>JAECXW010000116.1:0-9490000 GCA_018153365.1 Drosophila fuyamai | reverse complement strand
CACTGGCTGGAGTGGGCCATCAAACAGTTTGAGCTACGTGGTATTAACATGAGCGACTGGCAGATCAACGGCCAGGAACTCTGCGCCATGACCCACGAAGAATTCAGCCGGAAGCTGCCCCGTGACCCGGGCAACGTCTTCTGGACGCACCTACAGCTGCTTAAGGAGTGCAACTTTGTCTCCGTAGTGCACAAGCAAGCGGAGGAACTGAGGAAACCTAAGCAACCCAGGATCATGGCAGCCTCTGCCATATCGACCTCTACCAGCTCGCTTTCTTTAGAGCAGAGGATTATGAGAAAATCCTACCAAACGGTCAAGGGTTCCGAATGTGAGTAACACACAAACCAAGTAAAGTACTTAGCCTAACGAAATCTATGCCTATCTAGCCATTGAAAGTCCTCCGACATCTTTGAGTCCCACAAACTACACCGCCATTGGATCCGGCAATAATGGACAAGTCCAGCTGTGGCAGTTCCTTCTCGAAATACTCACCGACTGCGAGCACACGGACATCATAGAGTGGGTGGGCACCGATGGAGAGTTTAAGCTCAGTGATCCGGATCGAGTTGCTCGCCTGTGGGGCGAGAAGAAAAACAAACCCGCCATGAACTACGAAAAGCTATCAAGGGCTCTTCGCTACTATTACGATGGGGATATGATCTCCAAGGTATCCGGCAAGCGATTTGCCTACAAATTCGACTGCGACTTGAAGCTGTTGATTGGGTACGATGCCAAAGAGCTTTCCCGGCTGGTCAACGAACGGAAGGTTGTCCCTGAGCGCGTGGTGCCCTTAGAAACGATCAAAAAAGACACATGACATGGGGAGATGCAGCTCAAGGTGGAACCTGACATACTCTGGAAGTACGAGGAGCCTTAGCGTTGGCTGACTTTGTCGGATGACGGCGCCTGGTTAATAATACAAATTGTTACGCACTTTACACATTTTATACTCTTAAGGCACATGATTTTATTATCCATTTCGTATTTACTAAGCTTTATAATCTCTGTCTACATAAGCTATAGCTATAAGTATCGCTTTTCTACAGCTAAACGACTTAATTATTATCTGAATAGTATCTCTATAGTGTGTATATTGAATATTGTTCGTTACATGATTGTTGCGATTTTTGTAAAATCCATAAAACTAAATTCATTTCCACGCGATTTCCATTTGCATTTGCTCCGTCTTCACGGCATCGTTGTGTGTTGATGGTTTTGTTTGTGATTTTACGTGACTAGTTTGCTTGCTTAACTGATCTAACTAAGCTCTAAACGTGGGCATCTAGCAGCTCCGGCTAAAACGGCCTCCCAGTTAGCTTGTCGATGGAGTTGAACATGATGATGGCCTGGCGGAATGTGCACGCAAATGCTCCTTTCCCCAGCTGAACTGGCACTAGATTCGAACGGCTAGCGCCGCCAGCCGGGATAATACTATTTTATATTAAGTTTGAGTCTGATTTTTGTGATGCGGTTACAGCTCCGTTGTGATTTCGTCCTGCGGTCGAAAGCCCAGCTTGTAGAACTCGTCCTCCAGCCATAGCGAGCTGGCATTGAGATCAGAGATGAGATTGCCACTCTTCAGCGTGTTGAAGCTACTGCCAAAGGGATCTGAAGCCCGTGGCTCCTCGAACTCGTGCAGGCTGATCAGCGAGCCAAACAGGTGCAGTTTCTGCTGCGCTGAGGCACTGCTGCTCCGATCGCCGGCCATCAGTTCGCCCACTCCCTGCGGCGTCGCCGTGGGCGTCACCTGTTGCCGGAAGATGCTGGCCTGCTGCAGCTGCTTCTTCTTAGCAGGAGCAGCGTAGAGCACCTCGTGGTGACCAGCATTGTGGCCATGCGAGGCCTGGAAGAAGTCGATGAGCTGGCCCACCTGAGGCTTATAGCGCTCTAGGGCCTGCTCCGACCAAGCATACAGGCGGGACCAATCTGGCGGTGGGGCGGGAATCAGCTCGATGGGCCTGTTCAGTAGGATGAGCAGCTTGGCCAGGTCCCGAACTATAGGCCTGTATGAGTTGGCTGCCGCCACTTCACCCGACAAATATAGCTTCCTGATCTGCCGCCTCGTATCGTTGAGCATGGCCAGGAAATACTCCGCATTCGGACGCATTTCGTTCAGCTGCCTCATGAAATCCGCCCGATCCATGGTGTTCTCGTTGATGAGCTTCTGTTTGATAGACTTCCGCCGGCGTTTCCTCTTGACCAACATCACGGCCACCGCCAAAAGGGATAGGCAAACCAGGAAGCCACCAAGAAGACCCGCCAGAGCGGCCATCAGTGGTCCAGAGTAGCCGGTGGGCACGCACACCCGGCCCATGAACTCCGTGTGAGCCGACCACTGTTCCAGATAGCCGGTGGGGCACTGATCAGCGCACTGTCGTGTGTCCGTCACCAGGTACATCGGACATTTGATGCAGCCCGCCTTGTTGCAGCGCAGACAGTGGGAACTCGTCGTCACTGGACAGCCTGCGAATGGAAGAGATGAAAACGGAATTAGGTTAGTCACTCTATGGGTCATTCTGGCTCCCCCAATTAGTGCTGATCAGCATAATTGTCCCCTCATTTGCATAGGAGCACACAAGTCGCAGCACTCCCACAGACAATTGTCCACGTTAATGCCGACGAATTAAATCATTCCCAGACTTCTCGGGAGGGTGACTCCCAAAATACACTAAGCAAACATTTCTAAGATTTAAAAATGTCTATGTGTGACTTGGGAAACGCAATGGGATTGGAAAATTATTTATTTATATGTCAAGAGTAAAGCCCTATCGACTTTTACCTTCGAGGTAACCGGTTTTCAAAACTAATATTGATTTTATATTTTTAACCATTTCAATTTGATAATGCGATTCTAAACATAAATCAAATAATAATTAAAGCTTGTTTATGTTAAAAAAATACTTCTGTATCTAAGTTTCACTCCTGAAACCTCAATTGATGCAAGTAAATATGTCGACGATTCCTAGAGAACCCAGAGCAATTGAACCCTAACTATGATGTTAAGAGCTGTCCGCCCCAAACTCATGACATATCTGAAAACATCTCTGTTTACCATAGCTTTAGATGCGAGGCTTTTGTGTTGCTTGTTTCCCTACGAATTCAAGGTAACGTCAACAAACAGTGTTTGACTTTTGGCTGCCCAAACCCAAAGAACATTAGCATATCGCCACCGCCCCCTGTCCGCCTCGAAAAGCGTTGGGCAAACAGTAACGGACAGAGATACATATTCTAGGAAGACGACAAAACTGAGAAAGTTCAACATGGTCCAATGGTATACGTATAGAGTACAGGGTTTGCCGCAGGCGACTGAAACTTCGTCAAGATCAAAAGCTTGTGAAGCCGCCGACAGTTGTCAACAGGCGACGACACTGTGAGACTGCCAAACAGGCCAGAAGTTGGTCTTATCTGCAGGAACCCCGCCTGCCAGCCAGCTGCCCCATTTATCTTGGGCCAGTGTTTTTTGATTCCCAAAGAAAACAATAACATCGCACCACGTACGCATCCCCTCAACCCATTGCAATGCACTTGGCGTCTGTTCAGGTGGCTCAGCATCGTCATCATCAATGGCATTAACTTGTTTATGCGCTAATCAGACACACACAGCCCCCAGGCGGGAGTTGAATCTTGGATGTGGGATCTTGGATCTTGAATCTTGCGAGCTGGTGCGCTGGTTAGCTGGAGCCACAATCGCGACTCACCTTGGCCATGGCCCTGGCCAATTCCCAGACACGGCGGATAATCAGATGTAATTCGTAATTGATATTGCTCAGTGGCCAGTGCATTCGTTTCTCGGACTGTCTTTCGGTATTCTTCGATCTCTGGGGGCTGGGCGTGCAGTTGATCAATGATAATTGGTTATTAAATGGAAGATTGCCTTTATTCCGCCTGTCAATGCTGTCTTCCACATCCATGGGCGTGCATCTTCTTCAGGTGATCATGTAAATGGTCTGGAATTGCAGACTGCTCTGATCCCGTAGCGATATAAATAATTATTTCGATTGGTTCTGGTATAGACTCCAATGATACACACTATATATGGCAAAACAATTTGTCCATTGCTATGAACTCGAGTGGAACGAGATGATCAGATCAAAGATAAAGGCAAGATGGGCCAATTCGCTGAGTATCGTTGGCTTGCCATCAGAAAAATTTCTATCCACTGGATTTAATTCAATTACCAACTCAAGAGTTAAAATATTTAACTATTAAGCAATCCGATCGAATTAAACTTTGATAATGCAGGGCGAGCCCATCTTCTTTATCGATTCTTCCCCAAGACAAAAGACCACGCCCAATTTTAAGTTTCTCCCCACCTGTTGCCAAATGATTGACTAAATAAGCGGCTTTGGGCATAAAGCACAAATAAAACTTGATGACTACAACTATATTTACGTCCATCACCATCATGATCATCAGTTTGGGACGGCAAAGAATTAACAACCTAAAAAGATTGTTTAAACTTTCTTCGCATGAGTCAGAATATCTGCGGACCGGCTCTCGGATTTTAGCTCTCTTAGCACATGACGTGCCAAGTATCTAGGCGTGTCAGTCGCCCAGATATACACAGATACCGGCACCAAAAACAGATAATCGACAAATTACTTTCACTCAAAACAAACAACAACGACGGCAGCCAGCTAGGGCCATAAAAAGCGAAATAAAATGTTTATCGGACAATCAACATCAAATGAAACACGCATAAAGTAAATTCATTAGATCACTTTATAACGCGTATATCTAGATAATTGAGTACCCCGCGAGGGGAAAAGAGGGTCGGGCTCTATTAGGCCGCACAAAGGCTCAAGGTCGTTCCAAATCAGAGGGTTCCGCCGACCGAGCTGACAAAATGTGGAGCTGTCGCTCGGCTCGATTCGCTGATCGTCGATCGTAAATTGTAATTCCCTGCCAGCATAAACAATGCCTGGTCACTGTCATGGATTTTATACCCCGTACTTGTATAACATAAGGGTAAATGGTATTTGGGAATATATTTATACATACATGGCTAACGAAGCGTTTTTAAGAACATAAATTTTAATCTAATAATTTTTGTCAACCTACATGACAAATTTCTTACATAGTCTGGTCTAACTATAGTCTTTATAAAAAACATTTTCTATAGATAATAGGTATTACCTAGTCGAGACCTATGACTTCACAGGCTCTTGCTCTCTTATTTATTATTTTTTAGGAAAAGGCAAGGCAAGCACTTGGCTCTTGTCTGTCAATTAGGCATTTGACATTTGCATAAATGTTTATGCGAAAAGCGTCAAACAGAACGGAACAAAAATAAACAAACAAAGCTTCTATGCAATGACCAACGTAAATAAATATTACGAAAACTAAATGGCATACTTTATGAGACACTTCCTTTCACCCATCCCACTATACAGATCAGCATCTATACTCATTGCAAAAAAAAACGCTTTGAACAAGCAAAATTAGCTTTTTGCCATCAGCAGTAATTCAATTTCTTTTATGTGAAGAAAGTCTTTTGGTAACACAAAAAAAGTACCCGAAAAAACTGAGGAAACAGGGCCAACTCGAGCTGCGCATGAGCAAACGGCGTTTATTAAAATAACGGTACTTAAGTACGCCCTAAGCAAACTGCACTCAACTCCAGAGCCCAACATGCAACTCACAAAAAATATAAGGGGCAAGAAAAACCCGACCAAAAAACAAAAACAAAATAAATTGAGAATGGGCGGACCTGGGACAACGGGAATCAGCAACAAAATCGACAGAGAAAAGACCTTTAATCAGCATTTTTAAGAGACACTACAATAACGAAAATAATATGAGGGCAAACTTTTTCGGAAGAACTGTCTGTGATCTTTTATAGAAACGAAATGCCGAATAAGCAAATTCGATTGAAATTATATACATATATTTCTTTCAAAATAAATATATACAGAAAAAACTGCAAACAAAGTTCTGCAAAAACTTAAATTTTAATTTTGAGTTTGCTAAAAAGGGCTGTTTCGATTTTTATAGAATGCAATGTAGGGCACCCTTTAAACCAAATGATCGTTTAACTTTAGTCTTAGTCTTTTCTTTGGCTCAACTTGCCTTGCCTTGGATTTGATTGGGTTGGTGTATCATGACCAAACTCTACACACCCTAAGTTAGGTTCATGAACTCAACAAATTGCTGCTACCCATGAATATATGTATGTATATCTCCCAAAACCGATTCACTGCACCAAGGAGCGCCGATCTGTTCCGCCCTTCTCCTCACTCCATTGACTCCAATTGCGTTTTTAATTGCCAATACATTTCAAACACGTCAAATGACAATTTATTATGAATTATTGTTTGTTGCATTTGTTGTTATTTTGTCTGCCTCAAAATTATAAGGTTGAAATCTTTTCTTCAGATTTCGTTCGCTGTTTTGTGATAAATTGGCAACCAAAAATACACAAAACAAAGCAAAAGTAATACTTTTTGCATTTTTTGGTTTCAAACATCCGTTCGATTTTTGTCATGATTGTCACGATTTACTTGCTGGACAAAACAGACTTCGTCTGGGATTCAGACTGAGACTGGGACTCAGTTTGAGTTTTATACCCAGACAACAGCACGGAATTTTTAAATTGAAATTTGTTTATTGCTTTATTTTGGCTTCGATTGTTCGTGAAGTAATTAACATTCAGCTGACCAAACAAAGTTTGCCCATTATTACGTGTTAAGAAAGATTGTTATCTAAGAACAAATTTCAAAAGCAGTTTTTAGTAATTTCTGCATGTTGATGATGGTTTACGAAATATGCTATTTATTACATAGTCATTTTTGGTAAAGAATATTATAGTTTTTATTTAAAAATTAAATCATATTATATAATTATGTTTTTAATTATTTTTTGTAAATTACCATTCCATTTCCTAAATTCTTAAAAAGCAAATCTTAACTCCAAATATGTTTTTAAAAAGCAATTCTAACATTCTTTACTAACATCTTTTGTTCATGAATTGGGAAAAAGATTATTGCCCAACTAATTGAACGCGACATGAACACGAATTGAATTTATGGCCAAAGCTTTCGGCATGTGGCCAAATTAACACCTCAAAAGTCGGCAAAGTTTCCTTTTCCATGACTGGTGACAGATATCGGAAAACTGATTTCTTGCCGCTGTTTTTTTTTTGTGGCTTTTTGTCGTTTTTGGAACTGGTTGCCAATTGGCAACATGTTTCTAGCCATAAAATCAAATTTACAACTGCAGCTGTCGGACTGTGGCTGTAACCATATGGAAGTGCTGGTTTAATTTACTGCCCAGTGATCATGCGTTGCAGTTTGCCCACTTGGAGTTGGTTCGCTCTCTAATTGCCGGCGCAGCGCGAATAACTTGACATAAATGCATGTTGAGTTTAATTGTTTCATGTAGACGCAAGTTCCTTGGGGCAACCAGATCTCAGGTCCCAGGCCCACACACAGTGGAATATCTTGGGGGGAATGGGTGGAGTGACTTCCACTGACAGACAAGTAAGTTCGAAATTCTTATGGAGAAAACTGTCTAAGCAAATGTCACAAATTAAATTGGCTTGCAAGTCACAATGGCGCAATCGGCCCACTGATATTTGCATAATTTCTAGATACACATACACACACCACCTGCATTTGCATAATAAAAAGATACAGTACCGATAGGCAGACAAGTAAATAAATAAATTAGTAAATGCAAATGGGGGAAGGAGAAAAAAACACTATAATAATAAGCGATAATGACAACTTTGACTTGACTTTGGCATTGGACTTGATTGAGAAAACTACATCGAAATTCAATCAACTGGATAGGCGGGGTCTCTAACAAGAACAGTTACAATTTACATAGGAAACGATTTGCGTAGGTAATCCTTCCCTCAAACAGCTCAGATATCAAAGATCCATAAATACGGTCTGACAAAGATCACTGAGCCACAACTCATCCAATTTAAGTACAAAATAAGAGGAAACGCAACTAATGCAACTTAACCAGTTTATTTTGTACATTCCAAAAGAAGGAAAATCTTGAAATCGGTTTAGTTTAATTACCACTAGCTATAAAAATAAAAAAAAAATGTTTTCAATCAGTTTATTTTACATTTATCTTCAAAGCAGCACTTTGAGACTTTGAGACTAGAAATTCCATTCACTTTACGAAACTTAAAACTATTTTTGCATCATTAGTAAAATTGGCCCTACGGCATCTTAATTCAATTTATATATTTTGCCTCAAGGTACTTCATTATAATGGGTACTTTGCTCATTAGAGTAAAATCATTAAAGCTATACATCGGAAACATTTAGTTCCTTATTTGGCCTTCATTAAATTTTAGTGTCTGAACAGGCAGGCTTCTAAAATGATTATGATAAACAAGAAATGGCCAATTAAGCAATAGAAAATAAAATCCAGTCAATTAATTTAATGATTTCTAGAAAGAAAAAAACTTGCTCTGGGATAATTTGATTCCCGTTAAGTTACCACATAATTTTCTTTGTTAGTTGCAACGAGCCCGCATCACTCCAGCGTCAGTTCCCCATTCCTTAGCCCATCTGACCATATATAAATCTAATTTTGCAATATGTCAAGTAATCTGATAGCCACGCACACTCACAAATCCCAAACCCTGGTCCAAACCAGCGAGTTAGCCCGTCTAAGCCAATTAGCCAACGAGTGACTCCATGCTGATTAGCATGACGAAATGTCGTAGCATTTGGTAAGTAGAAAAAAAGAAATATCAAATAAAACATGCCCCATGGTGGGTGAATGGGGCAAGAGCCATTGAAGCAAACACAACAAAAAATTACGCCGAAACAGACAAAAGCCAAAAGTTCAAATAGTTCAAAGAGCCGGCCAGTCGGTTTACATCAAATAGAGCCATTGATGGAGCCAGGATACCGAAAGGGGAGTTGGTTAGCGGCTCTGTGAAAACAAATACCTGCGCGGCAAAAAAAATGCGACAAAATCTGCTCAAAAGTTAAACACACGCCACGCAAAAGTCCGACTGGTTCGAGCCACTCTGCACCACTGCACCACCGAGTGGACTTGCGCAATATACCGCGACGCATGCGCAGCCACCGACTTTTTACCCCCTTTTAGCCCCCTTCAAACGGTTGCAGTTTTCGGCCTGCAAATTGGCCAGCTAAACGCTGACTGCCTCTATGGCCGATAATTTTATTTCTCTTTTCATGCGGTGTGTCTGCAGCATTCATTCCGGTTTCCCTGTGTTTATCAATTAATTTGAATTTATTCAGAGGCGTTTAATGTTTTCCATGATATTTCTTGTTGAAATCAAATCTAATGAAGTTGACAGCCCGTTGGCTGTTCGGTAGCTTCTCTCTCGGTTGGTGGGGAAAGTGCCCGATAATGTCAGCAGGCCGTTCAATTAGCCAAAAATAATTGCAGTCCAGCGAAATGAAAGCTGAATTCAAATGTTAACCCTAGGGGGCAATTTGCATTCTTGTGTGTGAAATATAATTAGTTATTTGTATGGAAGCAGCTTCCTGCTCTGCCGATGAAGAAGTGCTGATAAAAGGTTGATTTATTTGCCAGACATTTCCCGACAGTTTAGGTTTACATACAAAATCTATTGTTGCCTCTTCTGTTTGAGCTCAAAACCTGGTTCAATCAATTATGATGGTTATCCTTTCTTTGCCTTGGCCATAGAAATTGTTTGACAAACGGTAGCTGGAGATTTTCTTTCACCAAAAATGAGAGTAACAACTTCGACAGCAACAGCTTCCGTAATTTTCAAAAAAATAAATAAATAAAAAAACCTGGGCCGACAAGAGATCCACAAATGAGCAGAGTCATCGAACAGGGAGACTCAGGGGAGACCTCAGAAAATACAAACCAAACAACTGAAACATGTTGGCACGAAGTCCAAAGTTATCCAAGGTAGCCCAGACATGTCGCCTGACTTTCTTTTTAAGGTCGGTAGCTACGGCGGCTCATTAAAAAATGTTTTACGTTTCTTTCTTTCGGGACTCGGCTGACTGACAGGCGAAATAATTAAATTTCTGAGCGAATGATAAGCACTGGTGGCAGGAGAGCATGATTCAAAGTGTAACAAATGCGTAGAAAGTAACATTTACCAATGGGTATTCGTGGCTTCCACTCATGCATATTCATCGAGGAAGGGGCTTTGCACGCCCGATAAGGTGTCAATAATGCGGCAGCCGACAGCTTCCACATGTCACACAAATCAAATCGAACAAAACCAGCCAAGAGTACTTGACCGAATTCCGCACAGACAAGACAAGAAACAAACAGACGGTCCCAAAAAAAGGCGAATGAGCAGCTAAAAAACCAAAGAGCCAGACAAAACACACAAAGCGGAAAAACCCCCCTTTATTTGCCTTCAGAACTTGCAACTTGCAGTAGCAGCATAATTATGCCCAACGCAGAGAACCACATGAGAATTCTCGGGTTAAGCTTGGTGCAAAGACCACAATTTGAAAATCAAACAATTTCCGAATCGCACACGTATATCGTGTGCAATTAAATTTACTGAATACATTAAATGTCAAAGTTTAAATGTCCAGAAGTATCTAAGTTGGCCGACGTTATTAATGAATATTCCCAACACTGCTATAAAAGAAAGGTAACTATCTGAAATAAAAATAGATTGTAGTTGTCTTAACTTAAGTCTTTATTCATAATAAACCTTTTTTGGTTGTGGATTACTAATACCGGTTTCTTGGGGATAGGATTTAGTCCACAACTAACCAAAAAAAGCAAGATTCTGTGATAAAAGCACTTATGTTATTCAATTGACTCCTGTCATTTCCTAGTTAAATTCTTCAAATATAGATTGAGTTCAATTCCAGATCGTGAAAAATGTAGTTCAACAACAGCCTCTCCATAAAGCTTCACTCTAGAAAAAATCTTCACTCTCTTCAATTGATTTGATGGCTTTAAAGTCATATTACCCATTTGAAGTCTTGCCCAAATACACTTAAGAATCCGGGGAATAATGCCCATCCACTGAGATTTGTTTGTTCCAATTTCAGAGGCATGAAAAGCTTAGCCCTTTTCCCGCCCCACCATTAAATGCATTCCCAATGCAGACCCGCATGAGCAGATGGAAAATAAATATTTTCACACATGGCAGCTCAGCACCAACAGAAATATTTCGCTGTCATGGTTAAAGCAAAGACACAAGAAATATATATATACGTACATGTGTTATATATGTATGTTGATCATAATCTGCCAGCAAACACGACGACGTCACAATGTCGCCACCATTTTTGGGGAGGGAGGCACCGAGTGCGATCGTGCTCCAAAGAGGGAAGAAATATGGCAAAAATCGTGCAAATAAAGGAAAATATAGCAAGCGCACATTGGCATATGTGGAAAGCTCGGAAAATGCTTCCTTGAAAGGTGTGCGCGTGTGTGTTTGAGTATGTTTGAACAATTAATTTTGCTTTTTCGACTCGCATCTCGGGGAGTTGGGGACTCTTTTCCAGATGAAAACTCTGGTCCCAGAATGCGGGCAGCTGCGACTTAAAAGATGCCAAGCAATGTCATCTCGTATTTATGGCTCCCAGCAACAGTGGAGTATCTCATCGGCCATGTCCCAGATGATCATCGCCATCACGATTATGATGATGACCATTTTGGCTCTGAAGTTCTATTCGAAAGCCAAGGAGGCTCTCCGCTCTGGCAATGCGGATTTCCACGGAAAGCCAATTTGATGACGCCAATAAAATGCGCTCACAGGCAATTGATTGTTGTCGACGCGACCACAGACATGCGCTTCTAATGGCTCGAAAGCCCGCTCGGATACGGAATCGGATTCGGAGTGGATGGGATCGGATCGGACCAGGCCAAGCCAGATCCGGCCACCTCCAAGAAACCGCAGCTGCATTTAAAACCACACAGAGACAAAAACTCCACTGGCACAGCTGACAACCCCAGTGCCACTTGAGCCTTCAAAACTTGCAGCTTGAAGTGCATTTTGAGAAAAGTACAATGAAAAAGAGCAAATGAATGCTCCCAGGCAAAGGGCGTTACGACCAGCAGTTACCCTGTAGTATATTCTTTGGAGAGTATATCTTCTGGCCTTAAAACTGGTGACAAGACCGAATAAACAGTGTAAAATAACATACGATTAGGATAGTCAGGATAATTAGTATCCCTTTGGGTACAGGCACACATGTCAGTACTTAAAACATTTTTGATAGATTTATATTATTTTTGTGCACGACTTTTATTATTTTGTAACCAAGACCAACTATATTTTCTTGTAAGTTATTTTGATAAATTTATTTTTTTTAACAAATCAATTTTATTACATTTCATGTCAAATATACCCTTAATATTTCACAGGGCATCACATCACACAAAAATATGGTCCACAGAGGCTTGAAAGCTCTTCAGAGCACTGAATATGAAAAATACTTGAAAGATGCATCAACATTTTTATACCCTTGCAGAGGGTATTATAATTTCAGTCAAAAGTTTGCAACGCAGTGAAGGAGACATTTCCGACCCTATAAAGTATATATATTCTTGATCAGCATCACCAGGAGAGTCGATCTAGCCATGTCCGTCTGTCCGTCTGTCCGTCCGTTTCTACGCAAACTAGTCCCTCATTTTTAAAGCTATCTGCTTGAAACTTTCCCAAAAGTTGTCTTTCTATTGCAGGTAGTATATAAGTCGGAACGAGCCGGATCGGGCCACTATATCATATAGCTGCCATATAACTGAACGATCGGAAATGCCATAACTTTGGTGTTTTTAAAGTTAGGAAGTTGGGATTTTCTATGGGTCTTATTTTTGGCTAATCAATCCACCTTCCAAATTTCATAAGGATCGGACGACTATATCCTATAGCCGCCATATAACTGATTGATCGGAAATGCAATAGCTTTGGTGTTTGTAAAGTTAGGAAATTGGGATTTTCTATGTGTTTTATTTTTGGCCAATCAATCCGACCTACCAAATTTCATAAGGATCGGCCGACTATATCTTATAGCTGCCATATAACTGAACGATTGGAAATGACATAACTTTGGTGTTTTTAAAGTTAGGAAGTTGGGACTTTTTATGAGTATTAAGAATGCATCATATGAATAATTTTGGAGAATATAATTTATAGAATATTCTGCAAGGGTATATCAACTTCGGCTCCGCCCGAAGTTAGCTTTCCTTTCTTGTTTTTGATCCGTTTGGCAGTTTGAGCTCAAGGTAATGTACGATTTGATTTTGTAATTTTGAAAAATGAAGCTAGGCCTGACCCGCGATCTCAACTGAACTGAATTCAATTCCTATCTCCAAGAGCGAAACTTTCACCAAAAAAAAATAAAATAAAAAGGTCTATGAAAAAAACTTTCCAACTTTGTCTAATTAATGTTTCCCAGAAAATGCGTAGCAAATTTAGGTGTCAGAATTGGTTGTAGTCGGGAAACATGTTGTTCATGGTGTTACTGCTGTTGCTGCTATGACTGCAGCATGTCGCCGAACATTTGAGTGCAGTAGGTCACTCAGTCAGCCGTTTGGTTTGGGCGTGTCTTGTCTATATTGTTAAGGCCATTAAGCCGTAGCCCGTAGACTGGAAATTTTGTTTAAATTGAAACACCCACGCGCCCGGCAGCCGCGGAAAGCACAACAACACTTGTCAGGCAAAAGAGCGCAACGCAAATGTTTGAACACAAGTCTATGTAAATGCAACCCACAGCGATTGCACTTTGAACGCTGCTTTTAATTACCCAAAACAAAAAGAGACTCGGTAATGCTGAAATAAAGAACCAAAGGCACTCTGGGTCTCTGAAGTTTCAAGTACGGAAAGCAAAGAAATCGAGCTTTCAAAGTGAGCGGTGCCCAGCAATAAGTACATTCGTACAATGGGCGAAGTAAATGTAGTTCTTTTGGTTAAACGCCTGTAACAGTGGTAATATTACCATGAACAAACGAAATGACTGGTTTTATCTTATTAGTTCGAAATAAAAATATGATTTATTACATTGGAATATTTACTTTAAATACAATTTAACGGTGCCCATATAAGGAGTCCGATAAAAACGAATGCAAACAAATAACGACGTTTTAAAATCGTTAAAAATTGC
The DNA here is from genome assembly GCA_018153365.1 of Drosophila fuyamai. Lineage (NCBI taxonomy): Eukaryota > Metazoa > Arthropoda > Insecta > Diptera > Drosophilidae > Drosophila > Drosophila fuyamai. Next base: position 9,475,952 of record JAECXW010000116.1, on the reverse strand, counting down.
CGTAACACTAGAACTTGGTTTGCAAAATATACAATGTTAATAAAAAAATAATGTTTATGGAAAAAAAGCCTTTTCCTTCTCAAATTCTTTTACGTATTAAATCGATTTTTGTTTACAATACTTGTATGTATATATTACTTACTAATTCAAGAATATCTGTTTGCCACAAATTTCTTAAGGGTTTTATCCAGATAAAGTCACCCTATTTATAACCCTATTGATAACACGTATGCCAATAATCATAGCCATTAATAAAAACATAATTTACTAATTGCCCTATTATAATGGGTCCACTGTTAACTAGAATGTATTTCCGTGTCGTAACCGCACAGTTCCGTTCCTCCTCCCCTCGCCTCAATCCACCTCAACCCACAACAAGTGGCACATGCGCAACAGCAGCAGCCAAGCGGAAATGGACGCAAATTGTGGCAATAATTGCGATCGCACGTCGACTGCTGCAGTTCACCCAAAACAGAGCTAAACCAAAATTACTAAATTCAATTCCAGCTGATTTTCTCTTTTATTAATTTGTTGGTTTCTCTATCTATCTGCGTTGGCGCCGCTGCCAAGTCGAAAATAAAAAGTTGCTTAAATCAACAAAAATTAGCAGAGGGCTGTGGCAATAGAGGAGAATTAAAGGGGTTTATTTTTTTTTTTTTTTGAAAGGGGCTAGGAAATTGCTGCTGTCAAAATAATCCGCGGAGGTGGGAGCTCAGCGGACAAACGCAAGTGTCATTCAATGACATTTTTATGATGGACATAATAATACATTTTCATAAAATGTAACATTTTCATTTTACCATGATTATGAAATTTCCGCCGGCAAATTGGTCGGAGGGTATGAGGGAAAATCATCTTAGCGGGGAGAAATAAACCACTATGAGCCACAAAAAAACCGCATTTTGGCCAAAAAGCAAATGCACTCGAGCCTCGACTTCGCTTTTTGGTCTGAACCAAACGCATTGACATGGCTGACACATGTTTCGGTTTTGGTTTTCGCTTGAGCAACTTAATTTGAATACGCTTTTGGCACTTGGCTAATGAATAATTTTTCAGTATCTCCGCTTTTCCTTGTGGCTATGAGTGTGCATGTTATTATGGCCTACCACGATCCATGAGTTCCCCCCCATACGGAAAATGGTTTTTTACCTGCAACGAGTGGAAAGAAAGGCAAATATTAGTTTTTATGAAGCAAGCTAGATTGAAGACCAAAGGTCATCGCTGAACAATTTAAAACAATTTTCGTTCGGCGACAATTTGCCATTGCTGACACCCACGTCGAGTTATCTCTGGCTAATTGATTGAGTTCAACAAGTTGAAGAAATAATAAAAATCAATTTAAAAGTTTCATTTTGGGGTCAAGCGCGCGCTGACTTGCTGCTGCGATGGCAAAATCAGCTGAAATATCCAAAAATATTGCGAAAAATTGTTGAAAAATTAAGTTTACAGTTGCTTGTTGTTGTCATTAATACCGCCAATTTAAAGCTATTCATTCACAAATTGTTTGTAGTTTTGATTTGGCAACTCATGCGGCGCCTGATCGGTATTGAAACGTGCCCCGAAATGTTCTATCAAAAACCCATTACGTCAATTTTTGATTTTCATCGTTTGTAGAAAGAAATCGAAACGTTCGAATAAATTGCACAATGAACCGACAAACATTCGTAAACATTGCGTGACATAATAATTTTTAATTACATATATTTTTTGTCTCCGACTGTGCCAAGTGAACTTGAACTTGGGTTCAACTGGCACATCAAAGCATGAAATCATGCGTAAATTAATTGTATAAACCGATTCATAATTAAGCAATAAAAGTGTTTTAAATAATTGATTATATATCAAAAGGCATAAAGATTATAACTGTATTAATTTATTTTATAATATACATTCTAGGAATCGTGGGGAAATTGTATTCATCTAATCATCGTCAGCATGTATTTAATGTCGATGAATCATTAACTTGTTTTGTTTCTAATTTAATTTAAATTTAAATTCCATTCAGAGGTTCTTTTTATTATTTAATTATTTTCGAGGCACCTTTTCCACTACTTTTTAATTCCCATACTTAAAATTCTACTTGTTACGCTCATCATATAAAAGGTATTCATCAACACTCTCAAAATGGAAACTTCCAAAAGTCATAAAAATAAAGAAATACAACTGAACTTTATAGGTTCAACGCTCTTTTCTTTATAACGTCGTGTGTGACCCCTCATAAACTACCTTTTGATTTCAAGTGTATCTCAAGATCAGATGATAAAATATATGTACTATAGAAAAATATTTGGTCTTTGCTAATTTAGGTTACACAAAATATAAGTTTATATATTTATTCAATATGGTTTTTAAATGCCTTTGAAAAAATGTTATCCCATTCATCTGTAAACGTATTCCGATATTTAGGTCATTGCTTTTAGATAAGATAATATAATGCTCAGAAGCATCTGAAGTAATCTGAATGCACCCAAAGCTCTAAAACACACCTAAGTTGTGTATAGTTATCAAATTCAAGTCAGTGCCTGAACTTAATCAACAACTTATAACTGAGTGCAATGATAGTTTTATCTTAACTAAATCTCCTCAAATATCTATCACAGTAATATTTATATTTAAAATCCTCATTTACATATTAGATAGCAGAGTATTTAAAAGTTCTAATAGATTCTTGAAAGTTTTATGACTTCTCTATTGACTATTTTTCTGACCCCCTTTTCCATGCGAATCTGAGAAGTGAATGATAAGCTGCAGCGCATATTAGCATTGGCGAAGCTGTATCCATTAGTCACGATTCAGTTGATTATATAACTTCGGATGAAACCCGTCCGGCCCCCAAGTCATCGCATTTGCAATCGGCAAGCGGTGTTCTATGTAATAAGCAGCTTGGCTGCCCAGTGAATGCAAAAACACCCTGCTCTGCTAATTGCAAAACAGAAACACTCCTCCCGCATATGATATCATCAAGATTGTTGCAAATTGTTGGCTTTGGCATTGCATTCTCAGATTCTCCCCTTCTCAACTGTTAATTTTGGTCGGAATTGATTTATTATCCTCTCAATGAGACTTTTAATTACTATATTCGAAACAAAAGGAAATAAATTTTAACACACCAAAGAAACTATTTTTCAATACATTTTGTTTATGGCCAAAATATTACAAAACTGGCCAAAATTTATGGAGGAAGCGCCGAGAATTCCGGCCGTCTGCCGTTCAATGTCATGCGGTGATTGTTTAAACTGAATTTCTATTCTGTATCTGTATCTCTGCCTTTGCTCATCCACCACATAAATTGAGCAACTTTTTCGGCCGTGTAAATTGGTTCTGTAAGTGGCGTCCATTTACTGCGAAAAAATGAAAACATTCTGCGCCGCCAAGTGGTAGAGTTTCTCCCCCTGCTGTTGATTCTACGGATTCCATGGCCTTTAATTAAGAGGCTCGCGAACATTTAACGGTTCTTTGCTTAGGCAAATGCGAACAAATGCATAAATTGTGGGGTATTTATAAGATACAAGTCGAGATCCGTCGATTAGCTTGCCTCGCTTCGCACTGCAGTTGCACTTGCCAAATACAGTTGGCGAAATTAAAACGTTTCCCCTCAAAAAGAATATTTATAAGCAAACTAGTTTTGGATCGCCCAGCTTAGCGGAGAAATCTGTGAAACCAGCTTTTCAGAGCTGTTCAACGGATTGGCATAATCTGAGTTAATTCTGGAATGAATGTCTCCGCTCCAAGTCATTAACGCTATATTAATACATTCATTAATCAAAGAATAAGAATCCCGCTTTAGAGTGACAAAACGATTATGCAAATATGAGCTGTCCCTATTTGGCAACTTTTTTGGTTTTATAGACTAATTCTTTAAAGGTTAATGAGTTTGTTGTTTTCGCAGTGAAATTATAAATCAAATTATTAATGAAAATGACGATATCTTTATAGTTTTAAGATCTAATGACCAAATTTGTATACTTTTAGGTCAGAAAACATTTGAATTGATGGTAGAAAATCAGATCTTATCCTATCGATAGTATTAATTGTGCTATCTGAAGATTACATTTATTGTCTATACTTTCACTCGGTGTCTAAATAAAAATAGAAAGCTTTCCTTAATTGTTTAAAAGGAGTGTTCTGTTTTAAGCAATTGAATAATTAAGATATTCGTTTATACAACTAATATTAACGATCAAGGGTTTACCAGTTATACACTTTAAATAAAACGCATGAACCCTAACTTGCTTGGGAAACGTAACAACTCTCCGATTTTGGCCACCGTTTAGTACCGATTTTTCATCGTGGCCTATTGCAAATTCTGCCAGCAGTAGAGACCTGTCTTCAAAGTTATGCACATTTATTTATTGGCATTTGTTTTAGTTGGTGGTTCATGAAAATTCCGTTTCTGATAATTAAACACATTTTGTGTGCCTTGCAGTTGCATTCTTCTGGGTCTCTGTTTTCGTTTTGGGGGATGTGGTTGTTATTGTTTCGTACTGTTCGGACGGCGTGCCACAAACATTTCAAAACTTAATTGAATTAAATTGTTGATTGAGGCGATGAAAATGAATTTTCATTGGGGGCACTACTCAAACAGTCAGTCAGTTAGACAGACAGACCGACAGTTTTCCAAGTGGATTTTCACGTTCTGAACTTGTTGGTTCAATGAGCTTGCGTTGTGCCAATCAGAGTTTGGTGGAAAGAGAAGCGGAAACCGCTAAGCCGGCAAACCAAAATGCCATCGACTTAACTAAAGGCACGTAGCTAAGAAGTACCATAGAAGTCAAAGCCCAAAAGGCAGCTTCCGCCTTAAAAAAAGTGGAGAAGGAGGAAGCTGAGTTAAACTCGAGGAAGAGGCAATTTCTGGTCGAGCCGAGCCCTTAACTACCTGCTAAGCATTATCATTTAGTTAATATCTTCTCTTAGCCTTAACTCCGGCTTGGCCTGCGCCGCTCGCTTAAGATTAAGTCGCGTTTGCTCAACTTAGAAACAAATTCACGAAAAATCCACAAAAAAGAATAACAACCGAAAACTTCTTCTTTGGCCAAGAACCAGTTTTGTGGCCCAAACAAGTTTGGGATTGTTTTTGTTCGTGTTGCCAAAAGTTGAGGCTATTAAAGTGCCGCCGCCAAGTTTGCAGCTGTCCGAGAAGCCATATGAAGTCATAAAGAAAATTTATCCAAAAATTTCTTCTTTAATGAAATTTTGTAGGCTTCCCAATGGGGATGTGGGCATGGCCACACTTTCAAAATTAGTCGACGGTTTTTGTTAAATTAATTTTCCCAGAAATGTTGCAGTTAGCAACTTTTCGCTGCTGGTTGCATCTGCCACTTTGACTGCAACTGCATGTGAGAGATACAATTGTGCTTAACATGAACGACAGTTTATTCAATTAAATTGATTCATTACTTGTTTTAGCCAGTTAAACTCAGATTTTGAAATTTGTTATACCAACAAGTGTCATAAAAACAAACAAACTTATTAGGATGAACATACTTTACAATGACTAAAAATTATTTGGGTTTTAATTTCTTTAATTATATTTAATTGACCTTGTCATAGACACAAAGCAGTTCGAAAATAGTTTTATACAATTTATTTTTTTTTATATATATGATTGTTTATTAAGAAAACTAGATTATGTAAGCTGTTTTTATACTTTTAGATTTAATCTATTATATTTTAATTTTAAATGTTTAAGAAAACCAACCTTAAGTGTTGTTATTTTGACCTATGCTGTGAATAGTAAGTGCTGACTCTTGAACCAAGCAAGTACCGCAAGCTGCAGCCGATCAGGAAAAGGCGATAAAGCCCACGAAGACTGGGACTTGTGCCTCCTGCAGAACAATGCTCCGTGCCTGTGTTGCAACTTGCAAGAGACCCGAGATCAATGACACCATGATGAGCATTCGGGTGGATGTGGATGCTGTGCCTCTTCTTGGGGCTCTGCCGCTTCTGCCGCTGTCATTCTGCGGCACGGAAGAAAGTTTCCACAGTTCCACAGTTCGTGAGTGACTAACAGACGGCCTGACTAACTGACAAACCGACCAACATAGAACACAAACGGTTTGTGCCTCTCGGATGCCAGGAGTTGTCTTCTGTCTGCCAGTTTGCCAAGTCGTGACACCGAACAAATGTCAGCACTTGCGGGCGTGCGGCTTTGACTTTGAGCCAAACCCAAAGCCGAAAGCCGAGTTCCAGCCAACTCAACCAATCAATTATCTTGGCCTAGCCGCGAAATTTGATATGGCTATGATGGGTTTCTGGCTTTCTGGCCGCACTAATGTGCGTTCTGCCCTCCGGGCGGCAATGACACAGAAGGCTCAAAGACAGCCGCCTTTCTATAGCACTGATCTTAAAAAGATACGAGTGTAACTGTATGGCACCCCCATTACAACAAAGCCTCACTCAATTGATCCACATTTCCATTGCTTAAGCCTTGGTCGCCTTAGCATTAACCTCAGTCTTGGTCATTCATTGATCGGCAATCGACGATCGGCCCCTCGGCACTCCCACAAACTGGTCACAAACCGCACATGGTCAAGTATCTGAGATACGCGATAGTCAAGTGTCAGAGCGCCAGCTATATTTAGATCAAAAGATGCAGATACACGGTTACAGTGCGTCTCAAAAATATTGAATTTCTGCTAAAGCTGTTATAAGCTTGTTAGTTTTTGAAATACAAATGAAGTGATAAACTAGGTTAATTGGTAAAGTGTCATGTTAAAGATAAGCCAAAGGTTGAATTTAAATTTTATTTTCTAAGTTTTAATAGGCAGAACCAAATTAAATATTTCAATAAGAAAAAAGTTTATTGTTTATTTAAAATATATTTAACAACATTAATGACACAAATTCTTATGGGCTTTGTCTATGACATCTGCATATTTTTTAAGCGCACTGTATAACACATATAAAATTTCAATCGCTTGTTGTTGTCCATGGTCAAGCAATCGAGTGTCAACGCTCGCAAATACATTAAAACAAGAAAAGACAGTCCAAGCCTACAAAACAGAAGTGAGCTGAAGTGGTTTTCCCTTCCTTCCCACTTAATCATTTATTGGGAGCTTCTCGTTTTGTTAGAGTGGCGCACGAACGATCAATCACCGCAATGTGGCCCAAAATGTTTGTCCATGCCTCTCTCAAGCACTTGGCCAGCCAAGTTGGATGTGGGCCTTGGTTGTTGCAATTATGACTAAGTGGAGAGCGGTGCGGATGAGGAATCATTAAAACGAGCAGACAAAAAGTCTTTGACCTGCGAATAATATCTTACTTTTTTGGCAGGAACCGAAAGCGTTTATTATTAGGGGTAAATTTAGATCAGATCTGACGGAGGTGTTGAGAGATTTATGATTGCTGAAGGCCTCTTTCAGATCTGTGACAGATTTCAGGAATGGAGAGATCTCGAGCGGCATCGAAAGAGTTCTGGCCAATGGAACATGAAATTCACTTCACCGATCGCCGGGCAAAACAATTTTAATGGTCGATCGAGCGTGTCGAACTGTTTGTTGACATGGACGGCTGGTTGGGTATCTCACGGATACTACATGCGTATCTGTAGCTTTCATATTGGTTTCTTTTCATGTTCTCGCCTCCTTCGCTGTCTATTTCTGTGGCTAATTAACTTGTTGCCTCAATGTGAACACATTTCTTTTTCGTCTTAACACTTTTGTTTCTTGTTAAATATATAGTGGGTGGGTAAAAACGGGCCAATGGAATAAAAGCGGCACGCTTATAAATTCATTTTCATGGGACATCAAACTTCAAATTGACTGCGGTGAAAGTTCAGAATCGTAATATGCCTGAAGGGTTCAGGGAACTCTTGCCATAAATTTGCTTTAATTATCCCCATTTAAGTTGGTGTTTTTCGGGAGTCTGTGGTTCATTAGCTAAAAGTTTTCGGGCATAAATTATACGATATATTTTATAAATTATAATTGTGAAATAGACAGCTGGCGAAAAACAATGAAATTGATCATTTCGAAAAGTCATCCAAGAACCGAGGTTCGTTCACCTGTTCTGACGATAATCGTATGCGGACAAAGAGCCAGAAAAACCCCCGAGGGGGAGGTGGGGTGATCGGGAGTTTTAGAGTTGGAGAGGTACCGAGTACCGTTAGAAACGTGATAAGCCGTTCGGCGACTAACGGTATACATGGGGAAAATGTGCATAAATTGACTAAAATATGACAAAACACAGCGAGAAGTGTGGAACAACACACATATCAAGTGGATATGTTCTTGATCCCCCATTAATATCAATCAATGGCACTCGAAAATAAACGTTTTTGAATAGGATCTTAAGCCGATGAAGCTGTGGAAAGTTGTTATTTGCATATCAATAGTACAATACAATAGAATTTTTGAACATTTCCGAATTAAATAATCACAAGTCGTCTTATTAACTTTACTATATATTAAGTGAACAGATACTACGAGAATATCAGTGTGTGATTTACATGGGGGAATTTGTATAAACTCACAAATTAAACGATCAAAATTAAAGTTCAGAAATGTACATAAGAAGTAGATAAATTCCCGAAACTGATAAGTAAAAAAGATAAAACTATGAAAATCTGAGATTTCTATATCAATAAAAAAAAGCAGATACGGAATGTAAATATAGTATCTGGGTTGCACACATGAAAGATCTAAAAATTTACGAATTGAACAACAAAAACTCATTTTATAAATACCAAGCTTAAATATTACACCATTTTAAATGGGCATTTACGGCAAGAACCATTAGATGTCATGAACACATGTGGAATTTTTATGAATTCACGACCAAAACAATGAAAATTCACTTCAGACGTGCATATGTTAAATGTTACTATATTTTAATGAAGCGCATTGGTTACTTTTCTGTCTGCCAGTTTTCAAGCATGTAAACGCGACTATAAAATAACCATTTTATGACTCAACCACGGGACACCCCCGACCTCGGCTGTATAACTAAAAAGTCGTTTAAATAACTAATTTTAATGCCGCTGCGAAGAGAGCGACGAAAAGAAAATCCCAAAAATAATTCGAACATTTGTCGCCATGTTGCCAATGATGAAATTTTCATTGGCGCCTAACGAAAAAACCATCTCTGATATTTTCAGGCATTCAATTGAAAGAAAAGTTTTTTAATAGCCCAAAATATTTGGGTTATTTTTGAATGTGAATGTTCAGAGCCATTTAAATGCTGATCAAAATATTGCGACCGGCCGGAGATTACCTTGTAAGCGGCTTAGAGAAGACCACCACAACAGCGAGCGTGTTGCCACAGATCGTCTAGTATCAACAAAGGCGTTATCGGCCGATAAGATATGGCCCTGCACAACTCACGACCCAACTGGGTGGGAAGCTGGGACCGCCCCAAGGGGTGGGGCTGCATGCCATAAATTGGTATAAATTAGCCAGTCGTCGTCGAATTAGTCGAAGCAAGGTAAGAAGGCCTAGCAACAGCTGCAATGCAAATTGTCGATGCACTGGGAAAAAGAGTACTATTAATAATAATATTTTATTTAAAAAGAAAGCTTCAGAGGAAACATTTTTAAATGGATATGTAATGCGCCAGCATTTTAAGGTTTACTATTTATTTATTTTGGTCAATTATATTGTAAAGTGATACAACAGAGGTATTTAATTTTCCAACTTAAACCGAAATTTCAAAAATCATACTTGAAATTACTATATTTTTTGTGTTGGCCCATTGCACTACGGCCTGTTGGCGAGATTTGCGTAACTGGCTGAGTTAGTGACTGACTGACTGACGCAATGGCTGACTGACTGATGGATGTGCCCCCAGCCGATTCGGATTTAATTTTATGCACTTGGCTGTCTGCAATAATTGACTGTTTATTGGCAACAGCCCGTCGATGTCGGCTTTCGGCTTTTTGATCATTTATCGGATCAGTCGGTTTATAATTCGCACTGCCTGCCTATTCTGTCATATGGCACTTCGATCTGCGGTGCAATTCCTGAGGGTGTGTTACCGTGACAAATTGCTCAGCGCGGAAGCAATTTCTGTTAAACTTTTCAGCTGCGAAATTGGTAATTTTTCCCCTTGTATTTTTATAGCCAATAATTGTGGCTTTGACTTTGATTTCCGTGTGGGTGCCAGGCAAAATGCAGCGACTGCAGAAAACCTGAGAGATGGCTGGCGCCTCGGGTGGAGGTCAAAGCGATGTTAAACGATTAGGAAATTGCTAAAATAAATGCACAAAATATTTTAGCATTTATTGAGATAGTTTGGGAAGGAGCAACCTGGCCTTTGTTTAAAAAACACCCCATAGGTTTGTGCAATTACTTTATATTTTTAGATATGAAATATATTTAAGTCATATTTTTAGAATCTCAATATCCAATAGGTAAAACGTATTGAAAGCGGAAGATACGAATTCGTTAAAAATAAATTTCGGAATCATAAATATTATTTAGGTTGTTATTTTAGATTTAGCAATTTGTGCTTATTTCACATAAATATTTTTGATCAAGTTTGGCTAACAAATTCAGATAAATTTCCCTGCTGTTGATTTTACAGTCCCTTTTGGGAACTATCATAAAGTAACGTCACTGCTTGAACATTTAACCATATCTTGAGCTTGTACCATTAATTTATGTGCTTCTTGAGCATGGGCATACAAAGGCCAAAAAAAGAAAGCCAAATTTCTAGGTCATTGTATAAGAAGCCAAAAAGGAAAAAACCAAAAATAAACAAACAAGCCAGCCAGTAGAAGACACAAAAAGATGTTTTCGCTGGAACAAAAGTTATTTATGCAACTTGCGGTTGCACGTCGAAGTTCAAATGTCAAGTGAAAGAAAGATATGGAGAAGGAGTGGTGGAGAAAGGGAGACAGAGCCAGAACATAAGTCAAAACTTGAAATAAAACATCTGTGCAACTGTTGGATACCCAGAGATTTCTATTTCAATTAGACAAACTGCTGCATGTGGGACGTCAGAACCATAATGAATACACAATAATGTTGTTAATTTTCAGTTTAGATCGTTGCTTTTTTGTGGCTGCACATGCTCTGCATCTGCCCGCATCTGCAGCTGCATTCTCGTCAAGTTTCCAAATGAACTTCAACTGCTGCGCCGAGATTCAAATTTAATGACTTCGCTTTTCAATTTACGAGATGTTTATGGCAGACAGCCAGCCAGCTATCAGCGAGTCAAATAAACCAACAGAGACACAATCAAATTACCCTCGAAAGCCCAAGAAAGGCAAGGCATACACAAAAAAATCTATTTCAAATGGGTTTAGAGTGATGAAATTGTATTATCGACAGTTTATATTAAAAAAAAACGTTTTTTTACAATTTTTAAGTCATTTGAGTTCTCATCCTAATAGATGCTTGCAGAAATGTCAAAATAAATTTAAAATCAACGATCATAGTAAATTTTCTTTCTGTGCATTAAAACCTTATTAGCATTGAGAGCGACACGATCGCAAAAGATCGGCGCCGGAGCAAGACGCCTACGTCACCAGATCGCCTCCACTTGCCTTTTGCCGGAATTCTGTAGGAAAAGAGACAGCTCGATTGCGAATGAAAGAGATAGGGCTAGGTCACAATTGATTTCTAAGATTTTGTTGCGTTTATGACATATTTTTATGGCACTTTTGGGTTTCTTTTGAATCTCTGTTGTCTTCCACTCATTGGGTAACATTCACTTTTTGTTTGGCACTTTCTTTCTAATCGAAAGTTGGTATTTAGCTGCGTCAATGTGTGGGAGGAGTGCCCCTGAGACGGCAGGGAAATGCGTTGGCCGCTGCCAAAAACAAAAACACACGCCGCTAGTTTCGGTTACTTTTCAAATTAAAAACGCAGAGAGGGAGAAAAGCGCGGAAAGAAAAACATTGCCAGACACCTGTTTACGGTGTTGTCTTTTGTTTGCCAATGCAATTCAAGGGGGAGCCGGGTTAAATTCAACGTAGGTGGTTCGCTTGTGGACCCAAAATTGTTGCACTTTGCTTCGGTTGTGTTGTTAGTTGTTGGCTTGTCTTGTCCCGTGGCCAAAATAACAAACAATGCTGCCTGATAAAAATCTACCAAATTTGCCTATATAGAAAGTCCGAGGCTGCACTGCACCGAAAAGTTTATGGATTCGGTAAACAAATCGAAAAGAGTATGTACTCCAGCCAGCGGCTTGCACAATTTATCCATTATCCGTGTACCCGTTTGTTCTTTTTTTGAATGTAAAATTAAAAACAAATAAATAGCAACAACAAACGACTGGTAAAATAAACAATGGGAAAATGGGAAAATCAAAAAACAGAGGGAGGGAGGGTTCAACGCACAGGTTATAGGGGCAACACACAGCACAACAGGTTCGGACCATAAAATGGGAAGAAACCGTTTCATTTTTCCTGACTTTTCGCAAAAGGTGTAAACATGACGGCCCCTGAGGTGGGAGGTAGTGCATGTGGACGGAGGCCAGACACTTGCGAGCACTAAACGATTCGGTTTTCTTCAGGTGCTAAAAACTACCTGTACGATGCAGAGAGCTCAAATCCAAATCCGAGTCCGTGGTGCGGAGCATGAAATCGCTGGCCGTGCTGGAAAAATGCCATGAAATGGGCTTTCGTCAAATTAGCGTGGCAGCGTTAACGATGGATGGATGGACCGATGCTGAGGGCAAATGCATCTAACAGATGCATCTGTGCACCTTCTCTGTGGGATATTTCGCACTTTGTGCGAACAGATTCTACATTCTGTTCTCTCGGGTCGTTTGCCCTCTACCTGCTGCCTTGATTTATATATTTTTACTGCAAAACTGCATTCGGTTTTTATCTGTATCTGCATTTGCATGACACAAACCTGGCCTGGGCCCTGTTATCTAACTCGAAGAATGCCCGTTCTCTGACTTTGGCACTTGATCTACACATATACCGCTGAAGAGACTCCACTCCGGCTGAGGCCTCATAAATTCTCTCGTCGTTTAGTTTTTACGATTGTCGGCTGGCTTTGTTTGTCCCAGGCACATACAGCGGGGGTCAAGACAATGGCACTTATGTCATTAAGAAAGTATCTCAAATTAAGTGTATTTTGTCACAATTTTGCAGTCAAATGTCTGAATTAATATCACCTTATTAAAGTCTAATCTTAAACTAATTCCTCAATTAAAAAGAAAAACATTTTTATATTTTAGAAGAAAGTAAATTAATTCGATTTCTGTTACCAATTTACATACACAAATCTTATTTCTAAAGTACCCTGCATTTTCAATTCGCTGAGATTATTAAAAGGGTAGAGAGTATTGGAAATGCCACTGAAATCCCTCGAGCATTAGACCGTTGAGCATTGAGAAAAACTTTAAAAGAAGCATGGCTAACTGCTACTACTTTGACCGCAACTGTACACACTCGCACACACAGGCAGCAACACGAACTCACAGATACATGCCGCTTGTATCTTTCGACGTTGGCCTATCTAAATACATGCTGAAGAGTTGAAGTGCCAGGGACCCCAAGCCGAAGAAACGGCAGCGACAACAGCCTCCTGCCAAGATCTCTGCGCCTGCGTACTGTACTCTGGAACTGGGGAACTTGGCACTCGGACCAAGACCAAACCAAAACCAAGACCAAGAAAAGACCCAGTCTTGTGCTGAGGCTACCAAAAACTGGTCCCTGGCCTGGGCCAAAGTTTGCGTGCTTTGCTGAAATTTTTAAGCTGGACCAGGCCCCCGAAAAAACTAAAAAAAAAACCTCTTTCAGTTCAGAGAACATTCAGGTAGCCCCTAAGGCACTTTATATTTTTGGCTGATGACCAGGAATTGGTATGAATGAGAGATCGGGAAAAAAAAGCAATATTAATGGTGCATCAAAATTTATTCACGAAGGCGTGCAACTATTTTAACGGTCTTTAGGTTCCAATTGGGTTCTCCAGGAATTCAGGAAATACCTGGCAATAGCGTATAAAAAGGCAAATGGACTGTAAAATTGTGATGGTTTCTTAGTTTTAGAAATTTGATATTTTTCTGACATACTTTAATTGCGGGTGTCCACCCACATTACTTTCCCATATCTAAATATGATCTAAATCTTGTTTAGGGTTATGGAAAAATTTCAACCAGCACATCAGCCTACAAAATGGTTGCCTTTAATTATGACACATTTAAGAAAGCCACAAATTTACGTCTGTAAGTTTACCCAAGTTTTGAAATTGCTGTCGAGTCATAAGTTGAGGGCCAAAAAACTCCAAAAGAAAAGGCCGACCGAGGGAGATAGGGATAGAGAAAGGAGAGGGAGACAGTGACTGAGACTTGACGAAAGTACTTTCATTTTCACGCTCATAAAATGGGACTACCATAAAACTTAAAAATGTTGTCGTAAAAACTGAAAATCAGAAACGTACCAAGAGGACCAAGTTAAGCGGCTTAAATGACATTTAAATCAGCTAAAAGCGAGGGGACAGAATTCGGACGGCCAAAAAGACAACCGACCCAGTATGAAAGGTAAACACAAACCCAGACACTCGAGACAGAAGATCCCTTTCACTGAGCTCGAGTCGGGACAGGAAGTTCGCACTTTGGCAAAGATCGAAGAACCCCAAAATGAGAAATTGAAATTAAAACTATAAGAAACCCCGGGTAGAGCCATTCCAGCACACGTCTGCCTCTCTCCCCGTGATTACGCTTTAATCTCGTTATAATGAGGCAGGAAAATTGCTTGGCGGATGTGCCGAGCGTGCCCGAAACGGGAATGGGATTGGGATTGCAATTGGGATGGGAATGGGGATGGGGATTGGGTCTGGATTGAACCTGGATGGAGCTGCGGTTGACATCCTGGTTGCCAGCTGGGCAGCACTCATCTCTCGAGTGCAGCTGAGATTGAATTACCAGGGAAAAAACCTGGGGAGGACCGCCTTAAACCAGAGCAGACACAATGCAAAAGGGAGAGACAACCGACAGACAGCATAAATACACTTGTTCTGGTAGTCTAGTCCTCACTTTTGTGGCTCTGCTTGTTTCTGAAATATGATGCCGCCAAGGCGCAGGTCGTAAACAAACCAAAGACACGATCGGAAGGCAGAAGAGGGTCGCAGGAAAGAGTTGTGAGATAAGGTTAGATAAGCGCCGGCACATATGAATACGAGTATACCTGAAGCGGCGACCTTCTTCCCTCATTGGATCACACACTTTTTGGGTTTTTTTTCTGGCTCGATAAGGCGAGCATGAATGAAAGTTGCATGCATATTATTCTGGGATGAATTAAAATGAAAATACTTTTAACCTGAAAAAACTCTGTTGAATTCAGGATATCGTTTTCCGTTTTAGTGGTCATTAATAGAAATTCGACAATTTTTGTGCACAACTAAATTAAACAAGTATTAAAAGTATTAGCAATTTTTTAAAAATGAGTATTTATGTAAACCACATTGACTTATTTTCACGAAACAATAATTTTATCATAGGAAAACGAATCGGATCAATTTCGACTGTTAAATATGTAAATGAACCTCTTTTATTTTGTTCCTTTTGGGTATATAGTATAAATTTATAGAGATAGATGCCCACTTGTGAAACTACGATTGAATTTATACAAATAAAGGAAGAAAATCGAAGCAATGATTTCAGGATTTAAACTTCCTATTACATCTCTTGGCATATCCTTAATATTTAAATATAATAATATGATTTTATTACCAACCTGAATTCTGAAGCATGCCTGGCAAAACCACTGACGACTCGGACTTGAATCCTCCATTTATACCGCTGCTGCTAGTGGGCTTCTCCAGACCCATGTCCAGGGTGGTGGAGCCGTCCAAATCCACAAGGGTGTTGCCATTGAAGAGTCCCGCGCTGCGGTATTCCTTCGCGAAGGGCGTGGCAGCCTGAGCCTCCCCCAGGAATAACACTAGGACGAGCCAGGACACGGCTGATCCTCCGTTTTGGGCCACTTCTCCTGACCACATTGCAGTCACTCACGACGAACACTCATAAGACGAACCAGTCGATGGAAATTATTATTAAGACGACGCGTGACACTTTCAATTAACACCGCTCAGCGGTTGCTGCCAAATGCGAAAAAAATGTGTTACTTTTGATCATTAAATTAGTTAGAGTCGGCCGACTTGACTTTGATGGGGCACCACAGTAAATTAAATTTGCGCTCGACGTTTGCTCTCTTTTCGCGCTTGTTACTTTTATTCAACCAGCTAGGCAAATTATGTGTGTCATCAATTAGTGGAAACGACCGTCTGTCCAAGTCACTAAAGTGTGTCAGACGTTTTGGCACTGCAAAGATACGAGACATAAAGATTCAGATTAGTACGGTGCGAAGCAGAAGTTCGCATATGCATGTAAATCACTTTTGCAAAAGCCAGTACAAAGGCTATTAAACGGATTGGTAACGGCTTCACCAGTATTTATAGTTTAGGAGTTTCAACGGAATGTTATAAAGTTCAAGGGGAGGTTCTAACACATAATATTCTTTCAAAAGGAATCTTACAATCCATGTAGTTATAAATTATAATAATTTTGTTTGTGTTATCTTAAGGAAAACATTTTATTGTTATGCAATGCTTGTACAAATTGTAGTCCCAGATATTATCATTAACAAATAGAGACAGAGTAAGTTATTTTAACAAACTTTTATTTTTTATATAACTTAGATGAATATTACTTTAAATTTTGCTTTTTGTTTTTTAAGGAAAAATTGAACACGATGTTTATAAACACAATATTAATTACAAAAAATACATTGTTAAACTATATGTTTAATACCTTACAAGTTTATTATCTAAGCATAACAATCCTAACTCTGTTTATAATGTTTTAGTCTTATCACACATGTGCATTCGTCACTTTTTGTTTTCAGCCTTTTCATTACGATTTCCAACTCGTATTTTTAACGGAAACTCGGAAACACACATTGCAAACAGCTGTTATTTATGGTTGTTACGTTGATAATTGGTAAGTACGCGACATTTATATCAATCAAAAAAATCCACGTTCATTTCCATAACAATTTTCCCGTAATCTGCTGCGCATGCGCAGGATAATGGAAACGAGCCCACGAGAATTCCCGCGACGGGAATAAGGGAATTGTGGAATCAAAAGAAATCCCACAATAAAGCCCTTGGAATGCATCCGCCCACGCCTCTGAATGCGGGATAGGGACAGAGGAAGAGAGAGGGAGCGAGATGCACCCTTAGCGCCGCTCATAAATGTCAATGGAAAGGCTGATGTTTTTTTCTCGTTGATTTTGGTTGGAAAACATAATGAAATAACATGTGGGTTTCGGATTATTAAACATCGTTTGGGGGAAATGCCTGAGAGGACTACACACATCAACAAAATTGTATCGTAAATGTACAGAATTAAATTTACCGCAATTTTAGACATTTTTATTATAATTAATAAAATTTATTAAGATGGATTTAATGTACTCCTTTTAAAATTATGTTTTTATCACTTTCTTTTGCACAACCTTTGATCGTAAAAAATAGAAAACATAGTTTTGATGATTTAAAGATGAGAGTCCAGTAAATGTTTATTGAAGTTAGCAATCAAAATAAAATGCTTTTTCACTTCATTAACCGGTTTTTGTAAGAAAAATATTTATTTTTCTAACTATAATGAACATTTTTTTATTATTATGTATTTTTTCAATCTTAGTTCAATATTCTAGAGTTCACTCCATAGTGGGTTTGTGTTTGTTCTATAGAAAGGTTTTGTTTTTTTACATACACCTTTTTCTGTGTATAAAGAAGATATTTTTAAATTGAGCTCAAGTAATAAAAAACACGAAAAGCAGTCAAAAATTTGCATATGCCAGTGTAACAAAAAACTAAATTGATGGATGGAAAAAAGACTGCGACTCAAAATCACACACTCGCGGGCTTAAGCCAAATAAGCCTTAAACGAAACGAGTTTTAACAAAATATTTTTGCATTGCACAAACAGAAAGCAAGCAAATACACACACACACATAACAAAGCTTAATAAAAGCCATTCAATTATTATCTGGACAGAGAACAACAAACAAAAGTCAGTGCAATGTTTGTGGTGGCCTGTCTCTGCCTGTCGGTGCTTATTTTTTTTATGGGCAAATCCGAAATTGCCTAAAATCGAAGTGATGCTCCATATATCCATACCTTTTTTCACCACTTGTTGGCCTTTGTTTATTGTTATTATTCTTTATTGGCACTTTCGGAGGCTGCGACAGCTGCGCGATCTAACGGTGCATGCGAATCGAGTGCGCAGGAGCGACGGGATGAAAACATAACCGTAATCGTTTTGTTTTGTTGTTTTGATCCACTATGGGTTTTCGATCCAACAACAGCACTATATCATATCATCGATACATATTTCTTGAAAAACACTTGCTCTTGTATCGGAATTTCAGGAACACATTGTCCATATTGATGTTGACTTATGTTATCCACACGATTTCGATTCGATTCCTCGCGCGCGTTGTATAAAATTACAGAAAGCGGTTAAACATCGGTTCGTTATATAGACTTTTTGTGATGCAATGTGACCGCAAAATTTAAAAGAGAAAATACCGCGTTCTAAAATATTATATCGATGTATCGGGAAAATGTGCTAAGGTAATCGATAAGTCGCTTAAGGAATCGTGATCTGACTGTCGGGAGTGTGACTCTGCTAAGCAACTAGGTTAGAGACCTAACTTGGTGTTAAGCTCCGCTAATTGCACTGCTTGAACCGTTCCTATTCGAACTGCTTGCAAAAAGGGGCGGAGCTTGTTTGAATTATCCACCCTCAACGGACATTAAGCCCGGAAGTAAAATTAGGGGTTAATTTCACAGCTTTTGGACCAATCAAGGCGAGTTTCGGGCCCAGACTTCAGGTGTGTCAAAAGGATGGGGACTCTTTTTTATTATTTAGGCGCCCCCCACTGCTGCTGTTAATTTTTGATGTGCCGCGTAATTTGCATTGTTTTTTTCCAGTTCCTCTGCCGACGCCGGCGTCAGGATAAGCTTGACCAGCGGAAGTAAAGTTGCCATATAGCTGACACTTCAGTAGCTCGCCGATTACCCAAGTGATTAGTTCGGGCAGCTCCGCGGCAACTTCCTTACACAAATGCAACGCCAAAAAGTGGAGACTGTTGGGTCACCCGATGGGTCACGCATTAAAAGAGGCGATGGCACAAATCCCATATGGAGTAATACCAACGTAACCGTTCCGCAACGTCCTTCGTCGCCGCGACAGTTTTTCGAACGACTCTACGGGCATTTGGAAACGCGCAGCTCCGAAAACGGGGACATCGACGTCGGAACGCACGCCCACAAGCCGCCTCCTTGCGACACGCCCTATCACAGCGACGGCGGAAGTGTCTCCTCGCCGGACATTTCCATCAGCGACGAACGCAGCTCACTAGCCGCATTTCCCGCCTACGACTTCTACGGCCCGTCCAAGGATTATCCCCAGCATCCCACCCACCATCAGCAGCTGCACCAGCAGCTCAGCTACGTGAGTCCGCCGCCAGTCATTAGCCACGGAGCGAATCCTGGCCTGCCGCCCGGATTTCCATCAGGGTTTCCCAACGATCCACACTTCAGCGCCGGATTTACAGCATTCTGTGAGTACAAATTGTATGCCTTACTCTTTTTTTAAAGGATTGACCAATCAAATACTATTAAAGATATACGGGGGTACAAGTTTGTTTCTAAAATACATTCATATCGGAAGTGGTTTGTAGTTTGTATATCTAAGGGGAATTTCTCAAAGATTTTGTGGTTCTTGGTGATAGTTCCTTAAATTCTTATAAAACACAAGAAGTTTATTAATCCTATACTCCAGACAAAACAAGAAAGGAAGCAAACTTTCTAAATTAAAGAAGTTTGACATATGTGTGTACGGGTAATGAATAAATGAAATTTGTATACCCTTGCAGAGGGTTTGCAACGCAGTGAATGAGACATTTCCGACCCTATAAAGTATATATATTCTTGTTCAGCATCATTAGGAGAGTCGATCTAGCCGTTCGCCCGTTTCTACGCAATCAAGTCCCTCAGTTTTAAAGCTCTCTGCTTGAAACATTCCCAAATGTTGTCTTTCTAATGCAGGTAGTATATAAGTCGGAACGAGCAGGATCGGGCGACTATATAATAAAGGTCCCATCGAAAAAATAGGAAAAAAAGCAACAAAATTATATCTTTGTTGTTTTACATTTTTTTTCGGACAACAATATCATATAGCTGCCATCGAAACGACATAACTTCATTGTTTTTAGTAATATAGGAATATTAATCGATGTGTAGTCGTTTTGTAATAACTGCAAGTGTATATTTTAATACCATAAATTAATCAAATAAATTGTCATTTAAGAATTACAGTTTTCTACTATTTGTTTTTTCTCATTTCGCTATCTATAAATACTGTTTCAGCCAAACTAGCGATGTCCAAGTTAGAAATGACAAACACCGCCAACAATTTCTTTTTGTTTTATGAACTCTTAGAAATTTATTTGTGAGGTTTTTCAGTTCTTAGTCACTAAGTACAAGATTATTTTTGAGCTACTGCAAATTTGGTCCTAACTAGAAATTATGATAATAGGGAGCAGACATTTGTACTATTTTGAGGGCGGTGTCTTTGGCTTCCCCGCGGCTGCTTTCTCCGCCGCTGCCTTCTCCTCCCGCTGCCGAGCCATCTGGCGGAGCTCCAGGCTGAGGAACATCTTCAGGTTCGGGTCGGTGATCTTGCTCAGGACAATCTCGCGGGCCTCCTCATCGTTGTCGCCTAGGATTTTAGCCAGAGTCTGGGCGTAGTCCAGCCAAACGCAGTTGGCACATCCAGACATGCAGCAGGTGGTGGGTTCGGGAGGTAACTGTTAAGGAAAATAAATAATAAATTTATTAGTCTCGATGGGATCTGTTCAGTGCTTTCGGAAATGCTCAGAGTTAAGGTTATTTTCTTAACAACAACTATTTTTAAACCGACTTTTTAGAGGGCGAATAGTTCATTCGGCTCAACAAATTCATACATTTAAACAAGAAAGGAAAGCTAACTTCGGGCGGAGCCGAAGTTTATATACCCTTGCAGAATATTCTGTAAATAATATTTTCCAAATTTATTCATATGATGCATTCTTAATACTCATAAAAATCCCAACTTCCTAACTTTAAAAATACCAAAGTTATGGTATTTCCTATCGTTATATGGGAGCTATAGGATATAGTCGGCCGATCCTTATGAAATTCGGCAGGTCGAATTGATTGGCCAAATAAAAAAGCCATAGAAAATCTCAACTTCCTAACTTTACAAACACCAGAGTTATGGCATTTCCTATCGTTCAGTTATATGGCAGCTATAGGATATAGTCGGCCGATCCCGGCCGTTCCGACTTATATACTGCGTGCAAAGGAAAGAAGGGTGTGTGCAAAGTTTCAATTCGATATCTTTAAAACTGAGAGACTAGTTCGCGTAGAAACAGACAGACGGACAGACAGACGGACAGACGGACAGACGGACATGCTTATATCAACTCAGGAGGTGATCCTGATCAAGAATATATATACTTTATAGGGTCGGAGATGTCTCCTTCACTGCGTTGCACACTTTTGACCAAAATTACAATACCCTCTGCAAGGGTATAAAAATGCCTTTTGTAGAGGTCGAATAGTATGTTCGGCCCAACAAATTAAGAATAGTCTGTTTAGCCGAATTTCTCAAAACACTTTAAAAATCAGTATATTTTTGAGGTAAGACCAAATGAACAAAATTATAAGGTATTTTTAAGAAAATAATTCTTATAAATCTACTTATAAACAAAATAGACTAAGTCTATTTTAAATTATCTTTGAATCTAATTAACTTATTTATAAGATTTTTGTTTCGAAGAACTATTAAATTACCTCGATATCCCTGAGTCTCTTCCTTCCCTTGGAGCTTTTATCTTTGGCCGTTGTCTCCTTGGCGGTGTCCTTTGCAGCGTCCCTGGCAGCGGTATCCTTGTTGGTGGTGCCCTGGGAGCTGTTC
The DNA here is from genome assembly GCA_018153365.1 of Drosophila fuyamai. Lineage (NCBI taxonomy): Eukaryota > Metazoa > Arthropoda > Insecta > Diptera > Drosophilidae > Drosophila > Drosophila fuyamai. The sequence continues at coordinate 9,454,028 of JAECXW010000116.1, read as the reverse complement.
CCCGACAAAAGGCGGGCCAAGGAAGCCCATCGCTCGCCCCCGCGCCTCAAAAGCAGACAGCGCGGACAGCTAAAGCCCAGGGGAGCCAACATTTCACACCCGATCCCTGAGAGAGTTCGAAAGTTACGATTGAAAATGTATAGAGGAAGTGATGAACATTTCACACGCTTGCGCAGGTGCAGTCCAGATGAACTTAGTTCCGCAGGAACTGCAAAAAATCGGATACAGAAAAAAGCTGATTAAGTGCAAGTGCTATTGAATATCCCTGCAATGAGTGCAGGCAAGAATTATGTGAAATCAGTCAGGAAAAAATAAACATAACTAAGGTGGGGCCGGCAAGCAATGCCACACAATGAGCTGCTGCCGCTGACCCCCAATGCAAAGAAATTAGCCAAGGAAAAAACTGAATGCCAAGAAAAAATTAAAACGCATTGAGCCGTGAAAGTTTTCGTTTACTTGCGGCATTTTCGTTTGCGGTTGATGAGCTTGCCAGGTGTGGAGGTGAGGATATGAAAAAATTGAAATGCGTTGGCTAATGAAAACGATCGCAGACCAGGGGTGAATAAGTAAAGCAATTGATAAGAAGAAAACTAAAAAAACCAACATTTTATACAAAATACATAGGTTTAGTTGTATAAAGGTTGCAAAGATTTGTCCACTAAAGTTCAAGATTAACGCCATACAATAAAATATATTTAATAATAAATTAATGTATGTTCAGAGAGACAAATTAATTAGGAATATGCAAACAAGCGACTATTGCTTTTGGTTAATTACGCCTTTCTTAAGAATATGAAAAAAAGCATTTAAAAATCTAATGACATAGTATATAACATAATGTATTTGGTAAGAAAACAAGAAAGGAAAGCTAACTTCGGGCGGAGCCGAAGTTGATATACCCTTGCAGAATATTCTGTAAATAATATTCTCCAAAATTATTCATATGATGCATTCTTAATACTTAACTACTTAATACCAACTACCTAACTTTAAAAACACCAAAGTTATGGCATTTTCAATCGTTCAGTTATATGGCAGCTATAGGATATAGTCGGCCGATCCCTATAAAATTTGGCAGGTCGAATTGATTGGCCAAATAAAACAGCCATAGAAAATCCCAACTTCCTAACTTTACGAACACCAGAGTTGTGGCATTCCCTATTGTTCAGTTATATGGCAGCTATAGGATATAGTCGGCCGATCCCTATAAAATTTGGCAGGTCGAATTGATTGGCCAAATAAAACAGCCATAGAAAATCCCAACTTCCTAACTTTACGAACACCAGAGTTATGGCATTCCCTATCGTTCAGTTATATGGCAGCTATAGGATATAGTCGGCCGATCCCGGCCGTTCCGACTTATATACTGCGTGCAAAGGAAAGAAGGGTGTGTGCAAAGTTTCAATTCGATATCTTTAAAACTGAGAGACTAGTTCGCGTAGAAACAGACAGACGGACAGACAGACGGACAGACAGACGGACAGACGGACAGACGGACAGACGGACAGACGGACAGACGGACAGACGGACAGACGGACAGACGGACATGCTTATATCAACTCAGGAGGTGATCCTGATCAAGAATATATATACTTTATAGGGTCGGAGATGTCTCCTTCACTGCGTTGCACACTTTTGACCAAAATTATAATACCCTCTGCAAGGGTATAACAAAAACCTTTTATTTGTACAACTTACCAACTCAACTTTGGCAAATCTTAAAAAAAATCATAAGTGACGGAAAAAGTTAACGTTGTAATTGAGCTTGACAGGAAACCTAAAAAAGCAAACAAACTGAAAGCGAAGAGGGTTAAACGAGAAACATACAAAGGGACACTCATACAAGCCACAACAAACTGCTTAAAGGACACTTGGGTATCGAATTTCACACGTGATTTTAAAAAAATGTAGGAAGAAAGAGGGAAAGAAAGGATTTGCGGAGAGCTTAAGGCCGTTTCGAGCTATTGAGGCGAGGGGTAATCAAGCAAAAACTAGAGATTACAACGCCCACAAAGCAACCCCTTAATAGGGGGAACCCCACCCACAACAGCCCACCAACTTGTCAGCCTCGCCTTGTTACATCAATTAGACTTTAAACCGCACCACCGACAATGGAGGGGGTGGAAATGACAGGTGGGTGGTGCAACAGGGGGCGGTGGATCATAATGTACGCTTGGTTGAGCTTCATCGTGGGCGACACTGCGAATGCAAACAAACAAACAAACAAACGACAGAACGAAAATACGAATGGGAGGATGATGCTGAGAATTCCGACGAGGATGATGATGATGGCCAGCCAGCTGTTGGCATTGTTAAAACTTTCCCGGATCAGCATAGATTGCCGAAATAAAAAAAAAAGAAAAACTTCAGCCACGAACCACGTGGAAAATGCATTTCTAATGTGCACCACAAACGCGAGCCACGAATCGGGGCAGCTAGGGAAAAAAGGACGAAGGACTACGGATATCGGAGTGGTTAATTATTTGTTTAACTGGCCCAACACGCAAGCACATTTAGGCCCGCTTATAACTTGATGGTTTGTTAATGTAAGATTAATTTCGCTCTAACATCTCCATTGTATTTGACATGAATAAAGGGAGAATTATAGTATGGAGAGGGTGGAATGGGTAGACTGTGAAAAAATGATACTATTTAAGGGATGTCGTTATTAATATTTCTGAATGGGTAAACAGGCGATATGCTGATACTCGTAACAAGTGCGCTTTACCTACATTTTAACCATTTAAAATGTGAAAGTTATTGTAACATTGTAATGGATGATTTTTTAGAAAAATATAAAAAACATACAATTGAACTTATTTTAATATAATCCAATGTATGAAAGCGAGTAATTTTTCGATTTATCAAATTTAAATAAATAAAAGCTTATCAAAATGGTTTACTTTATAGCCTAATAATAGAAATGTTTAAAATGTATATTTCCCAATTCAGTAGCTCGAAGGCGGCGCAAGGAGGGAAGACAACGCCGCCAAAGGACCACATTCAGCACTGAGCAGACCCTTCGTCTGGAGGTGGAGTTCCACCGAAACGAGTACATCTCGAGGAGCCGACGGTTCGAGCTGGCCGAGACGCTTCGCCTAACGGAAACGCAAATTAAGATTTGGTTCCAGAATCGCAGGGCCAAGGACAAGCGTATAGAGAAGGCTCAGATCGATCAGCACTATAGGTGAGTGTTTTATCTCAATTCATCAAGGATCAACAGTATTTTAAACTTTAACTCAGAAGATACAAATTGTAGTTATACATTTAATGTTAGGTATTTTCCTACGAATGGCCTTTAGTTCAGTGAGTTTTAGAAGACATGTTGTATGCGAAAAAAAATAGAGTAATTAATTTTACATTGCTGTCGAACAGAATATAATAATAATAATAAAATCTTTTTAGTATCAAATTTATATGGGATTTCTTTCGTCTACATTAAGCGAACTAATCTGAAATAGTAGAATTTAGAAGCCTTAAGTAACCTATTGATGGATGACTCGTGAAGAGGATTTACCTTGATAGTTATAGCCCTATTTTTGAAACGGAAGTAATTTAAGGAAATGTCACAAGTTTAATTGATAGCTAACATAAAATTAACACGAAATTAATTTTACGACATTTATGCGCCCACAGACGCAATTAGGCTATACCAAATGCCTACCCCGCATCCTTTTCGAGGGGTTGTCCTGCGGCAGGAGTTTTGCTCGAAATTATTTTGATGTAATCAATTTTTCAGAAACTTTGTCGTGGCCAATGGTTTTATGAGCTCTATAATGGGTCAAACGACTACGACCATGCCCCCTGGAGGCGTGCCAGGCGGCTTAGGAGTGGGCGTGGGTTATTTTCCCGCGGCAGCGTCGTCGGCAGCGCTGCCCAAGGATAACACGCAGGATGCTAATTTTATCGACATCGATGGGCAGTACGAACAAAAACTTCAAATGCAACAACAACAACACCAACGACGCCGAGCAGCAACAACAACGCTTATAAATACTTGCTAGCATTATTCGCAATTACTAATTGATTACTTTTAATTGAGCTTTAAATTGTTTAGATTAAGCAACTATTGAATAAATAAAAATTAAAATGTAATATAGCAACCTTTAAGCTATTTCCGGCAGACTCTCACTTTTCACGAACAAACGCTTTTATTTACCATTTTTGGACTTTACAGGACCGCACTTAATTTGTTTATATAAGATAGAAAAGAAGACAACAAATTTGTTAAAAACCAAAACAGCAAAACTAACAAATAACAGTCCTGGTGGGCAGACAGCTGTTGCAACTGTTAATAGCGATAGATCTATCGATAGGCATGTTAACTTAACAACCCTATTTAAACAACTTTTTAAACGACCTTTTCTATTAATAGAATAAATAAAGTAAAATATTATTTTTAAAAATAAACAATTTAAATAAATACATTAGTTGTATTGTTTTATAATATATAATTAATTAAACCAAATTCGAAAATATTAATTTTATAATCCCACATCAAAAAAATAAAAAAAAAATTATTTAATTTATTTCCATTTAACATTTATGCAATATATATTTTTTGTATGTCTATTATTTGCGAAAAGAATTCTTGTACTTTAAATTTCTTACCGATTTTTAAAACATAAGTAAGAATTCAGGACAAATTTTATTTTGTCATTGCTATGTAAATTAATTCCGAAAGCTTTATAACCTACGAATTGCCTACTGAATGCTTCGATTTCATTGTGTTAAATATGCGATCTAAGCTTCCGTGGCTATGAATTTTACTGATTTAAAAGAGAAAGTTGTATACCATATACATATGTGGATTTTTGGAAAAAAATATTACATATGAAATTTTTTTTTGCCAAAATTGTGTCCGCTGGCCCAGTGTGCACTGAAGGACCGCGCTTATAAAAATGTTTTTAAATACCGATAAGCAAGTCAAAGTTCAGCTCCCGAATATTAGATGAACCGTGCTGGTAATCCAGTCGAAACCCGACCCTTATCTCCGAAAAAGAATACATGTATGTATATATATTTTTTTCCAGTAATCTACATATATGGTATACAACTTCCTGTTTTAAATCAGTAAAATTCATAGTCACGGATGCTTAGATCGCATATTTAACATAATGAAATCGAAGCATTCAGTTTTTTTCCTGCTGATTTCCGCCTTGGAACAAATATCTCTTGTACACGGTGCCAATTATCAGCACACTTCGCAAGAGACCAACCAATATCTGGAAAACATATGCAAAGAATATTCCAGGACAAGTTTCGACAATATTGTACGGCTGAATCCAGTAGTCGATACCATCGATAAACTACAAGATACTATTAAAGATCTGCAGGTTAAGTTGGGAATTGTTGAAGGCCAAATTAAATCCAAGGAAGACCATTTAAAGGAAATAAGTAACTTGCAGATCCGGTTAGTTAATGCTGAGTGCCAAATGCAAATTCAAAATCAAATATATACAAAAGATAAGGAAATTGGTGAACAAACTGCACAACTTAAATATAAAGACCAGCAAATCGAATATCAAAAAGAGGAGATTAAGAAAAAGGATGACAAAATAAATACTATGGCTGCTACTATCAATAACTGTCAGAATCAGTTAGTATATGCTGAAAGTCAAATTCAAATAAAAGATGAACTAATAAGTTTAAAAGTGGAAGAAATTAAAATTAAAACTGAAAACCTTAAAAGCAAGGAACACCTCATTCAATCAAATGATAAACAAATCATTGATCAAGTTGAACAGATAAGGAACAAAACGGAAGAAATTAATATAATAAGTAACCAATTAAAGGATGTAAAAGCACAGATTGTAAGCAAAAATAATCAAATCGATGGTCTTAACAGTCAGATTACAACAGTTTCTGATGAACTAACCGCAAGACTTTTGAAGTGTAATTCACCGGAAAGTTGTCCCTCCGGCATCTACAACATAAGTAACCAGGGAATGGCTTTATTTGAAGTTCCCTGCAGTTTAGACGGTTGGATGGTCATTCAAAGGCGTCAGGACGGATCAGAGAACTTCACTCGCAATTGGCAGGAATATAAGGATGGATTTGGCGATGTAAGAGGAGAATTTTTCATCGGGCTGGAGAAAATCTACCAGTTGACTAACGCCGATCCACACGAACTCAGCATTAAGCTTGGATCCGTTGATGGAGTCTATAAATACGCAAATTACGATTATTTCAAAATAGGCAGCGAAAAAGAGTTTTATGAGCTTAAATTGTTGGGGAAATATTCTGGAGCAGCTGGAGACTCCCTAACTCCCTATTGGAAGGCAAAATTCTCCACAATCGATCGGGACAATGACATGTCTTCGGGAAATTGTGCTAAATTGTATTCTTCTGGTTGGTGGTTTCAGTCCTGCTTTGAAAGGTATTTAAAACATAGAATTAATTAAAATTGCATTATTTAAAAACATGATTATTGCAGTTCGCTTAATGGAAAGTACCATTTAAATGGTATGTCACCGCATGGAGAAGGAGTTAATTGGTTTTACTGGAACGAAGAGTATACGACTTCGCTCACCTTTGTTGAAATTATGATAAGACCTAGACTGTATAGAAAATAAAATTAAAGATTGACATTTTCACGATTGCTCCATTAAATAAATTTGTTTGTTATAGTTTAAAAATATGTAGCAACAGTACTTCATTACATTTTAGATTATTAACAAATAAATTTATGCAAACTTATGTAACAGACCGGCAAATTCAGCACCATTTTTAGACTACTCCGAAAATTAAAAACATAAACAAACGTAACAAACAGCACGAGTCGAACATCCTGTGGGAATAGTGAACGAGTTCAATTTTAGAAAATATTTAGTACATGGGTACCCCTTTTAAATGGGAAGTATCGAATACCCAAAACACAAAACATCGATTGTGCCTGCTTGTTTAATGTCACCAGTTTGCACATCACAAATTTCTTTTTCTTCGCTTCACCTTACAACCTGCAACTTAGCACTCTGTTTGTTAATTTGTTTGAATCGCAAGTAAAAATATGACAAGTTTGGTGCGCGTAAAGGACGAGGTTCCACCGGAGGAAAACCAGGACGTGATTGTGATACCAGATGATGTAAGTTTGGCCCGGAAAACGAATTCACACGTCGTATGCGCGTATGTGTGGGTCAGCGAGTGACGCACATAATTGCTTCCTCCTGTGTACATTCCTCCCACTTACCACCCAATCCCTTCCCCCGTTAGGACATATGTGAGCTGGAGCACTTGCGTAAGCTGTTCATTGGCGGATTGGCCCCGTACACCTCCGAGGAAGGCCTGAAAGATTTTTACGGCCAGTGGGGCAAGGTGGTCGATGTGGTGGTGATGCGCGATGCAGCCACCAAAAGATCGCGCGGCTTTGGCTTCATTACCTACACCAAGTCGGTCATGGTGGACAGGGCCCAGGAGAACAGACCGCATATCATAGACGGCAAGTGAGTATAGCTTATGGTTTTATATTTTGAATGGATCATAAAACTTGTCCCCGTCCTCCCCCAGAACTGTGGAAGCCAAGCGGGCTCTACCTCGTCCCGAGCGCGAATCGCGGGAGACCAATATATCCGTCAAGAAGCTGTTCGTCGGCGGACTCAAGGATAACCACGACGAGGATTGCCTGCGCGAGTACTTCGTCCAGTTCGGACGCGTGGTCTCTGTCAAATTACTTACTGACAAAACCACGGGCAAGCGTCGTGGCTTCGCCTTTATCGAGTTTGACGACTATGATGCCGTAGACAAGGCCATTCGTAAGTATGCAGTTTTAACTCGGAATCAGATCTATTTTTGATAATACTTAAAAGATAAAATAGTAAAGCTATGATTCAAATCAGCCGTAAGCGAGTTCAATTATAATGAAATTATACTTTATCATTCTAAACATTCTATTCACTCCTCTTTTGTTAATTAGATAATTTAGTATTATAAATCAATGAAACGTACCGAAAAATAAACTCCTTTCAATATAATAAAAACCCATTCTTGCAGTTCAAAAACAGCATTCGATCAAGTACGTGCACGTGGACGTAAAAAAATCTATCTACAACCTGGAGAAAAAGGACAAACAGCAGCCAGGTGCCTTGGCGAACGGCACCAAGCCGCCGCCGAATCAGCAGCAGCAGCAACAGCAACAACCGCCTCCGCCGCAGCAGCAGCAACAACAGCATAACGGCAACATGCAGGGTCCTGGCTACCGTCCACCTGTGCCACCGGCCCAGGCCATGACACCCTACCACCAGCAGCCACCACCGGCTCCCATGAACGCCCCACCACCAAACTACAACTACTGGGGACCTCCTCCACCACCAATGCAGTCCTACTACCAACAGCCTCCTCCGCCGCAGATGAACGCCTGGGGTCCCTATCCACCAGTACAAAACGGGTGGAACGCACCGCCACCACCACCCCCCGGTGCTCAGCAGTGGCATCCCGGCCAGTGGGGTTGTCCGCCACCAGCCCAACAAGTCCCTCCGGCTGGTGCAGTGCCACCACCCATGGGACATAACGGACCGCCGCCTCCGGCTCCTGGAAACTGGAACATGCCGCCCAACGCACCACCGCCGGTGCCGGGAGCACCACCGCCGCAGGGCCCGCCAGCACACCAGCAACAGCAGTCGCAGCAGCCACCACCACCGAACTTTGGCAGCGGCTATCAGCAGAACTACGGAGGCGGACCGGCCAAGCACAACAATATAAATGCCAACCGCATGAATCCCTACGCTACAGCGCCGCCAAACAACTACCGTAGGTGAAATCAATCTGAAATAATCTTTATTAACTAATCATGATTGTTAATAGACAATCCCCAGCCCCCGGCATATCCGGCCTACAATGCTGGAGCTCCACCGCCTAATGGAAATGTTCCGCCATCGACTGGCGCTAAAGCAGTGGGAGTGTCCAACGGATCGGTGGCTACTGGAGGCAGTGCCAACAGCAAGTACCGCCGCTAGAACGGGTGAGTAGATGGTGCAATCGCAACCCGTCCCCGCCATTAGTCGTTTGTTTCAAATGTGGCCCATGCATAAGAGTGACCCCAATACGTCTTTCCACCCCTATAAAACCCGCCACAGATGCACTACGTCTGAAAAACCCTGTTAGGGACGGTTTTTCAACTGGCAGTTAATATTTCCCGCACAAATAAAGCGTGCTTTTCTCGAGAGTCCATCTGAACTGGCTATGGAATCTCGTTAAGTTAAATTCCAGGCGTTGAGAAAACAAGATTATCTGTCAGTTGATAAACCGGACCTTAATATATTAATACTAATGTGTAACGTTTTCTTTAATTTAGATGCTCTTTGGGCGGCTTAAGCCCAAGAATCAAGATACTGTTAAATAGGCTCGTTAATAAGCTAGGGCCATACTCGCTTAGAGTTACTAACAGGAAATTTAACGCATTGTCTCTCTATCATAGGACAACTAACTACGGTTTTACTCTACACTTAAGCTATACCAAATCTACGATCGATCTAAGATATGATACAGACTATCTATAAATATTTTCTACACCGTATTGGGAAGAGCAAGTTGGTCTCCCGTTTCGATTTACTTTAGACATATTTTTGTAATCCTTAAATCGTAGAATATGCCCAAATACGATATGACATAAATCTCTCTATTTAAATCCAACTATACCCCTGTCTGTAACGAAGGCGACAGTGCGACGCGTGTTGGTTTTAAATAATGGTGGAGGAACAATTTCAAGCAATAAATCAATTAAGAATTAGATACAAATTATGCAGCTGCAGCCTGAGCTTATTGGCCCAAAACGAATAGCTTAATCGTAGTTACCTATGTATAACCAAAACCATTCAAACAAGATATACGTCCAAAAAGAAGGAAATGCTTAAATGCAAAAACACAAGAAACCGATGCGGAATCGGATTAGATATCAAATCAAACACTGAGCTGGCGGGCGTGGCACGGGTGCGTGGCCTTAACTATCAATGTACACAAGAGTTGATATCAAAACTATTGTCAATTTTTATAAGGAGCGAAACTAATACGTATATACTGGTACGATGTTTACGGTTTCTACTCTTGCCTCCCATGATGTTTATTTAATTTTTATATTTTCATTTTCCTTGTATGACAAACTTGAAAAGGATAATATACGACAAAATATTAAGAAATTATACGTTTTTGATTTCGAGCCATGACACGAACTATAAGTTAAGTTTATATCTTCAGATTATCTAGATGTATGACTCGTTCTCCTCTCTCTTCTATATATATATAAGCTTATGTTCTGTAGCGCACGCCAAAGGCTTTGAATTGATCTATGAACTAAATGCAATTAATTATGTATTGAGATAAGAAGGCTAAGTCCACCAATTGCCAGCTTCATTTAGAGCTCCTCCGCTACATTTACGAAATACAACATTAATCACTTAACCAACTATATGAAAATCCATATTTATTTAAAATAAATAAAACTTAAAAACAACACTATGTATTTGTTTTAGCAGCCGATCTGTAAGTCTCGCTTTCTTGTTGGGCAGTATAAGTAGTGATAAAAACTAAACTATTTATCTCAAGATCTAGTTAACTTTATGCAACTCTAGGTACAAAAATGTTCGATCTAATTTTAAAAATATTCTACTCGTATAAACCAAGCATACTAAGCCGTAAAACGCTTGAGACAAGCTTTATTCATAAGGTAAGTTAAAGATGGAGATCCAGGTGTATTTCGAATCTTACCTAGGATACACTAGAGTTTCTATTAGTACGCTTAAGTTCCTGCTTTATATGTTGCATGCTACGACCAAATTTATTTAGTTTTTATAAAGCAAACCCATATTTCTTTTCCAAAAACTTGAGCTCCGCTGGAGAGGCCTAAAAATAGAAGACTCCAACTCGCTGTAAAATAAGGTAAGTAAAAGGCTACATGTGATTTTATTTTATTTCGGAAAATAATACTAATAAAAAAAGAGCTACTGAAATCGAGGCAATCGTGTGTTTTTATTCCAAGCCAACATGTTGGGAGCCAACATGTTGGAGGCGACCACAAAATATCGACAATGCTCCAGTTTAGCGATCCGTAATCATTCGGAAGCTTTTCCAAAGGCAAACAGTCACTTGCCATCCTCCAACCCGGTTACATATTTGAAAGGGAACACTTCCAATCATCATAAAGTGAGTATTAACAGTGCAACAATGAATTGAGTATACAAATCGGATTAAAAGCTAGTGTGTGTCATAAAGTCTCAGGATACAGATACTTTGATTGTTTCTCAAGTTACTGCAGGTTCAGCTATAGCTTGAGTTCCTCAAGTTCAATGTTCTTTGATATTGGCATTTAGTCATCGATCGTTACGGAATTAATTGAACTCAATTTTCGTTAAAATTTGTCAATTATTTTGCTAGGTTTCAGACAGTTTTGAACCAGTTAACTAAATACAATCCGAAATCAAAGTCATTTAAGTGTTGTGCAAGGTCAACTGTCCCCAAGTAGAGTGTCATCATCATCGCCGTTAGCGAATTGCGGTTCCGCAAATTCAAACAAATTGTTTCTACGGGAGGCCTCATTTCACTTGCGATTCATTGGCCCCTCCAACATAAACACATTGCATCTTGGACGCTGGATCACGTCATTGTTTCTAGTTTTGTCGGTATAATTAAACTGCAGCCGGAGGCTCGCATCATTAGCAAGTATGTGTAGCGTATATATACATATGTAGGTACATCTGGTATGCAGTGCAACAGCATTCATGTCGGATATTCCTGGAAGCCCCGAGATCTCGTATATATGTACATTTCTTTATTGCAAGATACATTGCTTGCTGCGCATTTCACTTGATATTTTGCGACACAAAACCGACGATTAAGCACATCTTAGTCAAAACGGAAGCGGGAATCCTGATAAGAGGCGGTGAGGCCAAGTCGGGCCTGCGATAAGCATATAGCACATGTACTAAGTCGAAACATAGAACTAGGGCGACGTCTTGAACAGATTATGATGGGTCTGTGGAAATTCGGTTTGAATTGAGTCTATATTTGTAACATTAAGGTCAATTTTAATCAGGGATAGAGCTGCTGCCCACACATACATATAAAATACATATACTACATACATCTCTTTTTTGCCGACGATTTCATAAGCGAATTTTAAAAAGCTTTGAACTGGGAAACATGTGTTCAACATGCCTCTAAGTTCTATATACAATCACTTTTATTTGCGGTTGCAATAGTGAAAAAACAATTTGCAGCAGGCAAAGGAAATGAAAAACAAATATTTATAATTCAATGATTTTATCGGTTACCTGGGATTTTGTTCTAGGACCACTTTCATTCTAACTAAAATGTACATATGTAGATGTGTTAAAACTTACTTTCCTATCCGTATACTTAATTCTCTCACAACAATGCTTTGCATTGTTTTGGAAGAGCTTGACACAGATCTATAAATTAATTTCCTCATAAAAGGAAAATTTCTGCATATGTACATATGCATGTATCTGCGCAATATATTCGCGTTGACCTTTTGAACCCTGCAGCAGAGGCAGGCAAGATTTCAGCGGCGTCTTCAATTGTTTTCAATGAGAACAAGAAAGGAAAGCTTACTTCGGGCGGAGCCGAAGTTTATATACCCTTGCAGAATATTCTGTAAATAATATTCTCCAAAATTATTCATATGATGCATTCTTAATACTAATAAAAATCCCAACATCCTAACTTTAAAAACACCAAAGTTATGGCAATTTCAATCGTTCAGTTATATGGCAGCTATAGGATATAGTCGGCCGATCCCTATAAAATTTGGTAGGTCGGATTGATTGGCCAAATATAAAACCCATAGAAAATCCCAACTTCCTAACTCTAAAAACACCAAAGTTATGCTATTTCCTATCGTTATATCGGAGCTATAGGATATAGTCGGCCGATCCTTATGAAATTTGGTAGGTCGAATTGATTGGCCAAATAAAGAAGCCATAGAAAATCCCAACTTCCTAACTTTACAAACAGCAGAGTTATGGCATTTTCTATCGTTCAGTTATATGGCAGCTATAGGATATAGTCGGCCGATCCCGGCCGTTCCGACTTATATACTGCGTGCAAAGGAAAGAAGGGTGTGTGCAAAGTTTCAATTCGATAGCTTTAAAACTGAGAGACTAGTTCGCGTAGAAACAGACAGACGGACAGACAGACGGACAGACAGACGGACAGACGGACAGACGGACAGACGGACAGACGGACAGACGGACAGACGGACATGGCTATATCAACTCAGGAGGTGATCCTGATCAAGAATATATATACTTTATAGGGTCGGAGATGTCTCCTTCACTGCGTTGCACACTTTTGACCAAAATTATAATACCCTCTGCAAGGGTATAAAAAGACGCCGCTTTCGTATGCCGATCAGGATGTATAAACCACCCCATAAGGGTGAATTACAAGACTGGCTACCGTTAAAATTCCTGCAAGGTACAGCACCGTTAACGGTACAGTCAAAAATATTTTTGTAGTCAAATTTTAGTATTTCAAATGGGGGCAAGGCCGAAGCAATCTCGAAGTAAATGTGATTCCCGTTATCAATCTATCTTAATAAATATGGATTTCACATTGGATGATTACAAAAAATATAAACTATAAAGAATGTAATTGTAGTGTTATTGAATTACTCGAAGTCATACGTTGGTTATATTTTAATTTCTTCTATAACACAATATAATCTATTTTCAAATTAAAAACTAAGATGAGTTTCAACATAGTAGATGATAAAAGTTAAGTAATTTCCCGTTCAAAGTCCAAAAGGATTTTCAACATAGTTCCACCATAAAGATACATATGTAATTATACCCTTGCAGAGGGTATTATAATTTTGGTCAAAAGTGTGCAACGCAGTGAAGGAGACATCTCCGACCCTATAAAGTATATATATTCTTGATCAGGATCACCTCCTGAGTTGATATAGCCATGTCCGTCTGTCCGTCTGTCTGTTTCTACGCGAACTAGTCTCTCAGTTTTAAAGCTATCGAATTGAAACTTTGCACACACCCTTCTTTCCTTTGCACGCAGTATATAAGTCGGAACGGCCGGGATCGGCCGACTATATCCTTTAGCTGCCATATAACTGAACGATAGGAAATGCCATAACTCTGCTGTTTGTAAAGTTAGGAAGTTGGGATTTTCTATGGCTTCTTTATTTGGCCAATCAATTCGACCTACCAAATTTTATAGGGATCGGCCGACTATATCCTATAGCTGCCATATAACTGAACGATTGAAATTGCCATAACTTTGGTGTTTTTAAAGTTAGGAAGTTGGGATTTTTATTTGTATTAAGAATGCATCATATGATTAATTTTGGAGAATATTATTTACAGAATATTCTGCAAGGGTATATCAACTTCGGCTCCGCCCGAAGTTAGCTTTCCTTTCTTGTTTTTCGTTAAAATTTCTTGTCCGCCTTTTTTGAGTTTTCAAAATGTATTTTTGTATATAATAGTGAAATTATACTATTTAATTAACAATGCAGCAATTCTTGAAGAATTAGAGAATATTTTATAAGTATATATTTCACTTTTTTTTGATATATTGTCTTGGGAACATTTTTGAATTATTGAACTGAAACCTCCGGAGCTCAGATCGCTCACAAAATGCGTTCCCTTTGGCTACTCCTCGGCTTGGGGCTACTGGCCTTGAGCCAGGTCCAGGCCTCCACGGAGATTGATGACGAGCTGTTAGACCTTGACCTGTCCGAAATCGACGAGAACGAGGAGGAGTTCCTGCGCCTATTGGAGGAGAAGGCCAAGGTGGGTGCCCATTCTTATAGAAGCTGTTACGTATTTCAATAACTCAATCCATGCAGATCAAGGACGTGGAGCGGGAGAACGAGATTGTCGGCAAGTTGGCTGAGGTTCAGCACAATCTGCTGAATCCCGTAGTGGAGGTGGATCTTTGCGAGACGATGCCCTGCGGAGCTGGTCGCATCTGCCAGATGCACGACGAGAAGCCTAAGTGCGTGTGCATCCCGGAGTGTCCCGAAGAGGTGGACTCCCGCCGCCTGGTGTGCACCAACACTAACGAGACCTGGCCATCGGATTGCTCCGTTTACCAGCAACGTTGCTGGTGCGACAGCGGAGAACCCGGATGCACCAATGTGAACAACGCCCACATCCACATTGACTATTATGGTGCCTGCCACGAGCCGAGGACCTGCGATGGTGATGATCTGAAGGACTTCCCCAGGCGCATGCGCGACTGGCTGTTCAACGTGATGAGGGATCTGGCTGAGCGGGATGAGCTGACCGAGCACTACATGCAGATGGAGCTGGAGGCCGAAACCAACAATTCCCGCCGTTGGTCGAATGCCGCGGTTTGGAAATGGTGCGATCTGGACGGCGACACCGATCGGTCCGTCTCTCGTCACGAGCTATTCCCCATCCGAGCTCCACTGATTAGCCTGGAGCACTGCATTGCCCCCTTCCTCGAGTCCTGCGACGCCAACAACGACCATCGCATCACCCTGGTGGAGTGGGGCGCCTGTTTGGAGCTGGACCCAGAAGACCTTAAGGAGCGTTGTGACGATGTTCAGCGGGCTCAGCCGCATCTTTTGGGTTAACCCGAAAGCCCAAGTGGTCTTTATTTACTCTTAAAGAATTCCTTAATCCAAAAATTTCTACTTTCCCAATATCTTGTCTTAAGTGCTTGGTGTTTCATAAAAATAAATGATCAAATTTTAAAATTATCTACGTTTTTTAATTAGCTGGCTTAAAGAAGGCATTCAATGAGTTAATTCTTTCTGATACGAATTTATAGACATAACCTTTAGATAAAATAAATTTAAATTAGCCTTTTTGATTATATTCTGGAAGAATTAGGGCAAATTAAAATCTTCTTACACCAAGTAAAAGATTCTGGACTTTTTTAATTTAGCTAGACATTGAAAAGAGGAATTTATTAATGGGCAAAGCCAAAAACCAACCACTTTAATGATTATAAGATGTCCTTATTCACTCTTTTAAAACTCGAATATAACCCTCTTCATTTTTTAATATAGCTATTATTTTTCTTTGGACATTCAAGTTTTTATTGGTTTTACAAGTATAGAAATTACTACTTTGTTTCGAGATAAATGCGTTTAATAAAACTCATTTTAAAAACCTGTTATTTTTACAACTGGAATAATTTACCATCTAGTTTCAATACTTTACATTAATTGCCACAATTGCAAACATCTCTGGTGAGTTTTGGAAATAACAGTATTGGCGTTTTTATTATAGTTTTTATTAAATTTATTCGTGTAATTACTTTGCTCTAAATTAAGTTTTGTTTTTGTTTCATACTCAACCTCGCCAAGAATGCATGCGGGTAAATACGTTTTGTGTGTGTTTTTTTTGTATGTTGTATATGCTTGTGAGTGTAGGGAGATGCTAGAATTACATAGTTATGTATTACGTTGTATATAAGAAGTATGTGCTGGCGCACAGAAATGATTACAACTCGTCGGTTTTTTAGCTTGTCTCTTCTGAAATCTGAATTAAACATTAGTTTCGCATGTTTTGAAGGCGTCCAAAATCTGGTTGGCTTAGTAGGCCTGCGACAGGATGACGTTGCCCTTCCTCTGTGGGTCCTGCACCGTATCCTCTTTCTTTCCGATCAGCGACTTGTGTATGTGGGGAATGACACCGCCGCCGGCAATAGTTGCCTTGATCAGGCTGTCCAGCTCCTCGTCTCCACGAATGGCGAGCTGTAAGTGGCGCGGCGTGATACGTTTTACCTTCAGATCCTTTGAGGCGTTGCCTGCCAACTCCAGCACCTGAAATGGTCACCATAAAAAAAGGACTTAGTATAACTCATTTCCCAATTTAATACACTTATGATAAATAACTTGATAGAAACTAAATGTATTATTCAAAACAAACATCTTTTTCAATTGGAATGTTTTAAAACTTTTAATTTTTATAATAAACAAATAGTACTAAGCAAAATAAATAACTTTTTCGGGGAAGTGGGAATACAAATTCCATAAATCATTAGCATAACATATTCAAATTGGATATATAAAAATAATTGAATATAATAAACATTTACAATATGAAACATTTTGAGAATTATCGACAATAATTAAAATAGTTTTTAGTGGAGCGGGAAAACTACCGCTGCAACGATTACTTGAGAAAAGCGGAAAACAATAATAATCAATTTCCAAAAAATTAACAACATAAAGATTTCAAAATATTAATCATGCCTTTAGAATTTCATTAGAAAGTAGCACATTTGTATCATTGGCTATCAACAATGGCAATAACAAAAATAGAGCTACACCACCGGCTTGGAAAAGCGGGAAAGCTGAGCGGACTCACCTCGGCGGTCAAGTATTCCAATATGGCAGCGGAGTAGACGGCTGCGGTGGCTCCAACGCGTCCGTGGGATGTTGTGCGGCTCTTAAGATGACGGTGAATACGACCCACGGGAAACTTTACACAAAGAACAATTAATTAATCCGGGTTGTTTATGTTTTGTCACCCACACCCCCCGATAAAACGAAGTATGTGGTGAATATGCTCGCTGGCGAGGTGAGATCGGAAAAGGCGCCAAAAACAAGGTACAGATTGTAAACTTACCTGAAGACCCGCGCGCGCTGATCGCGATACCGCCTTCGCCTTGGCCTTGCCGGAATCTTTGCCTGCTTTACCGCCAGCCTGCAAAAACAATCACAAATCTTTTTAGTATACAAATTAAAAACACAAGCCGTAGAAACACAAAATGGAGGCGCCACTGCATTTGTGAGGTTATGACCGAACGTCCCAGTAGCACAATAACAAATCCCGCCGTTTTTGGGACTCTTTCATTTTTGTGCTACGTGGTGTCCAATTGGCTACATGTTTGCCTCGCCAAACTGCATCAATATTTAATTCGCAGGGGGCACGCGCACTGCGAAAAGCGAGCTGCGCTGCCGCTCAAATTTCGCCGAAAATTACCATTTCTGTTCAATCGATTTTTCTGCTGCTTGCTAACTGCGCTTGCGAAATGCTCTTGCACTGAGTTTGTTTCTGGGGCGTTGGGAATGGATTATTGTAACGAACGGAAGCGGAGCGTTATGGTTTATGCGGAAATTACTCTTAGAACGCGACTGCTCGCCACTTAAAATTTTACGGAAAAAAGACGCCGTCAGCGGACGCTAGCGGTGGAACTAAACTCATCGATGATTTCATACATCGATATAAAAATCAGTTTTCAGGGCTGCCAGGCGTTTGGAGACACCGAATTTAAATAATCAAAAATTAAATATCGCGAGAGTGGGACAAGAAATTATTTTATTTGTTATTATTAAACATTAAATACTAAAACTAAAAATGTATTGGGTTTAACACGGGAAACAGTGAGCAACGCCAAGCTATAAATTTCTATTAGAAATAAAAAATAGTTTGCAATGAATATAAATATATTACGGTAAGAAAAATAAGTCACAAGCGACTTTTATAATTACAGTAAGAATATCGTTTCCTTGAAATAAAATGGATTGATTTAAATTTCACAATTTTTCATTTATTTTTTAGAGAAGTCAAAATGCGCATGAGATTATTCTGGGCCACCGGCTGACAACCCTGCAGGACGCTTCTCTTCGCGCTGAGTGGTCACACTATTGTCCCGGCATTTCGAGCGGAATTTGCGAATTTTGTATTTGTCCACAGAATATCCAGAAAATGCCGCGTGTAGTCAAGCCTAAAGCAGCTGCTCCGGCCAAAAAGGCGGTGCCGGCCAAGAAGGGCAAGAGCAAGATGTACGCGATGCCGGAGAAGGTGAAAGAGGGGACAGTACTCACAGATTTAGCTAAGGGACAGTGGCGCATTGGACCCTCGATCGGAGTGGGAGGATTCGGTGAGATCTACGCTGCCTGTAAAGTCGGGGAGAAAAACTATGATGCAGTCGTCAAATGCGTGAGTTGTAGTACAAGTTTTCCGGCATAAATATTCCTTCTAAAACTCTTATTTCTAGGAGCCCCACGGCAATGGTCCACTTTTCGTGGAGATGCACTTCTACCTACGCAATGCCAAGCAAGACGACGTCAAACAGTTCAAACAGAAGAACGGCATCAAATCATTAGGCATGCCATACATTTTGGCCAACGGTTCTGCAGAGGTCAACGGTGAGAAACATCGATTTATAGTAATGCCGCGATATGGCACAGACATCTCCAAGTTTCTTGAGGAGAATGGCAAAAGGCTGCCCGAGGGCACTGTCTACCGGCTCGCTATCCAGATGCTGGACGTCTATCAGTACATGCACAGCACAGGCTACGTTCACGCCGATCTTAAGGCGGCCAACATACTACTTGGCCTGGGAAAAGGTGGTGCAGCACAGGCTTACCTCGTAGATTTCGGCTTGGCTTCCCACTATGTCACAGGGGACTTCAAGCCCGATCCTAAGAAAATGCATAATGGCACCATAGAGTACACATCCAGGGATGCCCATTTGGGTGTACCCACCAGGCGGGCTGATCTGGAGATACTCGGCTATAATCTTATTCAGTGGCTGGGGGTGGAGCTTCCCTGGGTCACGCAAAAACTACTCACTGTTCCACTCAAAGTACAAAAGGCGAAGGAGGCTTTTATGGACGATGTAGGAGAAAGCCTTAAACTGCTATTCCCAAAAGGAGTGCCCGCTGCTATTGGGGACTTCATGAAGTATGTCTCAAAACTCAAGCATAACCAGGAGCCTGACTACGAAAAATGCCGCAACTGGTTTTTAAGTGCTCTTAAACAGTTAAAAATATCAAACAGTGGAGATCTGGACTTCAAGCTAAATCCCCAGACTAGCAGCAACAATAATCACAGTCCACCAGGCACGAGCAAATCAGCAGCTTCTAAGAGGGCAAAGAAGATTGAATCTCCTATAGTGGACTCGTCTCTGGAGGGGGCAATATCCCCCAGCGAAGAAGAGGAGGAAGAGCAGATTGCACCACGCAAGAAGGCTGCTAAAAAGGCGTTACCGGCCCGCAACGTCAAAGTATCGCCTTTAAAGAGAGCCGCCCCTGCCTTAGCCACAGAAAATACGCCACCCACTCAGAAGAGGGTGAAGACTGAGCACAAGTCCACTCCCGCCAAGGAAGTGCCAAGGGGCACACCCAAGGACAGCCCCAAACCACACACGCCCACTGCAGCGAGGCTTAAGACTCCAAATGCCAGTGCTAAGATTAACTTCAGTCCATCTATTTCCCTGCGAGGTCGGCCCGGAGGAAAAACCGTGGTCAACGATGATCTGACTCCGAAACCGCGTTCCAATAAGACCTACGAGTTTAACTTTGAGCTGGATGTGAGCATGGACGCCAACGTTATTGTGAATGTAAAGCGGAAGAAGAAGGCGGCCACGGATCAGGCGGCAACAGTTGAATCAAGGACACCCACGTCCCGCACCCTGGCCAGTTCAACGGATGATAGCTCTCCCGTGACCCGCTTGAACATTCGCAAGCTGAATGGCCACGACGATGATTCCTGCTCACACGGCCCTAGTCCGCGCACACCTGGAGTCGTCGTGCGCAAGTACAAGCGATAGGTCTTTGTTTTTTGTATTTTTACATTTATAACCCCTTGAATAAAACCGTTTACTTATATCTTTCGTTTTATTCAGTCAAATTTAAAAATGGAACTAGTATATTCATTGATCTTTACAACATTCCACTAGCGATTTTATTGAATGAGTTTACCCTTCAATATAAAAAAAATTAAAATGTATAGTAGAAATGCCGATGGGTGGAAATTCATAAGTATAAATTTAACAATTATTTATACAATATGGAGAGGCTCAAAAATTGTTGCAAGAGATTTAAGAGCTTGCAAAAACCATTATAAAAGGCTTCGACTTTGTGGATGTGACTTAAACTTTATACTTAATTTTATGGAGTGCCTAATTACTGCTTCGACCTGCGCTTGCTGCTTCCGCTTTCGTGATGTTTGGAGGAGCTACTCTTGGAACTGGACTTGGCACTGGAACTGCTCCGTCGCGAAGATGAGGTACCGCTGCCACTGCTGCTGTGCTTCTCCAGGCCTCCAATGGCACTAAGTGAAGGCGTTGCCGAGGATTTAGACGATCGCTCCTCCTTGTGTGACTTGGACGAGGACGAAGAGGAGGATTTGTGGCCGTGTTTGCTGCTGCTACTGCTGCTGGCATTGGTAGAACTGCTGGGCTCGGGTCTGTAGAATGGCGACGAAGAATTGGAGGAGTTGGACGAGCGCGACGAGGCCACCGAGGATTTGGCCTTGCTAGTCAGCGGCATGGGTTCGTCGGCTATAAAGACGGTGGGCGGCACGACCGTCGCAGAGGAAGCGGTTCTTCCACTGCTTGTGGGCTTACTGCAGCACGTGTCGCACTGCCAATTCAGCTCCTGATCGTCGGCCGCCTCCTCTTTTGATATGGGAGGCTTATGGCAATCCTGGTGGTACATGGCGCCGCACTTGGAGCACTCTATCAGACGGTTGGTGGCCGTAAAGACCATTTCGCCGCACACGCAGCAATTGAGGTCCCCAAAGTCGCCTGTGTCTCCGGTATTAACAATTCCCACGGCACTCAATCCGTCATCTGAATCTGCAATGGTGTCCACGGAGTCCGAGGGCTCCTTGTCCGGTGAGTTAGTCAAATTGATGATCTCGTCCGCATTAATTGGCTGCTGCGGGGGCGTGGCCGCCCGGCCCGGAAAATTAGCTTCGTCCTCCAGCATCCGCTGGCTCATGTTGTTGGTCAAACTTTTCTCTGGGCCAAAACGCGATTTAAGAGCCTCATCGAAAAGCAGACGTAGTTCGGCCGCAGAAGTGGGATTACTTGAGTGAAGCAGCTTGATGGCCTTCTTCAACACTGGGTCTACTTCTTGGGCCGCTGCCAAATCCATTTTTTTATAGTTAAAAAATCTGATAAATAATAAATTTCTGCAAGAGCAGCTGTTTGTGGAACCAGTACTGCCACACTAAAGAGGCTCTTTTTCCAAGCGGCTGTCATTCACCTGCTTACGTTTGGCGGGAAAAGATATATTTAAATTTTATTTTTTCGCAAGATAACATAAATATATCTTGCGAATAAATAAATTTTGAATTGATCATTTGATTTATGGTAGATTATATCTAGTTACAAGATTAAAGACGTTTTTATTTAATTTGGTCTTCCGTAAATTTTTTTTCATATTTGCAAGCGCAACAGCTGTTTGAGTAGGGTTACCATGATACTCACTTTTCTTCTTTCCACCCGATAACATTCGGACGTTGTTGTAAAATAACAGTTCCCCTAGACAGTGTTGTTTCTTGCCAGGTAATTAGCCGCATTTAAAAAGGTGTATTTAGTGTAATAATAGATCTTTGGCTATTGTTTACGCTCGGCGTAATTCGATTCGTGCAACTGCGTCGTCAGCCAGTGTTTTTTTATTGTGCGGCGCGTAGAAGAAAAAAAGAGCTGCAAGCCGCCGTTGAAAAATCGAAGAGAGAGCCAACTGGAACGACAATAATAACTTGGCTCTCTCAAAATAAACAGTTGCCTATGATAAGAATAATAAAATTTCTTTGTGTGCAGGAAAAAAGTGATAATCTTAAAGGTAAAAAAAAGCGTAGGGGTTTGCAGTATTTTGGATTATTTTGTGGCGATATTTCAGTGCCTGCAGGTGACAAAATGCGCTGCAGTTTGCAAAAGGACTGCGCAACTCCCACGCAGGAAAAATTTCGCCAGGTGGGTTTTATACTTTTTAATTATTAAATTCTTTTAAATTTATAAATGTATTTCTGCAGATGCAATGCCAAATTGTGATTTCTCTGTTTCTGCTGCTTTTGAGCTGCGGCGAGAGTTTTGCCGGTGACGCAGTCGATCAGCTGGTGAGTGGGCGGTGGGCGGCAAGTGGGTGGTGTTCGTTTATTTGGGGCTGTTTGTTTGTTTTCGCTGCGCACTTGTTGCCTTTTGGCCAAGACCCCATTATTGGCGTTCCAAGTGCATGCATTTCACGCGCTTATCACTTTCAGTCTTTGTTGGTCGAACTTTCAAATGACTAAGAAATCAATCAGCGATCAGAAATAATGGAGCGATAAAGCTACAGCAGTTAAATAAAATTATCTTTTAACAGAGCCGCAATAAAAATAAAAATTTCCTTTTGCCATTCCCTATAGGATCAGTAGTAGTACCAGAATTAAATTTTAATATAAAACAAGAAAGGAAAGCTAACTTCGGAGGGAGCCGAAGTTGATATACCCTTGCAGAATATTCTGTAAATTATATTGGTTGGGCAAAATAAAATCAATAAAAAATCCCAACTTCCTAACTTAAACAACACCAATGTTGTGGCATTTCCAATAGTTCAATTATATGACAGCTATAGGATATAGTCGTCCGATCCTTATGAAATTTGGTAGGTCGGATTGATTGGCAAAAAATAAAACCCATTCAAAATCCCAATTCCTAACTTTACGAACACCAAAGTTATGGCATTTGGGATCAATCAGTTATTTGGCGGCTGTTTATATTTATATTTATTGTTTTATATTTAGCCAATCAATCCGACCTACCAAATTTCATAAGGATCGGCCAACTATATCCTATAGCTACCTTATAACTGAACGATTGGAAATGCCATAACTTTGGTGTTTTTAAAGTTAATTTGGATTTTTATAAGTATTAAATAAATAAATAAATACTCTTGGAGAATATTCTGCAAGGGTATATTAACTTCGGCTCCGCCCGAAGTTAGCTTTCCTTTCTTGTTATACCCTTGCAGAGGGTATTATAATTTTGGTCAAAAGTGTGCAACGCAGTGAAGGAGACATCTCCGACCCTATAAAGTATATATATTCTTGATCCGGATCACCTCCTGAGTTGATATAGCCATGTCCGTCTGTCCGTCTGTCCGTCTGTCCGTCTGTCCGTCTGTCCGTCTGTCTGTTTCTACGCGAACTAGTCTCTCAGTTTTAAAGCTATCGAATTGAAACTTTGCACACACCCTTCTTTCCTTTGCACGCAGTATATAAGTCGGAACGGCCGGGATCGGCCGACTATATCCTATAGCTGCCATATAACTGAACGATAGGAAATGCCATAACTCTGCTGTTTGTAAAGTTAGGAAGTTGGGATTTTCTATGGCTTCTTTATTTGGCCAATCAATTCGACCTACCAAATTTCATAAGGATCGGCCGACTATATCCTATAGCTCCCATATAACGATAGGAAATAGCATAACTTTGGTGTTTTTAGAGTTAGGAAGTTGGGATTTTCTATGGGTTTTATATTTGGCCAATCAATCCGACCTACCAAATTTTATAGGGATCGGCCGACTATATCCTATAGCTGCCATATAACTGAACGATTGAAATTGCCATAACTTTGGTGTTTTTAAAGTTAGGAAGTTGGGATTTTTATTTGTATTAAGAATGCATCATATGAATAATTTTGGAGAATATTATTTACAGAATATTCTGCAAGGGTATATCAACTTCGGCTCCGCCCGAAGTTAGCTTTCCTTTCTTGTTTTAATATAAAATTGCATGTAAAAACGTAAAGCTTATATATACTTTTTAATTTATTATATTGTTCAGTTAAATACAAAAGCTTTCTTTTGGGACTATAATGATAAAACAAAGAACAATTATAATTTTCAATAATTAATTTTAACAATAAATTGTCTTAGTACTTTATTCAATGTCTTCTCGTAAAATTATTTTCTGAAATCATAGATCCAGGATTTTTTTTAGTGTAAATGCTAAATAAAAAACTTGTATCATAATCTTAATATATTGTATATATATTTTTTAAATCTAAAAATTGACAAAATGTGAGCCCAATTACTTTAACCATAACCTTGTTGTTTTTACTCCCCTTTAGAAATTTTCCAACCAGGAATGTAAAATTAAGGAGCCCATTTATGGCAGCACCTTCGACTTTAGTGGCCTCCACTCAGATCTGGCTCATGTGGTTGAAAGTGTGAGCAATGGCGGCGACAAATTCGAGTTTAATATATGCGGAAATCTCTCAAGGACTTGTAATGGCGAGAGTAACGTGGCAGCCTGTCTCAAAAAACAGGGAAAGGAGTACATCATAGGTAAGTTGGAAACCACAAAAAATTCCTTAAATCTCTTCTTCTGAGACACTCTTTTCTATAGGTCGTCAGCACGAGTTGGTTTACAATAACGGCAAATTGTATCTAATATATAAAAACGGTGCCAAGTGCGATAATGGCACCACCAGCAATCCCAACTATCAGCTTCATGTTCTGCTCAAGTGCGACTACACTTTGAATGCCCAGCCGATGTATATAACACCTTACGTAAGGATTCAAATTATAATTCAAATTTAAAATTACCAATAATATTCCTCTTTGTTTTGTCTAGGCCAACAATGCATGTTCGTTCTACATCTCGTATGAGACACCACTGGCCTGTTTGCCCATTCCCGATGCATTACAATCGAATAGCTGCAGTGTTCGGGACACGAAATCAAATGGAACCTTCGACCTGATGCCCCTGAGTGATAGTAATTATAGGACCAGTAATCGTCAGGGTGGCGTTTTCCTGATCAATGTCTGTAAGCCGGTGCTTTACGGAGAGAACAGCATGTGTCCGCCCGGTAGCAGCGTGTGTTTGTTTAATCCCAAAGCCATAAATTCAAAAGAACGGTGGGTAAACATTGATTAATATTTTATGCGGATATTAGTCAATGATTTTTCCCATCAGATTTATTAATCTTGGCAATGTCCAGTCGCGTCCGGTGGTGGAAAATGGGCTACTCTTGCTCAGACATGAGTCGCCAACGCCCTGTGCCAAGAACTCCAGCGCCAACTACACCAGCGTCATTTATTTCAGCTGTGATAAGTTTATAAGCGTAAGTATTTAAGGCTTTTGCGGATTATGACTTTGTTAAGATTCAAAGTGGCATTTCTAATCCCATAATTTCCTTTCAGAATGCGCATCCGGAGTTTGCGGGCCTTGGAGCCGATTCATGTACCTACCAGTTTAACTTTGTCACGCCTCTGGCCTGTAATGATCTCGAACCCTGCACTGCTTTCACCACCACAAATGAGTTGTGAGTAGTCCACATTATTTAACGTAATGATTTCACTTTAAGTCCTTACTCTTCCCACTCAACAGCCTGGATTTAAGTTCGCTTAGCACAAAGCCAGCCCGAACATTGATAAAGGATGGGAAAAACTATACAATTGCTATGTGCGCCAATGCTGGGACTCCCTGCCAGGAAAATGGCGGTAAGTCGTCCATTTGCGCATTCAAATATTAATATAGATTTTAAGTGCTTATGCAAAACTCTCTATGAAAGATTCTTAATTAGAAGGGTTTTCTCCCGGAAAGTTAGCCGTAACGACTCTTGTTGTGGGGTATATATGATTTTTTATTGCTCTTTCGGTCGAGTGGCTCTCATGCCCATAATCGTCTTGGTAACCTGAGAGAAATGCGGGAAAAAATGGGATGGGCCCGGTTAAGTGTTGACCATTTCATCCGGTTTCCATTAAAGCGCACACGAGTGGCTATTTGTACGTTCCCTCTACAAATGTCCGTATACACTCGCCCACACTTGTGGGTTGGCTGTTGTAAAAGCTAGGGTATGATGAAAATGATTTTGATCTGTGTGTGGTCCGTCATATATTTACATAATTTACGATTCTGCCTGTGTGTATGTATGTGTGTTGGTCAGGGCTAATGGTGCTCACCCCATACTCCTTACCGGCCATCCCTTAGATCCACGTGAAAATTCAATTTACATTTTTTGACATCAATAATAAGGTAAACTTTTTAGAGGACGCTGGATACTCTTATATTTTATAATATAAATATTCTTTCGGTGTCTGTCTTTTTGAAATGCAATACAAATTTGTTTTGTTTTTTATTTATTTATATTTTTATTTTATTAATATTAATGGGGTTGTGTTAATTCCATACATACATAAGCGTAATTTTATTCGTTCGGCCAAAATTTTAAATTTTTTCCCAACAAGTACAAATCAACTGATGGTTACTCTGCCAGTGCATAATCTAATGCTATATATAGGATATAATGCTAACATATCCGCAGCTTTGATATTTTTCTATTTACTTTGCTTTGTATGCGCTGCGTCCCCTAGGACGGTTCGCCATGGCAAATAACAACTTTTCCTGATGTGGGCTGTTGGCAAGTGAAACGTGTCTCTGGTATGTAGTATCCATGGAGCACCAACTCACGCAGGGCGTCGATGTATATCTAGGCGTTCGCATTGGGTGTCCTGCATTCGTAGTCGACTGCAGACGCGTCCTTTTCGGTTGGATGGCTCTCGCGAAAGCGCGGCTCACACTGTCACACAGAGGAGATATCATGGCCCACTGCTGGGCCTAAACAAATAAATAAGTGTGCGCTCCCTTTTGCCAAACTGATGTGCAGGCCATGGGGCAGAGACCTACATGAAAATTTCATTTGTTAGGCAAATAGCAGACGCACACACATGCGCGAAAGTGGGATCCAGGACAAGCTAGCGCTGTTGTAAACAAGCTGGCGCTTATTTACACAGAAAAAAACATTTAGTCTTAGGGAGTAATCCTTTTAATTTATATATAATACATATTAATATAACCTGGAAACTTAATTAGTTTTTATAACTTAAAATGAGTTTTTTTTCGTTTTGCAAAGAATTTATTTTGCTTAGTTAAAATGAACTAAGTCGTACTTCAACAATTTTATAATTACGTTTATTCATGTTAAATAATTATACGTATTCTAACGATATTTGTAATTATACGTATTTTAACGATATATGTTCAAATACGTATAATTATTATTATAAAATGAATCCATTTGTATTACTAAGAATTTAATTTTTGTTGGGGTAATTAGTAAATATTTTGAAATTAGTGATGTTCATCTATTTCAATAGTCAAAATAATTCTAATTATGTTCTGGAGATCATATGATATTTTTTTTCAGTGCACACACACTGTGCTGCAAGTTTGGCCCCCAGCTGACACTAGCAGACGACATATTGTAGCCCCCCATCCCATTCTCTGGATGGGGCATTTAAATCTCCTGGTTTGCATAGCTGAATTCAATATTTGAAGGCATTTGGCAGGGGGCTTGGCCCTGGCCCACTCAGCCTGCCAGTGAGTTATGGCCACGCCTCGCTACCAACTCCCCCGCTAGCCGCCCATATGAAATCCCCGCCCACCAACTGCTGCTGTTAATTGCTTATGCAGCATGCGTTGCACTGTCATTTTGTGTAATTTTCATTTGCGTTTTCGATATGCATTTTATATTTATTTATGGCGGTCCCGGCAAATTCATTTTTTAGGGCATTTGCGGAGGATTTTAGCCATAGGCATTGCACCATGTGATATGATCAGGCAGGCTTCATTTAATTGCAGCTTGTCAAAATAATAGTCTAACCAAATTTAGTTTAGTTTGCCGTTTATAAAGTGGTTTATTAGAAGCTTAAACTCGAAAACTAGTTTATATAAAACGTTTTGAACATAATCATTCCCTTGCTTGAAATTTCTTTTGGAAAGATTTATAATTAATTTCAGAATGAGTTGATGATTTTGAATATTGTTTTTATTGGAAATAATTATTGTTAGTTTACGTAGTATAATCTTCCCATATTTTTGAACAAACCTGGAGAATATCAAATTATTATGGCTTGTTGTTTTTCTTGATTTGCTGCTGCTGCTGTTTTGTTTATAATTTCAAATTGGTGTTTTTATTGTTTTCGTATTTTACTCCTTTTTATGAGGGGCTCCCCTGCTTTCCATGGTTATTTGTGTTGGCGCTGCTGCTGGCGGGCAGATTCAATTTGGTTCGGACTGGACAAAAACCAAACCCCAATGCGGACCGCCCCCGCCTTCGTCCTGCCGGCCGTAACTAACACTTGCCGGCAGCTGTTTGGCCTGGATGCGCCATTGAAAGTGGCATCAGGCAGCTACTAAATCGTTTTATATTTGTTTTTCTCGCTTCTGCCGGTTTTTTGCTGCCTTGCTCTGGCTGCCGGCTGCTGGTCAATGTTTTTAGGGTTACTTTGGCCTTTGCCTGGCTGTTTTCTTATTGAAATTCAATTTGCCGGGGCTTTTCTTAACCATTCACAAGCCCCGTTTTTTGGCCCAGAAATATTTTGCGGCATACCGTTGCCGCCCGCCTTATCAATGCCACTAAGTCAGCTCCTTATTTCTAACCCTTTTCAGCAAAAGGCGGAATTTAAACAATGTTTTGTTTCATGACCGCAATGCGAGCCCCAAGGCCTGTTTGGAACTGAGATTGCATTGGGATTCAATTTACGGTGGTGTATTTTGTTGGCGTGTTTGTGACCTGGTCAATCTCGTTGGATAATCTTGACAAGGAAATAATTTTTACCCAAGGTGTATGTATACATTTTGCGCATACTTTCCGGATGTATAACACAGCTGTGGTCGAAATGATAGCTTAAAGCAGTCAATAAACTGTACACCAAGTTGCTATTTTCTAGCTTTTTATTTCGCTGGATAAGTCAGAAATAAAAACTGATGATAATGGTTTGCTTTATCTTTGATGTTTTAAAGTTAGGAAGTTGGCATTTTGTATGAGTAATAAGAATACATCATATGAATAATTTTGGAGAATATAATTAACAGAATATTCTGCAAGGGTAAATCAAATTCGGCTCCGCCCGAAGCTAGCTTTCCAGCATTGCACTCGTTTGACCAAAATTTTAATACCCTCTGCAAGGGTATAAAAACAGATTTCTATATTTCTAGATATTATGCACAAAAAGGAAATTCACATATTGTAGGTTGGCTCTTCTATTCTGAACCCAGCTGTACAAATAAATCCTAAGAGGACGTCTTCTGTTCTTCTGAGTTTGTGGTCTGCTAAATTCAATTGCATGCTTCCACAGGACACTCGCAGGTCCTGTTTGGGCCATACATGCTTACAGTGGGTTATACAGACGTACATATATTGTCACGCAGCCCCACAATGTCATTTATCAATTTAGTTGACAGTCGATTTCTTTTTCGATTTGCCAAAAGCCACCTCAATTGGTCTTTTTCTCTTCGTTTTTTGTTATTTTCTCGTTGTTGGTCATGGCTCTTGATCCTGTATGTGTGTGGACATTTGTCCGTAGTCTGCAATAAAGTATAAAAATGTGGAAGGAGAGTGGACGAGGCGGAGTACTGGGAAGAGGGGAGTAAAAGGGGTCTGAAATTACCATACTCTAGTCAAATCACAATCACAATGCTGTCTGCTCTAGGGCGCTCAATCAAAATCCGGCAAATGTGAGTGACATTGCTCAAAATTGTTGGTTTGCAAGTGAAATGGAAGATTGAAAAAGGAAGAGCCAAAAACGACAACTGCAGGGCGAGGAGGAGATTTTGTTTATTTCCATAGAATTGAGTTGTGAGGACGCTTTTAGCTCTCCAAACAGCTTAATGTTATTTTTAGGCAATTAAATCTTAAATTCGGTTAAGGAAGTCTTTAAAGCGATGCAAATTTACTGGCATTTATGCATGGGGTATTGGGGTATTGATGCGTGCCTATGTCCACTGTCTTTTATTGCCACTCAACACTGGATGTCCTCGCAGGAGGCGCCACTAAAAGCATCCCGATTTGTTGGACATTTTCAGGGTTCAAGTCCTGGAAAAAGGCCTTGCAAGTTGACAAACAACGAGAACAATTAAATTCTGCCTTTGATGTCCGCTGCTGCTGCCCGTTCGTGTTATCCCTATTCTTGCGCTTACCGAGTATCGTTTCATCCTCAAGAGTTTGCAGCCCTGTCCTGAAAACTGCACTAAGAAAAGGCGGGATACAAATAATATAAAGGTCTTTTAAAAAATCACGATCCTTATTCTTTGTAATTATTGTCTTACCCGTAAAAAATTATTCTTTAATTAAATTGTTGTTTTTTGAAGTAGGCTAAGAAAATATCAAAATGCTTACGCAAATATTCGAATATTGCGTATTATGATCCGTCCGCCTGTCCGTCCGTTTGTCCGTCCATCTGTCTGCCCGTTCGTCCGTTCCTACGCAAACCAGTCCCTATTTGGATGAAACTTTGCAGAAAGTCTACTTTCTCTAGCATAAATTATATTATACAAGTCGTAAAAATAAATTTTAAAATATAACTTCGTATACTCACAGATAAAGTAATTTTAAACCATTTTAAATTTACGGTTTAAATTTTATTAGAATAAGACGAATTTAACTTTTTGGTATCCAAGTACAATCGCGTTACAGAATATTTATTTTTTGTAATAGCTGCAAGAGTATTTTCGACTTCCCAATATTAGCTTCCTTTTTTTATTTTTTATACCCTTGCAGAGGATATTATAATATCAGTCAAAAGTTTGCAACGCAGTGAAAGAGACTTTTCCGACCCTATAAAGTATGGAATTGAAAAAGTCCCAAAATATTTGTTGAGTGTCAGTGAATGGCTATGGTTTTTCCGGCCTGGACTTGCCGGCCATTCTCCTGTTTTACTTGCCTTTGAGATAGTCTTTGTTTTTCTCCATGACTTTTTGGCGCTTGGCGTCTGACTCTGCAGCACTCAATTGATCCACCCGCTTTTCGTTCACTACCAGGCGCCTGTTATGAGCAGAATTCCACAACCATCAGCCTGGGCAACTCCAACTCCCAGCTGCGATTCAATCAGACCGGCTCGCTGTATTTGCTGTACGATGACGGTGCCGAGTGTTCCACAGCAGCGGGCATCAGGCGCTGGTCAACGAAAATCGAGTTTGTCTGTGCGAACAATGCCACCAAGGACAATGGTGGCGCTGCTGCTGGTGGGAGCGATTCTATGAAAATAATTGAGGACTCCAATTGTCAGCTGCTGATCCAATATCAGACGCCGCTTGCCTGCCGAAAGCCGATTAAATGCAAGGCCACCATCTATGTGGACCACACAACGAATGGACTGGGCAGCAGTGGCGAAGAGATGATCGACCTAACACCGTTGATTAGCGCCAGCGACAACTACGAGGCAAAAGTGGAGCTGCCGGCCGGCATGGAGCACCTGGTGCCCAAAGCGACCAAGGTGAGCTGTTGTAGTAGTTCCTGATTTCCCTCAGGCAAAAATCCAAACCAACCAGACCGTAATTTGCTGGCTTTTGTCTTTGCCACTCAACTCAGCCCCATGTCCTCTTATTTCTTCGCAGTTCTTTTTGAATGTGTGCCGTCCATTAGTGCCCAAATACCAATTAGGCTGTGCCGGCGGATCTGCTGCCTGCATGGCCAAAGTGACGGCCTCCGGCGCCCCCGAGGAAGAGCGCGTAAGTACCACCCGAAAATCCATATCTATACATACATATATATGCAATTGGGGGCATAATTTTAGGATAGCAATAAAAAACAAGAAAAACTGACATTTTGTATACTTTTATTTTATTAAATTCTTTTAAAAGTTTAAAGACTTACTTTTACTTTAAATAACTTAAAATTAATTTGAAGAATTTGATATTATGAACATAGCTTATATAAATGTTTTTCATGTTGTAAGTTATAATTTCGTTTACCTTTGTTAGTCTAAATCTTAGCAAGGAAACAATTCCAATTTGCTACAAGGTTACAAAAGTGCTCAATATTAAGAGTCAATTAACTACTATTCATCCTAGCGATCATAAAAACTCAACTATTTATTTTGTAAAATAAGAATACCAAACACTCAAAATTTTAATTTGAGTACATACATATAAGGTACTTCATTTTAATATATACACCACTGTATATTTACCGATATTTAACAATGTCTATTTGAAGCTATTTTTTTGAACGCAGCTGTAAATATGGATGCTACATGCGATAGCAGTCACAAAGGGCCGCAAAAGGCGGTAGTGTTGGCCACGTGAAAGAAAGCCGCTTATGTGCTTAAAACTCTTTGCATGCATATAACCTATGAGGGGGTGCCCATGGGATCGCTCGTAATTTACGGCTCTTTCCCTTCGTCTTTCCACCTCATAAACGCCTCAATATGGTTGTGGTCGTTTGGTCAAATGCCCAAAATTGTGGCGCCATTCATGCATTAAATATGCAGCAATCTAATTGCTAAGCTTCGCCCACATCCCGCTATGAAAAACCTCAGGCTCACGCCCATCCCAGCATCCATTCGTAAGGCCCTTGGGACTGACCAGTGGATTTGCTTGCTTCATTAAGAGGAGCCTCGAACTGGGGGACTGGGAATTCGTATTCGGACTCACACTGTCTGTCGTTGACAGCGGCCAAAAGTTGTTTAATGCCAAAAATCTCCTCGCTGAGCATGTGGCCCCTGGGTCAGTCCAAAAACTGTCCAACTCTGTGGGGTTTGGTGCCTAAATACTTAAGCCCACAAAAGTATGCAATGAAATTTGCTTAAAACGAGATTTCAGCCAGGACCACAAAATGGTCAAAAAAAGCTGCTGCTATCCCGAAATGCTCTGATAGGGCCAAAATCTTTCCAAATGAATGAGATAATTGGAGGGGATTTGCTTGGACTCAATAATTTATAAATTTTTCCATTAAATTATTCTTCACATGTATGTATATAAAATTTGTTCGTTGGTGCTCTTTAAATCGTTTATGACCTTAACAGGACCTTCGGTGCACAACATAATATATTATATAGTAATTTGAATCTCTAGTTTATCCTTATGGATGTTTTTTTTTACAAACTCTTGTTTATGAGAACCTATAATAAATGTCTTCTTAAAACAGAAAAAAATTGTAATAATTTCACTAGGAATTACATTTTTTTTTTCTTTGCGTGCCCCCTAGATTATGTGTCCTTCGCGGCTGTCAGCAGCATGGGTTTCGGCTTAGTGCCAGGTCGTCTTTGTTGTGAAAGTTGGATGAATTATAGGGTTCCCCGCCAAGTTTCCCCGCTAACCGCACTCGCCCCACTTCAATCAGCACAATAATTGCATGCGACAATGGATGCATGCCAAGGGGAGGGCAATCCCTCTTTCTGGTGCGTTTTCCGTATGCCAGGCCCGAAATGACGACCTCGCGCCATCAGCACAGACCCCATACTCTGGCACCTTCCGGTTCTAACTTTTATCACAAGCTGCACAAATTTCCCGGGAGCAAAAACATTGTTCAAGTTGCTAAAAAATAAGCACGTACGCGTTGGAAATGGCAAAGCGCTGGAGTTGTGAGCGGAAAGCAGGAATAGGAGGCAGTTAAGTTGCTGGAAACGGAGGTCCAATCCAGTGGTGGGTTCACATGAGTTTAGGGGTCTCAAAAGCATTCCCTAAAGCAATATCGCCTTATTATAATAATTAACTAATTATTAAATAATAATAAAGATCTCGTTTATGTTTTGGATCATTGCAAGCTGCGTTCATTAAAAGCTTCTGAACAAACCCTTTGGCACCTTGCTTTCAAAATATGGAAAATTTATGTTGTATTTTTATTTAAATTAGTTGTGAAATTATATTTATTTTATTAGTATTAGATCTTCAGAAAAAAATGTAACCACCAAAGACAAGTGTCCCGATCATAAGTTTTGACTGAAATCTTATATGTCAAAAGAAATTTTCCTTGATACAGTAATTCATTTTCTTTGATTCAAACAACTTTGAAACGAAAGCTTATTGCAATTTAAATTAATTAATTTGTAAAATCCCTTCAAAAATATTTCTGTACCCGCCTTTGTTCCTAATGGCTATAGGGGTTCGGTGTGCGGGGTTTTGTGGCTGGCAGCACGCGAGTGAAATATGTGAACATAACGTAAGGTCAGTCAACGTAACGTCGCGCTACGTAACGAAACGGAACGGAAGGAAATGGCAAAATGCGACTGGGGGAGGGGGGGGGGGGGTAAAATATCTGTAAAAACAGCTTTTAGCGGCCAGCAGCATCCACGTGTGCATGTGAGTGTGCCTGTGTGTGAGAGAGTGTGTGGGGGTGTGCCTACCGGCGACGTGCTCTGTAAAGCATTTCCGTTAGCGGGGTTGGATCGTGGGGGTTTATGGGCGTTTCTAGATGGCTACGCGTGGGTGGCGGCTTAAAGTGCCATCGGCTTTGTTTTCATGCCGTTGGCCTAGAAATAACGCAGTCATGGCAAATATATTTTTATAAAAATTCTATTGCTTTATTTTTGCAGCCTCCGCTCACTGTAGCCAGTATACCAAAAACCATAAAACACTGAAACAAAATCATATATATTTAACTCTTAAATATACCCCTAAAGTTAGATCCCTAAAGTTTATATTTAGTTTTTTTTAGTTAATTCTAAATGGATTATGGTTACATAGTATAAATGTTTCCATAAATCTTTAACACTTGAATGCTTAGCCAACGAGAGTCCATAGTTTGTTTAATTAATTAAATTATTAGTTTAAAGATGTTAAAAAACCTAAATTTTGTATTAAAGAAATGTAATAATTTTGTATTGCAATACAAAAGGTTTCAGGGCTTTTCCACTTAAAACGCGACGAATATTTTTAAAATAATATATTTATTTGGGTGTAGCTTTGGGCCCCCACCTCTGTTTACATTTTGAGCCACGTTTTGCATTTTGAAAATGCTTCGTTTTCAGAGCATTTCGTGTCCGGAAACGGAAATGTGCTGCTCGTAGCTGCTGACGCGCACTTGAACGGACCCCAACACCCATTCCCACCCGGATGGCTGTTCCCCATCTGTTAGACCCCTAGCCACGCCCACTCATTGGCAGTTGTCGAACGTTGTCGCCTGCATTGGCATCTTGGCATCCCCCCAAAACCCCGTTCAGCCGTTATCGCATGCACATATTTTAATGTGCTGCCATTGCATATCCCCAAGCCAACAGCTACAATGGAAAGAAGCATTGCCTGAATCCCAGGGGAATTCCATTAACCCACTGTGTATAAAAGTCACTCAGTTCCCAGTAAGAAATAGCATACAGAAAGTTTTATAAAAATTTGTATAAATATTCTTTTAGTACGTTTTTAATATTCTTGCAGAAGTGTTTGCTCCAATTCATTGTTTCTTATTTATGATAACTCCAGTTTTTAAACCTATATTCTTCTGTGTTTTGGAACTACCAAAAAGGAAGAAAAGTTCTGTAGCTATTACTCTAAATTATTTGATTATACAACATTTAAACAGTTTTTTAGAGTGTTAAGCTTAAAAAAAAGTAAAAACAAAAGTATTAGCTTTTTATACCCGTTACTCGTAGAGTAAAAGGGTATATTGTATTCGTGCAAAAGTATGTAACAGCTAGAAGGATGCGTTTCCGACCCTATAAAGTATATATATTCTTGTTCAGGATCACTAGCCGAGTCGATCTAGCCGTCTGTCCGTCTGTCTGTCCGTCTGTCTGTCCGTATGAACGCTGAGATCTCGGAAACTATAAAAGCTAGAAGATTGGCATTTTGCATGCGGATTCTAGGAGTTCCTACGCAGCGCAAGTTTGTTTCAAAAAGGTGCCACGCCCCCTTTAACGCCCACAATCGCTTATATACGATTTTAAAAATTTAAATATTTCGGAAAAGTAAAAATTTAAATTTTATTGTGTTTATCAATACCTATCGAATTTTTCAAATCGTCTCCCTCGCACTCCTTTTACCTGAGTAACGGGTATCTGATAGTCGGGGCACCTGACTATAGCATTCTCTCTTGTTTTTTTTTTAAATTAAGTTAACTAGGCTACAGTTGAAATCTTCTCAAAAAATAAATTGAATAAAAAGCAATGGTTGCCTTTGGCGGGTTAAGGGATTGCCACTGCAGACATTTGTCGACTGATGCGCTTGACTTAAAGGAAGCCAGGATCAGCGACACGTTTGATTTTTGCTGGGAATTTCGCCTTGGATTGCTGCGAGTGCGAGTCAATTCATTGGCATGCAGTAACTCCATTGTCAACTCGATGGGGGCGTTTGACTTGTGCCAGTGCAAATTTGGCAAGGGCATGTGACTGGCATGGCAATCGCCCGTTTCCCCCATACCGACTTGCGGTGGGTGCATTATCTCCATTTGCATTTGCACTTCCGACAATAACCACAAAATCGTCAAAATGGCTGCCGATGGGGGCCTTCGCCCCATCAAATCGGATTAATAATGAAATTGATCAAATTGTTGTGCAAACAGCTGAATGCCTTGCCAGCAGCGGCAGCAGCTCCACAATGTGCGGAATAGTCCGTCCCGCTTGTCCTCCAGCCGCCATTTTGCTTATTGTTATCCCAGTTATTGTCCTGTCCCTCAATGTCATGCTTCTGTTCCCATTGTTGTTGTAGTTTCATGAATTCCTGTGAGTTTCAGTCTCGACCAGGCCATAATGCCACCGCAAGCCATTTGACCCCCTCACCCACCCATTCTTTTATCCTGTGGGAGTCCTTGCCCGATGGCATGTTTCCAGTGAATCGCTGAACTTGCGGAAATCTTTATTGCTTTCCAATTCCAATTCAAGCATGCCCTTGTCCTTTTTTCCATTCGAGTAAGAAAACTATGTGTAGGTCCACAATATAACAAATAACTTATATGAGAAGAATCTTTTGCTTCGAGAGGTAGAAGCTTACTAATTATATGTAAGACGAATTGTAGGAACAGAACCCCTCGATAGGAAATGATTGTCTAGTTTTTTTAGATAAGAAACCCATTTCTTTATTTCTCTTTTTCCACACTGTCTTAAATTCTTCCTTCATTTATTCTTTGGCCGCTGCTTTTACAAACAATTTTGATTAGAAAAGAATACAATTTTCTCACAATCCAGAATACATGTTAAGGGATAAGATGCCTCCGCCTCCATTGTTTCGCCACTAATTAGAACCAGCCACCTAAATAAATGTCCTGACCTGAAATCCTTTTGGGAATCTAGAACAGTTCTGTTAATCTTCTACCGCTTTTTCGTTTCTCTGCAGCGCATTAAAGTTTTCGATTTGTTTCCCTGGCTGAACCAAAGATTTCCAAACAATCAAGTCAAGATTTCTTCTTGTTTTCGTGTCCCTTGTTGTTGTGAGCTTGGCCTTGCCTTGCCCCGTGTCCTTTCTTTGTGTGTGTTTGTTTTTTTTTTTGAGCAACTCATTTATTTGTATCTGCAAACAATTAAGTTACTTTCTGTCTGGCCGGCCAGTCGTCGCTGGCATTTCCTTTTTTCTCTGTTATCCCTGAGAGGAAAGTTTTGTAAAACTTAAAAAAAATAATCACAAATATCCAGGCGCACGCACACTGGCAAACGGAAACATACAGAGAAGTTACTCGCTTGTTCAAATGCGATAAGAAAGTTTTTCAATAAATTTTGCACAGCAAGCTACTGGGAAAACTTACTGCTACTACGGCTGCTGTTGCCTGTGTTTTAAGTCGGTAAGCTGGCGCCGACAAAGTCCCCTCGATGTGCCCTATTTCCTTGCTTTCTCCTCAGAGCCTTCCACCCCCCATCCATGCTAATGAGGATTCCGGCTGAAGGTCAGGCCATAGTGCCCATCCCAGTCTCAATCTCGTTGTGTATTTGCTGATGGCGCATTAGCTGCGATTTTGATTTTCAAATGGATTTTCAACGGGGGAAAAGGAATGGCCAGTGAAACGGGCAGCAATAAATAATAGAGCAAACTGCTAAAACATCGCCTGAGCTGCATACGAAATGAGATCAGAGTCGGTAGCTTGGCACTGGAACTCTCTGCTCCTAATACGTTTAAGATGAGACGACAACATGTGCAACGCTTGCCGCCATCGACCTTGTTGACCCGAGCATAAATCTTGTGCCACTCGAACGCCAATGCACTCGCTTCCTGCCCCTGGATGCTCCTTCTCGAAGTCCAGGCATCCCTGCTTTTTGCGCATTAAGCTCACGTCGTTGGCCGGCTAGTTGGATAGCTGGCAGCGTTTAAGCTGCCTGATTGCCAATAGCAGCAGTTAGCGAGCTCCATCGATGGGGGCAGCAACAGCTGCACAGGCGACGAACTGGTCGGTGGCTCCACACACCATTGGTATCCTCAAATAATACTAAAATTACTAACTTACACAAAGATAATCAACAAAGGATTATGAAAAGTCTATTGTTTTGGTGTTTGTAGATTGTATTTATTTATTTTGTTTTTGGTTTTTTCATAACACTTTGGTAAAAAGTTTCAAAATATTTTAAAAGGAGCTTTGGTTAAATAATTACGTTCCTTAACCATTGATCTTGGCTCAAGTCTTTGTAGTAGTTACATGAGTTTTACTCCATTAAGAAGGTTACAACTAATTCAAAATGAATTAACAAATTATAAATTTGCCTTTCGCAGACTTTAATACATGTACAAGTTCCATATCTGTTCGATGGGTTTTCCACTTAAATAGATTAAATATATAGAACATTTGAAGACTGAAATAAATTGAAGTTGCTTTTAAGTTTACGAGAATATTCTTATATTATTATGTTCAGAAAAGTGGGTCTTTTAGATTAATTATATCTAAAAAATAAAATGTCTAAAAAAACATCTTCAATAATTTGGTGTAATTATATCTCCGGCCTGCCGTAGTAAAAATTGTTTTTCAAATGTAGTCAGTTTTGTTCATATTGGCCGGGTGTTCTGTGCCATTGAACTATCCATTAAATTGTCGTTTCTGCTGACTCGGACCGGCGTGTCCTGCTGGCCCCTTTGCCATGCCAGTTATCATCGCATCGATGTGCCGGCCACTCCACCCTGAATCCGGCGGATGCGATGCTGGTTGGCCTGGTCACCGACGACAAGGATAGCAACAAGCAGAATAAGCCTGGAGCAGGCGACACAGGAACGTGTGCGTGGCTCAGACAGGGATTTCGAGTTATTTGCCGCAATCTCAGACATAAAGTTAAACATTTCGCTTTCACCGAGGTTGATATAAGCTCCCCTTTCACCTCTTCTTCTCATCCACAGAGCATGGGCTTTCCACTGGTGTCACTGTCGCAAACGAATCGCACCTCCGCAGAGCTGCTGTACTTGAAAGGGGATCCCTGTCCCACGGACAACACCACGGAACTATCCTCTCGCATCCTTTTCAACTGCGATATGCGCGCCGGACGGGTAAGTACACCGCTAAAAACCAATACAAATATTTAACATATTTAATAAAATTAAAATAACGCATAATAAATCAAAAAAAAATAATGTTAAACTATATAAACTATAAACTATTGTAGAAATTTAGTAGTTAGTTCTGAATAACCGTTCTAGTTTTTCATATATTTCGCAGACTAACTAAAAAAACAATTTTTTCATTAAAATGAGACTGTTTTCCTTAATTTAGGGTCATCCAGTGCTGCGTTCAATTGATGACTGTACTTTCAAATTTTACTGGGACACTTATTTAATTTGCCAAAACTTAGTCGTTTTATATTAATCGGTATATATTTGGTTGATTAATTAAGAATAAAGTTTATTGAAAGGTATAAGTTTATAGTTATTGAAGCTGTTAGATATTTTCGTGTGTAGTTCCTTACGAAAATTGTCACATCCAGGACCTTCTGCAGAAGGAGTCTCCATTTGGCCACAATTT
Source organism: Drosophila fuyamai (assembly GCA_018153365.1). Taxonomy (NCBI): domain Eukaryota; kingdom Metazoa; phylum Arthropoda; class Insecta; order Diptera; family Drosophilidae; genus Drosophila; species Drosophila fuyamai. The sequence goes on along the minus strand of JAECXW010000116.1, from coordinate 9,413,720 downwards.
CTGCGGACATCTTTGAGTGGCCGGGTATATGCGATTATTTCATGGCCATCCGACCCAGTTCTGCTGCAGATTGCTTGCATGTAGCTAATGGTTATTCCTCCTTTCCCTTCCATTTAGGGACAACCGGTACTGCGTTCAATCGAGGACTGTGCCTACAGATTCGAGTGGCAGACGAATGTCTTTTGCCCGCCGCACGAGTGCATTTTTAGTGAGGACACCTGCGACCTGGTGCACGACGAGCTGGGTCGGCGTTTCAACTTCAAGAGTGCGCCGTTTACCAAGGATGGCAAGATTGAGGTGAGCTGGAGAACTGAATGGATGTCTAACCAGGACCCTCAATTGCATTTTTCCGCTTTCAGATTGACTACAATGCCACGAAGATGTCGGTAAATATTTGCGGAGCGCATCGCAAGGCGATGACGGATTATTCGCAGGCTCTGGTCAACATATTCTTCACACACGAGTCGCCTAATTGCGGCAAGGAAGGTAAGTGTGTGTATGTGCGCAGTCCTTTTTGTTTGGCTAATTTGATTTACATATCCCGGCGATTTCCACTCAAGGAGCTCTAGGATTAGGAGAGCCCGAGTCCGCGTTGTCGCTTTTCGCTTCCGCTTCCGTTTCCGGTTCCGCTTCCCTTTCCGGTGGCGCAACACGCGCGCATTGCCGCCATTTTGTTTGCCTTCTCTATCTGGCTTTCCGCTCGCCTTTTTGTTTTTGGTATGCTTTTGGGTGTTTTGTGTAAAAACGAAGGAATCGCATTAGATTTGGCGTACAGCCCAATGCACTTTCCTTGCCGGCACTTCTTGCACCTCCTTTTGGATCCCCCCGAGCATTTTATCGCGTCATTTTTGTCGCTGGCACTCGTACTTTTTTTATAAAACGTCGCCGTTCGTTTCGGGTACTTGTCGTTTTTTTTTAAGAATCTTTTTGTCCGTCTGAAAGCAAAGTGCTTGAAATTATACTAAAAAAATTAAACAAAAAAATCAAGCAAACGAAAAAACTGTCTACGAGATAATGCGGTAAAATAATCTTGCTGCACTTGGGAAAATCTCTCTTTTTCTCTGGAGCTTTTCCTGTTTTTTCTATATATATATGTTTTTTTTGTTGATGTGATACCACTGCATGAATATTTAATGCATGCAGACCAGACAGACGGGAAAGACTGTGGGTGGGATTTTTGTGGGGTATTAAAAGGCATTCGGCTTTCTCTGCCGAGATTTCCCCCGGGCCAACGTGGTTAGCTGCCTTATATTCGCACAATGATTTTTATTCGAGCCATTGCATGGCACTTAAAACTTTGCCATTAAAAACAAAAAGTTTTTATTTTGACAAATAAAGCTGACGACGATTTAATTATGACACATCTCCATTGTCTTTGGCCTTGGCCGTAAAATGGAATTATTTTAAAACTCTGTTTGCCACACAAACTGTTTTGCCATTGTGGGACGACAATGCGCAATCTGCAAACGATCAGACAATTTTAATATGCCCAGTGACAGGCGTTAGCAGATACCAGCATTTCAGTGCTGGTGGAGGAGGGACCTTGGCTTGCCCAAATCCCAACGAGTTGTAGATTTTGTGTGGCTTTGCGACCGGAGAGCTGAGGGCTTTGATTCCCCCGCTCCACACATAAATATACGCATTTGACCGACAACAGTAGCCGCCTGGCCCTGCAGGATTCCAGGACAACCAGCCGGAGCAGCAGCAGCTGGAGCTGTGTTGTCGTCTGTGGTGATAATTATTTTTGGCTTTTATGCGATAACTTTGCGGTGTCCAGGCCCAATCCACTTTGCCAAGCCCCCTTGTGCTGTATCATTTGAAATTTTGATAAGGATACTGTGTGCGGGGATGTCAGCCTTTGTCTGGCCCATTAAAATGGAAAGCCTGGCTTTGGGGCTGCCTCTGCTGCTTTTACTCCTTTTTGTAAGCTTTTATTGGGGTTAAGATTGTTTTGCATGTGGCTTCATTTGAACTAATTAAAGTGCTCTCGAAACTAATGACCTATTACGTTTACACCCTTTGCAGAAAAGATGAACGTCCAGATTCGCCTGATATGCAGCAACCAGACGAAGAGCAGCAGCACCATCTCGAGTGTAAGTACGAAGTATTGTATCCATCCGCTTACCTAAACCAGTAAACATCGCATCTGGTTCTTATTCTTGGCTTCTCCAAGGGCTAACAAAAAAGTGTAGCACGCTTTTCAGCGCTCTGCCAAATGCGCATCAAAGGAACACTGCGGAAATAGCAGCTAAAGGGATATTTTGCATGCTTTTCATTTAAATACCCTAACGTTGGGTTAGTGAGGTGTTTGGGACAATGTCTCCTTATCAAACACTTATCGAATCGTAATCGTAAAGGTACTACGAGGAAGTTAAGAGATAATATCCATAGTTTGTCAAGTTCAACAGCTACAAGTTTTATTTAATATCAATGAGTTTCGAGCTATTTTGTGAGGGTATACAAATACCGGCTTAACACAGTGGTTTCTTTCCTCATTTCTTTTTGTCTTGTTGTTTTGTGTATGCGAACAAGAAATCTTCGCAGTCGGTGAGTCCGTTCTCAAAGTCTCGCCACAAGGCACAGGGCTTGGGCTTCAAAGCGAAAATGTAGGAAATATGTGTGCGGAAAAGGGCCACCAGGGACTAACTGACGCAGCAGGACCGCCACCTTGGGAGGGGGCGGTGGCCCTCATCCACTGCTCAGGAGCTCAGGGTTCGGAGTGCGGCAGGTGTCCTTTGTAATGCTTACCACTTGGAAATCGGCTTTGCCTGTGCATCTTCCTCATTTTCAGCCCTTTCCGCCATGGTTTTTGTGCCCTTTGTTCTTTGTCTTTTCATATTTTGTGTTTTTGCGGTTCGCTTTGCATTTCTTGCTTCTTGTCTAATGCCTTCACCTGCTCTTAGCTGCTGGTTGGAGCTTTTGTTCCTCGGGATCATTCGTGTCGCCCAAGTCTTTGTTGTCATCAGGGGATGCAGGTGCTGGCCCCATTTCGGATCAGGTGTAGAGATATGCATTGTTCCCAGTGACCTCACCATTTATTGACCAGGTGACCCTTGCTCTTTGGTTGTCGTATTAAGCAAGGATTGCCATGCCAGCAGGCAGTTCTCAGGAGCAAATTAAATTACATGCCAGCCTTTTATGCTGCACTTACTAAGTTCTCGTGTGTGTAATAATATAATTAAGTTGCATTTGCCTTCAGCACTTTGACTAATGACCAAGGATCCAACTTTGTTGTGGCTTCTCCAGGAGGCAGAATTATTAGCATGCATGGCAGCCAGCTACCCTACTCTCTTTAAGCTAATTAATAATTGTTTGTTTTGCTTGGGCGACAATTAACCGCAGGTAGCTAAAATATTTCCCCATTTTGCCAAGCACAATGCATCGTAATTAGCGGCCCTGGTCCAATTGCATTAGCTGGTGCCCGAAAAACGTTTTGCAATTAGTGCTTGAGGTTGTCGCACTCCGACTGCCTCCCCCAAAAACGACAAAAACACTCAACGGCCATCATCGAACCGCATTGTAGTCCATTACGCTAAAATTACGCCGGAGGAAGAGCTGCTGATTGAAAATATTTGCCGGACCATTTTCTAGGTCGATAGTTTTATGTTTTGCCCGGCCAGACAGGACCCGTTTTGGCTTCGATTTTGCATTTGTGGCACCAGGCAATTGACCCAAATTTAAACCAGCTGCAAGCTGTTTGCCACCTCCAACAAACGTTTGCAAATGCCGTCGCCATTGGGGGCCGTGTCACAGATGCGGGCTGTGGCCTCTGTCACCCCTAGTGCACATCCCACATGCCACCCCCGTTAAGCGACTGTCGTCTGCCAACAATCGAACGCACTGCCTCCGAGTTTGGGTCGCCGGCCGTGTGCATGTATTATTCGATGATGTTAATCGCCTGACACGCTCTCTGGGCTCTTTAATATTTCCATTTCCCAGATCTAGCCAGCTAATACATCTGACTAATTTAGCTGACTCAACAGGTTAAGCCGAACAAGATGTTCTGGTCAGCTTGACAGGGAAGTTAAAATGAGGGAGATGAAAAACTTATCGCTTAAAGAACCTAACACGCTTTAATCCTTGAACTGAAAAGCGAAAAATAGCACTGCGTGCTACACGTTAAAAAAAGTAGACATAAAAAATACCCGTTAAGGACATAAATAATATTTAATAAAAATTTCTAACAAACATGTGTCTTCGTATAAAAATTCACTTAAGAAAAAAATTAAATTTTGACTTAATAAGAATAAATTGAAACCCAAATCGTTTACTAGGGGTACAAACAAAAATATTTTCTTTGATTTAATTTACAAAAAGTATAAAAGTATGAAAAGAAAAATTTGTATTTGGAAAATATAGTTGGTAAAAGTTCATATTAACACAGAAACTGCTTTGTGATTAACTGAAATAACCTTTGAATGTTTTTTTTTTCGAGTGTAAGTGTGCTTTTATAGAGAACTATTTATATATATACAACCAAGGACAACTTTTGGGCAGCAACAAAAAGGAGCTGTGTACACGGTTCCTGGTACTGCTACTGGCAGCGACGCTGTTGGAAAATTAGCGATTCAATGAAATGGGATTTTAAATGGCTGCAAACTTTTTAATGCGTTGGCCCCTTTCCGTTCGTTTGTCCTTGTCCCAAAGACTAACCACCCACCGCTCCTCGATTCTCCTCGCGGACATGTTCGTGTCTGGTGCGGCGCCTCGCCATGACGTGAAAGTTTGTGCCAGCTCGCCAGCCAGGCAGCCAGCGAGCGTTTTTGCCCCGCCACTTGCAGTTGCCAGTTGCAGTTGTGCCGCAAAAGTTTTTAAATTATGCGCACATTTGCTGTTTCATTTTGCAGTCGCTGGTCGCGCCGGAAATGGTCTTTGGGTGAAAGTGTTACAAGCGCACAAGCACAGAACAGCACAGAATAGCAAGGGTTTTTGCCAGGCGGCAGGATGCCGGAAACAAGCTGCGAGCAGTTGTTGCGCCACGAATTTGTGCCTGGGTCCACTCGTATTTTACTTGGAATTTATGCCCCGTCCCCATATCAATTTATTTATTTATTTTTTCCCAGACCTTAATGAAGAAAGTTTCTAATTACACGGATCCGCTTTCTTGCAGGACCAGCAATGCAATTTGCTTTATGTGCAGCGAACACCGAGCATCTGTGAGTTCCTATCCCTCGGCGTGGCCCAGCAGGATGCCGAAGGCGGTGGATCCAGTAGCTCCACGAGCAGTAGCACCAGCAGCAGCACCACCACTAGCACCACCACTCAGGCATCGCCAGCGGGTAAGCCAACCGAGGCGGCCACGTCGACTACGACAACAACAGCTGGTCCCGATCCGGCGGCTACTCCCATCGGGCCAACTGCGTCCGTGGGCAGTAAGTGCAGCCGGCCCATCTGATTGCACCGCTCAACCGTCACTTATTCGCCCTGTTCTCCCCACTTTTCAGCCATCCTGGCGGCCATCCTGTCGGTGACCTTCTGTGTGACGTGTGTGGGCCTGTTTGCCTTTTCGCCGGCGCGAAGGCAGCGCGTCCGTCGACTCTTCCGGCGCAGCAACTCAGCGGTGCGATATTCCCGGGTTAGTGGCCAAACAGTCATGACTTAACGTTTGAAAAAAGTTCAATACTTTTGGATTCAAGTCCAGAGAATTAATTGTATTTTTCAGAAATATGTGGTACCAGGTTTAAAAATACTTCTTTACAAAAGTAAAAAATATGTTGAAACAATTTAAGCCGAGTTCTAACAAAAAAAATTAACGTTAATTTAAAAGGGGTAACTTTTTTATTTTATAGAATATTGTTTTTAAAGCAAAATTATTTATATTTATAATCTTCTTAGCGACAATTTCTAAGGCTAAGAAAATAATATTAAATTTAACAGTATTTTAGGCATTTAGAAATTTGTTGTTCTATATATAATAAGAACTGTTTGTGTCTATCCCTCTTGCAGGTGCAGTCCAACGAGGAGGCCAATCTGCTGCTGGAGCCTAATGGAGAGTTCACCGAGAGCGACGATGACATGCTGCTTTAGGTGGACGCAAAAAAACCAAGTCGTTGTCGCAAGCCTTCTTAACCATTAGCGTGGGCTGGGGAACAAGGTGGCGGAACGGAAAAGGGGGTAGCTAATTAAAGACCCGCAAAATCCCAAAGTGAGTAACATAGAACACCAAAGACATAACTGAAAACTGGAACTGATTGTGAGCTAAAAAAAACTAATAAAAATTGAAATAGGCAAGTAAGGATTAAGTGGGGGCGAACTGCTGGTATAAAATTGTACAATACGCGTAGGCTACAACGACGACTTACCGACACTAATTAACGGAACCATATATATAAACATTATATATTTTATATACCCTTCGTATGTAAAGGAAGATCCCCAACCTAACCCGTACCTATAGCTATAGATAAATATGGCCTGCGTTCGCCAGAGAATTGCAAAGAACAATTGCTTTAATTGTATTTTCGCTGAAGGCTAGATATATAATCTATAAATCGCAGCAGCTTTTTCCTTACATTAACTATGTGATTTCTTTTTAACTGCATTAAGTGCAGCTTGTATGCAATTTGTAGTATTCCCTTGAAACGATTTGTATTTTATTCTAAGGCAATCTGTACTTTTTTATTGTTTGCTTCTTGCGTTGTTTTAGTTGTTTAAGGCAAGCCACATTTAAATCGGCAAAATGTACAATTTTAAATGTATACAAACATAATAAAATCTAATAAAAATATATTTATATGAAACATGTGATTGTTTGAAAGGTAGGGGATTTTAAAACCTGTGGACTATAGCCTTACCTCAAAAGGGTTTATTATTGTCGTATACATAATTATAATTAAATAAGAAACTTCAACGAATTAAATTTTTAAAATATATTTTATTTGCGTTGTATGTGTTTTTCATACACAATTAGATTTAATTTATGCATACGCATACAGAGTAGATGAGTTTGTCTGCATAAATTTGTAGGTACCTTAGGTATTACATTTCAGAGACAATCTATAGCTTACACGATATACACATACTTTAGCTTAAATACATTTACGTATCATAGACGATATTCTGTTTTTGTATGAAGGGCTATCCTAATTGTTTGGTAGATGACATGATAATGTTTGTCCATTGAAATATGTGTTCGCTCTGCATGTAATTATTTATATAGCGTCATTTAAATGGGCGTGAGATTACAATTGATATTCGTGATATTTTTGAGTAGGAAATTTGGTGCGTTACGTTTTGGAAAAGTACAGAAATTCTTATTCAGCTTATGTACAGAGACAGAGAGGGGGGATGTGTAGGCAATAGAATATGAATCCTTATGGTCTACATATCTAGCATACATACATACATACAAAGAAGGCAATTTGTTTTTCATTCGGCTGATTTGTTATGTTTGTTCACAAATACAGAGTTTATACTACTATTTGGATACGTCATATGTGTATTGCATGTGGGTTACTTAGTTGTAAGTTGCGCTCTAACAAATAATAAGTAGGTAGTTCGAAATAAAGCTCGATTTGTTCAAAACTCAAGTATTTGAGGAACGGGAATCCGTCCGCTTGAGATTCAGCTCAAATGTAAAATAATATGTATAAATAAAAGTGGCCATTTCAAAAGTTATGTCAGCATTTAGCTATTTTTTCGGCATCTTACAGTTATCCTAATGTGTAAATAATTACTAAATAAATGAGATTTTTATGTCTACAAAGAGTCTGCACAGAGTCTACGCTAAGCTTACATATAACACTTAAAACAGAGTGATGTGGTAAAACTAGCTTGTGTTTTCCCTTCTTCCTCAAACTAATATTTTGTTTTTTCATTTTTCTTTAACAAAGGCCACATGAAATATTGAAATTTGAAATTTTCATTAACTTTTCCTGGAGCTCCTACAAGCGCAAGCTAATTAAACCTAGAAGGTGCGACTCTAACTTGACCAAACACGAGGAAATCGATAATATTCTCTAGACTTTTTACATTCAGCTGGGTGCTTTCTTCGCCTCGTCAGTGGCAGTGGCTCGGGGGATGGGACTTCATTTTAACGGAACAGTAGCTCATCATCGGGATCGAACTGGAATAGCTCCGCCTTCTCCCAGTCCTATACGTCGCTCTGTTTGGCATTCGTGTTGATAATGAAGGCGCCATTGATGTGGCCGTTAACGTGCGACTTGCCGTTGGGTGTGTACAGATTCGTCAGTCCATTCTTGCCGTTCGCGATCATAATGGCCGGATGCGATGTCACGCCATTCAGCTGCGCAACCAGCGGATTCTTGGTGGCCTCCGCCGGCGGCGTGGTTAATGGCGGCGTCACTGGCGACGGTTTGATTAGCTCCAGCTTGTCGTCTGTTGAACCCTTAAGCGCCGTCTTGAACAGTGCTCCGTTACCAATATTCGCAATACTCCTGCGATGGGGCAGGGCATATCGCAGCTTATCCCAGAACCACGGATCGCCCCACTTCAGATAGGTGTTCATCTTCAGATAGGCCTTCAGCTCGTCGTCCAGCTTCTCCACATCGCCGATGTCCGAGTAGATGATCACAATGACGCGGGAGCGTTTCTCGTCCAACGCCGCTCTGTGCGCCGCCTTGAACTCCAGCCGTGACCACTCCGATTTAATAAAGTTCTGGCTGAGCACGATGATAGTACGCCGCGATTCCGCCACGGAACGCATAATGTTTTCTGTAATTGGACTGCCAATCAGAAAGTCACGTTCGTGCACACAGAGCTTGAATTTGTGGATACCATGCTCTAGCTGCGGCACCAGATAATCCTCAATGAAGCTCTGGTCCTTGTGCGAGTACGAAATAAAGGCATCATACTTCTTATCCTTATCCAGCTCCTCCTCCGTGATAAGCCAAAGCAGTATTCTGCGGTTATACAGCCAGATCTTGATCTCCAACTGGTATTTGTAGTACAGGGCAGCCGTGAAACCGGCCAGAATACCAGACAATGCAATCACCATGGCCAGGGCTATGAACACGCTCTTCTCCTCTGGACAAATGTCGTTTGTCGTCAACTCCACCATCCGCGTGGGTATCTCGGCGTTCATGCACAGCATTTCATTTCGATCTTCGATCCGCTCGAAATTGTCCTGGGTGAACAGTAGTAGCGGCCTAGCATCACAGTTGCAGATCCACGGATTTCCGGACAGCTTTATCGAGCTCTGGCTCATGCTGCGATTGAGAAAGCCCAGCGTGGTGGCGTTAAGCGTTTGCAGATGGTTCCAACGTACATCCAGGTGTGTGAGATTGCGAGGCAGTTGATCCTCATCAATGTGGGTAAGATTATTGCCAGCTAAATACAAACTTGTTACATTTGCATATCCAGGTGTATTGGCAAAAGGCAGATTGACCAATGAGTTGTTCTGCAGGTGAAGCTCCATTAACTCCAAGTTCTCGTGAAGATTGGGCAAATTAGGGACATGGGTCAGGTTTCCATTATTGCACTTCACCAGCAAAGCCTTGTCGTATGTGCGCACCCAGCAATTGCAGCCAAGAGGGCACAGGCGATGTCGGGGATCATTAGAGGTGTCGAACGGACAAAGTAGCATGTACGGGTTAACCTGGCGAACTATACTGTTCTTAAGAGCACTAGGCTGGCTGCAGGTCAGTCGGTCTGTCTGGAACTTAAACTTCTTGGCATATTCCGGAGTAATTTCACCTTTAATTAGCAGAACAAACCAGAGGATTGCGCATGAGCAGTCCATCGGATTGTCGTTGAGATCCACTTCCACCAGATTTGGCTTCCAGTCGTCTACCATCTTAACCTCTCTGAGCATATCGATCCTTCTTATCTTATTGTGCGTCATATTAATGTGCAACGTATTGTTGGTTACGAAATTCAGATCCGTGTAGTCCAGCGAGCTGATATTGTTGTAACTCAAGTCCAGAATCTTCAACTGAGGCATAGCGTAATTCCAGTCTTGGTAGACGAATATAATAGAGTTGTTGCGCAGATTGAGAGTAAGTAAATCCTTCATAACGTAAAATGGGGAGTTGGTCTTTTGAGCGAAAAAATCGCCTAGAAGGGGCGGTTGGAGTTCAATGTCGTTGTGATCCAAGTGAAGATGTTGCATGCCAATGGTGCCACTAAAAGCTTGAGAATCGATGGTGCGCAGCCTATTTCTGCTCATATAAAGGGTCTCCAGTTTGCCCAATTGACTGATTAAATCGCTGTAATTGGATAAAAAGAAATTAAATTAGCTTTTAAAGAAAAAAACATATACAAGATAACATAATAAATACTATATGTAGCTGACCTATTCTCTTTTCGAAAGAATTCTGCTTAATTATTACGTTTCGATTGAAATCTTCGGAATATTCAATGGAATGAAAAGGGGTCAAGGGGTCATTTAATGTCTAAAGCCAAGAAACTTAGATATTTAGAAAACAATAATATTTACTTGCTAATGCCGGTGAGCAAATTGTCCTCCAAATGCAGATTTAACAGATTAGAAGTATGTTTGAAAAGCGAATCCGGTAGATGTGTCAGCCTGTTGTTGCTTAAGTCCAAACTCAGAAGGTTCACCTGATGCTCCAACAGGGTGGCGGGCAGTGTGCTTAGCAGATTATCACTCAGCGAGATGTTGGTGATCGCTGTGGAATACTCAAAGAGATCGCCCGGCAGTGATTTTAAATCGCATCTCAGCCGCAGGATCCTCAGTTCCGGCTGGTTGGCGAACAGGCGTGATGGCAGTGTGGCGAGGGGCACACGATTGTTCATCAGACGCACTTCATTCAGGTGTTTGTTGTGCTCGAAGAGACCCTCGGGCAGCGAATGGAAGCGGTTGGCGCTCAGATTGATTTCCGTGAGATTCGTAAGGTGGGTAAACACATCGTGCGGCAGCACTTCGATTCCATTATCATGAATATCTATGCCTAGAACAGAAGAAGCTCCCTCGAAATCGTGCTTTGTGAAATTGTGCAGCTTATTGCTCCACAAATTTAATTGCTTTAGCTTGGGCATTTTGCTGAATATTCCATGCGGCATTTTCTTTAGCTGATTGCTGCCAAATTCGATGGACTCGACGTTCACCAGGTTATCGAACAGGTGTGTCGGCAACTCGTCAATGTTCGCCCTCAATTCTAGATGGCTCAGATTCCGCATATCAGTTAGAAGGTTGGCAGGAATGTGAGTGGGGCGACGAGCGGTGAACCGGAAACGCTTGAGGTTGTGCAACCGGTCCAAGTGCTGCCGTGTGATGTTCATGCCTAGGTTGTCGCTCTCGAAGATCAGCGTACTGGGCGAGACAATGCCCAGTTTGTCCAGAATATTGGCAATCGGCGAGTGACCGGGCAGCATACACCTTCGCATCTGGACCCGATCCACCTCTCCGATTTCCATTTTCTCCGGAAAATGCTGGTACTCTGAGGTCTCTGTCAGATTGCACACTATCTGCACAAAGCTATTTATCGGCTGGATAGTCAGCTTGAAGATGGGGTTTTCCGCCTTCGCCGGACATACGATCTCATATTCCGACATGATAGAGTCACACTGACAGTGTCCTTTGATGCTCATCTCGTTGCAAGCATACCGGCCGAAGGACGCCTCACATCCCGGCCACTGGACTAGTTGCAGGATCAACAAGAGCACAGTCAGCTCGAAAGCCGTTTTTAGTCGACTCATGATGGCCAACTTCTATGCTTCGCTGATTTTTAATTTGTCTGTAAATAAGCAAATTAAACGGAATTATTAGAAACTTGACTAAATTAATTTATATGAATGTTATACATATGGTACAATAGTAATTCCAGTGCAACCACGTGATGATAACTTATTCGGAATTAGATTATTTTTTCTAGCTTTAATTCTAAACTCTGATATTATTACCAATTAAGTATTTTACTAGGATTTTAATATTTTTTAAAGAAATTTAATTTATAATCAAGGTATTGTAATATACCATGTCCTGTTGATAAATGTCAGTCTACTAATTTTAATTTATTCCATTCAGTTGAGTTAAAATTACAAAAAAAAGTATTAGTTTAACCAAATTTATAGTTTTTAGAATTTTATAAATTTCTTTTAGTGTAAGGTTCGCAATAAATAGAAGTTGAATTTAAAGAAAACTTCTGCCACCGCATTTGTCATTTTCATAATAACAAGCTGTAAGCAAATGTTTTTAATGTAATGGAAAGGCTGCGACTTTGGGGCGGTATCAACTTTTAAGTAATTATAATGAATTGAAATAAAACTGAATACAAACATTTGCCATTCCTTAATGGAATAAGCCTGGCAAATGTGCTCATTACAGCACGGTGCGTAAAGTCCTTTGAATGCGGCTTAATCAGGGACAGTTAATTAAGCGCGAGTCAGAATTTTTGACAGCCCGTTCAAAATATTTCATTAGCGGCACGCATACGCCGTGTGTATACCGGAAAATGATTTCAATTTAAATGTGGACGCTGTGGGGCGGAAAATCCCGACTCCTTTGCAAAAGGACACACGCTCATACACAAAGCACGACGACACCTAGTGGCAACAGCAACAGCAACAGCAATTCGTGTATAAATATGACACGAACACACATCCTTTCGCTAGCTTCCTGGGCCATGTTGCATTTCATGGTTGGCTCACCTCGAAACCACGCCCAACTACTGTTCGCCCTGTATACCCTGTAATCCCGACTCCCCTCTGCTGTGCGGTGTAATTACGGTCAGGGAGTGTATAAAATTTTGTAAAACGCTCTCCTTGTGCTGCTCCTGGCCCGGTCCTTCCCCACTTCCTGTTCCTCCGTGTGGACAGTGGGGCACTTTACGGTCTTTGTGCATTTAATGAATTTGTCATGCGCTCGAGTGCTGCATAATACGAGATTTTTGCTAAAGCTCTCCAGAACTTGAGTCGCTGTGCTCCTTCTTGAAGCCCTCTCAATCTGATGGTGACAATTTAATTGTGCCCATTACGAACAATTTGAAAGGAATTCAATTAAAAGTTTTTGGCCTTCTAGCTGTCGCTCCTAAAAACGGCAACTTTAGGCCATATTGCATTTACTGTCAACTGTCCCTTGTCGGTAAAGAAAAAGTCTCATGCTTTTCTCAGCCTCCTGACAGACGCTTTTGAATGAAATTTTGATAAGGCAATTTAATTATGCGCGCCGTAATTTGATTTTCAAATTGGTGACTTTTCCTCATTAATTAGGACCGAACAATGATGAAATTTGGCGAGTGGCCTCTGGCAACGAAGATTATATTGATTTATACCCTCAAACATACCCTTAGTTGCGCTTTGTTAACTCGCTAAATGTTATCAACTTTTGTCCAACCGAAAAATCTGCATCTGTCGGCTACTTACATTTACATCATTTTTCATCAGAAACTTTTATTTGGAAACGGAAAAACAGGTTATTTGTTTTGGAAAAGTGGTTGGCTATCAACATATTGTTGAGTGCTTATGGTAATAGTTATTGCAAATTGAAGTCATTGTGTGTGCTAAGTGTTTGCCGGCCTTTAGATTGCAGATATAGATATCGACTTGAGTTTGTGCAGCATTCCCCTTAAGCTATTAGATGCCAACCTAGACACGCTTTGTTGGTCCACAGGACCGAATTTAGCACCTTGTTTTTGAAACGATGTAGGTTTTCCTTCTGACCAACTTCAATTTCGCATAAAACTTTAAGCACTTTTCACCCAATGAGAAGACTCTCGACCCACTGCACAACTGCCTTCGTCCACACTGTTTTCCCTTTTAAATTTCTTGGCCAAGTCAGCCAGCCAGTTCGCTATTGTTGCTGTTGCCGTCCTTCCCGCTTTGCTTGGCAAGATTTTAAACATTTATATTCACTTAGGAAAATTACTTTTCGCTTTTATGCCACGCTGGCCGTGTAAATTTCCAGCAACGATCTGGAACCTGGCTCCTTCAATCCGCATTGATATCCCGAGCGCGTTTTGTTTATGCAATCTAATCTGGGGCGAATTGTGCCCCGTTTGTTGACATCTAGCCTCGAGCGGAACGCTCCCCTTGGAACAACAACATTTACTCTGGGCAATCAAGCCAGAAGTGTTGCCTTTGCTTGGCCAAGTTGTGTGGGGACCTGCCAATTAATTGAATCCTGCCCTGGCACCCAATTTAATCCCGGTAGGCAATTAAAAATAATTGCTCATTTCACACACACATGCCGGCAAATTATGAACCCACCTTCGCAAGCGTTACGCTCGATTTAAAATTTTGTCTTGTTTAATTAGACGCTCCGTGTCGTTAATAAAGGTTAACGAAGTTTGCCAGAGCGCAGATTTTTCACACATTTTCACACAGGATACTGGAAAAACCCCAATACCAGCACGTAGCCACACACTCGCACAGACATGGAGATTCACAGACATTCCAGTTGAGTGCGCATTTTTGCACTCACATGCTCGCTTCCGGTATGTAACGGTACTAAATTCATTAGGCACACTAAATTACAACCGCAGGCATGGCATGATGAGGTTGTGGGAGCTCCAGGAAGCTTCTTGCCTCTACCTTGGGTTTTTATTGCTCACCCAAGGAGTAGTACACAATGTAAGCCTTTCCGAGGAAACTCGGGGAACCACTCACGTGCTTACAGGCAAAAAAATATTTGCCAAATTTCAAGCTAATTATTTGAAATCATCATTTCCTCTCGATCTCGATTTCCTTTCTCTATTACTTTGATATTACAATTAACATTTTCTAACAGATCAAATGAATAATTATTATAATTTTTTGTGATATGTAAAAACTTTTCCATTTTATATCCCAATTTTTTTGTGTGCAACCATGTGTGTGTGTGTTTTTCTGACGTTTAATAGTAGTACCGCCCGCAGCGTGCTCTTGGAAAATTGGCTTTCGGATGCCTGCAACAACCACCCATTTAATGGTTAAGTTTTCTTAATGCTCGACTGTCGGGATTACGGCAAATGCCAAAGTGTTTAAATGGCGTTGACATATTGTGCGCCCTTTAAATTAATTTTTGCCAAACAAAAACGCAATATCAAGAGGAGCTACGAGTAAAATTGGCAACACTAGCACACACACAGCGCCCGATCATCAATCAACATGACTAATTACTACAATTTCTGCCAAGCGGCAGCAACTTCTTCAGCTCCTAAGAGTAGCAATGAAAAAAAGACCGAACAAGTTGTTTAACAATTTCTTATTAAAAACTTACAAATGCTTCAGAAAAGTTCTTACACGCATGTGAAGTACAGTTGTTGCAGAGAGAAAGAAAGGGCGGGGTAGGGTCTTTCGACCATTTTCCATTTCCCAGTTCCTAGGAAACGGAAAGTCTGGCCAAGTGCGGTTTTTGTTTCGCACTGCACTGGCAATGTTTCATTTTCCCCCTTTTCAATATGTGTGCACACATGTGTGTGCGCGGCTGCTCGGTTGTTTGCCAAAGGATTTCAATTCCCCCAAAAACTTTTGCAAGTCTTTTCGCCCAATGTTTCTGGTTTTACAGGCATCGCCTCCAACACTTTGGTGAACAGGCAGCCAAGACATGTTTATATAGCTAGCCAGATGGGCCAATGTATTGCCAAACCGAAGCATTAAGTAAACATCTGTGTTCTCCATCTCAAGATGTGTTGGGGCCGGCATGTGAAGAGTCTCTAAGCGGGTCTTAATATCGGAAAATTGGAAACTGTTCAATATATTTGATTGGCAATGTGGCAGCGTCTGTCTGCCAAATACAACTGCATGGAATAACTCGGTAAAGTGGTTGTATAAAAAAAGATTAAATAATCTCTAGTAACACATCTAAAATAAAGAACAAAAATATATAAAATATAAGTATAATTCATTAAATAAATGGGTAGAATCATTATTTATTGTAAATTAGATTTAAAAGGTCAAGTTGTGACCTTATATATGGAATAAATTAAAAAAAAAGAAAGGCTGTCGACACTGCCTTTACTTGACTTTTTTCCATTAACAAAATTTTTTAAATATCGAATATAAAATTCTGGGAAACCTTCCATAAATATTCAGTTGAAATTAATACTTATTGCTATGTCCCTAATGAAAAGCATTGATAGACGTAGAACATCTTCCTGGAATTGCTGCTCCTGCTAATTATGCACAAACATCGCAAGGTTAAGTCATCTTCAGATGAATACATTAAGTCCGCTTTCATTATTTATGGCTTACACTTTCTGTAGAACTCTCGCCAAGGCGCATCAAAATTCCAGAGGAAGGAACTCGAAAGTGCTCGAGCCGCATTGAATTGAAAATATCTCGAAGCTGCTTACGCTGTAACGCCTTTTGCGTTAAGTGCAAACCGCCGCCGGCTGGGCGAGTTGCTCAAGTGCAAAGAAGGCGAGATGGGTGAGTGCAAGAAATGCTGGCATTTAAATTTAAAATTTCTATTAGTAAATGCATCAGCACAGCTCAACTTTTCACAAGGCGAACGATGGAACAAAAAACCAACTTCAAAGTCAGCGACAAATCCATAAGATACTCGCTCGCTCATTACTCTTGCCAGCTGCACAGCTCACTGAAAGTTCAAGTTACAGCAGTAGACAGCAGTCAGCTAAGCAGATGAAAGAAAAGGGGTTAAGACCTGATTTTCGCATTCCACCCCGATACTCCCCCACACATACATATATTCGCGAAGGGCCTCTCCAGATCTCGTTGAAAGCAAGCTCATTGTCTGGGAAAAAGAAAGGTTCAGGCTGCTCAAGCGACTGCAGCAGTTTTTTTTTTGCTTTTTTTCTCTTTTTCAGCCAAAGTGAGGAGAAGTCGCCAAGTGAAAGGCTTTGTAATGTCATTTGTCTGTTAATCATGTTGTCGTCCCAAGTTTTTCGCAAAGTTTTTAGCATAATGCGCTCGTGCCCGAGACAAATGCAAAAACTTGTTGAGCCCATGGAGCAGGATAAAGTGCGGAGTGAGGGGAGCTCTTAGGGCAAAAGAACCAGCAAGCATGCGTGACACATTCAAGTTTAATAGGCCCCATTGTTGGCCAGGTCGATGAAAATGACGATGACGTTGATGATGATGTTTTCGATGCACAGCCAGTTGTTTGCCACCGTAGCAGAGAACGTAGAAGCGCCGGTGGTCGATTGTTTACTCTGGGGCTCGACCCCCATCTTATCCACAGCCCAGCCCAAAGTCACTCAAATGGATACTCTGCGGTTGACTGCTCCTCCACCGTCTTCACTCTATCACTCCACCTATTCCCGCCAGCTCCTTGGCTCACTTAGTCCACATCCTGTTAGCCCAGGTTGATGTGGCCAGCCGTGTTTAGATTCGGTGGATGGCCAAACATTTAACGCAAATTGATTTCCACTCGCCAGCCGATGACGCAGTGCACACAAGCTCAAGAGCATACACACAAAATATTAAATATGTTAAAATTACTTCCTTTATTATATATAATTGTTATTTTAAACATTTTAGATTACGATTTTAGAATATCTCTATTTAATTTTTTAAATAATTGTCTATTGGAAATGAAGGCTAAGATTTCGTGTTTTATCAGACGGAATATAATCATCTAATACAAATAGATGTCGAAGAAGATTGTTTTAAAAATAAAATCAATTTTATAAATAAAAACAATTTTATTTTTATTTATTCAAAATAATGTAGGACCTAATCAAAGATATATTTAAGTTATCAATGTGGTGATTTTAAAAGGGTAAACATCTCTATGATTTTGTCGTTTTCTCTCTGTGTGGACATCTCTACGCTGGCTCCATGCCCTTGTCCCGCTTCGTTATTCCAGCGCCATCAATCTCACCGGCCAAGTCCACTCTTCTACTTGCAACTTGTCATTTCCTTAAGCTCCGGAGTTGCTCAACTAGATCGTTCTCCTCGGGCGGCTAAGTAAATTTATCTGCAACTTCCACACACGCACAGTCCATCACATAAATAAACAACTCAATGGTTGGAATGGGTGATGGTGAGCTCCTCATCCTCCACCGACTGGCTGCCGGCAGAATAGAAATAAAATAATAGACACCCAGTCCGCATTCAATTTGGCTTCACCTCCTTGAGCCGCTGGCATCGTAAATGAAAATGTCGTCCATTGCACGCTCGGCCAGCGTTCATTTAAACAGCATTTTATGAGGCAATGCTATGGGTACGCGAGTGTACGAGGCCCTCATATTGTAAATAATACAGCATAATGCTGGCCAACCCAACCCAAGCCCGTCGAAGCCAACCCACCGACAAGCCGCCAAGTGTGTCCAAGTCCGATTGCCAGGGGACGCACGCGTACACTTCAATTACCAACGTTGCAGGAGCCCCCTTGTTCGAGTTCCTCTGGTTCGACTTTAATCTTCGGGGACGGGGGGACAGGTTCCACCGACTACTTAATTTTTCGTACCGCTGCATTCAAACTTTGGCTCTTCCTTTGTCTCCATCGTCGCTGGGCATTTTTATGCTTTCTTGATTTCTATTTATTCTGCCAGTCGTCTGTTTGCCGTTGTCCCTGTCCGCTGCCGGCCCTCATAATTTGCGCTTTGTTTTATTGTATGCAGCTTAATTCGCCGGCCCGCAGTCCACCAAAACCCGTACTCGTACTCCCCAGATCCCTTTTTGAAATGTGAGTCACGTTTAAAGTTCTGGGGCCTTAAATGGCATGCTCGCTAGCCATGATTATGGCGGCAGAATCCCCTTCATAGGTCCGATGCCATATATAGCACTAATTGTGCACATTTTGCGCTTGTTATAAATAAACGCACCCGACCCTGCTGTTTGTTGCCCATTTAAGCTGTTGTTATTGTGCCTTTTGGTCGGGGTGTTTGTTCGAGTTCAATAGGGGCCATCATTTTTTGGCAGCAGACGGAGAACCTAAAGTTGCATCGATAATTAAGACACTTTAGCGAATTTTGTTGGCGCCATCTGCTCTTAGCTTGGCGCCGGAAAACTTTAACACTTTTCCGTGGGAATCAGTTGGAGATTTTCAAAAACCTGAATGTGTGAAGGAAGCAGTAGATCTTGGTACATAGTTAATGGTTGTTTTTCAATTCCATTTATTTGTGTTCCACTAATTCTTAAATTTGACCAAGCTGCAATGTGGTAGTATTAAAAAAGGGCGATCTATAAATTGTCTTTGGGGTTATGACAATAATTAATCAAATTGACTTAAAACAAATCATACTACTAACTACTGTTATTCATATAACAAAATATATTTAAATCCTTTTTCAGTTATGCCCTTTTGTATTAAAAAGGTCGCATTCTAAAATTAATTTTTTGGTTTATTTAAGACATACACTTTCAGTGAGCTAAAAAAGTAGACCTAGCATACAACATATTTCCGCGTAACGCTTCCGAATTCCAGACACAAAAGCCAAATCATTCCATGTGAATAGAGTTATCTGTGACAGGCTTAATCCCAATGCAATATTTATTTGTAAAAGCACAATTTGTGTGTGTATTTGCACAGATTGCTTATGCAATGGCTGCACACAGGCAAACCGTCACCGCATCCGATGAATGTCCGACTTGGTTTTGCAGCGGCCAGAAAAAAAGTATTGATTGTCCTTCATTGTCGGCTCAAAACCATACGATGTTCCCGATGTTTTTTGTTTCCATTCAGTTTTTGGTTATTTATTGTTATACGGTCTATTTTCGGGGCTTTTTTGGCTGGCCTTTGGGACTAAGCATTAAATATGTATAAATATTGATAGATTTTGGTCTTGCTTTGATTAACATTTAAAATGGACATATGTGTTGATATATGCTTCACACGCGTTTATAGAGCCATTAACATTTATCAGAAAAAGCTGGCCAAAAGAGAGAGAAGGATGGCTGCTTAACATAAATTCAACAATAGCCGCGAAAGCGCAGGATGAGCCCTGAGGACAATGCCAGCCGCAATGGCGATAAATAAAGATTAAAATCTCTGAAACGGTCACAAAAGTGCCTGGCACTTCATTTCAATTTATGTACATAAGTATTTATATGCCGATGCCTTCACGCACACTCCCACATACACAAACACGTGCGTTGTGTGTGGCTCTGTGGTGATAAATCAAAAATCTCTGCCTACTTTTTGGTGTCATAAGGCAATATTCCAGGACCCTGTCAGCAGGACACTGTTCTCCCAGTGCGTGCATTTGTTTGCATTGCTGCCGCACATAATAAATGCAATTTCATGTTTCAATTGCAGGAAAAAAATGGGGGGATGAAAGTCAGCAGTCGGTCGACCGATGGTAGTTATAGCAACAACAGTTGTTGGCCAAATGAAAAATCAAAATGGCGACGACCAAGTGAAATCATTACGTATACGCAGCGTTGTATTAAAATTCACAGCGTGCCTTGTGATTTTTATGCACGCGCGTTCATTTTGCTCCTTCGCCCTCCAATTTTATAGCCATTAAATCAAAGTACAAATAAAAGAAAGAAAATAAAAAAATTTCGTTACAGACCTAATAGGGGCGGGGGTGTGAAGTTGGTTGCGTGGCCTTTTGGTTTGAAATGAAAATGAAAAGCTGAAATCTTGTCATAAAAATGCGCGAATTCGTAAAGTGCACTTTATGCGCAACGTTTGTGACCAACACTCGAACTTAATGAACGTTCCATGGGGAAGGCCAAAGTCGCCGGAACTGCGTAAAAAAATGAGTAAATAAAAAGTTCTCCTGAACGTACAAATGGTGGAAGACTAAAAGTTGAAAGGGTAATCCCAGAATCTCCTCCGGAATCAAATAATTGAAAATATTCAGTAAAATGTGTTATTTTTCTAGAATCACAGGTTAATCCCAGATTTAATACTATTAATTATAACAAGTTCCGTCTGGTTATTTCCTTTTAATTAGACTTTAATGTTTGCAACAGCCGCTGCCATAAGCACACAAATAATTTGCATAATTGTTGGCTGGAAATTTTAGGCGGAATAACGTGAAATACCAACAAAAAATAATTTAATGGTAATTCACATAAAATTTGTACATTTACATATTTGGCATCTGACTTTTCCATATAGAAATTATTTCAGTTGCACGACCAACATCCACAGGAGCAGCCAACCCGCTTGGCTGCATTAATTGGTTTTTCGTTAAAATATTTTCTGGCTAAGAAGGGCAGATGGGATTTTTCGACAAAGAAGGGGAGGTGTTGAAACTATGCATTTCATATGCAAATGGAAATTTAATGAGCTTTAACTCGATGCCATGCATGCGCGGGTGTTATTTTTGCGTGTGTGTCTGAGTATGTGCGATTATAATGCCGGGAAAAATATTTTGTTAATTTTTAATTTTAATTGCAGTCGCTTGTTTGAAATTTTATTTTATTTATTTATTTGCGATGGCGTTGAATTTTGCATAATTATGTACTGGCCAGACTGTCAACATGGCAACATTTTCGAAATGGAAATAAACATTTTATTATTTATTTGTCAAATACAGAGTCGTCGAGTTTGTTTCGCTCGGATTGCAGCTATTTGACGGGTGTGTGTTAAATTCATTTTTTTATTTTTAGTAGGCGTGACAGCGCATCAATTAAACTAATTGTGCATTTAAATTGGCAAATTATTGCCTGATCCTTAGTCATATATTATTTATGCAATCAATTTGCATAAAGTCAAATAAACCGTCGAACATTGTGTTTGTCCTTTGCCACGTGGTAACTGCATTCGATGGGGCAAATGCAATTTAAATTTTGTATAGCCGCCTTGCTTATTCTTTGGCTGGGCGGAATTCGAGATTGGCCTTTGGTCGGATCGGCCAATGCTTTTATTTTAATTTGTGGTCAGAAGCCGGTGCCGTTGCTGTTGCCTGGTGAAAACCAATTAAGTGGGTTCTAAAGCTGGCGTTTTCTAGGAGCGCGTCAAATTGAAAACCATGTGCGAAATTTAAACATTTTTCACCAATTTTTTGTCGGCTGTTGCCGTTTTCGGGTTGTCAGTGCTCGGCTATTTTTAGCTCCTGGTCAGCCCTCTGCTAACTTTGTGCAAATTTAATTAAATTCTTCAGCTCTTTGAGCCGCAGGGATGCACCCTTAGCGCATAATTTATCTGCCAGTTGGAGAACTTCTGTGTTGCTTGTGGTAATAAAAAAGGAGAACTGCAGCTAAGCTCGAAAAAATATATACTCAAACGAGCATGTATTGTTAGAGTGTTGCATACTGCTCGGGGCAGTGTTATCTTTTTGTTTTTTTTCTGGTGACAAAGGGTGGTGGTGGGTGTTACTAGCTTTTAGAGATGATCGCGTGAGCTGCATTTTAATAAAATGCTAATAGTGATCAATGTTCATTTTATTCATTTCAAAAAGCTTTTTCTAACAGAAAAGTCGGGGATGCAAAAACTAAGTTTTCAACCAAAATAAATTGTGTCTCAGGCAACTGCATCTACCAGAAACAGAAGTAAATTAATAGTTGCTACCATCGCGTAAAGCTTTTTATATATTTTTTGCTCACTTTGCTCCATTTGTTTTAGACACCCATAAAAATGCCGTTGAAAATGTTTTAAAAGTGTTTTTCCTTATGCAACACCAACGACAAAGTGTTTGTGGCGAATACGTATTTTTTATGCCCCTCCTGTTGACATTTAAAAAAAATGTCTGTCACAATGCATTTTCGCATTTTGCATTTCGCAAGAGAGAGCGAGGAAAAGTGGTGGCAATAAAAAAGTAACAACAAGTGCCAAGAAGGCGTGTGTGGGTGTGTGTGGTTGTGCGGCTGACAGTGAGTGATAAAAGTTATGAACTCTTTTGGAGAAGTGCTGAAAATTTAGAAGTGTTGTGTGCTCTTTTTTAGAATGTTTTTAGTTTTTTAGTGCGCCGCACATTTATGAAAATAATTGCGGTTTTCATTCTGTATTTGTTTGCCTTTATTGCCTAGAGCATAACCCATATTTATTTAAAGCAATTTATTTATATTTGCAGCTTGCTTTATGCTCAATTACACAAAAAATACAACAAAAAATTAATTGAAAGTTGAGCTTCAATTGAATGATGTAATATTTAATGATATATAAATAATTGAATGCCAAAGATTTTTTCTCTTTTGCACTTATACCTGATGGACATTATAAATTATAATTTATAAATGAATATTTATAAGCAGAGCCAGGAGAGAAGTAACAATATTTGTTTTCACTTACCTTGCTCGGAATGGTCCTTGCCGCGTGAAGAAACCAGTATCCTTATCCTTTTCGACGTGCCTTCGTATCCTGGCGCCCACTACAAATGCAGCTGCAACCCGTTACACATTTTTAATGTATTTTTAAGTAATTTACTGCAACAAAAAGCGTGAAAAATATGCAAATTAGTTGTATGTAGATGAGGATACAGGGCATCTTATTAGCATTCCAAATGACTGGCAGGGCGGGGCCATTTCTTCAGAGACTTTTCAACTTTTAGCTCGCTAGACAAGTGCCCGGCATATGTGTGGGTGCTGTTATTATGACACTAATTATGTCATACATATGCAAAAGTGGCAAACAAGCCGTGTCCATGTGAAGTGTGTGTGTACACGACACGTGTGTGTAAGCCACTTAAATTTCAACGCATACGTAATGCCTATTCATGAGCGATGTCGCCCTCGCTTAAGGGCGTGGCTGGATGTGTATGCTTAATTTAATTAAGCTGGCTGTTACTTAGGATTTGCAATGCAAGCCGTAACCGCAAACAATTTGCAAGTCAAGAGCATATAATGCAGACAAGAGGCGGCCAAAAGGATTGGTTTGACTGAGTGTTGCAACTTGACATGAATCTCTTGCAATGGTTGCCAAAAACCCTCCAAAAAGAATATTCAAATTTTCAGAATAATATTATTCAATTTGCCTTGCATTTCGTCCAATCGAATCAAATGCAAAAAGCATTTTTGTTTGGTTACGAAACAGTTTCAAGAAAATAATTAAGAACTAAGCCCAGATTGCAAATAAATAACAAATTTCATCCTGAACAGAGTACGGGTTGAAATGGTAAAGGTCTTGCCCTATAACTCGGTTATTTCCTGCCCTCCATGTGCAAAAAAGGAAAGAGAAATAAACTTGGCAAATCTACATATTTGAATATATTTCAGGGACTCAGCCATAAATAAGGAAACATCTTTGTATTTCTTTGTTTATTTTGTATGCATGGCCAGTTCTTGCTCACTAAATTCATCAGCTCATCTCTGTCTGTCGCTTTCGTGTGTGTCTGTTATTTTGTTATTTTATTTTGATTCCCGAAATTTTCTAATTGCTTGCCGCATACCAATTGCCAGTTATCTAAACTGACAACTTCTCAAGAATTTCTAATTCAATTGCCTTTTTGTCTAGCAGGGAAAAATTAAATTTTGTTTTTTTCTTAAATATTTATTTGACTTTCCATGCTATTGGTTTGGACGAATTGTTTGATTTATTCACCATTTCAAATGGCATGTTTAGCAGAGATTATCGAAACACTTTGCTCAGCACCTCGGCACACGCCAATCTGTTTTTCTCATAGATCGACAGCTTTTTGCAATTGTATAAAAGGATGCACAGAGAAAAATGAGCAAGAATTCCAATACCCTTTGATTTTAAGACGTCTAGTTTATATGTTATTTATGCTAATATATTGATTAAAAATGTTACACCATCATTTAAAATATAAAAGTTTTGACATTTTGGAATATAGAAAATAAAAATCTAGCATTTGAATATAACCTTTTTTTGTGCACATCCTAAGAAAAACCAATCTTAAAACGAAATGAAATGAATCACGGCCGAATCGATTGTAATTTTAACGGAATATTGTACAGCTTGGAGTTTTTAAATAAATCATTTGCAAATTAATAGTCGCTCAAGTCAGTTTGTTACTGTGTACACAAATCTCTTAAAGGCATTATCTTTGTGTGGAGTTTCTTAAATTGCTGCGATAAATGCGGCATTCAGTTATCTACTATCCGCATGTATCGCGTTTATGTCAGATATATATCTGCTAATTTGCATAGGCTGAAAACCGCAATCCCTGACTGTTGCCACATAATGCTCCTGCATTCGTATTCATCCAAGCATGCGGTAACATGCATTCAGCTCAACCCAACCCCCAACTCACCCTGTTTCGGCTGTCTGTCTATATGTCCGTCTGTCAGCTCTGTCTGGCTGCATTTTCATATTGAAAATCACTGAAGTGGCAGACCAGTTTCCCCCCCTTTGCGCGTTTTGTGTGGCAATTTCGGTTCTCTTACTTTACGAATGAAAGATTTAAAAAAAAAGAGCTGAGCGCATTTTAATTTTAATAGACATGGGGCTGGGAGCTGATGTTGCTGCAGCTTTTCTGTTGATGTTGGCATAATGAGCACTGCTTAGGGCAGGCAGCTCTCAATGGATGTTAATAAAAGTGAGGCAGACACAATTTTTATTGCCCTACCACTGCCGTGTCTTCTTTTTGTTAAATAATGAAATGTGCAAATGTGTTGCCACGTTTGCCAGGCATAGACAAAGCACACACACACACAGAAAACATATGTGGAGGATGCACGCGCCCTGCATTTTTACATAATTACATCGCAGCTCCCCCAAGCTCGCCTTTGTTTTTTGTTTAGTTGCTAATTTATTTGTGTATGCATTTGGGTCTTTTATTCATGCAACTCCAGCTCCGTTCTTTTGTAAGAGTTTTTAGCAAATTTTTGCCTTTGTTCGGCACATTTAGAATGTAGAATGGCTGTGCATTTGTAATTACTTCAACATTGCAACTCAGTATTTTTAACACATGTTTCATGGGCATAATTCGCGCTTGGCTGCCTTAGCCAATCTGCAGAGGAGGAAAAAGCCTTTTAAATGTGGCCGAAACGATTCATTTCACAGTGTTGCCCTGCTTCAGTTTCCAGCACTTTCTAAGCTTCCTCCGCTGCTTCTCTAGCCATTCGAGCCAATATGGTTAGCTAAAGTTCTTTCTACTGTTGTGGCTGGCTTTTACCGTTTGTTACGGCTTCGATTTCCCATTATGTTAAAGGTAGGAAAAAACAACAAAAAGAAAACTAGTTCTTGTGCGGCGGCTCCCTCGCTTTTGGTTTTTCTTCTCTAATCACGTTTGCCAACCGCAGTCGGCGCATTGAACCAGGAAAGTAGATTTATGCATTGTTCTAGGTGTTGTGTGTGTGTTGTGGTTGAGTTGCTGTTGTGCAGCGTGTTAATTACCTTCTTCTTCGACTGGAAAGTCGATATTGCCATGTTGGCCAGGAAGCAAGTCGCACGCATTAACCACAACAAAGTTCCCTGGGAAGTTGCCCGAGAATTTGCTTTATTTTCCACACGCATAAATCATTTCTTATTAACATTAACACACGATGAGCTGTGGAAGTTTCGGATTTCATAAGTAAAAAAAATGTATTTGACTTCAGCTTGCTGGTATTTTATTCTTTATGCTTTGCATGTTCAACTTTAATTGAAATATATGGCTGACCTCAAAAAAGTGGAGTCGGATTGCCTTGGCCATTACTCACAGCACGAAAAGGATCGTATTTATACGAGTACATCAGTTTCTGGTATATTACTCTTGACCTTTGGCCAAATAAAATTATTTGTACAAAGAAAGCAAAGGAAAGCCTTGAAAAAATTTATTTTTTCTCCTAACCTACTTCCCAAAAAAATATGGATACAAAAAAATCTTTTCACTTTTGCTGCTCCGTTCTTCGTGTTCCGTTCGTTCCGTTTTTTGTAATCAACAAAGTTCAACGTTGGCATATAAATATTTGCATGTCCCGGACCAGAAAGGAAGTTCAAGCCAGAAGAAGAACAAGAAGAGGGAGGACTTGCCGCGCACTTATTATTATATATGAGCAACAACAATGACAGTACCAACAAGACGGGCAGCTGACGCGTAAATGTGCAAAGCTTTAAATTAAAAGTGGCGGAAGGTGGGGATTGGGAATGGAATGCTGGGATGTTGGCGATGGTCCATTGTGGGTTGTTGTGTCAGCTGCCGTTGTCTGGACTTCATTTTATGCGCTGACAATTTCTCATTATTAAAATTACAGCAGCCAGGCAACAGGAGTAAAAGAAACTACATGAAGGAAGTGAAACTTTTAAGCACGGTAACCATATGGCGAAATACCCTTTTAAATCGAATTATTGTATTAAGCTTAACAAAAAAAATAATAGTGAAAATAATATTTTTAAAATAAAAATCCTAGCACATTTGTTATGACAAGTAGTTCTCTCATACACTCTCATGAATTTGACACATTTTAAAAACCTATAACTAATTTTATTATTCTCATACATAAGCAATATGCTTTAATATTTTTCTATTACCAATATGAAGATATTAAACAAGAGAGGTTAGAAAAATATAAGAAAACAATTTTTAAATTTAGAAGTATTCCTTTTTGTTACAAACTTGGAAACAAAACTTAAATACTCTCTTAAGGATTCAAAAGTCACGAAAAGAACAAATAAGAATAAACAAATTGTCTGCAGTTGTGTAAATGTGAAAACAGTCATTGCCGACGCTTTTGTATTTTTACTTGCAGGTCTTTCCGCACTCATCCAATACTCCGGATCAAAATGAATATATTCCTTTTCGATCCGCTGAGGTGTCCTCATTAACGCATTTCGGCTTCCAGATCCCTGGTGTTCAGATGTCATTCAGTATGCGTTTGTCAGTCAGCTTCGCGTCATTTGGCTGGCATATTTGTGTTGGCTACATAAATCAGCGGTCGCATGTCATTAACTTACGATAAATCTGTCATAAACAATGCAACACATAAATTGCCGTCGATGGCAAGTGCTGGGTGGTAATGGGTTCCATCAGAGATGGGCGTGGCAGTCATCATCGGGCCAAACAATGTCGAAAATGCAAATCAGCAGAGTACACTTTGGTTGTCTGAGTGAGTGGGTGGTGTTGGGTGCCCCGGAAGTGGGTGGCATGCCCCAAAGGGGGCGGAACTTTTAGACGCTGTCGCGGAAGCAACGCAGCGGGCGACATTATGATGTTGACGAAACAAAGGCTCGTTTGTTGGCCACTGTTTGTGCGATAGCGGCTGATATGACAGTGTGTGTTAATTTTGTGTACATTAAAGCGATTTCGAATTAGTAGACCAACAGTCTTTGAAAGTCTCTCTCTGTCAGTTCTCACACAAACCATAATTTTGTGTTGACCTACCTCTTCGTGACTTTAATAACTTTATTTTTATAGTTACACCATGGCCTGTACTTAAATTCACAAAAATAAACACACTGGCCATTGCACTTAACAAATTGCAACGCAGTTAAAATTACAAACTGCAAAGTATTTGGCAACGGCAAATGCAATTCCGTAACAAAAGTCTTTTTCACCCAAGCAAAGTGGCTTGGGTCTGAATAAGTGCCATAAACATGCAGGGGCCATTGGGCAGAAGCGTAGGCAGCGGGGTTACATAAAATTGGAAATCTTATTTTTACACAAATCACAGAAAAATATACTAATGTTGATTATTTTTAAGGGCGAATAACTTTAAACAATTATAAAAGTAACAAGTGTTGTAAAGCTAAAAATATATACAAATTTAAAGTCAATAACTTTTTTGGTAAAAAAAAGTCTTAACGTTCTTGGTATTTTAACCCCTTTACTACGCCTCTGGCTTTGGGCGGCGATACAAATCTGAGCAATGACGTGGGCTAAAATGCTTCAATTACAGAAAAGTTGTGCTGGGTGCAAAACTTTGCGGTCTGTTGTTTTCATTGTTTGGTGCTGGCCGCCGGTCCGCTGCATTGACATGTAAATGACCTTTAATTGATGGGCTCGTGTGGCTTGATTGAGTGCCAGAGGGGTGGTGAAGAGGAGTGAAAGGGTAAGGGGTGAAAGGGTAAGGAGTCCAAAGAACTCGCACATAGTAATTTGCATTTTGAAAATGCCGCAACTTTTGTAACTTTATGTGCTGGCCTTTTCGCCATCGCCTTCGAGCCTGTCTCTACCGCTCGAGCGCTCCTCCATTCAACTGTCCCTTGGTCCTTTTGTCTGTTCGCTTGGTTGTCTGTCTGTCAGTCTGGCTGGCTGGTAAAATATTTATGTTGCTTCCACCCAACTGATTGCGGCGGAAAAGCGCAGCTCGGCGAAATGAGAATTTATCGCAAACACATAAAAAACGGCTACCCAAACCCAGTGTGTGTGCCATGCATATATGTGTGTTAATGGGTTTTTCGTGTCCGTGTATTGGTGGGGGAAAGGTTTTCCGTCTCTGTCGCACGCCTGCACTTCCGTCGGAAGTTTGCATGTTCCTATATCATTCGCAAGAATCTGAAGCGCGCTTAAAAAAAAAATAAAAGCTGAAAGGCAAACGCAGTCACAGCCGCGTAACTCTCACTCTGTTTTTGCCCCAAAAGGTTACCTCCATTATAGGTCTTTATTTATGATCCAGGTTAACACACACATAGGCATGTGTTTGTGTGTTGCTAACGGTAATTGCGGTGTCCGCCATCACTTGGCCCGCTTGGCCCTCAAAGTCGATAACATGTCATTTGAGCGTCGCTAATGTCTTCATTTATTTTTAGCATGCCGCGCCTCGCTGCCCGTCCAGTTGGCCTGGCCCAAACGAGCTGTTTGCTTAGATAAAAGTTTGCTTTGGCTTCCGGCCCTCATCCTCTACGTCCTTCTCCTCCTTTTTATCTTCCCCCCCTCCGTGTGTGCCGGCCATAATTGGACACGAGTTCGGGGCTTGTTTACACATGCATTTTATGAACGCTTTTAACGTGCCAATTTTGTGGGGCTCTCGCTGCGTTTTAACCGATTCGGGGTTAATGTGCGAGTAAAAATCGCTCCAGTTGAGCAGCCTTAGTTTGGTCAATTTCCCCGAATCCCCAAGGCGCATCTTTATTTGGTTGAGACGAAAAACTCATTGGATATGTGCACAGGCAAAAAAGATTTCTTAAATAATAACGGAAACTAAATGTAGATCTTAGGTTTCCATTATAATACTTATTTTCATTTTAAAAATATAAATATTTTCCATAAAAAAAAGTTGACCTCTACATTGAATTTGTCATGTTAAGACATAGAGTTAATAAAACTATATTGCTATCATCCACTAGGAGATAGTGGTTAATTCTTAAAATCTACGTATGTACATATATAAACTAAGATCAGTTTGAATTAAGTGTTTGTGTATGTGTGGAAAGCATAATGTGGCACACATGGCATACAGAGCAGAACCCGACGAAAGATGTGAGTTCCAAGTTTTTTCCCAACTCCCGACAATTGTCACGCACACAAATATCCTTGGAAAAGTTGGCAATTCGGAGGCTCACGCAATGGCCACGTCCGCAGTCGACCGTTTTTGGCCAGCATAATGAAGAATGGCTTCTGAACGTTTTAATGCCACATAAGTCCTTTGGCCACGCCGAAAACGGTCTTTTGACGGACGCAACTCAAACTTGGCTAATTTCTCAATCAACGAATGGTGCTCTAATTGCGCATTACGGCAGAAAAGGAAAGAGGCACTTGATGGAGCTGGAAGCCATTGGAGAAGTAATCAAAAATCCCCATCAAAGTTATGTGAGTTCGCCAAGTTCTGCTGAATGTGTATATGTATGGGTTTTTTTTGTTAGGACCCCGTATGTTTTTGCAGGAATCCATAAAAAGTAACTCAACTCGCATGCAAATAAAGGATTGTGGGGGCTTCGAAGTAAAGAAAGTGGAAAACGGAAGGGCGAAAAGAACGTGAACACCACAAAAGATGCGCCACCCTAAACCCAGCAGGCAGTCACTTAACCCCTTGCAACACCTCTTTCTGCTTTTTCCTCACTCAACTCCGCAAGCCGCAATAATGACAGTTCAAAAGGGCAACAAAGTACTAAAAATAGTGGAAATTACCGCAGGATATTCAAATTTCCACATTGCGGAGAAGTAAGGAAAGCGACATACATATATGTCTGAGTGGGTGGGAGCAGCACATTGCATGCCATGGAAGTTGCACCATTAAAAACCCCGACTCGACTCGATTCGACTGAAGTAAAGAAAGTGGAGAAAAGCGTTTTCTGCATTGGCCAACAGTAGTGGATCTGCAGACAGGACTCGGGCACTGCTCCGGCAGTGTTTTTT
Source organism: Drosophila fuyamai (assembly GCA_018153365.1). Classification (NCBI taxonomy): domain Eukaryota; kingdom Metazoa; phylum Arthropoda; class Insecta; order Diptera; family Drosophilidae; genus Drosophila; species Drosophila fuyamai. The sequence goes on along the minus strand of JAECXW010000116.1, from coordinate 9,382,845 downwards.
GGACTTTGGCATGTGGCAGCGATAAGAATCGAATCCTTTTTGCATTGCATGTTAACACATGCAAATTGAAATGTCTAAATCATGCACTCACACACTAGCAATACGGTGAAAAACGCGGTGGCAATGAACGCGAAAAACACGGGCGAAGAATGTCGAGGCGAGGGATATGCAGAAATATCTTAAATTGCATTTTAATTGCTACCCCAAAGCTTTGCCGGCACTTGAGTGGCTAAAGGAGTGCCGGATAACAATCGAGTCTAATATATTTTGACGTGCCACCAACCCACATACGAACAGTGGTGGGTTGAAGACCGATTTTGAGGGGTTTTTAAATGGGAATTAAAACAAAAAAACTGGGTCAAAAAAAGCATAACAAATTAGTGTTAATCAATATGAAAAATTTTTAGTATGCCTTAAATTCAAACTAGTCTGTAAAGTAGTAGAAACCAAACTTAAATTAGGAAACTTTCAAAAATACATATTTAAACTCCGAATAATACCAAACCTACGCCACTGCCCACCAAAGTAATTGCTTAGGCAACATTTAGTGGCTTTTGTGGCTTGCCAACGTCGAGCCATGTAAAACACCGCGCGAATGAAATGAAATACTTGCGGTATCGGCCACACTAAAACACTGCACTGACCTTAAGCCCTTCCCGCTATCCACCCTGACACTCACCCAACTTTACAATCCACCCAGCCTTTAAGCACCGTTCACCACCATCACTCCCACGATGCAGGCATATAATTAATTATTGTCGCAACATCATTAATCAGGCTATGTCAGGACATCGTTTATATCCACTCTCTCGCCCCGTCTCTGTATTGTGCCGATTGTCTGTCCTGCTCGCTTGTTTATTTATCTGTTGACGTCGCTGTGTGTAAGTGTCTGTGGCAGATTATGGTCACACTGCGAGTAAACCTCAAACAAGCACTTAAACGCACAGAATGGGCCAAAAGTGGGCCACAGCGAGTTAACCATCTGACTGATGACTGTCTCCATGTGCGTGCTACCTTCACCCACTGCCAACTATCCACCCACTCGTTTTTGGGGAAATGAAAAATGATATTTTTAATATGCAATGCCAAATGTAGAACTAACGAATTGACAAGCACAGTAAGTAAAAGTGTCAAACAGGCTAAAAGCCTTCAGGCATTTAGATTTATGCAAGGATTAACAAGTTAAGCGACTTAATGTGATTATCGTCTGGCTCATTATTTTATTTTCGAGGCACATTAAGCACTGTCTATCGGTGACGGTTAATTAAAATTATTAAAATTGCACGTCGCTCTTGAAACGACCCGGCTGTGTGGTCATTATAAAAATTAATTGGTTGAAACCCAATTGAAAGCATTTGATAATAAATACTGAAAATATGCAAAAAGGAATTCTCCACAATATCGTTGTTGTTGTTATTATTATTATTATTATTATTATGGCAATCTTTTTGGGGCACTCCATTAAAATAACGATAATGGTACTGACGCTGCTGCTGCTGTTGTTGTTGATGATGATGTTGACAATGCCTCTGGTTTCTCTGCTGCGGCTGTTTAACTCTGCACTTTGGCATTAAGTATTTAATTGTCGGCTGCATTTACCAATAATTTTACACAAAGGACTACGCGACACGGGCGATTAATTAAGAAGAATATGCATAGTCACAGACAAAAGGACCTGCACGGCCGGTGGCCACAAATACAAATATATAAAAATTAATGAAATGTTGTGTTTATACAAATGATAAAATATTTATTAATTCGCCGTCGAGACACATGTCAACACCTGTTTCAGGAAGGCGGTGGGGCGTGGTCTCCTGGCCGCTGGGCGTAACTGTAATTGTTTCTCAACAGGCTGTCGCAGGACGTGTGAGTACGTGACAGGCGACGGGAAATCAGAAAATGGGTAAGCGGGTACCAAGAGGTGGCAAGAAAAATCAATTTCCCTGTTGACCAACGCCAGGCATAAATATTTCATAAAATCAAAAATAAGGTAAGGACCGCAAAGAGAGTAGAGAATGAAAGACAAACAATTTGCCGCACTGTGATGAAAAAGGGAATAAGGTCCCCTGCATCCAGGGCGTCCTGGTAAAAGTTATTATAAAAAGTATGACCAGGAAAAAGGGGTAGAAGGTGGAGCCGGTTCGAAAGCAATTGAATATCAGCGAAAGTCAAACGGAATAAAAACCCATAAAATCTGATTTTCAATATCGACAAACAGATAGATGGACAAGTCAGGCTGGGCATACACTTGAAACGCAAGGAGGAGGTGACTGCGGCGGATGAACGCAATACGCAGGACACTGGAAGCCAGGAGGAGCTTCCTTTTGCATTTCCCTCGGAATTGCATTTCATTTCGAGTTGTTTATCGATGGAAACGCAGCGAGGACGCCTGGGGGTCCTTTCCTTTTTGCCAGCAATCGGAATATGGACCGTAAATCATTGAGAATTGCTCGGGCTGGCAGGGCAGACCAACCCACAATATCCTGCAGTAATTTATGTGCGTGTGGGCGGAACCCGCCCGACATAAGTGTAATAATAATAATGGCTTAATGATTATGTTTGTCATAAGCGCCCGTGCCATCCACGAGGCCGGATTACGTTTTATGAAGTGCCGCAGGTCAGGCTCTGAGTCCCAGGATTTGTCAACACCCCTTTCAATCTGGCATGCTTGGGTTTCATAAAGAATGAATTTATGTGGCCTCGGCCCCTTCCCCATTCTTTGGATCAATACTTTTCTAGCCGGGGCTTGGGGTGGCTTCAATCTCTGGACATTGCCTGATTTTATCCTGTTTATTTGCGTGCGGAAATGAACACATGAAGGCATACAAATAGCAAACATAGAAACGCAATTACGCCCACTTCCTTCAAGAGTTGGGCCCATAAGTTGGATTTTATGCCACCCTCGCATTTCGGTTTAATAAATGCTTAACGCACTGTGCCGTGCCGATTCCTCGATCGACAAATCATCGGGTAAGAGGGAAAAGCCCATAAAAGAAATGTCATAATACATATTACAAATATAATAAAGTGCCCGAGGAGCCGAACACACGCATTGCTGGCAGAGTAAACAATTGTTTGCTGATGATACTTCCTACTCCTGCTTCTCCTGAAACAGCTTAGCAACGCAACTGACAATCACAACAGCTTAGAGGGCCAACTGCCACAGCCAGACGTTGCCTCGAGTGGGGTTAAAACGATGCTTAAATATAAGAGAAAGACGGGGGAAAAAATTGCGGATTGCCAGATCCTGCTGATGAGCTTTCCTGCGACAACGCGGCGTATGTGTGATGCGTATGCGTAATTTGTTATCATCGCTGCCAGATTCAGGATAATAATTTCAGGCTGTCGTCTGTTTAATATTTTTCGCGCCTAATGAAAAATACTGCGTGACTGCTTTTGGGGTCTATGAACTGCTAAACCTCATCTCTCGAGGGCTTCGTATCATTTGTCACAACCACACTCGCACGCACACACATATCCTTATGCGACATTTCCTTTTTTATACAAGTTCCCTTATTTTTTTGCGTTTTTGCTAATGCGTTGCCAGGATCTGCTGCTTTTAGCAGTTGGCTGGGTGCTGATAGCGGATAAGCATTTGATGAGCTTTGAGACCAAATTGGAAGTGGAGAACATATATAAGCTGCTTAAAATAATGAAAAGCAATTAGCGTGTTTATCTGCTTATAAAATAACAAATCGCTCAAACTTACCGTGTTGACCATTATGTGGATTACGGCTTATGAAAAACTCAACAAAAATATTGCAAATGTATGAATAAAAATTAAAGTTTTATTTGCATCAGCCATTCTAGTAACAACGAACAACTTCACTGAATTGCATTTCAGCGGTTTTTACAACTTTCATTGTGAAACGCGCGAAGAAAAGTTATGCGTAAATAAAGGATATAAAATTCACATGCGACTCACAAAATAAAAGCAGAAATGTTGGAATGAAAAATAGAATATTACAAACGAAAGAAGTGAGAATGTTGGTATGTACGGCATAAATACAAACCGCTGTGAAATAAATATTCCCCAAAAACTTTGACACGCAGCCATGAATAAAATGTATTTGTTTTTAATACCCATGGCAGGCCCAGAGAAATATATGGATGTAGTCTGAAGAGTTGGGAAGAGTTCAGAATGATAGTCAGAGATACGGAGTCGTACATGGCAGCAGGCATTCCACATCTGCACTGCATTACACAAGAAATATAAAAAAAATTGTAAAATTTAATTATAAAATTATATATTGCTTATCGGAAAATAAAAATCAATTGTTATTTAAAACGCTGTCATATATATTTTTTCATACATATTTATTAATTCAAAGAATAAAGAAAGAATTATAAAATATTAAAAAAAAATATATTAAATTGATAAGAAAAACCATAATTTTGCATTGCAATACGCTGACTCAGTGGAATAAGACCGGAATAAGCTTTTGCAAAACATCAAAGTCAATATCACGATTAAAGCCGCACGTAGGCAAGAAAAATTTTAATGAAGTATTTCATACATGCAAATGCTGGAAAGTAAATTTTCTTGTTTACCCAATAGCCCATTTATTTTAGTTGTGCTTCAAGGCCCAAAACAATTTTATTAAATGAAAATAAAACAAACTAAAATTAAATTACTCTGCCTAGAAACCTATTACATGACCGAATGGAATAGATTCAAAAATTAATTCTAAATTATGTTGACATTTTAATTGAAAATTCCTTTTGAAATGCAAATAGAAAATCCAAAGAGAAACCAAATTCAATTGCGTACCCAAAGCAAATCCGCACATTGCCTTCCTCCACCGAAAAATCTAAGTCATGTGAGCTGTTGCTGGGGCATGGCGTATGTTTTTGAATAGATATGAAGTCAAGCTTGAAATTGAGCTGGCAAAACTGGAGAGCGGGAAAAAAAAGGCAGGAGATGTTGTATGTAACGTAATAAGGCAGAATTAATAATTTAAAATATAAATTGCCACAAGAGCACATGAGATATTTTAACCACAAGCAATTTAAATATTAAATGAGAATGAGAAATGTAAGGGAGTGCTGTCGGGGCAGTTGCATAGCTACCACCAGCCGCAAAACTCGGAACCCGAAACCTTGGGACTAACTTCCTTCTGTCTGCTGTCGATGTTTGTTGTTGCCATTTCCTTTCCTCTTAGCAATCCGCATTCGCATCCTCAGCCCATTTTCTCTATGCTGCTGCTGGCTGCCTTATGTGTATGCGCACGTCAAGTCAAATAAATTTAATAACGCATACACATACGGCATAAAAACAAAACCCACGCAACGATGCGGGGGCGTATGGGGTTACGCATACGCCACGTGGTGCGGGCAGGCAACCAAAACAGTAAGGATGTGGCTCTGTTGCCTGGCAGGCGGTCTCCGTGCCCTCGGTTGGCTCAAAAGACGCGCGTCAGCGAACCGCAGTGGCGGCGTCTGATAACAATGCAAATTAACACGGCGTATGCGCAATGTTTGTTTGCCATAGCCTTCCACATTTCTACCTTATACCTTAGCATATCATTTCGCCCGCTGGTCTTCGTCCAAGCGAACACGCTTTACACTTTAAAGCACTCTTGCAAATTGCTCATAAATATACACACACATGCTGGGTATATATGGGGTATACATATATCTGGTGTGCATCGATTTTTACTGCCGTTTCGAGACCATTTTTGGACGGCCATTTAACGAGTCGCTCACATGGCAGCTGGCGCACACAATTTATATACATATTACATATTACACATCATTTGGTCTGCGACGATGCGTAAATTATGCTCTAAAGACAAGAAAAACATTTGGGGAATTATCAGCTTCTGATAACTGCTCAAAAAACATTCAAACAAATCGCTTCCTAAATGGCTTCTCAAGTCAAACTTTATAAAAAAAGAGTCGGTGTCAAGAAACATACAATCTTTTCTAAGATATGTGAGTCACACAAACTTGAAAACATATATACATATAAATTTTTTTAATTTTATATTAAGCGCAGATAGTCAGTGGTTTATGAAAAATTAGGTTTGTTTTTTTAGTCAGTACGTAAATATATTTCAAATCAAAAAAAGAAAAAAATATATCTGAGCTTTTTGATGCTAATGAACTCCTCGTTTATTTTTCGCAAATATCATGAGGCAATAGATTATTAATTAAAGAAGTGCCACTCTTCCTAAATGAACAATCTGCTGCGAAAGCTAGGGCCCATCTGAAGCCATAAGAACCACTCTCGAGAGTACTCGTTTATTAACTGCCATCCACAGCCACACTCGAGTTGCTTGATTTTGCGGCTTGCCAGATCATTAATTTTTGGAGAGTGTCAAAAGCGAGAAGCGGGCATTGTATTACATCAAAGGCTCGGGTGGATATCGACTTCTAACCATATTGCTGAGCCTCCCTATTCCTCCTTCCTTTACTACCACTGTGAATTGAAAAACCATCAATTATAGACCCAAAGTCAATTCAATGTAATCCAACCAGATGGCGCATCTTAATCGTCGTTCGTCGTCGTCTCAATTGCTAAATCATGGAGGCGAACTCCAGTTTGCCGGATTGGATTGCTTACTTATGCATGCACATGTGTGTGTCATCATGAATATGCGAATGCGATAGCGAGTTGCGCCAATCAACTGTGGGCTTGAATCCAAGCCGAAGCTGTGAACCCAGCAGATACTTGGTACCTGAAGTTCCAAGTGCTCGAGTCTCTGGCAATTGTCTGTGCAATTTGGTGCACAACAAGCGCAAACAATTGTGGGAAAGGTTATTCAAAAGTCATGCGACTACCGCAGCCTGGGAAAATGTAACGAAACCCCAAAACGCCGAAACAAACAACAAGCCAAAAGCCACGCTTTCACGGACAGAAGAGCTACAAATTTATTAGTGAGTTTTTGCCACATCCTTTCACTTTGCCATTTGACCCGCTGATTTTCCCACCAACCCCTGGCGTTTTAGCACCATAATCAATAATTAAACTCGCCCCCGACTGATCAAGATAGACAAGTATGTTTGTTTTTTAATAATGGGCTGGGCGTCCATAAATATCAACCCATGTCAAGTGGGTTTTTATGCTCAAACACTCGCCACGCAAGTGCAGATACAGATGCGGATGCAGATAGAGACATAGATACAATCTGTATGCCTTTCGTGTGTGCGGCCATATGTGGTGCAAATATTTCATTCATGACGCTTGTAAATCTTCTTTTGATTGCACTTAATACTTGTCACACAGCACGGTGAAAAAAGATTCCTAGCAAAGGCATTCCGCTCACAGAAAACATACACACAAATACCCAGGAGCTGGCTCAGGATCCACCACATTGGGGGTAAAAAAAAAGCCAGCAAGCAAACTAACAAGAAAAACTGCCAACGGTAGGAAGAAAATCATAATAATCCAACATGTTTGCATTCAAATTGAGAATTTCTCATATGCTCCACCTGAATGGGAACACGTATGCTCATATATGCCTGCCTGTGTGCGTTTGTCTCCCTCCGCGTTTGTATGCGTGAATGTGCACAGAAAAAAATTTAAAATAATTTAGTTTTACAAAACTCTGACCAAAGTGAAAATTAGAACGGAGTATAACCCCTTTTGCTTAAATAAAAACTCTGATCTGAATAAGATTTCAAATTAGGTATATTTAAATGGTTTCGATATTATAAGAACACTCACGAATCGATTAAAATAAGTCTCCCATAAATAGTAAATAAGTTTTTTTCTCTGTAAGTGAGTGGGCATATCTATCTCTGCTGGGAAATCTCATTTCATTTGTGCACCGTGCAAACAGCACTCTCACACAAACCAAGCAATATAGCGAGGCTGTCGGATTCGCCATTCAGCTCTGTCAGTTAAAAATCATGTTTTTCAATGCTGAAGATTTTGGCTATCAGCAAAACACGGCCGCAGGATACGGATCCTTGGTGCCTAGAGTGAGAGACACCTTTTACCGCAATTTATCGTTTGGTGAATCTTAAATCCCCTTTATCACACTCGCTCAGGCAAACCGACGGGGGAATCTGTTTGCCATCTCTAATGCTCTGCGTTGGCATGGCGATTCAAGGCATTATCCTTGGCGGGCTCGAGTTGTAAAACAAGAATTATGCTTTTTTATTGAAAGTGAAAAAACCAGAGAGGAAGAGCTGAAAAACAAACAAGTCAAGGTGCTCGAAATAAGCACACCATATAGATTTTTATCTCGGAATTTATATTTGCCCGGCATGAAAAGCAGGATATGAATAAAAAAAGCTAAGCATGGGTGTATTGAAAGGGGCCAAAGTGACTGGGCACGAAATAATTCAGGAATCCGAGGAAAGACTCGTTCTCCATTATCTTGGTTATTAGGGACAATCTTGAAAACTTATTACCAGATACTTGAAGGGTCTCTCGCAGCTAATAAAAGCAAACTTCTCGTTCAATGTCAGTTGCCTGCCAACTTATTCGCTTGTCCTCGGCGCTGCCAAGTGCCAAAAAGCATAAAAAAAATGCCAAGAAGTCGGAAAAGGACTCTTATCCCCGCATCCTTGGCATATTCAAAGTGTCCTGTTAACGGTTTTGAAGAGAAACTTTTCAAATCTACAAATTGGTTTCGCCTCTAACCGCAAGAAAAAGATTCCCGAGCCTTTCTGACTTGCGCTGACAAATCTCTTCCCCCAAACGCACATACGCACCAGAACAAATTTCACGCCGGGGCCAAAGGCGAAGTGAAGTCAAGTCAACTGAGGGAACAGAAAAGTAAGAAAGTGGGGAGAGATGGCAAAAAAATTGGGAAAGGGCCAGGCGAAGGAAAGCAAAATCAAGCATAACACAGGAAAAACGTGGGGCTAACAACGCTAATACCCCAGCAAAATCCAAGCGAACAGCGGGAAAAACTTTCCAAGTCTCCAGAACCTTCGACTTGCCTCATTCCTTTTTCGATCCCCCTCTACAAGCCATCACCATTGTCGACCCTTTGCGACAAACAAATCCAGCCAGCAACTTTTGCGAAAAACTTTATGCATTTCACTGCTGATGATGAAAACAAGGACTACATAAAAAAAGAAGAGTCAAGGAGGCAAAAAACCAATGTAATTCCCGCATTTTCTTGATTTTAAATTTTCGAAAGGCACCAGCAAAAAAAGGAGCCAGGACACATGTCCATCCCATCCGCCCCGTGGCTGATGCAGAGGGATTCGGTGCGGATGGCGATGGAGCGATAACTTTTTGATGTTTTATGGCTGTCAAGTTGTTCTGTCGCCATGTCAAAATTTTATTATAAATTCCCCCAAACGCTTTTCCTTTTTCCCCGCCCCATGACAGTGGGCCCGCCGCATTTGCTTAGCTCACGCCAGCGTCATTGATTTGCATAAAAACGTTAACAAATATTTTCCATTTTATTATGGCAAGAACCCCAAAAAAAAGATAACAAAGCACGGACCAAGCAGCAAAGAACCGAGAGACAGCGGTGAAATTCAATATGTTTTGTCTTCATTTTTTGTTTCTCAACGATAAAAGGGATGCAGATGAGGTTGCTGTCTAAGAACAGTCTCGATTTTGTAGTATCCTTCAATAGATCACTGCTTCAGTTCTTATTGAAGAAAATAGTCCAAAAATGTCGAAAATTCTTATTTCATTTCTAGATGTTAATATATTTTGTTTTTAAAAAAGGACATAATCCAAAATCTTTTAAACATACAATTTTGTATAAAGCGGGAATGTGTTTACTGTGCAAATGAACTTATCAAAACCTTACTTAACTTTAAGTTTTATTTTAAAATGCTTAAACTCAAAGAGTTGATTAAAAACCCCACAAAAACATTGAAGGCAATAAGATTTCTCATATATCTTTGTTTACTATAAACATAAACTTATGTCTGGACTAAAAAAAAATGTTTGGCAACAACATCAACAGTTGTATAAGCTTTAAAATATAAAACTTTGTATTATTTTAGGGATTCCAGCCATTATATTAGAAATATCAAAAACTATCGATGGAAAAGAATGGAAAACAAAGTGCCGACACTGCCGTTGGTAAAATTTACAAGAAAAGAAAAAGTTATTCCTTAAACCCCAACAGAAAGTTTCAGGACCCGGGGATACATCGAGGGTATTCATACATCAAAAACTGTAGCTGCCTTTGGGGGGCAAACAAGACAAACAAGTCCCTTTCGCTTTTATTGTTGTTGCTGGCTGCTGCCGCTTGGTAAATATTAAAAATACATGTAAAATTCAATTTCTTGGCCTGGGTATGGGTATGTGCTTATGTTTGTTGACTCGCGGCTGCTTGTCGCAAATAAAATCTACATGAAAAGCGGGAAGGAAAGGACTCTGCCGGGCCCTGCGTCCTTTTACCCGGCACTCCTTTGACACTTTTGCTCCGGCAAGCTCAATATAAATAAATAAAATTCTTTGCGGCTGTTTTGCGGTGTTGCCGGCTGGCACCAAAACCGCTGCTGGCAAATTAATTGAAAATGCTTTCGCTTTAAATAAATTTCGTAGCCAGATCGCCTTGCCCTCCCCCAACAAAAAAAGGAAAAAGTAAAAGCATTTTCAATTATACGAAGAAGTCATTCAAAAAAAAAGTAAAGTAAAAGGCGCAATAATAAGACACAAAATCAATGGCTGTGTTTGATTGAATCAAATGTGTGCCGTTGTGAGCTGCAATTAAGGCGATCTAGGGATAAATAAGCCAGAGTGGAAAAGGGCCAGTCTGAGGCACCTCTTGGCGCCCCTGAGACATTGGCTTTCATGCATTCCTGTCACGATTTTCGATTTGCTTTGCTTTTGAAGATGTCGTCTCGCTGTGTGTGTATATGTACTTATTTACAATCAACTGGGCTAAATTGGGCTAAAACTTTTTAAAATGCCATACATCTTCGGCTCGAGACGGCGCGATTCGATTTTGTGTCCGGGGATGGGGGAAAATCCTGGGAAACAAACGCTTAATTTAATTTATTTTTGCGCAATTTTCCAATGTTGCTGGCTCAGCACGAACGGCTGCTCATTAATTTTGTTTTATTTCATTTTATTGGCGCATCAATCGACAAAGGGGCGCGTTCGAGAATCTCAATTTGAGACTCCAGCGGAGCCGTTGAAAGTCAGACATTTTTTTGGGGGCTATTTAGTGTTACATTTTATGCAATTCACGTTTCACGTTTTCCATGTTTCCCGCTCGAACGGCCGATGCCGAAATCCCCGCCCTTGGCCATTGCTCATTATCCTTGTCATCATCTGGGAAAATCTTTTCATTTTCTGGATGGGCCCACGCCTTCTTTGCCTGCATGATAATTGAAATTGAACAATTCTAATCGATAATCTGGTGAGGCGTGAAATTTCAGTATTGCTTATGCATCTTCAGCAAATCCCCTTAACTTGGCTTATCTGCTATCCCAGCCACAACAACAACAGAAAATAACAGAATAAAATGAATGTCAGAGGAAGTTTTAAGCTCGGCCAAACTTAAATGCCCTGAAAACTCTCAAATGTAGCGCTCGGGGCGTTTTTAATGGTTATGAGCTATATCTAGAGTGTGTCTGCCATGTATGAGACAAGAGGGATTTAGATGTCGAATTTAAATAAAACTTAAAAAGCTTTTTAATAATTCATTTGTATTTATGCATTTATCCTGGGGCCAAGCGCTCTAACTATGCCCCAGGATGACTGGACGAATTTCTGTGGGAAAGTTTTGTGATATCACAATTCATTCTCAGTTTGTGCTTGAGTTCTCTTAAATAGAGTGAGTGCGGACAATTGAAATGTGGTAAACAAAGCAAATACCATCCGTTTGAATGGGCAGGAAACAACCCATCTTCAAACGAAATCCTTGGATACTCACTCAAAGAGGGTAAAAAACGAATTCGCAAAATTGAAGGTTCTCAGTGCTGCTTACCTGCAAATACAAAAAGAAATATACTGGATTAGAACAAACACGGTTGATGGATGGTGTGGATGCATTTGCCAGGGACAGCTCAAATTGCCAGAGGTCCCACCAGGACCCACATAATTGATCAATATTTAGCATGGCGGCGCGTCAGTGTCGACAGGCAAAGTGGCAGACATGCAAACAGGTCGTCAGGGTGACTTGGGGCGGGCTGACACGAATAAGACCGATTGGGGATAGGCCAAATACCCCAAAACCCCTACTTTAATGGGTCTGGGTAAACTATTTCGCATAATTGGTAGCTTCTAATTGCTTTCTGGCAAAATATCTGTGTTTGTGTATCTAGAACTCAAACGGCGAAATCGTCATTATCTTTTAATTAATTTTCTCGACCAAATGATGAAAGTTTTCTCTAGAGATTCATTTTCTTTTTAGTCATTCTTTTTTTTCAGTCCTGTTTTCTTGACAAACACACAGCCAAAGGACGGCAATAAGCAGTGCTTTATTTATCTTGTGTCTGCTTTTAGTTGTGGCCCCTGACAGTTTTCATGAAAACAAAATTTTCCTTTTTAGTTTTGCTGTGTTGGAAAATAATTAAAAAACGAAACGAGAATCACGCTTCCACAGCGCGATAATGTTGACATGAAAAGTCTTATTTGTCAAATGGCTTAGAGCCCAAAATTGGACTCTTCTGTTTGCCGACATAGAAAGAAATCCAATCCTCCTTTCGGCCTAAGCCGGCTTACGGGAAAATCTCAGCTATAAGGCACTGCTGGGCCAGATTCCCACGCTAGGTTCCCTCCTCGATTAACATAATCGAGGTAGATCCATCAGCAATTTGGTCAGCCACAAAATCGCATTAAGTCGAAGTATGCCTCTTACCGTCTCCCACTTTATCGCGCTAACTAAATTATTGGAAAATGCATTCCTCGAGAGTTTTTCACGGCGTATACCCAGCCGCATCAAAGGTGTTGCCACACCGCGCCGATCACGACGAACCCAACCAAAGACGAACCCGTTATGTGTGAGTAAGCCATAGTCATTTCCTTCCAGGCTCAAAGTACAGTGCGTTTCAGGGTTTTAAATCCCGTAATAAGAGTTACTCTTGTTTCTAAATTGTTTCGTTTAAAAATACAAAAAAATAATAATAATCCAAAATTTATTTTATTTTCTTTTCGCAAACATACAGACTTTCTCTGATTTTATTACCTCACCATTAGTTTCTATAATTTGTTTTTTCTCCACTTTATTTTTGTAAAACCCAACTTGCTGTGAAGCCTCTGTTGCCCTAACAAAGCGTGACGCACTGTATGCCGTCTTGTAACATTTTTTCGTGTTTCAATTTGGGGTCTTGGCTTTAGCTTCGCTTACTTCTGTTACGGCGGCAGCTCTCAGACTTGTCAGTTTTAATAACTCGCGTGGTGCGCGGCAGATAGGCGGATCGTAATGGGCGGGAGCCATAGAAGTTACGATTTTAAGCTGCAGGTTCATTAAACTTTCTGTGCTGACTGGGCCATAAATTAGGCATACTCGTACATGTGTATACATAAAGACTATCGATAATGTTCTCTGCCCCTCCAGGTTTATGAGCCATTAAAAAGTATGATATATAAAAAGTTATGACTTCGGACAGTGTCCAGACACTTGTGATGTTATCTACGCCTGGTCGTTCATAATTAATGTGCATTGTCCTAATAATAACAGCAATTAATGTGTACGGCAATGTCGGATTCAACATCTGAAATCAATATTAAATGCGGGTCTCTTTTGGGGTCTTTCAAGGTCTGCCCACGCGACTCGATTAAAAATTAATCACACCCTAAAACTGTCCCAGAACCTGATTGGTACTACGGGAGAGAGTGGGAAAGACCCCGACAGATAGCGGACAGAAAATCAAAATCAATTTTATGTTTATGACACTCTGTTTTACGACCTCTTGTGTGGATCGACACAGCGGGCAGCTTAAAACATGCAAGACTCGAGCTCAGATTCAGCTTCGTGTTTTTGGTTCTGGGGTTCTGGTTGTGAGACCGTCGCTGGCCGATTATCATTGACTGCCATCTAAGAGGTGGCCTGGATTTATATATGTATTCCCATTCGTATGGGCAGAGGCCAGGCCAGGGTCCACAAAAAATGTCATATGTTGATTTTAATGGCGTCAATCTGTGCAAACAGTCGGACTTTTCGCTCCTGTCTGGCCGACTTGTCTGCCCCTCTCTGTTTGCATTTATAATTTGTTTGTGTATTGATTTACATGTTTCCTGCCCGTCAGTCTTGCTCCGATTTCGCTGGGAAGTGAATTGTTTATAAAGCCTGCATAAAAATCGCACACAGTCCGATACATTCGCTTCCTGTCCGTCTGGGACATATTGACACATTTGAGTCCACGACTGATTGCGATATAATTCCGACTGTCCCCAGCAATTGCAGTTTAGCTGTTGTGTGCGTGGCGGCCGTCTCATTAGGAATGCAAATGTTAGTCCTTGTCCGCCCTTAATGTGCTATTAAATTTTCCGCAGATATGTCATTGATGTAAATTTGAGGGGCCGACTCCTGACATTTTGGTTATTGGGGATCATGTCGGGGCAATGTGTTTGTGTGGCTAAACATTTTCCCAGGCCCGCTTGACGGATATCAATCATTAACGAGTCCCTTTAATTGCTGACCATCCACGCGAAACGTTGAGTGTTGGCCCTTGGGAGTGCTATCGTAACATCTTGGCCATCTAAGTATATTTTTGACTTATCAGCGGCTTAAATCTTAAAATGTCAAGGGTGTTTGGTGAGGTATGATAAAATGATCGTCTTTTGGTTGCACAAAAAGAGGCTTTTCCTGTTCTTAATGGCAGCCTTAGTTTGCGTGGGTATTGCTATCAGTGAATGCCCATCAATAGGTAAGCGTAGGCTATCCATTTTTCCTTCATTGTCTTTCACTTTGGGTTTCTCAGAGTTCGTTTCTCATTCTTTAAGTTGAATCAAGCGGTGACCATTCACAATTTGAGGTATTTTTAATATTTGGCCCATATTGTTGCTGACTTACTGCTCTATTCTCCTCTTTTCTCTGAGCATTAAAATTAGCTTAAATTTTAATTATAGCCAAGTGCCCATTAGGGCTCGCTGGCCCACTAATGAAGTTCAAATATTCACATTTTTTTTTGGGCCAAACTCCAGATCAAAACCTGAGCCAGAACATTTTATGCTAATGACAAATGCTTTTATCTCGGCCAGAACAAAGCGAGGCAAAGAAGGAGGATGAAAACGGAAAATTATAAGCAGAAATTGTTGGCAACCTGCTGCTGCTTTTGCTGCTAGATGGCAGGAGTTTTCCTTTCCGGGGTATCCCAACCCACACTGACCCTAATCATTGTGCCGGACTGACCCGTCAAGTTGGTGAAAAGCTGCAGCTCGGGGACCGTAAAAATTACACGTTTTTTCCTCGCTGCGAGGTTACAAATATTACATGCCAGGTGGGTGTTTGGGTGACTAAATTTATGCATTTTTTCTATTCGGCTTTAATTAAATTTCTCTTTTTTGTATGCTTGTTTTTTTATTTGGAAGTTTTTGTTGGTTGTCTGTGGCCGCTAATTTCCACGTTTAGGCGCGTCTAATGTTTCCCCTGCTGTGGCTGTGTTTCTTTATTCAAATGAGAAAATATGTGTGAGGAGTGAGACCTAATTGGCCTAGCCAGAGGTTTATTATATCAACATTTACTCCGCTTAATTTGGAATATCTCATTCAGAGAGAAAATTCTGGCGCCAGATGTTTGATTATGAAAATCGATTAGACAAGTCCATCTAATGAACTAGAGTAGCGCACAGGACACGGATCAGAAAACATGTCGCGACGGAAAATTTCATAAAAGGGAAACTCGTGCACGCAGGTAGGGCCAACCAAAAAAGGACGAGAACAAACAATAGAGAGATTACCTAGAGATAGACAGACACTGGAAAATTAATGAGATTTTTCGTTTGTGCAGCTGATGAAGGCATTAGGGTGAAAGCAAGTGCAACGACTTAATAGAACTCCACAGAATGTCGCAGTGGAAAACCTCCTTTCACGATTTTATGGTCAGCTGAAGCAATAAAATGAGAATTAATTAATTGAATGCAACGAAATAAACCCTGTGACTGGTCGGGCAAGTCTAACTCATTTCAATCGAATGCTAACAGAAAGTAAAAACCTCACACGTAGAATGTGCACAGAAAAAAGAAAACATTAACAAAACATTCATTAAAAGAAGTATAGTATTACCTATTATTTTCTAAATTTTTAATAAAATGGTTAATGCAAGTTTATTATGCAAATGAAATTATTTTCGACCATTATTGTATTATTTAATTAACTCACTCATATTTTCCAAGACAAAAACTTTGTTTTTAGTGATCAATTTGAAAATGGGTTGATTCTTTAAAAATTAAAAGAATAGATAGATACTTATAGGGCTTAAACATTTAGTTTAATGCGGTACTTGGGAAACTTGATCAATATGATTTTAACGTTTAGTTTTAGATCTTATTTCTTTCTGTGTAGTCGGCCCCCCTTTACGTCAGCGATCTGGTTTGGCTTTGGGTTTAACCGCCCGCTGATCGGAGAATGAGAGAGTAATACATCTGGGCGATCGATCGTAACGCTCGTCCCTCTCGGAAGCTGACTCATCCCGCTGAGCGGAGCGCAAGTCATAGAAACACTCAAAGCCGACGTGCTAATTATAAACACAAGCCGCCAATAACGAAGAGTGAAATAGCAAAACAGCTAAAAAACACTTGGCAGATGTAAAAACCTAACCGGAGTTAACTTTAAATATTGTTTTTCTGCCTCTTTGCTTATCAACTCGGTGGACATATATACGCCCTCAAAAACAAGAAAAAAGAAAAGAGAGAATACAAAACAATGAATCTCAAATGAGTATGATTGTCTCATTGTCAGACAGTGCAGAAATATTTATAACAAACGTGTATGACAATTCATTTTGGGCAACTTTTACCGCCTGCAGTTGAACGAGTGGCGGTTTGGCCATAACAATAACGGAGCCACAATTACAGCTACTTTCTAACGTGGCCAAAGACCAAAGTCCCAAGCGGAGCATCTTGAACGTTTCCAGTTTGCCGTTTTCTACTTCATTTTTTTTACGTTTTTTTTTGGCAGAAGTTAAGTAGACTGTTAAATGACTTCCGCAGTTTTACCTTTACAGACGGCGACTCACATTTTTTTTACCGTCATTGTTGGAGCTGCTTTGAAAGCTTCTTGCCTTTGATCTGGGCCAAAGAGGAAAAATCTTAACCCAAATCCAGACTGCAAGTACTCGGAAAAGCCAAAAGGCGAATCTCAAAGGGCGTTGCTGAATATCGGGAAAAATGGCGTTATATATTTAATACATTATACTACATGTTTTTAAAGCAACATTCCTCTTGTGATTTAAAAGCGCAGTTTTGAATTCCCGATAAGCTTTGAACTGTAGATAGAGTGTGTTCTTATTATCTCGAAAACCTTTAAATATGATTTATACAGTCAATGTTAAAATGTTATCAAACAAATAGAAATTTATGTATACGGGAAAAGCCCAAAATGAGATTTAAAACAGGATACAAGGTCTATCATAGATCAGATTCCACAATTAAAAAACCTTATTGAAATTAAAAATGTATTTTGTTTTTTTATGAACTGCATAATTTGCACAAATTTGTACAAATTTATTCGTTATAGTTTATTTGCCTTAACCCTGTGATGATTTAAAGTTTATGGACCTCTTGGTTTGGAAAATCCGCACCATATACGGCACAGTAAATGTGGTTTGTTTTGGAAGAATTTAGTAATTAATGTTAAGAAAGTATAATCAGACTTTTATATATTTCCTTGTCGGCCTTTTTATTACTTGGTTTCTAAACCTTAATCTAACGTTGAAAATGACGTTGGGAATGCCAAACTTTAAAATATAATATTTGGGAATTTCGCAATTGTATGCTTATACAAATTCTTGTATTGCGAATCGATTAAAAAAATAAAATAAAACAATTATACAAATTTCAAGTCATTGAACCCAGTGCCTGGGAAATCCAACGACAACCAACGACATTCTTAACCTGTATCATTCATGCCATACAGTATCTACAATTAAGTTATTTAATAAAACCAATTAATGTATTGTAAACCCAACATTCCCAGCCCTTTTCTTGCATGGATTATCCACGTAACAGGAAACTTTGTTTAACTTCAATCGAAAGGTTCTATAAATAATCGTCTAAATCACGTTCGTTTAATTGCTCAAAGACGAACTGCATTACCCAGAAATTCCCACCTTCTTTACAAATAAAAGACCCCACAATAAAAACCTGTTGAACGAAGCTCTCTTTGGAAGTAAATAAACTTTTGTTGTGTCTGCTTGTTTCGAATCGAAACTGGTTTTTGGCCAAAATCGGAGTGCTAATGTGCTGGCTGGGAGCTTTGAGTGCGTGTGGCTTTGTTTTCTTTCTTTTTTCTGGCCAAAACGCAAAACACAACGCAAGGCCGAAGAGCAAGTGCAGCTGCAGCGCAGCATTTTTCGCATTTCCCAGGAAAGTGACGAGAAAAACCACGGAAATCGTGAACAACAAGTGACACACACAGTACTGGGGAAAATTGTGCAACGGTAACAATTGTTGTAACTGTTTTATATCGCTTTGCTGCACAGAAAAAAATAGTACTTTTATTTTAAAAGCTATTTTATTTTACAATTCGAATCAGGAATAATAACGAGTCAGGAATTGTTATATTTTTAAGCTTATCAATGTTATTTAATATCAAATTGTATTGAAATTTCTGGTTCAAAGACTAGAACAAAGTTTCATCTTTTCATATTTTCTGTGCAGTAATAGGTGTAATAGATTGATCAACGAGTGGAAAAGAGATAGCATGCCTAAACGCGCGCCAAGCTAAGCTTAGCACAAAGCAAATATGGAAGGGAGATAACGAGACAGAGCGAGATGGCGAGGTTCAAAGTGTAATGCTTGAACAAGAGGGCGTAAATACTTACCGTTTTAATACGTTATATTAAATGTGAGGTTAGCTGGAGCTCCGATCTCTTCAGCAAATATTAATATTTATTCGCTTTATATGCTGGCACGAACAATCACGCACTGGCACTCTAAGCTTTTCTGTTCGCGCTTGTTCGCACTTTTGAGCCGCGAAATTTGTGGCTTTTTACGCTACACTTTCACACATTTGCATTTAATTGCGCCTTGTGTCTTGTTTTTTTGTGCTGCGTTGTGTTGCGTTGCTCTTAACTTGGCTTATTCGCATCGGTTGCCAAATCGCTGGCCACAAAAAGAGACAAACAAAAGCGGCCCACAACTCACGAACGCGCGACTCTGGCTTTGGAAAATCAAATCAAAAATCCAACTGCGGCTAGCGCTCTGCGTGCGTTCACGTCGGCGGTTCGGAAAAAACTGAACTCGACTGAAAACGAGAGCTGAAACTGCTGGCAAGTGCGCTTAATTCAGACTAAGATGAGAGGCAAACATGGAGTCGCCATCAAGATACCCTCTACTCAATCCACGAAATATTCTAATAGAAATTACAAAGAATTTGGTAAAAAAAATGGTAAATACTTTTAAAATTTACAATTTCAGCACAATTTTATATAATTTGTATGGATATATGGAGTTAATATAAAATTTTTAACGAGCATGGTTTTTGTGTCCTTACTTCTTAAATATTTATACGCAATACGATAAAAACATACTTGAGATAAGACGAAAAAAAATATAGTCCAAAATATACTGCAAACAATAAACAAAATATGCTAATCTGCAGTCATGGTCTTACGCTCAGGCTTAAACTTTGCTAATACTGATAAGTAATGCTATTTACTTCAAAGACATACAAAAATATATTCTAGAAACGGAATTAGGGAAGAAATGACATTATTTTTATGATTTTATTTTTTCTTTATATTTAAACCATTGTTATTTCATTTTAATTAGTCACCAAAGAATGGTTTTTCTTATAAATATGACCTCATAATTTTGTGTTGCAAACATATTTCTAAATCGAGTATATCCTTGTACCTTTCATATACCGTTCACAAATAGAGAGACAAGTGATGCGAGAGAGCCACACGAATTGTCTTCGGGTCTGTGGTCGTTGTACTGTTAACAGCTCGCATGCGATAAAACCATGAGAGAATGTTATATCCCAACCGAAATACAGGTACTCCGCGCTTATAAGAGTATAAGAGAGAGTCGGAGCAAGAGAGAGACAGTTTTGTTTTCATTTTGGGGGAAATGCCGGCAGTTGTTGTTGGCCAGTTAGTTCTTGTTAGCCAAGTTTAACCGGTTGGCTTTTAAGTTTTAAACATCTCAGGCAGCAAACGTAATAACAGTGATTATGGATTTATTTAGTTGCAGCTCATTTTCTCTCTCTATCGCCGTGTAAAATGTTAAATGTAATCGTCAGAGCGTAGTAGACTTGTTGTTGTTGGCAATTAAAGCCATACTTCCATATCGCCCATCTCGCTCTGTCACACACGATTTAAATGAAATGGAACGAGTAAATCGTATCCTTTTTATACAATTTTTTGGCTTTATGTGATTATGCACGGAGGTTGGAAAATAAGGACTTGCAAATTAACAATTTTTAAATTAAAATCTTTTAATTTTTGGTTTTAAGATTATTATTTTATTTATTTATTACTTTAACTAATCTACGTTCTTAGCTTTTCCGCTAGTTAGTAATTAAACACACTTTTAAGCAATTAATTACTTCAGAATAATTTTCTTGTTTTGCCAAATTATTAAATATGGGTAGTTGAAAGGCATTTATGAATAATGCCCAAACGTAGCTTTTATTATTCCCTTACACATTTTAAGAGCAAGACTCGTTTGGAATTTCAAGGATATGCTGTAATTATCTAAGATATTACCTAAGTACATATGTGCATGTAAGTCTGTGGACAAGTAAATTTCTGCAATTTCCCATTCGATGTTTCCACATGGGAAAACATTTTACCCACACTTAAGTCGACTGTCCTAGAGATTTATTCCTCATTTGCCTTGTTTATGATAGCTGCAAAATTTCACTTTGAATTGTGCCGAAAATTTAATTTGATTTCATTTTCATCAGGGAGACATAAATAGTGCAACAAATGAATTTTGTACGTGCCACAGAAATGCCGAAGGAACCCATGAAATACGCTGGAAAGGCCCACATGTGTTGCAGGCCCAGATTTGTGACCATTTGTGCGTGGTTGGCCACGACACGCAGAGCCATAATTTCAGATTCTCAATAAACTAATGGCAATTGGTATCCGAAAGATACATTGGACGCGCTGCCCGCTTCGTATCTCTTTCTTTCTCGGCACACACACGTACAAAATTATTTTTCCTCGCCGGCGATATTAGTTTTTCCTTTCACTCGGCGCTCTTTTCAATCCTTGTGACACTTTTATCACACACGTTCGACTCATCAAAAAGTTAACGACGATAATGACAAACATTTCAAAAGCAAACACTCCGAGGCATGCAACCCAGAAGGAGAACGAGAACGAGAACCAGATCCATTCCCATTTCCCCATCATCCCTGTCCGCTGGGAGATAAATATCTAGAATATAATGCCCGGCGTTGTTGTTGGGCAAACACCTTAATTAACTTTTTTCATGAACATCTTGGCTTGGCACCCGGTTCCTCGGTCCACCCCCTCCCCCCAAAATCGAGCAACTTGGCTTATTTATTAGGGTTATTTGCTCTACGAGTGCTCTGTGTGTGAGCCGTCCTTTCATGCACATACAAACACACATGGGTAACTACCTGCTCATTTTCACCTGAGTACGTGTTAATTTTGTATATTTATCTTTCTGTTTCGGTTCCCTGCGCTGCGCTGCCAAATAGAAAGATTGTATAAATTTCATCGTAAATGGGGATGACAGCGGGACGGAGGGCAGTCCGAATTCCAATTAACAGTTGCCAGCTTCTTCGGCCCAAACCAAAATAAAACAAAGACATAATCCAACGACAACAACAGCGACGGAATTGTATCTGACACGTTCAACTTTAACGTTGACTTTGGCTTTCCATACTCACAAGTTTTCCCCCGCTCCCTTGACAACGTGGGAAATGCAAATGGCAAGCCGGAGAAGTTACCAAGTTTTGGACAAACACTCATGCACATGTCGAGAGGAACAAACAAAGGCTTCGAAATAAACCCATAGGGAAAAACACTGACAAAAATTTAAATATACAATGCATGCTAAGCCAACGGTAAGAATAATTGTTTATAGAATAAAATACTTTAACCCGGTATTGCTTATTTTTTGAAAAAATCTAGAAAAGTGATATAACATCAGTAAATCCTTAAACATGTTTTTATATTCAACTAGGTTCTCTAAACAATTATTTTGCATATTTTCCTATTTAAATATCAAGTTTTTCAAAACACTGCTTTCAAATGGCTATTTATTACTGTATCGATATAATAAATAAGTTTATTAAAAATGAGTAGTCTTAAAGTAAAATAAAGAAATCATTTTTTAACTAATGCGCTATTTATTTAAAATTGTTATTACGATGTGACAAGACTTTTATATTTTTACATCGTTCACTTCGCAAAATTATTAGTGAGCCGGTATTATACAAGTGTTTTTCCCAGTGAGTATTTAGTTTGCACTCGTATCCGCATTGTCTACTTTACGTTGAACTCTGTTGTATTTTTCTCGGCCCTCACACACCCACTTTTGGCCCTTTTCCTTTCTTTTCCCCATATCGGCGCTATTGTTATTTCATATTTTGCTTCTTTGTTTATCCAATAGACGTCAGCTTCCTTCGATATTTGATATGATTTTGTGTGAGTTGCGTTGGGATCGTCGGCTACCGTTGGCTCCCGTCTCATGTTTTGTGTTTTCACGAAAAAGGCGTTGAAATATGCATATGAGCCGCTTTTCCGTTTTTTCCATTTGTGCCTCAAGTGGCAGCGATGCATTAGGTGCAGCGGCACATGCGCAACATATGTGAATGTTGCAGTTGAAGTATGCAATTGCAGCTTGGCCGGAAGTTTGCGCATCTCTGAGCCGCATCAACAGATTCCAGATGCCAGATTCCGCGTACTTTGCGAATGTAAAAATAATTTTGCATCAGCAAAAGGGGGCAGATGCAAATTATGGGATAAATGAAGCGTGTGGCAGAGGCAGAAACTGCAGATCTGCAAAACTGGTTCGAAGCAGCCGATGTCATCGCAGCTAGTTGTTATGTAGGTGCCCGGACTTATCGCAATTCTAGTTTACGTATCAAATCAAATATTCAAAACTAGTTTAGGCTATTTAGACATAAACATCCTGTCGCGTGGCGTTAATACTTGAAGCGAGCCAAGCACTTCCATTTGCCATTTCATAAATTTTCCAATGCCTAATTGATGCTTCCGCTGCTGGCAAAGATCAAGGCGCATTTTATAAACATTGGAGACAGCCAGGCGAAGGAAGTGTAATTTATACGTAAATTTATTAATTCGAATTGTGTTGCACGGCTCATTTGGGAAGAGTTGCTGCTATTGCCTGGAAATAAAACAAAACTGGGGGAGGGGAGGTGGTATTGTGAGTGTGATATCCCCAGAAGCGAAGTTGACTTCACAAATCCACGTTGACATAATTTGCGCCACATGTGTGCGCAACACGCAGCGGCAGCAAACTGTGGCATACGTTTCAGCGGTTGCCAAGGCAAAGCGCTCCTCGTTGGATCAAGTTAAAAATAAAAATCCGTTTTAAACACGTACGAGGAGGAGTTTTTCCATCGGAGTTGCCCTTCAGGGGAAAGCAGCTCTGGCGCGGAATCAGACTGCAACTCCAGACTCCCTCCATTACGACCTCCACTTTGACTGACAATTAATTTCAATTGCGCATCCGCGTTAATCGCCCTAAAAAAGGGAGCCCGAAGATCTCCATGGCAGCAAACTTACTTAAGTTTTCACTCAGATATACACCGAAAAAAATGAATAAGCAAAATAAATATTAGACATCGTTAGACATCGATTAATTATTGGCAAAAGGTCTCTAATAAAATGCTTCTCAATTTGATGCTAGTTTTTATCGTAGTGTCCATTCCGAAATTAACCGATAAACTTTAGGTTACAATTGAACTTATCAAGTATTTCGTATAAGTTTGATTATTTAATACTTTTACGTATACGATTTACAATTAATATTATATAAATTAAAACAGGTTGCAGTTAGAGATTTTTTGTCTGGGTGTATCTCAAAATATGCCAGAGCAGTTTTATTTTTTCTGGCACTTCCCAGTGTGTCGCCTGCTGCTGGAGGAGATTAAAAATATAAGTGACAGCCCAACAGAGACGGGGGATTTCCCGAAAGGAAAATGTCAAGTTCAAGAGTCATTACAGCTGCTGGATGGAGTAGAACCGAATAGAATAGAACTGGGGGGCTACAGCTGGGAGAGTGGATTATTTTTGACATTTATGAAGGCTCTAATTGATTTAAGGGGCACAAACGCATTATGGAAAATTCAGCCTGGCTTTTTGGGCACGTGGTGATTGGTGGCTGATGGCTTATCAGCGGTCCGGCGGCTCAAATTGAATTAAGTGCACTGGCCGCGTAAAAATCACGTGCAGTAGTAGTCCCCAAACAGATCCTGTGAAGGCGTCCGAGCCAGGATATATGCAGTTCTTGTTTGCCTGTCCTTTTTCGCTACCAAGGTGGTCGGTTGTTGTTTGCACTTTGCAGCCTCCTTTCCCTCACGTCCGTTTGCCGACCTCCTTGTCCGCCTCGCACGTTCCGCGGTAAAGTCACGTATTTTCCAGGTAATTTACGTTGGCGAAACTGTTGCCACCAATATTTCTGGCCATGTTGGCCGTTGATTTTAGCCGCGTCTTCATCGCCAGTGCTGTTGTTTCCCATTCCCGCTCCGAGTGCATGAAATGCGTTTTTTGGCCTTTGTACGTGAGCGTTGTCCCTTTTGCCCCGTCCGCTTATTGTTTTCCCTGCTGCATGGCTCCTTGTCCGCCGCCCACCACCCACCAGCACCCGTTATCCTGGCCGAGTGCAGCGAAATGTGCATAACGTGACCGGGTTTCTTAGTTGGCTTTTAGCCGTCCAAGTCGAGTTCGAAAGTGCACACAGTACACAGGACACAGGAAGCGTGGCACTCGCTGCTATTTCACTTGAAAACTTTTCGACAACTTTCGGACAGTTGCCAGGGATTCGCCCGCGTCCTTCGCCGCGAGTCCTGCCGAGTTGTTTGTTTGTGAGCTGCTGCTGCTGCTACTGCAACTGCGGTTGTTTGCGGTAAATTAAGTTGCTGCCATTGAAACTGCACTTGAGTTAATCGTTTAATTGGTTCATGTTCGGTGGGGGGAGATGAGCCTTCGAGGTAAGATAGCCACTGGAATTGATGGTCCAACTTTTGACTAGAGATCAACCAACCTAAGATCAAGCTACTCGTTGAGTAGTAAATCCCTGCTCAATTCGGAAGTAATTTCACTTTATGTGTATTCTTTTAGGGGTGACACCTAAGCGAATAACTTCCTTTTCTTCATCCTTTTGATATACTCGTGAATAGATATCGAAAACACGAATTTGTTATATTTGTACAATATATTTATTATGTATTCGATATGTTTAAAAGTAGTTATTTATTTGTGACAATTTTAAGCTTTAATTTGTATAATTTAAATTATATTTGTAAGGAATCGATTTGTTATTATTTGTAACTTTTGCTTGATAAATTTAATATACTTTTAATAAATGTAAAAAATCAAATCAAATTAAAAAAATTAATTTTAAGAACCAAGGCTACAAAAAAAGAAGTATAATATCATATTTATATATAATATGGTCATCAATATCATTGCATCTCAAGGTATGTTTATGTCTAAGAGAAAAGTTGAAATACCCTTGCGAATAAAAGTCTAAAATTCAAATTTATGCGACTCATGCATTTTACGAGATACATAAAAACAAAAAGTGAAATAAATAAATTAATATTTTATTTGCGTAGCGGCGAAAAAGTAAGTACTTGATCGGGTGGGCCGGTAGGGCCAAAACTGTTTTATGGCCAAGACTTGTTTCCAGTTGTTGGCCCTGTTTTATGATGGGTTGTTAATTTTTAAATGCATTTTTGCCCCTCCATCTCAACTCGCCAGTGGAGGTATGAAATGGCGGTATCGCATTTATGTATGATCTGCGACTGAGTGGATGGTGCTCAAGTGGAAGCTGTTGATTTTATTTCCAGGGAGTGCAACACGCGAGTCCCGAATCAATATTATATAGAAACCATCCCCATACTATAAAGCAGCAAAAAAAAGGGTGAGCATGTACTTGCCATAAAATCTCATAAAATATTTAAACAATCAAACTGCGAGTGAAGCACTCGGCCTGGTGATGGTGTGGTTATGGGTGGTTAAAGTTGGCGAGTCTCCACTTTTGCACCTGCGAACTGACAGCGGGAGATGCTGCCATTTAGACCCACCTTCATTCCTGCTTGGTAAGCTTATTTAGCAGTTTCCTCTTCCGCTTACCGTTTCAGCTGGCTCTTCCTGTGCTCAGCTCCTTCCTCGGGCGTTCGAGTCGTCTTGTGCAAGTTTAATGCATTTAACGCTTACATTCAGCCCTCGAAATTGGCAGAAACGGAGCGAAGTTCTACCGCCCATCTGTCGATTGCCATCTCGGAGTTTTCGTGCCCGTTTTTCCTTTGTCTGCAGCGCTGGAATTTCTCAGAAATTGTTGCCAAACAAACGAATTAAATTTCCAGTAGACGGCACCGGCAACGGCAACCCACTTGAACTATTTATATCCTTTCTCTGTTTTTGCTTTTTTGTGGCCGGCGAAGAACAAATCCCTGCGCTCATTGAGGTCAGATCGTATTGCGTCTGTGTTGTGTGGTGACATTAGGACAGGACACCCACTGTGCGTGTGTGTGTGTCCTTGCGGTTGCCAAAAAAATAAATGGTTACAGTTATTGCTTTACTGCCATTTACCACCGCATGCTGAGCTCCGCCCGAGTTGTTTATTTCCTCCGGGTAGCCAGATATCCAGATAGCATACAGAATCACCAGATACCGATGCATCGGATGGCATCTGGATGGCTTCGGTTATTTCCTTTTCTCCATTTGGTTAATTGCGAGCTTTGGCTAGTTTTTAATCTTCTAATGGTCCCATGGCTATCCGTTTGCATGGTCTAGCCTCAATCGGTTCGCCAATTATTTCAATGATTCTAAACCGTTCTCTTGGCCGGCCTCCTACGACCCCTACTTTCATCGTTTTCATCGGGCTGTGGCAATCCTGTTGGATGAAGACAGCCATGCAAAATACTGCCCGGAACGGGCATAACGGCGATGCCAAGCGGAAGCGGAAATAATATTCCCCAGCTCAAGCAGCGGAAATGATTTATTAAAAAACGGACCGGCAGTCAACTGAAGAATCATAATAATCGCAACAATAACAAAAAAAAGGGTCGATGGAGGGGAAAAAATGTCAGGGATAAAACTTGCGTTTGTCACACAATAAATCGCAACAGAAATCAAACGAGAAATCAACGAAACTGCCAAGGAAATGTTATGGATCATCGAATTGCTTGTACACTTTTAATGGATGGGAATAACAATCGCGATTAAAGCTCAATAATTGTTTGGACTTGAAACATTAAGATTAAATTTATATATAAACTGTTTAAAATGAATTATGAGTGTTGTTTTAAAATTGGTAAAAAATACGATTCATTGAACTTCGAATCTTTAAAAGCCAAAGGTGATATCACAATTCAATTGTATTGCATTATCATATTAATACATGTTCCCCAAAGCTGTGAAAAATTTGGCTGTTTTCCAATGTGTAAGGAAAAACCATAAGTTTTAATAACTTAATATAGCGCTAAATTTGATACTGTGGCAAGTGTATTTTATCCCAAGGATACAGCATTATGGACATACCCTGTTTATCTGGATTCAGCATCCAATACAATTGCACGACAATTACAACGAGGGAGGATTCAGTGCTTAGTGACACAGAAATTCGGATTTTGCTGCTGACAGTTTGCAGAATAAAAGATACAAATGGAGCGCAGCGAGCGGAAAAAATGTAAGCGTTTGCAAATGTATCTTTGGCTGCTTAAAGCGAGAATATCTTTAAGTCGGATTAAACTACGCCCAAATCCGATTCGATCATTGCCAGACTCTCCCCACTTGAAGTATAATCAATGAGTGCTGTTT
Source organism: Drosophila fuyamai (assembly GCA_018153365.1). Classification (NCBI taxonomy): domain Eukaryota; kingdom Metazoa; phylum Arthropoda; class Insecta; order Diptera; family Drosophilidae; genus Drosophila; species Drosophila fuyamai. Next base: position 9,354,814 of record JAECXW010000116.1, on the reverse strand, counting down.
TTGAAGTGGATTTTCCAATTATATTTTATCACTTATGCAGTTTGTGTAGGTATTAATTTGGGATTAATGCCACAAACCGAAGTGGAGGCAGCCATTTCCTGGGCGCACACGTGTCTTTGAGTATCTTTCGTATTAGGACTCCCCCTCCGACACATGTCAATTAACAGGAAACATCTCTATTATTAATTACAGATTGATGGCAACCTCAATTTTTGTTGGAACTGTTGCTGAGTTTTTGTTAGGCCATGAAATAAATAAGCGACTGCAACTGCCACAAAAGCTGATATGAATTGCTTGGATAAACAACATTTTGTGGCTGAATTGCAAATTAAATTTAGCCAGAGCTCTTATCACTTATCACTTGGCTGAGCCAAAAGCAAAAGACATGAGCAAGAACGACGCGCAGGAGCTGCATCCGCTTCAGTGCACAAGTTGCAAAACTAATTAGCAGCAAAGTCAGTCAAGAGATTGTACATCCACCAACCCCTAACAACAAAAGGGAGTTATGGCCTGAAGGATGGATGAACCAAGTGGGAGGAAAACTGGGAGCCATCAACCCATTTGCCAGCTGCACACACTAGCTAATAAATTTAACTATAATCCGGCATTGTTGCACTAAGTACTTTTCATATTTACACAATATATAAGCTAGGTAGACAAGTGTGTGTTTGGGCGTGTGTGCCCCGCATTTGCATTCACATTTATGCAGCCGACAGGCCTCAGATGCACGGCTGGAACTGTCTGAAACTGAAACTAGCTGGCAGATCCAGCCACAGACAGGAACCCCAAACAGAAACCCCGGAGTTTGCCCCGCCTTCTGGCTTCTGCCGTGGCAAATGGGTCAAAAAAGGAGGACGGCTCGGTGCGGGATGCCTCTCTAGGCGACGTTAACCGCATGTGAAAACTTAACTTCCGGTGACATAAACACTGGCAAGGAGCTTGCTTAAAGTGCACCCGGAACGAGCAACGAAAGTAAGTGCAGCCTCAAAGCAAGATGAAATATTCAAATGAACAACCAGCCCAGCTGAGCAGTGCGCATCATAAGCGTTATACAATAAAGGTTAAAACAATAGATAAGTAATTTTTTTGTTACCTACCAACGAATAGAAAATAATTAAAGGAAACCTTTTGCTCATTTTAATTGACTGGAAGCTTTCTAAGGTTTTATGCACTGCGATTTAATTTTCTTTTCTTACACTACATTTCAGGAAGAGATATTAATAAAAATAAAATTAATTTTTACTTTTTACCCTTACAAATAATTTCCATTGTTATGTTAATCAGGTTATTTTTTGTAAATGAAAATATCTAATTGATTTCGAGTAATATATGTAAATATATTTTGTGCTCATTCTGTTAATATATATCTAATGAATTTGTGGTTTCTGCCGGACTTTAAATATTTTATATCATTCAAGTTAGTTAAAGCAATTAACTTTGTCGCATTATTAAACATTCATTAAGTTCTTACAAGACTTGAAACGTATTTACAAATAACAGTAATTGAACATGTTGTATACGATTGGTAAATGTTCAATCAATTAATTTATTTATCTGTTATCTTGGATCTTGCAATATAATTTTGACCGCAGCTGTATGTGGATATCCAGCTACACACAAGCAATTTAAGTGACGTAAAAGTGAATGTGTCTAAGCAAAAGTTGCAGCGCGTGTTTGTATGTGAGCCACACTTGGCCACGTTTGCAGCCAGACAAAAGGATAACGACAAAAATGTTGACAACAATGCGGGCAGACAATGCTGTGGTTGGGCAAGGATATCCATACCACCTTTCCCCCCTTCGCTTGGCAGGTTGTCGACCCGATTGTTGTCACTGTTCCGAACTTTTGAACTATTTCCGCCGGCTGCAGTTACCAGGTTACCGTTACCACACACGTGCACCACGCACTGGGCCAAAATTAATTGCATACATGGCCCGCACACACTTGATTTTCCTCCCTGATTTATACCTGAGACTCGGAAGGAGTGGCATCTGTTGCCCCGTAACTTTTGGCCAACGTCAGCGCAGAAATGAAGTGCCCGACTCAACGAAGACGATCGCTTCCGGTTTCCTGCGCGAAAGTTGTTCAATCCCTTTTGCTCATGACTTTCAGCAAAAGTTTGGGAAAGTGAAAAGTTTGCCAGAGAGCAGACCAAATCAATGATTAGCAGCAGCCTTGGAATTGAAAACGCAGTGGGCGGAGCCTTATGGCTGGCAGCTAGTTATAAAGCCATTTCGTTGTCTGAGCGAATTTATACCTAGAAAACTACCGCATAAAAGCGTCACGATGGCCCGGAATGGCCAACTTAAAGGCGCCGTGAAGCCTGCTACAGATCCTTTGACTGCGATAAGGAGACAAGCCGGCGGAGGGACAAAAAAGGAACAGGCAGCACCCAAAAGCCGCTTAAGGTCCTTGAGACCCTGTCCCAGCTCTCGCCTCATTGCATGCCACGCCTGCTTGCTCCGAAGGGCTCCGTTTTGTGTGTTCCGTCTTACCGCAATCAAAATTGTTACTTTCTAAGCCAATATGTTTTATGATGTATGAAATTTGATGTTGCGATAACATTTTACACGCCTGGCTGCGCTTTATTTTTTTCCATCTTAAAGGCTGCTTCTCTCAGCCAGCTTTTAAAGAGACCGGTTCAACTGCCAGCCAACCTTGCGGCTGGCTGTGTAACTTTTTTTTGGGCTTTCTTTTTTTATTGGGGCTGCCGCAATCAACGGCAAAGTTCAATGGGCCAAAACGGATGCCAAACTGCAACTAAATTCGGCTTTTGCCAGTGAAATATTGTCAATTTTACAGCCATGCATGTGCGTGTGTGTGTGCCGGAAGCTTTCGATGGTGGCATGGCTTAAAAGCGCAGCTCTTCGGTGTTGATTTTTATCCCGGCACTAGACCAAGCGATTTATGCCCTAAAAGGGAAAGAACCAGGTGCTATAGGTTTGTTGTTCAAGATTCACTGAATTTTCCACTCCCTTAATTTAGGGTATCTGCCTAAATTTCCTGTAATTGTTTTCTTAAAAGTCTGCACCTCTCAGCTATTCCCTGGCGTTTTACCCTTAAAATCTTAAATTCAAATTGTCTACTTTTGGGTCGATTTTTTATATTTTTGTGAAAAATATAATTGTTTAATTTGTAGAAGACTTACACAGGCTTAAATTTGTGACCCCATAACTGGACCTTTTCAAGCCAATTTTACAATTTTTTGTGTTTTGATTCTCCCAAAGTCTGGATTTTTACTTTACACTGGTGAAAACTGGTTATTTTTCGATAGAATTCTTGAAAAGTGACACGAAAATATTTCCATAACATAAGGCATTGGAATTTGAGTTAAAAGTGACTTATCCTCTAATAATCTGCTTGTACAACTTAACATTTCAATATTTTTAGAAAACTTAGAAAACCCTTATCTTCTGGCACCTATAAATATTCAAAAGAAATAAAAATTGTAATAGCATCCATTCTAAACATTTATGGTTAAGTTTTTAATGTAAAACATGTAAAATAAAGTAAACATATTACATATAATAATATTTATATATCGATCAACAAATTTATTTAAAACCAATTTTAAAGTTCCACGAGTCGATACTTATTTAACACAATCTATATTTTGAATTTGTATTTGTTTTAATAAAGCATTTAAGCCTCGACCAGATCCATTTTTTGCAAACTCCCAATTGAAATGTGTCACCATTTTGTAGCTTTATGCATGCATCGCTCGCTTCGCTGAGCTCCATAAAAAACAGTGCTTATCATTCGCTTTTCTGTCGGCCATTTTGGGGAAGCGTTTTAGCTTAAGCGGCCATTCTTTTCGGCAAGTCTCTCCCGCCCCCAATTTGCGGCCATTTTTGTAAGCTTAAAATATTCTTTTTATGCGCTCACGATTTTAATGCGCTTTGGCCATTTTTATGAAGCAACTAGCTCCCATGGCCGCCTGTCACTTCGTTTGAAATTCATGAAGCGCATCGCGGTTTTGTAAGCGGAAGACTTAAGCTGCCATCATTGGCGAGTGGATTGTGGGGTTCGTGTTCTGTGTGTATGCAAATGCAATGGCCGAGCTATTTAATTATGTATTTAATACTGCACTTTGCATAATTAGCCAGTGCACTTGGAGTGCCTTTTGGAAAACTTTCAAGTAGTGAAACCATCTAGCTGAACGCTTTATTTGGATGCCTCTTTAACGTCGTAAGAATGAGTTGAGTTAACCATTTAACGCTTCGATGCGACAGGACCTCAAGGACGTGCTTGTGTCTCCTGTCAGCCATTGTTTATTTATGTAAAGCAAACGCGACTGTGTGCGTTGCGTGTGAAATTGTCACGTCAACAGCAAACCAGAGAAAGTCAAAAGTGCGGCAAGACGCCTTGGATTCTGCTGTCTACTGGTGGCAGACACCTGCCGTTTGCTTTGACAAGAAATCAAATTAACAGCCCGCAACGTCTTGGTGTTCCTCGCTTGCCTCAAAGCCCATGCCACATTCACCTGCTGAGTAGACATTACTCATACGCCCAGTGGTAGATGGCTCTCAAGTGCCCTCTTTGTGTGTGTGTGTGTTTTGGCCCATCCATTGACCTGAATACCCTAGGGTCTGGCCAAAGTGGCACTAGCCCAAAAACGACTAGCACTCTCGACCCACCATTCGAATGCATTTTCGCCAGAGCTGGCAGAAAAACAGGATGCCATGCATGCATTCATTCCTGGAAAAGTTTCCTACTGCCCTGGCTGTGAATGTTTTGCATTTTGTTTTGCCTTGACCAAATGGGCGAAATTGTTAACTTTAAATTTAAGCAGATTACAAAACAAGAGCACAGCGAACATCAACGGGGGATGGCTGCCGGGCAGGATTCAGCACTCCCAGGCTGATCCTGTTCATGTCAGGAGCTGCAATGCCTGTCAGCCTTGTGTCAATCATTTGCCACTGCGCCAGCCTGTAACTGGCTTTAGTGCGAAGATAATTGTTTTTTACTGCTCCCGACTGTGTACCATTCGGGTCTTAAATTATTTTGTTTCGCTTTGTGCAGCCCCACCGAAAAAAAAGGCTTCACCGTGACATTGGCTTAATGGATGTTGGGCTTTGCTCTCAATTGAATGTGACATCAGTCATCCTCGACCCTCCACCACCCACAAAACCCACCACCAGCGGCGATGGCTAATTGCCACCGCCTATTTGAGGCTAGAGCCAAAGCTAATTTCGATTAGGCAAAGCCGCAGACAGCATCAGAAATTTCTGTTTGGTTTTCGGTTTTGTACATTCAATTGCAGTTGCGGTTTATCGGTAAAAAATCAAATGAATTCTGAAAAACCAAATGGTTAGGGACTTGAAGAGTCAATCAAATGAGCAAAGGCAATGCGTATTCAACAATGCGAGAAGCTCTGATTCATTTGGGGCTATCCCACATGCTGAAATCCCGGTTTTTAGTATACTCGGGGTTTTTTAATTTATTCTATAAACATTAAGCAAAATATAAGTAAAAGTGCTTAAGAGGAACATATCTTTAAAAAGTGCCAAGGCTACAAGGTTTACTTAAGCTTAAATACATACTACACTATAATTAAACATTAAAGATGTTGTTAAGCTAATTAGTTGAAAAAATATTAAAACTGATAAATCCCCCAGACTTTATTTACTTAAAAATGTCCCTTTTATTGGTTTACACATCATTACAAACTACAATAATATTACAAATTACATATTGTACCTCTCTCCCTTTTAACATGTTTTTTACTTAGCAAACATAAAAAATTAAATGAGTTAAATACAGGCGATTTAATTTAATTTAATACTCGCCAATGTTGTTCATTAACAATAGCTCATTAAGTATCAATCATATGTATTTCCTATTGGATTCATTTGCATTTTTCTAATATCGCAGAAATTTAAATAAACGCACTCTCGCACACATATCTCATTATCTGCAATATAAATTTGGTATATGTACTGTCATTGCCTTGGACATTCCAGCCAAAATGGCAGTCACAATTTGAATAAATGATTCATGAGAAATACATAGCCGAATTGTTTTATTTGTTGGTAGACATTGGCAGCATCGGTGGCAATGAGTGAAAGCATCGTTGATTAATTTAATTACGTGGCCCGGATCCGGGCGAAGGCTAACCGCTTCAGTGATCCAATTGAAAAATATTTTATATTATAATTGAATTGCATTAAAATTCAATGTGCAATTTAATTATCATTGAAAGAGGGCTGTTGACGGGCTCCAGGCATGCCAATTGATTTGGCACTGGAATTGGCGGACGGCGGCATGCCACATTGCAGACATTGACATCATTGTTGCAGCTACCTTATTTTCAGCTCAGAGCGCGCATCATTTGATAATTAGTAGCAGTGCATCGATTTCGATGACCAACAAACGAGTTGCCGGCAATAATGGCATATCATTATTTCGTTTCATGCAAATGACGCGGCAATAATGGCTCTAACGATGCGTATTTAGCTCGTTTAATTTGTTACCATTTTTTTAGAGCCATCTACGTCACTCTTGGTACATGTGTACATGAATTGCTCGTTAGAATTAGTACGGCTATAGCATACACCGAAAGCAACAAATCTATATTTAAGATATTTAAATTTTACAATCATCTAGTTTGGATGAAACAATGACCTTAAATTAAACCATATTTACTATTACAATCGAATGAATAATAACAAAACTATATTATAGTGTAAATTATATATGCATCTACATCATAGCGCTTCCAGATTGTGTTACTAGTAGTTTATGTTTTTAATAGTTTTTAACTGAATATGTATTAATTGGAATGAGGTTTTCATACCCTTGCAGAGGGTATTATAATTTCAGTCAAAAGTTTGCAACGCAGAGAAGGAGACATTTCCGACCCTATAAAGTATATATATTCTTGATCAGCATCACCAGGAGAGTCGATCTAGCCATGTCCGTCTGTGCATCAGTTTTAAAGTTATCTGCTTGAAACTTGCCCAAAAGTTGTATTTCTATTGGAGGTAGCCGGATGGGGCAAACCGAGCCGGATCGGCCGACTATATCCTATAGCCGCCATATAACTGAACGATTGGAAATGCCATAACTTTTATTTTTTAAAGTGAGGAAGTTGGGATTTTTTATTGATTTTATTTTTGGCCAACCAAAGTTTAAAGAATATTCTGCAACTTGGGCTCCGCCCGAAGTTAGCTTTCCTTTCTTGTTATACCCTTGCAGAGGGTATTATAATTTTGGTCAAAAGTGTGCAACGCAGTGAAGGAGACATCTCCGACCCTTTAAAGTATATATATTCTTGATCAGGATCACCTCCTGAGTTGATATAGCCATGTCCGTCTGTCCGTCTGTCCGTCTGTCTGTCCGTCTGTCTGTTTCTACGCGAACTAGTCTCTCAGTTTTAAAGATATCGAATTGAAACTTTGCACACAGCCTTCGATCCTTTGCACGCAGTATATAAGTCGGAAGGGATCGGAAAACTATATCCTATAGCTGCCATATAACTGATTGATCGGAAATGCCATAACTTTAGTGTTTGTTAAGTTAGGAAGTTGGGATTTCCTATGGGTATTTTATTTGGCCAGTCAATCCGACCTACCAAATTTCATAAGGATCGGCCGACTATATCCTATAGCTTCTATATAACTGATTGATCGGTAATGCCATAACTTTGGGATTTGTAAAGTTAGGAAGTTGGGATTTTCTATGGCTTTTATATTTGGCCAATCAATCTGACCTACCAAATTTCATAAGGATCGGCCGACTATATCCTATAGCCGCCACTTAACTGAACGATTGGAAATGCCATAACTTTGGTGTTTTTAAAGTTAGAAAGTTGGACTTTTTTTTATGAGTGTTAAGAATGCATCAAATGAATAAGTTTGGAGAATATAAATCGAAATATTCTGCAAGGGTATTTCAACTTCGGCTCCGCCCGACTTTAGCTTTCCTTTCTTGTTATTAATTATTTTTAAAAGTTCTTGGGTTTAATAAATCTCAGTATTGGGTATTTTACTTGCTTAAACTTGCTTACACTTGCGACGTTTATAAATCAAATCAAGTTCCCCATTTTTTTTTTGCGCATATATGCGAAATGTCTAAAAAAAAATAAGAAAGAAACCGTGTGGGAGTGCAAACTTATGTGCATTTTTGTGTAGCAATAACCTCTGCCGTAAATTCCATTTGTGCGGCATGCAAATCTGCCCCAAGGCGTGGCAACCGGCATGTTGGTAGGAATTTGTGACTCGATGCTATTGAATGCCTGTGAATATTGGCTGGTGAAATAGGACATGCTGTGCCGGCTGCCACTTATCACCCAGTTTCCCAGGAAAAGTGCTCACAACCAGGGCCCGGAAAACTTTGAATAACTCTATTACATTTTTAAAAGCACCTCGATTCATATGGCTTTTCCTTTTGTTTTTACTCATTCAAAATTTATTATTTATATTGCAAGTTTATCGCACAGGCCCAAAAAGTATTTTATTGGCCACACAATAAGCGGAGCACTTATCACCACCCGTCGGTCTCGACTCGTTGACAGCTTGAAGCCTTTGAGGGCAAAATCGTATTGTCCTTAATTGCTTTTTAAAGGTCTGCAAGCCAAGCGAATCAACGTCTGGCTGCCAGATAGATATATACATGCACAGGTGGCGAAGATCGGAGGGCGGATGCCCATGCAACATTTGTTTCCAGCAATTTACTTCAACATAATCATATTAAATTTTCCCCACCTACTCGTTTAGTCCTACTGCAGCTGTGTGTGTGTGTGTGTGTGTTGTGGGGGTGTGCACATCGTTTTTGTCTAGTGTCTAGCACTTCCCACCTGGACTACAGACTCGTCCTGTGTATCTGGAAAATTATACTTAAAAGCTGGGAGAGTCCTGGTCCTCCGCACATACACAAACACACATGCGTCTGACTTTGTAAGCTGCCGGGTGGCCCTGTTACTCCAACACATTTGCAGCGAGTCCTTTTTATACCCGTTACTCGTAGAGTAAAAGGGTATATTGTATTCGTGCAAAAGTATGTAACAGGTAGAAGGAAGCGTTTCCGACCCTATAAAGTATATATATTCTTGTTCAGGATCACTAGCCGAGTCGATCTAGCCATGTCCGTCTGTCCGTCTGTCCGTCTGTCCGTCTGTCCGTCCGTATGAACGCTGAGATCTCGGAAACTATAAAAGCTAGAAGATTGGCATTTTGCATGCAGATTTTAGGAGTTCCTACGCAGCGCAAGTTTGTTTCAAAAAGGTGCCACGCCCCCTTTAACGCCCACAATCGCTTATATACGATTTTATTTAAATATAAATTTAAATATTTCGGAAAAGTAAAAATGCAGTTTTATTATGTTTATCAATACCTATCGAAATGTAGAAGAAATTTTTCAAATCGGACCATTCATTTAAAAGTTATGCGTGATCAAAGTTTCTATCTCCATCTCCCTCGCACTCCTTTTACCTGAGTAACGGGTATCTGATAGTCGGGGCACCCGACTATAGCGTTCTCTCTTGTTATAGTTGCTCTGCGGCAGGACGACCGGCGGTGTCCTGCTCTGACTCTGGTGTGTTTATTTTTTTTGAGCACCATTCCTGTTCTGCCCTGCCCAGGTCGTTGCCTTTTTGCCTCACATGGAGGCGTTTTCATTTCCTTGCTGGCAGCCAACATGCAACATCCAGGGAGACTCCTTCTCGATTCCTGCCTGTACAGTAAGGTACTACAGCAATTATAATTTCCTTCTAATTTCATTTGCAATAAAGTAAAAGGCCTTGCCACGGCTTGAGTCATGGGGTGATTATGTTAATTCCCTGAAATCCATTCGCCACACCCAATCTTTTCCACAACTTTTGGTTCAGGAAGATCATTGCCTTCGAACACTCGGTCATGGAGGTTTTCTGGTTGATTCTTTTGGGTAAATATGAACTTTATTTAAATCGTACCTCTTTTAAGCCCAGCTTTTCAGTATCATATTTAAGTGGAGTGAAGGGTAATGCAAACTGTACGATGTGCTCTGCTTGGGTCGACGGTCCAGTTTGTGGCTATAATCATCGATGCTACACCAGCTTCAAAAGCTCCTGCGAAATGGAAATGTTAAATTGCAAGCTGCCGGATTCCTACAGTAAGTTTTATTACAAACTTTACAGGTGACATGTACTTTATATATACTTGTAGAATTTGAGGAGACTCCATTCTATGGACATTGCTTTAGATCCACAGTACAAAAATGCAAGGCGTATGTTTTGTTAGATCAGCTGAATAAAATGGACATCTCCGTCGAAATGTTTGCCTAATTGCTAACCTAATTGCATTTTATAAATTTACAATGTTTCAACAGTATAAATTATCATGAATAATAAGCAACAAATAAAGCCACAGCCAGATTATTAATAGTAATAATTTTGTTTTGTTTTAGGTTTTGGTATCTGAGTTTTAAAAAAATCAATATTACAGTATATTAATTTACACGGTATAGATAATCATGAATTATAAGCAATAAATAAATCTACAGCCAGATTATTATATATAATTTTTCAGTTTTTTTATCTGAATTAAAAAAAACAACATTCCTGGATATTACATTTGCGAAATTAAACGGAGTTTTAATAAAAACAATTTTCTTAGCCCAGATACCGCTTAAGCCCCCTTTAACTACTACCATAAAAATTAACCAGTGAATGAAATATTTTACTTATGTATATCAGGCAATTTAACTTCAAAAGGACTGGGAGTTCTTTTGTGGCAGCGCCAGGCTGTGAGCTCGTGGTTACCCAACAGTGCAGAACGACCATTAATATGACTCGCCTTTTTGCAACCTTTGCTTTTAAAACAAACAGCAACAGTAGCAACATAAAGAAAAATTGCATCACGCATATAAATGGATAAACATTTATTGCAGTTTATTGAAAAATTGGCGGTTATCGTACACAGAAGCGGATCAAAAGGGGTACCGGAACGGGAAAATTTGCACGACCGTTAAGCGTTTTAATTTCACACAAGAGACGGAAAGTTGAATGCGCTACGTCCAATTGGATGGGGACCATGGGCTACAAATATTATTCTGTTAAGCCATGAAAGATAAAGAAAGGAAAACCTACTTGTTGTTTATTACATAAGCTTAAATGTATATATGATTTTTATAAGCGAAAATAAAATTTGATAGAATATCACTAATATGTAATATTTTGTAGCCCAATTAAGTTCTTGTTTTCCGAATATTATATTAAAAGCAAGTCTTTGTAAATGGAATCGATAGTGAATAAAGTCTTATTTTAATAACCAATTAATATTAAAATAAGACTTTATTCACTACCGATTCCATTTACAAAGACTTGCTTTTTATTTGGCTCAAAAGGGAAAATTTTAAAAATAGTCTTAAGACCGTAGTGGTGGTTTCTATTGTTTACTTGTTTTACTTATTTGCCTAATTATTTTCTAGCATGACAAGTTATCTTATAATTTATATTAATAGATACTACAGATAAATGTGTAAATTACAGATATAGTGCAGAACATTATTATATAGAACATTATTATTTATCTTAAATATAAGTCTTAATATATAAATTCATGGATGTGTACCCTTTAATAATTGTGTACATATAATTGCACCGATTTGCCTGTACAACCATAATTATAACTGAGGTACTCCAGAAATTATTAAAATAATCCTGCCTGACGGAATCCGTAGGGTGCCCCATTATCCGTTAGCTCACTTTACGTATGTATATTTATTCAACCATTTATATTTGTGTTGCGTGCCTGCACTTTATGGCCACGCAGAGCAGATACTTGCCGCGGCACACGGGCTGCAGTAAATTAAGTCGTTAATATCTTGTTTATCATGGCCTCCACTGCTGCTGGTCGACGGCCATTGGTCATTGGTGGCCATATGTTGACCCAGGTCTCAAAACGGTCGCACGTGACTATGCGCCAGTTAATTACTTGATTTATACGCATAAATGTATGCATTGAGCTTGATTTATGAAATTAATTATTACGGAATTTACCGGCCACGTAATGCCCTGTGTAAAAATAACGTTGCACATCCCATAGGCGTGCAAAGTGCTAATCACTTTATCACTTGCAACAAATTCAACCAACGCGCTCACGCACACACATAAGCATAATTTAATTTTATTGAGCCAGGCACGAGCGAACAGCTAGGATACCATATATTAAGTTGGTGGGTTTCCATCTGTATATATATAGAGCTGGCCGCCCACTTTTCGCCCGTCCCGGCCAACTACTAACTCATTATAACTGTTTTATTGGCAGTTTGCGCGGGAAACTCCGGCAGGATCTCTGTTCTCCTTTCGCTTCGCTTGTTTCATTTACACTCGCTGCCTGAATTACTTTATTAGCCTAATTAAATGCGCCACTTGTACGCAAAATGGCACGCGGCTGCTAGCGTCGAGCAAACAATTAATGAAATTAGCAAAAGTGTTTTTCTGGCCCACACTGAAGAGATTCTTTTGCCGCCCAAACCCAGACCCATACTCTAATTAGATTAATTAATTGCTCCGCTCTGTGTTCGATCGGATGCGTCGAGCGGGAACCATAATCCTGGCCAGCTGCAGCTGCTGATTCAACATGATACATGGCGAAACCTACCAGAAACACCTGCAACAGCGGGACAAGCCGAATCCTTCCACAAAGCACCGCCACATTGCCACATCCGATGCGATTGCGAATGCGACGACATCGGCGATTATGGCTATGGAACGGAAACAGGCACCACTGAAATCGCGACCCACTTCGCGGCCCAGGAAGATATATATAGTCCGAGGATTATGTCTGCACCGTGGAATCGCAAAGTGTCACCATGGCACATATACTGCGAAACCGCTGGCTAAACGTAAGCCAGAAACTCGCGCGCACAAGTAATTCCCTTTATTCTTTGCCGGCAGCCGTAAGTTTTTAAATATTTACACATATGCGAGAGTCGCCACTGTGCATGGTATTTCCATGGCAGTAAATAAGGAAAAATGTACAACAAGTTCGACCAATTCAATGTTTCCAATCCCACAACATTTATATATATTTAATTTAATAAAAAATATCAAATTTTGTAGCACGTAACATTTATAAAAAGTTTAAATCTTACAAATATGTTAAACTATCACACTATATGTTTTATTATTGAGCTTTTATGTTTTTGCTCAAAGTATTTTACTCTAATTATTGATTGTATGGACATTTTTATTTTCTTTTTGGTTTAAAGTACGCTTCTACGCTGGAAGAAAACTCGACATATGATGCGAATTTTTTAAATAAAAATAATGGAAAATTAGGATATTTAATTCCTTAATATGTTAGATGGCTTCCAATATTCTATTTAAATTTAAGTCCCCCAAAAAGGGATTTAATTGTTTTTAAAGCCCTATCCTAATATTCCTTACATGTCAGAGCCACTTCCGATTCTTGATCCCTTTGTTCGTTTTAATAATCAAGTCAGGTAACTTTATGTGAACATAAATTCGCACTTATGAGGCAAAGTAGAAAAGTTTGGTAAGACCCAACAGTATCTGCAACCGACATACACACAACATTGAGTTGGAGATAGGTGCGGCGGCAGTCATGAAATATTTTTGAGAAAACAATTTTGCAACCAAACAGCTCTCTGGCACTGGAAAAACTCGACAATGCTCCCAACTATGTAACTTGGTTAATCCTATTGATTTTGATTTGCATACAAATTAGAATCTGCACAGCCACACTGGGGAATGCGAGCGGGGCGGAAGGAGTGAGGAAGTCAAGGACTCTCCAGGCAGTTGGTTAGCAATCTGCCAAAGGATTTCAAACTAAAAACTCTACCAGGCTGGCTCCTGGAGGTGGGAAAAAAGTGTTTAACATGTGTACGAGTACAACCATATCCAGCAGAGAGAGGAAAAGAGGGCTTAAGCTTCTTATGCCCTGGCATTAAATTTCAATTTAAGCTGGACGCTTCGAAGGCGAACATCGGGGAAATTCCGGTCTGGCACTGTCAGATGGGGGACCTAAGCCGGGTGCTTGGGAAGCGACGAAGTGCGAATGCTTTGTGAAACAATTAGCATCTTGCTTAATTGTTAGTAGAGCGTAAAAGCGGAGTATAGGGATCCGTATGGGATTGAATTTTAAAACATTTTAATGGAACATAAACCGAGCTGGAGGATATAGAATCCATTATTTTGCGTTTTTTACTTGTACAATTTTCAATTTCAATTTTTCTATCAAGAGCTGGGAGAGCTTTTCTGTACCCGCATCTCTACAACACATATGTTTACTAATGCTTATCAAATTGGAGTGATTGCTTAGTGCGTGTTTAAATGCAAAGGATCTATATTTTATTTTACAGTCAGTGAACCATTGTTAGAAATAACATTTTCATTATAAGTTTAACAACCTACTTTTATTCATATGAACCTCAGTTACTTGATGTCATGTATGTGAGCAATATACAAATGATAATCTTCATTGGCTAAGGTTAAATAAAAGCAAATATCAGGAAAATTTTTTTTTTATATAACTGGAAGATTAAATTAATATTTAGTTCACAAATTCAATTTGGGCATACTTTGTTAAAAATATATTTCGAGCAAGAGTGCGCACCAGAAATGTGAATATAAAATTTAATGCGGTGCAAATTCTTTTTCAGATCCGTGTTTCGCATGAGTATTTTTAAATATCCTTTAATTTTTCATTACGGCTTGACATCTGCTTGAGCAAACAGCACATATGGCACATATGGTGGGCTGTGAAACTCCTCAGCAAGGAATTTCAATTAAGATTAATTCGCGCATGTTTGGGCGAGACTCCGGCACCTTGAGCTGGGATGCTGGTGAAATTGCCAGGTGAAATCGGGGGTGCCAGCCCGCTTTTTGGCACCTCCCACGCCAGCCGTCGCGGTTTCTTTTCCCACTCGGCTGCACTTTGGGCCACGCCCGAGTGCCGATGCGTTATGAAGGAGGCTGTGATGGGAGGGGGTTCCCCGGGATGGAGAGCTTGAGCGGCACCAAATTGTGCCACTTAACTGGTAGCAGCAAAAGCCAAAGGAAAAAAATAAGGAAAACAGCAAGCCAAGCCGCAGCAGCACGGCAAAGAACAACAGCAACAAATTAAAATAAACTTTAATCAGGGTGGGCAAACAAGGAGGAAAAAAGTGAGTGCCAAAGTAAATGCCGGCAGGGCACTAAGTGCTCCGTTTCATCATCGTCCTGGAACCCTCGACTTGTCATCGCTAAAGCGCCAACTGCAGCTGCTGCTGCATCACCATTGATAACTGGAGTGCTCGGCGGGCAGTAAATATTTTTATTCAAGTTAATAACGTTGCTCTAGTTGGCAGCTTTGGTTTGCCGTTTGCCGTTCGTCGTTTCCTTTCTGTTTTTGCTTATGCAGCCAGCCTGTTTACGGGCCAAGTCCTTGCCGGCGTCTATTTACCAGCACTGCAGTTGTTTACTGAGGTTTCCATCATCCGTTCCCTATCTGCGCTCCTCTGTTTGTTCATTAGCCGCTTGGTCCATGGCAACAGCACCAGCAACAACAAAAGCAACATCAGCGGCAACATCAGGCAGCAACAACAACGGCCAAAGGAGCGGCGGATACATTTTTACTCGTCGCTTGTTTTATGCGGTTTCAAATAAATTGCCAGCGAGCATCATTTCCGCATCCCTTGGCAACCCCCTTTCGCCCAACCCCGTGATTAAGCAGCCACATTTTGCTCACTCATCAGTGAGCTCCATGTGCACTCCGAAAAACTATAATCCTGGGTTACAGAATTCGAGGTTGATATTTTAAATATACCATGCAAGAGGAAAAAATTTCTTCAAAATTTTAAAATTAAAATGTATAAATAAAATATTCTTTAAATTAAATATTAAATATTAAATTTCTAAAAAGAAGATTGAAAAACAAAAAATGCTTAAGAAGATTGCACATAAATTTATGTAACATCAGTCATTTATTTAACTATTTGATAAATATTTCGTTCTGATGTTAAAACATTGTTTTCAGTACATAAACATTATTTTGAAGCATTAAAAAACTTCAACTCCTATGTTTAACTTAATATAATATATATTTTTTTAAATTTAAGACATTTTCACAATTTTCTTAAGTTTTATAAAAAAAACCTTTTAGTCTGGCATATTTTTTTGAGTGTTGGAAAACGTGGCCACCTCACATGCCGACCATAGCATTTCTACAGGACACGGCTCAGCCCTTCACTTTTGAGCAGTAGTTACTATTTATGGGCAACACTTTGCCAGCTTGGGGTAACGACTGTGACTCAAGCCGGACTGAAAAGGCAATTAAACGATTATTTGTGCTTTTACTTCTTCTCCGTGATTTAATGACGTTGTGGAAATATGTTTGCCTACTGCCTCGAATCCACGGGCGCGATGTAAAGAACAAAAAACAATTAGGCAAAGTTCCCAGGACTTGTGGGATTTGTCTAGAACCACAATTAATTTTAATTTGAATAGGTTTTTATGTGTTCTTCACCTTCATATATCATAATTAGCCAAAGGTCAGCGGTTCAGCAATATGGCGGCGTGCTGATCAAAAGTCTGAAAAAGGAAACAAATTTGCATACAATTTGGCGCCATGCTACCTTTTTTCGCTTCCCACAATCGCCTCGTCCTTATCGGACTTTCCTTTACATAAATTTCCACTTTTGTGATTTGGGTTGTGCTGCGATAAGAAAAGACCCATATTGCTTGGCTTGATTAATGTCTGAACAGGATTGGATGAGTGCCTAACAAGGCATGAAGTGCAGTTCATTGTCAGACTTATTGACACATACTTGTATTGACAATTATTTAATTGAAAATACACAGGCCAGCCGGTCGGTTCACTGAAATTAGTTTGACAAACTATGATATTTGCTGATGAGACTGAATGAAAACTTGGGATGACTTGTCGACTACAAAAGGGCAAAGAGGTGGCATTTTCAATTTGGCCAACTTGCATCTACACACAGACAGTGATACGATTATTGTCGGCCCTTGGGCTGCATAATACGGTAGTCAAGCCTGAGTAAATAAACACAGACAAGACGACCAAACAAAGCCAAAGTAATTTGCACTCGCACTCGTCGCATTGGCCGCTCATCATCCTTCAGACATAACGGCCTCCTTGTGTGTGCGTAATTTCAGGTGTTTCCTGCGCGTCTCTGTCTGCTGCTTTGCATAATTATTATTATGATTGCTTAAGTTTTAGTAATTTGGTCATGCACAAATGCAATTTTGTTCAAATTCAAGACGAAATTTGCGCCATTAGTTTATGGCACCCAACCACATCTGACTTCAATCAATTTGCATAGCAAACAAGTGATTTTATAACTAATGAGAAAATCTGAAGCGACGTTTAATAGCAGGTGCATTTTCACAAATGCCTGCTCTGCTTAGCACAGATAATATCTCGAATATAATAAATTTGGTTCTAAGTTAAATGCAAACAATTATGCAATTTAATCAAACATTTCAGATTATTTGGCAAATTTAGGTAGATTTGTTTGTATCTACATATTTTCTTAAAGATTAAATGTCTGTGACCAAATCCTCACGCCAATCTTCATCATCCAATTAATTTTATAAGTACAAATTTTAGCATGATAAAAAAATAAATTATAACGGTTTTTACCTAATAAAATAACATAATACTTAATATTTTTGTAGCCAATAATATAAAAATACTATTAATATTTCCTTAAAATAAATGTATACCAATAAATCAAAAAAAAATATTTAAAAGTAGTGCCAAAGCAGCTGATTTATATATTTTGCTAGCAGTTTCCTAAGCTTTTTATTTCTTTTTAAATATTGGTGGACAAAGTTTCTTTCGTTTGCAAAAAAGAACCTCTCGATATGGGGCAGAAAAAAAGGAAAACTTGGCTGGCCAGCCAAAAACCCTGGACGGCAGATACCCGCGGGGCGGAGAAGGCACCACCTGCTGGGCGCCATATCCTAATGGCCGCAATGTGCGCGACCATTAGTGAAACATATGGCCGGTCGGAGCGAGACGGACCTTCTTTGGGCCAAACTTTTTCGCTTGCCTAAACCTAACTTAATTTTTTGGCTTTTCCAGCGACAAGGCAAGGGCTGCGGGTCAAACCCAGCTTGTTACCTGACTCGATGCTGCTCTATGGGGTAATTGGTCCCCGGAGTGCTGTAGCTACTTAGAGACATTGTGTGGTCCAAGCTGGTTAGTCCTGGTCCTGCCCAGCCCTCCGCTTTAGTCAACCATCTAGGCATATTTATGGCACAGGAGTGGCGATAAAAAACGCTAACCGTTTCGGCTTAGAGCGCTCTGTGAAATTAGCAACTGCACTAAATTCTCTCCTAGAAATCACAAGCTAAAGTTTCGTGTAATCGGAGGCTAGAAATTATTGCTACTCAGACAAGTCCTTAAAGTTTTCAGGCACACGGTATTTAAAGAGGCAAGCTAAAAGCAAGCAAAAAGCAAAAACCAAAGATTCCCACTTAAAAGAAACTCCATGATCGCTCAGGTGTGGCCATGTGTGGGCCAACTCAATTTAACGCCCAGAAGGCAGCAAAGTAGCAGCACAAATAAAGACACACAGCATTCCAGGGATTGCTAGCTCATAAATACTTAAGTAAGCGAAATGAAAGGCAGAAAACCCAAGACAACCCGCCCTCTTGGAAAAAGGACACGGGCAGGAAATGGCACCGAGATCCCGGTTGCCCAAAGGTGTCCTCTGGGTTAACAAAAGGTTCAAGCGAATTTTATGCGTTTGTCAATAAAAACCGGAATACACACAAGTGCACACACACACACGCACAGAGAACCCGAGAAAGGTGACCCAAAAATGGGAAACCAAATCGGGCTAAGTGTGGGCATATTGACCTCCGTCAGCAGCAGGCCAAGCTCCTCGGACTGGCCATTTCCCAGCGGGCAGCAGCCACAAGTCGAGAGCAAATAATGCTGAGCTGACTCGAGAGCCCGTGATGGGAATGGTGGCTATTTACCGGGGAATGTGTGGCACGGAGATAGAGACCGTGATTTAGCGGACCCTTCACGTGCGACGATTGCTTTGCAATTAGCGCCATTTCAGCAGTTTCCTCCTCACTCGTCGTTAATTTCCCGCCGCTCCTGCATTTGAAGGCTGACCGCCGATGGCCCGCCCATTGACGACAGTTTTGTGACCCATTTGGGGGCTCTCGGCTCACAGTTCTCGGATCACGGCTCACGTCTAACAGCCCGCGCCTAATGGCTAAAAAGGCCCCTATAAATTTGGGACATGCCGAACAACGGGGCGCATACGTAACGTCTAATCGTATGTAAGAAAGCTGGCTCCAATTAGTCGTGTCGCTTTCAAGTGCCCTCCACACTGATCCTTGTCCTCGTTTTCGAAGAGTGTGAATGTGGTCGTATACAGAGAGAAAAGCAAAAACCAACAGAAGTTTAAATATTGTATTTTATATTTTGGTTCTAAAATTGTATATATATACCTTCTTAAATGAGATATTTAATAAAAAACAAGAGAGAACGCTATAGTCGAGTGCCTCGACTATTAGATACCCGTTACTCAGCTAAACAACTTAATATAAATATGCCTTCTTGTATGTTTTTCGCCGCTCGAATTAGCTCCCGATTTTTATGTTAAAATCGGTACCCAGGGAACACCTCCAATTTGGCTAACTTGATTTGATTTGCATAGTTCTTGGGATATAGTTCGGTATTGTCAAATGAAAGCCATCGCAATTTCCTTTAATAGAAATCCTTATAGAGAATTAACATTGACTCTGTTGAGCACCTTGGCCAGCTGCTCCAAAGTCATCCGTTAGATGGCGCTATTGTATACGCCATGAAAGGCGGAAATGTAGGCGCTAGCCAGGCTTAATCGTTTAATGGGTTTTTGGGCGTTAGAGTGGGCGTGGCAAACTTTTATTTGGCCAATCGATAGGTATTGACGAAACAAATACATATCAACAAAAATTTCATAATAGCATCAAAACTGTGGCCACAGCTTGTGGCTTGTGGGCGTCAGAGGGGGCGTGGCACCATTTTGAAACAAACTTGCGCTGCGTAGGAACTCCTAAAATCTACATGCAAAATTCCAATCTTCTAGCTTTTATAGTTTCCGAGATCTCAGCGTTCATACGGACGGACAGACTGACGGACAGACGGACAGACGGACATGGCTATATCGACTCGGCTAGTGATCCTGAACAAAAATATAATATACTTTATAGGGTCGGAAACGCTTCCTTCTACCTGTTACATACTTTTGCACGAATATAATATACCCTTTTACTCTACGAGTAACGGGTATAACTATTGATCATGTTTCAGGACCCAAAAAAAAAATTATAAATTTTATACTTAATGAATACATTTTTTTTAAGTCCTTGGAGTTTGTGGAAAGTTTTTTCTCGGTGTACCTTTGATTGTGCTGAGAGTGCCGTGCCTAACGAGCTGAGATGTGGGAGGAACCCCAACAATGGCTCCAAATGCCGCTGCACAATGGCCCTGTGAAATGGCCGCGGGCTCTGCCACTTGGCAAGTGTCAACACGTAGGGCGAAAATAGAACGGCAAAAAAAGTAAAATGTGAAAATCTGCAACATTTTGAAACTGAGCAGAAACGCAAATTATGGAAAACAAAAGGACGTCCCACATATACATTTGTTTACACAAAATGGCAAGAGAAATACAGCCGTGCCTTTAAGCAATAAATACGCAAATCTAAAACGCCGCAGGATATTCTGTATATTAGGTTTCTGCGAGTGCGTGTAGACAAACCAGCTAAGCTTTCAACAACTCCGAAACTTATTTGGGATTTAATATTTTATGTCCTGGTACCTAAGGACACGCATAGGCTACTGAATTATGTGAGTTATTCACAACACATTCCAAATACTGTAACCTTACGGCTTTAATTGGTCCGAAATGGAGAAGTTGGCTTACAGCAGAGGCGTTAACTTTGGTTGCTATTTACGACAACTAAAGTCTGTCATGCCATAACCACAGGTAATGACTTCATTTCGCCACTCCCCGGCAATAGGAACCATCTGGAACGGTGGACACATCTCGATTGCCAGCAAAAAATTGCATTGCGCAATGCACTCCCCGAATGGCATTCAACAGAAGTGTGAATTATAAACACGCAGACCCCGCCGCGGGGTGGCCTTTAATAAGCAGGCAACATTCAGCGGTCAGTGGGAAAAAACGTTGAAATTTCTAGCGATAATAATCGCAAAAACGAGCAAAAAAATATGCTAAACAAGAAAGGAAAGCTAACTTCGGGCGGAGCCGAAGTTGATATACCCTTGCAGAATATTCTGTAAATAATATTCTCCAAAATTATTCATATAATGCATTCTAAATACTCATAAAAATCCCAACTTCCTATATTTAAAAACACCAAAGTTATGGCATTTTCAATCGTTCAGTTATATGGCAGCTATAGGATATAGTCGGCCGATCCCTATAAAATTTGGTAGGTCGGATTGATTGGCCAAATATAAAATTCATAGAAAATACCAAATTCCTAACTTTAAAAACACCAAAGTTATGGTATTTCCTATCGTTATATGGGAGCTATAGGATATAGTCGGCCGATCCTTATGAAATTTGGTAGGTCGAATTGATTGGCCAAATAAAAAAGCCAAAAAAGCCATCCCAACTTCCTAACTTTACAAACACCAGAGTTATGGCATTTCCTATCGTTCAGTTATATGGCAGCTATAGGATATAGTCGACCGATCCCGGCCGTTCCGACTTATATACTGCGTGCAAAGGAAAGAAGGGTGTGTGCAAAGTTTCAATTCGATATCTTTAAAACTGAGAGACTAGTTCGCGTAGAAACAGACAGACGGACAGACGGACAGACGGACATGCTTATATCAACTCAGGAGGTGATCCTGATCAAGAATATATATACTTTATAGGGTCGGAGATGTCTCCTTCACTGCGTTGCACACTTTTGACCAAAATTATAATACCCTCTGCAAGGGTATAAAAATTGTTCAATTAATATGAGCTGCCTTTGAGGGAAATATGGGAACCAGGACCAGAACAGCATGTAAAACGTTACTAACGCGCATAATTTTCACACAAACAAACTAACACAACAACACAATGTTAATGCCATGTAATTAAGCGCACGCTAAAAAGTATGCAACAATATTGTCCCATATCCATAGGCGTCCTTGGAGGGGCATTTAGTGGCACATGCCTCTGGTAAACATGAGGTCTCCGCCACTGACTGCAGTTAGTCTACCGACCGACCACCAACCAATCAATAATCGTGCTGCGAGGCGTGGCACGTTACTTTAATTGGAGCCATGTCAAAAACAGGCAGGCAGAGTGTGGAAAAAATCAAATTTATTTTGAGCCGGAGCGTAAAAGTGCTGTTAGCGCATGTGCCAGATCAATCAATCCGCTTCAATATTACGCATTCGTTAGATGTCGGTAACTGGTCGTGCCGCAAGGAAGAAGTCCCAAGGATCTGAGACAACTTATTCACAGCGGAAAAAGTCACAAATATGCTAATATATATATAATAATATATAATATATTTTGATGTTACAGGCGTGTTGCTAAAGAATATAAAAACTAAAAGAATGAATTCAAGATCAACTTTAACTGGGAACTTTTCTTTATTTTTGACACCTTTGTTAGAAAAAAGTTCCGTGCCGCATTAACTTTAAGTTGAAACTCATATGTGTGTGTATATGAACGTGTCCAGTTCTCGGCGGTGGTGGTCCATTGTTTTCTGTCATTCTGTGGTAATTTATGCAAATATGCCCTGGGCTTGATACCAAGCTCAGTACCAACACAGTCAAGCACACTGGTCAAACGCACGCACGCACACACGACACGAATATGTAAACTATTTAGCAAACATTTGCATTAACATGGGTGTGTGGGTGTGCTTTGCCATAATGAAAAACTGAGTAAATATTTGCACACTAACAAAGCGGCGGAAAAGAGTTGACTTATTTTGCAATCACAATAAACATTATGAAGAAATGTATATAATTTTTATGGCTCGGTGCGGTTGCACGCCCTCATCTGTATTCTTTATATGGCTGCTCATGTCAAGTCCAATAAATTTAATAACGCATGCTAAAACCCTAAGCAGACGCGCACACGCCAAAGAAAAATAAAAGCAGAAAAGCTCGGCGGCGGCAAATGGTTAAAGTACAAGTTAAATAGGGTGCAGCATGCGATGAGCGGGCGACGATGGCGCTGGCAAAACATAAACATTTTCCATTCAACTTAAAATTGTTTACAAAATAATGTGAAAATGGCTGCCAAGCATGTGTTGCCTGTCGTCCCCGTCCCGCTTTCTCCCCTCCTTCCACTCCTCTGAGTGCGTATGTGTGTTTATGTCAAAACGGCGATAAATGTTGCTAAACAGGAGCAGGAATATCAAACACCAGCGGTGACTGTGAACCAGGGAATCCCAAAGCTGGATGCTGGCCCTGCACTAAGAAAAACAAACATGCAGTTTAGAAAAGCAGAGCCGATAAATCACAATTCATTTAATGACGGCAGAAAATATTTTAAATGTCTACATTTTTAAACAATTTAGATGTTTCAAAAACTTCCTCCTAGAATCCAAAGCATTTTAATATTTCAAAAGAAAACTAGAAACAAAATATTTAAATCTAATTCATAATTATTTTTAGTTAATTAAAGTAATACAATTTTTTTACATTGACGGTAGAGTCATTTTTTTCATTAATGGCAAACCTCTAAGACATAATGATAACTTTTTTCTGAGTGTTGATTCCGGCTGCTGCTATTGGCCGCTGCTGGCTTCCGCCATAAGTTCAATGCTTTTTAAATACCGAAAAAAAACACTCATTGGCA
Source organism: Drosophila fuyamai (assembly GCA_018153365.1). Lineage (NCBI taxonomy): Eukaryota > Metazoa > Arthropoda > Insecta > Diptera > Drosophilidae > Drosophila > Drosophila fuyamai. Next base: position 9,331,027 of record JAECXW010000116.1, on the reverse strand, counting down.
AAACGGTCTTTGCATTATACAACGTTGCGCATACGCCATGTGTGCCTGCTGCACAAAATGGCAACCAGCGCACGAAAAACGAGTCGACATATCGCGTGGCGCTTGGGAGTTTTATGGCCTGTTAAAGGCAACATTTTTATACATTTCACGCGTAAATAACGATTATGCTGCAGCCAACGGACCCGAAGGTTTATGACTTTTCGCCCCAAGAAGATTGGCCTGCCTTGCCCTCGACTTGCCCAAAATGGCTTCATTTTGCGGGAAAAATGTCAATTGACAGCTGCTGAAATAGACGAGTCTAATTTATGTGCGCCTGCACCGCGCAAGTGGAAAGCGGAATGAAAATGGAAAAGTTTTCTTCGTCGGCTCACATGTGAGCTGCTTCGGCGCTGCGCAAAGTTTCCGGTAAATTAAGCCAAAGTGTTGTGGTCCACAGCCAGCAGACACCGCAGCCAAGTCACTGGCAAAGTTTGGGTTGAATTGCTACCAAATTTGAAGACAAAACAGTCGGGACAACAGCAAGTGCAGATAGCTGAATGTGGATGTGGAAGTGGATGTGTGTGCCTCCTCCAAATTGTCGCTGGCAGCTGTGGTCTTGTTTTCCAGCTGCAGGAGCAACATTGGCAACAAGGCTTCGTCAGCGGAAATGCAGACACGCACTCGAGGACTTCGGGCTGTAAATGTGTTGTCGTTGCTGCTGCAATCAACACCCGTAGTCGCACACACACACACGCACAAACTGCAAGTTGCCCTGGCAAAACCTCAAAGTTGCAGTATAGTGAAAAGTCAATTGCATTTTGATGTCGAGAATAGTAGAAGCAGAAGCCACAATGCATTTGCAGGGCAAGCTGTACCGTCTTATGAAGCAATATTCAATTATTTATCAAAATAATGGTTTGAAGCCGAAAAGGTCTTGCCTGGCAGAGAGTCAATCAGGAAAGGAGGTGGCAAATGCTCTAAACAAATTAAGACCTTGAAGTGTTCTTCCTACCACACCTCCAATTATGTTTCATAATGTAATCAAAATGCAAATAAGCGTAAAATAATGAATAAAACATTTCAGTATAATATCGCAACCAACTTTATGCCACAATATCAAATCAGGTATTTTCCGGAATTATCATAGGACAAATGTTTATAATTAGCATCGATTAAGGTGTCAATAATTCGCTTCATGAAATATTCCAGTTTGTCCAGCAGGTGAGCGCCAAATTAGTTAGTTATGTATGTGTTTTCCAGATGAATGCCTTCCAAATTGAAATTTAATTACATCAAATCAATTTCGAAATTGAAATTAGTCGTTTCAGTTGGCTGTGGTGGCACTAATGAATCAGCCAATTGAGTTTCGCAAATGCAGTTGAATTAAGTAGCCTTAAATTTCGACTCACCTACCTTATATACACAGTATAACCGAATCGCACTGCATTCCCCTGTATGAAGTAGGTTCTCGAGCAGGTGTCGTGTCAACACCTTGTCAAACTTTTCCTTAAAGTGTGCAAATTGCTAGCAGGTGGCGACAAGGACTTGGGTAACTTACTTCTATTTCAATGCATGTCAACTGGCAGTGTCAGTTGCCCTTTTTTTGGTCACGATGCGCATAAATGAAAAACATGCTACTGAGCTATGGAGTTAACTGTTTCACTTTACCTTTCTGCAGTCACTATTTTTTTAAAGCCAACTTCTCTGTGCAAATCATGATTGGCATGCGAGTTGTCGGAAAAGAAGGAAAACTGAAGTTTATGCAACTTACTTTGTTTGCATTCGTCGTGTCTCACTACTTTCCAAAACGAATACTAAGTTGACTTTAATTAAGCACACAGCAAAGTGAATGAAGTAGATAAAAGTTTGTTCAATTGATTTTGCCAAGGACTCGCTCTTGTAATTCTATAAACACATTCTATAAACACAATTTAGCCGAGACAAAACTTGCAATCATTAAACATTTTCAACTTAGTTCTACTAACTGATACAAGTAATTTGAGTTGGCCATTCATAACGAGTTTCTCACTACTTTCCATAGAATTCAATTAAGAACTTTTCTTGTCTGGCCCAGGCGGGCCAGCTCAACTTCAAGCTTGTTCGACGTTTGTTGCTATTGGCTTGCAACCTCTTTTCGGGTTTCTATTCATAACGTAAACTTTTCTTAAGATTTTCCTGGTCAAAATTGGTGGGCTTCCCAATTTAAACTACACAAAACAAAATGTTAATAAAATGTATGATTGAGTGTTCTAATTGTCATTTAAGAATTAGAAAACTTATGCCATAAAAAAATGGACATTAATTAAATGAAAAATATTATGACCAATACCTTTCCGAAATTCTAGTAGCCCAAATTAGTATCCCCTAACTTCATATTCCGTAGTTTCACGCCTTTTGTTTTGTTCTGTGTACTACTTTTGTGGAACAAAATGAATAATTTAGCTAGCTTAAGCCTGAAAGTTTTGACAGCGGTCAAGAAATTTTCATTCCAAAATTTATTGCGTAATTTTATGATGACAAATTAATTGTACGCCCTGCGAGTCAACTCTATTCTTGACTTTGATTGTATTATTAAGTGACGTGACTGGGGAATAGAGGTTCATTTATTATGCCAACCCATGGAGTGGGATGTGCTCTGGTCGTTTGTGTCGCCGGTCGTTATCTCCTGAGTGCTTCACTCCGCATCGATTCCACTCTTGGCCTGTCATTTTTGCATTCGCCCAGCAGTTTGTATTATTGGCAGCATAAAAACGGCGACAGGCAAGTGCGTGACGTTCAGCTGCACTCCATATTTGATGCTGTGCGTCAGCATTGGAGTGCCCGAGCTTTGAAGCCACCCTTTCCGGCTTTCCGAGCGAATTCCCGTCCATTCAATCAGCATTTTAAGGACTTGAAGTGACAATCATAATGCAGTCGTTGCATTGGGAATTTGCTTTGTATCTGACAGATGCACCGACGTGAAGTGAAATAGCGCTCAAAAGTAGGCATCGGCGAGTGGTAAACGAGGGCCCACAAGAAGGACACGTAGGCGTTACGAAAGCAGTCGGAGATGTCCGCTCTGTGGCAGGTAATTGACTTACAACACTTGGCACTGTTTAACTGACATACTTGACTGTGGCAGAGAAGGTCCAGAAGGACCTCTTCACTGGGGTGACTCCATGTGAAAATGACACAGAAAGGAGGTTAAGCCCGAAAGTATGCTAAATGTTGCTCGAGAATTATAAGCTATAGGAGAAGATATTTTTCACTAATCCACCCAATGCATTCCCCTACCTATCTCCACTTTCCGCACACGACTAACCCTGGTGGTGCTCTGTTGCTTTTCGCTTCAACAGGCGAAAGTTTATGGCCAAAAGCCACAACCCACACATCCTGCCACCCACAAAAACACCAAAACCCCCACCTTCGCCTTTGACATGCCGCAAAAGTGACCTGAGAGCAGGAATTGCACGTAGCCAAAACTTGCTTGTACTTGCTCATAGTCGAATTTCAGTTTTCTTTTTGTTCCACTTGCCTTTTTTTGTATTTCTCCAACTTCTTTGTGCATTTCTGTGCTAAGTTCTCTCTATTATTTGCTCCGACCACATTTTTCTAGTTTTTGCACGTTTCTACTTTATTACCGACCATTCTCCAACTCCCTGTTTTCGCCTTTATGGCCTGGCCGACAGAAAAAGTGGCTCCCACAAACAACAAGAGCCGTCAGACAGACAAACTGCGGTCAAGATGGCCAAGATGGGCCTTCTGGATCTCTCGTACGGGTATCTTAAACCACTGCTTTGTGCCGGCCAATTTCTAATTTCGAACATTTACAACAATATAATGTAATGTTTGTTTCCAACCGCACGAAATGCCAATACTACATAGATAACTTAACAACTTAATGGCAGGCCACAAGTAAAGAAACTTTATAGCAATCCTTAAGGGCAGATGAGATTGGGCTGGCCATCGAGCTTGCTTTGGGCATACAAAAGGAATCTCACAAAATGCAGAAAAAGTGAACGACAACACTTTTTTCGAACATAAATCAAATTGGAGCTTGCACTCAACAAAATACTTTAAGCCGTTCACAGAAATATATCCAGGTTGAAAATATTTTAAATAATGAAAATAGCTAAGTTTCTTCATTTTAATTTTTTGTAGAATCTTGAAGGCTATTTTTGCTTCGCGAACTATTAAATATTTGGATTGGACTGTTTAAAAAATATTACGTGACCGATTTCTTTCTAGTAACTGAACTCTGTTTACAATCGATATAGTGTTCCATACTTTGAATTAATTCGATTAAAGCATAGTAATTCTTGGTTTAACAATTGGGCGATCCCCTTGAACTAACTTTACCAAACCTATATTTATGAGGAACAGTAATTAGATGACTAATTAAAGAGTTAAACCTTTTTCTTGAATTGGTATACTGTTGGTACAATGACGATTTTGAACTTCATTAAACTTGATCCCAGTTAACTCTCAGTAATAAATGTTTTACAAACTAAATATAAAAATGATATTTACTGAAAACTTATTTTGTTCAAGTGGCAATCACGTTCCGAGCAGTTTAGGAGTATTTTTGTGCTGTGAGTGTAGTAGTAGTACATGCCTCGGCACAAGCCATGCCAGAGAATCAGAGCGATTACTTATGTCAGCACAAAAACACAAAGCAGGACAATGGATCTGGTGCAAGTGGCTTTGGGAAATAGGTTGAGGTGAGTAGGTGGGAGAGTCATTTGCAGCCTCCCTTAACCAGTCCAAGAGGTCAACAAAGGATGCAGGACTCCTTCACCTCGAACTGCACCTGCAGATGCGGCCACACTCACTCAACAAAAGCCGGTCGGGATGCAAAAGCATTTCGAGGTAAACATGTTGGCAAAGTGTTACAAGTGTTGCAAATCTCTTTAGCCGCCCCGGCCTGCGGTTGGCCCCAAGCCGATGAAGTTGCAGTTGCGGGCCAAGTGTAAGTCCTGAGCTTAGACGGCCGATCGGAAAAGTAGTAGTTTGCCTGACACAGTGTCGGGGATTATAAACAGTTTGACTTTCTCCCGACTCTTGGCCCCCGTAAATGAGCAAATCACACAGCCTGCACAACAATGTTGGGTCAAACGGGTTTCGGGGGGCCCCATTGCATATTTATAGTGAAAACAACTTTCTGGTGTCGTGATTTATGAACGTTGCCAACTTTTCCACCTTATCAGCAAAAGTTTCGCCCACTCCGCTCGACAGACATCCCATTCCATGCCGGAGAACGCAGTCTGGCATATGGCTGCGTAGGTGAGGACTTTTAATATGCACACAGGCCCGCGGATCCCGATCCGGATCCCGCCCCATCATCATCATCGCTGGAGCAGCCAAGGGCAAATTGCGGGCTGGCGGCGTCTAAACTTTGGCGCACAACAACATTTCGCAAAGCATTTTATCACGTTACGCTTTCAACTGGCTATAAAAATGCATTCACATTCTGCTTGGCTGGGTCTGACATGCGCCATTTTCCCGCCACCTTTCCCCCGAAAACCCGACCGAAATACGGCGAGGGGTCTATAAAAATTATGCCCCTAAATCGGGCAACGTTGATGTTGATAGTGTTGTAGACGAGTTGATTGGGGCCGTATTTACCCTACTCAAGCGCTGACAGCGCCACGCTAAGTAAACCTTTTTGATTTTACTACGAAAATCGATGGCAAAATTTATAGGGAAGCCATTGTTAGTATTTGCTTTATGGTGACTGTTTTATCGTGTTTACGGGAATTAACTGAGTTTATTATTAGTTACGCCAAAGGAAATGCTGTTTGAAAATTGACTGTAAGCTAAGGTGATGCATAAATAGGACATTTTATAAAAAACATTTTTTTTTGTATTCAGTATTAAGCTATAGAATCCGAACTTTGTGGTAAAACCGCCATTGCTGAATTATACTATAGTTCAATGATTTTTCTCTTTTTTTATTCTCTTACAGAGGGCCTATTCTGTCTGCTCGTCTGTCCGATTATACGCAAACTAGACCATAAGTGTTTTTTTGTTTCAGTTGTAGGTAGTATATATCTCGGAACGGACTTGATTCATAAAGCTCCCAAAGGAATAAACGGGAAAAAGGGTAATACGATTTTTTATCCCATTTATATTTTATTTATTTTAAAGTTTCCGATGACTTTTAGAAAGGTGACCCACAATTGGATTTACCTCTTTACTCTTGTTGAAATAAAATGTTTTGAAGTGGATTCATTCATGTATGTTATTTATGACTTTTAAATAGATGACCTAAATTTGGACCTTACCAATTTTGGGCCCATTTCAAAGTGAAATACCTCTTAAGAATGGCATGATATTGAAACAAAATCTTTAAAAACCAGTGGTTTTTATTGTAACATTTTTTTGAAGCAGTAATATTTATTTAGCTTAACTGCGCACCCTTGTATATATTGTTGGTTAGTTATTAAATTAATTTTATTATTATTTTTACCGGCTTCAATAATTTTTCCTTATTGATTAATCAGTAAACAAGTGAAAAAATGCACAGTTGAGTAGCTGTGTCCAGGTAAAACAAATCATATTTAATTAAAAAATGCCACTGTTCATTGTTAATTGAACTCAATTTACAGGGGGTCTGCACCGGTCAATAAACGAGAAACTTCTGCGGACTTTCGTGGATTTAATTGATTTAAAACTCTGATCTGAAGCAGACACGTCCGTTGGTCATAAAATCGAAAGCGCAAACACAATTATGTATAAATATTGAACAACAATAAATAAAATATCAAATTAACACCGCAACACAGGCGAGGCGGCAGTGAAAGGTGCAGGGAAATTTCAGTGGCAGCAGCAGGCTAACCTGGCCACAAATTGTTGTTAAACAAATGTTTTCGGGTGCAAAAACGATGGCAGAAGCCAAATAAATTGCAATATTCATGACAATTGTAAACACATTCACACACATTTAAATGCAAATAGGAATACAATGTGAAAGTTTGCATTTCCTTTGTGTGCATACAAATTATATTTTGTCAATTGAAAGCTACGAGAGCAGCAAAAATATGAGTGTGCATACGATATTTAATTTCTGCTCTGTCGAAATACAACAGAGTCCCTTTACATTAAATTATGTGGTAATTAAATATTCAGGCCCTCAGGTCGGGTTCTTCAATATTTTAAAATAATTTCTAATAAAGGATCCTAAATTTCTTTGTTATTAGTTTTCTGCCAGATCAGAAAGCTTAAATTTTTCATTGTGCTTCGTTTAACATGATTAATATGCCATTATTTACATTTGCCACACTTGTGCTCTGTGGAAATAGTCGCACAGTCGCTCTCATGGAAAATTACCAAGACAACAAATAGTTGTTGACAACACATATTTTAGTGGGCTGTCGTAAACAAGTCAACCATTGCCTGCTGAATATTTTGCCACAGCAAAATATCTGCGCCTTATTTACGCCCCATCGAAGCGGGCGACATAAATTGGCCTTTGCAAGGTGCAAATTGCCAACAATAAATTGTAATTAATGATTTATGGAAAGGTTGGCACTGTGGCTTCCCCCAGACAGTGACTGTTTTGGTACTCAGCGTAGAAGGGTCTTGAGAGGGAGATGATAAATATGAAAAATACAAACCACAGGGTATTTTCGTTTCTGTTCTAGGAGTTATGGTACTATAAAAGACAAATGTGTTTTGTAAGGCATAAATATTTCAATTAGAGAACGTGATTTCTATGCTTATTTACAGATTGGTGTATCTTCTTCTGTTCGGTTATTTTCTTTTTGATTTTAATAAAGCTCTAAAAAATATTTAAATAGTTTAAGTCCAATGCAAAAGCCCAGCCTTTATGTCTGTAACTGTACCTTTTAAAATAATATATATACATTTTTCCTATACCATTAATAATTTTAAAATAATGGAATAAGCTATAATAGACCAGGTATTACAACTCTGAAGTGTAAAAAAACGGTGTATAAAATAAATGCCTCCGAAAACGAAAAGGGTTTTTCTGAGTGCGCTTTAACAAAATACCCATTAGCCAGCAGATTAATGTGTATCCTTCGACCTCCTGTTCTCCGTTTGCCCCAGTTGCCAGTTAAGGTGTATTATCAGCCAATTTCCCGAACGCAGCCCTGGTCCCTAAGTACTTGGAGCTTATCCTGGCTCCGTTCGCGTAATGTGCTCGTTTCCATGCAGCTAGTCGCTTTTCGTGGCAACTTTTTGCCCCGCCTGGCTCCTTATTGTTTTTCCGCTCTTATCGGAAAAGCAGCGCACGAGCCAAATATCTACCGAACCAAACCCGCAGCCAGAGTGTAAATATGTTGGCTTGCAAGCCCTTTTGCATTTTAATTAAGGCGGCAGCCATGAGTGTTTGCTTATTTAATTGCACAATCGGAAAAACTTCCACGATGATTTTTTCTGCCTGGGTGTTTGCCTTAACACGACAAGTTTAAATTATTAACGAGTGGGTTGCCTGAGCTGGGCTGAGCTGAGTCGGGCTAGGCTGTCTGGAAAGCGGGGGCGATCCAGCAAGAAATTCAATTTCGTTAAGGCAAACAAGCCAAAGAAGTACGTACAATTTTTGGCTGCATCTCCAGAAAAGGAGAGGAGAGTTGACGGCAGCAAATTGCAGGCTGCATTTTATATGTCCCGAAATTACAGCCTCCGATGAAAGTCCGTGTGTCTGTGTGTGTGTAAACATAAAAAATATATCAGAGACGTGGAAGACCGGAAGGAGGAGGAAAGGGGATCCTGGCAGAAAGAAGACCGACAGCGCTGTCGTTCCCGTTGTCGCTGGCATCATTTTACGTCATTTATCACAATCATGACATGGCAGGATGACAGGCTGCAGGCCAGCAGCTTGAATTGGTCCTGACGCCGGAAGAGGGGCGGATGCAGTGGCCACGGCCAGCCGACAAAAGCAGGCGGTTACTGGAGTCGCGAATATATTTTTTAATACAATTTGAAACTTTTCCCATCGCCATGTTTGGCCAGCAATCAGAGGCACCGAAGATAATTAAGAATGTTTCTCCTCCGGAGTAAATTACATTCAGGGGCTCCTGACTGCAACATCAATCGTTGCGTATGTGTAATTTATGGCATGAGTGTATTCTGAATACATGTTTGTAACTTTGCAATCAAACCTAGCATTTGCGTAACATTCCCATTACATACACGTATGCGCTCATATCTTAATTAGACTGGAATCAAATTTCAATCATTAATTCATGAATCTAGTTTAGTAATGATGCCATTAGCATTGTGTTTGGTCCATTGAAATGCACAATAAATAACCTATTGATTTCATCCTACTGACAGCATGTTATTTTGGTGAGTTTCCTTGGTAGAGCATTAATATGCAGATTGATGATGTGCTGACTTTGGCTACCAAAGGCAATATTTCCTAATAACATTTATGCCATTCCGTTCCCTTATCCCACTGCTTTAACGAACTGCAATCGAACGAAAGAGGTCCCTGGGCGTGTCGAGGAAGCTTAAAATAAAACCGAAGAGCACCAGAAATAACACAAAAAAAAACTAAGCTAATGGATATGCAAACAACTGGCAAAAGGGACCGGACAGGGTGAACAGTGCCTGCAAATAGCAACGAACCGTAATGCATCTAAATAAATACAAACAGAAAGCGAAACACTGGCGCAGACCTACGGAAATGCGAAGAGGATTTTGTAGTGCGGGTTTTTAGTTCGGTGCGGCTGCACATTGCGTTTGGGGCCCTCGTTGTCTTTGTGTTTTATGCATATGCGCAATTTTTAATATTTATATTTCATTCTATTCCAAAAACTGCAGCACACACACGGAGAACTTGCCAGTAACAACAATAACCGAAACAACAATGGTTACAACGGCAGGGGCACAGGCTTTATAATTGCTGGTTATACAACCACAAATGTTGTTGCTACTAGCCTTGTGACTGAGTGTTTGCTGGCCGTACATGACACCAATTTATATTACTGTAGTCCGGTGACCCCAACACCCAAGTACGAGTATTAATAACCGACGAATGCTGTTGATGTTCCCCTGTGGTCGGGGCATTACCATTCGTTGTTAGCCCCCGTGTTGCATTTATTCCAATTTATTGTAGCCCCGTTGTAGCTGCATGCCATTTGTGTCATATTTACAAGGCGCCAGCAGCACCAAGGGTGCAGGGTGTGGCCCATTAGAATAATCCGAGGAGGAAGCTCTATTGAAGTCGAAATTACACGAATTGCAGGCCACAATTCTCGGTGAAATATGCGCCCGGCACCGCCTGCAACAACTGCCCAAACACCCCGAAAGATTCAGTTGGCCTGACAGTTTAATGAAAAAACTTTTGCCATTACTTAGAGTGTCCTAAATGCAAATGATGACGACTTGCATATTAATTTGGATTTTATCTGACCACGGCATGGCCATAAATCTTCATTGCGGGAGCTAGAATTGTAAGTCTGTAAAGAAGTTTACTTGTTGCGCTTACCTTAAAGAGTGACTTCCAATTTGCAGTCTGCAGTCATCACCAGTTTGTGCAGAGTCTATGTTACTTATTCCAGGAACTTCCCAGTCTAGGCTCCTTTTGCATTATGCAAATTGTTCAGATTTACCTGCAGAACAAGCCAAGTGTGGAGCACATTGCTGGATTTGCCAATTTCCCGCCCTGTTGCAGGATATTTTGATTTTCACACAATCGAAGGGGGCCTGGGTGCCGAGGAAACTTGCCTTAAATCGAAACTTAATTAAAGTTGTAGTCATGCTGGCACGGCAACACAGTGTGAGATATATGGCCGCTGCTGTCCTTTTCCGCCCATCCGAGCATTGCTTTGTGCAATTTCAGTCATTAAATGCTGCCAGGCAGCCCTTGGACCTCAAGTGTTGCTTCAGCTTACACGCCCCCATGTTGTCTATTCAAAAATTTACCCAGCCCCTTGGAGAAAATCACCAACCCCACCCCTGAGCACCCCAGTTTGTGCGATGGCTTTGCAGAGCTTTTTAATTTTAATGAGATCTCACTGGCTGACTACGTGCCTGAGTTGTTCTTGGTTGTTGTTGGTGCTGCCCGGCTAGCAGCCACGCCCTGCCACTAATTGAGGCGGCAAAAAATGTTTTGCGCTAACTTGGTCCTCCAGGCCTGCACCTTCCAACCACCTCCGCCGGCTTATAATTACAAAAATATGCATATTTAAGGCGTTTGCCAAAGATTGGAAGTGAAGGGACAATGGAAAGAGTGCTTAACAATGTCTGTCAACTCTGGGCTTAAAATGGTGTCGGCGAGTGTCATCGCTCAGCTAACTCGTCTGATTTTTAGTTTATGCGGAGTACTACTACTTCATAAGCACAAGAAATTTTGATAATTTACAACCTTTGTGTTTTATTTATTAAAATTGCACATTTCAACCGAATATGGATAAAAGATATATGGATAGTCCCAAAAATATTAGAAATTAAGATTATTGCTTTCAAAATTTAATCATAAGCTTTGATTTTAAGCTTAATTTGTCGGAACTTGAACTTGATAGTCACAGTTCAAAAAAATATTATTTTAATGAAGTTCCATAAAACGAGCTTTGAGTTACTTTTTTAATTATGACCTTTTTTTGACCGGCAAGATTTGAAAGCTAAATGAAAATCCAATTAAAAATTGTGGGCAGTTATCTTAAAAAAATGTTTTTATAAAAAAAGCATCTGGTAATATGAGCTGACAAACTGTTTCATGTTGTGTTCATACAATTCAGCAATAAAAAAGCTTCATTATCTAACATAGCGTGCCAAAAAATGACTTTAATAATTCCATTTAATCACTGGCCAAACGCTAGTATTTGAGAGATAAATGGGGCAGCCGATTTGATTTCAATCTTTTATACATTTGTAGTACATGCTGTCTGAGGAGATTGCTAATTTGATTCCCCCACTTGCACCCGGCATTCAGTAGTATATGGCGACCACGCCGATGGACAGAGTATGCGGTGGATGTCTGGGCCATAGAATAAACCGCAAAATAGATTGATACATTACGTGTCCTGGTTGAATGGACATCGGGTTAGAGCAGGTGTGCTGTGTATGTTTTGGCACACACACCGACCGTATCCTGATGGAAACTGATTGATTTGTTGCATTCGCTTGCCAATTCGAATTTCAACAAATTGGGTTTTGCATTTCAATCAGGCAAAAAGGTTTGTGCGAGCCGTGAGTGTGTGTTTGCTTGGCTTGGAATCTGGCCAATGTTGTTTCAATTTAGTCAAATTAATTTTTAAATATGTTACTCAATCTCCCTAGACTGACTAAATATTGTTATTCGCAATCTAGTTTCCATGGTAGAATTTTTAATTTTTTGAGCAGCTTGGTAATTGCTCTGACCCCCAAAGAGAATACAAATTAGGGAAAAATAAACGACCGTGGATGAAGCGAAAAAAAACAGCGTGCAAAGCGCTAAAGCGAAATTCATGTCAACGGAAATGTTTTGCTCCAATGACAATAACAGCGGCCAAAAGCGGCCGGAGATGGTGGCCAAAAGGGGGTGACAAAGGGGGGTGCCTATGACAATGGCGTTGCGTTTCCGTTTCCGCTTCTGATGCCACTCGGCAGCAGAGCGCCGGCAGCGGCAAATGGCGCAAATGAAAAACTACTTTTTGCCGGCCAACCAGTATCCTTTTCTCTAGCTCCTGCTCCTCGCACTTGCCTGTTTGTGTTGTTTTTAGCCAGATCTTGTGACAATGGCGCCTGCCAGCAGCGTTGACATTCCGCGCTGACAACAATGCGCTTTTCTAAAAATTCCGCCAAAGGTAGCAAATGCTGAAATGGCAGCAACGTGAGAACCTGCTGGAGTGGCAACATCAACGACCCAAGGCGACTGGCTCGTTTCTGTATATACCGGGATAAAGAGCATTGTTCCACAGAGGCTGACAGATCCACTCTTCTTCAGGAATCCATCCTGACGAATTTGCAATTACAGTGTTGATATTGTAATTAGTGATTCATTCATGGGCATGACTGTATGGTTTTTTTTCATGATTTATGGCTGCGCATTCCCCATCAGACACGGTCCACAATGACACGTGCTAGCCATGGGTCCTGTTCCTGGTATGTCCTTTTTATGATAGTTCTGGAATGCAGGACGTGCCTGAGCCGCCGCAGCTGCGTTTGCATAAATGGTTCAGGCGCAGCTCACGGATGGGAAAAAATGAACACCGAGTGGGATGACAAAAATTCAATTTGGATTTTATGTAGCCGCCACTTGGCCGGATTCCGTGTAGATCCAAAAGTGCAACGCAGATGTAGAATCATAAACATGACCCAAGTTGAGCCTCTGGATCTCTACATCCAGAACTCAGTTACTCCTACAAGTTATGACGGTTTTTTGCGAAAGAGGCAATTTCAGGCATTAAGTAAGCGTTTTTCTGCCCGGCCCAAAGGGCCACAAAAAAAAAATGGCCAAGTCAAATTTAAAATACCAGAGCCGTATAGATGGATATAAATGCCAACATATGCAGACTGCAGGGCACGTAACCCTTTGGCTCCCACTCCTCACTGCCAGCAACAAACACAGGAAGCGCAACGGCACTGCCAGGATAACGTTCGCAGGAAGCAAAAGCCAGGATATGATAAGCGCTTGACAAAAAGAGCAATGCAGCAAACAGAGCAGGAAGTCGGTGCCACAGAAATGGGAAAAAACGGGGGAGAAAGGCATAAAGTCGAGTTTTGGACAAAAGTATTTTTATGACCTCTGCTTGTTAGACTTTATTGGTGCGCAAAAGCAATTAAAGAAGACATAAGGGCAAAAAAGGGGCAGCACAAAATAAAAGCTGCGTAGGCACAATTCTAGAACGGAGTGTACAGTGGGCCAAAAAAATGATACATTGCCAGGGAAATGATCCCCCGACTGTTAGAAAAGCCGGAAACAAAGCAAACGGTTAAACAAAAGCCACACAAAAAGTGCTCTTAATTTTTTCACTTTCCAGAAAGTATTGCAATACTTTAATGTTACCTTACAATTAAAATAACAGTTTATTAGTTTAATAACCGAATAAGGAGGATTATCCTTTGAATGCAAATAAAAATGGATAAAATAACAAAGTCATTTTTAAAACTTTATCAACTTTAAGTAGTTTCTATGCCTGGGCAGTCTTATTGAACAAGTTCCCTTAATCTTAAACATCTGGTTAATCTTTCTACTATTAAATTCCGCTAAATTATTCAGTATAATTGAAGCACAACATCCATGTATAATTTAATTGCCATCGCACACACACCTTCTCGATTTTCGGCTTAAATTTTAAACCAAAAACGCCAGCAAAAAGCGCTGTAAACTTTTGTTGCCAAAGACAACAAAATAATATCGATTATTAGCACCTACCTAGCCAACGCGACTGTCAGCTCCAGCTTTTCGCTCCAAAGTTTGCACAAAAACGGCAACAGCGGCGAAAGGAGGAGGAAACAGCAAAAACGGAGATGTGCGGAAAGCCAAAAACGGCAGGAGGCAGCCAACCAACCAGCTAAGCAGTCGGGCAGACAGACAAAAGCAAACAAACAAAGCTCCCCGGCAACGGGGGATGGGTGAAATGGGAAGGGGGCGTGATAACAACAAATTTCGTTTGCCCAATTAAAGCAATTTTGCCAGCTCAACTATCGGTGGAATAGTGAGGGGGGGGACGGAGCCATAAACCTTTCTTCCGCGCGGCAATGCCATACACATTCGGCATTTCATTAACAAGTATTCCGGCAATCGGGCTCATTAGCTATTCCAATCTAGATGGTAAGTAACTGCGATGATGACCATGTCAATTTGGCGGATTAGTGACGCCATGGCAATGCTAAGCGGCTTAAGTTCTGAACTGCTAGCCGGAATTGGTAAGCATTTCTCACTTTTATCGTTTTGAGGTGAAAAACTGCCAACTCAACTTTTTGGCCAACGGCACTTTTTATTCGCTTTTATTGCCTTCCTGCTGATTTATGTCCCTTTTCAAAGAGTACCGAAGTCTTATGCATGTTCAAATGCAGAATTTATTGTTTACATGCAATCAGCTGTGTAATGAAAAACACGTCACACAATCAGCGAGCAATGAAGGTATGAAGTAAAGCTATAAATTTGTATGGCTCCTCTGTTATGATTTATGCGACTGCTGGGGAAAGACAAATGGCTAAGTAATTGAATTACGAGCCGGTGTAACAAAGGGATGACAACTTTGCTGAGTAAGCCCAAGCACTTATGCAAATTAGCTGCTGATAAGGAGGCAGGCTAGCAGAAAAAACAACATTGATTGCAAAATCAATGTGCAGCCAGCAGGCTGGAAGGTGGCCAAAAGTCGGGCACCCGGCTAACGACAATGACACCAGGACTCAAAAGTGCAAGCTCAGGGTTCGCCAGCGGGCAGTCTTCGGCCAGGCGGAAACGGAAATAGAAGGGGAATGGGCACGGAGAGGGGAGGAGAAAGCGGAAAGGGAAACGGAATCGCAGGACGCGCGCGAATCCAAGAATGGAGTCATGAGCATTATTTGTGCGGAATTACCTTTAACGAGGTGACTAGCTGGCGGTCCTGTTGCATTACCATTACCGCAATAAACTGCAACCCAGACCACCCAGCATCTTGGGCCTTCGAGAACGCCAAGTTGCCGGCAAAATTGCACTTGACTCGAATGCCAATTACATGGGGCTGCAGATGTCAGCGGCAGGCGGACTGGCAAGATGACTGGATGGTTGACTCCTTGGGATGTCTGGATGGCTGGATGTCTGGATGGCTGGCTGTCTGGCAGGACGATAAGGAGAATGACACAGCAGATGGCCCGGGACCGAATGGAATTGCCACAAAGTGGATTAAATATGAATAAAAGATATTTGAGTAAATTGCATTACGCCGGCACTCCGAGAGTTAGGCTGTATTAACTCACTGCATTAACCCGGCATAGTCAGCCAGATGGAATTGTGTTGACATTTTTGATTTCTGCACAGTCAAGCTGTGCCAAAAGCTGCGGCTTAGCTCCAGATATCTCTCTACATGCCTCATAAGTTAATATTTAATCTGTTCGCATTCAGCGGACAAAAATGACAAAAAGTTTTAATTAAGAGAGCTTTTTATATCAGCCCACAAGCTGAAAATAAAAAATTTCAGTTTCACTTTTAATTAAATTCTTTGTTTAACTAAAATGAACCAAAAACGGGTTGGAAAAAAGCGCAAAATACAGAGAAAAATCCCATTTGGACCGAAAGCGTAACCGCAAACCCGCACATAAAGGCTAAGTGCGAATGCACATGTGTGTGAGGACGGTAGTCGCTTGTAATTAAATTCCCTGGCCGCGATATTTGTTTCTGCAGGGCCACGCCCCAACGTCCTGCCGCCCACCTTCCACGGCAAACACCGAATGTCCGTGCAGCAGGCCACTTCCTTTCATCGCGGCCAGTGCAACAGGATACGCCAGGGTAATTCGATTACGTTGTGGCCGACCCGGACATATGTATATAGCCCACTGTATTTGTATATGTGACTCCGCGTTAGAATTTTATTACAGCATTTACGAGATTTGGACAAAAAAAATTTAATTATGAACCCATGGCTTCATATGACTGAGTTCTGAGGAACTTTGGCCTTTCCTGGGAACAAGTAAAGTGCTTTAAAAGTAATATTTATTTATTTTATCTGTTAAAAACTTATAATAAGCAGTGAATTCCCTATAAAAAGCAATACACCGAACGACAATCTTGCAATTTAATCCCAATTGACTCTAACTTTTCCGCAGAACCGGGTAATTAATCATTGCGGTGAACTTTGTGCTTAATCAGCTGTCGTAATGCATTTTCATTGTTTGCTTGCGTTTAATCACATCAAACTTGTCAATATCAATCAGCAAGCTTCGTTAGCTATTGGCCAAACGTCGGGATTAATTAGAAGGAAAAGTTTGGCGTTGAGTAGGATGATGGATTCAGTCAGGTATTAAGTAAACAGTGTTTGTGTATCGCCCAGTTAAATGCAGTTGCACAAGTATCATACCGAACCCTATATTACCAACTTTAAAAACTCTTCTACAGCAATCACAGTCCCATCAAACCTCCCAAATAAATATGAACATAAAAAATTTACAAAAAAAAATTAAAAACTTTCGCAACAGAAGCAAACTCTAAATAAGTTGGCAACAGTTAAAGCACGATCCAGACATAGCACTTGCCTAGGCCATATATTTCTGTGGCCACTATCGAGTGCCGCAGACATGAAATTCTCACAAAGTAGCAAACTTTATGCCGACGCCGCCGCCGCACATTTTTCCCAGTCACACATACCAGCAAACTCACAATCGAGTTTTAGCCTGGTCGACGGGGAAAAAATAAGAAAAATACAGCAGAGGACGGAACTAACAGGAACTTTTTTGTCCGTTTCTCCCACCTTTTTTTTTGGTAGTAGCTATGTATGTATTTCTATATTTATGGAACTTTTTCAATTTGGAACTAAAGTTTGCTTTTTTCGGGTACATTTTTATTCATAACAAAGCAAAGCGTGACCGTGGGAAAGAACCAACAAATTTAATGGCAAAGCAAACGCGAACGGGGCAAAATGCGTTGAGGCAATTGCACAAATGGCAGCAATAAATTCGGGCAGTGATATATTTTCGTTATTAAAAACTAATTTACATCGTGTAAACGGTCGGAACTTTCCAGATTTATGTGCGCTCATAAAAAACTAAATGCGCCAAAAATGTGATGTCTCCTTCCCGCAGATAACAATGCCCAGAGGAGATCTTTAACAACCAACTTCCGTAGTTCGCACACACGGAACTTAATTGATTTTGCGGCCACCGCGTCGTATGCGTAATTTAATAATTGTTAAAGGAGACAGTGCCGTATGGCACGGAGGTAGCAAATTGAAATGCTTTTTTTAATGAGTCCGTCACCGATATGGGACAGGAAAGAAATAGTTCCGCGGGGGAAAGCATACTCCAAGGGCAATAAATTAAAATTTATGGTTGAGCTCATTACGCCACAATCACATCTCATTGTCCTGACACGGCAACATAAAGCCCACTGCCCATCGCAGGACATCACAATAGGCCTGTTTTTTTTTAATGCCCAGTGCATTTAAATGCTCTTAAAACCAGCCGTACCCTGTTCGGCCAGACTGAGCTTAATGCAATGGAAACAAGCCGTTTAATTGATGGACATTTAAATGAATTTCGAATTTTTTAACGATTTCTCTTGCCTAAAGCTGGTTAAATAACAATAAAAGCTTACGCACAAGCCTGTAATACTTAATTCAACTATCGTAATCGGTTCTATAATTTTCATTAGTATCAATCCGAACACATCTATTAAGTCCAAAAACACTTGTCGCAGTTAAGTTGCCCTCCTCTTTCTCACTCCGCCCCTTTCAGGACACATTTGCATTTGTGTGGCCGTCAGCTGCCGGGACAACCAATCGAGACAGGAATGAGAGCTCTAATTAGGAATGCTTGTGTGCGTTGGGCGCTCGTCAAGTGCTTATCGATTGTCCAACTCCATAATCGCTCAAGAATGATCGCCCTCAATGGGTTGGTGTATAGTACAGGGCAGTGAAGTGTGTGAGTGGGTGTCCTTTGTGGCAGTTACTGCACCATTTAAGCCACTGCTAGCGCCACTTCACTAACCGGTTATACATAATGCCTCGAAATGTTTGAGCGGCTGCCTTAATTGGGAAGATTTGCAGCTTGATTTAAAATTAAGTTTGTATCGTAGTGCAGTGCAAAGCCTATTAAAATCAGCCCCTAGTCTCAGCTTCGCTATCTCTTCAGGAAGGACTTCTTAAGTGCGCCTGCAGGCGAAGGTGGAAATGGGATGCGAGGCGAAATCTCATATCCTTTTGGCAGCCTAAGACAAACTCGGCGAGGCGAAAGAGTAACATTAAAAGCAATTTTCCATTGTGCAAATCCTTGTTTAAATGCCAGCTGCAGTGGTGTGGGTGCCAGAGTGAGAGTGTGTGTGTTTAAGTGTGAGGGTGCGTGTGAAGATGAAAGAGGATACGGTTTGAATTTCTGCTCCCTCACATTTGTATGTTAATGTTAATGGGCATACGAATTTGAATGTGAATGCTTTGTGAGTAATAAAATCTCATCCCTTTTTCTCAAGTATTAAAATTACAGATTTGAACCTTTTTGTGCCATTGTTGGGACAGGTCTCCTTACGCCTGGTTAGATCCTTAATCTGATGCTCGTCTCCTTTGAGACCTCTGCAGCGGGCAAAAGTGTGCTTCATTAGACAACTAAGCAAACTAAGCATATGCAAAATGCACCCCTCCATTTTACATTATTTATTTTCAATTTCACTAGAGGCACGATTGCTGGAAGCCAAAAACAACGCGCGCACACTGTGCGTATGCGTGATGGCTGTGGCTGCGTGCATTTGAAATGCAAAATAGTTTCGTACGCCGCAAAAATGGCTGCCAGTCGGTGGCCGCGACGACGGCTGTGTTGCCTCATTTGCATGCATGATGTTCGCACCTTGATGAGGCCTGCAGGGCAGCAGGGGGCGTGGCACTGCTCACAGCTGCCCACTGTCATCCAACGAGCACTGATGATAAAAGCATTTTGGGCGAATTTAAATAATTAATAGCCAGGTGAAATTTTGCGTTTAAACAGGCATTAAAATTTAAAAGGGCCAAGACCGCTTTTCCCCCAAAACAGGATGCGGCAAATTCAAGCTGTGGTTAATTT
Organism: Drosophila fuyamai; assembly: GCA_018153365.1. Classification (NCBI taxonomy): domain Eukaryota; kingdom Metazoa; phylum Arthropoda; class Insecta; order Diptera; family Drosophilidae; genus Drosophila; species Drosophila fuyamai. The sequence goes on along the minus strand of JAECXW010000116.1, from coordinate 9,311,428 downwards.
GGACAGACAGAACTCAAGTATTTTTCCTCAGCACAAGCTGTTTGCTACGCTGAGCTCGTAACGTTTTTACAAATGTTTTAATAATTACCGCACTTAAATTTAAACACTCTGGCTTCACCGAGTTGCCCACTTCCAGCTGCTTTGCTTACGCCCGCCCAGGAGCAAATTGTACAAAGTAGCATTTTGGGGTTAACTTCAAGTTAACAGCATTAACAACAACAATGGCCGGGAATGGAAAATACAACAAATAACAAACAAGCAACAAGAGCGAAGGCAAAAGGGCTTTAAAAGTTTCTTAATGTGCAAAACTTTGCTGGGCGTTTGCACTAAAAGGAGAGTGAACAGAACAAAAAACAGCGAGGGAACAACAAAAACGCCAGCCAGCAACGCGTGAGCAATAATTGCAATTTTATTTTATTTTCCCTATAAAATGGATCCCATTAGGGGCGAGAAAACTTTAAAAAACAAAGACTTTTACCCAAGTCAAGTTTAGCTACAAAATAAAAAGGAGGGCAAGACCTATTCAGCCAGTTTGACAAACAGCTGCGTTTGCCATCCGTTAGCCTGTGAGCCATATTTTCTGCCAGACTCCAAATAAAAATCCCCAAACTTATGTTGCCAAGCGGCAGACGCTGACATTGCCTGATCCTGGGTCTCCAGTCTGGAGTAGAAGCATTTCATGCATGGTCCTGGGAATTAACAGCACATCGAGCTGCGAGCTCCCCCTTTGCTTACTCGTTCTCTTAGCCCCGTTTCAATGCCCAGACATGTGCAGCTAGTATGCATGCAAACGATGCTCTGGAGACACCGAGACGTTGATAAGTTTGCATATAAATTGTGACACATGCTACGGGCCCCGAACGCCAGTCAGGGCACATATTTTAAAACCGACTTGAAGGCGCGAGCAGGAACGACAATGTTATTTATGTCCGGGCGCAACTATTAGCTGAGATTTTGATTAAATTTCTAAATACCCACGACTGGGGGCTCTCCTCTACTACTCTATGGGAAAAGTTTTCGGTCAGCTGGGGAGTTGAGTTCATATTGGACTGCGGACTACGTTGCGTATGAGTAATGCATGCCGAAACAAAAATGTCAAAGGTCTGAACTTTGCCACACATTCACAGACCCAGACCGACATTCTCGACAGAGACAAACAGCCCCGCCCCACTCCCAAAATGTTCCGCCCCCTGAAAGTCTGGCTGCTGCTCGTCGTACTCCTTGCGCTCCTCGTGCTCCCTGTACTCCTCGTGCTCCTTCCACTCCTTGTGCTGCTGTGACATGCCCTAAAGTCCTCCCAAGTGTCTGCTGTGTCGCATTGAATTTATTGGAATTTTCGTTTTGCTTTGAGCCAGTGTCTAGGACATCGTTGGCCTGTCCTGGCCTCTCGGTTTTGGCCATATCTGGCCCGGCTTGCTGTGTGGATGAGGCGGCAGAATATGTCCGTTGTCCTTATACCCTTCGTCTCCAAACAATTCCGTTAATGTTTCGCTGGCTTGTGGCTGACAGCGGTCAGCGAGCGGTTGGCTCCGCCGCCGGTCATGGACAGCCCCAAGTTCAGCAAACCTAAATATTAGATGAGCTTCACTTTTCTATTACGTCCGGGGGCAGGTCAGTGTGGCTGTTGAGTAATTTTCAGGCCATAAGCTTCATGTTTTATTTATTTTCGGATTGTGTGCAGCTCAATTGCTTGATTGGCAGCGAGGAAAGCGGGAAAGCGTAGTCGATTTGAACGGGAATTGGGTATAAAATCCCGGCTGACTGGACTGCAGCCAACACAAAAATTAGACGTATAAGGGATATATATATATATATATATATATATATATATAAATAAAATATAATAATTCCTTTATTTCAAGCAATATGTCCTTAAGAATTGAATTGACAATAAGGATCAAAAACAAATTGATTGTTTAAGAATATGAACAGGCTTTAGTAAAATAAAGTAAATGACAGTTAAATTTAAATAAATCAATTTTAACGAAATTATGGAGAATTGATGTTCTGCACTCTAGAAATTAAGTGAATAAACACAAGACGACTGTTTCAATAAATTCTCTTAGTTAATTTTTTTTGATAAAGCGAAATTTTTGAAAGCAATTATAATCATTCCTGCTTTTAATAAACCTAATGATATTTATGAATAATTCTCTCGGTCTGACAGCCCTGGGCTATTCCCCATTCACAGCTATCAGCTTCGAGCCCAAAAAACTTTTTGTTTGCGTTATTGTTTCAATGGCCAAATAAATAAATATTGATTATACACGTACCCGGGCAGGTAACCTGAGCAAGTGTAAGCAACATTTTGGCCGCTTTCAACAGAAAATGGCCCCAATGGCGCTGAGCTGTCAGCTGGCGTGTTTAAAAAGTTTGCCCTTCCAACCGGACTGTGGAGCAACTCCCCGGGCTGATTTGAAGCTGAATCGAAGCTGGAAAAGGTCGGGGGATTTCGTTCTAGTCCTGATAAGACTAATGCCGGCCGCTTGGCTAATTGAAAAAGTTGCATTACTGTTGTTGCGCATTGTGCGCAGCCAGTGGAAAACGAGAAATTGTTGCTGCCACAAAACAAAAAAAAAAAACAAAAATAGAAAGAGGAGAAAATGTTATTATTATGGCTCCTAGAATGAGAACGCAATTGTGGTCAAGTTTCCTAAGGCATTTGCATAATAAGCCTTGTGTATGGAACTGTGACTGCGACTCTGACTGCTCCTGTTATGGTTATTGTTACGGAGGCACTGGCCAGCGGGGCATGAAATTGTTGTCTGCCTCAGGTCGGTCTCAAAAATTAGGAGAGCCTGCCGGACCAGGAGTACGGGGATATTGACCCAGGACCTGAGCATGAGCCCGAGCCAGGGCCAAAGCGGAAAGCATAAATTCTCGTACGATATGAGAACAGCCAGCAAGCATCCGCACATAAATAAATCATAAATATTAAATGAAAATGAAAAATGGGCTGCAGGAGCAGCGTGGCGTGGAAGGAAGCGCACAGAACCTGTCAGCAAGTGCCTGGCCAGGGAATAATAATGCAGGAGCCAACAATGCACCGGCGATCGCATGATTAGCGGCAGTCCAGGTCCACAGCTCCAGAGCTCCAGACCAAAGCCAGTCCATGACTCACCAGAAGACCAGACCCAGACCGAAGCATGTGCTGAGGCCCCAGGCAACGCACGATATTCTCACAATGCAGAAAATTACTAAATTCGATATGCAATTTATAAAGTCGGAGCCCCAGAACCCAGAACCCAAACCAAACCCGCACCCGCATCCGAACTAGTCCCCTCAAAACTGGGCGCCTGGGCTGCTTCGGTCGCCGACTGTGTCTGGCTTTTTTGGCAGCGCTGCTGAAAACGATTTGGTAAGTACTGTTTGTTGATACCCAGCCAAGGCTTAAGTGTACCCAGAAGCAAAAGCAACAAAATCCTGGCAAAAATACTTTGCTTTAATGCGCTTTGCCCGGCCAGTTCGCCCTTCTTGAGGGGATTGCCAGAGCAGAGGAACTGGAGCCGGAGATCATAGTTTGCTCCTGCTGCTTGCTACTAGCTTGTTATTTGAAGACGTTTAAGCTGCAACTGAGGCAAAGAACTGAAAACTATATTCATTTTCAATTTCACTTCGTTTTTTTTTGTTTTGCTGCAGCAACTTACAAACTAACCCAGGCTGAAACAAGATTCCTTTCCAGTTTGATTCCTGATTGCACCTAATAAAGTCTCCGGTTTCCTTGTTAGTCCTAGGTAAGGTGCACTTAAACCAAAAATTTCCAATAACCAATAAACATATTCATTGAATTAAATATTGTGTTGTGATGACTTTATAGTTACTGAAATTGCCTATAAAATAAGATATTTTGAGGTAACAACAAGCAAATTCACCAGATATATAATAAATATGACTAAACATTTATTTTCAGTCAGCAATATATATATGCTCAGCCGGGCCGAATTTAAATATAGTTTTTAAGGAAAAATTTAAAATCAGAGACTGCGGCCAACTGTGTCTTAAATCATATTTAGGAAGTGTTCACCAACGAATCACTATATTAATTAATAAAATTATATAATAGTATTTTACTTTAAAATTCCTCTCAATTTGTTGAGCAAAATTTCCATTTGTATTTTTCTGAAAAAGTTTTTATTTTATAACATAAATTGGACACGCAAGTCTCTACCAAGCTCCACTGACTACCCGTGAACCATTAGGGTTTTTAAAACAACTGCCACGCACTGAAACTCAGGCGGACACGGGACAAGATGATTTAAAAAGCGTTAACATATTTTCGGGCGCATATTTGGACAGCGGAATAGGGCGGGACAGAACCGCAGACGCACGCAGTTGGCCGGAATACTCATTAATCATTTCATAACGTGGCAGGAAAGTTTTCGCGCCAGGTCGGGTCATAGTCGCAGTAGCAGTCGTAGTCATAAGGCATTAACTTGCCGGGCACTTTCACGGGTATTCCGTGAGATATTATCAAGTTGATTTCACGGGCGGAGGACTGGGAATGTTGGGCAACCGCGACAAATTTGAAAAATGGCTCAAAGTTTTAATGCCACGCCCCCAGAATCAACCCACGGCCCTATTACTCCCACTCGCATGACATACGAGCTGAAATAAATATTTTTTTTCCCTGGCACGTTACAAATGTTTTCAGTCAGATGAAAAGTTTGCTTCATTGTGAGCAAATTTAAGAGCTCCTGGAATTGCCAGCACCCTGGAAACTTTCCTTCTCACCGAGCAGTTCGGAATTGTTATTTCAAATTTAAATAGCCCGGCTCGGGTGTGCCATGCCTGCTGAATTACTCGACAATTTTATGACTCCATGCCTAAAATCCGTATGACGCTGCAAGTTGGCCCTACCATACCTCCAGACATCATCAGCTGTTGCCGGCAGTTCGCCGCCCCATCTTCTCCGGAGAAAGATGATGGAGAAATGCTGAAATGGAGAGACTGTTTGAGCCGAGTGCCAAGAGTCTGGCAAGTGTAAATCGGCTTTGTCGTCGCTTGTTGTGTATACAATGTAAACAGAAACTAAACAATACTGGTTGCCCAAAAGTGAGAAATTCTAGCTCTCGGATTCTCCATTTCTCTGGTAATCTCTCAGCATCTACATCTCTCTGCCGGTATAAGAGAACTCTCTATCCGCAACGCACGCGCAAATCTGAGAGAATCGTTTGGCATCTCCATAGCGAATGTTGTTCATTTAAAGCGAATTAATGTAAAATCTGCTTGTGGTTGACTCTGCTTTTATGGGACATTTAAAAATTTATTATTTATGCATAGCAGTTAGAGAAAAATATTGAAAATTTACAGACCAACATAAACTACCAGCTTTAAATGTTAATCGACGTGAGAGAAAAGCTATTTATATCTCCGCGTCAGGATTTTAATAATTTGTAAATGGTGTTTTCATGAAGACACTAAGCTAACGTTTGCTTAAAAAAGCGATTCTCACTGTATACCTTATTTTAAAATTGTAGATTTAATTATGAATTATGAACTGATTGAAATATCGTTTAAATTAAAATCTTTGCGATTAGAAATCTAGGTATTAAGCGAACAACTCGTAAACTCATAGAAAATATTAATTTTCGATTGCACTCAAATAATGTTTTCAAATGATTCAGATTCACAGATTTATTGGTTTGATTTTTAACCAATTTATACATAAACTTGCGTATAACCGATTTTTAAGAAACAGTTTTGTTCTATGTGTTTCTTGAGTACAATTTATTTCCAAAATTACCTTAACTTTTACGAAAGATTTTCCTCCTTGTTCTTAATGAGCCATTTTCTAAAGATTTCCCAGGACAATCTGCTGTAGTTTTTAACATCTAAATTTCACTTGCCCTGCTAAAAAGAAACAAAAACTGAGGGGGAGAAAACTTCTTAGCCAAACATCAAATTCACGCCGATTTTTGTCATTAGAGCAACAGCAAACTTTGAGAGCGAGCTCTCGAGGCTACCGGTTCCCTCTTGGCCAACTTGCAACCGCCCGCTACCTCCCACTACCACCCACTACCGCCCACTCTTTGGACCAGAAGCAGACCAACTGTCACTCGGGCAGGGGCGCCCTTTTTAATGGTCAAAAGTTTTATGTTTATTGTTTATGCGTTGAAGCAAGAATTTTCATGAACTTTTCATTGTTCCGGTTTGCTGGCAGAAAACTTTTAGCATACAATGCACTTTAATTTGGCTGCCCCCGACAGCAGTTCCAGATCCCTTCTCTTTCCCAAAAATAAAAGCCTGGCCGAAAGGAACCGCCTTGGAAACAAAAGGAAGGCAAATGTTGCAGCAAAAGTTTATGCGCCAAGTACTTGGCCAAATGACAGTAAAGTGGGGCCCAAGAAAATCGGCGGCCAAACAACCTTCAATGCCATTGACAGTCCAGGCGTTTCATTTGCGCGTAATATGCGCAGGCCAACTTTGTTTTATTGGCCGCGAATGCAAATAAAAGTTCTAATGTATCCCTCAAATTTAGTTTGAGCAACTCGAGTCAGTCCGGTTCAGTTAATTCTTTCCATTCACAGGCGAAACAATGAGATGTCCAGAACAGTGGTTCCAGGCCCTTTTTTCTTTTGCCCGTCGTCATCTTGTTAACATTTATTCTCGCCTCTTTCGTCTCTCTGGGCACCTGCCTGGCGGACTTACAATGTAAAAGTTACTCCAACTTGTGTTCTCTGCTCGGCTTTTTTCAGCTCCGGCAAAAGTTTGGCCACTTAAAGCAGTTTGTCAGTCCGTTTCGAGCGTTAACTTGCCCATTCTGCGGCTCTTGCATTTTTGCTGAGACGAGGACTGCACAGCACAGTTTACTTTCGAATTTTTCAATCATCACATTATGCAGTGTGACAACAAAGTTTCTAAGGATGCTTGCCACACATTTTGCATTTTCCTCAAATCCGAAAAGCCATGTGCCTTTCTAAGCATATTTGGCAGAATACTATATACCAGTTGATGGCATAATAAATTTCTCTAGCTGCTGCACATATGCTGAATGCGAATAAAAGCATTTGACTTTCTCGAAATTGTTTATTTGTCGGCTGGGTGAAATATTTTTTACTGCCCGGCGAACGTGAAGTGTAAATATGTCCCAAAGAGCTGCCATCACTTTTGCTCCTTATTTTCGCTTTTGGCCCTGTTTTTGTTGATGTCAGTGGCAGTCGGTGCAAAATGTCGCCCACAGGCCGATCGACAAGTGAACAAACAATAAAGAAAGTATTTTCAAATAAAGTAAATATGTCCCCGAAATAGCTGTGCTGCAACTGAAACTGAAAACAAATCGAATTCCCTGCATAGAAGCTTGCCGCTAACCACTCAGAAAAATATTATGCCTAAAGCATAAGTTTTTAAGGGTGCTGCTCATTTAAAATATGAAACCATTTATAAAACCTGTAGTTGTTTATAAATGTACCAATTATAGTAAATTAGAAAATGAGAGGAAAATTAGTGTAAAAGTTACCTTAAAGGAAAAATTTAAATACTTGAAGAATATATTTTTTATAAGCGAAAAAATACAAATATAAAAAAAAAAATAGGAGACGATTAGGAATTTATTAAATATCACAAATTCTTTCAAGTGTCAAAATTGAAGGTTCCAAGTCACGCTAAAGCTCTGAGAAAAAAGTGGCCACATTCTAGTCCAAAAATTGTGCTCGTCCTGTGGACACATGGGACCTGCTGGAGGAGGACAAAATTGTGACACAAAGTTATGACAATGATGAAATGGGAGCGACGACGACGCCACCGACGCCCGTTGATGATGATGAGCCGCAGCGGCAACTGAAGCAGAAGGAGCGACGTCGTCGGAGTCCTGTCATGGACACGGATCCCAGCTGCCACCGGTGGGAGAGTAAGACATTTTCCGCCCACCACCCCACTTTTTGTACTTTGCCTGCCGCAGGAATACAATTTCATTTGATGTGCATGTGTGTGATGAAATTTTCGCACATTTACATAAAAGAGATGTTGCAAATGGGATGGTAAGGGAATGCAGGCCCAGCAGACGCTCTCATATGACCATGGTAAATGCCCTAACCCATATACTTCTGCACATCTAAGCCACTAATGAAGCCCAGCCTGAAAGAGTCCCAAATGAGGCTTCGTTTTCGGTGCAATCGTGTTAAGTTCATCAGAACTCGGATTACGGTCACATTTCCAGGGCACTGCCAGGCGATGACATTTTTCGACTTTCACCAACTTGACTCGCAGTCATCTTGGAATTTGCATGCCAAATACCGAAAGCGATGCCAAGTCGTTCAGTCACATGTGACATTGCATGCCGCATACCGGAAAAAAAAATTACAAGGACTTGGAGGAGGAGGAAGCGAAAGCAACAAAACTTTACGAGTACCAAATACACTTAAAAAGTAATAAAATATTTTATTACGGCACACAAAACTACTGCACACATGGCAACGGCAGAAATTGCTTGGATATATGCAAACACATTACGTTGGAGAGAACTTGTGAGACTTCCCTTTCGAGAAAGTTTACTTTTAAATAAACCAGGACTCTTCTCAGTAAAATTAAATATTCATTAGTCCCGAACAGCAGCCATCACGTCCCCCGTTCGATGTCACGGATTTTGATTAAGCATCTAATGCCGCATCCGTAATGCCCCATCAGGACACGAGCCACTAATCAATAATGCGCTCTTTACGTCACGAAGCTAATTCTGCGATTCAGCCAGTTAACCGCAGGGCCAGGACGCCTTGACTCCCAGCCCTGTCTGTTTGCGCTGTGCGTGTCATTCTGCGAGTGGCAATCGAGACAAGGACCTGCAGGATCAGTCCCCGGCCCCGTCCCTCCTCGCTGTTGACGCAGTTCATCAATCAAATCACTGGCTGTTAGTCAAGCAGTCATGTGATTTGATTGATTCGCGCTAAAAATCCCTAGTCAAACAAACGCCAGCTCCAGCACTCGCAGCGCGGCATTAATAATGCGGCTCGAAATGAGGAGCCAAATGGGTGGTGGCAGACTGGGTGACAAAAGGGGTAGCAATGTTGCAACCACAGCAGCTTGCATTTGCGTGCAAAAATGGATACGGAAATGGAAGTCAATGGGGTATAATATATAGAACCTTCACAGTGACAGCTGCTTAAGGGAAAGCAGGCATTCATTTGTCACTCGAACTGGGTATAAATAATTTACACAAGACATTGTCTCTGCCCCGAACATCTTAGCCAATTTTAGCAACTGCTCCCCAACCGACGGTTAGGACATAAAAAATTGTTACGTCAATGAAATTGCCCAATTTTATGTACAATCAATAAATGGAGCAGGAGCAACGGTACGTGTTGGCTGCCTCAATTTATTTGGTATTCATGCAACATTAACATGGATTTTTATTAGTATCATGTTTTTGAGAAGGGTTTCGACCTATCCAACTAATAAAACTCCCCGCCACTTGCTGTGAAATATACGGCTTTACGGCAGTCGGAGTCCCACAACCCTTTTGGATGAAAATTCCAGAGCCGAAAGGGCTTAGCAATGGCCAGGGAAATTGTGTTATGCCTACGGCATCGAATTGGATCGCATCCAGACAGGTGATGGAAAATGTTTCGAGTCGATTGCAAGGTTGCCCTTTGGCAGTCAGAGTCAGAATACGTGACTCCTGCCGGCTGGCATTTGCCTTTGCCTTTTGAATTTGAGATCTCCACCTCCACAACTCCAGCTGTCTTAGTCGTGCGTGGCTGGGCAAACGAGAATCAATACCCGATTTGATTGACACTTTGAATTTAAAGCGTTAAATTAGCCAGGCTGCCGAGAACAGCGGTTTTCCTGGGAGACGAGGTGTGGGATCCTGGAATCTGAAGTTGCTCAGGCGACACTAAGCCGATTCCTTTGCCTTTGACTGGAGCATCCGTTACTGTCTTACATTAATTCATTAAGCAGCCCCGCAGCTGAAAGCCAAGCAGCCATGTAAGCGCCTTGGGCTACAGTGCATATTCTGGCTTATCACAACCTAAAAAATATAAATAATAACAATAATGAAAAAGTCAAATAGTTAGTAGGTACATTCTCTAAGTAGTCTGCATTATAATTTTGGGTTTAGTTTTTGACCATATTTATTAACTCATTTTTTTGACACTTGATTAAATCACAGTTTTTTTCGGCAGCTTTACCAAAAGAACTATGGACCTCATAAAATTAAATAATAATTAATTTGTATGCCAATTTTGGATTTATAAATTATTATTTTATTTAGATACTCCGCTTAATAATTCTCATTGAAATACTTTTTATTTAGACCTCACAAAAGGCTGAATGGTTCCTAAAAATATCATTAAATTATAAGCTGTTCTCATAAGCAATTTTCACTGTACCACCTAATTTACACCCCAAAGTAGGCAACACGAAAATTGCTACGAAGTCGCAACAACCAACAAGTGTCTGAACTTTCGCTGAGAGCTTTCACTTCCCCCACCGACATTGCCTCCCTTCAACGTGGCCACTAGCTTAGCAATGCTGACGACCCTTGCCCAGCGCAGAATGTCTCACGTTTCAGCCACTTTTCGACCATAATTACAGCCAAGAGCAATTTGAAAAACACTTGATGCTGGCAATTAAAAAGTTGAACAACATTTTTCTTCAGCAACGGGGTCCACCTCACTTAGCTGCTGCTCCGGGCTGCAAGTGTAATTAATTAGTTTTCAATTTCACTCTGCTAAATATGCATAATTTATGTGCCGGTGAGTGGAGGGGGGCGGACCGGAAATGGGGGAGGAGTTGGGCCACGTCATGGTCATAATAAAATTTACTAGCCATTACTTGCTCTCCCCTTTCAAGTGGCAATTCTCTCGTTTTTCTCCGCCATCTTCGTCCTGCCACTTTCCGTTCGGCTGGCAATTTGTGTGGACCAATTACTTTGTTTGTTTGCCGTTCGCCGTGCGACAATTGCTAAGGACAACTGCGACTTTTGCCACTGCCACGGTTGCACTGCTGCGTTTCCTCTATTTCCGTTGCAAACATTTCCGTTTCGCATTGCAGCAAATTTATTGTTTCCTTGCGGCTTGCGTGTGTGTCTGTGTGTGTAAGAACGGTGGCCACGGCGTTGTCCTTTTTCCGTGTCTCTGTTTCAAGCACTGTTTGAAGCACACTTTTGTGCGCGGCTTGAGTCTAATGTCGCTCGGCACCTTCAGAGAAGGATCTCCGCAAGGACTCTAGCTCAATCAAACAGCAAAATGGCGGCAAGGCGGAAGTGCCGTCCCTACATCCGCACAAAAAGCCCCACGCACAAACGTTGTTTGGCTCTTCCGGGCCGGAAATACGCATTTAGTTGCATGTGAAATTGCTACATTTTTGTCAACAGGCAAATTTATATTTATTTCTACGCGTTTCTTATTCTGTAAGGCGGAACCGAGACTTGGCGATGAAAAATTGAAATGTCGTTTCTAATAAATCATTTCGGCAAGCTCGCAGCGACTTGTTTGTTTCGGTTCGCCGTTCGCCATCGCCGTCGCCGTCGCCAACTGTTTGTGCTTATTTCCGTTTCCGCCGGCCCCACGACCCTGGCCAAGCTCCCTTTTTTTTGTTGCCCTCCCTGGGCCCGGGCTTACCTGGCCGGATATTTTCAGCGCCGTCATTGCAGCCGACATAATTAATTACCGCGGCGCGCAAGCTTTTCCCAGCGGCCTCCTGTGTGACTCACCTGAGGCGACGGCGGCGGCGGCATTGGAAAACAGGAAGCGACCTGTCCTTGCCCCCAGATTTGCTGACAGACAGCCAGCAAAAGGAGGCTGGCAACAGCTAGCAACAATTATAATTGGATCGCTTTAATTATATGAATTTATGCGGGCCAGTCTGTTGTTGTGGTGGCTGTGTTTTGGCTCCAGGTAATCCACACACAGCCGGACAAATCTTCTGGCCCGCATCAAGTTTGGCCAAGAGATTTCCATTTAAATGGCTGCAGAGAAAGTCTCCTTTTGGCTTTTATATCAAATTAGCATGCATGAATAATGGCATACAAGGCTTAGATTTCATATGCACAGGTGACCCCAAATGGAATACTAAATGAATTCGTTTTGCCAGATGACAGATTTTCTAGTTAATAATCCCCTGGATTCTTTCACCCCCGAAACTGCTCTCAATTTACCAAAACGTTTATCTCTGGCTTACCTTAAATCTCAATCGACTCACAAGACCGATGGCACTTTTATCGTAAATTTGCCGCTGCTGCTGGGAGCAACACTTTTCAATTAGGAGGTGCCACCAAAGCTGAATCGGCCATTATCGTAGTGCAATTCAATTAGACGCCGCTGGGCGGTGGTAGGGCGTGGCACCAGGACAAAGGATCCTAGGGGGAGAATGCGAATCTTGCCAGCACATTTGACAGCATGAAATTGAGTGAGCTGCAGTTGCTAGACACACACAAAGCCTCCCCTGCCCCCCTCCACCCTCGTAACGTCTCATTTCGGGCCTTCCAATCGAAGGACGAGCGATCTAGAGCTCGATTTGTGTGCCAGAATATACGACTATATGCAGTGCGGGCCCCTTCGGCTTGCACTCGCATGAGTTATCATTTCAGGCACATTGATTTATGCAGTCGCCGGGAAAGCAACCTGCATGGCTGCTGCTGAGATAAGAATTAATTGGCAAGTGCACTGTGCAAATAAATTGCATAGCCGGGTGTGGGATTCGGGTGTGGGTTCCGTTCAGTTCAGTACTAGTGTGGTGTGGTGTGGTGTGGTGTGGTATGGGCTCTGCTGTTCTGCTGCAGCACTCGTGGGCAAACACACATAAAGCAGGTCCCTGGATTGCTGCCGCTTTTAATGCAAATGTGACAAATGTTTTACGGCTGGCTGCGTATGCATTGACTCTGGGCAAACACCTGTAAATGGATTGAAGCCACAGCAGGCAGCCAGGAGCGGCGGCCTCCTGCCAGGGAATAGATCCATTTCACACTATGTTTCACTTTGAAATATGAATAGTAATCACCCACTTTCCTGATGAGCCTTGGCACAAAAAGCTTCTTAAAAGAGGTCATTTGATCGTTGAAAAATGTTTTAACTAGCTATGTACAAAGATTTATTTTATTACCATAAGATTCTTGGAAATGTAGTATTCTATTCATTCATATTTCTAAGTTCATAAATTTAATTTGCTCGAATTTAACAATCTTTTTTATGCCCATTACCAATTAAGACAAATAATACGCTCTAAAGTCACAGAGCCATATATATTAGATTGATATAAATCAAACCGCTTTTAATCAAAATATATTTTTAATCGACATGTCAAAGATAATAAAATCGAAAACAAATGTAAATAAAAATAAATCTAAATAAAAATAAATAGCGTAAATGCTGTTTATGTTTTGGTATATATAGTGACTTCTCAAATTGCCAATATTTATATTTCACTGAAACATAGAAACCCACTGGTTAGGATTATTTCCAGCAGATGGCCCGGCAATCCGCTCCTGCATGAAATCCCCGTATATCAGTTGCAACTGCAATTGCAGCGGACCCTCTTTGTTTGCATTATAGCCAGGCTTTAACCGGTGCTGGCCTTGGTGCCACATTCGGAGGACATGGCCAACTGCGTGGCAGCACTTGCAATTGCATTTTTGCCCATATTTGGGATTTGCATTGCCACATTAACCCCCAGTGTGCGTCTGTGTGCTCGGTTAAATTTGCAGCACAGGGAGAACATAAATTGAAGGGCAGCCGAACAACATTTGCAGACGATCAATATTATTGCGCCTGCGGTGGGGCAATCAACGAAATTGAGAGTCCCTCAACAATGACACCACATGAAGGAAGTTACGGAGCGTCATGGCTCCCTGGAGAATCGGGCACTCTGTATTAGCCATCACGATGATGCTGGTGGTCTATTGATTTCCCAGCTGATTGGACTGCCTTAAACTATATTTATTACTTACGTACTTATGGAACTCCTCCCCTAACGACTGCACTCAAAACCATTGACAGAGTATCTCCAAAGGATATTATCATCTGTTGCCAATCGGTTAATTACTTTTCCCTGTCTGCGTCAGCAGGATGCTATTCCCGCCTATTCCTGAGGGTCGTCTTGGTCTCTGGTACGCAATAAATTAGAACTCGCTTTCATTGATTTCTGCTGAGAGCAGCAAGTAAACATTTAATTAAATTGAAGCCCCAACTGCACACTCCAGCGCACGCTAAACACTTTTATACCAGTGGCAATTAAAATTGCGTATACGTGATGTTGTCTACCATCGCCCCCGGGCTTTGATTAATGGCCAGGCGCAAAGCAGAGCGAAAAAAAAACAAGAATCGAAAAGAAATATGCAAATTGAAGATTTATTAAAGCCGGCACCAAAGACGGGGTCGTGATCCTATCCCGGGCGTTAACAGTTGACAGTAATTTCCTGCATCTGGACGCGCTCAAAGCGAAATGCAATTTCCGATAGAGCGACGCCTTTTTTTATGCGGCATCCAGCTGCATGTGTCATTATTCTTATGCCGTTGTACCTGGGCGATGCTTTATGGCAGCAAGGACACAAGGCTTAAGCCTGTAATCGTAGCTGAGAGATGGCTGAAACCGGGCTCGCACGGAGCAGAGCAGCTGCTGCCGTAAAAAATAACCTCACATAAGAGTATGACAAAGTAGAAGGGCACATCAAAGGCGGGGCTGCTGACCTCCAGACCTCCAGAACTCCAGACCTCCAACTTCCAACAGACGGCAGACGACAGACGTAGGGCGGCATAAAGGAGAGTAATGCCAAAGGATAATGCGTGGCTTTGGAGGAGTATGGGAACTAAAAGGATTTTGCCCACGTTCCGCGCACTAGAGCACATAATTTAATATGCCCAAATGAACAACAATTGAAATGAACAGCAATGCCAGCAGATGAGACATTATTTGCAATTCACTAATCCCATAAGTACAATGAAACAATGAACTGGGAGCTAAAGTGTTCTAAATATATAATAACACAAAACAATGCGTTGACTATCGATCAGCACTAACTCAAACCAAAATTATAATACCCTCTGCAAGGGTATAACAAGAAAGGAAAGCTAACTTCGGGCGGAGCCGAAGTTGATATACCTTTGCAGAATATTCTGTAAATAATATTCTCCAAAATTATTCATATGATGCATTCTTAATACTCATAAAAATCCCAACTTCCTAACTTTAAAAACACCAAAGTTATGGCATTTTCAATCGCTCAGTTATATGGCAGCTATAGGATATAGTCCTCCGATCCCGGCCGTTCCGACTTATATACTGCGTGCAAAGGAAAGAAGGGTGTGTGCAAAGTTTCAAGTCGATATCTTTAAAACTGAGAGACTAGTTCGCGTAGAAACAGACAGACGGACAGACGGACATGGCTATATCAACTCAGGAGGTGATCCTGATCAAGAATATATATACTTTATAGGGTCGAAGGTCCTTCACTGCGTTGCACACTTTTGACCAAAATTAAAATACCCTCTGCAAGGGTATAAGAATACACTTTATCCTTTATCCTTTAATCCTTAACACTTAAGACACCTTTGAATATGATAATTTTAAGGATAAATGTTTTTTTAAGCCGCCCATAATTATAACGATTTAATTGGGACAAATTGCAATGCTTAAAGTGCATTATTAGTGTATTCTTATGAATAAGAATTTTTCCTAGTAATGGTATTTTTTTATTTGTAGTATTCGAATTGATTTCGTTATCAAGCTGTTGCTTTTCTTATCAGTGCTTTGAACAAGTCCATCAGACGAAATAGAACCACATCAATAATAAATAGAAACTTTTTACTTTATTTACACGTAGAACTAGTGAGTCAAATGGCGCAGTATGTTTACCCAATAAATTAAATAAGATTCGAGTCTGGGGTAGTCAGAGCAGCCAGCGAATGGTGATTATTAAAATGGATTCTACATGGTATACCGCTGGATCAGTAGTATGCCTCGCATTGCATCTGGCGGCGCCACTGTGACCAATCCGCACACCCAGTCACCTCGGAATTGGCCACGAATCCTTTGCCGGCGGCGCAATTGAGCAGCATAGGTGTGGCATCGGGCCCGGGGCACAGGTAGAATTGATTGGGATCCGGAGAGGCCCAGGGCGGGGGCTGGCTGTCGCAGCCAGCTGACAACTGGGTGGCGGCCACCTGCTCCTCCGAGGGCCGGCAGGCTGGCCAGTGGGCGAAAGGCAGGCAGCCGAGGTAACCGAGACCGCTGAAAAATCCACGACCCGCAGGACACTCGAGCTGCAGCGGTTCCCCGCCATCGGAGCACACGTAGAATATGTTGGGGTCCGGATCTCCCCACATGTCCGTGGCATGTCTGCATGTTGCATTCGTGGTCTTGTCAGGATCGGTGGACGTGGACGCGGATGCGGACGCGGAGACCTCCCCCTGCAGCAGCAGCATCAGCATCGTCAGGACCAGCATTTCCCAGAGGAAAATACTCCATTTATTTTTCATAAATAATTTCATCACGAACGGCAACAGGAGCATTTATTATGACACACAAAGCTCCCTTGCTCACTGTCCGATTGTCTGATTTCCCTTTTTTGCAATTCGCTAGTAAATTCGGTTATTTTTGCACGCTTCTCATCATTGGAAACCCATAAGCTGGCTTCGTTAATAAATTTATGTACACTCTGCTGAAAAACTCGACTCGACTGATTGATGTCGTCGCCGTTGTCTTTCGTTTTTATACTCATGCCCATTGCATGACTTTCCATGTTCCCTGCCAACCTTATCGCTGCTATTCCTATACAGTCATTTTTTATCGGGTTTTTCGGGCATTTTTATTTTGGAGTAAAGTGACGTCGTCGTTCTCTGTTCTTTGGCAGCAACTCGTTGATTAGATAAGCAGTCCGGTTTAAAGTTTCTGCTCTCGGTTGATAAGTTCCGAAATTAATCGCACGAGTGAAGATTTCAATCAGGAGCTGGCCAAAAATTTCCTACTCTCATTGTCCGATTGACGATTGTAAGAATTTCCCTTTTGCGAACATGTCATAGTGATTCATACTGCCATGAAAATCAGAGACCAGTAAATTTGGACTACCGTATAATTACCCGCACACACATACCTTATCTAACCGATAGCACCGACAATAATTGCCTTTCAAATGAAGCCAAATTGGAAATTATTGCTGTAGAAATCATTTGAAAATTTAATTACCCTCTACTAGGCTCAGTGCTCAGAATTCAGGCGCAGGCCCAGCTGCTGTCAAAACTTCTAATTGATTTGGCTTAGAGCACCCAAAACGGAGCTCAGCTGCCGCCGGGAAAGAAGTCACTTTGCGGCCAGGACACGGAGCCCATAACCTGAAAAAAATAAAGAAAAAGTTCTACCAGTTTTGTTGTTGAGTCACGTTGTCAATTCAACTTCCATTCTCGCTCTCCACTTTTTGCACTCTATTTACGAGAGTCCCAAGTTTAAATAGGCAAACTTCGTGGAGCCCTGGCAAAGTTGACAATATAATCGACATAAATTCCAATAGGCTTGCTATCGAAGTTGGCTTCTGGCAGGGAATTCAATTAAAAGTTTCGTAGACGTGAGCACAAGGTGACACTGAGAGCCAAACATTTGGCACACCGAAATCAGAGTTACTTCGGTTCCTGGAAGCGTTCATCACTTAACCACTTGAGACGTGATATCTGCCAAAAGCAGAGTAGCAAATTAAGCCAAGAATTCACCATTATCTGCATAAAAACACCCGATAAGCGTACAACACTGCGTATGGGCAATACCAGAAGCCAAAACAGGCCTCGAACTACGTTCATCATCGGAGGTGTCAACAAGGCAATGCCAATGGCAATGATATAGCAGCGCTTTCAAGAATCCCGATAAGTTGCCTGATCGGATAGAATGTTATAAAAGCTCAGTCGCTGCCTTCCAGTCGTTCAGTCTGTTATTAATTTTTGAATCGAAAAGAAGCTATTAAAGGATTCACCATGTTGAAAGGTAAACAACTGGAATTATCTGAATCTGAATTATTGTGCGTACGGCTATGGAGTGTTTTAAGTGAATTGTGAGAAAAAAGGATACAAACTATTATATTGGATATTTAAAAGGATACAAAGATATCTACGTTTTCAAACAGTGTTTTTAAATGAACATAAAATAAAAAGTGACTATTCTTGAATTGAATTCTATTTGTTTTAAATATCGAGAACATCCTGCAAATATTAATATAATTTTTAAATACCATTACCGATACTAAAAATATATATTTATAAATTTTTGTTTGGTTATAAGGTAAATTTCCTTCTAAAATATTTCAAATATGTTTCATGTTTTATAATAAAGATAATAAAGTGCAGAAAAAATAAAGTCTTAGGTAAAATTATGAACTTTCAGGGCAGACATTTTAGTTTTGTAAATTCAAATGTGGTTTCCTTAACATGTGATAGTATCTACTTTTGTTTGTTATTATTATTAATTAACTATTTTTTATCTTCCTGCAGCTCTTGTGATTTTCTTTGGTCTCCTGGCCCTGAGCCACGCCGCCTCCGTGGGAACCGCTAGCAATGCCACCGAGGTTTGCCAGTCGGAGGACGAGTTGTGGGGCGGCGAGGACATCCGCAAGTTCTACTTCTGCCTGGATGGCAAAGTGATCACCGACGAGTGCGACGTGGGCTCCTATTTCGTGAACAACGCCACCGTCTGCGGCTGCCTGCCCTCCGACCTGATGAAGCCCTCCTGCGTGAACATGGACATCAAGGTGCCCGACTGCACTGGGGCCAGCAAGATGCAGCCACAGGCCTGCGATGACGTGGCCAGCTTCTACCTGTGCACCAGCGAGGGAGCCAAGGAGCTGCCGTGCCCCGATGGCAAGGCGTTCGTCGACCAGGACGGATACCTCGGATGCTTCGATTGGTCCGAGTGGCGCTCGTTGCGCAACTGCGTCGACGGCTGATCATGTGTACGGCGTTTTAATTATAGTTCTTCCAGCGCCCACTTATCGCGATTAAAAGTGTCCGAATTGAAATGTTATTAACTTAAAATTGATTGGAAAATAATTGATATATGAGCGGCGGTCGAGTGGGTTGATATGATAAGCAGTGACACATATTGAAAGCAACATTAAACCGGTGCGACACTTCCGGGAGAAGCAAAAATCGATTGACCATAAATCTTGACTCTCCCCAAACGGGGGAAAAACTGAAACTACAGGGCAGTGGGGAAACATTTTCAAGAAAATTCCAATTGCAATCCGGAGTGGTGCATGCGTGTGTGAGATTGGGGTCGTGAGTTTGTGCTGGGTGCAACACCGCAAAACAATTGTCGCCGCAAACTTTTGCGCAAAACAAACAACGACGAGTGGGGTGAACAAATTACAGGGCCTGCGAAAGGAGCAAGGACCAACTGCAGGACATGCTCCTGGTTTGCTGAACATATGTTCGTCTGGCAACTCCTTGGTGGCACTTCTCGCCGGGCTAAAAACGAGTTTAGAGTTCGATGCTGAACCGCATTAATCTTGCTGGTGTGCGAAGGGAAACATGAAACCAGAAGTTGCCAATGATTGCATCAGCTGCCCAAAGGGGATTCACGTGAAACGGCTGAAGAGATCTACTGGGTATCCCAGTGATCCATCCACCAGTGCTTGTTTCTGGGTGTTCCACCAAAAGTCCCTGCTCTTTGATCATTCGCAGCGATTGCCCATCCGACTAGGTAATAAATGTCTGAGTGGGCAGGCGGCGAGGGCCAAGTGTCAGTGACACGGAACTGCAGTGCCCCATCCTGCTGTTCACCCACCCCAAATGAGTTAGTCAGGAAATTGCATTATTTGTCTTTGGCCATTGCGGGCAAAAACCGTACAATGCTGGCGAGCAGCGGCAGCAACAGCAGCAGTTGCAGGAGAAGCTCGTGTGTATGCGGACAATGCCGTGCCGCATCCTCCCATGGGGCACTAACTAGTGTGGCAACCACCGCCCGACACCGACACCCCTTTCCATCCCCGCTGATGGCTGCTCGTTTTGCTGCCTTGCCAGCCACTTTAAAATGGCGTGGCTATCTCCGTGCCTGGCCCGTCACACATGCGAGTTTTCAAACGCTCCAAAGTCACAGCAATCTTTCTGCTCCATTTCCGCCCACTCCTGCAGCTGTTGCTGCCACTAGATCCATGCCCCTTTTGCCACACTGGTGCTCCGCCTGCCACTGGCCCTGTTGTTGCATTTTAATTGCATGGATGCCTGGGCCGTTCGGGCCATTAATCCTGCACAAGTTTTGTGCAAAAATTGCGAAAAGGGATTTTTAAAGTCACAACTGTCGTATGTTATCAGCACACCCAGTGAGACTGGCTCTAACAAAAGAGCAGCTGCACTCAGAAAAAAATTTCTATTACATGAAATTTAAATATTTGAAGATTAATGATTTAATATATATCACTAATTCAGTTATTTGATAAAACAATCATAAATGATTGCACTAAAGAATATTATCAAACGAATTGATTAAAAGCAGGTCATATTATTAAATTAAGAAGCAAAAGAGATGTATCTTACGAAATACCTGAACCAAATATATTTTTTTTATTTTGCACTTTTCCAATTACTTTTTTACTCTTACTAAAGCTTAAAAAATTTAAAATTTTTATACAAAACTTTTTTGATTGGACTTAAAAACATAATGGAAAACTATAAACTAATTAGATCTACTAAGTCATTTGTTAAGAATTTGATATTGGAAATTGCACAATTTTTGTAGTTTTAATTATATATTTGAAGATAAAAAATAATAAATTTACTTTTAGTTCATCAATATAACAGCTTATAGTATTAAGAAATCTTTGTAATTTTAAAATCTTTGTTTAATTCGATAATCATTTTTGTTCAGTGTCTTAGGAATGAGCTTGAGAATAGGAGGCATTCCGGAGTTTTGGAGCCGAGAACTTGTGCCTGTAGTTAAGAGTCCGACTTGCTGGACGCAATGCCGCAGCGGTGCTTGGATTTAATTGAGTTTACAATTGTTTTGCGGCCGAGCGGCTGCGCTCTTCAAGTTTAGCCAGTGGCCTCAAGTACCGGATGCCTGTGAACTCTGACCTCTGCTGACGTGTTGTTACTTTAATTAAGTTCGGTGCGCTGGTCCGCATAAATAAAGTTGGCAACAGGGCGCATACGCAATGCGCTATTCGCTCTGTTTTCGAATTCTTGCTTTTTTACTTCCATTCATTGGCCATTGTAGAAGGCATTTCCCGTCGAATGGGCA
This sequence comes from Drosophila fuyamai, assembly GCA_018153365.1. Classification (NCBI taxonomy): domain Eukaryota; kingdom Metazoa; phylum Arthropoda; class Insecta; order Diptera; family Drosophilidae; genus Drosophila; species Drosophila fuyamai. Next base: position 9,290,284 of record JAECXW010000116.1, on the reverse strand, counting down.
TAATTGGCATTTTTAGAGTCGAAGGCCTCCGTGGTGACAGTCGGTGAAGCCGCCCAACCCTCAATTTGGATACCGCACCCTCCCTCCCGGGGCTTCCGTTGAATGATTTTTCAGTGCGCGCATTTTCGCGCTTGAATTGTTTGGGAAGGGGGTTTTCGGGCTGGAAAAGTTGGCTTAAACTTTTCCACTTGAATGGCAGCGGAAGGTTTTATGCGCCTCGCTTCCAGTTGTTTTTGGGTATGGCAATGGTGATGGTGACTTGTGCCACATTGTGCTGCAGCGGCGCATGAAAGTATGCAGCATAAAATTTGTGCTCGGCAACAAATAAATATTTGACCCCAGCTCCCTGCAGGGTGCAAAGCATTCCGCTGCCTTTTCTGCCCCTCTATACCATCCTCCATTGAATTTATATTTGCACTTAACAACCGAACGAACAACAACAAGGGTAACAGCAGCAGCGACAACGACTACTATGCAACCACAACCCACCACACCACCACTTTCGAGAGGGAAAAGTTTGTGTGGCTTATTTTTCGGTTACAAATCAAATCCAAAATCGCATTAAAATTGCATGCAGCGGAAAAATTGTGCACCCAGCGCTGGCGAAGGATGTGAAAGGAGCCCAAATAACCGCGTAACCAGAAGCCTTGCCACAATAAGGACCTGCCAGGAGGATGGGTTGGTACTTTTCAGGGTGCTGCTCAAGTGGTTCGAGGACTGCCGGTTGTTGTGCAAGACATTTGCTGCGGTGCTCGATTGTTGCCGTTGCCATTCCAATTGAATTTTTGCGAGACGAAATCACTTCAACGCCTTCGATTTCAATTTCCGCCACATTTCAAATTTGTATTCTGTTATTGCATTTTGTCCGATTCCCCCTTTCGTAATCGTTGTTTTGGGGGTGGTGCTTCGAATTGGTTCGCCTTGCACACTGCTAAAGTTGTTTTTGAGATATTGATCCGAAAATTGGTTTCTCGCAGATCGTAATTGTATTTTAGGAGACTGAACAAAAATGGAATTTAGTATTTGGGGCAAAGACTATTTTAATGGTTACCAGAAAGAAAAACATGGCCGTTCTTTGAATTCCTTTTTGGTTTCTTCTACTCTGTATAAAAAAAACCAATTTGTCTCTCATTACAACCGCAAAATTCTTCAAAAATACAGACAGCTTTGAAGGAGCAACGATTTATCTTTAGACTTATATTTTTATTGTTTTTTAGCCTTTGGTTTTCAATTTCTAATTACTCAGATGTTTCTTGTATTTTCCTCTACTCTTGCATTCTGTTTCGAGATTACTTTTCTCCGCCTAGCTTTGATACCGCATTCCAATTCCCGCATCTCCGTCCGTGTGATTCGATTGCTTTGCGATTGGACACGCACATATAGAGCCTTTCTCCTTTTCCCTTTCCTTAGGTCCTTTCTCCTGTGGGGCTGCCGCATCTGGTTACGTAAGGGACCCCTTTTGATGAGGTAACCAGTTACAGCAGGGACGTGCAATCTGCTATTTAACCCCTTACCGACTTTTAATAAAAATATGGATCAAGGCTAGCAATTCAACATCAATCTAAATTATTATTTTTTCTAATTTAAATGGCTTGTTAACTTAGACCAGACCATATTCGACTTACTGACCAAAAAATATGTAGTGATAAAAGTTTACTATTCGGATGTAAATAGTTGGAAATTTTTTATTTTCTAAAAACCGAGCTTAATTATTTTTAGTTTTCAAGAAGCTTAATATTTGTATAAGGTCAAAATATATCATTAAAATAATGACAAGGTCCCAAAATAAACAACTCATGTTCACAATTATATGATAAATGTAGTTAAAGAGAATAAGAAATTTAAAAAAATATCAAAAATATAAAATTAACATTTAAAAGGGCTTATATTGGCATATATAACATATATTTAAAGTACACGACCATATTTGGTTTTGAAGCCGCAATTTGGGAGCGTAATATAATGGGTTAAACAATCCGTGTGCCCACAGGCTGATCTGGGACTTTGAAGCCTGTCTCTCCCACTAGGTTGAGTTTTCGTGCATTGGTTGCTGCTGCTGATGTTGCTGTTGGTGTTGGTGTTGCTGCTGATGTTGCTGTTGCTGTTGGTAATGTTGCTGATGTTGCTGGTGGTCCTGGCCGAGGGCCTGTGCCTGCTCCTATTCCTGTTGTTTGCTGTCACTCGAGGACGACGCTGTCTGAATGGGCGGCGGTGTGTTGCTGTAGCCCGAGTTGTAATGGTGAGGCATCAATATCTCATTTGTATAACATATCGTAGTCAATATGAGACACGTGTATAAGTATCTAGTTTACTCTGTGGTGGTTTTGGCCTGGCCAAGTTAGGGGGTTTTTGGGGCTTAGGGGTGTGGCGTGTGTGCCAAAGACTGGGGTCCGTTGCATGTCATTGTAATGGTATCATGCTGTAACAGATTTGTGTTTACCTTGATTTACATATGCACGGGGAAGTGGGTGGTGGGCGTGGTTGGTTGAGTGAGGGGGTGGATGGGTGGATGGGCGCCAGGGGGGTGGTTGGGTTGCACACATGCCGCAACAGAGCAAACAAACGACACTGCTGCTCACTCCAACGTCGTGGCACGTAAATAGAAAAGAAAACACTTAAGCATGCACTTAGTCCTTGCGCCTTTCACTTCGTGTCGATGGCGATGTCGATGGCTGTGTCGCTTTGGATCAGGATACACATGTGTGGGTATAAGTGTGAATAAGCACATGTGTGGGTGCCAGGATACGGGCGTGTGTGTTGGCTGTGTTGTGTGCTACCAACTGCGATTTATGCAAATTTGTTTGGCTGCTGAGCCAAGCCCGGCTGTCGACTTTTTGTTAACAGTTTCTGTTCTTTCTGTTCTGTGCTGTCCTTTGTGCCGCTGTCTTTCTCCTCCTTCACAACTAAGCAAATAAAGTTATTTGCATGCGCAAGTAAATCGATTTGTGTATATCAAATTGTGGGGCTTCAAACAAAAAACAAGAGAGAACGCTATAGTCGAGTGCCTTGACTATTAGATACCCGTTACTCAGCTAAACAACTTAATAAAAATATGCCTTCTTGTATGTTTTTCGCCGCTCGAATTAGCTCCCGATTTTTATGTTAAAATCGGTACCCAGGGAACACCTCCAATTTGGCTAACTTGATTTGATTTTCATAATTCTTGGGATATAGTTCGGTATTGACAAATGAAAGCCATCGCAATTTCCTTTAATAAAAATCCTTATCGAGAATTAACGTTGACTCTGTTGAGCACCTTGGCCAGCTGTTCCAAAATCATCCGTTAGATGGCGCCATGAAAGGCGGAAATGTAGGCGCTGGCCAGGCTAAAGCGTTTAATGGTTTTTTGGGCGTTAGAGTGGGCGTGGCAAACTTTTATTTGGCCAATCGATAGGTATTGACGAAACAAATACATATAAAAAAAAATTTTCATAATAGCATCAAAACTGTGGCCACAGCTTGTGGCTTGTAGGCGTCAGAGGGGGCGTGGCACCATTTTGAAACAAACTTGCGCTGCGTAGGAACTCCTAAAATCTACATGCAAAATGCCAATCTTCTAGCTTTTATAGTTTCCGAGATCTCAGCGTTCATACGGACAGACAGACGGACAGACGGACAGACGGACAGACGGACAGACGGACATGGCTAGATCGACTCGGCTAGTGATCCTGAACAAGAATATATATACTTTATAGGGTCGGAAACGCTTCCTTCTACCTGTTACATACTTTTGCACGAATACAATATACCCTTTTACTCTACGAGTAACGGGTATAAAAAGCGCACACTCTCAAAGCAGAAATCCAAATAAAAACAAAAACAAAGATAACCGCTTTGCCACAGTTGTGCTGCAACAGAAGAAGACGGAAAAAATCTGGATCACACGAAACGTCTTATAATGCGAGCCTTAGCCATTAGCATAATGTATGTGAATTTTTTTAACTTTTTTAAATGGCAATTTAAACAATATAGGTAATCGCAATTTTGGTTGAGTAAAACAAAACTTGAACGACAAACTTTTTGTTTTGCTATATTAAACATTTTTGTTAACCAATTTTTTGTTTTCAAAAAAAACAAGAGAGAACGCTATAGTCGGGTGCCTCGACTATCAGATACCCGTTACTCAGGTAAAGGGAGTGCGAGGGAGATGGAGATAGAAACTTTGATCACGCATAACTTTTTAACGAACGGTCCGATTTGAAAAATTTCTTCTACATTTCGATAGGTATTGATAAACACAATAAAACTGCATTTTTACTTTTCCGAAATATATAAATTTTTAAAATCGTATATAAGCGATTGTGGGCGTTAAAGGGGGCGTGGCACCTTTTTGAAACAAACTTGCGCTGCGTAGGAACTCCTAGAATCTGCATGCAAACTGCCAATCTTCTAGCTTTTATAGTTTCCGAGATCTCAGCGTTCATACGGACAGACAGACGGACAGACGGACAGACGGACAGACGGACAGACGGACATGGCTATATCGACTCGGCTAGTGACCCTGATCAAGAATATATATACTTTATAGGGTCGGAAACGCTTCCTTCTACCTGTTACATACTTTTGCACGAATACAATATACCCTTTTACTCTACGAGTAACGGGTATAAAAACAGTTTTAGACTCTTGCAGAGGGTATTATAATTTTGGTCAAAAGTGTGCAACGCAGTGAAGGAGACATCTCCGACCCTATAAAGTACATATATTCTTGAACAGGATCACCTCCTGAGTTGATATAAGCATGTCCGTCTGTCCGTCTGTCTGTTTCTACGTGAACTAGTCTCTCAGTTTTAAAGATATTGAAACTTTGCACACACCCTTCTTTCCTTTGCACGCAGTATATAAGTCGGAACGGCCGGGATCGGCCGACTATATCCTATAGCTGCCATATAACTGATTGATCGGAAATGCCATAACTTTGGTGTTTTTAATGTAAGGAAAGTGGGATTCTCTGTGGGTTTTATTTTTGGCCAATCAATCTGACCTATCAAATTTCATAAGGATCGGCCGACTATATCCTATAGCTGCCATATAACTGGACGATTGGAATTGCCATAACTTTGGTGTTTATAAAGTTAGGAAGTTCGGATTTTTATGAGTGTTAAGAATGCATCATATGAATAATTTTGGAGAATATAATTTACAGAATATTCTGCAAGGGTATTTCAACTTCGGCTCCGCCCGAAGTTAGCTTTCCTTTCTTGTTTTTTGCTAAATTTACTTTTCACTTTCGATTGATTGAATGTCCGCACACATTCGCTTTAAATTCAAATACAATTAATGAAATTCTCTTCCCCGATCCAACAGCGCTTGATTCCCAATTTAATTGGCACACAAAACTAATTTAGGCAATTACATTAGGCGTCCAAAAGCGGTGGAAAATAATACCCGAAACTGCCGCAAAGCTGGCTACACATTTTGTTTGTCCATTATAGAGCTTTCGGCTGCAGCTAATTAAAAATTATTAAAACTAGCAAGCGAAGTTAAGTCCTCGGAGCTCAACGAGGACCCGACCATGGGAAATTGCCGTCATGTCAATTTACCAAATTGCGCAAACAAACAGAAGGGCAATTCGGGTGTGGGGGGGGGAATTGGGGATCGGTAGGGCAGTGCACCACACGCACATTTCGTAATTGTTGCACGTATGGCGCCCCAAAAACAAGAGCAAATCCTCGCCAGCATCAACATGCATGGAAGCCTCCCGAAAGCGGCTTATTTCCTGGCCCCTTCCTCGAGCCACATCGACGCATAAATTAGCCAGCACTCACCCGGGAAAAATCGGAAAGCGCTTTTTAATTATATTTTCGACAATTTGTTTCAATACATGTGCGTTGTTTTATTTACGCGGCTTTGTGGGCGGTTCCTGCGGTTCCGTCCACTGCCAGTCGTTCCACTTCACGCATTTGCGCTCCCGGTCGTAGAAGAGCTCGTTGGCGGGGCAATGGCGCAGCTGGGCGGACTGATCCCCCTCTCCCTTCCCCTTCCCCTCTCCAGCGCACTGCCAGTAGGCGGTGGGGTCCCAGAAGTGCCGGAAGCTCTGATGCAGCTCCTCCGGACTGCGACAGCCGGGTTCTCCGTTGTAGTCCCGTCCAGACATGGCTGAAAATGAGAAATCAGCGGTGGTGAGTCCTGAGATTTAAGGTGATGTTGCTAGAACTGAAAATCATATTTGTTAGCTAACTAAAAAAGAACTTTTCTGTAATATTAACTGAAATTTATTTTTAATTAAAGCTGCAAATCCACAGAGTGTATACGCCCAAACTCAAAAATTTTCCACTGCTTTGACTGGTTCATATCAATAAACAAAGAGAGAAGTCAAGAACTAAATAGTTGATATTTGTTTTAAGCACTTGACCACTCTATAATCCTTAATACCCTAAGCTTAAGACTTATGTTTTCAAGTTCATTATTTTCTAAAGAATGATTTCGAAGCAAAACTTAAATAGTATAGAACTTCCAAAAAAAGTTCTGACATGCACCTAAATAAATGTCTCTAAAAAATTCCACTAGAAAATTGCCCTACTTAAATCTTAATCTTAATCAAGTTGCAGCAAAAATATTTATCTGTGGAAATCTGACAAATACTAGTTGCTTAAGTAATTATTTGCTAAAATGATTTGCAAGTTGCAGTTTATAATAGTCTGATTTCTTACTGAGAGATTACATAGCTTCAAAACAGTCTGGGGTCCACATACTGAGTATACCCTTAACATACCCTTAAATGTTTATAAGTAGTTCAAAAGTCTTTGGTTTTGTCGTTACAAATATTTCTGCAGACTTTCTTTATTTTGTAACCATTTCTAATGTTTAGTTCCAATTCTAGGCAGCAATTTCGGGCTGACTGGGCGGAAGGGCGGTGGGTGACCATGTCCACTGGGCCCAGGGAACACAGGCCTTGGCGGAGTCCAACCAGGCGGAAGCAATGGGACACTGAGAGAGGGTGGCCGGAACGCCCTGGGTGATGCAAGTCCAGAAGGAGCTCTTCAGGTAGAAGTGGGGATAGAAGGACACCGTCAGTTCCTCTTCAGTTAGGCAACCAGGTTGACCAGTGGGCTTGGCAACAGCGGCTCCATTGCAAAAGGAGGCGCAGCCAAGGATCAGGAAGGCAGCGAAAAGAGGCAGGAACTTCATCGTGAGCTGAGGGATGCTTTCGTTGGACTGACCTATGCTAATTCTGGGACCGCTTTTTATACACTCTACGGAAGCTCGAAATCTTATCGACCGGAAGCGAGATGCGATGCTGCGGTCGCGATAAGCTCATCTGGAATCGCGCCACCAACCCACTTTGTTTGCCATTTCGCAGGCAGTTTATGGCGCTGTTTGTTTGCCCAATTGTTGTTTCTTCCGCTCGAGCCACTGGCTAAGACCTGTCCAGGTGGGCCCACATCCACATCCACATCCACATCCAGCCGCTCATCCACCCAGGCTGCTTGCATATTCATGACATCAACGGCAGCTGTAAATTATTTTCAGAGATAGCCGGGCAGGCCGCAAACAAGCGGAGGGGCTACGTTGTTGCCATGGCCAATGCCAACGCTGGCTAATTAATTCAAAACACAGCCTCAAAGGCATTTTTGGGGCTGGGCCAACAAATTTCACCTGGCTCGGCGAAGAGGGAGAACGCCTTAAGCCACATTAGGTCCTGGCGCACTTGAGTAATTGCCGCACTGCACTGCACACTGCGCTGCAGTCGGGAAAAGGCCTCCTTTCCGCCTCCGCCCTTGTTGGCCTTTGTTGCTCAGTTTTGCGGATTGGGCTTTTGTTAGTTTTGGGCCATAAATTAAATCGGGTTATTAATGTCTGCCATTAAATGAAGCTACCGGTAGGAACATCGCTGGGCTGCCTGTAAAGTCCCACTTCGCGGCGCTGTCCTTGTCCCAGTGCCCCGCAGTGATTTATGCTAATTCGTGTGGCATTTGTAGCATTTCCCGAGTATTTTGAGATTTTCAAAGACAAGGCCATTATTTTGCCTGCACGCAGGTAGGGATTTCCGTCCTGATTTAAAGTGTAGACCTCACACAAACCAAATTATATAGACGTATTTTAGCACTGGCACTTCACTTTAAAACATACTTGCATGGAACTTAAACGGAGTGGAAAACAAAGTGAGTGTTCAATGCAATTAAATATATTGCGTATACGTCACGTATGCTAAAATTTCATTTCACAATTTTTACCTCTCCCTTTCGCTCTGCTCGACTGGCGGAAAATTCTTTTACATGCAAATATTTTGTTGGTTCTCACACGCACAACGCCAAAAGCGAAAAATAAAATGTCGATTGAATCGTATTTTTTGCCGCTTATTGATGTGCTCGCCGGCCTGACAAAGCGTTTGACTGACAACTGTGAAATGAAATAAAATGCTCGCACCAAATGCACGGGCGAGCGCATCAAAAATAGTGCAACTTATTGCGAGAGACTGGGAAGAGGTCGCCCGCCAACTGTTGACTGGGTCCGGGAGCCCAGGACCTGGTGATATTGATTTATGAGCAATGCTTTGGCGCCAACCGAAACCCAATTGCCCCGCCCGCCCTGAGGGGCGTGGCCCGTCATTCAGGCCCGCTTAACTGCCGTCAGAAGCCGCACGTTAACAATTGCAACTGTAATTGCAACTGGCTATCGACGGATCATCACAGCGCTGCCACAAAAATACACTCTGCCCTCTCCGCCATCCGGGCACTGAGCGAAAAGAGTGCTGCATATCATAAATATGATTCACACCGGACTCGCACGGCGAGCAGAGATATGGCACTTATCGCTCTCGGGGATCTTGCTCTTGACATTGCCCAGATAAGTCGCGGGGAACGGGGGGAGCTGGAGATATACTGCCTCACAAATATTTGGCACCGAGCTGAGCAAGCAACCTAATTGACACATTCATGCCGGTTCCTTTATTAGCTTTGGATGCACTACAAAAAGAATGAGTAGAGAGTACTTTAAATGCAAACGGTCTGACAATTTCAATGAAATATTTTTTGTCGGAAATGCAAGCGGCTGCAGGCCACATAAAAGCTTTTAAATATTCTCTAGGAAAATGTGCCTTGGGTAAATTATTCCATTTAGGAAAAATAAATATTCATATTTTACTAGAATAATGGAAATAATTGCTCAACAAACTATTGAAAAAATTGCCTTTTTAATGCATATCATCATCAACACATTGTCAATTTAATTTATATATGTATTTTCCTCAGAATAAATATCCTAATTCGCCTAATAGCCTGCATGTTTACAAATTTTTCGTTTTAAGCTTATTGGATTGTGTTTTTATCTGTTTTACAAATAGATAAACATAAAAAATAATAAATTGGCATGCATTATATGCGTATTCACCCACCTTCGGCGAATGTTGCTTTATTATGATTATTAAGCAGGCTAAACAGCACGAAAATATTTAAATAAGTCCAAAAATATAAAAACGTATCAGTTTATTTTTTTATAGTAAACCAAAATGTAGTGTCGTGTTTTTTCTGTCAAATGGAAATTTAAAAAAAATGATATATCCTATTATTTATGAAAATAAGAAATCATTTCAAGAACACGAAGGATAATGGGTATATGTTTTATAAAGAATTGTCTAACTAAGCAATCCAAAAGATGAAATCTATAATATTTCCAAAAAGGTAATTCATTTTGTATGGTTTATTCAGATAAGAAATATGGTTATGTAAGGAAATGCATTATTTCAAATAATTTACATATGTATTTAGGCCAAGGTGCCATTGGGAATCGAAGTTTTAGCAGGGCTCCCAGCCAGGTGGACGACTGGGCGGCTCCGGACATGGCTGCCACACCCAGGCGATCCAAGGCACGCAGGCGTTGAGGTCCTGGTCGAATCCTGTATTAGGCTGGCACTTCTTGAGCTGGGCTTCCTGGCCAATGGCCGTGCAGAGCCAGTACTTCGTGGGGTCCAGACAATGGCGCTGGGCGATGCCCAGCTCCTTTTGGTGCCGACATCCCGGCTGGTGAGTGTCGTTGCACTGCGAGCGGGCGCCGGACGGAAGCAGGAGCAGCACAATGCAGCCGGCCAGTGGCCAAAGGAGGGCTAATCGGGTATAATCAGCTTCAGTTTCCCCAAACGTCAGACTTACTGCATTGACTCACCTTGCAGACGCATGGTTCACCAGTTTGTGGGTGGCTCGTTGCCCGGCACGGGTCGTTTTTATACCAAGCCCTCCACGTCAAGTGGCCCTTCTTATCAATCGCTCTTGATTGATTTGAGTTCGATGTGCCTCCCGAGGTCGCCCATTATTTGCCCATCTCAGCAGTCATCCCACTTGGTCGGGTTAAGCTGAAGAGGAATTCCTCGGGTGACAACGCCAAGACAAAAGACATGTGTCCGAAACGAGATTTAGCAGGAAACTCTAATACAATTGGCAGTGCGAAGTAACAAGAAAATGGGGCGAGTAAAAGGCGGAAAGGCAACAAAGCAGCTTCATTTTCCCATTCTTCTTCTTCACTGGCCAATTTCGCAGGACATGCCAAATGCATTTCCGGCTAACACCACACACACATACTGTCAGTTACTGGAATAACGCAAGTCACTGCCATTGGTTTCTGTCTAACGTTGTTTATTTCTTTGGTTTGGGCATTGACAGGGCGAGAAAATAAATAATGGAAACGATCTGAATGGAAAACTTAAAACAAGAAATTTGCTTTCAAAAAGAAAGAAAAGAAAAGTTAATGGCCAAAAAATGGAAAGCTTTTAACATTCATGATAATGAAATAATTTAACTTTTGATAAGAAAAAGTATATTCGGTTACATATTAAATTTAAATCACCCGCCAAAAAATAACAGTGCAGCCCATAAAAAACCCAAAACTAAACTTAGCCAATATGGCAACACTGACAGAGCGTTTTTTAATCTGGCAACTCCAGTGTGTATTTATTTTTGACGATCTGGCAGCACGTTCTGATAACTGGTAACACTTAATTAAGGTAGCCCGTTTTGAACATTTGTTATTGTTTTCTACAGTATTTATAAAGCAGGGGCTTAGAACTGGCAGAAAAGCATCTGTACGGACTATTTTCATATCCAAAATAGGTTAAAAAACAAAGAATTTCGCAGAAACCCGCTCAGTATGACCATTTTGTAAAGCGCCACAAATCCACGCCCCTCCCTGCCACTCTCTCAATCCCTTGGTATTCTGGGCGGAAAAGCGGCGGGCACACTATTCAGAATCCCAATCAGAAATTAGAAATAAATTAAGTAATTTGTGCGGAATAAAAGCGAGCGTGCGGCCGATGCGATAACCACGAGCCACAGCCCCGTCATCCCCACTCTGCCGCCATCGCGCCGTGATGCAGGCAACCACCGCAGTGGCCAGAACATTTGGAAAACGCAGCTCCAACGGCAGAAACAACAACAGTGCCAGCAGAGCCCCGAAAGTCGGTGTAGTGAAGGAATCAAATCTAATTATAACAAGAAAAGGGCAAGCCCAACCACAGCGGTTAATTAGTGGCGTCAACTAACGGTTTCTGGTGGGCAGGAGAAGGGGAGGAGCACCTGCAGCACGCGCAGAGCCACCACTAGCACCCCAGGCACCTGGCATTCACATGGGCTAAGTGGTGGATTAACGGCGGAGCAGCAGCAGAGGCAGTGGAGCACCAGCGATGGCCAACCAACTGGACGCCAGTGTGAAGGACGACCTTAAGACGCAGTTCGTCACCCGCGAGGGCACCTACCGCCTGCTGACCCTCTCCGAGTACTCGCGCCCCAACCGGGTGGGCTACAGCAGTAACCAGAGCTCGCCGCAGGTACGCGTCTCCATGGTGACTCTTCCCAGTCCGACGCAGGGCAAGCTGGGCGGCGAAACAGGGGCAGGATCACCCACGGGAGGTGCAGGAGGAACCACCACAACGAATGGCAGCTCACCAGGGGCCTCGCCGACGGGAGCAGCTGTATCTGGAGCTGGATCAGCAGGAGCCACCGCGGCACTGTCCAATGGAGGCGCCGGAGGGGACAGCAACTTTAGCCACAGCAATCACAATAACAACAGCAACGTTGGAAACAGTACAGTGGATGCCCGCCTGGGCGGAGGCATCTCCATGCACTCCATGATGAACGGCGGCGTTCTGGACCAGAATGGGGTGGGCACCAGCCAAGTCCTAGGCGGCGATCGCATCTGCTTCAATTTCGGAAAAGATCTCTACGTCTACTCCTTTCGAGGAGCCAAGAAGGTGAGACAGGGGTGGCAGAGATGCTTATCTATCAGTATCCCAAGGCACGTGGGGCGATGAAGATGAGGTGCAGCAGGCTTATCACCCCAGAGATAGCGGCTGCCGGCAATTGCACCAGCCAGGCGGATTGCACCAGCCAATTGGCAGGGGCTTGAATACCTTGCCATTTACATTCAATGTCCCCCAGCGGGCTTAATTTGTTCCACTTTGAGCGCTTGATGACCAATTCGCTTGTTTGGCGTTTTTATGAATGTTTATTACGCCCGAAGGCAGTCGGCGCGAGCGTTTTTAGCTCATCCCGGCGGTCAGATTACCCTAATTTTCCGTAGGACCCTGAATAATCAGCAGGATATTGCCATTATCCAGTTAATAACTAAATAATGCTGTTTTAGCAACTGTTTATTTCCTAGAACTGGACACTTTTATACTAAACACAGTCAGAAAGCGCATTCCCAGTTCGACTTTCCCCCAAAACAATTGCTCAACGCCTCGATTGCGTTCGCCTTGTTTCCCCTGCCCAGCAGCTGTTTCTAATTCTTTGGCATTCTGTTCAGCAACAGCTTGCGATTCTCCTTCTGTATTTATTTTAGCTGGCTTCTTTGTTGCCATAGTTATCTGCTAGTGAAAACTTGGCAACGCTCCGGTAGGGCCTGCTCTTGGCCGTCGGCAGAGCTTTTCCCACCTGATTCCGTGAACAAGCCGCTAATTTTCATGCCGCTTCCAGAAAGTGTTAATTCCGAGATTATTTCATTCCACTAGGGGTAAACTTCCAATCCAAGCTCAGGCCAAGCGGAATCATTTGGGCCTGTTCCGGATTTCACTTTCGGTTTCGTTGGTTTGTCGAGAGTGCCACCTGTTCTTTATATCACACTTTACAAATCAAGATAATTCTCAAGCCAACCAATTTTTTCACTTCTCTTGTGCTCTAAAATGTAGATTCTATAATTTACATATATTAAACTATTATAATTGCTTATGTCATGTATTTAATCCTTGAAAACTTCAGGTCATAACTACAAATGTATTAAGAAATTTGTTTAATTAAATTTATATTTCTAATTGGACAGGCAAGGTTGATGTAATATTGAAGAAAAATGAATTTTACATATTATTTGGTGGTAAATAATTCGTACAAACCTTATCAAAAAAAATCATAAGCGCTTCACTCCTAAAACCACTCAGCTTCTAGTTTGAAATGAAGCACATAGTGCAATCCAGAATGAGAAAGATAAACAGAAACAGATGATAGTGACTGACGCTTGTTGACTTACTTTCAGGGCACGGAGATGAGCAAGCCGATCGATAAGAAGTTCTACAAGGGCACCAATCCCAGCTGCCACGACTTCAACGCCAGCGCGGCCACGCCCACGGGAGCGCCCTTGCTGGTAGGCTTCACCACGGGCCAAATCCAGTTGGTCTCCCCGCAGGTTGGTCCTCGGGAAGTGAGGAAGCTCTTCAACGAGGAGGTGGGTTCCCGTCTGATATTTTTCGATTTAAATAAATTACTAACAGTGTGTTCATTAGCGGCAGATCGACAAGACCAAAGTGACCTGCCTAAAGTGGCTGCCCAACTCACCGCACCTGTTCCTCGCCGCCCACGCCTCAGGTCACCTGTACCTGTACAATGCGGAACTGCCCTGCGCCGCCACTGCGCCCAGCTATCAGCCCTTCAAGCTGGGCGACGGCTACACGATACTCACCTGCAAGGCCAAGACCACGAGGAACCCGCTCTACAAGTGGGTCTTCAGCACCGACAACTGCTGCGTGAACGAGTTTTGCTTCTCTCCCTGCGGCTCCCACTTGGCGGTGGTTTCGCAAGACGGTTTCCTGCGCGTCTTTCACTACGACACCATGGAACTGTTGGGGATCGCACGCTCCTACTTCGGCGGCTTCCTGTGCGTCTGCTGGTCGCCTGACGGCAAGTACATTGTGGTGGGCGGCGAGGATGACCTGGTGACTGTGTGGTCGCTTCATGAGCGACGGGTAGTGGCCCGCGGACAGGGCCATCGATCCTGGGTATCAGTGGTGGCCTTCGACCCCTACACCACCTCGTACACCAACTGGGATGGTGGGGACTTCAGCGACGATGAGAATCAGATGAACGAGTACTCTAACTCGCGAGAGGCTCGTTTCTCCGGAGACTCCACAGCCAACGGTGGCTTTGAGGGCTTTGACCGGAATTCCACGCCCGTGCATGCTGCTCGCAATCGACCCCACTCGGCCTCCTTCCGCTCGGATGCTTCTTCGGCGGACAAACTGGCAATCAGCTATAGACTGGGCTCCGTCAGCCAGGACACACAGATCTGCCTGTGGGACATCACGGAGGACGTGCTGCGCCATCCTCTGGCGCTGAGGCAGCGAGTAAACAGCGAAAGGGGCTATCTTAATGGCGGCGTCGACGAAGAAGCGGAGGCAGAGGATGGCATCAAGGTGATCCGACCAGTGGCAATGTCAAGTCAGCCGTCTGGCCAGAAGGCGGAATCGGGCAGCTGCAGTCCCACGCGGGAAGCAGCGGGAGGTGGCGCAGGAAACGGTGCCGGCGAGCACAGCAATAGCAGCTCTAGCAAGTTCTCCACCGCCAACTGCACGATATCTTCGCAATCCTCGCCCGACGACTGCGACACCGAGGCAGCCACTCCCGCCTCCACGTCCTCCAATGCAGGCACAGGAACGGGAGTGGCTAAACCCGGAGCGGCGACATCCACTAAGCAGAACAACCGCAACCACGGCACGGGCAACTCGATAAAATTCCCCAACTGCATCAGTGCCACCAAGTCGGACAGCATCGATGGAGGGGGCGGAAACGGAACCGGGAGTGTCCATCGACCGACTCAGTCCACCTCCGGCTACAACAGCAAGACTTCCAACAACTCGAACAAGTCCTCCAACTCGGGCAGCGGATTCAGCGCTTTCAACAGCCTCACGCAGCGGCTCTCGAACTTTAGCTTTCTGAGCAGCTCGGACAAGAAGGCCGCCGGCTACGAGGGCAGCCATTCGACAGCGCACCGCCAGCACCGCAAGGCCATGAGCATGCTGAAGAGCTACAACCAGCACAACAACAGTGGCGCCCACAACAACCACAGCCAGAGCAACCACAGTAGCTCCTCCAACTTTGGCCACTCGAGCACATTAGACTCGGGGGCGGCCGGGGTCATTGGAAGCAACTCGACGGCCCATAGCTTTGGATCCCTGAAGCTAAGCCGGTCGTCTCATCACTCTTCACTGGCCACGGCCGCCCAGTCGTCAGGATCTGGAGCGGGAGCGGGCTCTGGCTCCGGAGTAAGCAGCTTCGATCCCATGCAACTCATCGGCACGCCCGCCTGCCCGCGCTTTGATGAGTGCCCGCTGCTGGAGCCGCTCGTATGCAAGAAGATCGCCCACGAGCGGCTAACGGCATTGATCTTTCGCGAGGACTGCTTTCTGACGGCGTGTCAGGATGGATTCATCTACACCTGGGCGCGGCCTGGTCATGCCACGGTAAGTTTTTTACCCGAACCACGCAATACTTCTCAAAATGAGTTTATAGGTCGATCTAGACTTTGATAATTTTATATCCTTGCAATGGACTCGATAATTTTGATAAAATGTTTGTTATACAGAGATGGAAGGTGGATACCTATTTAAGTCGACATAGAAAATTTATTGACGGTTTACTTGATAAATATAATGCTCGCTACAGAAAGTATTACCAATCGCGAGATCTTTTATATAAACCTGACCATATCATAAGTTACCATACAAACGATCGGATTAATTATACCCTTGCAGAGGGTATTATAATTTTGGTCAAAAGTGTGCAACGCAGTGAAGGAGACATCTCCGACCCTATAAAGTATATATATTCTTGATCAGGATCACCTCCTGAGTTGATATAGCCATGTCCGTCTGTCCGTCTGTCCGTCTGTCCGTCTGTCTGTTTCTACGCGAACTAGTCTCTCAGTTTTAAAGCTATCGAATTGAAACTTTGCACACACCCTTCTTTCCTTTGCACGCAGTATATAAGTCGGAACGGCCGGGATCGGCCGATTATATCCTATAGCTGCCATATAACTGAACGATAGGAAATGCCATAACTCTGCTGTTTGTAAAGTTAGGAAGTTGGGATTTTCTATGGCTTCTTTATTTGGCCAATCAATTCGACCTACCAAATTTCATAAGGATCGGCCGACTATATCCTATAGCTCCCATATAACGATAGGAAATAGCATAACTTTGGTGTTTTTAGAGTTAGGAAGTTGGGATTTTCTATGGGTTTTATATTTGGCCAATCAATCCGACCTACCAAATTTTATAGGGATCGGCCGACTATATCCTATAGCTGCCATATAACTGAACGATTGAAATTGCCATAACTTTGGTGTTTTTAAAGTTAGGAAGTTGGGATTTTTATTTGTATTAAGAATGCATCATATGAATAATTTTGGAGAATATTATTTACAGAATATTCTGCAAGGGTATATCAACTTCGGCTCCGCCCGAAGTTAGCTTTCCTTTCTTGTTAATCATAATATTCTCTTGAAGAAAGCCTTTGTATTATAAATTAGTTTATAAAATTCACTGCTGTTTTTAATGTAGTATTAACTTATCCTGTCCTTGCAGCACGCCACTCAGCATCTGTCACCTGGTCAGACGGGGGCACCCGGCGGGACGGTAATTTAGTTCAATAAAGTGGACTTGGTCAACTATCAGCGTAATCTTGTCAAGCAGGAGCAGGAGCAGCAGAAGCAGTCGGTGATCTAGGTTAAAGCTAGGCGATTGATTTCGATAATTTATTGATAGGAGCAAGAGTTTTAAAGGTTTTTTATGTTGCGTATTTTGTATTCCAAATGTAGCCTAAATGAGTTTATGAACCACACACAGACACATACCGTACACCCGTAATATATATATACGATATATAGCTATGTACAACATAACTACGATCTATACGCAGCATCAGGCAACAGAACAAACGTATATGTTTAATCTAAATTATTAGTTGTAAATGTATTATTTTTTTAGTACGTGGAATTTGTTGAAAACAAAGCAAAGCATGTTTATAACTATTTACTAAGTGCTAGCCTACACTACACACGATAAATAAAGCAAAAGAACGAAGAAGCGAACTGCATTAGCAAACTAAAATTAACAGAATCAAATAGAGGGAAGAGACAGAAGTTAAGTTAGCGAATTTGTACGAGAAAGGGACGTTTTTCACATTGTGCTATGTACTGAGTTGCAGTCGGAGCCCCAAACTAACCAACGACGAACTATCTAACTATGTAAACTCACGAACTAACCTAAAGTAGGAACTGTTATCATTACTATTACTACGGATTCGTATGCCTTTTATTTTTTGATGCAAGCCGAGTGCAACGTTTTAGCATGCAGACGCAGACAACAACCGAACAAATTAGACTAAATGCAGACAGGAACCGGAAATCGGAAATCTGAAACCCGAACCACAGCAAACATTTCATACAGGCAGACACTCACACATATATTTTATAACGAACCAGGATAAACTAGCGGCAATTTGCAAAGTTAGCCAATAAGTTAACAATGAGAAGAGCAAGCAACCAACCAACCAAGAACACGTTACAGTAAAAGAGACTAAAATTTCAATAAAATTATATAAAAAATTAATTTCGTAGCTGGTATTTATTTATAAAATGTGTTTGTTACTAACAAAAATATGCTTCACCATCGCGAATCTCAGTTGATCGCTCCACAAGCTACTGAGGGGATTTGACATGCTGGAAATGACTGGTCCTTGGCTCCGAAACCGTTCAACATTCGAGTTGGGATCCTGGTACCGGTTGCCTTAAGGAGTCGGCAAATTAATCTATCAAGCCTGTTGGTTAAAAAGTCTTGGGCATAGCCAGCACTTCCGCCTCGGGCAGATACAAGTGCTTGGAGAGCAGGAAGGCGAACAGCGCTTGGCCCACAACCACCATGAACAGGAAGTAGAGCTTCCGCTTTTTGCCCCCGCTGTAATCGAACTGTTGGGGATTCCCGTAAGGATCGTAGTTAATTGCTCCGCTGGGTGCAGCTGGTGAATTGTCCTGCAGCAACTTGGTCCGCAGTGTGCGTAGCTGACAAGAAACAAGAGGTTATTGCCCTTATCAGTCAAATAAATGTTCGTTCCCAACTCACCAAGAAAAAGCCGAAGGAGAAACTGGTGTAAGCCAGCGCTATAAAGTATCCAGACTTGAAGAACAGCGTGCTGGCCATTAGGCAGACGACTATATTCACGTACTTATAGCCAGTGAAGGCCAGCAGATCTAGTGTCTTCAAGCTCGTCTTCACATTCATTACGTACAGTGCTATGGAGTAGATGACCAGTTCAAAAATGCTATACGCCATGGCACTGGACGCCTGGATGCCCAGCTGTTCCGGCGAGAAACGCTTCTGCATGCCCAGCAGCAGACCCGCCACGATCACGTACGTAATGTAGCCCATGGTGGGCAGATAGAGATCCGGGGCATTGACATCGTAGCGAGGCTGCACTGGATGCTCTTGGTCGTACCTCAGGGACCAGTCCTGAAACGGATTTTATGATTAAGCTAACTCAATATTCGAATTACTCAATATTCGATATACAACCTTGTGGATGTAGGGGAAGAAGAGCAAGCGCAGCTTTCTGCCCACGTAGGCGTTATCCACGGCGAAGTAGTACTTGAGCTTGGCTACGGGCACCCACTTCTCGAACTGGTTCTCAACCAGCTGCTTTCCTTGATCCGCCAGCCTCTGGCCGTACTGCATGGCCATGTCCTGGACGATGGGCTGCTGGAACATGGCAAACTGTGGGTACTGTCCATTGGGCAGAGGCGCGGTTCCTGGTTGTGGAGCTCCCATTCCGAAGGGTGTTGGAGCCGACGCCTGTTGTGGGGGTGGTGCTCCGTAGCCAAAACCTGTTTGTTGCAATGGTGGCTGCTGCATGGGCTGCGATTGCTGGGCGAGATTGGGATCAAAACCATAGCTGTTGACTGGCGGCTGGGCTGGTGCTCCGTACATATTAGGATCCAACATCCCGGGGCCGGCTGGCGGGGCCATGAAGGTGGCGCCACCGCCCATCATCGGAGCTGTTGGACCCATGGCGCTCACATCGCTGACACGTTTCGGTGGCCTTGGCCGACTGGCGGCTGGGGCTATTTTGGGATAGAACAACTGTGGGTGAGTGTCGGAGGATCTAAGCAAGGCAATTGGGAAAGCGGGGGAACACAGGCAATCAAGCTACACACGCAGCACGAAACATAAACGCAGGGCAGGCACAGAAACGGGAGGCGGGATGCGGAGGTCAGTGGGCGTGGGCGGTGGCCAGGAGTGGATCACAGAACGAGGTAACGTATAACGTAAACAGTGCCAGCACTCCGGGTGACTCCGTATTCCGGTCGGCGGCAGGGGGACTACCGGAGTGGCTGCACCGGCCATCCTTCGGGTATACTTGCTTGTGTAGCCTGATCCTTACAGTTCTCCCACTTACGGTTCCGCATACCCGCGTTCGGATTGTAGTTCATCTTCCTGGCTCAGTGGATTGTATTCAAAATTTCTGTTTTAACACATCACCATACGATTTGAACAGTGTGCCCGTCTATCTTGTCGGGGAGAATTCCAAGGTACCTTCTCTTTCGAAAACTGGTCTCATTCCTCTGGTTGCATTGGTAAAAACGAACCTGGCAACACTGTTCCTAGACTGGTTCTGTTAATCGAGCCTGAACTATTTTTCAATATCGATAGACCCAAAAAATAAAGAGTTTTTTCGACCGTTTTACTTCCTTTGCGTTCTACATTAATTTCTTCCTTCTTAAGAAAACATTAAGATTTTTTTATTCAATGCTCATTGAAATAGTGTCTGCGTAATTCGTATAGACTAAAAAAATTGCTTCACAAAATAAGCCCAACAGTGAAGTATCATAGTTCCATGATCAATATCTCATTGAACACAACAGTAAATTGTTGAATTACTCGATCATTGAAAAGCTGTAGTTGCCTTAGCCATGGCAACAGTGTAATATGTTAGTATAACTACACGAAACAAAATAACATATGTTTTTAACTCCAAGATATTTGATGAAAGCTGGAGTTGCCTAAGCCATGGCAACGAACGTTCAACGTTTTTGGAATACCCTTATTAAATTACAAATATTCATCGACTGGTTCGATTGACACATTTGCCTATCGAACTGTTTTAAGGCCAGTGTTGCCAAGTCTATTTTTACTAACGCCATTTGGCAACACTGGTTGTGACTTTAATTTTGAGCGCATTCCGCAACGCACAAAGAACAAATAAATGTAATTAAATGGAGAGTGCATTTATTAAACGGCGTTCTTTGACGCTTAGCACTCGTTTGCTGCAGAAACGCCACAGTGGTGAGTGTTTTCTTCGCCCTCAAATACCCGAAATACCCCGTAAAACTCACTTTTCCAACAGCTTCGCCACAAAGCTGCGGGCGCCCAGGAAGCGGACACGATGTGAGTGTTTCCAGTGAGACACCTGGCTCCCCCAACGCCTCCTGCATGATTGTAACCACTTCCGACGTCGAGTGCACGCCACCGCATAAGCACAAGCCCAGCCTGGACGACAGTGTGGATTTCTCTCCCCGCCTGGACATCAGCCTCTCGCCCAACTGCCTATTTTCGCAGACGCTGGCTACCGAAAGTCCGGAGGTGGGATGGCGCTGGAACCGGAGCAGCAACGCCACCACGGATAGTGGATTCGATTCCGCAGAAATCGGCAGTCTGAGCCAGCGGGAGCGGCGCCGACAGATCGCTTTCAAGGGTTGCGAAGATCGGCGCAGCCAACTGGACAATGAGCAATGGCGGGCGCAGCAGATGAGGGCCAATGTTATCCTTAAGGAGCGCTGCGCCAAACTCAACAGCCAGATGGATCAGATAGCGGTTTCGGAGGCAATAGTTCCTCTCCAAACCCCCAAGATCCCGCCACCTTTATCTGCCCGCACAAGATCAGCCTGCAAGCGGGTTTCTACAGAGACAGTGCTTCCTCTTACAGCTGCCGCCGATCCTATGGCAGACTTCCTAAACGACTCGGAGACGGATCTCTTCTTGCTCGAGGCGTCTCAGCAACTAGAGTCCGAAATAAAACCGCAAGATGCTGCAAAACCAAGTTTAAGCACTACACCCACCAGCCACCACAAGGCAAAGCGACCCTCCTTCTACATGAAGTTTCTGGAAGACGAGAGCGAGAGTGAGGACTGGCTAACCGCTTTGGAAGAGGCAGTGCAGCAGGCCACGATGCCAAAGAAGCAGCGAACCTCTTTGCAGCGCTACAACTCCATGCCCACCACTGGGGACTCCTCCAGCGGAGTATCCACCCTGACCAATGTGATGGCCGGCAAGGGACCGGCCACCTACACAAGTGCCTCCTCCTCCTCCGACTTAAAGGATACTCCTCGCATCAAGCGACATGCCAGCTCCCATGCCCTGTCCCCAGCCACTTCGCATGGTAAGTACCGAGTGAATATGAAAGCCAAGACCAAAGCCAGCTCATCATTCTGTTCCCTGCAGCGCGCGGCAAACTTTTTGGCAGCCGGAAATGAAACTCGATAAGGTAACCAGCACCCTGAACACCGTCAGCTTCCCCTCAGCGAGTACCAATTGTGATGAGCAAAGCTAGGTTTATGATTTTTCGTTTTGTTTCGCTCGGCTTGCGTTACTCGTTTCCTTGACCATTTTGCATTAAAGTCTGTATACGAGTACGCTAATTGATTCATGCAGCTCTTAAGTGTCTTTATAAATGTAAATTTAAGGCTAATTAAAAATTAATTGTAATTTAAAGCAGGTCCCTCAATTGTCGCGTCGAATGTTTGTGCGTTCGGCGCATGCGACCCGCCATATGCTCCGCATTATCGGGCAGGGGATGCGCCGCCCACCTGCACAGGTGCCATGAATAGACAGTTGGATGCGACTGGCCGCCGACAGCCAGTGAGTTGTCGGCCCCGGTTGAGCTTTCATTTGCCGATAGGGCACTCGTTAAGTGCGAGAATGCTTTAAACTAATTGAAATGTAGGCGAAGGATTTCTGTTTTAATATTCCTCTGTAGTTATATATAGGTCAGCTCGAATTTATCACGGCTTTAAGTTGCTTGAAAGAAAGCTTGGTAACTCTAGTAAATTGGTATTTAATTATACCCGTTACTACAGTAATGGGGTTTTCTGCATTGTACATGTCTTATTGTCTACAAAAAATGATCAAGAAATTTGTAACTTAAAACTATTATTGCGCAGCACTGAATACCGATTATCTCTAAGCCTATAAAGTTTTTTTTACCAATAAGAAAATAAGTGATTAAGGGCATTAATAATTTAATGAACCTAAATTTGTTTCACAATATGTATTTTCCATACCAATAAACACCAAAACTGTTTATTAAAATCTGTCCGATCGAACAGATTCCATAAATCGATTTCGATTTCAACTTTGCCTCATAAAAACTCAGTTCTGAGAAATTTATTTTTAAAATTAAATGAGGCAACCGAAAAGGGATTCCCCTGGGAAGAATATGATTTATGGCAAATGAACTCAAAGTATGAGAATTCCCATCTCGCACTTAAACGTTGTTGAAACAATTCAGTTGGCATAAAAAGGCGGCGAAAGTTGCCCCACAGCTGTCTTCGTTTCTTGCTTGGCCTGCAGTTTAAAGGCTTGGGCTCTGTGCTTGTGACTTTATGAACCTATTTGGGCTAAGGTCAAAGTTGAAGCCCTTTTGCAGCCATTACGCGTAAGAGGCAATTGCGTTCGTGTTTATGAATAGTCGTCCCTTCGCGTTCTGCACTTGGAGCAGGCGACTCTAGTCAAAACTCGGCGAGTCAAGTATGCTGCCATATGTTGACGGAGCGCAACATAACCAATGGCAAAGCAGTTGCTTAAATTTAGCACAAGACGGGAGGGGTTGTGGGAGCCCAAAGTGGTGACGTCTACGGGCCGCTAAAACCGCTGCAAAAGCCAAGTCAGCCGGGATGGAAAGCCGGATTCACAGGAAAAAGCCAAAGAAAAAGCTTAGCTAACTCATCAGAGCAATTTCGGATACTCAGTGGCGTGGCAAAGATTTTTTTTGGGTTCGCAAATCGGTATCAATTTCTGAAGCAACATTTTTATAATATTAACTAATTACTTTAATATTTATGAAGATTAATAGAGGTTTAAGCACTCTATTAAAGATAAGACAAAAAATAAGAATATTATTTTATTAAGTATGTACTACGGTTCTTCAAAATAAGATAAAATAATACAAATAGCAAAGAAACATGCCCCGTTGACAATGTCCTGCGTACTCCACTGCAAGAGCGAGCGGGATAGCAGCCGGTCCGTTTAGGGGTGCGTTGAGTGGGTGGTGGCGTGTGTTTTTTGCTGCTTTTCCGAGCTTTCGAGCGAGCTTCTTCATCCGAGCTTTCCCCCGCCTCGGCGCCTGGCGGACATTCATAATGGCGTCCGTCGATACCGCTGGCAAACAGTTCTCAGCGCGCAGCGCCCCAGTGAAGTTCGTGGCAGCGCACAAATATCAACCAAAAAACATAATTAAAAATCCAAGCGGAAGAAAAGCACAACAAGCTCCGAAGGAGGGCCAAAAATACACACGGAGCAGGAACAAGGAAAACAAATCACAACCACAACAAAGACAGTTTGCCAGCCGAGAAACCTGATCCTGGTTCCCCGGTTCGCGGGGCCAACTAGGAAGAAAAAAACACAGAGAGTGTGCAGTGAACCGAGGCGCCTATTTTCGACACCCCATCAGTTCCAGTAGCCCCACCAAAGGACACCCCCGCACTCCTTGATTTGCCAAGCTGCCAGCGTTGCCCCATCGTCGCCAGGAGCGAGGAGAAACCCGCAGGACAAGGCGTTCAATCTGAATTCCATGGCAGCAGCCGCATGGAGCTGGCTGTTGGCCCCATTCCTTTTCCTCCACTTGGCCAGTGCAGGAGCGGGCGGAGGAGGAGGAGCCAGCGGAGTCGGGCTGAGCGGTCCGTCCGTGTTCACTAGCTCCTTCCTGGTGCGCTTCCGGCGCGGAGTGGACAACGGGTTCGCCCATGAAGTGGCCGACAAGTACGGCTTCGACAACCTAGGCCCGGTAAGTGGACTGTGCGAAAAATCAATTATTATATTGCCGACGGCCGGGTCTTTAAGGCAGGTTGCGTTTCAGGTTGACAGGCGTTAATTGCGATTGCTTGAGTGGTGGTCATGCTTATGTGTCTTTTTGTTTGGTTCAATAAGAGAATGTGTGGGTGTGTGTGGGTGACAGGAGCGTGCCAGGAATGCCAAAGGCAGCTTTTCGCCACAGTTTTCGGGTCTGGCATTGGCCAACTTCCGTCGGCAGTGCGGAGTTTCCGTTGCATACCGCCAGGCGCAAATTTGCGCATTGCATGCTAAACAGCCATTGCATTATAGCCAAGGTCAACATGGCGAAAATATACTTTCCCACATGGGGGAAAATAACACCATAATAGGTCAGTAAATATACACTGAATTGGGTTCTGTTTGTGGCATGATGGCCCAAATCTTCTACGAGTAAAAAACAAACATCAAATAGTGGAATTGACTTCTTTTTACGTATTGAGTTGCTCCATTTGCTTTTAAAATATCTTACAAATAATAGCTTTAAAATGTATTCATATCCATATCTTTGTTTATAGCTTATGTTTATACTTCACCACGGAAATATTTTTTCCTCAAAAAGCATGAAATGTATGCATGTTTGTTTCAATAACTATTAAAATTGTAAGCTTCAAAGACTTTTTTTATACCCACAAACAAAAATAAACTAAGGAAAACACCGTATACTCGAATGAGGAATGTATATTACAGTTTTCATGAAAAAAAGTGGTGAAACATTTTATTTATACGTATTACCTTTGCAACATAAGTAACGTTCTGCAATCCCGACAGCGTAACGATTTCCTTATAAACCATGTTGTGTGTTTGACATCCGTCAAAATAATACATAACCATCGTCTAATTCTGTCAACGCTGGACAGCTATGACGCGCACTTGTTGCACGGGCTCGGATTAGGTCCATATTTCACTCAGTGATTGCTGGATTAATGCGAATTCAAGAGCTGGAACAGACGCAATTAATTAGGTACATCAATAACAAGTAGAGTGCTTGCGATGGGGTCAAGGATTCGGGTAATGGGAGAAAAGGGGTATACATAAAGAAGGCGCTAAATCCAATTAAACCGCCTATTCCTTGGTAAGTCGATATCCACTCGGCACCTGAGGCCCCAGCTCCCCTAGTAGATGTCCTTGTTATCCGCTGGCCTTATTGCGACATCGATGCTGTTTGCAGTGGCGCAATCTCATCTGCCCCCATCCGCACAAAAACTGATTGCATGCCACAGTTGCCATGGACACAGCACAAGCGTACACAAGAGTCCTGGGCCAGGACTAATTGCGTTGGAATTTTTTATTGCATAAAGGAGTCGAAAAAATCTGTATGATGTCAACAGAATCAGTGGCTTTTCAACCATAACATATTTCAGGGCTTAAGTAGGAATTAAAGTACATATTGCTAGCTAATTATTTATTGGTTTTATTATACCCTCTCAAATCCCAAAATTACCTCCTATCAGAGCTAAATGACTTTATTGGTCAAAGTTTTAAAAATAGACCCAGAATTTAATTACAAATTGCAGCCTTTTGGCTTTTCTGTCGGACTTCGAACTCGTTTTTAGATAATTGCCAAATATCCCATGCCTCGCGTGGGTGTGGCCCTTGTAATAAAATTGCGGCACATGTAGAAGTAACAAAAAACAAAAAAAAACTCGAGTGAAATCTGTTGCTCGTACGTCAAACGCTATCACCGAATACAAATCAAAATATATCCCAAACCCAAATATGAGCTTACACAGGGCAAACTCACGGAGGACTGGAAACACACTTTTGCTCTCATTCCAATCGATATTACGTATACGCCGCGTCTTATCTGCGGGACTTTGACGATGACTGTGTTTAGATTTTATTGCCTTTGATGTTACGACCTTATCGGCAGTAAAACGTTAGATTCAGTCAGCTATTGCCGTACAAATCTAAATAAATCTCGATCCCTGTTGAATGTAATTGCTGACCGACAATTTAAATAAGAGTCTGATAGAGGCAAAGAAAGAGAAAGTCAATTTTTTGCTCAAGTAAATACATATGCTTCCTTACTGCCCACGTAGGTCTTACGCCCACGCAGTCCGTGGAGTTTAGTATGAGCAGCTCTGCAATTTTATGCCCAGTGGTTGGCCTAGAATAATTTCCAAAGTTGGCTAATGCCACAAAGCGGCTCGTTGTCTTTGCGATGATTAAAAGTTTACCGACTACCAGGCTTTGAGCCTTTGAGCATACACAGTGTGCATATCTTGCATTGTGTGTACTAACTTTATAAGCCAACAAACTCACCTGTCAGTAAACCATTCCCTCTCGATCGCTGGCACTCTTGTGAGCCGCTTGTAGTCATCATCGGGCTGTGGGCCAAATCCTTGCATAAGGCGTTAAGTCCGGACTCCTTTTGACGTGGCCAACGGCAACAGGCGTTAGTTGTTAGCCCCACATCCACTGGTTGGTGTTGCTGTTTGAAAAGCTCACTTAAGTCCCAAGAACAGCAGCAACATAGTGATTGCAAGGCAACAGCAGATTGTTACAACAACGCTTATGAGCAAAAGAGGAAATATCAACATAATTTCCATTTCATAGTATTTCATAATGATAAAGCCATTTTAATTTGAAACTTGTATTTTATTGCATTTTGTTGGTTTTTTGTTTTTGTCCTGATACGTATCAAAATGACAATTATGCTTAATTTTTTTTAATACTTGATATTCACAATAATAAACAAAAGTATTAATGTCAAGTGAACTTGTAGTCAACTGTCCTTCCTCAGTGCAGCTCATTTCTCAAGTATTTGCTTCCCTTAAGAATGTCCTACATCTGTCAGGAGTTTCTGAAATGGCAACGCTCATCTACTATGCATAGTTTCATATTTCTACGCCATAGTTTTCTCATAAATTATGCAGAAGTGTTGTGACCTTATTAAGATGCCAACGAGTTCCCGTAGCTTTGCCTGCATATTCTCAAATAGCCACAAAAGCAAACCGTATTTTGTTGCGAACGGGTAGAGTTGATCTGCGAAGACAAATGTACCAATGACTTTGCGGTCTGACATTGGCACATTCGTCTCCGTTTGCTTATCGCTGGCTGTTTTCCTTTCATTTATTATGCCAAATGAAAAACGAGCTTACAAATTCGGTGGCCGCTCGCCCAGATGGTTGCAAATTGAAGGCACGGGTATTTGTAACCCAAGGCTAGCATATGTTGGCAAATACAAGACAAACAATGGAGGCACAGGCACAAGTTGCTTCCAGTGAAAAGCTGGACAAACAGAAACGCAGTTGGAGTTCAAGATGCCTGGTGTGGTAAAAGGTTCGTCGGGACAGACCCCAAAAACCACAGGCATACACGCCACCCACTTGCACACAATGCCGTATCACGTATACGCAGTGTTGTGGGCAAGTCCAGGCGCATTATTTATTTATTTTTAGCCCTGGAAAGCAGCTCATTGGTCCTTTACCGGACAAAAGCTGCCTTTTGTTTGGGTCAGATGACAACAATTTCTCACTGAAATATCTTTTAAGTGCAGAAATTAGCTGTAAATAGTTTTGTCTGGTTGTTTTGTCATTTCAGTTCTAAAAATAAACAATATTGGGGAAAAATGTAAGCCATTTTGAAAACGATTTAATGAAGAAGTATTCTGTGTATACCATACTGATTAAAATAAAAACAGGATGTGTGCTTCTTTATAGAATAGAATATAAGTAGAATATTGAATGGTGCTTTTCATGAATCAAAGTTTCTTTGTCAGATTTTCTTTTAATTTTGATCAAACTAAAAGGTTGACAAAAGCTCAATAGCATTAACCAAGTTACCTCATCTAAACTGGTAACTTTTCGATTTTTCGTGTAAAAATGTGAGGACAGAAGCCCAACATCTGGCAAATATTTGCCAGCTTTTCGTTTGCATTTTCGGATATTGTATTACGCAACTTAGCCCACATCCACTCCCTAGAAATATAATTTAGTAAATATGTTTTTAACTATAAATATCATATCAAGAGCGGGCAGGGATTCATGCAGGGCAGGGCACTAATGCTAATTAAAAAGTTTTTGGGTTTCGTCTAAACGAGGTCCCACAAAAAGTGTCTCCGAGCTTTAACTAGTTTAGCTCGGCGCTTGCTTAACTTTTCTTGATGTTTTGCAAGGATATTCATTCGTTAGGGGAAAAAAGGGAGGCACTAAAAATAGACAAGCTGTAAACAAGCTGCTTGGCTCAGTGTGGATCAGGTCTTATAATGAAACCAATGGACCGTGCTCCTGAGTTCGCACAGATGTCACTGGTGGGCAGGTGTCGCTAATGCACACTTCACTCCAGCTCCTGCTTCTGATTGTGCTCCTTCCGTGCGACCTTGGATGTCGGCCTGCCATTGCGGCTAAACCATTTAATAAATCAACACTTGAGCAAAAGTTTTGTCAAATATTTTGGCCTCAACAAAGGAAAATACTTTGAGTGCCACAAAAAATTGAAGCAAGCACAAAGACCAAACGTGCCGCTTGCTTTTTATAAATAATTAAAAAACTTTTTAGGCCCTCACTGCAAAAATGTCTGCACTTGATAAACGAGTGTGTGAATAACACAATACATAATTACTTTTTTTTAGTCGGTCTGGCGTTTGCGTGTGCACGCCTGCAAATGTCAAAGGTCAGTTGGGAGAAGTTTTGTTTGCCATGCGGAAAATTACATTCCGATAAAATTAGATGAAAATCTTGAAATTTAATTAGCCAACTGCCAGCTGGCGTGGTTACAAAGAATGCTCGGTGCCCGGACCATAAAATGTCGAGAACCCTCTGTTTGCTTTGAGAAATCGCTCATACGCAGTGTCTGCCCAGCGCTGGCAAGTCAATGTCAACATTACGCTGCTGATAATTATGTTGTGTGCCGGCGGCCAAGCTGCCTCTGCCCTGCTCTGAATTGAAAAGCGTCTTAAGGGCTTACAATGGGTCGGGTCGCCATCCACTAGCATTCCTATGTTCTATTTTGCGTTGGCCTTACATTTGACCCAGATGGTGGAAACATTCTGAACGCATCGTGATTAATTTCAGCTGCCTTTGTTGTTGCACTTTTAATTCATTTTTAGTCCGCGACAGCAACTTTTAATAGGAAGACAGTAGCTCAATTGGTAAAACGTTTACCATTGAGCCAGCCAGCAAATCAAAAACCACAAGCACGGGCACATGCCCAATGCCTTAATCAAACCTTATTAGTCGAGTTGTACGCAGCTGTTTGTCTTTGCTGCTTCCTTTGTCGCCGCATCCTGCTGAATTATTCACGAGTCCCTGGCCAGAACTCATTTGCATTTCTTCAATTTGCCACCTGCCATCGTCGTCTTCTAATTTTAAGGCTCTGCAAATTTGCATGCCATTTATTGACGACTGGATTTGTGCGGATAGCCAAGCTGTCAATCTAAACATGCTTATTTGCATTGTTTTGACTCAGGGAGACAGACGTTTTTTGCGTATTTTTCAATTGAATAAAAGTGCCATTTTTGTCAGAAAAAAGAAAAGCACTTGATGCTGATTTTCTCTATAACATTAAATTTAAATACTATCGTTCGGGTTTCCATTTCAGCAGTCTGCACAAGTGATTTTCGCTTGTAGCGATAATTCATGCAAACACAATACTGCAGTAACCATTATTGATTGATTGATTAATTGGAATGGGAGGGAGATAGCGGTGAAGCTGTCATTTTTCCTAATTAGCAACGTTGCACTGCGAATCGGATGAACGTGTACGTGAACACATTTATCACATTGTAACCCGACTGCTATCTATATTATGTGTATGGCAGTAGTTATTGACGGCTAATGCCACTAGAAAAATTGGCCAGCTTCTGATAAAGGGACTGCGCCTGCCCTTGATAAACGGCTGCTGCTGACGTCGGTTAACTAAACCAGTCTATTGGTTAACGAATAAATTGATGAATGGGTTTTCCTCGGGGGGTTAAATAAGCGGATACAAATAAAATGCGACTATTGCGTAATGTTATTTATCTGTGCTGTGTTCGCATAAGCTCCTGCCTACTTTTAAGAGGGATCAGAAGACAAATGAAGAATGATTATTTTCATGGCTATATCCTAGAGATTTATTCAGCTCTTTTTAAGAAAGTTCTTTACTTTATATTATAATAGTGTGCAGCTTGACGCAGTAAATGCGACCTTCTAGTTATTATTAACTAAGATGTTTAAATTATCGAAATATATGCTTACACTTGTTGAGTTCAAAGTGTAGGACATAAAAGATAATTAAGGTATTTTTTACTGCAATTTTAATAAATGTTTCAATGCATAAATTCTTTTATTTCTAGATTGAATATGCTAATGCATGCAAATAATTAATTTGTGGCGTGGGATGTGGCTGTTGCGATCCTAAAATAGTACACAATACCATGGAAGTCATATTGGTGTACCAAGTCTTTTGTCAGACATAAATAACTGCGGAATTTAAAATTAAATATTTAATAAGCTCTTGCTAAGGAATTTTGAAGCAATTTTGTTTGCTCAACTTGTTGAATGCCCATTACAGTATGTTCTGTCGGCAGCTGACCGAACAAGAATTCGATTAAGGTAAACAAAGAGTGCTGTATTAACAAGTTAGAGTCCTCATTGTGTGCACACTTTTAGCCCCAAGGCACACAAATGCCCATCCGCCCATTGTTGTATGCTATTTCTGCAGGCACTGTGAAATATTTGCGACATAAATACATGGCCGTATATATCTGGAAGCTGTCAGTGTCATGTACAGCGCAGCTGCTGATATTTTAGCTTTTTCAGTGAGTTTTTCATTCACCTTTCATGAATTCGCGCGGGGCGAGTGAGAATCCATAAATTTCTGATGTTGACGGGCCAAGAGGGATGACGTGCTACGAAGAAGGCGACTTGTGGCCATGATCCAGCAGCAAACGCCCACATCCTGTCCAGTGATGTAACTACACAGCTGTTGTCCCTTTGGCAAGAAAAAGTGCGGAGCCTGTCAAGCAACAAGTGCGAAGATGTGAACGGCTTCTCGTTAATAAATTTGCTATTTAAATGCGGCAGCCAACTAATTATAGACACCATTTTGGCGGCCTAAAGAGTGAGCAATGGCTCACATACGCACACATTTGAGCTCGGCGAACTTTTTTGAAACGCGTGTGGGCGTTGTTAAGCTTAAATAACGCACACACTAAAACGAAAAGGGGGGAACAGCTGGCATTTTCTGCGCGGCTTCTGCCGTTGTTCTTACTTCATTTTAGCCATACCGACTGCCAGCCCTGCTATCACCCGTTGTGACACATTATATTTATAATGGCGAGCCAAACGCACACATCCCTGGACAGACACAATGGCAGCTACTATATTGCTACATTAGACGTCGTGCTTTGTTGCTCTTAATATTTGTGTTCTGCTCCTCCCACATACATGAATCCCCTGCCGGAGGATTTGTTTTTACTTTTACTTTCACTTGCTCCCCACTGCCAAGCTCCATATGTTGCGCTCATGAAGAAAAATCCGCAAATTATGCGGGGACATCTAAAAATATGCAAGCAATTTAGCGGCATGTGGTCGACCAGATTAGTTAATTCCCTACCATTGTTTATGTGGGTTGTGGGTTCAAGAGCGCCCACTGTGCGTATCGTTATCTATATTTTCGCGTTCGTTGTTTTTTTCTGAACACACTTAGGAAGTCCATTAAACTGGCTAGGCCAAGCAGCCAACTGGCCAGCTGTTGCAGTGCCCATTGAGTAATTTACACACAAATTAACAGCGCATAAAAATAGCCAAACTCTCCCCATTTTCGCATTGTCAAACTGCCGGAGAACTGTGATTGACAGCAGTCAACGGATTGATGGCCCTCGAGCCTCGCGGCTCGTTGTTGTTTCCCTGCTTACTTATGCGCGGCACTTGGCGCCTAAGTAAACCACTGGTGTCCCATTTGCACCCTCACCCCTTCTCCAGTTTTACAGTTCGCTGTAGAAAGATGGAGCCCTTTATTGACTGATGGTGCCTTAGCAGCCGCTGACGTGGCAACTTATCAATTTGTGACATTCAAGTCTGTAAATGAAAACCGAATTTTGTCCAAACAATTTTGGGAATATTTATGATATATGAATTCTAAATAAAGAAAATGGAAAGAAACTCATCTGATGTAACTAATTCAAATATATAATATATAAATATTATAAATCTGAATGTATATAAATATACATTTTTAGTTCTTAAACTTATGGTTGAACTAAAAATAATATTATACAAACTAAATTTACAAATAGAATAAATTATTTGCAACATTAAGTATATAGAACACTCTGGTTTTGTTAAATCATTTATATATTTGTTTGTGTGTACCGCTGAAAGGCTTGTGTACTTCGCTTGTTAATATTACTTGAAGATTATTAAACACTTTCAACGTCTACTTATAACTACGCCTTTTCCGCTGATCAAAGAAATTTCCGCCATTCCTGCAACACGTTTAGGCGACCCTAATTTTTGTGCGGCCCAAGTGTTGAGGCCAAATTGAAAATTCGAAGAAAGCGGTCAGAAAAGCCATAAACGTCAAAACAGACAAAGGAGTAAAAGCATTCTTCTGCTTCAATTTCGTCGTATTCATATTTACTGCTGCTGGAAAGCTGGAGAGAATCCTTAAAAAGGAAGTGGGCGGGTTTTGCATAAGCTCACGTTGATGGAACTCCGGCGGGTTGCAAAACCTTTGTTTTGCCATTCGGTGGCAAGGTTCAGGTAATTACCCACGTGTGCGTAGCGTCTTTGCCAGGAGGCCTTTCAAGTTACCATTCTTTCAATTTTCAACTGGTTAATAAGCGAAGTTTTAAAAATTGATTTGCAGTCAGTTTCCTCGTGCTGGCAAATTTATGTTATTGGCTCGCCGTTCGCCGTCAATGCCGTTTTATTGAGGCGCTTTAACGCGAATTATGAATTGATAGCAAAGGCACTCAACGCCGCACAGCTGCTAATTAATCACGATGTAAGCCTGAATTATGCAGGGCGCCAGTCGCCCGTCCAAAAGGGGCATAGTTAAACGACGCCCAGCAGCTGGTCGACCGCCATCTAAGTATCCAATGGCTCAGAGATGAGCAACATGTTGCAGTCGGATCAAAAAACATACAGTGGCAGAAAAAAAATGAAAGAATAGTATTGCGTGCTTTGGGATCTTTTACATTTCTGACATTGATGTTATTTTAGGCATTGAGTAAAGCCTTTTCAAATAACCTAATTTATTTATTTAATTCTTTTTCGATGCAAATATGTCAGATATTTTGAATCTCATGGAACCAGATTTAACCTTTTACTTGCAAAACATAAATATATCTTTTTTCCTGAGTCTCGAGTCTGTCATTTTCTAGAGTGTATCCCAAAAATAGTGTAGCGTTCCCAAGGGCGGCCTGCCATTGCCCAAGTGAAAGTGAGTTCGGCCCGAAGGCCCGGCACGTATCCTGTGGAAACTCGAGATGCCTTTCACTAAAATTGCAGTGGGGAAAAACGGAAAATTACTGGCTCAGTCTTGGCCAAGCCACGGGCACTCAATTTACCAGAGCCAATTAATGATGATGATGTTGAAGTTGCTGCTTTTGCTGCAGATGATGATTATGACTGGCAATTTAGAGCACAATTATGGGCACACACACACAGTAGCACCTCCTCGGAATGTGTGAGGAATAGCTGGGGCCAAACTCAATTAGAGCGCAATTACGGGTCACGCTTCTAGGCGCAAAACAAGCAGAGAATTAATGTGTTTTCCTCAATTAAAATGCCACGGGGTCTAATGAAATGTTGCCTTGCATTCTGGAATCTTTATAGCTGGTCGGCGCCAATGGACACGAGTATCATTTCAAGCACCGGACCCTGCCGCACGCCCGATCCAGGAGGAGTCTGACGCACACACGCGCCCTTAAGAGCCATCCAGCGGTGAGTACCTGGAAATGCAATGAATTCCTTTCAAGGTCGAAAAGGAAACTGCACACAGCCTGGCACACTTACTGTTTGTTCACGCGAAAATAAAGTAGAAACGTGCTTAATGCAACGGAGTGAATACAGACAGGGAAATGAAGACATACATATATACAAATTTTTGCACATTTCTATACATTTTCTCTAAACATACAACACTGTTTTCGAAAAATCAGACCGTAAAAGATTATTTTGTCAGCACAAAAACAGCTACTAAATTAGGACTGGTGTTTGAGACAGATAATTTTATTTTCGGTGTAGGAAAGTTGGCACGTAGTGTCCGCTCATTCGCACAAATGTCAAATGTCAGAGTTCATGCCCCAAGTCCCGAAATAGTTTGCACCGGACATTGATTGCCGTTCTGCATAACGGACATCGATTGCACTGCGCTTAGACGTGCATCCATTTGGCCAGCGGACTGAAACGTGCCATTAGGCCATTGTCGATTATCAGCGTGCAAAATGCAAAAGGCAAACAGAGGGTGCATTGTGGGCAGAGAGCAGGACAATATGGAAATTGGCATGCAAACTAGGTCGTTTCGTTCTTGTTCACAGCTGTTTGCACAGCTTTAGATTGACGTACACACATGCATAACAATGACCCGCATGCTCGAGACTTACATGGAGTTTTGCTTCTGTGACAGATGGGCTGAAACCCTTTTGTGGTTCTTACTCCGACCTTAACACTAATGGGATCTCATTCCGCAGGTGCACACGGCCGTCCAACAGCCGGGATTCAAGCGGGTTAAACGGGGTCTGCGGCCGGCGGTGCCCGCCATTCACGGCATGAAGTTCGACCTGAAATTGGGCGAGGCTGACCGCATTGAGGAGGAGCCCACCGACCCGTACTTCCCCATGCAGTGGTACCTCAAAAATACCGGCCAGAATGGCGGAAAGGTGCGGCTGGATCTGAATGTGCAGGCCGCCTGGGCCCAGGGAATAACCGGGAAGAACGTGACCACGGCCATCATGGACGATGGTGAGTATTTCGGAATGGCACAATAAAATCCAATCTACTGTTTTATTAACTTTTCATTTTTTGCATTTGCTGCCCAGGCGTGGACTACATGCATCCGGATCTGAAATTTAATTATGTGAGTATGACCCTTTCACATGAAAAGCTGGAAACCTTTTCAATTTACTCTGTCCTTTTAATGACATTTCTTGCTGAAAGCTCTTAATTAAATTTTGGCTTACTGCACACATCAGTAACAAATGTGGAAATATTTGAATCCAACTAATGTTGGGTTAAGGTCCTATATATACGATTCAATTTAGATTCCGAGCTCGTCAAAAAGTTGTCGGGAAATTGAAGCTAAAAGTTTAAACTTTTTCCGACATTAAAACTTTCCACCATCATTATTGTCAATGAGCTTATCTGTCATGCTTATATAACCAGCTCTAGTAAAATGTCTGGGTCTAGCTCAAGCCCAATATAGATGTTATGAAACAAATTGAATAATTTTTCAGAGAGCTACAACAGAACATACTTACTGCACACTCAGCTCACATGTGTATCCGTAATATATGTATATGGTTTCATCTACTCATTTCCAGAACGCCGAGGCCAGTTATGACTTCAGCAGTAACGACCCCTTTCCGTATCCTCGATACACCGACGACTGGTTCAACAGGTAAGTGAATGCAAAGGCTTAAGGGAAAAGAGAAAGGCCATTGGCTGGCCAGAATTCGTAGAAAACGTCCTTGATAAGCAACTGGAATTTATAAGATAAATTATTTATGTCATATAACTCAACTGGAATTTACCAGTTGATGAGGTAAGCTGCCTTTGCTTCTTTGTCGCACAGTAAACTTTTACTAATTGAAAGACAGTTGTGGCATTAAGTGCTATTTTCTGTTGAGACCCGAGCGTTTCATTCATTAAAACCTTTTCCTCACTTGTTAGTTTGTTGCTGTGTGTCAGCTAATAATACGCACTGCTTAATGGATAGAGAGTACTTTTTATTAAGCTGCTTACGTGCAGAATTGTCTGTAAATGTTTTACCTCATCTCATCCTTGTGCTCTACCATGTTTTGCAGTCATGGAACTCGATGTGCCGGCGAAGTGGCTGCTGCCAGAGATAATGGAATTTGCGGCGTTGGCGTTGCTTATGACAGCAAAATCGCAGGTAAGTGGCTTTGGCAGATCCTGCTGAATAAATATATGCGTTTACAGCAGTGGAGCCTTCAAGGTCCTGACCTCGAAAGTTTTTGGTTGATAAATCGCATTACGCATACGCAGAATAATCCGCGAAAAGCGGTGTTAAACAATTGGCAGCTACCTCTATGTGTGTTATTAAATGGAAAGTTCATGGGGGGCTCTTCCTCATTGTAAATTGAGCTTTGAAACAAATAATGTCACATAATTTTGGGAAATTTGTGCTGTTCCCTCGGGAATGATGAGGCAAAAAGTGCGTCCCCAAATCCGGCAGTGTTATCTGTCATTTTTATCGCCCGCCAGGGATAAATCATGTGAAAAATCGTGGAAATTTCGAACAACCACATACGGAGTCGGGAAATGCAGTGCAATTTTAACGATGGCCATAAAGCGCCAAGTGAAAGTGACGGGTGTTGGGGGTCGTAAAAATATTGATTTATAATTTCCGCCATTAGATTTAATGCATACTTATCGCCGCTCCGCAGGCATTCGCATGCTGGACCAGCCGTACATGACGGACCTTATCGAGGCCAACTCCATGGGCCACGAGCCGCACAAAATCCACATCTATAGCGCCTCCTGGGGTCCCACTGACGATGGCAAGACGGTCGATGGACCCCGGAACGCCACCATGCGGGCGATAGTCCAGGGCGTCAATGAGGTATGGATCAACTGGGTCCAGTGCCCGGAATTTATGACTAATCTTTCGCACCACCCGTAGGGTCGAAATGGCCTGGGCAACATCTACGTTTGGGCTTCCGGCGACGGCGGCGAGGAGGACGACTGCAACTGCGACGGCTACGCCGCCTCCATGTGGACCATTTCCATTAACAGCGCTATTAACGACGGCCAAAACGCCCACTACGACGAGAGCTGTAGCTCCACGCTGGCGTCCACGTTCAGCAACGGTGCCAAGGACCCCAACACGGGCGTTGCCACCACGGATCTCTACGGCAAGTGCACGACCACGCACTCGGGCACCAGCGCGGCAGCACCCGAAGCAGCGGGCGTCTTCGCCCTGGCCTTGGAGGCAAAGTGAGTTATTCCTACCCTGGTTTTGGAGATTCATACACTAGAAAACTAGTGGGGTCTTAAAACTACTCCAATTTTTAAGAAAATAAAACTAGTTCCTGTCGTTCTATCACTTGATCTTTCCATTAAAAAACAATGTAATTGTTAATGCCCTGTTTTGGGCATTGTTTTGTTAAATTATTAATTTATTTAAAAAACCCTTTGTCATTTATTGTGTATACCACAATTAATTTTCTATAAATTTGACTTAAAACTCTCCTGTTGTCATTTGTAAATACTGATCTCGATTTTAAACAAATCTTTTATTACTGAAATGAAAATTAAATATTTAAAAAATAAATATTATAATCAAATTATAATGGCTATATCCCTTTAGTAACATTTTTCTAACCATTGACCTAACCAACTTCCCATTTTTTCGAATGTACTTCTTTTGTTACTTTATGAATTTATGCTAATCCCACTTCAACCTACACATCTTTTGCAGTCCGCAGCTGACTTGGCGCGATATCCAGCATCTGACGGTACTGACTTCGAAGCGAAACTCGCTGTTCGATGCCAAGAACCGCTTCCATTGGACAATGAACGGCGTGGGCCTGGAGTTCAACCACCTCTTCGGGTTCGGCGTCCTGGATGCAGGAGCCATGGTCACACTGTCCAAGCAGTGGCATGCAGTGCCACCTCGATATCATTGTGAAGCGGGCGAGCTTACCCAGCCACAGTGAGTTAATACCGCAGTACTTTCTGGCCTAAACCAACTTAACCGTTTTTCTCGCTATTCCAGGGCCATCGTCATGGGTCGCTCACTCTTCTGGGAGATAAAAACCGATGCCTGCAAGGGCACTGACACGGAGGTCAACTATTTGGAGCATGTGCAGGCGGTGATCTCCGCAAATGCCTCTCGACGAGGGGACTTAGAGTTATTCCTTACTTCGCCCATGGGCACCAAGTAAGTTTTAAAATAGGAAATTAAATAAAAGACTGTAAATAAAAAATTGGCGCAAAATTGCAAATACAAAATTATAAGAGTGACATTTCGATTTCGAAATGGAAAAGATAAATACAATTTTTTGAATATTTTATTGATTTATTAAATAATAAAAAAAGATGCAATATTTTGGCAAATCAAATTTAACTTTTTAATACAACTTTAAAAATTATTTGTTTTATTGGCGTAATTTACTCGTCTTTAAATAAATAAATTGAGTATACATTTTTGAGTTTTATTATTTTTTATAGGATTTTGTCCTTTAACTTATATGTCAAATTAAAACTATTTTTTCTCATAGATCAATGATTCTATCGCGACGCGCCAACGACGACGACCACCGCGATGGCTTCACCAAATGGCCCTTCATGACCACTCACTCCTGGGGCGAGTATCCTCAGGGCACCTGGAAACTAGAGGTAGTAAATGGGCTAAGCGATTTATCAAACGTATCTAAACTAATCCGCTCACAGGCACGCTTCAACTCGCCGCAAACCCGGCACGGCAATCTTCTGGAATGGTCCTTGGTCCTCCATGGCACCAAGGAGGCGCCCTACCGCACCCTGCACCCCTCCTCACCGCACTCCAAGCTGGCCATTGTGAAGAAGGCGCACGAGGATAAGAAGATGAAGTAAGGCGGTTCGCTGGGGGAGGTCAGGTCCGAATAAACATCCCCGTAGCGACGTCCATTAGGCAGCTTGGCGTTTTATCAACGAGTTTAGTGTGAGGTTCAATAAAAGTGCTGGCTGTGTTTTATTTTGGAATAGGATTGATTGATACAATTGATTTTTATTGCGTTTTTCCTTTTTTTAATTTTAAATATTTGCTATTTGTGTTGGATCTGTCGAACTTAAAGTTCAATTAAGCAAATAATTTAGTTTATCATTTAATTTCGTGTAATTAGTTTTCTTATTTGGCTACTTAGCGCCCAGGGTGTCACATAAGCCATTGGAAATTTTTCATTCGCTGTTTAAAATATTTCTGGAAATAGCAAAGCGCACATTTACCACAGTAGAAA
This sequence comes from Drosophila fuyamai, assembly GCA_018153365.1. Classification (NCBI taxonomy): domain Eukaryota; kingdom Metazoa; phylum Arthropoda; class Insecta; order Diptera; family Drosophilidae; genus Drosophila; species Drosophila fuyamai. The sequence goes on along the minus strand of JAECXW010000116.1, from coordinate 9,250,880 downwards.
AGAAATCAAAGATCCTGCACTTAAAACAATGATCTAATGAGTGTCCTAGCAAACTCTGTAGAGAAACCAAAAAATAAGAACAAAGAAAACGGGTATAGCAGGTATTTGAATGCAAAGCAAGGCGAGAATGTGGGAAATAGAGATATAAACAAAAACTAGAACAATGAAATAAAACGATCAAGAAACCCTATGTAAATGTTTAATATCTATATATATCTTTAACTGCGTCCTATGCTGTTAGAATCTTAAATCTATCTAGTATAAAATACAACCTAAACAAAGTATTTACACGTATTGTAAAGCTACGTCCTTTGTTTTCCATACTATATATTGTATACACGAATATACCTACATGCATATACATATGTACTTAAAGGAAACTTAGCAAAGACATTAAATGTTAATCCCATTAATGCGGAACAAGTTTGTCGCTTCACTTTGATTGCAAGCCGAATTCTGCTTTTATTTCAAGACTCGTACGTGTGAAATGCATTTACATACATAGTGTTTCTTTCAGTTTCTTTCGGGGGCCAAAAAACCACAATATAGTAACATTAATGGTGTGAAACCGGATTCACAAGCGATTGTAACGTAAAACGGAGCGAGTGTTATGCAAAAACATAAACAAATATTAAAGTACAAGTGCAGAACCTTGAATGGTGAGCAGAGAGTTTAGCACGTAAAGTCAGATACAGATACAGATTGTTTTACCTAGTCTTATAACTGAGATAAAGCGCATTGTTAAAGTTTATCGATAATGTGCGAAAGGAATGAATAAAATTATATATACAGAACCATATATAAAGTACATATGTACATGTGTAATTATTAATCAAAAACCACATAAAGAGGTAGTGGCGGAAACTGTGGCATAACCATTATATACATAAACTGAATATTTAACTATATATACATAAATGTATGATATATACCAAACAAAAAATAAACGCAAAAAGTATCTTATATGAACGTTAAGTTTATCTTTGATGTTGTAGATACAAAGCAGTAGCTCACAATAGAAGTACCATACCACTCAAAACTAAATAAATATGTGTGAATGCTGATGCTCAATGCGTCAAACACCGATATATGATTGCATATTTAATAATTTCCCATAGCGATCAGTATGCTTTTGTCTTTTGGTGCTGATTTGTCATTTCCGTGTAATTAAACAGAAAGAGAATTTAATTTTGTAAATAAAAAAGTTAAGAAAAACGGATTTAAGATGTTTTGTTTTGGTGGCAGGCGTTAAAGCCGCAAAAAACGAATTATACTTATTTAAATCTCTGTTCATTTAATTTGGTTTTTGTGAAAAATTAAAAAACAAAGGATTCAAAGTCGTAAAGGGAAGGCGTAACCTGAACTGTTTAAAAAACGTATTCTATGGAGTCACAAAAAAGGAGTGAATGGATAATGTCCGACTTTAATGGACTTTTGGTCGGTAAAGTTTCACTGCAATTCCATTCAGAAAAACATTATTTTGTTTCTTTACTTTTAAGTTATTTAAGGAACGAATTTTTCAAATATTTATAGTAATTTTCCTTTTTATTTTTTAGTGTAGTAGTCAAAGCTTAAAAGCTTTTCGTTGTTTGGGTACTGGAAACTATAAAAAGCTTCTAACAAGTTTTTGAAAACCTGTCTTAGATAATGTATACGAGCTTTCCTGTCGAAGCTTATTTAAGCAAAGGATATACTTTTAAGCTTTGTCCCATTGGACCCTGCTGGGGAATTAAATGACCACACTTTATATACGTTTCCTTAATATCAGGAACATCAATTAATTATGGAACACTATTTTAGCCATGTCCCGGACACGCTTTCAAAATATAATTAATGAAAGCCAATTAATATGCCAGAATGAGCATGTGATAGCTGCAGAATGTGGGGTTAAGGGATTATTATCCTGCAGAGGTTCACTCTACCAAAAATATATGACGAAATATTTGGACATATTTCTAGCCTATTTCCTTTCGTATCTATTTAATTGCCGGTGACTTATAGTTTTCTTACACAACATGTATTCTAATATGGGCCATGCTAAATTTGCACAATTGTGTGAAAAAGGGCAACAGTTTTAATTGTTGACTCAACTAATTGCGCGATATCCGCCTAGAAGTCGGGTCCTTGGCGGGCGTGTCCTGCCAGCTTTTTGTTTCCCCATTTGTTTGTAGCCGGAAATATTTATTAACTAGAAATTGCATAGCACAAAGGCAACAAGCAGGCCGCAGGAAGGAAGGAAATGGGCAAACATGTGACGCACCCCCAGGAGCAAATACACACACACACACCAAGTGACTCAATGGCGTATACACAACGCAACGTGTCGGATACGTGTTGTTTTTAGGCCTTCATAAATCATCTGGCTGCGGGCGTATGATAAATTGTCATACTAATTGTTTTTAGCGTCCAAGACAGGCCGCGTAGAGACGTGGCCACAAGAAAAGGCAGGTCAGACTTGTTCTGTTTCGTGTTCTTTAAAATATCCGGAGTGAGCGATTTTCCAGTCCATTTACTTCCCCTGTCAAATATCGCATATCATTCAAAATTCGGGTATTGCAATTCTTGAAATAGAGTCGTTTCAAATCCCCTTCATTTGAACTTGGGCCCTATAAATGCAGAGGCCCACTGGAACCATCAATCATAATTAGGAGGCGATATCATGTGCCGATGGTTACGATGACCAAGGGCGCTTGTCCCACAAAATGTAACTGGGAAGCTATTCGCTTACATGCCTGGTCAATATGCAAAAATGTTTCGTTTTTACATGGTAGGTAACAAGTTTTTGATTTATGACACATTAATAGTGACAGCTTACCCGCTTTTAGGTCAGTTGGGCGTCGTCTTCTTTCCAAAAGCAGCTTCCCCGAGAGCAACAGGTTTTGGGTAGTTGCCGTCGTCGTTTCTGTTTCTGTTGCCTTTGCTCTTGGCCACTTTCTTTTGGCTTGGACATGTCTGCGGGACAAAGTGTTTGACACTTTAATGAACTGCCCGGGGTCGCGTGTGTGAGCAGTTCATTAATATTAATGCCCCGGGTGCTCTGTTTTCTTTCTTGCTGGCGTTGGTTTGCTTGCGAAATTCGTAGACAAATGCGCTCTGGGGCAGACACAAATGTCAATTGCCGGCCATTAGCTAATATTTGGTAATTGCTCTTTAATTGAGCACCCTGTCTCGATAGTTCTGTAATGTGCAGCCCCTAATTGTGTGTAATAACGGTCTGCTGACCTTTGCTCACTCATATACTGGCCGATCTGCTCCTTTTAATGCTGTCATGATTTGTGTTTTTGGCGCCCCACATAATGGCCCCGATTATCTGACGGTAATTGTTGTTGCCGCCCCCGGGGAATGGGTGGGTCTGCAGGGCCTGCCGTCCCTGCTAATGTCATGATTTATTACCTAAGTCCCGCGGCACACGTGCCCTAAAAAATTTTAATTAACAAAACAGCCCCCACCTCGAACAGCCAATCACTACGATTGGTCCTATAAATAAATCTTATCATCCTACGACTTTTGACGTTGCCAAATTGTTGCTGTCATTGTTTGGCCCTAGTTCTGTTTGTTTTCTGTGCAAAGATAAACAGTAAACAAGGGGCCCATCACCAGAACAACGAACTACGGACAACATGAATCCCAGCAACTCAGCCGAACTGATACCTTCTCTGGCCCCAGGACAGTTTATTTACTTACGGACACGCAGCTTTTTGCGGGTGTCATTGTCAATAGGCTGATAGGTTTTACTCCTCCTGAAACCTTGCAAAACTTGGTCCTGGAGCACCTTTTATAGCCCTCATCTCCTGCTTGGCAACAAATTAAATGAATTCGTCGGTGCCAATGGGCAAAATGATTAAATTAGAAGAGCGTTTTCCTCGGGTCCCCCTGGAGGCCGTTTCAGGATTTCATTTGGCCTTTAACAAATTATGCATATTTATAAATGTAAATGTCGGCCGCTGGCCACTCGGAGTTGCCCACGTCCACGGCTCAGGATGATGAGCAGCCGACGGCAGCTGTAGTCATCCCTGATGTATGACTCCTCATTATGTGCATAAATGGGCATTGTTTGGGCCTGGTCGAAAAGCCTGGGCATGAGCCTGTTGCTCTTGGCCATAGGTTGTCGGCCAGCCCAGCTTGGCCTGTCTGATTGAATGTTCTGGTGATTTAGGCCTATAAATCTGTACCACACAATGCCGTCCACTAAGAGAAAAACATAGCCCTACTCCTGCAGATACAATATATGTATTTATGAACAATTGGATGTTTCAATTAAGAAATTGTTGTCAAATGTCTAAAACAGTGCCTGTTATTTATATGGTACCTCTTAAAAATACTTTTAAGCTCTATTTAGATTTGATTGCATAAAAATATTGGAGACTAAGTCTTATCACCTTGTTTATTTCGGTGTATATCTTAACTACTTTATGATGAATTCAATTGGTAGGTCGGACTTTGGTCAGACCGCCTTATCAATTAGAGCACATCGTCAGCATCGCACACACAACGCACACAGACACTCTCGGGATTTATGTGTAACAATCAGAACAATTAACTGGTCCAGAAACTGGCCAGTCGCAGGAAGTGAGCCGTTTCGCATGAGCATCTGTGTGTCTGTTTATTGTAAAATATTGTTTATGCAATGTCTGTGTCTTGCCTGTGTATCATTTATACCTAATTGAAGGCATTTGTTGTTCAACAGAACCAGGAAATCCAGAGCTCGGGTAAAGAGAAGCAATGTGTAAAGATTACAAACGGACAGTTCTTCGGCTAAGTCCACAAACACTTCCTTATGCAGCCACTGTAGCTGTCGATACTCAAGCGATGACTGACGATATTGATGGACTCGCTCAAGAGGTTAAACGCGAACTGGGTTCATAACCTGCCGCAAAAAATGCAAATCGCAATAGCTCGGCTAATTAATTAATTATTCACATTTTGCATAGTTGTTGTAGCAGTAAGTGGCTTTGATGTTCGCCCGCCCAAACACAAGTAGTTCCGCAGATTTATGTAAGACAAGCAACGCCCTAAGGTTGCATGGTCGCCAAACAGGTTGAGTGCCGAACCCAAGTCCCGTAACCCGAGACGGGGTTTTGTGTCAACGCTTAAAAGCTCATTTATCTCTGATTAACTGTTGCCAATGTGCGGAGGTCGAGCGTTGCAGCAACCGAAGATGAAACGGAAACCGATGCGATCCCGATCCCGATAGCCAAGTCAAGTCAAAAAACGTTGGCATATTGCAAGCCCATCATTTGTCATATTTTCAATTTCCCATTTGGCGCGATCGTATAAATATCATCGGAATGCAAACCATAAACGTCAGTTAGCGAGCTTAAAGAGTGGTAAACAGATCCTCAGCACTAGACATCAAATACTCCTACCCAAGATGCGTGGATTCCTGGTGAGTTTTGAAAACTAGCCTAACCGAATAGCCCTCGTAAAAATAAATATGAAGTGTAAATAAACTAAGTGCGGAATCAATTAATAAGTAGAAAACGTTATAAGTGTTTTGTGCTTGAAATATTTATCAGAAAAGTTAGGCTAATTCATAAGATTATGAAATAAAAAAGGGAGCAAAATATAAGTCAAATTAAATTTATCACATTAATAAATACTTATTTAAATTATGAAGATTAAATTAATTTAATGTGAAAAGAATTATAAAAACCGAAATATATCCTAAACTTTGTCAAATATTATGAACACTAGTTAATTGTTCCATAGGTGCATATGTTAATCCCAATTATTCTTTTCCATTTCCAGTTACTCTGTTTGATTGCCTCCGTTTCGGCAGCCAAGTTAGGCTATAACTATCAAGCTGCTGCCAACGACCGACGATTTGCCGGACTCATAGATGCCGAGGCCACAGGATTTAGTTCAACCCCTACGCAACAGCATCAGCAGCTGGTGCAGCTGGACTCGCAACAGATTCCTGCTGCTGCGGATGAGTTTAGCAAGGAGTTCTACACATATGCCGCTCCCGAGGAAGAGTTTGCGGACCGAGAGGCCACCGAGCACATCGCCAGCATGCTGAAGCGCAATCTGCGCGTGCTGTTCATCAAGTCGCCGGAACATCAGGGTCTCACCAACGCCGCCCTCCAATTAGCCAAACAGGCCAGTGAGCAGCGCACGGCAATCTATGTGCTCAGCAAGCAGGCGGATATTGGCCAGTTGGCCCAGCGTTTGGCTACTGAGAACCAGGCCCAGAGCCACAAACCGGAGGTGCACTTCGTCAAATATCGCACTCCTGAGGACGCGGTGCGGGCTCAGCAGCTCATCCAGCAACAGTTCGACTCCTTGGGCGGCAGTTCCCGCAGCTCCGACGAGGGCGTCGCTCCCGTGCTGGACTTCAGCTCAGCTCCAGCTGGCATTAATGTCCAGGATCGGAATGAGGCCCAAAATCAGGTCCAGGCAGTCACGCCGCTTAATAAGTATTTGCCAGCGACTTTGCTGCGCAGAAAATAGTTGAACTAAATTATACCATTACACGCTCTAACTTAAGTGCTAGTTTTATATACGTAGAAATAAAAAGAATAAAACCAAAGAAATGTAGTTCTTAATTTAATTTTGTAAGAAAATGAAGGCATAAGCACTTCATTTGTAGCTTGGTTTTACATTTTTTGAGTCGACAACCAAATAATGTAGTCGACAACCAAAATAAATAGAGCTGGAAGCGTTTGGAGAGTTAATAGAAAGTAGAGTAGTCTATTCATTTGTAAATTTTGTAACCTTTTAATAACTGTACTTTTGTACCCATGACAATTCAGCACAGATTCTGAATTTGAGTAAGCTATCTGCTTGTTTTAAAATTTCTGTTTCCTTAAGGTCGAGTTAAAACGACCATCCCAAGCTTTTGAACTAAAATAATAATAGAACCAATGATGCTCAATTCATGGTGTTGAAGAGTCCGACCTAACGAGCTGAATTAATCGCAGTTTTGAGGTACTGAAGTTTGCCCTTTTCGCGCTGTTAAATTGAGAGAGAAAAGGAAATGTCAGCGACAGCCTCTTAACCACGAACAGCGACAGCTTTAACATGAAACTTTAAGGACGATTATCGTGCAAATACAATATGCTGCAAGGGGCAGGAACCAGCTGGTTTCCTCCAAGCCACTTCCTGGCCACTCAAGGACCCACCTCTGCCGAGCATTGTTGCCAAAGGCCAGAGGGATCCTGTCATGTGCCTTACTTTCCTTGCCCTCCTTTGCTGCGAGGACGACAACGATTCTGATTCCTATCTCGCATGTTTCTGTCATATTTCATATTTTAAGTGCCCCGGGCAGATGGCAAGCAGCCCCAACACTCATGAATAATTTAATAATATAATAATAATTTCGAGTATTGAAAACAATTTACAGTTTTCCATGCTAATGGGGACCCCGGGGTCAAGGATTGATAAAATGTAAAATATGTGCTGTCGTTAACGCTAATTAGGAGACGGTCTAGCGTCAAATGGCAGGTGAAATAGGTAAAATAGACTTGAATTTCAAATGTGTTTCTATTTCTAGCCTAGGCGTTTCCTATTCTCTAGGTTTTCCTTTAAACCACCCAACAGTGGAAAGCTCTCTCCTTACACAAAAAGATGCCCACATCGTCGGGTTTCCTTCTCCGTTTATTTAGACGGATTCAATAACAATTGCCGTGGGTCTGGCATTAGCTATGTATGCGGTGGCGTAATTTCGAGGAAACGCGATATAGAAGCACACAAATGGAGCAGAGTGCTCGTAGAAATAAAATGTACGGGCTATAAAATGAAGTGCCGACAAAATGTCTGCCAGTTCGCCTGGTCGAGCGTCTATATTGTCTATATTGGATTAAAGCGTAATTCTTATTCAATTAATAGAAATGACTACAGCAGGATGGTCAGTTCAAAGGCCATAGCTCGCAAAAGGAAAGGGGAGATAGAGGAGAAATTTTGTTTCTGCTCGCTTTTGCAATTTAATTAAACAAACAGTTGGAGCTGCGGTTTAGAGCAGCAGCAGGAGCAGCAGAGCAGTATTGGCCACGGGGAAATGTAATTTGCAGGGTCGACAACAACTACAATCGAAAGCTGCAAAAATTGCCAAGTGTCGACGTGTTGCCGACAGCTCTAATCCTTGGTGAAAAATTGTTATCGTTTTGGGGGCTTCGAGGGGTTTTTGCCTCTCTAAATTTAATTGTCCTGGGTTGATGTTGCCTCTTGCGCCTGGCGGTGTTGCATATCGATTATTTTTAATTGCTCTTTGACATATCCCCAGTTCGCCCTTGGGGACATCTAAACATGTAATTAGTTCGGCATGTGGGTTGGGCTTTTTAAAGCGCCCCGAGGGCAAAAAATCCATTCGAAAAGTGGCATTTAAGCCGCATTAAAGCCAACAAAGGACAACTACCATCCTTGGTAGGGTGTGTCCTGGCTCTTCCGACTGTCAGTCAGTGTTAATGTTGTTAATGTGCCAAAAGCCTTCCCACCACGAAAAAGTGCTAAATGAAAACCGAATCGAAACGAAAACGAAAAGGAAACCAGAAATCGGCAGGTCGCCACATCATTCATTTCGGCCAGCGGGAAAGTAATGAAAACTCGCATAAAACTTGAAGTGCTCGTAAAGCGGCGATAAGGTGCGGGAAGAAAAAAATAGTGCTGCCCACTTTCAGGCCGCGTGAATGATTTGATGACGCGGCATACGTGGAGTCCTTCAGCTGGCATTGTGTGCGTGTGTGGCAGCTTGTGTGTCGCATCGCAGCCAATTAATCCATCTGAAAGAAAGGAAATGGTAAAGGCGTGCAAATGAAGCGCGACCAAAAGCTAAGCTCTGATGCCGGTGCTTAGAAAAAGCAAACAAAAAAGCTGAACATGTAAAGAAAAGTTTGTAATCAAGACCGGTGTTTTTAGGGAAGTGAAATACAATTAAATTTTAAGCAAAAATAAAAATAAATAAAAATAAAATATATGTCAAAAATTTGTAACCAAAATATAAAAAAGTTAGTAAGTTTTTAAAATAACAAGAAAGGAAGCCAACTTCGGCAAGCCGAAGTTTATATACCCTTGCAGTTGTTACAAATCTACTACATTTCGATTTCTATGCCTAAATTACTAAAAACAATGAGGCAGTGTCGATTTTGCGCTGCATTTTTCCATGGTTTATATATGCAATTCCTTAATATATAAATATTATCAAATCCCAAAGAACAAAAATAAATAATTAAAAACAACGAAGTTTTATTTTTAAAATTCTTTTTTTCCGATTGTTCCTATAGGAGCTATATGATATAGTCGCCCGATCCGGCACGGGCGGATACTACCTGCATTAGGTAGCAGATAGCTTCAAAACTGAGGGACTAGTTTGCGTAGAAACGGACGGGCGGACATGGCTAGATCGACTCTCCTTGTGATGCTGATCAAGAATATGTATATTTTATACGGTCGGAAATGTCTCCTTCACTGAGTTGCAAACTTTTGACTGATATTATAATAACCTCTGCAAGGGTAAACAAATCTTTAAAAAAAATCAAACAATACAAATTATTACTTGATTGCAGACTTAAGTATATTTTCCATGTGTATCACAATTCAGTATGGAAAATAATCCTAAAACCTTTAACAATGTAAGATGTGTGTGAGAGGAAAATGGAAATTTCAGTACTTTACTGTTGGTCAGCTATCCTGGAGCAAACAGATGCCTATTATTTTCTTTTTTTGTTTTCGGGCAAGCAAATTGGTGGCCAAAGAGGGAATTCCATTTCCATTGCCCACCTCTTGCTACTTGATTGCCTACATGACAGTGAACTTCGAGACAATTAGCTTTTCTCGGGAATCGCTTCGGTAATGTCTTAAGTCGAAAACACAAGACCTGCTTATAATATATTCACAAGTGGGGATCGCAATCGCCATTGAATTATCGATGACAATAGATACAGATTGGTCGACAAGTCAATCATAAATCGCGTCCCGATGTGGGTGTGGGTTTTCCGTGGGCTTGAGTGTGGCATTATGCCGTTTGGTTTGGCCTAATTCGCTCGGCAACCACTTGACTGCCGGCAATCGACAAGTCCCGAAACTCTATTGAACCGCAATTTCCAAATCGCACCCTAATATACGTAATAAAAGGGGGTGGCTGAGCAGTCGGGGTAGGGGGTCCTTAGACAGTTCCTAGCCCACAAGCCGCAATGCAAATGGGAGTGCCTGCCAGGGGTCGGCGGTGGGCGGTCGGCGGTCGGCGGTCGGGGGAGTGGCTCCAACCGCCCGCAAGGCCGAATCCAGCCCCAGACAGCGCCCAACCGAAAGGGAAGCACAAAACGGAAATGAAACTTATTAAAAGATTTGGATCTAATCGATTTTCGTCCTTTCACGCCGAAATGAACTTTGCCGTTGCTCGACTCGCTTTTCGCTTTTGGCTCTTAGCTTTCAGCCATTAAAGTGGAGCGCCTGCCCCTCTGCAACTACCCCAACCCATTCATTCTGCACCCCAGAGTTGACCAGCCATAAATTTAATTGAAAACCAAACTGTTCGGACTGTCTGTGACAGAGTATCTGCCACTGCAACTGCCGGCACACATGTGCATCTGTATCTGTGTTTACTCAGGCAATCGTGTGCTAGTGACTTTTACTAAATTTGATTTGGCAGTCTGCTCAAATTTTACTCCAACTTTACGGAGCGAACGTGCCAGGAGTAGAGCAAGCACCTCCACACACGCGAGACAAATGCGATTTAAAGTAATTTGAATATCGAATGGATTGTGTGCACTTATCAACACACATACACATTCGTTTGCCAGGCACTTTTAGCTTTGACATTTGCACACACACAGGGGAAAAATGTGACTTATTCATATGTGTTTGAAACTCGTATTTATAATATCAATAACAAGTTTTTTTTATTATTAAAAAAAAATTGAATGATTTCTTAAGTGTGATAAGTTTTATTTTTAATTTATTTTGCTTATTTTAGGTGTGTTAAGTAAATACACTTTAATCTTGTAATTGAAATTTATTTAATTGACTACCTTCAATGTGGCATTTTAGAAAATAGTAATTTGTTTGTTGTTTATATTTTGTAGGGAAATGTATAACTTAAGTTTTAATATTCTTTGTGTAGGTAAACAAATAAATAATACATCAGGACAATATGAAAAATATGGACTCGTTAATATGGAATTTGTATTAAAGTAATTTTTTCTCCGTGCTGAGATACCACCCAGAGGAGATGGAAGTTTGGCCAACTGGCGGGGTTAAGCATCCACGCCAAGCCAAGCGGAGAGCATCAATTGTCTATCTGACCATGGCGAACTGGGGGCCAAATGGTCGGAGCATTGAGAGCCCACCCGACAGGAATTCCTCCCCTTCGACCCGCCAAACTGCAGCATCGATGTAACGCTGCGTTATTGAAATCGACCAAGCAGCAAAAGTGTTTGAGTGCACTCAAGCGAACACCTGCACTCGCATTCGCATTCGCATTTACACCCACACGTGCGAGCGTAACTCAACCGAATGGCATTTATGTATAACCGTGCCAGTTAGCGGGAATTGCATTTTTATTTGCATTAGCATACCTATCCGGGCAGTTAATTAACGCGTATTGCTGCAAAAAGTTAACGCATTTGCATTTAACAAAACAACTGCAAAAAGTTGGTGAAAATCACGATGCTAAATTAACTGCCAGTCAGATTGGGCTCTCTTCACAGTTTTATTAACTTTATTGAATTATTGCTGCCCTCAGGACACTAGCATTTTTAAAAATCTCCTGTGTGGTATTGATTCGTATTCAGATCCGATTACGTGTATGTAATTAAGAATAAATGGGCAACAAGCCGTTGCGTTCTAATTTTTCCCAATAAATTTTTGCTTGCAACCATAGATGTGACCAAAATGAGGAAAAAGACAGAGCACATAGCTTCAGCTTTCGGGAAATTCGTCAAGGAACAAAGCTGGCTTACTTCGATTTGATTGCGTTCGTTACTGTGGTCTTTTAATGCAAAACTGATTTTTAACTTGTTTTGCATTTTTAATGGTAAACAAAAACCATGAGCATTTTTTCTCATAAAATATACTGTGACTACAGAAAAGAAATCGATTTAGCAACTCCTTTCACACAAGTCGCTCTACAATTAACAAGTATTACGTATACGCCTCGTGTTACAGAAGTGCGATTATATCGATTCGTGCATTCAACGACCAGGCAAGAGGCTGTCTATTATAGATAGTGGGGCGTTGGGGCCGACAATTTGCATATATACCGCACACCATATATGTGGGTAAGTGTCGGTCGTGTGTAGCGTTAAGATTCCCGCTTAGTCGCATTAACGTCATTCAAGAAGCGCGTCTAAGCCGCCGTCGCACAGCATGCACGATTGAATACGTTGCTCACACTTGAGCGGCGAATTGTTGCTGACTTGACTCCTGCCTTCTACACAAATGCTCGAACGATGGATTTGCCGATGTCGCCGTCATTTGGCCGTGTTGAACACGTTTTCAACACATGTTTCGCACAAACGTTCGATGGTGACTGGAGGTAGCATACTCGAATGTTCCAGAATGACTGGGGGCTGCAGCGGAAGTCAGTTTGTAAAGCTCGAGCTGAAAAAGCATTGGGGCGCTGCTAGACCAGACAAAACCAGAAGCCAACCTTTTCCTTCCATTCCTCTTTGGTAGTGTACATTTATTTTATGTTTTTTTTCCTTCTTTTGCTGTGCAACTTGTTCTTTGTTCGATTTCAATTACTACAAATGATTTCTCCATGTGTTCATCGGCTCTTTTGGTTTCTCTTGGTGGCTGCTCGGGGATCGAATCCTCGGGTGTTCATATCCTGCAGACCCTCCCTACAACCCCAAGCACTTGATTTTCATTGACTTTGCACCTCTGCGTTTTTCCGTTGCCTTTTTCAATTGCTCCATCTTGCCTGACTTGCTACCAATTTGGGTTGCAGGGCCAGCCGAAGCTTAACAAATTACCTGGAAGCAACTTGTTTACTTTCATGTTGAAATCACAAACTTTGTCCCTTTGGCCATTAAGTTAAATTGTGTGGGTGTGTGTTTATCTCTGGGAGAGCGAGGGAGAGAGGGAATGGCATCAAAAGTTGCCCTAGCCTTTGTCGCCCGCTGGCCTTCACTTTTTAATTATGTATCACTGTACCATACACACAACGAGTCCTGCGTCTCGCGTCCTGCGTCCATGTCCTTGCTAGGATGCCGGCACTACCACATGATGTCAAAGTGGCCTGTCAACAAACGTTGACCACTCGCCCGAGCAATCGAGCGGCCATCGGTACAAAGTTTTGATGAGGGTTGTCATCATCAGCGTCAAACAAATGAAAACATATGTAGCGGCAACGGCAGAGCAGCATCATCACCAGCGGCAGAGCCACCAGTGGCCAGTGGTCTATATTAATATCAAATGAACTGTGAGCACAATGATGGGCTTTGGCCACTGCCAATGTGGGTCGCTTTTGGCAGCAGAACGTGCGAGACAAAACTTCGTTGTGACAGTTGATACGCCCGCACAACAACAATGAAAGTTAATAAGATTTTACAAGAATGAACCCATCATTCGAACGGTCACAAAATCAACAAGCTAATGTCGAGCCAAGTATCACGAGCACGGCTTTATTACGCTGTACGACTTAATTTATGTGGAAACTTTGCGCAGATGTCAGGACTTATATATAAAACAGGGAAAGTTAATCTAGATTGATTTATTTTCGCCTAGTACGTACTCTTTCCGAAACACATACGTAGTTTAATCAATAAATTGATTTAAAAATTAATGTGGACAATTAATGTTTGCTGCTTCAACAACGTGTATTCCCCACGCATATGCAAATAATAACACAACCGTCATGTTCCTGCTAAATAATAAAGCTCGCCGGCAAACAAATAGTTTCAGTTAAATTGCATTCGAATGTCTGAATAAAGTCCCAATCGAGTTCAATTGGGGAATGTGTTAAACGACTCCCTTTAGCTCCTTTTCTGTTGTGTAAAAATAATTGCGGCGGCTGCTCAATTTGCAGCAGCTAGGTGGTAGCCCACCATCACTTTTCCTCCAGGGAGTGATGTCTGTGCCCGGCTGTTTGTTTAGTGCACATAAATAAAGCAAACACCCGGACAATTCGCATCGGGTTCACGCACTCTCACAGTCGGCATCTGGTCCTTCTGGTGCGATATAATCAAAGACTATCGCATAGCGCACTCGACCATTGCAGGAACAGCCATCGCTGTCGACCATCAATCAGGGGCAAACCCAGAGGGGTCTCAGGGGCTACAATAGAGTGATTTAACATTCCTGATAAATATTTATAAAAATTGTACATTATTTTATATTTCTGTTCAATGTTTAAAATCTAAATAAATGAAAAAATATTGACAATTTAAATTATAAACTAAAAACATTAACAAAATTGTTGTTGTTAAATGTTTAAATAATAATAAACCTCCGAAAAGTTATGAATAGAAAGTAGTAGTAAAAAAAGTAAAAATTAAACTGAAATCATTTCATAATATGGTAAACTTTTTTTTTATACATGTTGAAGTCCTATTGTTAGAGAACCTCATTGAATATAAATGTAAAAAATATTCCTGTTAAAAAACTAAAATAATTTATATTCAATGTTTTAACTATTTCAGCCGAGGTCCGAAAGCTTTATTTAGTGAGAGTCTGAAGCCCCTATTGAATATTTTCTGTACTCGGCTCTGCCAGCCATTCAGGAAGCCCCCGACCAGATGGCTTTCGAGTCCAGGAGTTGAAGCCCATGGCTGTCCATCGAGCCGAGCTCATTCAACTGGTGTGCAATGGCAGGCACCCATGGCTCGATGTAATGCACCTTGGCCATAAAACCAGCCCCTGCAGCCTGACGTGTGTAACTTCATTAGCCCGTGGCTGATACGTAGCGGGTAAATTGCTCGTGAAGTTCGATGTCCGGCGAACAATGCACAACGGACATTCGACCTGCAGTTTATATCTTGGGACCTGAATCTTTGACTCAATTACTGGGCACGGGGCAAGTTGTTGATTTTGTCAGCTGCAGCTGACTACTTCCCCGGCCCATTTATGCATATGAATTTATTTAAATCAGAACACGAGCAGAAGGACAAGCTCGGTACCTCAACCAGAGGTATTTGTTGGCGGCGCTTAACTATTTTACATTTAGAGCAGCCCAAAGTTGGGCATTCCTTCAAAACCGGAGCCTATGTGTAAGCCACGTTAGGAGCCAAAACCAGAAGTTTGGCCCAAATACGTGGCTTCCATTGGGCTGCCTGAGTACAAGTGTGTGTGCTAGCCGCTTTGTTCACATGTTTTCACTTTGTGCTTAATTTGCATTTAAATGGTTTTTGCACTTAGGCTATTTCCCGTGTAAATGAGCTTTGTTGGCTGTTGTTCAGCAGGCGAAAAGGCAACGCCAAAAACAAATAAAGGCCGAGCTTTTGTTTGGCGCTGGGCTTACTTGCATTTTGGACAGAACACGTGTCTTGCCAACACAAAAACCCGATGGAAAGGCATTCGGCGGTCTAAAGTTCCTGTGGCTGAGGGTTGGAAATTGCCTGGGGGCATGCCCAGTAAAATGTTTTTTAGCAGCAGCAAATTTTTTACGACCTCGGGCAATCCGAGTTACGCGTTTTGTAAATTTTCATTTTATTAATTCAACAATCAGAGATTTCCTAAATGAGAACATGGCTTGTTGTGTGTTCTATCGTTCTTAACTTGGTTGCACATCGCACGAATCAAAACTTTTTGTTAATAAAATTTAGTTTTAGTTGTGTTTTAATTCCACGAATAGCAAAAAATCCGGGTATGTCAAAACCATTCTCCACATTTACGTAAACAAACACGGCCTGGCAATAGGTATAAATATTTGGTTGCTATTTATTCATTTTTCTCTGCAAACTGGAAATTCACATTTGTTTAGTTAGGGTGCTGACCGGGTGTTATATCTCCGATAACATCTGTTTGGATGGCCATAGAGTGGTACTAATCCTGGTGGGTGTATAGGTAAATGGGCAGAAGTTACCGTAACTGAAGGCTGGGTGTAATAATTTCGCAAATTAGCGACTACCACGCTTTTTATGACTCAATGCCATAATAGACTAGATATGTTAGCCGCCACGAGCAAACAAGTCGCTGACCTTTGGCCACGTTCCCATTTAGCGCAATGTCAACTTTTGTGTTGTGGTCACTAATGATGACAGGCTGGCAGTCAAAGCCCAAGACCAAACACACACAGAAAACAAAATGGTGGCCCAGAGCCGGACCTTCCTATCTGCAGTCCCTGTCGTCGGAGCTGTGACAATGATGTGGCCATGTCCACGATGGCTCCGCGGAAAAAAAACAAACACAAACTGATTTGATTGTTTGTAATTAAAAGTGGACGGACGTGGGGAAAATTAAATGGCCATGCGCAGGATACGCGGACTCCCTTGCAGGCACTGATCCGCGGAGCCGAGCATAAAACTTTATGGCCATGTGCCATGACGGTGCTTCTCACACCGTCGTTAATTTAAAAAGTAGAAACCCCATCAAACGCGAGTGCTCCAACAAGTTCAACACGTGCCGCAGATGGAGATCCTGTGTGTGGACGTCTTAAATGGTTAATTAGGCTAAATAATTCTGTGTTCATTTATTCCATCAAAACTTAAATGCCACTGTGAACGTCTGGAGCCAATGACAGGTCCACAGCCAAGGGCTTTGCGGCTCTTCAAGTCGGAATCGGAACGGGCAGGATACCTGTCAGCATGGATATTAGTGGGAATGAGTAATGCGCTGTCAGGTCCAAAGAGGCGGAAGGAGTGGCCTGAATTAGACCGGTTTGGCCAAGAAGGCAACATTGGGGCAGAACTAGTCTACTATGGTTTGTTAAACTGCAAATTAGAATATTGTAGTTCAGGCACATTTAAATTTTCGACAGGGGTTACCAAGATGGGTACCTATATATGGCAATAAAAAATGTCAAAAGATAATATTAGTTTATCATTGCTTAATTTCCTGCTTAATTGCCTCTTTCCTTTGCTGTTTCAGATCGAACAGTGAGCTACTTTTGTGGATATTGTTAGATTTTCGGAATTTTATTCAATATGCCGCGTGAAATTAAGGAAGTTAAAGACTTTCTTAATAAAGCACGTCGTTCAGATGCTCGTGCTGTAAAAATAAAGAAGAATCTGACAAATACTAAATTTAAGATCCGTTGTTCACGGTTTCTTTATACTCTGGTCGTGCAGGATAAAGAAAAAGCCGACAAAATTAAGCAGTCTTTACCACCAGGACTGCAAGTCAAGGAAGTGAAGTAAACCATCTTAATTAAATGAGGCGCCATCTTCACAATTTATGCTTAACACATTAAAAATTTGTTAACCGAAATTTGTGTTTTAAAAATAAATTGACTTAATGCAGCCAAAGTGAATGTGCATACTGCTAAAAAAAAAAAAAAAAAAAATTGGTGATACCAATGAATAATTCACTCAAAATATATTAATTGATTTTATTAAAAAATCGTATGGTTGTCTGGCTGTTTTATGACTTATCAAAAAAATAGGGAATTTGTTATCTTCCAAAAATAAATATTTCTATTTTTGACACAAATCCTAATACTGCGTTTTTATCTAAACGTCAAGATTTTCCGCAAGGAAAATCTGTATTAAAACGGAATGTAATAGCACTTTGAACTCCTAACCCCTACCTTAAGTTATTTATGTTTATCCCATTTTCGCAAAAATTGATGATGAAACCATTTAAGGAAATGCGATAAATGGAATATCTTGCGATAAATGGAATATCTTGGCCAATTATGTAATTTTACGAATAATTGTATTATACTGGTAATACATGATTTTGGTTAATTTCAAATACAAAATGAATAATGCGATGTTTTTTCAACGGTCCTGATCCTGATTTTGTCATTAAATTTTATCTTTAAATATTTTTTTCAATCAAAGGCAATTGCTTGGGTAATTAAGTACAATATACAAGCCGTCTATTAGAATTGAATTTTAAATGTAGCCGAGTGACAACCTACCATTAGCTCTTAAATTGACTGTTTATGATATAATTCGATAATAGAAACTGTTACACAAATGGTTTTTTCCGAAAACCAATTAGAGACAATTGCTTGGGTAATTAAAAAAAACAAGGCCGGCGGGTGGACGTGCCGTCAGCAGAATGGCCAGCGGCTGCGCCACACTTAATGCATTTAAAGCGGCTGCTTTGGCCGTCCGCAAACAAAGTGGAAGAAATGGCCAGGCGGCGATGGAGCAGCCTGTTGATTCAGCCGCTCTTCGCAGGACTCGGGAAAGGATTCGGCTCGGCAGGGAACTGTTGCCGTAGCGCAACAACTGGCCGGATAAGTGAGCGCAGAAAAGCTCCGACGAGCTTTCGTCCTCTCTCGGGCTGGGAAAGTAGCTGGAACGGCTCGACTCCCACTAAAATACGGGGGCCGCAGGTGTGGGAGTATCCTGAGCCGTCGACTTTCCAGGCAGGCAGTGCGTGTCGCCTGCCACTTCAGTCTAGGATAAACGCTTGCGACGAGCACAACAAGTGCGCGCATGCAAAGAGCAATCGGAGCCAGTGGTTTTTCAGCTAGAGCCAGAGCTACTGCCTCAGCCCCAAAAAGTTTGCTGTGTAGTGTAGTTCATTTGAGTGAAAGTGAGTCCTCCGAGTGACAGTGAGAGTGAAAGGAATAGCCAGCGGCCGGGCAGGACACCTGCCGGCGAGGTCCTTGCTCTGCGAGTGCGCGCGATTCGCAGGAGTTAATTAGCTGCGCGCGTTCAATCAAACATGTAACTCCGCCCCCATTCCAACTGCGATCGATAATTGCCTAGGGCCTTGTGGTGGTGGTGCCAAAATTCGAACCCCCGATTCCCTCGAAAAAGCCACCGACAAATTATTGCTATTTATTCATGTGAAGATAATCAGATCGATCAAGTGCTGCAATTTGATATTTCAAGAGTATTGTGTGCGCATTTTTGATTTCATTCTAAGGATTAGCCAGGCCAAAACCCCATCTGCCACTGCAGCTGGAATCAACCAATTCGGAAATATGAATAGGTTTTGGATAATCGCTTTACTTTTAGGATTACAGCAAACAAAGCCAATAAGTAAGTACTTTTTAAGTGCATTTCATGTTTGTTTTGTCCATTTGTGGTGCTTTTTTTGATTGCCTTTTTGATTATTACTTTTGGGTGAACAACAAAAATGGACTTTGACAAACTGAACATAATTGACATTTTTGGTTGATCTAAATATAGAAAATGTCACAGAATTGATCGAAGTGTTATTTTTTGGGAAAAAAAATATTATCCTTAAACATGTTTTGGTTAATTAAATGATTTAAAATTAAAGAAACAATTTGGAATAATACAAACGTGTATCATTATTATTTATTATTATTTAGAATGCAAATTAAACAAGAGAGAACGCTATAGTCGGGTGCCCCGACTATCAGATACCCGTTACTCAGGTAAAGGGAGTGCGAGGGAGATGGAGATAGAAACTTTGATCACGCATAACTTTTTAACGAATGGTCCGATTTGAAAAATTTCTTCTACATTTCGATAGGTATTGATAAACACAATAAAACTGCATGTTTACTTTTCCGAAATATTTAAATTTTTAAAATCGTATATAAGCGATTGTGGGCGTTAAAGGGGGCGTGGCACCTTTTTGAAACAAACTTGCGCTGCGTAGGAACTCCTAGAATCTGCATGCAAAATGCCAATCTTCTAGCTTTTATAGTTTCCGAGATCTCAGCGTTCATACGGACAGACAGACAGACGGACAGACGGACAGACGGACAGACGGACATGGCTATATCGACTCGGCTAGTGACCCTGATCAAGAATATATATACTTTATAGGGTCGGAAACGCTTCCTTCTACCTGTTACATACTTTTGCACGAATACAATATACCCTTTTACTCTACGAGTAACGGGTATAAAAATTCGAACCTTTAAAATTTATGATTTTAAATCTAGTATGAGTATTACAACCTTAAACTAAATAATTCTTGTTATTTCAAGAAGAAGAATTTTTGTTTGTGTGTAGAGTAAATATTAAATAGAGTTCTATATTAGTAGAACTAGGGCAGAAGAATATTGAAGAATGAGGGCTATTCAAGTTGCTTACGTAAGCCAAACAAACTTATTTATAAATTTTACCATTTAGCTCTTGTATGCATATGCAAAACTGTTGAAAGAAAGTCTTTGAATGGCTAATTGCAAATGACGCGCAGGGATGTGGGCAGCAGGACTCTGGATAGTCCTTCCTGGCCCTCCCAAAAAAGCCGAAAGTCACGCACTGGACGCGTTCTCAGCACCTGCCACCTTTGCCTGCTGGCTTTTTCATAAGACTCATGAATAATTCATTGGGCACGCTTCGATTATTTACTTCATAAACATTCCATCACGGTACGGTCCAGTCTGGTCTGGTCCTTTAAATAGGGTTGAGGGGTGAGGCATAGATTGGAATGGGCGATGTTCGGCAGTTTACAGGTTGCGCATGCTTTTAATTTTAATAAATTGTAAATTGCTGGCTTATCAGCAGCATGGCTTTTGCAACATGCAATCCTTGTTGACTTGCTCAATGAATTGCAAATGTCACCGTAATGGGAATTGCCTTTAGCAGTTTGATTTGATTAACGAACCAATAAGTGAGCCAAAGTATGCCACAAAATTAAATTTCATTACAGCTTCATTTCGGGCGAAAGTTAATCAAAAACCCAATGAGCAGCTCGTAAAACACGGAGCGGTTCAAGGCTTCTCTGCTGTATCTATTACACGTTGTCGCTGGCAACGTAATTGCTGAAAAATTAATACGCCAAGGAGCCGGAGCTGGAATAAAAAGGAGCAGGATCATCCCGTCGTAAAGCACGTTTTTGCAATTTACCCCGGCCACAGACTTCGAAGTAGCGTCATATAAAATGCGCCGATGGCACAGTGAAATCAATTTCAAGTCATTAAACGAAATGAATCTTTATGAAGAGTCTTTCTCCGCCCGCGCAGATTAGCAGCTGGATGAAGAGGGTGTGGATCCTTAACAATTTAAACACGTTGCCTGGTCGGGAAAGTGTAATCGAAACTGCTCTCAGACACTTGATGCGATTATTATTGATTTTCTCTGCTGAAATTGTTGTGATTGAATTATTTATATGGACCGTGGTTAGGTTGTTTACTGGCGGAGCGAAGTGGAGTTCATTAGGAGGGCTCTCACTTTATGGCCTAATTGAGTTGCCAACTGACGGTCGAGCACTTATTTACAGAAGCAACAAAAGGCGCACGTGACGAGCATACTGGCGCACAAAGGATTAATCCTGCCAGCAGTGTTTGCCTAGCCCTTGAAGGTGGATTTAATTTTGAAATTAAAGCAAAACATAAATCAATTTGACTAACTAAACAGCGGGCCAACCGAGCACACTTACATTTGAATAAATATTGTGCCAGGCCACTTGAGCGACAGGGCCACGCCGACAAGAGCGAAAGCAGCAACAGCCGCAGGTCCTGGCTGGCCTTCGCGTCGTATACTTAATGTGGCCACATGTCCATACAAATGTAATAATTGTGGCGGCTCCAGCGGCGGCGGCCATAAAGAGGAGAACATGTGCAGCCAGTGCAACCTCAATGGCATGGCTTGTGCTGCCCCCGGGGCAACTAAAGATGTAAATGTGAAGAAGGGGCAGGACGAGTATGTTGACTACGAGGATGTGTTCGGTGTACACACATCACACCGATGACAGGCGACGACAGAGGGAAGATGGACACCCGTAGCCGGCAGCAGACTAACTGACTGCGTGGCTGTTCCAGGCTGCCAGGATGCCTTGTGCCAGGATGCCTGCTGGCGGGCTGTCTGCCGTATGACATGTGAGGACTTTGACAAAGCCAGCTGCTCCTTCCGCTCCGAGGGCCACGAGTAGTGACTTCTGCTTAGACGCTTTTGGCATATCTAATGAAAGTTTCCCCCGCTGCCATTGCACTTTAATGGACTCTCTATTCCGCACCGACCGAAAATATAGCCATACAAAAAAATGGCAAAATGTGGAAGGAAAAGTTGGCCTACCAATCGAAATAAATATTGTAAACGGTCTATAAATTGTTGCTCTGCCACGGGCAAAGTTTTGACCCGCCTGCTGTCGAAGTTAACTTGAGTGGCAGAAATCAGATTAAGCCAAATATTATACATGGCAGCCGTAATGTATGCCGCGCACACAATTTGCAGGTGCGAGGCACTCGGCCCACAGACTTGAACAATTTTGCACAAATTTGGCGCAAAGACAATCAAAAAGTTATAAAACAAGCTTCGGCAAAACAAAAGCAAGGTTTGAGAGTTCCTCATGTCGAGTGGCCGCAGGCGGATTGCTGGATGTTGGCTGCTGGCTGCCGGATCTTGGATAGGTGTCTCTGAGGCGTGTGTGTATTGGGCTGTAAAAACTTGGGCCAACTTTCGCTTATTTCATTGTTTTTGGTCTTGCTATGTTTTCGTGCCTGCCAGCCAGCCTGGCATTGCGCATACGCCGGGTGGTCTTATTATCAGCCGCATCAGCGGCGCCGTAAAGTAAATGCAAAGTGTGCAAAGTCTATAAACGAGCGTCAAACTTAAAAGCCCCAAGGTGGCGTCGCCTCGCCAAGGACGACAAGGACTTAAGCTTGTTTTTGGGCCGCCCGAAGGAGCAGGCACTCGACAGGCAGACAAACATAGAGTGAGAAGGACAGTAAGATATAGAAGTCGGGAAAAGGAAAAGTACGCCAGCCAGGTTTATCAGCGGGCAATACACTCCTCTGGCCTATCAAAAAGTTGCTCACACGACAAATTGTCACAAAGACAGGGGCACCAGCAGCCCGAATAAGGAAACGGAATTTTATATTTCAGCGTTTTCTATTATTTGTATTATTTATGGTGTTCCTGGCAATGTCGTTAAACGGGGGCCCATTAAGAGGCCTCCAATAAATATATGTGTGTGTGGGCGACAGATGCCAGATGCTCCAAAGGGGGCTCAAGTAAAAACCGGATCTGAGCAAGCAAATAAAAAAGAAAGCTTCCGCAAAACAATTATGCCTAAGTGAAGGATCTAAAATATTTATGAAGCCTGCTTTTAGACATACTCGAATGCAAAGCAAAGTCAATTGTCAGCTATTTTTGGCTGCAAAATTTTTCAAATAATCGTCAAAGCGGCTAAAGTGACTTGAAAAAACTATTAAGATGTCAGCAAATAATTACGTATGAAAGCAGTTGCATAAATCTGGTCGCCTCTTATTGCCAAATCCGCCACTAAAACGAACTGAGCTGGAAACTGCGAAGCCATCGAGGCGTTGCCTTCGAGAATGGCCATAATACGACACTCGGAGCCAACAACTTCGGAGCCTGTCTGAATGCCAGGATGGAAGGCACTTTATCAAAAGGGATTTGCCAACTGCCCTGGGAAAAGTGGGAGGAGATGAGAGGAGCTTGCATTTGCCTTCCACTTGGTACGGGGCAAAGTTTTGTAATAACAATGACCGCAAAAAAAGCGGAATCGATTTGCCATTTTTCCTCAAATTTATGAGTTTATGAGCGACCAGCTTCGTTTTTGCCGCTGACAGTACAGTGCGACCGCTATTTTCCATTGAAAAAGAACTGATGACATTTATATTTTATTACCTCAGCCCTCCCTTTGAACTTGATTCTTAATGAGGACAGCTCGCAGCAGGAAGCAACTGCAGCATAAATCTCGGCGAACCCTAATCAGAGAGTCGACCCGAAATAAATTTCAGGAAAATCCATAAATTGGACAGCCACACGCAAAGCGAAAAAGTTTAACGATTTCTATACTAAAATCAAAGAGTAGATTGACCAACTCTGGCCGTGCAGTGACAAGAGTCCTGAAGCCCAGCGATGCGTTAATTATTCAGGCCACATGCCAAGAGCCACAAAGTGCTGGCCGCATTCATCATTATCCGCAGTTTGATTTTTGCCACAAAGTTTTTGGCCTCACAACTTTTGACAAAGGTCGAGAGCAGTTTAAAGCAGAACCAAAGCCAAACGCTGCCGGCAGTTCTCGCAAAATAAATGAATGATCCTTGCCGGTGCCCTTTCTGAGGTTTTAAGGGATTTGAGCGGAAGGCAGCCGGATTCAAAGACCAAAGTGATGGCGCATAAATTTCTGGACCGGGATCCGAATGAACTTAGTCCATAGGCAAGGCGTGTGGTCCAGCTAAACAAATGACAGCAAAACGCATAAATTGAACCTGTCCCAAACCATTGAAATCTCAGAAATACAGCCACGTATTTATGGGCCGTAGTTCAATCCACAGTCATTAGGCAACGTGTAATATCCAGGCCCATTTGTTGGCTGGAAAAAGCAGTGACTCGAGGCGAGGCCACACGAAACACAGATTCTGGGATCCTTGGCTGCTGTACAGCCATAACAATTTAATCACTGCCAAAAACCCAGGACAATTTAAAGTCAGCCTTGTATTTTATTTTATTGCCGCGATAGACAGGCGTTAGCAAGCCGCATGGTGCGCATCAAAGCGATTCGCCGCCAGTAGGCAAAATTAATTAAAAAAGCCAGTGTTTCGTCTATCTGGTATCCCACTTCAACTAAATAAAAACATGTCTAGGCACTAAAAAGTTTATTATTGTAAGCCGGAGTAAAAAGAAACGGGCATTAAATGCCCCAAAAAAGGAAGAACTCGGCGGAAGAGTGAAGCGGGCTGAATGGAAAATTAAACAGAGCCGGAAATGTCACACATACTCGTACAAGCCGCACCCACGGAGACACAGGGAAATCAAGTGGGGGAGGAGGAAAAAAGGAGGGGTCGGAAAAGCGAGGAACAAGAACAAACAAACAATAACGACGGCAAATGCCTGGAAAAAGGGCTAGCAAAGTTGGCCGACTGCTGCTGGGAGTGGTGGCAAATGTGTGAGCAAGGGGCGGGAAAAAAGGAAGTAAACTACACATTTTTATTATGCAAAGGGGGCGCAAATGAAAGGCAAATGTTTTGTTTTTTCACAACCCAACCCCCACTGTGGGTGTAATTTTGTTTTAGTGCAGTTATGTGAGTGTGTGCGTTCACTCGAAAGTATTGTTAACGGAACGTATAAAGCGGGCCAACGAGCAAAGAGTGTGAGAGGCGGGAAACGGGAACCTCGTACGAGTGGGACGACCCAAAGTAGGCAATAAAACACTAGCTAAAATCTAGGCACGCGCTCGAATGCATGACAAACAATACGGAAAAGCGAGAAAAATGAGAGAAACGAGCGGGGTCGAACTTCTGTTTTTTTATGAACACCAGAAATGTGACAAATAAAGTGTGATTACTGCAAATTGAGTGAGACTGGGCAAACAATGTGACAAAGTGCTAGAAGTCGGTTAGTAATTTGTAGATTTTACCAGCATCCGGCTGGTGAGAAGAAAATCAAAGCAAGCCCTTAATCGTCTAAAGCTACTAAATAAATAGCTGCTGCGCCAGTAAAGAGATTTTCAAATTATCTCTACTTAAAACTTGAACAGCTCATGTATCTCTGTATCTGCTTTCAATATCTAAAGCTTCCCATGCAAAGCCAATGCAGCCCGGAGCGAACCAGTCCATGCTGAATGTTTTCCCAGCTCAGACAGCAGCTGCTTAATTAAATTCACCGCCTCTTCATGTGCTGGCCTGATGAGCTTGTGTGAAAATGAGAAATAACACTGTGCCACAAAATAACGGCTTCAGCAAGTACTTAACTTGTTTTTTGATTTGAAGTCATAAAATATTTGTGTACCTTTTAGTTTTAAACTAAAAATGTAGTTAAATTGAAAACAAGTTCGCTTTTTGGTAACATAAAAAATAGGATATATATTTCCAACTTAAAATTGTATAAGAAATCTTGGCGTTTTTTCTTTTAGATTGAATCCAATAATACATTACATTTGCAAGACTATGGTCATTCAGTTTTTGTTTAGATATCTCTTTCTCAATGTTTAAAAAAGTGTTCATTTTCTTTTAAAGATTTTGTAGTTAGATATTAATATAGTAAGTATTCCACAGTGTAAACTAACTAGTCATTGTAGACCGTGCTGACTGTAACGATATTGCTTAGCTCGACAGTATTTAATGCCTGCAGTTAATATGCGGCAGGTGACTCAGCGTTCTAGCTCCTAATGAGCGACCATGCCGTTGATGAAGCCACGGATGAATAAAGCATTCCAGGCGTTAAATTGAATTAATAATGTTAATGGTTGGTGCTTATGAATATGCGCTCTTGTGCCTCCTTGACTTGTGACTGAGCTCACGTGTCGTATGCGTAATGTGTGGACGTCTAACGCATCTTATTAATAGCGGCATTTGCGACATTTAAGCATATGAAACAAATTAAAGTCGGGTATTTTTCGCTTCACCCGCATACCATTTAAAATTCCGCTCCAAGCTGCCAGCGAAAGCCCGAATAAACGTTCGGGCTAAGGATAAGCTGCTTATTATTCAACAAGCTGCATGGCTCGCCGCTCTCTAGAAATGGCAATCACGGCGTCGCTCAATAATTGTGTATTATATAAGAGAGCAAAGCACAAAGCCAAATACGCGTCAATTGGCAGCCACATGCGCACTCAAGTAAACACAATCCTAAAGGAATTACCAGCTGAATAATGGCCCGGCAACAATAGGATGCTTGGTAATAATGGGATCGGGGGCACCCGCTCAAAATGGAAGTGCAAGGGCAAGCAGCGTCAAAAATTAAATATAAATAAATAACTTCGGAATGCGTGCAAATTAACAGCAGGACTCTTGAAGGACTGCAAATGAGGTTGGCAAGCGAGAAATTTTTCCACTTCCAGCCAAAAAGGAAGTCCAAAATCCCTCAAATATATGCAGCGTTGAATCGAGAAAAGGCGTCTGGGGATAGCTTGGCCAAAAAAAGGAAATAAAGGGCAGGAAAAGAGGAAAAAGTTTGGGCTCACATAAGTACACGCCTGAATGGCTGGCACTTCTGTCTTTGTAATTGCGACCCAACACTAATGCCTCCTTTGGGCTGACCAAAATGAAAATGCGTAAATTATTGATTACAATCGCCAGAAATCATGCAGTCCAAACAAAGGTTCTTGAGTATAGATTTTATGATGCCCCGAGCTGATTGTTACGCCTTTTGTGCGTATAGAAATTTGCTTTTTCTTGCTAAGCGCTGGGCAAAAACAGAAAATGTGCCAGACCGATTTTCAGACCAAGAACGGAAAAGGAAGGCCAGAGTGCCGGACGGGAAGCCATCGCATAATGAAGGCACTTTGTGAGTCCAGCTTGGGCGTTGATTTTTTAATGGTGCCCGAGGCAGGAAGGCAGGAATTGGAATTCGGATTGGGATCGGTAGTGGAAGTGGCAGTGGTAGTGGAAGTGAAAATGGAATGCAAACAAAGCCCGGCTGGCATTGATTGTGCAAGGACTTTTGTACGACGCGCATTGTTTCAACAAGTTTTGGCCAAGGTTGACGAGGGTTTGGCTGTCGCCGCTGGCTCTGCTCCTTATTAGCAGCCCGCAAATATGCTGCGCCATATAGGGTCGACCCGACCCTCGACTAATGCGCATTTACAGCCCGGCCATATTACATGTTCGACCTCCTCTCCTGGCCACAGACATTAGCCAAACAAATAGACAGCCAGACAGCAGGTGCGGCCAAGTGTCAAAAAAAAAATTGATCCAACGTTCAGGCCAAAGTGAAGCTAACAAAAAATACAAACGGAAAACAGGAAGCAGAAAAAATGTCAAACTGTGGGTCAAGCATAAATGTCAATATCATCAGCAGCTCGAAAAACGCTGCAGGCTCAATGCCGTCATCCCATCTGCCCCACATCTCGGGCTCGTGTCAGTGGACTAATGCCTGTGTAGATTAGAGATTAACCAACTTCAAAAGGCCCACCCACCGTTGGTATTCCTTGGCCAAATTACGAAACCGAGCATAATTGTGACGCAGGCTCAACGTGATGGCGGTCAGGACCGCATGGTTTGGACAGCACGTGGCCTCGTCACCCATTAATTGTCCAGGTGGGCGTGCTTCCATATTTCCACGTTCACCTGCGGTTTCGAAACATTCGTTGTGGATCCAAAAAATGTATTTTTCTGGTGGTTTCCAAACATTCGTTGTGGATCCAAAAAATGTATTTTTCTGGGAGGAAAATGTTTTTAATTTTCTAAAAACCGTAGAACAGCTGCGCTTGTCAGAATTCACATTTCGTCACACCAAAAAATAAATAAATAATTCCCCTCATTTAATTGTTTTGGGGACTAGAACGGTGTTGGGTCCGAAGCTGAATCGGACTTGGTCATAAACAAATCGAGCCAAATCCACCAAAATGTGTGGCCAGAAAAATGTCAACTACAGCCTGGAATTTCATTCGCCGGTTCTACAGCTGTCATGAATGATTTAAATGTGTTTGCCAAACCAAGTGCGGAATGTTTTTGTGAAAAATGAATACATGTAGCGGCCGGAAATGAGTAGTATCCCCATTTCCCTTGATTAAAATTGCATTTTTAACCCCCAAGAATATTTAAATGAGCAATATGAATTTTTGTTACAGATGATTGAAACTAAAACTCAAATTGTCGGCACTCTTAGTTTGGTTTATCCTCGTTGTTCCTGTTCAACATGGAGTTGCGGTCGCCTCCGTTGTTGTTTTCGTTGGCCAGCACATTAATAATAAATAATTCCCCTTAAAAGTAATTTAAGCATTTTTATGTGTTTGCCAAAGCCGCCGTCGCAGTCGTCGGCGTTTGCTTTTCATTTCTTTAATGGTCTGCATCTTTACGAGGCAGGTCCAGGTCGCGCTTACTGGAGCGGCAACTGTTGGCCATCCTCACACACTTAAGGCCTCAAAGCCAACCCACACCAAAGCAGTGAACTGTGGGCCAGAAAAGTAATTTTTCTAGTCAAAACTAATCCGATTTTGAGTTGAAAAAAATGCCATCCTCTGTCTATAACTTGACCCTTTGAAATAAGAGCTAGGAGTAGCTAACAATATTTGTTTTGATTTTCTGCTATAAGTATTTAAGTCTTCTCAGTTTTGTAAAGCTATTTTACAATTTTAATGAATTCAAAACGAGACAAATTTACACAATTATTTAAAATTCTTAGTTATAAATTTTTAAATCAAATGTATGATTTTTTGAAAATAGAGCTTGATTATTCCGTTATACAGAGGAGAAGCTCCTTGGAATGGTAAATATAGATTATTTAAATGATTTAACAAGAAATCAGAAACTTGAACCTATCCAATATAGATGACTTAAAATATAATTAAATATGGATCTGGTAACGACATTTTAAATAAGGTTTTACGTTTTTTGATACCTTAAACTGCAGAGCCGGACCGTTTTCTTTTAGAGAGATATACATTTTTTGAGCAAATCCTAGTCAGTGGGCCCATAGTGCGGGGCGTCGTGGCGCATGTCTAATACTCGTTATGAGATTCATGGCCTACATGTGTTTGCTCCACGGCCTTGTAAATGGGCGCAGGGCGTGTTGTACAGTGTTGTATGGCCTGGTATGTACTTTACGTGCTGGGCAGGGCTTAGATGTAGGTGTAGCCAAAGTTGTAGTTGTAGTTGTGCAGCCGCCAGCAACAGCAAGCAGCGTGAGGTGTCCTTGAAGCCATTTTCTTATACATATAAACGGATTCTGGTCTTTCCTTTTTTTTTTGTTGGCTGGGCTCTTTCATTTTCGCAGTCGCTGCCAGGGCCACCCAGATAAAATTTTCAACCAGGAAGTTGGCTTCCTGTGGCGCTCTCGTTGTGATTCTGGTTCTGGTTCTGACTCTGGCCCTGGCCGGTCTGCAATTTCTTTCATATTTTGTTTTGGCCATTACATTGGCTACTTTTGTCGGTCATGGTGCATGGGGCGTGTGTAAGCATGGCCTGTGTTCGTATGGTGGTTGGCTATTTTCATTTTCTTTTGATTTTGATTCCATTCATGGCGGCATTCGGCTGTGATTTAATTTCAGAAATGTGACTAAAATGGGGAAGTGAAAATTACGGAATAAAATAAAAATGTCCTGTGTTGAGGGCAATTCAATTTAAAGTCACCCCGCTTAAAGTTTGACTCAAAAGTGGAGTTTATCCAGCTGGGACTGCCTTTTAGGCCTGTCTCCTTGTGGCCAAGGCCAAGCAATTTGTCTCCCAGGGGAGTTGGGTCATTTGAAAGTCTCTTCTTTCCACGGAAGATAAGTTCTTACATGCATGTATCTTGTGGGGATATGGAATTACAAGCCCCGAACCAACTCGAGGACCTTCACAGGCCACAATCGACCATTTTTCCTGCTCCCTCCAATGTTGCGTGCTCTACCGAGTTATTTGAATTTCACGCGCGCATACACTGGCAGGGATAAACTGGATTTATATCCGCTAATGCCTGTGATTTGTTCTATAAAATTACTTTATGCCTCGAACATGCCGGCGGACCTTGCCTGCCTTTTATTTCGGCCTTTGTTTTCGCTGGCAAACAAGGACGAAGGACAACCAGGCCACCGACCAAAGCCAGTGCTTACAGTTTTCTGAACGAACGCCTTGGCAGCATAACGACTTATGGCCTTATCCTTTTCGTAGCCCAGAGTGGGTAAATGCCGGGTGTTTGCCGTTTTATTGTTTGGCTTATGTTGCTGATAGTGCTCCATGGTTCCATTCCGTTGCCATGGTGTGCAAATGTGTGCTTTGGCCAGCAAAATGTTAGCTTTTGTGCGGTCAACTTTAAAAACATTGTGGACTTTTGCTGACAGTCACGACTGGCCGGCTGACTTCGTTTGTGTTCCCAATCAAGCATGCATTTAAATTGGACAGCCCCGTGGCCACAAATCAATTAGAAAATGGCCAGTCCACTGCGATAAGTCATGGGACGTTGAAAATTATTGACAGTCACGCCCTGCCTTCGAATCCTGATCAGACCAAGGCAGACAAACAGCCGTAATGAGGACAGGAAATCAGTTTCGAAAGTATTGGTTGGTGGACAGACGACAGCCAGAATGTCGATGTCGACTTGGCAGCTGCCTGTGTCTAATGAACTCTACGAAATGTGTATGCCACTCTGCCATAATGACTCCCAGCCATCGGGAGACCAGGGAGCCTTCAGCAGGCCAACTGACAGCTAGACGGGTCATGACTTCAAGTCGATATTATTGGATGTCTTGGGAGCAAACAGCACTCAAAATAAAAGTCCCGTTACAATACTAAAAAAATTTTAAAAAGTGACCAATTTCAAAGTGACATACCTATTGTGGTTTAATTCTTTAATAATTTGCATTCAAATTTGTCATTTTAACGTTGATCAATTGTTTGACCCATTTCTATGGGTCCTTGCAGAGGGGAATATTTCCGACCATAGATTTGACCATCTAAATCAGGTCGTATCAGTCGATATAGCCATGTCCGTCCGGCATTTCGCCTTTATGCAAACTAAAAGCTGATTTGATGAAATTTTGCAAAAAGTATTATATCTGTTGCAGAATGGGACGGTTTGACATACCTTTTTATAGTTTTTTTATGAATCGGACGAGGAGATGCCATAGGAACGATCGAATAACCAATGGGAACGACCTGTATATTTCAAAATCGAAATATAAAAGTTTTAATTTTTGTAAGAGCTGCAAGGGTATATAAACGTTGGCTTGCTGATGTTTGCTTTCTTTCTTGTTTAAATTTATATATATATATTTATATATTTATAGTTAATAGCTTCCAAGAAAATATTGGTATGGCAATCAATTGGAAATGCGTTCGCTCTTAATATTTTTTTTTATTGTTTAACTTTATTTTAATTAGCGGCAAAAGTTGCGGCATATCCATGAGAACTGGTGTCAATCAATCATCTGTCGAGTTGAAGCTCTTAAATTATCCAGGGGCAAACAATTATTGACTTTAATAGTTGGCCCATTAATCATGGCCTTGGCAATACTATCGTATTCGAATAGAAAACTGCTCAAACTCCCTGGCACTGGTCGGTGGCTCTGTGGTCAGCAGCCTAAGTTTGAGTGAGCTGGAGATGGGGGTAAGCATTTATTATGCTTTCGGTCTGTGGTTTGCTGTGTGTATTTTTGAACACCTGTGTGCCAGTTTGTCTAAGGAAGGCTGGGGAGTGGTTATCGAAAAATACAATTGTATACTGAGCAATAAAGTTGCAAGGCATGAATCTCTCCGCAGTACTTGAATTTCATATACTGCCGATTTGAGCTTGTGGCGATAAATATCAATTTACCACGAGGACTAATCTAGTTGTTAAAGTCAAATTGAAGGCATCGACAGACCACGCTCCCACCACAGTTGCCCACTTTGGCTTGTCTCGGCACAGAACGTTGATTAATGTTGATTGATTGATTATTTGCGTTTTTCTGACATGATGCACGCTTTATTGTCGCTCAGCTCGTGGAAAATCATCAATTTCCGCTTGTAAAAAAGCACAACGCGAACAAAGAAATGCTGCTCGTTTTTATTATTTTCTCTCCAACCATCCATCCAGCCAGTAAGTGGTGGAAATGTTAAGCCTCCTGCCAACTCGCCTCGCAGCTTGTTGCACAACCCAAAGGAGCAGAAGCTGACGTCCATTTTTTTTGCCAAAGTTAGTAATGAATTTTTCTGCGCCCTTCTGCCATGCAGTCAACGAAGCATAATTGCGGCTGCTGAGCATCTTGTCAGTGGTCGTGCGGTTCAAATTCGTTTGTCCCGCTTTTTCGTCTCTGTATACATATTGGCCAGCTGCCAGGGCTGAAAAATGACGAGAAGAATTGCGACATGAATGTCGAAAAAAGCCGACATGATTATAAAGCCAGCGCAGATCCTGGAAAGTCAGAGTGTCTGGTGACTGACAGCCGCTCCTGTTGGGTCTCCGGCTTTGGACTGGCATCTCCTCCTGTTGCGGCTGCGGTTTGGCTTTGGCTTTGGGTTTGGGCCAGGATGTCGTGTCTTGGTCCTGGCCATCCAGCCGGCCCGGTCATGATTGAATTTTCGCAAATTTCGGCTCGTTAGCGTGCGGCACGAACACGTACGTCATGCTGGGGGCTACGATACCAATACCAGGCCGCTGAAGGTTGGCCATGTTTATGCCATGTACGGCAACAAGTTGCCAACTGTTTCGAACTTCCATTCGCATTCGCATTCCCCGATGCTGATCCATACGATATATACGTATTCGTATGTACACTTGACACGCTTCATTTCATTGGGTTTTGTTCTCCTCGTTTTGCGTTATACGATTATTTCCATATTTTTCGCGCTGTCAGACACGTTTTTTACTTACTCAGTCGTTGACATTTTGCGTGACTGACGATGGACGCGTGGTGTGAATAAATGAAAATGGAAACGATGTTGGTGCTACTGAATAGGGCCTCCAACTGGGGCAATGTGTTTGGCCCGGCCACTTTGCGTCTTAATTATGATTGCGAATGGCGGAAACGTTGGCACATTCAAAATTAATGTATCGATTTTCAAAGTCAAATTGGGAAAATTGGGCCTGAAAAATAGACTATTAACAGGGGCATGTGTTGAAAATTAAAATTTTGTCTGTCTGTCTGCCCTATCCCCAACATAATCAACGGTTTTTCTAAATTTTTTATTTGCCCACAAAATGCTTAAAAAAGTAGTTCATTTAACGTGCTTGTTATTTGGTCAGAACACATACTAAATGTCATCAACTGCCGGCCAGACTATGCGCCGACATTACGTATACGCAGCGTGAGCCCATGGTGGCGGTGGCCAGCCATGTGTGTGAACTGTGGACAAATATAAATTTTCAATTTTTTAAAGCTCAATTCAGTTCCAGCACCTTGGTCGTACGTGCTGGCCGACAAAGTGCCGGGAAAATGTCGTTTAAATGCCACCCAAATACCCCCTCCTGTCCAGCCATTTCCTTCGTGTGAAAAATGGAAAGTGGGTGACTAAGGGGGCTGCAAATATTTGACACCCTCGTTGCAGGACCGACGAACCCACACCGTACTGGCATGCAGGCGCAAAAATTTCTCATGTGCACTTTTGGCAAACAAATTAAGATTTATTGAGCCAGGTCGAAGGACGATGGGTCGTAATCTGCCAGTTCACTGAAGTATCGTTCATTCCGAGCAGCAGGGTGGACTTGAAAATTCGGGAATTCCGGGAGGTTGCCCTTTTAAATTGCCTGCATATTTTTACCGATTTCTTTTCATTTGACCAAGCATTTTAATGGTTATTCAATTAAACCACAAATGGCCGAGCTTTTCATTGTAATGGTTCCATTGTTTCATTGTGTGTTTGCTTCTCCCCCCAGATGGACAATCGGATGTGGAGGTGCACTTAGTGGTGCCCCGATATGTGGAGAGGGGCTCGAGCGCCACCTTCAAGTGCAGGCACAATGTCCAGCCGGAAATACTGTTCAAGGTAAGTGACTGCGGCTCGGATTAACTGCATCCAGAGCATGTCATGCATGCGCATATAAATTATGGAAAGCGCATTAAAAACTTTAAATTGAAAAATAAAAATTTCCGTCCATGGCGGCCGGGCGGACAGTCGGTCGGTCTTTCGGTGCACAAAGAAACTTTGTTCGCCTTGTGCTATTTTGTGGGCAAAAAGTTTCCTGCACTGTGACAAACACAACCACACCAAGCTAAATCCCCGGGCAGGAGCTGGTATTTTCACAAGTTTCGTGCCGCAACTTTGTGGCAGTCAAAGGCATCCCGCCCCGCGGACTTGGTCTGCAAAAAAGTTGCACTCTAAGTGCCATTCCGCTCCATTGAATCCGTAGCGGCGAGTGAGGGCCGTAAACCTTTTACCGCTTCCGTCTCAATATCGACTCTGTTTCGCTTTCGGTTTCCCAGACGCGGCAATTAATTTCACTTCAGTTTACTTAATTCTATCACGAAACATCAACAGACACGCACTTGCGTACGCTACACCAAAATCATTACCAAGCCTTCGGGCCATTGAGTTTATGGCCAACATACGAGCGGCAGGGTAGACTTGACCCAACTTGCTCTTGTCCCCCGGCATACTTTCAATTTCGCTGAGAACTTTTTTGGTCTGCGGGCACTTTGGAAGCACTATTCAGACCGATCCCAACTCAAGGCTCGACGTTGACGTTCTGCTCGCTCTAAGTACCATAAAAAAGCGTACAAATTTTATTACGTTCAGTGGAGAGGCAGCGATAGCTACCTCAAAAACTAACATAAGCCGTATATTGATTATTTTTTCCTGGAATTAACGTTTGACAGTTGGTTCTTGAGTTCTAGAGTATGTGCTTATAAGCCCACAGCGGAATCCATTGTTATGCCGACCCCAAACCCCTCTCGAAAACATGGAGTACACGAAATTCCATGTCGTGTTTCCGGATCGTGATCAGGGGCAACTTTAAGCCGCCATTGTGGTGTCTCATTTGCATGGAAATTCGGGGATACTCCTCCGGCGTCCGCCAAAAGTGCCAACCTAACAAATTTAATGCGCCGCGGAGCCGATCCAATTTGAAGTGTGCTCCGGGGCGGGAAACATGCACAATTAGCGAGCGAGCCGACCAAATAGCCAAATAGCCCACTCAGATGTAGACATTTATTTATTTGGCCAGTCGGTCGAGTTGTGCCCAGACCAGGGCAATAGCTAATTAGTATAATTAACTATATAAGCGAGTGCGCCCGGCTCGTCGCCATTCGAATTGTTGCACGAAGCGTGGCAAATTGTGTGGAAGTGGCACTAAAAAGGCAATTAAAACGCAAATGTGAGCACTGACGGGATCTTGTCGGCCGCACGGGCCTTTTAACACATGTAGGACATAATTTTTTGCGCCCAAAAATTATACTCGTATACATTCAAATTAAATAAACTAATTACATACTGAGTCGGATGCCTGGCAATCGCACCCGCAATCGACTGGCCCAGAGCACATTAATGAGCTTTTGATTTACCACTTTTCAGCCTTTGTGTATTTGTTTCGGCTGGGAGAAAAGGAGCAGGCAGGCAGGAAGGTCCTATATGCGGGCTAATAATCCCAAATATAAACAAAAACCCAAAAGTCAAAAGAAATAAAGTCAGGAGGCAGCAGGCAGACACGCCAAAACAAACACAAGCCGTTGACTAAGCGAGTAGGTAAATATGGGGGATGGAGGGCCGATGGAGGGGCCCTTTGTTTTTCATTACTTTCAGATCCATTGGCAATATTGCGGCGATAGGGAGTTGCATGTCAAGTCGGGAGTGAATGTTTGAAACGACCACAAGTGGTTGATAAAACTCGATGCGTGTCTGGCGGTCCTAGAGCGCGCTAATAGCCGGTCATTCGATATCCCACAGGCCACCGCAAAGTTCGTTTTTGGCTTGTGTTTGTGTTTAAGTTCGTGCGTATGTTTGCCATCTCATTATGGACCTGTGTGGGAGAGTGCTTGTGTGGCCCTTATTGATTGACCCGCACAGCGCTAAACACACACGGGCCACGACGCCGGCTTGAGTAATGGCAACATTTGCGGCACAAATTACGCATACGCCTCGCCTGCCGCGGACACATTCAATAAGCACATTAATATTATTAAGTTGCGTGCAATCAATGCAATTTGTTCCGAGCGTGTCAACCAGGCTATCAGCACACGCCTGGGCCACACGTGGGGTCACCTGAGTCGATTTGCTCCAGTTCACACCGGCCATGTGTGCTTTTTCCATACATATTGGTTCTATTAAGAAGTTAGGCCGAAACAATAGTCTTTGTTTATTTTGCTTGCCTTATTAATATTTGTTTTTATACCCGTTACTCGTAGAGTAAAAGGGTATATTGTATTCCGACCCTATAAAGTATATATATTCTTGTTCAGGATCACTAGCCGAGTCGATCTAGCCATGTCCGTCTGTCTGTCTGTCTGTCCGTATGAACGCTGAGATCTCGGAAACTATAAAAGCTAGAAGATTGGAATTTTGCATGTAGATTTTAGGAGTTCCTTCGCAGCGCAAGTTTGTTTCAAAATGGTGCCACGCCCCCTCTGACGCCCACAAGCCACAAGCTGTGGCCACTGTTTTGATGCTATTATGAAAATTTTAATTGATATATATGTGTTTTGTCAATACCTATCGATTGGCCTAATAAAAGTTTGCTACGCCCACTCTAACGCCCAAAAACCCATTAAACGCTTAAGCCTGGCTAGCGCCTACATTTCCACCTTTCATGGCCCGTGGTACCAATGTCTTGGGGTAGATGGCGCAATACGGATGACTTTTGAACAGCTGGCCAAGGTGCTTAACAGAGTCAACGGTAATTCTCGATAAGGATTTTTATTAAAGGAAATTGCGATGGTTTTCATTTGACAATACCGAACTATATCCCAAGAACTATGCAAATCAAATCAAGTTAGCCAAATTGGAGGTGTTCCCTGGGTACCGATTTTAACATAAAAATCGGGAGCTAATTCGAGCGGCAAAAAACATACAAGAAGGCAAATTTATATTAAGTTGTTTAGCTGAGTAACGGGTATCTAATAGTCGAGGAATAATTTATTTACATTTTTTATTAAGCCAAAATGATTAAAACTTATTTTAATCAACTAATATCGGGCTTAAAGACTTCTTTGGCGACCTTCGTGCTTTTGTTGCATTTAAATGTTCAGCTCAACGAATTAATTTGATTGGAAAACAAACAGCCAAAACATTAAAAAATATATCAGAAAATATTACATGGATAGTTGATTCCTCTAGTGTTTAAAATAAGTAGTAAGGTCACAATCCCGTCGTTGCAAGAAAAATAAATTACTTTTCAACTTTAATCCGGCGCTGAAATACCACCACTGAAATATGATTAAACTAGGAACATAAATGCGAGCGTTAAAAATATGCATAATAAATAAATGCTGGGTGTAATTAAAAATGGTCGACAAAAGTCGTACATCCGGCCAGAGAAGCGTTGTCAGCCGCCCTCTGGCGTCCTAGCTAGTTTTAAGTTGAATGTGGAAAACTTGGGCATGAAAATTAATTTCCATTTTCATTATTCATATTTGTCGTTGTCGTAATCCCCGTACCCACGACCCACGAAAAAACGGAAACAACTTTTTGTGTCCCACTGCATGTTGCGTTTGTAGATTTTGCTTTTAATTGCAGGGGTGACATGCGCCAGCACTCCCTTCGTAATTCTGGCAGTGCCATTCCAATAAAAACGTTTTATTATTTACAGTTTACAGTTTAACGCGCTAGCAGCAACTGAGCGCGGAATCATTCAGTTAGTGCAACTTGTTGCCAAGTTAAATTGCTCTGTCGTTGGCAGGGAATTGAGGCGACGTTGTTGGATTGCGCAACATACTGGAATTGCGCAATATCATTTAAGCCATTTATTAATATTTCTCTGCAGCATTAAATGATCCGAGGCCAAGGACTGGCATCAAACCTGACACATTCAATCACTGTCAGACACATCAATCCCGTGAATGAATCTGAATTTGATTGGGGGCCTGGGCAATCATGGCTTTCTTTTAATATTGGTAAATGTGTATTGTTCTTTGCAGGTGACATGGCTGAAGGTTGACAAGGGCAAGTTCTTTGAATTCATAAACGGACGGAATCCACCATTCCGTAACTCCACCATTGAGGGGGCCGAAATCGACGTAAGTATTTCGTTTGGGCCATGTGATGCGAGTCCTGCCCACCTATTTACTCAATCATCATTACCGTTGTCACTGCCCAGCACGGTAATCGTCCGCGGATTAAGCATGGGAGAACAGTCCAGTAAATTGCAGCTAATTGGTAGACACTTGCCATACATCTTCCATGTCCTTTTGACCCATTGATTGGCAAATGAGCTTTCTGTGTTAGCCGCTTTAATTCCTTTTTTTGTCCTGCCCCTCTAATTAACAGTGGGACAATTCCAACGAGCAGCAGGTGACGCTGAAGGATGTCCAGTTCGACCTGTCCGGCCAGTTCTACTGCGAGGTCTCCACGGACACCCCCATTTTCACCAAGGCCAGCGCCGACGAGCTTATGAGCGTTTTTTGTACGTAACAATTTAAAAATATAAAAAACGAGGGCTCCCCTAATTATGGTATTGTATATCCTATCCATTCAGTGCCCCAGACGGGTCCGCCCACCATTAAGTTTCGCAAGCGAACGCCCTTCGTGGTGGGCGAGAAACTTTTCGCCCTGTGCAACACCACTCGCGGACGCCCCGCCCCGCACATCACGTGGCTAATCAATGGGAAAAAGGTGCGTATGCGTGATATTCGATTGCGCAATTGGCTGAAATCGGAGCCAAATTGCAATGGATTATTTACGAATTTCGCCGCCGACGTATATGTGCGAAATACGCCACCAGGCACCAGGTTAATCAGTAGGATAAAGCACTCGCAACGACTGCCTGGGGATGGGCAAAATGGCACTGGATCGCAGTGCATTAAGATTAACATCAGTTTAAGCCATTTTATAATTATGGCCTACATGGGCGGTCAGAACAGCTTTCATTTTAATTGCAAAAGCCCTCGGCCAGCTGCTGCTGTCGGCGGCGAGAGGAAATGAAATTTAAATAAATTCATTATGACTGCCTGGGCAACTCTAAAATGAAATTTATTCATAAAACGCGCCGGGGCCAACAACTGCAGCACAATGTTTGTCCGTGTGGCTGCGAGCAGATGTGGATGTGGGACTGACCCGTTGGGTCCCAATCCATATTTAATTTAAGCTGGACGCCCGGGTCCACAAGTGGATGTGGAATGGAATTTGACATTGAAGTGACTTTTGTGCGCAGCTCATTGTAACTGCTGCCCCCGTCATCTTCTGTCCCTCCCCTAAAAGTGACCCACTGACTCATCCACCGCTCTTCGGGTTCCTTTGTGTATCGACAGGTGGAGGACAAGTACGTGCGCACCCACCACGTGTTCTCGTTCAATGGGAAGCACCAGCACCAGCGCCGCACGCAGCAGCAACAGCAG
Source organism: Drosophila fuyamai (assembly GCA_018153365.1). NCBI lineage: Eukaryota > Metazoa > Arthropoda > Insecta > Diptera > Drosophilidae > Drosophila > Drosophila fuyamai. Next base: position 9,211,115 of record JAECXW010000116.1, on the reverse strand, counting down.
ACGCAGCTGAGTCAGCAGCAGCTGCAGCAGCAGTACTACCAGCAGCAGTACTTCAATCAGTACCATCAGCAGTACCAAATCCCCATTGGCCAATTCATGGACCGCTACGACAAAAGCCTACGCTGGCCGGCAGGAGCGCGAGCGGGTGAGTGGCCATTGTCTGAAGAGTTTCCCTCTGACAAATTATTAGTAACGAAATTGAAGGGAATCTTGGAAAATTATAACTTTAATATAGATTAAAAATAAATTAATGATAAAGGGCGGTTTTCTTTCCAAAAGTAGATTTCAAGCTTAGACAACGTATACTTACCATTACGACGTTATACCATTACAACGAAATAAAACAGACTTTAAAAGTGCAGTTAAGACAATAATGACTTATTCGCAAAACGTGCTGCAACTATTTTTATCACAGCACATTGAGTACCATTTGCCATTATAATTTTCGAAACCTAATTTTCCCCCAAAAAAAAGACAATCATTATTTGACAATTCGCTTTCCAAATGTAATTAAAAAAGCCCAATTAGTCTAATTTTAGTTAAAGAATAGATTTAAGTACTAACTGTCAAGCTAAGAAAAAAATGTTTTGCTTATAATAATTATAAATGTATTCGTAGGTTTTGTATAAGTAGGCATAGAAATTCTTTTTTCCAGTGTATCTCCAATCGACAGCACAGCAAGCACCATCGTGCACTAATGGTGCTGGCTAATGTGTCATTTTTCTGTACTGTTTGAGTTCCAAACGAGGGAGTGCCAATGCAGCGTTTACGTTAATTAGTTTTGATTGCTGACCTGTTCTCCATTTTCTCTTTGCTCACCCATCTTTCCTGGCATTGCAGATGATTTCCCGCACTTTATGTCGCACCATCATGATGGACATGGCCACCATGGCAGCCTGTTCAACAATCCGTTTGGCTCGCTGGCCAACTACCATGACGTGGGTGAGATCCACGAGGTGCACCAGCGCAACTACGACAGCAACAAGAAGAAGATGGAGCAAAAGAAGCAGCAGATGGAGATGAAGAAGCACAGGTGAGTCGAGAGCGGAACGCAGGGACATTAATCAAGCCACCTGACCTCGGCCATTATCCGGACCCTGAACTGTATTTATGGACTATACAAATTAAAAAGCTGCAACTTTCAGCCACCGGCTTAGATGTGCCCAAAGGTTCTTATACCGACCGGGGCATGAAAACTTTTCCCACCGCCACCGCCGCAAACTTTTCATATTCTTATCAATTTCCCAGGTTGCGTGTGTGGCGTGTTTATTAAAGTTTCCTTATCTATGGTCTAAAAGGATTTCGCCCTGGCTAAAGCCAACGCCTGTTGGCACATTGTTAGAGTTTGTTGCCCGGCGTCTTGCCTTTTGTTGTATAACGCATAAATAAATTTTGTGGCCCAACTCTGGCTCCGTCTGGCTGCCCCTTTTCCCACCGAAAACGCCCCTTAGTTTGCTGGGTTTTCGAAATCTTAACGTGGCGCGATTGGATGTGAAACGTAAATGAATGCAATAAATTATTTACGTTCACCTGTGATATTAAAAATCAAGCAGAGAAACTTTTCCAATATAACAACTTTTGGCCCCTAACTTTGTCGGAGTGTAGGGACGTGGTGTAGTGAACTGTGTGTGATCCGCGAGGAGGGGGAGTGGCCAGCAGTAAATTGGAATGGGCGTGGGCGAGGTGTCAGCTTAATGAAAGCCACGATTCGTTGGCGCTTCCACGAAGTGGTTGCTCTTTGAAGTCGGCATTGCACATACGCCACGTGGCACGTCTTGGGGGGAGGGGTCGTAAGTCGGTGGATGGGGCAACTTGAAATAGAAATGGTCCTGTGCGCAAGCTGAATGGAGAGCACTGAAGTGCCATGTTCATGGCCTGACAGCCGAACAGCTATTGTCCCAGCAGCCTGTGCACCTGAGCTCAACCCCTTTAATACCCATGCCCAGGTGGGTTGACAGATTACGGACAGGCGGGCTAACAAAAATTAAGTAGCTCAAATGCCAAGGCCTTTGGTAATGCGCAAATGAATTTGCCATTTAAAGACGGTTATTCGCCACTTAGTTGTTACATTTACATAAGCCAAAAAGTTTCGAATTCAGCCTCAGTAGAATGCGGAGTTTATGGCCGCTAAAAGTTCGTGGCGCGCATGTGAGTGTGAAATAAACCCACTCGGTTAATTTGCCATAAAGTAAAACCATAATTTACACTCGTGCCATTTCCTGCCGGGTAATCAGCGAATGCTAATTGCATTTGCCGTGGGAAAGAAGCCAGCCCGAATGCACAAGCAGCGCGCAAAAACTATTTTATAAATAATTTTCAACGATTCAGAGTGCTGTAAGTAGCAGGTAGTCCTGAAGAGGGTGTGAGCTTGTGATGAGGGGGCTCGAGGAAAAATAATTTCGCTGAAAGCCCAACGGCAATATGAAATAATTTATATTCAAAGCGCACGGAGCGCTAACGCTTAACATAAGCCTTAGTCTTGGAAAGCAAAAAAAAAAAGAGATTGAAGAAGTCCTTATACGGAAAGAATAGTTTCCTGATTCGTTTATTTTCCTAGAATCAACGAAATCATTTCCCACAGTGCCTTAAAGTATGCTAAGAAAACTTTTAGTTTTAAATGTATATAACAGACATAAACAAATGTAACGAAGTGCTATACATTTTGGGTTATTTCTCAGTTTCTTTATTTTACAAAATTAAACTGCGCCTTCTCCTATAGTCTCAGATAGTTAGATCAGGAATGTGCTTCATATGATGACTGATTAAGATTTCTGACCTAATATAACCAGATAAAACTGTAAATTACATAAAATTGTAATACTCTTTTTCACCTGCCCATGCTTCGCTGAACCATTCTCCATTTAGCACCTGCAGACACCTGTAGATGGCTTCAGTTGTGGGTTTATATGGGCGTGATTTGAGCCCCGACCATCACTAAAACTGTGAAGCCCTTCTGCCATAAAACCATGCGATAAGCGGTGCATATTTATGCAGCCGCCTGGCGTAAAATGGGAAAAATGGGAGAGAGGACGAAAAAGTGCACATGCAACAGCAGCGAAAACAAAGGCAGGACAAGGCCGAGTGGTGGAACAATAACCAGTAACAGCCAGCGTTTATGTGCATGCCAATGTGCATAAATTCCTTGGCCTCTCTGAGTGTGTGTGTGTGTTTTAGTGGGTGTATCCTCCTGTTTATGTTTGTATGGGTTGCTTGGCTGGCCAGGCGTGGAATAAACTACACTGTTTATTAAGTTTGTGCATCACGGGTCGCATGTGTAAATGTTATGCGGGGGTGTGGCTAAAATATTCTGGTTATTTTATGCAAATGCCATGCTAATGTCACCGCCCACTGCCCTCCGCCTGACCCCAGTGAACTCAGCGACCTTGCAAGATTTATGGCCCGCATAAAATATTGAGTACGGGTCACTTTAATGTGTGTCAGTAGTGTGTGTGTGACATGAGCCATGCTAAGTAATTAACCGCTTAACGTGATTAGTGAATAGTATACTGACAGACAGACAAGTACCACTCGAAAACCGGAACATCAGAAAGCTTTCATATTGGCGTACTTCTGCACTGTTTTGTTCCTTTGTTTTCTCTGAAGAACAGCTTGAAGACCCTTTAAGATTGCAACATGAAAAGAACAAAAACCGAATGGCAGGCAACGAGCTGTAACGGCAGACGTTGCACGGCTGTAAGGACCATAACACGTAGCTCTGAATGAACACTTGTCTAGGGAATGGCCAACCAAGCAGGGAATTTAACTTCAGTAAGGCGAATTTCATACACCCTTGCCACTTTCAAAGATTTCCGAATTTAATTGATATGCGCGGGAGATTTTTTGAAATTTAAATCAATTATTTTTAATTTCTTATTTAATGTTTACATTGCTCTAAATTTAAAAAGTTTGTTACTCTAATGTAAAACCTCTAGACTTATAAAATAATATTGGTAACTGAATATTTTTGGAAGAAATACTGACCTTCAAAGAAACAGCTACCTAATAGCCATAACAAATTACTAAGTTGCATAACATTTTAACCTCTAGCACTTTAGAAATCGTTGGAATATAACCTCAATAAAGTTAATTCGTAAACGAAATCAATTTAAGCTAAACTGAAAATAATTAAGGAAATTGGTTTTCATTGTAAAATACAGCTGGCTAAGATTATATTGCCTTCGTCAAGGGTGCTAAAATGAACTGTGTGGTGTTCACAAGAAAGATGAATCAGAATGGCCCAGCAAGGACATGGCAAAAGGAGTGGGAATGGTGCGCTTTATGCAGTCAAAAAGTAGTTTACACGTTGTTGCACAATTTATGTTTGTGCAACACGTAAGGCCTTTTGTGGCAGGCCCACGCCAGAAAAGAACAGAACTGAGCTGAAACTAAACATTGGGCAGGTCTGAAGGTCCTGTCTGCGTCTAGCTTCAACCTGGCTTTTATTCCGGCAGTTTACTTGCCCTTTGCACACTTCCTTTGTGCCAGTAGCCCCCAAAAATACACACACGATATATCCGAAAAGCAATCCAAAATTCCAACAAGCGGCGGCTTAAAGCGGCCACGGGAAACACCTCTTTAATAAGGGCTTCTTGCCGGCTTTTAGGAGTCTCTCTGGATTTTGGCACTTTGCTGCAAATGGAATTGCTATTAAAACTAAATTTTTAAATTATTCTCAGGTATGTCGGCGAGAGTGCTTAAATGAAAACTCTTTGGTTACCGCGAAGGACTAGGACTTGTGTAAAACAGAAAACAAAGCCCTTTCTGGTTTTGCTTGTTTATCAAGGTTTTTTTTCACTGCTTGCTGGAATTCTCGACTCGGCCAACAACGGAGCGCGCCCTGAAATGCAGCTAGTAATTTTTATTTAATTCTCAGTGTGGGTTTCTTGAGCAGGTCCGAAATTGCCACCGACTTGACCCTCAAAAGGGCGGCCATTAAATGTCGCCGCGACTGGCGGACTTGAAGCGCCAGAAATTGGCTCTGTGGCGGTAATTAGCTCTACCCTGTTGGTCCTGATTGCGTGTGTGGCGGTAATCCTTTTGCGCGGGTCAACGACGGTTGTCGGTTCGCCGGTTGACGTGCCATAAACCGCCGCTCGGCTGACGGCAGACGAATCCGGGGTCAGAGGGCACCAGCACCCGGTCACTTAAATTTACGGCAACTTTTAAGCCCGTCCAATGCCAATGCGCTTTTAGTTTTAATTGCAAGCCACGTCTGCTGGCTAAGTGCTGGCCGATAACGACAGCTACAAGGCGCTGAAATGACGGCTTCCATTAATCTCGGCATTAAAAATATCGGGTATACATTAAATTAAATTTTTATTATAAAGGCTAGTATTGAAAGGAGGCACATTTGTGCAACACAATTTGGCTAATTTGTAAATATTGATGTGGTTTCCAGCCTTTCTACTTGACCTTTTTTACGGGCAGGTAGGTGGAGCTGGGAGCTGCGGCCGCTGGTGGAATGTATCCTGCAGTAGGAGCCTCCAGTTCGGCGGAAACACTGCCAGTGGAAGCCCGACGCTCATCAATCAGTTGAACCTGCTGCTGTTGCTGCTGAATTTTAGTGGCAAAGTCCAGGACAGGTGCCACGCCACCATTGTGGGAGGTAGAAGAGCCGCCTAGGCGCTCGTATTCCTGCTGAATGGTGCGCTGCGCATTGAGGGCATCCTCCTGCGTGCGATACTTGACGAAGTGCACCTCCGGCTTGCTGGCGCTGACATGGTTCAGGTTCTGCAGCTGGTTGGCCAGACTGGAGAGATCTCCCTGCTTGGTCAGGACATAGATGGCGGTCTGCTGCTCGGCAGACTGTTTGGCCAGAGCCAGAGCAGCGTTCTCCAGACCCTTGTTCTCCGGCGCCCGGATGAAGACCACTCGCAGGTTCTTCTTGAGAGAGGCGGCCAGATCTCCGATGTTCCTGTTATCCTCGAAATCAGCCTCGGGGGCGGAGTAGGTGAAGAACTCCTTATTGAACTCGGTGTTCACGGGGGCATAGTTGTTTCCAAATGTCTGAGAGGAGCCGAAAGATCCCCCAGTCAGGGAACCACCGGAGATGGAGCCACCAGAGATAGAGCCTCCAGAGATTGCTCCTCCAGAGATAGTACCGCCAGAGATGGAGCCACCAATACCTGCTCCATAGTTGTAGCCACCCACATCAGCCTGAGCCACTGCCAAAACAGCCAAAATCTGGTAAAAATAAATCAACATCAATGCGCATATTCAAAATCAAAAATACCCATTCCACTTACAATAAATCCACGCATGTTGATTGCTGCTCTCCAAACCAATTTTAGCTGAAATCTGTAAACGTGTTGGACACGCCGGGAGGTGTAAACTGTTAATGCTGCAGCCCATCTGGCAGAGGGGCGTTTTTATAGGCAGGCCCCGAGCAAGTCCAATATCAGATGCAGATTTCTGAGATGGGACAGCGGGTGTAGCCAATGCCATTCATTCAATACCAATACCCGTTGCAGGTGACGCAAAACCCTGGAACTGTATCCGCCAGCATTAGTTTGCATAAATTCAAAACGGTTTGCCAATTTCGTTCGGCATCGAAATGCAAAAACAAACCACGACGGAACTGGACGTTGGTAGGCCAAAACTAAAATTATGGCCACTTAAGTGGAGCAATGTCAGTGCGATTTGCATAGCTGCTCGTATTAAATAAATTGCAATTAATTGCAAAAAAGCTAAGCAAATCAATTACAATATCCACAGAATTCTGCGAATGATTGCCAAAACTCAAAATTATTTAAGGCAGTGGATACTGGCTATGATAGATAACAAATCAAACGCTAATCGAACCTCGACTCTGCCATCTGACTGTCCACCATATCTAGTTTATGGCCATAATTACGATTTCGAAAATACACCAGCCAACAACAGTAACAAATGGCCAGCTCACAAAAAACCAATTTATGCAAATTAACCCCATGTCGCTTGTGGCATTTTTGTGGTTTAGGGTTTCATTTCATTGTTGTTTTCTGTTTTTCAATTTGCATATTATTAGGCATTTATGATAGCATTCATTGTGGAATCCGATATGTTTGATTCATTCATTCATTGATTGCCCAATTGAACCTCAACCCGCACAACTTAGCTGCATACTTTCCGGCTAGTCATCAATGTCCACCAAACTGTATTGCCGGTAATGAACTTAGCCCCGATATCTGATGTTTAAGACCCTGCTGCCTTTGCCATCGAAATGCAATCAAGTTAATTACGGAAATATGCATTTTTCAAGCCAAACATGAACATGCAACTCCGTGATTGACGATAAATGCCCAATTAAGCCAATTACGAGCGGTTGGCCCGCGGCAACTTCTTCCCCCTGTCGCGTGCAACATGTGTGGCAGCCACGGGCTTTACTACTACTTTGTAATAATTTGATTTAAACTAAATTTATCAAATTGTTTTCCTAATTGAGTGGGTTAAATGATGAATGATGGGAATAGACTGCTCCCATAATGAACAATTTTCCGTTTGATTTGACCTCTAATTAGTTGGCCAGCCCAGGTGGAAATGCTTTTGGCAGGAGAACACGCATGCAATTAATATGAATAGTTCCAGGGGCACTTAATGAAGTTTTCGCAGCACGCAAATGCATTTGCATAGCAATGCCAAACAACTCATTCGCTGCCTGCCATGTCTCTCTCTGGCACTCCAATCCGGTTTTTGCCCCTGATCGCTGGAGTGGGAGATGGTGCCACTTTATTGTGCATAAATTATTCAATGAACCGCATGCCAGGACGAGTCAGCGACAACAATAGAAGTTCTGCTGTCAGTTATAATTTCACACGCGTAACAGTTGCCGTTGTCAGCTGTGTTTGTGGTAATGGGGCAAGGTTTCTAACGCTGCCACTGGAAGTTTCCTGACGGCCTACACTGCGACCGTGCTTACTTTAAGTTAATAAATAAATAAATAATAAATATTTGAGTATTTCATTTTATTTTTTGCTACAGACATTCTTAATTTGACTTTTAAAATAAATTTTCAAATAACGGTTTTAATTGGTCCTCGCTCTTCATGTTCAAAGTTGGTAAAAGTAAAATTAATAAATTATTAGTATAAATAAATTATTTGGGTATAATGAATACCCAAAATTCCCACTTGAATCCTTTATTTGTTTAAGTTTGGATCGATTTTTATATTTGTTTTTGAAGACATATAGGTCTGCCATACAAATTGAATACGGATTTTTTATTTTTGTTATGATTTTGTTACTTAAAACTTCATTCATTCACACAAAGGTTGCAACCAGTCTAACCCAGTTTTCGACTTATATTCCCAGCGCTCTTTTGTGCGCGGGCGCATTTGAGCCGTAAGTTAGACACTTGTTAGGTCGACATCGACTTGGCATCGCTGCCGATGACGAAACACTTTACACCCCTGAATAGTTAATACAAATTAGCCTGCCCTGGCCAATTACTTGGCAACAAAATTTGCATGCGTTGCGCTATGTAATTTTTGGGCCATAGCGGGGGAATTTGACTGACCGGGCTTTTGCTCCCGGGGATTGGATTTGATTTCGGCAAGGACCTCCGGCATTGCAAAGTTAACGTAGCCAAAACTTTTGCTGGTAATCTGTTTCTTTGCCGTTTTTCGTTGTAGTTGTTTGCCTGTTGTTGCCAACTTGCGGTTCACCCAAGTTCCGGTTTCCGATTCCAAGACCTCTTTTTGTGCATGGCGGCATAAGAAATTCATGGTTTTGCACGTAGCCCTTGCGCCCACTTAAGTTGCTTTGCTTGTTCCAGCTAAGTGGGTTGCTAGCGAGTCGAATGCTCTCGTTTGGATTGGAGATCATTGTGCTTTGTCCCGTTCAGTGTTGGGATGAATAAACTTATTTTGCGAGCAGGAAACTAAAACGAGCTAAATTAAATGGCTAGAAGACTAGGAGAAAATTTAGGTGAATGAACAAAAATATATAAATAAGAATTAGGTAACCAACTGATGGAAGCCGCTATATGCACCACTTCTTCACTTGGTTAGACACAGCTAGATCTAAAAATGTTGAACCTTTTGCATTTCTGGACAATATCAATTATAAGAATTTGGCTATTCTTTTTCCATTATTTTTTGAAAATTCTAAGAGTATCAAAAATTTAACTCGATATTAAAAGTGAATCAAGCCACAATCTCATAAATATTTACGACTCATTGATCCGATTAAAGAAGGGAAAGCTATAGGGCAAGTAGTGCCGGTCTGGGTGACCTTACCAGAAGGCTTATATCAAAACTTTTATTAATGCTTTAGAAACTAATGCTTTACAAGCTTTTAGAAGTATATTTTGAAAAACAGCTTAAATAGTGAAGCGCAAAAGGAAAATGTAGGTTTACACTTCAAAAAGTTAATAAAAGTTAACCTAACAAAATGTTGAAGTAACATCATCAATTATTACTTATCTGTTCCAACAAAGTTAAGATCAAAGCTGTATTTGACGGGAAGTTGGGAGCTTGGCAGCACTATTTCCGATTCTGTGCCGGACTTCTGTGTCTATCATAAATTGCTAATAGGTTTTGTTGCGTTGGCGTCGACGCCTTTAGCTCGTTTGCCTGGGTTGCTAACGAAATTAGGCTGTGGTTTTTGCGGCCCGGAGACACATAAATATTCCACAGCAGAACACAGAACGAAACTACATGACTTATCAATTAATTAGGCGAATTTCTCAAATTATCGCCTTGGGCCGGGCAAAAACCCATAAGGCGGTTTTGCATGTCAGCGGCGAGTTAAGATATTCCGTAGTTCCTTCGAGGGTAAAGCGGAATTTAAAGTGTCATGCCAGACAGCAGTTTCATAACTTGCACATACCATTTGGGGAGAAGGACGACGTCAAGGACGAGAAAAAGGAACACCGGGGCCCGCATTTCCGTCTGATTTGAATTGCTCGGCAAGTTTGTTATGTTTTGAACTTGAGCTTCCTGCCACGGGTGCTGATGCTGTTGTCTCTAGCTGTTTTGCCCTGCAATTTTTCCACTCCTCGCCTGGTTTTCGCTACCGGTGGCAGCGTTTCCTGCGAAAAGTGCGCTGCATAGGGAATTTTATTAAGACAAGTGCAGCAGTGGAAGTAGCTTCGCAGTAACAACAGCTCCGTTGATGATGCCCCAGCTGCAGCTGCTGTCATCAGCCCGTTGGCCCAGCAGATCTGGAGCTGACGAAGGCTTATGCGGATGTTGTGCATTAGCTCTGAGTCTTGCCCTGCATTTGTTTGTTCTGCTGGCTTAACTGGCTTACTACCATACAACCCATGCTGTTGGCAGTCGGTTGCTGCCTTACTGCCACTCGATATTGTTTAAGTTCTCCAGGAACTATTCTCCTGGCCAATTGTTTGCCTTACGTGCGTGCCAGAACTTTCAATACATGACCAAGTTAAAAAATAGGTGAACTTTTGGAACTCAAGATTTCATGTTACCTATTTAATTTTGAATGTCCATTTTAAAAATACATGGATTATGATTAAAAATTAATCTTCATTTTACTCTATGCACTGTCGACTTGATATTACTCAAAAATTTCCCAAATTTAATAGATGCAAATCAAATCATTATTCGCTCCAGGGTCTCATTGAAAATTACTATTCACATCTTTATTCCCATTATGGAATATTGCTAGCGCATCCAGATGTCGTCTTGTGTCCCAAAATTTGCATGACATTTGCCCATTTTGCCTCTAGTTGCCAAGTGCTCTAGTTGAGAGGATGTCTGGGTATTCCAAAACACATATACAAACGTATACATCGGAGAAGATTGAAAGAGAAGCAAACACTCCCATTGAAAGCAACTTTTTGCTGACACCTTGCTTTATCTGTACGAGTGCCTGCGGCATCCGTATCCTCCGTCTGAAACTCAGACTCCCGTCAGCCAGTGCACTTTAAGCCAAATATTATTTAAATATAATTTTGCTAAAATTCTATGGCATTTACTTTCCAATTTGCATAAGCAGGCAAGACGGCAGCAAGGACGAGGGCTATGCAAATTGAATAATTGTTTAGATGAATGAATGTCTTGCCCTCGAATTCAAAAACGATTTTGCCACAGATTTTGATACAACGTATGTACATATATGGGGAACATAAACTAACACAGCTGACAATTGGTTTGCCAGCATTAAACTTTACGGCCCCGACATTATTTGCTCAAGAGTATGCCGGTGTATGTGTTTGCCTGTTCAGGTAATTTCGCTGTCATTTTGAATTTGTAATAAAGCAACATGTCGCCACACACGAACAATCCCGGAGTAATTACAGGGGAAGGGATGTGGATGCCACAAAAGCCACAAGGCCGCTTTTCCGAAGAGCCGGGTTCATTTGTATGCCGTTCAGGCTCCTTATCAAATATGAAGCGAAGTCGTAAAAGCTAATTAGACTCACAATGTGCGATACGGCTGAATAATGCAAACTAATCAGGCCGTAATGCAGGCGAACCATTAGAAGGCCCTGCCAATCAGCAGAATGGCCCGAAAAGTCTTACTCAGATGCTCAATAATCTTTGGAATTTTTGTGAAAACCAAATGAGCCATCCGCAATCCAGGGGCCATTCAGACTTGTGAAGTTTGTTGTACGGTTATCAATTACACAGGGGCCTGAGGGGAAAATGAAGACAGCTTCCACATCCAGTCGGCATTGTATGGGAATCCGAATCAGATGTGCGTGCCCGGCATGTGGAAGCTTCTCCTTCTTGCCACTTTTACTTTCCGTCGCGCTTGTTTTGCTTTTCACGTTTACGCACATCAATCATAAAATGCAAATATTTACGATCTTATATGTGTGCAAATTGCCAGTCCCGGGCACATTAAACCCAGACTCCCGCCACTCAATCAAGTCCTCTTTTGTATTGCAGGAACAGCAACCGCAAGTATCGTCGCCACATAAACGAGAATGCTCTGGGCATCATTCGGAGTACTCTGAACAGCGGTGGCTTCGGTCCGCAGGCGCCCAACATGAACAAGGAGCTGGGTATCCCGTCGAACGCAGGGCCTATGAATCAGCTGGCAGCGGGTTACCAGCGACCACTTTTGCATCCCGGGGGCGGAAGCGGGGTGGCGGCAGCGGCGGCCGCCGTGACTGCCGCCCAGCAGGAGAAGGGCATGTTCAGCATCAGCCAGCTGAACATCGAGCTCACCGAGGAGCACGTGGCGGGCAGCAGTCGCATGGAGATCACCTGCCTTTCCACCATTCCGGCGACAGTGGGCCAGGGCGAGCAGTACGCGGACTACAAGACGTACTCTGTGAAAGGTGAGTAGAAGAGCTGGTGGAGCCTTGACTACAAAAAAATACTACAATTATTACAATAAAATTTTAAAAATATTCCTGAGAAATCAAATCAATTTAATATATTTTTATATATATAATTAATATAGTTTAAAATCAACAGAACAAAAATAGTCTTAAAAGATTAAAACCTTTTTTAAGTGAACCAATGTAATTTTGAATTTGATACGACAAGGATTAGTTGAAACAAATCTACGTATAAAAATCTACATGAATTTAAAGAAGTGATACAAGAATTGAAAAGTCACTCTTTTTTACAACCAACTGGGGATGACCTTTTTAAAAAACCAAAGATTTGTTTTTTTGTTCCAGTGCACGGTGCGTGATTTGCATGAATCTGCGTACTACATTGTGTTCGTTATTTGTGTGCATATTTACTTTATTTATTTTATTTCGTGTAATGCTATGCAAGGAAAATATTTGTTTTGGTACACACACTGCCCTGAAATTACGACCAGTGAGCTCATCAAAAATGTCCCCCGCGTCACGAAATTATGAAATGGAAGATGGAATCACGGATGAGTTTTCATAAAATAAATTAGTATGATAATGCGCCGAGGCATTGTTATTTGCCCAACTGTCAAAAAGCGACAACCAACAGGGAATTTTAAACAAAAGCCAATGCCACCCTTATTTCAACTGGCAGATTAGGAATTTCGTCCTTGAATTTATTTGCCTAACTGGTGTCGTACATAAAAAGGGGGTCTCATTTGTTTGCCGTTTTGTCTACGTTTTATTTTCATTTACTCTACCTCTTGGTAAGTGGAGAACGGGCCAAAGAAAGGTTAATTTATATATTAGTCGGCTTTGTTTGCCTACGAGCCGGTTGTTAACACTAACGTCCCAGCCAAGTCGTTGAGCCCTTATTGTAAATTGTCCTGAATTGTACGAAATAATTTACACATTACCAGGCCCATGACTCACGATGGTCGTTGGCCACCCTGCACCCCTTCCTCCTCACCCCCCTGGCCCATCGTCCTTGGCCGGCGGCAGCTCCGTTGTCTTTCGACCTCTTTGCCGGCCGAGTGGCTGCCAACTGTCACTTGAACCAAGGGGCGTATGCGTGTTATTTATGTTGCGTGAAGTGCGTCATTTGTTTGGGCCACTTCGCAGCCGAGAATGCTCCACTCTGTAATTGTTTCTTATGCCGCCCTAAGGGGCTGCCATCAGTTTGCTTATGCGAAAACTTTTCAGCGCTCAGACTAAGGCCACTTTTGGCCCGATCATCGTGGCGACCTTTTCTGTGGTTTCGTGCCTCGTTCTCGGCGGTAAACCATTTTTGACTAGATAACTTGTGAGACTTATCACAGCTCTAAGTTATTTATTCAACTTTGCTTTTCTTTCCTTCTCCTTTCATATTTTCTGTGTTATATAGTTTTGATGATATATTTATTTATAATTGGTAGAAATAGATACCAATGTATAAATAAGACCTTAAAGATATATTCATTTTTTAATTATAATATTGTCAGCATCAAGCTAATGGTTTTTGGAAAGTATTTTTAATAATACTAATAAGACAATATGCAAAATTAAACAAATATAAATCATTTCAATACCTGTAAAATAAATCATATATATACAATTTAAATACTTTTTAAAGAGTTTACATATATTATTATTTTACTTAAATTAAAAATTACTGGGACTGATCAAAAGACACGATAATTAGATCCCCTTGACTTTACCTATTTTTCTTTATTTTTTTTCCAAACTTTCTTACTTACGTTACTTACCTTTTCAATCGATTTACCTTTTCAACCAATCACATTCTAAAGGTCTGTATGTCTTTTTATGGCTACTTGCAGTTGAGGTCGACCAAAAATTGGCCTCTACCACATCGACGGCTCCACCGAGCATCGGAATGGCGGCGCTGGGCAATGGAAACGGACATGGCAACGAAACCTCCGCCGGACGGAGGACACATGGCTCGGTGGTGACTCACTTGTGGTCGCTGGCGCAGCTCCTGCTGCTCGTCCTTCTGCCCCTCAGCTACTAGAGGGAGCTGGATGGACGAACGGGACACGCTGGAGGGAAGAAGACCACCGACATACTCGCACAGAAGGTATATTTAATATCAAATCAAGGACAACCACATCATCATCAATCCCATGAAGGACAAAAGCGGCAGCCGCAGCAGCAGCATAAAAAACCAAGTTGGAATTTTTGTAAATTGTACACCGCATTTTTAATCTGTTTTCCAAGCATGAGCTCGATTGAACAGCTAAATTAGTGCAGCTCAAAGAGGGCAACAAACAATGGACTATAAGAACATTTTTAGCATTTGTGCTCGCCTTGGTCAGCCAATTTAAATAGTTTACTTGTAAATAACTGCAGATGACCGAGAGAAGCGGGAGTACATTTTCTTTTTTTGTGTGGCCGCAATGCCAAAGAGAAATGTTCGTAATTAAGTTGCAGTCGGACGAGAATTGGACTAATGTTTTCAGTCCGGCCAGCGGCCATTTTTTGTAGTGAAAGAGGAATTTTGTATAGCTAATTGAACATAAGTTTCGGGAGAGGCGACTGCAACTCTGAACAAAGAAACAAAAGTTTTTGCTCTCCCCAAGGTCAGTGCGCCAAGGGCGTGGCGTTTCGTCCACTGGTTTTCCTTCAGCGACCTTGTCAGAATTTTGTGCCCAGGATACGCCACCGCCCCCGCACCCAACGATCCAGAGAAATCCAAATCCAAATTCAAACAGCCAGAATTAATTGGGGCTAGGTTTTTAGGCGTTTCAAGGCAGTCGCTACGAAGCTAGTACCTAAAATGCATGATCTTAGTGCAGTAGCAAACAAAAACGAATAACAAACACTCAAAGGAAACATATTTTTTACGGTATTGTAGCGCTTGGGCTAGTCAAGGATAGGGATGTGACAACTGAGGGTAGGCTAAGATTAGGGCAATTGAATTTAAGCGCCAGCAGCAGCAAGCTAAATACGAGTACCGTGCCCCAAACCCGTACCAACGTACCCCCGGAAATAAACGTTTAAATGTAAAATAATTAGACAGTTAAACCAAGAAGCTTACAGAAACAATCAGTGTTGAAAACATTTTGAGAAAACCAAAACAAAACAAATGAAGGCGGCGCATAAATAGCACGCAGAACCCGAAGGAAAAGGCGTCGAAAAGGGCGCAATCTGCGGCGCGTGGTGACCCCGAAAATAGGATGGGTCATCCCCGGAGGTCTGGATTGGTAATGGGTTGCCCCGGACCCACTCCGCTCTACATTACGACGCTTTATTTATTTATTTTCATTTGGACCCTTAATTTTCGGTTCGTTGTGTGTAAATGGTTATCGTTGCAATGAATCGTTTATAGTGTGTAGTTAGGAAAATATTTGCCGTTGCCATTAATTGTTTTCGTTATCGTGTTTTTTCTCGGTCAGTTAAGGAGCGGCGTAGTCACAGTGCTTAACATTACGTACGGATGCATTTCGTGTGTATTTAGGAGGATTATTTTCAAGCGCGCTTTATGTGTCTATGGCTAACGAACCATTTTAAACCCGTAGCATAACAATGTAACTATGTAAAGCAAGATGATAGCAACCACGGATAACCCGGCAAAGTAAATATATGTAAAGCAATTAGTGGACTAGTCTATACTCTCTAAAACAAAATGTATAACAAATGAGCGTCTGTAATGTGTGTGTAATTAGGCTTCTATTTTTGACTTCTACTCGACGGCGAAATGCAAAACAAAACATAAATTTAGTATTACAACTAAGCCTGCAATGTTCTCCTACAGTTTGAACAAACCAGTTAAAAAGCAAACAAATAATAATTAAAAAATAACAATTACAACTGCAAACTGCGAAATCTTGCCACAGTTGAAACATTTTCCAAGGGTTGTCCTCATTGTGAGTACATGTAGTTTGATCGCCAGTAAAGGCTGACGAAAACACCAACTGGATAATGCTTAAACGAACTACAACACTTTTTTATAAAAGAAATATACTTAATTATGATAACGGTCACATCACGTATAAATAATTGAAAACAAAGTTCATATTATGTATGAAAATATGGCTAAAATGTCTTATGCAGGTATTGACGTCTTCCTATGCTACGCTGTCTATTATTAACAGAAAAAAATTGATTACATTTATAAATTATACATTACGAATAGGTGTGCATGCAAATTTACTGATTGCATACACTAATAAATAAATAATAAAATTAAAAACAAACAACTACAAAATATTAACACTTATACACAACAAATGAAAATGCTTTAAAGTTGATCAATAATTTATTCCTTTTTTAATTCAAATCAGTAGACAATATAGTTTTAGTAATTTTATGATTCAACCATCGTTCAATTCCAGATAATTTGATTTTTGTGAATTATTCTGGGAACTATTACCCAACTAAATATGGGTTTGTAAATCACTCGTACTAGTAAATGTTTCCCACCAATCTATGAACAAGTGCAAACACCCTTCGACACATCTCACACTCACCTACACATCCGCAGTTTTCCCGAGATTTCCCTCTGAATGTCATCCACTCTTTCTCATCTATTTGTCTGTATAAATATGCAAACTGCGTGTTGTCTACAATTCAGTCGTCTGTTGTTGCAGCATACATATATCTGCATGAATATGCATAATTGGCCAAGACTTGGAGTTACTTAATCCCAGTCATGCCGCTAATTATGAGCCAAGCACTTTCTATCGAGCATATAAATGTGTATCTATGTAAAAACTCTATATAGGTGTCCAGTGCAAGTGAAACGCAAGAGGATGATATTTATATAGATGAAATAAGAGTACATTAAGCGTCGCAGCAATTCGCAAAACATATCATAAGTGTTGTAACATTTTCGAATCCCCAAGATGAGAGCCGAGCCTCTTAAGTCGGAAGCCAATTAACATCTTTCATGCTTAGCATATGGATATTTATGCCGTTTAATTATAATTGTTTGTTAAGGCCTTTTCAACCAACAAAAGTGGATATTGACTTGGGTGCCTAAAAACGACATTATAATGAATGGGAGCGCATGATATACAAATGCACACGAACATATATAAACATATTTAAGTGTTGTATTTTGATAAGTCGAAAGTATTACGATGTCAGATTGTCAGACAAAGACATTTTGTCCGGGAATCTGCCGCGCGGCTACCTTATCATTTCTCTCGCATCAAAATCTTCCAATCACACATATCATTGCGTATTGAACAAAAACATGAAATTATACAAAATATATATTGAAATTATGTATACAAGAAAATATAAAAAAGACCCTTAAAAGGGGTAGAAAAGATATATTTATAGAGAAGCGGCATGTTTATTAATTTTAAACACTCACACCACAAAAAGCTTTAACTTTTTGTTCCCATTGTTTATCGTACATAAATATATTCGCCTGCACAAACATATCGATTTGTGAAAAAATATTTGATATTGAATTCTGCCTAATTTGAATTTCCCTGATTTATATTGTATAAAATGTTTTAATGTCTAAGAAATTGTCTAGATAAATAGCATTATTGAGGCTACTATTGATAACTGAATATTGGAGAAACCCACACAAATTGAACTCAAAAACGTAACGTAAAAAACGTAACGTAAATATTTATTTATAGATACAGACATACCAAGCGAGCGATACAATTGTAAAAATTGCAACCTATGCAAGTCAAGGGCAAAATAAGTGTGGAATATGTGTATTATTATTATACTAAGCCACGAATATTAATATGAACACTGTCAGAGCTGAGCAGCAGAGAGAACTAAGTGTAAAATTTAAAGTGTAAATTACAAAACGAAGAACAACAATTACGATTACAACTCAACCCAAATTATGGCGCCTACTGCTTGGCCAATCTACTACACTGAAAGGGATATACAGCATATTAAATATACATACAGAAATACGAATATTTGTGGTAAAGAGAACGAAACTAAAAAATAAATGTTGAAAACAAAAGGCCAAAAGCGTTTCATTCAAGGACCAGTAAAGAAGCACACGCCCCCCAAAGCAGGCCATGCAAACAAAAGACCCAAAGAAAAAAATGGCAAATGTAGAAAAAAACACAACGAAGAGGTTGCCACAAAAAGGGGAGGACAAGATGAATTTCGGGGGTTAGGAGACAGAATTTTGCGGCCGAGGACCCCACAAGTGCGTTAAACAAACTTGCGTAACTTTCCGTTTGACGAATATCCTTTTAATCCTTTTAAATGTGCAGGGAAATTGAAGGAGCACAAACAAAGGACACATAAGGTCAGAAGTCTCAACGAAATTACGTAAGGGGACGGGTGCAAATGGCCTGCAATAATCAAGGAAGGGATAAACCGAGGAGTAAATGGCGAGTCAAGGGTATCACGGCCCTAAAACTCATCCGACGAACAAAGCCCAGGCCCAAGACACAATGGCCGGGTATTTTCTTTTTCCTGTCCTGTCCTTGTCCGTCCCTGGACACCGCAAAGGTGCAGCGAGCCCGGTTGCCTCATTACGGAATCAAAGCCCTGTACACATCACAGGGTCGTGGGTGGGTGTGGGAGTGTGTCTGGTGACAGATGCGAGCTATCGATTCCGAATGTGTGTGACAGACAGGACGTCAGGAAATGGCATGGTCAGGGAACAGTGGGGGGCTCCCAGGGAGAAACGACAACATTGCATGGAAATGAGCAATTAACGCCTGGGCTATCGTTAGTGCGGACCAATCTGTCCAATCGGCGAATCAACAGATTTTCTGTGCGACCATCAAAAGGGGTTTTCCGACTCTGCCTTGATTAAGGTATAAATATTAAATTAGTAGGGGGCTGCTCCAGCCACTGCTCCTGATCCTGCCTTTGCTTTTCCTTTGGCCGTTAATGAGGCATGGCTATGGCAAGTGAAGGAGTCAGACAGGATGTGGTTTGTTAAGAGGCTCGTTCACTGCTTAATTATACATGGCAGCGCCCAAAAGTCGACTAATTAATATGCAGCAGTCGAGCAGCGGAGAGTGGCCCGGTTAATGAGCCATACTCGCAGCATGTGTGCCAAGTTTCGACAGCCAGTGAAGCGTCGTTTGTTTGTTTGCGTATTTGCCAACATTCACTCGAATTACGTCGATGCCGACCAAATAACTCAATTTTCATAGAGTGGGCCGGCTCCATAGCTCGCGGAAAACACCAATAAACACTTTTTGCAACAAATCCGAACTATTCCGCAGCAACCACAGTAGCAGCAGCAGGGGCGCAGCAACAGCAGCAGCAGCGACAGGCGCAGTAAAACTTTTTGACAGCGGCAACATGGCGTACAACTGCCAACTGCAAGAGCACTTTGGTGTGGCCCTTCCTCCGACTTGGATTTTAGTCGGGTTTTTGGGTACTGGTAGCTCATTGCCACCTGCATAGGCGAGTGGTGCGGTTGCCAAATTAACAAAAGCGAGCAACTTTGTTGCTCCCGCTTTGGGCAAAAACAATGGAGTCGGCAGAACTGTCTCAAGCACATTTCAATTTGCGCTTAGCGAAGCAAAGTTGCTGCCTGCATGCGGACAAATGTCAAAATATTTAGTTGTACAACGAAACTTTCCCTCCAGAAATTGAAAAGAAATATTGGTTAACCCGTGGGACCGAAAGCAAATGCCCCGATTCTGCCAGCAATGCCAAAAGTTTCGCGCTGCGAATTATATCCGAATAAAAGAGTGTGTGTGTGTAGCTATTGTTGCATTGCTCGTTGTTTTGCTCGGTTGCTAACTCACCGCAGCTGTCAGCTGGCGAGATTGAACGTGGCGCTGTATTTGCAAATGGTTCACTAAAAACAGCGATTTGTATTTGGCTTACCATTCGTTCCATGCACAAAATATGACTTTCTGCTGGACCAGAAGAGTCTTCGTTGAAGAAGCTTTTAAAACGCTTCAATAAAACCAACGAAGCCTAAAAGTATGTAACGGCTTTTTCGCATCCTCATTGCTTAGTTGGCAACGGAGCGTATACGTAACTCGCTATCTACTTTTGGAGCCTTGAACTTGCGACTTGACACTTCCCTTAATGAATTTACATTCCATTAATTGTGAAAGAAATTTAGCACTTGTAGAAAAAATATACATACTTATTCCTTATTACTTGACCCACGGAACCTGTGTTTTAGATACGAAAACCACTATTGGTTTTTGGGCATATCAACTT
Source organism: Drosophila fuyamai (assembly GCA_018153365.1). NCBI lineage: Eukaryota > Metazoa > Arthropoda > Insecta > Diptera > Drosophilidae > Drosophila > Drosophila fuyamai. Next base: position 9,190,736 of record JAECXW010000116.1, on the reverse strand, counting down.
CTTAACATACAAATTCGTTATGAATTTTTTCCTATTTTTAGGGTATAAATACTCAACGCTAATGGCATGCTTATTATATTCAACCAGCTGACAACACAAGTTTCTAACTACTATTAGAACCTTGAATTTGTGACATTGAATTAGCATTAATATATTTACATGCTATGTATAAAGGGTTCAATTATTTCAGTCAAAAGCTTAAAAGTAAAATTAAAAGACTCGAAATGTAGTGGGATAAATGTCCCACATTAAGCCAACACAGCTGTACTATATATTTGTAGTTTATTATTCCCTCTTTGTGGGTCGTTTAAAGGGTGTCCTCCCTTCGTCCTGCCAAAGCCATTCAGCTTTGTACAAAAAAAACAAGAGAGAACGCTATAGTCGGGTGCCCCGACTATCAGATACCCGTTACTCAGGTAAAAGGAGTGCGAGGGAGATGGAGATAGAAACTTTGATCACGCATAACTTTTTAACGAATGGTCCGATTTGAAAAATTTCTTCTACATTTCGATAGGTATTGATAAACACAATAAAACTGCATTTTTACTTTTCCGAAATATTTAAATTTTTAAAATCGTATTTAAGCGATTGTGGGCGTTAAAGGGGGCGTGGCACCTTTTTGAAACAAACTTGCGCTGCGTAGGAACTCCTAGAATCTGCATGCAAAATGCCAATCTTCTAGCTTTTATAGTTTCCGAGATCTCAGCGTTCATACGGACAGACAGACGGACAGACAGACGGACGGACAGACAGACAGACGGACAGACGGACAGACGGACATGGCTATATCGACTCGGCTAGTGACCCTGATCAAGAATATATATACTTTATAGGGTCGGAAACGCTTCCTTCTACCTGTTACATACTTTTGCACGAATACAATATACCCTTTTACTCTACGAGTAACGGGTATAATTATATCTCTGGGCGTCAAAAGGAGGGCTTTGCACGGGCGACACTCGAAAGTGCCGAGAATGTCGTTTTAATAATTTATTTTGTGCGCACAGCGGGCTGCTCATTAACACACAAACACACACAGAGCCTTTGCACTCTTGCAGATATGAGTTGGCCCACACGCACAGGACACGCACTTGGCAGCCTCGTCGTGGATTCGGTCGGCTGACTGCTGCATATCACCTTAATTACAGGCAGCAGTCTGGGCGCAGTCAGACGGCAAATGGCAGACAAGCTAACAGCGTTTATGGTGGCCCAAATTGCCAGTACCCCGGCACCCGAGCCCCAACCCCCGCATCCCTGGCATATTGTCGCTGTCGTTACGCTTTAGCGATTCGCCACTGTACCACACAGAAGAAGAGCAACGGATTCAGTTTGCACTCGACTGCTGATAAGCGTGCGATTCCTGCAGGGTCACACACACAGACACAGGAACACACATCCTGATGGCCATGAATACATGCACCGTTGAGTTGCGTTTATATCGGGCTTATGTTACGTCTAAGTGAAATTTAAGGACTCCACTCAACAACGTACCAAATCCTTAGCATAGTTCATGCCGGCCCCGGTGGTTTGGTTTCGGGCCATGTGTGCTGGCATTTCGCATGATGAGTTTGCCTTCTGCGGAAGCAGGAAGCCATCAAGGAACACACACACACATTCTGAGGGGCATCTGCTCACACCCCGCAAAAAGGATACACAATCATACTCAATGAGTGTCGTCAGCTGGCAGCACACATATCAGCACTGGAGGTAACACAGTTCCACCTGCAACAGGACGTTGCCACTTACACAAAGCACAACTAGTACAGGTCTTGCCTAATAACCGCCAGAGATGGGTATTGTCAAAGGGGTTGTACCTATATACTTGCTTAAGTGCTTTGTTTATGTACAATAAGCTTTAAGCAACTAACTATTTTAGTTTTCATTATATTTCGATGTCTGCAGGAAATTATTTCTACTAAAGTATTCATAATTAAGGTATGATACATTTTGCAGAGTTTACCTTTTGTGGTCCATAATACAGAGAATCTGTACCAAGATTCCCATCTCGAAAGGGCACCCATTATAGGCAGGCTCACAAAGAGTGGACGGAAACTAGAACCGGGCCATTGTGCAACCACTTCATTTCGATTCTAATAACTCCAATTACAAATGGCGGATGGGATAAAACCGTTGTGAATATGCTGGGGATTCCATGAGTGTGCGGTCGTTTAACTGGCGGCAAAATGAGTGGGCGATGTGTGTGGGTGGCTCAACTTGTTGCTGGACTTTATGACATGCCAGCCACTTTATCCAGGCTATTATTTCAGGGATTTTATGTGAAAGGACAACGCACGACTGCACAGGCAGACGGCAAAGCCAATGCCGGGATTTGCCTGGCAAAACGAGTCTCGCACAACGGAAAGATGTTCGGTTCCGCAGCGTGAAAATGGCCGAATCCTGCAATTAGGCTGCAAATGAGTTTTCCAGTTCACATCGGGAATTTGTCAGCAAAACAAATTTTTATTTCTCAACATAGACACTTAATAGCTAGACAAATTGCACGGGATGGGAGAGTGGACAGGTGTGTTTTCAATGTGATTGTTTAGGAAACGTTACCGTTGGACTTGAAGTTGGACATATTTACTTGACGCGGAAACGGCGCAGAGTGGGTGGCAGGTAATCCTGGCCAGCCAACACATTGGCGGGCAGGTACTCCGAGCTGGGAGCCAGCGCAGCAGCGCTAACGGGGATCGCAGCAGGCTGGGCTCCTTGCGAGGCAAAGTTCAGGACTGGGGCACGACCTTCGTTGGAGATGCGGGACACGCCGGGCAGCTGATTGTACTGGTTCTGGATGGCCAGCTGGGCATTGGCCGCATCCTCCGGAGTGCGGTACTTGACGAAGTGGACCTCCGGCTTGTTGGTCGAGCTCGTCTTCAAGGCGTTCAACTGCTTGGCCAAGTTGGACACATCGGATTGCTTGGTCAGGACGTAGATGGCGGTCTCCTGCTGGGCAGACTGCTTGGCCAACTGGAGGGCGGCCTGCTCGAAGCCGTGGTTCTCGGGAGTGCGGACGAAGACCACGCGGAGGTTCTTCTTTAGGGAGTTGGCGATCTGCTGGTTGCTGGCTGCCTCATCGAACTGCTCCTCGGGGGCGGCATAGCTGTAGAACTCCTTCTGGAACTCCTCAACCAAAGGAGTAATCTGAGGAGCCAAAGGTGCCTGGATGGGAGCTTCGATGGGCTGGGAGAGTACCGCCTCACCACTCTGCACGGGTTGCAGCAACTGCTGGGGTAGCTCACCAATCACCTGACCTTGACCAGCTCCGGGCAAGAAGGACAAACCCTCATCGGCATGGGCCACCGGTTGGTAGTTGTAGCCCAGCTTATCGCCACTGCAACTGGCAGCAAACAGGCAGAGGAGCTGTAAGTGTTGAACAGTTTTAAAGATGTCCCTCCTGACCAAATCCTCAAGAGACTTACGATAAAGGCGCGCATGGTGATTGGAGCTGTGTACAATTGGAGCTGATTGGGGGAACTAATACTGGAAGTTCGGCCCAATCTGCCTTTTATAGTTGGAGGGCCCGCACTGCAGTCACCCCTCCCACGAAACAAGCACCGAATCTTCAGCTAAGAGAGATCCACTGTTTAGGAGCGACCTTGCCATCTTACGGCGCTGTTGATTTAATTTCGATGCTATTCGATCGTCATTGAAATGCCCCGTCGATTAAATATGCAAGCGTATTCCCCGACCTAGGCCTATGGCCGGTCCACGATCGTTTGTCTTGGCTTTGATTTAAATGCATTTGTCGATGGTTATAAATATGCATAGCCTATCTGGGACTACGATTGCAAATGATGCTGCCACATTATCTAATTGATTTGTGTTGGCTGCGACAGGCTATAAAAACCTTAGAGGAGAGAGGCCAAAACGGCAGCCACTGTGTTGAAATGCTCGGAAAATAAACAGCTACTGGCTTTAGCGATAATATCTGGCGGTCGGTGGTCGCCACTTGCCACTCCGGGTTGGCCAGCATAAGCCGGTATTTACAATTTTCATAATTTTCCACAATCTCTTGGTTTTTTGCTGCGCATGGGTCGAAAACGTCAATCTTTTCCGACGGTTCAGTTAATGAAGTTCTTTAACTAATTAAACTTTTTCGGGGTCGTTTGATGGCCAAGGCAAAATAAGGAATTTAAATTATGAAATAGCAGCTGCGTGGCCGAGGGGTCGCCAAGAATATGAGATTGAAATTCCTAATTACAATTTCTTTTGGCAATTGTTTAAGCCCTCTCAAGATAATTCTTTACTACTAACAGGATTTGGCCATTTTTATTGAAGTAATTTATTCGCCAGTCGACTGATTAATTATTTAAACTTTTTTTAAAAACATAGTTTTGCCATTGGCTTTTATTAAAAGATAAATAATATTGCTTTTAAAATAATAAAATAAATGTTGTTAATTTATTGTTAAAGATGTTTATTTAAGATTATTTACAAATATTGCGTTGTTTTCAAAATAAAATGACATAGAAGACATAATACTGCTAAGTATTTATAAATTAAATGTAGGCCAAACACATATTTTTTAAATCATTATATTGTTTAAATATTCAGATAGGTACTTTAAATTTTATTTCGATTATATTAGGATCTTAAAAAGAATTGGTTTAGTTTTGCGTACTGGTCTTTTTTTTCTAGGATTAGCCATGAAGATGGCCCCACCCAGCATTTGGCCACTCATGCTGGCTATTAGCTGCACAGCGAAACTCTTACCAAAGTTGAGAGGCAAACAAAAACAAAAGCAACGCCAAAGTGCGCCTAATTTAAAGATGGCAAACCAGCCAAGAGCCCCGAAAATGAAGAAAAGATTGGAAAACACGAAAACTTGGCAGCTGCTGGATGGAATCCGAGACTTGGACCTTGGACACACCTGTCCCGAAATTGCAGCAAGTCATGAGCTGCCTCCGGCCAGGCACCAGGATTAAAGCGCTTGGCTCCATGCAACCTGGTAGGGATACCGCGAAATAAAAAGACACCTGATGGCCTTGGGGGAATGGGGTTTGAGGGGGAACTGGGTGGAATGTGAGAGCGGCTTTGACGTGACTGGCAAAGTTTTTTGGCAGGCATCGCTAACGAGCGACGCTTTCCCTCCAGCCCAGGTTCTCTTGTTGCTCAAAAATGCTTAAACTAAAACTTGCTCAACAGATTTGCACTGTCGGGAGCCTTTTTACGGCTGCACTTCGCCGTGTCATATGGCTCTGGCACTGCCGTCGAAGGAGTAAGTGTGTGTTTGACCTTTGACACTAAAACAATTTGCAAAGCGAAATGATGTCAGCCTCAGTGTCCTGTCTGTTACTTATTTTCCTCGTAGTGGCGTAATTCAGTTGAAACATTCTTAAAGTACCGCCTGTCGTAAAAATGCTGGATCTCGCATTGCGGGAGGAGAAGGCGGTCGGGGAAACTCCGCGGTAGCTCATTAAAAAGTTTTCCAGCGACAACGGCGTCGGCGACATTTGCTTAAGAAAACATTTGCCAGGGCTGGCGGCGGGAGTGGGCTACCAACACTTTAACGATTATCTAAGAGTTACTTTGAAGATAGTCCACAAAGTTTGGGATAAAAACTCAGGAGTAAAATGTTACGCTCTTAGGCTGAGTAATTAATTATTCATAATAGCAAGCTATGGATACACAATCACCTTGGACCAGGTCTCCATCCTCGCCATAACAACTAAATGTTTTCTGATTGAAATTTAAATTAAATTTGTTTAGAAGAAGGTGGCATTCTTAATACATTGCAATGCATTGAGTTATTTACGAGCAGCTCCCTCCATGAGTTACTGAGAGACATCTTTCATTAAGTTGACAGCCATATATAATATTTTGAATGATGACAACAATTTTGCAATTATGTCAATAATCGATCTAATTATTTAAAAATGATTTTACAATTAACACTGGCAATTAACTATAATAATTTCAGTTGTGCTACTTATCCGAAAAACAACAGCACTTAATTTTGAAATTAATGATTTTAACCATTTTAAAAGTATTGCTAATAAATTAATAATACTAGTGGATTTTAACTATCAACAATTGAAATACCGACCGGTTGAGCCATAAACTTTTCAGAATATACTACATTAAAATGCTTACTCAATACGCTTAGTTGTTATACCCTTGCAGAGGGTATTATAATTTTGGTCAAAAGTGTGCAACGCAGTGAAGGAGACATCTCCGACCCTATAAAGTATATATATTCTTGATCAGGATCACCTCCTGAGTTGATATAGCCATGTCCGTCTGTCCGTCTGTCTGTTTCTACGCGAACTAGTCTCTCAGTTTTAAAGCTATCGAATTGAAACTTTGCACACACCCTTCTTTCCTTTGCACGCAGTATATAAGTCGGAACGGCCGGGATCGGTCGACTATATCCTATAGCTGCCATATAACTGAACGATAGGAAATGCCATAACTCTGCTGTTTGTAAAGTTAGGAAGTTGGGATTTTCTATGGCTTTTTGATTTGGCCAATCAATTCGACCTACCAAATTTCATCGGATCGGCCGACTATATCCTATAGCTCCCATATAACTGAACGATTGAAAATGACATAACTTTGGTGTTTTTAAAGTTAGGAAGTTGGGATTTTTATGAGTATTAAGAATGCATCCATATGAATAATTTTGGAGAATATTATTTACAGAATATTCTGCAAGGGTATATCAACTTCGGCTCCGCCCGAAGTTAGCTTTCCTTTCTTGTTATACCCTTGCAGAGGGTATTATAATTTTGGTCAAAAGTGTGCAACGCAGTGAAGGAGACATCTCCGACCCTATAAAGTATATATATTCTTGATCAGGATCACCTCCTGAGTTGATATAGCCATGTCCGTCTGTCCGTCTGTCCGTCTGTCCGTCTGTCCGTCTGTCCGTCTGTCTGTTTCTACGCGAACTAGTCTCTCAGTTTTAAAGCTATCGAATTGAAACTTTGCACACACCCTTCTTTCCTTTGCACGCAGTATATAAGTCGGAACGGCCGGGATCGGCCGACTATATCCTATAGCTGCCATATAACTGAACGATAGGAAATGCCATAACTCTGCTGTTTGTAAAGTTAGGAAGTTGGGATTTTCTATGGCTTCTTTATTTGGCCAATCAATTCGACCTACCAAATTTCATAAGGATCGGCCGACTATATCCTATAGCTCCCATATAACGATAGGAAATAGCATAACTTTGGTGTTTTTAGAGTTAGGAAGTTGGGATTTTCTATGGGTTTTATATTTGGCCAATCAATCCGACCTACCAAATTTTATAGGGATCGGCCGACTATATCCTATAGCTGCCATATAACTGAACGATTGAAATTGCCATAACTTTGGTGTTTTTAAAGTTAGGAAGTTGGGATTTTTATTTGTATTAAGAATGCATCATATGAATAATTTTGGAGAATATTATTTACAGAATATTCTGCAAGGGTATATCAACTTCGGCTCCGCCCGAAGTTAGCTTTCCTTTCTTGTTTTTCAAATAAATTTAGAACCATATTGCAAAAAGATTATCCACATAGTTGTTTTTAAGTATTTAATAAAGTTTCTTAATAATTACAAAAAGTTTCCACTAACTAATATCAGATGAGAAACAGTTCAAAGTAGCATTTAATTTAATTTACTTTTAAACATTTACTAATTTACTTTTAAACAATCTTTGGCACTAGCCCATAAGCTCTAAATTAACTATCGTCGTATTCCCGGTGGCAAATAGGACCGGAATAATGCCTGCAGTTTGGCGGTCTCCACTTCGGTGGCCTGTTCATGTACCTCGTACTCGGTGCTATCTTTTGGCCTGATCTTGAAGATCACAGGTGGCTCAGTTGGTTGTGGCTTCAGCTGGAAGACCTCCGCTTTTTCAACGGCATGGTTAATACTATTTCCCGGGAGCCGATCATAATCGCTCCTCAAGGCACTCAGAGCTCTCGTTACATCAGCTGGAGTTTTGTATTTGACAAAGTGCACTGAAGGTTTTTCTGTGGCCTGTTGATGAATAGCAGCCTGTTGTTGGGCCAGAGCATCTGCATCCGCCTGCCGTTGAAGCACGAAGATGTCCAGGGGATTACTGACCGCCAGTTGTTTGGCCGTTAGCGAAAAGAGATTGGTCTCTGGTGTGCGGATGAAAACCACCTGTTGTGGTGGTGAGAGCACCTGGGCAAGTTCCCTGGCTGATTCCAAGGGAGCAGACTGATCCTCCTCTGCCGGAGCGTCAAAGGTAAAGTACTCCGTGACCAGTTGGCGTCCAGGTGCCACTCCATTTTCAGCCGGCAAGTAGACATCGTCCAAGCCATGACATATGCCCAGAAATAGCCACATAAACTAGACGAAAATCTGTTAATTCCCAGACAAATCCACTTTCCTGATATTAACTTACCAACAAGGAGTGCATGGCTGTGGTATTCCGCGGCGGCTGATTTTTTGCCATTTCTACCGCTCGAAGCGCCGCTCGGTTATAATCCAGTCCCAGCAACAAAACCATCCTTATATACGACACAAACAAATAGCAGTTCGAAAGTAAGCTGACTTCTCGGCCGCAGCGTATCTCGTTATGATTTTATTTTATTTCGCTTTTTGCCATTGTTTTTCTATACAACATTTCTGCAAACGTGTGCTCTGGTTTTGTATGTTTGCCTGCTCCGATTATCCATGTTAATGTCGTTCAATTTTGAAATGCAAATTTCTGGGGTTTGCAAGATCTACAACAAAAGCCAAATTCATATACAGAAGTGCGGTTGTGCGTTTGACCTGGGCCCAAGTTGAACTTGAATTTAATTCGCATAAAATTTACAAATGAGCTCCCAATTTGAATTAGTTATAAAATATTTTCTTAAGCTATTGGGGCTTCATTGTTGTCGCCTGTCATAGTCGAAGCCATTTGTTTTGACTTCCAACGTTGGCCCCTGCGGCTTACACCTCCGCAGCTCTACTTTCACTTGCGAGGTATTTTTATGGGCGACATTTTATGGCTACTGATTTGTTAATTTACGCGTCATTTTGATGTTTTTGCTAGTCTTTTTTCTTGGACCTAGGCTCACATCTCTGATAAGCTGCTTACCGAAATTAACAACTCCAGCTGAGTAGAGGAAACACAGGTGGCCATTCATTGATATATCTTGGGCTTTATTTGCAGCTACAACTAGTTACCCGTTGGGGCAGTCTTATGGCACTATTTTAATGTCTTAATTTGGTAGGGCGGAATACCTAGAGCCGCAGGCGTTTGCCTGGTTTCGATGTGAGATATGATCTGGAGGATCCCACCTCTGAGGGAAAGACCATGCGACTACCCCTCCTAACACGCTCATTGGCTCTGAAATCATAGCGTCTGGATCTGGCCGAACGATAGTCTACGTTGTCGTCGTTGTAGCTGGCCGATAGATCCTGTTGAGCTTCAGGAACAGGTGGCAGATCAATCTGTCCAATGGTTGACACACCAGCTGAAGATCCAGCCGCATTGTAGCCCTGGGAAATGGAGGAGTAACTGGGCAAGGGCGGCAGGTAACCAGACTGGGGTTGATATGCAGATTGCTGAGCTGTTTGCAGATACTCCCCAGAACGAGTGTCCTGATCGTACTGCGGCTGCTGCTCCGGATAGTAGCCCAAGGAAGATGCCTGTGATGACTGTGGTGTCGCAGCTCCTCCGCCATACTGCGCCTGAATGTACTGCTGTGCCTGGGCAGCTTCCGCCTCCGTCCTGTATTTAACAAAATGAACCTGGGGCTTGTGTTTGTGGTGCGCCTTCAGGGCGCTTATTTCGCTTGCCAGTTCGTTGGCATCCGTTTGCTTGTTAAGCACATAGATGGCCGTCTTATCCTCACTGTTTTGTGTGGCCAGTGCACTCAGAGCACCCACCACCGCCTTGTTTTCCGGAGCCTTGATGAACACCACCTGCAGATTCTTCTCGGAAAGGGATGCCAGCTTAGTTTTCACTAGATCAGCCTCCTCCACGGAATCATAGGGCGCTTCAAAGGCATAGAAGTGCTTGTGAAAGTCCGCATTCTCCTGGTAATGATTGCCTGGTTGGGTGGTGTACTTTTCCTCACCCAACGCTTCGTCACTTCCATAGCTATTTACAGCTCCTCCATAACTATTCTGCTGGTACTGGTAACCCAATTCCGCAGAACAGCCAGCCAACAACGTGAGAAACTAGGACAAACTTTATAATCATATGCAAACTTAATCAAATTCCAGGTAACTCACCACTATTCCCAGCATGATATAACCACGGCGAAGAGAAAAAAACATTTGTTGGACGATCGCAAACTGGCAAAGCATTTTATAATTTTTTTGCCCTCAAAAGTGGTCGAATGGAAATATCCAAATTGGGACAACCTCCCACCTTATAGGGTAAATAGCTCAATGTCGCCTGAATTTCGTGTTACAAAATTCGCGATTCCCCCAGCGATTACAACACTTTTATATATACAATATTTTATTGTTAAGACATTTTGAAATTCGAAAGATTTACAAACTAGGCAACATGGGTCGCAGCAATTGCGTAGGAATCGTTGATGGGGTCATGGGTCAGTCTAAGGTCAGCTCAATGCCTTATTGGCGGAGTCGCAGGACGGAAGCGGGCAGGTATGAGCTACCAGGAGCGGAGGGAGCGGCCACCTGGTGGGCGGCAGGTTGAGAAGCGAAGTTCAGGACGGGAGCCACGCCTCCATTCTGGATGGTGGAGGATCCGCCCAGCTGATCGTACTGCGACTGGATGGCCTGCTGGGCATTCACTGCATCCTGGTTTGTGCGGTACTTGACGAAGTGCACCTCGGGCTTGTTGTTGTTGTTGTTGCGGATGGCATTCAACTTGTTGCTCAGATCCCCGATGTCGGCCTGCTTGCTCAGGACATAGATAGCAGTCTCCTGCTGGCCGGCCTGCTTGGCCAGAGCCGCAGCAGCGTTCTCCAGGCCAGTGTTCTCGGGTCCCTTGATGAAGATCACGCGCAGAGCCTTGTTCAAGGAGCTGTAAGCCTGGTCGGAACCGGCGGGTTCATTGAAATCCTGTTCATCGGCGGTAAAGGTGAAGAACTCCTTCTGGAGCTCGGCCTGAGGAGCCACATAGCTGGTGGCAACGGGTGCGGAGGGAGCAGCTTCGGGGGCGGCAACAGGCACATAGGTTTCGGCAGGGGCATCCTGGCTGGCAGCCACCGAAGGGGAGTAGCTGGATCCCGAGGGGGCAAAAGAGGTGGCGATGGGAGCCGAGGCAGCGGGCTGGTAGTTGTAGCCACTCCTGGCACTGGCAACAGCCACAAGGCACAGAGCCTGGAAGAGGATTAAAAAACCGAATGATCAGCCTCAGCCACTCATGCCAGATCCTTGATTCTTGATGTACTTACAATAAGGACGCGCATCTTGATTTGTGTGTAGGTGGATAACTCCGCTTGGATTGCTGGATCGAAGGCAAGTATGTTCAACTCAACGACGCCCACGACTTTTATGCGAAATCGCTGCAGTTTGCAACTCTATTTCTTTTCTTTTTGCCATCATTTGGTTTTTTAATTGGATGTCTTTGATTTTGCACCTCATTCCGAGCAATTTGCCCATCGCCCCTTCATCAACCATTCTCCAGTTTGGCCAATTCCCATTCGCCTTTTATCACCATTTGTTTTACCCGACTTTTAGTTGCTGTTATCTATTAACTTCACCTATTGCTGCTGGCTTTGTCGATCTTTTTTTGCTGAATCATTTGCTAGCAAGCACAATTTTTTTTATGATTTTTCTAAACAAACTTCGACGACTTTTCTGCTTATGCTAATCGGCCGTAGTGGGTGCTCTTGAAAAGAGCTGTCGATGACCACTTGGGGTCTTTGTTATTGGCCATTCATCCGGCCACTCTGTTATCACTCATACATTATGTATACCGATGTCGTCTTGGTTCCGTCTTGCAGTTGCCATAAATTTGAGCGCTAATAGTTTGTCTAACCTTTTACTTCACGCAGATTAACATTTTAATTATAATAAAAAATTTTCGTCGATTGTTTTGCCTGCATCCCAAAACATGTAAATTATATTGATTTCCACTTGTATTCCATTTGGCGCCATCGCTTTGGAATTTTTATGGCCACTCAGGGCATGTAATAAACGCCGAGCTGTGCAATTTCTCATTCGGTCCGAAGTGAATGGCTGAGGCATTAAAAATCTCCAACTTTTGACACTGACAACTTTATGGATCGCCCAGTTCCCACAGCCAGGACAGAAATAGCCAAGTGTTTAAGGTAAAAAAGAATTGTATTTGAGGGGTTCGTTTGAAAAATCAACAGATAACACAAAAGTCAACAAATGGAGTAGCTAGAAGCTGTGGCACTTCCTAGTGGCACTTCCTAGTGGCGGTAACGCAGGCGGCGCAGCACCGACGAGGGCAGGTAGGAGTTCTCGGGGATGTGGGCGGCGGCTTGGCGCACTGGTCCGGCGGAGGCGAAGTTCAGGGCGGAGGCCACACCACCATTGTGAGCCTGGCTGGATCCTCCCAGCTGGTCGTACTGCGACTGGATGGCGCGCTGGGCGTTGGCAGCATCCTCGGGAGTGCGGTACTTGACGAAGTGCACCTCGGGTTTGTTGTTCGAGTTGCTGCGGATGGCGTTCAACTTCTGGGCAAGATCTCCGATGTCAGTCTGCTTGTTCAGGACATAGATGGCGGTCTCCTGCTGGGCAGCCTGCTTGGCCAGGGCCAGGGCGGCGTTCTCCAAACCACGGTTTTCGGGTCCCTTGATGAAGACCACACGGAGACCCTTGTTCACGGAGCTGGAAACACGCTCCAAAGCCTGAGGCTCATCGAAGTCCTCCTCGTTGGCGGTGTAGGTGAAGAACTCCTTCTCGAGCTCGGCAGCTGGTGCAGGGGCGTTGTAAGCGACGGGGGCGCTGAGTCCAGAGGAGCCCAGACCGGAGAAGCCCAGACCGGAAGATCCGAGACCGGAAGATCCGAGACCGGAAGATCCCAAACCGGAAGATCCCAAACCGGAAGATCCTAGACCGGAAGATCCCAGACCGGAGAAACCCAGTCCGGAAGATCCCAGTCCAGAGGATCCCAGTCCAGAGGAACCCAGTCCAGAGGAACCCAGATCGATGGAGCCTCCGCCCAGGCTGCCGAAGTTGCTGCCGCCTCCCAGGCTGCCAAAATTGCTGCCGCCTCCCAGGCCCAAGGATCCGCTGCTTCCGCCCAGGGATCCACCGCCGCCTCCCAGGCTCAGGGATCCGCTGCCAGGAGCGAAGGACAGTCCGGAGCTGGAGTGGCCCACGGGCTGGTAGTTGTAGCCGAGCTTGTCGGCAGAGGCGATGGCCACGAGGCACAGGACGATGAAGGCGCGCATCTTGCTGCTGTTCTAGTTGGAGCTCTGAAGTCGGAAGTCAGAATGATGTCGAGTGAAGCCGTTGGGCCATTTATATGGCCTGACCAACAGGGGCGTCAATCAGAACAGGCGTATGTCAGCGTGCTGGAGATCGCGATAAGGTTCGAATTGTCTGCGGGCCTAACCTGTTTTTCTGTTTTTCTTTTTCCTCATGGCGGTTTGGATTTTAGGCTTGAGTTTGGTCTACAGCAACGGCAGAAGCAGAAGCAGAAGCTACGGCGTTGGCGGCGGCGTTGATTAAAATTTGATGAACTTGCAGCTTACGGACAAACAAAATTTTTATGCAAATCAGTTGACAAAGGGCTGGGCGGCGGCAGCTCCAAATTACTCGACTATGCAGTAGCCGCATTCTTTTGTTTGTCCATTTTGTTATGCAAATCGAGCCGGGGATGATTGAAAGTAAGACTCTGGCCCAATGGTTTTGGGCTAATTTCCCAGCTTAATAATTTTAAATTGCTCGCCCCAATGGATTTCAGGCATTGTCATCTGTCGGCCGACGTCTAGGTGCAATTTGTCAAGCGGATCCAACTTAATTCCGATCCGCGAAGTGCGCGGGTATGGGCAGCCAAGTAGCCGATAAGCCATATGTTATACACCAGATTATCACGCACCAGATTAAACAAATCGTCGGCCGAGAAAACATCTTAGGTTTCCGCTCATTTGCAATTTTCACAAACAGCTTAGCTAGACGGACTCATAATTCAATGCGGCCCGACTCGTTTGGCACCCGACAAATGCGAAAATGTTAAAGCCGATTGTATTCCTAGGAATGTTAGCCCAGTAGATCCGCCAGCCATTTGACAATTTACATTAAAAAACAATTTTATTTCGTATTAAAATCTAAACAATAACAATGGAATTTATATTGGCACATTGCCCTGGAACTTAGAACCGGAGACGGCGCAGAATGTTGGCGGGCAGGTAGGAGCTGCCGGGAGTGGCTGGTGGCACATACGAGGAGATGGGGGCGGTGGCCTCGGGCTGGGCGGCGGGCAGGAACTGGCTGGGCGCCTGGCTGCTGGCGGCGTGGACAGAAGCGGGCTGGGAGGCGAAGTTCAGGGTGGAGGCTAAACCGCCGTTTTGAGATTGGGAAGATCCTCCCAGCTGGTCGTACTGACCCTGGATGGCACGCTGGGCATTGGCAGCATCCTCGGGAGTGCGGTACTTGACGAAATGCACCTCGGGCTTGTTGTTGTTGTTGTTGCGGATGGCGTTCAGCTTGTTGGCCAAATCTCCGATGTCAGCCTGCTTGTTCAGGACATAGATGGCGGTCTCCTGCTGGGCAGCCTGCTTGGCCAGAGCCAGGGCGGCATCCTCCAGTCCACGGTTCTCGGGTCCCTTGATGAAGACCACTCGCAGAGCCTTGTTCACAGCGTTGGAAACCTGATCGGAGGCAGCTGGATCGTAGAAATCACCCTCATCGGCAGTGTAGGTGAAGAACTCCTTCTGGAGCTCGGCCTGGGGAGCAGCGTAGTTGGGGGCAGCTACCGCCTGGGATCCTTCAAGCGGCTCAGCAATAGATCCTACTGGACCGGCAAAGGATGCACTGGGTCCAGCTGAAAAGGCGGGAACATCGTTGCTGGCCGAACCAGATGGCTGGAAGCTCAATCCCGATGAGGAGTGAGCTACTGGCTGGTAGTTATAGCCCAGTTTGTCGGCTCTGGCCAAAACGGCAAGGCACAGGCAAAGGACTACTAAGAACTGACGCATGTTGAGTGGGTGAGCTGGCTGCGGGATTTGATGCTGATGTCAAATGGTTCTATGGCTTTTATGCAGATGACACTGCTAAGCAAACTCTCTGCATAAAATGGTCTAATTATGGTCCAAAACCACCTAGAACAGGCCTTACCACCCTGCTAAAATATGCAAGCAACGCGGGTGGCTGCACTGTGAGGTCAACTTTGTGGCTCGGAAGGAAGAGGTGTCCATGTATGAGCCAGAGCTGGCGCCATAAAACTCATATTAAATTCAATATGCTGCCTTAATCAATAATTCGCGTATTCTTCTACGCCGCTTTTGGCCAGAGCTATGGACCAACCTTGCCAATTCGGTATTTTCATGTATCTTTATCGTTGAAATCAATAAAAATCTGGCTATAAAAACCCGCGGACTGGACCGAGCATCGTAAACCCTATTTGGGGCAATTTAAATGGATGCGTTACTCATGGATACGGGTCTGAATCTGAATCGGAATCTGAGTCTGAATCCGTACGGGATGAAAAATGTCGCCCAAATCGGTCGGAGAGCAAACAAAACGTTTGACAGGCCGTTTCACATGCAAATGAGGCGCGCCTAGTCGCGTTACTGCTGCCAAAAATAAATATTTTAACGATTCGCCAAATTATTATTGCCTTATTCAGCGGCTTTGTCTGGTCGTCTTGGTCGCTGTGTTTCAGCTTTATGCAAATGATGCGGGTGGAGGCGACCTTCCGTAGTCGTCCGTCCGCCGGAAGTAAAGCATCGGGCTCATCGCTAAATATAGCCGCCATCGCTTGCCCTATCGATCGCCTAGGCCGACCGCTAATTAACAACTGCACTGCTGCGCCTTGTCAGCGCCGAATCAGATAATTCGATAATTGGTCTCATAATAAATTACTTGGCGCCATCCGATTTGGCAATCCGAATCGAACTACGAACCCCCTAAAATACACACAAACTGAAAACTGGCCAATTCTGGCAACCGTCTAATTTGCATGGCTATTTTCGGTTTTATCGGTTTGCAGAGCCATGCAAATATTTGCAACAACGGCAGCAGTGTGACGAATCATAAAAATATATTATAAAGAAACCGCATTTTAATCTCTTATTTATGCATTTTTAAGGCAAATTTGAACTCTTCATAATTCATATCGCCTCACAATGCAGTCGAAGAACTGAATCTTGCACCTATAAAAGCTAAGATGTCGGCAAGATAAGTCAGTAACCAATCATCTTTGCAATCCGAACAATCAACATGCGTTCCTTTATCGTCCTTTGCTTTATTGCCTTGGCCACGGCCGACAAACTGGGCTATAACTACCAGCCCGTGGCTCACTCTTCGTCGGGATTAAGCTTCCAGCCTTCTGGATCGGCCAGTAACGTTGCTCCTGCTTTTTCGGCTGGACCCAGTGCATCCTTTGCCGGTCCAGTAGGATCTATTGCTGAGCCTCTTGAAGGATCCCAGTCTGCTGCTGCCCCCAACTACGCTGCTCCCCAGGCCGAGCTGCAGAAGGAGTTCTTCACTTACACCGCCGATGAGGGTGACTTCTACGATCCAGCTGCCTCCGATCAGGTTTCCAACGCTGTGAACAAGGCTCTGCGAGTGGTCTTCATCAAGGGACCCGAGAACCGTGGACTGGAGGATGCCGCCCTGGCTCTGGCCAAGCAGGCTGCCCAGCAGGAGACCGCCATCTATGTCCTGAACAAGCAGGCTGACATCGGAGATCTGGCCAACAAGCTGAACGCCATCCGCAACAACAACAACAACAAGCCCGAGGTGCACTTCGTCAAGTACCGCACTCCCGAGGATGCTGCCAATGCCCAGCGTGCCATCCAGGGTCAGTACGACCAGCTGGGAGGATCTTCCCAATCCCAAAACGGCGGTGTGGCCTCCACCCTGAACTTCGCCTCCCAGCCCGCGCACCGCGAGACCGCCGCTGCCAGTGCTCCTGGTTCCAGCTACCTGCCCGCCAACATCTTCCGCCGTTTCCGTCTCTAAGCGCCAAATAGCAGTTGTTTGATTTGTTGTCTAGTTATTGTGTTGCTTTATTGTATAAATAAAACGAAAAATAGTAATCCAAACTTATTCTTATTTAAAATTTGTGCCTACATAACATAAGTCTAGTAGCAGCTATAGTAGATTTATAAAGTTATTTATGATAATGAAGTTTTTTTCCGAATTTGTTAAGGATAAATTATAAATTTGATTATTTTAAACAGCTTTTATTAGGCATACTGTTAGATAACAATCACAATCTTAAATAATTTTTCCCTAGAACAGATTATATAAAATAGCTTGAATGTAAAAAAGACATTTGCAAAAGCTTTAAAACTGAGAGACATACAAAGTAAATATATTCTTGATCAGCATCACCAGGTGAGTCGATCTAGTCCGTCTGTCCATCCATCCGTTTCTACGCAAACTAGTCCTTTAGTTTTAAAGCTATCTGCTTGAAACCTTCCAAATATTAATCTTTCTATTGCAGGTACAATAGTATATAAGTCGAAACGAGAAATTATAACTTTGTTGTTTTAAATTTTTTGTTGTTTGGAATTTGGCAATATTTAAATATTATTGAATTACGGTTTTAATTAAATTAAAATCGGACAACAATATCATATAGCTGCCATAGAAACGGCAAAATGCAGCGAAAAATTGACATATGAAGCTTCATTGTTTTCAGTAATATAGGCATAACAAGAGAGAACGCTATAGTCGGGTGCCCCGACTATCAGATACCCGTTACTCAGGTAAAAGGAGTGCGAGGGAGATGGAGATAGAAACTTTGATCACGCATAACTTTTAACGAATGGTCCGATTTGAAAAATTTCTTCTACATTTCGATAGGTATTGATAAACACAATAAAAGTGCATTTTTACTTTTCCGAAATATTTAAATTTTTAAAATCGTATTTAAGCGATTGTGGGCGTTAAAGGGGGCGTGGCACCTTTTTGAAACAAACTTGCGCTGCGTAGGAACTCCTAGAATCTGCATGCAAAATGCCAATCTTCTAGCTTTTATAGTTTCCGAGATCTCAGCGTTCATAGGGACAGACAGACGGACAGACAGACGGACAGACGGACAGACGGACATGGCTAGATCGACTCGGCTAGTGATCCTGAACAAGAATATATATACTTTATAGGGTCGGAAACGCTTCCTTCTAGCTGTTACATACTTTTGCACGAATACAATATACCCTTTTACTCTACGAGTAACGGGTATAAAAATCGAAATGTAGTAGATCTGTAACAACTGCAAGAGTATATATAACGGTTTTCAATAATATTTATATTTTAAAAATCAACCATTTAAGCTCATAGTCGTAGAGCACAAAATATAATTTAATGAAAATATTTCTATGACAGTCCTTTGATTTTTATTAATTTAAAAACGTGTTCCTTTTGTTTACATTATATTATAACATCTGGCCACGGACTAGTTTCTTGATCATTTGTTTACTTTATGGCTTCCATCAGGAGACAGTTTTATACTGAAGCGCTCCCCCTTTTCGATGGCTCTTTTAAAGGGGATTTGTGTGGAATTCCCAGTTTATTTTAAACTGGTTTTTTTTAGAGTTCAAAGTAAAATTCCGACATTTTTTTTTACTTTGAACCTCAAACTAAATTCTAGCTTGACATTCTAGACCCACTTTCGATAGCAAAAAAGCGACAAACAGAAATCATAAACTATCAATGGAATCAGCATAAGAGAATGTATAAATTAAGCTTTTATTGATTCGTAGGCGGAACTCTAGAATGCATCACATTGTGTTCGACTTTAACGACTACCAGAACATATGTAGCCGGCTCTTACTTTTTGAAACGGGTTTAATAGTTTTGCAGCATTTTCCCCAATCGAATTCCGGGCAGTTGTGGCCAAGTTTAAAAATAATTTGCGGCGCCATGAACCGGTCGAAAAGAACGCGTCTGCAATTGGGCTGAAAGTTTGGGGTCGCCGACTGGATGGATTGGCCAGAATGTTAAGATAGTTTTGCATAATCATTTATATAAACGCACCGCTTAGCATAAAAAACTAGTTGAGTTATGGGGCAACCCGACGGGAATGGTGTCGCTTATTGTTCTAAGGCAGTTCTAACTACGCCGGCGTGAGTATAAAAGCCGAGCGCCTCGATCTCAGGATTCAGTCTTGGCCTTTGCCTGTTCAGCACACCCAGCCCAAACAAATCTCAACCATGCGTTTCCTCATCGCCGTCTGCCTGGTCGGTGCCGCCTGCGCCCAGTACAACTACGGAGCGGGATTCTCTGGAGCCGCCTCCAATAATGTTCCCAGCTACTCCGGCTTCTCTGGAAATGGAGAGGGCGGTGACTACAGCGCGGCCAGCAGCCCGGTGTCGGACTACTCGGCTTCCAGCGAACTGAACAAGGAGTACTACACCTTCGAGGCCGATGAGAGCCAGTTCGAGGATCCCCTGGCCTCCCAGAAGATCGCCGGCTCCGTGAACAAGGGACTGCGAGTGGTGTTCATTAAGGGACCCGAGAACCGTGGCCTGGAGAACGCCGCTTTGGCTCTGGCCAAGCAGGCTGCCGAGCAGAGGACCGCCATCTATGTCCTGAACAAGCAGACCGACATCGGAGATCTGGCCCAGCGGTTCAACGCTGCCCGACAGAATGCCAACCAGCGCCCTGAGGTGCACTTCGTCAAATACAGGACTCCCGAGGACGCGGCCAATGCCCAGCGTGCCATCCAGTCGCAGTACGACAATCTGGGAGGATCCAGCCAGTCCATCAACGGCGGAGTGGCCAACGCCATCAACTTTGCCTCCGCCGCCCCCGCTGCCCCCGCTCGCCATGGCGCCAACTACTCGCCTCCGGCCGCCGCCACGAGCAGCTCCTACCTGCCCGCCAACATCCTGCGTCGCCTGCGCATCCGTTAAGGACCAAAAACTGACTGTTGTTAAATGTGTTGTATAAATGTAATTGAATAAAAACGAAAATCGATATTAACCAACATCTTGTGCCTTGTTTGCCAATTCTACATTTCTGGCTTTGTCATCGGTTATTGCATTTTTATGCTATGTTGTTTGTTTTTTATCGCTTTTTCTTATAATAACATTTATGCAAAGGTGAATTGTTCCGCGAACCCGAACAAAAGCCGAGCGCTGGTTATTTTGTAGGCGGAAAAAACATTTAGCAGCACCATGCTTTGTCTTCGAGAAGCTGCGCCGTAAGCTTCGAATTTGGGTTGGTATAAATAATAAACGCCGTGGTTGTTAATAGGCAGAAGCAACTTGTGCTCCGAACCAACAGAACCGCAATACCAAACTAAAGATGCGCGCCTTCATCGTAAGTGGTTCAGCCAGGACACCCGTCGACTATAGAAAGAATGGATAATGATAACTCTTAATTCCTCATAGGTAATGTGCTTGGTGGCAGTTGCCTGCGCCGACAAGCTCGGCTACAACTACCAGCCCGTGGGCCACTCCAGTTCCGGACTGTCCTTCGCTCCTGGAAGTGGCAGCATCGGAGGTGGCTCCATCGGCGGTGGCTCCATCGGAGGTGGATCCCTTGGAGGTAGCTTCCTTGGAGGTGGCTCAATCGGAGGAGGAAGCATTGGAGGAGGCTTTATCGGAGGTGGTTCCATCGGTGGTGGTTCCATTGGAGGTGGTTTAATTGGCAGTGGCATCGATTCCGGCCTGAGTGCCCCCGTCTCCTACAACGCCCCCGCACCATCTGCCGAACTCCAGAAGGAATTCTTCACCTTCTCTGCCAACGAACAGGACTTCGATGAGCCCCAGGAACTTGAGCGTGTTTCGAGTTCCGTGAACAAGGGTCTCCGTGTGGTCTTCATCAAGGGACCCGAGAACCGTGGCCTGGAGAACGCCGCTCTGGCCCTGGCCAAGCAGGCTGCCCAGCAGGAGACCGCCATCTATGTCCTGAACAAGCAGGCTGACATCGGAGATCTTGCCCAGAAGTTGAACGCCATCCGCAACAACAACAACAACAAGCCCGAGGTGCACTTCGTGAAGTACCGCACTCCCGAGGATGCTGCCAATGCCCAGCGTGCCATCCAGTCGCAGTACGACCAGCTGGGAGGATCCAGCCAGGCTCACAATGGTGGTGTGGCCTCCGCCCTGAACTTCGCCTCCGCCGGCCCCATTCAGAAGGCCAACGCACAGATCCCCGAGAACTCCTACCTGCCCACTTCAATCTTCCGTCGCCGTTTGTAAATACTTTTTTAACGACTTTGTGAAGAAGCGCAGCCTGTCTTTGTTAAAACTTATTGTTGAAATCTATTGATAAATAATATAAAACATGTAAAACCAAACTATTATTTTTGATTTGTTTTTATAGAATGTATTAAGAATGCATCATATGAATAATTTTGGAGAATATAATTTACAGAATATTTTGCACGGATATATCAACTTCGGCTCCGTCCGAAGTTAGCTTTCCTTTCTTGTTAAGATAATGATTTCAAAATGATAAAGATTTTCATTAAAGTTTGTCTTTTCTGGCATTAAATGTATTGTTTAAAAAATACCTTCAAGACTTTAATAACTAGGTTATTTGGCTTAATTCATTAATTTAATAATAAACAAGAAAAAAAGCAAACTTCGACAAGCCGAAATTTTTGCAGGGTTTGCAAAACGACTATATTTCGATTTATATGCCTATATTACTAAAAACAATGAAGCTGTCGATTTTGCGCTGCATTTTGCCATCGTTTCTATGGCAGTTATATGATATTGTTGTCCGATTTTAATTTAATAAAACCGTAACTCCATAAATCCCAAAGAACCAAAAAAAACAAAAAAAAAAACAACAAAGTAATTTCTTAAAATTTTTATACATTATAGGGTCGGAAATGTCTCCATCATCAACCTGGAAATGTTTTGAATATTATTTTCGAATCCTAGTTCCAAATAACCTTCGCATTAAATATTTTTAAAAGTAATGCATTCAAGGATTCTTGGCTTATTTAAAGTTTTCGATGATGAACAAATATAAATACTTCCGCATATTTTTAATAAAGGGTAACACTGTTATAACAAAAGAGCTGAATTATTAATTAAAAACATATTGTTGTTAAAGCATTTAAAATCAGTTGTTTAATAACTAAATTATATTTGCAAGGAATAAAGAACCAATGAACTGGGCGGCATTTCAAACACCTCATTAGACGCGCCGCTTATTATAGCGCTTGCATCATGCCCATAAATCAGAACTAAGCAGATGTGTCGACAACGATTACGATAGCTAAACGATTATCGCTTAGTCGGGAAACCCGAGCACAGATGTCCTACATAAAACAAGCTGTTAGCCTTGCCGAAGAATTTGTGAAAAATATTTATTTATATATAATACCTAATTATGAGCCATCTGCATGATTAACTCATTCCGATGTGCTCGCGACATATTAATTTTATAATTTTATATGAATTCTTGTAAAATATTGAACGAAACTCGAAATATTTAAATAACCCACTGCGACCAAACACTGCCCATTCAAACGCAACCAAAAAATTCCACACCGCACATTAAAAAACCGAAGAAGCAACAACCTTTGTAGGCGGCAAAACACATTGGCTTCAAAGAGACCTCTGTGCAGCGAAGACGCCGCAGTGGAATCTTTGTCTTAATCAGCCTCCAAGATGGATTTGTATAAATAATAAAGATTGCTCCTAGCCAAAGACATAAGCAGTTTATACCTCAAAGCAAAAGAACAGCAATCAGCTCAAGATGCGCGCATTTATCGTAAGTTGTGTGAACAAGGACTTAAAGGATTAAACGCCAGGATAACACTTTTCTTTTCGTGCCCCAGGTCATGTGTTTGGTGGCAGTTGCCTGCGCCGATAAGCTCGGCTACAACTACCAGCCGGTGGGTCACTCCAGCTCAGGATTGTCCTTTGCTCCAGGAAGTGGTTCTATTGGAGGAGGCTCCATTGGAGGAGGCTTAATTGGAGGTGGAAGCATTGGTGGTGGCTCCCTTGGAGGAGACTCTCTTGGAGGTGGCTCTCTTGGAGGTGGCTCCCTTGGAGGTGGCTCCCTTGGAGGTGGCTCCCTTGGAGGTAGCTCCCTTGGAGGTGGCTCCCTTGGAGGTGGCTCCCTTGGAGGTGGCTCCCTTGGAGATGGCTTCATTGGCGGTGGCATCGACTCCGGACTTGGTGGTCTTAGTGGTCTGGGAGGTGGCGATTCTCTGAGTGCCCCCGTCTCCTACAACGCCCCCGCACCATCTGCCGAACTCCAGAAGGAATTCTTCACCTTCTCTGCCAACGAACAGGACTTCGATGAGCCCCAGGAACTTGAGCGTGTTTCCAGCTCCGTGAACAAGGGTCTCCGTGTGGTCTTCATCAAGGGACCCGAGAACCGTGGTCTGGAAAACGCCGCCCTTGCCCTGGCTAAGCAGGCTGCCCAGCAGGAGACCGCCATCTATGTCCTGAACAAGCAGGCTGACATCGGAGATCTTGCCCAGAAGTTGAACGCCATCCGCAACAGCAACAACAACAAGCCCGAGGTGCACTTCGTCAAGTACCGCACTCCCGAGGATGCTGCCAATGCCCAGCGTGCCATCCAGTCGCAGTACGACCAGCTGGGAGGATCCAGCCAGGCTCATGATGGTGGTGTGGCCCCCGCCCTGAACTTCGCATCCGCCGGTCCAGTCCAGAAGGTCAACGCCCAGATCCCCGAGAACTCCTACCTGCCCACTTCAATCTTCCGTCGACTGCGATTCTAAAATGGGTGATCTTTGGATCCTATTAGCTTAAGCAAATCTCGACTGAAGAACTCAATCTTCCTGTTACATGTTGTTGACTAATGCATAATTACACCAATAAATTTGAAATTTAAAAACGAAATTCCAACAAAGGGGTCTTTATGTGTTTTATAGAGTGGCATTTTTATTGCGGTATTGTCATAGAAGCTAATGGTGCATTAAAACCGCCTTGTTCAGCTTGTTTGTTTGCGGCTGGGTTAAATATAAACAGTGCCCTTCAGACTATAAATATCTCGAACAGACGACATCAAGATAAGGAAGTTGGATTGGGGCTGGTTTCCTTTATGAGTTTTGCAAGCGACTCAGATTCCGATTCACTCAGACCTTCCATACAAATCACTGAACTAATTGTCTGACAAAAAGGCAACTCGCATGCCGCCATATTAATTGTCTACAAGATTGGATCCACCCACTTGGACCGGGGGCAAGCATTAATATCGGTCTCCCGACTCGATGGGAACTGGTTCTTTCCTATTGACAGCTCAAGGTCGCGGTGATGCCAACAACTGTTAGATGACCTGGTTTCTGAAGCCCGTTGTGTGTCACGTACAATTAGAAAGGAATCTCAAGTGCAACCCACATACGAAGACAATGAAGATTTATGCCCAATCGAAACTTGATTAGCTATAAAAACAAAATCTAATCATTAATTTTATTAAGCTGACGATCACTTTTTTGTTGAAATCATTAACAAATAAGCGGTTCTGTATACATATTCAAACAAATATAACAAAACAATCGGCCTGGCCAGCCACTTTGGATTGCAATAGCCGAGAGCTCGGTTTTTGTGCATAAATTATAAGCCAATTATGGGTGAATCACGATTGTTCGGAATACGACTGGACTGGACTTCTCGTACTCGGATTTGGACTCGGGCCAGCGGAATCGGAATCGGCATCGCATCGCAATGTCGGCGGCGCTATTGAAGCTGCTTCTGCTCAAAACAATGTGTTAAATGTGTTAAGAGCGAAATTATGTTAGCAGATTAACAGCATTCCGAAAACCCGATGGCCAATGGCCAATGGCCAATAGCCACTGGCCATTCACGATTCGTGAGCGGAGATCGATGATCGCCGTGTTCCGCCAGCGGGACCTAGACGGCTCAATTGACTAGATTTTCTAGTCTAATTTTAAACGTCTTCGCGTTGGCGGTATAAAAGCTAGCTAATGAATAATGTAGTCAGCATTCTTCTAGAACTCTTCGCAGACAGCAGGTCAAAATGCGTGCTATCATTATTCTATGCGTTGTGGCAGCGGCAAGTGCCGGTAGTTTGTCCGGCTATAATTACGGACAAGGTTCGACGACCAGCATTGGAGGAGGAGGAGGTGGAATTGGTGGTGTGTCCGCTGCACTGGCGGGTCCAGTCAGCTACAGTGCTGCTCCCCAATCCTCAGTTCACAAGGAGTTCTACAGCTTCTATGCCAACGATGCCGACTTTGAGGACCATGATGCCCTGCGCAATGCTTTGGCATCGGTGAAGAAGAATATCCGTGTGATCTTCATCAAGTCGCCGGAGAATCGTGGCTACGAGAACGCCGTTTTGGCCCTGGCCAAACAGGCTGCCCAGCAGCAGACCGCCATCTATGTACTGCACAAACAGACCGACATCAATGAGCTGGCCCAGAAGTTCAATGCCGTGCGCCAAAACGCCAACAAGAAGCCCGAGGTGCACTTCGTCAAGTACAGGACTCCCGAGGACGCTGTCAATGCCCAGCGGGCCATCCAGTCGCAGTACGATCAGCTGGGCGGCAGCAGCCAGTCCTTCAACGGGGGCGTGGCCAACGCAATTAATTTTGCCTCCCAAGGAGCGGCTCCGGTCCGCACTGCTCCGCAACAGGTGCCCCAGAGCAACTACCTGCCCGCCTCCATTCTAAGCCGCCTGCGTCACTAGAAAAACCCATTGTTAAACGTTGTTTCAAATAAAAATTATTTAATTTGGTTATATATAAAAATATGAAAAATGTATTAAATTAGCCCAAAAAACTCACAAAACTCATAAACATAAAAATTGTATAGGTTTTATGGCATGAGATTTTGTAATAAAAATTCGCCTATGTTTTTAGTAACCCCTTCCAGGTATGCAGCCCTTTTTAAAAAAAACGGGTCATATATGGGTATATCTTAAGAAACAACAATAATAATATGCTCTGCAAGGGTATAAACGCAGATTTTTGGGAAACCAAACTACAATCATTCGGATATCTTTAAGAAAAGTTGCTGACCGTTTATGCATTTTTTGTACAGTTTGTTGAAACGCCATTTTTCAAAAATTTGTAAAAAAAAAAAAACAAATGACAAAAAATGGACTTTTAAATACAAAATAAGATGAAAACCCAGATTGTTAGAGATTTTTAAGTTTGGCGCTTTGAAATTGGATGTCTGTAACAAGAGCTATGAGCTTAAAAGTGCAGTTGCCTCATAAAAATGAAGGAAAATCGACAAAAAAATACAAACCAAGATAAAAACACAGATTTAAGAGGTATGCCATATTCACATCATTAAAATGAAAAATCAAAATCAAAGATGAAAACACAGACTTTTTTAAAAAAATGTAACCACTATCATTTAACAGTGTCACAAATTATTCACAAAGCTTTACAGAGTTCAAGTTTTCTTTTGATTTCACTTTTAAAGCTAGGAAATATTTTTGAGCTCGCAGGTAAATTTTTAACCATTCAACTTAGCGAATAAAGTTTCTGGCTTAAAAATTGCATAACAAAGATTTAAATTGGTTTAAAATTTAAGAATTGAATTTATTTAAGCATTAGTCAACAATAACTATGATTTAAAATCAGTCAAAGATCGCTGTCGTTTTCTATTCGATAAGGAGGGAAACGAGCGACTTAGACGCGACGGAAGATCGAAGAGGGCAGGTAGGAGTTGTCGGGGTTCTGTGCGATGGCCTGACGCACTGGACCGGCGGAGGCGAAGTTGAGGACGGGGGCGACACCGCCGTTGTGGGCCTGGCTGGATCCTCCCAGCTGGTCGTACTGACCCTGGATGGCGCGCTGGGCGTTGGCAGCGTCCTCGGGAGTGCGGTACTTGACGAAGTGCACCTCGGGCTTGTTGTTGTTGTTGCTGCGGATGGCGTTCAGCTTGTTGGCCAGATCTCCAATATCAGCCTGCTTGTTCAGGACATAGATGGCGGTCTCCTGCTGGGCAGCCTGCTTGGCCAAGGCCAGGGCGGCGTTCTCCAGGCCACGGTTCTCGGGTCCCTTGATGAAGACAACGCGCAGGGCCTTGTTCAAAGCGGAGGACACACGCTCCAGCTGCTGTGGCTCATCGAAGTCCTGCTCGTTGGCGGTGAAGGTGAAGAACTCCTTCTCCAGCTCGGCAGCGGGGGCAGGGGCGCTGTAGGAGACGGGGGCGCTCAGATCACCACCGCCGATGCTGCCACCTCCAAAGCTGCTGAGACCCCCTAGACCGGCACCGCTTCCAATGCTGCCTCCGATGGAACCACCTCCAATGCTGCCTCCTCCAATGCTGCCTCCTCCAATGCTTCCTCCACCGATGGAGCCACCGCCGATGAAGCCGCCTCCAATGCTGCCTCCTCCGATGGAGCCACCTCCAATGCTGCCTCCTCCGATGGAGCCACCTCCAATGCTGCCACCAGGAGCAAAGGAGAGTCCGGAGCTGGAGTGGCCCACGGGCTGGTAGTTGTAGCCGAGCTTATCGGCGCAGGCGACTGCCACCAAGCACATAACCTGCAGATAGACAAAACGACGTTGTAATCCTTGGTATCCTGGCACTCTCGTCGACCGATTTAATACTTACAATAAAGGCACGCATTTTGAATTTAGTTCTTTGACTTTGACTACTCGGTTGTGTCTGACGTTTGCAACACCGAAAGGTCCAATATTTATACGAAAACCAACGATCGGTGTCACTAGACTGCGCTCAAGTTCATGCAGACTTACCACCGTTGTTGTTGGAGCATTTTTTGGTAACTTCTTCGGCAGCTTTTGTCTCTTGAAATGCTATCCACCTTCGAAAAACGTCGCTGGTTGAGATAAAACAATGGCGACGACGCCGCGAACAAAGCGCATTGATGTCTTGCCGCCCTATTCTTGCAAATGCTGTCGTCGACTTTATGCAAATTTTCCGATCTCCCAGTGGTAGTACCCACACCAAAAGCCATGCCATCAGGCAGAAGACCCGGCCATCACGTTGTAACCAATAGAGCAACATGGCAGCAGCAGGCTCTGTGCAGAGGAAACGGCCAGAAAGTTGAAAACTTGTTTAGCAAATGCCACTATAAATGGTCATGCTTTCAGTAAATGAAACGATTTTCTTCATATTTTGTATGCTAAAACATTTGGCAGACCACCAAAACGAGTTCGAAAACGACTCGGTTTTTCTACACTTTTTAGTTTGGTCCAGCCGCATATTTCTAGCTGGGAATTCCCAGTGATTATTGCGTCCCCCTTTGGTATTTGGAATATGGTATTCGGGACTGGCTGCTCTAGGGTTCGGCCATTCGATACCCACACAAAGCTTATAGCTTTACCCTCTATGGCGGTGGGGAAAACAATGGCTTCAAAATGGATAGAAATCAATTTTCGCCAGCCTTTTTTGCGCATCCATTCATTCATCCGTCCATCCATCTATCGGTCCGTCCATCTGTCTATCTGTCCAGAGTCCGGCCATTTAACCTGTGGCAAAACACGGCTTGGCAAAATAGAAGCCATAAAGTTAACAACCGTTGCGACCTTGAGTTTTTACTGTTGTCCAGCACCCGAAGCTATTCGGAATTCGGCGGTAATCAGCTGGCGCCAGGCGACCATTTAATCTGATCAGCGATTATCACGTTTTTCATCATGGTTTATTGATATCATAAAAATTATTGTTTTTATTTTGGCAATATTTCTTGGAGAAGGGGGGTAGAAGCAGCAACAAAATCGCTGGAAACTGATTTGATTTGCATAATTAAAGAGCCTCGTCGGAGAAATAGCCAAGATCCATATTTAAGATAGCCAAACCGATTTGCAAATCAATAGTGTCGAATGATAATCGCGCTTATGACTAAGATATTGATTGATATCACGGATAACTATAGCGATGAGTAACCCGAAGCATGGTCACTGAGGAAATCTGCCCGGATTCCAAGACCAAGTCATCCATGATATCACTTCTCATGACGGACACACACAAGTCTTTCGTTCTACATCTAATGGTAATGGTAAACATATGTATAGTTTCCCCCACTCCACGCTGGCCAGAATCTAATCAAGATTCACACTCGAGGCAATAACCTAAAGTCAAAAACAATTTGTCTTGGCTTTGTGTGCGGCCCCACCTTTTGCCCACCAACTGTTGCGGATCGTCGACCAATGGCCAGCTCCGCTGCCAGTATCTCAGCATCTCAGCATCTCAGCCAACTCAGTCGCTGGAGGCAATGTCATATGCAAACTAAACAAATGTAAACATAATAAAACAAACCAGCTACAATTTCAAGGTCTCGGGCGCCACACGCACATAAAAGATGCACGCAGCAGCGACATAAAAAGTGGTCGAGAGATGGGAAGAGTTTTCAGCTCGAAGTCGAAGATAATAGCGGTCGGTGGACGTTGGCGTATCAATAAATAAACAAAATTCGGCCCAGCCGGACCAAAACCCCGGGGAGGGAATTTCTGGCATCGCTTTATGCAAATGTCCGTTGGGGTCAATCGATCTATTTACAAAATCTGTCAGTGTCTATTATTTCTTCCATTATTTTTCTCACTTCTAGACAACAAGCCTGCCCCAATATTATTTTATTGCTATTGTTCTGGGAACAAAAAGTCTATGGCAATAAAATTGTGCATTTAATTTATTCGGCTATCACCTGGCTGGTGTCAAAACCAGGCGGTTCCTTTCAGGTGCAAAATCCAATCGAATCTGTCACCTCTCCATAAATTGGAGCATTAGTAATTTCCTTAAATCATAAGCTTTATCTCCGAACAAATTTGCAAGTTAAACCCCAGTTAAACGAGTTTGTTTGCTTCTGGCCTTTCTTTTGCAAAAATGTTTGGGACTGCCGGCTTGTTCTATTCTATTCTTTTCTTGATTCCATTTTTTTTGTTCAAAAATTGTTTCCGCATACCTGGCGACAAATCAAAATATGTTTTACTAAAAAAGCTGAATGGCAAGCCACAAAACCGTTTTGGTCTGCAAAAAAATATGCAAATATATTAAATTTGATATGCAAATAGGCGATATCAATTATTGCAAGCGCAAAAGCCCGAACCAAAGCGAAACGAACTGAAACTAAACTAAAGCTTATGCTAAAAAAAGAGCGATATTTAAAAACCTGGCCGAGAGTGCTGAAAGGAATAAATCAAATCAAATTTCGCCAAGCTGGCCAATTTGTTTAGCAAATTGTGTTAGCGATAAAAACATTTTGTATTGACAATCAAACGGCAACGACGACAGATGCTGATTATTATTTTGCGTGTTTTTATTTTATTTTTTTTGCAACCAGCTAAGTGGTTGACATTATTTATTAAAAAAATGACCATAAAAGATATTTCTGTTTATGCGCGTTAATCAGCCGAAAAAGCCCCGGGAAATTTATACTGCAGTCAAACATCAGTAGAGCAAGAAGCCAAAGTTGACTGGCGCTGCTAGAAAAGAATAAAATAGGTAATTCCAGCAGCATTGTGCTATGACTACAGGGTTATAGCAAAAAAAAGAGGCAAATAAATTCTCAGCTTATTGTGTAAGCCTTGGCGCCCGCAAGAAGGCAATAAATTATTTTCGAGGCCTCCTTGTTACGCATCGTAAGCTAAAAACACGAATTTATCTGCTGTATACCGTCGTAGTGCATATTGTCGTCGAGCTTGAGCTCTTCATTTTATTTTAATTGCAGGCTTGCCTTTGCCTAATGCCAGCCTAATGGCCCAGTTTCTGGATCCCAACAGCACGGTCCCAGTGCAAATTGTCGTTTAATTTATTAAGCAGCGACTATGTCGGCTTTTAGTATGAATATGTGTGCAAAACACTAATTACAGATACACCACGCCCACGCCCCCGGTATATATATATAGTAATTAGAAAATAAGAACTCATAGGCGTAAATACTGCGCCAACTCGCATTTCGCTGGCTGATATAAATTTGGAGCAACGCTGCGTATACGTAATGAAAGAACACTCACAATCAAGAGTGTGTCTGCAGAACGCCAAAGGGAAAAATCAACTATGGAACAAGGCCAGCAACGACTTGTAGTTGTCCAAACTGGTTGACCCAACTATCACCTGGCTGACCTGGTCTTCCCCAGTCCGAATCCCCTCGCTCCACGCTCCCCTCGAAATTTATCGGCAACTTGAACTTGAAGATGTCGCCATGCCCATTTGCATTTCTAATGAAAACGTCACCAGAACTCGAACCAGTGGCCGAGCGTAAAGCTTTGTTTTCGGGCCAAGAGAGAATTAACATATTTACATAATACCTGGATGCACCCTGGAGAGTGGTTGTTTAAAATATGCTAAACCTAGTGCCCAAACTCTTGCTTAATTGAGGCAAATATTTTCACATTTCATTCGGCGAGTGGCTCATGGCTTAATGTGTTCTTATTACGCACTCTAAGTACATTGTTTGGCAAGTGTCTAATGTTTCCACAAGACAGCGAAAGTGTTTGCTTGTTGACAATAATTTGGATTTTTAGCATGCTCGCACTTGTGTTGCTAAATATTTTTGCAAGTAATTCCATCTGCTCGTTGGAAAATTTGATTTTATGGCAAGCTTTAACGAAGGGCGAGTGCGTATACTTGATATGGGCTTAAAGAAAGCTTTTGCCTGGGGCTGTCATATTGGGTATTCCTTGCCGCCACTCACCCAGCATCATGGCCCGCCCACTGCTCCTTTATGCGCTGCACATGACAATGAGGAGGAATCGTGGAACACGCCGGGATATCGCCCATTGCCCGCACTTGTCACGTCCGAATCAATGGGCATGGGCTTGGGGATTGGAAGTCCAAGGGTCAGGGGTTAGGGGTTAGGGGTTACGAGACCAGGGAGCGCGTTAAGTGACGCCGTGTTGTTCCGTTAAAAGTGACTTTAGCACGTGTGCCGTCCACGTCAGATCAGCATCAGCATCGGCATCAGAATCAGCATCAACATCAAACCAACTTTGCGAAAGTACGCTAGCAGGGAACTAGCAAACGATCTAATAACAATTCCTGGAACGTCTCGGCGCTTGTAGTCGCTGGCCTTTCACGACGATGTTGCGTGGTTTAATCAATCAGCAAACTAGTTGCACGTGCTCGCAAAACTCCACTTCACCGGAAAATAAATGCAGGGTATAGACACTTTTAGGCAAAGCCAGGACTTAGCCTTCGTAATTTATTATGAGCTTGGTCAGGATTATTATTGAAAAATTCATAAATTATTAGCCGAGGCTATCATGTTTGACAAACATTGGATGGCCTTCGTTCTGGGCGTACGTGAGCAGGTGAAAGATCTATCAGACCCGCTGACATGCAAACTGGGGAATACATTCATGTCCTGCCCCTACGACTTGTTTTCTTGTTAGATACTTTTTGCCCTATCAATAAGCCCTAGTTGTTTCGACTTTTTCCGCGCGTCACGTTTCAAATTTATTACACGCCGAAATTCTTCAATTTGGCAAACGCCTGTCAACTCCCCTCAATTTCGATACAGGGGAGTTTTGTGGGAAATGATTTCGAGCAGGCCGATGCGGAACTATTTAATTATCCCTCCTGTATTGACTGGCAACCGTCAGAGGATTTCGGTGGGAATCATCTTTGTTTTCGTTCCATTCGCCGAATCCAAAGTGATTCTGCCTAGTGGATAGGCCTAATCTGGCCAGCATTAAGCCGCGTTGAACAAACAACCGCCGAATGTCACTTGGCAGTCTGATTGCGAAACAAATAAAAGTGCCAGGATGCCAAAATGGCAAGGATGATGGGAAGGTGTCGAATTCTGGATTTGGCCAACAGCCGGCCGTGACTGACGCTTATCAATATTTGGACAGTAACGAGGCGAGAATTTTTTTTGGCCGGCTTACTGAAAGGCAAATAAGAAATTTCAAAGTAATCAAAAACTCATTGTGCTGCCATCTCGCTCTAGGTTCGCCACAGCTGTCTCGCTTTCTCTCTCTTGTTCGGGATGATGGCAACTATATTTTTATGGCTATGCTTTGGTTATTGCAAATTGCAAAAGCAAAACGCCTTCGCACACATTGCCACTTAGCCAGGCATTCAATTGCCGTTAAGCGACCCAGTACCACTCCACTGAGAGAAAACTCGTCCTCTAAATTTAAGATAAAAAATTGACATTTTTATATACCGACACATTTTTATACAAGGCGATTTCGGTATACAAAATTTGTTAACGGTAAAGGGACTTCTATTTTGAATTTTGATACCGAAGGTCTGAGTTCAGCACCGATGTTGTTATTGATTAAGATTTTATTTTTGCCTAGGAATAAAAATATTGGGAATATCATAAAAATCTTTAAAGCTTTGAAATCACCAATAATACATACATTTAATTACATTTTTAATTGACTTAGTTTTCTGTATTAGTTTCTAATAGTTTTTAAGTTAGTTTTATTCTAGAATCAAGTTTTATGAGGTAGACAATACATGTAGATTTTAGAAGCAGCATTCTTGTTTGCATTTAAAAATTCATTTTTGTCAATTTATTTTCTATGTTTTATATTTATTTTTTCTCTCTGCAACCACAGTAACAATGGTGGTGGCAACAATAATAACAACAATGAGCAGGCTCCTAAACACGCCCCACGATTTCGCCACGGCTCGCAAAGTTTTTAAAGAAATTTTTGTGCGGCAAGACGTTTTTATGTTTATAGTGTCCGCCCCACCATTGACACTTGTTATGAGAGTGTGGCCTGGATGGCATTCTGTACTTTGTATTCGCGAACTGTGTTCGCTTTGTTCGCCTTTATATTTATTTATATGAAAAGTTTGGCTAGCAATTTGCGAGTACATAAAAGAAATTTGTTTTACGCTCTGCTATTTTGTAAAATTGCCACTTAAGCTTAAAGCGCGAGTGCCCCGCCCCCCACATTCTACGTGACGCCAGTGAGTTTAATAAGCAGTTAAAAAATAAATAAAAAGTGTTGCCTGCTTGTAGGCGCTTCCGCTTGTCAGCCGCTAGATAAACGCAGCCAAATTTATTGCCAACTCCCCGAATTGCAGCTGCGATTGTACCGAAATGGATGTCATTTGGCTTTGATGGGCCTCTTCTGGTCTGCGATAAGCACCAAAGTCTCCCCGAGATTGGCACATGGTAATGACTTTATTAATGCGCAGACAGGCGACCATCTAGACATGATTAATGTCGCAGTACCGCGGGGACTAATAATAACACATTGCTGGCTGGGATTCAGAAGGAGGACAGCAATTCACTTCATCAGTCTATGTGTGTGGTTTTCGCCTTGGTGGCTCGCACGGCAAATATAAATTTATTGATCCAAGCAATTATCGTTAATTGGGTAAATAAACCATATTTCAACGCTGGCCTGGCCACGTATGAAAGGGCACTCACAGATGTCATTGTCCTGCCAGGTAGAAAGGGCGGAAACGAAAAACAAAAACACGGAAGGTATCATTAAGTCCAGCCCTGACGTGAAATTCAAGTACGCAGTGGCTTAAAGTTGCGCCAAGTGAAAAAGCCAACTACATGCCATGGAGTGTAAGAGGCACTAAATCAAAACTGCAAGTGGAGAGCTGCACAGTGGGCCAGTTGAAGGACAGTGGACTCGAGCTGTCCCGACTCCACTCAAGTTACACAGACACATTGATGTATTTTATGTGCGTGCCGGGCCGAACAAGACAAACTGAGACGTGAAGAGAAATTACAACTACAAGCCGGTGTAATTTATATGCAGACATGGCCAGCACATTGTGAGACACAGCAGCAGGACTCGCAAAAGGAGCAGGACTCGCCCGGACATCGCCGGAGCAGCCGGAAAATCGAAGCAAAGTGCTCTCAAAAATATTGTAGCAAAAATAGCACTCACAAAAAAAATACACACAATAACAAATTTGCTTGCCATTTCCCTTTGAATTTTCACAAATTTCCTCTTCGGCAGTGCATAAATGTCATATTGATATTTGATCGATGCACTTTGGTCGTAAATAAAAGTGGTATTTGATGTTAATAAATTTATTTTCTTTTTAAACTTGTTTAATTATATGCTTTGAAAGTTGTGCAAGTTTGACTTAAATCAAAAAGGTTGCAAAAAATTGTACACATTTTATTTAAATTATCAGAATTTTAGATTTATACACACCTTATATTTATTTTGGTATATGTTTCAACGAAAAATGTTCTAGCTTAAATCATTTTAGGTATATTAATTTTATTTGCATCTGCCCAAACCAGAATCTTAATAGTTATATATATAAACAATTACAATACATCATATTTCAGTAGAAAACTTTTCTTAATAAAATTTGATTATGCAAGTAAAAATATATTAAACTATTTTTTCTGTGCAATGTCTATGCGAATCTGAGTCCGAAAACGAATCCCAATGCGAATTCGAGTACGGATACGTGAATGTGGCATGAGAACTGAAGTCGGATGGTGAGTATGAACGCCACTTGCTGCTCTTAATGCAATGCAAAACTTTGCGGTTGCTCAATTTAAAAAGTAAACAAAAAAGCTACGGCATGAATTTTTATGATATGCAAATGATGCCCGCCCTGGTCCCGCCTGACCGCACCCACTCCGCTGCCCCCGAATGCAAATGACCGCTGTTCCCCAAAGAAATATTTACTCTCGAAAATATTTGTATGTGCGAGAGTGCATAAAAGTCAGAAATGCCAGCGAACAACAACAATTAAATGTTGATTAGACGCCGAGTGAATGACCGCAATGGAACTGGACTGGCCACGCCTCGAAAGTCACTTCTGCAGGACCCGATATTTCATTTTCCCGCTGCGCATCATCAATTTGCGATGACAGTCATCCCGTCCACAGTATCTGTCAGTCAGCCTGCTATATCCTTCTTTGTGTGCTTTGGCCCCCGCGCCCCAGTGCAAATAAATGAAATCAGGAGTCGCTGCTCAAAGAAGTCCTTCGGCTGACAACTCACATGAGGGCGCCACCCGCACAATCGCGCACTCCTCTCTTGCGGTGCATAAAATAAAGACGCTGTGCGGCACATAAAGATGTTCTCCCAATGCCACCCGTGAATTGTCTTACACCCCAAAACCCACACGCAATCCACTCGATAAAACTTACATTGTACGTATTTACGACGCGAAAATACTGGCACATTCAGATATAGTATAAATTGAATTTACAATTCAGAGTAGGTAATTTAAGCAGGGCCTGCAGGAATGCCTCAATTGGCCCGGATCGGATGTTCTTGCGTAACGAAAACTCTTTCGTTTTGAGCGCCCACTGCGTAGGTGGACAGCTTCTAATTGCCAGAATTTATGAAATGCAATTTTTACCCCACCCCAAAGTGCTAAGTCAGCTCATGTGCTGTTGCGAATATTTTGTGGCCGAGCATCGCACACGTGTGAGTATGTGTACCTGGCATCCTCCCGCAGGAAACGTCAGCAGCAGCAGCTGCAGTCCTGCAATTTTAAATAATTAAAAGCCAAGCTGCCTGGGTGTGCAGAACCCTAGAAATATCTGGCAGGCAGTGGCCTTGTTATATGGCCAGTATAATCTGTTACCGGGTAATGGCTACGCCCACGCAACAATCTCGACAAGGGAAACAAATGAATCTCATTTCCGACAAATTTGAGCTAAAAGATTTGAAAACCCGACGAGAGCTATGAAAATTGCTTAACTTAAGTCCGCTGACAACTTATTTGTTGGCGTCGCATTTGCTGGTTTACGGCAAAGCCGCAACTAATTACAACAAAATTGTCATTAGTTTCAACTTGTCGGCTGGCACAGCGGACAAAGTTTTTGTTCATGTTTTGCCACTTAGTCGTTGGTTCTGCCGTCTGAAATGTCATACCCACACTTCGCCGCCCTCGCCGCCATTTTGCAGCCGTAATTTTTTTTGCGTACTTCCTCTTCCGTTCGCCATTGCCATTGCCATTTTCCCATCGCCTTCGGTTTGGAACGCTGCCAGCGAAGCGTGCACTTAAGTTTTATTGGGCAGAGGGGAAGAGATGCATTTATAAAGTCATTTCGGCTGCATCCTGCCGCTTGGCCAACTGGCAAGTGGCAACAGTTGGCATTGACCACATTAGCGTGTCTCAGTCTGGTTGACAAGCTATAAGTTGGGCAACAAGTTGTCCATTTACCTGCCA
Organism: Drosophila fuyamai; assembly: GCA_018153365.1. NCBI lineage: Eukaryota > Metazoa > Arthropoda > Insecta > Diptera > Drosophilidae > Drosophila > Drosophila fuyamai. The sequence continues at coordinate 9,153,723 of JAECXW010000116.1, read as the reverse complement.
TAACGATAAAATTAATTAACAAATTTAAATGTCTTGTTTCCAGGAAGATGCCTGAAGGCACAAATATTTGTCAACTTTATTTACCAGCACCCGGCGATGGCGAGTGGGTAAATAAAATATAAAGAGCTTTCAGGCTGCCGCACTGCCAAAGAATATTCCTGGAAATAAATATGTTGAACGATTTTTCACTTTGGCCTTTTATCTGTCTGCAACAGCTGCAGCGAACGGAAAATCATCGCTTAAATTCGATTTTGAAACACTTGCTTTAATATTCGAGCGGACATTGTACGCTCGATCAAGATGATTTATTTTGTAACGCAAAAATTCCCCAACTAAAGTGCACTTAAAGGCAGAAATGGTAACGCTTTATCAGCCAGCACAGCCCGCACAGCTAACCCAAATAGTTTTAGAGCGACAGCGTCGTTTCATGCAAAATCAAAAGCAAAGTTTTTATGGCCAAAATGGAGCAAGGCCAAAGAGGGTTTTCTTGCGCCTGTATAGGCGACATTTGGAAACTTTTATTTGAAGAGTGCACGCGTGTGAGCTTAAGACACTTTCAGCGCAATCCATCATTAGGATGGAGGAGCAGCCGCAGGAGGCGCTGGCTGAAACAGCAGATGCTCCTCCCCAGATCCTGCATCCTGCATCCTGCATCCCGCATACCGCATCCAACTTCCTCTGCATCGCAGCGACAATATTTTTCAATTTTCTGCAGCAATCGAGCGTTGATAACAAACTAATGTTGAGTGCAGTTAAGTTGTTGCTGCTGTGGCTGAAACAGACAGCAAACCCTGCTGAAAGCTACTGAGCTGATGAGAAATGAAAGCAGCGGGCTATCGGACCTCCATCGCGAGTTCATTTTTCCAGCTCTGAATGCCATGCCTCGCAAAGCACTCTCGGATGGCTTTACCGCTGTAATAACAATCAGCGAATTTCCATTTGAATTTGTACTGCACAAACAAAAGAATTTAGTTTTATAAAATACGCTACATTACCACAGATGAAATCCACTATAATCGAATTTTTAAAGGTTAAGCAAGAATGATGAATTCGAGGCTATTCGACCTTTACAGAGTTCATATCATAAACCGGACAATATTAAAAAAAGTATAAAATACGTTACATTACCACAGATGAAATCCACTATAATCGAATTTTTAAAGGTTAAGCAAGAATGATGAATTCAAGGCTACAGAGATCATATCATAAACCGGACAATATTAAACAAAAAGGTTGTGATCAATGATCAATATTTTATATTAAACTGTTATTTTTAATAATTTAACAATGTTTTCTTTTTTCTAAAACAGTTTAAGTCACAAATTCGAAGAAAGTCCTATTATTGCAAAACAATGGAGCTCTTTAGACAACGCACCTATTTATTCGAGAAAATCTAATAAACACAACTATGTGCCCATGTAAACTCAATTTCAATGAAGAAAACCATTTGATTGAAATCTCGTCGTGGATCTTAATTTGTCTTCCTTGGCATCAAATTTATTTCAAAAGCAGTAATGGCATATCCGATTAAGCTCAGTTGTAAAATAGTCCCCCAACATTTTATGTTTAAATGCGCGCAATAATTGCATTGCCCCATCCGCGACATAAGTGCATTTCACTTGCAGTACATGTGTTCGATACACACACGGTTAATGTTATTTTAATTAAAAAGAAATTTAAATATATGTATATATCTGTTTGTGTAGGCTCATTGATACATATACATATAGGGTTAAAGCGATTTAAAAACCGGCTGGCCATTAACCGTTGGAAAACATTGAGACTGTGATGGTCCAGGGGATGAGCCATCCGACCGCAAGCTCATCATCGTCGGCGGGGAAAAACAGCGGACAAGCCGCGGAATTGCGTTTACTGGCGTAGTTGTTACTGTTTCCAGGACACCGTGTTTATTAATGAGCTCGTGCAGCTGAGGTCCATCTGCCACATGCAGCCAGTCGAGCCAATGTCCTTATTGTCCGCTTCGTCGCCTCCGTCGAGCCATGTCCCTATCCGTCCGCATTTAAATCAGTGGCCCGGGATAATCACAATCAAAATGTATGCAAATTGAGCTGGAAGTGCCTGCTCGTAAAGCTCGAAACCATCCAATTTAACAGATTTTTCCGCCTGCACGTTGATGAAGTGCCGGCATGCAACTTCCAAAGGAGACTGGTTGCAGCCATCTTCGCCATATGCGGCATGTATGAAAATTAATTAACGACAGTTGAGCGGGATGGAGAATTAATCGGAGGAACTTAATGGGGAATTGTTGGTATTAAAATATGTACCTTCGGTGGCGGATGCAATTGAAAACGATTGTGGTAACTTCTGGGGAATAAATTATGCTAAACCATGGTCACTACTACCTCAGCGCCTGCCACCCGGCATTGTTTCACGACCAGGACCTCATTACCATCCGAACCCTTGCCAACTGCACAAACACGGATAAACTTTTACGGCTTCAAGAGCTCCGGCTGTCTTGTTGTTGGTGTTGTTGTTTACCTTTCGACTGCACTTTAAGCACCGAAGTTCGTTAATGCGCGTACGTGAGCGCTGTTCAGATTCACGGAAAGCGGCCCATCAACTGCCAACTCCAGCTCCAGGATTAGAGCAGCCAAAGTTCGCGACCAGGAATAACAAACAAACACGGGTCGACGGTGTCTATTTCCATTTGCGTTTTTGGGTAAAATCTCGTAATAGCCAAATACAACACCAACACACAATTCAAATTTCGGCGCTCTCACCTGAAAACACGGTTTATTATTAATGTGCTAACTTCGATGTGCCGTTCAGTCACCTTACGTAACTCTGTTGCGCCAGCTAATGATGGCGAAAAAAAAGTGGGGTGGTAGTGCTCTGGGGCAGCATTAATAAATTCCGCACGTACTGAGCCCCCATATAAATCTGTTTCAAGCATATCCTTGAAAATTGCAATTGCAAAGCAGCCGTTGCCGCAGTGGTGCGAAAAAGAAGAACAGCGCCAAGACAGCTCGGCACAAAAAAAATAGTGGTACGGCTTGAGGGAGATGGGTGGTTGGGTGGGTGGGTTGGCTTTATGTGGGTGGTGGTTTTAGCTGGGACAGCTCCAAAGCCAGCACAAATACATTCCAGGCTGCGAGGAAACAAAAAGCGAACTTTGCATAGGCTTCCAGGCGACGAAGGCGAGCTGCCGAGCGAGCGTCCCTTTGGGGACCTGCCCCACGCAAACAACTAATAAAGCCTCAGACTTCCTCTGGATAAAGCAGCGGATAAAATGGCCCACGAAGGGGCAATGTTTTGTACTGCCACCAACTGCAACAGTTTGCGTCCCCTTTTCCAGCGCATGCGCCTTTTCCGATTTTCCCGCTTCTCCGAACAGCAACAGGCTGACGAAGCAGCACAACAACACTTTCTATTGCCGGGAGGCTGAATTCGAAGGGGGCGGCGCAATCTAATTTGCAATGCGGGGCTATGCATTTTTATGGGCCAGACAAAGCCCATCAGACCATCAACCCATCAGGCCATCTGCAAGCTGACCCTTCATTGTCCCTGCACCAATGGCATTTTCATGAGATTCCTGTCCATAGAGTACTGGATCAACCTTACACACTGGGAAAAATAAACAATTTTAGTTTAATATGGAACTTGAAACAAATAAATATTTATATTTATATATTTATATAGTTCAAGGTCACAGCTTTTGTAGCTTTTCTTTACTGCCACTCCTATTAGTAATTTAAATTAAGATATACGATTTTTCACCCTTTCTTTTCCATTGTTGGTAATTTTTTTAAAACATCACAATTTTATGGTGCCAGAAAAATCATTTCAGGTCTAGGCTTCCATTTAATTAAGGATCTCCTGCCACAACATCTTTAAGGGTTAAGGGTTAACCCTTATTGAGTAATAAAAACCTTTACAGCGATTACAAAATGTATAAGACCCTGATTTAATTCAACATAGCCTAGGCATGACATTATTGCAAAATTATTCCATTGAAATACAAATTTAAAAAGATTTTTCTATGTGGAGTTCTAAAATGCCAGCTATTGGGGAATTCCATTAAAGCGCTATGTAGATATTTTATTGTCTGTCGGAGCCTGCCTTCTTACCGATTGCTGCCGATAAAGTGCTTGATAAATGAATCAGCCAACTTAAGAGCTGGGCGTTAAGCAAACTCAACTAAACTTTCGAATAAACCGGGATATTATGCACCAGCACAGAGTGTCCTCGATCTTCTTGGCACTACTCGCTACTGCGCTCCTCTCGACCGCTTCTTTGGCTTGTCTGCCCTGGGATTCCCGGGCCAGCTGCTGTGCTTATTTAAAATTTATGAAAACGCATCATCTGCACAGCACGTTCCATTATTTGCCAGATAACTCAGCTACGGGCGGCGGCAAATAGCTCGCCGAGCACGCGCCCGAGGACCAAGGACCAAGGACCTCTTCTCACCTGCCCACACGAGCTTACCTGCGGAACAGCATATGTCGTATGTGTAGCATATGTATGTGCACGGCTGTATAAACAAGCAGTGGACATTTTTCAAGAGGTTTCGACGACCATCTTTGTAGGATTTATGTGTGTAATGTGAAAAATTTCAAGCACCAAACGCTGTAAATTTATGTGGCACCCCCGTCACTCTGTGTGTGTGTGTCCAAGGATATTTGTGTTTAACCAAGCATAATCCTATTAAATGTGACAGGGGACGACAATTGGCTGGTATTTTGGCCACGACAGCGCTGCTTGTATGCTGCATTGTCAGACCACTGGAGTGTATTAAAATATGACAAACTGTTTTTGTTTTCCGTCCCGCTCCGGACACGTAAACAACATCAACGTGCCAAGACCGAATTTCTATGGGGATGTGTTGGATGTGTGTTTCTGTGCGGCAGCCACCCACGAAGATGAGATTTTGATTAATACGCCCTGCTGCTGGTGGGGATGCTGTTGCATCTGCATTAGCGTCATTGCTGCAGTGGCTCCTGCAGTTGAAATGCAAATGCGTCCTGGTCAGGAGAGCGTGAAAAAGGCGGCGGGCGGTCAAGGGCGCCGACATGGGACTGCGCCGCATCCATTTGTCTTCTTCAGGCGCAGCAGCAACAGCAGCAGCAGAAACATTGCAACATGCAACGTGCAGCAAGGCACAACAACGTCAGCAGGAGCATTCAGCAGGGCTTAATTCAATTGGTGGGCATGAAATATTTAAGATGCTGACGCAAGTGCATAAGTATGTAAGTATCTCTCATATACTGCGCACTCTAAATCGTATTATGCACACAGCAGCAGTCATAGAACGTGAGCCTGGCGATTCCGGTGGAAAGTTCTTTCTCTTCGCCTCCTCTGAACTGTACGAATTCTAACGATTTTCACATTAGCAACCGCCCATCCCGGCCACGCCCATCGGTCCTGGCAGCTGTCTATCTATTTGACTGCCTCAACAGGCGATGTCGGAAGGCGTGTGTTGTGCGTCCTAGTTTCAGAACTGACTCTCTTATCTTCCATCAACACGTGGCAGTCTCTTCCGCCGCGTCACAGGAACATGTATGCCCCATGTTCAATGCGGAGTTGTGTGTCGCATAAATAAATACGAAACCTTTCCTTAAAAGTATTGGCTTTAACCATATTTTACATTATTTTTTTCTATGTAATCAAAATGTCAGCTTAATACACTCAGAAAATTTGAGAATACAAAAAATAGGATTTAATTTGGAAATGTTATCAAATCTATAAAGAAATTGGTCTTTACTTAATGGTTTTAGAATTTATATTAAAACACTTATACATATCGTGGCCCAAAACTTTATACATTCATTATAATTTTATTGATTTACCACTAGATGGATTGAAAATTCCCACAAAAGGCTAATTTTTTTTAATGTGGTCCTAATAGGACTCACCAGACGTGCATATTTATAGATTTAGCCGCATACCATCTCTTTTCACACAATTTTAAGCCGTCTGAAAATAACATCAGCTTTGTTTATTTATAGATATGGATTATTATATGCACAGCAAAGCCAATACTACTCGCCCTCGGCGAAATGAGAGAAAAATCCCCATTGAGATGCCATAAATCAAAATCCCTCGCCCACAATACATCTGAATTAATATCTCCATTTCGAATTAAATAAAAACGAATTTGTTTTTTTTAAATAAAATGCATACAATTTGTTTATTTTCATTCGCTTAGCGGCGTTCTTTCTTTCATAAAAAGACGAATTTATACACTAAATATCATAGGTATTACATAAAATTGCTTGTAAATATTTTTACATTTGTATAAAAGTGGAAACTGAAATCGCCATAGGACATTTGTCATAGTTGTGCTTATGCCTTGTTGTGTTACATACTAGGGATTACAACTGGACGACGCACTTACACACTGCTAACTACATTTTTTTACGATTATTTGATTTATGTTCTCTGCTCGCTTTTTGTCGTTCGTATTGTGATTAGTTGCCTGTTTTTGCTTATGACTAAAACTATAAAGATTAAGCCCAAAATACGGGCAGTCGGAATGCTTAGAGTTTATTGATGGTACGAGAAGGATCGTCGTGAATACTTCTGCCGGCTGCTGGGCTCGGATTTGCGAAGGCTCCTACTTTTTGTGCTAGAACATAAAACGTAAATTTAATTTGCGGAAAACAAGCAAAGCCCATTTGAAAAAATGAGGGAGAAAAACCAGATGCTGTATGCAAATGATAGTTAAATGCAAACAAAGTGAAATTATTTAATTGAATTAAATAAGATTTTTGTTTTTTTTTTGTGGATACTGTTGTCGTATTAATTCAATTCTGATGGGCTCAACGATTTGTGTTGTTGTCGTTTCTTTGTGGTTGCTGCACAACATTAAATTTACTGTTAAATTCTTGCAATATCTCATACTCCGAATCGAATCGTTTTTAATTTGCAATGAAAATATTTTGTTTTAATGTAAAATGCACTTTCGTGATTAGTAACAAATGGGTTTTGTAAATGCAGGGGACACGTTATTTGCACAATTAATTAAAATTATCAATACATATGCGAATATCGTACATACATAATATACATATGTATACAATTAGTGGGTATATATCATGGACAGCGAGCCCTCTAACACGCTGATATGTGTGGGCGAGTGTTTCTGTGCGGGAGGTTGTGCGTGTAAGAATTCGCTCGGATCACATACTCATACCCACCACACGGCGTATACGCAACTTCGACACTTTATCCCATTTCCTTCCAGCTGCTGCAGAATTTCCTCTACTTCTTTTTACCCTTTCGCTTGTTCTTGTTGCGGTTATTGTTGCCGCTGCTGCTGTTGCTGATGCGGTTGTTCTGCTTGCTGGTTTCTGGTCTGGGAATTCCGCTAGTCACAATATTGGACACGGTCCGTGTGGTGGTCACCACACTGGTGCTCGGCTCGTTGTCCTCCGAACTCACAGCCTCGGTAGTGGTGGTGGTGGTCGTTATGGTCTCGCCCTGCTGTCGGTCGAAGACCTGTCGCTCCGACTCACCCGCGCTTAGAAGGCGGTTGAATAGTTCCTCCCCAGATTCTCCCTTCCTTTTCTTCTTTTTGACAACCTCGGTTACGGTCACCACCGCTGATTTGTCGCTGGCCGCAGGCAAAGTGTAGGTCCTTTGCGTTTCAACGACCGTTTCGCCATCGGCGCTGAGCAAATCCTCAACGGACTTGCGCAACTGCTTTGAGATCTCCGCCAGGGCGCGTTGCTCGGCCTGCAACTGGGCCAGGGTGTCAGTTCCACATGTCTTCTCCGAGGATGCGGTCGGCTCCTCCTCTGGTTCCACTTCCCTTGGCTCCTCAGCCTGCTTGATGGTCGTGTAGGTCTGTGACTTTTGAAGCTTGCTGCCCGTGGCCAGCGTATTGAGATTCTCGATCACCTGGGCGCCCTGCACATAGGTGACATTCAGCTGCTGCTCAGCATTGTCCTCCTCGTCGGAGTCATCGCTGTCCTCGTCCGAGGAGTCACTACTCTCCTCATCATCCTCGTCGTCATCCTCTTCATCATCGTCCGACAATTGGCCCGCCAATTTAGCAATTATTGTGTTGCGGTTGCTGTCCTTAATCAGCTCCTCGAGCAGCTGCTGATTGCCGTTCTTGGCATCATCCTGGTCATTAGCTGCGCGGCTCGTGACCGTGGCGCCTCCAAAGTCAACAACATCATCGACGGCATCGCCGTAGGCGCTCTCTTCATCATCCCGCGCATCGCCATAGGCACTGCCATCCTCGTCATCCTCCTCATCCTCCTCCTCCTCCTCCTCGCCCTCAAGGCTCTTTTGCAAATTCAATTTGACGCGCTCGTTCTCCAGCAGCTCCTCGAGCACGGTTTTCATTTTAGCATTTAATGACAACTCAGACCTTCCACCGCCGGTGGCTCCGGGCAGGACGAACGTTTCGCTGCGCAACACGGCCACGGCGCCCTGCTCAAAGTCCTCCGGGTCGAAGGGCAGGCCACCGCTCACGTGGATGGTGCGGGCACTGCCGTCGCCGCCGATGACTGGGTTCAGGACCTCCACAATGGTCGTCTCCTTGGCCAGCGTTTGGTGGAGCGAGAGCGGTGTGGGCTTGATGCGCACCTTGCCGGAAGCTACGCTCTCGATGGACGAAGGACCGTAGCCATCGGAATCGTGGCGCAGGAACAGCTTCTCATTGTTCGCCTGCACGGTCACAATGGAGGCAGTGTCCTCCTCCTCCTCGTCCTCATCATCATAGTCATCGAAGTCATCTTCATCCTCTTCCGCTGCATTGTCCTCGAAGTCATCTGCCCCGAGCTCCAGCGGCGGTTGAGTTTCGTCTAGGGTGCCCTCCTCCGTTTCGGGCACTTGCAGCTCCAAGGATATGATGCGCTCCTTGCAGGTCTCCACCTAAGTGTAGATGAGGCGGATACGTTGTGCATTCGGTTTGCCAGCACACTAACTACTAATGGAAGCAACGGAAATAAAGCAAAAGGCGCAGGCACCGCAACCAGAGATCTGTGTGTCTCGCTCAAAGCTCTTACAGCTAATTTATACAGCCAAGTGTAAAAACAAACGGCTTGACGGGTGAACTGAGGTGTAAGCCATGCCAAAAGGAGTGGTGGATTGAGTACAGATGGTGAAAGCTACATATACATACATATGTACAAACAGGTGTTAGTTAAGGTTAGTAATTATGGGAGGTGAGGTGAACGTGCAAAACTTTAAAACTTCTAGTTGATCTGATCACGACCTAGGCAATTTTTGAGAAGCTGGCACGCACAGGGGCAGCCTAGTCGTATACGTGATATGAGGCAAATTGACAAACGACTAAAAAGAAAATTGCCTGCATTTTCATCTTGTCCTGGGGGGAGGGGGTGTTGGGATTGGAGGATTGGATAGCATACAAGACTCCCGGGCAGAACGACGATAAGCCGAAACTAAACTGCAGCTGACAGGCAACGCACCAGGCAATCCGAGAACAGATCCTGCTCCTGAGACATCCTGTGGTGAATTCAATGCAACGGGGTCAGCAAAGTTTAGCTGCTCTCTGTGCCCTATAGCTAAGTTTTTTGCACTCGAATTACCAGAGCGAAACCGCAGCCATATTCGGATTCACAGTCAGATACTGCCAAAGCTTCGGTTGCAGTCCCCAAATGAGATGCAGATGCAGTTGCAGGCTCTTCCTAGCCAGAAGGCCTTCTTTCTAGCCGTTGACATTTTTTCGGAACGCGGTTGCTGCTTTTTTCTGATGGCACTTCCTTCCGTTTTGCGAAATTGAAAACTAAAGTCGGCGCCGAAACACGTGCCCGCAGAATGACAATAGCAAAAGCATAAAACGCTTCGCGAGTTTGCTGCTTGGTTTGTTTGGTTTTATTTGCATTCTTTTTATAAGTATATATTTTCAAACTCATTAAAACGGTGCTGCTGCTGCCAGCCGCAAATAAAAAACAAAAAACTTTTGCTTTAATTTTAATGGACTCGGCCATAAAAAGCAGCGCGTCATTATAATGCGTTTGCATACTAAAAATTGTATCCAGAATCAAGCCCCAAATGACGGTCGACCGAGTCGTTATAGCTTTATAGACACGTGACAACAACAAACCCTAAAACAGACAATGAAACTCTTCGAGGGTTCGACCTTAAAAAAACCGCGACGACGACACTCAAACGGCAAACAATAACTGGAAATCATTTCAGTCCGCGAGCACCGCGAATCCGAAAACCTTTTCGCGTAGGTGGCTCGCAAAAGTGGCTTATTGTCCTTTTTATGCGCTGCACTTCTGCCTGGTCTGCGTGGGCGTTGTGGAGCACCACCTGGCTGCTTAAGCCAGGCAAATGTCAACAAAATCCCCTTGGAAACTGAGTGCTTCAAGGATATTAAAATTTGTTTTACTCAACGTCGGCGGTCGGATGAAAAACTTCCCAGAACCAAGAACGGACGGACATCCCCTTGACAGACCATAAAAGTGATGAGCTCTATAAAATAATTAAGACAATGCCGGGAATTCTTCGTGAGATGTTTGCTTTGTACAATGAGAAAAACGTTGGCCAGTGCTTAATGTGGTGGTGTGCATTAAATGTACGTAAAATGTGCAACCAGAAATACGAAATACGAGGAGGGGGCGCAACAACTTAAACGAAAACGATTACTGAAGGGTACAACGCATACAGACGGTAAAGGATACCGAAAATTAGATATAATGTGACTAGGACGATGTAGCCAAATGCTCAAACGAAACTCAAATTGGTGCCAATTGATATATAATACAGTAATTGCTGGTTTGAATTTGATTTGCTGGGTCTAACCTCCGTCTCGATGATTTTCTCAATGTACTCGACGGTGCGCAGTTGAGGTCGCCCCGTAATGGGGCAGGGCACCTCCTCAGTGCGGCGCACAATCTTCTCATCGAGTATTTTCTCGCGTTCGCGCACAATGACTGGACCATCGCTCGATTTTATGGCAATTTTGGGAAAGACTATTTTCGGCTGAGCCTGATTAGTGGGTAGACAATAAATAAGAGAGATAGAGAAAGTGAGAAATGGTTAGGGGAAAGGTTCTTTTTTCGCGGGGTTCCAATTCATGACATTCCGATTATACACTTCTCTCGATCTCGATTTTGGCATCGATTATGATCCATTATTAGTTACACTCGAGTCTGAAGAAGGATATTAGTATCTTGCGGTTAGTTAGTGAAGCAAACCATGTAGCTATGTGGGTTGTTTTGCTTATGTTCGCAGGCAAGTTCAGGCCATTCCTCCGGCTCATCGGGCGCTTGTTAATGGATGTGGTTTTCGGGTTTGGCTATGGGTTTGGTTAGTGCTCAAGGTCTTGTCCCTGAGTTCGAAACTTACCTCGCTGGCTCTGGACTCGTGGGTGATCAGATCGTCGGTCATCTTGCGCATGTTCTTGATCACATCCTGGGCCTCCACGGCTCCCTGCTCCAGTGATCGAAGACGAGCTGCCCGCCAAGAGGCGCGCTTCTCAGCACTAAATGAACAAGAACCATGGGATTAGCATATGTTTATTTTATTGTGTAGTCATGGGCAACTGATACTCAATCTGAACTCCAGCTTAAGCAAAACTAATTACTAGAAATGACTATTGTATTTACAGAGAGAGAGAAAGAAAGTGGGTGTGGCTAAGACAGACACCGCTAACTAAAACAAAAAGGTATAAGGTGTTCCAATCGACATAGAGATTTACAAAGAGATACATATACGGAAACATTGAGAGTCCGTGTTGCCTCGCGTGAGTGGGTGCATTCATTGGGTGAGTTGGTCATTGTGTTTCGGTGTGGGTGTTCTATGTAGTCCAACCAAAACAGGGGCTAGTCTTTGGCATTTCGCACTTTCCGCCCTCAATTGGGCGACACTTGACCTGTAACCTTTCTTCTCGGGGCCCAAGGCTTGCACGCATGTCAATTCGTTGACCGTCACGCATTTAACTTACTTAATCATGGAACGGCTTTTGCCGGTGGGCGTTGTGGGCGATGTAGCCGGATCTGAGTCCTGCGTCTCCAGTTGCCCGAGATACTCCTCCACACTAAGTCCGGATTGGCGGGCAGCCGAGGCGAGGGCGCGGCGTTCGGCCTTCAGAGTTCTTACGGGAATGCGACTGCCTCCTGCGGCGGAGGGCGAATCCTCCGGCTCGTGATGTTCCTCCTCCGGAATCGAGGGCTCCTCGGGCTGGGATTGCTGCTCCTTTTGCTGCTTAAGACGCTGTTGCAGGGCCGGTGGAATGACAACCTTGACCTTTGGCTTGGGCAGCAGCGAGGGCTTGGGCGGATCAACTGCCGTGGGAGTAGCCCCAACGTGTTTCGCCCTTACCTCGGAAACAGCCTTCTTCTCCTGCTTCTGTTTGGGTATTTTGCTGGGGGCATGTGGCATTGTCTGCGCCAAACTTTGTGCGGCTCTGTCATAATTTTTGAGAGTTGGTTTTCGTGTTCGAATTGTGCAAAGTAAAACAACACACATTTAATCAAATAATTTGCTTGTCAAAACCAGAGGGAGTTCGGTGAGATGCGGTTAGCACGTGATATGAGCAGTTACAAAAACATAATGACGTTAATTTCTTTTAGTCACACTTGTGTACGTGCCCTGGAATCCCAAACTTTGGCATAACAAGTCGAATTTGTTGTAATTAAAAACCAAGAAACATACTGTAAAGTTTGCAGCCAGAACGGAGTGCCCCACCAAACCCTGACAAAATCACTTTTTGAAAAACTTTGCCAACAAGTGCAATAACATGGCAGCTGGAGATTAGCGTGCCGAGGCAAGAGAGCTTGTCTGCGGAGTCGTAAAACTTGGCAAGAGCCGTCTCGCAGTATATAACCATGGTCGTACGTACATGTCCTGGGAGCACCGAGCATGGCAGTATGCAAAATTAATTTTAAAATAAAGCGCCTTAGAACTATTTGCAATGGGATTTTGCCTGGAATCTCTCCTGTCTGAACTTTGTGGCCTATCCGTTCGGCATTTTTATCCCCTCCCTGCTGCAAACTGACTTTTGTCTTTAACAAATTGCTACACACTTTCAATTTAACTTTAATACGAAATTATTCACACAAAGCCCGGACAGCGGCTACAACTACAACTACCAACTACTAAGTCGCTAGCAGCAACTTCTGCTTGAGTGATTTATGTTTTTCAATTTGAACGCCGCCGGCTTGGCTCCTTGGTCCTTGGAGCAGCGAAAAAGGAGAGAAACTTTTCGTTGAAACACTCTCGCTACCTACGCAAATGTCATGCCTGAGGAATCTTTAGGAGCAACTAGAATGAAGGAGCCAACTAAGGGCAGGTGGAGTGGGTAGTAGCTCCTGACCCAGGGAATTGCACTTATAATGTTCTCGGGATTCTTTTCTTGCTCATTTCTTTGGTTCGCTTTATTCATTCATTTGTCCTCTCGACTTTTAAATGAACTTTGCCCCTGCTCTCGACCGTCCGCCATTACAATAATCCTGGCTGGTCCTCTCTAGGTCACCCAAAGTATTCCGGCGCGTTCAACTTTTGCAATTGACAGATTTATGCAATGCCCAGTGAAACTTTTTACAGGCCGCAGCTCTAAATGATTGTTTTCGTCTTTCAATTGCTAATTGCTCGACTCGCCCGCTCATAATGAGAGCCAGAATAATCAAAACACCCCCAATAAACGTCGGCAACACAAATGGTTAAGTGGCAGATGGAGGTAGGTAAATGATGCAAAAACCACAACCGAAGAGTGCTCGAAAGTTGGTTAGAGTTCAACAGTTATGAAAACGTGGTAAATCACTACGATAAATAAATTTGCAATTAAGCTAATTTGAGTCATTCGCCTTTATTTCTAGTATAATAAATTGTACTTCTTTTAATGCAAAATAACAAAGTTACATAAATATGTATGGCACAAATCGATGACAGATACGTACATATGTGGATGAATAATAATTATAATAATGGTAATGATAGATGATGTGATTCCATAACCGTAGACAGTAATGTTAATACATTGTTAAGCAGTTCTTATTTATGTGGCTGTTTTGTTTACAGATTTTAACATATAAATATTTATAAAATATATTGAAAACTTTAACACCGTTTTGACTATCGTTAAACTTAAATTGCTGGAGAATTTAGGAATATGCTTGCTTTTTTAAAAGCTTGTTTGGAAATACGAGTAAACTTTAACGTCTAACTTAAAGTCAAGAACTTTAATCGCTAAACTTCTCTCATAGCTTAAAAGAAAAAAAACCTGGAATTCCTGTAAATTAATTCAGTTTAAAATAAATTCAAAATTTTGGTACGTATAGCAATCGCGGTAAATGCATTTTAATCCAAGGTTTTACAATCGCAAAGGCGATAAGTTGACATAAACCCGACAATACCTCCGTGCCTGACTGCGAAATCGTGACTTTATCTACACACATTTATCTATGGCAATTAAACAAGTGGCAGGGGTTCAAAGGTGACAAAACGAAAAGAGCACAGCAGACTAATGAGACTTCTTGTCCTGCTCTAAAAATCATTATTTTTAATAACAAACATTTTAAAAATGCAAAATGCATATAAATTATGCAAGCAACAGACAAGGCACTGGAGTTCAAAAGTGTGTGTGTGTGCGGGTAAGTAGTATTTGTGTGTGAGTCCTAGAAGTGTTGAAGGTGTGTGAGTGTGCAGGATGTGTACTGAAAAATTTCAAGTGTAGCCAACTCAGACAGACTAGTTGTTGTTCGGAAAGTTGGGCAATTTGAAAAGAGAGAAATAATTAGGCTAATAAAATGCAAAAGGGAGCGACGCAGCATGTGGCATTAACACCATGCTTTATCATGGTGTGGGCGGAGACCGGGGCGGGGTCGTGGTAGTTGTCACTCTATAAAGTTCATGTTTCACCGTTAACATGTTACGGGTACGGGTATAAAAAGTTTTCGTGTCGTTGTATAAAAATGACTTTATATTGCAGATTAGTTGGTTTACTGCTCGCTGCAATATTATTAGTAACTTAAGCTCGAAAAAGTCTCGTTCGAAATACACACTTTTCATATATAGTAATATATATAAATAGGTTACACTTAAAGCTATGGTTAATAAACGTGTCACATTCGCACAAGTCGTAGTGAGGGTGTCAGAGCTTAGTTTAGTTTAACTTCTAAATACTGCTTCAATTTCTTCGAGTGGATTCCTGCAAAAGTGGGTTGGAAAAGCAGAAACAGAAAGTTTTTGTGGTGTACAATTAAAAAGGTGCAGAGAGTCGAGATAATTGTAAAATAATAAACACACAATGGTTGGCCAATGAGTTTCGCCCCGCTTCCTTTGGTTTGGTTCTTTTTCCGAGGGGATTTTATTCTGTCTATGTCCAAATGCAGCCGGGTTTTCCACGATTTGCAATTAATATTAAGGTGACCAAAAAAGCAACAATCTCAACAAAACAGTCAACAGAAAAAAACAAATACGACCGAAAAGAAATAATAAAATAGACTGAGAAAAGGAAAACAAAAAACATCATTAACGCCCTCATTTTTAGCTTAAGGTCAAATTATGCTTTTATATCAAGACACACAGACAACGGCACGCCGATTTGCATACGCCGCGGAGCGATCCATTTGAGGAACGAACGAAGCGCCAACGCCATAAAATATAAATTAATTTATGCGCAATCAACAAAACATAAATATTTTCATCTGCATAAAATCACAAAAACGTCCAAGAAGCAAACGGCCGCAAACATACACATTTAAATGTACAAAATTTAATAAAAAACCGAAAGAGGAGACAAAAAACAATTCTGCGGTCGCCGCCACTGCGCCGCCATCTCAGCTGACCACCAATATTAAAAAATCCACCAATTGTCTGGCTGCTGCCAATATTTCAGGGTCAACAGCAACGGCAAACCAATTGAAAGCGAGAGCGAGGGAGTCATTCCGCGATCAGCCA
Organism: Drosophila fuyamai; assembly: GCA_018153365.1. Lineage (NCBI taxonomy): Eukaryota > Metazoa > Arthropoda > Insecta > Diptera > Drosophilidae > Drosophila > Drosophila fuyamai. Next base: position 9,137,880 of record JAECXW010000116.1, on the reverse strand, counting down.
TCAACTGAGTGGAGCAGAAAACAGTAAAACACCCGGCAGAACGGCTGAACAGACCAACTAATAATAGTTCATAAATTATCAAACAATAAATTAGACGATTAATGCACGACTAAGAATTCGATTGCGATTTGCCGACATCGACGGCTTTTTGTCGTCACGGAAGCCAATTTGATGTCGCAAAAAAATTCATAAACACGGATCTGGCGAGCCTTTTGTGTTCCACAACTTTTATAGATTTAGACGAGTTTAATTTGAATATAAATACAAATAGTTTAGAGAACACTGCCTTGCCGCCTAATTTGATATGGGTTTTTCTCTTTTTTTCTTTTTTACACAATTTATTCATGGAAAAAAATAAACAAGAACAGGAAAGAAGAACTCGACGGCAGCGGAGAACTAGTAGAAATTCTTGCTAGAAATTTATTACAAGGTTATTAACATGTTTATCTTCTTTTCCTAGTTATGAATTCCAAGGCTACGGCCCAAGCAACATAATAACACACATTTCAATTTATTGTATTATGCATGTAAAGTTGTAAAGCCAGATGGCAGGCGGGTTTTTTGTGGGTGAGCGGAGGCACAAGGAAGGGATCGTCAGCCGTTCCCGAAGTTTTGGCAGCTGGTCCCAGCCAATTCCACTTCAAGGTCTTTTCGGCCAAGTTGACAACCAGATTGGTGGGGAAATTGCGCCGAATTCTCCGCTCCGGGGGACAATGAAATCATGAGATATTTATTCCGAAATTTCGTCCCAAATTAATGATTAGTTCTTGCGGCTTGATTTATGCGAAAGGTTAGAAAAACAAATGCCCAGGGTGAACAGCGGAGATATAGGCAGGCATTCGATACGAGGAAGTGTTGAAGGGTTTTCGTCGGCTCCTTTGAAATTCCAGCTAACTCCTTTGTAATGCAATAAACGCTCAAGTGAAATTAGCCATCCCCATTGTATACATTGCGCTTTATTTTCATAGCTCTATTCTTAGAGTAAATTTTATTCGCAAACACAAAAAACCACAGCGAAGTCCTTAAATGTCTGCAACTTGTTGTCCTGCCATATGATATCTGCTGTTGTCATACGTGTCTGTTGGTACACATTTCACTTGTTTTTTCTTTTTCGCTTTTTCAACTATTTACCCATAGTGAATACCCTTTTGAGCGGAAACAGGTAGCAGTCTCTAATCAGTCAGATAACATTTAAAATATGTATTTTCATTCAAGAACTTGCTTTGAACTATTAACTTCAGGTTGTGAGTTTTGATTTGTGGCAAAGGTCAAGGAAGTGGTCAACTCATCTTTGGGGTAATGAACTGAGAAGCGTATTCGCGGTGCGACTTTTGCTGACGCAAATGGCGGTGCTCTTTTTAATGTTTTCCTGCAGCAGCTTCGGGGCGAAATTGTATTAAATTACTTTGTTGTTGCTCATTATATAATGTTGTTAGAGTCAGCCACTGGAACATCGCGTGGGGACGAGTCCTTCAACCGAGCGTGGCACATATGTGTGAAAGTTGGCTGATAAGCGCCAGCTCCGTGTACAAAATGGCTGCCAACGGGTGGTAGTGAATGGTGGGTGGTGGTTGGTGGTAGGGGGCTGTTGCAGCAAGTGGGTGGTTTGAGACCACCTGGCAAAAGCTTTTAGTTTTCGTTCATTGTTGGTTTTTGTTTGTTCACCGACGGTGAAACCAGTTGCCTTTTGACACAATTGCCTTATGCAGCCATTGGGTTGCTACGTGTTGCATGCCACCGTCAGCGGTTTCAGGGGCACATCAAGTGGCCACCACCCACTTTCAATGCGGCTAATTATAATTGCCCGAGTTGAGCAGCAGGCAGCAGACATAAAAAATATCGTTTGAGCAACGCAATGTTGCTGTCTTTTTCCGAGTTGCACACACCGAGCACAATTCTGATTCATTCGCGGCGCTTAATTCACTGCAACATACTTAGCATAAAATCATCGACTCCCACCGGATACTGAATTATGCGTACGTGTTGCGTGATGCTCTCTTGGCGGCTCGTTTGCCGATCCATTGCCGGAGACCCAAAGCAAATCCATTTCTGAATCAGAGTCCGTAAAGCTGAGCCGGCACCGCCCAGTTGAGTGAGCAAACGCACAAAACGCAATTTGCGGAATACCCAAATGAAGTTATTCAATTGTAAAAACAGCTGGCATTGTGCCGCGGGGAATTCGAATGGAGGGGAGTACGAAGCGCACAAGGAAGGAACAGGAGCAGGACGAGGAGCAAGGGAGAAGGCCTGGGGGCCACACTGCGTATACGCAATGCCTGGCAAAATTAAGTAAAGCAGCAGCGGAAATACTTACACTTTTAAGTTAAGCCGCTCCGACTAGATTATCATATTCACGAGATGCGATTTGAAGCCCACCCGGCGTAGTCTATGTACTAAAAAGATTTCATCGCCACGACCATTACATGTTTTTCCTCCACCTCTTCGAGATTCTTTTTTTTTACTTCTGAACTTTTTTAAGCAGACTAACGGCTGAGAGTCTAGCTGCGATTTACGAGTCCATACAACGCTTAAGTGCTACATAAAACTTAAACTGCTTAGGGCTTACTCGCTCATAATCGTATTCATGTGTGTGTGGTGTGGTATGTGGTTGTGTACTTACTATTAAAGACCTCTCAGCCATAGATCGCTATCCCTATTTAATAACACACTAAGTCTCAATGATGATTAGCAGCTCCGTCAGTTGACTGCATGGATAGTAAACAGAGTTATATTTTGTGGGTGGTTTGTAGTGGGTGTATATGAGTGTTTGAAGTCATCTAAACTTAAAAGCAACCCATATTTAAAGCAGCTGTAAGAGAACCAGCACCAGAACCAAACCAAAAGGCAGTAGAAAAACTTCACCAATAAAATAAAAAAATCAACTTCGGATAAGATATTATTATACTAAGCAAATGCACAAACACCGTGAATATTGTGTGAGGGTGTATGGTTATCATAATCGCATTGGGTGGAGGGTGATTGATTGATTGAGTGGGGGTGTGTGTGATGTGTAATAGTTGGCAGGGGCTGTGTCTGTGCATTTAGATGTAACATAAAAAGCGCATAATGCAAGCACCGATAATCCGAAATGAGAGCACTGCATTGCCGCACACTCACCTCATGTCCTCCGCATCATCCAAGTGCCCCAGAGCGGCGTTGTCAACGAAATCCCCGCGAGCGATGTCCTCCGCCTGGTCGCTGTCATCATTATCCTCGCCGCTGCTGTTACTGTTGCTGTTACCATGGCGCTTCTCGTCGGCGTCCTTGTCAATGTTGTCGTTGGCGGCATCCAGTAATCTGGAATTCTTATCACGGCGCAATGTTGCAATTTTCCTCTCCTCCTCCTGTCGCAGCTTTTCTACTTCATCCTTTGACAGGAATGAGAAAACTTTGTCTGCAACAGAATATACAAAATCAGTGTGACATCGCCCCGCTATTAAGTTAGGAAATTAAATAAAAAGTGATCCGATGTCGCTTAGCGAAATAGATGATTTACTGAATACCGGCCCTGACTTTGTCATGCAAATGGCAAATGGCAAATGGCGTTGTTAACCGCGCTTTCCCCTTTCTAATTACGCAAACCAGCGAGCAAGAGGTTGGCGCCCACCGTTGAGGTGGCTTGGCAGCCACAGATAAGTGGTTTGATTGACAACTAGGGCCAAGAAGTAAGATTTAAGTGGCAAAGCCACTAGCTGAGGCAAAGTGCACTGCGACATCTTCAAGCCCCCCCTGGCACTCATTCAATCAGGGAACTTTTCTGGCTAACCACTTTGACTCACCTGTCTTTTGTGTGGGTTTGTGTTGATCCTCCATGGCTGACTCAAAGAAGCGTTTTTTATCGGAAACCGATTTAGGCACTTTAGTCGGTGTTGGCTTGGCTGTGGCCTGCTGCTGCTCTGCTCCGTCCCTGCTGGCAGGTGTTGACTGGAAAATGGCAAATCGTTTTTGTTAGCAACTCAACGCACACAAAAAAAAGGCAAGGATTTATTAAACGAAAAGAAAATCAATATACAGATAAAGCTGAACCGCCGGCAGCGCGCCCTCTGCCATATTTTCAATTAAATGACTGGGAAAAACTGCAATTTTCAAAGCGAGCGCTGAAAAATCCAAATGGCCATAAAGAAAATTGATGGCACTACACAAGTTTATTAAAAAGCAGGCAGCACTAACGCCTGTCCGTCTGTTTGTCCGTCCCCCGAAAAGGGGCGTTTCGGTTCGGTTTTAGCAGGATCAGCCATAGGCTGGCTCAATCATAAAGTGACCAAGCCGACATTTTTCGGGCTGTGCTTCTGCACTGGGGGCATATAATTTACCGTGGGTTGGGGGTGGTGCTGGGTCCGGATTGAATTGGAGAGGGCGCAAATTACAGCTGGGTGGGTAAAGAGCAGAACAAAACGGGACGGAACGGAACGGACCAAACCGGAGCTGGCCATTTATCACCCAAAGTCGTGTACTGTCGGTTTTATGCTTTCATGCAATTCCTCGTGCTGGGCAACATGAGACACAGTAGCCAGATAAAGTCAAGCCGGGCGGATAGTTAGTGCCTGCAGAGCAACGATGACTGCGACTACGACGACAAAGTCATTAAATGGCAGTCGGGAAAGGACGAGGGAGCGGGCGGTTAGACGAAACAAAGGCAACCTTATACCGACCTAGGGTTCGACCCTCCAAGCAAGGACCAGTCAGGACCAGCCAGCCGATCCGACCATCAGACCCGTAGACCCAGACCACACCAGTCCGAGAGCTCATAAATAAACCAAGTCAAGGGAAAGGGTGGTGGGTGGTGGACCGACAAGTGCATTGGGAAAAGTGAAAGCGGGAGTGCCAGCTTAACTGAGCTGTATTTTTAGAAGAGAAATTAATTTCGTATCGGATTTTTCGATTTTCAATTAAAGTCAATGCGCAGAGGCAACATGGAGGAACTATAGCTGGAGCTGGTGCTGGATCTGCTTTATCAGCATCAGTCTACAGCTGGAGGAGCTGCTCAGCAGTCCAGCTAATAGGAATTTATTGAGCCATGAAAGTGTTGAGAATGTGTGGGTTCATGTGTGTCTTTTACCCAGTGAGATCCCAGTGAGTGTGCACATGCAGCCCTGAATGGCGCATTAAAAGCCAATAAGCCATTGAATTATTCAGACCATGCGAGCAGTGTTAGTGGGTGAAAGATTTTCGTTCGTGTGCTGGGTGACATCAACGATAAGGCGATGATAAGGGGTACTCTCTTCATATCGCTGGGCAATTACGAGTACTTTTGCGATAAGATTAGAACAACGCAAACAGTTAGATATCGGGCCATTAAAAAGGGGTAACAAGTCGAGAGTGAAATCAGTGCAGGGCCAGGTGCCAAAGCATTCGCTTGCCAACCGGTCTGCTTTTGCCCAATGGGGTCACGGCCCAATTAGATAAGTGGCTAAGTAAGTCAAGGTCACTGGCCCAGTGGGCGGTGGGTTATCGCTCCCATTTTTTTCGAGTACTCAACATTGTTTGCACAATTCGGGTTGGCGGGGGGACAGGACAAAATGAATAGAGCCCACGAAACGCAAATAAGAATAATACGCAATGTTTATTTGCCTTAAGGTATGCAATTAAAAATGTTCAGGTTGCTTTTCTGTCTTGATAAAATAAATTAGCATTAAAATCAACTTAGCAGCGCTACAGCGAAATTAACTTTATAAATTGTAAAATTGTGTTTTCTGTCTGTTTTTGTGTTATTTCGTTTTTACTCAGGTATTTTTCTTCGTTATACTTATTTATTCGTTGGTTTTTCGTGTTTTTGCAAAACAAAGGCGGCGGCAGCAGCAGTAGTAGCAAAAATTAATGGCCTGGTGGGCGTGGTAACTGCAGGTGGGCGACCATAAGCAGCCAACTGTTTCAATCAACGTCAAATTAAACTTGGCCCGAGACCGAGGGAGTGGGTAGGTGAGGTAGGTGACAGCAGGAGGAGAACGAGGTGCCCATTAAACTTCAACCGCTTGCTGCTCAATTTCAACTGCAATTTGGTGGAGAAGATGGGTGAAGCGGGGGGCCTTGAGCTTAATGGGGATGGGGGCAGATGGTGTCTCAAAAGTCAACAAAAAGTTGCATCTAATTAGCAGGAAAGGTGTGCCGGTCGATGTGCTGCAAGTTCACCAGCTCAGCTCCACAGACACGACCCACAAATCAATCAATTTAAATTGCGAGCGAGTGAGATAAAAATATTGAAAATTGCAGTCGAAGGCACGAGAGAGAGATACGCTGGCGAAAAATGCAAAGGGCTGGGCCATTTAATTGATGGCAAAAAGGTGTTAGAATTTAATTAAAATGTATGAGCAGTGGCATAAGGCAGAGGCGAGAAAGGAGAACGCGGGAATAGAAATAGGAAGGTTCTGCGGTCAGCTTAGGAGCAATTAAAAGCATCGTCATCGTCGAACAGCGACCAAGGGTAAGTGGTCTACCCCACATGTGGTATCGATTTTCAGACCAAATCTGGTTGTAAATCGAGAATCGTACGTTGTGGTAGGGACGTCTGGATATTTCTAAGCAAGTATTTTAAATAAGGAATTCTTAGTTAACAAAAGTATTTGGTTTTTAAAACTCTATTAAAGATTTTGTACTGAATTCACTGGCGAAAATATCTTTAGAATATGTTTAATTCAACAATTTCAAAAAGTTTCCTTTCAAAAATATTCGTTGCTTTAATTCAAATTGCAACTTTGTTAAAAAAAATTATTTTACAAATTTGTTTTAAATTTATTGTTTTCTGGTTTAAAAATTTCTAATATGATCGAATATCAAGCTTAGTTTGAATATTTAGAATATATGATTTAGAATATTTTATCATGGCTTTTTGCTGAACAAGTATTATAACTTTTCTAAGGAAGTTTATTAATGTAAAATTTCTTAGATTTATCCAAAGACTTAATTCAAACCTAACGTTCTTTGGTCAACAAAATCGGGGCAATCTAATCTAAACCGTTGTCTCCTTGCCAGTGGGCGTGCTGGGCGTTCGGGGTACAGCGGGTTGTTGCCACGCCCCCTCCAATTGCGGCTGGGACTGGGACCGCAGCTTGAAACTGGCCATGCCTCTCAGACCATGCGGCTTTTGGGCCACTGGCGGCGGGGCGGGAGCGGTACGCAACTTGGTCGGCTTTTGCGGACGCTTAGGAGGAAGGGGCGGTGGCGTGGGCGATTTGGAGGCCCGACAGGAGACCGAAGTGTCACTGCTGCGCCGCGAATCGAAAAACGAGGTGTTGCTATAGATGGCCTCCTCCTCAATGGTCGAGTAGATCTCCTCAGCTGTCTCATAATAACTTGAAGGAATGCCACTTCCCGAGTTCGAACTCTTACCCATTATCAGCGAAGAACTAGAGGAGCCGATGGAAAAGGAACTGGTGCTGTGGGCCAGTGAGGAATTCGAGATGGCAACGCGGGCCGTGGTCATGTTTTGGTAATTGCTATTTGAGTCGGGGCTGACCACAATTTCCGAGAAGGTCGGGAACTTCATGGCGGCGTACGAGGGCGTGGGTGAGGTCACGGTAACAGGCGGAGGAGGTGGCGGCCCTCGCCGGGGTTTGCCACTCGATTCACTCACCGGTAACTGAGGCGAATGCAGGTAGAGCATGGCCGATGGTGAGGATTGGTTGGCCCCCTGGTCGCCGGGCAGGAGTACCAGGTTAAAAAGGGTCGGTTTGGGGTCAGGGGTTAGAGAGGGAGAGGCGGGCTTGAGGGTGAGCGTGTTGGGCTGCTGCGGTTGCGGCAGACTTGCATACTGCACGGGCAGTATTTGGGCCTTGGGAAAGATCTGGGTGGGCGACCCGGCGACCAGCAGCTGTCGTTGCGGCGAATCCATCAAGCGGTTAGTGGCGCCAACAGCAGCAGCAGCAGCATTGGAAGAACAAGATGGAGACGTGGATGCGTTAGCGGTTAGTGGTGGCGGAAACGACGGAAACGTCGGCGTCTCATGCAAATGACGTGTGTGGTGGTGGGCAGGCGGTGTGGGCGGTGGTGGCAATGGCAGGCTGTCAATGTCGGTGTCGAAACTATCTAGGAAGGGATTCGTTACCGAATATCCACCGCCGGCAATGGGAACGGGTGGAGCTGGCTCGTGGGGTGCCCGCAACTGATTCCTCAGCTCGTTTTCCCGCAGCAAATACTCGCGGTGGTCCTGCGGCGAAACCAGAATATTATCGGGCGAATTCTCGTGCAGGAATTCGTGTGGCCGGAGCTGGGAGGGCGTGGGAGGCAGGGCCTCCATATAGATGGACTCCTCCGCCTCCCACATGGGTGTGCTGGGTATCTTGGGCAGCGTGGCGAAGTTAACAGGCGGCGGTGGTGGTGATTCCCTAGGGCGACTCGGTTTCGTCTTGGTCACCACCCTCACTGGCAGTTTGGCTTCGACGGGATGGATCGTATTCGTGCTGGCATCGTGCTCGAAGACAGTGAAATCCCCTTGTCCCACATCGCTGGCCTGGAAGGTTTCCAACGCAACATTTCGCACTATATTCGCCTTCTTCAACTGCGGTTTCGGCGCCGTGGGTGGAGGTATTTTCGGTCGAGTGCCCGTAAGATTCTCCGTGGATTTGGAGATCACAGTGTTGGGTGTACTGCGTCCACTGGACTGCGACTGGGATTGCTCCAGCAAGTCCTCGTTAGATCTCGAGGCACCAAAGAAGAACTGTTCGCGGGTAGTGCGTGGAGAACGTGGTGACCTGCTGACCTCCTTGGCTATCCTCGTGTACTCATCATCCTCGGGTGTGGGATGCCGGAATGGATTTTCTCGATCCAGTTCACCGGGAAGAACTGGAGAAGTGGCCCGAGACACGCGCTGCAGTTGCGGGGATTCCACTTCTCGAATGCGTGCTACGGCTGGTACAATAGGCTCAGCTTTCTCCAGCGTGGAGCACGGACTGGTGGCGCGCAGGATACCCTTTCGGGGCAAGCGATTGCGTCCCGATCCTCGTGTATCCTGCTCCGAATCGTAGGCCCGAGTATATCCATCTGGGGTACGAGAGCGGGATCGCTCGTAGTCGGATCTAGATCGCTCGTCGCCGCTGAGATCGAAGCTTACAGACTTCCGATGACCTCCATATTCCGGCGTGCTACGTCCCGATCTCGACGGTTTGTAAGGCCGGCAGTCACTTTCCGAATCGCTGGTGTATCGGCCACGGCGACGGTCGAAGGTGTCAGAATCAGTGTCTGCATAGGAAGGTGGGGACTGCACATCCAAGGGTGGAGAGCTCTCGGTATCCTCCTCATCCTCCTCCAGAATAGCATCGATGTCGTCCAGTTTCTGTGAATCTGCCTCATATTCATCCTCCTCCTCGTCGTCCTCATCCTCGTCATCTATGATATACACCGGCTCCGCCTTCTTGGGCTTCGACTGGGTGGGCTTGCCAGCTGTTTGATTCTCCTCCTGAGACTCCAGCATCTGCTGGTAGGAGTATCGTGCTCCGGGGGCTAGGCGATCGGGCGTCTGGGTGCCTCGTTGCTATTGGAGTTTGAATTGTTGGTGGATTGCTCATTTAGTTCGGTATAGATTCGTTTTAGTTTGGTTTTGTTTGGTTTTTCGGGTGCAACGTCATCGCACACAAGCTTGGAACACAAATTGCAGTGTGCAGCGTTAATGGTGAGTGGGTGTAATGGGGGTGAATAATTTTGTGAAACAGTGAGGATGAAACGAAGGTGCTTTTTTTATTGATGCGGTGCTAACGACACACACAAAAGTTGTACGATTCTGTTTGGTTTTGTTCGGGGTGCTCCTTTGCAACCTGCGTCCATTAGCCAATTACCAGTGATTTTCTGCTTGATGATGAGGTGAGTGACTGCGACTCTTCTGGCCAATTTGCTGGGTGATGATTTTGGGTTGATGAACTCGGCACACGATGGCGATAGCGAACAGCAGCGTTACAAATACAGAGAAATAGCAGATACGGAGACAAAGACGAGTCACATAAGAAAAGGAAAATAACGAAATCAAACGAAAACTTTCTTGAATAAACTTCTAGACCAAAAACTAAAAAACTTCAGAAATCAAATTCTGGATGCTTCCCCGAAATCCAATTAAAAGTTTAACCCCTTATTTTCGATTTTTTACGACAAATACATTTAGATTTATTGACATCAAAAATGCACACTTCGAATTCCATTTAGCTAGCTTTTAATTTAACTATCATTAGGTAACATAGAGGGAAAACTCAAACCACGGATAATGGTAATCAATAAACGGTGTGAATTCGGTTCAACTATGTGATAACAGTTAAGTAGATACTTTAACAAAATATCCCTAGTGTTGGTATAGCTTGGCTCTTTCAAAAGGTTATAGGTTATAACAAGATGCCCTTTATCATCGGCTTAGGTTTTTCGTCGGAAACTTTCTTTTCTTTTCTTGAGTATTATTCAGTTGCATAATTGGACCTTTTGTGTGTGCTTGCCACACATTGTTACACACTTAGTAATATATAATGTGGGTGTCTGTATGTCACGCTGTAAACAGTTTTGGTTTCACATAGTATAAACATCGAAAGACTATATGTATAAGTGGAATACTTTCTGCCGCAAAATGGCGACAACTTTAGAGCGCTCCGCGTTGATAAATACATTTACACATTTGGTAGTGAGTTCCTTTCATCTCAACAATTGTCGGGGTGTGGATGTTGGGGTGTGAATTGGTTCCTGTTAGTGTTGATAAAGACACACTTTAACAATCATGAGCTCGAAAGAGTGGGACAGAGATCTAGTAAGAGTCATTGAAACCATTTGCTGAGTTAAGGGCGTTTAGTTTTTTGATTGAATTTCGAGTGTGGAAGTACTGAAGAAAAGCGCTTTGTACGCTGCCTAGTGCGGGTAGTAACTCTTGGCCCTTTGAACACGCTTCCTCAAATCCTAGATTTTTGTATAAATTGCAACTCCTTTAGTACAAATATAGTAGTGCCTACAGTTGATGCACACTCAAGCTGTTGCCTCCTGTCCTTTTAGTTTGGCTGCTGGCATTTGTATTCTGTCAGTTTAAACTAAATATTCAGTCTTATGGTGATAAACATCCGCTTGTTAAGCAATGCGCTGCTCAGCAGTGAGCTGGAATGAAATCGAAAGCGGGTGGGAGGGACGGAAAACAACACAAGACAACGGAACAGATTGTGAAATGATTGAGGAAAACAATGAGAAAAGTTGTAAATAAAAAGAAAAATCAACAATTTGTTGAATGGCGGCGTATAGCGCGCACATTATTGAGGCGAATTTAGGAGAATGAGAGAAGAATAAGGACGAGAAGAAGATAAAAGAGACGTTTTAATGGAAATTTCTTTCTGCAGTTTTTGAAATATTTACATTTACATTTATTATACGTGCCATCTATATAGTAAGTATAAATATATATATATATATATATATATATATATGTAGTGTGAGCCTGATTTTATTCCCCTTTTGTTTTTTTTTGTTTCCTTCTCTTTTCAATGCGAATTCAAATGGGTCATGCTTTAAAGCCAACAACAAACAACGTTAACAATAATAACAATGCCGCCTACGCAGTTGGGGCAAAGGTAACAGCAACGGTAACACTAAAGACGCAAACTGAAATGAATATAATATGAAAGTAGCATAAATAACAACAACAACACGAGCAACAACAAAACTCAACAAGAACAATGATCGGAGTGAGCCAGAGCAGAGGACCGTCTCGGAAAGCCAGAAGCAGCAGCAGCCAATATGTTAATAAATAATACATTTTCTGTTCCCATATCAATAAATGTGAGACCATCCTGCCCTGCCAAAGGAGCTGCTCAGAGGAGCTGCGAGTAGCTAAACCCAACGCATGCAGAACCCATAACTCATACGCCCCCTGGAACACGCGCAGCCCACCAAGATAGGCTATGATTTTTTATTCACTTTTAATTCAAATGCAACGAAAAACGCTTTAAAGCAGCACACACGAAATGGAAATGGAAATTGAAATCGATGCTGGGCCATTTGCGTTTTGCCAGTGTTTACATGAGAGAATGAAAGTGTTTCGAACGAGTGTATGCAATGATTATTTTAGTTTTTAGTTACAGTCAGTAGGTTTATTGATCTGATGCTATCATGCTGTTACCTGTAAATTCAGTTGTAAATATATTGCTGTTACTAGCAAATTTTCAACTTCCATTACAACAGGTTTGTGACCTCTGTGGTTTGTGGAGATGGATGGTGAGGTATTTTTGGTTTATCATATTTTTTCTTTGTATATATTTTAAAATTTTTGGCACACACACATACGCACTCCATACATGGTACACGCAATGTCAGTGACAGGACAAGGGCATTAGTGAAGTTACACAAAAAAATAACAAGCTGAATACGAAACAAAAATCAAGTTAAGAGATTGGTTGTGTTTTGAGTTGGGTTTTGAGTTGAGTTTTTGTTGTTTTTTTTTTTGGGTGGCGACTGTCGGTTTGTGTTAGCTGTTACATGGGTGTATTTGTTTCTCGCACACAGACAGGCATTACACAAACGAAAAGTAGACGCACATATATTGAAAGACGTACACACACAGACATTAAAGCCAAGACAGGAGACGTGCATCCACAGTCAGGTACATACCTGTAGTTGCGACTGCTCCTCGTCATCCTTCTCCGCAGAAGTCGTTTGCGTCTGCACGGCCACGGCTGGAACTGGCACCGAACCGGCCGAGGATGCAGGAGCTAAAGTTGGAACAGCAACTGGAGAAGAAGCAGGAGCAGGACCAGAGTTCACTGACTCGGCGGCCGCAATGGGAAGAGGCGCCGCCGGCGTTGTGGGGGTTGTTGGATTCGTATCGAGCGTGTGCTTCGATATGACAACCGTCGTCGTCTTCTGTATCTTATCCTGTTCGTGGTGCTCCGACGGCGACTTCGGTGGCACGGTGGTGAAGGCGTCAGCCGCGCGTACAATTTCCAGCACCTAATTTGCAAACGCAAGTTCTCAAAACTGCCCAACAATTGGATTTGCCGAAGGCCAGTGTCACTTACCTTCTCCTGAGTGCTCTTCTCCTGACCCAAAGGGGCCAGCTGTGTCTGTGTCTGCGTCTGCTGCTGCTGTTGTTGTTGATGGGCCTGTTCTGCGTGAATAAGCGCCACGGTCTGGGTAGCTGGCGTGTCCGGCGCTACTAAATCAGCAGATGCCACTGGCGTGGGTGTGGGTGTGGTTGTGGGCGTAATGGTGGTGGTGGCAGCAGGAGGCGTCGGAGATGAGGCGAAAACATCGAACTCCTGAGGCGAAAAAAGGAACCGTTTAAAGACCCGGTCACCCTGCTCCTTTAATTCTGTACCCACCTGTCGCAGGCGATCTTCTTCCTCGTGGTCCAGACTGGATACACTCCGACTCTGGCTCAATTCCGACCCCGTCTCCGACGCACGCGAACCTGGCGAATAGAGTGAAAGCAAGAGTAAAACAATTTTAGCCAGAATCAACTGGGGCGTTAAGCTCACGATTACGTACCTTGGCGACTGCCACCGCTACAGGATGCAGACGAGTTAAAGCCAGTGCTCATGCCGCCGGCCTGGCCAATGGAATGAATTAAATTGGACTTGTCGTAGCCTTTGCAGACGACCAATTGAATCTCGTTGCCGGCGTTGCGCAGCACATTGACCGCATCCTGATGGGAGGCGCCCAGCAGCGAGTGTCCATTAACCTCCAGCAAACGCATGCCAACCTGAAAAGGAGTACGGCAAAAGTTTCAGTCGAGTTTTTCCCAGACAACAAAGGTGGGTAAGGTGTCAACGCCCAAGACAGTACGTTACCTTAAGCCTTCCATCCCGTCTGGCCGCACCGACAGAGTTAATTTTGGACACAAACACACCCTCGTCCGAAGGATCACCGGGATTACCGCGCTGCCCATTCAGACCGCCCTTGATGTGCATGCCCAGGCGTTCGCCCTCCGCTTTGCTAAGGAGCACTTCCTGTGAGTCAAAATTAACAAAGGGAGATGAAAATTAGCGAGGAAAATAACAATTGGGTATCTCTATGGGACCGAAAAAAGCAAAGCAAAGAACTATGAATGCAAAAGCAAGTAAAAAGCATTTGACTAATTGGAATATTTCTCCACTCAAAAGTCAAGAGGAGCTTACCTCTGTTTTAACATAAACTACTTCTATGCTCTGTGAGTTTTGAATTTGTTGTGAGCAGTGGCAGAGTGTACAAAAATTGATTATAAAGGAGTAAGAAGTAGATCCAAAGCAGAGTATATACATATATACAGTACAAAAGCAGTCTAAAGATGGTCACAAGGGGCTAACAAGTCCAGTAAACTCACCTGGAAGCCTGGCGGCAAGGGATCATGTTGAATGGTCAGCTTGATATCATCCCCTGGCTTCAGAAGCTCCAACACGGCATCCTGGTGAGTGGCCTTGGAAACATCCGCCTCGTTGACTTTCAATATGCGATCGCCCATGCGCAGCTTGCCGCACTTGGAGGCAATCCCGCCGGGCACAATCTGTCGGATTTAAGGAGAAACCCCCAAGGGCAATTGTTATACTTATGGCAGGAATGGCAGGAAATATGTATGGTCGAAAAACTTGAAAGTTTCAAGCTGGCAGCTGGCTTAGTTTGGCTGCTTATAATGAAGCCATCGTCCGAGCCACTGCATTCTGAACAATTGTGCAGCAGCTCATTTGCATTCGCAAGTTGCGGCCACTCGAGTGTTTTAATTCGAAAAGTTTTTCCTTCTTTATGGGGCAGCCGCCGCAAGTAATTGTTAGTTAATATACCCATACTTACATGCGATATGAAAATGCCGGGCTCTCGAGTGCCGAAAGGCACACAGGAATGATCAGTGCCGCCAATGATGCTGAATCCTAGCGAGCCTTGGTTCTTGGGCAGTACAACCTCCTACATAGACAATGGATAATCGTGTTAGCAACATCACAAAATTAACACAAATCAATGGGCCTAACGCTAAGTATCCTACTGAGTCTGCTGTGTATTATGTGATCCATTGATGAAGGGTGCTTATGTGCTGGCGTTCGAATGATGGTGCAAAATTGTTGGTGATATTTACATGTACATAAATATTAAACATTCCAATGGGTCTGCCTTCATAATACATAAAACAAGACAGGCCAAACACCAAGTAACAAAGTCATGCAATTAAGTCAAAGCATACATTAAACTTCAAATCCGAGTACCGAGGGCGATCCACATTCAATAAATAATAAATAACTTTTGTGCTTTTCTTATGAATAACTTAATTTTATATTAAACAACGTGCAGGTGGAGTGGATGAGAGGCCACACACAGTTTTATACTAAATTTCCTGGCTCACGCATTTTCACACATATTTAAACATAGCTTTTGTGGTGCCTGTGGTTGAGGTGAGCATCGTTCGGTTTAAGTGCTGGCATATTGAAACATCAAAGCATAATATTTCTGTTTTATATTCATTGCCGAGAAACTATCTCCTGAGCTGACAGTCGCAGAGACATCGCTTATTCGTGTCGAAATGCCAAATAAACACATGTACCTGACTAACTGCTGTTAACTTTTTCCCAATTACCTCGAAGAAATTGAATTTCTATGCGCTCGAAGCCATCGGATAACTGTCTTCGAGACGAAAGAAAAACACAAAAGGGGGAAAATAATTAAAAACAATTAAATATTTTATTAAGCATTGCCCCGGAGAGTGTTTACACTCACAATCAGACACACTGATGGAGATTGCAGAGGCAAACAGAAATATTTACTTATTGCGTCACAAAATAAACGAAATCGGAAACTTTGAGTCATTTGGAGAATCTAAATCTTTTTTCAACATGCCTTCGTTGTAGTTGCCTCACTTTATTATTTAAGGTTGTTTGCATGTTGCATAGTTTGATGGTTTACTTATTTATGTTGCAAGTGGCTAGTAACAAAGCTGCCACATTCACACAGAGTTTCTGAGATTTCTTGCCGGGATTTGCATCACGTCAGCAACGACACTTGAGTGGCCCTGTGGAAGTGACTGAGTAAACCGTTCTGTCGTTCGAAATAATGGCGCTTTCCTCGTCACTTCAATAGATTCAGTTACCCTACAAATTCAAGTGCTGGCCTGGGCTCTGCACTTGGTAACCCACAAAAAACAAAAACATTAAAAAACAAGAGAGAACGCTATAGTCGGGTGCCCCGACTATCAGATACCCGTTACTCAGGTAAAGGGAGTGCGAGGGAGATGGAGATAGAAACTTTGATCACGCATAACTTTTTAACGAATGCTCCGATTTGAAAAATTTCTTCTACATTTCGATAGGTATTGATAAACACAATAAAACTGCATTTTTACTTTTCCGAAATATTTAAATTTTAAAAATCGTATATAAGCGATTGTGGGCGTTAAAGGGGGCGTGGCACCTTTTTGAAACAAACTTGCGCTGCGTAGGAGCTCCTAGAATCTGCATGCAAAATGCCAATCTTCTAGCTTTTATAGTTTCCGAGATCTCAGCGTTCATACGGACAGACGGACAGACGGAAAGACGGACAGACGGACAGACGGACATGGCTATATCGACTCGGCTAGTGACCCTGATCAAGAATATATATACTTTATAGGGTCGGAAACGCTTCCTTCTACCTGTTACATACTTTTGCACGAATACAATATACCCTTTTACTCTACGAGTAACGGGTATAAAAAACCTCTTAAAAGCATTAAGGCCAATTCCCATTTAAAAATATATTATTTCGGCTTCAAGTTATTTTTTTTAAAAGTAATATAAACCAAGATTTTTGTAGGATAGATTAAAAATATATTTATCCAGTGTTAGTAAAGAGAAAGTTAGTTTAGTACAGAAAAGATAACCATGCAAAACTTTTCTCACAGATAATCTATTAATTGTTTAATAATAGTTTCCAGCTCCTTGTCATAACCAACTTAATCCAATTCCATTTCAAGTGCTACTCAATTAGTCGAAGCAATCACAACTCTTGTCAATGTGCATGTTTTGCATAATGCTTGGCATGAAACGTATGTAAACTCGGCGCCTCCAAGGCAGGCCCACATTAACTGGGGGCCTCTGACCAATAGTTAAATCAAATCGTTTGCAAAACGCACAAATATTTATTTAGCAAATGCAACTTAATTGATACCAATTGAATATAGGACGGGCGCGGCAATAATTCAAAGTGCCAATTGTGGTTTAAAAATCATAAATTAATTTTAAATTAAACAATTTTGGTGTAGGGTGCATTGTGTACGGTGTTGTGGACTGTGCGTGCGTGTGCGGTGAGACGAGAAAAGCTCGAATTCCGTGGCATATACTATATATTTTTTATACATATTTTCAATTCGTCTCGTGGGAGGAAAATAATGTGTGTCCGAATTTCTTTGCTTGTGATTTTTACACAACGATTCTTTAACTCTTGGACTCGCTGCCTGGCTTTTAGTGTATGCGGGATGTGGAGATAGTCACCTCACTGATCAGGGGTTCCGCCAACTGATTGTCGGTGATGCGCGTCATCACCGTCTCCGTGAACGTGGACTTGGTGATGGTCTCGGTGACGCGGCCAAGTTCGGTGGGTGCCGCCGGGAACATAGGTAGATCCGGCTGAGGCTTATTGACATTAACCGTGACGGCACTCACGCCCACCTCGTTGGGCCGGGCCACATGCACCTGATGCTGACTGCCGCCGCTGAGGAAGTGTGCCGGGATCATCGCCTGAAAATCGTCGCTGGTCAGCGGTCGCAACGAGGAAGGCTGCTCATGGTTGTGGTTTCGTGGGTTTGGGTGGTTGGTTGAATATTTACGTTGTTACGTGGTTTTTGGGTTTAGCAAAGTTTTCGGAAATATCGGTTTTAAGCAAGTTTTTTTTGGGGGATGGTGGTTCAGAGAAAAAGAAACAAAAATATGTTGGATTTTGTAAATTTTGGTTTCACTTTTGATGGGCTATGAAGCTATCGTAAGATCTATAACTAAGCTAGCGTGCCTAATTATGATTATCATTAAATTATTTACAATCCTTCAAATGCTTCCTAGGTTTTTGACTCTTTTTGAATGGGTGCTTCGAAGCCGGGACACAAATCGGTGCATTCTTATTTTATAATAGGTCGAATTATAATTCGACTGTGTTTTTAATGAGCATATTTGTAGCATTGGGAGGACAAACAAGGCGCACAGGGCACATGCAAAACAAACACAAACAATTTCGTTATATATACGAGTAGATGAGCAAATATATAGTTCTAGCAACTAGGGTTATGAGTAATTGATAATCTGGCGCAGATATGGATTAGCACATATTAGGTATCTTACGACTATTAAGTGTGTTCATGTTTATGTTTTGAATTTTATTGGGTCGCAAAATATCAACAACAATTTGCGTGGACGACTTGCGCTGCAGTTTTTTATAGATAGAATTTTGTTACTTACCTTTTGGGCTAATTAAAAATGAAGTATACTGCAGCGAAAGTTTAAACATATTGTTTCCTAATCCTTCCGATTGATAATGATTGTAACAAACAAAAAAGTAACATACGAGCTTATGGGCAACATAAAAATGACGTGCAACTGGCTGATCGGAAAACTAGACTAAAGACTACCCAGCTACTAAAGAAAATAGAGCCAACTTGGCCTTACCTGAGCCTCGCCGGAATCACCACTGGAGGTGGAGGCCGCTCCATGGTCTCCATCGCCCATCGGAACGGAGTTGGTGCGACGAGGAGCAGGCACAGGTTGCCCCGTGCCACTGTCTATCGCGGCAGCAGCGGCAAATCCATTAGTTTTGCTGCTGGGCAGCGTATTATTATTGTTGTTTAAGCTAGCTGGCACAGTGTGTGTGGGTGTGACTGTGGGCATGGTCGAAGTCAGGGTGTTGTACTTGTAAGGCTGCTCAACTTCCCCGACAGCTCGGCTAAAGTTAGCTGTTGAAAATCGAGGTAAAAAAAACTTGGTTACTTCAACTTTTTCTGGAGAGTGCAGTTTTTAGTTATTGAATCATTTGACAGGGTCGTGCAAAGGCAGAACATAAGGAAAAATTTCAATTAAATATATTGAGAGGGAACAAAAATTGAAATTCAGAACTAAAGAAGATGACTATAATCCCCATATGCCATGAACATAGTGGTAATAATCAAATAAATCTTGCTTAAATTATAGAAGTTCATGCGTGTCATATAGCCAATACCCACCTGGTCGGTTGGCCAGATATCCGGAGGGGCTCAACGAGTTGAGCACGGCCGGACTACGTGGACTCGTCGGTGGTTCCAACGGACCTCGGTACTCTCGCTGCAATACCAAGCGCACAAATCGCTGCGGTTCAGTCAGACAGCCGACGGCAGCGTCATGATGCGCGTCAGTCATATCGTTGCCGTTAATCTATACAGGGAAATGCCATTAGCTTGGGTCAGAGATTGGAACCTCCGGCTCCGCCACGCCTCCCACTCACCGCCATGACCCTGTCGCCCACCATAATTTTGCCATCGCGGTGCGCCAGTCCACCCTCCGTGATGCGCGATATGAAAATGCCATCGCAGTCGTCCTTGAACGGTGGTGAACCCTTTCCGCCCGCAATGCTGAAGCCCAGTCCTTGCCCGATCTGATCACGAATGAGCGTGGTGTGCAGCTGGATATAGCTCAGAGGCGCCTCCTGGAAAAACCACAAATCGAAACCAGAAATCAATCACAAATAGGGATAGACGACACGAGTGAAATGTCAGGCGTGGGTTTGGTAAAAGGATTTAATGCGTTACACACCCTGCCATTCAGTAGCAATCCGTTGGGGCCAGTAGGCTGCACTGTTTGTGCGGCAGTGGGTGTGGCAAAAACATTGCCCGAATAGCTATGTGTGGGAGCAACCTGCTGAATTGGCTGTTGCTGTTGTTGTTGAAGCTGCTGCTGCTGTAGCTTTTGCTGTTGAGGCACAACTTCAATGGGTGCCGGGATGTAACGCTCGTGGCTAACAGATGCCGCTGGAGGGGCAACCTCTGCTACTAGTGGCCTTGTTTCCACAGAGATCTGCGAAACACTGCCATCCTCGCTGAACACGGGGTGTCCAATCAGCCGTGTTACCTCACGCTGGACCACCAAAACCAAAACGGCACCACAGGCTTTCAACACCTGCACGGCCTGATAGTGATCCGCATCCACGACGACAATACCGTTGACCTTGATCACCTTGTCGCCCACTTTCAAGCCAGCCAGGTCGGCGGGCCCGGCTTCGGTGACCCTTGATATGAAAATGCCATCATCGTCACCCTTGAAAGGTGTGGAACCCTTGCCACCGGCAATACTCAAACCCAGTCCAGCTGCAGTGCGTTCGATGTGTATTTCATACTGTTCCACACGCAGCTCCGTAACACCATCCAAGTTATCTGCAAAAACGAAGATTAATATTTAATTAATAATCTTGTTTCGATTTAGAAAAGAAAAATGCCATGTATTTTGGCTTATTTCCCAAAATGTTACCATAATGCTGCCTCTGTCTTTCGTAATCCCGATCGACAGGATCATAGCTAGTCACTATGCGTACTCGTTTGCCCTTTCGCTGCAAGGATCCACTGGGACTACGATTGGAGGAGGCCAGTGAGCTGCGTAGACTGCTCATCGCAGGACTATTCCGACCACTTCCAGCTCCCGAGTAGCCATGGTTTCCATTGATACGCTGGCCATTTCGTGGCAAGGTATTGTTGCCCTCTTTGACTTTGATTTTGACATTGAACATGACTTGATTTGCTTTTTATCTGAGTGCA
This sequence comes from Drosophila fuyamai, assembly GCA_018153365.1. Taxonomy (NCBI): domain Eukaryota; kingdom Metazoa; phylum Arthropoda; class Insecta; order Diptera; family Drosophilidae; genus Drosophila; species Drosophila fuyamai. Next base: position 9,117,233 of record JAECXW010000116.1, on the reverse strand, counting down.
CTTTTTAATATAAGTAGCAGCTATGCATCTTGTCCAGACACCCTGTGTTGTGTATGCGAGGCAACCTATTTTTTATTTGACTGCACTTTTTAATATGCGAACCTAACTTTTCATGCTGCTCCGCTGCAGAAACGTAATCGATCTGTGTCTGCCAGCGGAATAGATAAAAGCTAAGTGGGCACCCTATATGCATCCATTCAAGTGCATTGGCACGGAAAACCTCATCAATGTAAGAGCATCAGTGAAATTATACTATTACAATTTTGATTGCCGTTGATTAAATCAAATTTTAAACAGCTCCAGCTAAGCAAATATCCAAAAAGATTTGTGCTTAGCATAAAATTTGCTTTAATGACATCCAAATTGAATGACCCAAAGTTGGCCAACAGCATCTGGCGCTTGGCCATAAACAGCAGTCAATGAACCGGTGCGAAAGCCATATTTCCCCCCACTAGAAACAGACATTAAAGCAACGACCTTGCGAGAGACCCCTCAAATGCCGCAGCTAAGAATACCCACCCCCCCATCCCCATCACCGTCTTTGTATAATTATTAAATAAATAAACAGACAGCCAAGAAAACTCACAGACGTCCTTCAGGTGAGAAGAGGTGGTGTAAAGAAGATGAGTACCAGTAACTTTTCCCTTCTCAAAAAAACCTTTATTGCTTTTATTTTCGCTATTGCTGATTTGCACTCAATAAATCCGTCGGCACTTTGGCCAACAAAATGATTTTATTTTCCCCCGACTGTCAAAAAGTCGCTGGGAGCGCTCAAAACAGAGGCTCTTGGCTCTCGAGACAATTTCACTTTGTAATTGAATTCGAGTTTTCATGTTAATCAAGGCATAAAGAAAAGGACAGAGCAAATCTGGCTCTCAGGCCCACCTCACTCGGAACTCGGCTCCTGTCTGCCTGTCAAGTCAACATTAATATTGCTGGATTTCAGTTTCCGACCGACATTGCCATTGCCATTCACTCAATGTTCCATTATTGAGTTTGGTAGGTTGCGTGGTGGTTTTGGTGTTCAGAAAATTTGTTTTCATTGCTTACAGACAACCCAAGTTTGTTTGTGGTTCATAATTCAACCATTTCTAAGGGGAACTTTAAGCGAAGGTGTTGTGGCAAAGCATTCTGTTTAAATGTTTTAAATGCCATCATCTCATCTCCTTCATTCTCAATTTAACTCTTAGAATTGTCGGACAAATGTGTAACCAAAAGACATTTTTATGGATATTTCGCCCACACATGCATACGTTCAGAATAAAGCCATCTTTTCATGCTTTTCACCCGATGAGTGGGAGAAAAACGGTCAGAGGCAACAATAACCAGAGAAAAAGCCATAAAACAAAATAAGATTTTTCCCGGGAAGGAGAACAAATGACACGTGCTGTGTGTTTTTATTCCGGTTCCTGAGGACGCCGGAATGTAGGCAATCTTTGGAGCGAAGGGAGAAGAGAAGTTTTAATACGAAACAGGAACTGCAAGAAGGATCGCATAAAGTCATTTGTTTTCCTCATATTTCTTATCAGACTTATTTTACTGATTGCCAGAGTGCCTGCGAACTTTTTGCGGCACCCACTTAAGCGGGCATTTAAGCATTTTACGATGACATCACGCGTGCAGCTCAATGAGGTGAGCCCGAAATAAGGCCATCGTTTTGTCCTTCCCCGTAAAATGAATGGCATAAACATAAACATATAAAAATTTAAATATAGCAAAAGACGAGAGCAGCTCGTAAAATGTCATCGACGAGGTGGCAATAAGAAATGATGATTCCACGAATGCATTAGCATTTGCACGCTGGTTATGAATCTGAATTCCTAGGTAGCTGACAAATGCCAAATTCCAAATCAATGGCATGGTATTCTGGAGTATCCCAGACGGTTTTTTGTCCGCTGGTATCTTTTTGTTTTGTCATTTATATGTAAATGACCAGAAGGAAGGAGGCTCTGTCCCTGGGAAATTAGCCAACGGCATGGACTCATGCCAAAGGCTGAAATCATATTTCATTCCCCTGTTTTTCCTCATGGCAATCTGTGGTCAAGATGTGGATAGCATTCCTGCAGCTTCGACTTGTCATACTCGATATGACAGTGAAAAAAAACTTTGGGGCCAGAACTTTTCTCATTCATGCAAATTCGCTTTCCACTCTGACGGAATTTAAGGCAATGACCGCATCGAATCAATCGATTTTAATTACCCAACTATTATCAATGGCAAGAGATCAAGTAATCGAATGCGATTAAAGCGACTTAAAGCCTTTTTTGCGATGTCACGTGAGCTGCACTTGCTTCTTTTTTTTCTGAAACTTTTATGAAAAATGCTACAGTTATGGGAAACTGGCAGCCTCCATGATTAATTGCCGGCCAGGTTAAACGGCGGGTAGAGATGCTGCCGCTTCTGACAAATTGCAAGTGTTAAGCTTTGGAAATCAACAAAACCGACCGTGCGACGTCCGCTTAAATGTGGCGACAAAAATTAATGAACAAAGTTTTTATGGGAGCATAAAAAACTCTGAAATATCCCGACAACAAACTGATTGTTCTCTTTCGATTTTCACTGCAATGAAGCATTTTTGCCAAAGAGAGAAAAGGTTTGCGTTCACAACACTGCTATCTAATCAAACTTTGGAATGCGTAAGCCAACGTGATAAAGCAAAACAAGAAGGCCCAAAAAGGGGGAAAATACGAAACACAAAGCGAAACCGTAGTAAAACAAACTGGTGATAAGGCAGCTCTGTGAATCATTACGAAATTTTTGGACACATACGAACATTACAACTGCGGACCAAACCCAGTACAGCGAAGTCAAGTGGGTAGTTAATGACCTTGGTCCACCTGTCGAATGCGTTATTTCCTGCTATCAGTAGGCAGCATGGTTTTGCCTGGCTGATTAATCTGTTTATAACGAAAAGGATGATATCATGGGCGGGAACACCGTTTTGGTAATGAAAGCCACACCGTGTGTTCATTGTGATTGCAAGCTGGGGCCAAACAATTCAGGTCGCATTCCCGCATCAATGTTTGTTGACAAACCAATGTTCGCTTGGTTTGGTTTCAAACAGCCACCCCACCCTGCACCTCCTCTCTTGCGACAATTACTCGAATTTTCCACATTTCCATGCTATCAACATGGCGGCGGAAATATTGGAAAAATACGCACTGAAATTCTTTGACCCGAACATACTTCCCTTCTCGGCTGCAGCTGGCGTTTATTGCATTTTTGTTTGTTTCTCGCGCGAAAATGGGAAGATGGGGTTTTTTGAAGAGGGGGGAAACTGTCACAAGTGATGAGGCAGCGGGACGTGGGGTGGGAAATTTTTCCACCGAGGAGTGGCGGTTTAAGCGATAAACTTAGCATGCAACTGTGAAATGCACAAGGCCCGGCGCCATGAGTTCAGGGCTATTCCGGGCGCAAAACTTAAATATTCGGCAAGCCGGAATCGTGTTTGTTTGATGGCCATGATAGAAAGAGTGCATACTGCAAATAGTTTAAATTGCTGTTTGCACAAAAGCTGCAAGAGAACAGCAAATAATAATGCGTACTTTGTTACATCAGTGATGAAAAGGGGGCGCACTGAACAAACAAACCAGGAAACCGACAAACAATCATATGCGCACACATCGACGAACACGAAACATTCTGAGGGAAAAATTCAATAAGAATTCCATGCAATCAACGTTACAATACATAAATAATGAATGCCATTGCCTTGAGCTTATCAACGGTTTATTTATTGGCCAACATTGGTCGACTCGGACGGTGCTTTTCTGTTAAGCACAGTTCAAAAGATGGTTTCTACACTTTAAAAACCCTGCAGGAAATGTGCAGCAAATGCAGCTTATTGTTTGCCCGGATCCAGCAAGGAAAAAGAAAAAGAAGAAAAATAGGACAAGAACGGAGGAATGTCAAAGGAATTGTGCAAATGTTGATTGTATTGCCGAAGCGTTTGCAATATCTAACCAAAAAATCTGTGCAAAGGCGAAGAAAATCCCGGAAACCGGATATGCATGTAACCGAACCGAACCGAACCAAGGCACACTTTTCATGTTTGCCATCTGCAAATATCCAACAGATACCCGGCAATGCTTGCTATATAAACAAGACTAAATTTACTTTCAAGTAGCTCATTTTCGGGGATATGCACTGCAGCCGAAATGCAAATAGGGAAGGCTATTTGGCCTGGGGGTTCTTTTGCGATTTCACAAGGCACAGCCTTGAGCACTTGGATTGACAGAGAAGTGCAGCTGAAATTCAATTATGGCCTCGGGCCATCATACGCTGCGTATGCGCAATGTGAGAAACTTTCCAGACGACTAATCCACTGCTGCTGCCACCTTGCTTTTTCCATAAAAGAATTATGACAGACGGCAGACAAAAATCGATAACAATATGCGTCCCGAGACAACAAAACACGTAAGCAGAGAAATATAAAATCGAAACAAAAAACATTTCACACTCTCTTCTTGAGAAGTATTTAACAATGAAATGTTATTTTTTCTTTCGTTTTATGACTAAGTCAAGGTACGGCTATCTGCGTGAGAAGCTTCAACTATTGTTATTGTGCAAGATCTCGGGGGTCTTGGCTATAACTGGCAGTCTGTTTTGAATGCCAATATAACAAAAAAAACAAAAAGCGGCGTATAATAATAAGTGCAAATATACGGTGAGCTGCTGACGAATGTAGCGCGTCTCTCGCGACGTTGACAAAACGCAAGCGTAACTGAAGAATGACTAAAGCAGGCGACGAGTGGGCCAAGCGCCCAGACCCGGTCGCAAAGTCTGGCAATTGCACTCGGTCTGGTCTCTCCGCAGCTCTCTGCCAGCTCTACTCACTCTCAGTTTTCCCAGGTAGCAGCCAGCCCTAGCAAAATATATAATGAGACAACTCATTTCAGTTTCATTTGCACCATTTTTTATCGCCTCATTCGGCGTGCTCTCTGCTTGTTTACCCCTTCTTTTCGAGTGAGGTTTGCACTCTTTTTCCACTAACACGGCTCACTTTTATCAGCTTTTGCAAGCTGATATCGCTGCCTGATAAGCGAAAACTACGTGCCGTTCCTATTTATAGGCCAAGTTTGTGCTCAACTGTTGCGTATATTTCACAAGCCAAACTCGGTTTCTACACCTGTATAACGCACTTTTAATCGCGTATCTCTTCCGCTCTCTACCCTTTTTGTTGATATAATTATGTCGGAAGTACTAAAAAACACTCGAATGTATTTATGCCTAGATGGCGTGTGGAGAGCAGAAACAATTTAAAGGGGTCATGGGTGGTCTCTGTGTGGTTTTACTTTGCATCGAATGGGGACTGAGAGGATGCCAATTAAATTTCCACTTCAGTATCTGCCCTTTTAGGTCAGTCAGTTGGTAAATGAGTGAAAATTACCAGTCCTCGCCCGCCTTTTATCGATTTGCCATCGATGCAAGCTATCCTATGCCGCACCCAAAGCACTTTGGCCATTTTCGAGACAGTTCACAGAGATAGAGCAATATAAATGTAATTAATTGAAACAATTTCGGTATTTACCTGGGTCGGTGCTAGTCTCTGTTTTGCCAGCTGGAATGGGCGAGAGCGACGAGTCGAACGGATGCTGCTGTTGGTCCTGTTCCCTCTCCACCTCCAGCTGCTCTTCCTCCTCTATGGGCGATGTCACTTTGCCGGACAACGAGTGCTGCGGTGTGGTATCATTTCGCTCCTGGGAGGCCAGGGCATTGGCCAGGATCTCGCTGGCCTGCTTGTCGGTTAAATGCTGGACACGCTTATTCTTTAGATGATGCGGGGTGTCCCTGGGATGAAACAAAACGTGGAAATTAGTTGAGAATTGAATGGGTAAGTGGAGTTTAAAGGCATCAACGACTGGCAACGGAATAATAATATCCAACGATCTCCTCTCCGAATTCAACAAAGTGCCTAACTTAACCTATTGTTTTATTGATTGAATTATTTAATAGCCTCACCTTCTGTGCAATTTGGGCGGTCGTTTATAGAAGTCATCATCTTCGCCCTCCACCTGAAAGCCCACACGGCGATCGGATTCCTAAGAAGTAGAAAAACTCAAGTTGTAGTAGTTGTGTAGTATTTATCCATAATGAAACTTACGAACTCATCCTCCTGCTCGTCATCATCTTGACCCTCATCGGTGGTACCAACAGTGGCTGCTAGTTCGGCAACCACGGCTGCTGTTGCTGCCTTCACATTATTGGCTGTGGTACTGGTGCCCTCTGAGGCACCCTGTACTGTTGGTGGCGCAACTGTTGCTGTGGTTGGAGTGACGACACCCACAGCTACCGGCTGTTTGGAATTTACACCAACGATTGGTTGCTGCACTAGCTGTGCCGGCTGTTGGTGATTATTTGTAATGGTTCGAGTCTCGGTGGGAGTCTCCGCTACTTTGGTGCCGTTCTGTGGAAGAAAAGGAAATTTTGTATTTACTTTACATATACATTCTACATTTTACAGTTTCCGAAACTAATGTGTGAAGATTTAATTTATACTTATTTATATTGGTAAAATAAATGTAAGATATGCGCATGTTACTAAAATATCTTGTATAAGTCAGTGTAAAAATGTAATTTGTAGGCGTTTTCCACCCACATAACTATCTATATTCATAGCCCGAAGCTGCATAAAAACGTATATTAAAAAGGTTTGGATAGATTGATTTACTAATAAACTACACTTTTTTAAATTAATTCCATAAAAACGAAATCTACGACAACTGCTTGTATAGTGAAATCTATTCTATTTTAGTCAATTGTTCACTATTGGTTTTACCAAAATGTAAATGAGCTTGGAGCGAACCAACCATTAATTGTACCATGCCCGGTTAGATCTTTTCTATTTCTGCTTATTAAGCATTATTTCTAGGGTTAGTATTGGCCAAAGAAGCACAACAACGTATGAAAGCAATCGTATATTTGCAGTGGAAAGTGCATGCATCCAGTTCGCCTTAATCTTTTAGCGATGGAAACACAGCAGAAGATTGGAATTCGGATCGAATCCAGCACTCACCTCCTCCGGCAGCGTGACCAGATTGGCGTGCTCCTCGTGCCGGCTGCGCTCCACCTTCAGCTTCTGTGCCTTGGCCTTGAGATCCTTGGGATGCGGCGTGTTCTGACGCACGAAGGGCGTGTCCTTCTCCTGGGTGGCCTCCTCCGAGAACTTGACCACGGTGCGCGACGGTTCGCGCTCCTCGAACGGCTCCGAATCAGATTCCAGGTCGCGGGCTATTTCAGGGGCAAATCAAACGAATTCCATTAGCATATAAATCAACGGTGCGATGAGGTGATTGGGGTTCGAAATTGGTCAGAGATTAGTGAACTGCATGCCCATGCACACACATTTACTACGTAGTTGGGATATATAATATATATGAAATATATGCAAACAACGATATTTATTATATACAAACAGAATTATATTCAAAACGCTTAATGGTCTACGCTTTTGGTTTCGCACAAATCAATAAATAAACTGCCCATTAAAAGCCAGCCACGAACTACAAGGGGCCAACCACTATTTTTGGCCACCGGGCGTAAACATTTTTGCCAGGTCTGCCGGACCAAACCATCCAGTCCGTCCACTGGCTAATCCATCAAGCGCTTATGAGGAGTGTGTGCGCCGTAAATTTTTCACACCTCGCCACGTAAACAACATAAAAGTTGCAACATGTGGGGGTGATCAGGGAACCCCAGAATCTCAGATTCCATCACCACCGACCGACCTCTACCCTCCACCCCACTGTCCAATCAATCTATCACCGCAGCAGGTGCAGGGGATGGCTTATACAGCCATGAACAAATGCAAATCGCTGTTTTCGAGGCAGGAAGTGCCTCTGGCAGGGCCTAAGTAGCTGAAGCTGCATGCACAATTGCCGAATGTCCGGCGCGGTCGTAACTTACAATCGTTACCGATTTTAGCATAGACAAACAAACAAATTCGGTGCCAGTGGGGAGTCCGAGTTAAGTAAAGATGAAGATTTATGCAAATGGCAGACGACTTGTAATAGCAATGATAATAATAAGGGGCCATGTCGTGGGGTGCGTCGTCGCTGTCAAAATTATTTCCTCTTGTTTTTTCTGGGTGCCCAAGTCTCATGACCGTCACTGGCTTTAATTGGATAATTTGAACACAGCTTACATGGCTTTAAGATATGCGGGGAAAACAATAAAACGAGTTTGATCTTGAAACTATTCACACATTCGTCTAAATTGGCTGAGTTATGTGTGTTATTTGTGCTCTCGCTTTGTGCACTTAATCCGTCATTGACCATTGATCGTTTGCGAAATGATAAGTCAAACAATTTGGTCGTCTGGTTACCAGACAAGTTGGTTCTCCAAATATGCTGATGATATAAGCTATTTATAGGCAAACGAAGAGGCCGAAACTCGTTTGGAAGCCAAGTAACAGTTACAATATCTACTTATACATTCATTTCGATTGGGAGGCAACTACGCCAACCAACCAAAACCACAATAGCAACATCGGTAACAACAAATACAGGTTGAATCATGCGGCACTCAATCAGAGAATGTCACAGTAAGAACTGGTGATAAACGGATTAAAATTCAAGGTAATCTCATTTGCATATTTACAGACAAACTTCTTGGTCTAGAACTTTATCAAAATTAATTTGGTAATGTACTCCTAAATTCTGTGAAGATTTTTTTCACATAAAATCTGATTATAATTTAATTTGTACAATAAACTCAAATGCATTTTGTTTTTCTCTGTCCAATAAGTAAAATATTGACAGAACTCAACAAATTTGAATGAAATTTAGACCAGTTTCTTGAAGTTCGGAGTCCATCCATCCAGGTCGCACTGTAGACGCTGTGACAGGCCATTAATCAACAGTTAGTTTTGGTGCCATTCACAAACGTACCACATCGAAAAGAGCCAGGCGATTAATATTATTAACCAACGCAGCGTCATACACATAATTACATTCCTTGTCGATCTTGCCCTAGTTTTTTTTTAGGTCTACTGCCTTTCATTCCTACCGTGACGTCACAACCGTTGACATCACTCAAGAGCCCCAAATGAAAAGAACGAATATGGAAAGGAAAATTAAATGGTAATGGATCATGGCATTTTGCAGCCTACAACAAACAAATCGTCTGTTTAGCCGCTTTGATCTGGCATGCTGCCACTGACAGGCAGCTAAAACTGATCAATTCGGAGGCAAAATAGATCCCAATCATTTCCCATTCCTGTAGCCCAAGTGGTTTTTTATTCGGGGTGTGTTGGAACCAATAGAATAAACGGCACTGATCTGCGATGGGAAACACGCATGAGGCGAATACTTTCGGCCCCAGCCGTCAAATGAATGGAGTATAAACACAAAATAATAACATAATCAAATCAAACAAGCCAAATCGAACACACTTTTATCATCCATCGCAATACGTTGCCTGTGCGAGAGTATTCACTCATGCATAGAAAACATATATTCATGTTTTTCAGCCAACGCCCGGTCCTGAGACCCCCAACTAAAAAAAAAACAACTTGTTGTCATGACGTCATTGGCTGGCGTTTTGGAAAACCGGTTAGTGTTTTTGTTTCAAACACTCAACAAGCATTGTCAATGCTGACTGGGTTTTGGTCGGGCCAAGATGCGCTTCCAACCAAAAGTGTTTTGGGGAGCTCCGATGCTATCATCTATGTATCTAAGAAGAACCCAAGAAAACAGAATTCAGTCTGTTAAATGTCAACCGGAAAAAGTTACGAAAGTAGTTTAAGGTGTGGTGTTATTTTATATCATATTATATTCTTATTTCCATTTATGTCACTTCATCTGAATAATGTTTTCTAATTTAAATTAAATTAGTTTTCTGCTTATGTTTAACACTCGAACTTAATTTGGACCAATAAGCATCTAAATATATGATATATACATAAAGCGAACATGCATATGTTGAGCGGGCATGCTAAAAATATGAGGCGAGCCAATACAGTAGAGTTTCAACTCAAAAGAATTAAACTTTAAGGTAAATTTAACAAAAATTTAAAGCCAAGCGTGAACTTGTTGTTCGTGAATCCAAGTCGAGCAACTCTACTATACAGACTTGTTAACTGTACAAGGCAGATATAGCGTGTATTGTTATTGATACAGAAAAGGTAATACTCAACGCAAACCTTTTTGCTGATAACTGAAGAATTCCGTTGAATCGAATTTTTCGCTTGATCTATAAAGCGTCATGGGTGGATAGTCTTTGATTGGATGAACATAAAATAGAGGGTGAGTAGGGTGCAATGTTGGAAAGAGCGCGTGACGTGGCGGAATGCAAAGAAAATAATTGAAATCAGTATGAAACACAATTATGGAAAAAGTGCTCTTGCCGAAGCACAGTTAAAAGTTAATTATTATCACAAAAATAGGTGAAAACTTGCCGGGCGGATAAAATTTAAATCGAATTTAAGAATTTTGTATAAGTTTTGTTCACCAGAAAGATAGTGAAAGGTTCACACACATGTACAACGTACGGAACTTGGATAGCGCTTGTTTTGTTGGCAATGTTTGCTCACTTTGCGGTTTATCTTATCGCGGAAACGCGAGCATAGATTGAAGATATTGCACAACGATAGGGGGCAGCGGGGCTCTTGTGGAATCTATGTCAGGTGCTGATTAAGGCACATAACTTGGCCAAACTTGGCCCACTATGAGCAAACAGCGCCAAATATGGAGCAACCTTTAGCCACTGGGTTAAACCACTGAGAAATTTATTACTCAGCTGACTCATGCAAACTCACCTGGGGTAATTGGCTGATATTCCTGCTGGGGCAGCAGGTAACAGGACAGCACCTGTTCGCCCGTCTCCGCATCCATGTCCGGCTGGAAGGTTAGCAGCGGCTGTGACTGATTCTCCGACAGCCAAACGGCCTTCAGCTGCAGATTGACCAGCGAATACGGCAGATATAGCAGTTGATTCCCGCTGACGTCAAGCACATGCAGTACGGTGCAGTTGCCCAACTCCGGTGGCAGTTTCTTCAGCTTGTTGTCCCGCAGACTTAGCACGCCCAGATTGGCACACTGACCAATCTCCAGGGGCAGGTATTCCAGCGCGTTGCGATCCACGTTCAGATTGCTTAGCTTGGTCATCTGGCCAATGGAGGCGGGTAACTCGGAGAGGAAGTTCTCTGTGAGAATCAGCTCCTGCATGTTTTCACAGCTTGAACAAAAAGAAATCAATTAGGCGAGATGGTCGGACTTAAAAAATTATTTAGTGAAAGCTTATAGTTAGGTTAAGATTAAGTATTCTAGTCCAAAGGTAAATTTTGGACCTTGAAATTTATTAACTAGTTAAAATCTTTCTATTTAAATATCTATCCAACACTCTCTTTCTGAATGCGTTTTTCATATATGTATGTATACAAATTGTTTTTGTTGTGTTTGGGCAAATATTGTGTTAAAACCAAGATAAGATAAGAAAATTGCCTCAGCTTGCGAACTGAACCGGTAAACCAAAGGAAAATATTTAAAACAAGAGAGAACGCTATAGTCGGGTGCCCCAACTATCAGATACCCGTTACTCAGGTAAAGGGAGTGCGAGGGAGATGGAGATAGAAACTTTGATCACGCATAACTTTTTAACGAATGGTCCGATTTAAAAAATTTCTTCTACATTTCGATAGGTATTGATAAACACAATAAAACTGCATTTTTACTTTTCCGAAATATTTAAATTTTTAAAATCTTATATAAGCGATTGTGGGCGTTAAAGGGGGCGTGGCACCTTTTTGAAACAAACTTGCGCTGCGTAGGAACTCCTAGAATCTGCATGCAAAATGTCAATCTTCTAGCTTTTATAGTTTCCGAGATCTCAGCGTTCATACGGACAGACAGACGGACAGACGGACAGACGGACAGACGGACAGACGGACATGGCTATATCGACTCGGCTAGTGACCCTGATCAAGAATATATATACTTTATAGGGTCGGAAACGCTTCCTTCTACCTGTTACATACTTTTGCACGAATACAATATACCCTTTTACTCTACGAGTAACGGGTATAATAATATAATTAAAATTGTATATCAGACAGAAAAAATATTTAATATATTGCAGCTATTGAATTTTCCATTCCTATTATATTCGATGATATTGGATTTTTCGTGTCTATTTTGTGTAAAAAATTTGAAAAAATAACTTAAACTAACTTTAAGGAACATGTGGGTTTAAAAAAAACGTGTTTACAGAAACCGTAACAGATTTAATATATTATATTATAAGTATGCACTTACTTCCCGAGCGTGTCGTTCAAGCGCTGCAATCGATTCTGGTCCAGTTTGAGGATAGTCAGTCGGCTTAGCTTGGCAATGCCATCGGGCAGGGATTCGAGTAGATTCTGGGCCAAATCCAGGTCTGTCAGACTGACCAGACCGCTGATCTCGTTGGGCAACTCCTCCAGCCGATTCTCGGACACATCGAGGTAGGTCAGTTTGGTCAGAAGACCCAGCTCTGGCGGCAGTCTCTGCAGCTGATTGTGGTCCAGCCAAAGCTCGTGAAGACCGGGCAGGTAGCCCAGGTAGGGCGGCAGATCCTCGATCTCGTTGTCGCCCAGATCCAGGCGCTTTAGCTTCGTGAGCTGGCTTATTGTCTCGGGCAGGTGTTTGAGCAGGTTCTCGCGCAGCTCCAGCGATTCCAACTGCGTCAGACTACCAAAGTCCGCTGGCAATGTGGTGAGCGACATGTCGTTTAGGCCCAGGATGGTCAGATTCTTCAGCTGGGAGAAGCCCGAGGGCAGCTTGGGTATCGGATTCGAGCTGAAGTCGGCCACCTGCAGGCTTTGCAGATGCTTGATGTCGTCGGGAATGTCGGGTATGTCTAGAAGAAGAGAAAACATATTGTTTACTGATTGCTGTTACGACTTTTCAATAAGCCAAAGCCAAGCTCGTTGGTTATCGGGTTACACATTTCTATCTGCTCGGCTGATTGACTTGCTCACGCATGAATTGCTCCAAAGGGCCGCGTTAAAATATTAATAAATCTGCTATAAATATTCCATGCGACTCACTGAACGAAGGATTTCCGCATATGGCCTTGTCATAGTCTATCAATTCATTTGGTTTTAAACTGCACGTTTTCCTTTTGGCAGTTTGCTGAATTATCGATAAGACGAAAGTTGGAAAAACTATTTGCATATATGTGTATATATGCCCGCTTTTGGCCATGGCTTCCGTTATTATTGTTTGGCCCCGGTCCGATAGAGCGAGACGAAGCGTAAAATGACAAACGAAACTTGTTGATCGAATAAATTTCGAGCTGCCAAAGCGGAAATGCGCACGCAAAGGACCCGGGAAAACAGGCGGCGGTGTACTGGTATGTGTGCTGTTTACCAGCACGCCCACAAAAGCTTTTCCACGAGAGCCTCGTATAAAAACCACGAAACTGGCAGCAAAAGCAAAACGACAGGTGGCAGTGGGAGCTACAGGGCCTCGAGCCTTTTCAGCACTGTTTAAATTGACCCAGATACATGGTGAAAACACTTGTACACCACCTCCCGATAAAAGAGAACAAAAACGAAACATCGCCATCGGTCAACGCGGGGTGACTTGCCCCATGTGTCCACATTCAATCCAACTAATACGACACGTGGGACCCGCAACGCGAACTCGCCGCGACAGGCCAGCAACATCAAGGCATTGAGGCAGGACGGAAATCAGGGGGAAATGAGTCCTGGGGCAGGACATGCTCGAGTTGTGTGGGCCTACAATGGACGCGGCTGTGGCCTCGTGGCAATCGGCGGATGTGGCCAGTCATGGACCCCCGTTTGCTGGGAATGTCACCAGTTGTGGCAGTTCGCCGATAAGCTATTTATTTGCAAATGCATTGCCACATTGCCACAGCAAGAACAACAAACGAGCAGACGGAGAATACGGACACGAAGAGCTGCAGCAGCATTTAATTAAGAATTATATAAAAATATAAGCTGCATTCGTATTTATGTATTTCAGCATGGCATTGTGGTGCATTGTGTGCAATAGCAGGCCTTGTTCATGGCCTTGAATGCACTGGCCAATTATAGATACTACAGTTGAACAACTTGAAACACCATCTGCTCTAAATGAAATCAACAACGGCTTTTGGCTTTTACAGTGCTTTAGAGATTGCCTATGAAATTAGATGTGGTTCTTAGTTGTAAGCTAAAGAAATTATACTTCAAAGATAGCATCAAATTTTATAATAATGGTTTTTGAGCCAAAGTAAAATTAAATTCAAGTATTTTTTTTTTATTAAAAAACAACATTAAGTTTTATTAACCAAAAATGTATAAAATGACTTGTTATTTATTTTAGAATAAGCTTTGGAAATAAATCTGCTTTAACTTTTCTGTTTAAACCAATGCAATGAAATTCAATTAACATTGTATTAATGGTACTTTGGACTTTGGATAAAGTCTGTATATTTTTATACCCTTGCAGAGGGTATTATAATTTTGGTCAAAAGTGTGCAACGCAGTGAAGGAGACATCTCCGACCCTATAAAGTATATATATTCTTGATCAAGATCACCTCCTGAGTTGATATAGCCATGTCCGTCTGTCTGTCCGTCTGTCTGTCCGTCTGTCTGTTTCTACGCGAACTAGTCTCTCAGTTTTAAAGATATCGAATTGAAACTTTGCACACAGCCTTCGATCCTTTGCACGCAGTATATAAGTCGGAAGGGCCAGGATCGGACAACTATATCCTATAGCTGCCATATAACTGATTGATCGGAAATGCCATAACTTTAGTGTTTGTTAAGTTAGGAAGTTGGGATTTCCTATGGGTATTTTATTTGGCCAGTCAATCCGACCTACCAAATTTCATAAGGATCGGCCGACTATATCCTATAGCTTCTATATAACTGATTGATCGGTAATGCCATAACTTTGGGATTTGTAAAGTTAGGAAGTTGGGATTTTCTATGGCTTTTATATTTGGCCAATCAATCTGACCTACCAAATTTCATAAGGATCGGCCGACTATATCCTATAGCCGCCACTTAACTGAACGATTGGAAATGCCATAACTTTGGTGTTTTTAAAGTTAGAAAGTTGGGATTTTTTATGAGTGTTAAGAATGCATCAAATGAATAAGTTTGGAGAATATAAATCGGAATATTCTGCAAGGGTATTTCAACTTCGGCTCCGCCCGAAGTTAGCTTTCCTTTCTTTCTTTTTTTTTAAATCCAAGTTAGTGGGGTTCAACTACATATGCCATATTGCAACAAGATCCTTGGCTATCTGCTAGTGCTCTTTAACCTTCTGAAGGCCTAAAAGCTTTCGCAACAGCAGCAGCCGCACACATCCGTCAATCCGTCAAGCAAAACACTCAAAATTGGATCCCGCCAGTTGTAGACAAATGGACGCAGCACGGCGCTTTTCCCCCGCCCACCCAGAAAAACGCGACCAAAGGCAATTGGAAACATATGGCAGCCCCACAAACCATCACAAGATGCTCAGCTGTGCGGCACAGTTGGCGGTCATTAGATGAACGGCGGTGACAAACAATTCGTTGACCTTTAACACACACACACCGCACACCCGTTTCGAAAAATTGGGGCAGTTGGCCCTTTGGGAAACTCATTTGGAGACGGGAAATTGGAGGAAATACTGGGAGTGCCGAGCATAGTTAGAAAAAAAGAAACGGAATTGTAATCAATTTGTGCAATTATGCAACATAGGCGAGGCGGTGCCCTTCAAAGAAACGGAAAATGCCCCAAAATTTATTTAATTTGTTTATCATATTTTATCGTTACGGAGTGAGAGCAATCCAAAAATAGAGCCCAAATCGGGAACAATACTGAAGGCTTTTTTTTGCATTTATAGCGCATATAAATTTCACCAACCAGACAAGATCAATGAAGAAGAACTGTGCCAAAAAACCGAAAGAAAAGAATCAAAAATAAAACAAGCCATGCGAAACGAAACGAAACGTCAGCAAACAACGACGACATCACAAAGGGGGCGTGTCCGGAGGGGGAGGTTTTGGGAAAAAACCCATATGAAAATTCTTTTCAATGTCATTGAACGAACAAAAATGCTGCTCTGACGCTTGTGTGAAATGTGAAATGATTTGTCAGTATATCAAGGCGACCCAGACAGAAACAAGAAGCAGCACCAGCAGCCGATGGGCGGAAAAAGTGGGAGGGAAGTATAGGCACACAATCGAGGTCACCGCCATACATCTTCCTCAATGCGAGCTGCATTTAATGAAGATGATGTCGAGGATGCATATTTCACGAGCTCGAAAGCAGAAAAGGAAACGAATAAGAAAGAAGAGAAAAATATTAACCCCATCCAGGGCTTTTCAATTTACCTTGCATCATTGGGAGTAAAATCCCGGATTCAATGGCTCGGTTACGTTTTAATCCCCTGCACTCGGCATCCATTATGAGTTTCCATGGCATGTTGCCATTTCACTTATTGCATGCATCCAAAATGATGAAAAGGTTCCAGACTAGGGGAAACAAGCAGCCCTTGCAGTCACCGCCATCGCCATCCTGACATCCCAGCAATTTTAAGGCTGCTATTGTTAAGAGCAAATCCCTAAGCGTCAACAGGGAAAATGGCTTTCCGCCACCAGCGTTCTCGTTCAACCTGAGCGTCGCCTTTGGTGGCACAGACAAGGCTCAAGCTTTCTTGTGTTGCCATTTCAGCTATTTAATAATCCAACTTAGCTATTTTAAATTATTGCCTTATCAATCTGTTATCAAATTTACTTTTCAGTTAAAAAAGGTTTAACCTTTTAAAAACTTCATGATATTTAAGTATTATTATTATATCCAATAAATATTATATTTTGCCATATAAAAAGACCCCTTTAGTTTTTAATGATCGAATAAATAGAAATTAATTAACAAGAGAAATAAGTATTTAATATTTTCTAATAAATATGTAGATTTTAAAATTCGTTTATGAAAAGATTAAAAGAGTTTATTATTTTTTGCTAGATATTTGCAATTGATGCAAAGTCTATCTAATCTCTGGTTGCAACACTGATGGCGCCCCGGGATGATTGCCACATCATCTGCAGAAGATGCTGAGCTGCACTGAGCGAAGCTCAGATGGGATGAGATGATATAAGAGAGGAGGGCTGCCCCGATTGTGATAAGTAAATCATTCTTAATTGTTGTAAAAGATGCGACTATAATGATGATGATGACAGCGATTTTCAAACGCAACAGGTGCCTTTAAACTGCATTAAAACTGAATTTACGACCGCATATGCAGTTTATTCAACTTAAGCTTTTAATGCAGATTCAATTAGCAAGCAAACAAAGCTTAGGGCACTTTTTCAGTGGGTGGTTTGTCAGATTTAATGACTGTTTTACGCTCGTTAGGCAGGCAACAAGTTTCGGTAAAGCCCCTGACAAAACGAACACAGATGCGTCCGTCCAAAAGCATTCACTTTATACAGTGTAAGCATCTGCAATTGACATTCTAAGCCTCCGTCGGCTTTCCAAAACAAGTCAGTTGGTAATTAATTTTCCGGCGTATTTCATTTATTCAAAATCCAGTCATAACCTTTGGCCACCTGCGTCACTTTGTAAATTTCTCTTCAATTAACTAATTGCAAGCCTAATCCTAGCAATTAATGCATGAAAATCTCTTTTGTTCATAAACCATTTTTGTAAATATGAAAAATAATTATAGAACTAACTATTTATTATAAGCCAGTCTGATCCAAATAATTAATGAACGAAACACGCTTTAGTTAAACTATTACAGATAAGCTTATTTCTTTGTCAAACCGTTTTTACACGCACAACGCGCTAGAAATTTGTTTGCAACATTTCTGTTTATTGTTTTATTCTTTTCGCCAACTCAATTCGGTTGGCTGCTGACTGTTGCCAAGTGGTGAGGATTCACTTTTGATTTGTTGTTTGTACAAGCTCGTTGGACTGATCCCTGCTGGCCGAGTAGTTTTTAATTGCTCACCCTAGTGACGTCAATCAGCTCCAGAGATCGACAAGATCGAAATAAATCGGTATGGGAATGAGATGTATAGAGCAGAGGGCAAAGCGTCAGTATTGAATAAAATTGCCCAACGTGAGAAGAAATAAATTTTCAATTTGCGCTGATTTTACCCCTGACATTTTGATTTAGTTTTTGTTTAATGCTATTAATTATACAATTCTTTCTTGTCCGACTGTCTGTCTGACTGTCCGGTCTTCAATTCGTTTGTTTGTTTAGAGTACATTGAAATGTTCCCATCAATTGGCGGTCGCTCTTGCTTCGCTTTGACTTTGGGTCTATTGCTGTTTAGGGGAACTTCCTACAGAGTCATGGACACTAATGGCCTGGTCCAAGACCACGACAAAGCTTTGATTTTTGGCTTTGTTCTCGCTGCCCCTGATTCCACCTCTCGCTATTTACTAATTCTTTTCCTTGCAGTGAAAGAAATATTACTGCAAAGAAGCCCTTGAATTTTGAAGTCCCGCTAATTGTACATTTCAAGAAATTTTCTGATGTATGGAAATTCTCGTTAACGGGCTAACAAATTCCAAATATTTTTTAAAATCACAATCATTAACCATAATTTTAGGTAAGTTTTCTTTACTTTAGTTTTCTGTATTTTTAATGCGCTTTTCAAGGTTGACGTAAAATTCAATTAAAATTTCTATGAATGTAAAGTATTTTTTTTTAGTATTTATGCAGGTGCTTGGGTTTTTTGATGCTAACAAGAAACTAATACAATTTTATTAAACTGTGTTTGTTATATTTTGATTTAGAGATAATTTTTTTGGTAATTTTTTTGGTAATTTTTTTGAGTGTGATAAGTTCTTTTGATGCCTTGTCGAGTGTCGTGTTCGGCTTATTTTTTCTCGTACTTGTACCCAGGCTGTGTGTGAAAGTGACTGCACTTGGAACTTGGGGACCAAAGCTCCGACAGTCTCCAAGAACAACAAAATGAGCACGCCACTCGAACGGAGGCGCCGCGATTCTTTTTTTTTTTTGGTTATTTTTTTTTGCGCGCACTTTAACTTTGACCCAGTTGACGCCTCAATTGCAACACACAGCGGAAACAACAAATGCGGTAGCAGGAAAAGATGACACACATTCTGTAACAGAAGAATGAATACAGAGCCTAAGGGCATGACTTTCAAATAGCATTTAATTGAGTTTGAGTTTGTGTGGCTCAACTTTCAGACATTTCTCCGATAGTTTTCAATCAGCTTTAGGCACACAGTTCCCAGAGAACAGCAATGTTGACAACCCAAGCTGATAAAGTCTCTATTTCCACTCTAATAACTAAGTAGAAAACAAATATTAATGTGAAATTCCAGCTGGATAAATCAGAAAAAATTTACAATATTTTTAATGTCCCTTTTTTTACTGCCCTCTTTTCCGTGCAATCTATACGCTTCGGCACACCAAAACCTAATCGGGTTCCATTGCATTCCAAAAAAAATTAGAGCCCAGCGACAAATTCTCCCATCTATTGTTTGTTATTCGCTGCTAGCCAAAACTAACGCACTCATACAAATAAAGCTTGCCAACTGCACCGCTTTGAAAAACATAAAATTGTTTGTTATTTAATAAACAAAACACGGCATAAAAGCAACTCTCTATAAACGTCAAAACTGCAATGGCAGCGAAAAAAGATGGCATATATAGTGTGGAAATAGAAAACGCAATAAGCAAATAAACAAACAATTAGCAGTTTGCGAAAAATAAAAAAACTGCGACGCCGGCAGAGCCCTTTTGGCTTACGTTTTATAAGCGGGTCAACTTGTCATAATGATTTACGTGCAAAACCAGCGACGACTAACAATGACACCTGTACTTGAGAGCACAGTGGCGGCTGAATTTATAGCATTTAGTTTCCAAACTGAAGCCGATCGATTAAAAAGATTAAATTAATCTTTATTCACAGTGTGTGAATGCAAATACGCGCTGGTTAGTTTGGTTAATTGACTGTTGCATCATCTAACATTGGTGCATAAGGTACCATGTTCGATTCCCAATGTAATCTATTTTCTTCTTTTATAATTTCAAAATGTATTCTAATTATATTCTGAACCTCTTCCATTTAGTATTTATTTGCTAAATATTATACTTGTATAAAGATTGGTTTTTGACAATTCCCTTCCCAAACCGATGCTAATGCTCTGAGCTCAGCTGTGTCCATATAAACGCACTCACAAACGCAAACACAAGTACACCCACAGTCCACCAACCCACGGTTAGCCAGGGGAATTTTTGTTTTTATTAGAATTGTTATTATAGCCGCCGCTTGCATACAAACACTGGCGCGGGTGGCAAATGCATGTCGCCAGTGTCGCGTACAAAATTCTATTGTCAAGTGCAGTCGGTCGAGAGTGTTTGGTTGTTGTTGCAGCTGTTTTAGTAGTTGTGTTGTTGCACTAGCAAAATTTGCGGCATTAACATCCATTGTTGTGGCAACTGCAGCTGGCAAGGCAATACAGCCGAATACCAAATCGAGCTCGCTAATTTGAGCCAACATAGAAGAAATACAAAATGAAAATGGAAAAAATGTGCAACTCCCACACGGCTGAGAAGTGCAATTTTCTGCGGTTCGCAATAGGACAAGGTGTATGGGAAATTACATAGAAAGGTACGCCAGAGCGGCGAACTTTTATGGCACCTGTGCTGCAGCTTTTGCCCCGCGGTCGCAATGCGACCAATAAAATAAGCTCTTGAGCGTTGCAGGAATTGAATGTGAAAGGCTTTCCCCAGGGAGGAGCCACCCACACACACATTGGGCAAATAGAAAGCCCGCAACACTAAGGAGATCTTTTAATATTTCGCTGATCGACTTATCGCTCTTTAACGACCATTAATCACCGATTCCTGCCAGGCGGATAATCTCAACTGAGGCTAACGTGGGCGGCCTTTCACCCAGAGCCAGGAAAATCCAGCTCAGATTTCAACAGCAATGGCAAAATGCTGGCTCAAACCACTTTGGACCCATTCACTTGGCCATAAGCTGTGAGTCTCTGGTCATTTGTGGGTCATGTGTATAAACGGCAAACTGCCGACAGTAAACTGCATAATCAGCAAAACAACATGCTTTAGTAGTAAACCAAACACGACCCGCCAAAGTCATTTGGAAATCTGCGAAAATTCAGGTAATGAGTGCAGTCAACCTGGACAAATGCACAGAAAAATAATTATGTAAGCTACACTAAATACAATTTCAACTAGTGATAATTTTTAAACATAAAACGAAACTAAAGTCTAAATATTTTGATATTTAATAAAAAATGTATATTCTTTACTCTAGACTAGTTCAAGAATATACCATTTTTCATTGAATAATCATCACTTTAAGTTATTTTTCTTCCGTGTATTAATCCGGTAGCCTTAAAAAAGTTGCTGATTTTCGTTTTGCGACCAAGTGAAACTGAAAACCTTTGGACGGAAATGGATAGCGCCGCGTCGACGTCATTGTTGATAATATTTCATCGGGGGCTGTGAATGAATGAGCGAGTATATACGGAATTCGTAAAGTATTTGTTGCCATGGAAATTGTCAAGTGAAGGGGTTTTAATTTTTTAAAGCGGGGTGCCGGTGCCGTCCCATGCAGTATATTTACTTATTCAAGTTATTTTCTGTATATATTTTGTTTCCATTTATTATGATATTTATGCGCCGCGTTGCTTGGAGAGCTGCACTTGACTCCAATTACGGGCTTTTGTTTACGGATTTATGCTCGCTTGAGCGGAAAATGCATATGTGGGGGTAAGCCGATGATTGAGTCGGCGGTTGTGCGGGTGGTGTGCGTATACGGCACAAGTTTCGCTCAGGAAAAGTTATTAAAAACGCCAGCTGCATCTTCTACGTTTGGGGAACAACTTGTAGGAAAACATGAAAAGAGCAGCGGCAATACGGATGTTGCATGCGCCAAGCGAGATAAGACAATGCAATTGTTTGCACTTAAATTGAGTTTAAAGTCGTTGAAAGTCTGTAATACAAAGCAATTTAACAAGATAAAAGAACAGGAAGAGCACTTTTAATGGAAAAACAGAACAATGCAGTGAGAGAAGGGGAAAAGATTAGTATCAAACGTAATGGCGAGAAAGTTGTTTAAGATTGAGATTTCTTTTTTTTTTCAATGAAATAGTTAAGATATCGATTAAATTTTACGCAATAAGAAAGTTTGCTAAATTGTTTATAATAAATCTGAATTTATATTGAATTTTATGTTCTAACTGAAAGCTAACGTATTTTATTCTAAACAATTACAAACAATTCTATGTTATAGCTAAAAGCTGAATATATTTACCATTTGTGATGGTATATTTCTATACACAGAAAAATCTACACGTTTTTCAAGGGCAGCACAATTCTAATTATTTCATTATTATTTATAATGCCCTTTCTTTTTTTTGTTGCTCTTCATTTACTAATCGAAATACAAAAACTGCAAGAAATATCGAACTCATTAAACAAGTAGGTTGACAACTCGACATTTTCCATAATTAGGTTGGTCAGCCCACAACATGGGAGAAAGCTGAAAGCGTCATTTGATATGGTTATTCAGTTGCAGGCTTATCAACCCCAACCGCAGATACATAAGCCCAATGCAATCAATGACACAGATGCAATTATCATATGCAATTGTTGTCACTTCAGCTGCATTGCGTGTGACACTCGATGGATACATATATCGAAGCCGCAATGTTGTCTTCTTCAATCCGTCACTCAATCCCTGCAATCAACGGACACGTGCTGTCCATCTAACCAAAAACAAAAAATCGAAAATAACCAAAGCCATTGTCCATCAATGTCACTTAGAGCATTATGATGGGCACTTGTTGCATGTTAATAGGGGACATTGACTTACCATTGCGTGAAACATCGAGCTCGACGAGATTTTCAAAGTTTTGTATATCCGGCGGCAGGCGGCCAATTTCATTGTCACTCAGTCCCAACTTTCTCAGGCGATGCAATCTGAAGAAATTCTGCAAGCACGGAAGAGAGAAGAAACAAGATTTAGACCTCAGCACGACTCGGCAGGCAGCCTTTCGAAACAAAAGGCAGCATTGGATTGCAACTCAGTTAGTTAGTTTTCGTGGTCATAAATCTTCGAGGGGTTGTCATTTGTTAGTGCCGTGACCCGTCCAAACAGTCAGTTTACCATTAGAATCCTCCTCCGTTTCTCGCCCTGCCATATAGCTTTTCTTTCGACCCAGACAGAGACATGTCGCCAACAATTCATTTATGAAAATCACGACTTCGATTCGAATTTCAAAATAAATTATGTTGGCACTCCATGCGGACTTTCCAAAGTGAAGGGAAGCCCAATGCCCAATGCTCAATACCAAATACCCAATACCCATACCCTGACCTTCCTGCAATGTGGAGTAGAGTACTCATCTTTGGAAAGAAAGTTGCGCCCCCTACTGACTCACTGAGTCATAGACCTCAAGGTTAACAGCCGCAGCAGACTTCGCTGCTTTTGTTCTGCCAGCGCGATTTTTATCGGCCATTGTTGTTGGTTCTTACTTGGGGCGAACCCAAAAGAGCAGTCGCCACCAGAATAATGAAAATAGTTCGTAGTTGTGGCCGTAAAGTTTATTAAATTCCTTATATTTTTTTTATATTTTGTGTTCTTTGTTTGCCCCACATGACAATAGAAGTGCTGGTGTGTTGACCAAGTGCTGGAGTTGTTGACCCAGTTTTTTGGGGCACTGAGCAAGCGAATTCCGCACCTCGGCCAAGACTTACTGGCTTGGAGCATTTTCGGTCGTACAAATCGAAAGGAATTCTGGGAACGGCAACCCATAAATCCATTTTGATTGAAACACATAATATCACTCAAAAATGATTTACACAGCATTAAAATTTCAATTTCCACAAAAACCTATGACATTAAAATTTAAAAAATGGATTTAGAACTGATTTGGAAAAGTTTCACCTTGAAATCGGTTTTATCACCGTCTCGTCTATTCTTGGTCCAATCGGCATAAAATGTTCGTTTGTAGTTTGCCAAAGAAAAATCAAAACAGAACTAAATCTTCTACTTCATAAAAGTCTAATTAATTAAGTCCGAGTAAATAAACAGTTTGAAATTAAAAGAGCAAAAATTAGGTAGTAAATAGTGTGCCTCCATCCAAATGTTTAGAAAAGTCAATGTCAGAAAAACCACTGGCGATTACAACAATGAACAAGGGGTTTTTATTTTAAAGACAAAGCGGCTTAGGCTCCATCAGTGTCAGCTGCATTGCTTTTGGCCACCTACAATGGCCAGATTCCGTTTGCTATTTATGCACAGAAAAAGCGAAAAGCCTTTCAACAAATCATGCGTCAAAAAGTTGCAACTGTCAGCGCGACAAAGGGGCAAAAAATGCAGGAAGACAGAAAAGAAAAGCGACAAAAAAACGTAACTTGCATATGAAATGGCCCAAAAGGGGGCTGGCCGAGAAGCGGGGAAACAGGGGTGAAATGGCCGAGAGACAAAAACGAGGACAAGGCATGACGACAATAAAAATGAATGTGAATTGTAAACTTTTCGCCAAGTGCTGGGCACAAAAGGGGGAGAGCCACGCAGCCAACAAAAGCCCACGCTGCAACTCGGGCTTGTTGTATGTATCTTGGCCATAAATTACCGGCCGGCAGAGACCGGCCGGCATATATAGCCATGAGTATAGAGAGTACAGAGTACCAACTATGGAGTACTACCAGTTTGTCTGCCACTCAAGCGCACATATAGACATCGACTCACTCACTCACTCGGCAGCACACTTTTACTATTGTATCTAGTCGGAGCAGGCGCACAGCAAGTGGCAGTAGCTGCCTTTTGGCCAGGCCAAAATCGAGCCAGCAGTTCGCAGCGGTTGCATCACAATCAGCAGACAAGTTGCTCGCTGTTTGAGCTGCATCATGTGCATAATTCGATTTCTGGCCGGGCACTTTATCTCGGACAGCAGCGCTGCTACATATAACAAAAACAATTCAATTTGCCATTGTTAAGAGCCTGGCCGGAAAACCAATTTGCGTTGCCTAAAAGCCAACCTAATAGACTCTGATGGCTCGGAATATGGCGTCCAGAATCCACCAATCCGCCAGAAATCCACCAGATTCCAGTGCAACTGCACTGAACCATGACCTGTGTGGGGTATGGAAATGTGCGCTTCGTTGCCCGCCAGCAATTTTTTAATGTGCCCCAGTATCTGCAAGTGTAATCTGAAAGTCAGATACATTTGGCCCACTCACACAGCGGACAGTACGCACGTACAGACATAGCCGCAGTTGCCGAGTGGTGTGTGCATGTTGCAAATGACTAGGCGCCCAGAACAAGCCACACAATTGCTTCGAAACGGGTTCTAGATACATTTTCGGCACAGATATATATCTCAGTAGAGGCATCTACAGCCGCCGAAACCAGCTGAGCTAGAACAGCCAACAAACAGACACTCAGACAGACAGACAGCAGCAATTATGTGCAGAGCTGGAACTGAAGACTGTGACTACGTTTAGTATTTAACGCCGCACTGAAGATACAGACACACACGGAAAATAATTACACACAATTACACATCTGATTTTTACATAAATAATGTTAAGTCTAGGTGGATTCTACACTACCTTACTTTTCGATTATTTTCTATAAATTAAAATAGAAATCAAGGTTTTCACAATTTCATCTTCACCTAAGATTTGTTTATTGGCTAACGAGCAGAGCAACTGTAGTATACAAAACAAGAGAGAACGCTATAGTCGGGTGCCCCGACTATCAGATACCCGTTACTCAGGTAAAAGGAGTGCGAGGGAGATGGAGATAGAAACTTTGATCACGCATAACTTTTTAACGAATGGTCCGATTTGAAAAATTTCTTCTACATTTCGATAGGTATTGATAAACACAATAAAACTGCATTTTTACTTTTCCGGAATATTTAAATTTTTAAAATCGTATATAAGCGATTGTGGGCGTTAAAGGAGGCGTGGCACCTTTTTGAAACAAACTTGCGCTGCGTAGGAACTCCTAGAATCTGCATGCAAAATGCCAATCTTCTAGCTTTTATAGTTTCCGAGATCTCAGCGTTCATACGGACAGACAGACGGACAGACGGACATGGCTAGATCTACTCGGCTAGTGATCCTGAACAAGAATATATATACTTTATAGGGTCGGAAACGCTTCCTTCTAGCTGTTACATACTTTTGCACGAATACAATATACCCTTTTACTCTACGAGTAACGGGTAAAATTACAGGTTGCTCATTTATTTTTATTGACCTTCGAGTTTATCAAACACTTTTTAATAACCAAATTAAATGTTGGAAAATAAAGATATTAATTAACTATTTTATATGAGTTCAATATAAAATAAGAAGTAATAATTAATATTTCACATACAATTTTCTCTCTGTGAACAGATACTGATGGCTGCCATTGCCGTTGCCGTTTCCACTGCAACAGTAACAGAGGAGTCGAAAAATATACAAATATGTGTAATCGTCGAACAAACAAGACACGAGCTTGCGATCTTCTCCAGTGGCATCCGCAGAAGGAATCGGAATCGGAGTCGGAATCGCAGTGGCTGCCTTCGTGTATCTGGGCGCCTGTTCAAATCTGTACATCTTCATTTTTCTATCCAACATTGCAGCCCCGAACAGTGAGTGTTTGTGTGCGCCTTGGTGCATTTGTCATACCAATGCCAACAAACCAACCAAAGACTTTCTTTATGGCCGCCTGCAGACGATGCAGCCACCGGATAAAAAAAACCGACTGCTAGTCAGCGGAAAAGCACTTAACCGCTCCTCGTTTCCCAAACAGCTGCTTGAAAAATGTAGTATCTTTTTTAGATGCAAAAACAGAAACTGCAACGGAGTGACCCTATCTAACGCCATAAATCTCAGCGGCATCTTTGCCGAATCTCGACTATAAACCACTAAAAAGCATTTTGCCTTAAATCACTAAATAATTTTTTTAACAGCTGCAAACAAAATGATCAACTTCGGTCAAACGAAATGTTTGATACAAAAGCCTTCAGAAACAATTAAGTGGAAAACATTTATTTATTTATAGGCAAACCGGTTTCCACAAGCTCTGTCAGTAGTGGCTAGAATAAAGTGGTAAGCGGTGGGGAATGCGAGAGACGAGCGTTGGCTTAGTGTAACGAAAACGAAATGAAAAACTCAAAACAAATCGAATGAAAAATTCCACAAGAGAAGTACAGTTCGTCTCGCGGCTATAAAATAACTGCAGTTAAGTCGGAATAACGTTTAATCAAAGAAAGGTGGTACAACAGTTTAAAGGCTTTTTTAAGTACACACAAACTGGCGAAATGGAATGGCTTTAAATTAGTTTTATTTTTAATGGATACATTAACTGGATCGTTGCAGTTCCGCTGTAAATCAGTGCTAGGTTTTGTATTATATGTATTTTCTCTTGTATTTATTTATCACTATTAGTATTTATTTTAATGCATTCGAATTAAAATTTAACTTGATAGTTACACATCCCCATCTTACAGTATTCAATTTCTTTTAAGTTATTTAGAACTTGACACTAAATCAGTTTTAGTTAATTTTATGGACAAAGTAACTTACTTAATAAAGGTATAAATCTCAACAAGTTTTAAGATATTGTTTCCTGCTCTAAGCGTACTGTATTGTTGAACGCGCCACTGTACATCAAACTTTTCTCGTTTGTATGTTTTTTTATAGTTGAACAAATAAACTAATTATTATTATAAATTTCCTGTGGAACCTCATGTCATTTTAGGCTTCCTAGAACATGCCAATAAATGAAAAAGATGCATACTCCCAAGCTCACCAAAGATTTTTTGATAAGCAAAAAATGGACAAATCAGTGTTTTGCTATACGTTTTTTTTTTTTTTTGGGTAACCAGCAGGTGTTAAGGCAAGTTGTGCGACGAGTAGTGTTGTGTTGCGTTCACTTAGCAAAACTCACTAAAAGCGTTGTGCCGCCATTTTAGATTCTTTCTGGCTGTTTTCGTAGCTTTTGTCGAGTTCGCTGTGTCAGGTACGCGATTACTACCAAATGATGTCATTGCCGCTTGCTTTGGCTCTTTGTGTGTGTTCAATAGCCAGACTGCCGGTTAAGTTTTCACAAGCCCCCCAACCCGAAAAGGCACCTGCTCCGCTTCAGGTTTCGAAAGCCAGAAAAGCGAACAAAAGGAGGTGGTGGTGTAGGTGGTCTGCTAAGCAGGTTGAACCTCAGGCCCATTGGGGCAATGCCAGGCGATAAGGTGATTACTCGGTATCTTATCTCCGAGCGTGACTAATTGGCCCAAATGAATGGGGCCAGCGGTTGTGAATGTGAACGTCTGTGGGTCTGGGTGGTAAGTTTGCATTGAAGAAGCCAATTTCTTGCCCGAGTTGTGTCCACAGCGTTTCCTTGGGGTAGGTTCTACATTATAACTCAACATTGGAGAGAGCCCTAATCGAGCAGTTGCATAATGCAAATTACCAATTATATAGAAGCATAGAAGGAACGACGGGGAGACCTATTAAATGATTGTGGAAAATGCTGAATTTAAAGCAGCATTTTCCCATTCAATTGCCAACTCCGTCTGATGAAAGCAAACGAATGGCAGTAGATTGAGGCAGATTGTCGCCGAGTTACAAACATTTTTTACTACACTATAAATAAATTCTTGCACTATTATTTAAATATAAAAATAGGTTTGTTAGGAAAATAATAAGTTCCCCAAGACCTATACAAGTCCTAGATATGCTTTGAAATAGGAAAGCAATTTGTAAACTAACTACAAAATCTCCTACCTTACTAGAAATATTTTTGGTGACAAACGAAATTTCGCAGTAGACCCGCAAATATTTACAATAATTACAACTACATAATTATGGTCAACTTATCGAACATATCTAATCAACAGGGTATTATTTTGTATACATTTAAACGTCCCTCTTTTTTATAAATTGGTAACTGCAATTTAATGTTTTTTTTCTCCGTGTATTTTCCCTTGTTGTCGATGCTATGACAACGCGGAAATTGTGTACCGCTCTCAACAATCCAGAAAGGGCTGAGCAGAGCGATTCCATCAGAAGAAGCTAAACTAAAGCAACAATCACATCCGCCGCTGTCATTCGGGTTAGCATTCAAACGAACTCGGCAGCAGAACATCATCATTATATGGGAGACTACTTGTCCATTGTAGTTGCTGCTGTTGCTGCCCGACAGCAACATGTAGTTGTTGCTGCGGTTGCAACATGTGGCTGCTCCAAATTTGCATTAGAAGTTCATTATTGAGTGCGGCTAAGCGGGAAGGAAGCTCGATCGAAACTGGAGGAAAAACGCGGTAGGAAAACTCAAGAAGACTCTCATGGCTGACCACAAATGAATTGCAACTGCAACCGGAGATATATGCTGTCTTTTCCACCCACCACTTGTTGCTATGACAACGAGATACTACTACTGTTTATGTCTGACTTGTTTACTTGTTTATTTACCAGCGTGATTCGCGGCGGAAGACCGCTGGCAAATCCAAATAAATAACCACGCAGGAATTATTCACAGCCAAAATGGAATTATTTGGAAAATCAAATGAGGCCGCAGCCACACCCAATTTGTGTGTGGCTATTATCAGGGCCACTTGGCCACTAATTAGAATGCTGCACTTGGCGGAACTTTGATCATCAACTGCCGGCACACCAGTTGCGTAATTGCAGATTCAATTATGCAGCTGCTCTCCATTATGACTGCACTGTCAAAGAAGCAACTACTCAGCCCACATCGCGATTTTTCCCCCGTTTCTCCTCGCATTAATTAAAGACTTCCGCTCGGCCGAGGGAGCTTCTTTTGTAGTAATTGTTGTCTCGGTAAATGGCCGATGCTCCAGCAGATAGCTGACCAAAGGAGAATGGCCCTGAGTGTGGCTTTTCCAGAAGAAAATAAGGGGAAGAAGGAGGGGGAATGGCCCTGGACGGGGTCAACGCACCCAGGGATGCAAATTACGTGCCCAGCCATCAACCCCTTGAGCTTAGGGCCATTTGGTGGGACAAGTTTGCCAACGTAATGCCATCTCCTCCAGACAAGGCCGTACAAAGTTGTTAAAGAGATAAACAAGAGGGTTTGAGCAGATCAAACAATCCTTCTCCGAATGTTCATTCCTATATTGGTATATACCCTTTATCGCTATGATTAGATTCTGGAGTTCTTTGCAAGCATTTTTTATAAATAAATTCTTTTGGAATCTGTAGGTTGTGTCCCAATGAACTTTTAATATTTGTATATTTTAATTTCACTGTACCTGTGTTCTTTTAAAGCCACATCTGTATCTATATATTTTAACATAAACAGTGCATCTATTAATATTTAATTTTCATTTTCCACCCACTATCTTTATTCCCACTCCAACCAAATCTGACTCTGCGAAATTTACTCAATTTCCCACGCACTTTGAACTATGACATTTGCGAGTTTGCACCACCCAGCAGTCAAAGTTTGAGATTCAGTCAGCTTAAGTCGATTTTCCCGGGCCCGACTCATAAAAATCACAAAACTTTTTCTTCTTTGTTTTTTAATACTAAAATAAATAATATATATTTTTGGTCAGATCGGTAGTCCTGATGTTAAATTATAATGTCGAAAGGGTTTAATGACGTGTTATAGTTTTAGCAGAGTTCGATTATTTGAGTATTGTATTGTCATACAATAATAATTGTAAATAATACTTTCGAAAATGTTAAATAATAAGTCTAAAAATGTAACAATTTTATACATTTTTTAACAAAATGATTATAATGATTGAAACACAACTTTATATTATGCGTGCGAATAAAAATAAAATAAAGCCAATTAATTTTTAGAAAAATGTAATAATTGTTTGGGATTCCTGTCGCCCTATAAGATTTTTTTGAGAAATTATATGGGCGAAGACAAAAAAATCACAATAACAAAAATTAATAATTTATGAACCCTGCATAAAATCAATATACATATTTTGATTATAATGTTGTGTGGAAATATTTTTAACAATATAGTTTTGTTGATTTAATGAGTCGGTGAACCGATAACTCCATCGAATAAGACCAATATTGCTTTTTTTTTGTCAAACAGTGTTATTTAATTTTGACTGCAATTTGTTTTTTTTTTAATTTCAGAGGATGTTTCGTTGAAAGTAACTCCTGTTTAATGCACACTAACCTTGGGCAAGTCCCGGATGTGGTTGGCATCGAGGAACAGCTCCTCCAGGGTGCGGGAATAGCGCAGGATCTCCTCGGGCACCTGCGGCAGGGAGCAGTGGCGTTTGTCCACGAACTCCACCTGCCGATTGCAGCCCTTGAAGATGGGAATGCACTTGAACATGCTGTTCGTCTTCGGCCGCGTCGGCTGCGTCTGCTTCTTCTTGGACGTCGTTTTGCCGGCTTTTTCGAAATATTTTGGGTCTTATAAAGTTATGTCGTTTTGATCGTAGGATGGTCTCTTAACTTGGCCAACTGGTGGACATTTAGTTGCACACTTTTTTAAACGGGATTTTACTTATCGCACACGTTTCGCCCACATTTTTTGGCCACACACAACTTTCGCTGCAGTTAATATTAACTTTTATATATATTTTAGTAATTCATTTAAACGTTACGTTAAGCGTTACGTTGCGTTTCGATTAAGGGCAAAAACGTAAAAGGAAAGACTTTTTGTTGTTGCCCCTGGCCTTGCCATTTTGTTGTTGCCTTTGGAGTTTTGTTTGAGTGAGAGAGTAAGAGAGCAAAAGAGAATCGCTTACACACATACCCGCACACGCACAAAAAGGCGTTTGTGTGGGTAATAAGCGAAATAATGAATAATAATCAATTATAATTGGTACTTTGTTGGAATGCCATAAATTGCATTGCATCACGTAGTTGGCAACGCGAAGCATTTGTTGCTTCCTTTTAACTATAAACAGGTATAGAATGAAGGAATGGTAAAAACCCTAATCGGAAAATTAACATAAATGTGACACACCCAAACAGACACGCACACAAAGACAAAATTAAAGCCGGGAATTGATATTAGAATTGATTTATGCGGTATTTCCCATTTTTGTGCCACTGTGCAGCGCCACAGCGTATGTTTTGGAATTTACACACATACACAAACACAGGACAAACACGCACACATTTTTGCAAGCTGCGCAACAACAAAATGCTGGTCTTAGGCGGCGAAAAATCAGAAAAAAGAGAAAGAGAGAGAGATAGCGAGTTCGCGTTTTTCCTCCTTTAATGCCTCTACGTTTTTCGCACGCTTTCGCACGTTATTTACACGAGTATTTACTGTAGTACAGGAAGCACACAGAATAACAGAAATTGCTATGCGCGTCCAAACGAATCGAACACGTACACGCGCGCACACACACGCACACGCACGCTTTAAAATGCAGTTAGAAAAAAACAGGCGGGTTTTTCTCACTCAAAAGCGGTCGAAATCACGAGCCGAATGCGCCGTTGTTTTCATCCGTGTTTTCCAGTGGCTTTCGTTCAATTTTCTCACGATTTCGTCGTCCGCCCGCGCGCAACAACAACGTTTCGAGCAGTGTGACTGCGGAGAATTGACAAGAATATACCGCATGGTGGTCTAAAATGTGCTATTTTTCGTAACGCAAATATGAGTATCATCGATTAATTCCCATGGAGATCTGGCAATATTCAAGTGGTTTTTTAAACTGCTTTAACAGTCGCGGTATCGGTTTCCGCAATTGATTAATAGTCTAATTGTCGCATTTATTCAAATTACGAATGTTCCTAATTGTAATGGCACATCATGTTAATATGTCTTAGGGTAACTTGAGTTGAATTTAAATTCGGGAAATATGTGCAACTATGTGGCCCAACGGTTGATTCCCAAAGTTTGAAAATGTCAATGCCAAAGCTCGAATTCTATTAAATTAATAATTAAAAACACTTACACCAGGATATCGTTTTCTAATTATCCTTCCAAGAAACAAAAATACTATTTTTAATAAGTGCGCCAAAATTCCAGAAAAACAAAGAAAGAAGCTTTAATATATTTTTAGTATTAGTTAAAATGCTGGATGGGTAAGAGAACTCCGTTTGGATACTAAATTAATTCTTATTTCAAATTCATAGTTTTGGACCTCTCAGCCTTAGTCAGTTTAAACATTAAAGCTCGATCTTATGGCTAGCTCAGTTTCGGATATATCAGCTTTTCTCTACTTGTTGTGTTCTTATCCGAATTAGTCATGTTTTAACATATGTTATTAACAGAACCAAATTATGTTATTCATAAAAAAAGTTATTTATCAGCTCAGCTGAGACACGAACCAGGTGTTGTTAGTAACAGCCGCTGCTATTTTTGGTTCAAAAGAATTTCTGTTAACAACAGAAAAATGGCAGTGTCGGCATGCAGAGGCTGGCAACACCGGGATGGGGAGCGTTTTGAGGGTGGCAACGCTTTTCTGACGGGCCCATGGCCATAGAGTAAAGTAAAGTATGCCTCGAACAAATGAAAAACTCTCTTTTTCCGTGTTTCCCCTACGTGGCTAAATCACTCGAGAGCGCGAGCAGAGCAAATGAAACCTCTATATAGGTTCTTATTCTACGGTGAGACGAACTAAAACCGACTTAGGACAAACAAACCACTTTTTGAATTTCAAAAAGCGAAGTACGGAACTAAGAGAGCGCCGTCAGAGCATTTGTCTCTCTAGCGCGCGCAACAGCTGACCGATAGAGGTGCAAGAAAGTGCGACGTATCGATATAACCGCTGCCTTGTCATCGATGAAAACATCGGTTTAATTATATAGCAATCGGTATTTGAATATACATTTTACATTCTTAAATTTTATTTAAATAATAGTTTACTCTATATGTATTTTATGAGGATTAAGTTTACCAGCATTTTATCTTGAAAATAAAAATTTAAGGTTATATTTGATTATTAAGTAGTTTTTTTATAAATATTATTTGTAATTATGCTTCCATGGGGCTTATCAAAACAACAAACAACAATTTTAAAATAAAAAAAAGTCGTTTTGGCAGGCGATGGACTGCAGCGGTTGATCCTGGTTAAGATAAGCCTGCTAGACAGGATGGTCATTACAGAACATTTGACGTGGCCCGCACTGATATTATTCTATCTGAGCCATTGAAATCCCATTGATTTTCTCCGCTGAACAGTTTCCCACTGTATTTACAAATTCGGCTCTGGGCACCTCCTTGCCGGTGTGTCTCTGTGAAACTGGAACTATTGCACCCTCCCTCCCATACACTGCCTGGAAGAGGGCAACCAAGGGCCCCAACAGTGACCTGAAGGGCAACCTATCAAAGTCTTCGGAACTGCAATTATTATGGATCATTTAAATAAAACAAGTAGTTTTCCAAAGAGGAACGTCTCTGTTCAGCACATTATAAATAGTAATATCATTATAAAATTTACTCTTAACTGCAAATAACTCTACGAAATCCAAGTGAAAGCTTAAAAAAAAAGTAGTTTTCTTTTGGGCCATGAAGTGTATCAGCTTATTAAGCCTTTGATAAACATTTGGACATAATGAACCTTAACTTTGCCCACTCTTGGCAGGTGTATGCTTGGAACCTTTATTAATCTGAGTTAGTCTCTTTACTCACTATCATGTATGGTTTTTATAAATAAAAAAATAAAAATAAAATAAAAAAGGTAGTGCCCAAAAAATCCTAAATGAAGCTCTGATTATTTAAATATAATATTATACATCCTAGGTAAAATCAATGATACCCAATAAAGTTTAAAACCAATCATGTGTAGTTAATCTAAATTCGATATAAAACCCAATATTGTTTGCAGTTGATCAGCCACGCTCTCTGGAAACAGCTTAAGTGTTCTACAAACTGAACTCTAGAACTCTAAAGTAGAAAATAGCGCCTGCCCTGCTGTATTGGAGTCCAAGTGGGGTTGGTTAATCAACTAAAAAGTGAAATCACTGTTATTACTCTTTATTATTAGTTATTAAATCTTGGATCTATCGGCTGAGCAAATGTTCCGCTCACCATGCACTGTGCAAGATGATGTCTCATCTGAAATTTTAATGAATAAAAAGATAAAGAAGAAGATGAAGATACAGTGGACGTATCGTACGATTTTCGCATTTGATTTTCCGTTCTTTAAATGGGACTGCGCTACGCTTATCAATTTAGCTCAATTGAGAGGGTTTTTTTATAGTTGGTACTCGTAGAGTGTTTGGGTATCTTTACTTTCCATTAAACATATTCAGAAGAACTGTAAAACGAGAAATCGATGAGTGTATAATACACAGAAGAAAGAAAGTCTTAAATTTCCAAAGCTACTCTCAGAGAACATCCAAAAGTTTAAGGAATAAAGATATAACTAACAAGCCTAGCGGTCATGACCTAAAGTGTAGTATGTTGCCCTGACTTATTTTTAAGTTCTCTGTACGCCTAAATCTCGGAAGCAACCGGATTTAGTTTAACCAAACTGTATAAGTATTTTTGTAATTCCCAACATGAGTCATGGATTATTATAGCTTTCAGGGGTTTCTAAGAACAGGCCACGCTTTGACAACAGTGAACCCTATATAAATTGCGTAATTAGTCACAATTAAATATTTCCTTTAAAAATTAATAATAATACATGCAGTAAATATTAAAGGATTATTTGAAAAAGAAATAATGTGATCGTCTTAAATGTAAAAATTTGAGCCAAAGAATTCACGATACATTTTATTTTAAGTTATTTTGGTGTACCTTAAACCCTCTATTATGTTTTAAGTAATTACTGAGTATCTTCAAGTCGTGACCCTCGAGCTCAGCGTTTTTCTTGCTTTTTGTGAGATTCGCTTAATTGTCTTTCGGAGCGCGACTCAATTGGAAGAGGAGAGAGCGCCAGACCTTTTGAGTGATCGCCTTATTGAAGTATGGCCATACAATGTGGGGTTCAACTTTCCACTTATGTACCTGGCTTCGAGCGGCTGTGCAAATGGTAGACGAAATTGGTAGATGGTTTTCCTGCAAGTGGTTGGGATCGCCGTGTAATTTGCTACCAACACGCCTAGGGGTGGCTCAGTCCCAGTCGCAGTTAGAGTCCCTCAACCACCTTCCCCACCTCCTTCTGTCCCAGAAGCGAACTGGAGTGACTGGCGGTATTATCGTGGTATTAGAGAACCGCTCTCCCGGTTCTCTCTCTACGGAGAGTGCGCATGCAGCCGGCATTTGTTTGCCTTTCTTCTGTTTCGCCAGCATAAACACTCGGATATATATCCGAGTACCAGAGCGGGTCGGGTATACACAGCCCATAAGCGTTTGCTGGCCCTGTCGGTCTGAGTGAACCATTGCATTGGATATATTGGGCTTTGCTGCCTAGTGTTTAGTTCGGTTTCGTTGGCCAAAGGTGACGCATTGTTAGCGGAGTGCCACTGCCACTGCCACTGTCCAGTTCCCCCTGTTCCGCACCGGCTTCACTTCCTCTCTGGCCAAAAAAATTTTGGCCACACGTGTTGGCCGATAATTGCCGGGACGGAGAATTATACGCCGGCTCTCTCTCTTGGTCGCACATTCTCCACCGCGGGGAGCAAAGTACACGTCAACGCAGCAAAGAGTCTCGATTTCGGCAGTCTAGTTCTCGGGAACTGCTGAGTGTTTTTTCGGTTTTTCGACATCACGAGATAGTGCCAAAAAGCATAGCTGTTCCGATTTAGTGATTCATTGTACCGGCGGCGCTCGACGAAGACAGCTGCGCGAAAGGCATCTGGAATTCGGATTTGCAATCATGGGCTACGATGAGGCAATCGTCCATCTGGGCGAATTCGGACGCTACCAGAAGATCGTCTACTTCCTCATCTGTCTGACCTCTATTCCAGTGGCCTTTCACAAGATGGCCGGGGTGTTCCTCCTGGCCAAGCCCGATTTTCGGTGTGCTCTGCCCTACGAGAATGGCAGTAGCTATCAGTTATCGCCCCACCTGTGGAACCTCTCGTATCCGCAGGGCGAGGTGTGCGCCTACTACGATGTGGAGTATTCGGAGGAGTACCTTAATGGCAGCCTGCCCCGGAGCACAAACAAAACCAAGAGCTGTTCCAGCTACGTTTACGACCAAAGCAAGTACTTGAACAGTGCCCTCACCGAATGGGATTTGGTCTGTGGCCGGGCCTTCATGACTTCTATCAGTGAGAACGTCTTCATGTTTGGCGTGTTCCTGGGCAGCATTGTGTTCGGACAACTGAGTGACAAGTACGGGCGCAAGCCCATCCTCTTCGCCTCGCTGGTCATCCAGGTGCTGTTCGGAGTTGTGGCAGGAGTGGCGCCGGAGTATTTCACCTATACGCTGGCGCGTCTGATGGTGGGGGCCACCACGTCCGGAGTGTTTCTAGTGGCCTACGTGATCGCCATGGAGATGGTGGGACCAGATAAGCGCCTCTATGCCGGAATCTTCGTGATGATGTTCTTCTCCGTGGGCTACATGCTGTCGACGCTATTCGCCTATTTGGTACACGACTGGCGTAACCTGCAGATTGCCCTCACCCTGCCGGGACTCATCTTTCTGTCCTACTACTGGATCATTCCGGAATCCGCCCGATGGCTGCTCTCGAAGGGCCGGAAAGATTGCGCCATAGCCAATATGCAGAGGGCAGCCCGTTTCAACAAATTGGAAATCAGCAACGAGACTCTGAGCGACCTGTTGGACGAGGGCGAAGCTGCTGTGGAGAAGGCCAAGCAGAAGCTGGAGGATCCGGACCGAGATGAGGGGCCACCACCCTCCGTGTGGGATCTCTTCTGCTACCCCAATCTCCGCAGGAAGACGCTGCTCATCTTCTTTGACTGGCTGGTGACGAGTGGCGTGTACTACGGTATCTCGTGGAACACCAGCACCCTGGGTGGCAATGTGCTGTTGAATTTCGTAATATCCGGAGCCGTGGAAATACCAGCCTATATCTTCCTGCTCCTCACCCTAGATCGCTGGGGCAGGCGATCGATCCTGTGCGGCTCCTTGGTGCTGGCCGGACTCAGTCTCCTGGCCACGGGCATCATTCCGGTGAGTATGCACAGCCTCATAGTGGCATGCGCCATGCTGGGCAAACTGGCCATCACCGCCTCGTACGGAACCGTATACCTATTCTCCGCCGAACAGTTCCCAACTGTGGTGCGAGCTGTGGGCATGGGCGCCGCCTCGATGGTGGCCCGTATCAGCGGAATGGCGGTGCCCTACCTCAAGGATTTGGCCGTCATTTGGGCACCGCTGCCGCTGTTGATCTGCGGATCTTTCTCGCTGACTGCAGGATTGCTGACCCTTCTGCTGCCGGAGACGCACAACAAGCCCATGTTGGAGACCATTGCGGATGGCGAAAGCTTTGGAAAGAAGACCAAGGGGGATGTGTACCTGGAAACGGGCCACCAACAGCTACAGACACCAGAGTCGCAGCCGCTCAAGGGATTGGCTGACACAAAGGGAATCAAGAGCAATGGCCTCAAGTTCTAGGTACAATCTCAGCTAACTCAATATAACGTTTATATAAATGTAACGAAATTAGAAAGTAAAGGTTACAGGGCATCTAGAATTCGGCCATGCCAAATGCTGGGCATTTAACGTAAAATAGTAGACCAAGTATTATATCATTTCTGAAATCTCAAACGCAACCAAAAAAGAGAAGACAACAAGACAAAAAAAAAATAATCAATCAATTATATCATGTCCAAGCTATCATTTAGCCAGGGAGCAGCGGACTTATCAAGGGGTACGAATTGCAAGGATTAGGGGTGGTTTTCCCTGGGAAATCACCTGAAAAATATAGGAAAATTCCCACTACTCCGAGTCGCTGCAAAATATATTCCTAAATGTATTTAATTTTAATTTAGCAATTAAATGTATATGTGTATTCCACGGAGATGATTTTGAAATAAAATGTCGTATTCCCTCAGAGATTAAATTTATTTCCTATTGCCCCTATTGACATCTCGTAAACCCGGACCAATTGTCTGACTTTCCACACGAGGCACTTAGAACGTGTTTCCGCTGTTTATTTTCGTAGCTATTTCTTATCAACCCAAAAAACACGAGACTGTCATTAAAAAGTGGACCCACTTTGAATTTTAATCACGAGATGGCTATGTGCTTTGCTACAATAGCAAAATAAACTTGAAATGCGAATCATAATCATCCGATTCTAGGGGCAAATGCATATGATTTGCATAATTTATATCTCGCCGAGCACTTTGCACTTGATCTTATTACGTGGCTGACCGAAAAGTGGGTCGTCTATTTGCGGTGGACTATTATTAAGTGCATTGCAACATGTTTTCGGAATATTTAAATTAATTTTGAAACAGGCTTGTAAATATTTACTATAAGATAGCAAACGCAAATACAGTAAAGAGAAGTGGACAAAAAGACAGTTAAACATTGATAAATGTTTGAAAGAGCGTTTATTAAATATATTCAAAGCAATTAACGCAGATATGTGTATACTGGCGCGGTAAAAATATTATCTACTTTTTATTTGTATATTTGAACAATATTAAATTAATTTGATGAATTAAATGTAACAAGTTTTTGAGAGTACTTTAAAATGGAATGGTAATTTGTACGTTTATTAAACAATTTTAAAAACATTAATATATAGGGGTGCCTCAGAAATCGCTAGTGTTTTGAAACCACTTAAAAGTTCAGAGAATACATTACAAAATACTAATACCAATTATTATTATTTCGACCTTGACTGTGATGTCTTCTGGGCGATAAAAGAATTTGTGTTTTTCCGGCAGACAGTTTGGAATTCAAAATCAGGCCAGAATGGGATCGATGGAGATGTTCATGGTGTCTCTAATTGTTCTATATCGTACGATGGCCAAGTGATTGGGCTTCAGCACCCTGACCCCCTTTCATCCCTCTTTCCAAACTATTGATACCGCTCCGATCGCTGATCACTGAATTGGTCACAGGGTTGAATGATTAACGGCGGTAGAGAGCAGTTCTACGCACACACACGCACACAAACAGACTGGCAGAAGGGGACCGCTCACACAGGCAGCGATAGGCGGGCGATTTTGGTTCTTCGGAACGCTCAACGTTCAACGCTCAACGCTCTTTGTGTTTTCAGTTTGAGACTGATGCAGCTGGCGAGCGGTTGATCGCGCGCTCCTAGATCGATTCAGTCCGAGGTTGGCTGGCTGGAGGCTGCTGCAGCTGCAACCGGGTTCCGTTTCCAACTAGATTGTTGCACAATCGAACGGGTTCACGTTCACCGGGCGTATACGCAACGCGTCGCATTAACAAATCGCGCATACGCCTACGGAGCCGCGACCATTGAACCGCTGGCCAGTTATCGTACGATTCTCGGCAGTTGACAACGCCAAATCACAGGTGTTGCTACTAAAATGGGCTACGACGACGTCATCACCCACCTGGGTGAATTTGGTCCGTATCAGAAGCGGATCTACTACCTCCTCTGCCTGCCAGCCATTGTCTGCGCTTTCCACAAACTGGCTGGGGTATTCCTCCTGGCCAAACCCGACTTTCGATGTGCCCTGCCCTACGAGAATGGCAGTAGCTATCAGTTATCGCCCCACCTGTGGAACCTCTCGTATCCGCAGGGCGAGGTGTGCGCCTACTACGATGTGGAGTTCTCGGAGGAGTACCTCAATGGCAGTTTGCCCCGGAGCACAAACAAAACCAAGAGCTGCACCAGCTACGTTTACGACCAGAGCAAGTACCTCAACAGTGCCGTCACCGAATGGGACATGGTGTGCAGCAGGAGTCTGCTGAGTGCCACCAGTGATTCGCTCTTCATGGTCGGCGTGCTTCTCGGCAGCTTCATCTTCGGCCAGATGTCCGATAAGCTGGGACGCAAGCCCACCTTCTTCGCCTCGCTGGTGCTCCAGGTGATCTTTGGCGTGCTGGCTGCAGTGGCTCCCGAGTATTTTAGCTACACCATATCGCGGATTATTGTGGGTGCCACCACATCCGGAGTCTTCCTGGTGGCCTATGTCATTGCCCTGGAGATGGTGGGCTCCTCGTACCGTCTCTTCGCCGGCGTGGCCATGCAGATGTTCTTCTCCGTGGGCT
Source organism: Drosophila fuyamai (assembly GCA_018153365.1). Lineage (NCBI taxonomy): Eukaryota > Metazoa > Arthropoda > Insecta > Diptera > Drosophilidae > Drosophila > Drosophila fuyamai. The sequence goes on along the minus strand of JAECXW010000116.1, from coordinate 9,076,289 downwards.
TCATGCTCACCGCTGGCTTTGCCTACTTCATCCACGACTGGCGCTGGCTGCAGATTGCCCTGACTTTGCCGGGACTCCTCTTCATTTGCTACTACTGGATCATTCCGGAGTCTGCCCGGTGGCTCTTGCTCAAGGGTCGCAAGGATGAGGCCTTTGTGATCATCGAGAAGGCGGCCAAGGAGAACCGGGTGGAGATACCCAATGAGATCTACGAGCAGCTGGTGGACGAGGTGGCCGAAAAGAAGAAACAAGACGAGCTGACGGCCACCCAGCCGGCGGCCACCGTATTCGATCTCCTCCGGTTTCCCAATCTTCGCCGGAAAACGCTATTGATCTTCTTCGATTGGTTTGTGAACAGTGGCGTTTACTATGGACTGTCCTGGAACACCAATAACCTCGGCGGTAATCAACTGGTTAACTTTGTGATCTCAGGAGGCGTTGAGATTCCCGGCTATGTGCTGCTCCTCTTCACCCTCAACCGCTGGGGTCGTCGCTCCATCTTGTGCGGCACCATGGTGGTGGCTGGGGTCAGCCTGTTGGCCACCATCTTTGTTCCCGGCGACATGAACTGGCTGATCATCGCCTGCGCCATGATAGGAAAGATGGCCATCACCGCCTCCTATGGAACCATATACATCTTCTCGGCGGAACAATTCCCGACGGTGGTGAGGAACGTCGGTCTGGGTGCCTCCTCCATGGTGGCTCGAGTTGGTGGCATCCTAGCGCCGTACCTCAAGTTGCTGGGCGAGATCTGGCGACCACTGCCGCTGATCATCTGCGGCGCCCTGTCCCTCACCGCCGGATTGCTGTCGCTCCTTCTGCCGGAGACTCTAAATAAACCCATGCCGGAGACCATCGAGGATGGGGAGAACTTCGGCAAGAAGACGGCGCCTCAAGATTCCGCCGAGCTGGCCGGGATGCTCAACGGAAAGTCCAGCTAATTGGAGCCCGGATTGCGAGCCAGCCATTCGACTCAATCCAAACTGATGTCATCAATTGGCTCGCGTCCAGATCACTTAAACGAATTTAAGCATTCTGCCCATTTTCATTCCTCTAGACAGATTTCAATTCATTCCAATTTCTCAGTTCTGTTTGTTTACCTTTACAAGCGATTTAATAAAAGAAAAGGAAATGTAAATTGCGACTTTTGTGTTTTCAGAGTGTTCAACGAACTTTATGACAACTTTGTTTATTGGGGCGCGTCTCGGTCGCTGAGGCGATAACAATTCGCTCATTATAAAAATTAGGTCTAAACGGTCGCAGCTGATAAGAAACTGTCCAAGCTCATTGAGTGCAAGCTCCTAATGCACTTGCTCGGTATAGAAAGACTCGCCACCATATGTTTCTATTTTAATTTTGTACTAATTATAGCAAATGAAGGTCCCGCCACATTTCAGTGGCAAAGATAAAACTGATTACTGTCAACGTTGTCATTGATAAGAAAATCAAGCCACGAACGCATATGGAGACAACCTCGTTTGGGTCACATTCAAGGGACTGCTCAAGTATGTAATATTATTTTTGTTTTTATAAAAAAAACCTTTCACATATGGTTCAGTGAACTTGCAGAAACTATCAGATAACTGGAAAGGGAAATGACATAATCGGAAATATTTTTTAATAAGTCTATTAAAATAGCTTTAATTCAATAATGAATTATAGATTGTATATGTTAAGTGGAAAGTTATTCATAAAGAAACTTATATTTAGACATAAGGGACAGCTTTCGAAGGTTATGCATAATATTTTAATATATTTAACTTTTTTTTGTATTATATAAAAACATTTTTAAATATAATGTTATAGCTATCGTGGTTATCAAGCTTAGACTGATTTGTAGATAATAGATTTTTGGTTTTGATTAAACTTATCTTGAGTAACAGAAATGGCGTGTTCTTGTTTGCGGAAGTTGTCATATCAAGCCAACAGAATAGCTATAAATAGATACCCACAAATGTAAACAAACAGAGAGCAATAAAAATTAAATTAGAGTTAATTTATCTACTCCCGAACGGCATAAGAACTTGATGTTCAAGAAATTGAAAGTGAAGCCCAAAAGTATACCCTTACATTCGCGTTTAATCCTCTCAAACTGTGCCGAGCATGTCAAACTATCTGGGCGGGAGCTTTCACATTTTTCAAATAAAATGTCAGTTAAAATTGGTTATCAGCTTTACAGCGAGGAAACGATGCTTTAATGGATCTGCCTTTCGGCACACAGACTCCGGAACTAGATGTACTAATTGTGGGAGCAGGTCTTTCGGGTCTGGCATCTGCCTTGAAAATTCAGGCCAAGGAAAGCACCCTGAAGGTGAGGATCATCGAGGCAAGCGACAGATTAGGAGGACAACTGGGCCAAAATGGGATCCGATTTGTGGATGGCGAGCAGAAGGACATGCTGGACTTCTTAACCCTCATCCAATTGTCACCCCGACGGCGAAGAAGCGAATATGACAGGCTGCGAAGGTGCTGGGATCTGGATCGAGGACTCACCGCTCTTCCGGCCAAATTTGAACTGGGACGATACATCGAAATGTTGGATCTACGGATGCCCAAGTTTCGTTCGAAGCGGTTCAAGTGGGTTAAGGGTAATCATCCTTTATTCCCCGTACTTTCATTAAACTTTATTTTTAAAGCCTTCGAGAACGAATGTCCAACATGGATCAGCATATCTGTCACCATTTGTTCTTTAACAAGTCTAGGAACTTTATGCTCAACCTAGTGGAACTAGTATGTGGTCTACCTGCCAATGAAGTGGACTACGATGTGTTCATGTCCCTATGCAGTTCTTGTGGAGGCCTCAAAATGCTGATTGACTTGTAAGGGGTAATATCACTCAAATTGTAATGGGCATGCATAATTGAAGCATATGCTATTAAGACTATTTTAAGACCCCAAGTTAAGTTTTAATTTAAATACCCATTTACCTCCATTTTTAAACAAATTTAACAATTTTTGGCTTATATCATATATAAGATGAGTGTTGCTCTTATTAAAAAAGTATTAACTTATTAAGTGTTTATAGAACATATATCCAGCATAGCAAAACAAATGGCAGGGTTAATTAAAAATCTAAGCAGATGTTATACATAAGAATATATAGAGATATGTATATTAAGATATGTTAAAACCGAATTGCTATGTATACAAACACGTCAAAAAAAAGTTTAGATTCAGCACGTCTATCAGAACAATTAATTAGAACTATCAACAAGTTAGAATTTCGTATTCAAAGAAGCACTTTATTATCTGTGCTGTTCGGTCTCATTAATTGAAAGCCATTAAATCTACCACGCAAGTTAAACCAAAATTTACAGAAAGACCTTAGAAACACAATTTAAATAATTAAATTTAAAAAAAAATTGTCCTGACCCTAGTAATCCTTTAATGTAACACATTGTGCCCAGCACACTAAATAAACAGTATTTTTGAACTTGTAGTGTTAGGAAAAGAACACCATATAAATGAAACAATTTTGGCATGATCTTCTTTTTAAGTTTTACTACCAATCTGCTTCCATTCCCAGTTTTTTTCTTATAATTTAAATTCTTTATTCTTTTTTAACTTGATAGCTTATAAGAACTGAGTGTCCAACATTAACATAAGTTAAGATTCAGCGCGTCAAAAAGAATAAACAATTTAATTTGCCAAAAAGTAAAGCTCTTTTGCATTTAGATATCACTTTATTATCTGTGTTATTTGGCCTTGAGACGAATTACCTCGTCAAATATACACTCCAAATTCGGCCATGCAATTTAAAAAAAAAATACCTAAACACTCCCAAAACTCAAATTTAAAAAGTGAAAAAGGATGACAATTAAAAATCTAGCTATAAAATATCCAGAAAAGTAAAAAAAAAAGTCTTTTTTTACACAGCAAAATTCTGAAAGCAGCTTTAACCCAGCCCTGACTAAGAATATTTATGAGATTATTTGCCTTAAGTTACCCTAGTTGAGCATCTACCTCTGAAAAAATGATTGATTTGCTTACTGGAAATAGTTATATTTAATAGGTCACGTATGTGTCAGGCCTTGCAATTACTGCACCTCAGCGTATTCCCATTATTTGTTTACGTATACTTTTAACTGATTTTGACTGATTAGCCCGCAACGATCTGTACGGTTTTATCTTTCCATCACTGCACTTCAAACCCCTTTAAATATTAATTTATTTCTCACCCTTACCTATTTTTTCACTAATAGAATTAATTGACTCCATTAAAAATTAATTACTCCCCTCATCCCTAGCTATTTCACCCACCCGAGCAGTTTCTATGAGGTCTCCTCTCAGCAACTGATCGAGAACATTTTGGAGCAGATGCAGTTCACCACCGTAACCCTTAACCGTAGAGCCGTGAAAGTGGAGCACTTCAAGAATTATGTCCAGGTAACGGATGAGCTGGAGCAAAAGCACACGGCCCAGGCTGTGATCCTGGCCATACCCTGGAACAAGGTGCAGAAGCTGGAGTTTAATCCCCGCATTCCGAAGGCTTTTCTGCCACCGTTGACCACCAAATCTGGACACAATCCCAGCCGCCTGATCACCCAGTTCCATCTGCGATATGGCAAATCCGTTTGGGCGGAGCTCGGGTATTCCGGAAACTTTCTCAGCTCGCAACCGATGGTCAGCGGACACGAGTGTCGAATGTCCACCTTTTGCGGCTACATGCTGCACTCGCCAGAGGAGCAGGACGAAGTCCTGGAAGACCTGATGGATGTGCTGGCCGAGCAGTTCGGCGAGGAGATGCGACAGCCCCTGGAGTGCCAGTGCTCCACCGACGAGCTGAGTGCGGCCATGCACAAGCCGCAAACGAAGCCCTGGCACCGGGTAATCTGGTCCAGTTCCTCGGCCGTGGGCACCAGCTATCGCAGCCTGATGGGTGGTGCGGTGCAGAGTGGTGTCCGGGCGGCGGTGAATGCCCTCTTTGTGGTCCGACCTCAGGTAGTCAGCTGGAAGGACATGCTCGACGAGCGGCAGAAGAGTACCCCGGAAGGTGTTCGCACTGGCAGGCTCAGGGGTCTCCTCAGTCGCCTCAATCTCTACAACGTGACCTTCTACAGCTTCTTTGTTCTCGGTCTCATCTGGCTGCTGAATCTTGGCTACGGCCGGGCATCCGCGTCCTAGGGGATTACATGTGTGCCCATTGAAATTAAAGTGTCGGTTTTAAATGCGACCTTGTCGTCGTCACCCACGCCCTTGTCTGGGCTTTTGTCTGGGACTAAGTCGCGGTTCATAAGGTCGAGTGGCAAGCGTGCCTTAAACGCGCTCATTGAATTTAGTGAATTTAGCAACGCCTGGATTTTGTACGAATTCGTGCACAATTCCCGGCTCGTTTCGTCGGCAATCATTCACTTAAGCTTCGCCAACGCCTGGCTGGCTAAATTGTGCTGTCTTTGTAAGTAGGAATTATCATCTATAAGATATTCACAGCATGTCTGGGGTAAGCTATCGAGAGGAATTTACCGGCACAATTAAATAGTTTAGGTTCCTTTATAATATAGATAATTATAATTTGGTTGACCTCTGAACTCGGTAGGAATACCGTTTTTTATATTTAAAAAAATATACAAATTAGAATAAAATACATTTATAATTATTTTGATTTTATTACTTTTAAGAGTCACAACAATTTGTTCAGAAAAATGTTACTTCCAGTCGACCTATATATGACAGTTAAAAAGTAAATCAAGGTCTTTTGGGAAAACCAATAAACTTACTTTACAATGTTTACAGAATTTTTTTGCTGTGCTGGTTTCGCTGTGCCATTTATAAATTAGGCTTGACGTCTCCTTAAAGTGTCATGTATCTTTTTATGACAAAGCTTATTACATTATAAAGAACTCTTGGTGATTATGTAGATGATGTGACTATTATTAGATTAGCACTCAATGAATTGACCGATGGCCCCAAAGCGGAGGCTTGGATAAAATTATACAGAAAAGCGCGTATCTGCAAGACTCGAAGGCAACACCCCGTTGCCAAATAATACATATCCGCAATAAACTGCACGTGGGTTCGGAAAACAATGAAAGCCAAATCAAAATAATACCGGGGTTCAGTCCAATCGAGTTGTTAATGGAGGCACGCCCATGTGCATCACAACATGCGAACGGGCTAGAACATAAAGCTCTAATTACGGCTAGAATGCCTGTAGATAGAACCGTTAGTACGGCTAGCTCTCGAGCGAATTTCACAGATGAATAGAATGCCCCTGGGAACCGAATAAAGCCGAACAAGTGAACAACAATTGCGGCAAGGCTAAAATTAGAATGCGATAACAAAGCAATCCATAATTGGAATATGAAGAATGTATGCCACAATCCCATCTCATCCCATCACATATGTACCATCACCCTTCAATGTCAATCTCTATCTTTTCCCGCAGGGTTAGTAGTTAAGATATTGACGTCGATCGATTCATTGAGTTCAATTGATCTTGGGCAGAGTTGAGGACTCTCGATGTTCACCGATAACGCAGGTTAACCTTAATTGAATTACTTTGTAAGGTCACTGCGTAGAAATCTGGTTCGGTTTTAATCATCCCGATTCAGAGTTCTGGTTTATGTTGGTTTAAATACAAACTCTATTACTATTCATTCACAAGCCAGCCCCAGAGAATTTCAAAATATGAGTAAGCAATTTGTCTACATTATATACAACATTCCCATTCAGAATTGCGCTCTTTTTCAAGCAAATGCTCTTTGGGAATTTCGAATAGCGCAACTCGAAAACAAATATGTAAACAATACCCGATTCTCGAATATCACCAAAGCAAATGAGAAATTGTAATGAAATTCAGAGACACCAGAATTAAACGGCCTGTTAATGTAAATATATCATGAGGTTCGGGTAGCGCGAGTTTAATGGAATGTAAGGGATTTGCTAAAGAGAGGGTAGAACCATATGTTCAAGTGTTCGGGAGTGTATTTAAATGTTTTCTTGTTGTTTGACGCATTTATAATGGGGAGTCTCAAGCAAGAGACGTTCTCTGATGTCACTTTTAATGGCTGGGTCCTGAAATTTTAGTGTAAAATGACTAATTTTATATATTTTTACTAATTTAGAAATGCCTTATTAATAGTTTTAAAAAATGAAGGAGGGCTTGGATGTACAATTTTTAGAGAGGTGGTTAATCTTAGTTATTGGTTTTCATTGCTAGTGCACCCAGTCCCTAAAATAATAATGAAATGGAATGAATAAATTATAATTGAATATAACTATATTTATAATTCCAATGAATTGCACAACCAAAAAACATAATTCGACTACGGTTCGTTGAAAAATGCAATTAAATATCAAATATTTTGTGCGAAAAGATAATACGCTTTAAATCTAATAATACGCTTATACTAATTCTGGAAATTTGACAACAGCAGCTGCCACAAATACACACATATTGGGCAATTGTTCTGTATTCGAATGATTCAATTAGTCCCAAGCATACTCAAAAAATCAGAGCTTTCCTTGGTTATTAGTAGAGTGCGCACTTTTTGACAATCGCTAGGAATCTCTCTTCAGACTTCTTCCTCTGTGTCAGTGATTAATTTTTTTATTACATTTTTGGTTAATGCCTGCACTCGAATCCGAAAAAGAAACAGCATAAATATGCCCCCAGTATTTGGATCGGGAAGAGCCGAGCGATCCCGAGTGAATCACAGATGGCAGGGGCGGCGGTACTGAGGCGCTGACCGAGTGCGATGTTAGTACCGCCCCAGCCCCAGCCCCTACCACACCCCCTCTCTCCCCTCTGTCGTGGAGCCCCCAGTAAAGCGGCATACAAAACGCTGCGATCGGCCTCCCGTGGGCTTAGTTTGTGAGACGCTTCCGAAGCGACAAGTAGTTGATAGCAACATCGGCGAAATCATCGGCAGGAAAACGCAACTGCACGCGTTGCAGCACCAAACAAAAAAAAAAAGAAAGAAGAATACCCCCGAAAACATTTTTCATTTCATTTTTATGTTTATTTTAACTTGAGGGAAATTTTTGTTTCGAAAACAACAACCGAATACTGAAAACAGACAATAAAAACGTGTCGCCGTCCGTCAAAGCGAAGCGCTCCCATGTGCTGCATTAACAATTGAAAAAACATAAACAGCGAGCCCGAGGAGAAATGGGAAAATAGAACTGGCCGATAGATAAACAGCCACTGCAGGAACGACATCGAAAACCCAAAAAAAATAAAATATTACGGTCTGCAGTCGAGGGCGAAAGTGAAAGTGAATATATCAGACGAAGGCGGAACGTCTTATCTGCACCTCTCGGAGTGAATGCACTCCAACGGATCTTCGATTAGGTGCCTAAGCCAGATCCGAATCTCAATAAACAATCCAAATCCATAGCGCTGTTTTTGCACGAATTCAAAAATAGATTGCATAGCTAAGGAATTCAAGTTCAGTGTCACAGACGAAACCTCACTGCCATCTGCAAGATTCGATTGCGTGGGGTCACCATCATCACCATCGTTTTCGAAGGCGTGAATACGAATTTTGAATACCGCGAGTAGCTGTGATATTGCATTTGCCAACATGACTCAATCGAAGGAGAATCCCGAGAAGAGTCGCGAGCTCATCAGCGAGGAGGGGATGAAGGATCTGCTTACCAAACAGCTGGATATCGTGGGCAGCGGTGGAGCATTTGTCTGGTAAGTGGATACACTGGAAAACTCTAAACACTAAACGAAAACTCCTATAAGAAAACATTAATGTTGACTCCAAACCGTTTTCATCGCTAAATGCTCTTTGAAACTTTAAAAAGGGGATTAATCATATTTTTGTTATTGTTTGAACTGTTTCATAATTAAATCAAAACAACAATATTTTAGAGATAAAATAATTCAATATTAGTTAATTTCAATCTTGGATGTTCTTAATAAATTGAGAATTTATGGGAATTCTGATACTTGAATTTATATAGACTACAAATAATAAAGGGTTTTATACCATTGCAGAGGGTATTACAAATTTGGTTAAAAGTGTGCAACACAGTGAAGGAGACATCTCCGACCCTAAAAAGTATATATATTCTTGATCAGGATCGCGTCCTGAGTTGATTAAAGCATGTTCGTCTGCCTGTCTGTCCGTCTGTCTGTTTCTACGCGAACTAGTCTCTCAGTTTTAAAGATATCGAATTCAAACTTTGCACACACCCTTCGTATATAAGTCGGCACGCCCTGGATCGGCAGACTATATTCTATAGCCGCCATATAACTGTTTAAACTGTTTTCTTGTTTAATGGGGAAACTTGTTCTTTAATTAATTGTCAACGTTTGAGGTATTTATCTGGTTATCGTCTTCTAAAAAGTTATTTGTTAAATATATCAGAAATCAATTGCCATGATATGATTCAATCTTTACTGCTTTCAAAAATAGTTGTGAATTTAAATTTTAAAATCATTTTAAACAAAAAAATTAACAACATATAAATATGAAAAAAAGCTAGGATTTTGGAACCATTCTACATTAGTTCAGAATTAACATGGAGCTTGCAAATCTAGGTTTAAACGATTTTATTCAGATCATTGACTCAGTGCGGAAAGTAGGAATCATATTTCTGACATAATTCGCTCAAAGTTGAGGAAGCAGTTTTTTAGCTCAACTCGAATCACGTTCCACTTGACCCACTTCATAGTGAATGCAGTGCGCTAGCTTTTAAAGGTTGAGTTTTTAGAAATGGTTGACATTAATCAGGGTAGTGCACTTATCTCCCCGCGGTTTTGTTTAAATAGACTTAATTAGTTTTTCCGCTTGATCGGGCGCAATAAAATCAGAATCGTGAGTAAACCACAAGCTACTCACCACAATTAAACCTAAAATCAATTAAGTTTTTGCCACAGTTTGTTAAGGTATGTTTTCGAAGTGTGTTAATTGTAGGTAGCCCCTTCCTTGTGTTAATGTTAGACATGAATCGAAGAATCGCCCAGCTGGGTTTCAAACGTGGGGCAACGGTCGTGTGAGATTTAAATATAGAATGGAAATCTGGCATATCAGCGCACATATATGTGTAGTAATAAGTAAGTGATAAGGCACTTGTGAATTGGAATCGGGCGATGTGGGATCGTGACGGGCGAGTACCGGTTTCATTACCCAGATCAGGAATGGGCCATGTAATGAATCCTATCTGCTGAGATCTCCGGCTGGAGGACACGAGCACTTAAAGTCATTCAACTGAGTCATTGGAGGAAGTCCTATATAGTCTTTACCCGCTAAATATACTGGGAGTGACTTGAATTTTGACGATCTTCGCGGAACTCTACGTGCTGGCAGGTGGGAGAGTCACGTGAAAAAGTCGGATATGTAAATATTGCTCACAGCGTTCCGGTTGCCCGATTTGTTTAATGATTAACGACAACACTGCCTTTCGCAAAATATGCTCTGGGGAATCTTTAAATGCCATTAAGTGATTATGTGAGGGGCATACATAACCAGACCGATTGAATCGCCCAAAAACCTTCACAGCTTTGTTTTTACTCGGATGTTTTGATCGGTGTTATTATTTGCATTCCAACGAGCAGTTAGCCTAGCGGTGTCAATGTGCGACCGATTGGAGTTGCGTGTTGTAAACAATTTGTCCGGATACTAGATGTCGTATCTGCGAAAACAAAATCCCAATTAGCCAGTACCTAATTGGCAAATAAGTTATTGTTTCATTTCTCCCCAGGGCCATTTTCTTCTTGTGTGTAACACCCAATATACTGAACGGCTTTCATGTGTCCTCCTACACACTGCTGGGCCACCTGCCCGATGATCAGTGGTGCGGCATCTCGGACCTGGAGGATACCGCCTGGTCACTCACCCAGAAGCGAGAGATTGCTGAGAAGGGCTTGAAGTCCGGAGGTTGCACGGTGTGGGACTGGAACTATGGCCACCTGGCCAAGATGTCCTATGAGGCGGCACTCAATTACACCACCCACCTGTCAGAGATCGCTCAGCCGGCTGAGGTGTCCTGCAAAGTGAAGGGTCAACACGTGTTCGCCAATCCTGAAAGCACCTTCGTCGCGGACTGGGATCTCACCTGTGACAGGAGCATCCAGAGAACTTCCGCACAGGTTTCCATTTCGCTGGGAAAGTTCTGTGGCTCCTTCTCCTTTGGCATTCTGGCGGACAAGTAAGTTGATTGAGGGTTCCTTTCTATGGAAGCTGATAACTGGCATATTTGCAGATTTGGTCGCAAAACTTCGTTTACCCTGGGAGCTGCCTTCTTCATTGTCGGCAGCTTCTTTTGTACCTTTTCGCCCTGGTACAGTCTTTTCCTGGCAGGACGTTTTGCCCTGGGAGCGGCCTCATCCGGACTATTCTATCCAGCCTTTACCATGAGTGAGTCCTTTAGCTCATAATAAGCTTAAATCTAAGTTAAAACAAGAGAGAACGCTATAGTTGGGTGCCCCGACTATCAGATACCCGTTACTCAGGTAAAAGGAGTGCGAGGGAGATGGAGATAGAAACTTTGATCACGCATAACTTTTTAACGAATGGTCCGATTTGAAAAATTTCTTCTACATTTCGATAGGTATTGATAAACACAATAAAACTGCATTTTTACTTTTCCGAAATATTTAAATTTTTAAAATCGTATATAAGCGATTGTGGGCGTTAAAGGGGGCGTGGCACCTTTTTGAAACAAACTTGCGCTGCGTAGGAACTCCTAGAATCTGCATGCAAAATGCCAATCTTCTAGCTTTTATAGTTTCCGAGATCTCAGCGTTCATACGGACAGACAGACGGACAGACGGACAGACGGACAGACGGACAGACGGACAGACGGACATGGCTATATCGACTCGGCTAGTGACCCTGATCAAGAATATATATACTTTATAGGGTCGGAAACGCTTCCTTCTACCTGTTACATACTTTTGCACGAATACAATATACCCTTTTACTCTACGAGTAACGGGTATAATAACAGCAAACGTTTGTATTTTTGGAGTGATCCAAACCACAGTCTTACAAAATACTTAAAATTAACAGAAATGTTGGTTAATGTTGGTTAATATTTTTTATTCGGAGATAATAATCACTAGTTGTGATTATAGTAACAATCGATACTGATCTGTTGTAGTTGTCGAGAACATCTGTTTGAAGCATCGCTCCTGGATGTCGATAGCCTTCTCAGCCTCCTATCCGGTGGGCATGATTATCCTGGCGGTGGTTGGCTACTTCATCCAACCATGGAGGCATCTGCAATTGGCCCTGACTATTCCCTCGGTGTTGCTCATACTTAACTGCTAGTAAGCTCACCTTATATGCTTTCAAGTTCTCTATTCTAAAGATAATAACTTCACCCTTAGCTTGATGAATGAGTCACCGCGCTGGCTGATCACGAACCAACGATACGATCGCGTCTACAAGATTCTGTTCAGACAGCCGAGCCACTACCAAATTCAGCCCTCAGTTGCAGCCTGTGCTCCAGTCGTCACCGATAAGAAGTCGGTGAGTGCAAAGACACAAGACATACATATATTTCCATCATGTCTGGTTGCCAAGCTGAGACCTCATTAAATCGTTTACCATTGCAGCTGGAGCCGGAAGTGGGCTTCTCTCTGGGTGAGAAGCTCAGGAATGGTCCTCTAAAGTCCATCATTGAGTTGTACTCTACCTCCAGTGTGCGCAAGATGATCTTCGCCTCGTATTTCATGTTCTGCGTAACTTCCCTGAGTTACTATGTGACGGGTGAGTAGACTGTAAGGAATGTTTAATCTGACATGCAAATTCTTACCCCTGATTTGATTTAAGATTTGAATATTAACGGGAATTCCAAAGCTTTAGATATTCTGAAAAAAAAAAAACATTTCTCGGGTCTTAATCAAAAAAATATCAAAACAAAATGAAATCAACATTTTCTTAATAAAACCAAAAATTATAACTCTAATATAGAAAAATGTTAATTTAATTTTGTTTTGATATACATCTCTTCATTAGAGAAATCAATCCCCTAAAACGCAAATTCAAATATATTTATATTTAGGTATTCTAAATTAATATCAAAGTTTATTTGCGGTCTTGGGTACGACAGGGTTTTGAAAGTGCTTCATTATACTTTTTAAGGACTTAAATCAGCAATTTGTATTATTTTTTCTTTCAGCACTGAATGCCGCCAATTTGTCTGTATCAAGGTATCTCTACATCATTGGAACCGGGCTGGTGGACATACCGTCCTACCTAGTGCCAGTGATAATGCTCAGGTTTACGGGACGTAGGCTCACCACCATGTTCCTATTCCTGTGGACGGGAGTGTCTCTGCTACTGGTCCTCTCCGTTCCCAGCGGCAGTACCACCTGGATCGTGGCCTTCGCCATGCTGGGTCGCTTTGGCATCAGCGCCACCTACTCGGTGGTGACTCTCTACACAGCCGAGCTATATCCCACCCAGATTCGTAACTCCGCCCTGGGAACCTGCTCGACCTTCGCCCACGTGGGCTCCATTTCGGCCCCATATGTGGTCGATTGCCTGGGAGCCCTGGGCTGGTACATTCCGACAACGATCTGCGGCATCTGCGTTCTAGTAGCTGGCCTGCTGACCCTCACACTTCCGGAAACAGCCACGGGGAAGCTGTCCGACAAAGTGGAGAGCACTCCGGCCTCCTCTCCGGCAGAGCAGCCCGAGAAGCAGTGATGACAGCAGACTGTCCCGCATCTAGGCTAAGTCCCATTTTCACGACTTGATTTGTCAGAAATTTAGACAAGGCCTTTTTAAATTGATTAGGTGTGCAAAATAACCTATTTCATTTTAACTGATTATTCATGTACCAGATTTTCCTCTAAAAGACTATTAAAAATTTAATTTTAAAAATCAAAAAACTACTTTACCTCAGGCTGTTTTTCTCCATTTTAAGTTTTCACAAATGGATGAAATATAACAATACATTTAAGTACCTGATTTTGGACAAAACAATTTTAAGTGAAAAGCTAAGTTCAGTTTTTTAAGTTAAAATTTTAAGAGATACAAAAAAACATTCTGATAAATCAAATGGTGAAAATGGTTATGTTAATTAGTCTAGTACAAAATTCTAGATATATATCAAAACGTAGCCTAAGTTCGTTATTAGTCCGTGCTATTCCTGCATTGTTTAAGTATACATATATTCATAACTGTTCTGTTTGATATCGCATAATAAATATACTATTTATACGAGATCGCCAGAGATCTAGGACTGCACCAGCAGCTGGACCCAATCGTAGTAGGGTCTGGTCACTGTATAGATGCTGGGCATACCTTGGATACCGCAAGTCAGGCCGTGGGACACAAGGCCGTAGATGTAGTCCTTGCCTCCATAAGGACATATCAGGGGTCCGCTAATGAATCCAAATAATTAATTGAGTATTAAGCGGTTTCTCGATCGTAACCTAAGAATTACCCCGAATCTCCCTGACAAGAGTCCTGATTGTTGCCCAGGGCACACACCGTATTCGCTCCATTCTGTGGCGCCCAGATATGTCCAATTATATTCCTGCACTTTTGATTATCAATCACTCGCACTTCAGCCTCAAACAGTTTCTTCTGACAGGGTCCAGCATGTTGGGTAGCTCCATAGCCAATTATCCGACAGGATTCTATGGAATTTAAGAATTAACAAAAAAACAACATAAAACAAAACAAATGCCATGGGCTTAAAGATGAGTTTTTGGAAATCTTTTTTCGAAAATATTCAAATGTCGAAAAATTGATCACAACATATAAAGATTTTAACGCAGATTTTTAGAGAATCGACCCACAATTATTTAAAGGTATTTATTGAAATCAGAGGTCTGTATAAAAAGTTACGATTTTATAAATTCGGTTTTTGGACACATAGTTTTCTGCAAAGCCATTGTTGGAAAATTTTGAGAATATTACGAAAAATCTACCCCAAAAATTCAAACTAAGATTTAAACACAGATTTTTATAGAATCAAACCACAATCATTTAGAGGTATGCCATTTTGAAATTGTATTTCTGTAAGAAAAAACAAGAGAGAACGCTGTAGTCGGGTGCCCCGACTATCAGATACCCGTTACTCAGGTAAAAGGAGTGCGAGGGAGATGGAGATAGAAACTTTGATCACGCATAACTTTTTAACGAATGGTCCGATTTGAAAAATTTCTTTTACATTTCGATAGGTATTGATAAACACAATAAAACTGCATTTTTACTTTTCCGAAATATTTAAATTTTTAAAATCGTATATAAGCGATTGTGGGCGTTAAAGGGGGCGTGGCACATTTTTGAAACAAACTTGCGATGCGTAGGAACTCCTAGAATCTGCATGCAAAATGCCAATCTTTTGCCAAGCTTTTATAGTTTCCGAGATCTCAGCGTTCATACGGACGGACAGACGGACATGGCTAGATCGACTCGGCTAGTGATCCTGAACAAGAATACATATATATACTTTATAGGGTCGGAAACGCTTCCTTCTAGCTGTTACATACTTTTGCACGAATACAATATACCCTTTTACTCTACGAGTAACGGGTATAACAAGTCTAGTCTTTTGACACTTTGCTGCAAAGCCAATTTTCAATATTTCAATAAGACTAAAACCGAATTGCTGAAATTGCTAGAAATACTATACTTTCGAGTATATGAAAATGTGTTAAGAAACAACGAAGTTATAATATTATTTCCCTTGTTTTCTCGATTATTTCTATGGTAGAATAGTATTGTATGGTACAATCCGAAGGGTCGAAAATGTGCCTTTCACTGACTTTAAACTCAATTATAATACCCTGCAAGGCTATTATGATATACATATGTAGTCAATATGGGAAATAATGATATTTACCGTTTTGGTCTGGTTTCATGCCCTGAGGAGGGAGTTGGGCGAATTGTAGGGTATTACTCAGGGCACTCCAGTAGCGACGTTTCATATAGAGCAGAGCTATATCATTCCGAAAGTTTGAGCTGCATATAAAGAACGCCATTTAAAATTATTAACGCTATTATTAAAACACAACAAAATAATTTTAAAACAACTTTAAAATCCTACTGAAATTTTAGTCAAATACCGCAACATTTGACATTGAACTTGCTGAGCAAGTTTTTTGGTTTTTAAATCTCTCTTAGAGAGGAGTATTAAACTTGACTCAACTGTTTACTCACGGTTGGAAGTAAATATACTCGGCGCTTTCCAGACCATATGGTTCCAGCTGCCCAATGTTTTCTATATTCTCATAGCCAATAAAGGCAGCAATTTTGTGAATGTTTCTAAATATGGAAAATATTAATAAAATAGGAAATCCTTTACTGGCCCCAGACTTACTTCCTCCAAACGCAGTGAGCTGCGGACAGAATCCAACGATCGTTTAATAGGCTCCCACCGCAAAAGTGCTGATAGGAAACTCCGATTGTGTCATTTCCCGTAATTACATCTTGCAATGAGACCATGAACGGATATTTACTAGTCCCGCCTTTAAATGGAATTCGAGGCCTTTCAGTTAGTGGTCAATGTAAGGGTATTTAGAAATATACTGCCCACGGTTGACACGATCCGACCTCCGACAATGGGTACTGCCTGGCAGGAATTAAATCCAGAATTTATGAAGCCAATTTGGAATAGCCAGTAAATCCATGTCCTGGGGCTGAGATCTGAAGCACCCTTCATGGTTGGGCTTTGAAAATACACTGACAAATGACCGTCAGCAGGTTGCTAATAGAGAAACAGTTACTGGGCAAATACACGTATAAAAAAGTATTCTCAGGCACTGAAACAAGAGGCCAAGCTGTGCAAATATTTCCAACTTAAATGCGTTGGTAATTGTTTTCAAATCTCAACGCGAAGGCGTCAGCAATATGTATGTATGTATGGGATTGCATTGCTTGTATATTGAAATTTAATTTCTTAACTTATTTTAAAGTTTTAAAAATATAATGCATTAATAAAAAGTAACGTTCATTTTGTTTTTTTTTTCTGGCGAGAGGGCAACGCTCCACTTCCGGTATATCGATGAATTTGGTGATTTGGTGGTATTTATTTGGTATATATCTTTCGGGAAGAAATTCTATTAATGTAATAAATATTTTTGGTATCGACCCACATTTACTTGATATATTAAAGATTGTTAAGCTTTTTTGTTTTAAAATTTTAATGAAAACTAGAACTTTTCCTATTTAACGAAAAAACACTACTATATACTATCGCAACTATCGCACCAAGAACTTTTCGACATACCAATACTTCTGAAGTGTTTACCCATCGCTAACGCATCAGCTGTTGCGTGGGTGAAAGAGGCATTTTTATACGGTGCGGCTCCCAGAAAAATGCAGGACTTGAGGAAAGCGGACTCGCTGCGACTTCCAAACGGCGACGGACCAGCCAACGATGAGGTCAAGTCTCCGTTCCTGATTGGCGTTGCCGGCGGAACGGCCAGCGGCAAGTCGACGGTCTGCAAGAAGATAATGGAGCAGCTAGGCCAGGCGGAAATGGATCACACGCAGCGCCAGGTGGTGTCTATCAGCCAGGACAGCTTCTATCGCGAACTGACGGCCGCTGAAAAGGCCAAGGCGCAGAAGGGTCTCTTCAACTTTGACCATCCGGATGCCTTTAACGAGGAGCTCATGTTCAGCACTCTGCAGAACATCCTGCAAGGCCACAAGGTGGAGATTCCCAGCTACGACTACCGCACCAATTCGCTGTGAGTAGCTATCGGGGAATGTGGAACATTACTTAGATTCCAATATATTTTACCAGAACTTTTTGGGGAATCAGCTTGTTAGAATGTCTATTAGTCTTTGAGTTAAAGAACTTAAAATCATTAAGGTAATATATTTCAGTACATATATGAGCACGCTTTTCGTAGTCCGTTAATAAACTTTAAAAAAAGATTCTCAGCTACCCTAATCATAGCTAATAGCCGCTTATAAAGATTAATATGAACTATCTAAATACGTATGTTTGTAGAAAACCAATAATTGTAGACCCTCTAAAAAGTAAGCACTATTTGAAAAGACATAGAGCAAGAAATTGGTTTCGCAGTTTGTTTAGTCTAACTGAATTATAATGATTACTTTAATCATTAGGGACTTTGAAAACATGCTGGTTATCTACCCAGCCGATGTGGTCTTATTCGAAGGCATCCTGGTCTTTTACTTTCCCAAAATTCGCGACCTGTTCCACATGAAGCTATTCGTGGACACAGACTCCGATACCAGATTGGCCAGAAGAGGTGAGTCGTGACTTCACTTAATTTTAACTAAAAGATATTCTAAACCTTTCGTTAGTGCCACGTGATATCAACGAACGTGGCCGAGACTTGGACGCGGTGCTTACCCAGTATATGACTTTCGTGAAACCCGCGTTCGAGGAATTCTGCTCGCCCGTAAGTTGATTCTTTATTCGATGGGCCATAAACTATTATTAATAAACCCATCCCTTTTCAGACGAAAAAGTTTGCTGACGTTATTATACCACGAGGCGCTGACAACACAGGTGAGGCAGCAGCACCCAGACAACTGTCCACTTCTTTTTACTTTCTATGCTCACATAAAACACTCTACACTCTAAGCGTTTGTAGTGTTTCGTTGAGTTGGTTGCCCAATAACCATAGATTTAGTAATGGTTCTTTTGTTTCTTGTTCTATTAACCCGTGTGAAGACAGGAAGTTCTTAACACATAGACTGCTTGATGTTTACATACATATAAGTACTATATGCTTACCAACATTTCTACCCTCTCTTTGTTTTTCCTTCATCTATGTTAATTGTAACTCTTGCGTTATGATTTTTCGTTCTTTTCGTTTTGTTCCTGTTGAATTTATTGTATTTCTTACAGTTGCCATTGATCTTATTGTACACCATATCGGGGAGATTCTCGCCACCACCAACAGCGCACAGCACAGCAACACAGTCAGGGTGGCGGCGTCCAGCATGAAGCGAGATCACTAAACGCAAATATAAACTCGCTTCTGGGGTGGCCACTTCCCAGTCCTAACGCCGTGTCTTGAGCTTGTACTAATTGCCAAAAACTAAAGCCCAAAAGATAATGCAAGATAAAGAAAACCAAGGCTCCAGCACAATAAGACAAATGTCCATTAATGAGCGCCGGCATCGCTTCTCATTTGGTCTTCTCATTTTAACCGATTATTGTAGCCTTAAGATTAAAAAGTATCTTAGTATATACTTGCATATGTTCAACAATACATGGTAGTGTATTTGTAAGCTCTTTTCGGTTCATTAAGATAACCCAACCTGCGATTGCGTTTCCAGACTAACTCTGGTCTTACTCTTTACCAAAATGTGAAAGTTAATATTTATCCATGGGTCTAACCTGGTGCCTAGCCCCGATCCGGCTACATCACATGGTTTTAAGCACTCTACTCACCAAACCACACCATGTTACACATCTAACTATTGTATCTATGTTTTGATGCCCGATACTTTATAACTACTCTAATCAAATGTATGTTTGTGGATGCTATGGTATTAGGGATACCTCTATCAATTTTTATAAGCTCAATTTCCGTTACAGTTTAACATTTAGTAAGTCTAATAGTTTTTTGACTTTTTTTCAAACCGTTTTACATAATTTTCAAATATCGACAACTTTAATTACCGTTCAACGGATAAATAATTAACTCTTTTCTAGAGTTTAAATATGAAAAACATGTTCAGCCAATTTATTTAAAACTTATTTTAATTCAATACCTATTCGCCAGAAAATATAACAATTTGAAAACGAAAACAATTTAGATAAATAACTTAATTTTAGAGTTAGCATGTCAAATGGTCAGACTTACTTATATTTACTTGTGTTAATGTTCCAAAAGCAATGCGGATTTCCATAAAAAATAACGTGTAGGATTATCTGATTCCATATTCTTAGTACCGGGCATCTAAAAAGTCGGCTCTTGCGACTATAGCTTTCTCAAATCGTGGGTACTATAAAAATTTAAATGCAGTCTCAAATATACAAATGCAAGACAGACAACTGCCTAGCAAGACGTGAAGATAAATCGTTGTTTCATTTAGTAAGTACACAAACAGCAGATTGTAAAGCACAAGACACAATAGAGTAACAAATAACAGAATATGCCGCCCAGCTTATATGCGACTAGGTAATAGATCCTACTAACTAGAGCTAGATTAAGTCCTTGGCTTAGACAAGACCACTTGGATCTGTGGAGCTCTGGAGGAGCAGCAAGGTAAGTGGCTGGTTCCAAGTTGAGTTGCAATGCTTACGAAGGTGCAGCATTACGATTTGATATTCAATAATTGACTGTTAACTAATTGCAATTTCTCTTCCTTTCAGTGGCCATCGATCTGATCGTTCAGCACATCCGGGATTTTCTGAACAATCGCTCTCGCCACGGATCCACCGGGAATATGGCACTCTACATGAATCTGGATTTGAATGCCACAAGTGCCGGTTTCGCGGGCCCAGGTAAGGCCACCATCCAAAAGGCGCGTCCCCACTAACCATCCGCTGACTGGAGCGGATCACCAGGATTACTAATCAACCCATGCATGCTATCGGGCCTTTGCTGTAAATATAGTATTTTCTGTTGTGCTTTGTGTTTCTCCGACAAAGATGGCACCTACAACGCCATCCGGCGATTCTCCACGCTTTGCAAGGAGCTCAACATGCAGGGCAACTTTTTCTTCGAGACAAACAAGAACCTGCCGCACCACTAGGACAGGATGGCGCTCGTTTCCCCGGAGCACAACATAGGCGAATATTTAATATGTAAAAAAAACATTGTATCCATAGATATATTTTTTTCAGTAAATCAGAGTTGAGTTGTAAACTACCGCGATCTAGAAGTTTTAACTAAAAATGAAATATGATTTAAGCACCAAAAAAGGAATAATTATTGAACAAGGTCCCATTAATGTTAAAATGTTTATATTTATTTCGATAGTTTACTTTTTATTATTTATCATTTTGCGCACTTGTACATTCTGTTAATCTTGATCAAATCACCTTCGGATAAATCATCACGTCTGGCCGATTCTTAAAGTGTCGCGTAAAGGCACCAGAGTGGGCTCTTTATTTTGGGAGAAGGCATATAACGAGTAGTGCATCACACTGCTGTAGTCGTACTCCACGCCGAAACTGGAATGGTTATTGGAATCGACTTTATCAAAGTTATGTTCCTCCCCAGGCTTAATATTGGCGTTTATCACCCGGACATAGGAATCCCGGTCATGGCGATTATGCTCGTGGCAAAAACCCAAGACGTGCATCAGCTCGTGAATCGTAGTGCCGTTATTTAACAAACATCCCGACTGCAGATTCACCTCCTGGGGGCCACCAGTACGTCCGACATAACTCCAACATCCAGAACCGGTATTTGTAATCGAGATGTAATCATTTTCGGTTGTCCTGGGCCTAAAACGCACGCAAGTTCGGGTGTGGTATTGCTGAAAGAGGTTTGAGGCATTTTGAATAATAATTTACGTATACATAAAATCTTAAATGATAACAGATAGGGTCTAATGTAATTATGTTTTTATTTCAAAACAATCGCATTTTTTTGGGGTGATTTGAATATAATAATACCTTAAACAATAAAAGATGTAATGGACTTTTTCTTTTAATTTACCTTAAAAGCATGATTGATAATTTTTAACTGCTCCGGTGTAAATGACCCATTGATCTCGTAAGGCACCACTGCGTCCTTCCATCGGAGACTGGTTATACGCACGCCATTGCGTGTTCCATTGAATCGGGCATTTTTATAACTCAATGGAATCAATATATCACCCTCGAAGTAAGTACCCAATTCCTCGGGGTTCTGAGGCCACGTCTCGTTGTAAGCTTCTACCAAAGCTCCTGTGATTTTATAATCCGGGTTACCAAGCACAGCATCGTCCAGATCTGCCAGGACAATTATTTCCGGAGAGTCAAGATCCTCCATGGGCCTGGAAACTCCCGCAGAAATGAACAGAAGAACTAGGAGCCAGAAAAACCGTGTATTATTTTGCGACTTCTCCATGTTTGCCAGTTATTCTACTGCTGTGATTACCTGCCCAGTTTACTGACATTATATAGTCTTAAGTAGACTTCCAAAAATAGATGGTTCGTCGTGTTTTTTAATTTACTTGTGTCTATTTATACTGAAACAATTTTTGAAACGATAAGACAACGCTTGGCAGGTATTTTAATTTAAAAAATAAGCACTTGGCTATACCATGCATCTTGATTTAGTTCCGCTTTCGTTTCTTGATTTGTAGGTAGAAGCAGAATGTTTGCATCTAAAATTATTATTCTTGTAACTAGTTTTTTTTGTTTAGTCCAATTTGGTTATGATGTTAGACATTGTTGTCTAATACTTTTAAAATAAATATGATAGGTCTTGTTAGTGCACTTTAAATTTCAAAAATAAAATTAGTATACTCCAGAAAACTACGGAAGTCTATTCCAAACCAATTTCTATCTTTCACATTAGTGTAGGATTGGCAGATACAATATAACGAAAAGCAATAATTTTTGCTTGCCTTATAATATGAATTTTTATTTAAATACTGTTAGTTTGAATCGGATTGCCATTAAGATTTCATTTACTTCTTGCACTTGTACATGGCGTTGATCTTGCGCACATCTCCGGCTGAGAAGCCGCGTCGTTGGCCCATCTGGCTGGCATCAGAGGTAGCCCTCAACGCCTTCAACGTGGGTTGGCCATTCCGGGTGAAACTGGTGGCCGAGTAGTGCATCACACTGCCGTAGTCGTACTCCACGCCGAATCCGGACTCTGTCCTGGAGCTGGACTTCTCGAAATTGACCATCATCTCCGGCTTAATGTTGTCCCTCATCACCCGGACATAGGAATCCCGCTCGTGGCGATTCTGCTCGTGAAAGAAGCCCAAGGCGTGCATCAGCTCGTGGATCGGAGTGCCGTATGTTCGCAGACAGGTGGGCGACTGCAGATTCACCTCCTGGCGGCCCCCCAAGCGTCCGATGCTGCTCCAACATCCAGACTTTCCACTTCCAATCGAGATGTAATCCTTTTCTGTTGTCCTGGGCTTAAAGCGCACGCAAGTCCTGGTGTGGTATTCCTGAAGGAGTTTATTTACTTTTAAGTAAATCATAATTATCATTTATCATTTATCATAATTCAGAAATATTTCAATTGAGATCTGCAGGACTACAAAAATTAAAAAAAACTCCAGCAATTTTTGGTATACCCCTTAACAAAATAGTATCTTTGAAAAAAAGAACATTTGCTTATGGATATACTTATGTTTTAAACCTACCTTAAAAGCATTATTGATATTTCCCAATTCCTGAGTTGTAAAAGGACCTTTGATCTCGTAGGGCACCACGCCGCCCGGCCAGCGAGAACTCAGCGCCAAGATGCCATTACGCGTTCCATTGGATCGGGCATTCCTGTAACTCAGTGGGATCAATATGTCACCTTCGTAATAGGTGCCAAGTTCCTCAGGATTCTGTGATGATTCCTCATTGTAAGCCTCGACCAAAGCTCCTGTGGTTTCCTCATCCGGATTACCAAACACGCTATCTCCCAGATCTGTCAGGTCAATTATTTCCTGAGAGTCCATATCCTCCAGGGGCATGGAATTTCCCAGAGAAACTCCCAAAATAACTAGGAGCAAGAACAACTGGGGTTTACTTTGCGACTTTTTCATTTTGGCAAGTTCTCCTACTGCTTTGACTACTGGCCTGCCTTACTGCCATTATATAGTTTCACCTAGACCTCCAAAAATATACGACTTGTGGTGTCGGCGTTTTTGTTTCACCTATTTGGTGCTGTTTATGCCGAGTTCTTTTCGCAACGATAAGTCGGCGCTTTGTAGGCGTTTACATTTACATTAAGTACGGACTTGGCTATCCGCTTGCTTCTTGATTTATGGATACTTTATGCATTCCGCCAGTTTGTAAGTAGAGTGTGGAATTCTGGACTGTTAAGATTTGGGGTTTTCATACCCTTGCAGAGGGTATTATAATTTCAGTCAAAAGTCTCTAACGCAGTGAAGAAGACAATTCCTCCTTCAGTTTTAAAGCTATCTGCTTGAAACTCTCCCAAAAGATGTCTTTCTATTAAGTCGGAACGAGCCGGAACGGGCGATCTAATTTTGGTCAAAAGTGTGCAACGCAGTGAAGGAGACATCTCCGACCCTATAAAGTATATTCTTGATCAGGATCGCGTCCTGAGTTGATATAAGCATGTCCATCTCTCCGCCTGTCTGTTTCTACGCGAACTAGTCTCTCAGTTTTAAAGATATCGAATTGAACCTTTGCACAAACCCTTCGTATCTTTGCACACAGTATTTAAGTGGGAACGGGACTATATCCTATAGCCGCCATAGAACTGGTTGATCGGAAATGCCATAACTTTGTTGATTGGGATTTTCTATGAGTTTTATTTTTGGCCAATCAATCCGACCTACTAAGTTTCAAAAGGATCGGCCGACTATATAGCTGCCATATAACTGAACGATTGGAAATGCCATAACTTTGGTGTTTTTAAAGTTGGGATTTTTTATGAGTTTTATTTTTGGCCAACCAATATAATTTACAGAATATTCTGCAAAGGGTATACCAACTTCGGCTCCGCCCGAAGTTAGCTTTTCTCTCTTGCTTTAAGATCACTTTTGCAAATGCAATACATCTTGTCGATTTTGTCGTCGACACAGGTTGAAACATATTTATAACGATCGAGCCGACTTATGGTGGGCACCGAGACCTCCACAGACTCCGTAACATTATTGAACTGAACGGTGGCTTCGAAAACGGCGGTGTTCTGGTTCACCTTGAACTTGGTACGATAGGTGGTCACATCTACCACGGGCAGGTCACCGTGAAAATTGTGTTCCAGTCCAATTTTCATCTCTACCCTGTTAATGTGCTTTAGAGTGAGCTCCGAGCAAATGCTGCTAAGATTCCTGCCGGCCAGATATTCGTTTATCCGACCGATCACCCGGGGCGGAATGCGCCGTGCCCAATTCGCCGTGAGTCTCTTGTAGGGCACGCAGGTACAGAAGTGCTCCGGTATTCCGACGTCTTCACACGTTCTCGACTCGCCGACGGGATAGAATAGGGACTGGCACTTGGGACAGTCGAACGATCCGGGCAACTTGGGGCTGTCGGCAGTGTTGCCCAGTTCGATGATGTGCTTCAGGGTGTTGTGCAGATCGTAGTTGGAGGTGAGGCGGTTCCGATTTCCCTGCAAGGCACTCGCATATTCAGGGTATTGAGTCCGGAACCAGGGTGGCAAGTAGATGAACATCGAGGGCAGACGCTCCTCCAGAAAACCACTGGCCAAGGACATAAGCTTTCCCCACCGAGCTCCATGATCCGAGAGGAACACCATAATACTCTGTTCGAACACTCCATCTGCCTGGAAATCCAGCAGGTACTGCAGCACATAGTCGTCCATTTTGGAAGGCATCTTATAGCAGTCGTGGCTGAAACTATTCGACCAGAACAGACCCCAGATGGGACGCTCGTCCAGGTATCGCCTGGCAAAATCCCTGGCCATGTCGTAGACGTAGCTGCTCGTGATCCGCCGACCGATGCAGTACCTCATCGAGCAGTTTTCGCATTTCCAGTTCTTTAGGTCCGATTCGAAGGCCTTCTGGAAGGGCCTAAGGTAATAGTCGGTGGGGGATTCTAAAAAACCGGGTTTTGCGTAGTTGAATGTGCTCATGCCCGTCTGATCCTCGGCATAGGCCGTCAGATAGCTGGCATTCCGGAAGTTCTTCCAAATAAAGGGGGTCTGGTCCAGGCACCCTTTCTCGTGCCAGTCGCACACCTTTTCCAAGGCTGAATTCGGATTATAGCCAGTCAAGATGGCCATTAGATTGGGAAATGTGTTGTCGCCTATCTACCATTTAGATTAAAATATAAACCCTTGTTAATAAGTCCTTTCACTGACCTTATTGTAACCTTGCAGCTCGTACCAACCGCTGCCCGTTAGGAAGTTATAAACCTTTGGCATGGTTCGACGTAAGTTTATCCGCGACAGAGTGTCTATGCCGAACATTAGGACGCTGGGCTTCCGTCTAGCCGGCTCCTGCGAGAGTCCTTTGGGGAGCGGCTTATATTGAATGAGGGAGTATGCATCGCTCTGCAGAATGTCCGACTCGTTCCCCAGACGATGGCAGGCCAAAATCAAGCCCTGCACATGCAGCGGCACCTCGTAGTTCTGCGAAAAATACTTTCGATCCACCCTACAAAAGCACAATTTACAAAAATTTGCCCAATAGGAAAGATCTTAATGGACACGTACTCAGCGAAACCGTCGTTGCTGCTATTGCCCGTTATCTCCTGATAATAGCAGTTGAACTCCTCCTTGCTGGAGTTGAGAAAAATTGAGGCCAACGTCTTGTTGATGAACAGCACATATCGCTGTCGGCTAATGTCATAGATCGGGGTCACCAAAGCGGATTCGTTGGAACAGACCTCAAAATGATCTGGATGAAAAATAGCCATGACATCCGCATCGAAAGGGTTCACATAAGGAATCTTGCACTTCGCGGACTCCACAAAGAAACGTGGGAGAGGTGTGCTCGGAATTTTAATGGAAGGAGGTGAATTAGTGCTAGGACCGTGTGATATTTTCGATTTAAGATCCGAAACTCTGAGCTTCAGGTACCTAGTATTGATACTTTCATCTATCAGATTAAGAATCACAATTACGACTATGACGAAAAAGCAAAGCCATTTCAGAATCGGATAGAATAGGTTTAACATGGCTGGTTAGGCCTCGAATTTTGTTAACAGACTGACTAAACACCGCACTGTATTTATACATTTATCGTTACAATTGTGCTGGTTTATCAATTTATTTCGAAGACCTTCAGATCCAAAAACTTAAAGTTGCTTTTCAAAATATACAAAAATTTGTTTGTATACAACTACACTTGTTATAACTGGAAATAGCAATTTATTTTTGGCACTAATTTGTTTAAACAGTTTGTCCCCAGTCACACTACTATTAGAAATATATTTGAAACAAGTTAGTCCTACAGGCGGACACTGTCTGTTTCTACGCGAACTAGTCTCTCAGTTTTAAAGATATCGAATTGAAACTTTACACACAACGGCCGGGATCGGCCGACTATATCCTACAGCTGATCGGAAATGTCATAACTTCGGTGCTTGTAAAGTTGGAAAGTTGGTATTTTCTATGGGTTTTATTTTTGGCCAATCAATCCGACCTACCAAATATCATAGGAAGTTGGGATTTTTGTAAGTATTAAGAATGCATCATATGAATAATTTTGGAGAGTATAATTTACAGAATATTCTGCAATGTTATTTTAACTTCGGCTCCGCCCGAAGTTAGCTTTCCTTTCTTGTTTTTAGTTTTTATACCCTTGCAGAGGGTATTATAATTTTGGTCAAAAGTGTGCAACGCAGTGAAGAAGACATCTCCGACCCTTTAAAGTATATTTATTCTTGATCAGGATCACCTCCTGAGTTGATATAAGCATGTCCGTCTGTCCGTCTGTCTGTCCGTAGATTTGTTTCGTCAATACCTATCGATTGGCCTAATAAAAGTTTGCCACGCCCACTCTAACGCCCAAAAACCCATTAAACGCTTAAGCCTGGCTAGCGCCTACATTTCCGCCTTTCATGGCGCCATCTAACGGATGACTTTGGAACAGCTGGCCAAGGTGCTCAACAGAGTCAACGTTAATTCTCGATAAGGATTTCTATTAAAGGAAATTGCGATGGTTTTCATTTGTCAATACCGAACTATATCCCAAGAACTATGCAAATCAAATCAAGTTATCCAAATTGGAGGTCTGAGTCAAACAATGGCGTATGTGTGTATGCATGTAAGCATTGCAGTCAAAAACATAAACATAAACTCAGCTGTTGGTGCAGGACAAAAGCTGCCTGCGCTAAAGAAGCGCTGGTGCTGATGCTCGTGCTGTAAAGCTGCCAGCTCTAAGAGATCGATGAATTCAAATTGATAATTTGAACTGAATAACGGGGTATCTAATAGTCGAGGCACTCGACTATAGCGTTCTCACTTGTTTTAAAGTAAGGAAGTTGGGATTTTTATGAGTATTGAGAATGCATCATATGAATAATTTTGGAGAATATTATTTACAGAATATTCTGCAAGGGTATATCAACTTCGGCTCCGCCCGAAGTTAGCTTTCCTTTCTTGTTTTTAGTTTTTATACCCTTGCAGAGGGTATTAAAATTTTGGTCAAAAGTGTGCAACGCAGTGAAGGAGACATCTCCGACCCTATAAAGTATATATATTCTTGATCAGGATCACCTCCTGAGTTGATATAAGCAGGTCCGTCTGTCCGTCTGTCCGTCTATCTGTCCGTCTGTCTGTTTCTACGCGAACTACTCTCTCAGTTTTAAAGATATCGAATTGAAACTTTGCACACACCCTTCTTTCCTTTGCACGCAGTATATAAGTCGGAACGGCCGGGATCGGACGACTATATCATATAGCTGCCATATAACTGATTGATAGGAAATGCCATAACTGTTCGTCTGTTTGTCCGTCTGTCTGTTTCTACGCGAACTAGTCTCTCAGTTTTAAAGATATCGAATTGAAACTTTGCACACACCCTTCTTTCCTTTGCACGCAGTATATAAGTCGGAACGGCCGGGATCGGCCGACTATATCCTATAGCTGCCATATAACTGAACGATTCCAAATGCCATAACTTTGGTGTTTTTAAAGTTAGGAAGTTGGAATTTTTATGAGTATTAAGAATCATAGGAATAATTTTGGAGAATATAATTTACAGAATATTCTGCAAGGGTATTTCAACTTCGGCTCCGCCCGAAGTTAGCTTTCCTTTCTTGTTTATTATTATGCTTTGTCAACGCTAATACCCATGTAAGAATAAATGCTTGCCATCTAAACTATTAATAGCTATTAATAGAATTCCGAGCCATACTCTCGTTGATCGGACATGTGTTATTCTATTATGAATGGCGTCACAGCCCTATAAAAGTAAGTACAGGTGTTATAAGTGGAAATAGCAAGTTGTTTAAACTGTTTGTTCCCAGTCACACTATTATTAGAAATATGTGAAACAAATTAGTACGCCTGTCTGTTTCTATGCGAACTAGTCTCTTAGTTTTAAAGATATTGAATTGAAACTTTCCACACACCCTTCGTTCATTTGCATGCAATAGTCATGAATTTCACACTTGATATTTGTGTTACGAGTATCTAAGTTTGCCCTTGCCAAACCACTTAATGCCCACATCACTCTAACGATAAATGCGAACTTCATGTAATTATAATCTAATGATTGAAAGAGCTTAAGTTATATTTCAAAATTATAGATATATATTCTTGACTTATGCACCACGAAATAATGAAACAAATCCTTAAAGTTGACTTAAAAACTACAATTTTGTTTTTAGATTGAACAAGCGGTAGAGTGTTTATAGTAACAATTAAATGAATTAACTATTTTTAAGCTTGCCTTCTATATTACTTCATTACTTCACTGATTCTCTTAAAAACAAGGAAAAGCTTAAAAACGGCGCCAAAACTGGATGACCCCTTTAGAGAAAACTCGGAAAACTCGCCTTGCGAAAGTGGCCAGAAAACGCTTATATTTGCCTGGACCGGAAATCTGCGTGTCGCGAAATTCTCCCTTCCGCCGCATTTTCAGTTTCTCATGGAAAGTGCAAAATACAGTGCTGCCAGACCGTCAAGTTGAACTTTTGCTGCTTTTTCCCAATTTCTCAGTTTTCCGCCCACCGGTTTTAGACCCCTCAAAAGTTGCGCCCCGATCCCCCGCATACACCAAAAAGCGTAGGCGACGCTCCCAGGCCTTACGACCGAATCAGACAAAATGTGGGTCGAGTCATTGCTAAATTCAAATAATAGATTACCTCCATTAAAATTAGTATACCCTTGCAGAGGCATTTCAAAATGTAATTATTTACTATATCAGAGTTTTTTAGATTTTTCAAAATCGGACAGCGCAAAATCGACATAGCTTTCTTGTTTGTAACTGCAAGGGTATATACATTTCGGATTGCAGAAGTTTGCTTCCTTTCTTGTTTAAAATATTTTCTAAATATATTGCCTATGCTTCACTTTTTTTACGCTGAGTCCGTCATATTGAAATTTGATTTATTGTTTTAAGTCCACTTATATGTTTTGGGGTCATGATTACAACAATAAATAGTATAATGTGCAAATGTATGTTTATTGTTTTAAAGATTAAGTTAAGATCCCGCCTAAATTCAAACTAAATTAATGTTTAGACTTCAAAATTCACCTCGGGTTGTGTCACCACTTAATGAATATACAGTGACAGGCTTGAGTCCCCACTAAAACAGATCGGTTAAATTGTGCTTTTAAAAATCTGCCGACATATTAATCCGATTCTTTTGTTCGCATAGGTCACTTGCTGTTTGTTACAAAGTATCATTTCCAAAATTCAAAATGCAACAGGCTACACACTGTTCAGATAAGCTGTTATCGGGTGGTGGATGGTAGATGTACTCTGTGGGAATCGGAGTTTCACATTTGTTAAAAATCCCAATCGTTTCAGACGGATGGACTCTGTGTATAACAAACAAAAATAGTCATTTAGAGAAGATAATTAAATTGTCATAAAAAAAGTACGAATAAATCAAATTATAATTGTTTTGAAATCAATAACTTAATGTCTTAAAAAATATTTAATAATCGTCTGATTATATTTCAGGAAATAATATCATTATTTTTAAGATACATTTGTATTTGATGTAAAATTTCATGTTTGTACTACCCAAAAAAATGAAAATAAGTCCACTGTGCGGATTTAGGAGAGAGACATTTCGAGAGCGCTCTTTCGACTCCCATGTATGTATATACCTGCACTGCTTAGTTGCATTGAGTTGTATGTGGAGAACCTATTGCTTTTGCCTCGCTCATTTATTCTCAGCAGAGTCTCTCTATATTTCTCTCTCTCTCAGCATGTTACTTTTGGGCCGCTAAAAATTTTCTTACCACGATTTCGAAAATCTATCTTGCTGGTGTCGGACGTGTTTTTTGGTCGCTCCGCTCGAAACGTTTTTTTCCCCGTTTACGGCCAATGTGTGTGCGCGCACGAGTGTGTGTGCTGCTTGCAGTTCAAAAGGGCAGCAACAACAACACACCTCTCTTTTAAGCCAACTCTTCTGTGTGCGTGTGTGTCTGTAGGCTAGAATTGTGGCCTGAGAAGAATTGGCAAATTAGTTGGCTCAAACGGAATCTCTGTGCTCAATATTCAAATTCAGGCTAGAAAGTGTCGCGTGCGAAAGTGTGCAAATAATAAACTAGCGAAAAAAAATAAAACTTAAATAAAACCTGTTCTAAGCCAAGTGCCGAGTCCGTGTGTGTGTGCGTGGAGCAGAAAGAAAAGGAGAGAGAGAAAAGGGAGAATGCAATTAACAACAAAAATAAGCTCAATGAGTATCATCTGAATAAAAAAATAGCCAAAAACAAGCCAAACGAAACCCTTTCCAATACGAAAACACGATTTAAGCTAACAAATCAGCGATCATGGCTATAGTCGCGAATGCGTCACCGCCGACACAACAAAAACAACGGCCAGCTACATCGACAACGGCGGCATCAGCAGAAACAACAACAACAGCGAGAAGTCGAGACCGCACGAAAAGCGCAGCTCAAATTACGTCGCATTTGCTCAAGCGCGCCATTTCAGTTTATTCGTCGCCTCAATGGATACCGCTCTTCATACTTATTTATTTAGCAACAGGTGAGAGAACGAAGAGAGAGTCGAGGACATTCTGTTCCTTGGAAACAGAGAGAGATGATGGGGAGAGAGCTATAGTGAGGGACATTCAGAGAGCTACATTGTTCCGAAAACTTCTAGCGTTAAACATTAATTTCAAATTTCATTTTTAAAATGTAATTTTTTAAACTAAAATATTTAAAAAAAAAACAATTTTTCTCCTCCTTTTAATATTAAATTTTTAAGAATTAATTTTCGGTAACAACTTACATTTTTTAAATAAATTTTGGCTAGTTAGAAATATGTATTTGGACTTTAAGAAGTTTTAAGGTCGATTTATAGAAATCATTTCGGGAATTACATTTTTCTTTATCATAAAAAACAAAAAATAAAATCCCTACAAAAGTAGTTGGATTATTGGAAGTATGCATATGTATGTACATATATGTATGTATGCATTCTTCAGACTCAACATTTGCTGATGTTTCCAAAGCTCATATTCCGAAACAAGAGCAACAGGTCACATAAGTGTGTGTTGGGAAATTTGTTTATTGGGGATGTGGCCAAAGGAAAGATCATGCTGGTCTAAAGAAAAGTCCATTGATTTCGGGCATAAAAAAACTTGTTGAACGGGTTTTCCTTAAAGAAGTGACTCATGAAGCTAGTATACCTGAAGTTTGATTGTGTTAATTATCCACTCATTTCTAATTTTGATGGTTGTGTTTTTTATTCTTATATCACAAGCAAAAGGAATGCATACACATTCTACGTGAAATGTATTAGCTTCGATTACGTATAAATTTATTGTTGATAACAAACAAATTAAATCTCGATGATATTGATAAAATTTATATATATTTTAATACTACTGACTAAGTATAAAATAATAGTTTAACCTACTTATACCTATGTAGGGCACCCTTAAAAATATGAATAATTAGTAATGGATTTGATACTTTAAAACTCTCATTAAATTGGATATAACAATATAAACGTAACAAATTAGTATCAACGCATTTCTTATAGATGTATGATTTTTTGGTAATAGTAGCTTACTTGTGATTTCAGTGTGTTTTTAAAAAAATTGCAATCGATCGCATAGTGATCATCATAATTGATTCACAACTCTTGCTGACTCATTATGTGTAATTATCTGTTACATGTTGTCCGAGTCTCAACTGTGTTGCTGCCTTAGCATTGTTGGCCCTCTTTTTGTAGCGTATTGTGAAAAAATGACCTCAAAAATTTGGTTTATTTATTTACAATCCAAGCACAAACCCATCAACCGGCTAACCATCCGCCTGTTGTGACTGGCAATCTTATCTTTTGGCCGGAAAGTGAAGTACAACAGTTGCAAAAGCGCGGCCAGCTCAACGTCAGCAATACCGCAATTCCGTTGATATGTTGATAAAAAAAACACACACAAAAGGGGAACACTGATAGAGACACAATTTTCCAATTCCATGGAGGGCTCTAAAGTGCACCATGAAACAAGTTTTTAAAGATGCTTTTACCTAAATGTGAATTATTTGTATTTTCATTATGCTCAACATTAATAATTAAATGGGTAAACTTGTAGAAATATTTGGATACAAAAGCATCTTAATTATATGAATAACCCATAACAGACAGGTAAAGAAAAGGAATTTTTATCTGAGTGACGGGAAATCCCTGAAATGCATTTGAGAAACTAGTTTATACAACAGCTTCCATCATAAAATACGGGAACCTCATATTTTCTCATATTCAAGACATGGGGATATTCCTTACAATGTAAGGCTTACATATGTATATAAACGTAGAAAATAAATACATAATATAATTAGAACATATTTTAATGCAACCTTAATATCATGAAAGTAATTTTAATAGAAATTTGTTTTGCAATGACATTATAAGTATTATTTAATTAAAATTAAATATATATTCTCTTCTTAAGCAGTTAGTAAAAATATTAGGCTTTCTAAGAAATAATAAACTGTGGGTGCCCTTTTTATCGTCGATTTTATGAAATGACTTTCTTTTATGGTTGCCAATGAAAAGAGACAAATAAAAGATTTCCATCTCTGGGTTGGGAAATCCCTGAAATGCATCACACCAACTGGTTTATAGCATCCATCATAAAATCCAAACACCGACAACGACGATCATCAGCGTCATCTTCATTTTGAGAGTGGTTTCTATCTGCTTCTCCTTTGCATTTCCGCCCTAAGCAGATACGTATAATCCATCACTTTCTGGGGAAAAATCGCGGCGCAGGTACATTGCACGCAGGAAAAGTGGAGGGAATACACAAATTAACCAAAACTACCTGCATTGCGTTAACGATAACAACACGTGACCCCGCGGGTTTTTGTGGAAATACACTCGCTTGTAAATGGAAATTGAGAATGGAAAATGTGTGCGGGACACACCCGCGTTCTCCGGTGTCCGGTCTTTTGGCCTGGTCAAGTGTTAAAGTGCAATCGGCCGTGACACGGCCTCCATGGGCCTACGCAACCGACCGCGACCATTGCCTGACGCTGGCCATTAGTGCAAGTCGTTAGCCAGCTCTATAAAAATAGCCAGAGTATAACTAAAAAACTGATTTGCCCCAGTCCCTAAAGGTTAGGAGGTTTTTATTACTCAGTAATAGCTGCCTGAGGGCGGTGTGGTATTCTCAAAAACAAATCTAACATGAGGAGGAAGCGTCAGGATATCTGCATCTATATTACCACATATGTATACAGGTTATTGATTATGATGGGATACCCTAAACGATTCTTTTTACATATCTGACTCCCCCTTTTAACCGAAAACCTATAAAGGACTGAAACATCCATCGAACGGACAAAATAATGTTAAATAGAATGTTAGAGAACTAATGGGTGGCATTCAAGTCGGCTCGTTCGACTACCTGTATTCTTCTTTCTTATTTCTAGTTGCAACGTTGCCAGTCTTCAACGACTGCATCGATTAGCCGGCTACCTTGGAATTTACCACTGCAGAAAAATCCGCAATTATGAGAAAATCAGGGAGAAACAAAATTTCAAACTGAAAAGAAACAGCCGCTTTCGCTTTTACTTGATATTATTTCAAAAAATTTCGATGCAAACAAATGTTTAAAATTTGTGGGCGTTGTTCAATGCTGTCTGTTGGATTGTCTTTATCGCGCTGATCACGTAATGCTGTTTTATCTGTCGCTATTTGCATACGCAGCGTACTGCTAGCAACAACACAATCCATTGTTAGCATTGAGTC
Source organism: Drosophila fuyamai (assembly GCA_018153365.1). Lineage (NCBI taxonomy): Eukaryota > Metazoa > Arthropoda > Insecta > Diptera > Drosophilidae > Drosophila > Drosophila fuyamai. The sequence continues at coordinate 9,041,454 of JAECXW010000116.1, read as the reverse complement.
ACACCAACACCGATACGATGGGCTATAACGCACTGAAATCGGACACAAATTGTCTAATAATTACGGTGGGAAATTACGGAACAGTTGCGTTCTGAATGCAATTACTGGAGTCAGAATGCGTGGTTTTAATATTTACTTGTGACAAGTTGTTGGTCGCAACAAATAAACAGAAATATACATATATGAACAAACTGGCACTTTTTTATACTAGAAAACGCCAATTACTACATATTTTAAATTATATGTTTATTCTTATCAAATAAAAATAAAATAAATTAAAAGAAGTTATGTTTTAATTTTTCAGAAGAAAACATTTAACATACTGTACATTAACTGCCTAGCTTTAAGACATCCTGAAAGTGTAAAGTCACTTCCTGATACGGTTTCATAAATATTTTCATAATTACTCATTACTCATTACCCTTACGTTATTTTGAAAGCCTTTCCATTGTGAAACGCCCTCAGACTGCGTTTATTCTCCCAAAGTCTGTGTTTGCTCAGATTGTGGGATCTGGTGGTTCTGTGGGCTCGACAGTACTAGTGGTTCTAAAGGTTCTGAAGGTTCTAGTGCTGCTGCTGTTTGAGGACGCACCGGAAAAGATTCTCAGGCGTGTTTTTCGTTTTGTTTTATTCAACAGTTCATTGCTTTGTGCCAGTTTGTGAACGGGTCTGGCCGCCCCTTTTTCCAGACCTACAGAATGAACAAGGGCCGCCTTGTTGGCAACATACATAAAGTGGTGGAACCACAAAACTGGTTCCCAGGCGTGCGCCTGCGCAGAAGCGGCTTAAAAAAGCAAAGGCGCCAAAACAGCGGGGGAGAGAGAGGGCGACTCTATTTTTGACTGTGCTCCATTCTAAGCATTAATTTTGGGAGTCTTCTCGTTTTAGAGTAATTTTGTTGTTCCCAGAACCAAGAAATAAATGAATAATCATTAACTGTTTATAGGGGAAGGTATATTCACATAGAGAAAAATAGTTGAATTAATAAAATCATACAAATTAGTAGTTTGATTAAAGCTTTACATAAAATATAGTTATAATGAAAATGTTTCAAAGGTAGTTTAAAATATCTTGATATTTTAAAACTTATATAATAGCAATATCACTTCTAAATACTTCTGTCATATCTATGTAAAAATCTGGAGCATGAAAGAGAAAACGTAAGCAGGTGTTTTGGTTAGCAATGATTTAAATAATTTCGTTTTCACACTCATGTTGATATCAAAACTTGATATGCTTTTTTATCGTTCCGATTACTAATGCATAGTTCGTGCTAATTTAATTAATTTGCTTTATTTTTTTTCTTATTGTGCACAATTTTATGAGAGTAACCTAAGCAAAGCCGTTGTATGTAGACGCACTCGAAATATTTAGTGGGTGTGGGTTTTTTGTTGTGCCTGTTAATCTGCAGCTTTCGTGGGAATCGTTTATTTATGACCACCAATTAGCTTCTGACCGCTTGAATGTATTGTTACCATATTGTTAAAATGGATGCGGTTTTATTTAAATATTTAAAAATATTTCCTTACCACATTTCTTGGAACCCAGAGCGGAAATTAGTGTGGGAACGCTTTAGTATCTCAGTTTCGTTTGGTTCTTTCTTCTCGACAACAAGGTGTTCAAACAAATGATCACTCAGAGCCAAGGTTTCTTCGGGACTAAAGTGCAGTCAGACATGAAAGAGCTTAAAGTGTGTAGGGATTAGAATGGAGCGATGGACATGGGAACTAAGTAATCTTGGGAAGAAATTCATTGCCATCAGGGAACGAAACAAAGAAATCATAAAAAACATCATAGTCAACCGGAATAAAACACCTTTTAACCTGCTGTTGGATCTCTTATCTTTTTTCTATGGCATATTTTTGGCTATAACGATGGAGGTGCTAAATAAATATAAATACATTTTTGAGAAAGAATTTTATATCAAAACAAACTAAGTTATTTATATTTATTTTGCTGAATATTAAAAAAGCTTTCTAATTCTTAAAATTAATTTACCTAATTAAATTTTAATCCTATATAATAATAGTCTATTCATATGAATATTCATAGCGGAAATCTATTAATTAATAACCACATTAGATGCTTCGCAATTAAATATGTCTTCCTGCTTTAAATAATTTAAAAACTTTTTTAAATTATTTCTTTTATTGGTTCAAAAATTTTTTATTTCCGTTATTAAAAATGCGTTCTCATCTTGGTTCAAGGTCTTATACATGATCGTTTACCCATATACCATATATCTCCAGCTCTCTCATTGAACATCTTCTGCAATTAAGACCCTTTGATAATCGTATTAACAACAAGCTACAATTAAATTTTAATCGCGACACGTTTTCACTTTTCCACTAATATAGAAAAACTGACTGAAACCGAAAACTGAAAACGAAAACGCAACAATTAAAGTGCAATTAAAAAATTTCGAATTTCATTAGACAAAAAAATATTGTTATTGTTGTCAGCCAACAAATTAAATACAGAAACGGAAAAAAGTAAAATCGGCCAAAAATAATTTATGCAAGTTTTAAACATCCGACAAGAAAATAAAAAAAAAATAGACTGCAAAATGAAATTTTTCGTGGGCGTTTTGTTACACAAAAGCAAGGAAAAATATAAAAAGTATTTAGAGCAAAAATTAAAGCAACAACACGAAAGAAAAACATTGTTTTTGTGTGGGCTGGCAAGTGAGGCAACACAAACATACACACTTTAGACTGAGTTAAAACAATTGAAGTATGACCAAAAACAGAGTGTTGCTCGCATAAACAAAAAAATATAGTTGCACAGAAAAAATGTCGGACATTACAAGCTAAATTGTGTGTTCTTTTTTTCAGCGCTTTTTGAAATATTTGTTTAAGTTTAAAATCTTAAATGGATCCTAAATTGCTGTGTGAATACTTTTATTTATATCATTATTAATTAATGTTGTTCAATGAGTTGTTTTGTGTGGAATAGAAAACAATCCCCGGCAACCATTCGAGTTAGGCCAGTTAGCAACCTGCAAACTTTTTTGTTGTGGCCAAACATTGGACCCACGACTTGGGACAAGGGTTGGACATTAGTGGAAAGGGTAAGGAGGTGGAATATACATTTTAAATTACAGTAAACAATTAAAGTTCTGCAAAAATTTAGGATGAAAGAACTATATTGAAATAAAGCTAAAACAAGAAAGGAAAGCTAACTTCGGCGGAGCCGAAGTTGATATACCCTTGCAGAATATTCTGTAAATTATATTCTCCAAAATTATAACCCATAGAAAATCCCAACTTCCTAACTTTACAAACACCAAAGTTATGGCATTTTCGATCAATCAGTTATATGGCGGCTATAGAATAAAGTCGGCCGATCCCGTTCCGACTTATGTACTGCGTGCAAAGGAACGAAGGGTGAGTGCAAAGTTTCAATTCGATATCTTTAAAACTGAGAGACTAATTTGTGTAGAATCAGACAGACAGACGGACATGCTTATATCAACTCAGGAGGTGATCCTGATCAAGAATATATAATATATACTTTATAGAGCCGGAGATGTCTCCATGACTGCGTTGCACACTTTTAACCAAAATTATTATACCCTCTGCAAGGGTATACAAAAAACTATGAAGAAATAAAACATCAAAATAATATTTTTAGAATTTTTTAAAATTTACCGTCTTTAATTCTGTTTACAAATTTTTAATTTCTTTATGGTATTATAGAAAAACATTCAAATAATATTTAAGTATAAATTATTTGCTTGTGTCACTTGCATCTTTTAATATCGCTGCTAATATTCTGACCGCAGTTGTACGTAGACACTCCACGTTGCTATTGCATTGTACCTGGAGTAGTTTTGCATATGCTGACGCTGATTAGTCATACCAACAGAATGCAGTGCAAAATGCACAGGCAAAGCCAGAGGCAACACCAAAACCAAAACAAAAGCGAGCTGAGCCAATTTACATACATCTACTTATGTTGTGTTTTTTTCCGCTGCAGGCGAATGTTGCAACGAGTTGAATGTTTTTGTTAACTGGGTCTGTCGGAGAGAGCCTCTCCATTTGGCCAACTTGACGTGTAAGTGTGGGCGGGACAGGAATTGCAGTAATAAAGTTGCACTTACTGTTTCCTCTTTTAAAGCATTTGCGTGTAATTCACACACTCCTTCTTTTTGCATAAATCACTTTTTTCTTACCAGTTGTAAAAACCATGGAAAATTAAAATGGGGAACTTAAAATGAGTGATTATCTCGGCTGGTATAGAGATCCCGAGCGTTTTCTCTTTTTAAATTGAAAGATTTACTAAAGTATAGGGGCCTAACATATTTCAGGAAACTCAGAAAAAGATAATTATTTTGCAATTTCAGTTAGCAAAACATAAAAGAAAACAATGAGGGAAACTAAAATCAATTAGTAAATTTAATCAGCATAGTTAACGAAAATTGACAAACAAAATGTTTCCTGCTTCACCAAAATACTCTTAAACTTAACAAACCGCTTTATTCGGCAGTTTTTTCGTTTTTGGACTAATAAGAAAGTTTTAAAAATTAAAATTGCATACAATCAAAAAAGTTTACAAATAATTGATTAGGTTTTACGCTGTAACAGTAATTCATTTAAGTTTATTTCAGTATTGAATGTCAAGAATAGAGTAATATAAACGGAAATTTCCAAAAATAGTTTAGAGACTCTCATGGCTAATAGCTGCTTAAGAGCCGGCAAAAAACAATTCTTGTCCCCGAAAAACTCCGAGCGAGAGAGACATCATTAAAAGCTTAAAAAGCATTTTTAGCAGAACACTAACGCTCACTTCTGACAAAAGACGAATGAAACTATTAAACTGTTTCTTTTATGGCACCGCTAAAAAGAATTCGTTCGCTCTCTGGAGCAGAATAAAACCAGAGTTTTGCAGTTCCAGTTCGAAACCGTAGTCGAGTCATTCATGACTCAAATAAAAATAAAAATAATCACCACACAAACGAACGGCAAAAGAATATAAAAGAGAGAAATATACTTTTTGCCGGTGGATATGATTATGAAATTTCCGTTCCGTTTGTTTACGGCTAAGCTAACAAGTCAATGCTAAGCCATAAAATAAATGTATAATTCAGGTTTTCTATAGTCAAAGAAAAAGAATGTCAGTACAAAAATTCTAAAAATGTTTGTATTTAAAATGTCGGGAAATATTAAGAAATACTTTTTTTTTGAAACACACATATTTAAGTTTTTCAGCCTGTACGTGGCAAACTTGTTATAGCATTTTTGCTGTTTAACTTTTGAATAGTTTTCTGCATAGTTTCCTACGTGAGTATAATATAATTATGAGCTACTTTACTGGCGACTTACTTGTTCACTGACTACACCTTGGCTGCTCCCGGCCACTCCCCTTTCTCACCTGGCACACATAATCACAGAAATGGGATATGACAACAAAACCGTACTGTCAATACAAATAGCAAATCGCCTTTAAATACGAAATAAAATGTTTGGGAAGACCGCGCAAAAAGAGGCGGTAAAATCGATGGCCTCATAAAGTATTGTATTTTGTTGTTCGTTGTTTTAACATCGTTCAGGTTCTGTCGAGGTCTTCCAAGCGCTTTCTAAGCTCGTGGCAGCCATGGGTCAGGGCAGCCCAAAGGGCACAGCGGACCACAGACGGGTTCACCCGAGCCAGAAGGTGCTAAAATGATCCCACTGTATTTATGGGGAAGTGCAAAAATAAGTACAGTCTTATTGACAGCAACACACATTTGGTTTTTGGTAATAAACCTTAACTTGGACTGTGCCATTGAAATAACAATGGAGTTTTTGAACGACGAAACTATGTTAACAGTTGAAAACCAGCATGGTAAATGGGGATTAAATGCTAAAAATATACCATTAGAAGCGAATATTATTATGAAGAAAATTCGTTTCCTTGAATTTTGTAACCAAACTTATCAACAATTGTTTAAGAATTAAACAAGAAAGGAAAGCTACTTATATACTGCGTGCAAAGGAACGAAGGGTGTGTGCAAAGTTTCAATTCGACATATTTAAAACTGAGAGACTAGTTCGCTTAGAAACAGACAGACGGACAGACAGACGGACAGACAGACGGACGGACAGACGGACGGACAGACGGACAGACAGACGGACGGACAGACGGACGGACAGACGGACGGACAGACGGACAAACGGACAGACGGACATGCTTATATCAACTCAGGTCGCGATCCTGATCAGGAATATATATACTTTATAGGGTCGGAGATATCTACTTCTATGAGTTGCACAAAATTATACTACTCTCTGCAAGGGTATTAAAAAAAACCGTTGCTCTTAAAATTAAACACGCTTCCACTATAATTCGCTGTAAGCCTTAAACTAAAGTACTTTAATCAAGATAAATATATAATTAAATTCAAAGTATGCTTCCTGACTCCTAATTAATAGCAATACTGTATAAAAATCGGATTGTTGTAAAATACGAAAGGTTTCCCTGAACAAATACCGATTTCCTTTCATTAATAACTTTTTCCTGTGACGCTTTCTTTCCGTTTTAAGATTTTTGTTTGGTCTTTTCGTGTGATCTTTAGACTATTGATGAAAACCAGCTTATGAACATGCAAGTCTATTTATTTGTACATATGTGCATATGGTACATTCATAGTTGGTTGTTTTTGCAAGTTAACGCTTTGTGCTTTCAGCTTGTTCATTTCGCTTTGCTTTATTTTCGTTTTTGATTTGAAAATGAAAAAAAAAAACCCACTTGGAGTCAGTTATGGAGTCTTCTGGTCTGCGGATACTGATATTTTATACTTTTGCTGCTTTTTTCTGCCACTGTTGCGGGAATTGATTCTGCGCTTTGGTGATCAGCGCAAATGAAAGTTGAAAAGAGGGGGTTTTTAACTGATTACCATTTAAGTGGCATGTGCCAGGCCATGGCAACTCGTCTAATTTGGTCAATGCTACTTGAAAGACAAAACACTTTCTTAGCCGGAGAGTAATGGACAAAGACTCAGCGAAAATGCTGAACTAAACAGCACTGGGAAAATGTAAGCCAAAGTAAACCAATTGGCCATTTGCCGTGTGCCAAATACGCGAAACGAGGAAGTCTACGGTTACAAATGCGTTGGCCAAATGCGAATGAAATGCGATTAGTTAAATGAGAGCCCGACTTGGCCCGAACCGACCTGGCCTTGTCATGCTTTTATTTCATTCATTTCACCTATCAGTCTGTTGCATTCAGCGAAAAATTACACTGAATTACTTCAAGTTTCTATTTTCCAAATTAGTTAAAATTAACAAGTTAAAAGGTTTGTTTTAGAAGTTGGGTTGGGAAAACAAGGAGTTAGTGGAGGAATTTTGAGAAGACAATTATGTTTGATGTTAATTTAAATAAAGAGGGATTGTTCTCTAACATTGCTCTAGAAAAAGGTACTAAAATACTTTTTATAATTATTATTAGTTTTAATATCACTTAAGTTTTTAGAAAATCTGTTTTCAAGTGCAAATCTTAATACCACTAACCCTGACAATCTTGATCTTCTCTTCCAGATGTCGCCTCAGTGGCGGTGCCAACGAGGGAGGCGTACTTTAATGGCTCCACTTACCTCCGCCTCACCACGCCGATGCCCATTTGGGACCACTCGGCGATTAGTTTCCGCTCGTGCCGCGGCGGCGAGATCCTTGCCCAACAGTACAACAAGAACTCCATCGTAATCTCAGTGCTCAACGACTTTCTGCAAATATCACTGGCGGGACCTGCAGTCCATGGGCCCAACAATCGCTTGGACGTGAAGTTGCCCTACCAACTGCTGGACAACCGCTGGCATACGCTGCAGTTCAAGTACGAGTATGGAAATCTCTACCTGCATGTGGATCGTGCGGCAAGCATATTTGGTGAGTGATCATCCCCCTGACTGTTCCAAATTGGATTTCTAGCGGAATGAGCTCCATAGCCCACTCAGTCGGGCCAAACGGTTACAAACGTGCCATGTGGCAAAGCACATAGGAGTGAATCACGTCACGAGGGTTAAGTAATGCAATTGTGTCTGCTGAATGCGACGGGGGAGTGGGTAATGATGAACTCATTGGAAAAATCAATTAAACAAATGTAAAGCATAAGTGCGAAGACCTAGCATATTGGAAAAATGGGGCAGGAAAAGAGGAACCGCTTTAATTATAAATGGTCAAAATAAAATAGTAATTTAAGTGAATTAAATGGGTACCAGAAGATAAAGAATTAAGTTCCGAAAGAAATTCCACAAATAAATGATCAAGGGCGCAAAGATTTTATGTCTTATCAATATATATCTAGTGGGAATAAAACAGACAGTCCCAAAAGAAGACATTAAAAATGAATTAAGAGCTAAAGAATATTTCCCATGAAAGAAATGGTATAGAAATAAAACTCAAATTAAAAGATATACAATTTCAAAGTAACTCTAAAGATTTTAATTTCTTTGTCTTTCTCAGCCAACTCCACTTACAACAGCCAGTTTCTGACAAACCAGGACATTGGCTACAAGGATGCCATCTTGATACTAGGTAACTCATTTTCTGGCTGCCTCCTGGATGGACCAGGTCTGCAGTTTGTGAACAACTCCACAGTCCAGAATGTGGTCTTTGGAGTGTGCCCACTGACTCCGGGTCCCTGCAGTGATCACGATCTGTTCACCCGGGTGCCGGACAATTTCTGTCTCACTGACCCATGCATGGGCCATGGAACCTGCTCGTCCAGTCCCGAGGGGTACGAGTGTCGATGCACGACACGCTACTCGGGTAAGAACTGCCAGAAGGACAATGGTTCCCCGTGCGCCAAGAATCCCTGTGAGAATGGTGGATCCTGCCTGGAGAACTCCCGTGGCGACTACCAGTGCTTCTGTGATCCCAACCACAGTGGCAAGCACTGCGAGACGGAGGTTAACATTCATCCCCTCTGCCAGACGAATCCCTGCCTGAACAATGGGGCGTGCGTCGTGCTCGGAGGAAGTGGTGCGATTGCGTGCGAGTGTCCTAAAGGATATGCGGGTGCCAGGTGCGAGGTGGATACGGATGAGTGTGCCTCGCAGCCGTGCCAGAATAACGGGAGCTGCATCGATCGGATCAATGGATTCAGCTGCGATTGCAGCGGAACCGGATACTCGGGTGCCTTTTGCCAGTCCAACGTGGATGAGTGCGACAAGAATCCGTGCCTAAATGGCGGAAGATGCTTCGATACCTACGGATGGTACACCTGCCAGTGTCTGGACGGTTGGGGCGGTGAGATATGCGATCGTCCCATGACCTGCCAAACGCAGCAGTGTTTGAACGGCGGCACCTGCCTGGACAAAGCCATCGGGTTCCAGTGCCTCTGTCCGCCGGAATACACTGGTGAACTGTGCCAAATCGCTCCAAGCTGCGTCCAGCAGTGTCCCATCGATTCTGAGTGCGTGGGCGGCAAGTGCGTGTGTAAGCCAGGCTCTTCGGGTGAGTTCCACGTTCCATTTTTTGTTCGTGTTAAGGGGATCATTGGGCATTGCATGACTTTTACAATTGATTTTCTATTCGCTTATTTTGGGCTTAACGGTCATTGGTTTTCTCTACTTAATATTTAACAAAATATGAACCACAAGCTTCCGACTTGGGGCCGCTGACTCCGCTCGAACTGGACATTCTTGACTCCACACTGTGTCCCAGCGAAAAGAAGAAGCGCTACATATCGCCCGAGTGGCTCAAACGCAAGCGTTGTGAACTAAAACTGAGTACGTCGGCAGGGTGACGGAGTAGCTTGCTAAAAGGGTTTTCTAAGCTTTTTTCATGGGGTTCAAAATAATATTTTTTTAAGCCCAGACACACATTATATGTAGACATCTGCTTATTCGATAATCCCCCACAACCACCTACACTAACTGTATATATTGCCAGATTTAATCGCTATAACTTAATACCTTAATCTTATATTGTACAAAACCACGTGGCGTTTGATGGGTAATAATCGTAGGCCCCATTGGTCATTGCCTGCCAACAACAACCACACCGACACCAGAACAAGAGCCAACAACAACGACAAGAACCACAGCCATCCCAATCCCAGCTAGTCCAAAAACCCTAACAACTACCAAGATACCACCAATAACAACAGCCAGAACAATGGTGGCAACAACCACAGCTAGCAAAAAACCACAACAACAGCCACTGCAATCGGCGAACCAACGCTCGGCCTCCCTGAACGCATGTCCCCAAGAAAACTGCTTGAACGGTGGCACCTGCCTGGGCTATAGTGGCAATTATACCTGTATTTGTGCTAGTGGATACACAGGTTTGGCATACATAAGTCCGGGGTTGTCCTAAAAGTGTGCATGTCGATGATGGTCCACTTAAAATGAGTTTAATTTGCATGCGGATAATGGCCCTTGTTATTGTTGGATTTAAATTTATATTGATTTCGACTAGAGTCCTACCGGAATCCCCTGTTTACCACCTCAATAAATATTATTTAAAGACAGAAAACTTCTTTATTATTTGTTCAGCTTGTAAGATTCTCTCCAGACTCTAGTCTAAATCGAATATTTTTTTATAAACTTTTAGTGCAACCCCAGATAAACTAACTGTAAATACGTAGCAAAGTATATATAGTCAAACAATTGATATTTGGTAAACACTAAAATAGATTTGTTTAATATAAAAAAAAGGCACTGTTAATAGGCCAAAGATCGGTTAGACACTAATCTCCAGCAATATTTCCAGGTTACAACTGTCAAACGAGCACAGGCGATGGTGCGGCTGCTTTGGCCCTGACCCCTATCAACTGTAACGCCACCAATGGCAAGTGTCTGAATGGAGGCACCTGCTCCATGAACGGAACCCATTGCTACTGTGCCCTGGGCTATTCTGGGGATCGTTGCGAGAAGGCCGAAAACTGCTCGCCTCTCAACTGCCAGGAGCCGATGGTATGTGTCCAGAACCAATGCCTCTGTCCGGAGAACAAGGTGTGCAACCAGTGCGCCACCCAACCCTGCCAGAATGGAGGCGAATGCGTGGACCTTCCGAATGGAGATTACGAGTGCAAGTGCACGCGGGGATGGACGGGACGGACTTGTGGCAACGACGTGGACGAGTGCACCGTGCATCCGAAGATCTGCGGGAATGGCATCTGCAAGAACGAGAAGGGATCGTACAAGTGCTATTGCACGCCTGGATTCACTGGCATCCACTGCGATTCCGACGTGGACGAGTGCCTCAGTTTTCCCTGCCTCAATGGAGCCAAGTGCAACAACAAGGTAGGTAGCTGGCAGACGGATTTGGATCCGGTTCTGCTTCTGGTGACTGAACATTTGTCTGTTACTAAAGTGTAATTAGTTGTTTTTCTTTAAATTCGGAAAGCATCGGATATTGAGACAAGTGAGTGACAGTTTTCGTTGGAGTAGCGTATCAAATTCTTCCCTAATTGTTGCTCTTATATTGTTCTATATATCTATGGTTAAATGACATTAGACGTAGGCTAGTTTTGAAACCATCGCTCCCATTTGTTAGGAAGTATTATGAAATCTTTTAGATTTATTAAAATCTATTAGTTCTTCTTAACAAACAATTTTAACATTCTTAACTGATTACTTTCATCTAGATCAATGCCTACGAATGCGTTTGCCAGCCAGGATATCACGGCGAGAATTGCGAAGTGGACATCGACGAATGCATTAGCAATCCCTGCTCAAATGGATCCACCTGCAACGACGGGATCAATAACTTCACCTGCGACTGCATCCCAGGAATGACGGGTCGCATCTGTGACATCGACATTGACGACTGCGTGGGAGATCCCTGCCTAAATGGAGGCCAGTGCATCGACCAGTTAGGTGGCTTCCGCTGTGATTGCAGTGGGACCGGCTACGAGGGCGAGAACTGTGAGCTGAACATCGACGAGTGCATCTCGAATCCGTGCACGAATGGGGCCAAGTGCTTGGATAAGGTTAAGGACTACACCTGCGAGTGTCATACGGGCTACAAGGGCAAGAACTGCGAGCAGGACATCAATGAGTGCGAGAGCAATCCCTGCCAGTACAACGGCAACTGTCTAGAGCGGTCCAACACGACGCTCTACCAACTGAGCCGGATCACGGATCTGCCCAAGGTGTTCAGCCAGCCCTTCAGCTTCGAGAATGCCAGTGGGTAAGTGATCTAGTGCTTATTTTAACTCGAATACTTAACTAATCCAGTCTACTTCTCAGATACGAGTGCGTCTGTGTACAGGGCATCATTGGCAAAAACTGTGAGACCAACATAAATGAGTGTGAGAGCAATCCTTGCAGCAAGCATGGAACATGCAACGATGGGGTAATTAATTGAAATTATAAATAAATCAAATTGTGTTTCGAAGAAGTAAACTGAATCTTCAGATAAAACGTTTCGATAGATTTTGTATGAGATTTAACATAAGCTCCTTCACCTTTTCAGATTGGCACCTACACCTGCGAGTGCGAACCAGGTTTCGAGGGCACCCACTGCGAGATCAACATAGATGAATGCGATCGATATAATCCCTGCCAGAGAGGCACTTGTTATGACCAGATCGACGACTACGATTGCGACTGTGATGCGAACTATGGAGGAAAAAACTGTTCCGTGCTACTTAAGGGTTGTGACGAAAATGTAAGTGTTTAACACAAGAAATGATCTTGACTAAATTAAACTTATATTTTTGTTCTTTCTAATTCAGCCTTGTTTAAATGGCGGCGCCTGTCTGCCGTACTTGGTCAATGAGATAAACCATCTCTATAACTGCACCTGTGAAAACGGATTCCAAGGCGACAAATGCGAGAAGACTACCACCTTGTCCATGGTGGCAACCAGCTTGATTTCGGTGACAACAGAACGCGAGGAGGGCTACGACATCAATCTCCAGTTCAGGACTACTCTTCCCAACGGAGTACTGGCATTTGGAACCACCGGCGAAAAGAATGAGCCTGTTAGCTATATTCTGGAGCTGATTAATGGACGATTAAATCTGCATTCCTCGCTACTAAACAAGTGGGAAGGCGTGTTCATCGGCTCCAAACTGAACGACAGCAACTGGCACAAGGTGTTTGTGGCCATAAACACTTCTCATTTAGTGCTTTCAGCCAACGATGAGCAGGCCATATTTCCGGTGGGCTCCTATGAAACGGCCAACAACAGCCAGCCCTCGTTCCCGCGAACTTATCTCGGCGGTACCATTCCCAATCTGAAGTCCTATCTGCGCCACCTCACACACCAGCCATCGGCCTTTGTGGGCTGCATGCAGGACATCATGGTCAACGGGAAATGGATCTTTCCCGACGAACAGAGTGCGAACGTCTCATATACCAAGCTGGAGAACGTCCAGAGCGGATGTCCACGCACGGAACAATGCAAGCCGAATCCCTGCCATTCGAATGGAGAGTGCACGGATCTGTGGCACACCTTTGCTTGTCACTGTCCCAGGCCCTTCTTTGGACACACTTGTCAGCACAGTAAGCAGTCTTGCGTTAATAGATGTTTTTCGTGACCCTAAAAGCTACTTTCCCTAATTTTTTAGATATGACTGCAGCCACTTTTGGCCACGAGAACACTACCCATTCGGCTGTGATTGTGGAGACAACGGACGTGGCCAGACGCGCAATCCGCTCTATTCTAGATATTTCCATGTTCATCAGAACACGCGAGCCAACCGGTCAAGTCTTCTATTTGGGCACAGATCCACGCAAGGCGCCCACTAAAAGTATGTTCGAACAGAAATGTTTTAAATAAGAAAATATATGGAAGAAATTAAACATTATTATTATTGTACCACAGATATTGGCGACTCGTATGTGGCGGCCAAGCTGCATGGCGGTGAGCTGTTGGTGAAGATGCAGTTCAGCGGTACTCCGGAGGCCTATACCGTCGGTGGCCAGAAGTTGGACAATGGCTACAACCACCTGATCGAAGTGGTGCGCAACCAGACGCTCGTGCAGGTCAAGCTCAACGGCACCGAGTACTTCCGCAAGACGCTGTCGACGACGGGTCTGCTGGACGCACAGGTGCTCTACTTGGGCGGACCTGCACCCACACGCGAGTCCCTCTTGGGAGCGACCACGGAACCGGGTGTAGTCCCTGTTCCAGGGGCAGGACTACCCATCGAGGATACCACAGTACCCAAGGAGGCGGATGACAGCAGGGACTACTTCAAGGGCATCATCCAGGACGTAAAGGTGAGCAACGGCTCGCTCAACCTGATTGTGGAGATGTATTCGCTGAACGTAACGGACGTCCAGGTGAATGCAAAGCCACTAGGCGCCGTGACCATCGATCGCGCCTCGGTGTTGCCCGGTGAGGTGTCCGATGATCTATGCCGGAAGAATCCTTGCCGGCACAACGCAGAGTGCAGGAACACATGGAACGACTACAGCTGCAAATGTCCCAATGGCTACAAGGGCAAGGATTGTCAGGAGATCGAGTTCTGCCAGCTAGTAACCTGTCCTGGCCGAAGCGTGTGCCAAAATCTGGACGACGGTTATGAGTGTCTGACCAACACCACGTTTACTGGTCAAGAACGGTCTCCTCTGGCCTTCTTCTACTTCCAGGAGCCCCCATCGGAGGAGATTGTGGGTGAAGCGGCTCCCAAGCAGACCCTCAAACCAGTAATCGATATAGCCTTTCGCACTCGTGCTGGCGGAACTCTGCTGTACATCGACAATGTAGACGGCTTCTTTGAGATTGGCGTGAACGGAGGACGAGTGACCATCACCTGGAAGCTTAGCGCCCTGCATTTTGGCGAGTCTGCACGCTTCGAAAAGGAGAACATGGATGGAGAGTGGAGTCGCATTTACCTAAGGGCACACAATGGCAAACTGGAGGGCGGCTGGAAGGGCTGGGAATCGATGGTGGACCCGGCGCCAGCCTTCTCCACGGACATTGACCAAGCAGCCTTCCAGTCCCTGATCGCATCTAGTACTCAGGTTTACTTGGGCGGCATGCCCGAATCCCGCCAAGCACGGGGATCCACTCTGTCCGCCCAGCAGGGCTCCCAGTTCAAGGGCTGTGTGGGTGAGGCGAGGGTAGGCGATCTTCTGCTGCCCTACTTCTCCAATGCGGAACTATATCCTCGCACAGAAAACGTTTCCGTACAGTTGAAGGCCCAGTTCCGACTGAACACTACGCGGCCGGAGGAGGGCTGCATCCTGTGCTTCCAGTCGGACTGCAAGAATGCCGGCTTCTGTCAAGCTCCGTCAGATGAATACGCCTGCACCTGTCAGGCTGGATTTGAGGGCGACGATTGCGGCACAGATATCGACGAGTGCCTAAACACGGAGTGCATGAACAACGGCACCTGCATCAACCAGGTTGCGGCCTTCTATTGCCAGTGCGAGCCAGGATTTGAGGGTCAGCACTGTGAGCAGAACATCGATGAGTGTGCGGATCAGCCATGCCACAATGGTGGCAACTGCACGGATCTGATCGCCGCGTATTTGTGCGACTGCCCGGAGGACTATACTGGTCCCCAGTGTGACGTGCTCAAGCAGATGACATGCGAGAACGAGCCATGCCGGAACGGATCCACTTGCCAGAATGGATTCAGTGAGTATAATCTATAAATTAGTCATGTCTCCCAAAACATATCTGAATTTTCGGACAGCTCATCCACAAAAGGCGTTTGCTTTTGTATTAACTGAAATTTTACTTTTTCTCCTTAAAGATGCATCGACTGGCAATAACTTCACCTGCACTTGCGTGCCCGGCTTCGAGGGTCCGCTATGTGACATACCCTTCTGTGAACTAACGCCCTGTGACAATGGTGGTCTGTGCCTAACTACTGGCGTGGTGGGTATCCCAAACGAGAGATTCACTCATGAAACATTTAGTTACTAAAACTTCACCTTTCAGTCCCCAATGTGCAAGTGCAGCCTGGGCTACACGGGTCGCCTGTGCGAGCAGGACATCAACGAATGTGAGTCAAATCCCTGCCAGAACGAAGGACGGTGCAGAGATCTTGTGGGCAAGTACGAGTGCGACTGCCAGGGCACCGGATATGAGGGCGTCCGTTGCGAGACCGACATCGACGAGTGCAGCGTGGAGGGCGAGTACTGCGGCGGATTGGGCAGGTGCTTCAATAAGCGCGGCTCCTTCCAGTGCATCTGCCAGAAACCCTATTGCGGAGCCTACTGCAACTTCACGGATCCTTGCAACGCCTCAGACATCTGCTCCAACGGCGGTCGCTGTGTGGAGTCCTGCGGGGCCAAGCCAGACTACATCTGCGAGTGCCTGGAGGGATTCACTGGCAAGAACTGCACAGCGCCGGTAAGTCGGAAATCACAATTTAAAAATTATGTGAATAGTGTAAAATGTTTTGAAAGGAATTTGGTCAGGTTTTTCTTTTCACAGATTTTTAAAACTATTAGTAAGTTACAGTTAATCCCATCAACCATAAATTGATTATCAATTGTTTGTTAAATAAAGACAATTGTGGCTATTAATTAAAAATTAGTGATTTTAGTTAGAAACAATTAAAAAAATTTTAAAGAGTGAAATGTTTTGCTTTCGAAACTGTTAATATATTTTTCATTTACATTTTTACGCAAAACAATGTCTATAACTTGCAAATAACCAGACAGACATCGATTCTAATTATTTCCGTTTTAATTTGTAGATAACAGCCAAGGAGGATGGGCCCTCGACGACGGACATTGCCATCATTGTCATACCCGTTGTGGTGGTTCTGCTGCTGATCGCGGGAGCACTGTTGGGTACCTTCCTGGTGATGGCCAGAAACAAGCGTGCCACCAGGGGTACCTACAGCCCCAGCGCGCAAGAGTACTGTAATCCGAGGCTGGAAATGGACAACGTGCTGAAGCCTCCGCCTGAGGAGCGACTTATTTAGTTTTGAGCATAAGGACGATTAGCAAAGCAAACAAAAGATATTTTTAAATCCGCCCATATACACCTAGCCCTAGGAGAAACGCAATGTCTTGTTCTAAGTTCGCCCCTAGTTACGGTTTACATCTTAAGGTGCTCAAAGCAACAGCAGCAGCAGCCAGGCTTCCACCTCGACTCGCCCTCGATCCCCTGCCTACGCTTTAGTTAGTTAATAATGCCGTTGTCTATTTATTCTAGTAGTTTAGATGACAGACGTACCCCCTATAGTCGTTATGTAGTTACGTTCCGATAGTTTAGATTCAGTATTCGATTTCTCGTATATGTAAATCCTAAAGCTGCGAACAAAGTTGAGCTCCGATACCGATTCCCCTCCACCTCCACATTCCGCACGGAAGCCTTTCAAATGTATTGTACGAGTATTCTTGTAAATAGATTTGTTTGTCCATTCTTAAACTAAATTAGCTGAGCTAAAACCGAATTCAAAAAAACTGAAAATCCTATATGCCTATATATACGAAAGTATATATATCAGAAAATGTGGCCTTATAACAAAAAAAAAATAGTAACGAAAAACAATGACAACCAGAAAGATCATAAGAAACTATTCGTTAAGTAAATCAAATAAAAGACATTTTGCTCTAGAATTTCTAAGCGTAAACTTAAGAGACTGTACTATATAATAAATATTAAATATTTCGACTTTTTCCAACTGACCTGTCTATTTGCATTTGCATAATTGATGTCCCCCGGCAAATAAGTAAAATTATTATTTTTCCAATTTGTAGCAACTATTGCTAAATTTATTCGTCAACCTTAGCATGACGTGTACTTTATGGTTTGAATGCAAACAAATCCGCATGAACAACAAACTTTAGTTTTGTTTATCATTTCAGTGATAGAGCTGCTAATGACTAATATAAAAGTTATTAAATATAAGCAATAGGATGAATGCAAATATCAAGTTAAAATAAGTATACAACTCCGTGTATAAAGAAAGAAAAAAGACTCCAAGCTCGCCTAATCATACAATTGAAAGAGAGTTGTATCGAATAGTTGTCGTTAACCGGGAGTCCAGAGTACATTTGCTAAATATCGTTTGAACGCAAAGTCCGTTTTTGTGTGCTGCCCTTTTTAGCCCAAAGATGCCACCCACTTGAATTTGCTCTGCATCTCCGGGTGGTAAAAGATGCACTCCAGCTTGTTCACGCAGTTCTTTCCAAAACGACAAGGTTTCGGGTGATAGAAAGTGCATCCCAGCTTGGAGCAGTTTGGGTAGTACTTGCACATCGTAGTAGCCGTCGTGGAGGTCACAGGTGCCGATATTGACTTGTAGTTCTGCACTGGTATGACGTGAGAGGCTGTCAAATGAAAAACCAAGGCGAAAATTAATATCCACCAAAAATATAAAATTTCTTAGTGCACTTACATAGTGGTGGCGCCGCAAGCTGCACATGGCTGAGATCCCTTTGGCCGCCGTGGGCGTAGTTGCAGTCGATGCTCATACAGGCCATGTCGAACTTGCATTTGGGATGCGAGTACATGCACTTGTCCGCAAATTTGCAGTTGGGGAAGGACTTGCAAGGCGCCGTCGGATGGTAGTACTCGCAAAACTGTTTCGTGCAATTTGGATGGTACTTGCAACGCTCCTTGGGCTTGTTCACTTTCAGCACAGTGGAATCCACGCTAACGGCGCTTACTATAACATTTAGACATTACTTTTCCTGTTTATTTTATTATAAAAAAATCTGTACTTACATGCCGGCAGATTGTCGTACTTCCTGTCCTCCGCATTGCGAATGGGTACCCTGCGTTTCTCCGGGCCCATTACATCGCGCTCTGGGCTGCCAGAGCGGCGCTTCCTATGCGCACTCGGCTCGTCTTCGTTTTTGAGTGTAAAGCGTATGGGCGTGTGCTTGGCTTTGGTAGCAGTAGAAGTGCTAGTGGATACGCCGGCGGATGCAGCTGCCGATGTCTCCTCTACCGAATTAGATCTATTGGTTTTCTCCTTGCTGGATGCTCTCCTCTCCGCCCGTGGCTTTGGTTTGGTCGGCAGTGGGGGAGTGGTTGAGCGGTCCTCCATCGGCGCCTTAGCCTTATTGTCCTTATGGCCATTGGCCGAGGTTGTGGCTGCAGCCGCTTGTTGGCGCTTATTGGGCGAACGTTTCTTCGGTGAACCGTGCATTTCGTCATCCTCATCCGTGTCATTCTTAATTATGATTTTCTTAATCTCCTGCGGCTGCCGGAGCACCTCGTTGCGATTGAGGCTGCGTGTCGTCTGGAGGGAAGGCGAACCGCTGCTCTGTGTGGGCGATCGCGAGAAGCTCCCGTCCCGATTTGATCGGCGTCGCTTGTCGGCGGTCGTGGACGTGGGCTCGGCGCTGGAAGAGGACACTTGTGGCGTAGACACCGGGGAGGAGGAGCGCCTGCGCGACGTGCTCGACCGTTTCCGATAGGAGCCTCCCTTTCCATTGTTCCCGCCTAGCGCTTTATCCCCGTTCAATGTGACCACAAACTGGGTCTTGAGGGCTCCGGAGCTAGGAGTCGGCTCATCGAGGGAGCTGATGTGCAAATCCAGCTCATCCACATTGGCCAGCAGCTGAGGCACATACGATTCGACTTCCTCAGTAATCAGACTAGGGGTATACTCCTCCTCCACCACCTTGATCTCGGCGCGACTTTCGTTGGATCGCCGCGCACGCTTGCCATCCCGTTGTGTAACATTCACCACCAACTCCCGAGTGGTGCGCCGGAAAAGTTCGTTGCCGGGTGCACTCCGCTTGCCACGCTCTCTCCCACGATCCCGATCATTATTTTCCAACGATTTGCGCTTGCCCAGCGAATTGCTGGTAATCTTAGCCACCTCCTCACTTTCCTTCTTCGAGGAAGTTTTGGCCAAAATTGTGGAACGTTGAGCATCGGCCACAGCTCGCAGCAGTAGGTTCTTGCAGGCCTGCCGCCTGGGAGAAACTTGAGGCCGGGGCTTGATCTTGATCACGGAGTTCACCGGCTTATCGGCCATATCCTCATCGTCCGACGGCTCTGGCGGCTTGTTCACAGCCACAATTACCCGGGAACCAATCCGTTGCTTGGTAATCGGAACTTCTGGACTGGGCGAACGACGCTGGCGGTGATTACGGTTGGTGTCCCTTGAGTTATCACGGCTAGAGCGTCGTTCTCTGGAGCGTTCTCGTTGATTCCGTTCCTTGTTGGCCTCGGGTTCACTGCGTCGCCGATGGGCAGGCACATAAAGTTCCTTTTTGCTACGCTGAGAGCGCTCTGGCGGTAGCTGAGCCTTGGAACCGAGACGATCGTGTACAGATCGCCGCTCTGAACGATCTTCCTTGGGCTTTTCGGAGGTTCCCTCGGGTTGGGAGATCTTCTCCTCCTCCTTTGCCTCCACCTGACGATTGTCAATTTCCAGCTCAGCCTGTTGACGCTTCTCTGGAGTCTTTACCCGTCTAATGAAAATAATAGGACTCTTGGCCTTTCGGGGAGGAGCCTCCGTTTGCGGTGTTTCTTCCTCGGGCTCCCGATCCACAGACTCTTCTTGGACACTCAAGTTCAAGAGGTCCTCGTCGTCTTCATCGCTCTCTTCTCCGATTTCGCCAATTTGGCGTAAATGCTTTTTGGCTGCCTGGATTTTCTTCTGGATCTCCGCCAGCTCGGCAAGATCCTTCTGTCGATTGACACCGCTAGTGGTTGAGCTGATCTCGGATATGGCGGGCAAGTCCAGGTCCCTGCTGGCCAACGCCTCCTCGTCCTCAATTGATTTGCGCTTCTTTTTCTTGTGCAGGATCTCCTCCTTGGCATTGAGATCGATGTCGAGAGTTTTCTTGGCCTTTTCGAGGAGCTCTTCGGCGAAGACATCGGTGATGGAGCTGATAACGGGCATGGCGTCCGCGGAACTGGACTGCGGCTCCGACAGCTCATCACCTGACTTGCGATGTGGCTTTTTGTCCTTCCTGGAGCCCTTTTTGTCCTTGTCCTTGGCTTTGGCAGCTTCTCCTAGGCCGCGCGACTTGCGCTTCTTACTGGAAGCTGAAAAAAATAGTTAATTGGTGTATTGACAAGGAGAGGTATTCCTTTTACCACTAGATGTGGGCAATGTGACCTCCTGCAATTTCTGCAGCACCTCGTGCAGCCAGGTAACGAAAAGGTCCGTTTGATCGCCCAGAAAGAGATTTAGTTCCGCGTTCATCTGCTGTTTGGTGCGTTTGTTGGCTACCATGACCATCACGTAGTCCGGCAGTTCGTCGTCTATAAAACCGGCTGATCCCCCGGTCCCCAGCTCCAGAAGCTTTGCCTTGACGGCACTCTATTAGTGGAAAAGAAAAACATTTATTTTTTGGGTATTCTTTCCGAGAGGCATTACGAGTTCATTGATTTTCCGCAGTCACTTACGCGCATCTTCTGGCCAATCTCGCTGCCCAGATTGCACTCCATGTTCGCTTGATTTTCTATCCGTTCCAAATGTCGGTTTACGGGGGCATTTATTTATTGACGTTCGATTCGTGGCTAGATCTACTTTTTATTACATGAGAAAATGGGAAAATCTCCCCAAAAATAATTATCGCAGCTGCTCCGATATCCAAAACTAGTGGTGGGCGGTCGGCATTAGGGGCATTCTTAAGAAGTTTTTACTGTTGTAAATTCATGTTTTAAAGGCATTATTAAGTTTGCTTTGGTCCAATAAACAAAATTTGACGATCCTAAATTTAAGTAAACACATATTTGCAGAACAAACCAAAAAATAACCCAATTTAAAAATATGTCTTGCTATTCGCCCCGAATGATGACAATCCATACTGCAGCGAATTTAAAAATTTCAAATATTAATACATACATATGTAAATTGAAATTTCATTGTTGCATGAAATTATTTGTGATAATATAATTGTATTTTATCAATAACATGAGCCAACGATGCACGCCCATATAACGGTACGGACTTATTAAATGTTAAATAAAAACCATACATCCTTTTTTAAATATCTTTTATTTAAGCAGTCCATAATATATTAAGATTGCAACTATATCATTTCCATAATTGTCAAATTCTGATAGGTTTCAGCTAAAATATTAGATCATAGAGAACTGTGAAACATTCCGTTGTGAAGGTTTGTCCCCCCTTTAAAAATTTAAATACGAACATTTTCCGACTACCCAGCCGACCTACAATCGATAGTTGCCTCGTGAGCTTCGCGCAAGCTATCGATACGCCTGCGCTAAGCTTCTGGGTGAATGGCATTCGAGTGTCACGGAAAGAAGAAGCTGCGAAAAGAATTTTAGAAGAAAGCAACTGCAATTTTGTCATAATCGGAGCTGCAATTCGCAATGAATAATGGAAACTAGACGGCCCAGTTCCGGTGATGAGATAAAGCCAGGTGCGTACCGCCCGGGGGGATAGCGAGTGTGTGAAAATGGACCCCGTATCGCAGCCCCTTTGCTTTCTGCTCGAAGTGTGTGTCTGTGTTTCTCGCCCTTCGAATAGAATGGCTGCGTTTTTGGCTGCTTTCGGCCGAGTGAATTGCACGGGGCCCCTTTTGCCTGATAAATTTTCCATTTTCGCGACTCCTTGTGAGTCCGTTTCCAACAACTTGTTGCACTAAAACCCGTGAAATTCCCTATATTGCAGAGCTGTACTTCCTCATCTCCAAGTTCCTGGCTGCGGGGCCGCTGGAGGAGACGGCAAAGGTGGGTTGAAAACCAACGCTCTCGGGATCGAGATCCGAAAAAGAGCGCAATTTCGCGACCCGCTTTGTTTACAAACATTTAACTAATTTTGGTTTAATTCTGGTCCATTCTCCCACGTCCAATTCATAGGTTTTGATCCGGGAACTCGAGGAGAAGAAGGTGAGTTTTGATGGGGTTTTTGCGGGAGATATATATATTTCCGACCCGACTCGAATAAAAAGAAAACCGCGTTTGTTTATACGCTTTGTTTTGGTTTTGTTGTTGTTTCTGCTGCCGGCAGCGAGTGACGACAAAGCCCACAAATACGTCCGCTTGTCTCAGAGTTGGAAATCAGACTGAATTGTGGGTTGGCTGGGGCCACGGGATATAGTCTGTAGTCCGTCCAAAAAGAGAAAAACAACAACAAAAATAGGGATACCCCCGCAAAGTCATCGACGACGTCACGGAGTGCAAGTGATAACAAGGCAGTCTGTATTATGCATACATATATATATTCCCATTCCATTTCCAGGTCTTGCCGCGTCGCCTCGACTGGCAGGGAAATGAGCATGAACAGACCTTTGCCGAATTGGTGAGTGTTTCTATAATTTGATTAATTAACGTTTTAAAGGTATCGTTTAATCCCCTTTCTGATCGGGGTAAGTCTTGCGTAAGTGTGTGTCTGCTTGCATATTCCGTCTCTTTCGTGCGTGCGCCCCTGACGTCATTGGGGGATAGAGAAAAAAAAGTTGACCATAAAAATTAGTTACTTGCTTAAAAAAAACATTAAAACTGCATTCATCAATCATTTGCCTGTTAAATTAACAAATGACTAAACATTTATAATCTTATTAGGCAAAAAAAATTAAAAAATAAGAAAAAGCAAAAAGGCGATAGCAAAAATTCCCAAACCAACAAAAAACGACAAATTTTTGAATAACTATTATTTTTTAACAAATGTGTTGTAATTTTAGTCATAACAATTAGTTGCAGCTATCCGACATTTTGCTTTCGCACACATACAAATGCCCATGCGCACACTTATACACCAGCAGCCACACTTTGTGCGCGATAGAGCGAGACAACCATACACTGCTGTGTTCGCTCTGGTTATCGATAAATTTAAATTTAAATCCGTAGGAACGAAAGTACAAGCACATTGGCGCCAATCATCTGCTCGAAATATGCGGACGCCTGGGACCACTGGTCGATCGTGATCTGCCGCCGAGTGTGCCCGGCATCAGCTCGCTGCTGGGCACCGGGCGTCAGAATCTGCTGCGGACCAAGGACACCGTCTACTGCCACCGCTCCTTGAAGGATTACTGCACGCGCCTCCATGGAGTCTCGTTGCCGGATTCGCGCTTGACCAAGCCCACACACAACTTAGGTAAATAGCCCGGAAAATGTAGAAAATAAATTTTTGGGCACTCAAATTGACTAGAACTCGTTCGTTTCTAGTTACTATATGATTCCTTAGTTTGATATTAGTTAATATTGGATCCTAAATTAATTTATAGACAATTCATTTTTACTGAATCAAAATTGACTTACCCACCTCTATTCCTCTAGACCGTGTTCTTACTGGCCGAGAGCATGGCGGAGATGTGCGTCGCAAGCTGCTTGTGCCCACGGACCTCTACCGCCGGACGAAACTGCTCCGTCGCACTGTTGGCCACCTGTCCTCGGTTTACTGTGTGCTCTTCGACCGAACAGGCCGTTACATCATCACCGGAGCCGATGATTTGCTCATCAAGATCTGGTCCGCGGCAGATGGACGTTTGCTGGCCACTCTGCGAGGCGCCTCCTCCGAAATCACGGACATCGCTATCAACTTGGACAATACCATGCTAGCCGCCGGGTCGCTGGACCACATCCTGAGGGTGTGGGATCTGCAGACCACCTCGCCCATCGCCGTCTTGTCCGCCCACACGGGCATGATAACGTCGGTGAACTTTTGTCCCTCGCCGCGCAGCGATCCCAAGTATCTGGTGACCACCAGCACGGACGGATCCATTGCCTTCTGGCAGTACTCAACGAAGCGCGGCCAAAAGATTACGTTTGACCCGAGGCCATTTCAGTACCACGAGAAGCTGCGGCCCGGACAAGCTCAGATGATGTGCACCACTTTTTCGCCGGGGGGCATTTTCCTGGCAGCCGGCTCCGCCGATCACCATGTGCGCGTCTACATGATGGGCGAGGATCCGCCGAAACGGATCTTGGAGACGGAGGCCTGCACGGATGCCGTGGACTCGGTGCAGTGGTCTCACCGCGGGCTGAGATTTATTTCGGGTAGCAAGGATGGCACCGCTCACATCTGGTCCTTTGAGTCGCAGCAGTGGAAAAGCGTCAAGTTGTGCATGACGGAACGTCTGCCAAGGTAAGATTCAGTATTGTAGCTAGTTTAAAATAGATTCGAATCAAAATGCTAATTAATCTATATGTAACTTACAGCTGCCCGGAACCAGAGGAGGGCAAAAGGCTTAAGGTCACCATGGTAGCCTGGGATGCCTCGGACCGTTATGTTATAACCGCCGTCAATGATTTCAGCGTAAGTTAGGATGTAGTACCTGACCTTAAACATTATCTAACAATTGATAATCTCATCTGAGAACAGATAAAAATTTGGGATTCGAAGTCAGCCAAGCTGCATCGTGTTCTGCGAGGTCACAAGGATGAGCTGTATGTGCTTGAGTCGAACCCAAGAGATGAGCACGTACTACTCTCCGCCGGCCACGATGGCCAGGTGTTCTTGTGGGACATAGAGCAGGGCGTCTGCGTGGCAAATTTCCTGAACGACATCGACGGCCAAGGCCATGGCAGTGTGTTTGACGCAAAGTGGTCACCGGATGGTACGATGATAGCTGCCACCGACTCCCATGGACACATCCTAATCTTCGGTTTGGGTGTGTGCATTGAAAAATACAAAATGGTGAGATAAACGACTTAAGATTAAATGACTTTAATTTATATGAATTCATTAGCTGCCCACGGAGCTGTTCTTTCATACGGACTTCCGGCCACTAATTCGGGATGCTCAGCAACATGTTGTGGACGAGCAGACACAGATAATGCCACACCTAATGCCGCCACCTTTCCTGGTTGATGCGGACGGTAATCCGCATCCCACCAGGTACCAACGCTTTGTACCAGGCCGAGAAAGCTGTAGCATGGACCAATTGATTCCGAATCTTACGGTTGGCGTGGACGGCGTAGTAATTGAAGATGGTGGTGCAGGAGGGGATGGTGATGTTGCTGTGGCCGCTGCACCTGTCGAACTCCCACCCGCAGTAGGTGCCCCAGCTGTTCTTGGCGGAGCAGCTGGAGCTAACTATTCCCATATTGACCGCATGATCGCAGCTCTGGCCAATCGGCAGTCGGTTAATGTCAATGCCAACGATGCTAATCCGAGCAATGGCAACCAATCGTTCGAACGTTTGACCAATCGTCAACTGCCGGACTCTAATGGCAGGCAATCTTCACGAGGAAATGTTCTGGGTAGTCGCCTGAGCACGTCTCGCCAAGGATGGGGAGCGCCAGCAGCTCTGCCGGCTGAGGAGCAACCAGGACCATCTCAACACCCGCCAGAGGCTGCAGCAGAGCCAGAGCAGGCCCAAGCCCAGCAGGCGCTCCCAATTAAGTTCATCCGCCGCACTTATGTGCGACCCATGAAATACCCCCAGTTGCAGAACCTCAAGCAGACCATTTACTCTGCAGGCCAATTTGAGAAACAAGAGTACAAACGCGAGATGCGTCGCCGACCCATCATGATCAACACTGCCAGTGCAGCATCTTCGCAACAGCCTGGCATCGTGGGCAGGCCGCGAAATACTCGTGCCAATGGAGGCGGTGCTAGAGCGGGAAGAAGACGCGCAGACCCGTCTGGAGCCGGCCAGCAGCAGCCGGCTTACCGCACCCGCGCAGTGCGGGATCAGGAGCCGGAGCGCTACGACGAGGTGGCGCCTCCAGCCGAAGAAGAGGAGGAAGATGTATCCAGCAACTCATCCGGCGACACCAGCTACTCGAATGTGGAGGAAAACCTAGAAGATAGCAGTGACGAGTCGGAAACGGACAGTTCCGATTACTCGGACTGGGTTGCAGACACCCCTGGTCCAAATCTGGAGCCGCCCAAGCGCTCGAAACGTAAGCCGCTTTCTCGGAGACCTCGAAGTAGCGACGATAGTAGCGATGATGAAAGGGCGGCAGGTAGAGCCAGAGGACAGGTTACGGCCAGGAAGGTAGGACGCAAGACCGTTTGGTTCCCGCCCACAGATGCTAATGGCGAGATACCGGAGCTGTATCGTCCAGCTGAATGGCTATCGGAGGTGATTCCTCGCAAGGCGCCCTACTACCCTCAAATGGGTGACGAAGTTGTCTACTTCCGGCAGGGTCATGCCAAGTACTTGGATGCAGTACGCTTGAAGAAGGTCTACAAGCTGTCGCATAGCTCGGAGCCTTGGAACTTTCATACCCTGCGTGACCACGAGCTGGTCCGTGTGATTGGTATCAAGTACGAGATACGGCCACCACGACTGTGCTGCCTAAAGCTGGCGATCATCGATGAGGAGGGCAATATGACGGGGACGTCGTTCAAGATCAAGTACCACGACATGCCAGACGTCCTGGACTTCCTTGTGCTGCGCCAAACCTTTGATCTTGCCGTGCAGCGCAACTGGAGCATTGGGGATCGGTTCCGCTGCATGATCGTTGACGGCTGGTGGATGGGTCAAATTGAATCGCGCCACGCCCTCTCTGCCGACTTTCCAGACTCGTCCTTCATGTGCTTCCGCGTGCGCTGGGACAACGGCGAGTACGAGTTCATGAGTCCCTGGGACATGGAGCCCATTGATCAGGAGCGAGCACCGGAAGAGGTGGGCGGAGCGGTTCCGGTTCTACCGGAGGAGATACGCGCCACCCTGTACCAACCCAAGGGAGAGGAGTGGCATCGCGGAGATCGCGATGGCACATGCAGGCGCATAATCAATGGATTGGAGCAGGTACGGATTAAGTTATTCTAGATGTAATGTAGCCATTTTATTTAATTATTTATCTATTATCTCCTTGTTTGTATAGGTGATGCGTCTGTCCATTGCAGAGCATTTCCTGGCCCCCGTCGACCTCAACATTTATCCGGACTACGCCTATTTGATCGAGTATCCCATCGATCTTACCACGGTCAAGTCGCGCTTTGAAAATCATTTCTACCGTCGCATCACTTCAGCCCAGTTTGATGTTCGTTACCTGGCCACCAACGCGGAGCAGTACAACCGCAGGCACGCGATCATCGTCAAGCATTCGCGGATTGTCACAGACCTGTGTTTGAGGATCATCAGGTGAGCTGAGGAATGGAAGTTCCTCATGAGTGCTTGCTAACATAAATTGATCTTCTTGCAGAGAAGCGGATGAGATAGATGTGGCTGCTGTTTATCACCAGTTGGCGGATGTGTACCACTCGTCTGAGTCGGAGAACGAGGGGGACTCCGATGTAGTCCCATCGACCAGCACAGGGCCAACTACCTCGGCAGCAGCAGCAGCAGCAAGGCAAAGAGTATCTTCCGCCCGACGGTAAGAAGAGTTAACTCACTTTTAAAACCCTTTTAATATCGTTTTATGTCTGCTGAAAATTATAACTAATAAATCCAATTTTTTAGCTCCACTCGAATTCATTCGGAAGGAGACTGGCGCGCCGATTGCAGACAACTATTAGATCTGATGTGGGCACGGACGGACTCGGTACCATTCCGTGAGCCCGTGGACACCATCGACTTTCCCGACTACCTGGAGATCATTGCAACGCCAATGGATCTGCGCACAGTAAAGGAAGATCTGCTGGGCGGCAACTACAACGATCCATTGGACTTTGCCAAAGATGTGCGACTGATCTTCCAAAACTCAAAGAACTACAACACCAACAAGCGCTCACAGGTGAGGGGAAAGCAGATTGGCAGATCGGTTACAGATCGTCATTTATTGCATTTCCAAACTGAGATCGGCCCCGCTCTCAGCTGTTGCCTTTTTGTTTAAGTTGTGACCCCATCCCACACTCACGTAGACACATATGCAAGCTCATCCATCTATTCTTTACGTTTCTTTTGCCTTCCGTGAACATGCCTTCAATCTCGATCTTCAATTTAACCACCCTAACTCATGACCATCAAAAAAATCAATCGAATAAAAATATAACCCATCAAACATTTTGATATAATGTCTAACGAAATGAATGACGATCTCCGTGACTATCAACTAATATAGGATAATATAGCGGTAAGGTTTTCCATCTTCCAGCGCAGGCTACTACTTTATTGAAAAAATCATTAACTTTTCAACCAATACTGATGGCTTGTATGTTCGATTTTTTTTCAGATTTATGCTATGACATTGCGATTAAATGCGCTTTTTGAGTCGCATATCAAGACGGTGGTTACTAACTGGAAGGCGGCCTGCAGGCGCGCTAATAAAAACAAGTCGGGTAGCAGTGGAGGCGGAGGACGCGGTGGCAGCAGTAGTCCCAGCAAGCGGACCAACAAAGAGCGTTCAACTCGTCGTAATCAAAAACCGACGGGAGCCGCCAGAAGATTGCCACTGGCCAACTCCAGTGAGGATGAAGACGAGGATGATGATGACGATGATGATGACGAGGGGGCGGCCGCTACGAGGGTTCGCTCTCGTCGTCGGAACGGCGTGGCTGTAAGTGCTAGTTCCTCTGGCTCTAATCGCGTGACATCTTCATCCGCCGCCCAGCAGCGTTTACTCAAGATCACCAGCAGCGAGGAGGAAGAGGAGGAGGAAACAAGTGGTCAGGCCACCTCCGATGCCAGCAGCGATGAGGATGAAAGAGCCCAGTCCAATGATAGTTCACCCCAGCAGACACGAACACGCAGAGGCAGGCAGAGGCAACGACTGAGTGATGACTCCAATGCTAACGATTCCGAGGACAGCTACAATCCCAGCGGTCGCCGAAGGCCTGGAGTAAAGCGCCCATCCAGCAACCGTCAGAAAAACGGCCACTCCAGCAAGCGGCGTCGGTTGAACAAGAGTCCAGCCACTGCTGCCGCTGTTGCTGCCGCAGGTTCTCCTCGCCGGTCGCGTCGTGTGATCGGCAGTTCCGCAGAGGAGGGGGCCTCCCACTCGCAGAACGACGAAAGCACCCAGGATAGCCAGGTGGGACGACGTAAGGGCCGCTCGGCGACCAGCAGGTCCCAGCCCATCGGCAATGGACCCAGCACAAGTGCCGCAGCGGCTGCCAGTGCCAACTCCAGCCAAGAAAGCCGTTTACGAAACACCCGGGCCAACGGGAGCAGAACAACGACTCATCTTGCCGCCGAAAATGATCACAGCTACCACCTGCCTGTGCGCAACGGACGCATAATAGAATCCGACACGGATTCTCCCGTGATTAGGCCAACTCGCCAGAGTGCTAAGCGGGCGCTTATGGATTGGGGACGCGGTAGCGACATTGAAGAAGAGGAGGAGGAGGATAGCGAAGAAGCGGAAGAGGTAAGTTGTTTAATTTTCATATTCTAAATATTATATTGTATCTATAATATTTGTATCTTACAGATCCTGCCCACGCCCACAAAGGACGATGTGCCTTCTACCAGCCGAGCTGCCCTGGCTCAGGCCGCCGCTGGTCCTGCCCGTCAGCTCCGTACGAACCGCAACACCGTCGTTCTACCAACCCAGAGTGACGACGACGATGATGACAGTGACAACGAGCCGCTGGCCAACAATCAGCAAAGTGAGTAGAATTCTTTCATTATTTTAAAAAGTCACCAACATGCCCCATTCTCTGTAGAAAATTACCAATCACCTGCAAAATCAAACTCAACGGCAACAACAGCTCCTCATCCGTTGTCCTTACGTCGCCGTTTGGCCTCGCCGCCAGAACGAAACACACATATGACCCGTTCACATGCCATCTCCACCACGACGTCCTCTGCAGCGGGCTCCCGCGCAGAACAGCAGCCGGCGGTATCCACCCACGACCACAACTACCTGGGCAACGTTAATTCATCTAGGACACCGCGACGAATTCTGTCGCGTCATCAACGAAATGCCGATGAGCTGGACACTAGTCTAGATGTTTTAGAGAACTCGCGTCTGCTCTCAGCCATAGCAAATCACCGACGACCCACCTCCACCACAAATAGCACTAGCAACAGTACCAGCAATGTAGTCACAAGACGTCTGCGTGGACGTGCAAGTCAACCGAACTCTCATGACGAGGACCACGAGGAAGAGGAGCCGGCCGCCTCTGACGAGGGAACGGACGGCGGTTCCAGCTCGCAGAGCTACGAGGATGAAGAAGACTCCGACTCGGAAGACAATCAGCCACTGACAAGCTACGTCTCGCCCAGCAACGGCCGCACCCGGCGCAAGGCAAAAACTTCCTCCTCCTCAGCGACCACTCAGGATCGCCCGCTGCGACGTACCCGTCGTCCGCCATCCAATAACTCTTTCGTCAACGACGATGATGACGACTATGTGGAACCTCGAAGTCGTCGGAGCAATCGGAGCGGGAATCAGCGAGCCGGTAGAAATCAAAAAAGACCGCGTTATAATGAGCAGTCCGAGGAGGAAGAGGCGGCGGCAGGCTACTCACACCGAAGCAAAAGAATCCGTAATGGGGAAGCCCATGCCAGCTCCCAGGAGCGATCACAGGCCTCCGCCGAGCGGGAGCCGGCTGATGACGAAGAAGAGGGTAGCTCGGTGGATACGGATGACCAACAGGTGACCGTGAGCAGCAGGGGCAGGGTGCGCAAACCTTCTGCCAAGGCGCGAGGCATCTTCAAGGAGTGACCGCAGACTGTTTTATGTATAAATTAAATCTAATTGCTAATCCAACAAACCATTGTAACATTTTCTAGCATCTTATTTCTTATTATTGATTAATATGTAAGAGTACACCACGTCAGTTGTCATTGTAACTGTCGGTATCACCGTCAAGATCATTGTCCAATCCAAGCCATCAAACCAACCCATCCCAATCCGTCACATCCCTAGGCCTAAACGTCGAATGTTTAACCCATATTCATTATAAAACACTGGCAGAATATGTTCGATTATTGTTCAAGTCTTAAGTTCATAAATGGCTTCATTCCCTACATTCTATGTGTAGGGGGCAAGGCCAAAGGTTTTATATGTATTTCTATAATATATAGGTACTATCATACATATATATTTAAAAGGTAGCACTCGGAATCACACTTCATTTAAAATAGTTTTAGAATAAAGTATCATGAAAAACACTGTATGTAACTTTTTGACGTTAATCCTATCTTATGACATATTAAATGGGGAAGGGATGACACTACTTCACCGCCTTGGCGTAGTTCTTTACCCACTGTTCCGCCTGCTGCTTGACCTTGGCCACGGTAGCATCTGAGCCGTGGTTCTCCTCCAGTTGCAGATACTTCTTGTAGATGACTTGCATCTTGTTTGGCTTCAGTTTCTGCAAAACGGCGCGCTCTAAAACGTTTCTAAAAAAAAATATGAGACATAAAATTAGACATCTTTGTTGTCATTGGCTCTTGCAGAATGCAAGTTCTAAAGTATTTCATTCTTAGTGGTGTAATCAAAAAAAAAACAGCAGACTAACCTCGCAGAATCGATCAATCCCGCCTTGATCAGCATGTCTACATATACCGACCAAATGTCGATTCGCTTGGGATAAGAAGTAACCACATCATCGAGCAATGTCTGAGCCATTTCATTGTTTTCGTTCTTCGCATACAGCTTGGCGAAAGACACAATGCAGTTGATGTCTGTAAAGGTAATTAAAAAATTCAATACAACTGAGGATCGATTGGTATCAATAAACTTACGATCTTGATTTGGCAGCCCTCTCAATGCACGCTGGAGAAGATTGTGGACCTGGTCGGACTTGCCCAGCCAGAAGTAGGACTCGGCGGCCAAGGGCCACACCCTAAGCTCCGCCTTAAACTTGTTAAGGATTGTGGTCAGCACGGAGGTGAGTCGCTCCTTTTTCTTATTCTTCTTAAGGATGTCAACGACACTTATGTAGATCTCCAAAGGATCGTTGCAATTTAAAGCTTCCTTAAGCACCTCGTCGAAATTGTTGCTGTAGACAAGCTCCATGTTGAGCAAGGCGCTCCACATGTTTCTCAGCTCCTGGGTTTCCCGGAAGGAAATCGTTGAAATGGCTCTTCGAGCCAGATCACGAGCCTTTTCAATCTCTGTGTTGGACAGAAGGAACGCAATGTACTTTAGCCAGGAAATGCTGTTGTTTGGCTGGGCAATAACCAGCCGCTCGTACTGATCGATTGTCTCGAGACGTGCCTTGGGATCGGCATTGCGCTCCTCAATCTCTCGCAGTCGCTGTTCCTCCTTGACTTCTGCCTTGGCCTTCTCCTTGGCACTCAGTCGTTTCTTTTTGGCTGAATTTTGCTGGGTTTCCGCTGCGTCTTTTTCCTCATCTTCGTCGCTGGAAGCTTCCTTTGACTTGTCTATATCGTTCTCCCAAAAACTAGAGACACCGGGTAAGCGGGTCTTGATTTCAGTTGCGTTTTGTTTTGGTGTTTCGGACTTTGCATTCTTAGCTGGAGTTTTATCCTCAAAGAAAAGTTTCCCATTTTGCTTCGTCTTTTCCTTTACTACGCCATTCGTCAAGGGCTGAGGCTTCTTTAGCCTATTCGTGATTTTTTCTGCCTCTTCAGCCTTTCGCTTGATGGTTGTGAACTCCGTCTTAGCTTTTTTCTTCGTTGAAGCCTCTTCAATACTAGATTTCTTTTGCTTGGACGGTTCTTCAATTTTGGTCTTCTTTGCTTTCACTTGGGTTTCCTCTGCTGTTGCTGATCTTTTTATTCCCCGCCAGAGACGCCATACATTCTCGGGCACAGCGATCGGAACTTTGTCATGAATAAAAGCCAAGTTGCAGAAATCTCCCTGCCGAAGCTCCGCGCTTCCAGAGTTCTCCACATCGTTGGGATGCAAGCGAATCGGACAGATTACCAACGGATTTATGCCCTTTTTCAGTGAGCATACCACCACAGACTCTAGTTTCAACAGCACCTTGGCTTTCATGCCAGCCTTGCCGATTAGATTCGTGGGAAGTTCTCCGCTTGGTGAAATATGCGCAATGTCCAGTTTTTTGTTGCTGATGAGCAGCACGTCGCTGGAATAATCGACCCACAGAATGATCGCCTGCTGCTTGGTGCCCGCTTCGGGAGCTTTTGCCGTTCCTGCTAGACTGGAGAGCAGCAAAGCGGAAATTTTGGTACCGCCCTCCACAGTGTAGACCCAATCATGGGAAGCCGCATCAATGCCCTTGAACACCACACTGATTTTGTCGCCAACGGAGTAATTTGCAATTGGGGCAGAGGTTTCTTGAAGTGCTGTCTTTATCTGAGCCACTTCGTCCAAATAGCTGTGATGGAATTTAAAGGAATATTATGGTTTTTAAAGGATTCAACACTAGACCTACCTCTCGACCAATTTGGCAGTATCACTAAGATCGCCGGTCCATACATCGGTGAGCTTAGCGGAGACAGTAAGAGTCTTGGTTTCCGCCTCCTTACTGAGCACCTTTACCAACAGCAGCTGCTCCGGAACCAGCTCCACTGGTGCATTTTTAACGGCATTCAGACGCAGCATCTTCACATGAACCTTAACTGGCTTGTTGTAGTTTCGAACGGACACCATTAGGTCAACCACCTGTTCGGTGGCGTGCTTCACGTAAGAACGAATTATGTCTCCCACTTGGACCGACTGCCAGTCCTTGGTAAGCTGGCCACTGAAGTAGGCTACATCGCGTAAGCTGAAGATGTTCTGCATAATACAGGCTGCCTCGGTGTGGGAACCCACGGGATGCACACGCATTTGGGCGTGCAGCAGCTCTAGGTGATCCGAAAGCAGTCTCAGCGGGATTAGGCCTACGAACTCCTCGACATTCGAGTTACCCTCCTCGTCCTCATCTTCATCATCGGCGGCAAAGGTGATTTTAATTTCCAGTCCGGCGTCCAAGGCATTGGTTATCTCAACGGGACAGATCTCGCCCAGCTGGAACTTGTCCTCCGGTAGGGTCAAGGTGATTTGGTCTTTATTGCGACTCAGAATGCGGAACTTTGCAGTCTGTCCCTCAAAAAAGGAGCTCTGTTCCTTTAAGTTCTGTCTGTGCAAGACTCCCTTAATGCCACTGCCGAACTTAACGAGTACATAATTGTCCTCACATCGAACCACAGTGCCTGTATAGACGTTGCCCACTTGGGCGGCCGAATGATCGTTAAGCAGTTTCAATCCTTTGGTCAAATACTCGTTGCGATTGCTTAGATAGCAGACCTTCCGCTCGGAATTCACCTCGAGAACTCGACACCTCACCGATTGACCCACATCGTAGCGCACATTGGGTGCCAGGTAAAACTGCTCCAGAATGCCATTGACTTTTCCGATCTTCACGGACCAGCCTTTGATCTTGTCGTCCTTCTTGAAAATCTTCGCTGTGACCAAGTCGCCAGGATTTATGTCCTCCAGGCAGTAGAGCTTCTCGTTGACCACGTTGGGATCGTCAGAGCAGTAGTACATTGATTCGATTACGTCGTAGCCCAGGATGCGCACCTTATGCTTAGTCTTGCGTCCGTATTTGGACAGCACTTCGTCCTTATCGTAGTTGCCTTTGAAGTTGGCCCTGATGGAACCGTAGGAAATGATGCCCTTCAGCTTCTTGTTGAGCAGCAGCACCACCCCACCGCTGCCCAGTCGTAAAACCTTGGCCCTTTCCACCACGGAGCCTACTTTGAGGGGCTCTTCCTCCTGTTCGTCTTCATCCTTTGCCACTTCTTCTCCCGCTTTGATATTTAGATTAAGTGTTAAGTACACCAATTTGGTGAGAGGCATCACATAAAGCACCCTAGCATTGTAATCCTCATTCAACTCGTAGGCATCCAAGGTGTCCAAGGCGTTTGCAAGATGGTGCTCGTTGATATAGGCGCTGAATGATTCGTTCATGATGCTGCCCTTGAGGCCATCCTTGAGGAGCTTGGCCACCTTGAATTTGACGATGCTGCCAGGCAAGATATAGTCGAGATTTGTTTCGTTCTGGCTTTTGATGCGTAGCTGGTCCTGGTCCACCTCGACACATGTGCAGGTGCTCTGGTGGGCATCGTGCTGAACCTTTTTGACCTTCAAGAAAGCCAGTTGGCCAACGTGAAGCGTCTGTGCCGGCTCCTCGCAGGCCACAAAGGCCTGCAGTCCCTGCACGCCCGTCTCAATGACATAGCCGTGCTCCTGGATCTCCGCCACGGCACCGGAGAAGATGAATCCCTTCTTGATGCTCTTGTGATGCAGACCGCCATGGACGTCGGCCGGCTTGAGGGAGAGCAGTAGGCTAACCCGGCTGCTGCCCAGCTTCTCTGTTTTAATAGCCTTGCCGTAGACGATTCTGCCCACCTGAAAGAGCTCGGTGAGATCGTGGTATTCGCTGGTGTCCCCGGACATGGCCGCCTTGGCTACGCGTGTGTATGCCTCGGATATGTCCGCCACCAGGGTACGGGCGAACATCCGACCAGGCAGGGCGACGTGCAGTGCGGTGGCGCTTGTCTCCTTGACGACTCCCATGACCAGCATGTCCTCCTGCAGCGTGTCCAGGTTAAGCGTTTCCGCGGAGAAGGCCTCCAGTTGGTCATTTTGTTCCTCGGTAAGGTCGTTCAGGAAGTTTTCTTTTATTTTCGGAGCCTTTTTCGTCTTCTTCTGCGACGCACCAAAAACCTGTAGGACCGAAGAATATGTACAGAGATCTCGGAGATTTTCTTCGGTAAACCTACGATATTTGAGCTGATGTCAGCGGTTTTGGCTTCGGCGTGGATTGTTCCACCTCGGGGAAAACTTTTTTCATTCGGAACCATCGGTGAGCTGTGTAATTTAGCGTTTTAAATAACAAAATTCCAGCAACGTGCCTACTACACGTGCTAAGCGCCGATATAGAAAATCAGTTTACAAAATAGTACTAATTATGCCCTGAAGCAATGGTGGTATTTACTACCTAGCGAAGATTCAAGCCTAGCAAATACTCAAACCTATCGAAGACTCAAGCTGCTCCCTTCACACCCAAATAACAACAGCTGTTCCGAAGAACAACTTATGACAACAAAAAATACATAAATAAAATATACTACCAAGTACCAAAAATTAGTTTTATTTTATTTCTAATGCATCAAACTTTAATTGAAAGCAATTACAATTTTAATAAAAAATTAGAGAATAACTTTTTTTTTAGCACCTTTGTAATATTTTGTAATGTTGCTGTTGCTGGCGCAGTGTGAATGCTCTTTAAATGTATTATACCTCAGATGGAACGTGCAAAGGCCTCTTAATTCCGGCTCACATGTGGAGTGCATTCAATTCGAACGCGACTCTACAAAATGCAAACTTTACGTGAGTTTACGCGTAAAACCAAGCGCGGCAATATCCTGAAAATCGTGCGGGAGCACTATTTGCGAGACGACATCGGCTGTGGCTCCGATCTTTGCCGGCAATGCTTCCAGAACGAGGTATACCAGCTGACCTCGCAGCACGAGATCCGTAGCACACTCTTCAAGTGTCCGCACTACCTTGTTTTGGACACCAATGTGGTTCTGGATCAGATTGACGTTCTGGAGGAGGATGTAATACGCAACGTGGTCGTCCTGACCACGGTGCTCAACGAGGTGAAACACAAGAGCTCGTCCATCTACAAACGCTTCAATGAGCTAATCCATGATCGCACCAGGAACTTCTATGTTTTCGTCAACGAGCACCACAAGTAGGTTAATGGATTTAAAAGGGAAAATCAATTACAATAAACCATTATTCCCCAGGGAGACTTATGCAGACCGCGAGCCGGATGAGACCGCCAACGATCGCAATGATCGCGCCATCCGTCTGGCCACCAAATGGTATGATGACCATTTGCAGGCCTCGCAATCCCCTAAAGACTTGGAGCACTCTGGCCGAGCTGCAACGCGGGTTATCCTGCTTACGGATGATGCTGGAAATCGCGCCAAGGCCGAAGCTGAAGGCATTCTGGTTGCCTCTGCCGGGGACTACGTAAAATCCCTCGAGGAGTTTCCACTTTTGGTGGACAAGCTATCGCACAAGACGTTTGAGAACGAGAAGAAGGGCTTACCGCAGTATCCGCCGCATCTCAGCATGAAGGAGCTGCTGGAGGGACTACGCCAGAAAAAGCTGCTGCAGGGCGCTTTCCAGGCCTCCAGGGAAAATTATCTCGAGGGCAGTGTCAACGTAGAGCAGTTCGAAAAGGGCGTAAGTTAAAAGGTCTATTCAAAAATACAATTAATAACTTTTGCTCTTCACAGATCCTTATCCAAGGCCGCGAATCCCTCAACCGAGCTGTAGATGGCGACCTGGTGGCCGTGGAGCTGCTGCCCGAAGATGAGTGGTCGGCGCCCAGTGAAATCGTGCTGGAGGAGAAGAACGTCTACGCGGATGAAGTTCCCAGCGAAGAACGCGCCGAGGATGAAAATGACATGCTAAAGCAGGTGCGTGCTGCTGCTTCATCTGCTGAGCGCACGCCCACAGGACGGATTGTGGGTATTGTGCGCCGCAAGTGGCGGCAGTACTGCGGAATCTTGCAGCCCAGCTTAATAGAGGACACCAATCGGCACATCTTTGTGCCCGCCGATCGTAAGATCCCTCGCATTCGTATCGAAACTAGGCAGGCGGCCAAGCTGCAGAATCAGCGTATTATCGTGACCATTGACACCTGGCCGCGAAACTCGCGCTACCCGCACGGTCACTTTGTGCGCTCCCTGGGGCCACTCGGTGACACGGCCACAGAGAACGAGGTAATTCTTTTGGAGCACGACGTACCGCACTGTAAGTTCTCGGACGAGGTTCTGAGCTTCCTGCCGCAGATGCCCTGGACAATCACCGAGGAGGACTACGCCAAGCGTGTGGATCTGAGGGACCTCTACATCTGTTCTGTGGATCCGCCGGGCTGCACGGATATTGATGATGCACTTCACTGCAGGGAGCTGCCCAATGGCAACCTGGAGGTGGGTGTCCACATCGCTGATGTAAGTCACTTTATTCGGCCAGGAAATGCCCTGGATAAGGAGGCAGGTTCAAGGGGAACCACTGTTTACCTGGTTGGAAAGCGTATCGACATGGTTCCCGAGCTTCTTAGCTCGAATCTGTGCTCTCTAGTTGGAGGCGTCGAGCGCTTCGCTTTCTCCTGCGTGTGGGAGGTCGATAAGGAAGCCAACGTGTTGAGCAAGCGCTTCCACAAGAGCGTCATCAAGTCAAAGCGTGCCATGACGTACGAAGAGGCGCAGGTAATTATCGACGACCCCACTCAGCAGAATGAAATTGCCAAGTCCTTAAGAAATCTTAATCGGCTTGCCAAGATCCTTAAAAAACGGCGCATGGACAACGGGTAAGTTTATCTTTTTCTGGCTTAGGTAAAAGATATGCATGTAATCCGTAATTTTCAGAGCCCTGGTCCTGGCGTCACCGGAAATTCGGTTCCAGGTGGACAGCGAGACACATGAGCCTCTCGAAGTGGAGGTGAAGCAGATGCGCGAGACCAACTCCATGGTGGAGGAGTTCATGTTGCTGGCCAACATAACAGTAGCCGAGCACATTGCGACGGAATTCTCCGAGTGTGCCGTCCTGCGTCGCCACCCTCGGCCTCCACCTACCAATTTCGATCCGCTGGTAAAGGCCGCCCGTTATCAGGGTTTCCAGGTAGACATCGAGTCGGGACTGGAGCTGTCGCATTCACTGGACAAGTGCGTCAAGGCGGACAATCCGTATTTCAACACCATGATCCGCATCCTAACCACCCGCTGCATGATGCAGGCGGTGTACTTTATCAGCGGCAGTCTGCAGAAGGAGGAGTTCTTCCACTACGGCCTGGCCGCGCCCATCTACACGCACTTCACCTCGCCTATCCGTCGTTACTCCGACATAATGGTTCACCGCCTGCTGGCCGCCTCGATTGGCGCGGATAGTACATATGCGCAGTTGCTGGAGAGGAAATCCAACGAGGAGCTGTGCCACAATCTGAACTACCGCCACAAGATGGCTCAGTATGCAGGCCGCGCTTCGGTGGCCCTCAACACGCATCTCTTTTTCAGGGGAAAGGAGGAGGATGAGGAAGGGTAAGTCAGAGAAACCACTAGTCGGGAACTTTTTATGAACTGCAAACCATCCCCAGGTATGTGCTATTTGTCCGGAAGAACGCATTGCAAGTGCTGATCCCCAAGTACGGCCTGGAGGGCACCCTATATCTGAAGTCCGACAAGGATGGCAAAGACGGACTGGAACGCGTAAAGAGCGAGATTGTCTTCACCTTTAATGAAGAGGATTACACCCAGCGATGCGGAGACGTAGTGTTTCACTCCTTCGACCCGGTCACTGTTCGGCTTAGCCTAGACTCCAGTAACGTGCAGCACGAGAAGTTAATCTTCCGACTGGTCAAACCGTACATAAAAGGCTTTAGCGTGGAAACGGCCAGTGATGGAACAGATGCCCAGGTGGTTGCCGCGCCCCCGCCCTCGAAGAAGACCAAGAAGGATAAGAAAAAGAAATAATCCTTTGCATTTAAAACTAAGTTGAATTAGATTAAGCTGAAAAATATATAGCTACAATCATTTGTACAAATGAACAATTTTTATAATTCCACTCTCTCTTATACCATTTTCCATCGTTCCGGCTCTCCCAATACCTGAGAATTTCGAAAGTAAACCTTTGATCGGGTGTTTTTTAAAGGTTTTGGTTTTCTACTCGCGTTCTACATTCTCCAAACCCATTGCAAAGTTTCGACCGCAGTGCGACGGTTGTGCTCAGCTCTTTTGATCAATAGACTTATTAGGAGACTTGTAAGACCAATATATTCGTATATAACTAAGATATAAATATGGAACCCGGTTCAGATGCAGTGAATAATATAAATTGTGAAGCCAGTAAGTTAAAAAAGGTTTACGCATATAGAAATTAAAGTATGTGTCACTCTTTAATGTGTAATCGCATGATTTTAACGGAATACAACAAATGTATATATAGAAAATTAAAAGCAAAATCGGTGTTAAAAAACTGAGAAATCATACCTGAGAAAGTGCTAAATTTCAATATTCGGTATATATTTTGTTATAAAATAATATATTAAACGGTATAAATGGTGATTTTAATAAATACGACTTCCGTAATTTTTATAAAGGACATAAACGAAAAAAAAGATTTAAACACCCAGAAGTAAATTTACAGAAATTCCAATGTTTACCCATTATAATAATGAACTTTCGATGCGAATTTGATGTGATTAATTAGATTTTAGTTTAGTTCGGCCCCCAAACTGTTGGCACTAAATATTAATGATTTCGATTAGCTTATGGAAATCGGACGCTTTAATGTCCAAGGGCCATTGGCAATGACGCCTCGATTATGCTCGTCGTCTGGTAAATCCGATTATACGTACATGGTTGTTAAGCCTGGGTATATGTAGATATATAGTAATCAGTTGAGTGACCGCGACATTTAGAAAATTTAAAATTCAATGCGTGTTGGATTTGTGAGCTTAAAGTGTGGTGATATTATGTGTTAGTTAGAATAACTTAAAAAAAGTATCAATGAACCCGCCCAACTAAGGGTCACCTGCTCCTCCACTTTATCCTTAGGTGAAACCGTCTGCGGCATGCCCGTAGAGGCACACGATCCGCTGTATTTGGAGGCATATCGCCAGAGCGTCCGGGATCCGGCAGCCTTCTGGGAGAAGCAGGCTAACCTGCTCGACTGGGATCGACCATGGCAACAGGTGATGGACAACAGCAATCCGCCTTTCACCAAGTGGTACGTGGGTGGTTATCTGAATGCCTGCTACAATTCCATCGATCGACACATCCTGGCCAGAAGGGGGGACAAGGTGGCCCTCATCCACGACAGTCCTCTGACAGAAACGGTACGCCGCGTTACCTACCAGGAGCTGTACGATCAGATAGTCCTGCTCGCGGGTGGACTTGCCAAAATGGGCGTGGTCAAAGGCGATCGAGTGGTGATCTACATGCCCCTCATTCCGGAGACCATAATTGCCATGCTGGCGATTGTGCGTCTGGGTGCTATCCACTCTGTGGTCTTTGGAGGCTTCGCCGCGCGGGAACTCTGCTCACGGATCGAGCACGTGGAACCGAAGCTGGTGATCGCCTCCAATGTGGGCGTGGAGCCGGGCAAGGTGGTGCCATACCTGGACATCCTGCACTCGGCCATCAACATGTCGCGCTGGCGGCCACCGCAGCGGAACATCATTTTCCGACGGGAAAATATCTCGCCGGACCCTACGAAGCTTGATCCGCTGGGGGATGTTCTCTGGTCAGATGTGCTGAAGATGGCCGAGGGCGAGCAGGCGGTGCCCTGTGTTCCCATTGAAGCCAACGATCCGCTGTACATCCTCTATACATCGGGAACAACGGACAAGCCGAAGGGTGTACTGCGGACCATTGGAGGCCACCTGGTTGCCCTGATGTACACGCTGCGCACACTCTACGGCATCAGTGCCGGCGACACCTGGTGGGCGGCCTCGGACATGGGTTGGGTGGTGGGTCACTCGTACATCTGCTATGGTCCCCTCTGCCTGGGAGCCACCAGCGTGATGTACGAGGGCAAACCGGATCGTACCCCGGACCCGGGTCAGTACTTCAGGTGAGTGGATCTGCCTTATTTGTGTAACATAGTATTCCACACATTCCCTTCCAGGATCATCGACCAGTACCAGGTTCGCTCGATCTTCTCAGTGCCCACCTCCTTTCGGGTCATCCGACGCGCCGATCCAGAAATCAGCTACGGACGACAGTACTCCATGCAGTCGCTGCGCGCCATATTTATTGCCGGCGAGCACTGCGACTATGAGACCAAGTCCTGGATCGAAAAGACCTTCAAGGTCCCGGTGCTCAACCACTGGTGGCAGACGGAGACCGGTTCCGCGGTGACCGCCACCTGCCTGGGCTTCCAGCAGAACCTCAGTCCCCCCACCTACTCTACGGGCCTTCCCCTCATGGGATACGACGGTGAGTGATGCTCCAGATAGCTTGGCTAAGTAAGGATTAATAAGCCCTGGGACATCTCTCTTGCAGTGAAGGTCCTGAAACCGAACGGCAGCGAGGCACAGACCTCGGAGCTGGGCAGGATTGCGCTGAAGCTGCCATTACCACCCGGAAACATGGCCACCCTCTACAAGAACGAAGACCTCTTTCGCAAGCTGTACTTTCAAAAGTTTCCGGTGAGCTATCTCTTCAATACTTAGACTTAAATTTAAATTCGGTAAAAGCGAATCAAAATCTATGTTTAATAGAAACCATTTGTAAAAATAGTTTGTTATTTACATGAAATAGTCATCAAATTAATATATAAAGTGAACTCGAAATTCAGTACTATAATTCTCAAACAGCTATCTACTGAAATTCTTAAATCACATTTTTCGTTACTATACTAAAAGCTTCTTAAAGTTTCCTGGCTACTTTCAGCGAATTTTTTAAATTTACTGTATTTAACTTAAAGTTTTAAGCTTAAATTATAAAATGATTACGAAAAGGTTGTAACACAGTATTTTTATATTTCGGTCGGTGGTTTATTAAAATTAAAACAATTAACATTCTTACTCAAATTTAAAAATGTAGTTAAAGAAAATTCGTATTCACTACAAATTGGTTTTTAAAAAATCTATAAATATATCTAGGGTTACTACGATACCATGGATGCCGGCTATAAAGACGAACGCGGCTATATCTTTGTGACAGCCCGCGACGATGATGTGATCAATGTGGCTGGACATCGGTTGTCCACCTCAAGCCTGGAAGATGCAGTGCTTCGACATCCGGACGTGGTGGACGTGGCTGTTTTCGGAGTTCCCGAGGCCACCAAGGGCCAGGTGCCGCTGTGCCTGTACATTCCGGTGGATAACTGCCAAAAGACCGATGCCAAGCTGTCGACGGAGATCATCAAGTTGATTCGGGACGTGGTGGGACCCATCGCCGCCTTCCGGCTGATCACGTCCGTGAACAACCTGCCACGCACCCGATCCGGAAAGACGATGCGCAAGGCCATGGCGGACTTTGCCCGTAATGAGCGAGTTATCCTGCCGGCCACCATCGACGATGCCAGCGTTTTCATCGAAATCCGGCGGGCTCTGCAGCAACTCGGCTATGCCATGTCCGCCCCGGATCCGATTGTGGCCAAGTTACTCGACTGAAGGGTCTTCCCAGCCCACCACTTACTCCTTAGCTTGTACGATTCCCAAGAAGAAAAAAATAAAATTTAAGCAAGTTTGGCTAGGGTGTTTCCTCCATTTGTTTGCGTAGGCCGCAAAATGGCAAAAATAATTTAAATGTTAATCGTTGATGTGACCTATTCTTCCTGCACTGACGCACTATTTACAAACAACTGAAAAACTGAAACTCAATCAGTTTATTCAAATTTTGTGCAAATTTCGCGATACATTGTTGGGCCAACGGCGCGTTGGTTGATGTGTGGCCCATACCTATACGTATCCTCCCCTTATTTTCTGTTAACATATGGCACTGGCATTGCATTATTTGGCCGGATTCGGGGACATCAAAGATGACAGCAAATGGCAGCTAGTGCTAACCGTAACCCAATTACTGTGCTCGTGCATCCGGGGTCACAGTGGGTTGTGGTTGACCATAACTACTGAGAATGGCAATATGGAGCTAATTAACCATTAGTAAATAAACATCAGGCGGACCTTAGATCTTTTGTAACACATTTATACATTTTTGTAATAAATTACATATATTTAGAGGCCATATTTCCCTAAATACTATTCATTTACCTAATACTATTCATAGTGAACTTCATTTCAGAATATTTAAAATCGTATTAGAAAACATATGAGAATAAAAATCATATATACAAACGTAAAAACAAGACCCATTATACAGCATTTTTTAATTTAAAGAAAGTGATTTAAAATAAATATTAGAGTAATAGATAGTAGTAAGAATATTGTCAATGATTATTTATTACTTTATTAGATCTAGTGGGCTTTCAAAATATGTATATAAAATGGGCTTAGGTTTTTTTGAAGGTTTTTATAAAAGCTAATTATTTATTTTTTCACAGCTGCATAAGGTGATATGTAATTTTAGATTTTGTTAAATACTGAATCTCTTATTAAATAAAATAATATTAAATACGGTTTTAGTGGTTTCCACAACAAATGACTGCCTTTTTCCCTTTTTA
Organism: Drosophila fuyamai; assembly: GCA_018153365.1. Taxonomy (NCBI): domain Eukaryota; kingdom Metazoa; phylum Arthropoda; class Insecta; order Diptera; family Drosophilidae; genus Drosophila; species Drosophila fuyamai. Next base: position 8,996,767 of record JAECXW010000116.1, on the reverse strand, counting down.
TACCCTTGCAGAGGGTATTATAATTTTGGTCAAAAGTGTGCAACGCAGTGAAGGAGACATCTCCGACCCTATAAAGTATATATATTCTTGATCAGGATCACCTCCTGAGTTTATATAGCCATGTCCGTCTGTCCGTCTGTCCGTCTGTCCGTCTGTCTGTCCGTCTGTCTGTCCGTCTGTCTGTTTCTACGCGAACTAGTCTCTCAGTTTTAAAGCTATCGAATTGAAACTTTGCACACACCCTTCTTTCCTTTGCACGCAGTATATAAGTCGGAACGGCCGGGATCGGCCGACTATATCCTATAGCTGCCATATAACTGAACGATAGGAAATGCCATAACTCTGCTGTTTGTAAAGTTAGGAAGTTGGGATTTTCTATGGCTTCTTTATTTGGCCAATCAATTCGACCTACCAAATTTCATAAGGATCGGCCGACTATATCCTATAGCTCCCATATAACGATAGGAAATAGCATAACTTTGGTGTTTTTAGAGTTAGGAAGTTGGGATTTTCTATGGGTTTTATATTTGGCCAATCAATCCGACCTACCAAATTTTATAGGGATCGGCCGACTATATCCTATAGCTGCCATATAACTGAACGATTGAAAATGCCATAACTTTGGTGTTTTTAAAGTTAGAAAGTTGGGATTTTTTATGAGTGTTAAGAATGCATCATATGAATAATTTTGGAGAATATTATTTACAGAATATTCTGCAAGGGTATATCAACTTCGGCTCCGCCCGAAGTTAGCTTTCCTTTCTTGTTTTCTTTCATTTCGCCATTAGTCACGCTAACGACATAAAAGGCAAATGAATTAGATTTTCTTCTTGGTTAATTCGAATTTTCACCGACTCAACTGTGGGTACATCTGCATTTGAGTTATGCCCCACCAAGATGGCCAAGATAAGTGCCTGACGTCACAGTCGAAATTCTTATCAAGGGATTTTGCATGCGAAACACGCACAAATTCAAATTAATTGCAACGCTTCGCCTGCAAATCCCAGTCTCATAAAGGGAAGATTACACTGCTTACGCATCTGTGGAGCAAAGTGCAGTGGCTTTAAAGTTGGGGCTTAAAGCAGATCCGTGGGACGGACAGTAAACGTTCGATGAGCCATAAATGATTATAACTACCTATAAATAGGTGATGGTTGCCGGCCACTGATCATAAAAGCGGCAACTTTTATAACATAATTAAGAGCTGATAAACTTATATAATAGATAAACATATTGGGCAACTCGGTGGGTTTCCGGCGAAAGTTTGCCAAGTGCACACATTGAGCGGAGCATCGTGCTCTGGTCGGTGTCGGTGGCGTATGAGTGATGTTTGAGCACGCCCACCAAGTGTCCTAGCAGAAGCGCAACATGTGGTCCCCCGACTCCTGTTCGCGAACCCCCGTGTGCCTGTGTGTCCCAGTCAGCCAATCACAGGCCACGGCGCCATCTGCGCTCGTCCTCGGCGGAAGTAAATAAAAGCGGATGTCCTGGCCGGACAGGACATCATTCGAGTGCTTGCGTTCAACAAGTCTAGCAAACGGAGCAGCAGCTGAACCCCGGTGACAAAAACTACCAAGTTTATATCTAAATTTCTTTGTGAAAGCATCTAAATCTCAAAGCATCTATAAGGTTGGTACTTGTTTCTTAAGACGTGCAAAGTGTTGGATACTTTCAAAATATATTTACTGATTGGACTTCAAGTTAATTTATGAACTTAAATACTAAATAGGATAGAACGCTTAAAATTCCAATAGGCTCTTAGACACATTAAATTATTTTACAAGTCTTAAAAAAATAAAAGCTTTAGTTTTTAAATACCTCTTTTAAACAGAAATGTCGATTTATCAGATCTAAATTTGAAATAACATTAGTTTTTGATTATTTTTCTTGAACTTAAAATGTTACAGTTATGTTTTTTAATTATGCTTGGACAATTATTTTACAATGAAAACTTGTTCATAATAGAAATAAGCTGATTTTAAAAACTCTTCCAAAAACCGATAGATAGTTCTCATACAGAAAAACGGATAATTTATTTGTATAATTTGTTTATTATATAAAATACAACAACAATTTGTTTTTTTCAATTCTTAAATATTTTCTTGTATTAAAAAAAACGAGACAATAGATACAATCAATATTTTACAAAAAGTTTTCTAAGTATAACAATATTGACTGGGAATTAAATTAAATAATAACAATCAAAAATCTTTGGATTTCATTCAATAGTTTTTGCCATCAAACTATTGCGCAATAAATTGTCTGTTTAGTGAGCAAACAAATGCAATTGATTTGCATGTGTGCACCTTAGTTGATCCTTTAACAAGCAACAGCAGTTCGGATCCTTGGAACGTGCCCTACGTACATTCCCCATTTGGCACCGCCCTCCTCTTTCCTCCTCCCGAGTTTCGGTGTTGGTTTTCTAAGCTAAACAGTCGAAGGAGCAACACGTTCGCATATGTCACACCTTGCACAGGTGTTTGCATGCCAAATGCAACGGGGCGTATGAGTGATACCTCCACTTTCATCATCGTAATCATCATCAGAGGAGATGACGCCGAACAGATTGCCACTGCCTTCCTCAGCTAATAGAAACAAATTGTCTGCCACGTAAACATATTAGGGTAGCATTAAGCTCGTCTGCTTGGATGGGATATAAAATGGAAACTCCGTCGCGAGCCTGCATCTAAGTACAACTCCATTTATGCATAATACTTTGCCATGGCAACGCCACCATCAGCGAGTGGCAATCAGGCACGTAGCATTAAGATCATTACACTTAATCAAAATCAGTGGGGTCGGATGGGGTATGGGATAAGTCGCCCTGCAGCCAAGATGAATTTGTAGATGGTGTCCTTGCTGGGCAACCTTTGCTGTCGGTAATCTAATAAGAGCGAGACCAGCTAACAATGTCAATCATGCTTCCTGCTCATTTGTAAACCCACTTGCAGCATGTCCTTCGCACAGTTCTTTGTCGCCTGCTGTCTGGCCATCGTCCTGCTGGCCGTGGCCACCACTGGGGCTGCAACCCAGGGTCCTCCTCTTTGCCAGGCCGGCATCATCGAGGAGATGCCCCCGCACATCCGGAAGGTTTGCCAGGCTCTGGAGAACTCTGATCAACTCACAACGGCCCTTAAGTCCTACATCAACAACGAGGCATCCGGTAAGTACCAGGCAACTCAATAGATTTCTTAAAAGTCATAAGAAAAATTATTAAAAAATTAAAATACAAATTTTTTAGTAAGGATTAACCGTGTACCGCATTAAAAATTAAAAATGGAAATTAAACATTTTGTACATAAAAAAAATGAAATGATTACTTAAAGAAAACACAGTCTTCATACACTAAAAGTAAAAAAAATACTTTTAATGTTTTAAAAAAAATATTTTTAATTAATTGCAGCTCTGGTGGCAAACTCCGACGACCTCCTAAAGAACTACAACAAACGTACGGATGTCGATCACGTCTTCCTGCGCTTTGGCAAACGTCGTTAAGGATTCCGTTGCAGACCATACTTAAATTGCGACAACGACATTGGACCTTGACCACAAGCGGCGACATCGTTTCTGTTCACCCAAAGCACAAAACTATTTTGACGTCCTCAACATAATTATGTAAATGTTATCTATAGAAACTCAGAACTTTAATCAATTGGAAGCTCTCTAGTTCATTAAATAGCATTGATGTGTAAAATGTTTATATAAAAACTCGAATACCTATTTGTACATACTCAATGACCCCCGAAACGTTAAGAAAGTTGATTCCTTGGTTTTAATTTGTTGTATTTCCCTTTGCGGACTTCATTAATGTTATATAAACAAATAATACATATTTGATACAGTCTAAATATCTCTCACATATTTCCCAAGCATGAAGCACTATTATTAAATAACCAACAATTGTTTTAAAATCCAATCCATAATTCTGTTCACTTTTTAAATAAAGACAAACTTTTCCTCTCAACGTGTCAATGCATGATAAAATGCAATTTAAATTGGCTTATATTTAATATTGGTTTATGGTGGATGTGTGGAAACTTAAAAAATGGGATTATTCTGATGTGTTTAAAAATGCTAAAAATATTTAAACAAAAAGAACTCTTCTTAAAATGTGTTTTATTAAGAAAATAATACAAATTATAAAATAAATGACTTTAAAAATTTTCAAAATAACAAAATAATTTTTTTCCCAACGTTAAAAGAACACATTTGGCCTGATTATGCCCTTGCTGAGGGTTTTATAATTTCTGCCAAAAGTTACCATCCTAGGAAAGGATACACATTCGAACCCACAAAGTATATATGTATATTCTTGACTAGCATCATCCGTTTCGATGCAAACTGGTATCTCAGTTTCAAAAGCTTTTTCAATAAACATTTTTCAAGTCTTTGTATTGAACGACAATATTCTATAGCTCCCGAAGAAACAACCGAAAAAAGGAACAACAAAAAAATGATAACTATGTAAAACACATATAATTTTCTCCATGATACAGCAGTTTAAAAAAATTTTAAAGGAAATTAACAAAACTTTTTTTTTTATACGTATCAAAAACTAAATAAAGTCGTTTAAAAGAATATTTAAATTTTTGTAATAGCCTTAAGGGTAGATTTTTTCATCGAAGAAATAGAAGACATTCTAAAGATTTTTTAACAGATTTGTTTATTAACGGTTTTTTTTGAAATATATTTTAAATCGACCATTAAAATTAATATTGGCAAGTAAATTTTTCACTACATTGTATTTATTCTGTATTCTACTAAATTATAAAAAATATTTAATAGAAATGTATCTCTGAATTATAAGTTGATTCAAGAATTATTACCGGCTTGATAGTGGCTGAATTTGAATAGGTATTCGATGCACCTATTATACATTAAACAAGTGAAAATACAATATATATTTCAACTTTTAAGTTTCGACAGTTTTCCCTAATCCTTTACATTAGTTTAATTTTTTTGAAATAGAAAATATCGGAATAACAAGTTCTTTTACGGCATTACCGAATATTAAAAATGATAATAGTCAAGGGATTCCTAATAGCTGATTTCCATTTAGTTACTTTCAATTGAATTTTGGTCTTTTTAAAATTTAATTAAATTATATAGTACAATTCTATAAAGTTTATATTCTATAGTTACGGAAGACACTTATGTATTTCTGAAAGTTTATAATAACTTCATTCAAACGTTTATTCCTTTGTATGCTCTTGATAACCAGAAGAAATATATTTTGTAAACACATATTTGGTCAATGGGTCCCACAGTGCGCAGATACTTTCGCTCCATTGGGTTATATTTTGATTTTCAATATTTTTCTTGCTCTGAAAAAGTTAAAAGTTTCCATTTAATTGCATGTTTGGATTAAATTAAGTTTGCCATTTTTAACTCTTTTATTAAATCAATAAAAAACTAAACAAATAATAGAATATTTTAAATCAAATTGACACAAAAACGTGAAATAATGCGGTTTTCTATTTTCTATGCATATGCATAAAATGCCAAAGCTTGTAAATAAAAAAAAATGCCAACCGCAAATGATTTTCTTTGTCTGTTTTCTTATTTGCTGATTTTTGGATAATTCATTGTATTTCTAAATATAGAGGGACTCTCTTTTAAGCCCTTTTCCACTGTGGGAAAAATAGTTGAGCATTAAGCTTTAGGGGTTTCTATAGGTTTTTTGGAAAATGTTAGTTGAATTTTGATTAAATAAATTATTAGGAAATTCAAATTAAAAGTATTTTTATGCATTTTACTATTATTTAGAACGGATCCTTTATATATATATATATATAAATATTTTTTGTATAAATTTATTGATTTCATTTTTGTTTCTATTGAGATTTTATCTCTTTGAAATATCATTCAGTCTTTTCAATCAATATTCATTTTTATATTCTCATAACTCGGTCTTTATAAGACTGGAATTATAGTTTTTGATTCGTCTTAACTATAACAAATAAAATCATTTTAAACATAAACAAAAATATATAAATAACATAAAAGTGCAACATTAAAACAAAATACTTTATAGATTCATAATCTCTTTGGTTTCTTTGTTTTTTAATTGGTCTTTTAAGTTGTTTGTTTTGAGATTACCATCACTGACATATCCATTTCGTTTCCTTCAGATTTGATAAACGTTTAAACACTCTTATTTTGTTAATAATTTCTCATTCCTGTAAAAAACAACTAAATGCTACAGTTCATATGGGAAACGCGGCAAACGGGCCGCATTTTCATGTATGAAGGACTCAGCAGCTACTATTTTAAAATTCATAAAAAAAAATACATCAAAAAAGTTTGAGCTTTACAAAACTCTGATTTGTATAATTTATTATTTGTATATTTATACTATATAAAATCACTAAAACGACTTCGACTTGAAAAATTTGTTGTAATTAAACAATACAGACAAATGTTATTACTTTTGTTATTTAAAAATATTTGCATGCTGAGTTCTACATATGCTTAAAGCTTTTTTATTTTTTTTTATTGGCTTTAACCTTAACTTACCAAAATATGTTTGAAAATTTCATATTATTTTGTTTGTACTTTCAGTGCTTTTGTTTTAATTTAATTATTGGCTCAATCATTTGGAGCATTCTCGATATTTTCGCGAATTCCTAATAATTGATTGGCTGATTTTGTAGAAATTTCGAAACGCTTTTCATCATATGTCTTTTTTTAGAGATTTATCCTGAATGTTTTTGTTCATACTTGGCACTTTAATAATGGCTTGGGGTTTATTTGTTCTTTGCATGTAGTACTTTGTAATTGTTTCGTAAATACTTAATACTTTTTTTGTAGTTCATTCTTTTGTCTCAGATATTTTATGATTTCTATGCTTGCAGTGCTGGCTCGGTTCGTGAATATATTCAGTCTTTCGATTTTTATATTTTTCACTTTGTTTTAGACTTTTGATTGTTGCTTAATTATTTGCATTCGTACTGATTGATTTTTGTTTAAACAAAATATTTAAAATAATAATATATACGCTTAAATAAGTTTAATGCATTAAACACATTTTTTAACATTATTTTATTGACTTTGATAATGGTTATGAATTTTGCATCTTTTGCTAATATATTTAGTGTATTTCGTACTTGTTTTTCTCAGCTTAGTTTAAAAGAGTTACATAATTACGAAATTTAGTTGCTTAAATTGTGGCTATAAGAAATAAATTTGTATAAACAAAATGAAAATAATAAGTTTGGCTTCTGTCATTCACGTCAAGATGGTAAAGAAAAGAAAAACAAATTCTTGCAAAATCATAAACGCTTTTCAAGAGTATATGGGATTGGAAATCATCTTTTTGTGTGTCGAGAGTCGTTTGCGGTTCTGAGCTTAACAACTAAAATATACATTGCATTCATTTGTATACAATTTGACATGATTCACACAATTTTTAAATTTAGTTTAGTTCATCAAAAAGATCATGTATGTACTCGTAGTATCCAGTCATATAAAAAATATGATTTTCGCATACTTTGGTCACAGTTGAATTGTAATTGTACATGAATCTAAGGAGCACATAAAGGGTTTTTTTATACTGGAGCTTAGTGCAGGCTAGCTCCGGTTGTCTATTAAAAAACGTTAAACAACAGGTAATGCAGATATTTTCAATATTTTCGATCAGGATTTATGGGGAGACAAAACGAAAACAAATGGGAAAAATAATTTGGGCAGGGGTTTATATAGAAAGACGTCGCAACACGGGTTGGCTTAAATGCTAAGAAAAAGTGAACTGTATCCTTACAACTAAAATTGTATGTTCTGAGTGTCCGCGTTTGTGTTGTGTATTATGTATAGCAAGTTAATTGCTGCATTAAACATAGATTCCCTTCCTTTTACCCGATTTCTGTCTGCCCTAATCCCTTTTTATTTGGTTTCTTGGCCTATCGGAGCACGCGCAGCGTTCTGATCTCTAGTGTGCCGTCAGGGGTGGGGGTGGATTGGGGTTGTCTAGTAGTAGGCGGCTGCATTTGAATAGTTCTGGGAGTAGGCCTGCGAATCTGCAAGAAGACACCGATGACGGATGACACAACTGGAGTACACTAAAATCACCTACCATAACCCGCATAAGCGCGCTCATCATAGCCAGCGCTTTGCTGTCCGTGCTGGCTGTAGTCCGCTTGTCCGGTGGCATTGTAATCCACGGCAGTCGAACCGTACTGCTGACTGTAATCCTGGCTATATGACTGATAGCGCGTATCCTGCGGGGCGGCATAAGCTGTCGAACTGCTGAGAGACATAAATCGGTACATTAGCATCGGCTGAGCTCAATCGGAGGCGAAATGAGGGTCAAAAACAGGTAACCCACTTGTAGTTCTGATACTGGCTCTGATCGTACTCAGTGCCGTGGTGGGCCGCATAGCTGCTGCTGGCCGGAGCACTTGTCTGCGAGGTGTGAGGTGCATAGCTGCTGCCGCCGCTCTGACCATAACCATTGTATCCCTGCTGAGTGGTTTGGGTGCTGTAGCCGCTCTGTGCGTACGGATCCACTTGTTGAGTCTGCTCGTGGGTCTGGTAGCTGTGGTGGCTGTATGAAAAAGGGTTTATTTATTTATAAGATGGCAATCTAAATATGTTTGTTTATGTATGTATTTCCAAAATGCAGTTAATGTAAACTAGAAATTTAAAATCGCCTTTATTTCCACCCCACTACCTTTTTCAAATCGCATATTTGGTCAAATTCATAGAATTTAATTGAAACAATAAAAGAAGTACAATAATAAAACCCTTTAAAATTTCATAACTTACCTCTGAGTTGGCGCATGATGACTTGGCGGCGAGCCATAGGAGGATTGCGAGGACATGCCGCCGCCTCCACCGCCACCCATGTGTTGCTGGGTTGAGTGGTACTTGGGCGTCATGGGCCGTTGGCCGTAGGGACCGCCCTCGTAGCGACCTCTCTTGGGACCAGGACCACCGGGAGCGCCGCGTTTGAGAGCTGGTACCGGTGCGAGTTGTGTATTGGGATTATGTGCCTGATGGTGATGCAAGGGTGGCCGACTCATACCTTGATTGTAGCCGCCCCTGCCGCGCGGGGCTCCGCGCCTGGGCATCGAGCCGTGCTCTCCGCCCGGACCGCCGCCCAGGGAGTTGTTGTGGTGGCTGTGGGAGCCGCCGTACATACTGCTGCCTCCGCTGCCGTTTATGTGGGAATTGTAGCCTCCGCCGCCGCGTCCGCGTCCGCTGAAGGGACCGCCACGTCCACGACCACGGCCCAGATATGGAGGAGGTCCTCCACCATTGCTTCCACCTCCTGAGGAACCACCGCCATGCGAGTTGCTCGAGGGGGCAACGCCGGATGATGTCTGGCCATCGGAGACCTCATCCCCGGCAGCTTCAACAGCTGGCTGCTCTCCACTGATTGACGAAGTGGGCACTGGTGAGACAGTCTTGTTGTTGTCGGCACCTGTGTGTTGTTTGGGAGCTAGATTGGATTGGATTGGATTTACAAGGTGCGGTTGGGAGTCAAGGGGCCGGATGGTAAACTTACGCTGCGAGTACAAGGGAGGGCGTCCGCCGCGCATGCCCATGGGAGCTCCACCGCGCGGCTGATAGCCACCACCGCGTCCCTGGTATCCCATCCCGCCGCGGGAACCACGCATGCCCCGTGGAGGACCAGACATCATTCCCTGCATAGGCGGTCCCCTTCCCATTCCGCTGCCACCGCCTCCGCGCATGCCGCCCATGTAGTGGCCGCGTCCGCCACGACCACGACCACGATCGAAGCTACCTCGCATGGGCGCTCCACCTCCGCGTCCGCGGAAACCTCCTCCACGTGGGCCGCCCATCGAAGGGGAGGAAACTGAGGAACCTTCCATGTTCCTGGCTGAATTATATCGCACGCTGGAACACGCGCACTAGCACTGGCACTATGAGCCTTTGGAATCAAACTTTGATTTTAAGACTGCAGGAGCCGGAGGAAGAGGAAGAGTGTTCGGATGCCGGAGACTGGCGATTAAGCGGATTTATACTAGCGACAGGGGATCGCTTCTGCTGATGGGTCACTTGGTCACTACTCTGCAACGTACCCGATGCACTTTCAACTTTGGCTTATCTTAATTATCTTATTTAACTAAACATTATTCGGGTGTCCGTAGCGCGTTGGTCTGTGAGTCGAGTGAAAAAATATGGCGGCGACTATTGATTTTTGTTGCAGCGCTGTCCACTCGTCACCGGTCGCATTCTTTGACAGGGTTGTCACCCCCGTTAAAAAAAACTGGCTATAAATATGTATCTATCGTGTAAATGTATCTTAGCTAACCACAATTTATCATATATGTACATATTACATCATTCTCATTTCCAAATTTTGTTTTTGTAAAACCAAGTGTATTACACCCAATTTGAATACTAAACACCCATACCCTTTTCCCCAAAAGCAAGAATTACAAAGAATTTTAAAAACTTAAATACTTAAATAGTCCCTATGAGATTGGGGAAAAAATAGCTAAGCTTATAAAACAGGACTGCATAAATATTAAAACAAACACATTAAAATGGTATAGAACTCAAACAACAAAACACAATACTAGTTTTCCACAATAAACATAGGCTATGTGCTTTACAGGACTGATTTGAAAAGTAACGAAAAAATAAAAAACTAAAAGAAGGAAGTTAAATTAAAAACATTGCATTTATAGTTCATTGAATGTTTGATTTTAAGTTTAGCGCCCAAATTCAATGTGGTCGCAAATCGGAGATTTCGGGAAGCGTTAAGCGGAGAACGTTTGGTGCAATTCAGCTGGCAGCACCTGGCCAAACTGCATCCGAGTTTTAGTCGCTAAGAATAAATTTCGCAAGCTTGTAGATTCGCGAAAAAATTCAAATTAGCGCTTAAAGTGTTAACTTAGTGATTGAAAAACTTATAATTGTGTTGGCATCATGGCAGAAGCTGTAAAAAAAGGTAAAAATTGGCACTCCGGTAGTGCTTGAAAAGGCAAGCGACAAATGGCGACTGTTTTATTATATTGTTTTTTTTTTTCTTTACCACTGCGCTCGACAGGGTTGCATTTCCCAGTTTTTGGCGGCTACAATTTAAATACGTTTTTCATATTTTTTTCCAGAAAGTGGGGCCCAGCAGCGACCCTTGGATGGTGGGGGAGGAGGTGGCAGCGGTGGTGGAAGTGGCGGAGGGGGTGGCACAGGAATGCCAAAAAGAAAGCATCGCCGGGGCAAAAAGTCCAAGATGTTGCCCAAGAAAACCAAAAATCAGTATCCACAGTGGAAACTCGATATGACAACGGGTGCGGGTGCAGAGGGGAATACCCGCCAGAACAGTCGCACCAAGCTGGTCCGGTCGCGATCCTTGCTCGTCCCATACAACACCAATCGCTTTCTGATGGAGGAGCACATGTCGGAGGTACCCAAGGACGACTCCGACGACAACTGCTTTGGTTCGCAGGCGGAGGACCAAGTGCTCTTCCTGTCCAAGGAGTTTTCCAATGTCTACGAACGGGCGCGACTCGAACGCCTGGAAACTATGAGCAAGCAAGAGCTTATCCAGGAGTGCCTGCAGATCGAGGATCGGTATTCCAAGGCTCAGAATATCTCCAAAGAATTTAGCGCAAAAATACGAACGCAGGAAGAAAAAATGCGCCAGCTGACAAGGGAGAATCAATGTAAGTGGTGTCATATTTATTTAAGCAATTAAATTTTATATTATACAGTAAAACTTGCATAGAACTTTCTTCGGAAATTGTAAACTATTTTTAGTAAAACTTTGCATCAGGTCGCAAATTTTTTTGTAAGATAATATAAACAATTATGGTTACTTCTTGCAGTCCTGCGCTCCCACTTCTTGCGCTCGTCGTCGACGACAGCAGGACCGGGGGCAGCAGCGGCGGCCGCTGCCTCCCCGCCCTCGGCGGTGGCTCCCACGCCAAGCTCCGCCTGCGAACTGCAAGCGAGACAACAGCCGGCGCAGCAGCCCCAACCCACACCCATGGACTCCTCCAGTGAGGACAGCGAGAGCGACAGCAGCAGCACCACGTCGAGCACAACTTCCAGCTCTTCCTCGAGCAGCAGTGATGGCCATGAGATGGGAGTTGCCGGGCTGAACATTGCCAACGGGCATGCCGATCGGCACGAGCGGAGCCGTACCCGCTCCAGATCCAGATCGCCGATCCACCTGAATAATGGCCATGCCAACGAGGAAGAGCGACAGCGTCTGCTTGACGGCAATCAAATGGACGAAGACGACAACTCCAGCGATATCCCGAAGCCAGGCGATGCAGCGGTCAAATAGGCTGGAGTGGATCACTCCGTCCTGTGTAAATAGAAGACTCAATTGTGGTAGAATGTGGCGACATAAGGACAGAAACCTTGTTTATTTTTTAAGTCATCTGTGGGAGCCCCAACCAAGTGGACTTCATTTGAATCATCATCCATTAAACCATTAGCATTATTTTATTATCTGCATACAATGTCTCCAACTATAATTTGTTGTACTGCGTTGTATACAATTCTTCAAGATGTTAGCTCGACGAGTGAATGATTTTAATGACATTTTGTATAATGAAAACTCGATTTGTAGGTAAATAAAAAGTTAAATCGTGAATTCGAATAATTTTGGCTATTAGTTCTTATTTCCGAGGCAAGTAATTTATTTAAACTTAGTTTTTAGCTTAATAAAACATTATTTTTTAGCTTTTAGTATGTAAACACGGTTTGGAATTTGGTTTGTTCTGAATTCTTTTTTTAATATATCCCAAAGACGTCTTTTCAAAAATGTGTTTCTGCTAATTCTGGTTTTAGATAAATAAACTTATTAAAATGTATTCTTAAATTTCACTAAAATGCTCAGCTTAAATAGAATCTTTACTTTGGCTTGAGTTAAAGTCCGAAATGTTGCCAGCTATGCACTTCACAAAGGAGCTGTATTCGGTGGCATAAAGCGCTTTAGAAATACCCGAGTAACCCACACCCACTAGTCTTTGTTCCGCCAATGTGGCCTGTGATAGTATATTAATTCGCTTAGGTCCTCGAACTGGCATCCAACCGCTGACAGGGGAACTATTGGCCAGCATAACACCCCTTATAGCAATGTTAAGACCCATTGTGGACAATGAATTGTCACGATACTCATCAAGCATAGCATCTGACAGACCCAAGTCATTTATGGCGGCCACGACATCCTCGATATTTTTATAATGTGGCAGATAATTGGCATGTAAAAAGTTTACAAAATTCCTTGGTTCTGTGTTAAAAGCTTCAGTTATTTCCTCAGGGCTGTGCAGCATGCGATTGTCCTCGTTAACTGAAAAATTCAACGGTTAACGATTTAAACAGAGGTTGCTTTATGTGACATACACTTTGGATTTAGCACTCTTCCCAATGCATGCATCAAAGTTATGGATTCATCTCTACCAATGGACTTAAGAGTGCTTTGCGTTTTCTTTTTGCGTCCCTTGGTAACTACACTGACATTTAACTGCTTGGTGGGCATGCTGGCAACTCCCTTTAAGGAGCTAAGATGCAAATTAATCAATGCATTTCTAATATCGCCCTGGGCACCCACAACAATAGAGTCAACAACAGAGGACGAGGGTAACTTGTAAGTAGCCTTATTTTGCGGCTGTTGCATCACGGAGCAAAAAGTTTTCATTGTCTTTTGCATAATTGTGGATGCAATAGAATTGAAGCTGATATGCTCGATGCGATGTTTGGCCTTAAGTTGGTCCGGAAAAAGGCGGTAGCTAATGTTCAAGCCCCGTGATTTCGCATCAGCCACGATGAATACCAGTGGGGATTTGCCGTAGTTGGAGTATTGACTAAAAAGGAAAGAAGTTAATATTAAAAAAGTGCTTTCAAAAATTAATGTTATTTGACCTACTCTAGTAACTCCTCAAAGTTGGCCTCCTTATCGCTAAGCAGAACATTGGGAAAGTCTTCGACGAGGAGCAGTCTCTTGTTGTGCGAGTCCAGCAGAGATTTGTATCGCGAAGCGCGCAGCAGGAAGCTTTTAAAAGCCTCTAGATGGGAGCCTACGTAGGAATTTCCACTCGGCTGATCGCCCAAGGCATTAACCACCTCGCAGTCAACAGGATTAACCCACTCCTGCACCTGGAAGCCGAACTCATTGGCTAGGACACGCAACGTAGCCGTTTTCCCAGCGCCAGTGGGTCCCGTGAGTAGACACATTTGAGCGGGGAACTTCTTTCGCACCGCCTCACAGTGACGTAGCCAATTGCGAAGTTCTTCAATCTTCTTGGGATGCACGGCTAACTCTTCGCTGGTGGCAGGCGCAAAACCTTCCATCCAGTTTGCCTTGACTTCCGCTGGCGGGCCAGTGCTATCCGCATCCTGGTCATCATCTACGGTGGTGAGATCCACGGATTCTGCTTCCAGAATTTGTGTTGGCGTTGAATTTCCGCTTTGGGAATTAGAAATTCTGGTGCTCACATTGCCTGAACTTCTTGTGCGCTTCGCGGGAGTGGCTTCCAAAGGAACTGGACTTGCGGCCATATTCATCTCGCTGAAAGCGCATCTCACCCAGGTTTTCTAAAGCATTAATTTTAATGTATTTGCTTTTAAAATTAAAAAAATTCAAATTGTTTACCTTCCGTGCGCTCATATTTTGATTTTGATTCTTCTTCTTCGTTATTTTGTAGTGTTACCAGCTGATTGAAACGAAAATTCGTCAACATTGTAAAGTTTCTTCATGTATTTTAGTGGTAGTTTTAATTTAAAATATATAAATATATTTAATTAATTATTTATGATATTCAATGGCTTAAATTATTTCCTTTGCAGGGGTAAATTCATTTTACCCGTATTTCTGAGCCTCTGGTATTTTGCTGTACCAGGCATCCGGTCATACTACTCGAGACTCGCTGGCGACGCCTTTGCGCGATACTTTTGATTATTGGAAAATATGTCCGCCGAAGTGGATTTCGTCAACAAGAAGGAGGTGCACCTCCGTAATCTAAAGCAGTCTGGCCATGTGGGATTCGACAGTCTTCCGGACCAATTGGTCAACAAGAGTGTGCAGAACGGATTCGTCTTTAACGTCATGTGTATAGGTGTGTATATGCGGGTGCAGTTTCCATGTGTGTGTATGCGGCACAGTGAATCAACCGAAGTTTTACTTGCATGTAAAAACAGTAATGGCCAAAGAAGTAGCACTGATTTTACAAACTTATTATCCGTAATAGTATCGTTTCTTTTTCAAAAATTTCTCACTCTTTTTGGAAATTGTAATAAATTTACATATATCAAATTAAAAAAAATGCATAAGCAATGCATCAACGTTTCTTGAAATTGAGATTATTAAAGATTAAAGGCCGTCTTAAAATTTAATTGCCAAAATTATGGAAGTATAAGCTGCTTTTAAAGTCGTTTAACTTATCTTTAATAAAAAATCTTCGACTCCCTTAGTGCTATTACTTTGACCTCTGCTGCTGTACTTAAGTGTCTGATATTGGAGTGCATTGCTCAGATAAAGTGAATCACCTACATATGTACATGCGGGTAAACAATTGAAAAGCCTTAACCAGATGCCCAGCCACGATTAGTATGCAGAGTGGCCGGCAATCGATTTCCCCCGCTGCTTTCTACAATTTCACCCTGACACCAATGCCGCAGTGCTTCTGCGGCCAATTGAGCCCACTTGGGCTATGGCCCCCCCCCGAATCTGACACCAATATGACCTCTCATCTTTCCTCTTTCCGCAGGCGAGACGGGACTGGGCAAGTCGACGCTTATGGACACGCTGTTTAACACGAGCTTCGAGTCCACGCCAAGTCCCCACACGCTGCCCAGCGTAAAGTTGAAGGCACACACCTACGAGCTACAGGAGAGCAATGTGCGGCTCAAGCTGACCATTTGCGACACGGTGGGCTATGGCGACCAGATCAACAAGGACGACTCGTTCAAGGCGGTGGTGGACTACATCGACGCCCAATTTGAGAACTATCTGCAAGAAGAGCTGAAGATCAAGCGATCGCTGGTTTCGTGCCACGACAGCCGCATCCACATCTGCCTGTACTTCATCTGCCCCACCGGGCACGGCCTCAAGTCGCTGGATCTAGTGTGCATGAAGAAGTTGGACAGCAAGGTTAACATCATTCCGGTGATTGCCAAGGCCGATACCATTTCCAAGGTGGAGCTGCAGCGCTTCAAGGCCAAGATCATACAGGAGCTTAACAGCAATGGAGTGCACATCTATCAGTTCCCCACTGACGATGAGACGGTGGCCGAGACAAATACCAGCATGAATTCGCACATTCCCTTCGCCGTTGTCGGCAGCACGGAGTTCATTAAAGTGGGCAATAAGTTGATTCGCGCTCGCCAGTATCCCTGGGGCACGGTCCAGGTGGAGAACGAAACGCACTGCGACTTTGTGAAGCTGCGCGAAATGCTTATTCGCACCAACATGGAGGACATGCGCGAGAAGACTCACACGCGGCACTACGAACTGTATCGTCAGAAACGTCTGGAGCAGATGGGCTTTAGCGACGTGGACAGCGACAACAAGCCGATCTCGTTCCAGCAAACGTTCGAGGCCAAGCGCTCCAACCACCTGGCCGAACTGCAGTCCAAGGAGGAGGAGGTGCGCCAGATGTTCGTGCAACGGGTCAAGGAAAAGGAGGCTGAGCTGAAGGAGAGCGAAAAGGACCTGCACGCCAAGTTTGAGAAACTGAAGCGGGACCACGCCGAGGAGAAGCGCAAGCTGGAAGAGTCGCGCAAGGCGCTCGAGGAGGACTACCTTGACTTCCAAAGGCGCAAACAACAGTTGGCCACCGCCCACCACACTCTCACCCTTGGAAAAAGCAAGAAGAAGTAGGAGCCGGCAACGCCGACGAGCAATGTATTGAGAATTCTGTGCGGTTCGCTTATCCCAAAGTAATTATTGCTTTCTCATCTCGTTGTCTTTCATTTTTACTATTAAGTTTACTTCAAATATTAACATATACACAACTACACGCATATGTACGCCGACATATATGATTATGTATTTACAACTAACGAATAAATCGAAATTAGTATTTTAACAAGGTAAACCCTAGAAGTGTAAAAGTGCAGAGTAAAGAAATAGTATAACGAATGATAATTCGTTAAAAACTATCTAGAACATTTTTTTGAATCTAGCGGAATGCTGGATTTTTTAGTGATATCCTGCATTGTGGTAAATTTAAACACGTTTTATATTTGCCAACTGGCCACACTATTTTACTACTCATTCACTGCTGGTTGCAAAAAAATTGTAGAACAAATTAAAAACGCAATAAGAGAATCGCTGCAGCAAATGCAGTAGTTGGGAGCAGCGCTTAGAAACCCAAACAAAAGCAATTAACCGTGTTCAACGTAGAAAATAGATTGTGAAAGTGGGTGTAGCAGTTGGGCAAAGTGTTTGTGTTTGTTTTTTTTCATTGTAAATTTTGTTTGTTGCTTGGATTTTCCGATTTGATGGTAAAAGGGAGGCATCAAGGCAGGGGCGAACCCAAGTGATTTTCCATTATAATCATCGAGTGGGAGGGGAATTCCAATCGACATGTCACTAATAGCGGCACTGTCTTTCTACGCTCTCCTGCAGACAGGTATGGATAATGGATATGGCGGTGAAATCAATAATCCTCTGAACGGGGCCAAATCTAACGATTCTCTCCATTGCAGTCACCTGTTACACGGTCTCAATTACGGCCCCCGATCAGGCCCTCATCGGATCCTCTATCAATATATCCGCCCAGCTCTACGATAATGGCAGACCGGCTGGAAAGGGCTCCTACAGGTTCACCTGGAGCGACAGTGCTGGCAATCGAGAGGTAACGATTCCATATTCCCCAGAATGTGATAAACAAAGAAAGAAAGCTCCGAGCCCAGTGGCATGACTAATTGCCTGCCAATGCAAATGCAAGCAAGTCTATTGGGCTGGAGTTTACAGTCTACGCCCATTAACTGGCTCATAAAACTTGTCAGGAAAGCTGGTTTCAGGTTGTTCACCCACCCAAATGCAGTAGAAACACAGATAAGGATTTATACCAAACAAATACCAGCTGCTATCTAAACATGTGTTTTATCGGTCAATTGCTTTATTCCCTTTGAAGTTTCAAAAACTCAATTATTCAGGAAAGCTATATCTCCACTCAAACATAATATAAAGTTGTGCTCTAGAATTTAATGATTTGAGAATAATGCTTAACATACTTCAATCAACCTAATATGACGCAAAAGGTTTTTTAGAGATCCGTCATGATAATATATTAAATATTTTATATTATTTAAAGTACTGACAAATTTAGTTTATATGGTTTATGATAAATTTCTTTAAATTTGATGTAAATGTTTTTTTTATATAACGAGGAATATAGGCTTTATGTCTCTTATCTAAAACATGAGTTGAACTACTCAGATTGTGGGTTTGGATTATACAATCTTTTCAATATTTCGTTTAACTTTTAGATAGCACTTCATTCTCTCGATATCAGACGGCCATAAATTTTAGTTCATTACCAATAGGGTAATTTTATTTAAATATATATATATATTTAATTTCCAAGCCACAGTACAAATGTTCAAATAGACGCGCACTTCAAGTTCTAATCTGAGCCATGCTTTTTTTTTATTGTTATGGCGTCACTGGATTTGAATGCTAATATTAAACAATTACTATTCAGCGACAGTTTTTTTTCCGGTTGTGCCTGGTACGTGGTCATATCAGAGGCGTTTGGTGGCTACTATTGTAGTTGAATTTGCATGTAATGCGAGCCCAAAACCACTACCAATTATACTAATCAATTGCCTTTGTGCCTGTAGGTGATTGAGACTACCAATGCCACCAGCCATTGGACTGTGATCTACAAGCAGGAGCAAGCAGCCACGCATGTCCTTAAAGTCGAAGTGGATAAGTTCTTTATTTTTTGGGTAAATGAGGCCATGGCCCGAAGGGAAATCAAGCTGGATAACTTGCTGGGCGGCAGATTGGAACTGATTCAGAACAATGTGACGCGGCCGCATGAGTTTGTGTCCACGCAGGAGGCGGTGAATCACAGCATACTGCTTTCCGAGGTGGACCTTGCATTTCTGCGGGCGAAGGGATATCACATTCAGACGTATTGGTTTCAAAACTGCACATATCTGGGCATGTCCAGTTCCCTGGACTATCTGGCCACATATCCGAAAGCTGAGCAATACCACGACGTGGAGGCTTTAGTGGTGGCCACACTGGAGCTGCCGCCTGAGCCAACGCCCTCAACCACGACCACAACAACCACTACCACTACAACTACCACGACAACAACAACAACCACAACTACAACTCCCGCCACAACAACTTCAACAACACCTGCCACAACCACCACTCCAAAAACCACAACAACATCAACAACTACGACAACCACTACTCCAAAGCCAGCAGCTCGAGCCAAACGTGATTTAATCCAGGCCATGCACGCCAACGCCGCTCTACTTGGTCTAAACCTAACCAGCGCCCTGAAGCAGCAAAAGAATTCCGCTGGCAATGTGTCCGTGGCACTTGTCAATCCGCTGGGAGTTCGCCGGCTGTCCAAGCTCACAATGGTGCCCGGGATTCAACCGCCTTTCGATTGCGTGAGCAAAAAGTTTGTAGCCCAGGATCCAAAACAAATATACGGCTACTTCCAGCACCGCATTGTATCCAAAGGTGGGTTTGTTTAATTTTTTGTGTATATCTGACTATTAATTATTTTGTATTCCATTCAGATCCCGTTACCGGTTTCGGCACCACGGGCAAGAATTGGCTGCAGCACTGGGAGATGCTTCAGCTCAATATCAACTGCAAGGGATCGCCCCCATTTGAGCTTTGCACGCAAGTTTTTACTGGTAAGTAGAAATTGTATTCATAAAAGAACATATATTTTATTATTTTTCACTATCTCCTGTTTTTAATTTAAGATAATTAATTTAAGATAATATATATAAAATAATCATAACTAATGCCTTTTCTATTCAGCACCCTACAATTCCACGGGTAATGAGACATGCGACCGATATGAACCACTCGATAATTGTTCATATGAATACATGCGTTACTTTAGCGAAAGCAAGACCATTCTATTCTTCATACGCAATAAGGTTTCCCAGACACTTAATCAGGTCACCATAAACATGTATGAAGGTAGGTAGAAACCAAATATGTTTATTCATCACTTAAATATTTATTTCACCTTGTAGCCCAACGTCAATCTCAGCTTTCAGTCGTAGTTGTGCCCGTAACCTGCACATTGGTGGCTGTAATTCTAGTTGTTTTCGGCGTGGCCTATTATATTCAGCGGGGAAATCGGTGAGAACTTGGAGCGTAACTATTTCGAATTCTTTCTAACATATGTTTATTTCCCCACAGCTTCAATGTTGAAGTGGCCGATTTTAATTTCGGTGATACTCAGTCGGTGGACATGGAGTACAAGACATTCCCGCAGCGTCTGGTCGACAGCATTCGTGATGCTTGGACGTGGCCGGGTCAGCGGCGTCACTCGCAGTCCAGCGCAGATCTCATGGCGGACCAGCCGCCCAGTCCGGGCTTTGGCGGCAATGTGGGTGATGTCGATAGCAACTTGCGCTATAACACTTTCAACTAGGTCCCTGAGGCGTTACATATGCAAATTAACCGTTTTAATTTAATTTTGGCGCCTAAATTACGAAGCCCTGCTGGCAATTTTTTTTCAAATTTGGTAAATCGCAATCGATTTGTGAAACTTGCTTGATTTAAACCCAAATAATGGTTTGAAATCCCAAGCAGCTTTTCCATAAAATTTGATCGAACTCGAAAGCGGGATCAGGTGTGATAGTTATTTGTTATTATTTGTACGTGCACGTTCATGTGCGTTAGTCATTTTCTCGTTGTACATTAGAACCTTGGGGCTATCACCCCATATGTACACAAGCAGAGATGATAGAATCATATATATTTTCTCAATACCTTATCTCTCCTTACGTTATCATTGAAATCATCTCTGTCCAACATCTACGCACATACTTGCTCATCAATGGCCAAATGTCAAGTAACAAGCAAACATTTAAATCGAATTATCGGGTTTGCAGCAGGGTTCGGGAACGCAACTGCAGATCCCTTTGGATATTGTTAAAGACTGTCTTTGTTCTAAAAGCAAAAAATAAATCTGGTAAAAATTACACTTAACTTATGCGTGACGAGGTCTTAGTGACGAGTTAAATGTTAGCATAAGTCAATTTGATTGTTTCCATTGTATCGTGATCAAAATTCTTTGACAAAGACAAACTCATCCTCACTAAAACTCACGCAACACAAATATTCATTGTGATAGATATAGAACAAACAGTATGTACGTTTAGCTAAAACGAAAAGTTTAAAGAAAAACAATATAATTATAAAGCTAAATTCTGTTGGTTTTTTATTGATCGCTATTCAAAATAGAGGGGAGAAAAATTCTGATTTTATGAAGGCTTTAATCAATTTGATATATTTTTTTTGCATTTTAATACTAAGTCCTTTTAAAATTCGATTATTTCCATTTACAATATAGTCTGTTTTATTTTGAAAATACAATTTTGATATTTATACAAAAAAAAATATAGAATTAGAAATGTTATCTTATTTTTTAATCTTCTATAACTCGCGCTTAAATTTAAACGTAAAACACGGCGAAGAACTTTTAACGCGGCGAATATATTTCGAATATATGGTATTGTTTTGTTATAGCGCACTGGTCACACCAGATAAAGGCTATTTGCAAAACACTTGGCGGAGAATTAAAAATGTTTCTTAATGACATTGGTCAGCCCTTAATACTGGAAACAGGAAAGAAATATGGCTTGTTCGAAGAGGTACGCAATATAAACTCTGTTATGAAACGTTTGTAATATCCCATGGCGTTTCAGCACCGGGGACCTTTGCTCCTATCGTCTGCCGCCTTCAAAGAACACATTGTTCCCGAAAATTGGTCAAAAACCGTTGTTGGATCTGAGCAGGATATCATTCGGTTTCGATCCCAAGCTAATTCCAGCGTCTTCAACTCAGAGAATTTCTCTTATAAAACTGTTAGGCCGAACAAGCCCACCCAAATAGAGTATGATGGCAACCAGATCACAATCACGTTAATACCAGCAGGAAAAAGCGAAAATGGCTTGGAAACGACGTTGTACTATATAGAGAGTTGGTATATGTTTCGATTGTATATTTCCTTTGTAAACCAACCAAATTCATTTATAGATGGTCACGTAAGATATCTGATTGTGGATCGCCTTTCCGGCTTCCTGGACTTTTTGCCCAAGGCCCATAGTTCATTTCATCATGGCCTTAGTGAAGGAATTGATGTAGCCTACATAGACGAAGATATCCTGGGTGAGATACACCTAAATGAGGATCTATACTGTTTCATGGATCTCATAAAACCAAAGTTCATTTACGGATTGAGGCTTAGGGAGTTGCCCAAGTGGCTGCTCAATCTGCGTCGGATGGTAGATTTATACTCAATAAACAAAAACTCAATAAATTTACAGTAGAAAATGATGCATTTAAAACAAAAGACCTGGTAACAGTCAAATAAAATCTATCTAAGTCCTACTACCCCTAGTTAACCCTTTGTCGCCTTGGCCTTGCTTTTGACCTTCTTAACACGCTTAAGGCCATCCATTTTGCTCTTCATAAACTGTGAGTACATTCCCATCATGGTGGGCACATCCTCCTGCCGGACAACGGTGGAAATCTGTCGTAGAAGGTTTTCTTAATAGGGTTTTAGAGAAAAACTCGAGTGGCGTTACCTTCTGGGATTTTGACTGGGCTCGTATCAGGCACATATAGGTTTCCGGTTTGGGTAACGGAGGTCGACCTGCTCTGGGCACAGGCTTATCATGGCCATCATCTTGGGAAATATAATTAAAGAGAAATTGTTAGTACCCAAATATGTTTTTCAGGCGGCCCCACTCACATCGCTTGAATGTCAGCGTAAAGGATGAGTCCTTCTTGGCCGCATTGGCGATCTTCTCCAGGCGCAGAATGAACTGTAATTAAATGTAGTTATTTAACAACTTTGTTCCATAGTTTTTGATTTATTTACGTTCGAATTGTCGAGCAAAACCATTTCGTGGCAAATAAAACAGGCGAAACGAGAAAAGTGACACTGACAGATGTCGTGGGATTTTTTAGGACGTTTCTGTCATTTCGGCAGGGCTACACAAGCTCGTTACGGCTTTGTAAAAAAATATTATGAAAAAATACACTGAAAAAATTAAAGACAAAACTTAAATATACTATTTAATAAGGCACAGGACCTTGCTTGCAAAAAAAAAATAATTAAAGTATAACCTATACTATCTATCTATATATCTATCTATATCTATATTTAAAAAACCATATGAAAAAATATATTTTTTGTAAATCCTAAAATTAAATATTTGCAGGATATTTAAATAACAAAAAAGAATTAATATCGATAATATCGCGAGAAACTTTCTGGTGGTGGCTGGACCTCAACTATCGATAGTATCGATATTGCCATCGATGGTTTGACAGCTCTAATTGGTTGAGAAAGCAGCAGCAAAGGGAAAAAGGCCAGAAAAAATCGTAAAACTACGAAAACCTACAAGTGCGGGGCAACCGAGGAAGCTGTTGCACAAACACAAACACACACTGTACCGCGAACCGCACGCCACGCCCACTCGCGCCGCCCCCAACCCCGGAGAAGCGCCAGAAGAAAAAAAGAAGCGCCCAGCAGCGGTGGTGCAAGCGAAGTAGGAAAATTCCAGCCGATCGAAACGAACGCTCGCGACCGCCAAAGGAAGTGCCGCCCACGCCGCAACCTCCCAATACGACACTGCTTGCCATCGCCACCTGGTAGAGACGCATTCAAGTAGCCGCCGTAGCGCCAGCTCCACAAACTCCTCAACATGGTAAGTGGTTCACCACCAGCCGGTGGGCAGCTAGGATGCAGTGCGTCTTAGGTTTTTATGCCAGAGATCTCTGCATACCAAGACAAATTTAGGCAGCCTATGTGTTTACTGCGTGGGCGGCAGGCATGACACATTAAAAAACCACCACTGAACTTTGACCGAAACAAACGTAAACCCTCAAACGTTTCTCCCTCTTTATTTCAGGACGTGTTCCTTATGATTAGGCGGCAGAAGACCACCATCTTCACGGACGCCAAGGAGAACACAACTGTGGCCGAGCTTAAGCGAATGATTGAGGGTGAGTGTTGGTTTCTATTTATAGGGCAGCATTATTAAGTAACTCCATGATTGAATACTTCGCATACTAGGCATACTGAAAGTACAGCCCGTGGATCAGCGGTTATACAATCAGGACAACGACGTCATGGAGGATGAGAGCACGTTGCAGGACTACGGCGTGACGGTGTCCACGGCCAAGGCGCAGGCTCCGGCGCAGCTGGGCTTGACATTCAGGTGAGAGTCGCTGATAAGCCGGTTGCGGGTTATCTAGGGGACAAGGCGGGCGAGCGGCACGTGTTCCGCTTACAGACTTACAACAACTTCTTTGCCTTATTTTTATAGGAACGAGGTGGGCGACTTTGAGACACTGGACATGACACCCTACTCGGCACCACCAGACTTACCCGAAGTGATGAAAAACCAAGAGGCCTCAAACGGACAGGAGCAGGTTGCATAAAAAGCAGCAGTCAGTCAGTCAATCACCCCTACGAGAAAAACTAACAGCAGCAAACACATCAACAAAAGCCACAGCAACAGCAGCAGCAAACGAGACAAACTAAATCCGCTAAATCCAGAGACTCTAAACTTCTGTCGCTCGCTTGTCCCCCGCAAACGAAATGTACGAAACTCCAGACGGAAGAAGGTGATCTGTCTGCGATTTCCAACCTCCCAGCCTGGTCAAAAAAACAACAACCGCAGCCGCGATCCCGATAGCTAAATATGCATTTTTCGTTGTTTATATAGAAAGGAACAATTCACTAAAGTTCCAACACAAAATTGTACTTTGGAATGGGATTTATAATATTCGGCTTTAACTTTACACCCTACCCCCACTTGTTTGTTTCTTTTTATGGAATTTATACGAATTTGTTGAGAAAATACACGAAAGTCATAAAAAGTAAAAGTGCGAACTGAGCGAACGTGCAGCAATTTCAATACACCATCCGCTTGATCCTTCGTAAGCAGAGTGAATATTTAAACAATATTGGGATCTAATTATATTATAATTTATAATCAAATCATTATTTTTGTAATAATAAGATTTAATTATTATTAAAAACGAACGAAAAACCCCTGTGCTTTAGCTAATCACTCTCGTCCAGTTCGGCCGTCATGGCGGCCACCTCGGCATCGTTGTCATCCTCCGCTCCGCTGTCCACAAAGGAGGCATTGCCGCTCTGCTGCAGCTCCTGATGCTCCAGAAACTCCTGCAACCGGTCTTGGAAAAAGTTGATGAACGTCTGCTTCTGCTGCGCCGTGGCCGGAAAGTAGTGGCCACCACTGTGCTCCAGCACCTCAGCGTTTTTGAAATGCGCGGCCAGGGATTCGCTCATATCCTTGGGTATAATTTCGTCCGTCTGACCGTATATATGCAGAGTGGGTATGCTGATAGCCTCCTCGTAGGCGCTCATGTGTACCAGGCTGCCGGACAAGAAGCCCGAGGAGAGCACTGCAAACTCCGGGCGGATGGAGGTCACTGTGGAAAATAGATATACTAAACAGCTTATTTTCGGATATTTTAACATTTACACTTCTTTTTGGCAAGGCCACATATTATTCCCACGAAACATGCGCCCTGTGAGAAACCCAGGAGTCCTTGGAATGGGCCCTGCGTGCTCCACGCCTCTTCTACGCATCGCAGGCTCTCCTGGAAGCCAAAGGCGGGGCCACCTTTGTTCGTTCCCTTAAAGGATCCATCGTCCTTGTTTGCCCACCAGCTCCTCTGCTCCGGTACAGGTTCCGCTGCCGACTCTAAAGCAGCGGCCACGTGCGGCGCCGTAATAAACACAAACTCCGCATACTTGGAGGCGAACTTCCGGAAGGATCCCAGCTTGTTTTTAAAGGCATCTCCATTCTGGCGGTAGCCGTGCAGGCAAAGGACACGCACTTTCTCGGTGATTTCTAGCTTAGGCTGCTGTTTGCTGCCACCGGCTCGACTGGATCCGGCTGTCTCCGACAGCGCATCATTGTTAGTCATTTTGTCGAAGGTGTTTCAAACAATTTTATCTAATGTTTTAACGCAGGAAACAAATAAAAATAATAAACAAGGTTATGGGCTTAATAGAGATGGTCAACTATCGATAACAAATGCCGAACACTATCTGGCAGCTCAAAGGTAAATAAACGAACCAGGTGGCAACTTTTGGCAAAGAATGCCGCATTTTTTACGTAAAACTTATTTGCCGTAAATGCAACAAGTTTCCGTGCTGTACTACTCGACAACTTGAATCTTTGGACCAGATCAACTTACTATATAAAGAAGCAGGATCACCAGCAGGAGCATGATCTACACCACCACGCTGCTGTCCTCGCGAGGCGGCCTCATCGGCTCGCTGATCAACAAAGTCAGGCAAGTTGTAGCCAAAGATTGGCCACCCAGTGATCCATCTCGTGCCAATGACACCGACCACAGACCCCTCACACCCCCTAGGCCCCTAGCCGCCGCCAGCATCAGTAACAGTCCAGTGGTCCAGTCGAAAACGCTGGAGGAGCAGGTGGGCCTGCCACCGCGTCCCAAGAAACCGCTGACCCCCTACTTCCGTTTCATGCGCGAGCAACGGCCCAAGCTGGTAGCCTTAAATCCCAAGATCACCACCATCGAGATTGTGCGTCAGTTATCCAAGGACTGGTCTGACGCTGATGTGCAGTTGAAGGATCGCCTGCAGGCCGAGTTCAAGAAGGACCAGCAGATCTACATGGAGCAGCGCACCAAGTACGATGCAACCCTCACGGACGAACAGCGAGCGGAGATTAAGCAGCTGAAGCAGGACGTCGTGGACGCCAAGGAGCGGCGGCAGCTGCGCAAGCGCGTCAAGGAGCTCGGGCGGCCCAAGAAACCCGCTTCCGCCTTCCTGCGTTTCATCGCCAGCGAGCGCACCAATACCCCGCAAGGTCCCAAGCAAACCTACCGCGAATGGCACCAAAAGACCACGGCCAAGTGGACCCGCCTTCCCGACTCCGAGAAGGAGGTCTATATGCAGGAGTCGCGCAAGGAGATGGAGTTCTACAAGTGAGTACATGTTGTGGGACATGTTTTGTGGGTGCGATTTGCTTTTTTTATCGAGTAATCGCCAAAGAGTTGCTTGGCAGTCGAATGTTTCTGAAATTCAATTATGAATACTTTTCTACAAATCCTTTATCAGTTTTAAAAAAATTAATTTCATAAAAGCGCATTCTGAAATATCTCACTGCTTTATAAACTTAAAATCAAGGTTTTGCAACAGGTAATAATTAATGCTTTAACGACTTTATATATTCTATTTAAAAAAAAAGCCATTTAAGGTATACATGAAGATAAGATTTTAAAATAAGTAACTCTTTGGATGGAGTTTTTTTTGAAATCTTTAAAAATATTTGTGTTTAACACCCTTTAAGTATACTTCTTAATTTTTTCCTACAAAGTACACGTGATTTTCTTCCATATTTTTTTTGAGAGGCAAGATAATTAGCGCGGAAGAACTTCCAAGTTGTAAATTTTTGAAATAAAAATAACGGATTTCATATTGCAATATAAAGGATAATAAGTTCACATATAAATTTTTGTAACCCTTCTACAAGATATTGTCATTTATAACCTTAATATATTTTTATGTTTGTAGAAAAGCGATTACTGTTTGGGAGGAGAAAATGATCCGTCTTGGCCACATCGACGTGGTGCGTCACGGTAATCTGATCGACCCGCCAGAGTCAAAAACCCGCAAAACGCAGGCCGCCAAAGAGAAATAGTGCTAGCTGCTTGACCCGCCTTCTGCCATCACATACTTCATAGATCACACTTCATTCTGTTTATTCGTTTTTCTTCTTTCATCGAAAATTGTTAAGGTTAAGGCATTAAAGATTAAATGCTAGCCCGCATAAGTGTAACTTAGAATTCTTTGTTCCTGCTGTTAGTTTTACGAATGGTACATTTAGTCATTTTTCTGAACTATGTAAATAGTTTCAGCATTAAATATACAGTTTTTGACAAAATTCTGTACATGTTTTAACTAATGAAAGAACAAGAGCTTGTGATTCTTCGCAGCCACTTTTTAATTTAGTACATACATATAACCTTTGTAATATTTATGTATGCTTCAGCCAACACGTTGCTTATGGGGCAAACACGTGGCATCAGCAACTAAAAGTTTCAAAGCGTGCTGACCAAAGAATTGAATCTTTGGCAACACGTGTCTGAGTCTTACGGGGTTAATATCACACTGGATTTCTAGTTGATTTAACACGGTAATCGACACAGTTTTAATCTCTCTGCTTAGATCACGGTAAACAAATATGAGATAGATTTGTCACCTCAAATGAGCAGATTACGAAGGTTATAATTGGTACAGTCAAATTTTGACTGGAACTACGGCAAGGCCTTGGCTAAGAGACGGACACAACTGCTCGCTTCTCGGTTCAATTTTTAAGTGAACGCACAGTTCCAAAGCCAAAATACGGCTGGTCTGGTCTGGTCAGGCTGGAATGCCGACGACTGGAACTATATTTCCGCTCTCCCTCTCTATGTATATCTCTGATCCGACTTAGTGCTGAGGTCGGGGAATTCGGAACAAGGCAGGCAGCAACAATTGATAACCGTTCGAGTGTTTAATTAGGGACGGATTATATACGTACATATGTATATACATATTTGTGGCCCCCTATAATGTTCAAAATGTTTGTTTTTGGATACAAAGCAGATTAATGTACAACGACTATTTTTTTGTATTAAGATTTTCCTACCTTATAAATTATTTGCTAATTTTGTTGAAAGTGTCTCTTGAGAATTCTAAGAAAAAATCTATGTAATGTATGGAAAGAGTTGTTAAATCCATTTAAGCTATTCTCAAATAATTCTGGTGAATTATCGTACTCAATTAAAAATACAAAATATTTTTTATTTTAAAATCTTAAGAATATACCTTGTAATGTATTTCAAAATCAGATTTTCTTAAAGATATACATATGGACCTATGTACACAATTATGTAAATACATACATATATTCTTTCTAAACCCGTATCTCTTTTTTGCTCGAATCGTCTTCCATCGCCTCTCACTCCAGTTTAGCTCGATTTCGAAACAGTTTCGGCTCTCTGGAGTGCGCAGGTGTCTCAGGTAAACAGCCTTCCAGCGGGAGAAGATAGCTGCCGCTGTGGAGAGAGCGGCTTTGCATTCCAGTGATTCCCTGACAGGTAGTCGAATCATGACATGGGATTTCCATAGTTTTCGTCACGCCGCTTAAGTTTTCCGCTCTAGACAATTGAAAATGTTTTCACCTACATTCGGGGCACTGCAGTCTGATCACCCCGCCAACTTTTTTCGCCTGGCATTGGCCAGAGCTCTTTGAAACGCCAACGACCGCCACATTCTTGGGCAAGAATCTGAGTTACCTCCGAGTTTTCTGGCCAAATACCACGTTCGGGCCGCCACCGCCAGCAGCAGAATTGCGCAAGCCATATTGACGCAACCTTGGGCTACTCCAAAAGCCAAAAACTAACCACTTACACACGCACACGAAAATATATTTTTGCAATAGAAAAATAACAAACAACTAGCAAACACCAAATCCAAATCCAAATTCGCCTTAGCCAGGCCAATAAACAGTGCACAAAATTCGGCATTTCGAATGACAAAAATGCATTAGGCACTTAACTGGCAGCTGGAAAACGGCTGCGCATGCGCACGATTAAGGCTATTAGATTAGCGTTTTCCCAGTCGACGGAACTTCTAAGTTAGTTAGTTAGTGACTACTACATTCGAAATTCTATAAGAGAAACTCTTATCAGATGGATGGTATAAGATAGTCTTTAATATGCAGTGTTTCATTACTAAGCAAAATAAATAGTCGTAGGTGATTTCTATTTGAACTTTCAAATTTAAAAAACATACTGCTTACTTTTGAGAAAAACTCTACTTGTAAAATTAGTCGACTAATTTACGAAGTAGATCTATTGAGGTTTAGCAATGAGATAGATTTGCAGGGTAATCTTATTATAGTATTTAAACTATATCAAGCTATTTTTTCTTAGCCCCTATTAAGTTTCGGTAAGTTGAAAATTTTCTCAAAAATGGGCTTGACTGTAGTAAGATTCTCTATGCCGGGGCAGCGAAGTGGAACCATTTATTAAGTGGTACATGTATCCGAGCGTGTATTGTCTCTAGTAGCCGTCTAATACTTGTTTTATTTTGTCTTCGGGTCCGCTGCTCAGGTGAGCCCAATTTCAAAGCACTCGTGGATTCATACTCGGACCTCCCTCGACGGCAGCAAGTGGAGGCTAACTGCTTTTCGGCGGCAGTTGCGCCACAGAAGTGAAAATTTCGGTTAATATTTTTTCTGTTACGTATTTATTCAACGAATTTGGTTCTTTGCAAAAGTCGTAAAGTTGTAACGTTGTTTTAACGAGATGCTACAAAATGTACATACACATACTGGATATATTTATCGATCTTTGCCGGACGCGACATAAACCTAACACTTAAATGCTAGACGAATATTTACATATATGTAGGTAAAGATAATACAAATACGAATACGATTTACAAACTCAGAGAAGTTTTTGACAATAATTTAATACAATGGGTAATGAAGCGAAAGGGATTATTAATTTGAAGGGTCCCAAATGTTTTGTGGTGTGATGTGTGGTCGAATTTAATGCTGATAAAATAAAGAGGTTGCTCTAGGGATTCCTTTCTACCATTCAACCAGTTGCGGCTGATAACAGGGATTAGTCTAAATCCGTTTGAAGTCTCTCTGAAATTCCCTAACTGCTCGACAGTGTACAATTAGCTAAAAACAAAACAAAGTACAAATGAATCACGCACAGGATTAAGGCATATCTTCCAGCTAAAGCTTCTTAGCCACGCTGCTTGCTGCTCCCATTGCTGCTGTGGCTGTCCTCGGACGGAGGACGTACCCATCCGCCGTAGCGGCGCTCCATTTCACGCGCCACGGCCAGGCAGAGGTGATCCTGGCCCGGATTGGCCACCACCTGGATACCCATTGGCAGGTTGCGCCGGTCCAAGCCGATCATGCAGTTAGTCACCGGCAGGCCAAGCGTATTGAAGATGGCCATGTACATCGGCTCCAGCAGCTTGTGGTAGATCTGGTAGTGCTGGTGCGCCGTGTTGGGGAAGGTCGGGTAGAGGAAGACGCCGTCGTTGCCCAGCATCTCCTTGAATTCAGTCTTGAGCGCCTCGATGATGCTGGCCAAGTGCTTGTGGCGCGAGTTCGGTATGATCTTCATAAAGTTTTGCAGGTGGCCGAAAATCACCGACGGCAGGATGCTGTCCGAGCAGCCGAAGAAGTACTTGACCGTCTCCTTGCACACGGTCTTGGGCTGCTCGCCCTCCTCCGTCTTGTGGTAGATGGTCTCGATGTTCTTCATGGTCAGCATCGCCGACAGCGAAATGTCCAACGACCACTTCATCTTGCGGATATTCACCCTCTTGGCATTGAAGTCGGTGGCCACGCGATTGATGGCCGCATGAAGATCCCTGCTGAGCGGTCGCATCATGCCCGAAGGTCCGTCGTTGTCCATGAAGAAGAACCGGATCCCGTTCACACTGATCGCCCTGTCAAGCGTTAGCTTGGGACCCGTGGGATCGCTCATGCACTTGAGCAGCAGCGGCAGATCCTTGGCGTAGCGAGTCATCGGGGCGATGGTGAAGAAGTCGCCCCACTTGGGGAAGTCACTCGTCGGATGATGACCCCGGAAGGATACCGCATACGGCGTGGGCTTGTGGCCCCAAATGCCACTGAACATGGCCGGCAGGCGGGAGGAGCCACCTATGTCCGAGGTGAGGCCCAGCAGGGAGGCACCGCTGGCCAGGAGGGCCGCCTCACCACCCGAGGATCCGCCCGGCGTGCGCTTCAAGTCGTACGGATTCTTTGTCTGACCCGTGACATTGTTGTATGTCTCCCAGAGAAGGCACAACTCCGGTGTGTTGGACACCAGCAGGATGATGCCGCCGGAGCGCTTTATCTGCTCCACCACGGGCGCATCCGACTTGGCAATCTGCGGAGTCTTGAAGACACGACCAGCCTGGTTGGTCATCCCCTTAACGGCAATGCTCTCCTTGACGGTCACCGGAATGCCCAGCAGCGGCGTGAGCTCTTCCATCGAGTCGACGCTGTTGATACCCATGGCTATCACGTTGTCTATCTCGCGGGCCTCTTCCAGCGCCTCCTCGAAACGATCCTGAACGATGGCATTTATCAGGGGGTTCACCTGCAAGAATTTTAAAAAGAAATCGCCTGTTTAGTGTGGTTCATGATGAAAATTACATTACACATTTTTGTTCCCATTTTAAATTATTATGCATAAATAAAAATTATTTGTATCATTTTTATACCCGTTACTCGTAGAGTAAAAGGGTATATTGTATTCGTGCAAAAGTATGTAACAGGTAGAAGGAAGCGTTTCCGACCCTATAAAGTATATATATTCTTGTTCAGGATCACTAGCCGAGTCGATCTAGCCATGTCCGTCTGTCCGTCTGTCCGTCCGTATGAACGCTGAGATCTCGGAAACTATAAAAGCTAGAAGATTGGCATTTTGCATGCAGATTTTAGGAGTTCCTACGCAGCGCAAGTTTGTTTCAAAAAGGTGCCACGCCCCCTTTAACGCCCACAATCGCTTATATACGATTTTATTTAAATATAAATTTAAATATTTCGGAAAAGTAAAAATGTAGTTTTATTGTGTTTATCAATACCTATCGAAATGTAGAAGAAATTTTTCAAATCGGACCATTCGTTTAAAAGTTATGCGTGATCAAAGTTTCTATCTCCATCTCCCTCGCACTCCTTTTACCTGAGTAACGGGTATCTGATAGTCGGGGCACCCAACTATAGCGTTCTCTCTTGTTAATTATCAGGTTACACATTAATTTATTACAGTATCATTTACTTACAACATTGCAATTTTAATTACAAAATATACTTCAGAATGCCGTCTTGAATATAATCATTCACTTAAAATTAATAATATATTATTATTTTGCTACTAATAGGTGAGAATATGTCAAACTTGGTTACACATTAATTTATTACAGTATAATTTACTTACAACATTGCAATTTTAATTACAAAATATACTTCACTTTAAATGAATAATATATTATTAATTTGCTACTAATAGGTGAGAATATGTCACAATCGTTGAACTTAAGGGTCCAATCCATAAGAGTTAAACGATTTGTTGGAATTATACAATAAAGTTAGTTCTAGGTGCCAATTAAATGAGTTAATTATAATTAAAAAGAATAATTTAATTGAATTTGGATTGTGTGTGTTATTATGTGCAAATTAAGTTACTAACCTGTCGACATCGTTCGATATAGGCTTCCACGACCTCTTCGCTTTTAATCTGCAAGTGAAAAGTAAAGAATGTTTAAGTATTTCCGCTCTTTTCCAGGCATTCCTCCTAGCTTACATTCCACTCGGATTCCGATTCCCATACCCATACCCATAACCATACTCATTCCCAGCAATCAATTCAGAGTATATTGAGCCGCGGCCAGTGCCACAGCTAAGGCAATTTGTGTTAAATTAAAATCAATAAAAAGACAAAGTCAGCGGCGAACTGAAACACAACATGCATTCGTGACGTTCACTTTACGAAGCATGCACTTTCGATCGACTATCAGCGGCCCCATGACGTATGAGTAATTTGAATGAATGAGGGGTACAGAACTCTTCAGACCCCAGTTCAAAGTAAGCTTCTCTTGAAATTGATTCATTTATCAACAGGTCAAAGAATGCTTAAATACATAAGCCAGTTTCATGAATCGATTGAGATATCAATCAAGTGTCTTCGGGTTAATTTCCGCATCGATTTTCAATACAGCATTTGCTTAGAAGTTATTTCTAGATTGAATAATAAACAATGTAGCAATCAAATGCTTATTTATTGAGGAAATACAAAATATGCCAAGCAAATAAACAAACAGAGAGCATAATAAGTGTGTTTTGGTTTAGGATTATTTAGTAACTTGGAAGATTGGACAAAGTAAAGTAGGTATAAAAGACTAGCGAACAAGTTGATCACTTGAATGGGTAAATAAAAACAAAATGAAAACAATGGTTTGATGGATTATAAAAAAGGTAGAAATAGACGATCCAAAGCTATAGCACGTTTTGATCAATTAATTGCTTTCCATATTCATGTGTCACAATTAAGGCACAAAGAAAGAATTTCCAGCAGTAAAACCAAATAGGCTGTCAAGCTAAATAATAAAACAAAACAAAAAATGATTGTACAAGGAACACAATGAAACAAACATATTTCAATAATCGCCAATAATAAAGTGATCAATAGATCAAAACACGTAGTTATCAAATAGATCTCTTCTGAGTCACATATAACCCATACAATTAGCAGTCAATAATATACCGAGAAACGCAATAATTAAAGTCGACTACAAACAATATTCAGAGTCGGAACTAAGCCTCGCACACTGTATCTGATATTATAATTAATCACATTCTCACTCGGTTGTCAAAGGCAGCGATAACAAAAAGATCTGATTAGTTAATTAATGGGGGAAGCACATATCAATCAAAACCGACATGTTGTAAGAAGCAACAAGAAATCAAACTTGGGTGCATTTAGGTATCAATTAAACGAAATTATTTTAACCATTTTCTGTTACCGAATACCGAACCACAAGTGGCAATCGAGACTAACCTCTGAACTTGATTTTATACTTAATCTTGGTAATCGGAGGCAGAAGGCCCTCCATTTAGTTTGCACTTCAGTGACTTTATACTGGCAAATTGCCTCTGGATTGAGACATAAGTTGCTTTACTGCGCCTTAATGCAGGTATATGCAACTCACAGATGATGCACCAACGTATATAAAACTCATTCGTACTTATGTACTAGTATAGTTAAAATTAAGGCTACTTGTCTTTTTCAATGACTTCCAGTGTAATAATAAATCAGTGACAGCAAAAGGGGGGTTCCGACCAGGTAAACACAGTGCAAGACAACATGCAACGGATAATGGGGATTTGAGGGCTTTGAGGGGCATACGAAATCAGCGACCGAAAAGCTTACGACTCCGATACCATCCAGCGTTCGATGTGTTTACAAAGTGGAAAAGATCTTGTGGCACAGAGAGGCTTGGAGCATATAGCATAAAGAAATCGCGACACACAGACACAGTTTGGGTGAGTATATATGCTCGGATACATGGTGTATATGAAGTACGTGCTAAAAAGAGTAGAGTCGAGGCAGAGCAAAACAAACCAACGAAAACGAATCACGAATTGTGCGATTCAAGTACGAACAAATTTCACATGAGCAGGTTTTAGTTTGCTCATCTAGTACCGGTCTATAACCCACTGAATTATTTTTAAGACCTTCCACTTATTTCTCACTCAAAAACAAAGACTAAATCCAATTTAAAGACAACGGTCAAAGGAAATTAGTAACATCGCTTTCTTAAACTTAGTTTCTGGTTGTTAAGACTGCGATTATTATTTAATAAAACCAATTTAAAGACAACTGACTTAGGCAATTAGCAATATCACTTTCTTAAACGCAGTTTGTGGTCGTTAGGACAGCGATTATTATTTAATATGCCAGCTGATCAACGAGAGGCGGGTTCTGATATAATGCCAATTACAAAATCATTACGCTTGGCTCGACGTGAAGCAATGCTTAACCTATGACAATGAAACAGCCGACAATTAAGAGGGGAAAAAACATATAAAAATTCATAATTAAAATAATAATATTTAGCAGTCATACGCACCATATGTATGAGTGTGTCTGGCCGAAAGAAGACAAAGGCAGTTAAAAAGCGCCACTAAAAAATTATTAATAAAACTTTTGTACTTCAGACGGACGTGCACTAAAAACTCAACTACTCAAGTGCATGCAGCAAATGCGATTAAACAAAGGCAGCTATGGAGTATATATGGTAACTGGAGGGCGGGTGGTGGCGCGATAAGGTCTCTCAAGTGGTGACCTCACACGACGTGGACCAACGAACACCGAAATCTTGCACATCCCGTAGATACATATGTACAAAGAAACACAGACACAAAGACTCACGTGGCACGTAATTGATGGCAACAGCAGCCCAAATCTGAGCCCAGTTTTTATCTCACGGGCTTTAATGTGGATTTGGATATATGAATACACTTTGCGATTAAGCTTCGATAAAAGAGGCCGAAAGTCAGACGTCTAGGCCGCTTGTGTGGATAATGTTTTGCGAAATTTCTGCTCGAATCATAAAAGTGCTTGGTTGATACTTTAGATGACTAACCAGCTGGTTTCTTCAATGCCTTGTGTCTATATCCCTCCGTTTCGGGCCAATTGCCTTAAGTGCTTGTGACGACAGTAGAAATGGGTAAAAAAAAACCCAAATTGATTTCGATTTCATCTGGCTAGAGTCGTTATGGCGAACACACGCATTAAAAACTGGCATATGATTAAACGTTTCCACAAGACGTCGGCAAATTTTGCTGTAGGAATTGTTTTAAAGACCTTACAAAAACAACGCAAAATAATAAATATTCTACCTCAATTAATAACCAAATCTACAAGGTTGGTTTTTACATTTTGTAA
This sequence comes from Drosophila fuyamai, assembly GCA_018153365.1. Classification (NCBI taxonomy): domain Eukaryota; kingdom Metazoa; phylum Arthropoda; class Insecta; order Diptera; family Drosophilidae; genus Drosophila; species Drosophila fuyamai. The sequence goes on along the minus strand of JAECXW010000116.1, from coordinate 8,960,079 downwards.
ATGTTATGAACTTTGAACTATGCTTATTAACCCCAAAAAGTTTCGTTATTTCTGGTTATGCCTAAAATGTACATTAATGTGAAGCAATTGTAACCTAATTAAGGCCCAAAAACACTAACCTTTAATTACGCATTTAATTTAGTAAACCCTTAATAGCAATGTTTTGATAAAAAAATGAATATCATCGAAATTTTTAATTAATGTTACCAAATACAAAAATCGTCATAGTCTTAAATAGTTTCGACTTTGAACTTCACCCTAATATGATTCTTCATTTATGTTTAGAGCAATTTCAAACACTTGTTAGGGTATTTACCCATAGTCTTTCCCCTCGACCTTCTTAATGGCTTGCTTGTCTAATTGAAATGTTAGGGGCCAGTGCTCCGCGTTTTTTACAGTGAAAAAATGAAAACTTAAGTCTTAAAGATTTATAGGTTTTTACTTTCTGGCGAACTGGCGGCAAAGTTTCTGTTTTTTTTACGACTCCGGAGTTGGAGATGTCTGCAATCAATAGTAATGGGCAGCTTTGCACACGAACTATCTAATAAATGTGGCAACAGAAACAGCTACTGCGGCAACAATCTTTCCATTGATTTGGCAAGATTTCGGCTAGCCCATTTACCAGGTTTCTTTGCGTAAGTGACCCAATTCGGAACATGGAGAACTGAGCTGGGAATATGTATTTTCTTTTTTTTCACATGTTACAGTGAGGGTGTTGTCCATTTACTCACCTTTCTGGTGCGAATAAGCTTGGCCAGGTCGACGGCGGGAATCTCGAGCAGGTGGCTCCGGATGGGCGGCAGTTTGCGCCGCAGCACCTTGATGTTGGTGTAGCGGCTGTAGGGGACCACGAACCAGCTGAAGACGATCATGGCCGAGCGCAGGAAGCGGCGCATGATGTACCCCAGGATCCTGGAACAGAGTAGCACAGCAATTTTGACGGTTTTCTCTAAACACTCCACTCGATGGGTGAAAATGGATCTCTTCTCTGCGTATCTCACGGATACGCCCCACGTCGAAATTCTGCACCGTAAACAACGCAAATGCACAGCAGCCAAGCAACAGGTTGCCAGGATTGTGCAATCCGCAATCGGCAATCCGCAGCTGACGACTGCAATCGACTTTTTGGCTTGCACAATTTTTTTGGGTACCGAGAGCTTGACGACTACGACGACGACGACGACGACTACGAACACAGCTCAGATGCGAGAGATGCCTTTTGGTCAGTTGGCTAATAGTCGAGTGGCTTTCTTGGCTGCATTGGCAACTACTTATTGGCTATCTGCGGGATGCACTCGCGAAACACTCAAGTTGGGGCGCTGCCGACGCATGCGCAGCCTTTGGCCGGCTTTCATTTTGTTGCACTGTTGCACTCAAAAGACACCGTCCACCTGTATCTTCTCAATCTTCATCTGCATCTGCATCTAGATCCGAATCGGTATCGCTTTCAGTTTCTGTATCTATAAATATCTGACGAATGCACGAGCCGAACCGACGCGAACGAGGCGAGCTGAGTAAATAAACGCTAACCCAGCTTGCCGTAGAGTATTTAAAGCCCGACACTCCGATCTCTCATAAGTTCGAGGTGCTCAAAGCTCGTTCTCTCTTAAGCTCTCTTAAGGCCCGCCCCGCATTGCAATCATTGTGATTCCCATTTGGCCCAAAGGAAATGGTCATAATGCGAGCACATGCGTCATGCAACAGATCGAAAATTACAAGGCCTGATCTCTTGATCCCCAGTGATTAACATGCTATCGCCTTGTTTACCGCCGCGAATAAAGGGAGGACTTCTATCGTTAATTGCCCAGATCGGCGGCTATAAATGGGCTATATGGCTGCAGCTTTGGATCGTATCGGGCAGTTTAAGCTATGTATGCTGACCAGCTGAACTCGAGTTAATCACACACAGAAACTACAGCGTCATTCAGAAAATAAATATTGATTCCACGAGGCGAGGTTTCCGGGGGAAAAGCCACCGCTTGAAAAACACTTCCAAGGAACTAGAACCTTGAACTTATTTTTAAACCTTGGCAACAGGTGAGTTGTTGTATTGAGATTGGTATGTGTAATCGAAAATTAGCTAGAATTATACACAAGAGAAAATTATTTCGTGGCAATGGGGTGTTAAAATTCAAATGAACTTTAACTGTTAAGATAATAACACAATTTTCTATGCAATTATATCTAAACAGAACCAAATAAATTAAGATGGGATATATAGTATCTTGGTCTTGTAGTTACTTTAATTATGATTAATAATTTGTTATTAAGGGTTAAGTTCTAGTCAGTTCATTTATTATCATTCTTATTTCAGACAAAGGGTCTGAGAATATTATTTTTCTGTGCATAAATATTAATTGATCGCCTGCGCGTGGATGATCCAGTTGTATCCATCAATTAAGATCACTAAAGTTAGTATTTACAGATCACTGATCCGTCTGACACTTATGGTGAGCATTCAGGCGTATGTTATCATCCAGCCACGACATTCAAATTACTTTATAATTGTGCTGGTCATTAGGGAATAATTGCCTCACATTGGGCTCTTAGTTGGTCAATTTTCAAGAAAAACAAAATGCCTGTTTTAGTTAGTTTAAATGCCTTTCAGCTGCCTCTCAGCTCGATCGTTTAGCCCAAGATCACGCTATCCAAGATGTCAGCAAGGTGATATAATCGGAGTACAAAACAAAATAAGCCAGTACGATAATAGCTTGTCTCGATCTGTACTTAATGATATGGCATCTGGGATGACTAGCCTCTCATTATCTTGTGGTCAGCACTGGCGATTCCCCACGTCGCCACATGAATCCGAAAGGATTCGAGACAATCTATTCTAGGGGGAAACTGCCCAAGGTGAGTCGTGAAAAAAGAGAGTTTATTTTAGGGGGTCCAAAGTACTGTATATCTCAGAGTTAAGATAGTTAAAAGCTCCCACTCTTTGAGCTCTTTAAGAGAACCTCAAAGAGATAAGACATGGAGCTTCTGGCGGCTTTTGGATAGAGGGCCACATTTAGTGACGATAAAAGTGGACGCGGATCAAGTTGGGCCGCAAAACTTTCCACACAAGTACAGCCGTCAGATTAGTTGACCTACAAGCAACAACAAAAAAAGTACCATGTTGTCACAGAATTTGCGGCTCGGTCGTGGATTTGTTAATTACGGAGTTTGCCGGCAGAGCTTGAGAAACTTTGCAGCCGCTGGCGATAAAAACAAAGGCCCTGATAACAATGCCAGCGATGTGGATGAGCGACACCCGCTGCATGGTATCCGGATTTTGGACTTATCGCGCATCATCGCCGGCCCCTACTGCACCATGGTTCTAGCGGATCTCGGGGCGGAGGTCATCAAGGTGGAGCGTCCGCACTTTGGCGACGAGGCCAGGAAATGGGGGCCACCCTTCCTGGAGAACAGCAAAGATGCCGCCTATTTCCTGGCGCCCAATCGCAATAAGCGGAGCATTTGCATCGACATTAAGCGCGGTACACGGCTCCTTCATCGGCTGGCCGAGATTAGCGATGTGCTGGTGGAGAACTATGTGCCCGGTACCTTGGATCGCTACGGCTTGGGTTACGAGCAGTTGCGCAAAGTGAATCCCAAGCTCATCTATTGTTCTATGACGGGCTACGGTTCTGTGGGACCGTATGCCAAGCGCCCCGGTTACGATGTGATTGCCTCCTCCGTGGGCGGACTGATGCACATCACCGGCGAGTGGGATGGACCGCCCAGCAAGGTGGGCGTGGCCGTGACGGACATGTCCACCGGGCTCTATGCTCATGGAGCTATTTTGGCAGCCCTCTATCAAAGGACGCGCACTCAGCGTGGCCAGAAGATCGAAGTGGACCTGCTGTCCACCTGCTGCTCCCTATTGCTCAACGTGGGCAGCAACTATTTAAATTCAGGAGTCGAAGCCGGCAGACTAGGCACTGCCCACTCGAGCATAGTTCCATATCAGAGCTTTAAGACAAAGGATGGCTATCTAACACTGGGCGCAGGTAGTGATGATCAGTTTTCGGACCTTTGTCGTCGCTTAAAAGTGGAGGAGTTGGCTCGGGATCCGAAGTTCCGAACCAACAAAGATCGTGTTAAGCATCGTGATGAGCTGATCAAGATCTTGGAAGCAACGCTAGCTGAGAACACCTCCCGCAACTGGATGAAGCTGTTTGAGGGCGCCTCCTTTCCCGTGGGACCTGTGAACTCTATTCCCGAAGTTTTCGAGGACGAGCACGTTCAGGCCATTGGCCTGGTCAAAACCCTGTCGCATCTCAAAGATGGATCCGTCAAGGTAGTAGGTCCTCCCGTGGTCTTTAGCGAAGCGCGGAACGATGCCCGAACAGCTCCTCCCATTCTGGGACAGCATACGGATGAAGTGCTGGGTGAACTATTGGGCTATGGGCAGGAAGAGCTGGACGAGCTGAAGAAGAATAATATTATTCAGTAAGCCGACTAGGTTTTGCATGGATGCGAAAAAAATATATAAAAAAGGTGACTTTCAATTTAATGACCAAATGTTTTTTAAAAAAATAAGCATTTAAAATTAAAAAAGATCTTTAAATTAAGATAAAAATGATTAAATACAAAAAAAAGTCTACCAAAAATATCCATATTCAAAAAAATATGCCAAATATATAAATATTCTGCAAAGCACTCACAAAGCTTCGGGTTGAATATAAATTTCTAAAAGATCAGAAGTTAATGAGAAAATCATTAGCAATATTTCAAAATAATTTGCTTTGCTAGAAATGTGTTAAGACTTTTGAATAGTATGTCGGGTCAGAAGACTAGTGAAAAAGGCCAAAGATTACTTTCCGCACTATCAGTTCTGTATCGTAAACATCGAATGTCGAGTTTAGCAGTGTTTTGAAAGATACTAATTTGTACTCAGGTAGAGTAATCAATAATCCTGTGAGTTCTGTAGTTCAAACTTTTGATCAACTATGGCAGGTCTTTAATGTCTACATATATCAACGTCTCCAGCAATGCTGATCATTATTAAAAATAAATGTGTATTACATATCAACATATGACCATAATTGTAAATACTCTCCGCAGGGATATAATAAAATTAGTGAGATTAGTAGACGTCGTCTTTGTTGTTAACCAAAAACCCCAATTCAAGCCAAGTGCTCCCAAATGGGGCAGATCCTGGTTCAGTGGGCTGCCGTTGCCGAAGATGCCGGTAAGCCATTTTCTGGACCCCGATCCACTGATTCTGAGATCCCCACAGTTCGGCAGTCGTCATATCCCCTGGCGCCAGCGAACGCGTCGCCAGAAGGTCATAATCGTGGCCTTCTATGGCCTGATTTTTGCCCTGATCCTTAACGTGGCCGGCTGGCTGTCGTTTCTGTGTGTGTTCCAGCAGGCAGAGAAGTATCGCAGCAGGACAAGCCTCGACTAGGAGGGTGGGGATGAGGACAAGGTCACTCGCGCATTGGCTTACCTGGAAAACAGCTCTTCCAGGTGCAAACGGGCCACGGCCAATATTGATTTTAGCACTGCCAAAAGGAGGAGAGGATGAGGATTGAAGGCAGGTGGCAAAACAATGGGAGGGAAAACTCACTCGCACAGTTCAACCAAAAATATATTTTATTTCGAGGCGCGTCCGTTCGCCAAGAACCCAAAACTAAAACTAAAACTAAATTCGAAACTGCAGGTGGTGTCCAAAACAGAAATAACAACAATGCGACGGCAACGGCAACGGCGACGTCGACGTCAACGTCGGCGTCAATAACAGATTGTTTGCTCTTGTAGTGTTGTTGTGTGCGCAAAGTGCATAGACCGCATCCGAGTCTTAGCCTCCAGTTTGGCCCCAAAGTAATCCCCCGCCCCCAATCCGATCCGAGTGTGGATTTCGCACTTAATGGGTTGGGAATATGGGAAAAATATAACTTGGATTGGAGACACAGTGGGCCGGCAATTCACAGTTATGTTGTTAGACATTGAGGGAGGGGGCTAGTGTGACCAGATCCGGAAAGAAATTAATTTATATTTTTATTTTTCATTTTTGTTGTGCACCCTAATTTTTCAAGTATAAATGCGTTTTTTCATGTTTTATTTTTATTTTTTTATTCAATCAACCAAAAAAAATAATTTTTTACCTCAACTAATATACTCCACTAAAATATTTTACCCCACATTGTCATGTCATTGATCTATTCTAACCACCTCCACCACATTTGCTATCAAAGCCAGCAACCGCAACGAGCTAATGACAGATGCTTATCCGATTAAACAAGACGTATCTGTAAGTGCCAGACAAAGAATAAAAAGCCCTTCCCTTTCCCATTATTATCCCCCAACGATTTGGACTTTGAACCCAGCTCGTTGTGATTATAACTTAATTCAAACAAAGCGGCAGTTTGGCGCCCCATCTTAAGTTTAGTATTTTCCGTTGATAAGATTTAGCGCTTTCTCCAATTCGGTCACATCACCCAAGTTGTTTGTGATAGCCTGTTAAATAATAATAATTTCGCTTTACTCACTTTATAGAGATGTCCAAGCAGCCATCTTTTGTGTCTCGCAACCTGGTGGCCATCGTGATGATCCCCAGTCTGGTGGGGATCCATCTGGGCTGGAGTTACATGCAAAACAACCGGAAACTGGTCACGGAGGCGGAACAGATCGACATGCCGCCGGTGACGGTACGTTAATCTAAATGCTATGGTGATCTTCTCAAGACAGCAGTTCCTCTTCTCCAGTTTGGCAGGTTCTTGTGGAGAAAGCTGACGGGCGGAGGAACCCCGGCCGAATGACAAGGGCACTTGTGTTGAGCTTAAGACATACAATCTATTTATTGTATAGCATAATTAAAACTACATACAACGGTATGGTACATTCAGTTGCTGGCCGGGCGACAAATGCTGGCCAGACTGCAGGATGGGACACAGACAGAATGGAGTGACAAATACAGAGACTACATAAACTAATCCTAGGGCGCAAGGGAGATTACTGTGTAAGGGCCGAGTTCACTGTGAGGTTATCCAGCTGGGCATTGAACAGAACATCGCTGATCAGCTTCTCGGCCACGATCCGCTGTGTGGGATTAATGGAGCGCAACTTGCTAGCCACATTCACACCGATGGCATCGTACTCATCGTCGTGTCGATGCGAAGTGCTTGGAGCTGCTGTGGTGGTGTAGGCAGTGGTCCCGGCATTGCCAAACAAAGGCTGGTAGTGATCGCGCCCTATCTGGATGGTGGGCACGCCCTGGGTGTGTCCATTGGCCTGCTGCAAATGGAGCTGCTGCTGGTGATGCTCCAGTGAGTTGACCGCCTGTTGGGAATTGGATGCACAAAGGTGACTTCCTTACTTATCTGGGATTACTGCAGTTACCCACCTGTTGTATCTCTCGCTGGGAATTGGAGTCTAGAGAGGTGATCTCCAGGACCTTCACAGCATGACCCTGAGCTGCCGCCGCCGCTATGGATGTCTGGGCCGCTGCATGGGCCACCAGTTGGTGCTGGTGGTGCGCCTGAGCTGCTGCCGCCGCCTCAGCTGCCTGATGCTCCTCGCTCTTCACTAGAGCCACGCAATCCGCGGGCGTCACCGAAATGGTGCTCAGGGTGGCGCCCTGGCTGCTTACTACCACATTGCTGGCCGTGGCCGCCGCCTCCTCCACTTCGTCCGACGATGTGGGCAATATGGAATCCATGTGCTGCGACTGGGTGCCTGTGTGATGCGATTCGTCCTCGAACTCCATGGACTCCTCGTCGTCGAAGCTGATTTGCAGCTCCCGTTTGGGTTTTGTCCCCAGCTCGTGGCGTTTAGGCTTGTGATCGGCGATGAAGAGCAGTTTGTCGTAATACCACAAACGCGTTTCGTAGTCGTTTTTGCTAGTCGTTTTGCGGAATTCCCTCCGAAAAGCAGAGCGTAGCGAGTTGATTTTTCTGTTGGGTGTAAATTGGCGTTACAGGATATTGAAGAACTTCTGAGCAAGGACCCACCTAACCACCATTGCCCTGTCCGGATTGGGCTCCACTTCCTTGAGCTTCTCCACCAGGCGGTCGTACGATTTGTTTCTCGCTGCGTGGTTGCTGTAGTCGTTGTGCTTCGGGTGCCACAGGCATTCCTCCTCCTGGTACTGCTCGATGAACTCCGTGAGCCAGTGGCGCGAATAGGATCGCAGATCTACGTTCATGGTCCTCCTTTAATCGCTTTTTATTTGGATTCCCTCAATTATTTTTGGTTTTGTTTTCTCTGCGTCTCGCGTGAAGTTGGCTGCATCAGCTAAGCAGAGTGTTGCCAGACCGCCTATCGTCGAGCCTGATGGTTATCGATATTGTCGAATTTAAAATATGTATATGAGCCTATTTCAAACTTCTTATCTTAGGCATCACATTCGTATGGTTATTTATTTTTAAACTAGTATATTACAAATTGTTAAAGTTTTTTAGCTTTACGAAAGTGCCGACGCCCGTATAGTATATGAGAAGGGATGTAATGCATGCAACGTTTCTTGTGTTTTTCCTACTAAGTGAACCACTGTGCAACCGTTAGGATCTACCGTAACTGGTTCCTTCCTTGGTTTGCTGTTTAGCACGGACTCAACCCCAAATCAGTCTGGCCGGGTTTACTACTATGTGGCATCGCTTTAGAAGGTATCTTCCGTCTGGCAGCCCCCCCACGATGTTTTTGTCAATTGCTCTTTGGAGCTTTCCTAAAACAGGCGGAGTCGCGCGGAAAATGTTTTTAAAGAAATAGAACCATCCGAAATTAGGAAATAGGCTACCAGCGGTACAGTGAATAAAACACCAGTGTCTTATAAAGTTAAAATCAGTGCGTGAGCGCCACTTCTGTTGTTATTGTTGCCAAGGCCGAAACAACGAAATAGAGGCCGAAAAAAAGAATCTGTGCTAACAAAAACAAAGGTGCGTGTGAGGTCTACATACACACATAGTCAAACGAATATGTATATAATTTGTTGTTCTCGTTTTGCCCAATTATATAAGGTGTCTGTGTATAAGTGTGTTTTGGATGTTGCAACTGTTTAATCGGTAGTAAACAAGAGAGATAATTGATAAATTGCAAAGAGATTTATCACAAGGATTCAGATTTAAGAGAAGTAAAGACAACCACACTAAGCGAGCTGCAACAGCTGTTTCCCGCTCCCACTAGGCAATTCCAATAAGAATTAAGTCACGTAGTATTCCTACAAGACTTCCAACTCAGTTTTGTAAACAACAAACAAAAGCATTGCAAATCGAATTATTTTCCAAGCGAATGAGTGTGGAAATAACATATGCACAGGTGTAAGTGGAAATAAAATTTATGTATTATTTACATACAAATTCATTCGTCCAGTTGTTTTTCAAGGGGTACAAAGTCCAATCTGAAATGATGTTGGAACTTTGCTATCTGCCCTCCTCCTCCCCCTCAACCAACGAGAATGTATTTATAGCAAACAAATTTCAAACCCAGAACCAAATGAAAAACACTAGCTGGATAAACTGGATTCGTAGTAAACCTCAACCTTGACTGAGTGCAAAAGCAGAGAAAAAGTGCACAAACACCGCCTAACGAGCTTGTTTACGTTTATTATGAGCCGGCGACAACAGCATCCAGTGCACAGTGGTTGCCAAATGGTTTTCATTGGCCAGATTTCTTATCTAAAAATAGTTTATGGGGGGCATGTATCAAAGAGCTTAGCGACAAACCCAGCAAATCATAGTTAAGCTGCACACCAAAGCGTGCAGTATTTGTTTTTAAGATAATAGAATTCATAGGGAACTTCAAACTAGCGAAAATTGAAATGCTTAGTTATTTTTTGACATGCTGAAATGGTAAAAGCTAAAAATATAAAACACACCTGTTTTTGAACTTTTCTAATGTTCGGGAAAATTAATGATTTTAAAACGCAACAATTTTCAATTATATCTTCATCGCAAATGAAATGTGTCCGTTGTTCAAACAATTTAAAATTATAAGTGTAGTTAAAGTGTACTCTCGAAATTTAATTTAACTTCTAAACAAAAAGAAAATTTTGTTGTAGGCAATATAAAATAGTTGACTCTTTGGGTTAACTGAATTGATTTTTTCTTAAACTTGAATAAATTTCTCTATTTGGTCAACTGAATCGCGGCTTCTTATACTACTTTGGAGCTTGATTTAATAAAATAACACAATTCAATTAGATTGGATTAATAAAATTGTTAAATTAATCGAAAGTCATTTTAGCTTTGCACAGTTGCCGTGTCGTTAACCTTTCAATTTTAAAATATCCGTAATAATCTGTTAGGATAAATGTTTAGTTCTGGTACGCTTTAAATGTTGCTCCTTGACCAATGTCCACTGTACAATTCAGAATCTGTCTATGAACGTAATCACGTTCAAGGCTGCAGTTTTCTATTCATTTTCTATTGCGTTGATGAACGCTCTCCCTCTCAAAGGTTTTCTGCACCGGCTGCTCAATGAAAAGCGTTTAATTTTAGCCGCGCTCAGCTGTTAAACTTGGAAAAGTGCCCATCCCCCAGAACACCTAACACCCCCCACAAAATGCACGTGTTGATACGCCTAAGCATTTCGCGACCTGAGTTCCCTTTTTTAATATTCGGCATGATAATTGATTTGGAGGTGTGTGCCACACATAGACAGGTTGCCCCTATATACCCATTCTGCTGATAATTCGGTGCTGTTTGCTTTTTATAAAAAGCAAACGAGGCAACCGGTTTGCGGGCTCGTTTAGCATTTGGTGAGTACAATCTACAAGAACGGGTCGATCGATGTTTTCTTGAACCCCCTTCTATCTATTGAAAAACGCAATTAGCAGCTGGGCAAGCTCTTATCAATTCCGGCTGATTAACGCGGAGAACTTAATAAACGCTGGGCAAGTTTAGCACTCCAGTGGCAGAATGACTCGACTTAAGGCCAAAACAAAGTTCAATTGCCAAGTTCTGGTGGGCTAGAGATAGCTCAATATTGGTAAATATTATTGGTTCGCCGGCTCTTAAAAGCAATTTGAGTGCCTATTTTTGAACCTATGCCAAGGGAGAAATGCTTCTGTCAATTACGAAACAATTGTGAGACTGAAAATTTGCATGAACTTGTGAAATGTTTTTTGCCATTAACAACCAGACATATTATTTACTGAGGTCCATAAAAACAACTGTACAGTAGAACCCCGGTTATCCGGCCTTCGATTATCCGGGTTACTGAATGGGTCAATTACAGATTTTCTTAAACCTCATCAGTGACCTGCCCTTTATATTTAGCCATGTTTTGTATACCAAATATTTGACTATGTCAATGCATTTCCCCTTTTTGTATACCTCTACGACTGAACTTGATTTCACCTTTAATAATATGTAGAAAATAATTTAATTTTTTAAAATATTTTATGTCTTCCGTGCTATCAGAATTTTCGATTATTCGCGGCCACATTATCTCGGATAAACGGGGTTTTACTGTACTAAAAAAAGTAGCACTGAAAATATATACTTTACACATTAAATATCAGTAAAGTGTTTTTGTTTACTGTAATTTTTAATCAATGATTACCCGAATCACTTTCTACGAAATTCAAACTTGTGGTTTGTAGTTGATTTGATAACAAACTGAAAAACTTTTCAGTGAATTGCAATTAAACTATTGTTTATTGTTTATAAGTCTCATGGGTGCAAAGTTACACAAGTGCATATAATTTACAATGGCCAAGACATTTATTTGCTGACAAAAAAACCTGGACTTTTAGTGATCAAAAATTCAGAGATAAACAATTTGGTTTACTACTAATTGAAAATTTTAAGTGCTAGGTGTTAAAAAAATTACATAATTCAAAGTTTGTAGTCAACGATATTTTACAGAGAATTTTAGATAAATCACTAAAATAATTTTGGTAATATTTTCTTGATGTAAATTATTGCCAGTTTTCTATTTTTATGTAAATTGACACTTATAATTATGATTTATGTTTAACAAATCAATCAGTTATTCTTTAGTTATATATTATTATTTTGACCGCAGCTGTTGATTATGATGTCTCTGCTGGGAAGTCTTATAAAAGCAAAGCAACATTCGGATAGTTTAGATTAGTTTTTCGCCATATTGAGGTCTTATCAGCGGTCGCGATAAGCCCACGCTTTGGTGGGGCAATTTACTCGGCTCGGATTGATATTAAAATTAATTTCAGGTCCCTAGCCAGAGTCTGCCATGAGCCGTCTCCTGGATAAGCCTAACATCGCCATGTCCATCAAGTCAACGGGAAGTCAGCTATCGAGCACGGTGGCCACGTCCGCGACGACGTTGCCCTCGGACGTGGAGGATGCGGACACATCCCGCACCCAGCTGGCCCCATCCGAAATATCAGCGGTAGCGGCAGTTGAAGTAGCCACCACACCCGCCATCACAGTCAGTCCCAGCGCAACACCCAGTAAGTAAATCCATGTATGTACATATGCCAGATCTCATTAACACTTTGAAACATCAAAAATTTATTTTTGGGCTATTTAACGTTTAAGTAGCAAACAAAATTAAATCAATAGGCTAATAAAAATGTCTAATTCAGAAATACAGTCATTATAAAGTGTAACAATTCCGAATATCAGAAATTGCTTTAAATATTTTAAAGATAATTTTTATATCTTTGTATATCTAATTTACTTTTTTAGAGAACCACGTTTAAATTGTTTTTTTTTTTCGCAAAATATTAAAAAAATTCTTGGCATAGTAGGCAGTTTAATATTAATATTAGCCTGAAATAGGATAGCACTGAAAATAATTTAGACTTCAATGAAAATTGTGTGTGTTATTAATACAAAATATGGTCAATTGTGGATTGTAAAGTAATATAAATTCTTAAAAAGCTTAACCAGTTGAAATAACAAATGAATCAATGTTATATATGATATTTTATTTGTTTGATTGATGTCTCTCCCTTTATTGGTCTATGAATTAGACGCAACTGGTATGGAATGATGACAATAATTAACTGTGATTTAAGCAATAAAAAAAAAATGACCCTACTTAAGAATTTGCTAAGATCTTAAATTGAATTATAATTTTCTTCCTAAATTGGTAACATCTTGTTTTAAAATCTCTTGTGCTCTTTCAGTGCGTCAAAAAATCGACCAGGTGGTTATCAGCCTGATATCCGGAGCGGCGGCGGGGGCGCTGGCCAAGACGGTCATCGCCCCGCTGGACCGCACCAAGATCAACTTCCAAATCCGCAACGATATTCCTTTCTCGTTCCGCGCCTCGCTGCGCTACCTGCAAAACACCTATGTCAACGAGGGCGTTTTGGCCCTGTGGCGGGGGAACTCGGCCACGATGGCCAGGATCGTGCCCTACGCAGCCATTCAGTTCACGGCCCACGAGCAGTGGCGCCGTATCCTGCATGTGGACAAGGACGGCTCCAAGTGAGTTTAACATCTATATACCATTGATCTTACTAATTAATTTTCTTCTTATAGCACCAAGGGGCGTCGATTTTTGGCTGGTTCCCTGGCAGGAATCACCTCCCAGTCGTTGACGTATCCCCTGGACCTGGCCCGCGCTCGCATGGCAGTCACAGATCGGTATACAGGCTATCGCACCCTGCGACAGGTCTTCACCAAGATCTGGGTGGAGGAGGGTCCGCGGACACTGTTCCGCGGCTACTGGGCGACGGTTCTCGGTGTGATTCCCTATGCTGGCACTTCATTTTTCACCTACGAGACCCTTAAGCGGGAGTACTATGGTGAGCAACTTTTTCTTGAGAGAAATTTTAATTTGAGATGTGCGTCCCTCTCTTTTAAGGGACAGTTTTCTTTATCCGACTTTGTAGGATAGATCATTTTTAGTTAGTAAAAATTATTACCACCATTTTCACTGGACAAATGTCCTCAAAAGTCTAAAAATTGTTGAGCAAGCAAAATTTATTTTCTTTGTTCAAACTACTAGAAATATTCCAAAAAATACAACCTAATATAATTGTTATGTGAGATTATGGATCTATTTACTAATTTTTTTTTGTTTGCAGAAATGGTTGGCAGCAACAAACCCAATACTCTGGTGTCGCTGGCTTTCGGGGCTGCGGCAGGTGCTGCTGGACAAACGGCAAGTTATCCATTGGACATTGTGAGGCGAAGAATGCAGACGATGCGGGTGAACACGGCCAGCGGAGATCGCTACCCAACCATCCTGGAGACGCTCGCGAAGATCTACCGGTTCGTTAACATGTTTGTAATGAGTTTAGTCTTGTTTTAAATGGTTTCGTAATCATATTACAGCGAGGAGGGCATCAAGAACGGCTTCTACAAGGGTCTTAGCATGAACTGGATAAAGGGTCCCATTGCCGTGGGCATCAGCTTCTCCACCTACGATATGATCAAGGCGTGGCTCACAGAGCTGAGTCACCTGAAGCGAGGGGGGTCCGAAAAGTAGCCCCTGGCGACTGTCACCCATAAACACCACACCAAAAACGCACTGCTTTGTTCTTAAGTCTCGTGATCGATGGATAAGTTGAGGAGATAGAAGTGCAGCACCGACATGCTCTAATTGTTAGATATTTTTAGCTGTTAGTTGTGAGAAAAAAAGCGATAAAGTGAAGACATCCGAATGCGCTTAACTTTGTTATTAACCGTAATTGATTTATTATCGCCGTAAGACGAAAGTATATCAGCCAATAAACCGTCTGATTAATGACTTGCCTCCCGAGGACCTTGCTCTAGGGTCAAGCTCGTATTCAATGGTGTTGCTTGGACAATAACTTAATCGTACACGCCACTCGTTTACTCCTAGACTAATGATTTACTTTGAACATTTTGTATATTGTGTATTTCCACCTCGATGTCTGCTATTGTAAAAATTGCCATGAATTTAAGGGTGTTCGCAAGCGAAATCATCTTATGCATATACTATGTAATTCTTGTACGTTAGTGTGTTTTTTATTATTAAAATTTACAAACTTGTTTAATCAGTGAGTTTAGTTCATGGTTTTAAAAACGCGCGCTAACTATTATGGGGGGTGGCAGCACCAGCGACTGAGCGATAACATTTGTTGCGCGGGTGCGGTCTATCGAAATCTCTATTCGCCAGTCGCATTCGCAAAATTTCAAGTACGCAAAAAACGAAAACAACTATTAATTGTGTTTAAAAAGTGATATTAAAGTCTAGTTGCATTGGCATTGGAGTGCTAATCAGCCGCGTGCTGCAGGCGGTGTTTTAGTTAGCTGAAAAAGGGCTTTTCCCTTGCCACCTGCAATTCGTGAAAAGACCATAACCAAAAAGGCAAACTAAAAGGTGAGTGATGGGTCGAAAGTGGAGAAAATAAATTATTTAAAGCCTATTGATTTGAAAGGGCCCATCCTTAAAGCCCACCTCGCCGAGTTCCACCCCCTCGTGCAGAAATGGGCGGCATGTTCGCCTGTTGCTGCGCACAACAGGTGAAATTAAAGGAACTTTTGTTTATGTACGGAAAAGTAGACAAAAGAAATGAATCAATTGTGTTTTGATTAACCTTGACTTTTGGTGGACAAATCAATTGAATGGAATTAATTACACCGCCACTTGTATGCATGTGTATGTGCAAACGACCTGCGCACAGCGGCGCTACAGCAATATAAAAAAAAACACGTGTAGATCCCTCAATTGTTAAATATTTGTTTATTGTCATTAGCTTAATAAATTGTTTATTTTTTTTATTATTAACATCCATTACTGGTAAATTGGCAGTGCTAAGAAGGTTGGAGTCCGAGCTACTATATTCCTCCACCTGCTAAGAATTCTGGTATTTTTATATCGTCGAATACTTGAAAAGCATTACCAACAATAGTTTTTTTTTTTTAATTTTAACGGTTGGCGCAAATAGTCCACACCACGAAAATCATTTTTGTCCGCAAAAACAAATATTAGAGTTCATTTTGCATGGGGTTAACAGTGTGTAAGAACTTACGGAAATCGTTAACAGCGCGCAAGAAATAGAGTGTTCAACACTCGTTAGAGATGGAAAATAATCGATAATGCCCTGCAGGCCGATGATTTGAAAACATCGATGACAACTATGTTACCATCGATGATTTTCCACCTCTACCCACCTTAATCGTTATTGTTAATTTACTGTTCAGAGTTTGAAGTAAACGGTTCTGTAATCGGAAAAGTGTAAAAAACAGAGATTAGGGCCTGCCGCGCGTGAAGATACAGAGAAACACTAGCTAATCATTTTTAAATAATGCACAAATTATAGCCATTTTCAGAAGCAATTGCTAAAAACCGGTGATATTTTCAAGTGCGCAACCAGTTTAATTCCTTTGCACTTTGCTTCCGAGGAGTCGTCCTCTAGATTAATTTTGCTTTTGCCAGGACACCGACGTTTATTCGATTGAGTGTGTGTGCGGGTGTGTCCCGTCTCTTTCGCACTGTGTGTGTGCGTGAGGCGAACGCGATTTAAAAATAAAACGGCAAATACATAACAAAAACGAACAAATATTGAAGAGCAACAGCGGCAGGCGTACCAATACAAACAACTCGATACCAGCCAGTCGTGTGTGATTACACAGTGTTGTGTGGTGGTGTTTGTGTGACCAAGGTAAATAGAAAATAGGAAGAAAAGAGCAAAAAGGGGGTTTTAGCATGTGTGGGTGGGAGGACTCCGCTGCATTTGTGGGTGGGGTTGGTCGTTAGACCTTCGCGAAGGTTCTTTGCAATTTAAGCACGAAACCAATGCACCATCATCATGTGTTTCCACTTGAGGCGTTATTTATACACAAACACAGTCGCATTCACACATGTGTGTGCAATGCGCTCCTGTTTCTTATTTTTCTTCTTCTTTCTCGTTCATTGTTGTTTCCTGGAAAGCCCATAAAAACAAAGGCAACAAGAATTTCGAGTGCAATAGCACAAATGGCAGCAACAACACCGCTATCGAGTATATTAGCTGTTCCCTATCTACCCATCCCACTCGCACTCCTGCACAGGGAAAAAAAGGAGCTCGTTATCAAACTTTAAAACATTGTCTTCAGAAAATGAAAATGATCGGAGTCAGTTCTTTTCTGACCATTTTTCACCAGAAAAATGGATTAGTATATGAATTTATATTACACCTTTCTTATCAACAAAAAAAAACACAAGATGACCCCAAAGGCTAGAGCCCTGCGCAGTTACCTTTGGTAAATAAAGTCCCATAGCTGTTCAATGAAATATATGTATTAACAATATTTCAATTGACTAATTTTAATTATGTTTGAATGGTTCCCATATGAAAACATAAAAATGATAAACTTATATACTGTTTTTTTGTCTGTACTAGGCGTTCGGGGCCCTATCATTCTCATATTCACATGCTACTCTTGCTTTCATACGTCGCCGACTTCTGCGCGCTCAACACTTTTATCTTGTTCGTTGTCGTCGGTCGTTCCTTGTCCCCTCACTCTCTCTCTCTTTACACCCCGACTTCTTGGCCTGGCTATAACCCGGCTGGCTCTTACCACTTCGGACAAATTACGACTGTCAGCGACGGCAACGTTAACCCCTTGTCAGTTAACTTTTGATAAACCCAATAGTTGCGGACATAGTATATTAATATTGTCTATAGTTTGGCGTCTAATCGATAGCTAAATGGACAGGGAATTTATGGTAGTTGACAAAAGATTTTCGTGGATTGACCCAAATATGTTTTATAATATTCACTAGCATATTAATATATGTAAGTATTCAATAATATCACCCAATTAATAGAAAAGTACATCCACAATTTGATATATATTGCATGCTTTAAGGAAATTTAATTTAATTATTTTTTTCATTTTATTGTTCTCTAGCTGATCAGTTGAATTCCAAAAGTATTCGAGTTTCAATTTCCCATGTTCATATGAGAACATATGCAGAACAATTTATCGGCACAAATCCAATCTACATATGTATGTTTAAAATTATTTTTGGACCTTAGATATGTGCATTGCTAATTAATACGCAATTATGCGTATCACTTTCCTCAAGCGCAAATGGAGCTCTGCTCCTGTCGGCGACTCCCCCTATTTACTTTGAATCAAAACCACCTCCTTATCAAAGTCGCTTACTGCGTTGCATTTAATCATTGGTGCAGCAGACGTAAGTGGAGCACACTTCTATCCGTCTCCCTAGATTGGGTGCCTACTGTACCCACACTTATTGCGGCCGCTAATCAATCTCTTTATGCTTCTGTGTTAATAACTGGCCCCTAGCTCAGGCGATGAAAAAAACGAAGCGAAAATATAGCACTTGGAAATCCTTAGATTCCGAGTGTTTGTGGTGTCTTATTAAAGTTACAAATTGTGAATAGACTGAATGAACACTATCTCTTATTTTATTGTAAGTGCTATTCTAAATAAGAGACTTTTTAATTTTTAAATAGTCGTATCAGTATACAATACAAAGTTAATTTTACCAAAAAATAATAAATAAATAATAATACAATTAAATTAAAAAAACAGATCAGGGGAATTTACCATGCTGACAGTTAAATTTTTAATGTTTAATTATTACTTATTATATTTTGGCTCAACCTCGGCTTTAATCACCTGATAAGAAAAAATTAAATGATATTTCGCAGAAATTCCAATGTTAAGCAATGAAAATTGCACGATAACCTCTCTGATTTCAGACCGATTTAAAATACGAATGTTAAATCCTGAAGAAACCAAAGTGTCAGCATCAAAACATTCAACGTCTTGGGTTTTGCTGACAAATATTTTAGGCTTTAATTATTTTTCAAGAAATATGCTTTACACTTAAAAAATTAATATTTGAGGTCATTGGTCATATAATCATTTATATTAGCTGTCTCATTAATAGGTGATGAGCTTAAAAATTACGACAAATATGTCATTTAGCGTTGATCTGACTCTTGTCACAATTTTCGAATTTGTGGAGATAAAAAACCATACGTTGATGCGGCTGGCCACTAGTCCAATATACCCAAAACGATCCGGCGTTTTAATAGGGGAAACGAAAGCTGACAAACATCGTGCAAAATGTCAGGCGAGCAACAACGTTAATGATTACTTAAATAACACTTGGCGGGGTAAAGAAGGCAGCTTGCTGGGTGGTTGGGGTGGTGCAACGACGGTGGGGGCTTGTGGCTTTCCTTGTCATTGTACGACTTACACCCACACATCCACAGGCCGAAAGGCATGCTTATTAAACTTTTATGAGTGCAAAAACAAATACCACAAACGGCACTCTCCACACAGAAATCGAGTGTGTGTGCGTTGTTTATAAAAAATTGAATAAGAAAAATACAAAATGTTCGGCTGGCTGGCACAAATGTCGAAGCAGCAGAAAGCAAAAAGCGAAAAGAACAGCCAGAAACAAAGAAGGTACAACCCTCGCTCTTGGGGATTCAAAACGAAGGGTTTTGGAATGGTCAGGATTTAGAAGGCACCAAGGGCCAAGGCACCACAGCCCAACTTAAATGCAAAGGCTTAATATTGAAATCGATATATTAGATTTGATATATTAACTTAATGAACTTAATTTATACTTTATAATAAAAATGTAAAAGTTTATTGTCTATAAAGATTTTAGTTATTAGTTTAATGTGGTGCTTCATAGTTTTTCGAAACCGTCCTCCCATTTAAGTACAATTTAATATTAAAATAAATAAATGAATAAATGCAAGTTTTCTTATACCGAGGTAACACTGCGTCTTCTAGTTGTCTAACGTTTAATGATACGTACTTTCAAGCTAAGTTATCAGCAGCCTGGGCTGCTGCCATAAAACTTTCCACTAGCGGCTTTTGGATTTCTGAAAGCTTTTTAGTTCGCAAGAAAATGGGGATCTTTTCTATCTGGCCCATATCTTGTTTATACGCCCACTTTGCAGATAAGACGTTTTCCAGAATTTTCGCTGTGGCAATACGCCAAAATGTGTGTGCATACTACTTTAGGGGATTATTCTCAATCTGTATCTGCAGATTGTTTACCCCAGAGATTTCGCAGCGCAGATATACATATATGTACAAAGATAAACAAAATGGAGTAACGTTTGCCTAATTTTCAGTGCCGATGAGTCATAGCCAAATGCTTATCTAAAATGTGCGCCTATTTGGCTTTTCTAGCTCAGCATTAATCACACGGCTAAAAGTGCAATTGGGCTTTTTTTTTGTTATTCTTCCTCTTTCTCTCTATCTTTGCGATTCTCTATTTGTTTGCGATTCGGTTTTGTGTTTGCCGCTGTCAGCCGAACAACAGCAAAAATACCATTTTTGAGTGGGCAGCTGGTCGTGGTGAGTGATTATTGAGATACAGATACTCGTACGGATACATACTGACAAACAATCCGTTGGTCAAGAATGTATGTATGCCACAACAATTGGCACCCAATTGTAAATGCAGATAACTATGAGCTGCGGGTTTTCCCCCAGCGAACGCTGAATTGACTTATATTTTTCTTGGATTCGCTGCTTTACATACCCCTCAAACTGAATAAAAAAGTCGCCCAACCAGTTCGGTTTTCGCTGCAACAGCCAAACCACTTTCTTTGCATGCAGCACAGGTTTTTCATTGTGCAAAATTCAAGGCCCCAAGGTCGCTGGAGACACTGGAAGATTAGACATAGTCTAATAACATTGACATCCGTGAACCGGTACTGATTATATGAAATTATATATATATTTTTTATCAATACTGAGAAGCTAGGACTTGAATATTAAATGATTAAGTACTTCATAAGATGCATATAAACTGTCCTGTTTTCGGGCAAAGAAAACGACGTGCGATTAGCTTTGGTTTTTGAGAATATAGTATATGCATTGGATAAACGGCGATTCTCGGAACGCTCGCCGAAAAGATAGACGTCAATGCAAATTCAAGTTTTGCAACTGAAAACATTTTCGCCGTCGAGAGATCGAAATGAATTTATACATACACTTAACAAATGAAAAAGCTTCGTTACACATTTGTTGTGGTTTGAATAAACCTGTGTTTGCGTGTGTGACGCGCTTTTGAGGTCCGTTGTGGTATACACGTTTTTAACCCCCTGAAGCCGGCCATCTGTGGAGCTCTCTTTCACCTCTTCATTTGGCCCAGAAGCCCCCGTGGACATGTGTGAACATTTACAACCAGCCCCAGCCGCGTACAAATAACGCCGACTAACGTGTGCGGCTGCAACTAAGTAAATATATTTCGCACTCCACCTCTGCCCCTCCGACTAACACACATTCTATATGGCGCTATAAATCGCTAATGTCGGCTGTGCGGGGGAGCAGTAGGGTCGCCAGGTAACTACCGGTTATCGCGGCTTTTGCGGTGAACTGAATTCCGACTGATGTTGTAGCTCTAAGGCAAAGCAAAAACACGCAATAAAAGATGATTTTCTATAAAGTTTCATTATATTTCGATGTTCGAAATTATTTATTTTCTCTTGTGCACCTATACTTGCTCACTAATTCCAAGAATAAGGGCTAAAGTGATTTATTTGTACATGAAATGTTGAACCTATTGAAATTTACATGTACATACGGTGGCTCACAGCTTATTTCAACCAGTGATCAAGTAAAACTTTAAATCGCTGTATTTGCCAAATTAAGAGATATATTGGCAAATTTTAAACGCAGATTTATAGCTCTTTATTTTAACTTTTATTTCATGAATTCTTACATTTTTAAATAATTTTTTAATATTTATTTTGATTTTAAGACTCAAATAACAGGCAAAATGAATGCCACAGCTTATTTCAACCAGACCTTAAATTTATATATTTTTTAAAGATTAAGAACTAAAAATGATAAAATAAGTCCGGAACTTATGCAAGATCGGTAAAGAATTTGGATTTTGGATGTCTGAAGTTTGAATTCTTTATCGCTAACCAGTGAAAACATTCAAAAAATGAGTTTTTTCCCGATGTCGCATGGTGGAGCTATTTATCAAAACTTAAAAATTCTCCGAATTTTTTTTTATCGCGTCTGTGTTTGTTCCTTAGATTTTTTGCTTTTGTTTTTGATTTTATTAAGCATAGCTGCTCGTGCGGAATGTGCGAATCCAACTGTGCATTTCGTTGGCGCAGCATCACAAAGCCAAGATAAGCTTTGGGCTTTTTCATAAATAAAGAAATATTTGGAATGAAATACATAGGTTTTGAATGAGGACTGACGTCGATAAGCAGTCGCCCAAACCTACCGTCCATCTCGCCCTGGTCCCCTATGACGGCACTCCCCCAAAACTATTTCGATGGGATTTCCTCGGCCCCGAAGAGGGCGGTGGCCACCCAGTCATCCATCCATGCATTTCCGACTTTAATTATGGCCTTCGGTTGGTTATTTACGTTGATAATATACGCCAGCTCTACCAAATTGTGACGCTCGCAGAGGCTCTGTGCGTAAATTAACATAATAATTCCATTAGCTGAATATCATAATAATATGTTTATTGCCATACAAATTTTTGCCATTCGGTCACTATTTTTGCAGTTCCTAATAAACGAGGACTCCAGTCGCTTTTCCTCGAAGCAGTAGAGGGCTATTTAAAGTTGGCAAATTGACCTGATAAGTGACTTGTTCGATTGCTCGACAAGTTTTCCACCTAATCCATACGCAATCTTTCACGGCAATTGATTCATCGACGCCTTTTGGCCATCGCATTATCAGAGCATATATGGAATAAGGCAAATTTCCAGCAAACACTGATTATTCTAACTACTTCGGCTTAATTTTCATATCATTCTTAATGGTTCCCCATTTCAACATTGTCAATCTTGTTTCGGCATTATCAATAAAAAAGTTTGAGGTATAAAAGTAGGGAGTTAAATTAGGGAAAACTTCAGTTTAGTTTCTTCGATCGATCGGTAAAGACCTGCACAAATCTCATCATATTTAAATATCATTTTTATTTGTTAGTTTTTCTGTGATTTGTTGTTTGTTTTGCTGGGAAAGTGATCCCCCGATGTGACATAAATAACCACGACTGGGTATCGCTTGCTGATTGTTTGTAAACAGTCTGTTAAATGCTTAGCAGCCACCTGACAGCCTCTGCTGCTCTCAGATAACCCAAGTGGGATCAGGGCAAATTCGCTATAAAGCTGGTCAATCGATCCGCGAAATAAAAACATCCGGCTGACCGAAGTTTTCCTTTTGTTCTGCCCAAAGGTTTTCCATAGATATTTTTCGGAGTGGGTGACTCACCCTAAATACAGCTGTTTTGCATTTTCCAAGTTGATAACAAGCGGGAAAGTAATTCTAAGGCCGCAATGCGGAGCTCCTAATAAGAGAAAACAAAAAACTTTTGCCGACTTGACTGAGTTGCGTCCAACTGACTTGACACATTAGAGACAACCAATCCAGAACCTTGAACTACTTTGCTTTGGACTAAAAAGCGTCGAAGGGCAGAAAGAGCAGCAAAATCAGCAGCAGCAGTAACTTATGAATAGAAGAAACCTGCCTTTGAGTTTAGAGTATAGCTTTCCACACAATCACCACATTGGTTCCATCTACCTAAGCTGACTCCCTGACTCTCATACCTAGTGAGCCGCACATCCGAATTCGGTTCCTGAGGCAGGTATCGCGACCTGTTTTAATCTTCCACCTCTCCTTCGGGTTGATCCCTTTGCTTGGGCTGCATTTTCGGGCCTGTTTCGGTCATTAGATCCTTATCTAATTTCGTTGCCTGGACTGGAAATGGACTGGTTTGCCTTGTTTACACCACTCTTTCAACTTCTTCGTTTTCTTCTGCCATTCATATTTGCTACGTGAGCGTCGTGCTGGCCTTTTTCCCGGTAACTACAGAAATTAGCGTATCGACCACAAAAGCAAACACGCTTCGGTTCAGGTTTTGGGTTTGGTTCTTGGGTCTGGACATGTGTCTGGGCTACTACTCATTTACGGTCACGTTTGGACGACAAGAAATTGTCGCCGTTGGTGCGGACAGGGCCAAGAAAAGAAGCAGGAGAAGGGCTTGGCCTGTGGCCCGTGGCCACCAGGCTCAGGCTGCCTTATCAGCACTATTTAGCATGGCCATAAAGAGTCGTATTCCCCACGGAATCGGACTCGCCCGGCGGTGCAATTAATTTTCACACCTGTTGTTCGGAGCGTCTCGAATTCACCTCACGCGTTGTTGTGCTTCGTTTTGTTTATTTTCTCACTTGCGTGCGAGCTGGTTTTTCTCGCTGTGTTTGCCATTTGCAATAATTTTTTGTTATGGTAATTAAAGGCTAAAGCCGGCCTGGTCGTATTCATTCAGCTCTTTCCTCGCTCATAAAGCGATGTTCTATGACCTCACGATACGGCTGGGGGATCTGCTTCCTCCTCTAATACTCCTAACTATTTATATTTCTATTACCTAAATTGAACATATTTCTTTGACCAGCTGAATATTTTAAAGAAACTATTTAAGACAAAATAAATCAACTATTCATAATTATAAAGCTATATTATGCACTTAAATCTTTAAAATATCATATAATTTGTGCATATCTTGAAAACTTTTTGTTTTGAATAATTTAAACAATTTTTTAGTGTAAACAGTCCCACACACATATGATATGATATAGTTCTTGAAGTCGTAACAATTATGTCTTACTGAATAGCTATTACTTTACCTTTCGTTGTTACACTAACATCATTCTGTTTGTGTGCACTTGGTTATTTGACCAAGGGGGACCTCAAACCTTGATAGATAAGTCAACAATTGGCTGTCTTTATGGTAGTTGACTTAGAACTCGAGCTGCAACGAAAAAATGGTTGAAATATGATTGGGGTGTACATATTACTTTGGATCCCTTAAAACCATAACGTCATCACATCACATCACATATTAATCCAATATTAGGAGTCGTTATTTGTCCAAACCTCGCACTTACCCTCATGTACATATGCTTGTGTATTTATAGTTTCCTTCTAACCACACTAAAATCCAAACCAAATAAGAAAAACTCATCTCGTTCGCATGTATGCGAATGCATTTTATGGACAACTCCGACTCAATTGCCTGTCGAAGCCAGCCGGACCTTGATCGGGCCAAGAGCCTCGACAAAAAGTTCCACAAGCGAAACTGAATCCGAGCCAGTAACCAAATCCTTAACGTTGCACTGATCACCATATCCATTCAGCTGTCACAGCTAAGCATACAAATCACAAAACCATCATCATATCCATTGGGTAAAGCAAGAGCATGAGCCTGTGGAAGCGCGTCTCCAGTCATTCCGACTGCGAGCAGCGAATGGCGGCCTTCTACGAGGAGAAGGGTCTGCTCGACCTGCGCCTCTGCTTGGCGCCCTGGATCGAAGACAGGATAATGTGAGTAGAGGTGGAAGTTGGGGATAACAGGGTTTTTAAGGCCAGCAGCAGGATACGATTAAGTCCACTTAAATCTATGAACAGGGTAAGATCTAATAGACGACTATCTTGTCCCATCCACAGGTCCGAGCAGATTACACCAAACTCCCCCGAGCAACTAGAGCGCGTAGCCCTAAAGTTCAACGAAGATCTGCAGCAGAAGCTTTTGTCTACGCGCACCGCCACCGACCAAGCGCTCAAGTTCCGAGTAGTGGAGCTCTGCGCCCTCATCCAACGAACATCCGCCGTCGAGCTCTACACTAACCTGCGCACCGGCCTACAGAAAGAGCTGCAGCTGGTCACCGAGAAGAGCGTGGCTTCCACAGCAGGCCAATCAATGCCGCTCAATTCTTACAACATGAACAACACGCCAATGGTTACCGGCTATATGGACGCCGGTGATCTGCTGGCGGTGTCGAATAGCTGCAATACGTCAGTAGTTCAGAGCGTCCACAATGTTCAACATACAGGCGGAATTGCTTCACCAGCCCTCGGAATGGCAACACCCAAGGTGGAGCTGTACGAGGTGCAGCACCAGATCATGCAGTCCCTCAATGAATTCGGAAACTGCGCCAACGCTTTGAAGATGTTGGTCCAGAACTACAGCTACATGCTGAGCTCTACAGCCTCGCCAAACGCAGACGTGGCCTTTAGAAATCTGATTGATGAGAAGGCGGCCATCGTGATCGCAATGCGTCGCAGCTTTATGTACTACGAGTCACTTTATGAGATGGTCATAAACGAGCTGAAGGACTGGTGCCACCAACAAAGGCAAGCCGGAAACGGAGCGCCATTCAATGAGGGCTCCCTGGACGACATCCAGCGCTGCTTTGAGATGCTTGAGACTTTCATCACACACATGATGGCTGCCGTTAAGGAAACGATGCGGGTGCGTCTGGTCCCCGAAGAACCGGAGCTAACACAATTGCTCGATCAGGTGCAAAACGCGCAAAAGCACCTGGTCTGTTCCGCCTTCATCGTAGACAAGCAGCCACCACAAGTGATGAAGACCCACACACGCTTCGCGGCCTCCGTTCGCTGGCTCTTAGGATCCCAGCTAGGCCTTCACAATAATCCGCCAACAGTCGAGTGCATCATCATGTCAGGTGATATCAAAAGTGGCTTCTGCTGGTTAAGATATATGACCTTACTCTTTCATAATTTATTCACAGAGAACCAAGCGCAGCGGTACGCTACGCGCAACCCACAGATAGACAGCAACGTAGCCGGACAATCCTCGGGAGAGATACAGAACTGCTCCAGCACAATGGAGTACCAGCAGAACAACCATGTGTTCTCCGCCAGCTTCCGCAACATGCAGCTGAAGAAAATTAAACGGGCAGAGAAGAAGGGCACAGAGAGCGTAATGGACGAGAAGTTCACCTTGTTCTTCTACACCACCACCACTTTGAGCGATTTCCAAATCCGGGTGTGGACCTTTTCACTTCCCGTGGTTGTGATTGTGCACGGCAACCAGGAGCCACAGTCTTGGGCGACCATTACTTGGGACAATGCGTTCGCGGAGAGGGTACGCGATCCTTTCATAATCACCGACCGTGTCACCTGGGCCCAGCTGTCCGTTGCGCTTAATATTAAATTCGCATCGTGCACAGGGCGCTCTTTGACCATGGATAACCTGGATTTCCTATGTAAGTATGATCTGCAGTATTTGGTACTGTTTGATCCTAATTTTCTTTGTGTTGATAGACGAAAAGCTCCATCGTGAGGAGCGCTCCGAATACATTACTTGGAACCAGTTCTGCAAGGAACCCTTGCCCGATCGGTCGTTCACCTTCTGGGAATGGTTCTATGCCATCATGAAACTCACCAAAGATCACATGTTAGGCATGTGGAAGGCTGGCTGCATCATGGGCTTTATCAACAAGGCCAAAGCACAGGATGACCTGCTGCGCTCAGTCTGTGGAATTGGCACTTTCCTGCTTCGCTTCTCCGATAGCGAGCTAGGTAAGTGTAAATTCGTTTGAAGGTTTCACGGATTTCTTAAGATTTGCTTTGAACTTTAGGTGGAGTCACTATCGCATATGTAAATGAAAATGGGCACGTCACCATGCTGGTGCCTTGGACTGCACGTGACTTCCAGGTGTTGAGCTTGGCCGATCGCATCCGAGATCTCGATGTGCTTTGCTGGCTGCATCCCAGCGATCGTAACTCGTCTCCCATAAAAAGGGACGCTGCGTTCGGCGAATTCTATTCGAAGCGTCAAGGTAAGAATGGAATCCTAGAAGATACAGTCTAACACTCCTAATTAGAACCTGAACCCATCGATATAGATCCCGTGACAGGATATGTGAAGAGCCAATTGCACGTCCACGTTTGTAGCAACGGAGACAACGGATCCACTAGTGGAACACCACACCACGTGTCGCAACAGGATGCCATGCAATTGGGAAAGTAAGTTTTGCATGTCGACGCCCCTGCTACTACACCAATCCGACTGCCAACAGCAACAGCAAAAACAATAATCCATTTGTTATCTATAGAGCTTATCCTTGGCTTAGTGCCTGAATGGAGGGCTAATCATTGGCCCGAGATGATCGATACAGCCTATATGTCATGGCCGATCTGCCTTTTATGCTTCTGCTTTTTTGCTTTAATTTGCCTTGTTTTGTTTATAATTTTTACAAAAAGTTTAACTAGATTGCAATACTTTGAATTCGATAAAAGAGACATGAAAAGGTGCAATGTGATGAAATTGAATGCGTTTGTTCCTGACTAATCCAAATTTGAAGCTTTATTGTTATTCGAACTAATAAAATGAATTGAAGGGTCTGGTTGAGCACGGTGATGAGCTCTTCATGTCACTTGACTATACCTATTTGCACTTACACAGAAACTTACATACCCTACTCTTTGTTTATTTTCATTTTCAACCTGTTGCGGCTATTGATTTTTGGGTGCCGGTATAGTATCTCGCCAGAGAGCGTCTTCAGTTACCATAGCCCTAGCCCAACACGACATGAGGAATCAGATTCCGATGATAGCCAAATGGCAGATGCACTAGAGAAAATCGTTAAATTTGCTTCACCCAACGATCCCTTGATAAGTGAGATCAATGATGCCCTAATGATGATCCCCTATAGACAGTACGTTTATAATTGTTGAGCAAAAGCTGTGCCATCGCCTTTTATTCAGACCACTTACCGAGAGGTATAACTATTTAATTTAATTACGTTTAGCATCCAAAACACGCAATGCAGATCACTTCACGCGTTCGCTGGTTTATATTTCCCAAGCTGTTCGTCCGCATACACTCACGCCTTTATTGTGCTCTCATCCGATCGATCCGTCCTGACCACCATCTCCTCTTTTCCCTAATCGAATAGTCGCTGGTCATCTCATTCCATTGCATCGCCTCATTAGCAACACATGCCAAAAATCACTTCTCCCGATTCATAAACTTCAGAAGGGCTATACACGGCGATTTCTAACTCAAGTCAATTGCAAACTAAATTTATAAAATATAAACAATTAATTACGTTAAGTTTAAGTAAGTTATTTTTATTGTTTACATTATGTTCAAAGTATTGCCATCCTTTTAAACTTTTCAGCTGACACTCTATGAACTTAAAAAAACACAAAATCAAGGGACTCTTTAAAAAATTAAATGATAATACCCTCTAATAGCTTATATTTACCCTCTTCTATATTTCGCTTTGAACGCAGCTTGCAGAATAGCACCATCATGCACCTTTAAATCTGACCTATGCAGATCTGAGTTGGCCAAGCCTCCGATTTAGACAGTTTCAGATTGAAAAGAAACTAAATACTTGACAAATGTTACAAACCGATTACCGTGTTAGATTTTAAATATACTGCATGCCCTTTTTAAGGCTTGCATGCTCGTTACTGTTGTAATTTTTCATTGTGATTTTTAAATCGATTTGATGTTATTGTTATTATATAATATTATATATCTTAAGGGACTTAATTCCATAAAAGCGAAAAGTCATACAATGCAACATTTCCTTTAAAAGCTAATCTTCATTTCGTTCCGCACTTCTCTGCCATTTCATTCTTATAATCCTCCCCTACAAGTAATGCCTGCATGATTTTGATTTATTCCATCTTGATTTTTATTATTAATTTATTAATGTTTTTAATTTCTTATTTTTACCCAACTCGTTCGTAACTTTTTTAGTGGGGACTTTGGAATGGCGGACTTCGATTCGATGACAAACTTTGAGGATTATAACTAAACTTACAATGAAAAATGTAGAAGTCTATGTATAAACGAAATTAGATAAACACCTGAACGTGTACCGCTAACTTGGAAGTCCGACGATGATGTTTTCGCCACCTCAGCGATTGCAACGATATGGCGCACGACTCACTATGCTATTCGAAAATTTTATTTAATGTTATCTATATGTAATTATTAGACTTGGGAATGCATCGTAGTGGATGTTTTGTTTGGTATGTATCAATTTAACAGTCACCCAAACGCACTAAACTTATGTTTTCACATAAGGACAGATCGTCAACGAAAGAAATGAGTTATAGCTAAATTTTTCTTCCTATGAGGATTAATATTATATTGTAATTGAGATGTTTATTAAGCCACGTATTTAATGTTCTCGATTGTTTTACAATTGTTAAACGTATTTTGAAAGTTAATCGTAATTTTGCGCTTCTTACATACGTTATACACAATCAGGATAATAATCTTGAGGAAGTTTAGGGAAATCATCCCGATCCGATAGCTATTTAAGACTAGTTAGAGGAGTTTACGCTCCACACAGGGAATGAAATAAAATTACGAATTTACATCCAGATTATCTATATATTTATATACGTATATATGTATACAAGCGCTGTTATGCCGCAGTTGGTGAATAAATATTAAAAAAAAACAAGTTAGCTACAGATTTAACATGTTACTCGCGTACCTTCTGCTTACTACTAAAACATGTTTTTTAATCAATTTTAAACTCAAATCTTAACTTTATCCTTGCAGCTTTTGTGAAACGCCAAACCACAAGAACAACATGAACCACAATAAGATCTACCAGAGCAATGCATGCAAATTGCGACACCTCACCACAAACTCCTTCAGCACACAGTCAGAACATTGCCTATATCATGACTATGAATGTGTCTGACATATGCAGATATATATGTTTTGTATAAACCTTTGAAATGTGTCTGCATGTTATTCGTTTTATATTTTTATATATACCTTTATATATACTTATATACAAATAATTTTATTTTTGTACTATGACGTGTTCGTCTGTGACAAAACATTATGTTTAAATGGTAATGACGAGAGAATTGGTTTAGTTAGTGAGTAACTATTTGTTGAATCTAAATTTTTGATTTTGATTTTAATTTTAATCACCTAATTTTTAAATTTTGAAATACAAAATACTTTTCTTGCTAAGCCTAAGTTAAACGAAAGATGAAAACAAATCAACGAGTGCAGCAACGCCAGGAATGTTTGCATTATTTTTAGTTTAATTCTAAGTAACATTGTGAATTGCTTTATGTGAACCCCTTATTTTATTGGCTTCCAATGCTGAAAGTGCGCAAAAATTTAAGTAAACCATGTATATTTTTTTTAAAACTTTTTTGTTTGAGTCAGGGCAGAGTTTGCAATGCATTTCAAATGCGACAAATGCGATTGCCTTTTTAGTCAGTTATCAGAGACACGAGGAGCACTCGACGTTTGTATGAGAGATCATAAACATAATCATTTATGTAAAGAACAACAATAATAACATAACACTACACTACACTTAGCTTATTATGTGAACCTTAAGAAATTTATAAGACTTAAGTACACCCCCAAAATAAATAAACAATTCAATAAACATTTGAAACACTTAAAGGCGAATGGAAACGGAATTCCTTTTGAGAAATCACAATTTGATAAACAAAATGTTATATTGTGTACGTAATGTTTTTGATGTTTAACTGTGAAAACTAGCGCACACACACATTCCCCAACGACTATACACAAAACACCCACATTCACACACAGAATCACATGAGAAAGGCTCGCCAAAAACAATGTTGATATTTGGATACTACTTGAATGTCCTGTACTCTCGCTGTGTACTTGAATTAATTGTGTACATTGTGTAAGTGTTTTAAATGTAATTTTAAACACTAATTGGGTGTTCAATTTTAAAAACTAAAGTGGGAAATAACTAAAGAACTATTCTTGTCAAAATGGCCAATAAAGATTTGATTTTAAACATTAAATTGAGTTGATTCAATATTTATTATGATTTAATGCTGTAGGTTTTTATATCACACAAAGCTAGAGGAGCTTTACAAGTGTCTAAAGACCTAGTTCTTTGTGGAGCAGCACTTGTCCTTGGGTCCGTTCTTGCAGGAGCACTGGCACTGCTGACTGCAGGCGCAGTTGTCGCCACACTTGGTGGCCGAGCACTGGCAGTCTGAGGATAAAATCGAAATATAAGCATCTATTTTTGGTGGACCAAAGTATTTTTACTCACTGGTTCCACAAGCCTTGCAACCCATGTTGTGTTTATTTTTTAATTTTTCTTTAAAGATTTAATATGAACTGACTTTGCTGCTAGCAAGCACTGTTTGATGATTGCAGCCAGGGATACTTATAGTACTAACAGCGCTTTGCACACCACCAAATCCATCCTCTCCTTATCAGGGCGTGCGCAAATTATCATCTTATCATCGGTGGGCCCAAAGTCATTATGTTTTTTTTGCACACACCGATCGCGAGGTGCTGCACACGGCTTTCTTATCTTATCAGTCAGCACGGCCCATAGTTTCGATTGGAATGGATCGGGTATAAAGAGCAGTGTTTTGCAACCAGAAGTCATCACAAAGTTTAAACGCTTCAACGTTTTGTTAACACTACAGTCCAACAAACCACAAAAACCAACAAGATGCCTTGCAAGGGATGCGGAAACAGTAAGTATAACCCCATCGGAATAAGTAAAACAGATCAAAAAGATTGAATACTAATCAAATAAACGTCTTAACCTTAGACTGCCAGTGCTCAGCCGGCAAGTGCGGAGGAAATTGCGCCGGAAACACCCAATGTCAGTGCGCTGCCAAGACAGGAGCCAAATGCTGCCAGGCCAAGTGATTGCCGCCACACATTTATCCTAATTAGTTTTTAATAGTTGTTACAAATCTCCGACTGAAGCTGAATAAAACCCATTATAATGTTGCAGTAAATTTAATTTCATATTACTTAAATACTTGAGAACTGGATATCTACGCCTTACAAATAATAAATTTATGATGGTCCCAATTATTTGCTACTAATAGCCACTTTGCCCTGATTGAAATAAGACATTTTGATATAAATATTTTGGTGGTCATTGTAAATCTGTAACTTTTATATTTTTTTAATTTTAAAGGTCGTCGCCCTAAACTCAAATCCATATCGTTCAAGAGAACTTTTATAATTTAAACAAGGAAATATCTAACTTTAACCTAACAACTTACATTAAAATTTGAGTTCGCTTGCACTAAAGTACCTATTTAATCCCCATGAATAAATATGAAAAACGACTTAAATAATTTCAGAGGATTTGCTGCGGAAGTTTTCATTCGAGGCCCCACTTTGGTCATAAGTTTATAATCTTCGGGGTTTATTTAATTTGCAGCCAAGCAAAACAGCTCGCAACCATTTGTGTGGCCCATTTATCCAAGTGTGGTTGGCTGTAGAGGTGCGTTAGTTGAAGGGCCATCAGGCTGTGGAAGGGCTCTCGAGTCGCCGCAGTCTTTAAATGTGCAACTTGGAGGGGCCAGTACTGAGTAGTAGTGAGCAGCGAATGCATGTCTGAGTGCCGTGTCCTTGCCACAGTCCTTCAGGATGCGTGCCGTAAACAGCGTGACAGGATAGCAGGCAAGTGGTTAGGTGTCTGGCAGATTGACAGCCAAGAAGGACGCGCTGCCTCCGCTTCCGAAGATGCATTAAGCGCACTAATTGCAGTTGACAATCTCATTTCATAGCAATTGAGGAATTTACGGATCCGGTGGCAGCAAAATGATTGCAGCTATTTTTCAGCCTTGGAGTCTAGCTCTTGGCCGAATTTTCAATTTCAGCGCTTTTAATGACGTTAAGCGGCGGAAATGGAATCGCGCCTGGTAACTACTTTTAGCGCCAAGTCATCAAAGTTAATTCGTATGGGTGGAAGTCGGTGCTATGATGTTTTTACAGCCATTTCCTGTTTGGGGGCAGCCAGTCGAAATGCCAGTCAGCCGTTTCGCTTCAATCATCGTACCTTGTTTTGCTCTATTTGTTTTGTTTCGCTGCTGGCAGGAAATTCGTGTCACACCATTTGCCAGATTGTGCCTGATAAAGTGACAAGTTGCCATTGAAAGTTGCAGGCTGCAAGTGGGTCACGCGATGCGTTTAAATCTCGGCTCAAGGCACAAGGGGCGCATACGCGATTTAAGGAGCAACGATACGTATACGCGACCAAACTCTCGACCGTTTTTGGCGGCATTCTTAAAGCGCAAACGCAAACAGTTAATTACGACATTAAGTTTTCATGTCGCACCAAAGTGAAACGAAGCAAAGCGGAAACAACTGCAATGCGGGCACTTCGTGAGGATTTTGTCGCCAGTTGAAAAGCGAAAAAGAACGAGAGGCGCCAGCGCATCATTTATGCATAAGAACATTTTAACTTTTCGTTGGCCACTTTCGACCCTCGACGGGATAAGGGACAAGGGATAAGGGACAAAGAGCAGGAGGACTTTTCTCGTGTTTATCTTGGCGTGTGAATCTCGCCTCCTGGCAGTGTAAAGTTGTTCTACGGCGAAATCAAATTATCCACACAAGTGGCGAGAAGTTTTGGCAGGCAACGAAACATAAATTAATGAAATGCACAAAAACGGTCTTACGACAACCCCGTCACACAGCCCCTGTTGTGTGCAAATATTCTTAATAATTTATTGCAATTTGTTTGCTAAGCGCTTCGAAACTTCCTTGAACTTTTCAACATAAATTAACAGATTAGTCGGCAGCCGTCTACTATGCGGGTGAGCCTCCGCCCGTGCGTTTTAGCCAGGTGGCCGTTCGCCCGAAAAAGGGCCGAAAACCCCAGGCAGACTGTGGCCAGACAGGTCCTGTTTTGGTTTCAGCTCAGCTGTTCCGGTTGTCCCTGCGTTAATTTCCATCTCCCAGCGAGCCGGGAAAACTTTAGACCAGCACGCTCGGAGGTGCGCTTGTGATTCAACCGCTGTGGCCAACACTATAAATCTTGGCCAATTTGCAAATCTCGCCAGCCACCTTTTGCGGTCTGGGGCAAATCCGTCGAGAACGGACAGTTCTTTGTTGTTCACACTTTCTCCAGAAAATATTAATTTTTAATTTGTTTTATTAGCTGACCTCTGAAGGAAAGGCCTGCATGTGTTTGACTAACAGGAATTAGATTTAAAAGCTCAAACTAAAATAATTTAATAATTTAATCACAAATGTATTCATGTTCTTCATGGTAGCTTTGCTTACTAGAAAAATTATTATCAAAATTGTCTCTTATACTTTATTTTATTTACATTTTAAAAGAACCAAAAAAAGAAAATATAAAAATAAAATAACCAGCTGAACTGGAAATATTATTTCAAAACCATTGTCGCTCAGGTGAAAAAAATGCTTATGTTATTTAGATATAAAAACATTAAACCATTCATAAAATTGTGCATTTCTGCACGCAGGAAAATTAAAGCTGTCAACGTCGAAATTGATTTAATCCAATGGCACACATTCGCGAACGGGTAGATCGGTCCCAGGTGTGTAATCAAACACGCACACCCACAACCCACCACCCACATGCCACCAGATGGGTGGCCTTGGGGCCGCCTGTCTGTCTGGGCGCTTATCAATCGTTTTTTTTTGGCACTCTTCGCACCGGGCTCATTTTTATTTTTCATTTTCCTTTCAGTTTTCGATTTGCCACTGATTTCCCCAAGCACTTTGGGGCCATGGCTCCTGGTTTCGGGGAGCAAGTAAATGTGTCACCTCATGATTGCCATAACTAAGGCCAAGCAAACCCATTAGGGCGGCACATCCTGCGGTTGCAGGAAGTCCTGTCCCCTTTGACCCCGCCGACAGTGGGTGCTGCCCTTTGTTGACAGCAATTTCATATGCACGAATGCACCGTTAGACGATGTGTCAGCCATTGCAAAGACAAAGGCGGGTCGGGACACGCCTCCGAATCCTCGTGTCCGCCTGTCAGACGAACCAACAAACAAAATTACAGTTTTGTCCTTGTTGACCATTAGATTTATTATAGAACTTTAATGCAACTTTCGTAGCATATGTGTGTGGCTCTGGGTGTGTGTTAATGCCGTAATGTTGTTAATTAAGTGAACATGGCAAACGCCCTGACCTGGCAGCTGTCCAGCTTGTATACATCCTGACAGCCACCTCCTCAACCCCATCCACGCAGCCTGTCAGTTGCAACCGGAGAATTGCAGGAGAAGAGCTTCGGGGGATATAGAATGTCAGCGGCGACTCCAAAGCATTTCCGAATGCCATCCGGCAGGGCACTGGGTTGGTCCGTACCTCATTAGCTAACCGTGCACGTGCACAAATCAATTTGGCTCTGCCGGGCTTGCCCTTCTGCAGCCAAGCTAAAAACAATCATACGACGCGTTGTCCTAACGGCAATCAAAGTTAACTGCTTTCACTGAAAAAGGAAATCCCACACTGGGAGAAAACGATGATGATATTTTATTTTAAGAAATTAATTGTTGCACGTTACATTTGACTTCCTCTTTAGAAAAAAAACAAAATTATTGTATAAAAAGTAAATATTAATAAAAAACAGAAATACGTTTGTTCGCATAACAACATGTAATACTAAAATCCATACTACGTTTTTTGGTAGAGTAACATGGAGTTGCTTTCATCTGGATGTTTTATTCGAGAATATTAATAAAAGAAATCAAAGGAAAATGTTTTTCTTCGAGTGCAAGCAAAGCCAAACCAAGAGGATGTCGTGGTACGTTTTAATAAGCAATGGCTTAGGAGGAGCCTCGAGGATGCCACAATGGGAGCTTGAGTTACCCATCCTACCAGCAGGTTCGAAGATTGCTTCAGTTTCGGTAAGTATAATGCAGTTTTTACCCACACACTCAGTCAGCTGATGCTTATCTATTGCAGTGCTTGCCAACCGTCCTGATAAGTGCACTTCATGATGTTCAAATTATATGGCTGTCTGGGAACGAGCGCCATCAGCATTACGCCCTCCAAACACCATTCTCCAAACACACACCCACACTCACACATTCACATTGTTGCATAGACTATTAAACACACTGCAAGGAGCAGGGGGGAAATGCATTTTTAATGCAGCGCAAATGTGGCAAGTGCTTGGCCAGGCTTAGAGGATGCTTGCTTTTAGTTAACCAGAATTTGTGGCGGCTCCATGCACATATTCCAAGCTCAGTGGCAAACTTTTGACTGCTGCTGCACTCTTGCCCGGACCCAATTAAACACCAATTAGTGGGGGCTTCAACTTTGGCTTAGCCAAACTTTTGATTTTTTCGGCATTGATTTTTTTGAACTCTCGCTTTGCGCTATTTAACGACCCTCGATTGGGCCCAAGTAGTGGGCTCGTTTTCACGTAATCCTCGGTCTAATTGTAAGTGGCCCTTGACGACAGCCGGGGCGGAAATTAAATCAGTGCGAACTACTCTAATGTGGTTGGAAACAATCACGTGACTTGGCTGCCCAATGCCGGATGATAATGTCATAAATTAATCAAACCAAGTCTACGCCCCGGCATCCGCACACTCAAGCTGTTGATTGGGTGGGTAAATACAGAAGTCAAGCACCGAGAATAACACTTTATTCTAAGTCACGAATTTTATCTATTAATAAAGAACCCAATTTAGTATTACCTTAGAAAGTAAAAAATTATAAGTAGAATCGAAAGAACACTTTATTATTGGATAAGATACTCATAATTTTTTGAAATGCAGATTATATGTTAATCGGACAACAAGTCTTAACATTTATATTACTTTGAAATCGGCTCAAGATGGGTTCGATTAAAAAAACTTAAACTTAATAATAACCAACATGTAAATGGGTTTACAAATTTATGAACTTTAAATCAACAAATTTAAATGCATATCATGAGGAAGTCAAACCACAAGTCGACAAAATTGAGTTTAACCATTTCCACAATTTTTCCGCAGTCTAGAGAAGCGATAGCATTAGTCATTTGTGACGTTTCTTTTGGGAATGGTTATGTGGCTATGTGTATTTATTTAATTGCCAGCCAAACAGCCAGCACGTTGAGTCAACACAGTGGTAATCTGAATCCTTCAACCTCAGTGCTGCATACAAATCCCGGCCACGAAGTCCATTTGCATACACCGAGATGTGGCCGCAATTGGGTTGACTCGATTCTCCTGCTCGACGATGGCAAATTGAACTCTTCAGTGCCGTCTCACTCTAATCAGTGGCTGGAAAGCAGCATGCATCACGTACTCGAGCCATTTCCACGGGACCCGTCAGGGGGCAGGATGCAATTTGGCCCGTATCAACAACAATGGCGGCGGCCAAAAACAAACCCAATGCTCGGCAGTAAAAGGCGAATCAGCCATGGCAAAAGTAGATCAGCCAAATAGAAAGGCACTTGTGAGACCAAATCAAACGGAGAGACAAAAGTACAATGTCCATGCCAAATGAGCAGGAAGCCGGAAAAGTGTCCTAGAAAGAAACGAGCTGTCTTCGTTGTACTCCTAAGACCTGCTTGATATGTACGGCAAGTTCATTCGACAATTCCTGGATGTTCACCTAATTTTCAGGAGGTAAACTTCTACCTCCTCTGGATTCAAGTCCATTAAGAATTCCAATAAACTTTACACGAAAGAGCAAACAAACACCGGCATCGCTGAGTAACCACAATTTATTTTTAGAGCCCTACCTTTACAGGGATATTTGTTTCGGCGCAGGGCACACTTTTCGTCTACTTTCGGGCTTTTTCCCCAGATGATTTATAAAGTGCAATATCCGCGCGACAAGCGGAGCGTAAATACAAACTTATGCGCCACTCCCGCCGGCTGCTTTATGTGCCAACTCTTCCAGAAGTCCCTGAAGTATTTCGAAATCCATACGAAAAATGCAAATCGCAGAGTCACTTTGTTTGATAGGCCATCCTTCGAGCGACTTTATTTTGTGGCCGTCGAGCGCAAATGATGTATATTCATTTGCCAGCCACTAAATAATGCAGCAAGTGCAAACTTTATTTTTGGTCTTTATGTGCCGCTGGAAAAGCCTCCCTGCGGCTTCCGTCTAATAAAAAATGCAAGTACTGCCGCCTGTAATTGATGATGTCGGCATCTCATGTGTGAGCATGAAAAGGCTTTTTGAAATGCGAGCAGATTAAGCAACAAACAAGTTGGCTAACTACCTAATTCAGAAACAATTAAAAATCGAGCAAAACAACTTAAACACATTTTTGATTAAAAGTTTGATTTTTTATGAGCCTGTATAACAAATCTTGTTTATATATAAAGTAAATGTTTATTCAAAAAAATAATTGCAATCAAGCTTCACTGCATTAAATAAATGAAATCCAATTTTTTTGATTTGTTCATTGCCATAAATATAAAAAAAATGACAATCAACACATGCTAAGGAGAAAAAATTGAAATGTAATAATAACTGATATGTTTGGTTTTTCAACTTAGCCGGTTGAAAAAAAAGAACATAAAACATCGCTTCTAGACCCCAAATTAAATGTAATTTTTGGTTAAATTTAATTGTATGGAATTCCTAGAAAGGTGGATTAACTTTCTACGTGCCGGTTTCAATGAAATGAAAATATAAAATATGCATTTACAACTTCTCGTGGCTGCTGGCGATGCCCGGATAAGTATGCTACGGGCCACGTGATGGGGAATTGCGCCAAAATCGCACTCGCCCTGCATTTAAATGGGGCGCTAGTGCCAAAAAGCGGGATTGGGATCGGAGCCCCAGTGAAACATAATCCCGGCAGTGGGTGCATCGTTCGCCTGTCTGCCAGGCGACAAAGCCACTCAATAATAAATGCAACGAGCGCATTTCAAACACTTATGGCAAGTTTAAAGTGGCGCCGCCATCGTTGCATGAGAAATATGGAATGTGGCAGCCAGCAACTATATATAGCCATATGCTCGTGCCAACTGAACTATGTGGCATAAGCACTGACTGCCGCATAAATAATTGCACAGTTGCTGCAAATAAAATGGACATCAAGACACCAACTTAGTCAACTAGTCTGTGTCGCCGTGGGTTTCTCTCCGTGTGCCAAGTGAAAACTTGCACAACTTTTGTATTGTCCCGGAAAAGTGGTGGGCGGTTGGGTGTTTCACAGTTCCCTGCCGGGTCGCTTGCACTTGAAGTGGAAAAACTTTCCTGCATTGCGTTAGGAAAAACTTTCGACGCTAGTTGTAGTATATAAAAAGCAAAAGTTTTCCGACAAAGCGAAAGTTAAAGTCGGAGCGAAATAATTTGAATATGGCAAAATAAAATATTTTTCGTCATTTACTTCACCAGACAAAGCTGAAATCCCAAAGACTCAATTAACAAAATTAAGATAAATACTTGCCATGTTGCTGACTATTAAAGGGGTGTGAATGCATAAAAGGCGGGTCGAAAACATTAAATTATGGGCAGTTAAAATATTTTTTGGCACTTACTTAAGCACACATAGCAACCCCACCGAAGGTCTCAATTAAAGAAAATTAAAAGAATTACTTTTAAATTATTTTGCATGTTCCACAGCCCTTAATGGTTGGCGAAAGGGGGCAAGAAATCGAGAGCGAAATGGACACGACCACACGTTTCCAAATGGCAGAGAAACTTTCTCGTATTCCCCCAGCAAGTTGCAGGGAAAAAATCCTCCACAATTGGCAATCGAAAATTGGAAAACTTTTCCCTATATTTGTTTTGGCTTCATTGACTTGATTCCCCCACATCGAGCCACATGGCTTAGGTACAGACCCCCAGCATACATATATAAATGCCCACATATAGACAATCAACTCCCGCTCAGTTGCTGTGCTATTATCAAAAGTTTTGCCCCAGCAGCGACTTCTCAGCTAACCGAAAGCTAAGCGACGTCAAAAACTTTAATGGAGTCGCGAGCAGTGCGTAGGGGTTTCGCATATATCCCTGTAGTTGCGACTATAATTGCAAACGGGCAGATTTTAATTCGTTTGCCATCGCCAACGTCACTGTAAAGCCTCGAAACACCCGAAAAATAAAATGGTCTGCAATTAAAGTGCAAATATAATTGTGACGTTTGACATAGTTATCTTTATTTTTGGTCTTCTCCATGCATTTTTATTAGGCAGTTTTAGGAACACAACCGAAAAACTGTGTGTATTCCGTCAACTTCTTCCCAGAGTCCTGCTAAACGCTGTGTATACGTAATAACTGAAAAGCCAAAGGGTGAATAACAACTTTGCCGCTTGAAATAATTCAAAGCTTCTGAAAACATTTAATTAAAGTTTGGGATTGTTTGACATGCTCGGCATTTGCTGTTAGACAAATGATTGCTTTTTGATATATGTGAATGTCTAACACACAACAAAAATCACATAATATATTAATTGTTAAAATTTGGGAAAAAATGTTAAAATGTTTTCTTAAAATTCAATAATGTTTGAATGTTCTTAAATTATTAAAGTTGTAAGAACATTAAAAAGGGAATAGATACAACTTAAGCTATTGCTATACATAATTTAGATTAGAAATAGCAATGATAATGATTAGCGTTTAATTTTTGTTGTTTAAAATGGCTAAAAATTAAAAGTTTTTTAAAGTGGGGAGTAAAAGCACATTTTTAGACACCTTTGTAAGTGATTTCAATTCGCAAGTGATTTATGTAATAATTTATGGCAATAAGGAATTTTTTTGTAAGTGTGGCGCAGCGGCAAAATCCACCAAGGAACCAATAGACACGTTTTAGTTCACAGCATGTTAGAACCATATATGGGATATGTATGGATAAAGATATCTGTGTGCTGCGTGTGCCCGATTCACTTTGTCGCCGGCGCTGATTTCCCCAAAGCAGCCACCCACTGCACCACCCACCCAGCACCACCTACTCAACCACCCACATCGAGCCGATATATGGAGCTATCGCAGCGAATGCGAGACTGTCAATATGTTCGGGGTTTATGGCAAAAGCTTTTCGCTCGACTATGATTTAGGTAAGCGTCTCCCAGGACACCATCGATGTCGATGAGGATGTGGTTGTGGCTGCAGATCCCGATGGTGACACTTGCGACTTGGACATGGCCAAACCAGTTAGTGATTTTATTATTTATTGTTCTGCGTCACACCGCAAAAGGATTTAACACATAAATATTTCATTCCCCTGGCTCCTTTTTTTTCATTTTCAGGGGGAAAACATTTTTGAGAGCTGTCAAAATGTTTGGGCATTTGCATTATAATCGTCGCATACAAAATAAATCTATGCCCCATGCATATTTTATAAATGGTCGTCGGACCTAGCCCGTTTTGTCCCAATCCAATTCAATTCTCATTTTCAATTTCCCTGAAATATGAAAGCATTTTACTTGAACGAATTATATTTCATGTGATAAATTCTAATGTCCTGGCAGGGAAATAGGTGGACGAATGTGTTAGTGCTGGTTGTGTGGCTTTGACAAATTGAAATTAAATTTCGTTTGTTTGCAGATCACATTCCGAATTTCATGTCAGTCCTTCGAGGTTTTTATTTAATTAGAAAAATGTTGAAATACCCTTTGAATGGGAATTGGTTCTGCCAACTGTGCATGCCCTTCGACTCGATTAGTTGGATTAATTGGCTTTGACAGCATACACAATGGTTTAGCCCGACTCACGACCTTTTGCCAGGCCAAATATAGATACAATACAAACAACTACACGTTCGGGGGTTTGGCACTCTGCGAACTCGTGACATAATTAAAATACCAATAATTGTTAATTAGTTAATCATTGCGGTAACCGCAGCTGAATAATCTAAATAGTGAAATCAAACTAATTATAATTAAAGGTAACTAATTAGAGCTGACCGCAATGGCAATTAATTAGGCGAAAACATCGACTGCTGAGGTCACCCCATCGAGCTGAGTGCTCTTCCACATTTCGCTGGCAACTCTATTTTATTATAATTCTATTTGTGGACTTTTTTTTTTATTTCATTGCTCCCCCGGTTTAGTCCCACTCGACTTGTAATTAGAATGCCACAAAGCGACGAGGCTTGAGCCCCAGGAGAGCTCATCTC
Organism: Drosophila fuyamai; assembly: GCA_018153365.1. Taxonomy (NCBI): domain Eukaryota; kingdom Metazoa; phylum Arthropoda; class Insecta; order Diptera; family Drosophilidae; genus Drosophila; species Drosophila fuyamai. The sequence continues at coordinate 8,917,631 of JAECXW010000116.1, read as the reverse complement.
TTCGCACAGTCGACTGCGGATTGTGGACGCGCCCACGCATTTTCCTATTAAAAATTTCAATTGCCGCGTAAAAACGCGCGTGTCGAAAATAAACTCGCCCGAAATGGAATAATTAAGCAGGTTCAGGTTTATTCATTAAATTTTCGGAGCCAAAAGTTAAATGCAGATCGCCTCCAAGCTTCAATTTGGTTTAGAATATTTTCGGTATATTTTTTATACCGTTCTCTATGCGGAGTAAAATTAATGGAGTTGCGGCAAAATCGACTGACCGCCTCTGTAATTACAGGCCAGAGAGTCCGGCCCTAAAATTGTGTCAACAGAAGGGTAACGAAACCCCAGGAACCACAGCGGGAACAAGGAAAAACAAGCGGGCAAATTGCATAGGATGAAAATGAATTTTCCACATGAGACAGCCGCTGCAAAGGATACAGTTTCTTCAGCACCAGGTGCGGATTATGCATAAACATAAAACCAACTGGCCAACTTTCAGCAGAAAACTGCAGAACTCGAGCCGAGAACACAGCAGACAGCAAATGCAAAAATGGGAGGGCATAATGCATGCAAACTTGCAATAATTTTTCCCGGCTGAAATCGTTTTCGTTTTCATTTTATTTTTCCTCTTTGTAAATTTCACAACCAATAAATTTTATGCTTTCTGTGCAAGCGCCAAAGGCGGCACATATAAAAGCCCCTGAAATTGGGGGCGGGACAGTAAAAACATTTATGGTCGTTGGTAGATAATTAAGTTTTCAGTGAGTTTTCTTTCTAACCCATTCCAAGCCGGAGCAGCTGTCCTTATGCCAGCTCGAATAAGCGGGAAAATTTTTAATGTCTTTTGTAATATAGGAAATAACGAAGTGGCTTACGCAGGCTGATTTAAAAGTTATTTATATATTCTCTGGCATTCATTTTTAATGGGAAAGTTCAAAAACTTAGTCAAGAGCAAATGAGATGTCCTTGAAGCTATCTGAAAGCGAAATAAGGCCCAAGAATAAGATTCAAGGTAACCCATAGGGAACCAAAATGAAAAATGAATCATCCCACTTAATGTAGGTAGTTTTGTTTCTTACATTAGTTGTTTAAAGTCTACGACTAAAATTTTTCATTAAAAATAATAAAACAGTTTCGTTTATTAAAGTTTTTTTCGAATAATAATAATTAGACTTTGTGCAACCTTGGGATATTTCTTTGAGATCTCTTTCCGTAGTCCAAAACTAACTGCATTTGTCAGCAGTTGCTAGAAGTTGGGTCAGCGAACAAATCTAAAGTGAATTATGCAAATCCATTTCTCCACGTCGTGCGATGCGGATGCATTATTTACCCAAATTTTGCCCACTTGGCTGCCCCGGAGAACCGGAGGACCAGAGTGCAGGTGTCGGTGTGTTTGGATGTGCTTGTGGATGTGCGACTGACAGAGGGATTGGAGTTCCCGGACAAGAGCTGCAACTGCTCAAGGGTGCTCAAAGCAAATGTGCAATGCGAACTTCACAATCGTGGGTGGGATGGGACGAGCACCCTTGAAGCTCACCGAAAGCAACCAAAACACCAACAGGATGACGAGGAGCAGGACGAGGCACTTGAGCTGCAGATTCTGCGGTGCAGGTCCACGCACAAAACTGGGTTACTCTAAAAAGAAAAAAAACGCACTCTAACGGCAGTGGCAAGTCAATGACGTTTATGCGGAAGCGCTGGGCACAACAATGCAGAAGGTAAACAAAAACACGTGCTGCAAAATTATCCGCAGTGGAGGAATATTCCCCAAGGCGCATGTGCGGATACTGCGGAACTCATCACCAAAGAGAATGTAAGGAAGAGCTGCTAAGCAAGTGGATAAAAGAGAGTTCGGAAGGACACTGCGGCGTATACGCAATGTTTATGTTACCTTACCCGCATTAAAAACATGTTGTCGACTTAAGCTCTATAGCTTTGCTGTAATCCAGGTTTTCTCTATTTTTTGGAAAATCAAAACTAATACAATGGATAGAATGTTTAATTTGAACACCTTTGGAAGACTGGAATAAATTCGTAACTTTTCTAAGCCTGATGGAAAATAAGCTTAACATTGGGTTACTTTAAACATTTATCTGAAAACTTATGAGATATTTGGGTAATTTGGCTTTGCCTACTTAAATTCTACTTATTTTTATACAAACTCAAGCGAGGCTTCTTGTTACAAATTCAATTTTTTTAATTAATAAAGTTAGTGTCTGTCTTAAGTTCAAATAGTATACCAAACATTTTTTTCCATACTTTTGCATTCTTCTAAACGGTAACAAATTGTATAAATAAATTCGCCCTTGAAATTTCATATGTGCTTACTTTTGGCCAGCCTCTTTGTATTTTCAAAACTTTAAGCCTAAGGCAAACATAGATCATGCAGACTCTAACTTAAACAGCTGCATAAATTTGAGCTTGTGAATCAGCCACATTGATTTGCATAGGTGTAAACGTTAAACGCTATAAAAATAGTTTCAAAGTGTTCATTGAAAACTTATTGAGGCGTAACGCCAGATGCGATATATTCGCTTTAAATAGCACACCAGCACCTGGGAAGTGTTTACGTGTGTTCGTGCACCTGTTCGAGGGTGGGTGTGTGTATGCAAACAGGATGCCTGCTGTGCGATGGCGAAGTCTGGCTTGCTTCCATTTATAGCTCACCTTTCCTGGGCGGCAGGAGGCTGTCCATAAATTAGGTATTGCTGTGGCAGTTTGGGGCAGGAGGTCACCTGTAAATAAGGCCTGCCAGTGGGTAACGTGTGCATAAATTGGAAACATTGAATTGGGATTCATTTACTCTGAAAATTCAATTTCGATTTAGTGACAAGTGCAATTTAATTAAGCGTTTAGTGCCGCACTTTGAATTGAGTCGTTTGGTGTTTATTCTCTTCGATGTTTGACATACAGCTGATGTATTCGTTTCAAATGCACCATAAAGCTGCGTAATGCTCTCGTAAAGGCATGCCATAGCCTGTGGCAGGCAGTCCATTAAAATTTCGTTGATGGCCCCATGTGCTCATGCGATAAATTGACGCGGTCCTCATGGTGGCTCAGCTTTTTTGGGAGCACTTTAATTAGCCTTCAGACATGTGCCCCATATTTATTTTTAATTAAACGAGTAAGGGCAGTCGGTGCTGATTTAAGGCTCTACTTATAGCCGGGTATTATATATATTTAAGAGGCCACAGTGCGTATGATTGATTTATCCACTGATTTATAGACATAACTGAAGATGTTACCATTTTCCACATTCGGAATGCATCATACATTCATGGACTTCACTTGGATACATTCTGTCTAATTGTCAAGTTTGTTGACCCCTTTCAGGACCCGACAATTGTCCACTGTACTCCCTTTCGTCCCAGAAGCGATGTCCTGAATGTTTAATGATTTTGTTGCCAACCACTTTTGTGTCCAGTTTTGCATTTTTTTTGCCCTCTCTATATGCTGTTGCCTTTTGTTACTCTTCTCAGTGCCTGTTATAAGCCTTTCTCATCGCTTCTTAGTCCGGATCATCCGCCTTTCATTGGTGCTCTCGCCTCAGTTAGTCTTGTGGTAAAACGCATTAATTCGTTTTAGCAGAACATTATTAAAACTTTGCCACACAAAGCTGCAGCGAAAGTTCAGCCAGGCTCACCTTGCCTTTGTGGTCGAGTCGAGTATCTGGGTGATGGCAAAAGTTGTGCACTAATTAAGCGCTAATAACATTTTAGCACAGTTTGCAGCTTGCCGGGGGAACTTCTGCCCGCAGCATGCAAATATGTACGAGCAATGATCGACCGCAGAAAGCGGGAAAAAAGTGCTGCTACAAGCACATGGCGGCAGCTCGGAGGGCGTGGCACTTGGGCCAGCTCCGCAATCAATTTCACACAGTCGGGGTTAAAAACATTTTAATTTCCATTTGGCCAGAATGGCAGGCTGGCCAAATTGCTGCGATTGCCATCAAATCCCAGGGCACTGGAAATTTCTCGGCAAGTTTTTAGGCAGCTGCCAACTGTCACACAGGTGGGCGGGGAGACGGGAAGGTGGGGAGGGTGGCGTCGTCGGGCAACAGCAGGCCAGGACAGGTTGTGGCCCCCGGCGGTCTCGGTGACTACACTGGGACAGAAAAGTATCAAAACTTTTAACTTTGCATTGAAAATAATATTTAAATATTTCAATGAGCTTACATTTTTTTTTAATAATAAGTATAATTCAAATAGTTCCTTTGGAAAATTTTATTGGGCTTACTATTTACAAATTAAATCTTAGTATTTAAATCTTTGATTCATTGATATTATAATATTTTAGCCTCTGCTATATACTTCAAAAATACAGGCATCCCAAGATTTTTTGTTAAATGTGTCTATAAATGTGTTTTCATATATTTTAGGTCTAACAGACTAGTGGAATACTTTTAGACACCTTTGTCAAATAATTTAGATAGACCTTGGACTTGTATGGTGGCCCCTTAGACAAGACTTCAATCTGGAAATTTTAAACAAGATTATTCAGGATGCCTTAGTAATCCCTTTCAACTGTATTTGGTTAACGGTTTGATTTCAAACCGATTTGGTTTTAGACAACCTAGTGCTTGCTGTGGCATCAAGCATTAGTGAATAATTTTTTTCGGTGTAAGAGAAGAGGGACAAAGAGGCAGGGAAATGAGGTACAGAGAAAATAAAAACGTTGTTGCCATCTCGCAGTCAATTGAGTCTGCTCCTGAGAGCCATATGTGTGGGTTGTTGGGTGTGTGAGGGGATGGTGTGCGAGTGTCAGTGCACTTTGCATGCGGGCAAATAGCAGGTCCCCGACTGGTCAGGGTTTAGTTTTCTTGTTTGTCCTGCCTCGTGTGGCATGTGTGTTGGATGTTGCATGTCCTCGTGCCCTCGGCGCCTTGAGTAATGTTGTTTAGCCGCCCCTGAGTGAGCTGAGTTGCTGCTTTTGCCATTGCTTTTGCTTTGGCTGCAATTGCATCAGTAGCTGCAACGAATGTTGCTTGTTGTTCGGTTGTAAGCGTTGCTTGATTTATGGGCCAGCAAATTTCACTGACATAATCTTGGGCAATTTTCTTGAATATGGCTCCCCGGTGACAATGCTGCTTGAACTGAATTGAATTCTAATTTCGCCGGGGGGTGCGAACGAGGTCAGTTATATAAGCCCCCAGCGGTCTTTTTCCCAGTCTCGACTGTCCTGTCTGTCTCTGGGAAGGCAAATAAACGCTTATTTGCACACTAATTGCACCTGCTACGTGCTTTGTTATTATAAAATTCTATATTTACAGAAGCGGGCGCAGTACTGCCGGCTTCCCCTCCTCTTTTTTGTTTTCGCTATTGTCACAATATTTGCCGTTGTCGTTGTGCCTGCTTGTTAGTGCTGAAAGGCTTTTCGGCTTCTGCTGAATAAATTTTTCAAAGACTTCGGAGCCAACGTGGCGTATGATTAACCATGCGGATGTCTCTGACGCTGCTGCTGTTGCGGTTGCTGCGTGCTCGTAGCTTAATTATGCGCAAGGTTACCCCATCTTTGCCCCGTCTATATACAGTGGATATATAGCCGGCAAATGTGCATCCTTGACCCAGGATGCGTGTTCTCTGTGCAGCAGCAACAGTAGCTGCTGCAGCTAAATTATGGTCATTAAAAAGCTTTCAGCTCGTGGACATATCAAATGACATTAAAACATGAATGCAAATGTACCATTCTAAATGAGTTTAACCTCTGGTGCTTGGCGTCTCTTGAGCCCTCTCTAAGTGGGTGTCAAATACTAGGGATTTTTTAACAAAATCCCACCCGTTAATTAAATATGTTAAAATTGTTGTTTAGCTAATGTGATTATTTTTAATACCAAGTGAGTACCTTGATAATGGCATATCTGGCACCGAATGTTTCTTTAATATTAACATTACTTAAAATATAATTCATTTTTAATTCATCAGCATAGCTTTAAATATTTGAGCTGTGATAATTTTAATGATAATTCTTGCCAAATCAGTACGCTTTAAGTTGGTCAATTGAAGCTTTGACTTGTGACCTCTTTTTGGTGTAGCCCATTTCACGGCGCTATCTGGTTGGCAATTAGGCAAAGTTTGGCTATGCAGCCAACTGAAATATTTAAACAGCTTCCGAAGAGAGTGTAGTTGCGTTAACCTTTGGGGAATTACGTGTGCCCAAATGAAATGGAAATGAAATGTCCAACTGACGGCGACTGGGAATCGAAGAGGTTTAAGACTTGTGCTTTTAGTTCGCTCAATGCTACAGCAGCTGCTGCATTTCAAGTAGGAAAAAGCGCAACGGCACAAGACGCCCCAGATCCTGGCTCCGGGAATACGAGGAACGGAGAACACCATCCACTGCCTCCGTGTCCGAGAACGGAACCTTTGTAATATGCGCTCAACTCTCTGCGAACTTTTGTCAACTCGAAATCAAAGGGGACGGCCCGGAAGTTGAAAAGTTTCGAGTTTTCTGCTAAAGTTACTAGCAGAAAAACCATTAAAGGCTCACGTAGCCAAAGTCAAAAGACAAATTTGCATTGGAACGTTGTTCGCTTTGCCCAATTCTTTTCGGCTTGAAGGTGTAGCGAATTCAAAATGCGAAAGAAAATCTGCAACTCGCTTTAAGCAGGGCGAGCAATTTTCTGGTTTTGTTTGTCGCGCATTCATCTGAAATTGTTTGCACTTAGCTGCGTTTGCTTCGAGCGCACAATTAAAATGCAATTTGGCAGAGCAGCGAGCACACAAAGGCGCAAACAATGGAGTCGCCGAATGCCAAGCTTTTGCTGAGCAGCAAATTCGACACCTGGTCCGAGGAGCAGTGGAAAATAAGCGAAAATCCCTTGCAAATGGTGCATTTAATAGGGATTTTAGCTGCGAGTCCAATTTGTTACCTTTTTTGGCTATGCTTAGTGCCTGCCATGATTCCGAAACGGGTTTTGGCCCCCTTTTTGCGACAAACAACCCGGCCCCCGTTTTAAAGCGAGTGAGTCGTGACAAAACGGAATGGATTCGATTTGCATCGAGGTGTGAAATTATCGCCCTGGGCGTTCACTTAACCCGCATATGGCATTTGGGTCGGAGCAGACCCCAAAAATCAATTAATTGCAGTACACACATATCCTTGGGCTCTTGGCGCCGACAGATATCGGCAGTTGTCATTCGAGCAATCAATTCTGGTTATTTTCTTCCCGTTTTTAATTCAACATGTCCACATGTTGCTGTTATAGTTGTGTTTGCTTTTGTTTTGCCAATATTCGGGGCCGGGATGTTGCAGTGTTTTTGTCACGTGCTGCTGCCGCTCGCAGCATGTAAATTGAGCTGCAACAATTTGTTTATTTGTTCTGCAGCACGTGTGACTGCGGCAATTGTTTATGATATGTCCGTGCCCGAAAAAACGCATAGCAGAAGGCTTAACTCCAATTCTCAGTTTTTTCATATTTCGATTGGTGCACAGTGAACGATTAAACGACTTATCTTCATGTTCAAAATTGTTATATTGAGTATTTATATTATCAATTTACTTTATAATTAATAGAATTTAAAAGCATTTTTTTTGTAAATTTCATTATTTATAAATCTTTTTTAAGATATAAACACTTTAATTTTTGAAAAAACGTTTTAAAATTATTTTGTGAAGAACAATTTTCCGTCAAATATTTGTATTTTATTATTTCCCCTGTGTATCGCGTTTTTACTCGTATATATATCGTCGCAATTTTTTCCCAAAAATATGGAAAGCAAATAATAACAATTATTTCGATACAACGAGGCGTATACGTTATGTATACTTTATGGGTCAAGCAGAGCCGATAAAGCTACCTCTGTTAATCGCACTGCTTGCCGCTGTTAGCTGTCATCAACGCCCCCGTAGTCTGTAATACCCCCTTAAATCCAATAAGTTCCTATAAAATCAACTTTTGGCCAATTAGTGGCTTTACAAAAATTAAATCAAGCGGATATCTTAGAATAATTTCGTAAACCAATTTGAACTGGATATTTATGCAACTTCTTTGTTTACAGGCAATTCACAAATAATTCGCACTTGTCAATGAAAATAGATAAAATTAGTTAAGGCGTTGGCCATATTGTCGTGCCCGATTCCTAACTGTTAATTTCTGTGGTGAGCGCATGCTAATTTGTTTTTGGCACCGACTTGTTTACTGCACCGTTTTTATTTACATGTGTATATAAGGGCAAATTAAAAATAAACCAAGAAATTATCATGCGAATTAATCCCATTAATATTTTCTTATAAATGACTTAATTAATTTAACCCTCCTACACGTTGCGAAAATAAAAAATCTGTCATGTTGTACAATAAAATCAATTATGTTTGCTAATTTATTGACAGCGACAAAACCAGATAATAAATTCAATTAAATGTGTTAATTTAATAAGGGGAAACATTTTTGTAAAAATATCTTTTTTTAAACATGATAAACTTATTAGCAGAAACAAATATTAGAACAAAAATGTTAAGTTTTAGATAAATAAGCAAATGTTGGCCCCTTTTCTGCAAAGAATAAACACTACATATTGTAGTTTAATGGGTAAGTTCAGTTTATATAAAGTTAATTACAAAATATTTTATTTAAAGACTTTACAATTTAATAAATGATTTATAATAAATTTATTTTAAAAAAATTTTACTTTTCAACGACTTCTTAACCTGTTATATTAGTTATATGTAAGAATAAGTTCTGAACTCATATCTTAATATTTTAATTATACCAAGCTGATTGCAAACAATTTCTCCAAATTTATGTAAGATTAAGTGACCTTCCGAAGACCAACTTTTTCAATTATTTTCTTTGTGCTAAAAGTAGCTACCGAAATTGTCCAAAAATCTCGCAGGTTCAATTAAGCAACAGAACGCTTGCTGGTCGCTGAAATTGTCGAAACAATTTATCTTTACAAGCGCCACATATTCCGCCTAATCAAACGATAAGCTTTATGCCGATCACTATCAGTGCTGGCGGCCTAATCACGTCAAGGTTCCTGCCTCTTTCTCTCGTTTTAGCTCTGGCTTTATTACCTGGCAGTGCCAGTGTTTCAATTGAAGTTAACTGAACTGATGAGCGATGAGGAGTGGGATGGAAATCCCAGCTCTCGCTCCCACCGCCGAGCTCCCGAAAAACTCAGCTGATTTGATCGAGCTGCCGCTGCTGCCGAGTTAAGCTGTTAAAGCGAAAACCGCTGAATGGTTCAGTCCACTGCCAGCTACCGGCGACTTCACACCTGATCGAGCCCCTTTTCCAAGTTTCGGCAAGCAGTGCAGTCGTACGGATCGATCGACAAAAGAGCAAGCAGTTTGGGTTCCAGTTCCCAGAGGTGCCCTAAAATTTCAACTTTAATCGGTGCGTTTTAGCTTCGCAAAAGTTTGTCTCGCAGTTTAAAAAGTTTCTTGAATTTTTACAAAGTGTTTTCGTGCATATGTGCTGTTGTTTATTGAACTTTCTTTCTGCTCACCTGCCTTCGATAAAGTTTTAATTAAAGACATTTTACTGTCTTTTTTATGAGATGCAGCTGTTACAAACATGTTTCTTGCAAATCGCATGTGTTTGCAGTGGGGTTTTTTATCAAAATATGGAATATATTTGTATTAGACTTTTAGGGCAATTCGAGTTAATTGTTGATAAACAAGTGTGATGATATTTCTTTTTCAGTAAGCCACATTTTTATTGAAGTTATTTTAATGATGAAATGCAGCAGTTACACATCTGCTTCTTGCAAAACACAAGTGTTTGGAGAGCGTTTTTCTGAAACAATAACTCCATATTTTCGTTGGATTTATATGACAATTTAAATTAGTGGCTGCTAATCACGTGTAATTCATTTTCCATGACTATTTTTGGTAGGAACTTTTTAGATGCAAAAAGGTAACTATTTTTTGCTAGGCTACTACTTATCAGCGGCAACAAGTTTCTAATGGAGCTGTCGAAAATGTTTGCTCCAGGCAAAGGAATTTATTATACCCAAAATGGCACTCCGTAAAACAAAAATCTCAGCAGGCTTTCTTGTTATTCTGCGCCCGAAAAATGAAATTTTCAGTCACTGAAGATAACCATGTCGCAATAAAAGACCAAACCAAGCTATATATATCATTTTATGATCACTAATCTAGAAGCATAAACAAAGGTTGAAGGTATAGCCGTCAAAAATAAGTCCATTAAATATCAATTAGGGTTTTAACCCGACAAACGAATTGTTTTATGATACTACTTGTGGAAATATTAGGAATATTAAATTATAGTATGGAAAACTTTCGGGAAGCACTTTCCTTTGGTTTATAACAGTCGATTGCACGGTAGTTGTCATAAAGTTATATTGATAGGCTGCTTGTAAGCTTATTATCTCTGACCAACAAGTACTTATACACCTAACAAAAAACTGTTTCTAAGGTTTATCAGCAAGAATTTTTTTTAAAAATATTTTTGCTTTTAATAATGTGAGGATGCATAAGGAAGTTTAAATCCTTTTCGTGTTTTTAACAATAACTTTAAATTGGTATAATTTTTAGATTTGAATTTCTTTAGCTTTCCAGATAATTGTTAGTCCGTAATGTTCATGCTTTAATGTTCTTTGAAACCGTGTAAGATTAGATTTTATTAAGCATAATTTGACATCTTATCGGTCAGAATTAAAGTTTTTTTTGTGTGTAGAAGCGAGTACTTTCACTGATTGCAGAGTGACTAGTTTCCAACACGTGCGTGCTGTGCAATTGCTTCAATTTGGATTGACATTCAAAAGCAGCGCGTGTTGGCATTGCCGAAAATTCCTGCAATTTGCAAATCAAAGCGAATCAACTCGGCCAGACTTGGCTCACTTACGCCGCAATTATTTGATTATGACATCCATAGTGAGAGTGAGGTTCTGTGCGAGATTTCGCGTGCCACAATTGGCGAACCATTTGCTTAATAGGCTAAATGGATAATTGAGTTAAGATGCGTTCCCGTGGCGGATGACCAGCTCAGTCTTCTATTCTCATCTCGAATCTTTGTCGTATTATGTTTCCGCATTAGTGGGCCACAAATTGCTTAGGAAAATGTTTGCTCTTCGTTCAGTGTCAATTGAGCGACCGGCACGCAACAGATCGCCCGGCTATTTATAGTGGGGGTGCTACCCGAGATCTAACAAATCGTTAAATTATAACACGCTTTTGTGTGGATGAGACCTCATCATCGACTTGACTGCAGTTGTGTTGGGTCAATCAGCTTAAATTCGAGTTTAATGAATCGCCAGCACGCACACAAGTTGCCAGGCCCCGCAATTGTACAAGCTATTGTATAAACAAAAAAGTGTATTGCAGGCTCACGTTGATCGGCTGGCACAATGACTGACTTGGAGTCTCCAAAGAACGGAAAGCACCAGGCCCATGTGCACCACAACAAGTGAGTACTTTCCGCAAGGCAATCTACTTATTTCTAATTGGTTCCGCATAACTTAGGTGTCCAAGAAAAGCAATCAAAACTAATATGTTCATGTAATAGTTAAGTAAAAAACCTTTCAAAGGCTTAGTAATTATTTTGTTTATTTTTATTTTTTTTTGGCATAAATAAAATAAAAACTTTATCAATTTTAATTCATAAAATTGTTCTCGTTTTCTGTTTAATTATTTAGATTTGTGTATAAAAAGATATAACAACACTTTATTTTTATAAAAATAGCATAACTTTTCAATATATGTTTTTGTATTATTTGACAAAAATGTTTTAAAGTATAAATACAATTTAACTTAAGGCCAAAACAGAATATTTTTCATGTGGAAAATAATAATAATAGAGTCATAAGTCAAATAATGATTTTGCTTGCCGCTTAAAATTTTAAAATATAATATATAATAAATGCAGATTTGGCATAACCGTGCAAACGCCAATGAATGCATATATAAAAAATAAAAAAGAAATAAAAAACTCCTCGGGGCCCTGGGGCGATATGGGTTGAATAAACCAGTCAATAACTCAAGTTGAAAACTGGTTACGGGACTAGACGCAAAAAAAAGCAATACCAAACAAACCGAAACACTCTGCAGCAAATGCTGGCTAACCGAAAGGGAAAGTAACACATTCCGAGTCCCCATTTGCATGTCTCATCACCCCCCCGCCGAAGAACCCTGCTGACCATACCAATTATTAATCAATTTTGCAGCAATGAAATCACGGAAAGCGAACCACTCACCTGGCGCTTCTGGCGCAAACAGCGCTACATTGTGGTGCTATTGGCATTCTTTGGATTCTTCAATGTCTACTCATTGCGGGTGAACCTTTCGGTGGCCATTGTGGCCATGACCGAGAACCGAACAGTGCTGGACGGCGATGGAAACGTGTCCTATGAGCAGGACTTCCCCTGGGACTCCAAGCAGAAGGGCCTGATCCTCAGCTCCTTCTTCTACGGCTACATCCTGACACAGTTCCTGGGCGGCTACATTGGCACCAAGATCGGTGGCAACCTTGTGAGTAACTAACATAACTCCAAAGTAAATAAGATTTTATTTTTATTCAATCCAAATTTAAATTTTGTTGCTTAGTTTAAAAATAAAATTGTGAATGTATGTAATAAATGCAATTAATAAAATCTATACATTTGTTTAGTAAATACATACATATATGAAATTAGGTGTAGTGTAATAACATTTAAAAGTACAAATTAGTTTGTATCATGTGATGAATAAATTACCGTTTTACTAGGTACTAATTATTAAAGATAATTGCTTTTAAATTACAGTATATAATAAAGCAGTTCAAAATTAAATTTGTTAAAATAATTTAAATATTTCTTGATCCATGTCTAAGAAACTTCAAATAATTGAGGCCTTTTGAAACACGTTTATTCTGAAAGTTATTCAAAAATATAATTTTAATAATTTATATTTTTATAGTTATTGAGTATTGATTATTGAGTATTGATTAAAATATAAACTCCTTTTTAATCCCTTAGGTATTCGGCACTGGAATTGGCAGCACTGCCATTCTGACGTTGGTCACCCCTCTGGCCGCCAAGCATAGTTTGGAGATGTTCCTGGCCGTACGCATCATCGAGGGATTCTTCGAGGGCGTCACCTTCCCCGGAATCCATGCGGTGTGGGCCCGCTGGTCGCCGCCCTTGGAACGATCTCGAATGGCATCGATAGCCTTTGCTGGCAACTATGCGGGGACTGTGGTGGCGATGCCGTGCTCCGGATTTCTGGCCACCAAATACGGCTGGGAAAGCGTGTTCTACGTATTCGGCTCCATCGGTGTGGCCTGGTATATCATTTGGCTCATTTTCGTCAAAGCCGGTCCCGAACTGGATCGCTTCTGCTCGAAGGAGGAGTGCGATTACATACAAAAGACTATTGGATATGTGGGATCCAAGCACATCAAGCACCCCTGGAAGTCCATCTTCACGTCGATGGCCTTCTATGCCATCATGGCCTCGCACTTCTCGGAGAACTGGGGCTTCTACACCTTGCTCACACAGCTGCCCAGCTTCCTCAGGGGTGAGTTTTTCACGAAAAATAGTACACCCAAAAGATTTTGGTATATTTACTCATTTACAAAGTTTGTATTTCTTTGAAAATTTTTCTCTCAGCATTCTTAAAGAAATTTAAATTTATGTTAAAACTTATAATTTTTAACAAGCATAGAGTATTTAAGCAAAATAGTGTTCCTAAGATTATAAATTAAATTAATTTTAATTAATTTAACTTTCTAAACATTTTTAGATTTTGGACTTCTACAAAAAGTAGTATAATATTATTTTGCCTTCTCCTTAGCTACCTAATTGGTATAATATTGGACTATGTATGGCTTGTACAAATACTTTTGTGATCTAACTTAATTTAAATGTTGTTTTAATTATATATCAAATTCAAAATTAATGCCTGAGTGCGTGATGGAATAACTTTAGAGTAGTGTACTTATGACTTTCCACCTTGCCATTTTAGATACGCTCAACTTCGACCTCGGCAAAACGGGCATCCTGTCGGCCGTGCCTTACTTGGCCATGGGCATCCTGCTGGCCGTGTCTGGCTATTTGGCTGATTGGCTGCAGGTGAAGGGCATTTGGACGACCACTCAGGTGAGGCGCAACTTCAACTGCGGAGCGTTCTTGGCCCAGACGGTGTTCATGATGCTGACGGCCTATCTGCTGGATCCCACATGGTCGGTGGTGAGTCTGACCATCGCCGTGGGCCTGGGTGCGTTTGCCTGGTCTGGATTTGCGTGAGTTTCTGGTCGAGGGTAATCCATCCGAGATTTGGTATACACAACTTCATTTGCAGGGTTAATCACCTGGATATTGCGCCGCAGCACGCCAGTGTGCTGATGGGAATTGGCAACACGTTCGCCACCATTCCGGGCATCGTCAGTCCGCTGCTCACGGGTTACGTGGTTACCAACCAGACGAGTGACGAGTGGCGCATCATCTTCTTCATTTCGGCGGGCATTTACCTGATAGGCTGCGTCATTTACTGGTTCTACTGCTCCGGCGAACTGCAGGAATGGGCCAAAACGCCCGAGCAGAAGGCCCAGGAGGCTGAGGAGAAAGCCCAACTGCAGTTGACCCAAACTACCGGGTTTGTCAACACAGCCGCCGAGTTGAAGGACTAAGCTATTTAGTATGGCTTCATCACATCATGAATTTGTGCTCTAGTATTTGTCGTTGTTATGTTTTTGTGATGCTAGCGATATGCGCACCATTGTGTCTATATTTATGTATGTTAATCCATTTAGTTTTTCTCGACACTCGCTATGGGTGTGGATGCGAATAAACGAAGCATTTAATTCCAAGTATTTATTACCGTTTTTTATGACTGATCCGAAAAGTATGCAAAGTGTTATTCAGTGGAATCGTTAGTGGTTTTTGGTTGAAGGCTTTTTGTTTGGATGTCCAAAAGTATGCAAATTATACTGATTTTTTTCATTTAACATTTTCTGTTAAGTTTCAATTAAATGACGTAATATAAAGTTTTAATATGAGAGATATGTATTATCAATAAAAATGTACGGGGCTTGGATGGCTATTTATCGCATAACCAGTTACTAATGCGTATATATAGTTTAAACTTAAAGTTTTTTAGATTATGAAGTCTTAAAGTTTTAATGCAATGGCTTTTTATTTGTTTATGTTTATTAACACGTATTCACATGTTCAAAAGAACAAAAAATAAATATTAAGATTCCAAAGTATTGTTTTGTTGCATTTATGTTTGTATTCAACATTTTTCGTAGTTTAGTTTAGTTAGCTAAACTTCGAAATACCAAGTATAAACGTGCCACATTAAAAATGAGCTGGTTTTTACCAGCTGGTTTTTACCAGCTAATTTTTAATGTGGCACGTTAAACTCGCGATTTTACACAGTTCAAGCGTTTTGTTCAGCGACTAATTTTTAGCCCCATATAAATGTTTGAACTTTAATCATTCCCATAAATGCCTATACATTTTATGTTTCCATTTTTTTTTAAGGAGTTCGCCGTTAAGCGGGCTTGTAGCTAATTTAAGGGGTTTAGGATTGGTTTATTATATTTTATTGCGAAAAATATCAGCCAGCGCTTTTCATACCTTCAGCTGTGTGCTTCTGGGATAACGATTGCGTCATGATGGGGGCGTATACGCAACGTATACGCAGCGTGGTCAGCTGATAAGGCGATGGGAGGAGAGTCGTGTGCAGCGAGTAGGCGAGAAATCGCGTGCGCAAAAAATTGCCTAGCCTATCGTTTGATAAATTGCGAACCTCTCGCCGGCGGCTTGCACACGACTTGATAAGACGGGTCAAACAAACAAATTTGTTTTCGATTTGTGCAATTTTGCACTCGTTCGAGTTTTACGGAATGGGTATAAAAAGAGGAGTCGCCGGATTGGGTCAATAATAGCTAACAAGCAATCAAGTGAAGTTCAGTTCATCTTAACCAACTCAGAATCAAAGATACCTACAAAATGGTTTGCAAGGGTTGTGGAACAAGTAAGTGATTTAAAACAGCAGCAAGCCGCTTAATTGACCTGCGTTCTCCAATCCTCACAGACTGCCAGTGCTCGTCTCAAAAGTGCGGGGACAATTGCGCCTGTAACAAGGATTGCCAATGCGTCTGCAAGAACGGACCCAAGGACCAGTGCTGCAGTAACAAATGAAGGAGCCAACTAACCAAATAACTTCTATGCTAACTCTCAACTCCCTCCGAGTTGGCCGTAATAAATAAAGTTTATGATGATTTCGGGCATTTAAAAGTTTCCGTTGCTAACTTTCATTTGGGACTGTCGGTCATTTGACAATCCGATAATTATATTTTCAGCATTTAGCTTAAACCAATTATGGGGAAATAATAAACGTGAGCTGGCATTTCAGTTAAGCAAACCGCAAAATAAAATTACATGAAAAATAAACAAGCCCAGCGCAATGCGACAATTTGGCTGTGATTGCAAATATTTGTTAACCCGCTGACATCTGCACCGGAATTAAAATCCATTCCATCAGCGTTGATTTAGATGGAAAGTGAATTGAGAGTTCGTTGAATGGTTGCGTAATCGGGACATATAGTAAAGAGAAATAACATTCAATTTGCCTGGCCACGGAACTGAAACTCTGCGACCGAGCTTTGACAATATGCCAATGACAGCAAAATGCATTTTATTTGAGTTTTGTTTCGGTCATAAAATGTATTTTGCCTTTGAGGTAATATTTAGAAAATTTGTTGCCAATTTTATTTCATTCCAAAAATATCTAAATCTCCTGCCAGCAAATTCCTCCAGCGTTAGATAGAATTTAATGGTCTGCCAACGGAATTGATGTGTATCTGTATCGGCTAAATAATAACTTTCCGGCCTAGGCTAATTTATTTTGTAGCCATTGAAAGAGCGGTTGAGTTTTTCATTCGAGTGGCTTGGCCTGGTTTTCCAGCTGTCAAAACGAAATGACCAATTAAAATACAGGCACTTGTGGACGATTTCATGCGTCCGTTTCCGGTGCTTGAGCTGTCAAAATATTTATGAAACAACAGTGGTTCAGATCCATTAGCATAATCAGAGGTGCGTGATTGAGGCGTTTCGTTAGGGCTTTGTTGCGTGCCGAGGTCGCTTTGTTTCGTTTTGCTTTGTTCCTGGGCGAAAGTGAGTCGCAGTCCTTCGGCTAATCAGGTGTAAATAATGTGACAAGGAAACGTTCTTAAGCTTGGACAAGTTGGATTTTGTATATTGAGCAGTAAAGTCTTTTATGATACATTAAAAAATTTAAACAGTATATATAAACTTATATAAATAATATGTAATTTGTCGCTATTCTAATTAGTGTTTTTCTTTTTCACTAACAAAGTTGCCTTGCATTACGTGTCAGAGCAAAAATCATCTATTTAATTTACTTATACAAACCACGAATTGAAACAGACCTTCGAAATGGAACTAGGAATGATCGAAGATGCTCTTCCGCAGTCTATAAACCTAATTGAGTCCGGTAAGATGAGAAGCTTACTAACATATTGCATAATTTGATATGCCTTTTTTCAGATATTAAGGACAAGCCTTTCAGAGGCGTTAGAGCCATAATATTGGTGATATTATTAAATTGTTTCTTTGTTGCCGGGATAACTCTCTTTTATTTATATTTGAATACGGTTAACGAAGTGACCAAAAAACGTATTTTGGACTATATAATTGTTGGCGGAGCCCTTATTTCAATTCCGATGTTATACAGGTTGGGAGTAAGTTATAAAAAACAAGAAAGGAAAGCTAACTTCGGGCGGAGCCGAAGTTGAAATACCCTTGCAGAATATTCAGATTTATATTCTCCAAACTTATTCATTTGATGCATTCTTAACACTCATAAAAAATCCCAACTTTCTAACTTTAAAAACACCAAAGTTATGGCATTTCCAATCGTTCAGTTAAGTGGCGGCTATAGGATATAGTCGGCCGATCCTTATGAAATTTGGTAGGTCAGATTGATTGGCCAAATATAAAAGCCATAGAAAATCCCAACTTCCTAACTTTACAAATCCCAAAGTTATGGCATTACCGATCAATCAGTTATATAGAAGCTATAGGATATAGTCGGCCGATCCTTATGAAATTTGGTAGGTCGGATTGACTGGCCAAATAAAATACCCATAGGAAATCCCAACTTCCTAACTTAACAAACACTAAAGTTATGGCATTTCCGATCAATCAGTTATATGGCAGCTATAGGATATAGTTGTCCGATCCTGGCCCTTCCGACTTATATACTGCGTGCAAAGGATCGAAGGCTGTGTGCAAAGTTTCAATTTGATATCTTTAAAACTGAGAGACTAGTTCGCGTAGAAACAGACAGACGGCAGACGGACATGGCTATATCAACTCAGGAGGTGATCCTGATCAAGAATATATATACTTTATAGGGTCGGAGATGTCTCCTTCACTGCGTTGCACACTTTTGACCAAAATTATAATACCCTCTGCAAGGGTATAAATATATCTGCATTCTCGCTTTTGATACTTTTTTGGTACTTTTGCAGGACTTGTCCAAGGGCAGATCGAATTTCTACTACATTTAACATTAACATTTAACAATGATTTCGTTTCCAATTTTAAAATCTCTTGATATTTAAAACTCCATAATCATACTATCCATGCCTCTAAACTCGTGCCTCTTAGATCAACCTGCTCCATTTGTAAAAACACAATTTACATATCCCCACATACACAACAAATAAGTAAATATCGCGTAACAAATAAGTTGATAGCTGACCAAAATTTAGTGTAAAAAGTGAACTTTCAAAACCGACAAGATGTCGATCAGGAAAGGTGGATTGATGTCCTATAACCAGCGGCGTATTGCTCGCTGGTACTTCGGAGGAGTGGCTAGTTCGATGGCCGCCATGGTGACGCATCCACTCGATCTGATGAAGGTGCTCATCCAGACGCAGGCGGAGAAGTTATCACTGGGTCAGACCACGCGCAAGATTATCCGGGAACAAGGCGTTTTGGCCATGTACAATGGCATCTCGGCCTCTTTGCTTCGTCAATACACTTATACCCTATCCCGTTTTGGTATATATTCGGTGGGATCGGGCTTGATGGACACCAGCACCATGGGCCGCAAAACACTCCTGGCGGCTGTGGCCGGAGGAATTGGGGGTTATGTGGGCGCTCCTGCGGATCTAATTAACGTCCGCCTACAAAACGATGTCAAGCTGCCGCCGGAGAAGCGGCGCAAGTGAGTGATTCTTTTTAATTTAATTTATTGAAATTTGTTTAAATCCAACAAATTCTCTTAATTCATTGGTTAAGTAAAGAAGTTGTATAAACTGTATTTTACTTAAAATCTTAAGAAATGCATTTTTTTCCATTTTATTAGCATTTTTAACGAATTCCTTACATTTATTTTGTAAATTCTAAAGCTAAACTAATGTGCAACTTTTTTAAATATGGGTAATTTAAAATTTTCTTTAAATATGTTTGATTTTCAGTTATGTTTTTCTTAATAACTTGAGAATTTTATTTTAAATGCATTTTTTGGGTATTTGATTAGGAGTTAGAGAATTAAAAGTTTTAGATAATTTTACAGATTATAAAAATTGTAGGAAAATTTATATGGAATATTAAAGAGTATTCTAAAGGTAATTTTTGCAATTTAGATTAGTTTGAACGAATCTTTACCCCTTCCCTGCAGCTACAAGCACGCCATCGACGGACTGGTGCGCATCACCCGCGAGGAGGGCTGGCAAAGCCTCTTCAATGGCTCCTCGATGACCGCCCTGCGCGGGATGTTCATGACCGTGGGGCAGATCGCCTTCTACGAGCAGAGCAAGGCCAATCTGGTGAGAGTGGGCATGCCGGAGAATATGGGCACCTACATTGTTGCATCGATCATCTCGGCCACGGTGGCCACCACTCTTACCCAGCCAATTGACGTTGTGAAGACCCGGCAGATGAACGCTTCGCCCGGAGAATATTCTGGACTGACGGACGTATTCATAAAGACCTCAAAGGAGGGTCCGCTGGCCTTCTTCAAGGGATATACGCCCGCTTTGACGCGACTAATGCCGCACACTGTATTACTTTTTCTGGGCCTTGAGTATCTGAGGACCCATTTTGGCTATTTGCCTGAGCCAAAACTGACGGGCCCATATTACCGCTACAGCGATGAAGATTAATCATTTTATGTTATATTTTAAATCTCCAGTGTCGTTTTTAGATATTCTGCTTACATATTAGTCCTTGAAAGTGTGAAAATAAATTATATTTTAGTTGAAAAGATCTGTTCTTAAATTTTTTTTGGAAAAACTAGGAGTTATTTTTCTCATTCACCAAGAATTCTGCGTCTAAAATATGTTACATTTTTAAAATTTTTTAAAATGTCTTCCAATTAGAGTCATTAACCTCTTGCGTAAGTTATAATCAGTATAATAAAATCTGAACAATATTTTAAGCTTTTCAAGTCAATACTTCATGCGTCTTTTAAATCAAACATATTTACATGTTTTCAAAATATTAAAATCTTTTCAGCTGCATTAATTTGACTAAACTTTTAATCTAATCAGTTTATGTCTTAAAAAAAGCACCCGATTTTATAATGGCATG
The DNA here is from genome assembly GCA_018153365.1 of Drosophila fuyamai. Classification (NCBI taxonomy): domain Eukaryota; kingdom Metazoa; phylum Arthropoda; class Insecta; order Diptera; family Drosophilidae; genus Drosophila; species Drosophila fuyamai. Next base: position 8,897,133 of record JAECXW010000116.1, on the reverse strand, counting down.
TTCTTTGTTTGCTAAATAAATTAAATCGAAAATTACAAATTATTTTCTTTTTCTTCGGCCGATCTTATTCACGGCTTTCACGATTCACTTCTTTTTATTTTGGCCCCGTTTTGTTTGGGCTGGTATGAATGCTTTATGAGGGGAGGACCTCCATTACCCAGATGAATGCTTTAATGGCCTTTAAAGCTAATGAAGTTGCCGTGTGAAAAAGGAACTCACATTTCACCAAGGAAGTCATAATGCGAGCGCAGAGGGCTGATGTCGTGTAATCGCATTAAAGCCATTAACAGGGAACACGAAAAATGGGAAATAGAAGAGAGCGAAAGGAGAAAAGCGAAAGAAAAGCCAGTGTATGTAGACACACGTGGTCTTGACACGGGAAAACAATCATACGCCCTGTGTGCCGGACAAGACTAAAGGTGAGTGTTATTCCGGCTTTTATCGATGCCATCGTCCATGCAATATTGATGAATGCCAACGAGCTTTCAATGTCCTAAACAGTGTTTAAGGTCGGCCAAAATATAAAGTTTCTTTTGAGCTCTTTTTAAGCCACATGCCCCAGGCAGTTGCCGCTCCAAAGTTAATTACATTTCGGTTACATTAAAAATTCAATGAGTTCCGAAGCCTCTCAGAATCAACTTGCTCATGTGAGTGGCTGCGGAAATTATAATAAATAATAATTGTGGAGAAAAATTTAATTTCTCCGGCCAATACATATGCTGTGTTTAATAGCCGTTAATGCATGTGCGCAGATTAAAGCTGAATGTTGATGGCGAAATTGAATTTAATCGGGTCGCAAAACAATGGTGGTGACATTCGTTTGGTGAAAATCATTTCAAAATTAAAAAACGATTTTGTGTCACGCCTTTTTGTAGTTAATAAACATTTAAACGGTGCCTGCGGTGGATTAATTGTTGTGAAAGATAAAAGAGTTATAAAATCAATTGTCATCAACACTAATGGTAATTTCATGGCATACAAAATAATAAAGAAATTAATCGTTGTTTTATTGGCCAGGGCAGCAACTGTTTAATATTGTAGAAAATTGTATTAAATAGTTATTTACATTCAATATGTTTGTAATACATCTTTTCTTTTTTGTCAATCTTTTTGAATTATATCTTTTATATATTTTAAAGAAAATAAAATTTTTTGAAAGGTCTTTTAAAGTTAATCCTAAAATATTTTCTTGGTATATTAAATGTTGTTGAGGATGATGAAATTATTTTTAAAGGCAGCTGTTATTTTCTTGTTCTCTTGGACGAAATACCACCCTGAAACTTTATGACACCGATTTGGTGCCAACCAAAATACATCATAAAACTGCCATTTGGTTGCGCAAAATTTATGCAAATTTCCAATGTGTTTGCGCAGCATCAGTCGGCAGGACTAGCAACCCGAAACAAGAGTCACAACAGCGGCAATAACGACCACAACGACAAATGCATAAATCAGTTTTAATGCAAATTTCGTTACATTCCATGTTGTCGTCTCAATAAGCAGCCATTAATATGCTGCGCCTGCTGCATAAATTGTCTGATTTTTGCGGCTTTGCTTAATTGTACGCATTGTCGCAAGGACAACAGCCAATCCGAGTCCTGCGCAATTATTCATGCGATGGTCAAGGACAACGGCTACCAGTTGCCGCACATTTGTGGTTGGCATTTTGCGTGGCACTTTGCGTGGATATTTCTTGAGTGCAGTCAAAGAAAATACATCATTATTCTTAATTTCAGCATACACTAAGATTAAAATTTTATTTAAGTTCTTTTATAAAGGAGTTCAATAACTTTTTTTAATACCAAATACAAATTATTTGTGTTGCTCTCTTTTTTTAATGCGTTAGAATTTTAGTTAATTATTTAAAATGATATTTTTTCTATCTTAATTTTTCACATAACAAATGCAACCCGTAGATATTTGATTTTAATCGTGAGTTCGTTTTTTTGATAGAAATTGCTTTAATTAGTTGTCATAAATAATTTGTTGGACATTTAAATATTTTGTTATGAACTATTATTACTAATGGTTTATTTAACGAGTATTTAATTTATTTACTTAGTAACTTTCCTTATTATTTCAATTCTCGATGAAGGTAACTTAAAACTGTTATTATATTGACAGTATTTTTTTTTAAAGGGATATATGGTTTCACAGTGCATTTATGACAGAATGGAGTCGCAGCAAGGCGTTCGCAATTGTCGGCCATTTAAATGCAGTACAATAAATTCAAGCACAATTTGAAGTGGCGCTTTGTCTGGCCGCTCGTCCCGGCATTATCCGCTTTATGCACGGAAGTCCATTTATATTGCCAACCGGCGACGGCCGAGACACAAATGAAGTGGAGTTCCCGGCATGGCACACGCAGAGGAGCCTTTAAATGCCTTCGTGGCCGCCTCCATTTCCCCAAGACGCCAGAATGCAATAAACTTCTAAATCAGTCGATTTAGCTGCGAACTGCAAGTGCCCCTAAAAGCATACGAAACATACGCGAATGAGTGTGCGTGCCGATGTGCGCGAACAAAAAGTTTTTGAAAAATGTCGGGCAATTAAAATAAGTACCGTGAATCTCGAGGGAGTGAGTTGCCATTGGAAGTTGCCTTTGCTTCGGTTCGCTTTGTTATCTCTCGTGTGGATTTAGCTGTCAGCAAAGTGCGCTTTGAGCTCGGGGTTAAATTAGCTACGGGAAAAAGCGGGGCTCTCGGTGGATTAAGCAGCACATTCTGGACCATTTAATTACGCTTTAATTTAATTTTAGGGAAGCGAACTTGGATTGAGCTCACAAGTGCCAAAGGGAACTCTCAGGTGATGTAAAAGAGAAAGTACAAAAATAAATAATTGCATAAATAGTTTTCCTCTGCACCATCAAAATGTTGCCAGTACAAATTAAGGATTGGGGCTACCAAAAGTTAATAATAATAAATTGTGAGATAAATTTAAATAAATTCATTACTTTCCTTAAACGCAAATATAAGATTAATATTTAGTTAAGCTTCAAAGCAAAGTTTATGAATGTAACCAACGAGTAAGCTGGAATGTGCAGGTCCAATTTAAAGTTTAAGATAAATTGACATTTTTTAAGGTTTACCTGAATTGACAACATTTTTGTGAAATCATTTTGCAAAATGGTCTTTGCATAAAGTGAAGCCATTTTACAAAATAAACACCAATTTACGATTAGAAATTCCTGGCACATCGAAAGGTATTTGGCATCTGTCTGCCGGAGATTTGTTGGCCATTTAAATGCTCGCCACATACACGGAAGCAGGAAGCATAACAGTTTATCTTTATAATTAGATCTCATCGTTTCTATCTTGGCCAAAGTAGTGCACAATGGCGAAAGCCACTTCCAGAGCCATTTGGCCCGTCACGGGGTCATGATGTCTGGTTACACGTACTCCACTCCGGAGGCCATAACCGAACCCAAGCCCAGAGGCACGGCCAAGCCCAACGAGAACCGATCCGAACCGCGAATCGCGAAACTTGGCTCATTAAAGATTAAGACGCATTAACACAAATGGTGTGGGGGGCTAGCAATTTAAGCGCCATCAGCATAAATATTTATGCAAATTGGGATTACAAGTATTTTGTACGTATTTTGTAGGGCTGCCTTGTGAAAACTTTCTGTCCTCTGCGACTGAGATAACTTCGGATAATGCCCAAAATTGAAATTTAATTAGAATTAAAGTCATGGGTTTCTATTGCTAAAAACATAAAGGTTTCTTAAAGCTCTCCCTTTTTCGGTTGCCAGTGACCTTGTTTCTTTCTGCAGATGCATCTTTAAGTTTTCGACCCCCTTCCCACCCCATTTCGATTTTCTCGCTGGCTGGTTTGCTGCAGCTGCTTTTTGTTTCGACATGGTAGTTTGCATTTCCCGCACTCAAGGCCATCGCTTCAGCGAATAAAAAAATCCGAAAACTCTCGCCAAACAAATGCATGCGGTATAATTTATGCTGCCACGGAGCGAAACCAACTTCCAGCTCATAAAATGTCGAGGTAAGTTGAGTTGAACGGCCAAGGCTGGCAGGATTTAGATAAATGAAATGCATAAAGATCCCGTTGCCGGCATCTGAGGTCAACTGCCATGCATTCCATTTCCCAATGGATGGCCATAAAAGGTCGGAGCTTTCAGCGCTTTCTGTCATACACAAAAAAAATATCAATTTCAAGTGGGTATTCGCTGGTAAAATTTAAGTATCGTCATGAAAAATAATTAAACGTTTGAAATATAAAAGTAGACCGCTATACATTAAAGTTCGTCAAAGATTGAAAGTCATATTGATATGCAGAATTTTTATTAATTTATTTATATGAAAATTTAATTCACTTTCAGAATGTTAACATGAGAAATTTATTGATTGATTGTTTGCTACTACTGCAATAACAAAGCATAGTTTATTCATAATGATAGAATAAGCTTATACCATAAAAAACACGACTTAAAATCAGTTCTATCTATTTCTAGTACTAGGTTTTTCAAAGTAAGATACAAGGGAAAAATAAACAAATAACAGAAATACTTAAATTGAAAACCCTTTTTTTGGTGTGTATAACTTCCCACTAGCAGATTAGCTCGCTTTTTGCTTTTCGCTCCAAGCTGAGCTCATCAATATGCATTGAATTTGAATTGAGTGGGAAAACTTGTCGGGTGCTTTGATGTCTGTCAAATGCTTATTGGCAACATTGTTTCCTAATGCAATTAGCCGCATTTATGCGCAATTTCGGTTGGCCCACTCACAGCACCCCCCACTCACCCATTCTGCCATCGTAGACATGGCAATTTCCCAGCTGCTTGTTTGTTGAAATTTCATTACTTTGTGTAAACAAAGTGCACGTGCTCGATGCGCCTCCTCCGCCCCCACAATCCTGTAGGATTCTCTCCGAGGGAGTGGCGCATGCGCGGATAAACCAGAAAGAGTTCTCATTTCGCTGGCAGGCGGCATGAGATATGGCATTAAATCATTCTACGTTTTCCTGTGTTTCATTCAATTATCAAAAATAATTTAAAATAATTTTATGTGCCGCAGCCGCAGACACACACTCACACTCACCCAGACAGTCGACGTATAGAGATAGACTCACTTACTTACTTCTCCTGGCTGGTCACGTCGTAATCAGCAAAAGGTTTCGCCTAGTTGCGGCTGTAAACTCGACTACGTGACTTTCATGGCCGATGAGCCCGAAAGCGTTCGCATAAATACAAAAATTCCTAATTTATGTAGTTTACGTTTTGGATTTATTGCGTCTACTATTTGGCTGTTGTATATCATTTATCTGTGCTTTGGCAATGGATATGGATGGCGCTTTAAGCGTTTTACGCTCCACTCGATATATTGTGCAACGTGCTTAAATCCTTTTCGCCTCACAGGGCGTATGAGCAATGTGCTTGAGGCGCATTTATTGCGTGTGCCAATTTTAGCGGTCCGAAGTGGCGCTTCACTCAAGTGCAACTGCTTGACATTTGAAGGGTTCTTCGGGCCAAAAAGAAATAAGCCGGCTGCACACTGTTAATCAACTAATTAAGCAAATTACCACGGCTAATGGCTAATGGAAGAGAAGTAAGTCGAAGGCCTAGGACACGTTTCGGCACCGGGACTGGAATCGATCTTTGGGGAGCCCTAAAGCTGCGACATGTCGAGGCGTATCCCCAAAACAGGAGTCACACCTTCTTTTTCGCCCCGCATGAACAATCTCATAATCAGCATAATTTTCATGTAAATACAAGACAACAAGCAAAAGTCAGAGGCACTTGACTCGCCGAGATTCTTGGCCAAAGGCAAGAAAGCAGAAGATTTGGCCCAAATGCTGATGCTGGTGCTGGCCCAGATTATGCACTGAGATAATTATCTGGCCACTTGCCGCTCATCCTGCCGATGCCAATTCCATTTCCACTCTCGTTCGTGAAAGTGAGACTTTCGCCGCTTTATGCCCCTCGACTGCTGTTGGCAAGTTGGGCCCCGGAGACCAGTTGGCCAAGAATAATGTTTCGCCGTGTTATTATCTCTTGCTGGTGGGCGTGGCATGTGGCGAGTGTCATAAATAAAATGCCAACTATATGCCGGGCCGACTTGCCTCCTTTTCTCCACTTAAACACCATTATTAGGCAAATATATATGGGGGGATGTGGTGGCTTTTGCTTGGGCCGCCCGTTGCCCAGTTTGGTTTTATTACCGCTGCTCAAATTTGATTTCGTTTGCACTAATTGCTGGCAGTGTAGAAATATGGCCAACCATTAATCACAGATACAACTCCTGACATGCCACCAACAAAGGCAGTGGTGTATAAGCCAATTGCCGAAGGGCGGCCAATTTTATTGGTTGTACTCCGTGTAAACAATTATAGTTACACACAATAATATTTACCCGGCTCGAGGCTGTTTAATCAAGGTGAGTTGAGGTGTGGGTGAAACTGCTACGTGTGGGTAATATTCCGATAACCGGAGCATATATCAGATCTATTACCAATTCGCTGTCTATATGCATAACCCATTTAATCCGCTCGGGCTGCCCTGTCACTCTTATTTGAGAAGACAAATGAATCGCAGAAATGTCAAAAAATTCATTAGTCCTGCGATAAATAATAAATGTTTTTCTGTTTACCGCTCATGTGCCTTAATGGCTAAGCAGCGCTTTATTTGCACATTAAAAAGTCAAGCACATTTGCGGGAAATAGAAAAGCAATTTTCATGGACTCGTGTGATATAAGTTGTTTAAGGAGTAATATTCTTTATAGGATCAAAACCTTAATATTTATCATAAAAATCGCTATTTTACAAGCTAGTTTTAAAAAAATAACTTTTTTATGTATTTATTTGCCTCTAACGCTTTACATATAATATATATATAAAATATTTAAATGCTTTAAATTAGAGCAATTAACTATTTGAGGTATTTTAGGATTTTCCTTTATGGATTAATGACGAAATGCATGTAGTTTAACCGATTACCTTATGTTTCTCTTCACACGGACTCGATTTAATGTGAGCTCATAAATTGCCCATAAAGCAACTGACTCGAAGAAAGGCCCACAAAATACGGGGCTTACAGGTGAACTTACATTATTTTCTTTTGTGAGGAAGGATAGTACAAGTCATGCGGCCAAACGTTTTCATGCTCGAGTTTTTATCCGCGCTTGTGGATTCCAGGAACTGTTTGTCATGCCAGAGTCAATTTACTCCATTCAAAGACACTTTATTGGTAACTCGACAAATGCAAACGGCGCAAAAGGATGTGCATGTCCTGCGGGCAAGGGAGAGTTAAAAGTTTGCATGTCATTCGAGCCGCACTTCATTTCATCGCCCGGCAGCCTTTCTTCTTTTGTTTTTTTTTGGCCATTTTCCCCCATTTGTGGGCCACCAAGGTGTGAAACAATGTGTCAGGCTGTCGGGCAAAAGTGGAAAAGGAGAAAATTATTTGCACTCTCAGGACTGGGAACACGGTTTCTGCTGCTATTTTTGGTGAAGAGAAATTTTAATGCACTCATACTGTTGTTGGGTGGTCGCCTTTTCCGGCAGATTTGTTTTGCTTATCTCAAAATGTAATGTGCTTTACAACATGTTGAAAAGTTTCAGCAGAAAGTGTGTTTCACTACAACATATTTCGGTGCGAGTCTGGCTGTGTTATGAGCTAATGCACCAAGGAATTCACTCAGCTACATTTTCATACGCTCAATTATTTAATACACCAGACGAACAACAGCTTCACTTGCAGGCCCTGCTCTCAACTTTATCTGTTCTTGTTTATTCGAGGGAAACAAAGTTAAATTGTTTGCTCTTGAATGGCTTTAACGTGGATATGGTTGGTGGGGGAGGGATTGGTATGTTGGGTGGTTTGGTGGTTCTCGGAGGAGTACTAGCAATTATAATGCCGACTATATCGCCTTTGAACAGCTCGTTGTCTGTCATAGACACGCCATCGATTGCAGCCGTTCTGCCCGGGCCAACTTTCTGCCCCATTTGCCTCCTATTGCCCTTTAGCACTTAGAAAATAAATTGCCTATAACGAACTCTGTATAAAAATAATTATATGTATTAACTGCTAGTAGAGTTTTAGTTATAAGAACTTTATTAATTCCCTGTAAAATAGAATTAGAACTCAGAACAAGTCTTGTTCTGCTTTTCTAACAAATCTTAAATATTAATTATAGAAAATTATGTAAAAGGTTATCATGTTAAAGGTTATCTTAAAAAAAAATCTTAAATAAAATATTAGACTTTAATGGCTATCTTGTTATTTTATTTAATGGAGTTATTTCAAAAAATGCTCGTTTTAAGTTTAAAAAAATTGATTTTACCAGCTTAAATCTTAAATCTTGCTCTTATTAAAAAAAAAAAAATAGTAATAATATTTGTTTAGTGTAACGGTGGGAGCCACAAAGAAACAGTGGCCAGAAGAACAACAGCAGCAGCAGCGACAGTGGCAACAACAAAGAATAAAGGCCGACAGCTGCACAGCTTAAGTAACATAAGGTGCCCCATCGCCTCATACTTTGCTTTATTTATGGCCTGGTCCGGCTTATTGTTGGCTTTTAAAGCCAGCTCCGCTATTGGCCATTGTTTGCCTGAATTATTGATTTTCATTAGTGTCTTGCCCGTCTTCGATTACGGCGACAGTTTGGATTTGTTTTGTTGGTTTGTTGTTGAGTTCAAGACACCCCAACCACATTTGGCAGCCAGCTGGTACATTTTGTATTTGATTTCCTTTGAAATCAGAACTCAATGGCCTCGCCAGTTCGACCAGTGATTTAATTTGAGGCGCCCAAGCCGGCACAATTGAAATGTTCGGCTGGCTTTAACTTGGCCCAGCTAGTCTGCGATTCTTGAGACTGCCAGACCGGCAACTGGGAATTTTTTAATTAAATTAAAATGTCGACGGTTGTCGGTTGACGGTGAACGGCAGACGGTAGACGATGCCCTGCCTACCGTCCCAACGGCCACAATGCAATTGGAAGGTTTCCATTTTAATTAAAGTTTTTACGCGCATTTCACTTACTCGAAATCGCAGCGAAGGCACAGCCACAAACAGCGGCCAACATCCGCCGTAGACTGGCAACCAAAAGTGGCAAATTTCATATTCCGTTAGAGTCCTGGCAACCTGAAATCTGGCTGGATTCGAAACAAGTCAGAGAGGGACAGACGAGAACAGCGAGAGGACTATTTAAATAGGGAAAGCGTAAAAACGGGGACTTTTCTTGCTGCACTCAGAAAAAATTAATTATTAATTGGGTAAAAACATAATATAATTATAAAGTTAGCAGAATTAAATTTGTAATTTAACAAAAGCCCCCTATTTACAAAGCTGGTCTTAGCAGATATCAATCTCTTTTCAATGTTATATTTTGATAAATCCAGCTAATTTTAACGCTATCCAAAAATATATAAAAATAGTCATTTAAACAAGCTATATTACAATAGTTCGTTTATAACATTGCGTACACTGATTTAAGGAACAAAACTTAGTTTTCAAGTTTCTTTATATATGTTAAATAAATGAAGAAGTTTGCGTTATTTACTTGCCAAACTTCAGGGTTTTTCTTTTTGGTTAATTTCAACTGTAGAAACCAAACACGTTGAGTGTATTCATAGCATTGATTTCCCAATTTCAGTCCAGGAGCTTCCCCACACTGAGATCTAGTTACCCGCTGCTCGCAATTGGAAGCCAGTTCCTAGGATACCAGCTACTTTTCACTCTCTTTATTTCTAGATTTTAAACTTGAAATTGATTAAAGGCGACTTGTACTGGCAGGTGTTTAATTCGTTATTGATGTGTTGTGCTGACATTGCGCATACGCCGTGTGGAATGCTTGGACCGCCTAAGAAGCGAATAAACCAGGGATAAGATGGCTGAGGGCACAGTTAGGGCTTCGGCAGCTCCTCTCGCGTAACTTTTAAAGCTTCCCAAGCTAATGGAGAGACTGCCCCTACCTAAATGCAATTTACCCATCATTGTTGTGCATAATCGAGGCAATTATGCAGCGCAATGATCTGGCAAGGTCTGTGAAGGCCGACTTGAACTTGTCATTAAGGGTCTGCTATCTGCGATGCCGTGATATTAATTGGCAAGCCGGCTCTTGTGCAACCGATTCCCCATGGGAGTCCGTCAACCCACCTCGGCAATTACCCCTTTGTCTTTTCCAATTAGACCAGTCAATGACCTCTCCTCGCAGTCAGCCGGCTGTTGATGGCAAATAATTGGCGCAGATAAGCCGGCATTAAGCCACATTAAATTATGCACTGAGGGATCCCCTTTTGGCCCAGCGAGGGAAGTGGCTCTGCAGCGGATGGAGTTCAAACTGGAGCGCTCCTGGAGTTTCGAGTGTGTCAGCAAGGAGCGGCAGGCGTCGCTGGTTGTGCGGCGATGACGGCAACGCAACGGCGGTGAGTAGCAATTAAAATGTCAATTGAAACGCCCCCTTGTCCAAGACCAAGTAGGGGAATGGGGGGTGGGATAGGCACGGAAAAAAACATACAGTGGAACAAGACCCATTTTCTTCTTATTCAAATAGTTTTGTACACAGCATGGAAGCTTTGGAATAATTGTGAAAAAGAAGAAAATGCATATTTTTTTAAGTAGGAAGTTTTTATACCCTTGCAGCTGTTACATAAATTATATGTTCTATATTTCGATGCTCATCAATAAAAACGACAAAAATCGAACAAAAATTACAAACCATATTTTTAATGCAGGTTTTTAGGTCATTGTACCACAAGGTTTTAGAGGTATAGAATTTCGAAATCGGATTTCTGGGAGAAAAGTTAAGACCTTTAAAGTGCAGGTTTTAGATCACATTTCGGGAAAGCCATTTTTGTTAAATTTTGAAATTAGTTTTAAAGATATGAATACATACAAAAAATCCATTTTTAATGAAGCGAGGTATTTATTTAACTTAATTATTATAACCAAAAGTTTTAGCGAATAGTCGAACCACTGTGACGCGCTGATATTGCAAACGGCGGAGCCGGCTGGTCCTTGTCCGTATCCGGGAATCGTTTCTGGTTGCGAACTAAACAGAGAAGAGGAGAGTGGCAGAGGCAAGCCCGAGCCAAAGGCAAACATTCCAATTTCATTTGGCTTGCTTTGGGGACCGGGTGGCTTGTTTTAGCCCCTGTTTTAGCTGCCAACTTCAGGCCTTCCATTGTCAACTAATTTCGGAGCGGTCGGAATCAAAGTTGCATTCGCCGTGCCCAAGCCAAGTCCATTATAAACTTTCGCTTTTGGCAGTGCCGTCAAGCTGGAGCAAAACAATGGGATCAGGTGGGTTGCACCCAGTCAAAGGAAGTCCCGGGCACACGAGGTGGTTCGAAATGGGGCCAAGTATGGGGCTATTATGGCATTGTTGGCCTGACAAACAGCCAGCACGCTGAAGGCCCAAATCCGTGCCGTGATGAGGATGTCGTGCCCTTGGTTTGAGTGTAATTAAATTCCGCTTTAAAGTGCAACACCGCTCAACGGTAAAAATAGTAACTAATGTGCCAAACGAGCCACTCGTTTCCCATTTTCGTGGTTCACTGGCTCGGCTTAATTTCATTTGGAATCGTTAACGTCCCAAAAAAATACCGCCAGATAGAAACCAAAATGCGAAAGGTTCAGCTTGTCATAGGTCAAGCTTTGACCCCTTTTTCCCACCGCAGTAGCAGGTGGGAAATCGTATTATATATACGTGGGATTTATTTTCTGCCCTGCACATTTTGAGTTTACAATTAAATTAGAAACTTTGACTGTGTTTCGTAAAGTTTCGGCGACAGCGTCAGAGCTCCGCCAGTTGGACAAACAGTTTTAGTCCGGGATTCCCGGTCACCCTCCACTGAACACCCCGACATCTGACGAAATAAAATACGTGACACAATTCCATATGAGAACAAGCACACTAGGGGCAACAACAAGTGCACCAACTTCTGGTGTGCCCTGTACGATATAATCCCTGGACTTCAGCGGAGTTCAATGTGCTTTCAAGTCTTGCAAAAGCTAAGCCAGCTGAGAGTTGGCAGCAAAAAATCTATTTATCCATCGGCATTCAGGGGTTCAAATAAGCAGGCAGTTGAAATTTAATTTCATAGTGCCTTCGATGCAAAATGGAGCTTAATTAGTGAATTTTAATATCGTAATAACGAACTAATATCGGATTTCGGGCGAATTTTTAATTTAATTGATTTTATTCGAGGGTTAATTTAATTTTAGCTGCTGGTTCCTGGTAGCAAATTTTTTCGGTTTTCCTGAAGTATATAAAACCGTATATTTTTTTAACATTAAATTTTATTAAAGAAAAGCTTGATCAAAATTTAAACATTTAAATTGATTTAAATGCAAATTTACATTAAATAATAAGTAAATCTATTTAATGAACTCACACAAATATTTAATGGGATTTATTCTTTCATAAGCCTACTTTAAAATTAAACTTTTCAATATCACACACAGCCCCCATTTAATCCTTGTTTTTTTTTTTATATTTTGTATACAGTGCACAAGTCTACCAAAGAGTTCACTGAACTATAAATGCATAGGAACTTGTCTTGTGCACACACATATGTACGTTTAAGTGTGGCAGGTGGCAGATGGGGCAGACACTTGGCCCCATTCTTTTTCAATTCGTTTTCGTAGTCTTAGCTGGATTTTATTTATTTATATGGCCAAATGTTGTCTTTCGATTCGGCTGCTTTCATTTCCTAGCCGGCAGCCGACTTCCCTGTTTGCTATGCCCCCCAGCTCGCTTCCTCCCGCCCAGCTATCTATCTATGGATTTCCCTCTGGCTCGCTGCACTTGCGCTCATTAAACATTTAGCTACATTGTCTGGCGTATCTTGGATGTACAAAATGGGGGAAGATTTTGGCTTGGGCGGGTTGCAGACAAAAGATATGAGGCAAAAGCGCAACGTCAAAAAGGAAATTGTACGCCTAATGGTCATTGCCGGACCAAATGAAGCTGCCATTGGGTGCCGAGCCGGCTCCTTCTGTCTATTGAAATATTTAAAAGGATTTCTTTTGCTGGCCGGCTGCCTCTTTTAGCCATATCTCTCCATTTCTCCCGCCCGGCAAACGATCTGGGATTAAGCAAATCAAAAAGTCAGTGCCCCAGCATCACTTTGAACCACCGACATCGACAACTGTGCCCGTTCTTTACACTGAAAACTATATGGATTAAATTTTTTTCTATTAAGAAAAAACATTATTTTAACGTCTGTTGTAAAAATACATATATTCCTTTATTAAATGTGACTTCCATTAAATGACCAAACATTAAGTGAATATTTTAAAGCAAAAAGCCGTTAAAATTATTACATTCATTAATTTCCAGCTTATTATTAGGTCATAATCTGTTAAAATGGATTTGACTTTTACCTGACAGAATTATCTTAACAAAAGATATGGATTTTTGTTTGCAGATTTCAGATTTTGAGTTACTCATGAAATACTTTAGTGTATCCTAGTCTATAAAAAACTTTCAAATTCAAGATAAAATTTACATTCTTTTTTGAGTGATCCAGGACCGTTTGGGTCCTTGCCCTGGAACGGTTCGCTGTCTCTGACATCGACGTCCCAGTAACAGTCACAGTTGCAGCTGGACTCGCAGCCTTGTCCGAATGCAATTATAATGTCAGCGATGCAGAAATGGAGCTGCCCAGGGCGGAAAAATGGACGGCTAACATGCGAGGGCAAAGAGCTCGAATTGGAGTGCGAGTTCCACCTCCGCCCGCAGGACTCCGGTCAAACACGCATTTGCCATGCCAAAAAGACTGGACACTCGACTCCCAACGGTTTCGCAGAACCCACTCAGCTGGATTCGCAAAAACCAAAGGGGAATGGGCGTCCGTCGGAGCGACTGCCACGCCCATACACGCCATTAAGCGCACTTGTGATGTACGTAAATTAATTTACTGTCGGCCATTTATGTTCGCCGGCAACCAATAAAGGAGCAACAACATCCACGTCAACATCAGCAGCACAAAGATGAAGAACCAAGCGCGTTGTTAGCGGCTTTATTGACAGACAGAAATTTGTAGCCGACCAGCAAAAAGTTGCACATGCCGCAAAAGTTTGCTAATAAATAACATTTAGCACCAGGAGTTTGCCATAAAAACACGACCCAAAAGTGAAAGACACATCCCACATAATTATTGATTCGACAGGCAGGATATATGTAAGCAGAATTTATGATTCAGGTTGATATATGTTTGGGGATTTTGATTCTTCACTGCTAATCTATGTCAGGGATTAACAAAGCAGAAAATGTAGGTACACAACATGAAAGCTGCAATAAACAAAAATAAATTGTATTTCAAATGTACGTGCCTTGGTTAGGTTTTATTTTTTATATTTGTATGTACTTTTATTTAAAAAAAATTTGGTTGTTTGTTATTAAGTTGAAAACCTTTCAGAAAAAATATTGGAAACCACTAAAGGTACTACACTGCAGGGTACTGATTTTAAAAACTGCAACATTCATATTTCACTTCATTTTACGACCACTTCGTTTAGCTATTATAAACTTTTTAATTCAGTACATTTTGTCATTAATACCAATAAAGTTAACATTTTTTTTTCATTATTAAAATGTCAAACTTAGTGGATAATCAAAGGTAAAAAAGTGATGAAAGTAATATTTTAAACAAAATCCTTTTCTGATTTACTATTCAATCCTGATTTATTTACAGGTTAATGATTTTCTAAAAGAAAGCACACAAATAATTGGATTAAACCCTCATTACTGCTGAATTTAAGTAATTGAATATATAATAGGGACTATAAATATATTTTTCAAAGAAATTTTTAAGTTTGAGTAAGGTATCTAGGCTTTAAAGCCCTGTGGCTCAGTATTTGTAATGCCCTAAATTACTGTCAGCACTGAAAGTAGTTATTGTCAATGCCGTTATTCAGGAAGATGAAAGCGCGTTATGAACGCGAATGTGTGTCGCAAATAGCGACCGCAAGTTGCGGATATTATCTGGAGGGTGTCACTTTGTCGCCAACAGATACTTAAGTGCTGTCCGGCAGCCCCAAGCGCCGCATTCCGCCACATTCCGCCGTAGTCCGGCCGGAGTGGCGAGCGGAAGCACGCGACTACGGCGGAAATTGCTGCACATGCAAGGCACGCAGCCAGTCACTTGGTGGACCCTCAACCACCCACCCGGGACCCCCTCTTGTCCCCAACACTCCTAGCATCGGGATGCCATCAACAGCGGAGTTTTCGAGTTAACAAATTAAAGTAAAAATTACAATGCATGGCATGCCATAAATACGAAAGTTTAAGACCTTGACAGCCATGACCAATTGACCCAATTGTTTGCCCGTTTTTCCCGCACTTTGCATGCGCCGAGCTCGGCGTAGGTGTTTGTGTGTGCTTGTGTGGGCGGAGGTTTGTTTTTCGAAAGGGGTTCGAGGGGTTCGAGGGGTTTTTGGGCTTTCGAGTGCCCGAGCAATTGCAGCAGCCAACGTGAGAGTGGCCAAATTGAATTTGAAGCGCTCAGACCCAAAACGAAATAGGGCCATTCCCAAAGGCCTTAATCGCAGAGCAAACATTGACTTTAATTCTGCTTTGAAGCAAAGAGAGTCACTCTCTTAGAGGGACCCACTGGTTCCCTTGCTCTTTTGGCCCGTTTTTATCCGGCCAAGAGTTCGGGCCTTTTGGCTTCGGCTTGTGGACACGACCTAGGCAAACGGAAAATGGAAAAGCGGCGGGCTTTCCTCGACTGTCAGTTTGCCGCAGTCGAGCAACGAACACGCAGCGCGCGGTTTCTTCCCATTCATTCGTGAGGATAGAGTTTAGCCAGGATAACTCAACAATATCGTGCTCGATCCTTCGAGAGTCGGTCAAAGGTGGCAAAAGGAAAAGATCCAAACAAAAGTGATAGTGAGTGTATGTGTGTGAGGGGGTCACCATGAGCACCAGTGGCAAAGCGGGGTCACCACCTCCCCTTTGAACCGGTCCACGCAGATTGAGCTTGTGACAAAGCCGCAAATGCAGCGGCTAGTTGCGAATTCACAACGTGCCACGGGCAAAGCACTGACACCTCCATCGCGTTCGGTCTCCCAAAAATTCAGTGTCCATTGCAACCAGCAACTCGCAGCCTGCAACCCGCAACCCGTAACCCGTAACCCCTAACCCGTACTCTGTATCCGTATTCCGTGTTCGCGTCGCGGTTCGTTGAGTTGACAGCCAAAAATGTCGGTTTAGTTGCGCCATTATCTATATGCACACGAGTCCGGGGCACTGGGCTTGCAGATTGCATCCTATATCCGCGGAACGTGTCGCCATCGCCATCGTCACCGCTGGCCATGTAAGTGATATCAGAATGGGTTTTGAGTTGCCGCAGGAACTGTGTGCGCTGTGCTACCACAATAAATTACCTGGCAACTGAC
This sequence comes from Drosophila fuyamai, assembly GCA_018153365.1. Classification (NCBI taxonomy): domain Eukaryota; kingdom Metazoa; phylum Arthropoda; class Insecta; order Diptera; family Drosophilidae; genus Drosophila; species Drosophila fuyamai. The sequence goes on along the minus strand of JAECXW010000116.1, from coordinate 8,880,778 downwards.
ATGTTTCCGAATCGAAAAGCAGTTGCCCCAGCCGCCTCCGGATAGGCCCTGGCGTAATTAAATTTCTGTAAATTTTATCAAAATTTACGACACTCTTGCAACAGCAGCAGCAGCAGTAACAGCAGCAGCCACAACAGCCATCAGTCTTTTTCTTTATCCTTTCGGGGTCCTCTGTTTGGTAACAATGGTGCCATGTCGAAATCGAGCCGCGGGCCATTTTGCGATGCTCCTCTGATACACGTTTTTGTGTCGAAAAATTTCAGAAAAACTAAAGCCAAACTCCATTAGGATGTAGCAAAAGCCGCATGATTTATACAAGGGTCATGCATCATATTCCTAAGCACGCCAACATATGTACAGCCTTGTGTATTTTTGGTCACCTATATAGATAATGTTATTGATCTTTCTTAACTTTTTGCTCAGGGCCTGGTCATCACAGCGGACTTTTCAACGAAAATAATAGATTTTTGTCAAAACAATGCAACTAATGGAGAAAATATAACCTTCAATTAGTTAGGTATGCTTAATTTTTAAAAGAAAGCTAGTTTCAGTGATTTAGGCCCTAAGGTCTGAGATACTTAATATATTAATATACTTTTACTCTTTAAGATGTCCGTATTGCTGATTTAGTTTATTTCGCTTACCTGCCATAAATGTAGGCCATTACGTCGGTACTACCCCAACCAAATCGTAATAAATCAAAGTTCTGCTTGCTCAAAATTAGTAAAATGCAAATAACATGACAATATTAATGATTTTCCTTAGAGACATGCACACACTGCACATAATAATAAAATATGAAACAAGGCAAATACAATTCCGCTGTATATGGAATGTCTTAACGATGACTGGCTGCCTGCGCAGTGACGGTAAATATCGGATACCCGGTGTTTTATCAATTGCCATATCGCGTGTTCAAGCGCGCAAAAAAAATAATATCAAAAGGAAAAAAAAAACAAAAATTTGGTAAATGAATGTAACGAAAACGAAATTGTTGCGAGTGGCAGCCATCGAGTGGAACAATGGACTCCTGTTCCCGGAAAGTGTGTGAACCGTTTTGCCCAACAAGAAACCTGATAGCGACCCGCACAAAAGAGCACTTTCGGTTGCGAATGGCACGAGCCTTTTGCCATTTGATGGCCATTAGCTATTTGCTGCCGCTAATCGAAGTTTATGTTTTGCATTCATGTAACTCCCCCCAAAATATTTGCTTTGTGGGGAAGGGGTTGGGGGTGGGCAAGGCCACGCCCTCGATCGACCGACTATCAACTAACATCCAGGCAAGTTCTCATGTTGCGACTGTCAGTTTAATACAAATGAACTGTTTATGTTAATAAATGAGCTCACCGGTTTATGCCACATCTTGGTGAGGGGCACGTCTCCCAAAGGGGGGTATTACATCATTAAAGCAACACCTGCTGTGAGAGAGTGTGTGTGTAGGGATGGGGTGGGGTGGGGTGGTGTGTATGTCAATGTCAAGAGGCGCCTAGCTATATCCCTAGTAATGTGGCAAGCAAATTACAGCTAATTAACATTTCTTTTTTTTTTCAATTTGTGCCACAGATATTTGGTCAGGATGCTCTAAAAGAATACACTCAACAATTAGAAAGTGGATCTTGTTTTCCGATCATAACAAAATCTAAAAATTATGTATTTATTAAAGATTTCTTTAAAATATATTCTTCTAATAATTTAAGTGAATTTTAAATCATTAACTTATGATTATCATTGTTTAAAAATCAAACAGAAATAACAATTTCTGGCAATAACTAGTTTTTTATTTCTTGCTTGTGGCACTAAACCTCATTCTCTTTTAAATTCAAGCAAAACAAAATGTTTTATAACACCGTTTGAAAATTTGCATTTGCATGAAATAAGCTCATAGAAAGCTCGAAGAAATAATCTAACCTCAAAGCCTTTTATTCGAAATAACCTGTTGAGTAATTGAACTTCTTAATTCATGCGTTTTTTAATGAAAAAGTGTACATTTTAAAAAAATTAATAAAAAAATTTTAATTAACAGACTTTTACATTAAACAATAGCGAATACATCAAAAAAAAGTTGTAAAATTGTATGAATTTGCGTGATCAAATATGGTTTAATTAGGTCGAAAAAGAAACATTTTAATATAAAAGAAAATGTTTATTAAATTATAAACCAGGATATGTGACAGGATTAAATGCTAAGAGCTACTGGTTATCTCACAGTGCTGTCAGCTGAAAGCCGACCGTGAGAGTCTTTGCCGCTCTGTTGGGCGTTTAATAGCCGGAAATCTGTCTATTTCCGCTTGCCGTGGCGTTGATTATACTTAATAGATGACCGGCTGGAGCTCGCTCTCCTCGGAATCCTGCTAATTTTTCTTTTCTGCTGCTTTTTGCCTGATACTCGAGTATTAGTCGAGCTGTAATTATGCTCTAATTATATGCCATATGTGTGCAAGCCAGTGTGTGTGTGTGTTTGTATGTGGGCCTGTGGCGCAAGGAAAAATCTCTGCTGCGATGTAATTACAACCCAAGTGTTGCCTCCTCCTCCCGATGGCGACTTTAATCCTCGTTTCTTTTTTCCTTTCTTTCCTTTTTTCTGTTCAGCTCGCCAGGGAATCTGGCGGCAGGTGAGGCCATCCAGATAGTGGTGGCCCAATTGAAGGTCCTTCGGAATGGCCGAGTGGCCTTGCATGTGTTTAATTGGGCTGTCACTTGTGGGAAATTATCATTGTTAACCACAAATAATTGTCTATATTTATACAAAAAGTTGCAATTATGCTTCTTCTCTCTCTTTTCAGGTGAACTGTAAAATAAACAATTAAAATCTACAAATCCAATTAATAACGAATAAAGTATAAGGTCCAAAACCAATTCAATGTAAAAAAAAAATTTAATTAAAGTTATAACTTTAACGATACATATCAATGTTAGTCTGATTTTCCTTTAATACACACAAATATTTATTAAATGCCAATAAATATATCAAAATATTTAAAGTGCTAAGATTGATTACAAATAATAGAGTTAAAAGGATATCCTAGAGCAATTAAATCGATTTAAGATTCCTAGATTGAAGTGAAGTGATTAAAGCAAAAACAAGGTGGCAAAATAAATCTTTAATTAAATCGACTGTGTAGAAGAATGCATTTTAATTGAATGGAAATAACGAATCACGCGAGTTTTCCTCTAAAACACGCACATCGGTGTCGCGCAAAATCGCTTTGTCATGTAATGTCTTTATGCCTCTCAGCGGATCAAGTGCTTAGGCGATAAGGAAAAGCAGCTGCCAGGCTCCTATCCGGATTTATATGAATAAATGAAGGCACGCATGCTACGGCCGTAAGCCAAAGTTGAAGGGGGCCTAGAATTCCATCGCACAGCGGATTAGCTGCAACATAAAGGCACAACACACAAAGGCCCTGAAATAGAGAGAAAAATAAACCGGGGAAAACCAGCAGGAAGGCGGGATTTGGCGCCCTCCATGACGTCAACAGTGTGTAAATGGGCAAGCAATTAAGCCGTTAACGATGTGCCCGCTCTCAAAGGCGCCACCCAGGACCAGGACCTCCCGAATCCAGATCGCCATAGAACGCCAGATAGAGTCCTTTACGAGCAAAAGCAAACCTATGAAAAATGCATTCAGCTGCGCTGTGCCCAATGTCGCTGATTAATTCCAAGTAAGTTGATGAGCTTGTGCTTTTACGCTCCCTTTTAACGAGTTCCACTCGGGCACTTTACGAGACTGCCGGAGATCCAGACAACGCGTTAATTTCTGGTAATCATCGCGGTTTTAAAAGAAAGAAGATGGGGTTGAAAGAAGTGCAGGAAATATAGTCGTCAATTCTCGGAAAAATCCCTTATTCGCAGAATTAGGGGAATAAGTTTGGAATATAAATTTATAAACTATGATGTAAACGAACAAAAACAATGGCAACTTTTGTGGAATTTTCATACATTTTTAAGTTGATCCTTTAAAGGTTTTATCTCATTTAAAGCATACAAAAAACAAAAATATAAAAGCCACTAATAATCAAGTATTTGCTTACCTGTTTAAACTTTCCCTTTTTTCATTGAAAGAAAACCTGTTACACTTTAATTAGCTTACGTAAAGTAAAATCAATTTTGCTTGTGCAAATTGTGTATAACCCCACATTTTTACCGATTTAATATTCTTCATGGTCAACATAGTAACATTGCATTCAGCTCGTGTACAAACACAGCACCATGTTAAACTCATAATAAATTCGTATCCTTTATGCTCTTGCAACCAGCAATCAAACAATTTTCTGGAAAATGTTCCTCATTTTATATATGTAATTTCGTTTTCAAAATTAGATTACAGACATTCGCCTGTGGGTACTGTACAAAATAGCAGCATACTCTTCAGCTCTCATCAAAAATGCGAACAAATTTGTAAAGAGATAGCAACGAGCCGGTAGCGGGAAGTTTTTTGGTAGCTAGCGTTGCTATTATTATTAGCATGGTTGGTTGTACTAAAAACACAACACTGAAAATACGAGTTATTTTAGAGCGCTGGCAACAGTAAGGATTCGAATGGCAGGAAGCCCCAAGGTCTGTGTTTTCATAGAGCATTGGCGTGAATTGTGTGTGTTGTGAGTGGAACTGGCATGTCGTTTGCCAAAAATCGGACAGCCAGACAAATACATGCACAACTTGAAAGCGAAATCTTGGCAGCACGGCCTCTGAAAGTCATCTAATTCTCTCAATTCAAACACTTTTACCTAAGCCGCACTCACAAACAAGACCAAACATCGGATCTTGTTTGTTGGCAGCCATTGAAAAGTTAGTAAACTGAATGCGAAAACCAAGCCCAGTGATGTCTCCACTGAAAAAAATATTATTAGTAAACAGTCGTATACTTTATCTGGGATAGGCCGATAAGTCTAATAAACAAGTCGTGTTTGGATTGAAATATAACTTGTTGTGTACGCAACACTACACTTTGCATTAGTACATAAATATTGAAGGCCTCCAGTTGAAAATTTCTAATAAATCGCCTAATTAAACTGCAAAAAACTTCCTTCCTTTCGAACTGCAATCATTTTGAGTTGTCTGTAACACTCTGAATTATTACTTTTAAGTAAGAGATACTTGACTTTTTCACTCTGTATGCCAACATGGAGAGGCCAGAAGTAAGAAGCCCGGCCTAAAACAGGCAATTCATAGTCAGCTCGGATTCAATGGCGCTCATTCACCGGCTTAGACTTTCTTCCATTGGCATGGGGAAAGTGTGGCACACATATGTACGTGTGTAGGCAGGCGAGAGGGAGGAGGGTGGTGTATAAATCAAGCACACACACATGCATGCACACGGGTGGGCGGTCTCCTTGGCCCATCCACCCTTGCTGCAGCCGATGGCGCTTAAAGGCATTTTCGCAAAAGTTTTTGACTTGAGCATTTCAATCGCCTGTTTTATTGCTCACATATTTTATGCCGTTTATGCTCAAAATTCAGCTCAACATACGCGACTTTGGCTTTACACAAAAACAGCAGCAAGGAGCTGCCTGTCTGTATATCTGGGTGTGAGTGTGTGTGTCTTTTGTATCGGTGTGTGTCCTGCGGCGTTGAGCAAGTAAAAGCAACTCTTGCCAGCGCTGAGGAAAAACCGCATTGCGGCACATTATGCGCGCTGGAATTCCCTCAAGTCCCTTTCATTCCCCGAAAGAAAGAGGGAAAACGCAGCCGCGAAAGAAATGCGCAAATGTTTGTCACCCCCGCCCCGCCCCCGCCTTCTTCTTTTCCCCATTTCTTGGGGGCGTGGTCAGCGGTCGGACATGGCTATTTGACTGCATTTTCCCGCCAACTGATAAACTAGGTGCTTGCTCCGTGTATTTGCCTTGCGGTTTTCCGTTTGCTTTGCCCAGCTTTGCTTTAAAAAAAACATTTACAATTAATTAATGTTTTTGTGCGTGAAAATGTATTTTAATTGTGCAACTGTTGCCGTCGACGTTGCGGTTAGGTAAATATTAATGTTGCCTTCGGTGCGTTGACATTGCTTTAAATTCCCATCTGCCGACGACAGTTGAGCCTTTAGCCTTTTCCTGAGCTGGAGGATTGCGGACTGGGGATTGGGGTTTTCCACTTTTGATTGAAATGTTTGTCAAGTTTATTTGCCCCGGGCTGTCTGAAATGATTTGCCAGCCAGGCCGGCAACAATGTAAACACTTTTATGTGTTCAGCAGAGATGAGATGAAACAGGGCCCAACGACCATGAGAAAGGACTCAAAGGCATCTCGGCCTTAGCTCGGTTCAATTAAGACAAAGCTCCTTTGGCCGACTCACTTATTGATTTTCATTCACTAATGAAAAGTGAACATAAAAAGCAAAAGACACTTAACCCTTTTATTGAATCGGCCACGCAATCTGCCGATGACGTCAGATAGTGCCTGACTAAAGGACAGACTAGCCGATCGACTGACTGCTTGAATAACTGACAGAATGACGGAGTGACAGACTGGCGACTGACTTTACCGAAAGCATGGGCAACAGCTTGGTTCAGAGCCATCCAAGTGGTGGCCCTCTCCCACAGAAATAACACTTTAAAAACCAGGCACTGACACACTGGGTGAACGTGCCTACACTGAGGGAAAATGTTTACCTTAGATATACATATAAATATATTAATCTGAGAGACAGATATTAATGGGTAAAGGAAAAGGGGCAGATAGGATCTATGAAAAGTAGTTTGAATCGAGTTTAAGGATTGCATTGTTTCGGATGTAAGAAACCGTAAACAAGATGAATTTATCAGTTAATAATGAAAATAAATATTTTATTTAAATTTAATAAATATAAATTATCATTAACTCAAATAAGTTTATATTGGATATTTCTTATCACTTTTTATCACTTGATAAAAATTTCTTATTAATTAAGGGTAAATGGTAAATAAAATGTAATTTATTAACTTATTTTCTATAATAATGATATATAATAATTACTAGACTTAATTTAAAAACAATTATACTAAGTCCGCCAATGGTGAAAAATGGTTTAGTTTAGTTTTCTCATAAATTTATTTATTTTGGCTTTCTCATTTAGTTATCTTACCCACTAGGAAATTATTGAGTGTGAAGGGAAATGTTTTTCGCCTAGTGCCTGTGGGTGTCAATGTTTGAGGACGTGTTCGTGTCTGACTGCCTCTCGAAGCGCACACAGCACGCCTCTGGTCGGAAAGGGGCTTTTAACCCACATAATAATTACTGTACTGAAAGGTTACCACGGTCGAATGCGAAAAGTTCGAGTCGATAATTGCAGCGGCTGTTTGGGCCGTGGTAAGCGATAGTTAAATATGTGTATTTGCCGAGGGGTGTCTTATAATCGGTACTACTAATTGCTCCCGGCTGTTTCCCCCATGTAAAGACCGGCCGCCTTGATTGTCGAGCTACGCATCGATGGCTATGAATTCGGTTTGCTTTCGTTTTTGGAATTTCAACGGGAATTCGGTATTTGGTATTTCGCATTCGCGATTGAGTGAGTAAGCAATGCGCGGTCGGCTGCATGTGCCACTTCCGCTTGATAGCGTCATGGTTCCGGCTCCGTATCCGTATCCGCAGCGAGTGGGTGGTGCTTGGAAGGACCAACCTGTTTTTTTTCGCATTCCAGGACATACCCGCTGCACTGGAATAGAACAGCGTTTGCGTGACATTTGCACGTTAGTGGCGAAATGCGTTTGTTTTGTGGGGAAATGCCACATCGGAACCGCTTTTGGCATTCCTCACTGTGTTCGCAGGACTTTATTAGTTGTTTGTCTGTGGGACAGGCACACGTCAACTTTTATGATAGGCCAGCTATTAATAGCCAGCCAGCGAATGCGGGCCAACTTTGCATAGCAATTTGTATAATTTAAACAATTTAATTTTTGAATGGTACTTCAGTTGCAATTGTTTAAAACTCGCCTTTGCAGGACTGCTGACCACTTGGCGCTGAAATGTAGGCAACACTTTAATCTCGAGATCCCGAAGGAACCGCTCTGCGGTTGTATTTGCTATGTATGTGTGTGTGGGCATGTGCGTGTGTGCGGGAGTGTGTGTGTGTTTGAAAGCAGAAAATGCATTTAGTATGCAAACAAAATGGGCACAAAACTGTCGTTATTTATGCAAACCTAACTTCTGCTCTTTAGAAATTATTATTTCGCTCCTTTTACATTCGCCTCTTCTGTATTTTTTGTATTTTTTGTTTATTTCAACCAGCCCGTTGTTTCTCTTGCTGTTGCCAGTTGGTTTGCATTTCCGTCTTTATGTTTGCTCACTCGCACACAGAGACACTCGCACTAACAAACACACACACCCAAAACACACGGAAGTACAGACGCATAATGGGCGGAGCATTTGGCCCGCTTCCTTCCGTCTTCTGCGTTGCCATTTAACTTGTGCACGCTGCAGCCCTTCGTCCGAATGGCTTTAACCCTTGCTGCGTCGTTAAACACGATTATTGCATTGCAAAATACAAATAAAAACAAAAAAAAAAAATGCGAATAATTTTAATTTGAATTTTTATTAAATCCTTACAATGCTCAGGGTGTATTCATTTTTTTGATGATTTTTAAGACTAAAAACAGAGCGACGTTTTTGTGACATAGTTTGACATAGTATTTGCCGTTGACCAATAATTTATAAAAACATAACTTATTACAGATTTAAAATAAAATTTATATAAATAAATGTAACCACTAAAATGGTTTTGGTTTATATAAGTGCCTAAAAATCCGTTGGAAAATTTAGTGACTTACCTTTATATTCGTTTGGACTTCCGCAGTTCAAACCTTACTTTATATTCGTTTGGACTTCTGCAGTTCAAACCTTACTTTATGTATAACATGAAAACTAGAAATATAGTCACTTTAGCAGTTTAACATTTCCTCAATACTTGGTGTTTATTTGAGAAGAAGAATTTTTATAGATCCAGTCTTAATTAATCGAAAAAGCTTAAAACGGTCCAAACATTAGTAATCTTTGTATAACATTTAAATAAATTATTTTATCAAACGCTTTGCCTAGCTTAGGGTTAAGCCAGAATTAGGTTAAATTTCGAAGGGCAGTCTTAAAGTACTCGACCTCATCATCGCCTGGTGCCATCAATTAAAGCCAAATACTTTGTGCCGTGTGCCGGGGAAATAAAGAGCAAAAAATGTATAACGCCCATTCAGGTGGCCAGGATTCAGGGACAAAGCATGGTGCGCCGTCACCAAATGAATGGCCACCTGGCAGGCATCTATTTGGCCGGCCTGGAGTGGGTCCGATGGTGTGGCATTAATGGGGGAATGGGGCTGGCTAATTTGCCGCAGGACTGTGGCCATCCACTGGCCGCCGGCGGGTTGTCTGCAACTGTCCATAAGGGGTGGAGTCGTAGCTGGAAATTATATAGCGCGGGCATCATCAACGAGTCGCCATCTCAACAATCACTTTCCAAATATGTCAACATAATTAATTTTCAATTATCCCAGTGACATTTCCCGCACACATTGGCACTCTCACTCACACACACACACACCGTTGGAATCGAGCTAATTGGGAGGGGCATGGGGGTGGGATGGGCGTAGTCTATTATTATTAATGACAGAGCTCGCTTTGCTGGCGACCCTCTGGTGTCACTTAGTATAATTGAGCAGCGTTTGATGGAAATAATTCACAATCCCGCTGGCTCACAATGGAGTAAGTAAATTATTTTTGATGGTCCTGCTGATGTCGATCGATTAATCACGAAAGCAAATGCCGATGCATAGTTTTTGAGCCGATTCGGAGACTAGCATAATGGCATAATGTGCTACCTGACCCAGGATGACCCTGACCCCAAGGAAAACCGCAGAAAGGTGACAAGTCTGTGGTGTTCCCCAGCTGTGAGTGTGTGTGCGATTTAATGGCAGCCCATCAATTTGACGCCTTTGGAATTGGGCCACAAGCAAAACCAGGCAACCATATAGACAGAGTCAACAATCGTTTCGTGCGGCATCTTCATTCCGTGTTGAAAACGTGCCGGGCGGTTTTGAGACAAGGCATTTACCCAAATTAAATTGGAGCTTCAAAGACCTTTTTATCACCTGGCGTTAATCAAAATTCAAAACCCGGCCAATGTAGCGGAAGTAATGAGAAACGCTGGAGGAGCCGGATCGAATCGGATTGTATTCTTTCCGGCCTGCTGCCTCGTTTTTTGTGCCCGATTTGAGGTAGTTGGTTTAATCATCGCCCTCGGCCTGGCGTTAAACCGCAAATGTTTCGCAGAGTCGAAGCCAGAGCTTCCTTCCCGGCTTGGCTGCACTGAACAAAAGCCAACAGAGTTTTTAAAAATTAAATGTTTTTGATTGGAGTACATATACCTAACTTAACTCAAGAAGTAAATAAGAAGGGATATGTTTAAATGTCACCTATTGAAATTTTTTGTACAAAACAAATGTATTAAAAACATTTTATTTTTATGTTGAATTAAGTTATAAATTACATCACGTTTTATTAGAATAGTACCTATTTCTGCAAAGAAAAGCCAAAAAGACAAGACAAAGACAATATAATTTTTCTATCCCATTGAAGGAATAAATTGAATATTATATTAAATTAGACACTTTAAGTGGTTAAATAGTGGATGTCTATTAAACGAGAGGAAATAAGCAGTAAAGGGATCATTTTGTGTAGTGTAATTACCGAATGACCAAGCTGCTTGTCTGCCGCTTTGCTTTCCGGTTTGCATAATAAATGTCACAGCTCACGACTGGGAAGGAGAATGGCACCGGGAATGAACTACAATGGCTTTGAGGACGAGAATGGGAATGGGAATGAGAATGAGCAGTAGCTATAGCAGCAGTAGGAGCAAAACAAGTCGCTCAACAAGCAGCAGCAACTACTTATGCTCAGGTGGAGAGCCTTACAAAGGCTCACAATGGGTAGGAAAAAATGGCAAATGGCAGAAAAGGAATCTTAACCGGAATTATTCATAATGTTCAGGAGGCACGCATACATTTGCATTTCACGGATGCGAGTGTCACTATCGAGACGAGGGGCGGGACATTAACATGCCGCTTGAAATGAAGGCACGGTAGAATCGCCGGAGATATGGAGATATACGGTGGAAGGACGTTGGGGTAACCCCGATACGAACCCAGCCAAGCAAGTCATTCAATTTAGCTACCAGACACCCACACACACACTAATAGCCAAAACAAGGACACCAACAGATATACACTAATAAAAGTGAAAAAGGACGTGAGCAACGCTTTCGGAATTTCAAACATGTTGCATCTCCGTCAGCTCGCAATCAGACGAAACTAAACGCGAGTGTTTGGAAGGAAATGGAAATGCTGAAAAATGCTGAAAGCGACAGGAACAGCAGTAGAAACAGCAAGCTAAACATCCAGCGGAATCAGCAAGACAAACACAAGGACAGCCAAAAACAAGAAAGGAAAGCTAACTTCGGGCGGAGCCGAAGTTGATATACCCTTGCAGAATATTCTGTAAATAATATTCTCCAAAATTATTCATTGAATGCATTCTTAATACTAATAAAAATCCCAACTTCCTAACTTTAAAAACACCAAAGTTATGGCAATTTCAATCGTTCAGTTATATGGCAGCTATAGGATATAGTCGGCCGATCCCTATAAAATTTGATAGGTCGGATTGATTGGCCAAATATAAAACCCATAGAAAATCCCAACTTCCTAACTCTAAAAACACCAAAGTTATGCTATTTCCTATCGTTATATGGGAGCTATAGGATATAGTCGGCCGATCCTTATGAAATTTGGTAGGTCGAATTGATTGGCCAAATAAAGAAGCCATAGAAAATCCCAACTTCCTAACTTTACAAACAGCAGAGTTATGGCATTTCCTATCGTTCAGTTATATGGCAGCTATATGATATAGTCGGCCGATCCCGGCCGTTCCGACTTATATACTGCGTGCAAAGGAAAGAAGGGTGTGTGCAAAGTTTCAATTCGATAGCTTTAAAACTGAGAGACTAGTTCGCGTAGAAACAGACAGACGGACAGACAGACGGACAGACAGACGGACAGACGGACAGACGGACAGACGGACAGACGGACAGACGGACAGACGGACATGGCTATATCAACTCAGGAGGTGATCCTGATCAAGAATATATATACTTTATAGGGTCGGAGATGTCTCCTTCACTGCGTTGCACACTTTTGACCAAAATTATAATACCCTCTGCAAGGGTATAAAAATAAAATCAACATTAAATTCAAGCGCAACACAAAAGGAGACAAATAATTAAAGTAAAAGTTTCCGTCGTCAGTTTGCTTGTTTTGAATTCATTTTTTTAAGTATACTTTCTAAAGACACTTTTAACTTTATCTTTTAAGGTGGTATTGCTTACAATTGTTCTAAGAATATACTGAAATGAAAGGACATTGCTCTTAAAGATTTTAAACAATTTTGTACTATCGGGGATATATACATATATGTATATGTTCAAATTTTATACGTCATTAGAATATTTATATATTTAAAAAACTAATATTCTTAAATTAGTATTTAATAAAAATAAAATTTTGTACTTAGAAGTACCATATTTAAAGGGAAATTCCACTTCTATCTTCATTTCAGTTTTAAAGGGATTAGTAGATAATTCCTTATTAAACTTAAAAGCTAGACCATTTCTGCTTGCCTCAGAGATTCCGTTTCACATAATTAGTATACATACATATATGCTACTCAAGAAAACTGACATAATTCAACGTAATCCGAATGCTTATAAACATTTCGTAATAAGATTAACATGAACTTAAATTCAGCTTAGTTATACTATCTACTTATTTCCTGGCATTTATTTATTTAAGACATCAATAAAATATTATACCTAAGAGTATTTAATATTCGCAGTGCTGTGTTCAACATTCGGCCCCTGTTCTTATTCATTTCACGTTGATTTTGTGGCTGGGTCAGAAGCTCTTATCAGTCAGGCCGGGAAGAATTCATCAAGGTCAAAACGTTGATGGCCTCTGGTTCCCTGCGCCTCCTGCTTTGTTCCCCATCGTCATGGATTCGGTGGTTAGGTCAGGTTCCGGAACTTTTCCTTTCCTCTTTTTTGATGCCTTGTGGCTTGTCTGCCTCGCCTGACTGCCTTTGACAACGGCTCCAATGACTCGATGGCTGGAAGGGGGCGAATGGGGGAATGGGCTCTAAACCGCGTCTTGTTTTTCTCGGATTCAGTCTTTATCGGCGGGCCGAAAAAAGTAATTTCTTAAAAAAGTTCAGATGGCTTGGGCCAAAAGGGTCGAGAATCGGCAACGAGTGTCAAGTGTTATTGACGATTTGTTGATGATGTGGCACAAAGGGTGAGCGAAAAACTGAGCAAAAGGTATGCGAATGAAAATCGGGAAAGGGTTGCATCCTTTGTAGTAACTCGAGTGACTCCGGTCGCTGCCAAAACACGTTGTCTATCCTGGCCCATTTTTCCAGTTTTGGCATTTCCATTGCATATGCTTAGCGCACAAAGGGAATTTTTCATCTTCTGTCATTCGGCACATTCTTCGTTCAAATGGTTAAGACCAAGAAATAAGATTGAGCTATGTCTAGGACTTGCTTCGTTGTCTTGAAGGCAAAAGTATGGCAAAATGATGGAGTCTGGTTGAACGAAAAGGCCCTACCCTGCAGTTATTTTCAAAAGAAATATAAAAATGAGTATCTATGTTAACTTAAATAATTTTTTAATTATTATACATTTTATTAGCAAATATTTATTAGCAATATTTAAATTTAATTGGTTCAACGTACATATTTTATTTATTGATAAATAATTTAGAGTATAAAAGTGAAAAGTATTAAAAAGTCTCTTAGTTCTTGTCTAAAATTTAAAAGAAAATAAGAGGGATTGGATCCTTCTTAGAAGTCAAAGCGTTATAGATCTAGAAACCCAAAGTAAGTTTGCTAATTCGTGAGGACCCTCTTCTGGCTGTCACAAACATGTAAAGGAATACCATATACCCAATATAGGATAGAAAAAAAACAGCAACGAAAGCAATGTCCAAGGTAAACACGCAGAGCACGAAACATCTTTTCAGTGCGATAACAAAAAATATCCGTCCATTCAGGCAGACACGAGGCACGTAACAGTTTTATCTCTTATTCAAAGTGCTGCTATGGCCTTGCAGTGGGTGTAAGTAAACTTCTGGCGGGCAGAAAGCCGCCGCCCCGAAAACTTTTCAAGTGTTGAGCAATAATCAGAAAGGCTGGACGAACCTACGCCTTCCCTTTCAGCGCAAATGCCCTCTGTCCTGGTGGAAAAGTTTTCGTGTTCCGGGCATTGCTTAAATGGGTTTATGGGTTCATTTGCAGTTGTAATAGGCGTTGAAATGCTGGGGATTGTGGCCCTTTCAGCCGCCACGTCTTTGTTTCTTTTCCTTTCTGTGGCGTTTCTTATTCCGCACCTCTAATTCGCTCCTTCATCTCCTTGATGGGCTGCAAATGAGGGCGAGCTTCAAAGTTAATTACGTACTGACCCCGACCCGCACGCAACCGTTTTTTAATTTTTATTTTCTTAACGGCTCAACCATTTTTAGATGTCCTTCGCGTAGTTTAGAGCATAATAAACAGCTTTGTTTTTCAATTAAGCGAATGAACAGGCCACGAAATCAATCGAAACTGAATCATGGGCTGCCAACAACGACGGCAGGACAAGAAACGACAGACCCGACGAAATGAATCAAATCAAATATTTATTGTTTTCGATCCAATAAATTTTTATCACTCACCGGGGTAGCTGGCGAATGGCCAGCAAATCGTGGGCGTGGTAGGTGCGAAATATCCAAGTGACAACGCCGCCAGCGACAGCGCACATTCGCTTTCACTTACAGAAGGCACACGACAAAAAAAATAAGGAAAACATTGGGCGAAAAATAATAATCATAAAATGGCGGATGAAATTCACAAATAAATGCGAAAACGAATACAAATCAAGCCGCCCTTCTGCATATGAGTTTGGGTTTGTGGGGTGTTTATGCGTGAGCCGAAAATGCGAGCATAAAGAATTTGCAATTTAAAAGGGATTTACTGCGCCTCGTAAAACAAACACAATAAAAGATCAAACGACATGACAGGCTAAGGCCTGTGACCCCTGACCCCTGAGCCGAGCCCTGGGGCGAAATGTTAAAGGATGAGGCCCAAGCAGACAACAGCCACGAGCCGAGAAAGATGACAAAATAAAAGTAAAGCCGAATTTGGTGTGACAACTTTGCAGGCAACGAGATCGAGGTGGATATGTCATGGCCAAAACATACACACACGCACTTGGCTCACACACACCCCCACACACACACATGCAGTTGGCGAATTGTTTTTCCTTGGCCTCGGCTGCCTGCCACTGTTGACGTTTTAATCGAATCAATCCGGGAGCCGAGCGTGCCGAAAAAAAGTTATAAACTTGTTGGCAGTTGGATTGAGAGTTCATGTTCTCGTTACCCCTGCTGTTGCCAATGTGGTTTTGGCCCGAATTAGGGCAAAAGCAGGGTGGCTGACACACACATGATACACACAGGCTGATGCCTCTCTATTTCTATCTGGCAAGCTAATTTGCGAAACAATAAAAAAGTTGTTTGCTTGCTTTTCCCATTTGAGCAGTCAGCCAGTTTTGGACGGTATTCGGTACAAAATCAAATGATTTTCGCCTGTCTGTACAAATGAAAGTTAGTGGCCGAACTATGATTTGGTTTTTCTACTCTTGTTGGTTTTCTGTGAAGTGAATCTGGGCAACGTAAATACGAAACAATATTTTGAAAAAGCAAACTAATGCAGGGTATTTAAATTGGTTGTGGTCTTTAATTCTCTTTTCCAATTATATCCAAGGTCCTTCGCTGCTACACACTAACCTCGATATTGATTTTATCATAAGATTCCAAAAATAAATTTAGATATCCTGTTAGGCAGCTTAGCTTAAATGACAGAAGCAATATAAGCCTGCTTTTGGAATGAACGGGCGATGCTTTGTCTACCAGGTCATTGATCAAATTTATCAAACTCAAAATTAAATTTAATTGACATCTCATTGAACCCGGCTTGCTTTTCAATTATTTCTGCTGTCTACCGCAGAAGCGTCCAAACAAATGTCAAACGATAAACATCATTCTTGCATTGCCGACAGAGCGAGTTGGCTGAAATTTAATTTGTAATTTAATAAGCTTGCCTGCAATTATGCAAAATAAATAAATTAGAAATCATGCGACGAATGGACAACTTCGTCGACGTGGGAGCATTCGAGCACATGAATGCGATGAGTGGGGCGCTCGAGTAAACAAACTACAGACTTAATCCAATTAATGTCGAATTTAAATGCTCGAGACGATTTGGCGCACAGTGACAGGCTGCAAAGTAGGAGTTCATCCCAACTCGATTGGCCGATTGGGGGGCCTGCGGGGGCAGGGGCTAAAGGCGGCAGGACATCGGGGAAGCTGGAGCCGGCGATTCACATTTCAGCTTGCAGCCACAACCGCATCGTGTACAAGTTACTCCTGGGAACGTGGTGGAAAAAGGAAACTTTTTCTGCGACGTAGATAGTTTTTGCTAACAGCTCATGTGTGTGTGGGCGGGGCAAGGGGCGTGCCGGCATGCAGACTCTATACTCTACTCGGCACGTAGACAGCCTCTCGCTCAGGTTATGCACTGAGAAAAATATAAAAATAAAGAAAACTCTTGAGCATCATTTGGTTGCACTGGGCATTTTACTTTTATTATTATGTTGACAACATTCTTTAATGCAATTAAAAATTACTAGAAAAATTTAATTTAAAAAGAGAAAAATCTTTTTGGAATTATAAAAATACTTGTATAGTTTTAGGGACACAATATAGGATTTCAAGAAAGAAACAGGTAATTTTAAAATATATATTTTGTTATTAATCTCATACATTTTGTTAAGCCTTTTATTAACGTTTAAGCCTTGTTTTGTTATCCTAAACAAATACAACTTATTTTGATCTAAAAGACCTTTCTCGAATAACCTTTTTTTTGCTAAAACTTTTAACAAATGTTTTTAACACGTGTTTAGGAATTAGTTTCTCAGTGTCCGTGTGTGAGGAGTGGGAGGATACGTAATGCGTCATGTTCGAGTTTATCGCTTGGGCCCCGAAATTGCCATACTGGGTGGAAAAGAGCAGCCAGATAGCCTCTATCCGAGTGCTGGGCTGACGGGTCGTGAGTCGAACCTGGTCGTCTGACGGCCGGGCTGTGGCCAGAGCGGAGCTCCCGGGGATTGGGAATCGGGGATCGGGCCGTGGCCAATGTCGGTGGCAACTTCTCTCAAACTGACAGCCCGGCGAAAGGGGACTTGGCTGAGCATGTGCCAATGTGCTGTTAGTAATGGAACCGCAAATTGAACCAACCAGGGTGGGCGAAAGCGGAAACGGAAACAGCCAGCTGGCCGCCTGCAATTTGCAACCAGAGACCTTTTGAGGTCCCAACAACTGGAATGCCACCTCATCGCTTTGATTCACCGATTGGTGGTCGCCAAAAACATATTTAATGCATTTGGCTGGCGATTGTAATTAGATTTGCCCTTCATTCAATTCAAATTTTACGATTGAGTGCACAAAATCCAACGCAAAAGCGCAACGATTTAAATTCTAGTTTGGTGGTTAACTAAATGCCGGAAAAGCGTTAGGGGCTTTTGGTTTTGGCAAAAGAAAATCGAAACTGTTTGTTATAAAAACATAAATATTTAATTTTAACATATAAAAAGTAGCATCAATTCTTAATTTTAACATATGGATACATAACAAATAGATTTTCCCAAACGCAAACTTTTTGCTTTAAGACTGCACAGTACAACAAAATGGGACTTTGTAAAAAGTGAAGGCTTATAAGTTCCAAATTATGTTTATACAGACTACTTTAAGCATACTTACATACTTAGTTTTCGTTTATATTTTTCTTCTACTTGTGACTTAACGCATTGAAAAATATTTTCACATTTCCTACGTTTTATTGAGATATTAGATAGAATTAAATCCATTCTTTAGTCTTGGATTTTATTGTCGTTAAATTTTAAGTAAAAATGTATGTAAATTTTAGTAGTCATGTTCACCTCTATTCCCAAATCATTTGAGGTGAGGAAGCTTTTAAAAAACCCAAAGAAAACATATTTATATTAATGGCTTGCATGCATGTATTTTCAGTCGCTAAAGTTATAAGTTTTATAATTTATTTCAAAAAAATTTGTGGGATCTTAAAATATACAATACATCCATTTGAGTGTTTCTTCGTTTTTATTATTAAAACCGTTTTGTTAATTTGTGCCGTGAGTGACAAAGAACATGCAATCGGCTTTATAACTAACTAGATTTAATTTCAATTTGATTCAAATCTATCGAACGAATGCACAGAATTCATCACATGTGCTCACGCATTTGATTTTGGGCGGAAACTAAATGGCGGAAAAGCGTCAGCGAGGCGTGCTAATTCACCGGGTCGAACGCGTCCCGTTAGTCGGAAATGCGCCCGTTCGCATGCTCGACTGCCGCTGAGTTTTCTTTTGTATCCGCCTCAGCGGTTGCGGCCAGTTTGGCTCACCTGACGCACCTGACGCACCTGCCTCAACCGACTCAACCATGCTGCACACGGACGCACCCTTACGCACACAAACGCACCCGGGTCACAGCAATTGTCGTCCTGTGGCTGCTTTGTTTTCGTCCTTGCCACTTGACTTTTGCTTTGCTTTTTACTTGTGGCATCCTACTGTTGCGGTTACCCTACACTCTGAAAAAACTATTTCAAATTAAATTAATTATGTTTATATTACCGTTGGGAAAAATGAGTTTATTTCATAGTTATACTTGATACTTCATTTTAAAGAAGCTTAACATATTAATAAACCCGCATTGTGGTACACTTTATTCGGTTTTTTCCACAAAAGATTAAAAAAATAAATTGTGTTTTTTTTTCCATTTTTAAATTAAATGCTAAAGAAAAACCCTTATATTTAGGAGTACTGCCTGTTAAAATTATTTGTTTGCATTCATATAAATAGCTCGTTTATTTCCTGTATTTAATTGTTAGTGAATTATTTTAATGCACTAGTCTTCGAAGCCATTCAATTTGTATTTACCGAAACCATTTATATTAATATTAATAAGATGTTTTTTCTGTAATTGCTGGTAAGTCGTTAGTTGGCAACATCTTATTTTTGTGTGTAGCAAAGGGATTGACTATTCTTTCCTGTTGTCCCGGCAACAGGATTTATGCAAAACGATTTTATTTTTATTTCCAGTATCCAACTTAAGTCCTTGTCGTTCTTTTGTCGATTGTTAGCTTAGTGGTTTCGCGTGGCTTAAAATGTTGGTCCAGCTGCTCGTCCACTTTAATCACTCAAATGCTCTTGGCTCATAAAATTAAATGCTCTGCTAATGCTGGGGTCTCAAAAAAGGTGTCAGTAGGCTTGGCAAAAAGTAAGACATCAAAATAAAAAAGCGGGGCTTGGAAGTTGTAAATGTGCTGAAAAGCAAGACGAATTGCCGGTTATTATTGCTAACTTCATTTGCTATGCACTCAAAACGAGGGGCTAACTGGGCCAAGAGCCCCTAAATGAGGGCCATCTTCAAGATGCAAAACGAAATGAAGGGGGCTCTAAATTAAATCCACCTCCCCTGATGGTCGGTTGCGTTACAAATGAATATTAATTATGTATGGCATGCTAATTCAGCGAATCCATTAATCACAATTATAATTTATGCTGTTGTTTTCACCTTTTTACCTGCATTCATTTACACATTTTTATCGAACTATTTCCACTGCCACTTGGCTGCCCGTTTGCCTCATTAGCATTCGCATGGATAATAGAAATTTAAGTTGTAAAATCAATAAAGTGCCACATTAATTATTACAGCAACAAAAATAATAGCAAGGACAATGCAATCACGCGACACTAATAAATCCCCGGGGTTATGTACAAATCTGCGAATAATTAATGTGTGAACTCGAAATGGCATTTGGAATGGCTCATACCATTATGGCTATTATAATTGCATAAGGGCTGCTGCGAGGGTCTTATTTGTATTACGATTAGATTGAGCCAAAGGTTATCATAATCTAAGCTCATTAATAAAACAAATTCCAAAATTATTATGTTAAAGTAACAATTTCGATACAAGTTTAGATTTATTTCCTCCCTACAAATTTTTCCAGCTATTTATGTTAGCCAGAAATAAATAAAGCAAAATAGAAAAATGGCATTCACCTTTTAGCATTTGCCTTTTTACACACCATCAGGAGCTGTTTTTAAACAGTATCATAATTTTATTTATGCTAGAGTAGTTTGAGAAATGAATTTTAAGAACTTTCTGCTGACTTCTGCCCAATCAAAATGTGCATAATTTGCATTTTGCAATTTACATTTGCATTTGCAAAGATACATGCGGTTACTTGTACGCCTTGACACTGACAGCATAATTGTTCAGTTTACTTTTCATATTTATTATTTGATTTTCTGCCATTTTATTATCCTCCCGAACACAGATTTCCGGTTAAAAAGGGGAAATTGTAAATATTTTCCTGTGTCACAGTTTACTTTATTTTCGTTTGGCAATTATTCAGCTGTTCGCTTCAATTTCAATAATTAATTGAACAAATTGTACTTCTCTCTCGATTGCAGTTGAACAGTAGACAACGTCCTCTGATATCTGGATTTTATTTGTGCTGCAACCAATGACAACATGCTGAAACCGTTGGCCGTGATTATTGGAATTTTTTATTTAGGTGAGTCCCTTGGAAGTGTTATCTCCACCAATCGGTCGGCGTGTATTATTAATTACACTCGTTAAATTGAATCTCGACATGCGAAATATGCGAGCGAACGAAAGTTTATTAATCACATTTGCCGGCAAACGATTTGAGTTCAAAGTGTTTTTGCTTATTAAGTCGATTTAATACGACTCGAATCGCGGCGAGTGGCATATACATTTTTGATGGAATTACATTTTTTAAATCTCTCGAAATAATATTATTAATTCTGTTCGTGGCTTTCAACTTACTGAAATTTAATTTTATCTTGAATTTCATGTTTTACAGTTTGGTGAGTGCTGTAAAGAAGGGTTGAAATGGAGTTCATATATGTGCACTGCTTACTCGATCAGTTCATGTCAAACTATTAGTTAAAGCAGTGCAATATAATGTTTACTTCCCAGCAGTATGTCCTTTTTTAAGCTTTCAAAACATATTATATAAAGCTTTTACCCCAGCAGTCCTGTGCTTTAAGCTTTTGGATTTCAACAACGTTTGTGTGTACCTTAATAAAGCTTTGGCATTTCTTTTCTGGGTCTAAATAGAAAGCTATAACTCTTGGTTTGGCGGTACTAAAATGTAAGTCTTAGCTAAAGGTTGTTTTAAATTTAAAACGCTGTTCTAAAGTAGATTTGAGCTTTTGAGCTTTTTTACAAAAAACCTTGTCCTATATAGACAGCAACCATTGAATAAAACAATCTATTTTAGATGTATAGGTGTATTATATAATTTTACATAAGATCCTGTAAATGGATTGTCAATTTAATTAATTTAGAAGTTCATAAATAAAAGGAACTTTTATCAAACAAATCGCAGCAAAGCATAACTTTAATCGCACTTCAATCGTCGGTCCGATTAGAAATCCACAAATGGAGCAGTAAAAACCAACACATAACGGCGAACTACAATTATGTTTATCTTAATTATATTGCGTGACGTAAGTTTCTTATTAACCGGCAACAAAGTCACAAAGTCAGCAACAATTTACCATGTTTATGGGCGGCGGGGCCAAAGCCCCAAGGAATTATTATTACATGCAGGTGGCCCAAAGGTCCACCCACAGCCTTTCGGTTCGCGTGAGCAATCAGCACACGGGTGGGCAAATCACCAGAAAGCCAGGCCACCAAGTGGTCACCACCGAGTGGCGCCTTTGTTCAGCTGCTCCTCCTTCTCCACTCTATTTGCATATAAAGAGTGTGATGAGCGCCGGGGGGCAGGGGAAACGCGTTTCTAATGGGGCCACAACAATTGCCAGGACTTCGCTGTTGTTCTTGATTTCTTGCGCCTTGCAGCGCCGAAAAGTATGCTAAGAAATTAAGCACATTGGTCATTTTCATTTGCGTGCCTATGAGCCGTTTTAAGGCCACACGGCGTATGCGCAATGCAAAGTAAATGCCTCGAGTCCAGCGACACACGCAAAAAAATAAAACTGCACGTCATTACCTTGATTTGTGGCCACTTTTGAACTCCACCCCATTTTGGCGTTTCTGCCCTTACCTAAGCAATACAAATTTCGCGCATAACGTTAGGCGGTCTCATCATTTATGCTAATCAAAGGCACTCTAAAATTGCCCATCGATAGTTCAAGTGTCTTTGCTGGCGATAAATCAAAATAATTAAGTCGCTTTAAATTGACTTGAGTCGCAGTGCTGGGGTCCATAAAGTGACTGGCATTAACCAAACTCCCAAGTGGGGCTAATAAGCTTGAGACAGCGCTAATTTTACCCTCATTAAACAAGCTGACATGCCAGGCCCAGGAGAAGGACCAGATTGGTGGCACACAGGACGATGCCAGCTAACGGTTTAGAGAGCTCAATAAACTCAAAGGGCTGGCCGACGTCCTCCCTTCGCCCCACTCCCTTCTCCCTTCTGTCTTAACCCACAAAACCCCTGCCACCCTCTATTTCCAGCCCTCCAATTGCCAAGCCGGCAAGCGTCGCCATTTTGGCAGTCATTAACGGCAAACTGCTTCATCATTTAATAACCCAAAAGTGAGCTGGTTAAATGCCGAGCGATGCGATGGGGCTCTTTTAACCCAAATACTCCCCCACAAAAACGACACACAGACATACACAGACAGCAGCTTGGGCTGGCAAGAAAAAAACCCAGAGTGGCACCGAACATGCCACACTTATTTTTATAGATTTCATTTTAACACCGAAAAAGGCAAACGCATGGAAACTTAACCGATGCCGTTCCAGACCCTTTGCCCCTGTCTGTGCCACGCCCCCTCTTTCGCTTGGCAGGCCCGAGACTACATAAAATTGGCAAGGCGTCAAAACGGGCGGCAAAGCAAGAAGGAAAAAAAGGGTTCATTATGGCAATTTGCTTAAACTCATGGCGGATGCTCCTCAGTTCTATGGAAATTTCAGCTATTCTTTTTTCGTAGTGAGTATCTTAAAGCCCACAATGATTTTGGGGGTTAACTGAAAAATGGCGGCATCATTTGTCGGTCTGGCTTTTGTTTCACATTCGCCACACTTGGCGTGTCGACCCGGTTTCATAAAATATAATGAAAAGCAACATTTCCGGGCCCGGCTAATTCCCAACTCCTGTCACCTCTAAGCGGGAAAAGTTCAATGCACTCCTTTTGCATTTCCTTCTGTCCGGAGTTTTTCCAATATGTTTGCTTAGTGTCGCTTAGTTTGGACATTTCTAAAGGGGTTGTCAAGTCCGACGACTTGGATTTATAACATGGTTTCACTGCAGCAGGCAGTACAAAATTTTAATTGAGCCCCTATGGCAGTGGCACAACCGACACGCAACTCTTGACCAGCACTCGAGCCTCAATTGGCATTAGAGAAATATTTCAAAAAGCACTCAAGCTACGTTCAGGTTAAAGCCTAGGCACCCACTACAAAGAGCCTACACAAGGAAAAACTTGAAAGGTAACAAATTTAGACTTCTAGTCCTATTTAAAAAATATGTGCAGCTTGGAAATATAATCTAAAAACTCACTGACGCTATATTTATGTCTATAAAACAAACATTACATTTTAAATAAGTTTGAATATAATATAAATATTTAGTAATACAATATAGTATATAATTTCAATACAACATTTTTGTCACATACTGAAAAAAGGCTTCTTGATAATCTGGGCCTAAGTTTTCCAGTGGAGCACCAATACGTTGTTCGAGTACACAAGTCTCGATGACTATCAATTGGGTGTTCAAAAGCAATCCAATTAAGATCTTTATTCTATTATTTAAAACTTGAACTTTAGAAGACAAAAGAAAATTAAGAATTAAGTCTCGATTTTCAATTGTGATATTTTTCTCCGTTTAGAGCTGTCGTTGGCGTTTGCCCAGTTGTCGTCGCTGTGGCCGGAAGTCCTTGCCGTGGCAAAATGGAAGGAGAAAGCCGCTTGGCGTGTTGAGTTTTCATTTTTCGTGCGTGCCTAATTATATTTGCGTGTGCATGACCAATTGCAAAGGCCTTGGTCTCTGGCCGACTTTAAAGCCATTTAAATGGATATTAGCATGGACGCATCATCGGCGGGTGACAAGTGACATGTGTAGGCGTCGCTCGATCTGGTCGCCAACACCGTGTCCTTGGGCCCGCCATGTTGACTTTATTGTCGGCAATATGATTTGTCACCTCGCAGGACAGGACAAACAGACAGTGGGAAAACCTCCTGTCTGACAGATGGGTGTCCGCCAGCGAGTGGAGTCCACTTCACAGGACATGGCGTGTCGGCTTTGTGGTCTCACCCAGCTCGTGGCCGGTGCCTTGATCGATTGCCATTACATCCCAAAGCCAACGAAGAGGGGCCTTAATGGGTAATAAGTAGATTGCGTGATTGTTCCCAGAGCTCGTCGCATTTTGCAGTGATTGCTCACTTTTCGACACTTTCGGGCGATGGCAGACAAAGGTGAAAGGTTAGGGGGATTACCCCGAACCTTCGGACCTCAACTGGGCGTCGATTAATCAAGTCGAACCAGAGATGTGGATGTGTATGCTTTTGGATGGGCGTGCTTCGTTGCGGAACTATTCGTTTGCATTTTCTATTATTATGAAGACATTTCGTGTCGTGTGGCCAAGTTTTTTGTTTATTTCTGTTTTAGTTATCCCCGTGTTTGCCAAGTAATTAGTGGCATAAGGCAAAAGTTTTTGGGAGCAAATGTGTTAGCATTTGATTTGGAGGCGCTTCCTGAACGGCAGAGAGAAACTTCCGCTTAATTTGCATTCAAATTAAGGTCAAAGGCCACACACATTGCCAGAATTTATTCCTCCATTGGCATTTAATCAGTCGTGCGGCCGGGAAATTTACACATTTATCGCTGCACCGAAATCGCTTTCAGTATCCCTTCAATTCGATCTAAATTGTTTTATGCGAGGGACGACCCTGCCGAATATGTTTAACAGATAAAAAGTGGATTCCATTCGATTTCCCTTTTATTTGCTGTGTGTGCTTTGGGGATTTTGAAATTTATTTCCAGACATTCCTCGACGGCAATTATATCACGCTTGAATTTACAATTGTTACGGCTCGTGTTTCTTTGGTTTGCCATAAATTTAAGGCCAGAATGTTTGAGCGTAGCTGGGGCTGAGTGTTTTGGCCAACTTGTTTTGCATGAAAAAGTGTCAACAACAAGCGGCGGGTCCTGCCTCAGGCTGTGACACCAAAGCTGACAACACTAATGAACGAGCGATGGGCGCAATTGCCACGCCCCCGCGTCCTCTGACCCCCGGCCACCGAATTGCTCTAGCAACTTTACGGCATTTGTTCTATGCAGTTTTCACCTTTCCTTCCCTTGGCATCTTTCTTTTTTTTTTAGTTTAGTTTTGGTTTTGTTTCTGCCGCCCGCAACTTTGACATAATTCAGGACAGGGCTGCCAGGCTGGCCAAAAAATATGAAAGTTTGCGGGTGCCGCTGCAATATTCTCTCTCATTTTTTGCCATTTTCCTGTAGTTGTTGTTGCCGGCAAAAGTTGATAACGAGCAGGTGTTAAAATGTGACCAAGTGCTGGCTGGCTTCTGGCACGCCTACTCCCGCACCCGCCCCCGCCATTCCCACTCGGCTGCCTTGGTGATTACAAGTTGTTGACACTTTTGCAGTTTGCGGCAACAACTCAACTCAGCCCAGCTCACATCGGCTCAAAGCGAGAGCCAAAGTTGGCTGGCTGGCTGTGACCATGGCCAAAATGCCGACCCATCAGCACTCAACCCAATGCCACTGCTGCATTTCTGGAGATGGCAACTTGGGCGCCACTCAATGCTGCATCATATTCGAATAAGCTCGACGGATAATAAACTGAATATTATATATAAAATTATATAAATAAACAAAAAAATTAAAAAAAAAAACATTACTTCTTGCCCTGAATAGCAATCTTTTTAAAAGTAACAATTTTTTGCTTATTTAATGTTTACTTTTCCTAGTAACTTAAGAATAAATCAACGGTTTCATAAAGCTTGAACACCAATTATCATAGGAATTGTTTGCAAGCAAATCATTTAATTCAATCAATTTCCGACTCTATCAATCAAAATAATTAAAGAACAAGGCTTAAATAATTGTCACATGTAATTTAAATATACGTAAATGTTACAACCAATATTTATCAAAATTATCAAGGCTTTACCATCTAGCAATGCTATTCGAACTCTAACATATTTTACTCAATAATCCATTATTGTCAAGAATTTTGTACAGCAGTAATATAATACTATTCAATGGGGGTCAGGAGTGTATTCTAAGTGAAATAGTATACAGTCAAAGCTCATTCTGTTTTCTGACTTTGACTTGCAGAAAAAAAAATAGTTCGGTCTTTTGTGACGTCCATATATTGGGATGCTTGCATGAACAATTGTTTGCTATTTTGTTACACATTTATCATTTGCTTATCAGATATTTGAATTATATTTTGAGGTTTATTTTCCACTTTGATTGTAAATTTAATTACATTTTAAGTATATACGCTTATTTCTTATGCCCCTGCTAGCCTCTATTTTCCTATTTCCCGGTCATATACGAGTTTACGACGCTGGCGTTGACTTTTTAATGAACACGGCAATTTGCCGAAAGGTGAGGAAAAACACTGGGGCGCACAGACTTAGGAAGGTGGGAGGGGGCGTGGCATGGCCTGGCATTTTTGATCAGCCTCGAATATCATTTCACATATCGTTAAAATTCGTTTAGGCGCAGCATACAAATTGCTACATTTCCGCCAAACTTCAAGGCATTACCCGGGACTTTCGACTTGAACCTTCGGTTCGACCTTACCCCCCACCACCCACCGCCCACACCGTTTTTCCTGCTCTACGTTTCCTGGTGGAGTACTTTCAAAAATTTCCTGCGTGCGTCTGCGGTGGGCCTCGTGTAAATTGAATGAAATTGAAAAATTTAACGCAACAGCAATTCCATTACGTTTGCCAGGCTCATTTTCACCGTGTTTGGTCTTGGCCCTTACTCCTCCCTTTTCGACACCTTCCACCCACCACCCACTCCGCCCCCTTGGCCATGCCACGAAATTTATTCATTACATGCAATTTTTTGCGCCGTCTTCACTTTCGTTTATCTGGGTTGCCTCAACATTTTCGAGCGCATTAGGCTTGGCAATCAGAAATCATGTGTGAAATGGGAAAAAATGTGCGAAATAAAATGAAAATCGCGCTGCCAACAGGAAAAACACTGGGAAAACATCAGCAAACACCGTCAACTTGGGTCCCAATGGCCTTCAGGCATTTGTCTTCATACGTGTGTGTTTTCAATTACAATAGCAATTGTTGTGGTTACACCCATTACCTTCGGGCCAGAGGGAAAAAAGCGAATCAATGTAAATAAATAAACGCTTACAAACAGAAATGCACAAATAGATTGTCATCAGGCTTCCACAGATTACCGCATTAGACAGGGCACAAACAAAAAGCGATCGGATATTCGAATTGAGATACAGATAGACGGATGAATGGACGAATTGATGGGGCTGGGCTGCATATTGTATTTATGCAATCTGCATTTTATAAATATTTTTATAAGCAATCAACAATGACAGCAGACGAAGCCAGGGCCATCAGCTCCGGGCCAACATGTTGAGCATGCCAAGTGCGTTGTCTTCGCATTTCGCATTTCCCGTGTGTTATGTTAATGTTTAATATAAATGCCCGCTGCCATGTATTGGCTCCTTCTGCTCCCGGCTAAGGAGCTTTTGAAAGCCAAGAAGGAGGAAGTGCTTTGCTGCACTGGAAGAAAAAGGGACGAGCTGAGCTAGTCGTCATAAAAGAAAATGAGGAAATGTCATATTACAGCTGTTATACATATTACTTGAATCATAAAACAGTGTTTTATTTGGTATCATTTTCAAGAGTTAATAAATTAGAAAATTATGCTATAAGCATATATTTTAACAGAAGAAATGGCAATTGTTACAGAGTTTCAATTCACAAATAAAATTAAATGTGTTTTATTATTTTACAATAAATGTGTAACTATATTCAAGTAATTCTATTAATGTATTTTACTGTCTAAAAATTCTGTTTAAATATACCCAATAATGGCAAATTTGGGTTGAATATATAAATGAATTAGGAAATCCTTATGTCCGTTTTTTGTTAGGTGCACGGTCATATCCTTTCGGAATGCCAGCCGCATAAGCAAATAGATATTGTAGTCATCTGACTTGACCAAATCCCATCATTTCGATGTTTATTCTGTAAGCTGCTGCAGTAACATTTAAATTGTCAACGGGAGCGAAACGCAGGATAGCCCTGGGAATACACCATGAAAACGGCTGGGTTATTAAATTTTTAAAGGACGAACATTTAAGATTTGTTCCTCTGATGAGAGTGCATGTGTGTGCAATTTTGGTTAGTTGATGTCGCCAACAAACTTGCATACTAAATAAGCCGCTGGCTGCCACTATCTCTCTATCCGCATCTCTGCACTCCTTTCTTTTTCACCGAATTTCCCCCCCACTTCTCAGCCCACTTTAACACCCACATTTTCACCCACATTTCCACCCACTTTTCCACTCTTCTCCCACCGCCTTTTCCACATATTTCCCCTCCCTTCCACAAGACTCATGCATTTTACATTTACAGTCGTCAGCCGCTACTCATTTGTTTTCCTTGCGCCCAAAGGCAAACGAAGAGGAAGAAGAAGCCTCCCACAAACACACTCTTATACAAGCACACACACCACCACGTGTTCATGCAATTACATAGACCACACATGCAGGCAAACACACGCATTGTAGCAATTGCACGGGAAATAGACTTTCTGAATGCGAATGCGTTGCACATGTCAGATGGTATGCGCTTAGAAAAAAACAGGAAAAACGTGGCAAAAAATAAAAGATAGGAGGAGAAGAAAGAAGACAAAATCTCGCAGCAATTGGATGTTTCCTTTTTCGCCTGCTTTTCTTTTACTTTGCAACTGCAAGTAAGTTTTCCTCCTTTTTTTTGTGTTTCAGGAAGGACAACAACTTGCTAGCCATTCCGAATGCACCCCTTGCACATTGACGAAAAACAAATTTTTGAATTTAAAAAATCTAATTTATTTAATTTAATTAAATTAGCTAATTTTAACAGAAATGTCAAAGATAATTTACAACGATCATCAATTGATTCTTATGTTTATTCAGAAACTACATACATAGTTTAGTTAGTTAGTAGTTACTTTAATAAAAACTATAAGCTGATGAAAATTTTCAATGACTATTTTGTAAAATTGATCGATTAAGTTAAAATAATATACACTTATTATTCCCACTCTTCTTAATCAAAAACATTCGATCTATACAAATTATTGGTTAATTAATTATTCGCAATTTTTAAATTATACATTTTTTAGAAGTTAAACATTAAGCCACTGTGCAGTACTGCGTATTGTTGTAGTTGCTGTAGAATTGGTTGTTGCATTTATTGTTGTAGCTGTTGGCATTGTTGTTGTACTGTTTGGGGGCCCATCTTCATGATACTCCATGTTCTCAGCAGAGCAGTGGCAGCAGCAGCGGCAGCGGCAGAAGGCATCTGCTGTTCCGCTCACTAAATCCGTGCTACTTAAATCGTCCCTAAAATCCTCGTGGCAATTCTTTCGCCATGGAGCACATGCAGCTTTTGTGTGCTGTATGAGAATTTAATGACATTCTTAAGTTGTCATCAGTGGCTGACTGGCTGACTGGGTGCCGGTGGCGTTGCCTGGCTGGCTGGCTTAAATGCAGGGCGAGTCTAGTCGCCGAGGACAGCGATTGGGTCAACTATCTTGGCAGGCTGACTGCCTTCAGCACTGAGCTCCGACTTGGTGGCATCTTATCCTGTCGCCGTCGCGGTTCCTTTCGCCCCTACTCCATGGCTTCCCATTGTCGTTGTTGCCGCTGCCGGCATGGCAGGAATATCAAATTGAGTAAGACCAACAAAATGAGTTGAATCATTAGCGTACACAACCCACACAAACAGAGGGATAAACAGGAGAGGTTAGAGTTATAGAGCAGCCATTAAGAGATATCTCAATACATTGAACAACACTATTCAAATAAGTAGCAAGTTAAATGTTCTTATGGAATGTATGTAAGAGGTGCCAAAAAAACATGCCATTTTATTACATTATATTTACTATTTGATTTAAAAAATTATAAAACAATATTTTATTAAAATTAGCTAGGTAAATTTAACCATAAGAATATGGCTGAAACAAAATAATGTTCAAAGATTGACGTGCTTAATAAGATAAGAATTCATGTTTTATTATAAATCACTTTATGGCTTTTTAATAAATAAAACTTTAATTATACATACATATATCACATAAATTTCGATGTTTACAATATAGTTTGTATTTAAAATCATTTTATATGTTTTATTATGTTTTATACTCCTATTATTTGAATCGCAACTGTTTGTAAATGGCGGAGTATGATCCTGGAATCACTTTGCCCCATCCACATCCCACATATTGCGCAATCGCTGACGTTGCCGGGAACCCCCGCGGCAACTGGCGCCGCTGGATGCACTTTGCCTTCTTGGAGGATGAGGCCATATCAGCATTAGCGTCTGATGCCTCTTGTCTGCTGTCGTGGCTGCATCTTTTTGGGGACATTTCTTTGGGGCAAAATCTCACAAGACAGTTCTCGTTTTTCCAGGTCAGGTCGGGTCAGATATGAGGTATGTGCAAGCCGATTGTGCAACTCTTTTTTCCGTGGGATTGTACCAAAGGGGGGGTGGCGAATTTAATTTTCAATTTTGGGCCAAAATATTTGCGCCTTTCATTTCACGCTGTCTGCCAGTCAAATACGAAGGACTCTATATACCATACTCCATAGTCAGGCAGTTATTTTTGCGCTGCATGAGCAAATCTTTAGTATTTGTACAAGCGACAGCCGCAGACTGGAAAAAGCAGCCGCATTTGAATATGCAATTTGCAATTTGACTTGGCTCTGTCGCTGAAAGGGAGGAGGCCAAAAACCGCGCGATTCTGTGGCCTGTCGACAGCTAGGACCTACCGCCCCCCAGCTCTCCTCCTTCCCGTCGCCTTGAGTTAATCTGCGGGCTTAAGAAACCCCAGACTGTAACGAGAGACACCGTTCCCAGTTACTGCAACACTAGCTAAGCACTCAGAAAAAACCATCCTTAAAGTGTATCTTAACAAATAATGTTTTCTAAATTAAAAATAAGGTATTCTAAAAACCAACTTTAGATAATTTATTTTTTTTTTTAATTGTATACTTACTGTAGATTGATAAATTCATTCTGTTTAAAAGGCCCAATCGGTTTTTCGCAAGCAGACGATTTATATTTTAATAAAATATATTAAAGCTCCGAGAATATATTTAAGAAAGGCAATTCATTTTTTATTGATCTTAGAACTCGGTTTTATTGCAAATTTTTGGATCGGTTTTTATATGGATCGAGCTGTTTTATAAACAGACAGGTTTTTCTTTGTTAAAACCCATTTTGAAAGGAGCAAGAATTTTTCTGTTTTCAAACTGTTTTGGGATTGTTATGCAAATATGACTTAATGTTCTATAGACGCTTAAAAACATGAAATCTACCAAAGATAAGAGCCTTAAAGAATTGAAAATATTTATTTTATTCCGATTTTAAGCAATTGTTTTTATTTTTTTTGAGTGTCAGCAGCAGTAGTGTCATATAAAAGCTGCACGCCGACCATTTTATCACAGTGCTGGGCGCGTTTTTGTCGTTCGTCCTACGCTGACATTTCCGCGCAAGATTTATGCACTCGGGCTGCAGTTGAAGACAGCTGTCGTTTGCCCGGCTGTCTTTTGTCGTTTTTCCCAGCTCCACGCCTAGCCCTAATAGCTTTTTATTCTCGTGCATGAAATATGCCGCCGAAATGTGGAATGAAACAGAGCGCAGAGTTCAGTTCGGAATATGGAAAGTGTCAATCCGGATTTGCTTATTTTTTAGGCTCTTGCTTTTCTAGCACATCGCTGTGCTCCACTTTCAAGTTCATCAATTGTCAGCCGCAAGTAAATAGGATTGTGAGAAAAAGGCCGGAAACGGGTGGCACAGAGACAACTTGAGAGTACAACAAACTAAAGCTAAATTCACCTGACACACCAATGACATGTACACACGCCTGCACGCCCACCTACACACACACACAATTAGGACTTGATAAATTGCTTTTGTATGCTGTTTCAGTCATAAGCGAACGCGGCAGCAAAATGAAACAATAAGCCACGTCCGTCAAGTCAGCTCTTGAGGTGGCTAAAAGTCGAGTCGAGTTATGAGCGGAAGTCGGGACTCCCTAGCACACACACACACGCATACAGCATAAAACAACCAGGAGCCACGCACACATTCACAGACAGCACTTCGTCACACTTGCCAAGACAATGGGACTAGACAGCCAGACAGACAGACACTCCTAACAACGCGTCGAAATCTAAAAGCGTTTTGGCTAGGGGAAGTGCACTGTTGTCGGACTGCAGGGGAATTTCATCGAAAAACATAGTCTAACATTAGGTTTATTTAATGGGAAGACAGGAGATTTGGATGAAATCAAAATCTTTAAAGAATATTTAAGCCCTGTCTAGTTAATGCCCATAATCTTTTCTATTTTTATATTTGCCCAAGAATTAAATTCAATTTAAGTTATCATTATCTTAATTTAAGAATATGCCTAATAACATATTTCTTACTATTATTTCTTATCTTTTTAGAATGCCAAAATTCCAAAACTTTATTTGTTTCATTTTCTTATTTAAACTTATAATCTATATTTGTTCTTCTTGTTGCAATAATTTGCTGCATTGCAAGGCTTTGACAATATTTAAGTCATGTTATGTTGCTTGGGACACCATTCATAAAAAAACTCTTTCAGTCGCCTCTATTTTGTTTTGAAAGCTAATGTAGAGCTCAGTGAGCGGCAATTTTGGCTAATTGAAAACGCGTGTTAACACTTGAATAGACTTGAAGAGAGAGGGAAATGAGTCAGGATAACTGCTTTCCGGCATGCCCAAGCAGCAGTTCATTTTCCCCAGCCAACGGGCTATTTAAATTTTCCCAGCTTTTTTTCAATAGCTTTTGCTAGCAACACCTTTGGTGTCTAAGGGCTGATAACTTTTCGGCTTATTTGCAGCCAGAATTCGAGTGTGTGTAACCCTTTTTGAGGCAACTAACTGGCAATCCATTATACGTATCCTTTGACCGTAACCAAGGCACCCACACACAGGGCAGTCTACATATATTTGTACAGCAGAATGGGACAATGTTACCTTTCGGCTGGCTGCCTTGTGCGGGCCTTTATTGAAAATTGTTCAATTTGGAAGGACATTTTGGAACCCCAACTTGCTCAGGTCCTGGCTAATGCACACAATTTACTTTGTATATCCGTTTCACAGAGCTCGTCCTACTTTGGGCCATGAAAACATTAACAATTTCTCAATGAGAGTTTTATGAAGCAAAAGGCTTGAGTTGTTCAACAAAAAAAAAAAGGAACGAGAGCAAGGCGACAATTACTTTGAGGAGCTCGACTTTAACTTTCACTCCAATCAACTGGCTGAGTGACAGCGGCAATTGTCCTGGCTGACATGGATGCGACAAGAGTCCTGGTGGCACCGCTTCCGTGTTGCGGTTTCGAGTGCCTGGCTAGCTGGCTCCTGCAATTTCTACTAATTATGCACGGACTGCAGGGCAACAAACCACGCTGATGTTGACACACAGCCAGAAAGGGTTCTGTTCTGTTCTGAATTCGAATCTAGAGAAGGAGATGAAGACTGAAACCCAGATGGAGACGTAGCCAAGGAGCCGCTGAAGTAGCTCGCAACTGTCACACAGTCGACTGGAGATTTCTCCTCGTGCTTCAAGATACTACTGCGTGTTGCCCCATGTATGTCATTACGCTGAGAGAAATATAGCCCTTTTAAATCGAAACATTCAAGAGTGCTTAAAAAAGAAAACTATAATTTAGTTTGAACCTTGGGTAATAATCTATTTTATTAATAGTCGTTTAAGCAACAATGTTCCTTGGGAGATTCGATTTGATTCGATTTTTAAAAAATATATATTTTTGAGCACTTCTTATATTTAAATTCTAAATTGCTTTCAAAATTATTTTTTGATTTGATTAAATATTTTTCTTAAATTAAATATATTTAAATAGAAAGCACTAAAAATGTTTTATTTAAACATTCTTATCAAAGATTTAGTCCAATCTAACATATTTATATCTAAAAAGTTCCGATTATTCGAAAATATTTATTAAATAATGTCCGCAATTTGGTTAATATGGTTCTCAGTGTATGTATGAGTGTTTTTGTGCGTTCTGTGATATTTTCTAATTTTCACAAAATAAGCAATTCTCACGTCTTTGTCCTTCTGCCTCCTTCGCGCTTGTGGTGTGGTGCGCCGCTAGCCTGTGGTGTATCCTCCACTGTGGATTCATTTCCAACCTGGGCATGTTGTTGTTTAGCCAACGGGCTCCAGATGGCAACACCAAATGCTTTGTACTTCAAAAGCAAGTCAATTTGCAACTGGCAGCGTGTGTGTAGGTATTCCACCTCGGGAGCTTTCGCCACCGATTGTCTCTGTGCCCTCTGCCTTGTTCCTCTGCCACATTGGCTTATGTTTTCTCTTTTTTTGTTTGAAAGGAAAGTAAATTTGTTTTATTTCTGCTGGCAATCGATTCAAGTTTAGTTATTTCGCTGGCTTTGATGTTGGACGGAAAACGACCGCTAACATTTTCCGCCAGCAGCAGTAATTCCTTCATTCACCACATAAATAACATTTCCTTCGTCTTTTTTACTTTGCAGGTAAGTCGCTGCAACATCCTGTACTCCACATTGATCACAGTGAGTAAAAACTTTATGTTTAATTGACTTTCTTTTTTTGATCGTACTAGTTTATTTTATAATTAAAAAATTAATAAGGGAATAACGTTTTTTTTTTTGATTACACCAGTGCATAAAACTTAAAAGTAAAATTGAAATTAAATTATATACTTCAAAGTTATTGTGTGCAGTGTAACAGGTACAAAAAATGCATTCGCAATAAGTATAAATTAGCAATGGCAATGTAATTACACTTTCATTAGATTAAAATATCATAAGTGCCATAAAAATTAAGTTATAGCGGGGGCGAGCACAATGGAAATGAAATAATCAGCTTAGCTCGAAGGCGGGCAAACATAGGAGTCCGAGCACGGAGGAGCCTCGCAGTGGAAAGGACGCGTTGCCAGGCCACCGGCCAGGACTCATTGTTTTGGCAGGGCATTGGGAACCCGGCATCGCTTTGATTTCACGCGATAATTACAACGTGCTCTACGAAGAAATTCTTTGGCTTGTGTTCGTGCAGCTATTAAGAAGCGCCCTCGCCGATGTTAAGGCCAATTTCTTGAGGCCCAGCCAATCCGCTGTGCAATTTGGAACCATTGTTTTATTGCTGGCTCGCACTTAGACAAAAGAGAAAATTTACTTTTTAAACAGTATTTCAAGTATTCATATTTATTATTTTTTAAATTTTGAATTCTTTTAATCTAATGATTTTTTTATGACTCCCATTTTTCACTCTAAATTCAATAAAGTTCCATAATGTAAGTGTTGTTTAAAGTTTTTATAATTTTGCAAACTTTTTTAAGAATTATTTTTACATGAGTCAAATATGATGGTATTGTTCATTTATATATGTTCATAAATATTGCTTATAAGGGACAATATTTAACAGAATGCAGAATTTATATTGTTTTTATGTTTAGGAAAATTTTTAAAAATGTTCTACTGATTTTTTGAATATTTAAAGTTTATAAAATGTAAGAAGTTCAAAAATATTTTACGAGCTCTTTGGGATATTCTTTTGTTTTTAGAATATATTTTGTCTTTTTTTATTACTACCAGCATTCAAAAACGCTGGAAGACGTGGATAAGGTGTCGAAGGGGTATCCCTATTTTTTTTGGGTTTTTTCTTCTTGCCAATTACCGCACGCTTCGTGGCACAGAGCCGCTACTTCGGGCACTCGCTGCGTATACGTAATTTTTATTGGACACTTCCACGCGTCGTCATCCATCGTCTGTCGTCGTTTCCAGCCGCCGTCCATCCGTTTGTGTGTCAAGTCGTGAGCTTTTGACTCGTACGCAGAGTCCTAGGCCAACACGGTGAGCTTTGCTCGGCGAATGTGCAACCAAAACAAAAACGGATAATTGCACGGCCACCTGAAACTCCAACTATCTGTGTGCGTGCCGTCCTCTTTCTCTCTCTCTCTCTCTCTCCTCTCAGCTGGCAATCTCTCCACTTGGCCACCTGTGTGTGTTCGCCTGAGTGTGTGTGTGTCTGTGAGTAGTGGATGCTGCTTTTACCGCTACTTCAGACTCACACAACTGCTATTTGATTCAGCCATAAAGTATACCTCCAATTATTTACGTAATTTTCATCGTAAAAGAAATAAATAAAAGATAATAGCTTTTAGTCCGATGCACTTAGCTATGCGCATTGTAAGAAATTCAGCTTTATTTTTAAAATTGCTGTGTAAAAATAATGATAACAGTATTTAACACGTGCCATTTTAAATTAAGAATCTTGGCATGACCAAAGGTAGGCAATAATACGTAGGGGTCTTAGTTATTTAAATCAGGCTTAAAGGTTGACTAATAGAGTAATTGAATACCTTAAAGAATACCTTAAGTGTTAATATGAACAGTCTAAAGCTCTTATTTTAAGTAATTAAATAAATAAAATACTGTTTAATTACTTAAACTAAAAAGCCGATATTTTTAAACAGTGAAAAGCAACTATAAAATGATTGAGTGTGCATTTAGAGTAATTACTTACAACTATTGATGCGAGTCCTTGCGGCTCACAGTTTGAGAGTCACAATCTCCAAGGGATCCGAAAAATTGGCGCCAAATGCTTCTCTACACACTTTAATGCTCTCCCATTTCCCCCGACGAACGAGGAAAGCCGATGGCCCAAAGACGAACACTCCGAGCCGAGTCCTTTGGGCCAGCTTCGTGCGTTGAAAGGACCCGAGGGCTGGGGATTTCTGCGGGCCAAACAGTTTGCGACTGAGACTCGTGACGAACGGACGCGCGGCCAATGGCAAGCGGGCATCGCCACTCAATCGGACTGCTTTTTAGGCTTCAATTCGATGCGACTCGAGCGGAAGCGGAAATACGAATGCCAACGAATTGCCAATGGCACGGCTCAAATGTGTGCGTGCCGCGTGCGAGGATCGTCGAGTAAATAAAATAATCAGAAACGTGATAAGGGCAAGTGAAATCGGAGCTAAGCTGTAAATCATAAAGTGTCAGCAAACCCAGAGAAAAAATCAGTCGAGTGTGCTTTCTTCGCCCGAGATTTGTGCCACTGCATACTATAGTATATAATTTAATTTGGCAAATGTGTTGGAAAATTGTATGGCCCGGCGAAAGGGAAAGGAAAACTGCGAGCAGCAGCTGCCACTGCCACTGCCACTTCCACTGCCGCACGGCTTGCTGCTTACTGCTTATGCTGGTAATGGGTTAATGCGGTTGAGCACTCGCATGCCTCCACATTTAACCCCCCACCACTCCACTCCACTCCGCTCCGAAAAAGCAAATATTTCATGTTATTTACCTAGGTGCGCCACTTTCGTTAATTGTATGCAAAAAAGTTGCCAACATTCGCCCCGCTGTGTGGCTGTGTGAGTGAAGTTTTTGGCTCAGGTTTATTCGCTACAACAATTTCTGGGTGGCGGGTTCAATTACAACCCCATCGCCCCATGCCCCATGCCCCATCCCCCATAGCCTGCCGCACTATTTCCGCTCTAAAATTTGAGCCAAGTTGCCAACGTTGCCAGCTGGGCTACCAAAGTCCTGATTCCAACCTGCGACGTTGCTGCGCCTCAGTGGCGTTCACTTAGTAAATAAATTGGCAATCGCATTTAATGTGAGTTTATGTGCGTCGCTACCTTGGCTCTTCTGCCAGTGCCGCCATTTGGTAGTTATTTTTTCGGTTTCGGGTTTGCTGCCTTTTCTTGGCTCGTGCTCATGTGCAAATCGTAAATTCACGTTAATGCCGAAATTTCACGTGATAATGACGTGATTACCTGGCGCACACAGGCCCAGAATGTTGCGATCCCTGCACATGTCTCGGTGTCTCCGCTGTTGTCCCCAGTCCCAGCCTATCCATGTCTGCCAGGACTTGGGCATAAACTACGCCTAAATACGTAACATCCAAACATCCAACGGGGAACTCACTCCGCTGGCAACTCAACTGAAAAATGAGTGCCCCTAAAATAGTTGCAATGCATTCAACTGAAGCGGAGTGGTAGTCCTAGTGAGGAATTTCTGGTTAGGCCCAAGCGTAAAATTGTTGGCGTAGTTTCCAAGTGCTGTTCAATGAGTTGGAGTTGAAATTGAAGCAATTGTTTGGTGCCAGCTCTCCATTCGTAATCCGAAATTTAAAAGGGTTTTTAAAGCGTTGGGGCGAACTGTCTCAAAGTTCTTTACAATCGCGTAATTTGGCCCTATTCTTTGCGTTTTATTTGCAACTTTTTAATTACTTTTGAGCAGCGATTTGAACTTTGCGCCTGTCGCCCGTTTACACTCTAATTAAGCGGCCCATTCAAGGGCCTTGTTTTGTTTTTTTTACCCTTCGTTCTGCTGCTCCCGCTTTTTATCGGGCCAAGACGAAGAAGTTCCCGGCTTCTTTTAAATGCAGCTGTCCGAAGTTGGTGGCGCTTTAAACGTTCGCTGGCATTTCCGTTTCCGTTAAATCGCTCCAAAGCCAGTTTGTTAGTTTTACCTTGACATTTTATGCAGTTTTTCTCGGTGTTATAAGTATTTTTTTCCAGCTACCTCTTGTGCGCTTTGTTTTCCTTGTTACCAGCGCACAATTTTTTCTTGTTACACATGGCAAAATAATCTTACTAAATGTCTAGAATGTCCAGAATAAGATTTTGAAATTGTATTCGATCGTTTTTTTTTATGCTTTGGATACATTCAATTGGTTTTTTATATATAACAGCATTTATTATTTAATGAATTGTGAATAAACTTTTTGTAAAGATCATTTCATGGTTTTTAATCAACACACAACAAATAAGGTTTGAAAATTTTTTTCCATTCTACATACTGTTCCGATATTAAAAACTATTTTGGTTGAGACATGGTAAATATCTGCGAATTTGTAACAATATCATAAGTTTTTAGTTTAAAGGCAGTGTGATTAGTGAATAAGCAAACAAAACAGATATTTTTCTCTGTGTGTAGTGGCAATAGCAGCTGCTTGTGGAACAACTTTAACAATATTTGTTTTGCTGCAACACTCCTCCGCCTTCTGTTCAGCGATCCGTAGCCTTTGTTCGTCGCCGGGCTCCTTTCACTTTGAATTCCCCGCTGTCCGCACCCGAATCATGAATCATTTCCACCGCTGCACCCACTCGCCACTCCTGCCGTCTTTTTTGCCACATCTAAGTGTTGTTTAATGCAGCTTTTCAACTCATTCGCTTTGACATACACGTGTGCCGAGTCCTGGCCTCCACTTTCTACTTTCTATTTTTTATTTGCCTTTTCTACCTTCCTGCTTTTGCATGTAGCATCAGATTTGCTTATGCAAATGTGTCGTTGTGAAGGGGATTTGCCATTTGCACCGTTCGTCCTCGATCGAATTGTTTACGGTTTCTATTCGAGGTGGGCTGATGTCATGGCTTGTCGATGGTCGGTTTAAATAATTGCCACCGCAATAAATTATTAAATCAACAACAATTACTCACTGGCTGGCCAAAGGGAATCAATCAATGTTTTTGGAGTGGTCAAAAATCGGTTGATATGAAGTGAAATGGAGTGGGTTCATAAGCTGACAAAATGCCAGCTCACCCCAAGCACATTAGGTGTACTATAACGAGTTTCAGGACAGCAATTATGCGACGTCGGGCCCACACACACCTGACACACACATGGACTTATAAATACGCATACGCAGTGTTGCCCGCGCAGGCTAATATGTAGTTTGGGCGTTGCTTTCGAGGGCTTTGTAATCGATATTACAATGGCATTGTGTTAGGCCCCCGATATGATGGTTTTTTGCCTTTTTTTGTCGCCCCCTGCATCGCTTACAATGGAGCTGGGCATATAATCGAGGGGTCGTGTTTGCTCGGGGGAGTTGACAATGCATGTTTTATGTGCTTTGCTCGTAATTTGTAATTAATAATACATGAGCTGCAGGACGCCGCCAGTCGCCTGAGATTTTACCATATGCCAATGCAATCGCCTTTGCGCCCCACATGCAATCAACCGTACGATTTGCAATCGTTGCCTATTTTCCTGCGTTCCCCTATTCTCACTTCGATTTTGGTTGAGTTCAATTCGATTTGATTCCGTGTTACATGTCGGCAGTTTGCCATGTGCCAGCTGCCTGACAGCCAGATCAGCAGCCAGCTGCTGTTGGTACACTTTATGTCATTTTTTGATTTATGTGTGATTAGTATTGGCCGTCCTTCGTCTGGCTCTGTCACTCAGAATGCCCAGAATGGAGCAAGTAGGATTTTCCATTTGTCTGGCTCTCTTGTCAGTTGTCATTTCATATGAATACATTACGATAACCGAAGTCTGCCTCGGTCCCAGCCACTTTCAACAGCTTTCTGTTGCTTTCGGTTGACTTTTTGCCAGCAGTGCAGTCGAAGTCGATGTCGACGTCAACCCTTGAATTACACGCCCCGATGTTTCTGTAAAATGTGCAAATGAAGTCGCCGTAAGAAATTCCCAAGCTGACACACATGGGGCGAGAGATTTGAACAATATAAACAATGACAGGCCATAAAATATGCAAGCACCCTAAATACCTGCAAGGCCCTAGGTGGTTTCTGATTCTGTTGCTGTCTGTGCCCCAAGATCCTGCGACTGGGAGTCCTGTTTGCTCGCCTGATTCCGATTGTTGATGTAAATGTCAGAATAAATAATAAATACCAATTTCAGGCGCCGCACGGTGCCTTAAATTCCATAACGTACGTACCGTCATTTCGTGACTTTAACGAGGCTTTAATTTCAGAGATTATGGATTTAATCCGCTTTTAATTACAGGCAACGTTCCTGCTGCTACCGACGGTCGTGTATAATTAAAGTTTCAAATGTGTTAATTGATTATGCAATTAGCGGACCAACCGTGTTAGTTAATTAAACGTCGATGAATAAATTTATGGAATTTATATATCCATCAATGGGTACCGCTTACGATCGCGATGAATGAGGTGGAGGTTTATTAAATTATGAAAGCCCGCAATTGAAAGCACTTGAACTATTAGTTTATTTGCCGTAAGCATTCATTCATTCCCATTCAGATGGGAAACTTCTTCAGTTCCTCTTCCTGCTTTCTGCCTTCTGCTTTCTCCTTTCTCCTTTCGCCCTGCTCCCCTCTCCCTTCTCCATCCGCTTTCTTTTCGTTTTGCTGCTCTGCTCCGTTGTGCTCTCATTTATTCATACGTGCGCTTATTGCAATGTTCATTGCTTCATATTCATTATGGCAATGGAGCAATGTGCGTTCCGTTCTCCAGACTGTCTGTGTGTGTGTGTGTCCGATACGTTCGATAATCCAATAAATATTTATGAAGCACTTTATTGGAACAACACTGAATTACTTTATGGCAGATGTATGTATGCACACGTGTCTACTGCTGCCATATGCAGCAGATCCAGGAGCAGAGTCGGCAGCAGGACCAAAAAACTAACAGACGAGTAGCATCGTATAATGCGGGCAAGGAAAACACTCGGGTAGAATCAAAAAAGGAACTATATTTGGCATTTGGTGAAGTGCTGCTCCAGCTCTACCATATTGCTCATACGCACCGGGGTACTCTTTGATGCGGTCACTTTGGTCAGACGTGGCTTGTTGGTATTTTGGTTTTTAATATTTTTAAGAGCCCTGTCTGTGAGCTCAAGTGCCGCCCAGCACTAATTGCCTCTCGTACACTCTGTGTACATGAGTGTGCGTGTGTGGGCGGCACTCATGTTTAAATTATAGACTGTCGACTCAAGTGATTTGGAGGTAAACTACTGCAGTTTGTTGACCCAATTAATCTGTCAAAGGCCAAGACGGCAGTCCACTGGCTATATCTATGCACACTTTGCATTGTTAACTCCCCACCAAGGGTGTGATTGTGTTGAAATGACGTTTGCCTTGCGATCCCATAAGTCCTGCGATATATCCTGGCGATGACTGTGGTTGAAGGATTTCCGTTCGTAACTCGCTGATAATTAAATTGCGAATGCATAAGCTATGTAAATTAATTTAAATTGAAACGAGGTGACAGAACTAACAAATAGGTGTTTACACCTGATGTCAAACAAATGGCTCTAGAATAAACATTTTTGAATGTATTTGGTTATTAAAAATAAAAAATCCATTGGATTTTATAATATAGTTTATTTGTTTTTGTTTCCTTTTGGGCTATTGTTTTAGGATTTATTGTAGGATTTTCCAATCCTCTGCTGTGAATAAATAATTCTGTTAAGTTGATTGCGACTGAATACCCTTTTTTGAAGTTTCCCATGGCTGCACAAGTTTTTGTTGGGGTTTTATGTATATATTAGAACTTTATTAGTGAGTGCAAGTAACTACATTATTTTGACCGCAGCTGTGACAGTAATTTTTGTGTTTTCTCGCTGCTAAACAAATTTAAATGCAAACACAAGTGAATGCACAAATGAATACGACAAAATCAATGCAAGTGCAAACATTAAATGGCAACACGACAATGACAAACAACAATAGCA
Organism: Drosophila fuyamai; assembly: GCA_018153365.1. Taxonomy (NCBI): domain Eukaryota; kingdom Metazoa; phylum Arthropoda; class Insecta; order Diptera; family Drosophilidae; genus Drosophila; species Drosophila fuyamai. The sequence continues at coordinate 8,837,902 of JAECXW010000116.1, read as the reverse complement.
GCAAATATGAGTGATGTGATGGGGCTCGACAGGGGCGTGGCGGATGGCGGTTTACCACCCACCACCCCCAACACCCTTGGCAGCGAGTTTAAAATTATTGACCAAATTTTCGGGCAAACATACCGCAGAAAACGAGCACAAGAGCAAACTATGGAAACAATGCATAACTGGGTCAGTTTGACATGTCGTTGTCGCAGCAAGCCCTGACGGCTTCTCGCCCCCTCTCTTTCACTCCATTGGAGCCCTCTCTTTCTTTCTTTCGCCATTCATCTCCTTCTCACTCCTTCTGCAATATTTGGCAATGCATGTGGGCCAGGGGAGGGAGGGCGAGCGGCCAAAGGAATGGGGACGAATGTCAATGCATAAAATTCATTCAATGACTTTTGCAGCTATTTTTCTTCTACTTTCATGACGGTAGGATTGCGGGGGGCTAAGCCAAGGGTGGGGGCAGAGATGATGGCAGAGGGGGCGAGGACGGGGGCGGTCCTGGAAGGGCAGACAAATAAATTGCAAGACATGCAATAAGACGAGGACGAGCCAAATGTGTGTCTATGTGTGTCTCTGGCTTGTCTAGCTGCCCTCCAAGTCTCCTTCTTGTATGCAAATAAAATTGTACACGAAATTGACTTTATGCAGGGGCCCATCTGTACACAAACACATATGTTGGTGTGCGTTAGGGTGAACCTGTATTGGAAGTAGAATTAAAATTAGAAAAATTATATGTAACTTTTAATTTGGCATTCGGAAGAAAAATGAGAAGAAATGAGAAGCATTACAAAATTCGAGAATAATCAATAAAAATGGTTTGCTAGTTTCGTTCGTGATCGAAAGAATTTTTTGCTGAAATATATATATATATATATTAATATTTTATAAAAGTTATATTTGCTACTTTTAACCAAAATAGGTTTCATCATTAATTTTGTAGATTTTTAATATAAAAATAAAGAAATCTGAAATGTAATCCAATTGACACTGTAAAAGAAATACTTTAAAAAGAGATTTCAAATCTAAATACTAGTTTGCTTAAAAGCGGAAAGGAATTGCCTAACTCGAAGCCACTGATTGAAAGAAGGTCGAATATTGAATAGTTTTGACTCCTAAATAAAATATAATATACACCACGTATTCAAATTCTAGAGGTTCACCTTCTGAATGTTGGTATGCGCATATTGTGTGAAACCTTAGTGCGAGACATGACTTTGACTAACGTTGCAGCTGCATGTAAATGGCACCATGCCGCACGCCAAGCCAGCCGAAGCCCAGAACAGGACTAAGAGTAGGACCCGGACCCGAACCCAGGCCCCATCGGAGGAGACCATGCCACACGTTTCCCCGTAATCATCCATTATCCTAATGCCAGGTCCATGCCCAGGTCCCACGAGTCTGAAGCATGTGTGTGCACTGGTCGATTGGATTATGCCTTTAACCTGCGTACACTGCTCGACTTTTCGTAGCCTCCGAAGCGACATTTATTAATGATGCGAAAGGAATTTTAATTTGGCCCACTTCCGTGCAGTTGGGCTTAGGTGCCCCAAACGATTGGTGTAATCGTTTTAATTGGCCCATTAAGGGGGCAATCAATCGATATTTGAAAAACTGTAAAATCGGAAAGGGCAAAGGACTATTCACGTGCGTCACTTCAACTGCGGGCAATTAGGGGGAACCACACTCCTCCCTCATTCACCACGTGTAATTTAAATGTTTGATTCATTTTTTAACCCATTCCGCCTGCCCGCTCAGATATATTCGTGTACCTCCGACGACATCTGCTGCGATTCTCAGATAGTCCCACGTACACACAGGGGGACCTGAAATCAATACTCATAAATTAAAGTCATAAAATGGCAACATACCATACAGCAAATATAAATAGAAGCCAGACACGAATTTTCAAGTGCCACCATCGGTCGGTGAGGTAGAATCAATCGATTCACCTGTTTTACTGGCTGTCAGTTTATGGCTGAACTTTGATGAGGGATATGGACTGAAAGGGTAAAGTTTAAAGCCAAAGTATGTAATCAAGCAATGGTAAGCTTTTAAATCAATTTAGAGTTCAAAGTGCGCTTTGTAATTATCATGTGTGTGTCGGTACACATTAAATTAAAGTGAGATGAGGTGGTTGCGAAATCCGGAGCAGGACAGGTCGGACACGTTTACGATGGCTGGGCACTTGACAGCATCCGCAGACGCGAACTCTAGGCCCATTTAAACTTTCACAAACAATAAAATCGCCCTTAATATTACATGAGACCGAGCTGCGACCCCGTGACAGACAGACAGGCAGACAGGCCAAATAAGCTCACTGGATTCGTGGCTGATTTTCAAACAAGTCAGCGCAGACTAAAATGAGAAAACAAGTTTTGCATTTGAAGCGGCAAACATTTGCGCACTCATTACGTAACTGATTGTTAACCAACCGACTTTCCAACTTTCGTCCCATTAAAATTTCATTAGAGTTTTGCTCTAGCCCGTAAATATGAATGGAGTCAAGCAGACAGTTGACCAAAAACTGTACGAAACTTTACGTATAAAATAGTTTGCTGATTTCGGCAAAAATTCGCATAACAGTTTTCCAAAAAAATGGATTTGGTGAAGTTAAAAGTTAATTAGATTTGGACTTTCTATAGTGCATTAACCAATAATAATGCCTATTTTGAGGATATATTCCTATTGGTTTTGAAAAATTTAATTTTATATAATTTACTTATTTCGATAGATTTTAGTTACAGTTTTTTGCCTAAAAAGGTTTTTAGAATACAAATGTACTTTTATGAATTCTTTAACATATTTCTTAATATCCAGCTAATTTTTGCCGGCTTCTTTGCTCACAATATAATAATTAAAGCAACTGAAAATACAATTAATTTGTTTTCCGTAGTTTATTTAATTAAAATGCCGATGAGCGATTTTAGAGATTTCTGAAATTTTAAAAACTTTTTAAATCATGAAAATAAATTAGTTGAAACTCGTGATGCCTCATTAACTTTAAGAGAGTTAATTACACAGGATCACAATTAACTTTGCCGGCGACTCCAATTGCATTTGTCATGCATAGAAGACGGTTCGCAGAACATCAACTGTCACTCGAAACTGCAACTGTGTGCTGACGTCGAGGTGCAACCGCATAAAGAGGAGCTCTCAAAGGATCCAGAGGGGTGGATTGGTATCATGTTGTTATGTTGCACATAATTATATCAGAGCCGCGAAAGTTTCCCGGCAATTTCGTTCACTGCCACTCAGCCAACCTACGGAGGAGGAGTAACTTTTATGAGATCCTGACACTGGCAGGCGGCTAATTAGATATTCTATCGTTCTATTTAATGCACTTGACTCGGCCCGCATTCCTTGGATTCTTCGCCAAGTGTTGTGTCACTCTCTGCCCGGCTTAACTACCACTTTGTCCGCAATTGGCCAGAGTTAAGACCTAAAGAATTCCAATTTAAATCGAATTTTCGGCATGGCATGTGAAAGGCATGTGGCATTCTCTCTATTTTCCAGGCCGACGACTGGCCAAGTGTGTCGATGCAGTGACTCAGAGAGCTTGACATACAAATTTGTGGTACATTTATTGGCTTGTTTGGTCAGTTCACACACATGTGTATAGGGAGCGAGGAGGGGGCCAAAGGGAAAAAGCGAAAGATATTTAAATGTTAAGCTGACTCTCAAAGTCGGGAGCCATTGGCACACATATTTGCACAGCTGGCGAGCTGAGACCGGACTTTCGGTTCCGCCCCTGAATCCAGGATCCTGGTTCCTGAATCCTGAACCCTACAGCCTGGCCCCGTGCGGTCGACTCGGTGCGCTTTAATTTGCTTTATTTATTACACATTACCAGCCCAATTGCAGGGCACAGCTGGCCGCCTTTTGGCCTCAACGATAACTTATGCTGAAAGTTTAAACTTTAAATAAATAAACTTTGGGGCAAGGGCAATGGCGGAGAAGGAGTCTGTGCTCCTGTGCCGCTCACACGTAACAATTTGCGAGGTAAACATGGCTTTATTTTAGTTTCAATTTTCGCTTCGTTATTTTTCCACACACTCTCACAAAGGGGCCGCTGTTTGTTTTTAGATTGCAGCACGGCGTTGCATGTTGTCTTTGCCCGTCGTCTTTTTGCCGCCATTTTACGCTCGTTATGGCAACACTTTGGCTCAAAAGCAAACGGCAGCCCTGAACACATCTCAAACGACAGCCGCGTTTGCACAGCGAGAAAAGGAAAAACGCATCTCCATCTCGGGGGCAACTACGGGCTGGCTGGTTGGAAAAAATCATTTCAAGCAGAAACAACAAGGGAAATGCGGAAAACGCCTTCGCGCCTTTCCTTCTCGGCCCCCGCCCTTTTATCCTCCCAGTTTTCCACTGCCGTTTGTCGTCTGTGTTTGCCTGCATTCGCTCCGTTGACTGGCAACTTTCGTCGCCTCGGCCTTGGTCCTTCAACCTCTTGCCACCCACACAACGCCCACGTGACTGACTGCAGTGCGACGTGTCTGTTTCACAGAGAAAAACAGGTGAAGAGTATGTAATTCTTCACTTCAAAATGCTGCCTCCTTGGAATATGCACCGGGATCTGGAAACACCTTTTAAAGCAATTGAAAGACTCCAGAAGTTGCAATATTCATTTCTGGCGTGGGACACTTTGAATTGCAATATTTATATCCTAAATTTATAGCCATAAATCCCAATTTATGTCCAAACACAGGTCAACTATTTAAAACTACACATTTAATTTTCATTTTATAAAATACAAGCCTTAACCGAAGATAAAACCAAACATTTCTTTTGTAAAAATCATAGCTGAGCAATTATGAACAACTGAAACTAAATGTAAGCCATTTTCCCCACATTTTTATACCCGTTACTCGTAGAGTAAAAGGGTATATTATATTCGTGCAAAAGTATGTAACAGGTAGAAGGAAGCGTTTCCGACCCTATAAAGTATATATATTCTTGTTCAGGATCACTAGCCGAGTCGATCTAGCCATGTCCGTCTGTCCGTCTGTCCGTCCGTATGAACGCTGAGATCTCGGAAACTATAAAAGCTAGAAGATTGGCATTTTGCATGTAGATTTTAGGAGTTCCTACGCAGCGCAAGTTTGTTTCAAAATTGTGCCACGCCCCCTCTGACGCCCACAAGCCACAAGCTGTGGCCACAGTTTTGCTGCTATTATGAACTTTTTTTTTGATATGTATTTGTTTCGTCAATAGCTATCGATTGGCCAAATAAAAGTTTGCCACGCCCACTCTAACGCCCAAAAACCCATTAAACGCTTAAGCCTGGCTAGCGCCCACATTTCCGCCTTTCATGGCGTATACAATAGCGCCATCTAACGGATGACTTTGGAACAGCTGGCCAAGGTGCTCAACAGAGTCAACGTTAATTCTCGATAAGGATTTCTATTAAAGGAAATTGCGATGGCTTTTATTTGTCAATACCGAACTGTATCCCAAGAACTATGCAAATCAAATCAAGTTAGACAAATTGGAGGTGTTCCCTGGGTACCGATTTTAACATAAAAATCGGGAGCTAATTCGAGCGGCGAAAAACATACAAGAAGACATATTTATATTAAGTTGTTTAGCTGAGTAACGGGTATCTAATAGTCGAGGCACTCGACTATAGCGTTCTCTCTTGTTACATATAGAAGATGGTGATGAATGAATTTTTATAAAACAATAAATAATAAATAGCACGCATGAATTACAATAGAAAGGAATTAAAAATAGGAAGGAGATGTGATATTAAATGTATATTGTGAATCAGTATCATTTTAATGCCTTATTTATTAGATGAATGTGGGTAAAGCGATTTATGCTGTTTTTTCTCTGTGTTGTTTATTCCTTTTTTATCTTGTCTGGTAATAATTTTCTCGAGTCACTTTTTCTGCGCCAAAAGATGCGTGTTGCATTTGCCTGTCTGCCGTCCGCGTCTGTAGCCGGGGTTTGTTTACATGATTGTGCACGGGGGTAGTGTGTGCCCCTCCACATTTCCCTTATCCTGCTGCATTAGCACTCGAGTGCTTGCATTTCCTTTGAGCCAAATCGCAGCAAATTATATTTTTATTGATTCGGGAAACATTTGAACAGCGCGATTTGCCCGATAAAGGCGCTGCTAAAGTGGCAAAGTGAATTAATTTTTCCGCCTGGGATTTTACAGTTTGCCTTGGCAATGTGCATACTGCATATTGCGCATACGCCACCGACATGGCAGATTTAGATAGCGGAGCGGTACAAGGCAAAAACCGCAGAAAGAATAACAACAACAGGAAGAGCGGCGGTAGCCACAACTTTTCGCATTTACCAAAAAACTTTCCAACATTTTCTTGTTACCCGCTTGTCTTTTTCGTTTTGCTACATGGCCATAGACCCACTGAGCAAATTGTAAATGAAAAAGTTTTTATGTTATTCAGTGTTTGCAGGGGGCGGAACCGTCGTCTAGCTATCTCACTCTCTCTCTTTCTTTCCCTCCTCTTCTGTCTTTGTTATTCCTGTCGTTATTGCTGCATTATGTCTATTGTTGTCTATATACATTTTTTGTCGAAAGTAATTGTAAATGCTGTTCATAGTTTGACTGTCGACGAGATGTCCCCTCCCCTTTATTCCCCTTAGTACTTTCGTCTGTGGCACTCAATTCGTGAGTTTTCCATTGCCCAGTTTCCCAGCTTTTTCCACGCTAACACAGACTGGTTTAAAAGTCAACATTTTGGCATTCGGCGAAGGGAGTTTGTTTTTAAATGCTTGGCTTTAATCCCTGAATTTATTTTAGAGCAAAGCAAATGAATGCAGTCGCATAAGTAAAGTAAACACATTTCAAAGCTCAAAACATGTGTGAACTACGAAACATGAAAATAATGCCGCACAGTTCTCAAAGCGTAAATTAAGCCAGCGAGAGTGGTGTAAGCAAATACAAAAAATCAACTTTAACCAAAATTTGAAGTGGCGGAAGAGGAGGATAAAGCCACAACATGACCCGCTTTCGCATAAAAAACCTAAAAATCCTCTCCAGCTGCCTCAGCCTGTGGGTGGTGCTCTTCGGTGGTGCACTGCACCTGGCGCAGGGTAGCGAGTTCCCCGAGCGCGAGTGCTGCGACCTCACCACCACCTCCACGGTGGGGCCTCTGCCCATGCCGCCCGCCGCGCTGCCCACCGACAAATCGCTCTCCTCGGCCACAACGGCCTTGGAGACGGATCTGGCCATCGGACGATCGGGTAAGTGGTTACTGGGTGCACTCAGATAAATAGTTACAAATTGTGAAGATATTAATGATAAAATTCCAAAAATACTTAAATTAACGAATAAGCTAGCATTGATGATAAAAAGTTAAATTATACAAAAACAACCAATACTACATAATTATTTTGTTTACTTTAAGCATTGATCCAAAAAGAAAATTCTATTGAATTATATACACAATATTATAACTATTCCTACCTTACCAAAACCTTGGCAAATTATTTTGATGACCAACAAAATTTATATATTCTATTTTAAAAACTTTTCCTAAAACAGAAATAGGGCTTTTAAGCAATACAACGAATATGCGGTGGCTTTGTCTTAACATAATTTATTGAACAAAACAAAACCACATTTCTTCGACTGCATCAGGCTGCGGGCTGTTGGCCATAGTCTATTCATAGTGCCACTAAAAATGGCCAAGTCTAATTGCCAAACGATATTTAATGGCTCAATGAGCAGCAGGAATTCACCCGAGGGTTTGGCAATAGAGAGATAGTGGAGGACATCATCATCATCACTTACGCTCCAATTAACACAATGACCTTTCGCCAGCCAGCCATCGATGCAGCTGAGTGGTCCCACAGACCCCACGGGGGCATCAGGGGGTTAACCAGGGGGTTTGCCATGCTGACGGTGTGGGAACAATTTGAAATTCAAAGCAAACGTCAGCTGTAAAACAATTTATATTCACTTTGAATTGAGGTTTTGTTTCGCATTTTATTGTGTGGCAAGAAGGGAGACAGAATGAGGGGATATAGAGGGTTATGGTACGTGTGTTTCTCAGTTTCTTGCTGCCAACTTGACTCGTATTAAATGTTTGCTGAGCGCTGCTACGTGCCGTAAACAGCAGCAACAAAAATTGGCTGCGGCATACTAAGTAAATATAGAATTCGATTAAGTTTTTGCCCAGGTTATGGAACATTTTTCAGTCTGTAAGCTGCATTGTTTTCTGGTTTTTGGCAAAGATTTCTTTATGTGATTGCAGTTCACAGAAAAAAAATAGTCGAATCCATTAAAAATGTGTACAAAATAAATATGGATTTAATAGAATTTCTGCCCAGGGCAAATGTTTACTAGTCATTTAATGGTAAATTATTTCTTACCTGAAAAAAGTTTGTCAGCCTGAGAGCATAAAACTTTTTCATCCCGCAAAATTGCAAGCTTTGTATGCATCCTTAAATGTCAAATTATCCACAAATTAAAATAAATGCCAGTTGAAAAAGTTGAACGCTCCACTCCACTCTGCAGGAGCTGCCCACCTCCTTCCTGCAGTAAACTTTAACTATGACGGACATTCGATTGGATCGAGGAACAAGTTAAAGTGCATTAACCTCTCGATTCGAGTGGGCTGAGTGGGGATCAATACACGCACTTAGTGGGTAGTCCATGTCCCCGTAATTGAGTTTATTAAATAATCACAAATATCGATTGGGCTCGATTCGTTTTACTTGCCGCTCGACTTCAAAGGGCCGGGTCATTCGCATGAAAAGGGCCAATTGAACAGCACAAATGCGAAATGTTAAAAAAAGTTTATTATGCAACAAACTTGATTGACTGACTCACTGTCAGACAGGGCAAGACACAAACAAACACAGGTCGGCAGGACAAATTAGTCATTAAACGATGCTCTCAATCTGCCAGACGCATTGAGTGCTATGCAGGTCGAGAGAACACTAAAGAATCGATGGGGCTGGGATGTTAAGAAAGTGCTTGCATAGAGAAAAATACAATACTCTTTGAGCTGTAATAAAAAGCTGTTAAAAAAACTTGTCAGTATATAAAATCATTACATATAACAACTTTTTACTGCCTGTTCACATTAAGTATCTTTAAATTTGTATAGGATTTAATAATTATAATTTTTTTATTTCTGTAATCATAAGTATAAAATCTTTGACTGTTTTGCTATCTATTCCATTTTTATATAAAAACCATCAAATTGATCTGATGATAAAAAAGATACTTCTCGCTGTGCAGTTCAAAGGGTGAAAGACAGGACCAACTGGCAAAAAGGACATCGTCCTTACTGCAATGGGTTTGACGTTGAGGGACATAAAAATTTCCGTTCCATGTAAGCGGCTTGCCTTTTTTCCTACTGCTCCTAACAATGTTACTTGGACATATGCTGGGTGGCGGGGGTTTGGCGGAAATGTAGGTGAGACGTGTGGAACGTCGAGAACATCTTGCAGTTTATGTATATAGCCTTTAGATTGAGTTTGCACGAATGTACACAAGTTGTTCGAATTCGCATTTGAATGGGGAATTTCTTTTAGTGGCCAACGAGGACGACGGATGTGCCTCCTTGAGCTGTGGACCTCCGGATCTCTGTCTGCATGTCCATCTGTCTGCACGGCATTCTGCATGCCTGTCTGTCTGTCGTTGGGCTTAGCCATGACATAAGATTTTAATCAGCATAAAATTTTCGTTATTCCGTTATTTCTTCGATTGCTTTTCCCCCTTTGACATATGCAAGAAAAACATGTGAGTTGGTCAATGGAAAATGGAATTTCATATTTAATGTTTATTCGAGTCCCTGCTGTTTAACCTATTTGCTTTCGATTTTTTTTGTTGAAGTGGAAGCGGTTGGTTGAGGCATAAGCTGCTCAACTACTTTTACATATTAAATTTACCTAGATTTTACCTGAGAAGCTATTTTGAAGAACTCAGCTAAAGTGAAAAGTTTTAATTAAGAGGCAGCTTTGTATTAAGAAGTGATGACCATTAGAGAACATAACTATTCAGGATTAAAGTCATGCGAAGCTTTTAGTTAAATTCAAGTTCAAAACTGCATTAAAGTGCTCAAAAGAGAAGGTGCTTAAATCTGAAAAGAGTGTTAGCCTTAAAGGGATAAAGCATTGTGTTGTCTACAATATTGTTGCAACCACATTTCCTCGCTAACACGCTTACCCTTAAATCGCATCAATTTTAAACGCAACAGACACTTCACCTCGCACACACACAGACCCACGAGCACGGACACAAACACTCGTAAGTTATTCCACCTTAATTATATTGCAACACCCCGACTCGACCCTCAACCCCCCTCCCCCTTTAGCCCTCTTCCGCCGATCCGAGCATAGCCGAACCGTTTCGACCCATTGCAACCCAGTCCAACAACCCATTCCGACCCAATTCGAGGCACACATCGCGCCCAGGTGCCTGAAGGTCCATGTAACACAATGTTTTATGTACTGGCCATGTGTGTGTCCCGATGCGAGTGTGTGTGAGTGAGTGAGTGTGAGCCGGTGTGTGCGTGAATTAGTTATGAAGCCAAAGTCAAAGTGGGTCAGCAGCAGTTCTTCTTTTCCAGCTGCAGTTCTGCCTCGAGTTGCCGCTGCTGCATTCGAGTGTGGCCATATTTTTAGAGCGCCGCCAATGCCAATTTAATGTTATTACGTATACGTGCCGTTGGCCGGCATTATCAATAGTCAGTGCGTTTGGTGTGCACAGCGAAAAAGCACAACAATATATTTTTTTATGGAGGACCTGTGGTTTCCATATACGTTTAAGCACATCAAAATATTCGTCGTCATGTAATGTTTACTGTAATTCCCAACACTAACAAATATAAACAACAAGTTTACTCTTACGATTTTGTTTTGTTTTAATTAAGTAAGAATATAAAAAACAAAAAATAACAGATTCTTACAAATTCAATAAGTTAATTGGATCATATAGTTATCCTTAGCACTTTTATTATGTTTGTTGTGATACAGAAAAGTTTTTAATCATGAAAATTCGAGTTGTGAAAATAAAGATTTCAACGAAATGGAATACCAAATCGAAGACGTCCCTTGATGTTTTTATTCTCAGTGCGTTCTTGCATCAATGTGCATTTTCAGCAGTTAAAATTGTAATTAAATTCAACACCCGCACATGTGTAATGTAAATTATGTATGCATGTCACAGCCGGCTTGTCACAATAAAATGCAACACGAGATGGTGAAACAACTGCAGCCAACATACATTTCAATTTGTAGGACACTCGACCAAAAACCAGAACCCAAGAAGTACAAGCTCTCGGCACTTAACCTTCTGCCCGAAACAGAACAACTTGAGATGGCGATGGCGATGGTGATGGTGATGGCATCCCGCTGCCACGAGTGTGACCTTCATCAAATCAACGAAAGGTAGCTACTCTTGCCCTGGCTTTCTGCTCCTCGCTGTTTGCCTGGCAAATTAAAAATTCAGCAGAAGACTGAGGGCGGCGACGACCTCAGTGCGATGCCAAAGGTTGTTCGCGGCTGGGCTGTTAGTCCATCTCGACCTGTCTCGATTTCACTTGAAATGAGGAAAAATGTTCGCAGTCGGAGAACTCCAAGGGCGCAGTGCACAGAAAGCAGAAAAAAAGTAAATTAAAATTGTGTGTTTATTTGTACAAAATTCCGGCAAAGCAAGAAGTCGAATTTGCTGACTTGGCGGCAGTCCTTTAAAGTCAGCTGTGTTTGCTTGTGTCAGTAGCGGATTTGAGTGGTTTTTAAAGGGTTGGCATGGTGTTTCTTTGGAAAAATTGAATAATGCATTTTAAAATTTTATTAAAACCGAGATAACCAACAATGTTTATAAAGATTCTTAAATACAAAATATTTTCTAGTAGTACATTGCTAGAATAAAGTCATCAATTTAAGTTTTTAATAAGCAAATAATGTTCCAGATTTGTATAAATTATAACCATGAAGCGTGAATATAAAAAAAACTATATTATTTCTTTTTTTTATTGTTATCAAGGGTTTCTTCCACTCACATTAAGTTTTGATAACTTTTAATAGAACTGACTAGAAATTAGTTCATACTCGAATTACTAAATTGCAGACTCATATTAATGTAATAAAGAAACGGCTTTTAATTTCCTTTGTTTATAAAAATTAAAATACTCCATAAAATGGACGGAATACGCCCCTGGTGAGTGTGACTCTGCTGAAAGTCAAGGCTGCTAATTAAGTGCTTTTTTGGGGTTAAATACATATGTATAAGCGGCTTCCGTCACAGTTACAGCTCAGGGTAAAGCTGGGGCTTATCCAGCCGATTCCGACTGGGCCGCAGCTATTAAGAGTCCTTTTCTTTCTGGCTCTGTGTGTGTGCTGGCTGGATCATGTTTTAAGCTGGAGAGCTTAACATCAATTTTTGTGAGCTTACTCTTTGTGTGCCTGTGTGTGTGTGGATAAGGGACCTCAACAAACGAAGAGAACTTATATTGTTGCACCGCCTTGTATCTGGCGGATTTTCTCATTATTAAACTGGCATTCCATCTAATTAGGATGCGGCATTCAGCCACATATATATTTATCTCGCGTGTGGCATTTCGTTAATGACACTTTAATGTGCTACAAAATCAACTGACGCAGCTGGAAAAATAAATCACATTTTTTAGCAGCACCATTTTGAAATAGAACCTCGGCAGGGAGCGCACATATATCACTGGCACCCCCAACCACACTCGTCGTCTATCAAAATTCACTTTTCATATAGACCCAACACGGCTCTGTCTATATGTCTGAATGTCGGTCCGTTTGGCTGACTGGATGGCACACATTTAACCCGCACGTAGTCGCAATTTTAATATAATGGCGGGCTGAAGCGAGGAAGAGTCGAGTTGAAGGCATATCAACGACCTAGTAAGCATCTTTATACAATTTCATAAGGCTGTCAGCACACCCATATACACTGAGACAGCGGTATACGCATTTACACACACAGACACACTCACACCAATACAGCGGAGGACACCTGGCGGTGCGACCGCGCACTCTGCATAAATTTGTTATGCATATAAAATTAAAAGCATATTTTTAGGCGCCCGCCACACACTCGTGCCGGCAGTCGACAGTGTTGATATTTTTATGGCAAATACTCGTAATTTGTAACTCTTACACAACTCGAAGACTTCAAAGATACACAGATATCCAGCGGAGTCGGGGATCGGGATGAATGAGATACAGATACGCGCACGCACCGTGAAATTCATCGGCCTACAAATGAGCAAAGTTTTACTTTTATTTGATTTGCACAAAAACCCAAAGCAAAAGTAACAAAATTGCTGCTGTTTGACTTCGTTTCGTATTTTTTTTGGTTTTCTTATTTCAGCCCAAAACAAATGGTAGAAAGTTAAGTTCAAATGAGAACGAAAACACAACGAAAAGTCATACAAATTTGCCAAGCAAATGGTGGAAATATTAACACGCGTGTCTGTTTGCCACTCGCATGTCTGTGAAATTAAAAATGAACTCACACAGACACTGGGGGAAAAATTGACACATGTATAGAATGTTTTAGAACACTATTACCTTTGCGTTTTAATATATTAATATTAATATATTAAATATATTATTAGAGGTCAATTAAGAAAGACTTTATTTAGGTAAATAAACCCATATGATTAATATGTTTAAAATGAAGATCAAATATATTTTTATACCTGTTTGAAAAAAACGGTTTAATAAATAAGTCAACGATTTTTAACCAAAATAAATCCTTGATTTTAGCAGTGCTGTGAAAAAACGAAGGCAGGCCTAATGTTTGGTGCTGTGGGGCCTGAAATCAAAATACATTAACGAGTTGCGTGCCTAAGACTGTGAGTGTTCGTGTGTGTGTGTGGGGGGGGGGGAGGACGAGTGGGTGAGCCACTTCATCACCGCGGCAGGCCGAACGGCATATGCAAATATTTCAGGCTAACCAAAGCGACACTCAACATTCGTTCCGACCCCGCCACTCCGCCGCCATTGCCAGCGGCTTTAGTTTGCGTTTTTATTTAATTGCGGAAATTGTGGCTTCGCCCCGCCCCGTCCCGTCCCGCCCCGCGACACACACCCGCACATATCCTCGCATACACACACTCAAGCGCTCACTCACACTGACACAGCTCACGAAGATTCTTGAGAAAGCGTTGCCTTTATAATTTCTTTCATAACGCAACCAAGCATTGTAACATATTTTTATGGCCTCACATTTTTCTGCTTTCATACAGTTTCGTGTCGGTTTCTTCAGTACCGTTTCCCCTCCCGCCCCTCAGGTCGTCAGCGGTTCTCCGAAACATTCTCGGAATTCCAAAGCAGATATGAGTTTTGATACCGTCGAAGTGGTTGCAGCCTCTCCTCCTTCTTCCTTTGACTTCCCTTTTTTCCTCACCACCTCTACCAAAAAAAAAAAAAAAGAAACAAATTGAGTCAAGTGCGTCTTCCTCGATGTCGAAATGGGGAAAATGAGTGGTAGAAAGCTGGCATTGGAGGCTGGAGAACACATCCCGCCTCGCTCGACAAGCCAAACTAATTAGAAAGTCACTTTAGACGCCGTTTCACCGCTCCCACAGGTCGAAAGTCGTTAAACATAAAATTAAAACCGACACAAATCTAATTTCTCCTCGTGTGAATCTTATGAATGTTAATATATAGAAATGGCTAATCATAACCCAATTACGTTCTGAGCTATTGCAATTGAACTAATTATTTTTCCATTTGTATTTTTGTTTCCTTTCAGGTATGTTTTTTTAATAATTGCTGTCATATTAAGCCGAAAATTAAGTTTCAGATATTTTGTTATGAAGAGGAATTATTTTGAGTGATCATACAGAAAATATTAATTCTGATGCCTGAATAATCATAATCATATACAAAATATTGTTTTAAATCTATAGATAATCTAGACTAAGCTTTCACTTTTGTAAACTACATTTATTAAAAAAATTTGTCCTATTTATTAAAACAGATTTTCTTTTCTAAAGCTCACAATTAACTATTTTATAATCGAAAAGTTTCCGACAATCTGCGACTAATAAAAGTCTGCCATAAAAGTATGCTTTTCCATATAATTGCTGAATCATTATGAGCCACACGCCGTATTCGCAATATGCCATAACTTGACTTTATTGATTTCAATTAATGGCCAGTGGAGTTCGGCGGTGCTGGCATCTACGAAAACTGCTAATAAATGAATTGAAAACGCTTTGAACGAAACAAGGCACCAACAAATGGCGGGCAATCAGTTCGGTAAGTGGCTTACGCTTACGCCAGGCGGCTCAGACCGAATATCGATGTTGGCCCCTTTCCCCCAGCAGCTGGTAATGTGCTCGAGCGCGGGCCCATATCAAAGCATTACGATCTAAATGACACCTTGACAGGAGCAGGACCTGGCACGGAGTTCGGGGTGCGGTAACCTCCTGTGCGGAGGTTGTAGGTGACTCCTGCTCGGTTGCCTGGCGTTCAGTTGCACGCAGTCGATGGCAGCGGCGATAAGGGGAAGAAAAATCGAGGCAGCACGCTCACATCCAGCGACACACGCTACTTAACTGTTAATATTTAAAGTTGCAACGGAGAGAAGCAAAACACTGAGAAAAAAACCAGACATTAAATCGATTAAATTGAGTAAGAAAGTATTTTGAAAAGCAAGCTCCGAATCAAAATCAAAATAGGATTTTTAAAGGGTTTAATTTTGACAATTAAAAAACTTTTATTTATATATCCGGTGTAAGCTCAGTATAAATTGCTTTTACCAAATGATCATGATTTATTAAAATCGTTTTTGAGGATTCAAAAAACGCCTATACATTTTTCGATTGAATGCCAGTCACATCTATATAACGCTAATGCCAGTATTAGCATCTTATCGAATTAAATTCCGATATAAATAATTCAAAATATTTTCATATTTAAGCATTACAGTCATACGTATTTTTCTTAGCTGTGGGGAACATTTTTACCTCGAGTGCATTAGCAATCGCAGCAGCAGCAAAACAGCGAACCGGAAGCGGAAAGCTTTTCGCCTGCGGAAGTGTTCCGTGCGCACCAAGTTTATATAAGCGATGGCGATACGTTCGAACATGTGTGTGTGAGTGTGTGTGGAAAGTGTGTGATCTGCCTGTGTGTGCAGCTTCGTGAGGGTGTTTGCGCAAATTGCAAGGAGTTTAATGACAAGCACAGCAACAACAGCCAAGCACAATGCGTTTAGGCTGCCAGCACTTTGTTGTTTCCAAAGGTGTTGGTGCTGTTGCTGCTGCTGTTTCCATTGGTGTTGCCACTGCCATTGTTGCTCTGTTCACCCGGGACTCTAACGAACCGAGGACAGACCAGGATTTCACACCTTTCCCACCTCGCGGCTGTGAAAACACTTTCACTGGCGCCCGGCTGTTGGCTGTGTGCCCCTGAGCTCGAGGTAATCGCGAATCACCGACTGCGATTTTCCTGGCTACTCCATCACACTGAAAAAAATAAATTTAAATTGCCACACTAAGCAATATAATTATTTAATAAATGGTTTAATACTCATTTTTTCTAGAAGATCGGAATTTACCAAACGCGTTTGACTCACACTTTTTTATGCTTCAATAAAACAATTTTAATATAGATACATTTTCCATTTTTCATTAAAAAGGTGTTCACGACCTTTTACCAAAAACAAATTTAACATTGTAACATTAGCAAAAGAATTATAAAATTGAAACATTGTATGGATTTTTTAAACCATTGTTTAACCAACTTTTATTAATCCCCTTCTCTCAGATAATTCAAAAATTAATTTGAGCATTCACATTTATCAAGCTCATTTTTAAAAATGTTTATTACAAATTCTAATATCTGGTTTTATACTATAGTTTTTTATTTGCACATCCCAGTGTGCTCTATTTATGCCAGCACCACTGCACTCTGCGATTGCTTCTCATTTCGCCTCGTTTCTAGCTCCTTCTCCGTGGCAGTGGCAGTCGATGATTTTAGTCGACATCTTGTTCGCCCGCTTCCGTTTGGCTTAGCTGGCCGTATTTGCTGTATATGCTGCATTTGTTGTGTTTGTTGTCGCTCGTAAGCGCTGCACAATCACCGCAGCTGCTTTGCATTTTTCAATGGCTTTTCTTTTGCCTCCCCAGGGCGACCTGGGCGACTGTCGCGTGTCTTTGTAGATTGAAAAACATTTTTCCGTGATTTTTTGTTGTCCGCGACTGCAGCTGCTGTAGTTTTTCCTGTTCTTCTCTTGGCATTTTCACATTTTGCATGTATTTTGTTGACAGGCCGAAAATAATCTAGGTGGCTCCCATGCATTTTGTTCTATTCCATGCAGGATCTCTATTCACGATGGCATTAAAATGGCTTGACTACGTGACAGTTGGAAGCCAAGATATGGAATGATCTAAAAAATGATTTTGGGGCAAATATTATATTTTAAAAAACACTCTTAAATTTAATTGTATTAAACGAAATCTGGTATTGAATGATGCATAAAATCATCTTTAATTAAAATAATTTACCTGAAATACTTGGAAATATATTATTATGAACAGAAACTATGTGCAACCTAATATTGTCTAAAATAAGCCTTGAATATCATGTATTAACTTGTCCTAAAAGCTTTGTGTTAAGGATACAATAGAATATATCGATTTACAAGCGAGGATAATTAAACCTATTCCCATTGACCAGACTCAGTGCTTGAAATTGTTCCGTTCATCGCCTTAACCCATTGTTATGGCCCCTTTTCGACTGACATATGCTAATTTGTAATTGCTCGTTTGTGTGCACCTACTCAACCCCTTTAAATTAGGGAGTGTGTGTGTTTGGAAACACACAATTAGATGCAGCAACAACACCGGCGACCAAACAACAACGATGTGTAACAACAATTGTGGATATAATATGCATAATTTATAATACGTGCGGTCACTTTTATGCGCGCTGTTAATTGAAGCATACTTTTGAGAGTCGAATGAATTTATTGACATTTATATGATTTAATTAAAATGGAACGTATAAACACACCGATAGGCAGCCAAATCAAAAGCGGCCGCATTATATAAATATGCATAAATTAATGGCACTGCACAAGTTAAACAATTTAAGCATTAAAACTGTCCATCTTTCTGTCAATTGGCCAAATTGAAATATAACTATATATAAATAATAGAGGAAGTTTGCATTGC
The DNA here is from genome assembly GCA_018153365.1 of Drosophila fuyamai. NCBI lineage: Eukaryota > Metazoa > Arthropoda > Insecta > Diptera > Drosophilidae > Drosophila > Drosophila fuyamai. The sequence goes on along the minus strand of JAECXW010000116.1, from coordinate 8,819,768 downwards.
TGCTACTGCTGCTGTTGATATTGCGACAATTATGCGACTGCAAAGTCGGGAAAATCTTTCGGTAAGCTTCATAAAAGCTTCCGCATTATGTTTACAAGCTAATAAATGTCAGCAGCAAACTGGAAACGGCAAATGGAAACTGCTAACTGAAACTGCAAACTGCAAACTGAAACTCGAACTCCGGCGATGCCCGAAATGCAAAGCCAACAAATGGCCGGCAAGGACAAACAAATTAAGCTCCTGAATTTTGCATGAAGCCAATTGCATTTTGGGCAGCCGGCCAAAGGACATCCACTGGTCTGTTGGCCGGCTTTTTGGCCAGATCAAGTTGTAGCAAAGTTAGAGAACTGCTAACACACACCCAGATTATATGCAGCTCATTGGAGTTGGCCTAATTGATTAATGATCCCCCACCAATCGCCCCTTGGAATGATGAGTCAGCTATTTGCTAAAACCTACTGCTGACCTTTAATCCGCTGACCCAAAGGAACTTAATTTTGTAACAAGTCTGGTGGAAATTGACTGGCACACAAGGAAAAAATATAATAAAGTAAAAACTAAAAACAAAAACTTTACCTAATGGTGAGCTAATCATTTTTTTAATTGATTTATTGAGAACAAAAAGGATTTGATAATATAATTTGATATTTATGAAAAAGAAATAAACGATAAAAATATAATTTAAGACAAAGGAACAGATTAGCATTTAAAAAAAAATTTTGACAAATGAATAAATAAGTTGATATATAAAATAAAAGAATTGGTTATAAATCCTGCAAATTTATTTCTAAACAAAACGAAACTTAAGACCTCGCTGTTTAATGGTTATGTGATTTCTGGTAATATCAGGGATACAATTTCATCAGAGTTTAAATGGACGTTTTCTTGGCGTGTACGTGAGCGCTTATAAATAATAACGATTCGGCTAAACCGGAAGCCAGAGTAACAACTTCCTTTTGTTCAAATGTTAACCCGTTTGGTCACATGCCACTCACACGGCTTCTGCACGTGTGTGCGTGCATTCATTTATGATTGAGTGCGCTTTGGGGGCGAGTGTGTGAGTGGTTGCCGGTGTGTGGTGTATGGTGTAGGCTGTATGGTGTATGGGTAATGAGCCTGTGTGCCACACGAAAAAAGGTCAAAAAACGCAGAATGTTCAAAATGAAACGTCAAAAACAACAACAAAATTGCGTGTATGCTTTTTTCCTGTTTTCTGTTTTTTGTTTCTTTTTGGTTTTTTTGTTGCTGCCTATATAGGCCTGCACATCATCATCAACGTGTGGTTGTTTTTGTTGGCCATGCTGGCAACCCTTTTTGAGTCGCTTTTTGCTGCTCGCTTTTTGAATTTCCGTCTGGCATGAAATATATAGCTGACTTTCTTTTTGTGTGTGTCGCAAAGTCATGCAGTAAAAATTACACATGTATACATTTGTCTGTCCATGTATGCTTCGTGTGTGTGTGTGTGTGTCGTTTCGACACACGCAACAACACCAGCAAAAATTTAATTTGAATTTGCACATCAAATTCGCATATAAATTTTTAAAGCCACCGACAGGAGAAGCAAAAACCTGTGTGTGGTGTAGTAAAAAATTTAATTTATTAAGCACAAGAACGACACGAGTTGGGAAAAAAAGTGTGCGCGATTTAATCATTCATATAACCATTTATGTGCGGCACGAGATGCCACAATATCGCCGTCTCTATGACATAATAAACGTCATGATTTGACAGCATTTTCTTTGGGTAGGTGAAAATCACAGCGACATATTAATTGGCACGACCAACTAACCCCACACTCAGTCAACCCGAAATTTGTTTGGACCCGAGAGATAACCGGCGTATAAGGAGCAAGTTTTTTGGCCCGCAGTTTGACTTTTACCAGATTTGAACGTTTGTGCGACTTTCGGTTAGTGGCGTCACAGAAAATTCGTTAACTGCAATGGTTTTGGCCAAAGCAGAACTTTTACAAAGTGATTATTATTGTATGGAAACTTTTGCGGCCTGGTCGAAAAGTCTGTCTAGTTCTAATTCTAGTTCTCCCTCCGTTCTTGTTGCTGTTGTAGTTACATACATATGTAAAACCAAAAAGGAGAAATAGACAAGCCCGAAACGAGGGAAAACTTATGGGCACAAAGTTTTGGTAGCATTTTCATACCCCCGCTAAAGGAATATCGCCTGACACGACCAACAACAAACCGGCAGTGCTGAAGACAACGTGAGCTAACACCAATTAAAAGTCATTTAACGTCTTCCCTCGTAGAGGGCACACTCACCCACGTCAGCGGTTAAAATATTAGTGCTGTTTATGTCTCTTAATAAAATGTAAATATGAATTATCTTTCTAAAAAGAGCGCTGTTGTACATATATACTTTAGACCTTAAATTTAGGATTTATTATCAAAGGTTATTTCGTAATATAGAAAATCTGAAAATTGGAATAACCTTAGACTATAAGATTATATCCTTTAAAAATCAAAACTAATGAAAATAAAGCAATAATAAAGATATTCTTTATCTATATATAATTTTAAAAATGTACTTTCTTATTCAAATAGTAAACATAACCAGTCTATGTTGTGTTACGATAAACAAAATACAATTAATGTTGTATTTATAACATTCATTTTTGAAAAAATCATAGAGATATCAAAAATGTTGTTCTGAGTGCTACACATTTAACCACAGTTGTCTGTGACTATAAAAAGGACGGGCCAATAACGGACGGCTTCTGACAGCCTCTGGTCATACAAAGTAAATGGGTTCAAGTGTTTAATATTTCAAAAGTGTTTTCGCCAAACTACGTGGTGTGATGTGGTGTGATGTGGTGCGAGATGCTGCCCCATGGAGTGGTGCCCCTTAGAGTGGTGCAAAATGCTATTGGTAATGGCCAGAGTTGGAGCACGTGTCGGTTTAGTTGTCGACAAGTTTACTATCACAGTTGGGCACACAAAACTTTGCCTGGCCCTTCATTGGATTGGAGTGGGGGTCATAAATAAATTAACTACTTAAATTTGCTTGCGGTGCTAAGGGAGTGGAATGACGGGTACTTGAGCACTGGAAAACCAAAGCGATTGTATAAGGAAATGTCCTTTATATACAGAATAATAGGTCATCAAAGAAAACTACTAATAATAATAATATTTCTGATAAATTGTATTTAATTATTAAGAGTCCTGACTTCAGTTGGCCTGCTTTCTTTCAGTGATCGAAGACTATTTGCATGGGCACTTTCACCAAGTAATGTCAATCAGCCTTGGCCAAAAGGGAAACATATTTTGCTCGACCTTTCAGCTAGAGTCTGAGCTAAAGCGGCAAAGTGGCCATTACTCTAATTAACCTTATTTCATTCTCAATTATAAACGGCCCGAACAAACAGTAGAAAAAAACAACACTAATTGTAACAAGCAGGAAAACAAGAAAAGTTGGGCGGCAGGCAAAAGGAAAACCGAAAGAAAAACCAAAACAATTGCCTTAAAACATAATTGTTATTTTGCGCCTTTTCCTCTTTGATTTTCCTTTCAGTTGCCGTTTGCCGACTTTTTGGTTCAACCCAAAAAAAAGAGGCAGAAAAAAAGGCAAATTAAGTTTTTTGCTCTAATTTAGTCTGACGCGCGTTTGCAAAACAACAACAGCGGCAGCAGAAACAACAATAATAACAAGCCGCCTTGGCTTTTGCTTTGCTTAATTTACCATTTTTCACTCTTATCGCCCCTCGAGAGCGAGGGTGGCCATAAAAATAAGGCCAAAAGCAGCGCAGTTGGACTGGCTGTCTTAAAGTTTAAGCTGCGAGCGTAACAATAATTTAATGCGGCTCTTAAATTGTTTGTAAAATGTTCAACAACCGCGCGCTGCTCAGCGGCAAAGTTAAGAAGTGGAAAAGTTTTTCTTTTCTATTTAACGTAATTTTCCCTTATTTGCTGTGTCTGATCCCACCTCCCCTCCCCTCGCCGGCAGCTAGCTCATTTCCCCTCGCAGATTTTCCGGACGGTTGTCGAGCATATGTTGCCCTTGCCTCATAATGTGGCATATTTGGCAGCTCGACAGCCACGATTGAGTCCCGTGCCATGTGCTGTTGTCTTCATTTGGAGTCCTTCCTTCCGCCTTGGCTTTTCTTTTTCCCTCTCGTCATTTTCTTGGGTGGAAATTACATGGCGGGCGACACTTGAGGCTTTCTCTTTCGTTTTCGTGGTTAAGCAAATGTTTAACAAACCAAATCTGCGATTTGCATTTTATACTTTTTCTCCCCCTCTCCGATGTTTTCTTTCATGGTCGGATAAGCTCGACTTTAATGCTTCTAATCGGGCTTAAAATCTAGGATATTCGGTAAGGAGCCGAGTAAAAAAATCAAATAATTTAAAGGAACTTTTTTCACATCAATCGCTGCTGACGTGACATGGGAAAACTTTGCGGTCTGGCGCAAAGCTTCTTAAGTGCTGAAGCCCTTTTTGGGGCGGGGAAATCCTTTACTTATTTGCTCATTTCTAATTCCATTTCCACTGGGCGCTTATTCACACTTCAGTCAAGCCAAAGAGCTCGGGACAAATTATTGACACGCTCGAAGCACTCAGAAAGACCTTCCCCCAGCTGGCCAAATCCATTGCTCAAAGGCATGAAAATGAAAACATTTTCACTTATTTGCCCAGAAATTGGATAAGAATCGAACTGAAATTGGATCTCACTCATTGTCGATACACTTGCCACAGCCTCCGTTCAGCTTTGGCTTTTTGTTTTGCTTTTAACTGCCTTCTACTGGTGTTGTTGCTTTTCCAGCCACATCAAGCATTTTCCGGCTATTTTCTCACCCCCCGCCGAGCTGTTGGTTTGCCGAAGCCCCTTCTCGCCGCACTCTTATTATCGTAATAGAATTTGCCAAATTGAGGTTGAAATACCATGGCTTGGCTTGCCTTCATGCACTCAAAAAATATTTAGATCCTAAGCTCTTATCTATCCTGGAATTGCAGCCCATAACAGTTAAATGTCAAGAACTTATTTAATTTCTATAAATTTAAGAAAACATTAAACTAATCCTGTTAACCACAATAGAATAAGACTTATGAATTTTAAAAATTATCAAGGGCGAGTTAAATTAAGTATTAGTTCCGCGCTAATTTTCTAATATACTTAGGATTTTTACGCATTTTATATATTATTAACGACTAAATACTTAATAGATTTTGAACAAAATACATTAAATACATTTATTTTAATGACAGCCAATTCATTCTTATATTTATACTTTTTACCTCCAGAATTGGTTGTAAATATGTGATTTTCTTCAAGTGTATGTGCCTGCCGTTCTCCTTTTTTTGGCAACCGTTTATCGTTTGATTGTTTGTCTGCCTCGCCCTTCATTTTGGCTGTGTTTGGTGTGTTTGCTTGCTTGTTTGCTTATTTGGCGGGACTGCTGCTGGTTCGCTTATCAATTGCTGTTTTTATTGCCATTTCATCCGCCCCGTTGTCGCAGCCTTCCCCATTGGCTTCCTTTATTGAGTACGACAAAAATTCATTGCCCGGCCCAAGGGCGCGTGCCAGTAAACAGCCTCAGTGGAGGATTGTCGAAGGCAGTGGCATTCGCCACGGCATTGACTAGCCTGCAGTTTGGGCCTCTTTGGCCCCAATTTAATTGTTTACTTTGTGGCAATTGACCTTTTGTGGCATTGCGGTGATTGACTGCCAGATATCACATTTCGCCGCGGCTATTAGGGAATTATGATATGCTGTTGGCCTTTGGGGGCGAAATTGTTCATTGTTCACTGCTCATTGCTCATATTGATTTGTCAGCAATTCCGTTTGCAATGTCAGAGTGCCAGCAAAAAAAGGGTGGATAAGCCCCAGCTGGGTGAAGCTCATTGGGAATATGTCAAGTGGACCAACCTGGCTAGAAGCTCATCTGGGCTCACGCTGCGTATGAGTAACGCGCCCGTCACGGCATGTCATCAACTTTGTTGCTGGCATTGTGCGAATTTCGCATTCCGCTTCCGTCACACGAAGCCCTTTTTTTTAGCCACTATGTTTCGCTACTGGTCTTTTGTTCTTTTGGCCTGCACCGCAATGTGGCTGTGGTTAGCAACAAAAGCCGCAGACCCAAAAGGGGGAAGTTGCTAAAGCATTCTTTGTTTCTAGGCAATTTCAGTCACTTACCCCGGCCGTTGCTATTGCGACTTGCCTTTGCCATTGCGTTGTCGCTGGCGATAAAACTGTTACTGCTACCCGTTCAGCTACTGCCAATGTCGTTACTGCCGTTCGGTTAGTTGATGCTGCACGGTGCGGAAATTTGGGTTTTAAATTCCCTCAACTCAAGATTGATTGACATTAAAAAACGAAGCAACTCCAACGTAACTCTAATTGTAACACACTAAGGGTAAAAACCCCTTTCGGACAGTTAGTTACTGAGTCTTTTTGGCTGTTACCAACTTCAAACAAAACTTATTAACTTTAAAATTAAATTTTCATCAAAACCTTTAAAAAATTGACTAATAGTAGTTAGAGGATTAGGATACAAGTATGATTAATTGGGTTAATTAAATAAGTTCTTAGATATGTATTCAAAAAGGCTATATTTTATAAGCCTCTTCATGCAAACAAAACTGAAAATAGGATGTTATCCAAATAATCTTTTTCAGTTCAAAATGAGCAGAACGTTTTTATACCCTTGCAGAGGGTATTATAATTTTGGTCAAAAGTGTGCAACGCAGTGAAGGTGTTTTAAAGGTGTTTTTAAAGTTAGGAAGTTGGAATTTTTTATAAGTGTTAATAATGCATCATATGAATAATTTTGAAGAATATAATTTTCAGAATATTCTGCAAGGGTATATCAACTTCGGCTCCGCCCGAAGTTAGCTTTCCTTTCTAGTTTTTTCATTAAACTTTGAAGATAAAAAATTTTCTCAGTTAAAGAATATCTTCTAATTCTTTTTTTAATTCATTTTTTAAACAATTTTTTCGAGTGTCCCGTCGTGCTGTGTTCTTTTGGAGCTTAACCCGGACCCCACCTTGTATCGGTGTCGTGTGTGTTGTCTGTCTCCGCTTGCCATAACAGCAAACTTTGCTGCAAAACTGCTGCCAAAGCCCCAGCCGACACTCGTGTCCTTGCTAACTAACACAAGGACCCCACACTTGGATACCATGGCAGCTTCACCTTGGGCATATTGATGAGCCCAACACTTTAATTAGAGCGTCAATAAAATGGATAAATGCAGTCCGAGGTCCTGATGTCGACAGCAGTCTCCTCGTTGGCAGAAATTTAATTTGCCATTCAGTTACACGCCACTTGGTGCTGCGGCATGTTTGCACCAATTAACCTGGGCTGAATCCTCACTGAAAATTACAATTAATAGTCCCAGTATTTTTCACTCCCTTTGTAGTTGGCGGAAAGGCCATGCACGTCTGAGCCAAGTCATTGAGCTGGACAGGCGTGCAAATCGCTATAAATTATGGTGTCAACTCAGGCCTAAGTTAGTCTCGACACGCAGACACTGCCCAACACCTACCGCATATACAGTCCAGGGCAATTTAATAATAAAGAGTTCTTATAATTTTGTTCCTAAACTAAGTAAATTATTTGTTACCTGATTTTCTCCAATATTAATTAAAATTAGTTTTTCTTTGAGTAGGGTTAGTAATAAAAAATAGTTTTTAGTTGGTTGCACTTAACAAACCCAAGAACTAAACCTTAAACTTAAAATTAAGAAACCTAAGATGGATCTTAACCTTCTTAAACAACCTTATATCTAAAACCGAAGTTGGGTCAGTAAAATCCCTTACATGTTAATCTGACCTCAGGTGTGAGTTGTGTGTCAGGGTCCTTCAAGTGAATCGATCTATAATTAAGATAACTTCGCTACTGGTATGTACATACATATGTCGGCCTGCATGGAATGGCTTCATTATGGCCGCTCGGTCATAGGCTGGAATCGCACTCTCAATGGGATCCAGATAATGCCGCCTTATTTGTTTATGAAATTGACCCGTGATTATCGCTGCAATGGAAGCAGAGAATCAGACAGGAACGAGGACTTATTGCGTGTGTGCCGCCTCATGAATAATACATATGCTCGATGTGGGCGTGGCAGTCTGGCTGTCTGTCTGCCCGGTCACACAATAAAAGTTTTCCAACAGCGAAATCGTTTTGTTAACTTGTTCACAAGTGTCGGTATGTGTGGGCCAACAACTCGAAAGTCATTCTCCACTCTCTTAGCGATCCCGCAATCTCAGCCTCAAGGATCTGCCATGAAAATCCGTTTACACAATTTAACGCAAAAGTTCGACAAAAAAATAAAGTTTTCCGCAAATGCATAAAACTTTTGTATTGACAATAAACGCCGACAGAAGACTTTCCGAATATGGAAAATGGCAAGAAACTGCGCTAGCCAAAGGGACAAAGAATAAAAGTGCATGTTCACATTCAGTTTAACTCTACATAACATACTCAGGAAGATAAAACCCGCAGGCTGCGAAGATGCTCTCAAATAGGTTTAGTTTGTTGCGAAGTTGCTTTAAGCCAGAAAGGAAATACACTAAATGCAAAAAGTATACATATTAAAATAGAAAAGTAACATTTTTAGAGCATATAAATTGGTTCGTTTTATTCTACAAATTTAAAATTTAATTGGTTTGCTTTTAAAAGCTTTAAATATAGCTAATACCACATGTGTCTTTTTTTGGTATCTTATTTAAGCATCTATCTCAGATGAAACAGCGTTCTTAATAAAAATTTCTGCACAAAAATTTAAATTAACTTTAAAAGAAATATTTTGAGATTTTTATAGAAATATAAAATTTTGTCGTGTAGAGCCAGAGGGAAAAAGTGTAACCACTCTTATGGCATTGGCATTGCCAGACAAAAGCGTACGAAATTCAATGAGCTGCAAAAAGCAGCTAAAGTCGTTGCTGCTGCCAGATTTACGCCAAGAAAAATGTCAGAACGGCAGCTGCGGGCAGCCAACCTGCATTTCGCCCACACTTTCAACCTGTTTGGAGTTTTCTCGACCCAAAAAAAATATTTTTTAAAAAAAACAGCAAAGTTTGGAATCCAACTGGAAGTGGAGTTGACTGCGGTCTGAGCAGGCGGCAGACAAATTGCGCTCGTAAATGCTTTAAATTGTGCACTCCGCCCGCTTCAAATTGAAGTTGGACAAGAAAAAGTGAAGCACCGACGAGAACAAAACAGGGCAAAACAAAAGTTGGCAGAGGAGCGTGCAAAAAATTGCGGAGCGTGTTAAGAAAAATGTTTTCGTAAGCTGCGAACAAATGCGCGACAATATTTCTGTGTGCGGCCAATGTGGAAATCTTCGCTTAAAGTTGCCGAACACCTTTACCTTCGAGTGGGTGGTGAAGTGGACGGAGTTTTCCCGCACTTCTTGACTGCAACGAGGAAACGAGAAATGCCACCAGCCACACTTGCCATTTCCGGCTTCTTCTGGCGGCTTGGCCCGGGTTGATAACCCAAAACCGAGTGCCACTTAAGACCAAAGCCAAAGGGCTGGCCACAGAGAAAAAACATTTTTGAGACTCTTTAAAATCAATTTATTATTTTTCATTTCAAGTTTAGGCAAATAAATAAAGAAAAAATGTGAATTAAGTATTTAACTACAAAATGTAGAAGAAACCATTTATTTAAAATATAATCAGCGCTTTTGATATACAATTTATGGATACTTTTGAAAAATATTGTTAACATATATACGGATTTTTTAAACCGCCAAATTAATGAAAATAAACGGAAGGTTTAATATACATTTTAACCAAATTTATCATAATTATTGAAAGCATTTTTTTAGAGTGTTGCAAGGCACACTTGAGTTTTCAGCGGCTGTTACAGTTGCAAGGTGTTAGATGTCAGAGTGTTAAGTTAATACAGCTACCTCGACTTCTCAACTCCTGAACTCAGCTCAGTTTCTCATGGTGTTGGATTTTTCAATTTACAGTCTATGGTTGCTTGCTCTAATGACCTGTTTTGAACCGATATTAAGTGGCATTAGGACACTGGTCCTGCTCGCGAACTTATTTAAGACTTTTGAGCGCTTTAAGGCCACGACAAGGTCAGGTTGGACTGACAGTCTGATAAGAGCGACGTAAATTCAATGAAATCGCTGACGTAATTCCTAATTGGCACGGTGAAAATAAACCAAGCGAAGCACTTAAATTAATTAAAATATCATTTCGGAACATGGCGGAAAGTAAACAAAGTGAAATCACCGCCTCCAAGAATCCTTTCTTTCGTGTTGCTGTTGCTGGTCGGCAAAGTGAAATCGAAATGGCAAACAAAGCTCGAAATTAGATGGTTCCCGGCATTATTGTCAAAATAACATTTTCCTTTCGGTTGCTGTTTAATTTTATTTTTTGTGTGCCTCTGCTGAAGGTCGTAAATAATTTATGTAAACTTGAAGGTTTGCTGCAGGACTGGGCGGTGGTGGGTGTCGGAAAATGGCAGTGGGAATTGTCGCAGACTCTTTTACACTTTGATGCTGCGCTGCTGTGTTATGAATAATAACTTGGACCGTCCGCCAGCCGCCTCCTTTTTCTTTATTGTACGTTCGAATTTCACGTCACTTTCGCCCCATCCCGCACTTCCGCCGCCTCTGTTCTGCATTTGGCAAAGCTTTGAATATTTTACGCAGGCATAAATAATTTAAAACAATGGAGCACACGTAAAAAGGGAAAAGGATAATGCAGCAGCAAGGCTGGCAAAAAAAACACACAGACGGGACAAAAGTGAGAGCGGAAAAGCAAAAAAATGGGGCAAAAGAACAGGAAGATAAGAATAAAAATGTATACCTATATATATTTTTTTTAGCATGGCCCAGTGATGCTGGCCCAAAGACCCACACACAGAGAGTGCTGCAGCTCACACTGCCACTGAAAACCCCCCCACCCCCACCTCCAGTTTCGACCCGAGCGCAACACTTGACATATGTGCCGCCCTTTGACCTCTTTCCCCAGCTGCGGGGCCATGCGATGGAATTCCTTGTAAATGAGACGGCAAGGCGGCCAAAACATTTGACGAACGACAAAAAATGAAATGTAAATGCTGAAAATGTTGTCTTTGCCTCGTATGAGCCCTCTTTTTCCCTGTAAGCCAGTGAGTGATGGCGGCTCAAAGAAATGTCAACACACACAAGCCCCACGCACAGTCGCCCGCCCTTAGACAATTTCACTTTGACTTAACAAATAGAAAATCATTTATTCTGCATGCGCGAGCGTGGACGCACTGCCAGCCAGGGATTCGATTTCCCACAGAAACGGAAAGCACTTAAAAAAATGTTATCGTTTCTCTAGGCACTTTTGTTCTAAAGTAACACCTGGTATAATATGCCAGGATATCATTGTTAAATACATTTTATAATATTTAAAGCGTACTGGTTTTCCAGAATACAAATTAAAGATATTGATAACCAAAACTAATTCGAAAATGCAAAGGTGTTATAAATTATTCGAAGTTTATTTTTTCCATATTTAATTATATTTACCTTTAACAGGGTTTTTAAACAAAGGATTCTTTTTCTAATTTTATTTACTAGAACGTTTTCTTTCAGTCTAATTCAGAGGCAGATGGGAACTCATCCGGAGCCTGTCTTCGCCGTGATTTCCGTCCCGTGTCGAGCCTTTAGATTTATGCGCATTTTGCATATTTCTTTTCCTCCTCATTTCAAAAGCAACAAAAGTGACTCTGCCTCCGCTCCTGATTCAGCAGCTTTTTCCTTTTTTTGTTGAGGGATGGTGCTCCAATTTTCATTGCGCGACTTTTATGACTTTGCCTGCCGCTGCTTTTGACTTTTATCGAATGCAAATTGTTTTATAATAATGCAATCAAATCTTTGTCAACTCTGTTTATTGATGTGTTTATTTTGTTTTGGTTTTCTTTGATAATGCCGGCAGCTGAATAACATTTAACAAGTGGAATAAATTGCGAGGGAAGCCCTCTTGAGTGTCGAAGTTAACAAGCTTATGATGTTTACTAATAGGTTTTCCCCCTGGAGTCATTGTGGGTTTGGAATAATATTGCTTGCCAGGATAACTGAATTATTATTTTAAGTCAATAACTTTTTAGGACTTTATAAAAAACTGGATTATGTCAAAGACAGTTACAAAACAAGAAAGGAAAGCTAACTTCGGGCGGAGCCGAAGTTGATATACCCTTGCAGAATATTCTATAAATTATATTCTCCAAAATTATTCATATGATGCATTCTTAATACTCATAAAAAGTCCCAACTTCCTAACTTTAAAAACACCAAAGTTATGTCATTTCCAATCGTTCAGTTATATGGCAGCTATAAGATATAGTCGGCCGATCCTTATGAAATTTGGTAGGTCGGATTGACTGGCCAAAAATAAAACCCATAGAAAATCCCAATTTCCTAACTTTACAAACACCAAAGCTATTGCATTTCCGATCAATCAGTTATATGGCGGCTATAGGATATAGTCGTCCGATCCTTATGAAATTTGGTAGGTCGGATTGATTAGCCAAAAATAAGACCCATAGAAAATCCCAACTTCCTAACTTTAAAAACACCAAAGTTATGGCATTTCCTATCGTTCAGTTATATGGCAGCTATATGATATAGTGGCCCGATCCGGCTCGTTCCGACTTATATACTACCTGCAATAGAAAGACAACTTTTGGGAAAGTTTCAAGCAGATAGCTTTAAAACTGAGGGACTAGTTTGCGTAGAAACGGACGGACAGACGGACAGACGGACGGACAGACGGACATGGCTAGATCGACTCTCCTGGTGATGCTGATCAAGAATATATATACTTTATAGGGTCGGAAATGTCTCCTTCACTGCGTTGCAAACTTTTGACTGAAATTATAATACCCTCTGCAAGGGTATAATAAAGTCAACATAATAAGCCTCTGAAGACTATGTACGCTTGACTTTTTATACCCTTGCAGAGGGTATTTAATTTCAGTCAAAAGTTTGCAACGCAGTGAAGGAGACATTTCCGACCCTATAAAGTATATATATTCTTGATCAGCATCACCAGGAGAGTCGATCTAGCCATGTCCGTCTGTCCGTCCGTCTGTCCGTCTGTCCGTCCGTTTCTACGCAAACTAGTCCCTCAGTTTTAAAGCTATCTGCTTGAAACTTTCTCAAAAGTTATCTTTCTATTGCAGGTAGTATATAAGTCGGAACGAGCCGGATCGGGCCACTATATCATATAGCTGCCATATAACTGTACGATCGGAAATGCCATAACTTTGGTGTTTTTAAAGTTAGGAAGTTGGGATTTTCTATGGGTCTTATTTTTGGCTAATCAATCCGACCTACCAAATTTCATAAGGATCGGACGACTATATCCTATAGCCGCCATATAACTGATTGATCGGAAATGCAATAGCTTTGGTGTTTGTAAAGTTAGGAAATTGGGATTTTCTATGGGTTTTATTTTTGGCCAATCAATCCGACCTACCAAATTTCATAAGGATCGGCCGACTATATCTTATAGCTGCCATATAACTGAACGATTGGAAATGACATAACTTTGGCGTTTTTAAAGTTAGGAAGTTGGAACTTTTTATGAGTATTAAGAATGCATCATATGAATAATTTTGGAGAATATAATTTATAGAATATTCTGCAAGGGTATATCAACTTCGGCTCCGCCCGAAGTTAGCTTTCCTTTCTTGTTTAAATTGAAATATTTAATTAGACCCGTTGTTTAAATAACCTTGGTTTTATAAGACTACTGAAAGTACTAAATTAAATTTTACTAAAACTTAATTACTCTTACACTATTTCCCCAGGGAAAACAAACGTTTTCAATTTATTTGGAAATGTATTTCCCTCAACATGACATGCTGCCTTGAACGCCAACTCTTGGCATATTCCATGTTATACAAAATACATGCACATTTAATACTTGAAGCTGAACAAACACTTTCTAACTCTTTTAAATTCCCAATCTTGGCAAAAGCTGCACTAGTGACGTGACTAAGCTAGAATAGAGAAGACCATCCAGAGTTACCAAAGCATTTACTGCAGCGTCTCTGGAAATGCTCCTATACTTGTACTTACACTTCTTTTATTGTTTCCTGATTTCATTCGTCTTTTTGCTGGAAATGTACTTAAATCACGGGAAACGTGCCAAGCAACCAAACAAGGACAATATAAGAAGGAGCGACATTTACAAGACAGAGCAGGTCACTAGCTGGTGTTTTAAACTGGCGCATTTTAATGAATTGATCAAAAGCCTGGCGTGCTGTAAAAATAACAAATTTTATGCATCGCACAGCGGTAACTACAATTATGGAAAAACATCAATGACAACGGCAATAACAACTACAACATCAACACCGGCAACAACAAGAACCATACCATGGAACGCCGACAACAATAACAATAATTGTATTTACACATAATTGACCATAATCCCCAGCAGCATTCTCGTTATTCTGCCCCTGTCCCATAGAAAGACAGATTTTTGTACCCGCTATTTGTACGTTTCCAGGGGTATATTGTATGCATGGGCTTCTATAGACTCGAAGATAAGGTATTTTGTATTATATAAAATATGATATCCTATCAGTCCTTAATAATTCTGATAGATGTTTAATCTCCTTTAAGGAAAGGATCTAAAACCTTAAAGATATTTTAAACCTTTAAAGATAACATTAAACTATTTTATTCTTCAGCAATTATAATCATTTTAAAATAATTCATGTATGGTTTTGATGCCAGTACGGTTAATGCGTTGAGTTATGCAACATATATTTTAATGGACATCGGGTACAGGGTATTCCGCTGTACTATTATTCCTCTCGATTGTGTTCCTTCCTGTTTTCTCTTTGGGTTGTTGTTTTCGTTGTTTTGGTTAAGGCCCAACACCAACTTCAACACCCAATTCGGTTGGTTGCCCATGAAAATGGCCGCAGGCGACATTTTATGTTGCTGCTGTTGGTAATGTTGTTTTTCGCCGAGCTCTGTTCACATTGTCCGACTGTAGTTAAATTTAAATGCCAGTAGGCGAGGCGACAAGGACTTCCACTCGGGGCCGGACCATAAATTAAATAAAATGAAATGAAATAATTTGGTCACGCACTTTCAACTGTTGACATTTGCCTTAACAGCTCCGCCCAGAAAGAGTATTATTACGGATAATCCACGCCCGTTCGCTTAAAGTCGCCACATTGATTCCGCGACTGGACTGAAATCAATGTTTTATACGCTGGCAAATACATGCAAATTGTGTGAGCTCCGTGCAGTTGGCAGTGCTGCATATTTATGGGCCGCCGAATGTCGGCAACATGCACACTGCGAAATCCACTTCATGACCGAAAATTAGTTTTTAACCCACAAAATAATCCCGAATGACATAGGGATGGCCTCCGAGCAACAGTAGCGCGAATATAAAAAAAAACCCGGCAGCCACAGCGAACATATTACAGGGACGGACCCTTCGTCCTGTGTTGTCCGTGGTACGTAGTCTGTAGTCCTTGCTTGCCGGAAGTTGTAAAGCTGCCATTTCTCGGCCATGTTGTTGATGTTGCCACTGCCACCGACTTGGCTTTTCGAGCAACCATTCGCGGCCTCGTAATGCGGTCATTGTTATTGCAATTGTTGTTGCTGCCGGGTAGTTGGGTAGCGCATTTGTTGTATTAACTTTTTCCAAGTGGCATGCAGGGCCGGCAACGGCAGCAACAGCAGCAACACCAACAATACCTCTCGAACACCACCCCCGACGTGGGCCATAATTTATTAAAGCCTGCACCAGAGTGCTCCAGCGTCGGGCCAGCGCCCCCGGCACACAATTGAAATTTAAGCAGCAGCAGAAGCAGTGGCAGTGGCATGATGGCAGGAGGGGAGGGGGAATGAAGGCAGAGGGCAAAGGGCAGCGCTTCGAAGAAGTTGCAGAAAATGCGAAACACTGGAGGAATCCCCCGCCTGCAACGCGCCACCAGGGAAAATGGTAATCGAAATGTTCGCCGCACGAATCAACGCAAACAAGGCACACAGAAAGAAATACAATATATATATTTATTATTATATATAAATAATTAAAGCCATATACACAAAAACACTAAATTAATATTAAATATTTACAAAAATAGTCATTTTATTAGAGCATTTAATTAGGTGATTTTATGTTTTCATAGAATTGCTTGGGTTTCACAATAGGATTACCTTTAACAGTGGGAGAAGATGAACAAGAGAATTTATAGCTTCACTATATATTGGATATATATATATGAAATAAATTGAATGAATTATGAGCTAGTTTCTATTAAAAACCGATAACAATTTACGATTTAAATGTGAGCATTATATTTATCTAATTCAATATAATATAATCACACCAAATGTAGTATGATAAACTGTTAGTTGTAGTTGTATTTGAAATATCTTTTAATATATATATAAATAATGTTTAATAATGGAGCACCCTGTCAAGTTCTTTTTGAGCCATAGCTAATTTTTGAAATAGCGAAAATACTTCCCCCAGTGGAGCCCTGAGCAGCGGTGGGAGTTAGCCTGCAACACTGGCCAGTTCCCAGTTCCCAGTCAATGTCTTGCCTCCTTCGCCTTTTTTCTGGCCTCTTTCTGCAGTCAAAGTTTTTGGTCGAAAACTTTTTGGGGTTCGGGGAAATAATTCATGAAACATGGCGAGCGCGAAACGCGAAAAGCGAACATTTTTGTGCCTGTGCCGAATCTGATTGTGACATAAACGAATTGTTCTGGTTGTCGTCGACGGAGTTTTGAAGGTGGTGGAGGAGGAGGTGGTGGAGGAGGAGGTGATGGAGGAGGGGGAGTAAGTGGAGGAGGGGGAGCTCTGGAACAGGACCGCCGGTCGGTCGCATATTTATGTGCCTATTTCGCTTTTTTCTATGTGCCTGGGAGCATTACTCTTCTTGGCATGCAAATTTATGGTGTGTCCCAAAACAATTGTTATTGGGTTTTCAACTTTTGCTTGATTTGTGTGTTTTAAGTGATTCCAAATGGGTCGCCGGGGATTGAGCGGGGTGTCCTCCTATTCTGTTGGCAATTTGCGGGTAGCCATTCCCCAATCCACCTCCAGTCGCTGATAATTTCTTGGCTGTCATCGGGCCAGACGCGCACTGCATATCTCAATGCAATTCTAAGCACCCAATAACCATAAAACACTTTAAAGTCCAACCAAACTTGCTATTTCGTCCGCTGGATTCCCCATAGACTTTTGTTTATTTGTATTTCCGCAAACAATTCGACTGGCAGTCGGCGAAACTTCTGCGGCCATGCAATTGTTGCCACTATTCTGGTAACTTCTCGGTCCGGCAGTAGGCCACTTCCTGCAGTCGCCGCGGAGTAAGTTCAGCTGCGTCCGCATGCAATTCGTGAATTTTTGAAGGCATTTCTTTTGTTATTCCGGCTCCGGAATATACCCCACCCGCCTACCTCCCTTACCCTGCACCGTCCACCGGGTTTTCCCGACCCAACTTGCAATATGCAAACGGTCATTTCGTTAATGAGCGTGGGGCAGCTGTGGGAGGTTGAGGGGGGCAACAAAAAAGAAAAGTCAGGAGCAGCAGTGAACTACAACTTTTACAGGGCATCCGGCGGATGAAGAGGGTTTGGAGGAGGAAGAGGAGGAGGAGGAAGAGGAGGAGGAGGAGGAGGAGGGGGCTATGGCGGAAGGACCATGACCAGGAGGCAGTGGCTATAAAGCCGACTGCTTAGATAGACAGCAGCCGCTGTTCCCAGTCTGCTGTCCGAATGACTTGGTTTATTTTACGTAATGAAATGAAATTGAAATGAATGTTTTATAAACCGGCAGTACTGTTGCACCACCCCCCTCCCACTCACTGGTAGAACATAAAATTATGATAAAAACTAAGAGCTACATATAAACATAATTGCAATGCTTGTTTTTATTCACCTCCCCTTTTTTGCGGGTCTGATTTTCAATACAAATCATTGTAAATGCTTTAAGCTGTTCACTCTGAATTAACATAATTAAAACACCAGCATAAATATTTATGAGCAATTTGCAATTACGTGTTTCATAACAAATACTTATGAGTCGAAATATTTGAGGAACTTTACACATCGAATTTGCATACAATTGTCTGACGTAAAAGTACAAATAAAAATCCATCGTATAAAAGAATTGCAGTGAACGGAGTCCGGGGATTTAATTAAATTTGGCTTAATGTTGTCACCGCACGAGAAATGCTGCAGCAGTTGCTGCTGCTGCTGCTGCTTGTTGCATGTTGCTGCTGGGGCTGTCGGCTGGCAACTGGAATTCGGTTATTAAACATTCTGCAAATTCTGCTCACGGTTCTCGTAGGCCAAGAATTTATCGAATTCAATTAGTATGGAGAACACTATCTCGCCTTGCCCACTGTAGAGAATAATGAGCCTGGAATCACCCACAAAAGGTTATTATGTTCATACATACCTGTTGATCAAATCTCTGAGTGTTATTTTCATCGGATCCTTGGGCTTAACCATGTCAAAGATCTCATCCTTGAGGTCCTGAAAGTTTACCTTAACCGTCTTAACAGCTTTAATGCCCTCTTCTATGCCATCGAAGAAATACCGCAGGGTTTGGGCTGTCAAATATCCTTTCTGATTTATGTCAAGGATGCGGAAAATGTAGTGCAACGCTGGAAGAGTCTTTAAGGCTTTTGGTTGGCAAGCTATTAATAAAGTGCTTTAAAGAAGATCTCACTTTTCGATATTCCATGGCAAAGTAAAAGTCCAGAAAGGTTTTGTAATCCATTTCCCCATTATAAGTGCGGCACACCTCAAATGCTCGATCCAGGAAAATAGGTGTTAAACTACCGGAACCGTATTGAGACAATTCCTTTTTGCTCAACATGCCATCGTGATCACTATCCAAATCAAGGTAGTTTTCATACACCTCCAAAACGGCTGGCATTGAAAACCAGTTCCCTGTCTCATTAGCCTCCACATCTCTGGATTTCGCAGAATCACGCAGCTCCAGTAACTGCGATAGCAGCCCCGAGGATACCATATCCTTTATTCGAATACGTCTCGTATGAAGATGGTCCAGGAAGAAAAATACCTTCTTAACCACGGTACAGACATAAAATCTTTCGAAAGAGGGCTGCAAATGATTACTGACTTTGGCCAGCGTGGGGATAATGTCCGTAATATAGCTTTCCAGATCGCTCTCATTTAAATATCCTTGCCCGATTTCATCGTAAAGGGAAAGGCCAATGAGTCCTTGGATGAGCAAAACTCTGCGCATCACGTGGTTATAAATAGAAATTATCTCCACCATGTCAGCATAATTAGAGGTTACCAGCAGTTCGAAGAAAAGTTCCATTGTCATGATTTTTTTACACTTTTCGTCCACTTCCGAAACTACTTTTAAGAAATCATCAAAACCGATGAGGTGTTGGTTTGACTTCGTGGTTTCAGTTGCATATTTCTCCAGTATCTTCCACATTTCATTCAGTTCATCGGTATTGAGAAGCTCGTCCGCCTGACTTTGCAGATAAATCGAATGGGCATTCCTGCAGAGAGTTTGTCGAATTTTATCGTCTGGTTTAGGTGGAAAATCAAAGAACTTCGGTATTTGCTTATAAGAAGGATGGTCCTTGGCGTTGCATTGTTTTAGCGAGGCATTCTCATCAGAAGCCGCCGAGGAAACCTGCAGATTCGATTCTAACTCCATTGTTTGTACGGTAAAGAAATAAACTCAGCAAAACAAAATATGTAAATAAATTTTTTGTTTTGATATATGACAAAAGTGTGACAGATAAATAATAAAAATAGAAAAATAAAATTGAGACATATATCATGACCGAATACTTGAATAAATCAAGTGATTCATTTCGTTATATCTTGAAAACCAAATAAACCATTTAAATTATATTTTACTTAGACTATCAGTTAAAATATTTTCTTAAAGTCGTCTCGTTTTTATGGTAGGTAAAAGTAGGTTTTAAGCTGAAAAAACTTATAACATTTTGCGGTTTAACAGCTATTAGCTTGCGACTGAAGCAAAAGCTTATTATTTTACATAATCCCTTGAGAAATTGTAAAATGCTATTGATAATAAGTTGGTAGTACATTTCCTACGAATAAATTTAATGTGCAACACCCTCTGAACTGCATTTAATTTCCCCTTCTTTTTTTTTCAGGTTCCACCATTAAGGGCGTCGTGGCCATATTAAATTGTATTCTGGCACGTCAGCTATGTTTCGAGGATCCCTCATGCTCGGCCATACTGGAAATAATACCGCGCGTCTGTGGGCCCATACCAGGTAAATAAACAAACTAGCCAGCAGAACATCATTCAAATCAAATTGATATTTTTACCGCGCATTGATGAAGTGTTTACACAAAATCTATGGGTTTTTGTGTCAAGTATTTGCAGAGCTCTTGAGCTCAACGCTGATTATGCGCAAGTTTTGGTCATTTGAGAATTCATTTCCGTTGCCAGTGCGAGTCGGTTGAATATATATTATTTCATTTTTACTTTGTTTTGTATTTGCTCGTGGGGGTAGAGGGGGTGTTGTGTGTCTGCTTCGACAACTGTGTAATTATTTCAGCGATTTTTGTGTGTTCCGTGAGCAGGAGCGCGTGCAATAAAACAGTAAATAACGGAGTACACTTAAAGCGCAACTGAGTGCCAGGAGGAGGATCGGCCACGAACCGCCAGCAAAAGGTATTTGAATATTCAAATGCCCCAGAGAATTGCGACGCCCGTCGAGTCGATGGCCTGCTTCTGCAATACCCTGTTCAAAAAATATTGTTGGATATGTTGCACTTCAACGCATTGTGCCCCTGAGTTATACTTTTAAACTCCAAATTATCTTTATAATTTTAAAAATTAGTTTTTAATTCCCCAATAAGCTAATAACTATTAAAAACATATCTTGGGAATACCAGAACGCTGTAATGTAATTTTATGATAATCTTTTCTAGTTATATTGGTTTTTAAATTTCAATTTTTTTCTGGCGCAGATTTATAGCCTAATTAAATAGTGAATGCTTTTACCACTTAATCCATATTTTATATTATTTAATTTAAACTTTAGGTTGGCAATCAATGTTAGCATGGTGAAAGCAACAATTGATAATGGAAGATATATTGCTAGAAATCCAAAAGCTTTTAAGAATTCTAATTGACGCTTAAAAAACATAGAAAAAATATTTTTATTTTCTTTCTGGTTAGGTATCGGCATTATTCCTTTAATTAAAATACCAATCGCTACAATGGGTATTGCCCTGTTTTAACATTTGACGTTTAATCTCCTGTTTGTTTTTCTCTTGAAAAGTATGTGTGGTAAGCGCACATGACCCGAAGGCGCAAAATGAAAAATAAATGCGTGGATGGCGGGGTCCTTCTTATCCGGGTACCATGCCCACGGCCCACCCACTTCGTTCACCTCCCCATTCAGTCTGCAGCTCAAACAAAGGCGGGAGAAAAAGTTAATTTATAAATTATTCAGTAATTTGTTTTAGACTCTGCTTTAGCCGGTGCCTCACCCACCGCAAGAGCAACAACAATGGAAATAAATTTCTTTTGTGCCTCGCTTTGATCCGCCCCTCATTCAAAATGTGTATCTAAGCCGGGACTTTTCCACGAACACTATCCACATCCACCAACCACTCATTCCCGGTTCATCGTCATGGTCGCGTAGTTTGTGTCCTGTTCTTCGAGGCTTCGCCCGCGTATCCTGCGCATAAGTCCGCTCTTATATTTAATTATTAATGTTCATTCAGTCCGGCCAGCGTCTTCTGGCATTTTTCAGCTTTTCCGCCTGCCACGAAGTGGCTTTCACCTTTGTTCGTTTTGTGAGAAAACCTGGCCCAAAAATCGTATTTAAAGCGAAGCATTATCGGCTTTGGTTTGTTCGAGGCGGGCTTTCTCTTTTGGTTTTGCACTCGAAAAAATGTTGTGGCTTAATTTCCTAAAAATCTACTTTCGAAACTTTTCATATCATTTTTTATAATTTCGAAGTTTCGACCTGAAACCTGCATTTTAAAATACGTAACTTTTCTCACTCAAATGCGATTTCGAAGTGGAATTTTGAAATTTTGGAACTTAAACTCCTAAAAACCCGCATTCAAAACATGCTTTGAAAGTTTTGGACCCCATTTTTATATTTTTATAAAGTATCTCCTTTCCTAATTTTTGAAAAATGGCTTTGAAAAATGTCTATAAACTCCAAATTTAAAGCCATAACTTTTCCTACAGACATCCGATTTCAAAGTGGCATACTTCATACTTCATACTTCCACTTTTAAAATGGCACACTTCTAAATGATTGTCGTTTAATTCTCTAAAAATTTGTGTTCGAATCCTGGTTTTTATTTTTTAGTCGATTTTTCGTCGACGTATTCCCTTTCCAAGTTTTCGAAAAATGGCTTTGCTGAAAAATGTCCTAGAGCCTGCACTTTAAAGGACTTAACCTTTCTTTAAATCTGCATAACAGATTTTAGCTTAAGCATATATTGGAAAGACAAATTATCAAAATTTTCTCTGAGTGCTCATGTATTTTAATTTGATTTCTCTACGTCAAGGGCTCATTTACGTTCCTAAATTAAAGCAGAAAATCGAGCAAGGATAGAATCTTTAGGGCTGGGGCTTGGACCACTCGACGCACAGAATCAAGTGGTCGTAGCCATGGCCATTGAGGATTTCAATGGCTGCGGCCGCATCCTGGCGGAACTTGAAGTGCACATAGGCGAATCCCTTGCAGAGACCGGTGTTCTTTTCTCGGGCCAAATACATCTTAGTGTGTGGACCGATTTTCTTAACCAGCTCCTCGAGATCAGCCTCGGTCATGGACTCGGATAAGTTTGAAATGCGAACCGCCGACGAATCGTCCCGCTCGCGACCCCACCCCTTGCCGCTGCCACCGCCCCCACCCCCGCCATCCTTCATGAAGGGCGGCACGTATTTGCCGGTCTTCCCAGGATCGCTTATGGCAGCGGCGGCTGCGGCATTGGCCTTGCTCTCCATCAGGGTCTTGCTGTCCATGGAGGTGCCCTTGTAGGGACAATTGACACTCCAGTGCTCGCCGTTGCAAATGCGGCACTTGGCGATGTTCTTGCCGGCATCCAATTGAGTTTCGTGGCTTTGCTCGAACTCCTTGGAACCGATGAACTGCATAAAGATCTCCTCGGAGGCCATGGTCGTCTGGGAATTGGGCCCCGGCTTGTCCAAGCGGGACTCCCCGAACTTCACCCAGCTGCGACGACGAGCCACCGCCTTGGGGACGATCTGCTTCTCGATCTTAAAGGTGCGCACCACCTTCACCTTCTTCCCGTCTTCGTTGAACTTATACTCCGTCACGTACTTGTAGTCGCCCTCGATGTACTCATTGGAAGGCGGCAGTCCTCCCACATAGTCCGCCTCCACCTCATCGGCCCAGGAGGTATTGAAGGGTTTCATTTTTAGATATATTTTACACTTTGGCTTTGCCTTACAACTGCTACGAAATTGATCAAAAATCACTGAGATACTGTGTTGTACAACTTGAAAGCCATTGGAATTTTACAAAGCAGCCTGTTAAGATGGAACTTATCTTGCAAATCCCACGAGAGGATGAGAGTTTTTAATGTATTGACATGTACAGCTTAAAATGTGCTCAAATTGAATGCCCTAAAATTAAGAGAATCAAACTGTGTACATAGTTTCTTATCTGCGGCTTAACTGAGAATGAGAGATAAGCGCTTCAGCACAGATAAGAGTGTGTTTGAGTCCGAGCTCTAGTCGAATCACCATGGGCCTTATTAGTTTACTTTCACTGTTCTAACCTTTCGGTCGCTCTAAAATGTTGCTCTTAAAGCACCCGAAATTGAAACAAAGTCTGGAAGTCAATGAGTTCTGGCTCCGTGATCACTGTCGCTGTGGGGAGTGCCTAAATTTGGATACAAATCAAAGGCGTTACGATATCTTAGACCTGCCAGATAATGTGATATCGACAGAGGTTAAGTACGAGGGCATACAACTAAATGTACTGTGTAAGTGAAAATTTAATTGCTCCTATTATCAGTTTCATTTTTCCTCCAATCTTAGGGAGTGACGGTCATAAGTCCACCTATGACCTGGACTTTATCTTTAATTCCCAGCTGGATCAATTGATAAGCCGGCGATCAAAGTACACCAATCTGACGCCCTGGAATCGTGGTATTATTTTGCAGAATGAAAGGCAATTGAGATTCTCTCTGCCTCAGCTCTTTTCCAGTGATGAGGTAGTCATATCTTTGGTTCAATCTCTGGTCCGCTATGGCATTGTTTTCATAGATGATGTGGCTCCTACTCCAAGTATGACCGAGTCGGCATTGCGACGAGTTTTCCCGTTAATGAAAACCTTTTTTGGTGAAATGTGGACTTTTAGCGACAAGCCCGATCACGCGGATACCGCTTATACCAAACTCTATTTGGGTTCGCATACGGATAATACGTATTTCTGCGATGCAGCCGGACTACAGGCCCTACATTGCATCGAACACTCGGGTTCCGGTGGTGAAAATTTCTTTGTGGATGGTCTGCATGTGGTGCACGAACTGAAGCGTCGCTTTCCCGCCGCCTATGAAGTACTGTGCAAGGTGCAGGTTCCTGGAGAGTATGTGGAAAAGGGCGAGCACCATCGCCACACCGCTCCCATTATCCAAGTGGATCCCCTCACTCAGGAATTCGTTCAACTCAGGCTCAATGTCTACGATCGGGCTGTGTTCGATACAATTCCTCAATCGGAGATGGCCGATTTCTATAAAAGTCTGCGACAGCTTTTGCAGATTGTTAAAGATGAAGAGCAGCAGTGGAGTCTGAAGCTTCTTCCCGGCAGCATTGTGCTCTTCGATAACTGGCGGGTGCTCCATGGAAGACAGGCCTATACAGGAAGTCGCACCATGTCCGGTGCTTATGTGCAGCGAACGGATTTCCTGAGCAAAGCTCGAGTCTTGGGAATTATTGAATAAACGTTGCGAATAATAAAGAAGATTTTATACAAATCAAAAGCTATAAGTTCCTCTGTAAATTTCTTTCTCAAAATATGGAAAACAAATCATTCAGCCTGCAGTCCTAAAAATCATGGCAAGCATTTTCATTTAAGTATCCATAGTTCATTAAAAATAAAATGAATCTTTATATACAGCATTTAAAGTTTATTAAATTTTATGAGGCGAAGCTTTCGCTTAAAAATAAATACATTAAATAATATGTTTGTTTAAATCTAATTTTACCTAAAGAGCAATGTTCTGGGTCGCAACATCTACCAAGTATATTAAATTGTTCAAACATATTTTTCTTTGTCAGAACTGCTGAGCTCTTCCCCAATTCAATTTCGATTGCAAATGCCAACGCATCATAATAAAAAGTTACGATTACAATTGCTGGCCAGCGTCTAATTTTTGTCATTGCGGAGGTGGAGCAAATACAGAAAACCGGCAACAAAAATCATTTGGCATTTGTTTTTATGGCCAGCGTCTCATGTGGGTTTGTGTATATGTGTTTTGTGTGTGGCATAAACAAACGCACTTTGAACTTTTTCATTTAAAAGTGAAATTACTTTTTGTTTGCCGTGCAGGTTAATGGCTGTCGCGTTGCTGTTCTTTAAATGCCCTCCAAATATGGATGTGCCTTAAAGAGGGCGGGCGAGCGAACGGTGTCTGAATATTTATGATAATTGCATTTCATGCAGGTTTTCCCGCCCGCTTTCCCGTTTTCCCGCTCTTCCGCTTTCCCGCATTTCACCCAGCTCTCATATGCGCCGGCACGACCCGGGAAAGCCTTTAAAAGCAGCTTCGATGTCCCAGCTGGGCGATAAATATATTTTTGCTCGCTTTTTCTTCGCCGGAAGTTGCAGCGCAGCAGTCGTGCCTTTGCATGGCATACTTTTCGGCATTCCACTTCCGTTTTAAAACGCGGCACTCTCTTTGAGCCGCCGTAGCACTTGTCGATGGTTCAATAAAATCAACAAGCGCACACATTGCAACATAGACTCAAAGGACACACATGTTTCCTCGCAGGAAACAGGACATTCCGGCCGAAATAGTTCAAACACAAAGTGCCCGCTTAACTCACTCGTAATTAATATGCTCGATAATAATGTATGTGCCCTTGAATGGCTAGCTAAACTTAATAAATGACTCATAAATTTCAACTACAGACGGCCATAAAAAGCCGAAAAATAATAAAAACAATGGCCAGGATGGGGGAAAACAAATATCAAACTAAAATCAAATAAAGCACGGCAAAAAAAAGAGGAGAACACACACAGTGGGACAGCAACAACAAACAAACAAAGAAATCATTGAACCAATTCAGCGACCAACTCAACAACCGGAAACGCGTTTCGAATAAAAACGAATTGAGGACTTAACAATAACAGTAAAAGGCAAGGGCAATGGCGGCGCCAGTGAAAAAAAAGCAACACAAACAGCAAATGGCGTCGCTTGATGGCGACGAAGCATAAAAACCACTCGCCTTGGCTTTATTTTTTACGACCGCCCAGCATGCAATGACGAAACCAAAGCCAGGTGAAACTAGCCAAGAGGAACCGGTGGCCAGGAGCTGCGGACCAAGAGCAAGACATAGTTAGGTGGCCAGCCATCAAATGCACTCACCACACGGAGAGAAAGAACTTAGATATTTGTTATTAGTTTCGAGCCTTTATTTTAAGGGGTAAATGATAAATATGCCATTGTATTTGCCAAAGAGCTCCGGGTTTTCTGATTTAAACTATACATTTTTTATTTTCGAAAAATAGTCAGTTATTTGACTTCTTAGTACCTTGAGCTGGTGGGACTTTTAGAATAGCGGATGAATTGCTTTCTGTGTACAAAAGAGCTAACAATTTGTACTAAAGAAATAAAGCAAGTTCAAATCAAAGTAAATCTTCAATTTTTAAATGTTTATATCGTAACCAAAAGTATGAAACATCTGTTAGACATAAATTTATATTTTGTTCATTAAAAGAACATATTTTTTCATATTCTTAGAAGAGAATTATTAAAGAGCGTGCCCTTTTTGACATGCGACCTCTAGATTAGTGGTTCCTATTCATCATTTTGGTATATTTGTGTGCTTGCAAAACCGCATATTAAACCTCTTTTTTTGTAAGAACATAAGTACTCTGCGTTTCGCCTCTGATCTGCAGCCAACGAGTTTTAATTGACACCACGAAGGGTCCCCGAAAAATCCCCAAATCCAAAAAACCGAAGGGACAGCAAAAAAAAAAAGTAAAACTGTGCGGAATCAAGGGTCATAAAAATGATGGATGCCTGTGAAAAATGTCACTTGTTGCTCAGTCGATGTGTGTTTCCCAGCTACCCCGAACTGTACTCTCCTCCTTCGGAAAAACCCCATCGGAAGCAACTTTATGTTCAACTAGCAAATAATCATGTCCGGTCTGCATGGGACAAGGGCGTTATTGGAGGGGTCGTGGGGCAATCACAGGGGTTACCAAACGCAGGAGGAGGTTGTTGGTTTGGGATCGGGTCAGTTGAGTGACGTGAACCACATGGCGTGGTTCCATTATACTGGGCTCCCATTGTCCGGCAGTTTGCTTGTTTTGCTTTTTGGCGATTTTACGGCTTATGACGAGCCAAACGAGTAGAGTTCCTATGTGTGTGTCTCCGACTCTGCTGGCTGTGTTTGTGAAGTGTTGGCGTAGCCGGGTTTATTAGTAGGGCTTATGTTTTATGGCCAAAAGGACAATAGATGGCCAACAGATGTTTGCCTTTTGTTTGCCGTAGTAGTTGTCATATGCTCGAATAAGCTGTCACACACCCACGTATATGCGCTGGTGTGTGTGTGTGTGTATTTCTATGTGTAACATAATTTATTATGTTATAAAATATTATCCGGGCCACGTTCCCTGCGCAGCGCTTCATTGGCCGCTTAAATCGACCGTTTTGTTTGGAGACTCAATTATTCATATTGTAGTTGTTGTAACCTCTCTCTCGGCTCTTATTATGACATGTGTCTGGTTTGTAGTTGTCGGGCTGCCATTTATAACAACTGCCATTGGCCACACCTGCACTGGAAAAAATTCTGTGTAATGTGTGTCATGAGGCCGTGTGTATCTGTTCAAAAATTTAAAGCTAAGCTTGGAGCTTGTGCTCTATTTAAGTTTGCATATTTACCATCTTAATGGTAAATACAACTATTTATCAATTTAATTCATATAAACCCACTTTTAGCAATATTTATCAAAATGTAAACAAAGAATAAATAGTTTCTTAAACAAATATCAGCTGGGAGTTCTAGGTATCGTAATGATCAGATACATAATTTATTGAAGAGGAAATCAAAATTGTGTGATATAAATGTTAATTTGTTTAACTTTTGTTTTTATTTTATAGATCATTGAAGAGGAAATCAAAATTGTGTGATATAAATGTTAATTTGTTTAACTTTTGTTTTTATTTTATTGGGGATTTCAATTAAGCTTCTTTCTTAGTGTATCCACTTGTACAGCGTGTAATCGATGTGCAGCCCCCAAAATGAGCCAGCACGACATTGAATGTCAAAGTTTAAGCACTGCTGCCATATATAGATCATTAAGCAAACCCGTCCAATCCCCCAAATGGATCCAACTGTCACTCACTTGCCAAAACATGCTGTACTCAATTCCGCTGTCCTTCTCCCATTTGCAGTGTCCTGCAGCACGGTGACGGTGACCAAGTGCCAGGCTGCCCTGCGCACCCTGCAGGCCTTCCAGTTCTTCCGGCCCACCTGCCTGTGCAAGGAACCCGGCATGGATCCCGACTGCAATCACTTTCGGGACTTTCTCTTTGATCATCCCTGCGGATTTGTTCTCAAGAAAGGTACATACTTCTTTATGGCTTTTATACACTAGCCTTCTAACTAACTTTTTGCAGCCGAGAAAGATCCCTACCCCATTGATGCACTACCAACTTGCAACCATGCCCTGTCTGTCTGCCAACAGGAACGCAAATGCCTGAAGCTCTTCGAGGACTTCAAAACGCATTGCAAAGTGCGCGACAACAAGTGCAAAATGGAAAACAGGTAAATCAAGGGCAAACAAATTATCACAATTTGTTAGTTTATAAATACCTAGCTCCATTTTGTATATTAATAATGTTTAGCTCGTCTAAGAGGTCTTTAGAAATCCTTTGGTTTAAATCACACTTTTTGATACAATTTAAAATTATTAGTTTTATAAAAGGTGGCTAAATCATTCAAAGAGATCAAATATACATGAGTAAAAGCTAACAATATATTTTATGACACTATATTGCAAAAATATCGAGGCTTTTATATAGGTTTAGCTTGCCGAAAAGATTGAATTACCAGTGTATTTTTACCAGACTTAAAAATCTATATTGATGAAGAATTCATATCAACATTGTCAACCCTTTTTAGACTATCGCAACGAGGAAAGATAATTAGTTAGTGACCCAATTCCAGATAAAAGCGTTAAAACAAATGCGTTACAAGTTAACGATCACATCGCCTTTATTATTCTGAAAGTCAATCTAGTCGGTTCCATCAATAATGGCTCAATTTAGTGAAATAAAGAGAGCGTTACGTTTAAAGTGTCAAGTAATTTATGAAAATGGAAAATCGAAGTCCACTACCAAGAGCCAATTTCGATAATGAAAATTAAATTAAAGCTTGTTTGACTTAATAAGAAAATTAATTTACTCCTTGCCGTGGCGTGCCCATGCCGTTTAATGGTTAACGGCAAATGCAAATTGCATTGGCAGTCGGCAAAAAGCGACGTGGAGTGTACCCACCTGTTTGTCCCCCTTATCCGGGGTTAAAAAGAAGGGAAAGCCACCTTGCAACATTCAATTTCGATATTCGATTTTATTGGCAAAAAACACAACGCACACAGCAGACAGCAGCGTAAACAGGAGTCAAGTTGAGCGAACAGAAGGCGAAATGAAACTTCCTGCTTGCCGGCATCTTGCTGCTTCCTTTAGCCATCACATATCCTTACTGACGCGATTTCCTCCCTGCCAGGACTCGTCTGGCTCATTGCCCGGATGGCTCGTTGGCTCGTTGCCTCGATACACTTGAATACAAACGTTCTGAATGTTTTAATAACTCGAAATGACTTTTTGCGGCGGCAGTTGGGAGTTGGGCGGTGTGCGCTGGGAGTTGACTTCGGTGCAGAGTTTCAAAACTTGGTCTCAAACTTCTACTACCACTGCCTGCCATCCCTTGATCCCCTCAGCCCAGCCTAAAACTTTCCACACGCATGCCAGGCATTCTGGCTGCGGGTTTTTAGTTCGGGTTGAGATCCACCTATGCGATAAAATATTAATTGCAGTGCCGTGTGGGTACACTTTGAAAAATGTGGGTGTTTTGAATATTCATTAAATTAGAAAAAATGTATGCAAGGTATTTTTTTCTAGAGAATTTTAATTTTTATTAGTAAATTATATTGTAAATATTTTGACTCTAGATATTACTTTTGGAAAAATTATTCTAAAAGAACCTAGACAAATTTAAAATATTTCATTGGGATATAAAATTAAAAAAAATTAATTAATATTAAAATTTAAAATGTAGAAAGAAAGAGAAAATAAGGAGTAAGGTATTTCGGTATCGAAATGTTACCCTATACATTTTGCAAATGAGTGAAACTAATTTCTCGTGGTGCACATGCATTTTTTATGTAATTGGCAATTTTAAAGTTTGCATGCCCCGCGAACGGAAGTCGCTGGCAATGCGGCTTCGGTTTCGGCGGTTGGGGACTTGAAATGAATTCAATTAGCTGGGGTCTGGAAGCCCGAAACGGCTCAGACCCGATTGGGATCGAACGAGTAAGAGTGTGCTTAACCGGGACCATCTTAATCTTTGCTCTTCTTCCAGGGACGCCTGTCATGATTCCTGGACCAACCTCCGGCTGTCGCCCATGTTCGGATGCATCTGCCCGAACAACCATATGAAAAAGCGCTGTGATCGTATATTTAATATTGTTAATCACAATCCGTGTGTGGGTAAGTTTCGTCTGGCGAGGCTGAACTGTTGACCGTGACTGCAAAAACAACTATAACAACCACCAATATCAACTACAACAAGCAACCACACAAACAGCTGAGAGAAAAAATGAAAAAATGAAGTGCAAGCGAAATCGAATGCTTTGAAAATCGTGGATAAACTATATTGTTTTTGTTTTCATTGTCCTCTGTTCTTATGTGTCTCTCTTTCTCTGTCAACCTCTGGTATCAAGTTCTTGTTTTCCTTCTTATGGTAAATGATGATCACCATTACCTGCCTAAACCAAAAATCATTTGATTCGTTCTTAACTAACTTTTGAGTTCATTTTCCGTTTCTGTTTCCTTTGGTTATTGTAATTTTGTGAAACGCTGAAAAACCGAAACTAGCCTAACCATTTAAGTAACCTAAACAAAAACCAGAAACTAAACTATCGCACGCTTCTGCATCAAAAACCAACTAGAGAAAACCCAAAATGAAACCCATGTTCTGCGATCAGTAAACAGTAATCAATATGCCTATATCCAATATATATCATACAGTACGAATATTAGCTATGCTCAGTAATCCTAAGTATCACGTATACGAATGTGTATCCATGTAAACCAAAGCTGTCGTGCTATCTCTCTCTCTATCTCTCTATCTCTCTCTCTACCTCTCTCTCTCGCTCTGTCACTATACAAGTTTATTGTAGCAGTAAGCTATCCGCCCATAACTACATACAGTCACTCGCTAAAGTTAACTGCCACCCAGCGAACTGAGTCTGTGCTTTAGATTGATTGCACCCGATAAACACTTCTAGATCTAACTCTGTCTAACCCTAGTTATAAGTCCAATGCTAGACCAAGCTATACTAACACTCTGACTCTGGAAAAGCCACGCCATTTAGCTATTCAATGTGCAGGAGTAGGGCTAGAATAATCCCAGTCGGTTGAAAGCTTTGATTTACCCACGCCAGACCACGAAAACTCTTTAAAGCATAATTTCATTTTCCACTTCACCCAATGGCCACCTCACCTGCACTAATGGATTAACAGCACCCCAGAGCAGAATGATCCCTTTCTCTCGTTTCGCTGAATTTTATTACACAAGTATACACTAATTGCACTAATTAAATACCCGCGCACACACTGTTGCACACTTGGTTTAATAGCAACAATTTGCACCGCACCGGCACTAAATGTTTTTCTCTATTTTTCCGCACGCATGCCCCACCTCAAACCCCCTCTACCCCCCCTTCCAGATAGAATAATATTTTTCCCCAACGGTCTGCCAAAATTGAAACAACCGAGGACAAAGGCAAAGCCGCGACCAAAACCGAAAGCGAAACCAAAGCCGAAGCAAAGACACCACGGCATCAATGGCACCGAGCTCATGTCCAACAATATCGAGTACCACGACGAGCCCAACGGAGTGAACGATCCCGAGGATGGGGGCAATGCAACGGAGGACGAGGATCCCGGTGGCGATGAGGAGGTAGACGAGGAGGAGGACGACGATTATGATGACCGCATACGAGCCGAGATTTATTCGAATTACCCGCACTACC
Organism: Drosophila fuyamai; assembly: GCA_018153365.1. NCBI lineage: Eukaryota > Metazoa > Arthropoda > Insecta > Diptera > Drosophilidae > Drosophila > Drosophila fuyamai. The sequence goes on along the minus strand of JAECXW010000116.1, from coordinate 8,787,334 downwards.
TGCATCCGCCGTCGTGGGGCATTAACAATCCTTTGGTCCTGGCCTCGCACAGTCCGCACACTTTGGACGACGACGACGACGTGGTGGTGGATGTGGTGGTGGCTAAGAAGAAGCCACTGCCGCCGCCGCCGGAGCTGGAACACGACGTGGTGGTGGTGGTGGATGCGGGGCCGCACTCCCACACCCACCCACACTCGCATACCTTCTACAGCCACGGCGATCAGGGCTCCACGACGGGATCTGGACCTCCGGGCGCAGTACCCACTTTACCCAGCCCACCTAAGTATGCGGCTGGCCAAAGTTCCTAACTAAAGTTCCTAGCTCCTAGTTTCTGCCCCCTGACTTGAGTTGGCATCTTCGACTGGGAACTTTTTCAGAAAGTTTTAAGCCCGCACACATATGTGTGTGATTGCTAAGTCCGCAATCCCCCCCTCCCCCCTTAGACAGCCTTTCATTAACTCCACTCTTAATCACTGAGGAGCTGAAAACTTTATGCAAAAAGCTTTTAAAATAATTGACTCACTGGGGTATGCCACAATTTCCGGTTAAAAAGCCAACTAATGAATAAGTCCAGCTGCTGGCGAATAAACAAGCAAACTACGAGCACTCGAACTAATCGGCTCCCAGGGCACATGTCAAGCATTTATGTAATCCGATTTTAATGCGTTGCATCTTCGTAAATATCCCGGTGAGTGGATATTCAGCAGTCTGAGCTGGAGACACAATCAATTTATAATGCCTGCCAGGAGCAGTAAGATGCTTCATCGAATATAAGTCATAAGCCTTGGCTCCTCTGCTTTGTAATTGGCTATTGTATTCGTTATGTCCTAAGCCGATTAATGCCCAACTTAAGTCAGTTTCTTTCTGCTGTAACAAACAAGATTTATGTAATTTGCTAAATCTACTTATGCATTTGGTTGTTTATTTAGCCCCACACCCACACCAACACCCACACCCAAGCACTCTGTTTTGTAATTTGCACTTAATTATCTGTACAACTCTGCAATTTATTCAGCACTGGCACCAAAATGCACAAAACAGCACCACTCGGCGATTTAGTTGCCGGCAGCGATATAACCCACCGCACCTACACAGGACCCACGATGGATGAACGAGGTGAGTTCACTAATTGCACTTAGCCAGGCTGCCCTGTAATTTAATCCGCACGCCCCCAGCAATTTGAAATAAATATGGAAATGATTGCTGCTAAATTATGGGAGCATATATTCGAATATATTTACGAGTATATATCAATGTCAGGAATATGATAATACCAATTTAAAAACCGTTTGAAAAAAAATATGTATAGATAATAGGCAATTAAATGGGTTAATTATTAGAAAACACTAAATTAAAATCAGGCTAATTCTGTTAAATGGTTTTGTGAAAACTTTTGGGTTTTTTGGGGTTAAGGAAAGTTATATTTTTCCGTAAAGCTTGAATTGCATTAAACATTGTGTTCCCCTTTGCATTATTAATTTATTTTTATATATATATTTTTGTTTCCATGCTGGAAAAGGGTGATTATTGTTCGGACTTTCCCAAATGTTCTAAACTCTTCATTAATTGGGTCACATTTAATTCAAATTAAATATTTATGCACTGCGAATGGGAAATGAAGCAAAGGGTCTGGTCATAAATTAGACAATTGGCGTGTAAGTAAGTATTCCACAAGGAGCAAGCTGAATTGAAGCGCACCAAGAAGCACTCGAATGTCCCTTTTTCTCTCTTTCTGGCACACATTGCACCATTGAATTCCCCATCTCTTTCGCACATCCTGCCCTCTCGCTCGCTCGCAATTCAAAAGCTTATTAGACAAACAAAGCTGGCAAACTGGAGCGTTTTGGCCAGGCCAACAGGCATCCTTTGTTGTTTGCAGATCGCTCTATGGTATTAGCTATCTGCAGGGGCAATCAGTTGCAGTTTCATAGATGCACAAATACTCACACACACACACAAGAGCACACACACACAGTCTTACAAATACCCCGATGCAAAGCACACAAGTGCCATAAATAAGCATTTCGACCCCTTAACGCGTCATCAAAAAGCGAAGCCCTAGAACTTTAACATTGCACTCCACTGTGGCTTTTGGTTTATTGGTATTCTATTCTAATTAATACACTGAGAAAGCAGAATTCAAGGAAAAGGTTGGATTTGAAAACATATGTAGCAGGCTTGACATAGAAAAAATAATTTCCTAGCTAATTTTTTTGTACAAAAAATAAGAAAATTAATTACTTAAAAGTTAAAACCTTAAAGTTTATGTTCCTACAATCATATTTCAATTTTCTGGACAATATTATTAATATATTAATATATTATATATATATTAATATACATATGTATTAATATATTTAAACAACTTAAGGTTATAGTTTACCTTATTTTTAAAACCAAAATACTTTAAATATAAACAATAATTTAGACTAGTGTTTTAAAGTAGTATTTTCTTCCAATTTGATTTAGAATACCGGACTTGTGAGTAAAGCATTTAAAATATTAATCAAAACGAAATTGAAATCCAGATTTTGTCCACTTGACTTTGTTTTCTCTGCCTAGTTATATTGTTTTCCTTTTTCGGTTGCTGCCTATTTACAGACTCAACAGTTTCACCAAATACAATAAAACAGGCTGCCTGCATTTGTTAATGGTCCAATCAATGCATCCCCTGTTGTTTGGTCCTTTGATTGTCCTTTGCGCATCCCTGTTTTTATTTATTACTACAGATTTCACTTGAAATTTGACGGTGGCCATCCATCATAATCGATGGTGTTTTGTTTCCGACTCGTTGCTCTCGGCAATCTGTTCGACAAAGTTATAAATTCCCCAGCCTGCATGGTGCATTGTGCACTTCTGCATACAGCTTTGTCTATTGTTGCAGCTGCCAACCTATGGGATTGCTGTAAATATTAGCGAACTATTTATGCACGTCAAGCGCACACATACTCGCCGATTTGCATACATTTTCACCGACACTTGCCTTATTTACGTTTATGGCGACCAGTAAATTAACAACACAAGCAGCCACATCAATAAGCCCAACTATGGCCATGTTATCAGATTTTCGGGCGAATTTAGAGTCCAAAGCAGCGAGAGATATGCATAAATATCAAAGCAAAAGGCAGTTCAGCGACTCTTTTTATTTAAGCTGCGCTATTTAAATTGAATTGTTATTGTTGCTGATTGGATTCTCAAATGCAAAGCATAAACATTGTCAATGGCCTCGAGGGCTTAAAATTTTCCGAATAGCATCAACAATGTCACAATACAATGGTAGATGAAAACAAATAAGCAGTGAAATTTTGTTTAGGTATCGTCGTAACTTGTACCTTGTAAACTAGAGAAAATTTTATAATTTCACTACCTAAATCGAATTGAATCTACATTTTTAATGGTATTGAGTTACAATTTTTAGTACCAACACAATTCAAAGCTAGTTATGCTTTAATCCGCAAATGACATTCTAAACTAACTTCTATGATATCATCTAAAAAGATTAATAAAGTTAACCAATTTTTAATGAAATTAGAAACTAAGCCAAATAATTCAATTAGCATATGTAAATGCAACAAACAAAGTAATCCATGTCACTAAATTTTCACACACACTTCATAGATAATGGGCATCTCGTGTATAAAAATTGAGCTAAGCGTTCAATTTGAAAATTTAATTAAGCACAACTAAAAAGCAAATAAAGCGATTTGTCAGCATTGCGCCAGCAACAAAACGAGGCAAACACGCTTGCCGAGCACCCTTACAGCCCAACCACCCACTATTAACACCCTCCTCACCCCCCGCACTGTCACCCTTCACACTTATACCGCCCACAAAAGCACCCACATTGCTATGTATTTGTATGGGATATATCCGCACGATGTTTGCGTGCAATAAATATTTTCATAATATTGTACAATCCACTTAGAAGTAGCAGCGGGCAATGTTGATGCCACAAACCGTTCCAAGCACCTCTGTTCGTGTGTGTGTGTGTGTGTGTGTGTGTGGGTACGTATCCGTGTGATGCAGCTGCTCACGGCTTTCCCAATTAGGGCATGAAAACCACGGCTATTTGAAATGGCATGGCAGTCGTAGAGCCGGCCAACACATTCGCGTTTCTAGCATCACAGAATGTAATTTTCAAATTATTGCACATTCTCCAAATTTATTTCCATTGTTTATGGGTTTGTTTAAATTTCCCGCACCGTATCTGCACATTCAGTTACATTCAGTGCTTACATTCATGTTTATGTGTGTGTCTGCCGGTTTCTGCACACTCAACTTTATAGGAACTTTGCGCTTTGGTTAGATGTTAAATGGCATGCAATGACCCGAGTGCAGCTGAAACGTTTTGTATTAGAGCCAACGCTGCGTATACGCAACAATTAGATGACACAGATCCACTCAACGACAGGAGCTTACAAGCGCGATAACAGTTAACAAACGGAGCTAATCCCATTCAAGGCACCCTCCCAAGACATTCCACTTCTCCTTCACTGCCGCCATTTCTGTTTGTTGTGCAAATATTTGCGATGGCAAAGCGAGCGACAAACATAAGTACGTCGCACGTATCCTGGCAAATCCTTGGCCATTTAGCGCCAGCAGTGGACCCCCCTGTCCGCCTCCCACCAGGCATTAGGGGGAGGGGTGGTTAGCTCGGCAGTGGCCCTGGGATTGGCATCCTTTTGAGCTTTGCCAGACGCCACAAATGAAGCGCACTTCGGCGTGCTCTCGCCGAGATAAGCTATTCTGGCACTGACACAAAAAGAAGTTACCATAAAAAAAATCACAAGCAAGTTATTTTTTACATTTGATTGCAAGAAATAAATAATCAAAAATATACTAATTAATATCAGCACAAACATTTTTTAACGGTTGCCTTATAAACAGCAATTTTGAATGATGTTATAATATTTTTCGTTTTAAAGAATATTTTAAATCAATGTAATATAATGTGAGTGATTTTTTTTTACAACAATAGTATATTTTTATATGATATATGATATAACAGTGTACAGTTTAATAATTAAAATCAATTTAGCTTACGGGGATATTTTAAAAAATATCAAGCGATTAATTTCACTTTTAAAGCTAGTATCAATCTAGCTTCAAAAGTAAAATGTTTATTAATTTAAGAATATTTTGAATGTTAAATTTGTATAACTGGCTTTCGTTAACTGAAGATTTTGTGCCATTTACATGTTTGCAAAATATGTACGATTTTTCCTCGAGTGTGAGCGCTGATAGCGAAGCTTCTGCTGCGGTTGGAAACCGTTTTGAGACAGACCCGTTTGCCATTTGCCCGCTCTATCAGCGCATGACATTTGACAGACACGGAGGCAGGCGCTTCTGTTTGTCTTCTGTTTATGTTTCGCCATTGATAGCAAGTGGCAATCGGAGCGTGGCGAGTGGCAAAACCTGTAATGGAAATCGGTTGGGGAGCTGAGAACAATTCCGAATCGGTTTCTGTTTCTTTTTCAATGCAAAACGTTTTACTCGTCTGCCCTGCACTAATTTTAAACGATAATTGTTGGCGCACTTACTCACACTCGCCTCTGTATGTTTGTTCAACTTTTTCTCTCCTTTCGTTGACACTATCTGTATATGTTTTCTTTTCGAATAGAAATTCTTTTGTTTTGTGCCAAGTAACTTCGGCATTAGAACCATATCATTTTCTTTCCAAGTGTTTTTTTTTCAATACTTACTATAAAAAGTAATCTAATAGCAATAACATTGATTGTAAGAAAGCCAAATGCTATAACAAAATATATACAGAAATTTATGCGATCTGATTGGATAACTCAAATGCTGCGTAGCTGTAACTACAGTCACAACAATAACTCCAACTACAACAACCAATCAAACAACTATATAGATGGCACTAAACAAGAACAACAACAACAATCAATCAATCTACCAAGCAACCACAACAACTACAACCATTCTACCCTCTCTCTTCTTGCTAACCTCAAATTGCAGTAAGAATATTGGGCATGGACGAGAAACTGCATCAGAGAATCTTCAATGATAATTTGGCCCTAATTGATACGCCACTTATAGCCATGGGCACCGGCTCCGGTTCCGGCACGGTCACCTCATCCGGATCCGGTTCCGGATACGGCCTGGGAATGGGAATGGGCATGGGCAGCTTTAACTATCCGGGCTCGATGCACGGCGTGCCCAGCTATCCGTTCAATATAAGCGGCTTCCATCAGCGGCACATGGCAGCGGCGGCTGCCGATAATGAATTCGATATCATTGATACGGGCTTGGGCTACGGCGGAAACGGAAATGCCGGTGTTTACTACCAAAGTATGTGTACACGTATTAGCATGAACGTAATCCATAAATAACAAAATCCACGACCAACTACAAACCAACCAAGCAAAAAATCAAAATAAATTAAAACGCAGCAGTCCACACACAGCCACCAAATCCAGATATATATATATCTATATACGTGTGTGTGTGTGTGCTAACTCCTAAAACTAATTAACAGGCAAAAAGTTCGTTCGTTTTTGTTCGTTCGTTCGTTCACCATTTTAGATAGATTTTTTGTGAATATATTTATGATTTCCGTTCTGTGTCGTCCCCCTGTAACCAAAAAACACCCCCGAGTTGCAGGTAAATTTTTTGAAAATAACATCGAGTTCGATTTTTGCTTTTGTGTTGAAGGTGAATATATATATCAACTTGGTGCAGTCCGTGCGCCTCTTGGCTTTGTGCATAATTTTTGGCAATCGCTCAAACTTTACATCAAAAGAAAAAAAACAAAAGAAACCTTAATATAGTTACTACTACAAACAATTTATACTTTACAATTTATATACATATATAAATATTTACATATTTCGATCTCTTTCAACTGCTTTTGTGTTCAATTCTTTTTATGTAGCTTGCCATTTGTTTTAACAGTTTTTTGAAATTTTCCTACAAGAAATATACCAAAAACAAATTTAAAACAAACCATTTGCTTCCAATGCGTTAAAAACCAATTCTTTTCTATGAATTTTGTTTGACATTTTGTTTATCTAACAGAAATTTCTAGACAAAACATATGAAATTAGAAAATGTGTAAAAGTTGTGAATATTTTCTATACTAACTTTTTCGTATGATAAGTGAGCAAAATGAAAACCCTAAACAAAACCAAAACCTAAACAAAATTCATTTAATTTTTTCCTTAAATATATATTAAATCTTAAACCAAAAAAGAAAGAAAACCAATCCAATTTTGTTACATTCAATTCCGGCACACTTTTTCAAATTTTTTCCAACGCACCCAGTTTTTGAATCCAAAACAATAACAGTTACTACAATCAAACATAACAATTAAAGCGTTTTTGATCAATATTTTTGAGATCCAACCCATCGTTCAATCCCCTTCAAATGCAAACTTCTGTGTCATATATTTAACATTCAAGCTCACAAGACATCGAGTTCATTGTTTCATACAACAAAGCCACTGAAACATCAAAAACTTCCTGCCCCAGGACTTCTATTCAACCCAATTCTTGAAAACAACTGAGGTTGAATTCTCTAAAAGCAGTCGCGAAATTCAACTCAAAAAGAAATCACACAAATTGATTTTGTTAAGACATTTTCGTTCGCTTTTTTGCCGCTGCTCGACTTTTTTATTTTGCTTATTCCTTGTTCCTTATGAAATCTTATTATTTGCGTTTATACATTCGTGTACTTCTTTATTTGAAGCATAAATTCATTTTATTTCTGCTGAGTCTACAGCAACGCGTTTATGTTTTCCATTCAAAGACCACACACACAGAGTACAGAAAACCAATAAAGTATGCCAAAGAAACACAATCTCACAGTCGTCAGAACATTAGCATAGAATCATGAATCCCGGGCTGGGAACCCAGAAAACCCGATAAATAAATCATAACCCATTTAAATACACAGCCACAAAGGAGTACAGTCTAATGCTAGAATATCGTTGCCGATTCCCCCCCAAAAAACAGAATATTTTTATCAGTAGGTTTGGTAGTTTTTAAAGTCGAAACCAATAAATAAAATATTAAACTTATACCTCTCATATACATATAATAGAACTTAGTTGTGTTTTGCCAGCCCTGCAGACCCTGCGACCACGCCCCCAAAATGTTGAAAGTATTATCCCCGAACTCCCCAATTGATTCTCACTCTCAATATCTCTGCCTCCCCCGGATTCCAGTAATAGGCAATAAACAAATTTGTGGAATATTTGCATTTCATTTACGTTATTTATGTGCATTTTTGTTATTTTGATTTAATAATTTCGATCATTTTTTTGTGCTGGTGCAAGGGGATGGGATGCCGGGGACATCTGAACGTTTTGCGATTACCAATTGAAATTGAGAGCGAACAAAAAGTTGGTTAATTAAAACGCAATCGATATCTGCCGAGCTGCTCGAACCAACCAGCGACCGTGATTGATATTCCGATTGAATATGGTTTTGTAATTGAGTTGTGATTAGGCCTATAGACTCTCATAATATTAAACCACTTATCTGGCCTTCAGCTTCATGTGTAAATTACACCTAAATCCCATGAATAAATAAGCCAATTGAGAGTGAGTAAGCAAATAAAAGGCTAAGCACGGATATACATAAATGAAATTAATTATGACCGTGTCGCGGCAATATGCACAAACAAAAGCTGCCAATGAGTTCAACATTTTAATTAGTTATAAATGCCATCCACTCTCGATTGGCGTAATCAGCGATTTTACAATTCATTTTAACAAAAAGCTGGATGATTGAGCTTAAATCAGACCCAATTGTATTAAATCGGCTAATGCAGCTCACCAAGTTGGTTGGGGACAGGCGGGGCGGGATATTTTTGGGTGTGCGATTGCTGATAGAAAGTGCCAAATCCGTATCCGAATCGTATATGCTGGAAAAGGGTTGCGCAAATCGAAAACTAATGAACTATTTCAAACATTTTCTCTACGCATCTCACCTGCGGTCACCAACTCCACCCAACGACAAATCCCCAATCGACCGTCTCCCCCGGGCAACATTTACTCATTGCAAATGCAAATGCTAATACAAATGCGACTGACACACTTGGGCACGTTTGACCGGTTGCAGGTGGTCAGGATGTCGAAGTTGACCTCTCAACGGAAATAATCAAGCAACACTTTCAGGTGAGTGCAAAGAAAATCCCCCAAAACGAGACATGGAAAATGCAAAGTGCAGCTCACACAATTTGTAGCTTTTATTACAGAGCACTGTGAGAAATATGCCCCTTATTTCAATGAAAAGTATAATTAATTGGTCCTACAAAAAATAAATAAAACTATTGTAATCACTTGAGTTGGGCTATTTATTTTACTAGACCAGTCCACTTAGATAGTTTTTCTATAATTTACTGATGTTTTTAGTTCTTTTATTTTTATTTTATTTTTGAAGTTCTATATTAAATAAGTAATATATAATAGTAAATTATCAACAAATTATTTTTGATGATTTAAAAAAATCGTTTGTAAATAATTATCAATTGAAATTTGTATTAAATTTATTCAGATTTTAAGGTCGTTTTTATAGAATTTGTGAGGCACTTCTGTGTGGCCCTTATATTTGCTTTTCGAATGGGTTTCGATGTCTTACAAATTCAAAATAAAATTGATAATTTACTGATGTCATCCCGTTTTTTTTTTCGCGGTGTGGTCCTCCCCGCAGAGTACCTGTCACACGGCATTGGACACTTGCCGGGAAGATCCGTCCTGCTCATCGTCCTTGCAGCCCATGCTGACGCACTGCGAGCTGCACCGGTGCAATCGCAACGCGTGCATGTCCTCGTTGCAGGCCTTCTACAAGGGACCCCACGAGGACCTCAATCTGGACATTGCCTTTTGTCTATGCAAGTAAGTGGCTGGGCAACCGAGTGGGCAAGCGGGGAGAAAACCAACAAGCCCATTGTTCTGTTCCCCATTTTCAGAAAAACAAGTAGCAGCCAGCAGAACGGCAATCGGCACGACATGTGCATGATTGCACAGGAAAAACTGCATCCAGTGTGCGCGCAGCGACCGCCCGATAACAGTAATCCGGCCAGCTCCAATGGCATTTACTACCATCCACCGCCCGCCTGTCACGTGGTCGCCGACAGCTGCAAGGAGGACCGCGAGTGCAGGTGGGTCACGGGTCAGGGGTCATAATTCAAAAATCGGGCGTTAAGCGTTAAGCGGAACCGGAAATATGCGCGATGCCATGTATATTTCCCGACCATGGTGTTGGTCGTGTGCAAGCTATAATATTGCAATGCTACATTTTAAATTGCTTTGTGCTGTGTTTAGTTTAAAACAAAACACCTTTAACTATAATTGTTATGCTTGCAAATAGTTTCTCATAAACTGAACCATACTATTGCGGTGTAACCAAAATATGATAAACATTTGAATATCAAAAATTTAAAAGCAAACAAATAATAAGTCGTTATACAACTTTAAATCCTCTTATTTTGAGATTTATTGTCATGGTCAACGGTAGGATTTCCATTGACCGTACTATTGCAAAATTTGTATGAAATTAAATTACTCCGCTTTTCTACATATAAACCGAAACAATGATACAACAAATTTTAGAAAATCTTTTGCTTTTCCTTTTAAAAATCAACCATATATGAAACTGCCGACGAGGTGTTTATAATTTTGTCTCAATTCAATTACGCTAAATTGAATTTCACAGACTTAGAGGCGCAGCCTGAAATTGAATTAGAGGCGTTTAGCCACGGCAAAGTCAGCGCAAGCCGCAACTTTGATGGCACTCAACTGAACTTGTTAAATCGACACCATGGCACGGTGGCTGTCGGAGCTCCGAAATTCCGTAGTTGCCGACAAGCGGGGCATAAAATTACCAGTTTGCTGAAGGCAGCTCCTCAATCTGCTCGAAACAGCTCTTCATTAGGCGGCGGCAGCTGAAACTTGCAGGCCAGACCGCGTGAATGTGTCAAACACAAAGTTAAGTTATAAATATGATGCAGCACCCTCCAGCAGTTTCCATCTCGGATGCACATGCTTAGATGTGGGTGGGGTGGTGGGGCGTGGTGTTTGTTTGTTTGTTGTCATGTTACGGCTGAACGACCGCAAAGTACGTGGTCGTTGCTGTGGCTGTGGAAATTAATTGCCTTTTAAGTGAATCGCACTTGCTTTGGTAAACAACTAAATTGGACTAATGACGCTCATTTTGTATGCTGCAGCCTGGGAGGGGACGAAAGGACCTTTGAGAAGATGCTGGCAAACGTGTGGAGTGCTTATGTTGACTTATTACGTATACGCCGCGCTGTGCGCTAACACGTGCCTTTTGCAAACGTGTTCGGGGCTGGGAATGCTCATTTGTTTGGCTGCCATCGAAGCTGCAGCCCTAACGCCTTAAACTGCACTTCGGCGACTGCGTGCGTCAGCTTTTGGTTGCACAACACGTTGCAGGCATTACGCAACCAAGAAAGCAAAAGAAAATCTCAGCTTTTGTGTCAGTCGTAGATTGAGATAAGAGGGTGGAAATATAGCAATATGCACTTTTTAGGGCGCAAAAGTTATGCTGGCGAACAGCAAACGGAAAAGTTTTTTAAACATGAGTCTCTATAAAAACATCATGTCAGTTTTAAAGTGTTTTTCTAAGGGCATCATGTAACCTTAGAAAAAGAGTAGGGCTAAAGATTTTTGTGTCGCCGAGAAGTCAACTGATGGAATAAATTATTTTCTGATTTCTCAGTCAAATAAAACTTGAAGTTTCGACCATTAGTTAATTTAAATGTATAAAGGGCCAGGCAACATTATTTGTATTAAAAGTTTATAAGTAACAAAAAATAAGTAACAAACGTAATGTTTGCATTTGTTTTTTTTTTGTAGGAGTTGTTTATTTGGTCAACAAACAAGTGAATTAAAATATAACAAAAACTAGTGACCACTAATATAGATATGATTTTAGGTAATTAATATATTAATATCCCCTGGCAAGTTTCACGAACACGTTGTAAAAATGTTCATTGATGTGGGATAGTACAAATTTAGCTTTATTAATACGAATGAATTAAATATAACTTCAAAGGATAACTGAGACCAACTTTTTATTCGCAACCACACTTTAGACGACTTTAACTTTTATTAAACTCCTTTCTGCACTCTCGACGACTTCTCAATACTTTTGAACTCCTTTTCCACTTTAGACGACTTCTCACTTTTCTGCACTTCTTTCTTGCTGCACTGTCTGATCTTCAATGAATGTCTACCTCCTAGATTTTTTGGCATTTTATTATTCGATACCTTTTTATAACATCGATTAAATAAATAGGGCTATTCATAAAATAAATTTAAGATAAATACAAAAGCTGGACGCTCTGATATTTCTGACTTAATTATAGGGTGATTAACTTAAACTAACTTTACCAATCCTATTTTGATTTGAAATTTAAGCCCCCTGAAATTATATTCTTATTGGTAGGAAGGCAATATTAGCGGTGTGAAATGCAGACACTATTACCATGATCTGCAACTACAACTGGGCGACATCCAATCAGATTGGAATGTCCAAGTCGTCGCCCTGAGTCGATAAGCTCCAATTGAAATATTACGCATTCGTCGCATGGCACTTGACCAAAAATCACCACCCGAATGCCTGAGATTGGGGCCTCATAAATTCAGTCGCTGTGATGCGGCGTCAGAAAGGGAATTCGCCCCAAGACGATGAAATGCTGTAGAATGCCGAGAGTAATGCCGGCTCAAATTGGTCGACATCAATCTCAGGTGAGAGAGAAGCTGCAGTGCAGGTAACAGCCCACTTATCACCGGAATCTCCGGCGGAGTGTGGGGCCTGCAACTGGGAGAACTGCATCTGCAGCTAACTGGCACATGACAGCCACGAAGACATCGGCAGAGGCACTGCCTCCTGACGGAAATGGGGCTGGCAGCTTCTTTGAGGAGCTTAGTTGGGTTTTACGAGGCTGCTTATTATTGCACTAGGCGAAAAATTACGTTTTTATACTCGGATCTTTTAGTGTTGCACGCTTAAGCGGATTGCAAAATGGATGAATACTAAAAAGTTAAGAACATATATATTCCAGAAAATTAGAATCACTCAATTACAAGAAGGTAAATTTAGTAGAATATTATTTTTAACAAAAAAATGGGAGAGAAAGAATTTAATACCTTAAGTTTATTCACGTTTATTTCTAATTAACGTAATATATATATATTTTTCTTTATGTAACAGACTAAAGTTGGAGTATTACGAGCAGGCCTGTGCCGTGGACAGCGTGACCAAAAAGTGTGCCGGCAGGCCGAGTGGCTGTCGAACGGCCATGATTGGCATTTTGGGCACCATGTTGAGGACAACCTGTGCCTGTCAGGGAACGGATCCCCAGCACCTGTATCAGTGCGTCGGATGGCGGCGCCTTCTCTGGATGAACCCCTGTGTGGGTAAGTCAAACGAGCACAGTTATAGAGTTATGCGTAAAGAAAAGGACAATTGTATAAACCCTTAAAGAATGTTATTTAAGGCCAAAAGACCGAAAGAAACAACTTGAGTGTCGATTTTGTGGTCCAATCCCTGAAAAAAAATGGTGAACAATTGGAATGCCATACCTCGTTGAATTCATTATAAAATTTCCAATCTTTTGACATTTACTTACTTGTTTTAATATACGATCATTTATCTATATTTAAATATTATTAATTATTTTCTTTGTACGTCTGCATCCGCTTATTAACTCCCGTGTAAACGTCAAATCTTGACAGTTGAGGCTCAAAAGGATTTCCATATGAAGCGATTGGCTGAGCTCGGTTTCCTTACAACCACAACAACGACGACCACCACGACGACAACAACAACGACGACGACAACCACGCGTGCACCACCACCCCCACCTCCGCCCACCACAACAACAACGACGACGACCAGCCTGCAGCCAAAGCAGACGCCAAGGAAGCCGGTGACGCACATCTTCAAGGACGTCACTGCGGTGAGTGCCTACTTAGGCGTCTGCTGCTCCCATTTGAGTCCTAATTGCCCCGCTGTGGTCAACTAGTGGTCGATCCCATCGAATCGCCCTGCTCCGTTCGATTTTAACCGATATCAACAACAGTTACCTGTGCCAAATTCCCCCAGCGGTTGTCCGTCCGTCAATCAGTCCTTCCGTTCGTCCATCAGTCCTTCCGTCCGTTCATCGGTTCGTTTTCTGTTTTCCAATCAGCACTCAATCAGTGCCTCAAATGGGGCGGCGGGGGCGTGGCTGGGTGAACGGCAAAGCGGACAATATGCCACACAACATGTCAGGTCAAACCAAAGTCCACACTGTGAATTCAGCAGCGGATTCTGTTCTGGCTCTGGCCACAGCACTCGAAAAAAGGTTTTTATTTCCATACCACATCGAACAGGAATACATTAAAAATAAATTTACGTTGTTGCTAAAACTAAAAAGTAAATTATAAAGTTATGTCCTAAATGAAAGCAAAGAAATTAGTTGATGGTAAGTATTTCATACAAATGTAAAGTGAAAATGGTTTGTTCTAGGTATTAAAGGGCTTAAAGGATTTTATTAAAGGATTTTCATACTAATGTTCAAGGATAAATGTTGATAATACATCTTATTTAAAAATAACAAAATAAATTATTTTAATATAACGATCCCTTTTTCGAGTGTGGGTCCGCGTCCTGGTGAATTTCTGTTTCAGTTGCAGCTTGTGGCCCAGTTCCTCGGGCTGGCAAACCGACAAAGCAATCAATTCCTGACCTGCAGCCAATGCTGCTGCCTTTGCAGCCGGAGCGGCAAAAAGATTAAGCCCCACGTACACAAATATATATATCCGCATTCGTTTTCAAACTCTTTAACATCTTTTCTCTTCCTCCCCAAACAACAACTATGACGGCGAACAATTGCAACAATGAACCGCAAAAACCACGAAAAATACAAATAAATAAATAAAAATGCGAAACAACAAATATGAACCAAAAAAAAAAAAACATACAACAAAATTGAAAAACCACGAAACGCAAAACCGAACCGAACAAAAAAATGACAACAAAAATGTGGGTGAATACGGCAGCCAAAGGAGAAATCAGAGCCAACATCGGTGGAACACAATTATCTCGATCCGCCCGATTCAATACCGCTTCCCAGCGTAAATGTCGAGAGCGGCGGAAATGGCGGAAATGACGATTATCACAACGGCAACGGCAATGGACACGGAAATGGAAATGGCAATGGTAACGGGAATGGCAACGGCAACGGCAATGGCGGCAGACGCAAGAATGGCGGAAAGGGACGCGGCGGCAGTATAGATTTCGATGATCCAGTAATTTTCGTGGACCCACGGGAAACAACAGAATTTGTGGGCATCAGCATCACGGAGCCGGTAACCACAACAACCACAACAATGGCCACCACGACAACAACGCAGCCGCCAAGTAAGTAAATGCAAGTGGGTAATAAATTGGACCGCCCAGTGAGTTGGAATTGGGCATCCAATTGAGGTCGGATCTGTCAGGAAAACGTTATCCTTTGCCCCTCAATTGTAAGGCAAATATTGGCACGGTCTCTGGTGCTTCATCTAAACTTTTCGTCAGATTTATGTTAGCCATAACGATGTCATAATGAGAAAAAATGGACCTACAACTTTTCCATTTCTAAAAAAATATTTTAAAATATACATTTACATAAATATCACTATTGAAAAGCTATTATGAATAATTTCTCAAAAAGTAAATACAACTCTCTTTTCTGCGAGTACTCTACACTTTTATGAAATAGCAATAATTAAATATTCAACAAAAACATTACCATCATACTTTTATTATTATTTTATATCTAATACTGTTAATATTTTTGAGTTATAAATTCAAAACAATAATTCATTTAAGCAGGCATTTTTGTTCTCTGTGTACACACATCACTCATAATTTTTGTACTTTTGGGTATCGTTTCCGTTTTGAAATTTTCAACATAATTTATGTGGTGACTGCGGTTGTTTGGCTAATTGAAAGCATAACTCAGCGCCGGTCGTGATTATTATTTTAATATTTTGTGCGCCAATCATTTAAAATTCAGTATCCGCAATGGTTTCCGCACCCACACACCCATACGCATAACCGGAAATGAGTTTGCTTTCGGCCGATGTGGCAATTACACTAGTACAAATGTGCGCCAAATCGCATGAAAGGACCTCCGAAATGCCAGAGAGCCTTGTAAACCTAGGACATTGGCAAATCCGATTACGTTTTGAATGCCAAACGCACACATATCACTTGACTGCATTGTGATAATACTTCCGTTATTTAAAACCTCCTGCCGAGGACATCGTTTATTGTCCATTCATTTATCAGAGGGACCCCGGAGGTTGAAACGTGTTTACAAACATCATTAAAAATGTAAATGAGTTTGTTTGTTTGCCCACCAGTCCATCAGTCCATTCGTTTGTCAGTTAGTCAGTCCGTCAGTCTGTCACTCTGTCATCCCGTGTGGTCAGCTCGTCCGTTGTAATTATTTAGACACTTGGGACATTCGGCTTTGAATTTTGCATGACATGTTTCTGGCCCGCAGCTGAACCCGTTTGTGTTTCATCTATAATTGATTTCGCTCGTGCAGTGAGGCGGAGATTTTAAAACTATATTTAACCATTGCAAACTGCTAACCCCCGTGCAGTTAGTTTCAATTATTTATGAGCATGCTATGGCGGCTTTATTGGCAAAGTTAGACCAAAATAGGGATTTTGATTAGACACCAAAGCCCCAGGTGCCAGTTAAGTCACATCTTGGCAGTTTAAAGTGCCCGTTGATAGTAATTAAGTGGCACAGTCTTCCACTCCGGTCTCAAGTGTGTATGCATGTGCAAATTTGTGCTACATAAACACCCCTTTGCCGGGAAAACTTTTTGGCCAGGAAAACTCGTAATGGCGTTGATGACATGATGAATGCTCCACGTGAGTGGCGGACATCCGTTATTTGGGCATGAGTGGCAGGGTCGCATTGTGTGCGTTGACTGCCACCGAAAAAAAGGATGTCTGTCCGTTTGGGGTTGGTGTGAAGTCATGCCCTCAACAAAGAGCTCAGCAGCCGCATTTAAAGCCAAACAATGTGCAACACACAGAGTGAACATTAAGTTCCATTATAGGCGTAAAACGAATTTATGAATATGAGTTCTGTGTCGTTTAATTAGTTTAATGAATTATTCCATCAATTAAGCGCTCGATATAAATTTATTTGCAGGAAACTGTGTTGTTCAGCGACCACGTCAGTCGGACCAACTTATTCGAGAAGGCAGCAGCAAACGGGTGAGTAAATTTAAGCCAACTCAAAAACAATTACAATTATAATTCCAAATCCCAACTCAAGTACTTAATTGTGTCTTATTTATAAACGCATTTAAGTGAAAGTGTTAAGTCCGAAGTGCTAATTAATATTTCATTTATTTTTCGGGCCGGATTTGTTGAGAAAGTGCTTTCTAGCGCATTTACATAACTAAAAGTTAAGCCAGAAAAAAATGGCCAGCCCGAAAGTTGAAATTATTTTCGTATGAAAAATGGGAATCGTGTGTTGCACGTGTCGGCACGTACTAAGGGAATCATGAAATATAAATAGAAATTCAGGTGGAAATAAAGTTTTGCTTTTGTTTGTGCCATCATTTAATTATGACTACACCCGGCGTATACGTAATGTAGCCGGATAACAATGCCATTTTATTACTCCGCTTATCGTCTTTCGCCTTCGGGGGAATTCTTCCGTTTCAGATCTACTCCTTGGACGACGTTGAGTGCAGTGAGCTGTGCAGCTGCGGCGAGTCGCTCATCCTCACCTGCCACGCCCTCTGCGTGCCGTTCGCCCCCTGCCGCACCGCCCTCGCCTTCTACAGCCACGCCTCCCCTGCCTACCAGGCGTTCCGCGGACGCTGTCTGTGCTACTCGGGCCGCTTCATCTGCATGAAGCCGCCGCTCGGGGAGTACATTCTGCCAGGTGAGTTGCCACTTCCTTGTAGAAAGGATATATGTACCTAGCTGCATTATTGCGGTGGCGTGTCGGTGGGTTCGCTGTGCGTTAAGCACTTAGCGATTATCGCCGGCGACAGGCAATGACGAGGCACTGCTGTCAGGAGGAATGCAGCAGCATTTTTGTGTGCTCTGCATGAGGTCTACACTAAAAAATATATGTAAGGCAGAGTACCATAACTAGAACTTTATCCAATTTATGATATCTACTTACGTTAATACAAATTCGAAAATATTTCGTTATTACACCCCATTAGTTGAAAGAATTTTATTGAGAAAAGAGTTAAACTCAGGTAAACTTTAACCTTAACTTGATTTCTACATTTATATAATTGCATGCTTTTACTTGCCTTCTTTAATAGACAAAAATAAATTTAAAATTGGTATAATATTCATAATTAATTACCCTTTAAAATACTTTTATTTAATACAAACTCCTACATATATTTTAATTGAAGACAACATATTATTAAACTTGAAATAAATACATTATAAATTATTATTTTTTCTTAAAATGTTTTCCGTAATTTAAATTTAAAACAGATTTCTTTTGAAGTGCATCCCGCACACTTTTCTTTAAAGCCTTTGTCAGAGCACCTCATTCGCAGAGGAGCCACTTTAGACCGTATTTGACACAAAAAAAGGGACCCATTGTTGCAGTAAGGTTGCGTGGTCCTTGTCCACTTGCCACACGGCTCTTGCGTGCGTTTTTGTGCGAGGATCCCGGCAGTAAATTACGTTTGCTGCAATTGATGTTGCACTCGCTACATATTCCTTTCCCTTCTGCTTCCAGGTGGGATATTCCTGCTGCTGGGCTACAGTGCCGCCGACGAGGCGCTGCTGAGGCCCCACACCAACCTGGGGGTGCAGGATGCCGTGCGAGCCCTGCAGCAGTACGTAACCACATACATCGATAATCAGGTAAGCCGCCGGTCGAGTGAGCGCATAATAAAGTATGGCCAGCAATATATTAATTGCATTCCGTTGCCGGCTTACTCCTTCCCCGTTGCAGACCCAGTGCACCCTCACCTTGTTCAATATGACCGAGGAGAACATCATCATTGCCGCGCGTCTGCCGCACGACGGCAAACTGAAGGATATTGAGCTGCTTCGCAAGGAGAAGGTTCGTAAAGATGCCACAGGCAGAAACACAGAGAAAATATAATATTTGTTTAAACATTATCAAAAATAAGAATAAATTAAAAACCACAACATTATTATTAATCCCTCGAAAAAGTGTCTTAAATTTACAATTATATTACTAAAATCTGAAGCATTCATTTCAGTAAGTTTCTTGAAAAATGATTAAAAACGAAACCCCTTAAATTTTGTTAATAAAATCCAACTAATACTATTTGTGACGAAGTTCAGTTGGCTAGACCACTGAATTTTTTTCTGTGTGCCCAACATCCGCAAATCAATTTTCTCAACTAATCCAATCGACGACTATTACTGCTTATCTGTTTGCAGGACGAGTGCACCGCAATACTGAAGACCATCAGTCATCAAATCAATAGCGAGCACAGTGAGCTCCAATCCCACCGACTGCTGAGCATTTTCAAAATGTCCGAGGTCGAGGTCGTTTGGCCGGAGAGCACCAGTGCGGCGGCCCGGAGTGGACATGGTCCGGGCCAGTTTGCCGGATGCCAATGCCACCGGCTGCTGTACGCGGCGATGCTCGCGCTGGCGTATCTTTCCAGCTGGACAACACTGCGTATGAGCGATGTGGCGACATGACAGCCGCATAGCTGAAGGATTAGAGCAAGGACAATTGCATAACTGTACGTAGTAGATATTTGTAGGGGGATCATCGGTGGGAAACAGCGCCAGGCGAGTTACGATATGTGGAGCGATAGCGATAACTATAAACTATAATGATATGGTGCATACTCTAAGGCGCCGCACATGGCATATAGCATAATCATAATGTGTTGTATACATCTAGGGGCAGGTTCTGTGTTTAGCTGCAATTTTTGTGAAGCTTTGTTGTTAACCTTTGACGATGTTGCTGTCTCTTTTGATACGTACATATGTGAAGCATTATGGGATATATAAAACTTGTAGAACATACGGCTAGAAAACTTATTTAGATTAATCTATAATTTAAAGTGAAAGGAAACTGCTGTCTACATAATAATATTGTTAGCAAGTAACAGAGACAAACTCAATAGTTGGATTTGATGTGGCGTGTATATAGAAGGCATACGTATTAAGTACTATCCGTAGCTAGTGGTTTATACGGCATATAATACACACAATTCCTATCCGTCTGTCCGTTCATCATTATCGCACCCAAACACATATAGCATTAAACAATTACCGCCAATTTCATCGCTGTTATTATTTGATTTTTAAGCTCTATAAAGTTCTTGGCTGACCCAGTTAAAAAAAATTATTAACCGCCTTAACAGTGTTTACTTTGTTAAAGGATGTGAGTGCCTCTTCTGGATATACCAGCTTCCTTTTGATTTTTAATTACATTTTAATGTGGCCTGGCCCCAGCATTTTTCCTTCTGCCGGGCAAACAAATAATAGTCAGGCGTGCGAATGAACTCATTTAACACTCGCGGTTCACGGTTGAGCGGGCAAAACGTTATTGTTAAATTATTTCATAGTTTCCATTTCGTCTGGAGGCGCGAAATAATTACGGTTTCATTATCAATTATGCGTTCTGCATTTCGATTGTTGCCACAATTTCACCGGGCCAATGGCCGTGACCTCGTCTCGTTTCAACAGGTTTCATTGCTTCCTCTAAAATCCTGATTACCTTTTCAGTTCGCTGTACATACTCTTACCACTTTGAACTCAATTTATGTAATTAAATACTAACAGTACATATCAATATGAACACCTAAACGAGTTTTACACAGTAACAAAATTCTTACAATGTCCCTCGATTGCTCGAATCTTTTGTACATAGTTCTTTATACGAAAACTATACATAGTATTTACAACGATATACAACAAGAAAAAACACGCCTAAGTCAACCTTATGAACTATTTTATGAATACTTGATTCCCTTAACAAAAAAGCTAGCATGAACTGTAAATGGAACGAAACTTCAGTTGAGCCTTATATAAAGTATGTAAAAAGGAGGAAAGTAGCTATTGTAAATAAAAAAAGAAACAAAACATGAGTGAATGGAGCCTCAATGAATATTAATGGAGTGTTTGACATATAGACACACGCACTACACACTTTAAGTCTAAGCTTGACCATTTAAACGTAAACTTGTAAAAGTATGAAGTATGCGCATATTGAAAATGGTCACAATCATGAAAAAATGTCTTCCTTAATGCATATACTCGGCGATATGTATTATGTTTATACACATAAATATATATACACATTCTAACCTTTACGATATCTGGCAAGTCCCTAGCCTGCGCTTCAGTTAGACGAAAGATAATGTAATATAAACACCAAGGGCTAAACCATAACTCTATCGAATATCCTTGCAAATTATAACACTGTTGACACAAATTAATACTAACCGCAGCATATCAAAGTCAAATATACCCCTAAATATATATAAATATAATGAAATATAAATATGCGTAAAGTTATAAACGTTAGAAAGCATTGAAAACTACTTTAATAGTCTCTAGAGAAAGCAACGCTTTAACCTAAAACTAAAGGCAGCAAAAACAGAAATATGTAAAGTTTATTGGAAACCTGCTTAAAAAATCTTCTAGCTAAATATTAGACGAATTTAAGGCTATTAACTTATTAAAGGAATAGGGCAAATTAGTAGAATTGTTGGGGCATTGGATTTTAGTTCATTTGCTATCCTATCCATATCGTTTAATGGCCAACGAAAGCAGTAACTGAGTCGTTATAGTTTTGGAGCATATCAGTGGCAGGTCATCTCATTCCCTCACTTTCAAGGTGCGGACAAAGCGTAGCTACAATGTAAAGTACCGTTAAAGTAAAAAGATAAATAAAAATGGAAAATGAAAAATGAAAAACAAGAAGTAAATGAAGAATATTACAAAATAGTCGCATTAATGTAAAAAGCAAGCAAAATGCAAAAGGAAAACTAGCACTCAAATAGCAATCTGTAGCATGGCGGATAGCGAATCAGAAAAGGCATCGCAATAAACGTAAAACAGAGAAAATACTTTGAAAATTATGCATGAGGAATACGAGAGCCATACTTACATAATGTTTAAAGCTGTAAGTTGAAACCTACAAAGTAAATGATATATATACGATATGTTAGGAATGCATACGAGTGTGTGTTTGTAAGTAAGCGGGCTTTATGTTAGCGTATACAACCCAGTTGAGGTGCATGGATAAAGATAAATTTAAAGATAAATTATGGAATAATGCAAAGCGAATAAAAACCAAGCGATACGTCGTGGCATATTTGTAATAAAAACAATGTAAGTGAAACAACATGAATAAGAGCAAAAAATAAAGAAAACCACAAAATATAGAAAGTAAATGATAGAGTTTGATTTTATTTTCTTAGCTGGAATTATCCGTGGGGTAAGTATAAATCTGGGATTCCAATTTTAATTTCCTGATTTTATTAGTATATTTTCATTGTTTGCCAGATAACCTTTTATACTAAATTTATTTCTCACTTGAAAAACATGAAATATAATTGGTAAATATAAATTTAAAGTTATTTCTTATTGTCAAGATATTATTGTTTGCTGCGCGTTCTAAGACTTGGCAAAATGTATTCAAAATGGAATCAGGTCGAATCAAAACGGTCTTTATCTGTTAAAGACTTTAGTGTTTGATTTTTCCGTGCTAAAAGATTTTCTGGAACACATGACTCTCGATGTGCACTTCATTATTGACCCCCAAAAAGCCTCCCAGCGATCGGCAACTAAGTATGTGACACTATCGAGGCGAACAAAGCCAGGCAGACAATAGCGGGCCATGGAGTGCTGGCACTGGAAGAAACAGGGGCGGTAAACAACAAAGACAGCGCAACATGAAGAAGACCTGCACACTCACCAACAAACCAGGGTAAACAAGGCCAAAAAGGCGGCACCAGAAAAGCAAGAGCAAAACGAACTGGCTAAAGAATGAAAAGAAAAGCCAACCACACAATGCTTTGTATGTGGGGGCATGGAACAAAAGATGAGCCGAAGACAAAGACACTTGCTCAAGGCAACGCCGTTTCATGGCTTAAACTCAAGTTCCCTGGGAACCACTCGACTGCACTCCACACACCCACAAGCACGAGCACATCCACATCCACAAACACACCCATACTCGAACAACAAAGAGTAAGGTCAATCATTGGAATTTTGCCAGTTAATTCGCATACAAAAGGCGGTGGCCCAGAAGAGAATGAAAATAACACGACCTCCTTCCTTCCTTCTTGTCTGCCTCTTCTGCCCCTGCCTGCCCCTTTTGACCCGCCACGCCCATTGGCATGCTGAGTTTGGCATTTATACTTCCACTTAATTAGGTAATAAATGATTGAAGAAATTATGTCTAGACGTGAGGACAATTCCGATGCCTTGGCTGAAACTCACACACACTCTGCAAATTCATTCTCGGCACGTGAGGGGTTGAAATGTTGCGAATTTCCACACAATCACACATGCTACTCTGTGACATCCATTTGAATAGGATTCGTATTTTATTCTCGCCGCCCTGCCCGTGATTTGAAAGCAAGCATAAATTGTAAACAATTTCTTTTTGATTCAATTTGTATAACCTGCTGCCGCTAAGTGGCAATGCTTTTATAGAAAGCACCTGCACAGGTATATGTATTTATTTCGCATTTAATAAAGCGTTCACAGGACGAACGATGCCTGAATAGCAAAACTGCGAATGGAACCTAATGAAAGCGGGGACGGGGCGGATACGCGATGCGGGTTGCCAGTTCATTAATATGGTGCACATGTTGAAGGTCGATGATGTGAGCAATGTTCATATAAACAAATAAACATATACTACGAAAAATGGGTTATCAATTCGGTACTTAATAAAAGACTAACCAATATAAAAATTGTATAGTAATTATCGGAACATATGGAAGCTATTCTTAATTGTAAAGTGGAGACTATAGAACAATAAATAAATAGTGCAAATCCCATTTTAATTAGGGTCTGTATATATTATTTAACTATATTCTTTAAGATTTAATTTCTGTAATTCGTAATTAAATTCCAAATATTTGTTAACAAGCTTTTAATTTTTGAAAAAAAAAAAACATTGTGAACCACTTACAGTTTTTATAAAAAAAATCATAAATGTATTAATTTTTAATTTCTCTGTAAAGAAGAAGTCATGGCTGTTGTTGCACGCACATTTATCAGGCGGCGATGATTACGTGTTTGCCATTTTATTGCTAAAACTGTTGCGCCTCTTTGTGTGCTTCAGTAGCGCCCTCTCTTTCGCTCCACTTCGCCCCGTCTCTTTCTCTGGGAGAAAGTGGGCCTCTGTCTGTTTGTGACTTTGTTGCCGCTGCTGGCTTTGTTCTACTTGGAATTGCCTTTTATTTTGTGCTAATTGAAGCTGCTGCCATCATATTTTTTCCCCCCAGCACATCTCCCACACACTCACACACACACATGTTTGCCGTTTGGCTTTATTGCCGCATCTATGTTTTGCCTGTTTTTGCAATTTTAATTAAAAACGTGTTTATAACAGCGCAAAATGCTTATGAGTGAACAGAATAATTTATTTCAAATACACACATTATAGAAATAGAAGTAAGTGCACTGCGTCATTTGTTTTGAAACAGGCTAATTAGTTGCAATTTTCTATTTGGTTTTATATTTCTCTCAAAGGACTAGATTAACGCAAAAAATGGTTACATTTGTATTACCTTCTTTAAAATAGTTTTTTCTTTACAAAAAAATGTACCCTAATTATTAAGACTTAGAACCTTATTTTAAACTTTTATGATAGGAAATGTTCATGAAACTGATGGTTTTATTTTAATTTTTACAAACAAATCATTTTCTTCCCCTTTTGCAGTTGTAACACCAATTTGTAAAAAAATTGTATAATATAATTTAAAAGTTATTTGATTCCAAGCATATTCCAATATTCAATAGAGTGTTGGTGTAACTTGTTGCGGTATTAAAGCTATTTTTATTAATTCATTAATTATCCGATATCGACAAGCCAAAAAAAGGAGTTTAGTTAAAGTTCAGTTAAAATTCCTGTCGATATGGCCTGAAAGTATGCAACATTTTCCGCTGCAATTTATTGCACATAAGGTGGCGAACACACACTACCGCACACACACCCCTTGCCACATTTCGAATTCCTTTGCATAACGCTGTGGGGAATGTATATTGCCAGGATGCCGAAAGAAGAGCCACGGCCAGAAGGAAATATGCATTGCAGCATCCTCAGCTGGAGACGCCTCAACTTCAGAATCAGCCTCAGCCACAGCACAAAGAATTCAATTGAATTGATATTCAAATGCGCTTTGCCAGCAGAGGCATCCATTATTTGTCGATTTTACACATGGCACATGGCAAATGTAAGCGAAAAATGTACGGGTCGGAGAAAAAGAAAGAAGCCATGCATATAGAGGTATTCCAGGAAAGTGCGAAATCCCAGTTCAAGTTTTCATTAGTGCATTTTTACCCACTCCCCCACGCCAATGATCAGTGAGCCCTTTTTGATGGCTTCGATTGCTCCGGCGGACTGTGAACTATTTTTACGCCATTTGCCAAAAAGCCAGCGAACCAGCACCTTTGGCCCAGGAAAATGAAACAAAACATGGCCAGGACGCCGAGGAGCTGCATTTGCATAACGCTCTTCCCCAAGGAACAAAAAAAAGGACGGCAAAAATGGAAAAAGGATCCACCGAAGAAAAGACCTTACCAGAAAAGTTTCCTTGGAATATTTTCTAATTTTTTCCCAGAGTCGAAAGCAATAATAAAATCAACGATAACGGAAAAGTATTTAATGGAAAACATATAAATTCCTAATTGTTGAAAACATAGATGCCAAAAAAATAACGGTTTTATTAAAAAACTATTGTAGGTGATATTTCCAAAAAATTCATAAATTGATTCAAAGATATATGGACATCGTAGACTTTATTATTAATAATAAAATCTAATAATAAGCTAACATAGTATTATCATTACTTACTTAAAAAATGTTGTCTTCTGATACATAATTGTACTTTTTGTGTCCAAAATATTGTGAACAAATTTCCAAACGATGAATTATTTATTTTCCCGTGTACAATCGAAGACAGATAGACAGGCTCAGGCTCAGCGTTCGATGCGCGCCAGACAAGCAGCCAAGTGCAGAAATAACACAAAATAGATGGCAATGCGATGGGGGAAAATAATAGAGGCGGAATGGGAACAAAAAAAGTATATGCATGCTCCTTTGTACGTATGAACGCAAGAAAAACTGCTAAGGAGCCAAATACTCAAGCATTTGCAAACGCGGCATAGTAGCGAAAATTTGCAAATTGATTGCATTCCTGTGCCTGGGCTCCGGTTCGAGCCAGGGCTCAAATATGAAATCTTGGAGGAGTGCAAATTTTGCACATTTTTTCTGGCAACTTTGGGAATGTGTTTTTCACTTGATTCTTTGGTCGAAATCGAGGGAGAAACAGAATCGGAAAAACAAAAGCCAAGTAACTAGGCTGGTGCCCAACATGCAAGTTTATTACATTCCTCACTCCATTTGAATGCTTCTGCTGCTTATTCGGCGCAAATCGAATTATGCAAATCTCCAGTTTAATTACGGCCAGCATAGCTCAACTTTAAATCAATTTTTTTATTCGTATATTCTGTTCTGCTACTGTTCTTATTTCTTATTTTATTCGTGTGCATCATTTGAGCGGCAAGCCTTATAAAATATTCAAGCACTTTGACACACTTTGTCTGCCGGAAAGACCAGAGTGTTTGAGGAGCAGACACAAAACCCGAACGGAACAAGGCAAATTTTGTTGGCCAACAAAATGACACTTAGTGCAAAAACAAGAGAACACATGCCTAATAAATAATTCAGTGCGCAACAAGCGGACAACAAGCGCACTTGTGGCACTACTGGACACCACTGACCCACCATTGCCACCACCGTTTGCCCGGCCATCCCCATTGCCAGCTGCTCGGGCTGAGCCCATCCAAATTCACACAAGATTGAAATCCAGTCGGATGTGTCCGCTCAAGTGATGCGTGTTATGCGATGTCCTTCAAGACGGACGTTATGCCAAAGTCCGGCGGTCCGGAGATACGTATGCGGGTCATTTGTCGGGCGAATGAACCAAGATGAAGAGTCGCAATATATTTGAGGGATGCTGCCACGACAGAGAAATCTCGTTGTGTTCAAAAGAAGCAAACAATTCAATAAAATAACACGAAAATCTAATACAGAGACACGGAAATGCTTTTAGTCTGGCCGAAACTCGTCAAAATATAAACCGGTCAGCGATGTACCCCCCAGTCCACTAAATACCATCGCAATTCGCATTGTATCTGTCTCTTTGAGTCAGTTTCTACTTGATTCACCTTTGTTTTCCCCAGTTTTCCATGGTAATAAGGCGCTTCCGTTATGATTTATTAGTGCGTGAGTTTTATTGATATTACAAACCTGGGAAAATACAAGAAAATAATTTTGTCAGAGGTCATAAAAGTGAAAGATGAGCCCCGAAAAAAATCATTTAGCATCATGATTAAAATAAATCATAATGTATAGGCCGAATGAGCGCGAAAGAGGGGCATAAAGTGGGCCGGAATAAAACTGAGCGAGCATATGCAAGTGACGGCATTACGTATACGCCACGTTGCCGGCCACGTCCAAGCCCAAGCACACAGACAGCAGCAAACAGGCTAAATGCAAACAGACAAACAAAAATGATTTATAAATTGGCAAGACGTGCATAAAATGCTGAGCAGCGACAGGAGAAGCAACAAAAAAATTTCCACTGCATACGTAATGAGCCTCAGAGCGGATACGATGATTCCCAGACCAGGCCAAACCCAGAACCAGGCTGGACCGGGCCAGGAAGGGGCATTTAAATGCGCGCATTTATTCACTTATAAATGCTACAAATAAAAATATGCTAAGGGAAATATGCTAAAAAGTCAGACCAGTAAAAAGTTGGACCAAAAAACACACGAAAAGCAAACCGGGCCAAGTGTGTGGCCAGAACTTACAGCCGAAAGTGCTATAATTGTGTGTGTCTCTCAGCCTTATCCCATCTTTAAATCTCATTTGGCCTGCAGCGGCAGAGGAATTCCTAAAAAATGTTTAGCTAAAAAAAGGCGATAGAAACAGAGGAAGAGGGGGGAGAAGCCCGAAGGGAAACCACTTTCTGGCACGGTGGCTTGGTTACTGCCAGGCAAAAGTAGCTGTTGGCTGTTAGAGAAGGAAGCTGGCCAGAGATACTATCACCATGCCATGCATGTCGCTTCACACCAGCACAGTGAACACACACAGATACTCACACGCATGGAACGCACGCACATATGCCATGAATTTCATTTAGTCCGTACGTGTGTGCGTTAGTTAATATTGCCCACGTTGTACTCCCGTCCATGTGTCTGTGTGCCTTTAAATTACCTCAACCATAAAGTAAACTTGCTCTGAACAACACACACGCAAGGCAATATGTTGTTGATGGCATTTTAAAGATGCTGCCTCTTTGGCTTTGTGGAATATTTTAATTAGTTTAAATCACCCCGGCAATGACACTAAAGAGCCACCCACCGAGATAACTGCAAATAATGAACCAATCACAAAACAATCAAAGTTAAGACCAGCCCAGATAAAGTTTAAGTCCTGATGGAGTGAGCTCTGAAGTTAACTTTCACTGCACCGAAACAAATTTCTATATCCAAATCGGAACCAAAAAAAATCTTTAATTGATACTCTTCTTCTTAAGACAACTAAGGTTTCTCCACTATTTTGTCTTGCCACTGGGTTGATTTAATACACCAAGTGAGTAAAAGTGAATTTTGTGATTTTATAAACAAAACCAAAAAGGTTGACCCAAAGCTTTTAAAGTAATAACAACATATTGTTTTCAGTCCCTGGTTTAAAAATTTGTACTGCAAGCTGAGATTTTAGAATTTCAGATCAATCTTTATTATTTTCAGTGTGGCATAGCTCAAAGTGCATAAAATGCAGCATTTCCCCTTGCACTTTTTAACAGCTGGCATGTGTCTTAGAGGGCGAAAATCTCAGCCAGCTCAACTGTCCGGGTCTGGGGAATTTCGTTGCATATTAAAAGCATGCCCGACACTCCTCGGCCGGGCTCTCTTGGCCAGGCCAATGATGATAATGCGGCACACGTGCACTAAAATGCAAGCACTTGAAATATTTATAAGCTGACTGGCAGATAAATCAGAGGCGCCTGCACTCAAGCTGTTGTGCCAGGGCCACCAGCACTAAATGAAGAAAAATGAAGCGCGGCGTGTTGCAGGTTTTAGGCAAGAAACTGTCAAACTGCCAGCAGCTCAGCCAATCCTTCGGGCTGATCCGGAATGGCAGTGGTGGTGGCGGTAGCGGTGGCTGTGTGCACTTTGCCGATGGCTTTTCCTCCCAGATTGATGCTGTCAAAGATAGTCGGGCCAAAACCGAGCAAAGGTCAAAATTTATGCGCGGCAAGGGCGGCGAAAGTGTTGACAGAGTGCATGGTGATGATGTGTTTAAATATTTTATGACGCCAAAGATGCGCATAAATATTTGAGTGCCAAAACGTGTTGCGGTCTCCCAGAGAGCCTCATTAGCCGGTCTGTCAAGCTATTGACTAACCAAAATAGAAAATAGTTTGATAACAAGCAATGTATTAAATATTTAAATAAGAATTGACTTGTTTATGTTGCACAGAAAATTTAATCAATGTATTCTGTTCTTTTAGTCCCAATATTTTCAATTAATTAAGACATCCCCACATCCGTATTCTCTGACTTCTATTAAATGTCGCCTTGAGCCTACATGCAATTAAATTCGGATAAATATTATAACTTTTATTTCTTCTGGCTTAAGTTAAATATTAAATTAGCTGATTTAAATATTCAATGTTTAAAAAAGCACTCGTAATTAAAGCAATTCATTGTTAAGACTACTCAAAAGAAATTATTTCCATTTATTTGGCTAATCTTGTGCATCTGTGAATTGTTGGTTTTTGTAGTTTTTATTAAATTATGCTTTCGGATTTAGAAAGCATTCGTTAGTAAAATATTGTGTTCATTTCATTTTAATAATGTATTATATGGTGGACAAGATGTAAAGCACCTGCAGAAAACTCCAATCAATAAATTAGCCGCCAGGTAAATACAAATAAAAGCAAAGAAAACATTGATAAACCAAACTTAGGTGCCAGCTGCGTTGCCATGCAACTTACTTCTAAACTCCTCAGATCCTTCAATCCCGCCTTGCCCAACGCTTATTTACATGTCAATTGTAAATTGTTTTTCATGTTATCGTTTTTTCGCCCGCACTTTT
The DNA here is from genome assembly GCA_018153365.1 of Drosophila fuyamai. Lineage (NCBI taxonomy): Eukaryota > Metazoa > Arthropoda > Insecta > Diptera > Drosophilidae > Drosophila > Drosophila fuyamai. The sequence continues at coordinate 8,756,965 of JAECXW010000116.1, read as the reverse complement.
GTGAACACTTTTCACTTTAGTGATTTGTTGTGCTCTTTGTTTATCTGAAAAATCGAAAACATGTCAAGCACTTGCCGTATATTGAGGCATGTGTGTCGTCGCCTGTTCGGATAAGTATGCATATTCCCCCAGGTGGCTCTCACTGACAGACTACAGGGGATTTAAAGTGACAGCGATCTGGGGATGGGGCCATAGGCAAATCTCTCCTGCTAGGCATGCAAAAAATAAGGAAATGTATCAAATGTCAATCTAATTTCATTTTTACGCTCGACCAAATCTGCAGGAAGCCGCTGCTGCCTCGCATTTATATATAGATTTCTCAACAATTTGACAAATCGTATGTTGACATTTGTTGACGTCTACCCCACACATACTCACACACATTTACCCAAACACCCTCACACACACACACCAACGTACGTGACAAAGAGTACAACTCCGGATCCCATTGATATTTCGCCAAATGGCAGAAGGGGCGACAACAATCCCAAATCACTGATGACGCCAATGGATGGGAACTGTAAAACCCAATGAATTGGAAAATGTTTTGTTAGCTTTCACATCATCACTCAAACAGGTGAAAAGGGAAGAATCCAGGTGAGCACAAAAGCGTTTCCTAAATGGCCAAATGAAATTGATTCGCTGGCCAAACGAACGAGTGCCTCGAATTGAATAATTAGGTACAACAAAAAGTAAACAAAATGATTTTCAACAAAGGCTGCGGGTAATCTCTAATTTAGAATTCAAATTTACATCCCACAGAAGGTGTATTAGAGGACAAAAGATTTGGAAAATCATTTTAAAATGCCCTCTACAAACATATACTCATTGCTCATACTCAACCAATTTTATGCATACAAATAAAATGAAAGTAAATTGATTTATCTGCGGCCCAAGAAGACTTCCAGGGGGTATACAAAAAAAAGGCCAGTGGCATGAAGGTTCCGCTTCATTCACTGGGGACACATTAGCTGCGACTCCCGCACACACACATGCGAATGCAAATGACTACACAGGAACAAATTATAATATATTTTAAAAGTATTCAAATTAGTTTAGACCCTTTTTAAAAGTAAATCAATGTACAACATCAAAAAAATAGTTTATTGATAAAAGAAAAGTCTCTTAAACGTCTCTATAAATTTAATATTTGGAGAAAATTTTCGAAGGGGTTTTTTTGTTTCTCAACAAATCTTAAGTTGCAAACGGCACATTTTTAAGAGTCAAAAGCAAATCTTAATTATATGGATTCCTCAAAACAACACGCACAGCGGAAACGGAAAAGGGCCTCATATTTTACAAGTATTTTTTCAGTGCACACGCGACTCCCACACGCATGCTAATATGCTCGTAAAAAGGCAATTTCCACAAATTCCACGCACCTCAACCACCTCACGCATTTGTTTATACGATGTTTATTTTTTCTTTTTGTAAGGGGGGACTTTGGAAGGACGAGAGCCGCTAACTCAATTTTCTATTTGCAAAAATGTCTGGATCCATTGTGGCCGGGCCTAAGGTCAGAAGGGTGCGAAATGTGGGTGGCGGTAGGGTGGGCGCCATGTCCATTTGGCCACCAGCCAGGCATAACTTATGCCACAGATACACACGCACACGCCGCGTTTTGCATACAATATGTCGGTGTGGGTCCCAGCATACATTTATTTCAATTTTTACAACTCGGATGCCATTCCCCTCGCATTCTCCTCCCCAGTTTCCCCACTCTTTTCCCCGATCTGCCGGAGGCACTCTTAATGCGCTTTAAGGCTTCGACATTGGCTTTCGTATCGTTGGCGGTTCTTCGTCCGCATTACGATTACGTTTTACAAGATTTGCATAAACACTTTTATCGAAATATAAATGACTTAAAGTGCTTGGAATATATAAGCATGTAGTATGCCCTTCTGTATGAATATGTCAGCTAACTGATCGATGTTGAAGAATGTGACAATATGTGTGTTAGATTGGATAAACTGTTACAACACTTATTTGAGGAACATTTTGAAAAATGAATTTTAAGACAAATAAAGAATAAAACCTTTGCAATCATTTATTATACTCTAGTAGGGCACTCAATTTTCGGCATCCTTAGTTGGGATATTTCTCAACCTGAATTTTCCTTGCATTGCCTTCATGAATTTTGCAATTCTCGGGCGTCACATTACACGCTCCTTTTATGGCGTCACTTTAACGAGCTATCAGTCCCGAGCTTTGTTTGGCCAAAGGTATATTAAAAAGGATACGAGTATTGGCCGACGGATATTGGCTCTAACGGGGTGGGAGGACTTCCTTACCAGTTGAGTACATTTAAAAGTCTCTCGATAACTCCAGGTATCTCCAAAAGATCTAGCATTCTTTATAGAACTAGTAAAACACTCTGTAATAAAATTGGTTTTAAACCTACCTTAAAAATTGGAACTAAACAATTTTGTCAGACCTAAAAACTAATTGAATACGGAATTCAGCTTAAGAACTGTTTTTAATTTAGATTCAATAAATCAAACATCAAACATAAATTAAAACAGCATAAAGTTCATTTTAATTGCCTTCTAAAGTATACAATTTATTTTTGAACCTATTTAAAAAGGCAACAAATAACAATATGTTAAATGTCAATTACGAGTATCCTAAAAGGTATTTTGTTTTGATCAGGATACGATAGTTTGGGAAGAAAACGACCAGTTTATCATATGTGTATTCCATTGTCGATCATTCCTAATAAATATATTTCTTGCAACCTATGTTTAGTGTAATATTACTATTATCGTTTTCAGCACGGAAATAAATAAGGTTTGGGAATCGAGAAACTGATTACAAGTCCGCAGGTTCCACTTTTCGAGCCAGCCACTCCCCAGAGATTCAGGATATCCGGCAATGAGATGCATAATAAAAAACGCCAACGACAACAAACTAACAAAAGTCAAAGCAATTGTAATAAATGACAGTCAGACATCTGCCAAGTGGCCAAAGGACGAGGACGTAGGCGGTGTCCTGGCAAATGCCAGCTCGGCAAATCCTCCTCCTTCAGCCTCCCGAGCACTGATATCCACTCCGAATGGCATCCCCGGATGGGTAGGAAATTTTCTAGCATTTTAGCATCATTAGCATTGATTTATGATTAAGTTCAACCTCAATTTTCAGTTAAATCGTTTTCCCTGCCAGCCTCGTTTTGCGCTTGTGCGTCCTTTCCCTCCTTTTTTGCCAGGGATTTCGGTGAAAACTTGCGAACTGCTTGGGTTTGGGGAATTTCTGAATTCGCAGAGGCCGCGGGGTAGTGAATTCGGCTAAAGAGGCTGGCAAAACGTCGAAAACAAGAAATCGGAAAATCAGAAGTAGCTGCGATTCTCACAATCGGACGCACTGATGTGTATAATGATCTTTAGCTGGGATTTAAAACGGATAATAAATAATAAAAATGCATGGCGATAGGGGGGGCCAGTCGTGAAAGGAATCCGAGCTTACTGTAAGTCGGCGCGTTCTCTTATAAAAAATGAATCGTTAAAAGGCCGCACAACGAAACGAGAAGGAATATAAATGTTCGTTGCCACAACAAATCAAAAAAACGTAAGGCCAGAAACGGAAAAATAACGCAATATTCGAGAAATGTAAGCCGCAAATGGAAGACAAAGCTTGACAATGGCAATGATATATGATGAGCCACCGTGTACAGATAGTTCCCCTCCGCATGGTAGGCCTCTAGATTGAAATTGAAATGGAAATAGAAATTGAAATAGATAGAAACTTTAATGATGAGTCCTGTTTGCAGAGAGAAACTGATATGAATGATGTTTTGCTTTGCGCTGAGTTAAACAAATCGAGCCAACAATACGACTTCATAATCTCCGCCGGGCAACAACTCCATTTGAATAATGTTGTTCAATAAACAGAATTGCTTTCATTCAGCCAGTATTCCCATTGATTCGAAACGCTAAAGGAAGCTCTCATCGTGGGCTGGCATTTTTTCTCGATTTAAACGGCTGAAAAAACGAAAAGGCAGGCACAGCCGCCACAGAAGCGGCATTGAAATATGGAATAAGTTAAAAGGATTTATTAACTTTTAAAAGCACCGCACACAACAATGCCAAAGGACCAGCGAACGAGAAACGACAAATATAGCATGTTGACTTCAAAAAAGCCAAAGGTTGGCCAAAGGATGGAGAATTCCATCGGAATGTCAGCAGGGTACCTTTAAAGCGATTTCTGACATTTACAGCAGCAAATTGGCCATATGTAGAGTGCAAATAAGACTGAAAAAGTACAGATGATATTCTGTCATTATTTTTCAGCGTATAGGGCATCCTGTAAGGAACTGATAGAATGAAAGCAAAACGATAATGATTTAAAATCAATTTATAATATTGAAGAGAAAGAAACTTCAACTTTCTGTTTGGTAAAATAGAATAAAGCAATTGAAATAGCTTTTGATGTAATAAAAATAAACTAAAAGACTCGATTTTATTGGTTAAAATACACTTTGAATAGGCAACCAGTTATTTATACCCATAATAGCAGTCTTTTATTAATAACCACGTATATTCTGACAAATCCACAAACTTCGCTTTAAACAACTAAAAATATTCATAATTTAGCCATTAAATTTGGCTTCCACCGAACTCCTGCATTTATCAAATCTCAAAAAATGCACATAAAATATGCACTTCTTTTTAGCTCCAGCAATACCATATATCCTTATACAATAAACATCACCCGCACTCGTGTAGAGTGAGGCCTTTGGCTGCTGCAACCATATTCGTGAATAAATTGTGCTGCCAATAAAAAATATAGCAAACTCAAACAAAAACGAACACAAAGCACATAAATTTGCTTCCTGTCGCCAAGGCAGCGACTTATTCGATGCGCAAATCCCAGCCAAAAACCCACTGGCTTTGGGAATAAATAAACTGACTGCGACTGCTGCTACTGGTGCACTTGACTCAACCAAACAGGAAACAACCAAACAGCAGCTACTTTTCCGGCCACGGTCAGAAACAGGCACACTCAGAATAAAATAAGTGTCAACGCAATGAAAGCCAAATGGCTTTCAATTAGAATATTTGATTATGAATAGCTAAATGTCCAACTAAAGTATGGCAATAAAATATATATTTTTTTAAAAGAAGAAACATATTTTGTATTTTATAGAAATCAACAAGGCTAGAAAGTATTTAAGAATATTTTCTTAGTAATTTCAATTATTTAAATATTGTGCAAAGCTAAGATATAATAATATTAATATTGTAAAAAGCTTGTAAGTAATACAAACTGTTTTTAATTTCAAAATTACCAACTTAATGATCAAACATGCTTTTTGTATAAATTTAAATTCCTTGACTGAATATAAAACTAGATAGAAAAAATGATTGGAAACGGTTTTAAATATCTTTCAAATTTATCAAAGTATTTAAAACTGCCCACATTGTAGCATTAATTTCCCCCGCTTCTCTCAGTGCACAATTTGTATTAAACACTTTTCAGGCGCTGCCTTTGTGATGCTGCTGCTTCAGTGCTGCTCTCAATGGAAATTAGCACACTTTTCACATTTTCTCTTTGAGTGTCTGGCGCTGGCGATTGCAGTTTTTAATCCATTTTCGCTCCCTTTTTAACCCGCTTCGTAAATTCAAAAGTTCGGAAGCTGTTAATAATGTCGACAGGCGCACGACACAAGTATTTCATTAGAGAAAAGGCATTCCCATCCCACTCCTTCCACTGCTATTATCCTGCCCCATCGCATCCTGTCGCCACTCGTTTTCAGTGCAGCGTTTCCTCTAATTTTCAATTTGGCTTTTGCCCGAGTTTCCTGCACGAAATGTTCTCGCGTGTCGTGATATCTGTTCGAAAGCAATTACACCAGCGCTCCCATGGCAAATGAAAGAAAAACTAATTAAATCCTTTGTCCACCATTTCATCATACAAAGCAAGGGAAAGCAGCGACGGAACTCGGTACATAAATAGATCGCTGGGTCAACTATTTAGCAGAGTTATTCCAACCGGTCATTTGCATTTCTTAACAATCTAGCGCGCTCTATGCAAATCAAATCTGCAATGCGCCAAAGCGACGTAACGAAATCCGCCCAAGTCCTTATATTTTATTCTTTATTCTATGTTAATGTGATCGATATGCTTTCGATTTCAGCATAAATGGCGCATCAGCGGCATTCATCTTGATGTAAGTGGGATTACGGGTGAGCCCGCAGCGGAACAATGTCATCGGCAAGGTCCTTCGCGGGATGGGCAGACGGATGGCAGTCATAAATTTCGCACTGGCTTCAAGCCCATTAGGCTAAGAGAGTGGCCAGTGAGTTGGTAAAGTGTCTACGGCAGGTGCATCCCCTGCATCCCCCGCTGCATTGATTTATGCCAATCACGATTCGCTAATAACTCAGCGGGTCTGCTGATGCCGCTCCCCGACTGCTCGGCTCCTCGACTCCTGATGCTGTCATAATGGCAGCAATTTGAGGGTTAAATTGGATATGCCTCAAGCGTTGACAAAGTTGGTCACGTGCTCATTTTTATACCCGGTATTCGTAGGATTCGAGGGCTATATTAATGTTGAGTAAATGGTGTAGACAAGATCCTTTATTACAGATCCGCATCTCCAAAATATGCTTTCTGTTGAGCCAAAATTTTAACCTTATTTTATTGACAAAATGTATCACAATAGTGATGATATTATTTTTGTGCTTACATTTTAATTTTCTGCTTATCCTGTTTGAGTGTTCTTAAAATGAACACAATTGTTTTGTAAAATCTGTTTAATAATTAATTATCCAATAACCGTTTTATTTGAACATTTCTAAAGATTAAATTTTCCCAATAAAAAATGTTGGATCACTTATTAAGAAATATAAACACGGTATCTCATAATCGTTACCTTTTATTCATGCTTCTGCCATCTTCTGCTACTTGTAAACGGTCGCACATAATTGACGTTTCATTAGCATCATCTCTTTGTCTGCTTAAAGGACATTTTCCATGCAAATTTCCATTTCTTACGCCCTCATCGAACACTTTAAACTTGATACCTTGGCAATTAGAAAGGTCAATCGAATAATGATGATGATGGTAATAATGACGCTGATGCTGATGCTGATGGCACTCATAAAAACTTAAATTCGTGCACACCCACACACGAAACTGAGTGTGTCCCGCCCCCGCAGCACTTGGAAAAATCGAACTTGTGAACTTTATAAGCGCTCCCACACAGACACACAATAAAATGGGAAAATTTCATAAATGAACAAGGATTCAACATCAATTTATGACATAATGATATTTGAGTGGAGCAAATTGCGTTAGTCCAATGTTTGTGTGTGTGCGGGAAAATCCAAGGATGTTTTTTTTTGAGTTTATTTTCTTCCGTTTTGTGTGTGGGTCACAACCTTCTTTGTATGCTTGTCCATGCGATTTGGCTTCATTTTATGTAAATTATGGGATTATGTTGTGATTTAGAATGGGTTACAATTGGAGCTTAAGGAGCGCATTAAAGGCTATTTTCCCTTATGCATTGATAGGGTGTTGAGGTTAATTTGAGGCTTAGTGAGCGGTGGCAAGAATTCACTGCCATTAAACTGAACCACAGACTACTTCACGATATTCTCTAAAATCCCCTTCCCTTGCGCACTTCGAGTGATTAATTGCTGAAAAACTTGTTTTCTAATTATTTAACACCCGAAAACTACGACAATTAATTATGTGGCTGAACAATGAAGCCCCTGACGGACATTGTGGGTGACAAACACACACACAAAACAACAATTGCTGCTACAACAATAAATTTTATTGTGAAACTCACCCACATTCAACATTGCTGTTGCGAATTTTGCATAGGACATTTTTTGTTTCTGTTTTTTGGGCAGGAAAATTAAATTGTAGAGACATGCACATGCAGAAAAGTACATTGGATCATAGCAAACTAATTCGCAAGAACTCCTGAAGCATACTATCTTAATAAAGTGTTGAAATTGCGAATTTAAGAAATAATGTTTATTTTTTCATGCTTCAATCAAATGTTAAACAAATTAAGATATTTAATAAAACTAAGTGAATCCATGTAGAAATTCAGATTAGGCTGAAAAAATAGTCTTTAATCTTTCAACTTTTACCATAATCATTCTATCATCGTACTTATATATACTTACTATACTTACTTATATATTATTTTATTGATTCATATATAAATTTAAAGGTTTTTGCCTTCGAATAATTTATTTCAATTCGACCTTTATTGAATGAATTAATTTTGTAAATAATTAAACTAAATTGAGCATGATAATGTCTCCCCAACCTGTTTTTAATCAGAGTTAATAGGCTTAAACATCAGAATATCAGATGAAAACCAATGTTAAAATGTTGTTTCATTTTTTTGCTCGTTGCCGTTTTTCCAAGCTTTTCCCCTCTACAGAAAATTCGAGAATCCTATACAAATTCGGACCCATACATACACACATACAATGCATGGCAGTGCAGTTGGGTTAATTGTTTTTTAGGCATGCAGAATAATACAGAAACGAGAGAGAGAGAGAGAAGCTGGAAAGAATCATTTAATGGCAACGCACATTCATTTGAAACTTTTTAATTAAACAGAATACTGTGACAAATTATTTTAACGAGCTTTTGCATTGCAAATTGAAAATGCGAATTGCTTTAAGGACTCAAAAACTCAAATGTCAACCCCAAAAAGTCAGAAAAGGCCTATCAGCGCCAAAAAACAAGACATTAGGGATCACAATTCCAGCCAAAAAAAAATGAAATATATAAAAACCAAAATAAAACAACAAAGATCCGCCCAAGAAATCTGCTTAAAACAATTATTTCAGAATAATTGGCTTTAATTGCTGCCAGCAGCTTCAGCCTCGACAACGTCGTCGCCCAAGAGGGAAAACTTATGCCCAAGTGTAGGTCATAATGGCATCTATCAGTGGGCGACGGCCGTGGGCAGTCGAGGGTTAACGGGGCGGATGCGGAAGCGGAAACAAGCAATTTTGCGGCAAAGTTACGAGTGCCGCAGACAAGAAAAACAAAAACGTGGCGATAAGAAAGCCAGGATGACTCCAAAGTGTGCAAGTTTTCGTTCTCTTGCCAAAGTAACTCAACAAGTTTTTGCCCTAGATACGGCCAATTTTATAATTAACCGACTTTGTTTAAGATTTTGTCTGCCTTAAAATGCAAAAAACTTAAAAGTTTAGTGCCGAATAAAAACCGGATGTCATGTTAGGTCAAAACAAATGAGACGATTCAGTTGATATAACCATTTAAAAAGAGTAAAACCATTAAGGCCGCAAACAGCAAACCACTGAGGGTAAACAAAGTTGTGCGTTGGAAGGAAAAGTGGCAACTGTTTGTTGTGTTTAAGACCGAAGTCTAAAACTCGCCCTAATTGCCGCCTCCAACTGCTTGAGTTCACCTCGCAATGGCTCGGCAAGATTAATGGTGGAATTAAAAACCAAGCCATGTTCTGGTGTGTGCGTCGAGCATTGCACTTAATTAAAAATGTTTGCTTAAATTATGTACAGACAATTAGAGAGGCAGACGGGCCAGACAGGCATTTCCGCAATTTGCGGTTAGAATTTTTCCCAGACCACCGAAGTTCATTGTTGGGAGTGAAACATGAGTTTTCCCCCGCGCCAAACTCACTTTTCCGGAGGTTATTATGAAGGAAATCTGAGTGGAAGAAGTCCTTAAGTGGCAGTCGCTTTATTATTTTTGCCGTTGTGGTTATTTTTTCGCCGAACAATGCTAATTAATTGCTTAAACAATTGCATTCCTAATGCCAGCCCCATTGTTGTGGGCCCCCGTTGCGTATACTTAATGCGCGAAATTATTTCACGCTCACTTACAAGTGTCACAATTTCGAGTTGTGTCCTCGTCGTCGGTCCAAATGAGACCGCATAAATTTTGCAGCCATCCTGCCAGCCACGCGCCACAAATGCAATAATTGCGCATTTTGCATTGCGACCCTGGCCAAATGTGTGACACTTGGCCAGAAGAGGACTTGGCCCTTGGGCCACATACGCCATACGCCATAATGCCATGGTAAATATTTGTCCTCGACATGCGTTTGTGTTTTGTCATTTGTAGCATGGCGCACCAAATTGTAATTAAGCGAATATCATTTCTGGCAGACATTTGGTGAACAGTGATATTTGTTAGGTTTGGGACTGATATTTTTATTGGTTTTAATTCAATCCATCGATGGGCTTATCTACTTGGTCTTGCAGCACTGCTCCTTGGGTCCTTTCTTGCACACGCACTTGCAATCCTGGCTGCAGGCGCAATTGTCGCCGCACTTTGTGTCCGTGCACTTGCAGTCTGAAAAATGATTAAATTAACTAAATTTCCTATTTTAAATAATTTACATTTTATTTTTAACTTACTAGCTCCGCAACCTTTGCAAACCATTGTGAAGAAATAACTATTTGGACTTCCCTGAATACTTTTTAACTTGTTTGTGGTCAGCATTGTGGGTACCTTGGATATTTATAGGCCCGACCACCCTCAAAGTGCCGCGTGAATATTTTGCACTCTGTTTTGATTGATAAGCAAAAACGTGCGCAAAATCAACAGAAATTACACGACTGCACCCAACTTAAAGCCAGTTAAGACCACACGGCACTATCAGTCAAATCAGCTATATAAGAAATTCTGATAAGATATCGAATGAAACCTTCACATCATTTACGCTGTGGTAAAACTTGTCACCTATTTTCTTCCCACTTTAGACACAAAAATAAATTAAAAACTTTTTTAGATTAAACAATATTATTCTAATAATATTAATATTACAGTTAAGCTAATTTGTATTATATTGTATTGATTATAGTTAAGATAAATATTTTTTATGTTAATTACTTTAAGAGAATGTATTTAAGATTCTATTAAACAGCTTAATGAATTACACTAAGCAACACCATTTGTAGCTTGTCATAAAATAGTTTCAAACCAAGCAAACAGTTTTTTTAAAAAGGGTTAATGGCAATAAATATAATTAACTACGTACTTTTTAATCGTTTTCGTATCAGCGAACATATGTTTGGTCTCAGCGCGGTTTTGCTTCTGTGTTAACTATCCCCAATCCAGCGCTACTACCATTTGCTATGCGCACTTGGCGTCCAAGGGGTTAAGAGTGAAATTACCGCAAATTGCTAAAGTTTTTAATTGTTTATCTCTCGCTTTCTGAATCTGGGGCCCTCGGTCTCGGGTGAAACATTAGCGCAACATGGCCCCCGCACCCATGATGTCCTTGTCGCAATCAACAAACAAAAATCTCGTCGGGCGGATGCAGAAATTAGCCCACTCCCTCGCTCGAGTTTGCTAGCTTGTGGCACTCACAGGAAGAGGTCAAATTATTAATTTAATATGCATCCGTGCCGCCTCGGACTTTGGACTTTGCCCGGCTCTTTGACTTCCGTTTGCCGCAGTCGGCAATTTTGTGTCTTTTTCTCTGTTTTGTGGCCCACTGGCCAATTGAGGTGGCCGGCGAAATGGCCACCATTTCCGAATCCTCCCGCGCTTTTTCGGTGACTTTGCTTTGCCTGATTAACGTTTAAACTCATTAAGATAACGCAATTTTTGGCGCTCCGCTGAATTTTACTTTTGAGCAGCTGCGCCCGAAGGGCCAATGTAGAAGTTGAGCTCAGGGTTCAAAGGTCAGCAAGCTGGAAATCTGTTGCCATTGTCTGAGGCTCGCAGTTTTGTAATTGGTTTGTAAACAATTTCACCGGCTCTTTGACAATTTGCCCGCCCATTTTATTTTGGGGGCTAATTGCGTATTTCGCAGTTCCAGCTTGGAGCTTCTTATCAAAATTGAAGTCCGCTTTTTCGGCCGCGCATTATGCTCTCTATGTTCACGCTCAATTAGTGCTTGTGGCTGGTTTTGGCCATGGCCCGGATTCTGGTTAGAGATTCTGGCTATGGTCTGTTCTGCGAATCTGTTTACTCTCCTTTTTTGGGCGTGGCATCCGGGTCGGCGCTTGTTTACCCGCCAATCAATTCAATTTGCGACTTGTTTGCGCGCGGCATCATTCCAGTTTCAGCATCATTTTTGGCTGGGCATGGATTTACTTTTGGATTTGGGTTGGGAGTCGTTGCGAATCGACTCCAGTCAATGGCCGCCACAAGCCCTTATTAAATGAGCAAATATTTCCTCTGGCATATTAGATAAATGCTATGATTATGCTCATGGCCTGTTCAATGGCATAATAAAATGGGGGGGTCCCGAGAACGAGCGGAATAATCAAGGAGATTGGGTTGGCAGAGAGGGCCATTCTTATTTTATTTGTTATGGTGTTATACTGATCTGTTAGTTTTTCTCAATTAGTGTAAAAAATCAGAAGAGTTTAAAATAAACTAAACTTTTGAGCCTACTTCAAAGTTTCATTATACCCTTGCAGAGGGTATTATAATTTTGGTCAAAAGTGTGCAACGCAGTGAAGGAGACATCTCCGACCCTATAAAGTATATATATTCTTGATCAGGATCACCTCCTGAGTTGATATAGCCATGTCCGTCTGTCCGTCTGTCCGTCTGTCTGTTTCTACGCAAACTAGTCTCTCAGTTTTAAAGCTATCGAATTGAAACTTTGCACACACCCTTCTTTCCTTTGCACGCAGTATATAAGTCGGAACGGCCGGGATCGGCCGACTATATCCTATAGCTGCCATATAACTGAACGATAGGAAATGCCATAACTCTGCTAGGTTAGGAAGTTGGGATTTTCTATGGCTTCTTTATTTGGCCAATCAATTCGACCTACCAAATTTCATAAGGATCGGCCGACTATATCCTATAGCTCCCATATAACGATAGGAAATAGCATAACTTTGGTGTTTTTAGAGTTAGGAAGTTGGGATGTTCTATGGGTTTTATATTTGGCCAATCAATCCGACCTACCAAATTTTATAGGGATCGGAAAACTATATCCTATAGCTGCCATATAACTGAACGATTGAAATTGCCATAACTTTGGTGTTTTTAAAGTTAGGAAGTTGGGATTTTCATTAGTATTAAGAATGCATCATATGAATAATTTTGGAGAATATTATTTACAGAATATTCTGCAAGGGTATATCAACTTCGGCTCCGCCCGAAGTTAGCTTTCCTTTCTTGTTTTATTTGTTATGTGTCAGTTATTACGTTACTTATTGGTGTTATACTGATCTGTTAGTTTTTCTCAATTAGTGTAAAAAATGGCTTATCAGAAGAGTTTAAAATAAACTAAACTTTTGAGCCTACTTCAAAGTTTCAATTTTTTGTATTTTTTAAACAATTACTTTATTAGACCTATAACCTGCACTTGAAAGGCCGTAACTTTTCTCACAGAAATCCGATTTCGAAGTTGTATACATCTAAAAAAATTTTTATTTTAAACTTTTATTCAAAACTTTAACTTTTAAGCTTTTTATACCCTTGCAGAGACATCTCCGACCCTATAAAGTATATATATTCTTGATCAGGATCACCTCCTGAGTTGATATAAGCATGTCCGTCTGTCCGTCTGTCTGTTTCTACGCAAACTAGTCTCTCAGTTTTAAAGATATCGACTTGAAACTTTGCACACACCCTTCTTTCCTTTGCACGCAGTATATAAGTCGGAACGGCCGGGATCGGCCGACTATATCCTATAGCTGCCATATAACTGAATGATAGGAAATGCCATAACTCTGGTGTTTGTAAAGTTAGGAAGTTGGGATTTTCTATGGCTTTTTTATTTGGCCAATCAATTCGACCTTCAAAATTTCATAAGGATCGGACTATATCCTATAGCTCTCATATAACGATAGGAAACACCATAACCACTTTTTTGCTTACTTATATTTTGAAATTCAATATGTATCGTAATAAAAAAACTACATATATTTTACATGAAATTCATATAAAAGGGCACGAAAAACAAAATTATTTGTAACCCTCGAAAAGGCAATTGAAAAATACTGTGCTTTTAATAATTTTTCTTCATATTAAAACCAGTATACTATTCAGAATGCCAAAAGATTTTACGAAACTAAATTACACCAGTGCATATTTCCGGTGCGAAATGGTTTCTCTATTTCATTCTAACAGAATTTGTTAGCGACAGTCACGCCGTTGGCCTTTCCGGACTCACAGCTTTATACATGTCGAATCGCATTCGAAATTTTCCAACAGCACTAAAACAATTTCAAAGTACGCACCCCTGGGCAACTTCTGGATTCAGGACGGCGGAATCTGGATGCAGGACGACTACGTCATGTGGCTGAACATCCAGCCAAAACTGGGAGGACTAGGGATTGGGTTGGATTCAGTTAAAAAGAAAAAAAAAAGAGTGAGCCCAGAACAAGCCATGGACCAAATGCCGCCCTGGTTCTGGTTATGGTTCTGGATCTGCCTGCGTTGCGGCTGCTGTGGTTGCAGTTCATGGCAGAAAGGCCCGAAAAGCAGGGAGCTTGAATCAGGCCTAGGCCAAACGGACCCAAAAATGTTCTGCAATATGCGTCGAGTTGGAAAATTCATCATAAATTCCATGCGACAACATGGGAGCCAAACTTTTCATATGCTCCTCAAAATGCCGCACTGCACTACCCATGTCCCATGTCCCAAGCAGCCATCCATCCATAGCCATCCCATCCCATCCGAACCCAACCCAATCCGTCCGACCAACAGCTGCTGGCGATTTTTATTTATACATACGTACGTCAGGCAGACTGTTGCCGCATCTCGACACGCCGAAGTGTGTTAAATGCATATTTGCAGAGCTTAAATTCCATAACCGACGGAATGACGACAATCGGCCACAGCTGGGATAGTAAATTGTATATATATAACATTACACCCCTTGACTGCTGACGTTGTTAACCCGAATTTCGATTTGCATAAATGTCAGATGGATAGCCCTCTAAAACAGTGCTGCCAATGTTTGACTCTTTTTGAGACATATTTGTCCTTTTTTTTAAAAAAGGTCTCAGACTTAAAAGTTGTCAAACGTTCTCTCGCTGAAAATCTGCTTATGTTGGCCTTGGACTTTGTTTATTTTAAGATATTGTTAGCAATGGTATATAATGTTGATCTTTTTAAGGATGTAAATGTAATCTTTATGAATAAAATAAGAATCAATAATGTAAACAACAATTAAATATTAAAATAAAAAAATAAAAATATTTTTTAAAAATAATAACATTCTTTAATTGTCATATTAGCTATTTGACATAGTTGTTAATTTTTACTTCAACATAAACCAAATCTTTTGTAATAGGTTGCTTTTCCAATGCTTTTTTTATGTTCTAAGACAAGGTTCCACAGAATTTTTTTCCCCATTTTGTGGTCTGACATTTTTTATTGACTTCAAGCTTAACAACTCCCACCCTGCAATTATAACTATCTTCGCTGAGGGTTAATGTTTTACGACTGCCGCGATGCCAAAGAGTTTTTATGACAATTTCAGCCACCCTTACGTTCCATCATTATGTCGCCATATCCCTTTAAAGCCGGCAATTGCCGTCGTTCGTGTCATCAATTGAAATTGCTTGGCATCAGTGGTGCAAGTTGCAAGTTGACATTATACGCTGACGGTCCCCATATTCATCACACACCCATCCCCCCCGAAGAACGCGCCAAAGTTTGTCAATCTGCCAGCAAATGACATGCATCGACGCCGGCGATGAGTCCTTGAAGGGGGCGGTGGTGGTTGGGCGTGGGTGGAGAATGGGTGTTCTTAAAAGTATGCAACACTTGGCGCAGGATGCTGACGTGCCAATGTCACAATTATTTAGGCAAACCCCCCTCCACTCAACCTTATACCACGGCTTATGAAACAGGAAGTCCAAAAGGGCAGGAGTGGGATCATGCACTCAAAAATATAAGTTTACATTTTTGATACAATAATCTTGGGAGATATTTGAATCGGCCAACTTTAAAATCGATCAAAACTCAATTTATTATTATTTAAAAGTAAAAGTTACGTTTAACTTTGAAATATATTTAGTCTTCTGCTTAGAAAAATACAATATACAAATTTAAAATAATAGTTTTCAAACGATTTGAATACAATTTTTGGTTCGATGATTTTATGGTTTTTTATTGTAAACGGAAATAACTTTTTTGAAGTGATGTCGTATCCGTTGCAACGGCTGCCAACTTCACATGCGGCGCGATGAGAGGTGAGAACTTGACGGAAATCACTAGAGGAACTTTTTTAATGGAATCAAATCAAATTGTTCGGAAGCTGTAAAAAGCGATTGCACGGAAGCATTTTGAGTTGTTGACAGCGGGCGGCGCCACACCGCCAACAACTACGAGTACGACAACGACAACGACATCGACAGCCGCCAACAGTCATCGAGGTGCAAAAAGCGACACCGGAAAACTTGCCAAAGTAACGCAAACTAAAAATTTCTACAAAAAAAAAAGGAAAAAAGATGCGGGAATTGGGGGCGTTCGGGAGGTATCATAAGTACCCACTTGAGGAAGCTCCCCTTCCCCTAAATCGTCAATAGAGCGTCAAGTGTGCGCTCGTCCACGCCCATTTAAAGCTCAGCCAAAGAAAGCTATCGGTGGCAAAAGTGCACCCAAACCAATTTGGTGTCTGTTCAGGCAAAAATAAATTTTTCTTTAAAATCTTTATGGTTTTATAAAAGGGAAAAATGCAATGAAATAAAAATAAAATTTAGCGTTAGACGTTTGGTTACATTATTTTTACAACAACCATTTTAAAATTCAATAACCCTTAAAAATAACATCAGACATTAGTAAGAAAACAAAAATCCTATATATAAGAATATTAATCGTAACTTTAGGAATGTTACAATTAAATCTTTAATAGAGCGAAAAAATATTTTGATAACATTTTGAAACATAAATACAATTTTTAAAATATATTTTTTTCAGTGTGGGTACGAGAAGCCACTATGTAATTGGCCAAATGACAATATGCACAAGGTGCAAGAAGTTGCCATCGAAGAACCAAAAAAAAATCCAGAAACTACGAGCGGTAGAAAGCTGAACAGAGCAAAGTTCAAAGTGCAATGGTTCGTTTTTCGGTTATATGGCGCATAAGTTTCCGTTGCTGCACTTGCAAAGTTGCAAAGGCCATAAAAATCGGCCATAAAGCGTCAGGCTTCAAGCTTCGAGCGCCGGGCTTCAAGCTCGGTGGCCACAAAACGTCTCGTAAATCAACTTAACACGCCGCAGGCCGACAGTCCAGACAAGCTAATAATTCTTGTTGACACCCAACGTCTCCAAGTTATGCACGATGAACTGGCTCCCCCGCCCGTTCGGATTAAGATAATCAATTCATTAGCGTGACCGGTCCTGCAACCTGCTCCACTGAGAAAAGAAACAGAGCCTGATTAGCTTATTTGTAGTGCAATAAAGTATATACAAGTACATATGAATTTAATAAGTTAAACTAAAAATTCTAAATAATCTCACACTTAAATAGATTTTAATTTAGCAATTGCCCATTGATATAATTGATACATTTTAAAACATACTTTAATATTATATATAAGTTTTTGATATCGTTACAAGAATCTAACAAATTTCTATAAACCGATTCCATTACCAAAAAATGAAACTCGTATTTTCTTATTAATTAAAAACGTATAACATTATTTACGCCAAGAAACATAAGAATATTAAAATATTATTATAATCTTCTCTGTTTTTGAAAAACCTTTCTTAAAAACAATACATTTTAAAAATACTGTAATATCTGATCTTCTGTTGATCATAATTAATATTGTCTTTCGTTTAAGGTACAGACTGTTAAGTTCTTTTTTATTAAACTTCTAATTGAATACCAGATTTAGCACCTTTATTTTTCTGTGTAATAGCTGGGGTACAACCGAATTACAGAGATGCCAGGACCAACTAAAATCCTTTTCAAAGTGCACAAGTGGAATTGCAATGGCATTCGCTGAGGGAACAAATGTTCACTCCACATTACATTTGTCTTAGCTGGCGAGCAGATTAATTGCCAATGAGTGTGTACAAGTTCGAGATGAAAGTTTTTCAGAACTCTCCGCCCGCGCCCACTCCCCCAGCCACGCCCCCTTTTCCGTGCTCCATTGCGTTGCCGTTGCGCTCCGTGTGACAACCTAAAACGGGGCCACGTACATTTTATCTGCTGCTCCTCCGGCTGCTCCACACAATTCGAGGTTTTTGAGGTGAAACAAATTTCCGGTGACATAAACTTAATTAGCTTTTGTTCGGGCTTTTGTTTTATGGTTTTGTGGGTGCAAGTGCCTGTGGGTGGGAGTGGATGCGTGGTTCCGTGGTTTCCAAACTGGGCGGTTCGGTGGTTCGCTAAAGGAGACCCGGTCTTCTTATAGCCTTTTGTCTGCTCGTTTTTATAAATGGCTTTGGCATGTTGAAAGGCGGCATTTAGTTTTGATTTAATTGCCCCCATTTAACAGATTTATCTCCAAGATGCTTTTACCCGATTTCAATATTTAATTAGTGCACACAGAGAACGCCGACAAAACAAAGCAATGATAAAACAAGTTAAAGCTTAAACAAAACTATATTACTTTCATGCACAAAAGTCGGGCAAACTTTGCCAACCACTTTCGACATTTGACTTCCTCCGACTCCTCATGCTTGAGTTTAATAAAATGAGAAAATATTTACTGATGATATCACAAAATAATACATAAATGTTTACCGCAAACAAAGGAAGCACTGCCAAGAACAATAACAACAACAATCGGAACCAGCATGAGCAAAAATAATGAAATTGAAAACCGAGCTTACGCCGAACGTGGGTCTTGGAAAGGTGAAGGAAAACTCAAATAAAAGTCGGGCTAAAGTTGTCTGGTCCTGGGATTGGCCCTCGAAGGGGGGCGGGACTGATGGGAAAACTGCGTGGGGAAAAACAGTCTGCTGGAACCCGAAGGATTTGAAGAGACTAGAACAATGAGTGCAAAGTTTATAAGCACTTTTCAACATAGCTAAACGAATTCCCATATATGCGTATTCCAAAAAAGTTTCTCAGTGGTTGTTTTCTGCTGATCAGGTGGCCAAAGTGACCGTTTGCACACAACCTGAATACGTTCTTTATTAATTCTCTCATAATCAAGTTTATCGAATCTATTATGAATTTGCAAATTATAAAAAATTAAAAGGTACATTTTTGTAGGTGTATTAGTGTCCAACAAAAAATAGACAATTTTTTGTAATAAAATAAAAATTATAATTTTTTTTATAACTTACCAAAAAGTATAGAATCAAAAATGTAAGGCCACAAGCTAAAACAAGTCACTTAAAGTTTGTATTCTTCAGAACCTAATGTTATATAATATATCATAAAAAATGTATTTGTTCTTTGTTTTATTTTATTTTCAATTAAACTAAAAAAACGAATTGTTCAGCTTTTGCCGCCTGCACATTCGAGGATTCAACTGCCTACATGTGAGTGGCTCATAAATACTTTATCAGCCGTCCAGGACCAAGAAGTCGAGAGGTAAGAAAACTTTGCACTGGGACTAAACCGACGATATAATGATCTCCCTAGGGTGTTAAGCAGGACACCCAAGCCCAAGCTCGCTGGTTGATAAGCCCCCCCCCATTCAGGCAGACAGAGCTGATTAGGTCCTGAATTGTGATTCAGCTTGCATTGCTTGGCATCTCACCTTAATCGGCTGCCAAACTTACTTATGCTTGTGGATTGTGCCTCAGAAATCTCCGCACTGAAAGCCCAGCGATGAGTAGATATTTGAAACCGAGATACTGTACTGAAAATATTAAAAAATACATATTCTTTTAAGGTAGGTGGCATTAACTTGTTTAGAATATTTGAATATGTATAAATCAAAGAGTTGCTTGTAAACAATAAACAATAGACATTTATCTTACATTTTTAAACAAATTTCATAAGCCTTTACAGTTAGTAAAATCATAACACACTTTGGGTAATTAAATAATCCTTAATAGATCAAAGTTCCTTCGAACAGAATTTAATAATTATCAACCAAACTATTCGGCATTCGAAAAGTAGATATTGTATTGACTTTTGATCTGAAGATATTTTGCTAAAGGATAAAGTACCTGGCTCTTTTCAGGTACAGTTACTCAGACACTTCCCATCACTGCTCTTTTCCCGTCTGCCGCTTCTTTACGGATAATATTAACAGGAAGTGAAATCAAAAGGTTGGCTTTTACTTGATTTTCCCAATTCGAAGTCAGCCCGAGCCACAATGTTCGTGTGGCTTGTAGTTTAACTTTATCATCTTCACTTGGCGGTCGGGAAGTTCCTTAGCCAGCCTCCGGATTCGACCATGACTGGGACTTCGCCCAGCTCCTCCCCTTTGGGCCCACTCGTCTGCCGACTGCCAGCCCTCATCTCCGTTTCCGTTCGCTTTATTCTCCTGGTTTGTCCGGCTCCGTCTCCATCTCCGGATCCGCCTGCTGTTATTGTATAAGCAGCTCATCTGCGGCTGAGCGCATTTTATTTGCTTCAAATTGAGTTATGCCTAATGAAAATCAAATAAGCCGCAATCGAGCCGGAAATGTTGGCTGAGTTGTTCTCGGCAGGACATGTCCTTGCCTTCGTTTTTCCTTTCCCCGTCGACATGAGCCTGCCACTTCTCGTTTGGCTGCTTTCCGACTTTACATTAGCTTCATTCAAGTCTTATTCACGCCCTTTTGTTCAAGCGATTTCGACATCTGAATAGCTCTGGTCCTATTGACAAGCAAATTACTAAATGGCAAGCGATTCAATTAAAATTATTTGAAAAGCACATATTGATTGAATAACACGGGAAAACAAATATTAATAAATAATAACTTATTGGAATTAAAAGCATAAACAATTCAAATGATATCTTTTATCTTTTTTCCATTCTTAGTCCAAAGCAAATATAAAAATTCATTTTATTCAAAAACCCTTCAAAAAGTGTAGGTCAGATGATAAAAAATGTAACAGCGATTTGTAAAGTTTGATTTTAAAGCATTTAATATTAATATGTTTATAATTTGCATTTCATAACTTCTTAAATGCGTTAAAATAGTTAGTTAAAATAGACTCCTACTATAGAACAGATTTGTATCATTTATTCAATAAATTTAGCAATTATTATCACATCTCTGTGTTTATTTCATTATTACAGCACTATTTATTGGACGAAACTTAGGAAGGAGAAAATAGTTTGCGAAAGAGAATTCTAAAAGGAATGTATTGTATAAAAATGTTTTTTTAAGATACAAAAATGTAATATTGTAAAATGTATGAAAATTACACCAATTATAAAAACTTTTAAAAATATGTGTAAAGGGCATTCCAAATATTTATCAAGTTTTAATATTTGAGTAAGTAGTTGTTTTTATTTATCTTTGGGACACCTTATAATAGTATAATTTGCTATGAACTCGCCTTAAACATTTTGTTTTCTCTGTGTAAATATCTCAAGAACGCCTTGTTGGCCCACTTAGTCGAAGCATTCCTACACATTAATTCTGGCATTCAGACAAACAAATTTCATATTTTAGTTGCCGTCTGTGGCAAGTGCAGGGGGAAATGCAGGAAAAGCCCGTCAGAATTTTGTTTATACATCAAATTGCCCTGGCAGAGTCATTATCCACATGCATGAGACCAGGACAAGTATCTCCGACCCGCCACGCCCCCTTTTTTCCACCCGCCTAGGCAGGCGTTAAGTGCAAGTGTGGAAAATTATTTAATGACTTTTCTGAATTTGAAACGGAATTTGTAAGTGCGTTGCGGCGGCGAGCGGAGAGGTTCGGTGGAAAGGGGGCAAATATTTGCATAGGCAAACACTCAGAGCGGGCGGAGGATTGGAGGCACTGAGACCCTTTGGCAGCTACCAAGTGGCCAAGTAGTAACCTGAGCCAAGTAATTCGCCAGGCCGGCAGTTTTTTGCCCCGGCTACAATCTTATTAATTATTAATGCGTCTTTGAAGTGCAGCGGCGGCTTCATCATCGCTAACGAAGCCGCCACTCAACTACGGAATCTGAAGACCTACACAGAGGAAATCATATATGACTTTTTTAATATAACCTTAATGAATTTTCAACATTCGATAACGTTTCTAGCATAAATAATAAAACAATTCCAAATCGAGGGTGTCTGCGAAAAAACATCTTTTAAATTTAAAAATGTTACTATGATTTATTATACCCTTGCAGAGGGTATTATAATTTTGGTCAAAAGTGTGCAACGCAGTGAAGGAGACATCTCCGACCCTATAAAGTATATATATTCTTGATCAGGATCACCTCCTGAGTTGATATAGCCATGTCCGTCTGTCCGTCTGTCCGTCTGTCCGTCTGTCCGTCTGTCCGTCTGTCCGTCTGTCCGTCTGTCTGTCCGTCTGTCTGTCCGTCTGTCTGTTTCTACGCGAACTAGTCTCTCAGTTTTAAAGCTATCGAATTGAAACTTTGCACACACCCTTCTTTCCTTTGCACGCAGTATATAAGTCGGAACGGCCGGGATCGGCCGACTATATCCTATAGCTGCCATATAACTGAACGATAGGAAATGCCATAACTTTGGTGTTTGTAAAGTTAGGAAGTTGGGATTTTCTATGGCTTTTTTATTTGGCCAATCAATTCGACCTACCAAATTTCATAAGGATCGGCCGACTATATCCTATAGCTGCCATATAACTGAACGATAGGAAATGCCATAACTTTGGTGTTTGTAAAGTTAGGAAGTTGGGATTTTCTATGGCTTTTTTATTTGGCCAATCAATTCGACCTACCAAATTTCATAAGGATCGGCCGACTATATCCTATAGCTCCCATATAACGATAGGAAATAGCATAACTTTGGTGTTTTTAGAGTTAGGAAGTTGGGATTTTCTATGGGTTTTATATTTGGCCAATCAATCCGACCTACCAAATTTTATAGGGATCGGCCGACTATATCCTATAGCTGCCATATAACTGAACGATTGAAAATGCCATAACTTTGGTGTTTTTAAAGTTAGAAAGTTGGGATTTTTTATGAGTGTTAAGAATGCATCATATGAATAATTTTGGAGAATATTATTTACAGAATATTCTGCAAGGGTATATCAACTTCGGCTCCGCCCGAAGTTAGCTTTCCTTTCTTGTTTTTATAGATAATGGTCTTACCGCAACATGAAAAAATAACGAAACATTTTTAAAAAGGTTACCAAAATATGTTGAAAATTGTTCCCTAATTCTTAAATATAATAGGTGTTTGAAATTTATAAATTAATTGTTTCAAATTACTTTAAAAGTAAATGCGTAATTAACAAATAAATGAAGTTATACTTTCTCGCAGTGCTTAAGACCTGGTGACGGTGTCAACATTAATTTGTGTTTCGGGCGACACTCGCAAGACAGCTGACAGCCCAGAAGGATTTGGTTCCTGCCGCCTGGAGTGGCATATAATTTGTAATTAATGACCAGTTAAAGAGAGCAGCCTTCAGAGCCGAAGACTATGGGCTGGGAAAAGGGGGAGAAGGAATCCTGCGATTTACACTGGCAAAACGGCAAAATGGGTGACAGCCAAACGCTGATTTATGGCCGCCGACCGCAAAATTTATATGCCAACCAGTGTGACTAGCTTTTCCACAATCCGAGCCGTCTGCTTGTCCTTACAATCCATATTCAGTTGTAATTTACCTTTCCATGGGGTACATTTATTGGTAAAAGTAAAACACACAAACTTAGCAAGGACATTCATAGCTTAGTCATAGAATATATTTTTAAGAAGCTTGTTAAGTACTCATTTACACTTTAAACACCAAGCCATTATGTTACACAATCGCTTAGTTATAATTTTTTGCTTATCTTAGGGTAATAAAACCACACGACCGAGGCAAATAAAGTTGGTTAAACTCAACATAAATTTTTAATGTTTGGCTTATTAAAAGAAAAGTTAAGAATAATAATAGTAAAAGTAACTAGGTTTAAAAGTCAGTCGGGTAAGGCAACTTTTTTAAAACAAGCAATTGCAAACTTGGAAAATATAACAAACAATGTGCTGCATTTTATTATCAAGAAGAGTTGAACAATTTATTTAAAAAGTGTATTTTTAGAGCAAACTAACTTCGTTGTATTGCCGATTTGAAGTATTTTTTCTATTCCTCCTGCATTTGAATGTGAAACGTCAGCAGCATTTCGACACGGCTTGCCTTTATGCCCTGGTCCTGGTAACTCTCTTTGACTCGCTCTCCTCCAGGACTCCATCTCCTGCCTTATCCTTATTCCTATCCCGAATCCTTTACGGACAGGAAAAAATCGAAGACTTTGAGCGGCGGCTCTGTTTCATTTGGTAGCCATAGATCCCGGCTGGAGTGCAATTTGTCTTGTTTCAGGCAGATTCCGATAGGATAGTCAATGGATTGAGCCCACTTACATTTCTGTTATTCCAGCAACGTTGTTGTTGTTGTTCCTGCTTTGCCCGCTTTGACTTTGCTGTTGTCACTCGTCATTCCAACTGGTAGAGAGCTTGGTGAGGAGAGAGAAGATTACCGTTATAAGCCGGGAGAGAGTGAAAGAACCTGCCAGTCAAATTCTTACTCCTCAATTACACTGGGACATTGGTGGGCAATAAAATAAAGGGGGGATGGGAATTGCAATTTTGATAAAACATCTTTGATTTTGTGTTGAAATTAAATAAAACTATTTTCTATTTTAGTTAACTTATTATTTACAGTCCTATTCTCAAAAAATTTACAAATAAAATAAACAGTCTAGAAAAGTGTAAATTATTTTATGAAAATACAAGTAAAAGTTAAAAGAAATTTTAAGGTCCATAACTAAGAGATCCTTCTTTGTGGTTTAAGATGACTGTATAAATTGTAATTGATATCATCAAATGCTTGATTAAGGATACAGCTATTACAAGTTCTTATTAGTAAAAGCCCCTCTTTTATCCGCCTCTGAACTAAAACATCACTATTGCATTACTCTCTTTATACATACCATCCTCTTCTAAGCCCCCGCTCGTGATTAATGACCCACATTCCCGATCCGGATCCAGATCCGCACCAAAAACGCAGCTAAGTGAAACAGCACGGGAGATAACAGCTTAAGCCGATTTCGTGCCCTGTATTTATTTGGCACGTCAACTTTTTAGCTAAGTGCAAAACAATTTACCTAAATTCCCTCAACACACAAACGCACTCACCGACACACTCACTCACTATCCCCACAGCATTTGCACAAATACATACATGTTTGCTTAATTGTTCCCCCGACTCCTTTGTTGTTGTTGTCGTCCTTTTTTTTAGTTGTTACTCCTATTGTTTTTGTTGCCGTTGCATCACTTGAAAAGCCTGCCAGAGCAGCTCTGCACTTTTGCGGTCTCTGGTTTTTGTGCATGTAATACCCTGTAGTTCATGGAAATTGTAATGGGCAAGCAAATAACAGGCATATTCTCGTTTTTTTTCAAATAAAAAATATTGTCTTTGACCCCGGCTTATATCCAAAAATGATATCATTTGTGAAATTAAAAAAAGTATGACAATTTAAAGCTAAACTAAAGGCATTGGGAAATTTATTAGATATAAAGTTAAATTGAGTTCCACTGGACCACATCTACATACATAGAATTAACTAGATGCTTAATACTCTACATATGATACATTATGAGAACTGGTTTTTTAAAAGAAATTTCTTTATTTTGGTTTAATATCGATTTATTTTTCCTTAATTAGAATATTAATTCATATTTGCGTTAATATCTATCCAAGGGAAATATGAGAACATCTTTTGGATTAACTTTTAAAGATTAATCTTTAAAATTGTATGTATTTTGGGAATATAAATGTAAAATGATGTCCCTATTTAACATTTTACAGGGTACTCGGTCCTCTGCAATTGAATGGTGAAGCACTGGCTTAAACTTTCCCCCAGTTGTTTTATTATGCTAATGCAGCAAGCGCTGAGGCAACTCCCACCTGCCGCGTAGTCATGTGTGTTGATTGGCGCCATCCACCTCGTACACCTCGTACACCCACTAGCACACACTTTCCGAAGGGGGAACTTTTGGGTTTATGTTTGCTGGGCGGTTGAGACGTAGTACAATAGCGACTTGTAGCAAAACTGGAAACTGTGCCAGCGAGTGCATTTGTGTAATGCCTTCTAAGCGGCATTAGACTAAGCCAAAAGTTTGATGGAGGGAAGCCAATAGTAAACACCTTGTGAAATATTAAAAGTCCACTGGTAGAAAGCAAACAAATGCTGCGAAAATTTAAAAGCACGTCAAAGACGAGGTCGTTTGCCTGGGAACTTCAGCAGACTGTAAAATGAAATAATTATGAGCGATAAATTTGTCGGCGTCTTGGAAAAATTGTCGCCAAAGGCAAGAGATGGTGGCACATCCGTCTGCGTTGATAATGAGCGGTGGAATGGACGGCGTTGTTTAGGCAACGTCGTCGTCTCAGCGAAAAACACAGGCAATTATGCAGGGCAAAAAACATTCAGAATTTCTAATTGGATCGATTCGAATGGTGGGTCTATTAAAAATTCACAAGATTCACGCTTTGTGCCGAGGCTAATTCAATTTAAAGGCCAGGCCTCAACCTCTCTCTCGGGCGCCGAAAAACTCCGGATCGAGCTCATATTTTATCGGGGCTGTCGTCTGGCTGCAGTTGCACGTGCCAATCCACTCCGGAGTCAAGAACCCGCCCTCCCCGTCCGGATAGCACTTTTATCGGAGCGCGTAAATTTCAACACGGACGACAACGCCTCGCACAGATTTATTTTATTTACAGCGGCCAAAGGAAAAGCAGTTTGCCGGCTGGCTCCCCCTTTCATATAATTTCAATTATCGCCTGTTGGCTGCTGGCCATAAATTAAGTTAAAATCTGAGACGCTGCAGGTTGCGCTGATTGCACGTGAAAAATATTCCATTTTCCGTGGTTCTTTTAATTAAGTGCAAATACAGAAGTTATGAACTCAAGTTTCGGCTTCGAGGAACTTTTCTATCTCTCCTTCCGCATATTAAACCCTTTGGCGGCGATTATCAGCATACCCGGATTTCATTCGATCCGAGAACTTTTGGACAACCCCCAGAAAAAAAGAGAAAATTGTCATATTGCTGACTGAGCACAAGTCCAAACTTTGGCAGCAACAACAAGTGACTGCTAACAAACGGAAACAAACAGCTGCATTAGCAGCCGCAAATCAGCAGCAATCACAGGAACAGCAGCAACAGCAAACAGCAACAAACAAAGTTGAGCGGACTCACTTAAAAATTCCAAACACAAAAGCGGAAATATGCTAAAGCTTGGACTAGAAATGAACAAAACAAAAAACAGGACGAAACGGGAAATAACCTACAGTGACCGAAACATAAAATGCTCTTAGGGATTCAGTTTTGAAAGGACATAATATCAGGTATACTTTATTATTATTATATCACCAAAAGTGTTTGGTTTAGCGGTTAGTAAAAGGGGAATGTGCGTATGAGTGATAAGTTTAAAATATCCCTAAAGTATAAATGAAGTTTTATTAAGGTATTCCGGATTCAAATCATCTTGTGACTTGCTTTTAAATATCTTTATATGTGTTATTTTTATAAATACATACTTAAAATACATAATCATTATACCCGTTACTCGTAGAGTAAAAGGGTATATTGTATTCGTGCAAAAGTATGTAACAGGTAGAAGGAAGCGTTTCCGACCCTATAAAGTATATATATTCTTGATCAGGGTCACTAGCCGAGTCGATATAGCCATGTCCGTCTGTCCGTCTGTCCGTCTGTCCGTCTGTCCGTCCGTATGAACGCTGAGATCTCGGAAACTATAAAAGCTAGAAGATTGGCATTTTGCATGCAGATTCTAGGAGTTCCTACGCAGCGCAAGTTTGTTTCAAAAGGGTGCCACGCCCCCTTTAACGCCCACAATCGCTTATATACGATTTTAAAAATTTAAATATTTCGGAAAAGTAAAAATGCAGTTTTATTGTGTTTATCAATACCTATCGAAATGTAGAAGAAATTTTTCAAATCGGACCATTCGTTAAAAAGTTATGCGTGATCAAAGTTTCTATCTCCATCTCCCTCGCACTCCCTTTACCTGAGTAACGGGTATCTGATAGTCGGGGCACCCGACTATAGCGTTCTCTCTTGTTTTAGATAAAACTTATCAAAACCTTCAGTAAGGGTATGTAAACTCGTGGATCGAGAGAAACGACAACGGAAATGACACAGCCGCCATGTTGGCCAACTTGTTGTTACCTGTGTCTGTGACTGCAATAGTTGTCGCTGTTACTGTTGGTTCCTTGGTTGGTTTGCTTGTTTGTCGCTTTGAAACGAGCTGTTAACGAGCATAGCCAGCCGTATTTCCAGATCCAGGTGAGAGATGGTGGAAATTGGAGAAAGGAGCAGAGTGGCAGGATAAGAAGGCCAAGAAAAATCGCTTAGCTAAAGACTTACCTCCACCTGCAACTCCTCGAGTGGGCAGGCGCATGCGAGTGGCCTGTAAGCTACGGCAAATTAGTGATAATGAATAATTTCCCACAGCGATAATTAAGGGCATCATTAAAAATGTTGCCGGCGACAAAATTGCGTTCGTCTAGCACTAAACGCTTTTCCAATTACCGCAGCATACAGGGCAGAAGTCATTTTCCGCTTGCATGTCCACAATCCCCCAATCCACCCTCATTTCCGTGGCAAGTGCAGCAGATAGTGCCGCAAAACGAGCCCCACAGCTCACTGCCCAGAGTTCCCTGCATCCTGCAGAGATGGGACCACTTTTCACTTTTCAGTTGGCCACTCGGCCGTGTCGCTTATCCATCCCAAGCCAACAATGCCAGTGGTCGATTTCAGGCTGCAAACTGTCGTCATATTTCTGCCACGGGAACAACCACTATGCACTGAAAAAAAACTCATCTTCTTTTTACACTTGTTTATTTATTAAATTCCAACTAACATAAAACTTCTAACCTCGGTTTTATTTAGATTCAATATCATCTAGAATGACTGTACCAATAATAATCATTACGACAAAGTAATACAAATCATTTTTTTTGTTCTTTCAATAATTTTTAATATATACCCAAACACTTAAGTCCAGATACATATAATATAATATATATATATATAATATTACAAAAATTATTTTTTAAATCTCTAAAATGCAAATTCTCTATTCTTTATCGCGATTTTTGCGCTAGTGTACCCCTCCCCTTAACGACGCACCCATGCTGGGTTTTTGTGGCTTTTGCGTGTCGTGCAGCATGCGATTTTGATGTTTGCTGCGACACGTGCGCTTAAAACCCAAGGATGAAGTGCACAAACGGGCATCATTTTAATAGTCAAATTATTTGCCTTTTTCCATTCTGTGGATTAGACACTCTGTCACCAGGGCACAGGCAGCGAAAGTGAACCCAAAGGCCAGGACGAATAGAGCGCCGCCAATGTTGTTCACATCCAATGGCTGGGGCGCCCCCTTGACCTTAAGCCCATTGGCTAGATCCATAAGCACTTCCTGTTTTTTCTTGTCCATATATTTATCAATAAACTGGGGCAAAAAGGTGTCCCAAAGTGTATAAAATAAAATGTATTTAATAAATATAAAGGAAGTAATGTAAAATGTTGATAAAATAATATTGTGTCATATGTTTTCAAACCATTTTTACATTACCTCCAGCTCCCAGTGATAATATAAACCCGATTCTTGGCAGGTCCGAATGTGCTTGTTCAACTCAGGCATCAAGATCCAACCACGTATCGAAACAGCTCTCGTATAATCAAAATACAAATCGTCGTGTAAGACCTGCAGTAAGAAATTAATTTTTAATTACAAAATAAATTATTAACATAAAATAATATACAATACGGTTTTCCAGTGCCTTCGTGGGCACATAGTCGCCCACGGATAGCGAACCCGAAGACAGTCGTTCGATTCCAAATCCATAGTTGGGTGCAAAGCTGGCATTATATAAGTAGCTATAATCGTGCACCTCGAAGTTCTGAGCCAGAATCTGTTCCGTTTCCAGATCGGAGCTTTGAACAGTGTGCACCCAGATAATAGAGGGAGCTGCCCACTTCCACTGCGATTGGGCCCATTTCTCGATCGTATCCACCGGGGCAGAAAAGAAGGGAAAAGTTAGCATCGACTTCAGCTGGCCACTGTATATATTTTCCAACGTGATTGTAGCACATAAAAGAGTAGCCAGGAAAAACCTAGGGGCAAATCGATCAAAGCTAATAGAGAAAATGTAAAATTGTTTATTGAATATAACATATAGCACTCAAAAAAATATTACTATTAAACACGAGTATGTAACGTTCAACTCACCTTAGAGTAGCAGATGGTTGTTGTATAAAAAGAGCAAATATGTCCAGCATGGATTTCTCAAGCTTTCTACCATGATGAAATGTCCTTTGATTCCCATAAATCCCCAGACGATAACTGACGTATTTCATAATATAAAGAAAGGTTCCGCAAATCGTAAAGGTTGCGATCAGCATTAGCCAAGTGAGGTCATTGAAAGGCATGATGTTGGTGCGCCAACTCGGTAGGGCTCTGAAAATTGTAGACTTTATTTAAGTATTTGAACTTCAATGGAGCTTGATGAAACTCACTCTGGGCCTGGACCCAGGATAGTCACCGACGAACGAGCGATGGTATGCGATGTCTCCGTAATTCCATCGTACCAATTGTAGATGCACCCTATGGCCATCTCCACACGCTGTTCGTAGATGTCCCCTAGCATTCCATCACTCGATTCGTTGTCGTAAATCCCGCCCCAGTTGTCAGCACCATCTGCAAGAAAGTATTTTTTTATTATCTTAACTTCTTACTCAAAAAAAAAAACTGTAACCTTAACTTAAGATATTCTTTTGTCTATCTTTTTGATTTTTGATCATTTTTTTAATTTTAAAATAAAAATGTATACTCTTTTTTAAAGATACCGTTTTTGCACCAAAAATTAGAAAAAACTTATCTAAACTGTTCACATCCATCCAAGAAAAATTCCAAAGATAATTTATTTAAATATTTTCTAATAGTTATTTACTTCATTTTGTCTTCATTTATCAAATAAAGATTGAAATATTACGAATACTTTAACTCTAAATAAATGTTCCCCATAATATAAAACCTCATGCGTTCATATACATGAAAACAATTTATAAGGATTTTTTTTATTCAAAAGGGCATAAAAAAATAATAATTATTTATTTTTTAAATAAGCTGCACAACAGTAACTTACAGGCCTCGACTCTTAGGTGACAGTTGTGGACTTGGCAGAAGGTCTTCATCACATTGGCCTCGGCTCCGTCAAAGTTAACCGAACGGTTGGGCTTCGCCGGATGGATGGGGTCCACGTCGCCCTGGCCGGCGGGCTGCAATGGGTTAATGCTTAATGGTTAACTATGGCTGGCCAATCAAGTGACTCTGCTAATTTCGTTAATGGTCTTGTTGGGGCCACGCCCACACCAGTACCATTACCGACTCACACACACACTCCATTCGGCACACAAAGTAACATTCAAATGGACATCGACACTTGGCTCGTCGGGCGGCAATTAAATGGAAACACGTAATTTAAATCAATGTTGGTGCTGTGCCGGATCCAAAGCCAAGCCCCAAACAAAACCACATGCACATGCTTGTGGCTGTTTGCCTGTCTGTGGGAGTGTGTTAGTGCTGGTATTTGGCCGGGTATGCGTGTGTTTACAAATGTGCAAATGTCCTTAAGGCACACAATTGAGTGCGAACAAAACTTTAGCCAAATGACAACAAAAGCACTTTTTTTTGCGTCCATTCTGTGGTTACAGTGGGATAAGACGCATTTTAATGGAGCCAAACAAATAACCGATTAAGTTTAGATATTGAGATATTGTTGCATACTAGGTAATACTAAAACAGCATGATTAATTAGTCAAGAAGTATAACAGTGAATTCTAAAAATGATAGATAAAATTTTAAGTCAATAAGAAATATATTTATGTTTGGTTTGACTTATTCAATAAAATATTTGAATAATGTTTTATTTAAATATTTTATTGTCCATGGCATTACAAATTCTTAGAACGAAAAAAGGTTAAAGGTTCTGACAATTTTTTTCGTTCCACAGTTCCCATTTGTAGTCGGACAAATCATGGAGACGAGTCCTGACAACTCCCACTAGTAAATACCATAGACTGGGCACCGCAGCACAACATGTGCTTACATTTTAGTTGCCGAAATCGTTGCCCACAACGACAACAAAGCCAAATAACTAAGCACCCACACCACCAACACCACCGTCAAACACACACAAACACCAACAATTCCCGCACACCCACACCCATGTGGGACAAAGGAGCAACCACTGGACATTTATTCATGATGAGTTCGCACACTGAGCCCGACTAATGCAAAGACAACGATGTGAATGAGCCTGATGAAGATGAGGAGTGCTCCACATTCTGAGGGGAAGGATGGTGCGGGGGAGAGGAGAACAAGGACGACCAATTGGCTTTGCTTAATGTTGGGGTGCAAATCTCTGGCTTTTGGGTAAAGCCGGCTGGCTATCGGGAATCCACAGAGAAAAATAATTAAAAACCTTCCAATTTTGGTTCATTAAAAATTTTTTTAAGTATTTTGAGTTCATTCGAGTTAAAAATCAACAAAAAAAATCAAAAAATATATATAAATTTTGAGAGACTGAAATATATTCTTTTGGGATTCCTCTATAAATTTTCATATCTAAAACCTCGTAAAAATCTATAAAGACCCATTTTAGATTCAGGAAATTGCCTTTGGTTTTCGGGTGTATATGGAGCACAAAAGGTATTCTGATTATCATAATGAAACAATTCTCAAATAATTATACCAACGAATTTGTTTGTATTTTCCTCAGTGCGGCAATAACAAACGATAAATATAAACTTAACCGGCAATTACTTACCACATAATTAGTAATCGTATATGGGACATAAGTAATGGAGCCAACGAGCAGGCTGCGTCCCTGCAGATTGAGCAGCTTGTTGGGATAAAGTTCGACCCGCTTGGCAAAAGTTTCGTTAGGCAAGAATGCGTCCAGGAGCAGGGCATCCAAATTACTGAAGGCACCGACAAACTTTTGTGTCCACAGCTCGAAATTGATGTCGCGGTGGGGCGAAGTGGTTGTTGTCCCTGCCAATTCGCCTACTCCATCGTCCTTGTTTCCCGTGTTTACCGATGCGCCTTCTTTGCTCCTGGTTTCTGGTGGGGGTCCTGTTTTCGGTTCTGTTTCTGCCTCCGTTTCGGTTCCAGGTCGCACCATCAGATGGTGGGGGTAGACTAAAGCGCATTACAGCGATTTCCCGTTGTTGGACAAGCAAAAACAAGGGATATAAAAAGGGACAGGGACTTTATTTAGAAATCAAGATATATCGACGAGAAGTTTACCCAATGTTGCCGTATTCCTAATGCAAGTCTAATGTTACGACACACTAAAAACTAAATTACATATCCAACACTTTTATAAAATTTGAATGAACAAAGTAATAAATCTAGAGCATATCGCTCAGCCTAAGTAACTACAGGGTATGTGACAACAGCATGTGCACAAAAGTACAAAAAAAACAGAGAGGGAAAAAGCGGAGGCCGAAAAAAAGCCGAAGTTTACAATTGAACAAGACGCTGCCGAGCGTTGAAATTATTGGCAAGTGCTAAAGTTTGATCAACTGGCCACGAATGTCCTGCGGCTGTTTGCCGACCATGTTTACGCGGAAGTCCTCTCGTGTGGGGCGGCAAAGGAAACTTTTCCAGTTTGACTTGCTTTGCCACGCCCCCCAGGGAAGTGGCGAGAAGTCACCGCTTAAGCTAATAAATTGATGCTGACGGGGTTGGTTGAATACGATGGAATCGGACAGGAACACTCAATTGAAACGGATTATCTGAAGTGCTCTTATGAAGATCCATATAATGTACTCACACTGCAGTATATCCATGCTCAGCAATTCCGCAGGGTTTTCATCCTCGCACAGGAACAAATATCGCTTATCCTTGAGTCGCACATTAGCATTGCGGGTGGCAAAATAGCGAGCGTGAAGAAAGTGGTTAGTCTGCGACAAGATGGTTATAAATCCCTTTATTTCACAAGAATTAAATACAAACATTATATAAACAATTAAGTAAGAAATTGCAGACAAATAACTCACCTCTGTGACACTGCTATTTAGAGCACCCATAACTTGATCCTCCAGGGCCGTCAGATCCTTCAATAGTGCCACATTAATCCATTGAAGCCTAATAGGCTGCCGCAAATCCCGTAGAACCAATTGCAAAGCACTTAAATAATCAAGTTGAATAGGAGTTGTAGATCCGGAGTTGTTATAGACAATCAGAATGGATGAAAATCCAGAGAAGTATTGGCCAACTAGAGTGGAATTAGCTTGAGATGGCTATGGAGTCCAAAGAAGAATTTAGTTACCTATAAGCCGAAGCAAGTGGCTTAAGTGCATCACCAACGGTTGCAACAACATCTTGACTGCCTTTTGAATTCATTTTACCTAAATGCGCCTTTTATAGGTCTGAAATTTAATGACTCTGCTTCGATTGGCCTGCAAATTGATTTAACTCGAACTGTAATTGAAAACCTCCGGCTGGTCGTCTCTTCGCAAACTGGAAATGGCCATTGTTTGCCCAGACATTAGCCTAATGAAACGCACACAGCACATTACGATATTTGCATAATTCAGTAAACAAACAAGAACATAGCAAAAGGGTGCCTTGGGTAAGTCAGGCGGAAACCCCCAGTTAAGGTTAACTATCATATATTTGAGTCAGTCGCATGAAAGACAGCGAACGCATCTTTCAGTTCGTAAATCAACTCAGAGCACTGGGCAAAAGAGGAAGGATAAAGTAGTGAAGTAGTAATATCACTCTGTAAGTGGTAAAAATGGGCAATTACCTCTTCAAAAAATAAACAATTTTTAATTCTTTCAATATTATCTTACTTTTGTAGTTTAAAGAAAAACAAGAGAGAACGCTATAGTCGAGTGCCTCAACTATTAGATACCCGTTACTCAGCTAAACAACTTAATATAAATATGTCTTCTTGTATGTTTTTCGCCGCTCGAATTAGCTCCCGATTTTTATGTTAAAATCGGTACCCAGGGAACACCTCCAATTTGTCTAACTTGATTTGATTTGCATAGTTCTTGGGATATAGTTCGGTATTGACAAATAAAAGCCATCGCAATTTCCTTTAATAGAAATCCTTATCGAGAATTAACGTTGACTCTGTTGAGCACCTTGGCCAGCTGTTCCAAAGTCATCCGTTAGATGGCGCTATTGTATACGCCATGAAAGGCGGAAATGTGGGCGCTAGCCAGGCTTAAGCGTTTAATGGGTTTTTGGGCGTTAGAGTGGGCGTGGCAAACTTTTATTTGGCCAATGGATAGCTATTGACGAAACAAATACATATAAAAAAAAAAGTTCATAATAGCAGCAAAACTGTGGCCACAGCTTGTGGCTTGTGGGCGTCAGAGGGGGCGTGGCACCATTTTGAAACAAACTTGCGCTGCGTAGGATTTCCTAAAATCTACATGCAAAATGCCAATCTTCTAGCTTTTATAGTTTCCGAGATCTCAGCGTTCATACGGACAGACAGACAGACAGACGGACAGACGGACAGACAGGACAGACGGACAGACGGACATCGCTAGATCGACTCGGCTAGTGATCCTGAACAAGAATATATATACTTTATAGGGTCGGAAACGCTTCCTTCTACCTGTTACATACTTTTGCACGAATATAATATACCCTTTTACTCTACGAGTAACGGGTATAATTACCCATGATGAGTATTTCATAAAAAACATAATAATCTTTTTAAAATGTCCGATTTCCTTTCCATATATTGCCTATGAGTTCTCTATAATACTGTAAATATCCTTAAACTCGGCTATTAAGTTTTACAGTCCCCTATTTTTTTCAGTGATCTGGCTTAACCCCTGGCACTGGGCCAATTAGCGGTCCCACAAATTAGCGACAACAATGCGGCCAAACGACTGACTTTCATTATGAATGCGAACAAAGCCCGAAACGAAACTAAAGGTCCACAGATGGTCGACAGAAACTGAGCCGGGACCAGGCCAAGTGTCAATTGAAACAATTCAATTGGTCTGCCAGCAAATTCTGTGGCCAGTGAGGGGTTAAGGACGCAGGACACAGAACGACGTAACATTCGCAGTCGCCGTTGTGGGAACACAAATGGACAGTCGAGACAAGCAGACTCCGGGAGTGAATGTGCGAGTGTTGCGAGTGCTTAACCATTGGGTTATTTGAAATTGAAAGACAGATTAAAGGATTTGCTCCTGGCGAGCCAAAGCAGAGTCGGATCGGCACATAGGCATCCCGCCCACATGAGGGCGAATAACCCGAAAGGGAGAAGCCAGGCAGTCGGTTCCTGGTCATTTGAGTGCACAGCAGGCGGCGATTTTATTGCCTCGACAACCTGCTGGGATACACCCAAAAACACACACATGCCTTGGCCCTGAAGGGCAATTAAACCGAGTTCCCAGAAAGTCAATGGCTTTAAAATTCCATGAAACGATATTTATCTTCCCAAATGCTTTGCGAGGAGTGGTCATAAAGCAAACGAGGCAATGGCTTGATAAAGTAATTCAACTTTAACTTAGTAAATCATTTTATAAAATAATCTTTCGATTTTTTACCTTGCAGATATTATTTATTTATTTTTTAGTGAGCAAACTAACTTTATTATAGCAAAAAAGTATCAAATATTGTAGGGCCAATATCAGACTGATAAAAAATGATTTAGTAAATTATTCAAAATTACCATGTATTAGCATAGGAAATAAATTACTTCTTACTTTTTTTGGAAACCATTTGGCATAAACATTTTGAGATTCCGCACTTATCTTAGTTATTTTTCTTCGATGCATAAACTCAATTTAATAAACCAAGTTTTATACTTTAGATTTAATGTTTGTTTTAACTCTCAATTTCGTTCGAACGTATTGTCGTATCATAAAACCCATAGATGTGTACCGATTTTTAAACGGTTAAGCATTATTATTTTAACTCGTTCTAAAACACCCAATGAACACACTCCCGAATTCGCAGCTCCTTGAAGTATGCAACACTAATCGAGACACAAATGCAGATTTGTGCGATCACGTGTTTGTCTGCGTGCGTGTCTGTCCGCAGAAATGGAATTTACACGCCTGGCACACGCACACACAAAGGCACATGCAACCATCAGTCGGTGGTGGAGAAAGGGGCTAGGAACCGCAGGCGGGCTGACCGGCAAACCGACCGCAGTGTGGCCCACAAGCTGCAGAATTGGCCAACACAGTGGCAACATATGGCCAAAAACCGAAAAGGTTTACGGCTGGGTGTTTGAGTATGAGTGAGTGTGAGTGCGTGGCGCATTTTTAGCTAAAGTTTTTTTAAAATTCTTTTCCTCTTTGCTGGCTGCGGCTTAGAGTTCTGTGTTATGCTTTCATCTGGTGCCTGCTGGCGGGCAATTTGCCTAGACCGAATTGCACTTGCATGCTAATGAAAAGTGCTCGCCGCAGAAGAAACTTTAAATTGCCTTCAATGTTAAAGCCAAATTACCCGCCAGTAAAACCCACATACAAGCATATTTTCCCATCCATTTGCATTTAAATAATAATAATAACAACAGCGAGTAGGGCGCGGCAATCAAGGCTCGCTGCTGCATTAATGAATAGCGAAACGAGGCAATGTCCTTGAAGTCCTTGACAGCCAACTAAACAATGGCAATATGAAGGCTTCGGCGTAAATCGTGCCACTTCATTATGGCTGACGGCAGCTGGAACTGCGAAGGGAATAAGCCTCGCAAATGAGTTTTCCCTTTTCACGACTTTCACTAGCTCATTTTCCGCGACAACTGACTAACATTTCGATATAATCAATAATTGTCAAGGAGCCAGAAACAATAGAAGAAAAAAAAATAGTATGTAAAAGCCAAATTCAAACTTATGTATGTCTGAAAATAAAATAAAAAAAAGAAAAAGAAAATAAATTTGCACACTGTATTAATTTCAATGCAACATTTAACATGTCTATGAAACTTAACCTCAATTGAAATTGATTTTTTATAAGACTTTATTTTACAAATTTTGATATAAAATGTTGGCTGCACCAAGTTTGCAAAATTTCAAATAAAATTCTCAGAAAACTTACTACTGAATTTAATTAAATAGTTTTATTCTTCAAACTTACTTAACTTATTTTAATAAATTAATTGTTTAATTTGCCTTAATGATTTCGTAATCAAATAGCTTGTTCTCTTGACTCCTAATTATTCGTATAGAAAGTGATACAATCACAATCTGTCACCTGCTACGTACTCAATGCCCGAGTCAGAAACAATTACGCCCAGCTCATCAAGTGCCCGGCACACATTGCGTATGCTTGATAACCATTTGTGACATATGACGGTATCTGACAAGCATCCGACAAGCTCTGCAGGATTCCTCCGTCAGTTCATGGAAATGTGTAAATATTTGCATGGTAATTAGCCAGGACATCAATTTATATACAGTTTCACTGAATTAGTCGTTGCCCTTGAATTTGTCGTTGTCCCATTTGCTTCTGCAGCTGCTACTGTGTGTGCTAGGTAGAAAATGTTTTACCTATAACATTTGGTTGCCGCACAATTATGCAGATTGCCACTGCAGAAATGGGACGAGTGTGCGGGGACTCGAAAGTTTGTGCAAACATTTGCCATTTGGTCGAGGCCAGGCCCCCTGCAGCTCGGTGCTCATATTTGTGTTTGCCATTTTCGGGTTATTGAAAATTCCAATTTTTTCATGATTTGTATATACATTGGAGAGGCCGTTTGCGTTTTCTTCTCTTTTTTTTATTTACCAAAACATCTCCTTCGAGTTTGAGGCAAACACTCGAGCGTGTAAATGCACACAAGAAAAAAAATAAAGCTTGTAAAAACTAAAATAGAAACACATTTCATTTCCGTAAGATCTGGCAGAGTGAAAAAGGAAAATGTGCAGCACTTGGAAGGACGGAAAAGGCAGGAGGGAGAACAACTGGCAAACAACAAGAAAGTGGAAATAAACTTGGCGATAAACCAACGAAATCGATTGGAAATATTTTAACGAAATTGCAGCTTAAAGTGTCAAGGCAGCATGTAGGTTGCTGCCAAAGTGGGTGGCCTTTTCGGGGGGCAGCAATCATTTCCACTGACGCTAAGATGAGTGCTCGTTGCGATGATTCGGCTGTCAATGATTATGAGGCTGCAGCTGCAAAATGTTGCTGCTGGGTATTTAGATAATACCGCCCATCCACTTACCGATTTCTCGCTTCCAACTACAGTAGAAATTCCATGGATCGAACATCAAATTTAAACTAGGCAAGAACTTGAGCCTTAGAACTTTTAGCACTTTACGCACTAGAAATTTCTGGTGATTTGCAGAACTTATAAATTTAAATCAGTAGAATAATTAATTAATAATAAATATTTATTCTTAGGATATTCAGGGGCTATACAAAAATGATCTAAGAGATTGGTGTAAAACAAGTTATAAGGAAATTTTAAAGCTCAACTTTTAGGAAAAGGATGCAAATATTTGTTTAACAATAGAACATCTTTTATAGGAAAGCTCTACTGTCTTTGTATCTCTCGAGTGTGCAGTTCAAGTGAAGCGCAACGGCAAAGAAACAGTTTAAATGCTAACAATGCAACGGTTTCGGGTCAAGTATTTCCATCTTTCCTCGCTTTCCCCTGCCCGTTTTCCCAGCAACGGAAACGAAGTGTAATGAAAGCGTGTAAAGTGCAAATCGAAAAGGCAATACAAGTAACGAGTACAAAATACTTGTACACCTCTGCCCCGCTCCGCCCCTGGCCCAGAATTTTCTCTAAATTACCAATGTCGGACCCGGGCCAGGGCGATAAGGATAAGGGGCTGGGAAAGTTGGTTGGGTGCCCGAGCACATCCTGCCACCGAAACAGGTGAAATGAAGGAAACAGGCTGAGGAAATGTTTCGCAAAATGCAAGTTTCTTTCATGCTCTAAATGGCTTTGCCATTTCCACTGCTGCCATTTTGGCACCAATTTTTTTTTGTGCGAAATTATAACTTTAATTAAATGAATTTAATTTGGCAACCTTTTCGAAGTCGACCTGCATCCTAATGCCTATGCCTTTGACTTGGCTGGGCGAGAATCGTTATTACTTTGAGCCTAAACAGATTTCCATATTTCATTTGCATTTGCCGACCACAAAAACCGCCAACAAATTAAATATTGATAATTGTTTTTTCCCAATCTATTCCTATCCGTATGAATTTAAATATATGAGAGTTTATGCAATTACATAATCCAGTGACAAAAAACAGTTTTGTTGCCGTTGTGCTTTTGGAAATTTATTGCATATTTTGGCGCAGGCTGCGAACTCGCCCGGGAATTGCCCGGGGCTTAGAACTAACAATTCAAAATGAATTTAAAGCCGCTGAGGCGGCGACCAAAACGGGCCAAATGAAAAATTTCAATTAACCACAAAAACCGATGGCCAACGAAATCGAACCGGACCGAAAACAAAACGAGATGCATACGAAAAAAGCTGCAAAAAAATAGATATTGTCCAGTGCCAACCATTTTGGCTAAATCATTTTCCTCTCTTTCTATCTGTTTGAGCAGTTTTTCCTGCCAATGCAGGGACCCTGGCAAAATCCTTTTGTCGGAGTACTCGTTGCGTCCTGGGCCACAATTAAATGCACTCGACAATGCACCTGACGGACCCGAATCCGGATCCACACACACCGCATATATCCGCAGCCGTTCATTTATTCATTGAAGATTGGCTTTGGCCAATCAATTGGCCATGGACCCGTTTTTGCCGCTGCACCAAATCAATGCAACCTGCGGTTCGAAAACCAGCGAAATCAATGCGAATTATTTGGTTTTCCAATTCGTTACACTTCATTAATGACAATCCCTAAACTCGTTTTGTTTCACGTCCCTGATAAGATATATTTTGGCTGCGATGTTGAGAATAATTCCATTTGGAAACCACTCAAATGCTGTTTATTGTTCATCATATCGACATCAATTGGGGATGTCGGAAACGGACCGCAGCTGAAATTTATTGTATACATGCGAGCACCACCGCAGCTCATTTGGAGCCACGAAAACCGCCAATTTGGCTCCGTGCGGCAAGCAGTATTTCAAATCGCACTTTAATTTTGCATACGTGGAGGTACTACACACCCTCTCAATCGTTTTCGGAGCATTGTGTTGACAAAGACGTAAATAAAAATTGATGGTTACAAAAGTATGCTATACGACATGCACATAAAATGATTATGACGATTATGCTGAGGCTTCAACGGCTGCTACTGATTCGCCAGGGGACATTATATGAGAAAAGGAACACGAACACCCATTACAAACAGCACTGGGCACACTTTTGAATATTTCCTTTGGTTTTCCTAAATTATTTTCATATTCAACACATTTTAGACTACAATTTGTAGATAACACAATGCATCCAATGTTGTTTACCATTTCTTTTGCCTTTTACAAATTAAATTTGTTTACATGGGGAAGGGGTTAAAAATCGAAAAAAACCTAAATATAATACTTATTATTACTCTAAAACATTTAAACGGTCCAATTCAAAAACAAATGTTTTTTAGCTTGGTGGCCTAATTCAAGGATTACAATATATTTTTTTTAGCTCAATAGTGATTAATATCTTTTTTGTTATAGTTCTTTTCAGCTAATTTTTAAGTATATTAAAATTAATTAGTTTTGGTGAGTCCGTAGAATTTTATATTTTTACAACCTATTATTTTGAGCACTGCTGTGGCAATTCCCCCACACAAACGGACTCGTATGTTCCCATATTTATTGGCACAAATTGCGTTTTGAAACCGGAATTTGACAGCCGTCGACGCAGTTCCTTGTGTGTTTCTTTTTATTAAAGCCATAATAAAATATTCATAAAGATTTTGTTTATGCCACAATAATAAGGAATATTTAGAATAAACGCCCTATTTAATAGGTTTGTGGCCTGGAAGCCTACACAATCGATAGCGAACCCTGCTTTATTAGCCACGGCTGAGTTATTTGCGGTCGGGGTTTATGGTTCCTTTAAACTCTGTTTTGGGGCTCAATCAATTCCCGGGCAAGCTGTGTGCCACACAATCATGTCAAGAATTCAATATCAAAGCGCGAGCGCAGCTGTCACTGATGACATCGGGGAATGTCCACGATTTCATCAATCCCGACCACTCCCCCCCCTCGTCTTTCTTTCAATGCCATTGATGAACAGGCTTAGGGTGAGGGGGTGCGGTGGGCGGCGTTGTGGCTGGGAGGAAAGCATCGCATTTTGATTACAAATATGAAACATGTTCACACAAATATGACCTGCCCCTTCAGCTCCCTTACAAAGCTTCCGCAATGGCGTGTGTATGGAGTGCACTTAATGGCGTTCCGCATTTGTCGGAAGGGGGAGGGGGTGAAAGTCAAGTTAATATTGAGCCAACTTGAGTCAATTTTGACTGAGTGGGCCAAAGACACTGCAACAAAACGTGTATCCTATTTGTTCCATAGAAACATTCCTAGGAAAACTTAAAAAGAAGGATCATACATAATTAAATGTAAAACAAGAGAGAACGCTATAGTCGGGTGCCCCGACTATCAGATACCCGTTACTCAGGTAAAAGGAGTGCGAGGGAGATGGAGATAGAAACTTTGATCACGCATAACTTTTAAACGAATGGTCCGATTTGAAAAATTTCTTCTACATTTCGATAGGTATTGATAAACACAATAAAACTGCATTTTTACTTTTCCGAAATATTTAAATTTATATTTAAATAAAATCGTATATAAGCGATTGTGGGCGTTAAAGGGGGCGTGACACCTTTTTGAAACAAACTTGCGCTGCGTAGGAACTCCTAAAATCTGCATGCAAAATGCCAATCTTCTAGCTTTTATAGTTTCCGAGATCTCAGCGTTCATACGGACGGACAGACGGACATGGCTAGATCGACTCGGCTAGTGACCCTGATCAAGAATATATATACTTTATAGGGTCGGAAACGCTTCCTTCTACCTGTTACATACTTTTGCACGAATACAATATACCCTTTTACTCTATTAAATGTACTTAATTTTCTATAATTTCTTACCCGATTTCAACTACCAGTATTCAACTATTCTCGTGATCAAAAAAATATATAATTGTATACTAAGAATCAATTTAAAGTTTATCTCTTTCGTTATGTCAAATCTTTTTATTCAATATCCTCAATTTTTTTAAAAACTAAAGTTGATTTTCATCGTCGTTATGCTCTAAGCTTAAGGCTTTTTGATTAATTATTTATTTAGGATGTACATAAAATATTATTTCAGCCTTAAACATTTTTTTGAAAAAAATTTTTATACATATATATTTAGATTTTCCAAGCTTTGCTCAAATTTGTTGCTTTGTATTCCAAAAAATGCATTAAATCTTATTAAATTCATATTAAGTTACGATTTTTATCAGTGCAGCCACACACATTCGCTGAGATGGCAACACTCGGGAAAATTGCAAATAGACAAGATCTTAGGCCATTAGCTTTAATTGCCAAAGTTCTAAGGCAACGGCAACGGCAACGGCAACGGCAACTGGAATTGCAGCCGCAACTGCAACAAATTGCGTGGCTATCAATATTTCCGTGGCTGCATTTGATTTCCTAATGCATCCGCAGCGAGGCAGGTCCAAAGTTGACAGGCGGACAGGAGAGCATGGCAGCGCAGCCCACTAAGCGCCCCTGTCAACGATTAACAATATCTACTTGCCTTCCCCTTCAGGAGGTCACCCCCTGGCCTGGTTGTGAGCTTGGTTTTAATTAGTGCAGCCCGTACGTATTTTCTATTGGCCAATTCACCGCAGAAGCTTCATTACCGGACTGCCGTGTGTGTCTCTTTCGCTTTGTGCGTGTGTATTTCTGCAGGACAGATTGCGAGTCATTAAGTTGATGCAGCAGCAGCAGCAGGAGCAACATCTGTGTAAGCCACACAAACAGGCAGTTAGAATTCCACATGCCACGCCCACAACAGCGGTCGAGCGTTGTGATGTCAAGGGGCTGGGCAGCTGTAACTGAATCGGAATCAGTATCAGCACCAGAATCCGAATCCGAAGCCGGATCAGAACAGAAAGCAAAACAGAAACATGTCGAGAGTTAACCTTTGTTGGCGGTTTCAGCTTTTTGTGCGCCGGAAACGGCAGAGAAACTCAATCAGTTTTTGCGGTTTATGGTGGCCCAGCCAAAAGGGACACGCTAATGGCTCACAAATGGCACTTGAATAATTGAATGCCGGAAACGGTCGAGAAATGAAGCGCGCGGTATTAGCCAGCGTTGCCTGCACATGGCATTGTCCATTTTATCCACGTAAT
The DNA here is from genome assembly GCA_018153365.1 of Drosophila fuyamai. NCBI lineage: Eukaryota > Metazoa > Arthropoda > Insecta > Diptera > Drosophilidae > Drosophila > Drosophila fuyamai. The sequence goes on along the minus strand of JAECXW010000116.1, from coordinate 8,712,680 downwards.
CCGTGTAAACAAATTGCACACTTGAACAACTACAAATTAACTACGAATCGTACTAACTAATATCTGAGTCTAGAGCGAAGCATCCTTCTTTGTCTGACTATTGGAAGCCGCATCATCTGGGTCGGAATGCGGTTTATCTTTGTCCAGCTCCTCGTTCTTCTTTTGCGGCTGGCTGACGTTCAGTTTCTCCCTTTCACTTGTAATGAGCTGCTGCAGCTCATCCTCCCAGCCCAGAGCTTTGGCCAAAGCCAGGACGCCGGAATCGCAGTCACCCAAGTAGGCCACATCCCTCGTGTTGTTGGGCCTGTCGTAGAGCAACGATCGCTCATGTGGATCCATCCAGGGCACAAAGCTGGCCTGCCCCACGGCATCGCGATTAATCAGCAGGCGTATGCAACGTGGTCCAGGCCTTTGGACCAGTGAAGCAAACGGCTGCACCTCCAGCGAGGTTCCCATGATGATGAGCAGGTCGCAGTCTTCGAAATCCTCATCGGGGCTGGTGTAAAACCTCTGCGGCAGATTCTCGCCAAAGAATACAATGTCCGGCTTTACAACGCCCTTGCAATTCTCACATTTGGGCAAACGGTCGGCAAAGATCTCTGCCTTCATCCAGGCCATGTCATACTCCGTGCGGCATTTCAGGCAATGGTTAGTGTGAAAGCTGCCGTGTGCCTCAATGATCTTCTTCTCGGGCAGACCCGTAAGTCGGTCCAACGTGTCAATGTTCTGGGTGTAATGGCGCTGCAGCAGACCCTTGTCGCTCAGCAAACGGACAAAATAGTGGGCTGGAGTGGGAATAAAGGAACCCGGGTATAGCTCCTTGGCCAGGGCAAAAAACGGAGTAGGGTTCTTCTCGAAGTAGTCCAGATCGAATATGGCCGTGGGATGTGGGAGCTTGTACTTCTTCAGGTTGCTATATAGTCCAGAACCGGGCGATCGAAAGTCCGGAATGCCAGCAGCTAAAAAAAAATCATATAATATAGGTTCTTGGAGGATTTATAGTAATACCCACAAGTGGAAATGCCGGCTCCCACCATGGTCACAATCTTTCGGAATCCATGCTCACGCCAATGGTCGGCGAAACCCTCAAACGACAGGTTGGGTATAACCTGTTAATATGATAATATATGTATGGCTTGATTAATTAATGTGATAATCGAATTATCGGTAGGTTCTCTAACCTTCTCCACTTTGAAGTCTGGATCTGCCTTGGCGTCCGTGGAGCCACCCAGATTAAGAGTGTGTGCAAAAAAGCGACGAATCATATCCATTGTGGCGTCTGAAATAGTAACTGGTTAATAGGTGACAGTAAAAACCTTAGTTGTTAGACAAACCCGAGCCCTCCTCTTCGTCGCTAGATGATGAATTTGAGTGTGTCGTCGGTCTGTCCTTCCTTTTCTCACTGTCGCTCATGGCTCTGATAATCCTTGACCTTGGCTGGTGAAAGTATCTGAAACTTCGTATTATTCTATAAACTCCCCCCGTTGTTTTTATTATTTGTTTTCCTTTCACGCAACCAAAACACGCCGAGCAACCAGTGAAAACTATCGATAGAAAAAAGCTGGCAAAGTCGTTATCTCCAACAGCTATAAAATCGCAGGATTGTATTTAAATTTGTTGCTGCTGAATAATTGCGTTAACGCATTACACAAAACATACCTGTAGACTGAAGGTAAAAGTAAGATCCATGACTACGAATGAAAAACCATCTTGACCTTTATTGTTTTCAGACAAAAAAATATTAATTTTAAAATGATTTATTCTCTTATTGAGTTACCATTGAGTGAAACTCTAAAATTTAATTTTTCTTAAATAGATTAATCATTTATCTTTAAATCTTTTCAAAATTTTCACTTGCTAACCTTTTATAAATTATAAATAAAAACTAAAAAAAATTTAAGTTGTTAATAGGAGTTTCTAAGAGTTTAAGACTGGAAACCAATAATAGCTATTCTGCCACCACCGAGTGCACAGGACTAATCGATAACTGCTATCGTCGAATCCACCGATATGTAATTTTCGCAGATTGCCCTGGTCCAACGTTGGCCGATTACTCGATGTGCGGCGGGGGTGCAGCTCTGGCCGTTCGCCCAGCCCTGGAAAACCACGCCAGTCATTTTTGTTTTGATAAGGATACGGATACAAAAAGAGCGTGGCCTGGAAAAATTGCAGAAACGGCGGAGAAAGCGCCCCAAAACTGAGCGAAAGCGGTGCAAACTGAACGTTGCGCGGTGCGCGACAAAGTGGGCGCCCATTCGAGCATCCCCAAAAGCTACGTGGAAGCGGAGCAACGTGTGGAAGAAGAGGAGAAGAAGAAGCAGCAGCAGCAAAAGTACACAGAAGTGCAACCAGACGGCTAAAATAACAAAAGTCAAAGAAGGCCCAAGGAGCACGGTGGCGGAGGAGGTGGCGGGGCGGGGAATGGCCGAGGGTCGTCGGTGGGTGCCATTGTATAACGCCGATGGGCAGACTATAGATCCGCGCTAGGATCCAATCTCGAAACGATGCATCTGAATCATGCGACCGCCGCCACGGCAGCCATGGCCAACTATCAGCACTACCAGCTGCCAGCCTCACATGGTGGTGGCGGAGGAGGAACCAATGGTGGATCTGGACCCGGACCCAATCCCGGCCAGCAGCAGTCCACCACCCTGGCCAGCCTGCAGCAGAGTCCCTTTGCCCTGCACCAATTGACTGCCGTGCAGGCCATCCAGCATCCCACCCACCAGGCCATGCTCCATCCACAACATCCGCTGGTCCACCTGCTGGACATATCCACCACCACGGCGAATAACGGCGCTGGCGGGAATCACACTCCCATTTCACCCATGAAACAGGAGGTGCAGAGTGTCATCAGCGAGGAGGAGGTGGTGGTGGACGATCCGCGAAAGAAGAAACAGTGCCACGTGTGCAAGAACAAGTTCCGGCAACTGACCACGTTACGCAACCACATGAAGATCCACACGGACGAGCGGCCCTACAAGTGCAAGCACTGCGACAAGGCCTTCCGGCAAATCTCGACGCTGACCAACCACGTGAAGATCCACACCGGCGAGAAGCCCTTCACCTGTAACATCTGCGCCAAGGACTTTCGCCAGCAGAGCACCTTGATCAATCACATCAAGACGCACAAGGGTGAGTGTGTGGGCGAGTCATTCAAATGGAGCTAACGATTTAACTGCCCTTTCGATTCGTTTCCGGGTAACAGCGGCGGAGTCCAGCACGCCAACGTCCCTGCTGAATTATCAGCCGCAGACCAGTGGCAAGCACAGGAAGTCGCAGATGCACCAGGCCTACCAGCAGCAGCATCAGCGCGTCCAAATCTCAAAGACCTTGTACTCCGGCAGCTACAGCTCACCGGCGGCCGAGGAGCTGGTGAAGCCGTTTCAGTGCAGCGTCTGCAAACGCCGCTTCCCGCAGCTGAGCACGCTGCACAACCACGAGCGGACCCACATCGATCCCAAGCCGTATAAGTGCGAGACGTGCGACAAGTCCTTTAGTCAGCAAGCGACGCTGGCCAACCACAAGAAGATCCACACGGGCGACAAGCCGTACACGTGTTCCTACTGCCACATGCAGTTCCGTCAGCAGAGCACCCTCACCAACCACCTCAAGACGCACACGCACCAGATCGCGCCTGGTGGAGGCGGAGCAGGAGGCGGCGGAGGCGCCGTCACAGCCACAGGTGAGCCGCTTGTGTGTTCGCCCTACCAATGAGCCGCTTTCTGTTATCACTGTGTGCATTGATTATTAACGCTCTTCCCTAACGAAGCTTTTATTTAAATCTTGTACGCATGCCAACATCGACAAACCAACCAATCAACACCATATCCGTACCGCCAACCTGCAGTGGATCACTCAATGCCCGCTCCTCTGGCGCCCGGGACGCAGCAGCTGACGACTGGGCTGCTGCCGAACCACCTGCACGGCAGCACGCCGAACATCATCCAGCTGGACCACCATCCGCTACTGCATTTCCTCGATGGCAGCACTACGGTCAGCTCGGTGGTGGCCACGGCGGCGGCAAATACCAAGGTGGAGCACTTCCAGGCGGGCGGATCACCGCCGGGCCGCATGACCGTGGTGGGCAACATCAACATGCTGAAGGGCGACAATCCCGACCGGCCGTTTGGCTGCAGTGTGTGCCAGCGGTTCTTCTCGCAGCAGAGTACCCTGGTCAATCACATCAAGACGCACACCGGTGAGAAGCCGTACAAGTGCAAGATCTGTGAGGTCAACTTCCGGCAGGTGGCCACGCTCAACAACCACATGAAGATCCACACCGGCGAAAAGCCCTACAACTGTTCCTACTGCCCCAAACAGTTCCGGCAAAAGAGCACGCTGCAGAACCACCTAAGGGTGCACACCTGCTAGACTCAATCCCGATCCAGGTCGCAACGCGATCAAGGTCCGCAGCCAGCCAGCCAGTCAAGCAGCCATTGAGGAATAGTGCAATATGCATGCCACATAGCACATACACTTATAGATCGCATATACGGCATACGAATACGATTACATGAATACTATATTTGAATATATACTCGAAAGTGTTATTTACCTGCTGTGCAGAGCGCAATTGTATGTAACTATATCGTAGAGAGCTGATCCACATGCGTGTCCAATTGTAAATTAAAGCTAGCCGTATTCGCGTAAGCCACGAATGATATGATACAGGGTGTTTAAGCCTAAACTCTATTCTATCCTAGAATGGGTCGATTTGAATCGGTGCAAAAAGTTACCTTCCAAGCCAACAAGCCTAGAACAATATATATTTTATATTAGCTTTGAGTCGTTCCCTTTCTAAAACTACAGAGTGTAAATTACGTACATACAATTGTAATATTTTCTAGTTTTGATAAAGTGGCAAACAAAATTTACAATAATATTTTATACCTGTTTTGTTATAATTTATTATATATTTTCTATTTTTTACCTTAGTATTGCCCTTACCAGAAACTTGATTTTTAAAAAAGATTTATTATTTTATGTTTGTATGACTCAGGCGACTTGGTTTAAAAAAGTCATGGAGATTTCTTCTGCACCAAATCTTCTTTCTCAAACAAATCGATCCAAACTAAAGCTATCCCCCTTTGCAACTGTTGTCACCCATGCCCAGTCCCCCCGATCCCTACCTATTAGTTCCGAGTATCGGCTTCTCTCAGCTTTTCTCGTCGTGTTAAATGTTAAGCCCGCCAGCAAAGTAAAGTAAATTAATTAAAAGTAAAACTAGTTATTGCTATACTGTGTGTAAACCCCGCCCGCTCTAAACTTACATAGGCATCATCGGAACCGAACGAAACGGAAATCGAAAAAGCAACTATTTAAATAAGTGTACTCTTAGCGCATATTTAGCAGCATCTTCTACTCACATGACTACAAGCGGAGCAAAGGCGATCGCATAAATAATCAATAATACATTTAATGAACGAAGGATTGAAAACCGGGTTGCTTATAGAACAAAAACATAGAAAACGGAGAGACAAGAGTCCCTAAATTAAGTAAGTCGATGAGGAAAGAAAACGAGTAAAACCAGCTATAATTGAATTGACAGAGATCGATCGTAAATGTTGTAGAGAATATATAGTATATATAAAAATATATAATATATAAACTACTTGTAAATGTAAGCGAAGCGAAAAGCTAAAACAACAATAAAACATGCAAAACGAAATTTTCAATGTTAGTTTTTTTTTCATTTTAAAATTGTGTAAGGAATCATTTATTTAAATGAGATGCAAAAGTTTTAAGTCTTTTAAATTTTGACCTTAAATAAGTTAAATAAACATCTTTCATTCAAACCAAAGATGTTAAGCACGATCCTCAGAATAAAACACAATTGCATTGACTTGAAAAAGGGGAATTTATTAAGTTTTTAAGGTATGAAGTTTTTTTTTTGGGAAAGGGAAAAACAGGTCGTGTATAAGAGATACTAAAAGTAATTGCTACAAGCACTTTAAAGGGCAGAGAGCCTCTCGGGCATTTTTTATTTTTTCACCCCATATCATGTCAATTAATATTAACTGTCTATAGAGGGAATTGGAAAAGCGAAATGTCTAAATAGTAGCATTGGTTAAACTGGAATTTTTGCGAAATCTGGTGCATCTACTCGTACGTGTGTGTATATTTGTTTATATCCGACATCCTAACCTACCCAAAGGGTCTAATTTGAGTAAAGAGTTTCCAGGGATACATGGAAAAAAAATTTGCACATGGACGTTGACTGCGGGAGACTCTTGGATTGTTGGGACTTACATACGAGAAACACTTAATCTTATACATAGTTCGTGATTAGACTGTCTCACAACGGATGTTCTGGCCACGCGCCTCGGTCGGGGTTTAAATCTCTGGCAGCGTGCAAAGGCATTTGAGTAGGACCAAATGTACAATTCAGTGAAGCATATACGTTGTCTGTACTTTAGGGTGAGTATGTATATATGTATATATATATAGTTATCTATAGGTTGACCAAAAGTTTGCTTAAGCCTAAACGAAATAACACCAACAGTGACTCCGCCATTCTATTTGAACAGCCAGCGCAGGATCAGGCTGAAGGTCAGCCCGATCAGAGCGTAGATTAGCGACTTGAATACCGTCGACTGCGACACGCCGCCGCCTAGTAAGTGATGCGACTGCACGCTTAAGCTGCTAGACGGAGGCGAGTACTGCATGCGCTCCAGGCGCTGGCTAATCTCGTTCAGCTGTCGGGTGTGCAGTTCCAGCACACGGTTCACCTGGTCCACGGCCAAGGCGAGTCTAAAATGAATAAATTGTTATTTATTAAAGATCCGATTCAGAAAAGTAAACATGACCAAAGATCTACTTACTGCTTAATAGCGCTGGAAGAACTGCGCTTGACCGCTCCTTGTGGCGACTGACTGGAGTCTGAGTTAGTATCGCGCGGCGCCAGCACCAAGCTCTTGTTCTTGGCCTTGGACACCGTGGGTATGGCCTGTCCGGCCGGCGATTGTCTTTGGGTGCGGGAGAGCGTCTCGAGGGAGCTGCGCAGGGGATGGATCATTTCGGCGCCGTGGACAATGGGCACCGACTTGTGTCGCGTCTGAGTTAGCACCTTAAATTGGCACTCATACTGGCGGACATCGTTGCGGGAGTCCCAAGGCCGGAGATCGGCGTACTTGTACAACCACTGGCCGTAGCTGTCGAGCTCGAAGAGTTCCGGCATATGAGTGGATTCGGTGCTGGCCCGCTCCTTTGCATCGGCTCGCTGGCGCTCTTCCAGCACGGTCTTCTCCTCGGTGGCGGCCACCTGATCCTCGCGGGCAATCGCATCGGAGACGTGCTGCCACAGGCGCTGGGATTCGTTGGGATCCTGCGACTCCAGCGGAACCATATGGCGCGTAAGCCGCTTTGAGCGCGTCTCGGCATCCACCTTGAACAGCAGCGTTTCCTCTCCCGTCTTAGAGTCCTTAACGCGACACTCCTTGTCCCAGTGACCGTTGATGGTGGCCAGCGTCTCCTTGCCCAGCTTGATCTTACCCACAACCACGTTGGTGGCATCGGCGCCGCCGAGGAACGGCTTCAGCTTGAATTCCAGCTCCGTCCTGTAACCGGTGTTCTCACACTCGATGTTTATCTTGCCGCCCAGCTCCATGGAGAGCGTACCCATCAGGATGCCCTTGCAGTGGGCGTACGGCGATGTCGCCGTATAGCACTCACCGCGCGGCAGCAACGTCATCGTGGCAGCGCCCTCAAGCACCGCCGAGGTGCTGTTGCCGTAGAACTTCGATTTCGCCAGGATGGAGCAGGTGATGCTGAAGCCGTCCTCGCGGTTCGTCACATAAAAGGCTGACACAGGCGGATGGTGCGAGACCTGCTCCGCAATGTAGAATGTTCGGCTGCCGCTGGGATGCTGCCAATAGCACCGGAATCGCTCGCCAAGAATCGGATTGTAGGGTTTCTTAAGGCCTTTGGGTTTCTTGTAGAAGCTGGACAGGTACCATTGCACAACTAGCTTCATGCGCGTGAAAGCGTCATCCTCCTGCACGGCCCTGATTTCGAGAAGAGATTACTAATATATTGTAAGAAAACTTGGGTAATCAAGTAGAACCCACTTGGAGAGCAAGTCCGCATGGTAGTACGAGTCGGATAGCTTGTCCAGGAAGGAACGCGGCTCCAGGATAAACGTGGGAAGCACTACCTTGCTCAGATCCATCCCCGGTCGCACCTGCTTGACAATGCACCAAATTAGGCTCTTGTTCTCGTCTGCCAACTCCTCTACCTGCTCCCCTTGCTGCAAATAAATATAATGTTGGACCACCATTTAGTTCGTTGCCAATTAAAATATCTTTATTGCTTACCTCGCCAAACTCCTCCTCGGTGAAGGGCACATACGTGGTCTCCTCGCACTGCTGCTCAACGCCATCTTCCTGCGCTGGCTCTGCCGGATCCGACTCGGATTCTGACTCCAGACCAGACATGACGGCATTGGGTGCTTCATTCTGGCTGTCTGCGTCCAGATCTGCAAATATATTCAAGCCAATGAGATACGATTGTAAAACAGCATAGTAATCACAGACATTTCTCTAGCAGCTTGAGTTTGGCGAAGATCAGGGGATAGTTGTCCACCTGACACTCGGGCTCAAAGGCAGAATACTGTGAAGGATCTGTAGCACTATGAGTAATCATATGTGTAGACCGAATTGTCGAAACATTGGGATATTGGCTCCCTATGCCAGGCGGTGAGTATACAAAACACGAATTTTGAACCATTAATTCCACGGCTACTATGATGTCTGATGATGGCTAGCTAACTTAGGGGGCACCAAATCGGAAGATTGATAAAAGCGTTATTTCTCGAAATCAAATTTAAGATTCTGATTTAAAATATGGACATCAGAACATAAACTAAGCAAACAAATTGATTTTTAAATATAATACCAAAATAATGCCCATTGTTAGAAAAAATATAGGTTGTTTTTAAATTTTTGATATATATGTACCTACATTATTTACATTTTTGTTATTTTCTAACAGTGGAATACTCTAAACGGTCTTATTAAAATGACATTTTAATATTGTCAAAAAATCAAATAGGAATTTTTTCGCATTAAAAAGGCAAAACAAAAATTGACTTCCGATGTGATCTCCCACTGAATGATAATCAACCAACTAAAACGACAGCAAAGAGGGGGCCATTTTCACCCTTGACATTCAGACGAAATCGTGGCATCATTAAACAATCGGGCGGAGCGCTGACGGGGCGTGTGCCCGTCTGGCTGTGATCGTAGTCATCGTCGTCCTCCTCACTGGAGCTGCTGTTGCGCAGGGTGGCTCCCAGGGACATGGACTTGCTCATGGGGCTCAAGTGACGCCGCTTCCGCAGAACCATGCCCATTGTCATTCCCCCGCCCATGCCCTGCTCTGCGCTGGAGGCATCGCTGTAAGAGGTCTTCCGCTGCTCTGACTGATGACCGAAACGGGGCAGCCGCTTGGTGCGCTCCCAGTTGCTAACGGCGCTGGTGTAGAGCTGCTGCAGCAGTGGAGTGGGTGCCCGCGAGGCGGACAGGCTGGTCTCGGAGCGCGTGATCTCCGCCTCGGCCGATGGCAGTGCCAGGAACTGCGCCCACTTACCTTGATCGTTGAAGTGCTTCTCGTAGTCCGCCTCCGACCATTGCGTCTCATGGGAGACGGGCAGCGGTTCACCCACAAAGCTGGACGATGGAGCCGTTCCCGTGCTGCTATTGGTACGCAACAACAGGGCCGAACATCTCAGGGACAGCTCCAGGGCATCCATCCAACACTTGCCGGCCGCTTGGCTGGGAGCCCGAAAGATCAGGTAAGCGGTTGGCAACGGTTGGACCACGGCACCTTAAGGAATTAGTTCAATTAGTAATTGCTTTCACAAGATATGCTTTTACTTATACATATTTGGTTTAATATGAATTACCACAGAGGTATACAAGTTAAACATCTAATTATAGGTCAAATGATGTAAATAACTTTTATTTTGAAGTACTTTAGCAGGTAGCAACAAATAAGTTTATTCCGTTATTATAAAGATTATCGTTAAACCGGTTTACAGTCAACAATTAAATTTACATACGGGTGGAACCAGAGAATCTAATAAAGTTTTTTGATATAATGATCTGTGATTGCGAGAACCATAAATGTATGATTTCAAATTAGGTTACCAATGGTTTCCTTGTCGGGTCCTCGCGGCGCCCAAATGGACTGTTCCAGGGGATGGAAAAGCTTAAAGCAGAAGCCATCCTTTTTGCTGGGCCTCTCGATCACCTGGCAGGAGGTGAGCATCACCGTGCCCACCCAGTGGCTGCTCTTCGTCTTTTGACTCTTGTAAATAAGCAGCAGGCCAGGCTTCAGAACACACCAGAGTTTTGTCCAGGACTTGAGGGTTCCTCGAACCTATAGGATATTTGAAATTAATAAAATGTAAGTAATTGAGTATATTTCATGCTCACCTTAAGCCAATCTGCTAGCACTATGACCGCAGGATCTTGCAGGGAATTCATCAGCTCACTGGCCACACGCTTCTTCTCCCGTCTGTAGTTCTTCCTTTGGGCCTTGTATGACTCCTTTCTATTAAGTTTTGCGGCATCAGCAGCTGACTGTTGGCAACACAAAAATAATTAAATTAAATAAAGACCAAATATTAAATACATGGCTAACAATAAACCTTTTTCCCATTGCAGCATTGAAAAATATTCAAATACTTAAAATACATTGCTGTATTTCATAATAATTTTGTTGGGTGTTTTCGGATAAGTTTTGCCTGCGGTTACGTCAAATGTTCGGCAACAATTGCCTAGTAAGCTTTTAATTTTCTAAGTCGAAATCCGAAACGCATTGTTAATCTAATTAGCATTTATAATTTGCTTAGCTGCCGGATAAAAGTGAAAAAATTGTCACTTTTATGCCAGAATGTGACACGTGGCGTTTTCCGGACCCAGACCTATATTTATTAATATTTATCACACCGACAGACAGCACATCGATTATAACTAAATTAGACAACAACGAACCGTAGCGACTCTTATCTCTGCCCTCCCCATAAATAACCCAGATTTTATGTACGGTTTAACAATTCAAAGTTAAAGTTAGGTTTGCGTGTGGGTTACTTGCCTTATCTGCCAGATTGCCATCCCGATTGTCTGAAGCCCAATTGGCGATTCCTGAAATATGGAGAATCATAGTTTTGTTGTTTATGAACTGAGTATCATGGGAGTTGGGTGTGTTTTGTTTATGGAAAACATGATGATTTGAATTCCGAGATGTATCTAATCGATCTAGCAATGAAATAGTAGGTTTCTCTTTGTTTTTGGAAACTTTTCCATCGCCTATTTACGATCCAAAAAACGAGACCAAACAGAAACACAACAATGGGAGGAGCGCGAAAAATCCGAAACATAAAGAAGAACTCAGACAAGAGAAGAACAAATCGCACCAACAATGTTTCAAGGTGCGATAATCTAGGTGGGCAGGGAGGACCGAGGGTCAGCGGTTTATTTATTTTACAAATATGTTTTATTTTATTTCGCAAGATACACAGGCACACACACACACACACACACACACAGCACAAACACATCGGAAGAAAGATTCTCTGGGTCTTGAGGTCTCGAGATCTCGATCTCTCGTACCGCCTGGCATTGTCAAGTGTCTCGTACTTGCACTTTAATCATCGCCAAACTGCCGCTGCCCTCGGATCTTTAGCATTCTTATTAATTATTTTTATTGCTCGGCTAAAAATAAAGGCCTCCCAAGAAGAGCCAGTCTCTTTTAATATGCAAATCCACACATAAGCGCGAGAAAAAAAACGCGATGAATTAATTCGAATTTCTTGGAATTATGGGGTTTAATAATTGTCACTTGCTTTGTAGGAGATTCATGACCAGACACCGCTCCAAACTGCGTTTTGAATTTGTACTTCTATTTATTTTTGCATATTTTGTTGTGTTTCGCTCATTCACGTTTTACAGGGCGGCACTACATGGCGTATGCGTGATGCGAGAACCGATTCAGAGACGCCGACCTCTGCTTGGTTTAATTTATTTATTTATATTTTCTTTTCTTTATTTTCAATTTTCTGCCTGCCGCTCGTCCGCTGGCCGCTCGCCGACTGATTGAGATATATTGAGTCTGCCCGAAACGCGCGCACAAAGCACAAACACAACAAAAGCACCAGCGGCAAATGACAAAAGCACCAGGGCAGCGCAGCGGCAGAGAGCCAACTACAACAATTATCTGGCTTTCGTCATATTTTTGACAAAAAAAAGAAAAAGATATACAAAATATTTGCAAAGCCAAAAAAAATCTAAACTGAGAAGATCATCTCTGTGTGTTTTTTCGCTCAGTCGCCAATTCTGCCAGCAAGTTCTTTATACTCATGCGTGGATATAGAGATACTTTGTGTGCTTTTTCTGCCCAGATAACGATATCAACGCTGACTGTGCTCTCTCAAAATAAGACACGCAAACGGGAGAGCGGCAAACCACTACCGGTAATATCTATGAGGCTATTAGCAAGTCTAACTGATATATGATCTCACCCTAAAAATGTTTTAAAGTAAGTAGTAGCCCCATTGTATTGCGGAATTTGAATGTTTTCTCACGATAAGATCATCTTAACCTATCCCAATAAAGAGATTTTAGAATCGGATTGAAGGGCTTGGTAAATTATTACGACCAATTATTTTTTGAACAGAAAAAATATCGATCTCTAAAACGACTAAAACTCAAAAAGCTCAAAAATGCCCAAAAATTATAAAACATTAATTGATCTAGTAAAATTAATAAATATCGAGCCTTTAATTTTTGTTTGTGCTTCGATGTTTTGAAAGTTTTTATTGACAACAGACTAATATATATTGCAAAGTCCAAAGAAGCACCTGGGAAATATATCATAATTGTCAGTCGATAAGCCCCTTTGAATACAAGTTTTTAGGCCGACCATAGATAGAAAACATTAAACACCTGTTGATGTTATGTGGGCAATGAAAAATTAATATCCAAAAAAGCCAGGTGTGCAGAGTTGATATTTAAATTTCGGCCATTACTCATCACTGAAATCAGAACATGTCTGTGAATCTTATCGGCAATGTAGAGCACTATAGATAAAGGGATGTGTTAGACCAGCTGATTTGTCATACTCATGGTTCCTCGGGTCCAATAAATCTGATACAACATGGATGAGTCATTTTAATTCTCTGCAACCCCTGGGGAAAATCCTTGGGCATTTCATTATTTACATACTGATTGATGTGTCTCTATGTAAATGTATTAATTGGGTCTTATCAAAGTGCAAAACTTGCAGGCTGTAAAACGCTTATGAGTGTCATAAATGTGGCGATAAGATATGATTGCCATGGCAAGCATTTATCCAGGGTCCTCGGCCGCAACGGGCAGAAGTTGAGTGGCAGGGCACTTTAAGTATTATTAATAATACTCTCGCACCGAACAATCGCAAAATCGTTTGATAATAATGCGCCAAAAACAATAGCACAAAAAGCGCAACAAAAGCTCTACACAAAAATAAAAGGCGAAATGCGTCACGCCAAAATTGGAACGCATGGCTGGGTCGTCAAGGGGGTTTCTTGGGTGGGGCGGTTAGCCATATGGGAAATGCATACAAATGCGCCTTTAGCCAGGTTCTATTTGGTGTGCGGATCAGGTGATAATCATGAACATTACGAACGTGCTGATTGTGTAACTAAAAGAATAGCCAAAATTTCAAACATCATGATTGTGTTCAGGATCGTGCCGATCGAGTAATAAATATTTGCGATGATGAATGGAGAAGTGCTGCGGATGTTGTATAACACAATAATTGCTCGAAAGTGGAAATCTATAATTTATATATTTTGTTTGCTGAACGGGCGCTGGAAATCAAAGAAAAGCAAAATAATAATTGAGTTACCAGATGATCAATGAAGATTTTTTGAACGTGGTGATCGAAAAGATCAAAGCAACTTTATTTCATTTCATCGATAAATGACGGTCATGAGTCAAAGCAAAACGAATCAATCAATTAATACTAAAATAGAAATACAAAATATTAAGAAAAAATCAAAGTTAATAAAGTACAGGAATGATGGTGACTTTGAATGATCGATACAGTGATGATCTACGTTTGTTCAAATGTGCTAGAATTTTCATTTATTTTTTTGGAACTTCACCTGGCGATGATGGCGCCGGACTGTTGCTCAAACTGTCCGTGGACGGAAGTTTGGTCATGAGCACTTTTAGCGAAGGTCGCCGTTTGAATTTGAAATCGAATACTGAGGAGTAGTTAGCGGCACACACATACATATACGGGGGAGAAAGAGAAAGCGAGCAATATGTATTTTGATAAATATTATATAGGATTTTATAGATCTTAGGTCACTGGTACAGACAGTTTTAGGAATACGCACGACACATTGACATTAAAGTTCTTACCACATCGAAACAGACACATTTAACACACATAATGTCATACTCATTCTCCGACAGATACAGATATCTACACAGCGAAAAATCTTGGGTAAATCATGATAATAATCAAAACATTGAAACACACAAAATTAGTAAAGTGTTTGTGGAATATGTAAACTAAAAGGTCTTTTTTGAAATATTAAGAAATAAACACTAAAAGTTAGCTCACCAGATCAATTAAAAAGTTAGCATAAAAGTTAAATATTGTTTTAATAATAAAGCTCTTGATAATATATTCTCCCTTAGTCAAGTGGATTACAGTTTAAGTGGGGATTCATTGACAGGACTGAGCCTTAAGCCACTTGATCCAATCAAGCGAGAGGAAACCTCGAGACAACACCTCCGAGCACATCCATTACCATTACGGCCTTAATTATGGCCGCTCATCAATTGTCTGCTATCGGACATGGGAGCTCAGCACGCAGCTAAAGCGCCATCGAGGAACGCGAGGAGCGCCAAGGAGGCGCCTGCCTGGCTGGTGGCAATTAAGATTGCGATGGAATAGGGGATAGGCGATAGGATGGTCGAGACAATAGAGTGCCCTGATTGATTTTAAATAAAGCGCCAGCGCCTTGCAGGCAATCAATTTACGCAATTAGAACACGCCTCCGTTGTTTCAATAGTTCAGAGTTCAGCTTAGAATCGTTGCCCACATGCTTGCTATGCACTTAAGGAAATAAAGTTTTTTTGGTACAAGAGAACTTCGGAAAAAAATATGATCCAAAATCAATTCGATATAAAAGTTAAAAAGGTACTTTATGTTTTAAATACTACTTGGATAATTTTATAAAATGTCCTTTAAAAGAGTCTTATAGTAATTTGATATTGTATAAATAGGTATTTACCCTCGAAACTATTAGAAAAGCTATAGGTTTGCCTCTTTGAAACCAATACTTTTTAAATTAAATAAGATCAAGTTTATTTTTGGCAGTGTCCTGTCGTTCCGGGGAAAATTACGGTCATGGTAGCGAAATAGTCCCCTTTGCGTGTGGTAGTTCACTAAATTCCCGGCCGAAGGATGCCAGCTGATGCAAGACAGTGCAGCACTGGAAGTGCAATTTTGAGTTGCCCGCTGGGCTTGGCCCAAAATGACGTCATATTTGGCCGCTAAAATGGCGCCACTCTAAATGACCCCCAACCTCTACGACCCCTCCACAAAGTATATTTTGTTGCTTCTTTTTTACGTAATCCAATTACAATATAGTTGGCTTTCTGTTTGAGGGTGTGGGATTTTGGGGTCATTGGAGAAACACTTTATCGTGTGAGGTCGGTCACTATATTTGATGGCCTATATAAAGACTTCAACTATAAACTTCACTCAAAATGTGTGAGAGATCAATGGGGGACTAACACAAAATAACACTTAACTTATACCCTTTGCGTCCTAGCCCTTGCTCTAATGTTTTATTTATTGGACGGTAATTTGCCCAAAAGCATGCTATAATATATTCATCGAAACACACACATACACACCCACCCCTATAAACTTTCTAAAAGGAACGCACACAACCAAGTGACTCGTTCAGTATTCAAATGCAGTAAATCGCATATTTCGGCTGATTCCCTCTAGTACACAGAGAAAACATAACATCGGTTCTATACTCTAATCCTCATATTATATATTATATAATTGATTGGGTATCAATGAAAAATATTATTAAATACATATTTATAATCTTTTAAATGCATTTGATTAACATATGAAAAAAAGCAATACCAGAATTGAGCAAGTTCTTTTTTCTATGTAAGCTATATAAATATTCTGCATTCTCTATCTCACTTTTGACCTTTTGGAGAGGAAGAAAAATTTCAGCAAAAACAAAAATAGAATGCGACGAAACTGACCCACTACCCAACCTTTCTTCACCTCCTTCGCCAAGGGCCATTTAAAACAAGGGGACTGTAAAACAGACATTCCAGATGTAAGCTTTAAAAAGGATTTGGTCTGGCAAGCAGCTTATTTCATAAAAAAATAACGTTTTAAAAAGTAAACTACTTATTTCAATAGATACATTTGTGTCATTAAATTGTCTTAAATCTATAAAATGTTATTCTCTAATTTTAGGCTCTTAACAATTTATGTAATTTATGAAATATCTCGTTGCTTTTGAGTGTCTTTGGTTTAAAGCAAACACTCGAGGACATAAATAATAAATTGTTATATCACATTCTATATAGAAATCAATTCACTTAAGCCCTGACTAGCCCAGAAAAGAAGACATCATACAAAATGCAGTCATGCATCGATTTTTCTTCTATTTATTTTGTACGCAATTTCCCTTATTGCACATATTAACATTTCCATGTGCCACAGATACTGAGAACGAGACAGTCGGATGGGGCGGTGGGGTGTTTACCTGTTTGGCAGGTGTACGCTTTTCTATACATTTATGACATGCAGTTTTCCGCACAGTACCCAATGCGGGTACTGTTTATTCGCACCCACTGTGCCAAACGCCGGGGGCCGCAAAATAAACAGCAAAAGAGGAGGCGAATACAATGGTAATTATAAAGTCGCGTTGGGTTGAAAAGTAAGTAAGAGTGTGAATGCTTGTGTCAGCTAATTGCGTATATATACGATAAAGGGTACATTAAAGTGAACCTTAAGTGTACGAATGTATTAATACATATTCTTAAAATATATAAGAAAGGTTTAATGAATTATAATGGCTAGTCATAATACCGTTTTCAAAGATTTTTCTTTAAATTAGGTGTTAGCAAAACCTGATTATTAAACCTTCTTCCGTTTTACCAACAACACATAAAGGTTCACCCTAATTTACACCTTTTCATATATGTACATATGTTTGGAGATAGTGTTTAGCAATGGATATATATCTGGACTATAAAGTAATACAGCATGCGAATAAAAAATTAATGACAGTTGCACGCCATAAAGCAAACAATAAACAACAGCAACAAACCACAATGACATCGAAGCGAATGGTGCGTGTGCAAAATCCCGTAGACCGATATGGTTACCAGGTAACCCACCTGGCCATCTCAACCCCCAACTAACAGCTCACCCACGCCCCATGAAAATATAAAGCAAAAGTCATATGCTAATCGATAAAGCGCATAAAATATGAAAAAGAAAACCCAAACAAATGCTAGCTATCGACTAATAAACTTACTAATTGCTGTTCAACTTAACCGGCAAAAAAAGCTTTCCACTTCCATTCTTAAAATCTACCTGAATTACTAAAGCTGAGAAAATTCTCATATGCAAATCGAAAAAAAGATTATAGTACTCAGAAATAATTGACGTGTCACGTTATCTGACATTTGAATGGCAGTACAATTTTCATTCCATATGCAAACATCCTTAATTTAGATACAATGTGAAAATGTTGATCTGTTGTCTGTTACCGTTATCTGTTATCTGTTATCTGTTACCGAAATGAATATCTCATAATATTGTTGAGTTGAATCCAACAGAATCCGTAAGATATTTTAGCAAAAAATAGTGTTAATTTTAAACCAGGAGTATGATCTCATCTCAAACGAGTAAACTCAATTAAGTTAACATTATATGTACTGATTAAACGTCGCAGATGGTCTTTTTGTGATTTTTATACAAAAGGTAAAAATAAACAAAAAAAAATTGGCAATGGGAAAATGGTTTAATTGTATCTAACATGGATGAGCTAATATAATGTGATGTCATCCCTAGGAATGTATAGTAAAAATACGATCAACATTGTCAAATAAATGATTTTTAAACAACACAGCTAAGATATTGTTAGTATTACTTTATTTTCATTAAAATGCTTTCTTATACGCTTTCTGAGTTTAAGGAAAATTTGAAGATAAATAAACATGATTTAAAAGGATGTGATGTCATTCCTATGGATGTATAATTACTTGCAATGTAAACTTATCAAATTTATTAAATAAATAACCTAAAAACAGCAAAACAAAAATATTTCGAATGTTACTCAATTTTCAATGCTTTATTATCGGCCTTCCGAATCAGACGAAAAATGACTGTTAAATTGCCAACGAATGCGGGTTAACCCAATTATATGAATAATCTACACAAAAAACTTAATTACGCTGTTATTTGATATGGACCGGCAGACGAACATCGGTCGGGGGAACTATTTTCTAGAAACCAGCTGTAAAAACCTGGCAATTGACAAACCTTGGCCGTGGCTTTCCGCACAGGTGGAAATGACAAGCGCCAGTTAACCAAATTGACAGTCACCGAGCCCCCAATAGCCCCCAAAATATCCGGACTAACAAGTAGCCTAGCAACCAACCAGTCTGACAAAAGAGCCAGACAACTGGTATGTAAATCAATTAACACCAGCGACTAAATCTCGCATGGATGAATGGGCCCGCAGAGCGGAAGCGCGCTAAATGACGAACAAAAGCCGAGTGTTAAGCGATAACGTGGCCCCTGGGATCGAGTGGGATTACGGATGGATGGGGGTACGGATTAGCCGGCAAGCGGCTGATGAATGAGCAGGAATTTTGAAATGTGAGCAGCAGCAAAATCAAAACAAGCAAAGCACACAGCATACGGAAACGAAAATCAAAACTGAAAACTAGAAGCAGACAATCAGATCGAATGTACAAATGCGGTCAAAACATGAGCTTTAAAAGACTATCGAAATGTGTTATAATTCTTCTTATCTTCTAATTTTCCACTCAATTGTTTGAATGGGTTTTATAGCTTTATATAATTTATTTGTTGGTTTGTTTTTGCTTGTTTTCTAAAATTTATTTTTTTTTATTGAACGGGGGAATGTAAGTCAATTCATTGATTAATATTTATCATTATTGATTGATACATAAGTTGATAAAAGTCAAGATAAGATAAGGTCTAAAAAGGTGCACTTTTAGCTCGTCGGACTGCTATACTGACCATTTTATTGGGAATCAGTAAAAACAAAGGTTTTTCATTATTTTTAAATTCTTAAATCATTTAATTAGAGCTATAATTAACTTTAAAGGCACACTAATTTAAAGGGATAGTCAATTTTAAATATTTTTACTATGATAAAAGTCTTATTGAAAAGGTAAAAAAAGTCTATCTGGGGTTAAATTTCTTTTGGTTTGTTAATCATCAAATGTACTCGATTCCACTTATAATGAATGGCTTCTTTTGTACTATTTTTTTGACCGCAATTGTGTGAATGTGTGTTCTGTGACAAAAGTTTGCATTAGATTCGATTGCTAGTGATCGTATCGAAAAGAGTGGGGGAGCGGGACAAAAAGTGTAAATGACATTGAGAGCGGGAGAACAACAGAGAGATGGGCGGGTAAAAAATGGGCGTCGAAGGGGGACAGATAGCTCACCTGTCGATTGACGTAGTCCGGCGCTATTTGGCGGCGTGATGCTGATTCCGCTGACGCTGCTGGCGGCGCCAACGCTAATGCCGAGCGATTGATTTGATGCGCCCATGGACAAGCCAGAGGGGGTCACGGACCCACCTCCACCACCCCCCGCTGAGGGCAGGGGCGCCTGCAGCTGCAGCAGGTGACTGCCCGTGGGCACACTACTCGATTGCTGTTGCTGTAGCGGTGTTCCGGGGGTGGAGTGGGAGTGGGGGGTGGAGGGGGCCAGTGTGTCCCCACCCCCCGCATGCGATTTGGCACTGTTAATGCGTATGGGGGTGCTGCTAGCCCCTCCAGTGGCGCCAGTGGTAAGGGCGGGGGCAGCAGGGGTGTTCGATGAATTAATCATTAATGGAGAATTGTTAACGGGCGTACCAGGCGTTGCGGGTTGCATGTCTTTTGATTGCTAAATTATTGCACTAAATTAAAGTCCTTTTCTATTGTGGTTTCTCTTTATTAGTAACCCCCTTTTATTCTTTCAATCAGCAGGCATTGCTCCAATTGTCGTTCTCAATACACGTACACACTCCCCCACTCTCAAATACACACACACACACACAGGGCCGGACGCAGGCCAATTATTGATTTTGTTTTAGCCGCTCAAGAGTTTTAGCCTCCTCCGTTTTTTTCACTTCAATTTTGGGTTTATGTCGCTGTCTTTTAGGCTATTTGAGTTTATAGAAAAATAAATTTAATTTAAAATTTAGTATTCAACTCGAAACTGTGCGTGTGTGCGTGTGACTAGAAGAGTTTTCAACAGCTCAGCTGGTCAGCATAAAATGTGAGTTTATCCAATTGGAAAGAAAGCCACGTAACACGCTCTTTAATGCCACCTTTTTTTATATTTTTTGGTACCAATTAGTGGCAAAGAAAGGCGCTGCTACTAGCAATAATACCAATACTAAAGCCAAAGCTAGTACAATTCTAACACACACACTCACACAAGTCACACACTTTTTCGATTTTCAATTTTCGTTTTTCGTTTCGCGGCTCTCTTTCTCTTTTTCTCACTCGCTTGTTCTCGCTCTCACGGTCCGGCGTCGCTGGCGATTCGCGTTCAACTGAAACTGAAGCTGCAGTCGTCCGTATTCCAAAAAGCTAAACTTGTTTCTTTTCGCTTTCGTATGAGCTCATCCACCACTGCTGCTGCCGACGTCACCATTCCCCCTGAACCGCCCAGCCGCCCACCAAACAGGCGGCGAGTATTATTTTCATGACGCGGCAAAGACGCTGGAAGTGTAAAGGCGAAACAAGCTTTTTGTTTTTTTTTTTACTACGTTTGTTTTTGGGGAGGATTTGTGTAAGCGCGGTGTCAGCTGTTTCATCGCCCAGCCCTGGCTGCGGTTCACCAGGGCCGTCACGCAGCTTAGCCAGGGCTGCACAAAGTAACGGCCACTGTTAACTTAAAGTAAACGTAACAGCGCGGTCTGCTTAAAGGCTGTTCACTTTATGCTATATTTTAGGGTGAACCAAATTGTATAATTGTTTAACATGGGTTGCAATAAAAATCAACTTTAACCGAAAGTCAATACAAACACGGTTGAAATTTGTTTAAAAAAGATTTCAGTAGCGAAGCGGTAGGTATAGCAAATGAACTGCTTGGATTGTTTTTATTATCTATTCGTCGTTTTAATTAAATTTGCAACTGCAAGTTTTTTATGCTAAAAAACTAACTTTTTTGCTAATTTTGAAATAACACAATTTTAAATTAAGTTTTAAGTTAAATGACTATTCTAGTTTTTGTCTTTCCATGTCCAAATTACATACGAATTCAAATTTCAATTGGTTTGATAGATAAATGCAATAATTGGAATATAAATCCAATACAAGAAAGTTCACTTATTCTCCGCTGTCTTACATCAGTTTTATTTTCGCAAATTAAATGAATTTACGAACACATACAAATCCATTTATAAAGGAAATCAGCGACCAATAAGACGTAAACCCAAAACAAACAATAAATGACCAATACTTGAGATCTCTTAATCCAATCAATAAACTTCAGATTGCACGAATATGATTAAGGAATTAAAAATATCTATTCCAACCACTTGAATGTGGTATTCCGGACGATCGACACTTTTATGAATATTTCACAATGTCGATCGAAGATGGTTATCCGATGGCCTATCTAAAGTGTTGATTCTGCGGATTTTGCCCTGTGCGTGGAACTTCAATTTTTATTATATATACTGAGTGTTATCACGGCTTGCTATCGCCATGAGAGCTACTGTAAAACTCTCGATTCAAATCGGATTGATAAGTCCCGCAGGAGCACATATAAAACGAGGTGCGTCCATGCGGGTGGCATTGTGAAAGTGAAAGCCAAATATACGCCATGAAGTACCTGCTCAGCGTGACTTTGCTGTTGGCCATCGGTCTTCAGCAGATCGATGCCCACGGGATGATGCTGTCCCCGCCCAGTCGCTCCTCCCGCTGGCGTTACGACGGATCCGCTCCCCAAAACTGGAACGACAACGAACTCTTCTGCGGCGGCTTGTATGTGAGTGAAGGATCTGCAAAATGGGGTACACCCTAAAGGGGTTTGATAAAGATTTGTAAGGATTGATTTAAGTCCACAAGAATTGATCTTTTGATAGAATAGACAAAGGATTGACAAAAACCAATTGAAGAAATTCCAGCTCTGATTTCGTTTTCAATAGGTACCTTCTTAGCCATTTTTTAATTAACAAAAACCATAGATTTGACTAACTTTATAAAATGCACTATGAAATACCATAAGCACCCACAACTAACATCTGCAAAATATTTAACTAATATATTAGCAAACACTAAAATAATTCCAAACAAAATTCAAGTAGATGTGTATGGACCTTTTGGCTAAAATTTGTTTGGAAGAGGTTTCGGGAACACCCCTTTTATAACATGTTGTTTTCCTGATTGATTTTCACGAATATTATAAAACAAAGAATTAAAAAGCATTTAAGATGATACATATATATTTTGTAAACCCAAAAAATTCTCAGACCCAAGCCAGCAACGGAGGACGTTGTGGTCTATGCGGCGATAACTTCTCGAATGGCCAGCCCCGCGCCAACGAGATCGGAGGCAGTATCGGTGGAGACGGCGTGGTGACCAGGAGCTATGTGTCTGGCAATGCCATCACCGTGGGCGTGAAGATCACCACCAACCACTTGGGCCACTTTGAGTTCCATCTGTGCAACCTGGATGTCTTCGGTGGCGAATCGGAGGAGTGTTTCGACCAGAACCGCCTGCGTTTCCCCGATGGCAGCGATAAGTTGCACATTGGAACCCAGTCAGGCGAATTCGATGTGACAGCTATACTGCCAGAGGGAGTTACCTGCAACCACTGCGTTCTCCGATGGACCTATGTGGGTGGTATGTGTTGGACAAGACCCGTCTCCAACTTGATTCATAAGTTAACCCCATGGCTTTAATATTCCAGCTAACAACTGGGGCATCTGCGACGATTCCGGCAACGGAGCCTTGGGCTGTGGCCCCCAGGAAACCTTCAAGAACTGCGCCGATGTGAGCATCAACTGGGGTCGCAACCTGGTCAAGGAGTTGGTCAGTGGTGGCCTACCCGTGGCTCCGGTCGAGGTCCTCTAAAAACCCAGTCAGCAATACGAGGAACTGCCATTTAAGTCTGAAAGTACCAAAAGCCAAAAAGTCAGCCAAAGTTAAATAAAGATCTGAACATTACAAACAAATTACCATTTGATCTCATGATGTTCGACGTCGCCATGCAGGTGATCATGCATTTTAAAAGACCGGCAACCAGTCTCAGGGAATTCGATGTTCGAAATAATCGCAGTACCAGTGCACTATGGGGTTTTTTACCTGTTTTTGTGGCATTAATTAATAACTTGGTCAGTTTTGGAGATATCGACTTGAAACTTTACCAATCGTCATTATTTGTCCCTAGGCATATATAGTGTGAAAATTGTTCGGATCAGAAAACAATATCCTATAGCTCCCATAGGAACGATCGGTTAAAACTAAAAATAAATTAATGAAATAAGGATCTGAAATTTGTTGCTTTATGCCTATAAAAATGTATGATAATAAGTGCAACAAAAGCAAAAAGAAAAAATTCCATCAAACTCAAAACTAACCGGCAGCCACTGCAGTGGATCTAAGGAAACTTAGAAATATTAGGGTTTGTTGGTCGGGAAAAAGTTATCATTTAGCAGTTCGCATTTTGGTCATACGCCATGATCGCTTCTAGACAATGAACAACGTCTTTCTAGTTCCATTACTATTAAACTTTCTTAATTCCTCGCTGCTTGTCTTCAATTTTCCAGTTAACCATTGACATTGGTTTTGGCAGGCAGACTTTATGTTTCAAAACAACTCATTCTTAGACTTGTCCATTGAGACTATGAGAATTGTAAGAAATCTATTCATTTAGCATCTTAACGATATATTTCGATTTTTCCCTTTGCAGTTCTTGGGAGTGTCTTATAAGTTCTTCTTCATTATTCGAATGATGTTTTAGTAAACTGATGGTACAGTGATGTATTATTAAACAAAATGTTAATATGTGTTAACCTTCGTCATCCTAGTTGCTTATCTGCTTGAGATTTACCAAATGTTTCTTTGACTATATGGTGATTGATGTGGTTTGCTAAGCATGTATGTTTTTCGCCTAACTCTTTTCTAAACAGCTTTTGATGTGTGGGAATGTGAGCTTTGCTGTTTATGAGGCCTTGAAACAAATTTTTTGTAGCATACTTTTTAACACAAGTGTGTGTATTATTTTTCCCGCGTCAGTAAAATGTCACTGAGAAGTAGTAATGTAATTAATTACCTGTATTCAAGCGTAGTATTATGAAGTATATCTAGAAGATGTTAGTTTGTTATCAAGAAATATTATTACATGTGGACTAGTTATAAAATCTTTATGATAATAATAAGCTTTATGATAATAATAACAAAATCCATACACCTACCTTAAAGATAAATAAAAAATGATATTCCTGATATAAAAGAAAAGGGTTCTCGGTATATTCTTTTCCAATCCCTCGAAAACTGTTCTATTTAACTATGGTCTTGAGACACTTCAACCTTGGCTAACAAGTTGTAGTCTGATCGCAAAATAATTCCTAAGCAATGAACTCTTATCAAAATGGCATTGGTGCGTTGAACAACAAGAGTGCAATAAACAGGTCTTTGAAATTAGAATGATTACCAATATTTGGGGTATTGCTTAAATGTGTCATGGATGTTTTGTCCGCTCCCAGGTTAGATACTAGGAATTCTCCCAAATTCGAATTACCAATAACCATAAACAAAATGAAGATTATTAAGCGATAAGTATTAGTAACGGTTATTTGGCGAAAAATCAAAAACAAGCATAAACTGCACGGTAACTGATAAGGATTGGGAATATGGAACTATATAAGCCATCGATGGAGTCGCCTCAGACCAAATTGAAAGCGAAAGTGAAAGCGAAATGAAATTCTTCGAGTTGATCCTGATTATAAGTTTGCCCATTCTTTGCTTCTTGGGCGAACTGGAGGCCCATGGCATGATGTTGACTCCACCGGGAAGATCATCGCGCTGGCGCACCGATTCTTCGGCGCCCACAAATTACGATGATAATGCGTTATATTGCGGTGGCTTATGGGTAAGGTTCTTACATGGAAATGTACTTAGGAGTTCGACTAAATAATAATTCGCATCTATTAGAAACAAACCGAAAATGATGGTAATTGCGGTCTCTGCGGCGATGATTGGAGTTTAGAGCAGCCACGCCCTAATGAGCTGGGCGGAAAATATGGCAGTGGAGTGATTGTGAAGAGCTATACCGGTGTGACCGAGGCTGAAATTAGTGTTAGGATCACAGCCAATCATCTGGGCTACTTCCGCTTCCATATATGCAATCTGGATGAAAATGGCAGCGAGTCGGAAGAGTGCTTTAATCAGTATCCTTTGAAGTTTGCCGATGGCAGCACGAAGTACGGCATCAGCACAACCACTGGAAATATCCCAGTAAACGTAACACTTCCCAACGATCTTAACTGCGTCCACTGCGTGCTGCGCTGGACTTACACTGCGGGAAATAATTGGGGCGTGTGCGAGAATGGGTCGGGGGCCTTGGGCTGCGGTGCCCAGGAAACCTTTATAAACTGCGCCGATATCAGTGTTCTGTCCTCAGCGAGAAGTATCTTCCACGAGGTGCCAGTGGAGGTGGCGGAATCCTTGTAAATAGGTTTTCCTTTTCGGTGGCCAAGCGAACAACTATCCTAATCTCAATAAATTATTTATATGTTGCATTTAAAATAGCATTTTTTATTAGAAAAATCTTCTTAATATTTTTATTAACTGCGCGAAGGGAATTAGATTATAATTTTTAATGTAAAAGAAGTATTTTGTCAATAACAGCTAAAAAGAAACATTAAAATGGAGAAAATACATTCCTATTAATTGTACAATAAAGTAGTCCCAATAAATACTCCGAAAATTATGAATGTATATTCTTTTATTCAATAAATTTATCGTCGTATATATTTATTTATACATATATATGTGTGTGTCTCGAGTGTTTGTGTATGTGGATTGCTGGTGAGGATCGTTTTGTCTTCGAGATCAAAGGCTTCGCACCGGGTTTCTCCTCAGAAGAGTCTGGTAATTAAATACGGTATTTTAATAGCCTCTGCCTCAGACTTAATGTTCTTAACGATCGGATGAGATTTGCACATTTCAATAATTAAATATTCTGTTCTTGTATTTATTTATGCTATCCTGTATATGTTCGTATTTGTATATTGTATTTTAATATTCGTAATTTGTCTTAAGTGTTCCGTTGCTTACAAAATACGTTTCACAATAACTGGCTTATTATTTAACTTCACAAATAAGTTGTATGTATATATATGTATTCTTTTGTTAATATTTTACAAAGCCTTCAAAAGTTAATTGCAAATCATAAGTCGGGAAATTTCACTACAAACTCAAGAATCGCGTTGTAACTTCAGAATTGTGCCATCAATCATTGACTTAAGAGTATTTTTTTTGTTTTCCGGTTATCTTTTAACAATTAACTAAACAAACCGCAAACAACTGTGTGTAACCTCGATTGCCACTAGAGATGTCATTAATCAGATGTATGTAGATATATATTTAGCTCTATGTTTAGAGGAGAGTTCCGCTACGATTTAAAATGCCCTCCTCGATTAAAAACTATAAAAAACACACACACTTTATCGTCAAAATGTGCGAACCGCTCACAACTGAATTACAAGAGTTTTGTACCCTTTCTGGGGTTTCGTTTCTAAATCTCCTCCATTTAAAAGCATTTTAAAATACAGTGGATGCCTTTTTTGACAAAAATATATGTATATTTATATATTGATGTGGGGAGGAGCCCTTCGCTTTTTTTACCAAATATTTTGTTATAAAAGCACCTTATAAATTTTACATGTACTCGCAAAGTTTACTCACTTGTCTTGCTTGTATAAATAGCTAAATAGTTCATCTTTTATTTTTACTTTGTTCAAAAATTGTTTTAACATTATACAACACTATCTGTATTTTTGTTTTGTTTTGTAATACCTGAATTTTAGAATTTTGTATCCGAAACGCCTTTTTTGTTGTGTGTTTGCTGACTGAGTTTGTTTCCTTTTTGTTCTCATTCTTGTAATTGCCAAAGGTTGTTTAGTATTTCCTGTTATTTTCCTTTTTATGTTGTTAAACTTTTGAGTCCGAAATGTTGGTGGCCGAAAAAGGTTCTTTGTTGTATCAGTTATATATTTTGTATGAGTTTTCGAACTTGGTACAGTCCAAAAAGTTTGTGTTCTGTCTTCACTTGACCTAATTGACAAACATTTTTTACTTAGCTTCATTGGGGGTTCAATAATTGAATATTGTTAGTTAAGCTTTGTCATTGGCACAAGTTTGCTTGCTAAGGGGAGGAGTTGAAGAGGAGGTGGTGAAAATAAAAAGGAATTTTCAATGTGTTAACGCTACAATTAAGTCCACACATTGGCTCGAATTTTCTTATAAACTTGGTTTTATTTTAGTTTTTATTTGTATTTTTTAACATTAACACACTACAGCTTACACGCTCTTTCGCTTTTTATCATATAAAATTTCGTTTGTTCACTAATTAATACAAATAACTAATAGTTAATTATAACTAAACATCATAAAGAAAGTATAATTAAATTATTGTTAAACACGAAATTAAAACATTATAAACGACTACGTGAGTTTACATTATACAAATTTGTTGATTTTTTTGTATTGCTCTTGTTGATTTCTATAATTGCAGCGTCCAGCAAGAATGAAATTAAAATGAAGCGGCATTCAATTTAATTCACATGTTGTATATTGATGATTTTATTTATTTTAATGATTGTAATAACTACAATGTGAATATTGTTACTATAATTTTTCACGTCACTAGCTTTTGTTTAATTTGAGTGTATGTATCTGTAAGATTTCTTATAAATTTTACGAATTATTTGCAACTGTTGCTTTTTCGGGGAAACACATGAATATTACGTAAAATCTGTGACTGACATTAGAAGAAGAAGTACTTAAGTTAAAAGAGCCACATAATTCAAAACATAGATCAGCGACAACATTTAATAATTAACAATTCACAATGAACATAATTTGCATATGAATAAAATGCAGTCACACACTTATAACATAAATGTACAACTAAAGGTAATTCAACCGAAATGGTAAACAATATTAAATAGTATATTGCAGCAACAGTGGAAGACAGTTAGTTCTCTCATTCTCTCTCTTTTTTCATTTTCTTTTAATCGTCTGTAATAAATTTCTTTCAACTATTTTCTTTTTGAAGTTTATTTTTCGGTGTGTGTACAATTTAAAAACAGGCTAAGCTTAAATAATAATAATAAAAATATATATATAAATTATAATTCAATTAGACAACAGTGTAAAAAGCCAATTAATAGAAATGTACATACAATTTAAAAAGGTTTGTTTTCGCATAAACTTTGAAAACAAAAGCAAACAGTTTAAAAGCATTTAGATGTGTGCAAATGGGTGTTAATGTGGGTGTTTTGTGGGGATTTGTTCTCGTTAAAAATTTTACGACTAAATATACAATACAACTACAGTGTTCATTTCAAGTTTCTTACTGTTTGATTTATACAATTCTTTGCTTGTGCTTAATACACTTCAAAATTAATGTGCAATTTAAGTTAAAGCTTAACCTCTATTTCCGTAGTTTTTCTTAGCTCATCCAATTTGTTAGTTGCAGTTTCGCCTGTAAATTAAAACCTAAGCCGTTACGCGGGGATTATACAATGTATTCATTATGTATGTTTTTTTGTTTCTTTATGTATGTACTTCATATGTGCTTCAAAAGTTCAAATTTTCATCAAAATGTCTACCTCCTTTCTGTTGGTTGCTCCTGATTTATTAAGCTGCTTAATAAATTCAATCGTAATTAGTTTCTCATCTTTACTCACAAATTACGTTGCTTGTACATATTTTGTATGCCTATTGTAATTAAAAATTTGTAATATTTTCTATTTTCTTTGTGTAAATTCTCTCGCTATTTGCAGTTAATAATAAAAACTAGTTAACCATGCATCTCATGCATGAGCTGTAGCTATGTGTGAGTTTGTTTTGTATCTCCTTATCATTTTGTGAGTGTGCGTTGCTGCAATTGTTGTTGCTGTTGATTCGTTTACTATCCTTAAGTAATTTTGTCACTTGCAGCAAACAATCTGTTGTCCTGTCTTGTACCCGTTCCCACCAAACACCTCGTCCATGTCCACTCCATTTTACTTGTACTTGGTATCGGATTCAGTGGCTTTGCTGGCGGGATGCGGTTGCTGCTCAGAATGCTGTTGTTGGTGACCACCTGTAGTTTAGTAATATTGAAAAACATCTATACAATGTTTTCATGGAGAAATGAAAACTAAATTACAATTTAACTCAAAATGTGAAACAGTAAAAATAGGCGGTGTTAGCACATACTTTAATATTGTTTAGGTAGTAATAACAAACAATACGAGAAAATAACTAAAATCTTTTAAATCAATCAAAGTTGGAGTATTTTAGAGAAATAATTAGAGTCTTAAAATTTTAAAATTAAAAAAAAAAATGTTTAACGCGAAATGAACGGACAACTTTTTATGTAGGGGATCTTGTAACAAATTCTAATTACCCGCTGCATTCGTGGCCTGCACATTCAACCCGGCACTCAATGTGGTCGACGACGAGTTCGAGTCGGACGGCGTGTTGGGACCTGCTGAGTGCGGAGTGCAAGATGCCTGGCCCAGCAACTTCTGGCGCACCTCGCGTATCTTCAGCTGCAGGTCTTGTTTGCGCGGAAAGACATCGATGTGCTTGGTCTGTGGAAGTGCATCAATGCATTAAATTGTGGACTAAAATAGCTGGCAAGTACTCACCTGAAAAGCTATGGTGGCCTGGGCAGTGGGGAAATTGCCGTGCTCGGCAAACAGCTGCATGACCAGGTGGCGACGCGTCTCCAGCACCTTGCGGTGCCCCTTCTCGCTGGCATCGGAGCGAGCGCTCTGCAGTGGTGTCTTTGGCGTTCTGGGCGAGCGACCCGTTTGATCAGAGCTTTCCAGTTCTACAAACCGTTCGTCTTCATAAGGATATTCAAAAATAAGGGTATTTAAAAAAGGTAGACTTCTCTAATAAAATTCCCTTAATGTAAAATTAGTATCCTCAATTTTATATTTTACAGATCTAATTTTTAATAATAGTTAAAAGCATAAGTTAGATAAGCTTACCCTTAAGCTCATTGGTAAAGTCTGGACCAAAGAAACGCTGGGTAGTCGTGGGTGGTGCCGAAGCTGGTTCGTCAATAGAATCGTCCTCGCAAACTTGAAAAAAAATACAAAAATGTTTTTATCTTCTTTTAAATGACATTCTTATTTCGTGACTCACTTAGCTTCTGCACTGGCGGCGGAGCTGTGTTCTTTTTCCGGTAATTTGTTCCATAGACGCGCGGCGAGGAGGGCACAGCGATGGCACTGGGCGACTGGCAGTCCTCCGGCTGAAATTGCGGCAGTGCCTTGTACTTCTTCTCAAAGTCTACCTGCTTAAGCACACTGCTGTGGAAGGATAAGAGTTAAATAAGGAAACCAACAAGCAACTCTGATGGTCTTACTTATTCATCTCATCGTTCTTCTTCTTGAGGGCCGCTGCCGCTGATCCCGGAGTTCCCTTCATCGGAGACTTTGGCGGTTGGTTGACCGTGCTGCTGCCGCTGCTGGTAGTCGGCGTCAGAGGCAGTTGCTCATCGCTGTTCGGCGTAGTCGTCGAGGACGTGGGCGTTGGCAGGGCCGAGCTGAGGCTGCTGCTGTTCACATGGCCAATGATCGGCGAAGAGGAATCCATAAATGTGGGCGAGTGTAGTTTGCGGCTAATGTGCTGCCCATTGGTAGCCCCCAGATTAGCTCCAAAGGACACATTGTTCTCCGACTTGCTTTGAGCTGAAATGATGAAGAGGGCAATTTTAAGGTTTGAAATAAAGTGATTTCAAGAGATTTTCTTAGGTACACTCACATTGATTTTTCCTCCGCTGAAGTGGTGCCCGCCCCAGCTGCGCTGGCGTTGGTGCCAGAATAAACTGCTGACCATCGGCATCCATGTCGCTCTCATCGCCTCCACTCGCCGCTGAAGATGCACAGCCACCCATGCCACTCTCAGCACTTCGTTCCGGCGGCGCACTCATGAGATATGTGGCCGATTTTGGAGTGGATGGCATCGACTTGTACGATGGTGAACTGGCCGGCGGTTCGGCACTATGGCTTGGCGTGTATCCTTGCAGCAGCATCGTAGGCTGTGCACTCACAGGCGGCGGCAGCGAGGAGATACCATTGTGGTTCTTGAATATGTAGCTTCCTGGCGTAAAGGCGTCCAGCTGCAAGTGCTCCAGACTGGGTGTGCCCGGCTGGTGTGAACGCTGGTGAAAGGGGTACTGAAAAACAATACAAATATTATCCAAATGTGCTTCCAGTGCGTTTCAACTTTACTCACCGGGTTGCTCATAGCGAAGAACATCTTCTGGCCTTGCGCTGGTCCGCCTCCCATGATCTGGGCGGGTGCCGATGCCGGAGGCGTAGCAATGGCTGCTCCCAGTCCCATGCCCGCCGGCGAAGATGGAACACACGCCTGGTGGGCAGCTGCGGAACAAGAGGTGGAATTGGAGGATGAGGAGGTTGTTGTATTTGAGTTGATCATGACTATGCTGGAGCCACTGCTGGCCACAGGTGCAGCAGTACTTGCTGCCGTGATTGTTAGTTCGTTGGCATTACTACTACTATGATTTGTTGCCGCCGCCTTTGTTAGCACGGTGAGAGTTGCTCCAGATTGACTTGTAGCTGCAGTCCCGGCCGTCGTGGATGTTGCTGTTGCCGCTGTCAGGATGCGGGCATTGGCTGGCAATGTGATCTTATTACAGGCATTGATGCTGATGAAGGACACGGGACGCAGGGTGGCTGCTCCCGACACGGGTGTTGCTGAGCTGCCGCCCAGATGTTGCTGGTTGTACGAGTTGACGTCCGTGATAAGCAACATGGTTGCCGGTTGGGATGTGGCAACCTGCTCTTTGCCTGCCATCTTTGGCTCACTCTCTCTTTCGCCTTCCCCTTCATCGTTCTCGTCCTCTTCATCCTGACCGTGCAACGTATCCAGGACCAAGGCATCGTAAAGGATCGCCGCTCGCCCTGTGCCCTTATGGCTGCCGCTAAGTTCGCATCCTTCTTGCAGCGTCAGCAATTTGCGTATGATTGGCGTTGCATTGTTGTTAGTATTGCATGTTATTGTGGTTGTTGGATGGTGTTGTGTTGGAAAATTGGAAAATTTATTAGGGGCTTCTTTACTGGCTGGGTTGGATGATGATGATGATGCTGATGAAGTGGATGTGACCGTAGCAATCACTGGTGATCCCTGAACCTTTTGCTTGAAAAACAACGGTGGCGGAGTGTTGTGTGGATGGGAATGTGGGTGTTGTTGCGTACGTATGATGGTGAAATGATTGATTGTGGGCGTGGGCACGCGTGTGATGACCGTCGGTGGAGTTTCGCCGCGTCGCTGGTGCAGATGCTTCAGTTGCTGGTGCGGGGAAATCGACGGTTGCAGCGGGGTTAAGGATCGCACTATGGTGAACTGTTTTCGCTTAATGGGGGTCACAATGTTGGCCACCGGCGGTGGCGTGGGTGTGGGCGTAATCACGGTCTTTGACATCGGATAGGGGGCAAGTTCATCGAAACCGGCACTGGCATTCACACTGGCCAGTTCCTGCATGAACTGCTCATCGTCCTCGTCATCATCATCGTCGTCCTCTTCGTCTTCATCCTCATCCTCTTCTTCGTCATGTTCTGCATCGACCAATTCCGCATTATCCTTATCGTTATCCTCCCCCGACTTGGCCCCCTTGGTATTATCTTCCCTATTTGTTTCTTCTTATACGATCAATTGATTTTTTTATGGGTGAGGTGACGAAAATGACAACGTTACAAAGGAAGATCAATAGTGGGGTGTGTTAATCGTGTGAGAGAGAGAAAGTGAAAGAAACAGAGAGAAAGATGTTATGTTATGCAAAAAGCTTTCGTTGGAAAAACTTTGCAGATGAACTTGCGAATGTTAAATGATAAGTGGGGATCGGGCGTGAGGCGTTCGATGCAAGTGCAGGGAGGGATTTAATTTTGTATCTCTCCAATTTGATTCTTTGCACAAATATATAAGTCAAAACATTACGTAAAATCATACGACGTCAACAAATCATAGTAGAAATAATGCCAATTCTAGATTACACTAAATAAAGTGAAAATTATATAAATAAATTATATAATTGTAAATAAATATACAAATAATATGTGGAAAATATGATAAAAAAAAAATAAGTAAAAAAAGTACATATCTAAACTAGGTCGTTTATGAGCATTAAGACGGTTTTCAATTCAACATCAAGCAACATGATTTGAAATGATAAAACCAATATTATTTAATAATTATATCAAGTAATAATAATCCCTGCATTTTTTTTTTTATCTCCCCTTACAGTTCTCTGGCTCCAGTTTCTCACCTCTCAAATCCGTGGGGCTGCGATGCGGATGGTGCATGGGGTAGTGGAACTGCTTCTGACTTAAAGCCGTCGCCGTTGGCACATTGAAGTTGAAGATGGCACCGACGCTGCCGCTGCTGGGTGGCGGGGCACTGACCACGCCCCCTTGGGCAGCGGATCCCGAACCACCGTTAAGCTTGTAAGGCGATGGCGGCTCCTGTTTGATGTCCTCTTGCTTGATATGTGGCTGCATGGACGCAACGTCCTCCAGTTTGCTTCCGCTGCCCTTGGGGCTAATGGGCATCGACTTAAAGGCGCCGCCTGTGGATCAAAGTTTTAAGGAATCCCTTGATTAGCATTTGATGGCGGGATGAAGATTAGCGGGGGTTTGCTCGCCTGTGGGTTGGAATGGTGTTACACCGATTGGATTCTTGGGACTAGTGTACTGCGTGTAGATGGACATCTGAGTGTATGGCAGCATGTTGCTCTCCAGCACCGGATGGGCCTTGATGGCCTTCGGCTTGAGAGTAATCTCGCGTTCTCCTCCGCTGAGCGGCGGTGCAGTCATGGCCTGGCCATTGGCACCGGACGTACTGTGCTCCTCCGCCGAACGCTGCAAAATAATTGGAAAACCAGTTAAGTTACGCTGTTTAAGATGTGAAGGGGCAACCAATTTATTCACCTGATTTGCTTCTGGCTGCTGCTTGCGGTAGTCAAAGGGTGCATCGTCCATGTCTGAGTCATTTACCCGCTCGCGGCAGTGCAGGTCTAACTTCTTCACAGGCTGCTGTGGCTGCTCCTCTTCGACCACCAGCATCTGCTCATCTTCGTCGGAGGGCAGCTCGTTCTTCATCATTTTGCCGTTGCCGCTACCCTTTATTGAGATCGTGGTCGGCGCCTCATCGCAGGTGCTATTATAATTATCGATCGTCAGCGGTATAATGTCGCCCTGCAGATCAGAGGATATGCCCTGGCCACCGCAGCTGCCGCTGCCTCCTGGCGTCGAGGGGCACATGTCGTGCTCCAGGGAATCGGAGCCATCCACCGAGAACAGGCGCATCTTGGCGTCACCAGTGCCGGCTGCCCCGCCCGCCTTGCCACCAGGAGTGGCCGTCGAAGTGGACGACTTTCGGCGATCCTTGGAGCACCATTTCCACTCAGGATGAAGTTTAAAGTGCGCATCCTTCACGGAACTGGCCAGCTCGTGGTATTGCGCCTTTTGCTCTGGTTTCAGGGCGTACCACCACTCACCCAGGATCTTGCTAACAGTACGGTTGTCCTGATTAGGATGCTTCTTGTGTACCATCTTTCGGTGCTTCTTGGAGAAAATCATAAAGGCATTCATGGGTCGCCGGATCTTCTTGTTTGCCGGCTGTCCAGCCGCTGCTCCGGCTGCTCCCGCTTGTTGTTGCTGCTGCTGTTGCTGCAGAGCGCTCAAAGATTGACTCCTCCGCTTGGCAGCCGAAGTGGCTGGGGCACCTGCCACTCCATCGCTGGCATCATGGCACTCCTCCAGCTTGCGTATGTTGCTGTTGTGGGCTTGCAGTCGCATGGCTACCGTTTGTTTCTTACTGCTTCCCGCGATCGCAGGCGTAGTGGGCTCAAACACATCATCGTCCAGCTGATCTTCCGGCTCCTCCTGCTGCTGCTGATGTAGCCTCTGGTTTGCCACTGCAGCCGCTGCTGCTGCCGCTACCTTGGCATCGTTCATCGAACAATTGAGCGGCTTTCCCGGCGAACAGAGTGGAGCGGGCACAATCAGATGGTTGTTGTTGTGGTTCAGCGGCATCTGTGGCGGCGACTGCTGCTGCTGCACATGTTGCTGTTGTTGAATTTGCTGATGCTGCTGCTGTTGATGCATCATCACCACGTTGTAGTTGCTGCCCGAAGTGGTCAAGGTTGGGGTGGCCGGAGCAGCCGGCGCCTTGCTCATTGGCGTCATTTGTGGAAGCAGCTTGTACCAGGGCGCATTGTAGCCTAAAAATAGAGGGAGGTATTTAATAATTTATATAGTAAAGCACGTTTGAAACGGTTCGGCATTTGGAATAACCCCTTTATAATAACATACCGTTTTTTGGCAGCATTTTATCTTGCCCTAAGGACACCACTGTTGCCGCTGTTGAGGTGGGCGTGCTTGGCTGATGAAATGAAACCGTTGTGGGTGGCAGGGGCACTGTCAGCTGTGTGGCGTCCACAATCACGGGATGAAAGGACTGACCGCCGGATACTACCACATGTGGATGTTGCTGGTGCTGTTGATGTTGATGTTGCTGCTGGCTGCTAGAGATGCGTATAACGCTGGTGGCATGACCCACGTTGTTGTTGTTGCTGCTGCTGCTACCGCTGATGGGTGGTGCCGCTGGAGCTGGCAAACTGGCAGGTGGCGGTGGCGGAGGTTGGTGGTGCTGTTGCTGCAGTTGGTGGTGCGGAGGTGGGGCATGCATCACCAGCGAAACGGGTGTCGTTTGCGGCGGCAGTGGTTGTGCGCTAGCAACCAATGTTGCTGTCGTAGCTGCAACATGAGTATTGTTGCTGTTGCTGCTACTGCTGCTCGCCTCCCAGCCATTGTTGTTGTTATTGTTATTGTTGTTGTTGGCATTGTAGAGCACCGGACTGGGTGTTGTTTTCCACTTGGAGTCAAGCGGTACGGCCACAGGTTGCTGTTGTTGCTGTTGTTGTTGTTGCTGTTGCTGCTGC
The DNA here is from genome assembly GCA_018153365.1 of Drosophila fuyamai. Lineage (NCBI taxonomy): Eukaryota > Metazoa > Arthropoda > Insecta > Diptera > Drosophilidae > Drosophila > Drosophila fuyamai. Next base: position 8,676,182 of record JAECXW010000116.1, on the reverse strand, counting down.
GACTGGTTGGCGATGGGCGTAAAAAAGTTCTGCCTGTGACTGGCGGACACATTAACCGGCGAATGGGCAATGGCATTTAACGGTGACGCTCCGGCATGGTTCACAGGTGAGGTGTACGAGGGCGTGGCAGATCGAGAGCTGCTCAGCGATACTATAAAAATACGAAAAAAGAATCACAAAATTAAATCCTGATTTTGTAAAATATAATCCTTGGGGGGTTAAAATAAAACACTCTTTCGATCTCGTGGCATTACATAAGCACTGCAGATATAGTTTGGCCCCCAGCTCAAAGTCCTGGAACGCATTCATGACGTCCTTTCGCTCCTCTTGTGCATTTCCACGGAAATATCTTCTTCGCTCGCCAACTGAAACCGCTTAAAATACACTTTTCTGCTTTCGTCGTCGTCGTGTGTTTGTCACATTCGCTTTGTCCGCTGCATTCGCATCGCTTTGCTTTTTCCGTTCTTGCTCTTGGTTCTTCAGTTTTTTGTGCTCTTGACAGTTCCCACTTTTCAGCATAAATGCGGCAATCGTCGATTCGATTCTTCAGAGACGTACGTTTCTTTCCAAGGGCGGCACGGCGACGTCGACGTCGGCAGCATAAGTCGAGCGCCGCTCTCTATCTCTCTTGGGCTCTCTCCTTTTCTCCTTGTCTCTGAGCCGCCGCTCGCCATGTTTGTTTACCTGCCGTAAAGGTGTGTGCGTGCCTGGCCGCTCTCAAGTGCATTTTTGTTTAGGTAAAAACGAATCAAAGGCAGGGCAAATAACAAGAAATGAGCTGAATAAAAGAAAAGAATCTGTTGCGCTTCGCACGCAGCCTCTGCCTACGTGGACGTCGCTGCCGTCGCTTTGTTTAGTCTCAAGTGGCTCTGCCGCAGCGATCACAACGTCTTTTACCTTCTGCAGGTGCTCAGGAATGCGTGGACACAGTGGCACAATGAGAGGGGGTAGAATGTGGTAGTAGACTTAGGGGGTCAAAAGACCTCCTATTACTTATACTCGGGTGTCGTTTGGTTTCTTTCAAAATATCTCATACAATATTTAGAAAAGGTTCGGTAGAAATACCTTTAATTTTACCTATGATTGACTGATAAAAGTAAGTTACTTTAGCGGAATTGTATTTCGTTAAAAAAAATGAACTGAAATAGAAAATAAATTGTTTTGAATAATCCGAAATAAATTTATATTAACTTTTTTTACCCCCACTATTATTTCCCATATTCCCCTACTCAAAGTCCTGCGTACGCCTCTGGTTGATCATCTTCCTTCGCCGCTGCTGCTGAGCAGTCGCTGTCGCTGCCGACGTCGCTGCGTCTGACGTGTAAATCACGCTGCGGTCACACTCTCAAGTGGCCAAGCGGGTGGGAGTGGGAGTAAGAGAGGTTTCGTGGATTTCTTTCTCTCTTTCTTCGACGGACAATGGAACCCTTGATGCGTTTTCGGGATCGAAATTGGAATCGGACACGACCTTTGCGCCACAGCAGCGACACCTTTCATGAAAAGCGGCGGACAGGCGGACGGACAAACGACCTTTGTTGAGGTGTGTGAAAAATGGACAGGGGTCGGGAGGTCGGTAGGGAGTGGAAAACAGAAAGAAAGACGGCGCTGCCACAATAAAACTTTATGATATGCATTTTATGGTGAATTGGAAATACATCGAACCAGAAAACAAGAGATTTAAAAGGTCTCGGTCGTGTCGACTTGACCAAGTGCCCTAACCTTTTCAAGAAATTAGGCAGGGTATCTACCTTAACGATCTCAAATAACAAACTATTTAGAAGTCTATTTCCTCCACAATTTAGGAATAATTTCTGACCTTAAACATATTCATTTTAATTTATTTTTAGAAACTAATTACAAATAGGAGTAATACATAATAAAACAATAATCTGAAAAACATAAATTGTATCTTAAAATTTTGTTTACTGCTTAATCGGTTTTAGAAAACTTTATAACACCAATTTGTGTAGTAGTACAAGTCTAACTCAACGTATGCAAAATATTTAAAACAAAATGCTAACGCTTATCAAATTTTGTAATTGTATCTTTAATATTTTTCAGTGATCCGTATTAATATCCGATATTATAGCCAAAAGCTTAAAATACCAGGCTCAATCATAAAAATATTTAGTTTTAATCATACAACCTTTATGTATAAAATAAGCCTCTTTATTGAACCCATTTTTATGTTCCAAAGGAGCTCGACAATCCATTTATTTTAGGTCTGCTTTTTATGGTCTTTTAACGAACACTTTTTCCAGTGCTTTAGAAATCCGGTTCTGCTCTGAATGAAAGACGTTCGTTTCTTCTGCATTCCAAAGGAATTCTTAAATGGGGGACCCCTGTATAAGGTATGAAAAAGAGGTTTTCCACGTTGTGTAGGGTGCACACATTTCTCCTGCCCCGAAAACGAAATCAAAGAACATTTTTCCAGAAGCGCCGTAAAGAATATCGTTTTCGGACCGCTATGCCTGCTGCCTTTTCCAATCTATGTATGTAATTGCGTGAACAGAGATAGATTAACGGTTAAGCCGGCGCTGGTCAGGCTCGAAAGGGATGGCACGAGGGGCTGGGAGGGCCAGCCTTGGAATGAATTGCTACAAACTATGAATAAATTGTTTGGACCGGGTTCCAAAACGGAATTTTTTAATGCGTTTATGATACCTTCTGCCCGGATCGTAAAGAGTCAAGAGGTGTGATGGCAGCGAAGAGACTTACCCAGCATGACGGCCGCATCGGTCTCCTCCTGATCGTAGCGACCTTTGACCCGATAGTTGGGCGACGTCTCCGAGTCGCGAGAAGTGTCCTCATCGATCTGCGTTTTGCTGCTTGATCGGCTGTCACTAATAAATGAGAACCAGATAGATGCACAGGTTAGTTGATTTTCTGTAGTTCTTAACAAATCATTTTTTTAATAATCCTCTCTGGATCTTTTTGATATTTGCTCCCTAGTGATTTTTTATCTTGTTTTTTTTTTCTTTGAAATGTAATTGTTTTTATTTTTAATTATATAGTTTTAATCAATAATATTAAGATTTAAAAATTGTTATTTTACATTCTAAAAACCTTTTCGAATCTTAAGAAATCACATTAAAAAGGTTTTTTTAAACCAAGAAAGAAAGTACAGCTCACCTTAGTAGACGTCCCGGGCCCGTGGACGAAGGAAGGGCGCTATTATTGCCCTTCTGGTTGAGATGCCGGGAGCAGAAGCCGCGCCGCTGAGATTCCTTGGTGCACAGCATGCACAGGCGGCGCCACTGCTTTCCGTTGTACTTCTTGCGCACGCCTGACTCCGACTCCACGATATCTCCTTTCTTGAAGCGGTGCGGCGTGGTGGCCTGAGATCTGTGGATGGCACTGCCGGTTCATTAGCAAGCGGTAAAGGATAGGGGAGAAGTTATGAATAACAGGATACAAAATAGTGGATATGGTTAGTTAGTTGCAATGTTGTTAGGTTTAGATTCGCCAATGCATTCTTGATATACATTTTCAGTAGATTGTGCTATGAGGTGATAAAGTAATTTATTTCAAATTTATCACAGAATCGAAATTCATAACTTCACTAATTATTTAACTCCCTGTTGAAATTTCGTTCTCATCGAAAGTGTACCACTCACCTTGGTGTTGCTGGATGAGATCGTGGTGTGAGCCTCTGGTCGAGTAGACTGGACGTGCTGCCGCGGCTCTGCATGCTGCTCCGTTTGCTGCAGGCGCTCATTTTCTCCGTGTCCAGCTCGCCTGCGGCTGGCGAGTATCCGATGCCGACCCGTTTGAGTTCGTCGTCCGAGTCGTAGTCGTCGTAGCCCCGCGACGACTGTGGCTGCTGCTGCTGCATCTTGAGGTGCTGCCCATTGCTGCCCGGGGAGATCACGAGGTCCGGCAGGCCGTTGGTCTGCGGGGGATGCGACTGCGCCGCCTGGGCCACTTGCTCCGATCCTTGGGAAGGCCCGGCGAATGGTGGTCGCGTCTGGAACGGCGATGTGGCCGTCGTCCGATAATACTCTTCTTGTTTCACGAGATGCTGCTGCGACTGTTGTTGGGTGGGCGTGGGAGGTGCCGTGGGCAGCTTGCCGTCATAGCGGGTGGCCACAAAGGTCAATGGCGCTCCGGTGGCAGCCTTTGGGTAAACGATATTGCCACTGGGTACGGCCATAGCTTCGCCAGTTGCTGCTCCTGCTCCTGCTCCTCCTGCCGACACCTTCCGCTTGCCACTGGGTGCGGGGACGGTTGCTCCACCCGTAGGTGTCAGTTCGTTGAGCTCATCCCACCACGGCGGCTGCAGCAGCCTCAAATCGGCGCGACGCACTACCTTAGTGGTGGCCTGAAAAAAGTTCATAATAGACTTAATTTCAGAGACAACTATTGACGTACATCCCAATACTCTTAAAGATATCCTAACCATTTAAAAGGATGCAAATCCTTAATATTATTTCAGCTTTTTACATCGAAAATAAGCAACAAGCTGAATCGGACATACTACTACACATACTATCCCGTTCTGAATATATGTACATATGTCTCAAAATATTTTAGTGTAAGCCCACAGAGTGTTGAACATTTCCCATCGACATTCTCTATTTAATGCTCTCCCCCAAGACCTAAAGCTTAAATTTATAAAATTACCATTAAGATTTAAATTATGATTCAAAAGTATCTGACTGCCGTTCAAACGTAACCAAACCCTTTTCAACTCACCATTTCATCGCCGATCAGTTGCACGCTATATTGCTTCGTGGCCTGGTTGATGTCCGTAATGATGCCCTCCACGTAGACGAAGCTGCCGGAGCCACGACCCTCCACCCGTTGGCGTACACAGACACGGGCATCCAGTGAAATCTAATCGTGGAAGAAAAATCTTCATTAGAATGTACGACTCCCAAAAAAAAAGCTTCGTTCGGTCTACTTACATCCGCCATGGGCGGACTGGCATCGAGTATCACATGGTTGCGTCCCTGGTGCAACACATCCTGATATAACAGCAATCCCAATTCGGTGGAATCGAATTCCACGAGTATTGAGTCGGGAGACGCCTCCTGCACTTGACGTATTATCCCTGGGGCATAGTGATTGTGGATTTTGGCTAGGACACGCGTGTTATTCCACTCGCTGAGATCGAGCAGGGATTGCTGCTGCTGTTGCTGCTGCTGGTGTTGTTCCTGTACATGTTGCTGATTGTTTGAGTTAAAGCTAAAACGTTGTTGCTGTTGCTGTTGGTAGTAGACGGCGGTTGTGGGCGTGTGTGTGCGTTGCTGATGATTAATTGTGGCTGCGTGACTATTGTTGCCGCTGGCAACATGTTGCTTGTAAGTACTACCGCTCGCATGTTGCAGGGGGGATGCAATGATAATACGTTGCTGCTGCTGCTGCTTGATATCGCTGCTAATGCTGTTGCTGCTGCTACTGTTGTTGCCGGCGCCTGCACCGCAACTCACGATCATGCGATGCAGCTGATTGCCGTTGGCCAGGCCATCGCTATTGCCATTTGTGTCGGCGGGTTTCTGCTGCTTCTGCAGACTCAGTTGCTGCTGTTGCTGGGGATGCTGCTGCTGGAGATGCTGCTCGGTTTTGTCCAGCTCTGCTGGATCGAACTTTCGCTTCTTGGGATGTTGCCGCGGCTGAGGTGGTTGCTGTTGCTGAGGTGTGCTGGTTGCTGCTGTTGTTGTCTGTAGGTGCGGCTGGAACAGCACATGTTGCTGGTGTTGCTGTGTTGCTGTTGACTCGACGGCTGCTGTTGTTGTTGCTGTTGGTATACCGGCGATTGTTGCTCCCGTTGCTGGTATCACCATTTTGTTGGCGGCAACAACAAAAACTTGTTGCTGCTGTTGCTGCTGTTTGTTTGTTATGACATAAGTCTCGGCTGCGGCAATCGCGGCTGCTCCTCCTCCATGTGTTGCTGTTGCAGTTGCATTGGCAGCGCTGAGCATCTTAGTTGTGGCAGCAACATGTGTGTGGCTTGTTGTTGGGAGGGGAAGTGGAGTGGGTCGGTTGTGTTTTACTTCGGCTGGTGTTGCTACTGCAACGGCGGTGACATCAGCAGCATCCTTCCTGCAATTGAGGCGAAAGGCGAGAAAATTTGTTAATTAAGTTGACAACAGAAAACCATTAAAATCAACGACGCCGTTGTCGATGTCATTTCATAATTAGTGTAATCCGCATCCGGACAACCCTGACATCCTACCACGATCCACAGGACTCGCAGAATCTCTGGCGCCCGACGTCAGGCCATAAAATTCAATCTCGCCCAACTATGGGCCTCTCTGTGTGGGAATTTGCGACGACAACGGAAACATTTTAATTTGCACAGACGTCCAGTGGTCTGGGTTGGCTTGTGGGCGGTGGGCGTGGCCCTAGCCGGCATTAAAAAAAGCGTAAAAATGAAATATAAATGACACTTGAAAATATAAAAGACACAGACGGACGTACAGTTGCACAAAAAGTCAAAATCATTCGGCGACCACAAATACACACACAGATTAAGGCGCAAATATAGGCCCATCGTAGTAAGCCTGGAATTTCAGAACGGGGGCCAAAAGGTAGGTGCATGGAGGATAGAGCGCTTAAGGTCTTTCAAATTCACAGAGTAACGAGTATATCCGAAGAAACCTAATTAGCTTATTACGATTATAATGACGGATTAACTTTTTATTCAGTTTCTTCAAGCATTAATTATGTAATTTGGCGGTTAAGAACCTTTTTATAGTTGCAATATTTTTAGTACTTAAAGAGCACAGCCTCTTATTAACCTAAAAAGGTTATCTGTATATCTTACCATCTTAAATATTACAAGAGATCTCGGTATTAATACGTTGGATAAGTTGGTATACCTTTATCAACATATCTCCCTTTAGGGAGTCTTTAAAATGAATATATGGTTGAACTTATCGTAACCTAAAATGCCATAACTTTATCCGCAACCAAAAAGAACAGCCTGTAAACTCAGTCCATCATGTTTTCCATTTATTTTCATCAAACTTTTACCAATCCTCGCCCATTTTGGCTCTCAATTCATCAGACTTTGAAGCTCAAACAAGAAAGGAAAGCTAACTTCGGGCGGAGCCGAAGTTGATATACCCTTGCAGAATATTATGTAAATAATATTCTCCAAAATTATTCATATGATGCATTCTTAATACTAATAAAAATCCCAACTTCCTAACTTTAAAAACACCAAAGTTATGGCAATTTCAATCGTTCAGTTATATGGCAGCTATAGGATATAATGGGCCGATCCCTATAAAATTTGGTAGGTCGGATTGATTGGCCAAATATAAAACCCATAGAAAATCCCAACTTCCTAACTCTAAAAACACCAAAGTTATGCTATTTCCTATCGTTATATGGGAGCTATAGGATATAGTCGGCCGATCCTTATGAAATTTGGTAGGTCGAATTGATTGGCCAAATAAAGAAGCCATAGAAAATCCCAACTTCCTAACTTTACAAACAGCAGAGTTATGGCATTTCCTATCGTTCAGTTATATGGCAGCTATAGGATATAGTCGGCCGATCCCGGCCGTTCCGACTTATATACTGCGTGCAAAGGAAAGAAGGGTGTGTGCAAAGTTTCAATTCGATAGCTTTAAAACTGAGAGACTAGTTCGCGTAGAAACAGACAGACGGACAGACAGACGGACAGACAGACGGACAGACGGACAGACGGACAGACGGACAGACGGACAGACGGACAGACGGACATGGCTATATCAACTCAGGAGGTGATCCTGATCAAGAATATATATACTTTATAGGGTCGGAGATGTCTCCTTCACTGCGTTGCACACTTTTGACCAAAATTATAATACCCTCTGCAAGGGTATAAAAAGTGTAGCATACTTCTGGGCATGATACGTATACGACCGTTTGGCTTTGTAGTAGTGGGCCAGAGTTGCCACATCTCGCTGGCAGCTGCTGCAAATACGGCTTATCGCAGGACCAACTCCTGTCCGCCTGCATCTCCATCTCCATCTCTATATCCTTTTCCCTTTCCATCCACAATCCGCATCCATCTACATCGCTATATCCCCCCAACTCAGGTCGCTTGTGTGTAGGCGTAATTGCGGGAAATGACTGCCACGCCCATTGTGGGCGAGCTCTTAAACCCATACACCCTTACTACTATACACACACACTGTGAAAACGAAGCTAAATTGAAGCAACGTAGCAACCAGGAATGAATAAAAAAAACCTGCAGCCTTGGCCATATTGTTGTTGCCGTTAGTTGTTGCTGCTGCGCGGGACAAGTGCAATGATTGCTTTATTTTTTCTCCCCAACCATTATTTTTTTCAGCTCGCTTTTCACAACTTTGCTTTTCATTACTGTGGCCAGGGCTTTCGCGCTTTCGGTTGCTAGGCTGCCAGCAGCGAATTGCAATTGTTAGGAAAAGTCCACAAGGGCGGCGTTGCAGAGGCGTAAAGAAGACGCTGAAAGGTGGCAGACACGGTGTCTGGTACAGTTGTTAGGACAAGCGTGCTAAATGCCAAAGTAACACTGAGGAAAATACCTTTGAAAATTCTAGAAAATGTGGCCAAAAAAAGTTCTTATTATTTGTGTATCTTTAGTTATGAAGCAGCATATATAACATTTTTTGATTTCAAGATCAATCGTATTTTAAGTGTTGACATAATTAAGACTTTAATGCAGTATGTGTTTCTGTTTTTAAAGAATTTAAAAACAATTTTATATGTTTTCGTTTCTGTTTTGCTCTTGATCGATAGCAACGATCTTATCAGCAAACATTTATAATGTGATTTTATTTTTGTTTCTGTTGCACACAAGTTTGTTTTCCTTGGGGAAGCTTTCGTCAGCCCAGGCACAAGCGCAAACGTTTCTTCCAATTGACTTTGCTTTTCGCAGAAGGAATAAAATGCTCCATCAGAGTTGACAGCAATCTGAATATGATACCTCAGATGAAGGCTCAGCCTCAGGATCAGGCTTAAAACTCGACTCGTGGCGTCGGCAAGTTGAGCTTGCGATTAGTTTGACATATGCTCACATGTATACACCATTACCTCCTTCCACTTCCCTACTACAGCACACACATCCATAGAGCACAGTGGCAAGCTTATGCACATATTTATAAAGCTTTTATGTAAATAACTGCATATCTTCTATATTTGTTCATGCGTTGCAGCATGGGGCGTGTATGGTGCGACAGTGACGTGTGTGTGTGTGTGTGTGTGTGTGTGCCCAGACACAGAAAACGACATCAAAGTGGTGGTTAAGTCGGAGGTAAAATGGAGGTCAGAGGGAGGAAGGTTGCTACCGATGCGTGGCTAAGTAAATCTAACCATATCCACCTCTCCTCTTAACTTAACTTGGGATCGCTGGGAATCCGAATATCGTGTGCGATTCACAGGTTCTGACAACTAGTGGAACATAAGCCCAATCTGAAGATAGGTATACTAATTATACTATTACTAATTAATAATAATTAATGAATTACATTACATTTTTCCAGTTATTTTCAGGCTTGTAAAATTTCTTTGAATATGCATTTAAACATGGTCCAAACTATTAGGAGTAGAAATAAAATTTATATTATGTACTGACTGTACCTTCCAGTTTATATAATAGTCCCCAATAAATTGTGTTTCTCCATCGCAGTACTTCCAAACCTAATTTTATTCACACGTCTTAATAAAGCCTATAACTGTAGTGAAATATTAAATAGCACAAAAGGTTTTTTAGTTTAGACAATTTTAATAATTAAAAATAATATCACGCTGAGGTCCGTAAAAATAATAACGGTGGTTACTGCTTGTTACTATAACAATGTTCTAATGATGTATTTTTCTTTGTCCTACAGAATAAAAGGCCTTTAAGTTACTTAAACCTATTATCATTCATTGATGATTAACATTTCTTTTGACATAAATCGGTATAACTGACAATGGGATTTACTTGCAACTTAACTGGAAGAAAAAAAATCTTGCAATGGAATGTGAGCATTATTACAGTTATCTGTATATTATAGTACCCATTGCCAAAATTTCAGCAATTTCGGTTTACATTTGAGTTTAAGGGAACGTGTATGTATGTTGGCGTAAGTGTGGCTATTTCAATTGCCATCATTTCCATCTGCATTGTCTTTATTGTTGCCATTGTTGCATTTTATGATGTGGTTCAGCAACTGCATTTGGCATGCATGTCAATTTCTTGTGCTCTCATTGCACTTGGTTTTTGCTGTCATTGTTTTAGTTAGTTATTGTTGGCTGCTGTTGTTAATTGGCATATTCAGTTTTATGATACGAATACACACATGTCATACAGACAAAATAACTAATACCTACGCGATCGATTCCAATGCAGTCGTGCTAAATTGAATGCAAAACATGCGTGCAAACAAGACGACGATGTGTGTGCGACATTAAAGTGCCTTTGTTACACAGAAAAAAACATGTTAAATAAATATCGGTTTTAATTTATTAATTCAATGAGCAAATAATTAATCTAAGTACGTTAGAATATTAAGACTTAAGCGTCGGCCATAACAAAAAAAACCTGGTTTGAAGTTTACATTCGAGCTTTCATATCATCTGACCAAAAAATATGTACTCTATGTTTTTTATTAATCATCACATGATATTCATTTTTCTGTGTTATTTTAACATAGACAAGAGTGCAGGAATAGTGCAGTGTAATTAGAAGAGAGTTCCTTGAACCCTAACGGTCATTTGTTTTGGCGCGAAATCGAAAACGAAACGAAAAGTGTAGAATATGCGAGCAAAGAAGAGAGCAAGCCGAAAGTCCATGCAGAAAGTTAATCTCTTCCACTTCCTCCCGCTCTCTCCCAGTCTTTGGGCAACTCCCCCACTCTTTCTTTCCCGCCCGCACTCATTGCACTTAGCAACGGTACAAACGCAGCTCTGCTGACGTCGCTGCCCGGCTGCTGCAATGTCAGTAACCCCACTCTAGTGAAAAAGAGGGAGTGAAAGATAGAGAGAGACCGAGAGAACGGGGGAGTGCAGTTAGCGCTGTGAATTTGTTTGCTGTGATTTTTCTGTGCATTTATTTCTGACATTTTTACGTTGTATTTTATGCTGTTGCCAACTCGTCAACAGTCCTTCGCCCGTTCTCCAAATCAACCAAATAAAAGTACGCTCTTAGTCATTCAAAGCAGCCAACAGCAAAATAATGCAGCATCAAGTGAGAGTGAGTTATGGGCACCCTTCGTCCTCCACCTTTACCCACCCACTCTCATTTATGCCTCCTTCCATATCTTCGCTTTTTCTTCTGTTCCCCCTTCGTTTTCATCCTTTCTCTCCAGGAGAATCAGAGAATGAGTAACGTCGAATGCCGCTCATTTGCGTAGAGTAAATGCAAATAACGCGTGCATTCGAATACCCTTTCTCCTCTCACTCTTGCCTACAACACGTACACACAGAGCTTGCGTACCCACACATGGGAACGCATGAATGCAATGTGCTGCAGTAGCAACAACAAAAACTACAGTAGCGGAGGATGATTTTACATTGGCGCGTGTAACAGAGCTAAACAGCAGCGGTCGCAAAAATATAGATTATGATATATTATATGAAATTGAATTATTTCTTAATTGGAAGGTATACATTTGATTCACAGCCTTCCGGTGCTATTATCTAAAAATATTTTGAAATGTTATTTAGACCTTATTTGAAATCAGCAGAAAAGCACTAAAAAGTATGCAATAAAAATGTAAATTGCAATGGTGATTAGCAAATAAGGCCGTAATAATAAAAACTCTAATTTTCAAATGTCTTCGATTCCTAATAAGCATGTTTTCAATTATTTTTTAAATTGGGTGAATTATTAATTATATAGTCGTTTCTAATTAATACTTAAGATGAATATTTATAATTTTCTTTGTTTTATATGTGTTGTTCAACCCATTTTTTTGTCCCCATTTGTGCCCTTTACACATAGTTTATGTGTATACAGAGCATTTACTCATTTTTAGCTTTTCGCTTTTGCATGGCGTAAATTATTTGTATGCGCTGTGCTTGAGCTTATGTGGTTGTCGTTGTAGTTGTTGTTGCTTCTGTTGTTGCAATTGCACTATGGGGAAAATAAGAATGCAGCGGAGAAGAATGAAAAAGGCTGATGCGGGATGTTGAATGTTGACGAAGGCTTCCTTCTCCCGTTTGCTTTTGCTGTAAAGTTGTAAAGACAACGTGCCAGTGATGAGGTTGTGTGCGTTAGTGTATATGTTTGTTGGGGACCCGAAGGGCCCAATACCAATACCAATTCAACAACACCAATACCATAGCAGACTGTCCCTGGCAACATGAAAAGCGCGAGAATGTTGAAGCAGAAGAAAACGGCAGAAGAGGCAACAATTTTTTTCCCCTTTTCTTGTTCTCTCTATTTGGCGGAGTGAAATTGAAATGTGGAGCAGCGCGGGCGCCGACGACTGATTGCAGTGGCCAAACGATAAGATGACGGGACAAAAATGCAAAAAGGCAGGAAAAACGAATAGACAGTAAAACTTCAGCAAGTCGATCAAAATATACTAAAGTTTCAATCGAGTTTGTAATATATGTATGTACATACATATGTAGATATGCAGATTTACCGACTGCCTATGTATTCCTTTTCTTTCACATTTATTACTTTTTTTCGATTTCTGTTTTTATTAATAATAGTAATAATTATAAAAATATAAAAATAAATAGTACTTGCAAATTTGCCTTAAAAAATTTAAAACCAAAATTTCCTTCTATTTGTAATATAATATAAGAAATAATGTTAAATAGTGGGACTACTTTTATGTTTTGACCCATCCTTCCAAGGGGTACCGTAAGAATTAATATGCTTAAATGTTGATGTATTGTCTAGAATTATTAAAAAAAAAGGAAAACTGATACCGTTTTCATGTCAATGAATTTTCACTATAAAGCCGAGGATGGCGTGAGCTCTTCTCCGACAACATTTCAGCGGACAATTCTCAAGCTCGAGCAAAAAAAAAAAACAAAAAATAAGAAGAATACAACTTTAACGGTAGCCAGACGCTTTTACATCTTCTTGATTACAACAAATGCAGCAAAGAACCCAACAACAAAAAAATTGCATTTTGGCGCCTTCTAGAAGCCACCGCATTTTCGCATTTAGTTGCAGTTTCTTAATTGGCTTTAATGCATTTCGATTAATTCTCCAATGTTGCTTAAAGTTTCTCCTTAGGCCACAGACTAATTAAAATTGTTTGCTGTGTCTAGCGGCTAGAAGTCAGAACAAGAATTTTTCCTGGCCATCATCATCATCAACATCGCCGTCATTGCAGCTGCTAGTGCTGTTGGTCTTTGTGTCGCCTGGTGTTTCCAGCTAATTGCAGTTAAGAAACAATTTAGTACTTAAATACATACATTGCACTTTAAAGAAATGTGAGTGTGTGTAGCGAAAGATCAGTGAACTTATCATTATCTGAAGTATATTAGCACTTGAATAAGTACTGAGTGAATTGCTTTCTACATACATATGTACATACTTCAAAATACATACATTCACCAATTTCCTATGTATTTCAAAGTCCTATATTCTTATTGTAATGGAACCTTAGCAACACATTTCATATAATGTATAGTACTAAATATATAAATAAAAAATAATTAATATTTTATATTATTAAAAATGGTTTTAAAAATGTGTGCAATGAGAAGGGAATTTACGAAATGAAAAACTTATAATTGTATTTTATAATCATGGAATAAGTCATGTAATGCTACAATTTTTAGATATACATTTTCATTATATTTCCTTTCGTTTTGATGATATACGAAAAAAAGTATTTATGCAGTATATTTATATATTATTATATTTGCAGTATATACAAATATTTTTATCTAAACCAAAACAAGAATCGATATATTCACAAATATTTTCATTGCAACCAAGTGTCAACTTCAATTACACAAAAGACAACTGCACTTCTGAATAAATAAGCAATGCAGGGGAAGTTAAGACTCCATTGCAAAATATATTAAAATGTTGCAATCGTTTTGGGATGACAGGCAATGACAACCGTCGACGATCTTGATCATGATCATGATTAAATATGATAATGCAGAACGGAGACGGCGATTCAGTAATGACAATAACAACAGCCAGCGGCAGCGAAAGGAGAAAAGGCTGTGGAAAAGTATGGTCGCATAAAATTTGCATTAAATCATTTCGTTTTTTCTTTGACTTTTTTCTTGTTGTCTGCCTCTTTGGCATCCCCATTTCAGCTCCTTCCTCCTTCTTATTTACCCCATCTCGACTCAAACGTCAAACGGTAGAATGTGTTGCAAATTTCAATGCAATATGCCGCCGACATCGCTGACGATGCCGAATAGGGATGTACACTGGAAAATAACATCCGAATAATCAGTCATTCATCCTCTTTAAGTTTTCTATTGATAATATGCTAAAATAGTATACAAATCATCATAGTTGTTTTGTGCCTGAGATTTTTAAACGTTTTTTTTACATATACCTAATTCAATAGAAAAGTTTTGACAAAAAAAACTACGTTTAAAACTATTTGTTATCAACTAAATATATTACAAAATCTATTATTATTTTGTAATATTTATATTTTAATTTTTTTCATGTGATAGAGCTAAGAATGCCGAGGAGGGCGATGAAGAGGCGCATGAGCAAAGCGTTAAGCTGAAAAAAAAGTATGAAAGTAAACAAAAACAAGAGAGAACGCTATAGTCGGGTGCCCCGACTATCAGATACCCGTTACTCAGGTAAAAGGAGTGCGAGGGAGATGGAGATAGAAACTTTGATCACGCATAACTTTTAAACGAATGGTCCGATTTGAAAAATTTCTTCTACATTTCGATAGGTATTGATAAACACAATAAAACTGCATTTTTACTTTTCCGAAATATTTAAATTTATATTTAAATAAAATCGTATATAAGCGATTGTGGGCGTTAAAGGGGGCGTGGCACCTGTTTGAAACAAACTTGCGCTGCGTAGGAACTCCTAAAATCTGCATGCAAAATATAAATCTTCTAGCTTTTATAGTTTCCGAGATCTCAGCGTTCATACGGACGGACAGACGGACAGACGGACAGACGGACATGGCTAGATCGACTCGGCTAGTGATCCTGAACAAGAATATATATACTTTATAGGGTCGGAAACGCTTCCTTCTACCTGTTACATACTTTTGCACGAATACAATATACCCTTTTACTCTACGAGTAACGGGTATAAAAAGGGGAAAATGTTCAAAAGAATAAACAGCCAAAGCTCAGTTCCTTATGCCCCCGCTACTGTTTAAGGATGGATTGCGGATGAAAAAAAAATATACAAAAAATTGAGAAAAAATAAAAAACCTACGGGCGTCGGCATCTCTCGTTCGTGTCAATAGCTCTCGGTTACCTACAAAGAAATTGGAACTGTGCCTAAGTCAGCCCCTGCTTCAAATACATTTTGTTTTTCCTACTTTTTGTTTATTTGTTTTTGCCTGCGAGTGGGTTAAAAACAAAATTATATTTGGCTTAAAGCGGCAACATTTTGCCGTGCGTAAACATAAATGTTGCTGGCCACATTGTTGCCTTAGCTTACCGACTTTGATGATTTTGTATCGCTGGGGTTTCATTTGAAATATTAGCCAAAACGTTAATAATAAACAAAGTATGCACATATAAGATTATTCTTCGAGATATTCTACCATAAACAACTATAAAATGTCAATAAATCACTGCCAAAATAAACACAGTTGTGGACTTATGATTTATGCGGGGCTTGGAGCTTTTCCGTCAATACAATTCGTGGAAGAGCCATTAGTTTCCAAGGCAGAAATAGAGAATCTATAATTTAAAAAGGCTAAAATATTTCTGAATTAATATAACTGAAATATTTCTTACGTTTTTCGTACTATCAATTCATAACTGAACACCTTCGATTACTTTTTCTGTCAATTACTCAATTCTCAAGTAAACCCAATTTAATGACTTGATTGCAAATTGAATTCAAAATGTAAATTAGACCAAAACCACAATGCAGCCAACAAAAACAGCACATGAGAACGTTCTCATGTATCCCGTGCCACTTTGCAAAACCTTTAATAATTGCTGTAATTCGAAATCGATGTCTATCAAAAATGTGCATAGCAATTCTTTTTTCAACAGTCTCACGGCTCTGAATTGTTCTGTCATCGCGTCAACATCTAGATGGCAACCCTGTTCTTATTTTTTCCTTCGTTTAAACGTTGTATTTTTGCTGTTCTTATGCAATTTTCACTATCAAATATTTATGAAAGCAGAAAAAAAGTGCGAATACATTGAAGAACTGCATAAAAAATGCGAATACATATGATTTGAAATGTGTGTGTGCATGACAGTTTGGTTGTTTGTTCTATGAAAAATGCATTTGATTGAGCTCTAAATGCAAATTGTGCCGCTGTTTGAGTGCCTCGGAGTATTGTGATTTCATTGTTATAAATGCGTGAGATTGCAAATATATTTGGGATCCGAGTATTTATATTGTTAATATATAACAATATATATACTCGGCTCCCAAATATATTTGTTTTGGTTTTTTAGCTTACCAGGTTTCCTAACCATTAGTTAACGTTCACCAATGAATATATTTTTTTGCCATCATGGTTTTAATTTATTAAACATATTTCAGAAAGAGGTCGCAAGAACATACAATAAGCTTATCAAAATATTTAAGTCACAAACCATATACAATGATTGGAAATATATTTTGATCGTTATTTTTTTGTATGCACAGTAGAATCCGGTTATAACGACTCCGCTTCTAGTGTCCGTCCGGATATTGCGACGAAAACTCGATATATATATATATATATACTTATATGATACAAACTTATATGGTTAGTGCGGCTTCCGGGTATAACGACGTAAAATCGTCGGTCCCTTTAAAGTCGCTATAACCGGATTCTACTGTATGTACTTTTAAATACTATTCGGAAAAACATAAGTTTGGAATGCTTAAGTCACAATCACAGAGCACAGAATATTAAAATTAAAGAATTTATTTGACTTTCCCTTCTTCTTTAATATTACACTTACACTTTAGAAAGGTAATGGAGAAAATCAATAAAACACATTTTGATATAAACTCGTAAAAAACAAGATAACGCACACGTTCAACTTTATTATCAATTTTTGGGCCAACTAACAACGCTAATGAGGCTAAAGCAAAACTTTGACTCGATAATTTGTTTTCTGGACTGGGGAAGCGATGTAAGCTTAGTAAAGTGATAGAAGTTAGTTGGCAAAACTGTTAGGAACCCAACTTGGCCATTGAGTGGGAAAATTGGACTGCTTATTGGATATGGATTATACGTAATAGATTTTAAATTTTGTTCTTTTGGGACTCAGTAAGTTATAAGTGAAAGTGCGTAATAAATAAATAACTTTCAATGTTAAATTTTAAAATTTTTCAATCTATCAATAAGTAAATAACCTTTTTTTTTAATGTTCTTACACATTTTCACCCTTAGTATCGCACCGGCTTTTAAAAATATTCTGACAACCGTAGAGAGTGCCTACCCTTTGCTACTAAACCCCTTTCCAAAAAGAAAGTGCATAGAGAACTTTTCTCGACAAATGTATATCAAAAACCATAAAGGCAAAGAAAAGCAGCATAGGGGAGAAAAATCTTTAGAATTCAGTTTACTTTGCTTAAGTAAAGCCGAAGAAGGCAGTGCGGGCGTTGCAAGGAAAAATGATTAGGGGACCGGCTTTCAGAGCGAACTATTATGGCCAAAAGTGTCAAAGGCAGGCCAGGACTTCATCCTCATCAGCTTTATTGGATAGGGGAGGAATGAACTGTGAACAACACTTTTGTAGTCGTTCCTTAACATAACACGGGGCCTCAAATTGATTTACCCAAACCGAAGCACAACACTAGCAGTAAGAAAAAGCGAGGGAAAAGGCTGGGAAAAGGAAAATTCATTTGCCTTCTGGCCGAGGATACGTTTCCCAGTTTGGAACGTGCGCTGGCATGGTGATGAGCATGGGCAATCTCAAGGATGCCACCGCCCACAGACACCCACACGAGAGGGAGAGTTTTGTGTGCGTCAGCTGCTGGCTAAGTGGCTTTCCCCTCCCTTTGCCCCACGGTTTTCCCCGATTTCCCTGCAATCTTCGGCATCGTCCATTCTCTTTGCGCTTTGTGCCTCTCACCTTTCGACCCGGGGGCAAACATCTGAAGCGTATGTTGAAGGATGGCGATGGCATCGGCTGAGAGGCATCGAAGGATGAGTGCTGGTCAGCGTCAGCAGCTAATCTGGCCAAGTGTCCTAACCAAGTTAGCTCACTGTAATTGGCTTCAACAGGCGCCACCTCGAACACCTCAATTAACTATAAATAACCACCGATTCGTATACAAATAATGAACTACTAACGAGGAAGTACAAACGCCCTTGGTCAGCGATATCTCGAAAGAAGAGAACTTGAAAGTGGAGATCCTGAACAAATACACATCAAACGCTATATATGTAGGTCAGCAGAATATCTGGTATTAACATTATAATATGCATTTTGATTAAGCTTTGTTCATGCAGTTCATATTTAAATGATGGCACCATAACTAGAATGAAAACTAAAACCTTAATGATTTTGTTGAAAAAGGACTTAAAATATTGTGATTGTTTTTATGTAACATTTAATTTAAAAAGGACTAAGAGATGTAGGTAAAAGCAGTTAGAACACGTACTGTCCAATTGACTCCCAAAAGTTAACTTGTGTAAAGGTAAATAGAAAATCGAAATATAATATCATGTAAATATTTGACACCACTTAGCAAAATGCGTGTGTGTCGCATCGTGTTTGGCCCTATTTCGTTCCCATTCCTATTTCCTTTCCCATTTCCATGCTATCTTCACGGGGTTTAGGGTCTGGGGGAAAATAAGACCCGGGTAGACCCTTCATATAGGCACGAACGGGAAATAGGTACATGGGTATAAATAAATAAACCTAAATTGAAGGCATTTGGCCGGATCGTAGTGTCGGGCTTGTCACTTTATTTACTTGACCACAATGTGGAGGTGATGTTCTTGTTGTTCCTGCTGCTGCTGTCTGTTTATATAGCCACTAATTGCTGGTGGCTTATCTCAAATTTCAGATCAGAGCACGGGAAATTGAAAAAAGAGTCGCCTAGAAAATAATGAGTGAGGTTAAAAAAGACGTTGAACCATAAACAGTTTGTAGCAAGCAACAGTTGGAAATATGTATGTAGAATAATGAATGTGAAATCCAATATTTTAACTTTTAAATACATGTAAATAGATATCTATTATTTATAATTGCCTTTAATGTTAAATAGCAACTAAAATGTCAATTTCAAACTCCAATTTACTCGGTAACTTTCCCTACCCTGATTAATTCAAATGTAATTTGATCGACAATTCCATTACAATAGCAGTTCAACTTAAACCCCAATTTCCATTCAGTTGAAATTCCCAAAATGCCCACAACGTCCACACACTTTGCCCGATCCCCCTGCCTCCGTGATAATTGGCTTACTGGCCTTTTGTGAGCTCTGGTGTGCCTGAGGATGGCCTAAAAATAAACCTTGAAAATTATTTATTTAAACATGGCCAGTTCATTTTTTCCCTCCTTTTTTTCGTTGATTGACCGAGAGACCTAAACAAATATGTGGACCTAAGCGCAAACCCAACCCAGTCTGTAACATTTTTGAGGTTTATTTTTTTGGTTTGGTCCCTCTCTTGGTTCTGTTTATTCTTGCGTTGTGCAAACAGGAAAGTGCGAACCAAAAGGATAATGTCAGGGACCCGCCAGCTGAAAGGTCGTAGGTTGGTCATATCGCCAGATGAAAATGTTGTACACGTGTGGCCGGCCTGGCCCAACATTTGTAACTACGTTCCGGAAAGTACCGACTTGGCCTGACTCATGACACGCTTTGATTTTCATAAACCCAACCGCGACTGCTACCAACTTGTTTAGCTGTTGGCTGAGTCAGTGGTTCAGGTGCGTAGCTCAAGGCGGGGAATTGCGACAGTTCCACAGCTCCCTGATTATCTGGGGAACTCGCCCGCCTTTGGCTACGCCTCTGGTCTGAAGCTTAGTCAATATCCAAGAAATCTCTCCGCCAGTTTCCTTTGTTTTATTTCGGATTTCACAATTAGTGGAAACTTAGGCGATTGAAAATTGATTAAGTTGCGTGGGTCGACATTGAGATAATGAAATAAATATTAGATTAGTGAGGGGTTATCTGGGAGAAATCTGTGAGTGGGTTGATCCGTGATTAATTTGCATTAGTCTTAGTTGAAATTAGCCAAAAAAAAAAAAAATGGAATTGATATTTAATTCACATTGGTTAATAGAAAAGTATTTATTCCCTAGTTTCAAACATAAACACCATCGGTGTTCTGAGTAAAAATTGTGTCCTAACGCGTCAATAAAATGTATAAAATACACAACTTAATGTGTATTTTCTGGAATAAAAAGGCCTTCTTACATTCTTTAAGGTAATTACATTAATCAGAGTATTTATTACATAAATAAAAACGTTTTTTAAACAACCTAATTCTAAGAACTGCATGCTCAAGAAATCCCCTCGCTCTCCACTATTAAAATGTCTAAAATACCTCTGTTTTTATTTACAAATAAATCTATACAAAACTTCAAAGTTTCGAAGAAATAATCTTTCACGTTTTGAAAACAATTTTATAATCTTGCCGGATCTTTGAGTTGATAGTTTTGACATGTTAAATTAGTTATATTTTATAATCAAAGCTTTTAAGACCCATTTCACGAGACGATAAGTGAAAACAATAAACATGAGTTCGAAAAATATACGCCTACGCGAAAACTCACTGAGCTTCTGCCGCCAGTAGGCGCCCGGCTCAGAAAAAAATAAAACAACATAATAGTAAAAAAAAAAAAACAAAGAAAAAAGAAACGACCCACGCTTTTGGGACAAGCCACTCATTAATTAATTTCATTGGATCTAAGCCCCACCCCCTCCGATCGCCCAATCAACCGTTTTCGTAGTCGGGAATCGTGTCAAAGCGGAGAACCAGTGGTTTCTGTGTAGGCCGTAGGATCCGGAGACTGGGGATTGGAAATGAGGGGCTCCGACTTGGCAACCCGATTTTGTGTCTGCGTGGGCCGGCCGGTTTGTGTTCATACTCGCATATTTGTTGTGTGTGCATTATTATACGAGTATATGCAACGTTTGAGCATACGATTTCATACTACGACCGTAGTAAATTAAAAATGCAATCACGACAAACCCAAGCACGTCGCTGCCGCTTGCTTTTGTAACTGATTAGGTTGGGGGAAAAAAATATTTATAATACTATACACACAATAAAGCGAAGAAAGAGTAAAAAACAAGAAAGGAAAGCTAACTTCGGGCGGAGCCGAAGTTGATATACCCTTGCAGAATATTCTGTAAATAATATTCTCCAAAATTATTCATATTATGCATTCTAAATACTCATAAAATTCCCAACTTCCTAACTTTAAAAACACCAAAGTTATGGCATTTTCAATCGTTCAGTTATATGGCAGCTATAGGATATAGTCGGCCGATCCCTATAAAATTTGGTAGGTCGGATTGATTGGCCAAATATAAAACTCATAGAAAATCCCAACTTCCTAACTTTAAAAACACCAAAGTTATGGTATCTCCTATAGTTATATGGGAGCTATAGGATATAGTCGGCCGATCCTTATGAAATTTGGTAGGTCGAATTGATTGGCCAAATAAAAAAGCCATAGAAAATCCCAACTTTTTAACTTTACAAACACCAGAGTTATGGCGTTTTCTATCGTTCAGTTATATGGCAGCTATAGGATATAGTCGGCCGATCCCGGCCGTTCCGACTTATATACTGCGTGCAAAGGAAAGAAGGGTGTGTGCAAAGTTTCAATTCGATATCTTTAAAACTGAGAGACTAGTTCGCGTAGAAACAGACAGACGGACAGACAGACGGACAGACAGACGGACAGACGGACAGACGGACAGACGGACAGACGGACAGACGGACAGACGGACATGGCTATATCAACTCAGGAGGTGATCCTGATCAAGAATATATATACTTTATAAGGTCGGAGATGTCTCCTTCACTGCGTTGCACACTTTTGACCAAAATTATAATACCCTCTGCAAGGGTATAAAAAAGAACGACACAAAAACTGCATACTGTTGATGCATGTGAAATAATGAAAAATGATGACAAGACCTTAAAAAAGGCGACAAAAAATGTGCTTGGAAAATCAAGGTTGCATATAAGAAACGTGCCCATGTAATGGCCGAAGTTCACCGAGAATCAACATATCATATCAGTTCGCTACCCGTATTAATTGCTTTTGTGTGGCTATATATGAACATTTTGCTTATATGGATGAACTTAGGGTCTAGACTCTAAATAAATAATCTTTAAGCACAAACAATCGCTCGAAAATGTTTACAATCAAACAGCTACAGTTTTTAATTGTATTTTAATCAAACTATAATAAATCGGATAACAGTTAGTATTTGCAATTTAAAAACCCATAATGTCTAATATTTTTTATTTATTTACCAAAAAGTTGATCCTTTCAGACTCCGTTAAAAAACTACCAAATTTGTTACACCTTGGATATACGTACCTGAAAAACAAACAAGAAATTATACATTATTAATTTAGAAACATTTACTTATACGTTTGTTGTTTATTTAAATTGAATAAATAGCAGCTGCAATTCTATGTAATCTTTTGAATGGGCGAACAGACCCCAGGTCCGTTTTCTCCCCTTTCCATTTGGGTAAAAATTCTGGCGCCAGTTGGGGGAATGGTCAACGTAAAAGATACTTTTAAAGGTCGCTTTTTATTGATATGACTGTGTATTCAGTTTGGTTTGGCTGAATTTCCGAGAAATTTACTCAATAACATTTTTGCCTTTTGTGGCTTTTAATTACAGGCGAGTTGTATTTGGCTAACTTTATTTTTATTTTCTGTCGCCTTTTGCATATGAACCAGCTGTTGCTCGTATCGTTTATGTGTGAAACTTAACACAACTCAATTTAACCAAAAGGCGGCATTGGGGACAAACAACAAAATTCAGCTAGACAGATATGTGGCGAGAGATTGCATGAATGTTGGGATATTTGTTGTATAATTTATTCTGCACACTCAGACAAGCCGATAAAGATAAACATGTAAATCAAACAAGAACTTTGACTGATGGCGACACCGCGACGCCTTTGTTGTTGTTCCTGTTATTGGTGGCTGATTGAGTGGCGCCAACAAATTAATAACTTTCGAGACCAGCGATCTATCGTTTATGATGTGTGCAAATTTTCGGTGATTTTTTTATACTTTTCCAGCTATTTCTCTTGTTGGCCGAGAATTGGCTCCGCAAACTATGGTCGAAAGCCCCTACGCAAATTAAAGGAAAACAAACATTGGAATAAGATTTATGGGCTTTAAATATTTTCATTGTATGTTTTTGGTACTATAATACAGAAATAAAGCCACACAATCGAGCAAATCGTGTGTTTTTAATGGCCAGGTTATAGCCCATTAGTAGTTTTAAATATAATTATAACAAAAAACTTAATACAAATGAATCCCTTTTTTTCCCCCTTCTTAGACTATATTGCTACACATTTTCTATGTCTGCAGTTTTGTTTACGTCATAATTGTTTTTCCCCAACATATTTGTATCACTACAATTGCGTTTTGTTCCCACAATATCGCTAATTTAATCACGCAAAAATCAAGCAGCAAAATGTGTACTCAACAAGAATCACACTTATTTCGGCATGAGAAAATATTTGCAAAAATAATCCACCAAATATATGCATACACATAGATTTATAATAAAATTATTCGTTTTCTTCATAAAAATAGTTGCTCAAAAACAAAAACAAAAATGCTTCAAAGGTGTGGTACGTTTTGGATTCGGGGCGGTGAAAGAAAGCACGTGGATGGTTCAGATTGTTTGCTTTATTTACGCAGCATTAAAATGTGTTTAAATCGGACAAATACGTACATACATAAGTATGTTTATGGGTTCTCGGAGAGGTTCGGGCTGGCAGGTGCACGGGTGATGGGTGGTGTTTTTTTGGGTGGGTTGAAGGCGGCGATGGGCGGTGGGAGGCCGTCGCATTGACGCGTGTGGAGCGTACGAAAGCGGGCAAAGTGTGTAAATATATATTTTTATCGGCCATATAAACCCGTACTACGTTCGAGTGTGTAGATACAACCAACACTGATACACACATAAAGTCTTATAAGAAAAGCAATGGGGTGTGTTTCTGTGTGATTCGAACGATTAGCGCATGAATGAAAAAATTATACGACGTTGGTAGCAAAATATTTGTACAAGAGGCCTTTATCGAGGCCTTCATACCGTTCCTCTTTTTATACCCGTTACTCGTAGAGTAAAAGGGTATATTGTATTCGTGCAAAAGTATGTAACAGGTAGAAGGAAGCGTTTCCGTCCCTATAAAGTATATATATTCTTGTTCAGGATCACTAGCCGAGTCGATCTAGCCATGTCCGTCTGTCCGTCTGTCCGTCTGTCTGTCTGTCCGTATGAACGCTGAGATCTCGGAAACTATAAAAGCTAGAAGATTGGCATTTTGCATGTAGATATTAGGAGTTCCTACGCAGCGCAAGTTTGTTTCAAAATGGTGCCACGCCCCCTCTGACGCCCACAAGCGACAAGCTGTGGCCACAGTTTTGATGCTATTATGAAAATTTTTTTTGATATATATTTGTTTCGTCAATACCTATCGAATGGCCTAATAAAAGTTTGCCACGCCCACTCTAACGCCCAAAAACCCATTAAACGCTTAAGCCTGGTTAGCGCCTACATTTCTGCCTTTCATGGCCGCAATAGTGCAATAGCGCCATCTAACGGATGACTTTGGAACAGCTGACCAAGGTGCTCAACAGAGTCAACGTTAATTCTCGATAAGGATTTCTATTAAAGGAAATTGCGATGGCTTTCATTTGACAATACCGAACTATATCCCAAGAACTATGCAAATCAAATCAAGTTAGCCAAATTGGAGGTGTTCCTGGGTACCGATTTTAACATAAAAATCGGGAGCTAATTCGAGCTGCGAAAAACATACAGAAGGCATATTTATATTAGTTGTTTAGCTGAGTAACGGGTATTTAATAGTCGAGACACTCGACTATAGCGTTCTCTCTTGTTTTTTATAAATTATTTGATTATTCGATTCGGTGTTAGAATAAAAATCACACTAAATTGATTTTGGCTTTCTTTCCCAGAAATAGAGATAAAATTCAGTGCGCTGTTGGTATAGTCAGACCTATCAGCAGATATGGCCAATCCAATGTATGCGTGCAGAAAAATATAAATATATGGTTGCTATAGAAACAGAAGACAGACAAAACACAGACCAACTTGTACTGATATATGCAGACAAAGGGAATAATAGGGTACTTCGATTATAGTATAGGCCTTTAAATAAGCATTAGATAAAGGAACTTTTTCTGAAGTAAAAAAGGCTTGAACATTTGATATTATAGCTTGAATTCTACATGTAATCCACTATTGTCTTTAGTTGCTTATTGTATTTACAAGTAATGTGAATCAGAAAACTACTGAGTATGACATTAAACTTAAATTTATTATTTCCTTAAATTACTCACTTTAATAACATTTGTATATGATAAAAGCTTGGTAATAACAATATTATGTAATACAAAAAATTGTGAGCTTAAAATGTTCAGATTACTGGAAACTCCACCGCTCCTATAAAGATCTAACTGACTATTTGATTAAACCACATCTAATTAGTGGGGATTTTTTAGTACGTGCATAATGGGATTTGGTAAGAGAAACAGGTTACCTTTCTAAGGGTGTTGTAAGTCGCCAAATCTTTCCCACAATTAAGTATCTTGTAGCACTCTTACTTTTTCTAGTTTCAGAGATAGGGTATTTTACAATCGATTATTGAATATCCTTAACCTCTTTGTTTTTCTTTCCCTTAGTAAATTTGTTTTGTTTGTTTTTGATGCCTTATTTTTGTCTGTGCCTCGTCGGTCGCGGCTCAAAATAAGTTTCATTAATTAAAAATGAACAAAACGTGTTGTACGTTGGCGTTATATATTCATCTTCTACTTATAGATTGGCAATGTGCACACGTACTACGCGTCCACTGTACACTGTCCGAATATATACACATTTATAAATATAGTTATTTCTTTTGTGTCGTTTATCGGGCGATGTCGCATAATTGAAGTGGGTTGATTGGTATTTCAGTCATGCGTTCATTTTCTAGGTGCTCCCTTGAGTTCCTGTCGGAGAATACTCCCTGGGGAGGGAGGATTTAGATAAGACCGGTGGAAAGAAACCAGAGCGGGTGCGATATCTTTATCACTAGGGCTCTCAATCGAAAAACATTTCAAACGAAATCGAACTTGGTATTTCTTTTAAACATATAACAAAAAGCAACGAACAAGGCAGGGAATAAAATGCAAACCAAGTTTTCTTAAGATAAAAATGGTTTATTAATAAGTCAACAAGAATGCAATGAATGCATTTATCTCAGTACAAACGTTGACTTATTAGTAAACCGATAATGGGGCCAATATCCATGAATGCAGTTTCATAATGTTTGCTGAAATATATTGCAATCATTATGGTATTGATATTGATAAGCTACATAATAAAACGGTCAATCTTCTGACCAATTCCTGTTGCTGCCCAGGCAAATACCAAATAAACCAAACTGTAAAAACAGAAAAAGTTCATCTGCAACCGGTTTAAAAACTCCTGCACACAAACAAATCAATTTAGTGAGAGAAAAGCAAAAAATAAATAAAAGAAACCCGACAGAGAACACATACAAAATTGCACATAAATGAATATAAAATCCAGACAAGAACTCCTCTGGTTCATCTCCATCTTTGAGATGCCTGTGGGGCCGAATAGCAACAAATTGTGTTTTTTTTTCTTCGTTTATGTATGTTTATATATATATATATATAGAGGTGTACATATACTCGTATCGTACAAGAAGTGGAAAAAATATATTTTCTCAACTCATTCTCATTTTCTTTTTTACGTTTTACGCGCGCGCGAGACCAAAAGAATTTTTACGCATACGTGTGTGCTGTGGAGCGGTCCTTATATTACCGCACCGCCTCCCTTCCCCCTACATTACCGCCCCCTGTGCCAGCCCACAGCCACCCCCCGACCGCACCCGCATATGTATCTCGATAGGCAACTGACAGCGGGGCTCGTTTCAGTTTGTTTTGGATTGGATTGGATAGGATCGGCCAGCGCGCTAACGATGTCTCCGCCAGTTTGTACCGTCGGTTTCATTATATTTATCGTTCTTTTCACTACCAGTCCATTCTTTCGAGCCAATTTTTTCGCTTGCCCGCCGCTCTTACGTGCATGTTTTCCTTTTACGCGCAATTGTTTACTATAGATACACAACAAACTCTGAGATACAAATACAGCCGGACGGGCTTGCACACGCATGTGGTCACCGTATCTGTATCTCTGTCTCCCTTAGCCATTAAAGCTTGAATAATACCTAAGTAAAAAAAATAAACAAAAGAATAAATATGATTTTCAAGCACTCAAAAAAAAAAAGACAAAATATTGGAAAGAAATGTAAGGAAAGGCATCTAACAAATGCTACACTTGTTCTTCATTCCACGCTTTTTCTTTCCCTCTGGTTTTTTGTTTTGGTATTTACTGACGCTTTTACTTAAGTGAATTTCGTGAGTGAGCCTTACATAAACAGGTGAGTCTGGTGATAACCGAATGGGGAGCGACTGGAAGTTACCCTTTTAGAAGGGTTAAAATTCAATTATTTTTTTCAAAGATGAACATTTGTTTCTAGGCAAAGCCTTGGTTTTCTTAATCGGGTATTTGGAATATTATGCCTTTCAAAAAATATATACAAATATCAGATTTTAAAGGAAAGGAAAATATTTTAAAAACTATTTTAAATCAGTTCACTACTTCAGTTTAATTCAAGCTAATTGTGCACCTCAAACTAAATTGTAACTTTACTAAGTAAGTAAGTACCCCCATCTAAAGACTTTAATGGGTAGTTCAGGGTCCAAAGTTAAAAGGCAGTTTCCGAAACGATTTTGAGGCTACCTTACATCGGCAGCAGCAACAACAAAAACTAAAACACGAACCACAGATACCACTAAAATCGAATTAAGTAGCGGGCGGAGGCACTCAGGTTTATTTGCTTTTTGAGTGGAACAGCGGGATAAAAGCGGCCGGGTGAAGGGTTGTGTGTAATTTGGTAGTTTACTCAAAAGTGTGCCTCATGTGGATTATTTACTTTACAACTTAACAGGTAGCCCAGTGAGGTACATATGTATCTGTTAAGGAGGGTTGGGGAAAGTGGAAGGGGAACCACAGGGGATCAAATAAAAGATTTATCTACCTGAATATGTTTCAGAAAAAATTAAAATGTACTTTCCACTACTAATTAACACAATAAGGAAAAAAGCTATTAGAGCTCGCTTAAAAAACCATACAATTATTATTCAGACCTAAACAAATAAAACTTGAACTTTTAATAAATATTAATCAACCAAAATGGGAAAACACTATTGGAGTTCACTTTAAAAAATATATGCAATCGTATTTTTATAACTATCTTTTTCTTTAAAGTTAACATATTATCTATTTTTTTTTTTTAATCTTCCCATCATTATTAATTTTTGAGTTTAAGTTGACATGACTTTGTCTTGATATCAGAAAATTTATTACTTGATTTATTGGCTACTTGATTGATGAAGCCCTTGCGAGTGCGAGTGTAGTGCACGATCGCTTTTATGACGCCCAGCCTGGGATTTCAGCCTACCAATCCAACCCCAAGCAATATCACACACCTGCTCCCACTTATGATTACGAATTCAAGATTAATTGAAACCAGCAGGCGGTTTACAAACGTAAACAAATATCTGGAATCGTGGATAGCCTGATTTTTGGCTGTTTAAAAATAAATTTATTTCAAGCCAAATAGGTTATGCAAGTAAAGATGACAAGGGAAATGGAAAGTTACCCATTAGTAACAAAAATACATATAAGTAGGTATAGACCAGAACCATTCAAAAATTCATTAAAATCGTAAGATTATATAATATAAAGAATAACACTTGAGGCGTCAGTTTGCTTTGGTTCTAATAATGGTATAAGCCATTTGCATAATGAAAATTAATAATGATATCCATTATAGTGTACATGTATCTATACTAGATCCGAACAATCGGTATATACAAAATGGATTGAGCATGACAACCGACAGTTGACAGCTAAACAACTCATTAATGAATAGCAAACGCTCCACCAGCAATAGCTACACTTTTAAGC
This sequence comes from Drosophila fuyamai, assembly GCA_018153365.1. NCBI lineage: Eukaryota > Metazoa > Arthropoda > Insecta > Diptera > Drosophilidae > Drosophila > Drosophila fuyamai. The sequence goes on along the minus strand of JAECXW010000116.1, from coordinate 8,646,893 downwards.
TTATTACGGAACACACTCTTTAAATACATATATATACGAACATACCGACAACAGCCGGCATCCAGTGAACACAAAACTACACTGAGCGTTTATATAGATATTCCCAGTTCGTATAACACAATCATGAGTGTGTATAGCACTTGAAATGGCAAATGAATGACATGACTGCGTACGAACTGACTGACTGTGTGATCGTGTGACTAACCGACTGACTGACTGAGCAACCAATCAACCAGCGAATAAGCGAATGATCGGCCGACAGAGCAACCGACCGCCAGTCGAGTTAAGATTAATCAGAGACCCCGACCATAAAACAGTACAGTGCTCAACGAAACCATAAATCAGCCAAAATAGATGAGAAATCGTTATGGTTTTTAAAATTTAGAGTTTAACAAAATGTCAGCACAAACTGAACAAATATTAATTTGACAATGGAAATTTACATGGTTTTTCATCGATAGTTCTAAAAATTATTTTGATGATATCCTTATATCTTATTATGACAATAAATAACAGGTTGCTATGTTGGACATAAGAACATATAATTACTTAATTGGTAATATTAAAAATATCATTATACAGAGAGATAAGAAATACTTCTTAAATTAAATTTAATCACATCGCCAATGACATTCCAAACGCACTGTACTGGCATGCATGTGTATATTTATAAGTTTGTATTTAATAGTGTGTGACATGGGTAAAGAGTCGACACAATATATTGGTTTAAATGCCATATCAGCAACAGTGAAAAAAGAGTAAAACGCTGAATACCAATTACAACCCCTACACCACACTCCTTCAGTTTGCTACCCCCAGCCACCACCTACTGAAATATGTATACGTATATATATAGATAAAATAACAGGCGATTCTCAAGCAGCAATAGCACCCAAAAAGAACTGCAAACACTTGCACAAAAGTTGTTGTCAACAAGTTTACGAGTCAAACCCGCTAACATATGGATATATATATACATTATACATATGTACTCCCCACACATCTGTAACTCTCATCACCGCCCAGCCCCCACCACAGCTATCAGTTATAATCAACAAAGTTTCTTTCGCCTTTTTAGCATATCTTAATTTCGAGTTTAGTTTTCGGTTCTTTTCGCTTTGTTTCGCACTTTTCGAGCTTTTCTGTTCTCTGTTTGTTTTTTTTTTATTATTTTGGTATTTTATTTGTATTTGTTGTGACGTGCCGTGAGTAATAACTATATAGATTATCTAGACCCCAAGTTTACGCAGCTCAGTTTTATTTTCATCGTTTTTTTTTCGGGCTGACAGCACGCACAAGTCTGTCAAGGAAACGGCTTAAAAGTTTTAACGTTAACGTGCAGAAAAAATGCATGAACTGACGATCAGTTGAACAGTAATAATGCAAATAAAAACAAAAACATTGAGTTGGCAACTGTGCGATCTTCTTAAAATTTCGTATCTGAATTCAGACGTTTTATGTGATGGGGAATGAATGTCAGTGATGAATATTGTAACCAGATTGAGTTAGACTATCACCGGAAACATTTAAGAAATAAATGAGCGAGAGTAGAGAACGGAGGCCATATATCAAAGGAATCCAGCCAAAAATCATTCTACAATACAATCGTTCCAAAAAAATTTGTTTTAATACACTTTATTTATTATATTTGTTACTACTCATTTGCAACAGTGTAAGTAAATGAAATATTTTATGACAAATTTACTTGCAAATGCATTATTTATGTGCACCGAAATAAATGCATACCTCCTTTTTATGTTTATAGCCCAATTAATTGATTCATATGGTTTTCTCTTTTCATTCACATAAAATAAAGTTCCTTAAGTACAATTTATTATTGCCTTGCTACAGCTGTTTGATCATTTTCATTACACGCCAACAAAGCGAAGCTCTTTAAAATGTATTTAAGTAAAAACTACACAAAACATCCAGAAAGTAATAAATTTTATTGCAAAATTGCCTTTTCATTCATTTTGCCTCGAAAGCAGATAAAAATGTGTTTTTTTTTGCTACTGTTGTTAACAAATACAGAGACAGATGCAGATGTATGTGTTTTTCATTAAGAATGAATTCATCGTTCGCCTGTTTTGTTTGCTTAGTTGGAGAATGTCTGTCTGTCGGTATATCTTTCTATCTCAATATATACGTATCTATGATGCATTGCTTTTAGATATTCTCACTCACTGAAAACGAGCGAGAAAAGTGTGAGAGAAATCGAATAAATAAACAAATTCTAGGAAATTTGAATGTTAGACAAAATGAAATAACACAATGTTATGGAAATATTATTTGACCGTACTCGTAATTGTATCTGAATCGTAACATCTGCGTTCGAAAGTACGGAACCAATACACTTTTGTACACTCGTACTCGAATATCTATGTATGTATATCAGTATAAAAGTATTACTTGCTGATAGAGATTTCAGTTGGCAAGCAGAGTATTGACAAACTGACCGACTGATGAAAATCAAAAACAATGTGTGCGAACACAATCGCAATATATGTATGTTAGCGACTTTTCCGGCTTATCATTATTAAAAAGCAAAAAATTTAAATTACATATTGACTTATCAGCTAAACGAGTATGTGTGTGTTTCTTTTTTTTTTCTTCTTTTCACCTCTTCTGTTGCTTTCTGAGTGTGTGATGATTGATAAGTATGCCTTGTTTACTTCGTCAACGTTTTTGTATTTTTTTTAAAGCATTAAAATATTGTGCTACATTTTTTATAGCCTTTTCTAGCCAAAGTGAAGAATAATCTTGGGACAGCCTTTTCCATTGACCACACTAGTTGGTATTTAATCATTAGTAAACTTTTAACTGAGTTTACTATTTTTAATATATTTGCCAAGTTTTTATTCTCAATTAGAGGACAAGTTAAAAAAGAATATTTGTTATGGGTATTTTAAAATTTTATCGATACATTGTTGGTTGGTTTAAATTGAATGAATATTTTATTAAAACAATATTTACTTATATTTTTCAAATTATTTTAATAAGTAATAACTTGCGCATATTTATTTGTTGAAAAGTAAAAGCCAAATATATCTGGTTTGATCTTGATTCGGCTTCATAGGCCGGTTCTGAAACTGAAACGGATACCGATACTGGAACGGTAGCCCCCGAGACAGCAGCGTTTAGAGCAGTGCACATAATAAAAAACAACCGAAAAACCAAAATTTTTTCCGGTTTGTTTGGTGGTTTTTTATTACAGCATAGATTTGTGAACCGGTTTTGGGAATGTTTTCAATATAAATACCACAATTTATGTTGTTTTGCGCCATGTGTGCCATTGTTGGGGCCAACAAACAAACATTTGCCGGCTTATTTGGAACGTGTTTTATAATACAGGATAAGCGCTAAGCTATCACATTGAATTTGAATATAAATTGTCATACGTTTTCACAGAAACCGAAAGCTGTGCGCATAATTCTCGATAAGTAATTGAGAGGAGTCTGGATCTGGGAAAGGGGAAACGCGATGAGTAATACCAGAAACACTAATGAGGCCAAGACGGCTTACTCATCGAAGATGTCGAAGGAGGTGGAGTCCACCGGATTCATTCCTACGAACAGGAGGTAGAGGAAAATGCAAATCCCAGCAGTATATCAAAGAAAAGGTATTATTATTTTTTTTATAGTTTTTAAAAACCAGTTCAAGCTGCTGCCCCTTCTTCCTCCGCCCCTTGATTCATATTTATACCTATTATTATCACAGGCAGCTTCGAACAATAAAAATTCTAATATAAAACATGAACGTTAGATGGATTAAACAAAGAAAAGAAGTCGAAGTTTAAGCTTGATTCGGTGCGAGCGAACCAAAGCAAATACAAATCGGAGAGTTTCAAAGACAACTTCTTGTTTCCTTCTTGAATATTCCGGTTCTTTTGACTCTTTTGGGCCAAAAGCAGAGGGTGCAGAGAGAATCTGAGAGAAGCCAAGACCCGGCAGACGTAATTAATGATCCCGAAAACGTTGACGACGGCAACCAGCAGCAGCAGTAAACCCATGAAGGGGCAAACGCATGTTTTGGACCTTTTTTCAGTTGGGCCGGTTGGCAGTTGAAATACCAAAAGTGGAATACAGGTGCGGATTAAGGTCAGACCGTCGAATGGAGCCCAATATTGAGTGAGTCGAAGGGAAATGGACTTCTTTACAGATTTATGAATTTTAATATATATATTTTGGTTAAAAAACAAAATATATTTTAAGACTATAAGACATTATGCCTTATAAAATTGTACGAAAGTAACAGAGATCATTTGAAAATACTTCATAAAAATATCAAAACAACTTGCTTTTGTGGTTAATGAATTAAAAACTTGTACTGACTAAGTAGCTTACTATGTGCTTTATAAGTTGTATCAATATCTTAGCATACATTAGTAATGACGTGACTTATATTATTTTCATTTTTAAAGAATTAATAAACTTCAACAAAGGTTAAGATAAAACAAATCTTACGGTTCATTGTGCTGAAAAGGCCTCCATTAAATCATTTATTATATATCCTGAAGAAAAAGTTTTTTTTTATGAATCATTGTGGTTTTTAATACAATAATAATTTTCAGTAGGAATGTTTTAATCATAAAAAAAATATAATACTATAAAAGGGAAAATAAAAGAAGCAAACTCCAGCCAGAAATATTTCTTGCAGACTCCACAACTGGATGCCATAAGAAGTTGTACTACAACTCGATGTTTATAGTATTTGTAGAATGCTGAGGGGCGAGTCTGCAAGACGTACTACAAGATACACAACAACAACAACAACAACAACAACAGCTAACGCAACATGAAAACTGGTTTGAGGCAACAACAACAACAGCAAGTTACACATCAATGTGTCTTGCCATACACACAGATGCAGTGCCACTTAAGGATGTGTTAGTGTCAAACAAGAAGACGAAGACTTTATAAAAACGACACTGGAGTGGAGGGGGGGGTGTAAGGTGTTGGGCTATAGAAAGAAAACCAAGAAGCAGACGCAAAACGAGACTCTAAAAAGCCCCACTCTCACACTCACAAAACTACCTCCTTCTTGCTTTCCATATTCTTGAACTTCAAAAAGTACAACGATGAAAATCGAACAAAACCCAGCATAAAACAAATAAAAACGAGGAAACAAACAACAACGTCAAGCCGTCAGACAGCTACTGGTGTTAACCCGTAGTACATAGTAGTAAAAAAGCAGCCAGCAGCAGCACAACCAACACACAGACACTACCCATATATGTATGTGTATATGTACAGGCGCGTACAACGCTGCGTATACGGCATGTCTGTCTGAGAACGTCTTCGCCGACTGCCTGCCTTATCGTTCGTCTTTCGACTTCTTTCCTTCCCATCTCCATTCCCCCACTCTTTAACGCTAATGCCCACAATATATACTCATTCTCGTATATACATTCCCGATTCGCGGACGATCGTCATCTGTGCAGCCTGCTGCAGACCAAATGCTCGAAGAAGAAGCCCCCAAGTGCTAGTGATATTCCCCACCCAACCCCCACAATTGGAATTCAGTAGCGAGTGATATAGTGTGGAAGCCAGAAGGGAAGCCCCCAATACTCTGGCTCGATGATAACATTTAGCATTTATCCAAGATTCACTTGTGAGTGACTGAAAACTTATTATACCCGTTACTCGTAGAGTAAAAGGGTATATTGTATTCGTGCAAAAGTATGTAACAGCTAGAAGGAAGCGTTTCCGACCCTATAAAGTATATATATTCTTGTTCAGGATCACTAGCCGAGTCGATCTAGCCATGTCCGTCTGTCCGTCTGTCCGTCTGTCTGTCCGTCTGTCTGTCTGTCTGTCCGTATGAACGCTGAGATCTCGGAAACTATAAAAGCTAGAAGATTGGCATTTTGCATGTAGATTCTAGGAGTTCCTACGCAGCGCAAGTTTGTTTCAAAAAGGTGCCACGCCCCCTTTAACGCCCACAATCGCTTATATACGATTTTAAAAATTTAAATATTTCGGAAAAGTAAAAATGCAGTTTTATTGTGTTTATCAATACCTATCGAAATGTAGAAGAAATTTTTCAAATCGGACCATTCGTTAAAAAGTTATGCGTGATCAAAGTTTCTATCTCCATCTCCCTCGCACTCCTTTTACCTGAGTAACGGGTATCTGATAGTCGGGGCACCCGACTATAGCGTTCTCTCTTGTTTTAATAATATATTTCATGTGTCCTTCAAGTATTGCACATTTTTCATACTCTTCAATGTTATTATAAAAGGAATATTAATTTTATTTCTTTGCCAAAAATTTATAGCAATTATGCCAGAATAAAGTCTTTTTATAATTTAAATATTTTTTAGCTTATTATAAAATTAAACTATAAATAGTCAACTGTTTTGAATTATTTTAATTTCTTTAATATATATTTTAAAGTTTTAAAGTTATACAACATTATAAATTCCAAATTCTTAAGCATCTATTGAATATTTAGACTTCAAACAAAACGATTTTTTTTATAACCTTCGCCATACAAACGATATAGACGTGCGCTACCCTACAGCTAGGTATACTCCCAATTTCCTCTGTTTATTGTATGTTCTATCTTCTCAACTCTACTCGGCACCGAACTTCGGCTGCAACCATATGCCGGAATAAAGACTTCGATTCATTGTAGGCACGGTAAGAGGCAATATCGGCAGCAAACATAACTTAAAGACCATCCATAACAAATGCTTTTCTTTTCATTTCGTGTTTATAACTCGATCTGTGCATGACTGCTGGGGATCTGCCTGCCTGCCCTTCTGTGTTTTTTTAATGCTCTACATGATCTGGTTTTGTCTTGGATTTGGGCAATTCAACTTTTTGATGGATTGTTATTGAAGTTTCGCTGTTTGTTGTTTGCAGCTTTTGTGGCTTATTTCAACTTTTTAATGGTTCTCTCGGTTTGTTGGTCATGTAAACAAAAGATCTTGAGACACATATATCATGTAAATGGGTTTTTTCCTAGTCGGAATTAAAGATGATTTTTTCAAGGTTTTTACAAAATTTTCGGAGAAGTATGCTTAGGGCCACCAACTAATGAATTTTAAATGGAGGATTACGTTGAAAATAAATTTGTTTTCTTGGTAAATTCTATAAAAAAAACCTTTGATATATGCTCGGTTCAACTAAAACTTTAACTCAAAATTATACCAACAAAATCTAATAATTTTAATTTGGTTAAGTGTATCTAAATTTCATTTAGCGCTTTGGCCTAATTGAGAAACTAGCTTCACTACCAAAATTGGCTCATTGTCCTGGCCATAAAAGGCACACACACTCACACACACAATGTAATAAAATACTAAACAAAAAATAACTAGGTAAGAAATACGTGCCATGCCTCGAATAATGAAGTTAATAATAAAAATGAAAAAAGCAACATTTGCCGCTAACGATAAACCAAATTTGTACAAATAAAATATATTAATAAACAATCGGCGTGCGCGTTTCTTTCGCTGTGTGTATGCGTGTGAGTGAATTACTAAGTTTTTGCCACCAAAGTTGGATTGCCATTATATACTATATTCAAGCCGAAGTCGTAGACATAGCAACGGGTTTATTTCTGTATCGGTTTTTGGATTAATTCACAGAACGGCTTGCCAATTAGTAACAAAAAGTTATTGTAGTTGATTAATTATTCTAAAAATTCAGTAACCCCACCTACCCGTACCAGCGAATGACAATAAAATAATTATAGAATAAATAAATTGTTGAGGTCAGCAATAGAAGTGAAATCTGCATTATAAATGTCATTTGAACACGCCTTTTGGTTGTATACGTATACAAAAACTATTTTGAACAGTAGTCTTTCGAAAATTGTTCTTTAGTAATTGGTTACACTGATTTTTTTAGTTTAAAAAAATATTTTGTACCTTTTCGCAACTTGTTTTTATACATTAATTTTTCTTATGTTTTTGGTAAATATAAAACAAACACATAAAAATTAATTAAATTAATGTTAAGAATTACCACTGTATAAGCTTTTATTGTATGTATGCATTACTTTTCACATTGGTGTTGTTGTGCCGCTACTAAGTGCGTCTAGTAATTTGCTGATAATTATCAACAAATGCGCGCTCACGCACATTCAAATGTAAATTAGACTGTGGATCCATGGAAAGGGTGGGAGAGAGCGTTACCAGAGAGAAAGAGAGAAATTAGGTCCGGGCAGCAGCAACAATAACAATAACAAATCTCTTGCGATGCAGTTGCCAGCGAGAGTTTTGTTGCTAATTACACCCATACATCGATGCCCCAGCCAGTCAGAGTGCAAGTGCGTCTGTGTGTGTGCGTGCGGGAGCAGGTGGGGCGGTTAACTTCAGTTGGCAACAGTGGGACTAATGCACACAAAATAATATCTTTGTAGTGGTAATATGTAATATGATAATTTAAATATCATTAAAACATTTTTGCCAAAAATGGCCAATATATTTTTTCCCAGTGCACTCAGATTTTATTAAGCCAACAAATTCTCATCGTGATTTCCCTAATAAAACCAACCAAAAACCAGTAACTTTTATCGTTGGCTAATTTCAGTAGCTGATTCTCACTCCATTGTTTTTGTTTACAAATGGCAGAGCTTAATTTGAATTTCAACATTTCACATTTAACATATCAATGATAAAGAATGTGCATTAACACACGCGTACCTAAGTTCTATGAGCCATTGTTAAACTTTTTTTGTTGTTTTTTTATGAACAATATGATGTGCAAATGTTCAAAGCATTGTGTGGTTAGTTTTTTCTTAAACAAAAGGCGAATAGAAATTCTCGAATACAAATTTAGTGGCCTGACCAGCTACAACAAATACACACGGTCACACTAAACTCCATGGCTCTCCCAAAGAGAGCGGGGGTGTGCTGGTATGTGTGGCTGTTTGTGGAAATGAATGAAGATGAAGCGCTGCTTGCCAACAACGTAAAAGCAAGTGTAAGAGCAAGCATGGGAGAGGGGGGTCACAAAAGAGCGGGAGGGGGAATAAGAAAATTTCCAATTGGCAAGCACACAACATGGGGTAAAAGAATTTGCGCTTACCGTTTTTCGCTTATTGACGTAGGCGTCCGTTTGTCTCTCTCTCTGTGTGTGTCTGTTAGTACGGCTTTTTCACACTTTTTTTATTTGCTTGGTTTTGTTTTTGTTATGCAAAAGGCATAGAATTTTCGGTTGTACACGTTAAAAACACAAACACTTTAAAAATTATTTAACAGCTCGCTGGGCTGGGTGTCGCTCTCCCGCGCTGCACAAGCACTGCGAATAAATGTTGGCTATATTATGTATTTGTAGTTGGCTGGGCTTTACAACTTTTCCACGAGCAAAACAACGCACGACTGTGGAAAGCGCGAGCCGACGAATCGAAAACCGTGAAAAGTGTTCATTGAGGAAAATTGAAATGAGCGCCCCATGTCACATTCTCTCTCTCGCGCCTGCTCTCTCTATCTCTGGGAGCCAGTGTTGCCAACTCAGCAGCAGAGCTCCAATGCCAATAAGCCGAATTGGTAATAAGGAGTATGTAAATTGAAAGCCCTGGTTTAGATACTCCAATTCTGATTTGAACACATCAATTATTTAATTGGGATTTCAGGCAGCCGTGTTGTGGGCTGGCAACACTGCTCCACTGAGCAGACAGAGCGACGACGTCAGCGTTTGAGTGTATGTGTGTGTGTGAATGCTAATCTCCTCCCTCTCTTTTTCTCATCACTCGCCCTCTCTTCGTCACACGCGCATTTTCGATTGATTGTTTTTGTTGTTGATATTATATGCCTTTTTATTTTAGCTTAATCAAATATTTAGCAAGTAGCACATCCCAGTTTGTTTTCCTAGCTCTATTTCACTTGTTTCCACACCTACACTTGTGCGTGCACCCGCCTTGGTGTGGGTGTGCGTGAGTGCGTTGTTTTGCAAACGAATGCGCTTTACTTTTCCTTAAATATGGCAAAAACCTAATCACGCACCGTTTTATTCACAAAAAGGCAGCAGCCTGTATTCTGCTCTGATTGGCTTTTGTGCGCGGAGCACAAGAAGAATTCACAAGAGATCCACCTTCATCCGCGACACGTCCGCCCGTTCGAGTTTGAGAAACATCGATTAGAGGTGGCAAAGCATCGATGGTCACATCAGTGTCATCGATGTTTCTAAAACATAGGTGATATCGATATTTGGTAGGGCACAATCGATGTTCTTCAATCTTATCGAACATCGAAAATCTCACTGTTAACGGTTCTCGTCCAGTGCTAATTTAAAAATAATGAAATATTTGTTTATTTCTTAATTCTTCAAACCACACCGATTTGCCAAAGTTCCAATCTAACACTTATAGTCAATTATATTTTTGTGCAATAGATTTAACTGCAATAACGGTGGAAAGAATTCAAATGATAATGTTATGATAACAGTTTTTTTTAACTCAGCCTCTAACTTCAATGGTTATAGCGCTGCTCGGCAGGTCATAATCGTTGTTTTTTCACCTTTAAATGAAATGGAGTAATCTGCTAAGTACGTTTTGTCTTCCTGCGAAGTTAGCCCCAGACAACTATCGCTAACTGTTGGCGTCTGCAGAATAATGGCGCTCTCCCACCTCTAGAATTGCGGAGAGTGTACCCGCTAGTTGTGGAGCAAGTCCCCGCTTACACATAACAGAATTATGGTTACAGGCTGCTTATTAACATCTGTTAGGACTGTAGCTTACAGTGAAATGGCAACGCCGGGATGGGGAGGCTGGCAACGCCGGGATTGGGAGGGTCGTCTTGAGGGTCTGATTTCGGTCGGGAGGCTTGGGAGCGTTTCCTACGCTTTTCTGAGAGTCTTCCAGGGTCGTGGCGGGTGTGGGGGAGCGGGGCGAACCTTTGGGGGGTCTCACGTTGGGGGCCGAGTTCGGAAAACAGAGAAATTGGGGAAAAACGGGTAAAGTTCAGTTTGACGGTCTGGCAGCACTGTATTTTGCACATGGGTAACACACGCTATGGGAAAACTGGTGTATTCGATCACTTTCCACGGAAAACTGATCGCGGCGACCTGCCCCCCACCCCCGGCTCCCGTCGACAGCACTTTTTTCTCGCGGAAAATGCGGCGGAACGCAGAATTTCGCGACACACAGATTTCAGGTCCAGGCAGAATGACCAACATTGGGTTTAACGCAAATATAGGCGCTTTCTGGCCACTTTCGCATGGCGTTACGGGACTTTCTGCGTTTTCTCCAAAGAGGTCATACAGTTTTGGCGCCGTTGTTCAAACTTTTTAAGCGTTTTTATATAATGGACCTTTTCAGGCTTAAATTCTTTGCCATGCCGCACCTGCGCGCCCAGGTGGAAAAGCACCTCCCACAGGTGGATGATCCGCTCCGGCCAAGCGGGATCCTTAAAAACTTGGACGGCGTAAATCGTTTAAAGGATCACGGCAGGTGTTTCTACCTGATGGTAGACGTCATACACCTGACTGGGGTGGGTTCCAAGTCTTGTGTATTTTTTTTAACAATTTAATTAAAGAATTTACGCACCCAGCCGACGCCGGGACACACGCTAATAATGATGGGAACCTCAGATGACGGGTCCGTGAGACAGGTTGTTTACACCGAAGTGGTAAGTAGCCCCAAATATCTAAAACTCATGCATATGTACTTAAATATATTTATTTACCTATGTATCTAGAAGAAAAGTACATTTACGGCCATGCAGATCATGGCGGCGTTTGAGCAGGTGCGGGAGGCCATCGCATTAGTGGAGTTTGAAAAGCATTTAATTGCAATTATTGTGGACGATTGCCCCAACAACGCCTTGCTTCATGTCCACAGTGGCTATCCGGTGATGGCAGACCTAAACCACCTGGCCAAAATAGTCGCCGCGGACATGAAGCATGTGCTGCAACTCCTGCCCAATATCCACACGCGGATGGTTTTCCGGGAGCACAACGCTCAGCAGAAGCTTCCTGGCAGTGCCAAGAGGCGCGTGCGCGGCGAGATCCGCGTGCTACGGGACGTTGTGAGCCGCCGGTTTGCCATATGCTCGACGCCGTTCAACTTGAGGGAGGCGAACAACGGAGTCCTGGAGACCACCGGCCAGAAGTGGGCCTCTTTGACGGCCGAATTAATGGTCGAGGCCTTTACGCTTGAGCCAAATCTCAGCGAGCTAGAGGCGCAGAAGCTCCTGAGGAGGATCATCTGCCTTCTCTGCCTGCTGGAGGACTTGGATTTCGACTCCACGGGGTAATTAATATATATATATAGTAATAATATGTAGCACTTATATATGTATGTATGTGTTTTTATGCTTTACAATTATGAAGATTAGATGCTATAGTCATCTCGCTTTGGCTCGAGCAAATAAACGTGTTGTTTGAAACATGTTGTTTGAATGTTTAATACAATACATACGCACATTGCAGCTAGCATTTTTCCTGCACAATGGGCAAAATTGGCAAATTAACTTTGATTTTTGCAATTTGCAAATGCAAATTTGGTAGGCCAAATATATTGGAATGGGGACCACTGTGAGCGACGCATTAAATGCATTTCAGTGGCTGCAAGCTTTTTGACTGTCACTTGCCAGCAACACGTCAGCCCTGACGCAACGGTGCAATCGCCTCCTCCAAATTTTCAAAGATTTAGTGGAATCCCATTTTCGCGTTTGCGAAAATGACCCTAGACTAGAGCCACTTTGAGAGGGCTGCCAAGGCAGCTTTAAAGAAATTGCACAACCAATTCGAAAAGATATTGAAGGAAGAGAGGAACCGTTCCAGTAAGGACGTCGCAGCAGTGTTTTCGCTGCAGCAGCAGGCCTATGACCTGGTTGCAGCGAAGGTCTGCAGGTTTAAAGGAAGCGAGCCGGAGGAATGTGTGGACTCCATCCTGGAAGGGAACCCGGAAGAAGGCCTAACCGCCGATGACGCCTTGAGTGTCGTGTCAGACGAAGCAGGAGGCACACCTCCTGCTAGGATGAAGCTGTTCGAGGAGGAGACACCGACGAAGCGAGCTAAGATGAGCTTATACCAATGCAGCCTTTGTCTAGAGAAATGCAGCTCGTCGGTGGCTCTCTATGAGCACCGACTGGGGTGCTTCTACGAAAAATACAACCACGAGTGCGCTTGCGGCCGCCTAACAGTTATGCATTCCCAGATGGCTGGTAATACTAACAAAGGTGATCATTAAGGTTACAAAGTTTGGTATCATATAAAGTTTATGCTAAGCTCATATTGATAAAGTAAATTTAAATCGAAGCAAAGGTATTTAGAATTTAAGCATTAATTTGGAATATGAACTTTAATTTAATTCACTGAGCAAGTATTTATCAAGTGGGAATTTGTTTTATAATATCAAAATCAGTAGAATATTATAGTACACAGTCAATCAAAATACGTAGCATTACGACCGGAGCCGATCACTTACCCAAAATATCCAACGTTGAAAGAGCTTTCAATATGTTGTATTATTGGCTGTAAATTGTTTTATAAATTGGAATACTGCATTTCAATTGACTGTAGGTTAAGATAAATTTGGACAAAAAAAAAAACACTTCCAGGGGCTTAAACACTTGCTCTCATGACGAAATTTGCTTACGGCATATCAAATTATTTGATTAAACTAGGATTTGAGTAATTTACGTTAACTGCTTATTAAATATTTATGTTTTAATTAATTTAGCGATATAAAAATTTAATTTAAATTAAGAATAGGAATTTAGTTTAAATTTAGGTATTTAATTTAATTATAAATTTAATTTGACTTGAGTTTATAGGGATTGAATGATTTTAAGTTTAAATTGTGTTGTGTTAACTAGACTGAGTCACGAAGCGGTTGTTGCAGGCTTGGGCCTGCCCACTTGTGCACTTTCAGCAGAGGGCTGCACTGTACGTATGTAGGTGGGACACAGGGTGTACTCAGAACAGATTGAACAAACTGTTACTAAGTTGCACGGACGCACATGAACTTTAACAAATTGGTTTGGATCGGAATTCACAAGAATTTTTTTTAGCGTGGACGCTGGGTGGCAACACTGGTTGAAATTTTCACAGTTATTTTAGATTGATCTTTTTTTATGGTGAAAGTTAAAAATTGATGAAAGTGCTGACGAACACGTTGGTGGCGCTTTATACAGTTTTCCCAGAAAAACGGGAATCAATAGAAGGAGGAACTCGACTTCAATATTCCACGATGCTGACGAAAATCTGTGCAGAAATTTCCCCGGGCCGTAAGCCCCGTGAAGGAGTAAACTCGATTTCAATATTCCACGATGCTGACGAAAATCTGTGCAGAAATTTCCCCGGGCCGTAAGCCCCGTGAATGAGTAAACTCCTTTAATAAACAGGAACCTACTGGTAAGAGAAAACCTTATAAAAGGCTGAGGATGTCTGATATTTTCCAAGATTTGGTTTCGGTATATCTCTGGGTTTGGTTGGTGTTTCAAAAAAATATGTTCAGGAGAGAACGATCTTCACTCGGCCAAGGTCCAAAACGGAAAGACCGAATAATCGAAATGCGCCAGTCACCAAGGCTTGGTTATCAAACAAAATTTGGGACCAGAGTTGCTCAAAAATCTTTATCGAACATGTCTTTTCAGTGTTGTAAAGACAGAAATTATTTGATTTTGGCTCTGCCATTTTAATTCCTGGCGGTAACTTCAAATCCTAGCGGGAATTTTAAATTGAAGTGGGAAATTTAAAAGTTGAAAACTTTAACGACAAGAGCCCTACACCATTGTTTTCCTGGCCGTCAATTAACAATCTCTTTAATATTAAAAAACAATTAAACAATTTATAGCTCATTAGTTAATCAAGAACCTTTTGTTTTTAATCTTACAATTCAACAAAACATGATATTTTACCATGAATAGAATAAGTTTTATAGAATTCAATATTTTGAGTCCAAATTAAAAACATTTTTAAACATTTTGAAACTCAAGTAAAAATGCTATAAAGGTATTTTTTCTTTAATTTGATCATAACAAGTCGCCAAAATAAGGTGAGCAGCCATAAAAATTACTTCTTTGTTAAGCTGAGTACCTAAGCTTGTGATTTCAGATTGATTTATAACTAGTTTTTTTTTAATACGATTTTGGATTTTTTTTTAAATATTGTATTACCAATGAGATAAAAGGAAGGAACATAGAACAAAATATTATATTATTAATTTAAGCCTTTGAAATATCTTTATATTAGACAAACATCTAGCAATTTGGTTAGGAAAGTGGATTCGCTAAGGTAAAAGGTTGCAAACTTGGCTGGGTGGTGAACACGCTAAATAAAATTGAAGGCCAAAGATTACAAATGTTTGATTATTAATTATTATTTTACTGCAGCGCAGTGATTCCCTTAAAAGTATTTGATAGTTTTGAATCATAACTTAAAATGTGTTTGTAAGAAATTTTTAATTTAATGAACAGTTTGGTTTTTCTTACCAAAATACATTAGAAAAATCTCTTTAATGTTAAAAAACAATTAAACAATGTAAACAATTTATAGCTCATTAGTTACTCTTTATTTTTAATCTTACAATTCATCAAAACATAATATTTTACCAAGAATAGAATAAGTTGTATAGAATTCAATATTTTGTATCCAAATTAAAAACATTTTTAAACTTAATTTAGCTCACCTATACAATTTTTGACAATAAAGTACAAATGCCAGTTGGTGGTAGCCCTACGTTTCAGTGTGGCACTGGCCATTTAAAATACCAACCGCAAAAAGTACGCGCCAGTTTTGAAAATAATTTTTAGCTTGATGATTTCTTGGGTGAATTATTTATGAACGCACTATCTCCAGGAGTAAAAGTCAAAGCCAAATGGGACTGGCTCGTATGGAATAGCCTTAAAAAAGTGCAAACATTCATCAAATTTGCGCCGGAACTTTAGGAATATGAAAACCGCGCTATGTGACCCGTACACCTGCTGCCGGCGAGCGACATAAATTACGCATACGTCGTGTTAACCGTGGAAAAACATATAAATGTGTGTTGCCTCCCACACGACGACGGCAAAAACAAATTGTTGTACCTTCTGCTGGTGCTGCTATTATTGCCATAACTTTAGACTTTTATGAGCAGTCAAGTCTGAGTGCTAATCTGCCTCCTTCATTGAGTTTAGTCTTCGAAAATTTCAACACTTCAAGTTTAATGAGCCGAACGAGTGCAAGTTGTGAGAGGAAGGCCCAAATATATTAGGTTCAATTAATTAATTGATGCGGTGGCTGGAAAAACACATTCCAGGGCCCATAATTGAGATCTGATTTTGGGCTAAATAATTACAAGGTATATTCATCAAGATAGAGTTTAAATTGAATGGACTGTATTTTGTATTTCTTTATTGCTTTAAATTTTAGAATTTTAATTAAAGAACTTACGGAATTTTGTGGAAACTATAATCATTAAAGAGAGAATTTATGTATTTGAAACGATACATTTTTATTACACAAATATGTGCGTTAAAACTCCAATAAAAGACAAGCTAAAATTCATCATAAAAGTTTCGCAGTTCGCTTGGCGCATTAATTAGCATTGGGAAAGCTGGAACAAGGGGCGTCGACATTGGTATTTAAAATAATAATCCTAATTTGCTACACCTGTCATCAAGTTTTTATGTCCGCATGTGTGTGACTGGAGCTGCACAAAAAGTAATTTGTAAAATTCTCCGCTATAAAACATTTATAATAAAAAGGTAGAAAGTGTCAAGCAAAGACCGCTCCCCTTTTCTCGTAACTCTCTTGTCCAACACATTTTTCGCATTTAGTTTGTAATAAAAAGCGAACATTAAAAGCGAATATTCACTTCAAAACCGACATTACGGCAACTTGTGGTTGATGCTGGGAGAATTTGAAGGGCGTGGAGTTGGTTTTATGGGTTGATGATAAATTTTTTCTCTGTGGTAGAAGGTGGCTAATGGTTTAGAGAATTTTAGTTTAGCTGCAGGACTTGCCCCACTTGAAACTGTGGATTTTAATATATAAGCATTGAATGCTGAATAAATTAATCCCCCAAGCAAAATATTTAAATTACATATTACGAGAAATCGAGCTGCTACATTTTTGAAAAGTAATTAAAGGGCCAAATTACTATCTAAACAACTGCACATAAAATGACAAAAAACTTCCACTAACTTTGATTGCCCATCGAAATGGTTTAACGAATGTGAAGTGTGTTTAATTTTAAATTAATTATGCCTGCAAGCGTTCCATTTTTACATGTTGCACACTCTTCACCCATTTCACTCATTTACCAACACATTTTGAATAATGAAATTTGCGCATAAAACTTTGACTTTTTGTAAAAGAGTAAAAGAGAGGCAACTGGACCACCAAAAACAAAAAAAAAACAAGAAAGGAAAGCTAACTTCGGGCGGAGCCGAAGTTGATATACCCTTGCAGAATATTCTGTAAATAATATTCTCCAAAATTATTCATATGATGCATTCTTAATACAAATAAAAATCCCAACTTCCTAACTTTAAAAACACCAAAGTTATGGCAATTTCAATCGTTCAGTTATATGGCTGCTATAGGATATAGTCGGCCGATCCCTATAAAATTTGGTAGGTCGGATTGATTGGCCAAATATAAAACCCATAGAAAATCCCAACTTCCTAACTCTAAAAACACCAAAGTTATGCTATTTCCTATCGTTATATGGGAGCTATAGGATATAGTCGGCCGATCCTTATGAAATTTGGTAGGTCGAATTGATTGGCCAAATAAAGAAGCCATAGAAAATCCCAACTTCCTAACTTTACAAACAGCAGAGTTATGGCATTTCCTATCGTTCAGTTATATGGCAGCTATAGGATATAGTCGGCCGATCCCGGCCGTTCCGACTTATATACTGCGTGCAAAGGAAAGAAGGGTGTGTGCAAAGTTTCAATTCGATAGCTTTAAAACTGAGAGACTAGTTCGCGTAGAAACAGACAGACGGACAGACGGACAGACGGACAGACGGACAGACGGACATGGCTATATCAACTCAGGAGGTGATCCTGATCAAGAATATATATACTTTATAGGGTCGGAGATGTCTCCTTCACTGCGTTGCACACTTTTGACCAAAATTATAATACCCTCTGCAAGGGTATAACAATGTTGCATGCAACACACATCAAACAAAACAAACAAACTAGGGCGGAAAATGGGCGGAAAAGTAAGTCCACAAAAGAGTTACAAAATGACCAGCGGGCATTTTGTTTTTTTTTAGCTTTTATTTCCTATTTTTGCGCTATTCTTGTTTTTGTTTTTGGCAATGTTAATTGGAATAGTTTTTACCAAACATAAACAAGCTTCAAGACCAGATAAAGTGGCGGTTTTAGGGGCGGGGGGCGTGGCATGGTTACATATTTGATGTGTTCGCTGCCAAGAGCTCAACTCAACTCAACTCTACGAACCTTGAATTTTCCGTCTGAACTTAACAAACTTTCTCCCTTCCGAAACATTTTTCTGCCTTATTGCTGGCCAGACATAAAATTTGATTTAATAACCGTTGCTGGGTGCCATAAAAATGTTAGCCATTAAAATTGCCAGAACGAAAATTCCGCTCATAAACGAAGGGCATTTAAAACGAAATGAATCCAGCAATCCTTCGGGTGAGATCGGGTTCACCAGGGTCTTAAGGTCTTTATTAGCTGTTAGCAGGCATTTCCAAAGTTCATAAATTGCGAAGCGAAAAACGCGCGGTCCAGTTTTGGATACGATGGTGCTATTTTTGAAAAAAACATGTTTTTTTAATCAACAATCTTTATAGAAATGGAACTACACTTTATTTTTTTAACTTGGTCAGAACCTAAAATTCACTAGCAATAAAAACCTTAAAGAATCTTAAGGCAATATATACTCACTAAAGTAATAAACAAAAAGGTTCCAAACTGACAAAAACAAATTTGTATAGTATTTATTTAATTTATTTTTTATTTTTTTTTAGTTTAATGGTTTGTTTATATCTCATTTAGTTTAACTTTATTTTGTATTAATCACTTAATTTAATTTTTGCGTGTCCTGCATTCATTTTTGTTTTGTATTGTAAACTAGACGATTATAAATTTAGTCTTAAAAATACAAATATCATATTTAATTTTTTTGGCGACGCTTTTTATGGGTGTAATCAGAATGTTTTACAAAATAAATGGAAGAGTACTTATAAATATGCAGACTTGTTTGAATAATCTAAGAGATAAAGTAAAAGATTTGTGTAATAAATGAAATGATAAGTTGGCAGTTTGTGTTAGGCTCAAGAAATTTTAACTTTGGTAGAATAGAAAGAAAATGTGGTTCAATTTTTTAGTTTTGAAATTTAAATTTAGTTCAAAGCTTTGAAATTCAATTGACTTGTTGCATTTTAGCAACAATGGCCTAGTGTGTTCTATAATTAATTTAATTGTCTGTGGAATTTCTCATTAAATTAAGCATTCATGTTTTTTTATCCTGTTGTGCTTTGGTTGTCTTTGTACACAGTAAAAAAAGCGTCACTTGTTTGTTTCATCCTCAGAGATTTAATTTAAATAATTATCTAGTTATTTGTTTTCAATTATGCATCTCATTACATTCATTGTTAATCTAATCTATTTTGAGCCATGTTTGTTTTTTTTTTCATGTTTAGTGTACTTTAATTTTATTTTCAAGTTTTTACTTTAAGTAAATAATACCACATTTTATGTTTATTTTGACTAGAATATTTACAATGCCGTCAACAGAATTCCGTTATCAACAATTTCCATCAATATTTGTTTTCAATTTGCTGATGAGTGGAAAAAATGCATTTGTGCTACAATTACTTAATTACTTGATTATATTCATATATATTTATATATATGCATATATGGTTCACAACAAATCTATCGAGCAACTAAACACAGATATTTAACTAACACTTCCAAACTATATTTACAGTTTCCTTAGTTGATTACCATTATCTACGGATTTTCCATATAATTTGTTGAGTTTTCAGATGATTTGTTTTTTGATTTTCGTTTCCCTCTATTTTTTCGAGGGAAACTATGTTAGCCTATGACTAAACATAGATTAGGTGCAGTCTAGTAGTTGGTTTTTCCTCAATCCGAGAAATTCTTCTCGTCGGAGAAGCGCACATGATGCTGCTGCTTGAGCCGCCCACCCCGCTTTCCCGCCATCGCCATTTTCACAATACCGCTGCTGCCGCCCGAGTTTCCAGGCCCATTTCCGGTTGCGTAACGTCCGCCGCCGGCATTTCCGGCACCAGCTGGCAGTGTCGGCGACATGGTGGCCGATGTGGTGGTGGACGTCGGCGAGGAGGAGTTCGTCCACTGCTCGTCGCAGGAGCAGTAGCCCCTGGCCACATCGCCCCCCTCCAGCGCCAATGCGTGCATTTCCCGCTTGAAGCGCAGCTTCTTCAGTTGCCGCTGCTTGTGGTCACTGGCGGAGATGGTCGTCGGTGCTGCTCTGGACTTTCCCGCTCCCGATCCCGCTTCAGCTCCCGCTCCCGCTCCCATTCCCAATGCCACCGCATCGGCATCTGCTGGTGTCCCATTGAGTTGGCCGTCATCATCCGCATGCTTCGTTGCATAGAACTCCTCGGGCGTTTCCGCTCGCAGGGTTTCAATGGAGCTGCAACAGAAATGTTGAGGTTGCGAATTAAAGTGGTTTCGTTGGTTTCATTACTCATATTTTCTGGTTTAAAGTCAAAACAAATAATTTACAAAAAAAGTGCTTAATCACATATTGAAATGTTGTTAAATATTCATGATTTGTGTGAAAACTAATGAGCCGTAAATGCATGTTGCTTGAATAAAAAATCATAGATGTTTAAATTGAGTAGATTAAAATATTTTTTCTTTCATATGTATAATTTGATATAACCATGTAAATATTTATGGAATTGCTATGTATTATGTCATAATATTTTAAGAGATCTTTGTAATAATTGAAATAAATCAACAAAGAAGTAATCTTCTTGCTGACAAACCCCCACCCACATTGATGATTACTTAATATTTGGACAGCTCCTAATTGATAGTTATTCATTAAAGTCGACTAATTGGTGAATAGTAATCATATTAGCTTCATATATTAGCTAATGGCAAATTGTGCTGCTTTGCAAAAGATAAGGGCTTTAATTTGTTGTTAAATTTAATTCGAATATTGCTATTTTATGATTTATCATTGTCAAAATGACACATTCTGAATCTATTTAAAGCGTCAAACACAACTCATCTGAATTCGAAATTGAGTTGTAAGTAACTCAATGACCTTATCTTAATATTGTTTAGCACTTTGGAAGAACCTTCGTTATCCGAATGAATGGTATGGAATTACTTCATGGGTGATTTTGAAAATCAGTGCACTTCATCTAAGGCTTTCTTCAGAGGAGTCAGTGCCTCTCAGCTTCGACTGGCAGTTGCAGTCATGACTTTTCCCCTGCTTTTCTATTCACCCCTCCCCCCTCGACATACAGCGTTAACGACACAGTGCCTGCCTGAAGTGCAGCCCCATCAGTGCCACTCAGTTGGCCGCGCTATATCGTCCTGTACAGCGTGTCCTTTGCATATCTGTCCTATCGTGGAACTCGGCTCCATTTGGTCGCGGATCCGCTGATGTTACGCCGTTCTCATGGCCGTACACTTCATTGCGCTCTGTTGGCGCTTTCCATTTTCCCATTTCTCCATTATGCTTTTGTGTTTAGTTTAAAATTCAGCGGGAAATCTTCTGCAGCAGCTGCATGCCATATTTATTCAGCTTCCCCTTTTTTTTTTAACTTCGTTCTCTTCTTCAACTTTTTCTTCAACTACCGCTGTTTGTGTTTTTATAACGGGTACTAGGGAATTTTTAGGGTACTTTATCTTCTGATATTGCAAAGAAATGTCAAGTTTATAAAGTAATTAATTTTCTGATTATTTTGTTTTTTATATATATTTTACTGTTTTCAAAAAAAAAAAAAAAATATTAATACTTCGCTTTATATACAAAATAAAACAGCGTTTGAAGATACTTATTTAAATGAAGGAAAGCCCATTCCAATCAGAGAACACAAAACAATTCATTTAAGATGTTCAAAAAATAATATTGTTCAAAAAATACTTGAAATACACTTTAAACAGGAACAAATGAATGATTATGTTTGATTTAAATTTGTATAACTTTCAAGATCACCATGACTTTATTGATATATAGAGTATAGGATATCTTCGGGTCTATTCGCTTGACACTTTTCTGCCAATTTGTTTTCTTTCTTTCTTTTTCGCTATGCGTTCCCATTTTTGCAGTACAGTAAACTCGGGTGGGCGAGAATTTATGCAAAGAAAGCGAAAAGTGCAAAGTAAAGTGCAGTTGTGAAAAATGCGCGGCTGCCTTTTGTTTTGCCAGCTCTTTGGCCATCGTGGGGTGCTTTGGGTGGTGTTTTGGGGCTTGGTGTTAGGTGGGTTCTTAGATTGGGGGTCTTGAGCAAGGGTTAAAGGGGGTGGTGGGGTGTTGGGCCGGCAAGGCAGCTGCACAGTTGAGCGCACAATTTGGCGCAGATTGTTGACTGGGGAGGGGGAGAAGCGTGAGTGGTTTTCAGGGGGGGTGTAGCAGCCATGCAGCTTAGACTTTCTCCTTGCAAGATACCAAAACTAAGGGAAAAAGAAGCCCCGGCAAAATGAGTGAACTGAGTAATGCGCGTAATGCAAATCGCTGCTACAATGTGTGCAAGTTACGGGTGGTAAAAAAAAGAGGGTGGAGGGGGAGTTTTTAGTGGGGGAAAAGGCAGAGACCATCATTAACGTATTACGCGCATGTTTGTGCAGCCACTTTGCATATCTTGCACTGCCAAAGAGGGGCAACTGGATCTGGAGGAGCCAAGTAGTAAGACTGAGTGGTCTATCGGGGGAACTGACGGGTATTCGGTTCCCCAAGAAATAATAAACATCAGTCAAGTGTCGGAAATTTGCTCAGGTTTCTAGTCTCGTTAGTATAAATTCAGAGGGGAGAAATAGTTAATAATAACACAATATAATTTTAAATAAAAAGCACAATTCCATTAAAAGTATTTGTGCTTTATATTAGACATATCAAATGTCAGGAAAAAAATAAAGGCAAGAAGCTAATATTCAAGAATTGTAAATATAAATGGAATGTAAAAGATTTCTAGCTAACTTAGATGTATTAAAAATGATGATGATTAAAAACCTGAAAAGCCAAAAGCCTTTAAGAAAATCGAATTTTATTAAATAATAAGTGCTAAAAATGAAAATTTTTCAAAGCAAATTAAAAAAAAAACAAACAAATTATAGAAAATAGAGTTGGGGATTAATTGGTAATTGGGCTTTAATATATACAAAAAGATATATAACACTTTAAGGATGCTATAATATATCAAATAAGTCCCTTTAGTATATTGATAGCTAATGTTTCCGGTGACTTTGCCATGAGCTTATATGAACTCAGGTATTCGGGACAAAATTCCACTTATATAATAAGCGGATCCTGTAGCTAATCCCTTATGCATTTTACCCTCAACTCTTGGGTGCTTGATGCAACTTGAAAGTTTCGGGCTAATTAAACAACACATTTAGCCCACAAGCCTTTGCGAGAATTTGTGTGTGAACGGATTCCCATTTACACTGCTAGCTTATTCATGTTATTTCAGCTAAGAATTTTATAAAGTTCACGCCTGTTTCGCAAAGGTAAGCTGGAGTAAATATTTTAGTTGCGTAATAATTTCCTAACTAAATACAACTAAGCTAACGACATTTGCTTATTTTAACGAGTAGCCAAAATTGATGGGAAATTAAGCTGTATTTTCGGCCATTTGTTGACATAATTGGTTAGTAATGCGTTGGACTGTCTCAGCAATTACGCCAAAATCTAAGCATATAAATTGAATTTATTTATGTTTGCTGTCCAAATTAAATGAAATTCGAAAATTTGCTTAGTGATTAAATGTGGGTCATTTGCATATTCGGAAATTTCCATAATAATTTGTTTAACTGTCAAATGAATCTGCTTAAGGTGAAGCCCCTGGTTCATTTCTTGAGGCAATGCAATCAAAGAAATTTTATTTTTTGTTGTTTTTTCCTCCATTTTTTCCCTCTTTTCTTAAAATTTAAACAAGTCCAAAAAAATTGAGAAGCAGAAGTAACTTAAACAAAGTGTAAGGAGCTCAAAACCAGAGGAGTGGCTTAAGGAAAAAGAATGTGAAATTAATGTTTATTGCGCTTTTAACACATACACACTTCGGCACGCCCCCTTGTCCGGGTGTATGTGCGTATTTGTGGGTGTAAATTTACATAAAAGTTGCCCTTTGCCCCTTGCCCTGTGCCGCCGCCTCCTCTCACTTCAGTTGGATGGGAAAATTGCATTTTCCACCGCGCCAAGAGCACAGCTCAGAAATGTTAATCAGCTAAAAGTTAAGGAAACCAAGGCGGAGGCTGTGCAGGCAACGTGGGTTAAACAAAAAGGAAGGAAATGCAAATTTAATTGTACGCCAGGTGAAATAGTGTCCTGACCGACACACACCCACACATTCACACACACACACACACACACACACACACACACGAGCTCATGTAAAAGTGGCTGCAAGTGGGCAGCAAAGTAGGTGATAAAATGTTCTGTAAGTGGCTTGATCTTTTCGGCCAGGTGGGGGAAAAAGAGGCTACTTTCGTAGCGAATGTATTAAATAAATGGTATACCTACCCATTAGTTTAAGTATTAAAAGCGTAAGGAAGAAACAATACAGTGCTTAAAGAGTGATAAGTCCTTAAAACATGGTGAATAAACATTTGAATTTTTTGTTGACTATTGTTTGATTTTAAAATTTATAAAATATTAGCCTACTTGGATTTTAAATTGTTACTCACTAAATGAACTTACTTTACAATGACTACTTGTAAAAAAAAAAATACTTGAACACTCTACTCTTCTATAAAATTATGTTTGATAAAATACAAAATACGCTTAACGCTTTAATGAAACCTAGTTCACCCAACCGCATATTTCCATTTCTGTGAGGCGTAACATAAATTCCAAGAAGTCAAGTGTTGTTTTTTGAAAAAGGCTTTCCCTTCAGTTCAGGTGTTCTGCAAAATAATTGCTTGGTTTTTCGACTTTCCTTTGGGTTGACAGCAATGGAACTCTGGTTCAGTTATAGTTACACAGCTTGGTTCTAGCTAATGCTATTTCTAAGTTTTTTTTCTGGGCCACTCTGCAGTTTTAATTTGGTTTAGCTCGAATTTCCAGGCTCATAAATTAGTTGGTTGCTCGGTTTCAAGTTGCATGCCGCAAATTGCCTTGCACCTTGCCACTTGTTACGGCTTGGTCTGGTGGTTCCATTTTTAATTTCGTTTATAATTTCAGTCCCCTCTGTTCTGGCATTATTACCTTCCCATATTTACTTGTAGTTATTTTTATTTTGTCCAGCGTAAAAGTTCCCATTAAAGCTCCGCCATCATTTTTTGGTTATTTCGCCCGCTCTTTGGCATTTTTCCATGCCAGTGGCTGCGACATTCGAATCCACCTTGAACCATGAACTCGGCTATGTTCCGTGCTTTTCATGCATATTTATGTTTTATTTGTCCTATTTTTTTTTATCAAATAAAGAGCCAGCATTTTTTGCTGCCGCATGTTTGACATGCCGATTGTTATTTTTGATCAGAGCCTGTGTGCGCAAATATTTTACTTTACCTTTTTTTTTGGATGTCCCGACATGACCTTTGCTTTTTTCCGTCTCTCTAAAGGGTTCAGCATTTTTGTCATTTTTGTTTGCAAGGATGCACGATCCATACTTTAAAGACATTTTCTTACTGGTTCGACTTTAAGTTGGTACAATTTTTGAACGATTTTTCTATCAATATTTCATAGTATTTGCTGCCCCTTTAGAAAGTATAAAAACAAATTTGAAATGGAGAAGCTCACCATATCACACTACCTCACAGTTGCTTTGAAGAAGCTTGACCCACCGACCGATTGGGAGGACATCCTGGAGTATGTCCTGACCACCTTGAACTCCACGTGGCGTCCCAAATATTACACCAATGAATTGAGAAAGGCTCTGGAAGTTGGACTGCGTTTCGGAATAATACGCGAAATGAATAATAAATACTATCTGTATGAATATGCGAAAATAAATTCGTTTGGAGAAATAACATACGAGTTTGCCGAAAATCCCCTGAGTGCTTATCCTTCCGTAAAGAAAGAAGTTAAGGAGGATGATGATGATGATGAGGAGGTGGAGGAGGAAGAAGATGAGGACTGTTCAAAGCAAAATGATATAGTGTTCAAATTGCAGAAGAAATCAACGAATAAAAGTGTGAGAAAAGTGCGTGGTAACAAAAAGTAGAACACACCGACAATCACTAAGAGAAGTGACAGAAATGTCAATTTACTTTGGAATCGCAAACAAAATTCTCGAGATCAAGTAATATATTTATTCGAAAACTGTTTTATATTTTATTCTTATTTATTGACTCTTTTCTCAAAATGTATCCCTATAAGAATAAAAAAAATAAAAATTTATTAAGTCTTTTATCATAAATAAAAAAAAAGTTTGTAGTAAGAATTGTTGCATTTAAAGCTCTACGTTTTCATACATTAATTTCAAGAAAGCTATTGCACTTAACTTTCATATAATCAATCGATTACTTAAAAGGAAATTACCAAACAATCTCAGCATTGAAAATTATTTAAAGTCTCACTATTAGTGTAAATGGATTTTCCGATTTTAAAAATTGTAATTCTTAGCCAGCTCTTCTGGTAAAAACTTACCCTCGCGTTATTTTAACTACTTAGCTTTACAAATTTCTTTAATTTAACCTAAATAAGCCCTATTAGTACTCAAATTATTTCACTTTTAAATCATGTCAGCTAACTTAATAACGAATCTTAAGATCTTAGCTTATATACTTTTCGATTTCAGATTAAAATAATCATTCAGAAAATATAGAAAATGATTTGTATGGGTCAATAACAATGTGAACTTGCTTCCTAACAGTTGTTGATGATGCAAGTCAATCAAAAATGATTGATTATGCCAAATAAAAAGAAATAGGGTTAGTGCATAGATATTGCTTACCCCGTTGATGACTATAAGTCCAACTCAAAGACCGATACCTATCAGACGCGCATCTCGTCCATCGCCGCCTGCGGCACTTGCTGCTGTTGCTGCTGCTGCTGCGGATGCTGATGTTGTTGCGGATGCTGCTGCTGGCCGCCCACGGGTGAGGCGGAGGTCAGGACTAGGCCGTCGCCGTGCGAGTGGACCAGGTGAGCGGCATGGGAGTGCGAGTGGGTATGGTGACCCTTCGAGGAGCTGGGGGCGCTACTTACGCCGCTGCTGCTGCTGCCGCCTGATGGCGTTTGGTCCAGCAGCATGTTGCCACCGCCGCCGCCTCCGCCCACGGCCACGCCCATCGCCGAGTTATTGCTGCTGCTGTTCGTTGTCGTCGAGGAGGCGGTGCGGAGCGGTGGGCGTGGTCCGCGTATATGATGCGACTGGATGCCAGTGAGGACAGCTCCATTTGCCTGATGTTTGCTCGACTGCTGTTGCTGCTGATATTGCTGCAGCTCTGCTGCACAGACAAAAAAACAAAGCAAGTTTTAAAATTTTAAAATTCTTATATGTAATTAATTATAAAGGTCTCTTAAATAATTATTGATTATAATCAAATGATTTTGATTATATATTTCCTTTAGTCTGAAATTTTTTGTTTGTTCCAGTTCATTAAGAAATTACTGACTTACTTTATGGAAAAATTAAAAAAAATATAAAGGCACTAAAAACTTTTTGCGACATATAAAGGTCGTTAGGCTTTCTTAAAAGTTTGAAAATCCTTTTTTTATTTTAACATAATCAAAAACATACTGTTTAATTTAACAATAATTTATTCAGTATTGCTTTATAAATATTACAGATGTGAAAAACATGACAAGACATAATTGATTTGTTTTACAGAATTTGAATTGAGAACCACAGTTGGTGACTTTTTTGCTGTGTTCAGTAGCAGAGAGCGAATGGGAATATAAGCTACTTATGTACGTTATGCATATGTTGGCATATTATCAGGCAAATGTTTATTGACGAGCAGAGCGGCAGCAGCACCAACAAAAAGTCAATTTGTAAACAACAATGTCAACCATTAAACACACATTCCCATATCATCGACATCCTCATCGTCGGAAGGCGAGTGCGCGTCACCAGAGTTGGTTGCACTTTTTGTTCCATTGAATTGGCATAGTACCCCATGCCTTTTTCAGCATTTCCATACGATGTCGTTCAACTTTTCGCCACGATTGCCTTCGAAATGCAAAAGCGCAAAATGTGCACAGCTATTGACGCGTCTAATATTTTGATGCCCCCAAAACGCCCCGTTTTTGCTGCGGAGTGTGTGTCTGGGCAGAACTAATTTGTTTGCCTGGGTTCTATAGACACAATGCAGTTTTATTGGTGAGTCGGCACTAAAAGGGCAGACTGCTTCGAATGGAATGTCGTGTCATGTAATAAAAACTGAAGTTGGTAACGGGCTAGTGCTAACTGTCATGAAGCAAAAGGGAAAAATAAAAGGAGGAATTTGATGCAGTTGGTATTCCAAAGGTGAATTCTTTTGATATGTGTCTAATAACATTTTTGTGTTAGATTTGTTTTTTTTTTACTGCAAAAATATTAAACGTATAGATGCTTGTTTATATAGATGCTTGTTTATAAGCCATTATGTTTCCATCTGAATAAATTTCCTAAATAGCTTTATATGGTTTTTAAAAATCCAAACAAAATGATTGCTTAGCACTTTTGTAATTTCCTGCTCTGAATCCTTTTATAATTGCCTAAGAGTTTATTAACCTCATCGCTTGGCTTAGAGAATTATGTACCCTTACAAATTTTCCAGATCCATAACTTTCTTCAGCTTAGGCTGTAGAGTTAAGGAACCTTCCTGCCTTTGCTTAAGCTAGAAGCTTAATGAACATTTTTAATCAAGGAAGCTTTTCTGAGCCTCTTCTTACAAGCGAATCTTTAAAAAATTCAAAGAAATTTTCATTAGTCGTTTAAGATGTCCCTGGGCAACATTTAATCCCGGCCAAAAACAGCTTTCACTAATTAGAGGTTTAATTCAACAAAGTACTCGATGGCCGAGCGGACCAGTACATAGAGAGTTTTGCCCTTTTGGTTTTTATGTTTATGGCTTGGTCTTTCTGGGGATTTGATGGCCAGCTCCGTTTTCGGGCCAGCCAAGTGGCCAAATGGACTGGACCTAAGAGAGCATTCAGACTCAAATGTACCGGATTATGTTGCCTGGCTTTGGCTAGTTGGAGTAGGCCAAAGCAGAGATTTGCCACAAAGCTTGGAGGGCGGAGATCAAAGACGACTGAAACGGGCATAATTTAACGAAATTTTTTTTTGTTAACAAATAATATCCATACACACACGCACAAACGGGACCTGTGGCATAAAGGACCGCAGAGCTGAAGTGCTTCGTGCAATTTCCCCAAGGAGTGCGGCCATCATTTATGAATATGAAATTAACAACGGTGCGTATGCGTAATTTGTAATGAAAGCCAGATCCAACCAAAAACATACACACACTCACCCACACCATTAACCAAATGCCGGCCAGGGGGTATGCAATAAATTTTCAATTTCCATAGTTGGACTTTTTGCCCAACCGACAACCCGCAGCGAAGCAAATCTAATTTATATGCACATCACTTAAACGCACTGTTGCAATTACAATGCAAATGCTGCAACAAATGCGTATAATGCGGGTCAGAAAATATAGCCCCGAATATCGGGACTTGCCCGAATATACACATATCCGCGAAATAATGCAGTCCAAAGTGCTTGCCCAAAATTTCGCTTAACGGATGTTGATTAGTATGAAATGACAAGACCGGAAATGCGGCGCATAACTCAAAAAAGGCCAAAATAAAACATAACTGTAGAGCCCCACAGAGCTCACTTAACCACACCGACATGAAGAGCTACTGACCAATGGGCAGTTAAGGGGTTGCGGGGTTAGGGGGCTAAGGGGTTGTGGGGTTAAGGGGCGGTGGGAGACGTGAGTGCAACCACTCGGCCATGTGGATATTGTGGGTTTTGTTCGCCCAACTAAGTGGACACACAAGTGCAGTCAATTGTGCTGGCTGTTTGTGTGTGTGTGTGGGCTGAGCGGTAAGGGTTAAGGGGTCAAGGGGTCAGGGGGTGAAGGGTCACCCCCACGCATGTCGCATTAATGAAGCATGCACCACTCTGGCTCACTCACGGCAATTTATTGCTGAATTTCAGCTGTTTCCCCTTCGCAGTTGACAGTTGTTGGACTTATTAAAAAAAAAACTATATAGCATACTTAGCAGGGCATGCGACAGGAAATTGGTGGAATGGGATCCGCCGGAATTTATGGCCAAGAGATAGTTAAGTAACCGCGCCCAGCCAGCTGCACATAATGTCTGCAATCACATCAACTAGTGATGGCTCCTACGTGATTATGTGTTCTGCATTCGTGAAAAGGGCAGTGTATGTTTATAAAACCCAGACTACAAAAGGAAACCCTTATAATTTAGAAATTTATTCCTTAAATATTTATTTATGCCAAAGTTTAGGTATCAAAGTGAATAAAAAGAAAAGTAAGATTGAAATTGTAGAGATATGCCACTTTGAAATCGGTTTAAATTAGGTAAAGTTATGGACTCTAAAAGTCCAATTGTGGGTCACCTTTTTACATATCATTGGAAACATGGAAATAACTAACATGAAAATAGGTAGAACATTTAAAAACCCCAAGGTATGCCACTTTGAAATCGGAAAGTTATGGACTCTGGAAGTCCAATTGTGGGACTAGTTTGACGGACGAACAGCCAATAAATGGACTCGCTTGGACTCTTAACATTAACTAGTTTTTTTTTTTTTTTTTTTTTTTTATTAAAAAGTATATTTTAATTTAAAGTTTAACAAGTTTTCTGCTACCTATGTGGCAGCTTGACCAGGTTGTAAATATAATATTGATAGCATAAGTATAATATAATATACAATAGTTCACATTTCTTGTTCAAGAGTATATAATTTTTAGCTTGGAAATAATAATATTAATTTATATTTATATATATCTCGATGGAAGATCGTGTGGGTGGAATCTTTTCAGTCTTCTTTTTGTTGGTCTACTAGTAAGTCTTCTGGCCAGGGAGTTAGGATGAGAGCCAAGTCGTCTGATGTAATTTTCCGCGTGTGTCCTACATACATCGCCTATCTTAGGAATTTTAAGATCTCTTTCGATGTCTCTAGTCCTCATGTACCAAGGGGCATTGCAAAGTAATCTAACGATTTTACTTTGTGCCACTCGAATTTTGTTGAGGTTCGATTTAGCCGTTATACCGTAGACTTGTAGCGCGTACTTCCAGATTGGGCTCAAGATCGATTTGTAAATGCAAACTTTGTTTGCCAGTGAGAGCTTATTTCTCGGAGACAGTAGCCACGACATCTTGGCTGCCTTTGAAAGCACTGACTGCTTGATCATTGTTGTGTGTCTCTGGAATGTAAGTCCTCTGTCCAAGATCACACCAAGGTACTTATAAAAAGTCTCGTGACGAAGAGTAGTGCCAAGCATAGTGATCCCTGAACAATCCAAGGGTCTTTTCGCGAATGTGACACAAGCACATTTGCTGCAATTAATGCCTATGTTCCATTCAGTGGTCCACTTTTCGAATCGCGTCACGTACTCTTGAAGTCCTGCTGTTGCAATGTCTATGCTAGTACTCCTAACCATTACAGCAGTGTCATCGGCATACGTAGCTATGAGCATGTTATCCTCGTCAACTTCTGAACATTCCCAGGAATCAGGCATATCTGAAGTGTACAGCGAGTAGAGAGTCGGGCCCAGTACACTGCCTTGGGGTACGCCTGCAGAGATAGGACGTTTTGACGATTCTTCACCGTCGACAACCACACTGAATTTTCTATTTGATAGAAAGCTTTGGATAAGAATAAAAAGCTGGGGAACATTAACTAGTTAAGCTAGCATTAAGGTTAATATAATCATTAAGCAAGTCCAGTGTTATTCATTCTTTGTGTATGCGTTGAAAAAAGTGGACGTGTCTTGATAGAAAGTGCCTTTAGTATTATATAAACCGCTCATAACACACTTGGTGATCCTATTTAATAATATATTTTTATTATTCATAGGGTTGGAAATGTGCCAAACTTTTTACTAAAGTTACAATATCTTTTGCAAGGGTATACAAACTGATACTTGTATTATTTTCTACCACAATTTCTAAATTAACCCAAAGATGTTTTGATAACAGAAAGCTAACGTGAATTTAAATTACGAAATCAATTTAGGAAGATACCGTAATAATTGAACACAAATCTCAATACAGTTGCACACCATAATCCAATTTTCAATACCCAATTTCTGCTAAATATTTGAAGATCTCCGGAACATACCTCGGCAATTAACAGTTCATTTGCCCACAACACATTTCTATGGATTCTCCCCCAAGCGGGCCAAATTGTTTCGGAACGAAATCGAGAGCCCAAAAGCCTGACAAATGACTTGAGCATTCGAGGTAGCAACCCCTTGATAGTCGCTCGAAACCGAAATGGTTTTCAAATTAGCAAACGCTTAGGCAGGCTGCCAAAAGCCAAGCACAACATTTAAATGCGATTGCAATGGCAACAGGAGGGCGCGGGGGCAACAACAAATGAGCTTTGTGTCAAAGTCCAGATTAGCATACAATTTAGAGCATTTCAATCAAACATAAATCACAACAAGCGACTTGAACTGGACTGGACCTGAATTTCGACCGTTTTGCCCAAAAGGTAC
Organism: Drosophila fuyamai; assembly: GCA_018153365.1. Taxonomy (NCBI): domain Eukaryota; kingdom Metazoa; phylum Arthropoda; class Insecta; order Diptera; family Drosophilidae; genus Drosophila; species Drosophila fuyamai. The sequence continues at coordinate 8,614,171 of JAECXW010000116.1, read as the reverse complement.
GAAATTGTGCGTTGTAAATCAATGGGGGACAGAGATAGACGCTGACGCAGACAGAGACAGAGACAGGTAGATAAAGGAGCCAAGGAGCAACAGTATACAAAATCTATTTTTCAAAATGCAATCCAAAGAAATCAAACCGGATATCGAGGGGAAGGGGGTGGTAGAACGGAAATTTATGTGCTTCTATTTAGCATTGAGTTAGAAGTTGCGCGGAAGCGGAATTGAGCGCACGAACGAGCAAAAATTAAGTATACGCCGCCGTGCACTCAAGCAGCTCATGCGTGTGTTTTTGTATTTGTATCTGTGCACTATGGCTGTGTGTGTCTGTGTATGTGTGAGTGAGCAGCACAATTAAATTGGATTTATGGCGCGCATGATTGCAAAATGAAGTTAATGCGCATACAAATACAATCGAGCTGAAAGAAAAATGATTCTCGAACTTCTTCCTCGGGCGCCGGGCGGAAATCGTACCTTGTTTGTCATGTCATCAATAATCGAGGAGCAGTCGGGAGCCGGCGCAAGTAAATTGAATGAGCATATTAAAAAAGGGAAAGTATTACATGGGAGTGTGCAAGGAAGTGCCAAGGAAATGAAACTCAGCAACGCTCATGTAAAGCCAAGCTCGAGCGGGAAATCGGAGCGAAGGGCACCAATGAAATATGTACGAGTTGCTGGCCAATGTAGATTTATGTTGGCCCAACGTTGGCCAGTCTGCAAAATTTATTAGCCATCCAGTCGGTCATAGTTGTGTCTGGGTTAATGTTAGTTTATGCAATAGTTTGACACATTTGACAGGGGAAACGCTTCTAATTGATTGATGACAAATGGCCAGCGCAAAAAAGTTCTTCAACTTCCGGCAAAAATGAAATCATTTATCTCAGCATTGAAAGCTGGTTGAAATGGGTTTGTTGGAATTCTAAAATGACAAAAGGCATAATAATAAAATGACATACAATAAATTTTGGTCTTATTTTACACTTACAATTTGGAAATTTAACGTAGATACAAAATAAAATAAAATGCTTGTAAATACTGTAAAAATAAGACCTTAAAAATGATATTAAAAAAAATAAAGCTAAAAGTTTGTTTGTATATGGAGTTTTGGAATTTTACAGCTTAAACCATTTTTGAGTAGTCCCAAACTCAGTTTAAAAGCTATATATATACACAAACAAACAAATATTAATTTTAATCAACCGATGAAAAATTGAGAAAATACAATACAAGATTTACTCAAAAATAATACCTAAGATAAATGCTTGTACTACATTGTACAAAAAAAAAGAAAAAAACAAAATCCACAATTATCGTAAATTTTTGGTCGAACCAAAAGGTTGAGTAAAGTGGGGCCTTTCTTGCAAGGCCTTCCTTTAATTTTACCAAAGATCGCCTGGACTTAAGTTTAATTTTCCCCACCCATATCTCGCAGTACTGTCCTCATTTGCGACCCTTTGCTTGGGGCAAGCAACTAGAGCTAACCCAACTGACCACTAACAGAGTTGCTGGAACCCCTCCCGGAAACCTTCCACTACAGGGCAATAAAATAATATTGTCTTATCTAACTATGTGCGCAATGCACAACAACAAAAGGACAAATGGAAAAAAGTGCGCCAACTATTTTCGATGAGGGAATTTCCGGCTCTATATGTGGGTATGTACTATTCGTTTGCCCGCAGTTGGCAAGCGTCTATCATTTTGGGTGAAATCGTCAATGCCTAGACGAAATAATAAAACCAAAGAAGGCGAATCGTAAACATAGAGGGAGATACATATATATATATATATATATGGGGGGAGTATAACCGCACACAATGTGACGGCATCGATGGCTTCGAATAATGTTTGGTTTCGTCTGTTGCCCAGCAAGGACCCCAGTTTCTGGTCGGGATTTCGGAACAAACGGCAAACATATGCTGATGGCATGGGGTCAGAGTTGGCCGGGTTGGTTAGCAAATAGATTTTTCATCATTTTTTGTCATTTTCCGTTGCGTACACACGGCGTATGTGTGATGAGCACTTTTTGCACTCTCTTTTCGCTCGGGTTTTTCTGCTCCTCCTGTTTTTCCTGCTGAAATTTCAATAATAACATTTGTATGAAGCTGTTTATGTACCGGAGGCCGAGAAAACTGTTGTTCTGCGGTTGCCTGCCGTTGACAATGTGGATGACAATCATATCACGTCACGGATAAGGTGCTTTTCGGCTCCTCTCTATACTTTACCGCCCCATCATATATTATTTTGGCCGTGTTTTGGGTGCTTAACAGGCAACTCGCGTTTGCCTTTTGTTTGCTGCCTTATTTTTATTATATTTATGCTGCTGCACCCCCCCACACATGTCAGCAAAAATCGTTTACGCTTCATTGTTTTTACTCAATTTTGTTGATTTTTCCCCACTCAGTTGCCTGCCTCCCCCTTTTTTTCTTTTGTCTGAGGTCGGCTCTTTTATTTTTGCCTCACAGATGCGCTCATCCGCCAAAAGTTCTCTATGCAAAGTATAAATCTGAATAAATTGAAAACTGCCACCAGGAAAAAAACCAAACATGAAATAGCCTCACTTTGAGTGCTTAACGCTGGCTTCAAAGAGCTCAGAGCCGTTGCCCATTGCACAAAAACCAAAAAAAATATATTGAAAATGATTAAGGCCCCCAAAAAGGCTGAGTAAGGATTTTTACCGATTGAACGGGTCGAAGTTCCCAATTCCCAATCATATATGCATGAGGACAGCTTAGTTTTAAGTCTCTCTCTAATCAAATTTTTTCCCAAACAAAGTTTCCTTTTTACACCAACATAATACGGCGGCATTCCATTGCCCTAAAAGTTGGGAACACATTTTCCAATTCACTTTGCAAGTTCGTAAATTGAACGTCGCTTAGCGTTTGTGAGTGTGAAAATGGTTTTTATAAACAGTTTTCTGATGACTTACAAGTGGATGGAAAAAGGAAATACGTTAACACTCATATTTTTATTTCAGAGAATCGTAATATTTAAAAACTAATCAAATTTTGTTTAAAATTTACTATTACAATTTTTTGTAATTTAGGTTTTTATACTTTTTCTGTTAATATTTTGGTAATTTTAGTTTTAATACTTTTGATATTTCAATTAATAAATTATTTTTTAAATAATTTTTTATTGATGTATTGATTTCTGTAAGTTTAGTATAAGTAAGTAGTAAGACATAAGTAGGTATATCAATAACAAAATACTCAGGCACCTTAAATAAATCTAAATTTGTTATTGGATTCAACGAACAACTTATATATAATAAACACACTTCGTTTTTAATCTCTGCACAAACACTTCCTGCCAGAGCATAAAATTTAATTCAAATCAGAGTTTAAATGGCATGCAATTAAATTATGAAATATTTGCCGATATACCTACAAAAACCTGAGCCGGAATTAAATTTAAGTGAAAGCAACTTAAACTAATGAGGCATTTAACTGCCGTTCAACAATGTCAGCAAACTCACATAATCCACAGGCCTTTACAAACACAAAAGTAAGAGGAAGTAACGGCAACAACAAGGACTGCTGTAATGTGCCACTTGAGTGCCTTAAGCGAACGGCCAGCCAGTAAAAATCTCAGAACAAACATTAATTACACAAGGATTCTCGCCCAGACACAAACTACGGTTCACTTTAATATTTATAGTCTCTTCACTGCCGGCAAGAAAAATTTGCTGCTTAAATAAATAACTGGCAGAGAGCAAAAAAAAAGGAACTCAAAATATATGCAGAAGGGACAGTCGGGAATGAAAATTGAGCAGCAGGGTGATGCTGAAAATATGCGCCCACGCATAATTATATGAAAATTCGCAATAATTATAAATAATGCAAAGAGCGCTCAAAATGTCAGCAGGGAAACACTCGCCACTTCCGACGACGTCGCCACCTGATGGCAGCGACATCATTATCATCATCATCATCATAATCAGCGAAAACATAACCAAGTGCCACGCCCACCAGCCCACTTAACCACTACGAATTTCCGCTTCCGTTAAGGCGCGAGCGTAAAATTAAATCAGCAACAAAATATTCTATGCAAATACGAAAAAGAACGTACTTTTCTCTGCCAATCCTATGGAAAATGTGTATTTGGCTTTTGCTTTTCTTCTGTTATTCTTTGCATTTTCCAGCATTTCTTCGTTATCGACCAGCAATTAGAGAGCTGACAAAATAGAAGTGCACAAACCTGCTCAAGTAGCTAAAAATTGGATTCCCAGAAATTTCTGTTCTATGAAAATTGGTTCTTGAATACAAGTTTTCGATTTGAGTGTGTTCAAAGTGGGATTGGAGTGACAATTTTCGATCAAATCAATTTTAGTTTTGATTTGTTTTTTATAACAAAACCCTGAATATTCAGGTGTATATATATTACTTTATGTAGTAAATGTATAAATTTGTAGTTAAGGCACATCAAAATAACAATTAAGAAGACTGTTATAAATTCGTATCAGAATATGTGCCAAAAAACAATAAATTATGATAACAAGGTGTCTTTAAATTGATTGTTTGTAAATCATTATTAATATATACTTTTAAAACAAAGTCATATTTTTGGTTCACATAAATCCAAAATGAAATGAAATTTTTCGATGACTAGATTCAATGCAAAAAAAATTGAATGCATTACGCAAAATATATATAAATTTTTTGTAATCAATATGTATAAATGTGCTATGCCTCGGAACATGAGTTTCCATTTTAAATTCCGCCTAAAAATGTTTCCCAATTTATTTATGTACAAATTATCTGTCAAACTCATGCTAAAGTGTGTATGTTTTTGGTATTTTCAGCTCAACCCTAATTTATTTTGGGAAAAATTAAAACGAGTTTCCTCATCTGTCAGGTTCAGGGATAAATTGAATAGAAACAACAGTTTTGTTATTTGAAAAAACAATTGGAGTTTGCCGACCTGGTCACCTCATCGCATTGCTGGTTTTTTTGTAGCTTATTTTTTCATTTTCCATCGATGGCTAAAAATGTATTTACGAACAAATATGAAAACGACATTGGCCAGGAGCAGAGATTGTTTGGGCTTAGCAGTGCGGGACCCGCAATAAAATTCCCATAATTTCACATGCAGGGATTGTGGGGTTACCGCGCTCCCCACTTATTCTGAACCGCTGGCCTGGCTAATGTTTACATTTTATTATGCTAAACTAAAACCAACAGTTTTATGCGATTTTTTTTTTGGCTTAATACGCTTCATGGAATTGTGGTTATACAGTTGTTTTACGGCTGCCGCTACCTTTATGGTAGAGCTGAAGATTTTATTTATCGTTATCGTTACATTTGTCTGTCGATTGAAATTGAAAATCTTATCATAAAAATCATGTCGTGACTTGGTAAATGGTAATGGGGCCGACTGCAGGCAAAGGATACAATCGCAAAACGAATCTTTATTTTATTTGCCATTTATATTGGAGATTTATTAGACGAGGGGGGCATATTTCTTGAAGTGGCCCATAACGACTTTATTGCGTGATGGCTGGGCAAAACTGTCAATAGCTGGGCGATGGATGGAGTGCCCCGCCCCATCCTCCCATCGCATTTAACAGCTCATCAGGCAACAGAAGTCGGAGCAAGGAAACACACTAAAAAGCCCTGGCAATCAGCGGAGCATAATTTGTACAACAATTTCCGCTGCAGACCAAGTCCACAAACCGGGATTACGGTTCGATTTCTTTGGTGTCTGTGTTTCTGTGTGGTCAAAAGTCAAAAGTCCGAAGAACCCCACCGAAGCGTAAATGTTTTTCCCCGGTCCTCTTCTTGTTTTTCCTCTTGGTGCTTCGTTTTTCCTTTCCAATGATTCAATAACACGTGTTAGCCGGCCCAGAAAAAAAATGAAACAAGAGTGAAACAACCTCCTCGTCGGCTGATTAGAACAATTTCAATTTTCACGCGGACTTTCTCGTTTTTTGTTGCCTTCGGTTTCTTTTTTTTTTTTTGCAACGTCAGACCTTTGGGCACGAAGGTCATTCAATTTGATTAAGCAATATTTTCGTTTGTTTGGGATGATTTAGCAGGAAATTTATGTGTATATGGGCGTACACCCCGTGACAGGTTCAACATTCCAGTGTCATGCTCGTCTCTCTTTTTCTGACAACCAGTTGGGGCGAACCTTTAGCCATCCATCCATTAACCCATTGTTTGGGCTTAAGGACTTAAAGAGAAGTCACAGTCCTTATGTTAGTCCGATATACATTTTATTTATGTAGTTTCTTCTGAATAAGCGATTTTTAAATAGTAATTTTTACTTTGATCTCATCATGAAAAATGTGGTTTAGAAAAGAATTAGAATGAATATCTTATGAAATGTTTTTTGAACTATATCGTCATATAGGAATATTTTTGTATTTCAATTTAAATCGATTGGTTATCCCATTTGCGGCTTGCTGCCGTATATCTTATCCAACTTTTCCGAAACAAAATAAACTCTTTCTTCCAACCGCATTAAAGTTTCCGTCTGATTGTAATGCAAACTGTATTTTACAATTTGTAGCTTGCCAAGTGTGAGCTCTCACAAAAGCTTTTCAATCTCGAATTCATTTGCTTGAAATCGAATAAGCAGACTTGGCGAAATGCAGAAACAGAGAATCGAAAAGTGTGAGGGGGAAAAACAAGCACTTCATAATGAAATGAAATCTTATCACATTTCAGCTTGATTGCTGCCTGCCCGCAATATTGTTGCCTTCCTGCAAAAGCAGGAGCGTGAAACAAACTTGCAGCTTTGGCAAGCTGAAAATCCAATTTCTTTGGCTGTTGCGACATCGAGTTACGCGTAGATACTTTTTTCCGGCACTCACCTGTCGTGGGATTGTGTCGTCCTGCGGCCGCCAGACTGAGATTGCGTGGCAGAGTCATGCAATCACCGCCGCCACCATTGGATACTCCTCCTCCTCCGCCACCTCCTCCGGCCCCAGCACCACCTCCGCCCAATCCTGGACCCACTGCGGTGCTGGTGAGCAGGACATTGCCGCGACTATCCACGAGGGCGGTGCCGCCACCCGCCAAATTCAAGGCGGCCGTGTTGCGCGCATAATTCAAAGTGGCTGCGTGATGAAGTCCGCCCGACTTGGGCAGCGTCATCATGCCGGGATTGTAGCTCACAGTGCTGCCGGACACCACCACGGAGGCGCCACCGGAAGCGGAACCGCCTCCTGCGCCTCCTCCTCCACCTGAACCGCCTCCTGATCCGGAGCCACCGCGGCCAAAGGTTTGCGTGCCGGTCATTCCCTTGATTTGCATGTGCTCACGTTGTTGCTGCTGCTGCTGCTGATGTTGCTGTTTGGAGCTGGTGCTATAGGTGACGTTGCCCAGGTTGTCTGTGGTCACCTTTGACCCGTCCATGCCACCGTTGTTAAGTGCCCCGCCACTGCCGCCACCCACCTGCTGCTGCTGCTGCATACCTGTAGGGGTTTTGAAGTAAATATTGTTATTGAAGTAAATTATATTTAGGTTATATTCGACAGAAGGTCTTAAACCCAGACGATCTAGATGTCGGATACATTTTATTTTATTTGTTTCTTTCTTATCATTTTCTAAGAAAATAGCATGTAACATATTTTAAAAGTAATAGTATTAAGTTATTCAATTTATAAAAAAGCTCAAGTATATTGACCCCTAAGCTAAATGCTTATTAAAGTATTTCTTTCATTAAAATACAAGATAAAAACAAATTATTTAAAGTAATTATTTTAACCCTTACTTGTCTTGCTAAATCAAACTTGTTACTTAATAATGTTAGCTTTTGCATATTTAATCAGAGGGACGCGTCTTAAATCGTAATTAAATGGGTGTTAATTTTTTTTTTAATTTTCCCAATAGGCCCATAAATACAACATTTTCTTACGGTTATGATGTATGTCTTAACGAGGCTTATGATGTTGAGTAGTGGTATTGTATAATGGCTAAGACATCCCCACTTACCCGTATTCGAGCAGATGTGCGGTGGCGGGGGCTTCACATCGTTGGCCGCCGCTGCTGCTGCCGCCGCCGCAGCTTGGAGCAGCATGGCCGCCTGGCCGGCCTGGTCCTGATGGCTCTCCACGTCCACGATGACGTTGGCGGTGCTCTGCGAGTGGCCCATGTGGTAGTGGGCGTGCTTGATGGGCTCCGGTGGGTAGGGCACCTGCTGGTGCAGACTGCGCTGCTGGTACTGCTTCTGCAGGGTCTTCACCTCCAGTCGCGTCTTATCCCGCTGATAGTAGACGCCGGCGAAGATCAGCACATTCAGTATCAGCAGGCTGCAGCCAATGGCAATAGTCACACTGAGGGCCGTCGAATAGGCCGCATATCCGGCCGCCTCGAAACCAGAGGCCAAAGTGTCCGACGAGGCGTTGGCCAGAGTAGTGGGTGCAAAAACACCTCCGCCGCCCGAGTAATTTCCACCAATCGGTATACAGGTCGTATACATGTTGTTCGGCTCAACGGTGGTAACTGCAAGTGGAAAAGGAACGGGAAGTGGGTTGCATATTAATCTCCGTGGGCCAACTGTAGTTCATTTTGCGCTCTGGAGGTTGTCAGGCGGTTCACAGGGCGGATGAGTAATGTCCGCTGGCCAGCAAATTATTCATATGGAGGGAATGGGTGATCAGGGACAGAAGATTGTTTCTGTTTCGTATCTTGCGTCATAATTAAATTTTAAGCACATATTTCTTGAGGCAATTTTCAGAGTTTTAGTATTGATATTTAATTAAATACAAATAAGTTCCCTTAGCATCTAACGAACGACAACTTTAGCCTGCACGTAACTTGTAATTCTAATAAATGCCTGTGTCTTAATCGGCTTATACACAACATTGGAAACGATGAAATTACAGTTTTCTATTTCTGCAACATCACAGAAAGTCGTCATTAATCTCAGTATGCACGCTTTTAAGCACATAATACTATTTTATTTGAGATATTAAATAAATAATAGACAACAATTTGCGAATTGTGTAAGTATCTAATTAATTTTGACCTTAAATAACATTTGTAGCTGTTCGTTATTTAGTGTCAGTAATATAGAAAATAGATTTAAAATATTTTAAGCACGTTTCTTTGTGGTTAATAATGAAGTTCCTATCATTTTTATACTAGTTAGTTTATTAAAAGAAAGTTTAACTCAAAGGTTGTTTAATATTTGGGCAAGTAATGGACAGGGTTTGCCTTCGGATTAGCCTAGCTTAGGCTCTTTTGTGCCACAATCATTTCCGACTTTGTCTCCTTTGTCTCGAATGTCCAGAGGACAGAATTATACCCATTTCCTATAAGAGCGCAGAAATATTTCGCGCTCCACTTGGCCGCCATTGTATTTGCTAAGGTATTTGAAAACGACTGAAGGAGTTGGAAGCGCAAATGTCTGTGAAAACAAATGGGTTTCTAGCTGCCTTTGAAGCCCCGACTGGTCTCCCCTTGAAAATGTATTTGTCATTGTCCTGAAAGTGTACTGGCATTGTATTCTACAGTCTCCTCAAGTGCTTCCTACACTTGGCATTGTTTTGTATCAAGTGTGGGTAAATGAATGCCGTGTGTCTGTGCTCTAGCTGTTTGCCTGCAAAGTTTTGTCTTTCAATTTTCTGCATATCAAACAATTTTGCCAAAGTTGCTCGGCTGAAGATTAAAGACTTGTGCACGTATTTTGCATAAATATTTCCCAAATAAATCTCTCGTAATAATCGTGAGGGGAAGTAAAAACGGGGCCATATGCCACCCAAATCGGGTGTCAATAATCGTGTGAAGATTTGCAGCCGCCTTTCAGCCACTTACTGCTTTGTCTGAGGGCTTTTTCAATTTGCATTCAAGTGTGGCATTTAATTTACTCAAGATTGTTTGGTCGGAAGAGCATCAGGTGAGCTCTTACCCGAAGTTTCTGTGGGCGTGCAAGGGAATCCAATTTGGAATTAGCCCCTATCTATACATAATAATTTCTTGCCAACTTTTGCCCATCAATCATGATGGCGAAGTCGGCCGCCCTCAGACTCAAAAACTCTCAACCTGTCACTTGAGTTCACTCAGGAAAATGCTTAAGACCCTTTTTTCCCTCTTTCCGTGTATGTGTATGGCTGTTTTGTGTGTAAGGGTGGACAACCCTTTTGCTAAATTGCATAACCAGATAAATTGTGATCCCCCCATCAGCAGATTCGACCCCAGCCACTAAGCTCTTTATCATTCCGCCCCATTTTGCATTTAATTTTGCAAGTACAAATACTTTTCAGTTGGTGTGCAGCATTTGGAATTTTAACCATTCCCTCTCTTATTTTTAATTCCTTTTTATTTTTATTTTTATTCCCATTTTCATTTCGCTTTTCCAAGGGCCGCATGCGTTCAAGGACCCTAGATAATTATGTTACGAGGACACATGGCCCCAGCTTGAGGCAGACAGATAACCGAAAAGGCAGGGGGCAAAAGCAATGCTTAATGTGGCTTTAATTAGTGGAATCACAAAAAAACAAAAAGTATTAAGAACGTGAGGAAGAAGTAGAGCAACCCCAAGCCATAAAATCAAACCCAAAGCCCTTGCTGCTTTTTGTGCCACGAAAGCGAAAAATATTTGAGGCCGAAATGTCCTTGCATAAATTAGATATTAGCCGTGGCAACGGCATCAGCTGAGGCTGCCATCCTGCGAAGGACACTCTGGCATTTATTAAGTGAACCATTTCAATTTTCACTGATAGTTTGACATTTCCCAGCTTAATCAGCCTTGCTTCCCAGAAAAACGAATCGCAGGAATTATGCAAATGATCAGAGGGCGAAATGGCGAAGGATTTTCTCTGTAGGCTTTTGGCTAAGTCTGGTTCCACATGTTGCTTTATCTCCATCTCTTTGCCAAATAATTCAGGTGAGCTGACTACTCCTACCTGTGCCTCTTTTCTATTTCCATTTTTGTCTGGAATCCAGGTCAGGCAAAGTAGCACAGAGTTTACTTTTGTGTGTGCCTTAGGATGTGGTTTGTTTGTTTTTTTTTCTTTCTGGAAAACTGGTAACCAAAGCTCAGGCAAGACGCAGGCAACTTGATGATAGGATAAACGGCATTGAAAGCCTACTCAGGGGTATGGGAAATATGTTAGGGGGCATAGCTGGACTCAAATCTGCAAATCTCTTAAAGCAGACGTAATTATTGAGTGGATTTTCAATGGATCCCAACTTAAATCAGACAATGTTTCGATTTGAATGTACTTTAAGTAGGTGAATATGTTAATACATCAAAAATAGGTTTTAAGTGATTTAATTGGAGGCCATACTGAGTATTTAAATAGGTTTCAATTCGTTTAACAATAAGTGTAGTGACACTAGGGTATTATTTATTATTTTTAGCAAATTTGAATTAGAAATTAAATGCAAGATTCGTATAAATTCATTATCTTCGAGTTTCTGTAGGTAATTATTAGAATAAAATAATTACCCACAGAAACTCGAAGCTACTGAATTTATACGAATCTTGCATAATAATTTAATATGGATTTGATTGATTTCTTTTATATATTAAGATTGATTTTATTTATTTTATAATATATATATATTCCCTGGTCTATATAATATATATTTCATTTTTTACCTCCTTTGGCCAAAATATACTTGACGATTCCATCAGAACCAAAGCAAAAAACACGGACCACGGAAAACAGAGACCCTAGTACTTCAACACATTGCCGACTTAAACTTCTTGCGGAAAAGTTGTTTTCCATAGTTTTTGCCTCCGTTATTTTTTAGTTTTGCACGTCTTTCGATTTCTATTTGGTTGTGGCTGCCTTGTTTACGGCCAAGAGTCTTGTTTGGCTTGTAGATTTTTTGGCTTTTAGCTTCATATCTCTGTTTCCCCCTTCTGGCCAAGTTGTATAACCAATGGCTGAGGTGATGACGACCGTGATGGCAGGGGAAAAGGGGGGGCGGAAGGCTGGGGAAATCTCGGGAAAGGCAAGACAGAGCGGCACAGTTGGCAAAGTCAACGCTTAAATGAAAAGCATGTCAAAGTATGTCGAGTCCATATGACACTGTGACTCGGCGAGTCTTCTGTGATTTCCCGCATTTCCCACCCAATTCTCCAAATTTCCCAGCTAGTGTTGGGTGTTTTTTGTGGCCTGGGTGCGTCGTCGTCGACTGTCAACCTGACAGCTGTTTGTCGCATTTCAGGCATTTTATCATCTTCTATTTCCACTTTTTGTCCTCTCCAGTTCGCTTTTATCTACCGCACTTCGGTCCCATCTCCATCTGCGTTTTTGTTTTTTAGTCCTGGCCGGTTTGCAAGTTTGTTTTGATGGTCGGATTTAGTTTTGCAGCATTTCTGGCCCCTGCACTAATTGAAATGAACATTTGTTGTCTGTGGTTCAACACTCTCCTCTCATCAGCATTCTACATTAGCCACCACAAGTCGCCCTTTGACCTCCATCCTTTCGCCAGTTTGTTTGTTTGGGTCACAGATTAGTTGTTTGTCTACAAAAACCGTTTGTCTACAATTTAAATGCAGCTTGTTCGTATCAAGACTTAAAGTATACAGAAACAACAGAAAAAACTAAACAATAATATTAATAAGGCACTGTTTTATATTAAACTTCCTAGTTTTTGTCAGTGGGTTATTCATTCATCATTAAAAAATATTAATTAATATCTAAGATTTTCTTTTAACTTATTGCAGTTAAATAAAAGAGATTAAAATGTAGTTTAAAGTTAAAGCGTTGTTGGACATATTGATATATATTTATACAATCTAAAATTATTATGTATCGAATAGAACATTCGATTCCTTCTTTATTAAATATAACTTAAATGTTTTCTTAGTGAGAAACATATTTTTGATTTTCAATTTTATTTAATGCATTTTTTTTTGGAATATAAATAAAATCGTTCTTTAATAAGGTACATTTTTTTTTTTGATCTAGTAAATTTAATTGAAATTATATTTTTACAGAAAACAAAGTCTTTTAACCACAATAATCAATAAAATAAAAGTGTTGTGTGATTACTCCATCCCTCGACCAGCCAAAGTCAACATTACAATAATTTCCAATTTACCCGACTTTGCCACGCGAAAGCGTCCTGCCACGCCCACGTCCACGCCCCAGCCCCCATAAGCTAATGCATTTTGCATTGGCCAACTTAGCAGAAAGCGGGATATACATAGATGAGGGCTGAGGCATTTAGAAACTTGGCTAGGGGAAAGTAGAAAGTTTTTGCCTGAAATTGACTGTCTTAGTTTTGACTTTGAGATAAGCCAGCGTCGGTGGAAGTAAGTGGAAGCAGTTGCTATGGCTTGCAACAAGGCCACGCCCAAGAGGCACTGGCCCGCCCCCACAGCAGCCGCATATAAGCATTTGATGTTTGAGTTGGATTCCCCTTTCTCTCAGCCAAAGAAAAGCAGCTGCAGTTGCCCCAGCTGCGGGGACAGTTTATTAAAAATGGAAAAAAACATAAAGGAAACGAGGAAAAAACAAGCAGCGAGCAAAGTTTGCTGTTAATTTAGAGTAAGTGTTGAAAAAGTTTCCGCCAACGAGTTTTACATAAACTGGTTTAATGACTTCCCATCTGAAAACGAGGGAAAGGCAAATCGGGAGGGGCAAGTGCATTAAAATTATGCGCTATTTACATTTGTGGCATCTTAGACAGAAGACCCTCTTTCATCCCAACCCTCCATCACAGTCGGGCGAATGTAAACGAGAAATTTATGCCACAGACAGTGGGAAATGGGGAATGAAAGGGGGATGTTGGAAAAAAGGTTACACACACTTAATGCTTATAGAGATTACAGTTGAGTGCATTTCCAAAAGTCAGCACTCGACACAATATAAATTCAAAAGCCAAACCGTATCTCGGGCCGGACGCAATTTCAATAACTGGAGCCCCAGCTGGAGGTCCAAGTTCGGGGCTGGGTCAAATGGAAATGTCATGCCTGGGACAGAATGGCTGGGATTGGGACTGAGTTGAGACCAGGGCCACGTCTTCACAGAAATGCCAACTTTGCAATTTTACTTGCTGCCAGACCACAAAGTGAAGTAAACACTGACTAGGCCGAGGCCAACGTCAAAAGTAAACAGAAATCTTTGCTTCCGAAAGTGTTGATTTTCAACTCACTCTCCAACAAACAAACCTTTCGAAAAAAAAGGGAGAGGAGCCAAATAAATAGAACGAGCTTTCTCCTTTGAATTTGGTTTTATTTGAGAGGGACCCCACATGGCGATGTGGAATATATTTCATTTGCCGTCGAGTTATTAAACAAATGCGCACATGTGCGAACGAATTTTCGGACGCATCTTAAATGTTTGAGTTTGGATCTCAAATAGCTACATAGATACGTGGCGTATGAGTAATGTTGCAAAACTGAATGGCTTTGCCAAAATTATCGAGGTCGTCTATGAAAAGTAGATATGATGTGCGTAAATAAAAAGGACTGATGGGATTAAAGGGGCGTTTTTATTGAGTTGGAAAGCTCAAACCCTATTCCAATGATAAGGAAAAATGAATAAGGAATAATGAATAAACATTTTACATATAGAAGTTCAACATTTGCATTCAAATGTTAAGTTTTCAATTTAATAGTTTGATTATCTGTTTCTTTGAATGGAATTTACAAATAAATGTATCGCAAGTGTCTAATAAATAACTTTATGGACCTCTGGACACCGCTCATTGAAGTTAAATTACCTAAACCTATCATACATATTAATCAAAATTTGAGAGTAACAAAGTGTCAAGGCACAAATCGAAAGGAGTTTTCGCTTACTATAATTTGTCAGATCTACTCAGAATGTGCAATTAAATAAGTCAAGCCCAAGGGCCAGTCAAGTGCCCTTTTGGCTTTGCCTTTGTCAACCGTATTAAACGACAACGGCAGACTGTGCAAAGGGCAAAAAGGGACGAGACCGAAATACAATCTACAAAGGCGATAGGCGTTATTCCTTTGGGCTCGGTTTGCCGTTTTGTGTCGTCTTATTTGTTGTTTTTTGGTATTTAAGTGACAGTGACAAGCCGCAGCGACCGTATGTGTGTGTGTGTGTGTGTTTGTCTTGGAGTGGGCTACTTACCGCCCAATATGCCGTTCAAATAGGCGGAGGCATTCATTCCGCGTCCCTTCTTCATCATCAATTGCTCATCGATGAGCAGGAGGCGCGATGACGACGAGGATGAGGATGAGGAGCCGGTCGCTCCGCCGGCTGAGGATATGCCAAACGGATCCGGTTTAACGGGTCCCTCGTACAGGTCCATATCGTCGTGATTGCGGAACAGATTGTGCCGGGCTATCACATCCTCCATCCCGGCGCGATGGAGCTCCGGTATCAGACGCAGCCAAATCGATAGTTGATGGGCCCGAAAGTGATTCTTAATGCGCGGCTTCATTCCTGGAATTTAAAGAGTATTCCGGTGAGTGGATGTGTGAATGCTGGTTGCTTCCGGCGGCAGGCCGGAAAAACAAAGGGGCGGGCCAGTGTAAACATCTTCATTTTCATTTCCATGTGACAGATACCAAAACACACACTCATCCGCACACGAAACATGCATGCAAATAGCTCTAATGCTAAACTATTCCATTTGCCCGTTGCCTCTGTTTTTGGGCCACTTTCGAGTCATTTGCATGCCAAAAAGGTGAGTGACAGACACTTGGCCCAATTGGGGTCACACCTCCTCGGTCCTCGGGTTATAGAACTCCGCCCTCAGTTCTGAGACTTGATGTCTTGTTTACATTGGCGGGGTGAAAGCGACATAACTGTTTAATTTTTGATACCCCCAGCTTACTCTGCTAAGAGACAGCCTTCTGTACTGCGAGAAAATCCTTTACAGCTCAACAATATATTTTTTTAATTACCAAATACAAGCTGGCTTGCATAAGCTAAAATAGATTCCAAGTTCGAATAGATTTTGATGTTAATTTCACAATATAACATTATCACATTTTAGACTTGCAAATTAAATTAATAAAAAAAAGACTTCAAAAAATAATTTAGATTCTATTACATCTTAATTTTTGGTGCAACATCAAATTAGTTATAGTATTTTTCTGAATTATTTTATTTTTGTTCTGTAAGTCCTTATATGAAGTTCATCAAATTAATATTTTTATCAGCTTTAAAAAAATGTTATTTTTTGGTAATTTTGTAAGATATATTAGTCTTAGTGTTTCCGTATAAAGACGATTCGGTGGGAGAGCAGAGCCACAAAAAATGAAGTCTCGTAGCCTACTTCTTTTGAGAGTAATCGGGGGGAAGAGTATATCACTCCCTCACATCTGCACGTATGTATTTATAAATATCTGAAAAGTACCCCGAATGATTCTCAAATATTCAGAAAGCTTTCACACACCTTTGAACCCTAAGTCCTTGCCCACAGGGGGCATTCATAAGAAAATATGATTGCCGGCCGAGGGAGCTTTCCACCTGCAATCATCAATCGCAAGTGCAATTCCGCAAAACCGAATAAATATTGCACACCCTTGGGGGGTCTGCATAATTTACGCAACAGAACTTTCATTCAAACATACTTTTAGTTATGATATGCTTATAGTTCGATCTATATATATACATATTTGGCGCATATGTGTGACAGCTGCCTTTGTGTGCCGGAGATCCTTTTGTGGCAGCTCCCCAACAAACACTTTTTGATTTGGAATTCAGTTTCCTGGCGTATCGAATGAAAACTGTGTCCGCCACTCCACGGCGAAATCCTTTCAACTTGCTTATGTAAAGCACAGGTTGCGCGCTGAAGAGTGCGCGGTACTGTATAGAATGTCAGCTGTCGCTTTGTGTCGTTTCAATTAAAATCAAGGAAAAAAGGAAAATATTGAGTGAAGAAGGCGAACGATCTACATGGGCGCAGACATATCTTTTGATACGCATCGTCCTTCAATGCTTACATGTGCGTAATGTGCGTGTCGGCAGGATTCTACCCCCTCTTTTTACCTCTTAGCTCACTAAAAATATAAAAAAACCATTCTCGTGCGCACAATGTAAGGCAAATCCATTGCCATAACCTGTGCGTAATTTTTATAAAGCGTTAAGCGCTCATATCTGTCGCTATCTTCATCAAGGTGTGTGTGTGACTGTTAACGGGTGTATGGGTGCTCTTGGCTTATTTGTGTATCAAGTGGGCATATCGATTTTATAGGAGAGTAAACATTTTTCACCTATTTATTAAGGTTCTATATATTTACATTTTGATTAATTAACTTGAATCTCTAACAAACGAGCTAATTTTTTCAATAAGAAATATTATATAACATTATTATATAACAAGTAGCTGTAAAAACAATTTTTTTTATTTAATAATATATTTAAATAAAATGCTCTTTAATGTTTTATACATTTTAAGAGTATCAATAAGAAAATATTTTATAAAGAAAATCAAATTTATAATTCAATGAAAAATTTAGTTCTTTACAATAAATTATGAAGAAATCGGAAAAATGAATGGGTTCTTGAGGAAATTAAATATTTAGCTCTCAGTTCCATATACTTAATTCTCACACATCTCAGAGTATTTGATAATCGTGGCATTATGCAAATGATATGTTCTACACCCCTCTATCGTCTTTGTATTTTGCCCCATTTTCCAATCTTGCAGGGGTACAAAAGGTGTGCAAAATTTGAAATTAATAACATTTTCGTACATTTGACATGAAGCAACGGTGCCATTTTAACGCACACATAAAGCTTTATGCGCTGCCGCCCCCTCAGTCCCCCTCGGCACTCCACCCCTCTCTTCAGGTAATGTTTCGACAATCTCTGGGCGTTTTGATTGCCCTTCATCTACCTGGTGGTTCTCCTGCTGCTTCAATATACGAACAGACGCCGGTGTGATGTTTTTTTTTCTCCACTCACATTTCGCTGAAGTACTTGTGTGTTAACTCCCTCTTTTTTTGATACCTTCCCCCCCAATTTGTTGTTGTTAGCAAGCAGAGCATGTTCGGGCGCTGCCTTCTTTAAAATTCAAATTAAATTTGATTCCACTTTTTTCAGCTGGCTGTGTGTGCTTAGGTTATTCTTTTATATTTTTGAAAATTTGTAGCTTTTATTTGGCATGAATACCATGAATTCTCTTTTACTGCATGCCAAAGTAGCCATACAACATTTTGCAGGCCTTTTTTGGGGGTGAGCGATTTATAAGAAATGGTTTTGTCACTAAAGCTACTTAAATATATGCAAGCAACGGAAATTCCTTTAAAAATATTATCTTATTGCAAAAGGAAATGAAAGCAAAGTTTGGTCGAGGTATTTAACTTTGAAAATAGTTTTTCCACTTCCATTTCGAACAACAAACAAACAAAAATTTCGTGAAAAGCTTACGAAAAGAATTTTGTTTGAACCATTCACAGAAAAATAAGGAAAATGCACATGAAGCGTTGGAGGGAGGGAAAGAAACTTTCTTTTGACTCACCTATTTCCAAATACTTTTGATGCAGCGGATCATAATTTTCCCAGGTGATGCTGCGAAAGCGGTTGCGCTCCTTTGAAACGGGCAGCGACGAGTCTTGACGATGATGTTCATTTGGATTGCTGGAAATGGCAAGGGAAGTGTTGAGTATACACTTTTAAAAGGTTTTTAATAAAAACTGTTTTATTAAAGATATTTAGTTATCAATATGGCTATTGATGTTCAGATATGAAGATTTAATATATAAAATAAATAAATAAATAAATAGTAAAACTAAATATTAGATCAGATATATTCTTTATCTGATCTAATATTTAGTTTTACTATTTATTTATTTATTTATTTTACTAAATATTAGATCAGATAAAGAATATATCTGATCTAATATTTAGTTTTACTTTTTTATTCCCAGTGCCTGAGCAAACATCATTCTTACGGTCTAGCAAGAAAATACAGCGACATAATATGTATCTCCACTAAAACCATATATAATAAAGTGTTTTTTATCTCATCTTATATTTAGTTTTACTTTTTAATCCCAGTGTCTGAGTAAAACTTAAAGTCCAGCACGAAAATACAGCGACTAAATTCTTAAGTGCTTTGTGTTTGGTGAGAGTTTTTCCCTCAGTGCATAAGTTAGAGAGACGTTTAAGTGGGGCTTAAAAGTGCCAAGCAGACAGCAGGTATCCTAAGTCGACTCAGGGACACTTTCAGCGCCCAAAGCTCCACAACTTACCCGGTGCGTGCAAAGTTGGTCCAGAAAATCATCACCGCCTCGGAAAGAGCCGTCTCCGATTTGGTGTAGTTCTGCGGAAAGTGACTAAAGCCATCGACCAGCGGTGCTCCGAATATGTAGGGCAAGTCCTCGCCGTGCACGGTGCCCATCCTTTGGGGATAGTCGCCGTCTTTCGTTTGGTAGTCGAACACATAGAAGTAGCACCGACCGGATGGCTGAGTGGAGCCCGCCGATGTGGAGGCGGCTGCATTTACCCCCGTTGAACCAGCAGGCGAGGATGAGCTCACTGGAGGCGGAGAATTGGCCGCCAGGATATCACCTGCACGGACAATGGGAGCCACGAACTGGGCATCCGATAAGGCGGCCACTGCTGTATCCCGGGTGTTAATCGGATGCTGCGAGGTGCGATCCCAATCCGTGTACTCGTTGACGATCTGAAAGCAGAAGTATTTTCCATTTTAGTTTAAGTTATACCTTTATTTCTTATGAATGTAAGTCATAATTAAATGTAAAAAGTAATCCTTTATACAGTTAAAATTCTGTTTTATGAAGTCTATAAATAAAAGTTGTGGCATTCGCAATCACGATTATAAAAATCAGGCAAATCATTTATAAAACTCGAAGAATCCATAACTCAAATTATTTATTAAATAGTTTTAAAAATCATTGAACAAAAAGCTAGTTCCTTTTAATCTTTTAAAACTATAATAATGAGCTATTTATTTATATTGCTAGCCAACGTTTTTTTAATCTTTTAATTGATTTAAAATATTAAAGCCTTTCTAAATCTTAAATGCATAACCTATTTTTCTTGTTCTTCTGTGTCCTTTTAACAAAATTCAAAATGCAACAGAGATTGTTACTTCTTTTTTTTGTGAAACGTAGGGGAGCGAGGGGAATTTTAGATTTGCATTGGCCGCATGTGTGCCAAGTCAAATCCTGGCTGGATTACAAGCGGATTGCAACTGTTTGCTGTCCTTGTTTGCGGTGGCCATTCTCCACCGCAAAACGAGCAGGACGAGGACTTGTTTCTACCACTATGATTATTTCTACCCAGCATGTGTGCAAAAAATAAACGACCGCAAAATGCATCTGTAAAATCGATGTCATGCATAATTTAGGAACCCTATCATAAAGAAGGAAACAAGAACAAAAAATCGAACAGAAACCGATTCTAACAATTGTGTGCAGTATACATTTACAGGGTTATTCGATATTCCAGGCGCTGCATTAATTTTTTGGAATAACATTGATTTTTTTTGGAACAGTTTTTCAATTTTTTAGTTTTTTCTTTTACTTTATTAAAAGTATTTGATTAGTCATGATTAGCTTGTGGTTTCGATTGAGGCCCATGAATGCCTACCAGTGATGCCTGAACTCTGACCTATATAAATTGAACTTTATGGAGTATAAGGAGAGGGATTGCGCTGCGGCTATACAAAAGTATAATGAAGTAAAATAAATACGGACTTAAGCGCTATAATCGTGATATATGCCCCGGCAATTTACGACTTCTTGATACATGTGTGCGTGTGTGTGTGAATATATCTGGCCATAAGCGCATTCACGGTGCGTCTGTGTTAATGCGGCGAATGGCGACCGAGGCTGAGGTACAGCTACAGATACAGATACAAATACAGCTGCGGATTCAGATACAGATACAGATTCAGACGTTGACTGGTGACGGTTGTCGTTGGATGCTTCTCTTTTTCCTCCGCTGCTGTTTGCTGTGATTTGGGTTAAGTGCTGCTTGTTCGCTTTTAAGTAGGTACATGTGTGGGTGTATATGTGCACACGCGCTTGTGTGTCGGTGTGTGTGTGGGTGTGTGTGTGGGTGTGTTTGTGTGTGTGCGGGAGTGTGTGTGTGCCTATGTCCTTGCACACATTTGCCAAATAAAGCGTGTTAATGTTTTGGCAGCAATGGCGTGTTAACTGCCTTCCATTTCGCTCGCTTGCACAAAACAAAAATAAAAACAAAAAGTCAGCAAGAGAGCATAAAATAAATATATACAACAGCAAGCAGCAGCAACAGTCAAATGTAAAAAATGTTAAAAAAGTTGCAAATGCCCTTAAACATGAGACAGGCATTTATACAGTATGCATGTGTATCTGTTTGAGTGGCGAAATGTTACCCATACGCAATGTGAAATTATAATTACACTCGCACACACTCAAACAGAGTACCAACATTTTAATTGACTTTTTTCAGTTGCAGCTGTTGTTGCTGTTTGAGCTTTGGCTCTAGAAGTGTTTGCTTTCAGCCAATTACCCCAAAGAAAATATAAACTTTTCTACCGCCCACTTAGGAGCGTTTTTAATCATTTTAATGGATTAGAATTGAAGGACACTTAAAGAGTGGATACCAAAACCTCATTTGATTTTTTAAACTTTAAGTAAGAAATATTGCCCGACTAAAATAGTACTTAGTTTTTTTAAAATAATCAGTTCTTGAAATATATTTTTTTATATGCAACACTTTAAAACCAATGCGATATTTTTACAAAGATTTGAAAAGCTTTTTTTGGAAGTGTGAGATAGCCAGTGGGATTAAATTTGCATAAGCATCCATAAGTCAACGCTCAATTTGCATACAAAATTGAAAGGAAAAAGAAACGACAAGAAAAATAGATGATTCACTATGGCGAAACATATTTCTTTCATCCGCCAACTGTCTGTAAAGTTTTCAAGCTAAAACTTTTCAAGTTAAAAAGCGAACTCCAAGATAAAGGCAATAATTAAGCTTTAACTGAAGGCAGATGACTATTCGACCACATAAAGTCATTTAGAGGGGAAGATAAATCTGATTGACAAGATTTATGGCTGGAAGCGCAGACATCTCCTCTCCTCTAAATATATACATAAATATCCAAAGATAGAAAAATAAATGTACTCACCGTATAGAATATCTCGTTGAGGTGATAATTGTAGGCATTGCGAACGTAGGTGCGGATAATTTTATCGCGTCTGTCGCCCTCAAAACCATTTTGTATATCGTGGGCACTGAAGCGCCAAATTGATTCACCCGTAACGACGCCAAACAGGACGTCATAGTGACCGCCCATGTTTGCCGTTCCCGCTCCGCCGCCGCCAAAATATCCACCGCCGAACGCCGATCCGGAGCCACTGCCCCCGCCGCCGGTCCCGCCTCCTGAACCGCCTCCACCGCCGGCGGACGACTGGAAACCGGAGTCCGCTGACGAACGCCTCGAGTTGCGCGCCATTAAATCATCGATATCGAGATTGGAATGTCCGGGTCGTATGACAACGCCATCAACCTAAATTGAAATCGAGGATGGAAAAGGAATCGCAAGTAAATGACAGGAGTAGTGGTCCAGGCACAAGGAGAGGAGGGCTTGAGTAAGTAATAAAGTCCATTGAAGCGAGCACCGAACAAAAGGAGCAAGTGCCACAAAAAGCGAAATCAATGGCTTTAAATGAGTGTCCTGCGATGACTAAATCTTTTCTCAAATGGCACTGATTTTTACTTAAGAACAAAAATGGTTTGCTTGGCAAAGAACTGATGATCCTACTTTAAATTTGTTGAGTGTCTTACATTTTATAGATTTCATAAATGTTGAAGGCATTTGAGGTTTGAATTTCAATTATGTAGCTTTTTATGACTATGATTATACCCGTTACTCGTAGAGTAAAAGGGTATATTGTATTCGTGCAAAAGTATGTAACAGGTAGAAGGAAGCGTTTCCGACCCTATAAAGTATATATATTCTTGTTCAGGATCACTAGCCGAGTCGATATAGCCATGTCCGTCTGTCCGTCTGTCTGTCCGTCTGTCTGTCTGTCCGTATGAACGCTGAGATCTCGGAAACTATAAAAGCTAGAAGATTGGCATTTTGCATGTAGATTTTAGGAGTTCCTACGCAGCGCAAGTTTGTTTCAAAATGGTGCCACGCCCCCTCTGACGCCCACAAGTCACAAGCTGTGGCCACAGTTTTGATGCTATTATGAAAATTTTTTTTGATATGTATTTGTTTCGTCAATACCTATGGATTGGCCAAATAAAAGTTTGCCACGCCCACTCTAACGCCCAAAAACCCATTAAACGCTTAAGCCTGTAAGCATTGTAAGCATATACATATGTATGTATTTACATTGTACACAGTTGCAATTGCCGTGCCAAGAAGGCATATTTATATTAAGTTGTTTAGCTGAGTAACGGGTATCTAATAGTCGAGGCACTCGACTATAGCGTTCTCTCTTGTTTTAATATGAAATGTTTACTGCTACTTTTAATTATATGAATCCTTGTATTTTAATAAATAAAATCTTTTGAGCCTTGTAAAAGGGGAAACATGCTAATAAAAATTTTACTTCTAAAAGCTTTTAAACGATTGAAAATCCCGTTTAACTGACCGATGGCCCGAAGGACGTGAGAAAGTTGGGAGCCTGAATGTCGGCACTGTAGAGGTCGTCCAGCGGCACATCCCTTAGACAGTCGACAATTTGCTCGTGATGCCGATTGATGTCCTCGGGAATGGTGCAATTCACCTCCTTGGCCAGCTTGATCGCGAACAGCACGGGATCTTCGACAAGTGCCCAGGATGAATAGGCAGAGCCGGACATTAGAATGGCCCGGTGGAATAGACCTCGGACCATAGTGGGCGAGGTCATTAGATAATTGATGCAGGCCGCCCCCGTTCCATGACCCGCCAAGGTCACTGAGTTGGGATCTCCTCCGAACTTTTGGATATTTTGCTGGATCCAATGGAGGGCGGCCATCTGATCCATTAGTCCATAGTTGGCCACCCTGGCATGGGCATGCGGATTGGGATTGGCATTGAGGAAACCTGTGAAAAAATTAAGATAACCATGATTATTTATTTTATTATTTTTAAGATATGCATAAGTGTTGAATAATTTAATGCCTTGATATATTACGATATTTGGTAGGTGTGTCAAGACTTATTTGACTTTTGTGAATAGTGATTTGAGTGTAGAATTTATTATTTATAAGTAATTAATTTAATATTGCCTACCCAATATTCCCAAGCGGTAGTTGAGGGTCACCACCACCACTTCTCCGTAGCTGGCCAGGACACTACCATCGTAGGGATTTCCGCTGCTCCACTCGAAGGACTCGCCGTGTATGAACACCATAACCGGCAATTTCTTCTCATTGGCTCCGGCTGACAGAACGGAAAACAAAAAATAGGTAAAAAAACTGTGTTAGTATATCAGCCGTTGAAATCATGATACAAATATATTAGTTGTATTTTTTGTTTAAACTTGTGATATCGCGTTTTTCCCTTTCAACACACCGCCAAGTGCCCGAGAGCGCTTATGACCCATTAAACGTTTCCGATGGCGTGCATGCGGATTTCGCTGGCACTCCGGTGGAGGAATCGCTTCAGATTAGCGATTCCCCCGGATCCGACTTGCCCTGGGATTGTGAGCTTAGTGGGGTGGCACTTGCGATAAGATTTGCGCAGTGGTTACGTGAGCTCTCGGTTTTCTTTTGCGTAGAAATTATTGGCATTACGTGGCGTACGATTAATCTTAATTAATTGAATTTAAATGAGATTTATGTGAAGCTTTTTGTGCTTAATTTGTGGATGGCCATTTTTCGTGGAATTCCTGCACGGCGTCTTAAAGTTCATTTCAGTGCTCACCATTGACCGGCGAGAAGACATTTAGGTAGAGGCAGTCCTCGGACTGGTTCTCCAGAAAGGGCAGCAGTCGCTTCAAGTACTCCAGGCGACCCTTGGGCATCTTCTCCAGCGCCGCCGTTTCGTTTTGAATGTTGGGCAATCGCTGCGGACACACCGGACTGTATTTGTCCGATATGCGAATGCCGTCCCAAGGCGCTGGTGCTCTTGTGGGACTAAATCTAGATAAAAGAAATTGAGCGATCGATAACTTAAAGATTTCCATTTAGAAATAGTAAGTGTAAGCTTTTGGAAAAATACAGTCAACCGGAAAACAAATCCTCTAAGCTTATGACCTAGATTGAGGAAAAATAGTCGTATGTAAGTACAAGTATAAAAACATAGATAAAATCGCAAAAAAAGGTAACCAATCCATTTATGAATATATCTGATTTGCTTAAATAAAATTGTAAATTCTGCAATTATGTATTTTACTGTGCTTAGATAGGAAATTAATTGCTTTGATTTTCAGATATATATTATTATAAGCTTAATAAAAACAATGATAAAGACGGTTCGATTGTTAAAACTCTTTATTTATAAATCAGGATTGCAAAAAAGGAACTGCCGGTCAAAAACATTTTGTTAGAGTTAAATATTCATTATTGATTATGATCAATTAATAAATAAAACTTTTGTAGAAACCCAACCAATTTGTACACAGACCCATTTTCGTATCTATACTTACCGATTTTGTTTGGTGGGTGGCGTTGCATATGGCACTCCAAGGAAGACTTCCACGGACCGCAGGAAGCGAAAGCTGTCCAGCGGCAGGATGAGTCCGTGCAATCGGCCGTAGCGCGTCTGGACGATGCGGTGGCCCAGTCGGGCGCCCTTGTAGATGTCCGCCGTGGAGGCCTCTGCGCAGTCCATCCAGCCAAAGAGGACTGTCGGAAGCAGCAGGAGCCGCAGCAACAGCAGCAGCTGACTTTCCCCCATCGTGGCACAGTGGAGCTTCAAGTTGTGCGACCGGACCGATCTATTGTCAAACTGTCTTCACCTATTTCGATGTGGCTCTCGATTGACGCGATTTCTTTCTGGTCATTTAGACTATCTGTGCTGATGGGCTGGGTTGACGAGACGACTTGTCAGCTGACTGGATTTCATCTTTATCTAAAATTTTTTATAAAAGTATGGTTTTATTTTTAGGTCCTTTTAGTTAATCAAGGCATAACATTGGATTCGGTAAGGTTAAGGGAAAATTATTCATATAATTAATAAAGCATTAATTAAGCTTTAAAATTTAATAGTAATTTATAAATTCAAATAATAATGAAAATAAATAAATCCGATTTTTTCCTGTTAAATGGATCCATTTTTGTAATTATCTAAAGTAAAACTTAAAAATCATCGCATGTGATTTCAATATTACTCATCGAGATAAACTTTATTTATTTATGAAGAACTACAAGCAACATAGAAAATACTAAGTGATATTAAAATAACTTTATGTTTGTATTATAAATTCATATCCCAACTGTTGACAGATAACTAATTCAATTATCTTTTTTACCGATAATAGTGAAAACTAATTGGTCGTTTATTATTATTATTTTGAAATGCAACCATAATATATTTGTTTTCCATATAAAGCCTGGCGCTGCATAACAAATTGAGAGAGTTAAATTTGAGTGCTGCTTTATTTTTATGTGAACCAAGCTGGGCGTCCACACAAATAAACAAGGTCACAGGCACATTTTCCACCCCCCTGAACACTGATGCAGTACCCTAAAAATGAATCTGTATCTGTACATTTATGTATCTGTGTGTGTGCGCGCCTCAAGGTTACTTTACACATCCTTAACTGTGCCAGTGCAATTTGTGTGCATTTTTTAAGCTTTTGCATTGCATTTGTTTTCGCTTTTTGGCATCACTCTGCTTATTTCTGTGCTGATATCTCGTTGTTTCTGCGCTGACAATTCAAGAACGCACAGCTGGGGGTGGCTGGCAAAGTAGCTCATTTGAATATGTACGCTTATTTGTGAAAAAATATGTCTTTTTATATTTACCAGCATATGTAAGTTGTTAGATAACCATTGGGAAAACCACGCGATGAATATCAAAGAAAACTAGCTGCGGAGGGAGTTTGTTTTAAAATGTCTTTGTTCGAATGTCATTGCAATAAATAGTGATTGTGTTCGCAAACTTTTACTTAATAACGCAATTAACTAGGTTTTTTAATAAAAATAAAATTTTTAATACAAAATTAAGAGACTATCACTTAGCCCGATTATTATGTACAAATAAGAAACTTATAAAAAGGTTTTTTATTACATTTTTGCTGGGCAACATATATCAATGGTTCGTTTTTGATTTACGGGTTTCAATATACCTTAGACAAATACTACAAAGAAACACTGTAGGAATATATATTGTTTAAAAAGCAAATAACATTAGGAGACAGTGTTACTCTAACAACATAAAAAATGAGACTATTGGTCAACTTTTTAGATGCCCTGCGAAAGGTGCGACTCAAGTTGTCCATGGAAAACCTTGGCAACACCAACCAGGTGACGAAAAGCTTAGCTGCCTTCAAGTCAAATGATGAGGAAACCCAGGACATGAAAAGCCAGTTTCAATGGATCAACAAGTCCAAGCTGGACCAAGCTAAGATCGACGATGAGAAGGACATTAACGAAGGATCTACAGCTGGATCCGAAATGCTGTGGCAGAACATCAAAAGGGTGCTGCTCATGTGTGGCGGCCAGAGGAAACCAGGCGGCATTGAGGATGAGAAACGGAGGAAGGACTCCTGTCGTTTGGTCGATGTCCTGGAGGCGCAGCGATTTGTTAGTCAGGTGTTTGCAGCCATGAAGGTGCCCAAACAGGCGGCCAGTGAAATGGCCGATGCTCTGATAGCCGCCGATTATATGGGCCAGCGTTCCATGGGCATTCATCGATTGCCTGCGATTGCAGCTGATCTCCTGAATTGTACTGTGGTGGGCGATGCCATCCCAGGAATCGTGACCGAAAAGAAGGCCATGGCCTTGGTGGATGGCCATAATGCTCCTGGTCCAGTGGTGGCCAACTTTTGCATGGATCTGGCTCTGCAAAAGGCCAGAGAAGTGGGAATAGGTTGGGTTTCTGCTCGCAGCTCAAACTGCATTGGCTTCGCCTCTTGGTATGCCTGTCAGGCCTTGGAGCAGCGAATGATTGGACTGTGCATGACCAACGGAGCCCCTACTCTGGTGCCCTTCGGAGGAGTTGAACCAATTCTGGGGGAAAATCCAATTGCTTGCGCCGCATCCGGTGTCCATGAACAGTTTTTGGCTGACTTTGGTATGGCCGCCTGCTCGCTGGAGGAACTGGAACTATCCTATTGCAATGGCTGGTCAAAGGAAGTGCCAAAATTAGTGGCTTTGGACAGGAATGGAAAGGAGACCACCTCAACGGAGGAGGCTTTGAGGGCCCAAAGAATACGAGCCTTTCAGCCGGAACACAAGGGTTTTGGCATGGCTGCCATGGTGGATATTTTGTGTGGTGTGATGACAGGTGCTCGATATGCAAATCAAATCCAGCGCCGTGGAGTCTATAGTACGGAAAATGCACCGGCAGATCTGGGCCAAGTTTACGTGGCCATCGATCCAATGCGTTTTTGTCCTTCTTTCGAGGACCGATTGGGCGATTTTCACCGGCTGTTAAGACAGGCGATGCCCAACAAGGTGGGGGAAAGAGCGATGGTGCCGGGTGACAAGGAGATGCAGCACATGAAGATGGTTGACGAACAGGGCGGACTCACAATGTCACCCTGCACCCTGTGCGTTCTAGAGGAACTGGCCACAAAGTTCGGCATCGTGCCACTGAAGATGAAATGCACCAAACCCAGTGATGCAAGTGTTTCCGAGGAATTGCAGGTGGCATAACATTTTGAACCCTTCTTAAATGCCATCTGCAGTTTGTTCTGCTTGTTTATGACAATGTTTGATGTAAATACCGAAACCCATTTTTAATATAAATGAAATATTAAGGCGTTATAAATAAAATTTACCAAATAAAAAGTACAATTTTAAAACCAGATGTGGGATAGCACAGGGTAAAAAATATCGTACTTATTGTTTTTTATTCTGTGCTGTCTCACATTTCTGGTTCAATCTGCAAACAATTTGTTTAATTTCACTAATAACGGAAGCAGATGATACACGGATCAAAATAAGTAAACATTAAAGTTTTATAAAAAGTAGATTAAAATTATAAATATGTACAATGGAATAACATTCTATAAGCAAATATAAATCTGCCTTTAAATTAAAAGCAAACAAAAGCTTATTATTTAATTAAAATAATATAATGCGAATTTATTATATTACACGTTTGTTTCTATTTTAAAATAGCTGGACAATTACTAGCAAATTAAAAGCGATTCAGCGATGTTATATGGAAAAGCAAATAAATGTTTAAATGTAGATTGGATGTTTTCGTAGAGGAAATTAATAACCTATTTAATTAACCCATTTTAAATTTGATAAACACTTTTCCTGTGCACGTTATTATCTAACAAAAGATTTAAAGGTAAACCGGTATTCAATAGATTTTTATTGAACTTCGAGCTTAGACTCGAATTTCCTTTGGGTAAAATAAAATAAAGCGAATAAATGGGCTAAGTTCGTTCAGCAAAAGTTCACCTTTAATTTAGGAATGAAAGGGGAAATTTTCAAGTGGATTCCTTGCCTGTCGACTAATTATGGAGCGTTAAAATATTCAAAAGTTCAAAACAAGCTCGTCTTTCTTCGTCTGCCGGCGTTTATTTGCACACGGCAATAAAAAGGGGAAAAAATCTACATAATTATTTGCGCTAATTTATGCACTCCCCGGAAACCTCAAATCGTACTTCCATTCACAAAATGTGGCAGCCCAACAGCTGGGGTCAACTAAAAATAGAAACTCAGGTATTTGTTGGTCGGCTCTGTGCGTGTCTGCCATAGTCAAGTATCCAAATCGATATGGAAGACGGCAAAAAACGGTCGAGAGCGGCGGAGAAATCATCCCAATCATTGGCAGAATGATTAATATGATTTCCTTGCTCATCAGAGTCTGGCCGTGGGGGCGTATGAGTAATAAGCCGAAACTTTTTATGACAGCCACAGGGTGGCGGTGTAAATTATGGCCACCACCCAGCTCTTATGATGTGCGTTGTTGTCGCTAGTCGATGGCCGTATTCTTATCCTTATTCCTGGTTTCCTTGGGACGCAACACCTGCGTCCTATTGAGGTCCTGCGGTTGCTTTTACTCAACGCACGTGACTGCGGCGTTCTTGCTGTGTCTTGGATTTAGATTCATGACATTGTAATCGCTTATTACCGCTGCCAATCGCTAGTGAAACTGGAGACCGTGCTGGGATAAGGCACGGGGTTTTTATATATAGACGACTTACGTCTCGGTTTTCACTTTGAACTCATTTATCTTCATTGAATTGATTTTATTTTTGTTGATGCTGGGTAAATTAGGAACCAATGTGATTAATCTGAGCAGCGAACAGACTTCACTGAACAAATTTTTGTGTTGGGTAAATCATTCGAGTATCTTCCAGGGCAATAGGACACTATAATTTATTTTAGACATCTCTTAGCTTTGTGTAATTAATAACTTAAGCTTCTTAAAATACTATTGTTTTTTTCTGCACGACATACCTTGTGAAAGTCACTGATCTATATACACGCATCCATGTATATAGCTGTTGCTTTTATGACTATTGGCAGTTTAATTGTTTTCTCTGCTGGCGAAAAAAATCCTCGACTTTCGTTTATTCAGATGGGACAGTCGAAAGTACTTTTGCTGGCGTATCCTTTTCCCCTTTATTTGTTATTTCCGTTTTTATTTCGTTTGTAGGTGTTCACACAATTGCACAGGCACTCACTTATTGGTATACACTATTGGGAAACCGTTTTGTTGATATTTTATATATCCTGCATCGAAATATATTGCATATCATGTTCAAAAGTGAATTGGAATTGCTTTTACTTTTTACGGAATTTAGCTTTTATATGCTTTTGTTTGCAGTCGTTGCTAGATCCTTTTTTGAAAATTGATTCTTTTGCTACAATTTTTTTGTTTGTTTTGTGATTTTTATATGAGGGTTTTATTTAATTTAATAACGGCCACGTTTCCTTTATACTTTTGTTTAATGCTTTAATAAATAAGAGTACAATGTTTTAATTTGGTTTCGGCAGATTTTGTGACCCACCAAACATGTTTATTAAAGATTCATAACACTCTTTTTCTTTAATAATACATTGTACAATGATTTTTTCTCAGCTTATATTTTCGTTGGTATTATTGTTTACACACATTTCCGTTGTCGAAGGATTATTTATTTTAGAGATTGGCTGCCATTTTTTTCAGGTTTTAACTACCTAGCTTTTTACCAATGCCAACATGAAATGTCAGCAAACATAAAAAATTCTTATTGGCTTGTAAATCCTTACTAATTGTACTCTACATCTATATTAATACTAGCGAGTGTATAAGAAATGTTGCTCGAATGATAAAACTACTTTTTTTGTAAGATTAACTAAATAAACATGTAGTATTAAGTAAAATTGTAAGAAATTTTACAAACTCACAACATTTATTTAAGTATTTAAAAAGTATTGATTAAGCAAATAAAAATTTAAAAATAAATAAATTAAAACAGCAATATTATATAAATAAGAATTAAAAATAAATATATTCAAATATATATATTCCCATTTAACTTGTATGACAATTTGGTGTGAGGAAAAAACCTAAAACTTAGCCACTTGTTAGTTGAAATGAAAATTGAAAAATGTAAATTAGCGATTTTTTCACTTTGCTATAATACAGTAATGAGCTATTAAAAAAAATAAGGAAATAATAATTCGATGTAAAGTAAATTAAAAGAAAAGGAGTGATTCTCTACGAAGAATACAATAATTACAAATAAAAAGGTCAAATTAAAATGGCAAAGTAAATTGTCAACCAAAAGTAGTTGGTAATTGGAGTCTTGGCCTTAGCTTTTGACGACTTGAACTGCCAGCTATGGAAACTTTTGTTTGCCTTCTTTTAGGGGTTACGGTGTCGTTGGCTTTTGGCTGGCTTAATTATTCCATCCACGACGATTAAACTTACAAGAGCCTAATTGCATGCAAGTCGTGCTGCGACGGTGCAAATAAAAGGCATGCAACGTTGCGCCCCCGAAATAAAAAGCACTCGAGCGTCAATGACCGTTAAGTGGAATGTGAGCGATGTGGCTAACATTAAAATGCTATCGTTATTTTTTTGCTCTTTTTAATTTAGTAAAAAATTCTTGGGCGCCTGCCCTACGCAACAAACAGTGTGTGAGACGAGAAAAAGCGTAAAATAAATAAAGATGAAGAAATGCCGCAGGGCGGCAGATAAAGAAGGAGATGACGCGGCTCCGTAACGTATTCTTAAGCCTTGGCATACATTTACATTTCACGCACACACACAAAAAGTAGATGTGTTTGTCGATTCGCTTTAATTTCGCATAGATAAAAGGAGAACTTCTGCCTGAAACACATTTTCAATTGCTCATATTTACAGCTTGCGGATGGTACACTCACACATCCGCAGTCCGGCACACTAACACACACAGACACACAGTTACACACGCACCGTGAGGAGATGAGAGAAAAGAACTAAGTACCGCTGCCCACGTGCAAATTTCCGGCGCCACAACGATTTCAGTTGTGTCCACGACGAACGAGTGTATTCCAACGACTGAAGATGCCCTTCGTTGGTGGCCAGGCTTCAGACCTCCTCGGCAATGTGGGTTAAGCTCCAAAAGTAATTCTCTTTTCTCTCTAGCTGGATAGTGATAGAGAGAGGGAGAGCGGGAGAGAGCACCTGGAAGTGGAACGCATTGGAAGCTTTCTCTCTTAAATCAAATCAGCTGTTTGCTTCCCCCTTTGCAAATCGAATGGAAAAAACGGGAAAACCCAAAACAACAATAGGGAATTAAGTCAATTTGGTGGCTCTTCTCTTTTTGTTTTCTGCTCCCGGCACACCCCCTCTCTACGTCGCTCTCTCTTGTTTTTTTGCGCTTTGATTCTCCTTTTCTACGAATTTTATGCCGTCCTTATTACCACAGTCACATGGCGACAGGCCCACTCAGCTTTTATTGGGGCAGGTAATGGTTCCACGATGCCACATCCTATTCGACGAATGAGTGCGTTTTTATTCCATATTTTAATGGCAGATGGGGGTAGAAACATCGGCACTAACACCAGATACGCCCGATACAATAATTAAATAAGTCATAAAAAATGAGAAAGTCGAAATGGTATAACTTATTGTGACGTCAGTTGAAGAACAAAACAAAATTATTATTTTAATGGTCCCACAGAAAACATATAGTGATGAATAATGAAATGAAACTCAAGTATATTGTCGTCAAAGAAATAAAAAAAGCATCCAAACTTAAAATTTGGATTCTAATATTAGTCGCTTAATATATTTATAATGCTCATTTCTCTTGACTATTTTAATATTCTTTTTATTAGTGAGAAAACACAAATATTTTTAAATAATGTTTCTGCTTTTGTTTTAAAATGAATTTAGTTCGTAATAATAAAATTTTAAAATAGTTTTTAAGAGTTTCTAGGAGGCTTAAGGTTTCAGTATAATACAATAACATTTAATTAAAAATAAAATTGAATAACGAACTATCGAAAAATAAAAATAATTATTTTCGGCAGCTTACAAGTGTAATACTATTAGTAATCACTGTATACCCCTTTACATAGTGTAAAAGTTTTGAAATTACAAATATTTCAGGTTACGTTTGAATGATCCAAAATGTTTTTAATGTTGTTTGTTATATTTAATACACAAATCCGCAAAGACTATAAGTTTTTGAAACAATATAAGTTTTGAAATGAGCTTTCCCTTAAATATTGTCTAACTTAAATAAACGAAAACTTTGTGATTTATCTTGCCCCATAAATTCTAGCGTCGGAAATCTCACACATGTCGATGGGCGGAACGCTTACAAGACAAACCAGCTTACCAGCAGAAAATTCCACAGTCACGAGCTCCTTTGTCATCATCAAAAATGCCGAGAAAACCGAAAAGCACCCGGAGAGCAACAATGACAACTTCAATGAATGGCGACAAATCAGTTAGCTAAATGTTGTCGAGCCAAGCGTGCGTGCGATTTGACCGCAGTTCGTGTGATTCCATCATCGAAAATCCATACACAAGGCGAAGGACAAAGAGCCAGGACATAATTGAAAGCGAAAGGCGGTGGGTAAACGTTCGACGGGGGAGGGCGATGAAAAACAAGTGGAAATAATTTTCCAGCATAAATCATGGCACGCAAAGTTATTACAGTAATTTCATGATAAATGTCCGATAAATAAATGTATAAATAAAAGTTTTGTTTGAGGGAGCAGAAGCAGAGATGTCTAATGAAGTAGCAGCAGAAATCATGCTGTGTTGGGACGGTCCACACTGCGTATGCGTGATGCTAGATGTCTCGTGCCTAATTGGATTAATGAGAGGTTATTGCACTCATTCCACATATTTCTCGGTCGGTGTCTGTTTCACCCATTCCTATGGTCGTAAATATTCAAAAATAACAATGGCTAATCAGCCACTGGAATGGTCTGCACACACACATAAATCAAATTATTTTCTATTTAATTTTGGGATTTCTTGCGTTGACAAAAACCAAAAGCCGCGAAGCTTAGTTCTCGACTCCTGAAATGTTGAGCCATGCCACCATGGACATCTGCCATGGTTACGAGCTGCGCGTGTTAGTATCATTGATATACATATGTATGTATATATATTTACCAGAACGTAAAGGCATGTGTGCGTTGGCTTAATTTATAGGCTTTATATGCAAAGCTTGAAACGAGAAATTTCTGCCTGAAATGTTTTGATATTTTCGCAAATGCCTAAAAATTTACTTGGCATTGCGAAATGTCTTAAATATGAACAGGATATCAAATTATTTCACAAGCTATCATGGAATCTCAGACAGCATCTTAAACAATTTATGTAACGCCAAATTCCAGACAGAGTGACGTTGAACGGGCTTGTAACAAATTTAATTTTTAATTAATGCCATTAATAACAACAAGATCCGCAGAGCAGGGCTTGTTTTAATGGGTTGAGACGGGAAAATAGTCGCGGGCCAGCGGGATGATTTTTAACGCGCAATTGAAGTTAACAGCCGTCCGAAAATGCGGGTTCTTGTCTGGTTTTCCGCTCGTCTGTCTGTCCTGGCGAAATGGAAACAACCGCAAAACAAAACTTTGCAATTTGCTGCGAGTACAAATTGGAAAATCTCCCTCCAGGCGGACGGAGGCGGGCGACCAGACAATGCTCACTTAATGCGCGGCCACGAGCCGATCCGCACTTTAATTGTTGATTATACAAATTGTTTGATGCCCATGTAGCCCATGGTCGGTGGTCCGTTCGCTGTTTTCCGCTTTCCGTCGGCCGTTGCAAGGCCATAAAATATTCAAGTTGAAGAGTTTTCCTCGACGGGCACGCACTAAAAACCACAAATGGTACGGGATGATGGGATGTGAATAAGGGGGCAGATTCCCCCGTGGAGCCGACATTGGCTGCATGGTTGTTGTCATCCGAGCCGGCCACATAAAAGTGTAATTAAGTTCGCGTGTCGCACATTTAATTGTTTTTTAATGAATGAGGGAGCAAAAATCATTTTACACAGCAGCTGCATTTCATAGGCATCCATCGTGTTGGCCAAAGGAGCAAACAGCAGGGACAGCACTCTCGACAGGATGCATTTTTCCGATGGTTTCTGTTTTTTTTTGCTGGCCTCCCCTCCTGCATGGCAACCGTGCGAAAAATTGTATTTTTTTTCCAACGCCAAAAATTTAATTATTTCCGTTTCTCTGATTTGTTGAGGCCGAAATTGAAAAAATGGTGGCCCTTTAAATATGCCGTGAACCCGAACAATTCTTATGGCAAACATTCCACTTTCAGTCGGTTGTCGTTCTGTTCACAAGTGAATTGATTTCAGTGGCAAAAGGCTACAAACATGAAAGATTTATTTCAAATAAAGTTCGGGCTACCTTCGAGTAAAATAAAGCCGAATAAACATTAAGTTCTCTTCTATCCAGATAAATAAATAAAGAAAAAACAAGGGGAAACTTTAAATCGAGTTGAATGGTCTTAGAGATATACACTTTATTCCATTTTTAAATGGAGTTAGCACTCTCATATATCATAGGACTTTGTGTGGCATTAAATTTATGATTCAAGAAATGCAATAATGCATAAATAGAATATATTTATTGATAACCATTTCCAAACTATTAAAAATTCTGTCATAAATCAATAAAAATACAGAGCCAAATACGATTTATGCGATGCCAGCACTTGATGCTCGAATGTGTGTGTAATTCGCACAAAATATTTTATATGTAAATTGCGGAGAAAGACGACCGTCGATTTCTGGCGTCGCTAGGAAATATGCAAAGAGTGTTTCGCCAAGGAAAAATATTGCAAAAAGGGAGGCGAAACAAAAAAAATGAATTTTCAACCGTTGAAATGCCGACTGTCGAGCGTTGGTTTCTGCTTCTACTTATTGGCGCACTTTGCTCCTTTTACGGTTGCATGAATTTTTAAGCAGCTTCACTTCCGGTTATAGTAGCCGGAAATTGCAACAGAAATACTTGCCACACACACACCGATAGCGAGGCATATGTATGACATTTGTATGCAAATACTCAGTCGATGATTTTGCATATGTTTGCCCACGAAGGGCCACGGTGCGTATGCGTGATGTGCACAAGCTATGTTACTCCACTTCCGCTTTATTTTTATTTCCCCAACAAGATTCACCTGCATCGTCGTGTTTCTTCTGCATATTTGCCTCCTTAACCCTGGCCAGACAGCCTTTGCTCAGCCCTCGGGCCCATTGATGGCTGCCAGTATTTATGAGTCGCATAAAAATGGCAAATTTGTGGCAGCCATTGAGTTATTTTCAGGTGTGTCTCTCCGCCGTCTCACTAGGGAAGAATTCTCGCAGAGAAAATGCTCGAAACTACTATGGGGGTAACATTTTGCAAGCTAAGTGAGTCGGATTTGCATATTTTATATGGCAAGGATTTGTAGAATTTCCTCCGAATGCTGAGAATTTCGTAGCATTTACATTTTTTTGACAGTTTACGATGCCAGCAAAAAGCAGCAACGCATTGAGTACACTTGTGGGTAAAGTAATTGAAATATTTATTAATGTTTCACAAACTTTTTAAGCTTGGTGAGAATATACATAAAAGTCCAAAATTTATCAGAACTATTTTTGGATCCTTAATACATTTAAAAGTAATTTTTAAAATTGTTTGGATTTTATTTGATTGCTTGACTTCTAAAATTATAAGTTGTAGATGGTCAACAAATTTTTATCTGGTTAAACTGGGAAAACATTTAGTAAACAAAATGTTAATAGTAATTTTTAGGTCTATATTCTTTATTCCACTAGAAGCTAAACAAATAGTTTTTATTTTAAAATCTACGGACCTTTGATATCTACATCTTTTTTATTAACCCAAGTTATAGAAAGGTTTTCGGCTCCGTCAACTTAATAATTATGGCAAAAGTTTTCTCGGAAAGCGACAGGCTATAATTAAACTTTGGCCTCTTTATGGCGTCGGCCGTCAAGTTAACCGCGATTAACACACAATCAGCTTAAACGTTCGACCCTTTGCAGGCGGCTCGGCAAACCACAGTCTGCCGCCACCAACTTCTCTTCCTAGGACATCCAGCTCCATGGGACAATGCGCTGAATATTCGCGCTTTATGCTCAAAAGAAATTGACATAATTTTAAAATATAAGACCGCGGCGAAAAGGGCGACAAAGATGCCCAAATAAAAAGACAGCACAGCACAGGACAGCAGTGGGCTAATAAGTGTCCTCCGCCAGCCACCAGGGACAGAGATTGGGGGCAAAAAGAGAAGGAGAAAAAAATGGCAACACAAGTAATTGAAGTTGAGGAGGCGACATCGATGTCGGCGTTGGCATCGTCAGCATAAAAGTTTTATTAAATGATTAAGTTAAAGCATCGGCCGAGGACCCCAGAAAGTAGGCAACGAAATTTGTCAAATTTGAGCCGCCCGCCTTCGTTTCTGTGGGATGGCTGGACTTTTAAATTTTTGATAGTCATGCCCTTTGTGTCTGATTTCAGCTGCTGCCCAGTGCCCCTCCCGCAGCTTATTAAATATAACACTATACCCGGCTTGCGACGGCGACATTCATGAATTATTCAGTGCGTAGTCCTTCTGCTTCCTTCGCCCTTCCCAGCCTCCACTACCACACACATTTTGCCAGCCCCTCCTTTGTTTTATACACATTTTTTTCTCCTCTTGTTGCTGTTAATTTTCGTACAGAGCGGGCGAAAATAAAAAAAAACTGCACTGTAATTTATTTTAATAGGCTCTCTGCTTAAAAGGAAAGCGCGAAGCTTTCCGGTTTGTTTTCCGTGAGCCTTTGTTTGCGCTCATAATCTTTGCATTACCTACCTGTCGCCCGGAAAGCGTGCCTTTAAAATGCATTAAAGAATGTTATGAATGCCTCCTGCATACACTCACACACATGCATAAACATATATATTTCGGCACCGCCTCCTCGTTGGCAAAGCCACACTTTATTTGAGCATTTGCTTTGTCTTCTCGCCGCGGCCTTGTTGGCGTGACAAATGTTTAATTACCTTGAAAGCTTTTCAGACTTTTCTTAATGCCGAACATAACTTTTATCATTAAATGAGTTTTGTATTTATTAAGGGTCTTAAAATTAATTAAATTATGCGGGCAATTTGAGAGGCAATTCTAATTTGAATAAATCGATTGCGTGGAGGTGGGAAAAATAACATTTTTAATTTCGGAAGGTGAAAAATCTCCCTTGAAATTAATTACATTTACATTTTATACAGAATGGAAATTGCGAAAATTGTTGTTGTGTTCCAAATAATTTGATTCAAATATAATTTAATCCTGGGTTATTTGACTAGTTGCAATATAAGCTAATCAGTGTAAATATATAAGGCGTATAAAAGATTTTTAAACTTTTTTAAATGTTGTTAATTTAATTTAGTTGTAAATATCTGGCGATTTAGTATAATGAGACCCAAAAATAAATTTCATAAAATTTAAAAACCAAAATAAGTAAAGAATTAATTAAAATGTAATATTCGTGTTAGGATGCAGTCTGAAAACATTTTTGAAACTTATTTAATGCGAGCATAAAGCTAATCAGTGTAATTATATAGGGGGTCTAAACAGCGTTCTAAACTTTTTTAAATGTTGTTAATTTAATTCAGTTGTAAATATCTGGCAATTTAGTATAATGAGACTTAAAAATTAATTTCATAAAATTGAAAA
Source organism: Drosophila fuyamai (assembly GCA_018153365.1). Classification (NCBI taxonomy): domain Eukaryota; kingdom Metazoa; phylum Arthropoda; class Insecta; order Diptera; family Drosophilidae; genus Drosophila; species Drosophila fuyamai. The sequence goes on along the minus strand of JAECXW010000116.1, from coordinate 8,575,091 downwards.
ACCAAAATAAGTAAAGAATTAACTAAAATTTAATATTCGTGGTAGGATGCAGTCTGAAAACATTTTAGAAACTTATTTAATGCGAGCATAAATAAGAGTGTTACATAAACATTGTGCAACTATGCATTCTCGAGAATTTCAACTTTAAATTTTCCGTCTGCCAGGGCATGCGTAAAAATCTCTGTATTTTTCCATAAACTTGCCTGGCCAAAACTATTTTGAATGCAAAGCTGTTGTCTGCATGTGAGTTGGGCCTGTGTTTTCTGTTATTTTATGGGCTTAGCATTGTCTAAGGATCGTGTGTGTGTGTGAGTGTTTGTGTGTGCTATTCCATTTGCACACACGCACTACTGTAGAGGCCAGACATTTCGGACTATCCATAAATTTGGCGAGCATAAAACACGCCCAGCGAATTAGGATTGCTGAACGCAGAGGCCGTCGTTACCAAAAGCGATGACTGAACAGAAATAATTCGGCAAACAAATTTCTAAAGCAGTCTAAACAATAAAGCTAAACAATAATTTCCGCCTGCGCGTTGAAACTTCCGCTTCCTGTCAGGCGTTGCCCATAAAAAGCCAAAACCGGCAAACGGCAAAAACAACGAAAACAACAAGGCGAGGCAGGCTACTTAAGACAAAGAAAGGACCCTGTGTGCTTGTGTGTGTGGGTGCTTTTGACACGGGGTGTGAATGTGTCTGTGTATGGGGGTGTACTTTTTCTTGACACTCAAACAAAGGATAATGCGAAGGAGAGCATGTGGAAATGCAGCAGATTGCATTTTCGGTTCACTTTGGCGATGTCTGTCCGATAATTTATCGCGATTATCTGGCGGCCCTGCTCATAATTTATGCAAAGGCTTTGTGAACCTCGTTCACCCCACCTCCTCCAGCCAATCCTTTTGGCAGGCTATTTTACCCACAAACTATTAATTGTATTCAGAAAGCCAACCGGAAACGGAAATAGGTTCAAGTTGTGTGTACGCGTGTGTTTGTGTGTGTGTCTTTGGGCGTTTGAGTTTGTGCCTGTTTGTCGCGACCATTGCGGCTGTAATCTTGGCAAACGCAGCAGGAAGTGGAAGAGCAACACTAACAGGAGGCGGAGATGGCGAAAGGGACCCAAGTGGAGGCTAAGGAGGCTGGGGAGGGCGGACGGAAGCCGAGAGTTGTCCCAGTTGCGTTTCCGTCTTGGTCAAAATCTTGGCAAAGTGTTCGCGCTTTTCTCTGTTGTTGGCAACTTGTTAATTTAATAACCCGGAGATTTCCATGCGTACCCTCATCAAAGACATATGTCTTCGGCCTGGAAAACTTTAGAGGCTGTCAGATTTTTGAGAAATTCACCTGAAAAAGTACTTCAAATCCAAGCCTTTGGTTTTCGGAATTATGTATATTGAGCTGGTTTTAGTTAAGCTTCTCTCTTAAACAGTGGTTAGTTCAATTTGTTAGACTATTACATCTTTTTAAGCCTTGCTTATTTTATGTTGTACAAATTTAAGTTGTAAAATAGTTCATCATCTAGAGAACATGCTGTAAAGGGGTTAGGAAATGAAATCTTCCACGTTTTGTTCAAAGCTGAATTTAATTTTTATACCCGTTACTCGTAGAGTAAAAGGGTATATTGTATTCGTGCAAAAGTATGTAACAGGTAGAAGGAAGCGTTTCCGACCCTATAAAGTATATATATTCTTGTTCAGGATCACTAGCCGAGTCGATATAGCCATGTCCGTCTGTCCGTCTGTCTGTCCGTCTGTCTGTCTGTCTGTCCGTATGAACGCTGAGATCTCGGAAACTATAAAAGCTAGAAGATTGGCATTTTGCATGTAGATTTTAGGAGTTCCTACGCAGCGCAAGTTTATTTCAAAATGGTGCCACGCCCCCTCTGACGCCCACAAGCCACAAGCTGTGGGCACAGTTTTGATGCTATTATGAAAATTTTTTTTATATGTATTTGTTTCGTCAATACCTATCGATTGGCCAATTAAAAGTTTGCCACGCCCACTCTAACGCCCAAAAACCCATTAAACGCTTAAGCCTGGCTAGCGCATACATTTCCGTTTTTCATGGCGTATACAATAGCGCCTTCTAACGGATGATTTTGGAACAGCTGGCCAAGGTGCTCAACAGAGTCAACGTTAATTCTCGATAAGGATTTCTATTAAAGGAAATGGCGATGGCTTTTATTTGTCAATACCGAACTATATCCCAAGAACTATGCAAATCAAATCAAGTTTGCCAAATTGGAGGTGTTCCTGGGTACCGATTTTAACATAAAAATCGGGAGCTGATTCGAGCGGCGAAAATCATACAAGAAGGCATATTTATATTAAGTTGTTTAGCTGAGTAACGGGTATCTAATAGTCAAGGCACTCGACTATAGCGTTCTCTCTTGTTATGCTATCATTTCTTTTAATTTTAGGTTAAAATATTTTTTGTTTCAGATACAAATTACGAGCTCTAGCTTGTCCATAACCGGTAATTCTTTTATACCCGATGATTGCTTGAATTGCTTAATTCTTCTTTAGTTATCGTCAAAAATAATTATTTTAATTAAAAAATGATAACAAAAATTTCTAAAATTGTGATTAAATAACAGGGACTACTTTCTTTGGTATTTTATACTTCCATCATCGTTAGAGCTTTTTGGATTTTAAGAAAAATAAAGTCAATCCAGATCCAATCACTGTAATTAAAAGTAACGTTAATTATCTTAAAGTGAAATACTGACACCGGCAATTCGATTGGCGCTCGATTGGAAAGCTCATTTGCACGGACTTTAACCCAAATTAAATGCAATCAAAACGAAAAGTGCAACTGGAGTTTCGATGTCACTTCCAGTTGGCAGTGGCAGTTGCAGTTGCAGGATCGGCAGGCTGGAACCAGAGTCTTGGAGGGCAAGTCAGAGTGGGTAAAAACCCAATGAACCGCACAGAGTATTCGGAATTGTCGAACGCTTTAATTTGATTGCCCGAGTGCTTGAGTGAAAGGCGAACAAATCGGGGAGGAAGCTGCAGCTGACTGAGTGACTGGCAGGGCAATGTGCATACAATTAATGAACTCGATGGGCCCTGCTTGGCTCCGTCCTGCCTGGTGTCCTTTTTAGCCAGGAAAATTACTTAAATTCCACATTCACTCCGTTCGAAGTCTTCGGCACACTGCACTGGGCCAAGGGGCCTGCACTTTAAGCCATTTAAGAATTTATCAAAATATTTAGAGAACAAGGGTGCACGAAATAGAGGAAAATAAATACAAGCAAGGCATTTCACTCTCTGGCATCAGTCGGGGCATTTCGTTTTCAATTTCTGTCGCGCTTTTCATTCCCGTTTTTGTTGCTCCTAAGTGGACTTTGGACTGTGTCCTGGCCCCTAAATGTGACAAAATGTCTGTCCCTTTGTCCGTCAGCCTGCCGGTCCCATCTCACTCCATCTCTGTCTGTCTGGGCAGTCCTGCAAATTGGCCCGTTTATTGTAGGGGACTTTTCCTAACTATTCACTTTTTAATACCCTTCAAATGGTTTGCAGTTGCACTTTCCGGGTACTAGTTTACTTATGAGAAGTACCAGGAAAGCTTTACTTAATTGCATATCTTTGAGTATAATAATATATTCTGAGTACCTTCTACCTGGGTGCCAATATAATTTACAATTAAGATCCCACATAATCTCGTTCAAACTAAATATATTGTGCTTAAACAGTAAAAATGGGTTTTTAATTTCAGTTATGATTTTTATTTGTAAGCCAAATTTTAAATGAAGTTTTTTCAATTTTATATTAAATCATTTTATATTTATTAATATTCTAACAACTTTTGATAGTTATCAATCAGAAAAATATTTAATCTCTTCTTTAATGATACTCAAGGTATTTGACATATTTTTCATAAACATATTTGATCCAATTATTATTGATCAACTTAGTATGAAAGATGAATAGCACTTAAAGTCTATTATTTCATATGGGATTTTTCTTACAAAATAAATTCCGTTCCTTTTTTGTAAAGTAACACATCATAACCATTTCCGGAATCTTTTTGCCTTTAGGTAGCATATTTTTAATTACTCTTTTCTGTGCCTTTCCACTATTTCGTAAGGGTACTTGTATTTCGTTTTAGGGTAAGATTTCCGTTCCTTGGTTTCTTTTATAGCTACTTTTCAGTCGGACTCTGCCTTGCAGGCCGCGTTCCTTTATATTCAGTCACTCAGTTTGGAAATGCACAACAGGCTGACAAAAAAGGAGACAAAAAGAAAAAGAAAGAATCAGGGAGCGAGATAGATGTGCGGAAGAAAGGACATAAATACAGAGGGGGAAAAAAGGGAAGACAAGCAATGCAATTTTATAGGACTTGACATTCGACTCCTTGAAGTTTGTTGTGAACTACTTTTTAAACATTGCCCAAAATAGTCGTAAGAATGTCGGAAACCTTTAAATGTCATAAATTTGTCATGGTTGCAAACTTAGTAGTAACAAGATGCGTGCGGTTTTAACCGCCTTTTGCTGAGATCACGCCGCCACGCTTAAAATATATATCCCCGTATTATATATCAACAGCTTAGTTCACGAGCGATATATATAAATTAACCCAGTTACGTTGCCCGCTTATTCAATAGAACGAACAGCAGCGGCAACACAAACAGCAACAGCAGAAGCAACATCAGTGGAAGCAAAACACAAATAATGGCGTTGATATTTGATGCATATATATACGACCCCCCACCCTCACCACAACCCTCCCTTACTAAAATACATATATCCATGTCCGCCTGTGTGCGTTGGCCATTTGTATGGTTGCAGCCCGGCGGTGTTTTGTTGTGCAGTGTGGAAACGCTTTACGGGATTTACCTGTGTTTTAGTGTTTTAGTGGGGGAGCGTAAATTAAACACAGCAGCTGCTGACATGACACGATAGATTGGCAAGGGATTGAACCAGTGCAATGGTCAGGGAAGGTGGATGCTGGTTTTTTATAGAGCTATACTGGGAACATCGCTTTGGCACATATGCCATGGATAATTTATGCCAAAAACGCGTGACGACCTGCAGGTGGAACGATGAACATTGCATCCGCATCGGTGTGTGTTGATCAAAGACAAATGCAGCTTAAGGCCAATCATAGTGCCATCAGGTGGGAATTTGGGTGTGCAGCTAACCAGCAACCGGGCCCTGATTTGTTGGCTACCAGCTTTCAACTGGAATATGTAAATATTTAAAAAATTTATTTTCCCAGTGGCATTGGAGAAAAAACAGGAATGAATTTAAGTACATTTATTTTGGGCGAACGTTAGTGCATAAACCCGAATTACCATTTATGTTTTAAATGAAACTGGTTTAATTTAAATACCATTAAAAACTGAAATAAGGCATAGCATTTTCAAAACGAATAATTATTTAATTATGCATTTTTTACATGAAAATGAAGTAGTTTAATAGCTATTTTAATTTTTATTATCAATTCCTCTATAAAAGAATATAAGCTTTAATAAGTATATCGACACAAACTTTACAAATTTTTTATGTCAACTTGCTGTATGGATTACAAGATGAAACTATAAAACCTTTTTTAAGCTGATTTACAGCTTTTATTCTTATGTCCCCATGGACATAACCCACATTGATTTAAGTCCCCTTTTGTCTATTCTATTACGACCTATGGCAGTGGTCCTCTGACTCCGATTACAGAGCAGCTCAGTCCCGATTGCTGCTGCATATCAATGAGCTTGCCAGGACTTGTAATACATCAAAATCCACATTGATAATCCTTAGACCTCAACCCAGAAACGAGGACAGCTGCACTGCCACCGCACTGCTCCGAATTGATATGGGTATCCTGGCCATTCCACATGCTCGATAGACTTTATTCCAGTCGCAAAAATGTTGCAACGAAATTTATTGTGCATCGATTTTGTTGAACAGATTTACCCCCATTGAAAGTTTTGTGCAACAAAATGTTCGAGGCTGCTCAGCCTCTTACACATTGTTTCGAGATGTGAATAGCATTGTTCCCCACCGTGTGTGTGTGCTGTGTGTGCGTATCTTTCATTATGGGGAAAACAAAACAAAACAAAACACGCTAAAACATTTATGTTTTGGTGCCGCATGCAAAAGCAGTTTGCTGCATGAGGAGCGGGCAAAATGATTTATGCATTTTGTACTTGCAATGTGCCACATTGTTGAAAGAGTAGAGTTGTGCATTGTCTGCGGCGGCATTGCACAGAACCGAACCCATATCGATCAGGACTCGATTCGCACTCGAACACAGGAGTTTTGGCTGACCGAATACGTGACTGACATGGTATAACAAATTCTCTCATTCGACATGTAAATTCGGGAAGAAATTCTCGGAGAGATTTTTTCAAGATTCATCTTTAATGCCATTAGAAATCATAGCCGGGAAGCGCTAACAGATTTACCGGCTGGCAATTTGTAATTGAACTGCTGATTTCAAAAAGGATATCTTTTCCTCAGGATGTGTGCGGTTGTATCCCGCTTTACACTAAAAAAAAAACAGTTTAATGACAAATGTTTTTGATTGTGTGTACTTAAATACTATTAAAAATTTCATAATTTAATTTAATAGGTAGTCATTCATAACTATTCACAGGTTTTAAGTAGTATTTCAATATTTAATAATCACTTAAAATAAAGTATGTTTGTTGTGTTATTTTTTTCCTGTGTATTTGTGTCTGGGAATATTGGGTGTGCTCGAGTTGTCAGTGCAAAATGCATTCGCAACCGAGGCAATCAAACAAACTAAGCGAGCGAAAGCAACAGGAACAACAACGGAAAACGCTGGAAACTGTGGCAAATTAAACGCGAACCAGCGAATCGTTTGCCATTTTCCCCCACCGCCCCTGGATCGACCCCCTTTTATCTACCCCTTTTGGCCGTGTTTGTTTTCAGGGTGGCTTGGCTTAAGACCAAATGAAATTAAAAGCGAATGTCAGGACATAAGCACTAAATTCAATTTATTTTGCTCAAACTGTATCCTTTCCTTGCATTTTCCCGGCCAAGCCAAAGGCAAGAAGGAAAGCTGATAGGAAGCGGAGAAAATAGTTTTCTTGAAAATGTAACTACGAAAATCAAATGCTCTAGTGAAGTCTAGGGAATAGTTGGTGTGCTTTCCATGTTGTCCTTAAATTAATCGATATTTCTAGTATAACTACCTCGATAAACAACTGCTGCTCGTTGCTAATGCCATTTAATAATGTTATTGTATTCAAAGTGCTTTTTAATAAATTTAAACCATAGGTATCCTAACCTGACCATAAGTTCAACTTCATTTCATAAAGAATTGGCCTTAAGTTTTTGTTTGTTTTGAAATACATACATTTTTCACTACCAAGTTGTTTTCTGTCGAATTGAAATGGTCTTTGAGATAATCTATATGGGAGTTGTCTTTAATTCTGTTCTTAATATTTATTGTTTAAGCATAATACTTGACTATTTAAGTGTGATTTTAAGCTTCTCACTCCAAACTTTCGAAATACGGTATTATTTTGTGTCAAATTAAAATTTAAGTCAATTTTAAAATATTAAAATTGTTTTCTCTAATAAATCTATTAGCTTGAGTTAATATAATATAAATAATAATATATAATATAAATTTACTACATTAAATTTCAATAAGAATCTATTGAGTTGACTATAGCTGTCTTATATATGGTTTTTGTTTTAACTTAGCTGAGGACCTACAATTTGGCTATTAAATACGGAATTCAATATTTAGTCAGAAGCTTAAAACAGAGTATCGACGATTATTCGTCCTTATAAAATATATATTTTCCTTAGAAGCACCACTAGGGAGTTGATAAAGCAATTTTCATCTCTCAGGAACAATGAGGTCACATTTCTTAATTAACCTTTTTTGATTTTTTGCTTACTGATGTTTGCTTTCGTTCTCGTTATTTTGTTAGAGTTTATTTTATTTATTTAATTTGTTTTATATGTATGAAATGTAAATTTACCTAAATTTAAGTATAAATTGTTTACCTATTCCCTTACCAAGAAGAGCACCATTGCAAAGGGATCAGAGTATAACTAAAGCGACCACAACAACAGCCGTTGGCTGAGCTGAAGTTCCATTTGGTGTTTATGCTTTTGGCATACAGCAACATGGACTCCCTGGACCAGCTGCCCCTGCCCATCACCCCCTCCCCCACTGCTGCTCCGTGGATTTGACCGGAAGTTGCAGTACCAGACATTGGCCGCCATTTTGCACGAAGCGAAACGAAACGTAAAAACGTTTTCATCTACATAATGGGATCAATTCAATTATAAAATGAGTTTACTCCGCAGAGCTTCACGTCCGAAGCTGGGGGACCCGTATCCGTTCCGTTCCGTTCCGTTCAGATGTATCCCCTGCTAAATCCACATCTACATACTGCTATGTTGTTGTTGTTGCGACTGGATGCGGCTTTCGCCTGGTGCGCGGTTGGCCAGCGAAAGCGCTGACATTTGATGAATAGCTTTGAAATGGATTTGATTCATTTAACTGTTGCTGCTGCCATAGCCCGCCTTCCGTTGTCTGGATTGCTCCTGCTGCTGCTCCTGCTGGTGCACCCAATGTCGTACACAATTTGTATGGACTAAATCACATCGTGCATAGCGGCAACAGCAGAAATGGGCCACGAACAAAGTCGGTTGCCCAGGAAAAGCAGAGCCACGGCCAGGGCTTAAATGAAAAGTGACACAGATGCCGGGGGTTATACGATGGCAGCCGACGTAAATTTAGGAAATTCTACCTCGTCTAGAAAGCTGGGCAGCCCTTATCCAGAATCCTAGACTATTCTTTTGCTCCTTATTTTACATTTAATTTAATTTTATTTTACATTTTAGTGCTCATTACGAATAAATCTATTAATATTTATGGTGCTACAAATTTAATATTAACAAATTACCAAGTGTGATTGTGGGGACAATTCCCCTTTATTATCAATATAAGAGTCTTTCAACCATCGATCATAATTAACAAAAAGACATTTACGATAATTATAATTCATGAATTAGAACGTTTTTTATATTATGCGGTCGTACAAGCTTATCTCGTTGATTTAATGGAGTTTAAATATTCCGTTTTCTTGATTGACTTCCTAAAATTTGTGATTGATTTCACCTCGTGTTTACCAAAATGCTGAGCCTCATTGCTGAATCTGTTTTGCGCACATTTTAAAATTCAATTTAACTTATTGGCAATGCTTGCATGCGGTGCGTATGATTAATTAACTTGGCATCCGATTGCGCGTTGCGCATACGCCATGAAGCCGACGGCAGCAATTTGCTTTCAAACATGTTTGTACACACTTGTGGTCAAATAATTAGTGGTGAATTTTTGAATAACATGAAATAACAACAGTTCATGTTTATATATAAAAGTTTCAATAAAATGGGTGTTATGTGCATAATTGGTAAAAAAGAAGAATAGAAAAGGTATAAAGAATCCCAAATGTAGATTCAAAAAAGGGTTCCCACTAATAATCCTCAAATACGGTCGAACAATATGCTATAAAAAGTATTTCAAGCTGTTAAGATTTTACTTAAGAAATTGTAATGAAAAAAATGTAATGATTTTACTTAAAAAGAAAAAATCAATAGGTTCTTATAATTATTTTCATGTTTTAATAAAATCATTTAATGATTATGTAAATTTTGAAATATTTTGAGGAGCTTATACAATCTTATACCCAACTGTATGAGAATCTGGATTTATTGATAGTCATCTTCACGTCAGCCTGGAAAATACTTCAGCAGCAGGGGTTGCATTTTGAACTTCCTGCCCGAAATGCCATTCAACTTTTGCTGACTGATTGTGGAGCGGGGGAATTGGGAATGGGGCACTGGCACTGCCACTGCTGGCAACTATCAAAACTGTCTGCCGCAGCAGCAGCAACAACTTTAAGCTCGGCTGGGTGAGGGGGGAATTGTTCCTTCAACTTTGCCCCACACCATTCCTAATTCTTTCCCTCACTCTAAAGTTTCTTTCCGTGCGGTTGTTGAGTCAACAACTAGAACCAGGAATAACCACACCCGAAACAACTACAACAAAGCCTGCTTAGAAGCAGTTCTCAAGTCAAGCTGCCATTTTAATTGATATTTTTGTGCCTTTGTTGTTGCCTAGGTCGAGGTGGTGGAGGAGGGGAGGGCGGTTTTTCTAAAAGACCTGTCCTTACAGTCACACACATTGTCGCCAGAGTGTGCGTGCTTTTGATTGCCGACTTGTTTATTATATTTCCTTTTATTCTCTTCCTGCAGAATAAAGTTGAAAATTAATTTTGAAAGTTTCTGACCACTCTCGTGCATGGGCGTGGTCCAAGTCACACTCCCTTTGATCGTCTGGGCCTACCTTCTTCAGTGATTTGTTGCTTTTACTTCGTTTAGCATGTTTTCACTTTTCACTTTTCTCGTTCGGCTGCTAACTTTTCATTTTTTTTCATACAAATTGCTTTCTTTTGGTTTTTGCCTTCTTTCTTTAGCATGTTTCGAATTGTGTTCCATTTTAATTAGAAAACATTTCGGGTTGTTTTGCTCAGTTCGTTTTATTTTGCATTCTGTTCTGTTCTTTTTTTCCGCATTCGGTTTAATTAGAAAATTTTGCTCCTTGGGGCGCAATTTTTCGTTTTCGGAAAGAGGGCGATATTCTTATTCCGATGGCAAATAATAAATAATCGCCAAGCAGACTTTTATATTTGTCGCTTAATTAGAGTTTCATGTCCTCGCCATGCGTGCCAGCGACTTGAGCAGCTTCACAGCCCTGGAAACCTGGCCATTCTCTTTGGCCCCATAAACAAGAAAGCCAACTATTAAATTGGCTAATTAAGCAAGCATGTGTCGGGCTTCTGTTTCTGCCTCAGCTCGTCACACACTCGCATTCGCATCCCCATTATGCAAACACGCATACCCCGAAGATGATGAGTTGATGCGATGTCTGGTATGTCCTGGGGAGCCACTCTGGTCATGCATATTTAATGCGGGGCACACCCTCGTGTACCCCCGAGAAATTTGGTATACAGCTTTCAAGTGCCTTAATGCAAAAGGGGACACTCTTAAAGGGCGGAAAAAAGAACACGGAAACAAATTTTAGCTCTTGAATATCGCACTCTTGTTTGCTTTTTGTCGACGGTTTCGAGTTTCTTTTTCCAATTCGGCTTTCCGCAGTTCGGTCGACACCACAGCTGATGCCAACACTTAAGTCCCAAGCAGCTGCTACAAACACCAAAGCCAGCGGCCAAACTATCAAATCAACAGTCCTCAGACTAAAAAAAAAATGTAGAGGAAAAATAAACGATCAATACTCTCCCTACAATTTGTGGCGTCAACTATACAACTTAATGGAAATGATTTTTATTTATATAAGTGTTTTTTTAAAAGCTTGATTTGGCAGAACTGAAAATACAATCCACAAAATACATTTGAAGCTTAAATAAATAAGCATAAATAAATATTGAAAAGCAATTACTTCAAATACTAACCACCACATACTTAAATATTAATTATAAGTTATACATGTATATAATTCGTTTTTTGATTAAATTTGAATGTTTTGTACTATTTTTCTATGCTACTTTTTTTATGGTCACAATCGAATTTAGAATTTCCACAGTACCCAGTGGAAAGTGTATTAAAAACACAAAGAGGATATAGGAAGGAGACAGGGCCAAAAATTGATTTCGTAGTAACAAGGAAGTTGGCCGCAGGTCACTTGTGTTCCCGGCTTCTGCTCCATTTAGTCCGTTGTAACGCCCAAAGGCCGACACACGACAAAACAAAAATTGTTTCATACATGGCAATTAGCGTGCGTTGTCAGCGGCTCAGCCGGTTCACCAGCAACCCTCCATCCCCGCTTCGACCCGACCCCCCGCAAAACAATCGAAACGGCGGCAGTGACATGGCGGTAAATGCGAAAAATTGCCAGCGGGTATTATCAGGCTGGCACGCAGGTACGATTTACAAGGATGTTCCTGCGTGCTCTATTTCGCCCCCATCAAAAAAGGTTAAACGTCAGTCGGCGCCAGGGCAAAGTCAGTCGAGAGGACGAACCAATATGCCTGACCTCACCTGAACCCCCTCATTTTTTTCACGCTATAGCTGCTTTCGGTTCGTTGTGCACAATTGTTGAACAATCAATACGGCATCACTTTTCTGTGAAAAACTCCCACGCGGAAAACTGCGGGTCGTGTTGGCCCCTCTTATTACCCACATATTACCCGCCGGCCAGCTGCCTAAAATAAACCAATTGAAGGTGGGCCACGTAATTGCCTAGGCTAATGTGGCAGGTTTTAAAGGGAATGGCTCTCCAACAACTCCCATTTCGGGGAAGTGATTGCTTTTGGTGGGTGAGTATTTATAAAGAAAACGGATTGTCCATATGTTCAAACATATTAGAAATAAATTATAGGTGTAAGGTTATGACAGCCAAGAGTGCTTTTAATATAATTGGATTAATTGTGTGCTTGATTTGTGTTATTTGAAACCAAACTTGCGTTTACTCCCATAACCATTCGATAAAAATATTTGCTTTCAAATTCATAGAACGACTAAATAGATTAGCTATTTCTATTTTATTATATATTTTTATCAAGGAGTAACTAACCTTTTAAATGAAGATATATTACAACTTAATGTTTCTTAACTAAAAATAAAAACTAAGTTTTAAGTTTTAGTAAATCGGCAAGTGTTATGTACATATTTTTGATTTTCATAACTCACACATAGATCTTGTTTAAACGTACATTAAGTAATGGAAATTAACCTAGCCAACCCCTTAATCAGTCTTATTTTTATCCAACATTGGCAGGGAATCTTTTCCCTGAACTCAGTCCACCTGCCAGGTTCTCTGAATTTTCCCACCTGACCTTTCTCAACTTTAGTTGGCTTTTATATCTTGGCCAAAAGCAAAACGAAACTTTTCCCTTATGCACTAAAATGCAACCAAAAATATTGTAGCCAGGTAAGGTGGAGAAAGGCTCCTTCACACGCAACCTGAACTGCTTGTGGGTTAGAAAATGCCAATATGGGCGCCACTCGAAAACAAAGTGACCTCCGCAAACCTCAATTTTTCGGTTTGCCTAACGAAGCCAATCGTTGCGTTAGTTAACCCCATGCCAACAGCTCCCCAAAGACCTTTCACTCCAGCCCGCAAGCCCCTCAATCGGCTCCACCTGCAGCTGGCACTGGCCAAATAAGAGGGAAAACTCGAACGTGGGATGCAAACTGTGAGTCCCGGTCCCTGATGACTCCATCCACATCCACCTCCACACGGAGAAAACATCTTAATATTATTAGGACAAATTCAGAGCGTGATATTAAATTCTTAATAAATACTTGCTTCAAGTTATACTTTATGGCCTCGGTGATATTGGAATCAATTTCGACTCCGCTTATTTACATAAGTGCTTACTGAAAATTTAATTTGAAAAATATATATAATGATAATTCTGCATCAATTTAAGTATTTCACTTGAAATATGAAGCTGCAGTTATAAGGATTACACTTAATATTATTTATTATGTACATTTTCATCTGATTGATATAATTGACCTTACTTTAATTGTATTATTTAACTGAAAAGACAATGAAAGAATTGAATTGAAAGTAAATTATTTATGAATTCATATATGTAATATTTTAGACTATAACTGGAAGGAGTTAATGAGCGGGGAGAAGGTAACGGATTATTTTAAAGCTTTTTTATCTTTAAACTATGTATTTTTTAAAAAAAAATAATTAAATAACTAATTGAAGAGGTATTTTTCACAAACATTCTGTTTATAATAAATAATTTTTTCTCTTTCTGTATAAAAGTGGAAAAGGTGGCGACGGAGTGCATGGAACTGCAGCTTTTGTCGACATTGTTTGATTTCGGCTCTGTGGCACACCTTTCCAGTTGATTTTGATTAATTTGTTTGCTTTCACTAAGCAATTTGCGCACGGGAACATGCCGGCTCTGACCTGAGGCCCTGAGACCATGAGACCCCGAGACCGAGATAGCCGAGATATCAGATAGCCCAGATAGAGTTATAGTCAGGTGATGGCAATGGACCAGAAAACAACGTGGCACTGTGTGCTCAACACATTTGCCCGACTGCAATGCGTATGTTTGCATTTTGCGTGTCGAGGCGAGGAATGTGGAGTCGAGCTGGTTTGAGTCGAGTTCAGTTTGCTCGACTGTGGAGTGGAGTGGAGTTGAGCTGGGCTGAGCTTGTGTTTGCTCCGAATCGGGGCGCTGGGATTGCAGGCGGGGTTTTAGTGGCCGGGATACGGATGTGCGCACATTTGTTAGCCGCCAGGGGATTATACAACAAACGCCCGAGTATTTACCACTGCTCCAGTTGCCGGCGCCACCCGCCCAATACTTCAACATCTCCCCCCCCCCAGCGGTGTTTGCCATTTGGGGGCAACTTTGCCATGGGGGATTTGGATTGGGGTCTGGCTCTGGCTATAAGAACCGTAAATTGCAATGCGTTGCTTGCATGTACTTGCTGCCCACTTCCCCTCTTGTTTAGCAATTGTTAACGAATTTCACAAACGAAACCGCCGAATTGTTGTCGCCGCCATTTCCATGGATTTGCCTTTTGTGCAATCTGTCAAACTGAAAGGTACAACTTTTTAACCAGCCAGCCAACAAACTAATTAATAATTCAAACAAATGCCAGCCAGTGCTCTGAAGTGGCCGGTAAACTTCCGTAAAACCCGAAATTTTTACAACTCATAGGTGGCCAGAAACTCGAGGCCAAGCGGAAAAAAATGTTTATCGATAAAGTTAATTACAGCAAGAGTTGTAAATGGCAAAAAAAAAAATGTAATTTCAGAAAAGTTTGTCAGTAACTTTCAAAGCGAATCTGCATGTAAAAAAAGTTCTAAACAAATCTGGTTTACACGGAAAACAGAATCGGGCGGAAAAATAAGGGGGACTACAACATTTTCGGGGCGTGCCGCCCGACTGGCTCCAAAATGCCACTCAATTAATTTTCGCCCATCAATTAGAGGCAAACACCTTTTCTATGTAAAGTTGAAATAAAAAAATGGGGACGGCTGAAAGTTTGACAAGAAACGAAAAACAATTTGCCTTGCCGCTTCATTTGAACCTGAAACTGGGTTTAATTTATATCTTGTTTATAGTTAATTAAATATAATGTTTTGGGTTCTATGGAGGGGTCGTAAAATTTATTAAATTAGCTGTGGTTAAGTGAAAAATAATTGGAACTGTATTGATTAATAATGGAGCGGATTCCAGCACAGAGTCAGTCCAATGAGGGCACTTTGAACAGACCGACAAACCGCTTGAAAAGTCCCTGGGGACCGCAACAATATCGGTCGCTTGGAACGCAACAAATCGAGCACTAAAATCAATGCAATCAATAAAAATTGCTCCGCATTCGCATGACCACTTTTGCAGCTGCTTGGCTACACGTGCCATGTATGCTGTTTTGTTGTATGCGAGCAGCCGCCCCTCCTCCCTGCCCCCGTTTTTACCTTTCACCGCCCCCACTGCATCGCAATGCCAATCATGTGTGGCATATACAATTTCTACACAGCTAATTTTTGGGGAGTTGGGATGGTTATACACTAAACTAAACAATCGGGATTGCAATTACGTACATATCAAATAATTCTATTCAATTTAGGTTTTTGATTTAAATATGGTGAATTAGTAATATTTATCAAAATAATTAAACACAATAAAGTCGGCCGAAAGCCATTGTAGCTATAGACGATAACCCCCACTGCAACATTAATTTATAACTTTAAGCTTACATTTTATAAATAAATAAATATTATTATAAATTAGAGAGTTGAAAGTTAAAAATTTAAAACTTTTAAAGCGAAAACAACTCCAAGAGCCTATTTTTCTTTCACTGTAGCATATGGCGCACATGGAAAAACATCGACTTGCCTGCGGCTGACAAAGGCAACGAACTTTCTGCGGCTCCTTTCGTATTTCGTGCCCCAAGCCGCTCAAACTCTATTATAAATGCAGGTGAACCTTAGGCCAGGTGCCGGGAAGTGGGGTGTGCGTGTAAAATACACACACGAGACAAATTTTTGGGGTAAATACACTCCCGTTTGGCCGACATAAAGGCCGTTAGCAGGGTCTGAGGCACATGCCAAGGACACGTGAAGGATTCGATGGCGAACGCCATTAGCAGTGTTGCCTATAAGCCTCAACTGGTTGCTTCACCCCCTTCATCCTTCACCCCCTCAGGAAACTCCCACCTGAACCTGCAGCGAGTCCTAAATTAAGATAAATGTATGTGGTGGCCCACAAAAAGAGCTAGCGTGAAATATTTGATGCCAATTTTTCTTGCCACCATCGCCGTAGTCATTCCATGGCCATAGCGATGTAAATGTTGTCTATTTGCAGCGTAATTTGTTTTGCGGCCAAGGGACTACCTTGCACAGCCCGGCAGCATCCTGTTCCAGGACTCAAGCATGCCCTTGTGCAATCCTGAAGCCATTCAGTATCGCCATCTAGCAATGTCTGCTTAAATTTCATTCAATTTGCATTTTGCGGTCTACAGATTAGTTAAATATTTGTGGTGCGGCAGGCGAAATTGCATAACGATATTGTGCGAAATTTCGTCCATACTTTATATACCAATACTGCAAAATATTTAAGAATTCATTATCATACTTTGAACAAAATTTGGTTTCGTTTTAACTATTTGCTTGTTTCTTTTTTAACAGTGAAATGGAAACATTTAAAAGGATGCCATACATTTTTTTTTTTAACTCATATTGCCACTGGATGGATGTAGTTTTTTGTTTGGAAATCATTATGAACATTCTATACTATGATTGTTTTTTTTCTGTGGCACATATACTCGATTAACAGTTGGATTTTGTTTGAAAAATGTTCTGTTTTAGTCCTGAATGGAAAAGCAGAATTTTGTTTGCTTAAATACTTGATAAATTGGACACTCAAGCAGTCTTTCTGCTCTTACATCTCAACGGCATTCTCATTCGCCGACATTGTTACCTTATGGAGATCCAAATTCATTTAATAGGTACTATCACTTACAGATCCACTTCAATCGCAATAACCCTCAAAGCTCTACACTCTGAAATCCCATTTAACGACAATAGACATTGTTCTGTTTTTGGGAGAAAGGAACTGCACTTTCGTTTCCTGCTCGAGTATCTCCCCTCCTGGTCCTGTTTAAAAGTGAGACTTGCGGCAAACGTAGCATGTGTCCTGGCGTCTCTCAAGGCGGAGACATTGAATTGACTTTTGCCAGAGCTCGGCACTTGGCATGCAACTCGCCTGCGATTCCGAATCCGGATGCCAACTAGGACCTTGGCACGTGAGCTGGTCAGGCAATGGGTTACAGGATGCCCGGACGTGCACATGCACATATATGTTTTGTTTGCGGAATGCAATTTTGAAATGTTTTGCATATTCTTAAGTAATTGCAAAATGGTTTTGTGTGTGAGCGACTGATGGACACTGCGGGAATTTGCCATCAGAAGAGATTGAACTGAGGGGGCAGTCTTTTGTGTTCCGTTTCGATTTCGGTTATATTCCCAAGCTCTACCACCGCCACCTCCCAAAAATGGCATCACCAATCAATGTCAGGCTTGTCTGCCACACCTCTCTGGACCGAAAAAAAACCGTTTCGCCTTGACAGTCAACATGCAAATTGGATATGGGTGTGAATACGAAACTAGAGACAATTCCCGTACAACACCTATGTATATACATATACATATGGCCACTTATTCATGCAGTTAGCAGCATACATAGGTGGTGGAATTTTCGGCATGCCAAACGACTTATTCCCAGCAATTTTGACAGCTGTCATTGCCCGAGACGTCTGCGTGGCGTGGCAAGTCCCCTGCTGATGTGTTGCTGCTGCCGCTGCGATGTGTTGCTGTTGTCCTGCGATGTGTTGCTGCTGCCGTCGTGTTGTTGTCCTGTCTCAAGTCTCAGACAATTCATTTAAGTCCGTGTCCATTCATCTTCCACTCGGCGCAGCTTGAGTGTGTGTGAGGCTGTGATAAGGGCAATGTCTGTCAGGCCTGGAAAACTCCCCAGTGACTTTAAAATTGAAAATATCTAACGTACTTAGTAAGCCAGTACTAAATGTCTCGAAAATAGTCCATAATCTCAAGGAACTTAAAGCTAATTGGAACTTATTCTAGCCATTGGTTATGCTATGATTATGAGCTTCATAAAGTGCTTTCGTGAATCAGCGCCAATGATCCCCTTTTATGGGCTACCTTAAAGCCAGACTATCAACTCAAACCGGCTATGAACACTGACAAAAATGTGTGTATTCTCTTCATCCCAAAATGGTAAAGTTGCGAAATACTCATTTTGTTTTTAATTTATTTTACAAGATTTGTTAAGCTTAAAATTTGTATAAACATTTAGTGATTAGATTTGGTGGTATATTCTTGTTTGTGTCTTTAACTACCAAAAGCTATACTATCCATGTTTAAATCTTTTTAAGAATAGATTTAAGATGCATGACCATTTAAATTATTTTTCCTATATGTTTATCAAACGTAACAAAACTATCATATGTCACTTATCTTATAAGAAAAACGGAAACTGTTTTTTTTTTAAAGATTAAAAAACCTTTCATCTTATGCTAAGTTGGCTTTAACTTTCATAGTGAATTAGGAATGTCAGGACAAAAAGGTGCTTTCAGTTAGGTCGGTTTTGATGGGGTTTGGCTGCTGCAGTCTGCGTGGCCCCGATGGCAACATCCGCCGCTCCATTGGCAACTCAATAATCGCGCTGCATCATCAACGCGCATCGCAATTATGATCAAAAGGTCGGAAAACGCGAGCGAAAGTGTTCTTCGCCTGAAGACCGCATAATGACAGCCACAACTCCCTTCAACTCGCTGGGGAAAAGCCATCGGAGGTGTGATTGGGAGTCGAGTGCTCGGGGAACTCATTTCATTTTCTGCTCGCGAATATTTTCGCTGATTTTGCGAGTTTACACCTGGCAAAGTTTTGACCTCAGCACTGCAGTCGAACAGAAACACACACACACCAGCACAACCAGCTATATAAACCGTGGCAAACACATTAGAAAACATTCTCCTGGGCCATCGTGCGAACGATGGTGCGAGAATATCTTTAACGGAATCATTATCGCTGCTTTTGGTATGCGCCTGGCGTTTGAAAATAGTTTCACAAGTAGTGGAAAAAAAGAAAAGTGAAATCCAGTGGTAGAGGTTCTTGTGGAAACTTCAGCATAGTTTTCGACGCGATTTAAGGTGATTATTGTGCTCCCAACCAGATGGCACAAATAATCCAGAATGACTATACAGAAAAATAATCAAAATCGGTATAAATTTGTAATTTATAACTGCTTTGGTAATCAAGGCTGTAAGGCAAAGCAATATTTCTTGTGTCATGTAGAGTCTTTGGTTATCAGAGCATTGTTGTGTTGAGTGCATTTAGTCATACTCACCAAGTTTTTCAACATAGACAGAAAAAATAATAATTTTAAGCACTTTCAGAATTACAGTTCTTATTTTATAAACGTTGGAAAAATTAATCTAAAAATCGAAATAGCTCAATGTTTTTAGGATATCCGCATATGAATCGAAATATAGAATATTTAGTTTGTTTAACAGTTTTTCTTCTTTCTTAATCATAATTTTTGGATTCATTCAATTAAATACAACAACTATTCATAAAGTTGTCTACGTAGTTCGACAGTCCACAATAATCCATTTGGCATCAAAAGAATTCAGAAAAAATTTGAATATTGTCGAAAACGCTTGAGGGAGCGCTTTGGTATTCAAAGTTTGCATTTAGCACTTGATTAAATAAATAAACGACAATTCAATTAACAAAGCTACTCCATTCAGCATTTTCAGCTGCAGGATAGTGCAAACAAAGTGACGCTAAATAAATAGGCAGGGGAATGGAAATTTGATTATCCAGAATATAGTGAATCCAATAGAAAGAAAGAGAGCTGAAGCACGAAAATGCTCATTTCGATTTCGAGGGACTTGGCATGGAATTGCCATCAGTTTCCATGGCAAATGATGCTAAAATATTCATTAGCTGCAGCGATATATTTGAAATGCTCTCTGCCCCACTCACTCACACATTTGCGATTAATACATACGACCGACTAATACAGCTGCACCTTGCCACTTGGCTCTGTGTTGACAGGCGACGAAAGCCGTTGGCGCATTGACATTCAATGGGAGTCCTTTTCAAAAGCCCCACTTAAATCCACCCTCGCACACACAGTGCGACATCCTCGAACGTCGCAAATGCAATTACAATTAGAATATATGTATATCGGGAGTGCTGCCACGCCCACACAAATGGCGAGCCCGGCTGGAGCGCTAATTGCAAATTTATTGACTGCAATAAATGTCAGCGCAGTTTCAGGCTGCATTAAAATGATGCAGTTTCGAGGATTACCAGCTGTAAACGGCCGTCTGGTCGAGGATTCAATTTGAATGTGCTGGCCGAGTATGGTATTTGCAATCCTCTTTGAATGATCAGTGATAATCTTGGCAGGATATCCAAAAATGTAGTTGCCACTTTAATCGCCTCAATTTTGAATTCAAACGGCATAAAAAAGCCGGAAGCAAATTGACATTTATTTCCTAAGCGATTAATTAAATAGTTTTTTAATGTGTTATTTTAAATGCTCAATAGTTTGCAAAGTAAATCAATTACCTTTTAACCTCGAATTAATAACACTCATAAAAATAAATCAAATTAATTATTTAACTATCACCAAATCACACAATAGGAAACATAACTTTATTGAATTTTATTCTTATTATAAAATAGTTATTTCTTTATACAAAAAATAGGAGTTCCTCTTAAAAACAGCAATTTCAACGCAATTAATTTTTAATAGCTTATAGAAACATTTATTTTCTGTTGAGGTAGGCAACTCAATTTACCCGCGAAACCCATACACAACCGACAACTCTACAGCTACGCCAATATTTGTAAATGAAACAATACGGAAAACTGGAAAATGGAAATAAAAAACATTTTGCTAAGAGAATTTTTTTTTCATGGCCTTGCAAAATAAAATCCGAGTTAATTGGCATCAAATTTATGAACGTTTACGAAAAACACCAAATAATAATTCAACTAAAAAACGATGTTGCACCCATTGCTCTTCATTGGGTGCATTAAGAACAAGTCATTTGAAAATATTTAAAGTGATACAGCCGAGTGTACTGACTTTAAGATTCCTAGCAACACGATTCTATTTTTTCTAAACACATCTTTCGAAATGTTTGAAAGGGTTTTATAATTTACACTTCCGCGTTTTCTAATGTTTCAGATTTATGATTGATTAGGAAAAGGAGTTCATCTAAAGAATGATTTCTTTGCAATATAACAAGCTCTTTAAAGCAAAATTAAAGGGCACAACCTATAGGATAACACATTTTTGCGCTTACATAAAAGATTTTGGCTTTATATTTGAAAAATGTTGGTGCAGCGTTTTTTGATGGCTTTGGAAGGGTGATTTGCAGGGATTCCGCAAACTTTTCTGTAAGGATGGGGGTAAAAGGCATTGCCTGCAACAATTTTTGGTGCGCATAAATTTTAACACCAATTAAATCGATAACTTTTTGTGCAGGCAAGCGTCGCAAAATGCAGATTACGTATACGCCGCGTTGCGCCGGTTCAGCTGAACGGGCAAGGGGGCTCGCAGGGAAAATTCACCATAGTTCATAGTTGCGTTCGTTTTGGGTCTTCAAAATGTAATTAGTTGATTTGCCTCGCCAAATATATGTAAACTATTTTTGCGCAATTTTTGTGCAGAATCCTAGTTTCTGGATGGTAATTAATTATAATTGGTATTTTAATTTTCCCATAAATAGCATTAGCAAGGCCTCCAATAACCGATCGACTCCATATCAATTACTGCGTGGTCAATTTCATAATCCTTGGATTTTACTCTCGGAATAAAGAATAAATTCCCACCGAAACTGACACATGTGGGAGACAGAAAATGCCAACGAATAACGATAAAAGCGGTAAGCATCTTAGCGTGAGGTTATTGAAAAAAAACACCCATGCCGTGCATAAATCAAGCCAGCAACTGTCTTTCGGTTATTAATATGCCCAACCAAAAGTATTTCATGATTTATGGCCGTCGGCAGGCAGGACTGGGAAACCAAAGCCCCAAACTCGAACTGGGATTAGCAGTGGCTAAGCATTGCAGGTGGAGGAGTCGGACCCGAAAGCTGATTACAAACCCGCACAGGCACTGCCACTCCACTTCCATGCACAGGTATTCCCGCAGTGGCAGGTGAATTTTTGTGCGCTTTGTAACAAGTCAATTTGTACTGTGAATTCACGCAGTTTATGCCCGGCACAAATCATTTTCCACTGCAGCCAGGGGCGGTAAGCTCCACAGGGGAAAGGGATGCCGGAAAACCTGCATCTTAATGACCCTCGCCCGGAAAAACTATCCGCATAAATATGAAGTAAGCCACCGAGCAGCGCGTGTGTGTGTTTAGCGCGAGCAATCGAGCAGCTGCACTAAGTCTGTTTGGTAAGCTTGTTTGTAACTCTGGACTTACATACCCTGTATATGGAACTTAAGAATGATGAATGGATGGTTTGCAATTATGAAGGGGATTTTTTTGGAATTCCTTATTTCAAAAAATGTCTGCTATCCTTCTATAAAGTCTTAAGTATGGGGACTTTAAACTTCACCAAACGCCAACATCAACATTATTCACTTTAGTGTTAGTTTTAAGCACCATTAAGTTTAAGAGAACTAGTTTATTGTCTAAGTTTAGTTGGAACATTTTTCTAAGAAACTTTCCAACATAACTTTGACCGACAATCAGGAGGCATTTCGAAACTAATTAAACTTCGTTAGTGCTATTTTTAAACTTTTTTATACACTTTTGATACCTTCGATTAAAACCACTTGCTATTTATTAAACTTTGTGAAAACAAGATAATTTTTCTTAAACTTATTCACCTGCACAATATTAATAGTTAAATTTAAATTTAATCAGTATACTAACAAATGTTAGGCAAAGCATTTGTAAATATGTAAACGTTATATTCTATTTTGCAATTTAATAACTTAACTTATAACATACCTAAACAAATTTGAGAAATTTGACTTAAATGACTTATAAAATAGAAATAGATTGGAAAATATTGTAAAATGTTTGTTTTCGACAATTTGCTGAGAATCGAAAGGTCGTTGCACTCTTGATCACTTTTTATTCGGTTAGCAGTTGTCCGGTTTTGGGGCTTTGTTATTACGCCTCTCAACTGGCATTTGTCGGAGTCTGCTTTTCCGTGCTCCGGTTCGTTTCGTTTGGTTTACGGATTCGGATTCGGAATCCGTTCTACTGCTGCTTTGGCTTGTTTATGATTGCAGCAAGCGGTTTGGCAGCAATTATTGTGGGGAGGAAATAGAGAGGGCAGACCGGCGCTCTGAAAGAGAAAGGACGACCTAATGCGCTTGGTTTCAGTGTCATTTGCCACGCTGCTTTGTCTACAGTAGTGCCCTGTGCAGCTGAGCATGAAATATACTTGAAGTGACCGAAAAGTTGGACTACAGATGGGCGAAACCCGCTCAAGAATGCCGACACACCTTGAATGTTCAGGCTCACCTACTGCCATTTGGAAAATTTATGCTCAATATCAACTCTTTCATTTAGTTACTTAACCGCAGGCGTTGAGGAGATGGGGGCCTGGGAAATCCAGCCACTGCAATGCAGCTATAAATTGTTGCAAAGTTTTAGCAATTAGGTAGAAATATGCTGTACCACTTGGCCCGCTGAAACCGAACCGAAACTTACCCAAACCATTAAGCGCCGCAGTAAAAACAGGCAAGGAAACTTGGCCAGCAACAAAACAAATGCGCTTGCATGTTGAAGCCAAATAATAATAAACAAAATCGTAGTAAGCGCTGTTGAAATGCCCCCTCTCCCCTTTTCCGTTTTAAATTGGAGGACGGCTTTTGTTAAATTTCTCGGTTTAATTAGGCTAGGCTAAGCATTTTACAAATAAAATAAGAAATAAAAAAAAAACCAAATTAAATATATATATACATTTAATGAATATAAATACAAGAAAAATATTGGATCAATAATGTAAAATTAAAAGCAAAATAAAAATATTTTTAAAAAGATAAATTTATGAAAAATAAATCATTGCCAGGCAGAAAAGCCTCTTTTCATACAATGGGTATTATAAGCTCCAAGAAAATATAACATAATTGACATTATGATATATAATCGCATTCCGTTTACGAGCAATTACACAACTTAGTGGGCAAAAAATGAGAGAAAACATAGAAATCAATTCATTGAGCCACAAAATAAATAATAATCCTAGTACCTATTCAGGAACAAATTTCGGATAAAAGAAAATATAAATGGAGAATTTAGCAATGGAAAAGCATTCAGCCAGCTACAAATATAAATGACAATAAATTGTCATTTTGACCACAATAAATATAAATTAAATAAATTCAATGAAACAACAACTCAAAAAAAGACAACGCACACACCCAATGGAATGCAAAAGCTGCAGAAAAAAGCCAAATGAAATAAAGAGACAAGAAAGGCAAACGACTAAAAAGGGAAAGTCAACAATTGTCATTGTCAACTCTGCTTGTATGGTTGCCAATAAATTGCATTATTAGAGTATACTTTTCTGCTGAAGCGTGTGAGTGTGTGTGAGTGGGTGTTTGGTGTAGTGTGGAAGGGGGTGCAAAAGTATTTGTAATACAATCAGCATTGCTGAATGGGAATGTCCCCTGGATCTATGACCATGGCCCCTAGTTCACTGTGGGCATGCTGACATGCGTGTTTGTTACAGCAATTGTCAACATAAATAAAATTAAATTAATGGAGTAGGGAACGCACACGCATAAACACCAAACATACCACACACACACGCACACACAGGCGTACATACACATACACAAGCTCAGTCTGGCTGTCAGTTGACTGTCAAAGTGACCATTTCATTTAATACAAACACTGGCACATTGCTTTGTCTGCCCTTTTGTGTTTTTGTTTTTGCGCCCACGACAAGTGGAAATTAAACACGCACCCAATACCACCCCACAACCCACACACACACACCCTTAAATTCCATTTCCGTTTTGGCTGATCATTGGCATAAGCAAACACACACGCAAATATTCACGCACACACTCAAAATCGCACAGTGAAATACAGAAAGCTATTCGCCATTTTGGCTGTCTGTCTGACAAGTTTTGCCTTTGCTTTCATTCTTCGAATGTTTGTTCGGTCGCCATCATTATATTCGCAGTTCCTTGCTTGTGGTTTTCCGCCCCCCATTATTTCTTCTTTATTTTGTGCTGCTCTTTTGTCCGAAGCGTAGGCTAGAAAGAAGATAAACGTTCGCATTGGTTGCAGCAACGTTGTTGAAGGTAACGTTTACACTTAAAGAATATTTTACAAGAATAATACGTCTTCTGAGAAAATAAAAACGATATTACAGATTTAAACAGGATTTTATGATTAGATTAATTTTGCATGTATTGTTTTAAAAGGTTTTGAAAATTTCTCTTAGTTTAAGGAACTATATATTTTGTTAGCATATTTTAATATTGATATAATAATATACATATATACATATATGGTTCTAGTATTGCACTGAAACGTAGTGAACACTGAGTGGTCATTTTTTAAAAATGTCATCAAATTTTTCCAAGATATTTTCCGATACTGTAAGTTATGCGTTGCAATATTTTATTATTTATTTAATATTATATTTGTTTTGAATATTAAACTGAAAAGTAGTGACTAATAATGTGAATTATTTATTTTTTATAAATGTCCTTAAATTAAGTTTTATTTTTGATAATCACCAGCTATAAAATAAATATTGGGTGATTGAAATGCCATGGAGAATATACCCCAAATATAGTTAAGTGTACAAAAAACCAAACAGACTTTCAAGGCTCTTTCTCTGCTCACCTGATTCTTTGTCTCTAGTCTCTATGGACACACACTCTGGCACAGATAGAAATACAAATGGCCTTGACATTTCTTATGCTTATCGCTGTCAGTGCAGGCGTTGAAATTGTAATTTGTGTAATCTCAGGTGGACCAGGCGACGGAGAAGCAACAGTCGAAGGAGCCACACAGCAGCTGCTTGGGAAATAAAGGTGTCTCATGCGAGGTGAGCTGGAAATGGCTCCTTTTGGTCTTGGGATGCGGGGGAAAACCACTTAAACCGCTCGACTAACTGCCGACAGTCGCACAGCTCTGCCCGCTAATTAACAACAACATAGTGCTAATCCACGGAGATGGGGCGGGAAACAACAACTTGACATTTATATTAAAATTAATTAATTTATTTGTTTCATATTATATAAATTACATTTAGAGCTTGGCACTGCCTAAATCATACGCCAGAACGCACGAGATACAAAATTCATTTTTTGTTTGAACTAATTAGATTTCGGTGTTTGTGTGGATGAGAGTGTTGTGTTTTCTTTTGGGTTTTCAGTAGGGCCTTACATGTGACGGGTGTTGCTGAAGCCACCATGTCCGGCCTGGGAGGCGCCCTTGTTGAAGCCCATCTGCAGGTTGAGCTCGCCCTCGTGGGCGCGCAGCTGCTCCTCTGTGAAGGTGCGCTCGTTCTTGTCGGCCATCTTGGGACCCAAGGCGGGACCGGTGAACTCGGGGTGCTTTTGCGTCTGCAGAGGGGTAAACAATTATTAGGGATGTTGACACAAAAAGGAAACCGTCAATTCTAATCGAGTGTTCGTAGAATTCTCTGCAATCTATTTGTTGCATTCATTTCGTAAATATCACAAAATGAAATTGAATTATGGCCTTAGAATATTTTAATTTTAATATTGTTGAAATAGAATAATAAGTCTAAGAAAAAGTTAAAAAAAGTACTTCATACAATTTAAATACATTTTGAGAAATTTATTTTTTTATAAAGTAAACGTCTTTTTTCGTGTTTGGTGTTTAAAAGTCTTGTTAATGTTTTTATATTAATACAAAGAATGATTACACAGGACCAAGAAATTGTCATATTTTTGGTCTTACAAATCAATTAATCGTTGCCTAAAGGAATGTCCGTTAAGCAAACAAGTTCTGTACGCAATTCGACTTCAAATCAAGCAAATTTATTAATAAACTTATTATTTAGATTGAGTAATCTGACTCCGTTAAAAAACTTACGATGCGTCCAAGGGCGTAGAGGGAGAGGGTGACCTGGGGGATGTTGCGGCGCTCGAAGAGATCGGCCGTCTGGAAGATCTCCTCCTCGGGCACGCCGTACTTCTTGACCGCCGCCTGGAAGCGCTGGATGTTCTCCATCAGCTGGAAGTTGGTGCCGCGCTCCTGGATCTTCTTCACCGAACCGGGGGCCAGCTTGTTGGCCAGCTTGCACAGCCAGATGCCGTCCTTGAGGATGTCCTCGTACTGCCCGCTGGGCACCTTCTCGCCAATTACGGCGAACACCCAGTTGAGCACTTCCTGTTCCTGTTCCTTGTTGCGTGGCTACGGGGAAAGTGGGGGAGACAAGTGATGAAATGATGTAGGCGATTGAAACAAAATAGCTGCTGCTAAGTGCCAGGCAAATCAATTTGCTGTAATCGTAGACAATTGCGGGACAAGCAAGGCCAACCGAGGGTCATGAAATTGTCTTTCAGGCAAACAGGCAAAATCCCAGGCTCAGATTGTCTAGGGTTCAAAGGTCAGCATGGGGGCTTAGTATCCTGCGTGTGATTCCATTTGGAAAATGTCCAAAATCAAAGCAAATACCAAGAAAGCAGAACTGAACTCCTGGAGGTGCCTGGACCAGGAATAGACTCATTTTCCAATTAATTAATTTTGATTCCGACACCGCGAGTCCTGTCCAGGCAGTCGACCATTTTATGGGACAGTTGACAGGGAAAGCCACTAACAGTTTAATTGGAATTTACGTGAAGGCAATAAATTCACTCTTGGGTCAATTGCCGTCGCGCCGTTCATTCATCCAAACTTAATTGAGGGCTTTAAATTTGATTAGTGCGAAAGAAATTTCGCCTAGCATCCAAATCATTGACCCCTTATTGCGGCCCACACAAATCTAATTTACCACATAACAAGTATTGCTAATTAAAAACAATGCTTTATCTGCGCATAAAATATTTATTTCGTGTCCAGAGCACTGCTTATACGCAACAATTACCCTACTGAAATATTTTCGTAATTGAAATTCGATGCTTATATGCATCTAGGCTCATTAATATTTCGCGCATTTCTGCTAATTTATAGTGCATTGTTCATGGCGATTTTTATTTCATTTTTATTGCTTTGCTAGCCAATTGCGGCTTTTTGTTTGTACATTTTAAGCTGTCATTTGATTTGTGGCCGGGCGTTCTGGATCGAATAAATTTTTTGGGCGAAACCGAAATGTCCGCAAAATGTCAAATTGCACACAAAGTGCAAACATTAAAAAATAATAACGTTCAATACCAACAACGTAAAGATAGATTGGTTATATTTTGTATACGAGCATATTATTTTTAACATTTTAATTTTGCGAACATTGTGTTTGCCTTTTTATCTCAGCATTAAAAGGGTATATTGGGTTTTTTCTTAATAAAGTCAAAATAAGTTTTAATAAATAAAAATAAAAAAAGGAAATTAAATGGTAATATATAATTTATTCTGGAACTTAAAGCTATTTTTGTAAGCAACTGGGTTTCATAAAAATGTTAAACAAATTAATTTACTTTCAAAAATTTGTGGCTTAGAACTCACATTCATTTCCGAACTTGCTATTTTTGTTACTTTTTCATTTTATGTGATGTTTATTTTTTGTTATTGTTTGAGTGCAACATGAGAATAACAACCTAACTAACAAAAGGCATACGCACATCCACGGCGGTTGTATGAAAGCCGCCGCGTTTTCATATTTTCAGGAGGGAAATTATTCATTTAAAGCCTGTATTTATGCGTAAATATGTGTATATGCTTATGGGTAAAAATTGAGTTTGGAGCTGCAATCGAGGCAACGGCACGCTTTAATGGCAGCCAATGAGCCGAAGGTATTTTAATGAATTGGACGTCAATTTGCATTCGCAATTGCTTCAATTCCAATTCGATTTCGAAGCCGAGTTTATTTCGCTTTTTATTATTTTCAGGTGTTTTTTTAATTGAATGTACAAACAAACCAGGAATGGTTGTTGTTGATCTTCTGATAGAACTGCGTTTCACGTTTGGCTCTTGGCTCTGTTTTCTCATTATTAATTGGTTTATCTGGTTGGCCGCCTGACAGTTGGTTTTCTCTCTGTATGCTGGTCGTTCTCAGTGTGCTGCATTAAAAAATCATTTTATAGGTGATGAACAGCTAAGTGATATCGAATGTGGTCAGCCAGTTCCAATACTGCCAGTTATTTTCGCACTGACGCCCTGGGTATTGAAGTTTTAAAGTACAGCTTGCAGATACTTGATGTTTTAATGAAAGTAAACTGAATAAAAATGACAATATCCAAACTCCAGAGGAAATGTTGAAAAAACTATCGTTTAAATAAGTTTAAATAGCTCTACCGAAGCAAAAATTTTGTTTTTCCAGGACCATTTTATGGTATTCTTATGTTAAGTGCTGTTTTCTGCTGAGTTTATGATCCCTTAAATTAATATTCATTGTTCATTTAATCGGAATTATTTCCAAATATATTTTTCGTCTTTCCCTGACCTTCAAATAACCCTCAACTTTGGTAGTGATTTTTTGTTTGCTTGAATGGCGCCCTCTTTTTAGTTTGTTTTGCCTTTTTTCCGGCTGCTGGCATAAATAAAAATTTTCATTTGCACATAAAGATAAACGCTCATTTTTGCTGCTGTTATTTCAATTTGTCATTTGGCCGGCTGCCAATTGGCGGATGCTGGCCAACATTAACCAAAAAGCAAGTGAAACGAACATTGTGCCCAAACACAAGGGGCTGAGAATCAGTTGGGCTTTTTGCTTGGTGTTTTATATCATTTATTTCTTATAAAAAGTTTATTTTTTACAGACGCCGAATCGTGGCCTTGGGTGGATTGTAAAAGGCAAGCTAAGCAATGCAGAAATGCATTAAAATTTTGCGTCTTTCCTTGGACTTTATGGTTATGGCCTTTGCATTGTTGCCAAGAAAACGACAGACGCGCGTCAACAATTTGTTTGGGTTTTCGTCTGATTATTTGCAGCTATATTTTTGCTCAACAGTTTGATTTTCCACAGCCATAAACATTAAATAAAATTGTTTTAAATATTCCAAATTCTGTTTTAAACATTAAGTCATCCTTACAGAATTTTCCATTAAAAATGCAATAAATCCAAACCCGCTAATAGACATGCATTAATTAAAATGTGTCATACTGCTATTGGCAAAAAAGGTCATGAGTCTTTTTTAATGACATACGAAAAGGATACATTGGGTTTTAAATATATTATAAACATATGGCGCTTATTTAAAAAAGTTAACTATTCATAATAAATTCAAAGTGCCATTACGAGAATTTATCACATGTTAATTTGTATGCACAAATTGAAAAGTTTTTATGGTATACATTATCACCAAGTCATCGAAAATTAATTATAAAAAAACCGAAATGAATCAAAGTGCAACGAAAAAAGAGACGCCCCCAAAGACAAAGTTCAGCAAATGGTTTTTATGCACCTGCGCCATCACTCCCCATAATTCAACATATAATTCACTTCAATTAAGAGGAAAGTTATGCGCCGGCGGCTGTGACTGTCTGTCGCAAAAACTTGTCAGCATTATTGAGAGACAAGTGTCAACAGCGGAAAATTTGCAAATTAATTATGAATCGAAAGTGCAAAAGGAATTCCGAATGTACAGATCCCGAATAACTTATGCATGAAAAGTGTAATTTGTTTGCACTGAATTGTAAAGACCTGTGCTGAGTGATTTGCAACCGAATTGGGGCCACTGTTTTACATCGATGCGGTGCAAATTTATGGCTGGTTAACTGGGCAGCAGGGCCCAAGGGCATTTTTTGTCATCCCTCGGCCGGACTGTCAACTAAGTGATTTTTTATTTTAATAAAGGGAAACAACAAAGCGAGAAAATAAATGGCACAAATACGCGATATATGGGAATGAATTATGATCTGGCAGCTGCTGCGAGTGGGCGTAGCTAAAAACATTCGGCCAAAAAATTCTACTGAGACCCTCGGGCAGGATCTGGTGATTATTCGAGTGTGCCCATACAGTACTGGGCTCTACCAACTGTTAATTGACTATTTAAATATTTAATCAATTTAAGAAATGTTTAATTAAATCGCCGCGCTGTTTGCAATTAAATATTTTGTCTTTTAATTGCTTATTTAATTATAAATACATACAAACATTGATTTAATTTTTGTATTTATGTGTGTTGATTCGGGCATATACATAAATATGTACTGGCATATATCAACGGGTAATTTATTGTTTTAATAAGCAGTTTCACGTTAAATGAATATGCTGCAATTTCACACTTTTTCAAAAATGTATATTGTATTTGTCTTGGCACTTTTTTCGCTTCAATTTATTTTGTTGATTGTCTTTTTCATTTCATTTTATTTGATACCCCACTCGATGTATGAGTGTTCAAATTAATTGATTGAGTATATTCAGCAGTACGTGACTTTTACACTTCAAGGATTTAATAATATTATTTTATAAACAATTATAACTCGTATGTTCTTTTTTGTGGAGCAACCACAATCGTGCTTTTCTCACTTAAAAATATTATCGGAAACGAATCAATCAATTTGCGGAAATTGGCAATATTTAAAAGTGATACTCCTATTTCCCATGCAAAATGATGTTTACGAAAAACAATTAGTATTTTAAAAGCTATACAAGGCTTATCAATAATGATTTTTTTTAATCCCTATTTAATTCACCCAGGATACTGGATTATCCTTTGCAAAGCTTGTGGGACTTACAGCCATTGTGTTTTATTGGATTTGAATGTGAAATGCAAATTAGTGTGTGGCGCGTTTGAAACACAAATTTCAACTGACGCAGGTTTGTTGAAACAGTTTTCCATTTCGCCTAAGAGCCTCAAGATAATTTACGAAAACGCTGAAAATGTTTTTAGGTTAGGCTAATGCCGCTGTCGACGTCGACGTCGACGTCAGCGACCAGATATAGATTTGCCCGATGCCAAAATCGCCCGAAATAAAGCCAGTGTGGGAGCAGGATAGGGGGAAACAAAAACAAATTTAGATGCCAACAGTGCCGGCGGAAACTCTATGTGACGTCATCGCGTGAAAAGCGGGAAAAAAGATCGAAAAGTATCTCAGACAGAAGTGTGCCAGATATCTGGTATTGAAGTCGTTTCGCTTTCGCTTTCATAGTTGGCAAAACAAATTTCAAGCAAATTGCCAGCAATTATGCTAAGTCGAGAGCTCATCGTTGTATCTGAAAGATACATATTTTTGTAAACTGTGCGCCTACGTCTAACTAATTCCATTGAGTAATTAGTGCGGGTCCCTGCTATTTATACCCGTTACTCGTAGAGTAAAAGGGTATATTGTATTCGTGCAAAAGTATGTAACAGGTAGAAGGAAGCGTTTCCGACCCTATAAAGTATATATATTCTTGTTCAGGATCACTAGACGAGTCGATCTAGCCATGTCCGTCTGTCCGTCTGTCCGTCTGTCCGTCTGTCCGTCTGTCTGTCCGTATGAACGCTGAGATCTCGGAAACTATAAAAGCTAGAAGATTGGCATTTTGCATGCAGATTTTAGGAGTTCCTACGCAGCGCAAGTTTGTTTCAAACAGGTGCCACGCCCCCTTTAACGCCCACAATCGCTTATATACGATTTTATTTAAATATAAATTTAAATATTTCGGAAAAGTAAAAATGCAGTTTTATTGTGTTTATCAATACCTATCGAAATGTAGAAGAAATTTTTCAAATCGGACCATTCGTTTAAAAGTTATGCGTGATCAAAGTTTCTATCTTTATCTCCCTCGCACTCCTTTTACCTGAGTAACGGGTATCTGATAGTCGGGGCACCCGACTATAGCGTTCTCTCTTGTTTTAGATATCTGATAAAGTTTTTCAATATTTTTAGTCAGCTGAAAATGCCTTCAAACTAAAATCAATTTGTAATTTCATTAAAACTTCTGCTCATATGACAAAGTTTTGGCAGCAAATAATTTGGCTAACAGCAAACGCCACAGCACAACAAAGTTGAGGCTTCCATTTGTTTGTTTAGCTGCACCATGCGAAAGAGTAATTAAATTATCTAGCCAAAAGTTCGTCCAAGTTCAAGTTTAAGTTTTTGGGCAAGGTGCCTCATAAAATCTCGTCCAACTAAACATAAACAAAATGCATGGGGGCCAAAATATATCTTTTCACACCTGAATCACATAAATCAGGGAATTTCTGACATTTGTTTCGGTGCGTGACCATCTCTGTTTCTTTAGTTCTTGAGTTAAATAAGAGGCAGGTGTTGAGGTACATTTTATTGATCTCATAAATGCACAGTTTTCCAAATTATTCGCTTGAAATCCCAAATGCACTCAGATTTAATTAATTGAATTTTGCCTAACGAATGAATATGAGAATCTTTGATAAACTTCAGTCTTGTGGTATAATCACGGTTCATCTAAATACGCTCAATGAATTTTTCACACCCAACCGAATGAATAATTTTCTTATTTATTTATTTCACACACAACGAAAACAAAATGCTTGAATATGAAAATTTATGGATAAACGACTTCACCATGAACTGTGTCTATGGAAAATCCTCGATGAAAAGTGTGAAGGCGTCCGCACAAACAAAACACCTACGGGCAAAAAGCAGAAACAGCTGCCAAGGCTGCAATAGAAATTAATTGAGCAACTCGGAGCTCAGTGTCAGAACGTGCGTGTGATTGAAGCCATCTATTTATTTGGGACTGTGACTGTGAGTCTATGTCAAAGTGAAGGCGTTGGCGTGGGCGTTCGACCACCGAGCACAGCGACCTAGAAAAAGTGGCCGAAAGTCCCCATGTTTGCTGCCAAGATCTGGCAATCGAAATCATTTTGTGTAAAAAGCATCTGAATTATGAGGACGCAATGAGGGGGAGGACTGCCTCCATTTGAAGCAAATATCGAATTATAAATGCTCTTAAAGTAAGCTAACTATCAAGTAGTGAAGAAATATTTTGATTATTTTCTAACTTAATAAAGGTTTTGATATAGCTTTTAAACTCTAACATAAGTATTTATTTTACCTGCTCAACTTACTATTTCGGCTCACAGTTATGATTATGATAAAAATTTTATTTAATTAGTTCTAATAATTTTGTAAAATGGTATTGGTAAATTATTGTATTTGGTAAATTCAATAATTTAAGAATCTACATAAAATTGTATATATTTTATAATATACTAAACACTCAAGGAAAAAACAAAATTGTTTTTCATTATTGAAAATATGATGTTTATGATTTTTGTTTGGATATTCCCAATCATCTCGTTGTTATTTTTTCTTTCATCGCGGTTCCAAGTCAATAAAATCAAATTCTAGCCGCCGCAAAGAGCATCAAAGACAAGTAGGCTCACTTTTGTTTTTAGCCAAGTCAACGGGCCAACTGTTGCGCATAAATAAGCAAAATAAAATGGGCTTTAACGAACAACATTCGAATTGGAAAGAGAAACAGAGCTAAGAACCTTGTGGCTGGAGGAACACTTGTCGATAATTATGTTCAAGGCAGACAGCACACAAATCGAAGTCAATTGTGTATATCCAGACACATCCGAAAAAATTAAAATAGCCAAAGATTGGATTTCAGCCCAGACTTTTATCTTTTTTCCTTCCCCAACCACTTACAGTGCTAATTAATTTTTTGTGCTTGGCTTGTTCTGCACGTCTCTATTTATCATGTCTTAAATAGCGAGGGATTCTTTTAAAATAAGCAAAATATTAAATGGGTATTTTAGACCAAGAAATGTAACTGCAGGAATAAAGAGCCTTTCGCTTAATATATATCAGTGTTAAATTATAATACGGAAAAACGAGCAATTTAATTAAATTGATTGAAATACTGTGAGGACTGATAGTAGTTGTTAGTCTGCCATTAGCTTTAGTTTCAGTTGAACGAAGTGAAAACAATTTTACGTTAATTAGAAACAAACATGGAGTGCATTAAATGAAGTATTTAATTATGCATGTTGCCATTTAGGGTGCAACGACGCTTCGTGGCGACACAATGGTATGAACACAATAAAGTTCCCACTTATCTGCATCCCCATCTAAAATATGGGGAATGCTTTTTCTTTGTCAACGCAAATTGCTAACTGGAACCCCAAAGCTCAGCATTTTCCATTCGCTTTATCTCCGAACAAGGTCGTAAATGAATTTTGTATGCAAAATAAGTTAAATGTACATTTGGTTTAGCAGTTTTTTTTTTATTTGCTCAGTTTGAGCTTTTGCTTCTTTCAGACTTCAGCTACCCACATCCATTATACCACAACAATTGTTGTTTACTAAGAGTCAACAGACATGTTGAAGCGATTATTTTTGCTTTATGTGCCATAGAGGCCATTAAAAGATTGAAGTTTCAAGTCGAAGCCTCATAGTTGAGCCATAAATGAATTTCGCCGGCTCGTTGCTGTAAATTACGAATAAATTCGTTTGTCCAAAGGTTGAATATCCTAGTTGGTCTGGTCTAAACCTTATTCTTGTGCATTTTTGCTTATACTAAAACTGAATATTCCCCTCGTTGCCCATGCAGCTAGAAATTTATCTTTGGTCGGCGCCAACAAATGCAAAACAAACAATTTTCAATTTAAATAATTCTTTCTGCATATCTTGAACACTGTTTGCCACTTCATCTTCTGGAAAAACAGAATAGATATTAAAAAAATAACAAAAGAGAAAATATGGTAACGGGCGAAAGGCAACGCGAGAAAATATTCTAGCCGCTGGCATTAAAAAGCAACACGCAAACAATTTGCGATATAAACTCATAAAAATGCACAAATTTATATACACAAAAATATCGGAGTTTATTTCCCCTGTATGTAGGGCTTGCCTAATATTATTTTTTGCCATTCGCTGGCTATCTTTACGTAGCATATTTTACCTCGGGCCTGTTTACTAATAAGCCAGCCCACTGCCACCCACCAATTCCCTCGATTTGAATTGTAGATTCAGCTCACTCTTAGTGTGCAACGTGTGCAGCGTGTAAACAGTTTCTGGATATCTGTTTCTTCTATTAGTAAACATTTGTATTTCTCTATTCTCAGTTCTGTGTTTTCCCACTGAATTTGCCACTCATTTCCGGCAATCGTTTTTGTGTGGGATCCTCAAAGTCTTCGTCAGCCTGGCTAGGACTTATTTTTTGGTGTTCTGGCGCAAATTTAATGACAGCCAGCATGTGTTGCGCATCGACTTTGGGCTCATTAAATGCCTTCTATTTCTGAGTAAAAGTGGGGGTGTATGCGATCTTTTCTGAGATGTATTTTATATATGGCTAATTTTTGTGATTTTGTTTTCTTTTTCTGACTTTTTTGTCATTCATTGTGTTGAACTGTCTACATGATATTTTCAGGGAGTGTTTTATTTAAAATTTTCATGGTATTTATCCAAATAAAGATAGTTCATATGAAAATAAAACCAAACTTGTTTGTTAAAAAATTGATTAAACATGTTGACACATTTGAAAGCTGTTAAATTTTGCGTATATCATAACTTAGTTTTATGTGACACTTTCAAATGGTTCCTTGGCTTAGATATACGAATCATTTATTTCATTTTAAAAACATTTATGTTAGCATGAAATAAAGTTTTGCTTGTGTTTATGCGTAAACAAAACTGACAACACATTTTTAGGCAATAAAAAATACATTAAATTTGCTGGTGTGGTAAACTTAATACGTATTTTTTAAAGACTTTGGTTTCTGTGCAAATTTATAAAGAACGTAAATACTAAAACATTTAAATGTTCATAGAGCAGCTGTATTTATGCCAAGGTTATTACGTTTTCCGTTAAGACTTATGCCCAAATGTTTTCCTAAATTCCGAAAACGTTTAATTTTGCATAAAATATATCGCTGATGCGATGTGAGCTTGTGTTTGAAGCAGAGTGTATAAATATTTGGTTGGAAAATCAACTAACACGAGAGCATACAAACAAATCGAAAAGGATGCTCACACATACTTCGGGTAGTAATGTGTTTGTTTGTATGTAAATGCAAATGAAATTTTCTTGTCTCCTCGCAAGCAAGTGCATTTAAACATGCATGAGCCATCTTTTCCACCTTCAACGTCTTCTATGTCTGAGTGTGTATCTTTGTAATCACTTTATTTTGCATATGTGAACTGAGTTAAGTGTATGAGGGAGCACATGTGTGCCTCGTGCGTGTGTTTCCTAGTAAATAAATTGCAAAAATATTTTAAAGGTTGCCACAGCCACGTCGCTCTCAGATTCTCTGGGCCACACACTCTACCTATAGAGAAATGCTGTCAGTAAATGAAATAAAACTAAAGCAGAGCGCTAGGGAACTGAGGGAACTCGGAGGGACAAGACGTTGAGCGGCATAAACTTGCTCAAGGATTTGTAAAATTTATCGTAGACATCATTATGCGACAATTTCTCCAGCTTACACGCTCCTCGATGTCCTGCAGCTGATGTTGCTCCCGTATTCGGCAACATCCTGGCAACAGCAGCTGCAACATGCGAGCGCATCTTATGTGTTGGAACTGGCAGCTTTGCATTTCACGTTTTACATTGGCAAAATCGTTTTAAAAAATGGAAAATGGTCCAACAAAACAGCATAAAAAACACAGGAAAATCCAACTAAATTATTCAAAACATAAGCAAGCCATGATGTATGGTACAGAGGAGAAGCTAAAAGCGAAATAGCTGCAGGGCATGAGGAGTACGGAGTGTCCCTGGCAGATTACATTATTCCCCTAATTGATTGTGCAGGATTAAACTTTAGCCCGGAAGAAAATGATTGCAAATTGCAGTGAGCACTGCTTGCATGCTTGTGGCACTGCTTGCAAGGCAAATACGGCTTGATTGACTATCAAATTACTTGCATACTTTCAGGCACTTAAAACAATTTCAGCCTTTATGTGAGCAGGATTCAAAAATGTTTAACCGACGAGAGCATTTTTCGAGTTGTTTAATAGATACAGAGAAATTAAGACTTTTAGATACATTTTTTATAACCTTAGATATTTATAAAGAACACAAACTCTTAACAGTGATATCTTAAAATGGATAAACAAGTAATAATGTGCTTATAATTGTACAAATGCAGTGAAAAGCTTTTAATAAACTTTTCAGTAGTAATAACAGAAAAACCTTGGACAAAACAAGGTATTCAATAGGATTTAATGTTAAGGCAACCATTAAAATAAAAGTAAACTAAACAAAAACGAAGATATAATATATAAGCTGTGTCAAACGTATCCATCCCGAATTGACATGAGGCTACCAACTCTGACTTAAATACTTTCAAAATTTTTGAAGGGCCATTAAAGCAATTACGGAGATAATTTGAGAACATATCAATAACCATCCTGGACTGACTGCGGAGTTCACCTACTTCGGGACAGAGAATGCCATTAAGCAAATAAACTTTCGCAGAGCGAATGCGGATGGCAAACAAACCACACAACATTATCTGTGAAGCTTTCGGTGGGATCCCTACTCAGCCCATGACAGCCATAAAAACGTGCAAAATGAATCATTATAAATAACAATAAACGGGACGTAAGCCATATTTTAGGCATAATAGCTAATAAAACACACACCAAAGTGGCCAGCCGACCGAGGAGCAGTCCGAGTCCCCGAAATCATGCAAGCCTAACAGAACCAACGTGTTCATGTCCGACTACATTTAAAATGATAAAGGCAGGCCGAGGCAGACAGGCGGTGTGGGAAATAAATAAAAAAAGGTTGCCATGCTTTAACAATAAAGCCCAGAGTCCAAATGGAAAACAAAAGATGAGGAAAAGCAGCCGAAGCCGGCCTGATTCTCGGACTCATTCAGGCGGCGAATGCTGCACCTTTCACCTTCATGGACAGATAGAGCAGGCTGGGGAAAAGCCAGAAAACAGTGAGGAAAAACAGAGAGGCGGTCAGCGGCTGTTTGCCCCGTATATTTCACGCTCGGACGTCTTTGGGGTCACACAAATCCGATTTACATGCAAATAAATAAAATTCATGTCGAACTTCGAGTTGCAGACAATAAATTTTTGAGTGCGCATCACTTGCGGAGGCAAAAAGCATGAAAAGAAGCACAAAAAGTAACCGAATGAAATGCTGAAATGGAGTGCAGACCAACCGCTCGAGAATCGCCTTTTAGTATTCCCACCCAGCCGATTCTCTTTTCCCTCAATTTTCATTTGGTTTCTGTATTCCAAGGGCTACGCGCTGTGAAATTGTATTTATAACGAATCCAATGTGATATGCCCATTTTCCACTTCTCTGGCTTACAAGCCGAGCACTTGACATTCGAGGAAATGAAACACAAAAACGGCGCTGGCATTCCAAGACTTCAATTTAAACTTTTGCCGTCGGCTGCAATTTATGCAAGCCATTTCAATAAACTCATCAAATTCCCTGGACGACGCAGAATTGATGCGTTTAACTTTGCGGTAATAAAACGCATAGCCGAAGAAAATGTAATTAAATCATAAAAATGTCAAATGAGAAACTGCAGAAACTAATCATAAAAGCAAATACTGGGCTTCATACAAAAAGTGATTACTTTTTGCTACCCTATAGCTCATGTTATAGTGAGTTGTTTTTTTCAAAGATTTCTTGATAGAATCGGTTGGGTGCTTGTCTTTATTTAAGGTGTCTAAAATATGTTTAAGTCCATCCATCATCTCCGCTACAGGGCATCTCCTCGTCGTGGCCCATATACATTGACATACTTTATGCTTGTTTTATTATTTTAAAACCTTCTGAGTCACTGGGAGCAACGAAGGAGAAATTTCTCCGCTGACATTTGTTGTTGCTGCTGCTCTTGTATAGGTAAGCTGAGCTTCCCGCCCACCGCCTTTCCCCTCGAAATGTTGTGATGAGAATGTAAATTACCCGGAAAATGCGACATATATACGTTTAAAGCAACAGCAACAACATCAGCATCGGCAAGGACAACTAGCAAGGCTACACTTACAAAATAATATTCTCACTAAATAATGGGAGAAAAGGTTATATTATTTGGAATATTTTATATTCATTCAGGCTAAATCTTTAATTAAAACCATTTAAATAGTTAACTATCATAGCTTACATAAAATCATAGTATTTTGGATAGCTTTGTTACTTTTTGTACTATTATTTTCTTTGAGAAAAAAAAATCATAGTATTTTGGATAGCTTTGTTACTTTTTGTACTATTATTTTCTTTGAGAAAAAAAGTTGTTATTTGTCCTGATAAAAATAATCACATTTCTATAATTTCAGTTACTTTTTTTCGTGTGTGTAGAAAAAAGAGAAAGAATGGGTGATGTGGAGGCGAATTTGGGGCGTGGCTGTTGCCACAAATGGCTCCCGCTGTCAACTAAAGTGTAAAAAAATGGCAAGTTGAGCGTTGAAAGCAGCGGAAGCCGTCCCCACAATGCAAGTGGAGCAGATGCCAGGGATCGGAGGGGGGCGGCGCAAAAGGGCGTGGCTGAAAGTTGGCGGGGGTCGAGGGGTTGAAGAAAGAAAGAAGGCGGAGGTCGAGGTCCTGGTCTTGGCTCCTGGTCGTTGCTCACCATCCTGACAGCAGACAACAATGTAACATAATGGCGGTAACATTGAGTGCCTACATAAGTCCTTTTAATTTGAATATTTTACGGTGGCAACTTAGGTGCCTCCCCCCTCTGCCACTCTAACAACCCACTGCACACACACACACACATACATACACAAAGGCAGGTGTGTGTCAATTCATGCGCTTGTGTGTGATTTAAGACGCCATTGAAGAAAACTTGTCGACTGAATTGTGCCCAAAATGGGAGAGAGAAAATTGACAAGAATGGGCTGGGGGAAATCTGGAAAAAATCCCTCAGCACGTGTTGTAATTGTCGAGTGTCAACGCGGAAGTGTACGTGTGTCACCATCAGCCGGAAACGGAAATGGCAACAATGTGCCTTGGTGCCGAAATGAAAAATTAAAGTTATCGCCGTGCGTCATTAATGGCAATGTCAGGCAGGATTTTTCTTAGATCCTTCCTCTTTCGGTTCGGTTTTATCGCGGGTTCATCCGTGTGACCCTCGACACTTAGCCGTTAAGCCTCGTGTTGTCTATCCTGTTAACGCGATAGAAAGGCATGTCTATCTGGTTGTCGAAGCTGGCTTAACATTTCGGAGGGGGTCAAAGCCAAGTTACAAGCCGCAATTCAGAAATTCAACACCACAACCTGGTGGCCATAAAGCTTCTACTGGCTTTATATATATGGCATGTGAGTCTAGAGAATAATTGAGTATTTTGTTCAGGTTCCCAACGTATTTTGATTTACATATTACGTATAAACAAACGTGCTTAATATCTTGTTGAAATTTAATTAAAATTAAGAATTATTCAATTTAACTATTGTAAAGGAAAATGGAAAGCAAAATACATCTACTGAAATACTATGTCTCGGAGTATATGGATATATGTTAAGAAAAATATAAAACTTAAAATTAAAATGCTTTCGTAAAGAATTATAATTGCACACCAGTAATAACTGTATAAGGTATATTATTTTATCATCGTATTAAGCCACCTCAAATTCCAAAGATTTCTGGCACGTGAAACCTGGTCAAAAATGGTTCAGACTTATGGCGGAATAAGTTTCCATTTGTAACTATGCCGACAGGCGTTTCTGTTTTCGCAATTGCTGGCAGTGCCTTTGTGCGATTTAAAGCGGAGTCGAATATAACAAGCTATTCAAAAATAACAAGCGACCCACGCACACGTGTGTGCTTCGCTTTTTGTGCGCTTTTCG
This sequence comes from Drosophila fuyamai, assembly GCA_018153365.1. Lineage (NCBI taxonomy): Eukaryota > Metazoa > Arthropoda > Insecta > Diptera > Drosophilidae > Drosophila > Drosophila fuyamai. Next base: position 8,533,221 of record JAECXW010000116.1, on the reverse strand, counting down.
CCTGCCGAAACTCAATAAGGCAATACACTCACACACCACCGGAGGTTAGGCAAACACTTTGGGTGGAAATGAAAGTGGGGAATACCTGGCAACCGATAGATGTGTTCATCATACGCCACGTAAACCGGATGTAATAATAAAGGCCATCCAAGCTGAACAGAAAAACGAAAATACGCTATATAAAGAAAACATTAAAAAGTCAGGAAAACATGTAAACAAACGGATCGACACGGTGCGGAGTCTTATTTCGCTTCGAGCAAAAAAGTTACCGTCTTTTGCTTTCTTATCCTGAGATGTTTATTTTCGACTACTGCGTCTCCGTCGAAATGCAAACGGTGTAAAGTCCTCGGCGTATTTCATTAGCTGAAATTTGTCGGGGAAATAATAAAGTTGATATTTAGCAGTTGATGGTGAAAGGCGTCTGTTTGCTCATCGATTGGGGGATATTCCCCTTAATAACTTTTAGCTGGCATCGATACATCAAGTGGTGACAGTGGCAGGTGGCGGCTTCCGCGGGAAGTCCAGGTAAATTAATCATTTCTGTGTGAATTCAATTAAGAATCGGGTGCCAGTGATGGCGCGTGTGTCAAAGTTTTTAAATCAGAACTCGGAGCTCAATTGTATTTTCCCAGCTGCTGGCTTTCTCTCACATTCTCACTTAGATTTACTCGTTCTTTCAAGTTTTACGCCTCAGTGGGGACTATTGAATGCTTTAAATAATGCGAAATCCAACAAAAAGGCATACCAATCGAATTTGAATGCCACTTCTGGCCATTTGGGTCTGACCACCTGACCTGCGTTCGATTTGCCCTTGTTTTGGTACCTGAGGATGGTTTTTAGTTTCATTCCTGTTGGATATTCACTATGTCAAAACAAATGGCACATTTCAGAACAAAAGATAGAAGTATTATATGATCAACCGATTCAGATTTCAGATTTGATTACTACATTTTTGGTTATATTTTTGGTAAAAAATTCCTCGCTGGAGGCAATTATGATTAATCAGCATTAAAACAAATATTAAACTTTAAGAGAATACAAAGCCAATAAGTCAGAAAAACTTCTACATATGATGTTTTAATACACAACTTATGTCCCTCTGCTAAACAAATATTTTCAATAGCTAACATGTCCATTAAACCTCGAATTGATGGTCTTAAGGGATCATAGTTTATTTATTTAAATGTAAGTCAAAAAAATAAATTTAAGATCCAAATATGCTTTTTTAGAACAAGGCTAGGAAGTTTTAATACCACCAGCTGTTTTCCGATTATGTGGCGTCATCTGGTCAATGAAGTTGCAGTTTTTTTTTAAAACAGCATTTACATATTTGCACATCAATGCATCGCTTTTATGGCTGGTTAGCTCATCGTTTTGTGATTGCACCTGCTGCTGCATTTCCGCTTGTCGCCGCATGCAACTCCGAGTGCATTGTGGTCGAAGGTTTGATTGTCTGTCGCTTCGTTTTAGATTGAAAGCCATATATATAATTTAGGATTTAGAAATTTATTTTCCTGGCTAAGTACACACTTGACGACTGCAATTGAAAGAGCCGGAAAGACAGCCGAAGTGAGATGTCCTGAATCCTAAACAACTTTGAAAAGTACAATTGAAAGGCAGCGCGGACGTGGTGCAGGCGAAATAAAAGCCGAATAAAAGCAGAGGAAAAGTGTAATTTAATGACCAGCAGAGGAATACTTTCACCTAGCCAACATAAAATGGGGGAAACAATGCCAAGTCAGCTGCAACATCTTTTTGCGAACCCGAAGCGTCTGCACAAAATTGCATTTTTCTCGTTATACCCCACTCTTCAGTTTTTTGGCCACGAAACAAAAACGAGCAAAGAGTAAGAAGTTTTCTTTACCAATTTGTTTTGTTTGCTTCTTGCTTCGCTCATTCTGTAAACAGCAAGGAAAATTGCACAAAACTTTGCCCAGCAAAAACACAAAGTTAAAGGTGCTCCCATGGATTGGATAAATCAGGGCAATGAGGAGCAACCCCAGGATGCGAGGCTCCAGACAGCCAGCCTTGGCAACAGCTGCTGGCCGCCCGGATTGATAGACAAACAGACCGAATGACCGATGCAGCTGCTCTCCATTGGAACTGGCCAAGACAGACGAGCATTCTGCGCGCTGGTTGTTGATACACGAAAAACATTTCCGAGCTCAGATTCGAGGGTAAGAAATTGGATTTCTTAAATGGAAATTGACTTTTCTTTCTGGCTTAGAGACGGCAGCAAAAACAGCCGTGGAAACACAAACAAATGCGGCAAGACTGGGTGTGCTTAAGAACCATAATAAAATTTTACTTTTACTTTTTCAAGAATTTTAAATTTTTATATACATTAAAAAAAGTTAAACTTTATTCGACTAAAGTTAAATTTATTTTTAGAATTAGGAAATTTAAAACATCTATTTGGGCATATTGATATTAGTTTAAATTAAGAGATCAATAAACAATATGTTACTCTTTTTATTAACAATGTAAAATAATAGGATTATTTAAAGAGCCTTTATTAATCATTCAACGTTTTTAACAACTTAATTCTTTAAAAAATCATATAATTTAGAGTATTTAATCTTTCAGTACCCACCCAGTCCCAATGCCATTATCCTATTCGTATTGCCTTTATACACTAAAATTTTGTTTGAGAGGAATGGGTTTAATGGTCTATCTCTCAAGCTTTTCAATACAAATTCTTTCGCATTTATACATTAATCAGTCGAGTGCACAATCCTCCTTATTATCGGGCAACTTTGGTAGAAGGGGCGTGACACTTAAGCCTTTTCAGCCTAGTGCCTCTTTTCATGCCCCGCCCATTCCAGGAATCTTTTCTTTGTAATGGTTTCCTGAAACATAAAGAAGAACGCAAATTGTTCACCTTAAACACCCAATTATATCAAAAAGAAAGAAAATGAAAATGTTCCATTTAACGCAATCAAGCTGATAAGAAGGAAGGAGAATTTCCCAGCTGCCAGGAGGCATAGGTAAAATTACTGGTAAGGACAGGTAAGAGGCGCCCTTTATTACGCCACAATAATGAAGGCGCTTAAGTGAGAAAAGGAAGAAGCGGCAGCAGATGGCAACAAGAAAAATCCCTCAATATGCAATTTACCATAAATTTGTAATTTACTGTCAAATTATTTTCATAAGCCATTTGCATTTATATGGCCCATACAAACGCACCGACTGGGGGAGAGCATATGTGATGAAAATAAGCAACCGCAATCCCCTTTTTCCTTCTTCAGCAACTTAAGCACTTAGCTCAGCTTTCCCTTTCTCTGCAATTTCCTTTGGTGTCGTTACCCTCCTTTGTCTTTTTATGCGTGAAAATGTGACATCGGGAGAAAGTCGAGTCATAAAATATTAAAAATTGATTTTACATCCAGTCATTAACTTGTTTAGAGCAATTTTCCAGTATTTTTCTTGAAGCGGAAACATTCCTTTAAATTCATTCATTAGGTAATTGCTGGCAAAATTGTTCAATAGTCCGTAACATTTAAATCGCTTCAAAAACAGCAAAAGATTAAAAAAAAAACTGAAATCATAAAATGTTCGTATTAGTTTTTTCAAATTTACTTTAATTTGAGTCTTATTTACAAACAATCAAATGCAATACTGTTTATGATTTCCCCAGCGACAACAAAAACAGTTCATTATTGCCGTAAAAATACAAGCATTCCAGTAAATTAAATTTGCAAAAAATAAAAACCGAATAAATCGCAACACTCTGGTAAATAAAACGTAAATTTCTAGCCATACACAAAGGAATTGATAAACGAAAAATGTGCTAGGAAAATAAAATCAAACTAAATTCATGTGTTTGTATGTGATTCCCATGGGTTTGGTCAGAACGCAAAAAAGTCAACTTGAATATAATGGAAGGAGGAAAAAGCATTTAGCAAATGGAAATAAAAGTTACGCAAAAAGTTTATTTTTGGAGATGGCAGCACTAAGATAAAAATAGGGTAAATGATTCGTGTGACTTGCTGATTACCCAATCTCTCACATATCACAACTAATTATACTCCTTTGCCTGCACAAATTATGGCTTCATTTGTAACCCTACAAGGCCAGCTCTCACAGGAGTGGAATTTTCTCCAATTTTTTTCTGTGGCCCACTAATTTAGCGACGTTTGCTAATTTGATGGCTATGGCTTCGCCGCCGTTGATTACACGACAGGATAGAGCGGGCAAGGGTAAAACAGCTGCTGCCTACGCCTTCATTAAGGCCATTTGCAAAAATCATTGCCATCCACAGTTGGGGGAAAGAAAAGTCCATTTGAAGAAATATGCAAGTTGGATTGGGTAAAAGGGAAACGGCGAAAAGGAAATGAAAATCATTGGAACGATAAATTTAAATTAACATACTTAATTTTACACAGCACACTCACCCACACAGCCCTTCAAAAAGGGAGTGCACACCAATGGGGCAACGGAAACCCGAGCTCAAAATGAATTGCGACAATTGATTTTCAAGTAATTAGCATCCCCGCACCTCAGGCGCTGCCAATTGCAGACATCGGGCAACATTTCCAAAGAAGTACGTTAAATTTCACGAAAATTGCCCTTAATGAAAATGCCAGAAAGTAAATAGTTTCAATTACAGGACAACTTCGGTGCGCACGCGGCGTATACGTGATTTCGGGCGACTGAAACAGCTGTCGCTTCAAAAATAAGATCTCACTGGCATTTGGCTGCCTTTGAAGTTATTATATTTAGACGAAGCCAGCAACACTTTACTTATAAATATATTTTTCGCTCTGAACGAAGGAGGGAGATGGCATATCCACTCAGACATCTTGAGATTGATTGTGCGGTTCCTGCGGTTTCGGGATTTGAGCGGCTCCTTAATTATACACGCTTATCTGTGTGAGCACTGAAAAAAATGCCAGGTGCTTGACTTTGGTAAGCTTGTTAAATGAATGTAAATAAATCTATAAGTTTTTGTTTTCATTACTTTGATATCTGATGTAGTATTAGCCTTAGCAATATGTGATAATATGATAGTGAATTCTTATTTATACAAGTAAATTATGTAAATCTCAAAAAAAAAGAACATACATTTCAGTTATTTTGTTATAATGAATACTCCGAGAGCAGTCAGAGAATGAGGAAATCTAATTAAACTGCATAAAATTTGAATATTGCCAAAAGTGACAGTGCTTCTTTATTTGGCAATCCCCTTATCATATTGTTTTGTTTTGTGCATGATTTCGTGGATTTTTTCTTTATTCCATTTGGCTGCGTCCTTGAAGCCTTATGATAATGACAATAATGTAGCGTGTTGAACAAGCGGATAGATATAGAATCCAGAAGTTTGAAGCGTATGTGTTTGTTGCCCAAATGAATGTCATGAGCAGACATTTGCACTCTCATCCCTCCATTAACATTATAATCCACTCCACTCACACACACAAACACCGTCGAAACAATTTCGCGGGGAATGATGAGAAGGCGGGTGAACGTGAACGGGATACTTCAATGGCACTTGTTCACGCCACTGACAGTTGGCGTTAGCTAAACGCAACTCACATGTTGCCGCCACACACAGGTCAACCTGCCACGCCCCTCCGGCGCCCCTTTGCCGGAGTTCAAGTGCACTTGTCGGCCTCTGTTCCATAGGTGGTACTACTAGTTGGTGTAGTTGTTTCCCCAGCTTCTGATATTAGCAGCTCTCATTTCGACAGCTGATGAGTTGAGCTGCGATTCCGGCTATTCGGAAGCCAAATATTTGTTTTGCATATTCGAATGAAGGCGAAACAAACAAGTAATCGGTTCCGTCTTGTTTACCCAGATCAAACATTCCTAATTGCGATATCCTAATCCTGACAGAAGCCAATTGAAAATGCAACGATGGTCTTTTGGTTTGAACAAGAGATAATGCAAGCCAAACTAATAAACAAAGATTTATTATTAAAATAAATTAATTCATTAGTTTACAAGAAAACAATCAACCATTATAGCTTAGAATCTTAATAACAATACTTTATACAAGAAAACTTTGGGTACAAAGCCAATTGAAAATGCAACTATGTTTATTTGATTTGAACATGAGATAATGCATACCAAAATAATAAACTATAATTCTTAATATAATATAATTCTTAAAATAAAAAATGCATTAGCTTAAAAGAAAACAATAAATTATTATATTTCAAAATTTTTTTACAAGATAACTTTATGTACAAAGATATGAATATTCCCATTTAGTATTAATATGTAACCCGAATGGAGTTCTGGAGGCAATTTAGCAAATCTTAATTGCTCGATGCAAAGCCCCGGGCACAATCTGCATCTCTCATCAAGCCAGCCCCTCGGTGCCGCAAGGTGTTAAAAAGTGCACATTTGTCAAAGGTCTTATCGGGCGCCATTCCGCCGGCAAAATCCGAGCCCACCTGTCCGGATCCCCAGAGCCATTGTTGCCGTTTCGTTACGGGTTATCTTCGGTGTCATCATTAACCGCAATCAGCGAGCATTTTATGCCAAATGACAGCAACAATATAAAATGCTTTATGCCTTGTGTGCATACCTAAATATTACCAGGGGAATTAACAGCAACCAGAACAGCAGCCACCGGTGTGATAGGGAAAAAAAGAGGAAAAACTTTCATTTAATCTGTTGATCTGCTCGTGTGACAGCCCAGAACCAAAGGAGACCAGGAAGTTTTTTCCCACTTTCACACAACTTTTCTGGTGAAATTTTAAGACAGCTTTGAGATTTTTCCACACAAGCCTCCGAAACAAGCAAAAAAAAAGAAGTCACAAGCACAAGCAAAAAAGAACAGAAAGTTTTTTATTTTTAAGGGATAACGCAAAGCTTATGGACTCTACATAAGGTTTCGGGGAAATGTCGTATAGAACTAAAATAAAAATATATAATTTAAAGAGCAGAGTATTGAAGAATCCAAGGAGTGGACACTCTCTTTGAAATAAAAATATTTTAAGCTTCATATTTTTACTATTTTGTATGCTATGTGTATGTTCTAAGTTTAGTCACAGAAAATATGTTGCACATATGTCGCAAAATTTGTGGAAGGCTGTTAACTTCAAAAAAATAGTGAAAGGGTAAGTCATTTTACAAAATAATAGAAAATCAAACCGATTTAATGCTTCCTAAAGTTTTCATTTTATATTCTTAATTACTCCTTTTTTAAAGGGTATTTGTTGATGGCACTCTCGGTTTCTGTTGCGGGTTGCAAAGTGCGCCAAAGGCTTTAGACGGTTTCAGGACCCTGTCCTTCGCTTACCTTTCTGCCGGCGCCTTTCCACGCGCATTAGGACCCGGCTTGGAAAGTTGTCGGAGGGAAAACAGCCAGCGGCGGACGGGAAAACTTTTTCGGGCTTGTTGCGAGAAACCTACGCGGCGTGTTAAAATCTTATCAACAAATGCAGGCGGCTATGGTGAGGGTGGACTTGTAATGTGTGCCTGTGTCTGTGGGCTTGAGGGAAATTAAAAGGAAAATGCGTTAATCATGAGCAGCGAGGAGTGGAGTTTTCCTACAGAACAGAAATTTAATTTGCGTTAAACGAGCGCACGCCGCTGATTAAAGACGATGAGGCAGCTGCTCTCAACCCAGGACCTTTTCATATCCCGCTGCCACGCCTAATTTTATGCAACAAAAACTTTTACACGCGTCGTCGCCTCACATGTGTGAAAAGCCGGCGCACGAAAGTGTGTGTCTGTGTTTTTCTGCGAGAAAGGTAACTTTTTTGGGGGCCAAAGTTCGCTGCCAACTTCCAGGCTCGGCGCCCAATGCCAAACAAAAGGCCAAATGAGCATTCGAGGATACGCACTTAATCCGGGATGACAGGCTCACGTAACGACAGGCAACAAGCGAGAGATAAGCAAACTGCAAGTTTCACTGCCGAACCTTTTCTTCAAACGGCTTACAGTGGAGTAAGTAATGATGAAAGATTGTAGCCACTGTGCGATGTGATTCGAATTTGAATGAATTAAGCCAAGGGCTCTTAGGCACTTTAATCTAGACTTTGTCTAAATTCCTGTAATTTAAAATAAATGTATAGGTCTATATACTACCTAATAAAGTACGACTATCAATAATTTTTTAATAATGTTTTATAAATCAAGATAAAATCAATTAAAGATCTTAGTTAAATATGTTGTTGAAATATTACAATAGTTTTTAAAATATCACAAATATCTTTCAAATAAAAAAGCTCTGATAAATAATAATATTTCATAGACAATAGCAATTTAAATCATATAAACAAATTCTAGCTGCCATCAGTTGATATGTTACCCCGTGGCAACTGGATTGCCATTTTACCCCTTCATATGCACACAGGGTTAACTGTGTGCGATTTCCCTATTTACACTGCAATGCAATGGCTTAATGTCAGCGCATTTGAATGCCACTTCCTGTGCCGGAGGTTTTTATTTTGGTTTTAATTTGGTGACACCGTCATTTCGCTCGTCAACCCGCTCTGGCATTTTGCGGTATTTTTTGTTCATTTCCCTTATTTAAAATGTGATGATGATTTTTTTAGGGCCGCGACTCGGGGCAACTTCAATGCTTCACCTGCAATTGCAGCCACTAAGCCCTGAACCCTTTGGCCTCTCACATAGCTCTATGGCTGAGCGACAAAGCAACCTACGGGGCGAACACATTTTATTTACACTTTTAAACGCGCAACGTTGCGTCACGTTGAGTTTGCAACGCATTTGCGCCTCACATTTTATGAATTCATTTCCGTTCATTTACGCCTGATGTGTCGACTAGAACGGTGGAAAGCGTCAGTTGGCGGAGGCGGTAATTAAGTTAAACTGTCTGCTTAGCATGGGGTTGGTCTTAGCAAAAGGGGTTCTGAAGTGGGGAGTCGAGTGCTGGATGCTCATAGGGACTTCAGGCTAGATCAGGCCCTCAAGTGGGATAGGTTGCACTCGAAGATAAGTACTGCATACGTGGCAAAGTCAATTTCAAACTCCAAATGGCTTTAATTTCCACAAGGGGTGCGGCTAAGGACAAATAAAATAAAATACATTAGACACACACAAGTCACAGAGATTTCTCATCTTAATCGTCGCTGGAAATGATGCTCATTAAAAGAAAGCCATTTCCGGAATTGCTAATCCCTTCCCTGCCACCTTTGGGCCGCCGTTTAATTTGCTTCGAAAGAAAACGCAAGACAAAGTGCTTTTTTAATTTATAACTTAATTTGGAAGCCATGAGATATATAAAAATGGATTGCGGGCATGTCACGATTAAAACAAGCCGAACAGCACGAAAGCGCCTTTGACTGTAAGCACACACATGTCTGTTTATGTGGACTAGGGTGGTTAAATTGCTGGATATATGTCGTACGTGGTCGTGCACATTATTTAAGCAGTTGCAATTTTGTTGTGCTATACAAAATATTTGTTAACAAAAATCTGATGATAATTCTTTGTCTTTAAAACACAAAACATATTTTACTCTTAATGAATCTTACGTACTTGACCCATTGCATTAATTTTTTTTCATAGAAAAGTAAAATATATATTTTATTTCTAACAAAAGTCCTTAATTAAGAAGTGAAGCATATAATTTTTAGTTGACATTTTTATAACAATACTTTTTAATTGGTCCAAATTTAAGGAATCTCGCAAAAGAACAAACTTTTAACAGCCTCGGTGGTATAACCTTAAATTTCGATCCAACTAAGGTTCACCCTAGGCGGTGGCTCTGTCTCTGCTCCATATAGTGACAAACACAATGAGCGACGGCAGACTTGAGGCGCTATAACGAAAAATGGCAAGTAATCCGCAAAGGGGGCGCGGCAATGAAAAGTCCGCCAACCGCATGAGATGAGGAAAATGGTGAGAGGAAATCGCGTCACACATGCGCCATTATTAAACCCGTCGTACGTGCTTGTGTGTGTGTGTGTAAGTGTGCGGGTAGGTGTGTGTGAGTGTGGTGAACGGAATATTAATTAATTTCTTTAACACGCTCAACGCGACATCCACACCACAACAATGAATGAGACAATGCGCTGGCGATGTAGCAGCTCCTAGAATTATGCTATAAATATTTAACTTGCCATATTAATGAGAAGTCGGCGACGAGGACGAAAAGGATGCCATTTTAATGAATTTCAATATGGCGTCGCGCGGGGTCCTTCTGTGTGTATGTGTGTGTGTGTGTTTTTGCCTTTGAGTGCGTTGGCTGATGCTTTGCAAGATCCTTGAAATCCTTGCACTTGATGGCTGTTAATTAAAAGACGCTTAGAAAAGTTGTCGCCGCGCAGAGTGACAAAATGCGTTAAGAAACCGGCACTTGCCAACTTTTAAGTGGCATAAGGTTCTTATGCATTTCAAATGGAAATCTTATCGCCGCCACTCGACAAAAAAACCGACCGCATTGCCATTCAGACACCTACTGAAAATATGAGTGTTGGCTTTTGTTGGCTTACATACATTCGCTGCTGACATGAAAGTTGCTAAAACAAAAAAGAATCATCCAGAAAAGTTGTGTCAGTCATTTCAATTAGGCCCTAGGGAATTTTTCGCCATTAAAGCAAAAACATGCGAGTCGACAATTTCCCTTTGTGTATTCCGACCATAGGGATTATATATATAAGGGCGCATTTATTTATTCATGGTGTTTTTGAAACAGAAATCCTTTGCTAAGTGTCAAAGCTTTGATTCTAAACTTTCAAATTCGACATTGGCCTTGCCTTTTGGCTCATAATTTTGAAAATTATTGCAGTATGGGCTTCCTAGCAAAGCTTCGCACTTACTGGAAGTCTAAAATACGCAAGTTTCGACCAAGGGAGCCTTTACAATCTGCGAATCGAGGCTTGGAGCTGTCTAGATCGGAGATTTACTTTCATCCCGCTGACGCTTCTGAGTCGCTAAAACAGGATTTCAACACTGAATCGGACGAGCCTCATCAGCATTGCAGCTTATCCAAGCCTTAGGATTTTATTTTAATAATTTTTTATGGTGGACCAACCTTATATTTATATTTGAATATATTTAAAGATCTTATTTTATCATATTTATTATTTATCACAATAAATAAATAATAATTATGCCTGAAACATACATATATGTAAAACTTTTGTAAACTAGTAGACTAATTACACTTGAAATAAATAAACCAATTTATTTTGATGTAAATTGTAAAATAGTATACTCAGCTATTATTCGCATTTCCCTGTTTTTCCGTCATCCAATCCAAGAATTCACTAAGCAACCATAAACTTGCAATCAGATTGGAATAAACCCAACCCTTGAGCCTACTTTAAAGAGAAATATCGGAGAACAGGCCTTAAGCCGTCGGATGGCCGCAGGAAATTCAAGCTCTCTGCATGGTGCCAAATAAAAAGAGCCACAAAATCCATTAAGACACAGCCAGAGGCAGTGGCAGTGGCAGTGCCCACTTCGTCCTGCCACCCACTGCATCACACCCCCGTGGACGAAAACCCTTTTTAAGGCCGCGCATAAAAGTTACTTCCGTTGGTTGGCGGCGTCCGAGAAAAAGGCTAACAAAACTATTAAAATGCCGGCGACACCATACATTATTTATTTCTTCTCCCAACTCCAACTCCCTGCATCTCCTCTCTTATTTGTTTACGGCTTTTCTGTTATTTTCTTTTTTAGCGAGGGAGATGGTAGCCTGTCTGGCCGAGGGCCCGGCGGAAATAGAAATCCTTAAACAGAAAATTGCAAAATAAAATTTTCACTTTAGCCAAACAGTTTCATGTTTGTCCACATCCAAGGGGAATTGGGGAGTGGGTGAAGGGCGGTGGGCGGTGGGTGATGGGTGGCCCTCAGCTGGCCTTGCAACACAGGCGTGCATGCTGCCCTAATGACGTGCAACGCCGGCTGTTCCTGTTCCTTCGCTTTGCCGAGAATTTTATTTTATTTCACTTCTGGTTTGTTTTGTTCTCTATTTAGTTTTTGTTTCTTATTTTTTTGTCTCTGTTGTTTTTTTTTCCCGTTTGACCCTCCAACTAAATGAGCATGTGGCCAGGACGAGGTCCTGCCTGGCCCAAAGGCTTTCCCGGCTCTGTGACAACTTTATTTCAGTTCAGTTTCCACTGCGGCTGGTGGCATTAAGTCGCCTTTTTGTATTTATTTGTTGCATTTCCGCCCTTTGCCTTTGGCCGGGCTTAGTCATTAGCCCGCCGGCATTGTGAAGGGTATTTAAACGGCTCATAAATTTGTAAAGGGGATTAGTGCGAAGTAGGGGAAATTTGGTTAGCACAAAAACCCAGATTAAGGCAATCAAACAGAGTTAATTGAGAGCCAGTTGCAAGGGCGAAATACCTGCTACCGTTTCTGCGTACTCATATTCCCTTAGCACTATAGGTAAAATATTTTTGAAATGTAATATTACATTTCTTTTTAGTTTGTTCCTCTTGTTCTTTCTCTATTTGCAGAGTAGACGGAGACCATCAAAATATTTCATTTAAATTTTTGGCTTAATGAAAAAAATTACAACGAGAAGGGAATGAAATGGAAGCAAAAGGCAAAGGAGCAAAGAAGCAAAGAATTCACAAGGACGCCCGACAATCACCTGGGAGGAGATGACAAGCGGCTGGCACTTAATTTAGCAGATTTACATAAAAGTGCCCAGCCAAGCAGCCGAATCCCGCCTATCGAGGCATGTGGCTGCAGGTGCAAGTCCCCATCACCGCGAGGCATGCCCCTGGCTGAAACTTTGCGCGGTGACAAAGTTCCCAACTTACGGGAAAAAAATTGTTGGGCATATGTTTCGGGTACGGTCTCTGTCTGTGTCTCGGCCTCGGTCTCATTTTAATAAAAACAGGAAATGCGCTTAAGCTATTAAAAAAGTATTTAGAAAGTATTTTCGCGGCAGCCGCCTGGGGGAGAAAAGTTTTTATTCCTGCCAGGTGGGAGTGGACCCGTAGCGAACTCATCAAGTCGGGGGAAAATAAAAAGCCAGTGCCAAGATAAATTACAAGTCCACATGATTAATGATCGCAAATGGTCCACTGTCCTTGTCCCCATGAACTTTGCTTTCGCTCACAGGTATTTATAGAACTTTTCTGGCTCAGCATTTTGGGGAATTGGGAAATAGTCTTGAAATTGCATGGAACTGGCCGTGACAATTAAATTTAATTGCTTTAATGCGCTTGCGGGAAAATAAAAAAGTGAACTTTGATTAAGTACGCAAAGTACTTAGTCACAAGTAATTTTTCATAACACGTTCTCAAGATACCAGAACTGAGAAACAAAAATTATTGCTTAAGGCATAAAGTAGAAATGAACATTTAAAAGTAAATGACATTGAAACTAAGCTGTAGGCATGTAGTTTTTACATGTACAAATATTTCAAAGTACTAGACTAGGAGATATCATTTTCATTCGTGTTATATATAAATATATGATGAAAGCAATTTTATATAAAGAATTTAAATGTATGTGTCGCTTGAAACGTTAGCTGCCTTAAGCTAAGCGCGGCTCTTAAATTTAACCATAAAAGCTAAGAGCCGGACTAATTATTGCTTTGAGTGCCAATATTTGCCAGCAGCAAGCGCAAATGTGTGCATATATATTTGAAACAGAGAAACAGACATCTATGCCAGACAAAATGGCTGTATTGCATTGACACAAAAATTGTACAATGAAAACAAATGCAAACAAAGCCAACGACACTGTCGCAAACTGAGAACTGAAAACGGTGCCAGTTACAAGGAGCGTAAACGAAACTCTACAGGGATGTGAAGCGAAGGGAAAGGCAAATGACAACAAAGGAATTTTTCAATATTGCAGTGCGTTGCGTATACGCGCCGTCGGCCAAAACAAATAAAATTAAACAAAAGTGACAGCGAAGCGAACGTGAGGGTCGGACCATGGGACTCCTAAGGGGAGGTGCAGTGGAAAGGGGACCGCTGGGTGGCGGAAAATGGGTGGCAGGAGCCAAGGATGTGGGGCCAGAGACTATGGCAGAATTTGGCCATTTTCGGCAGGGAAACGGAAACAAAGCGCAGGCGGAAGTAATTCATTTGTGTATATGCGCCGTGTGTGTATATGTACTTGAAGCTAGTGCTATGTAAATTCGAAACAGATATTTGCACAACATCTACACCAAATTTTCAGACGGAACGTACCGCCACGAAAATGGCACAACACCTTAAATTTTACCTAAAATTTGGAACAATGCAAGCTGAAGCAAAATTTTGTAGAAAATTGTTTATAAAATTATTTCAAGAGCGTTAAGACTATTTTATTTTATTTAAAAAATCTTTCTCTACAGCATCTTATAAATAAAGTACTTATTAATAAATTATCCAACAATAACATTCAGTAGTTATGTTATATGTACTCTTGATATACATATATTTCAATCCATGTGACATAAATTTAAACCAATTGTAAAAAAACATTTGCCCAATTCGTTTATATATATATATAGGGAATAACAAATGTAACACTCGTGACCATTGAACTTAATTAACCAGCAATTATTTAGCCGCAATTATAATTAACCAAATGTTGCCAACGAGTCACAGTTTGTGAATTTCATTTAATATTATTAAGATAGAACCCGTGCACACGGAATGTTTGTGTATAGCTGCTAGAAACCAAAGTATTTTTAATTTTAAATTGGGCATTGTGGCATAAAATTTTTCGGTGCGTGCCAAATGAGCCCAAAATTGCGGTGCATATTCTCCAACCATTCGAAATATGATTTTTGCCAATTATATTTGTGAAAATGGCAGCCAAACTTTTTAGTGCTGTTGTGCATGTACGTATGTATTTAAATTTGATTAGATTTTGTGTATTGCCGTTTAATTAGCCAAAAAATATTTGACCAAAGAGCTCCACTCATTGAAAACCGTACTTGTGTTTAATTTCAGTTTTATGAAAATATTTTAGCTACCCTTTGGTTAAGTTAGCACCATAACATTTTAGCTTTCACACAGCTGCCAAAGTTCGCATTCTTATTATTGCACTATCTGCGCACTTATTTTTTCAATTAGTTTTCAAACTCATGCTAAATGTGTGCAGGTAATTTGGACTTGAATTTCGTTATCTTTTTTGTATAACTTTTAAAATTGTAATATTAAACATTTCTAGCACCTGCGTTGGGGTTTTATGACTTTCGTTAACAGTCCGGAAAGTTTTCCTTTATGAGTGGAATGTTATATTTTATTTCGACCCATAGCACATGTCATTTATTCAAAGGGGTCAACTTTAATAGCCAAAATTTAAGCCCGCACTAGCGGCCAACATCGCAGGGGAAAACTCAATTCTAACGGCCATAAACAACTTCACAGCTAATCAAGCAAACTGTGGAAAACAACCAGAAAAATGCCACAAAACTGCAATCTAGTATGAGCTACAGTTTCGCAAACATCTAAAAGCAAACTAGAAACGAGACATGGTCAATATATGGAGGCGATACAGAAAGGGGCGGGTATGGCAGCCACGATGATTGATATCACTTGTCAATAATCCATAAAATGTTGATTTGTTCATTTTATTGTTTACATGCATCACAATTGTCGACCACACCCCCGATTCCACATAACATCGAAAAGTTTTCTGATTCCCATTTGCCGCTTTCTGTTTTTTGCTGTCAACGGCAAAGCACCACCACACAAACATTTCTTTGATTATCAAATCGCATGCAAGGCTTTTTTTTCAGAACTCAGCATAAAAACATAGACGCCTTTTCACCTCCTCTGTGAATGGCGACGCATTCATCAATTTAACAGCAGGACAGTGGCAGCAAAAACAAACTCACTTTATGTTCTCGCAGAGACTGTTCAACATAAGCTTTTGGTAGGTAAGATTACTATGATTGAAGCATTTTTTTACTTACATTAATATACAAATTTGTGCACAAGCCATAAACGATTTTTATCTGTAAGGTATTTTTTAAACTTGATGTGGTCACTTGCGCTGTGCACCACAGTAAATACTTCTTTATTCGTTTGGAGAAGTATTTTAAAATTACTTAAATTTACTTAAAAAATTGTTTCTCTTTAATACTGTTTAATTATTATTTTTAAGCCATGAAGTAACGCATTATAAGGAGAAACAACAGAGTGCTGACAATTAAAGCGGGATACATTGTAATGTGAGTAAGGGAAATAAACGAAACTTTTCACTATCCCATTCTTCACTCTCCCCCGTTTTGTTACAACGTGGCTACGCCCACACTTAAAATGGTAGGGAAAACCCGCAGAGAAGAGAAAAGCTCTTGGAGAAGAACGAAAAAAAAAAGCGGCACAAAATTACGCATACGCCCCGTGGAGTGCAGCATCTGGCACATATGGAGCTTGTACCCCCTTTTATCTCCACGTACGACTCAAAGTTGCCAAAAGATAAATACAAATAGCAAAGTTTTGTAGGGCAATTACAGTAAACCAGAGAGAGGGAAAAGGAAGAAACCGTGGTCGGAAGAATTCGATTTAAGGAAGAAATGTTTTTGGGTTCCCAGTTTCATGCATAAAGCAAATGCTAATTGAATTCCTTGATAAGCGTAGAAAGAACTTTCGTCCGCTCCGGAAATGTGTTCTGAGGTAGAGTTTGATGGGAAATACCCCTACCCCAGTTGTCCTGGCCGCAAGCACATTTCTCGACCGCAGCCGCAAACATTAGAAGAACTGGAGATACACATCACCGCATTGCCTTGCATGGCAGCTCCATTTGTTGCGCTTTTTGTGACCATTTATCCTGGGAGAACCCTGCTTTCAATGATCCAAGAACACCGGACAAAAATTGGAGACCAATAAGATTCATTAAGTTTAATTAACATTACTTTTCTTAAATAACAATAAATAAATACTAGTTTTCTAATAGATTTCGTTAGTCTGAAACTAAGACCGATTATTCATGCATTACAGGTATGTTTTATATTTAATTTTCGGTGTATCTGTATGTTTGTGGATGTGCTGTGTCAACGCCAATTTCATTTTGGTGCCGAGCCCTTTGCCATTTCTCCAGCACCATTTCCACGTCCACACTGGTATCTGGTATTGATGGTCAAGCATTTATACTTGTCGTTCAATGTCCAGGCAATGTATATCTTTGGTTCATCTGCTTCGGTTCGTCCTGGTTGGCTGTCCATGTCGTGCTCGGTTACATGCACTTGATGATGGCTTTTCAAACTCTGTTTGGCATTAAATCCTGCGTTGAATGCATCAACTTGGCGTTAAGTTATTTGAGTGTGGCCAAGCGGAGCGGAGCCTGCGACAAAGGACGGCCCGTGATTTATAATTATATCCTTGGCCCGGTCCTTGAGCGGCACATTAAGTGGTCGCCTAGTGAGTTATTCGCTAGCTTTGAATCTATCCGTTCCGCTCCAGTAACGGGCCATATAAATATTTCAAACCGCTGGCTGGAAAGGCTTAACTCTCGGTTTGTTTGTGTTCCGATGTCCTGTTTATTGTTGCATCGCTTGTTTTAGTGGTGACGGCCAAGCCGCTTATGTGTGTAATCCCGGCCAGCAGTTTATTTGAATTTCTCCACCTTCCTGCTTATTCGACGGCCTGGTCAAAAATAAAATACGTTTCAATTGTTATATGTTTTTCCCAAATTGTTTGCCTTTGCTCGAGTTTTTAGTTTGTTTTTACATTGTATTTTATTGCGCTTATTTGCTTTGGCTTCATGTATGTGCGGCATAAATTATTCATCAGTTGTCAACTCTTATTTCTGTCCAAATGTTCATCCCACAATAATACTAAATAACAGATTCTAGATGATGAACTTTAGCTAAACAAAGTTTTATTCTAGCAAGTATCGATATCTTGTAATTTTAAATATATAAGTCTTATATAAAAATACGACTTTCTTTTAAAATTTAAGAATTCCCCTTTTTTTATTTTCAAAAAACTAACAATGCCAACTACCAATTGTTTTCTTAGCTTGAAAACTACCGATGAATTGTAAGAAATACCTGGTTCATTGATCACTGCATTCCTTCAATCTGAATTTGCCAGCTCCTCTTTCCATTTTCCATGGATTTTCCTACTTTGATTAAAGTTACTTGTAGTTTGTGTGTTTTTTCTTGTTTGCCCTTTACCATCTTGCCTTCGCTGTGCATGTAGTATTGCTCCATTGCATTGTTCTAATGAAAAATGGCCAGTGGCAACAATGTTGCTCAGCGGGTCATAAAACTTGTGCAGCAACAACCGGAACAGCAGCAACAACAATGGATAAATGAACAGCCCGCAAAATGTGCTAGATTGCACTTGCTTATCTATGCGCCGTCTATTTTCTTAATTTTTCTTACTATCCCTCGGCGCCTGCAAAATATTCCTCATTCCGCACCCCTCATCACTAGACTGCTGCGATTCTCGCATCTTAATTTTGCCGCTTTGGCCATAAACCAGAGCAGAATCAAGCCAACATCGTTATTTCGCTTACTTCCTCGTTTCTTTCTTGTTTTTGCAGTATTTCGTAATTAACGCGCGTAATAAGATCACGATTAAGATTTTCCCTCTCAGCTGGCAATGCAAAAGGACTAAAATCCTGGCCACTGTCTCGTCTGTTCTTGTTTGTGTGCCCATTCCTCGTATAGACTTAATATTTGTTATAGTTTTGGATTGTGTGTACCCTATACTTTATTTATAAAAAAAAAATTTAAGTGCGAAATACTGCCAAGCACATTTTTGTATGACTTAAATTATCAAAGTAATAAATCTTTTATAAAAACATGAAACATGCCTAATTAATGCCCGTTTTTCATTATTTTTATTCCCTAAAATTTCAACAAACTCGAATTGGGCAATTGAGATATTAGTTGCGTGGTATTTTTCTTTCTATCAGTGGAAAATCACTTTTTTTTCATTGTTGTTGCTATCTCAACTTCATTAATTTTAATGCCACTTCCTTTTGAGCGTCTTTTTTGTGTGTTGCATAAAGAAATGTAAACTGCCCGACAATTTCTTGGCCATAGAGAAGGCGAAAATTAGCATAGATTATGAACAGCTAGTGTCAGGTTCTTATTCTCATCTCTCCCTTACTGCATTCTGTTTTGCTTGTTTCCTGCTGGAGTCAAGTTGTTGACCAAGATGAAGAGCTTGTTATGGTTGCAGCTGCTGTTTTTTTATTGCTAGCGAGGTTTATTTCAGTTCAAGTTTATTGGCTTGATTAAGTCAAGTTGTAACAGGCTTATGAAATAAATTAAGAAAGAATTTACAGTTTATCAAAATAGAACTAGGTGTTTTTTCATTATTTCATAAATAAATAAATAAAATGTGCACCATTCAGCAAAATTGAGAACTTAATAACTTAAATGACATACTAATATTAATACTAATCATCAATCACTCTCATTTATAATATTACCAACAAAAATTGATAATAGTATTAAGATATGATAGTTTTATAATAAATACGTACATTTATATTTCTTTCACATTTTATTTTGTTTTGCTTAAAAATTTCTTCAGTAATAACCAGATACCTTATAAAATAAATACAAACATATAAAAGCAAATTTTATCTGACACTCTTGTGAGTATTTAAATTAATCCACACAAACACTATTTAGGCTTATAGCTAAATTTTACTGATAGTCAACATATGTGATACAATACTATACAGACTTGAAATGCGCTAATGAAACACCAGCTCCGATTAATGAATCTGTATCTGCATACTTGAAGTAGAAATGCTTGAATATTCATGACGCTGTATACACGTCGTATGCTTGATATCAACCGAAGCACGCACTCTCAGGGAACTGCACTCAGAGGTTTCCCCTTTATGTGGTTTGGACAAATCTTACTCGGGTATCAAGTAATTCACATTAATCCCGCAGTCTGCATAATTTTTTTTCAATTAAGCCCTTCCATCTAACATCCTCCATCCCGGTTTTCGAGCTGCACTCCGCTTTGCACTCAGTTCTGCATCCGTTGGTGGTTTTTCGAACGTCTACAGCACGCAGAGCAGACAAGGAGATGAGATTGCCTTTTCATTAAGATCCGAGTTCGGCCGCGGAATGTCTGGTCCCAAGTGCTTCATCTTTTTGTGCGTCTGATACTCTGTCTCTTTTTCACTGGCTCTCTGCGTCTCTATCTATCTTGTTTGCTGGTTGAAAAAGTTTTTGCATGGCGTTGATGGAGTTGGTCTACGGTTTCTGCACTCGTCTTGCTGATTGCCTCAAGAGCAGGCGCATTATAATTTTTTGTGTGTGCCCCCAGAAGTCTCTAGGATTCCCCATCCTCCCTCTATACACACACTTGATTATGTGCATTTACAGTGAAATTAATTTCTACTTTACAGTTGCTGCCAAACACGAAAAAAATAGAAGACCGTAACTTGCAAAAAGAGGGAAAAGTTTTTATGCCGCTTGCGGCTTTGCACTGGCAATTAGCAAAACGAAAACAAAAGTTCGAAATGCACATGGAAAAGTTACTGTGCCACCAAAAAAAAAAAAAAAAAGTGCGGGAAATTGTCACAAACGCTCGTTTGTGACATCAGCTAAGGGGGCGTGTCGTAAGCGGCTTATCAAAATACTTTTTTGCAACCCGGGACCGGTCTACATTTTATCATATTAGCTGTGCGTTCGAGTGCATAAAATTTATTTTCGAAAACTTTTAACGAGATTTTTTACTGGCTTTAATTTTTTTTGGTCCAGTCCAATGGGCGTTTTCGATGCATTTTCTTGTTTTTTCAGAGTGGCGGCAAGGATTAATTTCAAGAGCGGCGGCTAAGGCGAATGCGATTAATCCGATTTTGGTGAAACACAATTGAGACATAAACAAAAAATGAAATCAAGCTAAATCGATAATTTATGACTGTTTTTCGCTAAAGTTTAACCCTCGTGACCTTTGAATGATAAATGTAGTTGGAGCGCAAATAAAGTTAAATGAAATACAAATTTCGGTTTTTCCCGTTATTTACAACCTGTTACGGCGTCAATTCTAACACATACTTAAATGTAATTTTCCGTAAAACGGCCGAAAAACCGAGAGCCAAAAGCCAGAAATGGCCAGGCACTCACATGAAATATAACCCCAGAGCCTGGCCAAAAGGATAAAGCGCGGTAACAACAACAATGAGCCGGCGATAAACAGAGTCGAAAAAAGGAAATAATGGGGGTCGATGGGTGGGTGGAAAATAAACCAGCCCGAAACCTTTTTATTGATGCTTTTTACATGTCATAAAATATTTTTATAACATACTTTCGGGTGCAGGCCAAAAACATTTTGTAAATTCCGAGCGGCACAAGAAGAAGCATTAAACACACACACACATACACACACACACACACACACACACACTAACACATCCATAGTGGCATTTGCATTTACATGATGAAAGGCAACCACGAATGAAATTTAAACAATTTAAGCTCTTTTTTTTAGTTGTGTGGACCAAAAAAGAACTCCTGCCTCCGTCCATTAAATCAACTTGTCAATTTTCAAAGCATAATTTCCCTGTGGTTAGAGGAAAAAATAAATTTGTCTCAGCCCTTTCTGCCAACTTTTAGGACTGTTTTTAGGCCCTCATTTGTAGCATGTGTGCTGGAGATGTCAATGAATATGCTCTGCTGCGTCGGAAAATATGCAAAGGTTGGCAAAGACTAAAATGGTTGGCAAGATACATTTGTCGAATTCCAAATGCGGTGAAATGCAAATGTTTGTCAGACTTTGACTTTTTTAACTTTTTATCCCCACAAAATGCTACTTTCGTTTATTATTGAAATTTGTTTAAATATTATAGCATAGTTGGCATGCCAGAGATTTAAAAACTAATTCTTTGATGTGGAATATTACAAAATTAAAAGCACGTTATCCACCCCACCCAAATGAGAATTTAAAGCTGGCTAGTAGGGACCCAAAACCAAATGTAAGCTTTTGGTTATTCTTTGATTAAGATTTCGTTCTTTTTGTCTCTTCTTTTCTATAATAGTGTAATTCGCTTGCCCGCTCTGAGTCAACTTTAATATTGGCATGGAGCATTTTCCAAATATTTAAAGTGACTAACAGAAAACGTCATACAGGGCGTATGCTTAATACGCAAAATACGTGAGCCTGCTCAGAAATAAGCATAATAAATGCCAGAGTGGAAGGTTTCCGTCAAAGGAGCGCAAAAGCCAGGAAGAAGTTAAAGGGTTGCCATGCATCGTGCATCAAAATGCCATAAAGAACATGTTGGCCGGCCAATAAAGCGTAGACAGGAGGGAAAGGGGCCGAGGACTGTAGGAGAACATCTAAATGAACTTCGCCAGGGATGAAAAAGAATAGGGGTTTCGGCAGAGAAGGAGTCACGTTTCAGGAAGGACGACATGCGACATGCAAAAGGCCACAGGACGATCGAGCGATAGCACAACACACTCGCACACACACTCTTTTAGCTACGTGAGGTCATTTGGTAAATGTTTTAACAATTTAGATAAAGTTAACACATTTCGGTTTTTCTCTTTTGCCCCGAAATTGTAAAGGGTTTCTGTCGCAAAGCAGCGCTCTGCAAATGGGCATAAAATTAGTTGGGTCAGTCGAGGGATGTGACCAGAGGCGAAGTCGGATGCCCTTGACTCAGCCACGCACACACAGCGAACTTGGCCTTCAGCTGCCAGCGTTTATTATTCCGATAAGCAAAGTATACAAAATCGGGAAAAAAAAGAAAAATACAATAGGAAAAAACACTCAACTCATTTGCCCCAAATTTACTGCCCAGAGCTGTGAATGATAACCGAAGGGAAGTGATTTCGGATAAAGATATCCATCTATTACTTGTCATGCAGAAGGGTGACTTGAAGCTATAATTTAAGCAAATTTACACGAAATCCTTCACTTCTTCCAGCGACCACTTAATGTCCGAAATAAGACTAAATTCCAGCATTGAATGTTTGTAATTCGCCAATTTGCATAATTGTGGCTTGATAAACATGATAGCAGCAAGAAACTAATTAGGTTTGGGTACCATATTAAGAACTCCACTTGAAGAAACATTCCCTGAATTTGATATTTTTGGGTTTTTTCTATAGGGTTTTAAATTATTTCTTTATTTTTATGAGACTTTAAAAACTGCAAGTAATCTATTGATTTTTATTAATGAAATCTCTGATATTTCCGAGGTCCCACCAAAAGTAAACTCTTTTCTAGATTTGCTTAATCTTTTTTTCCTTTTGCTTACTTTTTTGCCTTTACAATATACTCAATGGAATTTCCTTTACAAACAAAAATATTCGCTTCTATCCTTCCTATCACGAAAGTGCCTTTCATGAGATGCTTCCGAATAATGCTCGCCCACAATATGCCCACAAATTGCGCTTTTATTTCGCATTGTAATCAACATGGCGAGGGCCCGAACAAGCAGTGTAAAACGCAGCTGAAAAGGAAAATTAAACTGCAAAAACAACCGCATTGAGTTTGCTGGGCGAAAGGCTCTTAGACACATTCCCAT
Source organism: Drosophila fuyamai (assembly GCA_018153365.1). Classification (NCBI taxonomy): domain Eukaryota; kingdom Metazoa; phylum Arthropoda; class Insecta; order Diptera; family Drosophilidae; genus Drosophila; species Drosophila fuyamai. Next base: position 8,509,881 of record JAECXW010000116.1, on the reverse strand, counting down.
TCATTATGCAGGCCATGTGCAAAGGGCAGAAGTCTTCGAGTGGGCCGGGCCAAGTGATTCCGGGCCAGAAGCGAGGATGCACAGCTCCGAAAATGGGAACGCCGATTCTGCCTTCTGCCTTTCTGCCTGATGCCTGATGCCCACAGACATTAGCATCCAAGCGATTTAGACAGGCGGGATGGGAGCGAATCCGGCATTGCTGCTTGGAGAGTGCTTAAAATATAATTTTATGGTTTCCTTTTTTTATTTTGTCCATCTTTTGGCCCCTCACAGCCGCCTGTTAACATTTCGATTATACTTTTTAATTAAATTTCCAGACACTCTGAATGCCGCGCCATAACTGCATTCAATTATTAAACAGGCAAACATCCAGCAGCTAGCAGCTCGTTCAATGACCCAGCTCTATAGAAAGAACCCACTTCAAACGTTCAACTTCGATTGTTCGGGCTAACTCCACTTTTTAGTGTTTTATTTTTTTCGGAAAATGGGTTAAGTATTGAGCCCGATTGTTGCTGTTATTTTGCATCCCATGGTCCCTGCTTTTTTTTGGGGGCTATTCCTGCATCCGTCAGCAGGCTCCGGAGCCTCTGGTCTCTGACGTCCTGTCCGGTTTAGCTCTTCCTTAATTTTACATGAAGTGGCTGACTGTTTGGGGGAAATAGAGATACAGAGGATGGGACTGTCGGGGCCCTATTGGGAAAACTAACTGGCAAATCAGAACCAGAACGGAAGTTAGCTTCGGCAAACCAAAGTTTTAATACCCTTGTAGTCACACCGTCAACAAATCAAATTAGGTCGAAAACGTATCCTTTCTGCGTTTCAAATTACTGACCAAAATTACAATAGTTTACATTTTTTGATCAATTGGGGAATAATGGTCAAACGTGTAAATGCCACACCTTTTTGAATTCGTCATAAAATTTCCAATCGATTGGCATTCACAGCTGACAGAGTAATTTTTTTTGGCCATGGAAATGGCAATATCAACTCGCCCAGTGAGGGTCGAAAATATCTAATTTAGTGCGTTTTAATTTTCAGACCAAAATTGTAATTACCCTCTGAAAGCGTATACATAGGTGCAGAATTTCCAGCTGGTTCGTTCCGAATATTGGAACATTTTCCCTTATTATACCCGTTACTCGTAGAGTAAAAGGGTATATTGTATTCGTGCAAAAGTATGTAACAGGTAGAAGGAAGCGTTTCCGACCCTATAAAGTACATATATTCTTGTTCAGGATCACTAGCCGAGTCGATCTAGCCATGTCCGTCTGTCCGTCTGTCCTGTCTGTCCGTCTGTCTGTCCGTCTGTCTGTCTGTCTGTCCGTATGAACGCTGAGATCTCGGAAACTATAAAAGCTAGAAGATTGGCATTTTGTATGTAGATTTTAGGAGTTCCTACGCAGCGCAAGTTTGTTTCAAAATGGTGCCACGCCCCCTCTGACGCCCACAAGCCACAAGCTGTGGCCACAGTTTTGATGCTATTATGAAATTTTTTTTTTATATGTATTTGTTTCGTCAATACCTATCTATTGGCCAAATAAAAGATTGCCACGCCCACTCTAACGCCCAAAAACCCATTAAACGCTTAAGCCTGGCTAGCGCCTACATTTCCGCCTTTCATGGCGTATACAATAGCGCCATCTAACGGATGACTTTGGAACAGCTGGCCAAGGTGCTCAACAGAGTCAATGTTAATTCTCGATAAGGATTTCTATTAAAGGAAATTGCGATGGCTTCAACTCAGCCAAATTGGAGGTGTTCCCTGGGTACCGATTTTAACATAAAAATCGGGAACTGATTCGAGCGGCGAAAAACATACAAGAAGGCATATTTATATTAAGTTGTTTAGCTGAGTAACGGGTATCTAATAGTCAAGGCACTCGACTATAGCGTTCTCTCTTGTTTTCGTTTCGAATTGGGCACACGTCTAGAGTTTTGAGTGTTCGTTAGCAAATCATAGGTATTTGAAAATTAATACTTTTAATAGGCAACTTTTGACATCCGAAATGATGAACCCTGTTCGAATTCCATCAGTTGACTGGGCTTAATTCAAATGCAGTTAACCTTACGAGTCTGTTTACCAATAGGATTCCCCAGCCTTGGATACTTATCCAAAATTTACATAGGTGGCCCAGACTAGCCAACTCCAAACAATTTGGGGAAAGGGGGAGGATTCCGTTTGGACGGCATCAAATACAACCTGACAGCTTAATTATTCTTCCAACATCTGATTAGAAATTACTGATATGAATGGATGGAAGTTGACCGTAACGAAGATGATGAGCAGCAAGTTCAGTTATCGGTAATAATAAGCGAGGAGGCTTTAAAGACACAAAGCTTTTACTTTGATGTTAATATCCTATTAGATGATCAGGATTCTGTTTGTTTTTGAAAAAAATATTTTTTGGTAGGTTTGGCCAGAAAAATATTTAAGAAGAGGATGAACCTAGTTTTGTGGGAGTCGGTATATTGGTTTTCCATTACTGAAAAATTGCTTTATTTAAACAAGAGCTTTTAAATTTGATTAAATACTTGATTTTAGTAAAAGATTTGTCTTATTGCTTATGCAAAATTTTTTACCTAATTTAAATCACATTTACTAAATAAAGGATAATACAAAAATACCAAATTTTGTCTGTGAGAACCACGGACATTAAAGGCAAACAATGAAAAAATAAAAATCCTTTGCTCTTATTTTTAAATTTAGCAACAGCTCGATGACTCGCTTGCAATTTGAAACTCGTGGCCCAGTGTCATTATTTGGATGCAGGATGAAAATGAAAACTCACCACGCGCCTTCAATTTTCGTTGTTTGACAAGCGACGGCTGAGTTTTTGGGCACGCCTAGGGCCACAATTTTTGGATGCTAAATCACGGGACGGCAATTGGCGACGCGTGTTTCGGGCCTGTTGACATGGCAACATCGTCGTCATTGGGCTCCGGCTCCCATCATTGGACACCCGCATTGTAGCCGTTTTTCGCATTTCATAAGCCGCAGGTCAAGTCATTATGCATGTCCTTTGATTGGCGGGGGGTCGAAAAATGAAGCTAATTTTGTTAGCTTGGCCAGCCGGTCCATGTGAAATGGAGGGCGTTTGAATGGGCTTAGAGTCCGGCCAACTACTTGAATTAATTTATCTTATCGCCGGCTGCAGTGGAGTGGTGTAGGGGGTAGGAAAATAGGACCATGACGAGGGCCAGTCAGCATCATGCATTGTTGGCGCTCAAGTTCCACTTATCAGCATCAACAGCAATAAAAGCAGCAGCAACAGCAACAATGACTGGCAGCCATCACGAGCTTCATTTGAGGGCATAAATTTTTATGCCATGCGCTTTTCACGCGACCCGTTTTTCTACGCCATTAGCCGCTGAAGTGGAGGGCCGGAAAAAGTGTTGCATACTTAGGCGCGCAGTTTGTCCTTCGGTAGAAATTCAATTTGCTCTCTTTAAGAATGCTTTACATTGGTTCAGCGTACCAGGGTATGTGAGTGTGTGTGTGTGTTTGTGTCTGTATGTATGGCTAGCATGCCTCACATTGTGGCAAGTCAATTATTTTCTTGTTTAGCAAATTGCTACACATTCAGGTTTAGTGTAGACATTGTGGGCCCTTGCTTTGCTCAACTTTGTTTTACTCCGTGCGAGCGTCTGTGCAACATCCTCCTCATCACTATCACCATCATCATCATCGTGTCCGCTTTGTTGAAGTTATTTCTTCTTCGCATGATTTTTTGGTTAACAAACACGTTTGTTAGGCGAAAAAAGAAAAGAAAGCGACCACTGCAAAACAACAACTAAACTTTTTTAGGTCTCTATAGCTGCAGCAGTATGACATTTAACATGTTATTCCTATTCAGATGCAAATCTGTGAACTTCCAATTAAAAATGTTATCAACACATTTAGTTACTACACATAAAAGTCTGGTATTAAAAAGGGATAACAAAAGACTAAATCCGACTAAAAGGCTTATGGAGTTTTTGAATCTAGCTTGATTTTAACTTTTGGTTTTATTAAAAGACATAGACAAAGCTTCACCCGTACATCTCATCTGCACTAAGAAATACATTTAAATATTATGGCTTATCATATAATAAAGTCTAGTAAAATAAAATTAATCTCAAATAAATTTGCAAATCTTACCTCTTAAAAATATAAATAAAAATAATATTTGAATAATTTACTTAACTTTTTAATTGTTGCTAAGAAAACCAAGACTGAATATTTGAAATTATAAAGGTCTATATATCATTTGATCATTTAAAAACTTCAGTCAGACTAGAAAACTATCAAATAATAGTCGTTCTTAAAAATGGGCTGTCGGTTAGCATACAACCCAATTCTTAAAGATTTTTTCTCTCTATTATAAAAGCCCAAAACGTGCCTGGATTGAGCTAATGAAGATTTTGGCGAAAGCCAAATGCTTGATAGATGGCCTTGGCAAGTGCTTTGCCAGCTTAATCGTATTCGGCTTTCCACTAGAAAGACTGACAAAATGCATCCCGAACTCAACTCTGTCTGCTACAGCGCATTGATGGGCTATGGGGGTTAAAGGTTGGGCATAAAAAACCCACAAGAATATTCCATTTTAGATCGTCAATGGGCTAGAAGTGGGCACCCAAATTGACCAATTAAAGGACCTGGGTGGGGGTTGAAATAGTTTTAGGTTACTAAGCCTTGCATAATTTTTACGCAAGCATGCGTTGTTATTTGCCTTGTTAACAGCTGCGTCAGCAGGAGTCGGGTTTGGAGTCCTGGCTCTTGCATTCATGGCAACCTCAACGACAAAGTCAACGTCATTGTTCAAGTGCACCATGAAAAGGACACACACGCTGCGGGCAGGGGGCAAGGGCAGGTGGAGGAGGACCAGGACGAACGGGGTAGAAAGGCCAGGCCAGGCAGCAGAGTCATAATGCAAATATGCCATAAACTCAAAATGTCAGAGCAAAGTGCAACAAGAACAGTGAAGGACGAGCATGAACACAAGGACATAGGACGCAGAACGCAGGACGTGGGACAAGGGATAAGGACAGCATCGGCAACATCTCAACATGATGCGCCTTTGTTGCTATTACTACTCAGAAGACCAGGGTTGCAGGATGGCCAGGAAGCCAGAGTCCTGCGATTGATGGATGGAAGCAAAGGACGAGAATGAGACGGAAGAAACGACCAAAGAGATGCCACAATCAACGTCATTATCCGTTGGCATTGAGCGTGCTTAAATTGTCACCTCAAGGAAGGCAGACTGTCCAGGATAAGGCGAAGGAATTTCAATTAAACTCTGCAACCGATGGAAATATTTGCACATTTATTTTAAGTGTTTGAGTAAATAACACCAAATCTGTTTAATGAAACACAAAGGCAGTTTCGTCTAAATTAATCTTGACAGCAAGGACAACCTGGTCGCAAGACAACGGTCAGTTTTACAGATTTTCGTGTGCGTGTCGGCCGTAATTGGCTTAATACATTAAAAATACGTATGTAAATTTAGAAAAGGCAAAAAGGATCAGAATGGAATTTAATAAATCAAAGTAAATTTTGCATGAAAATAAAGGTATGCTTGAGCTAAAATTTCTGTTTAAATTGCTGAGTTATTTTCACAATCAACGCTGGCATCCCTAATGAACCCAAAGCGAGTTCGGGGATTACTTTGCGAAGGAAAATGTTTTGGAAAACAAACCACATATAAAAGTTAATTATGAAAAATTATCTATTGATGTGACTGGTCCCGAGGGTCCAACTTCTGGGCAAATCACGTGGCGAAAGTTCATTTCCACAGCCATTAAAATGAGCAATGTGCCCCTGACAGCCGGACACACGGGCATATGGTGTGTTCTTCCATCATTTTGTGGCTTTCTTATAATTGCAGTTTATTAAGTGAGTTCATATAATAATATTCTGTTAGTTTCCGTTACAGCGTTTAAAGTCTGTTCATTTATTATAAGGATTAGTTATTACAAGCATCAAAAGAATGTTTAATGTACTTAATTGGGTGCATGGCGTCCGGATAATAATGTAAGGAAGGAAAAGTAGCGTTTCCAACAGTATAATCTTTAACTTACTTATAAGCCGCAACTTAATCATCTATACTAAAAAAGATAAAGTACACTTACACTTTATTTAAGCATTATTTTTTCAGTGCTGGATCAAAAACCTACAAAATTTGTGCTTATATTAATAAAATAGCACTTAAAAGTAATTTCTCGATATTTAAGAAATTAAAATCAAAAATTGCTTTTTATAAAAATAGTTGAGCGATATCATAATAGTAAGAAATTAACATAAATTATGTATTTGCATTTTATACTGAGCAATAAAAGCCAACCAGGAAATTAATGCAGATAAATATATTAAAAGAAGCTCGTTGGAAATACCGCAGATGCCGAAAATGCTAACTCCAAACTCGCAAAGATTTAAGTGGATGTAGAATCTGTCCAACTGTAACAAAATACAAAAATAAAACGTTATAAATATTATAATAAATATTGTAGGAAATTGACTGACCGTAGTGTGAAATTCCTTTAAATCAGCGAATGCGTCGATCTCCAAATTTGACTGTCGAATCATCCTATACTGGGTATTCGCACCGTGAACAGAAAATGATAACAGAAGTAAATCCAACACGAGCTTGCCAATAAGTATCCAAACATAAAAGCTGTTAAACTTCAAATAGACAATCAAATCCAGACTGACAATGGCGATTACCAGGATTTTATGTAGCAGTGCCACAAAAAGGGGCAGAACAAATAATTTGTGAAACGAAGTGCTGATATAATATATTTCTTCATAAAGGTATATGCACTTTTCCAGTCGATTTTTAACTTTTCTTATTTGTTTTCGGCTAACTGTAGTATCCAGCTTAAGTAGTTGTGAGCGCAGATGGGTACGAACATATTTGTTGATATCCGAATAAAAAACACCCACACTGAGGTAGGCCATAACATAGATGTGCAGGAAAATATTGTTGCCGATGACAACGTAAATTTGGCACCACCAATCTATTAATCTGATCCCAATAACACGTTTATTTTCGAAAAAAAACCGGAAGCTTATCTCATTGGTCAAGCAAATTAAAATGAGCAGAATGAAAACCAGCTCACGTCTTCCGCCAAATCCATTTTTTTTCGGTTTAAACAATTGGTTTATTTGTCTGAAGATACACAAAAACTTATTGACTAGCTCAAAAATTTCTGAGCCTCGTGAAAGTGTATATGTCAGGATAATAAAAGTGTTGGAAATGGTCAATATAAGTCGAGTACCATGAGCAAACATCTCTAACTGACGATCCATTAAAAGTATAAGCCATGAGCAGACATATATAAACCTACTTGAGACTACCAATTGATGCGTAATACCAAGCCACTTGATCAAGATTTGAATTTTAACTTTTTTCTCTTCACTACTTTGGTTTGTGTAAAAAAAAATGATTCCCATAATTTGTGCATAGCGGAAAAAGCTTCGTAAAATTCCGGCGTTGAGTTTAGGAACACTCATCTGACGAAGGACCCCGAACATGACCGCTGTGGTTTTAAGTTCGACTCGGATTGAGAAATATTTCCTTTAAGTGATGCAACTCGCAGTGCATTTGGTTAATGAAAGCATAAGGTCAAGCGCGAGGAGATAGAATCTTGACAGGTGACAAAAGTGGACAGTTCCCCACTAAAATTATTGCTTAAATGTATTAGGATTGAAGTTAATTTTGTTAATGACAATTTATGCAATATATGGATGAAATTGATCGCTGTTTCTTAACACCTAAATATAAGTTAAAAGATTGATTATAATTTTATTTTAAAAAAATCAAACTTTTCTTTATTGAGTTGGATTAAGAACTAACTTTAATTAAGCTAAACAATTATTCATTATGACTACGCGTCGTTCCACCGCTGCCGCCGTCTCTGCCGCTGTTGCTGCTTCTGCTAACGTTCTTTGTTATTATTGGTTGCTGCTATTCTTCGCTGTCGCTGTTGGCCAATTTTAATTGTCATTGGCCAATGCATTCAAGTTATAGTTTTTGTTGTATACACTTGGCCAAGTTCGATCAACTTTGAAAATTGGTTATTCTGCATTCCCACGATCGCTGACCGAAAGGTGCTAGCTCAATGGGGGCATTTGTTGTGCAACCAATGCTTACTCTTACTTATGTCTGGGTCTTCATATAATTTTAGGTGTTAACTTGTATTATGCACAGAGTAAATTATTAAAGTACATTGGATAACTTTTTCGAATTAAAACCGATTTCAAAGTGGCTTACCTCTTAAGGAATGTTGTTTAATTTTCTAATAACCTATCAAGTTCATTTCCACAGCCATTAAAATGAGCAATGTGTCCCCTGACCATCATATTGTGGCTTTCTTATAATTGAAGTTTATTAAGTGAGTTCATAGAATGCTATTCTGTTAGTAAATACAGGCATCAAAACAATGTGTAATGTACTTAATTGACATTATGGTACTCGGTGAAAATATGTAAGCAAGGAAAAACAGTGCTTTCAGCAGTATAATCTTTAACTTATTTAAAAGTTGCAGATTAACCATCAATATTAAAACAAGAAAGGAAAGCTAACTTTGGGTGGAGAGCTAACTTCTCCAAAATTATTCATATGATGCATTCTAAATACTCATAAAAAATCCAAACGTCCTAACTTTAAAAACACCAAAGTTATGGCATTTCCGATCGTTCAGTTATATGGCAGCTATTAGATATAGGAGGCCGATCCCAGCCGTTCCGACTTATATACTGCATGCAAAGGGAAGAAGGGTGTGTGCAAAGTTTCAATTCGATATCTTTCAAATTGAGAGACTAGTTTGCGTAGAAACATATAGACGGACAGACGGACATGCTTTTATCAACTCAGGAAGCGATCCTGATCAATAATATATATACTTTATAGGGTCGGCGATGTCTCCTTCATTGCGTTGCACACTTTTGACCAAAATTATAGTACCCTCTTTATTTAAACATTCTTTTTTCAGTGATGAACCAAAAGCCTACTAATATTCGTGCATATCTTTATTTACTAAGCCTTTAAGTAATTTGTCGCGACTTAAGAAATTAAAAACTTATATTTAATAAAAATAGTTACTAATATATTTATCGTAAGAAATTAGTTTAAATTTGTTATCTGCATTTTATACTGAGCAATAAAAGCCAACCAAGATAATAATGAAGATAAAAACATTAAAAACAGTTCTTTGGAAACATTGAAGAGGCCGAAAATGTTAACTCTGAACTCGCAAATATTTAGGTGGATGTAGAATCTGTCCAACTGTAATAAAATGCCATTTAAACGTGATAAATATTTTAACAAATATTGTAAATAAAATTGACTGACCGTAGTGTGGAATTCCTTTAGATCATCGTCGATCTCCAAATTTGGCCGTCGAATGATCCTATGGTGGCTATTTGCACCCTGAACAGAAATTGATAGCAGAAGTAAATCCAACATGTGTTTGCTAATAAGAATCCAAAGATAAGAGTTGCTTAATTTGAAATTGCTAACCAAATCCAAACTGACCATGGCGACTATCAGAATTTTATGTATCAGTGCCAAAAAAAGTGGCAGAACAAATAGTTTGTGAAACGAAGCGCTGATATAATATATCTCTCTATAAAAGTATATACACTTTTCCAGTCGATTTTTAACTTTTCTTATTTGTTTTCTGCTAACTCTAGAATCAAGTCTGTGTAGTTGTGAGCATAGATCGGTACGAACATATTTGTTAATTTCCAAATAAAGAATACCTATACTGAGGTAGGCTATAATATAGATGTGCAGGAACATATTGACGCCGATGACCGAGTAAATGTGGCTCAAACGATCTATTAATGTAGGGTCAAAATGAATTTTCCTTTCCAAAAACCACGCGAAGGTTATCTCATGGGTCAAGCAAGCCAAGGTGAAAAGAATCAACACCAGCTCTCGTCTGCCGCCAAATCCAATTTTTATCGGTTTAACCAAATGCCTTATTTGCCAGAAGATATACAAAAACTTATTGACTAGCTCAATAATTTCAGAGGCACGTAAAAGTTGGTAGGCCAAAATAGTAAAAGTATTGGTAGTGCTCATTATAAGTCGAATACCATGAACAAATATTTTTAAGCGAGTATCCATTGCGAGTATATACGATATATAGGTAATTATAAACCTACTTAAGAACACACATCGATGCGTAATACCAAGCCACTTGATCCAGTTTTGATTTGCAGCTTTTTCCTCTCCTCTACTTTTCTTTATGCAAAAAAAAATAATTCCCAGAAATTGTGCATATCGGAAAAAGCAGCGTAGGATTCCAGCGTTGAGTTTAGGAACACTCATCTGACGAAGGACCTCGAACATGACCGCTGTGGATTTAAGTTCGACTCGGATTGAGAAATAGTTCCTTTAAGTGATGCAACTCGCAGTGCATTTGGTTAATGAAAGCATAAGGTCAAGCGCGATGAGATAGAACCTTGACAGGTGACAAAAGTAGACAGTTCCCCACTAAAATTATTGCTTAAAAGTATTAGGATCGAAGTTAATTTGGTTAATGACAATGTATGTAATATATGGATGATATTGTGGGATGTTTTTGAACACCTGAATATATTATGCACAGAGAAAATTTTCCAAGTATAATTTTCTAATAATCTATCAATTTTTTGACCCATTTTTTTGTTAGTTATTCTTAAGTTTTCGATGACTAATCGAAAAGTTGACCTGCAATTGAACTTCTAGATTCCATAAGTTTACCAAATTTAAGACGATTTTAAAGTGACATAGCTCATAATATTTGTGTTTGGATTGTCTATTAAACTTCATTAATTTTAACGTTAATCAATTTGTTCATTAATTTTCAAGTTAGTTATTTTTTAGTTTCCGATCACTTGTAAAATGGTGACCCAAAATTGAACTTCTAGAATCCATAATATAATTCACTTTAATCCGATTTCAAATTAACCGTTGGTGGAACGTCGACAGATAGTAGAGAATAAAATTTACAAGTACATAAGTAACAAGTAAAGCGGAAACGATTGCATTTGTTTTATGACTCTTGGTTTTAACTTTGAATTAAAACACGATTTAATGCGGTGCTGTGTCTTTATTATTAGAAGATTGGCTTAAGACTAAATCGAATGATGCAAAGAAATCAGATCTGTGTTATGTATTCATAATTCATTGAGCGCCAAGATTCACATATTGCTACTTTCGATTATTGTTTAGATTTAGGTCGCTGGAACCGCAGAAGGCGATTCGCAGTTTTGGTTTATTTATAACGTAGAATAACAATTAAATCTCGAAAAAATTGGGATCGAATTCTTAAAAAAATATTTCTGTACTCAAATGGGTTCTACATATGAATGTTGGTTTCAGGAGTGTCAGTGCTAACAAATTTGGTGAAGATTTTCTGCACTTAATTTAAATTTATTTTGAAGCGAAAACAAATTGACGTTAATGGTTTTGAAAATATTTCTTATATCGGCTGCAATCGATATTGTAAGATGAAGATAAAATAGCTGACCAAGGCGGACAGGAATACCAAGAACAGTTCGTTAGATACATCAAACATTCCAAGCGGTCGCACCCGAAACTCGTATAGATTCAGACGAAAGTAGAACATCTCCATCTATGGATAATATTGAGTGCGATGAGTTTTCATTATTCGGTATTTGGCTGATTACTTACCGTTCTGTGCCAATTTTTGCTTTCGCCAAGATTGCTGTTCTCAAGCATTAGATAACGAATTTCACCAAATTGAACTTTTGCCCTATGGACCGATATGGTCAAAAGAAACATGTCCAAAACCTCATTCAGAGTCTTTGAACATAATAAGAAGAAATGAACTCGGTTCTTGATCATGACTGTATATCCGAGAGCCAGCACACTGATGGCACATTGGCTCAGTCCAAAAAAGAGTGGAATATCATATACTTTTTGGAACAGGGATGTTAGGGAATAGATTTCCTCGTAGGCTGCCAAAACTCTTTTAAAACTCCATCGAAATTTTTTTAATTTTTTTTTTGTGGGCTGAACTTTTAGTCTCTCTAGTTGGCATCGAACAAACTTATTAATATCGCAGTAAAGAAGACCCAGACTCACATACCATAAAAAGCTAATGCTCACGAGCAGTTTAATGCCGAGAGAGATAATGACATCGGTAAAATAAATGAAAAGTGAAACTGGCTTCAAATTTTCAATGATTAATCCGAGTAGAAAGATTTCCTCATTTATGAAGCAGACCAAAGTTAGAAGTAAAATAACCAGCTCATATTTTCCTCCGAAGCCAATTTTATTTCGGTTGCAAGTAGCTTGAACATTTTGAAAAAGCTGCAGCTGTTTTTTTACCACCTGTATGATCTCAGGTCCTTGAAATAGCTGCAATCTCAGGATAATCATAAATAAGGTAATATTAAGCAATACGCGGATAAAGTGCAAGAACGCTTCAAGCAAAACATTCGTTTCAAAAGTCCATGAAACGTAGTTATAGACATATATAGACACATGTATTAATAGACATCCTGTGTGAAAAATTGCAAAACTCCACCTCCATCTGGGACCACTTTCCTCTATGGTCAATTGGCCAGCGGTTCCGCTTTTAAGTCTCAAGCTAACAATGCCCGAGAATCTTGCGATGTGGAATAGCCAGTGTAGAATTCCGGCCGAGAGTTTCGAAATGTTTAACTTGCGAAGGACTCCGAACATTTTCAAAAACGGTCTAGCCACGATTGAGCTAAGGAAAAAATATGAAACACAAATGGATCCACCTCTAACTGCATTTCGCTAATGAAAACTTGACACTTGTGTCCGACAATATCTGTAGTGTCAAGCTGTCAAATATCTTTGTCCGTATCATAGTTGTTAGTATCTTTTAGTACACTTCTCGAAAAACAAAGTTTGTGACCTGATAAAAAATGTAAATCTTCAACACAATATTTATAAAATCAATCAATTATATTTTAAAATAGCAGCTATGTAATAATTTTTTAAAATGATATTCAAAAAACGAAAGCCCAAGGCAATTTCAATTCATCTGAATACAAACTGTGCACAAACCTATCAATTATTGCTATCAATTTCAACAATTAGTCAAATCAAGCAGATTTGCAATTTACAGTTATGCATGTTTGTGTAAATTATTTATTCAATGAATGCGGCTTTAATGACAAATGTGATCAACGAAAACCGCTTAAATGCATTGAGGGTGTTTGTGTTTAAGTGTTTGGGAGTAGCCACCTCCGCATGTTTCACATTAAGTGTAAAGTTATTTATGAACGTAAATGCATATTCGACTAATGACCCTAAAATACATAATCATTCTCTCACTTTACTGTGTGCTAATATTGGTATGGAAATGCCATTAAAACCATCTCGCCTGTTAAATAGAATAAAATTAAATGGAATAGTTTCGCTACCTAAGCGTTCATTGATTTAAGTAAATATTAGCTCAATACACTAGCACATACGCATTGAAATTTCAAGAACTGTCATAAACAGAAAGTGGACCAGAAAACAGATCAGGTAGCCATTATCCTTTGCTTATTGATCTATACTAAAAACCATCCTCCGACACGCTCGTCATTTGCCACATTGGAGTATGTCATTAATTTTATAATGGCATCCGCAAGACATAAAACATATAAAACCAAATTACATGAGGATACAAGTCAAGTTTCTTAGGCCACACATATTTACAGATAAATACAGTGTGTTTCATAAAGGCTCAATAAAGTTTGGTTTAATCCTTAGTTGTTTCCTTAACATAATTAAACACAAATAATACTTTTTATAAATCTACAAAACGGAGAATTTGTTTGCTATGTATTGAAAAGGAGTATTTTATAATTTTAAAATTGAATTAAAGCTGAACAACTTACAGGGAATTTATTGATAAATCGTTAACTTGGCTTGTGATTTTTATTTAAAGACCAATTGTTTTTTTTTTTAATTCTGGACTTCTATTTACTTATAAACATTAATGATTATGCTTATGTGTATTAAATTCAATTAAAACCGAAGTTCTGTCTGGGACTGTACCATAGTTGTCCTACCCTAATGGTTTGTTTCGGTCAGCATTTAGCTTCGTTTTTGCGGTTTCTCCTTTCTTGTGTTTGTGGGAATGGTTATATCTGGCCATTTCAGTGCGGGTCCTGTCAAATTGCTGCGTTGACAACTGACATGTGCCTACTGCCCCCTCGTCCCTCCATCTTCGTCCTGGAGAAACGTTAGCTATATTATAGCCTCTAATTACTGTTGGCCAGTTAGCCAGTTTGGCAGTTGTCACGGCCAGCAAACTTAACACCGCTTTCACTTGCTTGAATTTCAAAACCTTTCGTGTTTACGACATTTGCTTGTAATTTTATTACATTCCTTTCTCGCTCTCTTCGGTCTATCCCCGTCTCTGTCATCCTCGCTGTGGGCTTCTATTACAGCCTGTCTCTTCATAAATAATTAATGCCTTTGAGGTATGTAAACTAACAGGATACGGTTGTTCAACGGCTCGCCTTGCGTGTGTGTGTGTGTGAGAACGAGTGTCTACTTTATGTCCTGTAAATAAATTTGAGTGCGTAAGTGGAATTTTGTTTGCTTTAGCTAACAAGTATTACCTTCCTGCGCATGTATAATGGCTATAAAAGCAAGACTTTCGGGTTAATGAGTGTATCGAGTTAACGGCTTTTAGTGGCCAAAATACCTTTAGGTTCATCAGATATAGTTAAAATTTTGGAATGGATATGAGTTGATCATAAAAAGTTTGTTGCCCATAATTTTATTAGATTATAATACATGTTGTTTATTGGAGCATATCCTTTGAGTTAATTAATTTTGAGTTAATTAATTTAAGTTTAAGCCATTTAATAAGCTTGAAATAAGTTTAATGGAGCACAAATACCTTAGATCATTGAAGCATTCCCATAATTAATGTTCAATTTCAGAACAATTGTAAATGTGTTGAGCCCATTGTCTCTCAATTAACATACTCTTAATCTCAATTCTAAACAATTAATGGATGAAGCAGATAACTACTCTTCAAGGGTTTCATCGATCAGACGTATCGAAATAATTGATTTTTGATTGGGCTTATCAAAACAATTGATTTTGGAAATTGCTCCTGCATAAATGGATTTGCTTATGACAATGGCGTAGAATTTAAATATACCAGCCAGCCGGCTTAAATGAAAAGCAGCCGGCAGAGAAGAGGCCATAACGCAACATTGCAGCAGGCGTAAATTGGTGTCTAATAAACACATAACCAAGGTTCATTTGCTGCAGGAGGCACTAAATTGCATTAGCACAAAGGCTGACATGCCACCGCCCACATGCCACCTTTTGCCCGCACAGTTTGCCAACTTGTCGACAAATATGTGTGCAAGATATTTGGCCTACAGGCGTGTCGTGTGGCTGCTCGATTCTCCGCCCAACCTGAAAATCCGTGACAGTTTTGTTTATGGCCCATGGCAAGCTAAGGCGTATCTCAGTTACATTCGAATGCATTGCTCTGGCAAAGGCAACAACAAAGCAGAAGCATTGTAATGACCTTATATACCTTTGCACCAGGAACCACGATGTTCCCCTCGGCATGCAAGCTCTTAAGCTCCAATAGCTCCAGATCAAGGTTTACCGGTTAAATGAGCAAGCACAAATAACACCATTCACTTAATTAATAACTGAATGCATCATTATAATCGATAATGCTGGGCTTTTTGTTAATTAAAATGGATTTGAACCTTAAGGGCCGTGAGGATTGGTCTATTCGTATGCCTAAGAAAGGCAAAAACAATAAAGAGAATAGTTGTAATTTCTCTTAGACATTCGGAAATCTTGTAAAAATTTTCCGTCAGATTTTTTTTATTTTTAGGTCCAAAACGCTTTGAAAAAATTATGTAAAATCTGTTTTTTTCTCTCTTAAATTTTTGTTGTACTCGTATGCATTATGCTTTTTCCACAGAGCAGAATAATATACCTGAAATGGCTCTTAAGATAATGGAATAAGTAAAATAATTTACCTTAAAAATCGCCTTCTTAAAAATTCGCAAAACGAACTAAATGGAATTGGGGAAAAAAGCAATGGAGAACCAATTCTAAAACAATTTCCGGCATCTTTACTACAAAATCAGATACGTATGCATTAAGTTTTTGAGCTTTAATAGACAGACAGCATTTAGGCCTTGAGAAATATAAATTTGCAATCGGGGACAATATCCGACGGAGCTGGTAACGTCAGTTGCCCCGCAAACCACCCACTTGCAACCGCTCCCAACCAATAGCCACCACCCACCAACCCTATTTCCCAAAAACACCAGGCAACAATCTAGTGCACCTACCCACTAATTGCTTTGGGCGTTGGAATGCCGGCCAGTTTGGCAGTCGGACAATGGCATTCGGTTTAGAGTGCTCGAGCTCCTCGCTGCAATCACGACCCCATTGTGACCTTAAGCAATGGCAGTGCCGGATACTAATATGTGCTACTGTTGCCACGCCCACTAATTACGGCAATGGCCGTTCGCCCAGCGAGGGGCGAGAAATTGTTAATTAATTATCAGCTGGAGCTACTCTTTGTTGTGGGCTGGCTAATGCATTATGTTTATTAAAGTTTCGAGTACAGCGAATACTTAGTGTACAACGAATACTTAATGCATATCGCATACCACGTGTACATAAAATTCTTAGTCAGAATCGGTATCGGAATAGACGAACTGCTTGGGCTTGATCCTGATCTTGGGACCCTTATCGAAATCCAATTTTCTGGCCTTTGAAGCGCTGCAACAGGGCTTGTCGAACAATTCTTCGTCGGCCACATCCTCGCAGTCCATAACGTTGTCATTTTCATCCTCTTCGTTTGACTCATCAATATCCCCATCATTAGCCTGCTCATCGAATTCGGCAGGCTTAATGGCCGCATTGCGATTAATGCGTATGCCCTGGGTGCGCTTTGGATTGCTAATGTGTTGCTCTGCATTCGAATCATCCGCAATGTAGTGGGGCATCGGTCGAACACGAGGCTTCTTACGATTCACCTGATCCTCGCGAAGCCTGTCACGTTCCCCCCTTTGCCGTTCGGCCAGTTTCTCCTTGACGCGCTGCTCACGATCCTGTCCAGTATCAGCGACTACATCTAATGGCACCTTGACGCAGTGCATTGACGGCTTAGTCATCGCCCGATTATGCAGGCCCTGGACATGACTCTGCCCGATGTTGGAGTCCAGTTTGGGACGCAGTGTCATCGTGGCGTTGATCGATCCCTGACCTTGGTAGCAGGTCCCCAGGTAAACATACAAGTTATTTGGTTCTTTCAAAGGATGGTGAATCACATCGAACACCTCGGCACCCACATGGCATGTCTCGCTGCCATCTGACCAGCGAATAATCCTCGAATTCGACTCCTTGATTTTGTCGTGGTTCTCTCGCCATCTGATTGTTGTTTTTAGGCGATTTATGAAATCCACGCGAGCCTGCTCGTCTTTTAAGTCCTCTGGAATCATGTGATTCGCAAAGCTCAGAGCCTCATAGGCCCTGGATTCCACGGCTATGAAATGGGGAAGACCTATGAACTGCCCTGGACCGCCAAGAAGTCCACAACTATCAGCTGGTAGAGTGACATGTAACTTTGCCGTCAGCTTGTCTCCCAACATTTTTCGATACTTATCATCAGAGGGCATTGGATTTTCTTGGGGTTGGACAGTTTCGTCCTCGCTACTAGCTGAAATCTCGCTCGTTTCGTTGTAAGTGCACTCCAAATTTACTTTCTCATTTGACTGCTGCTTCGCAGGACTCTCACCGAAATCGTTATTAATACTAAGACTGTCAGAGGAAACACTTAGCTCATGCATAATATCATATTTGAGATTATCTTTAATCGGTTTATCTCTGCCTGGAGATGATATGTCCTTAGAGTTTGACCCTGGATTATTTTTCAAAGATAGTTTATTCTTAGAGATCGAGCGTGATGAAACATACGGAAATATTTTATTCTTGTGGATATTTCCTCTCTTCACTTCTTCTTCCGAACTTGGGGACGAGTTGTAAGTAACATTTTCTGGTTTTAAATTGTCCTTATATATCGGAAGTGATGTCGCATATTGCACCGTGGGCAATATTTTTTCCTTGTCATTATTTCCTCTCTTCAGTTCTCCTTCCGAGCTTGGAGGCAAACTGTATCTCATATTATTACTACTATCAGCTGATAGAGTGACATGGAACTTTGCCGTCAGCTTGTCTCCCAACATTTTTCGGTACTTATCATCATGGAACATGGGATTTTCTTTGGGTTGGACAGCTTCGTCCTTGGTAATAGCTGGGATCACCATCTCACTCGTTTCGTTGTAATTTACTTTCTCATTTGACTGCTGGTTCTCAGGACCCTCACCGAAATCGTTATTCGTACTATTACTGTCAGGTGAAACAATTAGCGTGTGCATAATATCATACTTGCGATTGTCTTTAATCGATTCATCTTCTGAGCTTGGACTAATGCTGTATATGAATCTGCCTGGAGATGGTTTGTCCGTAGAGTTCGTCCCTGTATTTTTTTTTAAGGAGGAAAATAAGCTGTCACTTGTCCTTGTGCGAGTGTTTGATTTGAAATTAGAAACTGGAGCATATTGCACTGTGGGCAATATTTTATTTTCTTTCTTAACTTCTCCTTCCGAACTTAAAGACGAACTGTATGCAACTTTTTTTGGGTTCGGATTGTCCTTTGAGATAAAAAGTGATAAAACATTATGTATTGTGGGCAATTTTTTTTGCTTGTCCTTATTTTCGGTCTTAAGTTCTCCTTCCGAGATGTCAGACGAGCTGTATGTAAGATTTTCTGGATTTGGATTGTCCTTGGAGATCGAAAATGATGATGCATATTGCACTGTGGGCAATATTATTTTCCTGTTCTTATTTTCACTATTTAGTCCTCCTTCTGAGCTTGGAGACGAGCTGTATCTCACATTTTGTAGATAAGGGGTATGCTTGGGGATCGAAACTGATGAAACATATGGCTCAGTGGGCAATATTTTTTTGTTCTCAATAT
The DNA here is from genome assembly GCA_018153365.1 of Drosophila fuyamai. Taxonomy (NCBI): domain Eukaryota; kingdom Metazoa; phylum Arthropoda; class Insecta; order Diptera; family Drosophilidae; genus Drosophila; species Drosophila fuyamai. Next base: position 8,490,891 of record JAECXW010000116.1, on the reverse strand, counting down.
TGACTCTCTTCACTTCTCCTTCCGAACTTGGGGACGAGATGTATGTAATATTTTCTGGATTTGTATGGTCCTTGGAGATCGGAAGTGATAAAGCATATTGCACCGATGGCAATATTTTTTCCTTGTCATTATTTCCTCTATTCAGTTCTCCATCCGAGCTTTGAGGCACATTTTCTGGATAAGGTTTATCCTTGGGGATCGAAAGTGATAAAACACATGGCTCAGTGGGCACTAGTTTTTCCTTGTCATTATTTCCTTTCTTCAGGTCTCCCTCCGAGCTTGGGGGAAAGCTGTATCTCACATTTTCTGGATAAGGTTTATCCTTGGGGATCGAAACTGATGAAGCATATGGCTCAGTAGGCAATATTTTTTTCTTCTCAATATTTCCTCCCTTCACTTGTCCTTCTGGACTTGGGGACAAGTTGTATGTAACATTTTCTGGATTTGGATTATCCTTGGAGATCAGAAGTGATGAGAAATATGGCTCAGCGGGCACTATTTTTTCGTTGTCATTATTTCCTATTTTCAGATCTCCTTGCGAGATTGGAGGCAAACTGTATGTCATATTTTCTATATATAAATTATCCTTCGAAAATGGTAAAGCATATTGCTCTGTGGGAGATATTTTTTTCTCGTCATTATTTCCTCTCTTCAGTTTTTCCGCGCTTAGAGGAAAGCTATATGCCACATTTTCTGGATATAGTTTATCCTTGGGGATCGTAATTAATGAATAATATTGGACGGTTGGCAATATTTTTTCATTTTCGTTATTTTCTCTCTTTAGTTCACGTTCCAAGCTTTGATGTAAGCTGTATTTTACATTTTCTGGATATGGATTATCTTTGGTGATCGAAACTGATAAAGATACCCTGCCACTTGAGTTTGAGCGAGACCTAGATATGTAACTTGAAATTGGAGAGTATTGCATTGAAGGCAATAATTGATTTTGGTTGATTGCCTCCAGTTCTTCTGAGCTACCTTTGTCTTCTGCTGGATAGGTATTTCCTTGGATGGTCGAGGAATTGCATAAATCGGAAACCAAACCTGAACAACTTGGCTCACAAATCATTAATTGATCCCCATCAGATTTTTCTTGATTTAGTTTCTCTTTTGGGATTAAGAGTGAAGTGAATTGGACTTTTCCTGGAGTTTGTTCGGAGTTCGATGAAGATGCAGAGGAATCGGAGCCAGTGCTTGAGCCAGAGCTTGAGCCAGAGCTTGATCCAGTGCTGGAGCTGGAATCAGAACTGGAGGATGTGGTGGAACATTCACCCTCGGAACGCTCTCTAGCTGGTTTTGAAATGTTTGCAATCCAATCGGGCACGGGATTTATTTTCCTCACAGCACTATTGGTCGTCAATCGCCGAGAACGTGAACGGCTTATATGCATCCGACGATGGACTGGATAGCCTTGATCGTCAACGCTAGAAGACGAGTATTTTCTTGGGAACCTGGAATATTAGCTTACTTAAACCTTGCTTTTTTATTTAGTCACAACTCACCCATTATCGAAGCTACTCGAACTTTCCTCCCTGTCATCGATGCCTTTTATTAAAAAAAAGAGAGTGATCTGATTTGCAACAATTCTATTCAATTCTATACAAACCTCGTAAATTCAGGTGGTCGCGATTTACATTTGGATCAACCATAATTTCATAGTCAATGGGAATTATATGATTTTGCTTGTGACAGCTGTGTCAAAAAACTTTTTTTTATCGATTATAAGTAGAGTTGTCCCCTTTGAAGTTGTGTGTTGTTGAACAACTTATATTTTTAAAGCCCTGATTAAAATTCGTTTACTTATTTCGAAGTATTCAAAAAATATACTAGCTAAATAAAAAACAAGGTAGAAACTCACATTTAATTTGAATTAGCTTAAAAAAGGATATTAAGCTTTAATTACACAAATCTTAAATTATGAAAGTATTTATGTGGAGAACTAACCAATTTCTAACTTATAAAAAAAATAGTTATCTTTTTTACAACAATTAAATTCATATATGTATGTATGTATATACACCTCGCAAATTCAGATGTCGGCGATTTACAATAGGATTACACTTCTCAAGCAGTTAAATGAAATAAATTCTAATGACTTTCCTTGGCAGAAGTATCAAAAGAACTATTTTATCGATTATAAGCAGAGTTGTCACATTTGATGGTGTGTGTTGTTAAACAAGTTAAGTATTGCCGCCTTGATATAAATTTATTTACCTATGTATATGTCGGTATTCGTAAAATCTACTACATAAATACAAAAAAGTAGAACTAACAGTCAATGGGGAACATGTTATTAAACTTTAATTACTCAACTCTGAATAAAATTATTAAAATACTCATAATTGAAGCCCTATGTGGTTGGTTCTAGAATGAAGAATTTGAGTCATGCCATAATTTCCACCAATTAAAAAAGCAAAAAATATAAAGCTTTACTTATTTAATATATTGCACACGGGAAGGACTTTTATGCCTTTTGCCCCCAGTCACATTCACTCATCTGGCATGCCAGGGCAATAAAACATGCATCGCCATTTCCCACTCGTCATCGACTCTTGACGATATGGCCCGGCCCTTTGCCGTATGGGCATAAGCTCTGTGCTTTTTTGCATTTTAATATTTTTATGAGTTCTCGATTAATTAAAACTCAACAACAAGCACCTGCCCTGCGAATCGACAGAGCCACGGAAATGCATATTGGATATTATCCGGCGAGAGGTCATCAACTCGAAAGCAGGACAGCCACTGGCGAATGCGGATCAAATGATTTATTCATAAATTCCGCATACGCTAAGGGCACAAAAAATGTTTGTAAGCCGCAAATAATTATTTACAATAAGTCGCAGGTAATGAGGTTGCCGTGGCAGCCATACAAAAATGAACCCGACGTTAAGGATTTTCAGCGCAAATGAATAAACGAAGAATTAAACGAGTAGTCGATGGCCTTATAAGGGTCCAATAATGGCCTGTAAACTGCTTAACGCGAAACTTGACCCGGAGCACTCACAGATCAGCTCAATGTAAATCAATTTAAAAGAGGTGTGATATATACGAGGGACTTAAAATTATTTCACGGAAGTTCACTTCAAATTGCAAATGAAAAATCCATTTAAATTTAAAGAATGCTTGCATTTAATTTGGTATTTTTAAATAAATAAAAGAATTACATTATGGAATTTATGAAGCCAAGAGAAATACGTCAAAAATGATTTCAATTTTATATACTCAAAATCTTCATTAATCATTTATTATTCGGCATCCGTCTCCATCACAACAAGCCAATTCTGCTCCAAATTTCTGCTTTTATATTTTCAAAATTAACAAAAAATTTTAAAATAATTCTTAAATTAAAACATGGCATTTAGCGGCGTGCCGCTACCCGGAATTTTCTGTCCGGATGTAAGACTAATTTATTTAAGAATTACTTACAAACTAAGTCCAATTTCGTTTCCAGGAAAGCGTCGAACAGTTTGTAAAACTTTACGGAAATGATAATTTTAACAATATGATAATGGCCTCGACCGTTAATCATGCGTATGGTTCTCCTAGAAACATGCAGTCCCCACCAGCTCATCCACCGCCAACGGGAATGATGGAGGTCACCCCGTCCAGGTTTAATGGGGGTCCACCAAGATTTGAAGGGAGGAATATTAAATTTAATCCTCAATATGGAGCACAGTGAGTATTCAAATATCAGTTTATCTTATCTTATTACCTTCCAATAGATACAGGCAAACCTTACATGGTGGCTTTGGTGACCACTATAGCCCCCCGTCAAGTTTTAAGAATTATAAGCCCGAATATCCTTCGAGACACGCCCAGCCAGGAATCCAAAATCAGCCTAAGCAGTATCATCCTACGTGTTTTATGCATCCACTTCCACCTGAACACAGATTTCCCTGGCTTTAAGCCGTAAATATTCGGTCAAATTCAGTAAGCCGCTCAAGTTCGCTTTGTTTGTAAGTTTTCATAGGGTAACAGTTTAACTAAAGTGCATATCTGTGTCAAAAATATTATTCTGTATCATAGCTCGAATATAGGCGACTTTCTAAATTATGAATAAAACAATTTAATTACAGTGTTTATTTAATTCCCATTGAATCAAATAAAAAAACTTGTATTTTCTTCTAAATGAGATAAAATCAGAAGCAGAAAAACAAATATAATGTAGAAAAACCGCTTTAGCAGTTTAAAATAATTTCCACAAAAGTTTTCAAACGAAAACAAACACGGCAAGGAGTGAAAAAGCGAAAAAGAGCTGAAATCGTTTGTATTTTCCTTTTGTTTGTTTGGGATCTCTTCACTGCACCATTCAAGTTTGTTAAACATTAAAATGGAGCTGCAATAGAAAAACGCTAACTAAACGCGAGTAGACAGCAAACAAAGCATCTCGCTTTTGGAAGTGTGTGTATGTGTGGCTACAGCCAACACAAACACACTTCAACTCGCACACTAGCGGTGCCTTCCAGGCATAGTGCAAAATAAACCAACAGCAAAAATAAATATTAAAATTTGTGCAATAAACTGCCGAGCAATAAAACTAAAATAAGTGGGAGAAAAACCGAAAATAAAAAAAATAAATGGAAAGCAGTAGAAAAGTTGTATCCCCATAGCGAGTGTGTTTTCTTATAGACCACCAGCGGAAGTGGAAAGCGCCTCAAGTTGCGAAATACATACACATGCCAATCCAACCACCACCCACCACTCACCACCCACTGCACCACTTACTGTCTGTCTGCCAGTGTTGAAAAGCGCCCGATGGGAGGGGCTGCCAGGCAGTTAGTTTATCGCGCTCCCCAAATCTAAGGAACCGGCGGATGCGGATGCGGATGGCACAGGAGCGGGAGCACAAGTATTACAAAGTATATGAAAATAAAGAATCCAGATTGGGGAGGAGGCCAAGAAATCGCCGAGAGAAATGCTGTAAAAATAAGTTTAATATATCCGCATTAAGATTTCCCAAGATTACAGCTCTCCGAGTTAACACACATGAAGTGTTGGCAAGTTTTTGGCTTGAAAAAACGCATCCAGAGTGCAGTAATATTAGTTAAGCAACTAAATAAAAATTAAAACCTAAACTAAAAATTACATGTTTTTAGTTTTTTCGCTTCTCTAATAAAACATTGTTTTCTCTTTTAGATACTTCATTTTTATTATTATTATATATTCACTCAGTCATAAATTGTACCTTAGCAAATCAATTTTAGGGTCTTGTGATATATTGCCTCCAAAAATAGTTTAGTATGCTAGATTTGAGCACAAAAAAAGGAATTCTGTGAAAATATTTTAATTATTTCAGGTTGCGAAAAAAAAAGCTAACCTGGGCACTTTGGCTACTGCAAGATGGCGCCTGTCGATGGCGGAATTCACTTTGCGGTTGACTTTCGCCTTAAAGTATGCAACGTTTTCCTGCATTTTTTGGCCGGGCAAAGCAAGGCAAACAGCACGAAGCAAAAGCAAGAAGCCAAAGCAAGCATGTGATGTGTGTGAAGGAATAGCAAGAGAAAAAATCGAAGCGGAAAAATCCCAAGCAAAAGGGAGAGGGGAGGGAGGGCAAAGCCAACACCTGCCGTCGGATGGCGGAAGTGGGCGGGCTGTTTTCGGTTGCCTCTACCGCTTGGAATTCAATAAAGTGCCGCAAATGATTACTGCATAAAAGAAATGTGCAATCCTGTTTGCCGGTGTTTTTGCAGCTTGTGCATCCGGCAGCATTTAGCCGATGAGAAACGGTGGAAGCAGATAAAAGTTATGTGTGCGGGTAAAACAATAGCACTAAAAAAATTGCTTTCTTTTAGTAATACACCACCTTACATATTAAAAATGGTGGGAATATAAAGAAAATATTAAATAAATAGGCAATCTGAAACGTAAAAAAAGTTTAAGTTTGATTATTGACAAAGAAGCATCAGCAATTCGACTATTTCTAATTTTGTTGTTGTTAGTGGTTCTATTTGGTCTCTATGGTTTTAAATCATGAAAATTATATCTAGAAAAGTTATATTTAACTGAAGTCATATGTAATTTCCTTAAAAACATTGCTACTATTTAGCCCCATTTGTGGCTGTGTATGCAAAGGAATAAGCAAGTGATGAATTGGTATGCGGCGGTAATAAAAATTAGATTATTCCATTGGGACTGAAATTGATTTTCCTTCTTCATCCTGGGAAAGCACAGAAATCGATTTAAGGGGCACTTTCCCGCCCGCTCACCTTGAAGGTGGTCGTAGATAACCAAGCGGAACTGTGGCCTTTTTCCACTTTGCTTGGCGGCTGCTCGCCCAGTTAGATGGCTATCAACGCCCTCGACAGACAGACCGGAGTGCATCCCGATGGCATGGGGACGAATGTCGCGGCAAATGCAACGGAAAAACGTCAACTTAATGGTCCACAACAGTTGTAATGTTCGCCACGTTGCTGATGTTGCTGCTGGGTGTTCGTGTTGCCGGGGTGTCAGCATTAGTCAATGCTCGAGGGCGGGGTGGCACAAATGATTTTATGTATGGCTTGAAGCATTGCAGCAGCAGCCGCGACAGCAGTGACGACAGCAACACCAACAACGACAGCAATGGCGCAAAACAACAAACATGGAACAATAAAGTTTTATGAAACAACAGAAACTACTGGAAAGGAGCTCTTAGCATGTTGTTCTTGCTAGTGCTGCCGCTGATACTAGTTGCTGCAGGTGCTGTTGTTGCTGCTGCTATTGCTGCTGCTGTTGTTGCTGCTTCTGTTGTTGCTTCTGCTGCTGCTGTTGTTGCTGCTGGTGCTCTCGTTGCTGCTGCACCTGACGCTGCGTTGAACTCATCTCCGACGTCGCTGTCGCCGTTGTTGCTTTCGGCTATTTCCGTCAGCCAGCGCACTTAGTGCGACGTAGCGATACAGACATGAATACCTAAATGCACTTAACGAATTATTCCTCATTTTTTGAAAACACTTTATTCCAGATCATTTACTGGTTTCAAAGATAATGAGGCAAATAAAAACAAAAAAATCTTTGAAGAAAAAAATATAAAAAGGAATTGTAATACAAAAACTAATAGGGTTAATTATTTTAAAAATTTAACAAGATTTTCAAACTACAATGTCTTAAAAATCAATGTATCCAAGACACACAAAATTAAAGGGCTATTTCAACGGTTGAATCATTTCAAACAAGATTTTTTGTAAGCATAATTAAATTAATTAAGTAAGTTGCTTTAAATTAATGGCTTTAGACAACTAAACAACCTAATAATTTTCCAAATAAATAACTTTCTAGTTATGCAAAATTAGATTCACATATTTAAGCGAACAAATGCGTTGACATTTTTGCATGTCAGAGCTAGATTAAAGCCTATTTATTTTAAGCTAGCTAACTGCTCCGTATTTATTGTTAATCCACCCAGCCCAAAGTGAAACATTTCAGTGTACAGACGGAAAACTGCAGACGAGACGCGCATGCAAACTTCACAGTTAATGACGCAACTGTGGCGTGTTTGTAAAGTGTTGAAATTGAAATTATACCTTTGGGGGCTTTTGGAGTTGTTTCCATTGTTATTGTTGTTGCTGGCGGTGTGTTTGTAGCTATTGCACAAAATGCATTCAAGTGTAGTTGCGTCAATGTTTGTTGTTGTTGGTGTTGCTGGCCGCACAACAATAGCAACAATAATGTTAATGAAAACAAACATTACCGAGAACAGCAGAAGCAACGGCATCAGGAACACAGAAAGGATCGCAGCCCCGAACAACAAAACAGCAAAACACCCTTAGCCAAATTGCCAAAGCAAAGACATTAGACCTCACAGACTCAGCAAAGTTTTAGCCTAGGTCCCAGCAACGCCAACTAATGCATATATGAAGGCAATTCCAGTTTGGCTGTAGCTTAATTAAGTTATGAAAAGTTCAATATTGAGTGAATAAAATATATACCCCGGGTGCACTTGGGAAAGCTTAATGTGCAAAACTAAACTGCTGATTTTAAGATGGTTTAAGATTACATGTAATCCTTGGGCAATTGGATGAAGATATGCAATCATGTAAATACTGAGTTTAAATTAGGTTATGGTGCATGAAATCGAGAGCTCTTAACCTTAAAACAACTATTGATCTTTCTTAACTTTAAAAAGTCGAGTAGTTTCTAACAAAGGTATCCTATGCAATCTATAAGCCCATTGTTTATTGTATTTAATCTATTTATCTAATTTAAATCGAACATTTTGCATTTTGAAATAAAAGCTTAAGGTTTCAGTTTAGAATGGCCAGCCTAACATTCCTGCTGTTTTCATCTACGGTAATTATTGCGACAACAGCTGCTGGGAACTTTATTTTACAAGCTTGTTTTTTTGTTTTCCAAAAAGTTTCAGCCATTTAATTAAGTTCAAATAAAATTGGCATTCAATTTGCTTTCGCCTCGCGATTCGTATTCATTGTCTGTGCAATGCCGTGGACATCATTTAGGGACACTAATACCGATTTACGAGCCCCCATCTATGTAGAACGCCCCAGCCATAAACACGCTCCACCTCATCTCTCAGCTGGCATTCTCATTTGCCATTGCCAACCAATAAACTAAAATAAAATGCTAACGCAGGACACTTAAAAGTCTGTAACTTTTTATGGCCAACGGACGAGCGCTGATGATGGCTGGCCACATCATTATCAACGTCAACGTTGCTTCTGGCCTCATCCTTTGTCCTTTTGCCCGCCGATTTTCCCACCATCACATCACTCCAATCCTCCTCTATCCTTGCTTCACCGCTCGCATCTCATCTGCTGATAAACCGAAGCCGGAAAGACAAAGGCGACACAAAAAAAAACCTACTCAAAGTTAATCAAATTAAGTTTCGGCTGCTTTTGTAAATCTGCGCAAACAATGAGCTCGAGTCCCATTGAAAGCGGGGGCCCCAGAAAGGACAACGGATAGACCAATGGACGCGTAAATTAATCATCTTTTTTTTGTCGCTCTCCTTGTTCTCCGACGTTTTTGTCTAGCCTAGAACTTTGGCTTCAGATGGAGGTTTTGTGGTTTGCCGACAGTTGAATGATATCTCCTCTTATAGCTGCTTAAAAAGGGCGAATTTATCGAGCACCGTTCGCAGTGGCAAGATAGGTAAAAATATACTACGTTTTATATAAAGTACATTTTTTAATTAAATTTGTATGCCTTGTGCTCAATAGGAAACAATCGCCAGTTCGTTGGCCAAAACTCAGATCATTTTAAATTAGGTCATCCGAGAACAGGAACCATTTCAGAACAAATCTACTCCTTTTCAAGGGTATTCTCTTAACCTACACCAATCAGTCTCCTTAAATTCCATTTGCACCACACTTTTTTAGCCGCTTTCTTGGGTTATTAATGCCCTTGCGGTTTGTTTATATCCTTGGACATCCTTTAGCTCTGGCCGGCAACTTATTACGAAACTTATTAACAAAGTCAACACGCTTTGAAGGCAACAACAAAAGCACTGAGGCCGAAGAAACGAACAGTTTATTATGCCAAGCAGCGTTTCCCATTAGAAATAACCCCGCGTCAACCCTTTCTGATAATCCCCGTTACTTGAGCGGAAATGTAATGGCGGACAGCGGGGAAATGCTCCTTGCCCGACTTCCGCTCACTTCCGGTGCGACATTTATTCATTATGATTTGCTCATTTTTCGGTGGGTACTTTTCGGTTCTTAATTGCAAGATTTCGGACGCCTTTTATTTACAAATAATTAAAAATGATTTTCCCTGTCCACCGTTGGGCTCTAATTTATTTACCCAAAGAATTGTACAAAGTTTTGTGGCACGAATCTGAATGGAAATCTTGGGTCGGACCGTTCGTTACCCCCAAAAATGTTGACCCGCATTTGCAATTGAATCAGCAATTTGGTCCGCTGATGTGGGTTTGGTGTACTCTGAGTTATGTGTGCCTAATTGAATGGGAAGTTCGGTCCAAATCGGGTGAGTGAGGTCCCAGCTAACTTTGCTGTCCTGGCAAGTATATATCTATCCACATCTAACTAACTGCCCTGCTGCAGCCTTTCCAATTCAATCTTCTGGTCCCTAACAAAATTGTAATAAATATTTATAGACACAGACAAACACACACAGAAAAAAATGGTAAAATAATAGCCAAAGCCATAAAATTGCTTGCTAACACTCACGCAGCAACAAAGCGAGTCGATGTGTTTGTGCGGTTTCCATACACACTGCACTTTGCGTGAGAAGCCCACTCATTTTTAATAGAAAACCACAATTGCCCATTCAATTTGCTTTAAGTGTGTGTGTATATGGGCCAGGATTTCAACGGACTGCGCAACATTATTTTATATATTTGTAGTTATTGCTTGGTCGGTTACAGGTAATATGTAATATAAATATCTGGACAGAGCTAATAGTGTTTGTATTGCATAATGAAATAATTGAATCAAATCAATCATAACAAATATTTGATAAATATGCAAGTAGTTAAACGACTTGTTTGGAACTAAATTTTGTTTGGTCTATTTTGATGGAATAATTGTGGAAAACTAACTGCGTTAAATAGTTTGAAATTTGAAACTTCAAAACTAAAATATGTCTAATACATATATGCTCTCAAAATAAAAATAAAGTTTTATATTAATTCAGCCTAATTGAATTTGAATTTTATATAAAATTATCTTAATAAGTTAATCATTATTCAAATTAATTGTGCATCACATTCATCAAAGTGGATTTTTCTTAAATATATGGAATTACAACAAGAGTTTTCAAAATGCTCTTATTTTTTCTCAAGCCAGACAAGTAAAATATTTATATGAAAATCCTTTTAATTACGGCAGCTTCGTTAAGACCCTTTGCCAATCCTTTTTCACACGCAACGTGTGTTCAAGCCAAGTCAAATTAAATTTTACATTAATTGTGAAAAGAATGCAAACGGAAAGGGCCGAAAACAAAAGACAGGCAGAGAGAGTTACTTAAAATTCATGACTCGGCACAGGATGGCATTGGAAAGTCTTTTCGGCTCTAACACTTAAGTGGAGGAACAATCTGTGTTTCTGCATGTGTATTGTTGTAGGTCATAAATTAACTCTACGCGGGCAGCAGAAGAAAAAAGAATGGGTATGGAGTCGCTGAGGGGATTTTATTTATAGGGGGAGACCCTAAAACTCTTTCGCTGAGTGTGTGAAACGAGGCCAAGCTGTAAGTGTATCTTTGCTGGTGTTGCTATTCCTTCTCCGTTGCTGCCCTTTTCTGTGTCGGGTTTGGTTTCTGTTCTGTTGCCACTTCCTGGCCTTTTTTACGGCCTTGCACATCGCTTACAGCTTCACTTTATGCTCCAATTATAATCGGAGCACGAGCATATCCTGTTCAAACACAAGCACATGCCAAGTACTGAGATTCGAGCCTCTTTCTCATTCCCCATTTTCCCCACTCTCCTGCTTTCTCCGTTTGCGGTTTACTGTTTCCCCGTTGATTTTGTTTGTTTATTTCCGCTAAATTAATGGCGTCCACTACTGACACTTCCGCCTCACTCACACAGGCACACAAGTGTGCTGAGAGAGCTTAAATGAAGTTGTGGCTTTCCTTCCTTGTTAATCAGCCTCTCGCCATTATCCTTTTACATGCCACTCCGATTATGAACATCATTAGTTACCGCTCGCTGATTCTCCAGGCTAGCACATGGAAGATTTATGGCCCGCCCGCAGAGTTCCTTCCCTGTCTTCTATTACCCACAGCAGATTCTATTACTTGGGCGTAGTTACACTTAATTTGACATGCATAATTGTGCGTGTGCTTGGCAATACACTTCTAAGTAGCTGACAAACAACTCAAATGAAGTTCCAAAGGGGGACCTATTACAGCTTGAGATAAACAAATTAATAAATTGACAAGATAAATATAACAAATTTAATATCATTTTATACATCAATACTAAATGTTTTTTGTAAACATAATACAAATGCAACTTAAAAATAGAATACTTTTTTAGAGAAAGTTTTTGTTTTTAGATGAGAGTATAAAATGTATCCCAAAACATATTAATTTACTTATAGTTTAATATACCAGTTAGGTCCACTCTGTGGAGCATATAAAGGCTAGGCTTACCATCCTCATTATATAAACCATTATTAGGGATTTTCTTGCATTACTTCTAGTTGAGTCATGGCTGGGTAACGGGTGATATTTCGCTCAAACACATTCAACAGCCATTAAGAGGACAATAACTCAATGGGAGAGAAGGAAGAGGCCTGTCCATGCTTACTGCAACTTGTTTTTATGTGTCCTTGGTACAATTGACCCTGCAAAATTCAACAACTTCTGGGCCACTCCCCTCCCCTTCTTTAACCCCTCCCCAACAATGCTCCATTGCCCATTTTGTTCAGTCAATTGACGCCAACTGTGGCCTGGCTACTACGCAACGTGTCGCTTAATTGATAACGATGTCAACAAAATGGATGCCATGGTCGCAATTGGGTCGAAAACAACAATAACAGCAGCGGCAGCAGGAGCTGGAACTGGAACTAAGGCTTAAACCGAACGGGCTGAATTCGAACAATCAAAAGGACGACAACAGAAATGCGTTGGCAGAACCGAAAAAAGTCCCAAACTAGCACACACACACACACACAGGCAGAGAAAATTGTTTTCAAGTAGACGGCCACTTGACATCAAAAACATGCACATGTCGAAAACAATATGGCGACCAATACGCCATATATTTGTGTTTGTGTGAGTGGTCAAGCCGGAAGTTGCAAACACGAACGCACACACGGAGGCCTTTATTTCTCCCCCGAGACAAAAAAAGGGGAGTGAATGTATTTTTAAGAGCTACAATTTTCCAAACAATTATTACAATTTGTATTGACCAAATAGCGTAGACTGCCCGAAAGGGAAGTTCCATATAAGTGTTACATACGTATATAGATATTTAAGTGGTGGTAAATGGTGGGCAATCTCCAAAGGTTAAAGTTCACATTTTTATGGCGGAACAGTTACGCTTCAATATAAACCATTTAGTATACCAGTTTCATAAGAATAATTTGGTTTTCTTCATATAAATATATTAGCGTTAGCTACAAAGCACTTCAACCAATATTGAATAGTTACATGTAAACAAATTTAATTTTTAAAGACCGAAACAAATTATTTAAATCCATTTAAAGCACATATAAAAAAGAGGGAAAACAATACTTCTAAAAACTGTTACTATCACCAAAACCTCTTTTAAAAATAACAACCGTCGGCAATATTATTTTTTCATCAACTGAATAGAAAAAGGTTTATTAAGTTACAACGAAAAAGAAAGAAATACCATATAAACAATATTCTATTTCAGCGGTTAGTTTCATTTACATTTAGAAATATCGATAATCTTATTTTATTACTCTACAATTTAGTTTTAATTGTATTTCAAAAATATTCCTTTCAAATCAACTCAAGTTACGATTTATAGTCGTACTTTTGCTTATATATTGCAATCGACCGAAAAGTTTATGTATCAGTTTATAAGTCATATTTGCCTTTTGAATTTTTGCCATTTTTTCGCGCTTTCGTGTGAAATTTTAAAATGCCTTTTGTATACCCACAGGCTCTCACTAGCCCAACGGAATGGAAAAATATTAAACGCAAATATATCCATGGCTCCTGTTAAAGCGCTCACTTGCTGCCCCCAGAATTTATCTGCATGTATTGCAAAATCGTAAAAAAAAGATAAAGTGTACAAAAAGACTTGTTATATTTGAATGAAATTTCACCACGGGCGCTGAAAATTTATGATTTTAATTGGTTTGGTCAAGTGGAAATTTCAAAAAGCGTTTTTAATATGTTGGCCCAAAAGGCCGGAGACTTTCTGGCTTTTGTAATATGCTTTTCAGCAGCCAGCCCTCCATTTCCCATCCCTGCAGCCATATTTCCGCTGTTGTTCTTCATAATAATTTCTGGTGGCCATGCATTTCTATTGATTGCCTTGCTCAACTGGAAAATGCGTTACAAAGCAAATAAAAGAAAAAGTTTTTCCCCCAATTTTTTCACATTTTTTCTGTTTGGCCAATTGGGTAGACAAATTTGCTCTCAGAGCAATGAAAAAGTTTATTTGGAAAAACAATATTAAAAATGCATAAATACATTTGCATATGGATATAAAATGCGATATCTGCATAATACTGGGCGATGGTGAGCTATGGTTGGCGCTGAATTGGGTTTACTTCGTTTTTTTTACTCTTATTAAATAATTTACATTTTTATTTCATTATTCCAGCGAGTCACGACTGTCTGAAATGGATATTATTCCGGATTTTTGAGCTCTTGACATAGCAATAACTTGATAAATTGATCAGTCATTTTAAATACTTTGGGGTCGTTTTAAAGGGTTACTCTTGCGAAATCCATTAAAATTTAAATCAAAAGAAATATACAGTACTCATGCTTTCAACAATACGGAAACAGGTCTCATTTGGGAATTTTGGTTTTTCATTTCTAGCCACATAAACATCAGCGGTCTCTTGTTTCCAAATGGAAATGGAGCTGTAACAGAATACCTGACGTAGACAAAAGGCATAGAATTCACATAAACCGAAATAGAGAGCTCTCTTATAGAAGTAAATATATGAAAAAGGAAAGAGTAGAATAAAACGATAAGATCTGCAACACTAATGAATTTTCAGTGGTATCAGCATACTATTGCAATTGTTTGTACGCTGTATTTCAAAGGCCAACGTATCTTATTTTTGCAGTTATTCCTAATTCAATTCTCAAATTGTTAAAACATAAAAAACGTTTCCAACAGAGTGTTATCGAAAGTTATGTTTGTTTTAACTGATGGGCCCACCGCAATTTTAGTATGCTTAAAATAGGTATTAAAAACAAAAAACAACATTTGACACACATTGTCACAGAAAGGTTTGCATATACAAAAACTTGATGAAACATTAAACAAAAACCGTTCCCGCTTGTATTTTGGTGCTGATATTCCATTCCCCAAAAAAAGTTGTTTTTTTCTTTTTTTTTATATGATCAACATATAAATGAAATTATGGTTTTAATCCTTTTTTAATAGCAGGGTGGTTACATCGGCGCAATCCATATTTTATTTGTTTTATTGGCTTTTGTTTTCCTTTGGCTTCTGTGGGTGGAAAAGCCTTTTATTTTATTTCTACAACCGCTGAACATGAAGCAATTGTTGGGAATAACAATGCCATATAACTGACCATTAACAACAACAGTAAATGCAATAAAAGTCTTGCTGCGAACGAATATATGAGGAAAGTCTGAAGAAGGGGACTGGTTTTGGGTGGAGAAAATGGCCTTGGGTTTCCGGCTTTTTTCAGAGCATTCAATTTTGTTCTTTTCGCTTGCTTTAATTTCAAGTATGGGTGTCTGTCCTTGGGTCCTCGAAAGGCGATTAATACGCCTTAACATGTTCGCACACCCAATGCCCCAGGCATTTCACGTTTGCTTGGACAAGGTCCTCAAATTAAATTACCCCTCAAGAAAATACAAAAAATTAAATAAAAATTGCTAGTAGATCAATTGATTTCCAGTCCAGCCAGTGGCAAATTCATTCAACTGGAATTAGTTATTCTGCTGGGCCGTGGAAATCCTGGGTCCCAGGACAACTTCCCCAAATCATACCACACCCCCTCGCATTACCGAGCGCAATTAATCAAGCGAGCTGCGTGTCCTCGGACGGATTGCGAATTGCGCCTCGGGCCGCTCCAACGGAAGCAGCCAGGGCATTAGGTTTCCTTCCTATCCGCCAGCGAATCGTGCAACATTTTGCGGTTCCGTTGACAACCAATTTGATGACGGCAATTCTGTCCACATTCCACTTGATGTGTGGGTGTCTGTAATGCTTCAGTAACAATCTCCGCTGTCCCTGCTCTGATTTGCGATACAATTGGAATAATTATGTGTTTACAGCATTTATATGTCGCCATTCAAGTATGCTGAAAATCGGTTTGTGACAGCAATTATCACGGGTTTACAACTTAAAGGATATGGTATACAATGTTTATTAAAGGATTAAATGAAATAAGTACAAATTCGGAATTTTAATTGGCATCACAAATCCTTAATAAGTATTAAGTAAGTATTAATAAGTATAAGTATTAAAACTTAATAAGTTATATATTTTCAGTCTTGAGTTACATAGTATACTTTACTGGAGAGATTTTACAAAATTCTATATAAAATTAGCAAAATTTCAATTTAAATCTGGATTCACTGGCAATGTGAACACTTTCTATTAATTTTTGTATCATTCTATCTAAATAATGCCTTAAAAATGAGCATGTCCCAAATAGCTTAGATAATATTTCTACTACATAATTATTTTTTCAAGTTGTATATATGCTTAACTAATAAAAACACAAATATATATATCTACGTATACATTTATGATAAAAACAACGCGTTCCTGGCCTGTATATAATATTCTTAACTATTTCCATTTCTACTATATTAATTAGAGAATATTTAATCTTTACTCAGCTTGAAACTAAAATCTTCCTCTAATTTGAAGACCCTTTGACACTTCATCCGAATTCCCCACTGTTTGTTGAATTGTCAAAGACAATTACAGTCCTATCGATGTAAACTAAGCTCTTTTGCAATGAAGATGCTGATTGATTGTGTGGCAGCGATTCGTATATCAAATCATCATGTAAATGCGTTGATGCCAAAATGGGGGGGGGGGAGTGGGATACGCAGGAGAAGCCAGACAGCCAAGACATTCAAGACAGACAGCTGGCTACACGCAAGCAATTTAAAAGCCCATTTGTCTGCATAAAGCGAGAGGAGCAGGCTGGGAATGGAGAAACGTCCAGTCAAGCGAGCGGACTGCGAACCCTTTTTTCAACGATTTCATTTTTAAACGCTCTTTCAGAGAGCTTAACGATTTGGATCAGAGGTCTACCCTATATATTTTATATACATATATGTATATATATTTTTTTGTAGACTTTCTAGGTGCCAGACATCCTATAGTTTTGATCTTAACATCGAAATGCTTTTTATTAGCTTTTTATGGAAACCCTCACAGCTAATAACTTATAATTTATATAATCATTCCATTTAAAATCCTAAGCCGTTTATGCAATAATATGTGAGATAAGCAAATAACTACTGGCAGAGACATCAATTGTCTGAATTTTTAAAAGTAGTGTGCTACTCGAATCAGAAGTTTCTTCTCAATTTTTATCCGTACTCGGACATGACCGTCACATGCTGGCGTGGAACGTGCTGCAGCCAAAGATAGTGAATTGTTTGCCCGCTCGCGGGCTTAAAACATGGCGGACGACACACCACATAACAAGTTGGCCAACGGAATCCCGTCCAGACTCTGTCCCCGGTTGAGTCAATGGCCATGGAAATGGCTGTGGTTCTGATTCAGAATCTGAATCTGCTGCTGACGAAGTAGCTCCTGTGGCATTTTGACTGGCTGCGTGTGAAACAACTTAATTTCCGCTTAGCCCCGCCCTTGGCAGGACTCCGGAGTTGGGTCTTGGGTGTCCAGAGTCGAGAGTCCGGAGTCGGGAGTCCGGAAAACCAGCACTCCTGCCTTCGCCGTGTTCACATGCGTGTAACTATGCATGTCTGCCCGAAAAGAGGAGTGACTTGGTGTTAAAAATTCAATTTACACTATTTGGAACGCAATTAAATTGGAGCTGTTACCACGTTCTTCGTCTGCAGCCGACATCCTTTGGGCCCTTCGTTTAAGCCATGGTGCACGCAACTTGCCTGCGGTTTTATTTTTGTATATGGCATTTTTTCGCGGAATGTTGTGGTTTTTGGGTGCGCGGTGCTTGGTAACTTTTTATGCTCATATTTTTTGCATTAAGTGCTCTATTAAAATTTTTGTTATTCCCGTGCTCCTTGTGACCAATATGTATGACATAGCCAGTCCATTCATTTCTGACCCTTGTCTGAGACTTGTTTATTGGACGAATAATGACAAAATTAAATGGTGCTTGGCATGTTTGATGTCCACGCGGAGTATGTGTGATATTTATTTGACTTTTTATGATCCGCATTAGGATTGGGATCCAACAAACATTAAAAAAAAATCATTTAACTTGCGTTATATTTAATCTTTAATTATATCATCATTTTACTAAGATAACTTGTTCTTACTTAAATTTTTATTCTCTTATAATTAAAGGGTATTATAATATTTTAATTAATTTAATTTAATTTAATTTATTTATAATTTCAGTCAAAAGTTTTCAACGCAATGAAATTTAACATTGATAAAATTTTTGACCCATTTTCATGTTAGTTATTTCTAATTTTCCGATGTCTTGTAAAAGAGTCACTAAAAATTGGACTTCTAAAGTTTATAACTTTATCAAATTGAAGAAGATGATGGAGCTCAAAATCGACATAGCGTCACTGTTTTTAGTAATATAGCCATACAAATTGAAATGTAGTTGTTTTGTAATAACTGCAAGGGTATATAAACTTCCGCATGCCGAAGCTTGCTTCCTTTCTTGTTTAGGGTTTCTTAAATATTTTCAGAACTTATTTCTGGCAATATTTAGCAGGGTTGTTAATAATACTCTGTACTCAGTTGCTAAATTCTTTTTCGATCTCTTTTCATCACGACCGCTGCCAATATTTTATAGAAACCAGAACTCTTCGATATCCTGCCATACTTCACTATAAACTTTGGCCTCATAAACTTTGGCAACGGGGTCACGATATCTCTTTATTTGTTTGCCTCGTTATTGTAAACTTTATGACCGCAATGTCGTTGATGGCCAACATGCGACACACTTATACAAACATACGAGTGTATGGGTTTCGGCCATATAGCGGAAATCGGCTTAAAATTTACTCCATCATACACAAGTGCAGACTAGCAGCAAAGGCAGCGCGTGCATGATTTATGGTCTACATGCAGTCGAAAAAGCGAGCAGAAAGCTGGTGAGAAAAAGAGGGAAAATAGAAGGTTTTGGCCAACACTTTTGTAAGGTCTAAGCCTGGTCTTGGTTTATGCAACTAATGCAACTGAGCGCCATTGTTGCTGGCCCACTCCAAGTGGCAAAAAAAAAAGTTATTTACGGCAAACTTCCGCCAAGAGTCGATGCGATGGTGGGGTCATTGTTGACTTGAGGCCTAACACTCGTACCTAGGCAAGTTTTTAAATCATTGCTCTTTTGCATTTGCAACTTTTTTCGAGCCCAACTTGGCCGCCATTTTGCCCTTTTGCCACTTGCCACTTTGCAACTGCACAATGGCGGCGGCCATTTCGTTTTGCGTTCGCGCTCGCGTTCCCGTTATTTGCAAATTATGTTACTTTGGCCAACTCGAATAAATCTTGGGGAAAGTGTGCAAGGAGCTGCCTCCCACACAAATCACAGGCAAATTAGTTACCCTCCATCTCGCTCACTCCTTGTCGCCGTCCCTCTCGCTCGGGCTAACTTGTTGAGCTGCAAGTTGGCGCTTTTCTAAAATATATATGACCGAAAACTTGCTGCTAATGAGTAAATGTGGGAAAAGTTTAAATTAATTTTTGAAATGTGTTCCACTCTAAAGATTTTCAATTTCCTCTGTGCCCAAGCTGGCAATCTCTGTTTCAGTATCATGGTAATTCCACTTTATAATTATCTTTTCGATACTTTCAGTTGACCCCATACTTTTTTATGTGCCTACTTGAAACCTTAGAAGCTCTATTCTTTTCTCTGGGGCCGGTGCGTTCCCGGAAGTCGATTAAGATTGCCGAAGAATGAGGTGATAATACAGAATGACAACCAAAAACATCAGGGCTGGCATTTTTATCTTTAACCATAAAAACAGATTGCTTATAAAATGGTTTATATATATATATAAATAGTATATTAGTAGTGTACCGTTCATTTTTAAACCACAAAGAATTTATATTTAACATGTCTTTCTAAAACCGAATAAAATTAGTTTTTCGCAACATAACACTTTCATGAATTTTGATAAGAAACAATATTGTGAAATTTTCCCAGAATTCCCACACTTGACCCTTGCCAAAGGGGCATTTGCATAATTAAGTGTAATATATTAAATCAACCAATTTATTTTAGAAATTCTATGTTTACCAGACATTTTATCAATTTAGGCTTCTACCTAAGCTGGAGTCTCAAATAGCTTTCATATTAGGTTGAATTTATTTACTGGGAAAATACTGCAAGGTAATAACAATTGCCTGGAATTAATTTGTGCATTATTGAATATTAATTGTGTTCGCTTCAATTCGCTAACTTTTGCATTGAGGCCACATCAATCGAATTAAGATGTCGGGGATAGGGGGAAATGGATTCTCTCAAATTCTCCGAGCTGGCTGTCTTGACTCCTGACAAGCCCGCTGGGCATTTCGGCTCATGTGTCACTATTTCGTTTATGCTGCGAATTTCCGGCTTTTCCTCCTAGGTGCCTGTGTGTGAGTGAGGGCGAGTGTCTGTCTGTGTGGCCAGCTCTTTGTGTGTGTTTGTGGCTCACTGCCTCGCTTTAGCTGCCAATCACAACTGGTTGACAAATTGCTTTTGGACACGACTGACATGTTGACAGGCTTACTCAACTGTTCCGCTCCCTCCCCGCCCAACACCGATTTCTTATCTCACGAGTATCGTTCTTTATTTAAAGCTCCACAACAAATAGTTCCGGGAAATAGTTTGAATAAAGAGTCAATTAATACGATATGGGATATTGATTTTTAATTTAAAAGATTTTAGGCTTCAACGAACCTGCACAAAATATTGACATGTATTTTTAAGCTCCATTTAAGTTATTTAAAAAGTACAATTTTAAAAAGCACTTGACAACACAGTGCTTGAATGGTATATGTGCCTTAACCAACACTGATATTGAAGCGATTAATTTCACTTTTTCATTTTATTCTATTTTTCCGGAGTTATTTTAATAACCTTCATTCTTAAGCTCAAAAAAGTCATTCAGTGTTTCACTTTTATATAGTACTAACCAACACTGGCGTTGAAACGACCCACGTAATTCGGTTTCCCCTTTCAGAAAACTTATCCAAGCGCCAGCGGGCAACATTTTCAGTTTTCCAGCTCAGAAAACACAGACAAACGCGCAGCCGGCCCAAGGTGCAAAAAAATACTGGTAGAAGATGAAGCAATTCACGTAAAATTTAATGTCACACGAACCCAAAAGTGAAAGTTGCATTTGGCCAAGGAAAAGCAGAGCCGAAGATAGACAGAAAATGGGAAAAAGAGAGGTTGGGCAAAGAAAAAAAATGGTGCAGTTAGAAAATTACTTTTACTTAATGCCATTGAAGGGTTCCCCAAGGATATTCGAGAGTTTTAAGTGCGACGTTTGCATTTCCTTCTCTACTCCAACAATGTGAAATAGTTTCGCCTCGCCATTGTTTCGCTGTGAATACGAATAGGAATACGAGTTCAAGGACCACTCGTCCGAAAAAGGGCTGTGTGCGATGGGAAATATATTCCCATGTCATGTGAAAGTTTTTCTTTCGTGTAAGTTTGTCATATGTGACAGTTTCGGGCGAGTGCACATGGGGAATTTAAGGAATTTCAAATTCTCGGAATAAAGCTAAGCCTGATCATCCAAAAAAGCATTAGTTAAACCTGCTGCTAGATGGCATAGGTGAATAAGATTTAAAAAAGTTGATCGAGAGGCAATTTTAATATTTATCAATGTGTTTTCAATCATTTAAAAAGTAGTGAAGGTAGTAGGGCTGTTAAATTGAATTATATATTTCCAGGACTCGGCTTGTATAAAAATGTCAGGCCATGTGCCTGGGCTATCTTGTCATATATCAAAAGACGTCATTATTTCTTGAACACTCTGGGTTCAGGGCGAGTTCAGTCTGGGTCAGGGCCTAGAACGTCTCCTCGGACTGTTGCCAGCGAGAGGGAGAGTGACATAATGTGATAAATGATGATTTTATAATCGTTTGCATGACAAACACCAGCGGCGGACCAGCAGTACCTCCCTCCACCACCGTTTGCCCCAAAGAGTGTCCGTTTTCCTTAGTCAACTATCCTTTGCAGACATGTTTGTGTCAGCCTCAGCTCAAGTGACTAGCCCCGAGGCTGAGCCACTTTGCATGTAACGAGAATTTTCGGCTTTGGCCGGGCTCTCGGGCTCAGGACATGTCCTACACTTCCTACACCTGCTGGGCAAAGCCTTTTTGCACATTTTCATTTGCGCTTCCAATTTCAAAATCCAGAAACCCGAAGCCCCGGCCGCCCGGCCTCCCAGCAATTGTATTTCCTGGTCCTGAAAATGATAAATTATCGTTTGTCTACGTTTTCTGATGCAATATGATGTCGTCTGCTGTGCACGAAGCTTCCTTTCAGCCCATCCAATTCACATTTTTGATTAATTGGATTTCACTTTGAGACAAATAGAAATTTTCATTTCATTTTATATTTGCTTTACTGGTCGACTGTTTGTTGTGACAACTTTGTCGCTCTCTTTTTGGTGAGAAGTATCAAATTGAATTATGGGCAGAGAAAAATTCATATTTGATATTCGAGATCAGATTGGCCATGAATAAATCTTTAACTTGATGGTGGAAGTTAACTGCTCATAAAGTGAATGTCTCCATTCGATGCCATTATCGTTGTCCTCGAGCTACGTCCTCAATGCATTAAAGTGCATTTTAAAATTGAGCAATAAATATATACTCAGGGGAGGGGGTGGGGGATGGAGTGCAGACAGGAGGCGTGGCTGATTGCCAACCCATATCGTAATTGCAGATAAACTTTATGCCATTAACCTTAGCGTTGTCTAGGCAGCCCCACATCCCCCTCAGTGCGATGTAAAGTGCTTTAGAAACATTTCATGATAAGCATTTGCCATTCGCCGTCCCCCTTTTTGCCCTTTGGCTTTTTGCGCCGTCAACAACTTTACATTTGCGCTCCTTTCCCGGGAGGATAACGAAGAAATATGCAGAAAGTGGGAGATGGGCCACCCGTGCGCTTGCCATCATTAAACTTGCGGGCAAACATCGGCAAAATGCATTAAACTTGGCAAATATCGTAAAAATTAACGACAACATTATGTGGCAGCCGGCAACTCCGACTCTCGTTTTTGCCAGTCGTCCCGGCCAAGTTTAAACTATAAATTTCGACAGTAACCAAGTCAAAACATGTTCCAAATAGTTCCACTTGGCCCAGGCATGCATTTGATTGGTAAGAGTAATTGGAAATGCGATTAGTTTTGTGGCAAAATGGTTTTCTAAATGGACTATTATGCAAATCAAAGGAATCATCTTCTAAGCTGTGCCAGCACGTCAAGATAGCCTGGATTTTCGCACTTTTCCCAACTTATCCGTGGAAAATCAGCACAAGGCCAACACAATCCGTAGCAAACTGAAAACAGTCCCGCAGGAAATGACTGCGATTCCATGGCAGAGAACTCCTTCACTGAAATGCATTTGCGCACTTGCCTGTTGACATTCTCGCATGTGTAGTAGGCGCAAATTAAAGGAAATCCAACCAGGACAACAACAGACAACAACTGTCTGCACGCAGAGAAAATACAAGTAAATCAGAATATTACATTTTCATTTTGCTGGCTTCTATTTAGACAAGGAATACAATTTTCTAATTTCAGAAACCCAGTATGAAATTACTTTGTGTATTAAAAAAGAATGTTAAATAACCTTTAAACAAAAATATATAAACAACAAAATTACAACACAGCTTCTTTTAAATAAAGTTGTTAAATAAAATTTAGTAATATTAAAAATTGTATTATTTTAAACTTTCTCTATGGGAATTTTAAACTAACTCTTCAGTGCTGCTGTCACAGTGTCGCTCTGTGTCCTTGGCCATGTTTGTGGGCGGGTATTCGGGTTGTTTGTTTAGCGCCAGCATAAACAGTAGTAACAGTTGGCCGTACAAGCCCGCCTGGTTGTGATCAGCCTCCGAATCAGAGTCCGAAACCAGCGTTCGTCCACAACGGTAATTACATAACAAAAGTGCACACAAACAAACTGGCAGTCGACTAGTAAAACAGCAGCAGCCTAACCATGGTCATCTGCATCTGGGCCAGCACTTAAATGAGTTATATAAATAATTGTGCCATGATTATTCCACTGACCACGTCCACACGGGCACAAACAGCACGGTCACAATGGTCGTTTGATGAGTTGGCTAAGGACAGATAAACAAGCTGCAAAGAGGATAGCAAAAACATATTAAAGTTACTTTGTGTAAATAAAAGCATTTAGAGATATGCGAACGGAACAAAGTTGAAGTTAATCATGTATTGACTTTTGCTAATAGGGAAAAAAGAAAAGTCTTACTTCAATGATCATCATAAATTGCCCAATTCGTAACGGATAAACGGAGGTTATCTTCCCAAATAACGCATACGCAACATGGGCCCGCACACAATTGCCTGTAAACATTACAATTTGTCACAACCCATCTTAACTCTAAGGGTACAGTGCTGGCAAAACTATATGGAACTCAAACGTATATAATGATAAAATTATTAGACAATAACGCGCTAATTATAGTTTATTTTCAAAATAAAGAAAAATATTTGTCCAATGTTTGTATACATACATACAAACAAAATTAGTATATATTTTGTTATCGAAATAACTTTTTCTGCCCCTAACGAAATGTTTTTTTAATTAAGAATATCATAAAAACTTCATTTATAATAGCAAAATAATAAATCAAATTAAATTAAATTAAATTAAATTACTACTTAGCTAGACTAATAGTTTCGCTGGACACTGTACCTGCGAAATCAACTGTGGTGGAATTTCAATTTCAGCGGGCCACATCGCCTTCGAAGGGACCACTTGTCCGAGTCGAAAGCCAAGACCAAAGGCATGTGATTTATAACTAATTGATGAACACAATCATGCAGTTGATGGCCACATGGCCAAGTGCGGGGCGTGTCCTTGTAGCCGCGTACAGTTGTGCGCAAGGTCATGAGTTAAAGTTGCCTCAAGGACTCGAGTGCTCGGTTGGAAAACTGATTCAGTCGAGCGTTTCGCCTGAATAATTTGCGGCATAACCAACTTTATTATGCTTAGGACCAAAAAAGGGAGCTTTGGGCCAGGGGCATAATTTGGATGGGGACTCGACTAAATGACGTGCTCGCATTTCCGTTTCCGCTTTAGGTAATCAATTCGAAATTTGCTTTTTATGTTGCCCTCTTTGTTGCCATTGACGTTGCTAAGCTTTTATTTTTAATTGATGAATAAATTTAATTGAACTAAATGGATTTCGTTCTGCGTCGTGTAAATGTTGGTGTTCTGCCTAATGGCTTCCGAAAACACACACATATACATTCGAGTTACCCCCATCACTCACTTAAGCCTTAACCCTTTGGCATTTGAATTTGTGGGCTTTCTACAATAGCTTTAGCCAGATGGCAACGTATTTTAATTGAATTTCAATTGATTGCAAAAATGTTCAATTTGGTGCCGCAGCCAAATTTCATTTTAATTAATTAGAATTGATAACAATAACGGGTTTTCATGCACTTTTTTGTTTCGCTTTCGCTGAATAATAGATGCCTTAATGGCTTTGTTTTCGTAATAGGCAGCGGTAAAGGGAGGTGTTGTTTTATAAACCCACCATCAAGATCCAACCGGAAAAGTTATTATAGAAAAATCGGGGCAAGGGTCAGAAATACATAACAACGCACAGTCAGGGCAATTATTGATTGAAAGTGTCGAGATATCAAACTAATCGAATTGACATTGCAGCTATATTAAATTCTGACATAACAGTAATTGTATCAATGCCTGTGGGCAACTAAATAATTAAGCGTAAATTGCGTTAGCATGTCCTTGATTTTCACATGGAAAATAAACAGAATTTTAAATTGCTATGCTTACTTAAATTGATAAAGTTATGCAAAGCATGATGATAAATTGCTTAAGCAATTTAAATGGCTTCGTTTGATTTATAGCTGAAATAGGCTTTTGCAATGATGTGTTAAGGTCAGAGATATAGAATTTTATCAATCCCTGATTTTCATTTGAACAAAAAAATAATTATATAAAATTTAACATAAATTTGTCACTTGATTGATATAAAAATATGTTATTGGTTTATTAGTTTTGAAAATTTGTGAACATTGAATACGGCTGTCTAGTTTATTGTTTTTCCAAAGCGAAAAATAGGTTTTAAACGTTGTTCCCATTTGGCGAGCATAAGCTTTCGCAAAGTAAATTCACATCTTTCGCTTTACTGAAGGACACACCAAACACACACGCACAATAAAATATGTTCACCAAACTGCAATCAAAGCGACATAGTGCAAATTTCACAGATTTTTGCACATTAAAAATATGTTTGCTACTCCAGCAGCCGCACACACATAGAGCCACGCCTCCCATGAGCCCATTTTTAGCAGGCCAAAAAAAGAGGAAGCGAGCAAAGTTTTTATGCCAACAAGGAGAAAAAAAAGTGAATGTGGAAAAGTAATCGAGAAGCGGGAACCAGAAGAAACTGCCGGGCGCTGCTGCAGTGTAATCCCTTCTCAACCCAACCTTTTATGGCCCGGAGCCATGGCAAAATGCAACGCTGAATTTGATAATCAATTACCGTGCCATAGCCCAAAGGATGGGGCCGAGGTCCTGGAGCCACATATGGGCCACATTTAGTACTGACTGCAGACAGCCACAAACACAAGTAAATGCCCTCGAATACACTCGACTTTGTACAACGCCACGTATGAGTAATATGCGGCATTGTCTATGCAAAAGGCCAAATATGGAAGTTCCAGGTGGTAATGCATATAAATATTCAAATTCTCTCAGATTTGCCGAAATTTTTCATTACAAACTGCAAATTGGTTTGTGTCTGCTCAACATCTGCTGCCCGCTGGCCATGACCATGTATTATAACAATGTCGTTGCATGTCTTAAACCAATTAATGGATTGCCAACCATAAATGCTAAGAATTCCACAAATCTTTTTCGCATTCGGAAGGCAGGGATTTATGGCTGGCAGCAGTTTAAGCCATCAACTGAACTATTTGTAAATCTGATATACACGAATACATTTATTTCACTTAAAATTTACATGAGAATAACGCAAATCTTATTTAAAAATTCGTTTTTCTCATTTGCTTAAGGAGAGAATTTATTTCTAAAGGCTAATCTTTTAGCCTCTTAAGGTGATTTTAAGAATCATACCTCAAAAAGATTAAAATTAATCGTATATCTTATTGTCAATTCGCAAGGATTGACTGGAATCATGGATAAAGATAGTTACAACTTATTAAGCTGTTCTTCCTTCGCTTCGCATTGCAATTACATTTTGTCGCGCCTTTTTTTCAACTGCAACTTCAATTTCCGCTTGTCATTAATTGACGCTGTCAGCTTTGGCAGCAATCACTTAATGAAATCATTTAATCAGTGCCAGCGACAATCGACAAAGTGGAAGTGGCGGCTCCAACTTCCTAGAAACACATGTTCCATTTGTGCTCAACACTGCGAGTTTGGTTCGCCTCTTCGTCGCCTGCTCCAATGACACTAGGGAATTGTGCCCGCCGACAGCTGCCCTTAATTACATGGAAATCCACACTAGATTCTTACCCCACACACATCACTCGCAACAATATTCCCCACAGAGTCATTCACCTTGCCACCGAAAAAGAAACCCAAGCGAATAAAAGTACAATTGGAAGGCTGGAAGATACCCTTAAAGATTTATATTCAAGCGTAGTAAATAGTGTTATACTTTTTTTTACAAAACTTAAGGGTAACTATTTAAAGAAAGGTCTCGAAAATAAGAAGTCATTTTTATGCATTTAAAATAAATTAATAAAAGGTCTAATGAATAGCCTTTGAACTTTAAGAATGAAAATTAAAAATATATATAATGTTGTTGCTGGAAAAAGTATGTGTTATTTATGGGTACTTCCTTAACTGAATTGGTAGCCAAAATGCCTCTAGTCTTTTCTAGGGAATGTAGCGGAACGCAAAAGGCAAAGGCAAAAATCGAAATCAAGTGAATATAACATATTATTTCAACAGGCAACTCATTCAGCATATAATATTACCACCCGGAGCGTTGTATGTAGTTGATGTACGTAGCCCAGGAGGTGGGGCTCACGGTGGGGCACCTGGGGATGGGGTTCGGAGTCGGGGGGTGTTAAATTGGGAGCTTGGGGGATAGAGGGCTGTGCTGTAGCATGGCATCGCGTAGGCCTGCGGAATTGAGGTGAATAAGCGAAGAACACATTCACACACTAAAAGGCAAACAAAGGGAAATCAATCTTTGTACATACTTTTAGCATATGCACACGTATGATCCCCTTTATCCCCCTCCGCCTTTCTATTCCACACACACCCACAAACCTGTATGTGTATGTGTGGTTTTCGGTTTGGCGGGGAATTGGGGAATATTTGCATGCCTTTGTGTACTTTTTCCATATGATTTATGACCTAAATTGTTGCTGCTCGCTCACATATAATTACACACACATCGCTCTGCCTGTGTGTGAGTTTGTCGTCTTGGGACGCCCGCCAAAGTATGCTACACTTTTTGTTTTATGAGTTAATAAGTAGGCGTGGGCCCAGCCCAATTGCTACACTCTGATTATGGCGCCGGATACCCAACAGCACCCCACTGTCAGATGGGAAATATTCAAAGCCGTATATGTTTTGATCAGATAAGATAGCACAAAACTTGTTCAAGTATACTTTCGGGACAAGCAATTTGGAAAATGTACCTCGGTGGCAGCGGAATTATTTTAATGCTCGACTGAACGGCACTCGGTCATGGGATCGAACGTTCCATATGGAAAACTCTTCGAGTTCAAGTTTAAACAACACAGTTGACTTCTTAGCCTAACAACTTATATTCATAAATATTTTAAATAATTTTGTCACCAGAAAACAATGCCTAAATCACGCATACGCTCAACGTTTTCAGCTTTAATTTTGGAAGAACACATTGCATTAACAGAATCGTTTTAAATGTATTTATATCGAGATACCACAGAAAACACAAATGTTTTGAAATCACTTACAAATGGGTATAATAGTTCTCTGATGAATACAAAAATTTTCCCAAAACATACAATTATTTAAAACTAATTACAACTTATCATATTTTAAAAATAATAAAAATAAATCATATTTTAAACTTTTTATTATCTGAAACATAAGAAAGCAACTAATTATACCCGTTACTCGTAGAGTAAAAGGGTATATTGTATTCGTGCAAAAGTATGTAACAGGTAGAAGGAAGCGTTTCCGACCCTATAAAGTATATATATTATGATCAGGGTCACTAGCCGAGTCGATATAGCCATGTCCGTCTGTCCGTCTGTCTGTCCGTCTATCTGTCCGTATGAACGCTGAGATCTCGGAAACTATAAAAGCTAAAAGATTGGCATTTTGCATGCAGATTCTAGGAGTTCCTACGCAGCGCAAGTTTGTTTCAAAAAGGTGCCACGCCCCCTTTAACGCCCACAATCGCTTATATACGATTTTAAAAATTTAAATATTTCGGAAAAGTAAAAATGCAGTTTTATTGTGTTTATCAATACCTATCGAAATGTAGAAGAAATTTTTCAAATCGGACCATTCGTTAAAAAGTTATGCGTGATCAAAGTTTCTATCTCCATCTCCCTCGCACTCCCTTTACCTGAGTAACGGGTATCTGATAGTCGGGGCACCCAACTATAGCGTTCTCTCTTGTTTTGAATTATACAAAAAAAAAACTTTATGTTTAACAACTTTTTGTTCATATATAGGCTAAAAACCAGCCAATTGAACAACACCAATAAAAATAACAACTATTATCACCAAAAGAAAGAAGATTAGTGAATAATGTTCGCAGCACTGACCTTCAGCCAAGCTGCACCCTCAATCGAGAATCAATGCAAATGCAGTGCCAGCGAAAATGTCAGCAACGGATTAGGCCAATCCACAGCGGTTAATCCCCGTGCTGCAATACTAATCCAATTCCGTGGGGCCGTATGCAGTATAAAAGCCACCGGCTGTGCTGACTGTGATTTCGTCTTGGCCCAAAGACCGGAGCATGGAGTCCGCTAACGTGTTACCGGGTTTGCTGGGCAACGTGTCCACCGTGCTGCGGCCGGAGGCGCGACTGTCCGCCGAATCGCGTCTGCTGGGCTGGAATGTTCCGCCGGAGGAGCTGCGTCACATCCCCGAGCACTGGCTCACCTATCCAGAGCCGCCCGAATCGATGAACTATCTGCTGGGAACGCTCTACATATTCTTCACTCTGATGTCGATGCTGGGCAATGGACTGGTCATCTGGGTCTTTTCGGCGGCCAAATCGCTGCGCACTCCCTCCAACATACTGGTCATCAATCTGGCCTTCTGCGACTTCATGATGATGGTGAAGACGCCGATATTCATATACAACAGTTTCCACCAGGGCTACGCCCTGGGTCATCTGGGCTGTCAGATCTTTGGCATTATCGGCTCCTACACGGGCATTGCAGCTGGTGCCACGAATGCGTTCATAGCCTACGATCGATTCAATGTGATCACCCGACCCATGGAGGGCAAGATGACACACGGCAAGGCCATTGCCATGATAATATTCATCTACATGTACGCCACCCCCTGGGTGGTGGCCTGTTACACGGAAACTTGGGGTCGATTTGTGCCCGAGGGTTATCTAACCTCCTGCACTTTCGACTATCTCACCGATAACTTCGATACCCGCCTCTTTGTGGGCTGCATCTTTTTCTTCAGCTTCGTGTGCCCCACTACAATGATAACGTATTACTACTCCCAGATCGTGGGACATGTTTTTAGTCACGAAAAGGCTTTGAGGGATCAGGCCAAGAAGATGAACGTGGAATCGCTACGCTCGAATGTGGACAAGAGTAAGGAGACGGCGGAAATCCGGATAGCCAAGGCGGCCATCACCATCTGCTTCCTATTTTTCTGCTCCTGGACGCCGTACGGAGTTATGTCCCTGATTGGCGCTTTTGGGGATAAAACACTTTTGACGCCGGGCGCCACAATGATCCCCGCCTGTGCCTGCAAAATGGTGGCCTGCATCGATCCGTTCGTGTACGCCATAAGTCATCCCAGATACCGCATGGAGCTGCAGAAGCGATGTCCCTGGCTGGCGCTCAACGAGAAGGCGCCAGAGTCGTCGGCAGTCGCCTCCACCAGCACCACCCAAGAACCGCAGCAGACCACTGCCGCCTAATGCAAAGTGCCACCCACCCGAAAAATGCTGACAATGATGATGAACTGAGAGGCCAACGAACTCGTAATACAAAATGCCGAGGAAAAATTTTATAAATGTTTCACCGAGTTTAAGCAACTGTGCAAAATGTACTTACTTGTTTTTTCAGCTATGATTTGTAGTCTCTCTCTTTTATGTTTATCAATGAAATATAGTGAAATTATTGCAAACAATTGACAAAAACGTATTGAAGCGATATTTATTGGGATATGTCAGACTGGTGGGAAAATATATCGTTTTATATCGTTTTTTCTAGCTTAAAAGGCAAGCAACAATATCATATTTGATTTAAATTTTTTAATAAATTAATGGGGTGTCCATTTATTACATAATCAGCGAGGGGTGCAAAAGGTGTCAACTATGTATAACAGGAATAAATAAGAAGAAATTGCTCTTATTGCTTTTATAATTAATTAAGGATATAATTGAGGATATATTTTTGAATTTTACCCTATTAAAGTAGCAATATAATGAAAACTTTGCATTACCCACTTTAAAATATTTAAAAAGGAACCATAAAAAATGCATATGAAAGAAATGTGCTTTCGTCCTCCGTGAATAAATCATTTCCTTCCCAATGTGGATATAAAAATACATAAAAGTCAGCCCAGCCCCGTTTTTGAACTCTGCCCCTTTGTCGGTTGTCAATCGGGCACTTGATGCCGCCATTGCAGGTCACTCAGACGAGCCGAGGAAGCCGCCTTTATGCTCCCAGAAGCGGAGATGGCCAACAACAAAGGAGTTGGCCAAGAACAATGGCGAAAATGTGCTAGTTCCAATGCGATCCACAAAGTAAAAAGCTCTCTCTGCTGCGCTCTCTTACTTTCTCCCGAGAGCGAAAGCTTTCCAGCTGGAAGGATCCTGCGCAGGACCCTCCCGAAACGATTTGGAAACGAAACATAAAGAGGGAATGGCGAATTGAATACCGCCTGAATATTATAAGAATTTTGATGAATAACAAACTTGGGATCCACACACTTAAATACCTACACGTGCCACCCGAGGGAATTTGCATTTATTTGCTGGCCATCAAAGTAAACAACATAACGTCCCACATCCACATGGAGTCCACTTGCGATCCAGCCTCATTAATCACGCTTCCTTTTGCATTTTGAGCAGGGTAACTGGCTGTAAATCAGCAGCGCCATGGCCACAAAGGATGCCTAGATTTGTGTGGTGGTTGCTCCCCACGCATGGCTTCCACATGGCCTCCACTTTGGCTTAAAACCACCGCCAACCACCCACCACCCACCACCCCCCACCCCCAATGGCATTTAACAATTTGTTGGGCAAAGTGTTGCACCGTGTGTTTGTATGGCGCCTCATTATTATTGTTTTCCCAGCTACCATTTCTTTCGCACTTTTCCCCTCTGTCTATCTCTTTTTGTTTTGCGTGGCCCTCTCTTTCTTGCTCCTTGGAGCCTAGCACGCTTTTCCACTTATTGCCTGGCGGGCATTTGCCAGAGCCTTTTTCCTGTGTCGTTTTGTGGCGAACCCAAAAACCGCACACAGACAGCCAGCGAAAACGAGCTGGGGAAAAATGGTAGGAAAGTACGGCCGTGGAGGGCAAAGGGGAAAGCAAAGGGAAAAGCGGGAGAAAAGCGCTGAGCGGGTAGAGAGGCCATAAACCAAAATCGGCCGCAGCCACCGACGCTTGCAAATGGTAAAAACGAAGTAAAATTAATGAAAATCACACACACACGCTCACAAACTCGCACTGATATATACAAAAACAGACAGGCAACCCAGACGCAGCGGTTGGCGGGCAGAGACAATTAAAATGGCACCCACAGAACGTCCTTGCACCGCTGAGTGAATGCCGGCAGGCAGCTTTGCACAAACCACCCATGCCAAGCCAAAAACCACCCACCGCACGACAGCACGGCACATTTGTCTTCCACGAAATTCGCTTTGGCTCTCATTAATTAAGATAATTAGGCCTTTTCGACGCCTTCAAAGTTCAACGTGCAAAGAGAAAAAACCAAAAAAGTAGGGGGAAAAACGCACCGAATAAAAAAATACAACAAAATGTGGGGAACCAGGAGGTCGCATTTAGTGACAGTTGAAAGTTCAGCGTCGCATGTTCCAGGACCTGCCAAAAAACAGGCACTAAAATTTGCCTTGGTGCATGCCTCGTGTAGGGCACACACTCGACTTCGCTTAATAAGCGGTTAGCGGTCTTCTTGCATTTGATTGCCCACCACGGTTGCAAAACCACTCACTCAAGGACCTCCATCGTCCTAATACAACATTTTCAGGAGCCCTCTGGCCACCGGCGAATGCAACCGCAACAGAATTACCGATGTCGGTGATTAACATCCAAAAATATGTCAACGACATATGGAGAAAATATAAATAATTCATATTCACAAAGAAAATAGGTAAACATGTTTCATTCTATTATTTTTATACCATAAACTTCTTTGTATTAATATTTGTACAAAATTGTAACATCATTATTATTGTTTAATTTCCATTTTAATTTTAATGGTTTATGTTTAACAGATATTTATTATGTAGTGCATACAAGTTCCGCGATAACGTTGTGTATAAGAAAATATGTTTTCTAATTAGACTAAGTTTATATTAAAGTTCTGCTATTTTTAATATTTGCTTTATATTGTGAAAATATTTCAAAGAACCTCACTACTAACGGAGCTCATTTAATAGAAATATAATTTGCCAAAAAAATATTGGCGAATACAAATTATGAGCAGCATAGCTTCCTCTGAAGTCGCCCAATTTGCATTGCATACTTTGCCTGGATTATATTTCCTACTGGTCTTTGATGAAGCAAAATTCGATTTCCTTTTGACTGGCAAAAGGCAATTTCTTTTCATATTTTTGCATATTGCCCGAACTGATTAAAATCACTTGCAGCCTGCACTCTCGATGGCTCATAAAAATGTCAGCTAAATTAGTTATAAATCAGCTGGGAGCGCCCTCCCCTTTTGCCAGCAGACTTAGCTTGAAATGCACAAGACACAAGGCAGCTCACAACTTTGTGAGCCAAAATGAAGCCATAAATTATACGAACTAATAATTATATGCCATCAAATTGTTGTAAGCAGCGGCATGGCAGAAGCAAAAGGCAAAAGCTAAAGCCAGGAAGGCTGAAGTCAGCCAGCGAGTTTAACGGCCAACATAAATTATAGACATTTAAAAACGGGGTGGCCTCAGCCAGTGGAAGCCCCATGTTCATCTAGCTAAGGGCAGAAAAGCGGGCAATGCCGCGTGGAATATGCAATTTTTATCACAGTTTATGCACTGCACACAAAGTCAACATAATAAGGTCAACACGCACAGGACTAAGGACGAGCAGCCAGCGGTGGGTGGCGCCTGGATCGCTTGGCTGGGTGTCGCTTTAATTAAATGGCAAACATCCTGCGCGTCAGAGAGCAAAGTTCGAGGTCAGCTGCCAGTCGGCGCTACACGGCAATTTCGCTGAGCTCACCCCAGCCGCGACTTTTTTTTACAGCCCAGCAATTTGCAACAAAATTAGCCCGAAAACGTTACGCGGCCATGGCCGTGCCTCATTGAGAGTCCACATAAACAAAAGATTGGGTTAAGCGTGGGCCTGGAATGGCGGCATACGTCTAAGTGACTCTCCATGGGCCATCATGACAAATGCCTCGTTGCCACCTCTTTTTGCTGGCACAACAGCATACTCCCTGCTCCGCCTCCGCATCCGCCTCTGCATCCGCATCCACATTCTCATCCATAGTCGTAAGCAGTCGTAAAGTTCCTGGGATGGCAACAAAAAAGAGCGTTTAAATTTTGTAATTTAAATGCAAATTGACAGGCAAATGACAAACATTGCAATTAACGAGGGACTAGCGGGCGTATACGCAATGTGGCCACAGACTCACAATGGCCGGACTCAACCAGCCAACAGCGACTCGGTAACAGGACATAATTTAGGCCCTGCTACGTGGAGCTCTAAAATTGCCAGAGCCTCATCTGCGCATAAAGGGCAGCGGTATACGGAGGGACAGGGGTCCGGTAATGGTCTGGACTCGAAATGGGAATATGCAAATCTTTCCACTGGTTAGCGCCTGCATTTGCAAGTCATACTTGGAGCACTTCGGCTGTTGGGGGAATGGGCCCCAACAATTGAATGACTCGCTGAGCTGAGCCATTGTACCAACATCCATTGGTGATGGTGACACCCCAAATGGAGATATTAAAGGAAATTTCTGACAATCAAATCCATTAATAAAACATAATGGAATTTCAAACTATTTCTAAATCAATCAAACTGTGCTTTGGCCAAAGGATTGTTAATTATAAATTAATTCACTACCTCACAAACCTTATTATTCAGGCTGTTTACCCACATAGTGTTTTTTCATTGCAAAAAAAAACTCAACAAAAAATGTACAATTATTGATAGAAATTTTAACAAATTAATAAAAAAAAAACAACTTTTAAAGATTAATAGTCCTTAGATTTTATTTTCTTTCATTGATTATTATTGATTATTGATTTTATTGATTATTTTTTTGTTGGACTCGATACAATTTTACTCAAATTTAAAGGAATTAAATTTGTATTTAGTAACAAATTCCGTTTAATTTTATCTTAACTTTTGCAAATTTGAATCGGACCTCCGCTTAAATCAACAGAGTTCATTAGTCCGTATGCCAATTATTTATTTTAAGTTTTCTCGAAACTTGAGCAGTGCCGTCAACTTTACGGGGCGCGGAAAATTTAAACAAGGAACAAATTCAAAGAAAATAAGTTATTAGTTAAGACTACTCTGTGGCAGTAAAATTGGCAACATAATTTGCCAACATTTGACATGACCTCTTGGCTTCATTGCCCAACCTCTTGCCACCAAGTTCATTTTTGGTTAGGAAGTGGAAATGACACAAACTGCATTGCGGCCCAGGCGCGTCAAAAAGTATTCGTTTGAGAACTTCTTATTCACAGTTTGTTTTCGTTTCTGGTTTTTCCTGTTGTTTTTCTTTGTTACTTGAGCTGTTGTTGCCGGGCAAACAAACAATGAAGAAAAGTGTTGGCCTGTCTGAGGCAGGCACTTGGCTGGCGGCCAAGCAAATCCATGAGATACATATAAACACATTCATTTCCGCTGCCAAGTAAGTTAGGGGAGCACTCTACGGCCAAAGATGTCTTTAAACTCGTGGAATGACGTCGCCAGGCATCATAAAAATGCCAACTATGCGCATTAATTACACGCAAATTGTTCATTGTTCGCCGTTGCCTCTAATCGCATTTACCATGGCAGCCAAGCGGGCTAAACTTGTGGTAGACTTTTCTAATTTATGCGCCTAATTGACTCAAAGTAAAATTTGCTCTTGCTTGACATATTTCGCGTTGGTTCATCTGCCCCTCAGCGTTACGCGTGTCATGTAAATGTCAAACTTTCAACCAGATCCTTAGCCGGCGCAGGGGAAACTTTCGCTTTATAAATAAATTTACGAGTGACAGAGACCAGAAATACAAGCTACTAATTTATGCAAATTGTTTTCTTTGACAAATTAAATGAACATTAAAATTATTTTCCCTTGTTTTTAAATCAACAACATGAATATTTTCAGTTAGCTAGATGATTAAATTCTGCGTGGTCGGGAACTAATGACTGGCACGTGTATAGTGATATATAGTTTTAACCCATTTTATCAAGATTCTTAAAATGAATAAAGATTTGAAAACCATAAAATAATTATTTGACATTTTATTATTTTTGAAATGAAATTTGCGGCTCCGAACCACTTTAAGTTTAAGTTCAAGTATTTCATTTCAATTGTTTTAATTTTAGATGTTTTTAGTTACGTTTCCATTTTATGTTACTTCTTATTTCAAAGCTCTTTCATAATTATTAAAAAAAAAAGTTCCGTAACTATTTTTCAACTTTCGGCTTTAAATGGGTTAAATCAAAGCTCAAAGGCGATGAAAAGCGAAAAGACTTCTGCACAATGTCAAAGCCAACACACCAAGTTGGAACTCCCTTTATTTGAGGCAATTAACACACCTGAGTGATGGCAGATTAGCCCACGCACATTGCCAGCGTTAGGGCCACTTAGGAGTGGGCTAGGTTACGCATACGCCCCGGTGTACGTGGCTCCACTGGTGATTGCCTTCGTTTTGCTAGTCATATGGCTCATACGCCACGTTGTATTTATTTGTTCCCCTCTGCAAACTGCAACTGAAACTCGTTAGCCAGCCTCGTAAAAATCAAATTGCCCGATCCAGAGTCAGCCAGGCTCAATCTGCTCGGCTGTAGTAGTTAGGCAGGAAGGCTCAGGCTCCTACGAGCGGTTGTTAAAAAGTTATCCTTCGGCGGCATTTTTACGAGCTCGAGTTGGTATGTAGTTGCCTGCCATTTTCTGCTTGTTAGCATCGAGTTTTAGTTGACAATGTTGGCAGCTGCATTAGGCAAACATCCTAGATCCGGAGGGCGTGTTTCCACAGCTACGACCCGCATGTGGCTTCTGGATTGGGATCGAGGTCTTTGATTTGCGTTTTGCCTTTTATGCTCGCTCAACTTTCAACCAGTTCGATTTCAAGTTCAAGTTGCACAGATGACACAGAAAACCTTTAGCTTGTTATACTCTTAATGCAGGGCTTTCACAAAAGTTTTTATTACTTGCCTTGCCTGCTGGTTTTGATCGCTTTTTTTTGGGCCGTTCGGGGAGTTTCCGTTGCCCTCGAGCACATTTCAATTTTCTATGCGTTGCAATTCCACAAACGAAAACAATATTTTATATATTTTAAGCGCCTTGTTATAGTTTGTGGCAACAATAACAGAAAGTTATTTCCTGGCAAAGCTTATTGGGCTGGATTGAGAGGACCCCAAGTCTAATGCGAAATTGATTTGTTATGCCAAAAAGTATAAAAACTTGGCCCCGAGCTACTTTCAAATCGAACGACAAAGGAAACAGAAACTTTTGCTCTCGAGTTACGAGTATTCCCCAAATTAGGAACAAAAGCTTGGATTTGCTTGGTTTACTCGGTCTAAACAGGAAATCGCCATTCTCTTTGAGCTCGCAAGGCAGATTTTCGGCTTTGTATTTACAAAACAATTGGCGTTTCATCAATAACATGAAAGAAATCAATTGCAAAGCTGAATATGAAGGTAAATATTTCAATACAATTGAATTGATGTTATTTTTCACACCAATTCGAAGTTACTTAATTATTTCTGACCAAACTAGCGCAATTAATTTGCACAGTTTATAATATCATATTTCCATAACAAAGCTGTACTCCCTAGTCTCCAACTATTTTGCATACTTTCTACAAGTTAAAAACAAAAAGCGAACAAAGTGAAATACAAAATACATTTACGTACTACAAATACAAGTACCAATTCCCATCACAGATACAATCAATAAATATGCAAAATCTATGGTAAAAACATTTTCTTTTTAATCCCTAAAAATAGAAAATCAATATGCTGCAGTGCCATAGAGAAAGTTGGGGCAGTAATTTCCACAATGAGTCATGGAGAGGGGGTTAGACACAATGCCTGCATGACAAGTAGCCCCACAACTTACATACAAATATATATACATATATTCGAGTCCAGAGCACTGCATATGCTGGCAAGTGTTGCCAGAGTCAAGCAAAAACAATTTATTTTTATGTGTCTATGTATAAAATTAAAATTTGCATATAGCCCACCAGTGGCCGTGGCTCATCCCGGCTCCGCCTGAGGCTTAGAGTCTGGGCCATCATCTCCCAGTCTGACTATGGAAAAGTTCACAGAATCGTGACGGGAACTGAAATCGCAGCCTGTCTGCCAGTCTGTCAGTCTGTCAGTTAGTCATTTTGTCAGTTAGTCATTCTGTCAGTAAGTCGCTTGGGCGACGCTTTTGCCGTTGAGTGTGTGACAACTGATCTGATGGTTCCCAACTACCCATGCTTCTTTCATTTCCAAACGGTGGTGTGCAATAGATTAAATTATTTGTCAAGCAAGAAATATAATGCTCATAAAGTTAATCTGAATATTAGAAAGGTCTGTTTTCTTTTTTAAAATAAAAAATAATTATTAAAACATATTTCGATTTGATTTGTTTTCTAAGAAAATGCAAAGTTCATTAAGAGCAAATAAATCAAAATTATCAAAATCTACTTCCATAAAATACAATTTTTAAATGAAATGCTATTGGGAAATCCATTTTAAGAACTTGATCTTTCATTATACATTATATTATTGATAATGATTATGGGAGACAACTATGAGTCAAACATTAATGGGTAATATTAAGTAATTAATGTGTATGATTTATTAGGAGTATTAATAAAAGTCAGACATCCTCTAATCAATTATTATGGCCTTCATGCTGAATGGTAATGAACTCAAACCGTAATAAGTAAATAATCTTTCATAACAATGTGTTTTATAAAGCAGTTAGTTTGAGTAATTGCTTACCCAGATAGGCACTTAATCATCCCTGATATCCACTTGAATACCTATTCAACCCACTGTGCACTTCAAGTGCAGTTCTGTAAATGACTACGTGATGTCTGCTAGCGATTGTAAAGCAGACAGTCTGAATGCTGGTCGGTCTAAAGTCAACGGATTTTGGTAGCTGTGCGTTGGCTTATGGCGCATTTAAATGATTTCAATAACTTGCCATTTAGAATCATTAGCTAAGCTGCCAGCCACTTGAGTGCGGCCCTGGGTTGGGGCCCACATAGCGATACTTTCACACATTCCCGCGGCAGTGCCCC
Source organism: Drosophila fuyamai (assembly GCA_018153365.1). Lineage (NCBI taxonomy): Eukaryota > Metazoa > Arthropoda > Insecta > Diptera > Drosophilidae > Drosophila > Drosophila fuyamai. Next base: position 8,451,073 of record JAECXW010000116.1, on the reverse strand, counting down.
TTGTAAGTCAGTCTGGTAACCGGATCTGGATTTGCTGTCATTCGAATGATAAAGCCATTTGACAAAGGCACAAAAAGCACACAAGCGGACAAGTTGAGACGCGAAAAAATCCCCATTCCTTTCTTGCCTTTCCCCCCAGCGATGCAGCAGCTCACAGGACTTGTCTGGGCGATAACAAAGACCCGGCGGGGAAAGGAAACGGATGGTGGGGGACAGGGGGCGGGGGACTGGGGACTCTGAGGGAGCGAAACAAAAGCGACATATCAACAAATGTTGCCGGCATAGAAGACGCAGCTTCCGTTACAGCCGCACGCCTGTCAATGAAGCGCCAACCACCAAAGGCACAAAGAATAGAAAGATTGTGATTTTTAGACCTAGAGTTACCCGGTAATACAAATATTTATTTACCTATCTTACAAATAATTAAAACCTTGATTTGGACAAAATCTCATGACTTTAAACATTTAAAAATATCTCTTTAGATGACAAACCTATGAAATAGTTTACATAGATTAATTAATTCTTGTTGCAAATTATCTTATATATAATGTATTTTTTCAATAATTTCTAGAATGAATTCAGCGCTCACTATGCAGAGCTATATAAAAACATCAAAACGAGGGGGCAATCACCACTAGGATCACAATTGAAGAACAGGACTCTGCAGGGGCATCACCCAAATGCAAATCACACGAATACGTTAGCCGAACGTGTTTAGTCCCCCAACATTTCATTTGAAGCGAACGGAGGGGAGTGCCAGAATGTCGTGGATAACCCCAGAAAAAACAGACTATAAATTTATTGTTAACGTGGCTCATGCAAATTGAATCCTTTCGCTTGTCCTTGTCGACTGTCCAGACCGGTTGTGGCTTTCGTTTTACATTTCTCTTAGCCAACAATGGGTGGAATAAAACTGTTTTGCTACTTAATAGGCCACGCTCGTCGTTATCTGCCCGGTTGGGATTAAATGTGACTGCTTAATGAGAGGCCTCCAGCATAGCAATAATCGTATTTTAAGAATAAACAATTGACCGGGAATCTATTATGAGACTCTTGAAATTTAAATTAATAATTGAAGATTTTAGGAAAACTTTGATAAACAGTATTAAAAATGTACAGTTTATACGATTCAGTTAATAATTATTGCAAGTGGTTTCTGGTATTTCTTATTTTCATTTCGTGTTTAAATTCAATTCACAGTCCTTAACTTTTTTTCCCAATTACAATGTATTTAACCAAGTAAAACTAAAGCTAACATCAACTGAAAATAGGAAAAACAAATCCAATATTGACCATAGACACGAGAAATACGAATAAAATTGCACTCATACCCGCCTAAAAATAAACCAATTGTTGTAACTTTGATTGCCTGATCAGAAATTCTGTACTGGCATAGGCAATTGAATAAGATTTTTATATGACAACAACACGTGACGGAATAGAACATTTTTTCCCAGATAAATTGTGTTGTTATCCATCAAAAACGTGTCGATGATTTCGCCCCCCACAAAAAGAGTACAAATCTCTAGAAACGTGGCCTGCCTCACATTATCCCAGAAATTAACATTCTATGTGGCCCCAGCCCAGTTGCCACTTGCCATCTCGTAGCCAATTTTAATGGCAGTCGCAGCACAATTGAATTAAATTATCAATCGATGGCCCAGGCACAAGGGTCGAGACCAGCAACAGAATAGGAGGACCTAAAAAAAAGGACAGCACAATCAAATTGATTGTATTTACTTTGACACCAAAACCAACAACATCCACATCGGTCACACCTCCAACCGATCCCACACTCCTCTAAAAATTGCCGGGTCATGGGTTTGGGTTTTGTTTTTTGCCGCCTCGATTTGACTTAAATACGGTTTTTGGCTCGTTAAGTGTAACTAACAAGTTGCCGGCGCTGGTTCGCTGTGGACGCCTTTATTGTTTGCCATCTTGTTCCAGCCTCCTTTTTTCTTGTTTTCCCTTTTTTCACTGTTTTCTTTTCCTCCAACTTGAACTTTTCTACGCCCAATGGTGGTGGGCATATTGATTGGCCTTCTACTGGAGGCCAATCCTTGAAGCAGATGGTTGAATTTAAATGTGCCTTCGGTGGCGTATGGTAGGGTCATAAATAAGATCCTTGAATAAAATAATAAGCGAGATTATTGTAGGGGATTTAACTGAAATAAAATTGGTTTTAAATGATACAGGTATATAAAATCAATGCCAGTTAAGTTTAATGCATATAACTTTTTATAAATTTTCAAATAGTAATTAAAAATTATTGATATTAATTGTTTTGCTTTTGTAATTAATTTAACTTAACTTTAAAATGTATTATCCTTTTTGGGCTTGAAATAAACTTGATGTATGGCAGAACTCTCATAACTGATATTATAAATTAAAATACAAAAATAAATATAACTCAATGAGCAGGTTAAGAATTCCCAACCTATTCAGGCTCGTTGAACAACCTCGTTATTAATCGCCACAATCTGACAGGTGTCACGTTATGGCCGCAGATACTTTTTTAAAGCGGAACAAGGAAAACAAGCAAAAATAAAAATAAAATAAAACAAAATAAAATGTATACACCATAAATAAAAAAAAACATAAAATAATCATGTCACGTGCGAATTGATTGAATTTCTTCTTCGGGCGCTTTTGTTTCGTTCTGTACGCACACTTTTTGGTCAACGTTGCCATAACCCTTGGCAGAAATTCCGACCCAAACTGGGGTTCGTGAAAAACCCCCTTAGGTTTAGGAGCAAAGTCGTTTCATATAATGGCCACAGACAAAAGGTATTTAATTTAATGACCGCGCCACTTGGCAAGGTAATTTGAGCTATGACCACTTCGCTTACACTTATAAAATGTCACGGGAAAAAGTGGAAAAATCCATCTGAAAAAACTCTTAGCGAAATTGGAAAGCCAAGAATGCCAATATTCATGCGAGTCACAACGCACGCTGCAATCGGAACAGAAACCGCGGCTTAGATCGTGACAAAAAAGCCAAAATCCTCTTGGCCATACATGGCTTCTAAGTCATAAAAAAGAGGAATTGAAAGCTGCCATCAGCCTGACAGCAGCAAAATGTTTTCAGACGAAATTTTCAAAAAATTATCTTTCACTTTTTGCTCGGATTCAGTTCTGTTTGCTTTCGTTTTGAGAGAGAACTGGCCAGCAGTGCAGTGCAAAAATGTTTTAAGTCAGCGTGCACACAAAATCACCCATAGATACCCAGGCGTACACACACAAAAGAACACACACGGCAGCCATTGTTTCACTTGCAATAAAGGTGTCATCATATTTTTTCAATTTCATGGTTATTTTTTCATTCATTCTTTGCCCTTACTGTCGCCTTAGACCACTTAAATATGCTCAGAAAAAAAATGTTAAGTTTTGTTTTAAATGGTAGCTAACTAGAATTAGTTAGAGTAATCAAGAATATGGATCTAAATTATTTTTTAACTGTGGCAGAAAGCTGAAAATTTAAGGAAGGAGTGATGCAAAATAAACATTTTTGAAACCTATATTTCCGGTTTATTTTCATTAATCTTTTATTTATTAATTTATAACTGAAATTTAACTGAAACAATTTTTCGTAATTACAAATATAACATTATCAAAACTTAGTGAAAACTTTTGTTCAATTTTATAAAACTAGCATGCCTAAATATTTTACAATTGAAGATTAATCCCTAGGCATCTCCAAAAAGATGAAGGCTGTACCGCTGTAGTTGGAAAACTACCCTTATCTTCCAGCCCTTCAAAAAATTGAAAAAACACCGAAAAGTCAGCAAAATATACGCGCGTGTTTGTAAGAGCGATGAAAAACGACGGCGAAAGAATGATTGTTGCAGTTTATGGGAAAAACTCCAGCAGAGCTCTAGTTTTCCGGGAGGCCTGGGAAAAGTGGCTGGATGTGTGCAGAAGAGAAAGTAGGCGACACTCACGCACAATGCCGCATAAAGGCCAGGATAGAGAAACTAAAAATGCGCACACTTGCAGTAAAAGCACGAAAAACTCGTTACAAAAACCGTTAGTTTTTCAATTATAGCGCGTAGATTAGTATTTGAAAGCATTGCCAGTGTCTGTGTGTGCGTAAATCCCTCTTTCACTCGCCTTCTTTCTCTCTCTCTGTCTCTCTCTCTCTCTCTCTGAGCCATTATTGGATTTTGGTCCGCTACTGGCGATTTCTGAAGGTGGAGAAAAAAAGGGAAACTTTCCTGACAGCAGCACAATAACTTTTGAATAAGAAAAACGTGCAACGCTTCAGAAAGGCAACGCAGAGAGTGTGGGCAGAATATTCGCATCAGGACCGGACTAAAGAGGTTGGAGGTTGATCCAATACAGTGACAACAAACGACAGAAAGAAAAAAAACTTTTGCAGCTGCAATTTTCTATTCAACTTGAAGCTTTCTCTATCGAGGGAGGGGACAATCAGTTTAGGAAGTTAGCAGTTTTTATGAAATGCCCTCTGCCCTTCGTCCGCTTATTTTTTCTATCCCCCTTCCAGTTTAAGCTCCTTCCGTTTGGGGCTTGTGAAGGATTTTGCTAATTTTACAACGCATATTACGTATACGACGTGGAGAAAGTTGCAAATCTATGCAAGGAAAAACAGTCATACAAGTGGCCCATAGAGATGCCAAACTGTCATTTGTAAATGAATAATATCGGTATTGTTTTCATTTACATATGTGTACTTTTTGAGAACGACACTAAGGCTTTGAACGTTTTTTATAAAAAAACAATAACTAACATGAATGTGGGTTGAATAATTGATTATAAAAACAAACATTAATTAAAGCACTCCGAATGTCTTAAACTGAAGACTTTTTAATGTATTAGCTATCATTATAAAATACCCGGATTTGAAGACAATCAAACTAAAAGCCTTTCGAGGTGTATTTCTTTAAAGTCCAATTGTGAGTTATTAGGTATCATAATGCAATTCATTTATCTAATAGCGACAGTACTACTTTTTGACAAAAACCAAAATGATAGCAGAACTTTCAAAAACATCTTAAATAAACTCGACAGCTAAAAGAAGTGCCTCGACCACAAAGGATCCTGGAAGACTTTCCCCATTCGCACGCCGGCACTCAGTATATCACATTGCCATCTCTGAATTCCCGGCAAAGTCCTCGCCTTGATTTTCTTTTATGGGATTTCATTGTTGGCCCCCACCATTTCAGTGGCCAGGTCCTCCGCCGATGCCGCCTTTGAAACGTCTTTAGCGCTGCTGCAACGCCGTTTTATTGTTGAATGAACGGACTTACGTGTGAACTAGTAGGCGACAACAACTTATGCCATTTCCGTTTCCGTTCGCATCGCCATTCAGCGCAAAAGGCAGCAATAGCAGTGGCAACGGCGGCTGATTCAGCAGAGCAGCCAAGAAACAGGAACACAATTGTGAGGTCATGTATGTGACAAACAATAAAGACGATAACTTAGTGCAGGGGAAGCCGTGCCTGCATGCAACAACGAGCGGAAACGGAACTGGAACTGCAACTGCAACTGCCTTGCTTTTCCATGCCTGAATTTCTTAGGTGTGTTGGGGTGTGTGTGGGTGTGTTTGTGCTTTAAAAATAGAATTAAGTTTTTCGTAAACTTGGACCTAATGCGCCATTTTCTGGCTTTGCTTGGCTTGAAAGTTGGAAAATATATTTGAAAAGCAAAGTTTATTCTTGTTGAAAGAAAATATGTCTGGTGTCTTTTGTATACATACAAGGTGTCCCGCCGGCAGCACAAAGCACCATCTGCCAGTTGCATGGCAGGGTTCTGGTTCTGGTTCTGGTTCTTGTTCAGCGCTTGGTCCTGCTGGTCCTGGTGGTCCCGGGGACTCCCATGGAAAGTTTTGTTTGCCCTGACACTTAAAAAGTCGTAAAATGCACATTCAGCATAAAAACCACTGTTGGAAATTATGGCCACACTGCATATACCCCCACTATATTTTCTCACCCCATCTTCGCTATCCACTGTTGCCTTTTTTGTATCATATTTTCCAGTTTGAAGTTCCCGAGCTGCGGCGGCTTTTATCTTCAATGCATTCTACGTGCACTTTGCTCACTCGAAGAAGGACACACAGACGATGAGGTTGGGGCATATGTTTCTGCACAGTATTTATTCAATGAAAAGTTAAAACCATTCACTTGGCACTGATTTTAAATTTGAATTTATGACTTCGCCAGGCGAGTATTGAAAGAAATACAGGTTAAGTCCAATTATAAGTGACTTTAATTTATGAGACTGAAATTCATTTTTTTTTTAATTTAGGCATTTTCTTTTTATTCTATTATATTCTGAATCTCCATTTATTTTAGAATCGTAAAACTGCATAACAACGATTTATTTATCAATACATTTTCAACATTTTAAACACAATATTACTTTAAATGTAGAAAAAACATTATTTTGCCAGTTACTTCTGATAAAATGATATACAATTTGGTCCAATGATTATTTTTTTAGAATAAGCAAAACCGACAAATATTTTTCCTTGTTTTAAGGTTGATTGACAAAAATTTACAAAATGTGTACTGTTTTCTAGAAATGCTGCTTTGGATTTTTTGTTTTTATTTTAAGATTAAAAGTTTTTCGTTAATGTGGCTTTTGCCCTTGCAAATATACGAAACCATTCGCGCCTCGCTTCTTATCTATTTTTATGCCCTTTCGGAGGGTATTATAATTCCAGTCAAAAGTTTGCAACGCAGTGAAGGAGACATTTCCGACCCTATAAAGTATATATATTCTTGATCAGCATCACCAGGAGATATAGTCATGTCAGTCCGTCCGTCTGTCCGTTTCTCACAAACTAGTCCCTCAATTTTATAGCAATCTGCTTGAAACTTTCTCAAAAGTTGTCTTTCTATATTAGCTAGAATATATGTCGGAACGAGCCGGATCGGACGACTATATGATATACCTCTCTTAGAAAGAAATGGAATAAATATAAAAAAAATATAACTTTGTTATTTTTAAAATTGTTGTTGTTTTTTTTTGTGATTTGCTGATATCTAAATAATATTAATCGGACATCTATATTATATAGCTCCCATAAAACTATTCAAAATCAAATTAAAAAAAATTTGTTTTACTGTTTTTCTATTAATCAAAAAAAAAATTGTAAGATATAGTAATTATTTACTTTATCAGAAATACGCTTTTATTTTGTCAAAATCGGACAGCAATATCATATAGCTCCCATAGAAACGATGGCAAAATGGAGCGCAAAACCCATGTAGCTTCATGGTTTTTATACCCGTTACTCGTAGAGTAAAAGGGTATATTGTATTCGTGCAAAAGTATGTATCAGCTAGAAGGAAGCGTTTCCGACCCTATAAAGTATATATATTCTTGTTCAGGATCACTAGCCGAGTCGATCTAGCCATGTCCGTCTGTCCGTCTGTCTGTCTGTCCGTCTGTCCGTCCGTATGAACGCTGAGATCTCGGAAACTATAAAAGCTAGAAGATTGGCATTTTGCATGCAGATTCTAGGATTTCCTACGCAGCGCAAGTTTGTTTCAAAAAGGTGCCACGCCCTCTTTAACGCCCACAATCGCTTATATACGATTTTAAAAATTTAAATATTTCGGAAAAGTAAAAATGCAGTTTTATTGTGTTTATCAATACCTATCGAAATGTAGAAAAAATTTTTCAAATCGGACCATTCGTTAAAAAGTTATGCGTGATCAAAGTTTCTATCTCCATCTCCCTCGCACTCCTTTTACCTGAGTAACGGGTATCTGATAGTCGGGGCACCCGACTATAGCGTTCTCTCTTGTTAGTAATACAGTCGTTTTGTAGTAACTGCAAAGGTATATAAACTTCGGCTTTCCGAAGTTTGCCTTCTTTCTTGTTTTTATATATGTATATAGACATTCCATTGACGTTTGCTACTGATTATCAGTTCTCTTTAAGCGTCTCGCAACATAGGTTCATCTAGCCAGAATGTCGATGGCTTCTTTGATTTGCTTTAGCCTTTTTCTCGGCACTACAGTGGCCATAATTTTTCCACAGCACAATTGCTCCAAATATTTTACTTATGGCATGGGAGAAAACGGTAGTCCCATAGGCGTTTTCACGGCTGAAGAAGGAATACATACTCCATTGAATTTTAGTGCAACATTCGCTTTAAAAGGCTCTGCTAAGGTAATTAAGAACTTATAACCCTCGTTTTCGAGCTAACTCATTTTATATCTTCCGATACAGGTCATGCCCATTGAGCCGTACCCCGAATTGCGTAAAGTACAACAAAATATTAAGATGGGATTGCGTGCCCAGACGTTTGTCCGTTTCGTTAATGTCACCGAGATGATGCCTGTGCCAATTACTTTTTTTTTAAATAATCAATTACTTTGCAACACAACCATACGTGAGTATAATTGAAAGTTCAGAAAATAAATTATAAACTAATTTGGCATTCTCTTCACAGAATCCTCCGATTTCTATCATGAGGTACCGATGCAAATAGAGATAGACTCACCAGAAAATAATGTAAAGGTCCAAGACAGTCACCCCCGTATGCATCCAATCTTTCCAAAAATACAACCTACAATCTACATTGGATAACACACAAATATAATTTTAAAACAAAAAACAAGTTTATTTCCAAATTGTTAATCAACTTAGATAAAATTAATTACCAACAAATTTCATTAAATACGTACATATATCTAAAAATTTTAAAATTACATTATTTCGAGTTTTAAAACAACGAAATATGTTTTTTTTTTTAATTACCAAATAATTTGGTTAAATTCTAATATCTGAAAATGTAAAAATAACTTTAATTAAAAATACGAAGTTTATTGGCTGCTCTATGATATAGAAGTCAGTACTCAGAGGTTCCGAATTTATGATACCTGCAATAAAAAGAAGAACTTTGGAAAGTTTTTATAAATTTAGGTTCGAAACTGAGAGAAGACTTTGCCTTGAAACGGACTGACAGACATGGCTACATCGATTCAACTGATAATCCTGTTGATTTTCCAAAAATAATTATACTTGGAAACATCCGGCTGAAATTATAATTCCATCTGCTATTGTATAGAAAATTAGTTTATTTATAGAATCAATTCAGTGTTTTTATGACAGCTGAATAATAAATATTTTCTAAGAAGAATAATTCATTTTTATTTAATTAAAAAATACCGAAAACCACGCCGCGATCACCAGTAAAGTTGCTGATAACCTTATATATATACATCAGTTGTCCCTCGCTTCCAATCAGTATTATATTACCCATCGGCTGATAGCTTGATATTCTCAGTTCTCGTCAAGCATCTCGCACTGGAATGTCGATCACTACTTATATTTTCGTTGGTTTTTTTGTTGGCCCCACATTAGCCATAATTTTTCTTCAAAACGATTGCTCCGAATATTTTACGTATGGCATAGAAGAAAAGGGGAATTACATAGGGGTGTTCACTGCTAACAAACCGTCATCTATCCAATTGAATTTTAGTGTGATATTCGCGTGGCAAGGCTCTGTTATGGTAAGTGGGAGCCCAGTATCCAAGTGATGCCAACTCATTTCCAATCCTTTCACGCAGATCGTCCCCAAGAAACTGTACCCCAATACAAATGAAGGCATAAATAATATTCGAATAGGAAAGCGTGCCCAGATATATTTCCGTTTCAATGAAGTCTCCGAGATGCTGCCTGTGCCACATATGTTCTTTTTAAATGATGAGTTACTGTGCAACATAAAATTAAGTAATTATAATTTTAAATTCAACAACTAAATTGTAAACATTTTTTAAATTCTTTCAGCGAATTGGACTTCTATTCGAATGGAAGCGTTCGAAGCAATAATGGAACCCATGCGAAATATTCAGCAAGCCCAAAACCCTCTTCCTAAAATGCATCCAATCTTTCCGAGAATACAACCCATAATCAATATTTAATAACGTACAAAAAATAGGTTTATACAAATAAAAAAAAAAAGTATGTTTTCAAATTCTTAATCGCTTAAGAGAGGCAAGGAGCATTAGGAACATTGTACTACAACTAAGCTCAACTGAACATCACAAAATTAATAAATATGACTGATCTGTTAATATCTTTCTCTCTATTTAGTAACCGAAGTTCTAAACCAAACAAAAACTATCGTTATAGACAATCTTTTAGAAGAAAGCAAATAAAAATAAATGAAAGTATTATTTTCGGTCACAATACAAACAAGAAAGGAAAGCTAACTTCGGGCGGAGCCGAAGTTGAAATACCCTTGCAGAATATTCTCTAAATTATATTCTCCAAAATTATTCATATGATGCATTCCTAACACTCATAAAAAATCCCAACTTCCCAACTTTAAAAACACCAAAGTTATGGCATTTCCAATCGTTCGTCGGCCGATCCTTATGAAATTTGGTAGGATTGTCGGATTGATTGGCCAAAAATAAAAACCACAGAAATTCCCAAGTTCCTAACTTAATAAACACCAAAGTTATGGCATTTCCGAACAATCAGTCATATAGCAGCTATAAGATATAGTCGGCCGTCTCAATACTGCGTGCAAAGGAAAGAAGGGTGTGTGCAAAGTTTCAATTCGATATCTTTAAAACTGAGAGACTAGTTCACGTAGAAACAGACAGACGGACAGACGGACATGCTTATATCAACTCAGGAGGTGATCCTGATCATGAATATATGTATATACTTTATAGGGTCGGAGATGTCTCCTTTACTGCGTTGCACACTTTTGACCAAAATTATAATACCCTCTGCAAGGGTATACAAATGCAATGGTGTGCGGGTAAGAAGAAAAGTATGAAATTTGTGTATTACCATACTCACATTATATTCAACCGGTTTAGAAATGAGACAAGCATGAAAACCACTTTCCGTTTATCAGAAAGCTGAAGACAGTCGGCCAAGAGCAGAAAGGCGAAAACCTTTGGTCAAAATAAGATGTGAAAGAACCGCAAACAAAAAATGCCAACTAAGAAGCGCTGAGAAGGCCACTGGGAAACCATCTACTTTGTATCAACAGATAAAAGTAAAGTTTTTCAACATCATTTACTTAGAACCGGAATCGCATAAAAATGTCTTCTTATTTTTTTGGTGGAAGCGACTGTGGCTAAAAATGTTGTACAACCTGTTGTCGGAGTTCAACTGGCAGCTGAAACTTTTTTAATACGTTAGGAAACCTCAGCTCCCCCGCAGCTCCGTTTATCGCCACCAAACTTATTTAACTTCGGGCTCCATTAGGGTAACGAAAACTTTACTTTCGACTGCTGTCTAACGGTAATGCTGGGCCATAAACCATGATTGAAAGGTGCAGACATACATATACCCGCCTTGGAAGACTCTTTCCCTCTTATTGCGGGGGTGTATAAATATTTTGACCGCAGGGTCACTGTTTCGCGCTTCCTTCCCCATTTACCTTTCTTATTATTATTGCGCCTGATATTAGCAGGACATTATTGAAATTATTTACCTCTCCACCGTTCTCAGCACGTGCCATCGCTCCCTGGCTCTTGTTTTCGCCCACACTCCTGTCGAGAAAGTTGCATAAATTGTTTTGTTATTAATCCCAGGCCGGGCCATTGAACGCTGAAACGACTGACAGGTGTTTAAATTTCAAAACTTTTAATGGCAGCGGCAGCCACAGCAATGATTATTATTATTATATTTATAATGGCTAACAATAAGTTTTGATTGGATGATTATTAAAATAACTTCGGGAGAGGAAATCAATAGGAAATTAAGCTAAAATGTGGAGACAATGTGACACAATAAGCTCAATAAAGACAATTTAATTAGAATAAGGTAGCTAAATTTATATTTAGTTTACTAGTTTAATTATATAATCAAATTGGTAAATAGTAAGCTAATTATCGGAATTATACTATTATTAATGAAAGATGAATTTTTGTCAATTTGCTATAATATTTTGTTAAGATATGCAAACTATACCTATATAAATAAAATAAATTTGTATTTTTTAAATCAATCAATTACAATGAAGTTCAATTTGATCTAGATTTGGAAAGGCCCAATAAATTCAAATAATTAGTTTTAATCAAATCAAATTTATCCATGATATGCATTAATGAATGAGTATCAAATTGAGGCAAAGAATTAATAATTAAACTTAATCTTCCCTATAAAAAACGTTGTACTTTTTTTAGGCAAGCAATTAATAATTTTCATTCATCTACGGGCTCTGTGCCATTTTCTCACTATCAACTTTCAATGGACTCTTTAAGCTGCCCCTATCAACGCCTGGCACATTGTCAATTTGTCAAGTTCTCAGTGTCTTGTCCACACATTCTCGCTTTCTCGGGCTCAGTGCCATTCCTTTTCCCATTCCCATTCCCGTTCTCATAATCGCACTCATCTGGGTGTCAACTATCAAGTTAGAGCCCGAAAGGAAGCCTGGGTCACTTTCCACAAAGAACTGGGACATATTGTAGCACGATTTTTAAAATAAAATTAACTTGAATTTGCTCTCTGTGCTGGCGGACTGAAAGAAAGGCTGTCCCCTTTGGCATGTTGTCCTTGGCTGTCACACAATCACCCGCAGACAGAAGCACAATGTGGAGAAAAGTTCTCCTTCGGCGGAGAAAGAAAAGTGCAAAAAGCCAAGTCAGTAAGTAGCAAAGAATTTCGAACAGAAGAACACCCAAGTATACGGTTTCTATATGTGTGAAGGGCACCGCAATAGACTGTCTGTTGGGTAGAAAAAAATATGCCACAATTGCAACATAACTTTGCAGCTTATTATTTTTTATTGTAGCTAATAAGCTTGACTTGCCAGTTAATGGCGCATTTCCGTTTCCGTTCACCGACACACAGTCACCCAGTCACACACACACACACACACATACATTTAGAGGGGAAAACCTGTCGCAAAGTTTATAATGAAAATATTTTCAGCTTAGCAACGAGCAAAGAAAGTACGGAAAATGGCTACTTGTTGTTCAAACTCTCACAAAACTGTCAAAGCCAAAAACCCTTGACACACCCTAATACACACATTCGCTTAAAAACACTTTACTTTTTGTCTTTCCATTCTTGAGCTTATTAAAGTAACATTTTTTAGACACTTTTCATTTATTTTATTTACCCATATTTCCTTATTGAAACTTTTTAGACTGGACAATGGTTTTCCTTCCGACCAAACCTCCCATTCTGGTTTCCCTCCGCTTTCACAGGCTTATCCCAGCAAAATGGCCTCATTTGCTTAGACTAGAAGGGACATGGAGACCAGTCAACCATTCTATTGTTGTCTTAGTTCCCTTTTCATTGCGGGCATGTTGTTATTATTGTGGGTGGAAATGTATTTTGTAGCTCATTTGTGTGTTTGGCCGGAAGTTGTAACTGTGCACAGGATACGTTGAGTGCCCCGATTTCACACGAGAATGGCCGGACCTACAACATTTGTGCCGGACATTCACGGGCAAGGTGCTAACATTACATTTGGACTTGGATTTTTAATATTTCTGCTTTTAGGACAATTGCTTGTGGGGACAGTCATTTAATTTAGCGCTCTTTTCTACGACCATGGCTTAGATAAACCATTTAACAATACAACATAAAGGAAAACATACCTTAATGTGTTTTCTGCATAAATATGAAAGTGGAATAAACTGTATTACTGAGTTTTAAAATTGGGGGAAAATATTTGTTTGGTACTCCAAACTCGCACTAAGAAGTCGCCCATGAAATTAAAATAGATTCTACATATTCTCACCACTATATTAAAAATACCATATTTCTAGTCCATCAAAATTTCAATTTATTTTATATTCGATAAGGATACATTTTTACACATCAATAAAGAAAATATTGATTCTAGCTGCTGCTGCTGGCACTTGTTGAAACTTTTCACGCAATTGAAAAAATGTCAGATGAAATGACACAAACTTTTGCTACCTTCTTATTATTTTGTTTTTTTCATTTTTATTTTTGAATATACTGCTACGTTATGAGTATAATAAACATCAATATGGTGGGAACAGCAGACATAAGGCATCTGGTCCTGCCTTCAATAAAGAAAGGGCGACAAACAAACAGAAAGCCGAGCTGACAAAAGTTTTGAGCAAAAATCATAAAGTGCAGGCAAAAGTTTCGGGCCAAAAGCGGGCAACTCTCGTCGTAAAGCCGTAAACCAGAAAACCAGAGGGGGATTCCGGGCTAGGTTGGTGGGACCCAAGAAATCGAGCAACATCAATTTGAAAATGGCGTAAAAGTACCAGCGATCTGTTTGCCTGCTGTAGCTGCTATTGTGGTTATCAAGCATCCTTCGTGGCCATGGTGCATTTGGCCAGTTTTTGCCCACTTTGCATTTTATCTTTATTTGCATTGCGGCTAACCAGCGACAAGCATTTTTGTGGTCGGACATGTCGAGTGGTTTTTGTTTTGAAGAAAACTTTCTTTTTCTGTTTCGATGGGGGAGGGGTAGGGGGGTTGGATAACTGCCAGCGCAGTGCAAGTGTCAAAGATTCGTTAGAAAAGCCAGCACTCCACCCAAAAGAATGTTTGTTATAAATTAAAACTGCGGTTGTGTCTGCAGGGGCATGAACTTTTATCAGAGACACAGATTTGTGGGCCATAATTTGTGATGCTCGGCACACACACATTCGCTGGGGGCCTTGTTTCCGTTTAGAAAATGGTTTTTCTTTTCAATTGCGGATTTTCATAAATTGTTATCTCTTTAAATTGGCTTTTAATTGGCCGACAGAGGCCCCTGCAATTGTTGTGCTTAATTATTCGGGACTATTAAGTGAAAGATTAATGAGCCTGGGGTTTTTGCGGTGGCATAATATTGTTGTTGTCTATTATTTATGGCCAGCAGTTGGGGGTTCATTTACACAATAATTACACAGCTAAAGCGAGCTTTCAATTGTTCGATTTTAAACTAAAGTTAATCCTTAACTGAAACATAACTCCTGGTCAACGAGCGAAACTTAATATTGAATGGACAATAAATTATCAAGAGTCCAAGCATAAATACAGATGGCAAAGTTTGGGAAACTTTAAGTATGTCGGGACACGGTGTCCTGGTGATAGAACGCACAGGCAATAACAATTTATATGGCCGGAGGTGACATTTCAACATGGCCAGGACACGTACTGGCTCAGGGCGGTCCAGTATCATTCAAAAAGGTGCTACAACCTTGGTGCGGACAGAAGAGCATTTAGAAATTAATGATAATTGACACAATAAGCGACAAGTTGAGCTCGAACCCAGGCAGAAGATCCATGGGAAGGGCAGCTGCTATCCCCGTCCCGTGGGATAATAGTCGATGGCATTAGAAGCCAATAAATAAAAGCGAATGAAAACAAACAGCGTGCAGCCCAGCAAAACGTGCAGAGAGCTGCCATTATACATACAAATATACACAAAGAAAATTATCTGAAGAATTAGAAAATAAAACAGCGAAAGTAAATAGTCTTGTTTGCCAAACATTCACTAAAAATTTAAAATCTCAAGGCTGTAAATGAAAATTAAAATACGATATAATAAATACATTTCAAATCAATATTATCACATCAATTCAAGCTTCAAATGAAATTATCTTCTTAAGTTACTCTTACAAAGCTCTCTCTCATCACTCTGGTAAAATAATTTGTATATTTTTTATGTCTAACAAAAATGTAATTTAGGCAAAATTTCCATAAGTATATGCCTATATGCAAAAAAAATTTTTTTAAAAATAAACACTTGGCGTAATCGCTTTGGCGTACAAATCAAATTCAGACGACTTACGAAGGCGTCAAACACATTTAACGCTTAATTACATTGAGGCCGAAAGGCAATCGTGTGAACAACCGCACACAAATTTCTACTTCCTAATTAGGCGTAAAAATTAACCACCCTTCTCCTAAAACCAAACCGATTCCAAATTCGCTTATTGCGCTCCGGCAATCAAAGCCACTTTCAGAAACTATAAAATTTCAGGGCTCACGTATGCCGCTCACTTTCGCATTTATGGAAATAATTAAAACTGATTTGGCGCCCCTTTTATTGGCGCCTTTGCTTTTGGCCAAAACAATCATTACCGCCCTCTCAATTTAGTTGCGTTCATCATGCACGACTTTGTCATTCAATTAACCATTGCACTGCCAATAAGTGAGTGGCACATAAAATGTGGGAAATCGCGAACGTGACTTACCAGCCGCGCGCCAATGTTAAGTGGTGTACTGTGATCTTTATCCTTGGAATAATCCTCAATTTCGGTACTAAGACTGCTTTATGTTTTAATTATAGCAACAAACACCACAGAAATATGTAATTGTTTAAATAGCGTAATATAATGTTTCAGATTAACAAATTAGTTGAAAACCCTGATAAGATATATGTTTTAGTTTAATTTATTTATTTTGGTGTATTTAGCTACAACTTAAGAACTAAATCTTGTTAGCACTTTTTGGTTTTACTGTTTTGAATTTAAATTTATTTTTTTTAATTATTTGGTAATACTTAAAAATTGATTAGCAATAATTTGAACTTTATATATATTACATATACATAGTAAAAAAAATAATAATAATAATCTCTTTAATATAGGAGACTCTTTTAGAATATGAATAAATAAGTATTTGAGAAGTTATCTAAAGGTAATAAATAAGGTACTTTTTAAATACAAATTGACAATCCAGAGTTTATAAACATTCTGTGAATCTGAAATGCAACGTGAGAATTAAGGACTAACTTGTTGCCAACCCTTTTTCCCAAGCGAACATTTCAGAGTACCAGCAAATTCCCTGGTTGCCAACCAACAATACCATCGGTGGGTCGCATCATAGAAGGAAGCTTTAACTTTTCGGCTCAGCCTGACCAGTTGCTTTGTTCTTAGAAGCTTATGTGCTCATATTTTGCATGCCCAGGACTGGGGAAAAGGGCCGTCATGGAAGCCGGAACGGATTCTGGAATTTGTGGCTAAGCTTCGATTCGTTACAATTGGCCAATATTTCTGCTTTGTGCTGTGGAACAATGCGGCCTAGAAGTTTGGCAGGAGATTTTTGATTTTAGCGGGCCAAAATCAAATGAATTCCCTTATGTACAAGAATAGCCTTCCTTGCCTCTCGGTTTCTCTACCCCAGCTCTTTTTACTTTCTTTGGTGCCTGTGTTTGTTGATGCGAACGAAACCGGAAATGAAAGTTCTGGCAATTGAATTATGGATATAAAATTGCGCTTGACTTTTGGCCGCACCAAGGAGACGCTAGTTTTAGTAGCTCGCCCAACTTCAATGTTGTGTTTTTTTGATTGTTTTCCCCCTGAATGCCCCGCAGGAAAGGTCAGAGTTGGCCGTAGATCATTCAAGCTAAACGTCAAGCAGTATTTTCTCGAAATTCCAACTTCCCTGGGCATTATTCACATAAACACTAGGTAAACATTTTGAGCGGCCTTTGGGCATGGGAAGATATTCGGTACGTCTGCCAAGCGTGACTGGAAGAAGTTCGTTCGCATACTCCATAGGCGCGTTCGCAAACCGTCCTAAGCGAATCAACGGTGTGCTTAGTTTTGGCCACATCATGACTGAGGTGAGTAGGCTTCTGAAAATGATTGCCCAAAGGTGTTGAGCCGTTTAGAAACTGATACATGGTAATTAACATTTAGTGGGCTTTCGGCTTTATATTAAATAAATAGCTATTTTTCATGTATTGACAAATAATATTTTTTTAAACCTCATTTTCAACGTCCTTGTTTTATTTTATATTTGATTGTGATACTTAAACACAGGACTAACAAGAAATTACAATATATTTTCCGGGAAACAAATTTACAAATAAATTACTATAATTCCACATAAGACAGATATTTATGTAATTTACTTTCAGTCACACAATTAATTAGCTTTATAAAACTAGGTTCTGTCTGTAAACAGTCACTGCCTTAAAAAATATGCAGGGAATATATCAAAAAGTTCTGTTGTTACAGAACTATCTTCCAACCAAATTCGGTTTAATATCTACAAAAGATGTAAACTCAAATGGAATGTCCATAGAGATTTTTGTGAGGCCCCATGGCATATCCTTTTTCTCCTTAAAACGCCATCTATCTCTTATGATACTTTACAATTTTTTACTAGTAAAAAAGGAGGATAAATATTTTATACGGAATTGTAAAATATTCATAATAAGTAGAATTTCATTTAAAATACGTAGAACACATTTAATGTACATAGTTTAATATATTCTTACCACTAAAACTATTAAAGTTTTATCAATGGATAACAGTAGCAAGCTACAGAACCATTGTCTGGCCTACTGGAGTTTCGGTTGCCTTACGCAAACTGATGGCTATGAAACTAAGCCCGTTCGATTTGAATTTATTTTAATCGTTTTCATCCGAGGAAATCTCCTGAGTTTCTGCGTCCTCGCCGCCTTTCACGTCCTTCGTTCCGTGCTCCTCCTCATCGCTATCCGAATTATCCATGGGATTCGTCTTAAGGCGAGCAATCAGGTCCTTGGCGGGATTGAAAATGCCATTTGTTTGCTGGGAGCAGATGATGCAGCGCTGTGACTTTTTGTACTGGGCCAGGGCGCACTTTTCACAGAAATAATGTTTGCACCTGGAAAGAATTGAGGTTTTTTACATTACCTTACAGATTTTGATTCTCATGCTAATCTGAGATATCACAATCGAATTTGAATGCAATCTCACTCTTAATCCTACTTACTTGGTCACCACGGGATTGACGAAGCTCTGTCGACAGATGTGGCACTTGAAAGGCAGCGTCTCCTCATCCGAGTGAATCTCGTACTTGCCATCGTCGCCATCAGAGTCTCCATCTCCCCTCCGCTGGTTCTCGTGATCCATTTCTAATTGCCAGCCAGCTTTATAATCACTGCGATCGTGCAAAAATTTGCAACTGTCGCCAAAGCCGCAGTAACCCGTTTCCTTGTAGTCCTTGCAAATGTCCGGCTGGTAATCCCACCTCACAGTGGCTCTGAGATGTGCAGGTGCCCTTATTGGACCACTTCTCACCATTCCGGAGCTTGCGTTGCCCGCCGCCGTGTCCTGTTTTTTGTAGTACTGCGCATAGTTGTTGATTCCGCGATATTTCTTATCATCCGCCTTGCCTTCGAGTTCCTCGTTGATTTTCAGGGCACGTGCATGGATTGCCTGTGCATCGCGGTCCAATTCCGTGTCCACCTCGTTGATGGATGTGGCTCCCTGATCCTGCGGACCACTGGGCAGCGCCTCGCGCTTGGATTTGTACGCGATGCCCAGTTTATCATCATCGGAGGCCGAGGATGTGGCATCTTCATCCGGTGTTCCAGCTAGACGCTTCGCCTTGTTTAACGTCTTGGTGCTCTGAAAGTTAGGGTTCGTGCGCTTCCTGCGGTTTTCGGCTCGCACTAAAGCACTGGCTTTGCCTTTTACCTCCTCATCGCTGCTCTTTGCTGGAAGTCGTTTAAATATAAAACTATTTCCCTTTTTGGCGGTAAGTCTGTGTACTTACCTGATTCGTTGCTGCTGCTGCTCTCCTTTTTACGACGCATTGCCGCTCCTTTGTTTATAGTGCGCTTTTTAAAGCCAAAGGCCGAGGTGCTCGCCGCATCTTCTGACATTATCCGGCTTTTAATTAGGTTTACTTTTCTTTTAATTCTAGTTAAAAACAAACAGGAGAGATTTCGCCAATCTTTTTCTTCTTCTTGATTAGGGATGGGAGTTTTCGTGCCTATCGTTATTAGTGTAGGTATTTTTCTGTATTTTTTCTAAAAAAATCGTATTAAATATTCAATACTATCAATATTTTAAAAGCTCAAAAGAAACTTTATATTTTTTGGCGCTCTCCACACGGTCACACTGTTTGTTATCGTTTATTTTTAGAAGTTGGAAAAACACGTAAATTTAATTATTTTAGCTGGATTTCTTGCATTATTTATTTATTTTTATTAAAACGTAACCCGCAGAACATGGCGCTGGAACAGGTCTCAACTGCCAAGTGCTACGAGGGCGAGCAGCGCGTGTACCGCCACCGCTCCAGCACGTTGGACTGCGACATGACCTTCGGAGTCTTCCTGCCGCCGGCTGCTCTGGAGGGCAAACCTTGTCCGGTGCTGTTCTTTCTCAGCGGACTCACCTGCAGCCACGAGAACTTCATCCAGAAGAGTGGCTTCCAGTCGCACGCCGCCCGGCACAATCTGATCGTCGTGAATCCGGACACTTCGCCCAGGGGCGTGGAAATCGCCGGTCAGGATGATGCCTACGACTTTGGCAGCGGTGCTGGTTTCTATGTGGATGCCAAAGAGGAGCCGTGGTCTAAACACTACAAGATGTACAGCTACGTGACCCAGGAGCTGGTAGATGTGGTGAATGCCAACCTGCCCGTGGTTCCCGGCAGGCGGGGAATCTTCGGTCACAGCATGGGCGGCCATGGAGCATTGATCTGTGCCCTCAAGAATCCCGGATTGTACCAGTCGGTGTCGGCCTTCGCCCCGATAGCCAATCCCACGGAGTGTCCGTGGGGCCAGAAGGCCTTCGCAGGCTATTTGGGTTCCAATCCAGCTGACTGGGCCCTGTGGGATGCCACGCATCTGGTGTCGCAGTACGAGAGCACGCCGCAGGAATTATTTATCGACCAGGGTGCGTCGGACAACTTCCTCGCCGGAAAGCAGCTGCTGCCGGAGAACCTTCTGGCTGCCGCCGATGGCAACGACCACATCCAAACCATCTACAAACAAAGGGAGGGCTACGATCACAGCTACTTCTACATCGCCACCTTCATCGGAGAGCACATCGCCTACCACGCCGCCTTGTTAACCGCCTCCTCCTAAGAAACTCCTTCGAAAATTGATGGCCCTGCTGCTTGTACTTTTCCATCGGTTTGTATTCTACAAAAAAAAATATTAGTTTGGGAATAAATCAAGAGTAAAAACAATTTTATATTTCAAAGTAAAAATATTTTTGGGTATTTACTGTTTTCATTTAACAAACTTCTTAAAAATAAAGATATGATAAGAGGGTCTATAAGTACATACCGAATCGGCTACTATATTGTTTTTTATACCCTTGCAGAGGGTATTATAATTTTGGTCAAAAGTGTGCAACGCAGTGAAGGAGACATCTCCGACCCTATAAAGTATATATATTCTTGATCAGGATCACCTCCTGAGTTGATATAGCCATGTCCGTCTGTCCGTCTGTCCGTCTGTCCGTCTGTCCGTCTGTCTGTTTCTACGCGAACTAGTCTCTCAGTTTTAAAGCTATCGAATTGAAACTTTGCACACACCCTTCTTTCCTTTGCACGCAGTATATAAGTCGGAACGGCCGGGATCGGCCGACTATATCCTATAGCTGCCATATAACTGAACGATAGGAAATGCCATAACTCTGCTGTTTGTAAAGTTAGGAAGTTGGGATTTTCTATGGCTTCTTTATTTGGCCAATCAATTCGACCTACCAAATTTCATAAGGATCGGCCGACTATATCCTATAGCTCCCATATAACGATAGGAAATAGCATAACTTTGGTGTTTTTAGAGTTAGGAAGTTGGGATTTTCTATGGGTTTTATATTTGGCCAATCAATCCGACCTACCAAATTTTATAGGGATCGGCCGACTATATCCTATAGCTGCCATATAACTGAACGATTGAAAATGCCATAACTTTGGTGTTTTCAAATTTAGGAAGTTGGGATTTTTATGAGTATTTAGAATGCATCATATGAATAATTTTGGAGAATATTATTTACAGAATATTCTGCAAGGGTATATCAACTTCGGCTCCGCCCGAAGTTAGCTTTCCTTTCTTGTTTTTTTATTAATTATAAATTATAGATGCGAATTCTCTAAACCTTTCTGTATTATTAATGTTGCAACTAGTAAAAAATTTATTAAAATAAATATCAATTCATTTTTATTTCAATAATAGCCATTTAAGTACTAATAGGTATTGCTAATTCGGCGAATTTCCCAGGACTTTAGCTTAGAGGTTTGGGTGAAAGCTCGCATCGTAGTAAAAGCTCTCCGGCTGTTGGTCCACGGCATGCTGGGAACTTTCCGCATCCTGGCATCCTTCGGTAGGTTCATTCATCAGTAGAACAATCACCGTCAGATGAGGCAGATGTGCTAGCGGGACACAAAGAACCGCACCGAACGGAGGCTCCAAAAGGCGACATCCTCGACTCGTTTGGCGCCATATTTACTCTGACCAATCGGATTCGGTTACTCCGTATTTGCGTGACTGCGTGTGTGCGCGAGATAGTCCTCTTTTTGACCCTCCTCCTTTTGTTTGTATAATTTCGCGCGCTTTTGTGTCGCCCGCTGCCCGGACGACGTATATACCACAAAGGGTCGGAAAATCGGGTTCCAAAAAAAAAGAACGGATTTAAAAAGGCGTGAGATTTGCGGCCAACTGCTGGACGACTGCCAGTGGACTGAAATCTTAATTAGCCATTTGATGGCAGTTGGCAGACAACAAAGGCTGATGGTAAGCCCCCCGCCATATGGCCAATATAATTCAATTATAGACCGCGAGCAGATCTTGGCAGTCTGTCAAGTTCCCAGGTGTGGTATTGGAACCACATTTACTCATTTTTATGGGCAACTGTACGACTTGTTTTATAGCCGTCGTTTTACTGCATGCTGGCATTTTTACACTTCCATCAGCACTCCATTTTTCACAGTTGAGAGTCAAGTTCACGCTCCGTATCCCACTTACCATTCATCCATCAAGTTTGTCGATGCTGCCACGGGCCCTGGGCTTTAAACTTATTTCAAGTATTTAAGCCTTGTTTTCACTGGCTATCATTTGCATATTATTATTTAGCTATTGAATTTTAAGGTTTCATTATCAAATGGGACTTTGAAAAAGTGCTTTGGGGTCTTCTCAGAATTGTTTTAAAACTTATCATAAAAAGTCTTTTATTACTTTTTTAAAGTATTCCTCACACTTGTGTCAAGATTCAGTTGAAATAAATAATGTCTGCTCTTCTTTGGGTTCTCTTTACTAAGGCTTTATTTACAATTTGTTTAGGATTCTATAACAAGCGGCTAAGAACTTCATCTTACAAAATAATTTAAATTCCCTGCAGTTACAAAAGGGTTAATTTTTAGTTGCTAAGCAAGTTATCTAGATTCTTCGCTTTAAATCAATAAAAGAGACAATTTCTTATTTTAGAATAGTTCTTGGGTAAATTTATAAAACTAGATAGGAATATTTGTGTTAAATAAATAAAATGATTTAAATACACTCGTTTAAAAAAATGTATATCACGATGATAAATACATGTTGCACTAGCTGGTTAACCTCATAAAATATTTGCATTAAAAAACAATAAATCACATTATCTGTGACCAATATAATATAACTTTTAGCAAACTTCAGTCGTGCTGCCAAAAAAAAGCTTTGAATTATATAAAGATGTTCGCGCAATCTTATTTTCGCAATAAATTAATAAGTTTATATTATCGTTGACATTTTAACAAAACAATACGATGAAATATAAGTATGCAATACCTATAAAGCATTTCCACTGCTTGCATCGCATAACATTTTTATACCCGTTACTCGTAGAGTAAAAGGGTATATTGTATTCGTGCAAAAGTATGTAACAGGTAGAAGGAAGCGTTTCCGACCCTATAAAGTATATATATTCTTGTTCAGGATCACTAGCCGAGTCGATCTAGCCATGTCCGTCTGTCCGTCTGTCCGTCTGTCCGTCCGTATGAACGCTGAGATCTCGGAAACTATAAAAGCTAGAAGATTGGCATTTTGCATGCAGATTTTAGGAGTTCCTACGCAGCGCAAGTTTGTTTCAAAAAGGTGCCACGCCCCCTTTAACGCCCACAATCGCTTATATACGATTTTATTTAAATATAAATTTAAATATTTCGGAAAAGTAAAAATGCAGTTTTATTGTGTTTATCAATACCTATCGAAATGTAGAAGAAATTTTTCAAATCGGACCATTCGTTTAAAAGTTATGCGTGATCAAAGTTTCTATCTCCATCTCCCACGCACTCCCTTTACCTGAGTAACGGGTATCTGATAGTCGGGGCACCCGACTATAGCGTTCTCTCTTGTTATCAATAAAATATGCATGTTCCTCGGTGAGCACCGTGTTAAAATCTATTGTTGGAATTTAAAAAGCCCATTATAAGAAAATTTATTTGCTTTGCTGTATTAAAGCCTTAAACTTTTCTCATATAAAAGCACTTTAAATACATAAAACGGTAATAAAAACAGCATACTCATAATGGCTTTGCCTTAAAATTTGCATTAGAACATAAACTACAGCCATCTCCCGTGTTGTGATGCCATAAAACAGCTTTTAACTATTAAACGTTTTCTAGTTAAATCTTTTTTCCCCACTTAATGTAGACTAATTTTTTATGGAGAGCGAAACACACTTTGCCATATTAAATGCATCCGACTTGTGCAATATTTGCATTTAATAAAAGCTTTCCGGTGCTTAAGGCACTCGAACTACTTTTTATTTATCAATTTTGCAAGAAAAGCCCCAACAAAAGCCGGTTAAGACTTTGAACGCGTCGATTTTCTTGCAACCCCATTGCAATTCGAAAAGGAGATGCGAAACGAGTGAAGCTAGGATGTTTGATTATAGCCCGGTCGAATTGAGTTTGTGGTCCACACATGTGCAATTAATAAACATCTTAATCGGAAAGTTTTTCCCAGTCTAATTAGAGCAAAGCCTTTTCGACCATATAACCAAATCCCAGGTGGCTACAAAAATTGTTTACCGAGGTGGCCAAATCTGATAGGTAAATAAAAGTGTTTACCTTTGCAGCAGAAGGAGAAAATAAGAAAACAGATTTGTTTGGGAAGCCGTTACAAGGAAAAATTCCAATAAAGTGAACGAAAAATCAATAAAAGCCAATATAATAAGAAAAGTAAAAAGAGAAAGTTGTCATTTATTTGCGAATCTCAGAAGAGTACTATTGAAGAAGAAAATCAGTTTATTAGTCAAACTTGTGTCGCTTCATGGAAAACTTTCTTCGTTTGAAGTCTCCAAAGTTGCATTTAAATTAAATTTCTGTTAGTCTAAAATTCTGTATAGTGTAAATAAAGTTAAAAACGCCTTCACAAATATACCAATATACATTGTTCAGGAAGAGTATATTAAAACCAACTTGAAACTGTTTACAGCCATTTTCCAATTAAATGGCATCGACACAGTATAAATAAGAGCTGTTCTAAAATAAAGCATCCATTAGCACATCAATTAGCTCTATGTACATATTGTACCTGGAACACGACTCAGCCCACACGTGCGTGCTGGGGTTGACCTTAGTTGTACGCTTATCACGTATACGCAGTGTTGACACATTTTATTAAATTCAGTTTCATACTAAGCTGTATTATGTTGCTGTGATACTCAAAAATCTCACTATTTTTCAAAGTAACTATAACTATAAGCCTCAATAATATTCATTATTGTAATGCTTAAGCATTACGAAAAAATTTAGTTTGAGGACCGTTAAGATTGACTAAAGGTTTAAGTGTTTTTAACACGGATTAATTTTTATAGATATTTTTAACATAATAATAATAACATTCTATTCATTTAAAATAAAATATGGAAGAAACTTCTAAAATAAGAAGACAAACCGCAGACACACAATCATAGGATTATTTGTATTTTGTTGTGGAGCAGCTGTAGCTGCTAAGAGTCCAGCCCATAACCCACATAACCTACGCAAATAAGTGAGTAACTACTTCAAATGAGAAGGGAAAATGGAAAGACCGAGTCGGGTTCCCATTCACAGTAGTAGGAGGTGTGGGTGTTTGTGACCTGACTGACAATTAGGCCAATCATGAGGAATCACTTGCCTTGACAAACGCCCGGGCCACGTGCATACGAGCAAATTGATGTATTGTTTTTCGGGCGCCGAGTGCCCCATCAGAAGCCATCAGGTGAGCTCTCGGGAAAGTGCTGGGCGAGAAGTAGGATCCGTGGACAGGCATTCGGTGCAGGGCACGCAAATTCAACGGAAAATGTACGCCACCCAAATAATTTAGACAATGGCACTCGTGCGCACATGCCATGCCCAGGAAACAGGATGTGGCGTACTCAACACACATACAGCTGCCAAACCGTCACCACACACACAGAAAAGCCACCATAAGCACACACACACTCACCAGTAAGGCCACACACAGATAAAGAGAGCCTGACAAAATGCAGAGAAACAGAGGCGACAATTTTAGTGCTATTTTCGGTCATCACTTGGCTTTACTAGAGGTCAGAGCCAGTAACGGCGGAACCTATTGGGACCCGACATGGAAGCCATCAATTTGGACAGCCTCCAAGTTCCCAACGTCATCCCTTTGCCCTTACCATATCTCTCCCATTCCGCCCTTATCGCACTCCTATTACTTCTTACACGCTGGTGTGTATCTGCTGTCCAACATATGTTCTCACTTAGACTGCGGTCTCCTTTCCTTGGCTTCTATCTCAACAGCTGCAAATACACTTAAGGAAAAAAGACATTAAACAACAATGAGAGTTTGGAAAGCAACTGTTGACTTTTTGCTGCAAAAGCAATTGCACATTAACATAAAATATGGGAGCAATGCCTCCAGTTTAATATAAATAGAACACGTTATTTTTTTGCCAACTTTTTAGTTAACGCATTTTATTAAAAACCTTTAAAAGTTATTTGAATTTTTTTTTTTGGAAATAGCAATAAATACAGATTTATTTGCGTTTTTTTGTTTATTTGATTTGATTAAAAGGATAATCATTTTAAAAAGTAAATAACACAGAATCATGACATTTAATTTCAGAATTAGGGCCCATTTTATTTTACCTATTTCTTTCTTAGTGTGGAACAACATCACAATAGAAAATACAAAACATACAAGCGCAAAGCGAAAAACTTCTATTATTATTTGTTTGCCACCTTTCTCAACAGGAGGACCAGAATATGTTGTTGGAGGCGCACGAGGAATTGCTCTTTCAACGTGTAATTGAGTTTGCACGCAGTACGTGCAAGAAATTTTTAAAACTGATCCAGTAAAAACTTTCTCTCATAATCAAATTTTGTGCACCCGAAATATGCAAAAGGATGCTCATTTTTATTTGAATAACTCTACGGTTACCAAATATTGTTGTGCCTAGGAGCCGATAAATTGCTTTAGGCCAGAGAAAAGTTTTCCACACAAAAGTTCGTGTCGATTGGCAGGAATCTAATAGCTCAGCCGTAAATAGATTGCTTCTAAGTGAGTGATGTGATATTGTGCACAGATAAGCTATCCCAGAAGTTGGACTCTCTTCAAACTTTCCCAGCTATTTAGCAAGACAACCAAACTTGCCCTGATTGATGATGTATTATTAGATAAGTTAGTTGTGGAAACCTGAGTGTATCAGATGGGGGGTATCAGAAAATTAATTTACATTTTACGAAATTAATCGAAAACGTCTTAATTCTCACTTAAATATCTTAGAGCCTGTAAAAATATGATTGATAAATATGCAAATAATGAATTGCAAACTTTATTTTGGTTTTGGGGACTTTAATAAACTTTTATCTTTTTACCGAATATTTTCGGGTTCATAATGTCGCACAAAATTTGTTCTGGTTTAACAGTCTTTTAATTTATCCGATAACACAGTTCTGCAACTTGATTCCGACAGCTTTCGCTAAGTTTTAATTAAGTTATAGCCACACTTTGCATACCCAACAAAGGAAAACCAATTTGTGCTAAGCTCTGATTTTAGCCCGGAATTTATCGTCAGCAAATTGCAATGTGCTCACTTGCCATGGCAAATCACAGAGCTCATTTGGCCCAATCCGCCCTGTTGTACCGGTCTGAGGGCCCATGGCGCAGTAAATGGAGCAGACTAACTAGAGAAATGCATCAGGCATAAACCACAGCAGCCGCCACCTTTAACCCTCCTGTGATCCCTGTGCATGCAATTTCCAAATTGCTTTCTCTAAACTGGGAAACAATTTATGTGTGTAAATTGGCCCAGCCCACTAACACACAATCGCACACACTCATGCCCATACACCTTTGCCTTCCAAAGCTTCTTACACTAATTACACAAATTGAACGCAATTTATTGTTGCCATGGGAGTGAAACTCAATGGCTGGTCCTGATGTTGCTCCTGGCGACACGCCTCGAGTGGCAGCAATTTGGTTAATATTAAATAAGTACTTGCATATTAATTATATGCATAATTACACGACCAGACGAGGCGAGGTCTCCTGTTTGGGTGTTTGCTATAATTAAAACATGCTGACATTGCGTATACGTAACGTGAGAAGCGGTTTAGCTAGCGTGTTCTCAAAAATGGATTTTATTAAATCAAAAAAAAGGAAAAACATATTTGTTTTGCATGTTTGTACGGCCTTATATTTAGATTTAATTAGATTAAAGAATTTGTTGCATTTTCAATATCACGTATACGCAACGTTGGCTATGCTTAACACTGAATATATTAGTTTCTAATTTAAGCTTATTTTTATCTATAATTTTTATACATTTACTATATCTTTATTTGCTTATTATTTATTTAAAATTAATATCCGAAAAGTAATTTCATTTCGAAATAAGTTTTTTATTCCCATAATTGTTTAATCTTTTATTTTTTTGGTCTTGGCAAAAGTCAGAACACTTTTTGACTTATTTCCATATCCTGTTTCCGATGCCGTCGGCATACGTTGCCTCTTTGTGCGTGAGATTTCTGATTTCTGCTTCGTACCCAAGTTCATTATGCTTCTGACAGAGTCATTAACAATTTGTTGGTCTGGATTTACTGAGATTTTATTTGCATTCCTTTCCGCTTCTTCCTGTCAGTTCTTTTTCCGGAAGCATCCAAAGCAGCAGCAGCAGGAGGAACTGTAGCACAACGGAAAGCCGATCAACAGACCATTCAGCTTTGAGTGTTTTATGGTCCCGGAGTGGCAGCGACAGCCCTAACAACTAACTAACAAGAACAACACCGGCTTAGGGCAGCAGGAAGTATCAACACGAGCCAAGGATACAAAGCAATCTATAAAGATGGCCGGCGGGGGCAGGACAGCCGGCAAATACGGTTATTCGGACAACAATTATTACAGTGGTGAGTAGATGAAGATAATGCGGACAGTGATGGAGAAATCCAGATATGATGATACATTTTTAAGTGCCCATTGACGGTCATATTTTTATATTTTGTTAATGTGACTACAACCTCACACTATCCTTGGGGTAATTTGATTGGATTTTATTTTAATTCTACAAAAAAATAAATTTTAATGCAGTAAATTAAATGCAATACAAAACCTACACAACAAATGAATTAAAATTATCTTGAGGTCAATTTAATAATAATATTTAATAAATTTAATTTGTCATTTTATAAGAAATTCCTGAAACATCGTAACAATAAATACAACCCAGAAGATATTTGCTATTTATCCCTAGAGCTTGATATATGTATGCCTTTTCAGCCCAACAACAAATAAACAATAAGCTGCTAAAAAATGTATTTCACAAGAACTCTGCCTATAAACAGTGTGCCCTGAAAACCTTTTAAATAATACATTGTTGAAAAGCTTTGAATAATGTAGAACACTTTTACCAAGAGCTATTGTTAATAAGATGTGTTTATAAATAATTTATTACTTTTATTTACCTTTCTGCACGTCAGACAGAGTTCCGTAACGAGCTGAAGTAAATGTCTAAATAATAAAAATTATGTTTATTGAATCTGTCATTATTAAGGGAATATGAATAAATGACAAGCCTCATTGTTATTTCAACCCCTAACCACTGTATAATACATTCCCTACAGGCATTTTGGGGTGGCAGATGGGTGGTTTATCGTTCGCACTGTCGCCCATTTGGCGGGCTTATGTTGGCCCCCCAATGGCGTCGTCCTGCTGATGAAGTCCCGCCGCATGCCTCACCGTAATCAGTGTTGAAAAGCGTGTTTTTATTCGTGTCTTGATTACGTATGTATATTCCGCTTGTCAGGGTTTTTATTACATTTATTTCGGTGCGTTTCTTATACACATGAGTAGTACTCGCATTGGAATTTTCCTGTGCTTGTACATTATTTGTTTATGCGTGTCTCGGCTGGGGATTTGTGAGCTATAAATGGTTACTCGTTTGCTCCAAATATCATTCACGCATGAAAGCAATATAATTCAGTTGCCCGGAGTAATGATGTTTGGCTTGATTTTATCTCACCTTAACGCTGCGAATGTGAATGAGTTTGGATGAAAGACCAGCCGAAGAACTTCTTGCTGTGTTTGCATAAAGTTTTTGTTTTCCTCTGGTAAAAAAAAATGTCTGCTAAGTAGGTTTGAACGCCCTCAAAACGCCCACCCGTCGACTAGATTTCCGCCCATGCCAAGTTTTCATTTAGCCATTGAGATGGTTTTTGTACTTTGTAAGAAGTTGCGTAGTTTTTATTGCCACAAATTGTGCGTTATGCATTTATTGGTCATCAAACAAGAAACTGAATAAGCTTCACATAAAAGACCATCAACTATTCTGTCACCTAGAACTGACACCAGAATTTATTAAAGGACAATTGACAAAATTTAAGATGAGTGGTTCTTACATTTTGCAAGGCTTGGCAATCACATCAACAAAATTGCTGTCAAAGCAAAAAACGCCATTCCTATTAGTCAAAAGGTATTTTGATTTGACAGAAATATTATTGGAGATACCGGAAATTTTACATACACTCCATCTTGATTTTTTTGTAATACATCTGGATAGAAAATCATCTCAGTGGTAAACATTTAATTTTTATCAAGTGGATAAGTTTTTGAAAGCTCACCTTACACCTCGGATTCTTGCTTAAAAATATGCATACTTATCATATGATTATATGCCTATTTATTATAATTTAAAATTAGTAGCTCTTGCTTTTCGCCTAGGTAGCCCAATCGGGGAATTCCTTGGTCCCCGGATAGATCACCATTGTCCACACGGCTCCGGTGAATAGCAAACAGAAGAAGGCCCAAAAGGTTGGCAAAATGCCGGCAATGGCCATGTACTTGGTTTTCAAACCCGTATAGCCGGATATAATGGCATTGGGTGGAGTGCTAACGGGCAGATGAAAAGCCAAGCTGCAGGCCAGAGCAGACGGAAAAGTCAATGTGATGGGATGCACTTTGATGGCCAGGGCCTACAATGCAAAGTGATTATTAATAGAATACATTTTAAGTGCAAACAACTTACCATTTCCGAAAATATCGGAATAAGAATGTTGCAGATGGCCACGTTGGATGCGAAGGCGGTGCAAAATAGTGAAATAGCAATGCACATAGCCACAACCAGGACGACGTTCAAGTCTTTCGCGAATGCCAAAGACTCGCCCAACATTTTGGCCATTCCGCTAACACGGCTGCCCTCGGCCAAAGCAAATCCCCCACCTGCCAAAGAAATAAGAATAAGACTCCTTTCTCCACGTTGTAAACAGAATTGTGAAAATAACAAAGCTACATACCCAGTAAAAAGCATAGACCAAAGGGCGTATATTTATGACAGTACACCCATGAAAGGCAGGCATCCAGAGTTTGTCCTGGAAACGGAGCCCTTCCGCAGCAGTACTTAAAAAATGTATACTGAGTGGGCAGGGCGAAGAGTAGCATGGTCGAGAAGAATACCGGCGGGCCACTGCCAATTTTTCTATGGTTAATTGAAATTAGAAGTGATTGCATAGGACTCAAAATTGAAGAGGAAAACTCACTGGGCATTCAAGAAGTCAGCCCAGCCGGGAAAGAAGCCCGGCCTGCGTGTGAAAAGCAGGAAAATCATCAGAAGAAAGAGCAGACCCACTTGGATCTCATGGCAGCTCATGGGTCCCAGCGCCTTCTTGCGCTCCTTGATCACGGCCGTGACCACGTCCTTGCCCTCGGCACCCTTCTTCACCTCCT
This sequence comes from Drosophila fuyamai, assembly GCA_018153365.1. Lineage (NCBI taxonomy): Eukaryota > Metazoa > Arthropoda > Insecta > Diptera > Drosophilidae > Drosophila > Drosophila fuyamai. The sequence continues at coordinate 8,419,272 of JAECXW010000116.1, read as the reverse complement.
GGCCCACCTGGCTGTTCGGCCGGAAGAGACCCATGTGGGTGATTTGCAGCGAGAGGTAGGTGAGCAAGATGAGCACGACGACCACAAATGGCATGGAGTACGCCATGAAAATGGGGAAGTCAATCCTCTCCTCGGAATCCGGAAAGCGCCTAAGGAGCATCCATGTAATAATATCGGAACATTCGGCAGTATAAACCCATTCTTACGTATCATATAGGCCCTTATAGGTCAGATTCGTTCCAGTTCCGATCAGGGTCCCACAGCCGCCGATCGACGAGGCATACGCGATACCAAAGTAAAAGGCCATCGAGATGGTCGACGGGTGCGGAGGGCTGAAATGGAAAGAATTATGAATATAATACATTCCCCTCTCCACAAGAACTTGAAACATACTCGCCCGGCTCCACCGGCTCCTCTTCCTGTGTCTTATAAATTGCAAAAATATTTTGCTACAAATAGAAAAAATAATAATAATTTAAGTTTTTAAATATATTTTATGTTTATTTAATCACTTTGACCAACGTGTCACGACTATCAAATACCCGATATTCTATAAATTAATTTAAACAAATGAGAAGAAAAAACGATAATGGCTAATCTGACATTAACGTCATTGATCATGATGCATCTTAATGAGTTGTGAAATATTTTCTTTTACATTTTGCCCTGCGTATAACACTTTTCAACGAATACAATATACCCTTTTTCACTACAAGAAACGCGCTTAAAAATGTCTTACCGCTTCCATTTCGTTGAGCACGGCCTTGACTATAGGGCACATCATGGCGGTGGCTGCCGAATTCGAGATCCAAAGCGATATAAAACAGGTCACCATGACCAAACCAAAGTGCAATCTGTTGGGACCAATCTTAAATATTTACCCAGTTTTGGACTGAGACTTACCGCCTCGGACTGCAGCCCACTATTAGGATGGTGGTTAGGGCGATGCGCTGATGGAGATTACTGTATTCGATGGCCAAAGCGATCAACAAGCCCCCAAGAAACATCACCACGGTGTCGCTGAAGTAGAAACTGCATACCTTTTCCGAGGACTATGAAAAGTAAAGCGAAACCATTTAAATTGGTAAACAAAATATTTGGTCATCAATAGAAATAGTATACAGCGAATCATTTTTTTAGCGGGAAATTGTCTTGATTTTCATATTAACTGTTAAATCTTTTTAAAACGATTTATTTAAAATTAAAAACAGATTTCTGAAGTTGTATAAACTGACTATATGTAGGAGTACTTTCGTAAATGTCTGAAAATAACAAAATTTCAAGTCAATTCAATTAGTTCAATTAATTTTTTGAATCCCTTTATATGATCCTACCGAATCATTTAATACCTGCAAAAGAAAGAATACTTTTGGACCATTTTAATCCAGGAAACTTTAAACGCCAAAAACTAGTTTACGTGAAAAAACTAACTCGTAACACTTACCAAAATCCCGAAAATCGGCAGAAAAACAACAGGGAACAGAGCGGTCAGATAAAGGGGAATGGCCTCTGTAATCCAGAAGAGCGCCATATTTGCCACCAGGTACATGCATAACCATGCCTTTAGGTCCGAAAATGAATTCAATCACTCTGGGAAATTGCCTTTTTACTTACTAAGTTATCCTCCATATATCCATATACCAGCAGCGGCAACGTGATGATGGGTATTATGATGGTCGCTTTTCCCCTCCAATGGAAACCGCAACAACTCTTCATCGCCTGGCCCCCACTGATTTTATCATCACTGCAATACGATATCTTAGGTCAGCTAGTTTGTGTAAAATTTGTGTAAAAAAAATCTTACTCGGCCATTTTGTCGTGGATTCTACCACTTTTGTAAAGTATATATAGTTTTTAATAACAAATTTCTCATTGCTCACTCTTAAACTGAATAATGTCTGAATTTTGTTATGGTCTGACTTACATATCTTAGCAAACTTTGCCCAATTCTTAATTTACTGAAATGAAACGAATAAAATAAACAATATTCTTTAATAATTTGATTTGCAATTTTTGATTTAGTACACTTGTTCATTTTACGAAGGAAGCTTTGCTTGATCAGATGTTACTCTGATTCTTAATTTCCTTGGCCCAATCCGGAAATTCTTTGGCTTCCGGGAATATTAACATTCCCCAAGTGTTCGTGTTTAAAATAATCAACCAATATCCGATAATGGTGGGTAGAACACCGCAACAGGCCTATAAATATTAATGGTTTAATGTGTGTTTCTCGATTATCTGTAAATGATCCACTCACAAAGTATTTGGTCTTGATGTTGGCATAATTGCAAACAATTGCATTTGGCGGCGTGCTAACTGGCAGAAAGTAGCACATACTGATGCACAAACAAGATGGCAGAGTCAGAATCAAAGGATGGATTTCCAGAACGAGGGCCTGGGCATCGGGATATGGATTAGTTTGTGTAAAATAATAAACATATATCTCACCATTTCACATAAAATCGGTATAACAATGTTCGCTATAACCACGTTCGAGTTAAACGTTGAGAAAAACATACTTAGTAAGACCGTGATTAACTGCACCACAATTGATGGACTTCCGATAAGGATTTGCATTACCCTGGCTACCATGATGTTAACTCCACTACGATTGCTGGCCTCGGCCAAGGCAAAGCCGCCACCTGAAATAATAAGGTCGATTCAAGGAATAATAAGGCTAATGGTGTTCATGGGACTAACAAATCTATGAAACCCACCCAGCAGAAACAGCAGACCCCAGGCTATGTTCTGGTGCACAAAACGCCAGGATAACAGCGCATCTAGTGCCTGGCCGGGAAAAGGAGCTGTAATTTAGGGTGTTTTATGATATCTGATTTGCTTGGGGACTAGAGAAACTCACGTTGGCCACAACAGTATCTGAAGAACACATATTGGGTAGGCAGGGCGAACAGAAGAAGAATGATCACAAACAATCCAGCTGAACTTCCTATTGGCCTAAAATTTATAAAAGAAATTAAACAGCAAATAATCTTTCCAATCGGTGGATAAATAAATGTGCAAACTTCTTACGAAATATTATTTATGAGTAATATTATTACGCTTTCACCTTAAAATAGATTTGGTTTTAATTAAATTATGGCAAGCCAAAACCAATATCACGAGAGCTATGTTTCATTAATTTATCTTAAAAAGGTACGATCTCAGTTTCATATATAAACTTATAAATGTTGGAACTGTTGACTTCAGAATAATACTTATTGTATCTGTGCAAACGGGTACCTACATGGCGTTGAGAAATAAACTCCATCCTGGAAAGAAGCCTGGTCTGCGGGTAAAAAGGATAAAGATCATAAAAGCAAACAAAATGGATATTTGGATCTCGTGACAGCTCATTGGACCCAAGTCCAAATGACGCTGTCGCAAAACATCCTCCAACAATTTCCGGTTCGTGTTGGCCTCCTTGATGAGGACGCCCGTCTTGCTCTTGGGTCGAAACAAGCCCATGTGGGTCGTCATCATAGCGATCATTACCAGTGTTATGTTGCATACCACCATTATTGGGATCGAGTACACCATGAAGTTGGCAAACGTGATCTCTTCGGTGGATGTTGGGAATCGTCTGCGGAAATAATCTTATTTTGTTTCCCACTAATACTTTTCATCTTACTGCTCGTATATTCCCTTAAAGACTAGGTTCGTGCCGGTTCCAATTAAAGTTCCCAGTCCACCAATTGTGGAGGCGTAGGCCACGCCCACATAAAAGGCAATGGTTACCTTGGACGGATGGGGTGGTCTGCAGGCGATTTGCAGATAAAAGCATATCTAGAGATCGAGAAATCACCTTAACTTACTCGCCTTCCTCTACAGGCTCCTCCTCTTGGGTCATATATACTGGATATATATTGTTCTGCAAATAGATAGGTCTGCTGGCAGAGTGATATTTAAAAAGGGCGTTACTTACGGCTTCCAATTCATTGACAACCGCTTTCACAATTGGGCACATCATGGCCGTTCCAGCAGAGTTCGATATCCACAATCCCATGAAAACACTTACACTCACCAATCCCACAAATAACCTAGAAGACAAAAATATTATTCTAAGGACTTCACAAATAGATGCCCAATAATAATTAATGAATTAAGAAAAACAATTTGATATTTATTTAATCTTTTTTGTTTTAAATACATGTATTTTAACCTGCAAAATAAATAAATAAATAAAATAAATAAAAAAACAAAGGTGCTTTAAGCGGACAAAGGGAAATAATGCTCACCGCCTTGGACTTCCACCGATAATCCGGATAACTCGCAGGGCAATTCTGGTGTGGAGATTGCAATACTCTATACTCAAGGCCACAATAAGACCGCCCAGAAACATGACAATAGTGTCGGAGAAGTACAGTCGACACACTACATCGGCACTCTAAAAAAGTTGACTAAATATTATATTGTTTTATACAACCCATATAGCTGTTTTTATATATTTATATTATATATATAATTTGTTGAATGTTTTATCATAGAGATAGTTTTAAACGTTTTAGAAATCCCATGTAAAGGTCTTTTTCGAATTGTAAAAAAAAAACGTTCGACTCACCACAAGGCCAAAAATTGGGCAATAGACAATAGGCAACAAAGCAGTAATGTAGATCGGTAGGGCTTCCGTAATCCAAAGAAGAGCCATGGTGGCGATGAGATATAGACACTTGTACTCCTGACACATTAATTCGATTTATTGTTTGGCACTTCCGAGGGATATAAATGGTAACTCACCGCCATGTCGTATTTGAAACCAATCATCATGATCGGCAACGTAATTATTGGTATAATTACGCAGGCCTTTCCTCGCCAGTGGAACTTACAGCAGCGATCGAGGCCGAATTTCCTTGGCCTAAGGAAATCGTGATATAATTCAGACGGCTCATTGGGCTACTTTTCACTTTACTCTGGCTCTGCCATCTTGCTTGCTTTTCAGACCTCCAACGCGTTGGTTAGGTGGAAATTTCGGTCCTAAAACCTGGTTAGTATATGTGCCGAAATGTATTGTGATATACGGAGCACAGAGCACTGAGTTATTCTTTAATTTTCTTTGCAAAGTTCTTCGATGCTCTTTTAGTGTCCTGGCAGCGAAAGGTCGCCGACAATCAGCGTCAATTCACAGAGGGAAATTTAAATCTAAACACACTTTGATGTCACCTAATTGATAATTTCCTCTCGAACCCTCACAGTTCTACAATCCGAGAAGGTCAAATTGAAATTAAAGAAATATACACTGAGAAAATTATACCAAACAATTTCGTTGATGTTTTATTGACAAGGATACCAGAGAATTTATTATATTCTTAAGTAAAAGAACATTTTAAAAATCAAACACGATTATTGATCTCACTTGGAGAAAAAACTTGCATTGATTACGGTGCCAGGAAGTTCTTCTCGATATAAAACCCAACTCTCATACAATAAATATATAGAAGTAAATATAAGTGTTGTTTTCTCGGTGCACCATTAAATATTTACTTCCAGCGGTCGTATCCTCGTTTGAGTGTTCGAGAAGTTCTGCTTCAATCTGGCACAAATGAAATTCCTTAATGTTGGCCAAATCCTTGTGGCCACAAAACATTTCGAAAGATGTCAGACACAGGACAAACAGGACGCACACATTCGCACGCACGCACACTTGCCAGAGGATATTACATAATGCTAGATGATTGTGAGACCCTTACTTTTGTACTTTTTTTGTATTCTGTCTATTCACATAATCTGTCAAATGACTTTATTGACTATATTTTCGGTTGGGAAGAAAACAATAAATGAAATTTAATACATATCGGCTGGCAGGACATGTGTCCTTGGCTGGAGCTCCGAAAACGGTTAGGCTCATCCACTCGTGAACCTTAATAATTTACGCTCAGTTTAGCCCAGTTTCTGCCCACGGGCTCCGACAGTTTCCATTTCGTATTTCAATTTGCGGCAGAGGCGTTTGCCTCTTGCATTCGCTTTGCATATTTCACGCAATCATAACTTACGTTTTGACAGCCTGAACTTTGTCAGCCATTCCGGATAGGCATCGCCATGAATTATTATTTGATGTGCCAAACTTTTGTTGCGCTTTTGATGATTTAAGCAACCGCAAATTCGTGGTCTTGAAAGAAAACTTACAAATGACTGAACAATCTCCAAGAAGTGTGTACATAGCAAAAGCCGCAAAACTTTGACCGCACTTGAATCCATGGCAAACTTTTTGCAGATCGTCCAAAGTGGGTAATGGTACAATTGTCGGTTCAAAGTTCTTCTTAATTGGTATATTATAGCACTGAAACTCTTGTGAGACTCCCATTATCCATGATTTTACAAACACATTTTAAAACTAACAAAAATCCTGGGCTTGACAGATTCTGGCTCTCAATTTTTACTAATCGAAAAAAGTGGCCTTGGTCATCAATCAAAATTTTATTACAAGCTGTTCAGAATATATATTTGCGTAAGATAAGCTATAATTAAAATTTAAATATAATTTAAAATATTGTTTATAATCTAATAAAATTATGCTATCGGTTTTTCACTATATTTGATTTGATATCCGTTCATTTTTAAATTAATTTTCTGTCTACACAATCGGCTTATTTTACTTTTTTTCTTTATGATCTGGGTTTTTGCTCACTCAAATTATACAATTAATAAATATTTTTAAATATACATTCGAATTTAAAAATTATCAGCCAAAATTCATTTAAATGCAATAAGTTTATTTACAATGGAAAAATTAAAATCAAATTTTAAATGGGAATCCTCGAATCCAGCCATCATATTTCGTTCGGCAACTATTTCTAGTACCGTTCTGTATTTTCAGGAATTTAAGTATCTAATATTGCTATTGCCTGGGAATAAAAATCTGCCATAAATCTTTTTTTATCATTCGCAATTTTGTATATTTTCGGCATCCAGTTGAATTTTATGGCCTGCACATCAGGTGAGATTTTTGGCTATTGGAAAACAATCGAAATGATTGCCTATTTATCTGGGCCGAGTGACCGTGAACTGTGAACCATGAAGAACACTCAACGCCTCAGTGCCGACAATCAGGCACATTAACCGCAATAGCACTCGTATGGCAGGCCATGCATCTATTTAATACACACATATTACATATATAAAGAGATTTATGGTGAACCATAGCTTTGGCAATGGCCCATTGGGCTTTGAGCCTTCGTAATACGAACCTTCTAATTAACAAATCTTTGACGGCGTCGCTTTGGCTGCCTGTAAACAAGATTTTAATTTGTTTGATGTGTGTCGAGCGCTGAGGCGAATGGGAATGCTCGGCATCGATTATGTGTTAAATTACCCATAAAGCAAACAGCTGGCCTAAATGGAGCCGAACAATGAGAGCCTATTCGCAAAAAGTTGGGAGTGTGGAAATGGTTTTGGTTACGCCAAATTAAAACTCGACCAACCGCATTTTAAATGAACGCATTAAATTTGCAAATGGCACATAATTAAAGCCAAATCTCTTAACGTTAATGGCATTGCAATTCTTTTAACCGCAATGCAATTTTTTTAACAAATTAAACAAGAAATTAGATTTAATTGTGCGAGTTGGGAAATTTTATGATTGTGCCGGGTATTCCTTGAAAATGTTATTTAATTGCTACGATTTTGAGAGTTTTAATTAAAATATATATTTTTTCACGTTGCATAAGGTAAAATATTTCAGTAAATTAAATATAAACAAATTTACAATTCCTTTTTCCTTGTACAAAGAAATCTAAAATAATTGCTAAAAACCAATAACTCCGCCAAGTTGAGTAAATTTTACATATAAAAATATAATTTTTCATTATTTTATTTGTTGACAAATTGTTAAGCCTACTTGTTTCGTTTGATTATAACGTAAATCAAACTTAAAACTTAATCCCACTCGCAAGCGTTTCATAATTATTGTCGTGCAGATAATTGCGTTAATAATCCACTCCATATATAGCGAGATCGTAAAATATTGGAACAGCTGCTGTTGTGAAAATGCGAATTGCAAATCCAATTTTCATATTATTTTGGTTTATTGCGAAATTTTATGTCTCTTTTGTGTGTACGTTGGTTGCTATCCAGATTGCTTCTGGCATATGGTATTCATTTATTCTTTACAACAATGCATTTGTCATGGTCCGTCTAAAATTTTTTTGTCTTTCCTGTTATTTGAATATGCGCCTGGAGCTCTTAAAACCAGAAATGTTGATTGGCAAACAACGGCAACGGAATAACCTTTTTCCCACCCATTCTCCCACCTGACAAGAATAATTGCCTGTAATTTGTCAGCGAGGCCTCTAAATCGTTATCATTCTTTTGCTTTTTGCAGGTCACTCGTACAAGGACATCAACGACGAGATTATCCTGGTCAGCATCATAATGGGGATTACCATACTGGTCCTCATCACCATCGCCCTGTGCTACATTGCGTATGAGAAATGCCAGAAGAAGCGGGAGTATTATATCAACGCCTAAGGGGCTTCCTTCGAAATTGCAGGATATGGCTTCCGTTCCTTTTGTCCTGTGTTTGTTTTCCCTTTCAGCAGTGGCACTGCAAGGCTAAATGTCAACACGGTCTACGACAATGTTGACGTTGACGATTTAGTTGGCCAACAAAAATAAACCAGAGTGGCTGCAACCGGGCCACATTTTTCCACCCCTTTCCCCAAAAAAACCCCGGCAGACACGTACACAAATCGGAAGGCAGTGGAATTTGTGCTGTTTAAACGTTCCGCCATCTCTGTTGGTTTTGCCACAGTTGCAGTTTCTCAAGTGTCAGGAAACATGGCTCTATTGTTTGGCCACTGTGCACAGTGGGTTACACTTGGCACTTGACATTTGTCCAGCCAATTAGGCGTTCGCCATTTTTTCGGTCGTTGTTTTTTAAGAGCTCGTTTGGAAAAATAATCAGCACAAAGGATAGCTTTGTGTTTAAACAGCACTTCTTAAATGTTGCACTATTTCGCTCTGCCAGACAGAAACGTTTTTAAAGCTTCCATAAATTCGTGTTTTTATGCCGCACCCGGGCAGTTCAATTTAAAATGCAATGCTCTCGTATTCCACCATGCAGTAACCTTTTGTTTGTCAAACCGAGGAGGAATAATAAAAAAGAGCCAACCGAAACCTCACACCACACAATAATGGCAGCGAAAGAAATATAAGCGATTCTTTGCAAGTGCGCTGTGTCGATATTGTTGCCTTCCAAAACTGAATGGTGGAAACATTGTGCATATGTATCACTGAGAAATAAATATAACTTTATGTTTAAAATGTACTGATGAGATAATACAATCTATTCATTTTCACAAAACAATGTATGCGAACATAGAACATATTTTTTTGATCTCAACCTCTTGTTTTCTTCTTTCGAATTTCATGAAAATATAAGATTATTATTTTTTTTCTTTCTTACAATGTTTTGTATCAAAATATTGCCTCTTGACTAACCAAATGGATTCGATAAAGCTCTTTAAAAAAATATAACACAAGCTTAAAGAATTTAAAATAAAAAAATACTTCTTGAAAACCTGTTTGTAAACACAGAAATCTATTTTTTTCTTTTGGTTTTACATTTAAGTAATAATGAATTATATTTGTTTTAACACTTGTATACTTTATTTTTGGTGTTTTTTAGATTTGTATTATTTACATTGAGCTTATATACATTTTACTTTGCTCTGACTTTATTCTCTGTGTTCATGCACAAAATATTCCAATTTCGAGTATTGACAGCGCGGGAGCATTTAACCAACCAATGGACAGGGACAGAGACATACCCAGCTATTGAGTGACTTTTCTTATATCCTTTTTTGTCCTTTTTTTCTGCTCTCTGTGTGTTTTCATTTTTTTTTTGGCTGAGGGAGGGCTTACGCCCGTAGCTTGAGGCTGTAATAATAAAAACTGTAAGGGAAACTGGGTGCATTGCACACGAACAAAGAATAAAGGAACAATAAAAGAAATCGTCCTGCGATTCCGTGGTAGCAAAGCGATTCCGAACCGGAGATAAGGCCAGAAAGAGTTGGCATTAAATTAGAGCAAAATGGACCACATTCAAAGGTCCTTCGACAAACTAAGCTGTGAACATAAATTAAAGCTCTTGTCGGCCGGAAGGCCACAAAAAATATATGTTCAATATAGAACGTATTCCGGCTCACCGCCCAAAAACGAACACACATCCGCCTTTTTGGCCATGTGTCGGGAACTCAATGTTAATCAGCTTAGACAACCTCCGTCATCGGTTTCAAAGCATTTTGTTGTCGTTTTTCCTGCTTTTTTAGGCACATCAAGAGGCCTAAGAGCAAACAAATAACTCGATTTTGTTTGGAGTTGGGGTCTATATTTTCCCCTGAAATGCTTTTAAAAATTAAACAACTGATAAATGACAAAGTTCGTTGGACCAGAAATTATCGTTTGACAAATTGGCAGGCCGTGATGAGAGCTCATCAATTGCCTAGCAACCACGTGGAGACCGAGTCCTATTAAATCCCACGGCTAGAGGGCACTTACGTTAAAGCCATACGAATTACTTATGACTAAATGGGTCTATTGACATGGAAAATTGACTCTGAGGGGATTTTACGTTGAAGGATTTACGACGAATTATGACTTAGCTAAAATTCTGTCTGGAAAATTATATTTCAGATGTTTGCTTATAGCTCTATTTCTTTGCGTTTTTTTTATCAACAAAGCCTTTTTAATGTTATTTAGATAAATACATTCAAACTTCTCTTTTTTAAGTTAAGTTGATAAGTTAGCAAATTTGAAACCCTTTCCTTTTAAAAGCACAACCCTTTGACTAATCCCAGCTAAACCCAAAAGTTAACTTGACACTTAACCACCGAAATGTAGTTTAATAGTGCATCATCTACAATAGCCATGGAAAGCAGAAAAAGGAAAGAGACAAACTTTACTAATTATCCGTTAAGCAAAAAAAATACCAGCATAAAAACGCAGACATGCTCAAAGAGCAACAATAAATTTTACGACGAGCATCGTAAAAAAAATTGGAAGAACACGCTAAGCACAAATTTTAGCACTTGTCGTGTGTCTGAGTCAGGAGAAAAATTGAGTTTGGGGGAAACGCAAAATGCATCCTTATCCTTTGAAGAGAACTCACTTTCGCTGCGTGCGAAAAGGATGATACGTAGCTTTTTAAGCGGACTTAGATACACAGCAACTACACACTACACCATACCACACGTAATAAACTTTACGTTCAGTTTTATAGTTTATTTTTTATGTATGGCTGTCTCACTAATTGCCGCATGACTTGGCCAAAGTTGAAAGGGACTCGCCGAACGAAACGAAATTAATGAAAATTGCTTTAGTGTCGCTGGATGGGACATATTGTGTATTGTATATGCATTTATCCAATTGCACTTCGGGCGTAGCATATAGATATCTATGTAACCAAGATAGATGTGACCACTTATACCTAGTAAACTATTGAATTTGTAGCTAATTCGAAGGCAGTGCATCCTTTTTTGTCATGAAAAGGGGACCAAACGTACAATGAAACAAAGAATTCAATACGAAAAACGTGTACTTTATTTTAACTAATTAAATCTAACCTAAGTGAGATCTATAAATGTTGATAGTAGTGTGAAAATTGTTAAAACTATATTCGATATACTTTATGTACAACAATACAATAAAGAAAGTTTATGCATGTTATTGAACTTAAAATGGGGTTTTATTTTAAAAAAATATTCTAAATAATAAATCAAAAATACAAATATTTAAAAATTAATACAATAAAAGGAGTGAAGTGCAAACTGCTAAATAAATGAGAGAATTATTGTGTTTTGGACTTTGAATAATAAAGGAAGAACAAAATGATTTGATCAGAAAAAAAAATCGGTATAAATAAAGAGGGAATGACTATTGTATTTTCTATTTCTTATACCACTTAGAGATACCTCTTTTGGGATTTTTAGTAAAACAAATCATCAAGAATTTTAATTAATTTAAGGTAATCAAACCAAGTAAGCTATATAATTAGCTCATATTATTAAAACTATTTCTTAGAGTTGAAAACCTTTATTTAGAAAATTATACAAAAAGCATAATTCAGTAAAAGTCATTAGGTTTGGTTTCTCCACTTAAAAAGCACTTATGAATTCAAAAAACAGTTACACCGCTATGTGACCAGCGTGTGAGGGGACAGAACGGAGGTATTTGTCGGCGCCCAGCCTCCGGTCACACTGCTCACCAGCAACCACAAACAAAAACAACAACAACACGGAAGTCTGTAAATGTAAATAGACGGAACTTGCTGCAGAGACAGCTTAAAACGCAACTAATCGGAGTTCCAGAGCAGCAGAAGTGAGCAGCCGAAGAATAGCCAGCCGCTGGTCAATTAAATGCGCATCAAAATGAACTGTGAAGTGCAGGAGCAGCAAAAACATCAGCAACAGCAGCAGCAACAACAACAACAACAGCAGCAGCAGCAACAACATCACAGCAGCAGCAGCAGCAACAAGTTGCCAGTGAGAAAGCAGGAGAGCTGCTCCGACGACGATGAGGGTGCCAGCCGGACGACGGAGCGCCAGAATCTGGAGTTCGCCAAGAAGCTGGGTTACAGCGAACAATCCATCCACTCGGCGTTGACGCGTCTGGGTTCGGAGGCCAAGCAGAATGAGCTGCTGGCGGAGCTGATCAAGCTGACGGCCGATGCACCACGACCCGCCCACGCAGGAGGCGGTGCAGGTAATCCATCGACCACCTCCTCATTGTCCTCCTCCTCCACCGCCGGCAGCAACAGCTACGCCCTGCGACACATCGTTATCGATGGCAGTAATGTTGCCCTGTCGCACGGCAACAACCTGATCTTCTCCTGCCGCGGGATCCGCATCTGTGTGGATTGGTTCCGGCAGCGTGGACATCGCGACATCACCGCCTTTGTGCCCAACTGGCGCAAGGAGTTGGCCAACAACAATATCGCCGACCAGGAGCTACTCTACGAGCTGGAGCACGAAAGGTACTTGGTGTTCACACCATCGCGTCATCTAGATGGCAAGCGTGTGTCCTGCTACGATGATCGTTTCATACTCAAGTTGGCCGTGGAAACCGATGGCATTGTGGTGTCCAACGACAACTACAGGGATTTGATCCTGGAGAGCAACGAGTTCCGGCGCGTCGTGCAGGAGCGCCTGCTGATGTACTCGTTTGTCAATGACATTTTCATGCCGCCCGACGATCCGCTGGGCAGGTCTGGTCCAAATCTGGATCTGTTTCTGTGCTCGCAAACGCAGCAGAAGATGGCGGATGCCCAGCAGCTGTGTCCTTATGGCAAGAAGTGCACTTATGGACAGAAGTGCAAGTTTCGGCACCACAATCAGGGTCCGCTGCTGCAGCGTCTGCCACTCCAGGCCTCCCACAGTGCTCCGCTGCACACGAATGGTGGTCAACAGATGATCAGTCCGGGTGGTAATAATAACAATCTTAAGATCAACTCACTGATTAGCCGAGAGCCATTAGGGCGCACCAAGTCCAACACGATCGAGCAGATGTGCCAGGGCTTCTCGGCTCAAATGGAGCTGTCCGAGGGCTCCGTTGAATCCAGTCAGCCAAATCGCCATAAGAAGCTGCAGCGCCAACAGCCGCCTCCCGCTTATCGGCTCCTGGTGCCCACATACAGTGCTCCCCTCCAGCAGCAGCAGCAGGTGCAACAGCAGCACCAACAGTCCAACACCAGCTCCAACTATCACCACCAGTATCTGACGCGCACGCCTTCCGCCCCGGTCACGGATCAGGGTTTGGGTCTGCCACTGCCCGCTCGCAACTTCGCTCATCTGTCCGCCTCTGATTCACGCATAAACGAGGAGCTACACGCCTCGCAGCAACTTCCGAGGGATGAGCAGCGGCGACTACTCCGTTATCACCTGGGAAGTCTGTTTCCGCCGCACCAGGTGCACGCCGTACTGCAGCTATATCCGGAGGAGACCGACGCAAAGACCATCTGCGCAGCTATACTTAATTTATTTCCGCATAATTAGGCTAGGCTTAAATTTCATCAATATACTTAGATGTGTAATTACACGAGTGTGTCTGTTTAATGTTTAAAGTGTCGTTTTGGGACGACGAGGAGTCCTCGCTCGAAATTTACATCTCCAAGCCCACGATGTTGGCCGTATCGTATGGCATCAGCCCGCTGACGGATTCCCGTGTGGATTGACCGCGTCGCTCGTGGATAATCCGGTGGTTGCGCAACTTGTACGCCTGTGGGAAGCCCTTGCCGCAGACTTCGCAACTGGAGGAAAAGAGAAAAGTTTTCATTTAATATAAGTACTATAACTCAAAAGCTGTTTAGCCACATTCAAATTAATGTGTGACCCATAAAATAAGATACTATTAATTAGGAGAATTCGCGAGAACAAAAATTGCCTACCATCGCTTTATGGAACAATTTATAGAATTCTAAATTCATAAAGAAAACTCAAAATAACATAATGAAAAAAACTGCATGTGAAAATTTAATAATTTTGGTATATGGTATCTGAAAATACTCAGCCTTATTGGAACCAAGTTGAACATTACCACTATCTTCAATAGTGAAAGTTCGTGCAAGAGAAGTTGGACTGTATTTTTAAGGGGAAAGTGAAACTTACACATGCGGCTTCTCTCCCGTATGAATCATTTTGTGGAACTTCAATGTATTGGTGTACGTGAAGGTCTTGTGGCAAACATCGCACTCATAAGGCCGCTCATTTGTGTGGATTCTGCAGGAAGTAATTTTAGAGTCAAGTCTAGATTACTCAATAATAATCATGGATTAACCACTGACCTGTGGTGCTTGTTGCGGGTAGATAGATCTGCAAAGGCTGCCGGGCAGTAACTGCATTTGTACGGCCGATTTCCAGTGTGGGTGTTCATGTGACGCGCCAATTGCTGAGCCTGTGCAAAGCAGTGACCACAGATCCTAAAAATCAAAAATCCAGATTAAGAAGAGAAAATTAAAGTACTAGAAAAATGCAAGTTATTTAAACCTTACATTAGTTATGAAATTATTAGGACTTGTTTACTTTGTACCTAATTTACTTAGCATCAATGAAATATAACCTACCTATTGTTTTTTGTTCTTCTTATTTTGAAACTCATATTTCTAAAAACAAACATTTTAACGACATTTTTGATCAATAACTTAAATTAATTAAACAAAAACAAGAAAGGAAAGCTAACTTCGGGCGGAGCCGAAGTTGATATACCCTTGCAGAATATTCTGTAAATAATATTCTCCAAAATTATTCATATGATGCATTCTTAATACTAATAAAAATCCCAACTTCCTAACTTTAAAAACACCAAAGTTATGGCAATTTCAATCGTTCAGTTATATGGCAGCTATAGGATATAGTCGGCCGATCCCTATAAAATTTGGTAGGTCGGATTGATTGGCCAAATATAAAACCCATAGAAAATCCCAACTTCCTAACTCTAACAAGAGAGAACGCTATAGTCGGGTGCCCCGACTATCAGATACCCGTTACTCAGGTAAAAGGAGTGCGAGGGAGATGGAGATAGAAACTTTGATCACGCATAACTTTTAAACGAATGGTCCGATTTGAAAAATTTCTTCTACATTTCGATAGGTATTGATAAACACAATAAAACTGCATTTTTACTTTTCCGAAATATTTAAATTTATATTTAAATAAAATCGTATATAAGCGATTGTGGGCGTTAAAGGGGGCGTGGCACCTTTTTGAAACAAACTTGCGCTGCGTAGGAACTCCTAAAATCTGCATGCAAAATGCCAATCTTCTAGCTTTTATAGTTTCCGAGATCTCAGCGTTCATACGGACGGACAGACGGACAGACGGACAGACGGACATGGCTAGATCGACTCGGCTAGTGATCCTGAACAAGAATATATATACTTTATAGGGTCGGAAACGCTTCCTTCTACCTGTTACATACTTTTGCACGAATACAATATACCCTTTTACTCTACGAGTAACGGGTATAAAAACACCAAAGTTATGCTATTTCCTATCGTTATATGGGAGCTATAGGATATAGTCGGCCGATCCTTACGAAATTTGGTAGGTCGAATTGATTGGCCAAATAAAGAAGCCATAGAAAATCCCAACTTCCTAACTTTACAAACAGCAGAGTTATGGCATTTCCTATCGTTCAGTTATATGGCAGCTATAGGATATAGTCGGCCGATCCCGGCCGTTCCGACTTATATACTGCGTGCAAAGGAAAGAAGGGTGTGTGCAAAGTTTCAATTCGATAGCTTTAAAACTGAGAGACTAGTTCGCGTAGAAACAGACAGACGGACAGACAGACGGACAGACAGACGGACAGACGGACATGCTTATATCAACTCAGGAGGTGATCCTGATCAAGAATATATATACTTTATAGGGTCGGAGATGTCTCCTTCACTGCGTTGCACACTTTTGACCAAAATTATAATACCCTCTGCAAGGGTATAAATATGTAGAAATTTAAAGAAAAATATTGATTAAATTTAAGATTTCGAATAATTTTACATTTACGTTTTAGAAAGAGCATATTATGTACGGAATTGCACTGTGTAAATTTAAATTTACATTTTTTTTAAGTAATCAAAACTAATATAAAAGACGGAATTGGAATAAAAGCCCTATATAAAATACTAATTTCCTTAGCAGTTTTTAATTAAAAATATTTTAATATTAATATTATATTAAACTCCCTTGAAGACTTACTCGCATTCGTGCGGCTTCACACCGGAGTGGACCTTGATATGCTCGGTGAGACGGCTCTGAGAGGGATACATGTTACCGCAGACATCGCAGATGTACTTAAACTCCTTCTTGTCACCGACGAGGATCTTGTGACCGCCCTTCGTTTTGATGGCGGAGTGCTTCCGCGCCAGCACCTCACCAATGGAGATGCCATCTTCGGAGTTAATGACGATCTTCGTGGAAGCCGCATCATTGTTTCCCTGTCGCCGTACTTTAAGCGGATTGCCGCGGGCGGCTGTCTTTGAGGTGCCCGATGCTGCAGCCACCGGCGCTGAGGATGCAGCTGCCCTACGGGGATTAGCTCTCCGCTTATTGCCCCCTTTGGAGTTGATGGATGCCAGAATATTTTTGGTGGGAATGAACTCCTCCTCGGTTGAGTTCATATCGCCATCCGCCTCGTCCTCATGAGCACTTTCGGTCAATTGGTCCTGATCAACTTGGTCCAAGTATTCAATATCCGCTGAAAGTTCGGAGAGCGACTGATCAGCCACTTCCTGATCGTAAACCCCCTGCTCTGTGATGATATCGCCTTCGTAGGTCTCGTACACGTCGTACACCTCCTCGATAATGCCGTCCTCTTCCACCTGTTCACTCTTCACATGTACAATGCGATCCTTCTCTAGTTCCACCAGGATGCCGTCTTCGAGCTCGTCATTAAAGACGCCGCCCTGAGCCTCCGCAGATTCATCCGCCTCGCCCTCGGCGTATTGGCTCTCATCTAGATCCTCCTCCTCTTCCTCTTCTTGCTCCTGTTCCTGCTCCGCTTCCTCAGGCTCCTGCTCCTGTTTGGGGGTTGGTTCAGCACATTTTTTTTCCGGCGTTCGCTGCTCCACCTCCACGGGGCCCACAAACTGCCGCAGATGACCGTAGGATCGCTGGCAAGTCTCCCGAAACTTGAATGCCGTTTTCAGCACCCTTAAGCACTTCTCGCAAATCTTATCCGGATAGTGATCGAACTGCTTGATCTGCCAAAGCGATTGGCGAAATATAAGACTGTGTGTGGGTCTACAATATGTACTTACGGGCACTCCCCCGCATTCCCGGATCATGTTGGTCAGGTCCTTCTCCGAATCGTCGTTGAAAATGCTGGCCATGGGCTCCTTGGGCTGCTGGAGGCAAACCCGGCAAACGATCCACTTCTGCGTGGTCGCTGGCGCCGCAGCCGGACTCGCTTGGGCCGCCGAGTCTCTCATTATCGCGAATAGAACGTAAATCTATTCCGGATAGCTATACTCCGCTTTTATATTTCGTTGAACACGCTCGCTGGACGAAGACGACGCCAAAAAATATATTGTAGTCTGGAGGCAAGATGGTTACGTTGCAACGCGAATGGTGGCTGCACAGGGTGACCACGGCATCGGCGATATCGCCATTAAGGGGGTTCCGTTCTTCAAGTATGAATGCTTAAATTAATATATAATGCAAATAATATATCGTTTCTGAATGGATCAGTTCAATATTACCATTTCCTTATAAAGTTCCGGGACTTATTTCTGTCAACACCATTTAAAGACAATAACATTGGATTTAAATCATTGTTATTTTATTATTAGTATTTATTATAATCATTTTAATTTAAAGAAAGATAAAAATGTGTTTATATCTTCACAATATCATTTGGTAAAAATTAGAGTTTAATAATTATCTAATTATAAACAATTTTTTGTCTTCATTAACCGTTTTGTTACTCTTACACGATACTTACCGTACCAGCTCCAACAGCGTGTCGTTGTGAATGGCCACAGACGCTTGCATTCAGCTGTTGTATCTTTTGTAATTTTCAAAACTTCGTATAAATATCAATAAATACGCATAACTCGTCATGAAAACGGAGTCGAACGAGAAGTGGATTGTGTGCCGCGTCTGCCTAAACAATCCCAATGAGGGCGAAGAGCTGCTCCACGAGATTTTCAGTCAAACAGCCAGCACACGTCTGGATCAAATGCTGCACATTTGCGCAGGCATACCTGTAAGTAGGACTACAAAACTAATTAGGCAGGTTAATAATAACAGACCCAACAGGTCAGTCTGGATGACAAGTTCCCGGACAAGATGTGCAGCAAGTGCGTGCGATGCCTTCGGCTGTGCTACAAATTCCGGCTGACCTGCCAACGATCCCACCAGCAAATCATGGATATGCTGGTGCGGGAGGCCAGCATCTCGAGTGCGCCCGGCGAGGACCAACACCTTGAACTCTCCGACGACCTTACCGTGGAGAGCGTGGTCAAGATTTGGGAGGAAGACACCAGCCAACTGGATGACGGATTAAAGGTGGAGGACGACACCAGCCAACTGGGTGGCAGTTTCAAGGTGGAGGAGGAGAAGTGTAAACTGGCGAAACAGCAGCAACAGCAGGTTATTACTTATGTAGTTGAGGATGACGAAGGGGGCGATACCATTTTGTACGATGAGCAGGATCCCGCGCATGCAGTCTTTGATGTTGAGCAGATTGTGATCGAAGAGGCGGAGCCCTATACGGATTATGAGGAATATGAGCTGCTCACAAGCGAGAACCCAGACCTATTAAGTGAAAGCGCCCAGGAAAAACGCTCTAATATTACAAACGCGTTTAAAGAAGAAGTTCCCGACGATGACCTATGCCAAGATATTCTTAGCTCGGACGAAAGTTATGTGCCGGAGGCACAAACAACTAATAAACCACGGGCAAATCACCAGCGATCAAGCAGAAAGTCGGTTACACCCAACAGAACCTCCCCAGAGGTCGAAACCGCCAAAAAGAAGCCGGGCAGAAAGCCACGCAACAAGCTCAGCAGCTACATCTGCGACGTGTGTGGAAATATCTATCCCACTCAGGCCCGTCTCACCGAACACATGAAGTTCCATTTGGGCGTCAAGCCCCACAAATGCGAGTGAGTTTCAAATTTTGCAAATAATTTGTAATATTTGCTAATCAATTTGATTTGCAGGATATGCGGACGAGGCTTTGTCCAGAATCAGCAGCTGGTGAGGCACATGAACACGCACACGGGGAATCGGCCTTACAAGTGTAACTACTGTCCAGCTGCTTTTGCGGATCGATCCACCAAAACCAAACATCATAGGTATATATTAATTAATGAAGTTATGCTGAAAACTAAAACTGATAAAGTGGAATCCCTTTAAGAATTCACACTAAGGAGCGACCCTACGAGTGCGATGTGTGCTCTAGAACTTTTACCTACTCTGACAACCTGAAGTTCCACAAGATGATTCACACGGGGGAGAAGCCACATGTGTAAGTTGTTTACTATTTTTTATTGATCTCCTTTAATAGCAAACATCCTCTTTCCAGATGTGATCTATGTGGCAAGGGCTTCGTGAAGGCCTACAAGATGCGTTTGCATCGGGGGACGCACGAAAGGGCCTGCCCTTGGAAACCTGATGTGGAAATGAGTGCTGAGGGAGAGGACATCAAGGAAGAGACGCTAGAATTTCTCAGTTGATTCCCCCGCAACGAGGTAACCAAAAAGTAAATTGTTCATATTAATATGATTTGGATAAGCCATTTTAGTTTTAGGATTGAAAATGCCACTGTTATAGCTTCCCATTAAACATTGTAAATAGGCTAACATTTAAATTTATAAATGTAAACTAGATTATTTCCGATAAATATAATAAAACGGTCATTTTCAACTTGTTGTGTGTAGTTGTATCGGTTGGTCTAATTTAAACAACTTCTTTAAAAAATAATCTTTATATTTTTAAAGTTAATCATGCAGTTCTTATTTAATATTTTTAACACATATTTAAGAAAACAAGTTTCATCTGTAACCCGTCAATCGTTGCGCATAGATATTTTTGAAGAAGGTATTATCATTTCAGTCATTTTTTTGCAGCAGTGGGAAGGGAAAATTTCCGACCCTATAAAGTATATATATACTAGCCATGTCCGACTATCCGTTTCTACGCAAACTAATACTTTTTAGATGAAACTAAGTATGGTAGTATATAAGTCGGAACAGGTCGAAACGTACGCCTTTATTATATAGCTTCCGCAGGAAAAAATCATAAAAAAAGATGTAATGAGAACTTCAAAAAATCGGAGGACTGTATCATTAATTAAAATCTTTTAAAAAAAATCTTTTTAGAGAATATTTAATATTTTTTATAAGCTGCAAAGGTACATAAACTTTACTTTCACTTCCTTCTTGTTATATCTGTTTTAAAAACCACTTTACTTCACTAATCACCCCCATGTTTTTAGTTCATTTTTCGGTTTATGCGATTTTTCATGGGCGTTTTTGTGGTGCAATTGGGAGAAAGTCCTCTGGCAGTACTGGCAACTGAATGGTCGCTCACCCGTGTGGGTTTTCAGATGAACCCGTAGCACATTTGAGTAGGCGAAGGACTTGCTGCAGAACTTACATTTGTACGGTCTTTCGTTGGTGTGGATCCTAAATTGTATTTCGAGTGATATTAGGTTTTGAATGTTGATAAAGAGCAATTTCGCTTTCATCTTTAAGCTATGAGCAACATTACTGACCTCTGATGTTTGATTCGAGTAGAGGGATCTGCAAAGCTGGAGTCGCAGTAATCACATTTGTAGGGTCGATTCCCAGTGTGCGTGTTCATATGTCTTGCCAGCTGTGGTGTCTGTCGGAATCGTTTATGGCAGATCCTTAAAGGAAAGGGGATTAATCCCAATGCAAAAGCAAAAAAAAATCAAAATCTCTGCTTACTCGCACTCATGTGGTTTTTCCGTGCTGTGACTCCTCATGTGAGTTGTCAACTTAATCTGCTCCGTGTAGACATTGTGGCATATTTTGCAGGCAAAGGAGGAAGACTGGCTGGATTCCTCCTCTTCTCCAGCATCTGGTTTGGGACTTAGTGAATATATGGACTCCTCTGGCGCGAAGGTAGTGGGTTCTATGCTGACCATTTCATCTACACTACAGGTTTCATCATCGGCGCTCTCCAGGGTCACATCGTAGGATTCTAGATACTCGTACTGCACCTCAGTGTCGCTGCAGGAAGGTTCCGTACTTAGCAGATCCTTGGATTCATTATCCTGTTTCATGCCCTGGCCATCATTTATTATTTCGATATGAAACTCCTGTTCCGTTTCCCGCAGGAGCTCCGTCTCTGCCTCCTGGCAAAGGGATCGCAATTTTAGGGCCGCTCTAAGGAGCAGAGCGCAACTTGTGCAAATGCGGTTGGGCCAGTTCAGATTCTCACTCATCTAGGGATAAGCAATAAGGTTTTTATTGAATAAAGATAAACAACAACAAATCCATTTCAAAACTTACCTCAACACCCGTGCATCGTTTAATTTGCTCCAGAAAATCCGGTTCCGTAGGCATGAGGGACTCATCCTTCGGCTTTAGCAAGCAGATGCGACACTGCAGGTCCTTGTTCTCCTTATGGCGGGGCATGATTCTGTTATCACAAGTCAGAACTCCTAAATACCTAAACCATACATATGTGTCTGGTCCAAACCAAACAATTAAAATTGTGGACTTCGGGGCGAATGTCAAATTATCTTGCCGATACATATCGTTGATTGGCAAAATCGCCTAGAGGAAGCGTATTTATTTTGGTCGTTCGTTGTTTTATGTCCTGGCATTCCTTTGATTTAAATGGAGCTGAGACTGGACATGGTGACCCTGTGCAGGACCTGTCTGCAGGATGGTGAGGCTCACATGGTCTCCATTTACGATGCGGATGACAAACTTCTTAGCGGCATTTCACTCTGCGAGAAAATCGAAATTTTGAGCGGAATTCAGGTTGGGAACGGATCTGTTTGATTTCTTTTAACTTTATTAGTAAACAAAGTGTTTACCTGCAGATAAAGCCGACGGAGGACCTACCCACCAAGATCTGCTCCAGATGCAAGGCCTTTCTTACCCTGGCCCACAAATTCCGTCAGATTTGCCAGCGCTCCAACGAATTCCTCAAAAAATATGTGGTAAAAGATGGACCACAACAGGCGGCAACGGATATGGTGGATCAAGTAAATCCAACTTCGGAACATACTCCACCGCCAACTGTGGAAACGGAGCATTACGAACAACTGGAGGTGGAGGTGCTGGACGAGGGAGCTTGGGCCACGGAAGATTTAGTCGAGGAGACTCCACACCCACCGGCGGAGAAGGAAAAACCAATGGTTCTGGACGTGCAAACAGTTTCTGTCCCAGATTCTCCTCCTAGTCCTGTACCTGATTCTACTCCTGTTCCTGCAGTCACTGGAAAACTTTATGTATGCGACATCTGTGGCAATGGATATCCCAGGAAGAGTACCCTGGATACCCACATGAGAAGGCACAATAATGAGAGGCCCTATGAATGTGAGTAAGTGGACTCAAAAGGTATTATTTTATCATTTTTAACACGCCACTTTTAAGGATCTGCCACAAGTGCTTTTACGTCAACTACCAATTGAAGCGCCACATCCGCCAGCACACGGGAGCAAAGCCATACACCTGCCAATATTGCCAGCGCAGCTTTGCAGATCGCACTTCCCTTGTCAAGCACGAAAGGTAGACAATTTAAAAATTATTTAATATTATATAATAATAGTAAAACGGTCCTATTAAAGTTCCAAATTAAATAAATATTTTGATTGACAAATAATGAAACATTTCTGTCATGAAATTAACAAGCGAGAACCCAGACCTATTAAGTGAAAGCGCCCAGGAAAAACGCTCTAATATTACAAACGCGTTTAAAGAAGAAGTTCCCGACGATGACCTATGCCAAGATATTCTTAGCTCGGACGAAAGTTATGTGCCGGAGGCACAAACAACTAATAAACCACGGGCAAATCACCAGCGATCAAGCAGAAAGTCGGTTACACCCAACAGAACCTCCCCAGAGGTCGAAACCGCCAAAAAGAAGCCGGGCAGAAAGCCACGCAACAAGCTCAGCAGCTACATCTGCGACGTGTGTGGAAATATCTATCCCACTCAGGCCCGTCTCACCGAACACATGAAGTTCCATTTGGGCGTCAAGCCCCACAAATGCGAGTGAGTTTCAAATTTTGCAAATAATTTGTAATATTTGCTAATCAATTTGATTTGCAGGATATGCGGACGAGGCTTTGTCCAGAATCAGCAGCTGGTGAGGCACATGAACACGCACACGGGGAATCGGCCTTACAAGTGTAACTACTGTCCAGCTGCTTTTGCGGATCGATCCACCAAAACCAAACATCATAGGTATATATTAATTAATGAAGTTATGCTGAAAACTAAAACTGATAAAGTGGAATCCCTTTAAGAATTCACACTAAGGAGCGACCCTACGAGTGCGATGTGTGCTCTAGAACTTTACCTACTCTGACAACCTGAAGTTCCACAAGATGATTCACACGGGGGAGAAGCCACATGTGTAAGTTGTTTACTATTTTTTATTGATCTCCTTTAATAGCAAACATCCTCTTTCCAGATGTGATCTATGTGGCAAGGGCTTCGTGAAGGCCTACAAGATGCGTTTGCATCGGGGGACGCACGAAAGGGCCTGCCCTTGGAAACCTGATGTGGAAATGAGTGCTGAGGGAGAGGACATCAAGGAAGAGACGCTAGAATTTCTCAGTTGATTCCCCCGCAACGAGGTAACCAAAAAGTAAATTGTTCATATTAATATGATTTGGATAAGCCATTTTAGTTTTAGGATTGAAAATGCCACTGTTATAGCTTCCCATTAAACATTGTAAATAGGCTAACATTTAAATTTATAAATGTAAACTAGATTATTTCCGATAAATATAATAAAACGGTCATTTTCAACTTGTTGTGTGTAGTTGTATCGGTTGGTCTAATTTAAACAACTTCTTTAAAAAATAATCTTTATATTTTTAAAGTTAATCATGCAGTTCTTATTTAATATTTTTAACACATATTTAAGAAAACAAGTTTCATCTGTAACCCGTCAATCGTTGCGCATAGATATTTTTGAAGAAGGTATTATCATTTCAGTCATTTTTTTGCAGCAGTGGGAAGGGAAAATTTCCGACCCTATAAAGTATATATATACTAGCCATGTCCGACTATCCGTTTCTACGCAAACTAATACTTTTTAGATGAAACTAAGTATGGTAGTATATAAGTCGGAACAGGTCGAAACGTACGCCTTTATTATATAGCTTCCGCAGGAAAAATCATAAAAAAAGATGTAATGAGAACTTCAAAAAATCGGAGGACTGTATCATTAATTAAAATCTTTTTAAAAAAATCTTTTTAGAGAATATTTAATATTTTTTATAAGCTGCAAAGGTACATAAACTTTACTTTCACTTCCTTCTTGTTATATCTGTTTTAAAAACCACTTTACTTCACTAATCACCCCCATGTTTTTAGTTCATTTTTCGGTTTATGCGATTTTTCATGGGCGTTTTTGTGGTGCAATTGGGAGAAAGTCCTCTGGCAGTACTGGCAACTGAATGGTCGCTCACCCGTGTGGGTTTTCAGATGAACCCGTAGCACATTTGAGTAGGCGAAGGACTTGCTGCAGAACTTACATTTGTACGGTCTTTCGTTGGTGTGGATCCTAAATTGTATTTCGAGTGATATTAGGTTTTGAATGTTGATAAAGAGCAATTTCGCTTTCATCTTTAAGCTATGAGCAACATTACTGACCTCTGATGTTTGATTCGAGTAGAGGGATCTGCAAAGCTGGAGTCGCAGTAATCACATTTGTAGGGTCGATTCCCAGTGTGCGTGTTCATATGTCTTGCCAGCTGTGGTGTCTGTCGGAATCGTTTATGGCAGATCCTTAAAGGAAAGGGGATTAATCCCAATGCAAAAGCAAAAAAAAATCAAAATCTCTGCTTACTCGCACTCATGTGGTTTTTCCGTGCTGTGACTCCTCATGTGAGTTGTCAACTTAATCTGCTCCGTGTAGACATTGTGGCATATTTTGCAGGCAAAGGAGGAAGACTGGCTGGATTCCTCCTCTTCTCCAGCATCTGGTTTGGGACTTAGTGAATATATGGACTCCTCTGGCGCGAAGGTAGTGGGTTCTATGCTGACCATTTCATCTACACTACAGGTTTCATCATCGGCGCTCTCCAGGGTCACATCGTAGGATTCTAGATACTCGTACTGCACCTCAGTGTCGCTGCAGGAAGGTTCCGTACTTAGCAGATCCTTGGATTCATTATCCTGTTTCATGCCCTGGCCATCATTTATTATTTCGATATGAAACTCCTGTTCCGTTTCCCGCAGGAGCTCCGTCTCTGCCTCCTGGCAAAGGGATCGCAATTTTAGGGCCGCTCTAAGGAGCAGAGCGCAACTTGTGCAAATGCGGTTGGGCCAGTTCAGATTCTCACTCATCTAGGGATAAGCAATAAGGTTTTTATTGAATAAAGATAAACAACAACAAATCCATTTCAAAACTTACCTCAACACCCGTGCATCGTTTAATTTGCTCCAGAAAATCCGGTTCCGTAGGCATGAAGGACTCATCCTTCGGCTTTAGCAAGCAGATGCGACACTGCAGGTCCTTGTTCTCCTTATGGCGGGGCATGATTCTGTTATCACAAGTCAGAACTCCTAAATACCTAAACCATACATATGTGTCTGGTCCAAACCAAACAATTAAAATTGTGGACTTCGGGGCGAATGTCAAATTATCTTGCCGATACATATCGTTGATTGGCAAAATCGCCTAGAGGAAGCGTATTTATTTTGGTCGTTCGTTGTTTTATGTCCTGGCATTCCTTTGATTTAAATGGAGCTGAGACTGGACATGGTGACCCTGTGCAGGACCTGTCTGCAGGATGGTGAGGCTCACATGGTCTCCATTTACGATGCGGATGACAAACTTCTTAGCGGCATTTCACTCTGCGAGAAAATCGAAATTTTGAGCGGAATTCAGGTTGGGAACGGATCTGTTTGATTTCTTTTAACTTTATTAGTAAACAAAGTGTTTACCTGCAGATAAAGCCGACGGAGGACCTACCCACCAAGATCTGCTCCAGATGCAAGGCCTTTCTTACCCTGGCCCACAAATTCCGTCAGATTTGCCAGCGCTCCAACGAATTCCTCAAAAAATATGTGGTAAAAGATGGACCACAACAGGCGGCAACGGATATGGTGGATCAAGTAAATCCAACTTCGGAACATACTCCACCGCCAACTGTGGAAACGGAGCATTACGAACAACTGGAGGTGGAGGTGCTGGACGAGGGAGCTTGGGCCACGGAAGATTTAGTCGAGGAGACTCCACACCCACCGGCGGAGAAGGAAAAACCAATGGTTCTGGACGTGCAAACAGTTTCTGTCCCAGATTCTCCTCCTAGTCTTGTACCTGATTCTACTCCTGTTCCTGCAGTCACTGGAAAACTTTATGTATGCGACATCTGTGGCAATGGATATCCCAGGAAGAGTACCCTGGATACCCACATGAGAAGGCACAATAATGAGAGGCCCTATGAATGTGAGTAAGTGGACTCAAAAGGTATTATTTTATCATTTTTAACACGCCACTTTTAAGGATCTGCCACAAGTGCTTTTACGTCAACTACCAATTGAAGCGCCACATCCGCCAGCACACGGGAGCAAAGCCATACACCTGCCAATATTGCCAGCGCAGCTTTGCAGATCGCACTTCCCTTGTCAAGCACGAAAGGTAGACAATTTAAAAATTATTTAATATTATATAATAATAGTAAAACGGTCCTATTAAAGTTCCAAATTAAATAAATATTTTGATTGACAAATAATGAAACATTTCTGTCATGAAATTAACAAGCGAGAACCCAGACCTATTAAGTGAAAGCGCCCAGGAAAAACGCTCTAATATTACAAACGCGTTTAAAGAAGAAGTTCCCGACGATGACCTATGCCAAGATATTCTTAGCTCGGACGAAAGTTATGTGCCGGAGGCACAAACAACTAATAAACCACGGGCAAATCACCAGCGATCAAGCAGAAAGTCGGTTACACCCAACAGAACCTCCCCAGAGGTCGAAACCGCCAAAAAGAAGCCGGGCAGAAAGCCACGCAACAAGCTCAGCAGCTACATCTGCGACGTGTGTGGAAATATCTATCCCACTCAGGCCCGTCTCACCGAACACATGAAGTTCCATTTGGGCGTCAAGCCCCACAAATGCGAGTGAGTTTCAAATTTTGCAAATAATTTGTAATATTTGCTAATCAATTTGATTTGCAGGATATGCGGACGAGGCTTTGTCCAGAATCAGCAGCTGGTGAGGCACATGAACACGCACACGGGGAATCGGCCTTACAAGTGTAACTACTGTCCAGCTGCTTTTGCGGATCGATCCACCAAAACCAAACATCATAGGTATATATTAATTAATGAAGTTATGCTGAAAACTAAAACTGATAAAGTGGAATCCCTTTAAGAATTCACACTAAGGAGCGACCCTACGAGTGCGATGTGTGCTCTAGAACTTTTACCTACTCTGACAACCTGAAGTTCCACAAGATGATTCACACGGGGGAGAAGCCACATGTGTAAGTTGTTTACTATTTTTTATTGATCTCCTTTAATAGCAAACATCCTCTTTCCAGATGTGATCTATGTGGCAAGGGCTTCGTGAAGGCCTACAAGATGCGTTTGCATCGGGGGACGCACGAAAGGGCCTGCCCTTGGAAACCTGATGTGGAAATGAGTGCTGAGGGAGAGGACATCAAGGAAGAGACGCTAGAATTTCTCAGTTGATTCCCCCGCAACGAGGTAACCAAAAAGTAAATTGTTCATATTAATATGATTTGGATAAGCCATTTTAGTTTTAGGATTGAAAATGCCACTGTTATAGCTTCCCATTAAACATTGTAAATAGGCTAACATTTAAATTTATAAATGTAAACTAGATTATTTCCGATAAATATAATAAAACGGTCATTTTCAACTTGTTGTGTGTAGTTGTATCGGTTGGTCTAATTTAAACAACTTCTTTAAAAAATAATCTTTATATTTTTAAAGTTAATCATGCAGTTCTTATTTAATATTTTTAACACATATTTAAGAAAACAAGTTTCATCTGTAACCCGTCAATCGTTGCGCATAGATATTTTTGAAGAAGGTATTATCATTTCAGTCATTTTTTTGCAGCAGTGGGAAGGGAAAATTTCCGACCCTATAAAGTATATATATACTAGCCATGTCCGACTATCCGTTTCTACGCAAACTAATACTTTTTAGATGAAACTAAGTATGGTAGTATATAAGTCGGAACAGGTCGAAACGTACGCCTTTATTATATAGCTTCCGCAGGAAAAATCATAAAAAAAGATGTAATGAGAACTTCAAAAAATCGGAGGACTGTATCATTAATTAAAATCTTTTAAAAAAATCTTTTCAGAGAATATTTAATATTTTTTATAAGCTGCAAAGGTACATAAACTTTACTTTCACTTCCTTCTTGTTATATCTGTTTTAAAAACCACTTTACTTCACTAATCACCCCCATGTTTTTAGTTCATTTTTCGGTTTATGCGATTTTTCATGGGCGTTTTTGTGGTGCAATTGGGAGAAAGTCCTCTGGCAGTACTGGCAACTGAATGGTCGCTCACCCGTGTGGGTTTTCAGATGAACCCGTAGCACATTTGAGTAGGCGAAGGACTTGCTGCAGAACTTACATTTGTACGGTCTTTCGTTGGTGTGGATCCTAAATTGTATTTCGAGTGATATTAGGTTTTGAATGTTGATAAAGAGCAATTTCGCTTTCATCTTTAAGCTATGAGCAACATTACTGACCTCTGATGTTTGATTCGAGTAGAGGGATCTGCAAAGCTGGAGTCGCAGTAATCACATTTGTAGGGTCGATTCCCAGTGTGCGTGTTCATATGTGAACAGCTGTGGTGTCTGTCGGAATCGTTTATGGCAGATCCTTAAAGGAAAGGGGATTAATCCCAATGCAAAAGCAAAAAAAAATCAAAATCTCTGCTTACTCGCACTCATGTGGTTTTTCCGTGCTGTGACTCCTCATGTGAGTTGTCAACTTAATCTGCTCCGTGTAGACATTGTGGCATATTTTGCAGGCAAAGGAGGAAGACTGGCTGGATTCCTCCTCTTCTCCAGCATCTGGTTTGGGACTTAGTGAATATATGGACTCCTCTGGCGCGAAGGTAGTGGGTTCTATGCTGACCATTTCATCTACACTACAGGTTTCATCATCGGCGCTCTCCAGGGTCACATCGTAGGATTCTAGATACTCGTACTGCACCTCAGTGTCGCTGCAGGAAGGTTCCGTACTTAGCAGATCCTTGGATTCATTATCCTGTTTCATGCCCTGGCCATCATTTATTATTTCGATATGAAACTCCTGTTCCGTTTCCCGCAGGAGCTCCGTCTCTGCCTCCTGGCAAAGGGATCGCAATTTTAGGGCCGCTCTAAGGAGCAGAGCGCAACTTGTGCAAATGCGGTTGGGCCAGTTCAGATTCTCACTCATCTAGGGATAAGCAATAAGGTTTTTATTGAATAAAGATAAACAACAACAAATCCATTTCAAAACTTACCTCAACACCCGTGCATCGTTTAATTTGCTCCAGAAAATCCGGTTCCGTAGGCATGAGGGACTCATCCTTCGGCTTTAGCAAGCAGATGCGACACTGCAGGTCCTTGTTCTCCTTATGGCGGGGCATGATTCTGTTATCACAAGTCAGAACTCCTAAATACCTAAACCATACATATGTGTCTGGTCCAAACCAAACAATTAAAATTGTGGACTTCGGGGCGAATGTCAAATTATCTTGCCGATACATATCGTTGATTGCATTAGCATTTCTTGCCCCGAAGGGGAAAGTTCGTGGTGAAAGAGCAGTGTGAATAAAACTTAAAAAAATCTGTTTTTTTAAAACAAATTAATAAAAAATTTTTACTTTTAATAAAATAACGTATTTTATTTAATTTATAAATTTATTAAAAAAAATTAAATTATATATCTAGTGGTTACTCACAAAAAAAACGGGTAAAATTACCCATAAAAAAATGGCCTCCGAGGCCAAGGGTTCAGGCCCATCCTCGGAGCAAGCCGGGTTCAAAAAACCCAAATACTCCCCCATATCCAAAAAAAAAAAACTAGTTGATCTTAACTTAATGCAGGAAGAGAGCATCGAAATAGAGATGGAAGAGGTGAAAGTTCCCGCCACAAAGCAAGAACACAAGCAAGTAAGCGAAAATACCGGTAAGCAAAACCCAAGCAATGAAGAGACTGGAAACGAAAGCAACAAGGAGCAGGCTAAAGACATAAAGGACAAATCAGAAAATAACGCTTTACTTTACAACAACTACCACAAAGGACCGTTTGTGGTTTACATCGACAAAATTGGTACAACTAACGCAGACAACAAATATACAAGAGCCCCAATAAATCCACTTGAGTTAAATGCAGTTCTGGTCAAACTAAAAATTAGTGATATAATCTCGGTTAGCAAAATTGGCTATGGACGCTGCAAAGCTGAGTGTAGATCAGCGATGGCAGCAAATAACTTATTATCTTCCGACCTAAAAAATAATGGCTACGAACCTAAGATATTTAAACAATTTATTTTTAAAATGGGCATTATTTTTAATATTCCCGCGCAATTCTCTGATGCTGAACTTAAAGAGTATATTTCCTCACCGGTGCCGATTCACGACGTCATTCGTGTAAAGACGAGAGATAGGGAAAATAAAGAGAACTTTATTAACACCTCCAGAGTGAAAATTTTATTTAAGGGAGCGCAAATCCCAAATGAAATTGTGTTTTTGTACACAAAAGTTAACGTTAGTCCGTACGTGCCGTTCAGTCAATGTTTTAGGTGCTTTAGATTTGGACACTTTGCTCAGCATTGCAAACAGCAAGAACAAAAATGCAGCAAATGCTCGCTCGCTCATAGCAAGGAACAACAATGTTCACAAGTGGTCTGTGCCAACTGCAAGCAGCAACACATAGCGACCTCCCTCGAATGCCCAGCACGAAAGAGAGCGTATGCTATCCAAAAGTGCATGACTTTAGAAAACCTCTCCCGTAAGGAAACTAAGATTAGATACCCCTCCCTATTCCAAATTCTTGACGAAGTTGACACGAATGATGTAACTCAATTCCCACAACCAAAATGGCAGAAAAAATCTGCAATTCCCACCCTACAAAATAACACAAAAATTGTAGCACAACATATTTACGCGCAAAACCCCTTTAGCAAAGTAGTTAAGAATTCCCTTAACAGAACGAACGAAGAGAAAAATGCCCGCGACACTATGAACAGCTGGAAAGCTGCTCTTAAGGAACATACCTACACTCCATGTGAAAAGTTTGTGCACACTCACGCTGGCTCTAGCTTTACATCTCCACAAACTCCTGCTAGTCATGCAAATGCCGACAACGCAGCTCTTGAAGCTGCAGAGTTTAGTTTAAATCAATTATCCTCCGATATTTCATCATTTTTAGTCAATGGATCTACAAACCTAGTACCTGAATCAAGAAACTTTTTAGAAAACTTAAGAAAAATAATAGCAATGACCAACTCGAAAATAGATTTGTTTAAAATAAAGCAAGCTATTTAAATCATTTTTGATACTTTTATTTGTTTTTTTTTTTTGTTCTTATAATTTGTCAATTTACATTATTTTGTTTTTATTTATTTATTTCATGTTAATTTTTAATTTTGTTTTATGTCTATTTTACTTTTTATTATTAAATAAATTTAACATGTCTTTAAAAATTCTGCAATACAATATTCAGAGCCTAACGGCTAATAACAACAAACAACTGTTAGAACTCTTTTTAGTGAATAATGACATAGACATAGCAATGCTATCCGAAATCTGGATAAATGACAATTCCATGTGCAGCTTAGCTAATTACAACTTTGTTAGTAAACCACGTCCTGATGGATATGGTGGTGTAGGAATTTATTTGAAAAAACATATCAGATTCAAACAAATTAATTGCAACACAAACCTAGAAGCAATAGGCATTTGCACGACTAATTTGAAGCACAATATCAGCATTTTCAGCATTTATGCAGCACCAAGTTCGGACAATAGTTCCTTTGAGCAAGGATGTAATGATATTTTTAGCATTGCAGCTCAATCAAAAGGATTAGCTATTATAGGAGGTGATTTTAATGCAAAATCTAGCATATGGGGGAATAGGGTACATGATGCAAGAGGTGGCATTTTGGAAAATGCTCTGCTTAACTCATGTTTCTATTGTCTTAATAATGGCTCTCCAACATATTCACACAACCCTACATATAGCTCTGCAATAGATTTAACACTTGCAAATAACAACAATTTAAACTTGAAATGGACGTCATTTAACTCGAAAATTTCAAATAGCAATCATTTCCCCATAATATTAGAAATAGATCAACTTTCCTCTTCTATAAAATCCAAAAAACCTGACCACAAAAAAATTATTAAAGACTTTTCAAAAATACAAATTTCAACTATAGAAAACTTAATAATTTCTTCTAAAACAATCTACTCCAACAATTTAATTGACATAGATGCAAACAATAAATACTTACCTAAAAAATACTGGGACGAGAACTGTGACAAACTCTTTAGATTAAGAAACGCGAGTAGGCAAAAATATTATAAAACCAAACTACATACAGATGCTATTGATTATATTAATAGCAATAAAAAACTAAATAACTATTTTTATAAGATGAGAAAAGTAAATTTAAATAATTTGGCAGACGAAATTTCTAACCCCTCCTCACCAAAGAATATGTGGAATAAAATTAAATCACTTAAGCTTTACAAAAAAATAAAACCCTCCAAAAGTGCAATATCTGAATCTGAACACAATGAATTTTTGAACCAAATAGCCACAGCCCCTAACACCGCGGAATGCTCAGCGAGCCTCTTCCGATTTGATCTTCTATATACATATAATGACTCCAACTTCACGACACATGAACTTCTTGACTTCCTAAACACACGTAACCCTGACTCAGCCAAAGGACTAGACAACATATCTTACAGAATGCTTCAAGCACTACCACTGGAACAATTAGCAACGCTGGTATCCCTGCTTAATGAAAAATTAGACAATGGTGATATTCCAGATAGCTGGCGGAAAATAAAAGTTATTCCCGTTCCAAAAAAAAATCTTGACTCTTCCATCATAACAAACAACAGACCTATCTGCCTACTAAGTGTCACCTTCAAGTGCTTAGAAGGCTTGATTAAACTGAGAATGGAAGACCACATTAATAAAAACGACATCATCCCACCCAGATCTTATGCTTTTAGGAAAAACCATTCTACAGCCCATTGCATAAACGACGTTATAAATAACATAGCCAATCTAAAAGCTCGTGGTTTCCATGTAACGGCCGCAGTTTTAGATTTAAGTAAAGCTTTTGACGCAATAAATATTCCCATTCTGGGCCAAAAACTAATAGAGTTGGGTTTTAACCACTCTCACATAAAATTCCTTGTAAAATTCCTTAATAAACGTATTCTAACTATGGGACAAGCAGAAGTAACAGTGAGCAAAGGGGTCAGTCAGGGAAGCTGTCTAAGCCCAATTTTGTTTAATATTTATACAGCTGAATTACATAGTTTAAGTAATAATCTTGACAGTATACTATTCCAATACGCAGATGATTTCTTCCTAGTTTGTTATGACAAAGACTTTTCTTCGGCTCAACAGGTACTACAAAGTAAAGTAAATAGTTTTAGGGTAATGTGCAATAAAATTAACTTAACGTTCAATGCGGACAAATCATCGACAATTCACTTCAATCTTAGAAGAAGGCCATTAAGGGTCTCGTGCAATAATAGCATATTAAAAAATGTAGATAGCGTTAATTACCTAGGTAGGATAATTAGTGCTAATAACTCTTCCGTCCAACACATTAAAAAAACGATTTCAAAATCGAATCAAACAAACATGTTCCTTCAAATGTTAAGTGGGTGCCGCTTTGGGGTACATCCAAGAAAATCTATACTCTTCTACAAAGCGTTTATCAGGTCCAGATACGAATACGCCAGCTCATCATTTGCGAATATATCTAAAACGGTACAAAACTGTATTAATACGCACGCCAACTTTCATCTTAGAAAAGCTTTAGGGCTTATCAAATCTACGCCAACTAACATAATTTACAGCCTGGCAGCTGAACTCCCCCAGAGTACAGAATCAAATTTGCAACAGCAAAGGAGTTGGCCAAAACATTCGCTCACGGTTTACCGGCAGCGAGGCTACTGTCCAATTCTTTTGTAGCCAAAAACACTAGCTACGGCAGAGTATATTCAGAATTTAAAAACATTTTTGATAGCATTGCACTTGTAAGTCCCCTATCTCCTTGTACACGTAAGATTGTTTTTGATACCAATTTCTTTAAAGGCACCAGTGCAAACAAAAAAATGGCCAACAAATCTCAAATAAACTGCTTATTAAAAGAAAAAATTAATCTTATTTTATCTAAAAATATGGAAATAATATACACAGACGGCTCAGTGTCGGACAATTTCGCAGGTAGTGCCTTTGTCCACATAAAGTCGAACACAACAAAAAGTTTCTTCACAAACAAAAAACTGTCATCGCTGACTGCAGAACTCACTGCAATAGAAAAAGCATTAGAATTTGCCATCATGCAAAATTATCCTAAGATAGCAATTATGACCGACAGCCTTGGGGCAATTCAAAACATCAAAAACAGGTACACAAACAACTGTTTATCACAAAGTATTCTGAAAAAAATAGAAAATTGTCAACAAATATTATCAGTCGAATTACACCACATACCAAGTCACGTAAACATAAGGGAAAATGATCTGGCTGATACAGCTGCAAAAAATGCGAGAATCACCGGATTATTCATATCTATCAGATGGACGCTCAACGATGCCATCAATCACATATATTCACAAATTAAACTGGATTGGGAGAGAGCATACAGCTTGTTCTCTTACGAGCGCAACAAGGGATACTCTCTTCTACAGCCACATGTAACGTCCAATCCTTGGTTCCACAACAAAGAAAACTCCTTTAACCGACTAGAAACAAAACAATTAAATCGAATATTAAGTGGGCACGCGTTCGACAAGTATACATTATACAAATTGAAAATATACGATACGGCCACCTGCGACTCCTGCAACGAAACTGAAGACATCTCACATGTTTTGCTCAATTGCACAAAATTTTCACAAATAAGACAAAATTACCCAACATTGCTTAAATACACTGATATATATCGACTGCTCAGACATGAACCAATCGATAACTGGACATCGATAACTCAATTCATACATTCCGCTAACATAAACATTTAATTTAACACAACAATAACACACTGCTCACATTTTCACGCTAACACATTCACACCTCACCTCATAATAATAAACAACACAATTAATCGCATAAACCATTACACACAACCATTGCTAACATAATCATCGTTCATCGCCATCATAATATCATCACTAGAAATGCTCGCACGACTTTTACTCAACGAATAATTTATTTTCTTGAAATCTAATTTCATACAAAGGCTGTGGCGTTAACCCGTTATATACGGGGAGGCCAAATAAATCTTCCTCCTCTTCGGACAGGAAGTAACTTAATATCAAAAAAAAAAAAAAATATCGTTGATTGGCAAAATCGCCTAGAGGAAGCGTATTTATTTTGGTCGTTCGTTGTTTTATGTCCTGGCATTCCTTTGATTTAAATGGAGCTGAGACTGGACATGGTGACCCTGTGCAGGACCTGTCTGCAGGATGGTGAGGCTCACATGGTCTCCATTTACGATGCGGATGACAAACTTCTTAGCGGCATTTCACTCTGCAAGAAAATCGAAATTTTGAGCGGAATTCAGGTTGGGAACGGATCTGTTTGATTTCTTTTAACTTTATTAGTAAACAAAGTGTTTACCTGCAGATAAAGCCGACGGAGGACCTACCCACCAAGATCTGCTCCAGATGCAAGGCCTTTCTTACCCTGGCCCACAAATTCCGTCAGATTTGCCAGCGCTCCAACGAATTCCTCAAAAAATATGTGGTAAAAGATGGACCACAACAGGCGGCAACGGATATGGTGGATCAAGTAAATCCAACTTCGGAACATACTCCACCGCCAACTGTGGAAACGGAGCATTACGAACAACTGGAGGTGGAGGTGCTGGACGAGGGAGCTTGGGCCACGGAAGATTTAGTCGAGGAGACTCCACACCCACCGGCGGAGAAGGAAAAACCAATGGTTCTGGACGTGCAAACAGTTTCTGTCCCAGATTCTCCTCCTAGTCCTGTACCTGATTCTACTCCTGTTCCTGCAGTCACTGGAAAACTTTATGTATGCGACATCTGTGGCAATGGATATCCCAGGAAGAGTACCCTGGATACCCACATGAGAAGGCACAATAATGAGAGGCCCTATGAATGTGAGTAAGTGGACTCAAAAGGTATTATTTTATCATTTTTAACACGCCACTTTTAAGGATCTGCCACAAGTGCTTTTACGTCAACTACCAATTGAAGCGCCACATCCGCCAGCACACGGGAGCAAAGCCATACACCTGCCAATATTGCCAGCGCAGCTTTGCAGATCGCACTTCCCTTGTCAAGCACGAAAGGTAGACAATTTAAAAATTATTTAATATTATATAATAATAGTAAAACGGTCCTATTAAAGTTCCAAATTAAATAAATATTTTGATTGACAAATAATGAAACATTTCTGTCATGAAATTAACGTTTGATTTGGTTTTAATCTGAGCTATTAATAAAATGTAAAAATTTATCCTCTATAGAACTCATCGAAATGAGCGTCCTTATTCTTGCCAGACCTGCGGAAAAACGTTTACCTACGCCAGTGTCCTTAAGGTTCACTACAAAACCCACACGGGAGAGAAACCTCACACGTAAGTATATTTAATTTAAACTTAAACCATCCCATTATTTTATCTGCTCCAAAAGGTGTCGTCTCTGCGACAAGAGCTTTGCTCGTATTCACAATCTGGTGGCCCACTTGCAGACCCAACAGCATATAAATGATCCACGGTTAGGTGCCTATCTTAACACGATTAAGGTGGGAAATAATACAGCTATTGTTTGAAAAAAAACAATCCTTATCGCAGTCCGTGTCGCGGAAATAGGAAGACATTTAAAATAAAAATATATATTTTTTTAAAGTCTGATATTAAGCTGAATAAATAAAAAACCATTACAAAATTAAAATTTATATACCAAACTTTGCTTTAGAAAACTTACTTTTTTCCGTTTTAGTAGAGATTTTCGTTTTATTGGCTGCTTTTGGGATAAAAATAGATTTTTTCTTTAGTTTACTTCAATTGTAATGTGCATAAGTATATCCACATTTTTTTTTTATAAAATCTAAATTTAAAAACTTGGTTTTTTGTAATTTTTGTACAATTTGTTCTTTTATTTAACTTACCCGCAAGCGGTACGCAATCTTATTTTCTTTTTGTATTTTTTTTTAAATTTTTGTTTCACAAAATTTTACAACTTTTTATATGTTGTACGAGGAAAATGCCGAAAATTGATTGAAAAGTGCTGAGTTGGTTCAAGTGTTCGAGATAATTGTAGTGTGTGGGGGAGTAGGAGGTTGGTTGTATTCGTTAACAAAATTAAATAACAAACTATGAACTTGGATCGTGATTGGGCAGCGATGGCCAGACTGGCCGATGGACTTTGCACAGCAAAGAGGCATCTACTTGGCCACCATGCGTATCTTGTCCTTCAGCAGATTGCGTAACTCGGGAACCATCAGCTCGTGTGAGTCCTTAAAAGTGGCCG
Source organism: Drosophila fuyamai (assembly GCA_018153365.1). NCBI lineage: Eukaryota > Metazoa > Arthropoda > Insecta > Diptera > Drosophilidae > Drosophila > Drosophila fuyamai. The sequence goes on along the minus strand of JAECXW010000116.1, from coordinate 8,380,888 downwards.
AGACATCTCCGATGAGCGTGGCCTCCACCTCCGGCTTCAGCGACATGTCCGACATGAACGAGCTGAGGTCGCGCGGCAGGACCGGCGCCTTCCAGGTGCCTGCATTTTAAGAAGTTCCCAACTTAGCTTTTCTTTAAATAAAAATATGTTGCATCTGCTTACGAATGGCTGCGTCGCAGGACTCGAGCTTGTGCTTAAGCTGTCGCACAAGCTCTTGCAACATCTGGCTTCGCTCCTTCTCACTGATCGGCTGGGTTCCATCCACCTTGTTATCTACCTGCCTCTTCTTGGTCTTGGTCTTCGAGCTGACCTGCAGCTTGTCGTTCAGCACGGACAGCAGGAAGGCATAGAGAGATAGCATCTGGAACAGAAATATTAATTGGGTATTGAGAATTTTATGAGTTTTATTGTCGAGAGCACTTACCTCCAGACTGGCCGCAACCTTCTGCTGGTGCTGCCGCCGCTTCCAAAGACCATCCATGCCGTTACACTCGTTGCTTTCGTTGATGGTATGCACGCACAGCTCCATAACAGTGATGACATTGTCACCCACCCTTTTGCACTGTTCCGCCAGCTTACCAGATCCACTTTGCAGATCAAGGACCAGTTGGGCCAGATCGTCAAAGAAACGTTCGTAGGGCAGTTCTAGCAGCAGGTGAAGGCGAGTGGGCAGCAGATTGACTAGAAACTTTTGCGCCAACGGCTTGTAGTTCATCAGACGCAGTCGCTGGAATAATCCCGTCCAGGACTCACGCAGGAGTTCTAGGGTGGCCGTCTCCTTTCCCGCTGGGGCATCTTTCGAACTGGCCCCGTGATACAAGTCAACAAAGGATGCAAAGAGTCGGAGCATTAGCGACCGCACCTGCAGCACCTCTACTTCTTGGTCGAAGGACTCCTTGCGTTCCTCTGCAGCATCCACCTCGTGAAGGGGATCCCAGCGGATGACAGCCTCTAAGTCACGATTGTCACTCAACTCATGCCAGGCGATCCGGTCCTCCGCCGGTTCAATGCTCATAGCAGAATATGCAGTCAGGTTTTGCTGGATATTGCCATAACAACTGACTAGGTCGCAGATCTGCGCCTCCACCGAGCAGGCCACGTACTGCAAGCTGTTCGTTAGCCGTTCCTTGAAGTTCATGAACTCCTCCATCTTGGAAAATGTGCAGAAGCGATAGGTCAAAGCAATATACTCCAAGCGTTCCTTATAGCTGTTAGTAAAGAACTTCAAAGTAGCATCGTATACATTGCGGGTACCCGAGAAACGACCGCCCAGCGGTAGTAACTGGCAGTGCACATAACCCATAGAGTCCAGCTGGATCTGCTTGATGTCCAGGTACTCGTACATCTCCTGAGCACCCACCTGGCAACCAAACAGATGGTAGATCTTTAAACTCAGCAGCTTCACGTGGAAATTACTCGTGCTATTGCGCAGAACGTACTGCAGCAGGCATAGCGCCTCGAACAGGTAATCTGATTTGTTTTCTCGTCTACTCAGGTCGTACATAACATTCGCCGCCAGGAGGGCATATGCATCCGAAGGTCCCATTTCCGTTGAAAGCAGCTTCTTTCCGAAAGTACTCCGTCCGTGTTCGTAGTGCAGCTTGAGAGCCGTATAGAAGGCAAGCAAGTGGTCCACGGGCAACTCCATATGGGAGCCGCACATCCGCGAGATTTGCAGAGCGCAAAGGTGCTTTTGCATCTGTTCTTTCTGCAAGGATTTAATAAAACATTGTTGAGCTTAAAGTTATTACTCTTAAACTTTGCTTTACTTACATTCTTAGGAAGCGACGTGGAGGTGACTCCGCTCTCCAACAGCAACTTGCTGGCCAACGCCTGCCTTTGCTTCATACTGATGGAAGGCAAAAACAAGGCGATATCATGGGTGCAGCAGGACTTGTCGCCAAATAGACGGAAGTACTCGATAATCATTTCGTCAAAGTCGCCGACGAGCTTCTCCGCCTGCAGTTGGTCTGCTCGCATGCGCTGGTGAAGCTCCAAACGCGCCAGATAGGGACCTCGTTTCTTGCGCTCCGAGGAGTCGATGATGCCTTGAAGGAAGTCCTGACATTTGGCCAGAGAATCCCTCTCACCGTTTTCCTCAGCCTTTGACGTCATTTTAAGCAACTCGAACGAACTTTGGATGTATTCCTTATAGAAGTCCCAGCGGTCTCGACTGATTAAATGGAACATTAATTTATGGATTCGTTTAATGATTAACCGAACTCACTCTGCGTCAAGAAGCTGCTGCAACAACTCATTAAGCTCCCGCCAGTTACCCAGTTCCTTGAGCAGCTCAAACTTCATGCTGACTGGAGCACCAGGATAGAGTTTGGCGCATAGCTCGCCCGTAAGGAATTCCCATGCCTCCTGGTACTTGCTCTGTAGCTTGAGAATGTGAAGATAGAGAAAGGCCTCTTGCTCCGTCTCCAACTTGCCCTCCTTGATGTGCTTGTCGACCATTCGCTGGGCCAGACCCAGGTAGATTTTCCTCTTCTCTGGCTGCGCCGACTCCGGTCCTCGAATTCCCTGGAAGACTACACTGATCACCGACCAAAAGTAGTATGCATTCTTTGGCTGAGCCTTGTAGAGCTGCAGGGCAACCGCCTGCTGCGCCTTGTAGTCCTCTACTCTAACATGCGAAATGAAGAGGTGAGCGAGCAGCTCCTCGTTTCCGGGATTCTGCTTTACCGCGTGCTGGTACAGCTCCACAATTTTGTCCACTGCAAAGATTCAGAGGTGTATATATAATTAGCGCTTTTTTTTGCAGGTACGATATATATTCAGATCGTTGGCACGCACTTGCCGCCATCGTCCGACTAGTAGAATGCGATTTTAATTAGTCGGGCGAGGTGCGCGTGCCAAGAAAATACGAAAATATGAATTGTGGGCACTTCGTGTGCGTGACAGGGGCGTCCCTGGGGGATAAACTCAGCGGATGCGACATGGCGGATGTGGGAATAAGAAAATTTACAGGTCCAGATGTTTTTGGTTAAAACATTCGGAATTTGTTAAAATAAAACTCTCGAATTTGTTCATGAAAAGTTGAACCTTGATCAGAAGCCGATTCTAAATTACTTTGTTAAATTAGTTTTAAGTTTTGTGAAGAAATAATATGAAACCTAAAAAATATTTTAAACAATTTATTATTTTTTTAAACCTATTTTATTTAATTAAATCTATAATTTTGTAATCATGACTCTTGGAAGGGAATCCTAATGATCTTCGTAAAAAATTTAAGATATTGACATTTTATCTGATTTAAAATTTATTTTCCCTTCTCGACAATTATTGCATTAAAATAAATGCAGATATCTAACCTTTTTAACTTCAAATTCAAATTTTTTAAATCTTCAAAATCCTATATTTGGAAGAAAGCAGGGCACGGATTCTGGATAAGCTGAACTTATATGCGTTAATTTTTGTTTCCTATTTTTTGTGATATGTCATAAGTTACTACTTTACTATTTAACGAATGAGAGCATTGGTTTTAATCTCACGAAGTTTCCATACTAAACCGAGATTAGTTAATTTCATGTATCTATGCTTTATCTAATAAAAGTGATAGTTATGCTCCTTATCTATCCAGGTGATAAGTACGTTGTAAGCTTTAAATAGTTATCAATTGTCCATAAGTCTCCAAAAAAAATCGGTTTCAACTCCCAATCCTATAAGCCCTTAAGGCAAACTCCTGTCCATACGTACGTTGTTCCATTTCGCGGTAGCAAAAGGACAGCACCTGCAGCGTGGAGTCGTCCGTGGGCTTCTCCTCTGCCACGGTCTGGAGGCAGCCATGGCTCTCGTCATAGCGACCCAGTCGAAGAAGGGATAGACCCTTCAGGGCACGTGCGCAGAGTAGGGTCGGATGTTTCCTAAGCAGCTTCTCGGACTCCTGCAGGGCCTTGCGGTTGTTGCCCACCTCCAGGTTGTCTGCGGATGAGGATTGCGGTTAGAATCTGGAACATGGTTGATGGACGGGGACATCCGCGTTTCATTGAACACTCACCGTAGACCGGCCGCAATCGCCGCTCGAACAAGGCCGAGTCCATGCCCTGCTGCTGCTGATGTGCCATGTTATTATGTTATGTGGTGCTGCTATATGCTGCTAACCTAATTACAACGTGCTGCATGCACCTCGAACTAAGATCCGCTCTCTTCGGCTTGCGGCACGCTGTCGTTTTTTTGATTTATTCCTTTGATTTTCCGGGGGCTCTTGTTGGGTTGCCCGCGATGATTGCGCGGTCGGGGGGCGGGCGGCTGGCTCTTGGGCACTCGGATCACTCGATCAAAGGCTAATTAAATGCTTAATTTCATAGAAATTAGTGACTTTAAATTTGATTCAAAATAAAAAAAAACCTCAGACTGCATATTCAGAGAGGAGAGAGCGACCGTCGGTATTATTGGGGGTATTTTTATGGTATTTGTCTGGATGAGCGTGCAAATAGAAGGGATGTTCACACAAGTCACTAAATAATGTAATATAATGGATTATTAATACCGGTAAATGCAATAAGTTAGTTCCATTTAAGCTTATATTATGATATTTTTATATTAATTCTTTTTTTGTTTTTTCCTATTTATTACTTGTTTTAGAAGGCAACTAAAAGCCTTAATAACGATTAATTGATACATTTGTAAAATGTTTTTAATATTATGAACAGAAATTTGTCTTACCAGTATTAATACAGTATTATTTATCCCTTTTTTTTATATAAATCATTTTCTACCTATTATAATTTTCAACAAATCCATTAATTGAATCAAACTTATCTCAATAATACCGTTTTATACCTTTTTAGATTTATACTAAGCAATATACAATATATAATTAAAAACTAATAGCAATAATTTAGATATAGAAATATTTCAGGTTAAATATTTTAAAATACATAAAAAGTTTTTTAAATGATTTTTGCATAATTCCCCTTCTGTTGAGCTCTAAGCCCAAACAGCTGACCGCCAGAGGTGGACCAAAGGGCACTCACGACTCTCAGCTTTCGAACATACGATGAATGGCAGAAAAGTGTTTATCAATTTATTGGAGTGCTAATTTGATAACTTCAGCATTATAGGTGCACGTCGCACCTGACACGTCTATAAAAAGGTGGAACGGAAAACCCGACAAATCGTCGTGACTCACGCACCTGCCACGCACAGCGCCAGTCGCCCATCCCTAGCTGCTGCCCCCGAAAGGCAAAAACACGTAAAGTTTTTGATTAAAATGCAGAGATTAGCCGATTAAGCGGCGCGGGCTCGTAACCAGAGTTTTTCAAGTATTAAACTACCGATTAAGCAACACATCCACTCAGTGACATAGTTTTAGTAACCGCCCAAGCACCGTAATCGCCGCTTTTCCTCGCTGCTGAAAAAAACACTGCATGTCCATTTTTGGTGAAGAATTTCTCGCCAAAATTCTCGCCCTTGGCCGGACGCAATGAGAGATGAGATTTAACTGGCTGAGCGAGTACGTGGCCAGCACATTTAGCAGCATTGCATCGACCTCTCCGTGGCGCCAATTGCAGCAGCAGGTGCAGCAGCTTGTTCCCAATCCGCAGGCCATCTACTGCCGTATCAGGTCCTCATCCGCCGAAGCACTGGAGCACGTACTGATCGCCTGTGCGGTGTACTTGCTAGTATGCCTGGGCCTCTACAAGCTTACCTTCTGGCTCTCGGGATCCGGAGCGCACAACGACAACAACAATGCCGGATCCGGCGACGTGTCTGGAGACCAGAATCCAAATCAGGAGGTGGGCGGCCTGAAACAGGCAATGCAATCCGGACTACAGCTGCGTAGCGTCCGGCTGCCCAAAACGGCGCAAATGGAGCGCGTCCTGCTGATCACTGCCCATCCGGATGACGAGTGCATGTTCTTCGGACCGCTGATTTACACGCTAACGCAGCGCCAAGGCTGCCAGGTGTACATACTCTGCCTGTCCAACGGTGAGACCTTACCAGCAGTGACATCATCCTATAACCATTGTACATCCGGAAGCATTAAGCGAAAGTACACGTTTCGAAATCAGAAGCGAATATCTTTTGAGTTTTATTGCGCCCAAATGGGTACAACCTTATTTTGTAGTAGTCATTAATAGATCCCCTGCAATTCGATTCCAAAAGGTGTATTTATTTTTATTTCGTATATGTATAGTTAGGATTTAAAAAGCTAGGTACTTGTTTAACCACCGTTAAAGATTCGACGCTAAAATCTTTGTTTTGTTTTGTTCAATAGCAATGAACTGATCACTGATTTAAAGCAATTCCATACAGAACAACTCTTTTCTCGGATAGCAATCAATCATTTCTCATAATGTATATTTATTTCCAGGCAAAATGTAAATATTTCGGAGTAAAGAAACAAATATTTATATTACAACCGTTAATATTTGTAAATTATTTGTTTAAAAGCAATTTAAAAGTCTCTGGTTCGTAGTTCTTATAAAGCACATGTTCTTGTTCTTTCAAAACTGGTTTATTTTAGAGAGATTTTTGCAGTTTTAGGTCAATACTTTTCAGATTGGCTATAAATAGATATCGCAATTCAAAATAAAATTAAATATGATAAAGTTCTACAAATTTAATTTTTTTGTTGCACTTGGAAAACGCTATTTTAAACCTAAATTGTCTTAAATAAATACTAACGTTTTTTTATGTTATTATTATCATCCCAAAAAGATACATTTAAAATGTAAACCTAGCCTCCTAATCAAAAAGAATTTGATTAATCATTGTATTTTTCCTGTAAAGGTAACTTCGAGCACAAGGCCAAAGTGCGACGCCAGGAACTGTGGCGCTCCTGCTCCAAACTGGGTATTCCCGAGTCGAACATCGTCCTGATGAATGCCACCAACCTGCCGGACGACCCCTATGTAGACTGGCGCCCGGATGCAGTGGCCAGTCTGATACTTCACGCCGTGGAAAGCCTCGACATCCAGGCGATATTCACGTTCGATCGGGATGGCGTTAGCTCACATCCGAACCATTGTGCTGTGTACTACGCGGCCGCCTCGCTCTGTTTGGCCAACCTTTTACCCAAAGGTGAGGAGGCGTGTGAGTCACGCGGGTGGCGACGGATGCAAACAATGGGTGCACGTTAATTGGCGTGCCCATCGCTGCAGTTGGCGCTATTAATAGACTTAGATATATAGTATACAGCAATTTTTTATGTATCTTCCCAATGCAGATTGCAAGTTTTACACCTTGGACTCGATCAATGTGGTAAGAAAATATCTGTCCATCCTCGATCTGCTGTGCACGTGCTTTATGTCTACGCATTGGTATGTAATGTGTCCCAAATACTATATAAATTCTAATGTGATTGTTTTATTATTCAGGTGCATTCTGAACTGGAAAGAGGCTGCGATTGTAAGAAGCGCGATGAAGGAGCATCAGTCGCAGATGAAATGGTTTCGCTGGCTCTACATATACACTTCGCGCTACATGTTCATCAACTCGATGCGGCAGATAAATCTCTCGGATGTGGAACTAGAAATGCAGATACATGACAACTAGCAATGGAACGGATACAATTGAACACCAAAAGACAAACTACCTTTACGATCTGATGCTCCAGGGTGCAGAGCGAGTGGTTTTTATTTTAGACTCTGACGATTCTACTAGTATATATGTATGTAACTACTGTTGGCCAAACGATCGATAGTAATTGGAAAGCTATATCCAAACCAACCCGGGAACAAAGAACCAGCAAAGCGGCAGTACCATAGGCAACCGAAACCACAAAACAGTCCATTAATTAGTTCCACAATCACATACAAAATGGCATATCTTTAAATCTTATTAGTTAGCTCTAATTATTATATTATTTATACTCAGTCCAAGCAATGTTCCAAAGTGTGCGATGTAGTCAAATGCTTAAAAATTAAAAATGTATGCGTTATTATATTTGTTGTTAGATTATATTTTCATTTTTGTTTCGTGTACATTTATTCCCTCCTTTAGCATACACACCTTTAGCAAGTCACTTTCGTTCTTGTAAAATTGTAAAATAGTTTGTTGTAAGCAGCGAAGTACAATAATAATTTTATAAAATATATTTACATGAATATGTATATGTATACACATATTGAGAGGCCAGAGGATAGATATAGATCATAGAAGCTGTTAAAGAATATTCATTCAAAGAGCGCACTTTCAAACTAATTGTTTTATGGGCCCACGCAGAACTTAGTAAAATGCGAAGCGATTTTTGTTGCAATACTTAAAATTTATTGTTTTATTTTAATTCCCAATTTTAAAATCAAAACACAGAAATAATTAAGTATAATAGAATTATTTGATGCGGTCTTCTACACAGCTATTACTACCAAAATTTTTCACGATGCCGATTTGGAATTTATTCCTTGCTTCTCCTCGATATCCACTTCTTCCGCACAGTTAACAATGATCTTCCCCAGCCCAATATTGGACTCGTGCTGGGCAGTTCGGAAGGCCTCGTCCGCCCTGCTCAGGGGATATGTGGACGTGATAAAGTTGTGCATTAGTGCTCGACCAGATCGCATGAGTTGCAGGGCGGTGGGATACCTATGGATATCAGGTTTAAATGGATAAATTTAAAGCTAATCGTTTTAACCCACATATTGGCGGACCGAAAGCTGGGCACCAATCGGATGTTCTTCATTAAGACGTCTAGAGCATTAAAGCTGGCACACTCTGAATCGCATTCCGCGAGTACACACACCCCACACGGCTGCAACGCCATAACCGCCAGATTCATTGTCATGGCCGATATGGAGCAGTTGATGACGCAGCTGGGCCAGTCCTGGAACTTGCTGTAAATGGCCTCAAGGACTTCTCCAAACAGGGCGTTGTTGTCGAACTCTACGGCCTGGAATCCAAAGTCCCGAGCGACCACATCCAGGGCGGGAGCCATACAGCCGGCAATGGCCACGCGCTTGGCCCCGATGGCCTTGGCGCATATGCCCGCCGCCACCGCTGTTGGGCAGGATCCCAGGATTAGGACATTGCTGGTGGGCGTAATGTTGCCCTTGAAGCATGCCTGACATCCCAGGGCCAGCGTTTGTGTCAGGGCGCCCTCCTCCATGCTAATGGAAGGGGGAAGACGGTGGCAAAGATCCGCCGGATGAGTTTGGAAAGTGCTTAGAAAGCCGTTGTATACCAAACCGGAGCACATGTTGTACAATCCCTGTTTGCACAACTCGCAAATGCCGCAGGACAACGCAGACTCCATGACGACGCGGTCACCCACATGCAGATGGTGGACGCAGCGGCCGACTTCCTCCACGATACCCGTGGCGTCGTGACCCAAGGACATGACCTCCACGTCGCGGTTGCCGTTCTCATAGACATGGATGTCCGAGTTCGAGATGGCCACTGAACCCGTTCGAATAAGTACATCTGCTTGGAAAAGGGAAATCGTTAGCGATTGTCTACAAAAGTAAGGGGTAAGAGCTTTATCATTCTCACCAAAATCCTTGGGAATGGGTCTGGAAACGGGAACCATTTGAATCTCGTAGGACTTTAAAATTTGCAGAGCATATGCCTGTTCATCCAAGATGCGTTTATCTTCCGTCTTTGGCGAGGGTGTTGGATGGCAACAGACCCGAGTGCTGAATGATCTCTGCTGATTCTGCAGCTGGACAAAAGCATTCGGGGCGAAGAGAGTGCCTAGTCTGCCTTGGGAAGAGAAGACTAACCTGGGGAAACTGAGACCCACCAGAAATCGCATAACTACGCACCATCCTTCTTTTCGTCCTTGCGTTCGCATTTTTTTTTGGGGAACTTGACCTTGGCGCATTTGCCGGTGCAGCTCTTTACTCCACAACCGCCGTCGTCATCGCTGAAACAATCCTCACGGAGACCAGTCCGTTCCTTGATGTCCTTGCCACGGCTCTTGGGGTACTTGGGCGCCATCTGGCCGCACTTGCCGCCTCTCTTCTCCTTTTTTGCGTATCCCCGCCTGTTGGCATTGCTCAGGCCTCCGGGCGAGATCTTGTTTGTCAGTCCACCAAAGCGCCGTCGCAGGAGAGTTGTGTTGATCGTGAATTTAGCCGGAGCAGTTGCCTTGTGGAGCAGGCGTCCCTGGCACAATGAACAGTGGCAAATTTCGGGTGTCTTGGGAACAGGGACACGATAGTAACGACGCACAAGAGTGGAATAGACGTGGAAGCGAGGACCTCCAGAAACGGTTTCCGATTCCCGGAAGGCCTGGTTCAGAGCAGTGGACAGGTAGCGTTTGGTCGCATCCGAACGCCTAGAAAAGGTTGAGAACTTGCACTTGTCCTTGCCATCCTTACCGCCCTTCTTGAACTTGGCGCAGGGATCCTTCTTTTTCTTGTCATCCTTTCCGCCCTTGGCACAGGGATCCTTCTTTTTATCTTTCTTAGCGCAAGGGTCTTTCTTTTTAGCGCAGGGATCCTTTTTTTTCTTGTCATCTTTTTTGGCACATGGATCCTTCTTTTTGGCACAAGGATCTTCCTTCTTTTTAGGACAAGGATCCTTCTTTTTGGCACATGGATCTTCCTTCTTTTTAGGACAAGGATCCTTCTTTTTGGCACACGGATCTTCCTTCTTTTTAGGACAAGGATCCTTCTTTTTCGCACAAGGATCTTCCTTCTTTTTTGGACAAGGATCCTTCTTTTTCGCACAAGGATCTTCCTTCTTTTTTGGACAAGGATCCTTCTTTTTCGCACAAGGATCTTCCTTCTTTTTAGGACAAGGATCCTTCTTTTTCGCACAAGGATCTTCCTTCTTTTTCGCACAAGGATCTTCCTTCTTTTTCGCACAAGGATCTTCCTTCTTTTTAGGACAAGGATCTTTCTTTTTGGCACAAGGATCTTCCTTCTTTTTAGGACAAGGATCCTTTTTTTTGGCACAAGGGTCTTCCTTCTTTTTGGGACAAGGATCCTTCTTTTTGTCCTTGTCACAACCATCCTTCTTGCCACCATCCTTGCCACCCTTTTTAAACTTGGCACACGGGTCTTTCTTCTTGTCCTTGCCTTTTCCGTCCTTTGAGCAAGGATCCTTCTTGTCGCCTCCCTTGGCCATGGATGTTATTTCCGTGGTACTTTCTGCCTTTTTCTTGGGTGCCTTTTTCTTTTCAGGTTTCTCGCAGGGATCAGCCTTGCAGGGATCAGTGATCAGAGGGCATTTACCTGGACACTTTTTTTTGGGTTTCACAGGAGGGTACTTGCAGCCATCCTTATCCACAGGAACTGGCACCTCCACCTCCTGGATGCCAGGCTCAGCGGCCGCTTCTTCGGCGATCTTCTGCAGAGCCTCCCGCTGATGTCCTATTTGAGTGGACGCGGACATATAGGACGTATCAATGATCCTGGTCGCAAAGGCCTGCTCATCCTTGGTAAGTTCCAGGTCGGCGATGTAAGTGTCCGAGGTTTTTGAGTTCCCCGAGAAACCCTTTTCTAAGGCGGTGCTGCAAAGGTTGGCAGCCAACGCGGTGAGGTCGTCATTAAAGCCGGGCATCTTGTCATCAGTCAGCTGGGCTGAATTCAACTTCTCAGTATCTATCTGGACGACACCAGAGATCAAGGCGTTGAACCTGAGCGGAACGGTTTGCTCTGGTGCTCCGGATGCATCTATTTCCACCTTTGTGTGCATACAGATCATGGGATCCTGCGGGATTGCATCATTTAAGCCCTTGCTTTCAAGAGCATTGCTCAGATTGGTCATGTCCATCTCAAACGATAGCTCCATGGAGGACACGGCCATCTCGTTGAGTCGATTGCTCAGATCCTGCGGCACATCCACTCGCACCTCTTCCACAAAGTCCCCCTCCTGGATAGCGAAGTCGGCGAGATTAGCATCCAGAGTGGATTTAGTGACGGGCTTGGCTTGGGCCAGCGCCGACATGGACTTGGTGGTTTTAAGTGAAGAATTGGCAGCTCCTGGAAGCCCAGGAGTGCCCATAGCGTTTTGGAGGCAGCTGCTAACCACTGCCTGGCGATGCATGGGCATGTTGGCACCCAGACCCGCATCCACAGTGGTTCCCACGGCATCCACGTCGGCTGCCGGCGAGGATGGGTAGGTTTCCCAGAACTTGCGATCATCCGCATTTGCCTCCGTATTGAGCTCCTCAGATTGGTCCTCCGATACCACCTCCTGAAGGGTCTCATTTAGCGCACTGTATTCCTCGACCATGCTGCTGGAGAAGGCCTCTATGTGGTTGGCGTACATCCGCAGCTGGTTGATGCTATCCAACGTATCCTTCAACGCATTGGCATCCATGCCGGTCAGGTCCAGAGGCACAATGACGATCTTTAGGTCCTTGCCATCGCCCGTTTCCGGTGTAATCAGGCCGATGGGCAGGATCTTGGGTGCATTTCCTGATGTGCCGGAGAAGCTTATTCGCTTGCGCAACATATCTACATTATCACTGATCGAGAAGACACTGTTACCCTTCTGTGAATACTTCTGCACCCGGAGGCGTCCCGGATGAGAACTGACCGCCGTGGAAGTGGCCTCCCGCGTCGCCTTGGATCCATAGGGTGCACTACTGCCAAGCAGCCTCAGCCGCTCGGAATGGAGCAGGCTGCGGGGTCGAAAGAGCGGAGTATGGTAGCTGAGACATCTTGATATCTGCAAGAGATGCATTCCAAATCGGTTAGATGGGGGGCACCCGAATATGCCTGGCATTTTTGCTTAATGTGAACTTTTTTAATTATCAAGAATACATAAGTTAATCACGGTATAATTTCACTTTGAAAGAAGGAGAAACCAAAAGTGTGTGTGAAGTTGTAAGACGTAGAGGAAACTAAAACTAGAAACCAGTGGCAACTTTAACTTAAAAATTGGAAGCCTACTAATCCGTCGTTTTTAATATTTATATTTAAGTTGATATTTTTTAATCTTTTTTTGGATTAAACCCTACATAATTTATTAAACCATTTGATTACTCACCTGTAAGAAGTGTGTTATTCTACCAAACATGCGCATTCTAAAATTAACCGTGGTCTTAAATAGTCTAAAACTACAATTTGGAAATTTTGAATTTTGGTCGAATTTTTTTTTAAAGGCTTAAAATAGGTTGTGCCAGCTTGGGCTGTGTCTGGAGACTGACTCAATAAGTCAAATAATAGTATGAACTTAAGTCTACAGCCTACTGATCCGAAAATCCTTGATAAAAAGTATATGTCCAATATTTGATGGGGTTGTGTTTCCATATTTCATACCGGCCGAAACCCAGAGAACCGTTTTTTTTCGGGGGCCTCTAAATGCATTTTGAATTAAATTTAGGTACCACAATTGCCCCTACCGTTGCTGCATATTAATTGATTGCTGACCGGGCGACTGCCTTCAGCTGGGCTCTGGTCTCCCAAGTATTTGTTGGTCAATTGTTCGAGTTCAGTTCGGTTTTTGCGTTTGCTGGCAGCGGTTTCGGTATTCAGTTCGGTTTTAGTTTCGTTTTCTAGCCAAGAGCTAGATCCGTATATTTCATTGACAATGTTGCGATTGGCCAGTTCCACATATAGTTCCATATGTTTTATTGTCTTTTTAAATGTAAGCATACACTTGGCATTGTTGATTAAAAGGGAACTTAATGTTGGCTTATTTCATAATGTGGCTTTTTACTTGGAAACAAATAGTGACTCATAATTATTTGGATTCGGTGTAGGTCAAGCTTAGAATTTTAGTGAATATGTGGGCTAATCTTCTCATCTGCAATATATGTAGGAAAGCAATCTTAATTTGTATTACATTTAACAAATATTTTTCTATTTTAGGGGAAAGCCAATGTCTTCAACATTCAAAAGCAAATTAGTATTCACCAGTTTTTAGCCTAGCTACATATTATTCCTTACAATAATTAAAATAATTTGATCAAGGTTTAAACTTTGCAGCCTACATGAGCGGTTTTATAAATAGGTTTTCTTTATTGATGGAAGAAATAAATCAAACTGATAATCATTAATGGCAAATTCTTCCATGGCTTAAACTTATTTTACAGAACCATCTTATTTACATTTGTATGTTTTTTGATTTGTACAAGAATGGCCAGCCTTAAAATTAGGGAAAGGTAAACAAAATGGGGTATAACTTAACTTTTTGAAATAGTTTTAAAATTATAAGAAATTTTAGATCTTCACTTTCTGAGACTTTTTTTCTAAGGCCAAACAATACAGACAGGCATGTGTCATAGGTCCAAAATTTCATCTGTGATTTGCAGTATTGTCATATCTTATAGAACGATTTCAAGGTCTAGCGACGCGTGTGCGTTGGGATTTGAATATAGAAAGCCTCATTATCGATCGTATTTAATATTCATTTTCGTACGTGTAGCCGGTCATTAAGCACCAATTAAAGATTCCATTTCTCCCGTATATATCTGCAGTTTTTGTGGCTGCTGTTGCTGACGACGACGTCCGCCAAGCCAGCCAACTCCAGTGAAATGCAACATGTTACCAGCTTTGTTGACCAGAAGCCGAAATCCGGAGCTCGTGAGGAGTTCGACTTCGAGCGAAATGAGGCGGAGGCAGTCAACTCGGCGCACTTGCAGGTGCTCTTCGGCAGTTTGTTGCAATTGCCGGGTAAGGGAAATATGAGTCTGCAGTTGTCTTTGGAGACAGATGACGAACCGGTCAGTGAGCGCAACATGCTGGACGATGAGATGGAAGCCACTGGGGAGCAGCATGAGGGCTTCACCGAATCATCGGATGCCTGGCATCGGGTCAAGCTTAATATTCCGGTCCTGGAGCCGGTCAAGCACTTGATCAATGCGGTGGGCGGCGGCGGAGTAAACGATTCGCATGTCAAGAGCAACACCCATCGGCTAATAGGTCACCATGGCGTCCACGAAACGCACCATAATGGCGGGAATATCAGCTCGCCGGCAATCGAGACGGAGGAGGATCGAGAGACGGCCATCGACAGCACCGGATTCGATGTCCTCGAGACGTTGGGCACTGCGGGCACCGTACTCTTTGGCATTTTGCAGAATCTCCGCAAGCTTTTTGCCGCCAGCGCTGGAAATGCGAGTACCGCATCCTCGGGCGGCGGCGGTGGAGCAAACTAGTTGGTTTCCCTCGGGCCTTGTGTTCTGTGATTAATATTAGTCTTACGTTACGATGTCCTTCAACCTTGATTTTAACTAACAAAATAAACGAAAAATGATGAAAGTGACCAAAATTATTTCGGTTTTATGTTTATAGGGAATTGGGAAGGGGTAAAAAGATACATTATAATAACTAACCGACGTGAAAACCTATAAAGTATTCTGGGACTTCGAGTTAGGGATGTCATATAGTTGGACTGTATAAAATATTTGAGTGACTTAATTCTAGTCTGCAACGCGACCTTCTCAAGGAGCCTACATATTAAACTCGTAGCTTCCGTCGTCAAAGTTGCGATTGCCGACCATTGGACCGCCTGCTCCCATTTGATTAGGATTCTGGCCGCCCATCTGCGGGCGGAACTGGTTGCCCGGCGTGGTCTGGTGCTGCAGGAGCTGGCGAAGTCCGGGGTTGTTGTTGCTCATTATGGGCCGAACCATGCGCTGTTGCTGTTGTTGCGCTTGCTGCTGCTGCATGGCAGCCACGTTGGGCGCCACTTGCTGCAACTGCTGCTGGAGGTTAGGATTGGGCACGCCACCGGGACCAACGCCAACGCCGAGCGGCATCCGCTGCTGCTGCATCATATTCATCTGCATCTGGTTCTGCTGCATGGGCATACCTCCAGGCCCAGGGCCCGGTCCTCCGCCTGGACCTCCGCCCATCTGCATATTGAGCTGGTACTGGTTGTAGTGCTGTTGCTGCGAGTTGTCCTGCTGCATCTGCTGCTGCTGTTGTTGCTGTTGCTGCTGTAGTTCCATGGGCGACTTGCCCTGCTGCTGCATCATTTGTTGCTGTTGCTGCATGTTGCCATGTTGCTTCTGCTGTATTACTTTTCGCAGACGCTCCACGAACATGGCTTGATTGTTTGGAATGAAGCCCAGGAAGGCGTTGCGATCGGGAGTGTACAGCAGGATAAGGACCTTAAGATCGCAGGCGGGCGCGTTGGGGATAGAGGAGAAGTGGACGCAGCCAGCATATCCCGATGTCATCATCTTGGCCAGCGAATCGAGTGCTTCTCCAGGGGTCGGTCGAAAAACCACCATCTTTGAATCCTTCAGGAACTGCCCACCGATGTTGCCCACCAAATGCTTGGGCATTAGCTGCATCAACAGCTTCGGCGGCCAGTTCTCAGCCTTGATCTCGGGCTCGCCGTCTTTTATGTTGGTGCAGACGGTGCACTGAAGCGTGTGCGGAATTTTCTGCTGATCCGATTTTGGTTTCTCTGACCACTCCAGCACTCCGGTCCAGATCTTTTCCCTCAGGGAGGCCTGCTCCTGCTGCGAGTTCCCCTGCTGTTGCTGCTGCGGATTACCCTGCTGTTGCGGATTCGACTGTTGTCCCACTTGTTGCTGTTGTGGATTGGGCATGTTGCCCGCATTGCCCGTCGGCATCATGTTGTTGCCGGCATTGGGATTACCCTGTTGCTGTTGCTGCTGTTGGGCCAATTGTTGTTGCTGTTGCAACTGCTGGTGGTTGAGCATCTGCTGCTGGTTGAGCAACTGCATTCTCTGTTGTTGTTGCTGTTGGGCCTGTTGCTGCTGGGCCTGTTGTTGTTGCTGTTGCTGCAGCGAACTCACGGTTTGGTTCGGCGGCGGCCCATTAATGCGCGAGATTAGCGCAGAGTTGGGATTCTGCTGCATGCCACCGCCTTGGCCGACACCACCCACACTGCCTGCTCCCTGCATGAAGGTCGGGCGGGCCTGTCCCGGCTGATTGGGAAACATCCAACGGTTTTGGCCCACCACGTTTTGCTGGAAGTTTGGATTCTGCATCTGGTTGGGCACAAATTGATTTTGCTGCTGCTGTTGTTGCTGTTGCTGTTGCTGTAAGAGCTGTTGCTGCTGGGAATTGAGAAGCCCAGCCTGGGGATTGGGAACCGGCTGTTGTTGCTGCATCGAATTCATGTTCATAACTTGAGGATTGCCCTGCTGCTGCTGTTGTTGCTGTTGTTGTACCTGCTGCTGTTGTTGGGCAGGCGTGGTGTCCATGGGCATGCCCTGGCCTGGTTGCTGTTGAGCAGCTGGATTCTGTTGTTGTTGCTGCACTGCAGCCTGGGCTGCGTTAGGAGCAGCCATCTGGGCCGCCATGCTGTTGGGGCTGGGAGCTCGCTCCTTGAGGCTGTATCCCTTGAGCAGGACCAGGTGCCGGATGTTCTTGGCATAGTTCTTGCTGGTAATGGGCTGATCTCCGTCGGCCTTCATGAACAGCTTGAAAAGCACTGGCATCTTGCGAGGCGCAATGATGGAGAGATTGATCTTCCGCTCATTAAAGAGCGCCGCCAGCTGTTCGCAGGACTTGCCCGGATACTTCCACGACTCCGTGGTGGGCATCTGGTACGGCGGACTGTTGCAGATGAGGATGCAGTGCCGCTGGACGTTGGTCTGGTCGAGCAGCTGCCGCCGTTCGCTAATGTCGTCGAAGCATCCGTGGGCCGCGGCAAATCCTTCTGCCATGTGGGCACAGGACTCCATTCCGCCTCCAACCAGCGGCAGGCGTTCGATGGTCTCCATAACTTTCTGGGGCTGCAGGAAGGGTCCGTAGGTGGTGCACACGGGCTCCAGCAGATTGGCTGCGGTGCGGTAGACCACGATACCGTACAGCGTGGCGAAACGTTCTGCGATGAGGTACTCCCGCTCGTCAATGGAGCCAGTGGTGAAGTGCTCCAGCGTCGGCAGAATGTAGTTGGTCTTCAGCTCGTTGATGTACGCGCCGTTGATGGCGCTGCCTTCAATGATGAAGACCACGTCGGCCAGAGGCATCTGGTCCACCTCCATGGCTAACTCGGAGAATGGGAGTTGGCTTTAAATGCGAGAACTTGTTGCAAATACTGCAAACTATTTTGTCTGTTTTTCACCGCTCTTCTTCTTCTGCTGTTTGTTATGAATATCGCCTTCTGACTATCGATGGTCATACGATAAACGGTGCATAGGGTTACCTATTTCGCTTAAAACTGAAAACTGGATTTTAAACATAGTTATATGAGTGTTATTTATGAGACTTTTAAAATGTTATAAAATTATTTGGTGTAAGTCTATGTTTCAATTAAAAATGTTGAGGCAGAAATCACATCTCAACTTTGAATTTGTATTTGATTAAAATGCATTATTAAAATGCATTATTAACAGGAGTTTAATACATTTATAGTTTAAATCTTGTGGAGTTTTTAGTACTAAAATTAAATTTATTTTTGCTGTCATTCACTTAACAAACAACTATATTTTGAAACAGTAAACACTTACTTTCTGTAAAAGCTGAAGGAAAAGATGTTTATTTTTTTTTTCATGGAAAATGCATATACTGCTGAAACTGATTTTAAGATAGTTTTTTGGGAAGAAATATTGTTTACCGAAGAATATATTTTGGGTTGAGAGGGCTTTGAATAATTTTACTATTTTAACCCATATTCAAAATTCAAGAGCGCTGCCAGATTGTCGGAGCGTGAACACCTGCATCCGTCTGGCAGCCCCTTCAGCTGATGGCAGCTCTATTTTGCGCGCAGTTCCATTTTGTTCCGTACATTCGCCCGATTTGTCTGGCAGCACCGTCAGCTGTTTCTGAGACCCAACTTGTGCAGTTCCGTTTTGTTCAGTTTATTCGCCGATTTTGATGAAAACGGACGTTGGCTGCTGGCTCCGCGTTTTTTCGCCCAATAAATTCGTAAAAAACACACGCAAAACGCTAACAAAGTGACATAGTGCCAAACAATAGCTGGAGAACAGTGCAAAAAGCATGGAAAGCAATCTTTAAGAGTGTTTGAAACAGTCGCAAGTGCAAATTGCGGGCTTTTTATATGGCCGTCGCAGAATGTGTGGCACAAAGCGGAGGCCCAAAACGAATGTGCGAGCGCTTAAAACGCAGATAAATGTAAATAAATAAACGTGTGACGACGCGATAATTGTGAATAGTCAACAAACACGCCAGTTGGCCTGTGAATACTGAGTGAAATCTTGGTAAATTTGTTCAAATTTGCCAATTTGCTTCTTGGCCATCAGAACAGCTGTTGTGTTGCATCTAGCTCTGTCTGGTTGGGCACTCTTCCTCTCTCTTTTGCTTGCCCTCTCTCTGTTTTTGTTGTTCCTCCTTGATTGCGTTTTTGTATTGCAATGTTGCTAAATCGTTTGGTTCTATTATTATAATTGTGTTCTTTCCACTGACGTCACTGCGAGGCGTTAACCAATAATTTAGTTAGGCAATTAGCAATGTTTTAAGTGTAGTTTAAAGTACACAGAAGTGAATTTAATGGCCATGTGCCCACAACGTTTGTTATTGTTGCTTGGCAACATGTTTCGCCACATCTGAGTTTTCTTGTTCTTGTCCCCCCGTCTTTTTCTCATTTTGCCAATAAGCCACTTTTGCCATTTGTTTACAACAATTGCGATCTGGGCAAAAGCAAAGATCGCAAAATTAAAGCGCCTACATAAAAACATCAGCAACAGCGATTTGGGCGTCACACTGACTACCGATCTCCCGCCAGTTGCTTGTTTCTCCATTTAAATACACTTCCTGACGAAACGGCGATTTTTGCTATCAGACTTCAGGTACTAACACTTGCATATGTTTATACACACCTGCGATTTTTCTACCTTTTTTGTTGCTGATAGAAAGATTCTTTTCCCAAGAATTCTGAACCAATCCATATAATATTTGATGGTCATAACTTTAAATTTGGTAAAATTGCTATCCCAAATACCCTCTTGTATAGGCTTAGTTCCGAAAAATGCATAAATTATTTATTTTACCACCTCGAAACCCGTAAATGGAATTTATCAATTAATACATATGATTGTAACAATAATACTAGGATATCTACATATCTGATAAGGCAACAAAACAATTGTTATCTTAGGGAATCAATAAAATAATAGGTATTCACTGTAACGAACTTAATCACATAATTTCTTATCAGATTTTCACGCAGTGAAACTTATCTATACCGAATACATAAATTATTTAGAATTCTATTTTCTTCCATTTATAATTTACTCAACATTTGCTAAACATTTATTCATAATAAATAAAGACACCATTATATTTTTTGCTTAAGGCTTACAGAATTCGTTTGTATTCGGTCACCTTCCCATTTTTATATACTACTCTTCCATTTCTGATTTATGTTATTTATCTCAATGCTATATATTCGCAGATTGCTTGTGCAAATTTCAAGATTTCCCACACAAATAAAAATATTTTTTTGTTGCACAGGAAGACATTTCGCTTGTTTACTTATGAACTAAAAAAGCAGAAGATTTAAAGATAGCCTAATTTTATTTCTGTGAAATCAAGAAAACTATAATCGTACTCAGACTAAAATAAATTAAGAACTTGTTTTTAGTCAAGCCTGTAATTAAATTCTTTTAAAATATTGATGAGTTATCTTTACTATTTAATAATAGCTAAAGAAATTGACCGACCCCTCTTATCTGCTGGTCAAGTGGTAACTAAAATGTATGTGCTTCAAAAAAACCTAATTAAGCTTTGTTCTCTCGCTCTACTTGCAGCTACTGGAAAACAAGGCACAACAAAACCCACTTCCGTGCTGACTACGATGGGCGAAGGTGTTCCCATTTTCAGAATTCTTATCGGGCAACGACTGAAGTATGATTGAGTTGGCCTCGCCTCCGATTCGCGGCTGGTTGTGGGTTCAGGTGGACCTCTGATGGTCTAGTGCGATTGGGTGGAGGCCAGGTAATGGAACATGCCCGTGGATATGCATAAGAACGTATCAGTTCAAGTCGATAGTGATTTTGCCTTATTGCTACCCAGTGGAGTTTATGAAATCAAGAAAATGGAACCGCGCTCCAAAATACGAACAATCATTGTATTTTGTCTCTTTCTGGCCATCGCCGGCATTATCGGATTCGGATACTTTTGTCAAGATCAGGTAAGCCCAAAAGCCATTAATTAATTCTCATTGCGTTGACCATAAATTTCTTTTCCCCTTTATGTTTTTTTATTTTCTGCCTCTTGGCGCCAATGTAAATAAGGCACTCATTGGCAAAAATGCTGAAATTCATAATTTATATTTGCCGTTTTGTGTTTTTTATTGAAATTACCATTCATTTTTGTTTGGGGACAAAACTCGTTTGTCTGCGGCGCATCAATAAATTTGTTAGCTTGGGGTTCGCATACAAATATGCGTCGGAATGTTTCCCAGAGGATTATAGGCAGCTTTATAATACAGGAATCTTTCTCACTGTTTATCTATTTTTGTGAGCTTTAATTAGACCAAATAAAATGTTTTGTATACAACCTTTCGGTTGGCGCCTTCGGGTTTCTGAAATTGTTTACGCAAAAGGTGTTAAAAAAATTCGCCTTGAATGAGATTTTCATTTACGATTGGTAACACAATTTTGTAATACAGAATTATTTCTTCTTCTTTTGATTACACTTTATAATCTTCATAATCCTCTCACATTAAAATTCCTTTAAAATGGAAAGTTAAATATACAGAACTATCGTTCTATTTAAGTCACTATTTATATTTTAGGCGAGCTCATAAATCATTAATGTACGCGCTTGATTGAAATTTGTCTAATTTCTTTGACTAATAAGGCGTCTTTCCCTCTTTTAATGAATTATTTAATGGTCGAGGTGTAAAGTGTATTGTCGGCCATAAAAACCAGGCAGAGGGCTACAATGGAGGCAAAACAGCGTATTAAATTCCTCCCTGGGGAGACATAAACTCTTGGCCAGACAGTATTATCTCAACTTTGGCATAGTGCGGTGTGGATATACATATGTACATATGTATGTAGCTGCGGATATGTAGATTTAACAATTAATCCAGCTCGTGCCAGTCATCGCTAATATTAGCCTCGATAAATTCGTTAAAGGAGGTCGTAAATTTCCAAATTCAAACCGAAAAATTTAATATTTTATGAGTTCTATATATGTGGCTGTTGAAATATGTTTCAATTTCATTTTGTCGATCTTTAATTAAACACGAAATAAATTCGCTGCCTTTCCGAAAATAACAATGCTCATGTGGGCGAGACTTTCTGAATGAGTTCAATGTCATATGTCTGTTTTTATATGGTATAGATATATTTTCCTATGTCTATACACTAATTAAGATTTCTGTTTTTTGTTTTGGCAATTCGGAAGACAGTATTGCAGTATTAATGAAATATTCTTCAAATTGAAATAGCTAACAAAGTGACATTAATTGAGCGCAGCTGCCTCTCCTATATTCTCCTCTCGCGATCTTGCCAGACATAGCGACGACTAGGGCGTGGCCACGCCCCTCTGCCGGTGGCCTGTGCGTGCGTTGGAAAATTCGCCTTCTTTAAAAATAGCTTAATTAGTTGTACGCGCCATAACAGAAAAACATGCTTAAATGAATAGTGTGGCGAAAGCCGAACATGAAAATGAGACTCATGCGTTGCGTGTCCAATAGAAAACAGCAGATTATTCTATTATTTCCGAATGGAGGTCGTCACATTTCGTT
The DNA here is from genome assembly GCA_018153365.1 of Drosophila fuyamai. Lineage (NCBI taxonomy): Eukaryota > Metazoa > Arthropoda > Insecta > Diptera > Drosophilidae > Drosophila > Drosophila fuyamai. The sequence continues at coordinate 8,358,403 of JAECXW010000116.1, read as the reverse complement.
AGTACTCAGATTTGTATTCTTAATGGGCCAAGTTGAACATAAATTACTCGGTCTCTGCTTATCGCGGAGTTGATTTTACTACCGGAATACTTGCACTCTTGGTACTTAGATTGATTAATTACAAGCTATTTTTAATTGTCCTGCCTTAGGGAAATTCGGGTGCCATGACAGGCCTTTTTTAAATCATTAAGTCAGTAATGTTACTAATGTAAGATGGGGCACTTTTAATGACTTTTGATTGCTTAAGAAAATGTTAAAGTCTTTTTATTTTTATAAAATATTGACTCAAATATGACGCTGGGAAAGTATATCTTATTTTGACTGGCATATTTTAAAACTTTCCTAAATCTTTTATAAATTTGTTAAATAATTGAAAATTGCACCTACCAAGTTACATTAGTGTCATATCTCTGTGATCTCCAAAACTCCTGATGATGTAAACCTTTATTTTATTTTATTGCATTGCGTTTCAACCTTTTGTTATTTAACACAACTTCAACGGACAGCTCGTAATTCGATTGTCTTTATCACGTAAAAATGCTAATAAAAGTGTACATTTTATCTACCACTCATATTCCTAATTCCTTAACCTGGCCTAAGGTAGCCACCAATGTGTAAACACAATCAGACACTTAAACATAAACAAAATCGTTGACTTTTACTCCGAATATTTAATTCTTTGGTTTTTTAACCACTAGCTCAGGTTTTGATTATGTATTTTTTTTATTTCTAATTTGGTTTTATTTATTTCCATTTATGCAAATTTTAAACCGGTGAATATTTATTCAGTCTTGATAAAAAGTCATTAATTAAATGCCGCTGTTCAAGTGGCTCAAGTTGTTTGAGTTGTAAATAAATTGTGGTTAGAGGCTTTTGTGATTGTTGTGACGTTCGATCTATAATTGTTTACACAATATTCGAATGCGGTCCAAAGTTCAATTACAGGTGTGTGTTTTTGTATATATGTATATTCTTTTTCGACTCTTTGGTTTACCTGATTGAATAAACAAAACCAGTGTTTATTATTTCAGTACGGTTGCATATTCAACTTTCATATATGTTGCAGTGGTTGCCTCAATTTCTGAACAATTCACAAAACGTAGCTAATGAAATGAAAACTATTTATGAGTTTGTTGGTGCTGTCTGGCCGATTGTATTCCGAAATTTATACTATTGCCCGCAATCCACAATGAAAATGTTTTGTTTTTAGTTTTTATGGCGCCTTTTCCACATATCTATGTGATATGTTCAACTTTTTTGTGGGCTTGGTTTATTTACCAAATTACAGGGCATTGTGCAGTATATGAAATTCCTGTATTTATAACCTTTTTTATGTCTCTATTAAAACTGCAAAACACTTGTCGTTACCAGCTAGATCGTGCCAAACTTTGGCTTCAGCTTTAGGGACATAAAAAGTTTACTCCGTGAATACATTTTTGGGTTTTTGTTTATGCGTTTTATTAGCAAAGATTTGTTTGTTGCCTGCATTTTATTGTCGCGTTTTTATGGCAGCGTTAATCAATTTAATTGAGTGTGGGATTTATGGATGTGTACAGATTTTTATAAGAAATTTCTTTGAATATTTTATCAGATTTGTCAATGAATATTCCGAAAGGGACCGCAAGATTTATAAAGTTACAAGAAACGTAAAAATGTATTGGGGAAATTGGGGCCCTGCTGCGACTTAAATGTCTCAATTACCTTTAAGTCTTTGCTTGTGATCGTGTAAACGATTTATTATGCGACATAATATTACAGTTTATTGTTTCAAATGGTGTGACTAGCGCTTTGCGTGGGATTTCCTTATAATTTCCCGCAGTCTGTGTGTCAAACCCCAATAAACCGCTTGAGAATTCCCTTAATTGTTTTGGCTGCACGATCAAGATAAGTTTCGGAGCCGTCTTAACTATTTGAGGAACTTTGGCGTAATCAATTAGCATTAATATGCCTGCCATGTGACGTCTTCATTACGCTCGAGTCAAAGACCAGTAGCTTCTGAAGAAAAAACACAAAAGCAGTCAAGAATTAAGACGAAGACAAACAAAAACCGCAGAGCACATAAAGTCCAGACCAATTAAACTATCAGCCATCTGAAATATGTGCGGAAAGGAAGGGGTATAAAGAAATTCAAGCACCGCACATGCCGCAAAAAAGCAAAAAAATCCGGTCATAACTCAAACCGCACATGTCATAAAGCTTGTCGAAGGGCAGAACTCAGGGGGAAGTGTGTCAGGCGGCACTTTAATGTGGCCTCTGTGGGGCAAATGAGTTACCAGATTCCCGAAAAGCAAAAGACAAAAGATCAGCAGGGCATTATTCACGCCTGTTTGAAGTTAATTCGTGCGCAAAAGATCAAAAAATGGTCAGCCTGCTGCAAATCAGATGCTCAGATATCAGATCTCTTTCCATCCAACAAAAAAATACCTTAAAGGATGCAACGTCTTGAATATCGAAACCCCTGGACAAATTAGCCAACAACGAAAGACCAAAATAAAACCCGTTGACTGGTTTAGCTTTTCTTTGTGATAAAAGATTTTTGATAGCCCAGCTTGCTTCGTCGTTCTGCCTTTTTTCTCTTGGGAGAAACAGGTTTGGTTTTTGTCTTGGCAACTTATAATTTGGTTAGGGTAAGGTGCTTGTAGGGAAGATTTTGTTTTTGTGTCTATTTTAAATAATCAAATCCTTATATTTTAAAATAATAAACATACACGCACTAAATATTAAAAAATTCTACAACAAAATATTTTTTTTTGTAATCTAATTTAATGCATTGCTCTTTTTCGAGAAGAAATTATATTTAAAACCATTATAAAAACGTCGTGAAGAGTATCATCCAGTCATCTATTTGTGTTGTTCTGTATTTTTTATTATGTCTTGAAAGCAAGGTCTGATATTTTAAAAGCACTGTATACTGATAGCCGTTTATGATCTTAAATGGCAATGCAGGTAGATAGAAGACCTGCCAATGTTTATTTGGTTTTAATGCCGTTGGGCAGTTCATCAAAGCGGATCAAACGTTTAAATTCGGCATCGTAATCATAACTATTTGGCATTATAAATGTTACATTTTTCCTTAAATTCAATTCATATCTTCAGAAATCAAAAATAAATCTAAATTTGTGAAGCCTTCAACTGCATATTGATTTCGTTGAATTGAATTTTAAGCGAATTTGTTTTGAATGGTCATCAGTGGTAACAGATTTTCGCTGTCAGCGTTTACAAAATTTCCATTCGCCTGTTATTCCACTCTTGGCGTTTCAGAATCCATTTAGAATTATTCATTTATGTGCAAAATCATTGTGCCGCAGCAATTGGCAATTAGAAATTCAATTCAAATGTTTTGTAAAATGCAATTAGCGTTTTGTAATACTAATTGGAATCATTTCGTCGTTGCAGCAGCATGTGCATTTAAGTCCTGGCTAATTGGATTATTTTGGGCTCAGCATTATGCAGTTTGAGCGTTGGGCAGAACAGGCGAGGTGAATTATCATTTTGCTGCAGAAATTCATGGTACAATGAAGTGTAAGTTGGATTTCGTGGAAAGCGCTAAAGGGCGTTTAAAAGTCTTCGGCTTAAAATTGCCAAAATATTTTTTGCGCTTTGTAATTTCGGTATCAGAGAAGATTTTGCGAAATATTCATTATTAAACTAATGTGGTTTTAAAACAATTGAGCATTGAATGTGCTTTAATCAACTCTTGGCAGCACAAATCTATATTTTATTTATGCTTTCTAAATGTAATGCATATCTTCATTATTTATTTTGTGTGTTATGTTTTGAATAATTGAAAATGTTTTACAGAGATTTTCTACGACTTTATTGGCCTTAATAAAACATTCAAACTTCCCTACTTTTCACTTTTTTCTGCCCATTTGGGTTCTAACTAACAAATACGATTGCCAACAAAAAAATGTATGGAGCAGAAAAGAAAACGAGCAAATTTGTGTAATAAGCATCCAATTAAAACTTTTTCACACAATGCAACCCAAACCAAGCAACTAAAAAGTCTACGGACTAACAATGAATGCAGAGTGTCTAAAAGCGGGGAGGAGGGGTACTTTACTTTGCTCTCGACTGTCGCCTATTTAACGAACTGCAAAACTGTGAGTTGGCTGGAAAAGCCAGGGAAAACCGTTAGTATTTATTATACGGCGGGGGGAGTGGGGGCTGGGGGTGATGAGTGAGCGGTGGGGCATAAAGGATTTCCGCTTGGTTGACTGAAATATGAGCAGATTTTCGACAATGCTATACTTTTCTAAGTACATCTACACCGTCACATTGTGAAAAAGAAAAACCAACAATTCATTATTCTGCGTGAAATGCTTTGTATTTCATTCTGCACACTAAACTCAATCTTCGTCATCGCCCTAATGACAGTGATAATTACAATCATTTTTATTGTCTTCTTCATATATACGTATATATAGATCAAGTTGTGTGACAATGTGAGAGGCGTGTTTGGGTTTCGCAATTGCAAAATGTTTCGCTTTATGGTTTCTATCTATGTTTTTTCTCTGTTTCTTGTTTAGCCTCATCGTTTCGTTCTTTATGTGGGGGGCTGTGAGCTGTGATAAAAATAATCCATTGGCAGACGTTGGAAACAGAAGCCCAAAGATGGGAAAATATCTGAAGTTTTTCATACTCCAAATGTTATGATGGTTTCCTAGCTTTTGTACCCAGTACTTTTAAGAATCTAAGTTGTTAAATATAAAGTTCACATTTATTTATAAATTAGAATATGTATAGTTTTATTTTATATATATTGATTTTGCGCTAGGGAATCTCAAGCAAAACAAGCTGTTCACAATTTGAGGGATTTATCCAGATTATTTATAGATCTTTATCTAGCCATATAGATTTCTTATAACTGAGTATTTCTGAGTCGAACCTCTCGTTCTTCTTTCTCCTTTATTTTTTGGTAACAATGCCACACTTGAACAATGTTTTGCACTTGGCTTAGACGCTGTTTCTCTTTCTATACGACACCCCCTCAGTGGCACCCACTCCACCACATCCCTGATATATTTTTCAGTTTGCTCACGTATTAATTGCTCAAGTGGAAGCGACAAGCAAAGTGAAAAAAATGGCAGAAGAATAAAAAAGGAATTGCTATTGACCGAAACATGTTTTTGATGTTTCCCAGCACTTGAACTCAAGGAATACTTCGTATATACTCGTAGGTAATATGGATATCCTTAATGGTGGTTTTTTCTTTTTGATTTATGAAGGGTTTCTGTATGTGATTAATTGGGTGTGCCTTGGTAGAGGGCATAACAAATTAGCTGAAATTAATGACAGTATTGTGTCTGAAGTGTTGGAGTAATTTAATTAGTCGTGGTGTGCGAGGGGGCGGTGCCAAGTTAAGAGGTTTAATTATTAAGTTTAATTGAAGAATACCAAGAGGTTTTTGTGGTGTTAATGTTGCCGAATCATCCGGTTTTCATATTTTCAAGTGCTCCTTCAATTGCTTTTCACTTTCTATCCTAAAGCAACTTATTCCGCTTCAATATTTGAGATTCATTTTCATTGGAATATCTTTTCCCAATCCTCTTTGGATTTTCTTTTCGCACAAAATCTATTTTCAGACTGATAAATCAGATTAGCTTCTTGGACCTCCCAAACAGATTTTGAGTGGGCTTCCATCACCGCCACTACACCCCATCTCATCTCAGCTCACCCAACTTTTTTCTTAACCCAATGCCCTCCCCTAAACTCACATTTCCAATGTGCGAGAGCTGTTTGCGATATGTTTCAGGGTACAGTAAAACTTCTAAAGGACGAACAAAGAAAAATAGATGTGTTCGATCATTTTTTCCTAAAATAATATTAACTTTTAAAAAAAGGATACTTATCCTGCATGAAATTTCGTTTGTTATTAAAATTCTATATTTTTTAAAGTTTCTACGATATGAGGTCTAGTGCAGGAAGGTTTTACTGTACAACTCTGCTGCCGCATTTGATACTTCTTGCAATTTCCATCAATGCAGACATCCGCGACATGAACTGCATATCAAACATGCACAGGCAGGCTTCTAGACGTTAAGGTGGATGTATGAGGATTTGTATATTTAAATCGGAGGCACTCCGTGAATGCCGATTGCATACTGGCCACGGAAAGTGCTTCACGGAAGTCGTAAATCGTCTCAAGAAATCGAGCTGACCGAGGACTTTGAGGGAGCGGTGCAAATGTCAATAGTGTGAAGCGAGGGCTATTTATATGGAAATATCAAACGATTCCCCAGATAGATACCGAAGCACATGTGTATTTATAGGCGCAACCCATTAATGGATCCCGAGAAACTCCCGCTCTTAAATCTGACTATCTGTTATGGTTCAATAGCATTTGCCACTCATCTTTTCATCTTGACCGACAGGCCATCAGTAGCTGCCGTCTGCCACTGCTTCAAACAATTCATCATCGCAACATCAAAAAGTGCAGCCAACTTTCAACACCCCATAACGAATGGCCACTTAGACAGATTCGAGATGCCACACATTCACCAGACTTTCGAGGGACTGGCTGCCGGAATTGTTACAAAAATGTGTTTGCCTATTTAGCATAAGCCGCTCAAGTGGCCGACAACAATAGGAAAACAAAAGACACTACTCAAAGTGAAAGAGATTCCATTCAACTCATCGAATCTCCTCGAATTAAATTCCAAATGCAGCAAATTGAATTTCGGGTCCCACTCCTTTTGCCCCTCAGATATTTTCTTTTCTCCTTCGATGATGTTTGTGTTAAAGTAATACCCTAGCTTGTTTGTGATTATGTTGAACATATGTTGACAAAATCAGAGGCAAAGGAAACCGACCCAAAACCAAACATGGACCGCACATGAGAACACAGAAATGCAATTGAGACCAAACGGAAGCAGCTTCTGTCCTTCTTTTCGTTTTGCTTATTCTTTACTCTCTTACTTTTCCTTTTCTACTGAAGAAAACGATGAAACTTATCAGCATACCATGAATCATTTACTATACTCACAACTAAGTATATCATGGGTTTTTCTTAAAAATTAATAACAATGTTATGTTATTGTTTAGTTCGCTATTGTAATCAAAATTCTTCACATTTGTCATCTTTCAACTGATTTTTCACAGCTATGAGTGTACTTATGATTCTTCTAACAATCGAGTTTCTTCCTAATTTGTCACAAACAACTCTTGTTTTAGTGCCAAAAAATTTGTCCATTCAGTAAAGTCTATTCTCCTCTTTCATTTTATTTTAAACGGGAACATAAATTTAAAAAAAAACTGCTTTTTCAGCATAGGAAAACAAATTTTCTATGGGGAGTTCTACTCATATAATGGCCTCATTGTATCTCATGCAAATTGTCACATGAATATGAATGCAATTCCGCAGTGTTTGTTGCTGCAGCTTAAAATGCGTACTGGGGTGAGTGGAACTGGAACTGGAAATGGAGATGGAAATGCATGTGGATGTGGGATGGGGTCAGGCGTCGGGAAACGAATGAGGAGACGGAGAGCTGGACAAATGGGTGGCCAACGAGGCGTTGAGGCCCCGCAGGAGACATGCAAAATATGTAAAATATATACAAAAACCAGGCAAAAAGAAAGTTTTGCAAGGCGAATACGAATTCAGGTACCCTAAAAAGAAAATATATTTATAATATAATTTATGATAATATTTGGCTCATTGGTGTAATTAAGCCGATCTTATATTTTTCAAATTTTTGTTTGGCAGATTGCATATTTATTAGCTATTAATTTTGCTATGAGTCAAATGTAAAATATTTTGTATATTAAAATTCAGTTAAACTATTTAACTTTTCGAAGAAAAATAGGAGAACGTTGACCTCGAGCCAGCCTTGGCAAGCAATTATTTGGAAAAACATTCCCAAGCCAACCTGATAAGCATAATTAAAATCGGGTTTGTTATTTATTTTTTGTTTTCCGTCGTTTCCAAATCCTAAGAGTCTAGCAATGTACCCCTTGATAAAGTATTTGAACGAGGGGCAGAAGAATTAAATCGTCTCTATGCGTCACGCGGCATTTGAGGCAGTTTAGTGGAACGAAGAGTGAAGCTGACTCCGATGACTCCGAATGCGGCCTGGCATTTGGCATTCGGTCGTTTGTCGTCACTTGAGAGCTAAACGAATGCGGGTTCAGAAAAATAACAAAAAAAAAGAAGAAATGAGACAAACCAACAACAAAGGCAAAAGGAGGAATTAAAATTGGCATGGGCTGCCAATGAATTTAGCAATGTGGCAATGTCAATGCACTTTTGGTGGGCTACGAAAATAGACAACCCGGAGATGGTGGTTCGGTAACGGGTTTCAGTAGGAACTCCATTTAAGTGGCGCATTTTAAATTGAATAGAAGGCGAGCCCGATTGAGAACTATCTGCAAAATGGCATTACAAATTCTAATCGTTCTGACCCTTTTCGGGAATTCGTAAGAAAGAAATTACGAATGCCAGAGACATACGGATATGTTTAATAAAATTAACAACTTTGATTCACAAAAAAAAAATTCCACAGGTTATTACGCTTTGAAAATTTCGGTGGAATTGAAAACAGTATTTAGAAATTTCAGTCACGCCCCTGTTTCCTGTCCTCGGAACAGGGACAACAAACAACCAGCCTAATATCTATTAACACGTTCTTTTCCGTTCCCTTACGCCTGGCCTGAGTTCAGATAAGATCTGCCTGTGTCCTGTGGTACGTGGCCATTGTTTGCAGGCCCCACAAGACCCTTGCACACTTACACACAGCCACACACCCCCGGCAGGCTTAGGCTTTGTTTCTATTGATTTTCCCGGACCTTCTTTGTGGCGATATCCTGTGTTGCTGCTCGACAATTGTGTATGGAGTACATCTACCTGAAAGTGCAACCAAGAAGGACATCAGCTGCCACAATGACAACGGAAAGGTGTCGAATCAGGAAGGAAATATCGATTTCTATTTATCCATCATCCCCCAGGGCCGAAATGGTCGTGTACTATTTCTCCTTTCTCTCGGTTTTAATAGTGAACCTATACAAAATTAATAAAAATTTCACCCAATTAGTATTATTTGTTCGGGTAAGCAATGCAGTACGTAATTTATTTTTATTTAGGTTAATTAGATCCAACATTTTTACTGGACATTAATAAAATTAACCTATATACAATTGAACTAAATCTCTAATGAAGTGGAAGTAAATGAAGCGATACAAGTGACTATCCGTGTCAAGTTTCATACTGTTACGCCACGATTGGCTTTTAGTGCCGTCTATTATAATAACACAATTTGTTATTTTCGTTTTTACATCCATCTTTTCTTATGGAAATAAACTAAGCGATAACTAACATATATTTGATGGTTACACAAGTAGATTCTATTTATGAAATTATACTTAGTTTAGTCACCCATCCGTTAGCTCTTGACTTTATTAATATTTATTCAATTTGAGTAGTTATGGCCTGCTCTTCAAATTCACTTAACCCGCAGATCGTTAGGACTGGGAAACTATATTATACAAATGTCGATTATCTTAATCTCGCTCTCGTCGTCGGGAGCCATCCATCAATCATGTTTGGCTGTCTGCTCTGGGCAAACGCCACTTCAGCATATCCCCCCGTCTTGTTGCCAGCTTGCCGAATGATCCAAGGGGTTAGATATAGGGGTTGCGAGTGGATGATATATGTACGCATATATCGTATTTGTCCCATCCGAGTCGCCCCAGTGAACTTCGAGTGATGGGGCGGTGGGAAACATTGTTCTCAGGCCGGACAGAGGACGTTTGTCAACATTAACTACACTTAATTCAAATTGCCAGCAGACATGACACATCACAACTCCCCGTCTTGCCGCTTTCCACGCCCGTTAACGTTGAATAAATTATACCATAAAGCTGCAAATTGTCGGCAACAATTGAAAAGTTGCGATGTGCGTTAAATTGCATAAAAATGGCAACAATTATCGCATGTGTTGCATGCGCATGGAGGCATTTTGTACAACAATTAATGGCCAGCAAGTGATTAGAGCCCCTCAGCACAACTTAACTCAAGAGTGCTGACCTGGGGCAAGAAGAAAAGAGTTTGCATTTCCACAATTTGCATTTGCATCGCGGCTTCCGTGGGGCGCGTTTCTTTAATTGCCGATAAGCTTTTCTGTAATTGTTCTTTATGTTTGTTTGCCTTTCCCCTTCCGTTTTTCTTCGCCTTTCGTGTCCAGTTCTTCTGGTTCGCCCCTTAGTTCTTTATTATTTGCATGCCGGGGAAGTGTTGAAGTGCAGCTGCAGCTGCTTCAGCTGACGACTCCAAGTGTTTCGACGAGGGGAAATCTGGAATGGATCCAAGTAATTAACAAGTGGAGGAACCGTTTGCTGCTCGGCGCAGTGGAGTGTTTTGCATAGTTCATAATGATTTTACACATCTTATTGGTATCGTTTAATAGCTTGAGCTTCTAAGGCTCAAGGAAGTTAAGAATTGTTGGAGTAAGACACTACTAAAGAAACGTGAGCATGCTTGTTACAGTTAAAAATTTTAATACTTGATTTTTTCATTAAATTTTAGGTTACATTAAAGAAAGAAAGCATAAAATGATATTAAAGCATACCTTTAAAAATAAGAAAAATTATTTGAAAATCTTATTAACCAAGTGCCTAACATTTTCTTATACCACCAACTTTGAGACCAATTAAAATATTTAGAATTTAGAAGCAACATTTAACTTTCCTAATCGCCAAACTCAACGAAATTCCCTTACAGGGAACTTTACGCACATTTCCAAAATATCGTGGCACACGTGTCGTCGTCAGCGGGGCAATTCAATTAACCCGTACGACATCTAGTAATTTGCTTGTACGACCCACCTTTTTCGTCGGCTGCATTTCATTACAAGGGAAGCAGTGTGCTCCGTTCACCTTTCACCTTTCCCAGAATCATTTCGCACATAAAACTAATTTTGTACGACTGAATATTAAAAGCAATTTTCAGCCTAAGATAAGATGGGTCGGCTGGTATGGCTATGTAATCCCAAATGAGGCGAAAACTCAATCTTGGCAAGGCGCTTTATTATGGAACAGTGGGCCATCTAGGATTGGTTCACCTTTCTCGACCTTATCAATATTCATAACTTTTGCCAGTCGAGGGTAGTATGTATCTTTGAGATACTTTCGGCATTCGAGTTGAGAAGAGCGGCACTAAAAGAGATTTATGCTTTAAGTTTTGTTCTCCCCCGACGATTGATAAAATTTAACGAAAATTGACTGCGCCACATAAGCCTCGTACAATTTTTGGCGCCCCCCGGTCTCTTTTAATTTAACGCCACGCCTAGCTTCAATCTGGGCCACTCACTCACATACCGAAACCGAAAGAAATGAAGAAAACATTGAATCAGCATAAAATCTACATTATGAAAAGCTTTAGCTCCACGCTTCGAGTACGAAAATTTTATTAAAATTACCCACCCCATCCGGCATTCTGTAAAATGGCATGCGGCAGCCCGATTTTGGTCCTGGACTTTTCTACCTGGCCCGGTGATAAAATTAATAGCCTACGCCTGGTTTACGACAGCCACACAGACGACGCCAGCAAGCCAAAAAAAAATAGGAATTGCTTCGAAAAATGTTCAAAAAGCTTTTTTGGGGGATAATTTTCAGTCCTCCAGTCTTTGTCAGGCTCAAAATGTTAGCTCCCCGCCATCCCTTTGATAGCAATCACGAGGCTTCATTTCATGGCGAGGCAGACACGAAAATATTCTAAGTAATTTCGGCTAAAATATGTTCAAGATAGCCACGGATAGGCCATGACTATGGCATGTGGCTAATTTAGTTGGTTTTAACGCAGGCAGCAACAAAAATGTTAACTGCTATCCATGGCAAAGATTTTATTTAGGCGGTATGCTGCCACCAGATTATATCAATGTGGATCCATTTAAAAAGGATTCCAAGCTTGTCTTTAGTTTCGGGTAAAATGCTACATTTGAGAGTTTTTGGAATCTGTAAAAGTATATAATCTTTTCGGTATGCATTGGGTGCACAAAAATAAACATTTTTCTTACCATATTTGCATTGCTTCAAATGAAATAAAAGAATAACCCAAAACACAAATATTTGCGAGAAAATGAAAACCGTTCTCAATATTATTCTACTTTCATTTCATGGAGGCAATAAAAAATTCATCCTTTTTGTTACAATTCAGTGAATCCGGCAGTCAAACGGGAAAGTTGGGTGAAATACGTGGAATGCTTGTGGAAAAGGAAAACAAATTGCAGTTGCATAACAAGCTCCATCCGTTCGCCTGAGTTATTGGTGCGAGAGTTTCCATTTTTAATAATTTCCATTAACTAAATACTCGTTGAGGCCTGCAATTTGTTGTTTGGATTGGTTTTTTGAATAACCCTAACCTCTATCGTGTGGGAAACTTCCAAATAAAACAAAAGGCACCCGACAACAAAATGGGGAAAAAAGGGAATTGCGTAAGGAAAATTCGTTTGTAGGAAATGCGGGCTTCAACTGAGGCGTCGATGTAGGTCAGTGTAGTGTGTATGTCTATATGTATATTGTTTGTTCGCACTCACACACTGGAAGCCAAAGTCAACATGCACTTGCACCGCACGATATTACACATACGCCGCATGGTACGGAAAGCCGGGTGGGAAAATCGGGACGACAGGCCGTCTTTGCCAAAGCCCATTACCCACAAAAGTGTGTTCGGGTTTTTAACGCCTTCGTCTTGCCCCAACATTCGACTTGTTTGACTTGCCTCACTCACTTTTTCACTCTTCACTATTTTCTCCTACTTTTTGGTTAATTTTTGTAGTTCATTTTTTTGTTTTTTTTGGGGCCATGCCAACGAAAGGGGCAAGTGCAAGTAATTGTTATAATGGCCCAGGAATATTCATGGGCTGTGTGTGTGCCTGTTATTTACCTACTTTACAATGCGCCACAGTTTCCGCATAGGGCTTTAATATTCCCTCGAATGCTGCTCCGGTTCCTCGGCTTTTTGCCTCAATTAGCAGCAGCCATAATTGCGGCTTATTTACATTCTTTTTGGGTGCAAATTTTAGTTGCGAGTTGGGTTAATTAGACAGCTCGTAAATTATGAAGTCTATAAATTTGCAAATTGGAACACAAACTCAAACAAAATTGCTAAATGGCGTTCAGCTGTTATCAGATAATTGGCGATAAGAAATGTGATAAAGCAGACACATTAAAATGTCTCTATTTCAATGATAGCCTGATAATATAATTGTCAACCAAAATGGTCTTCTTATTTTCGCTAATTCCAATTTGAACCTAAAAAGTGGATGTTATTTTTTTTTTTGTTAATCAAGCTAATATAATATATAATAAACACAATCACAGGCTAATTAAACACTCATTTAAATTGTATGAATTATTTTGTCGAATAAATCAGGATGCTTTAATAATATAATTGATAACCGAATTTAAAGAGATGTAATCAGAATACCCAATGTCTGTACTCTGTTTTCTCTAACAAGTAAAACCATATTTCAATAGCAATAGATACACACTACAATGGCCACTGAAAATCAGCTACTAAGCTTTTGTTTTGGCGCCAACTGCCTAAAACAATAAAAAGGCGGAGGACAAAAAATCAAACATCCGTATAAAATTTATGCTGGCGCCAGATTTTCGATTTCATTCGCGGGGCACTCATTAAAATCGAATAAAAGTTGTCTAGAAAATCTCAAATAACAGCGGCCGCTGTGCAAAAATGTGTTAAACATATGCAAACTGTCGAGGCGATAAAAACGCCACCGCGACTAGACAGACGGGGAGACAAACTGACGGGTTGACACAGCCACAATAATAATAAAAACAAGAAAGGAAAGCTAACTTCGGGCGGAGCCGAAGTTGATATACCCTTGCAGAATATTCTGTAAATAATATTCTCCAAAATTATTCATATGATGCATTCTTAATACAAATAAAAATCCCAACTTCCTAACTTTAAAAACACCAAAGTTATGGCAATTTCAATCGTTCAGTTATATGGCAGCTATAGGATATAGTCGGCCGATCCCTATAAAATTTGGTAGGTCGGATTGATTGGCCAAATATAAAACCCATAGAAAATCCCAACTTCCTAACTTTACAAACAGCAGAGTTATGGCATTTCCTATCGTTCAGTTATATGGCAGCTATAGGATATAGTCGGCCGATCCCGGCCGTTCCGACTTATATACTGCGTGCAAAGGAAAGAAGGGTGTGTGCAAAGTTTCAATTCGATAGCTTTAAAACTGAGAGACTAGTTCGCGTAGAAACAGACAGACGGACAGACGGACAGACGGACAGACGGACAGACGGACAGACGGACATGGCTATATCAACTCAGGAGGTGATCCTGATCAAGAATATATATACTTTATAGGGTCGGAGATGTCTCCTTCACTGCGTTGCACACTTTTGACCAAAATTATAATACCCTCTGCAAGGGTATAAAAAAGCAAGTTGCGAAAAAAAACAGTAATAAGATAACTAAACAAAACACAAACTAAGAACGACACCACAATGTCATTAATTATATTCCATATTTACGTTATGCTTTGCCGATTGCAAATCATAATTTATCTCTGCGATATGCATTGATAGCATTGAGCCATCCACATATGAGATGATTGAGAGGCGTGGAGACGCGTTAAGCGGCTTGTTGAATTGGATTCAGTTCCGATATCTCTCGCCTTCTTTGGCTAATAAATCATTTCGCTTATGACCGCCGACGTTGTCGTTGAATTATTGGCGACAATGTGGCAGCTTTTTTTCTGATGGCGCCGACACTCCCAATTCCCGACTCGCCCGCTTTTGCAGCTCTCATTCTGGCGATGACGAAGACTAACTTCAATCTTTTGTACATATTTCTATATTATACATCTACATGTGCGTGAGTGGATGGTTTTGTGTTTGGGGTGTTGGCTGCCGATGACTTGCAATTTAGATGCTTTTATAAGGACGCTATCAATTAAGGAGTGCTCAGATGGCTTTAAAGAGTTAAAGTTTAAAGAAAGATAGTCAGAAAAGTAAATCTAAATAAATAACAAATGAAATAACCGTGCAATGAAAATCGAATGAAATAAAACCATATATTTTCTGTTCTTCCAAACAATTTTACAATACCTAATTAGTTCCGAATTTAGGGATTTACTTTTGGGTGTGTTTCAAGTGCAGAATGAGATGCTTTGATCCCACCCAAATATTAACTTCATTTTTTCCATTTTATTTTCTAATTAAGGTTGTAAGCCTGAGCGAAAATACCTTTGAACTTGTTTTCTACTAACCTGGCCGACAACCCTTACAAGCCATTTGACAAAGCTGTGACCCAAAAAACGTAAATGAAAAGCAAAAACTGAAGACCCAAAAAACTTTTTTACCTTAAGCTTTTAAGTACTGGGAAAAGTTAGACAAATCCTTATTTTTCTGGTCGGGTGGGGTTAGGGGATTGCGTACTTAAGTAAACTGAATTGAAATAAAACTAATTGCTAATTGAGCGGCGTGGAGGGGGGATCAAACCCGAACCGAACCCAAATCGGGCTAATGGCCCAGAGTCGTCAGTTTGGATGACGTGTAAGGGGTCAGTCAGCATGGACACACGTAATTACCATGTTCGACGGAAACAGCTCCTAACTTTGGACTGTCCTGTCCGGCGCTGTCATTTCCGCTCCCTTTGCCCCTGGTTTAGTTATTGTTTCGACTTGGCTGTCCTACTTCAACGTTTTAAATCCGTTTCTTCTTCCCCTAGTTGGTTGTTATTGCTCGTTGTTTTTTTTGGGGAACAACTCGTTCTTTTTGGCCATGTTGTTCGTTTGGGGTTTTCTTGTAATTTAATTTTGCGGTCAACCGACATGACACAGGAAGCACGGAGGGCATAAAGTAGCTGGCAGCCCGAACCGCAGGCCATCGCCACAAAGCATCCTTTTCTAGCTACTTTCCTTTAATTTCATGCCGTGCCTGCCTTGGCTCCTGATTTTGTTCTTAATGCACTCGCAAAAAAATATATAAATATATATATATATAAATATATATATGAAGTGTAAAAAACTGTATTTCTGAAACCCACAAAAAGTATGATTTCCCAAGTTTTATTTGCTAATACCTCAATAATTGCTGATCTTTTTGTGTCCCTATTTCCCTACCGTTGACCATAAATATTAAATATTTCAAAAATAAAACAAAAATAGGTAGTTATACCCGTTACTCGTAGAGTAAAAGGGTATATTATATTCGTGCAAAAGTATGTAACAGGTAGAAGGAAGCGTTTCCGACCCTATAAAGTATATATATTCTTGTTCAGGATCACTAGCCGAGTCGATCTAGCCATGTCCGTCTGTCCGTCTGTCTGTCTGTCCGTCTGTCTGTCTGTCCGTATGAAAGCTGAGATCTCGGAAACTATAAAAGCTAGAAGATTGGCATTTTGCATGTAGATTTTTGGAGTTCCTACGCAGCGCAAGTTTGTTTCAAAATGGTGCCACGGGAGCTAATTCGAGCGGTGAAAAACATACAAGAAGGCATATTTATATTAAGTTGTTTAGCTGAGTAACGGGTATCTAATAGTCGAGACACTCGACTATAGCGTTCTCTCTTGTTTTTATTGTATGTGTTAACGTATTAAAATGCTTCCACCATATTTAAAAAAAATGTCATATGTTGTAATAAATATTATTTGATATAATAGGATCTTTAAATTTTTTGTCGCAGTGTACATCTGCTAGAAGACACATTGCAACCATTTTACAGCTCTTGCCAAAATTTCCGTCAAGTGCGTTGGCGTCGATGCTCGCGTTGACGTTTCCGCTGATGCTGGCACGTGTAGCGGCAACATTTTGCTTTTCTTTCACGCTTTTCTTCCTTAAGGGTTTTTCCCTTTTTTCGCGGGTAGGCTTTGAAGGGACTTTGTATGTTTTGACACTCTTTTCGCATTAATGACGTAGCACAAGCAACATTTTTGTCTTCTGATGGGAATTTGATTTTTTAAGCAGCTGAAAACTTTTATAAAACACATATTTTAAGACCAAACCTTTTCATTAAGTTTGTTATTTTCTATGATTAATTTCCTTTTTTTTGTATTATACCTTTGTTTATAACTGTGTGCCAACTGTCCATTTATTTTTAAAACAAGAAAGGAAAGCTAACTTCGGGCGGAGCCGAAGTTGATATACCCTTGCAGAATATTCTGTAAATAATATTCTCCAAAATTATTCATATGATGCATTCTTAATACTAATAAAAATCCCAACTTCCTAACTTTAAAAACACCAAAGTTATGGCAATTTCAATCGTTCAGTTATATGGCAGCTATAGGATATAGTCGGCCGATCCCTATAAAATTTGGTAGGTCGGATTGATTGGCCAAATATAAAACCCATAGAAAATCCCAACTTCCTAACTCTAAAAACACCAAAGTTATGCTATTTCCTATCGTTATATGGGAGCTATAGGATATAGTCGGCCGATCCTTATGAAATTTGGTAGGTCGAATTGATTGGCCAAATAAAGAAGCCATAGAAAATCCCAACTTCCTAACTTCACAAACAGCAGAGTTATGGCATTTCCTATCGTTCAGTTATATGGCAGCTATAGGATATAGTCGGCCGATCCCGGCCGTTCCGACTTATATACTGCGTGCAAAGGAAAGAAGGGTGTGTGCAAAGTTTCAATTCGATAGCTTTAAAACTGAGAGACTAGTTCGCGTAGAAACAGACAGACGGACAGACAGACGGACAGACAGACGGACAGACGGACAGACGGACAGACGGACAGACGGACAGACGGACAGACGGACATGGCTATATCAACTCAGGAGGTGATCCTGATCAAGAATATATATACTTTATAGGGTCGGAGATGTCTCCTTCACTGCGTTGCACACTTTTGACCAAAATTATAATACCCTCTGCAAGGGTATAAAAATTATCATTCTTATTTACTTGATAAAATTATATTGGATGATTAATGAATTCATACATTTCGAAATTGTTAAAAAACTAAGTGTAACTTACTAGCCAGCAAAGTTGACCAAAACTTTTAGATTTACATAAATAAATTATTTTTGTAATTACCAAATAATTAAGAAGGCCCAAATAAGGTTGTCTTCTTGTCTTCAAACTCAAGAACTCTGACCCCAGTTGTGCTTAAAATATACTTTGTGGACTTAAATGAGTGGTGCCTCTGGCGTTTTCTTGGACAAATGTGTGCTAACGTTTTAGCGCCTGCTAAAAAAATATACATGAAAAATAATAAGGGTCTTTTTTGGGTCTTTCTCTCCGGTACTTGCTTTGGCATCTTTTTCTCAATCTCATTTTCTATTTTTCTTTTTGGGCATCCTTTTTGTCCCCTTTTGACAGTGTGTGTGTGTGCATTTTAATAGGCTTTCGGGATGGTCTCGGCTTACTCGCCTTTGGGCCGGGACAACAACAAAAATGAGCCGGGCGGAATATAAATCTTATATTTATTTAGAATACATAAACCAGATTTGATGACTGAAAATATTTTTCTCTAATTTGTACGTTTTCTTTATCTTTTCAGGTAAGCTACGGGATCGCATTTAATCATGATCTTAAAGCGGTGAGAGTAAAATAGAAGAGCCCGTACAAATGGAAAACTATAAGAACTTAACTTAAATTATGATTTATTAAGCTTTTTAAGTTTTCATACTTATTTATGTTCAGAAAGAATATACTACATGGAATATAATCAGCAGACTTTAAGTCAACTAAAAAAATTAAAATTGTATTTTGCTTTAGAGTATATTTTTTACTTTCGTACAAATAAGTACACACATGCATTGTTGCCGAAAACTTTTTTTTTGCTCCCGGTCTGATTTAATGAATAAATTTATGGAATATATAAACAATTCCCGCAACACTTGCGCAAATTCTCAGCACGACCTTAATCAAATTGAAAGGCAATTTCCGTTAATGATTTCCCGCTGTGCTCTTGCTAAACAAAACGCGTTAATGCTTAATTAAATTTAAGCAGAGACAAACCTAGTAATGTGCTTACGAGCAAACACAATTAAGCAAATCATAAAATCAATTAGGCGAGCATTACATTTCATCTTAATGTCCACTGGACTTCACAAATAAAATGGCGAAGCCAAAGTCAAACAATTTGATATGGAGGCACGGACACCACGGCACAGACACCCCATTAAACACACACAAAATACACACGTGGGGGAGCGGACAAACATCTGCCCAATTAGAGCATTAAACCTAATGCCAACACGATTGCAATTAATTACCGAAGAAATTAAATTCCATGTTCAACACGTAAATGGCGAATATAAAGCGCGCTCTCCCCAGTGTTCCAATGATTTTCCGGACCTCGACGCTCGATGAAATGGGCCACCATTATGTGCGGTTATTCCGTCACCTCTAATGCCACGCCCCCTCGGCCACCTGCCACCTCACCTCCGCCCGTCAAACAATAACGTGCTGCCACGTTAATGACGCCACATGGCAGCGGGCTAGACCAATCCATGGTTGCACTTAACGTGTCCCGAGTTTTATGTCTTTTTTCCGCTTTTCTCTAGCGTTTTATCTGAAACTCGACAGCCCGAAAAAGTTTTCATAAGGTTGGACTGGAGGTGGTCCACAGTGAGGGGGGATGGTAAAGTGTGTGTTCCAGTCGCCAATCGACTTATGACATGACCCGACCTCCACGCGAGTACGACAGTACTCTGTATTTCTGTCGCCAAAAGTTATTATGTGTGGTCGCGTTAGATATCATCGGAAATGGTTTGGTTTGCTATTTCGACTATAGTTAGGGTTCAAAAAAACCTTTATTGGTATTAAGTTAGAGCTGTAATTTAAAATTCAATTGCCATTAAAGTATAATTTGCCTTACTTATGTTATCTGTTTTTATGGTATAGGTTTCCAATTACCCTTTAAAAAATGTTCAGAAAATCGTGTTGTAGTAGTTTAGTTGTAATTTAAATTTGTCATTAAGATAGCACTTGCTTTACAAAGGCTATGTGCTTTTCTTAAAGTAGGTTCGCATTTACCCATTTTATAAAATATGTTCTTATTAGTTAATACCTTTTATACCGTAATATAGTTATAAATTAATATTTTCAAAGTGCCTAACTAGCAAATACTAGGCCACTTTACACTCCCCCATTTACACAAAATGGATTGTGCTGGCTCTCAGTTTGAATACTATAATTACCTGCAATAAGGTTAGTACCTGTGTGTTTGTCTTCAAAGCCTTAATCTTGTTATTATGTCAAGTCCGTGTTTCACATTAGCGAAATCACAGGGAGGAGATTACGTGATGTGTATATTTTGGGTTTGACCACGCGAGGCACATTCCCCGTTTGTTTTCTAAATATATAACCTAGCTTAAATTATTGGCTAATTTGTCAAATGCCAACTTGTCAACAAACTCTTCGGGTTCATGGTGAAATGGGTCCTTGGGTTTAAGGTCAATGAACTTCAGTGGTCAACATTTGTGGAGTACTTTCGCGGTTCGTGCTAGGTTCAAATGTTATGTTCTTTGACAAGGCAGTTAAAAAAGTATAATAAGTTTTGTAAGTTTATTCATTGCCCAAAATGCTTTAATATTAATAGAAATTACTCCTACATAATTATCGTTATGGCAATTAATACCCTCGGAAGCCTATTGTCTGCCTTCGAGCAAGTGTCCATTACCAATGATTAAGTTGATTGAAAACAAATAAATGGGGGATTATGGGAAATATATATTTGGGGTAGACGTCAAGGAAGGGGGTGGACGGGGGTTTCGATAACGTTTGAGGGCAGGTTCATATCTTTTGACAGGCCTTGCCTGCCATCCATTTGCAGTTCATTTACTAATGAGCCAATAAGGCCACGCGTTTGAGAACGATTCAAGGCTTCTCCTCCTTTTGCCAATTCGGTTCGGTGGTTGGCCAGAAATTTATGTTTGGAAATGCTCTCCTTTTGTTCTTGTCCCCTGGAGGGTGGTGTTTGTTTGCCAGCTTTTGTTGGTTACTGCTGCATTGTGAGCACGTCTCGTACTTTGCACTTGATGTCGGTGCGCAAAAGTTTACGCTGCAAGTAAATCTGCTGTGGTCACATCTGCAGCCATGTTGCAAAGATTTTAAGGGAACAGTAACTTAAGCTGATGTCAAAACAAGTACTTAGTGGCGATAACAAGAGTGTCGAAACATATACTCTACTATCACTGTCGAGAAATTTGACAGTTTAAAAAAGAAAGAGTCTAAACAACAAAACAAGTTATCTATTAAAAAAAAGACAAACTTTAAAGCGACAATATTGGCCAATTAATACAACTTTTGCAAAAGTGAAATTTTGGCAAGCCCTTGCCGAATTTCAAAACAAGTTAAACAAGAACGTAATAAAGTTTTATGCTAATTATAATTACACTTTCAATCAAGTTAATTGCACAATTTCCGTAGACTTCGAGAGTGAATCACAATTTTATGTTTTATTCAATTAAAACTCAGCCAGAAAATGAAAGTCTCAATAAGAATTATTGGTTGACACAGAAGAAGGGCAAACAAAGTTCAAAGGGACATCAAAGTCGGTCTTATAACAGATCAAATTAGGACTTTAATTAAGGAGTACAAGCGTAAAATAATTTCACCATCAGCGGTGAACCCAGTTACGAGGGGTTAAAAAGTATCGCTTGCTTTTGCGTGAAAGGGGATTTTATTAACTGCAGACTTTTATACATTAAATATGCATGTGTTCACGTTACACCAAGGCAGGTGTGCAGCTGACAGATGTAACAAGGCGTAATAAAAAAAAGAAAACACAAAGCGGAAAGTTAAATAATGGTGGAGGAAAATAGCAGCAGCCAAAGAGCAAACAAGGCTCCTCTTAACATCCCCCCCGCCAAATCATGTGAAAACGCTTTAAGCTAAAAATTCGCTAAGCAGGAAGAACGTTGTTTTTCTTTGCCAATTTATGTGCGCCAAAAGAATGAAGCAAGTGAAGCGTAATAAGGGAGAGTAGGGAGATGAAATCTTTAAAGTTTTCAAAACTTCTAAAGTTTCTGCACAGTGTTTATGTTGCTTACTTTGTAGGGCCTTATTATTAAATTTTGCCAAGGCTTTTAGTTGAAATTGATTAAGAAAATAAAGGAGTTGGATAAGAAAATGTTTAAAAAGTGCCTACGTACAAATTATAAAAATCTTTACACCTACACAGTAAATTTTTAAACATGCATATCCTCCAATCTATTTGATTGCTCAAAACTGCATCCTAGTGGGTGAGGAACCCCAAAATGCACAGATGACAACTGACAGCACATGAGCGTGGTAGTACCAATTTGCAAATAGATGCTAAAAGCGCATAATCACATGTCAAACCGAGAGTCTAGAAGTCGTGGCCTTTCCCCCCTCTCGTTCTAACTCTCAGACACAAGTGTAATTAATTGCTAAATACGTGTTTGCAATGCTTAACTTAGAACCATGACACGCAGACACTGGGACAAAGACGAATGCTTGCCTAAACTATTCGCACTTCAAACGGAATATCCCGTCGAGTGCTCCCGACTGTCTCAAGGGTCCGTACATCTTCCTTCCCCCAAATGTGCATTTCTATCATTGTATGTATATATACTTTAACAGCTCTGACCACGCCCAGTTGTCAGTGTACGCCTTGCCTGCAAAGTGTTAAATAACAAGTTCAAGTCAAAGTTGCCCTTCCCCCTGCAAGAAAAAACAACTTTTTGCCTTCCAGCCTTATAAATGACTCTCGAGGCTTTTGAGTTATGAAATGAGCTCCTGGTCTCCTGTTCCCTCCCACTAGGTTCACCCACAACTGGCGCAAAATGATAAATTGTGGCTCGGTGCTCCCCGTGAGACATTCGAAATATGCTGGTAATTATTTTGTTGAATGTCGCTCAGGTTTTAGTACGAGAATTTATTATCTTCATTCTCTGGCCGGACACCGCCCATAGACTAGACCATAATAAATCTGTGCGGGTTAGTTGGCATAGCCCAGGATCGCATTTATAAATGACTTCAAGGGTAGTCCACGTACTGGGGGTTAGCTAGTCAAAGGTTAAATCAAGGAAAACTATTTGAAGACTAAATTTGTAAAAGTATTTTCACTAAAAATATTATTATTACTATTAATGTTTGTAATTTGTATTGTTTCTAGATCTCAACTGATTTATAATATTGGCTTCCGGTTTTGTTTAAATTTTCTACATTTGTAGATTAATTTTTCAACGGATATTCAAGGGTAGTATACGTACTGGGGGTGAACTAGTCAAAGGTTAAAATAGGGAAAACTATTTGAAGACTTAATATTTGTAATTTTTATTATTTCTAGATATCAACTGATTTCTAATTACCGCTTCCGCGTTCATTAAAGTTGATTAAATTCGTAGATAAATTTTTCAACGGTTACTAATAATGTATTCCACTCCAAATATTTAGATGATGCTTAGACAGGGAGAATTGAAAAAGTGGAAAGGGGAAGACCCCTGTTGGGCTCCTGTCAAAATGCAATAACAATTAGAACCTAGTGGTTTTGGCAGCTCGCTGGGAAAAGGAATATGAAGGAAAAGCCAGTTGGTCCAGCCAAGTCAAGTCGAGACAATTAAAGGCACTGGCCAGCTGGTACGAAGAACAGTCTAAGCGATTTATCCTTCCTGTGAATAATGTCAAGTGCAGGTAGACAGGAGAGTCAACAAAGCCAACTGACAACGAAAAAAGAAACTGGCCGGAAAAAAAAAGCGAAACTTGAGGTGAAATGGTGTTATTCTGCGACAGAAATATGTACACGTTGGTAATAATACAAATATTGCGGTTTTCGTTGTCCTTTTATTTTATTTTGTCAGCAGTCTGCTGTCTATTACAACTAAGTGTTTACTTGCAATGAATCTGCTGCAGAGCATTATCCCAGCAACCAATTTAAAACTCGGCCAACTAGCAATTGGGGAATTAAATAAATAAACTAGCAAATTTAATAAAACATTATGTGGCTTAAGCAATTTCATCATTGGCGGTTAAGTAAAATACTTTTTGTTGCATACTTTTGGAATTTGCCACCTCCACGGACTACTGGAATAAAAGTTTTCATTTGACCACCCACATCCAGTTCAGCAAACTGGTTTCTCCGTTTTTTTACTCTGCTAATTGCTTGTCCATTTTACGGGTTACGGACTATGGGTGGAAGGGATTGGAAGAGGGAAGAGGAGGGGAGTAAGTTCGAACCAGGTTGCTATGTAGGTCGCCAATTGGATTTCAGGCAATTAAAAGCGGATTAAAACTGCTGTGCGTTCCGGCAAATGAAAAAGAAAACTTTGTTCTTTTTGCCTTGTTTTAATCTGATTGTGTTTTGTCGCTGACGGCAAAGCTGCTTCTTAGGGGATTCCCCAGCTCTTTGGGTTTAAAGGGGATCCAGTCTCTTCTGTCCCGCTTGTTACAGCATTTTTATGCGTATTAACAAGGTAATTGCAGCAGCTTTGACGGGCTTAAGCGGTGCGAGTTATTTCTTTATATAGGCGGTGGCAGAGATTGCGGAGGATAAGACCGCGCTATGTTGACTTCCTGTTGTTGCTTTTTATATAAGAGAAGGCGGTGGAGAAGCTCACAATCTGGAATTGAAAATTATAATTCTTTCGAGTGTCTCTGCAAAGCTGCTTTAATGGAATCAAAGCCAACAATGGAATCCATTCCCGTTCGCGACATGCGAAAGGACCTTAAGATTCATTATTTTTTGTATTTACATTTTAAATTATGAGTGGACTAGTTTATTAAACAATTAGAATTTATTTTTTGTTTTGTGTTTTGTTTTCTGTACAAATTTCTTCTTTTTATTTAAAAGCGAGTACAATTTTTGTTTTTTTAAAGTAAAAGCATAATTGCTTGTTATGGCGTCAAGAAAACTAAGGAACAAAATATATATAATATATTTCTAATAGAAAAAGAATTATAACACACAAAGCCCATGCAAACTTTTCCGCCTACTTAACCCACGCCTGTTTAGGTCGCTTTGCGTCTGTGATGTTTAAGCCAGTAATTATTGAAAAGTTTTTCCAGCTTCCGAGTTATGCGAGCATTAAGTAAACGTCAGGTATAATGTTTATGCATTCATAATACATAATGTGGCAGCAGAGCAGAACAGAACGGGGAGCTCTTCTATGGGGAGTGTGGAACATGATCCTGGGACGAAACACGCTCGAAAGTATGCAACAAAGTTATGCAAAGTGCAGGCAGCAGACGTGGGAAAGACAGGTCCGCTTGCCACTTGAGAAACACTGCGAAAATTCCCAAGCAACGGGGAAAACAGAAAAAAGTAGTGTCACAATGCATAATGGGGAAAAAGGCAGGGCAACATTTTGCCTGCCAACTGCAACAGGATGCAGGTTAAGTTCTTGACGCCAGCGCCACATAAAGTGGCAAAAGTTATGCATGAACATAGACTCGTGCTAAAAAAGCAGGGTGTGGCAAGTGTCAACTTGTTTGATTTAGCTCCCAAGAAAGGAGACCAAGCGTAGAAAAATGGCGCAAAATAATCAGCACAGAACTGCAAGTGGCAATTTCTCAGGCACCAATCAGTGCCTCATTACATTACATGCAACCTGGCTAGGCAGGCACCTCCAGCTCCAAGTATATCAGCTTCCGCTGCCATAACAGGCTGACGTGTTTCCGGCACACATACGCCAGGAACATTAGGGCAAAAACAATGTGAAACGAGCGAAAGAGCGTCGAGCGCATATATTTTCTGTGATTTATTATTCTATCCCGTCAACAGCGAAAAAACGAAAAAGTTTCTTCAAGAAGTAAAATAAAGCTGATTGAAATACCCATAAGCCCATAATTTTTTTTGTATGATATCTTTATAATATAGGCGATAATGGTGTGGTAAAACCACCTTTATTGCTGGAAATATTAAAGTGAAGGGCATAAAAAAATCTTGTTAACTAATAGCGGAATATAATATGAAAAGCGGTACAAACCATTAAATATTTTAAATTATATTAACTACGGGTACAAAATAGAATATAAAATGGTTTCTTAAAGATTATTAAAGTAAACTTAAAAAAAGCTCTTGAGCAAATACAATTTTCAATGAAACCATTGCTTGTAAGTTATTCCTTGAGAATACTCTTTGCAACTTTAGTGATGCTTAAAGCTTTTGTACCCTTCAGATGCCTGCAATTAATTCGTTACTTCAAAAGTCCCTTTTTTTCAACGTCCAGAGCGATGGTAACAAGTTAATATATCAACATTACGCTAGAACTGAAAAGTCAGCGCCTTGATTTTGCGCTTGACTAATTTTAGCTTTAGCTTTCGCTTTTGTTGTTTTTCCTTCAGCATTTTCCCTTTTCTGAGTTTTATTTTGTTTTGGAGAAAGTTTTGTGAGCGAACTCGCGCACTTTGCCTAGCATAGTTGGGCATTTTCCGTTTCCGCGTTCCCTTGTAAAATTAGTATTTGCCATCGTTGTCGTTGGTTCCCCAGCTTTATCTCAGCGCCATTGGTTGCAGGCCAGTAACAATTTGTTTTTCGCTCCGGCACACGCTAACTTGCCCAACACTTGATAAGCGGGAGACTTTCGACTTTTGGTTGCCATTTTTCAAAGTACTCACCCAAAGTTGGACTTTAATTTAAGTTTGTTGTTTAGCTAGAACTTTACTATGGATTGCTTCAATTCAAAACTAAACCAATATATTTCATATTTTCTCTACCTCGTTTCAAGTATTTATCTAAGGCTAGAAGAACATTGCGCATTAAATTATGGAAATTTTATTAAAAAAATATCAAGGAGTTAACATCGTACAAACAATTTGTCACACTGATTTTTCAAAGATTTTTCTGCATTTATTAATAATTATTGTATTGTAATAATTATTATTATTGTATTATTGTATAATTAATGTATTATTCCATTTCGACTTTTTTTTTATCGATGGAAGTGTTCTTAATTAATATCTTTGTGTTGTACACGGGCAAGCTTAAATTTATATTCAATTTATCGTACTTTAAAAGTATTAAAAATCTTTACAAATTCAGATAATTTAGTGATACAAATTATATCAAAATATTCTGAAAATTGTAGCCAAAATGAGAGTGGGACGACTTTTGCACCATATATGTATGTATTTCAGCACCTGTCATCTTCCAGAAGTGGCAATTAAATATGCGCCATTCTTATTCTGGAGCTCGTCCTTGGCTTTAGCTGAGGTCTGCTCGTCCTTAATTGCCCCGTTGTATGGTCCTTGCTGGTTTTCAGTTTGAGCCTCAATTTTCGGTTGAATTTTCCACTGGGGTTGACGCGATGGCATTTAAAATATGCAAGGCATTTGACATTTTAATCAACCGTTGCCCTCGGAACGCAGCCAGGCTCACCAAAAAGCCAAAGTGCAGGGTCGAAGGATGAGAGAAAAGGAAACGCGGGAAAACTTGCAAACATTTCCTTAATGAATACAAATACGGTCGGCTGCTATTTTACTGCTCTAAAATTGGAGGTGGGAAAGTATAAATTGTTGTATAACTTCTATATATGTAGACTTACAAATTTCTTATAGGCTTATATCTTATGGTTTGGGTATTCTGGCAATTTTTTAATGTTTTAGTTAGGTGTTTTATTTTTATCATTAAATATCACTATCAGTACTTTCAGACGAAGATGCTGGTCTTCGTATTTTGTCTTTTCCTTTTTCCTTTCCCTTTCCTTTTGCTTTGTCGTTTTTCTTATTTAGTTCTTGTTTCTTCTTTTCTTCATCATCTTTAAGTTTATCTGCTTTTTTCCTTTGTTTATCTTCTTTTTCAAATTTTGTTATATCTATATTTGAAAATTGTTTTTCATTTGTGGTGACAATCACAACTTCTTCCATATATACAGATGAGTCTGAGTCAACGTTTATATTAAATTCTTCGTTATTCAGTTCCATTAAAATTTCGTCCAGGGAAGCTTGAGTTATAGAATAGTCTTCCAATTTACCGTCGTTCCGTTTCAGTTCCATCTGGTAAAAAAGGTTAGACCACGTTGTATCGTCCTTATATATATGATATATAAGGCAATTTCCAGAAGCTTCTCTTTAAATAAAACAGATAATAAAATTACCCCCGCCTACATATATTGATTTGTTAGATCTTACTGTAAAAGTGAGGATGGAAAGAGATGATCTATTTCAGCCCTGACTTTATCCAGAACTTCCTTCTGCCTGCAAAAAAAGTGAATAACAAGAGAGAACGCTATAGTCGGGTGCCCCGACTATCAGATACCCGTTACTCAGGTAAAGGGAGTGCGAGGGAGATGGAGATAGAAACTTTGATCACGCATAACTTTTTAACGAATGGTCCGATTTGAAAAATTTCTTCTACATTTCGATAGGTATTGATAAACACAATAAAACTGCATTTTTACTTTTCCGAAATATTTAAATTTATATTTAAATAAAATCGTATATAAGCGATTGTGGGCGTTAAAGGGGGCGTGGCACCTTTTTGAAACAAACTTGCGCTGCGTAGGAACTCCTAGAATCTGCATGCAAAATGCCAATCTTCTAGCTTTTATAGTTTCCGAGATCTCAGCGTTCATACGGACAGACAGACAGACGGACAGACAGACGGACAGACGGACAGACGGACAGACGGACAGACGGACATGGCTATATCGACTCGGCTAGTGACCCTGATCAAGAATATATATACTTTATAGGGTCGGAAACGCTTCCTTCTACCTGTTACATACTTTTGCACGAATACAATATACCCTTTTACTCTACGAGTAACGGGTATAAAAATAATACTAGTACTGCATCATGATGATTATAATCCTAATCTAAGCCAAAAATATTATTGTTAATATTAAGAAAAGACCTCTTGAGAAAAAATCTTTTTTTTGAAAAAATATCTCAATGAAATTACTTACTCTTGGGGATCGTTCATGACCTTGACCTGGATCCCTAGCACCATGATATGAGAAACTTCTGATCGCACCTGCTGCACCGATCCGATGCACGCCATCTCACCGGAGACCAGTAAGCCGACTCTGGTGCACAGGGCGTTAACATCCTCCATGTTCTGGGTGGTCAGGAGTACAGCCCTGCCATCCGTGACTACGGTCTCCAACTTCTGCCACAAAAATTGGCGGGCCAAGGGATCGACTCCGTTGTTGGGCTCGTCAAGACACACCAACCATCCGCCATTGACAGCAAGGGCTGTGGTCAGTTTCCTTCTAGTCCCGCCACTATAGGTATGGATTTTCTTATCCAGTTGGTCCCTGAATCCAAAGTCGTATGCCAACCGCTCGGAGACCCAATTCAGATGATACTTCGGCACTCCTCGGAGCAGGCAGAAAATCTTGAGCGTTTGGCGGCCGGTGAGAAAGCCGTGGAGAGTGTCGAACTGTGGACAGTAGCCAACATTTTTCATGGCCGAGGTCATGTGTTCCCGCATGCTATATCCTTTGACGTAGATGTTCCCACCGGTCATGCTGGTCTCGCCCACAATCATCCGGAACATAGTACTCTTGCCGGCTCCATTGGCGCCCAATAAGCCGAAGCACTCGCCGCTGTCGATACTCAGGGTAAAGTTATTTGGGTTGGATTGCTTAACGAGTCCAATACGTACGGCTTCAACGCGAATGAAACTAAATTGACGGCTTTCGTGCAGCAGTAATTCTTTTTAACCTGGTCCACAATTAGGGGATAGTCTTCATGATCGTACTTGGGAATGTCTGCCACTCTTTGTTCCTCATCAAGCACCCTGCTGTGTTTGTCAGATTCATCGTCCCAGATTCGATTTGATTTGGTAGAGGTGCAAATATGGCTAATCTCGCGGCTGAAGCACGTAATCCAAAGGAAGAAAAACCACATAAAGCCATGAATCAATAGTAACCAAAGGTCTGCCCATTTATATAGCTCTGCATCAAGAAACAGAATGGTTAATATTACGAATTTATGATTGGAAAATATTACCTTGACATGCACAGAATACATTTTCGCTTCCAAAACTGCATTTGAGCTCATTGATTGGAGGAAGTAACTCACGTCCGCAATATTCTTGCAATGAAAGGCATTTAAAAAGACCAAAGGCGCCCACGTACATTGGAAAAATGGCAAATATAAGAAATATATCTTCTGAACTGACAGAGAATCTCAACAAATAGACACAGGATAGTAGTATTCCACCTAGTCAAAGAGATACAATTTAAAATTTCACTTGTTTTAAACTATTCGTTTATTGCTATGATCAAACCGACTTATGGAATTCCATACTAATTC
Source organism: Drosophila fuyamai (assembly GCA_018153365.1). NCBI lineage: Eukaryota > Metazoa > Arthropoda > Insecta > Diptera > Drosophilidae > Drosophila > Drosophila fuyamai. The sequence goes on along the minus strand of JAECXW010000116.1, from coordinate 8,328,242 downwards.
CTTTTTTTTAAGGTATTTACTTACCCGTTACCACGTGAACCGTAAAATTTACAGCGAACGCAGTAGCTGGCTCAGTGAACACCAGACTGCAAAGATAGATGAACGGCAAGCAAGCGAAACCTATAAATAGGAGGATGAGTAGGACTTGGTACCAAATTGTGGATTGATATAGAGCAATGGTTAGGGCCAGCATAAATATGAAAAAGATTAGATAGTCCCATAAAAAGTGAGTCAACCAAAATATGAATGGAGTAAGTCCTTGTATTTCCTGTTGCAATTTCATATGCTGCACGCGTTCCTCCGTGACAAACACGGCAAAAATGCTCAAGGCTAACGCTAGATATGCAGTTGTTACAATAGTGCCACCAAAAATTATTTTCATACTATCCGTTTCATTAAATAAGGTTGTTTCTGATTCTGCAATAGACATCTGATGTATTAGATGAGAATTAGTTTCCGAATCTGCAAGCGTATTATAGGAAATAGAAACATTGTGCTTATTGATAGTATCTTCTTCATTTTCTTTCTTTTCTTTTTCATAATTAATCTGCCGTTTATATCGATGTTTTCCCAATCTTCTATATTTCACACTATGATCTTCCAACTGACCTCTGTTTACAACAATGCCAAATCTGTTACCACAGACTACTTTTCCGAGGGCATTGTATACCAGATTCATGGCAATGGGTGCCGAGTGTTCAAACGCATCGCTATTGAACCACGCAGTTATAGCTGATTCATTTTCAAATGAAGCCCCACAAACAAACTTTCGATTGATATCACGGCGAACTAATGGCGATGCTCTAATAATGTACGAAAAAATTGAGTCTTCTTTTTGTACTGTGGCAGGGCTTTTAACCAATTTCTCATAGGCATTCCCCTCTTTTTCATACAACTTATTGTTAACATCAAGTAAGATGATCATGTCATCATAGTTATAATAGTCTAATGACAATGGCAGTACGGTTGGCAGTTTTTTTCGTGGGATATCTTTCTCAAGATCGGTGGTTCCAAGGATTATGCAAAAATATATAAGAGGTATGATCAGGATTAATAGAAATATGAAAATATGAGTGGCTGTGTAATTAGCTTTCTTTATCATCATTGCCTGCAATTGGCGCGTGCAGCTTACTTTTCTTCTGATCATTGGCCTCAATCTTTCTTTCGGCACGGTTATTATCTGTGATGGCTTCGAATCTGGTGTTTTTCTTGGTTCTGGCAACCTTTTGGGTCTTTGTGGTTTCTTCCGTTCTGGTTCCGGTTCCGTTTCCGGCTCTGATTGGGTTTTATCTCGTGAAGTGATTGGCGCTTCTTTCGCCCTTTTTGCTTTTAATCTTTTCGAAAATTCAGTTTGGCCTCCAAAATCAGCTCTCTCTGCAAAGCAAAATTTCGCCACAATATATAAATTAAAATAGTAACTTTGTGCCCTCGTTTTCCCAAAAATGTTCTTTCGAAACCCTTTTAAAACCAACACCAATTACTACAAAATTATCACAACAAATACATTTTTAGATTCAACAGACAAAATAGATAATTATGACTAAAACGACAAAAATCGGATCATTCCGATTTAACAATGCAATCGGTCAGTAGACCTGCTGGTCATAATCTTACCTTCATCTCCTGGATCAGCTCCGCCGGAAAGACGATCCTGCCCCGAATGCAGACTAAGGAAGATCTCCTCCAGACTAGAATCGGACAAGCCAAAATCGATGATATCGAGGTTCTCTCTACTACGCTCAAGCTCGCGAAATAATTCCGAGAATTTGTCAATCTTGTTTCGCGGCAGCTTGTAGTTGACATCCAAGCCGCGCACAACCGGAGTGGTGGTGGAAACGTATCGCGTTATCAGCTCCGTCACTTTATCCATCTTGCAATTGGCGCCCATTGCGCAGGATAGCGTGTAGCTGCTGTTGTTCGATTGCCTAAGAAATGTCAGTGTGCCGTAGCAGTGCAGCTGCCCCTCGCACATGATGGCGATGCGGTCGCCGAGGATCTCGCCTTCCTCCATGAGATGGGTGGTCATCAGGACAGTGCGGCCGAACTTCTCCTTCTGCAACAGCCGCCAGAGATCGTGGCGCCCCATCTGATCCAAACCGGAGGATGGTTCGTCACACAAGATCACCTTGGAGCCACCGCATAGGGCGCAGGCCAGGGACAATCGTCGCTGATTTCCGGCGCTTAGTTTCAAGGCGTCCAACTTTTTGAACTCGGTCAAGTGGAGCTTGCTGATGTAGATATCCGCCTCTACAATGGCCTCTTTTTTTTGATAGCCCTTCAAGCGACTGAAGAAGTATATGTGATCATTCACGCTTAGCCCCTTGAAAAGGACACTGCGCTGTGGACAGATGCCCAAGCTACTTTTGGCTATCATTCGATCCCTAACAATATCGTAGCCATTAATTAGGGCTGTTCCGGATGTGGGTGCCAACATACCACAGAGCATCAGTATGGTGGTGGTCTTCCCAGCACCGTTGTGTCCCAGCAGGGCAGTAATCTCATTCTCGTACATATTAAAGGTTAAATTCCTCACCACCTCGCGATGTCCAAACGTTTTGTTGAGATTCCTTATTTCGACGCCAATTTTTTTATCTTTTGGTCTCTTCTGAATGCTTCCCGTCGGTCTTTGATCGTCTGGATTGGCAAGAAATAATCGGAATGGATGTGGGAAATTCAAATTCCTTGACTTTGGCAGAAGTGGTGGTACAAACCGGTGTGGACACCAGTACCTTTTTTGACATGGATAGTACCATGGTTGGGGCACACCAAACTCGCCGGGTCGCACCTCCTCAATGTAGAGACATATCAGCAGTTCGATCCAGCTGATCGCAAACATGATTAGCATGATGACAACTATGCTCAGCTTATGGCCATACGATGCGGTTTTGGCCATGGTGTACCACTGTATTCCCACTGACTGAGCCTCCATGGTGGCCACGGAATGCAATATATAGAACAGGGCCGAGTTCAGTCCAAAACAGGCAATCGTTTGAGCGGCAAGACTTGCTCTTTTTGTACCCACAATCACAAAGGGAATAACCGTGGCCACATAGAGCAAAAGTGCAATCACGACGGCCCAATAACTTCTTGAACATAGTGAGCTTACGAAGAAGGCAAAGAACACGAGTGAATGGATGTAAACAAGAAGTACGACGAAAAGGCAGAGCAGGTTACTGAATTCATAAATCATTCCAGTAGCAAAAATACTAATCATAATTAACACGCATAGTAATAGAAGTATCATCGATTTCGTATACCAGGCAAACCAATGAATACTGTTTCTAAATCCCATTGCGTTTAATATTGCTTTTTGCTGGTACTCCTTTTCTGCTACTATATACTTTGGAAAATCACATAAAACAAAAAAGATAAATTAGACTATGATTAGGATCTTGAGTGCTTTAATTAACTTGCTGATCATACCTTGGCGATTGTTATGCAGGGAAGAAAAAAGGATACTATGGACATGTATGCCATGACTTTAGCTGATTCCGAGTAGTGATTTGGCAAATATCTGGGGTAGGGAAAATGATTCATCCGCACCGACGTAATATTTTTCCGGGCCTTATTCTTATATTTAATAAATAATTGTGATAGCTGTTCTTGCATTAATAAAAATCCGGACTCAAAATAATTGAAACCTCTACTTTTTATATATACCGGCATATATAATGTAAAATTTAGAGTGTCGGGAAGGGTTGTAGCATAATCCCACTCAGGGGGGAACACAATCCCGACTGCTTTTTGGTTTTTTATCATTTTAATGTAGAGCTCTTCAGTCTCGTCAAAACTTTCGCAATGCGTAAAGTCGGTGATATTAGCAAGTTCAAAAACAAGTTTCTCAATTAGACCATTATAAGGTGAAAAATATAGCTCCTTAAATCTAAAAACAAGAAATAGAATTACGCCAAAGTCTTCTAAAGAGTACTTACTTACAAACTTGTTTTAACACTTTTTGGATCGGGCCCTTTTTCCAGTTCTATGTCGAAGGGAAACATCGATTTTGCAACCTTCGTTCCAATGGATATCAACAAAGGCATAAGGGCAGCAAGTAAAATGATCATAATGAATTCTACTACATTTGCAAATTGTATTTTCATGTCCTTCCATAGCAGTAACTGATACTTTTGACAAAATGTCAAGTTACGACTCATTGTTGAATGTCTTTGCATTTCGCCAACGCCACTTTAACAACCGTGTTTAGTGTATTCAGTGTTCGATTTTAAAGTATTTCTATATCATTTGACTATGTATTTTGACTTACTGAGGTTGGCTTGCCAGTTAAATTCTCGGAAGATCTCAGAATATTTTAAGATAAATAGTTGTAAACAAATTAAATAGAAAGAAAAAGACTGCAAAAAGCAAGAGAAAGTTCGGTAGAATTTGCATACACCTTAAGAATTAACTTAAAAAGAACCAAATGGAACGATTTGTTGCCAATTTATTTTTCAGTGAAACTATTTTTTATTAGATGCTCAAAGAGTTGGATAGTATATAGGAATGTAGCATACTTTTTAACGTTTTGCTACAATTTTTCTTTCTACTGGATGAACATTTGCTGGTGTTTAAACCGCAGGAAACACATACTTTTTCCCACAAAAGGGAGACCCATTAATTGCGGAATTTTGTGGGTGGCAACATAACTAACGGTAATTAGCTACTTTATGCCATGTGGACCAAACTCTGCCACACTACCGACACCAATTGTCGCTCAAAGCCCCTGGTCGAGTTTATGTTAGAAATTCCGTGGCTCGTGTTCGTTTTGTGGTCAATTGGGAATTGCAATTAACGCATAGTTTCATTTTTATTGCTATTCGAGTTTCAGGACTAGACTGTGTTTACCCAACATCAAAATGAAATCCACTCACTTATTTACCCATGAAAAACGAATGTATAAATGTTCTGGGTACATGAGTATCTTTTATGTGTTTTTGCTTTGGGTTTAATATATATGCCATTTAACGAAAACTGCTAGTCTCATTAAAGACCAAAATATATTATATTATTTTCGTTAAGTCCAAAGATATTGCAAACATGGTTAAAAGAAATATAGGAAATAAAATGGTATAAAATATAGAATTACATTTTTAATTTTAACATGATATTATTGTTAACGTAATGCCATCAAGTCATCTCTCTGCCAAAATAAATGTAATGAAAACTAAAACTTCATTAATTTAAATTACATTAAGTTCAATTGCATTAAATGGTATGGCCATTGCCAGTGAAACTAATTTTCATACAGGGTTTTTTCTGCACTTTCAAACCATTGTATTTTTTTGCCCCCTCAATTCAATTAATTTGGAAACTAAATAAAAAGCACCGGCATGGCAAGGTGAATTAGTTGGGTAGTTTTATTACCTTAAATGACCATTAAATGTGGTTCCGAGGTGGTATTGCTGCTTCATCTACACACTCAGACATGAGGGTTTTGTTTTTAATTAAAACAAAATATTTTTCTTCATTTAATTAAAATTTAAAGTTTAGCATAAGCAAGAACAATATACGAACTGGGCGCCAAAGTCAATTGGCTTTATCTGCCTTCAGGCCTTTTAATTTCAAGTGTAAATTTACATTTGATTTCATAAACTTCCAAGAAGAAAAAAAATGATTATATTTACAAAATTCTGCACATAGCATGTATAGAAAATATCTTCTTGGGTTCCCTTTCCTGTCGGGTGTAAATTTTTAGATAAATCGTTTGCATTTTAATAGCATAATTTGCGTTTTTCTATTGCCTCTGAAATAATTTTTCGATTTGCATTTAAATTCGATGCAGGCTTATGATCTTGTCAGCCCCTGAAAATGCCCAGGTATAAACTGAAAAGGAGCAGCAAAGATGATGAGCAACGATTCACTGGAAATTCGATTTGTATTTGCAGACCTATTCACTATTTTGAGTGACTGTAATATCCTTAACTTTGCCAAGCTCTTTTGCATTTTAATTCGATATGTCAAAACGAGTCGTTAACAACAGTGTGCGGTCGTCAGCGCTCCAGCAGTCAACAGCTGCCAGTCAAAGTCAGAGTAGGCCCGTTGTGGTTTCTTCTAAATGGTGGAATACGGAACCTCCTCCTTGTGTGTGGCCTTTAGTGCCAGTCAGTCAGCCAGTCAGTTAGCCAGTCAGTCAATCAGTCTGCTAGTGTCTATTGTCTTCCCATCCAGCCATTTAGTTAGTTAGTTGGACGCGCCACAAAACGCGACTTCAGACATGGCCTCCAGCTCACAGACAGAGTTTGTCTGCCACTCTTAGTGTTTGTCGTTCAAGCTGAAGCTTAATTATATAACTTATTCAAATGCTTTTTTCTACTGATAGTTCGTTTATTGTTTAAAGTTCACTGAATGAACTATAGACAATTGTAATGGAGTTAATAATATTTAAAATAATATTTTATTTCTTGATTGAATTTAATAAGTAATATTGAATAAAATAATATTAAACCAAGACTTTATTAAATTTGAACCAAAAGCACAAAGATCCATGAGTAATGTCATTAATAGCGTATTTAATTACACTAAATGTGAATGTAAAATTTTCACCTTCATTTCAGTTCTTGCGGTCGTCATCTTGTTTAGTGTTTGCGGTTCTCACACAATCGAAATATATTGCTTATTTGATAAATAACCAAAAAGTTTAAAATAAAATCCTTTTAAGATTTGTGCATTTATTGAAACTTTGTATGCCAATCAATATAGCTTATATATTTATTTTAAACATTTTATATAATGATGCATAAGTGCATTTCAAGCGAATACGATAATATTTACACTTTACAATGCTAGTCCACAAAAGGTACCATACCAAACCATATTTCCTCAGTTTATTTACGCACTTCTAAGTTTCTTATCATCAACATTTCTATGTTCACTGTGCGTATGCTTAATGTTAGCATTGCATTGTTTATATTTCAATTGAAACTGCTAATTTATCTTGTTCTACTTTGCGATGTGTACCATCTCTCCTCGTTTAATGCCCCCTGCTTGCGTTTGGAATAAAAATTTCAGGCAATTTCAGTGCGGTGGAAGTACAATTTATCACATTGACGCTGATGAATTGTTCGCTTCACACTATGACAACTTTATCGTTGACTCTGGTTGGCGATGGTGTCTTCCTCTCTCCCCAAACCCACTCCCTTCCCTGGTTAGTACTTTCTGCTCTTGTCTTTACGTTGTTTCTGTTGAATTGCTTGTAAAATGTTTTGTAACTGTCACGGCAAGCGTCCTTCCAATCCTCCCTTTCAGCTGGTGCCTCAGTGTTTTCCGATAATGATTTAATGTCGTTGGTCCGTTGGTTGCATATTTTATAAAATACTCTAGCTTTCGATGCAATTTCATTCGAGCTGGATCGTTATAGTCCATTGTAATGATCTTCCATATCTCTTAATCTGAAATAACAAAAAATAATAACCATTTAAATTTTGTATCTGTCTTTTAAGCAAGTACCCATTTAAAATCAAATCTAGACCCGAAAAAAAGTTCTTTTATAATCCTTTGTTTGAAAATCAGCAATTGAACACCGAGCAACACTTCTCTCAGTAGGTAGAGAAACACTTTAAGATGATTTCGCTTTATGAATAATTCAGCGGAATATAACCACCCTTTTTTTTCGCATAGGATACGAGTGAAAAATCACAATCTTCCAAACTTCAATCAGGCGTACTTTTTTATTGTCGAGCATATGCTTCCCGGCAGCTGTTCCTTCCTCTCGACACACATGAAGCAGACCCCCGATGATGTACTGAAGGGCTGGTTGTTTCTGGCGTTGTAACTGCTGCCGTTATAACTGTCACTTGTCCTCGATACACTTGTCTGCCTGTCTGCCATGATGCTGCTCCTCCTGGAGCTGATGTCATTCCTGCAAAGTCCTTCGGCTCCCCTCGCTTCCGTCTGCCGTTAAAGGTTTAAATTTATGCGCGGGAAACCAAAAACTGTAGACGAAAAATTGATATTTTATGGCTATGAATTATTACCAGCGATTATCTGCCAGAGTTCTAGAGATAAAAAATTGTTCCCTTTTTTATTGGCTGAAAGTGCTAGGATAGAACACACAATTCTGTAGTAAAATGCATGATGGAACCATTAATATGAAAGCACTTTTCAAACTCTCAGCGGAAAAGCCAGATGAAGGGTGAAGTCAACTTACAATGGTATTGTGTTAAAAAGTTTCGAACACAATAAATAAACAGACACATAGAGTCAAAGGATGCGTTTCCGAGAGTCATTGAGAAATTGCATTACCCACTGTTGAGTATTTGAATTGAAATAATATTGCTGAACGGCGCAATATTGGCTTAGAATGGATATTGTGCACTCGTCGGTAAACAAATAACTTTATGTATGCATGTGGAATGCGATTATAGTGCACTTACATGGATCTAAGCTCATGGGAATTTTGTAGAGTGTTTGTAAATTGGATTTATTTGTAATAGCTAACTGGCATCGAAAACAATTGAAATGCACAAATTGCGAGTTTGACCATGTGTATTTGCGATTGCAATTTGAGCTTTTTCACTTTGTCTTCTTTGGCTTGGACTTGTTCAAAATCAAATTGATGTCAATACATTTTTGCGGAGGAACACTTGACTTGTCCCACTTAAAATTCCTCAACTATGTGTGCTGCTCAAGCCATTTGGCCGAATGGCTTTTTGAAATGAAGCCAACTACTTGTCACAGCCACCAGAAAGCACATGAGCCACAGGGAAAAGGAGGCCAAAGGAGACACTTAACTCAGCTTGACACACTCCTCCGCACTCTTCAAGGCTTCAATTGTTTGCCCACCACCGCTCTTTGGCATGTGGCGAACAAAAGTATTATCTAAAGATAGTCCCAACGGAGTCAGTGACCCCTCAAGTCGACATATCTACATGGTGGGCAAACATCAAGTAGTTCCTATATATAAATATAAAGTAATTACATTCAATTATAGAAAAATTAAGTTAAGTATTAAGAGATATATTCCGTAGGTATGTTTACTATAAAGTTGAAAACATTCCATATCGGTTGTCTGATAGAAAATGTCTGGGCCTTTAAGGTTGTACCCATTTAGATAAGTAAAGTACAATCATTTAGAAATATGCTTCTTTAAAATCGGATGTCTGTAAGAAAAAGTGTGGATTTTCTGAGTGATAATTCTGTATTAAAATGACATGAAAAGTTTGATAGGATCATATCCTTTCTGGTGAAGCCTATTGCTCATCTCCCCCGACAGAAGGGTAGCACTTCACGGCCGGCTGAAGTTGCCTGTCTTGTCGAGGGCTCCATGCACTTCCTGCAACTCCAAGAGCAGCAACAGCAACATCAATGGCGTCGGAAAATGCAACTGGCGCTGCTCCGGAGGAGGCGCCACTGAAGTGTCTGACGTTCACGTGTGAGTAGCAGCAGCGGCAGCTGACAGTTGACATGCTGACGGAGTTCGAGTCGTGCGACACAGACAAGTCCTGCAATAAGTGATGCCAAGTTAGTCTTTTTCAAGTCAAATCATAGCCACACTTCGCAACTATTTGGTGATCAAAAAAATGTAAGATAATATTACAAGGTTTAGGTGTTGGTTGGGTGAATTAAAATGTAATTTCGGAGAATGCTGGAAAATACTACATTGATTATACATGAGGTAAATTGTATTAATTTTTACAGATAACTTTTTATTCTGTCATTATATTCTATATCCTATCTAATATTTTATTAGTAACCAAAGCAGATCCCATTGCAACTAAAGTTTATTTTTTGATTATATAATTTTAATTGCCAAGGAATTTGTTGTAAATTTAGGTACAAATTAATTTCAACTATTTAAGGTCCAAATAAATTAGTTGGGTAAGATGTTTTAAAAAATTTGGTGTACGCTTACTTTGTGTATTTAATCTAAATTTCTAATTGTTATACCCTTGCAGAGGGTATTATAATTTTGGTCAAAAGTGTGCAACGCAGTGAAGGAGACATCTCCGACCCTATAAAGTATATATATTCTTGATCAGGATCACCTCCTGAGTTGATATAGCCATGTCCGTCTGTCCGTCTGTCCGTCTGTCCGTCTGTCCGTCTGTCCGTCTGTCCGTCTGTCTGTCCGTCTGTCTGTCCGTCTGTCTGTTTCTACGCGAACTAGTCTCTCAGTTTTAAAGCTATCGAATTGAAACTTTGCACACACCCTTCTTTCCTTTGCACGCAGTATATAAGTCGGAACGGCCGGGATCGGCCGACTATATCCTATAGCTGCCATATAACTGAACGATAGGAAATGCCATAACTCTGCTGTTTGTGAAGTTAGGAAGTTGGGATTTTCTATGGCTTCTTTATTTGGCCAATCAATTCGACCTACCAAATTTCATAAGGATCGGCCGACTATATCCTATAGCTCCCATATAACGATAGGAAATAGCATAACTTTGGTGTTTTTAGAGTTAGGAAGTTGGGATTTTCTATGGGTTTTATATTTGGCCAATCAATCCGACCTACCAAATTTTATAGGGATCGGCCGACTATATCCTATAGCTGCCATATAACTGAACGATTGAAATTGCCATAACTTTGGTGTTTTTAAAGTTAGGAAGTTGGGATTTTTATTAGTATTAAGAATGCATCATATGAATAATTTTGGAGAATATTATTTACAGAATATTCTGCAAGGGTATATCAACTTCGGCTCCGCCCGAAGTTAGCTTTCCTTTCTTGTTTTAAAAATAAATGGACAGTTGGCACACAGTTATAAACAAAGGTATAATACAAAAAAAGGAAATTAATCATAGAAAATAACAAACTTAATGAAAAGGTTTGGTCTTAAAATATGTGTTTTATAAAAGTTTTCAGCTGCTTAAAAAATCAAATTCCCATCAGAAGACAAAAATGTTGCTTGTGCTACGTCATTAATGCGAAAAGAGTGTCAAAACATACAAAGTCCCTTCAAAGCCTACCCGCGAAAAAAGGGAAAAACCCTTAAGGAAGAAAAGCGTGAAAGAAAAGCAAAATGTTGCCGCTACACGTGCCAGCATCAGCGGAAACGTCAACGCGAGCATCGACGCCAACGCACTTGACGGAAATTTTGGCAAGAGCTGTAAAATGGTTGCAATGTGTCTTCTAGCAGATGTACACTGCGACAAAAAATTTAAAGATCCTATTATATCAAATAATATTTATTACAACATATGACATTTTTTTTAAATATGGTGGAAGCATTTTAATACGTTAACACATACAATAAAAACAAGAGAGAACGCTATAGTCGAGTGTCTCGACTATTAGATACCCGTTACTCAGCTAAACAACTTAATATAAATATGCCTTCTTGTATGTTTTTCACCGCTCGAATTAGCTCCCGTGGCACCATTTTGAAACAAACTTGCGCTGCGTAGGAACTCCAAAAATCTACATGCAAAATGCCAATCTTCTAGCTTTTATAGTTTCCGAGATCTCAGCTTTCATACGGACAGACAGACAGACGGACAGACAGACAGACGGACAGACGGACATGGCTAGATCGACTCGGCTAGTGATCCTGAACAAGAATATATATACTTTATAGGGTCGGAAACGCTTCCTTCTACCTGTTACATACTTTTGCACGAATATAATATACCCTTTTACTCTACGAGTAACGGGTATAACTACCTATTTTTGTTTTATTTTTGAAATATTTAATATTTATGGTCAACGGTAGGGAAATAGGGACACAAAAAGATCAGCAATTATTGAGGTATTAGCAAATAAAACTTGGGAAATCATACTTTTTGTGGGTTTCAGAAATACAGTTTTTTACACTTCATATATATATTTATATATATATATATTTATATATTTTTTTGCGAGTGCATTAAGAACAAAATCAGGAGCCAAGGCAGGCACGGCATGAAATTAAAGGAAAGTAGCTAGAAAAGGATGCTTTGTGGCGATGGCCTGCGGTTCGGGCTGCCAGCTACTTTATGCCCTCCGTGCTTCCTGTGTCATGTCGGTTGACCGCAAAATTAAATTACAAGAAAACCCCAAACGAACAACATGGCCAAAAAGAACGAGTTGTTCCCCAAAAAAAACAACGAGCAATAACAACCAACTAGGGGAAGAAGAAACGGATTTAAAACGTTGAAGTAGGACAGCCAAGTCGAAACAATAACTAAACCAGGGGCAAAGGGAGCGGAAATGACAGCGCCGGACAGGACAGTCCAAAGTTAGGAGCTGTTTCCGTCGAACATGGTAATTACGTGTGTCCATGCTGACTGACCCCTTACACGTCATCCAAACTGACGACTCTGGGCCATTAGCCCGATTTGGGTTCGGTTCGGGTTTGATCCCCCTCCACGCCGCTCAATTAGCAATTAGTTTTATTTCAATTCAGTTTACTTAAGTACGCAATCCCCTAACCCCACCCGACCAGAAAAATAAGGATTTGTCTAACTTTTCCCAGTACTTAAAAGCTTAAGGTAAAAAAGTTTTTTGGGTCTTCAGTTTTTGCTTTTCATTTACGTTTTTTGGGTCACAGCTTTGTCAAATGGCTTGTAAGGGTTGTCGGCCAGGTTAGTAGAAAACAAGTTCAAAGGTATTTTCGCTCAGGCTTACAACCTTAATTAGAAAATAAAATGGAAAAAATGAAGTTAATATTTGGGTGGGATCAAAGCATCTCATTCTGCACTTGAAACACACCCAAAAGTAAATCCCTAAATTCGGAACTAATTAGGTATTGTAAAATTGTTTGGAAGAACAGAAAATATATGGTTTTATTTCATTCGATTTTCATTGCACGGTTATTTCATTTGTTATTTATTTAGATTTACTTTTCTGACTATCTTTCTTTAAACTTTAACTCTTTAAAGCCATCTGAGCACTCCTTAATTGATAGCGTCCTTATAAAAGCATCTAAATTGCAAGTCATCGGCAGCCAACACCCCAAACACAAAACCATCCACTCACGCACATGTAGATGTATAATATAGAAATATGTACAAAAGATTGAAGTTAGTCTTCGTCATCGCCAGAATGAGAGCTGCAAAAGCGGGCGAGTCGGGAATTGGGAGTGTCGGCGCCATCAGAAAAAAAGCTGCCACATTGTCGCCAATAATTCAACGACAACGTCGGCGGTCATAAGCGAAATGATTTATTAGCCAAAGAAGGCGAGAGATATCGGAACTGAATCCAATTCAACAAGCCGCTTAACGCGTCTCCACGCCTCTCAATCATCTCATATGTGGATGGCTCAATGCTATCAATGCATATCGCAGAGATAAATTATGATTTGCAATCGGCAAAGCATAACGTAAATATGGAATATAATTAATGACATTGTGGTGTCGTTCTTAGTTTGTGTTTTGTTTAGTTATCTTATTACTGTTTTTTTTCGCAACTTGCTTTTTTATACCCTTGCAGAGGGTATTATAATTTTGGTCAAAAGTGTGCAACGCAGTGAAGGAGACATCTCCGACCCTATAAAGTATATATATTCTTGATCAGGATCACCTCCTGAGTTGATATAGCCATGTCCGTCTGTCCGTCTGTCCGTCTGTCCGTCTGTCCGTCTGTCCGTCTGTCCGTCTGTCCGTCTGTCTGTTTCTACGCGAACTAGTCTCTCAGTTTTAAAGCTATCGAATTGAAACTTTGCACACACCCTTCTTTCCTTTGCACGCAGTATATAAGTCGGAACGGCCGGGATCGGCCGACTATATCCTATAGCTGCCATATAACTGAACGATAGGAAATGCCATAACTCTGCTGTTTGTAAAGTTAGGAAGTTGGGATTTTCTATGGGTTTTATATTTGGCCAATCAATCCGACCTACCAAATTTTATAGGGATCGGCCGACTATATCCTATAGCTGCCATATAACTGAACGATTGAAATTGCCATAACTTTGGTGTTTTTAAAGTTAGGAAGTTGGGATTTTTATTTGTATTAAGAATGCATCATATGAATAATTTTGGAGAATATTATTTACAGAATATTCTGCAAGGGTATATCAACTTCGGCTCCGCCCGAAGTTAGCTTTCCTTTCTTGTTTTTAATTTATTTAGGTTATTTCCTTGAATTTGTTCGTTTTCAGCATCACTGCCCTGTAATATGACTGCATGCGGCGAATGCTATATTACATTTAATAGCTTCTCTCCCCAAACTCTTCGGGCATTCAATTTATTTCCTTTCAGAAACATTTTATACACACGTTGTTGTGTCGTGCTTTTTGAATTTTTCATATCCTCTTCTCGCGACTCTCTTACATAATTGCTTTTGGGGGCTTTGCTGCTGTGACTTTTGTTGCGATTTGCTGAAAGCCATGATTTCATTTTAAATGAGTTTTTGATTTATGCATTAAACACATAATTGTAGCACATTTCATATTTCTCTTTCGGCGTCCTCGCCGGCTTTCTTTCCTTTGTCCTCGGATTCTGCCGGAGGATTTGTCTGCCATTTGGTGTGCATAATTTAATGTTTGGCTTGATTTATGCGGAGACGCCAAGAGAGCGAAACTCTGAAAAAGGTTTTAATATAACAAATAAGTTTGGGATTTTGTTAAATGGGTTCATAAGGCATTTGATCTCAGCAGAGGATTATGGTGAGAAAAAGACAATTCAACACAGATGAGAAGGGCGCACATAAGATTCCAGATACTATTTTATTTTTTTCTTTTCAAAAATCACAGTATGCATAAATGTGAGGTAGTCCTTAGGCTAATCGTTCATTAAACGTTGACTAAGTTTTTCAACCAACGCCTCTTAGGAAATTACTTCGTAACTTGCAAGAATGAAGATTATTTTACATTTTCCACTTTGAATCAGTTTTTGGCCCTAAGCGCATAATTCCATTAAAACGAACCCCCCCAAAATCTCTCGCACAGAGCACAGTTTTCAAATCCTTTCCCATCTAGCACACTCAGAAAGATAGACAAGTCCCAAAAAGGCGTCCTTACAGCAATTAAACTAAAAGCAATTAGATGCACTGGCAATAAAAATTTAAATATTCATATTTTCGGTCCACATTAAATGGGGCATGTGGCAAGAGGGTAATGCACACTGAGATTACTTACTGCAAAATGATGTCAAATTATTGAGAGCTCGTTAAACATTTCTGCCATCCGCCTCCGGCTTACCCAGTTTTACCCACTGCGCGTAATGGAGTGTAAAGTTTTGAATATTTTCCCAAAAATAAATAATGTTGATTTCATGTGCACGAGCTTGAAACTTGGATTATGATGCTAATAAAAAATTGTCCGAAAGGTATTTATTTTCAGGTCAACATGTAGAACATAATTATATTTAAGTTAAGGTTTTTGCATGAGTAAAAAGAGCTATTGCTAATGGAACAGTGTTTTTATATCTGCTCAGCAGTTTAATACGATTATGACTGTTCTCAAGCTCCGTAAATCAATAAGGTTAAAAGGTCAAACCAGAGCGTTGCCAATTTCATTAGGTTTGGACTCGTTTCTCTATGCTATTTACGCATGGAGGCGAAAGTGTTTGAAACATTTATACTTTATTGCTATTTTGCATGCATAAATAGTCGTCGGAGGAGGATGTGGATGTGAAGCTCCCAGAATCAATTCCATACCGGCGAGCGCCTCTGTAGAGTTTGCCAAGTGGGTCACGTATCGCCAGTATCTGTATCTGCATGCCCTTAACTACACAACTTTGGGAAGTTATGCAGCATACTTTTCGGCTGATATACACACACTTGTATGTATAATACTCCCTTTCGTTTTTCTTGTTCATTGAATCGAATTTCGAACACTTCTCTAGCACTCTTTCCTGCTCTTCTGCGGAGAATAAAAATTCAATTATTTCAACTGACTCCTGCCATTTGTTGAGCAGACTTTTAGCATTCGTTAATGTATTTTTTCGTAACAAAGCAATTGTGAGATATTTATTTAAATGCAAAACACGACACTTTAATTAACATGTACCAATTGATTTACGCCGCATTAATTGTCATGTCACATATTCGCAGCCTACCAACTGCAATTTATTCAATTAATGGCTAATGTAAAAAATGAACAAAGGATTCGATATATTGTTACCCTTTCTCTTTATTATGCCAGCAACAAATATAAATTTATGAAGCAGTGAGATTAATAAGGTTAAATACAATTCATATTACCACTCCCATCAAATTATCGAATCATCTGCCTGTCATGCGTAACTTCTTTCAATTATTTTACTGCCATTACTATTGAAAAAGGAAGGCAATTTGCATAATTATAATTGATTATCAATGTATGTACAACATATGTCTGATCAAATATTAACCATAAATCATTACAAATATTGAATTAAAATATTAAACGACGGAAGGCAAATAAAAACGAAAAGGCCAGTGAAATAAATGTGAAATGAAACCCAAAGAGAACGAGGAGTTGCATTGGAAGGCAAGTGCGGGCCAAGTGCCACTAGAATAATGTGTCAATAACGTGCGATTATATCGACTACAATCGGGCCAACTCCCACCCGATTTCTAAGACCCTTAACGTCAGTCAGCCAGCCAACATATTGCGGATAAAAAAACGGGGAGCACGAGCAAATTGTGTGAAGTTAATAAAATAAGGGAATCGGCAAAGCGTCGCCCCTTGAATGAGGTTCAATGGCGAAGTGGTTCGACTTTTGCCCTTTCTTATTTCTCCTATTTGCTGCCGCTGCTCATTTTATACTTTTGATATTCCTAAAAGTCACGTATTTATTTTTATTTCATTTTTCCTGTCTGCCTGTTTTTGCAAGGGCTAACGGAAAAAATCAATTGCGCGCAAATTGAGTAAATGTCATTTAGACATCCGCTTTGACAACCAACAAACCCGACTAAAGAACATAATCATGAACACAAAGGCCCACACTCACACGCCTGCCACAAAGTATGCGACAATGTGGCATCTGAACCCGCCATTGCATAAATATGTGAGTTGACAATTTCCAAGGATTTAAATGAATATGTGCTATATATACGTACATATGTACTTTAGGGTGGTCGGGAGTTGAGTGTAAATTGTTTGTTTCATATTTAAGGTACATGTACCTTGAAGATTTAAAGGAAATAGTCACATTACCCATACGCACTGTTGAACAAAGTTTTGATTGCCCAAACAAACACTTTAATATAAATACCTTTAAAGTTCTTAATAGGACAAATGCGTTGATTATTCAAATTCATTGTTGACATTAAAAATGTATGAGTCTGTGAACAAATATAATTTTGCATTACCAATTCAATATTGTTTTCCTTTAACACCCTTTACCAATAATTATTAAGTGGCTAAATTATTTGGAGACAAAATCATCTGAATTTTAAATTTAAGCGGTTCACCCTAATGCAGATGTGTGTGCTTTACCACTTTGAACACAATCTAATGTCAACAGGACAGACACCGAGAGACTCCTTCGGCGTCAGGCATTGCACTATGTCGTCCGTCCAGACCGACTTATAAATGCGGTTTAGCTTCCATCTGGTTTTGTCATAAGTGAACAGACCCCAGTCTTTGTATTTGAGTGTGGGCGAATGTGTCAGTGTCTGCGGCTTGTGCGTATCAATGGAGCAGTTAGTCGAGTGGCACTCCTTGCTTCTCGTTGATTTTATTGGATTATCAGGCAAATTTTGTAGTATTCCTCCGCCTTATCCCCTTGCAAAAGCATATTGAATATCCCCCATGAACCCAAAATGGCTTTACTTAGGCAACGAGTTTTTTGAAGCATATTTACTTTGAATTGATATGGGATTCAGGGTGGATAATGGCTGAAAAGTAAATATGCCGAAATCAAATTGAGAAAGTTTGAAGCACGTAAATGGACAAGTATTGAAATGGCAACTAAGGACTTTGCGAAGTCGAAATATATTAATTTGAAGTATCTAATATGTAAGAGATTCGTTGTCGGTAAGATATTAAAAACAATTCAAACCAAGTACATTTTTCTTTTTGTTTTATATTTAGTAATAAAATAGATTCTTTTTTTTTTATTTAACAAATAATAGTAGATTGTTTTCTTTTCCTAAGAGGTTTTATATAAATGAATAAGGCAACATTTTTGCAATTTACCTCACGGTAATCAGCTTTCAAGGTGACAGTCTAAAAATCCATCCAATCGATTTCGATGATAAAAAGTTCTCCCGCCTTCTTTTTCTCTTCGCAGTGCATTAAAAGAATTGCACATTGAGAGACTCCTTTCCTTGCAATATTTCTAATTTCCCCCAGATTCTGATGGCCGCCAGGAATGTAGTTGACGCACAGCTGCGCTTCTGTTTTTCTCAGCCACAGGAAAAAATCTAAAAATATACAGAGTAGAGAGAAAAAACAACAAGCCGCACATTTCGTACAGACTCACACGTACACATGGGTAAATACCGACAAACCCACGACAACTAGATGTAGGACCATCTGATGGGCGGAGTGTGGGAAAACGCTCGTTTTAATTGTTGAACCACACAAGTGCTCACATAAGGGTTGGCTGGGGAACTGGGTACATCTACCAATGAGCAATGGGAACATTTCCATTTCATTTCAGCTCGAGTTGAGCCCAGACTTTGCTTAACCCACATGAAGAGAAATCAACTTGAGTTGCATTTTAATTTACACACCAAAATTTTCCTACGGCAAACATGCCGCAGCCAAGGGCCATAAATAAATAAAACTTCAGCTAAAACTAAAGCAAATACTTTCGGCAGCTCAGATACTAAATGGGTGTATGGACAAAGGGGAGGGGGGATTAGGAGAACTCAATTTGCCAGCAGCAGAGCAAATTCGTTAGAATCCAGGTGCCGGTTGGGCGGCAAAGAAAAGCAGGTAGTCCTGCTAAATCGGCGGAAAAACAAGCGGCAGAAAGCGAACAGCATGCAAATCAGTTGGGCATGCGGCAAAAAGGTGTAACGGCAGCACAAAAACGAACAAAATCGCCAATCGAAGTTTGGGTAATCGAGCAGTTGAGACGCGACCAGGGGGGATGCGAAATACAGGCAGGATACACGTTCCTCAGTTGGCGTATTCTTGCTCCTTTCTTGCCCTCCATTAGATCCTTCTGTTTCTAAGATTCACAAGAAAAGGCTACCTGAGAAGTTCTTAAAGCTATTTTAATTCGAATGTTTGCCAAAGGGAACAATAAAATGGGAGAATGCGAAAAAAATCTTAAGGAAATCGATTGGTCTTAAGGTTAAAAAAGGATTTTTGCAGGGTCAATCTTACATTAACATCTTAAAACTCAAAATATTTGAATAATTTTCAGAACATATTTGAAACTTTTGAGGCCTTTAAAGTTAGATCATGATTTGTAGATAAAATAAATTTAACAAAAATAAAAGACAAACATATCTTACAAACCATTTTAACAAAATTCTTTAATTTGTCTGTCTTTCTTGATTTAAAAAGACAGCTCATAGCAAACCAAATCACAGTTTTTTACCAAAAATTCCCACCACTGAACGTTTTTCCCCCATAAACCTTAAAAAGGGGCCACCGGAGGACTGAAGTGAATGCAAATAGCGCAGGTTCGCGCAATAAATTTGAAACGTTTTCACGTTGCAGTTTGACTTTCTGCAGTTCCCCATTTATTTGTGCTAACAATTTTGTCGCTTGCAAACCGACTCCCTCCCCATTTCCATTTCCACACACACAGTGGAATACATATATTTTTTTTGAGCATTTGCCATGACAATTTGCTGCTCAATTGAACTCGCACGGATTGCAGGCTCACCTGCCTCCAGCTCTATCTTGCTCACTTTGTCAGTGGCTGCTCACCTGTCCCTTTGCCCTGTTTTGCATAAGTTTGACAGCTTTCTCTATGTGTGCATGTGCCGCTAACGAAGTCATTCAGCGTTTGTGTCAGAGGCGTTCCGTGGGGCCATGAAGCTGGCCAGGAGTGCGGGAGTTTGGGGGAAGCCACCTGGTTGCAGCTGCAACTTGCCCAAAAAGCGCGTCACGAAGCTGCGTTCATTATGTTGCCACTCTGCCACGTCAATGTGGCATGTGTGTGTGTGTATGGAAGAGTAGTATGCGCCGGCATCCTATGCTTTTGTACCCTTCCAAAAGGTATTTCCATTCGACCATTCAATATTTTTTTAAATATCTGGACAAGCATATTTGCATTTCATTTTCTTTCCACCCACCACTTACTTGATAGAAATATTTTTATTACACAACTTACTTACCTTTAACAACCTATAATAAATAATAAATACAAAAGTTAGATGCCAAGAGAGGTTGTATACCAAGGATTGCCCGGAGAACTTCACCAAAATTTATTATTTTAGGCTTTAAGGATATACCATGTAGCTGGAGGGTATTTGAATGCTTTGGTATGCGAGGCCAGCCGTCCTATCTTGTTGTTTTTTGGGTACTATTTTGCGGCCATTGCAACTGTCGGGATGTCAGTCGGATTGGGGCGGAACAGAAAAGGGGGCGGGGCCGGTGTTGTGGCTGCAGCTGCGGCGCTGCATGTCCTCTCTGATTTATGTTGCCAATCAGGCATTTTGCTTGCGGTTGCACTCTGTTACGCGTCGTGCTCCTCGCTCCGTTGATTTGTTACCTGTACGCAGCGTAAACAAGGTTGCAAATGGATTTGGTGCGACTGCCGCAAAGTTTATGAGCTCCACTTGGCTGTACATCATCCCATTTGGTGTTTTCCGGATAAGCCGCTTACTGAATCAAAAAGGTCGAATGGAAGGAGTCTCCTCGAAAGAAATTAAACCGAGTCGAGTGTGCTGCCGATTACTCCCTGACATCGTTGAAAAAATTGCATTTGCCCCAGCTGCTCATCGGATAATGGCAAATATATAGCCTACTTTTCGGGATATATTAGACAAATGTCTAAGCTGTGTTACCTATAAAATATTAAATGCATTTGCAAAGGCATATATATCCAGAGAGCCAACGAAGGAACGAAATCCAAGTCGGGTCCCATAATTCAACGTTTGAGTCAAGATACTTGCCAAGTTATCTAAATGCTAGCAGGAGCAATCTTCTATCGCCACCTCCTCTCCATTTTCGTTTTCTGGCAAGCAACTGGGCCAAAATCTTTCCACTTTGCTAGCCACCCATTTTTATTTCATTTCTTCTCTTTGTCCTTAGTCTCTTCGAAGATTGAACAAGAAAAACGCATTACGATTTCTTTAGTCGTCTAAGAGAATTATAATCTTTTTGGTGGAAATTTTAAAGCGAATCTCTCGTGCTTATCATAGATACTGGCAAATGTATTGGCCAAAACGAAGAGAGGATTTTCCCTATTTTCCTTCCCCTTTCGATTAAACTCCTTGCCCATAAATGGCCCGACATCTGTCACGTTTACTCGCATGGACGCACGTGTGATGAATACTTGGCAATTAGGGAGGCCGGCGAATCCCTGTTGACATAACCAGGAAGAAATCATTTAGGAAACGTCCTTGTCAATTCCGGCTGACGTTTGAAGCTGGTCTCTGTGGTGGTGTAGGGGAAATACCCCCACCTATATAAATATATTATTTATTTACTCTCCTGATTTCGGTTGCCAGCTACGTGCTGCAAATGCCTAAAAAGACATTCAGAGATAAATTTGCTGCATTTTTTGAATTGGCTGACATATGTGTGTGGGGATTTGATTGATCACTTATTGTTAGTGTGTTTAAGAAAAGACCTAATCAGACTATTTTGTATTATCAATTTATTTTGGAATTTCACTGGGCTGCTAAGTGTGATAAATTATACGAACCAAATAAGGAGCTGAAAAACACAACAGTTTAGATTTATGGTTAATTTTTGCCTCGCAATTTTACCCTGATAACTAGTAACGAAAATACGTTGAAAACGTAATGACCTTTTCATATTTATATGTATCAAAATTTGATTTAAATATTATTAAACTTTATTTAGTTGAACTACTTATATTTATTTTACAACCATTTAATAAAGTTCTTACTTTGTATGTTTACTTACAGGTATGCTTCTAATCTTATGTCCAGGGTAAACAAACGTTAGTTTATGGCCAAAGTTCCAGTACTCATAAAAATGTTTTGCCACAAGATCTCTCGACATAAGCGAGTGGGATTAAAGGGTATATGTATTTTGTGGGTAAGTTATCCACTCTTAGCGGAGTGCGGTGTGGCACAGTTTACTGCTGCACGTAGTTGTAAATTGTCAGATTATTTGATTTGTGGTTAAATACAGCCTAGACGTAAAACGAAGCCCCAAACAAAGATGAGTCGTTAAAAGGGTGCTAAAATCAAGTAGTTGTCCTGGCAACGGGTAATTGGGGTACAGAAATAATGGCAAGCCAAAGGAAATCCAGAAACGCACTGAAACTACACGATACCGAGATCCCAACGGGGAAGGGAAATCTCTCTCTGAGCCACTTGCCAATCCCCCATATATGTGTGCAATGTATGTTGTTTTTGCGCCCCGGCGCTTTAGTTGCTTTTTATGAATTTTGTATTTGTGCGAGTAAATTCCCTTTTGCCGGTGCCACATGACGTATGAGTAATGGCTTTAGCATGCCCTGCTTTTGTCTCGCACTGTCGGCATTTTTGTTGCAGCTTCTGTTCTTGTTTATTCTGCGGTCGCGTTTACCACCGGCCTCCAATCCCCCACCACCCCCTCAGCGGTGCCTGTCCGCAATCGCATATGCATGGATTTTATCCGAAACTATGGTATAGTGAATATATCTGCTATGTGTCTGTGCTCCTTTTGTTCCTGGTGTTGCTGCTGGTATTACTGTCTGCCTTTCTCCTGCTTTGTCAAATCGGTTTGTTTAAATTGAATACTTTGTATCGTTTTGTTAAACAGGATTTTTTTTCCACAAGTCCCATTGGTGAATAAAAATGAATTGTTGTTCAATTTCAGAGGATAAACAACATGACAGCATCGAGCTTTAAAGAATGATCAAAGAGTTAAATTGTTTTTGCAATTAATCTAGTGCTTCAAGTCCATACAACGGAATAATCCCAATGAGATTTATTAGGTATTTATGTCTTTTGGCCCACCACTCTTCGACGTCGTTATATTTGCCTTAATGAACCCTTCAACACAATTCAAAAATTTTATACCCATTCATTATTTTGCCGAGAGATTTCTTTGCTTTTGCGAGGCTAAATAAACTCAGAAGGCATGCACTTGGGACTTAATCTGCCGCATAATTCAAAAGCCTCTGCATCATGGTCTGACAGGCCAAAACCGAAGGAACCAAGAACCCACAGAATCGGGCGAAAAAAACCCGAACATAAACCTAAACCCAAACCCAAACCAGCGAATGGAGGAAAGAAAGTTTCCTCCGAGGCAGAAAAGTTTTCCTCCCGTTTAGCTGTTCCACCCACGACGCCTTTTGCCGTTGGTAACTTCATATTTATATAATAACTTTATGTTTATGTTGTAGATTTTCGTCCCATTCCGTTCCCTTCATAAGTGGGGGTAAATTTACAATAACAGCGATGGGCACAGTGGATGGAAAGCAAGCCAAGGACAAAGACTAAAACAGCAAACAAAGTGCAAAAGCACACATACTGAAGCTGT
Source organism: Drosophila fuyamai (assembly GCA_018153365.1). Classification (NCBI taxonomy): domain Eukaryota; kingdom Metazoa; phylum Arthropoda; class Insecta; order Diptera; family Drosophilidae; genus Drosophila; species Drosophila fuyamai. The sequence continues at coordinate 8,304,829 of JAECXW010000116.1, read as the reverse complement.
AGCCATAACAAAAGGCGCGTTGGCGTCTAAAGTTGATTTCTTAATGTCTTCCAAGCATCCACTGTTTGTCTTGATGAAGAAAATGGCAGAGCCCGGCGATGATACACCCACATATGTAGTCAAGTCGAAAGCCATTGCCCGAGGCAATTTACACTGAAGCTGTTTATTTTGAAACACTTGCCGGGACGAAAAGCGCGCACAGCCAATATTGAGTGAGCCACTATGACAAAGTCAGGTCCTTACTGTCTTCGACATTCGCAAGCGGAAGCGGAAATGTGCATTATTTGATATGACTCTGTTTTTGTTATTTGTTGTTGCGCTTCTCCACACACTCGACTGGATTGGTAGCAAAGCAAAGTCCCTTTGACAATTTTAAACAGAGTTGGTGAAGGGCTGGGCCGAAAAGAAATAACTTCGGTGATATGCGAAGAGAAATTTAATTGAATTCCCTCGACCACAAAGAATGCTCAATGGCATATGGAAAATGGAAAATTACCCAACCAAGAAAAGGCAGTAATAAATTTCCTTCCAAATTGTAAATAAATATCGAATTCAAAAGAATTTATATCTATTTCATTTATCTCTACTTTTTAATTAAAGTTTTATACTCACTGCAAGAGATTTCGTGTTTGAAAAAAAAGTTCTTTCTATTTGAAATTTTAATAACCTTTGCTATTTTCCACTTCGTCAGCTGCAAATAAGAAAATTCATTTTCGTTTACCTTTTGGGTGAGCTCAAAAGTTTTTCCCAACTAACTTGGCTTATCTCCCAACTCCTCCTGGATTCATGCACATTTTATTATCATATTTATTAATTTCCTTGAAATCCATCCTTCAACCTTTTTAAGTCAATATATAATGCAATTCACATTTTTCTCCTCAACAAGTTGCAAACAATGTGAAAACTATTTTTTTCTTTCTTCTTTCGCCATAAATTTCACTGCTTTTTGGGGGTGATGAGGGGCTGCATTTGACAGACTTTGAATTTTTGGTATAGTTCACATCCAATCTCGGCTCATTTATTGTTGCTAGAATATAGTGTGTGTGTGTGTGTGTGGGCAAAGACTTCATTCAACCGCAGGCGCTGAAATTCAAAAGCACACAAAACTTTTTTAGAGGACACAACGGGAAATTTGAAGCACCTTAGTTTGGTCAAAAGTTTTCGAGCGCCAAATAATAAAAAATAGGACCGAAAAACTATACTTACACACAGCTGAGCGGGCTAGACAGAAAACCGATATTCAAAGCCTAAAAAAAATTCTGTCGAAATGAAGAGAAAATATGCAGAACAAAGTTTTCGCCACGCCAGACTCTGTGGTAAATGAAATTTTAATAAACCCAAAATGGTCTTTGGCTAAATCGCTTTTTCTGTTTCTGTGGGCGTGCAGCGATGTTACGCATACGCCATGTAAGCCGCCTTGTGGTAAATTTTAATTGGCTTGTCGCGAGTTGGTATTTTTTCACTACATTCGCTTGATTTTGATTTTCTCCCTCGCCGACAGAGGCATGATTAAAAACTTTACATAGTTTCTCGCTGGTTTTGGTTCTGGTTTCGGTTTCTGTTTCCCATTTGTTTTTGGCATTATTGCAGACAGAACTTTTGTATGAGAAACTTAGCTTCAAATTGGCCACGCCCACCCATGAAGGGAAAGTTGGGCCGTTGTCGTTCGTCGGTTGGCATGACAGCGATTTTATATAAGAATAGTTGGCCCATAGTCTCGGGGATACAGGTAAAGTTTAGGATTTTAATTAGTTTCGGCCGTCGCTTAGTGCCAAAGCAATTTGTTAGATAGGGCTAACTTGCCTTAATATAAATCTCACTCTCCGTCTCACAGCGTTTAATATTGCCTGTCTACTGTGGTCGAAGGGATATCTCTTTAGTTTCAATTAATGGCTGGAAAGAGAATAGATGTTTTCTGCAAGTTGGGCAAACTAACTTCCTGGAAACATTTGTGTACGAATAGTTAGCCACTTGGGTAACCCGCTCTTAAGTACTTACTTGAAATCAAACAATTGCCTTTTGCCAATTTTACCGGGTTAATAGTATGTGCATAATCAATCCATTTATTTATAATTTCTTTACTAATGAATTAATTAAGTGGCGGTGATTCCTGTCCCTGTAATCGAAGCCAAAGCCAACATTAATGAACTTTGCAAACTTCAAAAGACAAATTTAAGTAATTCCTCTTGTTTACACTTTAACACTGCCAGTATTTGTTGATGTTAATTAATCATCTGGGCTTGACGTGTAGGTGTCAACATTATCTTTCGCCAACCACTCACATTCCATTCACAAAAAAGTTGAGCATTTTAATTACATTTACTCACACCGTAGTCTAAGCTCAGCAGGATGCCAAAACCATTTTAATATATGCCACAGACGTTGTGCCTTTGGGTTTCCATTAATTTGTTTCTCTTGTTTGGTATTCCCCGGGCTTATTATTATGACTTTTCATTGGCTTCTTCACACATGCTGTCCTGGCAAAGCATTTCCCTCGTATGTTCTTATTTATTGGATTTGGGATTTGCTGATGCTGCCTGAGCAGTATTGGGATTTATTTTTTCTGCGCTTCCCGTTTTCCTTGTTTTCCAACAGTAGCCTGTATAATTAAGTTTGGCCTTTGATATATATTCACCCACCTGTCTCCCATCGGACTGCCATCAGTCACTTCTTATGCAAATGCGGTTGGCCGTCGTCCTGCTCACTTAACCACACGTGTGAAACTCCACGACAAAAGAACAAACGTCGACTTTCGGATATCCTTTTTATCCGTTTTTATTTATTCGATTTTTTTTTTAAGATTTCTTGTGATAACCTACTTTAATAAAAACATAAATAAATTAATTAAATGTTAGTAAAACAAAAACGATTTAAAGGGTTTTTTGCATTCACTTGAATAACCATTTATGTTTTAAAATAGCTCAAGAGACACCAAAGTAGTTTTTCTTTTTTTGAAAATGAATTAAATGTTTTAACAATGTTTTCCTTCACAAATGACTGCAGCGCTTTATTAACTGAGCTACCTGCAACACCCTTCTTTGCCACGAATATATATCGTTTACTTTCTTATTCAAAATGGCCCCCAAATGTGAAATTCCCTGCCGCTGCACAAGGGCGAAATAAATGTCGAGCACTGAGACGTGGGGTCACGTGCGTAAAAAGTTGTGTGTGTGCTTGTCTGTCGGCGATATCCTCGGCAGTTGCCAGGACCTCCATGCAACTCCCTCCGCTGAGCCAGCAGCATATTCAAATGCATATTGATTCTGCGGTCCATCAGCTGTCACTGTCTGTGCCCCCGTGCTGCTTGTTTACAAGTGCCGCAATCATGATACGCATCGGCAAACGAGCCACCAGCCAAGGGTCCACCTGATGGCATCAGCCAAAAACCAAGAAACAGCTTCGGGGGAAAAAGAAGGTCCCACAACATACATAGCTGGCAGAAGGCCTGAGCTAAACATATCCCTAGCCAAGTAGACAAAAGCAGCAAAAATTTGCATATCTTCCTGGTATCCACCGAGTGTGTGTTCTCTCCCATTTCTCTGTCTGTTTTTGCACTTTCCAGGTCTTTCCCTTCCTCCTATCACCCCACATATTGCTGGCCATTTAGAACCTAAATGGTAAATAGACCTTTCGGCTTGTTAATGAGGTATTGGCAAGTGGGGAACTGAAGTCAGGGGTGCAGGAAATCAAAGCGAAGAACCCTGAAGTCTTTGCCGGCCCTAACTATTGTAACTTTTGTCCAACCATAAGTAAATTTACATTCCCTTCATAGTTAATTAAAAGTCTGAGAAAACTCCTTTCGGTATACCAAATCTATGCATTCAGTTGTGGTTTAAAAAGGATTTTTCTTTTCAAACTTTGATCGGAAACTTTTTATTTGTTTGTCGATCGAATTACCATTTCCAAGCAAGTAAAGCAGCATTAATATCCTGCCAGAATTACCCCACTTTGGTTTTAAATCGAACACCAGCCTTTGCCCCCTTCTAATTGCTTGTTCACGTCCTTCTCCATCCCAGGACCAAATTTGTAGCTGTTTTGCTCGTCTCGAAGACCAAGAAACGAAAAAAACAGGGAAAACAGAGTATAAATGTGCATGAAACAGCAGCAGCAGCAGCATCCCCGATTCGAATCCTGCAACGTGCGTTGCGATAAATCAAAAATCTGCAGCCAAGGCAAGAGGGTTACCCTAACCACGGCGGCTTCATCCTTTCAGTGGCGAACGAGGGAAATGCATTGGCCATGCAAACATTGCTGATTGTGTAAACAGCAGTGAGAAGCAGAGAGAAGACTTTTTGGGGCAGACGGGACTGGGGCAGGGGTGCTACTTTCTGCACAACAATGAAATTGAATTTCAATGCCATCTCCCTTATTGTTGTCAGCCCTGGCAATAATTGTCCATGCTCACAGCACGCGTGCATGTGTGGTGCATATACTTGAGGCTGCCACGATGGTCCTCAACTGCATTCCACGCTATTTGCCAATGATTGCATCTTTTTACCAGACCCGAAACAACAAGGAAAACAGTCGCATCCTGGAAACCATTATCGCCAGCAGTCAAGCGACAGCGTCCCAATCCTGGCGCTCCCAATTCCCATTTGCAGTTGCCATTGCATTTGGCATACGTGTAAATCGTAAATTTCCGTCCGCAAAACGAATGGTAACCGGATTGGTAAGCGGTGGAAGACCCAGAACCGGAGTCGCACCAGTCCAAGACCCGGACTGCACAGGGCAATAGCTCATTGTGGACAGCGACAGCGACAGCGACGGCAACAGAAAACAAAAGTCACTTCCTCGGTAATGGAATAAATATCCGTGAGGGCCATCTTTCTCTGCTCGCGCACTCACATATAGTGATTGTCCAACATTTTGCGGCTATTTATGGGACGGACTTTATGGCTGGCAATTGAAAATAAAGGTGCGGAGACGGAATGCATTGTTCGGAGATTTATTTATGCCTGAGATACAACTTTAATTTCGCTATGCGGACTCTCTTTATTACTTAAATTAATTTAACTCAACTATTCCGCTGGGTGGTTCAAATTATGTTATCAATTTCAAGTATTAAGTTGTCAGTAAAAGTACAAATAAATGTATGATATTCAGTTCATAAAATTAAATGTACTTATCAAATTAAGTTAATATCTAAAAGGTAGACTAAAACTCAGAAATTTATGAATAAGACAATATGTTTTTAAAGGTTTTTCTAGTTATGAAGATTTAATTTCATCAGCAGTCTCCCTTAATCTGCAAAAATGCCATGCGATTGTTAAAGAAACCTTGGTTAAAAAGAATTTAAATTTGAATAGTTCAAATTTTGCTTACTGATTTCCCAGAAATTGTTATTCAAAAATCCAATTTCATCGCATCAATGCAGAAGCAATCCCCAGCACATCGCTGTTTTTGTATATTGTGCATATTTGTCACATTGAAGATGACCAGCTGTGAGTTGGGACATGATCCGCATCCGCATCCGCTCCTGCTTACCTGTGCTCACATTTCACTCCTGTTCGATTGAGCCAAGAAGGAAATGCGAGACATGAAAGCTCTTATGACATTGCACACAGTGATGCGGATGCTGGAGTGGATGGTGGCTGTCTTTTATTGTCGGCGGTGTATAATTTTCACACTCCTGGCGCGGATGCTACTGCGGATGCGGATAGCAAGGATGGTTGTTTGTGCTACCATTGGACCTCCGGCGATTCGCCCACCCCATCACGGCTGATTTGATTGCACTGAGCTTTGGTTCTTGGCTGTTTTTTTTTGTCCTTTCTGCGTTTTGCTTTTGCTTCGTCCACCATTTTGATTATGTTGCAGCATTTTGCATCATAATACTCATAAATATTTATGAACCAAGTTGGCTAAACATGGAACGGACATAAAATACCTCTTCCACAATCTTTCTTTTCTCATGCATTTAAAGCAAAGCCGATATCAAATACAATCAGGCAAATGTCTGGGCCAAGCTTAGGCAAATGAAGTCGTATGATATGTGGTCAGAGTTGAAATGAAAACATAAAATCACTTTTCCTGTACATAGCTATTGATTGCTGGAAAATTCATTTAAACGAACTGTTTTACTATGCGGAAAGTCATTTCGTTCACCAAAAAACTGTCGAAATAAATTGAAAGCATTGGCCAGCAAAATAATCTAACCATACGGGAACGATATCAATTTGCCTCTGATGTGTGCAAACAAAAAGAAAAGAGAAACGGAGATTATTCGGCACTTTGTTTTAGTACGAATGCCCAGAAGAAAAATTCGATTTTTTGCTGATAAAATATGTTTTGATTTGCAGACATTTAGTTGGCAGTTAGTTTTCCCAGTTGGACGAAGTTTTTCAAACCAGAATGACAATTTGATTAGTTCAAAACGAGTTAAAATTTGTTTTCGGCTGGTTTTGTTAAACCACAAAACTTTGCGACAGGTTTTTATGAAAATTCCATTTCGTTTTATTGATAGGTTCGTGGCCAAAAATCATAATCAATTCAATTAGTTTGAGAAATTTAATAGTTTTTGTTAGTAAGGATACAGTTATAGTTTTTATTAAAATTTATCCCTTTTATTAAGCTGCATAAATAATAAAACTGGCTCTCATGGCGTATACGTGATGTCAGAAAACCTTGCATACTTTTAGGATCTATTAATATCCTTTAAACCTAGACAATTCACTTAAAATATACGCTGAGACAGACAAGTGAGGCATTTAAACATAAAATGCAACAGCATGCTCAAGTTTCAAAATTTCTGAGACTTCTTAGTTTTCTTTGGTTCAACTCTCAGCTGGATTTCGGGGATTGTCGGAAACTTGTCTTCACTTTTGACTTGTTCTCTGTGCGAAAGGCACAACGTCGGCAACTACAACAAATGACTCATTTTCCACGCACTTCATTCTACTGTTGCCGCCTTCAGTGCCAAAAGTTTCTCACCAGTCTGTGCAAAACCAAACAATGCCGTGGAGGGGGAGGGTGAGCAACCAACTTCTTGCTTCCTTGATATATATACCCCCAGTTTTGCATTTCATATGGCTTGGATATTTATCATAAATTTGACTGTGCTACGCTATTGCTTTGATGCGGTTTCCTCTTACTATCCCGCTTTTATCTCGCGCTGGCAATCGCCTTGATTCATAAATTATTTCATATTTCATTTCCTCCGCGTGATGCAACAAAAAAGAAAGACTAAATAAATAAATGCACGCTGAGCACTGAGAAACACGCAAATATATACAGAATGTTCGCCTTTCGAGAAACGACTATACATATTTCAGTCTCTGCCCCACGGCGATGCAATAAAATGTCTGCTTCTGCTGATTTTGTCTGGTCTTGTCCAAGCATTGGCCAAAGTAAACATAATAATAATAATTCCAACTGCAACTTAAATTTTTCTCTGTGGGATCCTTCACATTTAATATTTAAACACATTTAAAGTGCATAGAAAAAATGGAAAGTTGTATAATAGGGCCAAATTAATAAAACTCACCAAAGAATGCGCAATAAAACATTAAAAGCTGTATAGTACAATAAACTGAAAAATGACGCTGAAATTGTGAAGTGTCATTAAACGTTATCTTTAATATCAGATAGGTAAACTAGACAGAACGTGACGGGGTTCCGGTTATCTTAATATAATATATATATGCTTGTTTTCATTCACTCATTAGTTAACTTGTTGTCACAAAATGCTGTATTACAGATTACAGGAAAATAATTGGCATGGCTAACTTGCAAATTTAACAGTTACATGCGATTTTCTCCCACCATCTTTGTTTATCAGAACATATAATAGCACTTAGCCAAACTCATAACTTTAAAAAATTGTTTCCGATGTATAAGATATAAACTATCATTTAGCTAATTCTTGTTTAAGTACTTTTTTGTAACTTAAACACTACCCCTGTCAGTAAAACTAGTTTTGATTTTCGTGTATTCTAAATATATATTTTTACAAAAAATTAGAATTTCACACAAAAAAAAAATGTTTGAATTTGGAGTTTAGGGCGGTTTTTTTTACTAATTTATTTAATTGAAAAATGAGTAGTTTCTGGAACCTACCGCATACTTTTCCTCATTTATCTAATCCATAACAATTAAACTTATTGTTGCGTTACGTTTATGATAAATACCAATACAAGTCACCGTGTAAACTTTACACAGATAATTTTAATGAAGCAATAAGTGTGACAAATATTGATAATAGGGTTTATTTTTTTGTTTAAAAATTTACTCTGCTATTTTTTCGCCAGTTTTGCAGTAGAACCAATGATCTGTATAGCAAACACCTCCTTTGGTTCGGGCAGCCCAATAGGCATCCTTCACGTTGTCGGATACACTCTTGGGCCTGCCAGTTGGCACGAAAAACCAGATTTCATAGGTCGGATTGTACGACAGCACCTTGCGTTCCAAGCCCTCAGAACTGAAGGAGATGTAAATAAATTTATTAAGGTAATTGTATATTAATGGTAAGGAGTTACCTTTGCTGGCTAGCTGGCAGCAGCAGGATAATTGCAATTATTATTGCAGTCGGGTTCATGTCGTTGGTGTCGGACTGACTGATGGCGAATGTGAGTTATTTGTGTTTTCACCTGCTATTATTTACGAGCCACTCGAGGTTATCGCCGCCTCGCGTTGCTGTTGAGTGCGATAAAGTAGTGTGATGTCGAAATGGCAGCTACGAAAAAAACAGAAAGTTGCATGCAATGCCAAGCCAAAACGAAATTGAAATGAATTAGAGCTCACCTCCGGGTTGCCACCATGTTATGGCCAAATGTGAAGGATGAAAAACCAGCAAAAAAAACAAATTATTTTTGTTTTTTAGTTTTTTTTTTATATTTTGTGCGCAAGCCAAAATTTACAGGGCATTTTGTAGTCGTGTTGGTAAACAGAGCGTATGAGGAATATTTTGTCACCTGCCTTTAGTCTGTTTGTTAAGTCTACCCTTTTAACTGGCCAAGAAGGCCAAATTTTTAATATAAACACGACGAATAAACACATAATGAAGGTAGGGCACCAACGAAAAGGGTGAAGCCTTCACTTTTCATTGTCCGGAATTGGGTAAATAAATATACAAAAGGAAAAATGGGAGCAAGTCAAATAAGGGCCCGGAAAAGACATCGTCTTTAATATTTCTGTTTGCGGTATATGAATGAGCAAACAATTGAGCCAAAACCAACAAGAAACCAAACAATAACATCAAATGCAATCGTGGACAATGGCAGGCACTTCTTTGCACATTTTTGTGCAAACAAATATGAATATTTATCTTGTCCGGCACAAAACAATCTACACTCATAAAGAAAGTCAAGTGAGATAGTTCGTTGTGCAGTTTATTATTTGCAGTAAAGTTTTCGTTTTCTTTTCCTTTTCAAGGTAAAAATTGTATTGCTCTTGTTTTAGTTTTAAAGCTGCCAGAAGATGGTTTACTTTCTAGGACAATGGGTTGTCATTCGTCATGATTTGGTGCGGCCTTGCATGCAATAGCATAATAAGCCAACCGAATAGCTTCACTTCGCCCCCACTTTATGCATTTCGTGCGGCAGTCAACACTCATACGCCTCGTTGGACGGGTTGCTGCACGACTCGCTTCATTGTTGTGGCATACTGTTTCACATTAGAAGCCGCCCAACCACAGACAACAGGCAACTATGCACGCAGAGTAAAAAATGATCTGGAATACAGCTTAAATAAATAAATAATCTTGCAAATATATCATTTAAAATCTAAATCTTTTTCTTTTGTAAAACAAATTTATTTTTCATGTGGAAAGTTAGAATTACCTGAAAGGTTTAGGTACATTGGTACATTAAATTGAAAATTAAATACCGATAATAAAGATAGTTAGAAAACGAAAATCCTGCTAAAATTATCAACAATTAGAATTTGAAAAATAGAAAATTAAATGTTTATGTTTTAAAATAATGCAAAAGAAATGAGAGTTTTTTAATTAATATTGCATTAATTTAAACTAGCTTTCAAGGTTTAAAAATATATAATATATATATATAATATATATATATATTAATAATATAATATATAATATATAAACTGTTTTATCGACAAAAATTTTGTAGTTTCGAATATAGCAAATCCCAACTGCTCATATATTGAAATGCATTCAGTGCTCTTGCTGATATAGCGACCTTCTGATTCAGTTATTGTTTATTCACTGAAGCCAGTATTCTCTGAGTGCATCCACAGCGGAGATCTGAATGCATATCGCAGCGAGGGCACATATGCAAGAACGAGCAAACGTGCCGGCATGTGCTCGTCCTGGAGTTTTGAGATGCCAGATGGAGTGGTATGTGTTGGGCCGTCAACTGCCGAAAATAGTTGCATATAAAGTGCTTCGAATTTAATTAAATTATTGTTGGACACTGTGTGCAGCTGATGGCAAGACAATGTATAGTTTAGTTTTCAGTTTCAATTACAAACGAAATCCCAATTAAGTTACATTTTAATGTCCGGCTATGAAAACCCGGACTGCAGACTCCTTGGTTTCGGCTTTTGGAAATACTATCCCTGCATATGGGCAATACGTTAAGTGCTTCGCCTGACTCCACTACAATGAGAAAAACAACAAGGGAAAAAAGATCCCCTAGGGGCAGAAAACGCTTAGCAGATTAGCCAGGGCATTCTTTTTCTTGTTGATTAAAGTGCGAACATTTACCAACAATACCGAGCTGGCCAGGACAATGGCCAAAAGCCAAATCAAATCAGCTGCAAACACGAAACAAAACGGACCAGAAACCGGAACAAAATAAAAGCATACAAACAAAAGGCAAAGGCGAAAAAAATGCTGATGGAAAAAAGGACAAATCCGATGTTTTTCTTTTCTTTTTTTCTTTTTTTGACATTTCAATCAGCATTTTTCATGGGACTCACACATAAACACATAAAAGAAAACGTTAAGGAAATCGCATTATAGGAAAACATTTGACCATTTTTCATGTCCTGCCAAAACAAATGTCATACAAAAATTGAATTGTGGCAAAAAGATGACAGTGCCAGAACGCGCAGTAAATGTTCGAAGTTGAAATATCCGCATTAAATTCTGTATACCCGGCGTATGAGTAATTTCATTGGGAAAGCACTTTCGCACAGCATGTCCAGGACAGAAAAGATGCGAAAAAAATTAAATAATATTATTAGTAAATTAAAAAAAAAGAGAAACAGAATTTGATTACAGGTTGCGGTCGCATGAATGTCAAAGCTGTGCTATGTGCGGACATTTTTTATTCTGTTCAGTTGATCCTATTTGCCTTAAATGAATTCCTATCATTTATCCTGTTCCAATTTAATATTTAAATTCCTCTGACAGACCGCAGGCAGAACGCTTGCCTTGTCCGTCACCCTCAGACCTTTTATGCCGGGGAATTACCTATGATTCGGGAACTTCCGCTTAAAGCCTTATGTAAATCCTGACCTGGCATCGGCGGAAATACATGAAAAATGGACAAAGTCCGCAGAAATGCCTAGCCTGCAACCCCCCGACAGTAAATACTGGGGAAAAAAATGGTCTTTCATTTAAATTTACGCGCCAACTTGAGTACAATAAAAGCAAATGTGAAACAGTTGCCCCGCAACGAACAGCAGCGCCAGCAAGTAAAATGTAAAGTCCAAAAGTCCACTTAACAAGAAAATTGTTTCCATGAGCATTTTTTCTCCTGCCCTATGCATTAAAACCATTTTCATACCCGCGCTTATTATTAGCTCTGCCAGTGTGTGGGTGAAGGTAGCGCCGTACAAAATACTTTGCACATTTTTATGACCGTGACAGTGGGACCAAGGAGCCCACGGAAACCTCTGGCTCCTCCTGGCTCTCGTCCACGCTTTCCTTCGCTTTCCCATTTCCCATTTTCAGCCTGCCCTGCCTGCCACCTCCATTATGTCACACTCCTCACCCACGCCAAGGATACCCAAACAATTTTCCCCAGAGTTTATGAGCGTGAAAAAATGTTTACTGGTTAGAGCTTCAGAACGCGCCAACATGTTTTTGTTTCGCTCCTTAATTTTTTTGCGAAATAAAGTCACTGTTTTATGCTGCAGGAAAAAAGGTAATTAAAATGGTTTTTTTTGTAGACCAAAAAACGAAGCATGTCACGGGGAGATAAAGTCCTTTATTTTAAGTTACAACGTTTGCATTTCTACTAGAAAAATTACATTTACGATCAGAATAACTGAAATCTGTGCCTAAAAAAATTAAACCAAAACAAGAGAGAACGCTATAGTCGGGTGCCCCGACTATCAGATACCCGTTACTCAGGTAAAGGGAGTGCGAGGGAGATGGAGATAGAAACTTTGATCACGCATAACTTTTTAACGAATGGTCCGATTTGAAAAATTTCTTCTACATTTCGATAGGTATTGATAAATACAATAAAACTGCATTTTTACTTTTCCGAAATATTTAAATTTTTAAAATCGTATATAAGCGATTGTGGGCGTTAAAGGGGGCGTGGCACCTTTTTGAAACAAACTTGCGCTGCGTAGGAACTCCTAGAATCTGCATGCAAAATGCCAATCTTCTAGCTTTTGTAGTTTCCGAGATCTCAGCGTTCATACGGACAGACAGACAGACGGACAGACGGACAGACGGACAGACGGACAGACGGACATGGCTATATCGACTCGGCTAGTGACCCTGATCAAGAATATATATACTTTATAGGGTCGGAAACGCTTCCTTCTACCTGTTACATACTTTTGCACGAATACAATATACCCTTTTACTCTACGAGTAACGGGTATAAATACCAGGATTCTTTTACTTAATATTTGATTCTGTTTTCCATTTTGAACAGGCTCAATTATTCTACAGTGCCATTTGCTAGTTTCGCTTTCAAAATTCATAACTCAATGGTAAGGTGGAAAAGTGTAAAAACAAAAATAAGGACATTGATTTCGTCCTTATCATTCGTTTCGTGCCATTTCACTTCATTTACTGCGTCGTTCGAAGCCGTCTCCAAAACTCTGAAGCCTGAGTCCAAGACTGATTTCGTTTGCGGTCTGTGTTTCAGTTTCGGTTTGGGATTGGGATTGGAATTGGGATTGGGTTCGGGTGAGATTTGGGTCTTTCTATTCGCATTAGGCATCATCAAGGTCCCCCATTCGAATGCCCGTTCACCGCATCCTCATCAGTTGCGCTTCATTGTGTTTTATTCGCTGCCGCTGTTATCGCATGTTAACACTTCATGGCAAATCCCAACCAGCCAGGCAGTCCGGCTGATGTTCTTTCCCATCATCATTGGAATGACCTTTCGTTTTGGGGCGTGTATGCCATGTAGGACTGTGTGAATCCCCAAACACGCTTAGTTAGTTTCTGCCACACGCTTTGCGTGCAAAATGTCAAAATACATTTTACTCGGATTTATGGTCACTGGCCGCCACCAACTCCTCTCACTCCACATCCTCGTCGTATATGCTTGTGGGATTTGAGCTTGTCTTTGGCTATTTTTGGGGATTTACACGCTTATCACACAAACACACACATGCTCTGGACGAAATGAAAATATTATGCTACATTTCATTAAAGGCGCACACTCAAAACACATCCCTACATCCTTGAATGCTTTACAGCCACTTAAAATAGATTAGCTTTCAACGTTTCGGGCTCTTAGGCAAAACAAAACTGACTGAAAAAAGGCAAAACGAATGAAGGAAATAATAAATAGCCATACCATAATTCATGTCGGTTTCTTTCTTGTGGGGTCTCGTCCGTAGATGTAATAGAAAATCCATTGAAAACATAAGCAACTGTCAATGATTTAATGTCTGAAATCAGAAATAGTTATACGTGACAGGTCGCACAGATGCCAAGTTCGAGGAGCCCGACAAAACGACGTTTTGATAAATGAAATGGCAAACATTTGAAAGCCAACAACTTCTCAATCACGGTTGGCCAAATCCAGTGAAAGTGGCCACAGTGGAATGAAGACATCAAGAGGGTGCGGAAATAACAGCCATCATAAGAGAGTACTTCGTTTTCGAAGGGAATCAATTTATTTCCCTTTTCAGACCAGAAATCTTTTAGTCCCATCGATTATAGGCCCCAAGCTTGGCCCAAAAGTGAAACCTACTGAAAGGGATCTCTCTGCTCGCTTGATAGCCAATCCAAACCCCTTCATATTTCATTTCATTCGCCATGGCATCTTCAGAGTTATGGCAGCATTTGGCCCTTTCGAGAGCTTCACATCATCTCACGTCAAGTCTGCGAAAAGGCCAAACTAAAAATGCTCTTTCGCTCCATGTGGCCCCATCATCGCAATCTGTGTCCTGCTGTTGCCGCAGCTTCTACTGCCATTATTGTTCCTTCAACTTGCTGTTGCCGAGCAGCGCCAAAGCGGCCCCAAAAAGAGGGCAAAATATTAGCTGCCTCTCAATCGTTCAGCTAAAGGAAAACCCTAGAAAAAAAAACGAAAGAAAAAGAGGTCAGTGGTGGGTTCAAAAAAAAATATATAAAATGGTTTATTTATGCAAATTGTCAATGGTTTTTGCTCTTCACAAGATAGACGAGCCGAGAGGCCCGGCTGCTTTTAACCGAATTGCCTGCCAACGGAGTGGCAAACCCATTGACAGAACAGAAGCACTTCCAGAGTGCGCGGCTGAACCTCTAATTGAAATGTATTCCAATGAACTGGAGTTGCTGGGGCCATTGTCCGGCGGACCAAAGCAAACAAGCGCCAAGCAATTGGGTAGAGCAAATGAGCAGCCCACAAAAGCAGGCCATAAAATATTTACTTTGACCGCTAATAGCGTTACTTGGCCTACACCAAAACATACTCGCACAAACACATGGGTAGCGGATTTGCGATGCCAAAAGTTCATAAATGCTGCGATGCGAAACATTGTTATGCCCGCAATCTACACAATTTTCATTGTAAATTTCACTCGCCACCGAAATTTCAGCTGCATATTTGTTTAAATGATAATCAAATGCAGAGTTCTACCCTCATTTATCACCTAAACGCGTGTGTAAGTCTGACTAGCCGGTTTGGGAAATATTTTTTACCTTTTCCGCTTTTCAAAGCCCAGTCGGTGGTACAGGTTAACAGTATAGCTTTATCTACACCACACTAGGGCTTTGGGTTTTCTGTTTACCTCTGCTGGCCCGAATGACAGTTTGAATAGCCCTTTGGCAGGACACTTTATATTACTGTCTGGGGGATGGGTATGTGTGTGCCCGAGTGGCTGTTGACCATTGGCATGGCCGGCCATCGTCAAAGCGGATGCCCTCAACATTTATAGCTAACCAATGACAGTCTAAACCATTAAACGCAGCGGAATGTGGTTTTTGAGCGCACTTAGATGCATATAATTGCTGCCATATGTTGTCTGCCTCTGGTTTTTTTTTTACAAAAATATCCAATTAATTATTCATTGTTATTGTTTCCTTTATTATGATTAATAGCTACTTAATAATATTGAAATGGTAAAACTATAAATGAACTTTAATTTAATACGATATTATTTTAAAATACATTTACAAAGTTATTTTGATTTTTAATCTAAATTATTCACGACAAATAAAGGTTCTTCTTTTAAAACCTATTTTCCTAATATCACAGCATGGGCGTAAATTTAAAAGAATATTCTTCAGCTTTATAACAAGGTATAGCTTTATTTAGTGTTTTTTTTTAAAACAAACTAGCAAATTGTTCGAGTTCTCGGCCCTTCAAGCCGTCGCTAATTGTCCCAGTCAAACGATTCGTTTTGCCTAATGACTCTGACTGTTGGCCTTAGTTTTCTTTCCAAAAGGTAACAGGCATCTTCACATTGTCCATGTTGGATAGCCAAATAACGTTGGGGCTTTTGCAGCTTTTTCTCTTGCTGGGTGGCTCCACATCTTCCCCGCTAAGTAAGCGTAGGTGAGCTCAAAAAAATGGAATCCCAAACAAGTTTAGAAACAGTTTTGTTCCTTTTTCCTTTCCCTTAGCTTGCGGGAAACATGAGGAGCGGGCCTGTTTGCCCTGCACTGAGCCTAGATGTTCGTATCCCTACGTTAATGAGCCGAACTGTCCTTTCTGGAAAAAATGTCAACTAGGATGCGGCTGTAAATTTGGATATGTGCGCCACGATCTTAACAATATGTGTATTCTTGCCCGAAAGTGTCGGACCCCAGTGCATCAAATACCGATTCCTTTGTTGTAAAGTATCCTTTTTAGGATAAAACTTCAATTAATGATAATAACTATATCAAGATCATGGTTTTTATACCCGTTACTCGTAGAGTAAAAGGGTATATTATATTCGTGCAAAAGTATGTAACAGGTAGAAGGAATCGTTTCCGACCCTATAAAGTATATATATTCTTGTTCAGGATCACTAGCCGAGTCGATATAGCCATGTCCGTCTGTCCGTCTGTCCGTCTGTCTGTCCGTCTGTCTGTCTGTCTGTCTGTCCGTATGAACGCTGAGATCTCGGAAACTATAAAAGCTAGAAGATTGGCATTTTGCATGTAGATTTAAGGAGTTCCTACGCAGCGCAAGTTTGTTTCAAAATGGTGCCACGCCCCCTCTGACGCCCACAAGCCACAAGCTGTGGCTACAGTTTAGATGCTATTATGAAAATTTTTTTTGATATGTATTTGTTTCGTCAATACCTATCGATTGGCCAAATAAAAGTTTGCCACGCCCACTCTAACGCCCAAAAACCCATTAAACACTTAAGCCTGGCTAGCGCCTACATTTCCGCCTTTCATGGCGTATACAATAGCGCCATCTAACGGATGAATTTGGAACAGCTGGCCAAGGTGCTCAACAGAGTCAACGTTAATTCTGGATGTTTTCTATTAAAGGAAATTGCGATGGCTTTTATTTGTCAATACCGAACTATATCCCAAGAACTATGCAAATCAAATCAAGTTAGCCAAATTGGTGTTTCCTGGGTACCGATTTTAACATAAAAATCGGGAGCTAATTCGAGGGGCGAAAAACATACAATAAGGCATATTTATATTAAGTTGTTTAGCTGAGTAACGGGTATCTAATAGTCGAGGCACTCGACTATAGCGTTCTCTCTTGTTGAATATTGATATTGATAGAATATTGATGCTTTGATATCCGAAAGCATTAAGTAAGTCAAAGTTCTGACTCTAAGTTTTCATGGGATTGAAATTAAATGAAAATGTTTTTGCACTAAATAAGAAATAAATCAAATTGTAGAGTCTCACGGCTTACAGCCTCTAGTATTATTGTCCTTGTCAATTTACATGCGACAGGATTTTTACGGGCTTGTATTTTGGTGCTTCGTTTCAACTGCTGTTTCATCCACTTGGTTTCAGCTCTCTTTCTTTTTATGACAACAACACGAAATTGTGTCTTGGAAATTCTATGTTTTTTGCAGCGAAAGTTTTATTGTTGATTTTTGCGGTGCTCAAGATTTACGACGCTGTCGGTGTCCTGACCCCATTTCAAGGGAATGGTTTGGTTTTTGTGAGCTGCCGCCAGTTCATAAAGCATACAATCTTAAATCTCTGCTCCCAGATTTCTCTTCCTGTACCACATAAATATTAATTTAGCCGCAGTTACTCTCGCTCTTTTTACGTTTCTTTCACTTTGGCTCTGGCTTTTGATATGTGACATTTGTTTGCTTGCACTTTACTTTATGAATGGAAATTATTGCCCAGGATTTTTATTTTTGAGCTTGTTTTTATTGCTGGCTGAAGTTAAATGGCTTCTTTTATGAACGTAATCAGCAACAAAGTGATTGCCAACATTCATAAATAGGGAAGTAATGGGCATTTTATTAAGTCAACCTGTTTGGACGATTGCAAGCTCCCTCCCGTAAATTATTATGTAAATGTATATAACTAAAGAGGGAGTGTCCCAAAGGATAATAAATTCATTCATTGAATGCATTGATGTTACTGCAAACTAAACTAATCTTTTATCTTGTGAGTTTACAGTCAATTTCTCTATTGAAATTTACATGCTTTTGGATAACTACAAAAATGCACTTCCGTTTGTTTAGACATGGTAAACTGGAATCGGCTTTATTTAGAATCCGGTTTCAGCGATTATTTGTGCATGCCCATCAATTATTTAGCATATTTTATAAAATTCTATTGGCTCACAATTTGATTACCCAATGGAACGGCCCCAAAAAGCGTAGAGAACATTTTGCATATCCGCTAAGCTAAATTAAATGTTAATGCTTCCGCTGTTTGTGCGTTCTAATGCGCATAAATTTCTAACAAATTTAACACAAAATGGTTATTATTATATTATTTCACTAGACTAGCTTTGGGAGGAATTTTAATGGGCAGGCATAAAAGCAATTATGGCCCAGGAAAAGTGTTCATACGCTGGCAGACACAAAACTGTTGTTATTATTATTTTTTGTGGCGGCTGTGGGCCATTTAAGTTTCATCGCCGAAGCTCTGAAATAAAATTTAATTTCCCATTAGTGATAGGTTTTTCGTCTCATTTCTGCCACACCAAATTGTATTTTATGCGTATTTACGTACTCCATATAAATGTATTATGTTTTAATTTATAGCTTGTCATTGTGCCCTCGACTTTCGCTATCTTTTATAAACTCAAACATTGTAATGCGGTTTACGAACAATAAGTGTTTTTAAAAGCTCACTTCAAGTGCTAGTAACTGACTTAAGCCACTAAACAACTTGACAACAATATATTAGAAACAAATAAATCGAACGAGAGCCGCAAAGGGGATTACGGAAAAGAGTCCTTGGACAGGACTCCGGCGATATCCCCGGATCCGGTTGGGGGAACAAGTTGGGGGACCACTTCTCTTGCCCTTTCTCCCTTTATAATCGAAACAGTGAGCTGTGCTAGCCACAATAAATTCAAAACTTTTCGCCCCCAGGGCAGCACACCTCTTTTGCTGAGGATATTTTTTCATCCCTCGCTTTTCTGGCCATTTAAATGGCGAACTTTTATGGAAACAAGCTTACACGCATTCCTGCTGCCCCCACTAATGTACGGTTCGGTGGAGAAAGGACTTAAGGATAAGGAGGGACAGGGCGGACCATGGCAACCCATGGAGCTCTTAATTCCTTATGGCCAACAACGATTCCGCCCGCCTGCCAATTGTTTAATGAGCTGAGTTTTCTCGGTTGTTTTCTTCACTTTCTTGTTGCGTGTTTTGCTCATTTCGGTTCTACTAAGCAGCGGAAATCGTCAGATAAGAGAATTTCACCAAAGTTGTTCATTTTAATCGAGAAACTTTTGTCTAGTTTGATTGCCATGAACTATGTATGTGTGGGAGTTCTGACTTGTGGACAGCTGAGGTCTTGTTTTATCTTTTATGAGGCCTGGCTGTTGAGAAAATTGACAAATAATGATAACTACAAGAAGAAGCTGCTGTGTAAAAACTTATTCTAATTATAAAGTTGTCAAACTCAAATAGTTGGCTGTCTAAAAATGTTTAGATATTTCTGAAGATATATAAATAATAAGAGCTGTGGGTGAAAAAGGCTGGCTAAAGTTGTATTAAAATTCAAAAAAGTAAACTGTTTTAAAAATTGTGTTAGCTAATTTTCTTTTTAAGATCAGTAGCTAAAACTACAGGGTAGCTATAAATCGTATAAGTATAAACACACAATCCAGTAAGAAATTCAATCCGTGATAAAGCCAATAAGAAGTTCTTATTTCAAAATCCTCCCCTAATTTTGATCCAACCAATTTCTAACAGCCACAATAATGTTATCAGCCTGAAAATATGCCACACAATGTTTGCAATCCTTTAAGCTCCTCAGTTGTGTACATTTTCATTGTACCGCCATAAATATTATAGCGAGTAAATATTAAATTTCTTCCAACAGCTCTTATCCAATTTAATTGTTGTGAGTGCAATGAAATGGGGATAAACCCTTGTTCGATATTAATAAGCCTTGAGTACGTGCCATAAATAAGAGTGAACATTCCGCCGAGCAAATAAAGTGCTACCGACAAAGAATAAAAAAAGAAAAAGGCGAGCATGATGGAAAAGTGGCACAATCCTTCTCTGTGAGATAAATGAAGTTGTGAGTAGTTGGAGGACCCACTGTTTCGAACGAAAAATATGCATTTAATCCTGATGTGAATTTAATTAATGCGAAAAATAAACACTCTTGCACAAGCACATACTTCAACTCTTTGCAAATTTTCAACCAATAAATTTATTTTAAGGCCCTTGTCGGTAGGGAAAATTAAAGATAAAATGGTGATAAACATTTTTGCACTCTGGTCTCGGTACATCGAATAAAAATGGACTTACTCCGTATATTGGAGCCGGGCATTAAGGGCTTAATTTAATGGGTACACCCACAGCCAAAACTCCACCCGCTTGCAACTCCATGTAATATTTAATGTTTGCTCTCCTGTTCAACCGCAGGTATGCGCACTATCGAAGCGCGCCGTGATACTGCAATCCTCGGATATGCTCGCCTACAATGAGCTCCCACTCCATCAGGCCAACAGCATTAATGGCAACAATGTGGGCGGGATTACGGCTATGGCCTCGAAGTCCTCTGCCCCGCAGAACATCATCGCCAATGCTGGGCTGAGCTACGAGGATGTGCTGAACGATGATTTCCAGTTCGACATGGATGGCCACGACGTGATGGTCTTCCTGCACATCCAGAAGACGGGCGGCACCTCGTTTGGCCGCCATTTGGTGAGGGATCTGGACCTGAAGGTGAGTTCATTCTATGATTGAAGCCTTAAATGATCACTGCTGACCGATATTTATTTATAGCGTCCCTGTGAATGCCAGCGGCAGAGGAAGCGCTGCTACTGCTTCCGACCGCATCGCAATGAGAACTGGCTCTTCTCCCGCTACTCGACGGGCTGGAAGTGCGGCCTGCACGCCGACTGGACCGAGCTGACCAGCTGCGTGGACGTGGAGCTGGACAAGAACGAGGGCGAGACGGCCAAGCGGCGCTACTTCTACATCTCGCTGCTGCGGCAGCCCATTGCCCGCTACATGTCCGAGTACCGGCATGTGCGGCGGGGGGCCACCTGGAAGGGATCGCGCCACTGGTGCCTGGGTCGCCAGGCCACCGCCGCCGAGCTGCCCGCCTGCTACAAGGGCAAGGACTGGCTGGACGTGGACCTGGACCAGTTCGCCGGTTGCGAGTCCAATTTGGCGGCCAATCGGCAGACCCGTATGCTGGCGGACCTCGCCCTCGTCGGCTGCTACAACAAGTCCTCGATGAACGCCCACGAGCGGGATCGCGTGATGTTGGCCAGCGCAAAGCGCAATCTGGCCGCCATGGCCTACTTTGGACTGACTGAATATCAAAAGGTTTGTTTTCTTAGGGTTTCGTTAAGAATAACATTACAAATCGCTTTCCCCACCTCATTTTAGATGTCCCAGTACATATTTGAGGAGACCTTCAACCTGCGCTTCGCCATTCCCTTCGAGCAGCACAACACCACAATCTCAGCGACTGCTGTCCAGAATCTTCGACCCGACCAGAAGCGTCGCATCGAGAAGCTCAATGGCCTGGACATAGAGTTGTATGCCTTCGCCAAGACTTTGCTCTTTCAGCGGTGAGTACTGCCCCTGCTCGCGACCTATGTATTGATATTTATAACACTCAGCTTAATTGGCTTATGTGCCGATAGAACATGGCTTTAGTTATGTTTTTGTGCTTCTCTTGTTAGATGCTGCCTCGGCAAGTTTGTCTGGCCGGAAAACCTGATCACAAGTTGTGGGTCCGGTTCTCTAGATCATTGCTTGCGTAGCCTCATCGGGACTTCTGGTCGAAGGTCGATGACTCAGGTCCATGTTCATTGCAGGGCTTTGTAACCCATGAGGGTGCAGAACCCCTTTTATCATCAGGGGCCAAGCCAGTCGACGCGTCCTTTGTTACCGTCACTTTGTTCCGTGTTGACATTGGCTCTGGCAAAGGATATTGTGAGGAAGGGAAACAGAATGGATCCCATGGAACCATCATTAGATCGTGTTACTTTTTAACGCATTCAATGAACAGCGGTTATGCATGGACAGGCATGGGAAAATTATACTGAAGGTGTCTCAGCGCAGGGAAATTGTCATTAACATCATTTATATTACTTTGGGTCTGCTACATCAAAGGATCAGCTAATTGTGAAAACCTTTTTTCATTTTAATATGAAAAGAGTTACGAAAGAGGCCACTAAAAAGTATTTGTATAAGTATTTGTATATAAATATTTTTGAGAGACAGGATTCTCTATATAGTTTTATTAGTGTTTTAAAGGAGTTTTATTCGTAGGAAGGTAGTGAAATCTTTTTTGTTCATAAGGTTTTTCTGAGTGACATTGGGTAAATTGGTCAAATCGGAGATAATAAAATACCACAGCATTTCCTCTGCTAGCAATAGGACTCCTGCAATGGCTTCAATGTCCTCCTTCTTGATTCCAAAGGATACAAATCTTTTCTTCTTGTCTCTGGCACAGCTGTGTGTGGTTGACCCACCCAGAATTTCATGCCTGCCTGCTTTAACCTAGAATTATCACCTCCCAGTTGCTCGAATCTTCCGGCCATTGTTTGCCATCAACGAAACAACCAGGTGAGCAGTTGTGACAGTCTCACTGGAGAGAAAGAGGGGGAAAATGGCAGGAGACAGAGGCAGCTACCGCAGGATCAGCAGGATATCATGAGGGTCTCTCGTCAGATTAGCGATGGCAGATTGCCCAACTCCCTGCCGATCTGATCACAGAGAAATCAATTTTCCTGACGCATTTCCATTTTCCACGCCATTGAAACAGCCTCAATTCAATTCAACTCATCGCGCAGGCGCGACTCGCCCATTTCCAACGCATTTCCGACGCATTTTCCTTCTAATTATGCGGGCATCGGATTTCGTATCAAATTAACAACTTATGCTGGTTGCCAGCTGGGTTGGAGCCAACGGATACTGTAGCCCATCAAGTAATATCCTTGTACTCGTAGTCGCAATCCTCTAGAGCTATCGCATTTGTAGCCGTCGAAGGGAAGGAGAAGGAGAACTCCAGACAGATGTGAGTGTGTCTCTGCTCGTCCGCCACGGAACATTTCCTATATCTCAGACAGGGAATGCGGAACCCCGTCGTCCTATATACACCCCTACCCATCTTCCTACCCCCACTCCTATTTTGAACCCTACTCGTGCTGTCTTGAACTACAATTGCAACATTTGCGCGCGCTCAAATGAAAACATTTTCTTTACGTATACGACGCCGACGTCTTGACAAATACACAGATATGACGACTAGGGATAAGAATTTGTGGCACGAACCACCACCAAAACAAGCAGACAGGAGTACATGATCTTTTAGTTAAATCGAATTCAAAATACTCTTTAAATAATTACGTTTTGAAGAAATGGTCAATTAATTAATGGTATTATAATGAACTATTAGTTTGACGATATACTTAAAACACTCATATACAAATTTGCCATTGCAATTAAAGTAATCGAGAAGTGATCCTAAATTCAGATATTAAATCTTGGCTAATGCAGTATTAGTAAAACGTTTTTTACTTATTTGAAATTTTCAATGTCAGTGTAATTATAATATTTCTTTGTCTTACACAAAACGATTTATTATTATTGTATTTTAATGTTTTAAATATCTTTATGTGGAACTGCTTGCTTTAAAAAGTTGTTTTAATATATAGTTGCAAGCTACGAACAAATTTAAATAGAGTTCTTAGTTTTTAAAAATCATTTCTGACCGATTTAATAATTTCGCACCAGTTTGAAGATCTGGGAAATACACAACCTGAAATAGGGTATACCGCACAGAGGTAAGACAACGCAGGATCGTTGCAGCGACCCCTGCTCAAGGGTTGTTTTCCTCGTTTCCTATCTCGTTCTTACCCTCTGCCTGTCCCGCTCCCTCGCGGTCCGCCAGCTGAACGCGATGTCTACCTCAGCGATCCTGGACAGAAGGTGAGCTCAGTTAGGTTTTGACAGCGGAACGCGTAGGTACAGCGAAACGGGTAGCAACGGGATAGCGGGTTTAGTGTAGAACAGAACAGACCACAAAGTACAGAAACCGAAAATTTCAAACGAACTACAGACGATTTGTTAAACAGTTTACCTGAAAAAAGATTTTAAAAAACCAAAACAAAAGTTAAAGTTGTGTTTATGTTTGATCGTTGAGTTATTGTTATTGCAAAAGTTAAACGAGCGTTATTTATGAGCCATTGGACCAAATCCAAAGAAATCGTATCAAAGTTAAACGAAAAATCTCACCCACAAAAAGGAAGCATAAGTTTGACAATGTCTTTCTCCAAGGCCAAATTGAAGCGTTTCAATGACGTGGATGTGGCCATTTGCGGATCGCCAGCTGCCTCCAACAGCTCGGCTGGTTCAGCGGGCAGTGCCACGCCCACCGCGACGACGGCAGCCGCTGCTCCGCCCACCGTTCAGCCGGAACGCAAGGAGCAGATAGAGAAGTTCTTCAAGGATGCGGTGCGCTTTGCGTCCAGCTCGAAGGAGGCCAAGGAGTTTGCCATTCCCAAGGAGGACAAGAAGTCGAAGGGATTGCGCCTGTTCCGCACTCCTTCACTGCCGCAGCGCCTGCGATTCCGCCCGGCGCCCAGTCACACGGATACGGCCGGCGGAAGTGCCAGTGGCGCCTCCACAGCCGCCTCCACTCCCCTCCACTCGGCAGCGACCACTCCCGTGAAGGAGGCCAAGTCCGCCAGTCGTCTGAAGGGCAAGGAGGCCCTGCAGTACGAGATCCGGCACAAGAACGAGCTGATCGAGAGTCAGTTGAGCCAGCTGGACGTGCTGCGTCGCCATGTGGAACAGTTGAAGGAGGCCGAGGCCAAGTTGCGGGAGGAGCACGAGCTGGCCACCGCCAAGACGGATCAGCTTATCGAGGCCCTGACCAGTGAGAACATCTCGCAGAAGGCCTTGAACGAGCAGATGAGTCAGGAGCACGCCGATCTCCTCGAGCGTTTGGCTGCCATGGAACAGCAATTGCAGCAGCAGCGCCAGGAGCACGAAAGCCAAGTGGAGACACTGATCGCCGAGAGCGAGGCACTGCGCCTGGCCAACGAGCTGCTGCAGGCGGCCAATGAGGAGCGTCAGGTGGTGGAGGAGCAGCTGCAAGCACAACTCGCTGCCCTCCAGGCGGATGTGGCCCAGGCGCGCGAACATTGCAGCCTGGAGCAGGCCAAGACCGCCGAGAACATTGAGTTGGTGGAGAATCTCCAACAGAGCAACGCCTCTCTCCTGGCCGACGTGGTCCAACTGAAGCAGCAGATCGAACAGGATGCCCTGTCCTACGGACAGGAGGCCAAGAGCTGCCAGGCGGAACTGGAGTGCCTGAAGGTGGAGCGCAACACCCTGAAGAACGACCTGGCCAACAAGTGCACCCTCATCCGCTCGCTGCAGGACGAGCTGCTGGACAAGAACTGCGAGATCGACGCCCATTGCGACACCATTCGGCAGCTGTGCCGGGAGCAGGCTCGCCACACCGAGCAGCAGCAGGCGGTGGCCAAGGTGCAGCAGCAGGTGGAGAGCGACCTCGAAGGCGCCGTGGAGCGCGAGAAGAGCTACTGGCGTGCCGAGCTGGACAAGCGCCAGAAGCTGGCCGAGAACGAGCTGATCAAGATCGAGCTGGAGAAGCAGGACGTTATGGTGCTGCTGGAGACCACCAACGATATGCTGCGAATGCGGGACGAGAAGCTGCAGAAGTGCGAGGAGCAGTTGCGCAACGGCATCGACTACTACATCCAGTTGAGCGATGCACTGCAGCAGCAGCTGGTGCAGCTGAAGCAGGACATGGCCAAGACGATCACCGAGAAGTACAACTACCAGCTGACCCTGACCAACACCCGGGCCACCGTCAACATCCTGATGGAGCGGCTGAAGAAGTCGGACGCGGATGTGGAGCAGTTCCGGGCGGAGCTGGAGTCGGTGCAGCTGGCCAAGGGGGCGCTGGAGCAGAGCTACCTGGGCCTGCAGGCGGACGCGGAGCTGCTGCGCCAGCAACTGGCCGAGAGCCAGGAGGCGCTCTCCTCGCTGCGATCCTCCTCCCAGACGCTGCAGGGCGAGGTATCGTTGAAGGAGTCCTTGCTCCACGAACTGCTCGCCGGCGAGGCGGAGACGTTGGCTAAATTCAATCAGATTGCAAACTCGTTCCAGGAGCGCATCGACGGCGACGCCCAGTTGGCCCACTACCACGAGCTGCGGCGCAAGGACGAGACGCGCGAGGCCTACATGGTGGACATGAAGAAGGCCCTCGATGAGTTCGCCACCGTGCTGCAGTTCGCCCAGCTGGAGCTGGACAACAAGGAGCAGATGCTGGTGAAGGTGCGCGAGGAGTGCGAACAGCTGAAGCTGGAGAACATTGCCCTCAAGTCCAAGCAGCCGGCATCGGCGTCGCTCCATGGGACTCCTGGCAAGGTCAACCGTTCGAACACCACCGATCTGGAGAAGATCGAGGATCTGCTGTGCGACTCGGAGCTGCGTTCCGACTGCGACAAGATCACCACGTGGCTGCTCAACTCCTCGGAGAAGTGTGTGCGCCAGGACAGCAACAGCGAGATCAGCGAGCTCCTCCTCGCCGGCAAGTCCTCGCCACGTCCCACGCCCCGCACTCCCAAGGCGGCGCCGCACACCCCGCGCAGTCCGCGCACCCCCCACACCCCACGAACCCCCCGATCGGCGGCCAGCACGCCCAAGAAGACCGTCCTGTTCGCCGGCAAGGAGAACGTGCCCAGTCCGCCCCAGAAGCAGGTGCTCAAGGCACGCAACATCTAGACCATTCCTTTGTACCACCTACCATACTCTACTATTATAAATTATATACCTTAGCTAAGATCTGATTCGAAATATATTCAATACACTCACGTTGCACACAACACAGCCAGAGGTGTTTCTGAAATCGCTTTCGAACGAACTCCGACTAAATTCTAAATTTTTGTTGTTTTTCATCTTTTATGTTTATTCTGGTAATTTGATATATCAGAGGTGAATGCTTTATGTTTCTATTAAGAAACATATTTTTAATCGAATATCTTTTGGGACATCAAATATTGTTGGCAAAATTCATAGAAATATGATATTTTAGCGTGTTTACAAAGGATCCTTTTTTAATCTCAGTCGATTGTTCTTAATTCCCTCCTACTCTTAATGAAATTTGATAAGAAATAAACACTTCTTTCAATGCAAACAAAATAATTTGTATGTATCAATAAATTTATTGACCATTTTTAACAACTATGTTAAAATGAGATAAACAATAAAAGTTATTTCTTTTCCAACTATAGGTATGTATTTTCAAATATGTTTTATGAAAAGTTTCATCAGGGTAACAACCAGTGAAAAAGTGATTTTAATTTTCGAAAGACGCCATTTCATTTGTAAAGACTGTACTCAAACAATAACAATAAGAAAATTGTTTACACTTTTCTTAACAAACCTGAGGAACTCGTTTTGATTTCGATCCTCGACTGTAATGGAATTTTCTCAGGCTGAACCTCGTCCAGAAAGGGGTGAATTCAGACATGCAGGCCGATGGACTCTTGCGACGCTGATTACGCACACGTGGCCCTCGGCAACGCCTTATCCCCCTGGTTACTCGATGGGAACGAATTGCCTCCTCGTTTCCTTAGTTCCTCAGTTCCTCAGTTCCTCGAGCGAAACGGAACAGCTGCGCCTGCGCTTCCTCCTCAAGGGTGGTTTAACCATCTTGTATTAAGGTAGTCGAAGCGAAGGGAAATACCTATGCACCACCACTGACAGCCAACAACAACCACTGGTAGCTGCAAGCTCGGTTCATTAATTGTGACTTAAGCCTGTTGACGGGGTTTTCCCTTCACCTTTTTTGTTTTTCCGCTCCTTTTCCTTCCCCTTAAAAATCTCCGGTTGCCTGTAGGGCAACCAGTCTTTTGTCTTCTGCCGCATAATGGCCGCTTATGACCTTTGACATTTTCTGCAATGCTCACAATGCCCCGGGCAAGGTAAGTGAAGACTTGCCCAAGACGTGGATTTATTCATTGTGCATACAGCTGTACCAGCACAGTACCTCGGGCAGCTGCATCAACAATTGAGGGTTCCTTTTTTTATAGTGGGGTGCACATAAGAAACCATTCTATTGCGCAGAAGTAAATTGAGCAGCTTTTGTAGGAGAAAACGACAATGCCGAGGGTCGGTTGGGAAAATGGCAAGGGAAATCGGAAGGGAAATGCCAACACAAGTTGTACCGTAAATCCTCGAAGAAAGTAGATTACGCATTCAGAGAAACGGTGATTAAGGTATTCGCCTACCTGAGTTAATACGCAGAAGAGAGATCTTCCGTGAAAAATTAGCATTTTCTTGTTGCACATTAATATACAGTTGGGACCTTGATTTATGTAGACATTTTTGACTGTCCAATTTTAAGAAAAAAATAATTATTTTACTTCTTCATTTTTAATGAGGCAGTTTTTCGTAAAACTTGGTACATTTAAAATTCTACTACTCATTGCTTCCTCAATTCCAATAAACAATTATTATTATTCAAATGCACCTGCAATCCTTTAGATTATTGCATCGTTAACCAATAATTGCATTTCCTCTTTGCAGTTTCGAACATCTGAAGGCAAAGGACACCAACTTTGAGCAGCGCTATGCCAACCTGGGCAACATCTACTTCAAGCAGGGCGTCACGGAATTCAACTGGGACAGCAATGTGGAGGATGGACTCAGCACGGATCATTGAACTCCAAACCAAATATTACCGATTAGAAACTAGATGTAGGACACACAAACTCATAAATATGTAGCTGGGCAGGGCAGAATAGAGGGGTGATCAATAAGGTTACCAAAACGCAGAAGCATCAGCATAAAATTCAACCGAAGGACTTTAAACTAGCGTCTAAGCATAATGTTAAATAAGCAGATAAAAACATCTAGCGGACTTGGCTTGTTTCATTCATAAGTAACACAACTAAAGGGCAGATGAACGAAATCTCAGAACGCATATTATCTCTAAACCTAATCCTAAGCACAACTATAAAATCTATGACCCTAAATGTACTCCTTGCTGATAAGTCGCAGCCCGAAAACCTAGGGAAATGTAAATACTTTGCATAACATGTGTATTTTATGAAAGCGAAATCCCTTTCAAAAAATTGTGAGGTGCAACCACACTCGAATACAATTTTCACCCTCACCGCGTACTCACACCACATCGCCATAAATTAGATTAATTAATTACCTTTAAGCTCATAGGCTTTCGTTTATTGTTACGCCAAGTCTCTGCAAAGCCAAATCCACACTTAATTTAAGTGTATAGTGCTTGGAAAATGTTTTCGATCCAATAACGCATTTATTTTATTTTAATATTTAGACATCACTGTAAATACTGCAGAATAAAGTTAAACATAATAAGAGCATAGAAATTCACTTAATTTCGTCTAGTTATATCTTATTGTTTTCGCCAGTCAAAGTGAACGAATGTAGAGTTGTTAGCAGACATCATTATTTCAGACAATAATTAATTGGAGATTGATACCAAACGAAAATGCAAAATTTGATCAAACAAAGCCAACGAAATATACACAAAGCCAATTGCCTACATCATTAACGAGCATAAACACATTGCCCAAAACAAAAGTAATGTAAAATATTTCAAATATTGATTAGTTGCATAATAATCTACGAGGCATGTGCCATTTTATATAGCAACCATGATTGAACTATGGAATTGCAAATTTAAAGCAAGTTCACAAAAACCATTTTATTTGCATTTTCATGATTTTGAAAAAAAAACATTTTGTAGCAAGCAAACACACATTGAGAATAGAAAAACAATGCAAACACAACAAATACAAGCAGGTAAAATTGAATAAAACAAATGAATTATTGAAAATACAATAGCATTCTTTATTTATTGATTATATGGTTACCAAACGGTGGCGAATGGGAGATGTAAAACTCTTTGCGGGTATTTCAAAAAACTAGGTTCACCTTAAATTAAAGCCAACATTTTTTTAGCATTTTTTAGGCTTATGGTCGACAATTATCATAAAATTAAATTTGCTGCATTGGTTTGGGCATACAAATGAATTACAAATTAAATAGCGGGCTTTTGGGGATAACGAAAATCTAAATTTATTATGGTATTGTTATTATATTTTTAATTATGTGGCTTTTTATTTTGCAAGCCTTTAAAATATACCATTTTTAATTTAAATATTCATACTAACTAGGTAACTAATAATTAACACAAACAAAGCATTGTTGTGAAACAGTCAAGTTTATTAGGACAGTTAACATTTCAATGGAAAATTTATTTTAGCATTTTAAAGACAATAAATATTTATTAGGTTCTAAACAGATCTTCCTCATTTTTATACCCGTTACTCGTAGAGTAAAAGGGTATATTGTATTCGTGCAAAAGTATGTAACAGGTAGAAGGAAGCGTTTCCGACCCTATAAAGTATATATATTCTTGTTCAGGATCACTAGCCGAGTCGATCTAGCCATGTCCGTCTGTCCGTCTGTCCGTCTGTCTGTCTGTCCGTATGAACGCTGAGATCTCGGAAACTATAAAAGCTAGAAGATTGGCATTTTGCATGTAGATTTTAGGAGTTCCTACGCAGCGCAAGTTTGTTTCAAAATGGTGCCACGCCCCCTCTGACGCCTACAAGCCACAAGCTGTGGCCACAGTTTTGATGCTATTATGAAAATTTTTTTTTTTTTATATGTATTTGTTTCGTCAATACCTATCGATTGGCCAAATAAAAGTTTGCCACGCCCACTCTAACGCCCAAAAAACCATTAAACGCTTTAGCCTGGCCAGCGCCTACATTTCCGCCTTTCATGGCGCCATCTAACGGATGATTTTGGAACAGCTGGCCAAGGTGCTCAACAGAGTCAACGTTAATTCTCGATAAGGATTTTTATTAAAGGAAATTGCGATGGCTTTCATTTGTCAATACCGAACTATATCCCAAGAATTATGAAAATCAAATCAAGTTAGCCAAATTGGAGGTGTTCCCTGGGTACCGATTTTAACATAAAAATCGGGAGCTAATTCGAGCGGCGAAAAACATACAAGAAGGCATATTTTTATTAAGTTGTTTAGCTGAGTAACGGGTATCTAATAGTCAAGGCACTCGACTATAGCGTTCTCTCTTGTTCAACATCCATACGTCATAGATGTTATAAATGCGAAGGAAACAAACCCAATAATAAGACATCACCCAGACGGAGTTAAAAATCTCCGACTAATTTGCACCAATTTGAGGGAACAACTAAACGGAAGAGCAAACATCGTTTTCCCTCCCGTCATTGTGAAGCCCATGGGATCGATGAAAAATTAGCAAACTCAGTACGCGTACGTACGCCAAGCTGTAAGCTCCGTCGCCAAAATCCGGAATCGCAATGCCGGAATCGCAGTCGTTGGGTAGCTCTCCCGGGAAGTCCTCCTCCGGATTAGATGTTGTGGAGCAGGTGAATGGCAGCTTTGGCCGCTGGCAGCTGCGCACCATCCTGCTGATATTCCTCTGCAAGATCCCCAGCGCCTGGTTCACAGCCATCATCATCTATACGGCTCCGTATCCCTGGAAGGGGGAGCTCGTCTGCCATCCGGCCGAATGGAATGCTAGCCGTCCGCATGTCAGCCAGTTACATCCACTTTGGCAGGGTGCCCGCAGTACGGATCGATTGTTCAACGTGGACGTGTGCAATGCCTATTCAAACTCCCTGGCCAGAGGATTCGTGCGGAGTCATGGCCAGGAGTGGAACGCCTCGGAATCGAAGGAACCGGATGCCCAGTCTTCGCTGCCCTGCGAGCACGTGGAGCACATGACGGACTATAGATCCCTGATCATTCAGTTCGATCTAATATGCTCCCGTCGCGTTCTTGTAGCGGTGACGCAATCTTTTCATGCGCTTGGTGCCCTAATTGGCGGTCTCATGGCCTACTCTGCTCTCAAAATGTTTGTATTTGCTTAAATTGACATTTTTATAACAGCATGATAATTATGGATTTTATTCTTCAGAATCAGTCCGCGTCGCTTGATGTTGCTGGGCATGATTGGACAGATATTTTGCGGAAACCTCACTGGCCTGGTGGACACCTACCAGTTGCACATCTACTTCCGCTGCCTCACTTCCATATTTTGTGCTCTCATGTATACATCAGGGCAGGTTATACGTGAGTATTAGTATACTGGTAGATCTCAATTTAAACTAAAAATGTTAATTTTCTACAAACCTTTGAAGAACTTTAATTTGGCACAACATAAATATATTCCAAAACATAGTTCATTCTAGTTGAACTTTGGTTAGATCTTCGTCAACATAAATCAAAAGACCCAAGACACGAACTAATTCCTGTTTTTTTACTTTAGTAACCGACATCACCTCGGGAAAGGCTCGCATCATTGTAGTCACTCTATCGGAGTTGTTCTGGTCCATGGGTCTCGTCGTGCTGCCCGCCATTTCCATATATTTCGATGACTGGAGCTACCTGTACGTGGCCATCTCATCCTCCCTCATTGTGCTTGTCTGGCTTCACCGTTGGATAGCGGATGCTCCTCGCTGGCTGCTGCAACATCAACACGTGGAGGCTGCACTGCGTCAGCTCCTGGAATCGGCCACATACAACAACAGGAAGGTGCCGCTCACCCTCGATGTTCAGCTCACGGTGTACGCCAATGATCTTGAGCAAAGTGCCAGGCAGAAGCGCGGCTACTGCCAAATCTGGGATGGCGAGACGAAACGCAGCCAACTGGTGTACATCCACTGCATCTGGGGCGGAGCCATGGTGATCTATAATA
The DNA here is from genome assembly GCA_018153365.1 of Drosophila fuyamai. Lineage (NCBI taxonomy): Eukaryota > Metazoa > Arthropoda > Insecta > Diptera > Drosophilidae > Drosophila > Drosophila fuyamai. The sequence goes on along the minus strand of JAECXW010000116.1, from coordinate 8,272,130 downwards.
TCACCCTGCTGATGATCAGGAACCTGGGTACTCAACAAGTGCATGTGAACACTGCAGCCATGGGATTTGCTGAGATGATTGGCGTTTTTGTGGGTCTATACCTGATTCTATACACGCGTCGGCATTGGCGGTGGTCAGGAAATCTGATGATTATAGCAGGTCTCAGCACATATATCATCTGGCTGCTTCCCGAGACTGGTGAGCACTGAATTGGATACCTAATCTTTATACTCTTAAGGGAATGTTCTTTTTATAGAACGGAATTCGCGACGCGTGGGACTGGAACTGATGTTTTGGCTCATTTTAAAGGTGGCAAACTCCGCATCGATAGCTGTGCTGACCACTTGCACAAGTGAAATTGTGTCCAAGGAGAAGCGGGTGTTCCTGCTGCTATCCGTGATCTCATTTAGTCGCCTGTGTTTGGTCTTCTGTCCGCTGCTCAGTTGCCTCACTGTCATCCATCACCTGCTGCCGGTCACCATTTTGGGTACACTTGCCTGGATATATGGATTGGCCCTGCGGCGCCTGAATCGCTACTATTGGAACACGGAGCAGCCGCAGATGAGCCAGGTGCCCACACCCAACACCTATCGCCGCCAGTCGGCCATCATTATGCGCCGCTGCAGCACGGCCAGCTCGGAATGCAGTGCCTACAGCAATGAGCTATTGAGCAACTTTGAACGGAACATAGCAGTTAGTATAGCCGACATATGGCACATCAATTTCCATCCGTCGAGTGAGATCGAAATGGAAATGGAGCAGCAAAGACCGGAGGCTCACCGATCGCACAGCTCGGAAACTATTTGAAGAGCTTTTTGTGGAGCCCAAAAGTAGGCTTGGCGTATTCAAAGAAATGAAGTGATGTATCTAACACTAATGTACATTAACCATCCACATTAGTACGATCTATGGTCATTAACATTCAATTGTGTTAACTTAAATAGTGTTATATTTCAATGATCACAGGAAAGGTATTTACTTACTTAAAATTGAAAGAGGTCACTTTCCTTATCCTAATTATATACTAAAGAAAATAAAAAATATCATAATGAAAAAACACACCCACTTTTTTTTAGCGGCACTACAATATCTGAAAGTCTTTACGTTTATTAGACTAATGAATTTCGCCACAAAGTTACTGGCTTGCTTAAGCAAAATCTCAGCATTCAACGTCATATGTTGCTAATTAAATTATAAATTTTCATTTGCTTAAAGTCTGCATTATGGTATCAATTAGGAAACGGTGCCTTACAAATTAAACTAATTTAAATGATAAATTTATGATAATTAAAGGTTGACGGAGTATTCATCCTGGAGAAGATGAAATACAATTTTTTGGGATTAATGGTAATGGTTTTGTACGGACAAGAGCACGAAATTAATGTAGGTCAATGCATCAATTAAAGAGCACCTCAATCGATGTGTCATTAAGAACGCTAAAAAAAGCGACAATAAGACAATAAAGATTAAAATAGAAATCCGCAAGGAAGGCGAAGAAGAATTTGTACAAGCCCAAAAGGCAAACGCTGATAACATAAAGTAATAATGTAATGGCTTCCAAGTTATATACCCCCCTCCCTATTGGAGACCCCCGCTCACCTGAGCGCCCCAGATAATGCACACTTGATAGGGGTAAACTCAAACGAAAACTAATAAAATAAAGAGCATTGAAAGACAATTTATTGATCCGTCAACTATTCAATAATTGTTAATATTAAATGGGTAAACAGATGGAAAATGACTCAATCCCTTAACCAAAAACCTATTTTCTTTCGGGTGAGCCAGATAAGTAATGAACTTTAAAAGGGAAAAAACTTCGGGGAAAATGCCTAAACAACTCACTCGGTTAATAACTTTTTATTATTTGAGCAAATTCATTAAGAAAATTAACGCTTCTAGTCTCCGAGTGGACAGCCAGTCGGCTCACTATAGACCCCAGTGCGACATTGGCGTCAGTTGCCATTTGATTCTCGGCCGATTGAGACGCGTTTGCTCCAAGAAGAAAATCGGGCTGGGACGTGCAAATTGGAAAGCTGCCTTTTGCGAATGAATACAAACGCGTGCATAATTTTTATTGACGCCTAATTTATTTTTATTTATTTGTATGCTATCAAATGAACAAACAGCAAAGAAACATCGCGAGTTATAAACTGTGTTGTGAATGAAACAATAATTAACGCAGATATTTGGCTGTTTGTGGTTATGAAGCAGTGACCGTGGAAAAAAGCCGAAAATATATATTTTGCTGAATTATTTTCTGTGGAACTTTAATTAAAGATTAATAACACCTAAAGGAAACAAATAAAAATATATTTTTTTAAATAGGTAGGCATCAATTAATTACTTAAGGAAAGTGCAGCGTTAACTTGCGTTTTGAAATTATTGAATAAAAATGTACAATCCACTTAATCATACTCTTGTCAAAAACTCGAGCATACCATTAACCTGATACGAGTACGCCTTCCCAGTGGCTCTGTGGTTCTGCCCCATAAGCAATTAATAATTTGCATTTGGGTTCGAAACAAGTCGTTCAACTATTAGCTCGACCTGCCGTCACTGTCATTGCCTAGATGTATATCACATATCGAATAGGAAATCTAAATATTCAGCACCGGCACGACCAGTTTTCTGCAATTAGCATTAAACAGAAAATTAGAAATTAAAATATTTGCGCGACCAATAGCTGGACAGACAGATGTGCCTGTAGGTGGTCCCACTTGTAAGCCAGACAATAGAAAATTAGCACCTGTGAAATTGAAGCATAAAGAGTCCGTCAATACAGATGATCCAACAAAAGCGGCCACTTGCGAATCTGTCGCGAAATAACAACTAAATCTTATGACTGCCAATCTTTCGCCATGTTTGCCCTCGGAAAATAAGGGCTAACAATCAGATAATACCATGATACGAAGTGGCACTCATTATCTGTCTTAATCAACCTCATTCTGGCTTATCGATAAGACTATAATCATTGATATCGGTGGAAGATACATCAAACAAAAACTTCGAACAGGTTAAACAAGCCCAGTGCTTAGCTATGTAATTTATTAATGAATGAAATTAATTCAAAAGATTGCTGGAAAAGGCAATTGAAGAAAAGTTATTACTAATCTAGTTCATTTACTCGACCGAAAGGTATTAAAAAGCAAAAGTGTTCCTCCATTCTCTTGTTTTATAATTTATTTTTTATTTCCTCATGTTTTTTTATGACATGTGAATGTCAATTTAATAATGAAAGTCAATCAAATCAATAGTAACCGCAGATATTTCAAAAATCTAGAGTGATATTCAATGCCTCTGATAGACTGATTTCAGCTGTAAACCGCATTCAATTTAAATCAATTGGGTGGGACGTCAAATAAGGCAAACTGCGAGTGAAATAAAAGAAATAAAAACAAATAAATAAATGACAAGTCATCACGAATGTTTCCCACTCCCTCGTCGTTCGCAGAATGTTCCACTAGAGAGGCGCCACTGGAGCAATGGTTAACCCGTCGCCAGCCCGAGGTGGAGAACCCGCTGCTCCCCACATACTCCCCAATGAGATGGAGAACGATCTGGACAAGAGGATGGCATCGCCGCCTCCGGCACCGGCGGGTGGCGATGTCATCGGCGATGTCGTAGGCGATTTTGGCATCTGGCAGCTGAGAACCATCCTCATCATCTTCCTGTGCAAGATCCCCGCCGCCTGGTTCATGGCCTGCATCATCTTCACCGGACCGGAGCTCTATCCCCGCTCGGAGTTCACCTGCGACACTAGCAATCTGGTTAGCAATAGTAACTCCAACTTCAGTGTCTCGGACAACCAGTGCTATGTCCTAGACGAATCCACTGGCAGTAGGAGCGAATGCGAACAGTTCACCTACTACTCCAGCTTCGACTCCCTGATCATGGAATTCAACTTGGTCTGCCTCAGGGACATCTTCGTGGCCTGGACTCAGTACTGGCATCTGTTCGGGGTCCTCGTGGGTGGCGTCATGGGCACCAAGATAATGCTGGGCATCAGTCCGAGGAGCACCTATTGCGTGGGCGCCATTGCCCAGATCGTCTGCGGAGTGGTCACTGGATACGCCAGGGATTTCAGCCTGCACTGCGCATTCCGGTGCCTTTCCGCCGTCTGCTGTGCGATCATGTTCACGGCCGGTCAGGCAATATGTAAGTTAGTCTGGGATGAGCAGGAATATTAATGTACTAATACTCACTAAATTTCCAGTTGCCGACATCACGGCGGGCATGCATCGCATTGGAGCCATCATTCTGTACGACACTTTCTGGTCCATTGGTGTGATCCTGCTGCCTGGTCTCTCCTCGTTCTTCAACAACTGGTCTCTGATCTATGTGGGGATCACATTCCCCACTGTCATGCTGATAGTGCTGCTCTACTGGACACCGGATTCGCCACGCTGGCTGCTCCGCCATGCCGTCGATCGCATCTCCATCGACAATGTGGAGGAAATTGTGCGCGAGGGAGCCGCAATCAATGATCGCACATTCAAGATCCCTCCGGACTTCCGACAGCAGCTGGAGCATCTAAGTGAGCGCCTGAAGGCTCAACCCCCTCCCGCTCCATGGCGGGAATTGTGGAAGGGGAAGCGGGCCAAGACGCACATGGTGGCCGCCCACCTGGCTCTGGCCTTCTTCGTGATCAACTTCATGGGCATGCTGCTCAACATTCGATCGTTCGGAAGGGACTATCTGGTGCCGAACACCATTGCAATGGGTAGGTACTCGAACTAAGGACTACTTTTCATTTAATATTTTCCGGGCTATACTTTGGAAAACATTTTTAAATTCGGTTGTCCATCCCAAATGGACAAGATAGATAGATAGATAGATAGATAGATAGATAGATAGATAGATAGATAGATAGATAGATAGATAGATTGATAGATAGATAGATAGATAGATAGATAGATAGATAGATGAACATGAAACAAGATTACATTTTCTAATTTTAACTTTACGCTTTTTATCAACTCTTTGAAGGATTTTCGGAGATTATTGGCTGCTTCCTGGCGCTCCACTTTACCCTCAAGCACAACAAATGGAAGTGGCAATGTGCCGGGGTCTTTAATATATTAGCTGGAATCCTGGGCTGCATGGGCTGGATCTTCACCAATGCGGACTCTAGTAAGTTTAGCGTTAAAGCTCCATTTACCATTCAGTTATTGAATATTTTCCTTCCCCAGTGGATGCTGATCTGAAAGTCAGTCTGTGGATGATCATCGCCACCATTCCCAAGGCGGCCGTCTCCTGTGCCCAGTCCATGATCCTGGCCTGCATGAACGAGCTGGTGCCGGCGAACAAGAAGCAGCTCTTCGTCTTCTCCGTGGTCACCTGGGCACGGATTTGGCTCCTCTCGGCCCCGTTCTTCAATGTCCTAAAGAAGATCGACACGGCCCTGTCGCTGACCTCGTATTGTGTGTTCAGCATCCTGGGCGGGATCTGCACCAGCCTGCTCCTCACGCCCAGGACGAGTGTTGCTCCGATTGTGCCTCAGGTGGAACCGAGTGACAAGAAGGAGCAATCCCCTCTAAACGCTCCCGTTTGGACCGTCGAATCCGATGTGAACAATACTCGATTGTAGGCGAAGAGGAACGCTATTTTTTTGCCAATTATTAGTCAGCTAATGAACAACATTCTTCTGTGATTAGGTTAAGTGAATTGTTATTTTAAATGATTGAAGTTACACTACAGAATATTGGTTGTCTTTGAACTCTAAGTTACTGCCTTACGGGAAATAAATAAGCAACATACTTCACATATCTTATTTAACTTGTCATTTAACCGATTCCAATAATTGAAGTTCAGTTTTTAGCACAAAGCTTCTAAAATAATTTTCAATAGCTTATTTGGTTTGAACTTGCCAACTTTGTCTATTTAAAAATAATAATATGTGGTATATTAGTTGGTTAGGCTTTAGTGTCTGCTTAAGTAAAAGCAATATTAAATGTTTATTCATTAAACGAAACCCTTTGAATATATATAAATATGAAACATCAGGATTTTCAGTTGCTACCAGTTTCGGAATGTCGTCGCTTTCCAAGAAGCCGGAATCGGACCGGAGTAGTTTTAGGGGAATTCAGGCTATCAGGATCCATAATCGGAGATCTCTCCCCTCCAGTGATCAGCTCCTCTGAAGACTCTGACTTTGCATTAATCGACCGTAAGCCCAGTTTTCGCATCATATCCACCTGGTTCATGGCACCCTCTTCATCTCGAGGATTTTCCGGATCATGTTTTACATCAGCATTTGTAGACATGACTATATACATATGAACTGCTGTCGACGAATTCTAATGAAAATAAAGTATATACTGATTTCAGGTATTCTAACAACTTTGCAGATAAGGCTAGGCTAACTAGATCTAATTTTAATAGAAACAAATACTGAATAGTAGTAATCCCCAATAGATAACATAACGTCAAGAATTTAAAATACATGTTTGTATGTTATCTATTTAATCTTAATTTTCAACAAGTTTTTTAGTGCTTAAGTTTAGTATATAATTGAAAAGTTATCTTCTTAGTATTAATTCACCTGCTTATCGTGGAAAACTTATAAGATACTTATAAGATATTTGACTAAAACATGATATACAAAATCATCATGCTGAAAAACAAATGCAGAAAAATCCAGAACCAGTAAATCCTGAAATGTATAAAACAATTTATTAATATCCAGTGAGGTTTTTGTATACAGAAGTCATTTAGAACACACGTTTATTCATATAATTTGGCAGTGCGTTGTAGATATTTGTAAATGGTTTTTTTAAAAATGGATATTTTAGGAACTGAAAATGAAAAAATTTAAAAACTCACCTGGTAACCATAAACTTATTCGCGTCAACGGTGAAGTTTTCGCGGTGCAGGTACTTATTAATTCCAATCATGTGACGGCGCACATAATCATCGTAGTCCAGTTCCTCCAGATTCCAATAGAGTGTGGGAAATGTGCCATTTTCAATCATTTCCTTAAAATAGAAGCGACTCTTGTTCTTGAAAATCCACTCGTTCAGCGAAAAACAGCTACCTGTAAGAAGCGCGATGAGGGATTAAATTTATTTAAAGATTTCTCCATAGGATTACCGGCCAGACATGCCTGCCGGAACTTCTTGGCAATGGGGGTGACCAGTCGCTTCTTTTGGGCCAATAAAAGGGTTCGTAGATCCATTAGCAAGGCGGGCACAAAATGCAGAATCCAGACGGCCAATTCATGCTTAAAGGCGCTACGCCTGTACTTGAAATTCGGAAACATAATCATTCGGCGTGTGGGGAAAATTCTTGACCACTTCATGGTGAGCTCCCCGAGATGTTGCCAGGTGATGGGATTGGTCACTCCCGAGGTGGCGTTACAGATGCTCAAGCTAAAAAAAAGGAATTTTACTAAATTAAGGAGTAGCTGTGTATCAACCCACCTGCCCAGTTTTGCCTTGCTGACCATCATGATCATGGCATTGACCACAAAGTCCACTGGGATGATGTCACATATTAGGTCCTTATCCCCTAGAATGCTGCTAATTCCCCCCTTTCCAATCTCCATCATTATCCCGCTGATGGCCTGGATGTTGTCAATCCAACCGGGATAGGGTTCCCTATACGCAGCAGTGACTATAGAAGGTCTCACGATCACAATGGGAATCACATGCCTATATGCATTGACGATCTGCTCGGCAATTGACTTGGTAAATGTGTAGGTGTTGACATGGGGACCCTTTATATAGTCGGCCAGACGATTCAGATAGTCGTCGGGTATTTTCTGGGTGGCGGTAAGAAACTGTCGCCAATCCACTGGCGGCATTGTGGGATACACCTGCTCATCCACATACTTGCGACCAGGATTGCAGTAAGCCGTGGAAACATACAGAAAACTCTGGAAAATACATGTATTACTAGTAGAAAGAAGTAAAAACAAGAAAGGAAAGCTAACTTCGGGCGGAGCCGAAGTTGATATACCCTTGCAGAATATTCTGTAAATAATATTCTCCAAAATTATTCATATGATGCATTCTTAATACTAATAAAAATCCCAACTTCCTAACTTTAAAAACACCAAAGTTATGGCAATTTCAATCGTTCAGTTATATGGCAGCTATAGGATATAGTCGGCCGATCCCTATAAAATTTGGTAGGTCGGATTGATTGGCCAAATATAAAACCCATAGAAAATCCCAACTTCCTAACTCTAAAAACACCAAAGTTATGCTATTTCCTATCGTTATATGGGAGCTATAGGATATAGTCGGCCGATCCTTATGAAATTTGGTAGGTCGAATTGATTGGCCAAATAAAGAAGCCATAGAAAATCCCAACTTCCTAACTTCACAAACAGCAGAGTTATGGCATTTCCTATCGTTCAGTTATATGGCAGCTATAGGATATAGTCGGCCGATCCCGGCCGTTCCGACTTATATACTGCGTGCAAAGGAAAGAAGGGTGTGTGCAAAGTTTCAATTCGATAGCTTTAAAACTGAGAGACTAGTTCGCGTAGAAACAGACAGACGGACAGACAGACGGACAGACAGACGGACAGACGGACAGACGGACAGACGGACAGACGGACAGACGGACAGACGGACAGACGGACATGGCTATATCAACTCAGGAGGTGATCCTGATCAAGAATATATATACTTTATAGGGTCGGAGATGTCTCCTTCACTGCGTTGCACACTTTTGACCAAAATTATAATACCCTCTGCAAGGGTATAATGATATAGGAAACCTTACCTTTAATTGGGGCATACTCCTACATAGCTCAAGAAGATTGTAGGTGGCCTGGGAGTTGACACGAGCCGACACTTTTAGGCACTCATTAAAGCGCACCTGTAATTGAGATACTTAAATCAATAGGAAGGCTTTGGGCTTATCACTCATAACTACCGTTGCTGCACTGTGAAAAATAATGTTCACCTCGGCACACAAGACGACTCTGTCGGCCTCATTTAAACCTGTTGGTGGAAGCCTCTGGTAAAAACATGAGGTTTCTTTGCAGTTTCACTGGGAACATACCAAAGTTGTCGTCCTCAATGTTGCCGGAGAAGTGAAAGATCTTCTTTAGTCTCTCCGGATGCTCCGTCCTCAGGCGCTCAAAGATGGGATTCTGGAGGAATCCCCGGAAACGTTCCTCCACCGTTACCCCGCCCTTTGATCGGATCAGCATATAGATGCGCTTGATCTGAGGAAAACTCCAGAGCAGCTTCTCCAGCAGCGTTTTGCCCACAAAGCCGGTGGCTCCTATCGAAATTGAATGATGCGATCAGTATGTTTTTATAGAATATATAATCAATACCCGTTATGAAGACCGTAGCATCTTGGTAAATATCGGTCTGGGGCTCCACCATTTCCATTCCAGCGTTGTCCATGTTGTGGCCACTTTGAAGCCACACTTGCTACTGATCCGGTGCCATCGATGAGGTGCCCACTTTCCACCAGCAACTGGCTTTGCAAAGAAATGCCTTGGTCCTCCTGAAACAAGTTTTCCATGAAAATGCAAGTGGAAATTGAAATTGGCCAACGAAAGTAGCAAACAAGACGTAACATTTGAGCACAAACATATTACATCATATTTGGATGGGGATGTGGACAAGGTTGGGTATTTAGTTCATGATCAACATGCAATAGTTGTCCGAAGCTTCAAACTTTTGACCAAAATGAAGTACCCTCAGCAGGGTATAAAAAGCCCTTATGCTCTGTTTACCCTAGTTTTCGCATCAAAAACGCTTTAAAAATGATTTTAAGGCCAAAATCACGTACAAATCAACTCAAGTTTCGGGTCAATTTCATACTTTTGGCAAAAAATCATGATGTGAATATAAGTCAAAAAATACATTTATCGAAATATAAATGGAATCGACAGTTTAGTTGTTTTTGGTTAAATTAGAACTAAAAAGAAGTTATATTAAAATTATTTCTGTCCAAATTTTCACTCTCGTTGCGGTTTGTTGATCAAAGTTCTGGTAAAATATTGGGGCAACAGTATATAATTCAGAAGAAGATTTCAGAAACACATTTATATGATTTATATTTATTTATAAGATTTATAAATTTATTCCTGGTCCAGTTCTTCCATTAAATATACATTTCCAAACTAGTTCCAAGACAATATTAAAGCCATGCACTTGAAAACTATGTTGAAGGCTAGGTATAACCACTAACCATATGTTGTATGGTTAGTGGTATAACATATAATATAATATATAATACTTAGTTCAGCCATTAATTTTGATCAAGGAATTTCCCCACCTCCAACTAGACCGCAGCTTTCGAAGTAATACGCATTCCAATGTTGTTTACCTGGCCAATTCATTAGCTCCAATCAAGCCAAGTGCCTGCCTCCGCAAACAGTCTCCCCGAAAAGTCATCTCCACTGATATCCGAACGGATCAACAGCAAAAATAGATCGCATCGTCGCTCGATGTTTGCACAATCGGTTAGGAAGTGGGCTCCGCTTATTTGGAATGATTTGATTAGCGACGACGTCGTAGGCAGGCACCGCAAAGCGGAGCCCTCGAGTTTACCTGGCCAGGTGAGGTGCTAAGCGAAGTCGCAGTCATGCTGGAGGGTTGCCGCTCCCAAGACGTGCTTACTAAATTTCACCGCTAACGAAGGATGAAGGAGCAAAATATATTTGAAGGCTGGGGGCCGAACCTCCACCGCCAATCACCCACGCCCCTGGATTCGGGACACCTATCGCACATCTTCACCTGCACCGATCCCAAGGCCAACGAAGTGCCTCCTGCTTCCCCTGCTCCTCCTGCGCCCCCTGCTGCAGCAGCCAAAACCGACGACGATGTCATCACCCACATCCTGGGGGAATTTGGCCCCTGGCAACTGCGCTCGCTGCTCATTCTGTTCCTCTGCAAGATCCCCGCCGCCTGGTTCATGGCCTGCATCCTGTTCACAGCCCCGGATCTTTATCCCGAGGAGGAGTACACCTGCGACACGACCGCCTTTGGACCGGTGAACAATTTAACCGTCTCCCTGGACCAATGTTATGTGATGGTAAACTATGGCGATGCGGGCTACGCCATGCGGCAATGCCGCAAGTTCCTCTACACCACGGGCTTCCACTCGCTGACCATGGAGTTCGACCTGGTTTGCCTGTGCGACTTCTTCGTGGCCTGGTCGCAGTACTGGCATCTCTTTGGCCTGCTCATCGGCGGAGTGGCGGCCACCAAGTTGATGCGTGTCCTGAGTCCCCGCCAGATTTATGGATCGGGCATATGGTGCCTGCTCATGTGCAGCCTGCTAATGGGCATGGTCAAGGACTTCAGTCTGCACTGCGGACTGCGTTGCTTGGCCGCCGTTTCGTGCTGCTTCATGATCACCTCGGGGCATTATATATGTAAGTACACGAAAATATAATTTATTTGTTACTCAATTTTCAAATAATTATTCCTTTTTCAGTTAGTGACATCACCGCTGGGAAATATCGACTGGGCGCCCTCCTGCTTTACGACTCTTTCTGGGCTCTGGGCCTGATCCTGCTCCCGGGTTTGGCCTACGGCGCTCCCAGCTGGCAGCACATTTACGTAGGAGTAACCCTTTCCCTGCTGGTGATTGTGTTCCTGCTGCCCTGGACTCCGGACTCACCACGCTGGCAGCTGCAGCACACCAAGGAAAGCCAGCTGGCCATCGAGCGAACGGTGGGAATCCTACTGGAGGCAGCTCGCACCAACGGAAGCGTTTACAGGGTGTCCAAGGGGTTGCCGCAACAATTGGGTCAGCTTAGGTATAGGATGCAGGAGCAGGAGCTAGCAGTGCATTGGATGCAGCTGTGGATGGGTCAGCGGAGGAGCAGTTTCCACTTGGTGGCCGTGCACTTGGCACTGGCCACCTTCATGGTGGTGAACACTGGGCTGCTGCTCCACGTTCGATCCTTCGGCAGGCAGCACCTGGTCTCCAATACCCTGGCCATGGGCCTGGCCGAGATGCTGGGCTGCTTCCTGGCCCTGCATCTCACCTTCAACCAAAGCGCACGCAAGTGGCAATGGGCTGGAGGATTTGCCATTGTGGTCGGCTGCATCGGTAGCATCTGCTGGTTTCTGGCCGAGGAGGATATGCCCGAGGTGTATGGACTCACGTTGGGATTGCTGATGGCCTCGCTGCCCCAGGCGGCCGTGGCCTGTGCCCAGTCCATGATCCTGGCCTGTCTGGGTGAGCTGGTGCCTGCGGAGCAGCGTGACTGCCTCTCTTTTTCCGCCGTCACCTGGGCGAGGGTGTGGCAGCTCTCCGCCTCTTTTCTCACGCTGCTCCGGCAGGTGAGCCCCGCCCTCTCGCTGTCCGCCTTCTGCTTCCTGGTCATCCTGGGCGGCATCTGCATGTGCTTCCTTTCCACTCCCAACGGGGAAGAGGAACCGGAAGGGGCTACGGTGCATAAGAAGCAGCACTTAATTGCGTATACGTAATTACGTATACGTAGTGGCTTATTTGCTAAGTTAGTTCTAGCGTATGTAAAGTATTCGCAATCAGTATTCGAATTTAGCACATATTGAGTTGCATACTTTTGGGAATAAATCAAAAGTTTAGCATCTACTGGTATTCATTTATTTACGACTATTACCTTACTTTACTTCATCATTTGATAAACATATATTTAAGAATCAACATTGGAATAAATTTACTTAAATACAAAAATGGTTTTCATCTTTTCGTACTTAAAGATTTGAAAATGTCAACCTATTATTACAAAAAAGAAGGCTAAGTTATCTAAATTATTACCTTGTTATAAAATATATTAAAACTTAAAACAAATGTTTTCTAAATATTTATAATTTTTGAAGTGCAAAAATACCTTGCTCCTAAATAAGTAATTTTTTTTGATTTAATTTCTCCCATGAAGCTTTCGCCAAACCCATTATTTGTTACAGGAACTCAAACCATTTGGGACCAATGTTCATGCACACCACATTCATCCACTAAGCTGACACACATATATGTGTAATACGTATAATAAGCACACATGCCTGGCTAAATATCCAAGCGCATTGCTCCACAAACAACATATTGCTGTTTGGTCACCTGTCCCGCCCCCAATATTCCACTATTCCCACCAGTTCAAAGCGACAAGCAGAAATCGCAAATCAATAAAATAGAAACCATAAAATAACCAGAAGCGGCGCCAGTGCATTTGGCCCCAGAATGAGTGTGTCATTCGCGAAGCAGCGGTCGGCGAGGAAGGACCATTCGAGGAGCAGCCTAGTACCAGCCCAGTGGACAACCGCTGACCAACCGCTGCGATCTGGATGCCATGAAACCGAAGAAATCCGCCTTCGCCAATACATCCACTGGATACGGCAGACACAAACACAGCGGGCACGGCAAGGGTCACTCCCACGGACAAGGAAACTCCGGCAAGGATAATGCCGACGGCAGTGGCAAGGACAAAAAACGAGAGGCCAGGGATCAGCATGAGCAGAAGGAGGAGGACAAGGACTTGAATTCCGGTTTCGGAGACTATCTTCGCACACCGGAGGGTCTGTAATTTACTCCACCTAAAAACGTTGCTTCCTTTTTTCTAAAATACCCTTTGTCCTTTATTCAATTAGCATTTGAGATGATGAAGCTGTTCGTCTTTGCCAATACTATTATGTTAATTGTCACCATGGCCTGGCCGCATATCAAGGAGCAATTCTACATGGTCAATCAGTGGCTAGAAAGTTTCCGCGAAGAGCATCAGCAGTAAAACCAGACAATCTATCAAACCAGCAAACAGTCCAAGTTAATTTCAAGTATACAAAATGGTCGGACCCTTCATGCAGGGCCTCTTTTTGATTGGCATCATCTACTGGTACTCCAAGGGCATGATGTCCATGATCAACGACTACTACAGGAGCGAGTTCCAGCGAAAGTTGCAAGTGGATCCGTCAAAGCCGAAAGCAGAGGTGCCCATCAATGTGGACAACTTCATGGATTATGTTAGGGAGTTGGACTCCCCAGATGAGGTGACTAGGTACCCACCGGAAGGAGCTATGGTTCTTCTTCTAAGGAAGCCCATGAGCCACACACTCTTACGATTCCTGGAGATCACTGGCACGCTACCAGCTTTTGATGTTTGTCTCAACACAAGCAACATAAGATAGCTAGTTGTATAACTTTAATGTCATAACTATTTAATTATTTATGTTTAATGTATTTTATATGACTTTCGTAGAATAAAGAATAATACTACAACGCCAATTGCATACTTCTAGGTACTTTGTGTTTGAATATGACTTTTAGAAATATTTTATTTCCGTACTAAGCTTCCATATTCCGTTTGATACCACTATTAAAAATAAGAAAGTACATTTTTAAATTTTTTATTTAAACTTTAGCAGAATATATTCATGTGTTTCCAACATCAGCTCACTTACTAACCTATCCACAAAACTGTATAAATATATTAATTTCTATAATTACCATGGAATATATCGATTTGGTCTGTCCTATGCATTATACAAAGTTTGATATTGCACTCTCATAAGTAAGCTCTCTTCCGATCAAGACCTTGTCATTGCTAGTTATAGCTTTGAAGCAGCTTGTGAATATATAATTATAAGCAGATATGAATGAAATTGATAGGTAGTTGATCTGGAAGTTATGCCAAATTTATACCTACATAATAGGTGCTCTTCACAAATCGTCTGTATTCATTCAGGTATTTCTTATGTGGCACAATTTGTGTATTTTTAAAGGTATTTTAAAATATATTATTATTTCAAGAGGTCAGTATGTGATTAATGTTTAGTTATTACCAATTTCATAAGAGATCCACAATTCTAAGTTATACTACTCCCACCTACTCCTTAAAAGTGTTCTAAAAATAACATAAACAATAACGAAAAAAGACAAATACTTTTCTGGTAAAATCATATTCATCATTTTTTTAATGTATATTCTATATACACAACAGTTCATCATACATAAGTTTATTATAAAATAAAAATAATAATAATAGTTGCATTACAAATTAATAAAGCAAAAATACAAAATATAGTACATTATACATCAAATTGTAAATGTACATGGTGATTTGAATAAATCAAATGAATACATTGGAATTAGTTCTGTACTTGCCCAAATTCAGAATGGAGCAATAGCGTTTATGCTTTAATCGAAATTATAATTTTAGTAAACGGAAATCACAATGTCTTTCGTTGGAAAAGGAAACAAAATTGACTCAAGAGCAATGCAAAAAATTAAGGAAACACAAAACCTTTCTGATGTATCACAACCTTTCAAACAAGGATTAACAATTGAGAGCTCGCTTAGGCTAACAAATCAAATTTCGACAAATGAGTTTTGGTGGCCTTCTACACACTATATATGCATACATATACGTAAATGGATACCGCATGATATATATGGCTAAACACGTACAAATTAGATTGCTTATGAACAAGGCAAAAATACAAATGCAGAGGCTTTTCTCTCTATAATGCACAATGTCTCCCTACCGCTAGGTTCATATCAATTATATATATATATATTACTGTGCGTTCAAGTCTTAACGAGTAAACTGTAACACCTAATGACTCTGACTCCCTTTTCACCGCACTGCTTCACTTCCCACTCTAATCCGAGGGCTTTCTGTTTGTGGGAGGTGGCGGCGCTGGCACCGTTGGCCTCTTGGGCGTTTGAAATGAGTTGGGAGAAATGGGGGTCGTGGCTTGGGGCTGCGCCTGCTGCTCCGGTTTTTGCTCTGCAGCCGTTGGCGGCTGATCGTGGTTGTGATTGCTCTCCTTGACCGTTGGTGGCTCCTCTCGCGTTCCGTTCGTATCACTATTCTCCTGACGCAGCTTGTCAAGAAAATGTTCCGTTTTGAATCGAACGCTGCAATTGCCATTATCGATTGTCGCTTGGGTGGGAGTCGTGCCGCCCTCGTCGTCGCTCTTTCCATCCACCTTGGGCGCTCCCACGCCCAGCACATTCGGTCGCTTGGGCAGAAGAGGCTTCTGGGGCACATCTGGTTTGAGCTTGAAGCTGCCGATGCTATCCGTGCTCTTGCGATCGGCCGTTGGAGAGGGCAGATTGTCCAGCCCGAAGAACTGCGTCCTCGTCATCGGAACGGGCTTGGCGGGCGTTACTGGAGGCGGGGGCAGTGGTTCCAGCTGCGTTTGCGTCTGCGTCGGCTGGCTAGCGGCTGGTGATTGAAACTGCGGCAAATTCGGAAGCGGTGGCTTGACGGGCTTCTCCTGCTGCGCCGGCGACTGCTGGGGGAACAGCTCCTTCGCATGGGGTCGGTGCGAAGTCTGTGATGTTGTCATACTTGTCCCGTTTCCATTAGTTGTGGGCGGCGAAGGTGCATTCGCTTTTTGTCTGCGTAAGGTTCCATAGCGGGGACTCTCCATTACTTCTGAAAAGGAAAAAAAGAAATTTGTTAAAAAATATAAAAGCTTCAAATGTACAACAGCCAAGCTTATACAACTAAACTTTTACTGAAATCGATAGTTTTAATCTTGAAAAATATTTCTTTTGCTTTAAACCAGTTCAAACTTTCTAAACCTTTCATGCAGCTAATTGTTTTAACACTCAAAGACATTATTCTATAATAAATTTAAATATAATCCATAATGTTTATTTAAAAATTTCCTTGTAATGAGATTGTAAAATTCTTTCAAAATAAAAAATTTTAAATAAAATTTTCCAGAAATCCTTTTTTTGTTTGGATTTAATCCATTTTATTGCACAAAATATAAACAAAAATATTGCACTAACTTTAACAGCATCATAAAGTATATAACAACTTTTTGGAAAATAACATAGAGCAGAGGGAAATACTAAAAGTGGAATTTTCGAGAAAGTTATAATAAAAAGGTTGTCATAAGTCGAATACTGTGTAGTGGCCCGTTTCATATAAATCCGTCTGTGCAGTATGCTTACCACTATCGTTTCGGTCCAGGTTCTCGTTCGACGAGTTGGATTTGCTTTTTCCCTCGACGAAAAGCTTTTGCTTCTGCAAGGTCAAATAGAACTCGACTTCGCCGCTGAAGAAGTAGTCCCACTGGCTTATAAGGAGCTCCACAATGATGTTGGCTGCCGAGGAGCTGTTCACCTGGCCTATGTAATCGGCTGGGGCATTGCTGCTCTTGTCGATGCGTGGCCACAGCATGTTGGGCGACATTACGATGGCCAGGTTCTGGGAGCTCATCTTATTGTGCACTGAGCGCTGCTGCACATGGGCCAGGAATCGGGTGAGGTAGCGCAGGTTGGCGTAGTTCTCCTTTGGCAGCTTGTTCAGAATGGCCTTGATCTCCGTCTTGCGTTCTGCCTCGCTGTGTCGTTCGGCGATCCGAATGAAGTCCTTGTACAGGCCGTAAGTGAGCAGTGGCTCGGGCAGCTCGCGCAGGTAAAGCTTGAGTATGGAGCCAATGACATGGGGATCCTGGTAGTCCAGCGGTAGCGGCGTCTTTACGTGCTGCGCCTCCAGGGCGTGCTTCATGCGGCGCAGCTTGGTGCTCGCGCATCCTACCCGCAGCAAACCCTCCTCCTCCAGACCATGCTCCAGCAGGCAGCAGCAGCACAGCTCCACGATGTAGGAGATCTCGCGGTTGGTGGATGTCAGGTGCTCCTTAAGCGAGGTGCCAAAGCGGGACTTCTCGGTGCCCTGGATCGTGTCCTGGATGCGAGCCAGCGAGGCGTTCACGTGCTGCAGGGCCCGCTCGTGATAGTTTCTTTGGTTGAGTACATAGTCGCGGATACAGCTAACGATCTCGTCCTCTTTGGCAATCAGTTCAAGCATCTGGGCCGCCCAGGCATCCCGTTCTTTCTCCAGCTTCAGCTCGCACTCCTCCTGCTGGCTCTTGATGTGATTAACCTTGGCCGCTGGCTCCTCCAGCCGTATTGCCGCCTGCGAGAGTAAAACAGAGCACTGATTAGTTTACGACAGATAAGAGGCAATTCCAGGGAAATCGTCACATTCCAAAGGGCACAAAGTTAAAGTATAAAAATATCTTATCTGCAGGGCCACACACCACAGTAGCACCCACTACTGAAAATGGGATTTCGTGTGACTAATGGAAGGTGCTTGTGCATCAAGAAAACTTTGCGGGCATATAAAAATAGATCGGCCTCAACCGCAGTCCGCCCAGCTGTTAATGCCTCTCATCAAGGTCTTTGTTTCTAGCCGGACAATGGGTTTTGTGTGGAATATAGCGCTCATGCGCCGCTGAATTAGGGCCACTGACTTGAAACCCAGACATGCACCTGTATCACAAAGTAGCTTACAAAGAGGTAGACAGATAAGAAATGCAATTGAACTCAGTATAACCAGTTGATATTAAATGAAAGAGAAAAGGAGTTTCTCAAAAAGAAAAAAAGACAATAAGTTGTTTTATGCCCGCTTAAGGGCATTGTATAGATTACAATACTGGCATATTATAATAATTATACATTTACAAAACATATGTATAAAGCAAAAACGATTATGAGTTTAAAAAATACTGAAACTTGAAAAGTTTCGAAGATATGAAAGTAAAAGTTCCTTAATATATTTCATTGGATTTTCAAATTTATTCAGGGAATAGAATATAAGGGACGCAGATAATCCACGTTCGGCTTAAATTAATAACAAAGTGCCCGCTCTATGATGTAAGTTTTGCTTACAACAGCATTACCCATTGTGTGTAAACAAACTGGTGCTGGCATTCATCACCCTATCCCGTATCATAACACTGCTAAAAATAAACAAATCGTGACAAATTGCTGTAAGTACACCAACGCTATCTGCAGCGAGAAGACAATGGCATCCACCTAACTATCAATGCCTGCTCCCTCCCCCACCTTCGAATCAAATCATTTGCAGTGACAGAGTGTGACTGAGTCACATCATTTCCATGAGCCGCAACCTCTCGACGACCTACATCCCAGTTTGCACCACAAGCCACACATTCCGGGCACCAAAGTTAGCACTTCCAAAGGCAGCCGTGTGCATATACGTATTGTTTTCGGATCGGATCTATGTCAGGGAGTGCAATTAGAACAGCGTCTGATTAGCGAATTATGGCAAGTCGACTGGCGTTTATATGGGACTCGGATGGCGGCGATAAGATTACCGGGGAGTGTAAATAACTTCGGTTTCGAGTTTTCTGATACGCCAATGGTCAGTCAGCGGCGGTGTGGCGTCCATTTCAATTATGATGTCACTGCCGCCAAGTCAATGAACGTCTTCCGACACCTTAAACAGACAACATACATCAACAACTACAGCGGCTAGTCATCCAGTCCGATGCCTCGATATGGCAAACGGCATCGTGATTTGTACAAAATAAAGCGAAAAAAAAACGAAAAAGTATCAAAAAAAAAGCACAGAAAACAATGAAACTCAAAAAGTAACTTTTTGTGTCCAGATAGCCGGTCATAACTGTTCAGTTCCACACTTGTAGACGCCAATGGGTAGAACCAATCGGTTGTCAGGAAATTGGAACACCAAAAAGCCGTTCATCCCAGCCCATTCCAACCCATCCCACTTCAGATTCTCCCACTCGGCGATAAGGCAACAACAAAACGTATTCGGATTCGTATCATAAAAACGTAAACGACAGAATCGAAACGCATGACAAACAAACAATAGAAACTGTCGTGAGATAAAGCCAGAATGAAAGAAAGACCAACACCAATAGTAATAATAATAAATGGAAATTAAAAATTGATTGCTTCTTTTGCCGGCGCTTCTTGACATCCGCCTCAGTACAGTGGTTATGCATTGATTGGAAATGGAGGTTTGGTTTTGCTTGGTAGTTTTATGACATTTAATTCTGGAAACGCCCTATCGTCTGGTTTTATTCTGGGAATTCCAATTGAAGCTTTCAAAGTCGAATTTTTGTTTTCTTTTTACCGAACTTGAACTTGTAGCAAACGTAATCGCCACACCACAGTGAAATTTCACTGAGAGGGATACACTTAACCGCCAACTACCGGCAGTTCGTTGTTATTGTTCGTTAATCAGAGACAACCTCGCGATTGGATTTCATTGGGAAAACGAAAACGGTCGAATCACTTGACCACCTGAGGTAACTTTTTGCGGCCCATTATTTTCAGCCAGCAGATTTCTTAATTAATTTAACAATCTCCCATTGTCATCGCGCGCAGTTTCGTGAAAACGGAAATCCAACATTATTCACTCTCTCTGGCCTGTCCAACGAACATACATACATTCACGTAATGCCTAATCCGAGTTAGATTTATGATCCGCACTCACCTCATGACTGCGCTTCAGCGAGGTGTACTCCTGCAGAGTGCGCGATACGTTGCGCTTCAGCGTGGAGATCTCCTGAATCTCCTTATCCAATATGTTCTTCAGCCGCCTCACCACCTTGGTCTCCGTCTCCAGTTCGCTCTCGATAATGCACTCGGCCATCGTCTTCTCCAGCTCTCCTGCAATTGCGAAACACACAGAAATGAGTACCCGAATAAGGAATTGCATATCCCACACTTATTTCCTCCTCAAAAGTACACAAATAAAAATAATATTTAATACAAAAGAATAAAATATAGTTTTATCTGTCTACATAGTGATAAAAAATTAATCCTAGAAAAGACCCTAAAATGTTGGTTAAAGGGAAATTTAAAATTATTATAGAAACTAAGAGCTTTTATAGCTTCTTTATATGTATGTATGTACATAGAATTAGTATTTAGCTCATACCATTGATGCATTGACTATCTTTATGATGTCCCTAATTTGTTTTAGCTCAGATGAACAACCGAAGTCGAAACTCACACAGCTCAAATTCAAAAATATATATTGCATTAGCTGAGCAAATGGAACCGGCATATTTACACTTTAAAGCATGTTTTCAGCCATGCATACATAAATTAATTGTTATCACAATCAGATCAATGTTCAAGTACTCATACCACTTAAATAATTGTATCAATCATTTGTGTATAATAATCGTGGAATAAGGCCTAAAAATTATAAAGGTAGTTTCTGTGTGTATCTTGAAGACTCTTGCTATTCCGCCCGCAAGTGAGGAAGTCAATGCTTATTTAAGACCTTATCGCCAAGCGGTAGCTGCAAAGATGTTGGCGTGCCGGTTTCCAGTTGCCGGAGTTGCTCCGCCTTGATGCGGGGCGAGATTCGGGCAATTCGAAGGGGAGGTGGCAAGCGAATAGGTTGACGAGCTGAGTAAGCAAAATTGTGATAATTGTGTTGAGTGCCCCGAGACTGGAGGCTCAGCAGCTGAACCCGCAATAAAGGCAAATGCAAAGAGGTCGCACCACAGAAGCGGGAGGGAGTCCAAACCGAAGACGACGTCGGCAGTGGAGTATAACATTCGAGATACGCTCGCTTCTCGCTCCCCTTGTTGAATGGTTTGAATTGAGGCGCATCGTGGCTAACAATAAAAGTTGCAAAGGGCGCACAGTGGGTAAAAGTGAGATGATATCGCACTGTAATTACGGGCAGGGGCGACAAAAAGCCCATTTTAGTGGGGTAATTTTTAGTTTTTGTGTGTCTGGAGCTGTTTTTAGTCGAGCAACTTAGGTGCTTCCCGCCGACATTAAAGTTATTGGCGATAGCGGCTAACATTTAAGTTGGTACTGACCCGTAACCAATTATTTGGACAATTTTTACTGGGGAACGTTAAATAACGTTTTTGAAAATGAATGCTTGAATATGGTTTAAAAAAATTTTGAATACCAGTTGCTTACGAAACATGCTGTAAATAAAAACATGTTTTGTTAAAGGAACGCACATTTTGTTGTCGCCATTATTATTATTTCTATATTATTTGTGATTTATAGTTAAATCTGATATCGGCATAACACTCTCAGTTAACATAAGATTCACCTGAGAGCATTGAAATGAATATCGTTGTTTTTATTATGTCATCTGCAAACGAACAGTCTTTTCCTCGAATTTGACTTTAATTTATACGTTTCACTGATCATAATTTGCGAACAAAATTTGCGAATGAAAAAACTTAGACATGCTATAACTTTGAATAAAAAACAATAATATTATGACAGTTCTCCTCGTTTGAAGGAAAGGAAATGGGCTTTGTTTACACCAATACGTTATTTATTTCCCCATTTTGACCCATTTATAATTTCCTAAGCATTCCAGTGGAACTCACACTTAACCCATGGACACACGTTCACTATGGCTATATGCATATATGTATCAGCATGTGGAAACGTTCGTGTCTAATCAGGAACGTGGGGAACTGTCGGAAAAATGGGGGTTTTGCAGATCCCTGGCCGTTACACAACCACCGATGCTCTTGAACCACTGCGAGGTTACAGCTACAACTGCAACAGAAACTGCAATTGCGTCCAAATTGCAATTGACGCACACGCATCTGCGAATATGTGGAATGCAGAGTGCTCGAAAAAGGGAAAAGGCAAATGGAAACAATACAAAAAATAACACACCGAATGAGTAATACGGCCTAGGGGGAGCGCCCACAAAATAAATGAGTGGAGACGAGAAGACGCGGCGCCTGATCATGACGATACGATGATGATGTATGAATTGGGCTCAGACTTTTACTTTTACTAAACAACAGCCAGCATAATTATCGCCGTTTACTGGTCTTTGTTATCCCACTTCGTGAGCGATGTGTAACAAATTTAAATGAAATGCTCAGTAAATCACATAGAAAAGGGGCAATAAAAGCGGGCGCAAGTGGGGGCGGGCTGGGCTGGTCTGGATTGGTTGGCAAAACAAAAGGGGTATAAATAGATAATGCCGAAACCGCAAATAATAACCAATACTGCGGGCGAACGGCGAATGGGCTGCAAAGAAAGCAGCGAAAAAAGTCATAATAAAAATTATAATAATGATTAAAAAAGCCGTCGATGTTGATGTTGCTGTTTTCAGTTGAGAAATGTAAATGCCACAAGGCCAAGCGACAAGGCGAGGCCTCAAATACACAAATACACAGACAAACCGAGGCCCGTGACACAGTCATCCGCGAGTATTCTCCATTCCATTCCCCTGCGAAACCCATACGTGTGCCATTGTGCATGTCTGGCGGCGATTATCGGATTTGGAACGAACGACAACCACTGTGCGCCTTATCAGCAGCGGCAACATGACTGCCACAAGGGGCGTATGGCGAGGGGGATGTGGTTTGGCGGCAAGACCCCCTTGGGCAATTCGTTTGCGTAAATTTTTAAAAGTTTACTAAATGCTTGGGGAAGATTAAAACTTGGAGTTTTTAAATTCCATTATTGGTGACTATTTGGTATAACTGCGAGATAAACTTGCAATTATCCAACCCTCTCTTCACTAATTCCGTCCTACGCCACTGACTCGCAAACTCCCACACAGGCAATAACCCGATAACCCGATAACTAACCGCAATTGGCGAGGACCTTCTGCAGCGGCATGTCCTTGGGCAGCTCCTTGGCGGACTCATCCAGCGCCTGGGCGATCTTGTAGTGGCTGTTCTTCTTGGTCCGCTTGTCCTGCTCCTCGGTGCTCCCGCCTCCGCCTCCGCTCAGAGCCGGCAGCTTTCGGACGATCTTCTCGATGGTATCCCGATATCTGTCCACCTGCCGCTCGATAGTCTCCAGCTCGGAGTCCTTGCAGTCCGATTTGGTGGATCTGCGGGATGAAGACGAGGGTTTGACATGGGTTAACCATGGGTTAGGTCATCGGCTGTTCACTTTTGTTATTGTTTTGTTATTGCCGCCGTTGCAGTTGTTGTTTTTGCGATGAGGCAACACCTGTCTGTCCACCTGGAGCGCATTACACACACCTCCACAAACACCTCCACACACACACACACACTGAGACG
Organism: Drosophila fuyamai; assembly: GCA_018153365.1. Classification (NCBI taxonomy): domain Eukaryota; kingdom Metazoa; phylum Arthropoda; class Insecta; order Diptera; family Drosophilidae; genus Drosophila; species Drosophila fuyamai. The sequence continues at coordinate 8,248,401 of JAECXW010000116.1, read as the reverse complement.
TCCGCTGGCTGGCCTTTGAACTTACCTTGACAGATTTTCGGCTGCTATTTTGATTTTCGCAAACTGCCTCTTCATCTTGGCTGATTCGCAATTGCCGCTCGCGTCTCCAACGTTAACTTAACTTCTGCGTGTTTGTTTGCGATGTGTAATTAGCTAGGCATTGAGTAAATACTTAAAACTGGCAAATTAGTCATTCTTCAACGATGTTTTACGGAAAAGTGAGACTGGTGTGACCGCAGCGGGAGCGCTAAGAAATGCTGAATAGCTTGTCAGAGGGTTTTTCGAAACTCACCACTTGGTCACACTTTGCTTAAAGTGTTTCAATAGCTTTTTGAGCATTTTCGATTGATTTATTGTATTCAATACAGCTTTGAAAGGGTATTTCAATTTCAAAATACAAATTTATTAGAAAAAGAACATAGTCTTTGAAAACCCATATGAATACCCTTATCTTCTTAAAGCGTTGCCAGACGGTCGTCTTATACATTTTCCCAAATTTATTGGGGTCACACTGCATTCTACCGCCTTGCTGCACGTGTGTTGTCCGTAAATAATAGTTTTATTATTGTTTTACTGACCAAAATGACCCAGGCGGAGATTGTGAAACGTCTCCGGGAGGAGTACGACAGTAAACAGACCCAGGAGCAGAAGCCCAAGAGGACAGAGGACCTGCTGGCCCGCACCAAAAGGTTTCATCAGCGTGTGCTGAACCTGTTGACCACTCACAAAGTGCCCTACTCCAATAAAGAAGGTAAGATTCAGACATAAGAACGCTTTGATCATTACCCCAAACCCCATTTCGAGCAGATGAAGACACCTACGAGGACTACCTGTTGCCAGACACTAAGGAATCGAACGGGAAAAAGAGCAAAAAGCTGAAAATCCAGGGAAAACTGAAAGACCAGGACTCCGACGACGAAGATGTGGACGCCCGTATCGCCTCCATCAAAAACAAGCTGCGCCAGAAGAAGGGCCCAACCACTGAGCGGCAACAAAAAAGGCGGGAGTCCAAAAAGCTGAAGCGCAGCAAGGGCGTTCAGAAACTGCTCCTTTCCTCGGCCAAAAACCTTAAGAACGAGAACGTCAAACACCAGAAGCTGAAGAACGGGCTAGTCAAGTCGGAGAAGGACCCGGAGGACAGCAAGGAGCAGATACAACCGGTCAAAGTCCAGCCAGTGTACAACCAGGAGGCCAAAATTGTCTACTCCAAGGTGGACTTCGCCGCCAATCCGGGCGGCAAGGTCAAGAAGTCGCACCAGAACCCCAAGGAAATCCTAAAGAAGTTGCGAGACACCAAGAAGCACCTCACCGAGCTGCGCGAACAGGGCGAAACGGAGAAGGCCGCTGAGATGCAGACGGATATCGCCTGGCGCAATGCATTCGACAAGGTCGAGGGAAAGAAGGTCAAGGACGATACCAAGCTCCTGCAGAAGGCCATCAAGAAGCGACGCGTCGAGAAGAAGAAGTCTAAAACCAAGTGGTCAGAGCGTAAACAGAAGGTGGATTACGACAAGGAGAAGCGGCAGAAGAAGCGCCAGGAGAACCTGGACAAGCGCAGCAAGGATAAGAAGAACAGGAAGCTGAAGACGGCCAGCAAGAAGGGCCGTATCATACCCGGCTACTAACCAACTAACTAGCCTTAAGTGTAAATTAATCTAATGTATGCCACGTTGAAATTAAACTCAGAATGCTGTAGAAAAAAAGAGTAACCGTTTGAGGATCTCATTCTAATTTGTTCATATTAGAAATTTACTTTTCCGGCCTCGACACAATCTAAATTCCCCAGAGCAAAATTCCAAGTTCCATAGCCTTCAGTTTTGGCGCCTCGTTTTCGTCCACTTCATGTCATTTCCCGTTCCACTGTGCGTTGCGCGGCCCCATCGAAGAGTAGCAAGAAGAAGAGCGGCGAACAGCTGTGGCCGATAGCAACTATCGATTATTATTCGGTCAGACAGCTAGTAGCGATTTTTCCATAATTTCCAAAAATACGCGAAGGAAAACGGTAAAGTTGAAGACCCCACAAATTAAAGGGTCTTTAATATTACGCGTCTTGAGTGTCGCCGTTTGAAGAAGAAGCGCAGCGAGTGGGCCAAGCAACGAGTCACACGCACACACACAGCCACACAAATTACGTGCAGAGCGCAATCTATTCCCCCATTTTCCACCGAAAATAAAGCAAGGCAGGCGGAAAAACAGCCAAATTGCGACGCATTTTGCGGATCAGAGGAAAAGCAAGCAGTTGGAACCAAAAAGGATACTCCAGAGAAAGTAGAACCACTGCAGGAGACACAACAATAACTTCGCAGATCAGCACAGAGCAAGAAGAAGAAGCGGCGGCCAGCTGAGAAGTGAAGCGAAAAGCAGCGGCGAGGAGGGAATCAGGAGTAGCTGCAGAAGAGGAGCGAGGAAGCGGAGGAAACAGAGGCGTAAAGGCGGTGGGGAGTAGCCACCATGAGCATGGTGCGGCGGATTATCCTGCTGGGCCCCAAATACAGTGTCTGGGCAAAGGGTAAGTGCTTACTGTCTGTGGTTGTTGTTGTGCCAATAGCATACGTAACTGCGTCATTAGCCGTGAATCAACAACAACAACAGGAATAACAAGCCAATCGGAACTGGCAAAACAGACTGCAGTTTTAGCAATCCCAGTCCGAGTCCCCCGTCCATTTGGCTTATCAGAATTTTCTAGCTGCTGCGCTCGCTAAATATTTATTGTCTAGTTCAAACAACCAAAACACAGAGTGAAGGTCGTCTTCTTTTGATATCAAAAACTGCTCGCGGCCAACAGGCCTCAGTGGCGTCGCACCAAAAGGGGCTCCCCACTGATTTTACATTCACGAAACACACATCTGATTGGAAGGCCATTTGCCCCTTTTCCAATCAGACAGACAGGGTCTTGCTTTTGGACCAACTGAACTTGAATTGTTTTATAAGGCCCGAATGGCCAGCTAGCTCAATTATTACTATTGCCGCTCTGACGCAATGATTTTTTATTATTTCATGTCTTCGCGGGAGCAATTTCTTACACACATTTTTAATGGCCAACAGTTGTTATTACATTTTGTCGGTCTGCGGGTTAGGAAAGACGAGAGGCGGAAGTTTACCTAACTAAATGCACTGCGAAAAAGCAGTTAAATAGGAGAGATTATTTTTAGTTTATAGACACATAATCCGAGATTAACAATATACCATTCACGATACAGCGAAAATGTTGAGAGTCATCTGCGATATCGAAAGATGCTAATTGCCCTTGGCCTTTCATTGTTAGATTATTTTTTGTGGGACAATCTAGAGATTCTCTTCCTCAGATTCCCTTTGTTATCAATTATCTGTGCAATAACCCCGCTCTCGGGGTCGATGGAACAATGTGTTTTTTCTTTTGTGCACAAGAAGCAACACAAATCTCTGTATCCCTATACAGGAAGAAAAGGTCTCCCATGTAGTAATTCTATATTTGGATTCTTTTAATAAAAATAAATTTATTAGAGCCGAAAGCACTTCTGATTATGATTTTTTCATTTTAAATCTATTCAAACATTATCGGTGTGCTCCAAAAAATCACTCAGGCTAAAATCGATCCACACAAATTCCACCCAAATTCTGAGATTTTCTTGGATTATAGAAAAATTTATAGAAATAAATTTTATGGCTGATAAAAAGTATTTTAAAATTGTAACGTTTAACGTTGATTTAAATTTTTAAAGTTAAATCTTTAGTTAAATCAACATTTCTGATCCTATTTATTTTGGTTTAATTTTATTTTACAATTTGTTTTTGAATAGATAGTTATTTTAAAAACTATACTTATGCCATTTTTTCTTATTCCAGGAAGTGGAGTTGGCCAAACGCCGCGCTCGGCGAGATGCGTTATCCTCAGCGCAGACAGGGCGGAGGTCAGCGTTTGGGGCGTTCGACGCTTCCACCTGGCCACGCGGAATTGCGCGATCAACCGACTGATGAGACTGGAACCCGCGATGGCAATACCGGCGTACATTGATGTCACCAACGCCACATCGAGAACACCAGAGGACTCCAGCGAGAGTGGGAGTGGTAGCGGTAGTGGAGCAAGTGCATCAGGAGGCAGTGGAGCGAAGACCCCCGGTGGCGGGGGGTCTGGAGCAAGTGCGACCAGTGGGGCCGATCCACCCGGCGGCGGCAGCGACAAGTTCCTCTCGTGTCCAAAGTGTGGCAGCGCCTGCACCCAAGTAGAAACGTTTGTCAGCTCGACGCGATTCGTGAAGTGCGCCAAGTGCAACTACTTCTTCGTGGTGCTGTCCGAGGTGGAAACCAAGCAGCGCACCAAGGACGAGCCTAAGAACCAGCGCAAGCCGCCCCCTCCGCCACAGAAGATCATGGAGTACCTGGACAAGCATGTGGTGGGCCAGGACTTTGCTAAAAAGGTGCTGGCGGTGGCAGTCTACAACCACTACAAGCGCATTCACCACAACCTGCCACAACTGCAACAGCAGGGAGGAGCTGCAGGCGGAGCCGGCAACAACGGCCTGGATGGTATTCCACGGCCCGACCTGCTACACATCACCGGGATCGGTCACACGCTGAACAGCTCGCCGGGCAACGAACTGCCGCCAAAGCCCGCGCAGATGGGCATGGGTGGCGGAATGGGAGGTTCGGGACTTGGTGGCGGACTCACCGGCGCAGCATCCAGCAACTCACGAGGCGGTGGCGACCACAGAGCCGGTTCGGAAATACTTGATCGGCAGTCCAACGATGTCAAGCTGGAGAAGAGCAACATCATCATGTTGGGCCCAACGGGATCCGGCAAAACACTAATCGCGCAGACGATCGCCAAGTGTCTGGACGTTCCCTTCGCCATATGTGACTGCACCACGCTGACTCAGGCAGGCTATGTGGGCGAGGACATTGAGAGTGTCATTTCAAAGCTACTGCAGGATGCAAACTACAACGTAGAGCGCGCCCAGACGGGCATCGTCTTCCTCGACGAGGTGGACAAGATCGGTGCCGTCCCTGGAATACACCAGCTTCGCGATGTTGGCGGTGAAGGTGTCCAGCAGGGCATGCTAAAGATGCTCGAGGGCACCGTGGTCAACGTGCCCGAACGCAACTCCCCGCGCAAGCTGCGTGGCGAGACGGTCCAGGTTGACACCACAAACATCCTGTTCGTGGCGTCTGGTGCATACACGGGACTGGACAGGCTAATCGCGCGCCGCCTCAACGAGAAGGTAAGGCAGAGATCGTATCCTGAGTTTGCTTACTAATTACCCATTTTATTTCCTAGTATTTGGGTTTCGGCATGCCCTCGACCAGCGGATCTGGCCGTCGTGCAGCTCAATCAGCCGCCAGTCCCATGGACAACGATCAGGAGGAGCGTGACAAATGCCTGACGAAAGTGCAGGCACGTGATCTCGTTGAGTTCGGAATGATACCGGTAAGAATGAGTTTGTTGAACCAAATATGCTTAGATAAATTATCAAACTAATCAAGTTAAAACAAAATAAATTTCGCTACACGTATAAAATAATTAGTGCAGGTATATAAAGCTATAATTTTGTAAGCAGACATCATTTCAATTTTAATGGTTCACTAAAGCTATTTCCATCTAGACAAGTATGTACATTATATAAATAGATACATAGATACCTACTTGTAATGAAATAGCATTTAAGATTCTTCCAACCACTTTTACTATACCAATTTTAAAACCAAATTTGTGCTGCAGGAATTCGTTGGTCGATTTCCGGTTATTGTGCCCTTCCACAGTTTGAACGTTAGCATGTTGGTGCGAATCCTCACTGAACCGCGCAACGCTCTGGTGCCGCAGTACAAGGCATTGCTGGGTCTTGATGAGGTTGACCTTACTTTCACCGAGGATGCGGTAAAGTCGATAGCCCAGCTGGCGATGGAGAGGCATACGGGAGCACGTGGACTGCGCTCCATAATGGTAAGCAGTAATAAAACACTTTAAGAACTTAATACAAACCCTTAAATATTTTTTAGGAGCAACTGCTGCTGGATCCCATGTTCATAGTCCCCGGCTCAGACATTCGGGGTGTTCACATAACCGCTGATTATGTTAAGGGCAGCTCCACACCAGAATACAGCCGTGATGCGGACGCCCCGGCATCCGGGACTATTGCCACGGACTCCGATACCACAACCGATAATGATAAGAACTTTGAGAATAGTGAAAAAGTACGACTAAAACAGTAATTCAGACAGAGATACCCACATCCAAAGCCAATCAAAACAGTAATCGGGACAAAACTTAAACGAAACAAAAATCCTTCAATTCGCAACGCTATTCGAATTGTTGGTTCTTCTTAAGCTCTTTTGTCTTCTTTTCTTTCTTCAGCTTGTTAAATTTTTCCAAATGATTGATTGCGAATCGTTGTCACTGTTGAGCGCTTAGTTTTTCTCTAAACTTACCTATCGCAAACACTATTCATTGATAAACCCCTTTTCGTACTCTAACATGTATATTTTTTAGTTCGGTTTGAATGATAAATTGGTTGGTTCTTCGTAGCTCCCCTCGAGTCCCATCACTCTGTAAAATATGACCCGCTTTGGAGTGCATGAAGGCTCCCGCATATACTTATAAAGAATATCCTCAAACCCATATGCATCTGTGATTCATAATCGACAAGCAGCGCAATCTTTTGAGCCCGAAGCAATTGTAATGGAAAAACAAGTCCTAAATAGAATGTTACAATGAATAAAATCAACATTTTTTTAAACATTAAAATAAATGTAGACCGAAAATCTGCTATGTTGGCAGCGATGTGGTTAAGGTCTATTGTCTATAAGATCCTCTCTTGCATAAACCAATTATATATACAAACTTAAACATATATTTAGGCAAATTTTGGATAGTCTAAACTGAGTTTCTAAATGAGTTTTGGTAGCGTTGTAAAGATGACAAACGAGAAACACGTTCTACTTTTAACTAATTTAAGTTGAAAATCAATAAAAAAAAGTCCATTAATAAAAAAAAATAAAAAAAATGTAAAAGTGGTGTTTCTATTACTTTTATTTAGCCTAATAAAAATGGTACTAAATTGATTTTTAACATACTTGTTATTCTAAACCTTATTATTTTGTATGTTTGAAAACAATAAATTTTAGTCGTTTTCAGGATACCGATAGTAATGCCAAGGACAACATTATCACCCAAATTAAAGGTCTACAACCTTGAATACAAAATGTACCCTTCAATAGGTAACATAACATAACTTTATAACCATTAGTTTTCTTCCAAATGGTCAATATAAGAAAAGTTTTGTACAACTATTTAAATTTTAAAATCGATGAAACACAAAATGCAAAGCCAATGCTACGACGGTTTTAGTTTTCATTAATTTTATTTTATTCGTCATTAAAATTCAACTAAATCTGCAGAACTCATAATAAATAATTTGAATTTATTGCACATATGGACTAATAGTAGTACCTTCTTTTTGTTTGTTTTTCTGTTTCATTTTGTAGTGTATAAATTTGTATAAAAATTTGTAAGTTAATAAATATCTTTTGGCGACCTTTAATCGTTTTCCTCCGATATGAGCAGCTCGTATTCCTGTGCAGCAAAGCGATCCCAATCGGAGGTCTGTGAAGAAGGGAAAGCTGTAAAAGGACTCCAAAAACGAAAGCCATGAAGACTTACATATTCGTCACGCTGCGAGGCAAAAGGATCTCGTTGTTCGTGATCCAGATACTTCTCCAGATTGAAGAAGGTATCGAAAAAGACGTGCGTCATTTTGCAGCGCTTCAGATCGCCTAGGGTTATGCAATCGCGATTCGCCGGCTTGATCATATCCAACATCTAATATAAAGAAATATTAAGTAAATATATTAATAGGTTATATGCCAGATTCTCACCTGACACAGGCAGTCCTCGAAAGGTAGGCACTCGATGCCGATTCCCTCCATTCGCTGTTGCTGCTCCTCGTAGAAGTATTCCAGTTCGTACATGGACAGCACACCATCTCCGTCCACGTCCATACATCGAAACCAGTACTCGATGGCCGTCGGCGTCCGTTTGTCCTCCTCCGACAGGATGAACCACACAAAGTCCGTGTAGGACATCTTGGCCTCGTCTTCCGGCGCCTTTTTGTTATCGCTGCGCGTCACACATCCCGAAAAGATCCGCTCAACGATGCGCGATGACAAGGCATGGTCACTGTGCTTGGCGAGATCCTCCTGGTTGACCAGCAGGTCGTGATCCTTGTCCAGCTCCCAGAACTTGCAGTAGATCACGTAGAAGTGCTCGTAGCTGAAAAAGGCCATTATCTGGTTGATGTCCTCCTCCTCCTCCAGCAGACTGATCATCTGTGGGCGGTTTTTAAATTATACATTATGATTTTTTTGCGGAATTTATAAATTTTCGATTATTTCACAATATTTATAAATATTTATAGATCATTAAAACATTTAGCTCACCTCTAGCAGATCGGAACGCTTAAGTTCGGCTATTGTGATCTTGCCACTCCAACTGCGGTTCACCGAATAGAAAATGCGCGCGATGACTGTGTGCACGTATCTGGAATGGAACTCGGTGGCTTCCTTGAGAAAGGCCAGGCCGGGGTGTGTGTCCACCACATCCTGCACCATTGGCACCAGGTCCTCGGGCACGATGTACGAACGGAATCTCTGGCCTCGCGACAGAATGTACACGAATCTCGAGGCCGCCTCATGGCAATAAACATTCATTCTGTAAGATTTTTTCCCAAATATATATAATATGATGGTTTTGAGTAACTGATTTATAAATAACAAAATTGGATCCATTAGTCAGTGACATATCTTTATAAACGGTTTCTTTAGAAAATATAGTAATATTTTATTCATGAGTAAATGAATACTCTAATAAGGACTTTCTAAACTTAAAATATAATACCGATATTACGAACTTAATAAAAACAAGAGAGAACGCTATAGTCGGGTGCCCCGACTATCAGATACCCGTTACTCAGGTAAAGGGAGTGCGAGGGAGATGGAGATAGAAACTTTGATCACGCATAACTTTTTAACGAATGGTGCGATTTGAAAAATTTCTTCTACATTTCGATAGGTATTGATAAACACAATAAAACTGCATTTTTACTTTTCCGAAATATTTAAATTTTTAAAATCGTATATTAGCGATTGTGGGCGTTAAAGGGGGCGTGGCACCTTTTTGAAACAAACTTGCGCTGCGTAGGAACTCCTAGAATCTGCATGCAAAATGCCAATCTTCTAGCTTTTATAGTTTCCGAGATCTCAGCGTTCATACGGACAGACAGACGGACAGACAAACGGACAGACGGACATGGCTATATCGACTCGGCTAGTGACCCTGATCAAGAATATATATACTTTATAGGGTCGGAAACGCTTCCTTCTACCTGTTACATACTTTTGCACGAATACAATATACCCTTTTACTCTACGAGTAACGGGTATAAAAACCTTTTTTTAATAAATTCATAATATCGGTATTAAATTACAATTCTTATTATTTTAATATGTGAATAACGTTACATCAAGACATTTGCTTGCATAGGCTCGCACTTACAATTTTCAACCCAATATTTAAATTGAAATGTTCTTTAATATTGTTTTGGCATTTTTTAAATATTATTATGGGGAAATCGGGCCTTAGGGTTACATATATAGGAATAACTTACTGTTTCCAGAACTCGACGAACCGCTGGCGCTCGACGAGACCCGAGCTGGCCGACTGGCAGAAGACCATCACCGGCATGCGCCAGTAGAAGGGCAGGCCGCAGATCTTCAGGATGCGCGGCAGCTCGTCCTTGGTCACCTGGTTGTTGGGAAAGCTGTCGAAGGCGGAGAGGATGCCCCGCACCACCCGCTCCATGGCGATATTGGGCTGTGGCTTGCCATGTGGAAAGTAGAATCTGCCGGGTAATGCACACCTTAGATTAGAAACCACATCAAGCGTTTTGTATTGAATCCGCTCACCTGGGTATGTAGACGCTCTTCGTGGAGCGGATCTCCTTCTGCAGCAGATTCTGCTCCGGCGGCGGTGGCGGGGTGGCATGCAGCTTGACCTGTCGACAAATATGAACGAAAATTAATATCACTCACTAATTGTTTACATTCCCTTGTTGTGCTGCGGCTGCCAAAGCGCCACTCAACTCAATAAAATTTGCAATTTATTCTCGAAGAATTTCGTTTGTTTACGTTTTCGCGGAAATTTTTCTCGCTCTCGGCCAGAAAGCCGCAGACTGCCACGCCCATATCGACGTATATTCGCCCTTTACCTTTGAATTTATTATTAAATGTTTGCCATTCAAATAAACATCAACAAATTGTTGGCTAATTTAAGCGGTGAGTGGAGGCGCAAAAACAAATACTTTTTGTTTAAATTAACTTTTCGCTTTGGTAAATAATGGAAACATATTTGGTCCGTGGGATTTTTATGTTGCCAATTTGTCGATACTAAACAAAATAAATTGTTTTCATGGAAAAAATGCATTGAATACATAAAAAGGTAGAGAAAAGGAGGAAGTGAAAAATATCGTGAGCTATAATTTTTTATTAGGCAGCTGCAATACAAAATAAATTGCCTGTATGTGGAAGAATTTATTATGCTATGCACAACTGAAAGTAGAAAATTGAAATGAAATAAAACGATTACTGAAACTAATTATAAGTAAAAAAGATTAAGCTAACTGTATTATTCTTTGTTCTTCTGTATTTCCCCAAACAAAAATTATATGACTTTATTTGGTTTTTATATGTATGTATGTATGAGGACGTTTCATCAGTTATAATCCATGCCTAGGCCATTCATGATTTTAAAACTGTCAACGGTGACATAAATATTAATCTTCCTACTCGGCCACAATGAAAAGCCCCTACGAAAGAGCAAACAATTCATTCGCATGTGCGCATATTACGTATACGCCCGGCTACACATCGTTTATAGTCAAATATTACGCATACGCATTGTTGCCTAATTTATAGACAAACGGCAAAGAGCCCAAAAATCACTAGAGAATCGAACGCATACAACTTGTGTCTGCCCCTGCCTAAAACTTAATTGCAAAAAATAGGTTTTTTTCGTTGAGGAATATATTTTTAGCCGTTTTGTTTGCTTTGATCAGACGCTTGGTCCGAAGTGAGGAATTTCACAAGCAATCGTAGTAAAGCAAAGTTCAATTGTTTTAGCCAGAGATTTTGGTTTGGTAAGCCATTCATAAAAGTAAAAAAAAAACTGAATATGCCGTGCTCGCCCGCACATATAATTAAGCAATTAAACAATTCTGAAACAAAAAACCCCCTACCAAAGCAACAATCAGCACAAAGGCAACAAAACAACGAATTGCATTTCGAAGTGCTCAAAAGTGATGATGATCATGTGCTTGGGTTGTATTGAATTCGGTTTGGTTGTTGTTTGGTTTATTTTTGTTGATCCTCCACCCGTTTCTCTCTCACATTTGGATATTTTGCTTTTGCACGATTGTGCTGATCGTAAATGCTTGATTTGATTGTTTATATACGAAAATATGCACACAACACTGGGAGCTCTCGATGTGGGTAAGTGAAACCCCTATGGATACCCCTAAACCCTGAACAGTTAACAGGTTCTTGAGCGGCTAAGCATATTATATCGGAATGTTTTGAATTATTACAAAACTGCGAAATGACTCTTCATGTCCAACTAATCTGTTTTAATTTAATAATCACAAAATCTTTGCTTTATACATTTTGTATTCAACTTAAAATTGGCTTTGTATCATTACGTAATTTGATTAATTTGCACTTGTACAAAATTAATACAATAATTTATTTGCCTTGCTGACTCTTCGTCTGGTTTTGTTTTTTTTTTAAATATAAATTTATTTGTTATTCATTTTTTTTAGCGTATGGGTTTTAGATTAGGTACCAATTTTTTTACAACTTATTAACTCACCATAACAAATATTTATAGTACACAATTCTGAGGACATCGAATAATATTTAAGAACATTGTTTAAGCTAACTTTGTAAGTAAGCTATTTAAATAATCTCCATGAATCCGAATCTATGTTATTGCCATATTTCCGATATATTTTTTGCTACCTTGTAATCATTTATTTCATTTTTACAATAGTATAAAAGCTGAGATTATGATTAAGCTTTTCGAATGAAACCCCCTTGCTTTGAACCTTTTTCATACCTATGCCCGCCAATCTTCCCCATCCATTTGGCAAGCGTTTCTCGTCTGGCGTCTTGGGGTAACCTTAAATCAATCAATGATGCAGTGTGCTCGCACCGATAAGAGCAGCCCACAAAAAGTCGAACGAAAACAAATGGGCAATTGCAATTGGTTCGATCTGCGGCGGGACGAGGATATGAGGAGGGGTAAGTTTCGATTTTTTTGTGCACTGTCTTGTGGCATTTTCAACTATTAGATAACACCACGAGCATACGATTTTCGGCCCCGCGAATGCCTGATCGGCAAGGATTTTCATAACTCACCTTTATGAGGCTCTTGGGCGGAGTGTCCGCCTGGGGCCGCTTGATGTTCAGGAAGGCGTGCCGCACATCCGGACACTTCTCGAACATGAGGACGCGCTCGGCCACGGAGCCGCGAGTGAGAAGATTCACTGGAAGAAGAGACTTGGAGTTGTGGCGCGCTCAGGGATATAGGGATTCGATTCGTTTATATTACTCTTATCCTGGCCATTGGTGAGGGCCGCCCGCGCCCCGCTGGTCGGTTTGACTTTATTCAACGTTGGCATCGTTGTGCTCGCCGATGTTGCTGGCGTTGCATCCATCGATGTTGCTGTTGCTGCTGCCGATGTTGCTGTTGCTGCTGTAGCTATGTTGCTGGCGTTATCAGTGGCGATGCGACTTGTTGATTTGCGTGCCGTGGCCACAGTTGCCACCCCCGTTGGCTTTTCTTTGGTTGCCGGCTTCGTATCGGCGCTGTTTTCTTTGGTTTTGCTTGACTTGCGAATTGTGGCCGCTGGCTCGCCGCCCTTATCACTCACTGCCGCCATGCTGTTGCCCATTCTCGCGGATGGCCCGTCCACAACATCTAGACCAACAGCCAGAGATCCATTCCTGCTGCTGGCCTTGCTCTGCTTTTTGGTGGGTTGCTCTGACGCTGTTAACTTGTTGCCGATGGCCGAATTCGCGCTGCTGCTGCTGATGCTGTTGGCATTAGCCTTGCTGTTTTGCCGCTTTTTGCCCACTGTGGCCGGGGCCTGGGCCTCCTTCTGCTGCTGGATGAGCTCGCTGATTTTGAGCAGATTCTGGGTTTGCTGCGTGGACAGATTGTTCACGTCCAGATCCAGACTAATGTCATAGTTGAGATTGACATCGGGCAAGGGTTTGCTGACCGCGGCAACTTTTTTCGGCGATTGCAGGACCTGATCCGGCACAGGATTGAAGCTGGAGCCCACAACCTTTTTCACCTTGCCATTGGAGGTGATGTCGGATTTCTTCAGGCTGTTGGTCTTGCCGCGCTGCTCCTTGTCCTTGTTGACGAAGCTGGTGACCATCTTCTGGAGACCCTCGTTGTCGGCGGTGGGCGAAAGGTCACCGGAGGCGGCGGCGTTTGTGTACATCTGCATGATTTCTGGCGGCGGAATGCCATGGCTCTTCCACGTCTCATAGATGGCATCGGCGTGCTCGTTGATCTTCTTGGTCAGCTCAGCGATTTCCGCATTGGGATCGCTCGTAGCTGCAGAAGTGCTTGATCCCTGGGACTTGGGAGACTTAGGACTGGCTCCAGAACCCGCTGGATTCCGTGTCGTGGTGGTGGTTTTGATGGCACTTGTCACCGCCACCGAACTGATCATGTTGCTCCCCGTCCCGCTGCTCAGCTTCTTGGTCTTGGTGGTCGTTGTTGTTGTGGTGGTGCTCGAATTGGCTTGCATCTTGCTCTAGTATCTCGGTAATTTGTGTTTCTTTTTAGGTTTTTTTCTCTCGCTCTCTGTTTGGTTATTCACATTTTCACTGCTCACATTTTTATTTCAATAATTTATTGAAATCTTAATTGAGTTTTTATTTAATTTGCCCGGCTTTGTTGCGTTGTTTGGCACTGCGAGATTCACATGCGTTTCATTCACTTTTCACATTTTCAACGTTTTCAACTTTTTATCCGAAGACTGCGTATGGCGAAATCTATTTATATAAAAGAAAATACCAAAATTTCCTATTTCGTTTATTTCAGACGCCGAAAGCGAAACATACAGCCAAGCATTCGAAACACAGACGCACCGCACGAAAATATACGGATACGGATTCGGGACCTGGCATCAGCGGAATATCGAGCGGATACGTAAGACGCGTACACGGCGGGCACAGTGGTCACAGAACCATTATAAGCAATAAAAATTAGACATGAAACTGCCCAGAGCAATTATCATATCGTGGGATTAATTAATGGTCCCACACCTTTGGCGCCGAAAACGTGAACGATTATCCTGTCACGTTAAATCATCTTGACATTCCATCTGGTTTTGTTTGCGCAAAAACAAACAATTAATCAATTGAATTAATTGAATCCATTTTTACGGGTCAAATATAAACTAGTACCCACTGTGCATGCGTAAGATATAGACAAGTGCGGTCAAAGGAATAGCTTTAATGGCTTTTTACCTCAAATTTATATTATATTCTTTCTATAGACGTTTGTGGTTCAAGGAATAGCTTTCTGGGAAATAAAACGAATCTCTTAACATTATTAATTTTGTTTCATTCGTTATCAACTCGGAGTAGTATTTCTAAATCTACAAAAATTAAGTTTCCGAACCCTTTCGCTTGCTATTCAAATCTTATTTTTTATAAATCAATTAAAATTTTTTATTGATCAGCCAAAGATTTATGAAAGAATACATTTTTTTTTTTTAGTCTTTTAATGAATTTAAAGTTTATGTTTTTTTTTTAAAGCGTGCGTCGTTTCCTACTTATAATAGAACCCGAGATTCTTATTAATTCTTATCTAAAATATTTAAAATTTTTTAAGTGCCTGTCACACCCCTCTACACAAAACTGACCTATAAGTATGCTTATTTGCATAACAAATGAGGTCTCTTAATATTTTTAAAACCATTTTGATAAACCTTTTTATGTCTATCGAACTCTTTTTTTAGCACACTTCAATAAGATGTTAATTCGTTAAATAGCGCAGATAAACATTTGAACAAACAACAAATTCTCTTATAGTTCTTTAATGAGTAACCTCAGGGGAAGGTGCTGAGAAATCAATTAGCATGACTATTATCTTGACCGCAGCTGTCGATTGTACTATTTCGCTGTTTTACGTGGGGTTGCGATGGGATGGGATGGGATGAGACCGGGAGCTGCGTTTGCAACTGCTGCTTCTTCAACTTTGTACTATTTATTCGAAAATAAATTTCGAAGTAGTTGCGGCTCACAGACACACGTGCATTGCACTTTACATATGTTATTTCTCTGTGTGTGTGAGGTGGGGGGATGACGTACATATATGTAGTTTGATATTTGTCTGCCTTTATTAATGATTTAATTGCATTTGGGACCGGAGGCACGCGTGCTGACGACAACGGCGACACCGAGAGATTCCGTCATTAATTAATTAACCAAGCCAAACCGAGCAGAGGTTAATCGACATTTTCGCGGCACGACATTTTTGCCGATTTTTTTTAAAGGGGGGAATTGGCGAATTATGAACGAATGTTTTCCGATCACAGGGGGAAAAACACACGCGGCCGCGGGATATTTTGGAAAACTCTGGCAAGCTTCCGCTTGGCGAGTCTAAAATTAACAGCAAACAGAGCAGAATTCACAGATCACAAATCGGAAAACAGTCGTATATCCGAGCGTATAGCGGTGCACGCGATGCTGCTAAGGTCCGTGTTGTTACTGTAAAACTTCGGCTGCTGAAAATAACATCAGCCTCCGTTTTCGTTCTGTGAGCGATCGAGCCAACGGAGCGGATGAGCGAGAGATCGCGGTGATCTCAGCTGTTCTGCTGCTGTTGCTGCAACTACGCTAATGACGCTCGCAGCTCCCAAGAACGAGCGCTCCCACACACTCGCGACCTGCGATCATATCAGAGGTGACCCAATGGGCAAAAAAAAGTTATTTCTCTTTAGAAGAGTTGGGCAAAACCGAAATTGATAAAATAATGCGTTCTTTTATAATAATATATGTACATATATGATTGAATGCTATCTTGCCCACGCAACCAAAAAAATAATTACTTTTAATATGTTCGTAAACAATTTATTTTTTCTGTATTTTACTTTAATGTAATACAGCTCTTTAAAAATAAAATATTTAAAATTTAAAAACAATGTTAAGAATTTGAATACTGTATTCTAAACGGGGCTTAAATTGCTCAAAAACAAACGTCATAAGGTTACTAACTTTATTGAGTTGTGCTGCGAAATGATATACATATATAAAAATACACATTTTAATTTATCTTTAAATAAATATTAATAACATTATTATTTATTAAATATTTCTAAATAATTATAAAATATGTTTTAGCTAGAGCGGCAACTCAATCGCAGTGAGAGTGAGTGAGGGAGAGGGAGAGCGCCGGAGAGAGCGGCGCCCAAAAATATCGCCCATTACTTTGGCGTTCTTTGAGCAGCTGCTCTACCAAAATGATTTGATATGCTCCCGCTCTCACTTTCTCACTTACCCCCACACGGCGGCGCAGTGGCAGCGACGTCGGCAGAACACTTGCCGTCGTTTACCCACTCACAAGCACACACACTGGCACAACAATCCATAGTCGAACATAAAAAATACAAAAATCAAATCATAGGTGTTTGTTAATTATACACTGTGCCCTGGAGGCAGGGTGTCACGGTTTAGTTGGGAGGTTCGAAAAGATACGTTTACCCTAAACCAACCGAAATTATTTTTAACTGCATAACCAACACTTTATAGTATCCTTAATAACCTGATATGACATTTTCCTTTGCATGATTCTTCTATTCACAATATAAAAAATAACTTAAGTTGTCGGTAATATCATATTTACAAATTCAAAGTATTCTTTAGGGCGATTATGGACTGCGGACTATTTCTGGTCTTTTAAAATGTAACTTATTTATTTCATTCCGAAAAAAGTTTTTTGTTTATTATTTCTTAAGCTTATTATATTTTAACGTGTCATTAAAAGGTTTGAAGTTTGTGGCAAAATTTTTTTTTTTACTTGGCACATTACAATATTTAAGCAAAATTTAATTTCACATAATCTTGAAACTGATGTAAACATATTTATGTACTTGCAGACTAAAATATCTTCCTTTTTCTTTTATATCCCTTATATATCCGTTATATTTATAGTGTATGCAAAGAACTAACCTAATATTGTAATTCTTCTCCAGTTTCATTTTTGTCTGCCTCATTGAGCAGGAAACAACAACAAAACCGGCAACTACGGATCGAAGCATTTATCTCGCTTATTTGCTAATGCTAAATGATTGTCTTCTTCTTCTCCTTCGGCCGCCTTCTTCCTCTTCACATCGGAATTTTTGTTGCAGTTAGCTGTCTTTATGTCTTTATAGTTGCTGTACCCATTTGGTGTCTTGGCTTTTTATGTTTAGGCCATTTAACAGGTGGGCGGGTGACTTTTGTTTGTTTAAAGAAACCCGAAAACGCTAAATAAATTGAAATGCGATTCATGTTTTAGTTTATACTGCGATTTGTATTTATATTTACATATGTACATACATATAAACACAGAAATATACATTCATACGCAGATATGGTAACCGCAAGTGCGGCTAACGATGACGCCGATAATGATCATAATGATAATGCCGATCTGAGCACAGCTTCCGGTTTTGCGCTTTAGTATTTTTGTTACTTTTTTTCGCGGGCCAACTTCATATAAATATTTATTACCAGCCATGTATTTTTTGTATTGTTTTGCGGTGTGTAATTGATTTAAACCGAAAGATGTGCCAAGCCTGACATGTGTCGACTGTCACACCGAGTGACAGTTATTTCGGTTTAGTTCCATATTAGGGCTGGGCATTAAGCGTGACATCCCGGACAGCTGGATTAGCCTAAAACTTGACCCAATTCAAGCGAACGTGTTGAGCGAGCGCACAAAGGCGAACAAAAGGCTTTTATGCCAAAGTTGGATTGACAAAATAAAATCTAAGCTGCCCACACGAACAAAACATGTGCGGAAAATTCAATGGAGGTGCGAATAGATCAATCGCCATAGCAAAATCCATAAGCAGCTTAGCGCTTGGGAGAGTAAATTCATTTTTGGGCATTTAAAGAGATTTTTTAATGGCATTTAATGATTTGTGACATTTTGGGTTCCTCATTAAATCCAAGATAAGCAAGGCTCGCAAAATATGCGTTCATCTACGCACACGCTGCGTATACTTAATTGCGCATACGCACTGGGGTCATCCTTGACGGTTCTTCTGCTGCTATGCTTTTCCATATTTCTTGAGCATTGACACACTAAATCGCTGACATTCCACGCCCCTTTCAGCACAATGTCAGGCCCAACTAAAGCACGACCAGAATCCTCTTGGAAACCTTTGAAATGTCACTAGCTATTGACATTGGTTTGGGCCATTGCGATGTGCATTTTCTTTTGTTATGGCTATTATGATTATAAGCCAAAAGCTGTCGACACCTTTCTCTGCACACTATATATTTTTAGGCATGGGTTAATTGAATTTAAAAAACATGGGTTCTACGAGGAAAAACTATAAAAGCCAGGGCAGAAAATGCAAACGATGCAGGTTTCCAACGACCAATCGCCGCGAATAGTCCGCTCCAGTGAAATATTCAGAATCCAGGAATCCTTTATGTAAAAAGTGTTAGAAATATTATTAGTGAATTTGCAGCTTTTTATGTAGATAGTGTAATATAGGCGGGATAAAGTGACGCAGCCAGATAACAAAACACAATGGAGAGGTACAACCCCGAGAAAATCCAAAGATGTTTCTGTACTGAATTTTGATTCGTTGTTGCAGCTTTGCAGTAGCAGCCGCGCAACTGGGGCCACACTTTGCCCCCCTGTCCAATGGATCGGTGGTGGACAAGGTCACGCCCGACATGGCCCACCTGATCAGCCCGTACTGGAATCAGTTTCCCGCCATGGACCCCATCTGGGCCAAGATCCTGACCGCCTACATGATCATGATCGGCATGATTTCCTGGTGCGGAAATGGCGTGGTGATCTACATCTTCGCCACCACCAAGTCGTTGCGGACTCCCGCAAACCTCCTGGTCATTAATCTGGCCCTCTCCGACTTCGGTATCATGATCACCAATACACCTATGATGGGAATTAATCTATACTTTGAGACCTGGGTCCTCGGCCCGATGATGTGCGATATCTACGCTGGACTGGGATCTGCCTTCGGCTGCAGCTCCATATGGTCCATGTGCATGATCTCGCTGGATCGCTACCAAGTGATTGTCAAGGGCATGGCCGGCCGGCCGATGACCATTCCGTTGGCTTTGGGCAAGATAGCCTACATCTGGTTCATGTCGAGCATTTGGTGCCTGGCGCCCGCCTTCGGCTGGAGCAGGTGAGTCCACAAACTGGAAGGGGTTCCACTAATATATTTATTTAATTTGTTTAGTTACAAAATTGCTTTTTCGAAAATTAAAAGATTCTATAAAGATCAAAGAGTTTGAAAGTCACTTTATTTTGAAAATTAAGAGTCCTAAAAGGTTAGGAAATAATTTTCATAAAATATACCCTGTTTTTTTCCCCAGGTATGTGCCGGAGGGTAATCTGACATCGTGCGGTATTGACTACTTGGAACGCGATTGGAATCCACGCTCATACCTGATCTTCTACTCCATTTTCGTGTACTACATCCCGCTGTTCTTGATCTGCTACTCTTACTGGTTCATCATTGCTGTAAGTGGCAAAGGGATATGATTTATCCAGATGATTATCCCGGTTTATTCTCTCCCAGGCTGTGTCCGCCCACGAGAAGGCCATGCGCGAGCAGGCCAAGAAGATGAATGTCAAGTCCCTCCGCTCCTCTGAGGATGCCGAGAAGAGCGCCGAGGGCAAGCTGGCCAAGGTGGCTCTGGTGACCATCAGCCTGTGGTTCATGGCGTGGACTCCATACCTGGTGATCAACTGCATGGGACTGTTCAAGTTCGAGGGTCTAACACCACTGAACACTATTTGGGGAGCTTGCTTCGCCAAGTCGGCCGCCTGCTACAATCCAATTGTATATGGCATCAGGTAAGAATCCGTAAAAGATTATCATGAATTCCTTAAACTTAATTACTTATTGAACCATCTAGCCATCCCAAATACCGCCTGGCCCTCAAGGAGAAGTGTCCTTGCTGCGTCTTTGGCAAGGTTGATGATGGAAAGTCGAGTGATGCCCAATCTCAGGCCACAGCTAGTGAGGCCGAGTCCAAGGCATAAATTCTTTGGCGCAACAACCAGAACAGCAACAACAACAAAACAACATCTAACTACTTACAACAGCAACAAAAACAACAACAACAACAGCAAGAACAACTGCAGCAACAGAACGAAACGCTTTCGAATAACATCAAAAACAACAATAATTATAAAAGTATGCAAATTTCTTACATAACAAACAGCAATGTAAACTCAATTATCAAATCTTCTGCAATGTCAGTTAAAGACAAAAAAAAAAACTAAACAAAAAAAATAAATGCAAACGAACTAGAAAAGTTACTTTAAATGTTTCTTTGTAGCTTAGAATCTAACTTACCTCTTACATACATCCATAAATAAGTAATAGCTATTTCCCAACTCATTAAAAACTCCACGTTTTGCAAAGCACTTCACAATGTAATTTCTGTTTCAGTTTTTGTTTTGTTTTAAATTAAAGGCACATAATTCCATTTTTTGTTTGATAAATTAACATGCAATGGCAATAACTCGACAAACAAACCCATGTCTTTTTAAACTCAAAGTTTGGAAATCCACGAGTGAATCTGGTCGAATTTTACCCAGGGTTGCTGAAAACTCACTGAGCTGAGCTTCATAGCGGTTAGTAGCATATGGACAACATTAACAATTAATCTGTATCAGTAGTATCTGTTAAGGCACAACTATAGAGGTTCCAGCTTCAGTCACTCGCTGCAGGAATCGTATTCGCTTTCGCTTTTTTTTATTTTCGTTTTGATGCCTGGCGTTCCGGGTGTTGTTGTCGTGGGTGATGGTAGCGTATTGTTGTTGTCAATAAGGGCCAAAGAGCGATTGCCTCCAATAGGCTTGTGGTAAGTGCTGGGCGGGCTGTCCACGCATTCGGAGGAAGTGCAGGCTCGTTCCTGTATAATGAGTTTCCACAGACGCACCTCGATGCCAACGCTGTAAAATACAAGTGATAGCTGAGTATGGAATTATGTGTTTTCTTTTAAGTTTTCATCATACCGCAGACCCAGCCTCATAAGGTCCAGCTTCTCCATGTTGTAGATGAAATCCTCAAATGTGAAACCTTCATTAAGAATGAGCGTTTTTGAGAACTCATCAATTTCTTGCTGGGTCAGCCACTGCTCCAACTGCTCGTCTATTTCGTGAAGACCAAAGTGGTGCTTGTTTAGCTGCCTCCGGGGATTGCCCACTAGGGTGGGACGGACTCCGGACATTCCGCCCGCATTTGGACTCATTCTATGGCACTTTTTGTTAAATCCGTTAATGGTGCGTCTGTGGAAATATTTTTTTATAATTTTAGAAAGAACACAAACAATTCAATTCTTAAGTGTTTTTCCCACCTTAATCTCTTCCTGCCGCCCATGTAAATGTGGGCTAGCTCCTGACTAATGTTATGTAGAGCCTTCATGCTCTGGCGCTGCTGCTCGAGCAGTTGACGTTGCAGCTTCTGCTGGTTGTCACGAATGTCTCGCAGGATGCGGGCGCACTCCACTGAACTGGCCAGGGCATCGCCACCCGGGTCTGCTGGCGTAAGTCCGACTCCTCCTCCCGTACTGCTCGAAGGCTGTACTTTTTCCAGGCTCTGCTGATGCTTCTCTTGACTGTCGGTAGAACCCTGCTGCATGAGGCTTGTGTGCACGCTTTCATCATCATTTCCGGACAGATCCTTGTCCGCCAGATTGGCACCCAGTTCAGGAGAAAAAATTGTTACCGCCGCCTGGACGGCCCGCTTAACGAGATTATCCAAAGCGAACATCCAATGAGGTTTAATGCAGTGATACCGCAGCACACAGACAACGGCGTCTTGAAAAGAGTACAAGGCCAGATGCAGATGGTCAAGAGCCACTGCGTCGTTATTTAGCTTTTGCTTCAGTTCGTTTATAGTTGCCTCCAAATGCTTTTCGTTCTCATTCATGATATAATCCCGCAGTCCCCGGATCAGCACCTCTAAGTCGCTCTTTCTAATTGCAATCGAGTGTTGATCGGCATCCACCTTCTTCAGCCAAATATCGCATATCTTGGATTCATCCAGTGCCAAAACCTTAGAAAGCGTCGTCCGCCTTTGTGAATCCTTCTTTAGCCGGTAGAATCCGTCAGTTTCACTCGTCTCACTAATGCTCGTTCGCAAGGACGGCGTGGAGGGTTCGATTTCCGGCGAGAGCAAAAATCCTGAAGAATTGCGTCGCTCTAACAGAAACTGATTGCTGGGCAACTCGTCAATGTCCACCGAGGATGTGTGAGTAATGCTGAAATTGGGAAGAGATATTAGAGATTATGAACTACAATCCTCTATTTGCCCTCCCCAGTAGGAAAATTCGATTGCACCCTTGCTCAATCACTATTGATGCACTTGACTGATAAAACCAATCAATATGTAAACTTAACGATAATTACACATGTTTACAATAACAGAAAATATAGATTAAAACAAAGGTAAAATGTGAGCTTTTTATAAAGTAAATGCAAAATATTAAGAATTAAAAAAGAATTTGTGTGTTTCGAAATAACATAATTATAATAACACTTATTTTAGTGATTAAGCATTTAGTGATTGATTTTCGAGCACTCAATTATTAACTTACTCCAATTCTGGCGTGGTGGGCGTATTGCAGGTTGTGTTGTAGCTCAGCGGCGGTGTGGTTTTGTGCACAAAACGATCAGCAGGCACCGAGATGCTACGTCCAAACTCCGTATTGATGGGCAAAGCCGGACGCGTCTTGCGAGGTTTACTAAAATTATAAATTAATAGTGCAATTAGAGGTAGAACCGTGTAAGACAATCCCCTGAAGAAACTCACTCTGCCAAAAAGGGATCGTCGAGCAGTTGCGAAGCGGATGGTCGGTCGAGTACGCTGATGGCGAAGCAACGCAGAATGAAGTTCTTGGCGTTTGCGGACAGTTCCTCCGGTATGTTTGGGTGCTTCTTGTAGTACCCCACCTTGAACATGGCCGCCTGGGCACAGCCCAGCTCAATAAACGGCGGCTTGCCTGTGGCCATCTCCACGTTTGTGCAGCCAAAAGACCAAATGTCTGCCGCTGGGCCGTAACCGCGAACGCCCTGGTCAATAACCTCTGGCGCCATGTACTGCAAAGTGCCCGTGAATGTCTCCGTCATCGGATTAATGCGGGCCAGCCGCTTGGAGGTGCCGAAATCGGAGATCTTAACCACGCCGCTGTACGTGTTAACCAGCACGTTATCGCCCTTGATATCGCGATGTACAATATCCTGCTCGTGGAGGTATTTGAGACCCTCGAGGATCTGCTTGGAGTAGAAGGCCATAGTGGACTCGTTGTCCTTGAGCGGACCCCATTTGGTCTCTAAAAGGTCGGAGAGCGAGCCTCCTGGCACCTGCTCCATGAAGATCTTAAAGAAGCCGTCCTCCGAGCGTGATCCCAAGTAGCGTACGATGTTGCGGTGTCGCAACTGCGAGTGCAGCTTGATCTCCTCGTGCAGAGGCTGTACGTCCTGGGAGTTCTTTTCCGGCACCTCCTTGATAGCAATTCGCACTTGCGTCTGCTTGTCGCGAGCTGCGTACACGGTTCCGTACGTGCCTTTGCCCAGCACCATCTTGCGGTTCTGCTCATCGTAGTCGTACTCGTACTGCAAGTAAGGATAATAAGTCATATAATGCTGGAATAAGGAAATACTAAAAGACCCACCTCGATTTGGGCGTCATCATTGCTGAGATTGACAAAAACCACCTGGTCAGCGGTCATCTCCAGGATCATATCGTAGAACTTTTGCCGGCGCTCGGTGGAGGGGAAGTATATCTGAAAGTCATCCGAATTATGATGGACGTAAAGATATGCACAGCGATCATCCCGCTTGTACAGGCTGACGGACTTGATCTTTGAGGCGACGAAAAGAAAGTCATGGAGTTTCTTGCAAGCATTCTTTGCGTGCGCCAGACAATTGTTCACGATCTGAATGGACTTTTCATCCGCATCCATATTAATGGTCACATAACTGGGCATGTAGATTTTCTGCGGCTCAAGAATCTATAAATTAAATGTACTTATACCAATGTTAAAAATACAAATATCAGGGATACCAACCAGTATGGGAAACCGTATGCTGTTCTTCACTTCCTCCGTGTTGGTGGCCTCCAAAAAGAAGTCCATCCAGAACTGGAACACCTGCTCCTCAATGGGAGGCAGGCGCTCCTCGGGCTTCTTGCGAAACCGGTGGATAAGAGAGATATTGCCGATGGTGGACTTGAGATACCAGTTGGGGGGTTTTAGTTTGAACATGCACTCTGCTGCCTGAATCGCCTTGGCGTAATCCTTGGCCAAAACTGAGATCTCGAAGAAGGTGGCCACATCCCAATATTCGCTCAGGGAGGACAAACTGCCCTTTTTGCCGATCAAATTGTTCAGGGTCATTCCAATGTGCTGCAGCTCCTCCGTATTCGTGAATTCCTTGCCCTCGATGACCAACAGGGTGGCCAGATTGATGCCCGCGTACTCATTCGGCTGGACCTCAAAACTTTGGCGGTACCACTTGATGGCGTGCGCCAAACTAGTGGCATCCGTGTAGTCGGACTCTACGAAGATGTCCTTGTAGATGCGACCGCACAGGCAAAGCATGTCCGGAAAGTGATTCTCTTTTTTCTCTAGCGCCTTAAGCGACGATTCCAGTGCCTTCTCGCGGTCTCCTTTGCGATTCCTGCGGTTCAGGGCGAAGGCGTACAGGAAACTCATGTTGCCTGTCTCTACGTACTTCCGGGTGTTGGGTATGTTCTTCAGGTCGTTCACCAGCCTCACCATGGCATCGTAGTCCTGTACATCCCTCAACGAGCACATGAAGCTGTGCACCACCTCGCCGGAGAGGACATGCGGATCGTCCAGCCGCTTACGCATCTCGTGCAAGATGCTCTGCAGCTTGACGCCATTTGTGGCGTACGTATCCCGCGCCGTTCGCATGTCGCTGAGAAATTTCTCACGCATGTGGGCTCTGTAAGTAACCGAAAATAGCTAGGTTTAATTTGTAGGTACATAAATATAGCATAGCAAAAACATTTTTCCATGTTCCGGTGTATAAGCTAATTAAACTTCTGGTTCACAAAAAGTAAATAATTTGATAGAAAGGAAAAAATAATTATTATATTTTTATTATTAATAAAATCTTTAAAATTCATGCCACTGTCTCTACTTCAAAAATAATTAATCAGAATTATTAATTCATAATTATTGCCATTATAATAAAATCGTATTAAAAACTTAAATTATTAAGTCAAAACAAACAAAGAGATACATATATATATTCTTGTAAATCACAACTGCATGCATTTTGTTTTTAAAGGAATATAATAAATCGGTCAGATTCATTTTACAGGCTAATCGTGACTTATGGAGCAAATCTCTTGCAGGGTAAATTTAAAAATAGGTTGTGCATATATTGCAGATTTATCGTGGTAGTGTCGAATGACTTGCTCTAAGAGGGACTTCCCCCAATCACTTACTTCGACTGTATCTCCACATCTTGTAGCTTTTTCTTGAGGCGCCACTGCAAAGTGGGCACCCGCGCCTCGGGTTCTTTGTTGCTGTTGGGCTGGCTAGTCAGGTGGCAGGAATTACTCTCCGCATTCAGTTTGTAGCTGAGGAACAGGTAGTTGGCACACGAGAGCTGCAAAAGGGAGAAGGGTGTACCTACATAAGTGACCGCCACTGTGAATGCAGGCCACATTGCGTTGGTGTAGGCCGCCACTGTGTGTGTGTGCGTGTCTTCGAGTGTTTGCGTGGGCGTGCTCGCTTTTGTTATTGTTATTGCTGGGGCCGACGCTTTTGTTGTTCTACGGCCGCGGCCAAAACAAAAATAACGAAGGCGATTCGACGGAAATACAGAGGAACTTCCATAAGTCAAATAGCTATCTGACACAACAAAATATAGTCAAGAAGGCTTTAAATTACAGGATTAGGTTCAGTAGTATATAAACGAATTTAAAATACAAATTTTTAAATTTTTGTGACAATAATAATAACAACAATAATGTAGTTTAAGTTATACTGCTAATAAATTTAAATTAAACAAATATATTTAAAGTCCAAGTTGAAAAGAATTCTGGTAGCCTTAGTTCCACGTTTTAGTAGATTTGTTACTTGATTTCGCAGCAAATTTAATTAAGCATTTGGAAATATTTTTTTGAAATCGCTTTCAAATTATTACTATCAGTTGGAACTTAGGTTTTTGGTCACTTCTATGGAAACTTTGAGTTAAGTACTACTTACGCAAGTTTTACTGTAGAAAGGTCGACAATAACAACTAGCTCAGGAGTCAAGACTTGTCTGCAATTTCCCCACACTTATCTTATCGGAAACGGATTCCCGATCGCGCTCGCAGATGTTTGCTGGACACACCTGGACGTGTAAACAGCGGTACGCACCTTGAGACTGAGTGTCTGCTTGGACTCCACATCGTTGTAGATGAGGATGTTCTCCTTCATGCCGAAGCTCTCCCGGACGCCGTAGTGATAGGACAGCGGCCGCTGCTGCGTGAGGATGCTCAGATCGATGACAGCGACATCGGCGTTGTAGAACATTTCCAACACATTCGTCTCCCCGAAGTCCAGGCGCTCGAACTGCAAGGAGTGGGGATATATACCATCGCCCCCGACATTGTATAACCCATCTGGCGCACCTGAACCCTCTGAAAATTGGCGCCTGATGACTGCACAGCCTGCTTGATCTCCTCGAGCGCACAGAGGCGGTCCTCCAGATGGTCGCCCACCGCCGTATCGATTACACACACCACATCCATAGCTAGTTCGATCCGTTCCGATCTGATCCCACTCGATCGCAGCTATTCTTGGAACTAACTATTCTGTTTTTGGACGAATTTCGCGCACTTGTCGGAATTTGCACACTTTTTGCTGGGCGGACGCGCGCACCTCAGTGGCAAACTGGTCCATTACCACTTACTTGCTGCAACTGCATCGCGTTAATTGCCGCGTAACGAATAATTATCAAATAAATAAAGAAACTTGTGGAAACGCGCAGAGCAGAGTGACCGTAGGGGGTTACTGGGAATATACCAAAAGAATCCCAAAATATACCATAAAAATACGTTAACGAATAACTTTCATGGAACTTTGGCGCTAGCTCCAAACTCCTGTAGACCGTTATAACCCGATCTTAAAAATATACAGCTTAATTTAAAGTAACAGAACAGTTTGATTTTGCAATTAGTTTATAAACAATTTTATAATCTTTTAAATTCACTAGGTATGTTAATTATAAAAGCACATTTATTTTTGGTTTGACATTATGCTGCTTTTAAATGTATAATTTGCCTGAACTTGAATAAAATCAATTTTATATGATTTTTACTTGTTAACATATTTTGTTGTTGATTAAGTATTGCTAAATAAATGGTAAATAAACTTTACAAACACAAAATAAAATTGTGCTAATTTTGCACTCAAATGTTAATTGTATATTTACGCATTTTTTCTACTAAATTTCGCATTCACAAATAGAAGTCATGGAAAAATGTATAAGAACACAGAAATTTTATTATAAACAGCGTTTAATAAACACAAATATTATTTATACAATTTTTTGGAAAGGGGTTTATATAAATGGCAATATCATTTTGCTTAATTTTAGATTTAAACTTTGATCTTAACTAGCGTATTCTTTGAGTATGGAGCCCGCGATGACCAGCCGTTGGATTTCGGACGTGCCTTCGTAGATCTCTGTGATGCGAGCGTCTCTATAATGACGTTCGGCCGCCATGTCCGTCACATAGCCCATTCCACCCAGTATCTGGATGCACTGATGGGAGCACATGGTGGCTGCCTCAGAGGCAGCCAGTTTGGCCATTGCTGCCTCCTTGGTGTAGGGCTGCTTGTTGTCTTTCAACCAGGCGGCGCGCCAGGTGAGCAGGCGAGCCGATTCCATGGCTAGAGACATGTCTGCGATCTTCTGTTGAATGGACTGCAGCTTGGCGATGGGCTTGCCAAAAGCCTGGCGCTTCTGGGCATAGTCCACGGCCAGTTCCAGAGCCGCTTGGCCAATTCCCAGTGCCTGCCCTGCGATTCCTATCCGTCCAGCGTCCAACGTTTGCATAGCAATTTTGAAACCCAATCCTGGCTTGCCCAACATGTTCTCCTTGGGCACCGCACAGTCCTCGAATATCAGTTGACAGGTCGAGGACCCCCGGATGCCCAGCTTGTCTTCCTTCTTGCCTAACGAGAAGCCTTTGGTGCCCTTTGGCACAATGAAGGCGGAGATGCCCTTGTGCTTCAGCTGCTTGTTGGTGGTGGCAAATACGATAGCTGCTTCCGCCTCGAAGGCATTGGTGATCCAGGCCTTGGTGCCATTAAGAACAAAGTGATCCCCCTTGTCGGTGGCTATTGTTGACGCAGCTCCGGCATCAGATCCATTACCAGGTTCAGAGAGGGCAAAGCAACCCACACGCTCGCCGGTTGTGAAGGGCGTTATGTATGCCGCCTTCTGGGCATCGTTTCCGAAAGAGAGAAGTGGTCCCAGATACAGAGAGTTGTTCACCGACATGATGACACCAGAAGAGGCACATCCCCGAGAGATTTCCTCCATTGCAATGGCATAGGCCACATAATCCAAACCGGTGCCACCTGTTGAGCGGTAGTAAAAGATTATAAAGAGGGTAAAAGTAGACAAAATATAACTTACCCAACTCCTCGGGAATCGCCACTGCCATCACACCCAGTTCGCCCATTTGGCGGATCTGTTTTTCCGGATATAGATGCTCCCGATCGAACTTGGCCGCATTACCACTCAGCTCATTGTTGGCAAAATCCCGGCAGGACTTCTGCAGCATTTGATGAGTCTCCGAAAGCGCTGACAGTGAGGCAATCTGCCGCACATTTAAAGATCTGCGGGCTAAAAATCAATATCGGGTTAATGATCTTGCATATAGAATACATTTGATGGTGGTGGGGCTCAAAGTCCACTTGCAGCTTTTTCTTACCAATGCTTAATGAGCGGGTGAGTACGGACTGCATGGTGGTGTGTCACTGTTTATTAACAATATATATTATTTATTTTGGATAAATTAACCAAAATTATGCGGTTTTAAAAAATAGTCGACTATTAAGAAAAAAATTAAAATTGAACAGTGTGGCCAGAGGCAGAAACCGGCTTTGTTATGAATGTCTGTATGTAACAAGTGGTTCTTACAGGGTGCCTATTGTTTTGGTTTGTTTATTAGAAATCGCCTAAAAATGAATCCTAAACTAATTGTAATTAAAAATTTCGGAACCTCTAAAAGTTTGTTTTGATGCAAATATTTTCGTAGGCTATATCATTATCTTTAAATATCTTGTCATTTGTAAACATCATTTTTGTTGTCTTACATTTTTTGAAAAAGCAGGTTCAAATAATATTATGTTTTAAAAAACATTTAACAAATAATTTAGAAATATGGGATTTCAAACATGATATTAGCAGAAAAATACTAAATATTTAAACATTTTCTTGAACCAACTACGGTCCCACTACTACCCATTTTTGAGCTTGGACATGATGGTAGCATCATAAACTATTGTTGATTTATTATTATTTGTGTTATTAAATATCAGGAACCAAAGAGCCGAAGATGTCGCAGTCATACAACGCCACCGAAACTCTGAAGATAGAGGCCCTCGATTTCATCTACCAGGATGAAATGGAATGTAAGTAGCGGAGTTTCAAAGTCTGGTGGATTAAAGTACAAAATATGTTTGTTTCTAGTTTTGAGTATAAAACCGCCGCCAGAGAAACAGGACAATGCCAAGCCAGTGACATTAAAGCGACTGATCTGCAACATTAATGGCTGTAATTATTCCACCAACAGAAGGAGGGACTTGAAACGCCACAAGCGCACACAGAAACACGTGCTGGAGAAATTCGGATCCGACGAATCCGAATCCGACGACTTTCTCGAGCCTTCTGTGTTCTCGTGTCCACTCTGTGACTACACAACAGCCAAACGATTCAGTTTCGCGCGGCACAAAGAATCTAGGCGCCACATCATGAAGGAGCTGGATGAATGCGAAAAGCTGATGGACAAGGCTGAAAGGGCAGAAAGTTCCATGAAGCGTAGGAAAAGAGTGGATTTATCGCAGGCCACCGATGCCATCATGTACACCTGCACAGCCTGCGATTACAACACCACAGAAAAATTCTACCTAGAAACGCACAATAAGTCCCAGGAGCATATGCAAAATATGGAGGGAGCTAACGAGTTCATAGAGTATGTGCCACAGGGGGAGCAAAACATGGCACAGAGTTTTGAGGAGACTGAAGACGAATATGAAAACCAGAGGGATGTCGTCCACGAAATTAGCGCCACTTTGGAGTGCGCGCCCTGTCAGTACAAGACGGCCAGAAGATTCTGCTTCGTTCGTCACCTGCAGTCGACAAGGCATCTCACCAAAATGCAGGCAGAGTTTGATGCCCTAGAGCAGGCAGATGACTTCGAGGTGGCAAATGCCCTGGACGATGGTGTCGAGGAGTTTGTTGACCTGGAGGAGACTGATGCCTTGCAGGAGCAATTTGGAGTAAATAAAGTTGATACCCTGAATGAGATAGATGGAGTGGTGCAAATAGAACCCGGCTTCGAAATGATAGAATATGCAGTTGTAGAAGACAATGTTTACGAGGAGATCGTTTACCTGCCCACCGAAGACAGTGCGGAGGAGAGTTGCGGTTTCATAACCCTAAGCAATATCTAGATTTAAAAATGCATTTCCTTGAAACCGCTGATAAGTTAACACACTTGTAAGCCCATCAACTGCAAGGTAAAAAATGTATAAGGTTAGCCATTTTTTTTGTTAAAACAGTATAAAAAACTTGTAAATAAAGAAAATGTTACAATTGTGTGGTTATTTTAATACTAACAGGATGGAAAAAGGATTTGCATTAACTATTTATTTATCAATATTTATATTATATTTACACTCGGTTTTATGTCTTAAAAACATGTTTCTTAAGATTTTTAAAAGCTTCAGTTGGGTTGTTTAAATATGTACCTATACCTATTTTTGCAACTACAAGGTACTAGTACCTTTTCCAACACTAAAAAACTTGTAGCTAGCAGACATTTATTAAACTAGAAAGCAGGCGGCACTAGAAGCTTAAAATAAGTAATATAAATTTTTAAGATGTATCCAAATTTTTTTTTGAGAGTAGTTTTGATGCTTTTACAAAATCGGACATGCATAGACGTGTGCAAGGACGGATACTTTCGTAAGCAACTGTGCATCTGCCAGCTTTCCGTTCTGGTTTTGACAGCCCGCTTTTCATCTCTGCGCAGATTCGACGCGCACGCACTGGAACTTGTTTAACGTTTTTTATGTTTTTCACTGCACAACTTTGTAAATTCAGCACACAACAAATAGAACGGCAAACTATTATTTTTGAGTGTCCTGTGGGCAAGAGAAAATCACTTTTACAAGCACCGAGAAGAGCACCGCAATAGGAGTCCCGTTTGTTGTCCTATTGATTTGCCCCCACTTTTGGATTTTTTTCGTTTTCCTTTGCACATCATTTTCCGCATCCACCGCCTGCTGCGCCCGCGAAAGAGAGGTAAAAACAAAATGTAACCTGGGCAGATATAAACAAATCAGAAGTGTGATAACGCCAATAGGAGCAACAGCAAACAAGAGAGGAGAGCGTTGAGAACTGCTCTCCCGATCGTGGGAGTATGGATGAAAGCATCGTTCTTATCTCTCACAAAACCTCTCTCTTTCGCTCTCCGACGATCTCTTGATAATACGGTGTGCACTGGTGTTCGTTTTCGAAACGCCTATAAAAGAAAGATGCATTCATGGCGAGCGCCATTAAGTTTTAACTAGAAGCTGCCACCGGATCTGATCCGCCAGGTGGAAAAGTACCGTGAGTCTTCGAAAAAAGGATTTCCCTATTAGTAAAATGTGTTGCGCGTGGAAACCAAGTGATTACTAGTACATATCGGTTACAGGAACTTGCAAAAAACAAAATGGCTAAGACAGTCGGTTATTTACATAAGTAATAAAAGCCAATCAAAAAAAAGTCTTGCATCAAACATCTAAAAGTGAAATTAATATTGGTATTTAAATTCATGCAATAACCCCATCATGCAATTAATTTTTCTAGTTTTAAAATGAATCCACCAAACTTGAGATGGATTACTTTTAAATTATTATCGATGCTGTGGAAACTAAATAAACCAAATTTTCAACAAAAAAGCATTCATGCAATATTATAATTTTTAGAGGTTGTCTTGTAGCTGCAATTAATTTTAAGCCCAATATAATACAGGTGCATTTTGTACATAAAAGTGAATCTAAACAAAAAACAATATGTTCATTATACCAATGAAAATTCGTGTGCATCAATTTGATTTTCAAGAAATTATTTAGGCCATGTTTACCACGTCGTTTTTATCGCCTCAAACGAAAACAAACCGCTAATAAAAATAGGTGAAAAAACAAAATAACGAAAAACAGCGTAATCATCATGCGTCCACAATCTATAGATTGGGAAAATTAAGTGGGATCCGATTGGGATAAGAAAAATTAAAGATATAAATTTTTTCCTGTTTGAATACCATTGTAGAGACACCTGTACAGGAGATACGCCCCGACCAATGACCGCGAACCTAATAAAGTTTGTAAATCGATAGAATTAGAAAACGACCAAAATGCAGTCAATGAAAGCCGATGAACTGCCGGAGAATCCGCGCGAGACGTCGAACATCTTCTCATCCTTGATGTTCTGGTAAGTTTCCGAATATACCTGACTTCCTTTTTATCCTTATTAATCCAAACTTTTTATTCCCCTCAGCTTTGCCATGCCCACATTCTTCAAGGGGCGCAAAAAGACCCTTGATGAAAACGATTTATACAGGGCCTTACAGGAGCACAAGTCAGGTGAGTTTTAATAGGATTTAGTCGAGGGTATCAAAGTATTAGCCTCTCAGTGCGAAATCACCAAAAAAGGCTTGCCTTCGTGCCTTGCATAATAAATTCGGTCCCATTGAGCCCAAGATAATTTATGGCTATATCTGCGGACCAGTCGATAATCAAATTAATTGAATTATTAAATGAAAATCGCTAGGCAAGTCTGATAAGTTGCTTTTGTCCTCAAGGAATTTTGAATGAGAGAAGAATTCCTTATCATCACGTATGCCAGATTAAGCCACACGTGACGTCACGTGGCTATAGATTTCAATAGAAGGTGATTGGGTTTTACTTGGTGACTATATCCCATTTATTAGTCACCTATTAAAACTACTTCTCACCATGCACTCTTCACTTCTGGGGTGCAACAATCATGCGAGTTTCGATTTCATCGCCCTTTGCCCAGTTTTGAAGTGGTTCCTGAAGATGGACATTTGTCGCGTGTGAAATCCCAGATACCCGACATTTCCTTGCTGTCCCAGCTGTAGTCTATAATTTATATAATCGACTAAACCGCATATTTCCCTCACTATCTCTACTATTCAGACACTCTCGGAAATGAAGTGCTGGGAAGACACTTCAAGGCGGCCGACGATTTCGATTAGATAGGGCTTAGCATGCGCCCACACTTTGTGGTTGTAAAAGCTTTCAGTTATTCCCAAGGATCAGCGAGCATTGAAGGGCTCTTCTCCAAAGAGGAAGTTGCGATTAGATTTACGTGTATATCACTTCTGGTTTATTGCTATTTGCAATAAATACAACTCTGTCATTAAGATCCTTAGGCGGAACTGTAACTGTGCCTAATCCGGAAGATAAGATAGCCCTTGGATACACACATTCTGCACCATCACTCATTCCTATTGAAATATACGATCGCCACAGATAGCGGTATCCAATCTGGCACATTTAGACCTTTGATTTCCTCATTCAAAACTTTGGAAGTACCCCGAAAAGTGACAAATTTTATATCTTTGACAACGTCCGCTGGCCACAATTAATTGAATTTACTGTCCAAAATATTTGATAACACTTTCTACACTCCCGATATTGTATACGCAATTAGCTACTCAGGCTTATTTACTTACCCATAATAAATGGGTCTCTATATTAAGTGGAGTGTACCCTTGGGGCTTTGCAATGCCAACAATAATAACACATAAGCAAACAACATCAAATGTGAAGCTAAAACTTTGGTTTCAGTTGCTAATCGGTGTGCAATCTAAAGCCCTTCAAGGCAGATTTAAGCCTTGCGGAAGTGCCGAAATCAGAATCCGCATATGGAATGATATGGGGTTGTGGGTTTTCTCGGTCGATAAGATCGATTGGAGGTAATGCACCTGGCAGCTGACCACCATTTGTGTTTACTTGTGTTGCAAGCCATAATTTATTGCTAAACCAAATCACAAGATATGACAATTTACTGGATTTATTGCCCACAATTACGGTCGAAATAATCGCAATACTGTTAGTCACTACAGCCATCAGTTACAGTAGTTTGCAACCAAACCAGAATAGTTTTTTGCTGACATAAAATACTTAATAATAATCCTGTATTGATTATATATTGATTAGTTGAACCTTCATTTTCAAATTGAATTAAGGTACAATCTCTTTAATTTTGAATTTAATTTTAATTTATTAACACCAATTACATTTTAGGTTTCCATGTATTAATAATGGAACTTTATCCTTAATTCAATGAAGTAATATAAAGTTAAATTTGAATGATGAAATGAAGTGCTATTAACTTCACAAAAGTGATGACGTAAAGGTGTCTATTGCTGCAGAGATAACATCAATTTTATGAGTTCCACAACAAAATGTCATACATATCTGTATATTATCTCTCGGATTTTCCCAACTTGACAATTTGAAGGGTTTATACAATGATAACTGTCATTACATAGAGAATTTAAATGATGATAAGCTCACACAAAAAACACCAGTATAAAAATCCAATAATAGATTTGTTTACTTTTAATTGTTTGTATTCGCACTCAGAATATTAATATATTCTAAAAGTAAAAGCTATAATTGGATTTTTCTACTGGGAATTTAAGTATGTGACCTATTTATATAATCTATATCCATTTTATTTAGTTTAAAACTAAACTCTTAGTTGTTGTGGGAACAGAAAATAACTTAAGTCATGGATGTTTATTTCTATAGCATCTTTAAACACTGCCGTATCAACGGCCAATTACATGCCATCGTGCCTTGTTGTTCCGTCAGGCGTAATTTATTATCTGCACATGGGCTGGGTGCACCTTGTTGATATCTCAATCTCTATACTTTCCAGATCACCTGGGCGCCAAGCTGAGCGAGGCGTGGGAGAAGGAGGTCGAGAAGAAGCGCAAAAAGAAGAAGACCCCCAGCCTGCTGAAGGCCTCGATGAACGTGTTCGGCTGGCGCCTGGCAGGTCTAGGCCTGGTCCTCTTCATCTTGGAGATCGGTTTCCGGTAAGCTGCCTCTGCCTCTGCCCCGCCCACCTTCAGACATCTGGCTGATTTATAACCCACTCCCGCCCTACCCATTGCAGAGTTACCCAGCCGCTGTTCCTGGGCGGTCTGGTGGCCTACTATGCGGACGCGAGCAATCTGGAAGGCGATAACCAGACGAAGGCATACCTCTACGCCCTGGGCGTGATCTTGACCAGCGCCTTCAACGTACTATTCATGCATCCCTACATGCTGGGCATGTTCCACGTTGGCATGAAGGCCAGAATAGCCATGACAAGTAAGTTTTGGGGAGGATGAAATTGCTCCCTTTGTGACACATGAATAATGATTGCCCCGCAGGTATGATATATCGGAAGGCGCTGCGCTTGAGTCGAGTGGCACTGGGCGATACCACCACTGGTCAGGTGGTCAATCTCATCTCGAATGATGTGGGCCGGCTTGATCTCTCCGTCATTCACATGAATTATTTATGGCTGGGTCCCGTGGAGATCGGCATTATCACATATCTTATGTACAGGGAGGTAAGTTATCTTAGATATTTAGTCAATTGGATTAACAGAAATTATCTGGTTATTTTGAATTAATTTTATTTTGATTTAAAATCTCAATTTACAATGATTTTTTATGGGCTTATCTTCTTAAATTAGATTGCACTTGGCTCTTGAGTCAAAGCACTTAAACACGTTAAAGCAAAACCAAAATATGTATGTATTTATATATTTTTGTGGCTTTGCTGTGACCACTTGTCAAACAGACTTACAGAAATTATTAAAGTTGACTTAAGCAACATTTTAATTATCTGTAAAGTAAAGTTGTATAAACAAAGGATGATTGGATTGATTATCTTGAATGATGTTTGTTATAGAGAAATTATACTGTAGTAATATCCCTTTCTTCCATAGATTGGTATCTCCGCCTTCTTTGGCGTGGCCGTGATGTTGCTGTTTATACCTCTGCAAGCTTATCTGGGCAAGAAGACATCGGTGCTGCGATTGAAGACGGCTCTGCGGACGGATGAACGGGTGCGCATGATGAACGAGATCATCTCGGGCATCCAGGTGATCAAGATGTACGCATGGGAGATCCCCTTCAGCAAGATGATCAACTATGTGCGCACCAAGGAGATGAACGCCATCCGAAATGTGAACTACATCCGAGGCACGCTGCAAAGTTTCATTATGTTCGTGACAAGGATATCGGTGTTTGTGAGCTTGGTGGGATTCGTGCTGCTTGGCAAGCTTCTGACCGCCGAGAAGGCCTTCGTGATCACCGCCTACTACAATATCCTGCGCAACACCATGACCGTCTACTTCCCCATGGGCATCTCCCAGTTTGCCGAACTTTTGGTCTCGATCCGCCGTATTCAGACTTTTATGTTGCACGAGGAGACAAAGGTGCGCGACAAATCGGAGGATCTGGACGAGCAGAAGCTGGGCAAGGCGGGGCTTATTTCAGAGCCTGCTGTGGCCCAGACCACTGGTGTCCTGAAGCCCAACAGTCGGCGCAGCAGCGAAGCGGAGCATGGTATCGTCATCAGCAAACTGAAGGCCAAGTGGGATCAGAAGAGCACGGACAACACGCTGGACAATATATCCCTAAAGTTCAAGCCACGCCAACTGGTGGCTGTCATCGGGCCTGTGGGTTCCGGCAAATCCAGCCTGATTCAGGCTGTGCTGGGTGAACTGAATCCGGATTCTGGTTCGGTCAAGGTAAACGGTAGTCTCTCGTACGCCTCCCAGGAGCCGTGGCTCTTCACCGGCACCGTGCGCCAGAACATTCTCTTCGGACTGCCCATGGACAAGCATCGCTATCGCACTGTGGTCAAGAAGTGTGCCTTGGAGCGGGACTTCGAGCTGCTGCCGTATGCGGATAAGACGATTGTTGGCGAGCGGGGAGCTTCTCTCTCCGGCGGACAAAAGGCGCGAATTAGTTTGGCGCGGGCTGTTTACCGGAAGGCCGATATTTATCTGCTGGATGATCCGCTCAGTGCCGTAGACACCCATGTTGGACGCCATCTTTTCGACCAGTGCATGCGTGGCTTCCTGCGGGAGGAAATCGTACTGCTTGTGACCCATCAACTGCAGTTCCTGGAGCAGGCCGACGTGATTGTGATCATGGACAAGGGTAAGATCAGCGCAATGGGCACCTATGAGTCGATGGCCAATAGCGGTCTGGACTTTGCTAAGATGCTGTCAGATCCCAGTAAGAAGGATGAGGGTGCCGGCGATGCTCCGGACAAGAAGAACCTCTCGCGGCAGAACAGCAAATTGCGCGACCGTCACGGCAGCATCTCCTCTATGGAGTCCACCGCCGAGTCCATGGCAGCGGAGTCGCCCATGCAGACGCAGGAGGGTCGTGTGGAGGGACAAATCGGAATGAAGCTCTACAAGAAATACTTTGGAGCGAATGGCTACGGACTGTTTATTGTGTTCGCTTTCTTCTGCATCGGTGCCCAGGTGCTGGCCTCTGGTGGCGATATGTTCTTGTCTTACTGGTAAGTCAATGCCCTTCGGGACATTGCTTTCTTTGCTTTTTTTAACCCACTAACTTTCCATTTTAGGGTTAACAAAAATGGTGAAGCCGAACGAGACACATTTATGGCCCGATTGCGACGCGCCTTCCCCGAAACCCGCATCAACGCGGACACTGACCCAGTAGATATCTACTACTTCACCGGCATTAACGTTTCCGTAATTGTCTTCTCGCTGGTGCGGAGCATGCTCTTCTTCTACCTGGCCATGCGCAGCTCGACGACGCTGCACAATACCATGTTCCAAGGTGTGACCCGGGCGGCAATGCACTTCTTCAACACGAATCCATCCGGCCGCATCCTTAACCGATTCTCCAAGGATTTGGGTCAGGTGGACGAGATCCTTCCTTCGGTCATGATGGACGTGATGCAAATCTTCCTCGCCATTCTCGGCATCGTAGTGGTCCTGTGTATTGTAAATGTATGGTATATCTTGGCCACGGCTTTCCTTGTGATCATCTTTTACTTCCTACGCGTCTTCTATTTGAATACATCTCGAGATGTAAAGCGACTTGAAGCTGTCAGTAAGTGAAACTCCTTAATATATTTCAAAAAGTGGTAGAATTAATAGAAAAGAGAAACTTTTATTAAATCTACTTCAACTTTTCGATTTAGTTCTTCCTCTATAATTATACAAAAATGATTATTTAATATCTAATGCAATAACTCGATTCCCACAGCCCGATCACCCATTTATTCACACTTGAGTGCTTCATTAAATGGGTTGGCCACTATCCGAGCGTTTGGAGCGCAAAAGGAACTGATTGCCGAGTTCGACAACTACCAGGATATGCACAGCTCAGGCTACTACATGTTCCTCGCCACGAGTCGCGCCTTTGGATATTGGCTGGACTGTGTGTGTGTCGTCTATATCGCTGTTATCACTTTGAGCTTTTTCCTATTCTCCCCGGAAAACGGAGGCGATGTGGGTCTGGCCATCACGCAGGCAATGGGCATGACCGGAATGGTGCAGTGGGGCATGCGGCAGTCGGCAGAACTTGAGAATACAATGACGGCGGTGGAGCGAGTGGTGGAGTATGAGGATCTGGAGCCGGAGGGTGACTTCGAGTCTAAGCCAAACAAGAAGCCGCCAAAGGATTGGCCAGAGGATGGAAAGATCGTGTTCGACGACCTGTCGCTGAAGTACTTCCCCGACAAGGCAGCCGACTATGTGCTCCGATCCCTGAACATTGCCATAGAGGGCTGCGAGAAGGTGGGCATTGTGGGACGTACTGGTGCCGGCAAATCCTCCCTGATCAACGCTCTCTTCCGGCTGTCCTACAACGAGGGCGCCATCATTATTGACAGGCGCGACACCAGCGACTTGGGGCTGCACGATCTGCGCAGCAAGATCTCCATTATTCCCCAGGAACCAGTACTATTCTCCGGCACAATGCGCTACAATCTTGATCCCTTCGACGAGTATAGCGACGCCAAACTGTGGGAATCTCTGGAGGAGGTAAAGCTCAAGCAAGTGGTGGCCGATCTTCCCAGTGGTTTGCAGAGCAAAATATCCGAGGGTGGCACCAACTTCAGCGTGGGCCAGCGCCAGCTTGTGTGCTTGGCTAGGGCCATTCTCCGCGAGAATCGCATCCTCGTGATGGATGAGGCTACGGCTAATGTGGACCCGCAAACGGATGCTCTTATTCAGACGACGATTAGGAACAAATTCAAGGATTGCACGGTGCTCACGATCGCCCATCGTCTGCACACTGTGATGGATTCGGACAAGGTACTGGTCATGGATGCTGGAAAGGCAGTAGAGTTCGGTTCTCCGTTCGAGTTATTAACAACCAGCGAAAAGAAGGTGTTCCACAGCATGGTGAAGCAGACGGGAGACTCCACTTTCGATGCCCTGCTAAAGGTTGCGCAGAAGGTGGGTTTACTTTTAAATACCAATTATGATTATGATATTTATTTTCATTCCTATCGTAACTCTTTCAGGCCCATGATGACAACCTGCGACTCAAGAAGGATTCTTGACATTTCGCCGTGCCAAAGGCTTTTAAAGACTACATACTTAAGATACTGGAACCAATTACGAATCATCCGGCGGCCAATGCGGGCATTCAGAAGACCTTCCTCTTTGCGGAGGCCTCCAAGCAGAAGTTATTAGGATAGCACAGCATCAGCGGCACCACCAGACATCAACACTGAGCAGCCGCCGCTGAGGAATTTTTTACAATATGTGTACAAATCAAATTAATTGTTAGTCAGGTGTATAAAACTAGGAAACTGATGAGAAATCAAACAGCAAGACAATAAGCTGAAGTTAGACGAGCGTAGGGAGTAAACGTTTTTATACCTTAAACAAAGAATGATATGAAATGCAAATTTTGCAAAAATTAATTTTAGCTGAACTTTGTGCATTGGCCTTCAAAAGGTCGCATTGCATTTGTATTATGTGTTCCAGTAAAACGACAATAACAACCTTAACAAAAAAAAACAAAACCCAAAAAAAAAGAAAAAAACTGAAAAAGAATTCTATGAAATATTACGCCTAGTATTAATATATGTGTGTTTTTATAGTAATTTATTAATGTACAGGTATACAATAAATGTAACAGTTCGGTTGGTTCTTTTGTTAACATATTTTTATTTTGTTTCTTTTATTTTCGCGATTTACATTCGGCTAATACTCTAAGAAATTTTAAGCATTTAACTCAAAAGTATCTTCCATTAGCTGCAAGGCCCTCCTAGAGTTCACTTTAAAACTAAGTATTTATTGTAACTTACTGCCCGTCGCAATTAGAGAAACACAGACACGAGATTCATTTTTAGCTAATGTTGTATGTTAAACTTGGCATAGCTTTAGTTGCCTCTTCGACTACATAACTGTTCAGAGTATGTGCTATTTAGATATATAAGATATACATAAGTAGTCTTCCTCCCGCATATCTACAGGACCAGCGTCAGCCACGCGGCCATCAAGCAGAATCCTCCGACGGTCGCGTACGGCTGCAGCCGCTTTTCCCCAGTCAAAGCACGATAGTACATGCAACCGCTGAATAGCATCGTGCCCGTAATCATTAGAGTCCCAGTCTGCGGGAGAAAAATATTTATTTTAATTAAAATAAAAGAAATCATGTATTGGCCTGTTCCAACTTCTCCTATATTCGTATAAAAATCGAAGTAAAACCTAACGATTATTGTAACCAAACATTTTTAGGATACTAACCATACCAAATTATTCTTGAGGCAGAAAAATGAATTTATAGGAAATAAATGTCCACAGTCAGGAATCAAATAATTAATAATACAATACTTAAGAAAGGGAAAATTTAGTTTACCAGCAAGAAAGCACCGATTTAGAAACTCTAACCATTTCTGGTTTAACCAATGTTAATTTAGTAACTTTATCTAAAAATTCATTTACATTTAAAAGATACAAAAATTCCAAGAAAAAAACAGGAACAGGCCCTTTAGTCATAGTTTAATGTAAGATTAGAAGAAGTTAGCAAAGGCGGCAAGAGTTTTGTGTGCATACTTTGATGTTAGCTTTAGTTGTTGGCTTTAACCTAAACAAAATGGAGCGCGAGCAAGCTCCAAATTTTACTTATCGAATAAGGCTGATAACAACAAAAACCAATTACAAAATAACAGCAAACAAACGAAAATCTATGCCTTTTTGGTACATTTTTAAATACAATTGTAATATTGAAGTAAATTAACAAATTCCTACCCAAGACCCCGAACCCATATCAGCTCTGAACCTGCTCATATCACAAAACTAAGAATTATCCGAATTAATGCAATTATACAAGTATCGTGTGTGGTATTGAAAATTACTTTGTAAGCTGCAATTAGTGGTTGTTGAACATTTAGCTTTAGCTTTGGAAACATTTCATATACAACATGAATATACCTATTATATAGCAGAAGAAAGAAGTAACTTGGTGCGCTTGGCCGAAATCAATATTCATTCATAGCTCAATTTTTGTAATGTCAATCAGCGCATTATATTAGCTAAGCAGAGTGTCAATTATACGAGTATCAATGTTGGAGTTTTGATTCGAGAGTAACGCGAGTTGTTATAAATTCCGTTCACAGATCTAACTTT
Organism: Drosophila fuyamai; assembly: GCA_018153365.1. Lineage (NCBI taxonomy): Eukaryota > Metazoa > Arthropoda > Insecta > Diptera > Drosophilidae > Drosophila > Drosophila fuyamai. The sequence continues at coordinate 8,206,131 of JAECXW010000116.1, read as the reverse complement.
ACACAGAGTTTATGTAAGGGACAAAAACCGGCAAACAAAAGCTTTACTAATAAACAGAATACGATCGAGATCGATTTTAGAGGTTGTGTGTTTTTTGGTGTTACGCTTGGATTTGTTAAAAGGATTGTAAAGAAAAACATTATTTTGTTTTAATCTTAGACACATTCATTTTTAAGTTAAGGCGTGTTTTTTTTTCATATCATCATCAGGCTAAAACTAATAGACAGTGCAACATGGCAAGCTACATTGATGATAATAAGCCAAGCCTGTTACATAACCCCTTAAGTTGAAAAAAAAATTGCTTATACTTATTAAAAATGGCGCTCCAAGCAGATGATTTTCGTATATAATTGTTTTACAAGGACATAAAAATCAAACGTCTGTCACGTGTATCAACCATATATGTGATATGTATTAACCTTCATTGCCTATGGGTTCTCAAAAGATTGAAATTAATAAGGATATTATTACGACGACTTTCTCCTATGGCTTGCTTATAAAAAATTTGGATAAATTATAATATAAAATAATATTGGGACGTTCGTATCAGAACAACAAGAGATCCCTAAAACAAACTCTAAAGACGATTTCCGGGACTTCCCGCATTTCAAACTTACAAGCACGGGGTAGTGGGCCAGTGGCATGGCCATCATGGCAAAAGAGTGCAAAAAGTGGATGCGATTGGCCACATCGGCGAATGCCTGTGAGTCCACCTGCTCCTTGGGATCGCTGACATCCTTAAGGATGTACTTGCAGTAGGCGCCCATAAAGATGGCCGACGCCCCGCCAATCCCGGCCAGCCGCACAAAGTGGTAGTAGCTGCCGGCTAGGCTGTACATTGATCCATGTGAATGCGCGTAGCTCTGCGCGGAAGGATGCAGTGCCATGTTTGTGTCCTGCACTGCTACTTTCTTCGGGCGCAATCCCTGCGGTCAAGAAAAGGATAATTATTAAGGAGCTCCGGGACGTTGGGACAGAAAATTTGATTAGTTACGATGGTGCGGAGCAAGGCGGATGCGGAGGAGGCGACCATCTTGCTGACAGGATTGCCAAGGGTCACGTATTCGATGGTGTCGGCGACTGACATTGTGTACTGCTGGAAAAACAGATGCGGCTAACTAACAATTTTGACACAAAAAGCCCGGGCGTTGCCGGATAAATGTTTCTTATCGATAGCCTTCAAGCTGACTTGGTACTCGATCAAGAATTTATTTGTATTCGATAAAAATCAAAAATGTGATGTACTTTAGAGAGATTACTGTGTTAGGTTCGTTACAGCCGCCAGTAAAATATTATTTGCTTGCTTTATTTATTTCGAAACTTTCTATACTATATGAAAAAATTCAAATATCAACGGTCGTTTTAAATTAATAAGGGGATTCTCAAAGGTTATTCATTATTAAAAATTTCAAAAAGTATTTAGCCTTTAAAATCGTATTTAATTATTTAATTTTAAATAAAAAATTAACTGCTCCTTATTAAAGTTTCGTTTCAGTTAAGCAACCCCAAGTCTGTTATAAAAATCCCCCTGAACTAAATCAAAACTGTTATATTTGGGAATGATCGACAACTCTGTCATTCGACCGCTGCGGCTACACTGAAAAATCATTGTCTAATCAGTGTGAAAGTTATTTGCCGGTTGAGCAAAAAAATAAGAAAAGCAGAGCGCAAGAACTGATATATACCCCTTATCGGCGGATCGGTGAGTAGGTCGGGGCGTAAACATCCATTCGAAGCCGAAACAAAGCAGCCACTGACAGTTCCGTTATATTTTTCAGTCAAAGCAGCGCAGTCGGACAATGAAAACTGCAACTCATTGCGCATTTTTAATTATTGCGGCTATAGTGGCCATTTGTGGAGCTCAAGGGGATCAAGGGGAACGCCCCTACAGAAGGAGCTTCATCAATCCGTATCCTCGCTTCCGGTTCTTCGAGGATGACGTCGATCCCGGGGAGCCCCTATTTCTTACGCCCCTGATCAACAACAAATCGATACCCAATGAAGACGTTAAGAAACTTGCTCGCGTCGCAGGATCCCAGTGGCACGGAGTGGAGAGCTACTCCGGCTACCTGACCGTGGATCCGGGCTACAACTCCAACATGTTCTTTTGGTACTTCCCCGCCGAGCAGGAGCCGGAATATGCGCCAGTTGTCCTGTGGCTGCAGGGCGGTCCAGGTGCTTCATCCCTGTTCGGTTTGTTCACGGAGAACGGTCCCCTGGAGCTGGACGGCCATGGAAAGCCGCAAAAGCGTAACTACACCTGGAGCAAGACGCACAACCTCATCTACATCGACAATCCCGTGGGCACTGGCTTCAGTTTCACGGATAATGATGACGGTTATGCTAAGAACGAGAAGGACGTGGGTCGCGATCTGCACGAGGCTGTGATGCAGTTGTACGAGCTCTTTGAATGGAGCAATTCCTCAGGATTCTGGGTCACCGGAGAGTCGTATGCCGGGAAGTATGTACCCGCCTTGGCCTACCACATACACAAGGTGCAGAACGCCATTGAAACGCGAGTTTATGTGCCACTCAAGGGCGTTGCCATCGGAAATGGACTGTCTGATCCCCTACACCAGCTCAAGTATGGCGACTATCTCTACCAGTTGGGTCTGATTGACGAGCACGGCCTGCAGAGCTTCCACGATGCCGAAGCCAAGGGAGCCGCCTGCATCGAAAAGCATGACATGGAGTGCGCCTTCGACGTTTTCGATTCCCTGATCAACGGGGATTTGACTAATGGTTCACTGTTTAGCAACCTTACGGGCTACAACTGGTACTACAACTACCTAAAAACTCATGAGGATGATGGCGGTATCTTGGGCAATTTCCTGCAGGCAGGTGCCACTCGTCGGGCCATCCATGTGGGCAATAAGCCATTCCATGACCTGGACAAGGAGAACAAGGTGGAGCTCCATTTGAAGAAGGATGTGATGGACACTGTGGCCCCGTGGATAGCCGAACTGCTGGCCCACTATACTGTGTGCATCTACAGCGGGCAACTGGACATTATTGTGGCCTACCCACTGACCCGTAATTATCTCAACCATCTTAAGTTCCCCGGCTCGGACAAGTACAAAGTGGCTCCCCGTGAGATCTGGCGTATTGATGGCGAGGTTGCCGGTTATGTTAAGCACGCTGGACATCTTGTGGAGATCATGGTGCGCAATGCCGGGCACATGGCTCCCCACGATCAGCCTAAGTGGCTGTACGAAATGATCAATCACCTTACTCACTACAAGCACCTAGGAGCTGCATACTTAAACTAATTTATACAAATTGGTCTCTTTTTAAAGCTCTATATTTTTATGTTATCTATATTAAATAAAATGGGTTGAGATTTTAATCTATATAAGACAGTAAATTGGCAAATAGTTTTATGAAAAATGTGTATTCGTAAAAAATGCCATTTTAAAAACTTTAGATCAATATAGACTTTTTATAACACAGTTCACAAATGGAGTTAAAACGTAACACTTCCCTTTATTTATATTATCAATTATGAACTATAAATTTAACAATGAGTTTAAACCAATTATTATGAGCTAGCTAAGTTATTAGTTAACTGTCAGCTGTCCCCTTAAAGTTCCTGGCTACCAGGAAGTGCTCCGCAGAATCTCCGCGACTGGCTCGTGGTTTCACCCGCTTCACCTTCTCGTAAAACCTCAGCATGTCGCGCTCCAGCTTGGGCACATCGCCATTGTCCCACACCTTGACCACCAGATGGGCCTGTGGGGCGGACATGGCCAATGCGAAGCGAAGCACCTCGTAGCAGAGGTTCGTGATGCTCTCCTGGTCCAACATCCTAACTCCTGTGGCATTGGGCGCCATGTCGGACAGGACACAGTTGACCTTTTTATCCTTTAATGACTCCTTAAGTCGCTTCTGCGCCAGGGACGAGGTGAAATCCATTCCACCGAAGATTGTGGCACCAGGCACAGCATGGAAATGCAACAAGTCAATGCTGAAAACGGCTCCCAGTGGCGCCCGCTCCTGCTTTCCATTGGCATTTGTCCGCTCCACGGCCACTTGTGTCCAGCTGCCAGGTGCTGCTCCACAGTCCAAAACGGTGTCCCCGGGTCGCAGGATTCCGTATTTGTCATCAATCTCCAACAGTTTGAAGGAGCTCCGGCAGCGGTAGTTCATCATGCGGGCCTTCTCCACGTAGGGATCGGCCAGCTGGCGGGTGAGCCACTCCTGGGAGCTCTTGCTCCGGCCCTTGAGATTACGCGGCTGCTGTTTGGCATACTTTCCTGCAATTTCCATGTGCAGCAGGCGTTTAAAAACTGAATTACCCGTAAAAACAAGCCGCATTGTGTTATTTATCGAAGTTGAATCGGCTATCGAATCGACGTATAGTCCTAGTATGTTTACACGGGAGCCGCAACAATAGCAAGTTTTTCTCTAACAGGCTTAATTTACGTTAATCTTTTTTGTAAATTTTTAAATTAATCTAGCTAATTGGGTTAAACAATGGCAATTCAATGCCATGAATCTTAATTCCATCCAACAAGTTTTATTAAAAACGCGATGTCTTTTGCCGTTTTTAATGAAAGTGGGAATACGTTATTAGCTCGTGTGGCATTTTCAAGATGGTGAGCGATGGTCACACTGATACAACGATGGCCTTTTCCAACCATACGCCCGCTGTCACTCTTCTCCGCTCACTCGAATTCTCAACAATGGCGAACGTAATTGGAAAATATTGAACGCGAGTGCGTAGAAAATGTGAAATTAACACCAGCCAGAGCTGCAACAGTGTTCAACGATTAAAAAGCAATACAAGAGGCGATAATATGCCAGAAACAACAAACCAAAAGTGACTGCATGTGCAAACTGAAAACGGATCGGAAATCGCAGAAATTAGTTCTCTCTCTCTCTCTCTCTCGCTCTTTCTTAAACCCCCACTCCCCCGACCGGCTGTTGAAGCTCAGTGTTTTGCAAAATGAGATTCTGCGTTGTGATATGTTGCGTGTTATTTTTGCTGGCCAGCGGGCCTATTGCATCAGCTATAGGCAAAGCAAAACATGCCGACTCTGCAGAAGTCGTCAGCAGCGGCGAGGATGAAAAGGCGGTAAGTGGGGGGCGGAATTGGACGGCATGACCCACTAAGGGTTAACATTGGGCCCGTCAATTAATATTTCATCATCTTCCTTCAACATGTTGGTCATAAGTTTCCCCATTTTCCCCCCACAGGACTGCACGGACCTCGCCCGCGACGAGGAGGCGCTGATGGTGTTCTCCACCTTGGGCGGCGGATTGACGGCCATCGATCCGGTGACCAGTGAAATACGCTGGACAATAGCAGATGGTAATTACGCCGGCCACTTTACAGTTCTAGCCTTTCTCGGCACCCCTATTTTCCGGTCTTAAGTGTGGGATTCGAAACATATGTTGGCACATGAGGGTCCTCATTTCAAAAACTGGGATCTTTCCAAAAACAATCATAGTATTTTGTAGAACCATTTTCAGAAGAAATTATCTACTATCTGAAATTTTGTATACCCAAACAAAGTAAATTATGGTCGCAGTAACCGAGTAGTATAAAAAAATGAAGTTCATTTTGAGCCTGCAATACTGAGTCAAAGGGAATGTTGCTATGAAACCTTAACTTGCATTTCTACGTGCATTAACAAAGGGCTGGCTAGATTTGTAGACTATACCAAAGACTTTTTGTCAAAAAACATCTGAGTAATTTGTATTGCGTAGTTAATTCTTCAATTCCTAGGTGAGCAAGATACATGTTTGAAACTAAACGCATACATTTTTCTATACTACCTCCTTCCCCGTCTAGTAAATTACCAACTCATGCTGTTGCACTCGCCATTTAAAGTGCGAAATGAGTTGCACAGGCATGCGTTCGATGAGCTCATCGCAAGATTCGTAGAGCACAGATGTAATAGCATAGGATAGATCTTCCTCCAGCCATTCGCGCTCTATTATTTTCACTCTCGCCGCGATATGTTCTGTATTGTGTGCCTGTGGCCTGATAAGAGTCCCACGTATATACGCAATCTCGACAACCGTTCTCGGCACACAATTCTTCCAATTAAGTTGCCAGCTAGTCCATATCACCAGTTGCTGTACGGCCATACCCTTCCCGTAGTGGGTGGATGGGACTTTAAGCCATTTCTTTTTCGGTTCATTGAGTATTCCTTTGATTTATCAGCGTGACGTATTGATTTTCGATGGCCCCAACACGTTAATCTAGCAGTCACTTTACTGTTTCATATTAACCTGTAAGATTCGATTGGAATTTGTGGGTTCCATACATGAGTCATAATGGGTAAAGAAATAGTTTGTAAACACGGGGGACTATCAACACGATTAAAAGGGGTCGATGTTGCTTACATTTGGATTGACACAATTGTAGGTTACTACAATTATGATGTTAACTGAATCGAATAACGCATAATATTAATTTTGGAAATGTTTTTAATCAGCTAAAGAGGTTTTCAGTTATCAAACGAAAAACAGGGCATATACAATTCGATTTTTTTTAATCAATCGGGAATTCTTTTTCATTTACTGGTACCAGGTTTTTTTTGGGCTCTTGCTATTAATAGCCCTCATGGGGTTTTGATTGTTTTTCTACATTAAACTCTTTACTTCTTGATAAGTTATGCTTGAAAAACTTTCCGTAATTATCCCCAAGTGAAATTATTGGAGTTATGCCAAATTTTTCCCTGGACAATACGCCCTCCACATGTTTTTTACAAATTTTTCGAAATTAAAAATTTACGCCCCGGAAAGATTATTTAGTGTGATAGCTGCAATACACATGTGCATACATACGTCCACATGTATTATTAGAAATTTCATGCTGACCGCTTGTCATCTGACTTTGTGGAACTAAAAATGTTTGAAAATTGACAGCGATAGACATGTGGACAGCATCTGACCCGCGGCTTCCATATATTTTTGTGAGTTATTCAAGCCAATAATTTGTTTTTGATTCGCGGTAATTACACCGGCAATGGTCAACACGGCAGATCAGTGTTTCGATATGGGCTTCGTTCTATTACCTCATCACAAGAAGGAATCCGGTTTTGTCTACGACTACCGCTAACCAATTAGAATGCCCATGTTAATGAAAGTGCCGCGGCGAGTTAAATGACCTGCCCCAGAAATTGTGGCAACACTCCACAAATGCCGGCAGTCTTTACTCAGCCATGTGTTTGGGGTTGTAGCTAATTACTGATAAAGATGGGCACTACTTAAATTTGTTTGCTGTCATTATTCGATTTTGGTTTACGACGGGAGTTACGAATGTGCTTGGCAACACTTACATTTTGTTTAAATTATTTCTTCATTAGCGTGCATTTGCATTCGCCAAAGTCAGAACTTAACGCTGTTGCCTTAAGCGAATTGTTGGCGATAATGAAAATTGCCAACGCGGCTGGCGTAAACAATTCGGAAATGATCTGCAGCGGCTTGCCCAGTTCTATTTCTTATTTACTCAACTGTTGTTTGGCTTAACTTTGTCTCTCGCGCCAAAACCCGTATAATTTTTTCGGCCATTTTTTTGTGCAAAATACTCATGCTCCAGAAAATTAGTGGTTCACTTTTGAGAGGGGTTATTATAGATTACAATTTTATTCCCTTAATATGTACATATGTGTATGCACAACGAGATAAGCGTTATCGGGAACAGGTTCTGGTTATAATTTATTACATTTACTTTACATTAATACTCCAAGTGAACATTATCAGGAAATTTAATGGGATATATAAATAAACAGTGCATAGTTAGAATATTGAACTAAAATGGTTTTTTAATTTAATAAAAACTTTTTATGAATAGACAAATACACAGAATCGAAATGTGACTTTCTCCATATGGCATATATATATTATATTAGTTATTATATTCAAATTTTATTTCCACACGGGGAGCAAACTCTTGATAACAATAATTATACGAATTATTAAAGTTAATCTACATATATTAAACTAGCTGTACCCGGCGCGACTTCGTTCGCTTAAAATTAGTTTAGAGTATGGTTGTCAAGACTTTCCCATTTCCACACCACCCCTGAGGTAGAGAAATTGGCGCGTTTTTTTTAATGTGGTATCTCCAATTAGACCTATTCCACTGAAACTTTCTAGGTTTAATAATGTTAATTAATATGATTACTTTAAAACCTCTGTGTAAACAACATTTTTAGAAGATCCTTCAGGAGCGAGAATAATAAGGCTACTGGCAGAGCTAACTCTAGAGCATGCGACATAAAATTGTCCATGAGAGAAGCAATCTTCTCTAAGATCTAGTCCAGCCAGCTTCAAAGTCTGCCCCTGCGATTTATTTATAGTTATTGCAAAGCAAACTTTTAGAGGGAATTGTAGCCTTTTAAACTGAAACGGCAGACTGGATGGTATTAATGGGATCCTGGGTATAAACACTGTTTCCCCCTTCGCGCACCCCGTAAATACTGTTGCTTCGATTACATTCTTATGAAGACCTTTTATCTGCAATCGTGTCCCATTGCATAACTTTGGGGGACTTAAATTTCGCAATAACATTACAGGTGCTCCAATCCTAAGAGACAGATTATGCTGAGGAATTCCTGGAGGATTCAAAGAATTTAAAAATTCAACAGGGTAATGAACAGCATTATCAGCATCAGGAACAGAGTCGACCGATTTATAGGAGACTTCTAAACCATCAAATGAGTTTAGCAATAAATTATTAATAGTGGTTGCTCTTTCATTTTTCGTTGTCAAAATGGCGCGCTCAGATAGCCAATCTAAGCTTTTACATGATATGTTGGAAATGTCAGGAAATATTTTGGATGTAAGGTCTTGAACGTTTTTAACTACATTTCCTAAGCGTGATGTTATAACTATTTTTCCATCAACTGTTGGATGGACGCCATTCCCAATTTTTAAAAGAGTTTCGGCAAAAATTCCTGCAGAACTGTCTCCTTTTAAGTGCACTCGCATATTTTTCGTGAGCGCTAGTTTCTTTATCTGTGGCCATAAAAATGAAGATTTTAAACAGGCCTTTATTTCGTCAGCTCTTGTACCTCTTGGCACAACAGGAAGGGTTTGGCGAAAGTCTCCAGCTAGCAGGACTGTAATACCACCCATCAACATAGTATTCTCATTAATATCTTGCAGGGTTCTATTTATGGCTTCAAGCCCACCTTTATGTGACATTGTGCACTCATCCCAAACAATTAACTTACAATCTTTAAACACCGCAGCCATATTACATTGCTTTGAAATAGAGCAATGAGGTGTTTCTAAATTAACTAAATCCAAAGGAAGTTTAAATGTAGAATGAGCAGTTCGACCTCCATTGAGCAGGGTAGCAGCTATACCGGAAGATGCTACAGCTAGGGCTATTTTTTTTGAACTTCGAACTTTTGCCAACAATAAGTTTGTCAAGAAGGTTTTACCTGTCCCTCCAGGTGCATCCAAAAAAAATATTTCACCCATCTCAGCCCCAACGCTTTGTAAAATTGTATTGTATACGACTTTTTGCTCGTCTGTAAGCAAATTTTCGTTGTTGGTAAGGAGAGTGTTGTTACTTTCATAACTTATTTCTCTTAGATAATCGGTATTATTTTCTTCCAATTCGGCTTCAGGAATAATTGGTTGAGGAAGACCATATTCTTTAAGACATGTTCCACCAATAGACAATACAAAATGTTCAATGCTTATTAGACATTTGTTATAGACTCTTTCCATAATTTCGTCATTAATGTCAGAGTTTACGGGCATTTGTAATGAATGAAGTATATCTTCCGATAAGAAAGTCTTGTACTTATTCCAAAGACCTAAAGGATCCGAGAGTTGACAAAAAACTAACATAATTCCAAAGAGATCACGTAAGTTTTTTGGAACTTGACAAACGCTAGCTTCTGCCAAAGTTTTGTCCCAATGACTATCATCCTCAAGTAAGCCCAATGCTTTGCAAGCTAATTGAAACGTACTGTATATTACGCCATTTACAGTTTTTAAATACGAAAATGAAGTTGGACCTCGTACCTCATGGAGTAAAAGTCTAAGAAAATAACATTCACTGTTATGTGGGTGAACGGTATAAACTCTGCCCAAAGCTGAATCCTTTTTAACTCCAGAAAAATGAGGTACGTCACTGCCTCGTTTTCTTCTAAGAAACTTTGTATTGTTCCATGTGTAATAGGATGGAACTTCAACATATAAAAGAGTTTTGGCGAAATCATCAATTTTACAAAGTTCAAAGAAAGCGAGAAGTGTAGTATTCGAAGGAGTGTTTATCTTCTTCGCTAGTTGATTCGGATCATTGGGATTAAAGTACACACGCTGCCCATTTTCTAAATGTACAGACAATTGCATAACTGCTGGAAATCGTTCGTGTATAGGGAAAGCCAGGATTCTCCACACGGCTTCCGAACTGCTTATATATCTTCCATTTTCATACGTTTTAATTTCATTTCGTCGGTCTTCAAGGGAAAATGAAGCCTGATCGCTGCCTTTATTGACATATTTGCATACGTATTTTATAGACTTAACTGAACTGCAGGCTTCAACATTTATGTGTGCTTCCATTGCACGTAATAGTACTGAATTATATGGCACAACCCAACGGTTGTCTAAAATATTACCATTCTTTTCGACAGTAAAGCCACCATCATCTGAAGCCCTTCTTCGATACAGAGGATAACTATCAATTCCTGTTACTGTTTCCTTTGAGAGATGACGGGGAAATTTTTTTGAACATTTGCCATCTTTCATGCACGGTGAACTACGGTTTAACATTCCGCAAGGTCCATGAATCATATTGGACTTTACGATATTATGTAGCACGGGATCTTTCTGTGGATCTGGAATTTCTGCACATATTGTATCGTCTATTTGATCAGCATAAATTCGATTTTTAAGCCAAAGTAGTATGTGAACATGTGGGAGGCCACGTTTTTGCCATTCTACAGTGTACATGAAACATTGAACTTCTCCAAACAATTCGTTCTTAACTAAAAGAGCCTTTAGTGCTTTAACTTTTAAATGAAATACTCGCGCTATTATATCATGGCGGTCATAGGCCATCTGACCGGGTAATAATGACTCTGTAATGTCTTTCCACTTAGGATTGCAAGTAAATGTTATAAATAAATCAGGACGGCCATAGTGCCGGACATATGTCATAGCATCCTGAGTTTTCTCATGCATATAACGTGCAGAACTCGTGAATGAAGATGGTAAAATAACCATTTGGCCCAGCTGAGCTGGATTTACATCTTGTCTACCTATAGCGTCTTTAAGGTGTATATAGCTTTCAGCCCTAAGTTTTTCTTGATTGTTTCGAATAAAATTAAGCCGTTCTGCTTCCATTTTGGCACACATATCGACTAAAAACTGACTTAAAAGAGCTTTGAAATAAATTAAATGATTAATTTCACCCTCCCGAATCATTATTCGGTAACTATAAAAATTTAGTGCCGATACGGTTTTTTTTAAATGTTTTTTTGATAGAGGATCTACTTGCGGTATATCAATTGAATATCCATCCTCTCCATGTGGAAAGAGAAGCGGATACTGCAAAGCGTCATAGGAACGGTGTAGTTCATTAATTTTTTGTAATTTTGAATTATGACTTTCAAGAATAATATCTCTCTGTTTGAACTGCTGACCAACAATAAGTAAAGCTACTTCACTTGCTCTTGGTGCATTATAGCAACCCTTGTGAGATCCAGATGGTGTGCGATCGGCATGAATTATCATTTTGTAGTCAGTAGTATTTGCAGGAACTTTGTCAATAGTTGATTTTAAATCTTTAACGAACGGATTAATTTTATGCAACATAGATTGTAAAGCTTTTACCAAATCACGATTCACATCAGACGCATTTTTACATCTCAGTTCTGTTTCCTTTTCATCCTCACCAACAAAATATATTTGAAGGAACTGTGCTTCTTTTTCCTTTGTAGGCCATAGACTGCCAATTAGGTGATATACCTGACCCTGAACCTTAAAAGTTGGCATGAAACCTTTTTCATAAACTTTATTACAGCCGAATGAAGTCATTTGAAATAATGAATTGTATTTTCGTAAACGGTCTAAGAAGTGGGCATGCTTGGGATGACCGCCTAGGATTAGGCTCTTAAGAGGCTCAGGTAATGTTTGAAGTTGGGGAAGTTTAACTTTTCCGGAACTACAGCAAATTCCGTCAGATTCGTTCTTCCATTTCAAAGCATTGCAATAGTTGCATTTCTTATCCATGGGCCCAATTTCAATAATTTTGTCAGCACTATACGCTATTTGGCAATTATATGTAAATCCAGACATTTTTTTTACTTTCCATAAAAGATGTCCTTCTGACGTCTTATTAGCGTAATATTCCTTATTTTTATCTTTTATTTGTTCTGTATGATCAATCCTGAATTTTTTTTAGCTCCCTTTATTTGGTTGGACTTAGTTCTATCAGAAAATCGAGCTCTCCTTTTGGGAGCTTTTTTTTTTTGGTGCTAGCCTCAACTAATCTTTGTGACGGTGAATCTGTTAACGGTGATGATTCATACAATAGAAGTACATCGAAATGTCCATTTTCAAGATCACCAGAAAATTTCAATAATTTAACAGGGTTATCTTCTGAACCATAACCGCTATGAAAATTTCCATTTCGAAAAACATGAAAGCAAACTGAATATACATTAGCAGCTGCTTGAAGCTCACACTCTGTTCCGTAAGTACGGGACTTCATCATTTCCTCTTCATATTGTGCAGAATTTATGAAATTTAGTCCATTAGAGTTTAGTGCGTGCACTTGAAAAAAATCCCAATTGTTAACAACGTGAGCTACAATTTCCTGGCGAATCCCTCCAGAGAAATGCTGTGAGCCTTTTAAATGATATGAAATGGCTCTAAACAGGCAAGCACCATCGCCAATTATTTTAACCACCATATGGGGCACCAGCTCACCATTAATACTTAGGTTCTCAATTGACATATTAAAGCTTTAAATTTGTATTAAAGGTCAAAGATCAAATTAAACTTTTACCAAAGTTTTTATAGCCAACTTCAATTAAAGAAGTTAAAAAAAATCGATTTAGTTAAGTCAACTTAAAAAAGCCAACAGTAACTCGCTAATCAATGTTAAAAAGCAACGTGAAAAGCGTTCAAGCACAGCTTGCTTATATTTAAAGTCAAAATTGACTTCACTAATCAACGTTAAATATTAACGTGAAAAGTGTCCATACATTGTAAGGAAATGGATAACTAACTAATGAAAGTCACTATGACTTCGCTTCTCAAGAATTTGATTAGCGTCTATACAAAACTTGTATAGTGGAAATAGAAAAAATAACTTACGTGTAAGAATTTAAATTAACTTTACGCACAGAAAAATTTTAAAATGTTTGCGCTTCACAATAGCTTTCACTTGCTGCTTAGGCATCCAAAATAAAACTAAACTTCTCGCGCCTGTTTAGCTGTTATTAGTTTCCTTCATTTCCTTGTCCTTAATTTTCAGCTATTTGCGTAGCGGCGACGCAAGCACAAATACAAACATCGTAAGATGTGGATGTATTGGTTTGTAACCGTGCCTATTACATGAGTTGCTTTTAACTTTTTGTTTTCATGTTCCAATTTCGTGTAAGAAATGGAACGCATCTAAGAAGACAGAAAATGAAAACCCCAGGAAAAGAAAATGCAAGATATGTTAACAATAAAGAGCCACCCAAAATAAGCATTTTTTTATGGATTTTTTTTTTTGGTTTTTTTTATTTAAAAAGAAATTGTAATGAAATTAAGCTTAAAACTAAGAAAGGGAAAAAGAACAAAATTAAATTAAAGTAAGGACTAAATAAGAAATTAAAAACAAATAAAAAAAAATTAATTAATTGGAAATGTCTTGCTGCTGGAGCTGTTGCTGCAAGCCCTGGATTTGCTGCGCCATCATTGAGCCAGGTTGACCCGGCTTTTCTCGCCGCTCTTCCTCGGGGGCTCGCGCCTGCGCCTGTTGCTTTTGGAGCTGCTGTTGCAACATGGCGATTTGCTGCATCAGCTCATCCGCAGAAGGGCCAGACTGGAAACTCTGCGACGGCACTGCCAGCAACGGCACTGTCTGCAGCGGTACTACCTGCGGCGGCACTGCCTGCGGCGGACTCCATGTTTGGGGCAGGCGCATCACGGAACTCACATAAGCCTGGAAACTTTCCAAGGCAGCCACCTTGTCCTGAAGGCCCTTTATTTGGCGCTGCTGCTTCTGAATTCTGTTGTGGGCCTCTCGCAGCGTTTGGAATGGCGGCCGATCCTTTTCTGGGTGCGCAGCTTTCGTTGGTTGCTGCATTAAAAATTGCTGCTGCATTTGCTGAAGCTGTTGTTGCTGCTGCTGCAATTGTTGATGCTGCGTTGGCTGTTGGCTGTTCAATTGCAGCTGGAACAACTCAAGCTGCTGCTTGTGTTGCTCCAGTTGCAATTGCAAATTCTGCTGCTGATGTTGTTGGGACTGCCATGCAGCCTGGAATGTTCCGCTCCTGTTGAAATTCATATTGCTTCTGAATAGTCGAAATGTGTAGCCATTAGTTGCCACATTCCTTTTGTCCTATTTACGCTTGCATATGTATTTGTGTGACGGTCACATGATCTGTGGCGCCACAAAATGGAAAAACAAATAACCGTTTTTTGGCTTGTGTCTGTCTCATAGACGTACTAAAAATTTGTGGAGGGCGTCATTCATTCAATATTAATATTTTATCAAAGTAATATTAAAATGAAGTCAAAAAAGAATCAAAATGTGTACTAAAAAAGGTTTGTTTTTCAACAAAAATTTAAACTTGTGAGTTTTGGCCGTACCCCCTTGCCACACCACTGTCAATCTTATGCTCAGTCTTGTTTCTCTCTCTTTGGGCAAGCTCTCTCAGAGAGTTCGTTGTGCGCATGATCCATCCCCTTGTTTTGCGTCTACCTATACACTTGCTACTGATCTCCCTCATTATCGTTGCATCCTTCTCACTCCTAAAATTGAAATTGTAGCAAAGGAGAGCAAGTGTTTTTTTGTATAGCCCTCTTCTAATTGCCACCTTCTCACTCAAAAAATTCTAGTTCTTGGGATTTCAATTTGTGAAATCCATGAAAATACATATAATCGTTTTAGATTGTTTAAAAACATATAATAAATTCAGATTGTTGCTTAAACATATGTATAATAATAAAAATAGCCCTCTTCTAATTGCCTCCTTCTCACTCCCAAAAATCGAATTGTGGCAAAGGAGAGCAAGTGTATTTTTTGCATACGCCTCTTCTAATACTTGCGATATTAATTTGTTAAATCGATGAAAATATATATCATCTTTTTAGATTCCTTAAAAACATATATTAAATTCAGATTGTTTAAACAAATATAATAAATAGCTATACCCGAAGCGACTTCGTTCGCTTAATATTAGTTTGGAGTTAGGAAATTGGGTTGTCAGGACTTTCTTATTTCTTATTTGCGCGTTTTTTGAAAACCTTTGTGTAAACAACCTTTGTAGAAGATCCTTCAAGAGAGAGAATCAGAAGGATACTGGCAGAGCTATATAATAAATGAATGTGATCCAAGTAAAAGTCGTGAGCTTGTATACTTTTTATCAGTTACAATGTTATCAATGCAATTTTAATTTGCGCACAAATATGTATACTTGTTTGTAAATTGGAATTTGTTGTTTTCAAATTTCTTGTTTTGAATGAAACGAAAACCTTTGTACACACAGTAAAAGATTGGCATCCAATACAAAAACAGCAAAGTAACGTATTATTTTCAGATTCCACATTTGATCGATAAACGGGTATAATAAATCATTTTATTTGTATTTAAGCACATTATCTACTTTCGAATAGAAACATACACACATTGTATGTATGTACATGTATTGTACATATAAGCAAATCAAAACATATCCAAATATACATATGTACATACGTATTTGGTCAAAAGTTCGAATCTTAAGATTAATATTTAACTTGGAAACATTTTGGCTTTGCTTACAGAATTTGTAGTAATTTTCTATTTTCTTCCATGGTGGAAATTAAATAAGGCTCTTACTTCTGCTACAAAATGAAAAATAAAACCTAAGCATTTGATCCACAGGACTGACTATTGATCGAAAATCATATTGATCGGAGCAGCAGTTTAAGTTTTTAAAATCCTAAACAAATTTAACTTAAATTGCCTCTTTCCCCTCCCCTTTCCCTGCAGCACTACCCCTCCCCCTCATCAGTTTTCTTGGCTGTTGCTCTCTCGGCCGTCGCTCTCTTGGCTTCTGGGTTTCGTTCTCTCGACAGGCTCCCGCAAAATACAACGCAATGACTTAGAAAATCTAAATAAATTCGTTAAAAATACTTAAAAAAATGTTAAAAACTTGAAAAATTAAACTTAAGCATTTGGGCCATAGAATAACTATTGAGCGAAAAATCATCTTGATCGGAGCAGCGGTTTAGATTTTTTAAATCGAAAAGTTAATTTTAAATGTAGCCCCCAAATTATGGGGGATATCAAAATTTCTTTTAGATTTCTAATTAGGCCTTTTCAAAACCTAAAATTCGGAAAAAACCAAATATCGAAATTCCAACCGGTTTAGAAGTTAAGCTTAAATACATCATCTTTTTTTTGCTCAGAATAATGGATGTTGGAGCTGTTTGGGGCCACTGGGGGGACATATCGGATCTTAGTGGGCGCCCACGCCCCCAATGGAATACTGTGAAAAAATTTGGCTGCTCTTGCTCTTACGGTTTGGGCTGTGGCCGTATCCCCTTAAAAATCGGTCTTTCATTTTATAATCTTTAGGGATTACGGATTTACCCATGTTATTTTTGTTGAACAACAGCTTGAACTGTTTGCCATTTGTGAATCATCTACTAAATTTATTATAAAACATAATCTTTTTCTTGAAAAAATATAAATTTATATATTCTTAATAAGAGGGTCCATTTAAAGAACATGTTTTTGGAAGCTACTTCCTATTGTAGAGAATAGATGTTTTATGGATTCAATGCGGTGACCAGACCCTTACATTAACAATTTAAATCTTATTTGGAAAACATTAAGAACAATTTGCATTCTTTTTACCTAATGTTGTCTTTGTTGAATATTCGTTGTCTATTATCAAAAAGTTATTACTAAATATGACTATTATAAACCGATTTCTTTTCTCTGATTATTAATTTATATATGTCATCTATTCCAGATCCTCCCATAGTAGCAGAACCGCAGGATAATGTGCAGGTTCCGCATTTTCTGCCCGATCCTCGAGATGGCAGCATTTACCAACTTGGCCAGATGGGCAGCCTTAAGAAGCTACCGTATACCATTCCCCAGCTGGTGGCCAATGCTCCCTGCCGCTCCTCTGATGGAATCTTATACTCCGGAAAGAAAAGCGACACCTGGTATATGGTGGATCCCAAGACGGGCAGACGGGAAAAGGTTATGGGCTTCGGAGATGCCAGCATGGATGGCAAGGAGGGCGAGCAGATTGGTTGGGCAACTTCGCGGGCCATCTATCTGGGTCGGACTCAGTACACGGTCATGATGTTTGACAGTCTGTCCAAGAACAAGAATGCCAAGCCTTGGAATATCACTTTTTACGACTACAATGCCGTGAGTGCTCCTCCAGAACTGGCTAAGGAGTATGGTAAGTGCTGTGTTACATTTACAATAAACCATGTCTGACTAATTATCTCTTGTTTTTTACAGAGTACATCCATTTAACCACCACCAGCAATGGCCATATAGTCACCCTAGATCGCAAGCAGGGTAAGTTCCTGTGGCAGCGGGATCTAAGCAGTCCAGTGGTGTCCGCTTTTCTCTTGGGTCCCGATGGTTTACTCAGCGTACCATTTACCACAGTCTCAGACGAGGCTTACCAAGCCATACTAGAGGAATCCAAAACTGGAAATGTGAACACCGTAAAGTTATTGTAAGCAAAAATACTTCTATGATCTTTATCCAATACTAAATATTATCTTTATTTGCCAGCCAATCGCTTTACGTGGGCGAGCACCAAAAGGGCCTATATGCCCTGCCATCGCTAGTTGACAAAAATACGCCACGAATTTCCACATCACCACCCATAAAACTTCTCGATGGACCTGCAGGCGATCAGAACACCAACCAGGAGGCCGATCCCCGCACCGTTTACATTAAAGATGTGCTACAAGAGCATCCAGGGATCATGTTGGGTCATTACAATATGCCCAATGAGGGAAATGGCAATTTGCAACTTTCGCCCACGCCATCAAGCGCCAAGGTTGTTCAGAGCCTGGCCACCATACATAACTATAACGATGGCTACGGCATTCTGGCCAACAATGAAAAGAATGCCGCCGACATTGGTGTGCAGACGGATCCAGAGCTAGTGGAGCTTGGCATTAATCAGCGGGCAAATGGAAACACTATCAATCGGACCAAGACAATCATCCTGCAGAACAGCAATAAGGTGCAGGCATTTATTAACGAGTGGTTTATGGAGCATCCCAGTGGAAAAGTGCATCAGATTCTGATTGTCATCGTTCTGGGTATGATTGCCTTGTTCTGGTACACCTGCAGCACAATGCGGGAGTTGCAAAAGCAGAGTGAGAACGGTTCTAAAACCTCTGCCATAGCCCAGAATGGTTCTAATGGAAGCACCGGCAGCAACGGAAGCAATGCGAGTGCCGAAGATCTGGTGGATTTGGGTAATGGACAAGTGCGTGTGGGCAAGATCAGCTTTAGCACAAACGAGGTGCTGGGCAAGGGCTGCGAGGGAACCTTCGTCTTTAAAGGCACCTTTGAGGAACGTTTCGTAGCCGTCAAGCGACTATTGCCCGAATGCTTCACGTTTGCAGATCGCGAAGTGGCTTTGCTTCGGGAATCAGATGCTCATGAGAACGTGGTGCGATACTTCTGCACCGAACAGGATCGCCAGTTCCGCTACATAGCCGTCGAACTGTGCGCGGCCACACTTCAGGATTATACCGAAGGAGAACGCTCTCTGGAGCTTCAGGAATACATCGATGTTTGGCAGGTATTGAGCCAGGCATCCGCTGGATTGAGTCATCTCCACTCCCTGGATATTGTGCATCGCGACATCAAGCCGCAAAATGTTTTGATTTCATTACCAGATGCGAAGGGCAAAGTCCGGGTAATGATTTCCGACTTTGGACTCTGCAAGAAGCTAAATTTTGGCAAGACCAGTTTCTCCCGCCGATCGGGTGTAACTGGTACCGATGGATGGATAGCCCCGGAAATGATGCGATCCCAGCGAACGGTAAGATGTGATCTTTAATCAGCTAAATTAAAATCTAGGGCTCTTTCCGAAATCCTCCTTATATTAAAGAACTTGTCAAGAAAGCAGAAATGTAATGTGTAGGATAAAAACTTGCACTCTAAACAATAAAAAACTAGTTGAAGTACAAAATTACATTATTTGTAAAAATGTTCTTAAGCAATAACCTAATTTTATTTACAGACTACTGCTGTGGACATCTTTTCATTGGGTTGTGTCTACTATTATGTACTGAGTGGAGGTCACCATGCCTTTGGCGATAATCTGAAGCGCCAGGCCAACATACTTTCGCATGAGTTCAATCTGGCCAAGCTGCGTACAGAAGATGACAGCGAGATTAGCCGAATTGTAAGTGATTTGAACCAAAGTGCAATCTCTAGTTATATTGATTAATTTATTCTATTCTAAAGATACTTGCTGAGCAGTTAATATCCGATATGATACACAAGGACCCGCAATCACGGCCTCCGGCTCGCTGCATTGGCAACCATCCGCTGTTCTGGGACGAGCCCAAAATGCTCTCGTTCTTGCAGGACGTCAGTGACCGTGTGGAGAAGTTGCAATTCCATGCCGAGCCGCTAAAGTCGCTGGAGAAAAACGGGCGGATAGTGGTACTGGACGATTGGAATGTGCATCTGGATCCGTTGATCACGGATGATTTGAGGAAGTATCGCGGTTACATGGGCGCCAGTGTCAGAGACTTACTCCGTGCACTACGCAACAAGAAGCATCATTATCACGAGCTAACGCCGGCCGCCCAGGAAATGCTGGGATGCATTCCGCACGAGTTCACCAACTATTGGGTGGACCGATTCCCGCAGCTCATTTCGCACGCCTACCATGCGTTCAGTATTTGCTCAAACGAGCCTATCTTTAAGCCGTACTACAGTGCCGGCTACCATTTTTCCCGTCCGTGGTATTTTGATGCGGACGATGCTTTGTTCCCCATGCTGATGCGGGATCCCAAGCCATTGCCCAAGATAGGAAGTCCAAAGAGGACGCCCCCACCTGCTAGCAGTCAAGCGCAGCAGTTGAAGCAGAGGAAAGGGCTTTACAATTTCCGAAAGCCCAGCGATGAATTACCGATTGCCGGAGTCGGGCTGCAGCGTAATCTGGAGCTAGACGGACAGTCACTGGAGCCCGATGGTAAGCGTGACGTTTTCGCCAACTTTAAGTTCCGTCGTTACTCCAAGCCTGGAAACAATCGAAATTACAATGGTGGCCACAAGGACACGCAGGAGAAGGACAAGTACGTAAGCTGGACGCTGCCGCCTTCAACGCAAGATTAGGACAACGACCCTAATGATCAGCATAGACAAGATGTAGTTTTATTCATTTATTAATTTAATTGTGCAATTTGTGTATATGCAACTATTCCAAAACGATTCCCTATTCAGTTCTTAGCAAAAATAATCAACGATAATGAAAAGAAAAGAAACTATTTTGTATACCGTAGTAAGAATAATGTAAAGTGTATCGTCTGTCGAATGCACGCAATTTAACTGTGATAATTTTTCATTTTTGTTTAATGCCCAAGTGCAAATTGATCTAGACAAATAGTTCGAGTTTTATATAGTACTTAGGCTTATTGTATATTTATGCATTAGTTAAGTGACCTATCCCAACACTCCTCCAATTTTGGAGATCTTTGACAAGCGAAATATTTTTAGTTTTTAAGCACTTAGTATTAAAGTTAACGAATGGAATGTTTTAGTTGATGGACAACTTATGCTTGATTACGAAGTGCATTTTCTAAGAAATCTTAAGCTTAATCAAAATCAAAACTAAATAAAAATTTAATACAAATTTTACAAAACAATTTTATTTTCGCTATACATGTATAACAAGCTGGCATTAAGTAAATGCCATTATAAAACAATTTCTAAGAATTTTGGCTATGAGAAATGGGAGCTTAGTTCAATAACAAATTCATTATAAGTTCAAGGGATCAACAGATATAATCACTATTACTATACAAGAGATTTTGGTTCTTTAGAAGAAAATTTGGTAACAAAAATTTGTTTCACTTTGGCCTAGTTTGCTCGTTGTTTGGTGGCACTTCTGCTTTTTTGTCCTTCTTAATTGGCCGACTTCATCATGGTTTTCATCTCATTGCGCACACAGTATTTGAAGGCATCCCAGCCCTCCGATTTGGCCACAGACTGTAAGGTTACATTTTTAGGATTAGTATAGGACCAAAAGCTAGTGGACAACATAGAAATAATGAAATGGGAGACACAAAAGTGAGTAAAAAGCAGCAAGAAATAGAACAGATTGTGGGTTTCGCTGCCCACTGACCTCTTCACCTTTTGGCGTGACTACCTCAATGGAAACCTTTAGACGTTCATCGTGGTCTACAACATCTTGCTAGGGAAAGAAAATACAACTCATTTCTAATCAGCTGGTGCTTGGACTTTTAGCCTGGGAAACATTATCGCGGTACAGTTCATTGTTAGACGTGTAGTGAGTCACAAATGACAGACCTCCGACAAGCAATTTAATGAATATGGAAACGATAACAAATCAAATTAAATTATAAAAGTTCAAAGGTCTGTCCTTTCCATTTTAATAATGTTTTTGAAGGACAAACAAAGGTGCAACAAATAAAAAACCAATTCTGTGTAGATATCAGTGTTTAATGGTTATATGGCCAATTCAAAATAAATTTAGGGTTAATATTAATAATAACATAAATGTAATTGAGTAGGATTAATATCTTAAAAACTAAATTATAACTAAACGAGGTAAAACATTAAGTTTAAAGCATAAATCGATTACAGGCGAGACAAAAACTAAACGAACACACACATTCAATGCTGGTCAGCGAGATTAGGACAAAAGCGGCGAAAAAACGATGAATATCTTAAGTCAAAATAAAGAATCAGTGCCATAGCGCATCGCTGTCAATGAAGTAATCCAGTTGCCGGCACACGCGATGTCGCCAGGCCACAAAAAGGGGATATGCTGGCTCATCATAGGCGTCCAGAGCTTCGTTGTAATCAAAGAAACGACCACTTACTTTAAAGCCGCGATGCAGGCGATCCTTCATGATGGCAATGAACTCCTTGTAGGACAGCATACCATCACCATCCGCATCGAAGATGGCAAACACAGTGTCGATCAAATGAGGACTGAGCTTATAGCCGGTGCAGATTTTCACAGCGCGCGAGAATTCATCTAAACGTAATAAGAATATAATTATAATTCATCTAAAGGTATAATTCACATTGTTATTGCTTAAACCACTCACCTTTCGATATGGCCCGATCAGCCAGAGTGTACATGCGCATGGCGATCGTGAAATCATCTAAATTGTTTAGAAAATGGCAGAAGTCCCGGAAATCATGGAACGATATGCCCTTCTCATCTTTGACCCGCTCGAGCAGGCGCTCCAGGAAGACATCATACTCATCAGTGGCCAGATACGTGTACCTCAGCAGGATCTTAGCGAAGTCCAGTTCGCTAATGACTTGGTTGCCCTTGGAGAACTCGTGAAACTCCAGTTCGAGCACCTCCGTCTGCAGGTTGTCCATAAAGCGGTAGAAGTTGTCGTAGTTGATCACCCCAGTGCCGCGCTTCCCAAAGAAGTGCAGCTGCAGAGTGGTGGCCACCATGTGACGCCGCTGCAGTCCCTCGCCGTCGTTCACATAGTTCTGCTGGAAGACATTGAAGGCATGAAGAGTTAGCAATTGTCTGGATGGGAATACCCATGAGTTAGTCACACCAGGCTCATGCTTGGGACTCGGGACGACCTTACCTCCAGGGGAGTGGGTGCTGAAGGGTCGAGCTCCTCTTCCGGCTCTTTTTCGCCGTGCTTCTCCTTCCATGCGCCGCTGAAAATGCGCTCCATCTGGGATTTTATTTACATGCCGGTTTTGGGGGATAGATTTTTTTGTGCAGGATTTATGGTTAGGTCGGAGAGAAGAAAAGTTAGGTGGTTTAGTAAGGGTCAACACAGTGGTGGAGCATTTCTAGGGTGTAGGCCTGTTTTTTTTTTATTGTAAACAGAACAAAAAGCGGCAGGAACAAAACTTTACATAACATAAGCTGATAACGTAACAAAAACTTAAAAGCCAAAACATCTAAAATATAATTTTTATGAAAACATAAAGACAACTGGTAGCAAAGCAAGTATAAAAACTTATCTTTCGTATAAAGAACAAAACTCAAGGTACGAATTTGAAATAACACAAGGTAACTAAGCTTAGCTTCTACATATGCTCCAAGCATATATCGACTTCTGTACATTTTGAGCGGAGTTTTCGCGAAGCAAAGCCAATACTTTTGGGAACTCTGTGGCTAACACTTACTAGACCCTTTTTAGTTTGTGGCACTGCCATCGGTTTCGTCATTTGACTTTGCTCATCGTAGGAAACTAAACGCGATAGCTGCGATTGAAATCGATTTTTTAGGGCGTCACAGATAAAATAAAATATACATAAATCAGGAGGTAAAAATAATAAAACTGAAGGTAAAGTGTAAGTGATGTGCAGCTTACTTCAACGCCCTAGGGCCAGCTATTTTCAAATGAGTTTTCATTATTCATAAATAATACCATTAAATTATAGCTTAACTTAATAAATGAAATGCTTACAATTTGCTTGGTTTGTGGATCGACATTTTGAGTGTCTTTTAAAGCGCCGGCCAAAATGGAAATTATCTAATGATAAACATTTTTTGAAAATTATATTAAATAATAAGTAAATAAAATCAATTGGAGAAACCCATATGAATTATGAGTATGATGGGGAATAAGAATCCCTATTTACCACTAGAAACTCGTCCTTGTCCACCCGTTGATTTCCGTCGGTGTCGAACATGTTAAAGGCAATTCTGAATCCAGATTTGGGCTCTATAAATATGGTTAAATACTAAATAAAACACTACCTTGGGATATTTTACATATACTTACTTGTTAAAATGGAGAGCAGAAACAAATATTCCGTATAGGAGACAATGCCTGAGAGGAAAATTGTCTTTTACAATATGAACTGATTTACTTAAATTAAATATAAGTTGTCAAGCTGATTCGTATCAATACCGCATAACATTTATACGAAATTATTTATATATTGCAATGTACAAAACAGTACATAGGCATTTACATTCGTACACCAAGCCATAAATTAACTTAAAGTGCTGGTCTTATCAGATCTTGTCTGCTAATTGAATTTATTGAAATGTTTAACTAGCCGAACCGGCTTGGCAATTCTAATGTATTCGAAATCGTATGCAGTTATCATATCGTTATAGATTCCCTGAGAAAAAACAAGTATTTCTTCAGCATTTTTACATCTGCCTATGATTTCTTAGCTTTGCATTTTATAAAGAATTTGTGTTAGATAAAATAAGCTTAATAAACAAACAACCTTCATGGAGTCTTTTAAAATAACAACATTTTTATTGGTAACTTTACCTTTATCTCTTAAATTGCGAAACAGTCGGGTTGAGCCCTTCTTCAAAGCTGGTGTGCCATCCTTGTATTTGTCGACCTCGTCGTTGGAGAGCAGTCGACGTTTCAATCGAGCTGTAGGACAAGTTATATTATTCAAAAGAATTTTGTAGTTCCTGCAATGCACTTACGTCTGGGCTCCTGTTCCACAACGGAGTCCAGGAAATCCTGCGGGGTCATGTAGAGCTGATCGTCGAACTCCACGGATGCGAACTTGATGAAGCGTCGCTCCCGAGCCGTTAGCTTCACATTCTCCAGGTCGATATCGTCGCGCTGCGGGATTAAGATTGGAGGAGATTAATCAGGCCATCGATGGATCGAAACTTAATATGCCGATGTGCGTATTTGGTGGGGAGTATAATTGAAATAAATCAGCAAACGATTGGATCGCGGCGATACGAATTTCCGCCGCTTGGTCACAAAGGCGGACCGCCAGGGACAAAAGATGGGACTGCAATCTGGACGGGTCTGATCTGGTGACGTTTTGATTAATGCCCGGCCGTGTCACCTCAACCGCGCTCCGAAATATTAATTTGATCCGGTTTGCCGTACTCCACATGCATCGGGAATTACATGTATGATCTGTATTTAATTCGAAATTCAGATTTTGACGAGCCGCAGGACAGGATTCCCACGTTGGCCGTTTGGCAAATAAAGTGTCAAATTGATTTGAGAACATGTTGTGACTTGTGATCCTCCATAAATCTGACATTTAATGCCACCCACAACAAGTAATCATTTTTCCAGCATACTCGTAGACAGGGCGAATGACTCAATTGTATTTTATTTGTGGTGCAAAGACAGCTCCCAGGCCGTAACTCTCGCTCTGGGGACACCAGAAAACGCTGACTGCCGCCTGTCCCCAAAAAAACAGATCCGAACAAAGGCCACTTTGAATGTTAGACATGTGCAGCAAACACTTCGCGGCCACGCCCACGCCCCCAAGAAACCATAAGGGGCCAGGGGCAATTCCTTATAAAATCAAAAAGCTGACATCATTCGAGCTGCGTCAGAGGATACAGTAGTACGGATTTATACACGAAATGGAGTAAATCAATTATCCTACAAGTGAAAACTACGTACTTAACGCAAGTAGCTTGAAATATGTATGATCAATAAATCTAGAAAATTAGTAATTTGATAAATAATATTTTAGTAACCAATTTATGTTGAACTTAAATACTAACCATCTTTATATGTATTTAATTTTGAGATTAGGCCCCAAGTCTTTGAGGTTTAAAAATAAATAGAAAATAACCTATAGTTTGAAGTCGTGTACTCATTTTTTGTATCATTTCATATGTTTTAAATTCGATTAATATTTAACCACTGTTCTGAAACCCTGCGCCAAGAACAAGGAGAACTGAATTGGCTGCAGGCGCTGGATTTATAGGCAACAATTAAAACTCATTCATCATCATCAGGCGCAGTCGCAGTCGCAGTTGTCATAACACATGTCAGGGCCAGGCCAAAACCAAAACCAAATCTAAAGCCAAAACTCGGGCTCCAAACTGAGGCTCATATTGCAACTGAAACCGATGCCACGCCTGCGTCTGGCATTGGGCATTGTTGTTGCAGTGGATATTGGTGGGTGTATCGAATCGGCAACCAGATCGATTGATAGATAAATTTTCAGTAACTGGCATTCTGTCAGCATTCGGGGTAGTGAGCTGCACTACGTATTATTTGCCGCCTGCAGGTGCGTGGGCGTATCGGACTAACTACTTTGCCACTTCGTCGGGCATTTTTCAAGGTGTGTGGCATTAGCGCTGGAATTAATTCCAAATGTTGCAGCCTTGGGAGCTTTAAATATTTTCGATGGCAAGATATGCTAATCTGCGAGGAAGATTTTAAATCTGCGAAGAGGAATTCTCAAGATCTTTAAGGGATCTTCAATGGATTCCATTAAAAAAGACAAGAAGTTTCAACCGAGTTCGGTTAGAATTTTGATGGAAAGGCATACATACATGTAAGCTTAAGCAAGTTTGGAGGGGCTTTTATAATAATTGTAAATAAATTTTTAAGTATTTAAATCAAATTTAAGAGTAAAAAACTTTAGAAAATTGGTTTTTTTCTTCTTTAACTAATAAGATACGAATTTAACCTGCTATGATTTTTAATTGTTTTTATAGAAATTAATGTGAAGATGTTTCTACTTATTGAAGTAATATAGCATATATTTATTCCGGTGGCCTACAAAAATATTATAAATTTTATTAAAATCATAAGTGCTACTACACCATTATTCACAACAAAAAGCTCTGGGGTATTCCTCGCCCTTTACACTAAGCCCTGATAAGCAGTTGCCGAAATGCGTAATGTAAATATTTAAATTTCACACCCTGAATCACACGCATCAAAAAAGCTTATCAGAATTCCACTCACGTCAAAATATTTTTCGGTTTTTTAGGTCTGCCCCAGAGACAATGTCAACAGGTTGATAAATAGTGGTTGTAGCTGTTGCTATTTCATTGAACTTGGACAAACACAACAACAATCAATTTACATCAATAATAACGACCTTGAGCTGAATATTCGTGAGCTTATGTTTTTATTGCCGAGTAATTTAACGCAATCCACACGAATTAAATCAATTTTGTAGGCTAATTAAACGTCGATTAGCTAGTAAAAACAAAAATAGTGCAGCGAACGAGCGGAGCAAAACAAAACGCCGAACAACAGCTGATAAGAAACACTTCCGTTGCGATACGTCGAACGTTACGTCGTAACGTAAGCCGAAGACATGCCACAAGCTAAAAATAGCTGCGCAGGTCTTTTTTATCCAATTATTGACTTTTCCACACCAAACACTTGGCACACTTGATTTCGCTTTTCACACTGCAATTACCATGCGTCTTTTAAGGCTAACTGCATTCACGGGATTTTCTGCGGATCGCAGTTTAATGAAGGCCGCCAGGGCGGCCAAGGAAATGGCACTACCGCCTACAAATGTCAGCAGGCGTCGCGATTTGTGGCCCGGAATTCCACTGGATTTCGAAGTACTGCTGGCGAATCTGGCTGATCGGCCAACGGCCACGCCCACACTCGACCGCTGGGCGATTATAGCGCCACTTTTAATCGTTAATCTAGCCACTGCACTCGCCATTCTGTACGAGTTTTAACAAGGAAAAAAACTAAACTAGTGACAAATAGACAGACGTGATGTGCGTAACGTAAGGTGTGTGAGCGTAGGGTTGCTAGGTGGCTCCGAAAAAAATAAATATTGCCTGTGGTTTGAATTTCATATTCACTATTTTAAGGATAACAGTTAATTATATATCGGAAAAATATTTTATGAATTTGTTTCCAATAGCAAATTCTAGAATAATTATAAAATTGTAAATGAGAACGTAACGCGTTAGAACGTATTTACGTAGTCATTAGATAGTTGCCAGATCGACACAATTTTGCCTGCGGGCAAGTTGGCGGGCATTTAAAATGAAAGAGAGTCACAGAAATTTTTATTATCAGAATCTCCAATGTTAAACAAATATTTAAAAACAAAATGTAATCAAAACAAGTTATTAAACTATAAAGACAAAATAAACAAAATTTTCAATTACTTAAATCTTTCTATTATTTCAATCTAATGTATTTTTCTTTATGATTATACTCAATTTAACAAATACACGAAAAATATGACTAAGATATCGTCACACCTGAGAGGGTTTTTTCTGAATTATTTCCGCATAACTGACAATATGAATTTGTAATCAAATTATTGAGTTTGGGCAAAATTGAGTCACTTGAAAAGGGGACTACGTGCCTAAGACCACACAGATTCGTAGAAAACGTTTCCAGAAACTAATTAAAAATCCTGCCGACGTGAAATTCTGCGGTGAGCTCTTGACGCAAAAGTGCATATTTGGCTCCAAACTATTGGGGATTTTTATTTGGCATGCCCAAAATCCGCTTGTGACGCGTCTCGGTCTACGCAAAAACCATAACAAATAAACTTATTGACCGTCAAAAGTTCAGAATTCCAGTGACTCATTTGACTGCAGCGGCGCGGCAGGCATGAAATATGACAAAAATGCAACTAGAAATCAATAAAAATGTCGAAATATTTTATGGGAAAACAAATGTCCCCATTGAAAGACGATAAAATGATCTGAGAAAACCTGTTGCACTTCCCCGCCTCCACGAAATTCAATAGAAATGTTCTCTGTTCTCGGCGGTTCCATCTGTTTTCGAAACGGAAAATATCAATTTCACTTGATTTTCCGCTGTCGCGCGAAACCCTAGACGCAGTCTATCCCTTTGCATCTTTTCCTTAGTTCGATTCAGGTGAAGTTCGTAACCCAGGATAGTTGACACTTTGGGGTTTTGCTCCACAAATTCGATATTTGACCGCGAGTCGCCTAAGAGTCGCCCTCGCCTTGAGGACCAGCTTTTTCAGCTGGTTTCGTTTACTCAGCAGTTATGAGCTCGTAAATTATTAGTTTCAATTTTAAGCGGCGCATTGTGTTTCCTTTTTCCTTTTCCAATCCATTTCCTGCGAAAGTTGTAAAAGAAGTGACCGTCCACCCGGGCGCCAAGCGATTCGAAAGAGGATCCGATGGTCCAAAAGATCCGTTGGCACATAAAAATGTTTGTGTTGACGCCTTCGACGGGCCTTGGCTTGTAAAAGGGCCCAAGGGCAAGCCAGAACCCACAAACCCGCAAAACGATCGATATAAATACACAATATTTTGGTCTTCTTTTGGTAGTAATAAAGTCGTTTAAATCGCAATGCGTATTTGGTTT
This sequence comes from Drosophila fuyamai, assembly GCA_018153365.1. Lineage (NCBI taxonomy): Eukaryota > Metazoa > Arthropoda > Insecta > Diptera > Drosophilidae > Drosophila > Drosophila fuyamai. Next base: position 8,176,704 of record JAECXW010000116.1, on the reverse strand, counting down.
TCCTGTTCCACCTTTCTTCTGGTCGTAATAAAGTCGTTTCAATTAGTGTTCACAAGTCCCGAAAAAAGCGCAGTTGTTCGAAACATTTTGGTTAGCGCCAGGCCCAAGGGTTTTTTCTTTCATAATTTATGCGGTGGTTTCCCTTTACTGGTTAATTAGTCTGGCATTTAAAGTGTTTTCGCAAGAACTGGAAATGCACAATGAAAAATATCTCCAAAATGGTTTGCTATTAAAAAAATTATAATAACTTGTTAGGGAATTTTATATTTAACTTATTTAGTTGCAAAGATAAAACTTCTTAAAGCAAATATATTTTGTGTGATTGATTATGTATGTTTAATAAAAGATACTGTTAAAAATCTATACATGTTTCATCTTACTTAAATCAAAATATGTCTGATATTTTGATACAAAAATATTATGTATATAATTAGTATATATTTTTCTCGGTGATTTAAAGATGCAGACGATTCCTATCCGATTTGGGTTGGGTCTTTTGGGTCTTTAGGCCGTGCGATTAGGTAATATTTTGAAGGGGGTTGGGTTGCCACAGAGCACATTCTTTGGGTTTGCCGCATCATTTAACGGTAAAATTGAAATTGATATACGAGCCGACATCCAAAAAAAAATCCCTGAGAGGGGCCAGATACGAAATAAGATTTTTGATTTCGCTGGAACCTTTTTTTTTTTGATGATATCACTGGCTGATCAAATAAAAAGTTCAATGTCAATGCTTGATGGGCGGCTCAATCAGTTTAAGAACACTTTGTGCGAGGTGAGAGAAAGGGGCCCACCTGTTGCGCCAGTTCACTCGAAGTTCGTTGAGTTGTAATTAAAAAAAATAAACAGAACCCCAAAAATAATGGAAATGTACAGAAATATAAAGGGGACGGGGACCACACGCAATCCGTTCAAGAGGCGCTGCCTGTCACACATAAATCTCAATGGAACATGCGGGACTCGCGGGGGGATCGCAACTTCTGGGAGCTGATGCATCACCTCCGGAAAAGACCAACAAAAAAAGGGTGCCAAGTGCTCTTGGCCAAGGATGCCGACCAAGCCGGTTTTTCTTTTGGTGTAGCAAGTTCGGAGGCCCCTCTAACATCGTGATTTATGGGAGCCCAGGAAACCATGCAACTGGCAAACTGGCCAACTGGCAGCGGTCACCAATAGAAGCATATAGGCCGCTCCAATTACATCACTCAAACTACAGTTAAGGTGACCAAAAAACACTCCCAGGGAACTGGAACGCCGCGCGACTGTCACATTAGGCCGCTCTAATCAGACGCAGAGCCAAGTTTATCGCCGGACAAGATCTCCGAAGGATTACCAGTCTAGACTCAAGATCTGGCTAGATCTCCGATCAGGCTCTCTCTTTCTCTATCTCTCTCTTTGTGATCTTGGCTGCGTTAACGGTCCATCTGTTGGCCACCGGCCGGTTTTGGCCAACTTTACGAGCGGCGCTTGATGCTTCCTAACCCATCGAAAAAAACCACACAAAAACAAAGAATACGAAAAATAAGACAAATGATCACTGGGGTCATTATATTTTTAACCAACTATTAAAATTATAGATTTTTGGAACGTATATGATTTATTTAAATTACTTCAACAATTATATATTTAAATCTTAGGTATAAACTCTAAACTCAATTGACTTAGCATTCTTAAGATATTCTGCATGGTAAGCAACGTTTCTCTAGTTTTGTAATATACAAATTTGAATATTGATATATTTAATGATAATACAGTATTATCCTTGCTTAAAAACCCCTACAAATTCAAAAGTTTTTACCAGTGTTCAAAACAAAAGAAAACTTCTTTTTCGATACTCTTTTGTTTGTATCTGCTTTGATTAAGTTCTGATACCAATGATTCGAGAGTAACCTGAGCTCTGGCCACCAACTTTGGACCTCAACGAGTCTTTCTTCTAATTTTATTAATTGTTATTGCCGCAAAGTTACATAAATTTCTCTCATGCATGGCGATAGATAGCCGTTCCACTGATTTGGTTAATAGCCGCGATATCGATATCGATTGCGTTGGCAGGCACAATAAAAATTGCTCACATTTATGTAGATTGTGGAAGAAAACGATCTATTGAGTGTCTCCGACATTCTTATGGGACAGCTTGACTGATTGTGGGAGAGCCGGTGAAAGAATCTCTTCCAGCAGCCCAAAGACAAGAAGCTTTTCCAAATTTGAATTTGGTAAGATAAGATGGAAAGGTTGTTTTCTAAAAAGGTGGATAGATATTGATGAAATCGACGTGACCATCTCCTTAATGGTTCTATACGATTCAGTGAATCTTTCTTGTATCACAGTTTTCTACTTAGTTTATGTTTATATCTGAACTGATCTCTACGGATGGTATTTGATTTTATTTTATTTGATTTTCTTTAAAATGTGACGTGGAAATTAATCTATAATGTCATTAACATTAATTGCCATTTTTAAATTTAGCTAACAGCGAAAAAAAAATATATATAAAATAAGGTGATTATATTACTTCTAATACAGAAAGGTAATTATCTTTCAACCTTTCAACCTTCAAAGGTTGAGCTATATATGTTATCTAGAAATATGTTGTACATTAACTTTGGAATTGGCATCGTGCACTTTCCCCCTAAAACAGAAAACCCCTATGTTTTCGGTGATTTAAAGGTAACACCCCTAGTCCCGATCCAAAAATAGGCCCTTAAATTTACCCCACAACTATCTCAATGCCATTACCTAGTTCAGGGTCTCCTCTATGCTCAAGGTGCCCTTCAGTTGGGCGCAGACCAGATCATACTATCAATTGCTCAACACTTCTCCAGCCGAACCCAATTAAAATCAGGCAGCAAATTTATTAAATTGCCATCGATGGCTGCCAAATTAAAATGTCAACGGCTTGCCGAAACCCCAGGGAGAGGGCGGGGCTGGGGGAGGGCGCAAAAAAGTGTCATAAACTTGTTTGACAGATTTCTTTTGATTCATGGAAACCATAAATAAAGCTTGCCAAATCTCTGGGCGTGGCCCAAAAGCCGAAAGCCCGAAAGAAACTGCAGTGAAATCAAAGTCAATGCGAACGATGCATAAATATTTTGGCGAACCAAATGAGATTCATTTGGCTGTCATCGTCATGTGGTAAGCACCCGCGCCAAGGAATGCAGAGCATAACCACTCCGATCTCCGATCTCGGCATCTCGGCATCTCGGATCCCGGCCAGATCTGATCACCCGACGACCATTGCATGTGTCGCCCCCATAATTCTTCAGCGATTCGGGCCACTTGATGATGACATTCATTGCCCCCTTCGAAGGCGCCATCCAATTGACTCATGAATCTTTTACTTACCACAATCGCAAAGAGGAAACTATATGTATATTGGGTGCAGAAACCAACAGTCGAAGCACCTGCCGCCAATATAGAGTACAGATTTAGTGCTCAACTAGCAGATCATAAGTTGTAACTGGTTCTTCCCGGTGATTCCATCTATCAGCCAAGTCCTAGCCAGACTTCTTTATGTAGCAAGCCACACCTTGAGGCTCGAAGTGTCCACTAAATTCAAAGTGCATTGGCGTTTTCAAATCAGAGAACTGCACTGGAAGTTGCAAGAGCATTTAATCTTGACATTATAATTTAATAGCGATATTAAGTAGCATAGTATTAGGTTTTTAACACCCAAATCCCCTTTTTGCTTACATCTCTGATTTATTAACAAAAATCACATTCTTAGCCACGCTAAAACACCTATATTTAATTTTTATATTTATTATGCGTTAAACAATCTTTTGAAAAGTTCAAATTTGAAATAAAAATACTTTACTATTAAATAAATTCTCCTTCTAAAAGTCTGTTTATTTTCATTGGACTATTTATAATTTAAAATATTTATTATTTGTAGTGCAGAAAGGCACAGTTTGCCCAAAGGTGAGCCGCCTTCTTTGAGTTTATGGTGTCCAAGTATTCATAATTTGTTTTGGTTTTTGTAAGATATTCTATTCCGTTGGCTCGCTACTAGAGTCCCCGACCCTGAGGAGATAGTCTACCAAGGCATTGTTAATTTGCTGAAATAGGTCGTGGATGTCGATCAATTCCATGGCGGGTGAAGTGGTGATATAAGTGGGCCCATGACCATTACTGCTAATGGCCAAGTCAGCTCGCTTGCCAATCTAATGGATGATTTGAATGATTAGAATAATCTACATATGGATTCGTAAGCAATATTCTACCTTCTTTAGGGCCTGCCCCAAGTAACACATGAGCAGCACGATTGGCGGATCTTCATCCTCCTCGTCATATAATCCCAATAGTGAGTGGCAAAGGACCGAAGATCCGCAGCCAATCTTTAAGGTTGTTTGAATGAAATATACTTCTCAAACTGCTGCATCGTTTAGAAACAACTCACCTGCATACTGGCCGTCATGAGAGTTGGCCAGCACCTCTGCCACCAACCTCCCCATTGAATTTGAAGCACCTGGCGGGCATTCAACATCCATGGTCGGTTTTGGAGTCGCCGGCGCATCGACAGTTCTTTTGAAGCGGTAATAGGGGCAGGTTCACGGGTCAAGGTCGTCGGAGGAGGAAATTGCCACCTGGCAAGATACTCCTTTAGTCCTGAGGAATCCACACTCTCTTCGCTTTTCTCGCTAATGGGAAACCGATTCCTGCGCAAGTTTCGTTTGCTCTTCAGAATTCTGCGACGTCTTTTGACCAATTTTTTCAGCGCATAATGAGCTGGCATGTTGGATGCCCCAGTCTGACTATTAAAGAAAGAAAACTAAAGATTCTTTAAGGACTTAATCAAAATTAAATACTTTTCTGGACCGAAGCAGCGTCGCAGTCCACGATAGACGTTGTCCATAACAATAAACATTTCCAGTACTGGCATTGTAATTAAATGCTTACTACGAATTTAGTCTTACAATTTCAGTGTGACTTACAAAACTGAGAAATGCTTAGGTACCCAACACGGGGGTAAAAATTTAGGTTTTATTAGATTTGTAGCATGTTTAAAACTGTCAAGTGAAACGCCTGCCCAGAAATATAGATCTGCCGAAAATTGTAGTTCCTTTGGTGAATTAGGTTTAAATTGGTTTCGAATTTCCTGGGTAGCAAGGACTTATCCAGAGCTGCGAAATAATGGTTTTAACAGACAGAAAGAGATGGTAGTAGAAATACACAAGAATTGGATAGAAAACTTTATTACACTGATATTTTTGAAAAAGGCAGCACCTAGTGACGTATGTTTTTACGCCAACGACTTTTTGTCGAAACAAAGAGCCGTACGTATTTCCGTATGTGGCGGGAATTATGATTAATTTCTGTTCCGATAGATCTGCGTGAAGACTCAAGGCCCACTCGGATAGTGCACTCATAATTTATGGCGGCAGTGGCTGCCATCATAATTAGCATTGCGATCTAAATCAAAATATTTACAAATCAATTATTGTGATTAGCGACCGCCGCAGCAACTTCCACCATAATCGATCACCCAGCTGGGCATTTCTCACTCAGGTCTCCATTCCGTAATCCATATATTCCGACCCCAACCCCACCCCCAATCGACTTGTTGGCGACGACAGCATTTCACGGTAATCATAATTTGCATAGGCCTTAACCCGCGGAAAGGTATAATATACATATTCTTATAATATACATTGTTGTGACAGAAAAATTCCATCATAATCGGTTGATTAATCAATTAAATTATTTATTTATTTAACAAATAAAGGGCTAGAGGAATTGACTATCAATCATTTTCTTTATATTTAATATTTATTTATTTAACTAATAATAATTTATGAATTATGAATTGCCATGATATTCTATTAAAAAGTCTTTGACTTATTAATAAAGCTCCGTTTAATTGTACTGTTTTAAATTTATTCATGATGTATATGTCAATGGTATTGTATAGGAAAGAAGTTTAAAATATGTTTATAAATTTTAGATACAAATTGGTTTGGAATTAATCGGAGTTAAATAAGTTTTCGAAAATTGTATGAGGCTCTTAAAGCAAATTTGGGTTTAACTGCATAAACACTTTTCTGAATTTTTCTGTTAGAAGAGATTTTAAGTAGTCAATTACATCTAAGACATTAATTTGATTTTCCATTTAAATAAACTAATGTGATACCAATGCTTAATTAAATCTTTTAAAATCATATGGAAATGATCAAAAAACTTTTTAAAATTAAAAATTTGCATGTGCTATAAAACAGTATTTTAAAAAGCCTTAATCACCATAAGGTGATAACTCTTTTTATGCTGGGGGTTAACATGTTTTCGTATCAGCAGCCGTCTTGTCGCTGGTCACTTGGCTAAAGACAAAAGACAGCCTTTGGCGACACAATCAGTTTCAGATTTGTTTTTAATTGATTCGAATCGATTCGATTCGATTCGCATTGAATTGACTTTCTGTCAGTCTGTGTGTCGGCTGCTGGCTGCTTGTTCGTCGCCATTTGTTGACAGGCGACTATTACAATTTTATTAACATAAATTATTGCGGCCAGATCGATCCGCTCGCGATATAAGTCGGCTACGACTAATGGAAGCCTAATGGTTGTCAATGCTTGGTGACGGAATTCCTCACCAAAATTACTTTATTGACTGAATTGGCGATCTGCTATCAATTGATTCGCGAAATAACGTCGGATATTATTCGCTACCACACTGCGAAATCATGTTGGCTGACAGTGGACATGACAATATATATTCTGTAATTGAATATCGCACTGATAGCAATCTAAATACGATTCTCTCTGAGATTTGTGAACAAGAAAAAGCCGCCAACCTTGAGGCGAATTGCCGGCGCGTTTTTAATCGCTCGGGAAACGCGTGCGATCGGCTCAAGGTGTAAAAGACTGGAAGTCAGGTTTTCGAGGATCAGTCGAGCGGTGGGGGTTACCCAAAAGCAGCTGCCCAGGGATTGGAACTACTTAAACACCTCAACGGGCATCACTTGCCACATTTTCGGTCGGCCACGGTTTTTAATTAATCTAACATCTTGCCTTCTTGACTAATACTTGTACGGTTTACGCGGAAAAAGGGTCAGAGGTCGTTGAGGCGAGCACATTAGGCTGGAACACTCGACTGCCGGATTAATTAAGTCATTACCCCGAAAATGTCCTGCTGCTGCCGCTGCTCCTGCGCATAATTAATCATTTTAATTGTCTGACTGCATACCGAAGGACAATGGGGAGGCAGGGGAAAATGTAGAAAGAGCATAGGGAAGATCGACAGTCAAAAGGTTGCCTTCGAAAACTGCGGGGGAGTTTCGCCCTGTCAAGGGTTATTTATAGGGGCAACCAGGAATTGGGATATTTGGCATGTGCTTCCTCCTTTCACAGGCGACAAATTCTCGGGCACAAAATGTTGTCATTCCGGTTAATTGAGTTAATTGTTTTGGGGGGAGCCCTTTTTGTGGCCTGGCAAAATCACTTAGGCCACTTACGTGCAAGCATTTTAAAATAAATTTGAAGTTTAAAGTTTTACAAATAGGGTAAGACAGGGTAAGTACTTTGAGCAAAAATAAATAAATAAATAATAAATTTAACAAAAGCGGCCAGTCTAAACAAATATTTCTAATATTTTTGTTTTGGGTTTTAAAAAAACCCTTGAAAACTAAAAGCTACATTTACTATATTACTTATTGGAAATTCAGAAACGGAACATTTTTCTTTAATCATAAATTTACATATATTAAAAGTTCACTATAAAAAGGTTATACAAGTTATCAAAAGCTTAATTTGTTTAAATGTAACATAATTGTAGACAAAATATATGACATAAATAAAAACCGGACATTCCGTAACTGATATAATTTTTTGAAAAACAAAGTTTATTTTTCGACGTCAAGTACAATTAAAGTCTTTGTTTTATCGCTCGGCTTATCGGTAGCCAACCAACCAGTGTTTACCACCTGCAACGCCCACTAAATGACAAACTCATCAAGAATGACGTTGGCGATTCCCCCGTAATATTTTTGCAGTTCTTGTACTGCCTCAGCCACTGTCAAGTTTAATGTACATATGTACGAATATTTTCAGCCATGTGATTTTTTTTATAAGCGCCATCTAATAGATAAGATAAATTTTATTCAAAGAAATTCGCGCATAGTTGAATTAACTTTCATTTGACGTGGGCTGTTTTTTCTGGCTGAATGTGTCGTCCCATTTTGGTCAACACTTTAAAATAGCCAGGGGTTATGGTGACCACAAATAGAACTTGTGATTTATCGTTTATTGCAACGATAAGCAAATGAGCTGGTCAAAGTTTAAAGCTTATCAATACCATCGAATCGCTTTGATTAGCACCCTCTATTTGTTGACTCCCCCACGCAACTGATTCACAGGTGATAATAAGTCTCGTAATGCTGGCCATTAAGTGACGTTCATGGCTGCACTTTGGGCCGTTAGTTAATTGGTATTTGTGCAAATCAACGTTCGCTGGCGAAATACAAAACAATGCACTGGAAAATGTCTACATGCCAAAAAGCACAAACGCCAGCCAATCACCAAAAACAATCCGCACAAATACAGCCAGGGAAAAACGAATGCAATCTCAACGCTCACACTGTCAGGTTGAAAACTGGCACGTGATGGGGATCTATCACTGGGACTGTTGATTTAAAAGCGCCTAATACCGCCAAATCTGAAAACGAACAACAATTGCCACACTAATTTATTAAATGCTATTAGTTAATCATGGTATCTAGCTTTAACTATAAATGCATTTTTTTTATTTTATAAATATATTTAGAAAGATAGAATGACAACTTGCGTTGAGTTTTAATTTTAAATGCACTGACCTGCATTTATAAAATTATTTCATATCAAAAGAAAAATAACTCAGTAACATAGTTTTGAGACTATTAGATACCCGGTATTCATTTGTGTGCTATAAAATATGTAGCCTAACTTCAAGCGTAAAATTTAATATCCTTTCAAAAATGTTTAGATTATCAATATTTAAAATTTATGTGTAGAAAAATATGTTTTATAATTCTTTGTGGCTAAGATATAATTCTAATTTTTAATTTAATTAAAATCTATAAATTTGACAAAACTGAGTCGAAAAAACTGTTCGATTAAAACTCATGCTAGAACATGCGACTATACTGAATGTGTTTTATTTCTTGGCCTGCTTTTCTGAACTTTTGGATTTAATTTGAGCTATATTTCGAAGATGATCTTGCTTGGGAAAAATGTAAGCAAAAGTGTGTATTGTAATATTATTTAATACATTTTTTCCAAATTTGATTGAATTAGTAAACGGAGTGGTTGACAAATAACATTTTTAAGTCGATTATGTCTTTTTTATTTACGAAAAAATCATTAAAATAAAACTTTCTTCACATGTATTAACTTACTCAGAAATGAATATTTAACCAAAATAAATATTTCATGCTCAAGTGTTAAAAATTGTTGTAGTTCTTAGAAATATTGGTAATGAATGAATCACTAAATTAGCAGAGTTTCATTGACTTGAGCCACAATTTCGTGAGATCAGAAGGATGAATTGGGAATCACGGACAGACCGAACGATGCGAACCCTTGGCCGTATATAGTGCCATTGGCCATAGTTGACCATTCTTTTACCTGATTCGCTCTCACTCTCTCTCTCACTCCCCCCGCCGCACACTCTCTCTCTCGTTCGCGCTGCCGCGAAAGCAGCAACAGTGCTCGGCATGAACGCACGAAGCGTCGCCCCATCGACAGGGTCTCTGCTCAGTTTTTCAGTCTCTGACTAGCACGCTTTGGGAACACACAGTGAGCGGAGCGTCCGCAGTCGCAGTAGCACTCGAAGTCCGCTTATCCGCAATCGCATCCGACATCCGCCATCCGCAGCGTTTTCGAATTTTTCGAACCATCCCATTTATCTGGCATATCCTAACCATCTAATCACCGAACCCACACACTATCGTGATCGCGTCCGAAATCGCGTCTTTTTGCCGTACTCAATGTTCCGGTTTTATGTGAAATCGCGTCCAAAGGAGATCGAAACAATAATCTCAACGGATAGCCAATTTGAAACAGAAAAGTTAATTTCGAAATCCAATTATTGTTGGCCAAGAGAGTCGTTACAATTTGAAAAGGCCGCTAAAATCGCTTAAATAACGACCAGTTCGAAGAGGAGAAAATATATCAAAAATATATATGGTTAGTGTTGTGTTTTTGAAAATAAAGAGAAATCAAAAAAATTTATGAAAATGTTCAATTGCTGTTGCCATAAGTTTTAAAGTGTGCAAAGTGTAACTCTCTTAAAATCAACGAAAAATACAACGCGTCCAAAAAGAATCGTAAAACTGAAAAAAGCAAACAAACATAAAAATAAGGTGCGTACTTTTCTTCTGTTTCAATGCTGTTACATAAGTTCTTTTTTAGTAAGCTTGTTGTTCCTTGAAATATTTCCTCAAATGTTGCAAAATACTTCTCTCACTTTTTGACTTTAGTGCCGCTGTTCGTAAGCCACTAATTAATAAACGTTTTCAAGATTGTCGAGCTGAGAAGAAAATTTATATCTATATTATTAGGTTAGATGTTTGGAAATACCGAAATTCATAAATAGAAATACATTTTTTGCCCTTACGCTAAAACTAAGGGATTTTATTAAAAAATATTCGTGCCCTGAGTTTGTGGAACTGTGGCTAAATATTTGGTATGTTCTAAAATAAATTGAAATCATTTTCCACTTGGCAGCGAGCCGAGTAATAAGTGTATTTAAATGTCCCATGGGTGAAAGTAATTAAATAACAAATTGTGTAAATGAGAAATAAATTCATTTCAAACAAACAAATAGCGTACAAAAGCAAATGAGGAAAACAAAAATTTTCTAGTATTCGGATGCTAATTGAGTTAAATTTAATTGATATTCGATTAGATTTCAACACCTTTTAAGAATATCACTGCAACTGTAATCTGAATGAATTTAGTATAAACAAATTAAATGTGATTTACGGCTTAATAGCACTGAGCTTTTCCAAGTACTTTTCCATTTTAATCTGGCCCAAATAAACAATAAGAAAGGCAAACAGAAAAATGGCAAAATATTTTTTTTGCAAACTTGTGAAAGCAAACGACCTTAGGAGAACCCCCACTCTATAGAAGCTAAATTTTGTATAAATTTAATCACACACACTTTGGGATTATTTATAGTTTTTTGCAAAAAGAATCCACATTTGCGAATCTTTATCGCTGTCTGCAAATGTATCTGTATCTGTATCTGCGAATTGTGCGTATCTTTATTTGCAAACGCACGCAGGCGCTTTTAATCTAATTTTGCAAACTTTTTTTCTATAATGTTTTTTTTCGTGTCTGCTCTGCGCGTGCAGTTTTTTGTCCTATAAATTGGCGGCGTCGACTATTATCTAACACTGTGCGCTATTATCTAAGCTGAGTTGTTGTTCTTGTTCCTGCTGCTGATTTGTGCGGCGTATCTGTGTGCGAATTTGCGTTATTGTCGCGCCAAAGGGGACGCATGTGTGCGTCGGGTTCAACAACTGCTAATCACATGGCGGATCATAGTTTGGACAGCCGACCGAAAGACAAACTACAAAATGTGGGGATCGAGATAAAGAATAAAGCTGAATGAATTGTGAATAGAGAATGTGTTGAAGGTGATATCCTTCTTAATTAATGGCAGCAGCGAGTGCCTAACTCAAGTCCGCTGATTATTTATAGAACCTATTAACTGTTTGGTTTTTCTAAGACATTTTTAAAATCATTTTTCAGATTCCTCTTGAATTGTTTTACATAAATTACATTTTTTTGAGGTTCAAAAGTTTTTCATTATATAATATTTAAAAAAAAAATAATAAATGATTTAAATTTTTTGTATTAAATTTGACATTCTGCCTAAAAAATACTTTACCATTTTTTTAAATTTAGATATACAATGTGGAAAACATACATTTTTCGATATAGTGGTTAAAGTTTTATTACAACCATCATGATGGAGTCAATATATTTTATTACAACCATCAATGATATTAGAAATATGGAGTCAATATCAAAATTTTATATCATTAATATTTCAAGGTGAATTTTTTGACCTTTCTTTATTTTCTCAACGGTATAGTGCATTTTTATGTAATTGATCTAATAAATTTTTCTCCTTTACTTAAGTTCTCACGTCACAATTTCATTAGCTTAAAAAGGAAGACTACTCAAGGGCAAAGAAATTAATTGATTAATTTTTTAGTAGCCCCACAAATTTCTTTTTGGCTACGTCAATGATAATTCACTTAGTGAAAAGCCAATCGTTAGTTGATGCCATACATTTTTTCACTCACAAAAAGTAAAAATGATTAAATAAATAGTATGGGCAGTCCCAATTTAATTTTAATGGAAATTCAGTTTTCGGTAGTAAAAACGTTCAGTTCGGAATTTTTATACCGATTTCACCCCGGAGACTGTCGTGCTTGCCTTTGGTCTTGAGATGTCGTAAAGCCAGCCAATTATCAAGTTTAGTTCTGAAACGCGTGTGTTGGGTAACATTTTGCTTGGGTCTGTGACACATTTACAAATTGTGCTTGATTGATGGGCCGGTAAAGGCAAAGTTTGAAATACAACAATCATAATTCCTAGATAAAGCTTATCGCATGCAAAAGAAAAATGTTTTACGGTCGTGCGTAAATAGTTTTGCGGTTTGTTTTTCTTTTGGCCAAAAGTGGCGCACAATACTCGGAATGAAATGTCGACCATAACAGCGAAAAAAGGGAAATACAATAAAATAAACCGGGGAAAGAAGAAAGAAAAATGCGGGAAACTCAGTAAAAATGCAGCGTTTGTTTTAATGAAGCGTGAACACTAGACCACATAATGTGCGGCATACATTTAGAGACACACACACACACACACACACACACACGATCACACATGGCAACAACTTTAGGTACACCCCTCAGTTAAAAAAGGCAACAAAACACCTAAATGAAAACGAGAAAATCGTCGCGTATTTTACTCAGGTTTGTTGTTTTTTTTTTTTGGCGGTTGACTTTTTTTTGGGTTGTTTGACGCATTTTAAAAATATCCTAGACGCAATTGTTGCTGTTGTTGGTGTTGTTGTGCTTGGCTGTCTGTTTGTCACATCACTAATACGTCGCGTTGTCTTTGATTTTCGTCGTTTTCTGTTGATTTTATTTTAGAGTGGTGTTTTTTTAGTTTTAATTTTCGCACGTAAAGTGCGTGACTTTTAATTAGACTACAATAAATGTGCGAAAATGTGTGGGAGATGAGTCTGCCAGTGGGCAAGAGTGTCAGTAAAAGCATGAGATAAATTTTTAAGTGAGATACATGAATGTGAATTCTGACGAAAAATTTCTTAGGTACTTCCGTTAAAATCCATTTGCTGACAGATATAACATTAATAAATAAACATAAACCAAGAAACCAACTAAAATGTTTTACATTCTTCCGCAAATGACGTTTAGAAAATGAGTAATAGAAAAATAGAAACTAAGTCTTATATCATGACAGACTGAATTTTTTTCGTAACATAATTTACTGACTAAATTCTTTAAATATTTTCTATTTTCTACTTAAATTATGATATTGGGTTCTAGAATATTAGCATACAATAATTCTTGGAATATCTAAAGATTACTAGAATGCTACGCACAAAATGAATAAGATTATTTTCATCTGAAATAATTTTGTAGCTCAGCATATTATCATAAATAAATTCTATTATGTTGAAATAGAGTTAAAATGAATAACACTGTCTGGTTTTCTTAATTTCCATTATATGAAATCAGATTATTTATTATTTTGTTTTACTTATATATATTTATATGTATGTCTTTCATCGGTTTGTAAAACTATTAGAAGTCAAATTCTTTAATTCAAACTGGCTTTTAGTGTTGATACAATTAGATCAAATTTTAATTTAAAATCTTTATAATATACATGATTTTATTTTGTAATTTTTAACCTGGATGTTGTGTGCAATTCGCTGGCGACTCCACTTTCCCACTATGCTGTCAATATATCTGGCGACCGATATTTGCTTTGTTGTTAGCATCGCCGCATGTGATTGAATCGCTTTCGGATTGTATGCGTATATCTCTGATTCTGCCCTCGTCTGTCTAGTGCACTAAATATTTAAAATAGCTGCATCTTGAGAGGATTTTTCCCGCTGCCGCTGAGACTGCGGCAACCCAATTGCTTCCGGTTCAAATCGATTACACAAAAGCGCTGCCTTTGTGCGCTCAGGTTTTTTACTCGTACTTTTCCCTGGCGGCAGTGCTTTCCCCGTAGATTGTTGGCAAGTATCTAACAGTGATGCCTTCAAGTATCTTATGCCCGTTTCCATACAAATGAAGTGCACATCGATTAGTGCATTTGGCTGGCTGCCTGAGTTATGTTTCGGTATCTTTTTCATTTCCCCCGTTCGCCGCGTTTCTTGTTTTTCCAAAGAAAATTAATTGTTTTGTAAACACGGGAGTCGATTGGGGGCGGGGATGCCTCCATCCGAGGGGTTTGTAGATCCAAAGGGAACCAGATCAACGACAATAATCCACAGCCAAATGCATCGCCTTATTTGCACTCTGATAGATATTCATCTATAAGACAGTTGTCAGGAATGCCACCGCACATCAATCTTTTGCTAAGCATTCCATAATACACAAAAGTACGTATAAAAACAAGTATATTTATTCTCGTTCAATCTTGTGACAAGTGTCAACACGACAATGAACGTCAGACACTTAGCGGAGAAAAGCAATATAAATTTATCTTCTCTTGAACTAGAATTTCATTGTTAAACTCATCTAGCTATATTTGTATATTTGTTAAATTCTTTTCGCTTTCAGTTTGGCAATGAAATACTTTTTCATAGTAGGGGAAAAAAATTAACTCAAATTGTTGCAACACGACAATGTTTTGTTTATTCTTGGGCCTAATTTATTTTATTGCCCAAACTAAAGTTGGGCAAAAACCGAGACCACAAGCCATGAATAAATTGCACATGTAAGTGAAGAGTCTGGGAATTTGTGGTTTTTGGCAGTGTTTTTTACTGCCAACCGCAAGAAGAATAAGATACGACATTACTAAATGGTTTTCTGGGTAATAGATTCTGGTAATAAATATTGCGAATTATCTCAGCATCTGAAAAGAAATATATAAATCATAGGAAAACAAAATAAAAAGTTAAATATAGTTAAATGAGCAAAAATAAAAAGACTTCAAAAACAAGAAACCTTCACTTTCAAACGCTTAAACTGGTTGTGGTAATTGTTTTTTTGTTTAACAAATTCAAATACATACATATAAAACATAAGCTTTATGCTAATGTCATCGGGTATTTATTTTATTAGGCTATGAAAGTTTTGATTCACCTGTTATAGTAAATTATTTAAAATTTGGTTGGACTGGCAAACTGCGTGAATCATTTGCATATTAGCAAAAACCACAACGGAATCTAATAAAATTTACATATGTCTGACATTTCTGGTTGTAATAAATGTCCAAAGAGCGTTTTTTCCCTTTTGTATTTTTTGGTGGGGTAGCCAAGCGTCTGACATGAACTAATTAAGTTGCGCAGCTCGGCTTAGATTTATCGCCGTCCAGGCGATCCGCCAGATACTTTCCAACTGCCTCAACCTAAAGCCCATCTGTCAGCGGCGCCATTAAAACGGCGGCTAGCGCAAATGTCAAACGCATTTCAAACGCATAAATTTTGGCGTTGTTCGAAATGCCGCAGAAAAAAAAACAAAGCAAAACAAAACATAACGAAATTTGCTAATCAGTTTGTGGAGCGACTGCCATTTCAGTTCAATGACTAGGCCTAGCTTCGATTTCAGTGGCTTCCCATACCAAATGGAAACTCATAGCTGGAGTAACTAATTTAAATTTTTTACTGTGCCTTTTTGCTCTGCGACTTTGGTGACTTGTTGCCAAGCTGTTGGCGGCGAGACCCGGCAAAGATTTTATATTTTCATGTTCCAAACAAGATGCCATTCACGCCAGACAATGGGTTGCTTTCATGAATAAAATTTGATTCATTTATTTACAAATTTATATTTTTACCCGAATCCTTTTTAGTTTTTGTACATTCTTAATTTTTCTTCTTTATTTTTTTTTCAATAATTTATAATTTAAACAATTTTACATTGAAACCATAAACCTCTAACTTATCAACCAATTTGTGTATGCGTTAGTTTTGTATTCAAAAATACCTCATTTACACCCATTGTACGGCATTCAAGATCGCTTTTATTATAAAATTAATTCATTCGCTGACCAAAGATGCCGCCACACGTCTCTGGTCATTTATTAGTATACATTTTCTTTGAGTTTTTGGGCTTTTCGTTGTCGCGGTTTTTTTGTGATTTGGACATTTATTTGATTAGACGACTGCCACCGAAGATTGCCACTTAAATTTGGGTTAAGTGAATTCCAAGTTTTATAACGGATCCGAATTTACTCGAATGACAAGTGTTAAGTGAACTGAAAGAGTTCTTTACCTTTTCATACTGGTGTTTATAGGTGCTCACTGGTTATTGGACTTTCGCTTTTGTTTTTGGGGGTATTAATTTGCCAGAGCAATCACAGTAATCAAGTTTGGACTCTGATTAAATACAGCCTTCGATTATGGGTATATTTACTTATTACGCGTCGTTTTGAGGAATTAATCTCATCGGGGAAAATAATAAAAAAGATTTCATTATTTTTTTATGCTCCTCATAATTTGTTGAATTGCGGAGGCTTATAAATGACAGATGAACCGATGGGCTCAAGTCGTAAAAAACAGATACATTGGTTTTTATTTTGGCCCTACCAGCCATAGGTGTGATTTTTATATTTCATCTATGTACATATTTAGATTTTTTTCTTTAGATGGCTATTTTTACTACATTCGGCATGTGTCAAGACACGCTTCCCTTTTTGGGGGTTTTTATCTTCTTTTTTTTTGCCGCTGCTTGGGTTGATGTGGTTGCCCTTTCAGAATTTCACATAAATTCTACTACTGAAAAAAAAACATAAACAACGCCTTGAGACCGAATCTGCGGCTGGCTTGGCACACATTTTGCCTGCTGTGCCACATATACTTTTTATACCCTTGCAGAGGGTATTATAATTTTGGTCAAAAGTGTGCAACGCAGTGAAGGAGACATCTCCGACCCTATAAAGTATATATATTCTTGATCAGGATCACCTCCTGAGTTGATATAGCCATGTCCGTCTGTCCGTCTGTCCGTCTGTCCGTCTGTCCGTCTGTCCGTCTGTCCGTCTGTCTGTTTCTACGCGAACTAGTCTCTCAGTTTTAAAGCTATCGAATTGAAACTTTGCACACACCCTTCTTTCCTTTGCACGCAGTATATAAGTCGGAACGGCCGGGATCGGCCGACTATATCCTATAGCTGCCATATAACTGAACGATAGGAAATGCCATAACTCTGCTGTTTGTAAAGTTAGGAAGTTGGGATTTTCTATGGCTTCTTTATTTGGCCAATCAATTCGACCTACCAAATTTCATAAGGATCGGCCGACTATATCCTATAGCTCCCATATAACGATAGGAAATAGCATAACTTTGGTGTTTTTAGAGTTAGGAAGTTGGGATTTTCTATGGGTTTTATATTTGGCCAATCAATCCGACCTACCAAATTTTATAGGGATCGGCCGACTATATCCTATAGCTGCCATATAACTGAACGATTGAAATTGCCATAACTTTGGTGTTTTTAAAGTTAGGAAGTTGGGATTTTTATTTGTATTAAGAATGCATCATATGAATAATTTTGGAGAATATTATTTACAGAATATTCTGCAAGGGTATATCAACTTCGGCTCCGCCCGAAGTTAGCTTTCCTTTCTTGTTATACATAAGTTTTATTTGGGTGAAAGGCATTAAAGTTGGCAAGAGGTAAAGGTTTGAGTATATATACCTTGATCTCCGCGGAGCTGATGAAAATTTGAAGAATTTTGCTGATTTTTATATTACACATATAATATTGGGTTTCACTGATTCATCGTGTTTCTTTGTTTTTTAAAGTCTGCTGGCATGGAAATTCCGTTTTTTTACGATCTGGAGGGCTCTTAACTGTTTGGGATGGTCTTAGGGTCTTAGGCGGTTTTGAAATATACGGTATTATAAATTCAACTCAAAGTCAACGCATTGCATAACTTCGCAGGCAGTTTGGACAGAAGGACGCAAAAGCAATTAACATTTTGATGGCACAGAAGTCTTGTGTTTTGAGTTGTCACTGTTTGGTCGCCAATTGGATTTGTTGCTCTTCCTGCTGTTTTTGTTGTTTATGGTAATTAAAACGGGGTGCACTTAAATGTTGCATAAAAAATGCTGCTGCGTAGGCTTGCTGAACACGTGCCAAAAAGCCGGCAGTCGAGTGGAAGTGCACCGGCAACGTCACTCAGCCGCCCCGTTGCCCTGCGAGTATCTCATAGATACAGATACTCTGCCGCTGCAGTTAGTTAGTGCGTGATTATTTTCAAATTCGACACACTTTTCTGCACGAATTGTTTTTGTTGCCCATTTTATTTTTAAACAATTCGCCTGTCCGCCGGTCTTGAGGGGTTTTCCCTCTCTCTTTTTCCGTTGGGAAAGTCATTTTCGATGTTTTCACCGAGTTTTTCCTTTGCGTAACTGCTCCCTTTGGCCAGTTTTTATGTAACCTCTTGCCGATCACTTGTCGCTCTTATAGACACAATTGTTTCTTTGGCCCGTTGATAGTCCGTTGTCTATAAATATACTGTGCCACTTTGTCGTCGTTGTGTCTTTATATAGCCGAACGCTAATTAAAATGTCAAAAATTGCGTTAAAAACGCTTAGCTGAAAAATTTATGTACAATTTGGCTTATTCCAAACTCACGAAGCAAATGTTCGCTATGGAATGTTCAAAGCCAATTCCCAAATGCAATAAATTGTAGGCTGAGCAAGTGAATGTCAAGTGATAAGTTATTTTATGATACAGATAATCTGTTACTTGATTATAAGTCACCAGTCAAGCATGATCTACTAATTTTGTTCATTTAAAATTCTTCTCATTGCAGCTCGTCGAAAAAAAAATGTTAGCCAACCAAACTTAGGCCAACAGGATTGCCTCATTCAACGTTCCCCAATTTTATCGCGGGAATATCTGACATGACAAGAAAGTCATTGGCGTTGATAAGATGCATTATCAGCGGGGAAGACGAAGATGAAGATCCGCAACCGCAACAGCAACAGCAGCAATTGAAAAGTGTTAAACAAGTCTACGATATGATAACCTAATTTCCTGCCTTGGAAAGAGGAATAAAGATATTAATTTAAAACGGGCCCAGAGAGAGACTCTTTAAACGAGGCAAAGTCAGTGAAAAGCAAGAAAAACAAAAAGGTAAACGAAACGAAAGTAAAAGATTTCATAAACGGGGCGTTCATATGTTTCAACGACATCCGAGGGCGTGGCGAAGGGCCAATAAACTGGCAAACAAACTATAAACAACCGAAAACAGCGACTTACACAAAATTATAAACATACGGATTCGGGCGGAAAACAACGGCTCGAAAATCCCCTGTGAACCGAGGTGGTGATCTTTGATGCGAAGAAACCTGCGCTTGGACTGGAGGGCCCTGGCGCTGCTGGGCGCCCTCCTCCCGCTGATCATCGACTGGCCGGGATTGGTCTTTGCGATGCCCCTGATGGCCAACCCACCCGACTCATCCACATCCGCATACGCATCCGCATCCGCATCCAACAGCACGAACAATAGCAATCTGTTTAGTAATAGTTATCTACAAAGTGATCATAGTCGTAGTAGTTTAGTGCCGAGCGCAGTGAGTGAACGTAGTGTAAATCAAACCACAAATCAAAGTATTAATGCTGAATTTAATCAGAGCCTAAGCACGCAATTAACTGCCATAACAAGGACACCCCAATTCGCCAGCGCGGAGGACTCCGATCAGCTGGAGGAGCCGCTGGGATTTGTCATCTCGGCGGTGCCGAATGCACATCTGGCCATCCTGTCGCGTACCGAACGCAGCATTCGTCACCAGAATCAGCAGCAGCAGCAGCAGAAAAAGCAGCACCACCACCATACGCAAAATCATCATCATCACCAGCAGCAGCAGCAGCAACAGTCGCCCGCTGACAATAATTTCATTGGTTCGAAATCGAAAAGACTGAGCAACCCTAGGAGTAGTATAAACATAAATAGCAGTAGCAGTAACACACCCATCAGCAATCTGGACCGCAACGAGCGCTCCACGGTGCCCCAGTCCCACCTGGCCTGGACATCCCGCAAGATCCAGCTGTACATCAAGAATCGCATCCTCCAACTGATGCGGGATGGAACCGTCAACGGAACCCAGGATGAGAACAGTGAATTCAGTAAGTAATCAATAGAAAATATAGTTAACTTTTATTTGAAATCAATTTAATGAGTGTCAGAGAGATATTAAAGTAGGCTTTGAGAAGTCCTTTAAATTAGATTTGATCATTTTCTAGCTGCTCAACCAAGTTTGTCAATTGAATTAAATTATTCATTTCCTAAATAATCAAAATAAGTTATATTTTGAGCTCTCGATTTACATTTGTTCATAAAACTCAAACTTTATTCGTGGTCGTCAAAGATATCCAGATGATTTTCTAAATATATTTTAACGAATAACTATCAAAAAAGTTGATATATTCCCGAACATAAAAATCTAAAATCGTTTGAAAGACCTTGTAAAACGTTTCCTCAAACCTTTTTCATGTTTTTTCTAGCTAAACTATCATGATACAAATTTGTAATATATAATTTTTATAGATTTTTTACATTATTTGTCTATATTAGGGGTAATCTTCAAAGTCTCAGAGTCACCAATTTTGGTCACAGTTCCCCCCGCGGAATTCTATGCTTTGGCTATCCCCACCCATGATGAACTTCAAAGTGGACGCCACCCTAACCCCCTCCCCCTCAGTACTCGCATATTCCTTCGGTTTACTTTGAATATGTTTTATGTTCAATTTGGGGGCTCTCTTGTTTGGTTTTTTTTTCGAAGCACCCATTCCACTTGGACTGCATAAACATCCAAATAAACTAATGCCTATGGCTATATGAAATATTTAGAATATCAGAAATAATACATGCCCACGCACACCGGAATAGGGATATATATATATAGTATATACATATGTATATTCCAACTGAGACTGTGTGATCCACCTATAGAAGCGCCCACAAGTTGAAAGTTCTCATAAAACGCTGCGAAACTGCGTAACACGCACTGCGATCTGCCAAAGAAATCGTATTTTCCGTAGCTCGCTCTCGTCTGTTTATGTTGGGCATCATTAAGTTAGACACTTGATTTGGCAATGCGGCGGCCCAAGCATTGTATTATTTGGCATATAAATTCTTTAGTGGGCTAAGGGCATAAATCTTGCCTTAATTAACCGCTCGGCCTGATTAGTCGGGCTCCCTCTGGGAAATGAGTCAGTCGTTCGTTCGGTCAGTCTGATGAAGATCATCATTGGGCAGTACCTTTGCCCCTGCTCCTCCTGGCATTTGCATAACTTTTGGGGCCAGTCGAATTAATTTACAGCTTCATTTTCATTGACTTCCTTGCGGCCAGCAAATTGCGGCAATGATAAAGCCACCGACAAAACAGAAAAGAAAAACAAACTTGTTGTACAACTTTGGTCCGGTTTGAGTGCGATTAAAAACGCGCTCGCTTATCGCAGGAGCTCATCGTCAATGGGAAACATCGCCAGCTGAAGATGCCGCATAGATAGCGTGGATTTTGTTTCGCCCAGGTACAAATTTTTTAATTCACCACCGTTGTTGTACTTTACATACTTGTCTTGCCCCTGCCTCAGGTGTTAATTTGATTTTGGACTCGATCAGGTGGCGATAATGCGAGTGGAGTGCGATAAGATTGAAATTGCCGAATAAAAGAGCTTTTTATAAGACTCCTCTGATGGAGTGCGTCTGCCGTTCGGTTGTGGGTGTTGGCAAAGAGTTTTATGGTCACGGAGCTGGGAGGTTTCTCCACTTCTCTACTCATTTTGGGTACCCACTCTCACCCTCGAACTTGGGACTTTCACAAGCCAAATCAGTGGCAACTAACAAAGCAATTTGTGTTTATTAGTGACTGAGTGAGTCTTTTATGGGCTGTAAATTGTACAAAGTGCACCAAAAATCACGATCGCCGTACAATCTCCGGATATTGTGCTAAACTTCTGTTTGAGTGGTAAAGCTTTATCGCTTAAAATAAAATTTGTTTGGCACTTGATACGGTGGAATGGTGAGATTATGAATACATTAAAAACTTTTCTGAAAATTACCTTAGGTGACGAAATCTTAAGTTGACAACTGATCATTATTCTAGAATGAAACTATCTCTACAAATTAGTAAGAAATTAACCGGACGATATTGAAAAGAACAAGATAACAAAGGCTTTAATAAAAGCTATTAATTTTAAATATATATTTGTGTGTTGAAGTAAACTATTTGTTTTTAACTGTTTTTTTTACAACACATAAATCTCTGGGAAAACGCGTACAAATTGTTAGGCCATAAAACCACTAACAGAAGCGACAACTGCTCCAACATGAAACTGTCCAAACAAAGTGGAAACTGCCAAATTTCGTGAATTTTCCACTCTGTCAGCTTGCATCTTCAGTGGCAACTCGCGAGGCTCATCAACCAGTTGACCTCCAAAAGTCGGGTGAATCTCGACGCCACAAATTGCAGCGGCGACTAACGGTGTCCGAGTGGCAGACAGTGGACCATATCCCGCGACTGAACCTGAACTGAACCCCAAACCAAGTCCGGTACGAAAAACCTTTGCACGGGGGGCGTGCATACCATATTTTCGAGATGATATATGGAGAGTACTTGCCCCGGCGGGCAGTCGGCAATTATGCGACTGATTTAGTGCGTGGAGCGAGGTGTGAAGTTGAGTGAAGCTCAAGTCGGCCGAAATCTCAGCGGACTGGAGCCAGTGGTGGATGCTAAAAGCTTCCGACAGCATCTCTTGATAACTTAATTTACTTCATGTCTTTCGCGGCCGTTGCAGTTGATTAAGTTGCCCCGACAGTTTGGCCAACATTGCATCGATCCAACTGCTCTTACTTTCACTGTCACTCGACTCTCGACTGCAGCGTGTTAATTGTCTTTTTAAATACTAAATCTTCTATGTTATTATTTATTTATGATTTGGTTCGGCTGCCCCAACAAAAGGCCAAGCCTTTAACTTTGGGGGTGTTCTAGAAAACCACAAAAGTCTTTGTCAAATGTTTAGTGCGTAAAAATCAACAAACGTTGCCTTTGTCGAGATCAATTTTGGGAAAGTGAACTCGTTAAAATTGGTCTTAGCCTGTGGAGCATTTCCATAAGAAAGATTTTTCTTCCAGCTTCCCAGAGTTTTTATCTCGTGTTTAAATTGTTTTGTAAATTTAGAAAATTGCATCAATTTAATCCCGCGAGATCTTGATATATAGATTCGGCACAGCAATCAGGCATGAATAGAAAAAAGGAAATTTCAACATCGTTAATTCCTAAGTATACCAAATGGCCGGACTATTATATCACTTTCCGCACATAATACGATAAATTAATTTTACACAAACATTTTGCCGCTGGCTACGTCACGGATACAAATGAATCTATTGAGCGATCTCGCTTTTTCTGGCTAGACAGCAACCAACAATTTATTGTTGGAATTTTTAGATTGGACAAAGTCTCAGGAGAAATAGAAGGTGTATATTTTGGGGAACATTATACGGAATTTAAAATACTCTTTCGACGACTGAAGTAGATTATAAAATTTATTTGGCTATGGAAACTGACTTATAGTTTATAATATAATTTCATATATTTCATATATTTCATTTCGTTGTATTAAATTCGGAAAAAAATAGTTACTTGGAATCAGATAAATTACTTGAATATAATGCTTATATCCTAATTTATTTAAACCTTCTAAAACTCTTTCTTGAAAACTATTTTTCGTAAATTAACTGATTAAACGCAGTGTGTGTAAATAGTATTCTAGAATAGGAGCTAAATATATGTTTTAATCGGCGCTTTTCAAAGCTATAATGTATGTGTTTAAATATTTAAATAAATTAAGCATACAATCGAAACACTATTAAAATAATTTAAATTATAACTTAATATCAAAATTAAAATCCAAGCTGCAGCTTATGAATAATCTGTAAACTTTTCCATCTGCCGGTTGGGGAAACATTTTCGGGAGATCCAACATTCGGTGGAAATATCCGCGTGTAAGTGAGTGGGTGGCGGGAAGATGAGGAGGCAACACTTGACAAGCTATTGTCAGCGGTGTGGCTCATCAGTCAGCGGTGGCAGCAGTGGTACCGGTGGTGCCGGTAGTGCCGGTAGTAGTGCCTGATTTATGCGCCGGCCAACATGGGGACTTGAAAATACCGCGAAAGTGTTTTGTTTTAGATAAGATTATGGACCAGAGTTTCACGGGAAAGCAAGAGGGATGGCAAATGGGCGAGCGGACGACGCAATATGTCAAATGGATTTACCAGCAAGTTGGCGTGGGTTAGATGGAGGCTCTTCTTCCTCTGCATAAAATGTTTTTCCGGCAGCCGCTCGACTTTTCGGCTTTTGCTGACTTCTTTATTTTTAGCCAGGTGGCAATGAACTGTTTGGTTCTGCTCTCCTCTCCACTTGACGGTTACATAAAAAAGGTCTAGGCCAGATCGATTGGTCAAAAAGTGAAGATACGATATGTTTCGACCTCCCCTCTCCGCCTGCATTGACAATAATGTTAAATTATGCATAAATTCGTAAGACCGAAAACATTTTGTAAACGGCCCCCGAAGTCGTCGATGGTTTATGAAGCTGGCCCCGCTATATAAATTACAATGATTAATGACATTTTGCACGCAGTTCTCGGCGACTGTTGCTGCCGTGGTTATTGGCGTTGTTTTACAATCATTTTTACGGGCAATTCATTTTCACCCAGGTCGATTCGGATTCAGGTCCAACCAGCAGAAATTCAAGCGGTGCCCGGTGGCACAGAAACCACTCGAAACATACCTTGCTTTTGGCAATGAATAAAAGTGAAGGCTGTGAGGGAAAATGGGGCGTATGAGTAATATGGTACTATAACTCTCTTTTAATGTGATTCCAAGGGGATTTTATAGTTTGTTTTTTTTTGGCTTTTAAGCAAATTAATCAATAGTCAATTAATTTTTAAAATTAAGAAACTATTACTAGTATTATAAATATTATTGGCTTGAATCGATAATATGCTGAGTTATGTATATTTCTATTACTTTAATGGAAATTGGTACGGAATGTTTTTCCAATCAATATTTAAATGTATTTTTTTTTGTTATAGTTCATACATTTTTTTTCTTTTCCTAGTTTAATCATCATTTCAAAAAAAATCGAAGACTTTTTATACACACTCAAATATATTCGTAAAGCCATTTTACACACTTCATTAAGTGCATTTTTAGTAGAGTTTTCTTTGCATTCGGTTTGGGGTTGCGGTTCGCATAGCAAAGCGATAATTTTACCAGATACGTACCCGTCTATATAGACATTTCCATACCGACACGTTCATGGTCATTTGAGTCGTAAATCTGTGGGCCCAGACATGCGTTTCGCGGAGTTGGAAAAATTTGGGTTGGCACGAAATCGGATGGGTATCCAAAAAGCGGCCAACTTCACAGAGCCCAGTGAACAAGTGGTAAACAGTCAAAACACGGCCACCTACAAGTTGCAATGAAACAGGAAAAACCCAGTCCGAAACTGGATCAATTTATTAATGCACTTTGCGTTGGCGATGCAAATGCATTTTTTCCACGATTTTCATCTGTAACTCGAAGCCTTTTTGGCCAACCGGATTTCGTGCAAATGAAGTGATTAATTCGAACCAAAATTGCTCACCGATAGCGCAGATAATTTGACTCATTGCCCAACCGACACCTAAAGTCAGAGTCATTCGTAATGTTGCACATGAAAATTCTAAAGGCGCCGGAAAAGATTTCCCCCGGCTCCGAAGTTCAACAATCATAAATATCATATCGGAAAGCTTAAGTGTGTTATCTTTGGAATTGCCCCATAAAAAGCTTGGTCCTAAGTGTGTCACCTACTCTGCGGTTAAGTAGGTCTCTAGTAGTGCCCACGGGGGATTATAAATTAATTGCACAGTAATTGCCAATTGCCAGTGCTATCGTAAATCTAAAGTTTAAGAAAATAAAAGTGAACGCAACGATAGGAGTTGATAAGAAAGTGTTCGGCATCCCAGAGTTCCAAGAATTGTTTGAGTAAACTGCAGTTACACCTTCGATATCTCCGGCATTTACCAAACTTCCTCGAGAGATGTGAGAAACTGTTGTTTACTCAAGCCAAACATTTGGCCTGAGAAAAGCGAAAGTTCTCTTTCTTTCTCTATGGGTGTTGAGTGACTATGATTGAAAGCGAAATTGACGGATGGGCTTGGGAAATTATAGTTCTTTGATATTAATTAAGCTACAAACATATTTTTGTTTGATTTTCAGATACATCTTCTTTTACATTTAATCAAAAGTGAGTCACCTAAAGGCTGTATACAAATTTGAAAATCAAATAGATAAGTGTTAGAAAGGTTGTAACTTTACTGTCTGGGAATATTGTTGCTATGCAAGCTGAAAACAATTTATTAGAGACAATTTGCCGACTTGTAAATGACATATTAATGATCGTTTCACTGCAGCAGATCCAACACCACCATTACCAGACCAACAACAACCATCATTGACAACCGCACACGCGCTGAAAATAACAAAATTTCAATTTACAAGAGGCGTACGGTCGTTATGAATCCGGTTTAAACGAAAGCCGACTCTCCTCGGGATTGGATCGGATTGGATTGGATACACCTACCTCCTCCTCAAATATGTTCGCACTTAATAGCTCAAGTTTACAGAGCCAATCGACAAATTGCCGCACTAATCTACCCGGCAAAAACAATTTTCGGGGCGCTGGAAACATTTTTGCATGCAAATAGCGTGCTCCATCCCCCTTTTCGCACACACCCCCTTCTTTTTATTTTTTTATTTAGAGGAATGAAGGGGGGGAGAGCTCCTTAATATGCGCGACTATGGTCGACCATAAAAAATGTGGATGGGGGAACTCCAGACCCGCGTGCCTCGGATCCCGCTCTATATTAGCTATTTTAGCTACTGGAACCGGGTTAAGTGCGTGTGCAATTTGCGGTGATAAAACGCGGCTTCAGTCCCGATGGTGTCTCAAAAATACCCAACTCGAAAATGACTTCCGCTGGAAAAGTGAAAAGCGAAATGCGACTAATGGTGGCCGCGCATCTTGCAGATACATTTCGTGATCACTGCTCGCCTCGTGTCTACATCTTGCAAGTAGGAAGTGAACCCAATTGAGGTGATGACACACACAGCGAGTCCCAGTGCGTTCTGATGTTGTGCAGTGTATACAAAATTCTAATGACCATGCTGGGGGTTGCCGGGGGCGGGGCAGGGGCGGAAAGGGTGGAAAGGGGTGGCGTGTGTCTGGGAGAAGGTCTGAACCGGCACTCAAAAAAATAAGTTTGGCCTTAAATACAAGACTTACAACTTACAATAAAAACTCTAGATATTTTTATGCCATTAATATATTATTATATACATTTTTATTCAATGATTTATAATTTGATATAATCTTTTTTAATCCAAAATTTTCATGGAAATAATGGCAGCTGTATTTTAGATGAATTTCGTTGACATGTTTTTGTAAGTGTGGGCATAGGTCTGGGCCATTGACTCGAGCCCGTTCTCTGTGTATACACGCTTTATTTAAACTAATTGACGCCAGCGGCATGAGTGCAAGGTGTGCGGGTTCCCCTGGCATCTGCCACCCCCCCAGTCCCCATCGACCCCCCTCCCCAGCTACACTAACATGTGTGCAAAGGTGCAATTGGAAAAGTGTCAATTGTTTGGGCTGGTCGACGAGGGCAGCCTCGTCATCGTCATCGCCTCGCCGGCCAATTGATGGGCGTCAAAAGTGAACAATGAGTTTCAATTAGTATCTATGACTGCCTGCTGGATTATCCAGGGCAATGAGGAAGTGGTCTGGCTTTCTGGCTGAATGGGCAGCTGATTGAGCCCAACTCCCCCGAACTCCGCTCCTCCTCCCAGAATGACATAACATTCTGCGCAGAATTCCTTTGGAAAGTGCTTCCGCATCGGTGGAAATTCTTTAGCATTTCATTCACTTTCGGACTCACATTACGCCCCATTCATAGTCAGTGTATTAATTATCCGATTTGATTGCCCGCTGATCATCATCGGATCGAGGGGCTTTATGAGCACCAAGCACCATTTCGTGGAAGATCAAACACTTTCCCCAGACAGCGGCAAAATGCTTCCGTGGCAGGTCAATTTTATGAGCGCCACTAAAGTGCTGGGCGAAGTTTTAAGAGCTCTGCCCGGATCGCAATCTGCAATCCGCAATCTGTTTGTTTTCAATGGCATTTTTTGGCCAATAGAAAAACCGCCTGGCCAGCCTCAGTGGCTTCTCAACGAGCTTGCTAATTGGCCAAACAGCCGTCGGAGGACCGATATCTCTCCATGGTATTCTGCGTTATTTACAGCGGGCAAACAGAAGAACTGCGGAGGAGATCATGGATGAGTGCCTTGTTCGTGTAATTGAAGTGCACATCTTGCTTGATTTTATGACCGGATTTAATGGGCCAATGTGCAGTTGCATAATGAGGCGACGAGCTCCAGTGACCCACTAACTCTGGGGCTTTCAAAAAAGGGAAAATGACCACCCACGTGGGCAGAAATGTCAGTGGGGCAGGCCGGCAGGCAGCGACAATAAATTTTAAACGTTCAATTTGCTGGGCCCCCGACAATTGAAAGTGCTCCACTGCCCAGGGGCAAACAACTTGTTAACTTGTTCAACCGTTTTTATTTCGCTGGTCTCGTTCTGGCTTTCTTCCTCTCTCCCTCTCTCCATCTCTCCCTCTCTCTCGTCTCGATTACTCCACTTGATTGACCCATTTGTAAGCCGCAGTTCGTGCATTTATGAATGATAATTCGGAGGCTGGCAAAGGCCAGTCCCATTAGCATTCTACAATGTAAGTAATACGGGGAGCTGCATTGGCCTTTGTTTGGGGTATTCCGCCCACTGCCACCGAAATCGTGCCCGTCTAATTGACCAATCCATCGTCGTCTAGCCGGTGATATCGCATATCAGCCATAAAAATTGCTTAAACCCGGTCAATAGGCATTGCATTAAATTTATGACCGTCGCCGCGGTCTTTGTTGCATTTTATTTTGACAGATTGTTGACAAATGTCACCGGAGTTCGTATTGTGTGGTGTCATGCTAATTACCTTTGCAACGTCTCTGACAGTCCGTGACAGCCCGCCCGACTACCGCGCACTCCCACGCGGTTCCAAGACCTCTAGATCTCGGGGTCCCCGCATCTCGCGGGTCTGGTTCCGGACAGCAATGATCTATGGGAAATGTCGCCGCTGGACTCGCGGACTTGAATCGTTGCCGAGTGCCAAATTAGCAGCGCACCCACTTGGAGACCGATTCACACAGATGCTAATACATAAGTGTTTGGTCGCCTGGGAATGTGGCCACAAAGGTGATCCGTCAATCTGGCTAGGAAACAGTGATACTGCAATTGATCACTCCATTAGTATGTGAATCACTTTATGCGGACTGTGATTTATTTGGAACTCCTTAATTCAAAGATATTCTCAGGAATAGCATACAGAAATCGTAATAATTATCGAAATAATTTTAATTGAAACTAATAGTTTTCCTATTTTCAAAATACATTATTTTAAAATATTTTTTGTGTGGTTCTGCAATCATTTAAAGTAGTCTAAAAAAAGTAGAAATATTTCTCTCTTTTGGTTTAATAATTTCATTAGACTTGAACACATAATCCTGTTAAAATACCAAAAAAAAATACTTTTTTTTACCGGGATTGGAATTTCCAAATGATCATTGCAACGACAAGATTTATGGAAATGTTTCCAATTTAAGAATATTAGACAATAGAATGTAATGCCCAGAAGCAAAAAGAGTTCGAGGCACAATGTGGATTAGGCTGCTAAGTGGCTGCACCGCTGCTCCCCAAATACGAAAATCCGCTGCACTTAATCACCGAGGCGGGGAACCACCGGGAATCATCGCCGCTTGACATTAGCACGAGTCACAGCGCCAGCCCGCATCCAAAAAAAAGGGGCTTTCATAATCAGTTCTAGGCACTCGCAATGTATGTATCCAGATATCTAGATATACATATCTCTGCATCTGGAGATGGTTGATTCTGTAGCCGTGGGTGGCAGCTGCTGCTCTGTTGTAACACCAAAATTGATGTACTTACGGCATGATCAATTAAAGTATTAACTCCATTTGAATTTGAGCGCCGTGGGTGTCGATTGAGTGCCCTGATCCCCGACAACTGCATTTGTTTGTCCAGATCTCCGGAGGGGGGATCGGGATTTAGCGAGGTGCCGAAAGGTGGACCATCCGTCAGGGGTCTGCCTTTTAATTGCTTTGAAATTTTCTGGACGGCTCCCGATTAGATACTGATCTTGGGGATTTTGGCCTAACGGTGCCTGTTGATTAGATTCAATTCAATTCAATTCACCTCAGCTCCGATTCGGATTTCCCCCTGGCGCCCGCTTTCAATTCATTTCATATACAATTTTACTTTGATTGAGATTGAGATTGAGCGCGGCGAGATGCCCCACTACCAGTTTGTCCAGTGTGTGGCGCCCGTTCAACCTGTTGATTTGCTTATCAGGCTGGCAGGCTTTCCACACCATTGCCACACAGTTGGCCAAAAGGAAAACTCACTGGGCCAGCCTATCTGCGGCATTACATCAGCGATCCGTCGATATTTACATATGCCTCCAATCTCCCATCTCCACCCGCCATGATCGCCGGCATTTGGCAGATTGATTTGCATCTCGGCGGTCTAATGAAGATAAATGCCCTCGGATTGGCCCGTGATCAATAGCTGGGCGGTCGCTATCGCTTAATTGATATGTGTGAGCCAAGGTAAAATGCATTAATTCATTGGGATTTACTTTCTTTCGCTCGAGACAGTCCATAGTTCAGGGCGTGATTGTCAAATAGTTTACCTTGTCTGGCGGCTGACGTATGCTCGTTTATTTGCTTTCCGCTTTGCCATTTTGCGTCATTTTAATGGCTTTTTAATGGACATCATATAGTATGTAAGTTTGTGATATGTAACATTAACCTTCAATTAACACTTAGTTGGGGAGGATTTATGAGGGAAATTAATTTAAAGGTAATTATAAAAATGAAACGGATAAATTGTTTTGAAAATATCAGAGAAGCCCCTGCAGTTAAATATTAATCAATTTACTTTTTTAATCAATTTACAAAGTGATTAATTTTAAGACCGGCCCCATAAATTGCAAATATTTGAAGGAGATTAATTTTTAAAAATGTAACTACTATACTTAATTACTTTTTAAAAATGGAAAATCTATAACAAATATTTTCTATCTCATAATAATTAAAACTATTCCACTTCAATGCCAATCGTTGGAATTCCCAAAAAACAAACACAAAAAACGGTTTAGGTTTTCGCACCTGGCAGAACAGCCATGTGCTCCACATAATCTATCAAATCAGCGGGGAATCTGCCGCAGATACATCTTCATATACCCGTTACTCTGGCCATTCAACGAAATTTGTTTCCCATGAAAAGTGATTTCATGTTGACTACAAATCAGGGAAATCTAGAGATCACATGTGGGCTGGAGGCCCAGCCTCCAAGCCAATTCAATACGATGCCGGCGATTCCGGCCAGTGCAAAGATGCTAATAGAAAGAACACATGGGGAAGCCAAAAAAGCGTTACCATTTAGAGGTGTGAAAATTGCGAACAGCGGAGAGTTTGCCATCTTTTCTCGCCACTCTTCGACAAGAAATTGCAATTTAAATGCCATAAATTAAAAGGAAAAGCGAAGATAGAGTCCACAGTTACAGGCACAGTCACAGGCACATAAATAATGCCCTAGGGCCGAGGAATTGACGCGCCGCCTTGCAAGTGAAATGAAAATTGAAATCGTAACGCGGTCGCGAGTTGAAGGCGGTTTTTATCGCTGAGCTGGAAATCGGGCGCTTGGATGGGAGTGGGAATGGGGATGGCGATGTGGATGTGGATGGCAGCTTGGCCTGCAAGTCGCCGACGGGGTGATAAATCTTTCTATTAGCCAAACTGCGGGCACGTAAGGAGTTGCAGGGCTCAGAAGGTGTAGTGCGGCTTTAGTAGCGCCGCCGCCAACGCGACTGTTCAGGCGATTTTAATCGCGCCGCTGCATAATTTATAAATCCATTTTAATCAGCCAGCGCTCGGCAATTACTTTGTCTGCATTTAAATGCCGAGTCTGAGGATGACGATGAGGATGCCGATGGAGCACTTGAACTTGGCCCAGCGGGGCAGGTGTTCCAATGGCATCTGCTACGTGGCCTAGGTGTGTTAATTCGGGCTCTGCGATTGCGTAGTTTGCTCATTGAGTTGTCAGCCGACTCCAGTTCAACTGGCCATGATAAATAGCCTGCAATTATGTCCATGTCATCGCTGGCCTCTCTGCCGGCGGATCTTCCTCCTCTTCTTTTATTTTCCTTTATTTTTTTTTTTAGTTTTTAGCCCCTCTTGCGTTGCCAAATAGCCGGGCAAAAATGGGAAAAAAATAAATGCTAATTGAATAAACACGCCGACACACAATCCGGCCCGAGAAAGCAACCCACAGTGGCCATAACTATATGTGCACATAGGGCTGTGTACTTATAGTTATGCTCCACACAAATTGACACTAATCGCTTGACTAAATAGCTGGAAAAACAAAGCAAAAGCGACTAGCTAGCGTTTTAAAGCGCGCGCGATTTTTTCTAAGAAATCTGTGCTAAGTATTTGGATCATTGAAAGTTAGCTGTAAGAATGGAAATGGCATGCAAGTGATGGAAAATTATTCATGGAAATTTTACTGATCGGTTATGCGAGCATTAGCATAATTTTAAGCGAGTTTTTATGGCGATTTGGTAACATTTTATGGCGTTATTTGCAGTATTTCTTATGAGCTATTTTATTTGTAATAAAAATGTAATAAACAAAGTAATTAAACTGCATTAAATCATAAATTGAAACATTTAATTTAAAATATGTTCTCATTTTTGTTATTAAGATAGAAAAGGTTATTTGCATAGGCAATGAAAATCAAATTTTGACGTTCAATTTTAGTACACTATTAAGTCATCTATATTTTTCTTACCCATTTTTATTTTTATATATTTTTTATCCGAAGCTTTAATAGTGTTTATTCACGGAACCCAATGTTTTATGTGTTCTTCCAGTGATTTTCTTCTGCAGCTCCCACTAGCGAATTTTCTTGATCGATTTCAATTGAATAGCTATTGATCTTGGGAGTTCCTCGAACTGCACTAGGTCACTCAGTCACCCCGTCAATCATCGGCAGACCAATCAAGCCACTCAGCCGCCAAAGTTCAGCTCGCATTTGTGTGTTAGGAGAGTGTGCCTTGAATTGATTTCAATTTCTGTGCCGATCGGTTGCCTACTAACTTACTGAAAGGCCATTGATCTGGCAGGAAAATCAATGTGAAATCTATGCAAAATGTATGCAAAAAAATAAAGAGTAGGCAGGGTCATTAACTGAGCTTTCTCAACCCGCCTCGCAAATGGTTCGGCGGTCAAATTCATAAATCAGTGAGGCAAGAATGCAGTTCTATCCGCGCAGTACGAGTGCAGGGAGTATTTTGCAGATAAATTGATGATAGGCAGCTGGTTGCTATCCATTGACTAATAGTGTTAGATTCAGCTATGGCCGATAAGCGTTTTGTTACGAAACAACGCACCAGAAAGCACCAGCCAATTGTCATCAATTATGTTGATTAATAGGGGGCGCAAAGCGCGGACTTGTGCTAATAGTCGGTGCGTTAAGAGGGCGGCTCTTTTGGCGGTTATAAATAAAATATGGTGCCTTATCGGCTATTGCCCTGCCATTTCGCGATCGCAATCAAATTCGCCGTCAGCTGACAAACTTTGATGGAATTTGCGAGGAATTTATACTTGTTGTGTTTACTCCAGACGGTACAGGTCATGTGGAGAGTCTTAGTTTTGAAGAGGGCCTAAGCCTCTTTCTGCATTCTGAATTCCTTGAGTTGGGCTTTCCCACCACACACACTCGCATCGACTGATCGGCTTATCTGCATCTCCATCTCCATTAGATAGTCAAACATATCGGAGCCCCACCCAAAAGTCAGCATAATTGATTTGTCTAATGCAGCACGGCATGTGCTTGGAAATTACGCCAAGGCCTGTTTGTTGATGCAGATACAGAGATACAAAGATACATTTCTGCTCGCTTAATTGCGGGCTACATGCTGGGATCATCCCCCCCCCCCACACTCCTGCTCATCGCTGATTAGCTGTTGAGTTATTAGCAAACATAGACGTATGACCGTGAGAGAGATCGGAGATGGATCCGTGTGATCTGAGCTGGGGCAATCATTCATTTGTTCGTGTTTGGCAATCAGCGAATTATGCAAACAAAGGTGCCACACGGAGCGTGGAAGGCGATCTGGACAGGATTGACGTAGCAACTGGAGGACAGATGCAGGCCCACTTGACAAGAGAGACAAAGCCAAACAGAGCTCAAAAGGTTTCATTGCTTAATGTCAGGGGGTCCAGCCGAGGCGACTTAAACTGATTTATAATTGCGATACGTCTTTGCAACGCGATACCAGCCTTGATATTCTCATAAGCCATTGCAAATAAATAAGCGCCTTATTCCAGGCGATGACAAGATTTCCGATGGCCCCCATCTCCAGGTGCTCCAGGTACTCCAGTGTGGGCAAAGCACCGACGACAAGTGTGTAAATTGAAACCCATTTGGGTACACCACCGATCCAGAACAAAACTTGGAACCCCGACTCCGGATGGGTGTTAAAAACAAGCCAAGCACTAGATCTCGCTGCGAAAAGAATCGGGGAGACCACCGACTGAGTCCGTGCCATTTAACAGCTACTAAAACCCAACGATGGCCAATCCTCACGCCAAGACAATGCTAAATGGAGTGTAGGAAAATAATATTAAAACTTCGGCGGCGCATTTTTATCGAGGCGCCGAAGTTTTCATGCCCTTGTGGATTATTTTCCTACGCCTACTTGTGTAAACTATCAATGATAGAGGTCAAGAATAACAAGATATCTAAAAATAAATTTATTAGATGGAGAATAAATAGCTTTAACGGACGATTAAGTGAGGGACAGAAATAAATGGGCGAGAAATTGTATCTTTTCTTGAAAATTCTTTTAAAAATAAAACAGTAAAGAAGTATGCATTGTAGTTGCCAATAGGATTTGACCTTTTAAAATACATTTATGGTATCCTTTTTTGATATAAGCAATTAAATTTCCCTTAATTAAATTTTTAAAGATAGTTAATTGCTTTTAAACCCAACATTTGTTTAGTAATTTGTAGCTCTTTTTTTGTGAGTTTATCCAATCCACTAATAACTGGAATGACATCCATTAATTGAGAACTAATGGCCATAATTGGTTCATTAATCTTGTCACTTAAAACCAAACCATCTTTTAAGAAAACTGGACTAAAACTTGTACTGTTTTGTATCTCTTACATTATGATTATGAGGCTTTTAAATATATAGCCCCCCATAAAAGTGGAAATTTATCTGCTGATAGGCAGTCCTCATCCACAGCCAACCAAGCTTTCGATACCCTTACCAGCATCGGACTGCATAAAATTGAATAAAAATAAAAAACAGCGTCAAAACAGGCAACAAAATATGCGTAATTATCGACTAGTATTGGTAGCCCATTCAGTTTCAGTCGGGCAAAACCGACTCAGACAAGTCTCAGGCTAAAGAGTCGGGGTCGGAGAAGACTGTAGACTGTAGACTGTAGCCTGTAGACTGAAGAACGAAGACTGAAGACGGGGCCCTAGGGCCTTTGTGTCTGTGTTGGCCGGTCGACTTAGCGGCATCCTGGCGCTAAACGAAACCTGCAAAGAGCCAACAATGCGATAAATTACCCGGCAGCTAATTTAAATGGCATCGAATGGAGCCAATGAAACGAATGGCAGGCGGGGCACAGCTAGCCGTATAAAACCCAATCGAAACTAGATCTGATTAACTTTGATTTATCGTAGGTGGCAAGCCGTGGAGCTAGGCTTTTGGCCCAACCGTCTAAATTTAGCCAGACTTCGATCCCAAGTCCCGGGGATACGCTTCAACTTCATTAGCTGGATGCGACCCCGGGCGGACCTTTGGATTGAATTGTATTCAGAGGCGTGAGCTTGAGTAATGTGGAGGCGTCGGGTGGCAGTGGCCACATATTTGCACTTTGACTCGCTGACTCGTTGACTCTTTGACTCCAGCTGAGATTCTGGCCGGGGAATGTGACTACTTCTGGGCCTGGGCCTGGGCCTGGGCCTGGGCCAAGTTTAATGGCCTTAACGGCCTTGTTAGCGGCAACTTCCGCGTGCAATTTGCATGCAAATCGGTGACATTATTTTGGTAGGCAGTCCCAACTCATCAACTCGGTCTATGACTCCCTCACGACTTGAGCCTCGGGCCCACACTCAAAGTACATTTCATTTGCATGGTATAATGTGCACTGAGAAAAATAAGTCCTTCCCATATTGTCCACTTACATATTTGTAAAGTTAAATATAAGAAAACAATAATCAGATATCCAACATGAAAAATGTACAGGCATATCATTTCATCTTAATTACATTCTATAAACTTACAAAGTACAAATACGAGTATATATGTAGGTACCTCTTTGTCAAGTTATAAAATGTTTTATATTATATAATATAGTATTTAAAGTACTTAATTTTAAAACATTATAGCCAAAAATAGGTGATTTTAAAGTGTACTTTTTATAAATGCATTTTTATTATATAGAAATTACATTTTTTCGTGTGTCCCTGATGGGTGTAGTGGGTGTGTCTCTGTGAACGAGATTGTGTATGGCATAAATCCTCCGGCAAGTAAACTTCGTTCGGTGGCTGAAAACTTGACAGAAATCGCAAGGAGCCCGATAAAGACATCCCTTGAAAGTTCAATGCCATGGGGATTTCGCATGCCTCTCATAAGTGGCATGCAAAATGCGCATAATTCGCGAATCGAAATTAAAAACCGCACTAACAATGACAGTCGAAAATGCCATTACCGAAGTGCAATTTGTCAGCTGGCGAAGTGCAATTAAGGCAAACAAGTCGTCTTGGAATGGCATAAATTAATTTTCGGTAGCTGGCATAAGTATATTGGTTTTATGCGCTATAAACGCGTAAGTATCTGTCAGATACGCACGCCACCGTGGCGCCACCGACATTGATCTTGGCACATGTTCGCCTTAATTAGACTCAAAATCGAAAGCCAAAAGCCAATCCCTGAGCCACCATTAAAATGACAGAATGGGTATTCTGGCCGGCCAGTTTCGGTTTCAGGATCCCATCCTCCAGTGTCCAGATATCCAGTAACTTCGTATTCAGTTTTCCGTTTCATTGGGGCCATCAGGGGGCAGTAACAACTTGTTTTTCAACACTTTTTAATCAGGCTGACAACACACAGTTAAGGTCAGTCGGCGGATCACATTAATTACAAAAGAGCAGGCACCGAAACACGTAGCGACCATTAAGGAACAGAAGCGGAGCAGATATCGCCGGGATCTGCATTCGCATGCTAATGAAAGCGACACCGGGGAGTCGTCCAATTAGCTGATTGTGGGACGTGTTTTGGCAAACGGTTTCGATTCGGCACTCGAATCGGTTGACAATCCTGCGTTTAAGTCCGGCGCGGAGTTATGTGATCGGTGCATGATCCGGGGCCAATGCGGTCATTGGAGCAAGTGCGTGAATGGGCCACAGACACCTCCTTCCATCCATCCATCCACCCATGCATCCATCGATAATAAATCCCATGTGTGGGATCGAGGATTGAGGAGGTCTTATCGCGCAGTTCCGCCTCCACATCCGACAAATGAAAAGCCATAAAATTAATGAGCGATCATAAAAATGCACTCGAGTGGGACAACAGGCAGAATGTCGCACAGTAGCCACAACACACACACTCAACGGATTACTAAGTGGCGTTCCACTCATAATTTACTCCTTTTTTGGCCTCGTAATCCTCTCATTATTTACGCACTTCAGCGCTTTGAATCTATGATTTATGCAATGCTATACATTTGTAGGCTGTGTGTGCGGGTATGATGGCTCAGAGCAAATAAACTTTAAAGAACAGAACTGAAACTAAACACAATTGCCTGGAAAATGGCCTACAAAATACAGCGAAAATTATGGCACAGACATTCATCCGAGCGGAGATTTTCAGGTGTTTCATTAGGCAACAATGTTGCATCAGTGGAGCAGATGTAGGAGATGAGATGTTGAGAAACGGACTGAAACTGAGCGAAAGGAATGTAATAAGAATGAGCTAGATCATTACTTTGAATTATGCAGTTTTTAACAGGTTTTTCATGCGTTCTCTTTATTGCATTCTTATATTTGCTCAAAAAAAATATGAATTAATTTATGATACAAGTTTATTAATCGGTACTGATATCTACCAATACCATTTTAATATTTAAATAGTGCAATTATCAATTAAACAAATTATTTGAATAGTGAAAAATAATTAGAGATAATTGAGACCTGCTAAAGTTTGCTTGCACTATATTTCCGTTAAACAAACTAATTATGAATCTGAGCAAATAAATATAATTGTAAGTTGTGGATAGTTGCAATGTTAACCTTCTGCAAACCAGTTGGCAGACTCACAGCAAACTGACAACCTGGCAAATTTCTCACTCCATCTGGCCAAACATTTAACGAGCCCATTCACACATCATGAAATCAGAGCACGCATAAACTAACACTAACACCTATTGCCAATTGCACTTGCCACACTTGGCCAGGAAAGTGGTTAGAAGACGCCTGTTGCCGGGCCGTGAGATAAGCAAAGAGCGTCTGGTCCACTATCAGATACAGCAGATAGCATATTCCAGATACCAGATACCAGCCTGAGATCCCCTAACCGCTTTTATTGCCCACTTAGCCCGAGAGCCTCATAAAAATACAGGAAAAGCATCTTCATCATCCGCGATGATGGCTGCGAGCAAAGGATTTACTCAATCGCATCGATCGATTCGGAATGGGGTTATTGACGCATGTTCCGGCCTCCCCACACAGATATTTTGGCCACGTTTGGCTGTTTTCATTTCGGCTGCAAAAACACAGGCACTATGCAAACAGAACTACTTCGATTGCCGATTTCAAT
Organism: Drosophila fuyamai; assembly: GCA_018153365.1. NCBI lineage: Eukaryota > Metazoa > Arthropoda > Insecta > Diptera > Drosophilidae > Drosophila > Drosophila fuyamai. Next base: position 8,137,425 of record JAECXW010000116.1, on the reverse strand, counting down.
TTCGATTCCGATCATTCATTTTCCTCTTTTTTTTTGCTCGCTTTTCCAGCTGATTAATGCCTGTCCGTGCCACGATTGTGCGCTTTTTTATGGGGTGCAACAATCATTTTCCAACGAAAATATTAATAGAAAACAAAACAAGCTGGCTGGGAGAGTTCGTGTGGGTTCCACAGCACCAGCACCAGCTCCAGCCAATTATTTTGTTTCGCAGACCAAGTCAATAAACAGTTTTGAGATGGCCAAGCATAATAAGCAAATCTCCTTCCGAGGAGAAAGAAGAAAGTCCGTCGAGGTCCGAGAATTGGGAGGTGTTCAAACCGAATGCCAGCATAAACTCGCCAAAAGGTGTCGAGCGTGGCAATTTGCATAAATCACAATTACATTGTCAGTCGATAAACGATCGACGGAGTGGTGAAGTGGCTAAGAGCGGTGCCAGTTCCACCTGAAGCGGGCTATCTGCATCTACAAGTGGTTGCCGAGTTTGACAAATGTTCCTTGTTAAGCGTTTTCATACAAAAGACTTGCTGTCAACCGTCGGTGGAAGTCGCGTGTCTGGAAATCCACTGTGCAGGTGGTCTGATGACAATGCAATTTGCTGCATAATGGACGCGATAATTGGATCCATTGGCGATCCGATCATCAACTGGAGCACAACGGCAGCGAACACTTGGGCAATCATCCATTCGGCCAACCGTTTAGGCACACCACATTCAAGTGTAATCCAATTTCATGGCGCATTTTGAGGTCGAATTAATGCAAACACACACTTTGGACCAAATTGAGTCAAAGGCAGAGCCAAAAATAGAGCCCCCAGGAGTATCTAAATATCTTTAATAGTCTGGCACATCGTAAAAATTTTCTGGCAGAGACAGATGGCAGCGCTGAAAGCTAAAATTTCCTCGCTTTTTGAATCGAATCGAATCGGATCGGATCGGGTCGGATCGAATGATACATGGCGGCGACAATAAAGCGAAACATGCTATCCCAGTATCTTGAAGATATCTCTGCTAGTCGCTTATCTAAATTTGTGCTTGTAGTCGGTTGTTTATTATGGCCGAGAGTTTTTGTTGAATAACGATTTAGTTAACAATTTTAATGCTGATTTCTGTTTTGGAACTGGAGCGTCACTTTCACTCTCCGGGGAGGGCTACGAAATATTTATATATATCTTTATTGGCTGGGCGCGCTTTTATTGCCTTGTCTTCCAAGCACTGACAGATTTCTTATGGCTCTATTATATTTCGGAATTTTTATTGCCTGTTTTCCATGTCCATTGAACAAGATTCTATGTCCAATAATATCTTTATGATTATCTAATTAATGAGCATTTAAATTGTGATTACTTGGCAGAGAATCTAAATTCCCAGAATCTTCTATTAAACGTTTCTCATGAAGATTGACGCGACCAATAAAACTTAACTGCAGACTGGTCAATAATTTCAGTTTTTCAGTTTCACTTCGATTTTCCGAGTAACTTGATAGCGGCATACGGGTTATGTTGGCCCGTAACTCAATATTCCGAAGGAGTTCTTGTGAATTCCGATGGCAACCTTGATCGGCTGATATATCGGTCTGGTCTATAACTTATGCCATCCCATTACTCGATGAGGTAATATTTTCTGTTGTTTGCCTTTAAATTTAACTGCTCACAAGGCGTCTGGCGTCAGGTTTGTTTATCACATTTTGCCAGCTACTTGCAGTCTTGTATCTTGTATCTTGCAGATACACTACACGGACACACAGATACTCGTATGTACATTTGGACACATGGACGTCAGAGTGTGAAGTGCGAATTACCGAGCAGCAGCAGCAGCGGCAGCAACAACAATTTGCATTTGCGTTCAATGAGCCACTGACCTAAGTCAATATATTTTGCATTGTGCCTGGCAAACAAACGTGGTATTAAGTGTATCTGTATCTGTGCGCCCTGTATCTGTATCTGCTCACTTGTTCACTGGCGGCCCACTCAGCTATCCCCGATAATTATGACGTTTTCCAATGGCGTTTCAGCCTGGATATGAATCACCGAAATGATTACACTCTCTAATGGCACACTGATTGCGTAATAGTAAAAGAGATTAAAAGTGCAGTTCAAAAAAATGTAGTAAAATTATTTAAAAAAATATTGGTCAAAATATTTTTTTTTTCCCTGAGCAAAAACCAATTTCTTTTCCAATTCGGGAAGTGGTTTTGTAAATTTCACATTATTTCTTTGATATAAAAATATATACATATGGTTTGAAGTTAAGCTAAATGTAGGTTTTTAACTGAAAAGATTCCCACGTTATTTTCTCACGTTATATATCTCATTTATGATTTACCATAAAAGTTGTATGTTTATAATTTTACCATATTAACTCATCAACATTTGTTTTAGAAAATTCGAATTTGAATGGATTAGACTTTCAATTATAAATTCTCTAAGTCTGTTAAACATTTTGGCATACCCCACCGACCCAATGGGTATTCAAAAAACCGAAACAAATCGAAACGCATTTGACGTTGGCAGCCAAAGTCGATGTTAGCAGGCGATAAGCAAAGTGACTGTGTCGCATGCGGCTTCAATTGCATTTTATGCGGCTCAGACTCGATTTTGTCGTTGTTTTCACTTGCAGATACTTTTTTGTCGCTGCTAATTTATTTGCAACATTTGCTGTTTACTGTGAATTAATTGCGAACGCAACTAAGCGCGCTCTGCACTATTTACGCCCCGCACGAACACAGCTGCAGATGCATTTACATCGGGGTGTATCTGATAGATACGCCTGGCCCGTTTGGATTTACACTTTGCGATATCGCACAAATACCTACACATTAGCACGTGCTATCTGGATCAGTTGCGAGTGTGTCCGGGCTCCAGCATTTGAGGAGGCATTAGCTATTAGCCATCCGCATGCCTTGCTCCCTTTTGGGGACTCTTTTGGCTCTTCGATGGCAATTTGCCTCAAATCGAGCATTCGATCAACTAATTAAAATGTTATTTCTCATGTCAAATGTCTCTGAGGGCTGGCGACAGCTAAAAATACAAACTCCCAGCGCCCAGGCCCATTTTCAGACCCATTTCCATTTCCATTCCCATTCCCACTTCCAATTTCATCCTCCCAAGTTGACAGGCGACAGTTTGGCTGCGGGACCCCGCCACATTCGCCTCGCTCCAGTTTAGAGATTTCCGTTTTGGCTGGCTATATTTTGGGGAACTGCATAATATGTGTGTCAGCGAGGCGGGAACAAACGAATCGTTTGCGATGTCAAATGTCGTCGAAGGGGGAAACTCTTTGAACTTTGACTGCGGCTTAATTTATCTGGTCACGGCTGGGTTAGAAACTTCTTTGCTTCGGCTCCTAATAGCTGCTACACTACAATAGATATCGTTTGGTGAATATTTGGGATTGGAAATGGATATGTATATTATGAATAATAATAGCAGCTACACTACAATTTTTTACACCGGGAAATAATATAAAAAAACTTGGCAGCAGAAACAAGAACAAGTAACTAAATTCAAATATGTGGTATGTTGCTCCACCTAATTTACCTTAATACAAATTAGGCTATTTTAATATTTTTAAAGCAAATGTTTATACTATTAATTTAATACCCAAAATCAGGTCTGTTCTTCAACAACTATCAATTTTTTTGCGTGTCGTAGAATAATTTGTTCCCTTAAGTTCCAAATGCTCGATGGACCATCATCATCTTTGGGACCATAAAATGCGAAAACCTCAAACCATTGACACGACCAGATCATCAGCCCGCATCTGTCGCCTCGGCCAGAGTGAATAATTTTAAAAGCCGCCAGTCTGCACATGCTAAAAATGTTTTATGGACTTCTGTTTTTGTGGCTGTAAAGGCCGGCAAAAAATGCCGTCTAACCAGACACTGGAACGCCGCTGACAACTTGGGGCAACTTGGCCCCAACGTCCAACAACTCCAACGGTTAACAATTTGACAACCACGGCTTTGACAGGCAACGCCAGCTAAATAATATATATGCGACTTATAACAGTTTAAGTTTGATTTTCCTTGCTCCGCGTCTCTGGCGAATAATTAAGAGTTTCCATTTGTTGGATTGCATAAATCAGCAAAGCGTATCTTACAAAATTTATGTTTTTGCCCCGTCTCGTCTCGTCTCGGCTAATTGATTCGTGATAGTCTGTTGTGGTACAACCAGATAGCCGAATTGGGTTAGGATCATTCTGGGAATTCGAATGATTGATTCAGTATGCAAAAGGGCCGTAAATGTACAGAATTTACGCCTCCAGCGATAGTCAAATATGAGTTAGTGTGCGGGTTTCGCGCACAATGAGACCCGCTTGTCTTTTTGCCCACGGATGAGGGCGGAACGGGGCAGGGACACGCCCACCCGGCTAGGCTCTAGGTCTGGACCCGGTCTGATAATGGCATAATGCTTATCTCTCGGCCACCTCGACAATGTTGACAACCTCACACTCTCTCCGTCGTGTGACACAGAATCGCAATCGAGCGGAACGGGCTTTAGTAGACTGCTCGGGTCTAAAATTTATGATCGACTTAATGCCAAATGCAAATATTTGGCACAGAGGTCAGAGATCTAAGGCAGAGTAGATAGTTGTACGATCGGTTGGTTGGCTGCATCCAGAAGTTTGGCCATGAAAATAGAGGGGAATGGGGTTCCACTTAAAACCTAAAAAGTGAAGTTAGGTCTAACTTAGATCTTTAAACGGGACTTGAACTAGTAAATGGTTTAAGAAATATTATATTATATTATAGGCAATATTATTATACTATTTATTTAACGAAACACAAATAAAATTAAAAATATATATTTGCTCGTAATATGAATGCTAAACAGAACTGGTTTTAATGGCTTTATAACATTCAATATATTATATTCAAAAATTCCAACTTTTTATAATGGACAGTTTTTCTAAAACTTGCTAGAAACCGCTTGTCTTGATGATTAGCGAAAAAAAATCACCGTAAACATAGATCTGATTAAGGTAATAATTGTGGTAACATAGATTAGTTAATCAATCATTAAAATTATCTAAACGATGATCACTCACATTAAGCATTGTGAAATCCAGTGATCAACCTTCCCAAAGTGATCAAAGTCAGAGCTTCGACCGCCTTGTGCCACTCGATCAATGATCGCTGATCAATGGGGACTCTAATGGCCAGTCAACCAAATGACTCAACACCTGCCACAGAGCAGGTACCTCCTCCAACTCCAGCTCCTGACTAGATTCTTGGCCTAAAAAGCGAGGATCGTGCGGGGTATTCAGAGGGGATCAGGTGGAAATCAGGCGGGGATCAGGGGTGGAGAGGCTGGAGCGCCAGGAGGCGGCGGAAGAGGCAGACAGCGCTGTCGCAGACGCAGCCACAGACGACGCCACTTGTCTTGTCGTGTCTCAAATTAATTAAAGACTCATCTACATATTTCATTTCCACTCCAACTGGTTGTTTAGTGGACAAGAAAAAGCCGCGGCCACAACAACATCCATGAAGAAAATGCGGAAAAACAAAACCTGGAGCGGTTGGGAGTGGGAACTGGGTCCGGAGAACGGGGATCTCTGCGGGCGCCTCCGAAATTGGCCTGTCACTGGTCACGCACTCTAAGGCGGAATGGGGGCGTGGCCGAGCTTGTTTTTTTTCGGGCCTTCTTTCATGCAAAACATTTTATTTACAGTTTTTAACATCTTGCTCAAGTTATTTTTCAGACATAATTTTAGACTATTATACATATGTTTGTTTTTACATTTTACAACCATTTTTTTTCCGCTTACATTTTTAACATAATTTCTTCGTTTGTTTTTCCCAGCTTGTATTAATTTGTAAGAACGCACGTTTGGTGTTATTCAAATGTCGTAAACTTTCACTGGGAAACTTTTACCTAATCGGCTTTAATTTCGGGGCTCTCCTTTGGTGGGCCAGGCCACTCGATTGGACAATGCTTTTCGATGTGGAACTGCCCATACTTTACACGTTATTAGTCTAATTTAATCAAATGAAGGCATTCTCAATAGCCGCATTCATTTTTCATTAATGAATTGGACCCAGATGGAAGCCTCTTGATACGAACCCTCTCTAGTCTGAAAACGGTAGCGTTGATAAATCTAATTTATCCCAGGGAGAAAGCCAGAATCCCCACACGTGTGGAATGCCCAGAAAAGAAATTCCAAACCAAAGTGGTCGTGTTAAATCGCATCATCTCAAATAGATCTCATGCGGGAGATATTGCACAGTTTTCCATTATGATTTGCCATTCCGGAGATATTGCAACATTTCCCATTATAATTTGCCATATGCAGCAAAATGGATTTCAGTGGGCGTTTTTTGGGTAAACAACCCCTCTCAAATCTCTCTCCTGTCAACGCGATTGTAATTTATTCTTTTGCGCATTTGCTTTTATCGGAAATTGGCCAATAAGGTTTTTGGTTGCAGGATATCCTTTCCCTCCCGAAACCCAAAAATGCATTTCGATTGCCCAAGAAGGAAACGCACAAAAAGACGAGAGGGTGCGAGGTTTAGCCAACTGTGAATTGAATTTGGCACTCAAGCGATTGTTTGTGGATGTGTGCCAATTTCAGATGCGAATACCGGAATAGATACGGATTGCAATTTCTCCAGCCGAGCATGAAATGCCGCAGATTTAGGGTGAGAACTGCTGAACTGTCCGTGCTTTCCCATCGCGCACATAAGTAGCTGGCTTTTTCCCATCAAAAAAGCAATCACCTGCAAATGCTAAATAGATCGGCTTATCGTACCGCCCACGGTTTGATTTATCGCCGTTTATCTAAGCAAGAAGTGCAGGCAGCAGGCGGCACTGCCTCTGGGCAAAGATTTATTGCCCGGCCAAACGACAACTCAATAAAGTGCCACTAATTGGGCTTTAATAGACAGCGACTGTTAACTCTTCATTGTCATCTGGATTTTGGATATGCAGGGAATAGAGTGGTGGCTCCATTGATTGATATGCTCGCCTCCAATTCAAATCAAATTGTCAAAATACGCTGCCCACGATCATAAATTAGAAGAGCCACAAAAGACGGCGTGGCACAGTAGTGGAATCGGGGGTGGGGTCCGATTTCGAACAAAGCGGATAATGCTTCGGTTAGATATTCCCAGAGATATTTTTTACGACCATTGATGGCTGGCATACCATATTATGTTAAGTAACCACAAAAGTGATCGTAAATTTTCATAAAATGTCACGCCAAAACGTCACACTTTTTTGTAAGCATAATTAAAAATATAATAAAAGGCAATTCCATACATATATGCAGGGTTTTTATTTAAATATCTGACTATATCATTTTTTTTTTGTCAACTTCAAGTTTTATTGAGGGCCTGCACATAAATTTGGACATTACCAAAGCTGTCGTCTGGGGTAAAATTAAGGCCTCATTTGCATAAATCGAGCGCCTGCAACCTTTAACGGTTATCAAAGAGTCCCATCGATCCATCGATGGCAAGGAAAAGAACCAATCCCAACATAACTCAATCGAACACCTTCCAAAACTTCGTTTTGACAGGCATATTTTTTGACATTTTAATTATTGTCAGAGCGTGACATCCATTGGATTCGATTTTATTATTGTGGTTTTCGGGGACCGGGACCTCTCTCCCCACACTCGACTCACTACGTGCTTAATATGTGGGTAATTTAAAGCAGCTCAGAAGCGTGCCAGGAATTTGGATACATTAACTTTTTGACTTCGAACTTTGGGTTTCCCATTTTGGTTCAATGAACTGCACTTAACGCCCGATTGAACTTCCACACGCCCGCTGATTGATCAATAAAAAAAATTTGATTATCAATATGCAATTATTTCACACCTCAAGCAATTCCGTATTGTTATTGTTGCGCCTGCAATAACACACTTAATAATGAGCTGAGCAAATCGACTAGATTTCAATGAATATTACTGGGGAAAAGATGGAATTGATGGGGAAAAAGTGCAAAATCCTAATTTTCTTCTCATCTTATTAAGTGATTAAAGCTATAATTTATTTGTATTATACTTAAAAATGTTCAATGAATTATGTTTTATTTTTTGTAAATGCTAAATAATATTCAACTGTTACATAGGATAAATGATCGAAAAAAGATACTTTGTTATTTGTATTTCGATTATTAATTGAAAGCAATATATTTCATAAAAATATGATAAATAAAGCTAATTTTTTTTTACAAAAATGCATATTGCTTTTAAATTATAAAAGGGAAAAGGAAATGCATAAAAAAGTAAATGCTCCCAGAAGCATAGGCCCCGGCGAGATTCGAACTCACGATCTCCTGTTTACTAGACAGGCGCTTTAACCAACTAAGCCACGGCGCCACATGTCGTGCGTCTGGCCAGAGTTCACTGACAAGTTAAGAGAGACCGCTCTCTAACCATCTCTCTTGCGTTCTCACTGCTTGTTATTGCTATGTTGTGCTAAAATTAGCACGGTGGGTGGGAGAAAGATAGAGTGAGAGGGGGAAAGCAACATATAGCTACAGGAAACTTTCCCACAAGAATAAATACAAATTATTCTTTTTAACAATTTAATACGCTAAAAGTTGTCGCTGTCCGAACGCACACATTGAAAGACATACGTATAACCGAAAAGATAAAAAGAAGAAAAATTACTTATGTTAACTCGAGCAAAACAAATCGTTTTTTAAATGAGCCTCGAAGAAAAAAGTCACACCACGACAAACACAACACGACACAAGTGAAATGCAACACCACATGGCATTCGAAGTGAAAGGCTGTCACTGGGTCCGCTCCCCTCCCCCACCCCATTTCCCCACCCACCAAAACTCCGCCCACTGCCCCTTTGGGCGACCTCTTCGATTTTAACAAATGAACTGACGCGCTTAGCATGTCATTTGTTTGGTTTATAGATGTTTTTAGGACTTTTTAAAAGAGTTGGAGAAGCGGAAAATCCACTAAAAGGCAATTGCCAAAGACTCCAGCAAAATGGAACAACTACTTATGCACTGGAACAAATAATAGAGAATTAAATAATCCGTTGGATCTTTTTACTTAGAGAAAACTAATACAAATTAATACAAATAATAATACTATAAAGTAATAGATGTTTATTAAAGCAGTAGACCATTTCAACATTAAAAAAAATGTAATTTGGTACAATGGTATAAATCCCAAACTGTTCTTAATTTGTTTTTCCGAGTGAGTGTGGGAAATTTCTGTGGGAGGGAAATAGTAAATCTATCGGGTAAACGGGAATAAAACCGGGAAAAGGAAGGGGAATCGGATAAGCAATGGCATTACAGGCTCTAGTTTTTGTTTTTTCGGTTACACTATTTATGCGTTTTTCCTTTTCGCTGAAACTTTACAATTTCCGTATTTAAAAGGGGATGGGCGATTGATGCCCTGTAAATAAAAACGCATGCCTTTCAAACAATCCGCTGTTTATAGCCGAAGTTGCAACCGAAGTTGCAGTTGCAATAAAAGTTGCATATACGGGATAAGCATGTGGGCCATAAATTGCCCACCTATTGACAGCTATATTTTATGATATTTTGGCATATGTTTATACGTTGGCATAGTTTCTGGGAGATGAGATAATTATTCAAGTATTGGCTGGGCATTGAATCACCAGCATACCAACATTTCCACATGCCTTTTTTAATGACAAGGATTTTATTTCAGCTGCCATCACAAAGAGCACATAAATAATGCATAGTTAAGGATTTAATTACTTGCTCATATCATATCGAAGGGAATCATTTTTTTTCCTCACTCAAGTGGCCACTCAGTGACTCCCTTGGATATTCAATGTTCCTGGCGTACTCCGCCATAATCTCTAATAATAATTTTTATTAGGAACAACCATTTCCTTGCCGCAGCAGCTGGCTAAGATTTCAATTTCCAATTGCTCCCGTAACAAGCTGCGTATTTATAAATTGATGTTTATTATGCACGAAGTGCATAAAGTTCATTGAACGAGTGTGCTGCCTCAAAGTGCTGACACACTTTGGCCAGGCAACTGCCAACTGACAAAGCGGCAGGCGGTATTCCAAACCCCCCCCTCCTCCGGACCACACAAGTGGTTTGACCTTAAACGATGCTGAACTTGAATTTGGTGTGGCTGCGGCTCCTATGTTCATTTCTCAAGTGCAAGGCGGCAATTTCAATTAACCCGCCGCGGAACTCGCCATAAATAATATTAGTCATAATCTCACTTAAGGCTTCTTCGATTCGGTACAGTTGACAAATTTGCTCGGCAATGGAATCTATGATTTAGTGGGTTCCCAGCTGGGTTCTGCTTACTTTAACAATTTTTATTTTTTTTTCTTAACCACCTGCCTGGGGGGAGGGGGGGACCAACTCACTCTTCTGGGCTGACGGCTCACCAGGTGTCGGATATGTAATTAACCACTTCGTGGACGGGCCTTTTGGGTTCTCGCCTCGCTCTGACATCCTGACACCTGCGCCCAGATTGTTGGTCAGACCTCCATAATCAGGTCTCCTCTTCTGCCACTCTTGATTGATAATTAATTAATGTGCTTTCTCCGTTTCATTTGCAGCAATTCTCCAGCGCTCCACTGTGGATGTGGGACGCATCAAGCTGCAGAGTGTGGCCACTTGCCTGTATCTGTGCATGGACGCGTGCGGTGTTCCCTACGGCTCGGTAAGTAAGCTTTACATGTAATAATAATTAAAAAAGAGATTTTAAGACTAGGAGACAAAGGAATACAAACTTATTTAGGTCAAAACGACTCACAATTACAAAAGAAAATGCAATATTACATTTTTGCTTGAGAAGAAGCCATTAATCGAATTCAATCAAAAAAGAAATTTCTATTATAGTTTATTTTTTGAATCCTTATGATGATTATGGAAAGGATCTATGCAAAGATGTTAAGGCTTGTGCGTGCATATTTGGCTATTTTGATCTTAAAAATATATACGAAAATTTCAAATGCCTATCCGAAGAGTAAAGATAAATTACAAGTTCAGACATCGTTATTTTCGTTATTCCCTGAACCGCGAAATCGATTTCGTATTACAATTTGCCGCTTTAGATAACTATATTTCGTTTGTGTAGCGGTCTATCTAGTTCATTGTGTTAGCACCCCTCTAACGAAAACAAAAACAAACAAAGGCCTGTTAAAAGATTGAGGTAAACCGAAAAAAGCCAGGGGACACTCAAATAAATGAAAGGGCGACCGAAGAAGGGCTAGGGCAATAAATAAAAAATTAAATGTGAACAAAAACAAAGCAACACGATCAGCAGCAACAAAGCGAGTCCTGGGATGTGTCCCTTTTGGTCCGGAATGTGTCCTTATGCGCGGTCAGGTCGTCAAGTGGCAACTGATATCCTTGGGTTCCGTTCCTCCTCGACTGTCCCTTCCCCTTCCCTTTAATTTTCCCTCTGAAATTAAGGCTACACTTTATCCCGCTGCGTTTCGAAGTCGAGGATCATAGTTGGGTTGCCTTTTTTGGGCTGGCGCCATGCGACCGCTTCGGCTGCGCTTCATTGGTCCGTCGGACATTAGTTTTTTGGTTTAATTTATTTCATTTCTTTCCGCCGTCGCGGGCACTTTGACCTTTCCGCATCCGAAATAGCAGCGAGTGTGCCAATTCTGTCAGCCGAGGCGTGCCCGCGTCCGCATTGGCGTTTTCTTCTGCAAGTATCTCGCGGATGCAGCGATACTTGCTGATTGATGCGCTTCACCAGCGGCCACTTTGTAGGCGGCCCTTTGAAGGCGCCGCATACCGCCGACGGGCCTATAACATAGCCGACATATCTGTAAGTTGGTCAAGTGGGCGGTTATATTGGGCCGTCTTGTTTATTTTGGCGACCAAGGCGTCCGGTGCTCACAGCACGAGATCCCAGATCTGAGAAATGGCTGCCTCCCAAACTCAAATACCCGCTAGTTATGGGCCCTGATTTACTGGTACTTTTAATACTTTCCGTCGGTGCTATTCATAGCACCTTTTGCCTTGTGACTGATCTCCGAACATTTCACCATAATACTTAAAATATTTTCTGTCTTGTGACCACCGAGGCAGGTGATTTCTGGCTTCGGCTAATTGACCAGAGGAAAACAAGAAATAAAAGCCCAAAACGTTTGCCAATTCATAAATTCAAGCCCAAAAACCCCGGTGAGTCAGCGTCTCGACCAATTAAAATGTCGTATCCATAAATGTTCACTACATTACGGTTTTGCTTATTAATTTGCATAATTTGTTCTGCGGCGAGGAATGGGACCGCCCGCGGAGGCCACGAACTTGGGTTTGGTCAATTAATGCCGGCCCAATGGGGCCCAATGAATATGTTGCATCATTATCATCGTTATTGTCCTGTTCAGGGGCGATAAGTGGCGGGCGGAACGCGTCACGCAGGTTTTCTTTTATTTTTTTGTTGTTAGGTTGTGTTGCCTAAGTGGTTCCGTTTGTAGGTGTTCCCCGTAATCTGGACAACAGGTTGACCCTTTCGCCTGGCGCCACTCGATAAGCTCCGATAGAGAGACCATGCAGCGCTAATGGTTCTGGGTATCTGCAGTCTCCTCTTCCCCGGAGTTTTCCCTTATCTAAGTACAACTTCATTTCCCTTTGGTGTCTGCCAATTTTCACTTGCAAGCCATAAAAGGCTAAAAATAAACGAAAATGCCTGGAAATACGCGTCATAAAAAGAGTTTTAGAGAGGGGAGCAGCATCCACATTGTTGTCACATATGTCAAAAAATTAGTCGCGACTTGACTCGACCTCGAATGGCGTCAACATACTCCACAAATGCTCCTGGCCTGGCCCTCACCCATTTGATGGCTCATTGCGGCTCGCCTTTCGCCTGATTAATTTCTAAATTTAAGCGGCGACATTTTCCCGGGTAAACAATCAGGCAGGGAATCGCCTGGCTGCCGTTTTATTTACGAAACAATTTTAATTGCCTGACAAGCGAATTAATTCAGTGTTGTTAATTGAATTTGATCTGCAGATGTCTAGCAGTCGGCGCATCCAAAAGGCCAATGTGAAAATCCTTTCTCCACTCTCAATTTACATTTTCCTTACCTAGCCCACAATTTCTCATCATCAGTCGGTTAATTCTTTGGTCCTTTTGTTCGGCTGTCATGAGGTGTTCATAAAGTAGAAATGTTTATGGTTAGTAGGGCTATCGATGGTCAACGCCGATAGGAGCACATCCTGTGATAATGAGCGCATTTATCCATCTGATTTCGTTGCTGATAGACAAAAGAAACAAACGCCGCCCCTGGACAGCAAATTCAAAGAAGTTTTATTTTCGTTTATGGGGCTACGATTCTGTAGAACTTAGCTGCTGGAAGAAATGCCGGACAGACAACCCTTTGATGTCTAGTAGGTTATTTCCATGTTTTTCTATTTACTGAATATGGCTACTGGTGGTTACCTTATAAGGTTTTGCATTATTTTGTCTGATTGCGTTTCTTAACTAAGCGAAATGTTGATTTAAGCAGACTAAATAAAGTGTATTTACAAAATTCATGAATATCTAAAAATGTTAAAAGGTTGAACAGAAAACACCATATTTCACATTAAATAGTCAGAAAAAGAAAATAATTTTTATTTTGGGGTAGGTACTTTACCCTTTAACGACATGTTACAAATATTTTAGATCCTCAAATGGATTAATGAAGTACCCACTAATATTGATGTACTAATGAATTGATTGCCAATATTTAGAGATCTCTTGAAACTTATGTTACCCAACTACCCATTCCCGCCGCCTTTTGTTTTGCCAAATCATTTAATCATAGCCCTTGGTTGTTGCAGAAAGACTTCACCGACGACTGCGTCTTCAACGAGAGCATGGGTCTGCAGAACTACAACACGTACTCCTCCACGTACCACTCGCAGCCGCGGAGGGTCTTCTACTTGGCCCTGAATGCCAGTGGCCAGCCCCGGCGCACCCAGATCCCGGCCAGCCGATCGCTGGGCAAGCTCAGCACCTACACGAACGCCATCACGGAGACGGTGCCGCAGGAGCGGGTCGAGCAGCTGATCGCCAAGAATTTTGGGGCCAATCGCGTCAAGCACGGCGTGCGGCAACTCTGTGATACGGGCAAGCCGCTGATCGAGCTGATCGATGTGGCCAAGTTTAAGGGGCCGCCACATTGCAGCAGCGGTAGCAGCAGCACGAGTGGCAGTGGCAGTGGCAGTAGTAAAAGTAGTAGCAGTAGCAGTAGCAGTTACGTTCCTGTGCCTGCGATCAGCAGCCTGAGTAGTATTAGTAACAGTAGTCAAAGCGAGAGTGGCCATATTAGCAGTAGCAGTAACAGTAACAGTAATATTAGTAGCAGTAACAGTAATAGTAGTAGCAGCCACAGTAATAGTGGTAACAGTGGCAGTAGTGGCAAGTCCAACAAGAAGAAGAAGCGCCGGTGCAGGCCGCACGAGCAGGAGGACACCCACAATTGCCACAGGCGCGCAGGAGCGGGGGCGGGGGCGGGGTCGGGGTCGGCTGTGGGCGCCCTGCGAAAACTGGGGCCCAAGGCGCAAAGGTGCAAGGAGCTGCGCGAAATGGCGGCCGCCGAGAAGCGAGCCCCGCCCAACTGTGGCAAGAAGAATGGGGCGAGGAAACATCCCGAGGCACCCAAAGGTCTGATGCAACGAGCCAAGGGCAATATCCAGCAAGGTGGCAAGAAGAAACCCAACAAGTCGGGGAAACAGCGGCAAACTGGGGGCAAAAAGCAGCAGCAACACAAGCAGCAACAGCAACAACATCAGGCCAAGGCTGTTTCCGGTGGCAAGCGGAAGCACCGGAAAATGGATCCCAGCTCCAGCAGCACCACCACCATGGCCACCAGCCTGGCCACGCCCCCCGGCAGCCACTGGGAGAGCAGCTCGCCCCTGCCCGCCTTTGCCCTCAGCGAAACCAGCGATCGGGTGGAGCGCAATGTGCGCATGAGCAGCGGCGAGGAGGAGCCGGATCAGGATCAGGAGCAGAGTGACCTGATGGAGCAGGTCGAGGACGAGGGTGACGGGGGATCCCTGGAGGATGCCAGCTACGAGGACGTCAGCTCCGAGGCCCACGGACGCAGTGCAGCAGCCGGTGACGATTCGCTCTACTACGATTTGTGAGTTTCCCATAAGCAAATTCCTTAGCTAACTCTTCATCTATTTTTCACAAACAAACGTATACCAAGTAGAGATTTTCTAAATTTTTTCTTCAATTATACAAAATAACTTGTTCTCAATTGGCAATAACTTTTTAATATACTTTATGGATTGGAAGTTCATATTTTCTAAATTTTTCTTAAATTAATTTATAATTACCTTTTGGCATTAACATTGATTGGAATTTTCCATAACCTAGAGTATTTCTAGAACTTAAAAGTATTTTCCAAATTTATTTCACACATTTTGTACTTTTTGATTTATTTTTATTTGGTTGCTGTTTTTTATTTTATTATTATATGTTTCAAAATTTTTAACTTAACTTGGGCTTGCAAACAAAATCAAAATGTTCAAAATGTGGAAAATGCCGTTGAAAAAAGAGAAAAGTGAAGGAAGAGTCGAAAGTTGCTGTAAAAAGTCTGGCCTGAGTATGCAAAAGATATTGTAATTGCAAGTTTACACAACACATCCACACACACGATCAGACACCAACAGACACCCACCCAAGTACACTGCACATCCAGCACCAGATCAACATCATACACATCATCCGCCCAGTGTGTACATATTTGATATATCACCAATATACCCAATATACCCAACATACCTACGACCGTGGCTCACTAAAGTATTTTTGATGCAGCGGACGGTTGTTCCCCCGGCGATGATCCCCCAGGTCAATGCCAGCCCCACTAAAGACGATGAATATCAAATGTATTACGACGGAGTCTCGAGTATTTTATAAGAACCTCTCAAGCCAACAATTTGGAGTATAATTACCATCGAAATGTATAATAAACGCACGCCCATCATCCAATCAAATATATCTAAAATCGAAGCCATAACCTTTCGCAACACAAATGACCGAAAGAGTCTATTGAAATACTTGAGTCTCTGTGGCGGAACTTTCACGTTCGGTTGACGATGAAAAAAAATACTCAAAAATACGACCACACCGATAAAACGAAATGAAAAACTTGCAAAGCGCTTTCCCAATATTGTAAACGAGTGAAGCGGTGAAAATTCGAATATGTCGAGGAACCCCATTTGTACATAGATACGCGGTTTAGTCGTAAGATACTTTTTTTTGTCATTGTATTGTCGAACCTCGCTGCCTCTCAGTGCGTAGCCTTAGTTCTGTAAATCAATTTTGAATGCGAATATTCCCATGGTGAAAATCGAGGTTAACCCTTGGCAAGCACCTATGCGAAACAGTGAAGCCAACTACACATCGAAAGCAACTACATATTATAAATCAAATAAACGAAAAATGGGAATGAAAAACTCACAAATCACAAGATTGTATTTTAATTAACAAATACTTATGAAACTAACATGTAATATTAATTTATTTGATCAACCAGAGTCAAGCGTGAAATTATAGTCTATAGCTTGAGTTATTTATTTATTTCAAAATATTTATTTATAAACTACTATTAAGATGCGTAGGCCCTAGACTTACAAAACTTTGTTATAATCTAAGGCATTAAACAAAAATTTTCCATATAAGTGAGTAAATGATCCACGAAAAAAGCATGAAAAAAACGCGAAAAAAATTAACTAAAAAATAAAATTAAAAATACATTAATATCAAATCGAGAGAGTGTTTTAGTCAATATGGTAAGAGGAGTAATCCTTGTCAACCTGGGCTTTCTGCATGGAATTTATTTATTTATTTTTAGAATTTTGCACGTTGCCCATGTTAAATTGAATAAATTTAAAAAATTATCACAATTCACTCATATTATTTTTGGCATGGTTTTCTGTAAAGCAGTTTCTACATATCCTCTCTATAAGTCCGCACCCCGAAACCCCCTCTATAATAATTTCTGTGCCCTTTACAGCCTGTGTCTGCAGTTGGTCGCCCTGGCTTTGCTCCAGTTTCCATCCAGAGTCATCCTGTGAGGAAATACTTCGATCTATCGCCGATACCTATTGGACCTCCGATCCACACAACAAAGCTAAAGTTCCTGACCTTTAAGCATAAGAGTTCAACCTTTAAAGCTACAACTAGCACCTTATATTTTCGTATTTATCGTTTAAGACTGAACAAAAAAGAACAAAAGCGAAGTACTAAGCTAAAACTACTGTAAATAAATTAAAATATTTTAAAAAGCTAACCTGTTATCTTTTGATTTATTGTCTGTCCCAACCACTGGCCGGCGATAGGCAAATGCCTATGCAGATTAAATTCTACTGTCACCAATATGGGACTCATTGATTGCGCTGCTGAACAGGTGAGCTGATAGAGATAATTGCTCTGGGAGAGAAGATCGCACCTCGCTCGCCAGCTCTCGTAATATGCTGATATCAGCTGACTACAGTCAAAGACCTTTTCTAGAGGTGCCAGCACGTGCTGAAAGCGTATTGATCATGTGGTCGCGGGATAGATCGCAGACCAGGGAGCCTCGGCTATTTGATAATTACATTCAAACGCCCATAAATCAAAGTTAAACGAGTTAACTTTTTGTATAACTAAACAAATAATTACAATTTTAAATGCCTATTGGATTTTTTTTTCCACTCTTTAAAGTGCCACTTAGTTAAATTAAAACCTTTAACTATTTGAATATATTTATATAATATTACAAAATTTGCATCTTTTAATTCTACTTATTATATTTATTAAAATGAATTTTAAATAAAATACTGTGCTTAATATAGGTGGCAAGCTATTGGTTTTACTTTCAGTAGATTCCCCTGTAAATGGATAATAGAACAAAGTTTAGCTAACTACGCTCGGATTACGGCGAGGAGACCCACACCCAGACCCTGTACCCCTGTCCTCCAGTCGGAACCGTAGTAAAAACAGTACCCAGTTCAAATCGTTCCGATTTTCCTGTGTGAGACAAGTCACGTAGGCCTTGAAATGGTGAAATTGCTGCTGCTCGCGGTCGCTCATATTCCCGCATTCGCATTCATTCAAACGCTGCTGAATTTTTCGCATGAATAGGCGAAACACGAGGCACGGCCAGCCCCCACAGCAGCCAAAAAAAAATAAAAAGCAAAAAAAATTGGAGAATGAAAAGAACACCGCGCGCCCACCCGAAACCGATCTGAAAAAATAAAGAGACCGGCCGCAGACCCCGGGCAATCCAAGAACCCGAACTCGAACCCGAGAATCCAAGTTCTCTTGGCAACATAACAACCTACATGAAATGGAACCAAAGTTCTCCGATCGAAAAGCTGGCGTAAGCATAAAAGAGCGGGTGACGTTGGCACACGCTCTCCACGCGCATTTCCGGGGCTTATCAGCTGCTCAGGCGATGATCACCATTATCATATGGCTGCCACGCCCCCGCACCGCCCTAGTCCGCTTCTAGGCTATAATTTGCTATCAAAGTCAGCTGTCTGAGAGCGTTAATTGGTGGTCGTCGGTCCTCCGTTGGCTGATTAAAAGAGTTCAATTTTGATAGCAGCGAACCAGCCTGAGCATTCGTAAAAATTGTACTCGGATGGGGAGCCTTAACAGCACGCAATGTCACAAACGCCAGTTGTTTCTATTTACCTTTCGCATTTGTTGTCATCAGCTTATGACCGCTATTAATTCTATCTAGAATGTGTCCCCTATAACATAGATTGCACTATTTTTCAAGGGTATTCCAACCTATTTACCAGTCGAGTTAAAAATTGCCAATTGGGACATTCCCATTTTTTTCAAACGTAAAGTGATTTGTTAATCTAAATAGTATTTTTTATTATGGGAAATGTTTTGCTGAGAACAAACTGTACTTGAAAGCTGAAAGTTTGTCTCGGAAAACATCTCAAAATTATTAAGTTTGTTTTTTTCTATCTGCAATCAAAATAGTGTTTAACATTGTTAAATATTAGTAGATACTTTCTAAAGTTGATTTTTTTTAAAAGTGCCACATTATTTTATTAGTTAACACTTGCATTGAACTCAATTCGTAGAATTAAGAATTTTACAAAGTAGTTAAAAAGACTTTTCATATCTTTTTAAGTATGCATATTATGCCATGAAAGGGTATATGGTTATCGGATTGTTGAAATTAGCTTCATTTCTGGTTTTGCTGTTATTATAATTTTGTTTTCGCTGATATTCGCACAAATCTCACAGCCAAAATGACATTTAATTTTGGCAGATTGCAGTCAAACTAGTACCATTTTGAGGTCTACGTGACGTATGGAGAATACACCCATTGCTCACGCTGAGTCACCGCGATCCAATTTGGTGTGGGCATGCCCCAAACAGTTCCCCGTCCAATCAACTGCACCTGCTCAATGCCAATGCCATTGCCATTACCGATGCCAATTGGTGTACAGCAAATTCGAGTGGCAGATTAGATAGATTTATTAATGAACACCCACACGAATATGGCGATACTAATTTGCTTCTACGACATATAACAACTGTTCACTGTCATTTTGTGTGGGATGCCGAACCGGGCAAGGCATTTAAAACTTAACCAAGTCAGATTGTTATCAAACTTTTAAGATAGTTTGAGGAAGATGTTTATAATACAATTCACTTTTTAAAAAATATTACGGTGAAAGCATTTCCCAGCTGTAGAATAAAAATTATTAGATTTTATAACAAAAGATTTGATTAGAGGGAATCATAAAGGCTATTGTTTATAATATATTGCCGAATTTGAAAAGTCTGATTATAGAATCACAGTACATATCTTATCATTAACCCAATCGGTAAGTAAAGTGTTTTATTCTTAAACTAATTTATTTCGTCGTATTATTAAGCCTTAAAAATAATAAATATCCATTGAGACGATTTCAAATGAACTTATGGGGAAAGTAAAGAAAAGTCTAAAGTGCAGAGAAGCGCATTCCTAAGTTAATTTCAATTAAACAGATTTCAATCATCCGGACATGACGGAAATGTCAGAATCTTCGTCATACCCGTTGGTCTCCCAGCCACCCTCTGCAGAGTCCGGTTTAGCTGCATTTCTAGTTCATGGCCTGCATTGCGTGAATATGATGAGTACGCTTAATTGGATTAGCTGCGATGTCTGCCGGGAAATGGAAAAGAAGACGGAGACGGGTTCGGGGCTAAAGAGCCAAAGTCACTGAGCGATTGCATAACGAGCCGGTTCGGCCAGTCGCTTGGAAAAGCGTGTGAAATGGAGTTGTAACCGGCATGATATTCTATTTACTAAATAATTGGACACAAATGTCTCCGATGATGGGAGAGCATGTCCATCAAGCGGCCAAGTAGTTTATGCAAATGATTCTCATGCTAAAAAAAATAAAATTTGTGGAAAAAATCAACTGGAGATGCGGGGCATCGATCCCCGTACCTCTCACATGCTAAGCGAGCGCTCTACCATCTGAGCTACATCCCCTGATAAATACTATCAGTCGTAGTTCTCATATAAATGCTTCAGCTGCTGTTCGTAGTGGTGAGCCCTTAATGTGTATTGGAAAAAGCTTTCAGCGTGAGCTTTTAATAAACAAATACTTATTTTAATATCTGAAGTGAAAAACTAAAAGCTAGAAATGTTTAAAATAAATAAATATGTAATAAAAAAATATGTTACTAATTAAGAATTGAAAAAAAAACTTCAAGATCTGTTCCCGCCCGGGTTCGAACCGGGGACCTTGTGCGTGTGAAGCACACGTGATAACCACTACACTACGGAAACCTACGTCATGAGCTCGTCAAAAACGCAAATACTTTATGTTAACGTAAAGCTACTAAGCAAAAAGCCAAACATGTGACTATCAAATAAAAGAAACAATTAAATATAAATTGCAGTGTGTATGACTCGAAAGTAAAAGTAAAGCTACGACCTAGTTTTCTCTCCTTTCCCGAGTTTCTTTGCCAAGTTCAAAGCAATGATAATGATGCACACTCTGTCAACGAAACACATAAAACTCCCCAGGATGCAACATATTTAGACCATAACAGCACTTTCTTTAATGGGTCTGTGTCCTATTTCCAGACAACCCTTCGCCTTGGGTGGCTCTCGACGTGGGCTGCAACAAATTAAAGCCATAAAAATGTCCGGGAATCGGCGTCATACCCGGCAGGCTGACATTGCAGGCGAGTCGTTAAACAGTTGATGATACAACACACCTGAAACGATCGTAAAACCAGCCTCATTAAATCGATATAAAAATTATTGTGGTTGAGAGAAAATGAATTAAATAAACTTTAATTTCACATCGGAAGCGGACAGTTGGGGCTAAGGTCAATTGATAGATTGAAAGTAAATACATGCAAAAAAATTATTCGAACTGTTCCCGCCCGGGTTCGAACCGGGGACCTTGTGCGTGTGAAGCACACGTGATAACCGCTACACTACGGAAACAACTGAAGATCTGGCGACAAAAAAACTAACTTGCGAGTAACTTCGCTGCTTGCCATCGATAAGGAATTCAGTCCTAACGTTTTCAAACCAATATATCATTGCTCGATTTGCATAATTTCCATGCGGATAAATGCTAGAATTAGTCGTCGGAAACCCTGATTTATGGACATTGCGATAAGCGAGTAAAAGTGTTTTGACTACGCTGGCGGCGATTATTTCTTCGATCTTGGTGTCTAAACTTGAACTTGTGGGGACATGCTGCGGCATTAGCGAGTTTCCCTTTTCCGATATGAACTATCAACTGTGCTGGGGCAAGGTGGCCTCTGAAAAAGGAAAACTCTCATATCATTTACTCGGGCGGTGCGTGCGGCGGCCCTATAAATACATTTTGCAAAAGCAATTAGGTGGCTTCTTGCCAAAATTGATTGCAAATTGTGTTGGGAGGATGCGGCATTGGCTATGCAGGGGCTCAGCGACTGATAAGGGCAATCGGTCGGATGCGGATTCTAAGTGGAATGGACACCCGCAATGGCCGGGCAAACGGGTTCAACTGGCCAATGGCGATACAAGTGACAAGTGAACATGGAAAACTAATTTATGTGGCGCATGCGACAGGAAATGCAAGCGTCGCTACTCCACGCCACTCCACTCGATTCGATTCGATGAATCGGAATGCAATATGCAATGTCCAATGCAAGCCCGTCCACGCGGCGCTGCAGTTGCTCAATGAAAGTCGGTTCTTGGTTCTTGGGGACACTACACTTGGCACCAGAAAGAGAGACCTTGACCGGGTCCCGGCTGGGCAACGGTAATACGAAACCACCGCTAAAACGCAACAACTGGCGAACAAGTGGAGAACACATAACCGCCTAACAACACTTTGCTCTTAACAACACCAGCGACAGCCACTTTTGGCCCCGCCGGCTCCCCAATTGAAGACGTGTTAAGGAAGCGTATCTATCGCTGGGATCAGCATTACTAACTGCACAGAGAGGAAAAGTTATGGTTTCTACAGCCTTTCAGGAGACCTATAACTGTGTTTTATTAATCCAAACAAAGGATACAAAATTAAAAAGTAAACAAAAATTTAAATTTTTAATTGGCTTAAAACGAAAGTCTTTTTCTCGTCTTCAAAGAGGGCTCTAAGGTAAAAGAATAGTTTTGTTGTTTAAAAACTACTTAAGCTTACCATAAGAACGAGAAATCGGATAATGCAAAGTATAGGAATATTTTCAGTTTATTATGGAACGATTTCAAAATTTAGTTTCTTAATAATCTCTTGAGATAATTTAAACTTATTAATATAATTTTTTGTTTGATATGCAATAATAATAATGTGTTCATCATAATATAGTTAGGTAATATTTGAAGCTTATCACTTGGCAACCTTCATTTATATGTAAGCTAAGAGTAAAGAATCACAGAACAATAAAATCGGACAAACTTTCGATTTAGAGGATAAATTTCGTTATAGCCCAATCGTTTTCTTGCAGTGCTCTTGGTAGCCGGTTCCAACTGCGTTTGGCTGCAGGCTGAGCCATCACCTCCATCATCATCAGCATCGGCAACTGGCCGCATCTCAACATCATCGCTTGTTGACCAAGTTATGCTACGCGAACAACAATGTGTCATGTCGGTCCGCCAGCCGCGGGCGAGATATGGCCAAGTTCCTAGAGTCGCTGGCACAGGAGATGTTGCCGCGGCCTTTCTTCACACCTCCCACAACGGGCGGCCAGAAATTCGCACGCTCGGGGCGCCAGCCGATCCTAGCCAGCTGTGCTGGCCAAGAACTCCCGATTCGATGAGATTGGATCGGACCTAGACCCCAAACTCCGCTGCGGGCCATCAACAGGCGCATTGATCTTGCTTTTTCCCGTCGTCTGCGGTTGCATCTTCATCTTTTATTAATCGCACCATTTATTTGATTATCTTAGGGGCCAGCGGACTGGCTTGGGATAGATTTATGCCTCGGCGGCGTAATTTACTCGCTAATCATGCAACACTTTTCATTTTGACACGTTCGGGCGGCTCTCACCAAAGCACTGCCAGCGGTAATTATGTAAATTTTTCCCCACCGATCCCAGTCGATCCTAGTCGATCCGATCCGAAATCGTCGATTGCCCGGGGGTGCCATTTTATGATCTATGCCTGCTTCGTGCTTAGAAGCGAACTTAACACAAATTGATAAAAGCAACAGCAACATCAACAACATGGGGCACTCGATCGGGGTCTTGGACTATTTTTACGATCATCGATCCCATCCCGCGTTCTTCTTGTTTTCACTGGCGAACACATCGCTTACATAAATTACGGGCAAGGACCAGGTCCGGTATAGAATTCCAGGGAAAACGCATCGGGCATCGGCCCGCTTGTGTTTTGACACCAAACATCCGCTCTAAGCCGCAGCGAAGGGGTTAGGGTTATCCATCGTGGGGCGGGGCCCGATTCTGATTCTGTTCCGAACCAAAATCGGGAGGGGGCAGCCGATCTTGTTAGCCGTTGCCGCTCATGCGCATGACTGCAATTTAAGCGCCATAAATTCTGTACTCCGCTCCCCATGTCGAAGGCAATATGTCAAAGTTGTTATCCCCTTGCACTTAACATAGGGTATGAGGGGTATGATCAGTTATAAAAAATTTTAAATGAATCTGATTTAAAGTGACATACCTCTTAAGACTTGTAGATTTATTCTCTAAAAATCTGCATTTAACGTTGATCAATTTTATGATCCATTTTAATGATAATTATTATTATCATATAGCTGTCATAGGAAGGATCATAAAGTGTATCTGAAGATCGTCCTAGATTTATTTTACTTTAACCATCGAAATCGAAATACAAAATATTAATTTTTTTTATAGCTGCAGGGTATAGAGATTTCTGCCGAAGTTTGCTTCCTTTCTTGTAAAGTACTTATGGTATAGCTAGTGGCTTTCCAAAATAATAGGTATTTTTAAATCGAATCCTTGGTAAGAGTATAAGATTTCCTTAAGACTTACTCGCGCATGATGCCCTTTCAGGCATTCTTCAATAATGTGAGGTTGCATTAGATGACTTAATAGCATTTTCGTTGGGCATGGTTTGTGGGGGCTAAGCAGCTGGATTGGATCCGTTTTCAAGTTCTACCAAAGAGAAGGGGGAAACAGTGGCACTAGCAGAGACTTTGCTGTGACATATGCAAATGGTAAAGGTAATTAAACAATCCTTCAAGCCATAACTTCGAGAGACATAAATTAGTGCTTAGCATTATAAATAAGCACAAACAATTTCAGCATTTTCTACACGATTAATAACGCCAATTAATCGCAGCAATGGCGGCAGGCAGCAGTCATTGCCATGTAACTGACAAACTGGTCGACAGTTGCTAATGAATTAATCAGTGCGGAGATTAGATCGCAGATTGGCGATTCTGGATCTGCGATCGGCGATCGGCGATCAGAAACCATTCAGGCAATCGCATAAAGAGCGTAGGCATTTAAATGCCCCCAGCACACAATATTATTAGCGGCGTAACTGACAAATGATAATTGGTATTTGCATGACAATTAGAATCGCCGTCCGATCGCTGCCACGATCGGATCAGATGGGCGCCAAGCGTCTTTGAGAAGCTGCCTCCGCGTCCGAGACGAATGGTCCATTGGTCACGCCGTGCACTTCCTGCATATTTGAGCCGGTTTAAGACCTCCATCCAGTGCGTCAGTCAGTCGGCCCATGATCAATGCCGCAGACTGAAACACTAATGCCCCCGAAAATGCGCCACAAGGATCGTATTTCTTGAACTTGACATTGAAAACAACATCGGCAGTTGAAGATGCTCCCTGGGCTGTCAATCCGCTTAGCAGGCGGAATGGTGCGATCATTATCGCTGATCCCCAACCAAATTAATTCCCGGTCCTAAGTGGCCTCTAATTGTTGCCGTTTATTTCGGGAGTGCACCCAAGCATCGATCGGTGGGGCATGCCACTCAGTTTATAGGGTTAAAGAGGCAAGTTCGAGTGCCGGGTGCAAACGTATCCAGTTGCAACGCTGACAAGATCACGTACAAAGTGCAACTTTGCTCGGCTGTCAATCAAAAAATGATGTTATTCCGTTCGCCCATCACCAAAGGGTTTGTTCAACTGGAATGTGCACCATTAAGTACTTGATATGTCGCTGCGAGGGCGACTTGATGTATTCAGCTGTGTGCCCCTCTAAAAGTGATCCCATAATCCGCTATTGTGCAAAGTGATGGTATTTAAATGATCTCTACTTTGTGATAATTCTGCTGTTATAAGCACCAAGGCCTTTAACCACTGCACTGCACTTCACGCAGTGAAGGAGACATCTCCGACACTATAAAGTATATATATTCCTGATCAGGATCAACTCCTGAGTTGATATAAGCATGTCCGTGTGTCCGTCTGCTGTCCGTCTGCCTGCCCGTCTGCCTGTCCGTCTGTCTGTTTCTACGCGAACTAGTCTCTCAGGTTTAAAGATATCGAATTAAAACTTTGCACACACCCTTCTTTCCTTTGCACGCAGTATATGAGTCGAAACGGCCGGGATCGGCCGACTTTATGCTATAGCTGCCATATAACTGATTGATCGGAAATGGCATAACTTTGGTGTTTGTTAAGTTAGAAAGTTGGGATTTTCTATGGGTTTTATAATTGCCCAATTAATCCGACATACCAAATTTCATAAGGCTCGGCCGATTATATTCTATAGCTGCCATATAACTGAACGATTGCCATAACTTTGATGTTTTTAATGTTAGGAAGTTGGGATTTTTATGAGTGTTAAGAATGCATCATATGAATAATTTTGGAGAATATAATTTACATAATATTCTGCAAGGGTATTTCAACTTCAAAACAAGAGAGAACGCTATAGTCGGATGCCCTGACTATCAGATACCCGTTACTCAGGTAAAAGGAGTGCGAGGGAGATGGAGATAGAAACTTTGATCACGCATAACTTTTAAACGAATGGTCCGATTTGAAAAATTTCTTCTACATTTCGATAGGTATTGATAAACACAATAAAACTGCATTTTTACTTTTCCGAAATATTTAAATTTATATTTAAATAAAATCGTATATAAGCGATTGTGGGCGTTAAAGGGGGCGTGGCACCTTTTTGAAACAAACTTGCGCTGCGTAGGAACTCCTAAAATCTGCATGCAAAATGCCAATCTTCTAGCTTTTATAGTTTCCGAGATCTCAGCGTTCATACGGACGGACAGACGGACAGACGGACATGGCTAGATCGACTCGGCTAGTGATCCTGAACAAGAATATATATACTTTATAGGGTCGGAAACGCTTCCTTCTACCTGTTACATACTTTTGCACGAATACAATATACCCTTTTACTCTACGAGTAACGGGTATAATAAGCTTGAAAATTGAAGTTCTTTTCGATTGGCATTGCATATAGTTTTGAAGTTTCTCCTTTAAATTAAAAAAATTTCCTTTTTCGCAATACATTTTAAAATATTTGAGGACCATTATATTTCTACTTATAGATTTATCAATTCCCAATTGTTAATTTATCTTTTTAATACGTTAATCAAAGTTTAAGACCTTTAAATTGATATTTATCAAAGTAACATAAACATGCTTATCAGGTTCTTTATTTCTCAACCAGCTGTATAACTCTGACTCTTCTAATTAAATGTAATCTTATCATTGATGAAGGTCCGTCATTAGCAGATTATCTAAAGCAATCGGGTTAAACTTCTTTCTACTCAAGAAGCTTGTCTTTCAAAATGTAATACCAACCTCTTATCGTTATCCAATATTTTCCCAGGAATGCTGACCTCCAATGGTGACATTACCTTGAACGACGAATTGTGATCAATGAGTGCGCCTTCGCAGCTATCGCACCTGGAGCGCAATCATTGGGAGATAAGCCGGCGGTATCAAACAACGGCCCACGAATGTGTTGGCCATCGAAAACACAATTTTGTCTGCTTATGTTTGGATTTGTATTTCATTTTTCCGGCAGTACTTGAACGCTAACAGGATGAGTCACCCGTCGTCGGTAATAACTAATTGTCTTTAAGCCTAACAGAATTACGTATATTAAAAGATTAGTGTCCGTTGCCGTAGTCGGCCCATTTTTTGCCCAGTGCCTGATCGCGTGCCTGCTGCCGGAGAACCTTGCCACTTCCAGTTTTTGGCAGCTCGGTGAGGAAGAAGACGCCGCAGTGGAGCTGCTTGTGCTGGACCACCAGGCGCTTGGCCACGTACTCCACAATGTCCATCTCGGTGAGTCGACTTCCCGGGACCTTGACCACTGCCGCCGCCGCAGGATCGCCATCCACCTCGTTCCAGAGGCCAAAGACGCAGGCCTCGATCACATCCGGCAGCTCGGCGATAACCTGCTCCAGTTCATGGGGACAATACTGGGCGCCATGGAAGCGCAGCAGATCCCCCTTCCGCTCCACGATGTGCAGGAAGTTCTCGTCATCGAAGTAGCCCATGTCGCCGGTGTGGAACCATCCCTGGTAGTCCTGCATGCGCTTCGACTCGTTCGGATTGGCGTAGTAGCCATTCCACAGTTTTCCGTTGTGCACCAGGATCTCGCCCGTCTCTCCGTGCCCCAAACTTCGTCCGGCATCGTCCAGGATCTTCACCCGCACCCCGGGCACAATCCTGCCCACCGACGAGGGCTTGGACACGCCCATATTGGCCGCCACTCCGCCGCACTCGGTCAATGCGTAGCCGTAGGATATCTGGCCGGTGATCAGGAAGTCCTGCAGCTTCAGAAGATTGGCCACGTAGCAGGAGCCACCGCCCACGCTCACAAATCGGATGCTGGCCAGTCGCTGCTTGCTGAGAGTGGGCGCCTTAAGGAGCGAGGCCACCTGCTGGGGCACCACCGTCAACAGGGTCACCTTGTACTTCTCCACCAACTGGAGCATGTACTCCGGCGTGTAGGCCCGGTCCGTGATGATCCGTGTGGAGCCGTGGCAGCAGCTAAAGAGCATGTTGAACATTCCCGCCGACCAGTCGATGGTGCTGAAGGAGAGCAGCACATCCTGGCCAGTCACGAACCTTAAATAGAGTGCTGATTATTAATAAGTCTTGGATTTAATAGGCAACATTTGGGCTTTGATTAATAGGATGAAGTTGCAAACTAGGTTGTATGTTCCCAATCATTGGAATACACTTGGAAAATTAATAAATTGGTAATGCTTAAGTTTGACTATCCAAAATTAATCATAGTTATTACAGGTTTGAGTTTACCCTACTAAGTATTATGTATAGGCTTTTAAAGGAAGTCTATAAAAACAATGATACATGAGTTACTTTTAAGTTAGATTATTCATAATCCCATAAGCTTTAAATAAATGGTCCCTTAACAGAAGTAAAAATTGGCCTAGGTATCCTTACTGTAAATCGATATTTGCAAGACCCTCATACTTCCATCATATTTCTTACCCAAAATCAAAGAGGCAAGCGGAGTTGCTAATGCAAACGGCCTTTGGTAATCCTGTGGTGCCCGAAGTGCAGAGGATGGCCACTGTGTGATCGCCGCCCAAAAGAAGAGTTTCGGGTCTGTGTAGAAGAAAAGCAGAAGTTTAAGGATGGTCTTATAAAAAATCAGCCAATAGAAGTCCTCACATGTAGTAAAGCTCGGCTTTGGTGGGTTCCAGCAGATCCTCCACCCGCGGCATGCCCAGTCGATGGTCCTTAAGCGTGTAGACATGGCTCTTGAGTATCCTGGCAATGATGCTCAGTCGCTGGTAGACGTATCCATCGCAGAAGATGATTCTCGGACGGGTGATGGAGAACAGATGCTTCATGGTGTCCTCGTCGTGCCAGGGACTAACCGCGTGGAAGGGCGTTCCATTCAGCAGACATCCCAGCACCACGGGCATGAGGTAGGTGGTGTTGGTCCCAGCGATGCCCACCACATCGTCCTGTTTCAGTCCCATTGCCTTCAGTTGCTGGGCAATGCGGATGGCGAAGGTTATGGCCTCGCCATTGGTCAAGGCTGTGCCCTCTGTGTCTGAAATCTGGAAAAGAGCAGCTATTTATTTCCTCTTTTAAGGATTACAAAAGGGTTTTGCATACCTGACAAATGCTGGACGGATGGTTCCGCATAAAGGCGAACAGAATTTTACCAATCGAACAGTCCACATCGAAGAAATTGGCCGGCCTTGGTCCACTCCAAATTTTAGTGTATTTATCGAATTGCGTGCTCGGGCGTTCCATTGTGGCGACTGATAAGACTGGCCGGGGCTCAGCAAGTGGGTTTCTGTCCGGGCGTGAATCCGCGTCCGGGTCCGGGTCCGATAACGGTTCTTCAGCGACTGGCGACCGCTTCCATGTTCGGGCCATTTGCAGTCCAGGCGGAGTCCAGTCGCCTTCCAAGCGGTTCACTACGTCATCGATTCGAAAAGCTCGTTGATAAGCGATTCCAGCAAGATAAGCCCGTTGAAAAATGTTTGAGATATTCCCTCTGATAGTTGACACCAAATTGAGTGAGTAAATGAAAAGGCCTTCACTGGGTGAATGCACCTCTCATGACCCATTTATCTTTATAAGTAATAGGAACTAGTTTATATTTTATTATTCTACAATAAGATACCGCAAATTATGTTAATTTATAAAGTAAAGCAACAGTTGTCTGACTTAGGTTAAAAATTTGTGGTAAACTATCCATCTATTTAGAGGAAAGTGTTTCATTTCATAAAATACATATGTAAATCGGTATTTAACCTGGAATAAAAAATAATTTCATTTCTACTAAAATTAGTATTAAAACAATTTTTGGTTGCTCTACCTACGTTAAAATTTGTGAAACTTTTTTGATACAAAAATATAGTACGAAGATTCTGTAGATTTATGAGGAGTTCTTGACCTCTAAGAAAAACGCTTTGGTGGCCAAGCGGTTGGTTTTGCCATTGGGACTGCGCACCAGATCCTCCATGATGATGGCTCCTCCGTGCAAGTGCTTGTACTTGGCGTCAATGTGAGTGGCCACGTAATCCACAATGTCCTGGGCCTTGAGCCCACTTCCCTGTCTTTTAACCACGGCGGCAGCGGCCTCATCCCCGACCAGCTGATTCCACACCCCGAAGACGCAGACCTCGGCCACGTCCGGCATCGCGGAGATGACTTTCTCGATGTCGTTGGGATAGTACATGATGTTCTGGTACTTCAGCATGTCTTTCTTGCGCTCCACCACGTACACGAACCCGTCGTCATCCACGTATCCCAGGTCTCCGCTGTGGAACCACATCTGAGCGTCTCGCATCTTGTGCGTCTCCTCCGGATTGCCGTAGTATCCAGCCCAATGCTGGTCATTGCACAGGCACAGCTCGCCCACCTCATCGGGTCCCAGGGACTCGCCCTTCTCGCAGATGACCTTCAGCCTAACTCCCGCCACCAAACGACCCACCGAATTGGGTTTCTCGTCGTAGTGAAAGTTAATTGAGGCCATGCTGCCCAACTCTGTGAATCCGTAGGCAAAGTGCAGACAATCCCTGCTCAGGCGACTCCTTATGCGGTGTTGCGTCTCCACGGAGGCCCGAGATCCGCCGAAGAGGTAATACTTAAGGCTCGACAAGTCGGACGTGCCAAAAGTAGGGCAGTTAGCCATCATGGCCATGTGGGTGGGCGCCTGAATTATCCATGTGATCTGGTGCTCCTCGACGAGTCGCATAAAGAAGGCAGGATCGAAAACATTGTCGGCTATGATGCGTTTTGTGCTGAACACTCCGGATGTGACGGTGGTCAGTAGTCCAGTAATCCAGTCCAGTGTGCTGTGGGTGTACTGCACGTCGTTGGTGGTCAAAGAGCTGGGGGAGCAATGGTTACATTGGAATCTTAATAATCGAGGACCCTACTCACTTGCTGGAATTGAGGATCTGTCGACTGTTGGTAACTGTCACTGCCTTGGGAACTCCCGTTGTGCCGGAGGAGCAAAGAATGGCTAAAGTCTGGTCATTGCCCTGTTCCAGTTTAGCTGGCAGGAAGTTTTTCTCAACGGGTGTGGCCAGCACTTCATTGATTTGAATGGAGTCCGCCGGATGATTGCGCATGGTGACGATCTTCACATCCAGGTGAGCGGTGGCAGCTCGAACCTGTTCGAACTCATCCCCGTCGCAGAAAATGAGTCGTGGCTTGGTGATGTTGAACAGCGCCTCGATGGTACTCCGCTCATATGAGATGTTCAGCGAGTGGAAGGCTATTCCATTGAAGAAGCAGGCGTAGGCCACGGCGGACATGTGGGTGGTATTCCTGGCTATAATCCCTACCACATCGGTTTGGAGTAGGTCCAGGGATCGCATATAGCTAGCCACGCGCATCGAGTTGTCATGCAGCTCGGCCCTGGTCAGAATCGTGTTCTCTGTGGCTGAGATCTGGAAGGTTTGGGTTTTACTCTTTACTACTTTTAATCGAGAACCCTTAAGTGCACCCACCTGCGCTATGAGCTGCGGATGGCGCCGCATCTCTTCGAAGATTATCTCTCCGATGGACAGATGTGGGTCAAAGTAATGTTCCAATTTGCCACTGCTCCAAACCTTGAGGTCGGCATCGTAGAAACTTGCTGGTCTGTACGGCATTCCGAGTTCAATTCTCGACTGAATGCAAAGTGCAACTGCAGGTCTCCTTTTATAGAGCCGATCTCTCTATTTGCGAACTGTTTTAGATAACTTTCGGGGCGTACGAGTAGGTTGCACTGATTACACCGACACGCGATTACAATAGCACTTGTGATTGTGATCAATGTAGTCGAGCAAGTGAGGCAATCTCCATAACAAAGTAATTGGCAGTAGACCCCCAAGATCTGTAAAGGCGGTGAGGCTGACGATCTCGCAGTGACTCGGCAAATTTTCTATTGAAAGCGACGTGTAATTTTGCAAATATTGGCATAGGGATTTATTGTTGATAATGACGTTTTTCTGAGCAAGATAAAGTAATCTTTCATAAAATAATAGGAGAAAGATTCTACAAGAAACTACTTTTTTACGAATGCTACTACTGCTACCATTTATAGAAAATTTATATCTACATACTTAATCTTTTTTCTGGAGTGTTTTTTGTTTGTATTTGTTATTCACCGGTAAATGTTGTAGTTAAATAAGATGTTATGGCTATAAGTCTGTTGTAATAGTAGGTTTTTGCTGACCTTAGGTAATACTTTCCGGTTCGTTTGAGTGCTAGCAATTGTGTGACTTAATAAATATCTAACCAAACATTTTATGCACATCATTTTTTAATTCATTTGAAAATAAATGTGTTTCAAATTTGTTATTACACATAGCAATGTTACCTAAATTTTTCACTATCCCTTTTACAAGTGCCAAATTAAACTATGCATCGTCATGAATTTCATTCAAACAATGTTTATGCTTGGTAATTGTTGATTCTGTGATTATCAGTAGAATTTAAGACGGGGTCACATCTCTCAAGTAGGCGGCCTTAACGGCCTGTCGGTTGACCTTGCCGTTGGCGCTCTTCGCCAGCTGGGGAACGATCTGGGCTCCGCCATGGAGATGCTTGAACTGCACGGAAACGTTATTCCGCACAAACTGCTCCACTTGCTTGGCATCCAGTTTGCTGCCCGATCGGAGGACCACGGAGGCAGCCGCGGCATCGCCCTCCGTCTCCCGCCAGATGCCAAAAACACAGACCTCGGCAATGTCGGGCATCTGGGCGATGACCTCTTCAACCTCATGCGGATAGTACATCATGCCCAGGTATTTCAGCATGTCCTTCTTGCGCTCCACAATGTGCAGGTAGTGATCCTCGTCGAAGTAACCAACGTCTCCGGTGTGAAACCATCCCGCTGAATCTCTCATCTCTGCCGTGGCCCCAGGATTTCCCACATAGCCGCTCCAGGGTTGTCCATTATGGCAGAGCACCTCACCCAGTCCCTTTGGACCCTGCAACTGGCCCGAGGAGTCCACAATCTTTACCCGAATGTTCGCCACCAAACGACCCACTGAAGTGGGCTTAAATTGGGTGTCGTAGTTGTACGATATCAACGTGCCCACCTCGGTTAGGCCGTAGGCATTCCTTAGAATTCCCGATCCGTGCAGGAAAGACTGCATCTTCTGCAAGGTGGCCACCAGGCAATGGCCACCAGCGAAAAGCAGATGCCTAAGGCTTCGCAGCTTTTGGGCTCGTGCATTTGGGCAATTGGCTAACATGGCCACATGGGAGTTGGCCATAATGGTCCAAGAGATCTCGTGCTGCTCACACATATCCAGGAAGTGGGCGGTGCTGAACATTTCGCTGGAGATCAGCCGAACTGTGCCAAATACTCCAGCTGTAACCAGGGTAATCAGACCAGTCAGCCAATCCAAGGTGCTGGGAGCATACTGAACGTCGTCGGAACCTAGGTAGCTGGAATTAAAATAAGAGATTAGAGACTTTAAGAATCCCCAATTTAAATTTTTTTCGGCTTTAAGGGAAGCGAATCTAAATAAGACTGACTAGTGCTAAGAATCATAGGGGATACATCTTAAAAAAAGGTATCTTTTTTTATCAACTGTTTACAATTTAGGTGACCCCAATTTGTGGGTATTATTTTAAATTCGTTAAATAATTTTAATTTATTTTAATAAATTCTCAGAGTTTTGCAATTCTTGGTGGCTCCCAGTTATATTCGTTACTCCAGTTCAGTCTTATAAATACCACTAATTTTATTGTGAAGACTTTACCTGTGTATCTCAAAAAGCTTGCGACTATTGGAGAGGGTCACCGCCTTGGGGGTTCCGGTGGTACCCGAGGAGCAGAGGATGGCCATGGTGCGATCGACTCCTCGCTGGAACTGGGCGGGTTCGTAGTCTTCAGGGAGGGGCTTCTGCAGCAGATCCGCCACACTCATTACATCCTTCAGCTTTCCGTTAACTGTCAAGATTAGAGCTCCCAGCGAGGCTCCTATATCCTTGATCTTTTCGTAGTCAGCCACATCGCAGCACAGGATGCGTGGTTTGGTGATCTTGTAGAGACTGGCGATGGTCTTCTGCTCCAGATTCGGATTGACGGCGTGGAAGGGAGTGCCGTTGAATAGGCATCCGTAGGCCATAGCTCCCACATGAGTGGAATTGCGGGCCATGAGGCCCACCAGGTCCGTCTCCTTTTTGAAGCCCGAATCCTGCAGATAGCAGCCCACCTTGGCGGCATTCTGGAGCATCTGCGATCGAGTCAGCCGCGTGTTATCCGAGTGTGAGATCTGGAATATCCTTTGGGGCTGCCGCTGCAGCTGCCGGAAGATGATCTGGCCCACGGTCAGTTCGTCGTTGTAGAGACTCTGCTGGCCGGAGCCGCTCCAGACCTTCTGATCGGGATCGTAGCTGGTCAAGGGATTGCCGTCGAGGTCCAACATTGTGATGCACGCGCGGCTTGAAACTGTTGCATTCTCGAGTGTCGGCAGGTCTATTTAAAGGTCAACGAAATTGGAAAAATTAGCCGGCAATTTAGCAGTTAAAGTGTCCGGATATTTAATTTCACCTATTGATTGCCAAGCCGTTCGCTTGACACGATATCTCTGTGGAAAAACGTTTGGCGAATCAGATGATTGTTAACCTAAGCTCTCAACAACCGTTATTTGCTAATAAATAATGCTTGTTTTAATTTTGCATTTTATTTAGGTTAGATTGGATGGGAACACATTTTAAAATATTGAAATTGTCTCACTTTCCGTCGTGATATTAATTAAGATTAGTTTTTTATTGTGTATTAAGCTATTGATACATTTTTAGATCAATAAAAGATTTAAATAAGTTTAGGCCTTTTTGAATAAAAAAAAATTCTTAACAGAGTCCGATGAACTAAAATCGGTACCGCGTCACCTGCATGTGAGTTTCCACACTAGATGCGTTGCGCCACCTACATGTAAAATTTAAGAACTAAATTAGGTAAATTTAACAAGTAGCGCTCTTTATTTTACTTTACATTGCTGTCGTTTTTTTAAGTATTTAAAATGCATTGAAACATTAAAAAAGTAGACTACTAAATTTAAGTTTTAGAAGTCTCCAACAATTTTATAAATGAATTACCTCAAAAGTGAGACTTACTGTGGGCCGGTCCTAGCCAAATTGGCGCTTAAATTTTTTAATATTTTCGCTAGGGCCTGACGAACCAAAGTTCAATTCAGCAGACCTCCAAATCGTCGATCTGAGTACCGGGGTAAAAAAAAGAGCCTGACGAAAAGCGTTCGCCCTCTCATATAGCTGACGAACATATTTCGTCGATCTAAGTACTAGGCTTTAAAATTAAAACTTTTGAGGTGCCTCTTGTCAGCGCAGTTCTTAGGTTAGAACTGTTAGAACTTAGTGCAGCTATGAACATTAAATTAGCAAATAAATATCAGTAAACTAAAAAAACGTTAAATTTAAATTGTATTGATTTTTAATTTCTTTGTACAGCGTCAGACTTGTCTTGCCAAGGTGGTTGATAATATTTTTTTACAGCTCATTCCCGCAAATAAGATTTTTAAATTTTAACTGCTTGTCAAAAAACCCAGCTGATTGCGGACGCTTAATTGTGATGAACTTTCAAAAATGCAGTCACACTGGAAAGATTAAAGTTTTTCTGCAAGGGAACTCGTTTTTCCATCTCGGTACAAGGCTTTACAATTTTACTTAACTGGGAAGACAAGATTAACAGAATGCTGTACCTCCCAGAAAGTTCCTACGACGCTGATCATAAGATCTGGATTGGTGATCAAGTGAAACATTATTTTGATCCACACTTGTCCATCGGAGAGATCATTTTCCAAGAGATGCGGCGTCATCCGCAGCTTATAGCCCAGGTGGGTGCATCCGAAGGTTGTTTCTTGAGAAAGAGACTAAAGTTTAAAGGCTTCTAGATCTCGGCTACGGAGAAAACAGTGCTGACCAGAAAGGAGCTGCATGCCAACTCGATGCGGGTGGCCAGCTATTTCCGATCGGAGGGAATACTTCAGACCGATATTGTGGGAATCATTGGCCGGAACACCACCCACATGATGGCCGTAGCCAACGCCTGCTTCTTCAATGGAACGGCCTTCCACTCGCTCAACGTCGCATACGACCGAAGCACCATCGAAAATATGTACAACATCACCAAGCCACGAATCATTTTCTGCGATGGGGATGAGTTTGAGAAGGTGAGAGATGCCACTGCTCACCTGGATGTAAAGATAGTTACCATGCGAAATCATCCTTCGGATTCCATTCGGATCGATGAAGTTCTGGCCACGCCAATCGAGGAAAGCTTCCGGCCAGCTAAACTGGAGCACGGCAATGATCAGACTTTGGCCATTCTCTGCTCCTCGGGCACAACTGGAACTCCCAAGGCGGTGACCATTACCAACAGTCGACTGGTCCTCGCTTCCAATGAGTAAGATTTCGAACGAGTTGCTTTGAGCTCATCTAAATTCTTCAATACTTTGATCCCCCAGACATCTGACCACCGCTGACATCCAGTACTCCCACAACACCCTCGACTGGATCTCCGGCCTGGTAATGACTATTACCTCTGGGGTGTTCAGCACGACCCGCATCATCGCCGATAATGCCTTCGATCCCGTCTTTGCCCTCCGACTCATCGGGGAGTACCAGGTTACCTGGGTTAATCAGCCGCCCTCCGTCATGGCCATGATGATAAATTGTGCAGAGTTTGAGACCTCCGATCTGTCCAGCATACGTTGCTTCAAGTTCGGAGGATCTCGGGCTGCCGTGGAGATTCAGCAAGCCATTCGGAGTCGCCTGAGAAAGGACTGTCTGCAGTTTGTCTATGGATTTACGGAGCTGGGCGCCGCGGCCACCATCAACTTGCATTTTGACGAGAAGGTCGGCTCGGTGGGTCGATTGGTCAGCGGTCTTAGGGCTAAGATTATCAATGATCAGGGCGAATCACTCGGACCCGACGAACTGGGAGAGATCTGCATCATGAAAAATCAGTACTGGTCAGGATACTATGGCAACCAAAAGGAATCCCGCGCCATTCGCGATCCTCAACAATGGTATCACTCCGGAGACCTGGGATACATGGATCGCGATGGTTTCCTCTACATTGTCGAGCGCAAGAAAGAGATGCTGAAGTACCAGAACATCATGTACTATCCCAATGATATTGAGAGTATCATCTCGGAGATGCCACAAGTGGCAGATGTATGTGTCTTCGGGGTGTGGAGTGACCTCTATGGAGACGAGGCTGCCGCAGCCGTGGTGAAGAAACTGGGCAGCGAACTCCAGGCCCAGGATGTTGTTGACTATGTGAAGAGGCGGACGGATTCCAAGTACAAACCAATAAAGAAATAAATTTGAGACATGACAGAAAGGCTTTCTATTGTTGCATACTTCACTGTTGGCAGGTTTAATTAAAGGTCAAGGAAATTGGAAAAATTAGTCGGCAATTAGCAATTAATTTCACCGTTCTCTGTGAAAAAAACGTTAGAGAATCAGATGAATCTTAAGGGGACGATCCATAGGATGTCTATATCCTATAGCTCTCATAGGAACAATAGGGTGAAATCGGTCCAAATTTGATGTTTTTCAGAATATTTCTCGCAGTGTGTAAGCTATTGACATACATTTTTCCAAGTCTTATTTATTTACGCATATCTTGATCAGAGTAAAAGCGAATGCCGATCCCACTTATATCTTATAGCTTCCGTAGGAAAAATTGTTAATGGCTGCGAAAATATCCCATTTTTCTATTTGTATATGACATTTTTGCAGTATAAAAGCTATTCACATGAAACTATGCAAATCTAGTTTATTTATGTACATATACCTTATTCCTTTCGTTTCTTTTTTAATTTTAGCAATTTTAGTCTGCAAGGGTATTAAAACTTCGGCTAGGCGAAATTAGCTTCAGTCATCGTTGTTATTTAATAATGCGTGTTCTTATTCTGAATTTTATTTACGTTATATAAATTAAGGTTAGCTTTTTAATGCGGTAGTTACTAAAATATTTCTAAACTCTTAGCCCATTTTTAGATCAACAAACGATTTAAATACGCTTAGGACTTTTTGAATAAATTAAATTCTTTAACGGAATCGCGTCACCACACTAGATGCGTTGCGCCACCTACATTTGAAATATAAGAACTAAATGAGGTAATTTTACCTAATGGCGCTCTTTACTTTAGTTTACATTGAGGTCGTTTTTTACAGTATTTAAAATGCCTTGAAACATCAAATCAAGTAGACACCCTACTAAATTTAAGTATTAGAAGTATCCAAAAATTTTACAAATGAATTACCTGAAAATAAGACTTACTAAAAGACTGGAACGAAAACAATGTTGTGATCGCCGTGTAACTTAAGATAAGAGTGTCTCCCTAAAGTCAGGTAAAAGCCGATCGGAATCAAGATTGCGCCTTCAGAGTGAATTGTCATAAACTTTGGGGGACCAACGAACAAGATGATAAGACAGAAAGTTAAACTGATATGTAATGACATCTCTTCGTGGGCTTAGCTGATAAGCATTTGGCAAAGAAGTTACCTGCAAAACAACAATCCCATGACTTTTATGGGAGTCAAGTAAGTTTATGTAAATAGATTACGAATTTTTCCACTACAGTGAGATGCGGTAGCAAAATCGTTAACTAATTAGGCGAGGGTATATAATTTTGTAATAAGAATAATTTTACTAACAGAAAGTGTCTTTTAAATTTGTTGTGATTATTTGAACTTTAAATAATAAATAATTTACAGATAAAGATATGCGATAAACATATAAAGATTATACGAGCACAACCCATAAATGTAGATAACCTACTGCTACTCCTACTAAATTTGATAACCGTATGAGAGCTTGGGAATATATAAAAGAGAATGCTACCGCGAATCGTCAGCAGTTACAATTTGACTTTACTGGCAAGACAACGTAAACCTTTTAACAGAATGCCGTACCTCCCAGCAAGTTCTTACGATGCTGATCAGAAGATCTGGATTGGTGATCAAGTGAAGCATTATTTTGATCCACACTTCTCCATCGGAGAGATAATTTTCCAAGAGATGCGGCGTCATCCGCAGCTTATAGCCCAGGTGGGTGCATCCGAAGGTTGTTTGTTGAGTAGAAGACTAAAGTTTAAAGGCTTCTAGATCTCGGCTACGGAGAAAACAGTGCTGACCAGAAAGGAGCTGCATGCCAACTCGATGCGGGTGGCCAGCTATTTCCGATCGGAGGGAATACTTCAGACCGATATTGTGGGAATCATCGGCAGGAACACAACCCACATGATGGCCGTAGCCAACGCCTGCTTCTTCAATGGAACGGCCTTCCACTCGCTCAACACCGCCTATGATCGGGACACCATCGGAAAGATCTTCAACATTACCACGCCACGAATCATTTTCTGCGATGGGGATGAGTTTGAGAGGGTGAGAGACGCCACTGCTCATCTGGATGTAAAGATAGTTACCATGCGAAATCATCCTTCGGACTCCATTCGGATCGATGAAGTTTTGGCCACGCCAATCGAGGAAAACTTCCAGCCAGCTAAACTGGAGCACGGCAATGATCAGACTTTGGCCATTCTCTGCTCCTCGGGCACAACTGGAACTCCCAAGGCGGTGACCATTACCAACAGTCGACAGATCCTCGCGTGCAATGAGTAAGATTTCGAACGAGTTGCTTTGAGCTCATCTAAATTCTTCAATACTTTGATCCCCCAGACATCTGACCACCGCTGACATCCAGTACTCCCACAACACCCTCGACTGGATCAGCGGCCTTCTAACCACTATTACCTCTGGGGTGTTCAGCACGACCCGCATCATCGCCGATAATCCCTTCGATCCCGTCTTTGCCCTGCGGCTCATCGAGGAGTACCAAGTTACCTGGGTTATCCAGCCGCCCTCCTCCATGGCCATGATGATGAATTGTGCAGCGTTCGAGACCTCCGATCTGTCCAGCCTACGTTGCTACATGTTCGGAGGATCTCGGGCTGCCGTAGAGATTCAGCGAGCTATTCGGAGTCGCCTGAGAAAGGACTGTTTGCAGTTTGTCTATGGATTTACGGAGCTGGGCGCCATGGCATCCATCAACTTGCACTTTGACGAAAAGGTCGGCTCGGTGGGTCGATTGGTCAGCGGTGTTAGGGCTAAGATTATCAATGATCAGGGCGAATCCCTTGGACCCGATGAAGTGGGAGAGGTTTGCATTATGAACAATCAGCATTGGTCGGGATACTATGGCAACCAAGAGGAATCCCGCGCCATTCGCGATCCGCAGCGATGGTATCACACCGGGGACCTGGGATACATGGATCGCGATAGTTTCCTCTACATTGTGGAGCGCAAGAAAGAGATGCTGAAGTACCAGAACATTATGTACTATCCCAACGATATAGAAAGTATTATCTCAGAGATGCCACAAGTGGCCGAGGTATGTGTCTTCGGGGTGTGGAGTGACATCTATGGAGACGAGGCTGCCGCAGCCGTGGTGAAGAAACTGGGCAGTGAACTCCAGGCCCAGGATGTTGTTGACTATGTGAAGAGGCGAACGGATTCCAAGTACAAACAATTAAATGGAGGAGCACTCATCGTCGAAGATCTGAAGCGCAGTGCCAATGGCAAGACTAATCGAACGGCCAACAAAGCCCACTTCTTGCAAGTGAAGGATACGATTTGAATGTCTTCGGAATAGTTTACATACTTATTTCTTCTAAAACCAATAAAAATTCAATTTTAGACATAACAGAAAGGCTCTCTTTAGTGTATTCTTTCATTTCGTTTTGCATCATTTATTTATAAACATTTCACAAACATCATTATTCTGGGGGTTTTACACAATTATTTCGTTTTTTTCTGGTTTCCGTTTTAGGACTTTTTCTTTCCTTTCGGCTGACAACAATTATTTCAACTATTTTGTAAAATTATGCTACTAATCTTTCACTTGGGCATTTGATTTGCTGTTTTAATTTCTCACCGACGGCTTATGATGTGTTATTGCCGGGTCTAAATGTTCGTTTAGAATTTATTTCGTTTGTGGTTTTGGCGTTGTTTCTTTCTGCGTTTTGGGTTATGATCCAGGATTGGATTGCACTACAGTGAAATGCATGCGATTTTTCCTTCCGAATTGATTCGGTCTTAAGACTATACTTGTGACTGTGATCTGTGCTAAATCCTCTCATTGTCTGGGGATCGTGGATTTTTTTCTGTCTTTGAGTGTGCATGTCCTGACTTAGCTCTATAAAGTAAGGTGATTTGCAGTGTTTATTGATTCGATTTTCTCTCGCCATCGATTGCAATTTCGACTCGAATGATTTGGTTGTTGTCGTTTGTATTTACACTTCATATCTAGAAATTATAGTTTGAGTTGCTTGATTGTTATAAATGGGCCATGAGCCGCCCCTTTTTTGGAAGATATGTGTTATGATTTATCTAAATTTTAACTTGCATTTCTCAAACTCGTTTGCCCCCTCAAACTGTGCAAAGATTTCGTTTTCGATTTGGGTGTCGTTTTGATTTCTTTTGTGTCATTAGTAAAGATTAAACATCGAGTGAGTGGTGAAAGGGGTGAGTGAGTGAGTGGTTCAAGTGAGTTCGGATAGTGGGTGGTGAATGCAATTTGCCTTGGCGCTTAGTAGCTTAGTTATGTGAATGCTTTATCTAGTCTGGTTTCGAACTGCCTCTTAGGATCTACACATACGTTAACTTAGGAGCTACTCGTTCGCATAGTTCTTCTCGTGTTTACATCGCATTGGTAAATGATTTAATCTCTATGCTTCTCTTTGTTAATCAAAACCTGTAAGTCTTTTTGGAACGCATCTATATATAAAGTTGTGCACATTTCGTGTTACGATTTCCCGTAGTTGTGTTTCTCGTTAACCTAACCATTAAATGACATTTACATGTTCTGACCCAAACTATTTACATTGA
Organism: Drosophila fuyamai; assembly: GCA_018153365.1. Classification (NCBI taxonomy): domain Eukaryota; kingdom Metazoa; phylum Arthropoda; class Insecta; order Diptera; family Drosophilidae; genus Drosophila; species Drosophila fuyamai. The sequence continues at coordinate 8,095,222 of JAECXW010000116.1, read as the reverse complement.
ACTGGACTGCCGCTGCTAAACGATTTGCCGGAAAAAATGATAATTGACCGAATTGGAGAACGGCAAATGAAGAGCAGCACACAACCTAAGTATGTTTTTCCACTAAAAATAAATGCCGAAAACAGTGTTTCGCCCTCCCATTGTGTATGACCTAATTTAATTGTTCTGCCGTCTGCGTGATTATTTTCTTCTAGTACATTAATCAACGCATTTCAATCAATCAGCCCGTATCCGGCTGCAATCCACTTTCTACGAATTTTCGATCGTCTCCTGGTTCATCAACTATATGCTCACATTTAAAAACCCTGTATGTTCAATAGCTTCATATACAATACAACTATAGCTAGAGTTATAGTTATAATTTGCGATCTCTTTCAATATTCTTTTACTAGTTTTTGGTTTCTCTTTGCTTGGCACAACTTTTACAACATGAAAGTATCTATAAATATTTTCCGTTTTCGGGTTTCTTTATGTTTTGATCGTACTTATGACGCTTGTTTAATGACAACAATTATTATGCAGGGTGCCTTGTGTTGTGTCTATATATTAGAATAAGTTTCAATTGATTTTTGATTTCATTTTTACGTTTAATTTCTTACCTTTAGATTATAAATGATAGCAAACAAAAAGCATTTCCAAAACCAAAGAAAAAGTTAAAACAAACATGAGAATAAAACAGGCTTCAAGTTAATAAAAATATTAAAAAACTACGAAAACATTTTATTTAATTTTATCTGAAGGATTTAAGTTGTTATTGTGGTTCTGGTTCTGTTTCTGTTGTTGCTATGTAGAATTCACTTTAATTATAATTCTAAAATTAGAGTTCCATAGTTTATGGTATCGGTTAGTGCATTTCTCTAATTGGGCTCAGGGAAGATCTTCAGTGTGAAAGGAGTAGAGTTATCAAAAAGAGAGGAATAGAGTTATAGTGGGGAGAAAATGGAGGAGAAATCTTCTTGGCATACAAAAGGCACTTAAATAACCAAAGACTTTTTTGGATATGAAAAGAACTGTATATATCTGATCTAATTTATGTCTTATATTACTGATTTTAGTAAATTTAGGTGTAGTATTCATTAAGTTCTTTGGGGACTTTTACTACATGATAAAACATTTTGTATTGTCTGTTAATTGGTTTATGGTTTGCATGTTGTATATTTTTATTTTGTAAGTCTAATTAAGGAAATTAACTAGCTAAGTGGCCTCTGCGACCCAATACATAATTAGGTAATTGTTAATTTATACTAATATTCTAAGGATTCAAATCAAAAAGGAATTAGAATTTGGGGGCTTAATTCCCCGTGAGTACAAGAACAATTTAACTACGATTAATATTGAACTCTTAAATCAAAAGCAAGCTTTATATAAATAATGAAGAAAGTTTCTAAGAAAATTTTAGGAAAAATAACTTGCAGATACCCACCAGTTTCAGTAGAACTTATCATTTAAGAGTAGTTTGGGCAAATAATGCGAAAATAAAAATCTGTTTTTGTTTTCTGTGTGCTTTGAAGGATTCTTCGATATTTTCGAGTCGATTCGATTTTTATTTACTTCGATGGTGAACATAATTAAATTGAATTTACCTAGATTTTCTCGCTTCGGTTAGTTGTTCGTTTATCGACTAAACTTAAATTTATCTACACGCTTTTTACAATTAGAATTGATTTAAACTAGTTCGCTTAAAACTTATTGTATGACATATTTACAAACGTCGAATTATCTACGACCTCCTCTCGCTGTTTGCGGCTTAACTAACTTAACGCATTTAAGTACAAATCAATTGCAATTTTTTAGAACTAATCTAGAGTCCGGAACAAAACTCGATTATCGTCGATTACCAGCTAAAATAATTAATCAATTCGTAACAATTTGGAGCATCCTCAGAACAAATCAAGTCAAACAAGTGTTGTGGTGTGTGTCAGTGTGTGTATCGTATAATTATTTATAACTTTATCTACTATGCAGTCACTCTTCATCAATTCAACTTACAATTAACTATAATTTTGTCATTCACCAAACATTATTTGTTTTTCTTTAGTGGAAGTGCGTTGAAGCCTTGCCGGATACCGATCTTAACTATTCTGCACTGATCCGAGACATAACCATACATATAGCATTATCGTAACGTATCCCTCGATTTCGTTAACGGTATAATTAGTTAATTTCATGTTAGATTCTACATAGCCACTGGATTTCAGAGACGCGCCTTAGAAGGTCCTTTATCGGTTTAAACCATTCAATCAAGGTGTCAATCAAGAAATCAACCAAATTGGAAATGAAGCCAACAAAGCCATAAGCAACACAAAGCATGAAATGAAGACAACCGAAATGGAAAAGAATGAAAGAAATAGGTTAGTACATTCGTGTTGGCCAACAGGGCCAACTCTTCTATAAAGTAATTGGTGTTTGGCAATTGGTAACGGCATTTACTCATCCTCCTCCTCCCTGAAGAGATATGTGCTCCAGTAGACCAGGTTGAACAGGGCGAAGACCAGCGGGAAGGTGATCCGAGATATAACATCGATTCTCTTGGATCTAGAACATTGTCTTTGCATATTAAACAAGTACGAAAATGCAGATTAATTGATCATCTAAAGATTGGCTTTTTGATTTTTGTGATTACTTGATTGGTTTATTCTTTTGTTTTCTTCGTTTTGAAAAGTTCCAAATTTGGCAAAATAATTTGTTTGTTTTAAAAGGGGATACGAACACTACGTGCTGGAAACGAAAAGTGCGCTTTATTCTGGGGAGTTAATATCTACATACAATGGGAGAACTAGCATCGGTGGGTCAGGATGCCGGTTAGTCGGGAAAACTATTTCGGGGGAAAATCGAATCTCAAGGTCTACAAACAAAATTAGTATTTTAAAACAAACAAATCACACTCAAAACGAAAATTACTGAAAAAGGCAAAGCATAATGCGTCGCACAGCCACGGAAAGTGCTGCCGATTCACGGTATTCAATTCAACTCAATTAAAAACATATATAAACTGAATTTTATTTCACATATACTTGGCTCAGTTCAGCAAGCAATTAAACCACGTCATTATTTTTATTTGATTTGGCAACAAAAGACAGCGGGCAAACAGAATCGAACGAACGGCAAGCAAGCGGCAGATATCGGGTTTGGTATTCTTTGGTTTTTCGTTTCGGTATCTTTCACAGGTTTTTTCAATGACTGTTGAGTTATGTGATAGCAAAAAGTCAACAAGAGTTAGTGAAAGAGATATAAAGAGTAGAATAGTACATGTTCACAACATCAAAAAGTAAATCCATTAACTACTACGGAACACAGATACATAGAGATTTGGTGGACTAAACGAGGTCGCTACTAAGGTAGGATCGAGTGGTTCGGGATGCGGAATCCCGCAGTTACCTTGTGGGGAACTTGGATAGCCAGGTCTTGCAGCAGTTGGGTCGCTTCGGGGCCTGCATGTGCACCTCGCACTGGAGCCGCTTTTCCAGGGCCAGCGGATCGCCGGGATGGCGGACCAGCGGTTTCTGTTGGCCGCCACCGCGCGTAAATTGCGACGCCGTTTGACATGAAAGTTGCGATTGTAGTCGGATGTAAATGAGGGGCGCAGGTGGTTGGGTGGTTCAGTGGTTCGGTGGTTCGATTGTACGATTGTTCGATTGTACGATGATTCGGGTGGGGCAAGTGCATTGGCATGTGCGTAATTTGATTTAATTTCGTCGCAAATTTTTCAATTCAATTCCGGTCGAGTGGTTTATTTTGGTTGCCAGCGATGTTCGGTGATGGTTGGTAGTGGAAGGTTGGTTGGTTTTTTATTTTTTTTTTAGTTGCAGTTTTTCAGGTTTATTTGTGGTTGGTTGTTGATGTTGGGATGGTATTTGGTTGTTGTTGTAGTTGTAGTTGGGATGAGCACGTTTGAAAAAAGTTGTTGAATTTTGCATTTGTTTTTGGTTTGGTTTTGTGATAATAAAAAAGAGGCAAATATAAAAGAAAATAGTTGTTTTAATAGTTTTATCATAAAAATGTTGCTTTAGCCAATTTAGAGTTGGTTTTTTTTGTTAAAAAAAACCAAAGTGAGTTTTCTCTTACCCCAAAAAACACATGCCAATTTAAATATCAAAATGAAATCATTAAAGTTAGTTTGGGGAGAGAGGGTGATAACACAGGTAGATAGTGTCCCCCACCAACTCTTCTGATATCCTTCCAACTCTAACTAAGACCCCCAATAAACCATAAGCTGTTTGGATTTTAAAGAGATATATCAAGAGGTAAGTACCATTGCGAACGTTGCATTGCTATCTGTATCGAGCAGATCTGAAGCGGCATCTAAACTGGCCTGCTCCAGATCGCGGCGCTTCTTTTTCATATTCTCCTTATGCATGTCTGCGGCCCGATCCGTATATATCATAGGATATATGTTGCATGTGATGGAAGATGTTTGACAAGAATTTATTTGTTCCACGGCAGTTGGTTGGTTTATGTTTTGTTTTTGGATTTTTTACAGGTTTTATTGGGTGTGTTAGTTTAGATGCACAGTTAAACACGATTAATAACAGTTAGACAGCGATAGTATTAGGCGAGACAGAGATAGAGACAGTCAGAAAGAGAAAGACAGAGAGAAAGAGTCACATATACAAAAAACGTTAAACGATTCGAAATGTCCACAAAAATATAAAAGGAAGTAAATCAAATAAGTCAAACAGGAAACCATACAATAAACCAAGTGCAATTAGATCGACGAAGTCAGGGGTACGCAGGATGTTAAAATCATATGGAAATAATAATTCGATTACCACAAAGATCGGTGGATATACACACAGTTTGTAGTTATTTACAAGCATTGTTATACAACAGCAACAGAATTCGTTGTAATTCGAAAGGAAATTCGACCAATTTGTTTACAGTTTTTGTTTTTTTTTTTTTTTCAAACGCGTTTAAAGTTAGTGGTATTTGGTATTTGTGTAGAGTGCATGTTGGGTGTGGGTGTTCGTATGGATGTCGATGAATGGTGGGCGCACAATGAAATAAGAGAGTAAAACAAAAAGTTGGATTAGTTTCGATACACACGATGGACCCATTTTGTGGTTAGATATCAAAGTGAAAAGTAAATAAGAGAAAAAATCGATCAAAAGTACTACTACTAAATCGTTGGGCTTTTGCATCAGACATATAGATATGTAGGTACGTTAGGAGTACTCTTTGCATATAAGGATATAGCCCGAAACTTGTTGTTGTTGTGTGCCACGCCGGTCCTGCGTGTGTGAGTGTTCTGATATAACGGTCCACAGTGGGAGTACTCGTGTGTGTGTGAGAGTGTGTGGCGTTGGTTCAGAGAGTTTCATTTGTTGTATGTACAGTATGCGTAGACATTTATATATGGCTACTATATAGATATGTACGTATATTCGTTATCACTCAGTACAATAAAAACAACAGAAAAAAGATAAACACCATCGATTAATTAACATTTATATGTGGTTAAGAAGCATATAAAATTTCAATTACTAGCTTTATTCGAACCTGAACGGGATGCATAGTTCACCAGGGCGAACTCGAGCAGGGCCCCGAACACGAACGTCAGACACACGCCAGTCCACACATCGATGGCCTTGGTATAGGAAACGGGCGGCAGGGAGGCGTTGATGCCCGACGTCTGGGTGGCCATGGTCAGCAGGGTGGTCACACCTGCAAGGTAATTACGCGATGCGAAGGGGTTAGGCAATGGATTCGACCATAATCGATCAAGTGTTACGACCTTACACTACATCATAGCTTAAGTTATATGACATTATATAATGGCGTGCAAGTCTTAGATTAGCTATCTTAGGGTTACAATAAATATCTTATTCAAAAAGGCTTCGATCTTGATTTTGTTTAGCGTTATAGCGTTTTTGAACTTCCACAAGTAATCAAATCTTCATACGAAATAAATCAAATAAGTTCACAGTACAGCTGAACACCCTCCCACATGATTACATAATATAAGGATCATGTCTCTAATTTATGTCACCTAAAGATAAATAATGGTGAAATCAGGGTGAAGCTCTAAATTAGTTAAGTAGTAACTATCAACTTAAATTTGACCCAAATTGAATCCTGTGAGTTTAAATCGAAACCAAATTGTAATACTTAGTGAAGAGTATTGGGATTTTATTACACAATTGATCACATTGTAACTTGCACTTAATTGCACTCTTGTTTAAAGAGTATTAATAAATACAATAATTGCATGTTTAAAATAAAAATACTTATATCAATATTTCAACACCTATTTTATATATTTCTTATTAAAAACAAGTATATAAGAATGAAATTCGTGGACTTACCCAGTGACACACGCGCCGGCACTGCTCCTTGATCCAGCCAGAATGATACCCATGATACAATGACCAACATACAGCATGGTATATAAATTTGTATTAAGTAATATGAGAATTCTCGCTTGAATAGTAGATCGACTTTGAGGCAACTGTATTCACCTATGAGTATACAAGGTATATAAAACGTGTCAAACTCAAAATGTACGGGAGGATGTCGATTTGCAGCTTTTGGCTTTCGCTTTCGCTTTGCTTAAATTTCACGCACACACAGTTTTAGTAGGTATATACACACAGATAGATATCCAATACATGGTACAAAGAAATGCCATCCAATAAAGAGAAAACATAAAAAGTGTCTTGCTCGGAAATTTTGCCAAGAAAAGAAATTAAAACACATTTACAGACCATTTTTTCGGGTCGAGTCTTTTTGGGTATGTACAAAAAGTGGGTTTTCCGAAACAGAAGGAAATAAAAAGTGGGTAAAACATATCATACAAAGAGGGGGAGGGGGTGGCGTTAGGCGGCGGGCTTAAGAAGACATAATGTATTTACAGGAAAACACAAAAAAATTCAGTGGGGAAAAGGGGGTGGTGGCACATAGAAAGTGGAAAATTATAAAATCAAATGAAAAATTGCATCATAGGCAAAAAGTATCAACATGAATTCAATTTCTGACTTTTGCAACAAAAATCTTAACGGAAATGAAGTTCGACGGCTTTTGTGTGCTGTTTCTTGTTGTAGCTACTGATTTTCATTTCGTTCGCTTCCGCTCGACAGGCGCTGCTGCCACGCCCCCTGCCCCGCCCCCTGCGACGGCCCCACGCCCCTTTCTTGTGCTTCATTTCCGTTAATTTGTTGGCAAAGCGTTCCATACTCTTCAAGACAAAGTTGTTTATTATTTTACATTCTCATATTTTTGTTTTTTTTTGGTTTCTCATTTTCGAATTCGGCGATTTTGTTCGTTGAGCGTGTGCTGTTCATAAATTTTCTCTCAGTGTCTGTATGTGCCGGTTTTGATTTGCCCTGTTTGCATTTGACTGCTGCGCGTGTGGTTTATTTGCTCGGCTCTTTGGTCTGGGTTTTGGGTCTGGGTCTTTGGTCTGGGTCTGGGTCTGGTACGCTCTCCGTATAATCGCATCTGGAACAGTTCGCACTGCGGCTTTGGCTTTTGCCTTGGGCTCTGGCTTTGCAACTGGCCATCATCAATCAAGCGATGGCCCTCATTCTCTTGGCCGAGCCTCGACACTTGAGCTCGTTTCTAGAGCTCGTTCGCTTCGCCCTTTAATTCCGTTCAACGCTCATAGAAGATATAAAATTAATAAACTTTATGTGAGCAACTAAGTTCAAGGCGAGAGTTAAAATTGCAACAACTACGCAACGTCTAAGTGGAAAAAGTTTAGATTATATATAGTTGAGCTAAGAATGAGATTTGGTTTTATTATTTTTTTTCTATCGGGAGTGATGAATTTCAGGCTAACTCATGCTAACTTATTTGTGGATGGATGATGGGTATGATGGCCCTACGAGAAGATAGTCTTTGGCTTGCGTTCGCTAATTGGTAAACAAACAAACTTCGTGTCAGCAGGTTTTGGCTTGATTTAGGTAAGGCTGCCACTAGATAAATACGCGATTCTGTTTGCTCTGCCTGCCGTAAACTATCCTAATATGCTGACACACAATTTGCCAACTCAACTTGTGGAAAAATCTGCCCTTCTTGTTTGCCTCCATTTCCACTTCCTCAGCATCTACATCCACATCCTCGTCGCCATCATCTTTGGTGCAGCATCTTTGTGCAAGTTTAAACAACGTCGCAGACAATTTCCTCGATTAATTTACTTTCCGTACGGCTTTTGCCATTTTTGCCTTCATTTTCCGTTTCGCATTCGATGGGGAATCCCCTCGATGCCGTCGCCTCGTCCTCGACTGAATAGTTCTTCGCCAAGGTAAACATTTACTTAAAGCGCGCGCAGATTTCAAAGTGCTCATAAAAAACGGCAAGGTAAACGATGTGTACGGGTATGGGTGTGGGTTTGTGCTGTGGCTGTGGGTTTGGTGTATATATATATATATATTTAAAGAGAGAGGGGCACGTGTGTGCAAGTGTGCGAATTACATCGTAAAAAGTCGGTTCTATGCGTTTCGGGCATTGATAACGGCCCAAAACGATATGCTCATTGAAATGGCGCATGTGTAAACGGCATCTTATGAAATTCGCTATATCGTCCTTTTATAAATAAATGTGTGTGTTAGGGGGTGTGGGTAATTGGGGGTGTATGTGTGTGCTATGAAGTGGTTATGGGTCCGTTTATAATATTTTCCAGTTGGGACCCAACGTTTACGATATGGTTAGAGCTAAAGTTAAACCACTTGGCATGCAATCTCAAGGGAACACTTATTACAAATGCAAACAAAATACGCAACGCAGCGAGGAAACGTAACAAGCCGAGTACGAGTAAATAGGAGAGTAGTTAATTATATTATATTGTTGGCAAAAATCGGATGAAGGAACACTGTGGAACACACACTCTGAACATACATACCAGTGTTGGTTTTACTGTTGCAGTAATCAGTCAGAAACTTCTCCAGTGTGAAGCGAGGTAGGTGTAAGTTCTTCACCACCTGCACGGGATCGCCCTCCTTCCACAGGAAGACCAAGTCGTTGGTGGTCCAGCCATCTAAAAGGGTGGATATTGGATTACTTTCTTTGAATATACATCATGGCTCAAATGTCGAATATACCCTTTGTGATTTATTTAACATTGAAAATATACTATCGCTATTATACAAATATTTATTCTCACATACATTAAATATTATTCATTTTCAAACCCTTAATAATAATTTTAAGCCATATAGCTTTTATTGCATACTTATTGGCGATTGGTACAGAAAGAATTCATTAATAATGTTTGTTCAATCGTGCGGAATGTAAGTAAGTGCTTCCTACATAGAACAAACATAAATTCTGATAAATTTTTTATTTTCAGGCAAATGTTCTCGATTTATTATTTATTTATGTAAATCAATTGAAATTTTAAGGTGATGTTCGGGTACACTGAGATACAAAAATTGTATGCTCTATTAATTACCGGTAAGTTTTTTTGCTCCGAAGTTTATCTTTCTTATTTTAAAATGCATTTTAACTGCGGAGGAACTTATGGTAATGACAAATCTGATATATTTTCATGAACTCTGGGTATTGAAACGCTGGAATAATTCAACTATAATATTTGTATGTGCTACTTACAGCTCGCCATCCGTAGTGAGCAGATCTGTCTATCCAGCGGATACAGCTTCAAGTTCATTGGACAGGCCAATGTCAGCGAGATGCGTATACTATATAGCACTGAGCCATTGGGGAAAATGCGAATATACACATTGGGCATGATAATGTTATGGAAGTGTCCCTCCTTCTCGTTCGAGAAGAAAAGATCGGGCATCCACACGCGGTTCGCCTCCGTCAGGGTTAGATATTTCAGGCGACCTGTGATTTGGAATAGGGGGATTAGATAAACACGTCTTTCCAATAAATCTATTCTTGTTCGACTTCAACTCACCCTGGATATCGTCGAACTTCAGGCGTTCATCCGTCCACTGTTCACGGAAGGTAAGCTGCACACTGTACTCCTGCGGTCGATGAAATTGGTGTTTGTGGGTGACGGTGGTGTTGAATGGTGGCCAGAGGAAAATTCTCATTAGTAGACGAAGTAAATTGAGGCTTTGCGGGAGTTCAATATCAACTACAATGCAAATTTCGCTTTGTCGAATGGAGAAGGGGGTTTCTTTCAAGTTTTCTTTTCTTTTCAATTTTTTAGATTGTGTGTTGAGGGGACTTTTCAATGGGGGGTGGCTTGCATTTCGATTTATTTAATTGAATTTGATTTTTTGTTTGGAGGGCCTTTAGCTTTACTTTTGCAAAGATTGTTTTTGGTTGGAGTATGAAAGAGCGAGCAAGGCGAGGCGAAGTAGTTGTTATTTGTATAACTGAGTGGTATATATTGATATTCGTATATATATAGAGAGTTTATGGTGGTTAACTTTCGTTTGGCTTGGGTTTCTGCTAGTTTAGAATGTTCTCGGCATTGTTCGGGTTGATGGTATATTTTGTCATGGCTAATCAATATTTCATATCTGCACAAAATGCAACCAAATGCCACATGCGACGTGTTGCACATTCAAACGAGAAAGCAGGCTAAAAGCAGGCAAAAAACACGTCAAGACAAAAGCATAACGAGCAGGCGAAGTGGGCAAAAGCAAGGCAACCTTATGCATACATTCAGAGCTTTGGGTAAAGTCTCTTTTCTTAAACAAAAGCTGGCAAATATTTTATAGTTCAACTTAAAAATATCTTAATAAATCCTTAATGTGTTGAAAGAACTTATGAGAAATAAAATGTTCTTTCAAAAACATACATAAATTTCGTAGGGCAATCCTAAACCAATAAAACATGAGTAAAAAGGACTTATAGAAAATGAGGGCTTTATGTGACTTCCATCAGCTAAGCTTCAGGTTGCCAAGTTAATATACAAAAATTGGATTAATATTAGGCTCTCAATGGAAGTCAAATGCATGGCCTTTTAAAATAGTAATTAACTTAGAATTCGCTAAATTGCATGCTTAAAAATATGTCTAGTTAGTTCATTAAAACTCATGCCATTCCACAAGAGATGGGAATTTAAAAAAATAAATGGGATTTACATTAAAAAAATCAACTAAAACCAACTAAAATCGCTTGGAAACACTGTTGGTTTAGTAACATGTTATTCAATATTTCTCCGTGGTTTTATGAATCCCAGAAACGGGAAAATGTTATTGTAAACACTTGCCAATTAAGCAGAGTGAAAACAAATAAATTTGAATAATTATTACAAATAATTGCATTTTATTTATGACTCGTTTCTTTTATTCATTTTAACATGGCGCAAATTGAATGTGATGTTCGTTTTTTGTTTGCCAGCCGCTGGCTGTCGGAGCTGTCCGCTTTTTACCAGCGGTTTTCCTGACAGCGGAAACCGAACTGGACAAATGGAGATTGTGAATGGTTTTCCCATTTAGTTTTTCTGTCGGCGATGGCATCATATCTCTTAGTTTGTACTTACACTTAGCCCTGTCATAGTACCTAAATACTCTCGTTTTCATTAGTGTGTGGTAAGCATTTTCAATAGGTTTAATCGAGCTCCAAACTGGCTAAAAATGATGAAGTTAAGTGAAAGAACCGAATCGAAAGAAACTGAACTGAATGAGCGATGGTGTGGGCGGCAGTTGTGGGCTGTGGTTTCAATGTCGGTGGTGCTGGTGGTGTTTGTGTGCGTCTGTTGTTGTCGTGCGGTGGTTCCGACCTAAGCCTTAAGTCTAGCCTAAGTTACAACTAAGTCTTAGTTCATAAATTCGTGGCTGCGATTAGTTTCATTTGGCTCGCTGAAAGGGACATCGGTTGGCGGTGAAGACAAAGCTGTAAGCGGGATAAGCCTTAGATTTCGAAAATAAAAAATAGGACTTAAAATAATATTAAGTGTTATCAAACACTTCAGTGTAGGTACTGGGAATATTTATGTATATTTATATTTGTATAATACAAGTAATTTGACAATGTTAACATAATTAGCTTGCTTATGTTGTACAGGTTGCAGATATAAATATAATTTACAGATTCCTTTGAAACAGATACGAAGAGTCGACGCAACTCGACTAAAGTGATATATATTTTACACCCATATACGTCCACACAGACACACCGAAGGACATGTACTATTAATGCAATTATTTAATAGGCCCAAATTACTGGATTAACTTTTGTAGACACACACACGCACGCACAATTAGAGCAAAGTGAGAATAAGCGCTTGGGATTTAATCGTTTGTATCTTAAAGTAGTTGGAGTGGTCGTGTTGTTATTTCAGTTCTCGAGCCGGGACTCACCATTTTGTAGTCGTCGATTTTCGAAATGGACCGCAGGAACATGTTCACTTCCACATTGGTTGGCTTATTAGCTAAAATCAATCATCATATCAAAATCGGTTCTTCTCTTTTTCATTTTTTCGCCTTTCTTAGGTTAACCCCTTCTTAACCTAGTTACACTTACTAGCTAACTAATGGTTTTAGTCCTATAATTTTGATGAATTGTATGTCAGAACAAAATGGATGTTGTTACATTAAAAACCAAAAATAACTCATAAAACAACGAGAACACATTCAAATGAAATTAAATGTTCTAATCAAATGTGTTGAGAAAAATGTCTGCATGGATCTCGTTGAAGAATGAAATTGGTTATCGTTTTAGTTTGTTTCTGTTCAATATTTATGTTTGTGTTAACTAAACTCTAACAATTTTTTAAATCTTTTTTGCCAATTGGATTTATTTATGTGTCGATTGATCAGTGTAATATTTCTGTAAAATTGCTTTTTGAAAAATGCATGCCACACATTTTCAATTAGACTTCCCATTGTTGCCTGGAACGGATTTGTTCAATTTTGATTCGAAATAAAGACGCATCGAATAATTTCTATGTAAGTGGTGTTTTTGTTGAAGGACGGAAAATAAAAGAATCATTTTCAAATGAATTAACTTGTTTGAAACGATTTTTCGTCGGGTGGGAGAAGTATTTTTTTAGTAGAGAGTTGGAAAACAATAGTTAGGGGACACACATACAAAGCACACGATTAAAATGAACAGTTCACATTTGAATTTATTTTTTCACTAAGTACATATAATAGCATAAATTAAAAAACATTGTTAATTTCACAGATAATTTTTAGTAATAAGCAAATTGCGTAATTAAAAGTAAATTTATATATAAATATTAGACCGAGACAAAATAGATGGTTGGCACCACTCATCACAGTTATAAATAATTAGATATGAGGTTAATTAATTAATTAATAATTATTAGTAGAAATTTGTAAATTTATACAGAGAGGTAGATAGAGGCAGAGTGAGGAAAATTAATCTAAGTTGGATTATTTTATGTTTGGAAAGAAAGGGATAGCGGCGGTGAGAGACAGAGAGAGAGACAGTGTGGGAAAGAGATCCAAAAAGACATTTTTTCACAATGTTTTGTATTTCTTTTGATTGTCTACAAAACGGCAAACGCAATGGTTTATCTTACAATTTGTTAATATGAGAAAACAAAAAATAAAAATGCAGTGAGAGAATACCAATGCAAACTGAGAAACGAAAGACTCTAATTTAAAATGCAAATATTAAATTAAAAGCAAACTAGTTTGGCAATTTCGTTTTCTAAGAACCCAAAATAAAAGGCAAATCTTACATAAATCATACAACTCAAGTACGAATTCAAATCACATCGATAGTCAAATAAAGTATTGTGTATTATAGATACCAATATCAGATAAAGTACGTTAGCATAAATATTATTTTCCATGTTTATACATATAGATTTGTATCATATCGAGTGTCTTGGTTGCTTTCCCGACGCCTAACAGCAGTAACACGAGTGGAGGAGCGGAACACAGCCTATCGAGAAGGTGGGACAACAGGGATACGACTTGGGCATCCACTTGCGGCCTTGGGGGCAGGGGTCTGACTTTCTATCGGGTTTTAAAATTTGGATTTTATAATTTGCGGATGCGCCGACTTACCATGGTTACATCATCGATTTTCGATATACTCCTAACGAATATGTTGACGCGCACCACAGCCGGACCATCTGCAGGCGATACATGATAGATAGACATATTCACCGATTTGCACAATACTTTCAATGTAATATACTACAAAATTTTAACAGCTGCCGCAGGGTCCATTGGCAATCCCTAAAACAAACTTAAAATGACCGCACCTCCTCCCATATTCGGCAGTCCTTATGCCTTTATGTTGCTCCCTGTAATAAAGTTTTATTTTATAGCCTTCCTCCCGGTTGTTGTTTTCCTTTTTGCTTACTTGCTAGGATACAAAAGTTGCTAAGCAAGTTCGCTTCCAGTTTTGCTTACAAAGCTAATCTAAGTCAAAGAATATTTTCTTCTCGATTTTTGTTTCGTTTTGTTTGCGTTTTTTATATACCTAAGTTAAGCTAGAATTTATGTACGTTACTAAAGTTGCGTTGTTTGTCTATGAGTTGTTTTTGTGACCTTCGAGGATGGCTTATAGGGGGGAAATTCTACGAACGGGTGGTGGGGGTTGTACGTATGTGTGGTATGAATAAAATACAGAAAATCTGTGTGATTTGCTTCCAAATGCCAAAGGGCAACGTGGCTTGTGCTAATTGATATGCCTTAATATTTAATATTTATCGAGCTGGCAAATATATGGCAACTATAGTTATAAGCTTATTTGTCGTTTTTAATGACCATTCCCAGTCTGTGTTTCAGGACTATAAGTATGTGAATGTGACTGTGCCGAGCAATTTTCAAATATTTATACTGCCCTTACAATATTAATGATGTCATTGCCGCGGTAAAAGTCAACATGACAACAACAAAATGAACTGCAAATGAAATCAAAACCTTATTAAATGAAAAAATTGTTTGTAAAAACTGAACACTGGCAACTGCGGAACATGGGATGTACATTAATCGATTTTATTACATAAATACATTTTTATTGACAGGTCCACAATTTTGTAACTTTGGAAACCATTAGCTGTTTGTATCTCAAAAACGGAAAACTTTTTTTATGAAAACTACTATAAATAATTTTAAAAGTCATAGAGTTAAAAGGTATTTAATTTCCGCTTTTTAAAGTTTTAAGGTATAATTGAAAAGAAGCCCGGAAAAGTAGGCAACATTCTTAACGTTTCGAACTTTGTTGTGTTTGTTTTGTAATCTTAAATAAAACAGAACGAACGCTGTTTATAAAAACGAACGGAAACGGAAACATAAATGTACAAACAAGAGGGACAGGTACTGGTACAAATTGCCGAAATATGGCAAAAATCAAACGCAAATACTTAGCATCGGATGTTTATACGCATTATATATATGGTATGCATCGGAAGAATTAGAGAACGAGTCAACGCAAAACGCAAAAACAAGTGTGTGTTATATGTGATTAGTGTTTGCTCTAAGTGTTCTTTAGCGTGTGTGTATGAGTTGCAAGAGCTACCAAGACAACTTTCGTGTTTTCTAATTTCTTGATGATAAGGTGGCCAAGTGAAAAAGCAAGAGACAGAGTGGGAGAATCAGAGCAGGGGGAGGTGGGTGACAATCTAACGATTTCAAGTGCCGATATCGAATTTACTGGTTCCGTTGCAGTGCGACTTACCATTTTAATATCACTAATCGTCATAATACTGCGTACGAATAGATTGATTCTGACTATGGCGGGACCATCTGGCATAAAGTTTGGTTTAAACGTGAGTTTTCGACGTAAATGTAAAACGGTTAACTTATTGATCTGATCTAACTAAGCTAAAAATGCTTCGATCTGGTTGGCACACTAAGCTAAGTTAGAGATGTTTCGATATTCAATTTCGATTTGCTTAAGCAGAGGCTTACATTATCTAAGAGTTCCATAATTTTGTTATATAGCTTTTCTATAGATAGCTTTTACCAATATACTCGTATTGTACGTTTTATATAGAAAGTAAAAAGCCAAAATAAAAACAATTCAAAAGATCCAACCAAAGTTTTTAGAAATTGAAGTTTAAAAAAATATTAAAAGTTATTCATGGTTAAGATTAAGATCTAATAAAGGTTAGGGGTAATTCAAATAATTCTCACCTGTGCCATTTATTCCGGATGGTCGTATTCGGGCGTCGTATTTGCCTGCACCTAAAATTTGATCTAAGACTTTTTTCTCCTTTTCTCGGAAATTTATTTTGGCATTATTTGCTCTGAAATCAGGATACGGATAGGTACGCATGTATAATTTAAAAAATGTTTGCTTCAGTTAATTGGGCAAATTTTAAAGATTTAAATGGTATTGAAGTTTTGGAAAAACATCAGCTAAGCAAATTGGAATTTTTGTTTTCTTTGAAATATTGCATTAAAGAAAAGTGTTGCATTTAATATACAGCAATTGTTTCTTTTTAGGATAAATATGTACAAATTTATTGAAAGTGTGTGAAAGTGTTCGCTTTGATCGTTTCCGTTGATATTATACACTGTCGCACTTATCAAAAGCCAAGGCAAAGTCACATAGCTGCTGATTTTGGCCTCGACTTGAGCGTAAATAATTCCAAAATTTATGCTCCGACAAAAAATTACACGAAAATTAATTACATTTTAATGAGGTGTCCTGGTGAAGTGTGTATGTGAGTGTTTGTGATACAGGATATGGAAACTCAAGTAGCTAAAGGCGGCTAAATGGTGGGCATGAGTTTGTAAATCAGCAACAAATGAAAAGCAAACTACAGCTTACAACTACGCTACTAATTTAGCGTAAAAGCACATAAACCGATGTATATATACACAGAGAAAAAATTGAGCTTATAAAATAAACTGTGGAAAAGGTTGACAGCCTGAATGTTATACAATTACTTGTATTAAGTATTCATTGATTAAATAGAGTTGATTTGGGTTATACTACATTTTGTTTATATTAACTTAAAAGATTTATTAGAAGTTAAGTCAATGTTAAATGACTCCAATTATTTGTTATGCTATACTTATTCAGTTAAAAATCAAAATAAGAGTTTTGAATTACTTAATTTGTTTATCTGTTCAATGACTTTTCTCAGTGTATATACATATGCAGTTGTTTAAATATATCGGCTTTGCTGCTTAATGGCGAGGCGTGGCTTGGTAAAATTAATGACAATTGTATGTAAATCGTATTTTGAACGCCACTTCTTGGCCGAGTGGCGTGTGAAACACGCGAAACAAGGGCGCTCGGCAAAAAAAATGAAGCAAAAAGTAAGTGTTAAATAAATGGTGAGTGGAGCGGGAGACAAATTATGAAGCGGCTTACATACTGCAGCTACTGTTTGCGAGTGGAGTGGCGTGGTTTTGTTTAAATGCATTTGGTGAAGCGGGGTACTTACAGTGAAGCACTGCACAGGCTGGCAAAGTATAAGATCGCCCAGAAATAGTGTCCGCTGCCCATGTTGGGTGTGGTGATGTGGTGTGCCGTGCGTCCTGCCTTCTGGAAAGGGGCGTGACAGCCTCCTGTTGTGGGCGGTGAGACCTGAAATGCAAAGTAAATAACTATTAGATTAATAGCCAACAGATTTGATCATCGTATCGATGTCATCGTAGCAAAATCAAAGTGTTCATTGAATCATTTTGGCAGGCCAAAACTCCTCTGATTTAACCCCTGTTTTGTGCGGAGTGTTAAATTGAGTTTGGCTATCGAATTATACCAATTAACATGCCATTTGGCTATCTGTGCCGGTGCATCAAATGAATCTTAATCTATGCAACGCATACCTTCTCGGTTTCGGCCTTTGTCTGTGTGTGCGTGTAAACGGGTTTTGCGAATGTGAAACGTGGCCATAAATGCAATTAAATTCGCAATATCCTTCTGGCCAGCACTTAAGGTGGGAAATTGAAAATTTAAAAGGTCTTGACACCGTAATGCAGCTTTAATCTGTTGCCCATGGAATCCATTACGCTGGTCGACATTCATAAAAAATGCAAATTGCAATCGCAGCTCAACACATCCAACGAGCTACAAAAGACCATGACCAAGGAGTTTTTTTTAGATCTATCCATAATATAACTGCTCTTTCGAATGGTGGAAATTAATATTTATTCTTGATTTTCATATGTAAACACATTATACCCTATTTTGTCAAATAAATACATCCTTTGATTGTCCTTTCGGAAGGAAATAAAAAGATTTGTTCCTATATTCGTTTGAAGTGAAAACCGCCAATTTAGATTAAGTCTCCTTAGGTTTTCCTTTATTTGACTTTAGTATGAGATTATGTTAATTAAAGCATGTATTAACTTTATCTCTGCCTTGCAGGATGCATCACAAAAACCATTTACCTTGCGATACCCTGAAAACGTCACTCTCTGCTTCTGGTTTTCATTTTGCAACAATCATTATGGTTGGGGCATTTAAAACAATGCCAACAATGACCGGCAATATCCCAGATATATATGCTGACCAACATTCGGACAGCCGGAGATGCAAAATGCCGAGTTCAGAATGTCGAATGCGAAATGCGAAATGCGTTTGCGTATGCGAATATTGGAATCGAATTAATCCTTTATAGGCATTTTTCTCCACTCCAATGGACGACGTGCTGTGCATGGGCGATAAGTGCGTGTGGTGTCCGAACTGCCACGCCCACTCCTGACGCCCTCCGGGCCAAGGAAGGCCAAAAATACACACTAACACATTGGAACATTGGCGTGGCCATGACCGAGTCGGGCTTTCACAGTTGCTGCCATGAGGAGATCCAGATGCACAACCCCCCCCCACCACCACCACATGCAAATAATCAATTGGTCGAAATGGGAATGGGCTTTGGAATGGCAACAGGCTGGTTGGTCGAAATTTGCATTCGTGCTGTGTTAATTTGCCGCTGCTGTGCCTGCAATTTTGTGCCATAAATACATTCGCATTCACCCAGTTGCCATTGCAGTTGCAATGAGCAAAACAGCAGCAACATCGGCGCTGAGTTGAGGACATGCACCCGGGCGGTCCTCCTCCTCCATCTTCTCCTCATCCTTTTTCCCTTTTCCATTTTATTTTTTGGCCCGCTGTCAAAGAAAGTTAACAATGCGACTGCGACTGCCAAATGTCCCACATTTGCAGCTTGCCAAGCAGTTGGCGCCAATCTTTCCCCTCCTGAAAAACGAAAAAAAAAAGGACTACCAACTGTGTGTGTGGTGTAAATGGGTTTACTTTTATTTCATTTGTTTGTGCGTGAGGGTATGTATGTTTGTGACGAGTCGACACACTTTTGAGCTTGGCAATGTTTTTACTGTTCGCCACCGACAATAAAAACAACAACACTTGGGCGCTTGTCTACCTCAGCGCCAGCTTTTTGAGATGTTTTGGCCGCTTGTTGTTGCCAAGCTGCGAGTTGAATGAACGTGCAAACTGGGAAAAATATGTAGACCCAACTTATTCGGGAAGGAATTGGGAGGGATGGCGTTGGTAATTCTATTAAATTAAAGATGGCTCCCGCTTGTAGATTCCTTGAAAATCCGTGCATAAGGCATCTTTGTAGAACAGAACTGGGAGATTCGTAGTGGTTTATTTTCTTAACTCAATCGTTTACTTTTCATAGGGCAAAATCAATTGTTATTCTGTTACATTTATATTTTTATTGACACTCTGAAATCTGGACTTATCAAACAAACGAACGAGTAATATGCTGAACAAAATAGTTACATAATATTTAAAAAAATTTTTGTTAAAACCTATGGATTATTACATTTAATTTGGTTCATGCAAGCTTTAATTTATTGATTTAAGCACTGCTCCCCAAAATAGTTATAGTAAAACACATGGATGCATAAATTTTGCACAACAATTAATTAAAAATGCAGTTGTGAGAAGATAACACATGCTCGTTAATTCCTTTATTTCAATTCATTGAACAGTGCTAGCAGAAATCTGAAACATTTTACTTCAACAAGCTTAAGTTTTTTCATATTCAAGCTTAAAGTATTGATTTAATTGGACTTTAAGCAAGTCCTTAAAAATGCTATATTTTTTTTTACTCAACAACTATTTGAAACTGAGAATTGAACATATAAAAAGTGGCTGGTAGACAGTGAAAAATAGTTATGACTTACTTATTGAAATCTTTTTCCGAAAATCCCATTCCAATTTATTCTGGCTGTTGAGTGGAATTTAGAAGAGATTTTTTTCGAAATGAGATTTTTTTGGCTTAGAGTCTGGTATTGACTTATGGCCTATAAGCTTATCTCCGGCCACATAATTTCTCGCAGTGTTTTAGCCAAAAGAGCGTGATATGTGTATGCAATCTCACCGCTCACACACACACGAACGCCATACAATCACAACCCGCACACAGTCGTATATATTTTTTTGCGTTTTATGCCGCTCAGCGGCGCTTGTAGCTCGTTATGTTGATTGGATTTTGTGCCGCCCACACCAGAAAGTAGTCCACACACACACTCATAGCACGCACACACACATGAGCACCATGATATGAGGATACACGGATACACACGCACACTATTAAGGCACTTGCCATGGCTGCTGAATAAAGTCAAGTGCCGTATGTGTGTGCGCCTGTGTGGGTGCGTGCCATAAAGCTGGATTCATTTCTCTGCTGCTGTTGTTGTTGTTTTATTTGATGCCCTTACGCTTTGCTCCTCGTTTTATGTATGCAAAAAATTTTACACTCTCGTTTTCGCCATATGATTTTGTTCCTCTCTTCCTGTCTCTCGTTCGCTTTATTTTTCTGCTAAATTGTAAGTAAGTGGGCTTAGTAGCATTTTGCCATTTAGGACTCTCGTCTGCATGTGTGTGTGTGTGTGTGTGTGCGTATGAGTGATATTCTGTTGCTAGGATTTGCCCAAAGCTCACCTCAGTCGTGAAGCCTTAACTTTAACATTTAGGAGACAGTTTGATAAACACCGAAATCGCTGAGGATGTTTGTGTGAGCCCGAGGTACAAACAAATTCGGGCGGTGGCATCAGCTGATGACACGCTTGGGCGCCCCAAATGAAACACAGGATAAACAAAACGGGGAGCGAGATCGAAAGGTCAAAGGGCGTTGCATACGTGAGTGGCTTGAGCAGATTGCGAAAAGCTTACTTAGGCCCTAACTTCATAGCTTCAACAGGAAAGTCCTTTTTACATCCCTTTTCAAGATATAGTAAAGTAAAGTAATCTCGTAAATTATGTACTTGGTGAGTATTATAAATAGGTAAATTGTTTTTTTGCAAATTAAAACCGGTTAAAGGGTTTAACAAATAATTAAACAAGAAAGCAAAGCTAACTTCGGGCGGAGCCGAAGTTGAAATACCCTTGCAGAATATTCTGTAAATTATATTCTCCAAAATTATTCATATGATGCATTCTTAACACTCATAAAAATCCCAACTTCCTAACTTTAGGCAATTCCAATCGTTCTGTTATATGGCAGCTATAGAATATAGTCGGCCGATTCTTATGAAATTTGGTATAAAACCAATAAAAAATCCCAACTTCCTAACTTAACAAACACCAAAGTTATGGCATTTCCTATCGTTCAGTTATATGGCAGCTATAAGATATAGTCGGCCGATCCCGGCCTTTCCGACTTATATACTGCGTGCAAAGGAAAGAAGGGTGTGGGCAAAGTTTCAATTCGATATTTTTAAAACTGAGAGACTAGTTCGCTTAGAAACAGACAGAAGGACAGACAGACGGACAGACGGACATGCTTATATCAACTCAGGAGGTGATCCTGATCAAGAATATATATACTTTATAGGGTCGGAGATGTCTCCTTCACTGCGTTGCACACTTTTGACCAAAATTATAATACCCTCTGCAGGGGTATAATATCGAAATTGTATTAATTTTAACTCTTTGAGTATTGTATTGTGATGGATACGGAGCGTATCAGTTCGTAAACCATTCTTAAATCTAAATATTGTTTTATAAGTTGAATTGTTTAGAATGGTTATCTGATAGTCATTCTTATTTTTATACCCGTTACTCGTAGAGTAAAAGGGTATATTGTATTCGTGCAAAAGTATGTAACAGGTAGAAGGAAGCGTTTCCGACCCTATAAAGTATATATATTCTTGTTCAGGATCACTAGCCGAGTCGATCTAGCCATGTCCGTCTGTCCGTCTGTCCGTCCGTATGAACGCTGAGATCTCGGAAACTATAAAAGCTAGAAGATTGGCATTTTGCATGCAGATTTTAGGAGTTCCTACGCAGCGCAAGTTTGTTTCAAAAAGGTGCCACGCCCCCTTTATCGCCCACAATCGCTTATAAACGATTTTATTTAAATATAAATTTAAATATTTCGGAAAAGTAAAAATGCAGTTTTATTGTGTTTATCAATACCTATCGAAATGTAGAAGAAATTTTTCAAATCGGACCATTCGTTTAAAAGTTATGCGTGATCAAAGTTTCTATCTCCATCGCCCTCGCACTCCCTTTACCTGAGTAACGGGTATCTGATAGTCGGGGCACCCGACTATAGCGTTCTCTCTTGTTTATTCAAAAATGTATAAATGTTATAAAGTACTTAAGGAATTTTAACTAAATATTTAAATATTTTTAAACGCCTGCTTTGAGAACTAAAATTTGTTAAGTAACACTTTTTCTATAAAGAAATGGAAAGATAAATAAATATTAATTTTTTCAGTATCATTGCATTGTCCAATAACAAAGCTTTAGCAAACTTTGCGCTCACATCTCGCAAGTGTCAGGCCAGGATTTCATATCACTCTGCTGACAGGACCAAAAGGTCACAGCTTGCGTCCAGCCGTCCCCACCCTGCTGCCCCTGTTGCCCACTCATAATTAATTGAAATGTCAATACATTGTTTGTGCAACCCAGGGAAAATATTAATGAAAGCCGAACCGAATTCCTGCCAGGGGCGAGGATTAAAGGGACTGAGCACTCTGATGTGTGTGTCCTATTATTAGCTGCGAAACAGGCGGAATCATCTATCAAGCCAAACTCTACTGTCTGTGCTATTTCGGGGCGAAATCTGAACTTTAACTGGAAATTAACTCGCATGAAAATTGGGCTATAATTTGCTGGATTTATTGCCACGAACAAATTGCCCCTTACATGGGTCCTCTTTCACCTATTCGAATGGGTCAATAAACTAAACAGCACCCCGAAGGCGATTAAATCGATGGACCGAGGGGTTGTAAGGGGGGGGTAAGGGGAGTCGCGAGATAAGCGCGATTAGAAGTTCGTACCCCTGCCTGTCTATTTGGGACCCTTTTAAAAATGCACACGCACGCTCGCACCCCCACCAAAGCAGCGATATATTCGCTTACATAAATCACATATTCCAGCGCTTTGCGGCCATTTAATGGCTGTCAAGATAAGCTTTCCATGGCCTTGTATTTGGGGCTTCATGTCAGCCCCTGGTGTGTGTGTGTGTGTGTGGTGTGTGCGTGTTTGCGCCTCTGTGTGCGTGGCAACCAAAGTAAATAATGGCCTAAACATTGCGCAAACTGGAAGGCAGCCGGCGGGCAATTCGATGTCTGTCAAAGTGCATTTTAATGTCAGTAAATGTGCAGTTTGCACGTCAGTTAAAAATAAAATGCCAAATAATCACTACACACGGGCCGGCAATTAAATTCAGGGCGAAATCCAATGTACTCGAATTGAAAAAGTAATATGAACTTCAACTTTTGCCATTTTTGGCAAACTTATTTTCTGCCAAACTTGTTTGCTCGCCGACTTCTTCAAAAACATATACAAGTATATATATTGATTGGTAACGAAATCAGAGAAAATTCCGAGAATGCGAACTTGTTCGTTCCTTAATCATTTATTGGCCATTGATCATCTTTGGCAAACTTTTCCATAAGAGAGCCTTTCACTTTAGTTGATGGGTAATCGGAGTTATCCATAATAACTTTTTGCCTGCACAAACACACTCAGATATGTTTTATTTCGCATTTCAATTAAGTTGGCCAAGAGCAGACCAGACCAGACTAACTCTTAAGATTGAAGACTCCGGTGGGAAAGAGAGAGAGAGAGAGACAGAAATGTGGTGGGCAAACTTTTTGCCCAAATGTCCCAAGCCACGCAAATAGTTGGCATTGCGCATACGCCCCCATGGCAGCTGATAACCCAATAGGTGGCGGATGGAAGTGCTTGGCCAAATGGCCAAATCGTTAACCGAAAGCAGACTCACTTACTTGGGCGGGGATTTTATGTCTTGCTGACTCACCCGCCGAGTGACTTGCAGAAGGACCTCAGAATCCCCCCCGCCCCCACCTCCCATCGCTTTTCGGTTTCATTGTCAATTGACACTTTTTGTTGCCTCCTCTGGTGTCGCATGCGATTTAAGCTGCAGCTGCAGCTGCAACGACTTGATTGCATTTTCACAGACTGAAGAGTGGATTGGATGGGGTGGCAATGGTCGATGGGCGCTGGTCTCCCACTGGGTTAAGAGCAGTTAACCCCCTCCCCCATCCTCAGCTGGCTTGGCTGTTTGTTTTATGGCCCAGTGGCAACTGCTTATTGCTTTCGGTTTGCTTCAATGATGGCAACGTGTGCCATGGCCCTCGTTCTACGGCGGAACGTCAACAACTCTTTGTTGTTTACGGGTAAAGTTTTGAGCGCTCCGCTTGCTGCAAGTTAACACTGCAAATTGAAATTGTTGCAACTTGCTTCGATTTATGTGTTTATGTGTTTGCCCACGGGGCCAGCTGGCTGGGGAATATTCACGGCACCGCAGATCCACTTCCGCTAATTAATTGCCATAGGAAATTAATATCAACTTAAATGTATTTAGTGTTGATTAATGCATAATTGATGTGAAACCCTGGCGCCGACTTTCGACCAGGTGCAAAAACTTTACCTCACCTTTTCGCAGCGGATGGACGGATGGATGGATGGATGTTGGGGGGGAGGAAAAGCTGACACTTTTTAGCTTCATTAATCATTCAAGCGGGTTGACAGAGGGGGTGGCAGAAAACGTGGGGAGGGGAGGGAAGGTCGTAATTAATTACAGCAATGGCATAAAGCTCAACTGAGCAAACATTCGAGTCAATTACGAGAGCAAGGTAAATAAAATACGAGAAGAAAAAAAAAGAGGAAATGATGGCAAAACAAGTGGAATTTTTCTCTCCCGGGAAATCGCCATAAATAGACTAGAATTCGATTTGTGCTGATTAAAAAATACCTAGCGCAGCTCATTTAAATTAATTTACCCACAGTCTGAATTGCAGCCAATAGTTTTCATAATCCGCAATGCGAGTACATTTGCAGGCCGCACACGTTTGTGAATTGCAATTAAAATGCATGAGCCACAAATATTTAAAATCATTATTCGCCACTTGAATGCAGGATGTGACCAAATCACCATTTCTCTCTTTCCATTTTGGCACTTTAAAATGTGATACAGCAGCATCAACAACATGGCACAAACTGTGGCCAAAGTTTGTCCAGCTCCCTCCCCATCTCCCCTTGTTTCCCCCTTGGAGAGTTTCCTGCTTTTGTCCGCTTGGCCATAACCAGAAAATGACAAAAGCCATGTCAACAGCATGTTTAAGGGTTCGGGGTTCGAGTTCCAGTTAAGACAATGCCCTGGGTGTGTGTTTGTGTGAGTTGGTGGGTCCTTATCCGTGTTGCTTGTGGCCAAAGTCTTACGGGTAAAACTTATCCGCCTGGCCCAATTTGGTTACTTTCCCAGTTCGGCAAACAATGGACACGATAATTTATTCATATTCGGCCACACACTATCCACACCCCTCTCCCTTACCACCTTAATGTGTGCATGTGTGTGGAGATGAATTTTTAAATAACCATAAATTTCTAAATTTACACAAGAGACACTGAAGACACATTGCACTTGCGATAAGCCACACACCAAACAAAAGGGACACGGCACAGGGAAAAAAATGAAAAATCCCCAGCAAACAATGGAAATTTTAATTTATATTTTCGGGTCGAAGCTCTTGCTCCCTTCAGAGTGTTGATAATTGCCGCATAAATTTTCCCAACTAAGGAGAGAACGAGAGAGGGACGGAGAAGATGTGCGAAAACTACAAGAAATTTTATTATAAACATAGTGTCAGCACTGGCCAAACAATTTGCTAAATATTTATACATTTGCATAATGCATGTAATCAAATTTTCTCACACGACACGACCGCTTGGGAGGGGAGGGGGGCGGTCAAATCTGGGCGTCAACTGAAGGTCGCCGCCAGCAAACTATAAATATTCAACGAATTATTTGCCAGGAGTGTACTTATAGAAATACCATGTGCACACTGAGACTCTAAATTGTTTAGAGGGTTGTAGCGATATATCACAGGTTTTTCTCGGTAAATTACGTATGAGCAATTTATTATTTAAAGTAGCTGAATATTTTAGGCACGGTTGGTTCATCAAATATTCAAAATTTGTAAACCCTCTTTTAGAAAACTATCTGTTGCCAGTCTACATACAAAAAGTTTTTACCATACGTAAATATGATTGAATTAAGCTATGCCTATTTTGAATAAAAAAAGTGTCTATAATGTATTGCTGTTTATCAAATAGTTATTGTAATTTTCTCTTGGCGTGAATTAATTAATTAATTGTAATTTAAACTAATTATCCATCTAAGCCCGGAATAATTGCAAAAGCAAGCACTAAGTCTTCTAAAATCCTCTATTCCCCACAAAACTTAATAATCCAAAAAAGGGCAATGATTTATTAATTGTAAATTCGTCGCTTGCAATCCGAAAATCGCATACAGTGTGTAATCTGTAATAATCTTTTGTGGTTTATTATAAATATCATTGAATTCGAGAGTGTTTACCCATGGGTCTCATCAATTGCATAACGCACACAGGCACACCACGCGAGTGTAAACACACATGAACACACACGCTCAGATGTCTGGCTGCCTTTGGTTTTTGGCATGAGTGCCAAGAAATTTTGCGGAGGGGCAAGGCCAACTAATTGCGGCGACATAACTTGTTGCGCCCCTTCGGAGCCACGCCCCCGCGCTCCCCACCCACCACATGAATGTGTGTGTGTGCGCTGTGTGTGTAATGAATGCCGCAGATAGACGGACGTACGGTCGCATAGCGGCTGTCGTCTGTCTAAGAACTATTGCCAACAACAACAGCGAATTGCATTAGCTGTCGTGTGTGTGTGAGTACGTAGTTTCCCGTGTACGGCTGTGTGGGTGAGGGCGGTATGTGGGGCCAAGGGCGGGGCCGGAGGTTACATCGCTTGTCTTTGGCTTACAATAAACAGAGTCAAATGTCTCCTGGTTGGCAGGCAGCCTGACAAGCATTTTTGTTTGATTTGCCTGGCTAATGAAATAAATATATAGGTATACTATACATAAGTCAATTGGCAACTGGTGACAAGCAAGAAAACAATCTGTTAAAACGTAAAAGAAAGTATTGCAAATACTGCTAAATTAATTTGCAGCAATATCTGCAAGGCGATGTGCTAGAAAATGGGAAAGCTTTATTTCCGGAAAATAAAACTAATTAAATTAAAATATGTATAAAAATCTACATCATACGTAAACTTGAACACTTAGGGCAATCAAAAGTATGCAGGCAACCACTTTGATTTAAATTATAAAACAGAAAATCTCAGTTTCAGTTATTGCAACAAAAAAAAAATTGCTGTTACAAAGGTAAATACATAAAAGGTTTCAAGGAAAACCACCACTGAAATAAAATAAAACTCAGCAAACTAAAAGTGTGTATCAAATTTTGAAAACAAATATCCCCTCAGTACACATTTTTAACGAATCAAGGAAATAACAAAACAATTTTGCTGGCAACCAAAACTCACAAAATAATAGAATTTAACTTGTGGCAAAAGCATTGGGCAACCTGACCGATTTGTGTGAAAATTTGTTTGAACTTAGAACAAAGGTATGAAAATTATCATACTTAGTTGTACTAATTGCAGTACAAATAATGCAACTGAAATTGTGTAACGTACTAACTTTTGTAAGCCAAATGGAGAATAATTATTTAATCACTTAGTTCTACGAATTTATAGTTTCCATTTTCGAAATGGATCGTTTATATTCTTCCCTTTTACTCGCTCCGCTGAGGGTCTCTATAAAATCGTAATATTTGAATAAACAGTTTGGCAGCCTGCGGCATCCTTATAAAGTTATTTGAAACCTCTTGATGGGCAATAACCGACGGCATGTGGCCAACCGCAAAATGGGAACCGAGCCGGGTTGAACCGGAAAAGGCGGTGGAAAAGCGGGAAAAGTGGAAAAGGGCACTGGACCAACTCCGATTCCGGTGCTAGTAACAGCGAAGTCAGGGCCAAGAGCTTAATAAAATTATGTGACGATGATTGCCGGTGGAGAGTGGAACCAGAACCCAGGACACGGGAGCCAGTATCCATTCCCCTCGCCGAAAAGCGGCAGGAAGTGGAAGTTCCATTGCGCTGCTGCTTGGCTGCCACTTGAAAAACGCATTAAGGCTGCAGTTTTGTGTGGCATTTGTATACCATATATAAATATATATATTATATACATAATACGCTCTTGTACGGCTGCCCTATATGCATGGCAGAGTGGTTTGCTGATTGCATGTTAAAAGGCCTTCGCCTGCGACTCTTCTGCAGCTGCTGCTCCTGAAGCTCTTTTTGCCATGAAATTTAATTAAAAACTTGTGTGCCATGAAATTACATTTCAACGTGAGTTTCCTCTCCGAAACTGTGTGCTGCTGCTTGCTCAAAGGTAGGTAGCTCTTGCACAAGCCGTGAGTTGATTTTTATGTAAAAATGTTCAAAAGGTTTTCCATTGCGCAAAGGGGACCAACTTCCGGTTTCAGTTCGGGCAACGTTCGAGATGAAGTCGTTTGTGGCGAAAAAGAAATCCCTGGCCAATTATTAAATTGATTTACCAACCATTAAGCGGGTAAATTAAACGGGAAATACATTTTTATCGATCTGCAGTCGCATCACTGAATTATTTAATATACTGGATCCCGTATTCCACTTGTTAATTTTTGCAAAAATATTGACAGCAGAAATCAATTTATTCATTTTATTTGCAGAACGACAGATTTCCGGATTCCATTTGCATTGGGGATAAATGGCAAAAGCCAAATATAACCCAACTATGAGCCAACAATTTTTCTACCCGTCTGTGTTTTTGGCCAATTATGCGAAGCTTAATTCATAATTTATTTACAAGCAACTCCGCATTATGAATGCAAATCTGGCTTGGGGGTCTTGCAATCAAATTGCAACACCTTTTGTTCAACTTGTGCCAGCGGCTGTTGCTCGCGGTATTTGTTATGCAAAAATCGCTGAGCTCGCCGCTTTAGCGTTTTGCATATTTCAATTAAGCATCACACATACGCCCTGTGCAACCGAAGAAGGAAAAACGAAAAGCAAACGGTGGAGCAGAGCAGCTGTCTGGCTGGGGAATGCTCTTGAAAATCCGCTTAAAACTTATTCAATTAAAGTTCCCGCCCAGGGGCAACAAAACAGACGACAAATTTCAGTCGTAAATTGGCGAAGGCAAATGGCGACCAGCACAAACGAGCAAGCAACAATGGCAAATGCCATAACTACGGGTAAGCCTCATAAAAATATGCACATAAAGTGTGTATAATATTGGCGCAGGAACGTGGAGTGCAGCTGCAAAAAAGTAGTAATACCAAGTGAGGCAGCACACAAATGTGGCAAATAAATCAGCAGTCATTTTTAGATGTGTGAGTGTTGGCGTGAGGGCGCTTGTAACCCATTTGCTGGGTTTATTTACGTGACTTCGGTGGTCGGGGCGGAAAACATACGAAATGGGACAGCTGTCTTGTAGCGAAATTCTTGGAAAAACTTTCAAATTTCAGGAAACGCAGCCAGCCGGATAAGACTATGGGTAGAACCACACTGTTCCAGGAACTCTATATACAGTTTAAAGCAGCCCTGATTTTATTGGTAGTTTCGTTTGATGTAATATTAACTTAACAACCATAGCAGATTTATTTTAAGGTTTTCATGAAAGCCAGTGGCGTTTCCAAGAATAAGAGTTATTGGAAATTTCACGTAACTACATTTGCTTAAAAGTAATGTTAGAATTTAACTTGTTTATGTCTTCCTTTTATTGCACTAAGCCCCACAAACACAAAACTTTTATTTTTCCGGGAATACATGTTTTTAATGTCTAAGGACTTTTTTTCCTAGTCCCTTTTTATTATTAAAACATATCTTCTGGTCATTCGTATCTGTTTTATGACTATTTTTCACTGTTGTTGACTGACAATAATCTGCAAATCAGCATTAAAATATATTCTGACCACCAAGCACCAGCACACTCAACTCTGCAACTTAACAAATCAAAAAAGTTTCACGAAAACAAAAATAGGGACTGACAGAGGGGACGAAGTTAAAAGTTAAAGCGACAGGGAGCGAGTCACTGTGAAACTAAGCTAAACAGCAAATATTTTGTCCGATTTAGTTCTATTTTATTTTCGAAAAAGGCGTGGCCGACGGGGGGCACTATCATTTTTTTAATATTTATTTGCTGTTGGCCGCAGACGCCACAACAAAGCAAATTTTTTAGACGCCATACAGGCGTATGTGTGTGTTCTTGTGTGTGTGTGTGTGCAGAGGGCTGTGTCTTTGTGTGCGTGCTGGGACACTATGCCGGAAACGTGACTTATTTGAAATTTATGTACTTTTTAGCCAAGCGCCTGGCAAAAAGCAAGGCTATATCCTAGTCAGGGAGAAAAAAAGGAAAAAAGCAAACACAGAGTCCGAAAAAAGGCAAACAGCGCGATTTATAGAGCAAATTCCACCCTTATCTGTTGGTTTTTTTCGTGGACTTTTAATTATTTTTTATTTGTTAGTTGGGGCTTAATTAGAAAAACATACAAGAATGGTTTGCAAGCAACCAACATGGCGTATGTGCAATATGCAAATGCAAATGCATTCGCCAAAGAACAACAATTCACAAATTGAAATCAACGAGCATACAACTTGATAGGTTTTTGTTTGTTCCATTTTCCCCCTATTTCGCCTGGTTCCCTTCAATATCCTCGATCCCCCTCCTTCTAGTCACTATTTTAGGTCCTGTGTGCTCTCCTTTCTGCTCGTTCGTTTTGTTTTTCAGCTCGTGTCACACACGCCATTCACTTGTTGTTGGCTTTGTTGCTGCTGTTCGACATGCATCGATTACATAAATGGAGGAAGGGAAAGAGGTCCTGGTTGGCAAATGCTGCGGGGTTGGGCGGCAGGAGCAGAATCAGGAGCAGGAGCATAGGTCGGACGAGCAGCGACATAAGTCACGAAGCTTTTGCTAATGATGAGGGCCTTGATGCTTTTTCAATTAACCAAATGTGTGACATACAGCACAGATAGCAGGCAGGTCTGTGTGTGACAGTGACAACAACTTGGCCTGGCATAAATAAAAGCGAAGGCAAACTAACGAACAACTCGAGCATTAAGCAAGCCAGATTTTAGTGCTTTCCTCTTGGTTTTTTCTGCACTTTCAATTGTCCTAATTATGTGGCAGCCGGATGATGATCAGCGTAAAATCAAGATCTTCCCAGAGATTGGCCTAGACGACATCCATCGCATTGAGAATGAGGCTGTGAAGGAGCTCCAGCTGAAGTGCACCGATGAAAAGCGCAATCGCTCCACTCAACGGGATGCTGGTGAGCCAGTCGAAAACGGAAGTGGCCATGCAAAATGAGCATACAGTTGACTCCTGATGAGTGTGCAGCCAATAAATCCATTCATACTACTTGCATAATTATTATCATAATCCCCTGAGCCGCACACTTACTACACAACCACACCCAATGCCATATACACACTCGTGAACATCTAACCCTAATTTGCATTTATGTGGGGCTGAGGCCAGTTGTGATTACCTGGCAAGCTCTTTTGTATCATTCGACGTCGGCTCCTCCGCAAAATGGCAATAAAAGCGATTCGCAAAAAATGTGTATGTATATATACCCGCAGATATACACCCACATCCAGATTCACACACCCGCACAGAGGGCTACTTATAAACTCACCTTAATTAAACGTGATTAAGTAGATTTCCTCGTTTTTCTGCTCGACGAACTGTTTAGTTGTCGATGGTCTCAGTGTGTGTGTGTGTGTGTGTGTGTGTGTTTAAGGGTGTGGGTATTTGTGACCTGTGCTTATTAGTTGCCATTTATTGTTGTTCTTGGATGTTGCGAAGGGTATAATACCTTGCCCGTCGATGTTGCGGATAATAAATCAGGAATACCAAGACCAGAATCTAATTAATTAATAAAAGATTTAGTCGAATGAAATGGTAAAATGCCAAGCTGCCAACAAGTGCTTTGCAAAATTAAATATTTATAAACAGGTCAGAAGATGCCCGAAACACCATCTGAAGAAAGATTTTATTTATAAGGAGTTTTCAAATGCTAGGTATGTATTTTTTTATTTTTTTTGGAAATGATTTCTTGGGTTGATTTTAAGCTCCCAAAAAAATTTTTGAAAGTTTCATGCATAAAAGAACAAAAATATTGATGAAATGGTGATGCCTTAAAGCTGTTGATATTCAAACAAAAGTACGAAAACAATAAAAGATTTAAATAAAATGAAAATATCCATGTAAGGCTCGACAATCATATTATCATTCAAATAATAAGACAAATGCAACGCAGATTATAATCTTCATCATAGTCAGAATATCTTTGTGCATTTAAGCGAAATAACAAATTTGAAGAAGCGATTAAATTGAAAACCCTCCAGCACTCCATTTAAATTATTTTCTTTCGCTCAACTACATAGCTGTGCCACAAAAATGTTCAATTAAAGCAAAATCTTTACCATGTTTAATTTGCCCCAAGAACATACCCAGAATACCCAGGAGGGTATTCAAGTTTTCGGCTCAACCCAAATTAGCATTCAATTTCCATGCTTTTGCCTCGCATTGTTGGATGCTTGGGTTGGGTTCGCTTGGCTCACGTTGTTGTAATTTAGTTTCATTTGTGCACGAAAATGAATTTGTATTATTGTTTGCATTAATTTGCCTTATTAATTACGTTTATGCTTCTGACTATTATGTTTTTTTGCTCTGGCTGTGGCTCTGTTTTCTCAATGGTTCTTGCTCCATCCCAGCTTTTTCCCAGGGGGTAATTCGAGCGTTGGCTGTGCGGGCAATCAAATAAATAATGAGACGGCGACTGCGGCTGCGGCTGCCGCTGCCTGAGTTCTCAGCTCTCAGTTCGCAATTCGCAATTCTCAGTCCGGAGTCTGGAGTGTGGAGTCCGTAGTCCGGAGTCCGGAGTCCATAGTCCGGAGAACTCGGTCTGAAGTTCTCGGTTTGCTGGCCACTGCCGGCGTCTCTGGCGGCGTCGCTGTCGTCAACTTTGTTTAATATGCGCAAAACGTCGCAGAACTTTTGCAGCTACTTGTCGTCAACATCGTTGCCATCGTCCCCTCAAATCTTCTCCATTTTCCCCCGTGGTTGTTGTGATTGTCTATGGCAACTTGCTTTTATTATTTGTTGCCGCTCTCGTCTGTATTTCTATAATTGCCTTTTTGCCTTTGTCTAGCCCAACGTCAAGTGTCTGCGTATCAGTGTGTGTATGTGTGTGTGTGTATCTCAATATTTTCAGTTGTCCTGTTTATGAAATTCTGACTTCGGTTCGCCTCCTTGTTGAGTCGGCGGTGAATCAGACGCGCTGACAGCTTTCAATTTACTTGGGCCGGGGGGAAAATGCAATTTTCAATTTTCCACTGCCGCCTGCCACGTGCACTGCAATTTGGCCCGAGTTTAATTCAATTGATTGGCGATAGTTGTGGCTTTCAGCTTGACAGAGCGACGTGCACGGGGCGTATGCGCCTTGCGCCTCGCATTGCTCATACGCCCCATGCACATTGAGTGGTAAAAGTTCGCAGGGGAACAAGAATTCCCAGAACTTGGTTGACTTTTGAACTTTCCCAAGCCAAGCCAAGCCAAACCAAACATACATACACACTCCGGCACCGCTTGAATGACGGGAAAAAAAACAACTTAAATGTCAACCCGATGAAGCCCAGGCACTCCGCCATAAAACTCGCATTTCACGGCACAAAAGCACCAACCTCAAGCAGCGCACTAGGCCACGCTGATTTGTACACAGCCCGGCATAGAAAAACAACACAACGGCTCAGAACAACAAACAACCCAGCACAGCACAACACAAAAAAAAAAAGAAAGAAAACAACGACAGGAGTGAAGAACAACTAGGAATCTGCTTCCGCGTTGATTGTTTCGTTTTGCCCGGCGTTGCTTGAGCAAGAAGAGCTGGAAAAGACGAAAGGACGACGCCCATAAAAAGCGACTATGTTTGCGGGGATCGCTTTAAAAACAAGTGAAAGGAGCATGGCGAGCAGGGAAAACGGGAAAACCTGTCCATCAGCAGAACTATTGCAACAATAAGTAAGAGCAATTTGACAATTGAAGTGCTTCTCCGTCGCAAGGAGCACGAGAGGGAGTCCCCGAAAGAAAGAAAGGAGACGGTTTCTGGCCAAAGTAGCCTCATCGCTTGCAAGGCAGCACTTGAGCACAGTTTCCGGTCATTTACACGTACAAACACAGCCACACACACACTGTGGCACACTCACACTCAATCTGTGTGTGTGTGACACAGTATCCTACATTTTTATTGGCATCCTTCGGTCTGCAAGTGTGTGTGCTTGTGTGTGTGCTACAGTTTATCAAACGCGTTGCATTACCAGTTTGTCCGTAATTGCCGAGGAATCCCAAATGGAATTTTAC
Organism: Drosophila fuyamai; assembly: GCA_018153365.1. Taxonomy (NCBI): domain Eukaryota; kingdom Metazoa; phylum Arthropoda; class Insecta; order Diptera; family Drosophilidae; genus Drosophila; species Drosophila fuyamai. The sequence continues at coordinate 8,060,676 of JAECXW010000116.1, read as the reverse complement.
CAATCCAGAGCAAGGTCAGGCTGGTGTGGAAATTGAATTTTCCGCAGTTTTGTTTACACATTGTGTCAATTTAGAGCAATTACTTGAGCTGTTTTCTATGCCGCGGGCCAAGTAGCGCGGCCCACAAAAGCGGGCTATGAAAAATCACCAAAGACAATTGGACCAAACTTTCATAACTTTTTTGTGTATGTTTTTTCCTACTACTTTTTACTGTGAGTCTGTGGCGGGGAGGGAGGGGCTGTCGAAGGATAAGGGGTCCTGTGTTGGATGGATGGATGGATGGGAATTTCTGTGCATAGCACAGACTCCACGTGAAAAGCAGCGCTAATCTGGCTCTCTCCGTTCTCTCTCTCTGCTCTCTCTCTCTCTGCCTGCTTATCTCGGGAGGAAAATCTCTCTCACTTTCCCCCTCTCTTTGTCTCTGTGAAAATCTGTGCGCAGCTGCTGAAGCTGCCTCCTGCAGGATCAGGGTGTGGTGAGTTATGCTGCCGCTGTGGAAAAAGGAAAATGTCCTAGCCCTACCTTCTGCCTGCGTCGCTGCTGCTGCGCTGCTTTTCCGCTGTCGCTGCTCTGCCGACTTCGTTTACAAATTTTCCTGCTTGGCTGCGTGCTTTTCCACTGAACTTCTGCTGCTGCTGCTTTTTCTTCTTCTGCTGCTTCGGCTGCTTCTTCTTCTTCTGCTGCTGCTGATATGTGACACGCACTCACACTGGCACAGATACAAAACACTCACACACACACACTCGCGCGCTCTCTCTCTCACACACGCACACACACGGGGACACGGACACACAGGCGCTTGTTGTTGTTGCTGCTGTTGTTTGTCTTGCTCTATTTGCCAGTAGTGGTATTAGCTGTTGTCGCAATTATTTTCACATTATTCATATCATTTATCAAGTCGCTGCTGGCATCGCTGCTGTTTTTTCCCGTTTTTTTATGGCTGGCTACCTTCTCTCTCTCGCTCGCCCGCTGCTAACTATCCTGCTCTCTCAAGCGCTCTGTGTATGTCAGATGTTTTTTTCTTGTATTTGGCTAAATTGACTAGTGCACGTTTCCGCTTTTGTCAACCGAACACGTCAACTGTCTGCACCTGACTGACGGACTCCGCAGTTCCCAAGTTCCCAAGTTCCAAAGTTCTCTGTTCTCAGTTCTCAATTCTCAGTCCGCTGTTCTCAAAGGCGTCGCTGCGCGAGAGAAAACAGAGCGCCGACTCTCCAAATCTCATGTGGATGCTGTTCATCTCTTCGGCTCTTACATCTCGACGGCCTTTGTTTTGATTTATTTTTGTGGTAGGTTCTTGCCGAGATTCCCAAAGAGCGGATGCGGATGCTAATGCGAATGCTAAGAGCGGGCCACAGCCTCAATCGTGGTCGCCCAACTAAAAATAATACTTGTAGCTTAACCTTTTCCACCCACCACTGAAGTCCCATTCCCCCCAAAACCCCCCTCCCCGCAGCAAATCAACATTCAAAATCCAACTCGCTAAAGTATTCGAAGCGCAAAAATTTGCGCTGCCGGGGCAAACAAAATACCAGCCCCAAAAATAAATATCATAAAAATATGAAAAATAAATATATAAGCAGGGGGGAGGTGAAAGATGGAAGGTTGAAATAAATATAAATATTTGGCCAGCTACAGTTACGCCCCGGCTTAACAAAAGGGCTGCTGCCCAATCGGGTTTACAAGAAGCGATGGCAAGGGGGGGGAGAGCGGGGAGGCTCTTGTTGATTTTTTTAAGCGGCCTCTGCTGCTCTTTATGCAAACTGCCGCCGCTCCACTTTCACCTCCTTCCACCACCCACCGCCCCCTTTTCGCCCTTGTGTTGTTGCTGCTGTTTGCGGGTCGGGCGTCTCATGAATATGTAAATTGTTATTATTGCATATTGTTAGGCGCCAGCAGCAGCCGCGGAACAGGACAACAGCGCCAGCAAGGACTCTGTCGTAATTCCGTAAACGCAGCTCAGGTAGCCGGCGAAGAAAGCGGAGAGCGACGAACTTCCGCCGGAAATAGTAATTCCCATAGATTTGACAAATGTCGCTCAGCGAATTAAATAATGAATACCAAATTTCTTGATGCTACTTTTGCTTAAGCCCTCTGCACTGCTAAAAGAAAAGCCAGGAATTGCCGAACATCTGATTATGAATTCTTAATTTACACAAAAACTTTAAGCACATGCAAAAATTACTGATTTCTTTTTATTATAAGAAATAAGAAATATGTCATAATATATCATAATATAGAGATATTTCTAATAACAATACTATTATTATTTATAAACTTCGTCTTTGGCATTTTATAATTACAATTTCTACGAATATTATAAGAATGAATTAAAATGTACTAATTATACGAAATATAAAAATCAATATTACAAAACGCCTAGTTTAAGTTCATTAATGATAAATCCAACAAAGCAATAAAAGAAAAGGATTTAGTTGGCAGGTTAAAACAGAAATTTGAAGGCCTGAAGCGACTTAAATTCCAGGTGGATCGGGCGCCTTTAAGCCATAGCAAATCATTGTCAATGGCGACGGCAACACCTAGGCAACAAAGTAATGGCTGTCAAACGAACACACTCATAGTGAAAGGACACAGACACACACGCATGTACTTGAGGAGCCTTGACAACCTGAACAAGCCAAAGAACAAGACATTTGCCGCGGCGACTTTGATTGGCAGTGTTCTCAGTAAACTGAGGAGGTTTTCTGGCTATGACGAGGGGCATGAGGCTAAATCATCCTGGCTGAGGATGCGAGTGTGTGGGGGTGTGTGGGTGTGTGAGTCGCGCTGTCGTCACCGTCATCATCATCGTCATCGTCATCTATAATAACATCAAACAGCGCACTGTCCAGACACCAGAGGCCCACCAGATTCCGGTTCGCCAGCTTTCAGATCTTTCAGTTCTTCGTACCGCTCCACCTCAGCACCCTCTCCTTTCCCCCGCACCCCTTTTGCCACGCCCCCACGTCCTTCGGCACCTTAGGACAATTCCGGCCACCAGCCTCCCCGCTTGTTATCACGCGCAATAAAAAGCTTGCCAGCATTTCGCTTTTTTCCCATCTTCAATACTCTGCGAAAAGGGTATGGAGCGTTTGTCGAGATTCTCCAGGGGAAACATGGTACACGGACTTGCAGATTCCCGCTTATGTTTGCTCTGGGTTCTGGGAATTTTTTAAAGACAACATTCGCCGCAGGGCTTTAAGTGGCAAGCAGGGCTTTTAAATATTTTACTCCCTGGTTTTAAGCGGTGTTGCTAGAGTTATTTAATAAGAAAATTATGGCATATGGATAGTTTATGTAGATGGTAAATCTATTTTTCTTTTCACATAAAATTGGCTTTTTAAATACAATTTACTAATGCTTTTAAGTAGCAAAATAGACAAAATTAAATGGTCAATTGTGGGATCTTTTTTTTTCAGGATTAGCACTATTTTCCGAATCATCATTTCTTAAATTACATGGTCATATCGTTGACTCGTGAAAAACGTTTAAACTTAAGTTTCATAAAAGGTAATTCCACCATTTTCTACCAGCTTGAAAAATTATGAAAAGGATTTATAGCTATTTGTACAGATTTCTTTTTTGAAATCGGTTGTCATCGTTTTTAAAATCCCCCCAGAGCATCAAAGCTTCGTCATCCCCATACATGCTATACTTTTTCCACCGATGCTTACTTGATTTTTTTCCCTCTTGCGATTTTCGAACATTTACTTTCGCTTTTTGCAAAGGAAAACATAGACAAACACACACGCGTGCATAAACGCATACATAGAGGAAAAAGGCACGTATTCAAATATTGTGGGTGGCAATTGGAGTCCCCCCACCCTCGCGTTTTTCCCCCGCTGGTCATGGGATAAAAGCAATAACAACGTGGAAAAATACGCCCCGTGTTCGCAGGCAAAAATTGTTGTTGTTGGTGGGTGTGGCAGGCTGTTACGTCGACTGCGGCAGCGGCAGCGGCGTTGCCTGAATGCGCGTTTAGTTTCAAGTGTTATTTTTGTACTAGAAGCAGCAGACGAAGAGATTGAGGGGGTGGTTGGGAGGTTGGGTGGTGGGCGGTTCGAAGGACTCGTTCTGCGTCTTCGTCGTTTCTGGGCTGCCTTCTTCTTCCTCTCATCCTCGTCGCCTATTTCGGCTGAAGTGCGTAATTGATGTGAAAAGTGGCAACAAACTGTTTTTTATTTGCGCTTGCTTTCAATTTGTTTAAATTGCTGGGCGCTGTCTTTCCACTTGCCAAATACAAATATACACACAGCAACCCACACTCATCGACACACCCACACACACATTTTTAAACGCTGATTGAAGTTTTATTGAATTTTAAATTGCGCTGGCCTTGGTTTGAGTTCGTTTTCCTTCTGCTGCTTATTTTCACTTTCCACTTTGTACTGGTGCTTACTTGCTGCCAACTCCCTATATACACATCGGGAAAATCTAGTAAATCACCCCTGAAATCTTCTTTATATCTATATTTATTGGTTAAATACATCGGTTTTTATTCAAATAAACTATTTATGTAGCCTTCCAAGATACATAATATATAGTTTGATATTAAATTAAGCTTGTCATGTTTTTTAATAAGCCAATATGAGAGTGCTTTGTTCTACAAAATTAAAATTCAAAAATAAAAATTAGATTGATTTATCTTATTAGAAATGCACTTAACACTAATGCGATTTTAATTTATTATTTTTATTATTAAAGTATTTAGTTATTGGCAAGTCATGTCCAATACATTAGAAAGGAACAAAAACATAATAGTTCGTTTCATTTTATAGTACTATATGTCTAGTATGCAAGTGCTAACAAAAAATATTATTGGTACTAAATTTTCTCTCAGTGCACTCGCACTTTTTTCTTTCGCTTACCGTCTTCATCTCGCTCTTGCTGCCTGAGTGTTTTATTGTTGACACAAATAATGTCACTCAAAATGTCAAAAAGAGGCCGCTGGAATTTTTTACCATTCTTATTTGTGTTTTTGGTTTTTTTTTTTTTTTTCCAGCCGGTTGCCAAGTGCCGAGGTTTGACATACATTAAAGTGAGTTGTCAGGTGCGTGTTTTTATAGGCAACAGGAATATAAATGGCGAATAAATGCCAACTCCCAATTGACGCCAATTCTGAGCTGTTAGCCACTCATTTTCCGTCAATTTTCCCGGCTGGCAACAGTTTAGCGAAACTCCCCAAACTAATTGTAATCAGCTGCCACTGTGCCACGCCCCCTCCGCCGGGAGTTCGGAGCGTCAATTACTTAGCCTTCATTGAGAGAAGCAGCTGCCGCAAGTCAAATAAAACATATTACAAATGACTCTGCCACCCCCGATTCCCCGGATTCCCCCTGATTCCCACGATTCCCGGCATTACTCAGCCTTAAGAGCTCGTCCGACGCTGTGGCAGCAATCTGACAAATTTCGCACAAATTATGCGTTGGCCACAAAAATGATGACGACAACGATGGCACGGACGGGCAATGGGGATGGCCGGCGCCCGGGCTTCTGATGCCGATCCTGGGGCCGGCAACAAAAGGCGACGAAATTATTATTGCATTAAGTGGAATTATTAAATTTCATCGACGACGCCGACGACGGCTCAGCGAAAATAAAAATAAATAAATCTAATCAAAAATAAGCACACAAATAAAATGGCAAATGATAAAAAAGGAATGTGGCAGGAAGAGGACACAAACCAAATAAATCAATAGAAGGAGACAATAACATGAAATTCAGTCCCAATGACTGAGCACAGAGAGAGAAAAATATATTTTAAAAGTTGTTCTGTTATATATACAATTTAGTCATTTAAAGTTACCAACAAATTATATTATTGAACATTTTCAATGTTAACTAACTAATGCAAGGTTCATATTTTATACTTTTAAACTTTGAGTATTTCAATATAAGCAATAACTCATAATTAATAACGCGAAATATATAAAAGTTTAATTTAATAAAAAAAAAACAATTTAATATATTCTTTTTCATTTAAATGGATTATATTTTTCATTTATATTTAGCTTTGTGTGGTCTTTTTTCGGGACTAAAAGTTTGCTGCGCCACTCAAATCAACATAAACTTTGATATATTGTGTGCGGCAATAGGCGCAGTGTCCTGCCAGGCATGTCCTGCGTTGATTTAATGGCCGCCACCCGTGAGGGTCAATGGTGCGAGGGGGGGGGGGCGCGAGGGGACGCAGCAGCCAAACTACTTATTACGAGCGCCGCTTGTCGCCATTGTTGTCAATTTGGTCCTGTCTTTGACAGCTGAGGGGGGCGCGGATTCGAGGGCGGGGCTTTGAGGAATCGGCGGCTGGGTGGGCATTCAAATTGTAGTCGCATCATCATCTTTATGGCTATTGTGATTTTGGAATTAATTGCCAGCACACCCAAACAGAGGCGGATATTTGCCGGCGCCACAGAGCAGAAGTGCTTAAAGGATTTGGTGTCCTGTCGCCCCGAGTTCAACGGAGTTAAGTTCTGGTCCGGAATCAGCAGCGGCAGCAACAGTTTTCCCAGACTCAGGAGCAGAGAGATCCATCTGGTTACTTGATTGCCCTCAAAAGTATGCAATGCTAATAAATTCAGTTTTATGCGGCCAACGCTCAATTTTCGCTTCCACTCGGCGGGGTTCGCTTTTATGACAGATCATTAAAATTTTTTCGGGTCTTATTTTAAGTAGCCTGTTTGTCTTGCTTTTATGGCGCTTGATTCGGTTAACTCATCCCCGTGGCCTGGTCGAGTCAAAGGGTGCATTAATATTGAACTTTATTGTCTTTTAGCGGGTCAGTTTTTGGGCTCCGGTTGCCAGTTATTCGTGGGGGAAATGGTTTAACTGGCCTCAGCAAAGTGTGTTAATGGCGGTCGCGGGCAAGTGTTTACTAGGGGCCGGATTGCGGAAACGGATACGGGGTATATGGGATAAATATTGAAAACAGGCCCGGCTAATTATGGGGGCCATAATAAATGGGCTAAGAACGCAAATGCTGGCCATGAATGCGTAATGCTGGGCCGGATCCAATTATGGTTCGCAGCCAAGCAGGCCATGGAAATGCGCAGCCCGCCTCATCTTTAAATCCCATTTCCCAAAGTCTTAATGCCCAGCAAACAACTCCCAAAAAAAACAAAAAAAAAAACAAAAAAGCAGCAGACTTCAATCGAGTTACTCCACTTACAACATCATATGGTCTCTGACCTCACATTACGTATACGCCCCAGCTGTTTTCCTCCACTCTCTTTTCGACAACAATTGTTTGCTGGTTGGTGGTTGTGCGGTAGTGTGGTGGTGCACCGCCCGCCGAAAAAGGAGAAATCCTTTGGCAAACATTACGTATACGCAGTACTTGTAATAAATGCTGGGACATGCTTGCAGGGTCGTCGTCATCGGCGACACTTTATTATTGAGTACGTCATCCACCCCATCCAAATTTTCATTCTCATCCCCGTCCATGCCCAATCCCATTTGCATAATTGATCGGCAACGGAGCGCGAATCGCAAGCGGGGATTGTAATCGCCATCCAGACGACTTAGTTCCATTGCCATTTCCATCTGGAGTTTGAGCTCCTAGTTGGGGTAGCTGAAAACCCCGCCCCCTTTTTCGGGAAAGGGCGGAAGTGGATGAGAGGTCCTGTCTGTTTTTTTTTTGTGGCATCAAATATTGATGCACAGCAACGTTGACGACGAGCGTTCCATAATTGATGCATGTGTGATTTATGTGCGTCCTCGCCACCACGTTCAATTGTGCAAATCAATTTCAATAATCGACAACCAGTTGGTGGCAATGATCGAAATGAAATAATAGATACATGTGAGTGTGCGTGTGTGGATGTGGCACCCACGACTGTCCCCTGAGAGCTGTTCAGCCCAAATTTGCGGTTCCATAAAATGTTCTTGATGCGGAAATTGATGGCGCTTGGAGCCCTGAGGAAGGACACAATTTGAGATGCTTTGTGTTGTCGGAGAAAAAGTATGGGCTGTACACATTTGTCATAAAATATCCGATTCGTAGTATTTCCTTTCATTTTTTTCAGTTCCTAACAAGTTGTCTTTTTTAACAAAACTAAGTCTTCCGTTTCTTATACCCTTATCAATCATAATTTTATTAGGCAATTAAGGGGATACTCTCCAACATAAAAGGTATATATCTTCAATTTGTCTTTATTTATGGAACAATTTGTCATTATTTTTTAATTTAAAAACCTTTTAATTTGTATTGCAAAGATACAACTTACATACTTTTCGTATTTCTGAAATGTTTTTTGTCTTAAAATCTATTTTCCAATACTTAAATAAATTCATAATTGATCACATACTAGAAGTGCTATTTTGCAATTTCTCATTTCTGAATTTCTTATAATTGGCACTGGTATTTTGGAATTATAAAAAATAGTGTTTGTTTTAAGTTTTCTGATGTAAATTTTATTAATGCGATATCTTTTTGAAGTACAAAAAATGTTTAAAAAATGAAAGACAATTTTCAACTTTTAAACTTTTATTGTATTTTTTCTGTTAATTTTTGGCATGTGTTCCTTTACCTCTAAGAGAGAGCTACGTTATACTGCAAGTAGCAATAGCCAGTAATGATCAAAAGCCAACAGCGCGTGTTATCTAAGATGTAGGTAACTTCAGGGTCCACAGCACAAGGCACCCACACCACTGGCAATCAGTCAGCCTCAAATTGTTTCTAATTAAGACTCCCACTTCGATGGCTAGAGTGTCCTGGGCCGTCCTGCCAAGCCCTGCCAAGTCCTGACTGCCACACACACTCCTGGCCGAGCTCTTAAGTGTTGTCTATGGCAACGGCTGGCAAATGTGTGGGGACACAGGTCCCTCTGCCTGTTTACAAGCTCAGTTTGCTGTATACTTTCACTCACACAGGACGATATAACAAGGACTCACATGCATCCAATGGAATTTAATTATAACTTCTGCAACTAATTTCCGTTTTCGGGCTAACGGATGGTCGGGAAATATGCAAATTGGTTGAATGGCCGAAAATGCTGCACAAATTAATATTTAATGCATTCAAAATTGGCAGACAGCTGTTCATTGAATATTACGCATACGCCCAATACGCCGGATTTCTTTAACGGTGTTGCTGTGGTGGGAGTTTTGCAGGGCCAAAGTTTTTAGCAGCGCTGTCACAGAAATTAACACGTAGCCGGCATAAGCATCATCATCATCATCATCGCCGCCGTCGTCATCGTCGACTCATAATCACCGGGCTCATTTACGTGACTCGCAGTGTCCATTAGGCAACAACCACACGGACAAGACAACCCAAAGGATTACAGCATCCCAGGGAGTTATTAGACCTATCAGCATTAGCAGCGGCAGGAGAGATGGTCGGAAAAAATGAATGAAGAGACCGGCAAACTTTTTCTGCCGCAACTTTGGCCTTGGCTTAACCCACCGCCACGCAGCTTAACCCCACTTATGCACAAGGGGATCGTCGTCAGGCGCTCTCGGGCTAATTTAAAGTTTGTTTTATTTAGAATAAAATAAAATATTAAACAAGCATAAACGAAAAGGGACAGTGCGCCGACCGGGCAACAAAGCAGAAATGGCGAAACCAATTTTCATTTGCACTTTTGATAAATTAATTAAATGCGAAACGCAAAGAAAAAAGGATGGAAATCTTTAAAATAATTAATTAAATAAACGGACCCCCGGCCGGGGGCTGGAGCAGATAGCTGGGAATTAAGCCGAAGCAAAGCGGGAAAACCGAAAACAAAACCAAACTGAATGCCAAATGATGAATGCGCGTCAAAGCAGCCCAAGCAAATGAATGGAATTGGAATCGGGCGAAGGGGGGAAAGGGGGAAAATCAAGGGAAAGGCGAAGCATGCTGAAATTATGGCAACCAACTGACACAGAAATCCATTTTTCATTTTCAGTCACAAGACCGCCCCTTTTGCGCCACGCCCTCGTCCATGGGCCTTTGCCTACTTATTTATGAGCTTGTATGTTGTAGTCGGTCAAACATACCAAATACCAACAACAGCAGCAAATACAACGAAAAAACTGCCGAGCAAAGAAAAGCCAGAGAGATGGAACAAAAAAGGGGTAGAGATTACAAACGAAAAATAAATAAAAAGCAACAGCAGTAACATGCTGCTTACTGATTCTCCTTACTGATTGTTGCTGCCTTTGCTACTGGCAGGCCAACGAGGGAAAAAAAAAAAACAAAAATATGGAAAAGAAAAAGAAAATCGGAAAACAAACCGAAACAATGCCCGGCGAACTGATGAACGAAGTTTGGATTCCCTTTAGCCTGCCAAGCTCAAAAATGTATTCAAGTGCAGCCATTTTTCCGGTTTGTATGAAATACTTGGCATAACTTTCGGGTCGGGTATTCTAAACTTTTTCCTATTTATTACGGTAACTGGAGTAGGATAATTCAATGGTGCACTACAAGAGTGCGAAAATCTCTTCATTATTTTCCATTATACGGTAACTCCCCCAGTTTTCGTTGGCTCTGCAATAATCAACCCTTCTCTCCCGCTTTCTGCTGGGTATACACAATATTTAGCCACGAGTACGCGCGTTCTACTCCACGGAAAGCCGCGGAAATCCTTGTAAAGTACTTACATGTATCCCTGGGAAATTTATAAAATTTATATTTAAACCTTGTTATCATTTGCTTGGACAATATTTAAAACGGCCAACAAACTTGACTTCAACATAAGCCATGACAATTTCAAACTTTATCTATCTATTGCTCGAAAATTAAACTTTTTGTGCAAAATTATTTAGGCTTTAAGAAGCACTCTTTTAACTTGAGTCATGGGTTACGAGGTACCTAAAAACTCTATTTGAAAACTATCAGAACCTTAGCCTAGGGCATTTCAAATCGCCTCAGTCAAAGACCTTTCCTTGTTTTTTATCCACCTTTTTTCCGTTGTTTTGTTTAGTGAAGCGCCTTTCCTTCGCATTGGTCTTTCGTCCTCGCTTTGGCATTGTCTGTTAAATTACGTATACGCCTCGCAGCGCACAACTTCCAACCGTCGACTGATGTGAGTGTGTGTGGCATGCAAACAAAAGCCGCTTGTCTGTCAGAGTCGAACTTGAAAACTTTCTTGCGTTGAGATTTCTTGTTTTATTTATTTTTTTTTTTTGGGTTGGGTACAAAACACAAGAACAACAACAAAAATGAGTTGTAAATGTCAAAAGCGTTCGGAGGATGCCGTAGACAATTTTCAAATGCTGGCAATCTGCAAAGCAATTTGAAAAGAAATGAAAATATGCGCAATAATTTACACCCTAGGCAATTTTTTCCCGCTATGCCACGGCCCCATACTATTATCAATTCATGTTTGGATTTTGTCGTTATTTTTATACCCGCTACCCGTGGAGCGAATGGGTATACATAATTCTTGCTTGTCTCTACTGATTTTGGCATCAATTGTTTTTGTGCATAATATTTATAGCTCACCTTATGAGTGTTTTATTTATTTTTTGCCTGAGTGCATTTAGGTATTTACTTTTCCAAAAAATATGGTAATTAAATTAAATGACTGTAATCAAATATAAACAAAAAATATATCCTTTCACTTTGTGAAATTATTTCGAAATGAAATAATTTCACAAAGTGAAAGGATATATGCTCGAATTCCAGTTCAATTTATTAAAATCTTTTTGCTGACCCCGCAATTGCACGTCCACTATTTATTAATATCTGAAATATGTAAATAATTATTTTTATTGCACTAAATCATTTTAGTATGTGTGTATTTAATTTGAATTCCTTGAACATTTGAATGTTGAAATGGTAATTAAATAGCTTTCAAATGCTGGAATAACTTAATTGAGTAATATTCTGTTGTTGGGATGCAAAATCAAAGTGAGTATTGGGTATCACAAAGTCGAAAATCGCAACTGTGGGCTTCCAGCTCGCTTTTGGTCCTTGTTGCTCGTGGCATGACAACTCTTCAGCAGGCGAATGACGATTCTGATGGCCACCCATGTCCTCCGTTGCCAGCGTGTGTGTGTTTTGGCTGTAAGCAGCTGTCAGTGATTTCTGACAAATTGATTTGACAGTCGACAGTCGACAGGCGACCAAGGGGAACCGAAATGCGGGGCGGCACGAACTTTTGGGCCGGGCAGCAAGTCGGGCGCGTGTGCTAAAAAAAGATGAAAGCCGCCGTTTGCTGTTCGCCGTTTGCTACCACTCTTGTTGCCATGTCTATGCGTGAGAGAGACGGGGCGCGAGAGGCTGGGCCGCTCTCCTAGCCAAAAAAAAAGAGAAAGCAGCCAAGCAGAAGTATAAGCAGCGCCAAAGAGTTCTTGGCCCAAAGAGCACAGCGTGGTGAATTTTTTTATGCTGCCTGTGTGTATATGAATTTGTTATTGTCATACCCTGCAGGCCAAGCAGTGTGATGCACTGTAAAAAAAGGTAATGATGTTATTACATTTGGGTTTACTACAACTTCAAGTTGGATTACCCCATACTTAGTTACCCACCTTAAGCTTAAGATTCAGCATATATTGAAACATATTGTCAAACTCTTTTGAAAAATTTAATATAATTCTGTAACACATTTTATGTTATGTCTTTTGATATTTTAAAAAGTAATATGAATAAATTTACTAACATGTTCTTTTTTTTTGTTTTCTAAACAAAATATTCAGTTTGAAAATGTGAATGAATAATAATATATGAAATGGTTATTGTGAGCCATGTTTTCCTTTAAAGTATGTAGTGTTTAGCGCGAAATCAATTTGTACAAAACAAAAATCACCAATATTACAACGTAAATTTTAATGTTGACAAAGGTCATTTAAATCTAAATCTAAAAAGCCACTTACTGTTCAAATAAATAAACTCATAATCCTTAGTTATCATACTTTAAGTTTTAATCTGATAACATTGCTAATATAGAATTAAAGGGGTTAAAACCGCCACACTCGGGGGAAAAATGATTGAAACTGTGAGTATGCTACAAAAAATGTATTGTAAAAACTAAAAAAACCCTACACAATCAAATCCCAGATTCCGCCTTTGTTTCCAATGTCGATGGGTTAATAAAATAAAGGCAGTCGCTTGAAAGTATTTTCCGGGAAATGCTCTCCGTCTGGCAGTTTGTTTCGCTTTCTGCTGCCAGTTAGTTACAGCCAGTTACCTGCTGCGCCGAGCTCAGCGGAGTAACTTTAGCTCCGGCTTGATTGACGTTCCAACTGATTGACTAGACTAGTGACTGACGGACTGGACTGAAATCGGAGAGGATGGATCTGGGGGGAGTACGCCCTGCAGCATAACAAATGGCTGCGGTGGGTGGGCAATGGGAGTCGGAGTCGGGAGTCGGGAGTCGGGAGTCGACTTTAAACTGGCATGGGAAAATGCCATTAGATGAGCAGCTGCCAACGTCAGTGAACGGCGTCTCTCACTTGACAGTTTTATTTATAAACTGTGCAAATAAAACTGTAAATCACTGGGGACACAGTCAGCGAAAGCGGGGGAAAAGTGACCTACATAGATGGCAGGCTCTCCCAAAAAAAAAACAAAAAGAATATATACGAATATACGAAATAACACTCGGCACACTGGCAAAACGAACGTTGCCGCCACAAATCAAACAATTAATTTTACTGTCTGAAATTCCAGCACTAAATCAACAGCCAAACAATTGAACCATTTAACTATGTAAATAAAATTAATGCTCCCTGAAAGTGGAAGCTGGCTAAGGATGGCAATGCTGATGAGGATGGGGATAAGTTTTGGTTTGGTTAGGGGTGGTGAGGGGAGGGGGGGGGGGGGGGTTGAACACCGGACAGTTCCACCTTATGCCGACAGCAAAGCAAAATATCCATTAAAAAGCAATCAATATATGGAAAATAAATGCCAGTCACCCTGCCTGCCATTCGTCCTCATCTCATTTCATCTAGTTAAGAGCCTCTGCCAGCCGCATAATCTGAATTTAATTTACCCCGCAAACACACAGCGCACAACAACAACAGCAACAGCAACAACAACAGTAACAGTGCGGGGGGGTCACAGAAATAAGGCAAACAAAAACTGAAAAATGTCAAAAACGAAAATGAACTTTCCAGGGGGTTTTGGCCCCAGTGTTAGTGTTGGCTGGCGAATGAATGGCCATTAAGTAGCACACCCATAGAAAGGACCCAAGGAGCTCAAGCTCAAGGTGAGTTTGCGAGAGCGGGAAAGGACATGGCCGTCCTGCCAGTGGGAGAGAGGGAGAGAGAAAGAGAGAGAGAGAGCGAGGCGGCCGAAAATATTCCACAGTGAGTTGCCATTTTGCTGCTCCAGCATAATTTGTATGCCCCAGCCTCCTCCAGATCCACCCCTCCTCCCCCGCAGTCACCCGGCCTTACTTGACCTGATTCTGGTGACGTCATTCGCAGGGTAGGCCTCACTGCGAATACGTAATGTGCGAATCGGGCTGCATTAGACTGCTGGTGGAACTGGCGGAGCAAGTGGCTAACTTGATTAAATACGAATACATTATATTATTTCATTTGTTCGGGCACAAAGGCGAAGGAGCACAAAGGGTAGAACAGACAAGGCAGCGTCTTCCATTCATGTTGACTCCTTGAAATATCTGAAAGCCCGCTGTCGTTTTTCTCGTCTATTTGATTTTGACGTGCCATTGACCAGCCACAAAACTGATATCTTCAGTTTTCAGCTGCAACTTGGTGCGGGAAAAAGAAAATGCCGCAGAAGAGGAGCAGCCAGCATGCAACTTTTAAGGCAGGGAGAACTGGCAGCTGGCACCAACTTATAACTCAAAGTGCTATGGCTCTTTGGGCCCCGGAGCAGATCCTTTTTTTTACCCTACGAACAAGAAAAACATACACACACACACACACACACACGTTCAGAGGGTGACGGTGAAAAGATACAAAACTTGCAAAAACGAGAGGGAAAAAGAAAAGTTTCAGTTACGTGCTGTTGCTTTTAATTGAATTTTTTCCCACTGTAGCTTCTGCTTTCTCCCTAACTGGCCGCTGTGGGCAGCCAATGGTCCAATGGCCTGACCAAGCACATCCGCCCGCCACTTCCGCCGGTGCCCCTTTTCCCTCTTTTCCCTCTTTTCCCTCTTTTCCCACTCCCAACCCCCATCCCCTTTATTTTCCCAACCTCCTCAGCACGAGCAGACTCTAGCTGGAGGGCAGTTTTCTTGTTATTTCCAACGCGCAGCCAAGTCGCAAGTCCTTAAGCGGTTTATTTTGCTTCACACTGATTTGCAGGCAGCGGAGGTACCCCGAGGACCCATCCTCGCTCAACCCTCACCCTACACTTGAAATTAAAAATAAGGATTACTGCTATCTAAATACAAGTTATGCGATTATTTGGTGAGAAAAGTAAATGCCTTAAAGCAATTTTGCAGTTGACCTTTCACAGCAACACCCAGAATTGGGATCTTCCAAGTTTGAATTACATTTTCGGGTCGAAATTAATTAACTTATTTTATTTTCGTTTTCATAAATTGGCCATATTTACTTGGCTAATGGGATTTTTGAATGTTAGGAAAAGTTTTCATGAAAAAATCTATAAAAAAAAATTTTTTGTACCCAGCTGTTATACTTGAAGCTTTGACTTAATTGATTAACCTTTAAAACCAAATCAAACCAAATGTTTGTTTGATAATATTTTTAAATTTTTAGTTTTTATTATATTACAAACATTTTATGTGATTTCTTCCTAGCTAACTTTCTTCCTAACTCTTTATAATAACGAGGCTTTTCCCGCTGTGCAGCTTTCCCCGATTTGCTGCTGCCTGTTTTTATGCAGCAAGTTTTTAATTAAGAAGTTTCAATTTAACATTGCCCATAGACTGCACTTCGCTCGGCAAAAGCGCATTATCATAATAATTTACTTACTCACTTAGCGGGGCGGGGCACTCCAGAGCATAATCGTCGGCAGGCATTTTGATAGCGCTCGCCCCATTCACTTCCTTAGTTCCCAGTGGCAAGGAGATAGCTTTCAATTTGGAAGTACATTTGAATATTTTGGAACACAATCTTGGCCGCACATTACGAAGTTCGTTGAGGGACACACAGATCGGGTTCTGTTAAGGACCGCATGGTGCGCCTTTGGTCCCTTTGAAAATGGCAAGTCATTTGACATGTCTTGTGGCTCTGCTAGTTTTAACCGTACTTGTCCTAGCGGTTTGCGCTTACTACACCATAATGCACCCGAAACAGATTCGTAAGTCGGGGACCCCATTTCCTGCCCATCCTCATTCCACATCACCCACAGATCTGGTGAGCTGCTATCTCGAAGGAGGCTCCTGCCGGGAGCTGTGGAACTGCGAGGAAAGGTTTCAAAGTCGCCTCCGCACCACGTGCATCAACAAGCGAAAGGTCTGCTGCATGCCCACCGTCCAGATGAAGAGTCTCCAGGATGCCGAAGATTACGCCGAGTGAAGATAATCCCGATCGGTGCTTTTTGGAAATCGATAGCAGACCAGTCCAGCAGGCAGATCGCTTGGAGACCATACTATTTTTTTTGCAAACCATACCTTGTATTGATTGTACCATTTCGTAGGCAATTTATATAATTGGAATAATCAATTGAAATTATTATTCCGGACCGGGTATTTCTAAATTTTTAGTGTTGCCTAAGGAGATTTTAAAGGACGCAAATTAGAAAGTGGTTATTATTATTTTTACTCTTAACTGAAATCTTCCATTGCGTTCTAAAGATAAATTTTCTGTTGTAAATTCAAGGAAAGCCACTAAAGCCGTTTAATTCAACTACTAAAAATACTGAATTTTTTCTATGTTTGTTTTAAAACTAATAATTAAAAGTGTGTGTGTTTATTTATTTACCTTTTGTGTACAATTTACCAACCCCCTTGACTTTTTCCTCGCAGTGCCTTCCCCTTTTTCACTCACACCAAACTCTATCCAATTATCTGGCCGACTATCAATTCCACGGGTCCATCAATTGAATCGTTATGCCTGCGATAAGTTTAACATCCTGTCTGGCCAGTATCCTTTAGCCACCCCCGCCCGGAAGGCCCTGGGCTAATTTAGTGAGTTTGCTTTGCCATTTTCCCCACCAATAACACTCGCAACTCATTTGTCTGGTCATGGGACGGCTTAGCCCAATCCATTCCCACCGGCACTCGACGGGCAACACTTGGCATTGTCCCACACATATCCTGCGCCATCCCGGCAAGCCCCTCCCATTGCCACTTTCCCATCTCTAATGAAGCGCAAATGTTGATGTAAAAATTTAATTTAGTTCGTAACCCAACGATGCCGCACACGCAGGACCTTGCGACTTGGCTGCGAAAATGGCTGGGGCGAATGGAATGTCCAAATGTTTATGCATCGTGTGGCGAAACGCGTGTTTACCTTCTAATGTGTGCGTGACATGGACCCATGGGTTAGATATGTATGCCCGCACTCACACACACACACCCTTACACACACAAACACATGCATTCGATATTACGTATACGCAGGGATGTCCTTCGGTCCCTTCGCTGGCAACACAAAAAACAATAATAAACGATGCCACCACGTACATGTATTAAAAACAAAGCGCAGCACAGAAAACGCTGACAGGCCCCTTTGCCTTCGGTTATTCCAGCTTCAGCTCCATCCAGGGATCCTGGAGGACACCTCCTCCTCCTCCTCCTCTCCTCTTGCCGCTGCCTTGCCCCTCCTACAAGCCATCCTTTGGCGACTCCCGTGAAAACCATGGCTGCTAGGACGCTGCGAACCGGCAACAGAAACCCGGCACAAAGCAAAGCTAACAAACTGTGAGCGGAGCGGAGCAGAACATAGCCCAGCGATATGAAGGGATTGGAGTGGGAATAGTTGCGATAGTGGGAACAGAGGGGCGTAACATGGACGGGGCTAAAAAAAGGCGTGGTTGTCGGCCCAGACATTCAATGTCGTTCGCTGGCTGCCAGCAATGTTTACGAGCACAGTGGCCTCAGGCTGACCAACAAAGTACCACAACTGCCAAATATATTACCAAATATTATTTAAACTAATGAAACTAATTATGATTTGATATTGATTACATTTCATTGCAATTGCCTGTGGGCTTTTCAACAACTGTCTGATTTGATTGGAGGTATTAAATAAATAGTTTGAAATCAGTATTTCATTAAACATAGCTTTCATAAAATGCATTACGAAATTAATATCTTTGATTGCACACATTCATAAATAAAATTGTTAGATGTAAATTACATCATTAAGCAAAGTAAAAATGTTTATTTACAAAAGCAACTGCTATAAGGATTCGTTTTGGCCAGGCCTTAAGTCAGTGTTCAATGAACACTGGCAGGCAGGCAAAACTAACAAGCGACATTGGCGGGTCCTGGCAAAGGACCTCGCACATGGCTGGGGTGAAAGTTATACCCCACTCCTCCCACTACCACCTGCTCTGAAGTCCTCCTCTTGTTTATGGCTTTGTTTGCACTTTTGTTTATGGGTGTACATTTTAAACGCTATGAGCACCTGCTCTGCCATTCGCCATCATGTGTGGCTGCCTTTGTGTGCTGCCCGGGCTTGTGTGACCGTTCCGTGACTTGTACTTTCCCACCCGAGGACCCCCACCATTGCCCAGATTTTGCGACCCTGTTCTGCGATGGCCACAAAACGAAGCCAGCTCCAGTGTCAGCTGACAGATGCAGTGATTTTAAGCGTCCATCAAAAGCTCCTGTTTGACATTTAATTGTTGCACATTGTTGTCGCTGTGGCCGAGCACCAGGAGCCACGGAGCGACATTCAGCAATCAGGATTTGCTTTGGTCATTGTTCCTTGGGTTCAAGGTGAGTTGCGGCCGAATTTAACACGGCCAAACCATAAAAGACCAAAGTCATGTGCTTTATTACACATTCAACGGCAATGCGGCAGGAGATTATACCCGTAAACCCAAACACAGGAATCCAGGTGTGTGCATTGTCGTTAGAGGTGGGAATCGGAGCGTGACTCTGTTGGATTCTTGCGTTTGCAGTAGCAAATTACATTTCGTTCGTCAGCGGACTTAAGTTAGCTTTAAGCCTTCTGCATTTCAAATCTAAAGGATATACATAGGTGTTACTTTACTCCAGTTATGGGCTCAGAAGTGCAGTTTTCGGACACTATTCTACAAGGCCATTTTTCGAAAACTTAAAAAGGTCTAACATCATAAAAAATGACGAAAAATCGATCCAAAAATATGAAACAAGACTTAAACACTTTTCTGCATAACCATTTTTCGAATGTTTGGGAAAGGGTTACGAAAAAATGACCTAAAAATACAATCCAAAATGAAAACGAAGATTGAGCCACAACA
Source organism: Drosophila fuyamai (assembly GCA_018153365.1). Classification (NCBI taxonomy): domain Eukaryota; kingdom Metazoa; phylum Arthropoda; class Insecta; order Diptera; family Drosophilidae; genus Drosophila; species Drosophila fuyamai. The sequence continues at coordinate 8,041,424 of JAECXW010000116.1, read as the reverse complement.
TTTAGAAGTATGCCAGTTTAAGGTCAGAGGTCTGTAAGAAAAGTTATGGGCTTAAAAGTACAGATTTTGAAAACTTGAAGAAAAGCCCATTTTTCGAAAATTTTGGTGACATCGATTTTCCGAGTCATTTGACAGCTTGCGTAAAAACGGACTGACAGGCAGATGGACGGATAGACGGATATGGCTATATCGACTTGCCTGTTGATGCTGCTTAAGAACATATATACTTTATAGGGTCGGAATTAAGCCCATCAATGCGTTGCATTTTTTTTTTTGACTGAAATTAGACGGTATTACCTCGGCAAGTGAGCAGTCAAAAGGGAATTCAAATAACACACAAATTTTATGCTGTGAATAAAAGTGTTATGGTAATATGAAATGAAAGCAAGCCAATGTCCCAAAAAAGATGACATTATAAATGTATTTTTTAAGTAAGTCAAATATTTAATAAAATGTTTAAGTTTTTGAATTAAAGTTTAACGAGCCCAGGTGGATGAAGGTGAAGGACTCGCCGTCATTCCTGTGACAAAATGTCCATTCCCTGGGTGGAAAAACTTGCAAAAGTTTACACGTGTTGGCAAACGTTTTGTGGCTTCAGTTTTTACATTTTTTTTTTTTCGTCCTTCGGGTTGGCTTTTGCCTAATTTCCAACTGTCACCCGAGATGGCTTTTGGACCCCGGAACTCACACACAGGCACACACACATATGCGACCATTTTCTAATGGCCTTTTCGTGGTCAAGCATTTAAGCGTTCTGGGCCCCGAACCCCAAAAACCCGTTTAGCCCTCACCTTTGACTCTGTGTCACTTTGGTTTACTTTTGTGCAACCGCAAAAGTCGTTGTTGCTGTTGGAGAATCTGCACACACAAACACAGATACTTATCCATGTGCACATGGTCGCTCACATATACACACCTTTTCTGACCATTTCGCACACGATGTTGCGGTCGTGTTGACATTTTAAATGCCTTTTCATTTGTCTCCCGCCACTGAAATCGCTTTGGGCGCTAATTTCGTTCCATTTGCTCTTTAATGCCACACAATTTGACTACACATTGAATTTAATTGAATGGTGCGGTCGGAATGAATCCGTTCCCAAGCAACCTTTAAACTTCACTTTGATTTTGATTGTTATTATTACCCTCCGTGATCATATTTGCTAAACCAAAATCTCTCACAATTAAATTCGTGGTATCAGGCAATACGATGTTAAATCATATTGTAAACTAGCCTGGAAAAATAAATCTTTGATCTTAAACACAATGAAAGCTTTCTAATTTCTGAAAAATAATGTGATTTTTAAAGACATAATTCACACTGTTATCACAAAAATGAAACATGGACTATTTTTTTTATTTTTATTATCTCCAAAAAATATTTCTTATTCCACAATTCTCAGCATTTCTTGTGCTGCAAAACTAATTTATTATGCCATTGTAGAAATAATTTAAAAAGTATGGAAATTTTATTAAGATGTTTTTTTAACTCTGCATACTAATGACTCCATAGTGACATTTAAGCTCTGCCATGCTGGATTCTCATATGTGTGACTAATCCTCCAGACACTAACAACCTCTCTCTTTCTAACATCTTACCTATCTCCCTTGCTCATATATTCTCCTTTTCACATCCGCTTCTGCTGGCCGCAGCTGGTGGAAAAGTTTTGCTGCAAATACAAAATATTTTCCATATTAGTTTAGAATTTTCTCTCCCATTCCTCCCCAGCGAGTTCTGGTTTTTCTGCTTTTTAGTGGTGGCATTAATTAAATTTTCATTTTCCTAAGGATACTTCCATCTGTGCTGGGGTAAGAGTTTTTAGTTTCCAGTTCTTCCGCTTTGGGGAAGCATTCCAATTGAATTTTTGGCACAGCCTTTTGGGGGTAAGAGTCGCCAGCGTTTGTTGGTGGGGCAATTAAAAGCGAATTTCCCGCACGCAGCACTCACAAAGCATTTTGAATGTAATTATAAAATATCACGTATACGACGCATGTTCCCCAAGGGGCCGATTTGCTAGGCCTATTTATGGCCGCCCAGCATGGCCATATTTTTTATCCCAAACTCGAAAGAAGTAATGGCTGATTGCCAAAGAAGCACGCACATTTTTCGGTATTTAAGTTTCATTTTTATGCGACGCAGTTTTGGTATTGCCAAATCTTTTTGTTCGACTCATTTGTACTCTCGGTTGCCAGCGGCAAATCTCTTCAACATTTTCCTCATCAATGCCTTCGCTTTAGCAATTATCCAACACAGCGACTGACGAACAATTAAATCATTTTCGATTGATTGATTTTAGTGCCACTCACGAAACAGCATTTGCTAAATAGTTTTGCAATGAATCTGTCGACAAATTTTAACACGCTGTCACGCATGGAAAATGGCAAATAATCATGTAAGCCAACAAACAGCAAATAAATAAATAACCAAGGCAACAGTCAGACAGATGAAACGTTGGCTGGCAAATATTTGTGAAATTCTAAACTGTAATCAGGGCACAGTGATGGCGGCAGCAGCAAGTGTGCTTAATGACAAAACTTTGCAAATCAGTAAAGCATTTTATTGCCACACACTTGCCAAGAAAAGGGACGGACGGCCAAAGGGTGACACACATATCTGTGATATGAAAACCCCATAATCACATCCTGCACAAATGCACAAACGGAGCCGAAAACTTTCTATCTCTCCAGCCAGTCAGTCAGTCAGTCAGTCAGTCAGTCAGCCAGCCAGCCAGCATGGTAAACTCATTTCACTGCATTAGAATTAACATGGCAGTGCGGCGAAGCAGTTGCCAGCGCAACTGGAGCAACAACTTCCTGTCTGCATTTCCCCTCCGTTTCGAAGTCGGAAAAACATCGCGTATACGGCCCGTTCAACGCTGCTGAAAACTTTGCCACCCACAATTCAGCTGCAGCACCTTCACCTTCGGCTCCAGCATATTTTTCGCTAAATCAGTTATGAAAGCCCTACAACAACAACGGCAACGCAAGATTTTGCCCCGCCTGCCATGGAAAAACTTCGTTTACCTGTGCAAAAATTTAATTACAACCCGCTTCGCCAGCCAGAAGTGCACAACATTTTTCATATTCATAATTAAAACTTTTGGCCATGGCATCCAATCTAATCAGCAACCGAAATTTTCCGCAGCAAATTGGTTTGACATTTTCAGTTTATTCACTCCCTTCATCCAACGGCTGCTGCCGCTAATAAATAAATTATAATTTCAATAAGGTTTTCGCTGGCAGCCCTGAAAACTGAAAAACTAATTTCCCGCTCGGCCCCCTCCCCCCAAAAAAACAGAGAGCCTCCCCAGTTAAGCCCACTTGTTGTTTTAGTTGTTATCGCCTCTGTTGTTGTTGTGCCAGCTGATTTTGTTGCTGTGTGCGCTGCATTTACGTGAAGATGACTAATTTCGGGGGGTTGGGGCTAAGCTAACAATACGTTAATTTATGTTATTTTACTGACATCTCACTTTGTTGGACTTTGAAAGCTAATGATTTATATTATGCTGTTGCCAGCTTAGTTTAAGCATTATGATTTTCTAGTTAAATTGAAAAATATTCCGATTTTTATATCAGCAAAAGTTGAGCTGCTTAAAAATTTGTATCATGCTGGTATTTTTAGTCAGAAAATCTAATTTGGAGAAATTCTTGCAAAATTTAAGTCCATATTTAATTTAAAAATTATGTATCTTCCCATTTAAGTAATCTATGTTTAAAAGTGAAATATACGTATATGTGTCGAAAATCCAATAAATAACCCATACATTTTTGGCTGTTAAAATCGTTTCTTATTTATTATTATTAATTTGAATTACTCGTAATTTTTGTAGTTTTTTTTTGTCCTCTAGAAAATATCCCATTTAACATAATTATAACTTTTACGATATTTATTTGAAATTGTTGATTTACAAATTTAAACAAATTTATGTTAAAAACATGAAAAATTATTGACTGGGTGTTTAAAATAGAGGTTAATAACAGCCTCATTTTGATTCTCGAGTGTCAAAAAAAATGATGTACCTGTTTAAATTTTATAAAGTGTAAAAAAGCTTTTGTAAATAAATAAACTTTAAAGTTTTAAAATTTGTTATGCTACTTGTTGAGACATATGTTAGGAGTAAAACAGAGATTGTTTGCTACCAAGCATAGAAAGTTATTGAACACAAAGCTGACAAGTGCAATTATCTTTGGCTTCTATTAATACTCCGATTTTAAGGTCTTATTATAGACTGTTTGCTCGACAGCCACTAATATTATGGGACTTTTGACGGGTTTCCTAGAGACACTGCCAGTTTTTTCCTCGTCTTAACCCTGTCAAACCGATTAGGATCTCAGGGGCAACACAGTCGTTTGGCCCCCTTTTCGCATACGGATAGGAAAAGCAGGCTTAGCGCCCAAGAACAAGCTACAAGTCAAGCAGTCGCCTGCAGACAGAAGCTGGGGATTCTCTCCGGCTTCCCAGCTTTTGAGTTTGCCGGCTTCATCTGCATTCGGCTCACACACACCCCAACACACACACACACACACACACACACCCACGCACACCAAGCACAATTTGCAGTTCCAGGTCATGGACAAAATGGCGACGCCTACGCAGCAGCAGCGCCAGATAGATAGATAGATGGATACGAGTATATAGAGTGAGAGTGCAAGAGAACCGGTGGAGAAAAATATGCGAGAATTTGCTGTTAAGAGCAAAACGCGGACGGAGCGCACATGTCCTTATATCGCTTTCCGTAGTCCGTGGTCCGTGGTACGTATTCCGTGTCCTGCAGTCCGTGGTCCGTGGTCCGTAGTCCGTAGTCCGTAGTCCTTAGTCCCCAGGCCGTGTCCAAGTCCCGGCCTCTTGGCAAATGGCCAGCCACGTGTGTGTGTGAAAGTGTGTGGTTGTGCCATTGCGCCTATGTGTGCCTGACAATAATCCAAAAGTTTTACAAGCAAAACGAGAGACCATTACATGGAAAAAGGGCTGGCAGAGTCAGAGCCAGAGACACAGAAACAGAAACCACTTGCAAGCAATTTTCATCAGCGACTCTTCCTTTTTCATTTTTCCCATCTTTTTTTTTTCTGCCTGCGCCTTATGCGTGTGTGCCTGCTGTAGTGTGTGTGGAACATTTGCCAGTGCCGCTGACAGCTGGCAGCGTGTGGATTTCAGTGGCATGACCGCAAGAGATGCCGCTACCAACACCGCCACCGCCACCTCCTCCATCGCCATTTCCACCGCCATTTCCATCGCCTGTTACAACAGGACCCTCAACAACAGGGCCGACGCCATGACAACAAAAGTTTGGTGCACAGGCAGAAAAGTATTACAATAAACAGAAATGATTTTCTTTTAATTATTATCTTTTCTTCACTGTCACTTATGAAACACATATCCAATAACTATTAACTAAATCTTAAGAATAACTCCTATTTTTATACCCGTTACTCGTAGAGTAAAAGGGTATATTGTATTCGTGCAAAAGTATGTAACAGGTAGAAGGAAGCGTTTCCGACCCTATAAAGTATATATATTCTTGATCAGGGTCACTAGCCGAGTCGATATAGCCATGTCCGTCTGTCCGTCTGTCCGTCCGTATGAACGCTGAGATCTCGGAAACTATAAAAGCTAGAAGATTGGCATTTTGCATGCAGATTTTAGGAGTTCCTACGCAGCGCAAGTTTGTTTCAAAAAGGTGCCACGCCCCCTTTAACGCCCACAATCGCTTATATACGATTTTATTTAAATATAAATTTAAATATTTCGGAAAAGTAAAAATGCAGTTTTATTGTGTTTATCAATACCTATCGAAATGTAGAAGAAATTTTTCAAATCGGACCATTCGTTTAAAAGTTATGCGTGATCAAAGTTTCTATCTCCATCTCCCTCGTACTCCTTTTACCTGAGTAACGGGTATTTGATAGTCGGGGCACCCGACTATAGCGTTCTCTCTTGTTTAAAACTTGACTTACCCTAACCAAAAGCCTCCTTAAAACTACAACAATTTCAAACTAAACAAAGTAGCCAATTTAATAAGTATTTATTTATAAATAAATTAATATATTTGTTTATAACATGAGATGACTGATTCCTTACCTTTTTTGAGACCTTTTAGTTCGTTTAAATTGTATAAAAACAGGTATTAACGTTTTTCTCAGTACGGCTCTGAGTAGAAGCGTAGAACTGTGAACTAGAGCCGGAGCTAAAGTTCATTGTCTACGGCAGACGACGCCACAAAAGGTAAACGATTTGAGGCTCTGTTCCCGATCCAAATAAAAGACCAAAAGCCAGTGCTTAGCGGGGGGAAACCAACCACACGGGGAGGCGGATTCTGGGGGGAGTGCTTACCATAAAACTTGGCCAGACTCGGACCCTCGCACTGGCTCGCCCATTTGGCAAATGGAAAAATATGCTGAAATGTGGAAAATAAAAAGTTTGCACTTTACACTGAGCACAATGCAGCCACGCCCACTCTGCTTTTGCTTAGTAGCCGGGTGTTAATAAATTTAAAGTTGGTTTTAGTCGCCTGGTCGGAAAGTAACAGCCGAGAACTTTCTCCTGCCCATTCCTGGCCCTTAACAAAAACACCAAAAATTGGTCAAAAACAAAAAACCTCTGGCCGAAGGGGAGAGGGGGAAAAAACACAGACACATAAAACAGAAAAGTTTCTTTAAACGCTGCATGGATTGTTATTTCTGTTTTCCTCGTTCTTCTCCTGAGCTGAAAACTCTGAAAATAAGGCCAGCAAAAACACATACGAAAAAAGAATGTTTAACAGTCTGTGCCACACTTTCGGCCAGGACATTTATACGGTTTGTTTTGAAGTTTTTGCCTCTCAACTCGCAATTCGCTTAAAGAGAACACGCACATATTTATCCGTCAGAAAGTGTAGACAAAGTGGGGATAAGTAATCCGGGCTTCTATAGATTCGATTCAATCTGAACATGACATCGATTGGACACTGATTTGGCAAATATTCAATAAATTGACAAAAACCAAGTTTTTTAACTGGTATATAGTTCTTAGTACTTTGAAATAAAATGTATAGAATCATCTCTATTCAAATAGACATATGTATATTTATATCCACTTAAGATAAAAATCAGAACTTTAGTTTGTCTTGCATAAATCCATCAATTTATTTTCATATCAACGTTTTTAAGTACACACAATATTTCCCACTGAAGCAGTTGTAATATTTTGTTTTAAAATAAATAATGATTTCTACTTATATATTTGTTGGTTGTATATAATATCAATTTAATTTAAACAGGTGCAGCGCACAACATTAAAAACCTTTAGTACTTCTTTGCTCTTGGAATTGTATTTAAAGGTGCTTGGGTAATAGAAAGAGCTCGATAATACTTAAACGACATTTGAGATGCCTTATTATTATCCGCTGGCAAGAACTTTGCACTTTTCGTTTACGATTGTTGTTAGTACTGTATTTTCATGTAAAATGCACATGGATAACAGGCTTAAAAAAGAGGTTACCAATTCTAGAATATTTTTAGCAAAAGCTAGCCAAACTACGAAGGCACTTCACAGGTGTTCTAAACTAATCTAATCGAAACGCTCTAGCCGTTGACTACGTAAAAGCCTTTTGTCTTTTTTTATATCCATGAAAATAAGCCCAGTGTGATCTTGTATTTAGGTTTTAATATGTGGGTCTGAATCCGTTGCGTTGCGAAAGAACCGAATCGGGACTTTTGAGCTCCATGGCCAGCTTGTAGCCAAGTTCGGGGCGTCGATCCCGACCTTCAGCCATGGCCTTTACCTAGAAAAAAGAAAATGGGAAAACACCATTTAGATCAAGCAATTTAAAAATAATTTGCAATTAGTTAACATTAACAGTAATTAAACACCAGAATTAATATATTTTCGACTTAATAAAAGTAAATTTTATAAAGCTTTTAAACAATTAAAACGATTGCTTAAGTATTAAGGACTTTCAATATTAAGGCTCAAAATCGATCTCCAATTTAAGAGCCTGTTGACGTTAATTGACAATATTTTTAAACAGAAATAGGATGAAAGAATTTTGTTAAGTGTCTTCAAGAATTTGAAACGAGAATAGAAAAATAGAATACATTTTTTAATATATAGCTCAAAGGCCAAAACGCATAACTCCTTAAGCTTCTTACATATTTGAAATGAATCTGTTAGATACTTTTAAAATGCATTACTTTATTTAAAAATTATTGTATTATAATGTGCAAAGGTCTTTAAAAAAAGAAAACTGCTTGAAGGCCTTTAAACTTTGTCTATGCTTTTTGAAGTAGGAAATCTGTTGTCTCACCTCATTAGTGTGGACGATAACGCCATCGCTGGTGTTCACCTTCTCCTTGGTGTGCTCGATATCGTGGACATCCGTGCCGCGGCAGCAGTCGTCGATGAGGATGGTCCGGTATCCGGCGGACAAGGCATCCACGGCCGTGGCGCCCACGCAAACGTCGTAGGCCAGTCCGCACACATAGATGTCGGTGGCGCCCTTCATCTTCAGCTGGGCATTCAGCGTGGTGTCCGAGAGCTTCTTGTTGTCCCAGAAAACCGAGTACGAGTCCACCTCCGGATTGGTGCCCTTGTACACCTTGATGCCGTGATCCACCACCTTGAGGTCCTTGTGCAGCTCGGCTCCCCACGAATCCTGGACACAATGACGGGGCCACAGGCGCTGCTTCATCGGCGGTGGTCCGGCAAAGATGACCGTGTCGAACACCTGGGCGGAATCCGAGTCCAACTAGGAATGACAAGGGGGGAATGGGGAGGCAAAGCGGATGTCTGTTAAGTGTCCGGCACTTCCGTCCAATTACCATCGACGACTTACCGACGAGGACTCGTCCATGGGGCGCATTTTGACATTATCAATAAATGAAACGTGATCGCTGGGATGCCAGTCCAATGAGTAGAAGACGGCATCAAAGTCCACCGTATCCAGCAGCTTGTTGATGGGCTCCAGTATCTGCAGGGAAAGGAGGTTAATGCTGCGTTGGAGCAGGAGTCAACTTAAGAGTCGAGGAAGAGGAGTCCGTAAAGCGACGAAACGGAAGTACGTGTTATTAATTTTGACAAATTTTCATGTACCAGCCGCAGAGCCATGTCAGTTGCCAGATGGAAATGGCAATGGAGTGTGAGTGTGGGCGTTCGTGTGGGCGTGGCAGTGTGGGGGAGTGAGAGCAAGAGATCTCGACGACTTCCGGCGTGTGTCGCAGCGCGGAAGCGACTTAAGTAAAGCATATCCGCTTCCGCCTCTGCACTCGCTATCTCACTCTCTCTTCGTCCGTTTATGCCTCCACCCCCTCCCCCCAAGGACTCTTATCCCTCAAAGTATCTGGTATTGAGGTCTGACATGCAGAACTCCAGCTCGCCCCCGAAACGGCTTATCCTCATCATCTAGAGCGGCAATGACTTTGGCTCCCATCCTGGCATTTTGGCATCCTGGCCCAAACCCGGGACCCTTCATTTTCATTTCTTGTTACGCTTTACTTTTTTATGTCCTTCCGTCGTCGCCGCTTACCGCACCTGTCGAGGCTAAGCTGCTGGCCAGGTTGCTGCCAAGTTAACCACCCAAAAACCAACCTACCACCCCCCCCCTCCCAACATTTGTGACTCCGGAGCTCACCTCGTGTCCTTGCTGCTGTGCACTGCAATTACTTATATCCAAGGAACCACTTATAAAATCATTTTGTACATCAACAATGAGGAACGCGTTCACCGGTCGCACAATCTGCCGGAGAAAAAAAAGAAGGAAGAGAGATGGTGAGTATCACGAAAATGTTACAGCGGGACCCATGAGCAGCCACGAAAAAAAAATAAAAAAAAAACGCGAGGAAAGGAAAAGAGGAGCAGGGACAACAGGAAAATGAAAGAAAATTGTAAGAAAAATTGTATGGGCAAAGTAAGTGAAGCAGACGCCACAAAGGCGGTGAGGTGAGGGGGCGGGGCTGGGTTTGGGAATGGGAATGGGCGGACCGAAAGTACCCTGAGCACAAACATAAAAAGCTAAAAAGAAAATTTGTATACATATATGAGCTCTGCATTAGCGTGTGCGTGTGTATCGGAGTGTGGTGTGTGTGTGTCTGCTGATGAGTTTCTTTTTTCGCCGCCCTGCGTTATAAATGCGTTTTAAATGAAGTAAAGGCCAGTCAAAAAATGGTGGAATACGAAAAAAATAAATCTTGGTGAGCCTTTTTCAAGTATAACGAACTAAGAATACTTTCACTTTTACTTATGTAAAAGTTAGAATCATATAAATTATTGATTTAAGAGCTTTTGAAACATTCCAAATTGTTTATTACTTTTGGAGAAACTTTCTTTTTCTTGCATTTGTTTATGTTATCATTGATATTTTTGTTATAATGCTAATGTCTAAGGTAAATTTTTTATTTTATCGTGATCATATTTACGGTTAAAAGTAAACATAATGGAACCATCACCATTATTAAAATTTCTAACTTTAAATGGATTGTAAAAATTAATTAATCTAAGATCGTATTAAGTTTATTAAATTGAGGAATAAGCTTTCAGTCAGTTTGCGTTTGATTAAAACCTAAATTACATGAAGCTGCTTTTAAGCAAAATATATGAAGTTTAAAAAAACTTGTTTTCTACTAGTGTAAAATAAATGAAGTTAAAAACTTTTTAAGATATCAGAGATTTGTCTTATTGTTATTCCATTTGGTTCCCCTAAAGTTCGGTGATTTGATTTTCTAAGGCCAAACTTTATTCGGCATGCACAATATACTTTCCAGAAGAGCATCTAAATTTCCCACACAGACAGCAGCACAAACACTGGCGAACACACTCACGCAGGCACACACACACACACACACAAGGCGAGGAGCAGCTCGTTAGGTTGTCATTGCTATCTTGACTGGCAGCAGGAGCAGCAGGAGCAGCGGCATCATCAACAGTGGCGAAAGCATCATCAACAGCCCCATGCTGCCGCTCATCCTCCTCCTAGTCCTCGTTCTCGTCCTCAGCGCCATCCCCATGCTTGTGGCCCACTGTAAGCTGATTATGTTCGAGCATATTTAAAATTAGTGAAGCGCTTTTAATTTGTTATTTATGTGCACGCTGATTATGAATGATTATGATCTATGCGCAAACACAGACGCAGTTGCAGCTCCTGCTCCTGCTGCTGTTCCTGCTGCTGCTCCTTGTGATTTGTGTTGTTTGGGCTGGCAGGGCATTTAAAATATGTCATCCAGCTAAATGCCTTAAAGCGCTGGAACGTGAGCTGCAGCTGCAAGGATCCGGAGCCACAAGCAGGTGAACCAAGGCGACGGAACGGAACTGGGCAGCGGGGAGACGGCGCTTAAGCAGTGGATGATTTATCGCCACGTTGGCAGTCGCAGTTGCCACTGGGATGCAACCACTTTGGATGCCAAGAGAGGTGAAAGGAGAACGGAGAAAGGAGAAAGGAGAAAGGAGTATGGAATAAGGAGACAGAGTCGAGAGGAAGTGATTTACATTTACATGGCGAGCATTCTCAACATTTTGAGAATAGTTTGCAGCGGGGGGAGCGAAAGCGGAGCTGCAGCCAGATAATAGCCGGATCAAGGTAGTTAATGTATCAATTTAGCCAAGTTCGTGTGTGTCGGTTGGAAACCGAGTCACCGAGTCTAAGTGAAAGGAAGTGTTGGGTAATTTGGGCTCGGGGAATGCCTGGCAAGATTAAATGGCCGGGATAAGCAAAGAGACAGCCGACGGAGGATATGCAGCTAATATGACAATAACTTTCAACTCCTGCCGGGAAAATGTGCTCCACAAGATTGGTTGCTCATACGCCACGTATCCGTTATCTTGCACCATTCTCTGCTAAGTTAAGGAAGCCTTGGGGCCATTCGGTCTTTGTTAATTCGACTTCAAATCAAAACTAACCCAACTCCAAGCAATTAAGCCAGACACATCAGACAAGCCAGGGAGCAGAGAAGCCGAGTTATTAACTGGGGGCAAACACGTCTAAAGCCACAAAAGGCTGCGAACAACAGACAACGAAGCTCCTTTGCCTGCCGCAATTTGCACATCAAGTTGCTCTTCGCTCACCTCAAGAAATCGGGGGCAGGCTTCCAATTACGGGCCATCTGGTGCAGATGCTGCCCAAGGTCCTGCTCCTGGCATCCTGCTCATCATCATCGCCCATCATCATCGTCCTGCCGCTGCTGTTGCAAAACTTGGCAAATTAACACGCGCCCCATTCTCAAGTTCTGGCCAATATAAACAACTGACCTCTGGGCCTTTGTTTCATGGCCCAGCCCCCGGAAATCAGCATCTTAATTTAAAGTTAAAACTATGAATCTCTGATGTTCCTGCCCCCCCCACGTCCACAAATGTGCTACAGTTAAATTAATTATTGAAGGAAAGAAAGTGGAGAGGGGTGGTGGAGATAACCACAGCAACCGACTGGAATTCTTGGATGGAGAAAGAAGTTCTTGGCACCTTTCGGTAACCACAGCAAATCTTAAATTCAAATTACACATCAGCCCGAACAAAAGGAACAAGTTATAGGAATAACTTTGCCAGATCCACACACACAAACTGACAGGAGAGGGAAACTTTCGTCTTTCGGTTCGACTCAATTTCGGTGGCAAATAAATTTCAAAATCCGTAAAACCCAGTGCGACGACGTTTTTTGGGGTTACCCGGGAACCAATCCCAAATCGGGCTCCCAGGCCAACTTCAAGTCAGCCAAGCAGACAAACTGTCAAAGTGTTCGTGTGTGTTTGGGCCAAAAAAGTTGCCAAGCTAAACGAGTGACGACGAGACGAGCGCTACGAATCGAATCGAATGGAATGGAATTCAACTTGCTATTGAAGTATGTGCCAAAAAGGCGAACGTGCCGAGCCCACACCAGACCAGACCAGACCAGACCAGACACACCCACATGCCATCTATATATATTTGGCATCACACATATACCCCAAAATATACACCTTTGGGGTAGGGCGGCGGAGGCAGGTGCTAAAGCAATTTCCGCTCCGAAATTGTTGCATAAGTTGGTGGCTGCCAGTCGCCGGAGACTCCTCAATATATATATATATATACATACATACATGGGTGGAATATATTTTTGGCATAGGCAGACAGTCCTCATCGTCCTGACAGTTTTGTGGATTTGTGGGCTGAGCCGGGCTGGGGCTGACAGTTGCTGGAAAATTACATTATACAATTTATGCGGCTGCCAGACAGCCGGGCTAAGGATTCGGAGTGGGAGGCGGAGTCGGAAGGTGGGAATTGCAGCCGCCAAAAGAAATGAAAACTAACTATAAATAAGCGCCCAGAACTGGCGGGGTTATCGAGATAAAGGTGGGTTGAGTTCCGACACAACTTATGGATAGTGGAAATTGTTTTGCTGAGCCGATTTCGATTAAGGCAAAACTTTCGAAAGGTTTTTCTGAGAAACGAATATACTATTGAAGTTTATGTGCCTGAATTGTTATTCATTATATACGCCTAAGTAACTTAACTAGGTTAAGCACAAAATTTACATGTTTTCTATCTCCCATAATTAAGAATATGGAAAAGGCTACTATTAACTGAATTAGTTTAAAATGTTTAAATTAAACTGTTTTTAATTAAATTAGTGCTCTGTGGGCATACAATTAAATATTATATTTCATTCCACTAATTATTATTCATCTAATTATTTATAATTTTCATCAATTTGATCAATATTCCCGCAAGTACTGGTCACCCAACTGACAGGAAATTAAATTGCAGCCCCTCGATTTCTTCCAAATTTACATTCAAGTCAAGATGAATGGGGCCGCCCTAGTTAACCTTCCATTTATCGTGTTTTTTTACGCTGATTCTGTTCAAGAGCTTAAGAAATGGCGACTCATTTTTCAATAAAGTCCAATCAACTAAAACCAACTCTCAGACTGGTCACTAAATCAATGAATCTTGCTCCTCCGGTCATCTGGCACTCGCTCCCTCCGATTTCCACCCACTGTGTTCATTTCCTGCGACTTTTTTTGGGGTATGTTATAAGTCATTAACTTTCTAAATAATCGCCGCAGCGTGTCAACTTTGGTCGTTAAACTTTCATCAGTCGACGGTGAAAATGGTGGAACGGTGAGGCCGCCAGGGGAAAAATCCGGCATCCAGAGACCAGCAAAAATTAAGCTCGGAAAAATCGGGCTAAGGGGGCGGGGAAAAACTGAGCGAAATTTATAGCACGATATTATTTTCCGCTCGATGAGCAGAGAAGTTGTGAGGCGACTTTTGGCACTCACTGTAATTCTCCTGCCCGCCGAGATAGAGGACTCGCCGTGTCTTTTTCGGTGTTGGTACGTAACTGAGCACAAAAAAATGTGCCACATTTTGTGCCATAAATGAAGACATTATAAACGACATTGTCTGTGTTTGTGCCTTGTGTGTGTGAGCTATGAGTGTGTGTGTGCAAGTGGGGGCCAAGATTAACGGTAGACATTGTAAGACACTTAAAGCTGTTGAAGATTTTTGAGTTGCTTTATGGCCAGGGGGTTCAATGAACTATATGATGATGCATCATACAAGGCATATGGTTGCCACGCCTACCTCCCACAAACCACCACCCACAGCCCACCGCCTGCATGTGTGTGTTTGTGTGTATGCTTGTGGGTGCGCCACAAAGGAGCAAACCAGCAGGTGAGTTGGCCATAAATTTATTATACGAGAAATAAAAGCAGTTTAAAGAAATGAAATATTTACGAACAAAGGGGCCCAAAATGAAAAAAATGGTATGTACTTGTACATGAAAAGAATGACTCTCGCAGTCAATTGAGAGGGCCGAAAATGTCAAAGGTAGGCGCTTAAACAAAAGGAATAGAGTCGCATTAAATAAAGTGCCGGGCCAGCAAGTTTATCAGGGAAACGGAGCTGTACAGTGTGTGTGTCCTTTCACCTTTGTCAATTAGTTTTTTAAGCAGAGCAAAGGGACCCAGGCCCAAGACCGAACCTAAAACCCAAAACTTCAGCTCAAGGTTTGTCCCTCGTCAAAAACATGGCTCCCAAAATTGTGAAAGCCGCAGCATTTCACGCTTGGGGCAACTTTCACTTGGACCACCGCCCCAAAAAACCAACTCTGTGCAGTTGGTTAAAAAGCATTTTCTGCACATTTGAGCACATAAATTACGCACTTTCGGGCAAATGCAAACACAATAAAAACATCAAAACGTAAGCGCTCGTCATATTGAATTATGTGTGTAAATCAAAATTGGGGTAAATAATGGACAGCGTTCGCAACGCGTCTACCTTTTATATTCAAATGAATTCTGGACACGCGCAATCATTCGATGCGGCCCTCGGTCATATTATTTCCATAAATTTGCTTTCATTTCCATTTCCGTTTCCGCAACTTCAATCGATTTCAATGTGCAATCCCATTCGGAGCCCTAACGGATAGAAACAGACAGCCGCAGGAGCCGCAAAATATTTAGCGACCAGTGCAAATGATTTATGGCGTTAATGTTCTATTTATGCGTTTATTTAATTTGGGTCTGTGTGTGCCAAAGTTTCATCCTCATAATTCTAAGCTCATCGCCTTCCCTTCCACTCGTCCGTCAGTTGATTTGTTTATTATGCAAATTTTTCGGCTTGTTTGTTGATTTTCCTATTTTTTTTTGGCGCTGCGCTTCTCTTTCTGATTTCCCCCGTACCCCGCCTCTTGCGCAAACATTAAACTGCAAAATTACCATTTATGCAATTCATGCGGAAATACAAACAAAAGTCAATTTTATGGGGCGGCATTTTTCCTTTTCTACCCCCACCTCTCTCCCATGAATTTATTTTATTTTTCGCACAAAAACTGCGACTACGTAAGTAGGGTTTCGTTAGGGGCTGTCATTTTTTTAAGTGTTGCCGTTATTACAATATCAGCTGCCGGAAGATTTCATTCGCTCTGCTTTTTATACGTTAATAAATTTTTTATACAATATTACACAATTTGGTGTGTGCACGCGGAAGGGGCGGTGCCAGTGGGCGGGGCTAAATGGCGTATCAAAAATAAAATGATTATTCTTTTTCCTCGCTCCACAAATAATTTGTCGCGTGACAATGGAGGGCAGGACTCAACAGGCAACACATAAGCTGCCATCACTGCGTATACGTAATGGCGATGTGGCTGTGAGTAAATTGTTGAGAGCAGGTTATCAAAGTTGATACCTCCGTTTAATAAGTAAACACACTGCTGGCTTACCATCGCAAAATACTCCAAATATACTTAAATTTAAACATGTTATAAATATGGTTTAAATCGCAATACTTAATCTAATCTCACTTTAAGCCACTATCCGGTTTCAACAAACATTTCCCAAATATAGTTGTTTTAGAAAGTTTAAATGATTTGAAAACCCTTAACTTAACTTTATTTTGCCTTTACTTAAAAAATAAGAAAATTGAAAACTTAAAGTGTCTTTGTTTTGTTTTGTGGAAATTTATCATTAAAACTTTGTCTACCGGTAAGACTATCAGACGAAAAGAAGGTAAAACTTTATAAATGGCGGTATATTTAAGTATAAAGTAGTTTCAGTCAGTAACCAGTTTGTATACGTTTATTTTTGCTTTTTATTCACATTGAAATTTTTGTTGATAAAAATGACTTCAAATTTAAATTGTTATAAAGAGCTATTTTACATTCACGATAGAAAAAAATGTAACATAAATATAAGCAAGACGTTGGTCCAAAAATTATAACAATCACAAGCTTAATCTGAGAAATCAAAAACTCGTACATTTGTACTATTTAATCAACAAAAACATATTATATATCCTAGGTTTTGATTGCCTTTCAAATTATTTAACAAAAATTTCTAATCTTTCAAAGCTAGGTTTAAAAAAATGAATGCAAGAATGTGGAAAACAAAAAGGAAACTCTAACGGAAAATCTCAATATTCTTTTTGTTAAAGAATTTTATTCAGATTGTTTTATCAACAAGGCAAACTTTTGAGCGAAAATTCCTCGTCGAACTTTGATTTGCGCTGGGAAGAAAACAAACCAAATAAAATTCAAAACTTGCCGAGCTTCAAGTAGCTTAAAGCAAGCCGCAATAAATAAAGAAGTCTTTGCAAATTGGTACCATCACGTACGCAATTTTATGGCAGCGACTGTGGCAAACAAAGTTGTGATGCGGATGAAGATGTGAAAAAAATCCTAGACTCCAACAATAAAATTATTTGAAATTTTTTGCCCATTTCTATTTTAATATGCTGGAAAGAATGGAGGGACTTGAATGCAATCGTCGCTGCTTTGGCCATGTTTCTGGCTCTCCCAGTTCAGAGGCATTTTATTTGTCACCCGTTTTTATCACTTTACGTGCGGAGTCTGGCCACTGTAGATGTGTGTATGAGTGGGTGGTGTGTGTGTGGGTGAGGCAGTCCCGGCATCGGATTATCACATTTGCATATGCTGCCGCCGCCTGCTGCTTCTTCTTCCTGACAGGCCAGCATCACAACGATGATGATGATGATGGAAGTGGAAATGGGAGTGGGAGTTGGAATGGAAATGCGGATGGTACGCGAAATACGAAATGCGGAATGGAAATGATGATGAAAGCATCCCTGGGAGCCCCATGACGTGTGACATTCGCTGTAAGCGACATTTTACCACTACCCAAGTCCCCCGAAATCCCCCAAAAAACCTCCACCCGTACCCTCCCCTGTGAAGTCCGGGGACTGATCAGGATTGAATTACACACACAATCCGAGTACTCGGCCACTTTGATTGCAAATTTTAGCCCCGTGCGTGAGGGTTTGTGGGGGATACATGTTGACAAATATTTTATTATCACATTTTTTATGATTTTACGAGTCCCCGGATATGAATCACTGAATAACGCAAAACGTTAACCGCAAAACATAACATAAATAGTGTACAAAAACGACCTGACACGATGGTTGAGTCCGGTAAAAATGTGGCTGATTCTGGCTCACCGTTTTTATCCACTGGTTCCAGCAGAATTTAAACTCCTCTCTGTCAATGAAGCCATCGGCATTCGTATCGAAAACGGCGAAAATCTGCTCAAGGCGTTCCGGCGGCACATCGTAGATATGTCCCTTGTCGTTTCGGAAAAGAGCTCGACAGATAATCGAAAACTCGGTAAGATTCAAGCGGTCATCGCTGCGGGAAGGGATAACATAAAAATAAATTAGAAGGGATAAGATAAGGATTGAAAAGGATTAAGATGAACAGGAAAATTAACGAGACTTTTGTGGGTAATTACAAAAATTCGCAACATATTGATTTGGGTACAATAAAACATGCCTTAGAAATATATGTGTCCCTGCCTAACATCGAATAATAAGTAGAAACGCAAAAATATTTATAACAGAAGTACTTTTTAATAATTAATCAGGTAAGAGTTATAGCTTTCTGTCTAATTATCTATTTAATTTAAAGCGCTTGCCTATAGTAAATATTTTCGTCAGTAGAAAATTTATGGCTTTAACATATTTCAACATACTTCAACATTTTCAATTTAGCATCAGCCTTTGTTTAATTTGCAATTCAAACAGTCACTTTAATTTTCCAACTAACTTTTTAAGAAGTCAAATTTAAAATCACAGTTCCTGACAGATCATTATTTAACCAGACACAAGCTCATTTGCATTTATTGATTCACATTAAAATGTCCCTTATAAAGCGGCTCAAAATGTCAATTAGGGCTATTGCATGCCATTTTAATTCGGAGAGGCTGTTATAAAATAAATTATTTTTCAATTTGTCTAAAAGAAACTTAAACATTTAAATGGTTATTTATTTATTATAACCAGTGCTAAATGTGTTTTGAATATATTTTCATTTGAGTTTTATTATTTGTTTATTAGTTTTGCCAAATAATCTACTTTGCGGCTTGTGGTTTTTATTACTCCCATATATAATTATAAAGGTAATTATATAATTATAAAAAAGGATAATAAAAAATCAAATGACTTGAATTTCATTTTGGGATTATATAATTACAGGATTAAAGTATAAATAGTTGTTTATTTGTGCGTGCAGATAATTCAATTAAATCAAAAAATGCTTTGATTTGCCAACATATTTTTCTGTTGCCACTTGGCTGCTTCTACCAACTCACCCGTCTTTGTCGAATGCCGTGAAACAGGCGTCCATTGCTGAACCGTTTGAATCTTCGATGACAATTGGCGGTGTAGGTGAATCCATAACGGCGGCGATGTTGCCAACGTCCAAACAAAGCCAACAAATCCAGCAGCGAACTCTCACTTAATGAAGCTCCCGCAGCCAGCTGCAAGTTAAAGTGAAGCCATCAATAATAACAACCGCTCACACACAGAAGCACACACGTAAACACTGTGGAGGAAAAGCCATTTTCCTGCGGGTGTAACTGTGCAGCACCACCCACCACCAACCATCGCCCACTCACTGCCTGTCCTGCTCGCTCCTGTGGTACTCTTGCTGTTCTTCTGGGCCCGGCTTAGCCCGCTCAGCTCGAACGCTTGCCAGTTACTGAAAAACGGCTGCCTCGCTTCGCGCTTCTTTCAGCTCGTTTCGATGGCCAAGCGCCGCTCTGCCTTCCCATAGATTTATCGAATAAACAACAGATCCGCCCCCGCCCCCGCCCCCGCACCCGCCCCGGATCCCCATCTTTGAGCCAGGTCATTGTCATGGCGACGACGTCATCTTGTGGTTTATTTTATTTATTTGATTTTCACCGTGTACGGGCACTCCCACCATTTCCCATTTCTCATTTCCCAACTCCCCCTTTTCCACATCGAAAGCTTTTGTGGCGGCGCCCGCACCCGATTACCTGGCGTTTTTCCTAATCAAGGAAGTGCGCATTTTACACTGGGCTAGGTGCTTTTATTTGTGTTCCTAACATGTTTGTTTTACCAATTCAATTTGGAAATTTGATTAATTTTCACTTGACATGGACGTAAATCAATTTAAATATTTTAGATAATTAAAACTTAACCATTTTTATTTTCTCGATAACATAATGGATTTTTGTATTAACGTGTCCTGACAAACATCCAAGATATATATTTTTTGAAATCACAATTTTAAATAAAATGAACTATTGAGTTTTTTATTAGTACATGAAATCGATGTGCATTTTATAATCTGTTGGCTTTGAAACACACTCTCATGAAAAGTATATTTTGTTTAGCATATCAAAACTTTAAAAACTTATTCAGGTTGTAAGCATAGTCCTCCGGATCATTTTGATATATTCTAAATATTCTCCTTTGCCCACTATCATACGCATAATTTTTTCCCCTGTATATGCAGTGATTTCCTGCTTTTTGCCATAGTTTCTCACCGTTTTTGGGGGCAGCAAGTTAATGGCGGGAAACCGGGAGGCGAATATGAAAGTTTTCGACATTTAGCCTCGAAATGCGGGCCCTCAGCACGTCACGAATCGCAGTTGATTGTTGTGGATATGTGAGAGAGTTTTGAGGAGCGTCAACTAAGTGGAAGAAGTTGAAGGATCGGAAAAAGGAAAGAAGTTGAGCCGGGCCAAAAGAGCAAGTACAGTTGCGCACAGGGTTCTTGAGTTGCCGTCTGCTAACAAGGCCAATTGAGTTGGCTGCTTTGGCATTTCTGAGTGATTTTTCCACGCTGGAGTGTCAACTTTTCATCTAAGTTAACAAGGTAACTTCGTCTTACCCCTGCCGTCGCCCTTTTCTTTGCAATTGTTCACATTGTTATAGTTGCCTTTTTGAGATATTAGTTTTTAAGCCCGTTCTTGGTTTATTCTTCTATTTGAGTTTCGCTTTACAAAAAAAATCTCCTTTGGCTGCATACATTTACCTGCAGCTTATAACATTTCCATTTTCCAGAGCCCAAAACCCCTTTCCGCATTTCCCCTTCCCCTGGTAAGCCACAAAGCCATAGATTTCCATTTAACTTTTAGTCCTATTTCATCCAGAGCTACCCGGCTAAGCTCCTAACATTGTGTCCTGCTCCAGCTCCTTTTGCCATCCCTTTTTTTCTAGTACAACTAATGCGCAGCAGGCGATAAATTTAAATTTAGACGGCAATGTATGTGTGTTTACTTAATATTAAAGATTTATGCACAATATGTTGGCCGCACAAGGTACAAAAGTCGGCAATAAAATAAAAATATTTTCCATGATTTATGAAGGAAGGCAAAGTCAAAAGCAGCCCCAAGTCGATGGCCGTAAATGATCACCGAATATCGCTTTAAATTGCCCACAAAAGATGGATACTGATACAATAACAAGTTTAGGTTTAATTTTACCAATAACTTTTGGCCAGAGATAAACAAACATAAACATGAACAAAATGCCGGCGAGCGATAAAAATGCGCATAATTTCGCTGAGCTCGGCAGAAAGTTTGTCCAAATAAACTTAAGTACAACTCAGCCTTTCCCCCCTCGGGGAAAATACAATCAGAAGCCCTTTGCTCAGTCAGAGGCGCCCCAAAACACACTAATTGAAAACTATTTTTGGACGGCAGCCCTCCTGGGAGCCAAAGATCCGGCTTCTTGGCCATGGGCCTTTGGCTCCTGGGTTTTTGGGCTTCGAGTTTCGGGTTTCGAGTTTCGGGTTAATATGTAAATACCGGATAACGCGAAATGTGCAAACTTTGGCTGCGAAACAATTTACGCGGCATTAAGCGAAACGCGTGCGCACACCTCACCTCAGAGACCCGTCTCCAGATTGCTTTCGATTAAAGTTGTCGACGTCAAAGTCATTGACTAAATAAAGAGCATCCATAAAAGCCAGCAAAAAGCGGCAAAGTAGTTAGCCCCATCCCAAAAAAAAATGAAAGTAGAAAAACACCAGGGAAAGAGAAAAAAACTTTGACAATTTGAAAAGGCGAGGGAAAGACGAAAGTTCCGTAAATGAAAGCCAACCAAAGAATAAGAGAGAAATAACGAAGCCAGCACGTGTCCCGATTATGAGTTTGACTGCCAAAGGTGACGCAGAGTGGGATTTTTGGGGCGTTATTCGGGGGCTCAAACTTCAATTGTGCCGCAGAACAGATTTCAAGTTTGCCCCCAATAGATTTTGATGGCCATGAATTGGCGGTAACTGCGTGATACTTCACAGCTCTGAAGGTTAAGCATTTTGAGCTCGAGGTGGAATCGCTATTTTTGTTGGCGTTTTTAAAATATTTTGGAGGGCGATTAAAAAAGTGCACTGAGGCAAATTAATATTAGGTTAACTACAAGTTGTGTTACAATTTTAAACGCTTTTATCGGTAATAAATCCACTTTATTATTAGAAACCGAGCATTAACCATTTCCTTTGTTGTCGAAAGCCATCAAACACATCTACCCCAAAAGATTAATCACCCAGGTGCGACTCAAAATTACACTTGTATCAATTTTCATAGTAACATCCTGCGCTCTTTGAAGCCAAAAATCCGCGAAGCACTTCAAAACTTCTAATGCTCTTCCCGAACACGGAAAAAGTGGGAAACTTTAAGCAGCCACCATAAGTCAGAAGCCAGGGAAAAGCGGATGCGGCTGCGGATGCGGATGCGGAGCAGAGTAAAGACGATGGAAAAGTGACGGAGTGAGCGAAAAGTCTTGCATAATTTGCCTACAAAGCGCTGAAAAGTAAATTACCGCCTAAGACTTCCTGTATTTGTTGTTTCGGCGGTGGGCGTGTCAAAAGTAGCTTGTCAAGGCGATGGGATCAGCTAATAAACCACGCATCCCGGGCCAGAGCTCAAGTTGCAGGAGCAGAAGGACCTGAACAACAGCCAGCAGGCACAGGAAGCAGGAGCCAAGTGGAGCATTTAAAAGCAAACGCCTTTGGGGTTCGTCAATTGAATTGCCAAAAAATTTAGCAGCTTCTGCTTGGGTGGCTCCGGATGGGTTGGATTTGGTGTATTGGGATGATGGAAGCTAGGGTGTGGGCTGGATTGTACACCCAGGGAAAATTGTTGAAACAGGCAGCGGTAAATTGGTATTAAAACGAGTGCCGTGTACATTTTCAATCTTTTAAATATAATACAAGTAACTTAGTGTAATACCAATGATGTATATTAAATCAAAAGGAGCACAAGTCATATTTAATATTATAGCTTAAGGTATATTCCCATCTCTCTAACTTTTTATATTAAATTTGTATTTAAGCCATAGATAAGATTATATAAGATTACACATTTCCTTGAATAAGTCTATTTAACCATTATTTAATAATATTTATTTATTATTATTTAGAGAGCATCTCTTTAAAATACAAATATAACTTTTCCCTCAATGTTCAGAATGTTGTAAAATCAGGCAAGATTTTCGCCAGGTGTAGATGGGGCTAGGCCAAATATGTGCGCTGCCTATAAAGGGATTTCAATTTTTTGTGCTCCCTGCCGACGCTGGGTTCTTTGTATAGGTTTAATGCAGGCACGTCAGCAGCAGCAATTTGGAAAGGAGCAGCCGGAAAAGCAGTAGCAGCAGTGGCGGCAGGATCAGAAGGAAGACAGGCTACGACATTGATGGATACGCAGTTAAGGAATGCCGAGTCAGCCTTTGCCTCCAGTAGGTGTCAGTCAGTTCCTCAGTTCGTCAGTCATCACAGCCTTCCATCCATCCATCCATCCGTCCGTCCACCGAATGTGTGTGTGCGATGGGTGGTACGTGGTTGGCTTTTATCACTTGTTAGTATCTAAAAATACGTGGCCCACATGCCGCCTTTCATTTCATTTCACTTGGATCGGTTCGGTTTGGTTTGGTTTTTCGTTTGGTTTTTCGTTTGGTTTTCCGCTTTCCGTTTGCCCCAACCACTTACCACTTGCCACCACAACTCTCTCACCTGCACCGCGTTCAAATACAAAATGATAAATTGCCATTTTGACTGCGGTCCCTGGTGCGGCCTCCAATCCACCACCTCCTCCCTGACCCACCGGCACTGCAATAACGCAATGAACTCCACTCCGCTGAGTCCCAGTTTGTTTTGGCCTCGCCTGCTGCTTTTTGGCCTGCGAACTGTTTTTGGCGCATTGGCTGGCCTGAAAAATGTTCGCGTTACGCGCCGCTGATGTCGACGCCCAGATAACATTAAAACGCGAGTACATGGCTTTGCAAACACCAGATCCTCTGCCACTTCCACATCCACCACCAATTCCAATTCCAAAATCCATACCAATACCCAGGCAACCACATCTGCATGCAAAGATGGGGCAGATATAGGGGAGCGTTAATGGGCCGCCTTGGATCGTTGATTTTCGAAGGCGAAAAGGGCACCGTGGTGCAATAGTACCAATGGAATTGCTTCGCCGCTGGCAAACTAATAGATTCTAGGGAAAATGGTGTTAAGGCAGACAACTCTTTATTGACTTTTAGAATAGCTGTGGCCTGGTTTCTTTAATTTTGAAAAAAACCGATGGATATGAACCTCACAATGATAAAAGTGAACAGTCCAATAAAATATTTTAAAATTATAAATAATGTTAAAAGAGAATTATTAATAAATCAAAAACTCTAGTCTCGGAATAAACCAGTAATTATTAAAAACTCCATTATTTTATAATTCTATTTATAACAAAGTGATACGAAAAGTAAAATTTTTCTGGCAGAAAAAAAACATATAAGCAATTAAAAAAAAATAGAAAATGTTTGTAAGCGGTTTTGTGTCCAGAAGCCTTTCGACACGTTTAATAAATTTCAAATCGCTGGTAATTTTCCTTAACATAAGAAAAGATAGATTTAAATACGTATTAATGCAATGAGCACCTATTCGTGGATATCTATTCAACTATAATTTCAGTAGCGTTAGGATTTTACCAAAACCAGAAATATTTTAAATCAAAGGTCACCACCACAAAAATGTCAAATGGCAATTGAAGTTCACACAGTTTAATTAAGTTTTCAATGGGTTACTGCTAACATGCGCAACCTTGCCCGATTTCAATTTAATCTTCATTGAAATCGCACTCGACTACGGCTTCCCACAGGGGAAACTAACCCAATCCTCCTTAGTAATCGGATCCAGTGATAAACACTTTGCCGCACTCTCGGCCACCTCGGCCTTTAATATGGAAGCCATCCACACACAATTACCCATAAGAACCCTTTTGGCATTACACCAGCTCTGTTCAAAGGCCATGAACCCCGGTCCTCATCCAAATCTGACATTGCAGCTTATCCCTACCCCCCCTCCCCAAACAAAACGATGGAGGATGTTGGCAAACAAAAAAAAAGAAAACCACTCACCGCATAGCCAACTCAATTTGGTGGCCATCATTGCAAACGGCCAAACACGGACAAAACAGTCGCAGCAAACTTCAAATGGCAAATGGCGCACAACTTCATTTAAAAGGCATTACGACAAACATTTGCAGCAACAACTCCGGTAATAGCAACAACAGCAACAACAACCAAAACAACAACGATAACAACTAGGGGAAGGCAACAACAGTTTGCACCTTTTTGGCAAAAGCGTTGACATAAACGCTGGCCCATTAGCATTTTTTATGCATTAATGACAAGCCACAAAAATGGACACATCGTCATGCATATGAATGAGCAAAGGAGGCGCAGGATACCTATCAATGTGTGAGTGTGTGTGTGTGTGTGTGTGTGTGTGTGTGTGTGTGTGTGGGAGGAATGACTGTATCTGGCAGGATATACGCGGACATGTGACAATAGACACTAAAACTCATCAAACGAGCGGAGGATAAAAAGGGTCGAACGCAGCGAAAGCTGAATGAGAGTATACCCTACATACAAATAAATTGAACTGCTTGGGACTGATTGAAGTCTATTGGAGGCAGGGAGAATATCATGGATCGGTTTTCATAGTACTACTTCAAATGAACTGTTTTATTCATTATTATCTGCACCGTCGCAGGCGAATATATTTTTCATATGGAGTGCGTTGAATGATTCAATTAGAGTAGAGTTTCTATGTCCCTAATCAAATGAAATCAAATTCGATTCAAACACTGTTTAAAAATATGCTGCCTCCAATAGTAGGAGTTTAATTTTTCAATACAGGATATCTTAAAAAATATATATTGCTTTAAAATTGCAAGCAAAATTTCTTGGTAACGCCTTTCTGTAACCTTTGTAAACACTCCATTAAAAATCACAGCTATTTCTAGTGAAATAACAATGGTCGTAAATCTATTCATCCGTTACAAGAACAACAAATTACTACAAATATTTTATTACTAAAACGACTATAAGTATATTTAATCTGAAATAACGAAATCTTATTTCAATAACCCTTAACCCTACTCAAACCTGAATTTGCATTCACAAAATCCAATCCCAAAGCACAATAGCTTTCGAACCAGTGTGCATACCTCATACTTTCACAACCTATCCGTGGCTTAATAAATTTCGCCTCTAAAAAAGCGGTGGAAAAAATATTTTTGACAAACTGCGCATAGATGGCGCACGCTGGAGATAGATGACGCCTGTGTGTTGATAAGAGCTCCCAATTGCGGATGTTTTGAATAATCGATGCTTCCTGCCTGCGTGTGTGTGTGTGTGTGTTTGCGTGGCCCTAGTTTATTTTCCTTTCTATGGCAAACTACGCTTTTTTCTGCCTGCGCCCCGCTGATTTTTTCACATAAATTTCAATTTTGAATCCCTTGTATTCAGCATTCTGCGTTCGTATGCAAAATTGCCGTTTTCGTCTGCGCATTTTTATTTGCCAATTAAAAACAGCCGCAGGGTACGTTCTCTAGAAGCTTGAAGTCTGCTGCAGCACCAAATTTAAATACAAATTGTTTGCAGTTTCTTCTAGTTGGGCGGAATTCATCGGCTGGAGCACCTGCAGCGCGGACAAAAGGCAAAGCCAATTGCAGTGTGTTGCATTTAAATTGCACATTGAACTTTGACATTCCGATAGCAATGCGGTAGAGAGGAGGCGATTGAAGATAGCATCCGAATCCTGCCTTCCAGTTTGCCAGTTTGTTCGGAAAGCGCAATTTATTGGCCAAATATGCAAGCGAACCGAACTGCAGCTAAATGCAAGCAAAATGTCAGCCATTCAGGGGTTAAGAAATCACACTCCCACATAGCTCCAAAAACAATAGAGCTTCAAGAACTCGAACTTAACCATTTCACAATTGTCCATTGTAGAAGTTCGGACTCTTTACTTCCCAAGTTAAAGGTACATTTATATATTATATTCCACCTTCTTCAAAAAGCTGAACGTTTTTATTGTTTTTTTTTTCGAAAACTGTGAAAATTAAAAAGCTTTCTAGAGTTGTCAAAATTAATATATTTTAATGAATTGACACCTTTAAAAAGACAAGTTTAACACAATGTTGTTCCTAAATTCTTGTCTGCCGCCTTTAGATATAGATATTTAACATTTTATTTGACAATTCAAGTTTATTATATAGAGGCTCAACTGCATTTATAACGTTTTCTGGGCACGTGTTGTTAGCTTACGTTACTGATTGCGTCATGAAATATTGAAAGATTGTTAGGCAAATTGTAGAGGGTTTGATTGGGGGTGTCTGGTGTTTCTATGGCAAATGCAGGTCATGCATTCAACTCGCAATTGATTCAAGGCCATTCCAGAAACCTGAAAAGGTCACCGCAAATTACCGAGAGTTCGAGTAATTTCATTTTCAATACGGCAAACAGAAATAAACTTGACGTGGTAAGTTGCTGTTCTATAAAAGGTCATGAACTTTTTGTATTGGCCATAAAAATGCATCGAAGTGGATTTGCTAAAAGTTCATTTAGTCTCTTATCGGGAATTAGAAAAAAGTATGCATGAGAAAGAACAACATTTATATATATAATAATATAATTAAGAATTATTTTGTTACCAAAATAATCCTCTTTAAACTCTTTAAACAAAAGCAAAGAATTCCCTGGAAAAGCACTTTCAAGATCTTATCTAAACTGAGGCAGATATCGCTTTGAAGAACGCACACCCGAATAGATACGTACATCCTGTTGTGTATACACATTCAAATGGGCATTCAATTCAGGTCACTTGTCGTCCAGGACCCCAAGAATTCATCCGGGGGCGGATGAGCGGCATTGATTTGATTTGATTTCAATTTCGGGCCACTTTAAATTGTCTTAACCTAAACACAGGCCGAACGGGTGAGCAGTAGGCAAAAACTAGATGGATATACGCAGATAGAGCCAGAGGGAGTGCGATGCCTAGACCTTTTGCACTGAATCGGGGCAGATAAATTAAGTAGCTTAGGAAGACAAAAGGCTGAAGGAGAATGGTCATTGAGGCAAACGGTTAAGCTGCTTAAAATCAGAGCCCCCGAAATATTCATAGGCCCACCCATCAAACTAAGCCGTGGGGTAAAACGTTTGGAAATTGTGGAAAAACTAAAATAATAATAAGCGGGGAGGAAAATCTCCCTTCAAGTGGAAGCAGCTGCTTGATTGATTGATTGATTTAAATTAAAGGCATTAAGTGGTCGGCCGGACGTTGAATTTAATCGATCAAGGACACCGCCAAGGAGCGGCACAAATTCTCAATTGAAAATTTCTTTATGTGCGCCTTCAGCTGCTTAACTTCATCGTAATGTCATTGTCGAGCTCCTGGACCAGGACACTTCACTACAGCGTTGAGTTCATATTATGTCCCCGTATTTTATGACACAAACAGGCGGCGCCTGAATTTACGTGGCTCCTCTGGGCACCGTTGCCGCCCCCGTTCGCTGGCATACCAAATAAACCAACAAATCAATTTGCCAGGTGCCAGGACACCGACGTCAGGAGCTACGCTTAGCTTTATTTCACTCTTGGCCGAGATTTATGAGCCAAGGGCGCGTGAGCTGGAAAAAAAGCATCGAAGCAAGCCGAAAGACGAAGATGGGGAGTGTGGGGGGCCGGCAAATTGTTTTTGTCTTTCCTTAGTTTTTTTTTTGTTTTTTTGTTGGTGTTGCCTGGGGAAAGGAAAAAGGACACATCTCTTGTTAGTCGTCCGGCTTTTGCTGACCAGTCAGCATTTATTATTTATAATAGTCGACGGCTCGCCTTTTTTGCCTGGCAACCTTTCCTAATAGATGGCACCCATCTCGTGCTCCATCCCCATCCCCATCCCAATCCCAATTCCAATCCCGGCACGAAATTCCAATCCCAGGCCAGTCCACCACCCACTAGAGCACTTTGTGCCACATTCAATTGCTTTACCGGTTTGTTCCTAGCCGGGCTTCTTTTTGCCCGACTGGTATTGCTATCAGTAAACATTTTATTGTCACACACTTGGCACAAATGGGACATCGCCGGCTGCCTCTATTTTCCCCCATTTTCCTCAGTACCCCACCCCCCACCCTCCAACCCAAGTCCCAATCCCTGGCTCGTAGATCTCGGCTCTTATGCGGCAATCACGGCAGCAAACAGTCAACAATGAGATTTGTTTTTGGTTTAAGAGTCTAAGAGCTTTTCAATGCAATCTGCAATAGTCAAAGGTAATACAGGAATCAAGTGGGTGCTGTAATGGTTTTCTATGCTATGCAATAAATTCCATAAAATATGGTAGCTAATAAAAATTTCACTGGAATGCGAACGGAATTGCTGCTGGTAATAAAGGAGCTGCTAAAAGAAAAAACTAAAATTGAAGTCCCAAAGGTTTGAATTGTATTTGTGAAAGAATTCGTGTGCATTCCGTTTACTACCAATTTAATATTAATAAAACGAAATTTATAATAATGCATTTGAACAAAAACTTCTTAAGTTTGTGACTTCATTTTTATTAGTTGCTTTAAAAAGTGTACAGCATTGGATTTTAAATTTTAAATAAAGTTTTTAAGGTAATCGAAACAAATTCCAGTTTTCTTTCTTTATCTTCAAATTTAACATTTTTCTTTTTAATCATTTATGTAAAATATTTTATTTAAGCTCAGAGATTAATATAAATTTTGTTAAAACTCTACTCTTACCCTGCGGAATTCAAGAACCATTGTTGTTTTCTTATCGCTTTTAATTCGCTTGTTCTTTATTCATTTTTTTTCCATTGATTTCCTGCCATCTTCTTTTGTTATATTTTCCTGATTTTCCGCTTATTTTTATTGGCTTTCTCCATCCAAGCCCCCGTTCGGCTTACCTTTCTTCCTTTTTTCATGGTCTGTTAAGCCTTTTCGGTCATTTGACTTATTGGTTTTTGCGTTGCCCTCAGTCGAGAGGCGAAAAAGAGATTGTAGTCCCTCGGTTTCAGCATAATGCAACGTGCTGTGGGTAGGGTGGGTCTTACTTGATGGGAAATGCGTTTATACGGAGCCCCGGGCTGCAGTGGATTGTTCCTAGTGTGTTTACCCACCCACTCACATGGAAGGGGCCGCGTCTGTTTGTCTTGTCCACTTCCCACGGCCATGAGTCCTTGCCCTGTGTGTGTTTGTATGTGATTGTTTGGCCATACACAAAGATAGCACGGTGTGCGAGGCTAAAAAGAAAAGGTCGCCATGGCGTCCAGGCACACAAACACTTACACCAACACCACATAATGGAGAAAAATATGTGTTGCACAAAAGAAATTGGCGAGCGACTGCAACAAACATCGTATCAGGTTACACTCTCTGTTTATAGTCACGAGCTGTTTGCCATACAAATTTGTATACCATTCAAATTGATATAAATAATAAAGCACACATGTCCGCAGACAGGATGGACATGACATATATTTATGGAAATTTGATTTGTGGTGCATATTTGTCTTTGAAAATTTGAGATAGATTCTTGGTTTATTGTTGTCTGAATCGGTTTAGGTATGGCAATAAAATAGTATATCACATTATATTAATGATACCATTTAAGTTTCGGGGAAAATAGGAAAGGAAATGAGAACGTTTGCATTAAAGGAAGGAACATCAATAGATAATGCAGACAACTATTATACACCGCAGTTCGGAATAAGAAAAAAAGTAAAGAGTAGAAATTACATCAGAAGCCAAACAAATATTCACCAAAATTAAAGAAAAGAGTCATTCCTTAAATGGCAAGCCCAAAAAGTGCAAGCTAAAAATGGTTTAATATTAAAGGAATAAAGAGGAAGGCATGACAAAGAAATATTAGATGGTATCCTTATGGAAACTTCGGAACAACCCCTTATTAATGTAATGTATAATGTATTACTCCAAAAAACAGAAAACGCCCGTAAGACAAACTTTATTTAAAACAAGTCCCTGCCAAAGTGAAAAATTCTTCTTTTTACCTCGTTTTCCCCTGCTCGATAAAATATGACGAACATTTTGATTGTATAATTTAATTAGTTTCAGCACTCAGACTGCGGAAAGGAAACTCCATAAATAACCCATTAAGTGGCCGCGGAAACTTTATCTTTCCGTGGATGGTAATCATCCAAGTTAACCGAAGCTGCCGGGACTTCAGTCCATTTCAATGGCTTCGTTCAATTTCAAACTGTTGTGGGCAATTATTGTAAGTTTTTTGCTTGCCATTCCATCTGTTCTCAATTTTGCTTTAAGTGCTGCCGCTGCTGCCACGCCTTGTTTTCAATTAAATGAACACACCCCCGCAGCTGCCCCTAGTCGTTGGTTTCATTATTACCGAGTTGCCAAATACAAACAAGCCAAAAAACAGAGCAAAAACAAAGAAAGCGTAAAATCCATGAAAATTGTTGCCGCAATATTGAAAACGCGCCGTATTTGGGTCTCAAAAAGTAGCTGCCCCCATACCATCCCATCCTATCCCATTCCATTTTACACCACGCCCCCATACAAATTGAGCAACAAATCCGCCCCAACGCCCACTGAAAAAGCAAGTAAAAACAATCGGCAGCAGATTAAGTTCATGCCATGCTGCAGTTCCATTTACAGTTACAGAGTTACAGAGCACCCCCTTTTCATATTCATTTTTGCACATTTTGTGTTATATGTGGGCCAAAACAAATGTTGCCCGAAACCGATTTTCACCCGAACTGGGAAAGCCATTCTGAGCATCCTTTCAGACTCTTTTCGTTTGCTCTTTTCAGGATCATTGGCAGCGGGTTCGCAATCGTTGGCCATAGAGTTGGTTGGCAAGGGTAGGACGGGGGGGTGGCATGAAGCTGACTAAACGTTGCGAAAATATGTCACAACATTTGTTACACATTTTCGGGTCAATTTTTTATTGCATCTGGGGATCTGGGGAACTGGGTATTGGCCCTGCATAAGCCGGGCAACCCACATGATCCGAAATCTTGTCACAGCTGCTGGCAAATGCCTTTCCTTGAAAAACCCAACCCACATCCCCAAAATGATCCCCATTCCGCACCCTTCTCCCTTCGAGTGTCATTGACACGAGCGTGTCTTTCGGTGCTTTCAATTAAAATCTATTCAGCTGTAAAATCGTAAACAGTTTTGTGCAGGGCACAGTACACCCCTGGGTCTGCTGATGATGGTGATGAGAAAACTATTTTGTCACTCTAAAAATACATCGCAATCGAGTGGGGAAAGATAAGAAGAAAACAAAGTCGAGCGAATTTCCAGCTGTACCAATTCAAACGGTTTTTTTATTAAAAAAAAAACGCTCTGCACCAAGTTTAAGCTTAAACTAAATGGAATAATTTTCTATTCACACCAGTTTCCAAAAAACTTCGAGGTTTTGTGCCATACAATCAAACAGAAAACGTAATTACATTAAAAAGGTTATAGAACGAATGTTTATTTTAAATAAATTGAAAATTAAATTAAAAAAGGCACTCAAATTCAAATCATTAAGATTCAATTGTATGGAGATAAGTCGTTCAAGTTCAACTTTTTTTAAATCAGCAAAACATATAAAGTTTATTATAATGGAATTTTTATATTTGACTTAAGTGGAATAAATCGTTGTGTTATAGAATAAATTAAAATATAACCAACGTATGACCTCGAGTAATTCAATAACACTACAATTTTTGACTTAAATAATATAAATGGTTTCTTAAATTCTATTCCGAAACATGTTAATATTTTTTTGTGACTATATAAAACGGGATTTGAGAAGGAGGGGACTTGCGTGTCAGACCGATATGCCGGACTAATTGGCCTTCTACCTATGTACTGGGTATCAGCACGCGAGGCAGGCAAAATAACTGCAAATTAATTATGCACAACAAACGAATGACCCCCAACCGGCGACCGCCGACCCGGGCTGCAAAAACAACAACATACACTTATGTATGTATGTATATGTACTGTGGCACAGCACAACAACGCAAAATCCAACGTCTGTTCTCCGGCTGTCCAGTAATTGTTGCTTTAATTGTTGTGCAATCCCGCAACCCAAGCCCAAACCCCAACCCCAGAGCTAAGCCAAGCCCAGAGCTCCAGAGCTCCGGAGAACCCCACCCCAAAAACCCGTCACGAGTCAGCCTAAACCGGCGAAAAGGGGATGGAATGATCTGAGGCTGCTTTGCCAATGTCGACCGCAAATTAATTTACAACGTAAACTGCAAAATTGAAAATTATGTTGTAATTACTCAATTCTGACGTTTTTCCCATTGACCCAAATTTATGGGGCCGTGCACCAACACACTCATAAGCGCCCAGAGACACACACACACACACACCGTGAGCCCACACACTTGCAAATATATATATTCAACACAAGAGTTGAAGGCGCTTCCTCGTGGACGCTTCTTGGCTTTGCTTTTGGATTTGCTGGCACTGAAAGAAAAATTGTTTTTTAACCGCAAGCTCAAATTCCTAAAATAAATAGTGAAATATTAGCAAGCTGGAACTTATTTATCTCTTTTTGGGGTGTTCTTTAAATCTGTTGCAACCAAAATTAAGTTGGAAACGATTTCTAAAGCAAAACTAGTTTTAATGGCAATATCAGGTAAGAATAATGGCCAAATCCATTCCGACTGTAATGACAATTGTTTTTTAATTACCGTTTTAAGAGCAAAAAATGCTAGTTTCATTCCTAGAAATATCTTGTTTCAAGAATTAATTAATCGTTTTAAATACTTTTGAAGTCCTTTTTCCTCTTAGTGTGTTCCTCCTGTTCATGTCTGGCCTCAACCTTTGTGCCAATTTAAATGCGTAATTATAACGAGTGCCAGAGAACAGTTAGAGACCGTTCTGGCCTGCATATTAATTACGTTCACGGCGCCGCACAAAAGCGGAGCAATGAAAGGGGAGGAAATCTTGGCAGGACCAAAGCAGACAATAGGAATTTTAATCAAGGATCAGCATGCTCGAATTTATTTAAAGGTGGGCCATCCAGAGCCCCCACCCACAAAATTGCCCCTTGGCCCCAAGGCGCTTTGGTTGGTAATCTGGTCAGCGTGTTTCAAGCATACCATGGATGCCTTTCGCTCGCCCCCTCTCCCACTGTACTCTAACTGCTGGCCAATTGTGTAAGGGTCGCTGCTAAGATGGAACAAATAAAGGCTAATTAAGAGCGGAATGACAAGGCGAAGAAATGGGTTTTCATTGTAACGGCCACGCAACACCCAATAGCACTATAGATGGTAAAAACTCAAGATCTGAAGAAATCGTCACCGCCTTCTTATCAATATCAAGCAGCTCGAATTGGCTTCTCTGCCGCCAGATCTTCAGTTGTTTCCGTAGTGTAGCGGTTATCACGTGTGCTTCACACGCACAAGGTCCCCGGTTCGAACCCGGGCGGGAACATTCCGCTTATCCTTTTTATTTATTTTTTTGATTTTTAACATTTTATGCACCTAAAGAACGACCCTTAAAGGCCCTTTTTCACTTACTAATTTTAACTCATTATATATTTACTTACAAATATTGCTGCATATAATAAAATTTTTCGAAATGTGCTTATAATGGCAAATAGATATATTAACGAGTTTTTTAAATTTACAACTACTAAACGTGTTATAAAAGATTTATTCCTTTTCCATGTAAGTTTTAATGTTTTATAATCGAGTACAATTAAAAATAGCAAATCTAACTTCCTAATCTGCCGTTCGCGTATGTTGGGCCTTAAACCGATCGTTTCGCAAGCGTTTCCGTAGTGTAGCGGTTATCACGTGTGCTTCACACGCACAAGGTCCCCGGTTCGAACCCGGGCGGGAACAAGCGGTTATTTTTTTTATATTTTTTATTTTTTCGGAGAATTGTTAATTGTGAGTAAGACAAAAATATATATTACACAGATAATTGTTGATTAAGTTCCGTAAGTGCCTTCATAATATACATACTAACCTTAATTATTCGCACAGCTCCTCTTAACTTTTTACAATTGCAATAATGATACGGTTTTTATTGCTAACACAATTACACGCTGTTACGATTTGCTTGCTTGCAGTAAATTATATGTATTTGCTTTGCCCGGAACAAAGAAGAAGTTGGCTAATCATTATATAATTTTTTGTCATATGACCAATTATTTGCTGAACCAAATATTACAATTTTAAATCTACTTTTCTTAGTAGATTTCAAAAAAGGAGTTTAAGTAACGTACAAAATGTTAACAGAGCTATGTTAACAGTACCACAAAGCTTTTATACCGGCTTAACATAACTTATGTATGCTTGAGGTTATAGTTTAGCTTTTACACTGTCCAGCATACAACTACAAATTGGTTTGGTGGATAATATATGCAATTCTCTCAGTGGACAGGTTAACCTTTTCCAATACTAAAATAACTAAAAACCCCCTCTAAAGTTGCCTCGACCTTTTTGACCCTTTTTATAGACTAAGTGAATCACCCTCTGCACATTCTCTCTTTCTGCATATAAGAGTACCTTTCTCTTACTTTTCGGGTACTTACCACGCGTTTGTACAAAAAAGCTTTGCATAAACAAAACACTCGTAGCTTTTGA
The DNA here is from genome assembly GCA_018153365.1 of Drosophila fuyamai. Lineage (NCBI taxonomy): Eukaryota > Metazoa > Arthropoda > Insecta > Diptera > Drosophilidae > Drosophila > Drosophila fuyamai. Next base: position 8,005,818 of record JAECXW010000116.1, on the reverse strand, counting down.
ATTTACGCACAGAAGCACCAATAATGCCAAATCAGCGGTAATTATACAATATTATGATTTATAAGTGTTGTAAATCATGAAATTGAAGTTAGGCCACTCAGAAAACGCTGAGGTAGTCGATTCTATGAGTAATTGGTAACACTGCCGAGGAATGCCGGTTGGAGGGAAAAATTCGCGTCCGACAGCTGTGAAAGCTCATTGCCAACTGAGTACTATTGGAACGAGTTTTCAAGAGCAGCAAAAAGATACAGAGAGAGAGGACCGGCAAAAACAGAGAACCTTATGAAATTGTTCACATTTGTTTACCAAGTATTTCCCTGCTAGTGATAAAACACAGTGTAGATGAATGAAATTATCAGTTAGTCGCAAACCCATTGACAAGAATTTGAAAAGCATACCTCAAAATTGTAATGCCAGTTTTCATATGCAATCCTAATTCCAAATTTTGTAAGCTAGAACTAATGAGCATGACTCACACCCACACGTTTATGCAATCAAACTGAAACGTTGACTGTTGTTTATCTAAACTCAATTAGCAATGGATCATTGGTTTTTTGTTGCTTTCTGTCATTGATGAATCGACATATTCCACTGTAAAAAAAAATATTATATATATTTTCTTTCAGATATGTTTTGTAGTAAGTAATTCTTCAAAAATTGTAGTACCAATAATATATATATTAATACTAATATTATTATAATAATAATATAATATAATATTCAATGTTACAGAACAAATTATGGTGTTTGTAACAAAATATTTATACCCGTTACTCGTAGAGTAAAAGGGTATATTGTATTCGTGCAAAAGTATGTAACAGCTAGAAGGAAGCGTTTCCGACCCTATAAAGTATATATATTCTTGTTCAGGATCACTAGCCGAGTCGATCTAGCCATGTCCGTCTGTCCGTCTGTCTGTCTGTCCGTATGAACGCTGAGATCTCGGAAACTATAAAAGCTAGAAGATTGGCATTTTGCATGCAGATTCTAGGAGTTCCTACGCAGCGCTAGTTTGTTTCAAAAAGGTGCCACGCCCCCTTTAACGCTCACAATCGCTTATATACGATTTTAAAAATTTAAATATTTCGGAAAAGTACAAATGCAGTTTTATTGTGTTTATCAATACCTATCGAAATGTAGAAGAAATTTTTCAAATCGGACCATTCGTTAAAAAGTTATGCGTGATCAAAGTTTCTATCTCCATCTCCCTCGCACTCCTTTTACCTGAGTAACGGGTATCTGATAGTCGAGGCACCCGACTATAGCGTTCTCTCTTATTTTTACTGCGTTTATTTATCAAAATTAAATATTTAATAATGTAGTTCACACATGCCGTTCATCATAAGAATGCGGTTAATTATATTGTGTTCATTTTGCTTTTCGTCATTGATGAATCGACTTATTCCACAACAAGAGAGAACGCTATAGTCGAGTGTCTCGACTATTAAATACCCGTTACTCAGCTAAACAACTAATATAAATATGCCTTCTGTATGTTTTTCGCAGCTCGAATTAGCTCCCGATTTTTATGTTAAAATCGGTACCCAGGGAACACCTCCAATTTGGCTAACTTGATTTGATTTGCATAGTTCTTGGGATATAGTTCGGTATTGACAAATGAAAACCATCGCAATTTCCTTTAATAGAAATCCTTATCGAGAATTAACGTTGACTCTGTTGAGCACCTTGGCCAGCTGTTCCAAAGTCATCCGTTAGATGGCGCTATTGCACTATTGCGGCCATGAAAGGCAGAAATGTAGGCGCTAACCAGGCTTAAGCGTTTAATGGGTTTTTGGGCGTTAGAGTGGGCGTGGCAAACTTTTATTAGGCCATTCGATAGGTATTGACGAAACAAATATATATAAAAAAAAAATTTCATAATAGCATCAAAACTGTGGCCACAGCTTGTCGCTTGTGGGCGTCAGAGGGGGCGTGGCACCATTTTGAAACAAACTTGCGCTGCGTAGGAACTCCTAAAATCTACATGCAAAATGCCAATCTTCTAGCTTTTATAGTTTCCGAGATCTCAGCGTTCATACGGACAGACAGACAGACGGACAGACGGACAGACGGAGAGACGGACAGACGGACAGACGGACATGGCTAGATCGACTCGGCTAGTGATCCTGAACAAGAATATATATACTTTATAGGGTCGGAAACGCTTCCTTCTACCTGTTACATACTTTTGCACGAATACAATATACCCTTTTACTCTACGAGTAACGGGTATAATAAAAAGCAATGCCTCATATCTGGTTATTCTTTCAGATAAACTTTGCTTAGTTAGTGCTTGTAGTAAGTAAATCTAAGCAACTTTTAGTACCAACAGAACGTAAGAGTTATAAAACCAAATGTGTTTTTAAAATAATATAATATTTTTCACTCATTTTATTTATCAAAATATTAAATATTAATTTAGTCAACAAATGCCATTCATCATAGCAATGGGATGCGGTTAATAAATAGGACTCTGCACAAAGAACAGGAAGGGGGAGGGGGGCATTAAGAGTACATAGACTAGTGCGTATCTAAACCTAGGCTAGAGTTACGACTAAGGTGGATCGGTCAGATTAGATGGGCGATCAGTCCCGCGTATGATCGCGTATCCAGTCCAGATATTCAGTGACACGTGTGTAGACGCCTGTTTTAGAAATACAAATAATCAAAAAACTATTCAAAATATTATATGAGGACAATAAATTACCAGGATAGCCGGGTTCCCCACACTTGTTGCCAAAGGAAACCACTCCCAATTGAACCCAGTGGGAGTCATATCGCATCATCAGCGGACCGCCAGAGTCGCCCTAATTTCATGGGGAATGAGATAGACTATAAGAGTCCATTCTAAATGGGAAGTGCTACACAAACTCACCTGACAAGCATCCACTCCACCATCGGAGTATCCTGCGCAGATGAAGTTTTCGTTGATCGGTTGGAAGTAACTGCGATCGCAGTCCTCGTTCCGCCAGATGGGCAGTTCCGCCTGCCGCTGGCTGGTGGACTCCTTGCCGCCGTAGTAGGTTGTGCCCCAACCGACGACGGTGGCCCTTCGTCCCGGAAGACGCTCCTTGGGTGGCTGACGAATCCCCTTTGGCAGGCACACGGGGATCACGTACTTCGACTTCCTCACGGGCTTATCCAGGACCAGGATGGCAATGTCGTTGTAAAAACCAATACGAGAGAAGCTGCATGTGAATTATAGTTTATTAGTATTTAATATTGTTTCAAGCAGGACAGTAGCCTACCGCTCATGCGTGCGCACTTCCTTGACGGCAAAGGTCACGGGATCAGAGGGTTCGGCATCAGTGGAGAGATCAATGTCTCCCAACCGGACGGTAAACTGACGGGCAGCGAATCTGAAAGAAGCCAGGAATTAAGACCCATCGAATTAAAATCCTGCTAGTACTTACGGTTTCTGCCGCGAGTCGCGGGTACAATGCGCCGCCGTAAGGATGTATTTCGAGCCAATTAGTGAACCACCGCACCAGAACTCCGTGCGCTTGGGACCGTGGAGGAAAATGGCCGCCATCCAAGGCCACTGACCATTCGGGGCCTCCACTCCGCCCACAATCCTGCCCGTGGAGTACTCCTGCTGGCCACACTCATCGGGATCCACGATATTGTTGCCAATCTCGTCCAGACCCTCGGGCTCCAGTGGCACCTCCGTGGTGGTGGTCGTCGTCGTGGTTGGTGGTCTCTTTTGGGGAATGAGCACCAGGCCCGAAGTGGGTCGCGTGGTGGGTCGAACGGTGCTCTTCTTAGTGGGTTGGGTGGCCTTGGTGGTGGTGGTGGTGGATGTGGGTCGCGTGGTCAACCGCAGAGGTTTCTGAGTGGTAAGGACAGTGGACGACGAGGAAATGGGACAACATACGCCCGGCACATAGAGACTCTTGAAGCAGAGCGATTCCCTCAAGCTGCTGAGATTGAGCAGCAGGGCGGGACAGCTGCTGAGATCCTCGCAACGACCGCGTCTTCCACTCGGCGTCTTGCAGTAGTTCTCCACATCCTTGCCAGTTCCTGCCTCGTCACTGGCCTCCGCCGTCTGATCCAAGGGACTCAGGGTGATGGGTGCCTCTGTGGTCGAGGTGCTCGTTGTGGTCCGGGGAGTGGTCGGTATCTTGATCTTCTGCTGGGATTGCTGAGCTCCCTGAACCACCGGAATTGGGACTCCCTCTTCACTGGGCTTCTTCACCTTCTGCTTGTTCTTGTTCTTCTTTTTTTTCTTCTTCAGCTTGAGCTCCTTGTTCTCCACAAACATCGGCGATGTGTCATCTATTCCGATTCTCTTCGTGGCCACTTGGATAACACTCAGATTGGCAGGCTTTCCAGCTGGCAGTAAGCTATTGGCAGACAGTGTAATGGGTAGAGTGTCCATCAGTTTGTCGGAGACTCCTGAAAGTGGTTCCGATTTCCCCAGCGGTGAGGATGTTGAAGAAGTAGCCACTTCAGTGGTGCTAGCAGAACTCAAGGTTGAACCGGAGGACTGACTAATGTCCTCACTTTTATCCTCACTCTTCTCAACTCCTTCCGTTTTGGCCTGATCCTGTCCACCACGGGTTATGTCCACCAGCATGTGCCCCACATGGTTCAGAGCTCCCAAGGTCTCAGATATGCGATTAAAGGTGGATTGGGAGAGCAAGCGGGGCAAGGATTCATTGCTGCTCTCCGACTGCTCCTCATCGCTATCGTAGTACTCGCTGGAACCCTCGACATCGTCCTCGTCCTCGTCCTCGTAGGTTGAACTGGATTGACTGCTGCCACTGCCACTACTGGCCGAACTCTGACTCAAGCCCAAATCCTCGTTCAACTGGCGACCCAGTCGTCGGTCGTGCAGATGCGGCTGAAAGAAAGACGCTGCCTTAAGGTTAAAGTTATGAATGTCCGTGCACAGCGAACCTCATCTTGTTCACACTTACCGTCGTTGGTCAAATGGAGTGGCTGCTCCTCATCGTTGGCGTCATCCGATTCCCCTCGAGCTGACGGATAGGACCCCAGAGTGAAAACTGGAAAATAGGCAGAAAAGTTAGGAAAGTTTATTCGTTCTAAAATGAAAATACAATTTAAACTTAATTTTTAATTTAACTACAAGTCTTTTCAATTATTCCCAAAACTCTAGGACCCAGCGATATTGCTAACCCTCTTTTGTAGCCTAATTTAAACTTTTTTATATAAGAGCACAAACGCTTAATCAATTTTGCGATGTTGTGTAGGCATATAAAAAAAAATCGACCTAAATAGCAATAAAATTCATCAATAATAGCTGCATATTAAACCTATAAGAACGAAAAAACTTCATACAGTTAAATTTTACATACAAATTAAAATAAACTAAACTAACGAATAACCGACTTTCTATTAAAGCACAAAAATGTTTTGATATAAGCTAGAAAATGGAATGCAAATAATATCCGATAAATATTATTAGATAATTGTTTTGTAAAATATATTTGTGAGGCATTCAGATAAGACGGCCTTAACGATTATTTATTGATTTTATTTGATAACGTCCACTAGAAACTTTCATATAGTTTTCTGCCACACAACTTTTTTTTTTGTGAAGAAATTTATAATTGAAAACATAAATACATTTTTGTAAATGTATAATTTCATAAACATTTCATTAGAAAATCAGTGACAACACTTAAAATAGCACTTTAAATGTTAAGCCAAAAAACATTTGGTGGATTTTCTATTGTATACTATTGTATTGTAGATAAATAAAATCCTTATTTGCTTAATACTATTGTCTGAGGCACTTATAATTTGCTCATTGGCAGTTATAAAATGTTTGTGAGCAGGAAGTACTTGAGATCCGCGAGCTCCTAACTGACCTAACTCACTTCAAACCAAACAATGGTCCTATGCAAAGTCTTTCGATGTCGTCGCCGGTTGAATAATGTCACAAATTGGCATTACGCATCTGCGGACCTCCCCCACCTCCTCCCGCGTCCCTTAAATGAGAAAGTATGTCGTTGTTCAACTGAAGCGCTTAATGTTTATTTAGTTGTGTGTTTACTGTGCTTGGCTGCCGTGACATAATCTCAGTTCGTTTGGGTTGGATTGCTTGGGTTTTTTGGTGGGCTTGCCTCTGTTTGGTTAATGACTCGACAGTTTTTGGTGGGGAAGATCTCCCCGAAGAGGAACTTCCTCCCTGGTGATTCTTTATGTAAGTTAACGAGCCTCAAGGTCGCAAAAGATTTCACCTCGCTGCGAAGGAAAACAAAATTGATTATCTGCCAGTGATTTGGGTTAAGCTGCTACAGTTTCGGTTTTATTTCACCTTTTTCTGCTTTATTTTGATTTTCTTGTTTTGCTTTTATGCCAGATTCGAACGCGGCTCATTAACATTTTTCGAGGTGTGCACTGCAACTTTGCCACTTTCACTTGGAATAAAATTGCCCATACCAAATGGCAATGCTTTACTTTGTTGCTGCGCCCCAACACAATGAAATATTGGCCAATTATAGGGCTTATATAGAAATGATTTCTTGGGAAAAGTGAATGCCCCTTAGGCCCTAGACAGACTAAGCACATTCGCTATGGATACGTGCTCTCGTTTCGGTTCATTGTTGTTCGGTCTTTTGTGCATTTTGACCCAAAAATGTGTCACAGATTCCGTTGAAAAAAAAGGGAAAATTATTTGAAATATCATTAAATGAAAATTTTTTCTCAAGAACATTATCAGATTAATATTTGCAAGTCTTCTTTGTGTCCAAAAAATTTTAGATTTTAAAACACCCTAAATAAAATTTGTGTGAGTTTGGGTTTTTTCCATCAATTTCCCATCCAAAGAAATGTCGAACATGTATTGCGAATGGTGGATTAAATTTTGTAATAATATTATTTTTAAAACGTTTTCTGTATAACTTTAATATAAGTACGTCAATGATCTAGAAACCTTTTCAATATATAAAACTCCCTAAAAACATTTCATCTCTAAACGTTAGATGTTTAATTTAGTCTTAATCCAATTAAGAAAAGCCCAGGGGTTTCGTAAGCTGCAGCCAAATAATTTTCCCGTAATTGCATGGCAAACGAAAGTGAAAATCCCCAAGAAAGCAGTGTAGATGTCAACGCTGCTGGAAAACCACCAGTAATCCCCAGAGATGAGGGGAGGGGGATCAAAGAAACAAACAGCAGCTGCACCAACTTCCGAAGCGGCAGAAATAACATAAAATTGAACACTTCATGGTCGGGCCATCGGCAAAACCGCCTGGAGTTTTGGCACCGGCAACGGCCAAAACGACTTAAAAGCCAACAAACAGCGGCGTTGACAAGTTTTGTTTTTTTGTTGTTGCATAATAGATGGTCAAGCCTGGCGTTGCGGTAATACCAAGAAACACGTACACAAGTGTACTTCGGTTGGGGCTAGGGGAGATCTCCGATTGGCCTTGGTGTCCGTATCTATCTGATTTGCATGCCAGCTGGTTTCTTTGGCTCTGACGTCACCGAGCGGAAGCTTTATTGGCAGTGGCGGGCAAAGAAAGTTGCAAGCCTCCTCACGTTGCACAAATCATGGTGATGGTTAGGAAAACCAAGGAAAAAAAAGCGCAAGCCCCAATCATCAGCTGCATTCAGACTTTCGTTGGATGCGCAAGTTCGTTGCCTAAGTCTTTTGTTTTCCTTTGATATATTTTTTTTTGCGCAGCACATTAGCACAAATCAACCATAAGCCGACCACAAATCGTTACCAAATTTCCAATGAATTTCGAGATGCCCAAAACTAGGTTAATTATCTGTTAATTTCGGGGCCAATCTCCCCTGCATTCGCTATTGTATCTTATTGTTTTATTTTGAATACCAACCCAGGCACAGCAGAAACACCTTCGCCTGCATCTTGCCGAACATCAACTTAAAATGCAGTTTCCGTTTTCAGATCACCTAGCCGTTGAACATTTGCCGAAAAATGTGGTAGTTTCGTTCACTTTTTTGTTTACTATTATTTAACACACTCGACGAAAGGCGACCGCGCTACTTGTGATGACGAACCCAACGAAAACGACTCTGAACGAAAATGAAAGTGTTAAAAAGTGTTAAGCCGCGGCGACGTTTTTTTTCGGTTTCTTTATCTTGGCTTAGCTGAACCACAATTTAGCCTTGGTGTAAACTTTAACGAGCTGCCAATTGCTTTAATTGAATTTTGTAATATTTATTTTTATTAACGATTGCGAAACGGTTGTGAAAAGTGCACGAATTTCACTTTCTGCTCCCTAGCTGCACCAATGAAACAAGGTGTTTTTGGTAGTTCACACACTGATGTCCAATTGCGTCGAGATCATAAGGTCGGCTTATTTTCGGGCCTTTTAAAGGGTTTTTCGAAGTTGAAACGGAGTGTGCGGCCTGCTTCCGTGTGCCGTTGCTGCCCGAGTTCGACTGAAATTGAAACTGAAACTGCAAAAGCCGAAGACAACATCACACCAGCGGCAACAACATAACATTTTGTGGCGTCGTTGTCAGGCAGCTTTGGCCTGGCCTTTATTGTTGTTATTGTCGATGGAGCATTTCGTTTCGTTTTCGTTTCGGCTTTTAAAGTGGTGAGAGGGGGGGTGTCTTTGGGATTGGGGGAACTTAAGAGCCGCGACGGTAGCAGCGAGGTTGTCAGCTGGATTTTTACTTTCTTCAGACTTTGGGCATTGTCTGTGCCAGAGCTGAGACTGCTGAGCTGAGCTCTCAGAGAGCCACTTAAATTTATGATTTTCCTAATTAAAAAAAATATTATACATATATAGATGCGTTAAAAAGTTAATTAATATTTGACAAACTTAGCCATCTGGCGTTCCCTTGAAAAGTCAACTCATTGAACCCTCTGCTTTTAAGCCAAACAAATTTGCATTGAGCACGCCCACATAATGCTCAACCTCAGGTATTTCCCAGTCCAAAAAACACACTATTTGCGCAACCTTAGCTTATTTTTCCGCTCTCGAAGCCTCCGCCAATGCAATCCACTCCATCGATTACTGGGCCCATGTTCAATGTGATTTTCGGGTGGTGAATCATGGTGTGGTTTCCCCAAAACGAAGCAAACTCTTTGGCCTGGCCTACTTCACATGCAAATGGTTAAACCGCAAACATCCATATTCACAAGGAAACATATGATTGATCATAGCACGATTAAATGGAGAAACCCCAACAAAAATATAGAAATTTAAGTGGAAATGAGCTGGTGGTAAATAATTACAAGGCTTTAGGACTAAATTATAACTTTTTGATCTTCGAGATCTGCCATCTCTTCCATATTTTCCATTTGTTTATCATTGACTGAATAGGTAAATTTGGTGTTCGTTTTTTAACCCTCTTTTACTTTTTGCTCCGGCGTCACTAACGACCGTGAAAAGGCAAAAGTGTAGAGCGTGTGACCAACATAATTAATTGGGTATTCATAAGTATGTTCCTCTTCACCCTGCAGCTGTTTGACAACTGCGAAAGGTAGAAAACCGAGCAAGTTCCATTGTTCCACCCAATGTTGGCACCTTAAAAAGAAAAAGCAGCGCGAAATAAACTTATAACTGCTGCAGTATAAAAAGAAGACGAAGAAAAAGGTGTTAAAATAAGAATGGTCTGGCCCAAAAGGCTAAGAAATTATTATGCGAAAAATAACTAAACTGGGGTGAAATGTGACTGGCAGTTGGATCATAAAATATTATTCCTTTGCGAATCGGGCGTTTAGCTTTTGCAGTAAAAAAGCTTTTTTCTGAAAAGGGTTTTGGTATAAGTTTTGTAACCCAAGTTCTCTTCGACCTTTTTACCCTAATACATAAAAAGCTTTTTTTTCAATTCCTTATTGCAAAGGGAAAGTACTAAAAAGTATGGTTCAAAAACTTTATTTAGATTTCGCATTTCAAAAATGCTGGTTCTAAAATATTTATACACAAACCACAATCTTTTTAAATGGATTCTCTATTTATTTACAATTAAAAGCATTTGTTTGAGACATTAAATTACAATTCACTTAATCTACATCAGCTACTACGTCACTTGATTAACTTTAAGCACATTAGGAATTGAATTGATAATTTGTAATTTATCCTGTGTTCCTTCACCGTCCATATTTATGTTTTGTGGTTCAACAATCATCTATGTTTAAAATTCATTGACTTAAAGCTTGTGCGTGAAAGCTTAAGAGTAAATTTGCGATATACGTTTCGATATATGCGAACAATCAACGTTTAACACTCGGATGGAGCGAAAGTGTATGTACAGGGCAGAGCGGTCTTGCATGTAGATCTTACAGATACTCGTAGAACACACACCAGTAGATGCCGTTCAGGCTGGCGAAGAGGGCGGGGAAGAGGACGCGCGAGGAGCGGTCGATGTAGATGGCCCGCTTGAGCCGCTCCTGGGCGGGGGTCAGCTTGGGCTTGGGTAGCTCCGGTTCCGGTACCGCCGGCTGCGGAGGCGGTGGCGGCGGCGCAATCGTAGGGGTCAAAATTATGCGCGACTCCTGCCGCGGAATCCACGGACCGTCGGCGTCCAACGGCGGACGGACCACACGACGAGTTGTTGTAACAATCTACAGAAAGATTACAGTTCTCAGAAATATATTAAAAAACAAGAGAGAACGCTTTAGTCGAGTGCCTCGACTTTTAGATACCCGTTACTCAGCTAAACAACTTAATATAAATATGCCTTCTTTTATTTTTCGCCGCCAGCTGTTCCAAAGTCATTCGTTAGATGGCGCTATTGTATTGCGGAAATGTAGGCGCTAGCCAGGCTTAAGCGTTTAATGGGTTTTTGGGCGTTAGAGTGGGCGTGGCAAACTTTTATTAGGCCAATCGATAGGTATTGACGAAACAAATACATATCAATTAAAATTTTCATAATAGCATCAAAACTGTGGCCACAGCTTGTGGCTTGTGGGCGTCAGAGGGGGCGTGGCACCATTTTTAAACAAACTTGCGCTGAGTAGAAACTCCTAAAATCTACATGCAAAATGCCAGTCTTCTAGCTTTTATAGTTTCCGAGATCTCAGCGTTCATACGGACAGACAGACGGACAGACAGACGGACAGACAGACGGACAGATGGACAGATGGACAGACGGACATGGCTAGTGATTTTGAACAAGAATATATATACTTTATAGGGTCGGAAACGCTTCCTTCTACCTGTTACATACTTTTGCACGAATACAATATACCCATTTACTCTACGAGTAACGGGTATAAAAACAAAAAGAATACTATAGGGGGTCAACGAAATCTTTTCTGTTTAACTGTCATATCTCTAAAAGAAAAAAAGTAATGATGAATAACATCATGGACTTCAAGATATTAAAATTAATAAAACCGAAGTCTTTCACAAAATGCTTTGCTTTTCCAAGAAAACGTTTATCAATTTAAGAGTTGCAAAAATTATTGTGTTCTTGGTAATGCAAATATAATAATAAAATGTAATTTACAAATATTAACCGAAAGTCAAAGCAAATAAATAAAGATGACTAATTTATCGTGAACTTCAAGATATTCAAATTTATGAATAAAATTGAAGTCATTCTGTGTTTTTCAAAGTAAATGTTTATCAATTTAAATACCAATTCAAAAATTTAAATTATTTAGTATTTTCTTATGAGTCAATAGGAAATGTAATAAAATGTCATGTTATTATACCCGTTACTCGTAGAGTAAAAGGGTATATTGTATTCGTGCAAAAGTATGTAACAGGTAGAAGGAAGCGTTTCCGACCCTATAAAGTATATATATTCTTGTTCAGGATCACTAGCCGAGTCGATCTAGCCATGTCCGTCTGTCCGTCTGTCCGTCTGTCCGTCTGTCCGTCCGTATGAACGCTGAGATCTCGGAAACTATAAAAGCTAGAAGATTGGCATTTTGCATGCAGATTTTAGGAGTTCCTACGCAGCGCAAGTTTGTTTCAAAAAGGTGCCACGCCCCCTTTAACGCCCACAATCGCTTATATACGATTTTATTTAAATATAAATTTAAATATTTCGGAAAAGTAAAAATGCAGTTTTATTGTGTTTATCAATACCTATCGAAATGTAGAAGAAATTTTTCAAATCGGACCATTCGTTTAAAAGTTATGCGTGATCAAAGTTTCTATCTCCATCTCCCACGCACTCCCTTTACCTGAGTAACGGGTATCTGATAGTCGGGGCACCCGACTATAGCGTTCTCTCTTGTTTTTAAAATCTAATCTAAGCAAATTCGTACCTACCCTTCTGTTTTTGGTCATCTCGTCGAAGATCTTCTCAATCTTCTCGATTTTCTCATCGGCCAGTGGCAGCATGGTGGCCTGCTGTTTGCTGACCGTCGAATTGCTGCCTCCTGGAGTGGCGCCTTCGCCCTCCTTTTTGGGCCCATCTCCACCTGCCACCGGTTTGGGCGGATAGGCCATCGGCTTGGGAATGGGCGTGTCGCTGAGGACGATATTGATCAGACAGTACTCCATCAGGGCCATGAACACGAACACCGTGCAGACGGACATGAAGGCATCCACTGCCTTCAAATAGGACACCGGTGGCAAGGACGACTGCGATTTGGCGTGCTGCGTGGATAAAGTGAGCAGGGAGGTGACCCCCAAGGTCACCCGAGCAGGAGCCGCCTCCGGTTTGATCCAGAAGGATACCCACGACATGATTACGATCATGCAGGTGGGTATGTAGGTATTGAAGACGTAGTAGACCAAGCGACGTTTCAGGGTGAAGACCACCTCCAGACAGGTGAAGTTTCCCGTAGAATACACCTGAGTGCAGTCGGCCGTCTCATTTCGAATTAGAGCCACCTGCGGCAGCTCTATGTTCTCGTCCACCACGAGGGGCGTGGTGGGATCCCACTGGAAGATTAGGTCGTCCGTGGTGTGGGAGACTAAATTAAAGGAACTGATTTTCAACCATTTCTATAGTTTATGACTATCTCAAGAAATCTTACGACTCTCCATTTGCAGCTTGCACTCTTGGGTATCATGTGGATAGATGGCAAAGTTCATGATGCAGGATAACTTGAGCGTCAGCTTGACCATATAGAGTATCGTCTTATCTTTGTACAGCCACATGTAGTGATTTGGTATGGTCATCGTTTGAAAGGTCACCGATTTGGCGTTTTTGAAGAACGAATCGGGCCGCCACATGTTCTTTAGCCAGTCCACCTCCAGTAATCGATATTCTTGAGTCATATTCTCCGGCAATCGCAGGCGGTGATCCTTCCAAGTCTGAGCAAAGAACACATCCGCCACATATGTCATCGAGTTCTCGTCGATGGAGTCAAGACCCATCACCGTCACATGGAAGTAGACTATCGTGGGCTGGCCCTCCTTTTTGGGCGGTCTCATCTTATCGTAGCGCTTGATGTCCTCGGGAAGGATGTCGGTTATGGCCAGACTTTGTCTTTGTTTTGGGGGAAAAAAGTGTACCGATATAGGTTGGATTGGCCTTAAACGCACTTTTATACTCACTGAAACTCCCCTTTGGCATAGTGCTTCAGGCATATGGTGCAGATCACCAGAATAATTATTTGGACTACCATCTCTATCTGAGCTCTTTCTGTTTAAAAAGGTAAATAATTTATAAATTTGTAGCTTCTAAATTGTTTGAATCTTTAACTGAAAAACTTGTTTTATGGAAAATACTAAGTTCAGGGGGCTGTCGTGATGGAAAACAAGCTTTGCCGTGAAATGAAATTCTCCGAGTCCTTCCTGAGACCTATTTTCGATGGGAATTAGTGTTATTTTCATGGTTCTTCCTGCCCAGCCTGTGAGGAAAGGTCGACGCCGATACAAACAACTTGAAATGATTTTCCGGCCTGTCCCGTGACCTTGCCATCAGGTGAGAAGGATCAAAGGCGGTCGAAGGGTCTGCCCTGGCATTGACAATGCATCGAGAGCGATTGGCACGAAAATAGCAACAATTATGCCGCTTAACCAAGTAAATAAAACGGGGGCCGAATTGAGGCCGAGACAAAGGGACAAATGCCGTCGACAATGGATAGCCTCGGCATTGGGAGGCGTTGAGTCCGAATGCTGGATGGCAACCCTGGCCGCAGGACACAGACAGCAATACCTGTCGTCCTCGCTGCACAATACCGTCTTAATTCACAATTAAAGCCACTCGAAGGGGCAAAATGTGGGAGGCGGGCTTTTCGTGCCTTAAGTGGCCCATGCGCCTTTTTATGCGCTCGCGAGGGTGCCACGCCCCCCGCTCCTGCAACCGCCCCCAACCCATCCCATAAGCAGAACACGCAGAAGAAAGCGGGCAATGAAGGAATCCTGCCAATGCTGCAGAGCCCCCATTAGACAAGGACAATTGCCACGGCACTCGGCACAAGTCTGAGGTTTTCATTCTTCGTGGGAAATTGGGACAACTTAAAGAATCAGCGATTTTAAATAATGAATTCACTTTTTAGACAACCAATCAGCTTTAGAAATTGGAACAACTTTATTAAATAAATTCATTTAAAGAATTGAATTTATAGGCTTTAATAAATGTTTTGGTTTTTCCACATCTTTAGAAAATATCACCTAATTGGAATCGAAATGAAAAAAAAATTATCAAATAAAGTACTCTAATTTGTAAGCTGCCCAATTCTATAAGTTTTTTTTTAGACCACAATTTACTTTTAGCTTACCTTGAGCACGAGAAAAAAGGGGTAGGAAAATTAAAAATTTACAAAAATACTTCAGTCGACAATATATTTTAAAACATTTTAAGTTCGCATGACTGATAATATTAAAATGTTTACTTATACTTCAATTTTTTAACATGTTTAGCTCCTTTTAAAATTTATAAATATTTTTTTGTTGGGATTTTTATCAGACAATCCACTTTTCTCTTCAACTCATTTAAAGATTATCAAGTTCCGCTTTCAAAAAACATGAGCAATGCATGTTTCAAATTATTTTGCAGCTTACAATTACTTAAAACAACTATTATTATTTTTATGACTCAACGTAAAATGGTATTCGGGTTACGTTCAATATTGAAATATTTTCAAACATTTGTGAGATGTACAATTTTTATTTTTAAAAAATAGCATTGCATGTAAATTATCAAATTGTTTTAAATTCTTACACAGTTTTCGGATAAATTCGGAAATGAGTTCTCCCTTGCAGTCAACTATACTTCTTTTGGTTTCCGAAGGATTCTGTTTGATTTCTGGAATCTTCACAGAGATTACATAACCATCAGCTCGACGCTCTAAATGACATGTTTAAAACACACCACTTTGTTTAGGCTTTCCGAAATACTGATAAATGTTTATGAATGTGTCAAAAGCGTATTTTATGTTTTAAAAAATACTTTGCACTCTTTAACATTTAATAGATTACTGATTTGTATTTTATGATTCGGTTCTTTCCGTTTTGAACGTCTTAGCAGTTCGAACTTTCGCTGGCAACTGACAGTTGGAGGCGAACAGATTTGAATTTAAAACGTTGCCAGGCACGAGCAGAAAGTTCACCAACGAAGGATGCAGGATGCTTGACGCGATGTTGGTATAAGTGTCCGTACGTGTGGGTGAGTCCTCTTCCTCGGCAAAAGTGAAAGGCGCTAGAAACCTAGACTTTAATATTGGGAGAACAAGGAACTTTTGGCGGAAAACCGTGCCTGTTTGTATATGAATCTATATATAGGACAGGCAAATATCCTTTCCCAACCAGGGCTGCATTGCTATGGGCCTGTGTGTTTGTCACTTAACATAATTTCCTCGAGTGCTTTGGCATTGCCTCCTTGTGCCACATAATCTGCTCGGCTCTGTCGTCATCGACATTGTTGTCATCCTACCCTTCTTGCCCAGAACTTAATGATGCACCGCCGGATGTGGAGGGCAGGACCTTCAATACCCGTCGTGGCAGGATGCGACAAATGTGTATCGATTCGACTTGTTTAATTCGAGGGTAAAAAAATCTTGAACATGTTGCAGTAGTTTCCTGATTTTATTTGTCCACACTTGGATTCTTTAGTTTTGAGCATTTTTTCAATCAATTGGCTTGTTAGTCCTGCCTTAACAAGTTCTTCGCAAGTTGCCAAGTGGCCCCAGAAGTGGCATTTGTCGCATCAAAAGTTGGGGCCAGTGGCATCTGCGATGGGGATGCGTCTCTTGGGAACCCTGGCTAATAAATGCAACCCCCGGTAATCCGGTGATCCCCCTGCTGACGTCACACGGAGTGCACAAATTGAAGAACAAAGAAAAGAAAATAAAAGCCTGAGAAAAACTGCAGGGAAAATCGAGTTTAATGAGATGACAAAAGCGCTTTGGGAAGTGGGAAATCAGTATGGAAAATATATGCGCGGAATTGTAGATACAAAGATGAAGGCAATTACAGAAGGATCTATATCAAGAAATAAAAATTATTATAATTGGTAAGAACTCAATCTTTACTGATTGCCCTTAAATAACAGTTCGGTTTTTTTAGTTTGCATATTTCTGAGTTGTCGTTCTGGGTTAAATAATTAATCTGAACATCTAAAAATTATAAAATTGTAAAAATTACATTATTCTTAATTAAAGGCTTTTATTATTATTAGCCACATTATAATTTAGACATATACAGAACATAATCTTTTGTTAACCTCGCAAAATCACAAAAGAGTAATTCGGAATTATTAAATACTTGAAACGTAGTGAAACGTAGAAAAGTAGTGAATAGTTGAGTTAATCAATCAGTTTTATATTTTTCATTGCTTTGTTTATGTAGTCTTATGTATTATTTTCGAGATTTATTTTATTTATTTATATATATATATATATATAAAGAAAACATGTTTTATACGTTTCAATTGATAAGCCCAAAAATCATAAGCAATAAACAAATTACTTCCTCCTTTGATTTCCCGGCGACCTTGAGCAGTTTGCCAACATGTGTGGCCACTATATTATACATGCATGTTGGTTTTGTGGGTGCCCCACACAGACCAGCCACGCCCATCCGCCCAAGCACTACTCAACGCCTTGCCGCAACACTCTCGAGCGGATTCAACACATCCTTTCTGGCCTCCGACCGAAGAAGAAGACTCGTCGTTATTAAATTATCTCTGATGCGATAATAGCACACTTAAGCAACCTCCACACCTCATCCTCGTCCCCATCCCCATCCCCATCCCCATCCCCATCCACTCCTCTCTATTGATGGGGCAGCTATAAAAAGCCGCTGATTTTTCTATAGTTTATTCGAATGCAGTCGAGCTTGGACCCGCACTGAGTGCTCCTATTCCCCACCAGATCCCCCACATCCCAACCCCACTAAGTGGTGCTCTTAAGTTTCTGCTGAGGGCAGCACCAGGGCGGTGGCTCTGCCAGATTCGCAAAAGGTTTTGGCGCACTTGCAATTTGAATACTTCGGGTGGGGGGAAAAAATAGGGAACTTTTCACTTGTGTTTGGCTTTTGACAAGCGCCTCTACGTCATAGAAAATTCTGTAAAATAAATTATGAGAAAAATAGAGACAGAAACAGAAACTTTGTTAGTCAAATGAATATCTTATATCAATAAAATAGCTGTGACGTCAAGAGATCCAAGGTTGCAGAGTAATTAAGCCTGGTCCTCGAATTGCCAGGATTTGTTTCCTCAGAGAGAACTAGAAGGAATCATTCAGGATGAGCGTCAGTTGGATTGTGTTGGCCAAAACCAATCACAACGTTGGCCAGCAAACGGAACTTGGTGAAGATTTTATTGTCGTTATAGAGGTAATTTAACTAATTGCCATTAATTATTTTTGACGGAAGAACAGCTTTAAAAAGACCGTTCTAATTTTGCAGTTTAGAGGGGCTTAGAGCTTAGTTTAAAAGTAGAAAACGCCAATTAAATAATTATAATTATCAAGTCGGGCTAATTTAAAAATTATTGATTTACAAAACTGTAGATAAGTATGTATGTATGTACATTCTTTCGGTGGCAGATCGACATGTCATAAATATCAGATTTATTTAAGTTTATTATTAAGAAAGGCCTCTCCTATAAAGCTTTACTCTTAATTTTTTAAATATTTATTTATCTCATAAAGAGTAGTTTCTTTGCGTCCTAACCACCACCACCAAATTACCTTTAATCGAACGCTGACATATCAGCTTGTAATATCTTTTTTATTTCACTTCCTGCCGCGGAAAGGCAGACAAAATGCCATTAAATATTAATCACTAACTTTGGCGAGCGGGGAAACCACACACAGTGCCACAGAAGATGTGACCCACATTGGCGGCACGCGGAAGTTTGGTGAATGGAACATCCCAACCCACCGCCCACATATCCCAACTCTACCCACTTCATTCATGAAAAGCCTCAAAGCGAGGACATTGAACCGCTGGGGAGGAGCTAATAAGGGAGTTTTGGCTGGAGGGTGGATATGTGGATGGCCATGGGTGGTGGCTTTGGGGTGGCTATGGGGTGGTGGTGGGTCCGTTGGGCAACAGATGTCGCAGGAGAGAGCCAGAGAGAAAGGGAAAGAGAGGTGGCCAGGTGGGCCGCCACATTGTTGACAAACAAACCTGTAGCCGCTGGCCAACACGTGGCCTTTGCTCCAGTGGGTGGTGGTTCGGGTGGCTCCATTGAAGAGCCACCAGGGCGCATGCGCCGCAATCGCAGACAGCTGAGCGCGAAACCGTGACGTAGCTATTGATTTTTACACAATTGCCGGACGCGCATCGCTGCAATTGGAGTTGCACGGAAAAACAGGAGCCACAGAATGCTCTAAAGGATCCGCAGTGCATCCTTCGAGTGGCTAAAACAGAGGATTTCTTGCAGGCGCAGCTTGGTGGTGCATCCGCGCCAGCGGAATCGGACCGAAAGATGATCAAACTGCGACCATATGTGCCCTCCAAGCGGATTGCCATACGGGACTCCTCCATCGACGAGGATGCGAGCGACGATGTGGAGGACGAGGTGTTCATCAAGGATGCCAGGTCGGCGAAGGTGAGTACCTGCATTGGAAATCATAAGAGAAATGTTCGGTCCTAAAGTGAAATACAATGGTTTCCTATAAGGGGTAAAAAAGAGTGAATAAAGTTCGTCTAAACTTTCATGTGTACATATAACGAAAAGTTGTGTGCGAAAACAACGAAAAACTTTTAAACTACTCCAATTAGTAATGGCGAAGTGTTAAAAAATGTATGTTTATAATTTTGCTAAAACCTATCAGCGATTTTCAACTGCCATATGTCAGGTTTAGTGTTGTTATCTTTAAATCTTCCTTTTCTTTTGTTTATATAGCACTTATACGAACATTTATGTGTAGTATTAAGAGTATTTTATAAGAGAAAGTCTAAATTAATTAAACAATTAAGAAGACATCTCTAGGAAAATGAAAATAATAATTTTATTGTATAACGTTTGAAGAAAAATATTTAAATTTTTGGTTTGAAAATCGAAAGCATAATTTTATCTAATATTCTTTGTTACAAAGAATATTGTTGATGAACATGAAATCACTGTTGTTTAAGATCTTTAAAACTTTTAATTTATCATTTATAACTATTTTAATTATTAACAATGCTGTAAAAAGAAGTCGAGTGTCTTAAAAATAAATGCATTAACCTATCTCTGCTTTTCTCCCACAGCGCAGCGAGGAGCAGGGCCTGAAGCGGCCTTTGATGGCGCCGCGCCGCAAGCACAGTCCTGGATCCGGACCAGGATCGGGATCGGGATCGGCTCCTATAATGAAGCAGCACAGGAGGCGGCGTTGCTGCCGCTGCTGCGAACCCTTCTGCTACGCTTTGGCCGCCCTAACGGTTCTCTGCGCCTTGCTCAGCCTGGCGGCCCTCATGCTGACGCTCTTCCCGCTGCCGCTGCAGCGAATCCGCCACTGGTGGCGCCCCGATCCCTCCCAGCTGGCGGCCCTCTCCGCGGGCTCCTCCCGCATCGCCTACGGCAGCTCCCAGGGCAGCGAGTTCGTGCCCTGCACCCAGATCAGCGTCCAGAAGCGCTGGAGCCGCAGCTTGGCCCGGATGAACAGCGAGAGTCCATTGCGGGCGGCCGACCTCAATGGCGATGGCATCAGGGACGTGGTCTTCGGATATGGCGTCGACGACAACATCCACTACGAGGGCATCCCTCTGCCCCGATGCCAGTCCGCCCAGCAGGGCGAGGAGGTGCCCTGCGAGGGCGGAGTGGTGGCCCTGGACGGAGTGAACGGATCCATCCTGTGGCAATCCTGGAGCGTGGCCAACGTCTTCTCGCTGCACTGCAGCGCGGATGTGGACGGCGATGGGGGAACCGACTGCGTGGCCGCTGGCAGACTGGGGGTAAGTTTTACCATATAAATTATGTTGTAACTCATGGTAGAGAGAAGACCGCATTTCCTGGGGTTATTTTTCCCCCATGATGACGCTCATAGCTATTCGTGTTTCCACCCAACAGATGATCTACGCCATAAATGGACGCACTGGCTCCGTAATCTGGCGCTTCCGAGAACTTGAAGTGGAGACGAACTCACCCATCGTGATGGACCTGTACACGATCAATGTGCTCCGCGATCTGGATGGGGATTCGGTGCCGGAAATAATAGCCGCCCATCTGGAGGAGCGTGAGGAGTCCAAGGCGGGGCACATAAAGCTGATTTCGGGGAAGACGGGCAAGGTGATCCGGAGTATTCCAACGCCCTACCGCGAGGAGATGTTCGTGCCGATCCAGCTGCTCACCCAAGCGGACGGAACGGAGCTCCTGCTCATCGTCACAGGTGGTCAGAACACACCAGGTGGTGTGTACTCCTTGCGACTGCACTCCTTGATGGCGCACACCAGTGAGAAGCACTTCACCCCCCTCCACCGACAACAGGGATCGGGTCTGATGGTGCCGGCCGTGCTCACCGATCTCAATGGAGACGGCATCTCGGATGTGGTGGTGGCCGCCTTCAACCGGAGTGTCCTCGCCTTCGATGGAGCCAACTACTCGATGATGTGGAACTACACGTTCCCGGCCAGCGAGTGTGTCAGTGCCATTGTGCCGGGACTCTTCGATCACGACAATGTCACGGACTTCATGGTGAAGTACAACACGGGACCGGGATTCCCCGTGTACTACTACTCGCAGACCACCATCCTGAATGGAAGAACCGGACAGCCCCTGCTGAACGCCATGATGACGGATGCGGGTGGTGCCAATAGCCTGCTCGGCGGGGTCTCCATCTCGCAGAGCTTCGGCGGCGACTTCTTCCTCCACTGGCAGCTACAGTGCCGCAATCGTCCGGATGCCCGGGATGCCTACGAGTTCGTGCCGGATAGCGACATCATCCTCCAGGCCCGGGCGGACACATGTCGTCTGCGGTACAATGAGTCCACGGTGCTCAAGCTCTACGGGATTGCCAGGCACATCGAGCCGCCGGGAGCGGTGCTATTCAGTACCGATGACCTGGAGGTCCAGCTAAATCGCACACAACGACCGGCGGCAGCTGGAAAGAAATCTCCGCTTAAGCATCCCAAGCTGCTCAAGAAACTGCTGGCCGGGAATCGCGAGCAACTGCTGCGCCAGGTGGCCGCCGTAGCAGGGATTGGTAATGGGATTGGCAGTGTCATCAACAGCGGGACGGAGCAGCCGGGCAGGCGACCTAAGCCGCACCACCGACACAATCCGCTGATGGAGCAGCAACTGCAGGAGCTTCTGCCCCAGGGAGCGGAAAACGACTTGACCAGCTTCGGAATGGGAGGTGGTTTCCCCAAGGAAGCGTACAAGGAGTTCGTAAGTGGCTTTCTTTTATTATTATTGCTTTGGGCGCTTAATATGCAAAATATGAAAACATTTGCACAAGAAATTACTATCCACTGTATGCAAATTTTTCAAATGGTTCTCTTTTTTTTAACGCTATTACTTCAAAAGTTTGCCACGCAGAAAACGGTACATTTCCGACCCTATAAAGTATATGTAATCTTAATCAGCTTCTACAGGCGAGTCATTCTTAGTCATGATCCTAAATTTGGGTCGAGTTTTAGTCGCTTTTATGATGTAACACCAAATTTGCAGCAAAAAATGCACAAAGACTGCACTTTTAAAGCTACTTGAATGCAACTTTGCAATAAGTTTTCTTTTTTTTATGGGACGGGCAGATCTGCATACTATATCATATAGCTCCCATAGGAACAGTCAGAAAACAAAGATTTAAAATAATAAAATCGTTGTGTTAACGATTACAGAATGAAGAATTCACTTTTATCAAAATAGGATGAATATCATAAAGCTGTCATAAAAACGATAGATATATTAAACGGAAAATCGTCCTAGCTTTACTGCTTTTATTACATTTTTGTAATATTTTTGAATAAAATAATTGCTTAAACGTTAGTTAGGTGATCGGCATCAATCAAAACGTTATTTTTTCCATTGCAATCCACTAAGAAGTGATCTTTTTCCGCAGAAGGACTATGATAACCAGCCGCTGCCGCCGGAGAATGCGAATTCGCTACGAATGCCGGAGGAGTATGAGTTGGTGTACAACGACGAAGTGCCTCCGCTTCTGGAGCAGAGTGACCGGCCCATTCACCTGCGATCCAAGTATCCCAGCGCCGGCAGTCGGGATGTGCGCAGTGGGTTCCTCGAGGTAACCACCACCGCAACCACCCCTAGCACCACCGGGCAGCCGGTGTCCGCGCAGTCGCCGCTGAGCTTGTGGGATCTGGAGCTGGACAACGAGGCGCGGGAACAAGCTGCCGACGCTCAGGAGGGCAACAAGAAGCAGAGGAGGCGCCGCAAAAGACGCGAGAGTGCTTCCGGAACCACGACCGCCGCTGGCGAGGATTCCATTGGGGGAGAGGAGTCCTCTGGAGCAGACTGGTACCTGGCTTCCATCTCATCCACCGGGGTCCTGCTCAAGGCGCTGGGAAACGCCAGCTCCTCGCTGGACTTTGCCTTTGTCCTCAACATCCGCGAATCGGAGGCCTATCCCCCGCTCTTCTCGCCGCAGGATCTCAGCTGCGTCGAGGAGAAGATCAGCGCCTATAAGAGTGAGTACTGCCCAAACTACTTATCAAGTTCACCCACTGAATAAAAGATTTGCTTATATAATATAGGGTCTTTCATGTTCATATGTACTATATTTTAAAACAATAGGTTATTTTTAAATTTTTAATATCAGTAAACATATTTTTTTAATTTTTTTATAATAGCTGTTCTTGGGGCAAATCAACGCTGAGTACTATACGTACTTCTTATCATGACCAAATAGTTCTCAAATCAGATCTTGTTATACCCTTGCAGAGGGTATTATAATTTGAGTCAAAAGTTTGCAGTCTCCAGTGAAGGAGAAATTTCCGACACTATAAAGTATATATATTCTTGGTCAGCATCACCAGGAGAGTCGATCTAGCCATGTCCGTCTGTCCGTCCGTCCGTCCGTCCGTCTGTCCGTTTCTACGCAAACTAGTCCCTCAGGTTTAAAGATATCACCCTTCTTTCCTTTGCACGCAGTATATAAGTCGGAACGGCCGGGATCGGACGACTATATCTTATAGCTGCCATATAACTGAACGATTGAAAATGCCATAACTTTGGTGTTTTTAAAGTTAGGAAGTTGGGATTTTTATGAGTATTAAGAATGCATCATATGAATAATTTTGGAGAATATTATTTACATAATATTCTGCAAGGGTATATCAATTTCGGCACCGCCCGAAGTTAGCTTTCCTTTCTTGTTTTACAATTATAAATATAGTACTGAAAATAACATATTTTCGTTATCGTTTTGAAAGAAATGTATTTCACACTACATTTAGATATAACCTTTGTCTTTTTCTAAATTTTTTCTCAACATCAAGTAATCCTCGAGTAATCCCTCTTTGCAGGCTATACCATCGACAACCTGCGCGTGCTGCGCAAACAGTTCCTGAAGCAGTGCCTCAGCGAGCGTCTGGTGGACGCGGAGCCCGCCCTGCCCAAGTTCGAGTCGCAGCTGGTGGTGACCCGAATCGGGATCACGTGCACCTGCCGCTCCCTGCAGCCAGGTGAGGTCTGCTCGGAGCTGGACCCCGTCGACTCGCAGCGCTGGACGGAGTTCATGGGGAACTCGGGACATGGCTTCTATGCCAACCACTAATCGCTAATCGCCGGCGGTGGGGAATTGAGCAGCGGAGGATTGGGTCCTTTTGGCCACCGACGCTGGAACATCCCGCGCCGGCCTATCTCTTTCTCTCGATGTCTCTGTCAACAGTCACTATTGTAATTTATCGTCATTTGCGTGTTGTGGGGTTTCTTGTAATCGTAACAGTATTTACCTGCGTGTATTTGTGTATATTTTACGAGTTCTTTTGACAAATAAAACTAATCCAATTTAAAACGATAGACAATTGGGCCTGCGTTGAATTTTATTTCTAAATCGATCCACAAGAAATCGGATGGTGTGGTTAAAGGCTTGAAAGTCTTGAATTGCTGACGTTCATGTCCCTGCTACAAATTGTATGCGTAATAAATAAAAATGTACAGTTTTTTAACCACTATTTTTTTGTATTTCTATGTAAGCAAACAAACTTTTAAGGACTTAAATTAAAAGTTATCCAATCGATGAATGCCGATATTTTTATGTAAACTGCTGGCACGCCAATCATGCCGCAATTTTTATATCCTTTAGAGGTGATACCGGCTATATATACATATTCTTCATAGCTCTGTCCCATGGTGGCCATCAGTGGACTGCCGGAATCGCCAACACAGGTGTCACTTCCATCCAGGCCACCGGCACACAGTTGGAACCGGGAGTCCAAGTCTGGAGTCCTTTCTGAGCACCTCTCAAACTCCCTCTTCTTAATGAGGCCTTTCATCAGTACTTGACTGAATTTATTCGTCTTCGTCCTGCCCCAGCCGGCTATTCGAAATGGGGAGTTGGTCGTAAGGTCATGGGATCCGCGAAGACAAATCGGTTTTATAGCCCTGGAATAGCTGGAGGAGTAGAAGGTCAGGATCAGGATGAGATGCTTACCATTTGGCCATGGACACGATTACTCACCGCACAGGCATTTGGAGTCGCAGCAGGGCGATGTCGTTTTGGTTCATTATCGTGCCTCCCCTGAGAAAGTCCACGTGCGCAACAATATACTCCACGTCGACTTCCACGTGGGGGGGAGCACAGAATTTCCGGTTGACATCGCAGTCGGGATTGCTGAAGATATTATGCTCGCCCAGACGGACGCTATAAAGGGATAAGTCAGATGGCACAACAACACAATGGGCTGCGGTCAGGACATAGCGATTGGTGATCAGGGAGCCCGCGCAATGAGTGTTAATTTTCAAGGTTGAAAGGTTCTGGTATAGAAGCATGGCCATCCAGGGGAAAACATTTAGATCCGCCTCGCTGCCACCCACAATTCGAGGTCCGGGTACACTAGGTCCGCAGATCGACGTGTCCGGCAGCTCGTTTCCCGGTTTGGGACAGCAGACCAACCCGTCCTTCAACTCCCACATGTCGGCTAGGTTGAATGTCCTCTTCATATGACTGGGCAACTGAACGTTATACAAGTGGGGGCAGGTTCTCAAACTGATCTTTTCCTCATCGGGTTGACAGTCTTAAAACGCATCAAGAGATTTTGAGTCGTGACTAATAAAAAACGTATGTGCGTTGTATGTTTCACAGAAAACGTTTCATTGAAACTGCGAAATAAATTATCAGCTAAGTGGGTTTTTCCTAACTTAAAAAATATTTCAGACATAAATAATAAAAGTTATGGTGGAGACGACATTTTTTAATGGATCAAAAATATATCATGGGATGAAATTTATAACTATATTGCAGTTTTTATGTTAAAGTTAGCTTGGGAATAGGTATTTTCAAAATTTATAAATTTCAAAGACAAATTTGGGGATCACTTTTGTATAAATATGTAATAATCAAAGTAACTCTTAAATTTTATTGCCATCAATTACCAGATTCAGCTGAATGTGCCAATAGAAAAACATGGACCACCAGCGAAATATACAATTTAAAGAGCATGTTGAGCTGTCACCGTTTGAAATAAGACTGTTTTTTGCATACGACCAGAAGCCTACAAAAAACATTATCGCACTCGTATCCGCCTTTTAGCACCCTTATCAATTGAGCAAAAATATCGCTGCCTTATCTCCAAACCGAAATAAAAGTGATAAGTAAGCTAAACAAAAAAAAATGACCTTGACAGCATCCTGGCGTAAATATATTTTATTTTCTAATCATTTTCTGTAATGATTATAATGTCATTAGTGAAACTATTAGTGAAAGCGATCATGAAGTTGAATTTTTTATACTTGTTTTGTTGGATTTTTTGAAATAGTGGTCCATGAATACTTCAAAGCAGTTCACTCATCATTGAGACCGAACTTTAACCGCTTTTTTATTTCATTGCTTCACCAAAATGTATTCTTCCGTAAATGGGTTCATATTTGGATTTCAAATAAAACAATAATTACGATAACAAGGGTAATTATTTTTAAATTTCGATTTAATATATTGGTAAATAATGTAGTATTACATTATTATATATGTATATATATTTTAGCTGATGCAAACACATCTGCACCGACCAAATAATGCACCGAAATAATCACTAACAAAGGAACTTACTTTGCAGAAATGCTCTTGTATATATACAAATAAAATCGTTAGTCATTTGACAAAGCAAGACTGAAGATTTTTAAAGATTTTTAAACTGAAGTCAAGATGAATTTTGTTTTATCATAAATAACAATAAATGATGCGGAAGTATCTTTCCTGATCTGAAATTTAGTTTATTTATATTGACGACTTTTATTGGAAATAATTATTAATGAATAATTATAAGATTAGTAGTTTGCATTTTTTATTAGTATTAATATAAGTTCTACTGCTGGGAGATGAACTTCTGCAGTGATTGATATAGTTATTTTGGGCTGGATCGAAGATCTCAAATGAATGCTCAGAAGATACTGAAACTTAAGTTATAGACTAAACCTTGAGAAACCTGCATAGTCCAGACCCGGTTTCTGTCGCTGTGCCAAATCGGATTAAGCTGTGTGTTACTGTTTTGTTTTCTAAATCTTTTAAATTCCTTGTTGTATGGTATGTTTATGCGCTTCTAAGGGTCCAGGTTTTCCTTAATCCATTCAAAAAATATTGGAGCTTTAGTGTAAACACCAGGATATCCTTTACGTCCGCATATTTGAAATGCATAGGAGGTGATTCCCTCTACAAATTCGAATTCTTCATAGCTCTGTCCCTTGGTAGCCATCAGTGGTCCGCCAGAATCACCCTTACAGGTGTCACTTCCATTCAGCGCACCAATACATATTTGTAACGAAGAATTGAATTCTAAGTGTGGATATGCTTTTATGCAACTTTCTTCATCCAGTTTCTCCAGGGTTGCTTGCAGCAATACTGTACTGGATAATCCGCTTTCCGTTATGCCCCAGCCGGCTACTTTTAATTTGGAGTTTAAGGAGATGCTATCTCCCAGAACACAAATTGGTTTGATTGCACGCGTATAGCTAAAGGAGCAGAAAAGTTTGATCAGAATGGAATGCTTTTAATTGTGTCATGAAATCATTACTCACCGTACTGGCATTTGCAGTCGCAACAAGGCGATGTCGTAATGGAATACATGGCTTTTGGAGTAATCCGGGTGAGCAATGACCTTTTCAACGTCGATTTCCAGATGAGGAGGAGCGCAGCGCTTTCCTGAACTCCAAGAGTACCCGTATTCGCAGTCGATATCGACGGAGGTGTCATGCTCGCCCAAGCGCACGATTTTGATCTCTAAGTCCTGTGGCAGCTGAGGTCCTTCAACCACACAGTGGGCTGCGGTCAGGACGTATCGGTTGTTGATCAGGGAGCCCTCACAAACCGCCACAAGTGCCGTTTTTTCATTTTTGATGTTCCGATATAAAAGCAGGGCCATCCAGGGCAACCCATTAAGCTCCACATGTTTACCACCCTTAATTCGGTAAGCGGGTGGGCTTTGACCGCATGTCTGGTTATTTGGTAGCTTATTTCCCGGTTCGGGACAGCAGTATCTGTTACCTGCGCATTTCCTGGGCATCATTATTTCCTTTTTGACCTTGGTCATTTCCTTTGACTTGACAATGTACTTTAAGTGTGGGCACTTACTAAGTTTGAGGCATTTCTCGTCACGTTGACAAACTGGATATCGAATTGGAGAGAATTATTTAGAAAACGTAAGTAATATTATAGTTAAGGGAGTACCTTGACAAAACTTATATATCTTCTAACTCACAAAGGACGACCATATTTACATATTAAATGAAATGGAAAATTAAGAATTAAAAATATAAGAATAGTATAATAGATAACAGATCACAGATAAAGTTTACATACTGTTCGATGTTCTAAACAAATCAAAGCAATAAATATTATAGCTCTGCAATACTTGTAATCATAACATAAGTTCATAACAAATGAATTAAGACTTTTAACAACTAATATCACTTGCAATTTAGAAAATGTATGCAACTTGTGTTGCAGAGCTACTTCTGCATGAATTCTCCAAGGATTCAAGTGAATGCTCCTCCTATCTCCGGCTTTCAATAATTCTCACTTAATGTTTGTTTGTATAAGTCCCACGCAGAGCTACTCCTTCAGCCCGCTTTGGCTAAATAATAAAACAGTTGCCTGCACTGGCATTTATTATTCCAGCGTGCCAAACAAGAAATTAAACAAGAAAGGAAAGCTAACTTTGCGCGGAGCGGAAGTTGAACAGAATATTCTGTTAATTATATTCTCCAAAATTATTCATATGATGCATTCTTAATACTCATAAAAATCCCAGTTAGGAAAACTTTAGTAACACCAAAGTAATGGCATTTCTAATCGTTCAGTTATATGACAGCTCTATGATATAGTCGGTCGATCTTTATGAAATTTGTTAGGTCGGATTGATTGGCCAAAAATAAAACCCATAGAAAATCCCAACTTCCTAACTTTGCAAGGGTATAAAAATATAAAACTATTTTTTTTTGTTGATAAGAGGGAGAAATTTAACAACCAGTTTTTTTTTTAATTTTGTCAGGGTGGTACATGTTTTGGGCAAATCTTATATATTAAAAAAATCATAACTTCAGACTGATACGCTTATTAAATTTAAAAAAAAGTTGGTATATTTAAAATACAAATTTTAAGCTCTCCTTTAAAAAATAATTACCTATTATTTCATGTTTATGCTATCAGAAATCAAAATTGTTTCAGAAAGCAACTTTAAAGTTGCACTATTATTTCAAAGTCGGTTGTATCAAAGAGTTTTAAAGGGTTTTCGACTTATAGGTAGTATGTAAACTATTTATTTCTTTAGCTATATTGTTGCATGCCAAAACAAGAAAGGAAAGCTAACTTCGGGCGGAGCCGAAGTTGATATACCCTTTCAGAATATTCTGTAAATAATATTCTCCAAAATTATTCATATAATGCATTCTAAATCCTCATAAAAATCCCGACTTCCTAACTTTAAAAACACCAAAGTTATGGCATTTTCAATCGTTCAGTTATATGGCAGCTATAGGATATAGTCGGCCGATCGCTATAAAATTTGGTAGGTCGGATTGATTGGCCAAATATAAAACTGATAGAAAATCCCAACTTCCTAACTTTAAAAACACCAAATTTATGATATTTCCTATCGTTATATGGGAGCTATAGGATATAGTCGGCCGATCCTTATGAAATTTGGTAGGTCGAATTGATTGGCCAAATAAAAAAGCCATAGAAAATCCCAACTTCCTAACTTTACAAACACCAGAGTTATGGCATTTCCTATCGTTCAGTTATATGGCAGCTATAGGATATAGTCGGCCGATCCCGGCCGTTCCGACTTATATACTGGGTGCAAAGGAAAGAAGGGTGTGTGCAAAGCTTCAATTCGATATCTTTAAAACTGAGACACAAGTTCGCGTAGAAACAGACAGACGGACAGACAGACGGACAGACAGACGGACAGACAGACGGACAGACGGACATGCTTGACATGCTTATATCAACTCAGGAGGTGATCCTGATCAAGAATATATGTACTTTATAGTGTCGGAGATGTCTCCTTCACTGCGTTGCACACTTTTGACCAAAATTATAATACCCTCTGCAAGGGTATAAAAACAAGAAAAATATTTTTCGAAAATTAAGTAAAATATGGTAATTTACATACTTTTTTTTATATTCAGCTGAATGTGCCAGCAGAAAAGCCTGGACTAGAATCCAAAAAAGCAATTTTAGTCCCCAAACCATGTTCTACAGTCAGCGTTTGAAATTCGACTGAGCTCGACCCAATTTATTATGAGAAAACTGGGTTGAATACTTCAAAAGTTATTCAATAAAAAAATTCGATATGCGAAAATAATTATCATCAGTTTGGAGGTCTGCTTTTTAATATGACAACAGTCACAGATTCATTTGTCAATGGACAATGGACAATGGCCAAGAATTTTGTTACTAGCTTGGAAAAACGAATGGTCAAGGTTATTCTTCTAAAGTTTGTTATCGGCAAAACAATTTGAGAACAGCCTGCATACTTTGCCTCACTTCTCGAAAATGAGCGTAAATGCTTAAAACAATTCCTAAAGCATTAGCTTCAAAACAATTGATTCTAACTGACATTACACGTCAAATGAGTATTTTTTCCAGAACATCGACCAACGACTAAACTTTCAAATACTTGTTTTCGAATACATATATTGTACCAAAATAAGTCAACTTTATTGACAGTCTAAGTGTTTACACATTAGCATTATTTTATTTGTAAGATACCATGTTTCTGCATACACAGTATAAATTTCAAACTGTGGAACCAAAAACAGTGCATGCCGGTTCCGAAATATCTACTACCTGTTACCTTCCGAAAAACCGCACGGTAATTTTTCGCTTTTAAGTCTAGCAAAGCAAATACTTTTTAAAAATAGTAACTCATAACTTTTCATGCAATTAAATGAGGTATTTGATTTATTATAATTATTTTTTGCTCGCACCTCAGAATCAGGACTAACCTTTGGCATTACTGAGAGTTCGCAGCCTGGGTTATGAGTTCCGATTGAGCTAAGACAGATTGACTGTGCCTTTCTAGGGGTTGTAATTGTGATCAAACAAACAAGTGTGCGTCACAAATATATTTGGTGAGTAATGGTTTAGCAATGTGAGAAAAAGGCTCCAGCTGAAAAAGCTATTATCACATAGTTGCAGCATTAACAAGAAAGGAAAGCTAACTTCGGGCGGAAATTAATATAACCTTTCAAATAAATTATATTCTCCAAACTTATTCTTAATACTCATAAAAAATCCCAACTTCCTAACTTTAAAACACCAAAGTTATGGCATTTCCGATTGTTCAGTTATATGGCAGCTATAGGATATAGTCGGCCGATCCTTATGAAATTCGGTAGGTCGGATTGATTGGCCAAAAATAAAACCCATAGAAAATCACAACTTCCTAACTTTACAAACACCAAAGTTATTGTATTTCCGATCAATCAGTTATATGGTGGCTATAGGATATAGTTGGCCGATCCCGGCAGTTCCAACTTATATTGTGCGTGCAAAGGAACGAAGGGTGTGGGCAAAGTTTCAATTCGATATCTTTAAAACTGAGAGAATAGTTCGCGTAGAAACAGACAGACGGACATGTTTATATCAACTAAGGACGCGATCCTGATCAAGAATATATATACTTTATAGGGTCGGAGATGTCTCCTTCACTGCGTTGCACACGATGGATATTAAATAACCATTTTTTATTAATTTTTGTTAGGGCGGTCCATGTTTTGGGCACATCTTAATATTACAAAAATCGTAACTTCGGACTTATAAGCATATTAAATTTTAAAAAAAATTCTACATTTTTAAGCACTCCTTGACATAACAAAGATTATTTATTGTTTAATTTTTATGCTATCAGAAATCGAAATTGGTTTAGAAAGCAACTTTACAGTTGCACCAAAGACCAATATAATCTCTTATATACATACATACATATATTATTATATTGATCTTTGGTTTCACTATTATTCCATAGTCGGTTGTATCAAAGAGTTTTAAATGGTTTTCGCCTTATAAGTAGGTAGTATGTGAAATATATACTTATTTACCTAGATTGTTTGCATGTCAAAAAAAAGACTAAAATTGTGCGCAAATTAATTTAAATTTGGTAATTTACTTACACTTTTGATGTTGACCTGAATGGGCCAGCAGAAAAGCCTGGACCAGCATCAAAAAAAAACAAGAAAGGAAAGCTAACTTCGGGCGGAGCCGAAGTTGATATACCCTTGCAGAATATTCTGTAAATAATATTCTCCAAAATTATTCACATAATGCATTCTAAATACTCATAAAAATCGCAACTTCCTAACTTTAAAATCACCAAAGTTATGGCATTTTCAATCGTTCAGTTATATGGCAGCTATGGGATATAGACGGCCGATCCCTATAAAATTTGGTAGGTTTGATTAATTGGCCAAATATAAAACTCATAGAAAATCCCAACTTCCTAACTTTAAAAACACCAAAGTTATGGTATTTCATATCGTTATATGGGAGCTATAGGATATAGTCGGCCGATCCTTATGAAATTTGGTAGGTCGAATTGATTGGCCAAATCAAAAAGCCATAGAAAATCCCAACTTCCTAACTTTACAAACAGCAGAGTTATGGCATTTCCTATCGTTCAGTTATATGGCAGCTATAGGATATAGTCGGCCGATCCCGGCCGTTCCGACTTATATACTGCGTGCAAAGGAAAGAAGGGTGTGTGCAAAGTTTCAATTCGATAGCTTTAAAACTGAGAGACTAGTTCGCGTAGAAACAGACAGACGGACAGACAGACGGACAGACAGACGGACAGACGGACAGACGGACAGACGGACATGGCTATATCAACTCAGGAGGTGATCCTGATCAAGAATATATATACTTTATAGGGTCGGAGATGTCTCCTTCACTGCGTTGCACACTTTTGACCAAAATTATAATACCCTCTGCAAGGGTATAACAATTTCTGTTCCCAAACCATGTTTGACAGTCAAAAACGACCAAAATTATTATGAGCTAAACTGGGTTGAATCACTAACCATACAACATTTAGACTGGTCATTTCATACAACGAAAATGGACACAAAAATATTTTTGCGGGAGGCCCCGGACACTTCGTGTGCCTTCGGGTTTTTTGCGCTCTTAGTCTTATTCTTATTCCAATTAATAAAAATCAATCTACTGGGATAGGTACAGGGCATATCGAAAGACCAATATATTGGTCTTATATTATATATAGGTATTATATTGGTCTTTGGCATATCGCAGTCGCTGTCTGCGCTTAGTGGTTGAAAAAACTTCAAGCCACATCATCTGCGGGCGGATGGTGCCTGCATACCGAGGATTGAATTTTAGGGGTGCGGGCAGATTATATTGATCTTTGCCCTGTTCATATCTCAGTAGATTGATTTCTATTAATTGGAATAGATACATAATTTTGCTAATTCGATTAGCAATCTAAAAAGCATACAGCCAGAGAGGAAACGCCGACAGCGACGAAAGAGACAACAGCCGGCGGCTTCTTTAATTTGTCAACCATCAACCTCCCCATCGGACTTCCCAAAACCAGTGCTGATACCTTCCGAAAAACCTCACGGTTACTTTTCACTTTTAAGTCTAGCAAAGAAAATAATTTTTTAACAAGAAAGAACGCTATAGTCGAGTGCCTCGACTATTAGATACCCAACTTAATATAAATATGCCTTCTTGTATGTTTTTCGCCGCTTGAATTAGCTCCCGATTTTTATGGCGCTTTGTATTGCGCCATCTGCCCCAAGACATTGGTACCACGGGCCATGAATGGCGGAAATGTAGGCGCTAGCCAGGCTTAAGCTTTTAATGGTTTTTTGGGCGTTAGAGTGGGCGTGGCAAACTTTTATTTACTCTACGAGTAACGGGTATAAAAATAGTAACTCATATCTTTTCTTGCAATTAAATGACGCATTTGATTTCTTAATAATTATTTTTGTCTCGCACCTCAGAATCAGGTCTATTCTAACCTTTGGCATTACTGCAGCCTGTGTTATGAATTCTCATCGAGCTGAGACAGATTGACAGTGCATTTCTAAGGGCTGTAATTATGCTCAAAAAAACAGCAGCACACTCCTGCATCAGGACGATTTCCATCTCACCTGAATGAATTTACTTTGCAGAAATACTATTGTATAAATACAAATAAAATCGTTACAAATATGAAGATTTAAATGGTAAATTGTGTGGACTCATAAAGGAAGGACTCAAGGAAGCTACTCCAGTTATATTTATTGTTATTTACGATTAATGAGTATTTACCACTTAAATTGTGTGGACTCATAAATTGGGAATTTGCTTATTAAATATTATTAAATATTAGTATAAAGTTTTAGTATAAAGTTTAATATAAGATATTATTATTATTAATATAAGTTCTACAGCTGGGTGCTGGACTTCTGCATAGTTTGATATAGTTATTAGAAGCTGGACCGCAATTCCCAAATGAATGTTCAGAAGATACAGAAACTTAAGTTATAGACTAAACCCGGAGAACCCTACATAGCCCCGTCGCGGCTTTTGTCGCTGTGCCAAATCGGATTAAGCTGTGTTTTAGTGTTTTGTTTTGGATATCTTTTAAATTCCATGATGTACGTTATGTTTATGGGCTTCTAAGCTCTCAGATTCTCCTTAATCCATTCAAAAAATAGTGGAGCTTTAGTGTAAACACCAGGATATCCTTTACGTGCGCATGTTTGAAATCCATAGGAGGTGATTCCGGCTACATACACGAATTCTTCATAGCTCTGTCCCTTGGTAGCCATCAGTGGTCCGCCAGAATCACCCTCACAAGTGTCACTGCCATTCAGCGCACCAATACATATTTGTAACGAAGAATTGAATTCTAAGTGTGGATATGCTTTTTCGCAAACTAATGAACGAATTTTCATAACGGTTATTTCTAGCAACACTGGACTGAGTAATCCGCTTTCCGTTTTGCCCCAGCCGGCTACTTTGAATTTGGCTTTCTTCAAGTTGTTGTGGCCACCCAGAACACAAATTGGTTTGATTACGGGCGTATAGCTAAAGGAGCAGGGAAGTTTGATCAGAATGGAATGCTTTTCATTGTATCATGAAATCATTACTCACCGTACTGGCATTTGGAGTCGCAGCAGGGCGATGTCGTAATGGAAAAAATCGCTTTTGGAGTAGTCCGGATGATCAATAATCTCCTCCACCTCGATTTCCACTGGAGGGGGAGCGCAGTGCCTCTTTGCACTCCTAGGGTACAGGTACTGGCAGTCGAGCTTGACGGAAGTGTCATGCTCGCCCAAGCGCACGCTTTTGATCACTAAGTCCTGTGGCAGCTGAGGTCCTTCAACCACACAGTGGGCTGCGGTCAGGACGTATCGGTTGTTGATCAGGGAGCCCCCACAAGCCCCCACAAGTGGCGCGTCCCTAGTTTTGCGGTTCCGATACAAAAGCAGGGCCATCCAGGGGAACTTATTAAGCTCCACAGCTGTACCACCCTTAATTCGGTAAACGGCTGGGCTTTGACCGCATGTCCGGTTATTTGGTAGCTTATTTCCCGGTTCGGGACAGCAGTAGTAAAATTGAGGCCTCCACGAAGAGCCGTATTCTGCACATTTTCTGTGCTCCATTATATCGCTTTTGGCTTTGGTCATTTCTTCGGACTCGACAATGTACTTTAAGTGTGGACAATAAGTAAGTTTGACGCATCTCTCATCGGGTTGACAAGCTGGAAATTGAATTGGAGAGAATTATTTACGCCAAAAAAATAATTATAATCATCACATAGAAATTGAATATTTTAGCATGTAATTTCACTTGCAATTAAAAATTTAAGCCCATGCTCGCCCGCCTTCCAGATGTTGTGTTGCGGAGCTGTATCTTTCCCGGATGTCAGTGCCACAACGTACCCTCACCTCCCAAGGTACCCCCAAGAATTCAAGTGGAGGCACCTACCATCTCCTCTTATTCTCAACCTGCTTTTGGACTGCAGGACTCTGTTAAATGTTTTTTTGTATCTATTTGCAAGACTCAGGTGGTAATTTCCTCCTTCGGCACGCTTCGGCGAAATAATTAAGCTTTTTCTATTGCAGCGTGACGAACAACAAAATTTTAGGAAATGTATTTATTCAGTCGAATGTTTAATCATGAAACGAAAAATTAAAACAAAGAAAATGTGTTAAGAAAACCAACTTTAAAGTTGCACTATCCACATGGAAAGTCTCTGTTCATCCCATAGTCGGTTTTATCAGAATGCTATACGTACAATGCGATTCAAATATCTTTAAAGTCATAAATTACCCATATTGCAACGGAAATTTTACAACATAAAGTTGTGTGTTTATAAAACTTGACTATTGACTATTATTTTTATACCCGTTACTCGTAGAGTAAAAGGGTATATTGTATTCGTGCAAAAGTATGTAACAGCTAGAAGGAAGCGTTTCCGACCCTATAAAGTATATATATTCTTGTTCAGGATCACTAGCCGAGTAGATCTAGCCATGTCCGTCTGTCTGTCTGTCCGTCTGTCTGTCCGTCTGTCTGTCCGTCTGTCTGTCCGTATGAACGCTGAGATCTCGGAAACTATAAAAGCTAGAAGATTGGCATTTTGCATGCAGATTATAGGAGTTCCTACGCAGCGCAAGTTTGTTTCAAAAAGGTGCCACGCCCCCTTTAACGCCCACAATCGCTTATATACGATTTTAAAAATTTAAATATTTCGGAAAAGTAAAAATGCAGTTTTATTGTGTTTATCAATACCTATCGAAATGTAGAAGAAATTTTTCAAATCGGACAATTCGTTAAAAAGTTATACGTGATCAAAGTTTCTATCTCCATCTCCCTCGCACTCCTTTTACCTGAGTAACGGGTATCTGATAGTCGGGGCACCCGACTATAGCGTTCTCTCTTGTTTTGTCGTATATTGTGTGTGAGCCAAAAACAAGAAAAATATGGTGCGAAAAAATACAATTTTCTTACACTTTTCATTGCGGATTGAATATCCTCTTCGGTAGTTCCTATATTCAGCTGAATGAGTCAGCAGAAAAGACTGGACCAGGATCAAGAAAACCACTTTTAGCTCCCAAACCATGTTCTACAGTCAACGTTTGAAATACAACTGAGTCCCAGCTCGACCAAAGATAATTATGAGCATGAGTTGAATACTTGGAAAGTTATTCATTAATATAATTCTATATAATTTTTTTTAATATTATGATAATAACAACAGCTTATGACACTGAGCTTAAAAATTTGATCATTGATTTAAAAATCTTCAAAAAATCCGTTTTCAATTAAGGTAACAATTTTTCAATTTAAAACGAGGACGGAAGCTAACTTCGGCAAGCCGAAGTTTTAATACCCTTGCAGACTTAGCCGAAATGTGTAAAATAAACCCGAAGTCTTCTTAATACAAATGCCAAGAGCAATAGTATATAGACGTCCGATCGGCAAGCGCTTTTACCCTGATCAAGCTATGCGTAAATAAATAAGACTTGGAAAAATTTATGTCAATAGCTTATACACTGCGCGAAATATTCTAAAACTAATGAAATTTTGACCGATTTCACCTTATTGTTCTTATGGGAGCTATAGGATATAGACGTCCGATCAGCACGCGCTTTTACCTTGATGAAGGAATGCATAAAAAAATACGATTTGAAAAAATGTAGAGCAATAGCTTTAACACATCGCGAAATATTCTGAAAAACATCAAATTTGGACCGATTTTACCCTATTGTTCCTATGGGAGCTATAGGATATAGACGTCCGATCGTCACGCGCTTTTACCCTGATCAAGGTACGCATAAAAAAATAAGATTTGGAAAGATTTATGTCAATAGCTTTTACACTGCGCGAAATATCCTAAAAATCATTAAATTTTAACCGATTTTACCCTATTGTTCCTATGGGAGCTATAGGATATAGACGTCCGATCGCCACGCGCTTTTACCCTGATCAAGGTATGCATAAAAAAATACGATTTGGAAAGATTAATGTCAATAGATTTTACACTGCGCGAAATATCATAAATTCTTGCAAGATATATCCAATTGTTCCTATGGGAGCTATAGGATATAGACGTCCGATCGGGGCGATTTTCAAACTTGATCTGCGTACACATGTTTTAGGACGATTGTGAAAGTTTCAGATCGCTAGCTTTTAAACTGAGCTCGCAAACGGTATTGAAACAGACGGACAGACGGACATGGCTATATCGACTCCCCTATTGATCTTGATCAAGAATATATATACTTTATGGGGTCGGAAACGTCTCCTTCACTGCGTTACAAACTTCTGACCAAAATTATAATACCCTCTGCAAGGGTATCGCCGAAAGCGCTTCTGTGTGGCTTTCCGGATCCTATAGGGTTCATAAAAAACCCAAGAAATACCACTATCAAGCCCACTGTGCGAACTCGTTCTTCTTTTGATCAAACGAAAAAACTTAGAATAATATCACATTTTTTTATGAGTAACGTTTCGCTATTGTTCTTTCTTTCCCCCTCGCCATATTTTCGCTGATTATCCGCCTTTAACCATTATTCTTTTAACCTTTTCACTCGTGGCTTGACCAATACAACACTAACACACTAAAAAAAATGTTGACATATTTTGTCTCCGATATCCTGCCGAACATTAGATTAGTTTTTAACAATTTTTCGCCGTTGCTTTTCCTTTTTTCGCTTATTTTGACATTAATTTCGCGAATATTGCGTTTAACTGCTCTAGATTTCTTCTCAACTCAACCACACTCAAAGCTTATAGATTTTAATAATAAATAAAATGTTGAAGGCCTCAGTGACCCCTTTTTTGGACAATGCCGCTGTCTGCAAATCGTTGCCATTTTCCTTGTTTTAAGGGGTTCTTATAATCTAGAAATTTGAGAAAATAGACTTTTTTTTTCATAATTAGATAGTTTTTATATTCACAAATATCTCCCTAAAAGGATTTTTCAAAACTCAAATTATTTTCAAAGTTGTAGCCGTTTTAGGACGGGTCAACTAGACCGGTTGAGCGAACGACTGGAACAATAGGTGGCTGGAAGCCCGGGCTACCTTAGTATAATATCTTAAGTTCTAATCAGTCGATTTACTTGAAATTTGGCATGAAATATATCTAAATATATCTCTATCGCCGGAACCAACAAAAAATAAAAATAAAAATTTATAATATTCCTAAAAATTCGACAAAATGGAAAAATTTGTGAAAAATCGACTTTTTTCTTTTAGTAGCCGCCAGGACAAATTTTTTTTTGGTCTTCCATGCCATAGCGACATTTGTACTCATTAAGAATCTATAATTGTTTTATTTTTCAGATAACGACAAGCATAGAAATCACTGAAATAACACTGTGCTTTAGTTGCCAAGATCAAGCCTAAGGTTTTTTTAATCTTGCTAGACTCAACTGCACTTTAGGAGTGCCGAAAATGGAAAGCAAAATAGTGGCGCTTGAATCTCGGTAGCAGCTGTCTCGGTTCTGTCTGAATATGACTCCACCATTTTCGTTGGACTGACTAATAGCTCTGTTGTCTCTTTTGTTCCGAAAACCCACAGCATTCTTCTCTTAGCTAACTTGTATTAGCAAAACCGACATGTAGACGGCGGCACCATACTTTTTGAGTCCTAGGTGGCGCCGCAAATAATTTTAACTGCCACAAGCGTTGCAAGCTGCGTGGCATGCCCGGTCAATGGTAGCATGCTGCAATCCATGTGATCGTTTTCGGGCCCTCGGCTTTTTCGGAGTTCACTATGTAATCCGGATATTTCTTGGAATTTTGAGCTTTACCCCGCGGTTCCTTTATCTAGTTACACTCGATTTGCTCCCTCTGATGGCTTCATGCTTTGGCCTTAATCCTCCGACACGTTTCTAGTGGTAGCTGCCGCGACAGTGTGTCTGCCACTACATGTACTTAGTCTATGATTGCCCTTGACCGAAGGATAACGTAAAGAATGATTGGGACTTTACTGGATTTCTATAGCCTTATTGCTACTGCTTTTACTGCTCCTTGTCGACTGCTGATACGATGTCTGGATGTGATGCAAACTTCGCAGGCTCTCGAAGTTCAGCCTGGACCTCGTCGGCAATGTGTATCGCCTAGCAGGTAGCACTAGGTTCTCCCTTATCCCCCAGCCATTTTTATATAAGAACTCCTTAAGTTCGATTTAAACACGACCTAGCACCGTTGGACCCCAGTTTTCTATCCTCGACTTGTCGTCGTTCTGCGTCCGATATTACGATCTCCAGCATCGGAATTTGTGGGGAATTTTAAGACTCCTCACGAAGGAATATCTTTATACCCTTGCAGAGGGTATTATAATTTTGGTCAGAAGTTTGTAACGCAGTGAAGGAGACGTTTCCGACCCCATAAAGTATATATATTCTTGATCAGGATCAATAGGGGAGTCGATATAGCCATGTCCGTCTGTCCGTCTGTCCTTCTGTTTCAATACCGTTTGCGAGCTCAGTTTAAAAGCTAGCGATCTGAAACTTTCACAATCGTCCTAAAACATGTGTACGCAGATCAAGTTTGAAAATCGCCCCGATCGGACGTCTATATCCTATAGCTCCCATAGGAACAATTGGATATATCTTGCAAGAATTTATGATATTTCGCGCAGTGTAAAATCTATTGACATTAATCTTTCCAAATCGTATTTTTTTATGCATACCTTGATCAGGGTAAAAGCGCGTGGCGATCGGACGTCTATATCCTATAGCTCCCATAGGAACAATAGGGTAAAATCGGTTAAAATTTAATGATTTTTAGGATATTTCGCGCAGTGTAAAAGCTATTGACATAAATCTTTCCAAATCTTATTTTTTTATGCGTACCTTGATCAGGGTAAAAGCGCGTGACGATCGCACGTCTATATCCTATAGCTCCCATAGGAACAATAGGGTAAAATCGGTCCAAATTTGATGTTTTTCAGAATATTTCGCGATGTGTTAAAGCTATTGCTCTACATTTTTTCAAATCGTATTTTTTTATGCATTCCTTCATCAAGGTAAAAGCGCGTGCTGATCGGACGTCTATATCCTATAGCTCCCATAGGAACAATACGGTGAAATCGGTCAAAATTTCATGTTTTTTAGAATATTTCGCGCAGTGTATAAGCTATTGACATACATTTTTCCAAGTCTTATTTATTTACGCATACCTTGATCAGGGTAAAAGCACTTGCCGATTGGACGTCTATATCGTATAGCTTCCGTAGGAAAAATTGTTAAAGGCTGCGAAAATATCCCTTTTTTCCCTATTTGTATATGACAATTTTACAGTATAAAAGCTATTGGCATAAAACTATGCAATTTATCTAATTTATTTATGTACACCTTGCTCAGGGTAAAAGTTGCTGCCAATCAGACAAGTACATACTACATCCGCTATTTAAAAATTAAATTAATTACGTATAGCTAATCTATTTTTATGTATAATTTCACAAAATTTCGGATAAGTCTGCAAGGGTATTAAAACTTCGGCTTGCCGAAGTTAGCTTCCGTCCTCGTTTTTACTGGAATTTTGAGTGCGAACAATCGCTCATTTTCATTATCTCTCGAAAATTTCTTTTTTGACTTTTTATTAAATTTTTATGCTAGAAAGTTTTTACTCTTGATCGATTTAATTCCAATGTTTTTAATTTAAATGGTTTTAAGTTAAAGGTACTATGTGAAATATTTACTTCTTTAGATTAAAATAACTTTAAAGGCCTAAATTGACAATTATTTTTGTTTTTTTTTTTATATATTAAATCGAAAATTAATTAATATATGGAAACAAATACCTAAAGCATTATGTTCAAAGAATATTAATCATAAGTGGTTGCCATTGATCAACCAATTGATTCTAACTGACATTACGTGTCCAATGGGTATTTTTTCCGAACATCGACCAACGCCCAAACTTTTAAATAGGTTTTTTTTGTTTTCGAATACATTTATTGTACCAATATTAAACAAATTAAATAAATTAAATTGGCAATCCAAGTGTTTAAACATGACTATTTGTAGAAATGTTTCTGCATACACTGTATCTATTTCAACTGTGAAGCCAAAAACAGTACATGCCGGTTCATACTTCCGAAAAAATTGTGCAACGCAGTGAAGGAGACATCTCCGACCCTATAATATATATTCTTGATCAGGATCACCTCCTGAGTTGATATAAGCATGTCCGTCTGTCTGTCTGTCTGTCCGTCTGTCTGTCCGTCTGTCTGTCCGTCTGTCCGTCTGTATGTCCGTATGTCTGTCCGTCTGTCTGTCCGTCTGTCTGTCCGTCTGTCTGTCCGTCTGTCTGTCTGTCAGTCCGTCTGTCTGTTTCTACGCGATCTAGTCTCTCAAT
The DNA here is from genome assembly GCA_018153365.1 of Drosophila fuyamai. Taxonomy (NCBI): domain Eukaryota; kingdom Metazoa; phylum Arthropoda; class Insecta; order Diptera; family Drosophilidae; genus Drosophila; species Drosophila fuyamai. The sequence goes on along the minus strand of JAECXW010000116.1, from coordinate 7,963,587 downwards.
CTTAAAGATATCAAATTTAAACTTTGCACACACCCTTCTTTCCTTTGCACGCAGTATATAAATCGGAACGGCCGACTATATCCTATAGCTGCTCTGGCATTACTGCATCCTGTGTTATTCATTTAAAATTGCAGCACACTCCCGCATCAGGAGGATGTCTACCTCGCTTTCGGCCTGGTTAAGTAGAAGCCGAAGCTGCCTCAGAGCGGTAGAGGTTTATTGGAAGGATAGTCTGAGACATCTTTCCGTCAACTCTTCACCACGGAGAAATAGGTCTCTGAGTCCAAACCGCCAAGGGAATCTAGAGATTTGAGAAGATGTTTGATAGCATGGAGGTTGTTGCCAAGCCCACTTTAAAGCCCACAAATATCATGTGTAAATGCATTAAGAATCGTTACTGTTGAGATTTTCATCCGAAATCAAGATAAAACAGATAATGTATATATGTTTATATTTATATGTTATTGAAATTTGATGATGTTTTTTCATAATAAACTATATTTGGGAGCTCTTAAACCTTTAAATTCTCCATTATCCATTCATAAAAAAAAGCAACTCTAGTGAAAACAACAGGATATCCCTTTCGTCCGCATCTTTGAAGTCCATAGGAGGTGACTCCAGCCAAAAATTTGAATTCTTCGTAGCTCTGTCCCATGGTGCCCATCAGTAGTCCCCCGGGACCCCCTGGACAGGTATCATATATATCCTCTACACCAGCACATATTTGTATCGAAGAATTAAATTCTAAGTGGGGATATGCGGTTCTACATAATTTTGAATTCATATTCCTAAGGGATGATTTAAGCAATACTGGACTAGTAATTCCGCCGTCAATTTGGCCCCATCCGGCTTCTTCCAATCTTAAGTTCTTCAAGGAGCTGCGGACATCCAGAACACAAATTGGCTTGATTTCGCGGGTATAGCTGGAGTAGCAAGAAATTTTGATCAGAAGGGAACGCTTTTCATTTCCTCAGGGAATTGTTACTCACCGTACTGGCATTTTGAGTCGCAGCAGGGCGATGTCGTTATGGAATACGTCGCTTTTGAAGTAGTCCGGGTGAGCAATGACCTCCTCAATGTCGATTTCCACAGGAGGGGGAGCGCAGCGCTTTCCTGAACTCCAAGAGTACCCGTATTCGCAGTCGATATCGACGGAGGTGTCATGCTCGCCCAAGCGCACGCTTTTGATCTCTAAGTCCTGCGGCACGAGAGGTCCTTCAACAACACAGTGGGCTGCGGTCAGGACGTATCGGTTGTTGATCAGGGAGCCCCCGCAAACCCCCACAAGTGGCGTTTTTTCATTTTTGATGTTCCGATATAAAATCAGGGCCATCCAGGGCAACCCATTAAGCTCCACGTGTTTACCACCCGAAATTCGGTAAGCGGGTGGGCTTTGACCGCATGTCTGGTTATTTGGTAGATTATTTCCCGGTTCGGGACAGCAGTATCTGTTACCTGCGCATTTTCTGTGCATCATTATTTCCTTTTTGGGCTTGGTCATTTCCTTTGACTTGACAATGTCCTTCAAGTGAGGGCAATTAGTAAGTTTGACGCATCTCTCGTCGGGTTGACAAGCTTAAAATTGGATCGGAGAGAATTATTTACAAAACGTAAGCGAAGTTATAGTTAAAAAACTACCTTTGGCAAAACTTATAGATCTCCTAACTTACAAAGGACGCCAATAATTACATATTAAATGAATAAATAAAGGATTACAAATAGAAAAAACAACAATATTTATTACAACTCTGCACTAGTTTTGTTTATATTTTGGCCGTTATGAAGTTCATAATACATGAATTGAAACTTTTAACAACTAATCTCACTTTCAGTTTAGAAAATCAAAGCCCATGCTTCCTCGCTCTCCAGCCGTTGTGTTGCGGAGCTGCATCTTCCCACAAATTCTCAGGGTGGAGTACCGGCTATGCCCAGAAACGAAGGAAATTGGTGGCTTGACATGGACACTACGTACCCACACCTCCCAAGGTGCCCATTGGGATTCAAGAGGAGGCACCTCCCATCTCCGACCCAATGGAGTTTCTATTTCCTGTTTTCAACCTCCTTTTTGTTAAATCTTATTTCCTGTTAATTTGAGCGCCATGCATGGTTAAGCACTTTGCTAGGCATTAAGCGTGTTGAACAAGAAAATTTTAGAAAATGTATTTATTCAATCAAATGTTTAGTCATGAAACGAATAAAATGAAAAAGTCATCCCATGTCGAAAGATGGTTATTTTTAAAAAATAAAATTAATAATACAATGATCATAACTTCAGACTGTTTAGCTTATTGAATTACGAAAAAAATAGTATTTTTATATTTTAAATACAATATTAAAGCATTTTTTTTAAATAAAATTTGCTGTTGGCTAATTGATTCTTCTAGTAGAAAATAAAATGGGCTTAGAAAGCAACTTTAAAGTTGCACTAATAACATGGAATGACTGACTGCTTATCTTAAGCTCACTTCAATATTCGCATAAAAACTGTATACCATAGCTAGTTGTATCAAAGAGTTATAAGTGGTTATCAAGTTATAGGTATTATGTGAATTACTTACTTCTTTAGATTAAAATAACTTTAAAGGTCTAAATAACACAAATTGCAAGAACATTTACAAAATAAAATTGTTTCTAATTTTTTTTGTAAATTGTTTGTATGCCAAAAAACAAGAAACAATTTTACGAAAATTAAGAAATGTATGGTAATTTACTTACACCTTTGATTACGGATTGAATTTGCTCTTGGGTAATTCGAGTATGCAGCTGAATGTTCCAGCAGGAAAGACTGGGCCAGAACCAAAAAAATTAATTTCATTTCCCAACCCATGTTTGACAGTCAGCGTTTGAAATAAGACTGAGCTCGACCAAAGATTATTAAGAGTATTAAAATAATAAAAAAAGGGTGAAAGCATTAGTCAGCATGAGAATGAGTAGTGGGAAATTTTTAAGTAGTCATTTAAATTAGTCAAAAGGCAGAAAAGAAGTCGACCATTAATATCAAACGGCTTTTCTGTTTTCTCAGGATAAGAACTCTGATAGTGAATATATTTGTAATTAGTTTAATAGCTAAACATTCGCTTCGTTAATTTCTAAACTTATTACACATTATACACATTTTCCCTAAACTTAAGAAATTCTCCATAAAACTTTATTTTTTCAAAATCAATATAAAGTTTTCTAGTTTCAAAGAATTTGTTTCTAAAAACATGGACATTTTTCCTAAATCAAGAAATGTTTTCTCAAGTGCAGAAATTGTTGCCATAAACTAAAATCGTCCTAAATCTAAGAAAAAATGTACTAATTTTAGTAAAATTTTTTTTTTTTTAAATTATTAAATTAACCCTAAAAATTAGATATCCCTTTTATAACATAGAAAACATTTTCTAAAATATTACCCATGACTATAAAATTGTTCTAACCCTGAAAAATACGAATATTTGGGTTATCGGCTGTCCGCTTAGGCTTTGGATTAGAATGTCTGACCGGAAATCTAAGCACCGGAAGTTCAATTTCAACTGCCGTCGGGCCATACATTTTTATTTTTTCTCATTATACCCTTGCAAAGAGTATTTTGATTTCAGTCAAAAGTTTGCAACACAGTGAAGGAGACATTTCCGACTCTATAAAGTATATATGTATATTCTTGATGAGCATTACCAGGAGAGTCGATCTAACCATGTCCGTCTTTCCCATACAGCTTCCATAGAAACATTCGGAAAAAAACAAGAAAGGAAAGCCAAAGCCCTTGCAAAATATTCTGTAAATTATATTCTATTTCTAACTTAAAAAAAACAATCGTTTAGTTGTATGGCAGCTATAGGATATATTCAGCCGATCCTTATGAAATTTGGTGGATCGGTTTGATTGGCTAAAAATAAATCCCATAGAAAATCCCAACTTCCTAACTTTACAAACACCAAAGTTATGGCATTTCCGGACAATCAATATGGCAGCTGTAGGATATAGTGGGCCGATCTTTATGAAATTTTTGTAGGTCGGATTGAATGCTCAAAAATAAAAACCAAAATAAAAGTCAACAAGAAAGTTATGGCATTTTCAATCGTTCAGTTATATGGCAGCTATAGGATAGGTCAATTTGGTAGGTCGGATTGATTGGCCAAATATAAATCCCATAGAAAATCCCAACTTCCTAACTTTAAAAACACCAAAGTTATGGTATTTCCTCCCATACTTTATATGGGAGCTATAGGATATAGTCGGCCGATCCTTGTGAAATTTGGTAGGTCGAATTGATTGGCCAAATAAAAAACCCATAGAAAATCCCAACTTCCTAACTTTACAAACACCAAATGGCATTTCCTATCGTTCAGTTATATGGCAGCTATAGGATATAGTCGGCCGATCCTGGCCGTTCCGACTTATATACTGCGTGCAAAGGAACGAAGGGGGTTTGCAAAGTCTCAATTCGATATCTTTAAAACTGAGAGACTAGTTTGCTTAGAAACAGACAGACGGACATGCTTATATCAACTCAGGATGCGATCCTGATCAATATTTATTGGATTATCAGGATGCGATCCTGATTTATAGGGTCAGAAATGACTCCTTCACTGCGTTCCATAGTCTTGACCAAAATTATAATATCCTCTGCAAGGGTATAAAAAAACCAAAATTTGTAGATTGCTGTTTTTCCTTTATCAAAATATTCCTTTGAGATATAGTTATTATTTACTATATCATAATTACGCTTTTAGTTTTGTCAAAATTGGACAACAATATAATATAGCTGCCATAGAACCGACGGCAAAAATGCAGCGTAAAATCGACATATGTATGTAGCTTCATTGTTTTTATTAATATAGGCATAGAAATCGAAATGTAGTCATTTTGTAATAACTTCAAGTGTATACATATTAACTTCGGCTTGCCGAATTTTGCAAGGATTGGCCGCATGGAAATAATGTGAGCTGTATCCGCCCATACTTTTGCAGAGTGTGCTTTGATTATCTCTAATGTTTCAGTGCTCGCTCGAAAAAGAAGGCTCATTGTGCCTTCCGAGTGGACTTTCTTAAAATAATTTGCGCTCCTTACACTGTATTTCAGTTGTTTGTAGAGCATCCTTACACTCTGTTCTAAATCTGGATACTAGAGCATTCTGCGATGTTGACCAAGCGACATAGTTTCTTAAGATGATTTCAATGTCGTTTTTAATGAAAAATACTCAAGATGATAAGAATAAGAAAAGAATAAGAATGCGCATCTGCTAAAATATGGCATCATATGACCATTGGAGCCTAGGTAGCTGTGGCAATTAGAACAAACTTCTTATCATTGATTGCAGAAAGTTAAACGAGAACCGTCACCCAATGACAAGAATTCCAATAATTTCGCGAATCTTGAAAAACCTAAATTTATTTGGCTAAAAAAAAACCACGATTTTGGTTCAAAAAACGCAGGAAGTACTTCCCAAAGAGCAATTAACTACGTTCTTGAGAACAGATTATTTAAAAATGCTACGTTTACGTTGACGACCTAATATTATTCTGCGAAAATGAGTTTGATCACGTCCAACATGATAATACTTTAAAATATCTTACGTAGTATAAAACAAAAAGAAAAGACCCTAAAAGTCCAAGAGGATCCAAGAGTACTTGGAACCAGATTTCCTGGAGCCTCATGTTTATTGTTATAAACATTTCCTATTTATAAAATAAGATAACCACGGTTCGACCGGTCAACCAGTACTACCCTCGAACATGAATCCCTCGTCATATACTGTTCCATCTTAAATTGAGGAGGATATCTAAGCATTTATGTTTTATTAATAAACTATATTTAAGCCCTTAAATTATTTCTTATCCATTTAAAAAATTCTCCAGCTTTTGTGTAAACACTGGGATATTTCTTTACTCCGCATATTGGACCTCCATAAGAGGTGATTCCGGCTACAAATTCGAATTCTTCATAGCTCTGTCCCTTGGTGGCCATCAGTGGTCCGCCAGAATCACCGAAACAGGTGTCACTTCCATCCAGCACAGCAACACATATTTGTATCGAAGCATTGAATTCTAAGTGTGGATATGCTTTTATGCAACTTTCTGCACCCATCTTCTTAAGGGTTGCTTGCAGCAATACTTTACTGGATAATCCGCTTTCCGTGTTTCCCCAGCCAGCCACTTTGAATTTGGAGTTCTTCAAGGAGATGTGCCCACCCAGAAGGCAAATTGGTTTGATTGCACGCGTATAGCTAAAGAAGCAGGAAAGTCTGATCAGAATGGAATCCTTTCCATTGTGTCATGAAATCATTACTCACCGTACTGGCATTTGGAGTCGCAGCAGGGCGATGTCGTTATGGAATACATTGCTTTTGGAGTATCCAGGATGAATAATTATCTTCTCAACGCCGATTTGCAGATGAGGAGCAGCGCAGCGCCTCTTTGCACTTCCAGGGGACAGGTACTGGCAGTCGAGATCAACGGAAGTGTCATGCTCGCCCAAGCGCAGGCTTTCGAACTCTAAGTCCTGCGGCATGCGAGGTCCTTTAACCACACAGTGGGCTGCGGTCAGGACGTATCGGTTGTTGATCAGGGAGCCCCCGCAAGCTCCCACAAGTGGCGCCCACCAATATGTGAGGTTCCGATATAAAAGCAGGGCCATCCAGGGCAGCCCATTAAGTGCCACTTGTTTACCACCCTTAATTCGGCTAACGGCTGGGCTTTGACCGCATGTCTGGTTATTTGGTAGCTTATTTCCCGGTTCGGGACAACAGTAGTAATTTTTGGGCCTCCACCAGATACCGTATTCTGGGCATTTCCTGTGCATCATTATTTCCTTTTTGGCCTCGGTCATTTCCTTTGACTTGACAATGGCCTTCAGGTGAGGGCAATCAGTAAGTTTGACACATCTCTCGTCGGATTGGCAAGCTGGAAATTTAAATTGAAGATATATGTTTACAAAAGGGTATGCCAAACTTAAAACTTAATCGTGACATATTCCCATCATGGACAGGCTACGCAATATAGCTAAAAACACGTCGCTGTTGGCATATATTAGGTTGTTTGGTAATGACATACCGGTTTTTTATTGATTTTTGACGACGATTTTAACATAGTTAGCATTGTCCGATTTAAGTGCTATATGTACCGTTGTCTTCGATGATTTTCTGTTATTTTGATGGTAACTTGTATATGCCTCTCCTAAAGAAGTCCTTGTCCCTACTGGCAAAAAACTCGGCGATTCGATTTTCACAATCCTCCCTTGAAAAAAATTTTGCCTTGCCAAAAACAGATGGTAATCGCTTGGGCCAATGTCCGGACTATAAGGTGGATGCATTAACACTTCCCAACCAAGCTCCCGTAGCTTGTGACGCGTCACCGAAGATGTATGGGGCCTGGCGCTGTCATGATGGAACACAACGCCCTTACGATTCACCATGGCTGGCCGCTTCTGTTCAAGTGCAATCTTCAATCGCTCCAGTTGTTCACAGTAGAGGTCAGAATTGATGGTTTGGCCGTAGGGCAACACTTCATAATGGATAATTCCTCTGATATCCCACCATACACTCAGCAACACCTTCTGAGCCCTCAGTCCTGGCTTTGCCACCGTTTGCGACGATTCACCGTGCTTCGACCAGGATCTTTTACGCTTTATGTTGTCATATGTGATCCATTTTTCATCACTAGTGACTAACCGATCCAGAAATGAGTCGAGTTTATTACGGTGCAACAAAGATTCGCAGATTGATACACGGTCGAAAAGGGTTTTTTGGGATAACTCATGAGGCTCCCATACATCAAGCTTTTTTGTTAAATTTTTCGACTTTAAATGCCTATGGACGGTTTCTGTGCTTAGTTGCAGCTCCTCTGCGATGGTTCTAATAGTCACATGACGATCTCGATCCACTATTTCCATGATTTTATCCGTATCAACGGTCACTGGTCGTCCGGAAGGCTTGGGTGTTTCGGTATCAAAATTGCCACTTCGGAATCGCCTAAACCACTGTTCGGCGGTTCGAATCGAAAGTTTGTTATCTCCTAAGACAGCAATAATCTGTCTGCGAGATAAAATTTCAAAATTGCCCGAATTTCTGCGTTTGTGAAATCCATTTCAATCGATTGTAATTTTTTAACGTGGAAGCTCATGTAAACAAACTATATGTCATTTTAAAGGTAATGCCAATACCTTTCAAATATATATAGCATTGCAGATACGATTATATTTGACTTCACAAGCGAAGCGCGAAATTTGAATGTAAAAACCGGTATGTCATTACCAAGCAAACTAATATAATTAGAATTACCAAATTGTTTTTTGCTGAAACAAACTCTTAATACACCCCACACTATTAAAAACGTATCCAGGTAGAACCTGTGAACCCATCTTTTATTATAATGTATACTATTTTATCCTGCACCTGTGTTATAGGAAATATGATAGATTATTTATGCGATGGCACAACAATGTAAATAAAACCGTATAAAACCGTTTAATAAAAAATACTTGAATAACTAACCAAAACTAACTGATAAAGTCCTAATTTTCGTCTCGTGAAACCCAAGTAACTTGTTTGCAGAATTACACACACTAATATTATTTCAGCCGTTAGAAAGTTCAAATTCACAATTTTAGCAAGAAGTGTGGAGAAAGAATTGATAATGCCAACCCTCAGATCTCCTCAACATGGATCAAAGTTAAGGAAACCAAGGGTATAAAAAGGATTTTGATGAGGATATTCACCCAACAGCCTGCAAAAAGGACTGCATGATGCATTATACAAACGACTGGCTCCTAAATAAAAACAATCGATTTAAAAAGTCAACTAACATAAGAAATTTGCTTAGGGAATGAATTATTGTAACACAGGAAATCATACATCCCTTTTCCAGGCTGTTCGGGGAATATCCTTATCAAAGTCCTTCTTATCCTTAACATTGATTTATTTTTTGTTTTTATTTGTATTAAATTATTTATAAAAGATAAATAATGAACTCACTTGTATTCAACAGCAAATTAATGATTCTATCTAAAAATATTTTGATTCATTTAAATATCAGCATATAAAATAAAAAACAATAGTCTTTAAGTTCAAACAGCTTGCTGTGCCAATAATTAGGTTCGTCACTGTACATATTCTGATTTGATCTGGAGCCCCATATATGTAAACTCGTTCCATTTAAGGGAACACACAATCACAATCATGAACTTAAAACTTATTTATCAGTACACGTAGGTATTTCCAGAGGACTTCGATTTGAAATATGGTGTTTTTGGTAGCAAAGCTCAACTTAAACGCACTTTTCCGATCACAAATCACTAATCACCAAGGACAATTGTTGGGCAAGGAGATTAAGTAAAACCGCTTAATTCACTTACGTTTGTTGTCTATAGTTTTAGCTGACTGTACCAGCAGAAAAGCTTGGATCAGGATTAAAATAAACACTTTCCGATCCAAAAACATCTTGGACAGTCGGCGTTCGAAATGAGACTGTTTTTCTTAAACTCGACGATAGCCCTTTAATGCATTTACTTACTTAAAATACTTACTCATTGAGGAGAGGGTTGAATGTTTTGGAATTTTCATAAGCTTTAAAATAAAAAAAAAAAAACATTACATTTAGTGAATAACCGAGAATCCTCTACTTTGTATTATAATTTCAGAGGAATCGTAAATAAATGTAATAACATTTTAAACAATTCTATAAATACAACTTTTGTAATAAAACTTTTGTAATGAGAGTAGGGGTTAATGATTTCGATGTTCAGATCGGTTGTAGTTGGGAAATCCACATATTCCCCTTCAGTTGAAACGTACAAAAAAGGAGAAGCTAATTTAAATTATTTATTTACGATTTCAAGAATCTTAACCTACATACACCGTTTTCAAACTTATCTACACATTAAATAATACGATTGGGAAAGTTTTAAGGCTCTAGCTTTCAAACTGAGTTCGCAAATGGTATATAAACAGACGGACAGGCTGACATAGCCAAATCAACTCGTCTAGTCATGCTGATCAAGAATATATATACTTTATAATGTCGGAAATGTCTCCTTTACAGCGTTACAAAGTTTTGACCATTTTCATAATATATTCTGCAATGTTAGATACAAATTCTTTTAAATGTTAAGAATATTACATTTCTTAATTGTCGTATTCCATTTTTAAAATTAATTTTTACTTATTTTGGTTATTATAAAATGAAGTTCAAATAAAAGCAAAGACCAACTGTTTTTTCAAGTGTAAAACCTGGAAGTGTAAATTGTCTTTGATTAAGGGCATCGCATTTGAGAACATATACATACTTAACATTTCAAGTTAAACAATATGTCAATTGTAAAGCTTCGATTTTAAATAATTTTCAATCATTGGGGCGTAATTGTTGACTTGAATATATTTATATCATATTTGTTTTAAATCATGTAATTAGTTAGTCTAAGAAGCCCCAAAATATTTCAAAAGAGGAATAACAAAAATGAATAACGGAGATTATTCATATGTACATACATATCAATGCATTTTGAAGCCATTTGTCATCACCAAATTTCGTCGATAGCTGCAGATAATGCTGTCCAGAGTCATAGCTACACAAACGGAAACGTAAATATAGACGGAAACGTAAATATAGACATAATTGTTGAAAAAGAATTACTAAAGTTTCAAGGAAATTTTTATTTTTAAATTGTTTTAAATAAATGACGATGCAGCACTGCTTGTGCATATCGATAAGGATGAACGGTATGGAATTTCATTACAAGCAGTGCTCCGTTTCAGCGCTCCCAGAGCTACTTCGTCCCGCTATCTTGACTGCCGAAACAGCTGATCAGGGCTGCAGACTCCCGGGCGACGTACAGCGGGTCAATAATAAAAGCTAACTTTTGTTTTATTTTAATTTTTGCATGCCCGGCCCTAAATCACAAAATCTAAAAGCATGGGCATCCTAGAAAAGATTGCGGAGATCGAACGGGAAATTGCGCGGACGCAAAAGAACAAAGGTAAACAATTATCTAAAAAATAACTTGCTACCGAAATGCGCCGCGCTGGCCATCGGAATTTAGGTTAGGATTTTGCGACTCCCATCTAAATCTGTGTGCTTTTAACCCTTTCCCCCAGCCACCGAGTACCATTTGGGCCTGCTGAAGGCAAAGTTGGCCAAATACCGCTCCCAGTTGCTGGAGCCATCAAAAAAGGGTGAAAAGGGCGAGGGATTCGATGTGCTCAAGAGTGGAGATGCGCGGGTGGCTCTCATTGGCTTTCCTTCGGTGGGCAAGTCCACAATGTTGTCCACTCTGACCAAAACGGAATCGGAGGCAGGTATGTCGTGGAGTTAAACCCCCTGCCATAATCCCTGTTCTAATTTACGTGCCCAATCCTGGCAGCAAACTATGAGTTCACCACTTTAACCTGCATTCCGGGCGTCATCGAGTATCAGGGAGCCAATATACAACTGCTGGATCTACCTGGTATCATCGAAGGCGCCGCCCAGGGCAAGGGGCGTGGTCGTCAGGTCATCGCCGTTGCCCGTACCGCCGACCTGGTTCTGATGATGCTCGATGCCACCAAGCCAAATGTCCATCGAGAGCTGCTCGAGCGGGAACTGGAGTGCGTGGGCATTCGGCTGAACAAGCGCAAACCCAACATCTACTTCAAGCAGAAGAAAGGCGGCGGCTTGAGCTTCAATGCCACCTGTTCGCTGACACGTTGCAACGAGAAAATGGTCCAGACCATCCTGCACTCCTTCAAGATCTTTAACGCCGAAGTGCTCTTCCGCGAGGACTGCACCGAGGACGAGTTCATCGACGTGGTCACCGCCAACCGTGTGTATCTGCCCTGTCTGTACGTCTACAACAAGATCGATCAGATCTCCATCGAGGAGGTGGACCGCTTGGCGCGCCAGCCGAACTCGATAGTGGTTAGCTGCAACATGAAGCTCAATCTGGACTACATGCTGGAGGCGCTTTGGGAGGCGCTACAGCTCATCAGGGTCTACACAAAGAAACCGGGCGCTCCGCCGGACTTTGACGACGGCCTGATTCTGAGAAAGGCAAGACATATGATATTTATGGTTTTACTTTTACAACTCAAAATACCAGTTTCTTTAACGAAGGTCCTTCAAACTCTTTTAATTAATTTAAATTTTTTTACATGCAAGTTCATATAAATCCTGACTTATTGACTTTCCTTAGATTACGTTAACAATTTATAGGTTTTAATGTTGAAACCATCGCTACAATTAGCATGTAATTGCATACAAATCCGTTTTTTTGCTCTTTAATATGGTGCTTACTTTTGATGAAATTTAAAAACTAAATTGAAATATAAAGTAAATAATGTTTCTTATATCAAATTAGAATTATTAAATTAAAACTATTTTAACTGAATTCAAACCTTATTTTCTAGTTATCTTGGCAGGTTCTCTTTCAAAACAATTTTATTTAAATAATATTTATGTATGGCAAATCAATTAGCACAGGCAGTCCTTTCATCCGGTTAACAAAGTAAAATGGTATTACTTCAAAAAACTAGAAAGTTGCCATAGAAGAGTATTTCAATCTTCGATTTCCTGAGTTAGCCCCGATGTTCTGTCAAAACTAAAATACAATTTTACTTTCTTTTTTCTCAGGGCGTCAGTGTGGAGCACGTGTGCCACGCCATTCATCGCACCCTGGCAGCCCAGTTCAAGTACGCCCTGGTTTGGGGCACATCCACGAAATACTCGCCGCAGCGCGTCGGAATCGCCCACGTGATGGCCGACGAGGACGTCATCCAGGTGGTCAAGAAGTGAAGATTGTTGCAGATGAAATATATATTCTATGCTTTAACTAAATCCGAATGTCTGGAATGTCTTGTAATTAATGATTTATTCAAACTTGGAAACAATTCTAACTCATTTGGCTGTCGCATTGCTAGCGGAATTGGCCGCTGCCGCATAAGACTTATTCATAAAGGCCGAGATGTTGGAGAAGGGCGTTGGACCGCTGCTAATCCTTTGGGGTTCCACCGACGGCAGCGGAGGGTTGTCGATCCGCTCAAAAACGTTGGTGGCATCGCGCAGGCGATAGCGCCTTAGGTTCAGGTAGTGCTCCTTCTGCTCCTCCACCCGCTGGTGCAATTCGTGCAGCCGGCCCGCCAGCGAGATGAAGCTTTCGTTTAGCTGGCGGAAGCCACGCTTTAGATCCTCCGGCGAAATGCTCTGCGGATTGGACAGCGCGTGCATGTGGCGTTCGGTCAGGGCAATCTGCTGGCGAAAGGCAATCAAATCCTGCTCGTACTTCGCCACCAGACACTGAAAGTACTGGAAGGGAGCACTGTGCTCGAACTGCAAGCCAGCGGGCGTGTCCTGCGTGCGCTGGGCCATCTCCAGCGATTGAATGGCCTTGGCCGTCTCCTGGCGCATCAGTCGGATCTGCTGATTGTTGCCCTCCACTGAGTTGGCCATATTCTGCAGAGCCCACTTCAAGTTGGCGATCTCGTGGCTCACATTGGTGAACTTGGACGTGGAAGTCCTGCCAATGTCCGAGGAAATAGTCTTTTGCTGCTTGATGTACGCTTTCAATGCATCCACTGTTTTGACTATCTCGTCGGGCACTTGTGTCTCTTTAATCTGGAGGGGATGGCTTAATAATCTCTCGATTCTTTTTGGATATTATTACGGACTCACCTTAATGCCATCCTGTTTGTTATCCCCCAACTTGGGCTGCGTGGCACTCACATCAATTCCGCCAAGACCCACAAAAGTCGTGGCTGGCGGGGCTGCTCCCTGTCCCGCTGGCTTGCCAAAGATTCCACCTCCGCCGAGGGCCGTCATCGCGTTGGTGGTTCCCAGTTTCAGACCCGTATTTAAGGGCTGTGCCGTGGCCGTCGTAGTGTTGGTACTGAAGTTCAAACTGGCCGCTGTGGTGGCCTGGGGCTTGGCAAAAGCGAATGATCCAATGCCGGAGCCCAGGGATGCTGGCATCGTAGCTGCAGCCGTTGTGGCTGTGGTACCAAATCCAAAAGCAGGCGGAGCTGTGGTCGGGGCACTAGTGGCTGGAGTGGCAAAGGAGAATGTGGGTGCCACGGTGCCCACGGCGGGTGCAGGTGCTCCAAAGGCCGGCGCTTGCGAGGCAGCTGGTGCCCCAAAGGCCGGAGTGGCAGCTGGTGCTCCAAAGCCCGTAGTGGTGGCTGGTGCTCCAAAAGCGGGCACTGCAGCAGGAGCAGTTCCGAAGGCAGGCGTAGCAGAGGGAGCTGCTCCAAAGGCAGGCGCTGCACCTGCTGCTGCTCCAAAAGCGGGCGTCGCAGCTGGTGCCCCAAAGGCAGGCGTGGCCGCAGGAGCTGCAAACAAGGAGGAGGCAGCAGGAGCCGCTCCAAAGGACGTGGTGGCGGTCGCCGCACCAAAGGATGGAGGAGGAGCAGTCGTGGTCGCCGGTCGCGCGCCAAAAGCAAAGGCGCCAGCTGCAGTTGCGCCTCCAATGGGAGCGTTCGTGTTGGGCGTGAACATCTTGGGGGAGACCTCTTAATGATTTTCACGGGAATTTAGTACAATTTAATATATTTGACAACGACTAATTGTGAAATTAAACTCTGTTTGTAACGTGCGGACCGAACGCATCTGAAGTAAAATAGGGATGTGAAAATATATTCAAAAAGTTATCGATATCGTTGTACTTTTTTGTTTAATCATCGACACTTTTGGTATATACTTAAAACTGAACTTCTGAAATTCGTTACAAAATAGAAAAGGATAATTTAAAGTTTAGTTAAATTAGTGCTAAAAGGGGGCCATAGTTCGGCATAGTATGAGAATTATTTTTATTATTTAATAAATAGATCAATAATATAAAACACGGCGTTTTATGCTATAATAATACTTCTTTTTATTGAGATTTTTAAAATCAGTTTTGATATTTTTTTGCTTGGTTTTTTCTGTATCTTTATATCACACGTAACGTAAGTAATGTAGTAGATCTTTTAATGCTGTCTTAAGTCACTAAATCTAAGCTGATTGAAAAATAGAAATTCATTTTTGTCTACATGTCGAAATGAAATTTAACGATTTAAATAAAAAATCAATTGGGGGTTTGTCCATTTGCTCCTGGGCAAACGTTTCAAAATGATTTTTTACTTAATTTTAGAATTACTTATTGCAGCGTTTGTTTTTCTGTCTGTTATCATCTCCATTAACACTAGTTATACATATTTATGCTTGCTTTTGTTATAAAGAGGCGTTAAACATTAGTATCTCAATTCGTTTTAGTACACTAATTACAATTGTAAATTACAAGTATTGCGAGAGTCAGAAAGGAAGTTAACAAGCGCTTCTTGTAACTTGGGCGTAGAACGTACAACGAGTTAACAATGGTGCAAAAATATAAAAAAAACTAGTAAACATGTATATTCCACAAAATGGTAAACTTAAAACGAGTATAGACAGTGGGCTGGACGTTAAATTAAATACAATTTAAACTACAATTAAAGTCTTTGAATAGAATTTCAATTTAACGACATGACGGCTACAAATTCTGTTCGTTTCTTGGTTTGTTTCTAACACAATCGAGTCTTGTTTGTTGCTTACAGTTGCTTTAGCTGAAAATTGGCGTATTTTAGGTGTAATTTTAGTTTTAGTTGCTTTGCTTCTAGGTTCATAGAAGTCACGACTCAGTTAGTCGCGTGTAAAAAGTCATTTGTTTTTCGTTTTGTACGTTAATACCAAAGTTTTCACTAGCTTCAGCAAGCGCCTGCGTCTGCGTTTTCTTTAACATTTTGGTTTCGGAATTTCTGGGGCTCCGGCTCCGCATTCCTCGGCAAACAATTTCATGTTTAACTCTAATTACAATGTACTGTGATGTACGTGGCATAGTTGTTAATTGTTATTTGTCTGGTCTTAGTTTGTAGTTGTTTTTTTTTGTTTGTTGGTTTCTTCTTTTGAACATTTTTTTATATTTCTGCAGTGATTTTGTGTTTTTTTATAATGGTTTTTAAAAATATGATTCGTTTGCATTTCGGTCGCCAGCATTTGGAGTTGGTTATAATCTTTAAAGTTTTCTTCCAGCTTTTGTCAATCTAGAAATTAGTTAATTATGAGCTTCTTCCTCCGAATGCTCTTGCTGCTCAACTTGGTCAGGATCTCAATCTCATTGGCGGATTTTGTTAGTCGAGCCTTAGCAAAGGATCTTGAGTTTATCTTAGGATTTTCGCATATGAGGTCCACGTGTTATGGGGCGGGGTGGTTTGTGGTTCTGTGGCGGGAAAAGGATGAGCAGGCTTTATGAGGCAGGGAAATCCATTAAATGACTACGCGGAATAAACTCATCGGCCATGGGATTCAGAACAGACTTTTCCACATTACAATCGCTTTTCGGTAGTGCGGAAAGTGCCGTGTTCTGTTCGTCCGTTCTGGAAAGAAGAGCAACAATGGATTAGTATCGTCTGATATATGGGAGTTAGCTGGGCACAACTCACTTGGCCTTTTCCCACTCGTTGATCTGCTCTTCCAGCTCGTCCTCGATCATTGCTTCAAAACACTCCTGCATGATCTCCTCCTCTTCCAGGCGTTGTAGTTCCTAAATCCGATTACTTTAGTAAAAAACCTTTGGAGGTATATAAGCTTTTAATCTTACGTTCTTGTCAAACTCCTCCTCGTTCTCCATCCACATGTATTCGGAGAAATCTGGCTCATCGTCGATGTCTGACAGCGATTCGTCATCGTCCACCACGTAAATTATTTGATCCGTCCAGTCCACAGATGGCACTTTTAACAACATGATATTTGCTGCAAGAATATTTGGTTCGGATTACATTAAGAGAACTTATAAGGCAGTTGGTTTTATATATCACTAGACAAAAACTGCACACACAAATCGCAAAAATTAAAATGAATTAATTAAAAATGGTTAAGCCCAGCTTTTTCTGGGATTCCACGGAAAAATGTCCTCTACAAATGAACATTTGATTGGATTACAAATAACTTGAAAATCCTTCATTACCACATAATCTAAGGAGTTTCAGAGTTTATTCTGAATGGATTGTTCAGAGTTTTGGAACATTTTTCTCAAAGCCTAGTCCTTGCTTAGTATCAACAAATCCAAACAGTCTTTTTTTGAGCAGGTTAATTATACTTTTATATATTACTGCTTGCTTTTGTACTGCTTGCTGGCGACAAAATTGTCTTTTTTTTAACGCAATTAGCCGTTATAAGTAAAAACTGCGAATATAATGTTGAAACTGGCCGTTGTTACGGTTTATTCGGGAGAATATTAAGTAAATCTTATTATTTTAATTGTTTAATATCAATCTTTTAATATTTCTAGTCAGCCCAATTTCAAGCAAGTGACTTAGTCAAGCTCTTCTGTATTTGAATATATAATCGTATTTAACCGGCAAGAAGCCGACCAGTTGTGTTTGCGTTCTAAAAAACCGGTTTGCCGTCAATCTCACGAGATAAACAAAACAAAAATCGCACTTATACAGGTAAGAGTACACTAATACATATTTGTTTATATAAATAAACGAACATTTTCTCTTTTCTTTTTGCGCAACGATTTTTTGTTTATGCGCGAGCCATGTCTATTTTTTGCGTTGTGGCCGCGGCACACAAAAATTTGAAAACAAAATGACTCAGCTTTTAATGCAAGAGCGAAAAGAGCCCCAAATAAGTGTTTGTATGCATATACATATATTCCGACTCAGGTCAGAGGAAACTTATGCCGATTGACGGTATACCAATCTCGTATCACACCTAACACTTTAAACATTTTATGGCGTATAGAAGTGCCGTTATCAGCTACAAACACAAAGAAAAACAAGCAAACGTGTGAAATAACACGAAAGTCAACAGAGCGATTTTATGCAAAAACGCAATAAGCCAAAGGCGATGATCGTCATCGGTCAAAACTTCGGGGTTCATTGGCGCAATTATCAACTTGGCCGTGACAGGTTTTATATTTTATTATAATTAGTCGTACTATCAGCTCGAGTAAGTCATCTTAAGGTAGTGTTTAAACAGTCAATTTTGTTTACTTTATAATTTAAATTCCTTACAAAATATTGTCAGATAAAAAACCGTCACAATTTTAGTTATGTATGCAAATACATAGCTGGATGGTTACGATCCTATTTTAAACATGTACATATGTATAGAAACTTTATTCACTTGGCTAGAATTTGGTTTGTTTTTTACTTTTTAAACTTACCAAAAATGAATTGGGCTGTATTGTCATTTGTTTACTCTTTCCTATTAGTTTATATGAGTGCTTGCTTATCATCAAATATAATAACAGTAAAGTATATTTGTTTATTAACGCTATCAATATGAAAACTATTTGCTTTTCACTTCTTGTTTACTAATTATTTATAGAAATCAGCTGCTTTTTATCAGCAAAACAAAACACTTGCAAACAAAAGTTGAGTTGGCAACCCTGCCCTTTTGTTGGTATACGTGCTGCAACACACACGCAAAAGTTGGCCACCGAATTGCAAGTAGAAGTTAAGCTGCCATATTTAAAATTAAATTGCGAAAATTAAAATGTATTTGCAAGGCGGATTCGACGAAATGCATGCATACATTAAATAAATATGCAAAAAACACAAAGGAGGTAAACAAGCAAAACGTACACACATAAGTTAAGTAGACTTGTGTTGGTGTGCCCGATTGAATGAACCTCCCTCAACCCAAAAACAACAAATACAGCAGCGGCAATGATAATACAATACATCGCGTTTTGCTCAAGGTAACAAGTGTTTAAAGTTTAAACATTAATATTCTTGGGGTTTGTGTACTTGGAGTCAAGCCTACGCACACGTACACAAGAAAAAATTAGAGGAACAAAATTCACAGTCAAATTCGGACATTTGAGTTTGAAGTCTACATAAATATAATAAATTTCTTGGCAAACCATAATTTGAGCTATAGAAACTAGAAAGCATAAAAAACGATCATATAACTTAGTTATGTTAATTCTATTACATAAATTGAATTCTACATTTGTTCCGTTTTTGGTAAACAAATTTTTGATTTGTTTATTTAAATATTTGAATTTTAAAAAAATGTTTAGAAATATTGATATTACACTTTTAAAATTTTATAATTACGCACTACAAAAATTTAACGTGAAATCATTAAATTAATTGAGTTTTTTCCGCGGTAAGTTTTGTTATATGGATTTAATGATTCGTTAAATCATTAAAGGTACCAATTTTTGTGTGTGCATACAGGGACGCTAAGTTAATGGCCGATCCGACACTTGGCCTTTATTGATTTGTCAAGAAGTGGTTTTAAGTGAACGTTTAAGTGTTTTGGCGGAAGCGGCAAAAGGCAAATGAAAAACCAGGAAGCCAAGTTCTCGTACTTCCGCCTTTCCCTGCATTCATATGTTTTGTGGGGATTATTTAACTTCAGATTACCCGATTCCGATTCGATCCATTCGGTCCGAACTGATCTACTTACTTCCAATCGCGTCGAGAAGCTTGTCCGATTTTCCACCTTATATTTTGGGAGCCACTGCCTCCGGGCGACTTGTTGTTATTATCGATGGTAAATTTGTTATATTGCTTATAGTCGTTTTTGTCTTGCACTGAGAATTTGGCGTCGTTAGAAAAGCAGGAAAACAGGCAATTTAGCGTTGCATCCGACCCAGAAAGAATCCACACGAAGAATTTTGATATATATATTGCGAAATGTATTCGAGTAAGTGCTGTGTGCGGATACACGTCCGTGAACGTCAAGCAAACGAATTGAAAAAATTGAAATGATTAATAAAGCAAGTAGGGAAGAAGTGAAGAAACATCGATTGCACTATCGACGCATCGATAGTTTTTGCGTGTATCGATGTTTCTCCATATTCAAAGCAGTGCTGCGCCACAAATGTAAGTCGAGTATTTGAAAATATTTGTAAAAACGTAAATTTACAAAAATATTTTACCATTTAAGTTAGTGGAACCACGGTTTCTGCCTGTGCTAATTTTTAACTCGTGACTCAAACCGAAATTGAGGACTGGCAAAATTATACGTTAAAACATACAGCTACTGATAAATTTTAAAGAGATCACTCGCACAGCAAACGTTTTGATGCGCCATCGACCTTCAATAGGTGTATGATTTAAAGCATATTTTTGTCACGTTAAATATTTATATGTTGTTTAGACAAAAACACTGAAGTGTCTTTTGGAAATGTTCGCCTGCTTTATAAAGCCCGAAAACTATCGATAAGCCCAAAGAACGATATTCTTACGATTTTAAATCACACGTCCGTTTAAAATTTTGATTTATTAATTTTTTTTAAAATCCTTGCTAAAAAATATCTTAAATTCGGAGGAATGGAAAAGTGATATGAAAAATTCGACATTTCTAAGTGATCTTTTTTTTTGAACAAGAGTATTTTTTATATTAATTTTGTGTTAATTTAATAATTGTTTTTGAAACTACATCGCTACTTAATTAAAGGCACAGAGGTTTGGACGCATATTGGCGCGCATTTAAAATGCAGAAAAAGTAAAAACAAATAAAACATAAATACATAACGAAAAGCTAACTATTAATTTGTTTAGTTAGTGTTGACCTAGGTTTCTCCTTTTCGCTGCTAGGATCCCAGGACTGGAGGTTCGTACTGCTGCAGAGTCCGAAGACCAACATGGCCAGCGTGTTAAAGGCAATCAGCGTGAACAGCACCTTATTCCATTCGTCCTTGGTGCCCTGCAATGTATATGATTCTATTATATAAATCCCGATAATAAGTCCTTTTAACTTTACAGTGTCCACCAAAGCGGCGACGAGATGGGGAGCTAAAAATCCGGAGAGATGAGCCATTCCATTGGCCAATCCCGAAACTAAGCCCGCGAACGAGGGCGCGAAGTAGAGCAGCGTGGGCCAGTAGCCACTGAAACCCATGTCCGTAGAGGCCATCATGAAGGCAAACATCACCAGGACCAGTGTTTTGTCCCCATAATCCGCCAGGATGATGACCCCAATAAATGCCGAGGTCAAAATGCCGCCTATTGTTAAACAAATAGATAACTTAGGAAGTATAATAAAGTATAAACTATGAGTCTTACAGATCCCGTACAGCATTCGTCGCATACAGTTCTGGTCGGGACCCACACGTCGCTCCACGTAGCTGCCACCCAGGATGCACACCACCTTCGAGCAGATCCCGCCCAGATAGGGAGCCGATGAGAGGTAACCCACTTTCCCCAGATCAAACTCCATGGCCTCGCGCATGAATCGCGGCATCAGCAGGGCGATAACCAGAAAAGTGTAGGTGTGGAACATGTGGGTCAGGACAAAGGCGAATGTGGGCGGAGAGGTCAGCAGGCTCCTCCATGGGATCCTCAGCACCTATGAGAAATGGTAAGGAGCTTAGAAGAAATCTTGATTACGAATCTTACAAGAATTTATACATACTTAGAGGCTTTAAACTCTTACAAAAAAAATGTGTATTGGAAAAATAGTTTTGGATATAGTAATACCAACAGTAAGATTTGTTTAAAAGCTAGCATAAATATTATTAAACAAATCTTAAGATCGTTGTGTGGACTGGGAGTCCCAAAAATATAGGGCATAGAGAAATGTCTAGTATTATATATACCTCATGAAAATAATAATCGTTTTAATGGTAATATTTTAAAGGAAATAATTCTTAATGCTCTGTCCCTCTGTTAAACCTATTGAATTTGTTTAAGACGAGATGGTATTTATTTAGTTTAGCACTTACTTGCTGTTCCTGAGGACCTAAATTACAGTTTCCTTGCAGCAGGTAATCCACCTCCTCCTCCAAGATGCGTGGATGCTGCTCCACAGTGTCGTAGATGAGAAAGCAGCAGGCGATGCCAAAAATAAGCGATACCCCACCCACCACATAGAAGGACAGCTCCCAGCCGAAGTTGCTCAGATAACTGCCCACCGGATAAACCAACGTGGAACCCATCAGGATGCCACTGTAGGCGAAGGAGAGGAGCGCCGTTCGCTCTGTGGGATGAGCCCAGGTGACAAACAGTTTGTACATCGCCGGATTACCACTGCCCTGTAAGCACAGAACAACTAGTTAAATGGATTGAATACTATAATAACTCTGTTTCTACTTACCGCCAGCAGGCCGCATATGACCAGATTAACCACCGCCATCTCGAAACTAAAATGGGCCATCGCTGGGAGCAGAATGTAGGCCACCGCCTCGAAGATCAGCGAAACGTTGAAAAGCACTTTGCTGCTACATCGATCCGCCAGATAGCCGGACAACGAGATGGACACCACGTAGCCGTAGTAGTAAACTCCGGGAAATGTCAACTCCTGGTTCCGAGTCCATGGTAAGTCGCCTGTCTGTAAAAATTATTTTAAACTGAAATATTAAAAGTTGAGTAGTTGCCAAATAAATATATTAGTTTCAATTTTAAATATTTTTGTTTTCTGTGTCAAACTAACTAAAATGAGTGAATTGAAGTCACTAGAATTAAATTACCTTAAACACCTATTTTAAATATGATTCAAATATTATGTGTCATTGTTATCAGCACTAGTTATTTTCCGAAAAAAAAATAATTCACTAAAATCTTAAAAAAATACATGTTTATTAAAGATTTAAATGATTGTTAATGGTAAATATTTGTTTTGTTTTCAAAACTATTAAGAGTTGTTTTGAATGCTTTTTTCATATCTCGATTCTTGAAAGATTTGACATTCCATTATATCCTGTTTAATATAATATTACTTGGAGATTTGGATTGCATGGTTGTGGGTAAAAACTTGCCAGAGTTTCTTGCATCAGTGGACTAAGACTAGCCCGGGAGCTTGTGGTGGTATTGCTCCCTGGCATTCGAGCCACATCTGGCGGAGTATTGAGAGCATCCTCCGGCCGTGGCATAACCATTTTCAGGATGATCATGCCGAGCATGTTCCTCATGGCAGCATGGAGGCAAGTGGCGAGGAAGGCGCAAATCGCATAGGTCAAACGCACGGATCCCAGGAGCCTGTGGGTGGACACACTCGACTGGGAGGGTCGTGGCAGGGTCCACGACTTACTGCCCATTTTGCAGCACTTTCAATTGAACACTTTT
Source organism: Drosophila fuyamai (assembly GCA_018153365.1). NCBI lineage: Eukaryota > Metazoa > Arthropoda > Insecta > Diptera > Drosophilidae > Drosophila > Drosophila fuyamai. Next base: position 7,940,603 of record JAECXW010000116.1, on the reverse strand, counting down.
TTGAACATAAGTACAAAACACTTGACAAAAATTAAACATTTAACCAAGCGTAACTTGAGCTATGGAGCGACTGATTGGCATTTCGTCGGCAAGGCAACTGCAAACGCCCGCCGATCGGTTAAAGATGTTACAACGCGAAATAATTTGCTATTTGTCACGATTTGGTGGCTAGTTTATCGTCGTGCTCTCGCCGGAATATAGAGAATAGAATTTATCTGGAAACTGTAAAAGAGACAGAGGCAAAAAAATGAAAGCAAAACACATGTAAAACGGACGGACATTGGCGATAAGAATTCGCCACTGAAACTAAGCTCAGAGAGCTTTAACATATAGCATATCTCTTATTTATCTTTTTTTATGACCTGAACAGTTTCAATTATTCAAAGATTTAATGGAGATAGGTACTATATATGGTCTGTGTCAAGAATTTTTCACTTACAACAATAAAAGGTTACCTCTAGTTATCGAATTCTTTTCGGGAAATGTTATTCCGAGTGCCTAAAACGCATGAGCTTTGGTGCTCTTAATAAAATAAGTAGAGAAAAAGTAGAGAAATAAGTTTTAAATTATTAATTTTTTTAAATTTAGTATGGTAAAAAATTTCTGAAAATTCTGGCCGTAGTACTCGATATGCAATTTCAACAAAAGTTTAAAGATTGCAACCAATTTGTTTTTTATGTATAATACCATTTTGAAAAATATTACTCTTAACATCATATATACATATGTTTCAGGATCGCAAATATTTGTATTACATTACAATCTTAATTGATTATATATTTTACCGCCTGAATAAGTAATACGCTAAAACAAAATTAGTTTTAATATTATCTATTCTTGAATTGAGTAGCATTTTTGTAACTCATAAAAACCAATCTTATGACGTTTACTAATCAAGGCTCTAATTCGCCATTTAATTTTAGCGTGTCTAAAGGATTTCCTATACAGATTGCTAACCTTAGTCAAGAAACACATTCGATATGAGAAAGAAAAGCTAAGTAATAAAAATAACAGAGTGAAAGCGATATCAAGAAAAGATTTCAAACAACATGTTGGTGTATTATGCACGGCATGTGGGAAATCGTTTTTCACGTTCCGATTTGTGCTGCACCGTGTAAGGAGAAAGGAGGGACGAGGTGCAGTCGGGTCAAAGTGCACGCTTTGACCAGTCCAGTCCTGACAGCCAATTGGCTTTCACATGGCCCGTGTCAGGCATGTCTTTCTCCATCAACTTGGATTCACACACGTCGGGCACTCAACTAGCCACACTGCAAATAAATGGTAAGCTTATCAAATATTTACTACTGCACTTAATTTCTGATTATATTTAACTTTTAAAGGAAAAATGCTTATGCTAAACTATGAATAATTCAGAAAATAATTTAAACGGTACGACTAATTAATAACAGACGCATTTAAGCAATAGGTGTACTACTTTAATTTTGTAAATATTTTAGAATGGGTTCTACATTTTAAAACGCATTTTTGTTTAGCTATTGACATAAGGATTAAATGGCTAATAGCTAATATATTAAAATGAACCAAATTTCTTATAAAAAAATCAATGAACTACAATTTAGAATAATATTATTTCTATATTAGTTATATATTAAGTACTTTTTTGCATATCAATTATCATTATTTTTACCATACTTATGTAAATGCCCATATGCGTTTGCAGACAACTGTATGCACTTTGCTTATCTAGTTGGTAGCATCGCTTAGTCTCAATGCACCGTGTTCTATTTTTCGCTCCGCCTGCACTATGTTTCGATTAAAATTTTGAATTTTGTATGAGCCGCAAATGTTGGTTGTCGTTGTCGTTGTCGTTGTTTCTGTTTTAGTTTTTGTTTCTGTGATGTTCTATTGTTGTTAGCTCATTTGGCATGCATATGGGGAGCGGGCAGGGTGCCACGACTTGGACTGGGACGTTTTACACATTTACAGACTTTTTGATTGATTTTTTATTTATACGCCGCATATGTCGCCCCATTCGAGTGACTAAACTTCGCGTCCTCTATTCCGGTTTTCCACTCTTCGGAGGGATTCCGTATTCAGGTATTCCTATTTGCTGTGAGCGCATATGTCGACATCGAATCTCGAGGGCAATGCATTGTTTGCATTTGCATAGCCAACATGTTACTCCGCCGTTAGCCTTACCTTGTCCTGGTCGCGTGTCCCGGCCAACAAAACACTTTGTTTTCGGTCTAAAAATACCCATTTTGGCCACCAGGGAGTCCGGTTTTTTGCCGAGCCAACTGCGAGCGGGAAAATCCAACCAATTTCCACGCTCACTCTCACCCACTTTCCCTTTGGTCGTAAAAAACAAATGTTGTGTACATTGGACATGCTTTTTCTAAAACAGAAAATGACAAAATTTAACACCAAAAGAGAGGGTAACGGTCTGTTCATGTGCCACAGTAGAACTTCTCTAAAACGGTTTTAAATTTCCAACATTTCGAAACTGTTTAAATCATTACAAGAGGTAATTTATATTGTTTATTTTTTTTGCATATAACATTTTTTTTGCCTCATAAGTAAAAATATTATTTACATTTAATACCATACAATGAAATTTTTATAGTTAGAGACACTTTGGGAATTGTTAACGAAAGAATAGGTATATGTCAGAAGTTATACTCATATGTGTGGTGTGATATCCTAGGTAACTGCTGACATTGTTCGTTAGTAAGTGCCCACAAATACGGCAGATGGCAAATGGGGCCATCGAAGGACCCTTAATGACCTAAACAAAGTGTCGAAAGAAACCATATGATCTGCCTTTAATCGCCATTTCGAGACTGTATTGTGATTAATAATGAATTATTTATAAATATTTCATTGATTTAAGGTGATTACTGTTTTTTTCTCTACCAATAAACAACGAGTAAGCAATATTTAGTAAAAAATGCAACAAAGTTCTTAACTGCAATGGTTGCATTATTAAAAACACTCTGTAAATTGAAAGTCTTACATTACCAATTACCACATCATAGCCAACAAAAATATTAGGAATCCCGGACAAGCTCCTAATATTACGCTGTATATCCGGATATCAGGAAGTCACTCGCATACAACCACCTGACTTTTGCTGACCAACATTATCCTGGATTCCGTTCCAGGTAAATAAGTTAGCCCCAAGCCCCAATTTTTTTTACTTTTACTTTTTTTGTGGTTTACCATTTCCGACGAATCCTTTGTTTTCCCACCTGGCCAAAAGAGAGCGAGGGAGATGGAGAGCAAAACAAGTGCTGTCCAAAATTTGTTGAGGGTTCAATTCCAATGAGGCCACTTGACCCAAATTTGTTTCTTCCACAGTTTCTGGCAGGGATTTATTGCCGCTTATGTAAAGTTGTAGCCTCTTTTGGTCGGAAATCATTATTTTGCAATAAAAACTTGGCAAAGTGCTTAAAAGTAATTTTCTATAATTTATTTTTGCTCTTTCATTTTCATATCTTTGGTGAATGGTATTTTTTTTTTCTGCGCGAACTTTATGAGCCCTCTAATAGTGCATGGTTTTCATGACACGACAGTTGAAGGGCGGAAAATTGTTGCTCTGCCAGTGGCTCAAAATATAGTTACCTTAACAATTAGGACCCGAAGACGTGCCTGAACCACGAGTCGCGTTTTAAGTGTTTTCCGCTCTCAAATGCACTCGAAAAAAATTACAACAGGTTTTCGAAAGAAGCACTGGTGATCGATTTCATTTGTTGCATTTTTTTTAACATTATTTATATAAAATTTTTAATTTATTTAACATTAGGTTAGAGAATGCTGAGGTTTTAATTTAATCCATAAAAAGAAATGAAGTCAAAAAAATAAAAAAAGTATTAGGTCCGCCTCAATGTAATCTAGTTTACGAGCTTCGTTAATTTAAAGACATATTTAAAATAGCAAAAATAGAAATTTTGAAAAAAAGTGTCAAAATTTGCTGCTATTTTAAGACTTTTGGCTGGGGATCCGTTTATCAATATCAACATATATAACAGATGCTTCGAGCTAAGGAATTTGGCTGTAAGCTCCGAATTATAATTTTACAATTTTTTTAAATCTAATAAAACCAAAAAAAATTAAATTGTAGCTTACTTTTTGTGGGTGTATTTACCGCCTTCGTCCTATTTTGACATTCTCACCTGCTCTCCCGGTGTCACTCTCACTTTCGCACTCCGCTCAGTTTTCGTTGGACGTCGCCGAGAGTCGTAAACATACGAAGTCAAAGGTAAACCCATTAGTAGCGGCTTGAAGCTCGCTACGAAAGGATCAAGGTTCCTTCGTGGTTCGCGATTTGAAAAGAGTCCTGTACTAACGAATCGCGCGTAAAAAAATGTAGTGATATTTTGCCAATTGACCAATCGGCAACGCAACATATTTTTTTAAGCTAGACAACTTTATTAAATAAATAAAAAACTTCGTGTGTAAGACAACCAAACTAATCAAAGATTAGCAGTGCCGGAGAAAGTAAAGAAATTAAATTTCTTTATTACATAATTATACCCATACTAGGGTAATTTGTTCTCAAAACTTTAATGAGTATCGATTCTGTGTGGAGAATAAAAACGTGTTTCCCGTGGACGACGGGTCATGGAGGTCATCACATTCGGCGCGCCAACGCTTAACGTATTTCAATCCATTATATGCATAACCACACCAAAATCTCCAACACATCAATAAAAAAAAACCCAACGAGTGGAGGTTCTCACCAATACAAAGCCATTAATAGGGCGTCATTTATTACATATCGAATGTGGAACTCATTCCCATTTCGATTCCCATAACCATCCCCATATCCATTCCCAGCAAACTAACGAGCCCACTAGCATGTGTTCTTGAAATCCACTAATTTAGTTTATTATTAGTATTATTTGTTGACTTCGTTGTTGCATGCATTAGTTGATTAAAGATGGACTCGAGATGTAAGCCAAGCTGGCAACATTTGTAATCAATGATAAATTAAAATTATTCAGCGATCCTCTGATGGCATAAAAATAGCCATTCAACAGTGCTAAGGAAAAAAGAACAGTGAAAAGTGAGTGCTAAAAACGGCAGACATCACATTATTAAATTTCCTGATTCGACCATCAACAGGAGTCACATAAAAACCAATGTGAGTAGAACGACAATCGCAGCATGGAATTAAATGGGGCAATACAAGTCGATAATTCCAAAGTGCGTCCTTGCACTTGTACCGAATAACTTTGGGCACATACAAATCCATATCTATGTGTCTATAAAAAGTTGTATATAATATGTGTTGTTGGGGTGGAAGGGCTATAATTTCTCTTGCACCTGTCGCTGCTCCTTTCACTTTATCGCGTGCGTGGCAAAGCATTTTTATAGCCACAAAATGTCCTTTTACGTTATGTTACTGAAAAAAAACGGAAGGGAAAGCACCAAACAATAACAAAACCACCTAGCGGGAAAACTGTGAACGCTGTCGGAAAAAGGCAACAAACCAATAGAAGCCCACGCATTGTCCAGCCCTCGGAACCCCATTCATTACGCTCTGTATTTTGCTCGAATCTGAAGGGGTTGCCTTTTTGGGGTCAGTCAATTGCCATCCGGTTGCATTTCGCACTCATTGAAGCTAAAGGGCAGTGTTAATGCTGTTGAGGATGTCATTATTTGGCCCCGAGTTAACCCCATTTACATCGATTGCTCTTTAGTTATGGACAATTCAATAAATACTTTCAAGGTCGCCAATTGCGGCATTAATAGTCATCGTTGTTCTGTTATTTTTAACACATAATTCATATTGAACTAAAAATACACTCCACTTATTAATTAACAAGCATGTCGTTCTAACGACAAAATCGGTGGATCCTGGACGGAATGAAGCGCAGGCTCAGAAGACCATGGAAAATTGGGCACACGCAGAGTGACCTTCTAAGTGAAACGCCCCTTTCTTCGTCACGGATGACAACATATTGAGAATATAAAAGTACAAAAGTCTCTATAGATCCCAGAGGTTCCACAATTTTTGCAAATAATAACAGGCGCTAATGGGATTTAGAAAATAATGATGCTGTTGGATAATATGTATCCATTTTTTATACAAAGAAAAAAATTGTTTTTTTTTTTAAATTTTAAATCTTAGAGTATTCAGCTATACTCTTATTATTGTTTTTTTCATTTAAAAGTTTTAAATGCATTCTTGATAGTAAAACAATTAAATCTTTTTATACTTCCTGTAGCTGTATGTGATTGTATCTGAGCACATAGTAAACTTTTTTCACATACTGTTTTTAGATATTAGGATGAATATTTTAGTGTTATTGGGTTGTAAAAGTTAAAATTGAAGAATAATTTCTTTAAAAATTAAATTCAAACCTCGTTGATGTTGTGGATGTCCAAAATACGGAATAATTCTTAACTGAGTTATCAGAATATAAACCAAACAAACAATTATAAGTGATGGCTACAAGGGTAATTAATTTTCTAAATTTCCAAAGGTTATTTAAATTGCTCAAAATTGCTGATGACTTCTTAATTATCAAAATAAAAGGGACACAAATAATTATCTGTGATTGCTACAAGATTATTCCATTTAAAATTGTGGAATAAATCTTAGATGAGTTATCAAAGTATAAAAGTCACATATAATTGCCAGTGATTGCTACAAGATTATTCCATTACAAAAAAAAAAAACTTACTAATAGACGTTCTGATAGTGTGAGTCATAGATTATTTAGTTAATTTAGTGTTGGAGTCTAACCATCGATATAAAACTGCTGTTTCAGCGTTATCAGGTTAACTCTAGCAAGGAAACCAGAAGGGGTTAACATTTTACTACAGCCATTAGGCAAAAGAACAGGTGTGCACAGCCAGGTGCCGACACTGATAAGTGGCCTCTTACTGATACCGCCTGAAATAGCCACCGAGCGGCGATGGGCCCTCAAAGTGGGTAATCACTGTAGCCCCGGCAACCAATTCCGGTGATATTTGGCCAAAATCGCTGGCTGAAACTCCGCATCGCGGTAATTTAAGTTGGGATTATCTGGGAAAACCATCGACCAACACCACAGCTGCCACCGGTTAATCATCAATGTATGAGTATTTTTATGGCCAACCAGCAGATAAGATTAACCGGAATTGAGCACTCGATAGAGTCCAATCTCCGCAGAAAGTGGTCAGTTGCCTTTCGGCCATATTAGCCAGCAGTTCAGGGAAACATTCTCTGCCCGGGAAAATGTCAAACTTCCAATGGTTTCTAACGCTCGGCGTCCTGTGTTGTGCGGTTGTCAATCCTCAAGGTAACAGAAAAGGAGAGCGGAATAAAAACAAAAGTCGGGGGAAATCATGTGGCTGCGTGCGATTTCCGGTAATTGAATTAAAGCCACGATTATTCGGGTGTGAGGCCATCGAAAGGGCAGCACAAATTGGTGTACAAATATCGTAGGCGTTCGACAGTCATAACATTAAAGAAACCGGAGTAATTAATGCAAACGCAATCAAGGTCAAGTACTTTGCCCTATTGACCCCACCGCCGCCCCCTAACCACAAGCAGTCCCTCACGAAAGTCCAAGTCCCAAGGTCCTTTGCGCTTGGAGAAATTGGTTTGCCGGCCACGGAAAATGGAAATTAAAGTGGCTAAGCGTCGAGCGAAATTCAGCTTTTCTTTTGTGTACTATTGTTATTGTTATTACCATTTCTCGGTGTTGTTGCGGCTGCGTTGATACTGTTTTTGTATGGAAATTTTTTCGTTGCCGCAACCTCATCCGGAAGTCGTTGGCGTATACGTAATAAATTGCGGCCCCGACACGTTGCGTGCCAAAAGAAGCTTTGCGTTGCGATGCGGGGAATTCGGTTCTCGAAAGGATGGGGTTGCCTTTTATGAAGTTAATAATCAGCTGGACAGGTAGATAACTGGGCGTGGCCCCGCCTAGTTTGACGAGAATGTGCAATCAGAGATTTATCGCATCAAGGATTATATCTAGAAGTGATGTCATTAAAAACGATTTAAAAGGCAAGGAATTTACACATTACGCATTTTCTTAGGCCTATTTCATTAAGCCATGCCCTGGTTATTCTAACTTACAAAAACCCTAACTATTCGTAGTCAGGAAATGAATTCAAAATCAGCTTAATCCAGTTCCTAACAATGTGGTTAATGAAACTATAAGCTCTATTTCTTACAACTATAAATGTATATTACTAAATTGCATATATCGCAGTTTGCTCATTTAGTTACCTAGAATTTATTATTCCGTTCTTAAAATTTTTTTCTATTTAGACGTTACAATTTCCTTCGGCGTTTTAAAGAAATAATGGCTAAGACCTTAAGGACTATGTTTATGTACATAATAATACATATATTGATCAGGGTGTTTCCAGATTACATTTGTTAGGCTTTAGAAAAACATTAACTTTACAAATTTGTGGTGGCTGCTGATTTCTTTAAAATTAACAAAAATGTGCCCCACCTTCTGTGGGAACTGGGGACGGGCTTGAATAATTAAGCGGGGCGAATGGAGGTCCCAAACTAGGTCGACACATCCGAGTGTGGACACAGGCACCGCCAAGACGTTAATTTTTAACCAACCAGGCTGGCGTTTCACCCGTTTCTTAACCCATTGCAGGCGGCGGCGGCGCGTTGGCCGTATTTTGGCCATGTGAAAGTGCGGCGGACTGCACAGCTGACGGCTCGAGCTGCGACCTGGCCAGCGGGCAGTGCGAGTGCTCCACATTCGACTTGGTGCTCGCGGATAACTTCACCCAATGCCTGGCGACGTCGCTCATTGGTGACCGGTGCGACGACAGCGTCCAGTGCAATCTTATGCCAACGGGGGCCAGTTGTAAAGCCGGGGTCTGCGATTGCGCCGATGGCCAGAACTATCTGCGTGGCAAGTGTCGCCCACTGAACGGACTCGGCGAGTCCTGCGAAACGGTGAGAAGTGCCATACATCCTTTTAATTCAATGGTACACATTATGCCCTATTTGCGCAGGACTTGGACTGCTATTTTGGATACGATCGTGCGTCTGTGAGTTGTCAACAAAACGTGTGCGGCTGTGCAAATGGCTATTATAATAGATATGGAAACATCTGCCGTCGCAAATCAATGGGTGAGTACGATGGATAATCTGTACACAAATCGGCGAATTTAAATAGAAAATAATTAGTTCTGATGTTCACCGAAATATTAAAAAAATATAGCTTAACACCTAAAATGTATTAGTATAATAGGGAACAATTTATTCATAATATGGCTGAACATAAAAGTTTTTAAGCACTTTATCTGATTTATTTTTCTTATTAGACAATATAAAATTAAGCTCCTTTTAAACCTTTAAATTAGAAACATTAATAAACCCAGATGACAGCTAAGTTTATTTGAATGAGCTAATATATTTGTAATAGTTAACTAATGTTACATTTATTAATTACTGATTAATTTTGAAGAATAAGAAGAATAAGAAATAATGTTTAATTTACTTGCTGGTTTAAGGGAATTTAGCGATTTATATTTGATCTGTTAAATAACAAAAACCCTGTAAATTGTAGAGGAAAGCGATGCCTGCGTCGTTAACGAGGACTGTGATGCACTGGGCGCCGGTGCCGAGTGCGTGGCCCTAGTATGCACCTATGTGGACGAGATCACAACGACATTGGGCCCCGGGACCGAGGATACGGAGACCACCAATCCGGGGTCGCCGGGCGAGGACGAGGACTCGACCACAGCGGAGGCGATCACCGAGACCGCCGAGCCTGACTTTGAGCCTGAGCCTCAGCAGCCGACCTTCAGGAGCCGCAGGCAGCTAACCAAGGCCTTCGTGCACGCCCCCCCGCCCACTCACAGCGATGCCGCCGCCCAGGTGTCCTTCGCCCCCCTCGCCAACGGCGACACCGAGCCGCTCATCTCCCCGCGATCCCACGAGATCGCCGTCCAGACGAGCATCGAGAAGTACGAGCTGAGGGAGGTGGGTCGCAGCGTGCGGAACGCGGCCACCGCCACCACCAACACCGCCACCGCATCCACGAGCACCAGCAGTCGGCGCAACTCCAGCCGCAACCAGAGCCACGCCCACAAGCACCGCCGACGCTTGCCCGCCCTCTTCCGCTTCGATGACGAGGACATCAAGACCTACTCCACACTGGGTTCCAGCCGGGATGACGACGACGCTGAAGAGAAGAAGTGTGAGTTCTTATTCCCCTTCTTTTTATTTAATTTAAACCACGAAACGCGACTTCTTTAGCTGAAAGGGAAGTGTAAGTTCTCATTTTCTTTCCTTTTTTTAAATCTAACCACAAAACGCGAATTCTCCAGCATAAACGGCAATGGTTCTAAAAATTCTTTTTTTTATTATTATTTTACGTAAATATACCAATACCCAAGAAAATTGTTTTTTTTTAATATAACATAAATTTCAGATCCCTTGTATTATATATATATTTTATATATTTTCTAGATGGCAGCAGCTGTACAGATAATGGAAAATCATGCTCGGGTCTGCCGCACTCGATTTGCTCCAAAAATATTTGCTTTTGTCGCCAGGGATACTATGCCAAAAATGGAAAATGTTTTGCAGGTAATTAAACTACAATGTCTTTGTTTAAGTATTTTATAAAAATATAAATCTTTTAATAGAGTTGGGAGAAATTGCGGAGAGCACGGACGAGTGCGAATATGAGTTCGATGATGAGTCCAAAACTTGCGTTTGCCAAAAAAACTATTTCTACGAGCGGGATCTGCGCAACTGCAGGAAACGTAGGTGGATCCTCTGGTGAATGTCCCTGAACCCCTCGATTAACACCTCACCCTCCTCCCACAGCCATCCAATACCACTTGTCCTGCACCTCGAACAGCCAATGCAGTCCCTTCGGAGCCTCCTATTGCCATCCGGAGATCCCGAGGCGGTGCACCTGCGAGGAGTACGCCCTGTACGATGCCATCAAGCAGCTCTGCGAATACAAACAGGGTCTGGGTGCCGAGTGCGAGTCCAATGACGCCTGCCCCGTGGACCACTCCGTCTGCTCCAATCGCCTCTGCGTTTGTGCGGATCACTACTTCGAAAAGGACGAAGCCTGTCTGCGGGGAATCGGTGCCGACTGCTCGGTGGACGATGACTGCATAGCTGAGGACACCACCTGCCAGGAGAAGGACGAAGAGGACCAGTCGCGCACCTGCCAGTGCCGAAAGGGATACGTGCACTTCAAGGATCAGTGCCTCAAGGAAGGTTCGTAGTTTCGGGTTGCAATAGTGATTAGGTTACATTAGGAAATTAAACCTATACTAGAGGAGATAAGAAAGACATAATTATATAATCAAGAAATGCTGGAAATATGAAAATGACATTGCGTTGGCTTAAATACACATTTTATCTTCTTCAGTGTTATACAAAAATTTACAGAACTGATTTGTGTGCTTAACTTAATTGAAAAATACATAATTTAGCCTTAATAGCTAATTATTAGCATTAGCAAATAAACACGAAAAAAAACCAATGAAAGTTTAAAGATTAAGTTAAGACTGAAAGGAATTTAAAACAAGAGAGAACGCTATAGTCGGGTGCCCCAACTATCAGATACCCGTTACTCAGGTAAAAGGAGTGCGAGGGAGATGGAGATAGAAACTTTGATCACGCATAACTTTTTAACGAATGGTCCGATTTGAAAAATTTCTTCTACATTTCGATAGGTATTGATAAACACAATAAAACTGCATTTTTACTTTTCCGAAATATTTAAATTTTTAAAATCGTATATAAGCGATTGTGGGCGTTAAAGGGGGCGTGGCACCTTTTTGAAACAAACTTGCGCTGCGTAGGAACTCCTAGAATCTGCATGCAAAATGCCAATCTTCTAGCTTTTATAGTTTCCGAGATCTCAGCGTTCATACGGACAGACAGACGGACAGACAGACGGACAGACGGACAGACGGACAGACGGACAGACGGACATGGCTATATCGACTCGGCTAGTGACCCTGATCAAGAATATATATACTTTATAGGGTCGGAAACGCTTCCTTCTACCTGTTACATACTTTTGCACGAATACAATATACCCTTTTACTCTACGAGTAACGGGTATAATGATGCGGCTCTTAGTTTATAATATTATAACAAGAGAGAACGCTATAGTCGGGTGCCCCGACTATCAGATACCCGTTACTCAGGTAAAGGGAGTGCGAGGGAGATGGAGATATAAACTTTGATCACGCATAACTTTTTAACGAATGGTCCGATTTGAAAAATTTCTTTTACATTTCGATAGGTATTGATAAACACAATAAAACTGCATTTTTACTTTTCCGAAATATTTAAATTTTTAAAATCGTATATAAGCGATTGTGGGCGTTAAAGGGGGCGTGGCACCTTTTTGAAACAAACTTGCGCTGCGTAGGAACTCCTAGAATCTGCATGCAAAATGCCAATCTTCTAGCTTTTATAGTTTCCGAGATCTCAGCGTTCATACGGACAGACAGACGGACAGACAGACGGACAGACGGACAGACGGACATGGCTAGATCGACTCGGCTAGTGATCCTGAACAAGAATATATATACTTTATAGGGTCGGAAACGCTTCCTTCTACCTGTTACATACTTTTGCACGAATACAATATACCCTTTTACTCTACGAGTAACGGGTATAACAATTATTTACTAATTATTAAAAAGAAATTTAAAATGTTACGGCTCTTAGTTCATAATATTTTAAACCATTTCAATAATAACAAGAGAGAACGCTATAGTCGGATGCCCCGACTATCAGATACCCGTTACTCAGGTAAAAGGAGTGCGAGGGAGATGGAGATAGAAACTTTGATCACGCATAACTTTTTAACGAATGGTCCGATTTGAAAAATTTCTTCTACATTTCGATAGGTATTGATAAACACAATAAAACTGCATTTTTACTTTTCCGAAATATTTAAATTTTTAAAATCGTATATAAGCGATTGTGGGCGTTAAAGGGGGCGTGGCACCTTTTTGAAACAAACTTGCGCTGCGTAGGAACTCCTAGAATCTGCATGCAAAATGCCAATCTTCTAGCTTTTATAGTTTCCGAGATCTCAGCGTTCATACGGACAGACAGACGGACAGACAGACGGACAGACGGACAGACGGACATGGCTATATCGACTCGGCTAGTGACCCTGATCAAGAATATATATACTTTATAGGGTCGGAAACGCTTCCTTCTACCTGTTACATACTTTTGCACGAATACAATATACCCTTTTACTCTACGAGTAACGGGTATAATAAATAATTATACAAAAAGGACTTTATATCATTTATCGCTCTTAGTTCATAATACTTAAAAATAATTACTTATTATTAAAAAGCTACGTTTTGAACTATTTTCTTTTTGTTACTATTAAGACTATAAATGTATGGCAGGAGGTAAATGATTCTAATGTTATGTAAAATCATTTCAGCTGAGGAACTGGAGGACGAGTGCGTTGAGGACGAGCAGTGCAAACCGCTCCTGGCCAGATGCAATTCGGAGGGAAAGTGTGGCTGCACCGATCAGCAGCACGAGAAGAATGGGGTCTGCGAGACGAAGCGGGGTAACATAAACTTTAGATTTCCATATTAGTTCTGAAAATAATATTATTATTATGTTTACAGAGCTTGGAGAATCGTGCACGAAGGCCACCGAGTGCTACACGGAGAAGGATCCCGAGAACGTGGAGTGTCGCAACTCAATCTGTCAGTGCAAATTCGACTATCAGGCGAATGCCGAGCAGAAGCAGTGCATTCGTGTGATGCCCAACAAGAAAAGTGAGTAAATAAAACATAGAGAAAAAGGAGAATGTGCTATACTGATTTGAATCAAAAACTTAAAGCAATGGAAATTCCCTTTGATAATGTATTACGAAAATCAAAATATTTTATACTTATTTTATAAACTGTTACACTAACTTAAGAAAAAGAATCGACAATATTTAGTTTATCCTGGATCCCTTTTAAACTCTCTTTCTTATTGGAAATATAATTTGTACTTGCCAATGGTTAATTAAATAATGACTAATTAAAAATTCTATAAAAAAAGGTAGTATGAATAAATGCTTTATTTTTGTGTAACCTTAGGTGATTTTATTTGTAACAAAACTGAACTGTTCTTTATTTCCAATCCCCTATCCACAGATTCTTCCGGTAGACCCAGTGCTCTAAAAATCATCACCTTCATGCTGATTGGCTCCGCTTTCCTGATCACCAGTGCGGCCATAAAGCAGGCCTATTACTAAAAGCAATCTTATTCCTTTAAAGGCGTTGTGAGGAGTGGCGAGGATTTGGAGGAGTTTGAGCAGGGACGATGGCTAAGGACCCCGGGGACAATGGGGATCGGCGGCCAACTGGACTGGAGTGGCCAGTATTAGCCAAGTTAGAGGCATGGATCCAGGTCCATGTGCAACGTGAATATAAATCAACTAGTCCTTAAGCTGATATTTAGGAGTCGAAGCAATATTTGAAGAGGAGTCCTCCAAGGGACTATCGCTTATCTAATACGGCTAACAATAATGACAAATTATCTTTAAGTTTGAAGTTAAACTGCTTGTTGATAGGCTAAGCAAACAGTTTTTAACCAAATTGTAATATACATCATAATAAACTAAGGTCAACGAAGAGTTGTATCAAATCCAGGAATTCTTGATTTTAATTATTTTAACCAAATCCTTTGGTTGGTTTACAAAATATACCTACTGGATTTTAGTTACAAAAAGGAAGATACAAATTTGCATTTTATTTCGTTTCCCATCGACAAATATAAAATCTTCGAAATGATTTCCAAACAGTAACCCTTGATAACATTATCGGAATTGCTTTGGCCGATTACGTTCTAGAACACATTTTAAATTCAGGCAGTGATCATCGTACACATAAAATTTTAAGTGAAACAATGGAAGACGATATGGAACCCTTTGTGAACGGGTTTTTTAGTTATTTAATTGAAAATATGAGCCGATGGCCGGATCTTCCAAGGGAAGATGCACTGCGTCAGGCAGCGCAAAACTGGAAAAATTTAAGCTTGATGGAAAAACAAAAGTACCGAACAAAGGTAAGAATGTTCTTACAATAAAAGAAATACATATTGGCAATAAGTTGTATTATATAATTCTGCTATGATTTGTGAGTATATTTCTAATGGAAAACCTAATCCTGCAGATAGAAAAGCGCAGAATGAGGAATGATCATAAATGTATCAATCGCCGTCACAAGCGCCAACCTGAAAAACCTAAGCCTCCCTGCGCCAGGTCCTCTCCACCTTGCTCTCGTCCTTCATCCCACAGGATGAAGAGAATGAAAAGATGTCCAAGAAATTGCGGGTCCTCGCGCTCAAAAAGTTCTTGCAAACTGAAAAGAAGCAACGCAGTAAGTCCCGGCATAATTAAATATTTTTATTCATTCTAAAAACACAAAAATCGTAATTCGTTTGAATACTAAAATACTTTATTTTCCTCACTTATAATATATTTATTAACGTTGATTATAATTAGAGCTTAAAGTATAAATTTAATTTTTTAAAGAATACATTAATTTTATAATCCAACGAAATCAAATTTAAATCGATTTAAACAGACGACCTATTTCTAAAGTTTTTTCTTTTGTAGATTTACATTTAAATTTATTTTTAGATTGACATTACATCTTTATACACCATGTTATTATTTGTCTATGTATTTCTCTTACTAACAGTTTTTAATTCTACATATGTGATTGAAAAATTGTGTCTATATTGATAAGAAATTTTTCTGCATTCAAAAAACTTCTGCTGGTTATCTTACAGACGGCTATATTATTTTTATTGCTGTCTAATCAGGGTTTCTTATTCTATCAACAGTAATTTCGGAAAGATCTGGTTTACCATTGCTCAGACAATTGATTAATTCATTTACTTTGGTTTTCTTTTTTTCGATTTAAATGATTTATTATCATTATTGACGATATTTTCATCGCGCGGTTACGTTATCAAGTTTACGATGGCTTGTATGACAATTATTAGCCCGACAAAAATGATATATGAATATTATTTATGTATATTTCATAGTCAGCAAAAATATGAATTTTTGGTTATTGACACTTGTATATTTCCTAGGAATTTTCGAATCAAATCTAGTCGTCTACAAACCATTGTCAAAGGGTTTTGGATGTTCATAGGTCTCATAACTCATTTGCACTCAGATCCAAGACATCAGGAAAACAGTGTCAAATAGTTTCGGGGGAAATTTCAAGGTACAAATAGGTAAAGTCGCTTTTGTCGTGAGAAAATTGCTGAATTGAATTGCCAGTAAATTTCAAGTCTCAAAATGTCTCACACTTGCCCGGTCCATACTAAGGACTCCCATGCCATAATCATGTAAGTTTCGAACGCATCCTTTGCATAGAAAATATGTCAACGGCTTCCGTCAGCCATTGCAATATTTTCCATTCCGCAATTAACAATTTGACTAATGTTATATATATTCAACTCGAATTTGGAAATACCAGTAGTAAGGTCTTAATTTTAACTACAACCTGCGCATTTTTCTAAAAAAAATGATCAAGTTTGAATTAATTTTCAAAGCTTCTTAAGCTTTTAAATCGAAGTCTCTAGTAATACCGCAACTTAAATTTTTTTGGCATATTCCTCTTTAAAACTTTATTGCATATTAGGATTAGAATTTGTTTTGTATTTTTAAAAAATTCAAATAAATCGTTAACGCGCTTCAGTCTCCGAGCAATCGAATTGATTAAATCTCAACTTGGGAAAATTAAATTGAATCTACATTCCGGTTTTCTCTGTGTAACGTTATGGTCCGCACCCAGCACCAAATCCGCTGAATCGGATGACACGAAGATCGCCATGTGTGCCAACTTGGAGTTGGACAGCTGCCGGGCCGAGAACTGGCAGCTGAAGAAGAAGCTGGTCGAGTACGAGGCCACGATCAAGAACCTCGAGCAGCTGGTGACCACCATTGCGGACAAGCAGCACCAGATCCTCAGCGAGGTGGTGGAGATGCGCAAGGAGAGTCGCGCCGCTCCGATGGAATCATCCAATTCCCAGATTGACTCCTCAGGATCCCCGTCCGTGGAACTCCGTGACGAGGAAGAGGATGGCTACAGACCGGACTCTGAATCCGAGGGCGACGCTACCCAGTCCCCGGTCCTCACTCGCCGTTCCTCGATGGCCTCACTGATTTCACTGTGCTTTTCATCGACCAGTTCGCTGGGCTTTTCCAATGCCGAAGATAGCTCTGATTCTGAATACGAACGAAATCTATATGCCGAATTGGGCATGGACCGCTATTCCGATCCCGACACAGATCACTCGGAGGAGGTTGGGGAAGCCAATTTGGTTCCCATCACTCCGCCTGTGATTTCGCCGATACAAGATTACACTTCTGAGGGCGATAGCGAACAATAAGCCCACTCGCACATACTTAAACATTTGCTTAAATGGACAATTATAAGTTGGTTTGAAAATATTATTATTATTTCTTTATTGAGGGAAGATAGCGATATCTAACAACTACTTAAGAATTAAAACATTTTGATACTAAAAACGCGATCAAATAGTCTTGTTGATATTTGCTCATACAAGAAATATTTTAAAGTATTACAGTATTATTTTTTTATTTATGTTGCACATTCTGTCTTACCCCAAGTATCAAATTAAATTATGGTTAAAGAAGTCTTAAAACAAGGGTTCGTTAAGTCTAAAATATCAAAGAATTTCATAGTGCAGATGTTCTCAGTGGCGATCCTGCAGTTGCACCCAGAAATCGGGCGGTGAGATTATCAGACCGCCGAGGTTCTGGGAGAGATCGGGCAGCCGATCATTCGGGGCCAGGACGAAGTCGAAGTGCTGGCACATGGTCGCCGTCATCAGGAAGAGCATGTTGCGGGCGAATGTCTCGCCGGCGCACAGCCTTTTTCCCGCTCCGAAGGGCAGTGAGACATCCAGCTTTAGGCTGAGTTTTCCATTGGCGTCGAGGAACCTCTCCGGCCGAAACTGCTCCGGATCCTTCCAGACGCGATCATCCGAGTGAAAGGCATACAGGCTGGGCACCACAATGGTATCCTAAGGGGAGATAGCAAAATGGAATCAGTACTGTGTGGTTTGGAGAAAGTAGATCCTACATTTATAGAAAGAAATATTTATTGCAAGATACTTTTTTTTATTAAAAAATACTTGATTATACGGTTAATGAGCGGTTTTCCTAGATGTAATTCATTCTAAGTAACATCTCCAACTGGGGTTAAATAATAATATTTATTTAGACCATGCATTTCTTATTATTAATTTATAAATCATGAATATAGTTTTGAGAACTCTTTTAAAAAAGACTGCGGAAATTCCGAACTCACCTTTGGTATCTTGTAGCCCATCAACTCGGTGTCCTCCAGCGCCTTGTGAGGCACATCCGAGGGCACCAGCGTCTCGATGCGCAGACCCTCGCGAACAGTGGCCTCGGTGAAGGGCAGGTTCTTGCGATCCTCGAGAGTGGGCAGTCTTCCGCAGCCCACAACCTCGTCGATCTCGCTCTGCATCCTGCGCAGCACATCCGGATACAACATGAGATACTGAACGAGCAGCGACAACTGCACTCCGATGGCGGTGAAGGCCGGGAAGGAGAAGTCCACCAGACCCATGATGAACTGCTCCCGGTTGAACCCGTAGCCCGGACTTTGGCGCATCTCCGCTATATAGACATCCATGAAGTTGCGCTCCACGCCCTCTTCGTAGCTATCCAAATGCCGATCGACAAAGTCGGCGAAGAATTTGTGGACGAACAGATTGGCTTCGTGAAGCGTGTTGTAGCCACTCCATTCGGGCCAAAAGTGCCGGATCCAGGGCATCTGGCTCAACAGCCGGCCGTAGTCGTCCGCATTCCGCTGAAACTGCATGCCCATCTGGCAGAGTTTCACCAATCTGCCCATTTCCTCGCGGCTCTGGCACTCGTTGTACACGATGTGGAAGTGGCAGTTGACCGCGAAGGGGTTAAAGAGCAGCGGCAGGAGGACGCGGTACCCATCGGGCTTCACCATTTCGTGCTCATGTGGATACTTTGGTCCATTGCGGATCAGGTCGAGCATGTCCGTCAGCTGCTCCTGGATGACCAGCTCCAGTTGGTCGAATCGCCGGCCAAAGCCAAAGTCGCGCAGATAGCGCAGGATGAAGCGACGCTGCTCCTTCCACAAGGGTCCGTCCTGAAAAAAGATGCCTAAGGAGAAAAGAAAAAAAATAAGGAAACTCACTTAGTAACAATCATCGCCAACTGCACTTATCAGTCAAGGTGGCTACCTTGTTTTTTTAATCGCTTACGTTGATAAAGTATATCTGACATATGTATACTTTATAGAATGGTAATGCCTACGGGGTTTAACACACTTAAACAATGTCTAAATCTAACAATCTTTCCCCACCACATGAAATCAGTAAATGAAAACAGTTCACGCTTTTTACAAAAATATGAACATAGTTAAAAAGTGCATTCCGTTTTAAGATAATTAAGACAAAAAATTAAAAAATATTTTTATAGTTTAAAAATTAACTTTTAAGGGTTCATTGAACCCTAAATTAAAGTAAATCAAAAATGTTAAATAAATTTGAAAGGATATTCAATAAATTGAATTAGTCTTAATGTAACATGAAATTTATTCTCATACTTAAATGAGAAATTAAATAAATAAATTATATACAATAATCATAATCAAATGATACTAGTTAATGGCATTAGTTAATTTCAATATCTTCAGCTTAATCAAAAAACAGTACTGTTATCCTTACTTTGCCAAACAAAATTAAAGTAAATAAAATTTGTCAGCGATAGGACTGTTTCTACCTATGTATACTGTATAGTACGATTTCACTTTCTTTGAGTGAAGTGGTGCTGCCTGTATTAAGAGGTTTCAAGCGATAAGAGTGTTTTGTTCGCACGACGCAACAATTAATTTTCGATTGACCCCAATTTTGTCAACAACGCCATTATAAGTGGACACTATCAGGTGCTGATACGATCACTAGGACATATTTCAAACTCACCTCGGATTTCTGGGCCTGGATCGCGCATAGCTCCTACGAATATTTGAGGACGTCCGTCGAAGACCTTGTTGTTGAGCACCTCGCGCACTCCTTCCGCATTGTGGACGACGACGGCCGGAAAGGGGCCCACATAGAGTCCGATTATGTCCGACTTGTACCACCGACTGAGGGTCAAGGCAGCCTTGTGCAGGTACTTGAAGTTAATCATCAGCATGAAGAGGTAGCTCCCGAACATCGGTATCCTCGGAGGTCCTGCGAACAATTCTATTAGCTCCTGGACTTCGGCCACGATCGTGTCCACAACGAACCGGGGGGAAAGCCACTGGGTCTACCCACTGCATATCGATACGAGAGGCACAGGAACACCGCGGTGCAGATCGCCAGGAGAAGTTCCGTGATCATCTTAAAGTCCGGCCATCGACTGAACCCGTCGCTGCCGTGCAGCTGCGTTTTTGTAGCCACGATAACTCACTCACACTTTCGCCGGACAATGGCAATTAAACAAAGTCAATCTATATGGATCGCCGTTTATAGATAGAGCTGTTAGCCGGTGGTGTGCGGTCAATGTGGCACTCTATCTCGCTTTTGACTTTTCTGATTTCTCGACTCACAGCGGCGGCCAAGACAAAAGTCCAAAGATGTTTCGTTCTATCAAATTCATATAGCCAAAATATTTTGCCATAATTTGCAAGCATTTAAATTCCTGTAATCTTAACCAATTTTAATATTTAATTTTAAGAAAAAGGGGAAGAACAATAAGTGAAAATAACTAAATACAGTACTGAGAACTTTGTCATTTATCATTGTTCTAGTTGTTAATGGTAATTAAATATATAGGTACTTTTTGTTGCTACATTTTTTTTTTGCTCGAATACAATTTACCCTTTTGAGTTTATATTCAAAGTTGTTCGAAATCACGTCGTTTTGACTATATAAAAAAAAAACAGATGCTAATAACGTGGACTTGGCAATTTGTAAAGTTAACTTAACGTTCCCATAAAAAAACAAGTGAGAACGCTATAGTCAAGTGCCTCTACTATTAGGTACCCGTTACTCAGTTCAAATTAACAATTTGAATTCGGCGATCTCTTAGAGCTGGCAGCTTTACAGCACGGGCATCAGCACCAGCGCTTCTTTAGCGCAGGCAGCTTTTGTCCTGCACCAACAGCTGTGTTTATGTTTATGTTTTTGAGTGCAATGCTTACATACATACACACATACGCCATTGCAATGCATTGTTTGACTCAGACCTCCAATTTGGCTAACTTGATTTGATTTGCATAGTTCTTGGGATATAGTTCGGTATTGACAAATGAAAGCCATCGCATTTTCCTTTAATAGAAATCCTTATCGAGAATTAACGTTGACTCTGTTGAGCACCTTGGCCAGCTGTTCCCAAGTCATCCGTTAGATGGCGCTATTGTGCCATGAAAGGCGGAAATGTAGGCGCTAGCCAGGCTTAAGCGTTTAATGGGTTTTTGGGCGTTAGAGTGGGCGTGGCAAACTTTTATTTGGCCATTCGATAGGTATTGACGAAACAAATACATATCAAAAAAAATTTTCATAATAGCATCAAAACTGTGGCCGCAGCTTGTGACTTGTGGGCGTCAGAGGGGGCGTGGCACCATTTTGAAACAAACTTGCGCTGCGTAGGAACTCCTAAAATCTACATGCAAAATGCCAATCTTCTAGCTTTTATAGTTTCCGAGATCTCAGCGTTCATACGGACAGACAGACAGACGGACAGACGGACATGGCTAGATCGACTCGGCTAGTGATCCTGAACAAGAATATATATACTTTATGGGGTCGGAAACGCTTCCTTCTACCTGTTACATACTTTTGCACGAATACAATATACCCTTTTACTCTACGAGTAACGGGTATAAAAATGTATTTAAATTGAAAGCGTAGATCTTGCTTAGCAAGTAGATATTTTGAGTATTTAAAAATCGATTAATCAACTTGACAGAATATGTACAGAATAAATAAATATATTATAATAAGTACAGGTTCGGTTAGGTTGAAAAATGTGATCAAATATAATTCTAAAATACAATTTAAAGAAATAAATTAATTGTTTAGATGCGATTTATTTGCCATGTAATATATACGTTGTAAACGATGGGCATATTTTAATTATTATATAACTGATGACGACTCAAAATCTTTCAAATATTCGGCTCACATTTAAAACCACAACGTGAACTGCAAAAATTGTGTTTTTTAAAACTAATCAAACATATTGGAAAAATATGACGGGCAATTAACAAATTACAAGTTGTACTTAACATGCTAAAAATAACAAATACATCGCTTTAACTGTTAGGCTTAAACGGCGATTACAATTTAATGTCCTATTATTTTGTCGCCAACTATTTATAATGCCAATTTGAGGTGTTATTACAGCAGTGGGGCTTCACCAGCCAAAACTAGTTGGCTAATCGGAAGTCAGGTCTGACTCGTCGGCGAGGTGAGATCTATCTCAATTATGGGATCGAACTTGGTGGCCTCCTTGGGCGGGGTAGTAGGTGTAGCATGCGAGTCCGTAGTCATTTCCGCGGCTAGGGAAACGAGCTGTCGCCACTGGGATACGTCGATGTTCAAGGTGTGGAGGTGTTGACACAGCGAGTCCAGTCCTTCGACATCGGTCGCCTTGAGATCAAAGGGTAGAAACTGGTCACCATCGGCTGTTCGCAGTACAGTGACACCTTTCACACGTGCTGGCAACGCATCATTGTTTATATATGTCCCTGTTGCCTGCTTCAGCGTGTGAATGCTATATAATTAAACAAAGAAGCATGTATTGCTTTTATTATTATATTTTGTGGGACACTACGTGACTTTAAAATGAGTGTGCTTGTGTATGCACATCATACTTTCGAAAAAGTGTATACTACATTATATATTTGTAAAAGGGGTAAGAATGAAAGTATTTTTTATTAGATTGCCTTATGACTTTAAGCATTCTTTAACTAAATTGGCAGTTTCTATATTTCTGGAAGGAGCATGAACTATTTGATTTTTAGCAATTTTGGCAGATAGCCATTAAAATTGAAAACTGAAAATAAGAAAAAACCAGACTACCTTAACTCGTTGTCATAAAAATCGAACCTTCCTAACTCGTAATATCTACAAGGCTAACTAGTTTTAATGACAAAATACTCTTTGAAAATGAATCTTTTTAAAGTAGTTTAATTAGCTAAGAGGACTGTAAACTAATATATCTTAAATCATCAAAATTGAAAGTCTAATTCTAATATTTGCTATATGAAAAAGTAAATAATTCTTTAGCTTTTGCTAACACAGTTGGTCCAAATTCAAGGAATCAAATGATCCAAGTGGATATTAGCTTGACAGGAGTATACTTAATGAGGTGGGTCCAATAGGATTATGGCCCCAGAATGCTGACCTTTCCATGATTTCGTTGTCGCGCTGCCTGGCCAGCATTTTGTGCTGCTTTATCTGCTCTTTGAGGGCCATGTTCCTTTGCCTGGTGGCCTCCAGTTCCTGGGTCAATTCCTCCATGAATGAAACGCGCTTCTCCACTTCCTCGCGGCGCTGCAGAATTACTTTTTGCAATTTGCCCACATCCCGATGATGGCGGACGACGGCCTCCTTGACATCCACTGTGAAATTAATTTGAAAACTAATTAAAATCAAAAAATGAGAGATTTTCTGCTGCAACTTACACAAATGCCCCTTGAATTTGGATACCTTCTTAATGACGTTCGCCTCACGAACTTGCAGGCGAATCTGTTTGTCGTATACAGCTTTTATTCGCTTTTCATAGGACGATCTATTCATGGTTATGGCCATAATATAACTTATTTTGCAAGAATTCTTAAATTCTTTAAATATTCACCGCCTTTTTGACTTTCCAGACGCGCTTGTTTTGCTTTCCAGTTGGAGATGGCCCTTCCACCTAGAGATGACACTTCCAGGCGGTGATAGAGTTGCCAGACCAGTATATTTATGTTTAGTCCGGCATATCGATAATTGACATCGAGCTATCGCCTGGAGAGTCACATCTCTAGGAGCCGGCAAGCAAAAAAATTGCAAGTCAAATTGGCAAACAAAATTTAACTTTCTGCAACAATTTGCGAAATTTCGGATTTAACCAATTAATGCGTTTGCTGTTCGGCGCCCGGGCAATACGCAACCTTTTCGCTCGCACTTACAGCAGCAGCAGCCGCTTTAGAAAGGTGAGCCAACAATCAGGTGGAAAATGTGCAAAAACATTTTGTGAACGAAGAAAACTCGAACAAAGAGTCTAAAAATAGTGAATGGAGAATTTGCATAATACTATATATTAGAGACAAATCGGTTATGTTCCTCCGAAAGTCTCTTGCAATAGATGGGAAAGATAATTCGCCACTCTTTTTTTTTAGAAACCCCGCGAATCGGTCAACGACCCACTTGTTGTTCTTGTCGCGCCGAATTCAAGGTCACGCTGGCAGTTCAAATTTGAAATCGGTTTGGTTGATTCAATATTACTTATCTTGGATATAATATCCCCTAAACTTTATAATGCATCGTAAAGTTCAGTAGTTTTTATTTGTATTGCCTTTTTATTTGCAATAAAAAATGAAAAACAAAAGAAATAATTAATATTTACAAGAAATTTATGAGGTTAAATAAGCAAACACAAATTTTGTTAAACGAATTCTTTTTTTCTAGGTCAAACACTATATTTTTGTAAAGCTAACATCTTTCTTTATTAATCTTTCTATTAATGATGTCTTTAGTTAATCAGTTTTCAGTTTAGAAAAACATAATTGTATACTTTGACGGATTTGCATTTGTAGAATAATCATAAGTCTCGTTCCTGAATGCAAACTCTTTCTTAGCGAAAAACCCCTGGCCCAAAGCCTGTTTCTTATCTCCCCGCTTTGTGCTCTCGTGATTTATGGGTGGCTGCATCAATTGGGTGGCTCTGTAGTGCAAAGTCGTCGGCTGATAACCATGTGGGGCATCTGGAGTGGTGAACGCGAGATTAGCAGCGATAAGATACTACCAGTGGCTTATCGCTGGGATGGGGCTGGCATTCCCGGCTCTCGAATTCCGAACCCTCACTCATTCGCAATCATCTTCTCTTCCAGATGGCCACGGACGTAAAGTTCAACGAATCGCTGAGCTGCAGCGATCCGCAGTCACATCCGGTGTTGATCATCGGCCAGCTGCGCCATCTGAACCTGCTGAAGTTCAGTCATCTGGAGAGCAAGCTCAGTCCGAGGGTCACCGAGGAGACCTTCTCGCATGCCGTGGCCTGTCTGCATCCGGCGCCCACGGACAGGGTGTCCCTCTACCTGGACATGGCCACTCTGGCCGCCCTGCCGTTGAAGGCCTCGCGACATAATACCACCTCGCGGGCGCATGCCATCACCCGACTGGTTAAGAACCATGTGCTGAACGTGGCCGAGGAGAGCGTGGTGCTCGTCTGCGAGCGGGATAACCTGTTCGCCAGCGCCTGTGCGGTGGTTCGGGCTTTCCCCTTGTATTCCCGCAAAACGGGCAATCTGGCGGCAGCCCAGGTTAAGACAGAATTTGGATGCGGTGGCGATGGCGATGGCGATAGCAACACGGATGCAGGGCGCAACGTGGTGAACGTGGAGTTTCTGCTGATCAACAAAGAGGGTAACGTGGACTGCGAACCTCTGACGGAGGACGAGTTACTGTGCCTGAACGAGACCGCTCGTGGTATCCGACTGACCGCTCGCATCGTGGACATGCCGTGCAACGAGATGAACGTGGACCACTTCATCCAAGCCGTCGAGGAGGTGGGCAAGGACCTGTGCCTCAAGCCGCAAGTCATCCGCGGCGAGGAGCTGCGGGAGCGCGGTTTTGGCGGCATCTACGGCGTGGGCAAGGCTGCGGCCGTGCCACCTGCCCTCGTGGTGCTCTCCCATCTGCCGAAGGGCGCCCAGGAGACCATTGCCCTGGTGGGCAAGGGCATCGTCTACGACACCGGTGGCCTGAGCATCAAGGCCAAGACCGGCATGCCGGGCATGAAGCGCGATTGCGGTGGTGCGGCCGCCATCCTTGGCGCCTTTTACGCGGCGGTCAAGTGCGGATTCAAGGATAACCTGCATGCTGTCTTCTGCATGGCCGAGAATTCAGTCGGTCCGAATGCCACTCGGTGAGTTTTAGTATGAGATTAGGCTGCATCTTTTTACAAAGATATTTAGTTGATTCACAGAGCTTTGAAACCCATCAACATAGGTTTATGTGATACCATATCATATTTTAAAAGTATTAAATTGTATTTTATTAGAAAAAACTCTGTTCCGACCACACAATAATTCTAACATTGTGTTTACCAGCTTATAAGCGAGTATTGTACTATTATTAATTCCTTAACTTATATAATATTTGATATGTTTTATTATAGTCCCGATGACATCCACACTCTTTACTCGGGCCGCACAGTGGAGATCAACAACACAGACGCCGAGGGCCGCTTGGTGCTCGCCGATGGCGTTTGTTTCGCCAACAAGGATCTGAAGGCCAATATTATCCTCGACATGGCTACATTAACTGGAGCGCAGGTGAGAAACACTTCCATCTTCACAGTCTTAGAATAATGTACTCAGCACGTGATTGGTGAGGAAAATCCCTAGTACACATCAATTTTATTCTTATCGCGATTACATTTTAATATATATTCGATTTTATTAAACATTGAATAATTTTTTCTAAATGAGTAATTAGTAATAACTAGAAATTAAATCTAAACGAAAACCAGATAGAAAATGGTTTGGAAGTAAAGTAAGTTAAAAGATAGTGCTACAAAATATTAATATTTGTTGTGGCATAAAAGGCCTAAAATAACGATTATTAATTATATAGCAGAATGCATTGCATTGAATAGCAACGATTTTCGTTGCATTTTCAAGTTGTTTATATATACTGAGACTGCCAGATACCCCGACTGATTGATTTTCCCCCAAAACTACAATTATTTAGTAGCCTCCATTGGCGTCCTTTTCGGATTAAAGTCTACAATTCAGAAGATTGAATCCGACTTTCCGCCACTAATGCAGCCAGCAAATTATTTTGCCGGTGTCCAAGGTAATTTCGGTTCCGAGGGATCTTTTATTCCAGGTAACCCAAACGGGGTGGCCTTGGATGTACTGGGTCTGCTGCCTTGTTATGCGAGAATTTATGCCACGCTTTATAAAAGTCACGAGGTTAATTGGAAAAATAAATTGCAAATTTGGTTTTCGCTGGCAACTTGGAGGAATAGCGGCGGCAGCATTGGCAGACCAACAACAGCAAAGGATTCGTCGTTTGTGGTCGCTTTTGGGTTGCAGCGAGCGGTGGGCGGTGGGTGGTGTATAGTGGGTGGTGGTGGGCGGTGGTTTTTCCGTTTTCCACTGCAGCGAAAAAGAGAGAGAGCGAGCAGCAACTGAGTAGCTGCTGCGATGGCGCACAATTACCATAAATCTTGACTGCAATTTGCTTAAAATATGATGCCAATTTACGTTATTTGTGGTTCGATGGGAAATAAATCGAAACTGGTCATGGGCGTGGCACCCGCCCATCGAAAGCTGCATTGTTCGCAGGAAATTCCTTGGAAACCCAGCCTAAAAAAGCCAACAGTATCGCTATCCCTTCCTAAAAATTTCAACGTTCTGCCATTTTGTTCCGAATTTTGTTTTTGGCGCTTGTTGTGCTTAATTTCATTACACCCAGACACACACCTAGACGGCATGCAATAATATTAATTGCCGGCATTGGGGCAACTGCCACAGCGGCAGCATCAAGAACAAAAAGCAGGCAACCAACACTTTTTCGCTTTTACATTTTATGTTCCTGCTGCTTGTTACACCTTTTGCTGTTGTTTTCAGCTGTGTGTGGCGGCTCCTGATGCACTGGGGGAAATTATGGCACAATCGATTAAGGTTAATTGCGATTTGTGGTGCAAATAGTTTTAATAAGTAAGGTACAACACATTTTACCATTTGTAGACCATTTATTTTGTGGAACTGAAACATTTTCTTTAGCATATTGATTTAATAACTGAAATGTTTATTAGAAATGCTATTTAAATTAATTTATTTATTGAATTTACTATAGGAAATATGGTAATAAGCCTTTAGAAAAATACATTTTAACCGAACTTGTTAATCGCTTCTTATTTTATTTATTTGCAAATATATATAAAACATAATATAGATTTTACCAATTTTCAGAAACTACCTCAACTTGACCATCTCGAAAATGTAACTGCAAACATTCTATTGCTTTGAATTAATATTTTGTATAATGCTTTAATGTTTTTTTTTAGTGTAGTGCTGCTGCTGTTGCTTTCGGTACCGCTGTTGCTGGCTTTGTTGCAGCTCCTGGTGTTGCCTTCATTTGTCCAGCTGCAGTTGAACACGCGCCACAGAGTCCTTGCCTCTTGTTTGGGTGTTGCTCGTGCTAAATAACCTTGCACCTTTTTATTGCCGGTCGCGTCGGAAGCTCGCAATTTTCGTGCATCCCCTGCTCAACACCTTTCCCCCCTTCAGCCATCCTTCTAACATTGTTAGTTACTGTACAGTTTTATTGCCGGCATTTTGTTGATTGTTGCTTGTTTTCTATCAAACCCTCCCCAGTGGGCGCGAACCATTCTTAAATGTATATCTGCCGACCAGGTCCTTGAATATTTCATTTGCCCTTTCTCACACACACCATATCTCTCTTTATCCTCGTTCCAGGGGGTAGCAACAGGCAAATATCACGGTGCCGTATTGACAAACTCGGAGATGTGGGAGGCGAAGTCGTTGCAGGCTGGTCGCAAATCCGGCGATTTATTGGCGCCCATAATTTATTGCCCAGAATTGCATTTCTCCGAATTCGCTTCGGCCATTGCTGATATGAAAAACTCTGTGGCGGTAAGTACTTTTCTTGCACCATTAAAAACAACTAGTAATAAAATTGAAAACTTTATCCTGCTTTCAAAACAAACACGGATAGGAGCGATCCGTTTCATTGGAATTTATTAAATTTCATAGTCTGCATTGAGTACGCCATGTAAAATGTGGAAAATATTCAATCATGTTACGCGGTAGTCCATGAAATTTTCTATATTTTTCATGAATCTGCTGGAATTGTGGCTTAAATCTGTAAACACTAAAAATATTTAAAATTTGGTCAGAGAATCTCTGCATAAAAAAATGTATTTGCTCACATTTAAAGCATTTTTACTCTTGTTTTCGTACACATAAAAGGATAAAATCCAGTTAATAAAGTGTGTTAAAGTAATAATAAAGTAATAAAAACCGAACAAATTGAAAACAAAATAGTATACAAATTCTAGTAGTATTTTAAAAGTAAATGTCCCAAATAACAATTAGTTTCGGTAGAGTTGCCGACGAGAACCTTAATCAAATAGTTTGTACATCAAATAGTTTGTACATCAAATAGTTTTAATTCTTTAAAGAATTCTTTCATTAAAGAATCAATGATATTTAGGCTTAAATGTACTCTTACTTCTATAAATATTTTACAGAGACATCGTATACATATAGTAAAATCTTATTTTCAATCCCATTCTGTGTATAACAAAATTTGTAAAAACTATTCGATAAAAGTTATCCTGGGCTGACATTCTCTTTTCCCCGACTTTCTTGATATGAGTTTAAAAGCTTTTTTCTCCTTAACTTCAACTGAAACTATCTGCGTCTGCCATCTCATCCTCGTCACTCCTTCGTTCGGCATTTCTTAGATTAACCGAGGACTCGCCCAAATCAATCCACAAAAGTACCTTAATTTATGCATTATCGAAGACACTCGTGCTAAACTTTTCCGGCCGCCCGCATTCGATAGAGAGACAGTGACTTTGAGAAAGTTTTTAATCAAGTGCGGTGTAACTTTATTCATTTGTTTTCAATTCATTTTCATTCTACGTTTTCCCACATCCTACGCCTTTTGCACTTTGGAGATATTTTACACACATTTTTAATTAACTTTATCGCTTGCCCTCAATGTTGTTCTTTTGTCTTACACTCGACCGCACCGTTGCGGAAAAATGATGAACGTCATGTTTGGTTTAAAGATTGATTAGTATTACTCTGATTTATGCCACACACACCGCCCTGCGAACCATGTAGCATTCGCATGTATCAAAAACTTTGGCGTTCAATCTACGCCACCAGCCACTTTCGCAGCCATTAGAAGGACCAGTCCGAAAGTCCTGTGTGTGTGTGTGTGTGTGTGTAAGAGAGTGAGTGTCCTGTGACGGCGGTACTAGCTGGGCCATAAACCCATCTCTGGGTCCTGGCCACCGGAGCGAGGTGCGTCGTAGCCCCGGGACTCTGGCTGGGCTTGGCTTGGATCGGTTCCAGTTCCACACAGTTGCCACAACAGGCAACCAAATCGAGTTACCTTATTGTACGTCGCAAGCGCCTCGGATCAATGGTCATTCATCATTGTCACGCCGTGGGCGTCGGGCGGTGGGAAGCCTGGCAGGTTGTAGCCTGGATTGCCGGTGAGGTTCTCTAGGTGGCAGGGAGGTGGAGCGGAGCGGTGTGTAGGGGACGGGTCTGACTGACTGACTGCCTGACTGGCTGGTGCGTAGATGCCGGGCAGGTCAAGTGGCGTGGCAATTTTGGCTACCTGCCAATCGCCCGCCCTGCAACCTTTCGATAAGTACACGTTGGGAAAAAAAGCAATCTTTTGGAAAATAAATTTAAAACAAATGTATACAAATGTATGATGTGAATAAAAATCAGTTTGAATATTGCCAGAATATTAAATTTGTTGTATTAAAAAGAAATCCCTTTTTAGTAGAAAACTAATCATATTACACCTAATCTATTAAAGGTGTTAATTTCATTTAGGTTTAGTTTTCACGTTTTACAATAGTGGTGTTCTTTTAAAAAATGATTTCCTTAGAAATTTAAGCTCTGATAAGAAAATTAAGTAACATGCAAATTTGAAACTTGGAATGTACATTTGCTTTGTCTAGCTTGAGTTTAGATTTGTAATTTTTTAGATTTTGCAAAGATTATTTGCTCTGTGTCGTTTTTTGGCTTCCTGTTTGATTTTTCGTCAGTCTACCCTATCTCTCCGTTTGAAAAAAAAATGGGAATCAAGTCAAAATATCACACCACTGCATCCCACGCACACCACACACAACACACGCTGAGCACTACACACCGCACCTCTTAACCCCTTGACGCCCCTGCTGCAGTTGATGTGACAGCGCCGCGCACTTTGTCAATGGTGTCTCTGATAAAGTGTTTTAAATTCCAAATGCATTCAACGTTAAATGCGAAAAAGGTGAAATACCTGCCCACCCATCAGCCATTACTACCCATCACCATCGCATTTTTTCTGGCTTTGAGTCAAATTCCCACGCGCTGCGTTTAAATTACATGAGCTAGCCCGTTTGCGCCCCACTACGAATTTTCTTCTTTTTTTGGTCTTTCGGGTGTCTTTTCCCGTAGATTGCCACTAAATGGAGGGATTATGAGTGTTGTTAGCGGTCGCGGGGGCGCTTTGTTGGTTGCTGGTTTTGGCTTTCGTTCTGCGGCTCCATTCAGCTCATTTTGGCAAGCACGAGCAGGTGGTAACCAGGTGATCCCCATCCTCGGTCCAGTCTGTCTGGTCCTTAAATAACCGATTCCCATTTGTTCCACGCTCTTTCCGAGTTGTGATCCCCTGGTGCGTGGTGATATCTGCGGCTGTTGGCTGTCATACGATGTCCTCGATTACACGCTGCGTATTCGCGAATTAAGCGAAACCATTTAAGCCCATAATTAGGAGGGTCTCTTTTTGGCCTAAAATGCAGATGTCGATGATGGGGATTTGGGTCTGTTGGGAGACCGCTTTTGAATTGCCATTTATGTAATAGTCTGTCTGTGGTTTCGCTTTTGTCAAATGGCTACGCATTTCACACTGGGAAGCCATTTTAAGTGTTTTCTTAATTGTTGTAATAAGTCCTTTTTAAAAGATATATTTTAATGAAAATATTTAAAGAATATGTTGCCTACCATATTAACAGATTTTTTTCCAGTAAATATTTGGAATAAAATATAAAACAAGGAATCGCTATTTTTAGAGATTTATATGAACTTTTATTATAGATAAATGTAGTATATAAGTAAGAATAAATCCATCCCTTAAACATCTCTAGTTACTTCCATTTCTACAACAATTTTTATCATCATGAAAAGAAAATATTAAAACAAAGTAAAGATCCAATAGAACAGTATTAATTTTCCATGAAAAAGAACGTGCACCGTATTCAAGTGCTCATTAAATTACAATATTCTTAAAATTACTTTTCGGTTGCCTTTAACCTTTGGGCCTTTTGCTTTTTAAAACCAAATTCCCTCTTCCAGGCCACTAAGCAGAAGTAAACAAAAAGCGAGGAAAATAAAAATAATATTATCCCAAATTTCAACAACTTTATGACCGCGAGACTGTCCGACCTAGAAACCATTCATCCATTCATTCAACCTTCGGCGAATGGCTTCTTTTGAGTGAATCAGACTTCTGGTCCTCTTGTCTGCGGCTGTCGCTTCTGTTAAGGATTTGGGCGGGGATATCCGTGCAGAGGGGGACTCCACTGTACTGTGTCATAAGTAAAACATAAGCAACACGGCGGCGGGACAATAAAATTTGCTTAAACATTTCCAATTGTTTCTCAATTTCCCGGCGGCGGCGCGAAGGAATCTAAGTCGAAACTTACTCGACGTTTTATGACTGTGAAATTTTCCCATTGTTGGTAATTGATTTTTATGTTAAATCGTAAAAAGCTGTTTCCAGTTTCCTGGGATGGGGCATGAATTTTAGATAAACCCATTCCGTGGCAGCAACGTGTTGCAGTCTTTGGCCGCACACGGGGCGTATGCGTAATTGTTTTTGTTTCGGCAGCCACCCCGACTTCAGTTCATTTTTATTGGGCGTCGACATTTTAAATTCAATTGTACGGCGACTTTTTACGCGGTTTAATGAATTAAATTGAACTTTTTATGTGGCAAAAGTTTTTTACGGCACGACCTCCAGGCGCCGAGTATTTCATCGTTGTTGCGGTTATGCTTAGCCGGGGTTAAGTTTTTTGATTAAAGCCAGCCGCAGCAGTTTATAAATAATGCCCAAGCTCAGTGGTTTAAATGTAGATTTCACCAGGGAGGTTGTCCTGGTTTCGAAAGGGGATAGGGGCGAAAAGTCACGTAATTTGCGAAATGATCCCCATTTCCGTTGCCTACTTGAAGGGGCGGCGACTTTGTTAACACAAATCTTTCCGCTTGTTATTCCTCGGTTTCCGTTCAACTTTCGCGGCCGCCAGAGATGCCAATTGGTTACATTAAAATTAATACAAATGGAAATGTGAAAAAAAAACCTACAAAAAATTTAATAATATTAATGAAGAACAACTTTAAGGCTATAAAAATTTGTTTTATTTCTAACTTTTAATCACATATTTTCAAGTAAATTTAATAATATGGGAAACACTTTCATTTTTTATTTTGCGTTTCGTATAGAAAAAGTTCTGTTAAAAGTCAAACGGGCATCGCCGAGGTTTCTAATATTTTCTTTTTCCCCTACTGACTCCTCTCTTTGTATATATACATACATTTTTTCCGGTTTTTCCTGCGGCGGCAAAGTTTTTAAAGCGCTGGCTGCGACATTGCGAAAATTGAATAAAAACTGTAGCCGCCTTCAGCGAAACCATTTGATGGCATCGATGGCAAATCCTTTTCAGTGCTCGCTCCGATTATTGAATGAATGCGTAATTGATACTCCCGACTCCCTGCCGATTGATGCCACGGGGCGTGAATCACTTACCGATGTAATCTCTCGACCCCCAACATGAATGCAGTTATCATAAATTGAATATGACCAACCGCTGCTTGAATGTGAGACAATTGTGCTGGCTGGCTAATTTCAATTCAAGTTAATCGCAAATGAATCGGATCATCGCCAAATGCGATTGTTTTTGGGCTGCGAACTGGGTTGCGGATGCGTATGGTGTTAGTCTGGGAAATCGGAGGGACTTAGGGTGCCACGGGGTGGGCCTCGAACGGTCACGTTCCAAAACCGCAATTAGTCGGCGACCCATTGTCAAACTCTGGTGGAGATTTGGGCGTGGGTGGATGGGGGGTTTGATGTTGCTTCGTTATTTACAAAAGGCCGAGAGAGATACAAACACACATCATCGGGCACACAAACAATCAGGACCCGGGCCTAATGCAATCAATGTTAATGACATTATGTTGACAAATGTTTGCCATTATTGATGAAAGGCCCCCTCGATTCGACTGGAATCGACTGGCCAGAGTACATGTGATCAGGCTCGACTAACGTTAAACATTTAATTAGCGCCACAGTTACAAGGACACCTGGTGGAGCTTTAATTCTGACAGTATTACAAAAATTCCGACTGAAATCCGCAGGACTTTTTTGTTTGTAACATTTTCTAAAGTCTATAACTTTACTTAATTTGACCGTATTTTCGACCCATCTTCATGTTAGTTAGTTTTCAATGACGTAAAAATGTGAACAACAATGTCCGTTACTTTTAAGTTTTCAAAGACTTGTAAGAACGTATCCCATAATTAGGATTGTGAAGTCCATAACATTACCAAATTTAATCCGATTGCAAAGTGACATACCTCTAAAGACTTGTGCTTTCATTCTCTGAAAATCTGCATTCAAAATTTTCGTTTTAACGTGTATCAATTTTTTGACCCATTTTCATGTTAGTTATTTCCAAATTATCCGACGACTTGAAATGAGGTGTCCACCAATCGGACTTCCAGAATCCAAAACTTTCCAAATTTAATCCGATTTCAAAGTGACATACCTCTAAAGACTTGTGGTTTCATTCTCTGAAAATCTGAATTCAAAATTTTCGTTTTAACGTTGATCAATTTTTTGACCCATTTTCATGTTCGTTATTTCAACAATTAAGACAACATGTAAAAAAAATGTACCCTCAATAGGACTTCCAGAGTCCATTACTTTACCAAACTTAGGACGATTTCAAAGTGTCATACCTCTAAAGACTCGTGATTCGATTCTCTAAAAATCTGCATTCAAATTTTTCGTTTTAACGTTGATCAAAATTTTGACCCATTTTCATGTTCGTTTTTCAACAATTAAGACAACATGTAAAAAAAATGTACCCTCAACAGGACTTCCAGAGTCCATAACTTTACCAAACTTAGGACGATTTCAAAGTGTCATATCTCTAAAGACTCGTGATTCGATTCTCTAAAAATCTTCATTCAAATTTTTCGTTTTAACGTTGATCAAAATTTTGACCCATTTTCATGTTCGTTATTTCAACAACTATGACAACATGTAAAAAAGAGGCATCCTCAACAGGACTTCCAGAGTCTATAACTTTACCAAACTAAGGACGATTTCAAAGTGTCATATCTCTAAAGACTCGTGATTCGATTCTCTAAAAATCTTCATTCAAATTTTTCATTTTAACGTTGATCAAAATTTTGACCCATATTCATGTTCGTTATTTCAAGAATTATGACAACATGTAAAAAAGATGCATCCTCAACAGGACTTCCAGAGTCTATAACTTTACCAAACTTAGGACGATTTCAAAGTGTCATATCCCTAAAGAGTCGTGATTCGATTCTCTAAAAATCTACATTCAAATTTTTCATTTTAACGTTGATCAAAATTTTGACCCATATTCATGTTCGTTATTTCAACAATTATGACAACATGTAAAATAGAGGCACCCTCAATAGGACTTCCAGAGTCCATTACTTTACCAAACTTAGGACGATTTCAAAGTGTCATACCTCTAAAGACTCGTGATTCGATTCTCTAAAAATCTGCATTCAAATTTTTCGTTTTAACGTTGATCAAAATTTTGACCCATTTTCATGTTCGTTATTTCAACAATTAAGACAACATGTAAAAAAATGTACCCTCAATAGGACTTCCAGAGTCCATTACTTTACCAAACTTAGGACGATTTCAAAGTGTCATACCTCTAAAGACTCGTGATTCGATTCTCTAAAAATCTGCATTCAAATTTTTCGTTTTAACGTTGACCAAAATTTTGACCCATTTTCATGTTCGTTATTTCAACAATTATGACAGGACTTCCAGAGTCTATAACTTTACCAAACTAAGGACGATTTCAAAGTGTCATATCTCTAAAGACTCGTGATTCGATTCTCTAAAAATCTTCATTCAAATTTTTCATTTTAACGTTGATCAAAATTTTGACCCATATTCATGTTCGTTATTTGAACAATTATGACAACATGTAAAATAGAGGCACCCTCAATAGGACTTCCAGAGTCCATTACTTTACCAAACTTAGGACGATTTCAAAGTGTCATACCTCTAAAGACTCGTGATTCGATTCTCTAAAAATCTGCATTCAAATTTTTCATTTTAACGTTGATCAAAATTTTGACCCATTTTCATGTTCGTTATTTCAACAATTATGACAACATGTAAAAAAGAGGCATCCTCAACAGGACTTCCAGAGTCTATAACTTTACCAAACTTAGGACGATTTCAAAGTGTCATACCTCTAAAGACTCGTGATTCGATTCTCTAAAAATCTGCATTCAAATTTTTCGTTTTAACGTTGATCAAAATTTTGACCCATTTTCATGTTCGTTATTTCAACAATTAAGACAACATGTAAAAAAAATGTACCCTCAATAGGACTTCCAGAGTCCATTACTTTACCAAACTTAGGACGATTTCAAAGTGTCATACCTCTAAAGACTCGTGATTCGATTCTCTAAAAATCTGCATTCAAATTTTTCGTTTTAACGTTGATCAAAATTTTGACCCATATTCATGTTCGTTATTTCAACAATTATGACAACATGTAAAATAGAGGCACCCTCAATAGGACTTCCAGAGTCCATTACTTTACCAAACTTAGGACGATTTCAAAGTGTCATACCTCTAAAGACTCGTGATTCGATTCTCTAAAAATCTGCATTCAAATTTTTCGTTTTAACGTTGATCAAAATTTTGACCCATTTTCATGTTCGTTATTTCAACAATTATGACAGGACTTCCAGAGTCTACAACTTTACCAAACTAAGGACGATTTCAAAGTGTCATATCTCTAAAGACTCGTGATTCGATTCTCTAAAAATCTTCATTCAAATTTTTCATTTTAACGTTGATCAAAATTTTGACCCATATTCATGTTCGTTATTTGAACAATTATGACAACATGTAAAATAGGGGCACCCTCAATAGGACTTCCAGAGTCCATTACTTTACCAAACTTAGGACGATTTCAAAGTGTCATACCTCTAAAGACTCGTGATTCGATTCTCTAAAAATCTGCATTCAAATTTTTCGTTTTAACGTTGATCAAAATTTTGACCCATTTTCATGTTCGTTATTTCAACAATTAAGACAACATGTAAAAAAAATGTACCCTCAACAGGACTTCCAGAGTCCATAACTTTACCAAACTTAGGACGATTTCAAAGTGTCATACCTCTAAAGACTCGTGATTCGATTCTCTAAAAATCTGCATTCAAATTTTTCGTTTTAACGTTGATCAAAATTTTGACCCATTTTCATGTTCGTTATTTCAACAATTAAGACAACATGTAAAAAAAATGTACCCTCAATAGGACTTCCAGAGTCCATTACTTTACCAAACTTAGGACGATTTCAAAGTGTCATATCTCTAAAGACTCGTGATTCGATTCTCTAAAAATCTTCATTCAAATTTTTCGTTTTAACGTTGATCAAAATTTTGACCCATTTTCATGTTCGTTATTTCAACAACTATGACAACATGTAAAAAAGAGGCATCCTCAACAGGACTTCCAGAGTCTATAACTTTACCAAACTAAGGACGATTTCAAAGTGTCATATCTCTAAAGACTCGTGATTCGATTCTCTAAAAATCTTCATTCAAATTTTTCATTTTAACGTTGATCAAAATTTTGACCCATATTCATGTTCGTTATTTGAACAATTATGACAACATGTAAAATAGAGGCACCCTCAATAGGACTTCCAGAGTCCATTACTTTACCAAACTTAGGACGATTTCAAAGTGTCATACCTCTAAAGACTCGTGATTCGATTCTCTAAAAATCTGCATTCAAATTTTTCATTTTAACGTTGATCAAAATTTTGACCCATATTCATGTTCGTTATTTCATCAATTATGACAACATGTAAAATAGAGGCACCCTCAATAGGACTTCCAGAGTCCATTACTTTACCAAACTTAGGACGATTTCAAAGTGTCATACCTCTAAAGACTCGTGATTCGATTCTCTAAAAATCTGCATTCAAATTTTTCATTTTAACGTTGATCAAAATTTTGACCCATTTTCATGTTCGTTATTTCAACAATTATGACAACATGTAAAAAAGAGGCATCCTCAACAGGACTTCCAGAGTCTATAACTTTACCAAACTTAGGACGATTTCAAAGTGTCATACCTCTAAAGACTCGTGATTCGATTCTCTAAAAATCTGCATTCAAATTTTTCGTTTTAACGTTGATCAAAATTTTGACCCATTTTCATGTTCGTTATTTCAACAATTAAGACAACATGTAAAAAAAATGTACCCTCAATAGGACTTCCAGAGTCCATTACTTTACCAAACTTAGGACGATTTCAAAGTGTCATACCTCTAAAGACTCGTGATTCGATTCTCTAAAAATCTGCATTCAAATTTTTCGTTTTAACGTTGATCAAAATTTTGACCCATTTTCATGTTTGTTATTTCAACAATTAAGACAACATGTAAAAAAAATGTACCCTCAACAGGACTTCCAGAGTCCATAACTTTACCAAACTTAGGACGATTTCAAAGTGTCATACCTCTAAAGACTCGTGATTCGATTCTCTAAAAATCTGCATTCAAATTTTTCATTTTAACGTTGATCAAAATTTTGACCCATATTCATGTTCGTTATTTCAACAATTATGACAACATGTAAAATAGAGGCACCCTCAATAGGACTTCCAGAGTCCATTACTTTACCAAACTTAGGACGATTTCAAAGTGTCATACCTCTAAAGACTCGTGATTCGATTCTCTAAAAATCTGCATTCAAATTTTTCATTTTAACGTTGATCAAAATTTTGACCCATTTTCATGTTCGTTATTTCAACAATTATGACAACATGTAAAAAAGAGGCATCCTCAACAGGACTTCCAGAGTCTATAACTTTACCAAAC
The DNA here is from genome assembly GCA_018153365.1 of Drosophila fuyamai. Lineage (NCBI taxonomy): Eukaryota > Metazoa > Arthropoda > Insecta > Diptera > Drosophilidae > Drosophila > Drosophila fuyamai. The sequence goes on along the minus strand of JAECXW010000116.1, from coordinate 7,901,470 downwards.
TTAGGACGATTTCAAAGTGTCATACCTCTAAAGACTCGTGATTCGATTCTCTAAAAATCTGCATTCAAATTTTTCGTTTTAACGTTGATCAAAATTTTGACCCATTTTCATGTTCGTTATTTCAACAATTAAGACAACATGTAAAAAAAATGTACCCTCAACAGGACTTCCAGAGTCCATAACTTTACCAAACTTAGGACGATTTCAAAGTGTCATACCTCTAAAGACTCGTGATTCGATTCTCTAAAAATCTGCATTCAAATTTTTCGTTTTAACGTTGATCAAAATTTTGACCCATTTTCATGTTCGTTTTTCAACAATTAAGACAACATGTAAAAAAAATGTACCCTCAACAGGACTTCCAGAGTCCATAACTTTACCAAACTTAGGACGATTTCAAAGTGTCATATCTCTAAAGACTCGTGATTCGATTCTCTAAAAATCTTCATTCAAATTTTTCGTTTTAACGTTGATCAAAATTTTGACCCATTTTCATGTTCGTTATTTCAACAACTATGACAACATGTAAAAAAGAGGCATCCTCAACAGGACTTCCAGAGTCTATAACTTTACCAAACTAAGGACGATTTCAAAGTGTCATATCTCTAAAGACTCGTGATTCGATTCTCTAAAAATCTTCATTCAAATTTTTCATTTTAACGTTGATCAAAATTTTGACCCATATTCATGTTCGTTATTTGAACAATTATGACAACATGTAAAATAGAGGCACCCTCAATAGGACTTCCAGAGTCCATTACTTTACCAAACTTAGGACGATTTCGAAGTGTCATACCTCTAAAGACTCGTGATTCGATTCTCTAAAAATCTGCATTCAAATTTTTCATTTTAACGTTGATCAAAATTTTGACCCATATTCATGTTCGTTATTTCATCAATTATGACAACATGTAAAATAGAGGCACCCTCAATAGGACTTCCAGAGTCCATTACTTTACCAAACTTAGGACGATTTCAAAGTGTCATACCTCTAAAGACTCGTGATTCGATTCTCTAAAAATCTGCATTCAAATTTTTCATTTTAACGTTGATCAAAATTTTGACCCATTTTCATGTTCGTTATTTCAACAATTATGACAACATGTAAAAAAGAGGCATCCTCAACAGGACTTCCAGAGTCTATAACTTTACCAAACTTAGGACGATTTCAAAGTGTCATACCTCTAAAGACTCGTGATTCGATTCACTAAAAATCTGCATTCAAATTTTTCGTTTTAACGTTGATCAAAATTTTGACCCATTTTCATGTTCGTTATTTCAACAATTAAGACAACATGTAAAAAAAATGTACCCTCAATAGGACTTCCAGAGTCCATTACTTTACCAAACTTAGGACGATTTCAAAGTGTCATACCTCTAAAGACTCGTGATTCGATTCTCTAAAAATCTGCATTCAAATTTTTCGTTTTAACGTTGATCAAAATTTTGACCCATTTTCATGTTTGTTATTTCAACAATTAAGACAACATGTAAAAAAAATGTACCCTCAACAGGACTTCCAGAGTCCATAACTTTACCAAACTTAGGACGATTTCAAAGTGTCATACCTCTAAAGACTCGTGATTCGATTCTCTAAAAATCTGCATTCAAATTTTTCATTTTAACGTTGATCAAAATTTTGACCCATATTCATGTTCGTTATTTCAACAATTATGACAACATGTAAAATAGAGGCACCCTCAATAGGACTTCCAGAGTCCATTACTTTACCAAACTTAGGACGATTTCAAAGTGTCATACCTCTAAAGACTCGTGATTCGATTCTCTAAAAATCTGCATTCAAATTTTTCATTTTAACGTTGATCAAAATTTTGACCCATTTTCATGTTCGTTATTTCAACAATTATGACAACATGTAAAAAAGAGGCATCCTCAACAGGACTTCCAGAGTCTATAACTTTACCAAACTTAGGACGATTTCAAAGTGTCATACCTCTAAAGACTCGTGATTCGATTCTCTAAAAATCTGCATTCAAATTTTTCGTTTTAACGTTGATCAAAATTTTGACCCATTTTCATGTTCGTTATTTCAACAATTAAGACAACATGTAAAAAAATGTACCCTCAATAGGACTTCCAGAGTCCATTACTTTACCAAACTTAGGACGATTTCAAAGTGTCATACCTCTAAAGACTCGTGATTCGATTCTCTAAAAATCTGCATTCAAATTTTTCGTTTTAACGTTGATCAAAATTTTGACCCATTTTCATGTTTGTTATTTCAACAATTAAGACAACATGTAAAAAAAATGTACCCTCAACAGGACTTCCAGAGTCCATAACTTTACCAAACTTAGGACGATTTCAAAGTGTCATACCTCTAAAGACTCGTGATTCGATTCTCTAAAAATCTGCATTCAAATTTTTCGTTTTAACGTTGATCAAAATTTTGACCCATTTTCATGTTCGTTATTTCAACAATTAAGACAACATGTAAAAAAAATGTACCCTCAATAGGACTTCCAGAGTCCATTACTTTACCAAACTTAGGACGATTTCAAAGTGTCATACCTCTAAAGACTCGTGATTCGATTCTCTAAAAATCTGCATTCAAATTTTTCGTTTTAACGTTGATCAAAATTTTGACCCATTTTCATGTTTGTTATTTCAACAATTAAGACAACATGTAAAAAAAATGTACCCTCAACAGGACTTCCAGAGTCCATAACTTTACCAAACTTAGGACGATTTCAAAGTGTCATACCTCTAAAGACTCGTGATTCGATTCTCTAAAAATCTGCATTCAAATTTTTCGTTTTAACGTTGATCAAAATTTTGACCCATTTTCATGTTCGTTATTTCAACAACTATGACAACATGTAAAAAAGAGGCATCCTCAACAGGACTTCCAGAGTCTATAACTTTACCAAACTAAGGACGATTTCAAAGTGTCATATCTCTAAAGACTCGTGATTCGATTCTCTAAAAATCTTCATTCAAATTTTTCATTTTAACGTTGATCAAAATTTTGACCCATATTCATGTTCGTTATTTGAACAATTATGACAACATGTAAAATAGAGGCACCCTCAATAGGACTTCCAGAGTCCATTACTTTACCAAACTTAGGACGATTTCAAAGTCTCATACCTCTAAAGACTCGTGATTCGATTCTCTAAAAATCTGCATTCAAATTTTTCGTTTTAACGTTGATCAAAATTTTGACCCATTTTCATGTTCGTTATTTCAACAATTAAGACAACATGTAAAAAAAATGTACCCTCAACAGGACTTCCAGAGTCCATAACTTTACCAAACTTAGGACGATTTCAAAGTGTCATACCTCTAAAGACTCGTGATTCGATTCTCTAAAAATCTGCATTCAAATTTTTCGTTTTAACGTTGATAAAAATTTTGACCCATTTTCATGTTCGTTATTTCAACAATTATGACAACATGTAAAATAGAGGCACCCTCAATAGGACTTCCAGAGTCCATTACTTTACCAAACTTAGGACGATTTCAAAGTGTCATACCTCTAAAGACTCGTGATTCGATTCTCTAAAAATCTGCATTCAAATTTTTCGTTTTAACGTTGATAAAAATTTTGACCCATTTTCATGTTCGTTATTTCAACAATTATGACAACATGTAAAAAAGAGGCATCCTCAACAGGACTTCCAGAGTCTATAACTTTACCAAACTTAGGACGATTTCAAAGTGTCATATCTCTAAAGACTCGTGATTCGATTCTCTAAAAATCTGCATTCAAATTTTTCGTTTTAACGTTGATCAAAATTTTGACCCATTTTCATGTTCGTTACTTCAACAATTAAGACAACATGTAAAAAAAATGTACCCTCAACAGGACTTCCAGAGTCCATAACTTTACCAAACTTAGGACGATTTCAAAGTGTCATACCTCTAAAGACTCGTGATTCGATTCTCTAAAAATCTGCATTCAAATTTTTCGTTTTAACGTTGATCAAAATTTTGACCCATTTTTATGTTCGTTATTTCAACAATTAAGACATGTAAAAAAAATGTTCCCTCAACAGGACTTCCAGAGTCCATAACTTTACCAAACTTAGGACGATTTCAAAGTGTCATACCTCTAAAGACTCGTGATTCGATTCTCTAAAAATCTGCATTCAAATTTTTCGTTTTAACGTTGATCAAAACTTTGACCCATTTTCATGTTCGTTATTTCAACAATTATGACAACATGTAAAAAAGAGGCATCCTCAACAGGACTTCCAGAGTCTATAACTTTACCAAACTTAGGACGATTTCAAAGTGTCATATCTCTAAAGACTCGTGATTCGATTCTCTAAAAATCTGCATTCAAATTTTTCGTTTTAACGTTGATCAAAATTTTGACCCATTTTCATGTTCGTTATTTCAACAATTATGACAACATGTAAAAAAAATGTACCCTCAACAGGACTTCCAGAGTCCATAACTTTACCAAACTTAGGACGATTTCAAAGTGTCATACCTCTAAAGACTCGTGATTCGATTCTCTAAAAATCTGCATTCAAATTTTTCGTTTTAACGTTGATCAAAATTTTGACCCATTTTTATGTTCGTTATTTCAACAATTAAGACAACATGTAAAAAAAATGTACCCTCAACAGGACTTCCAGAGTCCATAACTTTACCAAACTTAGGACGATTTCAAAGTGTCATACCTCTAAAGACTCGTGATTCGATTCTCTAAAAATCTGCATTCAAATTTTTCGTTTTAACGTTGATCAAAACTTTGACCCATTTTCATGTTCGTTATTTCAACAATTATGACAACATGTAAAAAAGAGGCATCCTCAACAGGACTTCCAGAGTCTATAACTTTACCAAACTTAGGACGATTTCAAAGTGTCATACCTCTAAAGACTCGTGATTCGATTCTCTAAAAATCTGCATTCAAATTTTTCGTTTTAACGTTGATCAAAATTTTGACCCATTTTCATGTTCGTTTTTCAACAATTAAGACAACATGTAAAAAAGAGGCACCCTCAATAGGACTTCCAGAGTCTATAACTTTACCAAACTTAGGACGATTTCAAAGTGTCATATCTCTAAAGACTCGTGATTCGATTCTTTAAAAATCTGCATTCAAATTTTTCGTTTTAACGTTGATCAAAATTTTGACCCATTTTCATGTTCGTTATTTCAACATGTAAAAAAAATGTACCCTCAACAGGACTTCCAGAGTCCATAACTTTACCAAAATTAGGACGATTTCAAAGTGTCATACCTCTAAAGACTCGTGATTCGATTCTCTAAAAATCTGCATTCAAATTTTTCATTTTAACGTTGATCAAAATTTTGACCCATTTTCATGTTCGTTATTTCAACAATTATGACAACATGTAAAATAGAGGCACCCTCAATAGGACTTCCAGAGTCCATTACTTTACCAAACTTAGGACGATTTCCAAGTGTCATACCTCTAAAGACTCGTGATTCGATTCTCTAAAAATCTGCATTCAAATTTTTCGTTTTAACGTTGATAAAAATTTTGACCCATTTTCATGTTCGTTATTTCAACAATTATGACAACATGTAAAAAAGAGGCATCCTCAACAGGACTTCCAGAGTCCATAACTTTACCAAACTTAGGACGATTTCAAAGTGTCATACCTCTAAAGACTCGTGATTCGATTCTCTAAAAATCTGCATTCAAATTTTTCGTTTTAACGTTGATCAAAACTTTGACCCATTTTCATGTTCGTTATTTCAACAATTATGACAACATGTAAAAAAGAGGCATCCTCAACAGGACTTCCAGAGTCTATAACTTTACCAAACTTAGGACGATTTCAAAGTGTCATATCTCTAAAGACTCGTGATTCGATTCTCTAAAAATCTGCATTCAAATTTTTCGTTTTAACGTTGATCAAAATTTTGACCCATTTTCATGTTCGTTATTTCAACATGTAAAAAAAATGTACCCTCAACAGGACTTCCAGAGTCCATAACTTTACCAAAATTAGGACGATTTCAAAGTGTCATACCTCTAAAGACTCGTGATTCGATTCTCTAAAAATCTGCATTCAAATTTTTCGTTTTAACGTTGATCAAAATTTTGACCCATTTTCATGTTCGTTATTTCAACAATTATGACAACATGTAAAATAGAGGCACCCTCAATAGGACTTCCAGAGTCCATTACTTTACCAAACTTAGGACGATTTCAAAGTGTCATACCTCTAAAGACTCGTGATTCGATTCTCTAAAAATCTGCATTCAAATTTTTCATTTTAACGTTGATCAAAATTTTGACCCATTTTCATGTTCGTTATTTCAACAATTATGACAACATGTAAAAAAGATGCATCCTCAACAGGACTTCCAGAGTCTATAACTTTACCAAACTTAGGACGATTTCAAAGTGTCATACCTCTAAAGACTCGTGATTCGATTCTCTAAAAATCTGCATTCAAATTTTTCGTTTTAACGTTGATCAAAATTTTGACCCATTTTCATGTTCGTTATTTCAACAATTATGACAACATGTAAAATAGAGGCACCCTCAATAGGACTTCCAGAGTCCATTACTTTACCAAACTTAGGACGATTTCAAAGTGTCATACCTCTAAAGACTCGTGATTCGATTCTCTAAAAATCTGCATTCAAATTTTTCATTTTAACGTTGATCAAAATTTTGACCCATTTTCATGTTCGTTATTTCAACAATTATGACAACATGTAAAAAAGATGCATCCTCAACAGGACTTCCAGAGTCTATAACTTTACCAAACTTAGGACGATTTCAAAGTGTCATATCTCTAAAGACTCGTGATTCGATTCTCTAAAAATCTGCATTCAAATTTTTCGTTTTAACGTTGATAAAAATTTTGACCCATTTTCATGTTCGTTATTTCAACAATTATGACAACATGTAAAAAAGAGGCATCCTCAACAGGACTTCCAGAGTCCATAACTTTACCAAACTTAGGACGATTTCAAAGTGTCATACCTCTAAAGACTCGTGATTCGATTCTCTAAAAATCTGCATTCAAATTTTTCGTTTTAACGTTGATCAAAACTTTGACCCATTTTCATGTTCGTTATTTCAACAATTATGACAACATGTAAAAAAGAGGCATCCTCAACAGGACTTCCAGAGTCTATAACTTTACCAAACTTAGGACGATTTCAAAGTGTCATATCTCTAAAGACTCGTGATTCGATTCTCTAAAAATCTGCATTCAAATTTTTCGTTTTAACGTAGATCAAAATTTTGACCCATTTTCATGTTCGTTATTTCAACATGTAAAAAAAATGTACCCTCAACAGGACTTCCAGAGTCCATAACTTTACCAAAATTAGGACGATTTCAAAGTGTCATACCTCTAAAGACTCGTGATTCGATTCTCTAAAAATCTGCATTCAAATTTTTCGTTTTAACGTTGATCAAAATTTTGACCCATTTTCATGTTCGTTATTTCAACAATTATGACAACATGTAAAATAGAGGCACCCTCAATAGGACTTCCAGAGTCCATTACTTTACCAAACTTAGGACGATTTCAAAGTGTCATACCTCTAAAGACTCGTGATTCGATTCTCTAAAAATCTGCATTCAAATTTTTCATTTTAACGTTGATCAAAATTTTGACCCATTTTCATGTTCGTTATTTCAACAATTATGACAACATGTAAAAAAGATGCATCCTCAACAGGACTTCCAGAGTCCATAACTTTACCAAACTTTTAACGTTGATCAAAACTTTGACCCATTTTCATGTTCGTTATTTCAACAATTATGACAACATGTAAAAAAGATGCATCCTCAACAGGACTTCCAGAGTCTATAACTTTACCAAACTTAGGACGATTTCAAAGTGTCACATCTCTAAAGACTCGTGATTCGATTCTCTAAAAATCTGCATTCAAATTTTTCGTTTTAACGTTGATCAAAATTTTGACCCATTTTCATGTTCGTTATTTCAACAATTATGACAACATGTAAAATAGAGGCACCCTCAATAGGACTTCCAGAGTCCATTACTTTACCAAACTTAGGACGATTTCAAAGTGTCATACCTCTAAAGACTCGTGATTCGATTCTCTAAAAATCTGCATTCAAATTTTTCGTTCTAACGTTGATCAAAATTTTGACCCATTTTCATGTTCGTTATTTCAACAATTAAGACAACATGTAAAAAAAATGTACCCTCAACAGGACTTCCAGAGTCCATAACTTTACCAAACTTTTAACGTTGATCAAAACTTTGACCCATTTTCATGTTCGTTATTTCAACAATTAAGACAACATGTAAAAAAAATGTACCCTCAACAGGACTTCCAGAGTCCATAACTTTACCAAACTTAGGACGATTTCAAAGTGTCATACCTCTAAAGACTCGTGATTCGATTCTCAGAAAATGTGCATTCAAATTTTTCGTTTTAACGTTGATCAAAATTTTGACCCATTTTCATTTGGTTATTTTAAAATTATCCGAAGACTTGTAATGAGGTTGTCCCCCAATTGGACTTCTGAAGTCCACAACTTTAACAAATTTAATCCGATTTCAAAGTAACATACCTCTAAAGACTTGTGGCTCCACTCTCTGAAAATCTGCTTTAAAAATTTTCATTTTAACGTTGATCAATTTTTTGACCCATTTTCATTTGGTTATTTCCAAATTATCCGATGACTTGTAAAAAGGTGGCCCACTCTTAGGCTTTCAGAGTCCATAACATTACTAAATTTAATCTAATTGAAAGACTAAAGCCTTGTGATTTGATTCTTTAAATCTGCATTCAAAGTTGTCATCAACGTAGATACATTTTTTGCATATTGGACTTCATTCATTAAATCGAAATATAGAATATTTATTTAAGAGCTGCAATAGTATAAAAACTTCTTGTTTGGTAATAATACGAATATAAACTTTGGATGGCCCAAGTTTGCTGTCTTTCTTGTTTATTATAAGAATTACAAAAAAATGTTACTAAAAAAGTAATAATAGTGGGATTGCCAATAGTTTATTAATATATAACATAGAAAAGTGCTTATGGTATTTCCTTGTGAAAGATTATTTATAACTTCAACATCAACTCTGTGTTTTACCGCTTCCGTTCGCCTTCAACTGAATTGGTTCATTGGGAAACATTGAATTTGGAAAGTTTCGGAGGCACACACATGCTCCCCATCTCCGGACAAATCAAAACGAAGTGGAGCAGCCACGACATGCTGGTTATGTACACCATCGGCCAAAGAAGCGTCAGCCGCAAGTTTCATAACAAAAGATTGTTATTAGCTACGAAACCGCCAAGAGCAGTAGCGGGTATGTTAGGCAAAGAAATAGAGTTTCGTCAGCAGCAAGAGGATGCAAATACACAGAAAACAATTGCTGCACAGAAAACAAATCTTAGGTTTATTGGAAAACAATTACCGAAGTTGGATAAAGGTTTTTAATCCGGCCCCAAACATTGCTCATAAATACCGCCTTTTTCTAATGAAATATTTTGAAAAAATTGAATTATACTCTTTAAATAAAACCTACCTTACAGATCTTAATAGACTATTTTATTACTCCCAACAAAAAACTCATAAAAATACTTACATTTATCGTTATCCCCCTTGAAACACTAATAAATAAAGTTATTCAGAAAAATTAAACATTTATTTATTTTTTATTTCTGATATGAATTAATTTATTTCATTTATATGACCGAGTAAAAACAAATAAATTTAAATTTACTGTTCGGTTTTCAATTTTAAAATTTGTTTCTGTGTGATAAGAGGTAAACGCTGACTGCAGTCTTTAGAATCCATTCTTCAAGTCTGGTTCTCTGTTGCTTCAATGGACTTTTGACTTCCGCTGCTCAACGGACGATGTTTGCTCGTCCCTGGCGATTTTGTGTGTGTGATTTTCATCTTGAGGAGAACTGAGCGCGTTGTCATGTAATTTTCGCAGCACTGCATCCCCGAGATGTCCTGTCCGCTCTATTCCGTAGCTCCTGCTGCTGAAGTCTGCCAGTTAACTCCTTTTTTTGGCCAAATGTCAGCAGTGTGTTCGCATGTGTGCGCTGGTTCCTCCTTTATTTGGTCGGTCGCTAGTGTGTGTGCGTGTGTGCAAAGTGTACTTTATGTTTGGCATTTAAGCGCTGCAATTTCCGCTCAAGTTAGTAGAGCGACTGCTTCCGCTACGCAGCTGCCAGTGCATGGCATATAATTTAGGCATTAGCACACCCAGGCTTGCCACTTGCGAGGTGCGTTTGATAGCTATTTAAAGGGCAAATCATGAATAAGAGAAATATGGATTTAAATAAAAAGCATTTCCGTATCAAACTAAAAAAAATACTCTGGAAAATGTTCATTAACGCTATTTTACATACAAAAATTTTCATTTAGTGGTTTTTGGTATTTAAAAATATTCGTTTGAAATCACTTCAACGGACGACATTGATTACTTTTAATTTAAACTGTTATAACAAATGCACTTATTCGCTTTTACTTGAATATTTCCATCTCGCGTATATTTAGTATTTTTTATTGGAAACTTTTTTCCAAACTATGTAAACTGTCATTATGTTAAATGCTTACAAACAAAACCCAAACTCTTAAAACGTCAATTTCACTGTAGAAATAAAACAGGACGAGTTTGTTTTGGTAGCTGCCCTCGTTTGTTCATCTATCTCTATAAATATATTTTCTTGTTGCGCTGCACCACAGGACGCTTTTTTAATAAAGCGACGCCAAGTTTTGCTTGTTGCGTGCAGCACACCACATCCAGAAAATGCCCTATAAAGGAATACACACATCCGAGCGTATATGTCACCATGTCTAACTGAGATTTCCCTTCCGCTTGCAGGATCGACAGAATGCGCAATCGTCCTGCGCCGGCCTCTTCATCGCCGCCCATCTGGGCTTCGACTATCCCGGCATTTGGATGCACGTCGACATGGCCACGCCCGTTCATTGTGTAAGTGCTTCGATTCGATTCGAGTTGATTCGATTCGAGCCAGCTCCAATCCGCCTTATTTCCCAGCGCATTTAATATGATTTCTGTTCTGTTTCAGGGGGAACGTGCCACTGGCTACGGTGTTGCCCTGTTGCTGACCCTCTTCGGTGGCCACACGAAATCCGAGCTGCTGCAATCGATCGCCCCCACCGACGAGGAGCCGCCCTCGAAGCGCCTGTGCCGCGATTAACCCGCCCGCCTTCTCCTGTGCCATGTGCCTGACCGATTAATATGCATTTCATTCATTTTTTGTTCAATTGCGCTCCGGAATGAGCAGGCAATTTGTGTAGCCGACAGGCGATAAAAACATTATTATTTAGAAATAAACGAAGTACGAAATTCATAAGTCTCTTTTGTTGTACGAATCAGCTCTGGGATACTACACATTTTTAATAATAATTTTATCTTAAAAGATTTTATAAAAATTAAGAAAAGTTTGGATTTTTATGAAAGGTAATATTTTTTTAAATCTTAAATTAGGCTAGGTAAGAAAACAGCATTTTTTGTTGCAGTTAAGTTTCTTCTTCTCGGTTTTAAGTACTTCATTAAATTTAAGAACAGAAGTGTCTACCCTTGGAGTGATAATTTTTGTATTGCCATTTGTTTTTTTTCCAAAAAACCATGACTGACTAGTTTACTCATTCAAAAACTGTGCTGCTGTATTCTACGTCTTAATTGCTTTAAACTAATTAAATGATTTCAAACTTTAATCTAAGCCCGCGTAAATTAGTAGTGTTTTTTGAGCCAATTTAATTTGCAGTTTGTGTAGTTAACATGCAAAGAACACACCCCCATGTCCACGTGTAGTGCGCCTGCTTCGTCTTTGTCTGTCATTTCGTCCTTTGGCTGTTCAATTAAGCGACACTCTGGCTGCTGCTGCTGTGCAAGTTGATGTTGCTGCTGTCGTTGCCAGGCGCCCGACATCTAAGTGGATTCATCAGCCGCGGCATGGCCATCGCCATTCTCATCATCGTCAGCGTGATGATCACCAGAAACGGCATTCTCTTTGCCGTCAGTGCAATTGTGTCGGTGGCAACCATTCCATTCCGTCTCCATCTCCATTCCGGTTCCCGCCGACAATACAAATTAAATTGCAACATCATTGTGCCACGTCGTCGGAATCGTATTGCATCGCTGCTGTCTTTGTAGCCTACTTTTGTGCGCTCCAGAGTTTTACGCTCGCGAGTTTGTCAGCTGTCAGAGAATGGGCGGTGGAGGTATGCCACGCCCCCAGAAAACGCCCACCAACTAATGCCAATGCCGTGCACTTTTATTTGCTGAATTACCCAAGCGCCCCGTCCCACCGACTCCATTTTTATTTGCTTTGTTATTCCATTTGCTTTTCGGGGGCGGGCATCCTCTGAGCTTTTATTGTTTAATTAGCTTGAAATGCGTTTATTTTCTTTCGTAAGTGGTGTAAACAACGCGTCAGGTGAAGGTATGTATATCTATTTATATCTATTTGTATCAGGTGATTTGTTAAGACCCGGAATGTGGCACTAGTAATTCTACCATTCGTCCCCCACTTTGCTTAAGCCAGCAATTGCACTTGGAATTGAATGGAGCCACATGCTGCAAGTGCAGTTAACATTCCGTAGTGGATTTCAAGTGTTTGCCCCTCGTTATCGGGGGTTCACCCTGTGAGCGGATCGGATGAAGTAGTCGCCTTTCAGGGAAATGACAAAACCGAGGGCATACAATTGTATTTGAGCAGTGATTTTAACTAAAGGTAAGTTTTACTCGCAAGGTGAGTTTTTAATGCAATTGTCTAAATTGGTTATCAAAAAAAGTGAAAAAGAACAAATTAAAGAATCTCTGTTAAATCCTAAAAATGTGATGCTGGGCCTAAAAGTTTAATAAAATAGTTACCTCATACAATTTATATTTGCTACATTATTTACTCAAAAGCCGCACATATTTTATAGCTATAAAATGATTTGCATAATTCAATTACTAAACGTAAGCTTTTGCCAGCTTCGCACGTTGGATTATTTGCGCTTTTGCACACCATCCAAATTATAACAGCTCTTTATCAAATGCGAAGCAAAAATAAATGGCATGTGACAGCCGCTTAAGCACTGGATAAATTTTAGCTTTCACCTGTTGCTAATGGGTGTTTAAAAGTTCCCTTTAAAGTACAAAATGTGTAATGCAATAATGAAATTTGAGGGTATACAAGTACTAAAATATTACCTTATATTTTATCCAGAGTATCTTAATGCATTAAAAAGATTTTTGAGTGCCATTTTAAAATATTATGGACGGTTTCTTCGCTCAAATTAACTGGTTAGCCACGACAGTGTCTCTGACATCAGTTGCAAGGAAATTACAAACAACCATTAAATTGGATTGTTGACTGCATACATATCACTCATACGACGCGTTGGCGGCAAACGACCGACCTCGACCCCATTGAGATTGAACCTAAACGGCTTACCAGTGGAGCTCAAGGCAAGCGCTCGATGGACGGCACAGCAGACACCATCTACTACTCCCAGGACATCGGCCATAAATATCTTCACACTGCCACTTGGACAACAGACTTTGAGCACACACTAAAAAATGTATGAAAGCTTTTAAAAATTTGATTAGTTTTAAAATGATTATACTACTATCAATTTGATCCGCATCGTTGAACATTATTGAACAGTACTAGAAATGCATTATTACTTAGGAAGCTGTAAAATACATTTATCTGGATGTTATAATTAAAAAACAATAATAAATAAATAATAATTTAATTTATTAAGAATGATAAAATGAGCATGGCTTGTTTTTGCTTCTTATTTTTAGATGTCACATACAGTTAAATATCCTATACAATTGTTTTTAAATAGTCAAAGAACATTCTTCGTTAAGCCAACTTTTAATTTGTATGCCACAATGTACAATATTACAAAATATTTAGTTCATTGAAAGTACGAGTTATTTTTTTTCAGTGTTGCATCCTTTATTGTCCAGTGTCCTTCGTCGAATGCCTCTGCAGCAGCAGTTGACTTTTGCCGCATTGGCGCCTGGCCCCCAGAGCATTTTGCCCGGTTTTTTATGCTCACAACTCAATTTGAAGCCAACTGGACGAAGTGCGTGCCCAACTGGCCGAGGAACACAAGGAGCCGGCAGAAGGAACAAAAGCAATATTAGAATTTGTTGCCGGGCCGTGCGGCTTTTGTGGCACTTCTCATTGTTTTTGCCACAGCATCCTTGTTGCTCCTGCCTTTTCTCCGTCTGCTCCAGCCGCACGACAGCTTAACCCCAGCACAGCGTTTAAGCTGCACAAGTTTCGAAACAAATCCCGCACAGATCCATAATTCTTTTCCGCACCTAAAGTGACAGAGATCTCGGCTTAGTGTGCCGTTGCCGTTGCCGTTGCCCCAACCATCTTAATGTTTAATTTTTATGCCAGCCCCTAAATTATGCAAGGCACCAGAGAGCCACTGAGATTTCCCCAATTCCCACTGCTCGATATGAAAAATAGATAATAATTTCATTCGGCTGCGAGGTGAAGGGGAAAATCGCAGATAAATAATAGAAAACGATGAGAGACACATAACAAATTGTCAATTTATAAAGTGAAAGTTTTTGGTTGGCTAATGGATGCCAAAAGTTGAATAAATAATAAATTAACCGAATACTTTTGCGGTTAGGCCCGAAAAACAAAGCGAAATGAATTGAAGTAAAATGCGGGAATGGATTCTCCACGGAGCAATAGCTGTCATAAAAAAATAGGAGGCCAGAAAACGTGAATAGGCTCAAAGAAAACCGCAGGGCAGGTGGCAGTGGTGGGGGTGAATTTTCCTCCAGCGGTCATGGGGCAATAGCTTAAAATTAGCCATAAGCAAAATTACTGTAAAATGGTTTAAATGAGTGTAAAGGCAGAACATAATAAGCCCAAAAGAAGCGCATAATAAAAAGGCCAGCGCCGAGTGGTCCGCGAAACAAAGGTCGTGGTGGGTGGGCGCCACATAGCCATCCACCTCCCGTGGGGCGTGCTGTTAAATGAAGAATAAAGCAGCAAATACAAATACGAAATGTGCCTTGCAGCCTGCCTTTATACAGTCATTCAAAAATCATAGGATTTTTACTTTAACATTTTTTTTGGAATATCGCATTTAATTGATCTATATCAGATATGGGCTGAATAAACTATGGATTTTTGTTGATTTGATTTGAAACTATAAACCAAAATGTACAAGGAAATGTAAATAGCTTACTATGGTTTTGGCAAATTAATATTAATATAAACACTAGGAGCAAAAAAAAAGTACGGAAAAATATCTTCTAAGTCAACCAAAAAATGACATAAATATCTTAATAATATTTATTAAGTAAAAAAAAAATGTTTTTTTTAGGTTAAAATGTTACTATACAATTTGTATACATAACCGTTTTTAATGAAATCAAAAATTTTAATTTTTTTTAAGCCAAAATATTATTTTTATATATTGTTACTCCTCATTTTAAATATATATATTAAATTATGTCTAGAGTTCACTTCTGTTATTTTGCCCACCATTGTATTTCACTGTGTGAGTTTGAGTCTGATGGCAAACATATTTTATGAGTTTTATTGTTGCTGTTGCTTTTTCTTGTCTCCTGGCGAGGCTGATAATAAAACTTGGCCGATGGCAGGCAGCACAGCCCGCTGGGAGCATAATCGAGCCTTTTACATTGGTCCTGGGTGTCGGCATATGTAGCTGTGTGGGTGCCCGGCAAAGAGTGTGTGTGTGGGGAGTGTGTATGAACGCAGCTTGATTTCATGTCTGTAAGCTAAGAAATAAGAAAAATATCTGAAAAGTCCGTAGCTTTCTTCGAATTTCTCACACACTTTAGAATTTTTTAAAATTCATTAAATTGTGTTGAAAGATACATTAATCAGATGTGGAATTAAATTGCACTGACATTTCGAATTTTGACAGCTGCCAATGATTTTGAGCGAAAAATATTATTTATGTTTAAAGTCAAAAGTGAGAAAAGCCTTTAAAACGCCTTCTATTTTGTGGTTTGCTAAATTAATAAATAAGCTCTGACGAATTGACAATCTTATATGTTAATTTTATGTTGAATTCAACAAAAAATACAACATGCAATTAATCATGCTTTTGTCTTATAATCAGAACACTTTGTGCTAAGTGTTTTCGTTAATGTAAAACACAATGATAAATAATAGTTAAGTATTGTGTATTATTCTTTCGTTTTGTGTCCAAGAATTAATTCAAGTAGCAGGACAAAGCTCTCCTCTAAGTTGGATACACCTCAATGCACCGGTGAAGTGCATGTAGTGCTTTCCATGTTTCATATTTTTCACTATTTTTATTCCAGCTCTTGTTTTAACAAAATTGAAAATGCAGGAGTGCACCAGAAGCAAGAAAAGATATTGCCCCAAGGACTCGCCTTAAATACCCAATGCGACTTTGACAAGCCTCATTAAGGATGGATACATCGACAGAGAGCTGTAATAAGGCTTGTAATAAAACAATGCTTTTGCATTTTGGTTCTCTTCTCTGTTCAAGTACAGACAATATAATGCACTTATGCTGCTTAATATGCTTTTGCTCACATTTAATGCTTTAAGGCGTGGAACAAAAACTACCTGAAACAAGATTGACAACAGCATGAGCATATTCAAATTGCTTTCGGGCAGTTAATAAAAAGCTTGTAATCAAGTGGGACGGCAGTGGAGATGGGGTGGCAGCAAACTTTTAGCTTCAGTCAAGTCACAAACTTGGACATGTCAGGCAAGAAATAAAAAAAAAATAAAATAAAAAATAAAAAAATGGGGGGAAATATGCAACTAGGATATGCATGAGCAGCAGCTTTTGCACAGCATAGCTCATGAGTTTTGCATGGAGTTGTGCAGTTGATAGTTTGTTGCAGGACGAGATGGAAAAGTATTTGGAAAAGGAGCAGGCGGCTCCTGGCACTTATCCGAGTGCACAAAGCAGCTAAGCAAAACACTCGTTGCAGCCAACTTAAGGCTAATTTAAGTGACTGCATCTGTATCTATCCGAGTGAGTGGCTGTGAGTGCGAGTGTGGCAGTGTTTGGCAGTGTGTGTGCAGAGTGCGTGTCTCTCGCTCACTCCCGCTGCCTTTCGGCAGGACTCTCCAGGGAGCTGCTCCGACTTTTACCTGGCCCAAAGTGTCCCGGGTTAAGCTGCTCGCCTGCCTTTCCGTTCAGCTTGCCATCATCAATGAAAATGCTCGTAAATTATGCAAGCCTAGGAAAATAAGCTGCACTCAAGTGCGTTTCCTTCCTCGCCTTAGCAGTCTTTATCCTTTTCTGCGAGCACTCCTCTTTTCTTTGCCTGCACTTTGCGACGGGGCTAAGCGGGGCGTATGCGTGATATTCAATTAAATTACATAACGGCCACGCAGCGTTGCCGCCTGTTAACATCATCGAGCTGGCTATCTAAAATTGTTGTCTCAATTTGTAATCTCCTCTGTGATTTATTACTCTTCAAAAGTTACTCTTTTTAAATTTTACTACTATTAATTTAAATAAATTAGTATGCTTTAGTAAGTTTCCTTAATATCGCTGCAATTTAGGTCAAGGTAACCTTTTTTCCCCGTAAAAGTATAAAAGGGGTCGTGCGAATGAAAACACACTTGACTAAGGAAAACCACAACCTAAAGGTCAAGGCATTTATCTTAAATAAAAAATTAAGGGGTATATTGGATTCATGATCTATAATGAAAACTCAGATCATTTAGTCATGTTCCTCGGTCTATATTTTATCATGAAGAAATGTGAAAAAATTCTTTATTATTTTATTATTGATTTGATTGGTCTTACCACAGAAATGCGTATTTGATTTATTCAGCAAACCCTATTCGATAATTTGCGGGTTTAATATAAACATTGGTTATTTATAGTTTGTAAAATATTTATTAAGCGGTGCCAATAAAAACACCCATGAGGTTCCCTAGGGAAAATTCTTCTGTAAACCAGTAGCTAGTAAATTGGGCTTACACTAGAAAAAAACCTAAAAAAACAGGCTCCTAAAAAAGAATTGAAATTGGGGTTTTGTTCTTTTCAGTGAGTTGGAAATAACTTAATTTAACTAATGAAGATAAATCAAAGACGAAGGCAGAACACATTGTTTACTAATCTGTTAAATAAATTTAATGATATAACTAACAGACGTATCAAGAAGTGATTTTCTTACTTTAAAATAGCTAGTTTATTTATCTAAATTTTTTTCCCTGTGTAACTAAGTCTTTTGTGGTTATTGATTTTGTGCCATTAGAGTCAATATTGTCCCTGCTGTGCAAAAGATTACGTGGAGGAATGGCAAGGTAATAATTTAAATTGACACTTAAAGAAATAATGTAGGTATGCTCGGCATTGTTCCTTAATAAAAAACAATACATTTAAAATAAGCACCATTTATTATATTGTTTAATTTTAATAGGATCTTTATTTTTAATGCGATTTATATGATGTCATAATATGGAAAAGTAAGCATTGCTTAAATTAATTTAATAAAAATTACTTGGACTCTACAATTATAATTTTCATTGCCTTCAAAAATTCTTACGACTAAGTTTTTTTGCAAGTGCAAGGCTTTTCAAGTTCATAATTGAAACTGAAACTATAAAAGGCTCATGGCTTAACCCCTCGACTCAAATGTGCAATCGAGTCGCATCATGAGTAGCAATTCAATTAGGAAGGTCGATCCCTTTGAGGAGTCGAAGATAGTTTATCCCACGGTCAAGGATTTTTTAAGGCTGCCCGTGATCTACTACAACAGCGTTGGCCTGGAACCCTACGACTCCTCGGTTGGCGATAAGAAACGTGGAATCCTTTTCCACTTGTACTTCGTCTTTTTGATAACCAATTTAATCTTGGTGTTTTCAATGGAATGCCTTTATGTGGTCGTTTCCTTTCGGAAAAACGAGAACTTCCTTAATGCCACCATGGTGCTGGGCTATGCCGGTTTTGCGGTCGTTGGGGCCATGAAGTTCATCTCGGTGATGATTCGGAGAAGCAAGATGACTATTCTGGTGAAGCGGTTGGAGTCCAACTTTCCGGCTCCGCGAGCAAAGGAGCAGGAGGAGTATGCAGTCAAGTACTACCTGAAGCGCTGTCATCGGTTCACCAAGGGATTTGGAGTGCTCTACACGAGCTTGGTGGTGATCTACAACCTTTTCGAAATCATACAGTACACCATCCGTTCTCTTCTCAACTCACCGAACGCCAAGCAAACCCTGCCCTTCGTGGACATGGCTCTTTGGCACTACAAGGACAGTTGGCTGTTCTACTTGACCTACCTGTCGCAGTCGATAGCAGGATATATGGCCACGTGTGGCCACATTTCCGCTGACCTCATGATCTTCGCCGTGGCCATGCAGGTGATCATGCACTTCGATCGTTTAACTCTGGCTCTCAAGAACTTTCAGGTGAAAAACGGTTCTGGATCCGATGCAGGAGCTGAAGAGGACCTGAAGGAGCTGAAGCCCCTGATTGCCTATCACAACCAAATTTTCGGGTGAGGGGAAATTAAGTTATATCATATGCCAGGGATGTACAATAATTTCTATGACGATAATAATGCCCTATATAATCCGTTTTCAATTAAAGCAATGGGTAGTTTAACTTCAATAAAGTTCCTCCTACCCAAGCTAACTACAAATCTTCCTATTTATAATTTAAAATTTTTGTTTTTAAAACTTATGCAGGCTTACCGAAGTAATGAACGAGGTCTTTGGTATCCCGCTGCTAGTGAATTTTGCTTCATCCTCGATGCTCGTTTGCTTTGTGGGATTCCAAATGACCCTTGGAATGAGTCCCGATCGATTCGTGAAGTTGCTGCTTATCCTGGTATCGGCCCTAATCGAGATATACCTACTCTGTTTATTCAGCCAAATGCTGATCGATGCGGTTTGCTGATTATTAAAGATTATTTGGTAAAACTCCTTTAATTAAACTATTTTTCAGAGTGAGAGGGTGTCCTCTGCTGTCTACGAAATGAATTGGATGGGAGCCGATCCGCGTTTTCGGAAAATGCTAATTTTTCTGATTCTCAGATCTCAAAAACCGGTGTGTCTAAAAGCGACTGTTTTCTTGGACATCTCCATTGCAACAATGAGTTGCGTACGTTATTGTGGATTTCTTTAAACATATTTAATTGAATTGTCTATTACAGTTCTTGCAGATGTCGTATAAGTTCTTCTGTGCGATTCGGACGATGTATCAGTAAATGAAAGATTTCACAAAGCTATGAAGAAGAGTCAGCTTATTTATCAACAAATAAATGAATTTTATTCATTCACATGTTTAATATCTTAATTAAAAATGCAACTGAATAACCAAAAGTTTAATACCACAATTAAAAAGGCAACTATTGAACCTTATATTAGCTTTAACCAAGGAAACATTTCAAACTAGACACCTGGCCTAACAATATAAAATAAAATTAAGATAGTAAAAGGTAAATGTTTATTACAACGCATAACTTTTAATACTTGCTCTCTGTTATTCACAAAATGACGATAAACTTTTTAATTAGACTAACGTGGTTTATGCGACTTTAATTAGATCACCTGCGAAGATGAAAAATGATTAACGTGGGAAAATGGGGAATAACCAGCAGAAAGCCTGGCAAAAAAGAGCCATTTTAAATGCCGAGTATGGCGACTTAAAGCTACGTCACTGGAATGTAAACAAAAAAGATTGCAGCCTTAGTTCAAAGCGGGAAAAGGAGCACAAACACAGGCGCAAAGAGGAAAAACTTGCACAAGGTGTAACTCCGAAGAGGAAAAACCTTCGCACACACATGCAAAAGAAGGCGTGACACGGTCGAAAAACTTGAGAAACGTTGAACTTTGGCCTTACTGAGCTTGGCCGCGTTTACCTTGGCCGTAAACTTGTCCCGGCGACTGGCTGGCAATTAGTGCACCTTTCACAGCTCACCTGTGAGCGTGGACCAGTGATGGGAAATATCTAGGTAAATTTTCCTCTGTACTCGTAGAGAAACTTAGTCACAGATACAAGAAAAAGTTTCAGTACTTATTTCTTCAAATAAACTATGTTCAAGGGTTGACAATTGCATCAAATATTCCTAAAAATAGTAATCTCAAATTATTTTATACTAAAACTTTTTCCTTATTAATACCTATGTATTACGAATTTATTTTACCTAAATTAAATAAAACTTGTTGTATTGTTTTTGCGTTTTAATTTCAATATTTTTACTCATTAAATATTTTTTATATTTAAATTAAGCTAAACAATCTTAATCGTATCTGTGATATATAAATATTTTATAATTAATTGGTTTCTGTGCTTTTTTGAATGCCTTGCTAACAATATTATATTATTTGCGATATATTGCAATACTTCACGAATAAAATAAATATCTTTAATTATGTAGCCTGAAAAATATTATGAACAACCTTCATTTATGTGCAATATACTTTAGTACTTACTACGAACATGTTTGTGATGAATTTTTTTGCTTACCTAACAGAATATATTATCTTTCCCTTTACTTCTGTGTGGGCGTGGCCATTTAATTCATTTTCAGGAGCACAAGAAACGGGAAGCAACGAACACTGTCGCTTTTGCACACAATTTCTCATTCAGTTCAGAAGTTTTGCTCGCTCACAAGTTTGTAATTCTTGGCCTGTTAACAAAGTTCATAAATACTTGAAAAAGTTGGTTGGGCTTACCCGGCCCACAGCCAGAGTCAAAGGATAAGCGACGGAGCCAGATTTCGCAGCCTCGTAATTGGTATTGTACTTGATTCCGGATCACAGGTGAGAACAGGTGGGACTGCAGTTCATTATCAGCTGATTGGCGGGTCGAGTGATTCTCAAAATTCCGGGGCAGTCATTAAATTTCGGCTATTTGCAGTTTCTTTTATGGCCAGCTAAATTCCTGTTTTAATGGCTGGCAACTATTTGGTAAGTGCCTTGACCATAAAATCGAATCGAACATATTGAATACTTAGTTATATATTGCCTGGCGTCCGGAGAACAATTTCAAGCTCTCACATCCACCATCGATTTCCCCTCATTGGCAGACAGAAGCACAGCGATTGCAATTGAAAAGCGCGGAGGAAAACCATTGGGGGAAAATCCATCCCACCGTTTGCCAATATCAATGAGATCTCCGGAACCCGGACTCAATTCGCTTTGTTGCTCATTCGCCGCTTTGCCCCGACTTACCCATTTCCTTCTTCCCTCCAGCGAGCATTTGAAATTTTAATTATAAAATATTGCTGGCAAAAGTTCTCAGGTCGGCAACGCCAGACCGTGCTGATGTGTTGGATGTGTGTTATCAAAGGCGATGGCTGGAGGTACAATGGGTACTGCACAAAAAATTGCACCCAAAAACATAACTAAAGTTTTAACATGGGGGATGTCCTTAAAAATTTTTAAATAGGGCAGAAAAGTATTTTTACTCCTTTAATTTTGATTTAAATGTACTTGTCTTATTATGAAACGATATTCTTAATATTCTTACATGAAACTTAAGGCTTTGGTTTTTCTCGCTATGTATTGTTATTATTTTTTTTTTAAATAAGGCAGAATCTTTTGAATCATTTGAGGCTGTTTTTAGTTTAAATTAAAAGGATTCATCAATACATATTTTAATTTTTTTTCCTAGAATTACAACAAACCCACTTTGTAAATTTATTTTTATTAAAGTAGATGTTACACATATGTAGATTCTGTAAAACTAATAGACAATGTATTAAAATTTAAATTAAAAGAGTGTACAGAATTGTAAGAGTTAAAATAATTATTACATGTCCAACAATTATTAAAATATTTACTCAAAATTATATGGAACAGTTGCTATATTTCAAAATTATGGATTTTCAGGAGTTAAGTTTTTCTCAGTTTGTTGTTATATGCTCAGATATTTATACAGGAATGTACACAATAATTTTAAAGTTTTAAATAAAATTATTTTTAGATAATCCGTTAAACAATGGATTTAATTCTTTAATACATTTTTGTTAACTAAAATAAGTAATAAAATATTTTAAGGATACATACATCTCAATTAAGATTAAGAAACTGACTAGATAGATGACCATAAAAATCGATTGGGAGTTTTAAAGTATTTGAGCCTTTCAGGGACACCCCTGTGAGTAGTTGCCGCCCCGAATCCACAACTCGTCCTGCGTCCACGACACTAGTGACTTCCCCACCCACCAGTAATCACCTTACACACACTGTGTCCATGCGTCCTGTCAGAAGTTCGTGCTGCAGGCATTCCGTCGATGGTTCGTTATCTGGCATTTGGCATGGGGCTAGATCAATGTGGCGCAGGTGAGTGGCACAGGTGATGCAGTGGGTCCGTCCGTCCAGGTTCGATGTCCTTCCTCAGGCAGGGGGCTTTTGCACTACTTCAAAAAGTAATTGTTTGCGATTTGGAGAGTGTGGCGTATGTCGGGAGCCTTTGCCGGGGATTGGGATGCAGTCAGGCAGTCAAAGGACGGCGAGACTCTTGAGACATTTGAGTGGCCAAATGGGAGGCAGGCGGAGCAGATTTGGGGGCATAACGATGACAGCAAACGAGCTGCAGTTAAAGCTGCCTTGGGCCAAAACCTCCTTGTTACCTCCTTCCTCCATTTCTCCATCATTGCCGCTGTCTCTGGCAGTGACTTTCGGTTTAGCAACGAGTTTATTTGCAGTCGAAATATGTCCCCAGACGGCAACAATAGCAATTAGTTCATTGTCAATAGTTTGTTCGTTGAAAATTTCAGGACTAGAAAAGGCAAGGCTAGGAAATCGTCGGGAAGGGGCGGCAAGTTTAACTAAATTGTAATCGGAATATGCGCATGCAAATGGCATTAGCCTGAAATGCAAATTACTTTACGGCATGCCAGTCGGAAATTCAGACGAAGGATGCCAAGGACAACTGCCATGATGATGGGGATTCTGGGGAAATAGGATGCACTCAAATTGCCAGCGCTTAACTGAAGTAAGCTAATTAATTTTGCATTGTGTTCTGACCCTTATGCCATACCCTCCGATTTGGGCCCATGGATTGCGAATCCTTTGTGCTCCGGATGTTTACTTTTCATTAATTGAGTTGTGCAAAAGTCGTCCATAATTTCCATGCGCCAGTCGCGCCTGCTGGCCATTAAGCAATACGCCAATTTCATACCAGTTATCCCCACAATTTCCCCGACAATTTTCCCAGCATCATCCCATGGCGCCACCCTGTTAATGACGTCGTTGAGTGTCTTGACGGCAATTGTGCAAACTTTATATTATCATCGCTGACATGGCCCAAAGAGCATTTACCCAAGGAAAATCCTTTTATTTTCGCCGTAATTTTATGTATTCCCAATTGGGAAGTGGAGTGCGTATGCGGATCAACTTACATTGCAGTGCATCGATACGTGATTGCTACGAACGGCTGGGCCCTTTGGGATACCGATGGCTTAATGCACAATTATCCACTGAAAACTTGTTAATTTTACATTATCTCTCTCGGTGAAGACAATCGGCTGGATGGAAGGTTCATAATCCAATAATTGCAAAAAGCCTGTTATTGTTTTGGCATACAGGGATTCGTGCAATTTCAATTGCTAGTTCGTGTTTTCCTTAATTACAACATGTAATTGTCTAATTAAGACGCTATAATTGCCTATGTAGAGCCCGGCTCTTAATTATCTTTTCATGCTTGTTATTTCATGCTCTATATTGTTTTAGTTGAGTATTTGATCAACTGTAAGGGTGATTAAGCTCTTTAATTCCTAATAAACTTTGTTTTTAAATATGGTTTAATATTTTCGTTTGACATATTACAATTACAATGATTACAATTAATCAGTTACACAATAAAAAACAAGAGAGAACGCTATAGTCGAGTGCCTCGACTATTAGATACCCGTTACTCAGCTAAACAACTTAATATAAATATGCCCTCTTGTATGTTTTTCGCCGCTCGAATTAGCTCCCGATTTTTATGTTTAAATCGGTACCCAGGAAACACCTTCAATTTGGCTAACTTGATTTGATTTACATAGTTCTTGGGATATAGTTCGGTATTGACAAATGAAAGCCATCGCATTTTCCTTTAATAGAAATCCTTATCGAGAATTAACGTTGACTCTGTTGAGCACCTTGGCCAGCTGTTCCAAAGTCATCCGTTAGATGGCGCTATTGTATACGCCATGAAAGGCGGAAATGTATGCGCTAGCCAGGCTTAAGTGTTTAATGGGTTTTTGGGCGTTAGAGTGGGCGTGGCAAACTTTTATTTGGCCAATCGATAGGTATTGACGAAACAAATACATATCAAAAAAAATTTTCATAATAGCATCAAAACTGTGGCCACAGCTTGTGGCTTGTGGGCGTCAGAGGGGGCGTGGCACCATTTTGAAACAAACTTGAGCTGCGTAGGAACTCCTAAAATCTACATGCAAAATGCCAATCTTCTAGCTTTTATAGTTTCCGAGATCTCAGCGTTCATACGGACAGACAGACAGACAGACGGACAGACAGACGGACAGACGGACAGACAGGACAGACGGACAGACGGACAGACGGACAGACGGACAGACGGACAGACGGACATGGCTAGATCGACTCGGCTAGTGATCCTGAACAAGAATATATATACTTTATAGGGTCGGAAACGCTTCCTTCTACCTGTTACATACTTTTGCACGAATACAATATACCCTTTTACTCTACGAGTAACGGGTATAAAAACAATGTTTTATGATTAGGAAGAAATTATAATGTTTTAAAATAATAATAACACATTACACGAATAAACATTTAATTCATATAAATATCAGTTTCTGGAATAAAGAAAAGTAGATAAAATCCAAAGATACTATAAACGGATTGTTGTACTTTACTTTATATTTTGTATCTTTATAGAAATATAGTGCCTAAATTTAAATTATACTGCAAGATGGCAGTTATTCATATACTGTATAGGATGTTTATCAACTATTACATTCCTCATTATTCGGAGGAGATATATCCATTAAAATAAAGCCCAAGGCTGCAATTGCCCGATGTCACTTGGAGCACAATTACCTGGAGGGTCAATTGGTTGAGTTCTGATTTAATTCCTGTGCCCTAACATATGCCATCCAGCGAATTTCCGCTTCATTACGCTCGCAAACAAGTTCGGTGCGAGTGCGGGGGTATATATATTCCATATAAAATGGATCAGAGCAAAGTTCGGGATGCTTTTTTCTTGGATTTCGTTTTTGCCATTAGATTGGCAAACTAGCAAAAATAAAAGATTGCGGGCTGGCTGGCTGAAAAAAGGAAAGCAGCAGATAGGGGGAAAAGAAATGAGCAAAATGGTTTCTACGGCATTTGTGTAACCAAGCATAAAGACGCTCCCAAGCACAAGCAAGTGTGCGGGGCACATGCATAAGAGCCAGTGGGCGTGGCAGTGGGTGGGCGCCTTTGCATTTGGGGGTGGTGTGTTGACGAGGTCGCGCCCAAGACGACAAATTGAGCGAATGGATGACAATTTCGATTTGTGTTGTAAAAACTGCAGTAAACTGCAAAAAAACATCAAGCAATAGAACGGAATGTTGGTGGGGGATGCAAGAAAAAACGGGGTGGGAAAACCGGGTGGAAAATTGCAAAAAACACACAAATACACGTAGAGGAAAAACGAG
The DNA here is from genome assembly GCA_018153365.1 of Drosophila fuyamai. Classification (NCBI taxonomy): domain Eukaryota; kingdom Metazoa; phylum Arthropoda; class Insecta; order Diptera; family Drosophilidae; genus Drosophila; species Drosophila fuyamai. Next base: position 7,874,921 of record JAECXW010000116.1, on the reverse strand, counting down.
CTAGATTGGAATAGAAATAGGGGCAGGGGAATGGCCACTCTCGCATGTGCATAAACATTCGCTTGTTATATGTTTAACTTTTTCGTCGGGCCAGAAAAACATTTTTATAGAGTTTTGTTTTCATTTTATTTGCCATGTTTGTTTATTTTTATTTGCCGCTCGTTGTCGTTGGTTGTTTTCCCCTCCCTTTTTCCTGCTGCTGGTGTTTCACTATCTCTTCAGCTATTTTTCTTATATTTTGTAAATTTTTTGTTTGCCCTCCTTGTTTCGCCTGCACATTATGCTGTCTTGCGTTGTCCTGGCCATATCCTTCGATATCCTTTTTGTTGTGCGGCGCAACGAGCAAATGAAAAATAAGCTTCGAAAACATTTTGTGCCATTTAAAGAACAACATTTTGTTATTGTCGTCCCCTTGTTTGTCTTATATTACAAGTTCTGGTCACCCAAAATGCTGGACATTCCTGTTTTTGTTGTCCTGTGTACAATTTGATTTTTATTCGCTTTTTTTTGTGGTGCTTTCTGGTCCGTGTTGTGTCATAGATGAAATGAGTTTCTCGACATTTTCCAGTTGATGTGCTTAATGGTGTTTGCTTTTACAACTTTCTATTGGCCAGTTGTTCTTTTGCCGCATCTTTATGCTAATCTCTGTATCACATACACAATACAAATGCGGTCAAGGTAATAGTAGTGTGGTTCTGAAAGCATCCAAAAAACGAATAGTACACTCAAAGCAAAATTAACCCTAAATTTTACAAATTCGCCTTAAAACTTTTTTTTTCTAAATCCAAGAAAAGATTTCTATTTTCAAGAATTTTTTCAAGTATTTTTTTTTCATAACAAGAAAACTTTTCTTGAATCAAGAAAGTGCTTCTCAAATGTAGAAATTGTCGCCATAAACTTAACTCGCCCTAAATCCAAGAAAGAATTTATATATTTTAGTAAAAATGGTTCTTGTTTTTAGAATTTGTTTTTCTTAAAATTAGGAATTCTGCCCTAAAAAATGATTTACCCTAAGAAATATAAAAATTTTCTCAAATTAACCTTAAAAATTCGATAACCCTAAAAAATAGAAACGCTTTCTTAAATATAGAAATATTTTCTTAGATATAGAAATATTTTCTAAAATATAGAAATTAATTCCAAAATATAGAAATATTTTCTATAGCATAGAAAACATAGAGTAAACTCTTAAAAGTATATCTGATCTTAGCTTCTTTGCATTAAATTGAATAGCACGTTCCCTAGCAACGTTAATAATTTAATATTTTCTAGACTTTCAAACAATTATCCCTACTTCAGGTGCACCATGCTAGTATTTGGTCATCAGGTGAAAGCCTCTTTCTAATGATAAGGAGAGCTTTGAAATTATCTGAAGGGGAAAAACCAAAGGAGCAGTCATTTACTCGGCTGCTGCTCAGTTGCTTTTAGTGTAATTAAAAATGCAGTCTACAAATCTCTCTCCACTTTCTCCGTCTTCCATTTTTCGTTTTCCATTCGCTGCTTACTTTCTTATGCATTTTCCTTTTGGCCCCACTGCGGTTTGTTGTTAGATGGGGTACCTTTTGGCCGCCATCCTTACCGCCAGCTTTTCCTTGAAGGCTTTAAGATGCCGCCTTGAAAATGATTTAATTCACCGCAGTTCGCAATTAAACGCAAGGCGTGGGTAGCGAGTGCAACACTAATTGCATTTTTTTTCACGCCATTTTCTGTTGATAAAGGGATTTGGTTTTTCTCGGCGCCAGCAACTGATTTTGAGGGGGTCGCGGGGGGCGTGGCACAAACTTAATTAAGCTCCAATGCCAAATGCCTACGGGTGTGGGTGTTGACCGGGTGTTGAATGGCTTGTGTGTGTTTCAGCATCTTTAATAAAACGTGGCCGAGAAGCCAACTTGGCCGCAGGTAATGAAAATCCGGATGACAATTTTTAGTTGCCGCCATGAAAACATTTCAATTGCGGTTTCCATGCGGCGACGGAAGTCGTTGCGCCTGATTGCCAGGAATAGTTGGGAGCTGGCAGGACAACAGCTAAAAGCGAAGCGGATAAAGTCAATTCAAGAAAATGCTCACCCACGATGGTTTTACTTCACTTTTCCACACTTTTCACTGAAAGAAACCCATTAAAACAAAGAGTCTCAATAGCTATAACAAGTTGATAAGGTTTCACAACATAAATGTATACTTTATGGTCCGGTATGAACAGGAAATTGGGCAAGGGTTATTAGATAAAAGTAAATGAATTTTCTTTGAGTTAATGTTGATTTAATATAGTTAGTAATTTTTATACATTGTTTTCTTGCCCAATACGAAAAATAATAGACGGTTTTTTAAATATAGAGTTAGAAACATACATTGTTAACTAGGATAAAAAATCTTATACATCGGAAAATACAATCAATTAACTGAACACTCAGTAAAATACACTGTTGCTTTTTATATCATTTGGTCAGTAATTACAGTAGACGGTACTGTTGTTTTTCCTTCACTCAAACACTTTTTATTTTCCAGCCCTCCTTCCTATTTTTCTTTAAAAATCCCACGGGGCTACTGGCAACCGCATTTAATCACTCTGGTTGTGCTGGGAAACGGGAATATTTAGATAGATTTGGCACATCCCGCCACAAGGACTCACTCGGCTTCATTAGCTGCATTCGCTGAAGAAATTCGCTGGCAAAGCAGATTGCATGCAATCTCAGCATCTACGTATGTCAGCATCTTAGCATTCCATCCTGCAGGGCCCGATTTCTCTTTTTCCCCTCAGGAAGTTTCTGCGTGAGTATGTGAGGCTTAAATAAATAATGTTCGTATATATTGCACTTTGATGCAGGCCAGATCGACTCTCGATGGATGTTATTTTCCCGTTTTTCTTAAAGGCGCTTAATTTTCATTTTGGCTCGTGCACTTTCTGAGGTCTCTACTGCCTTCTATTTACCCATTGCCCTCAGTTGGCATAAATGCATTAAAAACAATAAATGTGCAAAGTGGAGCGGCGCTGAAACGCTCGTAAAGTGGAGCAAGCTAGACAAGAAGCCAGCCAGGATGTGCCAGTATGCTTCGCTGGTTACCCCTTTTCCAGTTTTTCCTTCCTTTGGGGGGTTTTCCCGGGAATTCCCGATCCCCGACCCCCTGGCCACCGTCACGGTCATTGCAAATTAATGGCCTTCAAAGTGGTTAAGCAGCAGGAGATGCAGTTCGCTGGACACTCGCCGTTTGTTGGCCACCAGCAGCAGCTCATCGAGTCCACAAAGGAGGGCCGGCGGATTTTATGAGTTTCCACGGTGAAATAAGAAATTTTGCACAAAATAATATTACCCGAAAAGGAGGCAGCTCCTTCGGTTGCCTTTTTCCGTGTTGCCATTAAGTGCAAAAGGATTTTCATTCTTATGCGCATCCTGTGCATAATACAGCAGCCTCTGCACACGCAAAACTCATTGTGTCTGTGAGTGTATCTTCCTGGCTCTGTTCGTGTGCCTGTGTGTGTGTGTGTGTGTGGGTTGGCAAGGATATGCCAATTTATTGCACACACGAGTGCATTAGAGTGCCAGAGAGTCCTTGCCATTCCCCTTATATATATATGTACGCCTCGCACACTCTCAGTCCGTCTCTTTCATTGGGCCAAAGTTTTTGTGTTCATTTGGCGATTGCGGCTGCTGCATGTCTGGCAGAAATTACTTAATCCTTGCGGTTTTCTGGAGCACCAAGTGCATTCTGTGACCATTTCCCTCAATCCTGCGTTCCCTCCCCAAACACCCCACCAACCTCATTTTACTTGCCCATTAAAGCAATTGTAATTGGCATTTGTTGTTATTTAAGCAAGCTGGCCAAATCATTTATTTGCTCCCCTTTAAAGACCAGCTTTCCACATTGTCTGGGCATTTCATCTGGCCCTTATAGTGGGGGATACCACGCCCCATTTTCCTGGCATTTATCCCCCCTTTTTCGATCCCAATCGCCACTACTGCTGACTGCCCGTCTTAGCGCCTTTAAATATTTGCCTGGGCCATTGCCAGGACTCAGCTCCTGCTGCTCCTGCTGGCGCTTTATTGCCCCCTGAGATGAACTGGATCCTTTCCTCCTCCTCCTTCAGTCTTCGTACACGGAAAAACATGATTGATCGTTCTAATAGTTTCCAGTATATGTGAACAAATTAAATTAAGCCCTGAAATCTCAGGCAACGTAAGTTACACCAACATAGTTAAAAACGTATGTGTATAGCCTATGTCAAATAATACACTTATGATTACTTTAAAAATTAGTTATCAACTTATAGAAAAAAAATCACAAAGATATTATACATATTAACATATTGACCAAAAATCAAATAATTTCATAGTTAATGTTATATAACGTATTTGAATAAAGTGTGAATGTTTGCTAGGATAAAAAACTTATTGCTTGCAATCCCTAGGTGCGGATGCTTACTTGGTATTAGAGTTGAATGATTTCTTCCTGTGTACGAGTGCAGTGGTTCGGTCTCAGAACTCAGAACTGTTGCAGGATGCTGAAGGGGCCGGCCGTCCACGTCGCAGATTACAAATAAATTATCGCTTAATAGTCTTTTTACGCTCCTCGTTGGTGCTGATGTGCCTGGCGCGGCAACTCTGATCCCTCATTTTTACATGACGTTGTGGGGAAAGCCCTGTTCACGTCCACTGGGACGATTTAATATGGAAGTGCTTGGTCCTGAGGACCTTTTAAATATATTTATATTTGTAAATAAGGACTAATATTATTGGAAAACCCCAAACATTTTAAAAAGCGGATCAATAGACATTCAGAGTTCAACCTTTTCCTTATACCAAACTCTTTTATTTACAATTTTAATACTTTTTCCAAAAAAATATAAAATAATTATAAAGAAAAAACGAATGTATCCAACCCAAAATATTACCTTTTAATTTATTTGCATATAGTTTTAAAATAAAATTTAATGATATTGATTTCTTTTAAACGAAGCTCTAATGAGTTTTTTAACATTACAGGGGACTCGAGTCCTTTCATGTCCTTTTTCTGGCAGAGGGTAATACGCCTTAGTGATCCCTATATGTTAATGCTGAGCAATACGGACGAGAAAGGCCTCAGCAGCTTTTCAAAGGGGTAAAGGACTTAAAAATGCAAGGCAAATAAAAATAAAATAGTAAAAGGGCAATATATTGTTGTCTGTGTTTACCAGCGAAATAAATAAATTGAAGCAACCCTTTAAGTGAAAATGGTCTCGAGGCACATTTGCTTTAGGGTGGAAAAGCAGAATACTGTGATTTTAACTTTGATTTTACATGTATTTGTATTTATTATACAAAGTAGCCAAAAATTACGTCTAAGCGTTTGCTAAGCATTTCTTTTTTAATGGTAAAATCTGTATGGCATTTTAGAAATTTAGATAAGCTCAAAGCTCAAATCGTTGCTTAATAAGTGAAATTTTCAATAAGCTATCAAAGGAATTAATAAAGATGAAACAAGTACGCTGTTGATATATATTGAGTAGACTTATGAAACAAGAAAAAAAACCTAAGCCTTTTTCAAATCGCCAAGGGCTTAACTTTGTTGAGCAAGTGAGTGCTGGTGTTGTGGGCATTCCCTTGCAATGCCACAAACTTGCGTATGCAGGGAGCGATTGCAATCGAATTCGTTGAATTCGATTTAAAAACGCAATGAAAACGAGACTGACGAGTCGATCGAAGCGCGGGGTATTGAATGCCTCTGTGGGCGTGGCGTACATAGCTGATATGCCCAAAGGCATGCGAGGCATTTGCCTCAAAAGGCAGCAAAAAAACCAACCAAAAAATAAGTGAAACAATAAAGCGGAATGCGAACGAGAAAAGGGGGACTGGACAACATATTTAATAGCACTTTTGCGGCTATCTGAGGGCGGCAAAGAGTTAAGGGCGTGGCTGTAGATGGGCAAAAAAACGCAAAATGAATTCATTGTTTGCTTGCTTGTTTATTGACGATGATTTCATTGTGTTCTTATAATTTGATTGCACACTTAAAGGCTATTTACAGGATTCGCTTGACTAGACTTAAGTTCAATTTCCCATCGATTTTACTCTGTGACATTAAATACAATTATACATAAATATTACATTGATTTAGTTTGTAAATTCTCACGTGCATTTCAGTTGCTTAGAGCTACAAAAATGTTTAACAAACAAAGGCAAATAAAAAACGGAAGACCGGAAACAAGGGAAATTCATCGCGTCGCCGCCATTTTGTAGCGCGCCGACTTCCGTGCGCCATATTGAAATGTCAGCGGTGTGAAGAGTCGCGCTGCGGTCATCGTCATCGCAATTGCCACCAGCAGCAGATGTTGCACTTGTGCACTCCGAGTGGCCACTGAAACGTGAAAAGGGAAAAGAGAGATAAAGAGAGAAACGAAACCAGGGCGTCAGGAGTCAGGGGTCAGGGGCCACACTTTTATTAATTTGCGTTACAAATTGTCCAAATACGAGACCGCGATGGGACTGTCAGTCCCTGTGGAAACGTATTTATTTTTAATTAGCGGCCGCTGACATTGCGGTTGAGTGCATTAAAAGCAATGCTGGAAAGGACACATTAAACGCTAAACGTGTTCAGAACATTTTCTGGTCTTTAAGTTACAAGCTTTAATTTAAAAAATAAGCATCTAAAATTTACATATTTATACCCGTTACTCGTAGAGTAAAAGGGTATATTTTATTCGTGCAAAAGTATGTAACAGGTAGAAGGAAGCGTTTCCGACCCTTGTTCAGGATCACTAGCCGAGTCGATCTAGCCATGTCCGTCTGTCCGTCTGTCCGTCTGTCCGTCTGTCCGTCCGTATGAACGCTGAGATCTCGGAAACTATAAAAGCTAGAAGATTGGCATTTTGCATGCAGATTTTAGGAGTTCCTACGCAGCGCAAGTTTGTTTCAAACAGGTGCCACGCCCCCTTTAACGCCCACAATCGCTTATATACGATTTTATTTAAATATAAATTTAAATATTTCGGAAAAGTAAAAATGCAGTTTTATTGTGTTTATCAATACCTATCGAAATGTAGAAGAACATTTTCAAATCGGACCATTCGTTTAAAAGTTATGCGTGATCAAAGTTTCTATCTCCATCTCCCTCGCACTCCTTTTACCTGAGTAACGGGTATCTGATAGTCGGGGCACCCGACTATAGCGTTCTCTCTTGTTTTATTTACTAATAGCAAATAAAAATAGTTTTTAATATTTCTTCTAACTTTAGTTGGTTTTTGTTGATTCATTTTGGTAAGGAATATTTTAAAACCACTTCATGAAAACCGTATATATATTAAACGTTGTAAAAATAGCCTTTAGAAATTTTTTATAATAATATTTTGATAATTAATATTTCAATTTTATTTTAACAATATTATTCCATATCTATATTTAGGCTTGAAATGTTTTAAAATATTTGTAAAAAATTTTTTTATATTGTATTATTTTTTATTGATTATTGGCAATGTACCTGATCTCGAGTTAATCAGCTTCTGATTCTTCTGATCGATTTCATCCCGGAAGAGCTGGGCGAACATGCTTCCCTCGCGCTGAAGGTTAGGATACCGATCGACCTCAGCCACACAACGCAGTTCAAGGCCAAGTCGGGCAGGTGATATTGTCCTCTTTTGCTGGATCAGCTTTTGCAATTGTAACTGGTGGAAGCGTGGTTCGTTAGCATAGAAATTTAACTGGGAAATAATGCGACGCATGCTGTATCCATGGGCTACGATCGTAGTCTCAATGCTGGGCAGTAGATCCTCCAGGGAAACCTAAAAAATTCAGAGTGTCAAGTCATTTACTGAAAGACTGCGATGGGTTATACTTACCTTTATCCCGTTGACATACCAGGTGATCCTATTGAACAGGCTGGAAAAGTCTGTGCTGCAGTTGACCTGCACGAAGTCATCGTATCGGTACGTCGAATGAAAACTGCTGATCAGTGGATTGTTTTGGGGAAGTGCTGAAAGAAAAAATCTTTCTTAAAATTTACATTCAGAAAAACATCATTTAAATAATGATTTACATTCATCTTAAATCGGATACCATTTATGCTTATTTTTCTCTACTAAACTAATTTAATTTAATTAACATTATCGATATCAAAGTTTTCGTATCTGTATTGTCAGAAGAAAGAAAAATGTTATGCTGTATATTACACGTAACATATATTCATGTAAATATTTGTCAAATACTTGCATACTTCTCAAGAAAATGCATATTTAAAACACAATAAAGGAAAAGCAAACTTGTCTAACTAGCCCGAACAATGCTGCCAGTAGAGGCAACTGCAGTATCCTTGGAGTGAAAGGAGCCCACTCACAAATGCGTGAGTGCGAGACAGATGACTTTTTCCCCGGCTGAGTGCATCTTAGCTCTCAGTTACGTCCTAAGCTAATTTTAAACGCACATTACACATGCAAATGGCGCACCTTATTTGCTCTGGTTTTTTTTTTTTTTGCTTGTGTTGCCTTTCTTTCTATGTTTGGTTTTCCCCAACTTCTCTATTTGCTTTTGATAAATTTTTAAAAATATTTTAGCAACAGTAGCGCCGGAGAAAAGCAGCAGAGCCCGAGGCATGGCTGCCCCGCTTCTACAAGATATTTATTTTATATCAGCGGAAAAATAGATGATCATAAAACACATGCAGAGAAACATCCTGTGGGGCAAAAGTAAAAGCGAAAATAAGAGGAAGGCGAAACGCACACACTGCAAGGAAGAGGAGTAGGGAAGGCGGAAAAAGCGGAGGCAGTGGCAGTGGCGGAGCTTTTCATTTTAGCGATATCCTTTTTAAGCATAAAGTGCTGCCGTAAATCACAGAAACGCAGACACACACACATATAAATACAACTGTAAGGAGGAGCAGGAAGGGTGTCCTGTATGTGTGTGTGTGCGCGGATGCGAATCACATGCATCTCTTGGTTACATTTTATGAACGCGCGCTGTTCCTCTCGCAAGCACATCCTGAATGGCTGGCTGCCTCGCTTTCTGCTGCCTCGAAGCTTATCCTGTGCGTGTGCAACACCACCCAACCACCCAACCACCAAACCATCCACCCACCACCCCCCATCACCCACTGCCCCACTGCAGAAGCAGCCACTTTGCCAGCTCGTCATATATGCAAACGGCCCTGCATGTTTCTTCCAGTTTTCTTCTCCCGTTGTTTACTATTAAAATATCACGGAAATTACACATTTTACTCTGTTTATGCTGTGCAGCAGCAAAGGAAACAAGGTGGGAATACGCCAACCCAGAAATACACTGGTGCACTTTAAAAAAAATTAAGATTTGTATTTGTAGATCGCCACAGACATGTTTTTAATAGAATGTCAAAGTGAATACGAATATTATCACTATGAACAAGATTTTTAGAAAACTTTTCTGCTATTCAAAAATAAATTGAAACCGAAAACCGAAACCGAAAATTAAAGATATCTTTTTTCGGGTTACCATATATTTAAAAAAATTATAAAGAATAATTATTTTTTGAACTAATTAATTTATTTTGAATAATGTAACACAATCATTGAGGTTGTACTTTTCGTATGGATTTTCAGTTTATTCTACAGCGTTGAAATTATAAATATTTTCTCAGTGCGCACAATGTTTTTCTGCATTTGCATTGCGCTCCCGCAGATAGTTTTTGAGCACGTGCTTGGCGTTGGCGATGGTGAGGCGTTTGCCTTACCCACTGGCCCACTCTCGTTAATTTAAGACTAACAATTGGAATTGCATTTCATTACTCAAGGCCCCTCGACTTACCTTCGACGGTCATGTTGGCATCGCGCGCAGTTAGCTGGAAGTGGGGAGCGTCGCCGGACACTTCGCACCTGTAGACGCCCGACGACTTGACGCCCAATAAATTGAGCTCCACGCGACAGGAGGATTCGTTGCACTCGTTGCCGTCATCGATCAGTTGCACACCCTCCACCGCGAACGGGATGTAGGTGGGCGGGGTGAGGGGCGAGTACCTGTGAGGATTGACTGATTAATACACATACGATAAGGCTGCTGCGCTGGCCAAATAAGTGGCAAAAACTAGCTTGGTCAATAATTAGTAGCAGCGAAAAATATTTATAAGTTTTGTGTTTTTGGTACGCAATTTGTAATAATATATAATTAATTGGTTATATTAACCCTGAAGTTGTAAGAAATTAGTAATTTATGTCCTTAAAATAAAAAATTGAAGTATAAAATAAATTGTTAAATAGCGATAATATCAATATATTTTGTATTATTTTATATAAAACATATTTAAATAAGTGTTGTACAACATAAAACACATTTAAACCTTATTTCTTTAACATTAAAAATTGGCCGTTTGTCACTAAAAAATAGCCAGGCTGACAGCACTTTATAGCGGGAGTTGAGACGAGCTGGCAAAGTGGCCGCAAATTGCAAAGGGCCGCAACTCCCTTCCCTTCGAAAGCCAACTGATAATCTGCAGATGTGTGTCGTAGGCTTGGGTTAAAAGCTTTCAAAGCCATCAACGCAAACCGGCCAGGAAATGGAGGAATCGTTTCTCTTTTTCGCCACTCGCAGACAAGTGGCTTACATGCACTCAACCTTAACTGATTGCCAATGTGGGATCGACGTGTGGAAAAACCGGGAAGAGTGGGCGAATCGGTGGAAAAAGGGGGAAAGCGGTCACAAGGCGAGAGCTGAGGGCAGCCCTTTAATTTGTTTTGTATTGTGGATTGATGCTCATTAATCCCACAAATGCCTCAAAACATGTAAAAAGCGGAATCCACAACAAAAAGTGTTCAAGTGGAAAACTTGTCCAACGCACCCACTCACACAAACACACAATCACAGAGGCCAAGTGGCTTTCTCCCACTACAAAAACCACATAAATAAAATCCTGGCTAAGGCAAAAAAATCGTTGCCTACTTTTGTGCGCTGCTGTAGTGTTGATAAGTCGCCTTCGAGCGCTACTTGTTAATAGCCATGATAGAAAAGGGGGCGGCCAGGGGTATGGGGGCGGGGCTGGGATTCTGTGCCCGATTTCGCATTATTTGCGGCTTAGGAGGTAACTGCGGCAGCAAATCAACAAATTTGATAAGCAATATAAACGGCAACTGCCGCCGTCCGATGCTTGTAACAAGGGGATTTGTTTGGGACAGAAGCTGAATAATGCTTGAGATACTCTCTTTGGGTTTTGTTTGGCCACACACAGAAAAAGGCAAACTAAAATACACATTCAATTTGGTTTACTTAAAAAAAAACGCATGCGTTCTGTTGTTTAAAGCAAAAAATAAATTGCCAATTATGCTACTGCCTTGGGATCAACTTCAAGGATAAAATTCTAGTATTATATAGGAGTACAAATTTTGTATATTTATTCAAACAAAAACCTTGGCCAATTAGTGCCAATTTGAAAACATTTTGTCATCCATGAGTTATGCCTTGCCAAAAAAGAGCTTGTTGATTTTATAACTAATATCGAAAACTGAAAGTTTATAAAGCGGCAAAAAAATCCTTGAACTGCAAGCCGTTGGCAATTAGTTGCCCTAAAACGCAAAGAAAAGAAAAATGTTGCAAGTTATTTGTGAACTTCTGGTGCTCTTTTCGTTGCACTAGTGTTTGCCTTAATTTGCATTCGGCTGGCAAGTGCAAGTGGAATTGCAATTTGCCTCCAGTTGACTTTTACGTGCTGCTGTCTAATTAAAACTTTCGCTCGCCCCATGGGACTCGCTAACTGTCTCGTTCCCTTTCTTTTTCTTTTTTCTCGCAGATTTCATCTGTGCGCGGGAGTTCATATATGTGAGGCCCGCTGCTGTCTATGTGCTCTGCTCTACTCATTTTTAATTAGGCTAAAGAGTCTGCTTTTTAATATACACATCCTTGTCGAAGAAAATGGCAATAATAATGTGTCTTTTTGCTACTTTTTGAGGCAAGCTTGGGGTCAAATAAACATTCAATCATAGCTAGGTGCTCTTTTGGGCAATTAATTTGTTTTTCTTGTGTGGTTCGCTGCAAACGATGTGTTCATAAATAAAAAAGCCGGCTTAACGGGCAACACGTGTGAGAGAACGTTGAAGGGCTTATAGTTTTCTGTTTGGCCAAACATTTAAATTAATTTGCCAACACAAATTAATTTATTTAATAATTAATTGAGCAAGAAATCGGCCGGGCCGAAAATGAGTATATTTGTGGCTGCCTACGTTTCGTTTGCACAGAAAAGCACTTGGGGGTCAGAGGTCACGGGGACCATGGCCTAGATTCCCGTGCATATGACAGTTGCGTGTTGAAATAAATATCATAAATTATGGACAGGGACAGTTGGCTCCGAAACTATCTGGTTCAGCTATCATATTATACGTTTAATAAACAATTGCATAATTGTTGCCTAATGACATCGTTTTGGAGTGCTTGTATGACATATTAAACTGGATTGGTTTTAAATTGTTTTGTAATTACCGCCTCGATATTAGAAATATCAAATTCAAAAATTATTTTAAATTATTAGTTCTATGACAATTCGTTTCGGGCAAAGTATGTTTGATATTATAGTTCATTAAAAGAATAAAACTGAATATTTGAAATACAATTGTATTAAAAAAATAATAAAATAAAAAAATAGATTACGAGTTTTTTAACAAACTTCAGAAATATGTTTTATATTTGTTTCTTTAATTAAAATATACATTTATATATAAATTAATACATTTGCTCTACAGTTATATTGCTAATAAAGTTTCAAATTCCACATTTTATGTGTAGAAATAGTATTTCTTTATTAGGAAATAATTTGTTATATTATAATGTAATATACTATAGTGTTTAAGTAATTTGGTGCAGCATGTCCATACTTACCTAAAAAACTCCCTTCCGTTTTTATACCACTTAACCGAATTTAACGTGTGACCACTTATGTCGTAGCTGCAGGATAATGTCACGTTATCACGAAAATCAACAATTTGTGGCACATTGATGTCAGTCACACGTAGACACTGAATGCGCCGCACAACTGGCAGGGTGGAAATGTTGGGATTTTCATTGGAAGAAAAGAGCAAAACAGAGGGGAGAATGTTAGTCCCATGCAGCGAGATGAAAAACGTCAGATAAAATGATGAGAAATGCCATAAAAATGGTGAATAAAAAAGAATAAATACGAAAAACTGGCAGCAAAAAGAAAATATTTTGCATTCGTCTGCTTTAAATTGAGGCATTAAGCCAGTCCCACAGAATCTCGATTCCCTGTCAGAGATTGTGCGGTAATAAAAAATTATCATTTCATTCTTTTTTTGAACGCAGGGGGCAACTTCTTCTATAAATGAAATGGGAGTTCAAAACAAAGAAAAAAGCTTGAAAATCTTATTCGGCAGTTCGTTTTTGTTAAACAAAAACAGAAATATTTCCCTCGATTTTTGTTGCAGAAATATCGAAATAATTAAATCTTAAGATTGTATTTTTTAAAGTTTATGAATTTTATTATATTTCCGTTGAAATTCAAATTAAGCAAAATGAAAAGTTTTCTTTTTATTCACTATTTTATCAAAATGGTATAACTTTTCCGTTTCTAATTTTTTTATGAAATATTAATATCTTATCATAATTTTAACAAGTGGTTTTCAATATATTTTAAAAACACTTCATATTCGGTTTTAGTTTGAGTTAAAAATATATATGTATATATTTATTTCTGTATAAAACATTCATTTACATTTCCCCCGCTCATCTTCATCTTGATACATTGTTGCAAATTGAGAAACATTCTTAATCGCTGCTCTGCATTTTAAGCTTATCAAAAGTAAAATGAAAATGGAACGAATTAAAGCCTTTCAGGAGAAGGAGAATACGAACAAGAGCAACCGACGCACAACTCCTAATTGAATGAACTTGTAGAAATGCTGAGCACTAAAACTCAGACAGAGTTTGCCAGCAACAAAAACACACTAAACGCTGCCACCAACAACAACAATAGCAATAACAGCAATAAACCGCGTGCTGGTTTTTACAATTTGCAGAACGCTTTTAAGTGCAAACAGACAGAGCGAGAGTAAAAGGGAAAAAAAGGGAAAATGCCGGAAAAAATGGTTAATATCATTAGCTGCAATGGGTTTTTGTTGCTGCCGCTGTTGCCGCGGTGTTTTTCCAGCTCCCTATATTGCGCTAAATGCCGAAGTTGCTGCTGGGTAAAATTTTGCATAATCTTGGCCCAGTCAGTTGCTGCAGTTGAAGCTGCAATTGCAACTGGAGCAGACTGCCGCATGATAAGCAAGAAATCCGCGAGATGTCGCCAAGTGGAAGCCAACAACTTGTGCATAATTTTCGCAAATCGCATTAGGGCACAGCAGCAGCTACAGCAAAAGAACCACCAGCAACAGCAACATCAAAAACGCAAGCAACATCAACAGCAGCAGCAGCAACAACAACAGTTCTAGCAGCAACAGTTGCAACAGCAACACTCGTGAATTTAATTTGTCGCAGTTTACAGTTGAAATAACTTGCAAGGATGTCAAAAGTTGCGATTGCCGTAGGCACCATGAGCAGAGTATTTATTTTCGGCTTGTTCGAGTTTGTTCTGCGAGGAAAAACTCTTTGAGTTGGCTGCAGCATCTGGAAAATGGGAAAACGGGCCTGACAAACTTGTTTAAACTTTCAATAGACAAACGACAAAAGTGCCTGCCTGATTCTGATTCCGATTTTGATTCGGATTCGGATTCTGAGCCCTAGCCTGACATGAGTCCTTTGAAGCATGTCAAAGCAGCCGACGAACAACAACAGGAGCAACAGCAGCAACAAGGACGACAATGGCAAACACATTTGCAAATGGCAGCGGCAACCGCAGCTTAATGACAGCCGTAGAGGAAAAGTAAATGGAAAACTTCACCTGCGCGACTAACAGACAGGACACAACTGTTGTTTGCAGTTGTGTGCGTGAGTGTATGTGTATGTGTAAAGGCAGCCTGCTTGTATATGTAAATAATAAAAATAAGTACATCAAATACAGACAAACCAAACTTTTTTGCACGGCAATCAACGCACTTGAGTGAACTTTGCTGCCTAACAACCAGAACCTGGAGAAGAACCAGCGACTCAGACTGAGGATGAAACCGAGTCGAAGGAACAGCCAAGACAGCGCATTAATTTGCTGTTGCTTCTGTGCACTCTGAAAAAATTATGCAAACAGACTTAAAACTCGTTTTTGTCATTATGTTTATATTTTTTGGCAAAAGAATGACATGTAACGTATACTGAATTTTGAATCTGAAATTAGGATAGTAAATAGGAAGAACTTCATGAATTATTATTTTTAATATAAATTTGAATTTAATTTAAAAATTACCAATTTGCCATTTATATAAAATTTTATATTCATTTACTTTCCATTTAATCCTAAGAAAGGCCTTTAATTCCTAAATAAAAATAGGTTAACTGGTAGCGAAAACGATTTGGAAATGGAAATCTTGTTGTGTATGATTTTCCCAAGTGTAGTGCTACTCTGGCGCAGCTGTTCGCTTGTGGCCCACAAAGCTCCGCAAACAAAGAAGACATCTTCTCAGTCAGCTCTAATGAAAGTCAAGGGCCAAAAGCAGTTCAATAAGCTCTTCTGCTCCGAAGGCTTTGAGACCGCTTTAAGAGGGACTGGAGGATCCGAATAGTTGGGGAAATAAGAAATTTATTTTGCCTATATTCCCCGTCTGTGATCAAATCCGCTTTAAGCATTTGCCGCCGAACGAACGATAAACGCTCGAACAGACAAATCTGCAGTAAACCAAGGGAAAAGTAAGCAGCCCAAGGAGCCGGAAAAGCGGGAAAATCGAGGGGCCAGCGTCTATAATTTGCATACAAATGCGGGGCCAACAACGACAAGTGGGACATTGGGTTCCGGGCGCCAGTTTTGTTCGAAGTGGGAGTTTGTTTTAGTTTGGCTCTGGGCTGTGCTGCGGCAAGCAAACACAAATAAAGATGCTAATCTCAGCAAAGCGCAGTGGCTTCCATAAAAAAACTACAAAAAAGCGAGAGGAAAATCGAGCAGTTAAACGAGCAACACGAGCGGGCCAAGTTGGCCAGAAAAACGCTTGGCCAAAAAGCATGGTCGAGATTTCTCAGCTGATGCGTTGCTCTGTTGTTTTTGCTCGTGTTTCTCTGTTTTTGTCTAAATCCCATTTGGTATGCAGCTGCAAACGCGTGAAAGTTTAAACTTGATTTGAGAGACTCGAGACTCGGCTGCAACTTCAAGTTCAGATTTGGCAAGAGGCTTTGTCAGACTCTTGGCCACATGACGTGCAAGTCTCCCACACAATTTTCCGGGGGCGGAGATGTGTAATTTTTGTGTGCAAACATGGCAGAGATATCACATCGTTTACTCTGCCTTCGGGGGCGTATGGGATACGCACACTTACTAAAATTGAAGACACTTATAAAATCGGCAATTTGTTTAAATAAACTTTATGGCACTTGGGGCCAGAGACTCGACTCACTCGGCTTCTCTGCCGCCCGTTGTAGCCAAATATTTATTTTCTTAGCATCCAGCCACTGTTTGCAGTGAATTTTAAGGACGTCTATAAATTTTAGAAAAGTGCAAATAAAATATAGCGAGCGAGAGACTTCCTTGCCACAGTTTTTACTCAGTGGGGTAAATCCTTTAAGGCGTACTCCGGGTTGAAATTGTCGCATTTATGTTTGGTTTATGCAAATGTCCTGCCATCACAGCCGAGTGTCGTGGCATTTGTCAATGTCTGTGTCCTTGTCCTTGCCATTTGAGGTTCCTCAAACAATGCATGAACTCGTTAAGAAGGACACTCTGCCAACTCTGTGCACATCGTCTGACATTTTGTTGGCATTTTTTTTTGGTAATGAATATGATATGCATAGAGAAATTTTATAAAAACACAAATAGTTTAATACATGGAGAAATAGTAAAAGATGAAAAATTCAATTGAAATTTATTTATAGCAGATTATTCGTGTTGCGTATAAGCTTCAGAAAATCGAAACTGTTAACATGTTTTGGTTTATAATGCATATTTAAGTATATATTTTTAAAGTAAATATAAAATAATTTAATTAAATGTCAAGACAAAGTCTTAATGTCTCGAAAATACTGAGATAAAAATCACATTAAAGCTGAATGAGATGTCTTTTTGTATATTTTGCAAAATCGTTATGTTAAGCCCCTGAAAAAGTTTGTTTTGCAGTTTGCTTCCTAAAATCTTTTCCTATCCGCCGTGTTGCCCGAGCAACAAAGAAAAGCTGCCGCAGTGAAGAAAAACATGGCTTATCTTTGGCAGACGCATTAAAGCTAATTGAAATTATTATTTTTATTTCGATGCCAAGTTCGGACCGTCTCGGTTCATTTTGCTTTTCATTGGGCCATAATTAAAAGTGTATTTAAAATACAATTTCGGCGGCATAAAATTAGCATAAATTGATGCGGTCGAGGTCGGGTCAGAAGAGAATATCGGACGGGGTGAAAGGCGGCGACACCCAAACAAACACATTTATTGCTATGCTAATTTCGTGTTCGGGTCACATGGAAGCCAAATGCACAAAAGAGGCGACCGGAAACGGAACAGCCTAAATGACTATGCCATAGTGCTCCTGTGTTTTTGTGTGTGTGGTGTGACTGTGTGCGGGATCCACAAAGTTGCCGACATCATGGACTTTGTCGTAAAAAAGGTTTGCGGCGGCTTGCCAAAGGATTAAAAGCAAAAGGCAATAAAATGAAAAGTTTCAAATATTTTCATTATTACGGCCGTGGACGGCGCGTCCTGTGACTTTAACTCACCCAGCAGCATGTGCACGCCCAGCTGCAGCAGCCAGCGGCCAAGGTCCATGGTGGGCAGTCGCCTTTAAAGTATCCAGCTGATTTCGATCCCGCTCCCCGGCCACATGGAACAATATCGCAGGACGCCGGAGGACGAAGCGGACGGGAAGGCGGGAAACTTTGCACTTTTTGGCCAAACTCAATGGCCGGCCATATTTTCTATTAGTCCAAACTTTTAGGGGCAAAACTTTTTCTGCTCTACGAGCCGCCTCTTATGATTACATCGACGTCCATCTACATAGATATAGTTTCGATATCGATAAATGCCATTGACAGGTCAGCGAGCCAATGAGCTAGAAAAATAAATGGGGAATCCTAGTTAGCAAAAAGAAAACGTTCGCATGGCTGTTTTGTTTTAAGGTTATTAAATTTGAAAACTTTTTTGGCGTCAAAGCACAAAAAACATTCATCGTCGAACATCTGTACACAGGAAAAAATGGAATTTCAAAGTAATTTTTAAATAATTAGAAATCCCATCTTAATTTGTATATTGTTTTAAATTTAATTTACTGAATACTGAAATATACTTTTTGAAAGGAGCGATCACGCTTACATTTTTCATCCCAAAAAATAATAATTTTTCTCAGTGTAAGCTCCGCCCTCACCCGCATATGACAGACTTTTGTAAAGTTTCGGTTTGGCTTTTTATTAAACTTTTCTCGGATACTTTTTTCGCTTTCATTCTGTTTGGCCACTGCATTTGTTTATTGTCATTGTCAGCGTTATTTAAACGTTGACAGTTTCAAAAATTCACCGAGGTCCAACAGAGGGAATAGCAGAAAAAAAATGTTTAAAAATATAGCAGACAACTTTGTCTGCCTGGGAAGCCAAAAATTCCCATAACTGGCCAAGGTCCAGGCAAAATCTCAAAGTCTGGGTAACAGACATCCTGGCCTCGGCAGGACGCTTCGGGCTTTGTGGCACAAAGTCCTTTAATGCTCTAATCAAATTGTGGCTTCTTTTTTGTGGGCTTCCCTTGTTAATGTTGTTGTTATTGTTGCTGATGGTGTCCTCATTGTTTTGGTTTCATTGACGCGTTTATTAAAATTACCGTGGCAAAGTTTTTGCTGCGGAACGGCACTTGATTTTTAAAAACAGACGGACACCCAAGAGAGCTGCTGCTAAAAACAGACTTGGTAGACAGACTTGCAGGCGTCCAAGGAATCTGAATGAACAAATTATAATTGCGATTGGCACAGACAGGAAAGCAGAAATGGCCAAACGAAGGAAGAAACAACTACAAAGAATGTCAGTTAAATATTTGATTATTATGTCTAAATTTAAAGCAATGAGAAAAATACTAAGCCAAGCACACCTATTATTTAAAAAATTAATTAAAGGCAGGTGTAAGAAAAGGTAAGGTAAAGTTGAATAATTACGGTGAAGTCAATATGTTTTTTTTTAAGCCTTTTCTGCTAGCAACTAAGTAATAAGGACACTGTAGCTATAGATGCTTTAATTTAAACTTTAATCTGCTGAACTGTCGGAGCATTAAATTCAAATTGGGTGAAAGAAATGTTTAGGAAGAAAAACATATATCTGATGGAAACGCTCATAAATTCAAAGTGATTATTCAAAGCTTTATGTTTGCTTTATTTAAGCTGTAACTTGTTATCTTTTATTTTTAGCTGAGTAAGCAAACAAAATCACTGCCAAATCGGAAAGCAAAATGGCATTGTTCTATCCTTGAGGCGAGTCTAAATACTTGTTAATTGAATTATTTTTATTCAATTTATATTGCTGATTGACAAGATCTTTTTGTGCCATAGATGTCAGGCAATACAAATATTTGGACAGGAATATGATTTGCAATTCCCCAAGCCAAGAATGCCAGTCAAACATGCACATGACAGAGAACAAAATCAAATCAAGGACTCAGGCAAATGCACAAAAATTCTTTTCACATATTACAGACACAACAATCGAAATGGTTCCACTGAATCTCAGATATTTGAATTGATTGCTGCAAAAGGAGTATACACTTATGCAATTAGACAAATGCTTTGTGCTGACTTGCTTTTGAATAGCAAGGACTTCTCCACGAGGTTCTCAGACATCAAAATTTCTCTGTCTTCTGTCTTACAATTTAAATACAAAATTAATGGCAATACCGAATCGTACTTAACATATCCAACTCCATCTTCATTACCATTACCATTTCCATTGGCATTTGCAGTTGTTCGGCATATCAATGTGCTCTCAATTTGTTGTGCATTGACATGGCGTATACGCAACATGTTTCCCATCGACCAAGACAATGTCAAGCACTCACACACGCACACACATCTGCATAACCCTAAATGGAGCACACGCATACACACACACACACACGGCGAGAGTGAGAGAGCGACAGTGACTTAAACAGCTCTGCATGAAGCTGAGTTAATTACTTAATGGCAATGTAATGTATACACATACATAATTAACAAACATTTCATTGACTGGCTTAAATGACACATATGCACACACACATGCCCTCTTTTTCCTGCATACATACCCTTCTCTTTCACTCCGGCTGTCTAAAATCTGCACTGACTTCTAAAATATTTATGTGCTTTTCAGCCTGCCACTGCAGCTGCATTTTCTATTTTGCCATACAGCACGATTTGCATAAACCCATAATTTTACAGTATGAGCGTGATAATTTGTATATTTTTTTATAAACTTGTATTTATTTGAATTGGCTGGGGAACTTTAGTTATCAGTTTTGGGTTTCAATTTTCTGTGCTCGTTTGTTGACGCCGATTAACAACAACAGCTGAACCGTACCGCTCCGATCGGCGGCGTTTTCCCTTCGTACCGCTAAGGACAAAAGTTGCCGTGAAACTGACTCCGGCCTGCGGATTCCGGATTCGGGATTCTGCCTCGGATTCTGGGCAACTCTTTGATGCCGTGGATATAACTTCGCAGGAAACGTAGCTTCGTTTTCGGTCGGAAATTCCGTAGAGAAGTGCTCATTGAAAGAGAAATAGAGTCCTGTAGGAAGAGACAATATAACTGCCGATGTCGTTGGGCGCGGTACGTCTCTTGGATTTTCTCTTGCTTCTGCTTTTAAATTTTTTGGAAGCTGTTTCTGTTAGTTTGTGGCTTTGTAGCCACTGTAAATGACATTTCATGTTAGGATAACAGAGTGGAGACTTTTTGCAGATACTCTAAGCTAACAGGAAATGTTAAATGCAGCTTAACAGATAGTGCTATGTAAAGTCTACCTTGTAGCTTAGAATTTTGAATTCCTGATAATTTTGAAAATTTTACATACATATTATATAAGGTTTTTTTATAGCACGTCCTAATCTCATTTATAAACTTTTATTTTGAATTTGTAATAATATATATTTTTTCAAGTGCATACTTGTTGAAAAATGTTGTAGGAAATATGATATCCCATGAGCTTATGTAATTAGGATAAAAATCAAAAACAAAAACAAGTTTAATGTAATAATTTCTTATTGAATTTTAAAATATTTTATGCTAGCTACAACACAGCGTACTCTTTGGTGGAATTTTCCAAAATGCGATAATACAAAACGAATAAAACAAACAATAAAAAAATTTTAATTTCTGAAACCAAGTACTTAGTGCTGCATTAACCCGCGGCCTTGTGCATTGGAGTAGACAATTGAAAACTGCATTTGCCACCCAATCCTAGCAATGTGGCGGCCAAATCCTATTAGCCACATGCCAGTCCTTGTTGCTGTTGGTCGCATTTTGGCCGGCAGAGATGGCGGAATGCATCTTGCAGCTTAAGCTGCAAAGGCAGTTGAAGTCTCAGTGGAAAAGAAGTAGAATTTCGCCGGCAAGCCGCTTAGTTTCTTATCGATTTCATTTGTTGTGCCTGAAAAGGGATGGGGCGGGACATTTGGGGAACAAATGGCAAATGGCTGAAGTTATCAGTCACTCGCAGAGTTGCAGCTGCTGCTGCTTTTGGCAAGGCCATATCGGGGTTATCTCATCCTGTTCGCGATCCTGCAGCTGAAGCCTCTGCAACTGTCAGGCTGCCTGATGTTAATGTTGTGCTGCGGCTTGTTGTACTCCCGTCATCCTGATAAAAGACACAGCCATTGTTGCAAACACTGAAAGAATAGTAAATCTTTAAACGGTTTTGATAATATATATTTTTAATAATGAATAAAAATATCACCAAAAATAATTCCTGTTATATTAAAAAGTCACAATCTTCAGGAGGAGTGTAACAAGGTTTGTCATTCATTAACGCTGTCAGAAAATTACAGGGCAACTTAATGCACTCGATTTTTACATAATGGGTTGCAAGTTAATGGTTGAATTAAATTGTGTTAAAAATAAAATCAACTCAAATCAATTCAAATGCATTTTCCACTCTGCTCGGCTGGCAATAATTAATTTTTGTAAATTGCCGTCACAGCCATTGGGAGCTTGTTAAAAATCAATAAAGCTTATGGGCTTAATGAGCTCAATGAGCGCGCTAGGTGAAGTGCCACGCCCTCGCCGTTCGTCCACATTAAGCTGATTTAATATTCAAGTATTTATCGAATATATTTCGCACACTTCACCACCAACTTACATTGCCATAAACTGAAAATATTCGAGCATATTTATTTAATTTCAGGCATTATTGTCGCCTGTCCTCAACAGGGATTTGTACTAGGTCACGAGGAGAGCTAGTAAAGTATGTGGAACTAGGCATAAACCGATAATAGGTTCGCCTCTATAAATTAATTAATTTAAAAGTTTAAGACATTTCCACGGTATTTTGTTTAATTAATCACTTCGTTGTACACGTATTAAGGAAAAAAGATTTAATTAAGTTCGAAGGTTATGGGATATATTCAATAATTTGTATCTTATAGTTCTAATTTAATTTTTAAACATAACATTATGTTGTTTTGTAGTACCTTGGGCTGACCCTCGGATGTTGCGCACTTAATGCCTGAAAAATTGATTAAAATGTGGATCGAAAAGCACGCCGAAACGATGGCAAATATATGACCACCGTTATTTCCCCCCGGTCAAAGGCCATTCTCGTATTTTCCGTTGTTGTCGCCGGCGACACTCTTGCGGTAAAGTTTTTATTTTTGCTTTTTTCTGGCACTAGCTGCATATCCGTAGATGGCACGTGAGTTTTCCATACGAGGCGCATGACCAAGGGACTAATGGCACTCTCACACACTCGCACACTTGTCACGTGTTTGGACTACAACAAATATGCTAAAAATGTTATGCCAAAAGCCATGCAGGCGATGGAAAAAGGGAGCAGGGCATTTGGATTTTGCATTTTACAGCACCCGAAGGCAGCGCAGCTGCTAAACTTGGCGCCGTTTGTTGCCATTTGCGAAAATGCGCGCGAGTATTTTAAAAATGCATTCCCCCACCTTGCACCATCCGAATAGAACCCATTCCATCCGACTTCCTCCCATTCCACCCGTCACGTTCTGGTCAGGTTAAGCAAGCAAAGGAGGAAGCTGCTACAGTAAAGCTTTTGGCCAAATGATACTGAGCGGAAAGTACCACTGAACGCTTTGAGAAAATGGGCTTTTTTATAAAAATAATAAACTCTGATCATTCCAATCTATTATTTATTGTTATTTAGTGTCCATTAAACATGTTAAAGCTGACACCGCTTTGAATGATATTTATTTTCTATAATTCATTATATTTTTTTTATTTAAGTTTCTCACCCTTGAAAAAGAGTAGGTAACTTAAATTTTTTTTATTTGAGACATATTGTTATTAATATTTGTAATTTTTTACAATATTTAAATAGACAATGGAAACGTGTATATCCTTGGAAAATAGATATTTTTGTATCATTTATTTCTTAACCTGATTAAGCATACAGTTTATTTATAAAAGTAGACAAATCAAAGACAATTTGGTCACTTAAAATAAAAAACGCATTAAATTAAACTTAAAAAAAGAGTCAATAAAAAATATTTATTATTTATTTAAATAAAATGTTAAAGAAATTTACAGAATTTGATCTTTATATATTAATTAGTAAGAAATAATTTTCCCCTTTTTTCGAACCGTGTCATGCATGCATAAATGTTTGGCTATGGTCTGCCATAGGGGTATGTGGAGTCCTTTCGGTTCCCAGCGGTTTAATGGAGTTGCAGCAGACGTGTCGTGTAGGTTGTCCCAACTTGGCCAAGAACTGTCCAATTCCGCCCGCTGGATAAACTTCAAACATGATCAGGCGAAATTTACATTGAACCAAAGTTTGGCGGATTTGTGGTGGGGGTGGCTAAAAAGTTCTTGGCTCTTGATTTTTCATGAACTGCCGTCGTCTGGCGCTCGGCGGCTCATTATAAAGATGGGGGGCTCTTATTTTGGGCTCTTGGCAAGACGCTCGCCACATTCCTAGGCAAATACTCGTAAATAAGCAGCCGCTGTGGCAACAATAATGCTACTATACTATTGTCGCTGCGCCCAGAAGTATGCAGCAAAAGCGAGAAGGAGCCGCGGCAAGTTTATTAAAAATCTGAGTTTTCCCCGCCTTTCACCCACGGCCCCTGGTGTGTTATTATTGTTTTCCTTTTCTGGCCTTTCTTGCGCCTGTTTTATTTCGCTCTGGCTTTTTTTTGTGATTTTTTCCGACGTTGGTTTGTTTTCGTACCCTGATGGCGGGTATTTTAATTTTGAACTTAACATATTTTTGTCGAATACAATGCTATAGTCGCATAGCTAGAACGAATAAGAAAGCTTTTTGTTATGGCTCGATTGTTTGTTAAATTAATTTAATAAACTAGACAAATATAAATTCTTGACACTTTATAAAACGTGAACAAACTTTTATACTATTTAAGTTATTAAGTTTGAAAAGTTCTATAAAGCAATAGGAAAGATCAATAATTATTATCATGTTTTTAGATCCTACAAACAAACAGTTTATGCTTTGAACAAAAAATAAAAATAAAAAATGAAGAATTTTTTATTTACATATTTATTAAGTTATATAAATTCATTTAGAATCGAAAATTTTTTACATACAACTACCAAATTGATGAAAAGAGTAACGAAAAATTCGACTTGGAAATCCATTTTTTTATTTATTTTTTACTGTACCACTTGGCCAGGCTAGCGCTACATGCACTTGAGTTTCATTTGCTTGTTCGCCAGAATGGCCCCTTTCACCGCCCAAGCCCCCCACCGACCTTTCCGCCCCCTCGCAATGTCAGAGAGTGCATTAAAAATTGTAGTGGCCCGAAAAGTTTTATGTACATTGCCAGAAAAAGAGGGACAGAGGGAACCAGCGAGCGCCAAAAGAAAACCACAACAAAATGAAGTCGAAATGTTGCTGCCTGCTGTTGTTTCGCCAGTTGTTCTTGTTTTTGCCTTATTCTGGGCCATTATTATTGCCCATGATGTCGTTGTTGTTGGTGCTGCTGCTGCGGTGCAGTTCACTTTGTTAAATTATGTGCAGCATTTGCGGGTACACTTTCTAGACGCGCCGAATCGACTGACCTTTGCTCACCACCCATCCAAAGCATTTCCCTGAGAATTTCGTGGAGAAAAAAATTAATTATTATTCGCATAAAAACTCGGCCTCAAAAGTGAGTTATGAATACAATTTATAGTGATTACCATTTATGCATATTCAGTAATGAGCAATACATAGGCTAGCAAATACGTGTTTAAATGTTTGTAAAATGTGGTATACCTAAGGGTCCGAAAAATAAATGATACAAATAAAATACTGGTAAATAAACATGGTACTGTACTTGGAGTAATCTTTAAATTTCTTCTGACTTTAAGCCTAACAAAAATTATTTTTAAATATAAATTTTCTAAATAGAATCTTCTCCATCTTCTCAACCTGGGGATCCACTTCAAAACCGATGTGGTGATTATTTCTTTCCGTCTGGAATCTGAATAAGATCAATCTCATGAGCAAGGAATCCAACTCCAGGCGGCGGCCACGCCCAAACAAGCCTCGTGGCGGAGGTGCTCCTGCGAAGTCCACTCAGTTTGAGCCGCAGAAGATTGCCGCCAAGACCTCAGCTAAGACTGCAAATAAAACCTCAATTAGGGCGCCAAATCATAACTCTATCAAAATCTCTAACAAGGATTCAGCAAAGATTTCAGACAAGATCGCAGCAAAAGATATTGAATTGAACGAGGCAGTTCCGTTGGAGCCTCAAAATCAAGTCAAAGCTCAAACCGAAGGTCAAGGACAAAGCCAAGGTCAAGGTCAAACTCAAATTCAGGAGATCAAGGTGGAGAGCAAGATTATTATTGGGAACACAAGCGGCATTGAACCGCACCGTCATTCCGGCGTCTTTTTATCACGCGACCGCTTCGATGCCATCCAATTGCTCACCCGGAATACGAGCTCCAGTACGGATGATTACGGGGAGCACAGGATAATTGCGGATTTTCGGGGCAAACGCTGCGAATTTCGGGCCTGGTCACCCTTTCAATCAAAATTGGCCGCTGGAATTATGGGAGGTGCTTCCGAATTGCACCTGCGAAGTGGGTCAAAAGTGCTTTACTTGGGCGCTGGCTTCGGAAGATCGGTGTCGCACATCTCGGATATTGTGGGTGAATCCGGAGTGGTCTATGCCGTGGAACAGGGTCCTTGGGCGAGTCGTCAACTGGCGGCTCTAGCCAGTCGCCGTCCAAACATTTTACCTGTAATCGAGGATGCCACCATGCCGTATAAGTACCGCCATCAGGTCCCCGCCTGCATTGACATTATCTTCTCCGATCTGCCGCAGTCCGAACAGGTTCGATCGCTGATGCTTAATGCCAGGCATTTCCTCAAACCAGATGGTCACTTTGTGGCCTACTTCCAGGCGGCTAATTGCAGTAATGGAGTGTCCAACAAGGAGGCATTTGCCACCGAGTGTCAGCTTCTCAAGGATCAGCAGTTGGAACCAATCGAACAGGTACTTCTAGAGCCCTATAAGCCGGGCTACGTCTTTGTTGTAGGCGTGTCCACTCGCAAGAATGTGTCTTATATTAATGAAAGTAAAATAAATTTAATTGCTTGCTAGACCAACACGTTGTCCACTTTTCTCGTTCCTATGCGAAGATTAATTAGATTTCAAGCTATTAAGTTTCATAAGGATGACAAAACCCTTTAGAGACTTAACAATTTACTTAACTTAGACTTTACTTAAAACAATATTGATCAAAACTGATAATTAGATTTTAATTTGACGTCTTTTATAATTACCAGCGTTAAAAAAATTTCCTAAATTCCTAAGATTGTGCCATACATTTTTTAATTCACAATGAAAATAGAACTGAAATATTATCTGTCTGATTCATCTGACAAATTGACTCTTACGAGTCAATGAGGTAATAGATATTTTTGTAACCACGAATAAACATTGATTAAGAATAAGACTTAAAAATAAATAATATATTTCTTTAATATTAAGTGAACTATTTTCAAACTATAAATTTGAGCAAAAATCAAGCTTTAAGTAAGGTCGTATGGCTTAACAAATCTTTTTTTGGGTATATTAATTTGTGTATTTATTCAATAATTATAACAGAGCACTGTGCACAAAATCGAATTAATCTGAAATTATTTA
The DNA here is from genome assembly GCA_018153365.1 of Drosophila fuyamai. Lineage (NCBI taxonomy): Eukaryota > Metazoa > Arthropoda > Insecta > Diptera > Drosophilidae > Drosophila > Drosophila fuyamai. Next base: position 7,847,647 of record JAECXW010000116.1, on the reverse strand, counting down.
TGCCTCAGTGCCGAGAGCGAATATATCATCATATTAATGAAAATAGCTTGCATATAATTAATAAATTAAGTGAAATGACACACCCATACAGAGGCAAATAAATGCGTACAGATGTATATGAGAAACTATTGCCATGAAAACTCGAATGACTAAATCACTTTGATCTAGAGTTAATCAAATATTTTTTTCGAATCAATATATAATGAAATTATTGACGGATTGCTTTTTCATGTTATTTCTGTTCTTAATTAATAGCAGATTTCAAACGGTTTCTTTTTATAAAAATAATTTGTTGAATGTTGAAATTTTGTTTGATTAATATTACAAAAACAAAGCCGAAGATATTACATCTAAAAAGCATAAATATGTTCAGTTTCTTTAATATAATTTTAGACGAACTTACCCAAAAACTATTTTGGCGAGCCGGTTTAGCCGCTTACAAATTATTCATAGCTTAATTCATAGGTAAACGGATCTTAATAACTTAACCAATGATTAATGGATGGGCCATGAGCCAAGCCTCGATAATAATCTAATTTAACATTCATCATATATCACGTATTCAGCCCGCATTTAATTAGAGGCAACAATTTTAATTTAATTAGGGATTACAACTAATAAAACTTTTTCATTTCGCTGACTCGGCTGGATTCGAGCACAAACACCATTTGTTCAAACAAATGCATGGCAAAATCTTAATTAACCTCGGGGTGCAGAGCATAAACCAGCGCCCGCCCATCCTATATGTACATATGTATGGCTATATGTACGATGTCTATTACGCGAGGGTCTCGAATGAAAGAAGGCAAGCTGAGCAAATAAAACTATGTGTGTGTGCGCACATATTCATTTTGTATGTTGCGCACTTTATTCCATCTATCCCAAAGACAAAACCAGTCAGTTAACCAGCACTCCCAGACACCCCGGTCTATATCCTTACGTATATCCCCCTGTTTCCCCGAACTCCTCATCCTTCGCCATGTGAAGCGAAAATTTCGCTGCTCGGGAATTACATTAAGCGTTGGGCATAATAAATTATTCCGTATGATATGATTCTGGTACATGATAAGCGTTTGTAATTTTAACTGTCAGTTAAATGAGTAAATGGCACAGAGTACTGAGTGGGGAATTCGGTGGGGTGGTGGGGGAGTACGAGCTCGGCATGGCAACGATTTAGAATACTTCATATTTATCTTTTGTTGGAAACTTGAACATTTGTGTGCGTAAATAAAAGTTGAGCGTCAATATTTGCCAACCTATACACTCGCACGGATACTGTACTAACACATGCACACATGTGTAATTACAACACAGCGGTGGGCGGTGGGTGGTGGGTGGTGGGCGGGGTGACAAGTACGTGACTATAATCATCGCGATTTTGCCACTGCCACCGCCTCATAATCTGCACAAGCGCCACGCCCACCCTCCCAGATGACCCAAAACTCCCGCCCTTCTCGCTTTTCCCCCCTTTCAAAAAATCCCCTCCGCTATTTGCTTTGAAATTAAAAAAGTTTCGCACTCAGCTCTGTTAGATTTTTCGCTTCTGCCTCTGCCTTGATTTACATGTTAAATAATTTCGTGCTGTTCCGTCTGCTTCCCTCTTTTCCCACTTCTACCACACTGAAAAAAATAATACTTTTTTAACATCAGACTTTAATCCATCTAGCTTTCTGATGTGAAAAGCCAATCTCAGATTTAAAGTCATCAATTAGCTTTACACAATGGTCTCAAAGTTGCAATAAAAAAACCAACTAACTGTGCGTACAAGTGATAAACTAGGAATCCAACGTGTAATCCCTAAAAAGCATTTTTGTTTTTGATATCATTAATGATATCACATGTGGTATTATTTTTTTGTTGCATTTTTGTTTCACATTTTATTTCAAGTGTTGTGTTTAATACAGAAAGAATCATTTTTAATACACTTAATTACAAAATTGCTTCCCTTTTTTCCTTGTGCACGCACTTTGGTTCCCTGTCACATTGAAAAACTGTTTGAAACGCATAGCACAAAAGTCAAATATGAGCGGAACGGCAGACAGATGGGTGGAAAAGAGGGGAGGTTAGTCAATATGTGCGTTACCATCCCGGATCGCGCATTGGCCAAATCAACAGTTCATTAAAACACGTAGCTTATAAGGGAATAGCAACCGGACATGTCCATGATAACCTATATAATCAACATTTAAGGCGATTCAAAACGTCAGCATGCGATTAAATGTACGCTATTGTACGCTAATTGAGTGGAAATAAGTGTAATCTATTTATTTAATATGTTCTGTTATTAATGGTAAATGTTTGAAACTGATATGCTGTTCGTTCTTTACCAAAAAATTTTGTTGAAATCAATTAAGCTCCTAATACACGATTTTGCAATTAGACTTAACGTTTTTCTTCTGGCAAAATATATGCTAATTAATAAAATTCACGTATATGTTTTGCTCCTGGCCATAAAAATTGCTGCTGTGAATGCAAAGTGCAACCATAAATCTGCAACATGGTACTTGCAACACGCAAAAAGCTAAGCCCTCCAGAAAAAAGTGAAAATCTGCATTTGAGCTGGGCTAAACAACAAAAAATGCTAATAAAGTTCAAACTGCAAAATGGAACAATGGCAAGTGGAAAGGCAAATCGCGCGTGGAAATATTATGCCCCAAAGTCAACGAAATGCGATGCACAAAGCGCTGTCGAGGAATTTTGCCGTTGAAAGCAAATCGTTGAAATCGTTTGGCGTTTTTGGGGGCGTGGCAATGCAAAACAACTTAAAATGTCATATGAAATTTGTAGCGCTGCTGATTGCGCGTGTTAAACAGTCAAAGCGGGGAATTGGGAATGGATGTGCTAGCCACGGAAAAGAACTATTTTTTTATCCAGGACGAACAGCGCGTAAATCCAGTCACGCCCCAAACACACACACACACAGTCACAGCCACACCCACACCGAAAAAAGGGGGCGGAACTAAAAACAAAAAGAAAGGCGGCAGCCGCAGGCGAAACGTGCAAAAATAAAAAGCGAATGCGAGAAATCACAAATTCCAGCGAAATCTTTAAATCCCACGGATTTATGCATTTTACGTTGCATTTTCTTTTCCACGGCCATTGCATGTGGGCTGTCTCTGATCTCTTAGATGCCCCTTTCCACACTTGTGCTACTTTTTTTTGGATGCTGCGAATGCGGGCTAGGACCTGGACTTTTCCGGATGGTAGGAGGCGGGAGGTAGGAAGCTGGAGGCGGGGGTGTGGCGTTTATGTGATTTCTATAGTTTGCCAACAGCGCCTCAAGGTGTCACTGCACTGTGCTGCACTCGTATCTCCATCTGTCCCTGGTTCCAAGTGCGACGATTTGCTCTAGGGTGGTCTCAAACTCCAGCAACAGCTTAAAACCATTTCATTAAAATTATTATGATTAATCTACTAATCATAATAATTTTAATGAAAGTTCGTATTAATTTATTTGTCACAGAACTGTAAAGATGAAGATCTTTTATTGTGATGATGAATAAATGGAGCATTGTTAGTTCAATAGTTGAATAGTTGAAGATTATCATTAAAACCTTTAAAATATAAAAATCAAATATTATTATCTGGTCGAAATATTACAATATCATTTGAGAGATTTATTTTTAAAAGTTAAGCTAAGCTTATAAAAATTTTACCAGCTGAGAAATATAAGTCATATATTCTAATACAATTACGTTATATGTTTTTTTAAGTTACAAAATACTTTGCATAATTTTTGAGTTTTTATAATTTGTCATTTGTTAGCTAAACAACGTAATAAAACATTTGAATACTAATAAATTGAAATAGGGGAGTTTTAAAAACGATGTCTGAAATTAATTTTTATCTGAGAATTAATTTACAATAAAATTCTACTGCATTTTAAGGGCCAACCTAATGTGCTTTCCCCAACAAACAGGACAGCCATCGATGACGCTACTGCTCTTCGTCCTTTTCCCCGCGGCTCTCTGAAATTGCTGGTGCAGTCTGTCTGTGCTCGCTATCAGGACGACGACAGCAGCAGCATTCCCCTGCATTTTCCACGCTTTCCCTTCAGTTTTCCCGAGAGCCAACACTTAACGCCACCGAAAAAATGCACACAATCGATTGGGGCTGCTGCTGGTTCAATGGCGCCCACAATCACCATCGCCGGCAGAAGCAGAAGCAGCAGGAGCAGACACGGAATCGGAATCGGAATCAGAACCAGAATCAGAAGCTATATATAGCTATAACAGTGAGGCATTCGCTGCGAACTATCTGGCGCTTTTGTTTTACGATTCCTTTTGGTCCCGATGATCGGCGTCCCTGTCTCCGCTCATGGCCATGGGCATAATCGTGTTACTGTTTGCTGCATTGGATGTTTGTTTGTCTTCGGTGCTTCCCCTAGTCCACCTCCTCGCCCGCTACCTGCTCCACCTCCTCCTCCCAGAGCCACCTCGCTATCCTTTGACCTCCCGCACAACCCCTCTTGCGATGCCACTGCAGCAGCAATCTCTGTGTAATATTTTATTTTCAATTCGCATTTAGTGCAGCCGTGGCAGCATCCTGGGGAGCGGGAATAAATTGTATCTGACAATTGGCAATTGGCCTATCCGACCGTTTGATAGTGTCCTAGTACCAGCACTGTGCCCAGACTGAACCCCCAATCCCTTTCGGTATTCTTATCCCAGTCATAGTTTCAATCACACCTGGAGAAAGTAAAGTAAAAATAGTATTTCAACGATGTTGATTGGAATTTTGTTATTTATTAACCGCCTTTAATAATATTTCGCATTTTATTACATTTATCTATCAAATGATAGTAGTCTCCTAGTTATATAAGCATTATTATAAATTAGATAAAATATTTTTTTTAACATGTTAAAAAAGTTTAATATGTAAATATTTGTATCAAAATGCCGCTTAAATTTATAAAAAATATTTTATACTAGACGATGTATTTATTTATTTAATTTTTTCTTGCCATTCAATACCGGTTATAAAATTTATAAAATATTTTGCGTATCCGGGCTTGCTTTTTTTGACAATATTTTGCAGTGTATGCGCAGTTTTTAGGGCTTGCCAATAAATCCATTGGGGGCGTAGTGGGCGTGCCGACCGGCAGTTTATGCTGAATCACGAATTACATTAGACAAGGCCGGGCTTTGCCACAGTGGCACACACCCGCAATCGCACGGCCACTGGCACAGTGCCTGCCAATTGGATTATCACGTTGACAGTGGAAAGGGGTCGGGGTGTACAATTCCAGGGGATTCCCACACTGAAAGTTTTCATTAAAATTTCGCACGGTCGCCAAAGTGCGTTTGGCATGCTTCAAATGACTCCATCATTGTCAAAACTCGCTCCTAGCGGCCAGTGGAAAATCGAAAGTCGCCAGTGCAGTGATAAATGTCAAATCAGCTCTTGTCCTCGTCCTCATCCTTATCCATAAACTCATCCTTGTGCCCGTCGGACGGCGTGAAATTCTTTTTAAGCACTCACATGGCTGCCGTCGCACTTACGAGCGCTGTGAATGGATCAGGGAAATACGGACCAAATGTGCGGGTCCATGTTGGGGGCACATTACGGGCAAACAAAAATTTGCGCTGTCAACTAAATGTCAGAAAAATGGTTTGGCAACGAGTTCCGCCTTGGAGCATACCGCTGCATCCTTACACTGAGAAATAAAACATAGATATCAATCAAAATGACTAAAAACTATTTGGAAATGTATTTTTATTGATAAAGAGATTTGGGAGACCAACAGAAAGATTTTTAATATTTCAAAAATTAAACCCCATAAAAACCTTTTTTAATGAGGTTTTTTTGAAAAAATATCGACAAAGTTTATCAGTAAGCTTAAAATAAAAATTTGATTTTAAAAATATAACCCTAATGAGCTGTAAGTTTTTTAATATGAAATACAAACCATAAAAGTTGATAAATATTGGTGAACTAATAAATATTTTTTCGCTCAGTGGAGCAGGAGCAGCCAGCCTGACACTGTCCCTGGCACGCACGCACTTGATCAATCATGCGACGCCATCGATGTAGCCAAGCTCGTCCTGCCAGGATGTGGATTTTGTGGAGGATGCGGCTGAGGATGTGGATGTAGATGGTGCTGACAAGTGCGCTGCGTGGTATTTGCATTGATGACATCTACACGTCCGCAAACGATTATGGAGCACCTTTCCCAATCCCCGATTTTGCTTTGAAATGTGGGCAATACTTCGTTTTTCATCCCAGGCCCATCTATCCCATCCGATCCCTTCACCTTGCGGTCTGGGCATATTAATAAACCGCTCCGCCAGACATCGAAAATAAATCGATGGCCATTCGTCTTGGCCTGGAAATCGGGCGACATTAACCACCAGTCAAGTGGCAGTGCCCAAAATAATAGCTAAAAATTATGTGCATAAAGCAAATATTGGAAAGCGACAAGCAAATCCAAACAAATGTTAGAGCTTTTAACCGGGATTATCGGCGCGTTATTTATGCTTCATCATTTGTCATGGGCTCAATCCGCGGCGTGGAAAATGTCTGACCGTAGCATCTGTTCTCGAGAAATGGTTAACTCAAGCTAAACTTCGAAGCAGCTACAAACTTTTGTTCTTTTAGGGGGAGGTTTTTAAAATGGGGCTTATAGCTCAATTATAAATATTTTGTTATTTTTTACAATGATTAAAAATGTATGTATAAAAATGTACTTTAAGAAGCGATTGAATGATCACTATCAGTGTTTCTTCTTATTAATATATATGTAATCTATATAATATTGATAAATACGACTGGATATTTGATTAAATTCTTAGGTCAACGAATCCAGCTTGGCATTGGTCGCTGATAAATTCAAATGAATTCACTCGGCCGAGTCCTCTTAGTGGTGTGAGTTTGTTGTGCACTTAATTGAAAGTGGATTAGCAGAGTTTTATGCTCGGGCACGTTGCCACGCTCGGCAGACTGTTTTGCTTTGGGTTCTGCTTTTTTTCTGGTCGAGGGGCTGAATTCAACCCGCAAATACATTGAAAATTAATTAAGCCACACGATGAAACCATGTTAACAAGACGCTTAAAATAAAATGCTTTTCTTGGAAAAACAAATGCCAAGCTACGCCCATATTCTGGTTACTGCTTTTCCATTTAGGGGTTACCTAAGATTACGCATACGCAGTGTGGCGCGTGTGAAAAACACTTTACGAGAAAGTTTTATCAGCCCCGACGGAAAAAGAATTTCCTAAGCCGGCCGTGTCTCTTTCCCTTAGTTCACCCTACTCCTTTAATGGGTTCACAAAAGCCCTTTTTTCATTAAGGTGAATGCTTGCTGGAATCTCCGGAGGCTTCAATGGGCCAACACTTGGGCTTTTTATACCCGTTACTCGTAGAGTAAAAGGGTATATTGTATTCGTGCAAAAGTATGTAACAGGTAGAAGGAAGCGTTTCCGACCCTATAAAGTATATATATTCTTGATCAGGGTCACTAGCCGAGTCGATATAGCCATGTCCGTCTGTCCGTCTGTCCGTCTGTCCGTCTGTCCGTCTGTCTGTCCGTCTGTCTGTCTGTCCGTATGAACGCTGAGATCTCGGAAACTATAAAAGCTAGAAGATTGACATTTTGCATGCAGATTCTAGGAGTTCCTACGCAGCGCAAGTTTGTTTCAAAAAGGTGCCACGCCCCCTTTAACGCCCACAATCGCTTATATACGATTTTAAAAATTTAAATATTTCGAAAAAGTAAAAATGCAGTTTTATTGTGTTTATCAATACCTATCGAAATGTAGAAGAAATTTTTCAAATCGGACCATTCGTTAAAAAGTTATGCGTGATCAAAGTTTCTATCTCCATCTCCCTCGCACTCCCTTTACCTGAGTAACGGGTATCTGATAGTCGGGCACCCGACTATAGCGTTCTCTCTTGTTTTCAACTCAACTTTATCAGACACCCAATTAAAAGGGCTTTATAACAATTAGAGCTAATAACACGCTTCAATTGTGCTAGCAACGCCAAAGGGCAGGAACGCCCAGAATCCGCACCCACATTTTCCCACTTTTGCAGCCGGCTTTGGATTTTTATTGGAATTTTTTGGGGGATTTTTATTTTTGCGGAATTGCGGCGGCAATTAAAAGGCAAGACCACAGCAATTAGCAAATTGACAACCGGATTTGTTTATGCATTTAGCAGGCTTATGTCTGCTGCTGCTGCTGTCACTTAAATAATTGAAATTATTATGGCCATTGTTTCGGCCTCTGTAATCTGTAAGCCAAGTCAAAGCGAGTGGGCCAACTCAAATAGAGAAACAGAGAGGCCACGAACGAATCTCTGAAATTTGATAAATTAGTTGTGAAACTAAAAAAGTTTTTCCTTTTTTCGTTGAGCATTGCATTGGCTTGCATTTCTGTGAGCGGCTTATCCCAGTCTGCAGAGATGGGCGAAAACTTTTTCAACGGCATCGGGCTAAATGCAAAATCCAATTTTTCGAATGAAAAGTCAAACAGGAATTAAACTTCTGATCCGTTTTTGGCAGAAGTCGGAGTCGGCTATCAGCGGAAGATACTCAGCGCAGAGCTTTTCCATTTTCCGGCTAACAGCTAATAAATTTACGGCCCTCAGACCTAAAACCTCCAACAAATCAATTGATGCCCATTCTCAGCAACTAATTTGCAATCATGAGAATTTTTGTTAATTTTAATTTGATTATAGCATATTACGCATACGCCACCTAAGCCCGTTGCTATTTCCATTACCACAACCATTTCGATTTTGGGTGCTGTCAGTTTGGATGGCTCGGCGAAATCATTATCATTGAAAGCACATAAAAATAATATTTGTCGATTTGTGTTTGCATTTTATGCAAGTGCACTGTCGTCGGCAAACCCATTGTTTTTCCGTTTTATTTGCTTTGGCCTGGGAAAATATTCCAAATTCAAATCTAATTAACATTTGGCGCAAAAATGTTTAGAATGACAGCGGGCGGACGGTCAGACGGGGTGAGATGATTTGAATTTTAATGAGCTCCGATTGGCATTAATTGTCGGCGGCCTAATGACAGACGGACGTGAATTATTTACACAGCGTGTAATTTAATAAAATTGGTTTTGAATCATACGCAATCATCATTGAAATTTCTGTGTGGATTCCGTGGGTACGTGTAAATGCGAGGGGTTCGATTTAAATCGAGTTTGATTATTGACAAAGTCGCTGTAGATCCGTATCGCTTTCAGCCCATAAGTGACAATGCAACAAGCGGAGCAGCAAGAGCGCAACAATGTCCTCCCACTCACAATACATCACGCATACGCATACACACACCGTCAGAACAGTACACACTCGCACATAGCCGCACACACTCGCACACACCCACACACATCCTGCACACACCAGCACACAGTTACAGATGGAAACTTAGCAGCATATGGATGTGCCGTTGCAAACACATGCTCAATTGAATTGAAATTGAATTTGCAATTCTATGCGCTGCAGCTAACGCCATTTTCTTTGCCGTGCGGGAAGCCCCACCAGGCTCGCCATCTCACTCACTCTCCCCCATCGCACTCACTCTCTTTGTAGTGTTTTTATTTTATTTACCCTGGGGAGAAAAGTCTCCCGACATGATTATGAAGTTGGCTCTGCCTTCTTTTTGTGCCATAATAAGCGGCGGAATTTTGGTGCCAAGTTTTTATTTTCGACTGATGCAAAGGTTTTTCGAACCAGTTATTGCATTGATTAAATATTATTGCTTTTTTTGGTGAACTTCTATAATAATATATGTATATATCACCGTGAAAATTAGTTATGATTCCAGAAAATATTCAATAAATCAATGCAATTTTGACTTAAAGCTGATATGTATGCCATCCCACTTGCTAACTGTGCAAACTCATGTTTTTGTTAGTTTCAGTTTAAAATGAATAATAATAATTTGTAATTATAGAATATATTGTAATATAATCAAAACAAAATCAGGCACATTTTTGACATATATTACTATCAATATTTCTGCTCGAAAAGATAAATTATTTTATTGTTTCTATTTTTGTCAATTAATTAACATTTTATAATATTTTTCACATTAAATAGTGATTGGCTACCATTCAAGCCCGGTCAGGGTATCTGTATATGTCGGGCTTATCGTCGCAATTTGTAGCCCGCCTTTTTTGCAGGTTTCCTTGCTGGGCACTTGGCAGCTTTCCGTTCGCCTCTGTGCCATTCGATTTGCTTTGGTCCTGCCGTTCTGCCACATTTCCACTCCTGTCGCTCCTTCTCATGCGTATTTGTGTGTTTGCTTTCGCTTTTTGCCGTATTTGCATTTCGTTATTGAGACTGAGACAAAGCGTCGCAAAAAACTGCCGAGGATCCTACTTCTCCTGCTGCATTCAATCATCAATGAGATTTTGCATTTTACACTTTTCACTCTGGTTACGCTTTTGCTGCTACTCCTGCTTATTCCCTTTGCCATTCGGTGCAGCCCTTTGTTTGGTTTTGCCAGCTGAAGCTCCTACCCCTTTGAATCCCCAATCCCGGCTGAGTGCCTCTTGAGCCGCTCTCCGCCGTTCCGCATAATTGTTGCCCATACTTGGGATCTAAGGATTCCTCATCCCGGTAAGATTTTGATTGATAAGACCCGTGCAAGTGTCTCCGATTTGTTGGTTAGTTGTCCAAGCGATTGCCAGACAGTAGCAACAATAGCCGGTGGTCAAAGTAACTGCTAAGAGTGTGCGCCGGCTTACTAAAGCAAGGCTGTTCTGGCACGCATAGGACAAATTATATATAACAAAGAACTACGCCATTGGCTTCATTGAGCCTACCATTTTAGACTATTTTTAGTAGAGGTTTCTGGCTTTAGTTTCACTCAAAGTGCTGCGAGGGAAAGTACAAAAATATAACAGTTAAAGTTACTTATTTCCAAACTGTTAGGTTACTATAAGTAATATTAAAGGGCGAATTAAAAAATATGAAACAAATAATATGTTTGGAAAACAAAATCCCCTCAATCATATCACTGATCCGCCAATACCTTTACAAAAGTGAAATAATAACATATCAAAAGATGTGGAAGAATAATTATTATTATTATTATAATAGATAGAGTTGTTTACAGAACTAAACTAACTTAAGCCATAAAGCGCTGTGTGCATGGCCTACGGCTATTGTGGTTTGACTGAATACTAATGTAATCTTGTTCCTTATGGTCTTTCTATGAAGTATTTTTTTAAAGCATTTTGACCTCCGAGCTTTAATAGTTGGCTGACTCTTGATTTTCCCGGTCCCTCAGTCGCCTTTCACTCCAGTTGCATTATGGCTCCCCACTCGACATTCGGTACTCGGCAAAATGATTTGTATGTCAGCCGGAGGACCGAATGGGGGGCACATGTTTGGCATGCCAAACGCCACAAAGTATGCCGCACTTTTGCTTTGTTTTGTTTGACTATTGAGGTAAGTGTGTTGCTTTCTTCTCGCCGTTATGGCTGTGCTTTTGGCAAATGCAAATGGCATTTTGCAAGGACAAGTATACCGGCAAAAACATCAGAGAGCTGAGAACTAAGAACTGGGAACAGGGAACAAGAGCAAATTGCATGTAGCGAAACTTTTCCTCATTACGCAGGCGAAAGAAAAACAACGTGCCCGGGCGCTCCCATTTTCCCTTCGGGCAAGTGCGGTATTAAAAATTTAAAATGGCAGGGGAAGCACTGGGAGGGATTACTACCCATTCCCGGACAGGTGGCGTCGCCTATAGATTCCCAAAGATCGTGGAAAACCATCAAAGAGCGCCGCCATTTCCGTATGCAAATTATCTAGCTGAGTGGCATTAAGTTTTTGCGGACCAAGGCCGAATGAAAGGCAACCGCTCTCGGGTCTTCCACCGATTTCCCCCTTCAAATTTTTTCCGCAAATTCGCAAAAGGCTTCTGCCCGAAGTTTTTTACGTGCGCCGTCATAGTTTGTCAGCTACTTTCGTTGGCGGTTTATGCACCTGCATAAATGTTACTTCTACTTACGTAAATTACAAAATAAAGTTATTACGAAAAGTAATTTAAGTTAAAAATTTTCGTGTGCCATCGCAAATGTGCAGCCAACTGGCAACTGGCAACTGGTATCTGGAAGAACCAAAGGTGGGGCGGTAAAATCAGTTAACAAGTTGCAAGCTCTTCCCAGCGGGCTTAATTGTAACTTAAAGCCGTTGCAAATTCGCTTAAGCAAAAGTTGGCATTCGCTGAAAAAGGCAAAACAGAAGCGGGTAAATCAATTTGCATTAAACATTCAAAGGCAGCGGGGGAAAAAAAGGTGCAGAGAAGAAACACTCATAAAGAATGCAAACTGAGGTTAAAGCCGGAGCGAAAACTTTTAGTTTGCTTTGATTGAGTGAACGTGGCCGAAAGTGTGGGCGGAAAATCCGACATAGCTGGCCACGCTTAATCAATGGCCCAATGGACAAATGGCCACAAAAACAGGAACAGGAACAACACGATCGCCTACCTCTACCAGCAATCGCAATCATGGACACATTCAGTTGCTCTGCCCGACAACACAGACAACACAGGACAACACAACCGTAAGCAATTGCCAGTCGCATAATGTCCTGGTCGTCGGAAAATCAAGTTGAAAGTTCCTGGCAACTTGAGGTGCAAGTGTCGTGTTTTTGTCAACGGGCCAACAGCAGCAATTTCCGTTTCCTGTTCGCCGCTGATGGAAAAACGAGGCAACGAGTCAACGAGTATAAAAGTTTAGATTACAAATTCACATACGTAACTGTAGTCGTACACTGGTCAGCAGTTGATTTACCGCTCTGTTACTGTTGTTGCCGTACACTCTGAGAAAAAGGGGCTTTTTCAGTAACTTTAGTGATACAAAATATATTAAATGATACTTTAATGTTCATTCAATAAGATCTAATCACGAAGTTTTAGAATTTTAAACATTTTAAAGAATAAAGTTGTAAGGCAGACTATTTCTATTACTTTAATTGTAAAATTATCTTTTCGATAAGGAAATCAATAAAATCCTTCTAGAAATTTATAACCCTGTTTTTTTTCCAAATGATTTTAAGTATTGTAAATTTAAAAGTTTTATAATAATAAAGTTCGATTTTTGACCCATTGATTTTTATATTTTTAGCTTTTTGAATCAAAATATGTGCTAAATTTGAAACCCATTTTTTTTTTAAATTGTAAGAATATGAAAATCCAAGAAAGGCATTGATATGTAGTTCTTCAGGATAACATTTTTCTTGAATGTAATATATTTTTAGTGTAGATTTCCTTTAGTCTTGTTTTCGTTTGCCGTGTTTTCTTTTTTGGCCTGGCTTGTGTTGGCTTGGTTTGGCTTGGTTTTCGTAGCCGGGCGCATGTTTTGTGGTCAACTCGGGGCAATGGCAATGCAATTGGGGCTGCCTTGGCTTCAGATGCTCCTACAGCTGCTCCGGCTGCTGTACTTTTTGCCATTGCCACTCATGCGTGCCACGTGCTATGCTTTGATGTGGTGCTCCACGCCCATACCCATGCCCCCGCCGCCTTCAGTAACCTGCTCCTAAATAAACTTGGAATAATAAGAGGCAAAAAAGAAAACGAATTGCCACACAAGCTCGCCTCAAATGTTACTTCTGCATTTGGGCAAATTGGACTCGGCAAAAGCCGCATGGAGACACGAAACTTTGTAAATATTTTATGCATAAACACATACCACCTGGAAATGGCTTTCGACACAGCATCAAATAATATTTGCTTGGCCAACACAGACACACACACACATACACACACACACATTGGCTCGGTTCATTAGGCCCAGAGAGCAAGTTGGGCCACAAAACTTGCAGATCAAGTCCGGATTGCGGCAGCTCAATGAATTTACCAACGATTGGACGTCCCAAAGAGAAGGAGGTTCGAGTCGAGAAAAGGATGCGGATCAGCTGTCGCAGCGGAAAGTCGTCCATAAATAAAGCAGCCTAATCAACACAGCCATTGGCAGCATTATTGTCACGTATTATTTTACATTTGTCTACGTTTGGCTTTCTCCTATTTTTTCCCTTTGTATTTTCCCCATTTTTCTGCCATTGTCCTTTCCTGGCAAGTGCATCCATAAATTGTGAGCTCCGTTCGGGCATCCTTTTTATTTATTTACTCCGTGTAAGTGGAGTTCACTTTGCAGTGCAATGCGCTGAGTGCAGGCTTCTCGCTGTCTCATTCTCTTCGAATTCCCCGTCTCTGTCTCAGTCTGGGTTGTTTCTTGGCATCATCGTCTCCATCATGATTCAATTCTCCGGCATTTTTCACCCCGATCGATATACTCTTGCACCTGACGGAGGCGAATTTTCGCTTCAATTTGGATGTAAGATTTTGGACTACTGAAATTCTGCAGGAATTCAATACGCCATGCTGCTATAAATTGGAATAAATATATTCTCAGCACAAAAGGTTAGGACTATTACCTTAAACTTGGGCGGAATTTTAAAATATTGTTTTCTTGTTAAGTTAAAAAAACATTTGACTCTAGCAGCACACAAAAATTACTTATGAAAATAAATAAAATAAATTACAAAGTTTAGGAATTAAAAAATGGGGCTGGTTTAATATGTTCAATTGTTATGGCAAAAATATTGATAAGTGAATTTAGCTTTAATTTAAGTATGAAAAGAAGTTAAGACAAAACAGAGATTTGCCGGACAAAATATTGAAATAGCCTTATGAATAATTTTTTTTAACCTTTTTAGCCAATTTAGAGAGTCTTTTGGGCCTTTTGAGTTTTTGAGGAATATACAAGGAGGCCTTTGGAGAACGCTGGCTTATGCTAATTTTCGCTGGCAGCTTAATCATGCATGTTTACACGCAAGTTCGAGTGCCAAACTCAAACACCCAGGGTTAACAACAGCAAAGTAAATGAATTGCACGGGCGAAGGAAGGTGGCCCCCTCTTCCCCTCTTCCTCTCTTCCATTGTTATTTGCATACCCGGGGGCGTGGCAGGGCATTCGTAACCCGTTCCAGGCTGTTAATCAACGAGCGCCAGCCTGAAGTCAAACATTTAACTAAAATAAGTTTGTTTGGCAAGAATTTTTGCATAAATAATTACAAATGCGAGAGGCTTAGACGGCAGTGATCATGAACTGGCTAAAGCCTATGTTATCTGATTCGGATTACTAATTGGGAGTATTTTCTTTATTTAAGAATATTCGGTTGAATATTCGGTTACAAGAAGAAATCAAAAATATATATTTTCTAATTTATAGACAGATGCATTTTTTTTGTGCAGCTCAGAATTATTTTCTGTATTTAAACCATGAGCGAGGGTATAAAGAATTCGTAAGATTAAAAATGTATGATTCGTAAACAGACTTTTTTCTTCAGTTTTCCATTTACCTCCGACACTCTTGTTATTAGACTCTTGTTTGTTTACTTTTTGTTTCATGTTCACTGACTCGTTACTTGTTCTTAATTTCTTGCCGTTATGCAAATGTGCCCACTTTCATACCATTAGCCTTGCCTTTGAAATGAGTTAAATGACCGGCAGGCAACACATTTACCATAAGATTTGTTAATTAATCCCAAAAAATATTGTTTTCATTGCTTATAATTTTGTATGCCTTTAAGGATAAACTAAATCCATAACACCTCCATGCGTTAGAAGAGTATATTCTCATCTAATCTTTGTATTTTTGTTTATGTACAAGTTTTAATGCTTCAAATTTGTAAAATAATAAACGCTTTTTACTTGAAAACAATTAAGTGTAATTAAATCTGGAAAAAATAAATATTTTTGTTTTTCTATTATCCTAAAATCAAATGATTTTTGTTTATTTAAATAGGAATAATTTTAAAGCGTTTCGATTACGAACTAATGGATTTTTAATGAGGAAAATAAACATAAAAGGGCAATTACTTGTTCATTTTTAACTAGTACTTTCGAGTTTTTTATAGCGCTTGCAATGTATCGGAAAAACTGTGTGAGCATTTCGCTAATCCTGCTCTCCTTCATGATCCCTGAAGTGGGTATTTATAAGTGATATCTTAGCCACTCTAGCCTTGCTAATAAAATGAATATCTAAAGGCATACTCGGCCTTTGAGCTTACAAATATTGTATGCGCTTCCATGGAGGAATCATTTTCAAGATTCGAGTATTGCTATCTGAAGTCCGTAAATCGAACATACAAATATGGATCCTTAAAAGTAAAACTTCTCAAGTTGCCTATTCACAAAATAAAAGTATGCAAGGTATTTTTATAAAAGCGTTGGAGACTCACCCAAAATCTAAATTGCAGCTAAATCTTGCGTTGTATCAACGATTAAACGGATATAAGCCATTCCTTTACAACGTCACTGTCGATGCGTGCAAATTCTTGTTAAATCGAAAATCATCTCCAGTGACTGAGTTTATTTTTAGCCTTTTTGCTACCTATTCCAACATGAATCACAGGTGTCCCTTTGACGTAAGTATTTTTTAAGACACTTTGAGCTAATTTAAAGAATCATCTTTCAGCATGACCTCATTGTGGACAAAGTGCCTTATTCTTATTTAAACTACCAATTGACGCATATATTGCCATTTCCGGAAGGTGACTATGGATTCTATAGCATTTGGTATGCAGATGGAATAAAACGCGCAACCGTAAATGTCTACGGCACATTATCGAACCGTAATATAAGAGGAATTCCAAAATAGTCTGAAAATAATCTTTTCACAAAATGTCAAAAATCGGAAAATTGTCTTTCCTTTTTTTCCATTTTCAATTTTAAAGGCGACTTTAATCTTCAAGACTAAATGCACATTATGATTGGACATTGAACTTAGTAATAAATAAAAAAGTTGTTAAGGGGTAACATTCCATTCGACAGTGACTTTTATAACCTAGACCATATTAGTTTAATGCCTAATTTGTATCCCACAATAATGCAAAACCTATATTAATTTACTAGTGTGACTATGAACCTTGAAGCTAGATGATATTAAAATGTCGAATAGCGTAGAAACAAAGCGTTTAAATAGCGTGAGGTATGTAAATGCTTTTTAAATTCGATTTTACTGTACTAAGCGTAAATCGAAAATGTTGTTTCTATACATCAGATATTTTAATATACCCGACGTTTAAAATCCATTAAAAAATCGTTATTGACTAATTGGTTTGCCCAATGTGGAATCGCCGTAATTTGAGCAACTGGCCAAGAGAAATACTTGAAGGGCCTGCAGTGCCTCAACGGTCGCCGACTGCAGCTAGAAGGCTCAAATGGAGAATGTCCCGACAATGTAGAACACCATCCATCAAATGTCAATTGTATGCCAACTGCCAACAAATCAAGCTGTCATGGGGCAATAGCAAAAGGCAGTCGACGAGCCAGTGAACCGTTCAACCAGAGCAAAGTATTTCTGGAGCTCCGCTCTATATTTAAAATTATGCCACTAAAGCAGGCTGTGCACTGTAAAACAAACCGAACCCTATATAAAGTCAATTTTGGTAAAAAAAAATACTATTTTACTAACGTCGTTTCACCAAATCGACGTTCTTTAAATTTAGTATTAATTTTAATGAATTATATGTACAATTAAAAAATTGTTATTAGTTAATAAACAATTTGTTTGCTTTAAAAACGATGTTTATTAACATTTATTCATTATCTAAAAGTCAAATATAGAAACCATATTTATAATTGCAATTGCTTTGGGTCAGCACTGAATACTAAAGTCAAATTGCTGCTTTTTTTAAAGTTTTGTTTGTGACATTTTTTTGCAGTGTGCCCGAGAGGCAGCTGGTGTTCCCTGTATATGCTGCATCCATCCATCTATTCAGCGTCTCGTTGCAGCTGTCAGCGCTCTATTCTGCAGTTCATCATCATTGTCATTGACATTTTCGAGTGGCTACAATGGCTGAACAGAGGAAAAGGCGGCGGCGGGGCGCACTGATTTGCATTGCTTTCGATTTATTTGTGCCTGAAAGATTTATGCGACTGGGGGAGTCCTGGCAAACTGCCACACACCCTATACTCCTATATCGTGCCCATTTCGGGGATATGAGAGTATATAGCCGTGCAGTAGGCGACCACCAGACGCGTCTCGTCCGAGGGAAAGATGGGACCCAGGAACTCGAGAAGTTTTGGCTGTTGCAACACGACCGATCTGTACTCCTCAAATGAGACATTGCCATCCTGGTCTTCATCAAATTTGAGGAGTAAAAACTCGACCATGTCCTAATGGGAAACAAAAATATGGTAATAAGTTGTAAGGCTAAAAGGAATTCAGCTCACCAGTCGCATCTCGAGTACCTCGTCATCGTCCCCTGGGAAAAATCTCTCGACCGAAGATGAAATTATCTCTCGATTGATGCCCAATCCATTTTTATCGTACACCTATTCGAAATAAAAGTGCAAGAATTTAGAATTTTAGTATAAATTATTTGAATTTTAATATATTTCTGCTCTACATATTTATTTATATAATAATTCATAAATTTATCCCCGACTATTGACAATTCATATTAAGATAAATGAAAACTGATATTAAATATTTGGATTTGATACTTTTATTTATTTATTTTCTAAGCTTTAAGGGTCGGTATTTTCGAAATTTTAATATTTCGAAAAATGGACTTGCAAAAGTGGACTTCTAAGGCCATAACTTTTCTTACAGACATCCGATTTCAAAGTGACACCCCTTTAAATAATTGTGGTTTAATTCTCCAAAAACCTGCATTTAAATCTTGGTTTCTATTTTTAGGTCGATTTTTGGTCATTTTTAATGAGGTCACCCCTTTCCAAGTGTTTAAAAAGTGCGCTTTCCATATTTTTTTTTACAGAAATCTGTACTTCTAAATGATTTCGGTTTAATTCCATACAAATTTAAATATTGGTTTGTATTTGTTTAACCTATAAAGTTACTAAATTCTTGATCAGCATCACCTCACCTGGTTTCAATGTCGAAATCGAAAAAAAATATTTAATTGTTGAACAGATGTAAGGGTATAAAAACTTCGGCTTGCCAAAGTTTGCTTGCTTTCTTGTTTTTAAATACCATTTTAAGATTGATGAATGCGTTAAATGGCAGTATTTAACTACCAATTGCAACCCCATTACCATGTATGCAAACTCCATCTTGCGCTCCATGTCCCGGCTCATAAGGATGGTCATGTAGTGGACGAACTCCAAGGGCGTCACGTGCTTCCTGCCCCCCGCGATCAGGGTCACGATGCGATCCACCACATCCATGTCGTAGAGCTGCTGGAACCCGATCACGATGTTGACCAATTGGGTGGAGGTAATTCGGCGGGCGGAGGGTCCGTTCTGGAGGCTGTACTTGTAGTAGATCAGCAGGATGCAGGTGACCTCCGCGTCGTTGAAGGGCACCAGTCGGGCGATCTGGGGCACCAGTCCGCTATAGACCGACTGGAACCGCAAGTTGTGGCGATCGTTCATCGTGAGGTCTAACTTCATTTTTGCTGGCTGGAAAATTAACTAACCGAAACGCAATATGTGCTAAAAATATCTTAAGCTTGTGTCAACACAAAAAACTCAACTTTCAATAATAATAATATAACTCAAAACTAACTGATACTAAATGAAAAGATCACTTTTAAAATTCAATTATCAATGGACATTTTTAAATCTTTACTTTAACTTTTTGCAGAAGGAAACTTAGGTAAGGTCAAGGTAATCTAAACATTTTCTTCCTCCCTTTGGCAAGGAATTCCAGGAAAAATTAAAATTGATATGGGCTAATAATTGAATTTAGAGGAGGAGTTTTCGTGGAACCATTTAAATTTCGGCTGCAGGAAATTGATGCCATTACGCTCTTGTCTGGCATTTTAGTGCACTCACCGGAAGGGGCTGGGGGCGTCGATTTATTTAAAGAAAAAATCAAAGAGCAGAAAAGCGAAAGTGGAGTATAGAGTGGGCGTGTGGGAGGACACTTTTCCGGGCAGACGCATACATCAAACTGCCAGACAGACGACGGCGGCCCACAACATGCATATCAGTCAATTTATCTCCAATTGTGTGTGTGTAAAAAAATTACGCAATTTATACGCTTGGTCCATGGGTGTGTGCCTGCGGACCCATTGAACTTTTCCAGGGAAATCTACATATTGATAAATGACCCCAGCAGCCAGCGAGGCTGAAAAATCGATGGACGACCGGCACTTGACATTTAAAGCGCCACGGCGAATTTATGCGAATTTATATTGCCTTTGGCTGCTGGGCCTGTCTTTGATTTCATTTAATCAGATGTCGATAATTGCAAAGTCCTACCCCGAAAACTGGGTCACATTACTGGTTGGCATGGGTTTAACAAACTTAAAGTAAACTTTATTATGCACAGGCGACAGATGGAATGACCAACTGCGAGTGCAACTGGCTGTGTCGTGGAAAAACTTCATCAAAATGCAGCCTCCGCCTCGTGGAGCGGCGGAAAATGGCGGAAAATCGTCGAACGACAGCGGTAGCAAAGTGTAAAATAATTACTCGGCTTTTTCTGCATTACTTGCCCGCTTTTTGACGCACTGTTTCAAGTAATTAATTGAATAAGCGCCTTGGCCCGCAATTGTATTAAATTGCCCGCTGCATTCCCACTGATTGACTTTCTGTCTCTGCGCCAATAATTATTCAAAGTGGCATTGCAGGCAGATCCTGCTGAGAGTGCCTTGCAACACAATTTAAGGTCCGGATTTAATTGATTTGACTTCAATTTGTCATCGAATTTACTGGTAAAAGATATGGATCTTGGAGGAAGATTTCATTAATTGATATTGATTCTTTAAAGTAGAATTCAAATATACATAAATGTTCGACATTTATTCTGTTACATATCTTATAAAAATAAAAACAGTTTTTGATATGATTAAGATCATAATATGCTTTTTTTAAACGCCACTTTTTCTCTCAGTTCACCCGAAGAAACCTTATTTAATGAGATGACAGCATCAATATCGGAGAAAATTAAACAAAGAAATGTCTTTCTCAGACTTAAAAATAATTACCTTACCTACCATCTACATATATTTCATAGCCTTGGCTTCTGGGCGAAAATGTTCTGTAGCAGTTTGCCTGTTTGTGTTTTTAAGTATTTGGCTTGTATAACCTTCTCTGTTCCATAAAACATCGGGGAAAACTTGCAAAGTAGTTGCCAACTTTTATTGCCTGGCCAGTGCTTGTCGACATGGCGCTTTGGAAATGGAGGAAATGGGTGATCATTCTACTTTTCTTTTGATGACCATCAAAAATACATGGCTTGCTGTGCATCTCGGCAAACATGGCCTTTTCATTGCATAATTGCACTGGCAAAGTTTACGGGAAACATCTATGTAAATGGGAAATGGGGCTGGAAAATAGGGAAAAAATCAGATTCGGTAAGTGCTGCGTGAATAATTGTCTGTTGCCACATAGCTGTGAAATAATTTGCAACCAAACGGAAAAAGCCGCACGGTAGCACACACGAAATTATAACATTTAATTTTTAATTATGAGTGTTATTAACATGCCTGAAACTTTTCGCCACAGACACACGGCAACCAAGGCAACTACGAATTAAATGGGAGAATAAAAAACCGCAGGGAGATAGACGAAAGGGCGTGGGGCAGAGATATACACGTGAATACGTAAATGTAATTATTTTGCATTTTTAAAGAGCCACAACTCATGTACGGCGTGGCCCTCGAATGCCGTTTGCCACCTAATTATCTTGACTAATTGCAAGGCAACAAAAGGCACGGCCTCTGCCTTAATAATATCACACTTTAGTCAACCCACTGGTCCCCTTGAATGGGTTCCAACTATATTATAAAATAATAGTGGCAGGCATGCGGTAAAAGGATTATGTTGTGGCTTTCGGAAAGCAAACAAAGGATACGCCAAACAATAAAATATTTGTTGAGGATAAGCAGCATTAATACATTTTTTTGAGGAAAATGATAATTAAAATATAATTGGAATGGTCAAAAAGATTTTTAAGTTAAAAATCTTAATAATAGCTTATACATTTAAAATTAGTGTTTATTAAAACATATTATTTTGGATGCATATATTGGTGCTAGGGAAAATATTGGTACATTTATTTCCACACTTAATTTGAAAGTATAATAATTAAGTTTAAAATGTTAATAATAGTTTAAACATTTAAAATACTTTTTAAGTTAAATGCTTTTTATCATATAACACATACAGTACACATATATACAAAAATATGTTGGTGCTAATGAAAAAATGTGTGCATTTATTTCCTTATTTAAATTGAAAGTATAATATTTAATTTAAGTGCCTCAATTTTGTGTTATTAGATCTTCGACCTATAAAGATTTAACAGTTCTGTAAGTCGGGCATTAAACTATATTTCCACCTGGTTGATAAAATAAATCGAGGAATTATTTTGCATTTATATGCAACAACAAGCGATAAATATGATCGTGCGCCATTTGTGTGTCTTTATGTAGTGAAAAAAACCATGCCTGGCAGTTGGTCACTGATTTATGGCCGGAGTTGAACTCGGGTCGTGTCACTTACAAGTCGAACAGCAGCTGTTGGTGCCGCTGCTGCTGCAGTGTTGCTGTGGGGATGCAATTTCAGTTGCAGTTGCAGCTGCAACTGGAACCGGGGCTGCATCTGTATCTGCGGTCGCATTGGCTTTGTTTCCGGGCCACGTTCATTATTCATCAATAGTTTTTTGGCCGCACCGTTTTAATGTAAAGTGCGCCGGCTTTTTGTGCATGTTTATTTAAGCACTTGTACTGCAGGTGTTGATGCAATATTAATGGCATTTTAAATGCCGCAAATGCCGGCTTGCGTAGAAAGTCTTTTTGATATTTTTCACCAATTAATTTGCCGTTTAATTTTTAATTATATTATTGCCGACAGCGAGTGGCTTTTGTAACACGAACATTGCACATTTCATATGCAAGTTTTGCGCCAAATTTATTGTAATTTACTTAAGAGCCATTCCCCAAACAGAACAGATTCGAACAGCCCGCGAGTGTATGGTATAAATGCAATTTGCTTGTTATGTGTATTTTTAATGGCACGTAAATAAATTGCTGCCGCGCCATATTAAGCTCGATGCAGCAAACCCAATTAACATTGGCTCAAATAGCTTGTCGATGCCTCTGTCAATGAGTTGGACCAACTTTAAGCGGCCGACCTCTGCTGGCAAATTGACGGCAAACTATTTACCGATTCTCTGGTGACTCGTTAGCTGTTTCTGCCTGTTGGTTACGGGGCGTATGCGCAATGTGGCTGCTCTCACTTCCCAATCATCATTGCGGGGGCCTAATATCGCCCTGGTGTGACGTTTGTCTAGCAATCATCATTACAGACATTAAAATGCCCGAAGGCCCAATTTCTTTGCAGTTAATTTGTTGAGAAACTCCCTAAATTCAAATTGCATAGTAGACACTGGCTTGTTGTGCTCTAAAGAAATTTAAATAATTTTGAAATCATCTCATCATTAAGTTTTTCGGTAAGGTATTTATTTTAACTATATTACAAATTATTATTTAAATAAAGGTATGCATTTTGGAATTTTAAGACAAATATCAAAATAGCAAAAATATTTGAAGTCAAGCATTTTCACTTATACGAAAATTTCTAAAGCATTGCATTTTTTCTGAATGCGGATGTAAATACACAAGGGTGTAGCTTATCTTATTATCCTTTTGGAATCTTGTATAAAGAGGGTAGGAGTGCCATCCTTTGAACATCTCTTCTCAAACTGCAGGCATGCAATTCAGTGGCTTAATCAATTTACTCGCTCTGCAATCTGAAGCAATCGCCGGGAGTTGGGTTTTCAAGCTGGAGTCCCTTGTCCCGGCTTGTCTTGTAATTCACTTGGGCTAATTAGATGCAGCGACTGTCGCCGCCCACCAAGGACACGCCCACCCGAAAGTTGCAAGCGGGCTTCATTTGCATAAATTTTGAATGCAACTTGTGAAGGCCGTCACATTGTGTCGGACATGTTGGGTTCCCCCAAATTTCAAATTTGTCGCTGCTCATGACAAATACAGTGCCAACACTTGGTCCATAATTTAATTTAAATGTTAATTCGTTTATCGCGTTTTGTCAAGCCGGCGCTGTCTTTGTCGTAATTGCCAATCAGGTGACCGGACCATGCCCCTTTTTTTCACCCTTTGAATGGTGAAAAAGTCAATTAGTCTTTATTAAGCTGCAGGGCGCTGACTCGACGTACCAGTAATGCAAATTCTGTGTCTTTTGGCTCCATAAAAATGCAGCGCACAGATACGCGAGATTCGGATACAGATACAGATACAGATACAAATACAGATACAGATGATACGGCACGGCGTTAATAATAAGCAACATTCACAAACAACAAAAGGCAATTTTAATGAAATAACCATGTGCGTGGGGGCTGGATCTCCTGGCCGAGTTCACTAACAGCGTGCGTGTACAAGATGGAATCATTAAAGGAAATGAGTTTTTTCCCCATCGGGTTATGACAAAAAATGCGTTAAAATAAATTATTTTAATGTAGTTCTCATGTCAGTTGTGTGTTTGAGAACCCCTCCATTCCACCTTTGTGCGAGGGCGCGCTTTTAAAATATTCATGTAATCACAAAAGTACACATGTAATAAAAAAAGAGGCAAAAAGAAGTGTATGAGCACACTCGAAATGGGTCCGAGATGTGTGCAAATGTTTGCCCAGCCTACGGATGTTGAAGGTAAGAGCGTACACTGCAAAGAAATCTATATTTAATAGAGGTTAAAGCACTACGACAAAAAGTTTTAAACAGTATTAAGAAAGCCTAATTTGTAAACATTTTGTTGAAAAAATACCATTTTTCCCTAGAGATATTTACATAAATGCATTAAGTCTTGTTAATTACAATATCTAAAAGAAATACAAGCTTTTCTTTTGTAGGGTGTCTAAAAGTTGGTTGTAGAAAATAAAACTTCGTTCTTTCGTATTTATCTTAATTATTTAGGGATTAACTTTATATTGATGTCTACTTTTGGACACCTTTATAAGTAATTGTACAATCGGTTTATTTATTAGTGCCAAAAGCCTATATTTTATATAACCTATACAAATGTGTCCCTTTTTCTCGCAGTGGGCAGTTAGTCTTACTGGTAATAAGCCCAGCGACTCGGAAATATGGGCCAGGGCTAGCGCCTTTGACAGCCGCAGCCACAAAGCCTGACCAGAGCTCGGTTCAATTTGTCTCAGCTACTGGCTGCTGCTGCGAGGATTCGATTTATCGGGGTCGAGGGTCTGGCCTGTTGTCGCCAGCAATTTGTGCAGCTGCTTGGCCCCGAAACTAATTGATTTCGACTCTGGCCCGGCCTACGCAGCTGATATAGGAGGCTGGAAGCCCACCTGCTGACCGAATTGCAGTCGCCACCACACACATAAAACAATGTCAGTTCGCAGAGAAGCGGTTAACACTAAATTGAAATCAATGGTTTTTGGCTTAGGTTGTTTTGGATGCATTTGAAACACACAAATAGAACTAAATGGATGTCTGGATTTATCGATGAGAGTTTTCAATTTGACTGGGACAATTTATTTTTAAGGTTAAAGCAGGCACTACAGTTCTTTGCCAGCCTTAAAGAGATGTAGATTTTCAAATACTCTGATGACAAGGATGATTATTAGGTATTAAAGGACTTAAAATTTATGATTTTCAAAATCGCTCAACCATTTATAATAGGCACATGGGATTTCCTGAATGAAAAGCGGTCTGAACAGGGGTCACTTAAATCAACGACTGGTCCTTTGAAGGGCAACGTGGCGTATGATTCATAAATAGAGATTCGCCCACATGTCCACCCAAAACACATATACGTATTAGGAAAGTTGTTTTCTGTGCAAATGCTGCCATGCATTTGACACAAGTGGCGCGGCATCAAAACTCAACTGAAAAATTAGCCTCACATTATGGATCAGCGACTCGTGTCCGGCGGGGTCAAAAGCAACTGACCCCGCACAGACGTAGCCACAATTATTGAAAGCATTTCGGGTTTTGCGGTCCAATGCAGCTGCTGCCCCATTTGACCCGCCCCTGCCACGCCCAGCTGCCACAGGGAACTCGGTTAGATAGCCATTATGTGTTTAACATGTTTTAATGAACACAGCCCAACAGGGTTTTCACAAAGGATACATATACAAATGTAAAATTGCTGATTAACTATTACTAATTGGATGAGTAAGCAAAAAACGGTGTGCCTGCTTAAAAAGTACCACAATTTAATGGGATGATCTACATGTAACACCATATTTATATCCTGATTTACAGAATATATTTAATGGCGAAATTGAGATAAATAAAACGACTGGGCTTTTGTTTATTTAATTTTTCAATTAGAATTTTCTGAATCTAAAACTTTACTTTTCACCGCTTTAAATTTAGTTATACAATAATTCAATTTAAACATTTATATAAGACATTTATGTCTATGAGAATAAAATGATACCCTTTTCCTCGACATTTCAAAACCCAATCTCAATTTCTGCCCAATAATTAATCAGTGTGGCAAGTGACCAGTATTAAGCCCATTTATTCCGACTTATTAAAGTAAAATAGGAAATTTATTCAAATTGTGTTTATTCAGTATCGGCATTTAGGCAATTGAGCATTTGAATTGACATTTTAATTTTCACATTAAGTAGTTGTCAATGCGATATGCATATCTTTCGCACAGCAACGCAGATTAAGTAAGTGCAATCAATAATCAAATAAAATTGAATTAAATATCAACTTGATAACCGACAAATTCACATTTGACTTTAGACAAATTGAATTTTGTTGTGCAAAAGTTTAACAAGCGATTGGCAGAGCAAATAAATTAAAGTCTGCTTTGACGGATGTCCCCAGCAAATATAGTATGTGCATCCATCAAATGTTTGCCGAGGATTTTTCATCTTGACGTGGGAAGGCTGTCAATTGGTGTTTGAAAAACTTTGACATCACTTGCGTTGTTTGGCTTGATTTAAAATTCAATTAAATGCAATTTAATTTATGGATCGCGTACAAATGAAAAAAGCTCCAATTAATAATCTGTTTACAAATTATTTGCGAATTAATTCTCACTCGCGCACATTACGCATGTAATATAATTAAAAGCCATGGCCTGACAAATCAAAGTGAATTATGCAAAAACAATTCCAAAAATAAGCGCAATGTCACTGTTAATTAAAACTGATATTTTTTTAAAAAATTGTATCTGATTGTGCCTGACAACAAATGATAATTTTTTGTCATTAAAGTATTTCTTGTTACATCCTGCATTTTGTGAAAATATCCACCTGAACGGTGGGTAAATCTTTTAAGAGAAGGAACAGCAGTTATTCAAGGGCCAAGTCCCTTACACACTTCACCCTCAGAGAAGTTGGCCAAGCTTGTTTATTTTACACAGGAGTATTTTTAGTCCTTTTTCCATTGCTGCTCCTGGGCTCGTAAATATATTTACTTTCGCTTTTTGCTGTTACAGAAACTTGGCCGCCACCGCCGCCGCCTTTAGTTGCAGCCACAAATCTTGGCCAAAACTGAAACAATGCCCAGGAACAAAGGCCAGCGGAATGACATCGACAACAACTTAAATGACAGTTTATAGCTCCCACGTTGAACACGTTTTAGGTCCTCTTCTACTGACTACTGGCGGACAATGGTTATTAAGCGGCAACTGCAAAAACATTATGCACAGAAAAAAGTCTTAAGAAATATGGAAATTAAAATGAACAACCATAAGAAACTATATGTTTTTATAACAATTATATGATTTTATAACAATATAACATTTTTTATAATAAAACCTATAATTCTTTACAAACTAACTTTTTATATAAGGGAAAATACCAAAAATTGATAAATATTTGGTAAACATCGTATAAGATAACTACATTTTTTTAATTAAGTTTCTATGCCCTTTATACCCATTATTTTTATTAATACTTAAATAAATTGTGATATTATCAAATTAAATCTTTTATGTTATGTTTTTTATCTGTCTTTGATTGTTCCAACATATTTAATACAATAATTTTGTTTCAATGTTAAATTTTTCTGAGATGGGTAATAGTTTTTCTGCGTGTAGGAACGGCGTAGAGCAAACCCAAAACGGCAATGAGCGGATTTGTTGGCACAAACAGCCGAGGCAATTTATTTTCCAAGCCAAAAGCGTAAAATGAACAGGCGAACTGGAGAGGAAGGCGGAAAATCAGCGCCGACCAAATTCCTCCTCATTCTCGTTGTTTTTCCAATGTGGGTGCGTGTGTGATTGTGTTGGTTTTGGCATCCACAGTGTCAATTTGATGTATCGATGCGAGTGGTCACCTCACCTCCCAGTGAAAATCACCCAGCTCATTCGATGGCAATTGTCTATTTCATTTGCAGTTGATTAGGCATTGTTCATGATATTCATCATACGCCGCGTGGACGCCAAAACAGGGCTAGCACACACGAAAAAATAAAGCAGAAAAAGAAAACCGGAATCAATTCCACCGCATGGAATGTGATTTTAAAATTCTTTAATATAATACATTCGATCCAGCAACTGTTTATTTTTCAGTATTTTAGATTCTCTTAATTTTTCTGAGTGTATATCGTAACTTAGGCCACAACTACGCATACAAAACCAAATTATTGTTATACGACGAATCAGTGCGGGGATTTAGTCTGCCGGAGAAGACCAAACATACACATGGTGCGAATGGCGGAACCCAAGGGGATCAATGGCGTTAAATAACTTGAAAATTAAGTCCGTCCCAAGACGGGAATTGCCGCAGAATAATGGCAAGTGAAAATATTTGAACATGGCCGGAGAGGCGATTAGCTTGCGACGGGACAAGGACATCAATTATAATCCAAATGAGCCGCACACAACAGACCAGAAATTGCCGGGTCCCTAGTAATCCGCCTTGGCAATAAAATCAAACAAACTTCGCCCCACTCGAAGACTTTGCTCTGGCTTAGCCGCTCAATCGCTTAATCGTTTTGTTATTTATACATCTAATTTGATCTGTAATCGATGGCGCACCGCCCACAACTGCGAATAGGAGTTCCTGGGCCATATATATACGATATGTAGGATGTTACTTACTTCCGCCCCTCTTCAGTCTGATACATGACACTTGTAAGCGACCGTTTTGTAATCGAATCCTTGTTAGGCCCAGTATCAATATGTCGACGCAAAGCCGGCTACATAAAATGACAAAAATTATTGAACAGCGATTACAAATGCCACAACAATTGTGGGGGCTTACTCTCTAGCAACATGGATTTAATTGTTTGTTCATTTTGGGTTTATTGTTTGCTGTATTTTTTCAATTTATTGACAGTCGGGTTTTAGGGAGGAAAACGTACTGTGAGATTAAGAAGAAATTCCTGATTTGGGCTTGTAATTTTTGCAAAAATTTAAATCTTTAAACTTTTCAATTTCATCTGAAATTAAAAGTTCTCTTCTTTGGACAATTTGCTTGTTATTATTATTAGCAGCTCAGAAATGGCTTTCAATTGACAAAGTTAGACAATTAAACTAGTTAATAAGTGGCCATTGAATGAGATAATAAATGTATTTTACAGAACTTAACAATCATTTCTCTTGGGTAAAAATATAAAAATTACTGAAAAATCAGATTTGAATCTATTAAATGGGTTTCAATACTACAGTATAAATTCGGAAATACTAAGTTTGAAAACGTCCTCTGTAATTTAATAGCAAATGCCTGTCCTCGCTCTAGTTATGGACTAATCAAATCTTGGCATACACATGTGGCCGCCATTAAGATCCGCATAACCCAAACCAAAACCCATCTCATAGCCCGCGGCGCAGAATTCCTCGTTTTCCCGATTTGCTTGCTGGGTGGCGAATGGTGGGCGTGCCCCTCTATTTCGAGTTGAGACGCATAATTCAATAATAATACCACATCAGAGACGCCGGGCGCTAAATGAAGTTGCCAGTTTGCCAGTTTACTAGTCGAAAGCTGAAATCCCAATCCAAGGGTAAACTGATGCGGCGAATTCCCTGAGCAATTCCCCCTTTTCCCGATTTTCCACAGCACAGCACGCATTTAGCACAACTTCATTTATCTTTTGCATTTTCCTTTAGCATTTAATTAAAAAGACAAGTTCCATTGTCGGTGGCGGCAGTCAGCCTGCCTTTTATCCTTGCCTGCTCCAGACATCCTGTTGGCTGCTAATGTGTGTCCTCCTCTATATGTTTATATGGGCTATATATATAATGTACGTATTTGTGTGTGTGTAGGTACTCCTTTGTGGCACAACAACACATCCACAAGGACATATTTGCGGTTTCTGCGCCAACATTGTCGCCCCTGCGACTGTCACTGTCACATATGCTAGCCCAAGACCCTTGTGCGCCCCTTTTGTCTGCAAAGTGTCTCCCAGCCCTGCCCCGCCCCGCCCCCAATCCCCTTATCTGGGCGACTTCCGCCCACTCACCTGCCCATTAAAAGCATAATCATGTTGCCGTGATAAATGCCTAAATGCCAGGACGCAGCTAGCTGCCTCCGATCAATTAAAGCCGCTGAAAAACCAGCAGGCAGGCAGCCAACGGAATTAAAGGTAGACTGGCTCGGAAATACGATAATTGAAATACTCTTGCCGAGAAAAATAATTATATATAATGAAAATGTTACAGGGCATTGTAATCGAAGGATACAAGAGGAAATCTTCAATTATTTTACGCAATTGATATGATAGTACAATTTTAAGGAAACAAGTCGATGCTTACCCTATTAATATAAAATCAAGATTAAAAGTCTCTGATAAATTTTCATGTTACTATCATAATTTCACCGCAGAAATATTCGTCGCTTTACTTAATAATCCCTCATAATAACATTTGAATTAAAATCAAAATATATTTAAATTTGTTAAATGTTGTTAAAAGAACGCTTTAATCTCGATTGATATTTCTCACAATATTATCAATCACGGTCGCCAAGTTAAGTCTAATGATCCCAATAATTTAAATTAAAGATATACTTTTAATGCTAGATAATTCTCATAGGCTGTAATACCCCTAAAATGTGTTAAAAGTGTGCAAAAGGACACAGGCCTATGTAAAATTCATAATGCGACGTTGATGGCAAAAAACAGCAATTAAAGGACTCACTCACACTGGGAAAGAATGAAAGGCAGGCAGAGATTGAAGTGCCCTCAACACACATATACACCCACAAAAGGCGAAAGCTTATTAACATTTTCACAAATCTGAGTTTGCATGTGTGTGAGAGTGCGAAATTAAATGACAACATATTTGACACTGATTCTTGTCACATGACAGTGTGCAGCGTGTCATGAAAATTTATCAGCGGGCCTAAATGCCCCCTACCTGGGACCCTCATTGCCCCTTTTCACTTTTATTTCAGCAGCTGCCGCCGGCGCTGGCAATTCGCGCATGTAATTTTTTAAGGGCAAAAAAAGTTCAGTTCATTTCAATAAAATTACAACGAGTGTCGCCTTTCTCCCGCCACTTTCTTGTCTCTCTGCCACCTGACAAATGCTGAAAAATTGTCTTACATTCGTTGGCCGCGACTTGGGATTACCGTGCGAATTCTCTTTCTTTTTTTTCTTTTTGTGGCATGTATTTAATTATATTTTTAATTCACTTGATTCCTGATTTAATTATGCTTTGAATTGGGTAAGATTAATTCGTGCAGGAATTCCTGTTCTTTAATGAGAAGCCATTTTACAACAGGACAGTTTGAAAGCTCTATAACTTTCCGTAGTAAAACGTCCAGCTTAAAATCAATTAAATTAAATCCAATTTTATCTTTCACATTAAATATATTATAAGCACGTATATATTCCTCCACATATGTGCATAAATAATCGTTTAACGTTAGGAGGCATAGACATTTGGCTTACACTAGAAAACAAATTTTAAAAGCAACTCCTTAAACAAAACAACGATATCGCAACAAAGAAGCTTAAGATCTCTGCCAAATTTAGAAGCTTATTTAATTTTTTTATTTCGATTCACCTTGTATGAATTTTACAAACGATTACATATTTATGTTTTGTTTAAAAAACTAAGATTCCAGACAATATAAAGACTTTTTCTTATAATTGTTTACTTTGGGAATCGCGAAATCTTTAATATTTAAAAATGTAAACCTGTAAAATATAACATTAATATTTACGATAGAAGTATTTTCAAATTTGTTTGTACAAATATTAAATTACGTAAAAGTCCTCTTCTCCTTTGCTTAGAAAACGAATTTCTCTCAGTGCACGACACCAAATTCAAAGACCTATCCCTGTAAAATTTAAGGATAACAATGTGTGCGAGTGTGTGCGGAGAGGCGGCACCTTAAAACATTTTCGTGTGATTTTGAAAAGATGTCAACAGAATTTATGCAAATGATATGTTAACGCTACTTATATGGAAATTAGTATAAGGAGTCAGAATGCGCCAAAGGCATCCACGAAAGTCGGAGCTGGAAAACGCTGGAGAGAGAGAGACGGAGAGGGGGTATTGGAGGGGGAGGAATCACGACAGGAGTCTGGAAGGAAAAGGGCGGAAAAGTGACGAGTAGCAAGGACCGTTCCTTGCGTTGGCAACAACACTTTCTGCACTTTTAGTCAAAGTTTTGATTTCATGTTACATGTGTCAGAATTTTAATGATGCTGATAAAAGCTGCCCT
Organism: Drosophila fuyamai; assembly: GCA_018153365.1. Lineage (NCBI taxonomy): Eukaryota > Metazoa > Arthropoda > Insecta > Diptera > Drosophilidae > Drosophila > Drosophila fuyamai. The sequence continues at coordinate 7,815,088 of JAECXW010000116.1, read as the reverse complement.
CCTCCCACCGAAATTGCTTATTATGTGCCCCAGTGTGTGTGCAAGTGGGTGCCCAGGAAAGTAAGTTTGTGCCAGACTGCGCCAAGGTGTTGTTATCCTTTGAGCTCCTTGGCTGGCCCTGTACCGGGGAGAACTATTTAATTATAAGCCCACTAAGCCGAAACTTAAATTGTAAGCTTCTTTGAGTTTCGGGCCTAAAGAGAAACCAATTTGGCATAATGGGGTAATGGAGGGTGTGCCAAATTCCCTATAAGTAATCCCATCTTCTACCAGCCAGATAAGGCAATCAGCAAACGAGAGTTGTTGCCTTGTTCCTTCTTAGCTTTGCATCTAAATCGCTAACTTCATGATGCAAATAAAACGCGAAATTTTAGAGTTAATAAACAAGGCATAATGATCATGATAATTACCCTTGAGCCAAGACGATTTTCTAACAGTTAAGTACCATAATTTAGCATTTCATTTCGACGTGGTGAAACGTGCACTACCGCAGCACAGTCTTTGGATTCGGAACACTGAAAGAAGAGACTTATATACAATATTATTACATATATTATCATAAAAGACAATTGTTTAGTTATAACAATATATAATACACTGTAATGTAAATAATGCTTTGGTTAATTTTATTTGATTTAAATGAAAAGAATGGATAGGTAAAAAAAATAAGGCGTTCGATTAGAACTAAAAAGATCGAAATTAGGGGTATTTTTATAAAGGATACAAATTTATAATAAAATAGACAAAGAATAACTGAAATTCGGGATACAAACTTACACAAATAAATGAAATAACATCATTACTTAATCAGTACACACGTTTTTTAACGCTTCAATTAATTGATATTGATTTTAATATTTTCTGTAAGGAAAAGCCTTATCAAATGAATTCTTAAAAAATACCATTTCAAAATTTTTCTGAAGTGCAAGACGGGAACAAGGATCGGCCAAAGGACTTTTCCAGCTGGTGGGGACATCAGCGGCTCCAGCAGCTCAAACACTCGCCAAAGGGCGAACTGAACAAAGCCACTTGAGGTGCGCTCGAGCACTTTAACGGCTTCATGTCAACACACACCTGCCCACAACCACCCACTGAACTCAGGTGGAGCAGTGGGGTGGTGTGTGGGCGTTTAGGGCTGTTTTAACACCTTCCGACGACGACGGCAGGTGAATAGGAGTGGGAACGGAAAAGGGAACGGGAATGGAAATGGAAACGAGCCGCCGCTTAGCGTTGCTGTTTAAAATGTTAATGAGCTTTTGGGGTGGCTCAGGTGGCTTGGGTGGTTTGGGTGGTTCTTTCGGCCGGATGTGGTGCCGCCAGCTTCCGGTTAGCTGAGTCTTAAGCGCCAGCTACGTGAGTGGTGTGCAAATAGTTTCAATTGCGGTTTTTGCGCCCGTTTGTTTTATTTATTTTTATTAAAACATAAAGTGCTTGGCGAAAAGAATGACATTGACTTTGCCCACCTGGCGGTAAATTGCTCGGCGGGCATTCATTAAAAACAAGATGTTTAAGCAAACAAAGAGCACTTCTCAAACTCCCCCACTTGCACTTTTTATCATCCGTAATTTCGCTCCAGCCGAGACAATAGCGATGGCAGTGACAATGGCCGAGGAAAACACAATACACAAAAGGCAATGCTCAATAGTCGAAAACTTGAAGTGTATGCGCGATAAGGAAACAACTCCCTCTTCCACAAAAATGTTGCAACAAACAGTGGAAACTTGGGGAAAACTAATCAGTACTACAAGTATACGACAATAGCGGTGAACAAAGAAGCAAATTCTTAAAGAGTTAAAGAGCGGTTCACGCATACGCCCCGTGTACTGAGTGGCTCTATGCTAGCAAGCATCATAAATAAATTTCAATGCTTCGCAAATGATAATAAATGTAAAATATACGCAAAATTCTACGACCATCAGAAGATCTGGAGTAGTGGAGATGTGGAAGGAATACCGAAATTAAGAACAAAGTTTTGCACAAGAAGTCAAAACAATAACAAGGACAAACATTTTGTGTGTCCAAGCCAAGCGAGGGCTGCCTTAATATTCAGAAACTCAGGAAATGGGCTTACATTGTTTTAAAATAATCAGTTTATATCAAAATTTCCTATTCAAAATCCTTTCTTTATAAAACTGTAATCAATTTTTATCTGACTAAAATTTTAAAATTTAATTGGAAGCTAGGTTTTGACGTCAAATTGAAAAATGTTAAATAATAATATAAGTATATTTCTTAAACCAAATAAAACTTTCCAACCATAAAAATATTGGCCTGCTAAAGAGTTTTAATAATTTAACTGCAATTAGCTGTACTTAACAACGTTGTAATCGCCGAGCAGTTTTGTAGTTCTATTGAACAACTAAAATACTGCAGCAGTCAAGTCAAACAATAGAAAAATAGAAATGAGTGCCGGCTCGAACGAAAACTTTTCGAATCAACCCACTTGCAAGAGCTGGGCTACGCTTTGTGCTTTTTCACATGATTTTTACCATTGCCAGTTGTGATAATGTTTATTTTATCGGCCACGACACATTCTGCTGCACTTTTGGCAGCACTTAGCACAGAGACCAGTCCGGGGTCAGAACAACAGAGAGCGGGGCACAGTTTTTCGTTCAGTTTGTCCATTAAAAGTTAATATCACTTTGCGAAAGTTCCCCTCCCATCTTTCGGTTGAACTTTAACTGGAACTGAGGCTGAGAATGCAACTGTGACTTTCAGTTTCAGTTTGGCTTGCGTTTGGCTTGGGTCCCCAACTTTGTGCCAGCGACAATCAACGATTTTCATAGTCAGTTGCACATGTAAAACAAACAGACCTTTGCCGAGGCCCACACCCAGTTAATTTATCGTCTTGTACAGTTTCCACCCACTAACACCCATTTTGCAGCTTGGGAAAATTCGGTGGACATAACAACCATTTGCCATTTATGACCATTGACGGTGACATTTATAGCGCCTTTCCAGCGCTTTCTTATAATTCTCATAATCTTATTGCCACAGCGAAGAAGCAAAATGGTACACTTTAAGAAAAATCTAAGTACTTTGTTTTTTAAACTGCTAAGTTTCATTTAAAAAGCAAAAATTTTAGATTGGTAAATTTTATTGGTAGGTACATATGATACATTGAAATATTCACTAACAATTTAAAGTATTATTCCAGAGCCACATTCAGAAAAAAATGTACACTGATCAATTAAGATACATTAAATGCAATAAAGATGTTAAATGATCTGTTAAAGTCTTTACCTATAAATTTGTTGACATATACATACTTTTTATATTTCTTTTAATTTAACCATTGTATTATAGTATAGGATGAGTTGTAATTAATTGTTATATTTTTCCACTGTATTTTTGGACAAGAACCTTTGCGTTGTCCAGCGAAAGGAAGTCGTTTGAGTGCGGAGCTCACCGTTTGGCGAGTGAATGATGATAAACCGCTTTAATGCCTTTATGGCGAACGATTGTGCCGTAGGAAATCCGTTATAATCCACAGCAAGTGACAGTAAACGAGTTGGCTTGAAGAGCGGGGTGAGGAGGGCAGAGGCGGGTCAATTGCCGAATGGGAAACTATCTCGTTGTCTTAAGCCGCTGAATGGCCCAAAATATCCAGGTCAAAACAAAAGCTTCTCCTGGGCCTTAAAGTCTGTGTGCTGGATTGGGCTTTGTCTTCAAACCAAGGGGCCCCAAAAGTCTGTTATACTTTACTTTATCAGCAGAAACCGAAGACCAAAAATTTAATTAAAATCCGGACGAACTTTAAACTGCTTTAAGAAGAAATCTGTCTGCGCTTATTTGTCAGTCACTTTGGGGCACGTTTCTCCATTTGGCTTATCACGTTTTAGCCACCGGGCCCACTAGGACACATTCCTCCCTTTTTGGCCGACAGGTCCATGACTTTATTAGTTCACGCATAATGACAAAAATGGGTCGGCACGTAATGCGTGTGCGTTGCTTATTTTCCTTTTGGTGCAAGGATTTGTTTGCCCCACAGTCATAAAACGGGTGACAAACTCAAAGGAACCCTCAATCCGTGGTTTAAACACAAAATCGGCATTGGTTGCTCAACGATTTTGAAGTGTTGAATTTAGGAAATCCAGGCTCAGAAATCCAGAATCATTTTTACCTTTTTTTACCTTATCCTTTGAAATTAATGTTAAACGGTATCTATAAAATTCACCTATTTGTAGGTTTTGGGTTTTACAAACTAGATAATTAATTATATGGAACTTTTAATTGGAGGCAATGTTCTAGTTAATTATTGTTTGCTGGGCAGTCGGACTTTTTTACCTTGCTTAATAAATCGGCTATTATAAAACTATACTTTAAATACAATAAATTAGATGCATTTAAAGCCCTCACATCTTTAAAGTAATGTACTTCTTTCCTGGCTTCGAGTTCATTCCTTTCACACAATACTTGGACCAAATATAGCCCATCGATTGACACTCCCTTCAGGTCCTGTCACACATTTTTTATGCTTTATAATGTGATATCATGATTTATTGCTCATTAAAGTTGCATGCACTCCCCCAGAGTGCTTTTCACGCCCACTTTAGCCCCCACCCATTTTCCGGACCCATTTTTTTCCCGCCATACGATGAACACGGACAATGCAATGGATATGATATTGCCACTGCCATCGTCCTTTTGTTGGAAATCAATGTGATGCGATGCGTGGCATACATCAAAGTGTTGATCAGAGGGGAGGGGTTTCGGGAAAAGCGTTGGCAAGAGGGGGAGGCATTGGGAAAAGTGGGCGGGAAATGTAAAGTTCCTTTCTTCTCCCGTTGAGATGTTGTTTACGTATGCGTGACGCATCATGCGGCCGCTAAGCTGCAAATCTCTTTAAGATGATACTTTGCAACATTTACAAATGTTTTAGTGCCCCCAATGTGCGTGTGTATTTGTGATATGTGTCCCCGTGCCTGTGTGATTGTGTGTGTGTGTGTGTGCATGTGTGTATGCTGCCGTGTCTGTGTATCTGCGTCTGTGATTAGAATTCCAAGCATATCTTACATTTATGTTGGATGTTTCCGTTGCAGCAAATATACGCATGTGTGTGGGAGCCTAGGGAAAGTAAGTAGATATGAACAGGGGGGGGGGGGGGGGAGAGAGGACAGGGAAAGGGCCAAATGTGGGCGACAGGGGGCGGGGCGGCAAGTGTACAGGGAGTCGTGTAATGTTACGGTTACGGCTCGTTATGCCCTCTTGCCAACATTAAGCTGTTACTGCTACTGGTGTTAAACTCACTGAAAGAAAAGGGCAAAGGCCTACAATAAAAATGTTATTTTATTTTGCTTTGTAATATTTTATTTTGTAATATCAAATCTTGACTCTCTGCCGCTCCTAAAACGATTAATACTTGCTTCATTGGCACAAGATTGATCTAACTATTACTTTTTTCCCCGGACCTTTACCTTTATTTTCCTATCTCGCGTCTATCTTATCGCGAATCGTGCCGTACGATACACGGCTGCGCCCCTCGCTCGGTTGGGCGGGTAAGTAGGCCGTGGGACTCCGCGCGAAAAAAAAATAAATAAATAAATAAGTAACCTAAGCGTGCTCTTGCGTTAAACTTTACATAATCGTAATCATAATTATACCCGTTACTCGTAGAGTAAAAGGGTATATTGTATTCGTGCAAAAGTATGTAACAGGTAGAAGGAAGCGTTTCCGACCCTATAAAGTATATATATTCTTGATCAGGGTCACTAGCCGAGTCGATATAGCCATGTCCGTCTGTCCGTCTGTCCGTCTGTCCGTCTGTCTGTCCGTATGAACGCTGAGATCTCGGAAACTATAAAAGCTAGAAGATTGGCATTTTGCATGCAGATTCTAGGAGTTCCTACGCAGCGCAAGTTTGTTTCAAAAAGGTGCCACGCCCCCTTTAACGCCCACAATCGCTTATATACGATTTTAAAAATTTAAATATTTCGGAAAAGTAAAAATGCAGTTTTATTGTGTTTATCAATACCTATCGAAATGTAGAAGAAATTTTTCAAATCGGACCATTCGTTAAAAAGTTATGCGTGATCAAAGTTTCTATCTCCATCTCCCTCGCACTCCCTTTACCTGAGTAACGGGTATCTGATAGTCGGGGCATCCGACTATAGCGTTCTCTCTTGTTTTAAACTAAAAATGTGTCTTAAAAATTGTTCATAAATCTAAAATGGTTTGCCAGAAACAAATATAACGTTTTAAATAATTTAATTAATTGATTTCAATTTCTTATACATTTTTTTTTCTCAGTGTTCCGACTGGGAGTCTGTTGCTTTTGTAGCTGATGTATTCCTCAGACATAGGATACATATGAATACGTCTGCCCGTGTGGGCGTGTGAGCCGGTGTCAGTCCATTTATATTTGATTTTGATATTTATGCTGGCTGATGGCTCAATGCAGTCACTCTGACTCGCTTCCAAGCCATGTAAATAATTTCAAAATGTTTGCACTCCTTGTGTGGCTAACCCATTATGTGCGGTCGAATCCTGATTTGCACTCATTCCTTGGATCCAAACCGGATGGGATGTGTGAGGGCATGTGGACTGCTGCCCGTAACTTGAGTGAATCAAATGTAGTGCGGCAGGATCTCAAAGGATAACTGTCTTAGACACCCGGTCCTTCCCATTTGGCTTCTGACAATCATTTGTTGGTATCTCGTTCCTTGGCTCGTGCATCGTATATTACTGCTCCTGCTCCAATTTCTTAGACATTATATATGGCTGCTGCCACGCCCCCCAACCCCCCATAGCCATTTTCACCCGCCCTCCCAGGGGCACTGCGGCTTTTAACTTTTGCGCTTTTCTTGTTGCGTCCAAGAGCTGTGAAAATGAGATAATGTGTATGTGTGTCACATTTTTCGCCAACATATCCCTACCCCGCCCTTTGCGCAGCTTGCCATTGTTTTTTGCCAGAGACTTGAAATATGTTACCTTCACGTTGAGCTCATAAACTAACACCAACACCTTGACACGTGCACTTTTTGTAGCCAAACGCACACACTCGCACATGGCACACACACACACGGATACATATAGATGTCATTAAAATTGCAGTAAGAGGATGGCTTGACTTGGCTTTAGCTTTGGCTTTGGCTTCAGTTTGGCCTTAGCTTTAGCTTTAGCCGGGACTTGGCAAGGACGAATCTCTTCCTGCTGGATATTCTCTATTCTGGCACTCAGCGCGACCTCATCCCAATGTAATTGCAAGATTTTCCCTAACCAAGTGCAAAATTGGTTCTTTAAAAGGTTTGTGAATTAATTTGTTATTCTTCTTCCGTGACTTTTATTTAATATAGATATTCATATATAATTAAAAATATTTAATAAATCAATTGGATTTATTTTTAAATAAAAGGTTTAACTATTCTTACAAAAACAATTATTTTTAACAATTATTATAAACGGTCGGGGGTGCGTTGATCACTTTTGGCATGAAATTTAAAAGAACAGTAAAAACTCATTGATTTGTTTAGTTTTAATTCAAAAAAAAGGAATAACAATATTAAATTAAACACAATGTGTATATTTTAATCTATTGTAGTTTCCCAAATATAACCTCTTGATCAGAACAAATATATTAGTTCAACCGTAATTGAAATAGATTAACTATTATACATACATTTTCAATAGTCACAAAAATTCTAAAACAGTTGTACAAATTTAATTATAATTAATTTAACTATTGTACCTTTGTTAATAAATATTTTTAGTTTTTGCGTTATATGAACATTAAAAAATAATGTGACATTATTATTAAGTATTATTAATTTCCCATCAGAGTAATTTGGCTTCGTGGTATACGGAAAAGCCATGTTTATACTTTCTCCTGGCTGTTCAAACCCACTTTTTATATTTCGCACTTGCACTCGCATCCAAATAGACGTTTATTTCGCCGAGGTCGGTGGGTGGGATTTCTACATCCGTATATTTGTGCTGGCGACTGCTTTTGTTTGTTTGGATTGCCTGGCGAGATGGCAGTTGCTTTCATAAGCGCGCTTCCCGTTCGCCACTTGATTTATTTGTCAGCTAAAAACGTGCTTAATCATATTAGAGTGCATTTGTGAGATTAAGTGTGAATCCGAGAACGGGAAGGAGAAATACGATGGCGAGAAGCATTTATACGCTCATATGGAGCAGCTTAGACCGTCTTTGAGCTCATAATGTGCCCGGAATGCTTGTGCACATCATTATCGTTATTATTATCAGAACGTTTGAATGGCTCTGGAATATAAATAGGTAAAATCTGTTATGTCTTCGTTCCCATTTTCTTAAACTAATTGAGAAACTTTAGAGCTCCGCAAGCACCTAATCTCTAGTGCTGGTTATGCTTCCAAACTCAATAAGCCCATTGTGTCATGAATCCCCGGTAAACATTTGCGCCAGTCCAAAGTGAGTTGTTTCAGAAGTTGGACTTGAAGTTGAGGCAGTACCACTTTAAATCGGAGAAACAGGATGGGTCGGAGTTCAGTTCATCCGATTTCTGTCGTCGCTATATCTGCGCTTGTCGGTCATCAGAATCATGGTCTATGACTAAGTTGCTCACTGGATATACTAGTCCACTGGAAAATAATTAATCCGACTTTGGCACTTTGATCCAAGAATTTGTTCATTAAATATATTGCGTTTGCGTTTCGAATATTTTTGTATGACTTATTTTCTTTTCACTTATTTTGAAGTCTCTTTAAAGAGATATAATAATAATGTTGCCCTTAAAAAATTAAATTTAAGTTAAACTTTAATTAATTAACTATTCATAATTTACATACGTAAAAGGTGTTATTATAATATATAATATAAATATTAATTTACTGGCCAAATCAAGTTAAAGTATATTTACTTTTGATGCTTAACTAAACATAAAAGTCAAAAATGCCTTTCTGAAAAACCAAAAATAAACTGGGCCATTAGATTTTTTATATGTCATTTTGACAATAAATAAACGAATAAATAATAAACGATAACATCGTGAAAAACTCTACTTAGAATTGGGATTTGTTTCAGTGTACAGATAAAGGAGGGAGGTGTGCGGCAGGGTCCATCGTGAACGGTTCCGCCGAGACTAAGCCTGTCAACGTCCCGGACAGAACCTGGTTTGACCACACCCCAGCAGATCATACCCACACCTACAGGACCGGGAATACCCACCCACCGAAGTGACAGGAACGTAATGCACAAAGTGGCAGTAGTGAAGGTGGCGGAGTGGGAAAAAGGAGGTGAGTGTGGGTGGTGGTGGCGGCAGCTCCTTTTGCTTCGTGTTCTTCATGTTCGGTTGTGGCATGTGTGAATTTTTCATTAAAATTCAAGTGACATCAAAAGGGTTGACTGCGGCTGCACACACACTCAAACACACCCAGGACTTTGGTGTGTGAGTGTCGATACTGACAACTGTGACGACATACTTGTCGCTTGTTCGCTGTCAGCCACATTCGCCCACTATTCCCAGTTCCCGCTTTCGTTTCCGTTTTAAAACTTATAAAACATAAAGAATTTTCCAATTATGTAGTGTTTTGTTCTTAAATACTTTTTATTTTGTTTTATTTTAAGCCAACTATATTATCTTTATATTTTCATATTTTCGCAAATTGAATAAATTTTCAATAAACAGTGTTCACATTCAAAAGTAAATTGTAATTCATAATTTTACACATTTATTAGGCATTATCACTTTTGTTCAGTCTTCAATTTTAATACTTTTTTGTTTTGTGTGGTATAGTTTTGAATCCCTCAGTTATTTTAATAAAATCGTTTATTTCTATTAAAATAAACTGAATGATTTTCGAAAACTAAACATTTTAATTTCGCCTAATTCAAAAGAAATCAAAAACGAGAACATGGACAACAATTAAATCCAGACTTGCATAAGTAGTTGGCTGTCATCACTTAGTCGGCTGTCAACCTCGTCACTAAGCCTAGTTGATAGCCAATAATTGTCAGGCGCTTTAAAATTGAAATTAATGCGGGAAGGTGGGAGTGGATCCCAAAAAGGAGATGACATATAGCCTTCTGCCCGAGGCTCATTAAACACGGAGATCCCGGATCCCAGATCCCGGAAGTCGCTCGGCGCTCATCTATTAATAAGCGTAATTTATGGCCGGCCATTTATAAGACCCGAACGGCGGCAGGGGGACAAAAATAATTAAATTTAAATATTAAAGAGCTCACGCGTATTTGTCAGAGAATACTCTGCAAATCAGCACGCACGAGAAAGCCATAATTCACCAAAGAACCACTCACCGCAAAACTGCGTGAAAAGCGGCCAAGGGATGAGGTAGGATCCTATGTCCCCAGACCACATAGATATGCCGGCTGGGTGCTTTGTCATGTTTTTGTTTGCCATTCGGAGATGTGCTTACCGACATATTTAGCATTCAAGTTTTTGATGAAGTGCCGGCGAAACAAAAACAAAACTCCCCAAGAAAACTAAAACGTGAACAAATGGGCTGACTTCAAAGGTTGACATCGAAGTGCTGGCAAGCTTTTCTTCTTCATTTTTTGATCAAGTTATGCTTAAGCAAAGAACTCCAACACTGGACAAAATTCTAGCACCGTACAAAATTTTAATTTTAATTGGGTTTTTTCTACTTAAATAAAAAATGGTATTATTTGACGTTAAGCCTTTCTAATAAATGAAAAACTAATGCGTTAAAAATTATAATACTTTTAAGTAGAAAGTAAGTTTTTAGTAGTTAATATTTAAGTTAAACTATCAACATTTATAATTAACCAATATAAAAATAAGTTTTTAATTCGGCCTTTGTAATTTATTCCTGAGTGTTTTTATCCAAGGAACTCCTTTCCTTTGGCTTATGAATATGCTATGCAAAGTTCAGGGGTGCTTCGTGTTTTCCTCATCCACTTATTTTCCTTATCAACGGGTGTAAAAAATGGTTGCCTTCTGTACAGACCCACAATCCAAACAGACACTCAAGGCCAACGGCAGATGATGGGGGGAAATTAAAGGGGAAGGTTTGAGCTTGGGGGCGGAAAATAGACTTTTGGTTTTTCGTCTTTGGGCCAAATTGTTTATGCAAATTTTGAATAAATAAACAAGATTGTTAATTTAGTTAAATATTTCATTTTTGTGCCGTTTCATCAGCACGTTCGAGGTTCCTGCCTTTAGGAAAGGGCTCCATCATCTGGATCTGTATCTGTATTTGTAGCTGTATCTGCGTTTGCAACAATGCAAGTATCTGTGCGAGCGGTGGACGTGTACGGGTATAGGTGCTGTCATGAATTTTGATGCCGACTCTCATTAGGCGACGAGGATGTTTTCAGGACTCAAATGCAAAGGATTGCCAGGATCCGCCCGGCAGTCGATGCCTGCCTACTTTTTGCTTCCTGCCATTCGGCTGTGTTGTTTTTCGGCCCTCCTGTTGTCCCCTTGTCAGAGGAGCAATAAAATATTGTTGTATTTGCTGTTTGCATACGGACAGCACCTCTCTTTTCGGCACTCTGGGATCCTATCTGGACTGGACTGGACTGGGCTGTGATGTTTGTGTTTCTGCACTTGTACAAACACATGTTAATTGGCCGTAATTGTAAGTTTTGCTAACGCAACAACAGAAATGCACAATGTAAGCAAGTTTTTAAAGCAAAAACAACAAGACGGTCGGGCCGAAAATTATCATAAAACTTTTGCCAAATGTTTGCCGTAGTAATAAAAATTTAAATATTCCTGGACCAGGGACTCATGCTGGTCATTGGACGGAAAGAGCCACTGCCATTGCCAACCCACACCCATTCGCATTCCCTTTGAGGCTGAGGGTCACAATATTTATGGCGACGCGCGCCACATGACGTTGAACTATGCGTATGACTAACCGAGGGAGTCCTGCGAAGAGTCCTACTCGGAGTGTCGACCCCCCAGCCCATCCATATCCACCTCCTTCAGCCGTCATTTTAATAAACTTCATATGTCGCATGCCGCCATTTTTTCTTCTTTTTTTTGCACGTTGCTCACTTGGTGCTTCCCTTCTTTTTTGGACCTCAAAACAGAGTATTCGCATTCCTGTGAGGCCTTTGTCGTGCACAACAGGATAGGGTAGAACCCAAAAAAGCTGGTAACCTAAAGATTGTTTTAAAACAAAAAACGTTTTTCCTTTATTCATAAATATTTTGTTAATGTAAAAACAAATTGCACTTTTCCAAATGATTTAACTACCAAAATATGCCATTTTGTAAAAGTAAAAATTACGTAAACATATTAATTAATTGCAGCTTTATTTCTGGGAAATTTTTTTAAAACATTTATAGAATATATATAGAATTGAAGGGTATACAAACTTCAGATGGGCAAGTCTGCATGCCTTTCTTTTTTCTTGTTCATGCTACATTCAGTCTTGCGGCTTTATTAGTCCGTGATTTATGTAGTCAAAGATAGCGAAGAGCCGGTCCAGGGTCCAGGCTCTTCCTCCTGGTCCTGCTCCTGTTCCTCCTTGGGATCCATATGGATGTCGTGGCTGCTGGGAAATTTATACATGCGCCGCAAGAAGTCGGGCGTGGACAAATGAATGACATGGCACCGCTTGGCTGCTGGCTCGATGCCGCTTTTTAGGCAGTTAAACTCGAACTAATCGCCGCGCCGGCATCTTGCCGTTGGCCAATCTGCTATGCAGCTTTATGGCTGCCAGGGCCATTTGAAGGGAAACCGAATTATGAACTGGCTCTCGATATTGACTGCATACTATATGTATGTGGTATACTGTACAGTGGATGGTGGGGCGTGATGTTCCGATCCTTTTCGCATTGGAGTCACGTATTTGACGCAACGTTTGCGCCTTTAATTCGTTGCGCTAAGTCGCGGAACGGACACGTCCATGTAATTATTTACGGGTAGCGGCGAAATGTGTATAAAATATTGTATAATAACACATCACAGGCAATGCATATGTGTTATTTATGGCCATTACGATGGCAACATATTTATATATTTTTTTATTCACATCTTTATGGCCTGTCAGGGCAGATGTATGAATATGTTATTAGCTGGGTATTTGAAGAGGAAAAATTCGATGGGATATTCTTTATTTGAGTATTGACGCATGAAACAGTACCACTATATACTATATAAACAACTACACAAAAAAGTATTGGTCTCTCGCTTGTAGACTTAAATGAATCCTGAAATTTAAACTATATAAATACTTCCAGGCGCTTAATTCCGTTTAAAAATATCCGGAGCGAAGAAGCATACTGTCCTGATCACTGTTAGTAAATAAACGTAATTCGATTTTGGCTTCGCTTTACCAGTTTTCCTGACAAACAGGTTATTGAGTTGATGGAAGTTTTTGGCATTTCATTGAAATTGAAATAAAACCAGAGTTATGACTCGACGGCGGCTAACCAATATTTATTCTCAATTAATAGACCGGGCCACAAAACTCATATGGGCAGCACTGCGGTTCGTTACCAGCTACCGATCAAAATAATGCCAATGGAAATGCACACAAATGCCTGGTTGCCGCAGTAAAAATCAACGCCGACTGCAGTCTGCAGAATGCCATCAGATGGGATGGGTTGGGAAAACAGGGAACCGGAAAAGTAGAGAGCGGTGAGTAGTGTAAACATGACAAGCCGAGGGAAAATATTTTCAATTTCCATTACAAAAGTGCGAGCAGACGGGGTGGAGGGGGCTGCTGCTAGGGAATTCCAGTGTTCTTCCTCAGTATTATGAAAATTAAATTTTTCATTTCAGTGCATCGCCTGCCTGCTATCAATGAATGAATCTGAAAAGACTGCAGACGGATGTGCTGCATTGGCTACACTAGTTAAGAGATAATTCTCACTGGGATGCTGCACTGCTCTTAAATGATGCTTTTTAAATTTCACAGTCAGTAAATAGTTTTTCGGTTCATGTTGATTATTTATAATTAAAAATATATAGTTGCTTTTTACAAATCAATGATTGTGATTTATTGTTTATTTTATAATTAAAAATATAACTACAACACCCCAAAGCAAATAAAGTTGTTTGGTAAATTGTTAGAAATCGTAAAATAATTCAATTGCTTTTCATTATATATATTATATATATATTTATATATCGTATTTAAAGTATGTATGGTGCAAAGTTTTTGTTACATTTTGTAGGCCAGTGTCCTCGATGTGGGTGCTTAGGTCAGAATTAGTGTATCCAATAACAGTATCCATAGCCAGGACATGAATGCGTTAGAACGCCGAGAAGATTACGGTCTATCTGTTGGACTGTCTGGATGTGTTTTATAGCTTGGTAATGGAAACAGGAACGGAAACATGAATGGAATTCAACATTTGAATAAGTTCACAATGGGCATCCAGTTGGATTCTAAAATCTGTAGCAGAAAATGTTCATGTGGTCCATTGAAATCTTTCATGAAGAGCTCGATTGCAATATTTCCAATATTGGACAGGAATTTGGGTTTTTCGGTCGTGTAGCTTATTGAATTTTTAAAAGTAGAATTCCCGAAGTGGGTTGCAGCACCTAAAACCAGCTGTTAGAAAAACCTAAAAATGACTTGTATAAAAATAATAAAACTCTGCTTTTCATATATAGATAGTCTGATGTTTGTTGTATGTCAAGTCCAATCCACGTTCTACATTGCGTTTACATGCGTTTGTGAGGAATGAATTAAGTTACCTCAAGAATCGAATTATTCCACTAATGAGGCACACTTTGGAGTACCCATCGAGATTCTGCTAATTGCTCGAAGGATTTCCCTGTCGCTCTCCATTCGGCTTACGCATACAAATGGCTGCGTGTGCGGCACTTTAAGGAATTGGATTTTCATCGGGTGTAGTTATGGGCACGCCCCTTTGACCTCGTAGCCGCCCCTTTCCCGAGGCAAACGGAACTTTAACGGTCCACCATAAGCTGCGCACTTTATCCGCTCGCAATGTTTATTAATGAAACTGTTTGTGATTTGCATTTTAATTTATGCAAAAATACAAAAATATATTTAATATGTGCAGGAGCCGTGTGGTGGTGCTCCCCAATGCTCCAATTGAAATTCAAAGGCAGCCAACAATTTTTAATGTTCGCCGCTCTGGTATTTTACGACTCCGACGATGGCGGCGATGTCTGCTAAACTGAATTGATAATTAACAAGGCAAATGCGCGTGTAATTAGCATTCAGTGGAGCAATGTTCTACAAGGACATTTGCCAGCGAAGGAAACTTAATAGGGACTTTTACAAAATTAAGATATACCCATCTGCGAAGTCCTTTTTATTTTCCCGTTTAAGCGATTTTAAAAGTAAATAATTGGTCTTCATAAACAAGATTTGTATTTTAAATAGTATAAATAGAATAGATTTCATCTGGTAATACATTTTATGATTGATTACATAGTTGATTGCAAATAAACTTTAATATTTCATCATTATTAATTTCAAACAAAATAAACTTTAAACAAATGCACAAATTTTATTTAGGTCCAGGTGAACATTGATGACTTATTAAATTTGGAAACTTTTAATTAAGTTAATGGGGGCCTATAAATGTTGGACTGTTATATGTTTTCTTTTATTTTTTTGAATTGTGAACCAATAAAGTGTTTGCTGCACATATTCCGTCAAATGATGGCTTAAAGTAGAAGTTGTTCGGGATAGTAATTAAAACAAAATTCAATAAATCATCACCATGTTGAACCTGCCATATTTTTCCATAGTAGCTGTCGGCTGGGCATACCCCGTCTGACTGGGGGAAAATTTCTTTGTGGGATGCCTCAGTAAAAAAGAGAAAACCCCCGAAATCTGTAACCGCCTCTGACATTCGCAAATCCAAGCAGGCAAGCAGCCAGCGACTGCTAACAATGCTTATGTATTTATTTGCATTTATACCAGGGATCGGGGTCGGCAATCGCCCCAAACCCCCAAAGCTCTTCCAATCCCGGTCGGAGCCATTGTCTAAACCTTAATCCCCAACGAGTCGGACTGTCAGTCAGCTCAAAGTCAGTCACTGGATGCGCCTGAGCGTGAACTTAATATGCTCGAATGCTCCGCATTTGCCAACAGAGGGCTAAAATAGAGTTTTGCAATCCTGCAACTCGCTTTTCAGCTGCAGCTAAAGCGTGGCTTATTGCCCTTTCTATTGTTATTGTTAATAATTTGCCGCCTTTGTTTGCAGAAATTACCATTCTGTCAAGCCGATGTAGAGGGAGCTTTGCTGTGGACTTTCCCTATTTCCAATTTGCCGGTGGCTTCGTTGAAAGTTAATTAAGTTGCCGAGTCCTTTGTGACTACTCCCCGATCCGAAGAACAATTATTTGCACACCCTTTAAATCACTGCAGTTGATCTATTGTTTGCGGATCAACTGCACTTCGATTAACAAAACACAGGCGCTCGGATTGATTTATCCAGATTTATCAATGGTAATGAAATTTGCCTCGATTCGAGTCAAGAAGCATTTAATTCAATTGTACGTTTTGTTCAAATATTCGTCTATGCAAATTCGATTTGCACCTAAACTCCGAACAGTCATACTATTTGCATTAATTAAGCTTTACTTAAATGACAGATTCAAGTTTTAATGAGGGATCCGGTTTTTGATTGTTGTATCGAATTAATTGGCTCAACTTTGCCAGTTATTTAATTGAAATTGCAGAAGCTTATTTCAGGCCACGAGGTTGGCTATGTGTTGCCTCCTATTTTGTTTTTCTGGCTCCTTTATTACACTCACAAATATATCTTACTTAAATAGGAATAATTAAGTATATTGTTTTTATATTGTTTTTCTATAAAACTATGGAATAAAACGATGTGTATATGTTGAGAGAAAAAACTTTTCCAAATATTAACTAATTAAAATTAATTTTATGTCAAAAACTAGGTGAATCCTTGTTTTAGTGTGCACAATAATGTAACAGAAAAATTTGCCAACTTGCCGAGCTGAAAAAGCAGGCGAAATTGCAGAGGCATTTGAAACTTTTTGACCAACCAACTAATTGTCAAGTGGAGAGTCAATGCCGACGGCCTGCCACATAAGTCACCGAAGCAACCCACTAAAAAAAGGGAAGGCACCATTCCAAATTTTCCCAGAAGAGAAAATGCAGTTGGAAGCCGTGTGGTTGCATTTGTTGACTGATATCCAAAATGCTATCAAACGCACAAGAGGGCGGTGGATGGGACGGATGTCGACGAGTGATGGTGTGGGTTTTGTGGGTGGTTTAGGATAGTTTTGGGTATTTTCGGCCCAGTACTGGTGGTTTGGTGGCTACGCAGCTGCACGCAGCTACACGCAGCTGACAATAGAAATTGGCAAGGGATCCACTGACTGAGTGAGCGAGCCAGGCATTTGGCAATAGCAATAGCATTTGGCCAAAGTGCCTCAGTCAGTTTCCTATCTGTATATAGAAACCACTGGGAGAAAAATGCACGGCCATTTAACCTTTAACATCCATATATTCTGAATGCTCTTTTTAATAAATCCAAATACGAATTTAAAATTCTGGTTGGTTTAGTTAAATATAAGCTAAAATATAAAAAAAGTTGAAAAATAGTACCGCTTTTAGGGATTAAGAATCAAGTGTTAAAAACACGTGTGTTCTTTAATATCTAAAAGTATATTGAGTGGAGAAAGAATTATATTTGATTTATTTAAATAATAATATTAATCAAGGCAATAGCAACTTTTAATATTTAAAATTTAAATTTAAAATTAATGCGTTTCGGATTGATCCCGATTTAAGGATATTTTTCTCCTTGTGCATCCCGTATATCCTATATCCTGTCTCCTGAGCCTGCTGCAGTGCGTTTTCCCTTTGAAAATATGCTCGACATGATGCTCCAAAAACTGTAAACTATGCGCCAACACACACACACTCGTATTATGCACGTGGGAATTGTTGTGTGAGAGTGTGTGCGTGTGCGAGAGAGTTGCAAAAATAACGTTGACAACTTTTTTGTCAGTGGCAGGGGGAGGGGTCGGAAAGAGGGGGGTGGTGCGGCAGTGCTGCGGGTGCGATGAATGCGGCTGTGGTTATTTATGGCAATTAAAGGACTAATGATGTCCCAGCGCCGCTAGCCGGTACATGATGCTGCCAAAGCTGTTCCTGTCCCTACTTTCGGATCACCCCCCACAACGCCTCTGATGTCCTGCTCACAGTGACAACGACCGAAAAGTTTTTGCGACCACCAAAGGGCAACTATTTAAATACTCTTCATGAAAAGTTTCGTTCTATTGACTATATGTTAAATTAGAGTTTAACTAATATTATATTCAATATTTTCTCATAATATAAAAATTTAAATGGTAAGCAAGTTATTTCAAGTTTAATTTATCGGCAGTTTATGTAAAAACCAATAATATTTGAACTAGATAATTATAAAATATATCCATAAACCAAAATATAAAAAATGAAATTGTTGATCGCTTGGAATTCTCATTCCTCTTGATTATTCCCGCTCGGCAAGATTTTGAAAGTTATAGTCAATAAAGTTAACTTAATGGTGGAAAAGGTGGGTAATTAACATACACAAAAAGCAGAGAGATATACGAATAATTTTTCAAATTCGGAAAACATTACATTATCTTTTTTTGTAGCATATAATAATATTATCTACAGAGAGTACTAAAGATATATGTTAATATATAATTTAATAAATTGGTGTTTACATTTTGTTGGTACAAATTTCTCACCCTTTTTGCTTTTTGGAATTCAGTGTTTTTTTCTGTCTTGTTATAATTTTACTTTTCGTCGTTTTTCCTAGATAAATTTGACAACAGTTTTGCGAGGCCGAAGCGAAAGTTGCTTAAAATTCAATTAATTTGTGTGTGTTGTGCAATGAAAAATGTGGTGTTGAGCAACTTTTTGTGCGTGCCAGACGCGATGTCATTTTATGGACTCTCCAGAAGTTGGCTCTTGGTCCCTGTCACATCGCAAAAGGCTAATGAAAGAGGGGCAGGGCTGGGGACCGGAACAGTTTTTGGGCTAATTTGGCCAGCGGCTGTAGCTTCTGTCCCTGCATTTGCTGATAACCAAGGCAACCGAAGAAAAGTTGCCCGAACCGAGAAATAGGAACTGAGAACCCAGTAAGCACAAATGAAATTTCATTTGTGCGGCTAGTAATTAGATTTCAATTTCGACAGGCAAGGATAGCAAGCTCACTAATCAGGACATCAGCTTTTCATTGAAGTACATTTGACGAGATCCCAGGGTTGATTATTGCATCATCGAACAAATTGTTTAAAACTTTTATATTTGGAACCTCTTTTAAAAATGTAAAAGTTAAATATTTGTCCGTATCAAAATTAATTATTATTATTATTATTTGTTCCACCGTACAATGAGTCCATCATGGGAGACTCAATGCATTGAATGGTCGCAGATCAATTAAATAAATAGAAGTTCGTCTGAGCCCAGGGACTGGCACACTTGGCCAAGAGTTGTGGCCAAAGCTGATTAAATTATCAATCCGCTCGAAGCTGGCCGAGTGGCAAATCATCTGCCCAGTCATCACAACAATAACGATAACTCGGACATGTACTGACAGGCTACACTGAGGAAAAACAGAAGTCCAACGCTATAAAATTTTAAGTTGCCTATAATACGAATAACTTTGAAATAAGAAACGGTTAACACTTGTTTGCTTTTCTTAAAACGATAGTTTACTTACTGGTCTTAATTGATAAATTAATCATTTATTTTGCGATATTAAATATTAAAATACATATTGGCACATGGCAGACCTGCGCACGCTTTATTGCCAGTGAAGGATTTGGCAGGAAGGGGTTTATTGCTGGGTGCATCTCATGACTGCACGCTCGGATGCTCATTTTAAATTGACTTCAAACGCTGCTGCGTGACGAGCTGCATGGACACGGAGTCGAGTCCGCAGGATGCCGGGCAGGATGCCAGGCCACCAGGACCGAGGGACTGCAGGACTGCAGGCACGCACGCATCCTGATGGCATGACGAACGTGGCGTACGTGGCCCAAAACCTGGCCGAGAGATCTGGCCAGCAATATGGTTAACGACGGGCGCCGGCCCTTTAATTGTGCCACATCATTTATGAGCGAGGCCAGACTGATGAAGTGGATTTGGATGGAGTTCAGTGAATTGAGTGCACCCCTTCATGTCGAAACGATTTGTAGTGATTATGTGAGACGGTACACATTCAAAAATGTCTTATTTTCCCAACACTTATTTTTAACAACAAATATTTGATATAAACTGGCAAGGTCTTACATAAGCCAAAAAATGGTTTTCCTTTTCGATCAACTCATTTTTTTTAGAAATCCCATATTTGTTTTTAAATATTTCCGCAGCTACTAAATAATTTATGAAAGATACTTGTTATTTTTGTCATTCAATTTTTTGTTAAGTGCAAAAGCAAGTTCTTTATACATATGTAAAAATTAATTGGTTTCAATGAAATATTCGAAATTAAAAGAGAAATTACAAGCAGCAGGAAGCCACAAAAAACGAAAAATGAAATAAGAAACTTGAACGAAGAACCTTCCACCAGGCCACCGAAAAAACAACACAAAGTGAAAGGTGAAGGATGCGGCAGGATGTGGAAAATTGGGCTGGTGGGAGAAGACGGGTACTTTGTAAAAGTGTGCAAGAAATGGCAAACTTTTTGATGCTTCAAAAAACTCATTAAAAAGGATTTGACACGTGAAGTGCGAAAACTTTCTATTTTTATATTATTTCCCTTTTACATTTTTATGGCAACGTGTGAGGAATTCGCTATCCCCGCTACTTTTTTATTTTCACACGAGTATGTGTTTGATGTATGTTGATTGCCGGTGCCCATCAAACTGCGAGTGTGTGTGCCAGTGTGTGTGTGAGTTTCGTCGCCTTCGTCGTCTCTCGTTAGAATTTGCGGATTGAATTTCAATGGCGATTGATGACGGCTGCATGTGTGTGTACACTGTAAGAAAATAAGGCGATACAGCTAAATAGTAACTTCAAACTTTTCTGTTTAGCAAAATTGTGGTTCGTGTTCATTGTAAACACACATGTTTTATGACAGCCATAATATATATTAATTTTATATTTATATGATATCAAAATAATAATTATTTTGCAACTGATTTCTATTTTTTCTCAGTGCATATGATTGTGTGGTTGCTTGTGTGCAGGTATTAGCCGGCACAGCTTGTTGAGGGCAAAGAAACAACTTTGGCAGGAACTCAGACACCGAAAACGCGACTCCGATCCGAGTTTCCTGGCTCATTTTATGATAATGTTCAAACCTGGCGTTAATGAGCTCTTAAGCTTAAATAAGAAACGTGATTTAGTTACTAAGTAAACTAGGAAATAAACGCCAGCATCACAAAGAGAGACAGAGAGAGAGAAACAGAGTAAAAGCGTGCAAGAGAAAGTCTTTGCTTAATTTGAAAAGTTTGACATCGCAACCACACACAGCACCCTATAATACCCAGAGAAAAAAAAACCAATGCAGAACTCAGCAGGTGTAATAAGCACACAACTATCAAATCATGCGGTGCTCCTGGCATTCGCATCCCAACTTTTTGCATACAATATCCCGCCAATTAATTGGCCAACTCGGAAGGCCGACAAGCAAATGAAAAAAGTTTGCCAATTCGTGTGCATCGAATGTCCGTCATCAGATCTGATCGGTCATGGCAGTTTTAATAATTTTCAGGCCATCTCCAACTAATCAAAACACAGACAGATTAGAACCAAAGCAGACTTGGGTCCAGACAAGTTGACAGTTCGGCAGGTTCAAACTTCAAAGCTAAGTTGTTATTACCGAATTTTTAATGCTTTTTAAATGCCGTATATTAAATCTCCAAAATTAAAAATTGCATAATTTATATTTATAAAATACTATACTATTATTATATGTTATCAAATTTCAATTTCTGTATTTCATTCAAATTCATGTGACAACTATAAATTATTTTGAATTGCTCAATTTAAATACGACGATGAGACGATGAAAAAGTATCTTTTGCAGCCACTAATATCTTTTAAAAACGACTAAGAAAATTCCATTCATAAACTTTTAATTATCTCTAAAATACCTTATCAATTTTGTATGCCGCACCAACCCCATAATCATTCTTTAATGCCCCATTATTAAAGAGAATAAACAACCCTTTTCATGAATAACTCAATTCAACTCAGTTCGGCTTATGAAATTTATGTAAATCTGCTGGAAATTGAAATATGCAGATGCTCATTTCGAAAATTAGGACAAAGCCAGATACGTTCGACCAAAGAAATGTATTAAAATATATTTCGCATTTTATTAAATTTGCCAACATGATAAATTCTTTAGTGTCTCGGCTCTGTCAAGTTCACAGCCCGACCCAAGTTAAATTAAGTCATAAGTTTTATGCGCCTTGACCTCAAGGGTTCACACCACCCACATCCTTTCGCACAAAGCTACAAAGCTGAATATGTATTGACATACTCCTGGCAGACTTTTGCCTTTTGTGGTCCAAAGGTCGAGAGCGTGTGAAAAGCAGACAAGCAGATTTTCTTATTAAAATTATACAGATCTTACGGTCTGACGAGGGGGGAGCATTTAGGGTTAATTTCGGCACCAGTCCCAGACCGACACAAGGCACAAAAGTTAATGTGATTAATGTTTACTTAATGAAATGAAGTTATCAAGTTGATTTTATCAATTTACACAGGCGTCGCCACAGACAAAGGTCCCAAAATTCTCGAGAGCCTGTCAAAAATGGCGCCGGTGTGATGAAGGTATTCCATGGGATTAGGTGAGAGTCGTTCTCGCTTTTGATGAAAAACTCAAGGGATACGGAGGTGTCTTAGTGCACTGAGAGAAATAATCATTATCATTCGAATGGCTTTAAAAATTTAATTTTTTATGTTTTAGTAATAATTATTTCTCAGTTTTATTAGATAAAATTAAAAACATAAAACGATTTATTTTTAAAGTTCGACCTTTTTTGTTTAATTGCCTAAAAATATTCTTTCCAGTTCTTGTTTCGCTAAAATTCAGTTCGGTTTGCCTGGCTTTAAGGCATATTAGTAAAATGTGTGTGCTGAAGTGTTGGCCAAACAACTGTTTGCGACAGTCTGGGGAAGATCTTGGGTTTTGGATGGGAAGAGCTGTTGCAATCAGTGGAATTCCGGGAAAACAAGTTCAATTAAATCCCAGCCCCTTTCGCTTTTGCGTCTTTCGTTAATCAATGCGCTTAACGTTTTCAATCAAGCAACTGGCAAAAGGCAAAAGCGGCCAAATGATTGAGGGGGTAGCAGAGTGGGAGGGGCAAGTCAGTCAGTCAAAGAGACAGCTCAAATTCAGTTAAGCATTTCACTTATTTGCATATAAATTGATTAAAAAGAAAATACACGTCAGACACTCGCACACAGTCTCAGAGTTTTGAGTGTGTCAACATGGCAACATGGCAAAAGGACGAAAGGGTCCTGGTCTCCTTCTTGCCACTCTCGCTGTCTCCCTCCAACGTCTGGCCATCTCGCTCCCGCAGCTCCGGCTTTTCCTCTTTGGCAATTTCTGACACTTCAAATGCGTATGATTGTTTTCCTTTTGATCAGCGAATTGTGAAGTGATTCACTGATTGAGTTCAGGCTCAGTTGATGCGTTGACAACATCAATGCACACACTCTGACGTCGAGGCCCCGCTCCTGCTCCACCGCCCCTTTCACACACCCACACACTCAGACGGACAGTCAGCCAACTGGGGAAATGTGTGGACAAGGTGAAAAAGCTTAAGGTCATTTCCACTGGTCACTCGACTCTGAGAAGGTTATTTTAAGACCTCGGGCAAGGAACAAATACCAACTCTCAATAAAAACAATGAATACATATATGTCATTAGGGAGTGCCACAATAATCGTTGCAGTTTTGAAATAACTTTTATAGTTATCTAAAAAAATGCAATAAAATAAAAACCATTGTCATTGTATATTCTATAGGGTTTTCTAAAGTAGTAAAAGTTTTAATTTATTCAAAAGAATTTGTATTTTATCAAGGTAATAAAAATATATAAATAATAATTCATAAACTAATAATTTATTTATTTATATTACTGGATTATATTTTTAAGTTTTTAATCTCTTTATTTCTTATTTTCTCTCTGTGGTTACTTTGACTAATTGTCGACAAATTCGGAGACTCAAGATGAGTCACCACCAATATGCCTTGGTCACCGTTTTAGTGTGTTATGGTTCACCCCAAGTTGTTGCCTAGGTTCATTTACTTTAGCGTCTTATATTATTTCAGTGATGAAGTCCGCCAACCTGAATTTAGTCGAGTTTCCATTCGGCAGGCGGAATGTTCTTGAGGGCCATTCGCACAAAGGGCTGGAGCCTCAAGGTTGTTATAAATTAATCAATTATCAAACAAAAACAGCGACTTAAAGCGGATAAACCGTTCGAAATGCCGGGTTCAAAGTGTTTATTTGAATTCATATTAAGCATACGCAGTGTTAGCCGCTGGCAGTTATTCATGGCTGATTATATGGGGCACGATAGACAAACACACGAGTCGAAGTGAAAATATTGTACTGTCATGTTTGCCCGGCTTATTTCCGTTAATGGTCGAGTGACATGGCAGTGCCAAAGGGGCGTATGCATACTATATTAGCCGTGAAACACGTGTAGCAGCTAAACCAACTCCTATTGAAACTGAAATCAAATCGATTTTTCAAATTACATGTCCCTCTTACGAGAAAATGAGTCCCGCCACTTTCAAACACAATCAAAACAAACGGCAACCCTGAAAAAAAAATCAATAATCAGCGACTTAAACTACCATAAGAACACATTTATAATTCTAAATGTAATTGGACACAATTTTAGATCCCTTATTGACCTTCGTATCGATTTTTCAAGTTTACATTCAATTGACATTAGTAAGCTTTAGCAGTAATAAAGTTTATTGGAAATTCTTTTATGTACACCTAGCAAATTACAATAAATTACGATATCTTCTGCTATTATTTAATTTTATTTGCCCTTAATTATGTTAATATAATATTTGTTTTATAAAAAAGCTAAACAAGATAGCTAGGTAAAGTTTGGCGGCAAATTACATTACATTTTGTAAGTCGAAGGCAAATGTTCATGAATAACACGTTCCAATTTAGTCCAAAAAGAGCACGATTCCAATTTCATTCAACGATCTCTTGTGGATGACACTAATCAAAACCATTGCTTATTTAACTTTGACCTTTTCATTTTGGTTGCATGTGCAATAAAATCAAACCAAATAAATTTGAAACTGTTGGACACTTTGAATTGCATACCTTTAGGTGCTCCTATTTTTTTATCTAGATCAATTTTACAGACCACGTTCATTGCGTTTGTATTTTTTCTGTCGGCTCGTGTTGGTCGCAGGTAAACATTTGGACAGTCACAGTAACGAAATTGGTATGTAGACTCTGGGAACTAGCTGCTTTTTAATTGAAATAAAATGTTTAGAAGGCCGAATTTGGTATGAGGACAGTGTTGCTCACAATCTAGCTTTTCAAAGATGTCAAAACCATAATTCGGTTTTCTCCTTTAACTTTTTGATGAATGTAACAAGAAAGGAAAGGATCGGCCGACTATATTCTATAGCTGCCATATAACTGAACGATTCGAATTGCCATAACTTTGGTGTTTTGTAAGTTAGGAAGTTGGGATTTTTATGAGTGTTATGAATGCATCATATGACTAATTTTTGAGAATATAATTTACAGAATATTCTGCAAGGGTATTTCAACTTCGGCTCCGCCCGAAGTTTGCTTTCCTTTCTTGTTTTAAACAAATTTAATAGACAAATAGAAGGCGCACAAAACTATTGGATAAAGAAATTACTATGTTAAACAAGCATGTCAGTCATGCAATAACAAATTTAACTAAAAACAGCAATTTTACTGCATTTGACATGATTTAAGATGATAAGACTGCCCAAAGGACTGGAACCAGTTTAAAAGAAATTTTATTTAAATTAAAGGTATACAAAACGATCTGGATTTTATTTTTCCTGTTCACAAATGGTCTCAAGACTTTTTTATGATGTCTAATCAATAGATATAAATGCTTTGTTATTGATAAAATACACAAGAAATTCATCTAATTTTTGGATATTTTTTGTGGAATAAAATTGCCATCACTGGCAGTGCGAGCGAGTTATTAGGCGGATGAGTCAGGTGAGTGAGCGGCTAGTGGCTTTCTGTCTGGGCGAACTGTCTGCTCTGCATGAGCGTAAATGCTTTTTAGTAACTAGTTTTTCCCTCGCCACAAAGCCGGCAATGCTCATATTTCATTTCCACTCGTTCCCTCGTGCTCCGCACCACAGTGCCTCTCGCTCTCCCCCCATATCGCCGTATCTCCCCATCACCCTCTCCACGAGTGCGCGGCTGTTTATTCATTGCCGCCGCTTTATTTTTCGCTTTCAGTTTGCATTTCAAAGCCTCCAAAGTAACAAGTATCTTGCAGTTATCCATTCAGTTGGGCGACTATAAAAAACAAGACTCCATCAAATTTTGTAAAAAACTAGTGAAAAGGTCTATTCAAAAAAACAAAAAACCAAACCCATCATGGAGGTAAGTTGCGAGGGGTTTGACTTATTTTTTTATTCCCGCATTTGCTCGCTATTTGTGGGGCTAAACTTTTGGTCGGCGACCTTCACCTTGGACTCCAATTAGAGAAATTGCTAAAAAGGCTTTCACCAAATTGAAAAATCCTACCTCGCAACACTGCTTTCTTTTCCCCGCCATGTCTAGTAACGAAATCCACTTAATTGAAAGCGTACAGCCTTGGAATTGTGACGAAACTTTAAATGAGCGTCTTGAGAAATATCAGCTGAGGCGATGCGAATGATTCACTGCGGCTCCAGTGATATTTTGTGTTGATATGGTTTGCGTTTACCCAGCAGCTCTAATTACTTGATCCATAAATGGATATTTTTGTTAGTCACTTTTTACGGCGCGTTGGTGTAAATCTACTTACCGTGGAAAAACCACGTTATACCTAAGGAAAATAATGATGTTTGCTCACTCGTATTTAATTCTTTCCGATGAACATCATGGTCTTAAAAATGAGATATAAAAATATCAAGTTTTAAAACTTTTAGTGGTTACTACTCGAGGTCTTGGTAAAATAACTAAAATTATTCATTAACTTATTAATTTACTTAATTAATTGACTTTACGATAATAATCAAACCTTTAACATATGTGGGAAGAAAATTATTTGAAATCGTTAGGGACTTAGTAAATTATTAGTATGTGTTTGTTATCCACATTTGGCATAGATTGTACCTAGTTTAGTTGATTTCCGCTGCTTATTGTAATAGACCAAACGTATGATTATACATGCAATCTATTATTTATGGCGGACTTTCTCTAATTATATACCTAGAAAGTTCCAAGAAACGTATTTCAATGCCACAGGTGTTCAAGTTCCAATTCATTCGATTCGAAACAAGCTTGTCCAGGCTTTGTGAATAAACGGAGGCTTTGCTTAAAATTACCTAAAAACTACCTAAAATTGAATTAAACTGATATATTTATTGGAAATGTTTAACCAAAAGGCCCCAAATGGAGACCTTTACACCCTGGAGGCGAACCTGGCGAACAAAGCCCTCCGGGAACTGACAGATGGCGCCGACAAGGATCCCATTACCAAGCTGCGACTGCTTTGCTTCAGTCGCGGAGCAACAGGCATTTTGGGACTGGGAAGGTATGATGGCTTTACTGCCTTTTAACGACATTTCAATCGGACCTGCGATGAATTATGCAATAGTAAACGATTAATTTTGGATTACTCATGGCAGGGCCTTTCGCGCGATGGACGACGATGGCAGCAAGGCGCTCAACGAGGAGGAGTTCATCACCGGCATTAGGGACACGGGCTTGGACGTCACGGGGGAGGAGATCAAGCAGATGTTCGACACGTGAGTGACAGGTGTGCCACTGGTTTGGGACTTTAAAGTATTAAGTTCTCCCGATTTTCAGATTCGATGAGGACGGCAGTGGATCCATCAACATGACCGAGTTCCTCCTCAAATTGAGGGTAAGTAATATCCATTGAAATGCTAAAATACCTCTCAATTTATCATAAGCTAATAAGCTCAAGCCAAGTACTTATTTAATGTGAGCTAATGATTTATTATGTTTCAGCCTCCAATGCCGCAGAGCCGTCTCAACATTATCGATCAGGCCTTTGATAAGATGGATCGCGATGACGATGGTGTTATCACCATTCAAGATCTAAAGAATGTGTACTCGGTGAAAGAGCATCCGAAGTACCAGAGCGGAGAAAAGTCCGAGGATGAAATCCTTACAGACTTTCTGCACAACTTTGAGGGAGGTCGCGGCAACCTGGATGGAAAGGTATATTGATTGAATATATTTTCTAATAGTTTTGTTAATAACATGATAATCTACAGATAACCCGCGAGGAGTTTGTCAACTACTATGCCACCATTAGTGCATCAATCGACAACGATTTGTATTTTGATTTGATGATGCGTCAGGCCTACCGCATGTAAATACTGCACAAAACTCACTAAGCAGTCCACTAAAGTCTCAATCACTTGACTTGCCTAGAATTTAGTCCAGCTCATAATCCTATTTATACACAGCTCAGAATATAAATAAAAACGCCTGGATGCAATTAAATAAATCTCAATGTAAACTCCGCATGGGCAAAGTTCCAATTGCGAAGAAATGAAGTATCTCTGCTCATAATTCGAATTTGAAATACTTGATGGAGATTTTGAATTGAACAAATTTAAGGGGTTCCAGAAGTTAGCTGTGAGCATGTGAAGTGTTTGTCAAATATTCAGAATAACAAGTAGCAAGTTTTCTCTAAACATTTGTTCGTAGTTTACATGGATTTAACGTCTGAGCGGATACACGTAGAAATAGTATACTAGTCATTTAAATAATTGAAAAACATTTTTTAAGTTAATAGATGAACTTAATTATCGAAAATAATTAGTTATCTTTAATTAAAACATTGCCTTTTTTGTATATGTCAGTTTTAATAAAAGATAGTTTTACAAATATGGATTTGAAAACATGTATTGCAGTTCTTGTTTTTTATTAAGCATTATAATTATGGAATCATCTAGATTTTTTTGATTAATCCATTACTCTCAGTGGATCATGGTGTTTGCATGTTAGTGTGGGCGTGGCTTATAATCAAGGCAGAGCGTCGAAGACGGCAATCACAGCAACGAACTGGGAACCAGGCCCAAAATGCTTGCCAGACTCTGCAAATTGTTTGAAATTGTCAGCAGCAGCGAACTGATGTCCTTCGCACGGGTATGTGTGCGTATGGGTGTTCGTGAGATTTTGTGTGTGTGTTGGTGTGCTGACTGGTTGGCATTTATCACACAGCCAGGACCGGCAGCCTAAATGTATGCTTTAAATTATGCAGACACCAGCTGAGTTTGCCGCCACATGCAACTGTGTGCATGTGATTCTGTGTGTGCTCGGCGTGGCATCTGTGTGGGTGTTTCTGCGAGTGTATTTGTTTGTGCGTGGCAAGTTTGTGCACTGATTGCAAGCAACTCATACAAAATTTTAATTGCCAATGTTGAAATTACGCACTGAGACAAAGAACGAGCGAGAGCTAGACTTCTACAGAACAAGGAAGGCAAAACCCCAAGAAAATAAACTTGACTAACAAGCCGTGCACTGAGAGAAATTAAGACTAGCAATCAAATTATGATTATTAAGAGATTAGGTAATATATAACTGAACGATAAGAAATTCCATAACTCTGGTGTTTGTAAAGTTAGGAAGTTGGGATTTTCTATGTTTTCAAAATATTATTCCCCAATTATCTTTACATTTTTTTTCTAAATCTTTATTTTGCAAAAAATGATTACTATTTCAACAAATAAAAAACTGTTAATTCATTATTTTAAAATCCATTTTTTGCAGTGCATATGCAATCGTGCTCTACCATCTTGGAGTCTGCTGTGTGTAAATCACACACTCGCAACTTTATCGTATCATTTCATTAAATTTTATTTACAGCCTGGCAACTGTCTTTCGTCCAATCCTCCTTTTTGGCAAGTTTTTAACCAACGACAACTGAGAATTTGTGGCAGTTTTCAGTTGCCGGAAACTTCCTGTCGAAGCCCCAAATGGCTCGGCTAATCAAAAATTTTCAATTGCCATTTTTGTTTCGGCTTGTTGTCAGGTTCACCAGCCAAACACATGTCACCAGTTTGCATTTCCATTTATTGATAGTCGAAAGTCTTGATAATTTCGATTTAATTGAAAAAGAAAACTTCTACACTTTACTTCAATTAATTATTGAATAATATTTATATAGAAATTAAATATTTCATGATTCATTTCATTAATTTACTTTTACTATTTTTGTAAACTGGCTTTGACTTAAAACTCAGTTTTTGTGACGGGAAAAAGAATAAATTTAATTTTGGAAGTTAGAAGTTTTTAATTCTTTACATTTAAAATAACTTCTAAGAGTAGAATTGACCAAACTTTGGAACGGTCATTTTTCTAACGTCGAATGCCGTACCTTGCGGAAGAATGACAGCAACGACTAATGCATTATTTAAATCTAGTTAACACTTGGCCATTTGCCGTTGATTGAAAAGGACGAAGGGGGTAGGGCACAGGAGGGGAAGGAGTGCCAAAAGGTGAAAGGAAATCGCTGGCCGGCAGAGAGGGGATCGAACAAATGGAAGGGCAGCACATAAAAATAATAATAATAAAAGGCAGCCGCAGGCCAACGGTTCTTCGGACATCATTGACGGAGTATTGAATACATTTCATTGCATGCGGAATACGAAATGGGGAATGGGGAATCGGAATGGAGAGTGCAGAGCTGAGAGCGGGAAATGGAGGCAGAGAAAGGATAATGGAGGACGAGTGGGCTGGCTGAATAGTAAATGGCGAGAATGTATCCTTCTGCGGTAGGCATCGAAGTGACGAAACTGCAAAATATTTCAGTCACGTTTTAAATGTAAAAATCTCAATCACGTGCTCGAAATGCGCGCATTCACAATATGCACAAGGAACGAGTACAAGCAACAAATAAAACTCCAATGGCACCCAATACACTGTAAAAATATTGTATAAAGATAGATAAACATTGGAATTATGGTAAAGTATTATTATTTAATAAAGAAATATATACATATCTAAGGCTTCTCCAACTTGAAAATTCTATAAAGAACTAGTTTGATTGGGTAAGAAAATTAAAATATTGTAATAAACACATAATACATATATCTAAAGTTTACCTGTTTTTATAAAAGTATTTATGTTGGTTTGGATTTTGAAGTATTGTACTCAATTTTTGGTAAATTATTTTCTCTGTCTGAAGACGGCACACAAAAATCCCGGACTGCAAATCGAAACGGAGCCGGAGTCGAAATGCGGCGAAAGCCCTTAACAGGTACTTGTCGGATCGATGACTTAATGTCGCCATTGGCGGGATTGCAGACCAACTGCGATGAGCTGCCGCGGTTGCATCTAATGACGTTATTGTTCCTGCTGCAGCTGCATCATTTGTGGCCGCTCAAATTGCATAATGTATGCAAAAAGCTTAACTAACTGTGCGCACCGCTGATTGAAATATTGAAATCAAGTGGCATTTTCAGCTGCCCAACACAAGCAGCGCATCCAATACGTACCATATATATATATATATAAATATATATGTGTATGAGGATGTGTTTACCTGTGGACAGCACACAATTCGCAGCAATTTCCGTTTCCTCTTCACGCAGCTCGTATGATTTTCACACCGCTCTCGCTTGATTGATTGAAACATTACTGATTTCAATACGATTCCAAAGAATAAATAACGCGTAGTGAAAAATATGAAACATAACTTTAAAAGTAATAAAATATTTTATTTTTTATAAGTTTAAATAGTTAAATGTATCAGTTAAAGTAATCATTTAAAAGAAAATTAGATGAATATTACTTTATAATACAAACCTTCTTATATAATAACTATAAATATTATTAATGCAACAATAACTAAAAAAACGTTTGTTGATAGTTTTTAAAACTAAAAAATAAATTTATTTTTCAATATCTTTTGAGAGGGTATTCATGA
Source organism: Drosophila fuyamai (assembly GCA_018153365.1). Classification (NCBI taxonomy): domain Eukaryota; kingdom Metazoa; phylum Arthropoda; class Insecta; order Diptera; family Drosophilidae; genus Drosophila; species Drosophila fuyamai. Next base: position 7,783,109 of record JAECXW010000116.1, on the reverse strand, counting down.
TTTTCCCTTAAAGAAATCAAGTTTGAAAACCTTCTTGACATGCTGTTAATTTTTTTTGCTGCTGATGAAAGTTGGCATTTTGTAACATGTTAACCCAGGATTTTTTGTGAGTGGGGATGGGACTATCAGGTAACGCTCGTTAAATTGGATGCTATTAATACTCGAGGAGATCTCTTGGGAATATTTAACTTAATTTTCCAATGATTAATTGTTTCACAAATTTTTGTGGATAGCATGGTATTAAAATGGCTAATTATTATTAATTATTAAAAATATACGAACACTTCAATTTTACTACACTTGAATTTAAATGACCTTTTGAAGTATTTGTTATTTATTTATTGTCAATTAATAGGAAGTCAATTTAATGGTTGTAGTTTCGATTAGATTTTCATACTTGTTTCCCAGTGCTTTTTACTAAAAATATATATATAGCTTAATACAAGAGAGGTAAAGTAGGACATAACGCACTTTATTGCTGATATATAGCTGATATAAAAGCTTTCTTACTGAAAGCAACAATGTTTTTGTTGTGTCAAAATCTAAATTAAATACAACAACAAGCAAATAAAATAGTCTTTTGTAATTATGTTTAATCTGGTTAATTTATTTATTTAGTTGGCCTACCTTGACTAAAAACAGCTAATTGAAGACTTATTTTAGATGTCGATCCGCACTCAATAAATTTTCATTGGCGGCTACTAATATCCAGAGGTCGCGTCAAAAAGCATTTAGCCAGGGGATATGGCTAACAAGCAAATGGCAAACGTTAATTTTAGCCATGGTCAGGCGTCAGCTCTTTTCGAATTTAGTTTGGGAAAATGCAGTTGTTTGCATTTATGGCGGCCTGCTGAAATGAACATGCAAATGACCGTTTTATTACGGACATTTTATTATTGTGCCAAAATGTTCCATTTAATACATCAGGTCGGAATCGCTATTCGGATATGCGTAAGTCCCGTTGCGGCTTTGTGCCCAGCCATTTAAATGCCAAACAAAATATATATTTTGCGAACATGACAGTGGCAACAAAAAATCAATTTGCAAATGTTTTTAGAGTGCAACCGAAAAGGAAGCGGGGAAACTTTGACATTCCGCACAACTTTGGCAGCTGCCGCTGTTGCTGTGGCCATTGCTGTTGCATATTTTCCAATATTGCAGGAAAATGAAACGAAATGCGACGCACGGAAAAGCTGCCAAGTGACCCCATTGGCAGCTGCAATGTCCGTTTTGTAATTAGCGCTCGATTCGACGACTCCAAGGGGAGTTTCCTGACCTCAATTGCTTTGTCACCATTTCAATTTGCAATTTCAGCCATTAACTAGTTACACTCGATGCAATTAAACTTGCACTTTTCCAGGTACCTCTGCATAGCCAGAAGAAAAGCGACAAACTTTGTCACGCCCCCTGCAGAAAACGGACTTTCCCTCGGAATGATGACAGCGGCTGCCACCCACTCAAAATGTTATTGCATAGTGAAAGTTCTGGTATATATAGTAAACACCCGGGGAATCGCGCAGATACAGATACAAAACCCTTCACCGTCCAGCTGCATGTGCGTTCCATTGGAATAATTTGAAATTGGAAAAAAGAGATTCTCCTTTTTTCGCCATCTTCTCGTTGAGTTAATTGCAAATTGGATGAAATTGTAATTTTACACTTCATTTGATTCAATTCATGGCTGATTGACAATTTAGTTTTTCATTAAGGTAACTGTATAAGAATTCAGGTAAACACTGTCGCAAAGAAAGTGTGAATTCGTTATAATAAAATATCTAAAGCAAACATGCACCTTTGTATAAATGTGATTTAAAATAGATTACTGCATCCTAATTAACGACACACACATTAAGCACACATTTTTATACCCGTTACTCGTAGAGTAAAAGGGTATATTGTATTCGTGCAAAAGTATGTAACAGGTAGAAGGAAGCGTTTCCGACCCTATGAAGTATATATATTCTTGTTCAGGATCACTAGCCGAGTCGATCTAGCCATGTCCGTCTGTCCGTCTGTCCGTCTGTCCGTCCGTATGAACGCTGAGATCTCGGAAACTATAAAAGCTAGAAGATTGGCATTTTGCATGCAGATTTTAGGAGTTCCTACGCAGCGCAAGTTTGTTTCAAAAAGGTGCCACGCCCCCTTTAACGCCCACAATCGCTTATATACGATTTTATTTAAATATAAATTTAAATATTTCGGAAAAGTAAAAATGCAGTTTTATTGTGTTTATCAATACCTATCGAAATGTAGAAGAAATTTTTCAAATCGGACCATTCGTTTAAAAGTTATGCGTGATCAAAGTTTCTATCTCCATCTCCCTCGCACTCCTTTTACCTGAGTAACGGGTATCTGATAGTCGGGGCACCCGACTATAGCGTTCTCTCTTGTTTAATCTATAAATTAAGAGTAAAATGATTTCTTTTTTATTTTTAGCTTTATTTTAAAGAAACAATTGGTATTTTTAAATAGTGTTAGTTTATTGTTAAAAATAATTACGAATATAGCTTTTTAGAAGTTATATTAGTAAAACATTTAATGAATTAACACATTAAAATATAAAACCTTTTTCATAAAAGTTTTGGGTCATATATATTTAATTCAGTGGTAGTGACTTAAACTTGTCGTATAAAGCAAATTTGAATAATGTATATTCGCTCAGTGCATGGTACCGCAGTCAGTGCGAAGCTTTCCCAGGATGAACCAAGAAATTGCGGCCAAATATGGCGGCTCCTTGATTGCAGGCATCTTGCAGAACTTAAGGAGGAAAAGTGTGTCAATGTGATGGAGTCTTAGAGAAGCCTAAGTGGCCCACATATTTTAGGACGTAGTCTTCGATTGGTAAAGAATTTATTAGGTAGTTTCCCTTTCGAACAATCATGCAAAGAAGAAGAAAATATTTACCACTTTATTTCAAAAAAATTTTTAAATTTCTGTCATATTTTTGGTGAAACCCATAAAGCCGATAACCTAAGACAAATTAAATTGCTTCGAATTCACAACTTAAAATTGTATAAAACTTCCTGATTACAATAACAGATATCAGTTGTCTATGTATACTATATTAATAAGTTTTTGATTTATTTTTAAAATATACTATTGCAAGTTGATGGCTCATATTTGCAAGAAAAAGGGTAAACATATAAAGTGCGCAATTCAGAGTAATTCTCGCTTGCTCCTTGTATATTTGCGTATACCTTATTAATTATTGAGACAAATTGGAGTCAGCCATCACGACAAGTTTTGAGATTTTGAGGCGGTTGGTTCGCATATGTACATGCCGAGCATTATGCATACGCAGTGTGGTAACACGTTATAAACAAAAGTCATAAAGCAAACTTAAAGTTATGAATTTTTAAAATTTCTGATTTATTTGCAGGAAAAACTTTTTTATCCCACCCCCGTGCAGACGTATCCCCACGTGTGTGTTGGTGCAGCGTGAAAGAAGTTGCCACTTTTTTTGCCGCATCTCCTGAATTTTTTGGCAAGTTTTTGTGCATACCTTTTTTGTTTTTATTTTTTTTTTGCTGCCTGGCATAAAGTTTGAGTTGTCACGTGACTTGTGAGCGGAGACGAGCAAAATTCGCATAAAATAAATAGCTGGCAGATAGAGGCAGGTGGCTGCGAGGAAACCGGATCCGGAAACGCCATTTACAGCAAAAGAAAGTGTGGCATATGCTCAGGCGCACGTTGCTTTTGTTTTAATATTCATATTCGGGCATCAGGAATTATTCGTTAGAATTAAGCTGCCAGGGCAGCGGAGATGGGACAGCCAGCTAGGAAGTGAGCTTAAAAGGGACAGCGAGCAAAATGCTTTGAATTTAAAATCTGCAATTTTCTGTTGATTGCCGCACCCAGCAGACTGCAGTTGTATAGTAACATACAGCAGCAGAGCAGCAACAATAGCAACAACCTCAAAGTGTTGGCGGTCGGTAAAAGAAAAAGGAGCAGCAGAAGCAGCAGCAGCAGAAGCAAAAGCAGCAGCAGCGGCAACATCATCACAACTTTTGCGTAAAATTCCAGTCATGTGTCCCTAACAAATCCCTGCATTATTCATGAAATGATAAGATGACTTTGTGCTGCCGTCGTCGTCATTCGCTCCAGAATCCCACCCACACACACACAGCCACCACGCCCACCCATCCATGTACCGGCCCCTCGCCAGAAAAACAACCCCCCATGCACGTAATATTTTTACATGCAGCTGCAGCACGGACTTTTCCTTCGGTCGCCTCCGTTTGTTGTCTGCATTTAACTACCAAGGATATCCGTTAACTATAAAATTCACACGCCACCAGCAAAAAACAAAACGAAAAGGTGTTTTTGATTTTAAAGAAAACTTTTTAAAGTGCCCGCATTATTGGCAGACCCGTATGAATATGTTAATGACTGGCTAAAATAAACTGCATCCCCTAGGGGATCCTTTACAAAACATGTGGTAGCACAATGCTTAAATATTCCTGTAAAATTCAGAGGGCCACAAAAATATTTTGTGTTAAAATATAACTTTAAAGGGGAACATTTTATTATACATTAGGAATGCAACAAAATATATACTTCTTAGGTTGACATTGAACTTTATTCTTTATACATATGGGTGGTCCAAAAAAAAAGAATAACTTCAATTTCTGGTCCAATAAATACTTTTGACGACCAACAAATTGTATTTAAAATTTTCCTTAAAATTACTACAATTTTCTGATCAAAGACAACTGTGCTTAAAAAATGTTTCGAAAAAATGCCCTAATTGCAGCAAAGCTCTTATTGTAAGCTTACGAGAGTATGACCTTAAAATTTTAATTCAAATTTCATATAAATAATTCCAAAATTTCTAAAACTGAACTATTTATTAAATTTCTTACATCAATATTACTTATAAATATTAAAAATGATTGCTGTGGTTCCGAACATTCTTTCTACAAAATAAAATAACAGAAGCAATAATAAGAGTAACAGAGTATAAAATTCGTAACAGCCTCCAGGATACTATTGCTGAAAATAACATTCGTGCTGTTAAGGATAACATGAGAACTGCTATAAGCCAACAGACTGGGCGACAAAGCTACAAAATCGCATCGACTCTCTTCGAACCGCTCTTTGTACTCGATTCTCGAGGACCCATGGGTCCTGTTACAGGCTCAGCTGTCGTGTAACCGAGCATCCCCGGCAGCCGAGGTCCTTTCAGATGCTGAGCGCACGGCATTACACGACAGCCGGTCACGAAGTCCTTTAGCGGCGGCGGCGCCGACTGCAATGGCATCCGTGGAGTTGAACTCACGAATCCGAGTCCACAGCTTCAGTCAGCTCGTAAGCCTGAAGCCGCGCGGAGATACTTTCCACAGGGATCCCCAGTCGCCAAACGATTCGTGTTCAATAAAAAAAAAACCATAAAACAGAGAAGAAGATTATTAACTTAGATAAGATAAAGTACATAATAAGTATCAGTGACTGTGCCAAGCCAACATAAAACTGTAAAAACTCAATAAAGGCAAACATCAACATCCCTGACAAAAGGTCAATTAACAAAAGCGTGCAGTCAATAAAAATCCAGTTAACCAAACGAAACAAAACGGCCAAAGTGTAAAGAATGAGGCGAAAGTTCTGAAAGTACATTCAAACCTACGCAAAAAATAAACCAAAAAAAAGAAAGAAGTTTAAATTGCATTGGACTGGCAACTTCCGCTTCCGTTGAGTGCTTCAATTTCAGTTTAATGTTAACTCCCACACAACCCAAATTGACAAGACAACCGAGCCAAAAATAAAGTGAATGTAAACCAAGAAACAACAAAAAAAGGTACTGGGAAAGGGGGCGTGGTCGAGGCAGGTGGATGGCTTATTCAAATATTAAACGCATGTATTCGTTTGAATTTGGCATTTAAATTATTTAAGTTGACAAACGTACATACAGAAGAAGTACAAAAAAGCAGGATGCCAGGGCGTCTGCCACGCCCACACGTCCTTGTTTCCTCTGTTTTTTCCTGCTTTCCCTTTCATGCGAGTTCGTACGCAAAAAAATACAGTGCTCAAACGATATTTTTGTTTTTTTTTTATATTGGTGAATGATTCAAAATGTCTGATACTTTTTATGTTGAATTCTTCATATTACTAAAATGTTGAACAAAATATTTAGTTTATCAAAATGTGATGATTTCTTATTAAAATAGATTTCTTTTTCTTTTTTCGTGGGCTTTTTATATTTTGGCTACACAAAAATGTTATTTAAAATTTTTATTAAACGTTACATTTTTAATTGAAAAATAGTGCAGAGACTTATATTTATTTTTTCCGTGTAGTTTCTGTTCACAGCTCCTTGGAGTTTTTCTTTTCTCTGGCTCTAATGTTTGTTATTTATTTATAACGACACTGACAGAGCGTATCCTTTGAACTTTTCTGCATGAGTTTGTCGCCGAGTTTATTTATTTATATTCTCTTGTGCCGTTTCTCCATCTCGATGTAGACTTTGTGCTCTTCTTTTCCACATCTCCCTTTGACACAGTATTCAATTAATTGAACTGCCCGTTTGACCTCCACTCGGTTTTTCGATTCTAGTTTTTGTAGCATCCTCTTGACTGCACTCGAAACAAAGGGATTCCCGGAGATGCGGAGGGGATAAAATGCATAAATCAACGCCACTGCCAAAGCCAAGAGCAACAATAACTGGAAGCAATTAATTTTATTCAAACAAGAGCAACAATAAGGACGACGACAAAAAATGGATTACGGCTGGCTGATGTTTCTGTTCATCGCACTATTAATTGGTAAGTTTTTGCGACCCTTCACCGGAATGAAGGAAATTATTATTATTTTTTATGGTTTTCGGGATTGAGTTTTTGTTTTGTGTAGCACTCAGGATAATATTTGTTTGGCTAATGAAGCGCTGGTGGGGATTTGTAAGCAACGGTGCGTATGCGTAAAGTGAGCCGGACAAATCGCCCTTGTCGTTTATTGTGAATCGGCTTATTATTATTTTAATTGTTGTTGGTACTTGCCGAGAACACCAACCGCAAATCAATATTGGGAAAGTTTTTGCCTCTGGCTCTTTTAATGACTTTTGCCATAATTTCAACGGCTGCAGCAGTTCCAGTGGCAGTTGCACTTGCCTCCATCCCTTTTGGCATTCGGTAATTTCTGCTGCCACAACTTTAGCTGAAGCAGCAGTGGCAGCATCAGCACATCTTGAGTGCAGTTTAAACTTAAATTGTATTTTTGAAATGCTCGCAATTAGGCAGACTGCCAAAGGCAGCCGCTCCGCGCTTTCTCCCGCATTTCTCCGACTTTTCATTCCCTCCCACACTCGAATTGCCAATGGCAATGGGGCAATTAATTTGGAGCGCATTAAATGAGCTGGCTCACTTCGCCTTTCACTCTGCTCGACGGGAACTAGAAATTGTATTCCATCATGTGTGCAAGAGCTCTGAAAAAGATGAGGGAACAGCAGTTGGTAAATTGGAAATAGGTAACTGCCAGAGCAGGTTTTCTCTGCTGCCTTGTTAATTTAAAATATCGCAATTGGCTTAGACTTTGTTGGGTATCTTGATAAGAGCAAATTTATGCTTGAAATGGTGGACTGTCTGACGGGGGGAATACCTTAATTACAAAGACCCAAAATATTGGGGGATTTCTATACTGATTAATATATTTGCTTAAAAAGTTTCTGTGTAGTAGAAAATAAATAAATAAAACATTCAATGCGCCCTTTTTGAAATTGAAAATCTTTCTGTCTGTAAAATTTAAATATAAATGACGTGATACCCTCACTATAAAATATATTGCACCATTAATGAGAAATAGGGATTGACATACTATGATTTTATTAACTGTTAAATTATTTATTAATTTATTTATATTAAAGCATATTAAAGAGCATGGGAATGGATTAAGTTCCTCTCCTTTCCATCTTCTTTTAACTGGGGCTGACACATTTTCCACACCCACCTCTGAGCACTTTCATTCAGGATTACATGATGCAATTCAGGACACTTGCACAAAGGATTTGGCCACAAAGACTGCCAGAGAAAGGAGTTTCAGGGAAAGTTCTGCTACGGAGTTGTAGCTTTCCAATTTGTGTGAACGATTCTATATTTAGAGTGTTTACCGGCAACAACAATTTGGCCAACCTAATGGAATTAAATATTGTGCATTGTGGGATGTCCAATTTACGATGTCGCCTTGGGTAACCACAAAGAAACTATAACAAATAACAAATGGTTGGATCCTGTTTATTTACTTTTAAAATCAGTAGGACTTTTCTGCCATACGACACCCAATTAATTTGCGGATTTAGATGCAACTAAAATAGGAATAACACTTTGTTTGCTGCTCTTTTAAAAGTATATAACTTTTTCTCCACTTTGTGGGTTTAAGTGGACGAGCTGATAAAATGAATATTTATGCTACTACCGAACGATAGAGATTTTTGTACACAGTTGTGTTCAAGAGAACATTATTAAGCTTATAAAACGTTTAAAGCGTTTGCAATTTTGACAAGTCTGTTGAGAGAGTCAATTATAATGTTCAAAAATTGTATTAAATAAAAAGGTAAATAATGGGCAGTTCTAAATGCTTAAAATTAAAGACAACGTATGGTATTTGGCGTATTTGAGATAAATTTTCTTTATAAAAATTTAAAGAAAAATTTATCGAATGTTATCAAATCGTTGCAATTAACGCCGATAAATCAAGTGAAGATAAACATGAAATCACAAATAACAAACGTTCTTTAACTAAAAAGTATAATTTATTTGACCTTCCTCTATTATTTAAAGCAAAGATGTATATTCAAACATGTGTCTTGTTAGAAAGAAGCACGCCGTCGTTAAACCACAGAGCGATCTAAAAAAAGACATTCCAGAGCAAATATGTTTGCAAAAATGTTTCGTTTCGGCATCTCTAAATAAATTTATCACCAAACTTGGATGGCATGGGTAAATTTTCTCCTACGTGGTTGTGGATTTCAGTGGGATAGCTTTGGGTATTCACGTATAAGTAAATGTGTGCTTTCCATATCTCGAATGAAATGTGCAGGTTAATTATCAGCAAAGTTTTCATGTGCTGAGGTGTAAATATATCTGTATTTGTATCTTTGTCCCCAGTTCAACCCCCTTCATTCCCATTTTGTGTGGTTAAGTGGGGAAGAAGCTTTACCCACACAATGCCATTTAGATTGTTTTGCCTGCGGATTGTTTAAAGTTTTCACTACCTTCCGTTGATTTAAATGCGTAATGAATTCCAGCAATTTGCCGTATTTTATCACCACTATCTTCAATCAATTTAAATAAAATATTTATTTGTGTAATTGTCCGAGGTTGGTTGCCTTTATGTTAATGTGCATATGTACAAAATGCTTAAAAGCTTTAGTGGTTAGTTCAAGGTATATTTTTTTAAAGTAAATAAAACATTTATAAGAGGGAATTTCTCTGTATCAAAGGTAAATTTCTCTGTATCAAAAATGCAATGCAAGAAAGTAAAACCATGTCATCATTTACAAATGCTGTGTAGAAACTATAGCTTTTAAAACATTTTTAAGGAAAACAAATGTGCTATATGTTTTTTTACTATTCTTACACGGTTCGAAAAGTTCGTTAGACTGTTTCTTAAATCTTGAATGCTTAGCATATCCTGTTGGTAGAATTCTGTTCAGTTTTCAATCCTTATACGCATCCTTCGGCTCATGTTAAATGTATTTTTGTCCTGACAAAAGTCGAGTCATTTGACATTTGGTTTGTTCGCATTTCTTATCTTCTGGACTAGCCACCCTCTGGTTGTTTACTCGGCTGGCGAGAGCCTTATCTGTATTGGAAGCCAGAAACTACATTCTAAGGGAAGCTACAATATGCCAGTTACATATGGCCCCCGTGTCCATTGCATTTTGTTTCTTGCCCACTCCATCTGCCCCTTGTGTCGGTCCACCTACCTGACTAACTAACTGTTTTGCATATTCATTTCATGAAATTTCAAATTTATTCGATGTCTCATGTGCCAGAACTTGGCCACAAAGCACCTGCCATCTCCCCCTGTTACCCCATTTTCCATTTTCCCAGGTCAGTCACCTGGACAAATTAAAAATTACGCATACTACAGCCACCGCTGAACATGTCTCTGGCTTTTGGTCACCAAAATTGTGTCACTGGCCTGTGGATTTTTGTAACCTACGGTACGAGGATGGCAGATTTCCATGTACTCATCCTACACAAAGTATGAGGAAACGCCCTACTATTCGATTACAAGAAATCGCCAGGGTTCTCTATTATCTAACATTGTTTTACTGTATGCAGCTCTAGGCATTTTCATTTTAAATGTCATAAACCTGAAATCATAAGGTTCTAAAGCGAAATACAAATTGATTTAGAATTAAGCTTATACGTTTCTGCATTCTAACGCATAACTAAAATTGGAAAAAATTGCCTAACTTGAATTTATTAATAAAAAAGGTATGTGATATTGACTATAACGTATTTGTTTATGCCTTTTAGACTACCCAATAGCTTTCGCCTTGTTCGTTACTAATATCAGTGTGCCCGAGATTGTTGACTTCCGGAACAATGTGACCTTATCTTGCAGTTACGATATGCGAGGTCACACGCTAAACTCGGTCAAGTGGTACAAGGATCACGAGGAGTTCTTCAGGTAACCCTTAATAGGTTTTATTCAAAAGGAAGATTTTAATCTATACCCTGCGAGTAGATATTCTCCCTTGTCGAGTCCAATTTACATGACATTCGGGGTTCCCGGACTGCAAGTGATCGACGGACAATACGTGTGCAACGAATCGAGCTGCAGGGTGGATTTGAGTTTACAAGGAGCCAAATCGACGGGACTTTACAAGTGCGAAGTTAGCGGAGATGCGCCTCATTTTAAACTGGCGGACAAGGCGGACAATATGACGGTGGCAGGTGGGCATTATATTGGGCAATCCAGCTTTAATTCAATATTTAATTTTCCCTTTGAACCAAATGTAGCTTTGCCCCAGATCGACCCTCTAATCGAAAGTTTTAATTCGATGTACCGCATGGAGGAGTTCCTCAGCGCCACCTGCTCCTCGGATTACTCCAGTCTGCCCACACGGCTCACCTGGTTCATCAATGGCGAACAGGTTGGTTTATTTTCCCATATTATATAGAGCTAATCATATGTACAAATTAAAAACATAATTGTCAAAAAATAAAGACAACAAGTTTTTAAACATTATTTTCGACATTTGACAAAAATGAATTCATTTTTAAATAAGGTTAATGGGTTTAAAAGGAATCTTTAATTTTTAAATTAAAGTATCTCCCGGATTTCAAATTTTAATAATTAACATAACGTAATGTTATAGACGAACTAAGTTTTCAATTCCCTCCCTTTTTTTTAGCCTCTTCTGGGTGAACTGCATCCAACCACCGACACGAGCATAGCGGCCCACGATTATGTTTTGCGCCGCCAAAGGCTTCAGGTGCACTTCTATTTGCAAGGACAACGCTTCTTCCAGGCCGGGAAAATCCTGGAGCTCAAGTGCGTTGCGGAAATTGAGAATTATCCGGAGCTGAGGCGCGAAAAGACGCTCAGTGCGTCGCTGTCGCAGTTCGACAATTTTAACAATCAGATGCCTCTGAGACATGCGAATGCAAGTGAGTAACCCACTCTTCACACATCTGTAGCTTAGTTCTTGTAGCTTAAACAAATCCCTGTTAAAAAAAATATATAAGTCAATCTTTTATAATAAATTTTGCCTATTTAATAAATTATTATAGCTAATATTTAAAATTAAAATTCCGAGTCAAAAGTTTTCTTTTTATCTAATCGATTTTTGGATTGGAATTCGATTTGATTAGATTTCCTTTCAATCCAATTAACTTATAACCGTGACTTTCCCTTTGGTTTATTTGCCTATGTCTTCTCCTTTTTTACCGAATCAAAGACTCTGGGGCGACACAAAGGAGCAGCCTTAGTGGCAGGACATCGCTAATTTCCGCAATCCTGGCAGCAGTGCTACTAATTCACTGTTTGCGGCGCCCTTCATGAACACTGACATCTTTCGGGGAATTGGAATCGCAGGAACAATTTAAGTCCTTGCGTTCGGAGTGGAAAACGCCAGGTATGGCTACTTTGTCAACTATATCATCACGTTAGTTAGTCAGTCAGTTAGTCACCTAGTTAGTTAGTTAGGATAACAGACAAAGGTAAGACCGCGAACTAGTGAATAGGGAAAGCTTTTTGGGTTGATATATGTAAATACAAATTAAGGAGTAAGGACAAAAGTGTTGAAGGTTATAAATGCTCAAGGAACAAGAAAAAAATACATGCTGTTATTTTAAATATGTTAAGTAAGTTTTTCTACTTTATTTCTGATAAATAAAGTTTAAATGAACAAAGTTCAAAAATAAATATTTAAAATGAAGTTGTTTCATAAAATGGTTTTGAGATTAATATTTGTAATTCTGCGTTTTAAATAATTTTGTTATAGGATTACATAAATTAAATCAGGCATTAATTATTAAAAATAAAACCTTTAAAACCATTTGTATATTTTCTTAGAGACATAATCATTTCTGCTTGGCAAAATTCAATATGTTAACGCAATGATTGGTGTGAAAAACACGTATTTCTTTTCAGTAAAAGCCATGTTATTCTTGTAAATGAATATTTTCATGTCGGTTAGTTTAACAAGCATACCGAATGAAATAAAACTGAAAATTAAAACGATGAAAAACTGCCAAAAAATTAATTTACCTGCCTGACACTGATACTAGCCAAAATAAGTCACTCTCCAGCAAACCAAACGAATTTCCAATATATGTATATAAGCGTACTTTTTTCGATTGTTGTTCGGCAATTGATTTTCATTCGAAGTGCACATGAAACCTTTTTCGAGCAAATATATCCACGCACTCCCCATGCCAAGGGTATTGGGTAAAATACAAAAAATAAAACACATATGAAACACCATAAAAAATAAGTGAACACATCAAAAGTAAAAAAATAAAATGAAATGCGATTTTATCAGTGGAAAAGCAGAATGCAGATGCTGTAAAAATCATTATAATTAAGTCTAGCATAAATATGTTGTAAATACAATTTTAAACATCCAAAACAGAGAACAAACAACTATAAATCATGTCACTAAGCCAGACCCAAATACGTATGTATATAAAGCTATTTGCAATACATCGCAGCATGTATTTACTAAGGCCGAGATAAAAACGAACAGCAATTACATAGCTAGTGAAACTAAACAAAAACGCAATAAACATTTCATTTAGCTGAGCAACTACAAATAGACAGTAATAATAATACAAAGGCCCCTTAAAAAGATCTGGCGACAGATGGCCAACTAAAAAATACATAAAAAAGAGGCCTGGACGTTTTTGAAATCACATTTTGTTATTCAGTATATCCAATTAAAATAAAACTCAGAGTGTATGATGGAAAAACATATAAAATATAAAGTATAAATGTATAAATTAATTTACCTACTCATTCGCACTTCTTTCGGTTGTAAAGAATAAAAAACACACACGATAAAATAAAAATAAACGAGAGCAAATAACGATAATGTACATAAATGCATTTACTTTAGTTTTTTTATTTTGGCGAATGGCCATTAAATTGTGTAAAATATTTCAAAAGGCGAACTGCAATGCATATGTTTTTTGTTTTCTTGCTGTTCATGAAAAATTCAAATAAATAAGATAAATAAATAATTGAATTTATGGATTTCAATGCGTTTATTCAGAGTTCGAATTGCTAATCGGTATTATAACAGACAGGTTGGCGCACCAGTTCACTATGGCAGTTTTAATTGAAAGCTAGGGCTTGGGAAATAAATAGGTTTGGTCGTTAAATAATATTTACAAAGTGTGCAGTTTACCGTCGAGCGTTTAAGTGAATTATAGGCATGGTATTAAAGTTACTTTCAGAAGTAATTTATTTAAATTTTTTTTCGGGTTCTGAAACATACACGTCTTCCTTTAAATTTGATATACATACATGAAAACCCTTTCTAAACTTCATTTTCATTAAAGCAATAATAAACTAACATATTTTTTAGCACTTAACCTTTTTAAAAGCTTTAAGAACGGTTAGGGGCAACCAAGAAATTTCAAAGAAATTATTACTAATTCCCTGACAATTTCGACCTCTTGACAGTGACGAAATGTACTCGTTTAATTTGAAATAATAACTTGTTTAACTACGCAAATTTGCACAATTAATTATGCTAATGAGACGCGGCCCAAAAGGGCAACTGGTGCGGCTCCTGAGAGCCGAAAGTCGAAAGCCGAGCAAGGGCTTAAACAATAAAAAGGGTTAAATAATTAATTTCAATGCTGCTGCAATTAGTTGCCACTAAATGTTGCATGAGTTCTGTCCGAAAGATAGGTCGTGGGACACACATACACACCGGATAAAATGGAGGATACCAAGACGAAAAGCCGAGAAAAAGGGAAATGCGAAATGAAAGAGAGAGGAAGGACAAAGGACAAGGGCCAGGACCTCTTAATGAGCCTGGGCCTGGAAGCTAATCAAATTAGCCTTACCATGGACTTTTGATCAAAAATGCCAAAACTTTTTACATTTTCACTCCATTTCGCGCCAGCATCGGCCACATGGCGTAAGCGTAATTTATGTGATTTTAATTAGCCAGCCGAACAAACGGACAGTCTGAAGCAAAAACATGCATGACTTATGACGCATTGCTGTCATATTCACGATTCGAAAAGTACACATAATTGAAATTAATTTTGAATTATTCTCGGCTCGACGATTTTTGTGATTGTCGGCATGGAATTTCAAACATTTTCAATTAACAAACGGAATGAAAGTGGCCCAGACAGTCGCTTATCAAGTGGAAGTTCTTGAGTTGCGTCTAAGTCACCGAAAATAAAGTGAAGTGAATTTTTCGCGCTTTGGCATTTGTCAAAGTTTTCCTCCCCAGTCCCTTGAGTGTCCTTTTTTTTCCAGTTCCTTGCTGCACTCGTCTCCTGTTTGCGTTTCATTAAAATCCATTAAAATGCTGCAAATCAAATTAAAAGTTTCAACTTCGGTCTGGCAGTTGGCATCGTTGTCAGACCATCATCATCAGCCGTTTACGGATCTTCCTCTTCATTTGCATGCGCAACATTTTCCACAGACAATTGCAAATCCTTCGGTTCTTTGGTCCTTTGCTTGCTGTGCAAAAATTACTTTTTAATTTCTTCGCTAATTCGTTCAATTTGTGTGTCGGCCGATGGGCAGGCAGTCGAGGCCGTCGTCCATTGTTTATTAATTACATGTGGCCGGCAGCGAGCGCGGGGCGGGACGTTAACCATCAATAAACAAATATCGAAACGAATCTGTTATGACCCGTTGACCTATTGAGCGCTACGTGACCCACAATGGCTCATTTGTATTTTGTTTGTGGCCCGAATGGCAACCTCATCGTCCGCCTGCCACGCATACCAAGCAGTTGTTGATGTTGACACAAACGCTGTCAGCTCCGAGTTGCTTATTCCCAAATTGATATGCAAACAGCACAGCCCGGTCTGGCTGAAAAGCCGAAAAGGCTGACGGGGCCCTGAACGCGGTGAAAGGTCGGAGGTCGGCCTGCTCGCCACCTAAATGCTCTTGTCGGCGCAGAGATTTCAATTTTGATTCAGGTCGCGCCTCGCTCTGTATTGGATAATCAAAACTGGTAAATATTAAAAGCGAAACGGGAGTCAGTTCGCGGAATAGCTTATGTCAGGAAACGAGCTTTACTTGTCTTAATACAGGTGGGATAATGGCAACTGCTGTGTTAGGTAAGTAGTTAATGCACCCCATTATATTAATAACAAAATGAGCCCTACATATGTAGATACTTAGCAATCCATTAATAAATATTTCATTATTATACCCGTTACTCGTAGAGTAAAAGGGTATACTATATTCGTGCAAAAGTATGTAACAGGTAGAAGGAAGCGTTTCCGACCATATAAAGTATATATATTCTTGTTCAGGATCACTAGCCGAGTCGATCTAGCCATGTCCGTCTGTCCGTCTGTCCGTCTGTCCGTCTGTCCGTCTGTCCGTCTGTCTGTCCGTATGAACGCTGAGATCTCGGAAACTATAACAGCTAGAAGATTGGCATTTTGCATGTAGATTTTAGGAGTTCCTACGCAGCGCAAGTTTGTTTCAAAATGGTGCCACGCCCCCTCTGACGCCCACAAGCCACAAGCTGTGGCTACAGTTTAGATGCTATTATGAAAATTTTTTTTGATATGTATTTGTTTCGTCAATACCTATCGATTGGCCAAATAAAAGTTTGCCACGCCCACTCTAACGCCCAAAAACCCATTAAACACTTAAGCCTGGCTAGCGCCTACATTTCCGCCTTTCATGGCGTATACAATAGCGCCATCTAACGGATGAATTTGGAACAGCTGGCCAAGGTGCTCAACAGAGTCAACGTTAATTCTCGATAAGGATTTCTATTAAAGGAAATTGCGATGGCTTTTATTTGTCAATACCGAACTATATCCCAAGAACTATGCAAATCAAATCAAGTTAGCCAAATTGGAGGTGTTCCCTGGGTACAGATTTTAACATAAAAATCGGGAGCTAACTCGAGCGGCGAAAAACATACAAGAGGGCATATTTATATTAAGTTGTTTAGCTGAGTAACGGGTATCTAATAGTCGAGGCACTCGACTATAGCGTTCTCTCTTGTTTTTAATTAATTTCTTTAGGATTATTTGAGATACATGTTTATTAGATACATACTAATCTATCTAATAATTAATATCGTTTCTAATCTTGATTTTCGTTATCCTATAGTATTTCGGTTTTGATAAAAATACTTATTAAGATTTAATGTTTTGTACATCCCAAAATCGAATTTCAGCCGAAGTGTCTTATAAGATCGAAAGCAAGCTGGCTTATCAGGCAAACAAAAACGAAATCAAGACCGACATGGCATGAAATTCAAGGACGGCTTACTCCACCCTCAGAAAGCAGGCAACAGAAAACGGCTTGTAAAACGCACTGTAAGACAACAATTGAAAAGAATTACCTCCTAAACCAAGTACAAAACACACACGCACTGCCATTTGAAAGAGCTCAGACCGACAGACAGACAAATGTATGCAAAATGCTTTTTGGCAAAGAGGCCGACACACGACTACTTAAGGCTCTAACCTCCAGTGTTTGGGGGCTGAGTTCAGGGAAGTGCTGGAATTTGGGGGCAGGAACGCCATCGGCAAAACGTAAACTCTTCAATAATTGAACGTGTAGTCATGAGGAAGCGATAAAATCGAATTGCTTCCTTAATGTGTGAAATTGATACAGGAAACAATTTTCCACATTGTTATGGCTCGCACATGGTGCAAACGAAAAGGCAAAGGCTTTGGCATTGCCACTCTGGCATCTTCATCGGTGACATAGGCCAGCCATCAGTTGGAGCTCCTCGGCTGAGATTACACCGAATCTACACTCGGAAAAAAATCAAGTGCTTACCTTTTAAACGAACATCAATTTGGAGGGATCAGCTCATAAATAATATTTGCATATTTCTGTGGGATTTCACTCAAGCCAATAATGTAATTGTAGTTTTTAATGATTTGTAATATTATAAAATCTTGTAGTTCATATTAAAATACTTGTTATACATTTTTCTATACCTTTATAGCGTTTTTTACATTTAAAATGTTTTACATTTTAGTTACTATGGATATATTTAAAGGCTAAATTTGATGGGGCCCTTTATAAGGTGAATTTTATATAATTCTATTAATGGAATATAATTTTATATGATTGAATTAATTTCCGCATTTCGTCAAGTGCACTGCCGAAGTTCGATTTCAAGTGATTCTGCCCAGACACAAGCCAAGGGCTCAACTCACTCGCAGCCGGGCTAAATATTATATTTCAAGGCCCTCGTCCATTGTACATCACCTTGCGACGGTGGCTCATATCCCCATTTTCCCCGCCACTTGCGGTCCATGGTCCATCAGTGCTTGCAAATATGCTTTTGAATTGGTTTACGGCCATTGAAGCGCGTACATTAGAGGACCCGGAGACCCACGACCCGGGATCTGCTAACCGGGATCCGTTTCATATACCTCCCCGATTGCATGACCGCTCCTTGTTGCTCCGCCGTTCTCGGCGAGCTTTTGCTAATGGCGTGGCTAACACGATTTGCGGCTAGAGCATCAGCTGAAAATCGGCATCTAGTGCACAGAGAGAAAGAAGTAATCAGTTTTATTTCCAGCCTATCTCAAAATGCTTGCCTTAAACCTTAATGGATTTTCTAATTACTTAACAAATTTCATTTGTTTTCGATACCCATTTTATGAATTTTAAGAAAACCAATTACATATTTTAATATTAGAGCTGTTGTAAGGTTCAGTTCAGGACCTCCTGCCTCTAATACGCGTCAATTTCAAGCGGTGTGCCAGTCGAGAATATTAACAGCGCGTACAGCAGTAACAACAACCT
Source organism: Drosophila fuyamai (assembly GCA_018153365.1). Taxonomy (NCBI): domain Eukaryota; kingdom Metazoa; phylum Arthropoda; class Insecta; order Diptera; family Drosophilidae; genus Drosophila; species Drosophila fuyamai. The sequence goes on along the minus strand of JAECXW010000116.1, from coordinate 7,764,680 downwards.
GGCTAAAAACATTGTTAACTCGCAGAGAGCCGTGTGCCGTTTACATAGCTCGTTGCACTGCGGAAGGTCCTGGGTTCTGAGTCCTGATTCCCGTGTCCTGGGTCCTGGGAATTCCCTCGGAGCGGTATAAGGACGCAGGTCGAGGGCCGAAGAATGGCAAGACGACGCGACGTTGCGCGACAATTTTCCGCTTGAATTACGCTCCCGGTTCATGCTTCGTTTGTACAACCCGTGCGGGGAAGGGAAATGGCGTTGGGTGGCAGGTGGAAATCGCGAAAGGATGGGCGGCTGGCATGGAAAAAATAAATAAGCGGTAGCAAATTTCCATTTTTCCCAGGCCAAAGCGAAAGCCACTCCAGAAGGAGCATCTCCTGGCTCACGCACCGTACGCTCAACTAAAAATCCACCTAAAGCCGGCGATAGAAAACCTGCTAAAAAGACAAATTGACAAAGTGTAGGAATATGACTTATCACAGTTGATAATATTGGACATAAATCTTAGATTATATACATTTTAAATGGCCAATAAGTTTAAAATAATAAAAAATCTACTTTAAATTTTGTAAGTTCCGTTAATAAGAAAACTATTTCTTACTTTAATAAAGCTTTTCATCTTTCATTTATTTATTCTTTGAAAAATGATTAAAAATATCTGTAAATAAATGAAATGGGAATTTTTTATCTAGTGTAGCGGAGCAGGTGCGACAGGAATCGCGACATTCGACGGTGGCTTCTTTGCTGTGACTCCTGCTGCCTGGACCACGCCCCTTCTCCCGCAATATACCCGCCCTTCTCCTTGCTCTCCCCGCCTGCTTTACACTAATTCTCCCCAGAGATAAGCCCTATGCAAATAATGAAAAACTATAAAAACTCATGTGCGGCCAAGCGAAGAGAAAAGCGAGTGGAGAAGGGCGAGGAGGTTGCAGGAATCTGGTTACAGACAACCGGGACGTTGAGAATGAGCCATGGAAATAATATCGGGAAAATAAAAATGTGCAAAAGGGCGGAAAATAATTCAACTAAACAATGTACACGTATTTACATAAATGGATGAAGCCGCTATATTCAATTACCCAGCTTAAAGTAGTTGACATGGAGGGGGAAACAATAGCGATAAAATGTTTTAGCTCAAGGTGAACGCGATAAGCGGATACTTGTTGTCATGGCAATTGGCTTTTAGAATTAGGGTAGCAATAACTTGGGTTGATATATCCTATTTTGTGTTATTTTATGAAGGTTCTTTCCTTTATAATGGCACTGCAGAAGATATTCTAATAATATAAGCAGAGATTTCCGACCCTAAGAGGTATATAAAGTATATATTCTTTTAGCATCACTAGGCGCGTTGACATAGCCATGTGAACTCAGATGGAAACTTTCGCAATCTTCCTTTTATATTTACATGCATATCAAGTTTGAAAACAGCGCTGATCAGACGACTTTATCCTAAATCTGAATTAAAATTATCGGCAAATTTGCTGTTTTTTAAGAAATTTTTGTATTTCTCGATTTAAACTATAATTTTTAGATTGATTTTGGAAATTTGACACTTTTGAGCTGTAAATGCCAATTGATTGGATATTATATATCGAATTCAACGAGGTATAGCATTCCAAGATTTGTCCATTCTTTTCCAGGTTCTTGATCAAAAAACAGAAACTAGAGTTGATTGTTTCCAAACTAAGGATATACAAAATAAATAAAAAAGCCCTGATTTTTTTCTAACTTGGACAAAATATGACTCGCAACCAAATAGTTGACAGTTTGGACAATCGATAGAAAATTTTATAACATTTTTAACACATTACTTAAAACACATTACTTTAAAACATTACTAAAGTCTAGGGTTATCTGCATCCAACTGTTTATGCTAATCGCACATTACAGAGGGCAAGTTGCGGCCTTGAAGACATTTGGCATTTGGCTGTTAAATTGACAATTTTATCGGAGGAATCTTTTGGCCTGGAAAAAGCGGAAAACGCCCTAGAGTACTCAACTCTTTGGCATCAGCACGCACAGAGACAATATCAATGGGCAATGTAATGCGCGCATATAAAATGATGGCAAACATTTACAAATGTATTGCGACTATAAAGATTTTACGCAAAACCAGAATAACGAAAAACACAAAAAATTACATCCAAGAAACAAAAATCGAAATCTAATAAAAATTTCCATTTTTCTATGCGCAGTTAACTTTATGCGACAGTTGTTTGTGTGCGTGTGCAAAGTGTTAAGTGCACACGTACACACACGTACACATACACATCGGACAGCAGTCGAAAGGGCAAACTTTTGTTTCTCAGTTGCAAAGCGGCACGCCCCCTTTCCCCGCCCTTATTTCCCGGCGATCCCCTTTTTCTCAGATCCCTTCAACTCATAAAATCGCAGTAGGCACGCACCACCGCCAAAATGTGCGGCACAGTGGCTCAGATGGAAAAGTTCCTCAAAGTTTAGGGAGTTTTAAGGGCTAATAGGCGAAATGGGATTTTGCTGGAGAGTAAGGTTAACTGAAAAATCCTACTTTTTGGCACAATAATATAGAAGGGTAAGTAAAGACAGGTATACCTTTCTGTTATTAGGCTAACTCAAAAAAATGAATATCAGCTTACGTATCATTATTCAAAGGACTAGTATAGATGTAAGTCAATATACTTGCTTAAGCTATTAATTCCGTATTAGACAGCTTCAGAAAAATAGTTTATGAGGACGTGATTCCTAGCTATTTAAATATCCAACAGTAGCTGTCCTTATATTAAGTTATAATATATTTTTTTTAAAATAATATTGCATACACAAAACAAATTCAGGCTCACTGTGCTTGCCTTTTTTAACAGTAAAACGCTTATGGGTTACGCACACATATAGCCGGACAATTTAAATATATGTATATGTGCTTCCATAGATATATATTTCCTTTATCTTGGGTAAACTTTTAAACTTTTTTAAAACGCCGCGCCAAAGCCGAAATGAAAGAATGCCAGACACACTTCACAAGCTTTTGTTTTTAGAACCAGGAGGAAAGGGGAGGTAATGGTAAGGGAGGGGGTTACAGGGAAAAAGGGAACTGATAAGAGGCGGGGCAGGAGGCCATATTCCCTGTTGAAAGCCATTTTGCACGCTGGCAAGCATTATTTGGTAAAGAATATGCCCAGAGCAATGCACATAGATCCAGCTAAAAAGCGGCAGATACAGAGGGGGATATTGTGTGCGAAACGAGGAGGTGTTGGTGTTGCTGTGGGGCTGTGTGTGAAAAAGTATGTGCAAACTTTCGTAATTTATGTCATACGAAGTGTTAACCGCATGATGGCTGCACGCCGGATTGGATTTACATTGCTAAAACTCGAGCAGTCGAAACTTCACCGGCTAAAACGTCGACGACGACGACTCCGGCTCCGGAACACGGACTACGGTCTACGGCCACAGCCGCAGCCGTCCTGCTCCGGACGGAGAAGTTTCCCTTGGTACTCTACACAAAGGTATAACGACTGAAATAACAAGCATAATTTAATATACATATATTACATATTTGGCAACAAAAACTATTTTCAAGAAAACAATCAAATCAATTGCTTTTATATTTCAATCTAAACATTTATTTTATATATCACTAAATACTCAACAAAATTCTATGATTTTCTAATGTTTTAGTTAAATCAACCTAAAAAAATATTTTTCTTGATTTTTCTTGATTCTTAAAAAAAAACATTAGTAGAATTAAAACTGTTATGACAGGAACTCTAAGCTATTGATTTAAAAATTAAAATAGGTTTTCTAATACTCATAACAGAACAAATTAAAAAACTCGTCGGCTTAGAAAATAAACCACTTATATTTCCTACTGGCTATATTTGAAATGTAAGAAAAATTAGTTTTATGTGTTTTCATTGTTATGTTAATACAATGTTGATTTTATCGATTAGATGTCTGAAATAAAACTTGACTAATTAAATCCTTAATAAATACTTCACAAAATCAGTTGTACATTTAAAGATAAATTTTAATAATGAGTCATTGTAAATGACACAAGATATAAGTGTTCAAAGAGCATTTTAAATATTCGTTTTCAAAAATTATTCACTCCCTATTTGTATTGTTTTTACTGCAGTAACAACTTTTCATTGGCGATAACTTGACTTGGAGGGGAGCTTTTGCGGCTCGGCTTTGTGTGGCCGCCTAATTGTTTTCAATTTAATGACCAGGCAGCAGATCAAATTAAATGTGTGTCCTGGGCACTGGTCACGTTTAAAGGGCCTTCCACGCCCCACTTGACCCTCCTCACGATTCGGCGTCTAATGAAAGTTGGTTAAATAAATAAATAAATGTCCATTTAGTTGCGCCCTTTTTGTGTATTTTATTTAACTTTCTGCCGGAATTCCCTTTGTAGCGGCCGCATCATGTCCTTAACCTTTTTTTTTGCGGTCCTATTGCTGGCTAAGGAACTTATTTTTTTGGGGCCCATGGGCGGTCCGGTTACGAATTTGTATCTCATTTTCCATCGAGTGTCTGTGATTAATTGCCCTTCAATTTCCAAAAATTATTTACAAAAAAGAGATGCCGCAGAACAGGATGAAAGGCAGGAAGGAAACCGACCCCAATGTGCCAGTATATCTGTATCCAATAACATTTGAATGGGCAAAGTTCTTTGCACGAGCATGAAGTTGGCAATTTGTAATTTTCCGACTTCTTCGGTTGGCGGGTGGCTGGCGGTGCAATAAAAAAGCGACTTTATGCCAAATTTAATTAGGCGCAAAGCTAGGCGCCCAAAAAGACGGAGTGAAAAACGAGCGGATGACTTCGATTTGAAATGTTGCCAAAAGCGCGCAAATTATTTTTGGGGGATCGCCTTTGAAAAGGGTTGACTTTTGACCCCGCTGCTCGTCCATTTTTATTTTATTTTTCTCTCTCTTTTTTTTTGCTGGCAATTTAAAAATGTTTAAAGAGCACATTAATCAGACGCTGTGAGCTAATATTGAGCCGACAATCCGTTCGGTAGCTATTGTATTATTCGCTCAATATTTCATGACAGGTCCGGCAAATTGCTCATACGTCATGTGGACGCCATGAATAAGCTTACGCGGTGCTGCAATTTGCCGTTAATAAGTTGAACAATTCGGAGTGCGATTTCTGGCTTGATTTCTGGTCAGCGTGTGTGCGTCGTCGAAAGAACAACAGCATTAAATTGCCAGCAATTACGTTTTTATTGTGCTAAAATGCACCTGTGCATATTCCTGATGGCGCAATTTCGAACAAAAACAAACGACATCGGAAAGAACAACATTGCATGGTCGATGGCGGTCGATGGCCGTCGAGGGGTGGGTTGGGGGCCACCCAATTGGGTGGATCGACGGACCGATGGGTGTGGCATTGGCTGGCTGCAAGAAAACCAACAACTGTGGTAACAGTAGAATAACAGCAGCCTGGCCCCGCTCTACAAATCGAAGGTTTTAGAAAAGCGTGCCTGGTACAGATACCAACAGTTAAGATCAAAGTATTAGAACTACTGCATAAGTAAATGCTTGTATTCAAAAAAGGTAGTTCAAGTTAGTATATTACATTTACGGTTTTTATTGATTAACTCAAAACTGAAACTTTTTTCCAGTTATTAAATATCAAATTATGTTCATTTAATTTCATTAGACGTTTTAATTTTGAGTAATTGAGTGTATTTAACTTAAACTTATCAGTCTTACACCTTTTTTTAGTTAATTAGACCTTAGTTTATACCTGGTGTAAAATATTACTACATTCATACGAGATTTTTATTTTATCAATGTCTCATAGCCACTTATTTGACTGCTGCTGTATGCCTGCATGTGGCCAATATTAGCACAGGTAAATGTCCAAAATTAACATTGAACTTTGCCGGAGTGGAAAGAGCAGAGCACGGAACCAAGCAGACGACTGACTCTCGAACAATATTATTGCAATTTTCCGGGCCCTGCATTGGGCTTAGTGTTAAGCTTAATGTCGGGTCCAGACATCCGGCTGCCCGATAACGGGCTGACCATAAGGCTGCCACTGCAGCTGCAACTGATTTTGCATCTGCTCCGGCAAATGACGATGTCCGTGTCGCATATTGTGATAGGCCCGTGCCCGCATCAAATTCAGGAAGTTTATCAAGGGTGTGAGGGGTGGGAAAATGCCTGTGATGGGGGTGTGTCACCGCCTGCCCCTGGCATGCATCACTGGCTATGCAAACACGAGCCTCGCCGGTGGAAGTGGCGATGGCGATGGACTGGGTCGTACGATGGTGTGGTGGTGCGTGCACGTGGAGAATGGCAATTGTTGGGCTTAGGCCAAATCATATACCACCATGGGATAGTTTCAACGAAGCGCTGCTAAATTGCTGTGATTTAGAAAGAAAAAAACAGAGAGATATTAAAGTACATCTCTTTATATTACTAAATGTGAAATGTTTACAAATTAAAATATTGAAGCTTGGCCTTGCTGACACAAATTTGTGGTTCGGTGACCTAAGAAACAGTTATGTAAAATGTAGGGGGAGCAGTTCCCAAATTTACAATTACTTAATTTTATTGCTTATTTAAATTAATTTCCACAAATTCTTCTTTTTAAGGTGCATTGTGTTTTTAATAGGTTTCCTACTTTATTAATTCGTCGAATTGTCCCACAGTGCGTTTGTCTTGTTTGTCTATCATAGATTGACTTGCTGCTGTTTGGCTACGGCAACAGTTGCCGCTCGCAGGGCGAATTCAAAGGAAGACCCACTGACGCATCGCCTGGACGGAAAGGACGAGCACCATAAGCAGCAGGAGTCAAAGGAGCAGAAGGCGCAGAAGGAGCAGGTGGAGCAACAATAGCCTAGCGCTGTTTGAACTTCATTAAGCAGCTGTAGTGGCAGTGGCACTGAAACTGGCAGATGGCGATTTGGGGGCACAAGGGAGTACGGTTGAGTGGGCGGATGGGTCAGATCATGACTTTGATTTGCGGTGACCACTCAAAAGCAGCCGCAAACGGTGCATTATTATAACATTGTTCTAAAACCCAAACTCATCCCCCGAAATTCGAACACAACTGTTGCAGGCATTACCGCAGAATTAGCAACATTTGCGGTGCGTGGCGAGTGCGTTAAGTTGGCAAATAATGCTTAAAGTTAACGTCAGATCCTTTTGCGGTTTGTCACTTGGTCAGGCATCGTAACAGCCCAAATTTGAAATACCAAACCCACACCAGGACACCTGAGTGCGAGTATGAGTGCGGTCTGCTGGGCATTTATGCGTCCATTCACTCAACTCCATGCCTCATTTGCCGACCAAGTGCGTCTCGCTCGGCTTGGGGCAAAATCCCCGGACTTGTCATCACAGTGCTAGCTCATAATATAATATTGATTGGGTTAACAGCTGGGGCTTCGAATAGAGAGAGGGCAGTCCCCACACAAGACCGTTGCCAGGCCATTTGGTTATGTATGCAACTTATTACGTGGTCGAAAGGATTTCGAATCTATCTCAGCTGCTTCCAAATGCACGTTCAGAAAATATAAACCAGCATAAATGGCATAATAAGCTCACGCAAATGGGACACTTGTTGACCAGGCAAATTTGTGTGCGCATATTATTTATACTTAGCCAGGTCACATTTCAAGTGGTCGGACTAGGGGTGAAAATTTCTGTCTATAAAGAATATATCAGAAGCCATTTATTCTATATTAATTGCTATTTCATTCAAAACTCGTGCAGCAGAAGAAAAAAACACCTTTTAAATTTAAATTTCATTTTTTGAACTGCATTTTTAAAAGTAATTATTTATTTTAAAACACTATTGAATTTAGAATGATTTTAAATACTGTATTATTTATATAAAAACTCTTACAGCTTAAAGTTAAATTCAGTTGACCTAACGTATATACTTTTACACACATTTTGTCTAAGCTTCAAAAGCTTTCCCTGCAATAACATCAATGGCACTCCCTAAATTTTTTGCGTTCTTTTTTCTGTCCTCTTTGATTTCCATATATTTTATTACGTCATGACCTTACATAGTATTTTTTTGCCGGACATCAGGTGATGCCATAGCGACATTTATTTTATATGCAACATAAATTGAGAGGGGTCAGTCTTTGCAAGAATGTCCTGCTGGTAATCAGGCATTGTTCTGCCAACAATGACTCAATTCGGGCACAGGTAGCAGGGTACAGGTTAACGACAATAACGTGCAGCTTTAATTAACTCGAAAATAAAACGAAATTAGATAGGGAAAGGGAAGGAGAGGGGTCATTATGACACAGATGGGCAGGGTGAGGGCCTTAACCTTACTTTTTATATTTATTAACCCTCTGCTTGCCTTGGCCACCACAATAACTGTAATTTCGCTTTATGACTGCAAATCACAACCGAAACATAAAGGCAGTGGCATCAGGACAACAACGCACTCAGTCCTGTTAGTTGTGTGTGTGCACTCAAAAAAAAACAATAATATAATATATTATATATATAGTCTAGAGAAATATTATATTAATCAAATTTTTAAATTTATTTTCAAATCGGGAATTGAAAAATCAAAATTAGTGTTTTTAAATATTCAGAAATAATATGTAGCAAAAACAACTTACTTAAAACATAGATGTAAATATAGTTTTGACATCCGAAAATGAATATTAACAAGAGTATGTACACAAAGCGTATATTTAATAGATTATTTTTCAGTGTGTGCACTCATTGCTACCAGCCGGACAACGCTGCGTATACGCAACCTTTTCTTATGGACAATTGATGTCTGCACTGCTACGGTTTTCTCCGTTTGTCCGAAACCCACGGACCAAACAGACCGTTGTTTGCCCGCTGGTATTCAGTCCTCGGTCCTCGTTGGTCGTTTGTAATGTTGTTGTTAAGTCCGGAACATGACATTAGCCATTAACTCGCTGCATGCTTGCCTTCGGTTTACATTCGCAAATAAAACACAGGCGCAGGCCAGGGACGACGGACTGCCCACAAAAGACAAGGGCAAACAGAGGGAATCACAGTTGAAATGAAAATGTATAAAAAAGGACATTTGAATTGGACTTATGGGACCACAGCAAGCGTCGCAGCATCCACAGAGCAACACACAGAAACATTTTATTCTTATTACCCCAGCGCTGCAGGGAGGGATGGCAGATTGTACAGATATATCTTGAGGATATGGCAGGGTATCCCACTGTTCAGTAGCTTAGCTGGGAGGACAATAAGCTGTCATTGGCATGTACCGATCTGTGGAGAGCAGCTGAAGACGATTTTTCTATAGATTTGTCGTTCTGTCGTTAAAGAAGTAAGTCGTATTACATGTTACTACTTATAATTCAATCTATATTTTAAATAAAGGAATTAAACAATAGGCACTATAAAAATATTCTTTATAGTAAGCTAACTTCCTACTGTCCATTTACCAAAAAATGTATAAGTAAAGAAAAGTAATAATTCTTTGGACTTTTTATCAATAAACCAAACTTATTTCAGCATCTTTGCGATCACGGTTCCATCAGAAATCACAGTTTATTTACTTACCCAACCCGGAGATTGGTTAACATGTGACCCAAAAACAAAAGACGTGTGTGTCTAAAAATAATAACGACTTGCCAAATAAAAACCAACAGTGATGGCATCCCAAAGTGCGTGGATTGGGTTGGGTTGAAGTTTGGGTTGGAGTTAGGGTTGAGGGATTGAGCACTCGCTCGGACATTCACTCTTACACACATCGTCCAGCATTGAGGTAGTTAAGAACAGCAAGACGAAGTCATCGTTTCAAAGATTCCAGAGTTGATTTCTTTTGCGTTTTAGCCTCTACTCAGACTTGGTCCATGCACTCCAAATATTAAATGCTTAAAACCCAAGAAGCTAAAGACAATTTTTCTTAGTTGAATGGACTGTCTCATAATTCTTCTACATAAAAAATAAATTTAGAGAATAAAGCACATATTCACATTTAAATTTTAAGCGAATGTTTATAATAAGTAAAGGTTTTTTATTAGAAGTTTTATTAATTTATGATCTTGTAAATAAACAGAAAAAGAATTTTATATTGTAAACTATTTGCTGTTTCTTGAGAGCTTATCTCTTTGATTTAATCGATGTTAAAATGCTATCAAGATTAAAGTTATCCTTTTGTAATGTAATCAAAATTTGAATTAGTATTTATTCTTTGCAGTGTATGCCTGGTCCTGATTCTGGTCCTTGTACGAGTCGTGTTCCTTCTCCTGGGCTGCCTGCTTGTTTTATAACCTTTTCACTTTATTTCCCTGGGGGCAGATAAAAAATGAAGAAATCCTTATCACAGCGTGTCAAGGATTTGCTTTTGTCCATTCCGCAGGACAAGCGCCTCCATAATACGCTTATTTGTAACGCATTGTGGGCGTGGTCAAATGGGCGGCGATGGTGGAAATGGGAGGAGGGGTTAAGTAACGAGGGAGGAAAGTGGGGGAAGTGCGCAATAATGCGACTAGCAAACAAACAAAGGGAGCAGAGGCAACAAATAAAAAGTTAACGACGAGTTTGTTATGTTTATGTGGCCAACAAACAAATGGACCACATGTAAGCACTGGCGGGAATGAGAAAGGTATGTGGCCAGCCGAAAGAGATGGCAATAAGGGGTGGGAAAGAGAGGGGCATCAAGTAGATTGAGTGTGAGACCAAAGGGCCAAAGACCCTGACCCACCAAACAATCAACAAAAATTTCACGACAAAACGTAAAAATGCGTAAATAAATTTTATGTGCTGAATTACCCCCCCCCGAAAAACAGTTCCTTCCCTCTTTTACCTAAAATCCTTTGGACCTTCTTATCTTCAATAAATAATACATACCATTTTAATCGCATCAACTTTATTACTGAAATACTTTTGCATATGAAAATTAATGGTAAACGTAAAAGTGTAGCTCACTTTACAATTTATTTCTCTAATAAATTACTTATTGTCTGGAAGTCTTTTATTCGAACCTATTATGATAAAGAAACTATTCAAAGCTGTTTTCAATTCAACTTTAACGTATCATTTAAAATTACACGACCCTTATGTTTAAGTGCAAAAAAGGAATTTATTTGTATGATGAATCTGTGACTAAACTTTTTGTTGCCAATTTAATAACAGAGATATTACAATCTGCAATATAAGAGCAAGCTCTTTACCTGGCCAGAATATTTTGCTTTGGGCAATGTTCAATATATATGAAAGGCTTAATTAAGTTCATTAGCATATCTTGTTAGGGAATACAAGAAACAGTAGAAGGATAATCAAGGAGTGCACAATGGACTTGGTAAACATCATCGGTGGTGACATCGACGCGACTCTGACAATTTAAATGGCCGGTTGGGAGGAATGGGACTGGTCCGAAGGGACCTCCCCGGTGAAACTAGCCTGTCAAAACTATGCCACAGACTGGGCGAAGTTATGTATGCATGTGTCACAGACGGACTGACAGACAGCTGGTGAGGGGAGAAGAGACTGGATGGGGCTTACAGGGCGGGGGAGGGTTCCTCTGCCAGCTGATAAAGATGTCCTTCCTGTTGTTCCTGCCGCTTTTGCCCTTAACTATGCAAAGCGTGTTTTCCCTCCGGCTACTTTCGCTAGCCGGCGCAAACTTTCACCACTCGTACTAGCACTCACACTCTTTCACATTCGTTAGACCCTGGGCGGTACATCCAGATCACGTAGGCATCATTACGCCATCAGCTCTGCCACACGCACAGTGTCCTTGATTCCCGTTCTTGCATTACTTTGGGGCATACACATGCATACAACATACTAGGCTCTCTAAATTGTGATGAACATGTAAGTGAAGATATTGTTATTATAAATATTTCCAAAAATTCAAAAACAATTAAAAATAGTACGAATATATAAAATATTTAATAGCAATGCTTTATATTATATGACTAACCTTATAATTCTATAAATTAACCAAATTGACTTTCTTTCAGCTTAGTAATTTTCCGTTTTGTACAAATTTCAGTGTATATTCTCACACAGACTGTTACTGGCTGTGGTGCGATTTCGGCTGACCGAATCGCAAAAATGTTGCAAATAAAAACACGCCCACACACTCTCCGCATCGCTCGACTCCTTTGATGGCGCTGATGACTTCATTAGAGGCGCTCTATCAGTGCAAATGGGGCAGCGTCATCAACATAGGATATACATACGAAAAAGCAGGATGGGTAAGAAGAGCACAGGATTGGAGCAGAACGTGCCAGTCCGGCAAAGTAGCGAGTTAGGTGCCCGAAAGTGACCGCAAAAGTCGTCGACGAGTGGTCAGTAGTTGAGTGCATTAGGTCCGCCGGCGAGTTCATTAGCAATGGGCCGTGGGTCATTAGGCCACTGTCACTGCAATGAACTCCAGGGCCGGTTTTAATGCAAGAGAAACCCCAAAGAGGACAAGTGTGTCTAAGCAAAATTTAGTGGGACATCTACTGTCTTGAACAAAAATAGATTGGCACTCTTCATTGCCAGTGCATCGATAAATAGGGACAGTAGAGAAACTACGGAGAGTAGATAGGGACAGTAGGGAGACCATGGCGAGTAGATAGAGACAGTAGGGAGAAGTAAATTGAGACAGTGCGCCAGACAAACACACTCGCAAGTACGGCTAATACGTCAAACATGCTTACCCCAATAAGTCGTCATCGTTGCAAACGCTTCTTGCCAACTTGCCGAAATCTTATTGCCTGCTTTCTGTGCAAGCAAAACCAGGCTAAGCCAGACAAAAATCAGACAGGCTTAAAGGCTGCGACAAGGGCCAAAGCACTGAGAAAAAGTCTAAGAATTTTTATTTTAATGGTAATAAACTGACAGTAACAATTAATTATTTTATAATAAAAATCCAATCTAAATATCTTTTTTTTTGATTTTATTTAAAATCAAAAATAGCTTTTCTTTAAAGCCTTTAAAGTAACTACCAATAAATATTTAGATTTAAACTTTTTCAACTTCTATCTAATTTTTGTATTTTTTCCAGGTGTTCCTATTTGCAGCTTTCGGAAAGCCTGATACGTCGGATTCGACCAGCACTTTTCGATAACTTCTTTATGCAACTTTTTATCTATTTGCAACTACAGAGAGCTCTGCTCGTTCAGACTTTCCACGACCTGCAGTTTTTTCGCTAAGGAATCAAACGCATTACGTTCAAAGCGCCGGCTAGCTGGATTTCAATGATTTTATTTTTGCGCATTTTCCAGTTCCTTTTTTGGGGTAATGAAGGATATTGAAAGAGCTCTCACTAGGATTGGGAAGGGTCGAGATGAGGATTTGCGATAGCGGCGAGCGGGGCAGAAAGAAAAACTGTTACCTGTGGTCGAAGCTATTACTGCGGAGAGTCCTTTACAGAACTTTGCACATTTGAGTTTGTTTGGCCGGCTGGAATGGGTTAAAGGTAGGAGGAAAAAGTTCTGATGCTGATGGATTCAACAATTATGTTGAGTGGCTACCAACCAGCAGGGAACTCACAGCTCGGAACGAGGACAATAATTAGAGCTAGCCAACTTCAAGTAGTTCCCTGACTGCAATTTCGTTGTTAGTCTAATTTTTTGGGTCTTTTATGCTTGAGTGTAGGGTTGGATATCGCAGTATAATTTGATGATCACAAAACCAACGATTGTGCCAATTAAAACGATATTAATGAAACGAAACCGAAAACTAGAAGTGCAAAAAATAAGCTAAAAGTATAACAAATAAAAAAAAACTGCACACTGCTATCGAATTAAATGCCTTAGCTTTTTTAGCGAGGTCATACTGCTGTGTGTTTCGCGGGCTTCAATCCGCTTCTCTGCAAGGTTATTCAATTTGCAAATGTTTTCGAGGCTACAAAGCTGATGGAATACTGCAGCAATTATATTCCTGCACCAATCACATATGGATGTACTATATATAAAAGGGATACATACATTTGCTGACTTAGACGCTGGAGAATTCCGGAATTTTTTTTCCTTTTACTCGACCGCCGGCAAATTGAAGCGCGTAATTAAAAATTAATACCAAAGCAGACATTGCCCACATTTGCGGTCTGTTTTTCAGCTGCTCCGTCTGGTGTTTTTCTCGGCACTTTTATATTGGGTTTCGCTTTGTCTGCTTTTCATGTGGGTAGGGAAAGCCATGAACTGAGAGTATCCGCTTCAAATATCCGCAAATTGTTTTCGTATTTATTTTTATTTTTATTTTTATAAAACATTTATAAAATTCATTGTTTTAATTTATTATTTATTTATTTTTAATTGCGGTACCTTAATACATTTTTCTTAAAAAATTTAGTTACCTTCAATTTTTAAAACAAATAATAATTAGATCTAAATAGATAAAAACAGATAGCACTCCATAATTAGCAACCTATTGTGACACCGGATCAAATAATTCAAATACATTTAAATTGGATGCGTTTTGTTTAATTTGAAATTAAAATGATTTAAACAGTCGTTTTTGTTCATTGGAATTCCTGTGCAGCTATGCGTGTCATACAATTAAAATTAATTATTTGCCATTGTTGTGGGCTCAGTTGACTAATTGTTAACAATTTTCTCCCTGCTCCAATTTCGCAATCTCCGCCCCAAAAAGGCCAGGTGTGAGTTTTCACGTTGTCATGGCAGAATGTCGCTGGTATCGCGCTTTATGATACATATAGTACATAAGTGCATTGAAAACGGTCTCTAATTAATTTACAATACGCACACGCCAAACTCATTACAATCAGGCTCGTGTGGAGATAAAGAGATTGGCGGAAGACAACGCCGGAAGGAGGGGCGGTATTTCGGATCCGAGAGGGTTGCTAATTAATTCAATGAACGCCAAACATTATTAATTATTCATAATCAAATATGCAATTGCCTCACTTGTCGTCGCCGCTGGATGGCTGGCCCCAAAACATCGCGCCAGTCCCTTTTGCGACCGAAGTGTGAGTCCAAATCATAGGGGATGTATATCAATACAGTGTCTGCCAATTTCCACACTTCAGTTATGAAAGGGCGGCCTAATCACCAGCTTACATGATAACCAATAACGAATTAAGGGACCATTGTTCCACGTCGTAATGGTTGTTGGTATAAAGCTTATTTAACCTTATTAAAATTCCAGCATTAAATACATCCCTTAGATGCTCAACTTTTTTGTCTATTTTTAAACAATCTATGGAATAAATAATGAAAATTAATAAATATGATAAAACCTATAAATTTTACTTATGGTAATGTGGATGCTAAACTTAAGCCTTGTAGAATATTAAGAAGGCTTTAAGCAGTAACCAACTCCAATTTTAAGTAGAATCCGCATGTTCCTCAGATATTATTCAGTCAATGGGCCAAAACAAAACCGATGCTCTGACCAGAACCCCAAAAGCCCAACCTCTGACCCACTGGCCAGATGTTGGCCATGCCGCAAATCTGCAATGTCCATCCGCTTTTCAGTGGGCCAAAGGGTTGGGAACCGCGGGTGGGGGGGAGCTTCTAGGACACAGAGTGGGTAAGGTCATGGGGGTGGTATCGGTTTGCCGCCCCCTTGGCGCCGTCAGCGGTGTTTGCTGCTTCCTGCGTTTGCAGCGGTGCAATTTATGCAAATTGCTTTCAATTTGCTTAGTCCATTGCTTTGTGCTCCGAATTTCGGCCGACTCGTGCCGATTGCGAGCTAAAAATGCAGCATCAATGGCGGAGAGGGAGTGGCATGTGCGGTTGTATCGGCCACATTTCGTTATCGCATTCAGAGGCGTTAAATTAGGCGTGCCAATCCATATTCCTTTCCCACACACTCCCACCTTTGCCTGCTGGTATTTCTCATTATGGTATTGGGCTTGCTGAATGGGGAAAACGCACAAATTTCCTCATGTTTTTCTTGATTAAAGGCTTGAAACAAAAATTCATTTCATATTTCTGTGCTTAATTAAACTTAAATATTGTTTTGATTAATACACAATAAATGGACAAAGCTGGTTTTGCCAAAACTACTGTATGAATGAAATGAAAATGTATCGGTCAGTAAATCACTAGCCATAAGGAAATTCGATTTCTTTTCGCATTTTGTATTCGGTTTTGAAATCCATTTTCGGCCGGACATAACCATTTTCCCCTTTTACGATTCAAAAGAGGGACATGTCAACTGCATTAGAGAACGCCTACAATGGATCTGCAGAGCCCAAGAAAATTTCCATTTGCAACAGCTCAAATTTCCGGCCCAGCAGGCCCGCCCACCAAAATGCCTCACTCGTACGAGCCGGCAATTTTAACATACAACATTCTACTCGAGCACTCGGATGCCGGGGCACCTGCCTCAATAAAGCCTTCACCTGCAGACAGGCTGCAGGACAACAAAGGACTCGTGCAGGCCTGAAGAGTTGCTGTTGTTGCCGATGCAGTAACAACTTCACACTACTGGCACTGTGATTACACCAATGGCCGACAGCCTTACGTACAGTGTCTTCTAGAAGTATGCAACAGCATCTTTAGGCTGGTTGAAATTTTAAATAAATAATAAATAATAAGGTTTCTGTAAGTGTATAATTTTTACTTCAAAATTCCAGTAGGTTAATATATCTTATTAAAAATAAATGCAAACACGGACCAAGATTAATAACGATAAAAAATCAGTATATTTATAAATTGTTCAATTGGAAGATTTATTTTCTGTAGACAACTGCCCTAATACTAATAAATATTTTATTTTATTTATTGAACAAATTAACAAATTTCACACTATTGAAAATTTATTTGGACAAATTATGGGAGTATTTTTAAAATAGTTTTCAAGAATAATTAATTATTAAAGTAAGAATGAGTTGCAAATGCAGCTAGACTTGCATTTGTTCCACAAGGAATAAGTAGTAAACGTGCTAAGGGTCGTGTTGATTCAATGGTCATCGAGCCCTCACCATCACCTTTCCTCCGATTAAAAGGTGCCACACCGGTTGGACACGGCTAAAGAATTCATTTTGACTGAGTGCGCAATTGTATGCGAATCGCAACTTCATCAGGGTTGGAGTTGATCCTGTCCCCCATCCACCATTCAATTCCAGCTCTCGTTTGAAATTTATTGTTGCAGATACCCGGACGGGTATCCAGTTCCCATGTGTGGCGCATATGTTTCGGCTTTTTTGCATGCAATATTCTATTGAAATATTTGCAAATTACTGGAGAATTTCATCATCGTGCTCGCCATCGTCCTGACAACGACGTTGATGCCAAGCTGCAGACAATGGACAATTTGCCGCACTGAATCAGGTATTTAAAATGTGCACTCCATGGGGCTATAGTTGGGTAGATTTAAGCATATATGTACATAGTGGGGAGCGTGTCAGACAGCAGGAGGAGCCGTCTATGGCCATAATTTATTACAGGGAACAAAGTTATTTTAGGCGTTGCACACGCTCGTGTACATTTACTAGGTGCACTGGGTGAAAAGTCTTTTTCATATTGATGTCCAATTCAAACAATAATTTATTAGTTTGAGTGTGTTTAGTCTCAATACTCATTTAAAGACATACATATTCCGGAGAAAAAATTAGGGTTTGAATTCATCAAGTATGATTTGGAATGGTAATGGTAATTACTAATTTGTTACAAAAGTAAAAGAAATACATGACGAATATTTGGCATAATTTAAAAAGAAACAAATAGTTCAATGTAGTTTTATAGACATACTTTATATATATCAATAAAATATATATCCATTTTTAAATCATTCTTAAAATATTTTAATAAATATTTTACATCTAAAAATTCAAAAATAATCTAATTAAAGAATTTTAAATTTTTCGGATCCGTACTTTAAAAGCACCTATATTCTCAGTGTACTGAAGTAGCAAATATCCTTTGTTCGGCAGTCTGAGCCGGACTATTCATTAAATAAAATAAAGTTAGCTTGTAGTAATTGTCAACGACAGTTTGATGTTTTTGTGAAATATTACAAGTAAATTGTTTTGCCGGCAGCTCCTTCGACCCATGCATATTTCCTCCTTCCTAGGAGAATAAGAAAATATATTCAGGTTCGGTCCTTTATTGACAGTGTTGCAATTTGCTAAATTCGATTAGATCATGCATATGAAAATGCCTGCCAGCCGGCGATGATGTATGACCCAACCATTTGGGCCATGATTAATGATTCGCTCTGTGATTGTTACCAAAGCAACAGAATTACGCCTGAGTGGGAAAAGTCCTCAATTAAGTATGCGGCAAGGTCAAAAACCAGAGCAAACTCAATTAATATAAGCGGCGGGTCAACAATCAACAAGACCGCGACATCCACTTCCACTTTTCATGCGACGCATTTCAATGGCCATAAAACGCAGCTTTAAAGCCGGCTTTACGTCCTTGGCACTGCGTTGTTGTTTTCCCTCAGTGGGTGGGCAAAAGAGGCGTGGTATTGGTCGTAGGTTGCTGAGGTCGCCATTTCACTAATTAAGTAAATATTTGCCCACCGCTCTTAGCGGGCGCTTCGGCTCGTTCCTAGAGGCAAGTTATCTAGAATTTTGCACGCTCTAAGCTAGGAGGCGAAAACCATAGTGGCCGATCCCGTGGCCACCACAATAGACCCTAAGAATAATTCCATGTCAACACACTCATAAATAATGGACTGAGTCGAGCTGGACCGCCCTGCGTCCATTTTTCGTCCACCTGCCTTCCACCATCAGCATCCTCATCATCATCAGCATTGTCGGATTCAAGTGGCCAGGTACAGACAAAGGCAAAGTATTTATCATAAGCAGGGCGAAAATGGCAAAGTTCTGGATACAGTACTAATGCATACCGTGGGTCATAACGTTTGGTCTTTAGTCCGAATTATTAATGAATTAAAAAAAAAATGTACTAATTCCAAGAGAAGCTCGTTGTTCGTCTTACCTAGGAGTTATTAAAAAAAAGTGAAACTTTAAATTAAGGATACAAAGTTTCGATTTGCTATTTTGCTATTAACTATTAAAATAATATAAGATTAAAAATACAAACATTTCATTAAAATCACAGTTGTATTTGAACCCAATGGAAATACTTTTATTTTTTATCTTCTTTTTATTCTTGCTGCACAGAACCAAGCCACTTTGCATTTCGAGGGCATCTAAAATTTGCAGGAGCATTTTTATAGACGACAAATTTATCAGTGCCACAAAATGAGTTTCACTGACGAAGCACCTCCACCCCTCCATTCCCACCTGACGACGATTTGTCATCTTTTAAATACAACAACAGCGCAGTGTGAAGTGAATGGCTTCAGAAAGCAGGACGAAGGACAAAGGACATGGCAATAATGCGTCGCAGCATAAATTTTATTTATTTTATAAGCGCATAAAGCTCTGGCCTTGGTCGAAAGAAAGAGGTGGACACTGTGAAAAAGATTTCTAACTTAATTGTTAAACGAATACTTTCAATTTTTATATTCAATTTCATATAAAGTATATAATAAAATCATCTAGTAAATAAAGATATTATTCATACCAAAAAAATAGTATGGTCCAAAATTGTGGTTGATTTTTTATCCTAAACAAGAACCTTATTTATAGGTTTAAATTAACAATTTTTTTCAGTTGTAAGGTGATATTTTTCTCTCAGTCTCTATCCAGGACCTGCAGAAGCGACAAGTAGTCTCTCACGCCACCTTTTTTAGCCCGATGGCTGGCAACTTTGTTTGTCTAATACCTGAGATGCTTGGCCAACACTTTGTTGCCGTGACGCGGTATTCAAAATAGGTTTTTAGTAGACTGTCCTGGGAAAGGGAACTCCGGCAGAAAAGCCACGCCCACTGCTATGAATGGGCAGTACGCCCACGAGAGCGGACACGCCCCCAATACCTGACTGTGTGTGACTGTGCGTGATATGAGCAGCATCTCAGGATCTGGGGGCATCAGAGCCAGTTCATGTCAGGCTTTGAGTGTAATTTTTCTCAGAGAAAATAACCTGAGCGGCATCCGTAAACGAGCTTTTTACGCTGCCCTTGTTATCAACAAAAAATGGGAGGGTAAGAAAAAAGGTGCTGGAAGTCTCGCTGATGTCGTGGCAACGACGCGCTTGTAAAAGTTGAAAGATTTGCATAAGTAATTTGACAAAATGTAGTTGACAGTAAAAAGCAGCGAGCCATGCACACATGCACGCAAAATGCCACTGACAAAATATTATGGCCAAGAAGTGAGGGGCTCTCAAGGGGGAGGGGGGCCAGCTGATGACAGCCAGCGGTTGGCCAACATGGTGGCGCAAATCTCCCCCACATGATGCGGCAATCTTTCTTACTTATAAACCCACGAGCATAAGAGCAACAACCGATTCATTCCCCCAAATGAGAAATGCGACCAGAGCGCTGACAACAGAGATAATAGAACGTGGAGAAATATTTTTTCAATTTTAAGAAATGCCTTAGTAAAATGCAAACGGGAGTGTTGGGCTTGAATATACAATTTTGCTAAGAGATATTCCCCAGTCTTTTTTCTTCATTAACTAGTGAAAATCATTTTCATCTAGCACTGGTTGGAAATCGAAAAGAAATGGGTCCTGTTTCTCGCTGGGGTGTATTCATAATTATCATATAATTACTCCATTTACAAATAAAGTTTGTAAAAATATAGTTTCATCATTTTTGTTGTCCTTTTTCACTTTTTTATATACTATCTGTCATGTTTTATTTATGTAACAAATCAAATAAACAAATAATAAGCAAAAAATAAAAATCTATTGCCCTTAGGTTTATTTATTATTTTCAGAAACGAAAACAAAAATATAAATTATGGATTATTATCAATACGTTTTAAATTTTTTTTACATCTGGCAAAGAGTATATTTTAAGATAAATTATATCACAATTAATATTTGATAAAGAAGGTATTTTTCAACTGATTTTAAATTAATACGAATGCATTCCTTTGTTAAATGCTTATCTATTTTTCAAGATTTAAGCATTAAAATATATATCGCAAAATTAAAGTATTTGTTATAATTAAATTATTATAAATCCAACAAATAAAATGTACAACACATAAGGCGCACATCAATTTAGCAAAACGGAAAGCATGATATGAGCGCATAAATTTTATGCACTTCGTCACCACCAAAAGCGGTAATGATAATGCCGTGTCGCGTCATAAAAATGTGATACACCAGCCGCCATCCTATTTTTCCAAAAAGGTGAGCAACCCAATAATGAACGGAAAAGGGAACTAAAAAATGTACCTAAACAAAGTGCGACAAGCCACAAAAGCTCGCGTAAAAATGTTTCTATGCATCCGGCGATTGGCAGCAAAATAAGTAGGTTGCTAAGCTTTCCTTACAGTGCACTGAGAATAAAGGCCCCTTGAACATCGATGAATAAAGCTATAATACAAAATAATTGTGTTAATTAATATTTCTATCCCTAACATCACAACACCAAATAGAAATCTGTATTTGATTAAAAATATAATATATATATATATTTTAAAAAAATGTTTAACGCTTTCAACAAACTGAAATTAAATAATTTAATTTGTAATATTTATAAAAGTTTACCATTAATTATAATTTTACTTCCAGATAGTTTTAAGTTTCGAAATTATTTTGAATTGACAATTAATAGTTTACATAGATTTATCATCTTTATCTGATTTAAAACGGAAACAGAAAAGTAATCATTTGGAACTTCAGGACCAAGTACAATATTCGGTACATTTTGGTAGCTATACCACTCTTAAATTTTTCGGTGTATTTGTTAGTTGGGTAAGGACGCCGCTCATAGCGACGGGCTTGTGGGTATGTGGGTGTGGGTTTGGAAACTATCTACAGCTGCAATGGTTGAGTGGTTGCCCCGGTGGTGGTGGCTTTTCCTCATTCGTTGCCAACGCTCCGCACTCGCGACACGTGCGTGGAAAACTCCGTATTGCTGCGGCATTGTGCATTGTAAAAGTTGAAACTGTTGAAACTGGAATAAAATAATAATAGACACTGAGTGTCAGCAACTGCCGGGAAAGGTAAAAAGTGTGGCAAAGAAATAATCGACGTGTCTGTTAATTATGGTGAAAGTTCTCACACATACACATGTCGCTTCTTTTGCTGAGCTGGCTCCTGTATTTTCTTTTTCCTTTATTTTTTTCAACATTTTGGAGAGACAGCTTTCGTTGGCAGTAGCCGATACTTTGCTTGTTAGCGAAACAAGCGGCACGTCAACGCATCTCTGTATTTGGTACACATATCCGCAACAGTTTCTGAATCTGGTGCTCTGTGTCATAAAGACACGCACAAATCAGGCTCAAATTCAGCCCGATCCCGGAGTTCTTCTGCCGGCTTTTAACGTTGTCCTTGCTGCCTTTTGCTTAACTCGCAATTTATGGTTAATCGATGTTGTGTTTGAACGTGACCTATTTGCTTTATTTGCTGGAGGTCTTCTGCCGTTGTCCTGTGAGTCCCCTGTATCCTGTATGTGTCGCCATTATCCCTGTCGCACTCAGTGTCCTGCTGACGTGTTAAATTGTCTTTTTGTTTACCCTTACCCTCAATAAAGCCATAATTTATTTTTCATGTTCTATCGCAGTTCGTTAGCATCTCTTCCTTTCGGCTTTCTATTTTTTCTCCTCGTTAGCTGGCATTTCACTTTTTGCATACGTGGCGTATGCGCTATATTATGTAGGATGGGCAGTCAGCCCGGGCGAAATCGATAGTATGGACGACCTTGACTTCCGGCAAGGATGCTGCAGTTTGCCATTAAAGGTGCATTTGTTGCCCGGCAACATTTGTTGCCAAGACTCGGGACTTCCCCTTTTTAAGAAAGCTTTGCAATTTTACAGTCGCCTCAAATATACAAACTGTGACATTAAGTATTACTTTTACTGTTAAGGTGAAGTAAATTATATCATGGAGTATAAAATTCTTTATCTAAAATGATCTTATTTTCGATATTCTTGATCTTCTTCTTCCTTGCCGAGCTCCAATATATAAAAAAAAAAATAATCTTAATTTATGGTTTGGGACTTGATTGACAAGAATTAGATTATGTTCTGTAAATGTACTATTTATCTTATAAAATACTTTTTCTGAAAGCCTACGTTTTACATCTCAGTGGAATTAAAAACTTTATTTGATTCATGGAAGAATTTGAATTATATGATGAGTTTTTCTCAGTGACCTGTGACCGAATGGCGTGTGGCATTTAAGGACACTAAAGTGCCACCTGGGGTTGCTAATTAGAGCACCGTTCATTACTCACGCCGCATTAGTCGTGCCTGTCTAACATACTATCTAACGGGGTCATCAGGAATGGGACTCCCAGCGGATAAATAATTATATATGTACATATCAAAAAAAATGGAAATAAAAGCTTTCTGTGCTTGTTTACTTAGCCCGACATGTCAGTTATTCAAATCACAAAAATCGATGTAATTTCCTAGGTCGAAGGCTTCAAGGTTGCCCTGAAATTCGGTATTTTTGTTGTTTTTAGAGTAAACAAATCAATGTTATTGATTTGAAAGACAAACATTTGACTATCCAGGTTCTGTTTACTTTACTTACTTTACTGGTGATAACAGCATAAATCAGTAAACCAAATCCAATTAGGAAATAACTTTTGCAGGTCAAGGATAAACTAAAATATAGATTATTTTTATTCATTCTTCGAAATTGGCATTTTACTATAAATATACCCTTTTACAGTTAAATGGCTTAACAAAATCCCCTTACTAAAATAGTTTTCAAAGCATTATTTTAATATATAGTTTAATTTTGTGAAATCAAAAAACTCTGGATTAACTTAATAAATGAAACCTTAATTCCCAAGTGTTACAATTCAATGCCGGTGTGCAAATGCTTTAAAGGCACATACACACATCGATATGAAACTAATAATTACGAACTGATGCGTGGAAGTTTGAGGTGAGTGCACACACTTACCCTCGCCGACCAAATTAAGTGCTAATCAAACTAGTCGGACCTCGAGTCGTCACAGTTCATTGAGCTAACTGCCACCTGGCCAGGGTGTAACCCCACCACTCGGCTATCTGTTCATTCGTATGAAGGCAAAGTGGTGGAGAGGCCTCACAGCAAGAAAATACTCAGTTCAATTCAATAAATGTACGTAAAACAAGAGAGAACGCTATAGTCGAGTGCCTCGACTATTAGATACCCGTTACTCAGCTAAACAACTTAATATAAATATGCCTTCTTGTATGTTTTTCGCCACTCGAATTAGCTTCCGATTTTTATGTTAAAATCGGTACCCAGGGAACACCTCCAATTTGAATAACTTGATTTGATTTGCATAGTTCTTGGGATATAGTTCGGTATTGACAAATGAAAACCATCGCAATTTCCTTTCATAGAAATCCTTATCGATAACTAACGTTGACTCTGTTGAGCACCTTGGCCAGCTGTTCCAAAGTCATCCATTAGATGGCGCTATTGTACTGCGCCATCTACCCCAAGACATTGGTACCACGGGCCATGAAAGGCAGAAATATAGGCGCTAGCCAGGCTTACGCGTTTAATGGGATTTTGGGCGTTAGAGTGGGCGTGGTAAACTTTTATTAGGTCAATCGATAGGTATTGGCGAAACAAATACATATTAATTAAAATTTTCATAATAGCATCAAAACTGTGGCCACAGCTTGTGGCTTGTGGGCGTAAGAGGGGGCGTGGTACCATTTTAAAACAAACAAGCGCTGCGTAGGAACTCCTAAAATCTACATGCAAAATGCCAATTTTCTAGCTTTTATAGTTTCCGAGATCTCAGCGTTCATACGGACAGACAGACGGAAAGACAGACGGACATGGCTAGATCGACTCGGCTAGTGATCCTGAACAATAATATATATACTTTATAGGGTCGGAAACGCTTTCTTCTACCTGTAACATACTTTTGCACGAATACAATATATATAAATATGTCATCACAAAGTTAACATTGGCAGTTTAGAAAACAAAAACTGATAAAAATGCAATGAAATAAATTTGTTATATTTATTCTCTTATTGTATAACAAGAAATATTGATAAATCTAAAATGAAATGAATTTCCTTTCATACATATGTAAGCAACGTCTACATACATTATTCTAAGGTCATTTTCAGGTCACTTTATTTAAACTCAGTTGCTGGAGCGTCTTTTAATTTAACAAATTTTTGTTTAATTTAATCGACAATTTAAGAAAGAGAAAAGCTGCCAAGCCTTTTAATGCATTGAAGCGTGTACTGAGTGCGCCATAAGTGACTGACAAGTCATATTTGGCAACATTCATTTAAAATGTAAATCAACTCGGTAAATTACAAAGCTTGTTTTGGTTTCCTAGAGACAGTAGACATCGGCTTTGTGCACCCACCTTCTGGTGTAATTAGGCGCCTTTGAGCTAAAGTAAATCAATTCCGGGAGTAATAGCCCTCGGCTATGACTGTCGCAGCTTGGCAACCAACGCCCATCGAATTTTCCAGTCCACAAAAGTATTTGCCGAGCCGACAATTATTGTAGGAACATAAACACAAAAATTAAATATCAAACAAATTCTTGGTAATCGCCCGGGGGCAATTGACAGATTATAAACTTAAGTTCGCCACAATAAGCAGAAGTAAAATGAAGTGGTAATTAAATCCATACAAGAGTAAATAAAGGAACGATAAATATTTTTTCCCATTACACACAATTTGCAGGTAATATTCTAAGTGAACCACAACAAGAATGAATATTGCTTTTTAGATTAACATATTAACTATAAAATATTTATAATAAATAGTATGAACTTTTATTTATGGAACTATTAAGATATTTCAAATATGCCAAGACCAAAGCCAAAAATAAATCTATAATTTTCTTTCGCATTTCTTAACTGTTTAAAAAATCACCATTATTGTTAGCCTTATAATTCAAAATTTAAAGCGAAAAGTGTGTCTTAAAAATTGAAACTGATGCCCTCAAAAAACATTTCTCACCTCTAATCTTTCTTTCTTAGTAATACAAAACAGCCTGAGGACAATCCTTTGATTCTACTTATGCAAAGAAATCAACTGGAAATTGTTCGTTGGCACTATGGTTTGATTTGAACATGTTTATTTACTTTCCGTAGATGCATCGAGAGAACGCCTACACCAAGGAGGCCGCCCTGAAGAATCTGGCCAGGCGCGAGTTGGCCAACGGCCTGGACAAGGATCCAATTTACAAATTGCGCCTGCAGTGCTTCAGTCGCGGGGCCACCGGCATTTTGGGTCTGTCCAGGTGAGTTGGCTATGGATACAAACCCTTCTTCCAGGGAATCAGGGAAATAGGCTCAGGAGAGGCTGCATGTTTGCCTAATGGTGCTCCAGTTGTGTGTGTTACCGAGAGCTTCATGCGCTGGATTGCTTTCTATTTGTATCTTGTCTGCTTACTTTTTATTTTTGTGGTTGGGAAGAAGCGAAGCCGTATTTCCCCTTAATATTTAATCCAAATGAATCTTGCAAAACGAATATCAATCGAAAATGTAAAGTGATTGTTATTATGTGTGAACTAATTTAATCCGTGGCATAAGGCTAATCTGAAAAGGAAACTGCAGAGAAAGTATTTTGTTATGAAATTGCCATTGATAGATAATAAAATAAATGATGGAGACTTTATGTTTTTCTTGATTAAAAGTAAATAAAATATTCAAAACAAAATTTATCGAGCAAAAAAAATAAAATACACAAATTAATACAATTGCAATTATTGACCTATTTAAATCGGATTATTTATTAAATATAAATAATTGGTGCGAGAAAATGGATCAGACTTGTCAATAATTATTAATAAAAGGTTCAAGAAAATGTTTTTATTGACACCATCCTAGGGTATTTAAAATTTTGACTTCATTTTCGGTTTAAAGTGGACAAGTGTAAGGTATATTAAAAAATTTGCCTTTATTCGTTTGGGATGCAGATAAAGCTCTTGTCAAGCGCAACATCACTGGAGGGGGTAGTATTAAAAAGATGAAATCGTTGAGGGTCCGACAAGTGACGAGACCGTAAACATACGTCCAAAGGAAGGGTAGGTGAAGATGGTCGATTCCCGACAGGAAAATATGGCAAATGAAACTGAAACTTTGCCGGCTTTTTTTGCTGAAGCTGCTGCTGATGATGATGTTAAGTTTGGGCTCAGCAAGGCGCATGTAAATACGAGCATGCCGAGAGTTCGAGTGCATGTTGAACTAACATTCTCGAAAGCGCTTTCAAGTGTGTGCAGGCCGGGCAGGCAAAAAAAGGGAAAATAGAAAAAACTATAACTATGACGCTCGCTGGAAGACTGAAGCGGAGGCTGAGTGGGAGTGGCAAAAATCGCTGACTGAATGCAAACAAACATAATTGGATTTCTGTAGTTGCTGTCGAGTAAAGCCACACTCAAAGAAAAAAGCCAATGAAATAATATTATGATTTGAGCTATTTAATTAGTCATATCTAAGATAACTTGTTCTAAACTTTGATCTATGATATGAAATCGCTAGGCTAACAAATTATTTTATGCAATTCAAAAATAGTAATTCAACTAATTTGTAGATAAATAAGATTTAAAGATATGTATTTTACAATCGTTAGGCTCTTACTTAAGTTATAATTAATTGAAAATTACATAATTCATGTTAGTTACTTATTCAAAATCGATCAGGTGAAGCCACTCAACAAATATTCAGCTGGCACCTATTTAAATTCATATTTTCGCCAGTGCTGCGACCCGCCACACCCCCTTTCACTATCCCCTCAGTAGCGGCTCAGCCCACTGTTATTTTTTATTTCAATTTGAGCTGCGAGCAGCAAACCGCTGCCACCTGTACCGCCCACTTCCTACCACCCACCACCCACCGCCCATCGCCTCCACCTGTTTTTCCTGGCCGGCTGTCTGCTAACAATTTCCCGCTTTGAATATATAGACATTTTGTACAAAATCCTCGCTTCTGCAACATATGTCGGTGTGTGCATTTGTTTGCTGGTTGGCTTGTCGGTCGGATGGTGGCTGCGCCTATTGGCCTCGTCCTCGTGAGCGCGCATTTTCATTTGTATTTATGCAATTTGTTTGTTTGCCAGCCGGAAAATTCAATGCATCGAATGCATAGCTGAATGAGTTCCCATCCCCCAGTCGCCCACTCTTCCGAGTATATATCAATGGCATATTCTTATCCGACTCGCTTTGTCCCGTGGCAATAATAGGAATATATTTTCATTTTGCCATTCATATTGAGAATTATTTTTGCGGTCCTCACTGCACTCTCCTCTTTTCCCATTTTCCAGAGCATTTCGGGTGATGGACGATGATGGCAGCAAGACTCTCAGTGCCGAGGAGTTCAAAAAAGGAGTCACGGATATTGGTCTGGAGCTGAGTGATTCCGAAATCGAAGATATGTTCACCAGGTTGGTAAATGCCAAGTTAAAATTTAAGTGGGAAATAGGGATTTCAGGCTGAGGGGTTCGTTCTTCGTTATGTCTTTTAATAACATAAATAAGGTCTTATAATTATGCAATGCTACAATAATACGTTTATACACATATCTTTACAATATCTTAAAATATGTTTTAATTCAAATGAATTCACAGCTTCGACACAGACGGAAGTGGAAACATTAATATGACTGAATTTCTGGTAAAGCTTCGGGTAAATACAATTGAAATTGAATGGCAAACAAATCGTACAAGCCTTATATTTTACAGCCACCTATGAATAATTCTCGTATCAGCATCATCGAAAAGGCCTTTGACAAGATGGATGCCAACGGCGATGGCCAAATTACGGTTGCCGATTTGAAGAACGTTTATTCTGTGCGCGATCATCCGAAGTACTTGAGTGGCGAGATGACTGAGGCTGAGATTTTTACGGGCTTCCTGAAGAACTTCGAGGAAGGTGCTCCGAATCCGGATGGAATTGTGACCAGGGAGGAGTTCATAAACTACTACGCCACGATCAGCGCCTCGATCGATAATGATGCCTACTTCGATCTGATGATGCGGCAGGCCTACAAACTATAGATTGTGTTCCTCTAAGAAGTTCAAAGCTTAACGTCCATTTGCCGTCTTTACAGCTTGATCAGTTTATTGAATTGCGCACATGTAATAATAACTAAAAGCCAAGCCAATGTTCTAATTAAATTTACTAGTATTGTTAAAAGCTAAATTTCTTGTTTCATTAAAACAATAACAACGTTGTTCTTTGACAATTTTAAATGATTTTCTAATTGCCGAAATAACCATTTTAGGAGCGCAATACAACATAGGTTCAAAGATTTTAAACTGTGATTACTAATAAACTTAATAAATTTTCAATTAAATCAAATTATAATAAAAACAGCTTTGTGTTTCAGCGTAAATAACAAATGCGCCTAATTAGCAAATTCAAAACTAAAGTATTCCTTTAACACAAACTTTAATTTAAATATCTTGCAATAAAGCTTGATGTCAGTTTAGTTGGGCTTTAAACCGCTTTAACTAACCTAATCTTTGGCTTTGCCAGCGATTTGCGAAATGACAACCGAAATCAGTCCAGCCGTAAACATTCCCATGACCACCCCCTCTTCCCCGCTCCAGTTGAGTGTAGTTTTGGCCAAATAATGCGCTATAATAATTTATTAAATTAAAGCCGCTTGCTAATTAGCATAAAACTAATTAGATTACTTGTACATGCGAAGCCGCAAAGCACGGCGTAACATTCGCTAACAGAGTTGTGTTTCAATTCGGGTTTTGGGGTAGGTGCGGGAAACGCGGCGTATGCGCAATCGTTAGCTGGGCTTTTGTCGCTTTTAATAAAAGTCAGCTTGGCAAAAAGTCAGGCCAGCTGACACAGACAGAACAAATAAGCCTGATTAGCCTGTGTTTGTATGGGTGGGAGTCTGTTACTGCGCTCGTGCCACTCTCATGTTGCAAAATCTTTTCAAAGAGCTGTCAAAAAGGCTCCATTTGAATTTCAATAAGGTGATTGAAAGGCCGATGAAAGGAAATGCTATGATTATACCCGTTACTCGTAGAGTAAAAGGGTATATTGTATTCGTGCAAAAGTATGTAACAGGTAGAAGGAAGCGTTTCCGACCCTATAAAGTATATATATTCTTGTTCAGGATCACTAGCCGAGTCGATCTAGCCATGTCCGTCTGTCCGTCTGTCCGTCTGTCCGTCTGTCCGTCTGTCCGTCCGTATGAACGCTGAGATCTCGGAAACTATAAAAGCTAGAAGATTGGCATTTTGCATGCAGATTTTAGGAGTTCCTACGCAGCGCAAGTTTGTTTCAAAAAGGTGCCACGCCCCCTTTAACGCCCACAATCGCTTATATACGATTTTATTAAAATATAAATTTAAATATTTCGGAAAAGTAAAAATGCAGTTTTATTGTGTTTATCAATACCTATCGAAATGTAGAAGAAATTTTTCAAATCGGACCATTCGTTAAAAAGTTATGCGTGATCAAAGTTTCTATCTCCATCTCCATCGCACTCCTTTTACCTGAGTAACGGGTATCTGATAGTCGGGGCACCCGACTATAGCGTTCTCTCTTGTTTTTCAAATCAAATCAAGTTCCACATCATACATTGCTAATTTACCCAAATTGAAAGCAAAAACAATGGATTCTTTGGGGGATAGCACTGGTATAATACTACTCTTGAACAAAATGGGATATGGAAAATGTATACATTTATCGGGATTTTTGGTCCCTGGAGACGAACTTTTACCACCCCAAAATACTTGTGGAAAGTCTAAGCCCGGCCAAGTGCTTAATTAGAGGCTTATTAGAGCGCTGACGACGGCAATTGCCAAACTCTAATTACATTCATTTCGCAACGATGATAAGAATACCGCAACTGATTAAAAGCTGGGTAAACAGGACTTAATATCCAGTGATATCGATAACAGCTCGACAAACGTCTCGGGCTGATTATGCAGCCAAGTTTTTGTATGCCATGTAGACAATGTTAAAAGTTTGCCCAAGTAATTAAATCACTTCGATCTTTGCTAATTACAAGCCAAGAACATACATTTGGTAGCTCGGCAAGCGTGTGCGCGTGCTTCCCCGACTGCGATTGTGTGGGTGTATCTGTGTGTGTCTATCCTGGCCTTACCGTGTAAGTGTATCTGTGTGCAGCTTGTTAGACAAAGCCCGCCATCACCGACATCCTCATCAGGCCAAAAGGGCCAACAGCGGCAGCAACAACAATGTTGACAAGTTACCTGCCAAATTAATGCAAACATGAAACGTGCGGCAACGGGAATATTAATTAACTAACTACCTGGGACACTCACACTAATGCCCACAGACACACACGTAGCACTGTCGAGTACACTAGAAAAAATACAAATATGGTTCATAAACAAAATAATTTTTAGCAAGTAATATAAGAAGATGTAAGTAAATATAAGTTCCCAAAAGTTATTATTTTTAAAACAAGAAAAGCAAGTCGTGTGAAATTTGTTTGTTTTCAGTATACTAATTATTTTTGCAGGAAAAAATTAATAATATTGCGAAACCTCAGTGTGTAACCCAAGTCGAGTAATATTTAAACGATTTTAATTAATATGTTAAAATTCTCTTGGTGCAGCAACGAGCTTCCAGAACTATCGGCCCTTGGCCTCCGTGTGTGCTTCGTGTTGGCAGTTGGCACTTGGCATTGTCAGATTTGAAGGCGCATTCCCGGTTACGTAGCCGAATTTGCTAACTAGCCTGATCCCTGGCCCCATATCCAAAATATATCCGACCGGTGCCAAGTGGCGTATGATTAATGAACGTTTCATTAGCGCGACTCGCATTACATACACGGTTCGACTGGCAAGGGAGCAAACGTATGTATTTGCATTTCAGCAGGTTGCTGAACGTGATCACAATATTATCTCTTCATCAGCAGCCCGTCCGGTGCTCCAGAAAAATATGTGGAAAATGGAAAAAGCTCTGAATTCGTTTACTCCTTGATTCCAAGACCTACTGTTAACAGCGACGGGAAGTATTAAAGTAAGACATCCATCCCACCGTTCATCCAGGACCAGTTTGGAAATTAATAAATTTACTCACCTTATTTTATTTTATAATATAAGTGTTATTCTTTATGTAGGCTTCATAAGAAGTTCTTCATTTAATAATATACCTACATTATTTAAACAAAAATAAACTTTAGCCTTTCCGTCACTGGATGGACTCGAACTCTCAATTTGAGTCATCTCTACTTTACTGCGGTTGGCCATGTTCGACTCCTTTTTGCGGGCTGCGCATGTAGTTGTTTTTCTTCGGCTACATGTCGATGGGTGGATCGCGGTGTGGTATGTTATCTTGGATCATTTTAACTCCTTTTTAACTACCAGGTCTGCCGCTAGCGTTAACGAGTTACAATGATGTTCGTGCTAATTAAAATGGTTTTTGCATTTAGTTTACCGCATTAGCATTTCGTTTGGCTGTTCAGCAAACACCTGCAACATAAATTACGCATACGCAGTGTTGTCGACAGTGACAGTGAATCGAAAACGTTGGCTAAAAAGTATGTTTACGTCGCCTAATGAACTCCCATCTTTGTCAGCATAGTTTTGGTCTCTTTTGTTACCAGTCTCCCCATCTCTCTGAATTTCACGGTGCAGCCTAATTAGATGATTCGGATGGTTTGACAGCTACGGCTGACTAGGATTGAGCTCATTAGTGGTTTTTAATTACATGTTTCTCGACATATTTCAGCTGCTGAGATAGACTAACAAAAACCCGAAGAACACTGAAGACTAAGCTAAATCTCAATTGTTAAACTTTAAATATAAAATATTAAATATTTTAAAATTAAAATGGTTTTTTAGAAAAAGTTAACTTCCTATTAAAGAGATTCTCTCATAATTAATTTAAAAAACATATTTTATTGTGTTTTAAAAATAATATTTAAAACTAAAAGGTTTAACTGTCAAAATGGTAATAATATCCATCAAATTAAAAAAAATACCTTAAACTTTTTTAAACGCTATTTTTGGGTATGTAACTTCTGCAGATGAGTTCCATTATCCTTAAATGATAGCCAATTTATTTATTGGTGAAATTTCTCTTATATTTTTTTGGGAATTCAGGGGAATAGTTTTCTCAGTACATACGAGATATGCGCAGAGTACTCTTTTAATATCAAAATCCAACTTGACTAAACTGCTGCCACTTATGGCCCAATCTAAGCGAAGTTATACTCTCGAAAAATGGCTTACTCGATGCTCCGGGCACATGCCGTAACACGTGTTGCAAAGTTTTTAGCCAATTCGAATAAAGTTATATTTGGCCAACAATAAGCAAATGCGAGAAATGCTCTCAAGAGCTCCTAATGCAAGGCGTTTTGTTGCTAGCACACAATCACACGAGATTCGAATACTCGCATGCTGGACACGTGTAAAAGTTCGGCTTTAAACACTTGCAAACAAAATGTTTTCGATTTTTGAAGCGCTCCTCTCTTTTGTTTTATGAATCTCAGCCTCTTTGGCATGTGTGGCCCACAAAACGCACGGCTGAGAAATCCCCAGAGCAGGGAAAAACTTTTAGTTTCGTATCGCCCACGTTTACTGTCAATAAAACTTTGCTTGAGCTGGCAAAATGAAAACAGTGCAAAAATCCCTTAAAAGATATATTGCATTCAGAGAGTGTGGGTGAAACAAACATGGAAACAGGTTAGATTATGTTAGAGAAAAGTGGATGGAGCGGCCTGTCTTATAAAACATGCAAATGCAATGAAATTACACGTTACGTATACGCCCCGTGCTGCAGCCGGAAAGAGAAATAAGGGAAAACAGCAACAGCAGAAGAAGCAAACTTCATACACCAAAGGATTATGCAAAATAATGCTAAAAAAAAAATGGAATAAGGGGAAAAGGAACAGCAATGTGAAAAGCAAAATCCACGCACATTAAATTAAAGTGCTTTCAATAAAGTCGAATCGTGACTTTGGCGCTAATGACGAGGACAAGGGACGAGCCGGCAAATCTCTTAGCTCTTGACAAATTGACTTGCAAATCTCTTTTTTTATGATTTTTTTTGCTTTATTATTATTATATATTTGATTCGGTGCAAGTATTTCATAATTTTCGATGGGCGTAGCCAAAGCGGATGCCGCACTAAAAGCGCACTCAGCTCAAAGACAACCAGAGGAAATAGTTGGAAAACGGGCTGGCAAAAAAAAACAATATGCCACACTGAGAGTTTTAAAGAAACTTTTAGGTCAGAAATTATTTGTTACGAATTAAAACAACAAATATTTGACTTAAAGATAAATTTTCTTTCTTAATTTATAGTTTAGTTGAAAATATTATTGTATCTCTAAAATTTTAAGACTTATAAAATCTCGACAGAGAACTATGTTCCCAATGAACATTGGAAATCTGTGGATAGTGTAAAAAAACCAAGAATAACTCAAAGATAAAATAAATAAAAATGGTTAAGTACCATATCCCAATATATATAAATTCATGTTATTAAACATAGTATTTACTTTCAGTGTGAGAGTCCTGCGAGTACGTGCCACGGGCCAAACAAAACACGCGACCCAGACGAGTCATAAGCAGCTGAAAGGAGGATTTCGGAGGGAATGAGGAGGGTCCTGGGCCATTTCGGTGGCCGACAATGACCCGAGACCAAGGGATTGAGCAGGGGCAGGGACCAAAAATGAAAGCCGCAGCCAGACGACCGCCATTTATAGCGAATGGATTCGGATTTTTCGGATTTGCGCACAAGATAATGTGCAGCAAGCACTATCCTTTCTGCCGCTTTTTCCTTGCCCTTTCCCGATCCTTGGTTGCATGTGAGAGGGCTAAGCAGCAACAGCAGCAGCTCGAATGCAACGGAAATAGTTTTGTGTGAGATTTATTGCCACTCTGGAGAGTCATAAAACGGAAATTGTACACAAAATCCTTTCGGATGCTCGTTTAAGTTGCCAGCTGACCCACCTCCCCCCCCCTTTTCTCTCGGTGTATGGGTGAGCATTTTTATGTGTTGTGTCATTTTTGTTTACTCTGACTCTGCTGTTAGCTTGTCCAAATGTTTATGTAAGTCATCGCTTCGTTTATTCGATGCCATCCCATTTTGAAATTATATTTTTGCCCATTTTGTGGAAGCGCTTCTGATTTTCTGCTGGCTAAAAACTCTTTGCCTTGCAATTGCAGTTTATTTATTTTATTTACCACCCTTTGAGTGGGTCAAATGCATTGTCCACTTGGACTCCCCACATCCCCTCTGCCATAAATTTGCCCTGGCTTTCGCAGAGAAGCAGATTAAAATGCCCACTTTGCTGAATTGGTTTAGGAATAAAAAAGGAAAATCTGAAAAAGCCCTTTGTCGAGGACAATATGCAAAAGTGCATTAAACTTTTAATAAGAAACAAAGTCCAAGGACTTCAGTGCTTCATTAGAAAGCTAAATCAAATGAAATTGTCAAGACGAAAACTTATTAAAAAATTCAATACAACCAAATTCCTAAAAGTAGTGAAATACTTGAGAAAAATAATTGTCCAACTTATAAATGGTTAAGTCCATATATTTTGTAAGCTTTGTTAACTGTAACGATGTAAAGTTACTACACTTCTTTTCCATTTCATACAATGGAATACATTAATGATTATACAAAATAATAATAATAAATAATTACAATTAAAAAAGTGTTTCTCAACCTGTTTCGTTAAACTAAAATAAATCGAATTGTATGGAGGGAGATTCAATTTCATTTTAAGTATCCTGAATTCATTTGAATTTTGCCAGCAATGCAAAAGCTGAAATTCTTAGTTTCATTCATTTCAATTCCAAATCAGTTTCACCTCCCATCCCATTCCTTCGATCTCGAGCAGTTTCGAGTAATTTGGCTGAAAACCAAAAACCCGGCCACCCAAACTCCGACTTTCAAGTTTGTAGAACGTTGTCTGGCAGTCGCTGGCTTTTTGATGACAACCCAAAGATATCGCTGGAAAAGTGGCTGGCCAAGTTACGCAGTGAAAACGCTTTTCTATGGCCACCGAGGCCATTACCATATATCTAACGGTGAACTTATAGAGCGAACCTATTTGCCCCTCAGCTGCAGCTCCTCTTCATCGCTGCGCTCCTTTGTCATCTTGCGTAAACAGCAGAATTTTCTCGGATAAAGGCGGGTGATTCGGGGATTCAGGAGGAATGATGCCACCGTCTAGGTTAGCCCCCCATTTCGGTGCTAACATGATTTTGCACCAGGAGTCTCAAGTCTCCAGTCTGGGCCTGGTCATTTCCATTTCCGTGGTTGACAACATTTTTGGCAAACGATTTTCTGCTTATTTGCCACAAAGCGAAACCAATCGAAAGAGCGCTAGTGATGGTATATATACGTTCACGTATATTTTCATCGATTTTAATATTTTGCCTAAATTGAATCCAAAAATTTAGTTTAAGAAAAACGATTAATAAGATAAAATTGCTTTTTAAAAATTTGTACATATACACTATCCACTATACAGTTAAAAATACAATAATGTACCAAACCATTAATACATAAATTGTATTTTTTTAATTATCGATTTGGCATGTTGTAAATTTCACTTATAAAAGTGTTCTTAATTGATCGAGTTAAATCATACAATTATATAGGTTTTTTAGTAGATCAAATTTATTTCATTGGCTTTAAGAATAATTTTATTAGCGTTCTAAGTATTGTTAGTTTGTTTAACTTGCGGCGACTTCAGAGTAATAATATAAAGTTTAGTCTGTCTTCAGATGCTTATACCTTTCCATTTAACTTATCTGACTGGCCATCTCTAGCCAAATTCATTTATCTCCCTTTAATAGAGTTGGCCAGACCCGGCTGCTTAGCATCGCTCTGAAGACCAAAGACAGAAGACTGGGTCCACAGACCGAGGACCATGGAATGTGGACCGTGGATACTGGCACTGCAGACAGCACGGCAGGATAATCATTTTTTCATAAAGTCATTATTGTTGTGGTTGCAGTTGGAGCCGTATTCCCCCTACCTCTTATCCTGCTTATCTTCTCCCCTGGCAACTATTGTTCTCAAGTGTTTGTCGTTTGTGCGACTGTGGCGCGAGGAATGAAATTATGTTGCCGATGGCCAAGACGGCCGCAGAAAACAATTTCCATTTAGTACATTTTTCCAGCAAGGAAACACGTTAATGTCCTTTTGCCTACTACTAGTGGGCACCTGCATGTATGTTTAATTGAATTTTATATGTAAATTCGATGACACTTTTTTTTAGTTTTTATAAGTGTACAAAAGGATAATTTGTGACCCTTGCACCTGCCTTAAACTGTACAGGCACTCCAAATTAATCAATTAAATTTATAATTGAATTTTTTATTTTATTGTGGGATGAAAGCGGAAATCGTAGTAGTATAATTAACTTAACTTGTAATTTTTTCATTTTTTAACTTTTCTCAGTTATTATTATTGCTTGAACAAATATATTAAATTGTTTTTAATCAGTTACAGACTGAGCATGAATAACCAATACGGTTTGTTTTTCTTTGCTTTACCATTCTGCGTTTGCTATTCCACTCGGTTTTTCGCTTTTTGTGGTGATGGAACTGGCGACAGCCTCAAAGTAAATAAGTAAAAATTGATGGGGGCGGGATTTGTGCGGGATTTTCTCATGGGAAATGGGAGCCATGAGAGCCACTTTCTTTTCCAACCCAGCTGTCGCTTTCGCAATTAACCGCGACCATCGGGCTTAGCCTTATATATCTGCAAGACTTAGCCCTCAAAATTAATTGATCGAGCCGCTCCGGCTGAGCAACCATATCACATTTCAGGCAATTAGGCAGGCGCTTAAATTCGCACTCCTCTCGAAACTAAATATTCATTTTGACTCATTTGCCGCAGTCAAATTCTAATAGGGTCAACTGCAATAATATCATTAGGAAAATTAAACACGAGCCACGGAAAATCGAAAGGGGAAGTGGGGCTGGCAAATGGGAAATGGAAAATAGAGAGGGGATGAAGGAGGCCGCAAAGTTTTAGCCGTCGAGCAACGACACCCGGCCAAGTCGAGCGTATTATGCCTAATTGGGCGCTGCCAGTACCAGGAAAAAGATGCTGGAGCACCTAGCTGTCGCCGGTTTTCCGCTTTTCCACTTTTCCCCCTCCCACTGCCCCTCACCGTCCCGCTTTTACCATCATCGCCTTGGCTCTTGCACGTTTTGTCTACGCGAGTAATTAACTTTAATTGCGGCCATTAAAATAAATTGGCAGATACCTTTAAATATTGTTATTGTTGCATACTTAGACCGAGGAGAGGCATTTTCCTGAAAGGAGGCGGACCATGTAACGCTTCATATTAGCACCGACAGAGGGCGACACCGCTTGGCCAAGAGATGGGCGGAAAATGGGCCAATTGCCCCAACTGCGAGGATGGAAAAATTAAATTAAAAATACGTCCTGCTATCTTGACCAGTGGAGTGCAGTTCTTAAGAGGCCATTAAGGCCTTAAAAATGTCTGTACACATTTTAGTAGTCTCAACTTTAACTTGAACATGATAGGAAGTGAACTTCGGCATACATAAGTTTTCATAAGTTTTAGTTTCAAATTAAATATTCTTTATTTCGATTTCAATGCTTTAAAGAAATGAAGTTGGGTCGATTTTCCGATATATTTTTCTATTGTTCCTATATCCTTTTTTTCCGATTGTTTCTATGGGGGATAAATAACATAGTAATCCGATTTTTTTACAATCTGCAACAGGAAGATTACATTTGGCAAAGATTAATGGAAATCGCTTTTAAACTAAGCGAAAATAAAATTGTAAATAAAATAATTAGTTCGAACACTAGATGTTTCCTTCAACAGTATAAATATTTATAACACTTATCAAGTAAACAAATTAATCGGAGGTTATCAGTTTAAAACGGTTGAAACTGGTTTGATTTCGGCTTATCGATATAATAGCACTATATAAACAAAATTCCCACGCTCATATATACTTTTAAATTAATAATAAATACAATTAAATAATAATAAATAATAATTAATAATAAATAAAACCGTTGTTATCTTTTCATATTTAATGTGAAACAAATTGCTTATATTTATGTAAACTTTTATTTATTAAGTATATCTATATTAATGACATGGGCACAGAGTATTTTTAGTGAATTTCCTCCCTCTTCGTCATTGAGTTTAGCCTTCTCTAAATAAATTGGATGAGCGTTTTTATGAGGAGAATAATAATAACCAGTATGACAGCAAATAATGCTTATATATCGATGTTATTGGCGGCTATCCAGAAGATGAGCTGCTCCATGGTGCCGAATCACATACTCCGTCCAGTAGACCACTGACTCCCTAGCAGTACAAAGAGGAGAACGAGCCCACCTTCTGGGTGCACTGGGGATTGGACAATATCTCAAGGATTGCCTCGCGGAAAGGCTGTTCCTAGAGGATGAGGAGTCTTAAAGTAAGGACAAAACCCTTTTTGACCATGCCCTCTGCGTTTTGCGGCTGGTCCGCAAATACCGGCAGTGAAAGCATAGGTTTTCCGTGATATTGAGCCTCAGTTATGCCACTTTTTCCGATGTGATTGATGAAAAGCTTAATTCGGTGGGCCAGGATGTCATCCTGCGGCAGCCACTTCGAATAGAGAATGTTGTCCGACTTGCCGGGAGTCTTATACAGATCCTCCCACTTCCAGATGACCCTTTGCTTCAGCTTCGACAGCACGTTGAACATCTTGCTAACAGTGTCTAGTTTGAGGTGGCTTCCCTTAACATTGGAACCCAGGGACAGGAGAATGGCTCCATCTGTGGCATTGCCCAGGAAGTCCGCCATATTTTTAGGCAAAGGATCCTTGATTTGAATGCCTCCGATCTCTATGGCAGCCGGAACATTGGGTCGGATGGGTCCTTCGCTGGGCGCATGGGAGGCAAAGAACATTAACGACGTGTTTTTGATGCCTGAAACATATAAATACAAGTTTATTTGGTTTGAATTTCACAACTCCTTTTCTACTTACTCGTACAAATTCCGATTGCGCCTGTCCGTAAGGTAAGTAACAAAGAAGGGGCTTGTAGTGTATCCAGTCAAACGTTGCCGGAAGCTCGTAGCCCTGCCTCTTTCCACGGAGTCCCTCATTGGGGGCACGTATGCAACCGCCTGGGGATTGCCGATTAGGGAATTCAACATTTGGTTGGGCGGCATTGTGGCTACGACAATGACAGGCGCGTTCACCTTCCTTGCGAATCCAAGCTGGAAATCGTTGATGAAGTATCCATTTGTATGATCAAGTGCGAGGGACTCAGGTTACGGGTAATAAGGAACTCGAAAATTTTGATGGCAGCCCCAAGTTTAGATTATTCTATCAAAATGATTAATATATTATATAATATTATCATTAAATTCCCAATGCTATTAAGATAAAGAATATAATTTTCTGCAACCATTGTCATCAATTGGGCAATTGAAATTTTTAGAGCTTTGCCGAATGAAAATATGCAATTACAAAAACAAAAAAATACATGGACAAAAATAAAAAAAAAAAACAATTTTTAGTAGTCTTAACTTTGACTTAAACAAGAATAAAAGTATTCTTTGACAAGCCTATGGTTAAATACCCTTAAAACTAAATATTCTTTATTTTGATTTTGATGCTTTAAAGAAATGAAGCGGTCGTTTAAGTAGGCAAATATTTTTTATACGGCTCAAAAGTAATCCCCGAAATAAATGTCTGTACTTGGTCGAAGTTTCCTTCGAGCTTCTTTATCACTGCACACTTGCAATGACAATCGCAATCAGCAATTGAATATGCATGAGCCTGTTGTTCTCTCAAATGTCAAATATTTGGGATTGGAGCTGCGCGATGATGGCTTCGCATTCCGCTTCACTTGGCAAAAATGCAAAATATATTCTGTGTTCACTTTTTGGCATTTTTACTTATTTTATACTTTTTCGTGTGCAGGGCATCAAATGACAAAGACGGGGCTGCAAAACAGGAACAAATTGCAAGCGCAAAACTTCTTTAATTTTGTTGAAACGCTGTAAGCGAAGTCGGCCTGGTAGACAGTGGAAACTAAAAATGTTTGGCCTACGGCAATAAATGTCAAACAAAGTTTTCTGCGCAGTTTTTTCAATTAGAAAAATTCATGCCATCCATCCTCACTGTGTTGAAATGTGAATGCCCTTTTCGTTTGTTTTGAACTGGCGAAAATGCTTAATATTTTTTTGTTATGACCATTGTTAAACCATTGGGAGGATGAAAAATGTTAAAGGGTTTTCATCTAGGTTTTTTTCGAAATTAAATTTTTAAGTCAAATATTTGTTTTATTTTTCTAACTCGAGATTTTATTGAAATGACCCAAAACTCTATATAAACTCTATCTTTTTATTCCCTTAGAAAGGGTATAAGACCCGAAAAATTTCACAGGGAAAACCCTGTGATGTTTGGGTTTTTTATATATAGTAAAGATCCGCTGAGTGACAACCGAACCATGCACACACATTTCCCATAAATACGAGTGTATGTGCAGAGTGACATTAGAGCGGCAAAGGGCATGCAAATAACTGAAAGCCAAAAACAAAGGACAAGTTGCCCCCACGGGGAACTAGAGACTGATATATCAGACGCCGAGCACTTTGATATATAGAAACTGCTGGGCGAAATGGAATCTCAGCCATTATTTGTTTTGGGCCCAGACAAAAGCGAGGCAAAGAGAGCCAGTGAGCTGCAAAAAACAAATAGGAATTCGCTTTCGAATTGGTATTGGTATTGGAAATACGCAGCGCACGCACAAAATTCGCTGTTCGATGGCAAACTTCCGTTTCCGCTTTTAGTTTCTAGCAGTTCGCCAAGTGGAGAGCCGCAGGCGTTAACTTGATATTTACTTTGTTGCTGTTTACCTATACCGCCCAAGCACCGCCCATCAAAGTTTCTTGGCTCACTTCCGTTCGGTCCCCGCTGTCCGCT
Organism: Drosophila fuyamai; assembly: GCA_018153365.1. Lineage (NCBI taxonomy): Eukaryota > Metazoa > Arthropoda > Insecta > Diptera > Drosophilidae > Drosophila > Drosophila fuyamai. Next base: position 7,722,941 of record JAECXW010000116.1, on the reverse strand, counting down.
GTCCGTTTGGCCGTCAGTTGTCCGTTGTCCAGGTGTCCGTCGTCCGGCCGGCAAATCCGTCCGTCAAACTTGCGAAACAGCCCCGGACCACGCTTGACCGACAAACTACTTGCCATCGCCATCGCTAGGAAAATGTTTTCGTTGATGAAAAAACTTTGCCTGCCTTCAACACTTCGCAACTTTTGTGTAGTTCGCCCAGTCCCTTGTCCCTTGGTACTCGCACTCCATATATATATATGTATATATGCCTATCTGTTTCTCTTTTCTTAACCCCGCCCTGACCACAAATCGTTTCATCATTCGGTGTTAATTGTTTTCGTTTTCATCGCAAAACATATATCGAAGGGCCATTAATGGGTCGACGCCCAATACGTATACGCCGTGTTGATCGTCTCAGAGTTCTCGTTTGGCGCCACCAATAAACTGGAGATGGACTTCCGATGGCTCACAAGCTGGATACACTTTGAAAAAAAAACAATAAAGAGAAATTCAATATATCAATAATTTATGAAATCATTTTGAAATAAAGTTTCATTACAGCTGTAGGCCACTGAATAAAGTTACTTGGTTAATATAATAAGTATAATAAAATCAGAGTAGAACAGTATATATTTTAAACTTTAATGACAATTACTATAATGAAAAAACAATATTGAACTGGATGGTATGATATTAACATATTAATCGTTGAGACTTCCCCCGGTGTCCTTTTCCTTTCAACTTTGCTATTGTGTGTGAGCACAAATGCGCTTAATCACTTCTAGGATACTCGCATTTGGAGGAGCTGGGAAATAGGGTCAGTCACCATGTAACCGAATAAGCAAAAGACGTGGCAAATGGGGGAAGGAAATCCCTTCGACTTGAGATGATGATGAGCTGGGAACCAGCCGCATACATACCAGTGCATGTTTGTGGAGTGGAAGATTGTGAAACTATGCGCACAGAAATTGAGAGAGACACTAATTGCTTTTCTTTCCAACCAACTCTTTTCTTTTCTAATTACTATATGCATGTGAGAGGGGCAGACTGCTGGCGACTGTCGGCACACATTCTCCTAAGTAGGAAAATGATAGTTTGAATGCTTTCTACGAGGGGCGAAATGGGAAAAGAGATGGGACGCAGACAACGACGTGGACGCATTTAAAGCACATAATTCGGTTTTGATTATGTTTTGGTCTTAGCCGCCATTGCCACTCGCTCGTACTTCTATTCCCATTGCCGGCGCACTTCAGAAGTTAGCAACTTCATTATGGCTAAAACCCAAATGTGTTGATATTGCGGTCGGACTGAATGGGACTGGGAATGGTAATGGGACTGGCACGGGGACTGCATCCTTTGGCCGATGAAGTCCCCGTTCTAAGATTCAGGGGCTTTGGCTAAATGAGTGGGCCACTGTGCTTGTGCGCAAATATGAGCGTTTGTGATTATTTGCAGCTTAAGCCATGTTTACCGGCAGATAACAGGAACCCGTTCCGAAAGAGTTTTTCCCACAGATGCACTTAAAAAATAACATTCAAAAACAATTGAATGGCGAATACACTTGATAATGCGGGAATAAAAATGTTATAGACTAATAAAAAAACCACTCAAATTTTGAGTAATAATTGTTTCTTAAGAACCATTAATATTGTTATTGATAAACAAATGAACAGTAATTGATAAAATGTTGTTTTTGTTTTAATTTATTCAATTTTTTAATTTAATTTATTATTTTATTTATTTTTTATAAGCCCTCATGTTGCACTAGTATTTAAAACAAAACGTTTGCAATTCTTTTGATTATTTTTATAATTACAACATATTTGTTTCTTGTGTACATACATGAAGAGGCACAATGAATCAGTCAATATGAAAGTTACCAAATCATGGTAAATGAAACTTCTTTGTCTGGTGGTCATCAATTCGCTTGCTTTTGAAAGGGTTTAAGCCCGCTTTTGTTGGGCCAGTTTACCATTCAGACTATCGACAAATTACTTCAGCCCTAAAGGCTAGCTTGGAATAGAATTCACATGTTTTATTTTGGAGAAAAGAGTTCAGTTTTTATACCCGTTACTCGTAGAGTAAAAGGGTATATTGTATTCGTGCAAAAGTATGTAACAGGTAGAAGGAAGCGTTTCCGACCCTATAAAGTATATATATTCTTGTTCAGGATCACTAGCCGAGTCGATCTAGCCATGTCCGTCTGTCCGTCTGTCCGTCCGTATGAACGCTGAGATCTCGGAAACTATAAAAGCTAGAAGATTGGCATTTTGCATGCAGATTTTATGGGTTCCTACGCAGCGCAAGTTTGTTTCAAAAAGGTGCCACGCCCCCTTTAACGCCCACAATCGCTTATATACGATTTTATTTAAATATAAATTTAAATATTTCCGAAAAGTAAAAATGCAGTTTTATTGTGTTTATCAATACCTATCGAAATGTAGAAGAAATTTTTCAAATCGGACCATTCGTTTAAAAGTTATGCGTGATCAAAATTTCTATCTCCATCTCCCTCGCACTCCTTTTACCTGAGTAACGGGTATCTGATAGTCGGGGCACCCGACTATAGCGTTCTCTCTTGTTTTTTTATAAAAAAGCGCTTTTCTTCAAAAATTACTTTATTTTGTATATACATTAAGTTATCCAATAAAAGCATCACATTTTGACTTCCTGGCAGATTTTAAGTTATTATTTAAGACTCTTGTTGGCAGTCACATAATTTAAGCTGTTTATGCGCGACCTCTCCTATAAATTATGTACTAAAAGCCTAAGCGCAAATCAGCACATCATTTCGGTTACACGCGGCTCCCCAAACGTCGAATTTTCTCTTGAGATCCCAAAGTCCCGCAACGGAAGTGATTGAATGTCGGACAGGAAATCGGCGAAAACAAAAAGTACGAAAATACAGGAAAAAGGTTTGCACCATAATTTTGCGGAAAAAAAATGTAACAAAGGCCAGAGTCGCAGGCATCTGCTAAATGAAAAGCTGTCATAGGCGTGGGAACACGGATGTCAAGGGATTGCGAAGGATGTGGGGGAAAAAAGGGGCTGTGACTTGGGGGAACTCAGTTTCCCAACCCACGAAAAAAAGGGTAGCGTACAACTGTAATAATCAGAGTCAAGCGAGACTTTAAATATTTTACGCTGCTCAAATTGGCGGCCAACAAAAAGAAGCCAAGAAATTACGTAGAGAGACAGCAAACTTTACAAATGGTGATCGACTATAGGGTGATATGTCTGACTTTAATCGTTTACGAATAAAAAACAATATTTTTAAGGAGCTAAAATATTGATTATTTCTGATAGTTATTTATTATATTTATCATTTTTAAATGTTTGCCTAAAGCTAGCTCTACATTAAATATATCTTAAATAGCATTTTATGGCTTACATAAAAAATATATAAATAATATAAAAAGCTTAGTAATCTTCCCATTGAATTCAAAGTCCCTCTGAATTTTATACAATCTCGCTCGGCATCATATAACCAATCAATACCACCCAACTTTGGACCACCATTCCGAGTGACGTGGCTGGGAAAAAAGGGGCAGAAAAGCAAAGCAGAGGGCACGTGCTAAGCCGAAGGGCGGGGAAAATCGCTGGTGACAAGCGGAGCGCCGGGTGGAGTTTTCCGGGGGCTCGCTGGCAACTTGAGCCACTTTGATTTTTGCTCAAGCGTAATTACAAGTTAAATGAGGCCAGGACCGCGGCTGGGACTTGGGGCCGAAACTGGGAAACTGGGAAAAGGGAGATGCGGAAAATGGCGATGGCCGGCGAATAGAGATGGGTTTCAGTGGAATGGGAAGCTGGCCGCAGCGGTTATGGTGGCCGCCAAAAACAGTGTCATCATGCGGAAGGATGCGCGGCTGGCAATGAAACGGAAGGAAGGAAGGAAAGACGAGCAGGCGGAGGAGGACGGCCAGATAGACCAGCGGATGATGTACAGGCGACGATTGCAGGACTCCATCCTGGAATGGGGAAGAGCCAAAGGACGCAGGACAACGGATAGAAACAGTGCTGACATTTGAATCCCACAAAAACCCGCTAAATTATGCAGTTAAAGCTACTGGGAAATAAATAAATTTAGTATTCCAGAAAGAGTAATTTATTAAATATGTAAACTTACTGTATGCCGTTTAATTATTGTAAATAAATAATACACTTTAACAAAGGAATGAGTAAAAAGTCACTCATGACTTCCGTCAAGTACAAACAATATCAAATTAAAGCAAACTTTACACGGGCAAATTTTCAAGTAACTTTAGAATAATTAAGTTTCCTTCAATTTTTTGCATATTCAAAAATTACCTAAAATATTAATTAGTGAACGAAAAATTATTTATCTTAAGTAAATTTCGTTTGATATTTCCGTGTTGTCTAAAATTGAAATGTGTTAATATTATTAAAGAGGAGAAACTTTGATATCTTTGCTTATATCTTATAAGCGAACTTAATTAATTTACCATTATTTAAAAACAGGACACAAAAACGTAAAATACCACTTTTGAATATCCAGACCAATCCAGAATATTATCCTGGACAAGTGGGCACCACTCGGCAGGACACGGCCATGCAACCAAAGCACTGGTAATGAATGGGTGGCATTGTCGTTTGCCCATGTCCTTTGCCCATCCTGGGACCAGAATGAAAAATTGCGCCTGGCAACTCAAGCTTGTTTGGCATCCTGGCCGCGTAGTGACGTTGTTTGTTCTGCTGAAAAGCGCCGCTCGAAGGATGTATGCAGAAAAGCGAAAAAGAGAGAGCGAAGCAGAACTTAAAACAAAACAAGAAATAACGAAGCGAAAAACAAAAATTGTGAAAACAAACCGCATTAGTGACCAGATAGAGCAGCACTGTGAAATTTTGGATAAATTTTCTCAAATTTTAAAAATTTAATATTAACTTCTTCCAAATTAAATTTTTGTATAAATATATTTTAATTCAATAAACTTTATTTATCTCCAACTCTAAGTATATTGATTTAAGAATATTACCTATCTAAATCTAAACATTTGGGATATATAAATAAATATAAATATATACATATAACTCATAAATGTTAAGGTTATGCCTCACAAAATCTATTCATATCTTCTTTTAATGAATTGTAATCTTTATACATAAATATAAACACTTTTTTAAGTGCCAAAAATTTTACATTTAGGGTTGATGTTATATATTAGGGTGAAGATGTTATATATTATCTTATGTATTACTTATCCAATTTATGAAAAATATAACTGGATGCATTTTAATCTAATATTATATAATAAGTTTTTTTCGGTGCTACGAGAAGAATAGAGATGAGCCGGGCAACTGGCGAATGAATGTCCGCTGATGGAACGTCACGTCACCCAAAGGCTGACAATGGCGACATCGAAAGTGATGAGTCTTCGCGCGGAGGAGCAGCTTGATGTCCTGGTGCTGAAAACATTGCCGTCGGAGGCATCCCTTCCATTCCACAGTGGCCAGGAAACGGCAGCTGCTGTTTGGCCAAGTCACAATCGCAGGACGCAGGACTCAGGGTCTCGGTTCCAGCATGGTCATCAGTGAAGAAGTTCATTTTGCAGTAATTAACAAATTGTGAAGGAGGAAGATGACAAAAGGAGGCGAGGACAGGCCAGCCAGCTGGCAATGCATTTTCGACGGCCAAGTTTGTTTGAGCGTAAGAAATTATAGATGCTGATGCCCCAATCCCACTTCCCATTTCCCAGTTCCCTGACCAGCCGCACCGCCACCCACTTCCCTACTTCCTTGATGATAGTCAATTGCGAAAGTTCGCTCGACTATTAATATTTTATCCCATTTCACTTCGGCGTCCATGGCCGGTCCATTGTCATCGGCACTTGTTGGGTTTGTCAAGTTAAAACTTTTGCACAACTTCAAAAAATACCAGAAGGACGAGCTGCGAAAAAAATAAAAAAAAATTAAAAGTGGAATTGCAAGTGGAACTGATGTCTGCAAATGGAAGTTATTACAAGCAGCAAGCCAAGTTTTGATTAGTTTCACAGCCGCTGCGAGTCAAGTCTGCCATTTGTGCAATTATCATAGAAATTGTGTGGAAAATGATTTGTACTTCACACTCCAAAGAAATTGAATCTATTAGGGGCTAATTTACAGATTGCACCCATAATGTATGATAATGTATTTAATAAAATGTTTGGAATAAACTAGGCATGTAGGCGTTTCAAATAAGTATTCTTATTAATAATGAAGGACTTAAGCTGAAAGGATTTTGGAAAACGTTTAACATTGTTTGAAAGATATTTTTAAGATTTTTATTTTTTTTCATTCAAATTTTAAAAGAGTCTATATAAGTATATAAGTCTATTTACTTTTTCTCCACGAATTGTGTAACTGCATGATTAATCAAAATGAGATTTTTAAGTACCCGTATAAAACGATTTACAAATTAAATTTTATTAAAATATGAATTTATTAAATATATTTGTTCTTAAGGGACAACATAAATTAATACCCTAAAGTTTTTATTCTCTAAGCACAACTAATAGAACACACTTTTTGTTCTGCCTGTTCTTGAGGCGATTCCATGTCAGCTTTGTCAACTACTTCTGGCATCCTCGAGCCCGGCATAATTAAGCGACAAGTTGCACTCGTGACAGTAAAAAAAAAAATTTGGCTGGGTAAAGGCGGTAAGCCCGAAGAAACGGTGGCATGCAAAAAAGGGGCAGCCAAATGGCAGATGACAGCAACCGTCATCCTCGCACCTTCACACTCCATTCACACCATCCTTGGTTTTCCCGGGCTTTCCTGGGGTTCCTCGCTTTTCCCGGCTCGAGTGCGTGTGTGCTGCACATGTGGCAGCAGTGTGCAACATGCAACACGAGACATCGGCTGTGACAACGCCGCAAAAGCCATGTCAACAAAAGCAAAGCAGCAGCAAAGATGCCAAAGTGCTGGAGTTGGTAGAAAATGTTCACTTGGTGGAATTTTGACATGAGTCCGCTTTCTGTACTCGGAGTCGTAGTCGCAGTCGCAGTCAGATCCAGAAGTCTAGTGAGAGGCTTGAGGGCTTTTCCTGACCAAATCCTGAAGCTGACTGACACTACTTGGCATTTCGACTTTAATTCCGAGTGGTTCTCTGTTTATGAGGGGCTACTTGCACCGCAGGCTGTACTACGTGGTCAGATCTACACAAATTAACATAATGCATTGTGTCCGGCTCAACGTGAGCTGCAACATTTGTAGATGACGTTAAGAGGTGTCTAACTGAAGAGGACGACTTTGTGGTGAAGTAATTCAGATGCAGTGGAAAATGAGACAAGGGAACCCTTATAACGGTCTGTATAGACATTACCAGTAGAAGACCAAATTTAATTTCATTTAATATCATTAATAAACAAAATTTTCCCCCATTCAATGGCTTCTTTATTTTATTTTATAATTGTTATCTGAAAGATATTCATCAACAGCTTCATATTTAATTTACAATTTCCACGATGTCTAGTTAGGGCTTTACGAATTTCTATTCAACTTTTAATGAAATCCAAATCCAAAATTAAACTGAATAAAATGTAAAATTGAAGTTAAAATTTTCTAACGACCTGTTTACTTTTTAATGGGGTACTGTAATGCCGACCGCTTGGCATTGCATTTAGCTAATTTATTTCTTATTTATTGTAAGCCAAGTTTTAGGCAACTTGTCACCAAAGTTGGAGCCGAAAGTTTTCTCTGATACTCGCAGCCAGCTGCACAGTGGGTCGAGGAGTATTTGCCATGGCCCCTGCCATTAGTTTTCACCCTTAGTGCCCCTTCGCCCAATTTGCATGGCTCGTCACTTCGGCGAAGGGAAATCTTCGCGCATTTTGCATTTTAGTTGTTTCGCTTCGCTGCATAAATAACTGCAAGCAACCCGCCCCTTTTTTCAGTCAGTCAGATGCGCCCCTTTTATTGTTTCAATGCGCCATTTGCATGTATGAGAAGCTTTTCCTCCACATTTCCCTCTTCCCGGAAAACTCTTATTGCACAATTCTAAGCGCAAACAGATTTTTGTTTGCAGAAACTTTACTAAAAAGAGGAGAATGAAGAAGAAAGACTCTAGTCTGCAGAAGCTGAATTTTTCTGCTTGACTCGGCAAAAGTGTCGTAAATTTTTGATTTCATTAAAATGCGTGCCCAAGAACAACACCCCTTCTACACCATACAAAATATTATAGTCTTGTTCATTGGTTTTTATTAACAGTTTATTTTCTATAAAAATTAAAGAAAAAAATCCTAATATTGTTTACCTTAACTTCAAATTCAAAGATGTATTGAACAATTTTATGTATTGTATTTGTTGTGTTAAAAAGTAACTATTTAAAAAAGTGCCACAAAAATTAATTTTTCCAGTGCATTTAGGAAAAACGAATCTACAGCCAATTGGAGCATAAAATGTGCATTGTGCACTCGTCTTCTGGCATCGAGTAAAATTCGAACTCTTAGTAATAGAGCATAATTAAGACATTATTTCGAATCGAAGACCCCAGACGTCTTTAAGGTCCCCCAGTATAAATCATTCGTCGCAAGTCATAAATTTGTCAATTATAAACACAGTCCGACTGCAGTGGACTGGAACATTTTGCGAGGCGAGTGAAAAGTCGGACAGATAACAGATTTGCCAAGAATTCTATTGGCACCGGCTCAAAACTCTCGCCAAATTCTCCGCAGTCGGTTAATCGGAAAATGTATGAGTAAAGCTACGAATAAAATGCCGCAAAAAATCAACTGGAGGAATAATTTTTCGTTATGCTCGCCTTGCCAACTGATTTGCACTCGCTTATCGGGGTTTCGCCGATATTCTTCCCGGAAAATATGCCACGTGCCACGCCCCGGGAAAACCGAAAACGCCCACTTTGCTGTTGCTGTTTGTCCAGCCAAGTGCAATGGCTTCGATAAAGATTGACGGCGCTGTAAATTCTCTGATTCTGTCACTTCGGAAATTGGCAAAATTTCCGCCAACGGCAAAACTGCGGGCTGGGGAATGCGTGATGGAATAAATATCACTTAAATATGATGTAAATAGGGAAAATGTTCTAAATTATGCGTTCGGAAATTGTTCTTATAAACTTTTAAAGAATTTTAAATGTTTAGTAAAGTCTTCAAGCAGAAAAGACTATTGCCGGAATATACTTCAATCAGATTTGTCAAGTACTTCAGATAAGCACAAAAGCAAATCTGCTTTTCAAAACAAAACTTTTTTATAAGACATAACCTATATTAACGTATTTTCTTTGGCCTCACCTTTAATTTCATAGATTGTCGATATTTTTAATCAGCAAAAATATATTTAAAGGAAATGGATAATTTCTGAATAAATTAAACTGCAAAGTACAGTTTATATTCATCGAAACACAAGTCATTAGTTATGCATTTTATCATCAACTTTGCAAACATTGTCGAGCATCATAAAAACACGAGTTTGGGGAATCATTCCCATATTTGCACACTGCAATTATTGTTTTGTCTCGATAAAAATTCATTTGCTGGTAAAATGAAATTTTTCCGTGCACTTTGTGGCAATGCGGTCAACGACAACGGAGCACCAAACGAAGATCATGAAATATTTAAAAATCTTTCACCAATACAAATGCGGGGGAAAAACAAGACACCAAAAAGCTAGCAACAAAATGGCAACGACAATGGGGAAAACGGGTCGAAAAGTGGGGTGGCGTTGGGGAATCCCCAAAAGGAAACGAGAGCTAACGTATGTTCAAGCTTGTCGTTTGTTTTGTGGCCCGGGAAAGGCGTCGAGTGTTTGCACCGAAGTGCAAATAGAACACCAACAATAACAATTGGAAAGAATTTAAATTTGCATTTTGCGCAAAATTGTAAGAGGTACTCCCGTTCCGTGCCCTTCCCCATATCTTTCCCTCTTGCAAAAGAAAATGTCGTGTCATTAAAGCGAAGCGGTCCAGCTTGGGTCTAGTCTAGAATTTTACATTTGTATCACTTTTTTTATCGCCATTTAAATGTAAATTGTTGCCGTTCAGGGGCGAGGGGTGGACGGGTCGCAGTTTATGGGAGTGCGACGACTTCCGACCGCAATTGAATTTTTTAAAAGCGTTGAGCATTGATAACCAAAACAATAAAAGTGGGGACCCCATACACAGTCACAGAAAACCAAAGAGAGTAACAAATGTTTGAAAAGGGATTTCACATGCAACAAGCCTATACAGTTGCGATCAAAATTATGGTCATTAATTATTAATAATTATTTAAGTTCTAATTAAAAAAAATTAGAGAGGTTATTAAACAAAAGTTTTATATTTTTACACTGTTTCAGGGAAACATTTCCCGTTTTTTTTTAAGACAAACAGTCAGATTTTGTAATTTGTGAGACTATTTTTTTGTCCGCTACCATTTATACTAAAACGAAAAAATACTAAAAGATTTGTCGCAAAGGCACAAAGCGCAAATCGGTCTATAACAAAATATGTGTGTTTGCCAACAATATGTCCCTGTCCCCTGTCCGTGTTTTTGGGCAATTTTTTTTCGACAATACCAACCATTTTACCCACCCATTTTACCAGCCAGGCGGCCGACCCTCGTTGGCCAACCGAAATACAGCGGTTCTTCGTTCTGTATGCGCCATTGTGGGGAGTCGTTAAATTTTATATGCATTTTCCAAAAATTTGTTGAAATTAACAATAAAACGTGACCTGGCAAATATTTCGGGCAAAAGTCAATTGAATATTTTATACCCATATACAAAAACATCGGCGCATGCATATGCAAACACTTTTTTTAAATTTTGAGGTACTTTCCTTTTCTTAAATTTTCGAAACTTTCCTGGAAAAATAGCCGGAAGCTTAAAATTAATTAAATTAATTTATATTAATTAATAAATAAAAAACTTCTGAATCAATTTCCTAAAATATTAAAGCCTCTGTAAATGGTTAAACTCAGATTTACAAATAATTTCATTTAGCAAACGTAAAGCCTCAAAAAAACAGCCATTTAATCTTATTACAAATTTGGGGCAATAAATAAACCGCCAAAATTATTATTAATTATCAGGAGCAATAATTATGCATTAAAGCCTCTGAAACCATGTAAAAGCTGAAAATGTGCATTAAGCTCAGCATGAAGCGCTAGTTTTTTCCCGAACTCGTATTTTTTTGTTATATTTAATTCTATTGAAAATATAAAACTACCAAATGCAGTTTGCAGTTCCCTCACGGCCTAGTTTTGTTTAGCTTGGCATTTAATGCGCCATAAATAATAAAGCCGCAGCACTGCTCGGGGTGGCATTGTGTATTTGTCAGCAGGCATTACATTTTAAATATGCTAATTTGCCTTCATTTAATTTTTGGCTATTTTATATAAATTATTTTTTAGTTTTTGTATACGACAAATAAGTACAATTGGCAGCTTACTGACGATCAAAGCATTAAATAAATATACAATTTGTGGGTATTTATTTATTTCCTAAGCGGGAAAACGACATTTAGGGATAGAAAAAACTCGTGCAAAGTGATTTAATATTCACTGGACTCAATGGGGACTACAAAATTGTTTTTCACCATTCACAATAATCCCTTTTGTGATAATATCAAATTCATTTAGTACAAGGCTGACCAACTCTAGATGAATCTGCATCTGTGGCGAAGTATCTGCAACATTTGAAAGCTGCCTGCGTATCTCGTGCTCCTTAACAATAGACGGACATCTCGTACGTGGTCAGTGAATGAAATGACAGGACAGCCGGGTGGCAAAAGGGCAACCCTGTTGCGTCTTCGGTGGCAATGTTAATTGCTTATCTACGTGATTTCTTACCAAATTAATTTGAGCAAATTGCAAATGCGAATGGCGAGTGGCAGGAGCGATGGCCGGCACATAAATCAGTTAAGTTGCTGTATTAACATTGACTTCATTTCCCTAATTAAATCAAGTTTAGTTGAACATTCCCCGAGGCCCTTGTCGGTTGCGATCCCGATCAAAAGCTTTTCTTTTAATTGAAAATCTGTTCAGCTGGCATTTCGAGGTCCTCGAGCTGCGCATAACATTTCGGCATACAGTGAACAAAAGTAAATAAATTGGAATATATAAATATTAAATATATATATAAAACTTACTTATATTTAATTGTGTTCACAAAGTATTTATGATATTTACTTTTCTATACATAAACCATTATTGTAGGATCGTTTCAACAACATTACACTTACAAAGAAATTATAAAAATTTACCTCATATTAGAATTAACAAATTTTTTTAATGTAATTTTTGATTAATTGTATTTTAGTTACATTTCTCTTTTTATTTGGAGCGAAAGTTGCTCTGTGTGTTTACTTCATCTATCGCCCACAGCATGTAATTTAATGGTGACCCTTCGCAGTTGACTGTGCTTCTCTTTTATGATTTTGTTTAAGCGAATTGAAACGACACATGCGCACATAAAACGCGAAGACAGCAAACTAACATTAAAATAAACATCAATCTGCGTCCTCGAAACCCAAAAAATGGTCTCACTCGCGTATTGTTTAGATAGGGTTAGCTGGGGGATAGGACTCCGGGCTCTATATAATTCGTTTGAAACACATTTCGCATATGAACAGACACAGGCCAACGGAAACAGGCCACTCTTTCGCAATGACAGGACCTGCCCTCTGATGTTGACAAAACGTCCAGTAAAAACATTTAGTCTATCTATAAACGAAAAAGGAAAATCGCGGACAGTGATGCCTACTTCAAATTGTCTATGTAAGCGTAGTTAGACTTACAATATACTTGTATATTTTATTGGTAAGTTTAAACAAATTGCAATGAAATAATTATAGTTAAATATGAAGTTAAATATGTCAAGTTTTAAATGGATTTGCTTTTCGAAATAATTTATGGACAAGAAACCAAAAATTGTAGCTGTAATTCTTTGGATATCGGCCATTTCAGCTACAAAACAGCGTAATGCTGGGCACTAGTAAAATAACAAAACAAAATGTTCAGAGGGCCATCGAGAAAAATAAACAAGAATATTGCATCGAAATTATTTTGTTATCATTACTGAACATCAAAACAATCTGCCGAGTGACATATAAGTTTTCTGATTACTCCTTTCGTTGCCAGCGTTGTGATTTATGAGTTTATTAAAGTACACTCGATCATATTTCTCCATAAAAATCCTATTTATGTTACTTTGGCTATCTTCTCCAACAGAATGCAACAGATTCCGACTCGGTTTCATGGGTAACTAGATCAAGTGGCTGCTCCATTTCCCTGGCCCTGGCTACAATGGCAATAATATAGCAATCTCATTCTTTTGCACCCTCTTTTGCAACCCTCGAGCTTGGCCCATCAAGTGCTTAACCCATTCACTCACACAATCTCCGCACTCACACTTTGCCTGCACAATGCAATTTCTCTAGCATACTTTAGCCCAGCTCTTGACACTGATAACACATGTCGCCTGAATGTCCTAGGTCCCAAGTCCTGGCGCATTAAATGGACAAAGGCTCTGGAACTCGAGGGCTTGACATTCTGCAGCCAGTTAGTCCGCCTGCCACCGTGAGCTTAGCCTCATTGAATTTCCAGGTAATTAAGTCATGTAAGGGAAAGTATTTTAATTATTTCGCCTTGTAAGTGTGTTGAAACGGGGGATAATATTTGTTAGTAAATGGCTTAGTACAAAGCAAAGCTTAAAAAAAATATTATTATAATTTATAATTTATTGACAAAATCCTTATTGTATTTAACTATTTTTCAAAACAGACTTATATATTAATTATACTCAAAATAAGAAGAGGGATAATATGATTTAAATACAAATACATCTACCAAAAGTTTGTAGTCTGTAATAGTAATACCATAAATAATTTTTAAATTTGGTTTTAAACAATTTACATTAGAATGAATAATTAAGACCAAGGTGTATTGGATTGCAGCTGGAGACACTGGTGTCTCAACGAACAATTGAGGTCCTTTTCCTACGGCTTTCCTGTCACATTCTGCTCCGCTTGTTTGTCCTGTCGCTCAGCCCTCGTTCCCGCACTCGTCCTTCGTCCTTCTCTCCTGGCCTGTCCATCTGGGGGAAGTGTCTCTGTCTTTTCTTTTTCAGCCGCCTTTGTCCCGATGTTGCATTCAGCTAGTATTTACTTTACTCACAGCATTTGCATGGCATTGTGCAGCGCGACTGCGGCTGTAACCTAATTTTGTGCACTTAATTGTTTCATTATGGCGCCGCATCAACAAAAGGCCCGAAACCAAAGGCTGGGGTAAGTGGCAGCAGGGAAATGGAGAATGGCGAATGGAAAATGTCGAAAGAAAATGCCCGGCAAAGTGAAAGAGAAGATTTGAAAATAACGTAACGTGTAATGTGGCTTTGACTTGATTGGCTGGCCTTTTGTTGTCGTTGCAGGGCAACCGCATGCAACCTACTTTGTGCGGCCATTGTTTGTTTTTAATTAGCCGCAATAAACGCACTCACACACACACATGGACACACACAGAGGAGACACACACACTTACGTGCAATGGGCGCACTTAAAATAAACAATTGTAAATGGTATTGCACTAAGCAATTGAATTGGAGCCAAGGCCTTGAAACCATTTGTGCTGGTATCACACTGAAAACACAGTATCACAATTGGTAAATCAAATTTATTGCTTCATTTGGTATTTATTAAAGCTATTTAAAAGCCAAACAAAATTATTCTGCATGAAAAAAAGTGATCTAAAAACTATATTTTATAATTCAGTAATAAAATATATTCTAAGCCACATATCGACCCTATCAAATAAAATGATTTGATATATGACCACAGCCCTTGTTATTTGTCAAAAAGTAATAGTTTGATTAAGAGGATACTTTCTAAATCAGTCTTTAACAGACAACGAACGATAAGTAAAATATCATAAATTAAACATTTTGTACTTAAATTTCTATTGCTTTTGCCTTGGTGTATTCATCCGAAAAACCACCCAGTGAAATTTCACCCATCTGTTTGTGCTAATTAACTTGCACAACATGTCCCTAACTTTGAATCCATTTCCATTTAAATGCGCTCTTTTCTCTCGTTCGCAAATGTGTGGATGTGCGAATGTGCGGTCTCAAAATCAAATTAGTCAGACGGCGCGCAGTCGGGAGAAATATAAATCTGCTGATTTACACAGAAATAGGGGCGAAGTCGACCGCTTTTCGTAGCCATAAAAACAAATTAAGCCAAAATGTTAAATAAACAAGTTTCGCTGAACGCGATGACAGGCATAAGCCAGCGGCTGTCTTGGCGTGGCCAAAAGAGACAAAAGTTATCTTATTAATTCCTCGCCACATCACACACTCCCCAATGAGTTTTCCCCTCTGAGATTTTCCCGACTTTTCCCTGTCATCACGCCCCACTAAACTCGCCGTTAATACGCACAATCAAATGTGATAAATATAACGGAATATTGTAGCATAATTTTGGGGGCAAGCTAAGCCGACAGAAATAACACTTGAGCAAATATTAGATCAGCCTTGGCTCACAATTTTAGCCAGCTCCAGCTCCTTTTCCCTTCCATCTCTTTCTTTCACTCATTCACTATCCACTTCTTTTGGACACACATTCATTTCGTTTTCCATTTGGCTGCACAGAGAAAAATAGTTAAGAAGAACCAATTGAGTTTCATTTTTAACCTCTATCATGAGTCCTGTTCTTTTTTATTATTATACAATACAATTAGTCTAGTTGTCATTTTTAAGAGATATTATACTTTGACTTCCATTCCAAGTGATTTTATTTTTCAGTTTAAATGGATCTATAAACGAAGAAAAAGACGATGAATTAATTTAAAAAAAGCTATTATAAGTAGAAACCGATTTGATGTCTATTAATGTTAGATTTCTCAGTGCGCCTATTAGCCAGTGTTTGTTGTGGCAATTTCTGTTTTGGCAAAAAAAAGGGGAAGGAAAAGTTAGTAGGGGAGTCATCTATGTATGAGTAATCGCTTTCATGCTTGATGACCGAAATGATTAATGGATTCTGGGAAATCGAGCCAAGTCCAAGATTAAACGCAACAGTTTCCAGCATTGATCATTTGTTATGCCCCACACAAAAACATCTATCCCATTCGAAGGGTTTTTTGAGATGGAATTAAGTCCTTAAGCCTTTAAATGGTGCCGGTAATAATTCCCAAAGCGGAAGATGCTCTATTGGTTTGCCAGGAAATTGTAATTGTTGGCCTTAAATTATAAGAATTTTAAATGTTAGGTATTTATGTCACAAAAGTATTATTAAAATATTTCCTACAAGTTCTAGTGAAAAATATATAATTTTCAAGAATTTCGCTCTGGTTGCAATATTCCCAAATTCGTTTTTAATAAAAAATCTTGGGCTTCGCATTATAACATACTACTTCCTAATAAAAAAAATACTTTTAGGATGTTGGCTTATTTTGGAACAAATACCTAAATTGCTCTCTTTGCATACACATCAGCTTAAAATATATTTTACTTATTCTGAATGCTCTACTAAAAGTAAATATTGAACAAAGCTAAAACAAAGCTTCAATAATAATTGAAATGTTTCACATTAACAGCAAACAATCTGTTTATCTATCATTCAAGTCAGTTTGGCCAGGCACAAATGATACTTTGAGTAAAATAATAATTTCAGCCTTAAACTAAAATTCAGTATGAAGATTAAATGTGCAAGCATATAACATTTTCCAAGCGTACAAGTCACACAGAAATCAGTAAGTCGCTTCGAAATTGACTTAAAATTATAAATGCATTTTCAGTTAGGTCTGAAATCAATTTGCTGAAATCATAATTATCTAATAGAGAATCACGTATTGTTGTATTTGAATAATATGTACTTGCAGACGGCAGGCAAATACAAATGACTTATTCCATGGAAGAAGCAACAAGCCGTAAACAAGCCAAACGAGGAATGCAAAAAGGACTCTGTCTTTGGCCTTCCAAATTCTGCCGTATTTGCTGCTATTTTCTCCGCAAGTTTTTTTCCTATTTCAGTTCATGGCAGTTCTGTTCTGATTCTGATTTTGGTGCTCTTGTTGGGGCCACTGGTTTTGTCATTGTTTTTGGCTTGGCATTTGCTTCGCCTTTGCTATCTCTGGCCGCAAGGATTAATGGGGTCAATTTGACTGTGACACGCACCACCCGCCGCCCACTTCAGCATCGCCACCCCAGCAGCAAATGCAACTGGCTTAAAAAACATGCACAAATAAAAAAACTCCAAGGCTTTCTAAAATTAACATAAATATATAATAAATATGAATTTCTATATAATTTCTATAATTTTTTGTAACCCAAAGTTTTTAAATTTGGTTCTTAACAGGGAGCACAATGTTGTTCCTATTATATTTTAAGTTTAAGTTTTAATCGAGCAAATACTGTATATGGTGTATTTCAAGTCACATGCATTTTTTCAGACCTTAATTTATTAGATGTAAGAGAAAGCTTCTTACTCTTGTCATGGTTCGGTAATTTTATATTAGGTAATGGTAAAAAAAATATATAAATTTAAGTTATGCGATATTTTCGGTGAGTGTTTTAACGAGATGCGGCTCATTTCTCGCCAGCATCGAATGCACTTGGCATTGAGAGCAAAAGCCGGGCCAACAAGCCGAAGACTAAGCCAAAGACAATGATTCCATTTCAATTTACTTTTTTAAATTGCAAACTTTTGCGACAAGTTAAAGCCGCCTCTACTCACACATACATCCACACACGCACATACACACTTTTTGGAAAAAGCAAACATTTCCCAGATCTACACACACGCACATCGCCAATAACACGCAACAAGAGAAATGCGAAAAGAAAGTTGAAAAACGAACCCAACTGAGGACGACAAATTCAACATGTCAGGCATTAGAGCGGGATAGATATAGATAAAATGAGGAGAAAGAGATAGAGGGGCGGAAGAGAGATGGGGAGCTGTCACGAAGATGAAACTATTATCCACGGAAATTAGCGGGTTCCAATGACAAAAACACATGAAATGCAAAAACTTTCCGCCCTTCGCTTCAAGCTCAATTTCCAAATTGTTGTCGGCATTGTTCTGTTTCTTTTTGCCTCTGCCGCCCTGTTGTTTTCCCATAAGAGGTTTTGTTTCCTCGTGAAAACTTACTAATGCGCATTTAAGTTCGAGTGAATCCCGAAATCAGCAGTTTACCAAGTAAGCAGGACTGCATATTGTTTATTTTGTTCTTTTTTTATTATATTGCCCAATAAATAGTTTAAATTAAGTTGTTTTAGGTAAATCATAATATAAGATTTGTGTTTAACTATATAAAGATCTGTAAAAGCTTATTTAAGAAGAATTACAATTAATTATCTGAATTTTATTCAATTTTGGATATATTACAAAATTGTTTTTTTTTTCAGATAAATTGAACACTTAGCAGGTCATGTGGCATATTTAACTACGAATAACTGTGCCGTAGTCAATCGTTTTCCATTTGCAGAGTCAACTTCTTTAAGGGTCGTTTTTATATTTATAAGTATATGTATCTCGTCTGAGTTATTTTGTATCTTTATTTGTGAGTACATCTTGAACGACATGCGAATTGCCCGGAAAGCTCTTTCCGTTTGACTTTGAGGCCATAAAATGGCAAAAAGGGAGAAACAAAAACGGAGGCACATAAAATATGCGTAAAATATATGCGCAAAAATAGTTGGGTCATCTAATGGCTGAACCAAGTCCAAGACCAAGATAATTGCGCTAGCCCGAATTTGTCCTCTGTGCTTTGCATTTTCTATTTGGAGATCCAAAGCTCGAGAAGATACACTCAAAAATTTTACGACCCTAAATGGCATTAAATATCCAAACCTACTTGACGCGACTTTCTTGGCTACGTGAATTTCTCAGCTCAGCGTTATTTCTTCCCGCTTTTCTTTTCGCTTTCCGTTGGATACATCTGGGTTAGTTTTTTTAGTTGCAAGTGGGGGGATAGCAAACTTGGGCAAAGACCTGAAGGGTGGGACTCCTTTTATTGCGGGCCATCAAAAAATGTTAAAAGCCCGATTTCCATGCCCATTGTCTGAGCCCGTAATTGCTTTGGCTTTGGTCCACTGAGTGTCGGCTTAGTGGGAGTGCCAGCGAGTTTGAATGAGTGTACTCTAGTCACAGATCCTGTTGTTCTTTTATGCATAAAAAAGATATGTTCGTATATAGGATCCATTTTTATTAAGCTATAGCCCATTCTCCGTGCCAGCCAAAGAGCTACAAGACTAGAATGAAACTGGATTGCATTGATTAAAGCAATCTGCAAATTAGATTCTTCTCATTACTAAATATTAATAGCTTCCTTTGTATTCCTCCAGAATGAAAATGCGTAACGGCAATTCTATTATATTAACCTAGACATGTGCAAACAAGACAATAAACTATTGTAATTGCAAGTTACTAGGACATAGTGTTACCTCTGTACAATTTTCTTATCGGAGTCAAAGCACTCACCTCACCCTGAAACATTGGACTTTGGTTTAGGTTCAAAATACGCAATTAGCCAAATTTTATAATCTTATCCATTGTGCCCTTAAAAACTTAACATCCTCTCACTACTATTATTCCTCCATTTTAAATGGAAACCCGTAACACTAATTGTATTATATATGCCTAGGCATGTGAAAACAGGACAATAAGGCACAAGTCCATAGTGTTGCATCTCCTATATTAATTAAAATAATTATTACTCTCCAAATTTCACAACTTCCTACAATTTTCTTATCGGAGTCAAAGCACGCACCTCGTCCTGGAACAATGATCTTTGCTTTAGGTCCGAGAAACGCTTTTAGCCATAATTAATAATCTTATCCATTGTGCAAATACAATAATATTAAACAAATAAAATAAATAAAACTATTTCTTTTTGGTTTTCGTCACTTTTTTAAAATGTTGTTGTTTGGTATTCACATAGCCCCAACATTCTCATCATTATTGTGAAAAAACAAATGTTATGTTAAAGTTAAGTTGCCAGAAACTTTTAAGGGACATGTTAACTGTGATAACATTTTGGAGACTTTAAGCAGTCACTTAACAGACGGACATTTTAACAGACCGACAGGTAACAGAAGCCGCTAAATCTGTTAAATAGGTAAACAAAATAACAGCGAAATAAGAAAAAATTTTAAATAACTATAAAGTAAAAACTTTTTATATCCTGACATGTTTAATTTTAAAAAAATATTTAAATAAGAAACATATTTGAAAAAAGTGCCATTTTGTCACCTAACTGCCTTGTAACCTGACCCGCCTAACTGACCCAGAAACGAGAAAACCATGTAAGAGAAATCCGGCGACAAAGCTGCAAAAGAGCAGGCAGCCTCTCTCCCCACAACACGAAGTTGGCCAAAACTCTTGATTCCATCACGAAGTGCTTAACTTCGTCCTTGATTTCGTCAGCATCAGCAGCATCAGAATGCTGCCCTGCGACAATATGTTGGGCTTACTACATGGTCGCTTGACTGACTGGCCCCATGGACTCTTCTTCAGCGAAAGGCAAAGGAATGGCAAAAAGGACCAGCTCATGACATCAGCGATGGTCCGCTCTCCTTCGTCCTTCTGCTGCGGCGCTGCTCCGGCTCTGCCGCTACTGCTGCTGGGAGTCGAAATCGCAATCGGGATCCTGAGCCACAAGCTCGCAGCATCGGTGCTTCAGTCTCGAATAGCCTGCTGTGCGTGCAGGGGTTATCAACGCGCGATTTACGCGGCGTATACGCAACGCGGCCAATATCAGACGCCAAAAAAGACGAAAAATTGCGCGAACTAAATTGAGGAACCAAAAATAAAATATATATATACGTGAGTGCCCGGTCTGCGTGAGTGTTTCGTCCTTTTCCCCACTTTATCGTTTGCCGGCTACCGGTTCCCCGTCTCCAATGAACTAAACAAAAAGCCATTGAACTGTGCCGGCCACGCCGTTGTTGTTGTGTTCACTTAGAGAAAAATGCTTTATGAATACAGTCTTACCCATTCTAATATAGGGAAAATATGCTTTATGAATACAGGATTACACTTTTTAATATAAGGTCGTTTTGTTTATCAAAATGTATAAGCCCCGATGAAACACTTTTAAAAACAGTTTTGCTAACTTTTGGTTTGTGCATGCTATATTAAAATGGAAAGTAATAAGATTAACAAAAATTAGAATAGAAGAATTTACAAATCGACTTAATGCAGACGCAAATAATTCATAAAACACTTTCATATATATTTTAAAACATTTTAAAAGCAAAGTTTTTATTATCGTATTAAAAAAAAGACTAAAAGGGAACATCATTTTATACAATTCATTTTCAACCACAATATAATTTATATTTATATAGTTTTGGTTTTTCAAATGTCAACAAAATGTTTGTCTTTCGGATTATTTTTCCTCAGTGTTATAGGAATTGGAAGGGGAAACTGAATCGATGCCCATCAGAAAGTCTTAACAAGTGTAAAAGACGGGGAGGCTTAACCCTTACCACTCAAGTGCAGCTTCTCAATGCTTCTGACAGTTTTGACCAACCCCTTACATTTAATTTTTTTTTTTGGCAGCCCTGTTCACTTGTCTTCTCGAGTGTCGGCAAATTAATTAACATGACAATGACGAAGGTGAATTGCGTGATTTCAAAATGCTCCAATCAGCTCTCAACAAAACATTACCACGTTCTAAATGGTTCAGCCTTTTTTCGAAATGTCGAAGCTTGACAAGTCTTTCGTATTTTTCGAGGCGTTTACACGTTTTTAATTAGACTCTATGACAAATTACCGCTCGGAACACGGCACAATAGCCGGTAATTAAATGTTTTATGTTCGGTGATTTTTTGGGTGCCGAAGGGCGTAATTGAAGTCGGGTAATTGTCGGTTGTATAATGGAGGACAAGTAATCCACTCGAAGGTGTCTTAATCCAGCTGCTGATGAGGGCAAAGTAAATTGAATGTGAGACATTTTAAGGGAACATAGAATCTCATATATTAATATATGATATTAAGGTATTTTACTGTTCAATTGGACTGATCTTCAATAAACAAATCAAACAAGACACAAAATTGTTGTTCAATAATACATTTCTTAAAGTAAAAATAAATATTACAACTATTAAAACAAAAAAGACCGATAATCGCTTAATAAAAAATGTAATTAAATTACACTTTTAATTTAAAAATAGTATTAATAGATACTTTTTACATATTTAAATGATTTTCTCCCTTTCTTACTTATTGATGGTTTCCTTTTAAGATAGGACGAGTTATACACTTGCTTTAAGCATTAGTTATTCTACTTTAGCTTCTTGAATTGATGAATCAATGTATTTGTATTTAGCACTTATTACATTATTTTATTCGAATCAATTAAATTATTTTTAAATCATTTGCACCATTTAAATTCTCTAACTTTAACGCTGTGATTGGCACACAACAAAGCACAATTTTCCATATTATTTATGGAATAACGAAATCAATATCGCATTAAATTTTCATTTTATGGTTCGTTCCGCTTAGCACTGCCGCAGGACTTGCTTTAAACTTGCGCCCTGGCAACGAGTGGAAGTTCCTTGTCATGCTCTGCTCGCTTTCCCCGAACCACTCAGAATTCAGAAATGTCCCCACCCGCCCGATGCTTTCATATTTGTCTAGTATTAGGGGTGAGGACTTTCAACTGCTGCTTTTGCTGTTACTGCTGCTGATTCTCCTGGTTCAAGTATAGCCACTTAAACCCTTTTGACAATGTCAGCCATCAGGCTCAGATGATGATGATGGCGATGACGATGACAAAGTGGATGATGATGATGTGGCTCAATTGAAAACAGCCGTCGCACAAGTTCGCTAAAAAAGAAAAAAAACACAAGCAGTTTCCATGCATGGCAAGAACATTAAAAATTATGAAAAAATTACAAGTCCAAATATATATATAAAAAGGGCACAGGCAATGGATGATATGTGGATGGTTTCCACTCACTTAAGCTTCACTTGAGCCTTGTTGCCTTGGCTTTGAACAGATTTTCATGCATTCGGCTAATTTATTTTCCCAGCCCAAAACTCATTAACTCATACATTTTTAAAGCAAACAATGTCCACGCTTTCAAGTGAAATGCACACACACAATTCCTCAAAATTCAAGTGGAAATGCTTAGAAATCCGAGGTGGAGGCAGAGTGTTTTGCAATAATAATTTATAAATGAACGAATAAAGGGCGCACAACAGCGGCAGCCAAAGGCAAATAAAAATAAATAAATAAAAATGGCAATGCGGCATAAAATGTGTCGAGAAGCCGAGTTGAGCCTCCATTCCATGCCGTTTTATATTTTTCTGTTGGTTTGAGTTGAGCAGGCCGGAAATGTAACTGCGACGCGTTTATTTTATTGCGTATACGCGGCGCAGCAAAGTAGGCAACAATTTTTGCGGAGTGGGTTTTCGCATGCTTTGTATTTGCTCATGTGTGCGTTTGAGTATTACTGGTGTTTGTGCGAGTGTGTGTGTTATATGGCCTCCGCAGCAGCGGCTTAACTTATTTTCCACAAAATTAAACCATCAAAAATTTGCCAACAACAATGTGGGGGTAATTTATTTGACTCATGTGCTGCTGTTAGCTCGCCTGTTGTTTGGGCATAGAAAGCCACAGCAACAGCAGAATGTAAAAAGGCACACACACTTACACGCACTAGAAAAAATTGGGAGTTATAGATTATTTTCAACCAAATAAGTCTACAATAAGTCTCACAAAAACCAATATTTTAATTGGCCAACACTTTAAGAATACTTTATTTATTTTAAAACCTTTTTGTCTAGTGCCCATTTTATATATTATTCTCTTTAAAAATATACATATATGTAACTTAGCAAGGATAAGTGTTCGAACCTTAAATTTTCCCGCAATAAACAATAATAGTCGAATATACATAATTAGTTATTATTAATTATGAATATTTGACTAATTTATTGTTTATTGCAGGAAAATTTAACATAAAATTATGATCTTATAATGTTATATTACAATAATGTGAACAATTACTTCGGAAAGTCAATTATATATTTAAATTTAATTGCTGAGTTAAACTAATTTTTCTGACAGTGTACCCATCAAGCCGTTGGCGTTGGTTGTGGCTATGGTTATGTTGGTGACGCTTCCGCAGCCGCAGTGGCTAACACGTAAACACACCAGTGTAGAGCAGTACTCACACATATGCAAGATATTCGGACCAACTCATTCACTTCGTCTTGTTCTTTGTTGGCTGGCGCACTTTTTGTTGTCGAAATTAAATAAACAGAGCAGGCTTCGCAGGCAGCTAAACTGCCACATTTCTCAGCCCCTTGCCACGCCCCTCTGCCGTACCCTGTGATGATGAATTGATGATAATGCCGCCGGGGATTTAGGCAAAGTAATGCATAAAACTCGTCGCTGTTTTCGGCGAACAACGCTTCCTATATACATACATACATTTTTTTTGGCTCTACGAACTTGGCTTTGAAAAGAGTTAAGCGTTTATTTATTTACATACATTTTGCTGGAGTTTTTTTGGGGCTCGTGCTGCCCGGCGGGCTCAGTTTATTAAGTCTCAAGTGGTGAACCCCATTCTCCGACTGTTAGACAAACTCTTCCCACTCCAACAAAGAGTTTCAGAGCACTGAAGAAAAATTTGACATGTTTTATAATTTCTTTTTTTAATGGCAAAATTTGTAGAAGAACTAGAAACTCAATAACTGAAGTAATTTTTACTATTTCATAATTGCCCCTTGTATTTTTTTAGTCTTTTTTTAAATTGTATTTTACGATAAAAATCAACTTTCTTAAACTATTTTTTTAATTCATCAAAAGAACTTGTCGTTCTTCAAATTATTTACATATATTGCGGGCTTTAATATTTAAATTAAAATAATCGACTTCCGAACTGGAAATTAAAAGGCTTAATATCAAGCCTATGCTGGACTCATCTTTCAGTGTACTAGACTCTGTCCGAGTTCGCTTTGTTGCCATTGCCGTTGGCTTAAACACAGCCAATTTCATGCAAAGTTGGATGCGCCCCCTTTCCATCCTCCAGTGACCTGTTCCATGTCCTTGATGGATGACTTTTGACGCCAGGCAACGTTTGGCGGCCAATTTGATTTGGGCCGCATGGGGACCAGAAGAGCCCGATCCTAGGGCCCCTCGGCAAGACCTGCAGCTCACAACTGTCGATTTGTCAGACATTTGGCGTGGTACTCGAGGCGACCAAAGTGACTGGGGGAAAGCGAATGAGCCAAAGTAGCCGGCAGTGTATTACAGATTGAGTTTTGAATTGTTGGCATTCCTGTGTGCTGGAGCCAAAGCGATGGCACAAGATGGATGTTCTGCGAAACTGACAAAAAAAACGAAGCGATAATATAGCATCTGGGTCCATTTAAGGTCCACAAAAACTTCGTAAATATGTATCTGGTTTTCCTTGATGAGTTTACACTTGGTTGGAACCTTTTAATTTTGTAAGATGATTCCCCAAACATAATCGCTAGAATCATAAATTTAGAATTACAAGAAATTATATTTTATTAATTTGTAAACTTAAAAAACACAAAGAAAAATAAAACAAGAAAGGAAAGCTAACTTCGGGCGGAGCCGAAGTTGATATACCCTTGCAGAATATTCTGTAAATAATATTCTCCAAAATTATTCATATGATGCATTCTTAATACTAATAAAAATCCCAACTTCCTAACTTTAAAAACACCAAAGTTATGGCAATTTCAATCGTTCAGTTATATGGCAGCTATAGGATATAGTCGGCCGATCCCTATAAAATTTGATAGGTCGGATTGATTGGCCAAATATAAAACCCATAGAAAATCCCAACTTCCTAACTCTAAAAACACCAAAGTTATGCTATTTCCTATCGTTATATGGGAGCTATAGGATATAGTCGGCCGATCCTTATGAAATTTGGTAGGTCGAATTGATTGGCCAAATAAAGAAGCCATAGAAAATCCCAACTTCCTAACTTTACAAACAGCAGAGTTATGGCATTTCCTATCGTTCAGTTATATGGCAGCTATAGGATATAGTCGGCCGATCCCGGCCGTTCCGACTTATATACTGCGTGCAAAGGAAAGAAGGGTGTGTGCAAAGTTTCAATTCGATAGCTTTAAAACTGAGAGACTAGTTCGCGTAGAAACAGACAGACGGACAGACAGACGGACAGACGGACAGACGGACATGGCTATATCAACTCAGGAGGTGATCCTGATCAAGAATATATATACTTTATAGGGTCGGAGATGTCTCCTTCACTGCGTTGCACACTTTTGACCAAAATTATAATACCCTCTGCAAGGGTATAAAAACAGAGACATCGTTTATTATATAAATAATATAATATTATTATATATTATGTATATAATTTTACTGGTAAGAATAAAAAAAGGGAAATTCAAGGCAAGTACAATTAAAAAAACTAAGAACAGAAAAGGTGAAGTCTCTTTTTCCTTTTTTTTAAGTTTACAAATTAAAGACAATATATTTAATCCTAATTTTAGGTTGATGAAATGCTTTCCCCAATTTGTAACCCTTTCATAGCTTGCACATATTTCCAACGAATTTATCTGACGCTTTTAAGCTATCAAAATCATATCCCAAAACAGAATAAGACCAGACTCAGATTCACCCATCACTTTTGTGGCCGCTCGCATGGCACAAAGACAATCCGCATGACGTATACGCCACATGGGTCACGGGTGTCATGGTAGCTGGTAACTCTGAACTGGTAGGTGGGATATGGCATCTGGGATAACAGTTTTTCGTCTTTCCCACCAACCTGCTCTGCATTTCTCGACTCGGCTATAAGCCAATGCTTAAACAGGCCAAAGTCAATGTCTGCAAAGTCGTGCGACGAAACAGACGCCAAATTCCAAGAGCGCAACAGTATACAGAGAAAAAAAATATTTACTAATAATGGACAAAAACATTGAAGTCAGTAGTTTGTTTAACTAGATTATTCTTAGAACTTTAGCTAAAAAAAACATTGATATAGATGTTTTAAACGCTGTATTCATGAACAATTATTTTATAGCAATAATTAAAAATAAAAAACATCAATTAAAACTAGTGATAATTTATAGATCTAAAATTTAATATACTCTTGAATTGAAACCATTATTTTTCCTGTGTAGCAATAAAGCCATAAAGGAACAAAAACAACCGCCACAGCAGCCAAGTGGAGACCGTAAATGATAAATCTTTAACGTGGATTTTATGCATGTAAGCCAGCGAAAGACTCTCAGTCACGATATGATGCATGAGCCTTGAGCCAGCGGGTTTAATATGTAAACTCCTTCAAAGCGCTAAGTTCTCAGCATCAAAAGTGCAGCGGCGTTAATTTGCCCAATAAAATGCAACGAGCTAAGGAGAGCAACTAACGCAGCCATAAATATAATCAGCCACTGAGAGTCGGCTAGCAATGAAACGAGTTTTTTCCCCGCAAGACAAAGGAAAAAGCGGCGGGGGAAAATCAACAGGGAAATCTCAGCGGGCGGTGCGCCGCATTTAGAGGCAGTGAAACTGGCAGCCATCGGGCACAGTCCTTCCTGAGACTCTGATCCTAAGTCTGCTGCTCCTGCCACCCGACTTCCTGCCGCCGCCTTCATGAGCCGAGCACTTCCGCTTCTTATCGCGGCAATGTAAGCGCGTTTCCGTTTAGGACTCAATCCCAGTCCCGTTTCGCAGCATTGGGAGCGGCATTAAACTAGCAGCTCGGCGCTGGATTACAAGTAAATTGGAAAGGATTTAAAGATGAGCCTGCTGCGCCTGCTTGGTGCCCTCCTGTTGGCCACATTCAATGGTGAGTGCACTTTGAGAAAATCTAATCTTAGTTTAAGGAAAAAAATATCTTAATATTTTTGAGGGTTGCACAAATACTTACTTAAGGCTTAACTCATCAAAATTAAAATATTGCAGGTAAAATAAGTCTTTGATATTGATAATCAGAGCAGTGAATAAATTATCGAATATGTGTCTAGGGAAGATACACCACGATAACACTTGACAGAAGGCTAGCACCCATCATAAACAAATTTTTATTTACATTTGTAATTATTAATTAATAAAAATATATAAGTTGCCTTGCCAGTGTTAAGATACAAATTTTTAATATAGATAGATGTTGATAAAAGATGTTCCCGTTTAATTCTGTAAGAACATCAATACTTATTCCGAGTGCCAAATGAATAGCTGCTCGAAATTTATGAACATGATTACGGAAAACCCCTTGCCCCATCCCAAAAGTGTCATAAACGGTCGGCTTTCGCCCGTTTGCTGCGATTTATTTGCGCTCTCGATTTATTTGCACAACTATTTATGTACGAACGCTGGCATTGGCAATCATAATAACAACAGTGCCAGAGCTGTGGCAGCAACAATTCAATAAATGTTGCAATTTGCATCGACAACTACAATAAATTTATCTTAAACGAACAAACATTTTTCTTGCAGCTTTGCCGCCTGACTGGCAAATAAAATGCGATATGCCAAAGGCTTATCGTTGCCACAAAAGGCTGTGCCGGCGAAAACAACAATAAGTAATAACCGAAGTTGCACACAAATTACACCATGGGAAAACCCTCGACAGCACTTACAATGCATTTCAATTTGTTAAAACACTCACAAGCCCACTCCACATTGCAGAGTGCATAAAAATCACATGAAAACGGAATATTTTTGAAAATAACAAGGCAAATTTGCAACTTGTAAATTACGGAATTTCGTCAAGCGTATTTGTCAAAATAATAATCACATGTGTATGCATTGAGGATTTCCTTTTTACAGTGTGAAGAAAAGAGAAAATAGGAAGGACTTGGATATAACCAATCAAAATATTTATTTCTAAAACTCAAATCAAATTGCAAGCTAATCTGTAAGCTGGGCAATGATGAATCAGAAGGCACACAGAATTTATTATCAATTTGTTTTCCATTTCAAAAACGACAGCTAATTGACAATTTTGATCTGTGATGGCATGTCCCCAAGTCACGACTTGATTAACAATCAGTTTTACAACCCTTTGCGAGTGATAATTTCAATTTTTTTATTTTACTTTTTTAAACTTTAAATTAACTATAAATAAAGAAGTATTGTTTGAATAAAAATAAATATAAAAATAAATAATACACAAAAAACATTCTTCTAATTCAAAAAGCATTATGCTTGTCCAATTATTTAAAAAACTTTACTTGTTTTTCACAAATTTTAACAATAACGCGTAAGTGACAAAAAATTAATGTCTAGAGTGGAATTAAGAAATCAATGAGCAAAAGGAATTTATATACATTTTTGATCTTACTTTATTTTTATCATTTTTTTTCAATGCATGAAGCATAAACGAACTTTTAATGGCTTTAAATAAATCCAATGCGAAGAGATTTTCTGGTTATTATAAGGCCAAACACAACGACGACCAAGCCAATATTAAAACATTTGCATGTCGAATTAAGTATTTTGATTTCTCTTGGCGCGCAAACAGTCTCCATAATAATATGTCAAATGCAAATTATGCATATAAATAAGAATAAATATATAAATCAACAAATAAATATGTCGCATAAAAAGATATGTGCGTCGCGCACCCGCATCTTTGTGTAAAAGTCAATTTGCTGTCGCCGCCCGAAAGTCGCGAGTGTCATAAACATGGTGAAATGTGCGCGAGACCGCAACGCCGCGGCAAACGCCATCTGCGAATAAATAAAAATCGAGCGCAAGAGCGGAAAATGCAAAATAATTGCATATTTATGTGCGCCCGGCCACTGAGCCAAAGAAGCTGGATTCTGAAAAGGCCGAAAGAGCTGCGCGCTGCGAGTTGCGAGCTGCAGCCATAAATCCCAAGCGGCTTGCCTGCTTTTAATACTCGTACAACGAATCCCAGCACGAAATGCGCAAATGTCTGACTGCTCGTAATATTCGCCATATTCACCAGGCAGCCAGTCGTCAAACTGCCCGGCTGAGGGCTTAAATTTATTTCAATTAAATAAATGTGCTTTTTCCGATTTTTGGCTTATGAAATGGCATTTCCTGGATGAATTTATTAATTCGCTAAGAATTGGGATAAGAAAAGAGAGACTAAAATCACATTAAAGTCCTTCAGAAAACATAACATTGCATTCAAAAATAATTGAATATATAACAAAGCTTAGAATTCTTAAAATATGGTTTTCTGTAACTAACTCATTAGTTAATTTAACTGTTAGTTAAAGCTTTAGGTTCACCAGAAATATAATATCGTGTGTTATTTGCAGGCAAAATATTCATGAAATCTCCCTTCTCCTTATTATTTTTTGTGATAAGAATACAGTAAGGTAGATAAATCCAATTACATATTTTATGGTTTTTTTAGTAGTTTGTATTGTTTTATATGGATAATAAATTATTTGTTTTACCCCGAATGCACTTAAAACACACGCAATTAAAGAGCAAGGACTAAAAGGACTGCCAAAATTAGCAGAAAATGACCGGGGGTTGATTGCGCAATAATTCCCCCTAATCACCCCTTGGTCGGGCAGACAAAGCCAATGAAATTAACTAAAAATCAGTCAAGAGCATGAAGAGCGTTTTATCTGGTCGCTTGTCTTTCGGCCATTATCTTTGCGTTTTGTGCGACGGAAGAGGAAGCGCGTTTGATAATAATAATAATAACAGTGCCAACACTTGGCTATTGTTTTAGTGGAAGCCAAGCGAAAAAGCAGCAGCAACAACAACAAGATGACACTTTAATGGGGCAAATGCGGAACTAAACCAAAACCGAAATCAACGAAAAATGGGTGTGGAAAGCGACTCCCGCCAGCTGTCATAATGAAACTGTCAAGGACAATAGGGGGCCAACGGAAATACAAAGTGTACGTGTGTCCCTCTGGAAAAGTCCCAACCCCCCAGCACCCCTCTGGATTTTCCATCCCCTTTCCCCTGCGCATCCACCACTTTCCGGTTCTGCGATAAAAGCGACGAAAATTCTGTCTGACGGGCAGAGGCCATTTATAAGAGCATCAGTTACAATAACACTGCAGGGCGGCGGGCGGTGGGCGGTGGGCGTTGGTCTAAAGGGGGCGTGGCCCTTACAAAAGCCGGGACCATTGTCATAAATTAAAAATGAGGAAGTGTATGAAAATAAACAAAAAGCCAAACGGCCCAGCCAGCTAGCCGCAGCGGAAATACAAAAAGCGTTGATAAATAAATTTGTAACAAAACAAACTGCTTTCAGAGAAAATGTTACATAAAACCCAAAGTTAAGCCCAAGAAAAGATATTGTTGGCCAGGTCAAGATCTCATACTCAAAACTTAAGACATCAGTAAAGTTATTAAATGACTTTAAAAATGACTTTCTCTGGAAAACATACTTTTTTACTACATACTTATACAAAATATAAATGTTGAGCTATATAAGAACATTTGTATTTTCATCTTTAAAATATATTATTGTTTTCAGTTCTCGTTTAAAACTATCCTACAAATTTAAGGAATCAATAGACCTAATAAAACCTTAACGATTTTGAAGATTTTGAAAACAAATTCATTGTTAATCATGTTTCATGTTATTTATTTCCGCACATGAACTAAGCTATCCTAAATCGCCTTGGAAACCTTTAGAACAGGTCTTTAATAAGGACCCATTATACTTCGCCAACCATAATACCCTGCTGAAAATCTGTTCCTCACACTTGAAGCTATTTTTTGAACGCTTTAAACTTCCAGTTTAGGGCGATACCGACATTCAACGCGTGCCACAAATTTCGCAGGACGCATTTTATGTGTCGCAGCACTCCATGCCCCCCTTCCCCGGCCAATTCCTTTCATGCCACTGCAACAGCAGCTACATTGGCCAAGAGTTTCTGGGTGCAGTGGCCAACAGCAATGTCCAAAGCCGCTGCGGCTTTGATGGAATTTGCGAAAATACTGCACGAGAGAGACTAGCCAAAACAAATAAGCAAGAAACTTAAATTGAAAGTCGACTTTTAACCACTCTAAGTGGTTAATTAAATACCAAAATCGAATAAGTAAAACTTTGAAACATTAAAGTCATTAAAAACTATTCTGTCATTTTTTTATATGTAACTTGATGTCAATTACTATCTTGATTTATTTAACGCTTTGTAAAAATAGTTTGACATTAAGGTTTAAGTAAATTTTTATTGATTACATAATAATCAGCTTACTTAAAGTTAGGGTCAAATGACTAAATTTAAATTAATCTCATAGAGTTTTAAGACACCGATTTTAAAACGGCTTATTGACTCCACATAATAAATTCAACCGTAATTAGTAGCTTGGAAAGACATACATTTAAACACATAATACTAACATTATGCGTTATTAAGAGAAGCTATTTATTTAGTCTCACTGTTTTTAACTATTCCAAGGTAAATAGCTTTAAAACATGAATCTCTGATAAGCTGATTCTCTTTTATACAAAATGTTGCTAAGTTTGTTATCGCACAAACCCGAACCATTTCGACGACAGTTTCCGTTGGGCTTTTAAAACCAGGACCGTTGACCATATCCAAAACGTTTCATACCATATATTATAAACGATATTTTTTTTCCTATTTTATGCGGCTTATTTGGCTCGCATGACACGTCCAGTTTTAGGTTTTTGGGCCGGGTGCAGATTCTCGTGGGGCTTTATTTTGGCTTTCGGCATTTGTTTAAATTAAAGATTATGCACAAGTGAAAAAGAAGCCATGTGAACGCGAAGAAGGGGAAGCTATTTGAAATTTAAATATGCGAACCAGGGACGACCTTGGGCCACGTGGCGTATGATGGATTTGGGACCCTATGACGTCAATCGGGGAAACATCTGTTGTTCGCTCTTCTATTCGTTGTCGTGTAAACAAGTAAATGGCTTTAAATTGCCGGCGAGTAGCAACAGTACAATGAGCACAATAACTGTAATCGTAATAAGCCATTTAGCACTCCATCTTTCCTCCAGCAGCCTTTGCATGTATTTATAATTCATATTCATATTGTTAATTCTCTGGACCCTCCCCGCACCCCCATTCCCCCCTACCCACACCCTTTCCAAACCCCTTTATCCGTCGCCGAGGGCAACTGCCATAAAAGCATCATAAACATTTTACAGCAGTTGCAGTTGCTGCAGGAAACTGCCCCAGCAAGCGGAAACGGTGCCGCTCCTCTGTGCCACCCTCATAATTGCAGCCAGCCATTTCACATTTTGGCCTAGTCCCGGATAAGGGGCGTGGCACCGGGAATTAGGATGGCTTTATCAGAGGGAGGCGCTCAACACATATATATGTGTTTGTAGAGGATTTTTAAGCTCTTAAGCTGGCAATTTTCTCCTAAGCCGGTTCAAAGGCTAAATATTGAAAACTTATAAAAATATTTCACGAAATACACATCATCATCGAATAGAATGTGATTTTAAAGCTCCGGATTTTTGGTATTTATATTACTTTATGCAACATCTTTTTTACTTCTAAAAAAACAATACATTCCCTTCTCTAGATTTATCCCCAGTGCCCCTACTTTCCTATGTTGTTTTCGCCCAACTTGTTATTGGCCCAATTCCCCAGTTCCCAAAACTTATATAACTGCCCTCGTGGCTCGCATTGTTCAACTGCTTGTTAGCCTCAGGTGTAAATTACAAATCTGAACGGCGCATAATGAATGAAGGCACACGGCCTGTGGAGCGGCAAAAGAGGCGACTAAATGAAATGAAATCGCAGTGAAAACGCTTTCATTAAACATGCCAGAATGGGAGGTGCTAAAGTTTTCCCCTCACCGAAGGGGGCGTGGCAGACAAAGGAGGCTTAAAAAGGCCGGGCTGCGGGAAAAGCGCGACAAACTGCGGCCAAGTTGATTAGAAAGCCAGGCAGAAAGTCTCGCCTGGGACTGGCAGGCAGCCTAATGAAAAACTTGGAAATTTACGGTCAACGAGTTGTCAAAGCGGCACCAGTAAAGCTGGGCAAGTAGGGAAATGAGGGAAAATCGGGGAAAGCGGGAAAGGCTGCCCATAGTTTCAGAAACGCCAAGTCAAACAATTAAGCCCAGCCATGTTCGAAACGGAGGGAGCGACAGGCGGTTTAAATAAATAATTGCCATCGAAATTAAGCAATGGGACTGGCGGCGGTATGAAAGGACCTGCTGATGGCCAGTGGGCACAGGATTCCACTGAAAGAATTTCATCTTTTTGTACATAGTTCTTGAAATATCTTTACTAATATTAACCCATATTTAGTGGATGCTTCTTTCTTAATATCATTTTCCATTTAAAAACAAATATGTGCGATACAAATTATTTCCATAATTTATTTATGAAATATTAAAAATAAAATTATACTTTAAAACAAAAAAAGATAAAATGTTCTTTCAGGGCATCAAAAAACAAAACGTAAATATTTGTTATAGACATTTTAATTTATCACCATTTTTAATCATAGGGGTTTGAGTCCCACACTCAACTATTATTATTATTATATATGCATTTTTTATGGATTTAATACAACATTTTTAACATATCACATATCATGTTTCGAGAAAAACAATGTCACGGATTTTTTCTATTTGCTGATAGACTTATAGGCATTTTCCTTTTGACTCCGAGACATTTTTCTTAATTCTGCTAAGACTTTTGTTGGCAGTGTGAGTGCTATAATCTCGCAGGCTGACGAAAGTCGAGCAAAGGAGCCAGAGTGCGACGACATCGAGGAAGGGACAGAACCGGACAGGACGACACGGTAATGCGCGGACACGGAAGCGCGGTGACTGGGGCACGGACGATAGGAGGAGTAATGACAGGAAGTTCCGATAAAGGAGACAAAGAAAACGCATGCATTAACTCAGATAACAGGCCATGGGAAAAAGCCGACACCCAGGGGCATTAAAGTGGGGTGGCGGACGGGGGGGTCAGCCCAGAGCAAAGTTCATTAGCGCTGATCAAGAGCCTACGGGTACCCATTCGAAAATTCCGGAAGCAAGAGGAATTTCAACTGGACCATGGCCAAAAAGGGAGCCCCACATGGCCCATAAATTTCTATGTAAATTTACCACTCATTAATAATGCTAGCCCCCCGCCAGGAAATGGTTTGTGGCCGATTCGACCAAATAGCAACTATTAAATTGCAATCAAATATGGCCCAAATTTTAATAGTAGCCACAAAAAACCTTTTAGTCCCCAAAAAAGCCCAAATGGGAATGACAAAAGTTAATGCTAATGTGGCATATGCAAAATATAAGCAGATAAGACCAGAAGTTTCAGCGAGGGGAGACTTGGAAACACGGGATAAAGCAATTTAAGCTTAATTATAATTACAATTATAATAACTAACTAAAAATGAAGTCACATCGGGCAATTTTAATCAGAGAAGTTGTTTTAATTTTAAAATGTATTTTAAAATTTTTAATCCGCCTTAAGCTTAAACTACCATACAAGTTTTTATTTCGTTTTATTTTTAGTTGTTTTTTTATCATTAAAAAACTGTTGGGAACAATGCATTTTCCCGTTATTTTTGATTTAATATAACTTAATTTCAGATAAATTTTCTCTCATTTAAGAAATCAATAGAAAGTTTTACAATGCCTACAAGCGAATCAATACCTTTGACCTTTTCCATTTGCATTTCGCACACACCAACCTGGAGTCAAAGGCTAATTGCCAGACCCTCACCGTAGTTTTCGTGACATTCCCACTGGTCACGTGCTCCTCGCTAGTTCGCACACACAGAGAAATGGGAGGTGGGATTGTGTGCCTGGCATTTTGGCGACCCAATCTTGATGCTATCATCAATTGTCAAATAACCAACTGTGTGAGATTTGCGCACCAGCTGTGGCCAGAAGCGTTGAAGCATTCATAGCACTGCAAATCAACGAATACGGGATATGCGCACACATGTTACACAGGCACGCATGTCCACTGGAAAAATATCTAAGAGTTACAAATTTGTAATTAAATTTACTGGCTTTCATACAATTTACAAAAAACTAAATCATCCGAATCATGCGAACTAAGTGCAAGGATTTTAAATCTAATTAAAACTACAAAGATCACTGCTGCCAAAAATCACTAGATGTAATCATGACTCACTTCGAGTATAGTAAGTTGAATATTAGTGGTATTGTATTTTATTTTTGTATTCTATTTTTTTTTTTAATCTTCAATTTAAATATATTTTTGTAAATGGTAATCGACAATTTCGCTTCGGTGTACCTACGCATATGGGAGCTCTCCTGAACAACTCACTTTGTGGGTTATTTGTTTTGGTCATACGCTCATTTCGCTTCTGCTGGGAAAATCGAATGTAGGACCCCAAAGCTCAGGAAAACAAGAACCGAAAAAAAGGGGAATGTGGGGAAAAGAGCAAAAGGAAAAGGCAAAAAGGTTCGACTAAACGATTCAAGGATTCAAGCACAAAAATCAAGAGCTGCAGCAGAGTAAACAAACGAAAAGGGGAACCGCAAATGTACAACGGACAGCAAGCTTCCAAACCCGAATCATGGCCAAAGGTTCTCGCATCCCCCCCCCCAAGAAAATCCCAACTACTGGTGCTGTTTGTGCTACCAGAAAAAAAAAAAAAACCAAAAACCCAACCCAATCTCAAACGACGACCAACGAGCTGAGCAATCGTAAATCTTCTTATGTGCAGCAGCATTTTAACGATAATTTGCTTTATTGAAGCCGTTTAGATTTGCCCAGCAGTCCGCACCGAACTGGACCACAAGTCAAACGACAACTAGAGCGTACCCATGTGTCCAGACTGGGGCCAATCCATACTCCTTCTTATCCTTGAGCACACTGTGCAGAAATGAAAGGCCCATTGAAAAGAATCA
This sequence comes from Drosophila fuyamai, assembly GCA_018153365.1. Classification (NCBI taxonomy): domain Eukaryota; kingdom Metazoa; phylum Arthropoda; class Insecta; order Diptera; family Drosophilidae; genus Drosophila; species Drosophila fuyamai. Next base: position 7,686,243 of record JAECXW010000116.1, on the reverse strand, counting down.
TATTAGAATTTCAGCAACTTATGAATTCTGGTAGTGCTATATCCATAATTTAAAAGAATTTTCAGTTCCTAAAACCTATTTACTAACTTTAAACTAAAAGTAACTTTCTCACCACGTCAGGTATAAAAAATAATGTTATTTATAAATTAATCTATTTCGACTGCAGCCTTATTGATATTTCGTTTTTTTTTATTAAATCTCTAATTCCTTGTATTTTATAATAATATTATACATCAATGGAAACTTCCAAAGTAATAAATATGAAAAAGAAACAAATATTCAATAATTTATGAACAATGTTGTTTGATCATCTTAAGTTAAGTATTATATTTCCTCGGTGTAGTATTTGGCATCAGTTCCCCTTTGAATGTTTGAAACGTTTCCGTTTAAATGGTTTTTATAGCAAATTTATGTAGAGGAAAACACTTTTAAGGTTGACCAAAAAGACATACGCAGGAATCCATAAAAATAGCTCACCAAACACATGCGACCCGAGCCAAATCGAATCGAATCGGTGCCTCTGCCCCCGGATTTCCAGAGGTGTGAACAAAGATTTGCCACTTTTGCTGCTCGTTTGACCGGGTTCTTGTTAGTAACTGGTAGCTGGGAGCTGGTCTCCTGGTTTCTGGTCCAATATGTGCCATGAATAATGGCCGGGCAAATTGCTTAGCAGCTTTTCAGCCAACTGGATTGCTGCAAATTGCCCAGTTGGCTGCTGCAGTCAGACATCCTATTAATGTTTTGTCTACACCTCCCCGACGTTGTAAAAATGTTGCCACGTCATTGGAAGTAATTACTGTGTCATTTGGCAATTGACTTTTGATTGGTATATGGCCGTCGTTGATATGTTGGCCTGACAGTTTAAGTAATTACATCATATCACTATTAAGTGTAGGTTAAGTGTCAGAGGTAAACTAGAAGCTCTTTGATTGATTCCAAAAGATAACCAAAAGTGTCGGAGTCAAGAAATTAATCTTCAAATGGCTGCACATGCTGCGCTATATTGAATTACAAATTATTTAAAAGTCGTATCTAAGTGTAATAACTCAATTCGTCAGAATTCGACCGCATTTAATTAAAATATTTTATTAATTTATATCACCAGGCAGAAGGCCATAAACTCGCTTTATGACACACGTAAACACACACTCAGTAATTGTGAAAAATAACAACGATGCACAAGCAACATAAATTCAGGACAACAACAAGGATACAGTCCTATATGCGTAAATTTCTTTATTCCTTTGCCAGACGCTGCTTTTTGGACGGGCCATTATTTAAATTAATAAATATATTACAGTTTTACATTAAGCCAAAAAGAGAATGATAAGTGCATTTAAGTCGCATTGAGTATACGCACTGTTCCACACTTATTTAACTTCAGATTCCGACAACAGTGGTCGCTTTACCACTATCAAAAGAAATGCCAAAATGATGATTGATTGAAATTTTCGGATAAGCTGCCAAGCGCAGTCCTTAATTCGAATTTCTTTTTCATTTTTTTGAATTATAAATATATTTTGTTATAATTTCAACTTTTTTTTATTATTTTTATTCATGGCTATTTTATTTTCATCTTTAAGCTTTCTTCTTACTTTTACTGTTGACATTTTATTTATTATAAATATATATTATTCCTATAACAGTGAGCTGTATAAGAAGGACTGTGGTAATTCCCTTTGCAGCGACGAGTTTCACAGCTGCTGTTTAATTGGATTACGTTGCGGATTCTGCCAGAACTACTTATTTTACTCACAATTCGACCCCCTTAATTATTAAAGTGCAGGTCCATGTGTTCTGAAACCAAAATATGAATATAAGTTTAAGTTACTACTACTTTCAATAATTTAAAATATGTTTTTGAAAACATCTAATGATTGGATAGACATTTTGGATGTTTAAAGCAAATTTGTATATAACTTTTACTTTTAATTTAAATAATACTGCATTTACTAAAACTCTAAGGACTGCCCTTGACTCCCTCCTTAACTTTCGCCTACTACCGAGGGCTTCATTTGTTGTAAGTCCTCTGCTTCTGCTTCTATCCTCGTCGGCAGAGTAAAGCTTTCACTTAAAAAAAATGTTGTGCATAACATCCTTGTTACTAAATTAATTTTAAATATAAATATTTTATATAAATAGTCGATAAAAAACTATTACGATATGTTTTGTACAAATTGTAATAAATTCGGTTATTGGATCCACAATTTGTGTAAAATATAAACGTCTATGTTTATTGAACTTTTTAATGGCCTCCAAAAAATATCCAGCTATAGACACTTTTAGTTCTTAAGTTGGTAATAGTCTTATTTGGAATCGAATCGATAAAATTTTTAATTAACAGCGAAGTCGAGAAAGATTGAAAATAGTTATGGCAGTTCGACTTAGGCTTCGATAAAAGTTTATCCCCGAATAAGAAAAGCTGAATAAAGCTGTTACTAAGATTAATATTTCTTATTTTGTTTCCGCCATAAGAAAACATTTTCTCTGAGTGTAGCTGCTCGCTTTTGCGCTGAGGGGCGTGCCTGGCATGTGACATTTGCCGGCATAAATGTCAACAACTGTTTGTTATTGTTGTTGGCCTGCTGGCGTTTCTGTGCTTGTGTTGTTGGCGTTGCATGGCTGTTGCTTCGGTCGTCTTGTTATTGTGGCTGTTCCTGCTGTTGTAGTTGTTGCTGTCGCAAGTGTGACTGCGGCTTTGGCTGTCAACAATGGCTGATGCCAACAATGTGACCGTCATGCCGTGGGCACTTCCTAGCGCCAAGACTTTGCCACCGAGAGCCACTCAAACTTCGCTAAACAACCATACTGACACACACACATTCGCAGACACTGGAACACACTCGCAAACACTCGCAAACATACACACACTACACGTTGCGTATACGACGCGTGGTAATTGTAATTATTCTCGCTATTCAGCCAGATTTGTTAAACCATTAGGCAACAGGTCGGCATCCATATTAATGCCACCACCCAGCTGAGTCTGTGTGCTCGAACGGGGGGTATTCCGGAATAATTAAATTCATTTATGCGAAACCCCAAGCGTAGCGAACAACTTTGGCCATAAAAACCCGAAAATAGCCATAATAATGATAATAATATCAATAACATCGGGGATTACTTGGCAATAGTTGAGCGCGCTTCATAAAAACCAGCTGTTAATATTTTTTCCATTTTCACATCAATGTATAGATAAACACAAACACAAAAAAAATGGGAGACAAGGGAAAGGAAAGGAAGAACAAGCGAAAAAATAGAAAACAGATATCTGTCTGCGGTGCCATAAACTGCACATCATGCAAATGTTTATAACCTAATATAAAATTTAACCCTCTGCATAACGAGGCATCTATGGCAAAATGATCCATAATCAATTAGTTTATCGGAGATTCAAGTTGAGTCATAAATTATGCTTATTAAATATGAGGCGGTTGGATGTGTGTTCAACACAGTTTTTTAATGAAATTAAAAGTATGCAAGAGGATAAGTAATGATAAATATACCATTATTTAGAATTCATTTATGCTTATCAAAATGTTATTATTATTGCCATCAAATTAAGTTCAAAAGTCAATTTAATTTGCTGTTTTAATTTTTCTTTAAGTTTTCCAACAGATAATGCCATTCCCAAACGATATATTTAAGTAGAAAACATAATTTTTGTCATAAGACTTTTATGCTTGCCACAAATATATTAAATTCAATAACAGCATTCACTTGCTACTCCATTGATTAAATGGATATCGTTTCCGACCGAATAATGCTTTATTTGTACTTGCCACTTGTTCTTTGTTAAATCATTGATACACGGCTCCGCTTAAAGTTGATCCTTTCCATTTATCAATGGTAGCTCCTTGAACCACTCTAGCTGGGAAATATGATTTATGTGTCCCGCAGCGCTTGACTACTCACTGCGCCTTCCTACGATTTTCCTCGAATTTTCCCACAATTTCTCCGCCCAACCCCGAGGCCGTTTGAACTGTCGAAAGTTGTAAGTGTTGCCAAAGCAGCTTGCCGCTGTTGCTACTAAACGAAATCGAAATCGAATGCCATCATAATGGCCTTTGGGCAGACAAAGGGCATAATTTTACACGAAGACTTTCAGACGGAATTATGAACGGACTTAAAGGCCAGCAGTCGTTTGTCTGGCTCAGCTTCTTACTGTAAACGGAAAAAAAATCAAGTCTAAACTAAAGAAGTGTATTCCCAAGAAAAATCTGATAAATTAATAAAATACTTATTTGAATATGTAGTATATATACATAGTTTTATTGAGATATATTCTGGAATAAAAATTTTTAAGGTTGCTTATAAAAAGGGAAAAATATAATGTGATTTGAGGTAAAACCAATTATCGAAAGATCTTGTACAATTATTTTAATCTCAAAAAAACTTTACTTTCAGAATAAATTAATTATATTACAAGAAATGTTCTTTTAAGTGCACTCCCTTATTACTAGGCAGAATGAAAATTTGAAATTATAATGCCATCCGGCCGGGCGGCAAACTTCTTTTGACCAGCCAGCCGTCTGATGTCTTGGCGCCGACTCATAAATATACATTTGATTTTTTTATATCGCACTTTGATATGTGTGCAGCAAAGCCAACACTTTGGCAAACTTTTCGCATCTCATCTCATTTCATCTCCGGAATCGGAATCCTGTTACATCTGTCGGAAACTAACTGAAAAACACACACAAGTCGTATTAAGGGGAAATGCCAATGGAGAAAGCTTTAAATGCCGCTCAAGTTTCATTTGCATCGTTTCGATTTGCATTAGTGGCCATAAAATATGTTCAAACTTTGGCCGTAAAATCAAATGGTTTAATTTAAAAAGTCGTTAATTTTATTTACTTCATTTTAATGGCGGCACATAAATGAAATGATTGTTTCGACGCTTCGTGGAATTGTCTTAACAAGTAGTTAAGTATACTTTATTGTGGGGTGCAATTGATTTAGGTTATTCAATTAAAGTTATTTAAAATGTTGGTTCTCGTACTTAATAGACACATACGATTAAAAAACAAAATTATAATTTAATTCTTTAAGATAAATAGTTTTAAAAGTGGAGACTGGATTGCGTATGGATGGTTGGATAGAAGATACCTTTTAAGGGTTGACTGAAATTAAAATAGCCTCTCCTAGGGTATAAAAATGTTAGTGTTTTAACTTATAATTCTTAACGAGTTTCTTACGAAATTTAATAAGTGACGATAACAGCAAGAAGCCAAACTGTTTTGTTCCCGTTACAATTTTCCGAAAATGCATGATAAGAAAACTTTCAAGAAATCAATCACAAGTTTCAGTTAAGCAGCTTAAGAATATAAATCAATTATGAGCAGGGAATGCCGGTCGTATGCGTTTTAATTTAATTCATTTAATCTCTTGCAGACCGCACGTGTGCTCAGACTTTTGTACAAAGGCAATTTTTGGCCTTGGGCATAATGCATTGTGATTTGCAGACGCACTCAAACTCGCTATGCCAATAGCCGTGAATTTTGGTTATTTGCCAAAGCTTTGACTGCCGTTGACAGTGATTTGCGTTTGGCAAAAACTTTTCCACCATTTTAGCCGCAAGTTGGAAAAATGTCAGAAAAATACTCAGCCCATCCATATGCGTGTTGAGCAGATTTCTAAGGTGTGGGTATAAAAGAGGCGCGGAGGGTGCTATTCGAAAAGTGAGGGAAAAGCGCAAACTTTTTCATTACGCAATTTTTGTGCTTGGCCGGCGTACATACGCACCTCGATGCGCCCGGCATAGTGTGGGACTTTTTATCAAAATCACACTCATATATTCAGCTTTGCCTAAAAACTTTTCTAATTCCATTAACGTTACGCACATGCTCTGGCTCCCCATCGTCCTTCCTCTCCACATCCTGACTGGCTATTGTGGCCGATGAAGTTTTGCGCCCACGTGCATTCGCCCCTGGACAATAGACCTCACTGGAAAAAGCAGCTTTTCAAAATATTGCCTTAACCGTATGGAAAAACACAAACGGAGAAAAAATAATAATTTTTTGTTAAGATCAGACAGTGTGGATATGCTGTAAGCAAACATTTATAATAATATTTCATTAAATCCTTTAATTTTTTATAACTCTTATTATTAAATAAATACATTTTTTTTAATGTAACTCTAAGAAGATATGTTTTTCAGTACTCCAACCTATTTAATAAAACCACCTTGTATTTATAGAAAATTAAATCGGATTTCTATACAATTTTTAATTTCGCAATGTTTTTTACATGTTCTGATTATACGAAATAAACCTATTTTATTTAAAGTTTCATAGTTTTTAACTATATATTTCTTTAGCATGTGAAGCCAATACTGAAATGCAAATCCAATCCCACAAGAATGGCTGTTTTTCTCTTAGTGCAGGACATGAACAACATATAGCTAAGCTTCGGTGACTTTACAAATTCAGCCATCATTTTTTGGCTCGTCCCTCGCTTTAAAGTAAATAAACAGTAAAACGTCTATAATGAGCCATAGTTGCGAACAGATTTTCTCTGACCGCCGAAAGTCATTTTCTGGCGGGGGATAAGTTTGGGATTTGTGGTGTGCTTTAAATCTGTTGGGAAGTTTAAACATTTTTTCCGCGTCGCATTGCTCAGCTTGATTGCCATGGTGAGGAGCTGGATTTTGGGTTCCGCTATAATTTGACTTAATTTTTGTTAATAATTATTTTCGCATTTTCGGCATTGCTTGTGGTTGATGGCAGCCAGCGTTGCCCGGGCGAGGGATCCAGAGTTAATTAGTTTGTAATTATTATAAATTGAGGATGAATGCTTGTGGCAAGTTTAATTGGATATTTGATGTTTTTAAATTACGCAAAAACGAGCGTGAAATATTAGCGCCAGCTATTGCGCTATCTTTTTCGCTGTAAGCAAGTCCTGGTCGGGGGTAAATTAATTTTTAATGCCTTGGCTTTGTCGCTCGGCTCTATATTTATGTTCTGAGCCAAAGCAGCTGCCTTCTGCCCGAGTTGCATGCTTTTTGTGTCATCGACCGCGTTTGTGTCACACGTGCCACACCCACACCAAGTACGGTAAAGCCTCGCAAAACTGTACAAAATAGAATAATATATTAATTCAAATAAATATGTCAATTGGGTTTATTTTAATTTGAGCCTTTTTAAGTAGACCAATTTAAAATATATAATTGAATATAATTCGTTTGAGCTTATAACAATTTAATGGATTTATTTTTAAGAAAATAACTAAAAGGCATATTCTGTATTAAAATTATTTAGTAATTAAACTAAATTGAATTCATAATTATTTGTTGTTCTCTCCCTTATGTTTTTCTGATTTGCTTTTAAAGAAGAGTTAAACGCTTTGAGGTTCCACTGTAAATTCAAGTGGTGTGGGCTGCGTCGTGTTCGGTTTGTAGAGAGGGCTCCGAACAATTAATCATAATCTCGTGTAGTTGCACAGCCAAGTGCCTGGGCCACGTTCGCAGCAGTTTTTCATAGTAGCGAACAATAAATTTTAGAGCCGCCGGCCGCGTCTTGAGCAGTCATAACTTTGAATCAAGAAAGCCACGTAGCCTTGTACACCATCTCCGCCCCCACCAACTCCCAGCTGAGGGGGAAAATATGTTTAAATTTTACTTTAGTTTGCCCCAATCCTGTTATTGTATTATCATTTTCCCTATGTGCCACCCAGACACGTACATTTGTAATAATTTACTATGAAATATGCTCCGGAGGGTGTGGGACAATGATAAAGTCGTTCGCTTTATTTATCCCCCATTGCTAATTCAATAAGGTGGCAATTGGGAGTGACTGCATGCGTGCTAAACTATTTGCTGCTATCAATAACAAGCTATTCCGAGGTTTCAGTTTTCAAAATAAAATAATTGGAGTCATGGTTTCAAGCATTTTATTTATGCTTTTACTAAAGATGCATTCATATCGGAAACTATATGTTTTCTTTTCTCTTAATTCAATATTTATCATACAAAGAATTCCTTTGTACTTTCATTTAATTTAATCGTTTACCTACAAGAAATAGCATTCAATAGTAAAATCTTTAACAGCCTAGATTACAAGTTGTGCATTGATAACAAACGATAGCTTTTTAAACTTTCCTTTTATAAATTCAACAACTTTATGAAGCCTTTCTATAATTTATATGGCTTTTACCCTTAGTGTACTGTCACATTAAGTATTCTTCGATTTCTTGTCCTGCACTTTTGTTATAGTTTTTTTGTTAAAAGCTTTGCATGTCCCCCTGAGCCGAGAATACGTGTGGTGACCGCACTGAGCAACCATAAGTACGCATCTGTATGCAGAAGTACACAAGTTCGGTTGAAAAACTTGAACCTTTGGTGTTTGTTTTATTGCCAATGATACACACAATTGTTTGTGTGGCCTGCCAGTGAGACAAACTCTCCTTCCCTGGCACTGTTTCCATTTACATTCCCATTTCATTTCCATCGGCCCTCCTGCTCCTTTGCCATCAACATTACCCTGTTGTTTTCTTTGGACGCCCAAATTGATTCTATTGGCTTTATTGTGATAAGGTCAGAAGTTAATGTAAATGTTGTGGCCCTGTGCATTGAGACAGCTTGCTGGGGGTTTCTGGTTTCCAAATTAAAACTTCCAACTTTACTATTCTTTTTGATGTGGCCGAAGGGTCTGTCCCTCTGATAAACTCTGATCAAAGTAAACTAGCACTGGGGACTCGATCTACGAGGAAGATATGCAGCTTGGTAGTACATGTGCTGGCGTCTGACCAAAAATACACAAAAGTTTCTGTATGTCGCAAGATTGGCAGTTTAGTTTAATTTTTGGGGCTTTGATAATGATATATACAAATGCGGAAACTTACTTTAACCCTTGGAAAAATTGTATACACAAAAAATTTATTTCCTGACTTTCTAATTAAGAGTAATATAAATACTATGTTCAAAAACTGCTAAATTATAATGTAAAATTGGAACGGATATTTAATAATAATTTAAGAATCTTTTATCTGTTCTGTATAAATTATTGATTATTGATTATTGTTGATTATATAAAATCAGCAAAACAGTGGTTTCTGGAAAATGGCACCTATGAGTGTTTATCTTCTAAATTATTATCTAAATTTCATTCTCAGCAAGCTGCATTGCACTTCTTTGCTCTGAAAAAACCTCTGGAGCGGAGTTGAATTTAAAGAGTTAATTTCCTCTTCACTCATGCCAGACAACCACATACTATTGGAGCAGACTTTTGCAGCGGGGTCGGAGGTTGGATTGAGTCAAACTGAGGCAGCTAACTGACAGCAATGCCGTGTCGATGTCGAGAGCATCCATTCTCCATTCAATCCGCCCGAAAGCCTCCATCTCTCCCTGCTGAACCATAAAAAGCAATGCCTGCTCCTCCAGCTCCTCCTTCTGGAACTCTGGATCTCCGTCGGATTCTCAGTGGTTGGCTTTGGCAAAGTTTTGTGCGTAACATGAAAAACTTCGATAAATTCACAGTTGAAACAATTACCATGAATTTTATCAAAAATGATACGCGCTGTTCGTATCCGACCATGCAGCAACAATATTTTTTAATGCACTTTGGGGGAAAATGAAACGCAAGAAGGATGCTGAGGCAGCTGCTCGGGATAAAGATCTGAGGGCGGGGTGGGTTGTGGCGGGGCGGGGCGTGGCGGGTCGGGTCGGGGATGCCCAGTGGAAGGCCAGGAAAAACCAAGAGGAAAACCGAGGGAAATGCCTGACAGATAGACCAGGAGACAGCGTGAAGTTGCCGGGATGCTTTTGCTGCTGCTCCTGCTTCTCCGTAAAATGTAAGCGCAAAATTGCTTGAGAAAACTTTCTCAACTTTTCAGCTAATATTTGACTTTGGCAAAATAAGCAGACGATGTGGAAAAAACAACGCAGCGACATTGCATCGAATGGAAAAAATATATATTTTCTTAAACATTATGCGACGACATTTGCGCTGATGTGAAAGTATCTTACGGATACGAAATGCCCCGCCCTCGAATTCCGCAACATATGCAGCGGCAGGCCATCGTTTCGATCCGTTACGACATTTATGGATGCCAAAGAAAAGAAAAAATGTAGAAAAAAATTCTGAAAAATATTTATGCCAGCACAAAGTTGTTCGCCCTAAACGCTGCTATTGAAAATGAACATTAAGGAAGACAACTTTAATGGCTGTCAATTGGAGGCGAGTGTGCAAAGTTGTCCCCTTCTCCCTATTTTTTCGAATTTGTGTAAACTTAATATTTTGTTATTAGTTTTGCAAAAGTGTCCAATGGTTTTTATTCCATTGCAAAAACTCGCTGCCAGCACAGGCAACTCAAATAGATTTTAAGTAGCTTTTCAGTTTGAGTCGACGTTAAATGAGAAAAGTTTTGCCGAGTGTTTGTTGCAGTTTTTCGTGTAAGTTGGTCGCCTACTTCACCTTCGTGGCAGGTGAAGTGTCCTCTTCTCGGCCTTTATTTTGCTTTCCTCTTGTCGTTTTACCAGTTAATGGTCTTTTGGTTAACAGTTTAGTATTTAAAAATATGGTCCAAGAAATCAAATTGGCGGTTAGTGAAATAGTTTTTAAAAAATATTTATTTTACTCTTTACACATATAAAGTTCTTGGCTTCTTCGAATAAGTCAATTGAAAGAAAGTGGTCCATCTAAGTAGGGCTTAAAGGTTTTTTTGCAACAATTTTATCTGACCCTTATCAAGTTCTTTGAACAGCAATTAGCACATAGAAAAAATGTGAAGATTGAAATATGCCAGACTGCTGGGCCATTCTTCAATTTCCACCCATAACTTCTCCAATTGGCACACTTCTCTGGCGGATCCTTTTCCCCCATTTATGGGCCACCGCATCACGCTGAAAACTCTCGGCTCCGTTCAGTTTACTAATTTTAGTTTTGCAACTTTTTGTTGTCCAAAACGAACAAACATACACATACACACAATAAATAAACCCCAGCGTCTGTGGAGACCGTAGAAACAACCAAACTATGGGACGTGGGAAATCTACTGGTAGCAAAAGCCACGCCGAAAAAAAAAAATATATAGAAAAGTCCGGAAAAAATGTTTTAAAAAATATAGAAAGAAACGGAGGAAAATTAAGAGCAAACAAAAAGGCAAGCGTCGTTTTCCCAGAGCCGAGCATATTGTATTGAGAGTTCGTTTTAATTAAACGCAAAAGGAACGCCAAGAATGGCAGCGGCAGATTGCGGATTGAAAAAGGTTACTGCAGCGCAGAATTTATAAAAATAATTAAAAAAGTTGCAAAATGCAAAAGGCAGAACAAACAATCACAAAAATTGCAACGAATGGAAATAAATTTAAGCAGAAACCGAATTTGTCAGACAGAGAAAATAGCGGCGCACAAAACATGTACAAAAAATATGAGGGAAAAACTGTAAGCGAAATACGAACATAAACAATGCATTGCGTAGTATTTGCATTGCGTATACGCCATGTAATAAATAAAAGAGGAAGTGGGAATGGGCGAGTAGCTGCTCCTTGAGCCGTTTTCTGAAGCCAGTCCTCCAGCTCCAACTTGGCACCGGCAAACAGTTTCCAACTGAATGGCTTTATATCCAACGACTAGAGCTGCATTTGCCACAGCTGCCAAGGATCTCTGGGCATCCTTGTGGAGTAGCCCCTATGTTCCACCTCTCTTCATTCACTTGATACGCTCGCATAGGGTATTATAATCTGGCTAGGGAGTTCAAAGGGCTGAAATGTATCCCAACAGCTTAGTTTTGTTTTCTTAAGAATAATACGATTTTTAAAACCATGAATTTTGTGTGTAATAGGTCACTAGTAGTATATAGTAAAAAAACAAAACTCACTGCTTTGTATAAATTTAATTTTATTCATTTCTGTATAAAAATTATTTTTATCAAAAACTTTTAAGTCGGTAAACTTAAGAAGAAAATTTTCATAAATGAATTTTACATTTCACTAGCTGTTGTTTTTAAATTGAGAAGCTAAATACAGGGAAGCACTTGGTGAATATATTTTAAATTAAACTATTTATTTTGCAAGGGAAATCACCGATTCGTTGAATAAAAGTCTGCCTTTATTTTCCAGTTTCTCCATGCCATCATCATCGTCTGCATTCAACTTGCAGCTCGTTTGTGCCAGTTTTGCTCGTTTACAGGCTTTTACCTGAAACTATTACCTACTTGCTGGCTGGGTCGGTCGATCTCTGCAACGCCCCTGCCCCCTTCAACATTTTCCGCCCCCTTTTTTCCCTGACGAGAGTCCTTCTTTTACTGCAATCAAGTGTCGACTCGCTGAATCTTATAGTTGCAAGTATGCAGTTTTTTTTTACGCTGCTGAGCAGCTGCAGAAAGTTGCTCATCTGATTACATATTTATTCGCAATTTATGCATAATTCTATAACAGTTCAGTTCGGTTCAGTTCATCCTGTACTGGCTTTAATCAGCGGAGAAGTAAGAGATAACCTTCCGGAATCGAAGGCATGCCACAAAACAGGTCCCGGGCAATCCATCAAGACGTATCATGCCCGGGAAGTCGCCCAAAAACTAAAACCCCACCAATCCCCAAGTGTATAAAACTGTCAGGAACTAGCTAACATACACTGGCTGCGAGTGAAAAAAGAACAAAATAAAACACTTTACCATCCGATACACCATGTTAAAGCCCTGCTTTAAGTCCCCCCAACGAACTATTCGCAAAGCAGAAAAAATATGATGAATCTTTTGTTGTTTGCCGACTCCGAAAGCCACTAAAAATGTTAACTAAAATACGGGGAGAATATATGGCCTCAGATGAACAAAAAGAAAAAAGCGAGGAAAGGGAAAGTAAATGTAACCAAGATGAAATGTGCGGAACTCCACCAGCAACAATAACATGTTGAGCAAAAAATTATGATGGAAATGGGGAGCAGATGGAAATAGGACACGGAAAGTGGGGCGAAGTTCAAGGAGCGGGGGCATTGACAAGCACAAAATAGTCCTGAGTCCTGGCTGTGGCTCAGCATAAAACTAACAAGAAAATTTTGAAGGCATGCATTCCATTCAGGGCGTAACGAATCATGTAACTGAGCTCTCACTTCTCGTTTTCTTTAAAATTACGAAAACCAGGAGCAACTGTCGGAAAGAAAATGAGAATTGAGAGACGGAAATGCTTTTAGGCAAATGCTAATCAAACAAGAAACTTTTTGAGAGACACAAGTTATTTTCTGCATTAGGAAAAGTGAATCCAGGCTCTATTACAAATTTGCAAGTGTTTAAAAAGTTAACTTACATTAATGCATTGATATATTTATTTAATTTTAACTTAATTTATAAATATTTTTGATTTGCCAACATAATAATTATAAATCAAATTTTTTAGCTACCAGCTAGATCAAGAAAAATGTTTTTTTTTTAAATTATTGGCATACCCGATTATTTAATATAACCTTAAAAAAATACTTTAATAAACACTTACTGAATTGATGTATCACAAAAAAAGACCTACCACATGTCAATGTCAACGGCGATGACAAAGATAAATTCACCCACCACGGGAAGTTAAGAGATCTTTCAGTTTGCCTGCCCAGCGATGGCCATTAAAATTTAAATTACAAAATTGCCCAGTGCTTGCTTTAAATGTCCAATTCTGCTTTGCGAATTTAATGCGCTGTTTAAGGAAAAAAAGCACACACACCGAGCACAAATGGCGCCAAATTCCGTACGGCAATCAACTAAATTCAAAGCAAATTGTCCGCACAATGCCCATCATGAATGTCCTCGAGGATACGGGAAGCCGACGGCCTAATGCTCATTATTTTGCGCTCGAGAAATTTCTGTCTCGTCACTAATTCATCATTGTTTCGGCACATTAAATCCTTGAACGTCAACGCATTCATTATCTCATCGCATGTGAGCCGAGGGTTCTGAGCCAAAGACTCTGCTTTTGGCCAACTCATCGCCGTGCTCACATGGTCAGCTGTCGGCTTGTCTCTTCCGTCCTTTCTGTCTGTTCTGTCATCGGGGCCTCGTCGCAACGACATGCTTGAGTGATATTAACTGACCGACAATCAGTCAAGGGCAACTGGAACAACTGGAGCATCAGCGACCAAAGCAAAGTTGGCCCAAAGAGGCTTAGGCCAGATTTTCGGCAATAGCGAAACCGGAGCATTTATGCGGCTGGCAAGCTGACCACGAATAGCCCTCGTCATTTTCCCACAAATATTTTATTTAACCCTCTGGGTACCTATGTGCTATATTTGTATAAACTGTAATCTCATAATTTATGTATAATTTAATTGTTAATTTTTTGGTTTGAAAGCCTAAAATATAGAATAATTTAAATATAAAACAAATGTTAAAGTTTATAAGATTTGAAAATGACTGCCTGGTTTTAAGCTTATTAAACTAAAATAAATTTAAACAGTAAACTCTTAGGAGAAGTCGATTTATGAGAAATTTTGTGCAGATAATCAAATGAACTATTTTCTATATAAATAACTTAATTGCTGGCCTTTATAAGAATCTTAAACACCTTTCAAGAATAGGGTTAACACTCCCATTCAAAAGATGTCTGTGAGGGTTGCAAGTTAATTGCTTTTCAGGCCAATCGAATTTTTTGCCTGTCATTATGAGTAATGTGTCTGGGATGCGCACATAAAGCAATTTGTCTGAAAGATTGCGCCGAGTGGCAAATTGGTCTAAGCGCACAGCAATTTAAACTATTCGTGTTTTCCGACATACTGACATAAACATTAAACCGTTTAATGTAATCCACCGTTGAATCAGCGAACCTATATAAAAAGAAAGCATTTGCCAACCCAACATAATCGCACATGTCATCTGGCCTTAATTTCCCATGCAAACAAAACATGATTACAAATGGCCAACGAGTGGAATAAAAAACATTTAAAAGTATGGCAAAAAAACTGATAAGCAAATGTATGTAAATATTTAAAATAGCGAAAGTCAAAAGACCTAGGGGCAAAAGCATTTTGTTGAATATATTATATTTATATTTAAAGAAGCAGTACACTTTTTCTTAATTTATGTATAGAAATGTTAAATTTCTCACCTTTACAAAACTGTAGTTTTAAAATATAAATTAGAATTGTGCGAGATTAAAACAGTCGATTTTCGTAGATGTATTTATCGTAATTATACATTATTTAATTAGCTTCCAATGGTGTCTTGAAATTAAGAACTTAGCAATGTATTGTAATGAAAGTTTCGTTAGGAATTCAAACTGTGTCACGATGATTAGTCATCGTTTCGCCTCCTTGGGGACAAGCATCATCATGGCGTAGTTGTCGTGACAATAAATTCAGGGCATCCGCATCCGGCGGGGGTCGCCAGAAAAAGTCATATTACATCGCTAATTTATGTAGCACATAAGTTAATTTCTGTTTGTCTGTTATTTGTTGTAATTAGGCGACGTTCAAGCCGTTGTCCCAGGGGCCATTAAAACTCGTCCCTGGCCGCCGGAAAAGCTTCAGCCCATAAACAAACGAAAAACTGTTGCTTCCGCTCGCTGCGTGTGAAAAAAGGAGAGATACTGGCTATATCCACGAAAAGAGACGGCCGTAGTCCGGGCTAATTATTTTGTCGGTCAGCCAAAGTTCATAGTTCACATGCCACAAACAGCGGGAAAAGGGGGTCATAGCAGCACCGCCCACTCGTCGGTCCGTTTATATAATTTTTATTATCAGGCAAAGTAATATAAACTTAATTAATACCCGCGTCGGCCGACGGGTCGGGCGTTTGATTCATGGCCTGCATTTGCGGGCCCCGGCTTAAATGCAATAATGAATGTGGCGGCGCGGAATAAAAATAAAAGTAAATGTAAAAAATGTGCAAAGTATGGCCGCACAAAGTGTGAAGGCGTAAAGGTCGAGAGCCGGGTCAGTTCCAAAAGTCAAGGCATTAACGGCGCGCAGGCGACCTTTTTGGCACCTCCGCTTTTGAAAAAGGGTTTTCTTTGGGGCACAGTGAGACCTGTTCGGAGGCAACATTGGTTATTTGACGCTTAATAGAGACCTATTATTAACTACATTAAGAGGTCTTTTTTTCAAAATATTATATTAGAATATGTTTAACAATCGCAATGATGTGCAAAACCAAAAGAAAGTTGTTAAAAAAGATGTATATATATATACATATATTTTCCATAAAATTAATCTCTTAAGCGACCATTATAGGCCACACATTTTAAATTCACTGACACATTGACTTATTTACTGCTATGCAATATAAATCCAACATTTTCACACCTTCTGTTAAATTCAATAAAGCGCATATTTGTTCTATTCCTTTACAAGTTGTCCACATTCTAAAAAGCAAAAACACAAAAAGTCCCTAACAAAACATTAAAATCCCCGCGGATAACGAAACAGAATCTATTATTTTAAGTTCTTCATGTCAGGTCAACCTGCCGGTCGCGGATTCCAATCCCAATCCCCCATTCATCCGTTCGCACTTATCAACAGCTTACCGAAAATGCTGAAAATCGCTTCCCATTCTGGTAGCACTCAGTGATGGCAAATGGGCTGTATTTAATCAACAAAATAAAACACAATTTCTGTCTAAAAATTAAATATAAAACCTCTTTGTTTAATACAGTTCGGGAAAAAGTTAAGATAGTTCTGACTTTGCTTGGCTACATTAATATATAATTTAATGCACTGAACTGACTTTCATAAATAAAACAAATTGTATCTTCTTATTTGATAATAACAAAATAAATTTAAAATTATAATAAACATTTTTGAATATAGAACTAAATAATTTAGATCATTATTTTTACCATTACAAAATAAATCTTTAAATATTAGGTTTGATAAATAAATACATACATTGAATACATTAAGATTGTTAAGCATTAAGCATGGGATAAAAATAATGTAAACATCAAAGTACGATTTATTCTTTATTAAGCTAGTATTAATTAACTTCAATATCTTACTTTCTCCTGGTAATTCTGAGTTGCACTGGCTGCATTGTCGTTGCAGGAATGGCACCTGTGCCCGCGGAGGGATTGCACCTGTCGAACCTCTCCGTTCCGCGCATTATCGACGTGGCCCAGAAGGCGAAGCTCTTCTGCAGCTACGCGATGGGCAATCGGACGCTGAACTCTGTCAAATGGTACAAGGATGGCCAGGAGTTTTTCAGGTGAGCCAACTGGCTGCGGCCGTAGAGCAAATAAAAATCGTCCTTCCCTCTACCCGTTGCACCATAAAAATATTTTTCGGCATTCAGTTTGAAATAATAAAATGTCGCCAGAGAGCCCCGGAGATTGGGAGTTGCGAAATGTGCCGGCGCATTCATGCAGATTTTATGGCGCAAATTGAAAACGTCATGAAACTGCAACACTGTCCGCAACAAAGTAAAGTCCCACCCAAAAATAAAAGCAAAATAATACTAGTGTACAGGGGCTGGCTGGGTCGCTTGAAAGTGTCGCAACTAATTTAAATGCTTAATTGAAATGGATTTTTATGGCCGCCTGCAATTGCGGCCAGGTGACGCTGCCGTATCGGCCCCAAATATGTGCGAAGAGGGCTTTTTATTTAACTGGCTTAATTGTTGTACATTGCCGCATATACATATATCCAGAATGGGTAGAACCGGTGACCGTAGCCCAGATCCATGCTCTCCATCCGGGGCTTAATCGAGCGCGAAATTTTTAACAAAGGTGTGTCTTTTCGCATTACAATTCTTTTTTAATGTTTTGGTTATTGATTTTGAAAGCCCACTACAAATATGGTTATGTCAGGCAGCAAAAAAGTGTTATTTATGCCAAATATCAGAGCCATTTAACGGTTTAATGGCTTTGTCAAATGGTCTGACACGCCCACTTCGTAAAAAACACATAGGAAAATGCCGGAACTTACAGAACTAATCTTTTTATCTTGAAACAAATTGTTTCAGTTATAACTATTTAATTAATTTGGCCATTGTCAATTTGTAATATTTTTATATTATTAAGAAAAACCCAATAATCTCGATAGTCTTAAATGACTCAAGAAATTTTAAAACATTATAACACGAATTAATTATTGAGACTCTGTCTTAAAAATACAATTCAAGTTATATTCGTAAAATTAAATAGAATTAATAGAATTCTTTAAATCCTACAGATTGGACTGCTTTATGTAATTGTTATTTATTTTTTTTGGAAATCTTGATTTAATTTTTCATCTTGGTACACAACCTAGGTTTAGAAGTTAACAAATAATAAAAACTTACTTAATTTTACAACTTGAAAAGCATTTTCGATCGACAAAATTTGAGCAGTGCACTTCCCCAACCACGACCCCTGCAACAAGGTTCCATGTAAATTTGAAGCGTTTTGGCGACCACATTCGATTGGCATTCCGAGTTCCAAATTATTGTTTTTGACATGTTCGCGAGGACGTGGGCGTGGCCGTTCAGGAAAATTTCGGCAGAAGGGGGCGGATTTGATTCTGGGGCTGCCTTCCCCAGTAATTTACTGCTGTAGGCAGTTGGCTTTTATCAATTACGCCTTTGTGTGAACGTTTTGATTGTGCGGTCTGCACTCGGCTTCAATTATTCATGTGCATTTGACACTGCGGTTGCTTCCATTTGTAACAAAAAACACCACAAAAGATACACGCATTTCGAGAGTGATTCTGAATTTGTTAGGCCGTGCTTTTCTATTTGATAAATTAAGTGTTTACGGTCAACAAAGCGACATAACAATCCATTTGGCTTTTAGGTTTACGAAGAAAACATACAAACTTCATAGTTAATTGTGGTTTTAATACCCTTGCATATGGTATTATAATTTTGGTCAAAAGTGTGCAACGCAGTAAAGGAGTCATCTGAGACCCTATTAAGTATATATATACTTTATCAGGATCACCTCCTGAGTTGATATAAGCATGTCCGTCTGTCCGTCTGTCTGTCCGTCTGCCTGTTTCTGCGCGAACTAGTCTCTCAGTTTTAAAGATATCGAATTGAAACTTTGCAACACCCTTTTTTCTTTTGCACGCAGTATATAAGACGGAACGGCCGGGATCGGCCGACTATATCTTATAGCTGCCATATAACTGATGGATCGGAAATGCCATAACTTTGGTGTTTTTTATGTTAGGAAGTTGGGATTTTGTGGGTTTTATATTTGGCCAATAAATCCGACCTACCAAATTTCATAAGAATCGGCCGTCTATATCATATAGCCGCCATATAACTGATTGATCGGAAATGCCATAACTTTGGTGTTTTTAAAGTTAGGAAGTTGGGATTTTTATGAGTGTTAAGAAAGCATCATATGATATATACTTGTATATATATATGATATGGAGAATATAATTTTCAGAATATTCTGCAAGGGTATTTCAACTTCGGCTCCGCCCGAAGTTAGCTTTCCTTACTTGTTATGATTAATATTGCACTGAGCACTTTCAACTTTCAACTGAAAACGAAATGACCGCTTGGCATCAATCTTTTAAAACAACCATATTTTTTATTTTACTTATAATATTTTAGAAAATAATTGAAAATCTAATAATTGTCAACTGAGTCATTTAAATGTTTCGCGTATTAATAAAATGGAGTAACCACTCTCGAGGATATTTAAAATCAATCGATTAAGGTATATCGCAAATATACAAATTCAAATTAAAACTAACTATGCAGGTGAGGTTGGAATAGTCTATATTACCTTAATTTGAATCCCATAGGCCTTTACCAAAAATACTGCTGCCCAGTGTTTGTGTGAAAACTTATGACATTTGAAAATTCAACATATTGGAGTTGTATTTAATTGGCAAAATATTAATTACATACCCAAACAACAGATAAATTTAATGATGTTGTAAATTCTCCTGTCATTATGAGCTAAATTGTACCAAGCAATGCTGCGAAATACAAATTTAAATTTGACTTTGCTCAATATCTCAGTAATGTAGTAATAAACACCTATCATTTGATTTGCATTTTAATTTACAGGCTCATTAGGAAGAAATTCAACAATATTTTATTGACAAATATTATTATTTTTCTGAGCCATTTCGGGGGATACAAATTCTTAAATATTATATTTTCTCAGTATGTTATTACGGTAGTATTAAATTCGCTTCATGTCTGCAATTCGAAAGAATTGTGGAGAAGAAAAAACGATTTCGCCAAAAGTCTGACTAATTGCTGTAATCAAATGCAACACTCCCTGCATACGAACGCAAATATATGAATGGAATTTGAATTCGAAATCGAATTTGAATTTTATTTGTGCTTTGAGTAGAATGCAGAGCTGAATGGAACTGCATATTATTCATAATAAAATCGACAACCCTGCCAAAAAGTGGATACAATTGCGACGAGCGCTGCAGCTGCAGAAACGGAAAAACAAATTTTTTTATCATGATTCCCTCATCAATATTTCATGGTTTCGGTTTTGCGCAGCTCTCGAGCTCAAGCTCTCCCCCTCTCTCTTTCTAAAGCCCTGATGCCGTCTCTTTCTTTGCAGATACTCGCCGCTAACGCCGCCGACAACAAATTGGTTCCCCGTTACAGGTGTCACCATCGCCGACGGTTCGCCGCATTGCAATCAATTCATCTGCAACGTGGAGCTGGAGAAGCTCAGCGCCCACTCCTCGGGGCAATACAGGTGCGAGGTGTCCGGCGATGCGCCCGAGTTCAAGCTGATCGATCAGACGGCCAATATGACAGTCGGAGGTAGGTGCCCAAGTGATCCAGTACCCCTGGCCAGCCACAGTGGGCCAATGTACTAGTGTCTTAATAGATGAGGGTTTATAGGAAATAATCCATGGACCGCCTAAGCTATAGTTTTAGCTGGGCTATATTTGGGAACTATACATTTTGGACTTAATTTTACATTTAATCCCTGAGACCTAACTTATCATGTAGACCCATGATTTAAATATAAAACTTTATATTTTCGAATCCAAAAAACGTGACCATTTTGGTAGTATATTTTGGGGACACACAATTTTATTTTAAGTTTTGGAAAGTTTTTAGAAAAATTACTCATACGACTCGTATTCCAAATAGAATAAATAATATGATCAAAGGCAACAGATCGTATAAGGGATAAGTATCCAAACAATTTCTGGTGGTATGAAGGACATATAATTAACTATAAAAAAATCCTTATAACATTATGAATTTTTCATTTTACTTTAACATTGCGAATTAAACACTTAAAGGCCAATATATATTCAATATATTATATTAAAGTTTTTTCTTTTTAAAGTCCCAATAAAAATTAACAACAAATGTGTATACATATTTTTTATTTTAAAAAAATATTGCCCAATCAAAATCTTATTCAAACGAACCTTCAATGACTGCTCCAAGAAGCACACACAAATGCCCATAGTCCATTGCCCCTTTCTCCGCACTGTGTAATTTTTGGTGCTGTCTTTGATTTATGTTTTGCAACAGAAAGACAACAAATTATGTGCAATTTTGCAAACACTTAATAAAATTATAAATGGTCCTTGCACGGCCAGCAGAATTCGGGGTCGGGAGTTCAGGCGGCAACTCCTTTCCATTTATCAATGCCACACGGACGGACTGTTTTCCGGGCGGATGGCGGATGGCGGAGGGAATCACGGATTACTGGATAGATGGGGGCGTAGGGTCGCGAACCTAGGGCAGTAGGCAGTTGAAAAGGGCGTCGCATAAACGCTGGAAAATTGTGACACGCGTCAGCCATTTGTATGAGTAATGATTGTTAATAAATCCCGAGAACCCAAAACGTTCAGCCGTACAGTGAACACCCCGCTGTGCCACCTGCCGCTCTACTGAACAAATTCAACTCAATTGTGAGTTTTGTACGAATCAATTTATAATCTACAATGCGCGGTCGTTTGCCGTTGTCACGTGCTGGGCCTAAACAACAACAGCGAGGGAAATGGCTCAAAATACAACAAATTTCCCACGACCAGAACCAACTCGTTTGCGGCACTTGTAGTTCGGTTTGTTAACGTCAACGACGCACCACCGCACCACTGAACCATCGACCCACCAAACCATCGAACCACCGAAAGCCGCTGGCAACGCATCGCCCACCATTCCGATTTCGCTTTGATTGGCAGCGTACATGACTATGATTCCGCCCAGCACCCAACACTCTGGCCTACACTGAACGAGATTAAAGAGAACAGTTTTGATCAATTTATTTCAAAAGTCCTAATGTTACGTATAACACATTCTTAACATGAAAACATTTTATTAAACTATTATTAAACTTTATTAATCAATACCATATTTTTAAAATTCGTACTAATTTGTAAATTCACAATTTCGTTTCATATATAATGATGTGTTATATAATTTTTTGTTATATAGTACTATGAGAGCCGTGTTGTCTTCATAATAAGCTTAAAGTAGAAATTTGTACTTTATTGCTTATACTCAAACACTTTATATGGAAATGTGACAAGTATATATTTTTTATTTTATAGAATGTAAAATTGTGGATTATTTTTCAGGTGTATCGATCCCTTTTCCCCCTTTTCCGTGGTTGATTGTGGCCGGGAGGAGCCGCCAGGCAGACAGTCAGTCAGACTTTCGGTCGCTGGGCTGGCTCTACTTTGAAATTCAAATCAATTGATTTCGGTCCAAATGGAAATGGCCTGCTTATGTCTTTTGTTTCTAGTTTCTATGCGGCTCAAAATGATTTATTTGTCGCAATTTCGCCGCTGAGCGATTTGTCTCCTTTTGTAGCCGTCTATATTTTCCACATAGATGCTAAATGGGTGGCCCACGGCTTTCAGCTTCGAGTGGGCTTGGGGGCATCTTATTTATTGACGTTACTTTAAGAGGTATTGATTTGCATAATGCGTACTTAGGCATTTGTTTACGCGTAACAATCAAATTTGAATTCGCATTTTCGTATTTGTATTGCGCCTTTAATTGGATGTTTCGCAAAGGGCAGACTGTTTGTGTGCTCGCTATTTGCATGTCAATTTGACTTTTATCCATTCAGCGTACTTAAATAGACAAAGTAAGCCATGCTCAAGTGGTTGTACAATGTACATGAAAATCCCAGTGGCTAGATTAAGTGCCAGTCTGCAGGACGAGCTTAGAGAAACGTGGATGGTTTTCCTTTCCCCCCTTGAATTTCCCTTTCACGAACCAAATAATACCTAGGTTTTTCTTTGCTATTTGGCATAGTACTTTATTATCGATTTTTAGTTGGCATTTATCTATTTCCTGATTTATGTTGATTGACTGGGAATTGTGAAATATTGAAATAAAGGCAGCAGCAGAACGGCATAAGCCCAATCGATTCTAAATTGAGTTCTATGACAAGAAAATATTCATTGGTTCACCATTAAAACAAGACTCCTACTGAATTATGTGCTATATTTTAATTAATAAACGTTCTGGGCAAATAGGTTTTATAGTTTATTTAGTTTGGTTTACAAAGTCCAACTAAACCCATAATAAAACATTTAAAGATATTTGGTATATTCTTTCTTAAGTTATAAAGAATACAAAATAACAGAAAAAATATAAACTCTTCTTTCCCTTT
Organism: Drosophila fuyamai; assembly: GCA_018153365.1. NCBI lineage: Eukaryota > Metazoa > Arthropoda > Insecta > Diptera > Drosophilidae > Drosophila > Drosophila fuyamai. The sequence goes on along the minus strand of JAECXW010000116.1, from coordinate 7,662,777 downwards.
TGGAACACCAACACATAAATGAAAATATTTTGTTTATTATTTAAAAAAGTACTCCTTAAAAATGCAAGAAAATTTGTTATTTTTTATATTTGTTGTCTATTACTCCCTTTCTGCATTTTTATACCGCAGCTTAGACCCACAATATATGCAATTAAAATAAAACCTTTTCGAGATAATAAATGGAGGAACAGACCATATAATCTAGTGGCTGCATTGTCCGACGAGCGACGAGTGTCTTTGGCATATGCCAACGTCAGTGACCAGTTGGCTTCATCATTTTAATTTATATAGAAACCCAGAGAATAAACTTGAAAAAAAATACAATGCCACAGGGGGCAACAGCGAAACAAAATAAAGTCAACCAGCCATGGCATCAAACTTCATCAACGAGATAGCGGCAAAGTTTAAAGTCCTCTTTGGGCTGAACAATGTGTCCGTGTGCGGGGAAAGTGGGGAAAGTGTTCGGGGAGAGTGTGGCTGAAGGGGAATCGGATGCACGTAGTTTTAGCTGGTGTCGCCTGTTTTTTGTTTCAATGAAGGCGAAGCTGTTGACAGACCAACAATCGACTTGGGAATTTTGTCACTAAAGTGCCATCGCCATCGTAACCACCTTAAAAACTTTGTCACAACAGCATTGGTTCGAGAGCCCTCTCTCTCGATTTTCAAACAGCCATCGCCCAGCACGCTTTGATGATGCCAGAAACAGGACCAGGGATCCACAATCCACCGAAACACAGGAAAACAGGATAAGGCTCGGGGGTTTGAGGTTTGCACCAAACTTTTGCCTGGCAAATATTTTGTCGCTTAGCTGCGTGCCGTGTGTCATCACACTGATTAACTTTGCCAAGTTTGCACAGCTCAGAATTCGGCCGGGAAATGCCAGGACACGCCAGGACATACAGGACCAAACACTGGCCATAAAACGGCGACTGAGCCGCACTTAATTACTTGGGAGATTTGCCGCATTTTCGGGGTCAAGCTGGTTACTTTTTTTGGAACTCTTTCACGGAGAAAAATTTAGTGAATAATTTAATAATTTTTCTTAAGACAAAAAATATATGATTAAAATTTAACAACATTACTAACATTCTTATTTTTATGATTACAATATACAATACTGAAATCATAGTTCGAAATTATTTTCATTCTTGAAAATTACAATACAATACTTAGCAAAAAAGATGATCTATCAAATCGTGAACATAAGTTTATTATAAATTATACAACATAAATGCAAAAATTTAACACAAATATAAAGTTCCATTTTAAATAGATTAGTCTTAATATGGGATTTATTTTTAAAAAGAACAGGTTGGGAAGTAGATAGAAACAAAGAAGAAATATTTATTTCGTATCGTATGGTCGTAGATGCTTAATTTTTTATACTTCTCGAATTAGTCTATACTTCTTAATTTAAATATTTAATTCTCAGTGATTTGGTCCTAATTTTTGATCTGCGCCTTATAGCTTTTGCAATTTTAATGTGGGGGGATCTCTTTCGAAGTTAGCTTTCCCTTTAAAATAAACACACTTTCCAAAATGGTTACACCTGTCCAGACTGAAAATCCTCTACTTGTTTTTTGGCTCGTTTAGCTTCGTTTAGCATTCCAACAACACAATTTTTGCCCCCCAAAAACTGACTTCCCTTTGTATTTTTTGGTTTTCGACGGGGGGGTGGGGCTTTTTCTCTTTGGGTGTGTGTATTTTTTCAATCTTGTTTCTGGTGCTTTACTGGTACTTGGGAATACTACATAGCCATTTTTGGTTTATTTACCCTAGTTGATTGCTTTGTTTTCGTTGAATTTTCATTTTTGCTGCTTTTGTTTTTGCCCGCAATGCAAGTCACACAATTGGGGGCGACAAATGGGCAAAGGGGGCGTGCCACCAGGCACAACATGGCCGCAATCATCAACTTCAACTCCGAATTCCGTCCGTCAGTCCCTCCGTAAGTCCACCTCTCGTAAGTTGTACTTGAAACAGGTCAGAAACTTTCCACCAAAGTGGTTTGTATTAAGTCAATTAAAAAGTTTACAGTCCTGCTGACTGCCCGACTTCTGATGGCCAACAACCTCTCAGATCCCCCCATCCCCCACCCCCTGGTCCATTGTCTACGGAGGCCTTGTGAGTCCTTAGCATATTTCACAAATTTCCGACAGCAAAATTCATTTGGAATTGGGTTTTGTTGTTGCCATTGCGGTCATGGAGCGAAAAAAGGTGGGATTTCGCCATAAACTAAATTACGCTTGTTTTCATCAAAAAACTTTGTCCTGGGCAATTATTTGTTAGGATTAATTAACACTTCAAATAAATATTTGGTGTTGACGTTTCGGTAATTGTCTAAGTGCCGGCTGTACTTTGCCATATAACATCCATTTCTATGGCAACTGAGCTCGGATTTCAGAGATACTTCGGTCGCACTAATTGGGATAAGTTTGGTGCCCGAATGGCATTCTACATTTGCTGGCAGAATCGGACGGTAAAATTTAGTTTTGCCAACTCAAAACTAAAATGAAACTTTATGCACTTTTAGCAAATGCGTTTGGCTTTTAAATCAGACATCTTAAATGTCAGTTTAAGTAAATTTAAAAAGGCTAAGTTAGGCTACTTGCATCATATTCCCTTAATGCTTAAATGTTAAATTGCTTTTAAATACATTACAGTGCTACCCAAATTCGATCCATTTATTTCGGGCGTTCGACACGCCTACAAATATCACGACTATCTGGTGGCCAACTGTAGTTCAGAAATGTCCAGTCCGATGGCCAAGTTAATGTGGTATATCAACAACAAAACGGTATGTAATTTATTGTTCAGATAGAATATATTTCACTTTATTTCCCTTTAAATTGTCTGACTGGATCTTAAAATATAGTTTTCTTTTCAAATTAAAGTTCTCTAAATTAACTTATAAACATTTTTCTGAAATTTAAAAAATATATTTTTCAAGCTTACGCTTAAAGTAAATAATGAGTGTTAATGGCCTTTATTGTTTATAATCTATTAAAGAATCCCTAAGTTTTAAGTTCCTTAAACATTTTCTTGCCTCTACACATTTTTCCAAGTGTATCCCAGCGATCTCATTCCATAAGTAAGGAATGTAATCGAGGTGTTTTGGCCCAGACACAAGCCCCAGACACGTCATCGCGGTGGGTTGTCGGTCAGTCAGTCAGTCAGTCAGTCAGCCCGTCCTGGCAATCGAACTTGTCCAAATGTTGACAGAGAGCTGGGCCAGGACGTTGGCTGAAAGTCACGCCCGCATGTGGTCCACAATTTGGCTTTTAAACCCTCCGCTTGCCATTTCCATTTCCGTTTCCGTTTGCTTCCGGCCACAGGCACCTGGGCACAGCTTGCAGCCGCAAATCAACGAAGTCTCACGCAACACCGACGGCTTTCACCTGTTCGCCAGCCACCTGCAGTTGCGCCTCCACCTGGACGACCAGCGGTTCATCAGCAAGAGCGAGATGCTGGAGCTCCGGTGCACGGCGGACATCATGGATCTGGCGGCGGTGCGGAGGGAGAGCCGGGTAAGGACCACCATCCTGGCGCTGAAGGACGCCGGCACAAAGCAGAGGCTCACCGAGAACGGCTCCTGCATCACCGGACAACCAGGTGAGTTGCAACTGAGTTCTACACAAAAATATGCAAATGGAAGAAATCAAAAATAAATAAATTTTTTTTATTTGGTAATATTATCAATATAATTTTATTTGTAATATAAATTATAATACAAATAAAATAAAAAATTAAACCGATAAATATAATATTAATATAGTTGCCTGTAATTACAAAATCTTATTTTAAGCTGGGGCCTCACAAATATCTTCCAAGGCTTTTAAGATGACTGGTCGGAGATCCAAACAAAACATCAAACATGCGTTTGATTTTAGAACCAATTCTTTTAAAGTCGAACTTGATTTTAGTTTATCTAAAATGTACATAACTAACTTTCCTAACTTTAAAAATGGCATTAAGGGATTTTTACATAATTCATATTATTTTAGAAAAGAAATACGTTTTGGGATTATTTAATCTGTTATGAACTTTACTAAAACAAGTGCTATTTTTTTCTTATATTTGTTCCAGCATCTCTGGCTGCCTGGCTTCTGAGCCTGGTCCACATTCTGCGCTGGCACAGCTCCCAAAGTTAGTGGCTGGCATTGACGGGGGCTTTATTTGTGGCCTAAGTTTCCAGGACTCGTCTCCAAGTGCACACATTCTATAACTTAAAAAAATGAGACAGACACGGGCGCCAAATAAATTGGGTGATTCGCACCATTTCGAGCCAAATAAAAAAGTTAACAAGCCAAGGCAGCAACAGTTGAATTTGTACATAGTCAAAATCGAATTAGTCTAGGTCAGTGCAGGAAGCCCAGCCATTTCCTACATAAGTGTAATGCAACATTTAATATGTGTTATGTGTGAACAGCTATCGGAAATGCGAAACCGAAAAATCAACACAAATGGAAAACTATGAAACGTAAATTATTATATAAGTATCTAAACGTAAAATTTGCTACCAAATACGATTATATGTCAGAATTATTTCAATAGAGGAGGGCAATTCGAATATCAACAAATTTACACATGAATATTTGAGCACAGAAAAAGGAACACACACAATCAATGGCAAGTAAACTTAATTATTGTATGTGAACTGTTAATTGTATTAAACGATGTATGGGAAATAAATAAATACAAATAAAAGGACTAAATTAAAAGTGTTTATTTTTAATAAAAAGGACCAATCAATTTAAGGGCCAAATAAACTTCTTGTAATAATATAACAATACATTAAATTTTTCGCTCATTTTGCGGAAAGATTTATTAACAATATATATTTTTTGTGACTACAATAAATAAGATATATATCAAAGTATTTTTCTTACAAATTACGACCGAAAACACCCTTGGAAAGTGGATAGTAATGAGGTTTCCTTGGCATCGGAAAGCGTTCCCTGTATCGCAGACCTAAACTTCCCAAATGGATTTCAGATTGAAAGACATTCCACACAGAATAAAAGCCGGTATAATCACCATGCTTATTAATATTTGCAACTCTCTTATTTTCACGACTTTTCGGAAGGATCCAGCAGCAGAGCAAGAAGGTCAAAGACATGGAGAGCCGAACTATATTAAAATATCCGGTTAAATCTGTAGTGTCCATATAATCTAATATCCCTCTGATTAGACATCCTGACGAATCCCAAAAAAATGCCAACGAAAGGTAGACGAAGACTATGTGAGTGATAACAAATCCTGAATTAATTCTAGTTGTGAATTTCCACTCGTCCTTGATCTTGCAAAGTGTTCCAACTTTAAGAAGATAAATGTGCATGGCAGCAATAAAAATCACTGAACTGAGGTCGGGATCCTTACAACTGAATGGCTGCCACATAACACGGCAAATGTGCAACATCTCAGTTAAAACGAATACCCCGATGTAAAAAAACTTACAGTATATAGAAACTTTCATTTTGAAGTCTTTAATATATATAAATCAAAGCACTGAAAATTTTGCGATCGGAAAATAACTTATGTATTAAAAAAGGTAAGTGAAAAGTAAAAGAGAACTTCGTTTAAAAAAATATTCTCAAAATTGAAAAGGAAGCAAGTGAGTTAATAATCACAACATAACGTTGCTCTTCTATATTTTTCTAATGACGCGTAATTTGGATAAATACATTAATAAACGGCAATTGTATTTATCGGACTAAAGAGCTTTAAGCATTACCGAACAAGGTTTTCGTTAATGTGGTAAATTAATAAATATTCTTTAATCTTTTAAGTGCTCCTCGATTCCTAGAACCTTACTGGGCGGCATGTCTTCCTTAGCCTAATCTCAATTCCCAAAACCCAATGGATTCCCCTGAAAGAAACCGCTTATGTCCCTCATTTCCTTTCCTGCAGTCGTTTACCTAACTTATGTCAAACAGATACAAACAAAAAAAAACACATCCAAAATGAAAGGAAAATGCCAACAACGGAAAATTCGATTTAGCATCCCCCAGAAAATAAATATAAAACCAAACACTTTACAGGGCAGTGAAAAATATTCAACGCATTAGGGCAAATCCGGGCTAAAATATGCAATGGCCAATGGCCGCCGCAGGTAAAAATGACAGCATAAAAAAAATCAGTAGCTAAAATAACAGGAACAAAAACTGTCAGGCATTGACCGAAAATTATGCATAAAATTGCCTTGGGCTAAGGGAAAATAACAACAGCAAAAAATTGGAGCAAACAAAGATAGGTTCCGCCGTCTGTTGGTTTGGGCTCGACTTGAGTTCCAGCACCGGATTCCGGATACGGCTGTGCACCCCGACTCCGACGATTTGCCGCGGGCACATTAAATGACGGAAGTAAATAAGCTTGACAAATTTCCACTCATCATTTTTGCATTAATTCTGCCTCCTTTTTTGGCCAAACCGACAAACCAACAGCCAAGAGACACGGGCACTGCACAAAAAAATGTCCTTTGATTAATCAAAAAATTTACCACGGCCAGGGGAAGGGGATAAAACAACAACAGAAGCAATACCAAATACAAAAAAAAAAAAAAAAAAGAAAACCCAACAAATTGCCAAAGAGGCGCCGGCGGTGCTCGGAGAGATTTTTTGAGTCCAGGACGAGGCGCCAAGGCAAAAACCCAACTCATGGGAAGGAGAACGCGACGCAGTTGCTCCGGATTCTTCACTCAGAAAATATTGTGGAGACTTTCTACATTTATTAAATCTTTGTTCAGATAGCAATTAAAAGATTTTGTAATTGTAATTGTAGTGTTATTTGTTTTTCTAAGATGGGTCTCCTAAAATGAATGAGCAAAGCTTTCAAGTTTACGCATACATTACAATTAACATTAAGTATTAATATATTTAGATAATCCATTGGTACTATTTTAATAGCTTAAAATATTTTTCTATGACTTTCTTTTTCCTATTTAAATTTAATAGGTAACGTGGTAATCAAAAGCTGAAGATGAAATACCTATACCACATACTCGGATTTTTTAAAACTTAGGATTAAAATTGCTGGTTTTTAAAAGGAGTCTCTCTAAATTTTTAGAGGAATACTTAAATAAATTAAAATTCGGCTTTTAGGGTAGATATATATAGATAAAAAAAAGATTTAGATTAACGATATTTATTTTCAAGTGCTGTAAGCAATAAATTATGACATAAAATTTTCTAAGTGCACAAGAGGGCTATGTTCTTAAGCTCTGGAATATTCAGGTAGAGATGGCAGCAAACGAAGATTTCACAGATTTTTGCACGCGATTTGTCAGCCCGACATTTCCGGCGACATCACCCTGGGCGGGAATTGGATTTGAGGTGTTTTTTATTTTCACTTCTTATTCCTGTATTTTTCGGCTGCCGCAAAAGGAGCGACAGTCCAAGTTGATTTAGTAAGTCACGTGGCCGCGTACCAGTAAATTGCCCCATCCGGGGTTTTGAGTTCAGGTGTGGGTTCCGCTTTCTAAGTCGTGTGCCACAAAGTGTCACCGTGGCTCTTATTTTCCTTTCGTTTTCCTTTCGCAGCCGAATGTTTTTTCACCAAATTTCACCAAAGATGTACACACTTCTGACCGCAGGCGCTGCTAAAACACGTACCAACGTGGTAGTGAAATTTTGTGATGAGAAGATATAGATGTCATTCCAACACGCTTACTTGCTTTCATTTCTTTTACAAAACAAAATCCCAATAGTTAATTTCAGCCTAGCAAGTTCAAGATTTCACCAATCAGGTCTTACATATTAAAGATTTTGCTTTTAAAGGGAAGACCATTATCATTTAAATGTCACTTTTAATTGTGAAATTTTAAGAGAGTCATGGCTGTTAACAAAATGTTTAAGTAAATGGCAAGAGCGTTATCATCTAAAAAACATTGATAAGATAAGCAGATAATCTCATTTGTTTTTCAGAGCCAAAGATAAGCAAAATGTTTATCGCGATAACGAATTCATTATCAATGCATCAATACCAAAATCTTATACGAAATTGCTAAAATGATTGTGAAATGGTTTACTGTAACCTAATAATACTATCGCAAGAAATGCTACTTTCTTATCGGTTTCAAACTAAGGTATATATACAATTTGTATTATAATTTAATATATAAAGCACTGCCGACCAGTGTGCTTCATCAGTCTGCTGTTACCGAACCACCAAAATGGTTCACAAGCGAAGTCAATTTTTGCTACTGGCAATAGCCATAGCTACTTTCGTAGGTCACTCCCAAGGTGCTAATATTCTGGGTCTCTTTCCAAGCCTGAGTCCCTCGCACTTGATCATCCAAATGTCAGCGGCGAAGGCTCTGGCCGAGAAGGGTCACAATGTCACTGTGGTCACAAGTCTAAAGCCAGTGGTGACCCACAAGAACATAAACCTGATCCAGGTGCCCATGACCAAGGAGGAGGCGCAGCAGATGAGCGACACCGTCGGAGCTATGGCCAAGGACGACAATAGCAACATAGCTGTATCCATGCTCCGAATGTCAGGTCAGATGGATTTCATGTTCAAGAAGAATGCCGAAACTCTGAAGGACGATCGAGTGCGGGATCTGTACCTGAACAAGGACAACAAGTTCGATGTGGTGCTTTCTGGATACTTCATGAACGATTTCCAGCTTGGATTCGCCAGGAAGGTTAATGCCCCGGTCATCGTCCTAGCCTCAATGCCGCCCATGCAAATGTTGAACCCCCTGATCGGAAATCCTCTGGAGATTTCCTACGTGGGAGTCAACTCCGTCGAAAAGGGCAAAGGCGTGCCTTTCGTGCAGCGACTGACCACCTACGCTACAAGCCTCGGCTTTGGAATCTTTGCTTATATTAACACCAATCTCAATAGGAAATTGTACAAGTAAGTAGAACGGGAGAGCAGTTCAAATCGAACGAACTCATTTGAATTTCCAATTTTTAGAGAAGTTTTTGGTGATGATCCCACAATGCCCGAGTACTCTGAAATGCTCAAAAACACGTCGTTGATATTCTTTGCCTCTCATGCGCCCAGCGAAGGACCCATCCGTCCCAATGTTCCGGCTGCCATAGAGATCGGGGGCATTCAAATTAAGGACACGCCAGATCCCCTGCCCCAAAATATGGGCGACTTCCTGGGCAATGCCACAGATGGAGCCATTCTCCTGTCCCTGGGTTCCAATGTTAAGGGAAGCCACCTCAAACCAGACACTGTTGTCAAGATGTTCAACGTGCTGTCGAAGCTGAAGCAAAGGGTCATCTGGAAGTGGGAGGATCTGGAGAAGACTCCCGGCAAGTCGGACAACATTCTCTATTCGAAGTGGCTGCCACAGGACGACATCCTGGCCCACCCGAAAATTAAGCTGTTCATTAATCACGCCGGAAAAGGTGGCATAACTGAGGCTCAATATCACGGAAAACCCATGCTTTCACTGCCGGTATTTGCGGACCAGCCGCAAAACGCAGAGGGCATGGTCAAAAAGGGTTTTGGCCTTACTTTAAGCCTCCTCACCCTGGAGGAGCAGCCTTTCCGCGAGGCAATCCTTGAAATATTATCCAATCCTCAGTACACCCAGAAAGTGGCCTCGTTCTCCACTCTGTACCGCGATCGCCCAATGACCGCTAGGGAATCAGTGGTCTATTGGACGGAGTATGTCATTCGCCACCATGGAGCAGCCCATCTTCAGAGTCCTCTGGTGCACATGAACTTCATAGCCGCCAACAACATCGATATCTATTTCCTGCTCGCAGTCATACTGCTTATAAGTATACTGCTACTTAAGACGGTTGTTAAATTTATCCTACGAAAGTTCTTCTCAAAGTCAAAGAAGCCAAAGAAGGAGAAAAAGCTCTGAAAGTGTTCGATAACGTTAACGCAGGCAACTAACTAGTAAAAGTACTCTGTCTCCAAAATTTTAAATAAGCAAACATTACAAAATAAAATTTAATATAAGCTAAATTGTGTTTTTTTGTCATATCCTAACTTATAGTAATGCCTGAGCTGATTTAGCATAATAATACTATTCTTTGGACAATTTTCAAGCCATATAACATATAACTATTATGTATATTCTTGCGTGGGAATATAAGCATATTTAAAAAACAACAATAAAGTACTTCAACTTTGACAAGCCGAAGTTTACATACCCTTGCAGCTGGTAAGGAATGTCTTGAAGTGCATGGGTTTATGTTAAAAAGCAAAGAGGTTATAATTTCGCCTAGTGATGCTGATCAAGAATACATTCCTTATAGGTTCGGAAATGTGCCCTTTACTGCGTTACACAATTTTGACTATAATACTCTCCAAGGGTATACAAAAATTAAATTGTCAATATTTGTTCGACTTTATATTATAGCTGCTCCAGCTGATTGCACGTAATATAGTAATTTGTTAGATAGTGATAAAGCAAATTAATCTGAGGTTATCAGTTTTGAACAGTTGGCAATGACAATTTGATTTCTGCTTATCGATTTGAATGCACTGTATAGCAAGAATTCCCACACTTTTATGTATGCACAACTTTTATATATATATATGATTTTATAAATTTCACAGTTGATATACTATTTTAAATGCCAAGACAATAAGATACGCGTTACTCAGCTAACCAATTACAAAATAAAACAACATAGGAACCGCCAATTTGCCGAACTGCAGTACAAACACCACAAACATTGATTTTTGTTATTGTTTATTTTGTTTTGGAAAAGATTTTCAAATTATAATGTTATTTTCATTGGAGCTTTATGTTAATTTAATATATTATTTATTTTGATAGATATATTCAAACTTAGGGTTGTCAACAAAAAGTTTGAGTTCCCTATTACCTGGAACCAAAACATTGATAAGATAAGTAGAATTTTCCTTCTCTTTTTTTAGCGTCAACCATTATCAAAATGTTTGGCTCGATAAGGGGGTCATTGAAATTTGTTGTGAAATGGTGTACGAAAGCCTAGTACAACAAACGCGGAAAATACAACTTGGTTATCGGAGGCAATGTGATGTGTCATTCGAAGTCAGCATGAATTTAATTTCAAATATAACGCTCTGTCTTCGAGTTTCTTTAATCTGTCTGCTGCTACCGATCCACCAGAATGGTTCGCCATCCAAGTCAATTTTTATTCCTGGCGATAGCTATTGCCACCTTAGTCGGTGGCTCTCAAGGTGCCAATATTCTGGGTCTCTTCACGAGCCTGAGTCCCTCGCACTTGATCATCCAAATGTCGGCGGCCAAGGTTCTAGCCGAAAAGGGTCACAATGTGACTGTGGTCACGGTTCTTGAGCCAGTGGTGACCCACAAGAACATAAGCCTTATCCAGGTGCCCCTCACCAAGGAGGAGGCACAGCAAATGAGCGACACATTCAAAGCAATGTCTAAGACCGATAATAGTAACATGGCTGTATCCATGCTTCGAATGATGGGACAGATGGATTTCGCGTTCAAGAAGAATGCCGAAGCCCTTTTGGACGATCGAGTGCGGGATCTGTATCTGAATAAGGACAACAAGTTAGATTTGGTTCTCTCTGGATATTTCATGAACGAAGTCCAGCTTGGACTCGCTAGGAAGGTGAACGCCCCGGTTATCGTCGTGGTCACATTGCCGCCTAACCAACTGGTGAATTCCTTGATCGGTAATCCCCTAGAGGTCGCCTACGTGCCCTCACTTGGCGACTCCGCGGAAGAGGGCAGGCCTATAAGCTTTTTGAAACGTTTGACTGGATACACAACAAGCCTCTTCTTTGGAATTATAACCTTCCTTACGGACAGGCGCAATCGGAATTTGTACAAGTAAGTAGAAAACTAGTTGTAAAACTCACATCGAATAAACTTATATTAATCATTTTCAGGGAAGTTTTTGGCGATGATCCTACAATGCCCGAGTACTCTGAAATGCTCAAAAATACATCGTTGATATTCTTTGCCTCTCATGCGCCCAGCGAAGGACCCATCCGTCCCAATGTTCCGGCTGCCATAGAGATCGGGGGCATTCAAATTAAGGACACGCCAGATCCCCTGCCCCAAAATATGGGCGACTTCCTGGGCAATGCCACAGATGGAGCCATTCTCCTGTCCCTGGGTTCCAATGTTAAGGGAAGCCACCTCAAACCAGACACTGTTGTCAAGATGTTCAACGTGCTGTCGAAGCTGAAGCAAAGGGTCATCTGGAAGTGGGAGGATCTGGAGAAGACTCCCGGCAAGTCGGACAACATTCTCTATTCGAAGTGGCTGCCACAGGACGACATCCTGGCCCACCCGAAAATTAAGCTGTTCATTAATCACGCCGGAAAAGGTGGCATAACTGAGGCTCAATATCACGGAAAACCAATGCTTTCTTTGCCAGTTTTTGGAGATCAGTCCGGAAACGCGAACGGAATGGTCAAAAAAGGTTTTGGTCTCACTTTGAGCCTCCTCACCCTGGAGGAAGAGACTTTCCGCGAGGCAATCCTGGAGATATTGTCCAATCCTGAATACACCCAAAAGGTGGCCTCGTTCTCCACTCTGTACCGCGATCGCCCAATGACCGCTAGGGAATCAGTGGTCTACTGGATGGAGTATGTCATTCGCCATCATGGAGCAGCCCATCTTCAGAGTCCTTTGGTGCACATGAACTTCATAGCCGCCAACAACATCGATATTTATGCATTATTTACCGTCATACTGGTTATTATTATTCTCCTTCTAAAAGCGGTCATCCAATTTATTTACAGAAGGCTCTCTTCAAAGACGAAGAAGGAGAAAATTCTCTAAAAATACTCTATCACTATATCATTAAAATAAGTATAAATTAAAATAAATATAAATAATTGGTTTTGTAATAAATGTGAAAATGAGGTAATAGTTGGCAACAAGTAAAAAAAGTTGCACATTTTTCAATCTTTATTGTATCATTTATATTTTCAACAATCAAATCTGATTAGATTGTATAATGTGAGAAACATACTTTAGTATATAAAAGTATACACACACATAAGCGTGGGAATTCTTACTTAGCAGTGCTATGAACTAATAGCCTCAGATAAATTTGTTTACTGATAGACTCATCAATATTTTTTAACCTGTTAAGGAGGCATCTAGTGTTCTAACGAATTACTTTAATATGTGTAATTAACTAGAGCAGCTATAGAATATAGTTGATCGATTATCCAAAATTGTTGTTTCTTTTTATGTTAACATCTTTCTGCTCGTAAAAGGCCGTGAAAGATTTCGACAGCACGTTGAACATCTTAACAATAGTGTCTGGTTTGAGGTGGCTTGAGGTGGCTTCGACTTTTTTGTACAAATTCCGGTTGCGTCTTTTTTGTGAGGTAGGTACCATTGCAAAGAAGAGACTTGTTGTTTATTACTGATCAGGAAATTCATCAGTTGGTTTGGCGGCAATATTGCCACGACGATAACAGGCGCGTTCACCTTCCTAGCAAGTCCAAGCTGGACTTCGTTCAAAAAGTATCCAGAGAGAACTACGTAGAATTTATTGTCCTTATTCAAGTACAGTTCCCGCACTCTATCGTCGATCAGGATTTCGGCGTTTTTCTTAAAAATAAAGTCAATTTCCACAGTCACATTGTGACCCTTTTCGGCTAGAACCTTGGCCGCCGACATTTGGATGATCAAGTACGAGGGACTTAGGCTCGTGAAGAGACCCAAAATATTGGCACCCTAAGAGCCACCGACTAAGGTGGCAATAGCCAGGAATAGAAATGTTCTCGAATTGCGAAACATTTTGGTGGATCGGTAATAGCAGACAGACTAAAGACTCTCGATGACTGATCTATATATTAGATATTAAAAACTAGCTGACATTGAGTGACACATCGCATTGCATCCGATAGCTAAGTAGCATTTTCCGCGTTTGTTGTGCTAGGCACAATACAGTATAACATTTCACAAGCACTTTCAGGTATTTCGCAAACGATTTTAGTATACCCTCATTGATAACGACCGCCTTATCGATCCGAATAATTCCTAATCCTAATTATCTTCTGAATGTTTTTGTTTCAGGTAATATGGAATTTAAACATTTTCTTAGCAACCCCAATTTTGAATTACTCATTTAAAATGAATTATATATTATATAATCATTAAATTCTCAATGAGAATAAGATAAAGAATATCATTTTCTGAAACCATTTTATTTTGAAAATTCAAATTTGTATATTCTCACAAAAACAAAAAAAAAAAATTACAAAAAAAAGAAATATACGTTTGTTATCAAATCGATACTGTTTTAATATCATTCAACGTGTGCAGGGCATTTAAAGAACCTTATAATAATTATATATTTTTCTCATATTCACCAAGTGTATTAAGCATGTAATTATTGCCCTCAGTTTAAAGAGTACGATGTGTATTTAGAAGGCCTCCATGCCAGAGCACAGCACTATGTAATTTCGATGCATTATGTTATTTCGGCAAAGAAAATGTTTTAAATTAAATGAAAACACGTAAACGGCTCCGCAATTCAGCAACCTCTCCGTGTAGTTCCCATGTATGTAGTTTCAGGCAAATGAAACAAAAGCAAAAACAGCCGCATAAGAGTCGCTTCTCAGGTGGTAACACATAGGATTGTTTTCCTTCCACTTCCCTCACCATTCTCTGATTAATTTCTTCCTTTCTTCCCAAGACTGACTTTGCTGGAAGGAGAGCTCTTAAATCTGGATTTAAATTTGATTTCACCAGGTTTTGTCCCATTTACATTTGCATTAGCACTGTGTGTATTTTTATTTAACCAGTTTACAATTGGCCCGATCATGGACATCCGTCCATCTCCACTCAATTCGCCTAATGGCCAGAGACACTGATTTAAATTAAATATTTGGACGCCCCGGATCTGTCACTCTGTCAGCACGAATTCAAATAAATATAAACTGTTTTTCGCCATTGTATTGGTGCTATCAATTTTCCTCTTTTTTTGGCTTTTTTATGTTTTAATTTAAAAATAACTGGCTAACACAAAATTGATTTTATAACTAACAGCGAGTGACAAACTAAGTGGATTTGAGTGAGATCCAGATTGATGAAATATAAAATGACCTATTGAATATATATTACGTTTGAAATAAAAATAACTTTGGAAATTTTTTGAAGTAAAAACCATTTTGGTTTAAAGGAATTCAACAAATAAATAGTAACAATACACGAGTAGAAATTATTTGGGCTAATATTATATATTTTTTCATATTATATATTTGATCAATTTAAAATTGTTCTTTTTTGATAGACCAAACTTAAAGTTTTAAAAAACAAAATGTATAAATATTTATTAGAAAATGTGTATATCCCACTTATATGCTTACACTTCAAAGCCTTTCTATACAACTAATGAAAAACTTTAAATATTTCAAAAATCAGTCATTGGTGAAGCTTTGCAAAATCAGTCAAGCCAGTGTCAGCGTTGGGTGTTTTTTTTTTGGAAAGGACTTGATGTGTGAGCATTGATTTTACATTTCGAGACTAGGCTGTCAGTCAAACCGTTGCGAGGTCATGAATCCTGACTCATGACAAGGCTCGGATTCCGACATGCGTTCAGCGCGATGATGGCAATTTAAGTCCGCACAGAATCCCTTTTTCTGGACTTCCTATGCTATTTTTGGACTGATCCGCAGATGACCATGTCAGTAAAGCGAGCCATTAAAGCACTTAAAGAAAATAATTATTTACTTTAAAGACCAAAAGATCTATTTAACACAAATATAAAGTACATTTTGATTGTTAAAAAAGGATTTCAATAAATCAAGTTTATCAATAATATCTTTAAAAGTAATACCTTAGTAAGTTGTCTTACTTGGTTTTGAAATTCGTACCACCTATAAAAATCTATTTTATTCATAAGTAAACTGCCGTTGTTTGTAAAAAGATGTTTTTAAAATCGTACTTTCTATAAAACTTAATTTTAACCTTACATTTTTATACCCGTTACTCGTAGAGTAAAAGGGTATATTGTATTCGTGCAAAAGTATGTAACAGGTAGAAGGAAGCGTTTCCGACCCTATAAAGTATATATATTCTTGTTCAGGATCACTAGCCGAGTCGATCTAGCCATGTCCGTCTGTCCGTCTGTCCGTCTGTCCTGTCTGTCCGTCTGTCTGTCTGTCTGTCCGTATGAACGCTGAGATCTCGGAAACTATAAAAGCTAGAAGATTGGCATTTTGCATGTAGATTTTAGGAGTTCCTACGCAGCGCAAGTTTGTTTCAAAATGGTGCCACGCCCCCTCTGACGCCCACAAGCCACAAGCTGTGGCCACAGTTTTGATGCTATTATGAAATTTTTTTTTTATATGTATTTGTTTCGTCAATACCTATCTATTGGCCAAATAAAAGTTTGCCACGCCCACTCTAACGCCCAAAAACCCATTAAACGCTTAAGCCTGGCTAGCGCCTACATTTCCGCCTTTCATGGCGTATACAATAGCGCCATCTAACGGATGACTTTGGAACAGCTGGCCAAGATGCTCAACAGAGTCAACGTTAATTCTCGATAAGGATTTCTATTAAAGGAAATTGCGATAGCTTCAACTCAGCCAAATTGGAGGTGTTCCCTGGGTACCGATTTTAACATAAAAATCGGGAACTGATTCGAGCGGCGAAAAACATACAAGAAGGCATATTTATATTAAGTTGTTTAGCTGAGTAACGGGTATCTAATAGTCAAGGCACTCGACTATAGCGTTCTCTCTTGTTTTTGTATTTTATCACATCTCGTATTTTTTTAAATCCTGTTTTTTCGAGTGCACGTTCTGTGTAATTAAATGGAAAATCGTCGAAGGTGGGCCAGTTGACGGATCTGCCGTTCTAATGCCATCCTCAATTGTATTGTGATTCCTCAGAAAGAACTGCCAAAGGCAGCAGTCGTCTTGCACAATGAATTTTGACTGCTGGCAGTTTGGGGAAAACCTAGAGTGAAGTGGGCGGAAAAGCAGGCGGTTTTTCACACAGCCTGCCGTATCATTGCCAAATCGCATTGACATATTGTTGCTATCGGCCATGTCGAGTGTTCTTGGTCCCTGCGATTGTCAAATTGTCGCGTCACGAATACCGAATCCAGCTAAAGGCAATCGAAATTGCCAATCCATATCTCCATGCCCCCTGCTTCTGCCAGCAAATGTCGCCTTTAGAGCCTTTGGCTTTTCGCTTGGCATTAAGTGGACTTATAATTAAACGATTTGCTCATTTAATCGCGTCCGTTTATCGTTTACTGAACGAGCCTGAAAACGAATTTCCCTTCGCTGCAGGACATTTTCGAGAATGTCGTATGTGTGTGTTATGTCACTGTTGTTGCAGTTAATGTTGTTGTCATTTCTGATTTAACATTTGCCAGTGGCCCGAAGATAACGCGCCTGGAAATAATTCATTGCGCCAGAACTTAATTACTAGTTTATGCAACAAAAAAAAATGCTTAAGTTATTTATTTATTTTGTTAAAGGATATTTCAACTATCCACAATATTTTTCGATATATTGTAACCCAATAATTAGATTACCATTGGTTTTATTAACATCATTAATATTTATTTACGATTAACAATTATTAATGTTAGTTACCAACTATAAAATAATAATATTTCAATAGTAAAATCCCATTAAAATGTGTAGCTGCTTGCACAATTTATTACTTATAAATCAGTCCCCAAAATAAACTGAATGGAAACTTAACAGATAAATTATCACCTTACACAATATCCCAGACAACAACATTCCAATTAACTCCCCAAAAAGATGCAATAGGAAGGAATAGAACTTTGAAATGTCAACTAGGACTTGCGACCTTCGAGCACGGGTAATATCCCACATGGGCACCATTTAAGCAATCTGTCATATCCCGCCAAGATGCTTAACTTTTACCCCACCTCGATTTGCAGTTTTTCTGGCTCCTTTTTTATGACAGGACAAGACAAGCGAGCGACAATAACAACGATAACAAGAACAGGAAAAATAAATGGGGAACCGAAGAGGCATGCGAAAATGTTGGGAAACCTTATACCATACACTTCAAGAAAATTGATTAGAAATCTTAAAAAACATACTGCGATTTGTCCATGAATATCAAAACAAATAAGTTAATTGTGGCTGTCACAATGCCATACAATATTATTTTATTATTTTAGATTATCACATTTTACTAGGTGAAGGGCAAGGAATAAAATGTTGCATATAAATTATTTCTGAATATAGAAATATAAAATACACATTTTTTCCAAGTGCCTCAGAAGGCCTAACAAACGCCAGGGAAAGTGGATGCGACGCTGCCGTGTAGTTATAAAAATTGTTATCTTAAAGCTTCTGTCAGTTAGCTGGCATTCCCCTCCAGGTTCTCCGGCTGTCTGCTGATGAAAACGAAGTTGACAATACGAATGAGTTTCTTATAACAACAGCCGGAAAAAGGAAAGGAAAAAGGAAAAGCGAGTGGAGGGGCGGATACAAAATGAAGCGACAGCAAAAAGTGCGAACGTGCCGCCAAAAAACTAGGAGGGTAGGAAGTCGAGTAAACTGGAGAATCGGAATGAAAACTTTTGGTTCTTGGCTCAGATTGAGCTCTTTGGTTTGTCCAAGACTCTAGGATAGTAAATCTCGCCCCCAAAAAAAATGACAGCAAACGAAATGGCTTTTTGTCTGTATTTTATCTTCTCGCGGTGTTTTAGCCAGAGTTTAATAAATCAAAATTACTTTATTTTTCAATTTCCGTCATCATATGTTTTGTATCTTTTAAACCTGATTAACAGGGTAAGAGTAACTGATGTACAGCTAATAATTAAGATAAATGTTGTACCTTAATTAGTTTTATTTTATTCTATTAATTGTTCAAAACAAATTGAAGATATATGAATTGTTTGTGATTATTAACATGTTCACATTATCGCAGAAACATGCTTTTTTAAGGGTATTAAAATGTTTTAATTTTGATTTCAGGAATGTTTGGCATTGTTGTTGAAAAGAAAATGGTAGATCGAAAGTTGGCAGCATAACAGCAATTTGGCTTATGACAGTTATTACAAACGTTGATTGCATGTGCACCGGATAAAATAAGCATCAACAAGAATCGTTACCACATCTCTCGCTTATCCCTGAAATGAAAAGATATTGCTGCCACATTCAGGAGCTCCCTCAACGCTCTTTAAATCCCCAACGAGTCTATGCTATTAAAGTCTTGAGATTCAATTGTTGCCGCTAAGAAAAATAAAGTTAAACTTTTATAAAAAAAAGGTTCGAAATATCATTATTTAATAACAAATTTTCTTTTAAAAATTTTAACTTCATAAAAGTAATAATACAACAACAATTTTAATTTTTTTAATTTATCGAATCTTATTTAAACAATAAATATTTAGATTCCAATCATCAAAAATACAATTACATACTTAAAATGTGTATGTGTATATTAATAATAGAATAACTAATTTGCCTGCCAAATTGACAAACATTTCGTGTTTATCGTTTATTTTTCTGTAAGAGAGGTTGATTACAGCAAAATCAAAAAAAAACGTTTGAAATTGTTTTACTTCATTTGTCGTTATTGTTGCCTGTCATTCATACTGAATTTTGTATGACTGTTCATAATGTTCTTTAAATTGAATTATTGGCCAACTGAGTTAAAAATCTTCGGCAGAATTCCCGATTACCAATATTTTTGTTACATTAAAAGCATGAATTGGCTTAATCAACAAGAATCGGAACTTAATTTGCTCCAAATAAAATTATGGATATTGAAAGTAGGTGCAATTAACTAGTGGCTCTCAAATTAAAACAATTAGGACAGCAATAAGCTGAGTGCACAGATCACAAGGGATATGAAAATAAAAAATAAAAAATATATATATTTGCAAATGACACGCCCACGAACACTAGCAATTGTTAAAATTACGAAAAAATTTATGAACGAAATTAAATTTCCCTTTCTGCAATCTTTTCATTTAATCACTAATCACTCTTTAATCACTAATCATTACTTTCACCAATCAAAAGCATTGAATTATAGATATTAACTTAAAAAAACATTTATTTTTCATAGCACGCACTTGTTACTATATTTATAAGCAACGAATTTAGCAATAAACAAAATAAGTTTAAAAGTTAAAGTAGATTCCGGATAACCTATTTATATCCCTACTTCCGGTTCTTTGTGTAGCCAGTCAAGATTGATTTTGTGGCGAATCTTCTTCGTGTTGTAAGCCCAAAATAGCATCACGTTTTAAATTGCTGCTTATCAAAACATGTCCCGAACTGTAATCTGTTTTAGCACTTGCAACCCAGGGCAATTTTACACCACCCACCTGTCCCTCTCACTACCTGGGTGGCTAAGAATTTTTCCTGTGGAGGCCACGACCAAGATCGCGGAACGAGAAAAGCGGTAACCTCAAGTGAGCAGCGGCGACGAAGCGTAAAATGAGTGAAAGCCAGTTGGAGGTAAAAACGCAACCGGCAACGCAAACTGACACATCATTTATATGCAGGATATGCACTTTGAACAAATTAAAAAAAATTATGAAAGTAATACAATTTCAAAAAGTTTGTAGATCTTTAAATAAATCTAACATATGAGTTTTAAAGGGAAAGGTTTAGTGTTGCAAATAAAATACTAAATAAAATATAAATACTCCAAATATTTATTTTACATCCAATTCACCTTTTTCGTAATTTATATAAATGAAAGGCAATCGAAACTATTTATCATTTACCAATAAATAATATTTCATTTCGTAAAATGCCATTTAAATAATGTTTTAAGGTTTATTTGCTTGCTAAACTCGAGGTCATGGTTGTTTATATTGTATTATTCCCAGTGTACATTTTAAAACACGACGGCATATGTAAATTGAAACGAAAGGACCGCTTTCCGAATGAGGCCGACTGTAAGATGGATTTGGATTTGGAGCACAAGGCAGAGACGACGGCCCTCTTATCAGCGGTGAGCATAAAAAATGTACATTAGCACGAATGACTAAGCGAGATGGTGGAGAATCCTGTGGATCCGTAACGTTCAGGGTTAGTCAAGTGCCTGGCGTACGTACACACCCACATAAATCCAGAAAAACGCCGGAATCCCAAACTCCGGGCAATCTCTGTTCATTCGCATCCAAAGCAATCTGTCATCCGTGGCTGAAATGTTGGCGTTTCCATAAATGCGTGACACTTTTTTAGCGAATTTATTACTCAAAATAAATCGCAGGCTGTCTGAAGGTACACATGCTGATATGCTCATTTGGTATTCATTAGAGCCAAGTCCCCCAGTGTTACCTTTTAGCCAAGTTAATTAATTGAGCGCAAAGATTGGTTGGCTTTGCCAGTGTCATTGCAACACGAGTACTCCTGAGCTCCAAATGAATTGGTTTTCCTTCAATTTTCCCACCCACTTCCTGTTTCCTTTGCGTCCCCCATTTTTCTCTGCCAACTCTGGGTTGGGCGTTGATTTTTGAAATTGTTTGGCACTTGAGTGGCAAAGTGCTCCCGATTGGCTGTGGCTGCCAATTCTCCACCAAACAATCCCAATAGAGCAGGCAAATGGCTGGGAAAGCAGAGGTCAAGGGGCAAAGAGGCCACAACCGGTGGAACAATTCACAGGCAAAACATCCGGAATCATTCGAAAACTAGGTGATGGCTGAAAATGTGCAGTGCCCTACGAAACAAAACTTTATACGATTGCTCTACGAGATTGATATCTCGTCTACAATGTAGGAAGTGAGTTTCCTATATATTGAAAAACACAGAAATCATTATTTCATCACTATTTTAAATACAAATTTCCAGTTTCCAGGTAAAAACCTAAGACTTTATTAAAATAAGTAAAACAAAATTTCACTGCACCAGATATACTGATATGAATAATTTTGTAAAAAATAAATCTAGGCAACCCAAAAAAAAGTTTTAATGTTACACACTTTTTTGTAACTTAAATCTTTTAACTATAAGTTTCAAAAAGTCTTAAGTCTTAAGGAATCGAGACAATATCAATATTTTTGATATTAAATCAAAGAATCCAAAATATCATCGACACTTGCTACAATTGCCTTAAAATTAAAGTGGCAGCCAGGACAAATCCCATATTTATGTCGAATAACTCAGACAAACGCATGCTCAGGCCATTTCAAGAGAATTTCTGCTACTCCAGCAATGTTTTCCGTTTCTGCTTTTCGCTTCTTATGCGCATTACGTATACGCAGCGTGGCCGGACGAGTCATAAGTTAGGTCATCATTATGGATAAACGCAATGTATGTGGGTTTTATGTACTTAACACTCCAGCTCGGCACCCTGCGAAGCGATGACACTGAGTCCAGGCCTTTGGGGGGGGGGCGGCGAGAAAGGGGGCGGGGTCCGAGAAAGGCGACATCACATCACCGTCGAGGTCGAGCAGATGAGCAATTTATCTCGCAGCTGTTTACTGTTTCACCCCAGCCCGCCCCCCCGCTCACGCTTGGCTAAAGCCACTTATACCCATGGCAACAAATGCGGGTGTGAGTGAGATTTATATGTGTGTGCTGTAAATACATAAACACATCAAAACCTCAAATAAAAAAAGGAATTGCGGGCTTTCTCGTACAACCGGAACTTAAAATACCCTAATAATTATGTCGGTTTGCATAGAACTTTGCCAATAAAATATATTCTTTAGCTAAGGTTACAGGTAATATTATCAGATTAAGAAAATATACTCATTGTCTATATTAAGTTAAAATATTAGAATTGTTGTCACTTTTTTGTATTATATTATTTAAATAGTATTATTATCTTGTTATTTAAAAGTCTTGGTTATACAATTTCTTTTATTTTGAATATAAAAGTGTTCATTTACTATTTAATTTTAATCTTCATTATTTACTGGCAGTAAATAATCTTTTGATTATCTGCACATTCAATATAAATATTATTTAAAGCACCCTCACTAAATGAAACACCCTTTAAAGCGCATTAAAAAAGAGGTCAGAATGTGGAAGAACTAGAGCTGCACGTATTAAATGAGCAAAAATGTGATGGTGGCCGTCGTGGGGGGTCTCTGCCAACGAAAGTGAAATTAAAAACTAAGTTCCCCTCTGGAAAAAAGGAGGCGTGGTCGTCAATTGACAGCGGGATTGCATAGCGCCCTTCCATCCTCGACTGTTTGCATTTCATTTGCAAAGAAAAAAGCATAAAAAGGCAGTTGCGAGGGCTCATTTACGATTCGACAAGTTTGATAAAACTTCAAAAGCCTTCATACCTACATATACATTAAATTATAATAATGTTTTAATGTAAAACATATATTATAAATAAAACATAATATGTATATATATATTATAATTAATTTAAAATAACTTATGAATCATTTTGGTGCTCTATTATTTTAAACATTTTTAACTGGATATGTCTTAATATAACTTATAATTTAAACATTTTAATAAAGTGTTGTGTATTTAAACATATGTATGTATAAAAAATAAGCTATGAAATATTATTTAGGATAGATTTGAAAATTTCTTCCAATAAGAAACGTTTTTTAAAGTTCCGGGGTTTTCCACGCCTTCGGTATCTTAAATAAATTTATTTCCTATATAAATTTTAAAGAAGTTAATATTAAAAACGTTTTCCTGTTATTCATTTTAATTAGTATATAGTTAATGTGATCCTTGGAACAAATAATGGATTGACCCACGCTGCGACAGCCAGTTTTTGCAGTCACTGCTTATGTCCTTCGCAAACGCATGGCTTTGAATGAGTGTGTGTGCCGGGGGTGTATGTGTGGGTACGATCTTAAGCATGCTAAATGCAACAACCTCAGCCACACCCACCGCCCCCTGCCACGCCCCCCACCTTTCGCTGGGGCCAACAGGATTCTTTATGCGAATCGCACGCTCGTTGACGTCTGTGTGTTTGCTTGTTTGTTTGGCTGTTTGTTCTGTTGCCTGTTTTTAGCCATTGCTTTTATAAGCGCAAAGTGCTCTTCATTATGCGCATCAAGTGAAAGGATAAGTGCAGTGCACACACTCTGCCAATGAAATATTTATACATATGTGCGTTATGGTTTTTATGAACCTCAATTGCGAGGAAAAATTCCACTGACAAATTACCCCGAAATTGCACAATGAACATTTAATCGGTTATGAGAAATGGGGTGGCTTAAGCAAACAATTCCAATCAAAATATTAAATGTTGGCTTTTAATTTTCCAGAAACTAGCGAAAATGCCCCTAAGTCTAAAACATCTTGCTAATGGTTAAAGTTCAGCAGCTGCAACGGCATTTCGAACAGTTTTCAAATTAAATTGGATTGGATTGTACGAGTATCATGTTTATGCTGTGTGTTAACTAAAACTACCGACTCATTAACTTTATTATTATATGACACAGCAATTGCATTTAGAAATTGATTTAATTTTATCAAGTCTTATAATATAGTTGTTTTCATAATTATCGTCCACTGAAATCATTAAAGAACAGATTTTCAGGCAAATCTCTTCAAGCCTAAGCCAGTGAGGAATTCGGAATGCAAACAGGATGGAGACTGCTGTGCTATTTGGATTTCAGTTGAACAGTGGGAAACCTACCGCACACATTTTGAGATCTGTAGACGTCCAACGCCTTAATTAAGCCAAATTGCGCTAACAAATCCATAAATAATGAGACCAGTACTCACACACACCTGAGAGGATGAAGGCCGCGGCGCAGTCCTCAATTACGATTAGTTTGCGGTGGCTGGAGGAAGTCGCAGTGGGGGGGAATCGCCGGGGAGGAGCATAATTGAATCGCAGGACACTCGCACCGCTCAGAGCTCAGCCTTGACTGAGTTATGGTCTCAGCTCATTCGATTAGAGGGCGCATAACGTTTAATTGAAATGCAAGATACGGCCTGCACCAAAGACAATGCAAAATGGCTGCACTTAAAGAAAATAATCCGTTTGTAATTTTTTAAGTTTATAAAGTTGAAATGAACATATCTTATCAAGATAGGAAACAAAGTATTGTTTAATTTATTTAAAAATTTAAATAGTGTAAGCTGAATAATAATGTATTTAAGTCATTTCTTCCGTACTTTTTACATATTGTTAAGAAACATGTATATTATTACTTTTAAGAGCAGTTGAGCAAGCCACTTATAAATTTCTATATATAAAAACAGCTTTAAAATGTTTTGGCACATACCGTCATATTTTAAAAACAAGAAAGGAAAGCTAACTTCGGGCGGAGCCGAAGTTGATATACCCTTGCAGAATATTCTGTAAATAATATTCTCCAAAATTGTTCATATGATGCATTCTTAATACTAATAATAATCCCAACTTCCTAACTTTAAAAACACCAAAGTTATGGTAATTTCAATCGTTCAGTTATATGGCAGCTATAGGATATAGTCGGCCGATCCCTATAAAATTGGGTAGGTCGGATTGATTGGCCAAATATAAAACCCATAGAAAATCCCAACTTCCTAACTCTAAAAACACCAAAGTTATGCTATTTCCTATCGTTATATGGGAGCTATAGGATATAGTCGGCCGATCCTTATGAAATTTGGTAGGTCGAATTGATTGGCCAAATAAAGAAGCCATAGAAAATCCCAACTTCCTAACTTTACAAACAGCAGAGTTATGGCATTTCCTATCGTTCAGTTATATGGCAGCTATAGGATATAGTCGGCCGATCCCGGCCGTTCCGACTTATATACTGCGTGCAAAGGATCGAAGGCCTTGTGCAAAGTTTCAATTCGATATCTTTAAAACTGAGAGACTAGTTCGCGTAGAAACAGACAGACGGACAGACAGACGGACAGACAGACGGACAGACGGACAGACGGACAGACGGACATGGCTATATCAACTCAGGAGGTGATCCTGATCAAGAATATATATACTTTATAGGGTCGGAGATGTCTCCTTCACTGCGTTGCACACTTTTGACCAAAATTATAATACCCTCTGCAAGGGTATAATAAAGTATCACCGTATTACTTGAATAAGATATTTATAGTAGCAAACTCAGAAAAGTTCCTATATTATTTATCTTCTTTCAAAATAAAAACAATTGATGACACTTTAATATTAAACATTTGTGTATAATTTTTTTTAATTTTTTAGAGTGTTACAAATTTAATTTTTATGGCCTCAGTGTGTTTGTGCGGTCGGGGGCGTGTCAATAATCCGACTTAGGATCGCCGCCCATGCCCGAGACCCGATTAGCACACATCGATGTTGTTGCCGCATAAATACGCTCCACAAAAGGGCCGAGGACTGAGGGCCAAGTCAAGTGACAGGCTGGTAGAAGTGGTTGGGTCGTTGGCAAATCGATTGCTCGATTGCTCGTCAGGGTCAACTGGCAGGCCTGACAGCGCTTAGCTTATGGCCCCCAAATCGGCTGGCTCCGACTTCCTCCGCTTTTCTATGGCTTTAAATTATGTTAGACATGGCAGTGGGCCTGAAAGGGCTGCCAGCGACAGCGGCAAAAAAAAGGAGAGATTTGAATTTGAATTTTGCACACAATTTTCTCAGCTGACAAAGTCGATGTCGTTGTCTTTTTTCGGGGTTAACAAAGTCTTTTGCCTGGTTTTTTGGCTCACTTTGGCCCGGTTGTCATTGACAGGCAGACAAAAGGCCTTTGACACCTTTTTGTATATACTCAACGAACGACTCTGTTTTTCCTTGCTTGTGGGAGTGGCAAATTATAATGCAAATGTCTGTCTATTTTAGGGTGTCCTTTTGGATGCCTAAATCGAAAAGAAAAACTAGGTATTAAATTAAGTAAATGGGAAATTGGTTTTTTGGCATATGTTTTTCTGGTCTTCGATTTTTAAATAATAGTCTTAAGCGATATTGCATTTCCGATCAATCAGTTATATGGCGGCTATAGGATATAGCCGGCCGATCCCGGCTGTTCCGACTTATATACTGCGTGTGAAAGAAGGGTGTGTGCAAAACGGACAGACGGACATGCTTATATCAACTTAGGACGCGATCCTGATCAAGAATATATAATATATACTTTATAGGGTCGAAGATGTCTCCTTCACTAGTACCCTCTGAAAGAATATACAAATAAATTGATATGTGGAATGGTCAGTAACTAAATTAACAGACCATGTGAGTTTAATATGCGATTAAGGCAACTCCTTGATGTTCGAAATGGATTTAAAACCTTTTAAAAATACCATACATTATAATACATCTAAAAGCTTTGCTTAAAAATGTGCATTAGCATACTTTATCAGCCAACGATCCTTTTTCGGTTATTCAAATTACGCTTAGCCATTGAATATAAAATTTAATGAGAACGAGGTTTGCCTTTGGATTTTATTGTGTTGTAGCTGAAGGCCAATTAAATGCTAGAATAACGCTGCGCAATTTATGCGCATAAATATTTTTTGTTATGTTTTTGTACCGCAAAACATGTGTATCTGAGTGAGTCTAAGCGTTGTGTTCCCAAAATGCGGATATGTAAATGTAAC
Source organism: Drosophila fuyamai (assembly GCA_018153365.1). Taxonomy (NCBI): domain Eukaryota; kingdom Metazoa; phylum Arthropoda; class Insecta; order Diptera; family Drosophilidae; genus Drosophila; species Drosophila fuyamai. The sequence goes on along the minus strand of JAECXW010000116.1, from coordinate 7,635,408 downwards.
TCGTCTAAAAGAAAACAATCATTTCGCCATAATAAGCACTAAATATGCAGGACACACCCACCCACACAATTTCGCTTTACCTGGGAAAAATCGTTTGCGGCAACTCGTATTGATAAATATTAGTTAAAATGTGAATAAATTTATGTGTGTGCGCGTGTGTACGTTTGTAAACGTTTGGTAAACATAACGAGCTGAGTAAATTGATTGCATGACGCAATGAAGCGCGTCCTGTAAAACCACTTAAAACATGCCTCAGTACATGCCATAAACCCAAAGGCGGAAGAATCTCCCGCGAAGGATGTGGGTACATGTGCACACATCCCTAAACCCACGAAGACCCCTCCTTTTTGTTTAATGCCAAAGGAGTCCTCTACCCGCCGCACAAGTACACATGCAAAACCGGCAAACATTTAACCACAGGCTATGAAATTCGATAAATATCGACAAAGTTTGGCGCTTATTGGCGCTCGGCAACCTGGAGGACGAGGACTCCAGTGGAATCGCTGAGTCTTCCAGTCGGCAACACGGCGAGAGTTTATTAGCAACAGGATGTGGGGACTCGCAGGATCCAAGACTCGCAGGATGACAACGCCGCACTGTGAAACCGAGTCTTTAAATAAGAAAAGATAAATATTTTAAATCAAAAGTCATTGCTTATTAATTTTTCTATCCAAACTTTGATAAGATACATATATTTACTAACTAAACACTAAATAACCAACCAAACAATAAGTGACCTAAAACCAAATTGCTTAAAGTCTTAGAAAAAATGTCTTAAAAAATAATCTTAAAGCATAACTAGATTAAATTTAAAATTTTAAAAATTACATTTTTATTTTTAGGTAAGCCTATGAATTCAAGTTAAGATAAAAAATGACTCTAAGCAAATTAAATGATTTGCTGAAAATTTAACCCGAACCTTCCGTAGTCTTAATATTCCTTTTTAGGTGAATTTTTGTAAGACCACTTTTAAGTTAATGTGTGGACTACAGTTTTATTTTATAACTAAATTATTTGCTTTGTAGGTACACTATGCATTACTATATTTTTGACTGGAACAATTATTATTTTTATTAAATAATATGTGAACATTAAATAGTCTGGTGCTCAAAATCAATTTATAGTCTTAAAATACGAATATGTATTAGAATATATTTTTTATTACTCTTTGTCTAAAACATTTCATTTTTTTCTTGCTTAGCGCACACAGTGCCTACGAACATTTGAATGGAGTTGCGAAAAAAGGCGCAACTTTGGCATAAATATGCATTCCCTTTTCCGCCCATCTCATCCCTCCCCACTTATCCCAGTTCCAGGACTCTGCCGAGTTCAATTACGCGCGCTTTCCACCTCCCCGAAATGTCGGTGCCCCGGGGGATTATCGCTTACATTTTCAGTCAAGTGCGTTCGTTTATTGTGCCAAAGTTGGGTTCGGTTCGGCTAGGAACATTGGAATAAATTCCTCTTAAAACTACCACATTTAAAATAATATTTTTGGGGATAAAAACTCTAAAAAAAAAAACACAACAATTAAATCAAAATTATCAGTTAATTTTTCCTTATAAGGTATTGTGTAATATATTTCTGAAAATCAATAACATATTATTATACTTAAAAATTGTTTATCTCAGTGTATTAATTCGGTTCCCCTTCCACTCTCATACGACTATATGGTGGATATTGTTTCGCGAATTTAGGGCGAGACGATGGGCGGGGGGCGTGTCTAGAAAGCGGTGCGATTTTGAGGTGGAAGCGCTTGACTTTTATGATGTAAAAGTGAAAGGCGAGTTGTCGTCGCTACGTTCGCTGATTTGAAAATGTCATAGGCACGAAATAAATACATACAAACACATATTTAAATGTAGGGATTTGCTGGAGGGTGCCCGTATAAGTAGACATATGAGTTATGCGAACAATGTTCATGTTTTCAAAGAGCACAAATACAGAAATATATCTCTTCGAATGTATGTAAATTGAAAAAATTGCATACTTGTATTTTGTTTATGTAATAGGAAACATAAAGAATGGGACAGATCCGTATTACATTTGTAATTTAAAAAAAGCGAAGCAATTTGAATTTGTTTTTTGTTCCGCCAAGTTGTTACAATCAATTCAATGAACTTTCAATGGGGATTTAAGCGGATATTAAGGAAATCTTTACGTTTGGGGAACATTTGTTCTATGGGTGTTAATTGTTTTAGAAATGAATGAAATCGGTTTATTTTCTTGGCTCTTTATAAAAAGAGTTTTTTATTATTAAGAAACCTTAAAACAGATAACCTTAAAAACAGATAACATTATATATGTTTTTGGAAACACAATTTATAGGAATCAATGAATGGAAAATTCTTTCAAATAAATCAAAAGTGATAAAATAAAAAGTAAGTCATAAAATACAGATTCGTTTTTATTTCTGAAGTATACAAGTATAACACTTATTAGTTTGCTTTTTGTCAAGTCGTTATCTGTAAAAAATTCTAAATAATTGAAAAATGTAATGCTTTCATTGAAAGAATTGATAGCTTTTTTTTACTTTCAATTAATTTGATTCATCCATTGAAGGTCAGTATTGAAATTTTTATTGAGGAAATTTCGTCCATGTCGTGTCAGAGATTTTTCATTTTCCATTGTTTCGTTGTTCTTGCTATGAATTTTTTCGGTCGATGTCAGCGAAGAGGCGTGACATTAGCAGCTGTCGTCACCGCGGGGCATCTTTTTTGGGCGACAGTGCAACATGAAACCCAAAGCAGCCCCCTGACCATTTTCGAATCTCCCCCTGATGGATCACATGCAACTGCCATTGTGTTTGGCTTTTTCATCAGGAAACAGATTTCCTTTTTTCCCGATTTTTGTTGCTTGTGACAACAGTTTGTTTAAAGCACCAAGCAGACAGCGTAAACTTTTTAATTAATATCAAATATGAAACGTTGCCATATCCGCGAGCATCCCAAAAAATGGGCCAAAATCAAAAACGAACTGGGAACACGCGGGCCGAACCCGGAGAAAGTGAAATGAGGCGCGGCTTGTTAAAAGTTTTAATTAAATTGATTGTCGCTTCATTGTCGTTATTTTATCATATATTTTCGAACCCAAGACCATTGTCAACGCACCTTCAATTCTTACTTGAATGGAAATTAGATATAATATTCAAACAGTCTTGAAGTATTGAAGGTATTAAAGTAGAATGAACACAATTTTGATAAGCGCAAATAAATTGGGGGAAATTATTGATGTTTAACATTTGGGAAACACATAATAATAATACAAGTCAAAATATATTTACTTATCTTTCACTTTTGTTAAAAATTAAGGTTTATGTGCAAAAAAAAATGTAACTTAAAGTTATTTGTTATTTTCAAAGACAAGCTTTCCATTTCAGGGCCACGCTGACTTAATTCCCCTGCAAATAGTCGACTTCTTGGCGGGCAATTAAAGTGTCCGATGCTCGCTAGTCAAGTGGCCAATAATACATGCCCCAAACAAGGTCGCTGGCGCTGACATTCCGGCTATCTGCCTCTACCTCTGCCTCTGTGGCAGACGCCAGCTGCTGTCGCCCGCAGGCGATGTTCCCAAGGGGGCGTGGCCGGAGGTGTATACAACTCCACCGCACTTCTGCCGACTACCATCCCATTTAATGTAGTTGTAAATGCATAATGAGCCCGGTGAAGTCCCTTACCATCGATGAGCCATCGGTGATTTTTTTAAAGCGGTTTAAAACGCGTGAAACGATTTTTCAATATCAACCTATATATATTCTTCATTTTGCTTTAACGGTGTTCAGGTAATTTTTTTCCCCATTGAGTCTCCAGTTTTTTTTTATTGACTGCCTTTTATATTATTATTTAAAAATTAATTATACGCCACGTTGGCTCGTTTGGGATTTTGCCGCATTACTTCGTCGCATTTTTACAGGGCGTTGCCGTTTTTAATTTAAATATAAAATATTGACTTGCCGCTACCCGACACCACCTGACCACATATTAAAAAATAGTTATCGCTTTTTAATTTAAATTTACTTTGACCACTCCGTCCCCGTCAATTTTCGTGCTTTTGAATGGCTTTAAAGAAAATAAGTCCAAAAAGACCTCTCCTTGCTAGTTTTAAACTAATCGTGTTGTTTGGGGTATTATCGCTTTCTGTAAAATATTTAAGCGGTCAACCTTAATATAAGTATTTAGCATGGGTTATAAGAACAATTTTACTAAATATGAAAAAAAAACACAGCCAATTCTAATTGAGAAGCTTAAGTATCAAATTAATGTAATGGCTGTATTAAAATTAAAGTATTCAGTGCCTTTTAAGTGTTTTAAGAAATATAAAAATTGGAAACTATAAGTCAAACTACCTTTAACTCTGTTATTTCTTCTTTGACCCACTAGCTTTTTTATCTAGTTTGCCATTTCCGAATTGGTAAGACCAAGAGCAAGTGAGATCGTGCACGCGAGACTCATAAAATTGTTGGCCATTTGAACGTTTTTGTGATGGCCAAAGCCAAGGCATTGAAAAATAAAACGCAGCGTGCAAAGGCTAATAGAAAGAGACAGATGGCGATGTGGAGAAAGAGAGAGGGATTGCAAAAGAAGGAGCGAATCGAAAATAGTGAAAAATCAAGCGCTTGGCTGGAATTTCATACTCTTCGTAGGAGTGTGAGTGTGTTATCCTTTGACAAGGAGCATAACTGTGGAAGTTCCTCCATCGTCCTTTGTACCTTCTGGCAGTCGGCCACGACGATGTGTTGGCCATTTTATTATATTTGCTCTCAGACATTTTTGCTCTAATACGAAAATGGGATTTTAGGATATAAAAATTATGATAGATTACCGTTGCACTCCCATATACTAACCACCATCCCCAGTTGTATTTTTTTGGCAACCGCCACACAAATGCCCTGCAGTCCACCATTTCGTCTTACACTTTTAAAATTATTTCAAGTTATGCTCTTTTTTATATTTACTTTAAATGTATTAAAAATTAAGTTCATTCCAATTAAAAACACACAACATGATTATTTGTGTCACGAATGCATAAAATCTTCATTTTGTATTATAAATCCCTTTTCGTTTTATTTTCTAATTGAAAAAGTTAATCTATTTAATTATTTATTTCGATGTTTATTATTATTCTATTTTGTTATATTTTTAAATATTCACACACCTTTCCAATTAAATTTTTTTTAATTACAACTTTTAGTAATTATTAATTAAATTCTGATTTGATTTACTTTAAAAATTACTGACTGGCAAACATTCAACTTGCTTTCATTTAAATTAATTTAATTTGTTTTATTAATATTTTTTATAGTGTTGTCCTCATGCATCTTCGTGGAAATTGCGCCGTCTTAGATGGGTAAAATCATTTGATGATAAAAGTGGCCCTCAATTGCGTTGTTGCTTGTTGCACGTCGCTGCTTTTACCCTCATCTAGCTGTTATTAAATTGAAGACGGGCAAAAGAGAAAAAAATGATGACGCCGAGGATGTGGCAGAATCTGGGAATACAGCTAACACACACAATGGATCCCTTTGAAATATCATAATAATAATATGTTGATTTAATTTCTAAGGATGTAATTATTAATATATATAAAAATACATATATATATATATATATATATTTTATTATGTTCATATTTTATGACCCTAATTAAATAATTAATTAGAATTTATTTGTTCATTCTGTTTCTTAGGTTTGTTTTAAACAAATGTTATATGCGATCATAAGTTTTATTTAAGCTCTCACAGAACAGACGAGACACGAACCGTGGTGTTGTGAACAGCTTTAGGCTAGAAACTTTCTGTCTGGGAACAGATTTTTTTAGAATCAAAGACCAAAATCTGTACCCATTAGCTCAGACTGTAGCCAAAAACAGTACCTTAATTTATATTTGTATGAAAGGTATTATTTATAATTACAAGTATAATTAATTTTTGTCAACAAAATGGAGAAAATATTTTTTTTTAATATTACCTTTATTTCTAAAGCTTATATTTGTAATTTTGTATAACAGGTTTCTGACCAATACAATATACAAATTATTTTTATATAGTGAAATAAGTGCACTTAATTCTACAGAAAGATCAGTATTTGCAAACGTTCTCTGTATACAGTGAAACCTAAGAAGAGCCCAATATTAAAGATAGGTATTGATAAGCCACTTTTTCAATATTTCAAATGTTTAAAAAGGTGACAATACTTTCACATTTTCAATGATTCCTCTTTTGAAATTTCCACGAACTGATACTGACTTAAAAACAATCAAAGTTAACTAAATGTTTAACCACAAAACCAATATTTGATAAAAAATATTGTTTTTAGTTTTAAAAGATAAATATCTATGTGGTTATTCACATAATGAGCTTAAAGTTGATAGACAATTGTATAAACTAAATAGTTTTTTGTGGTTTTTATTCCACACTTTAAAAACTTTTAAAAAACATTATCGTTGGTGTTCTACTTAAACGAAGGAACTTGGTAAAATAGTTCAAGGGAATGGAATATTTTTTAGACGTCATGTCTATTTGCGGTTTCCAAAAAAATGAGAATTTTAACTCAAAATACAATCTTTGTATTTGTATAAATAAACAAGTATAATCCCTTGCAGATTTTTCAAAAATTAAATATTCTATATTTTGATTTTTATGCTTATAAACAAGCTTGTTCGAATTTCATTAAAAATAACTTCATCTCCTTCTATGTGGGTATTTGTTATTTATTTATTCAATTCCAAGGATCTCAACTCCATACTTTTATGTAATTTTCAAGTCGCTTTTATATTACTTTTATACCATTTTGTTATTTCGTCATTATTGCATTTGTTTGAAGTCGGATTAAATTGAAATTACATTTGTCCCTGACAACAACTCAGATCGTGTTGCAACTTTTTATGTGACACTTTCGCAAAAGCGAAAACAATAAACAATGCACACAATAATACACGACAATAACACATTTTATATAGCAAACTAAACACAGTAATTAATTTGTGTCATATTTGCACAATTGAACAAGATTTTTAAACTTACGTGTAATAAATATTTGGGCATGCACAGATGAAAGGGTAATTAAAGCAAATCTAATTAAAATACGAGTGCCACCCAGGCGACAATTGAAGCAACGGTGAAAACATGATAAAATCAGAGACACCCAGAGTCAAAAAACCTTAAGGTTTGGTCAAACCGACTATACAATTTCCTACCTTTTCGTTTTACACCACTGATATATAATTGACCCGGAATTCAGTTTATTTATTAATCAATTTTCTTCGGTTACCAAGTGCAGTCGAGTGGGACGCGATGGTCAGCCTTCTCTTATACCTGAAATTATTATTTTTTAATTGGACAGCAACAAATTGCTTCATGCATTTGTGTGAGCCGCCCAGAGGTCACTGCGATTAGCCAACCGCTCAAGTTTTGTACGACTCCAAATGAAGTCGAACTCAACGCCAAAGCTTCTCTAAGGCTGCAACGATTAATCAAATACAGTAAAACCTCAAAATGTTGTCTGACTTTATGTTATAAAAAATATCACAAATAATATAAATATATAAATTTACATTTTTAAGCCATTTATTTTTAATCTGATCCTAATAAATATTAATTTAGCTATTTAAACCTTAGTAGGTTTTGAAAAATAAATGATATTAATTTTTGGTCTTTCAACAGCAAAGTTATTTCTAAGAGCCATCTGAGTGATATCCGTCTTAGCCAGGTGGCATTGTAGATGTCTGGGGCCACCCGAAATGACTCAACTCTCAAGCAAATGTCGCGTGCTGCCGGCGTGCGCGAGTGAGCGGGAGGGGGCGAGTGCCGCCCTCCTTCTCGCACCTGCAGTGGACATTCTCCTTTGGGCCGCTCGCTAACAAGTGGCCTCCGGTAGTCGTAAAGCCGCGATTTCAGCGCGAGTTCAGTTTTTGATTCAGTTTCAGGCGGTTCAGAGTTACTTACTCCAGCGCTATTGCTAAAACGCTCTTTTAATTTCAGTTATTAGCGGCTTTGAATAATTTAGGCGAAATACCGCGTGGACAGAAAGCGGTCTGAAACCATTTTTGGCGTGTGAAAAGTTCTCTTTATTGCCGTTTACTGACATCTGTTATCAGTTTCAAAGTTCATGTTGTACATTTTAAATTTCAATTAACTATAGTTTTACTGGAGTTAATAAGACCAAGTTTATAACCGAAAATGGGTAATTCCAGTTCCATTTGCGCCGATCGCAATGCGATAAGGAATTTCGATGAAAATGGGTAAGAAAAAATAATAATAATAGTGCTCTAGGATTGAGAGATCGCCAACTAAAGAGTACTTAAGAAGTGCGAGAGTTGGTCAAAAAGTTATGCCCATATAACATAAATTGTTTTCTGTTACTCGGAACAATATATTATTGAGTTTCTTAAAGCGTTTTTAAGAAATTGTATTTTATGTGTGGATCTTAAGTTTACTTTTAATGAAAAAGTATTTAAAAAATTTTAAATATGGAATAAAATAAAGTTATATTGATTCTGCAATTTTTGTTTCCTAGTAGTGTATGTTAAAAAACATAATTATTTATGAATTTGGTTTCAATTTTAAAAAGAAATACTTTTTGTTAAAAAATTAATAAGTGTTGTTATCTAGATTCTCCATTGAATTCCTTCTTATCTTATAGATTAACCCTGTAATTACCTACTTTTTCTAGTGCAAACCCAATAGAAAACAACTGCCCACAACACACGCCCCCTTCATAGATCCATTTCTTGTGGTGTCATTAGTGTTTAATGATGCGCTTTACTAGCGTTTTACCTGTGATTTATGTTAGACTCATTGACGCTCCAATAAAAAACTCCTAGAAAACGCCGTACCCCCTTTGATATATATCTAATATTCTCAATCTATAATAACCGATATTCGAAATAAGTACAAAAAACAGCAACGACAGGTGTGTTTCGCTCACGAAAGTCCTCGTAAAAAAAGACTGAGTTCGTTATAAAGCCAGCTGACGTAAATTATTAATATTTATGAAGGTTACTCGGACACACTTGTGTGAGAAATATTTCAATTTATTCGCCCGTTGTGTGTTACTTTCAATTTTCGTCTAATAATTGAACAGAGCAGACATCGAAGTTAATGCGGTACGGAACCACCGGGCGTATGAGTTACTCAAGTGCCAGTGAGTCGGGGATTCAAGCGATTCGGGACACTTAAGGTTAAGGTTAAGGTTTTAATTCGGGACGGTTCATAATTAGGTTTTTGCCTTGAGCCGTCTTTTTAAATTATTTATACCTTTTTGTTTAACTGAGGTAAAACTTTTAGTAAGAGAAAAAATATTTGTACAGGTTAAAGAAAATACATATATACATATCTGGTTTCACGTCTGAAAAAAAGGTTTTAATAAAAAAACAGCTACATTTCTTTAGAATTAAAGAAAACAAAAAATAATAATATTTATACTTTTTTTGCAAGAGTGTGGGGTAAAACACAATTGGGTATTAGCAGGAACTATATATCATAGCTATTAAAATATTGATATAAGCTTTTTGATTTAATAATATTTCATTTAAAATAAATTAAATATTACAAAAAATTACACATTATAATAGTATTGTTTCGACCTCTACTGTTCTCGCGGTACATTTTCACATGTTTTTCACGCAGCTAAAAACTGTTTCCTAGGTTCCAGACAGATGATTAGAGTGGTAATTATTGTTGTTATAATACGTTAATTGCTTATGTATATATAGATGAGTGTTTGTACCTTATCAGTCAGCTGATTCCCCCGCCTACAAATATAGCCGATCCCACTAATCAGAGAGAGAGAGAGAGCGCGGAAAAAGAAAACAAAAATCACGATAATGTAAAATGTAAAAGAGAAAAAGAGACTGGGCGGCAAAACAAATCGAATATTGTGGTTCAGTTTAGCATGAAAGCTGTAGCAACGCAGACAAAAAGCAAATAGTGTAATAATTGCTGAGAGAACCAATACCAAAAGTTAATATAGGACAAACAGAGCATCACAAGTGCAAGCCATGTACTCGATCCTCCAACGTTGTTCCGGAATCAGAAAAACCTTTGGACGGCTGTGAGTGATTAATAATAACAACCAAATAATAAGTAAAATCAACTGATGAGAATTGGACCATGGAGCATGAGGGAGTGTTTCTGGACCGGCGTTAATCAGTGTCACTTTGTCACCGCTTATCGGTTTTCATCTTGAAGGCCTGTCTGCCAAGTGCATCACCCCATCGGGTTCACTGGGGCTTAATAAAGTACCTGCATATCAACGTATATGTACATATGTATGTATGTACTTTAAAAAGGTTTACTATGTATGTATATAACAGAACTGATACGGAAAACACCCTTACAGATGCAGTGATTCCTTCAAATGGTCGTTTCCCTTTTTTCTTGATTTTTATATATGTAATTAGTAAAGAAAGATTTCTTAAAATGAATCTTTAATTATTTTATGAAAATAGCTGCATTTGCATAAATGACACTATAGATTACAATTCTAAACCAGATTTGTTTACCATTTCTTTTATTGCTATTTTTGATTTAGATATTAGATCTTGTAACATTTTAAGGGTCACTAAGCTCAAAAGCTTAAAAAATGTTTAATTTTTTTAATATTACGTATCCGACATGTTTTCTTCCTTTATACGTAAGAGAAAGACAATCTTGCACATCTGGAGAACATACTAGTTAGACAAATCTATAGGAAAACGGCTAGACTTCCATTAATAATTCCTGTTTGAAAGGGCATCTTCTATTCGTCGACAAAGTTGGCAGTGCCGTTGTCGTCACTCCCGCATTGACACTCATTCACACTCGATGCGCTCAGCGTTCTTTCTCTAATTGAATTACAGAGAACATTTCTTGCATGCCGCCAACACAATTCCGTTATTGTCTTCTCTTCCCATCTCTCACTTCTCACTTGTCATTCACCCACCCACTTACCCTGTTTTGTCTGCTCTCTCTCCCTCTTAGCACGCCGGTATATCCCAGCGCCAACAACTCCCAGAGTCCTTCCCATGGTCAAATAACACCACTGCACACCCACATCCACGAGAAAGAGCGCTACAAGACCACAATTCCCGTTGGAAGCTCTGAGAGCACCAGTAGCTGCTCTCACTGCCGAACAGCTGATGCGAGCTCCCCTTCCACGAACAACAACATTAGCAACAAAAACAATGCACACACACCACCACTCACGGAGAGCCAAAGCTGTGGTTGTAGTAGTCGTGCGTGTAAAAATCATACGACTACAACGACGACGACACTCGAATACGAACTTTCCAATTTCGCAAAACTAACGACACGAATCACAACGCAAAGTACCGCCGAAGTCGCAACATCGACAGCTACGGATAGGGATACGGATCAGGGTGATATAGCCATTGCCAGCGATTTGCCAAAGGGTCTGCCGTTATCCTCGCGACATCACTGGAATCAGCTTCAGAGCAGTTTGCACGCCCTCCACTACCAACAACAGCAACAACAACGTTCTTATAGTAGTAATACCAATCAAAATTTGGAAGTCAACATGAGTAAGTCAGTGACAAACCTGGATAAATACTCCCATCGCGATCGCCTGGGATTGTGGGGCATCGGGGACAATGAAGTCGTCGGCAGCGTCTCCGGATTGGTACGACTTAGCGACAAGCGCTACTCAAAGGTATGTTTATACGTACTTCTATGCCTTTCTGGTTTTTTTTTTTTCAAACGCCTCCCCTCTCTCCACCATGGGCCTTAAAGTTTAATGGAAAAGTACTAGGCAAAGGTTTTAGGGTGGGTTCTCGTTCCGTTCAGGTTTTCTGTTTTCGGTACAGGGTGAGAATTTAGCTCTATTTCAAAAACCCTTCCTGAATTCCTTGTTTAATTCTCAAATAGTAGTATACAGTTTCTTTTTCGCTTTTCCTTATCTATCCTTTTTCCTTATCCTTTATCTAAAATAAATGGAAATATTTGTTTACTTAAAAAGTATTTATAATTTTTTTTCGTATTAGCAAACCTTTTGTTTTAATAGAAAGGGCCGCTAGAATCATTTTAGAATAGCCCTTGTTCTTAAAAAATGTGTGTATTTTTTGTAGGCCACTTGCTATTTTTAAATCAAGCACGAGCATAAAAAATTCCAATTCATAAATCCATAAATAACTATCAAGAGGAAACGTCAGCTGACAAATTCAAAGCAAAAAAAGATACTTTTTGGCAGTGGCTTCATTTTCGGCAAGTGGTGTGGGTGACCTTTAGATGACATAGGGAGCGAAAGAGATGGCGAATAAAACACGCGCCACTCTGGAAGCCCAAAGCTCATTTTTGTTGTTTTATATTTTGGGTTTTTTATTTTTTTTATGGCGGCTGTCAAAGGCCAAAAAATCGATAGCCAACTTTTATAATTGAACCAATTAAATGTCTGTCAACTAGTGGAATTGTAGAGTATTTTGTAGTTATCACGAATCAGTCGCGCCGAAATTGTTTACAATTTTATCTCGGATTGCAATTTCAAGTTCAATGTTTGTGCATTTTCTGTTTCGCTTGCATTTGATTTTACGCTATTTTCCCACAGAGACATGAATGAGCTAATGCACGAATTGTTGCAGAAAATTAGAGAGCATTTCAAAGAGAGAAGGCGCATGGGCTTTGAGTTTTTTTATTGAGATACACAGAAAAAATGCTAAAATTTAGTTTTGGACTAAGCAGAATTCATTTTTCAAAATTATTTTATGAAAATGATTATTTGGAGACCCGGTTTAGAGATGACCGAAAGCATCTAAATAATAATCAAAATGAAAATTGAAGATTTCTTAGATCTCTAAAAAATACCCAGAATATAAACATATATTGAAAAAATAAATAATTCGACTAATATTTTTTTTCTGTGTGACACATTAACAAACAAGAAAAATGCGGAAAAATTCCGTAACGTAAACAGAAGCTATATCGAGAATAATGAAGAGGCTCTCCAAAAAAAAATTTCCCATAACAATAATAATAATGCTTTTCTAGCCTTACGTCAATCCACAATCACTCGAGTTCAGCCAGACCGAATATTAATAATTTAACCAGAAATTATCTTGTCGAGTTTTCTTATCAAGAAACTGCCACTTGTGTACTACAGTTTATTATTACTTCTTACACGCTCCCAGAAAGTGACACTGTTTATCTCAACCCCCTTCCTCGAACAGCTGAGGTTTGTTTTGATTTCCTTGAGTTACCTTATGGAAAGTTTTTAAGTTCTAATCGCAGGAAAACAAAGACAAATAAAATCGCAAAACCAAAACCAACCAGCAAAAACTGACCTACATTCATTCATAAATATAACTTTGTTTCGAACCGCATAAATCAAGAACTGAATGACGATAATCCGCAGCGCTCGGTATCAGTCGTGTATATGTACATATAAATTATATATATTTATCTCTGTGTTTGCCCACACTAAATACAGTTAGCGGATAGAAAAGTATTTACATTTAAACATATGTACGTTATTGTTTGTCTCTTGCTTTATTCGCTCTTGTGTTGTGTTGTTATTTATTGCAGGTCTAAGGAAATTAAAAATTTAAACAAATTCAAGCGGTCAATGTGCTGAAAGAGCAGAGAGCTTGAAACTTGTTTATATAGTTGGATTTTTTAAATGTTTACACATACTTAACTTATTGGTATTGGTTGTTTATATTGGGCAATCGAAGAAAGAATAATATGTAGTAGTTGTCAATGGCTAAGAATTGTGTAAATGCTTGAAATAATTGATTTTGTGAGGAAATAGATCCGATGTATCGATTAACTTTTACACACAGAAAAAATTTAATCCATTTTGAATGAATATGGAATGTGTATGGTGTATTTTTGTTTCCGTTTATTTCACTGTGACTCATACATATCTATGCACAGAAGTACATAACATTTTGATTCCGGCGAAACGTCATGATGTTTTGAAGAAACTGCCGGATTTGGTGGCACACTCAACCCCTTTATCATTTCGCATCGCCTGACCCACAAAAAAACTAAAGTGTAACCTGCTGAGAAACGAAAATAGAAAACCTTTTCATCAGCTCACCTTTGTGGAGGAAACAATTTGCCTGAGATTGCCAGCTTTGTGTCTGTTTCGGCTTGTGCTGATTAAAGCGACGCTTTCGTCATTCGAATCGTATTTAAAGTTCAGAGACAGACAGCCATTGATAGCGAACTTAATGATTGGCTATATGCTATAAGTATAATGATGATCACGATCACTATGATGATCAAACTGGTCGCGCCAGACAACGCGAAAAAATCAGCTGAGCGCTAACTAATTCGTGTTTTGGTTTGATTTCGATTTGGTCTATTTTGGTTATTTTTATTTTTTTGCAATTTCGTACGAAATGTGTATGCGTAATCTTGGAGTTGCCCATTACGTATACGCATGTCTGGTTTCAATATACAGTTTCGGTAAAACTTATAGTCCCTTACAGTTATTATAAGCTTTACAAAATATCTTATTAGAAATTAAAATCAAGTATTCATGAATCGATTTTTTATTCTATTTTATAATATTACAACATAAAAAAAATAAAAATTTAATTCATTTGATAATGGAAAGCCTTTTTCATTAAATACCATACAATTTTCTAAAAATTTCTGTGTTATTATTTGAAGCACAAGAGTTAAGCTTATGAGGTTTTTTGATTGTGGGGCAAGCTCGAATGTTTGAAGCAGTTAATGGGGGAATGAATAAATGTGTGGAACGGAGAATGGTGAATACTTGTTGCCAGGCGGTTCGTAAACACTTTCGCACGCTTATCGGCGGTCGTGTGTCGGTTTCAATGTCAACGGTGTCGTTCTCGTTTTGTCGTATTTCACCAGCCCACCGATGACGTAGCAGTACGATAATGGTAAACTCCGCGGCTCTTGTGGCACTAAATTATTGTTTATGGGGATCACTCGAGTGTTTATTGTCCAAACAGCAATTTCAGAACTAATTGAATTTAATCCCAACGAAACTTAACACATGGACTTTCCTCAAAATGGTTATGAGCCTTTATTAGTTTAAATTTTACATTTGTATATTTGGGGTATCTTATTTCGCTTAACTTTGTAAGTTTCCGCCACTCAAAATTCGTTGTTTATATACATTTATGTATTCAAATCTTTAAACAAATTTAACTGACATTTTCTCAAGCTTAAGTTCATATTTTGATGGATGTGTTTCTAGAATGTCCGTCATATCTTTAAAGATAAAACATCAAATTCATTGCCCCTCACCATGATTGAGCAAAAAAAATACTCGTCATTCAAATTAAACTAGAATGTGCTAAGCTGGAGAATTTACGAACGTTAAAAGCTGACTCACTTAAATGAGAGATGAATACGTTTGATGGGCTATGTCTAACTAAAAGGCAAATGTGATAATCATACTAATTAAATTATTACTAATTATTATTACACAAAATTTATGGTAAAACCCAAAAGTTAAAATGGTCTTGTGATCTATATTTATTTTTGCGATATTTACTTCAATATATACATATAAGGCTATGCTTATTATGCAGCTGAAATATGAAATTATTTATTATATCATTTTATACATAAACGACATTGCGTGACAAAACAAAAAAAGGAATTAAAATTCAATATGACTATAAACAAAAAAAGACTTAATACGTATCATTTAAAATAATTACATAATTTCAGAGAAAAACGAAATGAAAATTATATTTAAATACAAAATGAGCCCAGACTTACCTAACACAATTTTGGGGCATTAATCAATTTATAAAATAATAATTCAGTGATGTGAAAAGCAGAGAAAATAAATAAATAACTTGATTAGCTTCAAGGGGCAGATAGTTTATGATGGATCGTTAGTAAGAAAATTTACATATATGTATGTAGGTATTACATATTCAAGGTTGCAATCGAAAGTCCCAGGAAGTTTGCTTTAACTCTGACATTACGAAAAACCTTTGTATGGGCACGATTTGAAAACAGCTGCCGCTTGCTAAATTACTCGAAACACAAGTAATTATTCCCTAATGTGCATATTAGCAGGTACATCCGTGATGTAAATAACACATAATCCAACGTAATGAGTGTTTGAATGCCAACATGCACGTATTTTTTATCTATATATGTGACCTAGTCAAAAGTTTGCGGTAACGCCCACAACATAATCTTAGTTTTTGATGTCCATATCGTAAATAGTCCCAGTAATTACGGAGCAAAAACTTTCAAGAATCAGTCGTAATTGTGCGTGTGAATCGAGGCCAGAGCTGAGTCACATACCCTCAAAAAAGGTGTTTATACTAAAGCTCCTATTGCAAATCGAGTGGCAGTTCTAGATCTCTATCGACTGGGCACTAGAACTCGACTTTGAACTTGAAAACGGGCTCGTGCCTGGGCGATTTCCTCGATCTCCTCGGATCTGTGAAGGTCGGGCGATTACAGCTTCTGTCTCGATGGCCAGTTTCAATCGGATTGTCTATATTGTATAGGGGCGCGTGCCCGGGAATATAAGTCCACGATAAGCAGAGGCAAACTTTTCCACCATCCCACTTTTGTTTGTTTTGTTTGAAAGGTTTTATATAATTATTCTATGGGGCGATCACGTCATTCGAATTGTGCGCAAAGACTCAAACATTTGTCAAATGCATTTGTAGGTAAACTTTAGGATGTTAAGGTTTCTTAGCTGTTGATTAGCGTTTTAAAAAAAACTCATAGTTTAATAAATAATAGTCACTCTTTCTAAAGCAAATAAATAAATTTTCATTAAGAATATATCCTTGTAAAAAAAGTTAGATCCTTTTTAAATTAATTTCTTTTTTGTATTGACTTTTATAATTTTCTGTATTATTTTTTTTTTTTTTTTATTATTTTATATACATTTCATTTTTGTTCATTTTTAAAAGATTTATTTATATAATTTGAAATTGCTTAAATAATGAATTCGACCTGTTAATCAATTTTAGGGCCTGGCCTTCTCACACGAGGAGCGTCAGCAGTTGGGCATCCATGGCATGCTGCCCTATGTGGTTCGGGAGGCGTCGGAGCAGGTTCAGCACTGCCGCACACTCCTTGATCGGCTGGATCAGGATCTGGACAAGTACATGTACCTGATCAACCTTTCCGAGAGGAACGAGCGGTTGTTCTACAATGTGCTCAGCTCCGACATCGGCTACATGATGCCCCTGGTGTACACGCCCACCGTGGGATTGGCCTGCCAGAAGTACAGCCTGATTTTCCAGAGTGCCAAGGGCATGTTCATCTCCATCAAGGACAAGGGCCACATCTACGATATCCTTAAGAACTGGCCGGAGACGGATGTCCGAGCGATTGTGGTAACGGATGGCGAGCGCATCCTGGGATTGGGAGATCTGGGCGCCAATGGCATGGGCATTCCCGTGGGAAAACTTTCCCTCTATACCGCCTTGGCGGGCATCAAGCCATCGCAGTGTCTGCCCATCACCTTGGACGTGGGCACCAACACCGACTCCCTGCTGCAGGATCCCCTGTACATTGGTCTGCGCGAGAACAGGGCCACTGGAGCTCTGTACGATGACTTCATCGATGAGTTCATGCACGCCTGCGTCCGTCGCTTTGGCCAGAATTGCCTGATCCAGTTCGAGGACTTTGCCAACGCCAATGCCTTCAGGCTGCTGTCCAAGTACCGCGATTCTTTCTGCACCTTCAACGATGATATCCAGGGAACCGCTTCGGTGGCCGTAGCTGGACTGCTGGCCTCCCTGAAGATCAAGAAGACCCAGCTGCGGGACAATGTCCTGTTGTTCTTGGGCGCCGGCGAGGCGGCTCTTGGTATTGCCAACCTGTGTCTGATGGCAATGAAGGCGGAGGGTCTCTCCGAGGAGGAGGCCAAGTCTCGCATCTGGATGGTGGACAGGTAGAGACAACTAGTTCTGAAAATCTTAAGCTATATTATAATCAATAATTTCATTTTAGCCGTGGTGTGATCGTTCGCGATCGCCCAAAGGGTGGACTCACCGAGCACAAGCTGCACTTCGCCCAGCTGCACGAACCCATCGATACCTTGTCGGAGGCGGTGCGCAAGGTGCGTCCCAATGTCCTGATTGGAGCTGCCGCCCAGGGCGGAGCCTTTAACCAGGAGATCCTTGAGCTGATGGCCGACATCAATGAGACACCGATCATCTTTGCGCTGTCCAATCCAACCAGCAAGGCGGAATGCACCGCCGAGGAGGCATACACCCACACCAAGGGTCGCTGCATCTTCGCCAGTGGATCACCCTTTGCCCCGGTGACGTACAACAACAAGAAGTTCTATCCGGGTCAGGGCAACAACTCGTACATTTTCCCTGGTGTCGCACTGGGTGTTCTGTGCGCCGGCATGCTGACCATTCCCGAGGAGGTCTTCTTGGTCGCTGCAGAGCGTTTGGCGGAGCTGGTGTCCAAGGATGACCTAGCCAAGGGCAGTTTGTATCCACCACTAGACTCCATTGTCAGCTGTTCGGTGGCCATCGCCGAAAAGATCGTGGAGTATGCGTATAAGAACGGATTGGCCACCGTCCGCCCGGAGCCGTCTAATAAACTGGCCTTCATCAAGGCCCAGATGTACGATCTGGACTACCCGCGCTCCGTGCCCGCCACCTACAAGATGTAGATCCATTCCGCCTACTCCCGAAGAACCAAAGGAGGAGTGGCCATCGCAGATATTCGGCAAGGGCGGCGAGCAGTAACCATGTTATTTATTTTATAATGTCGCACATCTGTCGTCTAGCATATAGCAAAATTTCTATCGCGCCTAACCAACCACCCACTATCCACCACCCACTAGCCCCTGTTCGCAACCCGATAGATTATCACAAAAAAATGAAAAAAAAATGGAATGTCATCAGCCCGCGGCGAACAATTTTGTATGATGTATAATCTATGTAAATGGGATATTGATCTAATAGATATGTAAACAAATTGTATGTAATCTTGAACACCACAAACTACTCTAAGAATATACAAATAAAACTATATTAAAAATACCTCAAAATATATTTTTGTTTTGGGTTGGGGAAAATAATAGTCTTGGGTGCAGAAGTAAACTAAAAAAAAACGTAAAAACGTAAAGCTCCATATTTCTAAAATTTTGTTTAGGATTTGTTGATATGCATATTAAAACTTTTTAAATTTTTGAAAATCGACAATAGCGGTTACCATCGACTGTTGGCACTGATAATGTAGGTTGACTTCATTTCAAAAGTTATTTAATACAATTGGTTTTCGCACGCATTTAATTTTTTGTGCGATAACTAATGTATAAAATAATAAATTGAATGTGAAATGAGAAAGATATACTGAAAACAAAAGTAATATTTTAAGTTTATGTAACTGTATAGAATCGAGTTTAAAAATTTTTAATTGCTGTTAATTATGTGCTGCCACTATTGATAATTATGACAGAAACTAAAGTTGTTTTTGCTTTTAGAGTTAACTAATAAAAAGGTTACCAATATTTTTTAAATTGTCTTAATTTTTACTTCATATATTTCGGTAGATTGAAAAATATTTTTACAGTGCTATGAACAAAGTGAATTATGTATTGCTTATCACTGGAGTGGAACATAACAGAGCTGTAGTGAAAGCGTTAACAGTGCCTAAGAGGTGGAGTGAGATTTTCAGCACTCGTTAGAGATGGAACCGATGTTCTGAAAACATCGTAACATCGATGTTGGCATCGATGGTCTTCCACCTCTAATTCTTGCTCCCATGCATTTTAACAACAAGAAAACAACAAAAGGTGAAATATGCAAGAGCTCAAGGTGTGTAGTATAAATACATGAGGAATAATTGGGTATCTCCATATAATGCATTCAAATTCCATTGCAGAAACGTTTTGGGCGACCCCAATTGGCGGATGACCTGAAGCAGAAACAGGTGAGTGCCGTGTCGAAAAAGCGAGGCTATATATAAAACCCATCAACTAATGGATTATGCATAACAAACCAGGTAATCCAGGATCGGCTGCTGCAGAAGATCCTGTTCTCAAAGCGCCTGCTGGTGGACCATGTGGAGGCACTGGAGCAATGCATGCAGGAGCTGCAGGCATCCTCCAATCCCGACCGGCAACTGCTGACCACGAGGAACGCCTGCCTAATATTGGGAGGCACTCTGCTGGAGCACCTGATAACCCCCAGGAGCATCCGGTATACGATGGTGCCATCCATCCTGATCACCGGCACCTTTGCTGCCTTGTGCGCCGTGAAAAGCGTCTTCGTTTGCCGGAATAAAATCGTGGAGCGAAAGTTGGAGCAACTGGTCAAAACGATCGATGAATTCGGCAACTGCATTCGGCGCAATATGACCTACTTTCAGGAGATAATCATCATGAAGCAGGCCGAACTAATAGAGTAACTAAAAAGATCTGATTGTAGTAAAATGTATTTCTTTAATCATAATCACCTGCAGATCACGTCAGATTGAGCGCGCCTGGGATTGCATAACGGCCGCCAAAGAGGTAACCGAGATTCTATATGATGCCACCCGCAAACTGGAGACGGACTATCTCCTGCCGGCAAAATATGGAGCTTACTATGCGCCCATGGAGGAACTGCGAGAGTGCGAGTACTTCAAGAACAACGTCACGGACTACAGTCCCAAGCACATAAAGGTACATGCAAATTATAGTACACTTTAAAGTTTAGGTTTAAGTAATTTATAAGCTAACTAAGTTCAACGTTTATACTTTGCCTTATTAAATTAGTTTCTTGTATTTCATTTATCAGTTATTATTACAGGTACCTAAAACCACTTTGCTTATTCACAGTGCTATATTCAATTGTTAATGACACACTTAACCGATAACAAAAATCATATAACACCTTTGCAGTTATTAATCGCTATTATAACTGAATGCGGTAATATAAGGGCCGTGTCGTATTTCCATGTAAACAACAGACTTAGATAATTGAGATACATTTGAAAACCAGCAGATGTTCAGGAGCTTGATTGAATTTTGTAATTTAATATATAAAACCATTAACACCTTATTATTACTAAGTCGTTGGTGTATTTTTTGTAATAGCTTTTTGGTTATTTATTTAGCACAAAACCCTTTAATTTTGATTAAACCTTTAGTATTCCATAAAAACTATACAAACGGCATCCAATTCCATATAATGAAACTGAATATCTTTTTAGGACTTTCACAATATCTTCGCATATGTGCAGTCACAGTACCTGCTCCGGCTGGCCCTCACCATTACCACTCGTCCGTCGATCTCCCAGCTGAGCGAGGATCTCGTGAAAATCGACTGTCTGGTGCGGCAGTTGGTGCAAGAGGAGGAGCAGCACTTCAGCAATCTGGCGGTGGCCATGCAGAACCGGAAGCAAATGGAACTCGCCGAGTTGAATGCCAGCAAAACTGAGCAGCAACGGAGTGGACCAATCGCTGTGCTGCAGCATTCCTCGCTGAAACTGAGCGCCTGCATGGTGGCCGTTGCCGGAGAATGCCAAGCTCTGGACGTGACCCTTCAACAACTCACTGCTACGGAGGCGGCGAACAGGAACAACTCCAAAGAACTAGTCGCAGTGGCCAATAATATGCATGGTATCGAAAACGCTTTGGCCGTTTGTTGTGATGATTTCCAGCGCTTGATGCTGGTTTACAACAAGTTCCTGCACAGCCAGCTGGACTTGGAGGGGGACTTACCTAAACCCAAGCAGGATCATCTCGATGATGAGTTCCCCGAGAGCATTTTGAGGGTGGAGTTCTCGCAGAATGTGGATGCACCGCAGCAGAAGGATGATTTCTATGCCTACATGTACGATGAAAACGAGGAGCATCAGTTTGAAGCAGAGCAGAATGCTCCATTTCCTTCGCCGGAAAAGGAACTGCTTAACTTCGAGAAGCGTATTACCAAGGGCAGATTTAAGCCTGTCCTCAAACAGCTCAAGGATCGCATTGATCCCATTCGGCAGGTGATGCTTGAGAAGGAACGGGAGGTTCTGGCCTCCAAGGGCATAAATGTAGATGAGCTTTTTGACAAAATCGAAAATATGGAGCGGCAGCAGGAAGACAATCGTCTAAAGGATGAAAATATCTCTCCCACTCGTGATTCCTCCTCCAACTCAGATTCGGACTCTGCCGATGAGGAGGCCTTCAATCGGCGCAGCAAACAGCACAAGGAGCGGGATAACTTTGCCGAAATGCGCCAATTTCTAGCCCAAAAGCAGGCCATCAATCTCTTTAAGTTACCACCACCACCTGTGGCCGCCGCCGAGGAAGAGCTGCTGGAAAGTGAATGCTAGAAGGATTGGCTTTTCTTTTCGTTGGTCACATGCCTGCTATCTCCGCTGCTCTGGGTATTATCTGTTCAAGCTTTTATCATTTATCGACCCAACTGGGGAGATAATACGCGCGCCAAGCGACGCCACTTAACCCTGAACCCCATATCCTGCCGTTCGGTTGTTTCTCTGTTTGTTTCCTAGCTATTTTTAAAACTCGATAAAGTTGCAAGCAAAAATAAAAGCTTTAAGTAGACAAAGCAAGAAATTGCACATGTGAGACTAAGTTATGAAAAGGCACAGACCTTTTGATATATGTATAAATATTTTTTTTGTCATCTTGTCAAATATGAATTTTCATTACTTAAACTTTATAAAAGCCCTACACCCCTAAGGACAATTTCTTAAACCAATTTAAAACTTTTTGAAAACACATGTATTTTATTTTCAGAAATGATGTGAAAGTTATTCTTAAACTTTAAACTTAATTGTTTTTCAATTTGTAAATGAATTTGCCATAAACCCATCATCTTTATTTCACTTTTCAGTCCTTACACAAAAATATAGACCAATAAAAATAATACAAAAAAATGTGTTTCAAATATCCACATATTTTTAGGAAATCATCTTAACCCATACTCAATGGTATTCACATTGAGATGTATTTTAAAAATGTTTTCTTACACAATAATGCTCAAAACTTAAGTACAATACAAACATCGATGGCAGCACTAAATACTAAATTTTTTGGACAGGGATTAGGATTAGGAGGATCAGCTCATTGAAGGGAACTAATGAAGGCGACACTTATATACAGGATAGCACGCACAGGAAGTCTTTTTCGGTTGGGTTCGCAACACTGTCGTGGACATCTTTGGCTCTAAACTTGTGCAGCTAGCTCGGAATTGGAACCGAATTAGGATTTTTATACCATGTTTAGGCATTGGCGGCACCCGTGGTGACTCCACTGCTGCTCCCGACATGGACATTCTTGAATTTACTGGCCACCGAGGCGGGTTGCAGCTGCGAGATTTGCGACAGATTGCTACCCCTTACGCTGGTGTACCGGATCGGCTGTATGCCGTAATCGCTGCCCTTGAGTCGCCGTCGCACACAAACCACAACGAATCCGATCACCAGGCCGATCACCAACACCACACTGGCTATGATGGCGGTGAGTATGACATAGCGACGTCGCAGGAATCGCGGTGGCTCCTCATCGACCTCACGATACTTCTTTGGTATCACCATCTTGCAGATCCGTTCGGCTGTCAAATTGGAAAGCGGTGATCCAGCCAGCAGATATGGGGTTTCACAGCGAGCCTCGGTTCCATCTGTTTCCCGTTCGATGTGCGCGATTCCTGATGTCTCCAGGGTTTTGAGAAGATCGCAGTTGCAATTCCAGGGATTTCCGACGATGTTTAAGAGGCGAAGACGTGGCCAGGGTTCAGTATTACCGGTGGCATAAGTAGAATTGCTAGAGATATTCAAAACCAATGTGCTCAACGCATTCCTGGACAAATCCATCTGCAATAAATGTCGACTATCTAGCAGATCCGCCAACTCCAGGCGCTCTAGTTTGGAATTCCTGGAGCAATCTAACTGCTCCAAGGCAGGCAATCTGAGGGCTCCCTTTTCTAGACTTCGCAGAGATGGCATGCCACTGATGTTCAAACTTTTCAAGGAAACCAAGCCCTGGAAACTATTCTCCTTCAAGCTGGGAAAGGGATTTTCAGCCAGATTCAGTTGAACCAACGAGTTACCCAACTGCTGAAAACTTTCTGGGATCCCAGTAAACTCATTTCCAGATACATCCAGGGTACGCAGGTTTTTCAATTTTAGAAAAATACCCTCTGGCAGAGACATCAAGCCATTGTGGGAGAGATCCAGACGCTCCAGAGTGACTACTGATGCCACGGCCGCTGTGGTGGCTTCATCCAGGAAAGTCAGTTTATTGTAGGCCAAATTCAACGAGGTCAAATGTGGAGTATGCTCGAAGAGTCGACGATCCAGTCGAGCAATTTTGTTGTGACTCAAGTCCAGATCACGCAAACCAATAGGTTCGTAGCGAGTGTTGCGAAAAGGACCTCTGAAGAGATCCGGAACTAGGGCGTCATCGGATAGGTCATTCCAGCTGAGGTAGAGGGCCTTCACATTCGGAACGTCCATGAAGAGAGGACTCTGCAGATCCTGGACATGACAGTGCCGGCAGGAGAAGATCAAGCTGGCATTTGTGGCCGGCAGCTGTTGGAGCAACTTGATATTGTTGCTAGAGAACGTGGCCACAATCTCCGTAGAAGCTTCAGTCGCTATCGCCTGGCTACCAAACTCCGCTGGCCATCTGGCCAGGATGTGCTCGAAGTCTTTCACCGAGCAGTCCAATTTAAACTGTGTCCGATTGTCAGCCTGGTTGGAAAAGCATAAACACGTCTGGCAGATATTGGTCACTGGTTGGTACGGGATGTCTTCGTGCTGACCCTGAACTCCAGTGGTCAGGAGCAGCACTTTTATCGCAAGGAACTGAAAAATAAGTTTAATTTATAAATTATATAAGCACAAAGCAAAATTAAACATGAATAGGCCATAAAGTAAACAATTATTTTAAAGATTTAGTTCCGAGAAGGCAAATCAAAAAATTTTTGTGTAGATACAGATGTTTTCTGTTTCCATTAACATCTGCTGTAATGATTACAAATGCATTCTCTTATATGTATTTACGATATAAAACCATATATGTATATACAAGAGTTATTAATTATTATAAATTACATACATACGAGTTTAATCAATAACTTCAATATTGTTTCCTGAAATTATTGAAGATAGAACAGGCTTTTGACTGATTCTTAATTCTGAAATCTATATATTTTTTAAAATTATAAAAAAGAAAGACATTTAAGGGTACTGATTAGTTACTGAGATTAAAACTTTTCTCGGAAAACCAACTTGAGTTATTTCTCTACAGTTTTCATTTCTGTGACCATGGGACGGGCTATTAGATATCTGCTGTTGATTTTCAGCTGATTCTCGTATGTCACGATTATACCTAAATACAAGTGCTCAGACAGAGGAAAGTACTTTTGAATACCAAGTAAGGTTGGCGGCATTTATCAAATTGAATGACTGAAATCAAGGTGTCCAAAGCCGATACGTATGCGGGAACTTTTTGATGCACTGAGAGTCCAGAATTTTAGCAGAATTTTTCTATTTTTCAAAGAAAATCAGATTCGAAACCCTTATCGGCAAATTAATTTGCTAATAACCTACATTTAATTGATTGCATACATTCTAACGAAGTTAAATTGTATGACAGGGTTAAAGTAAACAAGATTATTTACTCAACCTTAAACCAAATGCATTTTATAAAAATCAATCACTACACAAAAACAAAGAAAAGTATCTTGATGTCGTGATGGGTAGGTTTATACAAACTTCGCCAAAACAAAAACAATATATTTCACTTTAAGGTATTTTGATGAAATCTAGTAAGATAACAATGAGAATATTTTTTCGTTCGTCCATATCTTTTATAGATGCATCTAATAGTGGTTGGCTTTTGTAATCCTTAAAAATTGTTCTTCTTCAAGGACCCTAATCATCAACAAATCAAGTATTATATCCTCGGCTTTGGCAATCAAACAAAAGGAATATGCGATTTCGGCCATTTTTCTCCAACGCTTTCCACCCTTCTTCATTTTCTTCTTATTTGTTTTGTAATATATTGAGATTTTTGATAAAACATTTTCAACTTGCTTCGCTGAAGGAAAACTCAAAACTGAAGGTTTATACTTAAAGTTTGTTATTTCTCGCATGTATCGGAAAACTTAATACTAGAGGGTGGCTATTTGGAATTCTCTATGGAAAACAATAGTGACTAATTTGATTGACTCATGTTACGTTTTGATAACCTATGACATCCTGTACATTTCTGAGGGAATTGAGTGACCGGAAGGAGGAATCAATGTGCTTCATAAAAAGGTCTCCCCGCATTTTAACACTTTCAGGGAACAGCTCCATTGAAAGTACTCTCTGATCCCACTATCTGACCCAAAAGTATGTGCGATAAGATAAACGATATTGTTTTGTAAAAGGTGAAATATTTACTCACCAATAGCAGAAATTTTTGCTTCATTATGGAACAGGCTTCGGTTTTTTTTTTGGTGTTTATTCTATTTAGCCTTAATAAAATGACGAATTGTTTTAGTAACTAATCTTTTTAATTATCTTTTTTAAAATTCACTTCTCGTGCTTGGTATTTTATTGTTATTCTTTGTTTTTGTTTTTTAATAAATTGTTCTGCAGCACTGAGCGATCCAGCTGCTATTCCTCGGAATATAGAACTAAATTAATGATTCAAGCCACCATGGACTGTTGGCATTATTTGTTTTGATTAGACGTCGTCGGAGAGAGTAAGAGAGCCTCTCTTCGATTCTCTGTAACTCTCGGGTTCCCTCTTAACTCTCCCATTCTCTCGGAAGTGTTTATCTGAACGATCATTTAAGTAAAAGTGAATTCTAATTGAGTCATCGACTGGGGTCTTCTGTCTTTGGACTCTCCCAACCCCTTTCTTTCCAACTACCTCTTTGCAAGGTCGTTTACGTTGCTTTTCTTGATTTCATCTAAAACTCTTTTAAAAAAAAACTCCATTTGACTAAAGTGCAATCGCTGTCAAAACATAAAAAATATATACAGTCTAACGTCCCACGACTGAAATTTCAGTGATCCTATTTAAACTTGAAAATTTTTTAAATAGACGACAAAATTTCAAACACTAACCTAGATATGTACAAAAAATGTTTTATTCTTCCAGTGATTAAAACGTTAGTGAAGATTTTCGTTTATAGACGTTGGACTGTATTTTTAGCTTCAAATAGATTATTCTGAGATAAGATAACACTTTGTCTCTCGATGTGGCAACAAATGGCGACGCAGCCCGGAAAACGGAGCAGACCATTCCACCCGTTGACTCAACTCTGGGGCTGTGTCTTAAACCCACTTTTGATTCACTGGCCAAAGAGCCAATTAGATGCGATCGCAATTGCAAGTGTCACTTGGTTTCATTGAACTTGCTGACGGCTGGAGTCGAGAACCAAGAATCGAGAGCAAATAATGGGGAATCGAGAATTGAGCTGTTCACAGCTGCCGTCGATGAGAAAGGCAAACAAGAAATGTTTGTGGCTCTGGAATTGGTTGCATAAACAAAACACTGCGGCAGATCGCACAAAAGAACGGACGAAGTAAGACGACGAGAGTCGGCCAGACACACTTGTGACTCACGATCGTATTGGAGGCAAGTACAGTGGAGCAGAATTTAAATTCATTTAATTCAAAACAACAAGAAAATAAAATCTAAAAGAATCTTTTTGGTGTTTATTCACAGAGTTTGAAACCGAATCGATAAAATTTCGAATTTTTAAAGATTTTGTCTAAAGATTTCTAAAAACATTTTTTTACAGATTTATTTAGGGGTAATAACATTTACTTGACAGCTTATTTAAAATAAAGAAATGTTATCATGATTGATCCCTGTTATTTCTCTATGAATTAAACCTTTCTATTATAAGCAAGTGTCTATACATTTTTGTCACACTGTACCGCCCTAACAAAATGGTTTTTATGGCATATTAAACTATGAAGTTTGACAGCAAAAAAACTAGCACAAAGTTTAAAGGCAACACAGCCTCGAGTAATGGAAGAGAAAATAATACATTTACATTTTAATATGGTTTCTACAATATTCGAAAAAAAAAACTAAGAAAACAACTCTATTTCAAATGTCTGAATGAATATTTAAATACTGAAACAAAACATTTAAGTTTGACTCCAATTTAATCGATGCAACATTGCGTTTTACCCCCTTAAAAAATAATAAAAATGGCTGAACAACACATTTTT
The DNA here is from genome assembly GCA_018153365.1 of Drosophila fuyamai. Classification (NCBI taxonomy): domain Eukaryota; kingdom Metazoa; phylum Arthropoda; class Insecta; order Diptera; family Drosophilidae; genus Drosophila; species Drosophila fuyamai. The sequence continues at coordinate 7,607,321 of JAECXW010000116.1, read as the reverse complement.
CTTGCAAAACTCTTTATCCGAAAGCTACTGTAGCCGTTCTCTCAAGAGATTTAATCTCTTTCGCCTCTGCTCCTATTGGCTTTCTTTCAACAAGCCGCAGGGGTAGGAGGACTAGGAGGGAGTACATCCGAGGCTGAATTGCATGTGCTTTTTGGTCGTTAGGCTGTGTTTAATTTAACGATTAAGCCTTTTTTGCATATTTTCCGTGAACTGCACGCGACCCAACCGCACACACAATAAAAATAAATGCGCGACGAGTGCAAATGGAACCCGTTTGTGTTGCTGCGGTTACTGCTAATGTTGCTGCTGTTGCACTTTTGCAGCTGCTTGGGGAATGATGCTCATCCTCGTCTCAGAAAACACGCGCGAAGGTTGAAACCGAAAGCGGAAACCGAAACCGAAACCCTGCGAAGAAGAACCAGCGAACGATCTCTACCTGCCTGCCGCTCGATTCGAACTGAGCACTGAGCGAATGCTGAAACTGGAAATGTGCTGCTGGATCGAGATTCCCGTTCCCGTTCCCACAAAATGGACACAGTGCTCCCCCCGAAAAGAAAACCGGTCGGGGGCTCACTGGCCGAATTTGAAACCGAGACTGTGGCACATTGTTCATGCCACACAGTGCTTTTTGATAGGGGGCAATATTAATGGCTGCCAGCTGCACTTCTCCAAATGTCAACCGGAAATGGGATCCAACTCAAGTCCACAAGTCGTGCCGAAGTCATTTCCTTGGCGGCAATTACAAACAGAAATCGAGTGGTTAGAAACAAATATTTATACGAAACAAGGTAACCGAAAAACTGAGCTTATCTAGAATGCATATAGTAGTCGATGGCCGTGGAGAAGGCGGCAAATCCCAGGCCGCCGATGACGCCCGCCTTGATGCCAGCCCGCAGGCCAATCAGTCCGCCGGTGATGCCTCCGGCGTATGTGCCATTCTTCCAGTCCGTCACTCCCCGATGCTGCAGGATCAGAAAGGGATAACTAATTGAAACACTTTCTTTGCAAATTAATGTAAGCAGGTGGACTCACACTCTCGATGGTGCACTCCACGGCGGAGAATACACATCCGATCAGCGCGAAATTCTTCGCATAGGAGTGGGTGGTGGCCCGCATTTCACGGAATACCTCCCGGGCCGTCTGCTTCTTCTCATTGGCAAAGGGATCGGCCATGCTGGGATTTACGGAGGCGCTGAACAAACCCAAGGCTGCTCCCAAACCATAGCCTGCAAAGAGAATTAGATTTATTTTATTGTTAATTTTGAATTATCAACTTTTTACACAATTTATATAATTTCTAATTAGACAATATACTAAGCAAAAAAACATATACGATAATGCAAGCTAAAGTTAAATATTATATATATTCTATAAATGGTCCTGAGTAAATTAAATTAAATTATTTAAAAGAAAATTTGTAGAATGTGTTGATAGATTATAAAAATAATACCTAAAAACATTTTGCTTTTTTTCGTGTTATAAAAAGGGTTTAATTTATTGGAAATAATAACATAAACCATTATTAAAATTTGTTGTATACTAAATAAAGATTTAAAAAAAATAAAAGTGATTATATTGAGTTTCAGGTGCCCTATCTTTTGAAAAGTGGAACTAATACTGAATGAGTTTTTAAGGGGATCAAAAATTTGCAAACCCACCCATAACACAGGCCATGGCGCACTTGAATCCGCAGCTCTCCACCGCCGTCTCGATGTACTTCTCCTCGTTGGTCTTGATCTTCACCGGGCCGTTGCTCTTGGGGATTACGATGTTCTCGCGGTAGTGCTGCATGTTGCCCACGTACTGCATGGCCATCCTGTCCAGATCCGCATCTCCGAACATCCTGGGCGCCGCCGACTCATTGTTCCCGGCGTTGGGCAGCACGGACATCTTTGCCAAGGCTATTCTAAAGGAATTCCAATTCAGAAAAGCGGATTTTGCTACAAATCAAACGTGTGTTGGGTAAAAAACAGAAATTATTATCACATCGTCAAACAGCTGTTTTCCAGGGCTGGGTTTCAATTCGATATCGATAGGCAGAAAAATACTAGAAATTGTTGTCGATGAAAACTGTTATTGGCGGGGAAGTCCCTTTGGTAAATTTATTTGTGTTATTTTTTTAACAAAGGAAGTCCGCGCTTCTTTTAATTTACAAATACCAATAGGGTATTTCCCATTAATTTGTGTAATTAAGATTATATTTTGACATTTTTCAACAGCCTTTTAAATCTTTTATCAATTTATAACATTTTAAACTTTACAACAATATTTTTGCAATAGAGAATTTTAAAAATTAATAATCGAATTATTCGAATGATTATCTATACATTTCTAAATCTCATAATGCTATAATTGAGCGTGGTTAATGGTTGTTCCATGTTTAACTTTTTACTAAGTTTAGAGTTATCTCTCTCCAAAAAAAACAAAGGTGAAATGTTACACAGTATTAGCATCAAGAAACAATGCCCATTAATTATATAAGCTGCACACAAATTTATTTTTGTATATTAGTGAAAATAGAAAATTACAAATGGAGCGTAATTAAGTAAGATGTTGTACCGCAAGACTGGATATGCGCTTCTCGTGCTCCAAATTGTAAATGTGTTTGGTCAGCTCGAAACAGGTCACCTTCATGGCCTGGATGTGGCTGCGCCGAGCCTCGATGTCGGCCATGCACTTGTCGAAGTCGTACATCAGGCCCACCTTGAAGAGCAGCCCGCCCTTGGCCTCCAGCTTGGCCCGCTGGGCCTTCAGCTTGGCGTGCTCCAACTGGAGCCGGGTGAGCTCCTCGCGCAGCCGGTTCCGCCGCTCAAACCGATCCACGAAATCGTTCTTGGCCTTCTGCAGCATATAGGCGATCATGTCCCGCTTCTCCCTGATGCACGTCTCCTCGATCATCGACTTCTTGTAGTTCGACTGCATGACCGCCACGTCCTTGCACTTTTCTGCAATGAATCACGTTTAATATTGGTCTTTCCATAATTATATTTGCATTTAATGGTAAATAATGGTAAATAGACAACTGTGTTTTTTAATTGGTTATCATTTTTGGCGAATTTGCTTAATTACTTTAATTTTATTTTATGGTTCTTTATGGGTTACTTTTAAATGCGTATTTCCAATAGTTATTCTTTTATTGGTAAATTATTTGTTTATTTTTATTTAATTAAACTTTTGATCATAACGTTATGTATATTTTTACAATATGTAAACATACGTAAATATATGGATGACATAACTCACCCTCTAATTGTTTGCCCAATTGAATAATGGATTCGTTGGCGCACAGCATTTGAGAAATTGTCAATGTATCGGTGACCCTCTCAAAATTCGTTACTTTCTGTGGGAAATTGAAGCATTCAAATTATTCTCTGCATGTGATTTAACAAAAATCGCTAATCTCATATTCCTTTGCTAATCCAGTTATTATATTAGTTTTCCGATGGAAAAAAATATTATATTAAAAAGATAACTAGACTGGTTCTAAGGCCGAGATTATTATACCCTTGCAGAGGGTATTATAATTTCAGTCAAAAGTTTGCAACGCAGAGAAGGAGACATTTCCGACCCTATAAAGTATACATATTCTTGATCAGCATCACCAGGAGAGTCGATCTAGCCATGTCCGTCTGTCCGTCTGTCCGTCTGTCCGTCCGTCTGTCCGTCTGTCCGTCCGTTTCTACGCAAACTAGTCCCTCAGTTTTAAAGCTATCTGCTTGAAACTTTCGAAAAACTTGTCTTTCTATTGCAGGTAGTATATAAGTCGGAACGAACCGGATCGGGCGACTATATCATATAGCTGCCATATAACTGAACGATCGGAAAAGCCATAACTTTGGTGTTTTTAAAGATAAGAAGTTGGGATTTTCGATGGGTTTTATTTTTGGCCAATCAATCCGACATACCGAATTTCATAAGGATCGGCCGACTATTACTTATAGCTGCCATATAACTGATTGATCGGAAGTGCCATAACTTTGGTGTTTGTAAAGTTAAGAAGTTGGGATTTTCTATGGGTTTTATTTTTGGCCAATCAATCCGACATACCAAATTTCATAAGGATCGGCCGACTATATCTTATAGCTGCCATATAACTGAACGATTGGAAATGCCATAACTTTGGGATTTGTAAAGTTAGGAAGTTGGGATTTTCTATGGCTTTTATATTTGGCCAATCAATCTGACCTACCAAATTTCATAAGGATCGGCCGACTATATCCTATAGCCGCCACTTAACTGAACGATTGGAAATGCCATAACTTTGGTGTTTTTAAAGTTAGAAAGTTGGGATTTTTTATGAGTGTTAAGAATGCATCAAATGAATAAGTTTGGAGAATATAAATCGGAATATTCTGCAAGGGTATTTCAACTTCGGCTCCGCCCGAAGTTAGCTTTCCTTTCTTGTTTGTAAATAACTTTGAAAACCATATTTCTCCAAAAGAGTCATGGCAAGATCAATTTTTCAAAAACCCACCTCATCGATAAATGCCAGATTATGCAGGTTGAGGTTGAGCTCGTAGCGCATCTGGCTGATCTGGTTGCGAAGGTCCTGCATGCGCCTGAGATCGTTGTCCAGGGCGCGCTTCAGCCGATCCATGTCCCGGTGGATGAGGGTCTTCCGCATGAATCCCTCCAGGATCTGCTCCTCATTGAAGGCGAGCACGGCCAGCGAGTTGAGCTCCATCATCGCGCGGGATGTGCTATGCCCGTGCTTGATCTTGATCAACTTCACCCGTTCCACCAGGCTGTCGACCACGTTGAGGGCGTTCGTGTAACGCGTGAACTCCTGATAGGCATCCTCTGGCGGCAGCACCTGAAAATTGTTGAACTTGCGAATGCGTCGGAAGTAGTCGCAGACTGCATTGTTCAGCATCGAGTTGTGGTGCCTCTCCAGATTGTAGTCGTCCACCAGGCGTTGCAACTCCACCAGCATCTTACCCTTGTCCAACTTCAGCTCCTTGTTCTTCTCGTTGTTCTCGGCATTGGCCACCACGGTGGAGATGAGGTTCTCCAGGAAATCGGCAGTGAGGCGATACCAGAATGGCTCCTCTACCGGGACCGCCACTTCCGGCTGGGCTTCGACTTCGGCCTCCACGGCCACGGCGAACATGGCCATGGTGTCCACCTCCTCACCAATGACCACTTGCTTCGTTCCCGGACCCTGCTCTTCGGGCAGGTCGTCCATCATTATCGACCCGCTGTCTTCATCGGACCCGTCCACCGTTATTGCGGCAGTGCTGGCATCCCGTTCGGAAGTCGAGGATTTCGACTCGTCCTCTTCCGGATTTTCCGTACCCTCCCCAAAGTGTCCGGCGTCTGGCGAGGTATAGGATTTCTTCTGGACTTCTGGCTCGGGTTCGGGTTCCGGTTCTGGCTCCGGATCGAGTGATATGTCCGAGATGCTCGGCAAGCTTTCGAACTCGCGGAGAAACTCGCCCTTCAAGGACAATCCCAACCTTGGTCGGGGCGTTTCCACGCTGGCATCAGAATCCAAATCCATATCCTCCTCCATAAGCTCCAACTCCTCGTCCGGCGTTGGTATCTTTTCATTGAGGATGAGCTTTATATCTTCGAAGTCATCAGCGGACTCTTCGCCACCAGACTCCAACGATTGGTACGCCTGAACGGATTCTCTTTGGTTATCCTCCTTCGGCTCCTCATCATGCTCCTCCTCTTCGAGTTTCATTGCATCTGACGGAGTAGCCGGCGTTAACTCCGCTTTTTCTGCCTTGTCCTTTTCGAGCATTTTCTTCACTTTCAAGAGCTTTTCGCGCTTTCGATCCTCGGCGGATATGGGACCCTTGGGCTTAGGCTGTGGTGGCTCCCCGTCCTTTGGCTCCCCCTCACCATCGACGGCCGGCTCTACCGTTTCCCCTTCTTCCCCTTCTATTTCCCCAGTGGGCTCCGCTTCATCACCCTCAACCTGGATTTCTGCTGCCTCCTCAACAGCTGTGGTCACCACTTCTGATACCTCCTCTGCAGCTGGAGCCTCCTCAACAGGATTTTCTGGCGGTATCGCCTCGGGGGGATTCTCAGCCATCACTGTATGCTTAAGATTGTTGGACAATATATATATTTGTATAGTTGCTTCTTGGTTTTTTTCTTTTTGATGTCTGCTTTGTCTGTCTAAAACTATTTATTATTACCTGATACTAAGTTCATTGGCTGCTGGGCTCGTCTTATATAGTAAATTTTATTGCTATCACAAGTTAATCATACACATATACCGTCGGGGAAAACAAACGAAAATTGCAGTAAAGAAGTTGTAATGGAGTGGAATCGCAGCTCTATCTTTGGCCAATCGGGAACGGCAAGTCGCTAGTTGAAGGCATAGAGCAGCAGCAAGATCACACAAAAGCCGATCACCGCGCCCAGGATTAGCGAATCGCGTCGCTTTTTGATATTAATGCGCTGAATGAGACTGCAAAAATACAAAAAAGATTCATTATTAATAATCGGTAATTTATTCGATATTGCATTTGTCATTTTTAGCAAAAGTGTTAATAGCAAGAATCGCAATGAGTTATTTAATATTTATATATGTATACACACGTAAAAGGGAGAGTCGTTAATAAAGATAAACTCAACTTGATAAATTCCAAAAGCAGTTTGGTCTTTACGAAATAAATCAGTATGGTTTTAGGGAAAAAACCCTACACTAATTTTAATTTTTATTATTATCTCTAAGCTAATTTACTATAAGAAAATTAGCAATATACTGGATGATTTTTCAAGCGTTAGACTATAAAAAATCCCCAATCTTTATGACTTTTATGCCAAATACACTATACTAAGAAGAACAGGCGGATATCCATGGAATTTTAGGATGATTATTTTATATCTCATATATTTTTACCTGGATATGAGAGGAAATCGATTGGAGATGTCGTTGAAGCGGGTCTGCAACCGCTTGAAGGCCTGTCGCTGGGCGTGCAAATGGTCACGCGTCTCGATGGCGATGTTGATCTGATCGTTAACCAGGTGACTGGCGCTGCTCAGGTGGCCGCTCTCCTTCAGGTACATTTCCCGCCGGCTCAGGCCCGAGATGGAGGGACTGCCGGAGCTGGTGGCCAACCCAGAGCCACGGAGCAGCTCCTCGCGCTCGATGCGCATCGTGTGGTTGGCGCAGATCTTGTTAAACTCCTGCCTGTAGCCCTGCAGAATCTCTCGATGCCTCTGCAGCGTGTGCATGGCGGCAGCTCCCGAGGCGGGAAGGTCCGACATGGACTCGTTTAGCGAGGATAACTGAAATTAAAATAATCGATGATTAATATTATTTAAAATTCACAATAAAAGATACTTTCTAGCACACTAATTTATATTAACTATTTTTGATTTTAAGATTTGTCGAATCTCTTAATATTCTTCATTGATTTTTAAAAAGTTTGGAGCTGAAAATAACTTTTTTCGGTAGATGATTCATAATTTTCTGTAGTTTGTAGTATATGATGCATGCATCAAATATTTATCATTGCTATTATCTATTAAATTGTGTAATATTGTCAATTTTATCAACAAACAAACCAAATACGAAAACAAAAATGATTGGCAATATTTTAACTTAATTTTCTTACAATCAAGATGGATAAATAGATTAAAGATGACTCAAAATATTGGGTCATTAATCAAAATATCAAAAGTTGGGTGAGATGGTAAAGCTGCTCCAAACAATACACACGATTTACGTACAAATCTTGATGAGTAAGAGCCGAGCAAAGGCTTAATGGAATTGCTTGAATTAAATATACATTTTACGAAAACAATATTTTGAATGTAAGATTCGTGGCAATTTTCTAGTTTTCTGTGCGGTAGAACCAGGCTATTAACATGTTGTCTTGGTTAGGAAACTACATACATAAAGAGGAAATTAGACTTTGTTTATGCTTCTGCCGGGTACTATGTATAAATGCTTAACTAAATTGTGTGGTTAACTGAATCTAGCTAATTGCTTTGGGTTTGATCCCAGCTCCACCCCATAACTATGAACATGTCCCACCTTCTCCAGCATCTGCTCGATCTCCTCCGACAGCGAATCGAAGACGTGCTCGCCCAGGAGCGGTGATGTGTCCACGCCCCCTAGGGCTCCACTGCCGCCTCCTCCGCTGCCTGCTCCGATTTTGCTGAACGCCACCAGCTTTAGGTCGATCTCGTTCTCCAGACTCCTCGCCTGCTTCCGCAGCACTGTGTGGGGGATCGGGGGATGGGATTAGTCAAGGATGAGTTTACCAGGTACACCTATAGCTTACCATCGTAGCTAGATCCTCCCATTTGTCCAAAATAGTTTTCCTTTATTTGTTCGACTTTCGTGTGGCAATCAGTGTGACCAGATTAGGCAGGGCGAATTGGACAGCAATGCTAGTTTCCCTAAACATAACGGCTGTTAAAATTGTAGCTGCTCTGTACAAACTTAATTACTTACAAATCCAACAAATCGTAAGCACTAAATAATTTTATATTTAAGAAAACAAATATATTTATATTTAAAAAAATGTTTGATAATTTTAAGAAATATTTTCTGCTAGCTACCTACTGTTTCGGTGTGAACAGTTCTTAACTAGTAGACAACTCTGGTCACACTGCCACGCACAGCGTTTTGTTGCCGGCGATTTGATTTGTAAAGTTTGTTTAGGTATTTATTACACTCATTTAAACATCATGACGCAGGCAACAGGTGATGCACGTGTGCCCGATGAGGAGAGCGATCTGCTGCAGATTAAGCCGCTGTAAGAAATACTGGATTTCAGTTAAGGCATACAACCAAATACTAATCCGGAAAATGTGCCCCCATTTCAGAGGTGCTGGCCAGGAAGTTGGGCGCTCCTGCATCATGTTGGAGTTCAAGGGCAAGAAGATCATGCTGGACTGCGGAATTCACCCGGGATTGTCCGGCATGGATGCCCTGCCCTACGTGGATCTTATAGAAGCGGATGAAATCGATCTGCTGTTTATTTCACAGTGGGTATTGCAAGGATTTCGATGGATATCTGATTTTGAATGGTTTATCCTTCTGTTTTGCAGTTTCCACTTGGATCACTGTGGCGCCTTGCCCTGGTTCCTGATGAAGACCAGCTTCAAGGGCCGCTGCTTCATGACCCACGCCACCAAAGCCATCTACAGGTGGATGCTGAGCGATTACATCAAGATCAGCAACATATCCACCGAACAAATGCTCTACACCGAAGCCGATCTGGAGGCCTCCATGGAGAAGATCGAAACAATCAATTTCCACGAGGAGCGCGATGTGATGGGTGTGCGATTTTGCGCCTATAATGCCGGTCATGTCCTGGGAGCTGCTATGTTCATGATCGAGATTGCTGGCATCAAGATCCTGTACACTGGGGATTTCTCGCGCCAGGAGGATCGCCATTTGATGGCCGCCGAAGTACCGCCCATGAAGCCAGATGTCCTGATCACAGAGTCCACCTATGGCACTCACATTCACGAGAAACGCGAGGATCGCGAAAATCGATTTACCTCACTGGTGCAAAAAATTGTCCAGCAGGGCGGCAGATGCCTGATCCCAGTGTTTGCCTTGGGTCGCGCCCAGGAGCTGCTACTTATTCTGGATGAATTCTGGTCGCAGAACCCGGAACTACACGAGATTCCGATTTACTATGCCTCCTCGTTGGCCAAAAAGTGCATGGCCGTCTACCAGACGTACATCAATGCCATGAACGATCGCATTCGGCGGCAGATAGCCGTGAATAATCCGTTTGTTTTCCGACACATTTCCAACCTGAAGGGCATCGACCACTTCGAGGACATAGGACCCTGTGTGATCATGGCCTCGCCCGGTATGATGCAGTCGGGATTGTCGCGAGAGCTCTTCGAGAGTTGGTGCACGGATCCCAAGAACGGTGTGATCATCGCCGGTTACTGCGTGGAGGGAACTCTGGCCAAAACCATACTCTCCGAACCGGAGGAGATCACCACGTTGTCGGGCCAAAAGCTGCCGCTCAACATGTCTGTTGACTACATATCTTTCTCTGCTCACACGGACTACCAGCAGACCAGCGAGTTCATCCGCTTGCTGAAGCCCACGCATGTGGTGCTCGTCCATGGGGAGCAGAATGAGATGTCGCGTCTGAAGCTGGCTCTGCAGCGGGAGTACGAAGCGGACGCCAGCACAGACATCAAGTTTTACAACCCGCGCAACACCCACGCCGTGGACCTGTATTTCCGCGGCGAGAAGACCGCCAAGGTGATGGGTAGCCTGGCTGCTAAGAATTGTGAGGTGGGAAGCAAACTATCCGGCGTTCTAGTCAAACGCGACTTTAAGTACCACCTGTTGGCTCCCTCTGATCTGGGCAGTAAGTATAATTTTTTGAACGTGTCCTTTGTAAATCTTTAAATCCGAATTGTAAAAAACTCTTTCGCAGAATACACCGATATGAGTATGTCAGTTGTCACACAGCGCCAGTCAATTCCTTGGGGCAGCTCGCTGACCACTCTAGAACTCCTGCTAGATCGCATCGGAGCTGGCTGTGTGGAGGTGGTGGAGGCTGAGCGGAAGCTGCGGATCTTTGGCTGCATTGAGCTGACTGTGGAGCAGAAGATCATCGTGATGGAGTGGCAGGCGACGCACGTGAACGATGTGTATGCGGATGCAGTGCTCGCCTGCATCATGCAATCGGAGCTGGGAGGAACGAATCTTAAGGGCGCCACGAAGCAAACCAAGTCGGAGGACTCACGCTTCCGGGAGTGCCTCATCGAGACCCTGCAGGACACCTTCGGCGACAACTGCGTGCCGAAGATGTTCAAGGGCGATCTGCTGCCAGTGACCGTCAGTGGAAAACGGGCCGAAATTAACCTGGAAACTCTGGTGAGCCATCATTACTAATAATCTTCATTGACAACACTTTACGTCTTCGATGTCTGAGTAAATCCAACTTTTTGGTGAATATTTTAGTTTATTGTGGTTGCCTTAAAAATTAATAAGTTCGCATTCCTTTAAACATTTTGATTAATCGCAAATTTCCGAATGCTTTCAGTCCGTCAGCTGCGCCGAGGACGATGTCCTGCGCCAGATGCTCAACACGACGGTGCAGAAGCTGCACCAGACCCTAGTCTCCGCCCACTGAACACCACAGACATTCCGCAAAATAAACCTCCTTGTGTGAGAATGTTCTTTTTATTGATTGATTCAAATTGAAAATTATATAGTAAGCATACTCGAAATGGCCGTTTGTCGATATTGTATGCTGGAGTGAAACTAACGCTGAGTGCTCTTGGCGATCTGCTCCTTGAGCATGAGGATGCTGGCCCGTTGCTCGGAGGGCAGCTGGGCAATCTGCTCGTCGGACAGCTGCAGCACCTGCATGATGAGAGCGGCCTTGTCCTGGTCGGAGGCATCGGAGGGCAGGACTCCGTGAGCGCCCAGCCTGCTCTGCAACTGCTGAGCGGCGGCCTGTTGCTGTTGCGTTGGCGGCGGAGCCTGGGGAATGCCTTGCGGCGGAGCCTGCTGCTGAGGTCCAGGTCCAGCCCTCAACCGAGGATCCATGGGACGCTGGCGCGGATCGCTGGGATAGGGAGCGGGCGGCGCCTGCGGGACACCCTGCTGCTGCTGGGTGGGCATCTGGGCTCGAGTCCGTGGATCCATCAGCGGTGGAGGCACCGGATTGGGCAGTGCCCCCCGCAGATCCTGATCCATTCCGCGGGCCATCATCCTGGGATCCATCGGCATTTGTCCACCGGCCACCATGCGCAAATCTATATCGTTGGGATGGACATTTGGTGGGAAACCGGGCCCGGGAACCGGCATCGGTGGCTGCGGAGCCTGCTGTTGCTGCTGGGAAATCTGCACCTGCTGCTGCGGAGGGATCTGTTGCTGCTGCTGTTGCTGGCCCATCATGGAGATATTGCCCGGTCCCTGGTGCGGATTGCCACCCAAGACGGGCGGCATTTGGTTGGCCTTGAAGAGCATGCCCAGCGCCTGCTGCGGATCCACGATCCTCATGACCACCATGGCCTGGAGCAGGGCGTAGGCCAGTTGGGGATTCAGCATGAGCATTTGGCGTGCCTCCGAAGGATTGCTCACGATGCAGAGCTTCATCTGCTTCATCAGTTCGTACATCTGCTCCGGCGGCAATGAAGCCACCGTCTTGGTGATTAGTTCGGGGGCATCCTCCGGTTCGCAGGGCTCGCCATAGGGATTCTCCACCTGGGGCCCCTGCAGCAGTTGCTGCATCTCCATGCGCGACTTCTCTGTACAGGCGTTGTCCACGCGGAGTGTCCTGCCTCCGATTTCGTAGCCATTCAGGTTCCGCATGGCGCTCAAGGCCGTCTCCTGGTCCTTGTATTCGCAGAAGCCAAATCCCTTGGGCTTGCCACTTTCTCGGTCGAAGACGAGTCTGGGAGGATTGGGAGTGTGATTAGGTCTAGGATTCATCCACATTTATCCATTGAAAACTCACTTGAGTGACAGCACCGGTCCCACTTCGCTGAAAATCTCCTTCAGCTTCTCTTCGGTGGCCTCGTAGGGAATGTTCCCCACAAAAACCGACCTCATGGACTTGTCCATGATGCTCTGCTCCTGCGCCTTATCTGCCATTTCTGTTATTTATTATTATTTAATGCACAAATCCTTGTAAATCTTAGCAAACGTTGACAAGTTTGCCTAAAACACAAATTTCCCTGCGTTGCGGCTTGTTGCTTCTTCTTTCCACCAAAATTGTTCCCTTCTAGGGCTACTAATAACATACCACCCCTGGCAGTGTTGGTAAATTCAGGCAGCCCGCATACGTTTTGCAGCACTCCAACGCCTGGTGTTGTAATTTTTCTTGTCGCAAGGTGAAAACGATTTAAACGGTTTTCGACAGTGAAAAGTGCAGCAAAATGCTCGAATTGCACAGAAAAGTTTAGATGAAAGCGGCGTTTATTCGATTTCGTCGCGGTAGTAGTGAAAAAACGGCCCAAAGTGCATGAAAAATGTGCCTGAAAATTTTACTTTGTGTGTAGCCACACGCACTCCAACACACACTCGCACACACACACAGACAGAGGGAGATAAACGCAGCGATGGCCTCGCAGTCGCACTCGTACATATAAAAAAGCTCGCTTGTATATTGTATATTGGAAGAAGGAGCCCACAAAGCAGAAGACGAGAGGAAAGATTTCTGTGTCATTGAACGAAAGAAAGAGAAAGAGGAGAGGAAGGAGCCGCAAAATCCTACTCCTCTTCCAACGGCCGCAGGTGCACACTCTTCCAAGGATATCCCTCTCTCAGTCGCTCTCTTTCTGCCTCGATCGATACTGGTAATTAGCTGGCGTCCTCTCTTTGGAAGTGTCATTCCATTTCATTTCATGGACGAAAACGAAATCGAAATCGATGGCGAACAAAAGCGGAAATATGTGCAGTTTTATATTGTGTCTGTCCGTAATTATGTGAATAATAAGCAGGAAAAGAAAAATCGTAAAATAAGTGGCTAGATCAGCAACATTAACGCACACACGCATGCACAGCCACACTGGAAAAAAGGTTCGCTGGAGAATGGAATATTTGAAACATAATGCATTCACACGCACTTGGTGCTCTTCTTTTTTCGGCTGTCTGTGTGCATGTGGGTGTTGTGTGTGCGTGGTGTGTGTAACCTTTGCAAAGGAAAAATCAATAGCAACAGACGTAGACATTTGTTTGCCGCTGTTTATGTGCAGCCCTCGCATTGTCCTTCGTCCTTAACACAAAGAGCAACCCTTGCAGAGCCCAAGTTCAGATGGACAACTCCAAATCCCAAAAAAAAAGCCAGCAAATATTGGTCTGCAGACTATAAATAAAAGCAAAAGTTCTGGCAAAAGGCTGGTAAAAAGCAGAGAAACAGGGGAACGGCCAATAACTCGTCAGCGGGCTGGGTCGTTGCCTCTTTTTCCGATTCTTCCTGCGACTCTGGTGAAAAAAGCTGCTCTAGAAGTTGTCTCACTCATCTGCGGCCGGCATTCCAATCCGCCACTTCCACTGCTCCCACCTGGAAATTGATTGCCTCTTCTCGCTTCCTTCTGGGTCTTCCAAGCATGTCCTTTCAATGCACAATTGGCATTAAATCCCAGTAGTTATACGCTATGATTTTCTATTCCTCACAAAACTTCTAAAATTAGTAATCATAGATTAAGGTTAAAAATTTAATCTGCATACATTATTACGCGAACTTGGCATAAATTGCGTTTCATGAATTTTATTATTACGCAGAATTGCCATTTCCGAAGAAATTTGTGTATTAAAAATACAGTTGCTTAAATTCAATAAATGTAACTATTTTAAAAATTGTTAATAGCTGAATTAAAATAAAACAGTCAAGTTTCTTATGATTCTTATTTATAAAATAATGATTTTTAAATACGGATTTTTTCAAAAATTACAAAAAAATGTAGTTTTAATTTAAAGGTAAACCCTTATTCTTATAATAAGAATAACTTTTGCTGACTAAAACTTAAAATTCGTAATCATTTACTAAAGATTAATTTTTTTTTCTTAATAGGCACTTAATTTTGAAAACCTTTGATTGTAAATCACATTTAAATTTCTAAGTGGTGTGTGTTTTTCAATGTTTTAATGCCGATTTCGATCGATCCTCCCCGAGTAAAGTTGTTCAAAGTGTACTCCACCCGTAAAGTTTGATTTGTTTGGAAAGAACCACGTTTCTAAAGATTACGCTGTACGCATTCCGCGGACAACCGATCCGTTGGATCGCCGGACGGCGAATTCTTCGCATATCGGGTGTCGTCTTACCGAAGGCAGTGATATCGGAGCGCGGATGGAGCCCCACGGCCTGGCACCAAGACTTCTGGCACCAACATTCTGACATTCCTTCTGTTCTCCATTGCAGCTTGCCCGCATCGAATCAGAGGATTGAGCAAGATGGACGTCAAGCCAAGAAAACACATAGTTTTATGACTCTGAGTGGCCGCCAAGCCAGTCATCCGTCGCACTAGAAAGCTAGAAGCCAGACTCCCAGAGAGGAGCAGGAGCAGACAGTGAGCAGGAGAAGGAGCAGGAGTAGCCAGGAGCCAGGAGCCACAGATAGAGCAAACTAAAACCGTCATCATGGTCGACAACAGCGTTCAGTGCCCCGTGTGCACTTTGTACCTGCATGCGGGAATGAATCTCTCCGATCACTTGGAGACCCATCCCAAGGAGCAGGTGATCAAGGCGCTGGTGCAGATGACGATCGTCGGGAGCGGTGGCAACAGCATGGGCAGTGTTCTCGCTGCCGCCATGCTGGCAGGAGGAACTGGGGGTGGATCCAGTGGTGGCGAGGCCAGTGCGGCTGATGAGAAACCAGCAGTTTCATCATTGCCTTCTGCTGGCGATGTCAAACCAGTTGTGGCCAAAACCATATCAGCAACAGTACCAGCTGCGCCTGTGGTGCCGCCAGCACCGCCACCGCTCTCCTCCTCCCTCGTGGCAGCCTGCTCCAACGGAGCCGCCTCCTCCACACCCACCTCCCCCTCCACAAGCAGCAGCAAACCGAGCAATCCACCGATGAAAGCACTGAAATGCGCACCGCCCACGACTGAGGCGCGAGCCAACACATCCGCACATCCCACCACGAGCAGCGTGTCCACTTTGTACCAGCCATCGCAGGTCACTCCGGATTATCGCTTCAACCCGCAGCAGCATCAGCAGCAGCAGCAACAACATCAGCCACAGACGACGGCCTTTGGACGTGGTGTTAACGGCTCAGCAGGGACGCTGGTGATACCACAGGTGCCACAGCAGCACTTCCTCGCCAGCCATCAGCAGCAGGCTCACTTCACCCATCAGCAGCAGCCCCCGCAGCAGCAGCATCAACAGCAGCAGCCTGCCCTTAAATTCAGCTACGCCACAGCTTTGCCCCCACCTCCGCCGCTGCAGGTGAGTTGCAATGGCTGAAACGGATGCAATTGTTTCTCAGGGCCCTTTTTTATTTCGCTTCGGTTCTGATAGGGCAACTTGTTACTTGGGAATCAGGCGTAAATACTAAAACCAATCCAACGTCTATTTATGTTTTATTTAAACTGACGGTGGAACCCTTTGTTTCAAGTTCATCCTAAGGTTACCGACAGACTGCGTATAATGACAGTAAAATTCGTTGCAGTTGTTCAGTTCATTTACTTTAAGTCCAACATAGAAATTGTTTTTCAATCGATCTTAAAGTTGTTTAAATTAGATAAAAATTAATGAATCTTTAAAAAGGGGAATGTGTGTGGTGTTTTATGTTTATTTTTAATATACTTAAACTATTTCGTATTCCAAATGAAGGCTGAGCTAAATATATATATTAGCTAAATATATATAATAGCTAAATATACATATATATATTTATATATATACACTTTTAAATGTTGGGCGTATTCAGAATTTAGGGAGATAACTTAAAAAAAATAAGTGATTATTTTTTGATACGAATTTTCAATAAGTTTTCTTTAATTGGTAGGGACAAACCCTTACCTTGTACATCCTGTTTCGTATTTGAGCTATTCCTGATCTACAACTCTAATTTCCTTGCAGCTTTTTACGCCGCAACAGCCGGCGGCTGCTCCATCGCAGTCGCAACATCAGCAGCAGCAGCAATCGCACCAGAAACCACCTCCCGCCTACGGAGCCGCCATCAGTCAAATACGATCTCAGCACAACCAAAACAAGCAGCAGCCACAGTCTCAAAATGTGGGCGTGCACCACACCTTAGCCCTGGCACCACCGACGACAGCAGCGGCTGCAACTCCCCTTGCAACTACAACTGGCAAGCAGCTCAGTAAGCCGCTAGCGGAAGTATTCCTGAATCCCCCACCACCGCCACCGGCACAGCAACAGGTGCAGATCCACAATTTGGTTCAGCATCAGGCCAATCAAAATCAAAATCAGCACCATCAACATCCGCACCAGCAGCAGCAGCAGCCAAACCAACAGCTGGCCACATCGTCCTCCGCCAGGTTGCAGCAGCATCACCAGCAGTCGCCGAGCTTGCAGGCTTATGGATCTAGTGTCAGCAGTACCTGCAGCTCATCCAACAACCCATCCACCTCGGCATCTGGTCTGCGGGCCAATCGTCAGACAAATTCTCCATTTGGAGCCCTGCTCAATGCTGCAGCGGCTGCGGCCTGTGCCTCGCCAGCCTCCTCCACCGCCTCCTCGTCGGTGCTGCGCTTTGCTGAGTCGCCGGTGGCCCATTACTTGGAGCGCGAGAACGGAGACTTTATTGTCCAGGAGACGCCAAAGCATATTGTGGAGTGCGTGGAGAAGGAGGACGGGGAGTTCTCCGTGATCGAGCGCATTTACCAATCCCCGCCGAGTGTCCTGCACATACACGATGACGATGAGGACGAAGAGGATGAGGAAGAGGAGGACGACCACGAGGCTCCGGCGGAGGAGGAGGACGGTGACGATGAGAGGGAGGAAAACAGTCACAGTCGGAACATAAGCAAAACAACGAAAAAGGCTCGCAAGACAAAGCCGAAGCGAAACTCAAAGCGCGTCTCGGACGAGGAGGAGTTCATGAGCCTCAGCAGTGGTTGCGAAAGTGAGCTGGAAAGGGAGCGTAAGCAGGAGCAGCCGAGTGTGGCGACACCGCTACCTCCTCCACTTTGCACAGCACCTTCTACGAGCACTGCTGGAGCGTTCACTTCCTCCTCGAATCAAGCGGAGAATCATTCCAATTCCGCCTCCAACTCCGCCTCCAATTCCAACACCATCACCACAACAAAGTCCAAGAAGAATCGAATTACAGTGCTCAGCGATGTGCCGCTCAATATGAATGAGTATCTCGATTTGATGGGCAACATAGTGGCCTCCAGTCGCATTGGGGCAGGACGTCCCTTTGCCGCTGTGGCGCCCATACCTCTCGTCAAGGTGGAGAAGGAGGAGCCCTTGGACGACTACGACAATGTGGCGGTGGCAGCACAGCAGCTGGAGCAGAAGCCCAGCCTGGAGCACGGCACCACCAGCGTGATTCGCATGGCAAGCACGTCCACCGCGACGGCGCCCGCAGCGGCGACTGAAGTGCCTCCCGAGGATCTCACCCAGCCGCCGCCCGTGAAGGTCGAGGTGGAGCCCAACACTACACTGCTGCCGCAGCGTTTCACCACTCCCGCACAGCAACGCGGCCCCAAGAAATTAGTCATCAAACCAAAAGCAACAGCACCAGCGACAGCGACGACAACGAAAAAGACTGACACCCCATCTTCCTCCAGCAGCAACCCATCCATATCAAAAGATCTGGTGCAGGTGAAGAGCGAGACCCAGGAGGCTCCAGCGCCTAGCAGTAGCAGCAGCATTCTAGAGAAGCACCTGACCTCCAGTCGCAAACTGCTGCACCATCACTCGGCGGCGAACGATGACGATGCCCGGGTGCTGTTGGAGTTTGCAAACTCAAAGCAACCGCCACCACTGGCCGCTTCCAGCACCACGTTCGTGGTGAATGCCAGTGTCGGATTTCCCTCGGCGGGATCGGTCTTTGCCAGCAGCAGTAGCAACACCTGCCCCAAAATGGCAACGGCAGCGGTTGCGACGGCCAAGCCAGGCGAGGAGTACATCCTGCCGGACAACAACATGGATGTGGATGAGATTGTGATATCCTCGTCGTCTTCCTACACCTCCACAGCGGCCCAGGTGCAGGCCACGCTGCAGCCGCCGGACTTCAACTTTCTGTACCACCAGACCACAACCACGGCCACAACGGCCACCTACTTTAACCCCTTCTCCAGGCAGCAGCATCATCCGCAGCACCAGCAGCATGGGGTGAGCGATGCCACCAATGCGGCCACCCTGGCCTCGTCCTCCAGTAATTCCATGGATCACGACTCAATGAATGCAACATTCCGCGTGGCCAAGACCCAGTCGTGGTACCAGCAGGAGCAGGAGCACGACGCCCAGAATCAGGGGGGAACGGAGTCGGGAACAGGGACACCCTCCAATCAGAGCCACGATGTGGTCAGCCACCAGCCCACCAATTTTAATGCCGCTCTGGCGGCAGTCGATTGCTGTAGCGTTGCCCTGGATGAGGATGCCAAGTATCTGGATCTGGACGCATGCAAACGAGAGCAGTTGAGCAGCAGCAGTAACCTGCCCTCGGCGGCCTCCGCATCCACCACGTCGTCCTCCTTCGCCGGCGCTGGAACGGAGAGCAGTTTGGTGGGTGGCCTGAACATCCGCACCGATGAGAAGATGCCCGCCAAGGGTGAAATCTCCGAACAGGAGAGCAACTGCGACATCGAGAACTCCTGGAGTGAATCGGTATGTTGTAGCTGCTACACTGGTTTAACACTGAATTTTTAAATCACAAATTCCTTCCTTCCAGGTATATGGGGATATTTCTCAGCGGTATTTCAGGAACCAATTTTCTGGCGGCTACAATCCCGACTGGCGACAGGATTACTACCCGGCTCAGGATCTCAGCGCCCAGCAGAGGGAGCAAAAACGGTGAGACTACTTTAAGCCAATTATTAATCGTTTCAAACTTGATAAGCAAACTTGAAATGCAAGTTAATTAAATAAACATTAATAAAACTATACAGCTGTTAATATTATATAAGATTATTTTCCTTATTTAATCAATTTTTTCAAAAACTTACAGTTTCGAGTTCAATGCGGCTGATGATGAGGCTTCATCCAGCTCCAGAAAGAGTCAACTAATGGATGGCATCCCTATTGCGGCCACCTCCACCACATCCGCGTCTTCGGCTTTGTTGGCGGGTCCACCAATAGCTTCGACATCTCGGGCTGCCGCAGAGGCGGCAGCGGAGGCGGCTGCTCTAGCGCAGCGGAAACCACAGCGTCGCAAGCTGTACAAGTGTCCGCACTGCGAGGCGATCTTTGAAAAGCTCAAAGAGCGCAATGCGCATATGATTGGCGAGCACAACTACGTCCGGCAGAACCGCCGGCTCATTTGCACTCAGCCGCAGGTCAGCGCTTCAATGTTGCCACCGCAGCAGCAGATGATCCTGCAGTCGGGCGATGGTCTGCAGGAGGATTCCAAGGATGGCATTGTCAAGATAAAGCAGGAGCAGTGCCAGGAGAAGCAGGACGTCGAGCATATGCACGCCCATGCCGACTTGCTGTCGGATGTCAAGGACTCCGAGCTGCTGGGCATCGGTGGTGATGGCGACGGGGATGTGGATGGCGACATAAAGCCACCTAGCCAACTGGATGAGAAGCCCACGCTACCGCCGCTGGCCATGACAACGCCGGCCGCCAAGTTGGCTGCTCTGTATCGCATGCTCATCGCCTACAATGAATCCAAGCTCGGCCAGGAACGCAACAATCTCAGCGAGCTGGAGCAGAAGGCCATGGAGAAGTCCATCTTTTTGTGCTACGTCTGCCGCACCGACTTCCCGTCCGTAAAGCTTTACGACGCCCATCTCACCGAGCATCCAGCTGAGTGCTTCACCTGCGGCAAGAAGTTCTATCGCTGGAAGAACTTTTCTCTGCACTTGAAGCGACACTTGGGGTGGAAAGAGTTTGGATGCTACGTCTGCGACAAGAAGTTCGTGGTGCGCAGTGCCCTTGTCGAGCACATGCGGATGCATACTGGCCAAACGCCGCTCAAGTGCAAGATATGCGGTAAGTACAATAAATAAATTGGAATATATTGAGATGGGTCGACTAGTATTGGGACAGAAAACAACACTTCATAATTATAGTATACAGAAAAGGCTACCGTTATCTAAAGCATTACTTATCGACTCATCCAAAAATACATTTTTGTAGCAGCACTAATTGATATCTTTATGCAAAATACAGGCAAAAAGTTTAAGCGCTACTCGAATCTGACGCAACACCGTAAGCGGCACACTAAAATGATGGTGCGCAAAAAGGAGTACGTTTGCCACTGCGGCGAGGTACTGCCCTCGAAGGCGCGCTTCCTGTGGCACAAGGAGACACACGACCTGAAGCCCAAATGCTGTCCGTACTGCTGCGATCGGTTCGTGCACGCCAATTCGCTGCGCCGTCATATTCGGCTGGCGCACTCTGACAAGTTCGACTACGCCGAGCCGATGGAGTGTCCCATGTGCAAGCAGATTTTCGCAAAGACTTCCATCAAGGCGCACATGGCGACGCACTCGACGGAGCCGCAGTACGACTGCGCCATCTGCAGCAAGAGCTTCTCCACCAAATGGAATCTCAAGATCCACTCGTGGGTGCACGCCAATCGGACGGCCAAGCCTTTCAAGTGCGAGTACTGCCCAAAGGCGTTCGTGCGGGAGCTGGACTTCAAGAACCACATCAATGCGCACAAACAGATCAAGCCGTACACGTGTGAGTACTGCGGCTGCAAGTTCATCCGGAAGTACAACTACATGAGGCACCGGCGCGAGCATCATGGCACCAAAAAGTTCACATGCGACCAGTGCGACAAGTCCTTCCACCGACACTACTATCTGATCGAGCACCGACGCATGCACACCGGGGAGCGGCCGTTCACCTGTACCATCTGCGGCAAGAGCTCCACCACGAAGACCAACCACAACAAGCATCTGAAGATCCACCACTCGCGTGATCCCTTCACTGTGGAGGCCTAAAGGGGGCTCCGTATCATCGGGCTTGAAAATCGAACTAAAGTTTAATATAATCATTAACTAGGTAGTTGTTCATGACTCTTCTCTGTGTGTACTGTGTGTCTGTGGTTAAAACAACAAAACAAAACAACAAATTAGTATTACTTATCGAACTATATATTTAGTTTATATATGCGATTGCCAACTCTTGTTGAATAAGCAAACAAGAAACCATTATCACAATAATTAAATTTTACTAATCATACATTTTGGATGTGGTTTAAGAACGTAGCTAAATGTGAAAGTGGACCCCATTCTCTTCCTCCCAATTCGAATCGCAATTTGCGTCAACCGCTTTAATCCCGTTTAGGTTTTAGTTTTAAAAACTCTTTAGTGAAATGGCATACCTAGTTCAGTGCAATATACATCGATTAATTACTATATGCCGCGATACTTTTCATTTCTGTAGTTTAGTTCGTATTAAGTTTATTCATTTATCTATCTATGTGTAGGAAAGCACTAGTTTAATATAAGTTAGCCGCAATTGGTTTTAAATTTTCGAGTTTTTCCAAAAACTTGAGCACATTCTAAACAAAGCACACATACACAGAAAACGATCACCCATCTAACAACTTGTTATATAATTTGTATTTTTCTAATTGAAGAGAATGCTCTTTGCCAGCAATCGAACGTAAGCGAACACAACTGTCATATTGGATAAACAATTTCGATGTACGTAGCATATTTTCCATTTATAGTAGTTGCAACTTCTCTAGGCTATTTTAAAGGATTGTTTTAATGGTTTAATGCAGCAATTAGTTAAAATTTCTAGCATTAAGTGAACACAACATTAAGTATAAATGAAATTTCATAATACGTGCATACATGCATCATAATAACGAAAACAAACAAATGAAAAAAAAAACAATTTTAAAATATTTACAACTTACGATACAAATTTCAATGAGAACTAATGGAAAGAATCCCATTCTATGGAGGAAATAAATTCAATTTATGGATAATTACAAAACAATTATTGACT
This sequence comes from Drosophila fuyamai, assembly GCA_018153365.1. Taxonomy (NCBI): domain Eukaryota; kingdom Metazoa; phylum Arthropoda; class Insecta; order Diptera; family Drosophilidae; genus Drosophila; species Drosophila fuyamai. The sequence continues at coordinate 7,584,814 of JAECXW010000116.1, read as the reverse complement.
TTTATTGAACCATTTACCGGGCAGTTAAAAAGTACGTGCCAACCATTTTCAGGGCTTATGGAGCATCTCGGGATAAAATTTCAGAAAATATTTTTTTAACGATCTAAAAATGAAAGGTATAAAAGAAGTCTGTATTAATATATGGAAATTAGTCGACCGTCATATTCATATTTAATTCATTTTTCAATTATTATCCTGCTTTACTATGAAAATTGATTTTAAATTTGTTTATAAAACACAAATTTTTATAGATGCACAATTTAATATAAATTGGGGTTTATAAAGTACCACGAATATGCGAGCGAGTGTCGATTATTTTTGGTTGTCGTACCTTTGACTTTCATTTTAGAGTCACAGGCCAGCCCTTGACCCTTTTTGGATGCTTGCGAAATTCGGAATCAACCAGAGATTTCCGAGTATAATACGGAGCTAGTACGGAGCACCCAAATATTATTGAAATATATAAAATTATTCATATAAATATAAGTGTTCGATTTTGTGCCTCTGTGTTGCCAACCATGGAACTTTAGTAAAAACATTCGATTTTTTTATATGTGAAAACGTTTAATGGTAATAGCAAAAATTAAGAGAATTAAACTGTTCAGTAAATTATAATGTGAAGTAATACTGCGATACATATTCATTTATGTATTAATGCGCATATCCTAAGCGCTATTAAATTAAAACTAAAGAGATAGATTACATATATTTAGGCTGTTTGCCAATTCATTTTTTTTTCAGGAACATCCAGTTGTCGCAGAGAGTTTGGTATAAAAGCTTCTTCTGGTTCTTGTTTTCGAACAGCTCCACTTCGATCAGATCGGATTCGCTAACGGAACAGTCTTTATTGTTGGAATGGTAGTTAAGGGGATAGTGAACCCGCGCAAAGACGAGCGGATATTTGCAGAGACAAGCCTGCAGCGCCTGGCGCACTGTCTTGTCCCCGAAATTCTTGTTCTTCTTAACGCCGTGTAATTTGACCCGGAACGATCGCAGTGGAAACATGAACAACTCATTGGGCATCACTTTCAGATGGCTGTTTAAAACCCTCTCGGTGTCGTGGAAATCAATGTAGAATACGGTGGCTTGAAGATTACCCGGAGGAATCTCCTTGATAATGGCTCGGTACCACTGCTTGTCCTTCGAATAGCGGGCCAAACACAAGTCGCCCAATTCGGGCCGCTTCAGTGGTTCCGCATCATTTATCAAAGCGCTAGTCTCTTGGACCAAATTGATCTCGTGCTTGGTGAACTCTGAGAGACATGGCGCGATTTGCAGTTCGGTGGCCGACAGTACATTCTCCACGGTGCACTGGAAATGCTTCACTCCATTGGGAAGGGAAAGCGTCTTGAAGCTGCCACTAGCATCGTAGTAAGATCGCACCGTTGAGGTTTCCAAGGGTAAAAAGCTGACCTTGTCTTTCATTTCCTTAAAATAAGAAAAAATATTTGTACAGAAACTAAATCTATATAGACATTTTTGTAAATGTTTTACCTTATGACGCAGTTCAATGCGACGCCGCACCTGATCTGCGGCCGAAAAATTATGCGGCTCCAGCTGACTGACTTCATTATCGGCATCTTCCTGCTTTTCTTTATTATCGGAGGAATTCGAGCTCTGCTCCTCATCTCCTGATTCATCAAGTCCAGATTCTTCTGCACTGTTTTCGCCAGCGTATTGTTTAAAGTCAAGAAGAAAAAAACTGTTGTTGAGGTGCATTTCCTGAGCTTCTTGCTGGCAATCGAAATCCTGATCACATTCAAAAGCTTCAATCTCCATGCAATTGACTAGGTACTTTTTCTTCGAGGGCGGTTGCTGGACCGACGATTGGGTTTCGTTTTTACGCTGGTCTCTCCTGGGTACTTCTTCGTCTGGTCCAACGCCTTCCACGGATGCCAGGTTCTCCAGTTCTTCGAACACTTTAAACTCATTGAGGGTTTTTTGCGAAGACATGAATATCGATTTTTTCTTGGTATGTTCCTTTTCGGTTGACACGGATATGTCGCAGTCTATCATCATGGTGGCAATGTCCAGATTGCCCACCTTGATCTGGCAGGATGGTAGCTTATCGGATCCCACTCCCTTGGGCTCCATAACACGCACACTGCTCAACTTCATAACTAAATGCTGGTGGACCGTGTCCATCTCCTTTGTGGAATACTTTCCCCTTTTCGATCGCACTCCATGAATCGTCACTAAAAAGCACATGGCGTTTAGTTCCGGGAATGGGGCATATGGCAGCATCTCATCCGCCTTGACCTGCTCCATGTTGCCATAATCCACATAGTAAACGGTGTACTCATCGTGATTGTTCCTCAAGCGCTGCACTATTCCTCTGTAGATCAGATTGTCCATGTGATAGGATACCAGCACCGGCTGTCCCACCTCGTACTTATATGAGGTTGATCGCTCCTGCTGCTTATCCATTAGCGGTTTGAATTTCCGCACCAGAAGGTTGCGCATGTGGTCCATGAAGGGCTTGTCGTTGGCGAAGGTCAAGTAGACACAGCACTCGTAACTCACATTTGTGGCGATCGCGGTGAAGATGGCCTTCTCGCATCTACGTGACGTAGTCCATCCGACAGGTGGTACTGTCTGCCCAGTCGTCTGCTTGGCCTTTCCAAAATCCTTCAGAAGTTCCAGCGGTGGCATGTCCTCGTTGTGCTCGAAATCAACTTTCAGTTTTGGCGATTCTTCGGGATTAAGCTTATTTGCCGTGCCCATCTTATCAATTTTGTCCATATAGGATTGCATGGCTTTAAGTTCGCAGGATTTTCCTGTTCCTGCAGACCGAACGCTGACATCCATGGTGGACTGCAGGTCGTCGGGATCGGAGTTTAGATCCTTCTCGGCCATTCCGGCCAAGAGAAGGGTTTTATTGATATTAACGTACTTCATTCGAGCAGGTGCAAACGGTCCACTGATTATGGTGTGGGATCCCCAAAGAACAACACTCAAAGAGTTTCCCGTATACCCGTGACCTGTCACATAGATATCGTCGTAGGCCTGCAACTGATCCTTGAAGAAATCAATTGCGTCTTCAGACCACCCATCACCGATCGCCCGAATTCCGTGCAAGTAACAACGCTTGGCGCTATTAGAAATCCGCATGTTGGCCTCGTCAATGCTCGCCATGCTAGTGCTGCCCACGTTCTCGACCAGCTCACCCAAATCTCTCAACTGCACTTGGTAGAGGGTTAAATGGCAACTACTGTTAGGTGGTATGACTTTTGTCACTGCTCCACGATGCCATAATAGCTGCGAATCGCACTTCGCCTGGACCCTCACATAACACATTTCGCCCACCTGCCAATTAGTCCTGGGCAGCATATCCTGATACATCGCGGCAGCTGTTTCCTGCACTGACTTCTGCAAGAGCTGTATGGCCGGCTGGAAGTGGGGCAGGGTCACATAGAACTCGTCCGGTGTTCGGACATACAGAACCAGCACATTCACACGCTTGTTTCGATCTTTTTCATCGGCCTTCTGGTAAGGAGCCATCTCCACTGGCTGTCCCTTCTGCTGTGCAATAAACCTGCGCGTATCGACGTCTAGGCGCACGGATCTGGATGAGTCGGGTTGGTTGACAATCTTACTGCTCTCCCCACTTGAGGTGCAGTATCCCTTGGCCACCATTTGGACTCCAACGCTGGTGGTCTCCAAACCCGAACGTGTGAAATTTAACGCCACATAGATCACATCCTCCGTGGAACGGATCACCTCCATGTGCAGCTTGGGATTAGCGGTAAGCTGCTTGAAGGCGGCCGTTGCCTCTGCAGTCCACTCATAAGCCTGTTCCGGACGGGTCTCCACATCCGCCAGGCAGCACTTAATGGCCAGCTCTGTATCCCAAAAGTTCTGCGGCAGCATGAACAATTGGTCCCAGAAAACCTTTTGACTGGGACCATCGTCAACCAGGTGCACAAGAACGTAACCTGAAAGGGAAATTAAATATTGTTGCATAAGTTATAAGGTAATTAAAATATATATAAAACGAATAAAAATGCAGATTCCAACCATCGTACAGGATAATTACATTAAAATTATAAGAAAATAAATATTGTACACTTCATACAATTTTTCTGCTTAATGGTTTATTTTTATTAATTTAAATAGTCAGTCCTGCGGTCTTGAAATGTTAACTCACCATCGGGAAGAATCTGCTCAATGCTGGCACGTTTCCATTGACCATCTGATTGTAGAACGCAGCCGAGGTGCTGACGTCCCAAAAATATATTCTGCAGTTGGCTAATGCTAATGCGATCCATGGTTCCCTGCAGGCTGGATTGCAGTGAGCAGCGTTTCGACTCGAAGTCGTGGCGCATAACGTAAAACTCGTGCGGGTCCTCCACGTGCAGCATCTGGATCATGAGGATGTCGCCGAACTGGAACTTCATCCTGGGCAGGCGCAGTGTACTCGGAGCAGGCTGCAGCCATTGGTGCCCAATAGCTGGCGCGAGGCCGCAGCGGGAGCGCGCCAGGCCAGAATATAAAAAAGACTCACGCACGGAGATGTCAGTATTGTAGTTGCTGGTGATGAGATCCACCTCATGCAGCTCATGGGAAAGAGCTCTTTTGACGATCACATGAACGGGATTGCTGGAGTAGCAAAATATTTAATTAGATAATGTTTCTAGTGACAGGAAAAGCAGAATTAACTTACTTCTGCACTATCTGCTTAAGAAAGGCACTGGCCCGATTATCCCACTCAGATCCGCCGTGGTTGGGCATCAGCTCTCTCAGGCTACAGTGTACGGCGGAATACGGCAGTTGCGTCAGACGCTCCGGTACTTCATGGAAGCTGCAAGAAAATAGAACTTAAGTTAGATTTCATTATGAAAAATAGATAAAGAATCTTTATCGTAAGTCATTTGAATGTACAACTAAAACAATTTATTAACTTCATTATCGATGGTTTCCAAATCAGGCTTCTATTATTTGTTCCTTGTTGAAATATTTATATACTTTAAATTAATTGCTTTACACAAATCAAATAAATAATAGTTACTATTTAAATGTTGATAGGGGCATAGGTTTGTGAATACCTATTTTTATAATTTTAATCATAACTCACTTGCTGCTGTGAGCCTCTACATAAAGGCCGATGTCCGGGAGAAAGACCTTGTAGGTGTCCCGAGAGCCCAGCTTCTGGCTGACCATGGCGCGATAGAAGCGGTCCTGATCCTTGTGGTAGGTGATATAGTGTTCGCCCACCACGACGGCCGGTGGAGCAGAGCGACCGCGTGTAAGTGTCTGTGAAAATGTGTCCAGTTCTTCGCGCAATCGCTGGGCGGAATGTATGCCCTGGACGTAGAAATCTTCCGGAGAGTTGACGCAGCAAACTTTAACTAGCGCATCGGTCTTGAACCAATCGCCCTTGTTTCCTCCCCCTTTAATAATCGTTGTCACATTCGGTCTGGTAATATCTAAAGCCGTGAAGTTGCGCACAAATTCTCTTGGGGGAAACTCATCGGTAGAGGCACAAGTCGAACTTGAAAAGGATTCGGCTTTCTTGGCCTTTTTGGCACGCTTTGTTTTCGAATTTTGCTTAATCATTAATTGAGAAACTATTACGTTGGCCTGGGCAACATTTTCTTTGCCACTGCTGAAAGACCTAGAGAATGTGATGTCTTCGTTGGATGATATTGCGACGCTGGGATTGCTATCAAAGTCGGTCTTTAAGCGAACATGAATCTTCGGGTCCACAAATTCGCACTTGAATAGATTAGCCATATCCAAAACACGACCACAGGTCACGCTAAAATGGTAAAAAAAAAAATAGTGGAAGTAAATTTATAACATTTTTGTTCCCTTACCGATATGGATTTTCATCGATCTTGGTGATTTTGACAGTTGTGGGAATCTTCTCGAGATGCTCGCCGATCAGTTTAATTAGCCATTTTAGGCTGATATCTTTAGGCACACCCATGTTGTCCTCGGTGCCACTTTCCAGGAGCTGCTTTAAGCGCTATGTGAAAAGAAATATTGGTTCAGGAATGGAATTAAAGTATATATATATATATATAAATGCACTCCCACCTTGAGCACCGATTCGTAGCCACTCAGCTTGCCCAGTGCTACGTTGAGTTCCATTTGAGGTGGCAGACTGGACTCGCGCAGCTTTTCGATGACCTGCAGCTCGGCCACCTGGAGCAGGCCGTGCAGGTGGCAGAAACGCTTCGAAATGCTGGCCAGCGTATCGGAGGCATAGTCGCTTAGCTTCTGTTTGGCCGCTCGAACCACCTGCAAGTGCATGAAAAAATAGCGGTTTGTGGTTAGTGGATGATAGTCGTCATGCAGATTAATCCGCTGCACATTCTAATGAATCCGCGCTGCCAGTTGCCACCTAAACTGACCTCACCTATCCACCTCTACAGGTGAACGGCGAGTGTCTCGGACTTTAATTGTGCATTTCCCAATCGGAGGCAACCGGAGGCAACTTCTTCACAGAGCTGCCCGTTCGACTTGTTTTCCATTAAAGAAAACCTCTTCTTTAATTAATTTTTTAATTCTTTTTTTGTAGAGTAACAAAATATTAAATTTGTAAGTGGATGCTATGGCTATGATAACTTTCTTTTCAATTTAAAATCTTTAAAATAAATACTTACTAAAATATAATTATTTTCCTAAAGATTTTTATACCTAATCAATTTTATTTATTTCTTGCGGCAAAACTTTATTTTTTATAGGTTTCTGTTCAATTTATTTTATTTTAGGACTTTTATACCTAATCAATTTTGTTTCCTTCTGGCAAAGCAAATCTGGCAACACTGCTTCTTCTGTTGGTCTTAATCGCAATCATCTTCTCCGCCGCTCCTCGAGTGGCAATGATCATTATCAAAGATTGTTTGGCTGTTAGTTGGGTTTTTGAAAGTGATTGTAAAAATTACCGAAATGCTGGCTCGACTTGGATCGGATCGGGCTTATGACAGCTGATTTGTAGCAGATGACAGGCAAGTTCGCGCCAACGGGCCGTTCTGCCATAAAAGGGCATCAATCGAGCGATCCAATCTCAAGAGTTGTCGTGTAAATGAAACCATGTAGGAGCCCGAATCTGGCACATCATTAAAACGAGGCTCGTATCGTTTTGCCAGTCCCGCCGCTTGGGGCAATGTGGAATCAATTCTCCTGACCTTGTCAAGGGTTTGGGGGCTCGAGTTTGAGAGCCTAATATCGACATAGACATTTCCATTGTTTACCTTGTCTATCAATCGTACCCAGCCCCAATCATATTTACATTCATTCCTTGCCAATTAGTTTTAATGGCCGCGGAATACTTTTCAATAATCCGCAAACCCTGAACCCAATCTTAATTTATGGAAACCCAAACTAAGAACCCACAAACTAAGCAACTTCCCATGCGAAAAACGTGTTTAGTGGCCTAACGCCAAAGTACTTTGCAATGATTTCCTTTTCTTTATAGCTTTGAGATGTTTATTATTATAATAAGGAAAATGTATCTATATTTTGTTTACTTTCTGCAGATTCCTGCTGGCACCAAAATCTTAAAAATAATTGTTTAGAAATTTGAGCCGTCCATAACATTGCAGAAATTGAATACGAGAAACCATATAACAATGTTATGAAAGCGGATGCTTAACCAACAAATAATCAAGAAGTTAATGGACGATAAAATATTTTACTGCAATACAGATAAACATTAAATGAAAGGATCCCACTCTCTCGCAAGAATCATTATTTAGTAGAAATTATAAAAATAATTTAAAAAAACATTAACATGTGGTTAGTGTTGGATCGTTAATCCACTAATAATTTTATGAACTCTGCGATAAACGCTGTCATAACTTAATCAGCTCAGTTGTAGACATTGATTTAATATGCCTTTGGAGATTACATAACCTTGCGGCTTCATTTGATTGATCTTTCGGCAGTTCTACATTGATTACATATAACACTTGGCAGAAAAATTAAAGCTATTAGTGGGCAATTAAAGTTATTACAAAAAAGTTAGTACAAATGCGATTATTAAACGCAATTTTCAATTGTGAGTGAACATAAATTTTTGTTTAATAAACTTTTCGGTAAGTAAGCCGACGTCTGTCGATCACGGACGGATGGCCAGACGGACAGACAGTCGAGTTCATTTTGGCCAGTTTATCAATTACAGACAATCGGACGGTCGGACGGACACGTAATTTGGTAGCATTTTGTGCCGCCTCGTTAGCCAGCTTTTCGACTTGGCTCAGATCGGCTGCGTAATGTTCAGGCCCGACTCTTTGGCTTTTGCCATTAATAATTGTTTCTCGTTTTATATAATACATAATTTGAGTACGCTTTTCTTGTATTTATTTTTGCAATTAACCACAGGGAAGCGAACGAACAGCGATTTCTGCACACCTCGATCCGGCCGGACGGAAGCTAATGTGATTATGATTTATGTGGGAGGCCTTGAGGTGCTGCCAAATACTGCCTACTTCTGCCAACCGCACCGCCCGCCATCACCTGAGATTGGACCGAGCTGTCCGGACTGACTGACTGATGCCAGCCAGCAGCATTGAGCAACCAATTCGATCGGAACCATCTGGACAAGGCTAATTGCGAATGCTGGTCGGCACCGAATACATAAGTATCCCCTCCCAAAGTTCTCCTTTGTGTCTCTATTAAATGCATTGAAATGCGGGCAGAAAAAGAAGGTTCCTTGTCCAAGGCTCATTCTGTGGCAGCCAAAGACCTATAATACAAGGTCAACTGTAGAACGGTTAGCATTCAAGATGCTCTTGGCCAGAACACTGACCGAAATAAAACATTGAAACATATTCTCATAGTTGCTTGTCATATAAATAAATTGGCTTACTACGGTTTCGTTTTTTTAATGATCGGACAGGGTAGGGTTGTGAAAATCTGACATAAGTAATTGGTTTCAAGAATCCAAATATTGTCCTTACTTTATTAACTAAATAGCTAACTTCGTATTTAACATGAAGAATCAATTTTAAAGCGATTAATGTAAATTTCATAAAAATCGACACAATGATGGATTATAATTTATTTTAATTCCTTTCTAGACATCAATTTTTGTTAGACTTTAATTCAGCTGTTGCTAAAAACAAACAACGCGACAGAAAACCTCCAAAAATGAAAGGCCCCGAAAAAGCACCTAAGTGTCACTTAGCTAAGGCTTTTCCGCTTCAGTCAGACCAAAAATACAAAATATGAAATGAAAAACTTAATTACACTATTAATTAGAAGCTGCTGCGGCCTGGCCAGCTTTTTGTTCTTGTGTGTCTAGTTTTTCCTGCTCGAAGGTTGCCCAAAATAGGGTTCGGGGCTCTCTCGACTGTTAACTTTTTCGTGATTCATCAGGCAATTGGCCATTGCGTAAGATCAGAGCAGAGTAGATCGAGCTAGTTAGTACAATTAAAAGTGAGCTAGACGAGTGCGCGCTCAAGTTGAACATATATTTTTTGGAGGCACGACAAACGAGTTCAGGCCGGGCTCAAGACCCACTCAATTTTGAGTTGGAGGTTGGAGAGCTTTTTTTAACGGAGTGGAGTGAATCTTGTGGTTTCTGGGTAGACCTCGGCAAGTATTTTTATTCAACAACAATTGCAGTCAGTTGAGGTTGAAGCGTCTAGTTGAACGGTTGTACTTGTCGATCGCCACAAAAATTACAGACTATATTAATAAAAGTGAAACAAGGAGTTGTATTTTTATTGTCCCCAGCCACATTTTGTGTTGTGCCATATTGGTGTGCCCCATTGTCTCGGAAAAAGTCTAACAAAAAACTAAGGCAATTGCAATTGCAACTGCAACAGCACAACAGCAACATCAACAGCACAGCAGCAACGTCAACTGTGCAACGTGAAGCTTTACCCGCCCGCTATTTTGGCGGTATCTTGAGCAATCGCCTCACATACGACTTAACTGCTTTATAGGCCATGCAAATTTGAAGCAATCTCCGGCTTTGGTGTGGCTCGATTTTCCATTTTCCAACTGGGAAAAGTCAACCTAAGTAAAAAAAAAAGTTAGATAAACAAACGAGTGCAACGGCAGCACCAATTGCAAATTGTCTGCGGTGGCAGTTGCTAATAAAAACGGATTGATAGTTGTTTCTTAAAGCGAAAGCCAACATATCGTTAAATTACTGTAACGCACGCGGTTTTTGTTGCCTTGTCGATTCGGTTTCAAGTGCATGAAAGTAAGTGCGAGTGTTTAACCAATAAACAAGCAAACATTGCAAAAGGTCAAAACACCACAACTTATAAATCAAACAAGTAGTGGGAGCCAAAGAAAAGGAATCGCTTCCCGCCGAAAAAAATAATACAAAAATAATATTTACCAGCAGCAGACACAGCAGCAGCATGTTGCCGAGGATAACTTTTGTGTTCATCATCATTTGTGGATATTTATTATTTACTGGTAAGCTGTGAAGACAATCCCCCAACCCATAAATCAAAATTTCCCACAATATTTATGTGACTCGCATGCTAAGTAGAGAGGTGAGTTACTGCTTACTGGCTTCGTCGAAACTTACAACACACTTTTTTCATATAAAACCCGATTTACTCTAAAATAAAAGTTAAGAAGTATTTAATTATTGAAATGGATAAGTTTTTTTTAATACAAAATAAGTTAGTTAATAAGGTTTCTGTTTCCACCATACATTTTTTAGATCTAGTTTTCAATTTTCATATTTACGCACAATCCATTTTTCAGCTCTGACTTTTGGACTTCGAATTTAAAATCTCAATTACCTAAAAATCATAAATAATAGCATTTGCATGTCAATCACTTCGAATGTACGTGTCTGAATGGTGCTTTACCAAGGTATTTGATAAAGAACTAGATTGCTCAAAAGACATTTGAATTGATCGATCTATATTACCACGGAAAATAAAAAAAACGAAAATTTCAGGCATAGGGTATTGTTAAAAACAATGTGACCACAATAACTTAATTTTATGGTCACAGCAACAAGACTGGCTCGGCACAAGTTGTTTTGGCTTGGATTTAGTTAATCGAATTACACACACAACAAATTCCAGTTAAGAGCAATAAATTCTAGCAGATTACACGACAACGCCGTCACATTTATGTACATATATGTATTCTTTTGTACGCACAGTGTTGATTTACTAAGGAAAACGTAATGACAACTGTTAAGAAAATAATATGAACCATAAGAAAATACTTTTTGAATTCAAAAAATGTATATTCTCAAGATCTTTACAAAATTCGTGTAACGAAAAGGGTTGATCTTATTTCATAACTAAAAAAGAATTTCTAAAATCTTTTGAATATTGACTTTTTGTTTACATAACATGTATAATATAATTTTTTTTTTACATTTATATTAAATGTCAAATTTTCTGAAATGAAATGTGCAAAAACAATTCTTATAAATAAACGTGTTATCGTTTTACCATAATAAACTATTTTATTGTACACCAAAAAAATATATATTTATGCTTAATGACATTTTATTTAGCTAACCTCTACTGTACTTCAGGGTCTGAGTGCAGGCGGAGGCGGGATGCAGCAGGCGTTGCGGCAAGCCGACCGCCTGCCTTGATGTGTCAAGAGCTGGCTGACAAAACCGCAAGCCAAATTGCGTTCAAAACGGAGCTGCATTTTATTTTTTTGGTGTGTCAGTCCATCTTTCTGTCTTTCCATCGGGTGGCAATCCATTTGGCCACTTGGCGCATGCGTAACTTTTTGCTGGCGTTGGGAAGAGTCTGCTAGTTGCAAAATCCGCAGGCCGACACGACACCATGCGAAATATTCGCATGTTTTATTAACCAAACAGCACCAAAGTTCAGGTTATTTATGAGCATATGTATATTGCGGCAATTGCATTTGAAGATGTTGCCGCCTGGGAATACTTTCTAACTTCTGACCACACTCATGGCAATCGACATTAGCCAGACAGGAAAGTTCTACTATATTTGGCATTTGACATTTACGTGGTTGCTTTTGAAGGTTGCCCAAGTCCGCACCCCGAAAAAATACAAACACAACCAAATGCTGCACGACTTTTTGTGTGGCAAATGCATAAGAAACAAAAATATGGAAAGATAATAAAAGCGAAATTAAGCGACCGAAGCGAAGGCTATGCGAACCAATCCGCCTTTTGCCGTCTAGCGTCGTCTGCCTTCCGATATTTACCTATTTGCCATTTCAATGAGGTGCGATTTGTGCTCGCCTCTAATTAACAATCACTCTGGCATTGTGTTCGATTATTCTCGGATTTTAATAAATTTTTCATGTCAAAAGTGGTTGCCCACACTCGGAAACATACCAAAGACTAGGCAAATGTCAAAGTGCTGACAATGGTAAAGAATACCCTGTAGATTAATAAAATAGAGGGCATGTTTAGCAAGCGAAACCCAAGAAATCACATAATAAAAATCTATGTATATCGATTTATTCTTTTTTCCTTATTGAACTCTTTAAATTAATGTTGGTTATAGTTTTACTTAATCAATCGTGCTTTAAATAAACCGATTAATATTTAACTCTATATTATATAAACATATATTCACGATAAATTAATATAATAATTAAGTGAGAATAATTAGGAAAATATCTAATTAAATATAAGACTATATAAGGATTTTATCAAAACTAGAGTTATTTACAATTTTGTCTTTAAAAGTTGTATTTTAATGTCGTATTTAGCAACCTGCATGTACATGTAAGTGGTGAGAGAGTTATGCGCATTCAATTTAAATACTTTAATCGTAGATATATTAATGAGGGTCACATAAGACACATTATGCAATCCGTTAGGGACTTACGAATGTGGGAGTCTTGCGATTCCTTCTAAAACCACTCCAAGTCTACCATCTAAATTTTGAAAGTTGCCAGTAATGGCGGAGCCTTCTCCTCATGAATGGATGCAAGAATGCACCCCAGGCCCTCGAGTTAGAGCCTATCATCCCGACGAATGGCTTCCCACTCACATTAACCGAGCAAAGCATCCGTCTGTCGGCCACACAAATCAGTCGCTTGGAGCAACCGCGGCGTATACGTAATGCATGCAAATAACTGGCAAATAACCTTTCAGCTGCTGTTCGGCACATCCGCTTTGGGCAGATTGTCAGATGTTTTAGCCAACCATTTGCCATTCGAATGCAAACGATTTTCAATTATGGCGAGAGACAGGCAGATAAGTATTTATGTGTATGAGAAAACGAAAATTATTTTTAATATCTATGTAAAGCCGAAATTTTTATGATAAAAATGCATTTGGCACAGAGGCGGTTAAGATAAAGAGAATTGCAAGTACACTTACATTTTGTTAAAAATTCTTATGAATAAATAAAAAAAATTAAAAACAAAAATTAAGGAAATTAAACATAAACTACTCTAATTGTACAATTAAATAAAAATTCACTACTAATTTTTTTTTATCAGTTTCCCTATGCGTGCGCATTTTTCCTCGTGCTGATTATTTTTCGATGTGGGCTTAGCTCAAAGCAGCCAAAAAGTGGCGATTTGCCAGGTGGAGGAAATAACTTCGCCCCTGCATCATTGCGGCACGCAAAGGCTGCAAAAAAATTTCCCGCTTTTATGTTCAAATTAATTGATTTATATGCATGGCTAGCAACAAATATAAATAATCTTGCGAAAAAACAAGACAAAAAATTTGACCCAATCCGATGCACACACAAAAGATTTACCTGCACAAACATTTTTGCGCGTAAGTCAAACATTTGGCACACATGAGAAAACAATTTATGCGGCTGTCAGCCAACACATTGGACCAGGCCAACAAACAACGGCCGACCGCCCAGCTGACACATGCAAATCTGTTGGCGAAGTCAACGGCCAACAAAGCGATAAGTTTGGACCAAAAAGATTTGGAATGCCAAGCTCAAATCCGATTGAGTGTTTCCCCATTCGATTGACAATTTGTCACATATATCCCCCCTTTTTGCTAATGGGCACAAATGACTTATATAACTTACGGATTTATGAAATATCTTACATCTTATAAATTTGCAAATCATTACACATACTCAAAACTTCTTCCAACATAGTTATACATTATAATCACGATCCTTTACTATATAATCTTTACATTCATTTTTTTTAAGGATCTCAATAATGATAACACCTTTTTTTACACACGGAATCCCATTCTGAATTATCCATAAATTCAACTACACCATCATCTACGAAATCCCCAACAGAATCCATTAAATCGCTGTTCATGTTAATGCTCTGGCATAATTTTCAATTAAAATAAAATTTGTTTTGTGTGCGACAAATTGCGGAAAAATTCAGTCATTTATATTTATGAGATATGCGATATGAAAAACTGCCCAGGCTGCCATGAAAAGCGAACTCCTGCATCACCTCTGCACAGGATGTGAAAACATCTGAGCGGCAGGTTGGGAAACTGTGGGAATCAGTCGCGGATTTTCAATGCAATTAACGTGGAAAATGCATAATTACATATAAAAGCTTATTAAACTGATTTTGTAGCAGACAACCATGATCATCTCTTTTTGGTGGTGGAACTCTGGGTATTTAATGTATTGAAAATGCTAAGTAAATCATTGGGGTAAGCGAAACATTTGGCAATAATTACATATCGTATTATTTGGATCTAAAAGAAGTTAATATAAATTGGTTATACGGATATATTCATAAGAATGATAAATATAAATAAAAATGTTTGATGAATTACTCAATTGTCTGTAAAGTCGACCGAACCAGTCGTGCTAGACAAGCGTAACTCAAAAACTGTAAGCTTTACGATTTAAAAAAAGATTGATCGTATAACTTGCAGAAAACGAAATCCTTCCTCGAGCCAAATTTCCAACAACGCCCACGTCGGAATGTAAATTTATAGTTGTAAGAAGCCGATACAGCAGCCCAACAAGCCGAAAACTTATGTAAGGAAGTTAGCAAATTAATCGCATCGAGGAGTTGAAAATATTTTATATATCTACTCCGCAATGAAATCCTAGCCTCCAGCCAATATAGGCCCAATAAAATCGATACACCGAAATAAATATATATCTAGCAATAAATAAGCAAGGATTTAATCACCTTACAACAAAAAACTACAAAAGCTTTAAACAAACCGATTTAAACTAATATATTTTTAAACAAAATGAGAAATAGGTACTCCCAATGGCTGTCAATTTTTTTCCGGTGCAGTAAGCTTTAAGCCAGGCAGTAGTTAACTGGAATTGGTGGGTGTCTTATGGCCAAGTGATAAAGATCGGGAGACAAGGAGAGCGGTTCTAACAGTGTATCGTATTAAATTTTATTTGGCAATTCGAATGCAACCAAAAGTTCTTTGGCTTAAAACAAAACTAGTTGGGGTTTGGGGACTTGGTGTTTTGGGCATAGCCAGCAAATAGATTTTGGCTGCGTTCATAATTTAACCATGCAACAGGGAGTGGGTTTCGCAGGGGGGATATATCGGGGATTTAAAGAGGTAGGAGGGTGGATTTCATACTGGCTAGACAAAGCGCCTTTGAGCTATTTGCGGCCATTGAAAGCGGTGCTGCACGAAAACTGCCGGCAAACTGAACTCGTTCGTCGTTTTGTGGCATTGTTTTTAGGTCTGTGCTCAGAGGTTTGGCCGATCGACCGACGTTTTATGCAATGCATTTAGTCAATAGATTAAGGAGGCCTGCGACTACACACATATAAATATATATCTAGATTTATATATCGACTCGTGTGTGTGTGTAACAAATCGTGACTGCATGAGGTTGCCGTTAAAATATACTGCCTCGCACAACTGGCGATCGAGGGGCATTAAAAACAATTTTAGTTCAGCTTTTTGTCCCCAATTTTTAAGGTGGAGCTCGCGACAATATTCGGGTGCTTTCAAGTTGCAAGTTGCATTGATTGTGAAGACAGTTATCTGTACAAACGAGAGGATAATCAAAGGGAATTTCGATCTAAATATCAGTTAAACGCATTATCCCTTTACCGCCTACCTATCCCGAACTAATTTTTCTTAATTAAAAATCTTTTTTTATAGGATTGTCGCTGGTTAGGTGAGCTTTAATCTTAAATAATAATTGAGAAATGATTATGGTCAATGTCTGAACTATGAATAATTTTATTAAGGCATCATCACTGGCATTGGTTTTTGTTCAATATTTACCGACTTAAAGATCAATCGAACACTAAGATTTTGTAGTAATCGTATTTTTTCGAATCTTATATTTTACCTACTTAAATTAAAGTCCATTTAAAGTGATTTCTGGAGAAACACCAGTATTTATGAATCATTTTTAAGGCCAACCATGCTTAATTTGACTGCGGCCCCACCTGGCAGATTTATGGAAATGTCGCTGGCCATCGAACCACCGCATCGGCACATGCAACAGGAAATTCATTTACATAATTTTTGCGTTTGGCCATTTCGCATCCTTTGCGCTTGACTGGGCATTATCCTTTTAATAACGAGTGGGCAGGAGGTAGGAGGATCCAGGCGACAGGCACATGGCAAGCCGTGTGGATAATCAGCCTATCAAGGATTCAATTATATAATGAGCTTAATTTATTTTGCGCCGCTTTACGCGATGCAACAGAAAGGACAGGACGGCCTTGTTTCGTGGATCCGATGATGTTCATCATGCCCACTGAATTATCCTCGTTAATGTTTTTGTTTTTATTGTTGATGGTGTTTTTTTTCCCTGTCCCTGGGAGTCTTCTGTGACATGGAAGGATATGCCATGGCTTCGTCTTTTGGTCTTTTTTTACGAGTGATTTATTTCCAGATAATTGTTGCTTCGCAAAGCTCAGCATGCAACTTCGCACTTCCTGGGCTTGGCTTTTTTAACCCTTTAACAGATTACGGTCAAGAAGAATGAGATTCGTTAATGGGCTTAATGACTCTTTATGGTTGACATTAAGAGGTAATTACAGTTTATTTACTTTTTTGTTCAACAACAGTATTGATTGGAGTCTTAAGCACACGTGAGTTAACGGAAGAAGGTATAAAGAGGATAGTTTGTGCTTGTCTATATAATTCTTCAGCTCTTGTAGGTTAAAAATGCATTCGAAATAAATTAAAACCATTTTTGTGATTATCTACGTTTAATTGAGAATAAAGAGAAAGCACGAACTTTTGACTATTTGAATAATTTAGATACGAAAACAATTTCCGCCATTTAGCCAATTGAGTTCCTTAACTCAAGCCTAACCTTCCACTCCTGACAATAGGCAAAAACATTAATAACACCATTTGGAGGCGGATAACTGATAAGGTCGAGAGCCACAAAAACAGTTTAATTTATGTGCAAACGAAACGAGCTTCGGCAGCAGCAATACAAGACCAAATGGAGTCCTATTCCTTGGGTCTAATCATCCTGCAAAGACAAAACCTACACAGCAACAGGCCCAAAAAAGATGTGCCTACGCCGATAAAAATTTTGTGGCAATTTGATTTATGTGGGGGGATTTTTATCAGCCGGCTAGATTGGATTGGGCGCTTGGCGGTGAAAAAGGTGCCAAATTCAACGCCAAACCAAACAACAATTACAATTGTGAAATGCGTTTCTGTTTGCTATTTAATTTTCCCCCAGCTGCTGACTCAATTTCGCGCACACAACGAAAGGCAATTACTTTAATTATGCGACTGCACACAAAAACAAAACCAAAACCCAATCACAGGGGCGACGACAAGCCACCAAAACAAAACCGAAGCAAATCCAAGCCAACCAAAGCGAACCAAATCATCAGATTGGATGGAGCAACACATGAAGGATGCGGGATTTGGGTGGCAGGGGCAGCGGCAGGGGTGAGGTGTGGGCTCCACCGGAGGAGAGCGGCAACAACGTCCGTTCAGTTCGGTTTAGTTTGGGTTACCTAACCCGCAGACAACCAGCTAGCCAACACAACGCCTGACGTGGCAAAGGGGTGTGCCCCATGACGACGCACTCCCATCCGTTGGTCCCAAAAAAAAAGGAAATTAAATCTTTTTATGGCTACTTTTTTACCCTTGCAGAGGGCATTACAATTTTCCGCGAAATACATGATGCCATAACAATATCCAATTATACAAGAAATTCCCCTCTAAACCAAAAATATTTACAATGCCTTTTGCAATCTCAATTGCCCTATAAATTTTCTTATTACAATCTTTCATAATCTGAATTTTAATGACTACTAACATTTATGAATTCTAGTTACTCGACACTTTATTTATTTATCTAAATAACCTCTTATTTCCAAGAGTATTTAATGATTCGGTTATAAAATAGAATTTGTTTTTTTGTCTCACGCACAAAACTTTTTGACATAAGGCCCCTAACAAATGCGTTGCTAATGGACTTGGCTACAGATATAAATATCGAGATTTATACTCGGACGTGCACACACGAATGTGTGAATAACCGAGCAGTTTTTACAATTTGTCGCCGCAATTGCAGTTGGCCTCTCAGCGAGACTCACCTCAACGCGCGCCTAATTACAATTTGATTGTTTTTCTTTTTCGCAGTAATTATTTCAATTGTAATAAATTTTGTTGCTATTTTTGCGAAATATTATGTTGCAATTTGTAGGCCGTCCCTCGCTTGCAGATATGTGCGCTTATGCGAGAGCCTAATAATTTAATTTTTAATTTAATGCTTTATGCATTCGATTGGTTTTTGTGTGGGAGTCGGCTGGATTTGGCCTAATTGGTTTCTGCTCTCTGAGGCGTGTGCTCTACGTTTTGCAGTTAATTTGTTCGGGATAAATAATTAGCTAACCTGTGGCCAACTAATGGCTGCCTCTTACTGAAATGAATATGTAAATGTTGTATTGTTTATGGGATGGTTTGGCCCACCGTTTCCTGGATAGGATTTTCTTTAGCGAGTTATGTGGAAAACTGCTCTATTTTCTGAAATTTAAGCTTTTATGGTTACACAATCCAAATTACGATTTACGGTGAAGTAAAATAATGTCTATGCTGCAGAGATTAGATATAAGGGAACTAGTTTTCAAAAAACAAAGATTGAAATCAATGTATAAAATTGAAAATATATAGGCAATCACCTAAGTAAATGCATCTTTTAGGAAGTTTCAATTAAAATCGTTGTTAGATTGTTTGATTGATTATTCATTACAGCTCGATCGGCACAGCTGCATTGAGTTCGCCTTCCCCTGTCGATAGTGTATCGACTAAGCCCACACTCGATTCATGTGTCAGATGAAAGGCCCATGTTCGATGCAATACCAGATCATTGGCCAGGCTAAGTTTATCGCCAGGGGCTTAAACAAACATTCAACTCAATTACACAACCAAAAACGCCGGCGAACAAACTGAGAACTGCAAAAAAAAAAAACTGCGGAACAAGGTTAAGGTCAATTACAACAGGCAAAAGCAGCGACAACTGCCAGCGATGTGAATAAATTGCGCGTGAAATATAGAATACAAATTAAGAACAAGTTTTTGTGCCTGCTTCCAGTTGCTGCAACAACATTGGAAAGGCATACGAAATGTAAACAAATAAATTTAAAAAGGTTCACTCAAAAAGTGGTATACAAAGAGTGGTTGATAGTAAAATTCACATTAATCTTTGTTCCCTGTATAAAACTATGAACGACATTAGGATAAAACTTAAGTACATTAGTATAGTATAGTAATACCTGTAGTAAATTGACAAGTGAATTGTGATGTGAAATCCCTACCGGGCATTATCTAAATTAGTGTGGGGGCAGCTGTGCGCGAGCATAATCGCAGCCGCATATAAATCAAGTTTATGTGCAACAACAAATCAAGCTAATGAGCCCCAAAAACCGACTTATGCAAAAGCATAAATGGTAGCAGAAAAACAAAAAATGAATATTGAGCAATTACCGCAAAGTTCTGTAGTCGGAGGCAGATCTTTTCCCACTGACAAAAGAAGCTGCAAGGTCAGCCGTAAAAACGGCAACCGCACGAAACTTGTCCTCAGAAGCAGCAATATCAAAATCTACACAATCAACTGACAATATACAACAACATACACTTGAAATAAAGATTGCTATTAAGTCCAAATGGCCAATAAAATATAAGTATTACCCATTTTTCAGAATTAGTATCTAGATTTGAATAGTGTGTAATTTAATTCAATTGTAATAGAATAGCGATTTGCTTTTGACACCAAAAGTCTAGCAACATTTAATGATATATATTTTGTTCGTAGTGTAAGAGAACAATTGTTGCACAACTGCTTACATTGCCACAAGCGAATATTAAATCTTAAAAGCGGGTCAGACACATCTGAGGTTAAAGTTAACTCGGCGACTACTGAGCCTCATTAACCGCCTTAGGGAGCGGTTTTCGGGGCAGCGGGTAAATTTGTATCTTGACATCAAAGCCAATGATTGGCCACGCTGCAAATCTCAAATACATGGACTGACTTTAATGTGTTTCCCCTCGACGAAACCTTGAACTTTGCAGATTAGAGGCTTGGTTATTTGAAGTAATTAGTGTTTTTATCTGTTTGCAGACTGCCATGAAACGGTTCGCTCCAAGCGTGCCAAACGCCCCCGAGCTCCGGAACCAGTCAACTTTGAGCCGGAACCGCAGCAGGATCTGGAAAATGAAGAGAGTGGCAGCCAGGAGAAGGACCTCCCAGAGATCCCGGAGAATTTCCTTAGCCCCTCGGTGCGGGAGTATCTCGAGCTTGGTAAATCCATTCCTGGTAAGTACAATTTTTAGCTAGTCTACCGATCTCTCAGTTAATAAACTAGGGACCCTATTATTCAACATTTTTTCATTTTATTCGATAAGTCAATCAATATGCACACCCCAAAGTCCAATCATTAAGCATGTCACTATTTCGAATAACAATGAAATAGGGTTTCCTCTGGCGAGGTTAAGTACTTTTTTTTATCACTTTTCCGAGTACCCAGGCCAACGGAGCTGAAGATGAGGCAGTGAAATGCATTTCAGGCTATCAGCGACAGGCCAGAAAAAAGTGCGCGATTTTAAATTATTTTCCGACGAGCGAAATGGATATTTGGCACAGAAGTGCATCTACTCGTAAATTCATTTATTAGCGCCAGAGACGCGACTGAAACCGGCCCGGGGATTTGTTTATGCCGCGTTTATTTTTTTTGTTTCTTTTTTTCTTTTGTTGGGCAATTTTTTTGGTGACCCCGGGGCAGCGCCTGCAGTTGACACTTCTGGGAGGTAGAAGCACATTTTTTCTGCAGGTTTCTTTTAAGTAAGGTTGGATGAAGTGAAATTGATTGGAAACCGCCGACTGCGTGACATGCAGTTTGTTTTGGTTTCGGTTTATTTGTTTCGGGAGAGCGCCTCACTAATTGCAATAACAAAATCATTTGCAGGTCGTCCCGGCGTTGACTATCCCATTCTGTCGGCGGTGCCATACACCAACTTCTACTGCGACGAACAGGAGTATCCCGGCTTCTTTGCCGACATGGAGACCAGGTGCCAGGGTAAGTGATCCTTAATACAATTCACTCCTCGTTAAAAAACATACATTTTTATATCAAAACAAACCATAAAAAAGTAGAAAATATATTTATAATAGCTTTTTAACATTTCATTAATTTAAACATTATATAAATATGTAAACTCTATTTTCCTTATTTTTCATTTCACAATACATACTTATTATTTTTTATAAATACATATATTAAAGGGATAGTTTTGCAATGTTTATTATACCCGTTACTCGTAGAGTAAAAGGGTATATTGTATTCGTGCAAAAGTATGTAACAGGTAGAAGGAAGCGTTTCCGACCCTATAAAGTATATATATTCTTGTTCAGGATCACTAGCCGAGTCGATCTAGCCATGTCCGTCTGTCCGTCTGTCCGTCTGTCCGTCCGTATGAACGCTGAGATCTCGGAAACTATAAAAGCTAGAAGATTGGCATTTTGCATGCAGATTTTAGGAGTTCCTACGCAGCGCAAGTTTGTTTCAAAAAGGTGCCACGCCCCCTTTAACGCCCACAATCGCTTATATACGATTTTATTTAAATATAAATTTAAATATTTCGGAAAAGTAAAAATGCAGTTTTATTGTGTTTATCAATACCTATCGAAATGTAGAAGAATTTTTCAAATCGGACCATTCGTTTAAAAGTTATGCGCGATCAAAGTTTCTATCTCCATCTCCCTCGCACTCCTTTTACCTGAGTAACGGGTATCTGATAGTCGGGGCACCCGACTATAGCGTTCTCTCTTGTTTTGATTTAGTAGTATTTTTCAGTTCACAAAGAAGTAGAAAAATAAATAAGTAAAAATGTAATTCTAGTCTAATTTTTAATTCTGTGTTCTGAATTTGAAATAACATTGATATAGCCTTGAATTAAAAAATATTTAAGGCTGAGGTGTTAACTACTTATGCGTCAAAATAATTGCTCAAATATTAATAATTCTTTCTCTACAGGTTGGCATTACTGCGACATCGATGGACGCCAGGCCACCTTCCTCTGCCCAAATGGCACTCAATTCTCACAAGCGGTCTTCGTCTGCGACTGGTGGTTCAATGTGCGCTGCGATCTCTCACCCCGGCTGTACGCCATTAACGCCCGACTCTATCAGCGCCCCAAGGTGAACCCCACTCGGCCCCATCGCATCATCACCAAACAACTGGTCGACGACATCTTCACCTGAACGATTTTCTGAGTGAACCTCCTTTCAGTATAGGTTAAGATTGCCGATGCCTATTAGTAGATTAGTTCTGATATAAGTTGTTCTCGTTAAGCTGGTACTTTAAAGAGCGTTAAAAAATGTAAACAATTGTAAGAAATAGTTAAATTTATAATCAATAGTTTAAAAAAAATATGGTTCATTCTTAAATAAAATATATTGAACCTTTGTTTAGAAGCAATGCTCTTGTACAGACCCTTTTTTAAAGACTTCACTAAGTTTCTAATAGTTTCCCAAGATAGACTCCTGTTGTAAACATGTAATAATTTGAGCAATCAATGTTTCTCTAACTTCTACTTTGTTTTTCTCATAAAAATAATAATTACTAAGAGAAGTACTGTTGTATTTACTCTTAAAACATTAATAGGTACCAAAAGTAGAAAAAAAATTAATAAAAATAAATACATAACTTTTTAATGAATTTCAATTGGTGTTGTATTTAGACTTCATTTTTGAAGGCATTCCCTTAATATGTTGCATTTTTTTAGCATAATAATTTTAAAATACTCATTAAGGTTTTGTACATACTTTAAAATTTCAATGTCAAAAATATAAAATAAAAATTATTCTTAAGAAAAAAAAAACAAACTGCGAACAGGTTTTTTCATTGAGTCGTTATGTTTATCTTTGGTTAAAAAGGATTTTATGAAAGTTGCAGTACAAAAAAACTTATTAGGAAAAACTATTCATTGACGATATTCAAAAAATTATTTTTTTAATTTAACAAAATTATATCTTAGAAGAAAAATAGTTGCATTGACAAAAATTTCATCAGAATTCCATATAACTAAATTAAGGGCAGATTTATGGAGTTCACTTGAAAAGTAGATGTTATAATATAATAATAATTCTGATTGGTTTTAGGTAAGAAATAGGTAATTTCTAACTCGATCCAAACTTAGCCGACAGAATGTTTGTTCACATATGAATCAAACTCTTATTAACTCTGTGTATTTATTTATGAAGACAAGGCAAATCACAAATTCGAAGCACAAATTTAGGCGCAAAGTCTAATGCAACAATAAGCCTTAAAGTGTGGCATACTTTTCGTCACTCGTCGCAGATGCAAGCAGCCAAAAATAGGCCAATACAAGTTGGCCAAAAACACGTCATCGGCAGCATCAACGTCATCCAAAAACAAAGAAACACCTCAAAAGCACAAAAGCAGCGTCCAAAATCGTGCTATGCCCAAATGCTCGCCATGTGGCTCAATGGTCTAGGGGTATGATTCTCGCTTTGGGTGCGAGAGGTCCCGGGTTCAAATCCCGGTTGAGCCCGGCTCACAAATATTTTTATCTAAATCAACTGCCAACTTTTGTGGGCAACATTTTTATAGCCCCGGCTCAAAGTTAATTAAACAAACAAAGGAAAAGCCAGGCAAAATTGGCGATGTGAAAATGCAGATTGCAATGCATTTTTGGCCAGGCCAAAATGAACGAACGTTACACAGATGGCAACGCGTTGATTGGATGGCAAATAAACTGAAGTAGCAATAGCAGCTTACTTGCGATCAGTGGTGGAAAGTCTCTCAAAAGTTGTACCTGTACCTATATTTTTCCATTAATAAATTTCTTAGGCAAGTGTTTTTCTATTTTTATATTGTTCTACCTTATTGACAAATATATACTGATGTAAACTTGACATTCATAACCAAGTTTCGATCTGTTTTCAATAAAATAACGAACTTTTAATATTTGTTGTCTGGGTAGCTATGAGTACAACCAGTTTGTGTTCGCATTGAATATAATATAGGTTACATTTTAGAAAAAAAGTGTTCAAAAGGGTTTCCCCCATTGGTTAATGGGAGTTAAATTGCGTTTAAACAGTAATCAAGAATATTAGTATAATTATGGCAAACTATGAAAGCCCCTTTGGGAATCAATATAAGCAATGCCAGAGAAAAGGGGAAACAAATTGTTTGATTTAAAAATGGTAATTTTTTCTCTTTTGTAAACAATTTTTTTGCTAAAATCTTGTACCTCATCTGGTAAAAACTACTGGTTCCTTAAAAACAGCACTACTTGTAATGAAAGGCAAGCGAAGCGGATGGCTTTTCGGCTAATACTCGTATTACCACCGACTTTGAGCACATGCAACTTGTTTGGGGCATTTACGATTGACTTGGCCGATAAGTCTTTGTGTGTTTTATCGCCGACAATTGGAAAATTGAACAATGAGTGTCGCTTTGGACCCGAATGAAAACTCGAACTCCACGCGAACAGAAAGTGTGAAAGACTTAAAGCGGCAGCCGAAAACGCGAACTAGTCGTGCTTATGATGTAACCCCCCAAACTATTTCTCTCGGATCATTTCTCAGTTTTTTATCGTGGGGGAAAAAGCGGAGACAAAGCCATATGCCAGCCATAAATATGTTTGTGCTTAAAGAATGGAGCCATCATATTTTGAAAATGGCCTTATATGGCTCGCGCTTCGAATTATTACCAAATCCAAAACCAGCCAAATGCATATCCGAAAAAAATATAAAACTACTTTCACTCGCAGTCGGGTCGGAATTAAAATCACCCAGCAATATGCAAGTTTTTTGATCCGCAATCGCCATCAAAAAAGTGCGGAGACTGGCGTTGGATGGCCTTCGCATCGGGACGAGATGATCGGATCACCAGCTGCCTGGAACAAGACAAGATGGCAACAAGTGCGGGCCAGTTAAAGCCAAATAACCAGCACAACACAGCCGTTAACTTGGCAGACCGAATTTAATGGTTAGGTATTTACTTGATGCTGGCTAGACACCAATCCATGCCAGATCAGACCAGCAGCTGCATTCTGGTGGTTGGTTCGATGGGTACATTACCCCCTATATTTATTTACTTAATATAGTATAACTTTAATGGCATAAACTTAACGGACTCAAAGTCGCTACAAGTCGGACAGGTTTGTTGGCAATATAAAGGAAGAATATATATTCTTTTAGTGGTATATATTTTTCACACTAAACCACCAAGATTAAAAGTTTATTAAATTGCCTAATTTCATTTTATTAACAATTTCTGATAAATAATTAAACAATTATTTGAATTTATATTCTAACAAATTATATTAAATTTACTTCTAAGAAATGTAATTGAAAGTTAAACTGGAAACATTTTTTTTTTAATCGAAATTGATCTGGGCGAGGACAAATTAAACATTTTTATAAAAATGTAACCCGCTATTTAACAACTGTATTTAAAAGTACAAAAAAAAAGAAACGGCTGCTAATTATTTAGTAAATTCCTTTAACAAAAAAAATATTTTTCATTTGTCGTTTTTGTGGCTAAAGCACGATGCCATCGCTGTTCAACATTCTGGCATGCCTTAGCGATTTTCGAATGCAACGGCAGGAAAAATATGACAAACTGCGGTGGAATAAATCGGAATTCTTGCCACAGCATCGTCAACGGGCATCGGTGGCGTATGTGTAATATATGTCGTGTATTTTTTTTAACAGCCCAGCTCACGAACCAAAATCAATCCCAAATGCTGTCGAACAAATCACGAGCAAGCAACAAACTGCTGTCACAAGAAGTCTTAACCAGATCGGCTAATGATTCGGCTAGAGACGGATTGCAAGTCAGGTGTGGTGTGGTGCGGTTCCATATCTGTTAATGACTTTCGGTGGCGGCCTCAAAAGTGCAATGGAAACACATTTAATGAGTGCCACAACACAACTCAGCAGGCTTCAGGCTGGCTGCTGATCAATTGCTAGTTGTTGGCCAAGTGAATGTCATTGGCTATTGAAAGTGAATGTTCGTTGCCCCCTGGTGAAAGGATCACTTATTGGGATTGGGATTCCCACTAATGAGGCGCAGGCGGTGGGTGGGGCGGCATTCTCAGCATCTTTCATCTGCAAACAATGTTGCAACAAATGCACTGACAAAGAAAACCACCTTCAAATCGTATACATTTAGTTTTTATATCTAACAATATGGCTACTATTTCCCAGCCAAAATAAAAAGAGTTTGTAGAAAATTTTCATTCCAAATAGTCTCCATATTTAAGTTAAATAAAACTTTAAAACTTTAAAAGGTTTCTTAATTTGTTATGTCCAAGTTTTCTACATTTTTTTTTTAGTTGTTCCCAGAAAAGTCCTAAAAATCGGAACACCAGCAACAATGCAAAGTTATAGCAATTTTCCCTTCGTGTACTGTATGGGTTACAATTGTGCAAGCAGCCCAGAAAACAGTCAGCACTTAATTTGCCTATCAATGCTCTTTTTCAATTTACGTGAGGGATTGCGGCATCTTTGGGCTATGAAATATGAGAACCAACCGCTCCAAGTCACGCAATTCAAGTGTAAAATTACATTTTCTTCATTCATAAAATGCAACATGTTGCTGTTGTTATAGTTGGCAGAGAAAAGCGTGAGCATTTCCCCCTCGTAATGAGGCAACCACAATACTATTGCGGGTGCTGCGGAATGTTGTACTGTTTTGTGGGCAGAAAAGGATGGGAGGTGGGTATGGAAACCGCAGCTCTGGCCGGCCATAGATGTAATACCAGAAGGCGTGAAAAGTCGGTTATTTGGTCAGTAGTGGGCAACAGCAGACACAACAATCAACGGACCAACACCCACAGACATATCCATATAATATCCACATAACATTAAATAATTATGTTTTGAAACCACGCGAATTAAGGAAAATAGATTTTTGAAAAAATAAGAAAAACAGTTTGCAATAATACAAAATAAAAATTTAAAATATTTTACTGTTATCTATGCAAAATAATAATATGATGACAAAAAGGTTTATACATCGCTATCACCCAAGACACATTGTTTTAGAGCCTAATGGCAAGATTACAAATGCATCTTGAGCAGCTGCAGTTCATTTATTTATTGTGTTTATTCTAGGATATATGGCCAACTAAAAACAGCCAAGGAAGCTCACAACCAGTAAAGACTAATACTGCCAAACAATTATGCAGACAAGAAACTATGATGATGCCTTTTGTATGAGCGATTTGTTTTAGTAAATCAAAGAGGCAGTGACAAATGTGTTGTTAGCTATGGCCGAGAATGCATGTAGGTGGCTAACAAACCATTACATTGTCAAATTAAGTGTAAATAACTCGGTTGTATCAACAAATAAATCATGCCACTCAACAGAAAAATCCTGGTCGCAGTCACTCAACTCTGAAGTGCAGAAAACAAGAGGCAGTTAAATCGAACACAAAACGGGGTGAGAAGGTAAAGTGCATTTGCATAATGACAATGCAATTTCAAATAAACGCAGGACACATGTCAACGAATAAATTAATTTACTCTAAAATTATTTATGCAGCAAACAAAGTGAGAGTAGCCCTGAGCAGCACTGCGAAAAAATAAATAAAAAAGTATTGAGGACTTTTGTTGTTTAATTTTGTGGTAGTAGATGTTTAAGGATGTGTATTTAAAATTGAATTTTATAAATTAAATAGACCAAACATTCTCCAAAAATGGTGGTTAGGTTTGAAAGGATAATTAAAGTACATTTAGCAATATGTATCAAGGTAAAATCGTGTAATTATAGTCAGTTTGAAGAGCAAACAAAATTAAATTATTCTATCGTACATAACTATTTTTTTGTAGTGGTTAAACGCATGAAAATGTATTATAAGCCAACTTCATTTCAGCAAAGATCATAAAATAAATTAATTCCGCCAAGATGCACTTAAAAATATGAGAACATAATTTCTTATTTGCATTTATTTTTATCGCCAGTGCATGACCCAATCCGAAACGACACGCACACGACATCCAGCATACAATGCAGGCCAGACTGGGACAGATTGGTCGGTTGGTTGGTTGGTTCGCTGCTGCCAAATGAGGATGGGAGGGGGCTGAGGTGGGGAGTGGGAAATGGGCTCCGGGGTGAGCCTAATGAAGGAAGTATTTGGTGTCTGCTGTGGCCTGAGCACACAGCTATACGGCGGACATGGGCCCCAGCACTTGCAAATGCACCTGCACACCTGCGTCAACGGACGCCTACATGGATTCAATCTGGTTTCGTCTCGTCTCGGCATCGTCATCTGCATTAATTGTATGGCTATGATGGGGCTCTGGCTCTGATGACTATGGCTCTATTTGCCTAAACGGTCAGGAGTCCTAAACTTAAATAGCCAACAATAGCCTGCCTCGATTTCTTCGCCATCAAGCAGCTCCCGGGTGGAATCGAATGGAATGGACGTTTCATTCATCTTCTATCCGATGATGGGTTGGTCGGCGGCCACTTTTCAATTATAACAAAAACTCTCAAACCCTCGAACGAATGGCAAACGCAGTGGGCAACACTCAAAGGCGTGCAATTTGAAATGCCAATTGATTTTGCCCCGGAATAAAAAAATATGTACATTTCTATCGGCAATCCCGGCGACTTGTTAGTTAGCTGGCACCAACAGGCGGCAGTAGCGCAAAAAGTGCTGCAATTGAAACACAAAATAAACTGAAAGTGGCGACTGGAGATGGGTCAATTGTCAGAGTGGACGAAGTTGGAATACTCTTGAATCCGACCTACTATATTTTATTTGAATAATTTCTCAAATCTCTTCCTCCGCTTCATAAAAATAGTTGTTTAGACTTTAATATCTATTACTTATTATATACTTAATAGGCATACTAATTGTTATACCTACATTTTAAATTTAATTGACTTACATAAATTGACAATTTTAGTTAATATACCATTCTGGTCATGTCAACACATTTTATTAACATTATTGAGTTGTATTTGAGTAAAATTGTACTGGCAATGTCCCACTCTTCTACATTACAATAATACTATTCCCTTTTTTCCATAAATGGGAACATATCAAGACAAAAGAAAAAACTACCCAAAAAAAAAAAAAAAAAACCACAGTAAACGCAAACCAAAGTCAGACCAGGAGCGATCCCTACTACTTTTTGCCTCACTCCAAAAACAGTTCCATTCAATTGCTCTTTGTACGATTCATGGCGCGTGATTTTTGCAACTTGTGTTCGCGGCTTTTTGCCAGGCACTATTTTTAACCAGCATAGCAGCATCCTAGTGTACCACCTCCTCCTTTTGACCAACCGCGAACATTTTAGCCAGAAGCCGCAGCTACAATGTTGACAACGTCAACCCGTGTCCGTGTCCACGTCTCCGCCGCCTTCGTGTTTCCACGTCGCCAATGTTTGTCCACAATTCAAAATCATTTAAGCGCGCTTTTTGCTCTTGCTAACTGAAAAAAAAAAAATCCCCCTTTTATGTGTTTCCTTCTGCTCGGCGTAGTTTTTCTCTCTTTTCCCAGTGCTTTTCTTTTTATGGATTATTTTCACGCCTTTGGCACTTTGCATTTTGCCTTTTTGCGGGCTGGTGAAAAAAAGTAAAAAAAAAAATCGAGCAATGCTGCATTGACTAGCATATTTCTTTGGCCTGAGCTTTATAATTGAAAATCCCACAAAGGTGTTGTCGTTGCTTTGTGACTAAATTGAATTTAGTAATCGCTTTTTTATCGACCATTTGAAACTAAAAGAGCACATACACGAACTTCATTGTGCCTGTGTCTATAACATAATTTTTTTTCCTATAAATTGGCTTTGGGCACTTTCTAAACCATGTTTTGGCACGTGCACTGCAATGTCCACTTTGCAAAGCACTCCCCGGAATTCCTTGCCCACAAAGCCATCGGAGTTTCCCTTTATGACTGCCCTGGGGTGGCGACGTTCAGCCAATTGCACGGACAATAACTAGAATTGAGGCACTTAAAAAGGCGTAACTAAAAAAAAAAAGAAAGAAAAAACACATTTTAACATGCATTATGACTATAATGTACGCTACTGTTACCTTTTTGTATTTAAGTTACTGTTAAACTATGTTGAAACTAGATATAATTAGATTTCAAAGAATTTAAAACATTCAAATTAAGATTAAATAATAAGTTAACTTTTCTTTGCATTTCTGCTAAGAATGTTCATAAATAAATTCTGATTTCATTTAACTGATTATTACATTTCTGCCGACAGCAAAATCTGAAATTCTAATTCCTATTTAATAATTCAAATTTTTGGGTAACCAAATAGCAAAGCTATGGTGTCTTTAAATCCCACCAGACAGTCTCCATCCCCTACATTATTCGACCTCAAACACTTATCACGCGATTTAATGGTTCTACTTTCGTTTGATTGCCTGCTGGGGTTCATTAAATATTTATGGGTGAACAGACAAATTATAATTTCTCCGCTTTTTCAAATTAATTCAACAATTAAACTTGAAACCGATTCGCCTGCATTTTTCCGAACTTGAAAAACAGGGGAATTATGTAAATGCTGGGAAGTGAGCGACAAACATTAAAAAAACTGAAAGCAGACCAAATATTGAGACTCATGGATGCGTGTGTGTTAACGCCTCTAAGTCATTGGGCCAGACCAATGCGCGTAACGCTATAATATGAAATTTCACCAGGTAATTTATAACTTTACTTTTTAATTAATTTGAACAGAAGCCGAACAATGGGAGTGGTTCGCCAATAAATAAAAATACAGCACCGTCATAATTTTAAGAAGAAATATGGAAAGGAGAAAAGCTTTGTTTGCAAAATGTAAACATTAGATACTCTAGGCTTTTAAAGATATTGATTTTTACACATAATATATTATAAAGCTTTACAAAATAATTATTTATTTTATAAGGACAGTTTCAAGAAGACATGAATCTTAAATATAACCTTATTTGAAAATATCAACATGTTTGAATTTTAAAAAAAATATATAATATTTAAACTTTAAGCTTAAACTTTTCTGTTTTAGCTTTTTGAGATAGAGCAATTTCTGCACACTCAATCCGATCGCGTGGCTTACCGAAGTTGAATTGAAAATTTTATAAATAATTGTGTTTGGGATGAGCTGATCATGTTTTGTGGTTAATTTCCGAGCAATAGAAAGTGCAAAGGTGAAAGGACGGGATTTGGTGAAAGGAATCACAAACAAATGGGAAACCCAAATAGAACCAGTACAAGCCCAGAGGCCAAAATCAATTTAAGCATAATAAGATGGTCACCCCGGTAATTGTTCGCTAATAGCTTTATTACAAGCCGCAAGACAGCGAAAACGGTAGTTAAAGGCAAGACCGAAAAAAGGTAGTATAAACAAAGCATAGTTGAGACCTGACCTAAGGCAATATAATCAGCCAAAGCCCCCCTTGAAAATCCCCTTCATCATTGTGAGTCACCAAAGCACGCGACTTGTGGTCGCAAAAACTGCTGGGAAAAAGAGTAAAATTGTCTGGAAAAAGAGAGACATGGCTTAAATAAAAGAGAAACCAGCCGGCAAGCAGTGCTCACAGTCAAGGCAAGCAGTTCTGCGCCAGCGATCAAATAAACAAACGCGCAGACGCCAAACCACATTCAGTTTCAATTGGAACGTTGCGCATGCGCCGTGTATAAAAAATTCGCGCGCTTCGCTGTCTTCGTATCGCTTTTTCTATAACCGTTTTTCGGTTCGTTTGTTACAAATCATAAAAAAAACATTTTCTTTTTGCCCGTAAAAAAACCTAAAGACAAATCGTTTAAATTATGAACTGTCAATATTAGTTACCATTATAAACCAGTTGGGTGTTTGACTAATATTTCGATATGTGAAAGTTGGCTAAAAACCAGAAATTTTGATTCTTAGACAAAATTTGCATATGGTGTAAAATGACAAATAATAAATTGTGAAACTTATGAAAAGTGAAGTAGAACAAGTTGGAAAAAAAGGTTCATTGTGACCGCAGACAAAACAAACGACCCTTTCAAATGTATCTAGATCTATGCCCCAATTTCTTTTAAAGATTGAAAGAAAAGAGCATCTCTTAAAAATCAAATGTATATGAGATCTGCATAGGCTGTAGAAAATATTGCACACTAAACAAAGAAATCTATGTTAATTGGGTCTTAGCTGAAATCTCCAAGATTTCACTCAAAAGTAAAAGAAAACCTTTCCTAAACATTTTTGTAGACAGGTTTCCCCTACCTCTAAATTACCCTACAATAAAAATAAACATAAATGTTTTCAAAACAAAAAGTATTTTTTCTTTGTCACCGTTTTAGTCACAACTAATTTATGCAGTCACAAGATAAGAAGGCATCGCCCCTTACTTAGAACCATACATATATTTAAAATATTTTCTATGCAAATTTCTGTTTTTTTTTGTCGTTAACAAAATCAAGTTAATTAATTAAATGTTGTTTGGTGTTTGTGAAATGCTTTCAGTTGGTTAACAAATATGCTTCACTAAGCTATAAACCAAACAGGAATACGAGACAATAACCAAATAATTAAGAGTGAGAGACTCAGAGGAAAATAATGCGGATCCCCAAGGGAAGATTGATCGACTGGCTTCTGCCATTGGCATTTGGTAAGTGCAGATCTTTAAATTACCCGGTCTTACCACAAAGCAAACTTAGTTAGAATCGATAGAAACCAGTTTGTCGGTTCCATTTCGTTTTTTTGTTGATTGGGTGACTGAACGGGAGCAAGGTCGTTTGATTCGCACTAAAAAAAATGTCGTTTTATGTTAGCCTGCCAAAATATTAGAGATTATGCAATCCACAGAGATTCCAACTCCCCCTCAAAACGCGATGTGCCAAAATGCATTGCTTTACGAAATGTCAGTCATTGCGGCCGCGGGGCTTTGACCATCAATTGCCGTTGACAATATGAAAATGAAGATTAAATACCTGGATGCGACACTGTCTGAAATCCCAAATACGTGCGGAAAGTTGCGTTTTATGTATATTTGTGTATCGTAGCGAAAGTACGCGAAGTGATGGATCCGCTATGGATTCGTCCACGTCCGTCGGGCTCTGCGCGGATTATCCGCACAGTGGACCCCACAGCTAACTCATATTTGTATAACAGGACATTAAAAATGTAATGGATGTAAAAGTAAATTTTCATATTGTTTTGGCCTTTCCTCAACCATTTTAATGCAAATAACTGATTATTTGGGGGTTGTAAGTCAAAGAGCCATTGCAAAATAAACTTTACTATTTACAATCTCAAGTATGAAAAACTCTATTATTGATCCTTTCTCAAAATTCACTTCAAAGAGGTCGTTAAAAATTGAATAGCACAAAACAAATTAAGATAATGATAACAGTTGCGCTATAAAAATCATTTTATGTCTTACATTTCAATTAAAATCCACCCAAAAATAATTATCTGGTTGTGTCATGGTCAGTTTTAACACAATCATTTTATTTTATTGATGTAAATCAATTAATGGCGCCATAACAATGCCAGTTCCACTGTTCAATCGATAGAGTAATCTATGGAAAGCCTTGTATTGATGGAATGGCACACAAATTATTATCGCCATCAGCATTGACGGCATTCGGTGACGGTGCATTACAGCGCCAAGTGGATATCTAAACTGGACGCCGACCTGGGAATGAGAAATGGAGGATGGCGTTCGGAAAACGGTGAACGGAGTACGGAACACGGGATTCGGGGATGGATGAATGTTCCATAGTTGAATCCATGGGGCAAAGTTGAGGTAAACGTGCTCCACATCGAGTGCGCGGCATTTGCAGTGGAAAATGCAATTTCCCATCGGGGTAGAGCAAGGAATGTGTGCATTTGTCTGGCAGTGACTTCGTGGGAGATTGGGCAGATGTTTCGGAATTTGGAATGCTGTATCCATGTAAAAAATACCTGTAGCGGGCAAAGTTCGTCCAAAATATTTCGAACTGCATGACACGCTAGAGGATGAGAAACAACTTTACCATCCCAAAAAGAAAACACACACTTCCCGGAGCAATTATGTTAATAACTTCCTAAAAGCGAGCAACTTGGCTTACCTAATGGCCAAAAACCAATTACAGTCATCACAGTCATTCATTTGGCATCAACAAAAAAAAAAAAAAAAATTCGGCCCAAGTTCACTAATTGCCGCCAACAGTTTACATTTTACATAATTTGCAAGTTTTGTCAACTTTCTGCGGTGTTTAATATTTGCAGACCCACAATTTGAAGGTCCATAAATTTGCTTTGGGGCAGACAACCAGCTGCAGAAAACGGGAAAACAAGATTTTTCACTTCCACATGGAGAAAAAAAAGAGTGGGAGTTAGGGGCGTTAAAAGAAAAAGTAAAATGTTTGCCGAAAAAATACAATGAAAAGAAAAACTACAAGTTTGCGGACACTGTCTGTGTCAATGACTCTGAAATGATTTCAACGCGAATTTCTCATTTCGCCGTTTACATTTCACCGATCGCTGATCCACAGCTGCGGGTCAGCAGCGTACGTGGACTTTATTAACAATTGGATAATTGACATAATAAGATGTTCAAATAGATAGAAAGCAGACGGAGTTCCGTCCCGAGCCTGATCCATTTAAGCCACTTTCCACATTTAAATAAAGCTTACCCTCGTTAACGTCTTATAGACCGTCTTTCGGCAAAACAAAATAAACCAACATAAATTATTTTTATTAAAACAAAGTCTATAAGACAATAAGTATTTAACTTCAATTGCAAACACTGAATTGTAAAGAGCAATTATTAAAATCGTTAATTACTTTTTCCATCCGACTTGTGAACTGTAGGGTAACGCAGATAACATTTAATTATATATTCACAGTCAAATCAATTAAAGCTTATATTTGCGAATATTTCCAAGAATATTCAGCAAGTCAGAGAGCTTTTGATTATCTTACATCTCAATTGCCGGCTATAAAAAGTATCAGATCTGCGCTACGCTACACAATAAGCTGGGTTTTAACCGCAATTCATTTTGTTCGAAATTAAAAAAGGTTTAACAAAATTAATAGCTACAAAGGCGTCTTTAACACCCTGATGTCTATTATTTTATTTTTTGTTTAATTTAAATGTTAAATTTGTATAATATGTACATTTTGACTTTTATTTTATTATTACATTATTGTGGTCAATATATTAAATATAAGTAAAATTAACGTTCATCTATGAAAAATTTCTAGCCAGTAAGTAAAACAGAAACATACTAGGAATTTTATTATTATTATTTTTATTATACTCTGATAATGATATGACTCAAATACTATAGTTAATGTATTATTAATAAACAGTTTTTAATATTTTGGTGGGTCAAATAAGACCTAGGCAACACAAAGCAGGTTAAAATGGCAATTTTGTTGGGTTGAATCGTATAAATATTCCCAGCAGTGGTTTAGAGAACCTCAGTTTCCATACTTTAATCAGCGAACGAGATGCACGGAAGCAGCAAACTGACTTTGACCTTGACTTTGGCCTTCGTGCTCGTTTTTCTTGGGTGCCCCACCACCCAAGCCCAACAGGGTGACCTCTTCCGTTGCAATGTGCAGTACAAATGCTCCGACGAAAAAGATTTGGTTTGGGCCATGGCCGACGAACGCTGCCACGTGTTCCACAACAAGTGTCTGCTGAAAGTGGAACAGTGTTCCCGCAAAAATAGTGGAAGATCGGAGCTGATCGAGACAACTCGGGAAATCTGTAAGCCAAGTTGCACAAAGATATGTCCGGATGTCTACGATCCGGTGTGTGCGCAGATCTTCCAGGAGGAGTATATTACATTTAGCAATGAGTGCGAAATGCGCAACTATATTTGCACCAACGAAAGGCGTAAGTGAAACTCTTGATACTGCGAGAAATATCATTCACTGACTTGAGTTTTATTCTGATTTAGCCTACTCCTATTTTGCGGTCGGAGAATGCGTTGAGCAACTAGCTGGCTGATTCTATTTAAAGCATATATTTTGTTTTGTTTTCAAGGATTTTCTATGAATGCAGTTCGCTTTATGACACAAATAAACACAATGCGAACAAAAAACCAGTATGAAAGTTAAAGGGAGTCAGTCATTGCTTTTGAAATAATATGTTTAATATTTATTTTTACTTCAATTTTTGTGTCTTTAAAACACAAGTAGACAGACGAAAGCACCTAAACCAACTTTGGAGTTGACCGAACATGACACGTACTATTCAGTCCTTAAATGAGATTTAACCCAATTTTTTTGGAGCGCCTTGACCAAAAACAGGATTTGCAACACAGCAACTGCAAACCAAAATAAAATAAAGGAAAATAAAAGCAAAGCTGGTTGCACAGATGTGTTGCAATCGTGTCTTTAATGTTTTAAACTGGCCAACTACAAGTTGCACAACTTTTACGCAGCCACTTTTGACTAGCGATTCAAGTTCAATGTTGTCTGGCTTTTCCAGTGGCCACGTTTCCACCACTTTCTTCCTGATTGGCCGCGATTGATCGGATTTAATTAAGGAAAAATTTTGCATTTGCAATATGCAAAACTCATTTGAGCAGCCACAAAGAAACTCCACAGCGCCAATGTCCTCGGGGCAGTTTCGCAATTACGCGATGTCCGAGAGAGGTGGTTGCACCATTTTCCTCCGAGTCCCCATCGAAATCTGTCCAGGTTACAGTTCCAGCCCACAGATTTGCTTTCGTTTGAATTACCTTGGTTACTTTTCATTTTCCCCTTGTTGAGGGTACAATTATTACTACAAGACATTTGGTTAAACAAAAATTGGTTACGTTGGTTTAGCTTCAAAAATTGGTTAAAGAAAAAAATGGTTCACAGGTTTAATTAAAAACCTAACATCTACTCAAATTATAAGATAATCAATGTTGGTCTTTTTTGGTCGTAATAAAAGGTATTTTGAAGTGTATATGGCCCTAACCCTAACGCAAATCAATTCTTTATAATTTAATGGTCAGGCTTAATTTAAAATAAGCATCACTTTCAGACTTCTAATATAATTCTTGGACAGTCTTGTTTAGGAATACAATTTTAAATAATTTATCAAAAAACTATTTCGTTTGCAAGAGCATATAAAAATTCAATCCGCAAGTCAAGGAGGAGACTTGGTTCCATTTTCATTCGGATTTGCATTTCTTAGTTTCTCGCTCTCGAAGTCTCTCATCCACTTTTCACCCAATGGATTTGATTGTTTTATGGCCGTTGGCAAATTTACACAATTCCATGCCGAATAGTTATCAACTTGTCCAAGGAGCGAACTGCAAGTCAAGTGCCTTTGCACAGGCGGAAGTCATACTACTCTGTGCTCTCGAATGCAAATTTCCCACAGCTAAACAAGCTCAACGCCTTGTTCGACGCCTTCGATAATAACTTAATTGATTTATATATCTCTCTCTAACCAATATTTGGAAGGTCCCGTTTTCGGCTTTTGTCATTATGCGGGGGTCGCGTCGGTTGATGAAATAAAAACCGGTGCCGAGAATATGTTTTTAATTTTGCTATGGTATCTTTGGGTCATTAAGTTTTGATTGTCTCATCTCGACTAATGACAAAATTTGAAAGTCAAACGGAGTATGTTCAAAACTTATTTGTTGCGCTCTCTAATTAACAAACAAAGAAGTTCACGTGTAATAACCACATTCAAAGTAAATTCGCATATGAAAATTACATAAGAAAAACAAAATAATAATAATTCAGGGGACTGGCTGACTAAAAAGTCGAAATAGAAATATTTTCTGCAAATTGAAAAAAAGAACTTGTAACAAAAATAACAAACAATAAATTTTGAGGTAATTATATTTAATAAAATGATTGTTTTATTTTAATGCCCCTCCTAAATATTAAATTTGTAATAAACCAAAACATTTAGTTTCGCTTCCATGGAATAACTTTAATTAAATGCGAGCTAATTAGTATTTCAGAGAAATTAAAACAAATAAACAGAAAAAAATATGCAAATTAAATTTTTGTCGTAAACATACTTTACATTTTTGAGCTTTGTTAACGAAACCAGTTGCAAATCGATACAACTAATTTTAAGCGGGATTATGGAAAATATAATGTTATTCAAGTTAAATTTCGCATATATCAAGACAATTAAATTGAAATAACAACAACATTTACTATTTAAAACTTCTATTAGGAATCCAACATTTTAAACGCAGTTGAAAGTAGGTTGGTTATTTTAAAACTCTTCAAAATATGTGTATTAATTGTTATATTTATTTTAAAATCTCTGCTCAAATTATTTAAACTACATATTCAATTTAAGCTATGTGGCAGATTCGATCATAACCAAAACATTGAATAAGCATACCCGCTGTGAATCCAAGCCAGCCCGGTCCTAAATTACCTCACAAGACCGTAAAAACTGGGCTAAAAGCAAAAGCCACAAAATAATAAGAAGCGAAAATATTGCATGTGCAGATGCCTTGAATAAAAACAGCATGGAGTGGAAAGAAAAAAACATTGCTTAGGTGTAAACTGTGTGAATATTTTTCGGTTATTACACGCATTTTGTTATTATTATTTACCCCCCAAGCTTCTCGCTTAAAGTTTTTTTTTGGCAACTACACGAAGCCTTTGGCCAAATAAAGTCTTAAATGAAAAATGTCAACACATGAGACTATGTTTTTCATGATTATTAAAACGAGCAAGTAGAGTGGAGTAAGGTGGGGTGACAGTAGATGATGTGTAATGCCAACAAAACGCCGCATTTGGTAAGAGGCATTCCATTGTTATTGTTGAGGTTGTAACTTTAACTGAAACTGTAACTGAGCCCGGAGTCAACTAAGAAATTGCTGATATACTTAGTGCAATGATGACGGGCTCGTGCGTAACTTAAACGAGGAACCTAATTTACTCCGGCTAGACGAAGTAACTAATACTCTAGGATAACATTTCATACTAATTATAAATAACAGTACATTGTTTTCTACTTCACTACTACTACCACTCATTAAAAGAACACGGATTAATATTTAATCTTCTTTTATAAAGCATAAAAGTCAGGTATAGCTACTTTATATAGTCTGATTTTACAATGCATTCCCGATTATCACTAAACTCTCTAAAAAGAGTATTTTAATCAACTAAGCCGGCGTCTTGAGATGCCTTTATACATTTTTCATTCACCCGATGACAGTTGGCAGTATGACATAATTGGGCATTGTTGTTAAAGTTTCGGTTCGGTTCGGTTTAGTAAAATTTTGTACCACCCAGCTTTTGGGCCAAGAAGTGTTGGCATTTGGGCTTAATTAGTGGTCTAATTACCAAGCAAGTGATATATGAACTAGTTGGCCCACCAGAGTGAAAGTTTCAACAGCTGCTTCAACGAATATTTGTGGGCCAAGTGGCGCGTGTTAAATTAAAACCTCAAGACTTAAAAAATCCCAGCACCTGCATAGATGAAATTACTCGGATTAAAGCCAAGCCAAATCGGCGGTTTGACAAATATGGTTAAAAATGAACTGAACCCGTCTTAATAGCCAAGTGCACTTGTTACGTCTGATTGCACAAAATACTCGTCTTATTGCAAATAAATTATACACTCATCATTGGGGATGCGACTTGGGGATGGAACAGGTTAATTGGTTAACTGTTTGAAAGTTGGTATTCAATTGATGTAATGATCGTAATCAGAGGGAATTTAAGCTGGCTCAATCAAATGTGGAATTTCCTTTCATTCATCGGATCTGGGGTTGTACTCTTTCTCGGTGGCTAATGGTACGCAATTTTGAAATGATTACAGCTCAATTTAATTTGCTCATTAATTTCAGAATGATCAATCTGCGGATCTTAAAATTGTTTATTGTGTTTTAACATTTAGTAATTAAAAAAGTTTTCAAAAATGTTAAGCAACTAGACTCTATTCAACCAAAATAATAATTTCCTTTACAAAAACTATAATAATTTAATTTTTTAAATACATTTGACTTGTATTGCAAATCGCTTTATAATATATTTTTATAAAGCACGCCTTTTTCAGGTAATTGAAACATAAAAATCAAACTGAAGTCAAATCATCATAAAACATTTCACATTATTTTTTTCAATTTTTTAAATCCAAATAAGGCGTGTTTTGATCATATTATATTCAAGGAAATTTTTAACCAACCAAATATGTTAAAAAGTCAATAGAGGAAATAACTAAAATGATTCATTCAAACACTCGTGACCTCACTTGCTACATATGCAAAATACATTTGTCCTAACGAGACTACATTTAAAGCTGATAGAAATACAAATTAAAAGTCTTAAAAAAATGTATATTATGAGCAAATAATATCAATATTAATCAAAATTGAGATAAGCGTAACTCGAAACATTTAATCATCATAATACCAACACATATTTAAAGTCTTATACAGAGCGAGCAGGAAAATCAAATCAAAGTGTTGAAGTAATTTTCAATTACATTTTCCGTTGCATTGCGCTTGACGAATTGGACACGCCAACTGCTAAAAAGTAATTCAGAGCAAATTGTTGCTGTACAAAAACCCAATTTAGCTCCAGATTGACCAATATTTCGTTTTCGATGTCAAACTGTCAGAATTTAAAAATGCAGGCAAAATAGACCAAATGTGATACCGATCTAATTTAACCTATTAGCTTGTGTTTTTCAGGTTGTGACTCTGATATTGATATCCACTTATTATATGCTCGAATACTCTTGCTTTTATGTGGTGGTAATTAATCTTCAATAGTCACTAATTTGTCGATGTTACTCATTTGTCAACCACGATAGTCAAGGTTGATCGTGCGGCTAGCGGGTGATAATTTATAGACGCTTTTACTCAAAGATTTGTTTGCCTCTCGGCGGGGTCTTTATTAACCAAATTAAGGCCAAATCAAAACTTATCTGACCTCTTTCACTGACCCAAACTCAAATAAATATCATGGTATTTCCCTGGAAGAAACGCTTCCATGTAATTAACAAAATAGGTTTGGAATGGTAAATGGTATGGTTAATCGTGCTGTAAAGTTGCCAACATTTACATAAATTTACTGCAATTAAAACTGGCCAGTGGCAAAGGCATATTTACCAACTAATTGATGAAGTTGAAGGTCTTCGGTCGGATAAGCTAATTATTGTGTACGGATTACTGGATAAGCTAAGCATTTTGCTCCCCTTTAGTCTTTCAGGGCAACCGACCACCCATTCAAGTTCTAAAATAGTCGAAAAAATGTTTCTGTTGTTTGGCAATAAACCAACATGCAAACACGATTGTTAACACCTTAGAAAAAAACTGTCGGCCAGTAAAGTTAAGCTTCCAAATTAAGCCAATTAATTTGGCTAGTTGAGACAACAATCGCTTGGCATGAGCCATAGTTAAGACCAAAAAATAATTCAGCCGGAACGATTTCGATATTTGCTAAGCCAAGGAACGCAAAAACGAACCAAAAATGGGTAGGTTTGAAAATGTTATATAAACTGCACCTGAAATCAAGAGTAATTAATTAAAGTGCTTCGCATAGACACCAAAAAAAAACTGTTGTCAAACTTTTTTAAACTACTATTTATGGGCTGTCTGTGAGTCAGCTTGAATTCCATCCTTCTCCATTGTCTGCGGGAGATTTTCAAGTTTTTCACAGGGCAAAAGTGCACAGGGTCAGTATCTTTTTTTGTTCGGTCATTTCGTGATGGTCATTGGAAGTGGAAATCGCCTTGACCGTTTTGGGTCAGAGAGCACTTGTGGTTCTGTAATTCGCTCACGCACAGCCTAAAACTTTATTTATAAAATTGATTAGCAGGGGAATCCCCGAGACAAGTGGTATTATTAGTTTCCTGCTTCAACCCTGACTAGAATTTCGGCAGCTAATCGCTTGTCTTTTTGTTTAGATGAGTCTGATAAATGCGTTTTAAATTATGCGAATATAATGAATATATTGACTTGTTTTGCTTGGTGTTTGTTTATGATTGACGCTTTAAAGGCGTTCAGTAAGCAACACCATTTAAAAATAAATATACAATTCGTCAGAAATTTATAAGCGAACTGGATTTAATATGTTTAATAATTTATTAATTGTAAAAAATGATAATTTATTATTCAAGAGATAACATAAATAATATTCAGTGTGCATACACTAAATTATATTTTTTTTAAATACTTTTGATTCTGAAGACAGGAATTAATATGTAATTTGGTTTCTTAAAACCCAGACCATTGTTATTAATTCGTTTTCATTGTTAAAAAAGTAGTTCCTTTTCCTGTTTTTAGTAATCACCCATCAATGTTTGCCTTTACTTAAAGCACGCTCTTACGGACTCGTGATACAGATTATGACATTCAATGCCTTCCAACTGGTACCATATTAGTTATAGATTTTCATTGGTCAGCCCAACCCAGCAGGGCCGCCAAAGAAACTCAGAAACGTGACTAACGACGGGCTAATTAACAAGATTTACCTTTTCAGTTTCTTTGTTTTTTCCTGCCCCGATTTGCCCTGGTTTCTATCAACACAAAACACCACAATGAACCACAAAAACAACTAATTCTGGTAGTTAACGATTAATTCTGCCTGTGGGTTGGATTAATTGCCATTTAGTAATCGTTGTGGCTGCGGCCTCGTCATGTTCTTAATGCTTTTTATTCCAACAACCTCAGCACCCAATTTCCGCCTTCTATCATATTATTTGACCGTGTTCTAACAGAACCACAAGCAAACACAAATCATGAAACCATTTTTTCCAACCGCAATTTGTATTAACTTGCAGATGGTATTATTGTTTAAACAGATTTTTGTTATGTACATAACTTTTCTTTTAACGTATGTTATATTTAGAAAAAAATAATTCAAACTGATATTTTTTTTATTATAATAAAAGCTTTTAGTATCATATATAATAACTTTTATTAAATTGCATTTCGATTGTTACGCTTCTATGTGGATTTTTTTATGAATCTAAGATATCTATAATTCTGCTCTTTGAAGCCAGTTTCCTTCAACGTAGTTCTCACAGTACAGATGGTTGATTCTGGGGAATCGCTAGCGGATCTATTAGAGATCTGCGAGTGGCGAACCACATTTAGCAGACATCGGCAGCTGGTCGACCTTGCCGTCCGATCGATTTTTAACCGCAGATCGATCGCTTGATTTCTGTAGCGCCGCAGCAAATCGATCGAATCCGTGGCCATAAAACACTAAATTGAAGTTGTGCAGTCTGTTGTTTAATTTATGCAATGTTACAGATTTTCTATTTCTGGCTTTTATAAGTTTTGTTAGCGGCTTTTGTTGAGTTGTAAGTGAATTATATTTAAATTTGTTTTGCTTGGCTTGGCTGAGCTTCGAGTGATAATAATCAGCTCCGAGCCATTTGCTATAGCTTTTACTTTGTTGCATGCGCAAATAAATTACATTTAATTTGCGTAATCATTTTTCAATGGCAAACATTGGATATATTTCTGCATTGTTTTATAGAAGTTCATTACACAATTACTCTGGTGAGGTCAGAAATTCTTAACTATTGCGATTGTTTTGTGAAAGCCTTCATAAATAATATCGGATCTGTGGCGATTGTGGTCTGGGTCATAAGCCAACCAAGAAATTCGAATCGTGCTTCATACGCCCCGTGGACCACAGTGGGATGTGGTTTTTTTCTAACTAGACAGAGAGGGTCAAGCGTTGGGGTCACCAAGAAACAGTGGCAATGTGAATGCCTGGAGAATGTGTGGGAGACAAATTTATTGGTTCAATTTTGGGCAGCCTTGGGACAAATAATATATATTAATTTTATAACGAGGAATTAGTCAGTCACATAAAATATTTTGAAATTACTTTAACTCATAATTACTACTGAGTAGAATTTTATCTAACTATCTTATCAAAACGAAAGCATTATTTAATGTAAT
The DNA here is from genome assembly GCA_018153365.1 of Drosophila fuyamai. Lineage (NCBI taxonomy): Eukaryota > Metazoa > Arthropoda > Insecta > Diptera > Drosophilidae > Drosophila > Drosophila fuyamai. The sequence continues at coordinate 7,540,665 of JAECXW010000116.1, read as the reverse complement.
TTTAAAAATATATTATAAGACGTTTGAAAACTTATGTTGACACAAACAAATAGTTGAACTTTTGCGTTAATTTAACAACAGTGAAATCCATTATTTTAAATTTTTTTTAAATAATCGTAAAACTTTATACTTTTAGCCGGATACTGGTAAATTGTTTAACACACTTCACAAAGTCGTAAATCGAAAATGAAATCTTTATCTGAAATGTTCTTAATTATGTTAATTGGGGTTTCAAAAATGAACCGATAAATTCACCCACCTGTTGGTGTTTTTTTTTAAACCTTCAATTTGAGTTTTAAAATCGGACGATTAACATAATCAATAAAATTAAGTCTAACCCAAACGGTAAATGGCAAGGCAATAAAACACAGTGCCAGCTAAAGGAAAAAACCAATTACTTTCCAATTCCCATTTGAGGAAACACATTTGTGTATGAGGAAGCACTTTACAGACTTATTTTCGTTGCCAACCTGGCCGTGAAATGTAAATCTTATAATGAGATGCAACTGACCGATGAAGGAGGCGGAATGAGTGTGCAAATTTTGTTAACTAAATGTATGCAGAAAGTGTAACAATCATTTTCAACCATTTCCATACAATTAACGGTTGGCCAATGATAACAATTACTTCGCCAAACATTTCCATGGATCGCTGGACGACTGAAACTGGAATGCGAAGAGTGTAGAGGAGTTTAATCCAAGACATGAATACAAATTGCCAATGCTTGTAGAGTTTAACCCTAGCCATGTCGACTGCTTTCCATTTTTATAAAGAAATTCTCTTTTTGTGTACAAATTGTACAAATTGGTTTGAATTCTTATTTGACTTCATTGTCTCAGATGCTAAATTTGGTTTTTATAAATTATGCTTATATTTCACCTTAAAAAATGTATTTGTATAAAATGAAATGATTTCGAAATTAACAAAATAATTGTATATTTTTTTGAAAAGATAATGTCTTTGCAGTTAATTAAAGGTTTAATTAATTTTAAGATGTTAAAGTTAAGTAAATCTGTAAATGTAGTATGCAATGATGGGGTTAAAATTCGACTCCTAGTCTTGGTGATTGGCAAACCAATTCTCAAATCTCCCAGTTGACAAACGTGGTCGACGATTTTGACTTTGATGAACGCAGTTTGATTTGAAGCACAAACTAGGACGAAACGGGTGTCAGAGGGGTGTGTTTTTCCATGTTTATTTAATGGGCGGTTAATTTTTTTTGGTTTTCTGTGCTCTCCGCAAAACGTCGACACACAGTTCAAATGCTTATATTGGGTGCCAGTGGCAGATTGCGACATTTGGCAAACGAACCGAGATAGCCGATTGAAGGAATGGAAGGAAAACCCATTCACTTTTTCTGTTTCTGTCGCGATTGTCGTCACCGACGAGCGGAAAACGTGAAAAATAACAATAAAAGCGCAACAAAAAAGTTTAAATTTATGTAGTAGTTTTATACGAATTTGTAAAAGCGATTCCGTCGATCAAGTTACGACTTCGCCCCAAGCGGATGTTTGTTCTGGCTGATTATGCATTTGATATATGGACTAGACAAGTTCTCAGCGATTTACCGGAATGCAGCTTAAAGGTCGAGCTTAAACCTAAACAATGGATACAAATAATACGCAAAGACATAAAACATTGTGGGCAGTTCCAAAGACAGAAGTTGGGGTGTGAACTGCTGCAAGTGCCGAATTACCCACGATTGGTGTGGCTAGAATGGAATTAACATTTCACTTAGTTCGAATTAGTGTGAACTAAGATAAATCGGGTTTAAATTGATTATCCATGGGAATAAAAAAAAAGTAAAAGGATAAATTAAAATGAGTTATTTTTAATGAAAAATTAAATCCCGAGACCGAAAACCAATTATAAGATAGTAAGTACTATACTAATTTGAAAACTGAAAACCTGCTTGTTAATTATACAACTAGCTGTAATGTAACTTTATTTACAACTTAACCTCCGACCTAATTTAAACAAATTCGGAAGGTAATTTAAATATTTTACTGTTAAACAATGGGAGATCGTTTAGAAATCAATCCACATAGAGAAACAGAAGTAGCAATTTAGTTCGCACTTTAGTTGGCTAATATTTGGACCACCCGAAATTGTGCGATTGGTTTATTGCATTTTACGGCCTCTATAATTTGTCTTCTGGCCAAAAACGTAAGTGAAGGCAAATTTGAGGCCATGCGCCTTTTTTTTTTTTGGCTTGAATCCAGCTCGGACAGCCAGCAATTTGAGCTTGACTTCTTGGACCCGACTCGTGTAATGCCTGCTTTACAGATGTGGAGTTTATAGTTTTAGTTTATGGACTTACATGGGCGATTTTACCATTTGGACCATAAATGGCCACAGGCGCGAGTGGTATCGTTTGGGCCATTATAATTTGGAGTCGCGGGCTGAGTGGCACAATAATCGGATCGGTGGATCCGGCCAAATCAGTTAGCGTCGTGCACCATTCGCCAACCTCAGGCAGCTGATGATGATGCGATGGCCACAAGCATTTCCAAAACAACAGCGAAAAATTAGAAATGGGTGGCAAAACGGTTAATGGAAATGGTCGAGGCGATGACAAAATTAAAATTCATTCACGCTCAAGTAAATATTTACGCAATAAATTTGCATTTAATTGCATTTGAGCGACGCATACCGGGGCGGCCACAAAACACTGGCCGAAATCAAATCAAATCAAATTAGAAAACAATCCACCAACGGACACTGCTGCACTCTAAAAACGTTCCACACCTCCCGTAAAGCCGAGTGACCAAAACAATTCGCTCGACGTTTCGAAATCTAATCAAATTATGCGCCAGAAATGTCAAAAAAGCGTGAAATGTTTGGCTCCGGGGCGAGTGAATTAACCCAAACAGGTGAGTAGAGTACTCCATGTCTGGTCCACCTGTATCTCACTCAACCCCATTATATCGCTCATCCCACCAGAAATCGCATCAAAATTGCACAAAATAAGAAGCGCTCAACAAATCATTTGCAAATTTTATGCAAAATACATGCAAAAGTGCTTGGCAAATATGGCCTGATCAGTATTCGTATCTGTATCTGTATCTGTATATTCCCGCCTCTCTGATTTTGACCACGAACATTTTTGGGAGCGCTTCTCCCGAATTGAACTAGAATTTCAGTGGGCGATAGTGAGAGGGGGGCCAAAAACAGCGACTGTGACTGCGGCTAAAATGTTTTTATGCGGTTCGCTTAATGTGTTTTGGCCATAAACCAACTGACAACTGGGCAAAACAGCTAAAAACCCACGGGTTCAAATGTGCGAATTTTCGGAGAGTGGCAACCAAATGACAACGATAACAAGTCGAATACCCAGAGGGGTACGAGAAAAATCTCCTGGCCATTCTCCTCCTATCAGAAATCATTCTCAAACTTTTGTTGCCTGCGTTTATTTGTTTTCGCGGCCGCCTAATTGCATTTTCAACATTCCACCACACTCCCCTATTTATATTGTAATTGAAAACGCATTCAGGGTGTGGCGTTGGCCATGACAAGTTTATTTAGGATAGGCACTTCCTCCTTCTACTTCTGTTCACATCGCGTGATTTTTTGCTGTCTAAAAATGCTGTTAAACAAATAACAATTATATTAGCCAGCCTGGGAAACTATGCATTGAGTAATGTTCAGAAAAAATAGAGTTCATAAATAAAAAGCAGCACGACATGTTTGGTTGTAAGCATTTGCTCTCGAAATCAAATGTTTTTAAGGTTCTATATTTTACTTTCCCCTTAATTAATCTTACTTTAGATGTTATTATCAAGAACAGCAACCAGCACATTTATAGATATAAAATAACAACATTTGCATCTATTTTTCTTTATGAGATTTCGGAATATAGACCAATCTGAATTGATCAAATTATTCCTAATGTTGGAAATCCTTTTCCCCTCAGTGTGTGATTGGCAATTCCATTTGCGACTTGATTCCATTGCAAATCCCAAAGCCAAATACAAGAAAATTATTAGCAATATGCGAGAGGCAAATACAACATTTTTCAAAGGATTTATACCTCAGCCGGAAGTTGGAAGGCAGATCTAATAAGCCCCAGCTTCACAGGGGGACAAAGGCAACTGCCGGGGACAGCAGCATAAATCTGACACGTTGCCCCAAAATTAATTCCATACGAGCCACTTGGGAGCGACTCTTGGCTGGAAATTGGGTACAGCCAGATGGCAGATGAGCTATCGCAAAACATTTTGGTGCCCCGCAGGCAGGATGCAAGCACACAGACAACTTATATTAATTAATGCAAAATTGCATTACGCATACGCACAGGTGTGCGGAGTAGATGCTGCCTGGCCAACACATGAAAAAGAGTCGTAAAATGAAAACTCCTTTAGACAATAAAGAATACAACAAACTGGCAAGTGAACCAAGAAATTTTCGTTTATCGTCATGTTAGGAAACGGGGACAACAAAACTTTTCTTTCCCTGTGCACAAATAGTATTGGTAAATATTTTTTAAATGTCTTTAGTTTTACTTAATTTGTCAACAATGTGTTGATGAAATTAAATGTCATAAGATTTACAATTATTTATATATTAAATAATTATTTACAATTATATACCAAGATAATTTCCATCACTGCAGTGGGTAAAAGCACTGTACAGTGAGTACTCCGCTACCCAACCCTGATGTCACACATGCAACAACCAGACCTTTCTTGCATCTAAGTTGCCACTTAAGCCCGACCGGCCCGCTCTCCAATGCAAATTATCTGCCCCACAGCTCTGATTTGGCTCGAACTTTCGGACACTTATTGTGAGACTGCCGACTGCCGACCGTCGATGTCGTGGCCCGGGTCCCAAAGTCTGCAGATTGCTAGTCGGCATGGCAACTTGCAACACATGCCACACAGGACACGAAAGCTGGGCCAGGCCAAGCCAAGCCAATCCAAACAGGCCAGGAATGGCGAAACGAGCAAATCACACAATTACTTATGTTCCACAGTGATTGGTCACATGGCACGGCTTAAACAAGACTAACACAAAATTAATTCCCCCCAAATTATAACACATTTTGATGAGATCCCAAAGAATTTGTGTCCTTTCTAAAAACAATCCCATTTGACATAATTAATCCAAACCAAATTTATGTTTGATCTTTGGTCATTGTTGACTGTACTTTGAGCTCATTGATGAAAGCAGCAAGTAATTACATTAATTTACTAAAGTAATAAATTACCTACTAGTTTTTGAACTGATACATGAAAATATATAAAACAAGAGAGAACGCTATAGTCGGGTGCCCCGACTATCAGATACCCGTTACTCAGGTAAAAGGAGTGCGAGGGAGATGGAGATAGGAACTTTGATCACGCATAACTTTTAAACGAATGGTCCGATTTGAAAAATTTCTTCTACATTTCGATAGGTATTGATAAACACAATAAAACTGCATTTTTACTTTTCCGAAATATTTAAATTTATATTTAAATAAAATCGTATATAAGCGATTGTGGGCGTTAAAGGGGGCGTGGCACCTTTTTGAAACAAACTTGCGCTGCGTAGGAACTCCTAAAATCTGCATGCAAAATGCCAATCTTCTAGCTTTTATAGTTTCCGAGATCTCAGCGTTCATACGGACGGACAGACGGACAGACGGACATGGCTAGATCGACTCGGCTAGTGATCCTGAACAAGAATATATATACTTTATAGGGTCGGAAACGCTTCCTTCTACCTGTTACATACTTTTGCACGAATACAATATACCCTTTTACTCTACGAGTAACGGGTATAATAATGTGAGTAGGCTTTAAGCTAATTTTATGACTTTGGCCGTTAAATTTATTAAACATAAATAACACACTTCACAAGCTATAACTTTTTCTACATTCTTAAAAATTGAATATTGAGCACTACTTCTTTTTGTTTCTTGGTAAACATTTTTAATAACACTTGCATTAATGTGCAATTGCAAATAATAATAAAGTTTAAATACACTATCTATGCTAATTAAAGAATGATTTTTAATAATTAACTAGTTTGGTTTGTGTGCGGTTTAAGCTTAATTTGTATAACGATTATCCAAGATAAAATGGTTTACAAAATTCCTTTCACATATTTTAAAATTCTTGATACTCAATTTAACTAACCAATTTCGAACTATATATCTATTATCCCTGAATCAATCGGCGCATCACTGCCCCCTTTCATTCCACTGTCGTCAGGGGCTGGGGCTCCTCCCATGGGGGTTTTTTGTGCCTCTCTCGACTGCCACGGCTCACTAAACACGGCCAGCAGAAGCGGAGAGTGTGGCCAACAATGCACACGATAAACAAACTGCTGTTAGCCATATGCAGTGGGGAAAGATGCAGGAAAAATTTGTTTGAAAATTTACCTAATGCTATTTTATAATAGTTTTTCTTTTACGGTTATGACAGCGCTGCTTGGTTTCTGTGGTTAAGCTTCGTTGGGTCGGGGTTTCTGCGCCAGCCAAGTCATTTAATTGTAAGGTCTGCATCGATTGCACAATGTGGACTGAAATGAATTTGTCTTTTAATATTGAGATTTTATGTAGCTCAATTGTGCAGGTATTTCCATCGTCTGAAAATAAATCTCCATCTCAATCTTTAAACTTGTACAAAAAAAATTCTGTTTTTCCTCTAAAGTTTAAAAATATTTGCATTATAACTTTGCAATAATAGTAAAGAAGTTAAATCCATCTTTATCTTTAAAAATGATCATTTACTACCTCTTGATAAAAACAAACTATTTTTTTTTAGTTATATATTAATAACATACAAAATTGTTATATAAATATGGACAGGGTTCCAGACAGCAGAGCTTTCTCCTTCTGAAAAATACCAGTGAATTTCTGTGATACCTTATCAATTTACACCTATCTGTGAAATCAACGCTCGCTGCGAGTTCTTATTCGACTCTCAATTATTGGTGATTCTGGCTGCTGTAAAATTGAAGTCATTTTTCGGAACCACCTGAAAACCAATATTCCAACCAATCATTTTTAGGGTGTGGCTGGCTGCGAGTCCTCAACCGATCGCAACCAGGCGCAGTTAAGGATTTCACGCAGATTCCAGCGGGCATGCGAATCTGGCTCCAGCAGCACCGAAACCGTAGCCTTCGCCTGGGCTGAAATCAAATCCTGCAGCTTCCGGCGGAAGGCGAACTTGCGGTTGCGCTGATCCTCCAGCAGTTTGGTCAAGTTGCTGTCATCGAACGGCATCTTGGCATTCATCATGATGAACAAGATGACACCCAGGGACCAGGCGTCCGCCAATTTTGGGTCATAGGGTCGTCCGCAAACCACTTCCGGTGCGGCGTAGGCAGCCGATCCGCAGTACGTCTCCGACTTCATCTCCCGGCCGCTATCGTCGCGACAATAGCGAGCGAATCCAAAGTCGGCCAGCTTGATATTGAGACGCTTAGAGAGCAGAATGTTCTCGCACTTGAGATCCCGATGGGCAATGCCCAGATTGTGCAGATACTTCAATGCCTTAGCCATCTGTAGAAACCAGATCTTCGATTGCTTCTCATCGATGGGACCAGTTTTCTTGATGTGCGACAATAAATCTCCATTCTCCGCATAGCGCATAAAGATGAAGATCTTCGGACCACGCTGCAGGATGCTATGGATCTGTATGATATTGGAATGATCGATCTTGGTTAGGATCTCCAGTTCGCGCGGAAAGAACTTGTTGACGAAATCAGTGGGCGCCTTTGCCTTGTCGATAATTTTGCAGGCCAAATTTACGCCGTGTCCGGCATCGTCAGCATATCCGGCTGTAATAACCGTGGCATACGATCCTTCGCCGATTTTGTGACCCACATTGTAGCCCCGCTGAGCCAATGCATCCACATCCGAGCTGCGCGTACTTAACTGGCGGTTCCCAGCGTTGGAGTTAAATTTGGACATGGTGGTTTTCGAGTCCTCGGCGTGCGTGTAATTTTTACTTCCAAGTGTTTCCAACTAGGCAATTTGATGGTGGCATTAGCAAATGGTTTGATTTAATGTGGCGAACATATTTACCCTTAATTTGGTTGATTTCACAAACTATAATTTATTGCCACTGTGTGTATTTAACTTACTAAATTCGAATCCAGAAATTTTGACAATACCTACAAACGTTATGGAGAGTGAAAGAAATATAAAAATATACGCAAGACCTTCTAAGATTGTTGTCGACATGAATTTTGTCTGAACGAACACGGATTACTGAGTTTCAAACACAAAAAATAATTATTTGTGGAAATCTATCTTGACGACTGCTGAAGCCAACTTTTATTTAAGCTTGATTTTGAACAAATTTTGACGTTTATAAATAATAAATAAATGAAAAAATGATAATATTGTATTTTATTTTTAATAAATAATAAATAAATAACAAAAAATTTGTTTTCCTGCTATTTTAGTAAAGAGTACACCATAAACCGCAAGAAAACAGGGTAAAACGCAATTAAGCATTTAATTGCAAAACAACAAACATTTCTTAAACTCTTAGAAGTCTCTGTGGTTTTTTGCTAGCATAAGCAAACAGAAATTCAAGAGTTTGTATATGAGTTTTGATGAGACTTCCACAAACAGAAACCATAAATAAGCAAGTTCACTCCAAACGCATTTGCAATACATTAGAAGTTTATAAATATATTCATAAAAAAAATGAGAAATCTAAGTTGTTAACAAAATAACTAATATTTACATATGTTTTGTTTACAGTTTCCAGCCTTTTGGCCTTAAGTCAAGCCACTGGTTCAGCCCCTCAAGCCGCTCAAATCATTAGAAATTCCCGGGGTAGCCACAACAACAGTGACTCTGAGCTGAGTGCCTCGGAGCGAAGTCGACGACTGATACCGTACATGGCTTTCTATCTGCCCGCCCCCGAGTTGCCCATCAATCAGCAGTATGCCACCAAGCACTCGTCGTCGGCTGGCGGGGCTCAGCTGCAGGCACCACCGCCGGGACCTGGAAGGATACCCGTGCCAGTGGCCTACATGCCGCAGCAGAAGCACCATCCACACCACCACGGACCACCGCATCCGCCACCAGTGCCGCACTATCAGTCGGGCGCAGGCGAGGTGTACCACTCACTGGTGATTGGAGGCCACCAGCATCCGCATCCTCATGCACCCCCACATACACCACCTGGTCATGTTAAGGAGCAGCAGGCTATAACCGATTCGGGTGCAACTTTTATTGCCTACAAGCCATTGAGCCCGACGAATAAGGCAAGTCACAAAGTAGTTTTACCCTTGAAAAGGGTATGTACATATATAGGTTGCCTACATTTTTACCTCAAATACCAATTGTAGTATTCAATTAAAATAGCAAGTTAGTTCTAATTAGGAGGTTTGGTCTTGACAAAAAAATATATTATGTGCTTGTTTAAACATTAAATTTATCAGGAAATTAATAGTGCGTAGTTTTTCGAACAAATTCAATATAATTTGACAGGTGATACTATTTCGCAACCTACAAAATCACTTATTTATAGAACCCATTTAATCGAAAAACGGTCCGCGATGGTATGCAAAGTGTACTTGGCTGTTTTCCCATTTCTCTCTTTTACAATTGATTCCATAGGTCATAAATAAGCATAAATAATCACGTAATTCATAATTTACATGCACGCAGCACAAGACAGTGCAGCATTTTCCGCCGCTGCCGCCGTCGCCAAAGGAGCAACTGCAGCATCCACTGCAGCCACAACAACAACACCACCCGCTCCTCCACCACCAAAAACAACAGCAGCATCATCCACAGCAATTTGAGATACTATCACCGGGCTTGGTGGCATCCCAGTCGCAGCGCCAGCGAGCCAAACAATCAAAAATCAATTTAACGCCATTTACAGCGCAGAACACATTGCCGGGACAGTTTATACCCATTATTTATACGCCAGTGAGCAGCGAACCGGGCTCCTCCAATACAATCAATTACAACAACATCCAAAGCAACCTGAAGCAGCCAGAAATTGTCTACAAAAATTCCCATCAAACACAAATCGTTACGGATTATGTACACGCTGTTGTTGCCTCAGCCGAACAGCCTTCATCATCGTCATCCGGCGAGGAGTTGAAAAATGAGGAAAAGGGAGAGGAGGTGGAGCAGCAGCATCAGCAGGAGGATCATGGATCTGAAGAGGAGAAGGTGGAGGAGCAACAACACCAGCAAGTGCAAAACAATCCAAGGTAAGATTTCTTGTTACATGTGAGTCTTATACCCAAGAGAAAACCTCTGGTGCGAAAGCTTAAATGTAAGTCAAGCTCTGATCTCATGGAATGAAACCATCACCTGCTTGATAGGCAGTTCTCACAACCACGCCCACTTATATATCGTGTGGTGCTCCGCTTGAAGTTGCAATATTGCATGCCGAATACAAATTAAAAAAGTTGCCACTGCTGCTACCTCTAAACTAGATTCATTTCATCTGTATTTTGGCAACAAGTTCACATGAGCAACTAAAACAATTATCTCACCAGTTTTATTTAGTAACTAATTACAAAATTTTAGGGGATTGTAGAATATGATCATTTCAGAAAACTGTAGAAAATCGTTAATCCAACTAATGAGAAGCTAAAAATAATTTTTTTTGGTCTAGCAACCACAAACTACCCCAAAAACATTTATATTTATTGCAATTCAATTCAGAAGTCGAGCGATTAAGTAGGAAAAGTTCAGCACAATTCAGTGAAACAGAAACTTTAAAATATTTCAATTTGAACCATGTGCAACTGAATCTGGGATTCCGTAAGAGACGGATGCTGTTGCATGCAATGCCCTTGGGCAGAAAAATCAATTGCTTAAATGCACCGGACCCAATCCACTACAATCTCTGGCTCCGTCCGCTCTTCTCCAACTCTGAATCCGGCTCTTGCACTTCGTCACCGTCTTGCAACTGCAGTGGTGGTGACGTAAGATCAATGACGACAACGATTGCGACTCCAATTGCCGTTCGATGTACAGCAGGAGGCACTGCCAGTGGGCAGAAGTGGGCTGAGACTCGACCTGGCCAGTGTCTCATGTACCTCTCCACATGCTCTTGTAGTAATTGCCAAATTGGAAATTCATGTCATAAATAGCCAGCGGGCTCTGGTCAAAAATCTGTCATACAATTGTTATCTGGAGATGGTATGGGAAATGGAAAAACACGCCAATCAGCGGTGATTTTTACAACCACCCTGCTTCTATCAAACATGTGGCAGCTTTCAGGTGTTTTTTAAAGTTTAAATTATTTAAATATTTATATTCAAATGTAGAAAAAAGACTATTTTTGAGTGTATCACACTCTCAGCTGCTTATAAAAGTTTAAAATAGTATGTAAGCCAAAATGTTACAGAAAATATGGACATCGCTCGTAATTTACAATTTAAATGAGTTTTACAAGCTTTCTTGGCATAATGGCAGAAATGTACGAAAAATTTCAGACCTACATGAGTTTCTATAACATAAAAGCCAATTGATATCAAAGCTTAACACCCCATGACATTTTCGCTTAGAACCGAAACCATAACCGCTTTGCATGACAACCCACCCACAGCATTGGCTACGCTTCCGTTTCGATTCCCGATTCGAGCGCAGTCACCGCCACCACATCCTCCAAAAACGCATTGATAATACATCAAAAGTCACCGACATACGGGCATGTAAGTAAATACGAAAGTTACTTCAACATGGGCCCGTCCACGACAAGTCTTGGCTATCATCCCCATCAGCAGCATCCGCACATGACGCCCCAGGAGAAATATGTGCTTTACTTACAACAGCGCATGAAGCATCAAAAACAGCAGCAACAGCAGCAGAATTACGACTTTTCACATCCGGTGGTGCCAGCACAAAGCAATACACTGGCTGGTAGCCACCACCAACAGCACACCCATCTGCATCCCCATCAGCCGACCCGCCAGCAATCACACAACAACCATCACCCACAGACTCAGACCCATCACCCGAGCAAGTACGATGGCCTGTACGTAAGGCCGGATGCGACTGCTGGCCAACAGGTGCTGCACATCCCGCTGCGCGCCCTCATGGCCCATGTCCAAGAGCAGTCGCACTCCCAGACCCAGTTGCAATCGGAGTCGCAGGCACAGCCGCCGCGGCACGAGATCGCCAAGGATGAGCCGCTTGGGTAAGTTGTCCATTTGGAGCGCGGAGCAAGGATAATATAGTATAAAAGTTGATTTATGAATGGAACGAGTTTTCTTTAAGGGTGTTTATACAAATGAATAATCTTTCAATAAGCAAATTTCGATATATTCAATATATACATATATCTCTCAAGAATGAAATACCTAAATCAAGAATACCACTACATGCAAATTCATTCTCACTTAATGCTACCTTCCGCTTGGCAATTATAAAGTGCCTCAAAAGAGCTCTCCCTAAAGCGTTGATAATTTTTTTTAGTTCCCCAGCACCGCCGCAGTTTATTGATTATCTAATAGATGGGCCAAGACAATCGCTGGAAGACGACCAGCAGCAGCATTCGCAGCATGAACGTCCTTCGGCGCATCCACCGCCGCAGCATGCTTATTTCCTGGTGACCACAACAGCCCCACACGTCGAGCACCAGCCGGTGCCCCAACTGCATCCTGAGATTTCCACACCCCGCCCACCGATTCTCTACAATCATCAGCCCACACTTAGATTGCAGCCAGTGCATAATTACAAAGCCACCAGGCGTCCCATCTACGTGACCACGCCGGCGCCTGCGGGTCCGTCCCCTCCAAGTCACACGGTGGAGATTACGCCAAAATATGTTTACGTTTCCGGTAAACCCCCCAGTGCCCAGAATCCGGAGTTACCAATTAGGGAGCCATCGACGGTAACGCCTATTAAACTAAAACCTGTTTTCAAATACGCCCATGAGCGCCCTCCATTAACGCCAGCATATATCCCAAAGGATGAGGATCAGCTACCTGATATTCGCACCTCATCGCTGGCCGAAATTCTTCATAAGCTTCAGGCCAGCAATCATCTACCACAAACTTTAACTCCCGACAATATCGACAACTCTATTAAGACACTGATTCGCATACTACAAAACCTAAAGCAAACCCAAACCATTGTGGCAAATCCTCCGCAGCATCATGAGGAGCACAAACCCAGTTCCCAGAACTATGATTATAACGAAGAAGAGCACCACACCACGTCCACTGGATCAGAGGAGGCTAATGAGGCGGTTGCTAAAACAAAAGGACCAAGTGGGTTGCTTTTTGTTAAATATATTTTACCTAATTTTATAATTTTAATAGATAAACATCCTGGACCAAGTACAGGAAGACCTGGCATTGATTATCCCAACTACGAGAAGATCCCTCAAACCAGTTTCGAGTGCACCAAGCAACGATATAAGGGATTCTTTGGGGACCCGGAAACCAATTGCCAAGTTTGGCATTACTGTGATCTCAATGGGGGAAAGGCATCGTTTCTTTGTCCCAACGGAACCATATTCAGTCAGGTAAGAGACGGTTTTAATTTCTGGGGAGCAACTACAAAAATATCGAGTCGATTTTTTTTTAGATTGCTCTGACCTGCGACTGGTGGTTCAATGTAAAATGTTCTACGACTGCACAACTTTATGTGTTAAACGAGCGTCTTTACAAGTACATACTGCCTTTTAGCCCCAAGTTTCCCGAGGACTACAATGGACCCATTGTGGATAAGTAAGATAATAATAGAACTCAAGAAGTAATTATTTAATAATCTATGTTCTACTTAAGGTACCTGGCCATGAAGTTCCAAGAGATGGAAGAAAAGATGCGTCAGGAAAAACAGCGCAAGGCTACGCAACAGACGGAAAAACCTGTTGATCCTCCATCCACTCCATCGCTGCCCAAAAATCACAAGCCCGAACCCAAACATGGAAGTGGAATTAATGCCCAGGTTTATGAGCAAAGCTCAGAGCGAAATTTGCTGATCGATGATGAAATAGATGACATATCAGAGCGTGGAACCTACGACACTTATGAGCAATCAGCTCCCACAACTATAATGGCACCCACAAGCACCCAGGACACACAATCCTATGTCCTTAAACCTATCGTAGTGTCCTCCACTCCACAACCACATCCAGAGATTGATTTCGAAGTGGAACCAACAGCTCCGGAAAGCAGTGAAGAGGAGGATAAGCTGCAAAGTTTAAGGGAAACAAAGGAGGCTGAGAAATCAGGGCGGGAAACCACAAAAGTAAGCGTGGAAAAACTGGAGGTAATTGAGATTAAAACAGATGGAAATACTGGACAACTGATGCCCATCAAGAATACTAGCAAATGAGCATTCTTTGAAAGGATGAAGCTTGCCATATTTGTAATGAGAAATTCGTCTGCGAGTTGGTTGTAAAATCGCCTAAATTATTCTTAGCGAGCAAGTACTGTAAATAGCTAGCTGTAAATGCAACTGTATACATACCTATAGCTATAGTAAAATAAAATCTGACTAGTAAGTAAAAAGTACCGCAGCACTTACCTCCTGGCCATTTTGGATGTTGAGAAGAGCTGAGTTCAATGAATTTAAGGAGGCCGGAATCTCGGACGCATAGCGTTGATTCTGAGAATAAAAAAAAACATTTTAATTAGGATTTATTTCAATAATAATAATCAATACAGAACATATTTTGCACTATTTTTGTTTTTTGCTCTGATCCAATAAAAGCTTAAATAAAATGAAAGTGGACAAATAAAATTATTTAAACTCGAAGACTATGAATTAAATTTTTATCAAATTCAATTGAAGCGGTCAAAATTAATTCATTTGCCTTAACTAAGAACAATGAAAAATAAAGTAAAAACAATTTCTTTTGAAAAAAAAACTATATGTTCTTAAAGCTTAGAATGCCAACATCGACTTCATTCGCTTCATTTAGAGAATGTTTAATATCTCATTTGTAGATAAAAAATTGTTTAAGAATTGATTGTTTCTCAGTTGCACAAATATTTTTAGTAGGTGAACATATATTGGGTTTTTTAAGGATTTTACTAACAATATCGGCCATTGGGCGAGTGCGGTGGCTGAGATGATGAATGGATGAGCAGACCGCGCAGTTATTGCGATTGCACTGCTGGCAGTGCACGTTCTTCGGCAATCGATGTTTTGGGCAAATGCTGAAAGGCAGTGTGAAGAAGTGGTTGTCCACTCGTAATCCCTTCCTGGTTTGGGTCTGCGTTTCGATGGTGGTTTTCTGGAACACGTGCGACTTCAAGACGCGACTGTGATTGTGCACCGCATCGAAACAGCGGCGACAATAGAAGGCGTTGCACTGACTGCATTCCCCGGTGGCAACTGCATTTCCACACTCGCTGCATTTGGTGGACTGGACAATCAATTCGCTCGTTGAGTTAAGAGACAGGGATTTATTCGACGTTTCCGTAGCAAAACGCCGAAAATAACTGAGGCTGCTGGTTTCCCCCAGCACATGATAGTTAAGTTCGTAATAGTCGCGCACGTTGCCGGAAAATGTACTAGCCGGATCCTTGGCCCTGATCGTTGGAGGAGCAGGATTTTGGCAAACAGCACACTTAAGATCCTGGCGATATGTCCACACGCAGCTCTCGCAGAGATTATGTCCGCAAGGCAGCAGAAAGGGTCGATAGCTCTCTGATAAATTAGGAAATAATTAGTCAATGCTAATGATGAATAAAATAATTAATAATAAAATAATAATAAAATCCTCATAAAATGAGGGGCCCAGTAAAATAATGTAAGCCTTAACACAAACAATCTAAGATAAAAAATAATTTTTTTTAAATATACTAAATAAAATATCGTAAAGCAAAAATATTCAAAAAAAGTATCACATTTATTCGAATAGGATTAAAAGCATTTGGGGAATATTAAGATTCTTTTTCATTCTTTTTTTTGTGCAAATGCATATTGTATGTACATGCATACATATGTAAGTATGATTCACATGTGTACGTCCATTTGATTTTCTGATGTTTGGAAGAGCATATCAAAGAGGACTGAAAAACTCATGGAGTAATAGTAAAGTGATATCTCACATAACAGAACAGAGATGCAATCTACGAATTTTTACTTTTAGACAGAGAATTTGTTAAATTTGTTTTAAAATGCATGATATTTTTAAAATGGTTCATTGCTTATTGAAAGTTTTAAAGAATAATAATGAAGAATAAGAATGAAAGTTGTCAAAAAGCTGACCGTTTGGGTCAACCTTTTATTTCTTAGCTTTTGTTTTAGTCTGTTCTTGTCTCGCTTTTAAGCTGGCAACACTGTTCACTATGCGAGGCATCTGAAACACACATACACACACATGGTATGCAAAATCTCCTGCCAATAATTCTTAAATGTTTATGAATTAAAACGACATCAGTCACTGATTTACAGTTAAAACAAAACACTTACCTTCCCTTTGATTTCTATTGTACGAGTAAGTGTAACCTTTCGTACATTTTGGGCAGCGCAGAAGATTCTGCAAGTTTGAGGCCACAAATTTGCGATCAAAATGCTTAACACCGCTGTCGTCGGCAATCATTTTGTTCGAAAGCCAACACAAACCGCCGTTCAACACTTTTTTTTATTGTGTTTATTATTAAACTTGATAATATTTAGTAAAAATTAAAGCTCTCAACTACGAAACTTATGACCCAAGCGCGCCTGCGAATTGGAAGAGAAGGAGATAGAGATGAGAAACCATTGATGTTACTATCGATAAAGTAGATAAAGGAACTATCGATACCCTCAAAGACACATCCTGTGGGAACAGATAGGAACTTCATATGATCTTAAGATTTTAAAAACATTGTTTTTGTCTTTCTCTACCTCAATTGTTGTTGCCAACCTAACACATTTTTAACTCCGTTTTAAAAAGTTAGCTTGCAACGAAATGGATTAAACAATTTACATCTAGGGAATGGATTAAAAAATGTACATTTACAACATTTTTGTTTGGATTATTTTATAACACATCACTAAGTTTTGAATTGAATCCCAATATGGTTTTTAAAAACTGGTTTTTAAAAACAAAAAGTTAACCCACTTATCCAATAAAATTAAAATTTATCCAAAAACGTCTTTATTCCATCACATACTTCAAATTTGACCCAAAACCGTTTAAAAAAATGGCTTTTAAAAATGCTTCAATTAAATCGCCGAATTATCCGAACATGGAATTCAGAATGGTGTTCTCCCGCTCCCTTCGGTTAGCCTCATCCTGTTTAAATCTTCGCAGCTCCTCGTAAACCGGGTCATCGGTTTCCAATTCAAAACGACACAAGGGGCAGGAGTTGGCCTGCGAATTCAAAAGTTTTTAATTTAAGATAAATATAAATTTAATATACACATAGGCTTAATCAATACTTGATACAATATTAAGAAAGTATTGTTTTTCAACATTTTTAAATTAAAGATGTTTTTCAATTTGATTTGTTAAACTATTGAGTAACATACCTTCTTCAGCCAAAGCAGGATGCACTCCTCATGAAATTCGTGCTTGCAGGGCAAAATCTTGTATTTTTCCCCGGCTTGAGCAGGCTCTTTGCAGACGGAGCACTCCAACTCCCCGCCCACTTCCGATTCGAGGATTTCGTGGACCGGAAGCTCTGCAATCGCTCGCTTGGAGGCCTCCGGCACTTCGATTTCCATGTCGATGCCATTCATTATGGCCAACACCTGGAGACGTCTGAAATTCCTGTCAAAATCATTCGCTCCTTCCGGTCCGGTGGGTTCGTGGCCCAGTTCCTCAAAGTAGTCCGACATGGCTGCAATTGTCGTAGCAGAGAATCGTAGTTGATATCTTGATTGTAATGGCCCCAGATCCTAGATCTTATAAATTATTCGTATCTTCCTTAGGTTTCTAACGACCAAAAAAAAATATATATATTCAGTCCCTAAAATAAAATAAAATGGAACAGGAACCAGATTTCTTACCATTGTTCTATAATCCTCCATAAAATTTTTAACCCTACTACCAAACTCAGAATAAAAAACTTACTGGTACTTACACTTACTTCTCCACAAAATTCAAATAGATCCTAGAACCACACCCGAAGTATTTGGAGCCAAATGTGATTTTATTTCAAATTCGATTTCTCGTATACAATTGATAACAGTCAATCTGAGCTAAGACTCCAATCGGTTAAGTTTATTTATTATTTATTGGCTAAGTATCTAAGAGGTCTTTGCATTTAAAACGCTAGCAAGTAATGTGTTTGTTTTATTTTTTAGGACTAGAATTAATAGTTGCTGTTAGCCCAGCAATGCTTTGTTAAAAGTCTAAAATTACAGGCATACACTGGCTTCATTTTTTTACGTGAGCTTAGGCGAAGATTCCTACCAGTCGATGGTTTTTACTAATCCGGAAAGGATAACTGTACTTCTTAAGATTTCTGTTCAATTTTAAGCAGAACATTTTTTTAGCTTCAAATTTGAATTATTGACGGGAATTAATGTTCTCAAGAATTTTACCAATCATAGAAAACAAACCACATTTTTTGGGAATGTGTCTCTTAAACGAAGTAGCTTTCGTAGATATAAAATAAATAAGACATTATGTCATCAACAATTTAAATCAATTTAATTATGTTTTCCCCAACTCTAATTCCAAAATCAAATGGCCAATAAAAACACAAAAAATTAATTCCTTTTTCGTTTCATTTTTTTGTGAAATTTTTTTTACTTATAATGTTTTAATATTATTCATTGTTTTGAAGTAATTGATTTGCGATTTACTTCAATGTAGTTACAAAATTTTGAATTATAATTTCTACTCTCCTGTTCTTTCTCTGGCCTCACTTAAAGTTTATATCATTTGCGATTTTATCGAAAAACTCATACAGTAGGTATTCAGAGCAGAATGGTGATTTATAATAAGGTATAATATAAAATAAAAGTAAAACAAAAACGAAACTTATGCACTAGGCTTTACAAATAAGTAGTTTAGATTGCTAGAGAATAAATTAGAGGAGCCTAGCGGGGTAGCGATTGATAAATGATATAAAGAGGCAGGACTATATCAGGATCTACTGATTTCAGTGGGCTAATTAAAAACAAGAACTATATATAGATATATATGTGTGGTGTATGTACAGCTACTTAAACAAAAACGAAACGAAAACGAATAAGTACACGATTCTTCAATTACTTTAGCGGGGCGAAGAAAAAAAGGTGGTGGTTGAGGGACAGGAGGCGGGGCACATGGTGTAATTACAATGCGCATAGGATTAATATAATAGGTAAGGCTTATATAAAAGAATAGGGGCGGGTCGATTTTTCTGGTTGAATAAATAAATTAAAGTTTGGAAAAACAACTTTTAACTTTCAATGTTATTAAATTTAATTGAATTAAACTTGTATTAAACGCCTATATTTCCATACTGCCAAGTTAAACATTTTTTAAATTTGTAGAATATGTTTTATGTATCAAAATGTTTGAAATGTAAGTTTTCATTTTCAAAGGTGTTTTAAAACAATATTATTCCAATAGCTTAGAATCAAACAAATCTCTTTTTTCCCACCGAAGTTTTGTCAACCAAAATCGACCCATCCTATTAAACATATATATGTGTGTATTGATAGTTTCTCTATATAGTAAACGATCGGCTCGCGTTAAGATCTATCACTAGCATATACAGTTAGTTCTAGTCTAGTGCTAAAAGCAGCAAACAGCAACGCCTCTCCAGTTGGGGAATACAAGTCCCGAACCCTCGTGGCCTTACGTATCATCAGACTGGCTTAGTTTTTATCAGGGATGGTGCATGTGGTGGTGTTTGGGATGCTCTTGTGATGGGTTGGGTTGGCTGTGATCCATGATCCATGGATGATCACTAGTCCGTAATGGAGATCTGCGCATAGCCCACCAGCGAACGTTCGTCGGGGACTTCGCCTGGCTGCACGCCGGAACTCAATTGGAAAGTAATCGTTTTCATTGTGGCACTGGCAGCTATCAGTTTGTCCAGATGCGAGGCCATCGGCTGGGTGTCCAGGGCATCAACGAGACCGGCATCCACTAGCTCCGTGGCTATGCCCTCGGCCGTATCCTTTCCCACTACGAACTCGAAACGAATGTCGTGAAGTTCGCGACGCAAGTTGCGCATGCGCAGGACAAGATTGACGGGAGGTGCCTCGCCGGCGGATTCGCTGGGTAATGGTAATTGAGCCAGGCCAGCTGTTAGCTCTTGGGCGGCAGCTGCTCCAGCTGGAGCGCCGGGTGTCACCGTGGCTGAGGAAACACTATGTGTTATTTCAGGAGACGGTTCTTCCCTGTCGCTGTCCGAGGAATCGGCTCTCTCCAAGCGATTTATCGGTCTATCCTCGGAGTCCGAGTCCGAAGAGGGGTGTTTTCTTCCACCACCAGATCCCGAACCGGAGACGGAGCCACCATTGTCCTCCTCTTCGCTGGACCAAACCCATTCTCCCGTCACCGTACGATGCAGACGACCCGAAGCTCCTGGCTGTCGTTTCGCCGCCTTGTGTACCCTGGTTTCCATACTGGGTCCGGATTGCAGCAACGTCTGGGTTAAATACTTGCGATCCTTGGCCTTTTTGAAGAAGGCATGCTTTAGTAGCTCACTAGCCGTGGGCCGTTTCGATGGCTCCTTTTGCAAACACTCGACGATCATCTTGCGGAATGTCTTGCCGTAGGCCTTGTACTGATCTTTATCATCCGCACCGGTGTCCAAAGTGGGTGGGTCGTTCTGCAGAGTCAGCATCAGCACCTTCATTGGCGGGTATTTGTGATAGGGCGCCGTGCCCGTGGCCATTTCGATAGCTGTTATCCCAAAGGACCAAATGTCTGCCTTGAAATCGTAGCCATGATCCTGCTCCATCACCTCGGGAGCCATCCAACAGGGGGTTCCCACAAAGGTATGGCGAACCTTTTGCCTGGACAAATCCCTGCCAGTGGCCAGCCAAGCACTCACACCAAAGTCAGCTATTTGGATGGTGCCATCATCACCTATCAGGATATTTCCTGCTTTGATATCTCGATGAATTTGCCCATTGGAGTGGAAGTACTCCAATCCCTTGAGAACTTCCTTGAGTACGGTGGCTATGGTGGCTTCATCGAAGACGCCCTGTTTGCAGTTGGACGTTCTCATCTTGTGCTTGATAATGTCCAGCAAGGATCCACCTTCCAGAAGTCTTAGAACCAACCATAGCTCCTCCCTCACCACAAACGAGGTATGATAGGTTACCACGTTCTCATGAAAACATGAGGACATGGCCTGAATCTCCTTGAGCAGCTCGTCCATCGACGTGTTCCATTTCTCCAGGTTGATGCGCTTGATGGCACATTTCTCGTTCCTTGGAATACAATACGCGCCATGGACAACGGCTGTGGCACCCACTCCAATGACATCTCTCAGCTCGTAATCATCCTTGGAGTTGGGCCATGGCTGTTTCTCTGGCGGCGCCGCACCTCCTGGTAAAGTCGCAGCTCCAGCCACATTATTGCTAGACAGATTGGCGGGTATGGAGGTCATGCTCCTGCTTCCGGTTCCGTTTCCAGCGGTGGTTGTGTGTGGTGGCGGGGTTCCTGGACGTCGTCGGTTGTTTATAGCCGGCTGACTTTGCGATCTCGGGGTATTTCGCGGACGGGGTTGTTTGGATATCGGTAAGGCTTTCTGCGGCTCCTCCTTTTTTATCGGATGAAACTCCTCGTCTTGCTGGCGGTAAACAGATGGATACTCCTTCTCGGTTTCCCTCTGTTCTTCCTGCTCTTTTTGCTGAACTTTATAACTGCCTGAGTTGGAACTGCCTCTGGGTTCTTCTGATTGTTTCTTTTTGAGATTGTGCTGCTGCTCTTCCTTCTTGGCAAAGCAACCGAAGATACCTGTATCCTTCGGATCTCTTTCGTGGGATTCTTTGCTTTGATTCTGGTTGTTGTTGTTGTTGGCGATGTGTGCCACCTCTGTAAGTGGAGAAAAAATCAGAACAGGGTAAAGTAGGGGCCGTGCCTTGATTTATCTTTAAAAAAGCAACTGAACTACAGGAAAGATGATCAACGAGCTGCCAAAAGAGAAATCAGGCAGTTAAAGATGGTATACTGGTTGTGAAAATCAGGAAGAAACGGAAGTAAACAGGTGCAAGGTGTGGAAAAGGATTAAAGATGTATCCAAAATACCTAAGATTATAATCTTCCAAAAATTGATAGTTTTAATCTAAATAAATTTCATTCGTTTAAAGAAGCTTCGATTCGGAGAATTAAATAACACTTTTTCTGAGAACGCCAGATTCTAGGTCACAATTATTAAAACCAGCCTTTCCCTAATAAAATTGGGTCATATCATTAGAATAAAAATAACAATAAGCCTAAAAACAGATTACTTTATTGCTGTCGGGGAATTTACCATTACACGTTATGGCAAAAAAGAAAAAAACAAAAACAGTTTAACGCTCAACACATGCCGTACTCAGAATATTATTTACACCCGTTCCCTCATCCTGCCGCTTTATGCGAAATTGTTCCACGTTTTTGCTGATAAGCTTTTGTTTTATGAATAAGATGTGGCTTCGGTGCACACGTTTTTCACGACATCACTGTTTAGCGATCGTTCAACTTGTTCCGCCCTCAACTGTATAAATGGAATATACTCTCTTTTACGCTCACTCCATGCAGCATAAAAAAAAGTTCAATCGCATGGAATGAATGAAGAGAGAGGGAGAGGGTCGAGTGTGCGAGCGGGACCAATGACCGCATTGAGCTATTTATAGCAAAAAAAAACCACAACAAAAAATGAAAGAGAAGCAACAAAGATAATGTGTGTGGAAATTGTAATTAAGTTTTCAGCTAAAATTTGTACAATCCCGGACTTTACTTTACTCTCTCCCTTTTCTTGATTACATCAAACCAAATTCCGATAAGCTTGCGGTTGGAAACGGTAAAAGAATAACCGCATTTCGATAACTGTGACAGCAGCGATAAAGAAAACGCGATTCCAGTCATTGGACGTGTCATGTGCCACTTAATTAAAACAACTAACTTTTTGGGGCAACAAAATACTTGGCGAATTTCGCAATTTAACACTTGGGCCAAGTTAAATAAAGAATAACGCGGCAGGAAAACAAAAACTAAATGTTTACACAACAAACAAAATGCGAAACGAGGAGACATGAAATCGCTTCTAAAAAACGCTTGGCAACAAAAAGGGAAATAAGAAAGCTAATTTAAGCAAAATACACATTCTAAAATGCGCAAAAGAAAGCTAATTTAGGAATATCTAATACAAATATTTTTTATTCCAACAGAAAAAAGCTCAACTTTTTAAAAATACATTTTTAGGAGAAAGCAATTCTCAATAAAACATTTAAAGCACAAATCAAGAACAATTTTTCTAAAGATTAACACTTACAATAAACAAAAATACAACTCTTTTTTGTAAACTTAAAATAAGGCCAAATGGATTTATTTTTGCAGACAAATTTCATAATAATAAATCAATATCAAGAGAGCCGGAGAAAAGAGAGAGAGAAATAGAGCGATCATGTGCAACTGATAAGCGCTGTCACACGACTTTATAAACACACTCGCGCACACAGAAGTTCAATAAATTTTCATTTAAGCTTTATTGATTTCTTGCCAAAGAAATCAAAACAATTTACGCAAAAAAGCTAAAGAATTAATTACACAATGTTGCTGCTCCTTCTTCTTCTTCTTCTTCTGCTCCACGCACGCGCGCCTCCTTGTGGTTGTTGATTTTTTCCTGTTTCGACTATTCTGTTTCTTCCCCGTTTCGTTTCTTCGCGATCTTTCGTCTGCGAAGCGATCGCTTCAAAGGCCGCGCAACAAATGAGCGCACAAAAGCAGAACAACAAAGGCAACGGCGACAGCAAAGTCAAAACCAAAGCCAAAAGCAGCACAGTCGACGTCGTAACAAGTGCGCCAACGGCTAATAGCAAAAACAACAAGAAAAAAGAACAGAAAAAAAAGAATGTTGTAGTCGACAATAAGATACTCCGTTACCACAACTCATGTCCGCATCCATTTTGTTTTGCATAAAAATATCGTTAATAAACTTTTTAACCGTAGTGTTTTGTATAACAATGAATTTATAAGACCTTTTAATATCGTGGTAATAAATTAAAAAATGTATATATCTATTCTTTACAACAAAAAAGGTAAAAAATCATATCGCCTTTGAGTGAATGCAATATACCCTTTGGTTCTACAAGTAAAGAACACCGAAGCTAGAAAAATACAAAAATAAATGTATTGAGCAAATATCAACAGCGAAAAAGGGGGAAAGGGTGGGGCTGGGTCGGTGATGAGGCGCCGGTCGACTGCTGCACGAAGAGAAAGGCAGAGCGAGATAGGGCGAGAACGTCAGAGAGTGATAGAGCAGCAATTGTACAGTGGGTGCCGTAGATAAATCAAGTTTTCAATATGATAACTAAATTCTAATAAAAATATTTATAAAAAAATTTTAAATGTATTCAAAATTTTGTTATTTAATTTTCAAACAAAATATTTAATATATATTTAGTGATATGAATGTTAAACTTAATCAATGTTTAATGAGAAAGAGCAGATTCTATATAACATTAATATCTCCAGAGTATGCAAGGTCTAATATATAGATTTCTGATTACTTCTTCACAAAAGAAAAGAGTTATGTATTTCACCTATTGTTTAAATTCATAAATATTATGTGCATAAATATGGTTCATTCTGATCCATTGCCAACTTCACTTTGTAAGGTTTTCGTTTTGTTTGTCCCCACGTATGTACCCGGATTTTATCAGCTCTGACGCGCACGATAAGTTAAAAACATTTCCAGTGGCAATAATAACAACAAGCAAAAACAATTAGCAACAATAAAGTCCCGAAGTCCCAAAAAGTAGAGCATAGATACAACAGACGTATGTGTTTTGTATTTTCCATACCGCACCCAGATACAAAAGTGGAATCCAGTATCTCAGTTTCTCTTTTTTTCTGTTTTGGTATCTCATTGGGTAAGATAACTGGGTTAACATAATGGAAAAGGGGGTTAATTTGTGGGGGGAAGCCCGCACAGTCATCATGGAAAATTCGTAAATTGCATCCACAAAAGCCCATCCATTAAACACGCGTATATTGCAGTCAGACATATAGATACAAATGTATCTTTGTATCTACGGTTTGATTATGGGATCGGCAGGCATTGGCATAGCGTGAAATTCTTTTCTGCTGTGCATAAAAATGCGCCATCGTCGAAGACCGAAGACTTATAAAAATAAGATATTCGTACACACACACTGATTTTTGCGTGGTCTATTTATTTTTAGAACGTCTCTGTCTCTTTTGCTATTTGCATATAATTTCCAATGCAGTTCGGCCGTGGTAAACTGTCTAGGCGGGTGGAAAAAGGGGGGGTTTTGGGCTGGTAAAAGCAAAAGGTGATCGTCATCACTGCACTTTGTATAAATCCAAAAACCTCGGAAAATGATTATTCTGTTCAATGCATATTCTATAATAAATTTTACATTTCTTATCGGATCTTAATGAAGCCAATGTTGATTTTAAAATAATATTTCTACAAATAAAAAGTATTTATTATTAGATATTCTTTATAAATAAGTAATTTCCAAGATATTTAATTTGGGAAATTATTTTAGACACCGAATACTAAAAATGTTGGTATACTAAAATTAAGAAATTAAAATCCGCGATGATTCGCATGCCTAATTACCTTCTAATTCAGTTAAAGTATCTCCATTAAGTCAGTTAGGCGAAATTACTTAAGTAACTTTTTCGGTTAACACATTTTTCGATTACTGCACTCAGCGCTTACAAATATGCGACAGTCTTAATATAGACGAGACAAATAAATTGTAAAAATACTTGTAAGTATTTATAAAACCTCGCTGTTGAAATTAATTTAACGACATAATTTCAATATTGACACATTAACGAGTTTCTTGAACTTTAAATTGCAGTTGCAATACCGTTTCGCATTAATTGCCAACACGGTTTGCACTGCAATCGGGCGGTAAGAATGAAATACTCATCGCAAATGACTCGATAATATACTATACTATACTATATATCCGTTGAGTACGACTATGAGTACTGGGCAGTGCCAAGAGCACAAGTGACTGTTTGTTTAGATTAGATCTTTAATTTGGCCGCTGCTAGCGACTTTTCAGCACGTCAAGTGAAAGACTAATTGATTCCTTGTTTTTGAATTTAGTTGCTGTTGCGATTTCAAGAATATTTTTTCCACTGGCATTGATAAATTTATCTAGCATAGAGATCTTTTCGTGTTCTGATCTTGGCTGTACGTTCCAAGCGATCAATCAGCGAGTTGTGAATATATTTTAAATATTTTTCACGGGCTACTTCTTTAGTTAAATAACTGTCTAAGTAAATTGGTATCATGGTCAAAATATATGTTTGACCTTTTTATACCTCTGCTGAGGGTATTTCAGTTTCAGTCAAAAACTTGTAACGCAGTGAAGAAGTTTTCGAAATCTAGTCTTTGAGTTTTAGAGCTATGGATAAAACTTTCCAAAAAGTCTTCTTTCTGTCTCTTTTTAAGTCAGATTGATCGAAAATTAAATGAAAAAACTGTTTTATAAAATATACGGATAAACTCCGAGACAAAGTTTTTTCAGTTATTCAAATTGGACGACTTTATCATATAGCTGCTATTTATCGGAAAATCGATAAAGCTTTATTGTTCTTGAGCATTTCCGCATAACAATTAAAATATAGAATATTTATTTTTTTTAACATCAGAAAGGGTACATAGTCTTCAGCATGTCTTAGTTTTTTCTTTTCTTGTTAAATATTATTAGTAGGCTTCTTTGCTGTTGTCTTTTTTTGTTTGAAAGTGAGAATTCAAACATAGTCCCCACTCTTAAGTAAAATATAAATCTCTTTCTGACATGTTTATATTCTTTTTGTGGCAGTTATTTTTTAATTTAATTAGCCTGAACCTGTACAGAAATAAATCACAAACAGGGAATTTCCCTGCCCCGAAAACAGTTTAGCAATTAACGTTGGTAAGCCAATAGAGACACACAAAAATGAATTTAAAATTCTCTTTCCTATCTATCAAGCAGGTATCATTTATTTTGTTATTTGCATTAGGTTGTATACATGCATTATTTTTGGATTATAAAATGACAAATGCGGGGCATATGGGAAATAACTTTCAGCGATAACATAAAATTCAAATTAGAATGGTAACCCAATGGGGAATGCGCTTGTGATTTTGTTGAAAAGTTGAGTGTTGTCAATTTAATGCACACAAATCGTAAAAGTGATTTATGATTTTTTTTTTTAAATTTCAACCCACTTTGCTTGAGGCACACTAAATTTAGTAACTGCATTTTAACTGGTTGTCACTTTTTACAAGTTGGGATTTCTTTGTTTTTGTGGTTTTTGGGTTGAGATTTTATTCCTTCACACACGACACTTGAGAATAGACTGAGTTGAGTTATCAACAAAACTGCGATTTGAAATCGATCCGATTGCAGTTCTAAATAGCATTGCTCGCGATCACTGAATGGGCCGCTCCTCCAGCGCGAAAATCACAAATTCGACTGAACTTCACAAATCGTTGTAATCAAACATTTTAAATGAACTTTTTTTTTCGTTAAGCAATAAACAACAATAAAAATTAAATGAGCTCTACAAATGGCGGAACACGACGACAGGCAGCAGCAGTGGAGCAATAACAACGATACTATAGAAACGCCGTCGCCGATCGACGAAATAAATGTACGTAATGTGCGAAATTTTGCCGCCTCCATCAACGCGTTGGCGTTAGTTAGTATTAGTTAGTAGTTCAGTATCCGCCTCCATTCCTGTCTATGTATCTGTATCAATAGGTGTACCTATGCCGGCTGATTTCAGCTCGGATTCACCGGGCTTTATTCCCAAAGCCCAGCTGGTAGGTAATATGCATGAGTGATTGCCCCTGGTTTTAAGTTAAAATACCTTTGGCAGGGGATTTTCGTGGAGAATTAGCATAGTCGGTGATACTATTTCTGTTCTAGTTGGTTCTATAAGGTCCGTCAGTCATAGACATTTGCGACAAAAATTCTAGAAAATTAATAGATCACAATATATTTTATATAAATGGGTTTAGATTTAAAAGGTATTTTAGAAATCTCTTCTGTCAATCAGATGTTAATACCCTTCAGTTATACAAATTTCGTACTCAGGATACACAAACTATAGTTTACAAATTAATTTCATTAGAATCTTAAAGTATTAATATAATATATTTTTAAGTCTGCCATAATTATTTAAATCATTTATAATTAATCAGATTTTCAAGATTTAACCTTAATTTCGGTTATTTTTGTGTACCTAACAACGCCTATCCCTGGTAAGCCTTCACCGACATCTTTCGATCATGTTTACACAGTTTTTAGCAGCACTGTACTTTTTCTTTGCCATATAACGACGGCGTTATATTTTTAAATTCTTGTTGATAGTCAAAGTGCTGTTCTTTCTTTCTTTTTTTCGGTTACCTATTATTTTTAACAAGGGTATTTGTTGTATCCAAGCCAACAAAAGTTGAAACCCAAAATGTGTGAAATTTGTCAGGCTGTGCAAATCGTAAATGTATCTATATCTGTACGTTGGCTTACTTTTTATGCGCACCGGCAATACAAGTCAAGTGATCGAAAGCCCTCAACAAAAATTTTGTTACACAAAGAGCGCAGAAAAAGAAGTCGAAAACCTGCGACTTAATTAGCGCCCAATGTTATATTACACGTGGGTCGGCGACACAAAGGTTGATCGTTTTTGAACCTCATATAGTTTAGCATATATATGTACAACACCCACAAGGCGTTGGTCAATAACTTTTCTAAATATTTCGCTTGCGTGACGTCGGTGACATCAAAATGAGGGAAAACTCATGAATGGTCACAACAACTTGGGGGCCAGCTATAATGAATGAACCAAAACGAACCTAATTCGTATAGTAAAAACTACAGATATATATAAACGCAGACTACAGAATTAAAAGAAATTTATAGCCCAGAATTCTTGCTATGAGATACCGACTACTAAATGCTTATAATAATTTTAAATTTCTAGTGTATAAGTACTTTGATCATGGGTTTTGTTTAGTAATAAATTTTTAATTACGAAATTTACTAGATATCTTTAGGATGTATTATAGATGTATTATATTTTAGATGCTTTAATATTTTGAACTATTTAAAGATATTTGAATAACTCGTGCACCATAACTAAGAGTTTGTTTCGGGTTTGTTGAGGTCGACATCCTTTTACGCCTTTCGGATAAATCTCATGGTATTTGAAAAAACAATATCCTATTCAAATCTAAGACCACCTTTTGAATATATATTCTTCAGATATATGCGACGACTACTAATTGACGTGGGGCTCGTGAAACTTTATACATTTGTATAAACAAATGTATATTATATTTCTTAAAAAATGCAAAAAATTTGCCATGTGCCATCTCCCATCAGCTAAATCAATGCTCACATGTTCAGTTCAATTTGCTGGTCAACATCTCATGTGATCTCGCTCTCTCGGTCGATTTCTCAAGGCAAGGACGTTTGGGACTTTTGCACTCGCAAATTTTTTTTGCACAAAAAATTAAAAAACATAGCAGTAAATAAATCAATATTCTTGAACGCAAAATGTTTTGCCCAGTTCAAGGGTATTTTAGTTCATTGAGTTTAAAAAAATGCGCAAATTGCAGGAAGTAAACGTTTAGGGAAGATGTGTGACAAAAATAATAATGGAATAATAAAACTGTATTAATTGCAGTCTCTTATTATTGATAGAGAAGCAATGTTTCGTTAATTAAAAGGCTTAACTAAAAACTATTGATCATGTTCTGATTGCTTAAATCGTAACTGAATTTTGAAAACAGATTTTTTAAACATAAGAAACATGTGTTGTTATATTTTCATTATTCTTTGCTTAATTTGACTGTCTTATTTTAAATCAATCAACAAATTAAGAGTATATCCTGACTGTAATTCAAATTTCTGATTAAGGTAGTTTTTGGGGTAGAATGGGGTCTCAGGTTGTTAAATTAATAAATGTAGTTGATTGATAATTATAATTCGAATAAAAACTTATTGAATTTTCAAAAATCAATCATTTTATTTTATTTTGACCCAAAACAGTAGCGGTTTTAAAGACAAATATGAGCATAAAGCTCTCACATACTGTGGATTTTTAATACAATACAGGTTAACCTTGCCACAAGACACACAGTCGAGAGATTTAATCGTGTTCCCTCAATATGCAAAATAAAAAAAAAGAAAGAAATCGTTAAGCCGAGACGGCGAGATGACAATGCCTAAAAATAGCAATCGCAATTGAAATGTCGTTCCATATTAAGCCAGAGCCCAGTTATATTTTCATTCTTTCTCTTGTTATTGTGGCTAAATTTAAATCGCTGAACGTCACGTTGAGTGGGTAGGAAATGTTGCACAGATCGTTCTATATGTACTATATAGTACGTTGGGGGAAGCTCTGTCGATCCCTCAGTGCAGAAATCGTAAATTACAGGCGATCACACAACGACGCAAGTTCAAAGTCAAAATAGCAATTGAACAAGCGGCAGAGAAACAAGTCTGCCTGTCAGTCAGTTCAGCATGATGATCATCATGTTGCCGTTGATCGTACAAGATCATTATGCCAATTTGTTGTTGTTTTTCCGCTCGACCGAGCATGCAAACAAATTAAGACTGAGGGCGCCGTGCCCCGACCAGCGAAATTTAATTAGCATTGCCTCACTGTACTTGCTTTTACTGCAAAGAAAACTACGAAAAGAAATCGTCAGTATATTCAAGGCCTTAAACTTAAATATTGAAATAGGTGACAAACCTTTTTTTATCAGTAATCATGTCGCTAAGCTGTAAACTTTAAGATGCTCTGTATGAATGGGACTTTTCTCTCAGTGTCTCTTTTTTGCGAGTCAAACGCTTTTGCATGCCCTCCCACACATTTCCGCGTGCTAGCAGTGAGGCAAATTGAGCGATTAGCGCCGAGCAGAACGTGACCCACCGGATAGGTTCCCCACCCCCTCAACAGACCCACTGTACCTTCTACCTATCTCAATTCAATTTCGATTTTAGATCACCATTTAGATTTGAGTTTCCTCGAATGCAATTCGGTTTAATGCGTTTCGTCTGCCCCACGAGCAATACTTCCATAAAAGCGTGCTTTCCTAATGATTTTATTATAATTTCCCAAACCTGATGACTAATTATTGTAAAAGTACATTTTGCTATGAAGAAACACGAGTAGGGTTTTTTAATCTCTCACATCCCACGAAATAAACACTATTAGGTACTTTTAAATACTTTTCAAAAACAAACTTACATTTATTTCAACTGATCCATACAAAACTATTCATTAAAAGGTGATGAAGCCAGTTATGCTTGCAGTTTTAGACTAAATTTCTATTTGTGTTAAATTTTAACGCATATCTTTTACTTACCAGATCGTCTTTTAAAATCTGTAAAAATAGTAAAGATTAACGATTAAAAAACTGTCGTTTGTATTGCATTTAAATAAATGGTTACAATAAATTGTGATAAATTATACATGATAAGCAACATAAAAAAAAGGAAATTATTTAATCTGCATTTAGTTATCACCTGCAATCATGAAAGTTAAATGAAAATCTCTATCAATATTCACCGTGTAAAGCGAACCAAAATATTATTTAAGAGCAGCGAATAAATAATAAATAATTAGAGCACATAAATTTTGATTTGTAAATGTGCGAATAATTTATTATACCTTTTCCCTGGCACTTTTCGTTGGTGGGGCATGGAAGCAACTAAAAATAAATGAGTCTCGAATGTGGCCACAAAACTTATCTTCATGCCAATAAATATAAACTTATCCCGCATGCAAATAAATTATGAGCAGCCGATGGCCACCGGCACAGCATCGAGATGCCACCGATTTTCTGTGCCGAACGTGGCCATAATACCTAAACGATACAGGGGGGATTTTTTAGCAGTAGAAAAGGGGGTGCATGTGAAGCACCTGTTGCAGCCAATTAGGCATTCAAAAATAATAAAATGAGAAATTATATCAGGATATATCAAGCTGCAGCCAAAAAAAGCAATGGGATCGCCGCCAAAATGTATAGTAATTAATAATGCAAATCCATCTTAGACTCTGTGATTTTCTAAGAACTCGCTTTTTAAGACCAGTACTGCAAATTGAAACCATTGATATGAGCTAAAATTTATTGACGTCTTTGCCAGATATCGGTGACGAGAAACGACGTCACCGATACGATATTTCTAAATAAATATTGACTTTGTCAATGATTTGGCGGTTTATCTTGTTGTTTATCTGTATTATCAAATAATTTTCAAACCAAACAATAAAAGGTTAAGAGAAGTACAATTTTTTAACACATTTTTTTAACACAGCAGAAATCAATAATCAGAACTAATCTATTTATTAAAACTTAAGCCCATATACGGAAAATAATAATATATAAATATAAGAAATAAATGGAAAAGTTAGAAAAAATTAAAATTATAAAAGACAGATATATTAAACCAAACCATTAATTAAAACACAGAGCTAAATTTATCAGAAACTGAGATATTGCTTGTGTATAGACAAAACAGCTGCAGTCTTTAATAACTTGCAATAAATTATAAACAAAGGTTATGCTGCGTATTTCACAATCTACAAAAACAATAATGAAAAAAATATGTCGAGCACGAATAGACAAAAACAGACGGCACGTGCTGTAAAACCCATTAAAAACATTTTCCGGCCGCATAAAACAAGAGCAAATAGAAAATTGTGAGCGTATTAAATACGAAATCTTTGTGGACAACAAAATGACATGCAAGACAAACAAATTGCGCTTAAATTTATGGCAGATGCTTAGTTCTCAAAAGTCCCCTCAGCCAACAAACGCACGAATATTAAATGTATTTAATGCAAAAAACTAGTCAAAGATATTGGTGTGTTTTAGGAAAATATTTCATAGGTGCTGAAGTAAGAAAAGCCACAGCCACAATATTTAAAATGAAAGTAAAATATAACAAATAGTGAAAAACTTTAAATTATATATATTTTACGTCAAAAACTAACTAATAACTTTCTTAAATATTAAGAATAGAAATGAAAACTTTACTAAAATGCTTTGATGTACATTATAGTTTTGATAAATTTAATTCATTGTATCGATTTTCACTGTGAACACTTAGTGCCTCTATTGGGATTAATTTAATCGCTTCGATTGCTTACACACACTAATTTACAACATACATAGCCCCTTCAACTAATCGTACTTCAAGTGTGACTATATTTAGTATCAGTTGTCACGACCTGACCCCAAAAAGGGTATTTCTCAAAATCGGGCAAAAAAACAGTTGTTAGAATTTAAAAATGCAAAATATAATAAATAAGAAAAATATAATTATAAATATAAAAAAAATATATATTTAATTCAGAGGATGTCAAGAACTTTTTTAAAAGCAAATCTGATTAATATTTTTAGTGGAACAAAAAATCAATCTTTCTATCTCCAAGAATTGTGGAATTGTGAGTTAATTTATTTCGAGTATACATCAATTTTACAATTGGTGCAAGTGTGATTCGAGTAAATGGCAATTAGAAAGGGCGACAATTGCACGTGGTTAGCAGCGATGTCACATGGGCAATAGAGAACTTATCTAAGCAATCATCGATGATGGGTCAGCAGCATCATATGGCACCGAGCATAAATTGCTGAAACGGGATGCAACTAATTAGAAACGCAAATTGGCAATTGGCAATTGCCACTTAAGCGGCCAACAGGTGTAAATAGCACGATTATGGCATTGTGTTTATGCGCCTTAAAACCCAGTTGATCAATCAAATTAGCAGCGGTTTCCAAATCCCATTATTATCGGTTTTTTATTTGCTGCAGCCACGCGACTCAGGCATGCGGCTAACATGTGAAATTCTTCAACTGTGAGACAAAATATATTTTTGGCCATGGGCCGAATGTGAAATTCGATTTTAAAACCTAACACTCCCTTTGGAATGAAAGTAACTTACTTTTTAACTATTACAAATATTTTTATTATAATCAAATAATTATTGCAAAGAAATTTGAAAGTCTTTAAATCAAATACAGAATGTAAAGTGAACCTAATAAAAGTAAAAAAATGAATTATTTCTTTAGTTTTTATTTCGAACATAGGTGTTAATAAATTTGAAATTAATAATTTATAAATAAAGAATTACAAGGAGTAATATGGGGTGAGGGCTGTAAGTGCTGATTGATGTGGCAAAATGACGATTAGCTGTTTTACAATAATAATGTTAAGTTTTCATGGTTCTAGCAGTTTGTTGTCGTTAACTTGTGCATTATCTGGCAATTAACGTATTGACGCAAAGAGTTAAAGATATTTGCATACATTACAAAGCATTTATTATATTGTAAATCGTTGTTGCTTTAATATTTACTATCTAATTAAATTTAAAAAAAACTTTAGCAAATTAAAAAAACAGTTTTTAACGGATATTAGTACTTTTAAGTTATTTTCAAAATAATAAGGGAACAAAAAATCAAGCATAATGTTCTTTTAAGCTCAAAACAAACTTCCGCATGTGTGCCAAATTGAATTTACCCCTTACTGAAATTATGGTTAACCTTCAGGAATCAGTGTGTGAGAATTAACCTCAGTGATGTTTACCGACAAAAACTAGTTGCAATAACAGCCGGCGGCAATAAAAGATGATAACACGCTAAATGAATGCATATTGCATAATCTTTCGCTATCTGTCCGTCCCTTTCTCTGGATGCAATTGAAAATGCAAATTGCGCGGGAATTTGAAAGAACAGCTGCTGCACCCACAACTGCGAAAATGTCCGAGTGAAATGGGAAAGCAGAAAAAAATAATCGCCACTAATTGAGGACCCGTCCATTTGAAGTTCGTATCAATTAAGAGAAATGCAAGCAATTCAATCAAGTCCGAAACGCAGCGTAATAATATTGGTGGACGCGAGTGTACGTTCTACGCGTGTGTTCCAATTTCTGGCGAAGGTACACTCGCGGTCGTTATTACACAACTATTTCTTTAAGAAAAAGTAAATATTTGTAATATGTAAGTTTAAAACACAAAATATTTATATGTTATTATAAAATCGAAAAAAATGTTTTCATTAAAAATTCACATTACATATAATCATTTTAAAAACTACTTTAAATATAAAGAAATACAATACAAATCGACAATTTTTTTACTTCGAAGTAAAGATAATAAAGATAATGTGTTTTCCCAGCATTATTAAGTTGACCGCTGGTGTATATGACACGCATAACCTCACACAACTACAAGCGCATTTACTGAGTCACCCTCGCCATCGCTCGTTTCACCATTTCTCTCTCATTCTCTCGCTCTTTGGCACAGATGACAACAAGCCGGTATTTTCATACATATTTCCGCAACGAATGAAATGTTTAAAGCAGAAGGCCACAAACCAACAAAAACACAAAACATCACACACAAAAAACCAGAATAAGAAGCGGTAGTTTGTTAGAACCAGTTGCAAAAAAAAAATATTAAAGAAATTTGGCTTGGGGGTGGGGTGAAAAGAGAGAGAGACAACCAACCTGTTTTCCTTCTGCAAAATCGATGAAAAGCCAATCCCCGGAAAAGCAATTTCACACGGGAACTTATCTTGCACCGATTTCGTATTATTCACTAATTGATTTTCCGATTTTCTCGCCTCCTCTCTATCTCTTTGCCACTTTTAATTGTTTCGAAAAATTCCACTGCTCTCTCAGCGTGACGAAACGTTTTTTCAATGTTGTGTTGCTTTTGCTTTTGGCTGCTTTGCTGGCAAAATACCGATTCACTGGAATTTTTTTTCCTATCTGGATTATATTATATTAATATATTTTCGGCTGATTTTGGTTCCTTCCAGCAAAACGAAGCGTTTCGACGGCACGAAATAAATATACAACAACAATTCAGCTGCCGCACGTTTCGTTCTCGTTTCGTTTCTTTTTGTTTACATCTGTATCCAAAAAGCTTGGCTGTCAGAGCACTGTTAACCTGATATTCTGTTAAGTATGGCGCGGGATTTAAATTTGTAAGTTGTGAGCAGTTTTTTGAGCTCGTTTATATTATTTATTTATGTTTAAATAATATTAAAATAAAATAATATTAAATAGTAAATTTGAGAATATGCCTTATTTGTTTAAGAATTCCAACCGAACCGTTTTTTATCCCAGGTTGATTCAAAAAATAAAAGAGGCTAAAAAATTGTTTGGCATTATTGGAATTGTTTTGTCATATCTTATTAATGACACATTTTTAATTTTAACATTAGTCCATGTATTTAAATTCTTTGAGACTCCTTTTTTTACATAACACAGTTAACCAAGAAAAGATACCTATAGAATCAAAAAATTAATAAAAATTATAATCCATGAAGTATGCATCAATTTATATCGAGAAAAGGCACTTGCTAAAAATCTCTAAGTAATTTTAGAAATTAAAGCTGAAGATTAATTATGACAGTAGTATTTATTATATACAGTAAAGCATGGCGAAAACCTTTTTTTGTTTTATTTTTTTTTTTTATTATATTTTTGAACACGCCACACGGGGATGGACCTTGTTTTCGTGTATTGACGAATTATTTCTAAAGAAAACTGCTAAAACAATTTTTGGTACATAAATTACATGGGAATTAATATCATCTGAACTAGAAAGCTTTGCCGAATCACCCTACTCGCTCGACGATAAAAGCGTTTTAAAACGGTAAGCTTGAATGCTGTAAGTGCCCAGCAGAATGTTAAGGTAATGTTACACCACCACCCAAACCCTCTTTCGCTATGTAAGCAGAAGGAATGGGTCTGGGTCAAGGTCACAGGGGCCGGTACACGCCCTTGACAAGGCCGAACAGTTCCCGAACCGAGATTTATGTACCCCAGATTATTACATACAAAACCGCTTATGGCATAACAGCTGAGAAACTTAAAGTTGACGAAAATTCGACGAAATCCAGCTTATCATAATCTCCGTCTATCTGAAGGGGATAGCGCGTTGGGGTCTTCGGCAAATGAGCAAAATCCAATCAGTCAACGCTTTGCGACGTCTCTGACAAAAACCAATCAACTAAGTGTCCAAGCGCCACAAATTAGCATAAGAAAGAAAGTCCGGCCGAGACTGCAGGGATAATTCCAACTGAGAAAAGGAAGAAGTATGGGTTTTGGTCGAATGACCACTGTTCTTGTGCCATGAAAACCGTTTAGTTCGTAATGAAATTTTACAACCGAAGGGCGCTCGTAAAGTGGCCACGCCAGTGAATAGATGTTTAGTTGTGATTACACTATCAGAAAATATTCGAAAGATTTATTAATAACACAACTATTAAACAAACCAATTCTGTTGAATTCAAGAATACATTTATTTTAGCTACGTATCATATTACTCAATTTATACGTATGTACATAACTTGCTAAACAGCAGTATAATAAATTTTTTTTTTAAATGCATTTAATTTATAAAGTCTAATAAAAATCGATTTATAATTTTATAAAAAGAAATATAAACGTAAGGACATAAAATATATTGCTTACCAACTCCTACTATAAGAGTAACCTAATATATATTTTATGTCTTTACTATAAGAGTTGGTAACCTTATCTTTATTTTACGTCCTTACCAATTATTGTTTATTTATATTTAAATATTTCATAACATTAAAACATATATGTAGAATCCTAGTTGCTTAAAGATATTATTCAAAAGTTGTGCAAACATTTTCTTCAGTGCTGGTTCTTCAGTTTCCCTTCCAGGTTCTATTTCACCGCAACCCCAGTGGGCAGACCAATCCCTCCGCCTCCCTATAACTCCTAGTTCCCCATCTCCATCTCCATCCACTTTCCACACGGCACTTGTCTGGCAAGTTTGACTTAAGTGCAGTTTTAACGCTGCTTTGTCCGTTTGGCAGGGGCACGGACTAGGGACACGGCTGTGGATACGAGTAGGGATACGGAAATGGTACTAGAGTAGGGGATATGGGGAAATGGGGATACGGGGATATGGCTACGGATCTGTTTACCCGCTCTGTAAGCACTGCGAACGTGTTAACTGCAGGTGTTTGGCATTTGAGTTACGTGCGCACGCAACAAATGTGGAAAGTATTTGCATAGGAATGGGGCTTTGGGGGGGTATTTTTGCTTCGGCTTGTGGGCCGAGGGATAAGTCGACACTGCAACGCATATAATTAATTATCATCTGCCGGATGCAGTACATTTATCCCCAAAGTCATAATCCATCATAACAGGGAATTACAACAATGAGGGGCTAAATGATTTGGATGGGAAGTGCCCACATAATGGGTCAGTCATATTATATATAATTTAATACATACCATAAATTTAGTTATAAATATAAGTGAAATATAAGTGAAAAGAATGTTGCTTTTCAACAGTTCTTTTGGAAAAGTTAAACTTAAAACTACCTAATTTAAGAAAGTTCTACGAAAAAGTTTTATAAGTTCGTTTATTTCCTCATCATAAAAAATTTATCTCTTAAAAGCGTATAACAAACGTTGATTAAAAATAAACCATTTCATTTATTAGAAGAAAAATTAGATTTAAATAAAAATTAAATATTATTTGTTTATATTACTATTACTATTACTATTGACGGATACGTAATTTGAACATAGATATCTGGATGCGTCGTAAATAAAGCGAGATCGCGTCTAACGGCTAGTTAAACTACTATCCTAGGAAAACATTTTGGCATGGTTTTTGATTCAACTCATGGCCACGCTCCCAAACCATCGGAGATTAATTAGGATTCATTGCCGCTCATCAGGAGTTGTACTTGGAAAAGTCCCCCGTTTTTCGGACCCCACTTGCTGGACCCCAGCCAATGGCCCGGAATTGAGAAGCGCTCATCCACATCATCCACAAGACGAGCCCTTCAGTGGTGAGTGGCAAGTGGCAAGTGGCATGTGGCTTCCACTTCTGGCGCTCGGCCAAGTGTCATCCGCCGGACCGGGAAACACCAATTAAGGCGCAGGGATCATTGTTGTGCGACAATTAAAACCGAGGGGAATGGGGCAGTGCAGTGATGGATTTGACCAGCAAACAAACCGACTAAGAGGCAGTAGGGGGAGGGAGGTCTTCGCTTATGGAACGTGCCGATGCAACGGGGAATCATAATGCAACCGGTGATGCACTGGACCAATTGGGAGCAGTGTTGCACGACTGAAGTTAACAAAGGATGAAACAAGTCCCCAACATGTCTAGAATTAAATTAGTTATCAGTTGTTTGGTCCCCAATTCTTATCTTTATGATTTATATTAATTTTTAAGATTCAAAATAAAATAAAGTAAGTTTAATAATTTTAATAACCATTTTAAACATTTATTTATAACAACATTTAAATGATAATTTTATAAGAAATGTTTGGTATTAGTGCAGAAAATTTGGACTGAACATGTCAGATTTTATCAATTTGATTTAAATTTTTAATTTCAGATTTACATAGGAGTAAGCGCAACACTGATGGAGATAAAAGATATGATTGCATCGGCCCTGGACCCTACTAAATGCAATCAGTTTGAGTGCTTTGATATATTGCCCAATGCCGCAAATGAAAGCGTGACTCGAACTTCGAAGGAAGCTGCGACTCTACGATGGTGCCATGTGCCACTTGAATTCGCCTCATTTGGCAGCCGCACACGTCGACGCACCACCCCACTTCACCCGATCCTCAGGAGGAATTTAATTTCAGGACGGGGCAAGTTAAGAAATAACCCAACAAATGTCATCAGCATCAGCGTACACAACATCAAAATATTTGTCGCAAAAAAATCATTTTAACATATATTATAATAATTAAAGAAAGAAGTACGAATTACATTTTCATTATTAAATTTGCAGCTGGCCAAACTACTTAAACGTAAAAAAGCTTGCAGTTCCTGATTAGCAGACCCAAAAGGACTTGGAGTTGGCCAACACCTGAGGTGCACTTATGGCATATAGCCTCATTGGCATTGAAATTGGCAGTGGTAGTGGCATTAGCATTCCTTACAGCCAACCAGCCGGCAGATAACAAAAACATACACAGCAATTGCCTCGAGACGGGAATGATGATGCCGGTTCCAAAATGTCGATGGGTGGGTGGGTCTATGAGTCTACCTATAAGGTGGTAAGATTCCACCCCGACCCCCCCCGCCGACACATGGCAGCTTGTTTGCGTCGTCGTGGATGGATTCAGCGATTTTATGGCAGGCACTTGCCGCCTGAATGTGCGGATATGCGGATGTTCCGATGTGTGTGCTGGCAAATAAACACATTTTCAAGCTCAATGCCATTCGGGCCAAAGGCGAAAGGCAGCAGAAGGAGCAACAATACAGAGCGCCGAGAACAAAGCCAAACAGAAAACAGCAACAGAAGCCGGCACAGAAATAGAAATGGAAAAGAACTGGCCGATTCTACGTAAACGGAGGAGAAGAGTGCTGCAGCTACTCCTGCTCATGCACTGAGAGAAAATATTTGTAGGTTAAAAATATATTTTATTTGGTTTACCATGTGTTATTTTGTTTACACCAGCACAATTTTTTAACTGAATGCATTTGAAAGTAAATATGCTTTTAAGAAGTAATTTAAGCAATCAACCTAATGGCAGAAAATCATTTTAGTTAATTAGTTTACTTTTACTTACTTTTTACTTTTACTTTACTTTTAATATTACGAAAGATATTTAAAAAAACTACCTAACCCACATTATAATTTTCTATTTCGTTTGGTTTCAAGAACTTTTGCATTAAAAACGTTACTCTTCCTTAAAAAAAAAAAACAACTATTACCTCTTTTTTTTATGAATTTTTTAAACCAAGTTTTCAATATTTATTTAAAATTTATGTATAAATTTTATGTTTAAATTTTCTTTATGGTCAAATTTATAAACTTTTACCTTTGGATGCATAGCATTTTACATTAAAAAAATACACTCAATACCAAAACAGGACCGTTTTCGAAACATTATTATTATAAACGGCTAAGTTTCCAAAAAAAATAGAAAAGTGAGTTTTTTCTTATTTTTCTTGGTTTACATATAAACTAGCCTTGGTATCGGTTTTCGCGCAGTGTATAAAGGTTGCTGCTTCTGCTCCTGTCTGCCAACGGGCATATAATGAAGTTTCGCAATCTCGCTGCTGCTTTGTGGGTGTGAGTGGGTTTCCCAGCATTTGTGTGTGGGTGGAACCGAGTTTTCCCGTCCAGAGTGAGTGTGTGTGGCTGGGCGAGAAGCTCAAGTGTGATTACATGGGCCATGTTCGTTGGCATCGAGTGTTTGTGGCATAATATTATTGTTTTTGTGCTCGCGTGTGAAATCAAACTCGATGCAAGGCAATGCGATGCATTGGCAAAAGGATTAAAAGGATACGTCTGGAATAGGAGCAGGGACATGTGGTGTTGGAGGACA
Organism: Drosophila fuyamai; assembly: GCA_018153365.1. Classification (NCBI taxonomy): domain Eukaryota; kingdom Metazoa; phylum Arthropoda; class Insecta; order Diptera; family Drosophilidae; genus Drosophila; species Drosophila fuyamai. Next base: position 7,499,307 of record JAECXW010000116.1, on the reverse strand, counting down.
GATCCAAAGGACAGCACTGCACTGCACGTCCATGACGTTCGAGGATTGTTCGACCTCCATCGTGTTACCCACTTTTTCTCTCCAAAGTTTCCATTTTCCCAGTCGAGTTCATAGCTATCTGCTGTTCAATCCGACAGCTTGCAGATGTAAACAAATACATAAAACCTTGGGTTATTAACACAAAAGCCAGTTCGACTTTCGGAATTCGCTGCAGTTGTCTAAAGAATATAGGTCCTAAGAAACAATTGGTTTTTGGTAAACTATTTATGGCCAAAGGGCTTTATAATCATTTAAAGGTAGCAGAAATGTTATTTCTATTAGCATAACTATTCAATAAACTTTATAAAAAAGATTACCATTATGCCTATGCCTATTAACTTTTTGTAACTTTGAATATATTTGTGCTTAGCCAAACATTTATAATATAAACTTCTTCCGAACTCGCTTTTTAAATTATAATTATTATGATAGTACAAATACGTTTAATTGCTAATGATATTCCAATTAAAGGGTATATTCTCTCCTTATGATCTCCTAATCCCTCATACTGAGCACTATTTAGATCTCACACTTCCTGAAGGTGCTGCCAACGAAACCGAAACCATAACGAGTCCTCATCATTGTCGGTTGTCGGCAGCTTCCGTTCAGCTTCCCAAAGGGCGGATCCAACCACAAGGATATCCGAGTATCCTGTGGAAAGGGGGATAGCTCCTGCAGACTCACTCGATGGCATCTGTTTCAGCACTTGCACCGCAAAAACACCCTGGAACAAAAACAATAACAACTGAAACAGCAACAAGGCTAACTTCAAGGAACCGTACTACAGTTATTTGACTTTTAACTTTTATTGCTTTATGTAGTTTAGATAAACGTTTGCGGCATGCCATAAATATGCAGCATGTTGGGCCACAGCGAAGAAAACAAACAACAAGCCAAAACAGGAGAATGCCGAAGGGATCACGACCAAAAAAAATATATATGGTCATATATATGCTGAAAATACCCAAATTACAAATACTCTTTCTGAAAATTACATACAAAATTCATTAAAAAAAACCATCTACCAAAATAAATAAATGAAAACATTACTTAATTTTTTTAAAATCATAAAACTAGGTGAATAAAGAAGATCTTTAGTACTAATACTAATTTTAACACGAAAGTGAAATAAAGGTGTTTCTAAAAAACAGCTTCAATGGTAGAATGATTAGGTGGCGTTTCAAATGTTAATCTTGGACGCCTATGAAGTCGATGATCAATTGTACTGGTTCCGTAATCTATTTTGATGTTTGTCCTGATGCAAAATCGAAACACCCTTCGAGAGTGTAGAAACAACTCAACCGGGAAAAATGCTGGTAAGTGGGATGTTGAAACCGAACTCGAAGCTTGTCTGCTGATGGCCTTCGATGATAGACAATCGGCAGACAAGACAAATGGACGAAATGGGGGCCAGACGGGCTAAACTATTTCTGATTTATGCTGTAAGTTACAATCAGCAACTTGCAACTGGGAACTTATGTACTTGCCACTTTTGCACTTGACTTTGTGGCCCGACATTGTCATGCGGCAATTTGTCGAGGATTCCCAAACTCTTCGCTTCTCATGCTCCATATGAGGGTTCAAGTTGATGGTTACTTTCTTTTTGGTGCACACTTTAAGCAGCGAAAGTTTTAATTAATTTCACACGCCCGAACTTAACTTGCGCATCTAATTACAGGAGCAAGGTGTAAATAAGGGGGTGGATTGGGTGGATGCCTGGGTGGTTGGGGGTAATGTGTCTGTGGCCAACCATCATTATCGCGAGTATCATAAAATGCTGAAAGCAAAAGGCAAACAAACAGCAGCTGCAGCCACAAAGTATGCAACACGTTCTCATGCAATAAAAGGGGGTTGTGGTGAAAAACTGGTGTTGGGGTTAGATGGGGCAAGTATCCAGCAAAAAGCAAACAAATATCGACTGTAACGTATAATGCGGGCCTCAAATTACACTGCTTAAACATTACAAGACTTTATTTAAAAGGGATAGTTTCTACCTAAATATTACAATATTTGAGTTCTTATTTTTTAGTGGTTTTTATTTAGCATAGTAAGTAGTAGAATGAGGCATTATTAAAGCAGTACAAAAACATAGAATTGACTACATTTGTTCAATTAATCATTTATCAACATTGAATTAAGCTAATGTGTATTAAAATGGTAAGAAAAAGATTTACATTTTAACAAACATAATTTGTATGTCTTAGCCGACATGAAACCTAATATTTATTATTCGATTTCGCTGGATTACTATTCACCTTAATCTACAACGTTTCCAATGATGGAATCAATGTCATCACAGTCACTTTACTATCACCATCATTATCAAAATCCTTGGTATAAGCTTGGGTCCACAAAGAACCTCGTCCATTGGCACATTTCGGATGCATTTGAAAATCCGCTTAAATGGCAACCAAAACGAAACGAAACGAACCAGACCAAACCAAACCACGTACGCCTCAATTCGACAAAGGCTTTCCCTCTCCTTCGAAACAGGCACACTCCGACATGGAGTCAAACACCTGCGAAATTGAATGAGAAATATCCATTCTGTGTGCGTTGTGTGTATTTTCCGGGTCTGCGAGTGAGTTGTTGTTGCGCTTTTAAACTTACTCCCAATGAAAAACCCCCAGCTCCCACGATTATTTTAGAGCCCCGAACATAGTTGGCAAAAAACAATTTTATTTCATCGAAAGAATTTTAAGCAATACAAAAGGATTTTCAATGCATGAACTGCAACTTGTTTCCTTGTTTTTTTATCTTTCTAAAAATATCAATTCAGTTAGCTTTGTAGAAAATATTTTGCGGCAACTTAAAGTTATTTTGGGCTACCCAAAAAGGCTGAAGTGTATAAAACGCTACTTCCTTTTGAATTTTCAAAAACATTTTCCCAACAATATATTTTTGTTTAATGAATATGGTCTTTGGTGCACATTATAATTTTTTTGGTTTGACTCCTTTTTTAATAATTATTTTTGGTAACAAGTATTTTAAGCGTAAACTAAGTGAAATTATTATAATCAATGAAATGCAACTTTAGTTTAGTGGCTTCTTATATATTTTTCATCATCTTTAATAAAAAAACGCACACGAATCTACTTTCTTTGTGGTAAAATTTTAAATTAAAACCAAACTTTACTCATCAGTCTGGAAGAGGATGGAATGTGGCATACGACGTGTTGTTGTGATTTGGCATATATCTATGTATTTTTGTGCTGGCTGTTTTTGGTTTTTACTCCATCATAAAGCATCAAATGTCAGGAGCAGTCGCAGTCAACAACAACGCACAATTTCAAAGTTTGAATTGAGTTGCGTCTGGACGCCGCGTTGCACTTGGAGTTGCACAGCAGTTTCGTCTAGCAGTTTTGTTTGCAATTGTCGAGGCTAGTCCCCTGATTCTGGATTCTCTTGGGATCGCCATCAGCGGAATGAGACGAAGAACACAATAATACGCTGGGAATTTAGCGCCCTTACATGATTCATTCAAACTCGTGTTATCAGGAACGGCAGCATGTGGATCACGAATATAAAATACACATAAATACACTAGAAATTTAAAGGGTTGTATATTATAAGGAATATATCAATTTGCTAGCTCATTTATAAGATGTCAGCACAAAATCTATGCTTGATACTGAAACTTTCAAGATAGATTTAGAAAATAAGGCAAAAATTTAAAGCATGTTAGTAACAAATAAATAAAAAAATTATTAATATTAAATTAAATAAAATTAATTATTTAAGTTTACGTTAAGTTATCTAAAATCTTTAAAAAATATATATTTAGTTTTATTTAATCTTAATTTGATTAATTTGTCTGGATAGATTTCATATCAAACTTTGTAAATGAAATTTTAAATAAATAATTATCAACAATTTCGACAATATGGAAGCCTAATGTTGTATGTTTATTTCTAAGTGTAAAGATTAAACATTGCCATTTGAAGCGAAATAAATTTTGTGTTTTCTTCCTATTTAGTTTTGATTCTCGGTTCGTTCATTGAACGTCGTTTGCGTAATGGATAAAGAACCAATATGGACACTTCTGAGTGACTGGAAAACCAATCTGTTCCTGCTCATACCCTTCGGAGTTGCAATGTCAGTTGCATTCTTGTGCTTTTGCTATTACTGTCATCAGTGTGTTCGCGATCGTCGAAGAGCACAGATCGAAAAACGGGAACTTCCTTTGCCCCTGAGTCGAATTTCAATACGTCCCGGTGGCTCCTTGGTCGCCAACACCATATCGATTCACAGCAACAACAGCGCAGACAAATATTAAAAGTTTATTATTTTGTAAGCTGACTATTAAAGAACCAGTAAAAGTGCTGTGACTTAAACTTATGGCAATCATTTTTAAAATAATATTAATTTAAATTTGTGCTTACGAATTCAATTTACTTTACATTATTACAGTTCTTAAAGTATAAATGATATATTTATAATAATAATTTCTTAAATTAGCTGCCGAAAGTGAAAATCTTGCACTTACAATCAAGTGAAATATTTAAAATTAAATTGATTTATATTTTTTAGGAAGTGGAACACGATGACTGATCACCAAATTCATATGTCCTATTTTATCTGCGGACCGGTGTTTATAGCAATGGTTTTTATATATTTTTACTACTGCTATCTTAATGTCCGCGAGTGTAGAAGATCCCGGGGTCGGGGCACTTTATTTTCTGTTTCTGACGATATATCTGAGGAACGGGTAGAAGTCTATTGACAAAGCACTTGCATCTCGCAATATAATAAATATGAATCACTGCACAACGAAAAAAACCGTAATAATAAAAAAACATAATTTTTATTTAAGTGAATTAAAATAATTTCATGTAAGTTTTTTAATTGAATTTCGTAGAAAAACCACTTTAAATAGAAAATTTAAAAATAAGAAACAAAAACTGAACTGGTATCAAACAAAATAAGAGTTTGGTACTTTTTTCTGTATTAAAAAGCGGCATTTATCTTGCAGCTGGTTTTTATATGTTAATGCCAGTATTCATATCTTCCATTATTATATACATGCTATGTGTGCTATTTATAATGTTAATTGGTCCAAATATTTTGTGAGATTAAGTTCCCAGTACTGTTCATGCCCTATCTTATTATACTCTTAAATGGTTTTAAGTCCATTATTTACATTTATAAAGAGAAAACTGGGAACATACCAGAAAATCATTTAAATCATTTAAAAATGTATATCGTTAGTGCCTAAGTACAAAAATGTAAGAAATGAAAAATATGTAAAAAATTTCAATGTGACTTACTTCTCACGAAATGTGGTTTTATTCTTTTATTGGTTTTTTATTCTCTAAAAATCTGCATTCGAATTTGTCATTTTAACGTTGATATTATACCCTTGCAAAAAGTAGGGTGTAGAGTAGAGTGAAGGTCAAATTCAAGACCCAATAAGGAATGTATTTTATATGTTAAATTTAATTGTGAGCACGTTGAAGGCCTTTTTTTCCTTTGCTTGAAAATAAGATATAAGAAAGTATACAAGAAAACGTGATAAGAGGGATAGTAAAGATGACAGTCAGTTTGATAATAGCACCTTGTTTTCGAAATCTGTTATGAATCATTTATTTTGTATATCGGATACCTGTGTTTTTATTTGTCTCCGTTTGTATTGCTTCCATAAAAAGTGTTGGGTGCTATGTATCCCCTGGCCCAGTAATAAAATTGTTGATGAGTTCCTGGGAAGTACGAAGTTCCTTTGAGTAGAGCTTAAGGTGAGAACGTGATGTCTGTGGGTGTATGTTTGGTTAGGAGTATCCGGGAGTTGTTGGTTGCTTACGACGGGTCATAAATTTAGCCAAAAACTTGGCTATGCATCTTCGCTGACGTTTCCTTTCACGACCTGCAAAATTTAGAGCTGCACGGCGGTTTTGATGGCCCTCAGTGGCAGGACGAGATGCGCTAATAAATGACATTTTCATTCGGTTAACGGCGACGAAGTTGTCCCAGGTAATAAGGAAAATGAAATTGACTGAATTAAAACTGCAAAAGTTTAAGTGAACTTTAAAAAGCTAAAGCTGAAGGAAATTAAAAGTATTTAGTAAGTAAATAATTGGGTTAAATGATTGATATATAATACATTAAATAAATGGTTCGTTGTACATTCATAGCACAATCTAAAAATGTATTTTCATTTAATAAAATCCATATTTATTACTTAAACATTCAACACATTTGTAATAAAATTCATAATAATTTTGATTCCATGTTACATATTTTTAGCTGTGTATAAAGTGAACCAGAAAACACGTAAATATTGTCGAGCTTGCGAGTTCAGTGGATAAATTGTGGCAAAGATGAGTTGAATTTGTATAATCAGCAAAAAATGTTTATACATTGTAGCAATTGGTTTGGTAGAATCGGCAATTATAAATTATATAACGCACACTGTTCGACCTTTTTAAATATTATTAATTAAATTCGGAAAATCATTTTAAAATAAACATTTGTTACAATTACTACATTTCTTAAAATCAAATTCATCATTTTCTATTTTTGATAAATAAAATATTTATTTTTCTTTGCTTTCAATTGAAATTTCCAATGCAAAAGTTGTCGTTGAATTAGCCTTAATTCAAACAAAAATGAGTTAGCAATACAGCAACTTATTTAGCACAAAATTCCCCAAAATGCGAAAACCAAATGCAAATCCAATTGAATTAGTCAACTTTATTTGCTCGTCAGTTTGGGTAACTTTTAAGCAATAGATAGATAGTCTTGCGTATATATTCTTTATTATGGGACCCATTCAGCCAATGACGGCTGCTGCTGCTGTCTCCCTTCCAGCCAAATTGAAACGCTAAAATAATTTACGGCTCAACTGACCAGCTTCGGCTGCTCCTCTGGATCCTGCTGCAGTGTCCTGCCTTCTCCTTGATGGCTGGCACGTTAAATGCCATCGAAATGCTCCCAGTTGGAAAATTAGTTTAAAAATACGTTCGTACGGCAAAGGATGCCTTGGATCCTGTGGCTGCTGCTCATCTTTATTCTCTAGCTTAAGGTATTTTAACATGGACATATTTTTGCAGCACACTTCAGTGTAATATATATATTATAAATTCCAAAATTCAATTTCTCAAAATTTTATTGAATTTTTCCTTAATATCATTGTTGTAACTTTTCCAAAACCTTAATGGTTTTTGATAAATTGATTATTTTTTGCAAAATAATTACACCGCTTGGGATGTTATAAGGAAATCCAAAGATTCATTTGATTTTTTAAATAGAGGAATATATGTATAAGGATTGTATTTAATATATTGAGAATTAAACGTATTCTAAGTGTATAACAAATGTCCATAGAACTTTTCTTCGCTTCTTGTTTTTTTGTGCAAAAGCACGCGACTTCCGTTCATTGTGGCATAAAAATTCACTTAGTCCAACTTCCCGCCCACCCCTTTTATTTTAGCCAAGTTATCCGGACAAAAAGCGACAAAAAAAGACGAGGAGCAAAAGAAATTTCGGAAGACTCTTGCCCAATAAAATGCTCATGTTTTACAATTTTATTAGGTGACGCGGACTCATCAAATATTTAAATAAAACGATACATTTGGCGCTCCTTTTTCATTGTTCGCTTCGTTTAAGTAATTGCGTTTTAGTGGACATATGTTTTACATTGAGAGAGGGGGTCCTTAAATCATGTTCTGTTTATCTGGCGACCATAAATTAAGGCATTAGCCGTCGTCCTTCCCTCGAAATTGCATCGAACTGTTTGCATTGCGACCGTGGCACTTGGCCGTGCAGCTGCTGCCGCCAAATGTGGGATTTACACTGCGGCCGGGGTTAACCGCAATCGAAGTCGTCTCCTTAAAGAGACAAATGCCCCTCTGAATGTGTGCCCCTCCATTCTGATCATTAATTGTCCAGAAGAAGTGTGCGTGTGTCTAAAACTTGCAAGAAAATTCCATACTTACAATTTTACGACCGCTTTAAGGAATTATATGATTTCTTAAATGCTTTAAAATCTTGAAAAGTGTGAAATTAGGTTTTTAAATATCTACAAATTTCCAACCCATATTTCTTCATATTAGTTTATGTGATAATTTGGTTATTAAGATATAGTATTTCTGAACATCCATCTATATGTATAATTTTATTTAATAGTTTAAGTTTGTACATTAAAATTAGGCTTATAATTATTATTATTAGGTTAAACTAAACTAAAAATAGTAAAATACATGTATTATGTCTCTGCGAGTTTTTAAAATAGTTGTTCTCAGTGCACTTTCATTGGCATTGTTTGATTTAGTCGCCGAGCGAAGCACTTTTGCACTTGGAACTTTTGAGGATTGCAACCAATCGACGAGGCGGTGGAGACACTCGTCGGGAAAATGTTTTGGCTGGCCAAAGAAACGGTTCTCGTCCTGGAAGCCACCTTCCTCCCCATCTCCTTGACGCACTTTGTTTGCTAATGAGCCAATTTAGTTGCATCGAACGCATTTCCATCGGGTGCGTGTGTGTATGTGTGCGTTTAGTCTGGCCGGCGGTACTTGAAACTTGGCCAATACGTTTGAGCCAACTGCCGTTTTGAGGCAGAGACGCTTTGTTTTGAAATGTTAAATGGCTATGCTGCCGTCACAGGATGACAGCTTTAGCAGTGATAGATGTATCATTTTGAGGTCTCGAGTTTCTTATCTTTTCTCATCCACTAAAATTACTTTTCATCCATTTTATTTGTTTATGTAATATGTAAACTTTCACAACAGTCAATTAGAATATATATGAAGCTAGAACTTTCTATGCATACTGGTCATCAGATATTTGCGACAGGCATCCATCGAGTGGCGATTCAGAAAGCACATTTGGCTGAAATACTTGCTGCACTGTCCGCACTGATACTGCCACTCGTGGTGGCCCATTGTGCGCTGATGCGACCGTAGATTGGAGCTAGAAATAATAAATATTAGCGTCTAAAGGCAATAACTAATTTTAAATATAAACTAAGTAACACAGTGTACTTAATTCAATGAGCGTTTAGATATTGAAAATCAAAATTGAACATTAGACATTATTTTCAGTAATATTTTAAGAAATCAAGAAATCAAAATAAATTGCTTCTTGGGTAAAACCTAAAAAACATGTTCAGATGTCTTAGATCAAATTCATTAAATATTTTCTGTTTTTTAAGTTTATGAAATAATACCCACCGATCGGCAAAGGACTTCTGGCAACTCTTTTCGGGACAGACGAAGGGTCTTTCGCCGGTGTGAGTTCTTATGTGGGCGATCAGCATCCAGGAGTGATCGAATTTCCTGACACATATGCTGCATTCAAACTGCTCGCCCTGTCGCTTGAAACGCCTCTTTTCCGCCTGTTTTTTGGGCTGCGGTGGTGCTTGTTCCACCACAATATTCGATGGCTCAGGCACTTTTGCTAAAATTGGGGGTCTACCAATTAATTTCGACCTTGTCGCATTTCCCTTGCCACGATTACTCTTTGCAGGTTGGACCAAAACCGTAATAATGCCAACTCTAGCACCGTTTTGGGTTGTGGGCATTACCTCAAGACTTTCACCAGGCATTTTCAGTTCCCAGATGGTCTGACTGACCAAGTTGCTCTCTGAAATTGGTTGTAGAGGCATTAGTTGGATGCCCAGCCGCTCCTCCATTTCTCTTCGGACCACAATTGGTATATCATCGCTCTGACGCCAATCGGTAGTGGGTTCCCTGTTGCCATAATGATAGGTAAAGTTTGCATTGATTTTAGGCTCGGCTCTTGTGCTAGTCCTGATAACATTGTTGGTTTTTGGTCTGGGCATCGGTGTCATATTGGGCATGGCTTGAAAAACAGCTGTTAATTAGAAATATATTAATATAGTCTTGTAAGAAAGAACGAAAACCTTACCATCATAACGTTGGTAGAAGCGTTCCTGTTTGCCACTGTATCGATTTGATAAAAAGCTGCGGAAAATGTTCGGCATGATTGCTGAATACACCTCACAACTGAGCTGCCGTAGAATTTCCTCGATTTTACAGGCTCTGAAAAGTCAGTCAGCTATAGACGAGCCTGCTCTGATTTCATTTAATGCTGCCTACTCGGTTGGAAATTACACTTTAAGTCGTAAGATTAAGGTTGCATTTACTTGTGCACTGGCGAAAATGCGAAATTAAAGAAATTTTGTATAGTGAATATTCATCGATTATTCGTTCGATTTAGCTGAATATTTGCAATTTTTTAACATAAACACTCATAAAACATTAAAAAATGTATTAAGTTTGACAATCAATTCAGCTGACAAATTAATAATGGACTTTTAATAAATGATAGTTAAATGTTTAAAATCTCTCACAAAATGGAAGTCAAAATGCAGAATTCTCCCTTATGTAAATTTTTATGTACAGATAAATTTGAATCTTTTTGAATAAAACGAATATTTATAATGGCTTTTTAGAAAATAATAGTTTAATGATTAAAAATGTTTCGAAAATGGAAGTCAAAGGCCATAATTTCTACACATTTCTTATTTTTAAATGCAGATCAATTTGAATCTTTCTGTATAAAACTTTAAGCGAGTGCTATTGACCAAAGAAGAATGCGAAGTAAGCAGACAGCTTTAAAAGACCTGGCCATCAGTCAGTGGCCTAATCGGGAAACTCAAGACGGAGCACTTAAACAATTTTCTTGTTAAAATTTTTGCACTCGAATCCGGGACTCCTCTTGAGGAAAGAGAAAGGTAGAGGAGGCTTGAAAGAGAGGGGGCTAGTAGTCGGGCAATAAACAAGGCTCGAATGTGTTGAGCAATAAAATTAGTTGGCTTGGGCAATGTACGTTCGAGTGTGTGTATGTGTGTGTGTGTTTGCCTGAGACATGCAAAGACGTTTTGCAATTTGCCTGTAATCCTGTTGTGCCAAAAGCACCCGAAACCACCCACTTAGCCACCCATCGCCAATCACCCAACCAGCTAACCACCCAACCACCCTCATCCTTGGACTCGCTTTAAGGACTATTCCGTTGCAGCTCCTTCGGTAAGCAGTTAAGTCCCAGCTCTATTGTGGGGAACTTTTCAATTGTTCGACAGTTCGCTGCGTTTATTTATTTGCATTTTTTATTTGCTGTTTTTGAGTGTGTTTTGTAATAAAAGCCGGAAGAGAGAACATTTATGGCACCATCCGCACTCCCGAAAACTCCCCTTCCAATTCCGATTTCGACAACGACTTGTACCAACAGCTTTATTGCATTTATTTGGCACTTTATTACCGCCAGCTCGTTGTTCGGCTGTTAAATGGCCAAAAGGACCACAAAATATTGGACCAGCAAATTACTTGGGTCATTTCGAAGTGCATCAATCTCGACTACAGTGCGTTTCACGACTACAAATAAGTTTTTTGTTCTTTAAGTAAAAAGAATAAAACCTTAATTAAAAACTTTAAACATTCTATTAACAAATTGCAGTAGACTTAGCTTAAAAATTAATTTTACAAATTGAATGTGAAGTAGGAAAACTGTATTTTTTAATTGCAACTGGTTTTATATGGACACTTATGCGCATATTATACCTTTCCATTTTTTTCAACTGGCCTCTCCATTTTTCATTACTTATGAAACGCACTGCATTCAATCATCAACAACAATAAGGGAGACAACAATCAAAGGAAAATTGTTTCCAGCTAAACATTAATTCGTTTCGACAACAGCAAATTTGCTGTTCATTTCTCTGTCTCCATAAATAGTTCATACATATCTGTGTAGCAAACAAATGACATATTTCATAAACTTATATTTGCAGTGGGAAATGTGTGTGGGGTGCATCTTCGTGTTTTGCTCCAACGACAAAATCGCATAAATGCTTTCGACTGCCAAACAAAAGCCCGGCATAAAGCAGGACTCCAATGCCATTGAAAAGGAGTTGCAGGCCCCTCCTCTCTGTTTATTTGTGTATGTCAGTTGGACTATTAAAAATCTATTTCAAGTACACAAGCATCGAAATTGTGTTTGTCTGCCGAGCTCTTTATGGCAGTTGGAAAGCATTTTATTGCATACTCTTCGGCAGGAACTAAAGCTAGTAATACGTTCTATTCCCAGTCGGATGTGGAATTAAATATGCACGTTCGACAAATGAGATTTTCGTTTTTTTCGTGCCCCTTTGCTCGTCTTTAATTTGCTTCTGTCACAGCAGAACATGTCAACAATGATGAGCAAATGAGATGTTGGTCCAACCTTATTATGTTTTTTGTAAAATTTGTCTAGGGATTTTCACGCCCTTAAGGTCGCGGTAATTATAACTCTGGCAGCATTTTTTGTGGGCATTATCAGGATGTAGATAACTTTAAAGATGTCCAGCTCAAAGAAATTCGCGTTTACTTTGTCTATCTGTTATTTTTCGACCTTAAAATTGGTGCATAAAAGTTTATCTCAGGAAAAACAGAGTGCCTTAAATATTTAATTCTGTAAATTACAATTAAAACTATTTTTATCTACTTTCGTTCATATCTAAATATGTTTACATTTTAAATTTAATTTAAAGAAAAATAAATTAGTATCTTAATTTGTATATGTAGCTACAAATTAAGATACTAATTTATTTTGCTTTTATGTTAATTTATATACATTTCCTACATTCGATTTTTTTGTATTTTATTTAAATGTTGTAAAAACACTTGTAAATGCTTTTTAAATTTATTTTATGCCCTTTGTAGACAACATCGTCTTTATCATATTTATTAGCTTTGCTACTGTGGTTTAGCCATCGTGTCACAGCCACGTTGAAGTCATCAATATTAGAATTGGTTCTTTTACCTTAATCCAAGGCACGTAAAAGTATCTTGCAGCTACTTTTATTGGCGGCCTCCCAGAAGGCCGATAGCTTAGATTGCATTGCAAATTTTGTCATCAACATATAAATGAAGCGTCATGGCTGGCTGTCAATCCTTGGATTCCAGAAAGCCGAAAAGCGAGTCACGGCCGGATTTGGACTCCTTTGTGTAAGGAATCACATTTCACTATTTTCTCAATTTAAAATGTAATTATTTTTGTTTTGCTTTTTTGCATCCTGGCACCTGGATATGAATTTGGATTTTAGTTGCCATTTGCATTTTGTATTTGCCTTCAGTTTTTCCTTGAGAAATGCTGTCATAAATAAATACTGTGGTGAATTTACTAAAAACATTTCTGTCATCATCTAATATGCAACAAATCCCAAGCAAATAAAAATTCATAATTTAATCAAATACTCGTTTTTCTAGCTGCGACAATCGCCTTCAGGCGTTTGGCAATTAAATTTGCATGCCGCAAAGTGTGTGCAGCTAAAAAAGTGTCAAATCCCGTTCTACTTGTCCAGTTATTTACTAAAGAAAAACACAATTGTTTGCAGCATTTGCGGTCTGACCAATGCCACAGCACCATCCTTTTCATCCTTTCCATCCTTTTTATCCTTTTCATTTTATTCTATTCCCTAGCCCACCTAAGGCTAGAGCATAAACAAACTGCGACATAGGCAAATAGGACTTTATTTCCGTGTGTTTGGGAAAATTTGTTAATTTGTGCAAAAGTTTGCATAGCATTTGGCCAGTCCGGTCTACGTGTCCGACATAACAATGCAAAAAGAATGAAATGTGGGAAGCGGTGGGGCGGGGGTTGTATTTAATGGGTTTGGGGACCTGTTAGAACTGTCGTCAGTCTAACGATTTTGCAATTGCCCCTGATGAGCCAAAAAGGGAGCACAGTTGGCACTAGTTCTTTCATTTCCAAATGTTTTGCGATTATCTATTAAATAGTACATCACTAAACCGTTCGTTTTATTATTATTATTTTCAAGGGTTTCACCAAAATATCCGTAGAAAATCGATTAAAAAGTAGGTCGGCTTTTTAAAATATTTAGCTTTTCCGGAAATTTACAAATATTTGGAGTTTTAAAAAAATTAATAAAAAAAATGTGTGCCTACTTTCGATAATTCTAAATTATTAAATTTAAATTTTTTAAGAAAGTAAATATGCAACTAAATATAAACAAGAGAGAACGCTATAGTCGGGTGCCCCGACTATCAGATACCCGTTACTCAGGTAAAGGGAGTGCGAGGGAGATGGAGATAGAAACTTTGATCACGCATAACTTTTTAACGAATGGTCCGATTTGAAAAATTTCTTCTACATTTCGATAGGTATTGATAAACACAATAAAACTGCATTTTTACTTTTCCGAAATATTTAAATTTTTAAAATCGTATATAAGCGATTGTGGGCGTTAAAGGGGGCGTGGCACCTTTTTGAAACAAACTTGCGCTGCGTAGGAACTCCTAGAATCTGCATGCAAAATGCCAATCTTCTAGCTTTTATAGTTTCCGAGATCTCAGCGTTCATACGGACAGACAGACGGACAGACGGACAGACGGACAGACGGACAGACGGACAGACGGACAGACGGACATGGCTATATCGACTCGGCTAGTGACCCTGATCAAGAATATATATACTTTATAGGGTCGGAAACGCTTCCTTCTACCTGTTACATACTTTTGCACGAATACAATATACCCTTTTACTCTACGAGTAACGGGTATAAAAATGAGTAATAAGATCCCTAAATGTGACCACTGTCAATCCGTTAAATTGATTAGAGGAACAGGCACACAACCAATTTGAACCACAGACGTTTTCTCTGTTTGTTTAGTTTATAAATTAAATTTAAGCTGCAAACAAGCAAATTTGCCAAACACGTATCTCCGTTATGGGTCTATTACTTGGCCAGAAGTGTGGCCAAGTGTCGAGGCGGCAAATTTGTGCAACGGAATTGTGCCCATAAATAAAATATGGCATTCGACCAACGAAACCACCGGACCACTGGATTCGCTATCTCTGCGGTTAGTCCATGAAATGGCCATGCAGCTCGTAGATTTTTGCTAGCCATTGTCACATGACAAATGCTTGTTGCTTCTGTCCGGACTCCTTTTGCAATTGTTATTATTGTTGGCATTGTTGGTACTTTCGGCTATTCAGCGATCCATTTGTATGCTGGCCGTATTTGCTGGCGATGGTGATAAGTCATAGCCGGCACGTTCCAAATTTATTTGTTCAAGTTTGTTTGCTTAGCTCGTCGGCAGCAGCTGCGAACCTGTAGCCAAGGATATATGCCGAGTGCCCCGGGCAATCGCATTAATCGCTCGATAATTTACACAGCAATAATAATGTTTACCAATGGCAAACACATATTTATTGAATTAACCAGAAAAACTGGCCCACAAGGCACCTCTTATGGCTGGGTAAATTTTTGTTTTACATATTGCTGCAAAAAAAGAAACAAGATAATTCCGCTGGCAACTATTTCGAGGGTGTGAGCAAATGTTGTTAATTTTAAACATATCTTAAAATTAAGTTATTAGTAAGAAACTTGTTTGTACAACATGTAATCTCACTTAAATATGAATCTACCATATTAAATTTCAAAACTGTAAGTGAACAAAATTCCTTCTTAATATTAACTAGAAAATTCATAGACATTTTAGTCAATAGTAAAAAAAACATTAAACATAAACTTTAGAAATGTGATCTTAAACAGTAGATAGTATATACGATTTAATTATCATGAAAAAGTCGGCTAGGCATAACATTTTGTATGCTGCAGTCTAATCGCAGGTGTCTATGTTAAATAGACCTTTAACAAGCATTATTTCCAAATAAGTTTATTGCTTTAAACTATAACTTTAAATCAAGGTTTAATCCATCTTTTTTTACTACCACCATTTATCAAAGACGACCGTAAATATGGTGCCTTTTTATGGCAACATAAATAATGCTAAGAAAAGCCTAATATATTATTATCAACCCTGCAGTGAAATCACTGTAGGCAACCATTTGCAATAGTTATCAAATAGTCGCTTAAGTGAACGTAAATATTAAAGTAAACAAGAGGTTAAGTAATAAATCAAATAAATAAAAGCAAAAGATGTATTAAGTTTTGATTTGCTTTTAAATGATTATTTATTTTAGTCATTCCTTATGATATCTCTTAGAATTATTTCAGTGAAAACGGTTTATTTCAAAGTTAGTTTGTGCACAAAAAATGATGTATGATTTTGATTGTGTGCGGTTGTTTATTGCATTGCCCACAGTAAAGAAAACATGCGCCGTATATGCAAATTAAATTTGCACAGTCACACACAGAAAAAGAGCGCACACACACACATGCGGAGCCTAGGTCATAGTCACAGTCGTAGCATACTTTTCAGAGCCGCAGGGCATTAAAAAATGGACTTTCGTTTCCCGACTCCTCATTTTATTTATATGAAAATAATCACACATGCAAATTAATAATTTCATTTCGCTTTTCAGCCGCACAGCTGAAGGGGCAGAATGTTCCCCATTCTATTGTGCCGGTTGAAAATAAACTTACGGCAACCAAATCAAAAATGTAGACCATAAATAAAATCATAGGAACGTGGGCCAAAGCCCCGGGTTTTTCCATCACACGGAGAACGGGAAGGCTTATATAACAATAAATAGATTTTGTTTGGGCAAATCTGTTGCGCATTTGTTTTTGCTTATCGGAGCGAATAATTTATGGGCTACCATAAAAATCCACATTTCATTCTGGGCTTAGTGGCTGGACGACTGTCGGGCGATTTATCAATTTGCCACTTTAAAGCTGTTTTGACCGGCATTTATTTTGTTTGCATTGTAGTTTTTAAACAGCAATAATAACTGTTAATTTACATGCCGCAAGTGTCAACAGGCCGTTGGCCATTTCCAATTACGAGGCCCCAGTTTTGTGTTTTTTCCATTATTGAAACGCCTGTTTTTTTTCCTTTAGCTTTTTTCATGTTCATCGGTTTCATGTTTTTCATGGCCACAAAGTACTTCATAAAATGCATTGCCATGCAAATTATGTTAAGCTCGTGAATTTATAATTTAATGAAGACACTTTATAGCCATAATTGGCCCCCGCTCATCCACCACCCGAAAAAAAAACTCGGCTCTCCCAGTACTCGCGTAATATTGTTCTTAATTAAATAAATGCGATCCAGCGATTGTGTTCATTGCGGTGATTGTATATTTTTTTACATTATTGCGAGGCACTTTTTTGTCGAATGCATAATTTAATTGCACATTATTCGCTTTAAAAATATTCGTTGCCGGCAAAAACGCATCGAGAGGACCTTTCATCTGCCTTGCTGCTTTTGATATCCAGCTTCGAGGATTAAGTCTCATCCGAAATCCGGGAGAAAGGTGAACGAAGAGCGGAGCAGTCAAGGCTTGCCAGCACTTCTTCAATTTATGAAAAAGTTTATACCCAGTCTGGTTCTATGAATTTACACGTAAATTGTGAGACTAAATTTGGAAGCTTCAGAGTTTATGCAGTTGTTGAAATATTAATCTTTATAGAAATATTCAAGTCTTATTATTAAGGTGATATTGAAAGTCATTTGATATTGACAAATATTATATTTATTTTTAATATTCAATATATTCTTTGGATCCTTTAACATACATAGACCAATTAAAGACATAAAACTATTCATAATTATTTTATAAATATTTTTTGTCCAATTTTTATATATTTATACTCGACTTATTTGATATATTTGCAGACTTTTTGACACATTTCGCCGCATGAGTGTGCCTCAAAATATTTTCCACCATCC
The DNA here is from genome assembly GCA_018153365.1 of Drosophila fuyamai. Taxonomy (NCBI): domain Eukaryota; kingdom Metazoa; phylum Arthropoda; class Insecta; order Diptera; family Drosophilidae; genus Drosophila; species Drosophila fuyamai. The sequence goes on along the minus strand of JAECXW010000116.1, from coordinate 7,481,677 downwards.
TTCATTCTTGCGTGTGTTTCAATTAACTTTTTGCCGTGACTCCAAAGACGAGGCGAGTGAAATGAAAATGAAAATGAGAATTCAGCTGAGGCTTCGCCTTGTATGATAAGCAGCTTCTTCGCTTGTTTGAACATAAAAATGCGGCGCTTAACATAAATTACGCATCCTGGCAGGTGGAAGACGTGTGTGAGTGTGTGTGGGTATTCGGTTGTTCAGGTGCGAGACAAGTTAATTGTTAAGTGTTTGCCGACTTGTAGTTTCGTGCAGTGTAGTTGCAGCTCCAAGATTAGCAGACAAACTTTGGCTATCGCTTTTTATGTGTAGGTGGAGGATATCGCACTACAAAGTTGCTTCGGACGGGAAATTTTCCGCAATTTATGTGGCAAGCTTGCCACGAAAAGACCAAAAAAAGTGGCGGGAGAGACTGTAAATTATAATTGCATATTTTCATATTTTACAATTGACGGCGTCATCTATGTTGCGGTTGCTGCGAAAGTTTAATGAGAAATTAAATAGCCGCACTTTTTGCTAAGAATTCAAATTCACTAAAACTTTTAAATTGAAAACTATTCATCAGGCATCTAATAAAAGGAAAAAGGTTTTTTCTTCGCTTGCCAATAAAGTTCTTAAGCCATTAAAAAAATAAGATACACGAAAATAAATACTTGATTTGACTATAAGTGTAATAGTTTTAAAAAGGCTTTTCAAAAAAATTCTACGAGGGCAATTCAATTTGATATCAATTAAAACTATTGTTTAAGTTTTTTGTCAGTTTATAGAGCTAATACAAATTTCATAAATTTCTAAATAGTTTTTAACTATTTAACAGGTAAAAATTCAATTTAATTCTTTAAAAAGTTGGTTTAAATTTCGAAGGAATTCTCACTAGTTCTTTTGTGATTGCCTTAGTATTTTCTACAACTTGAGTGGCTTAGAAAACCCAGAATGAAAGGATATTCTTGGCCAAATTCTCTTTGGCCAGCTCTGAGCGGCAATGAAAAAACTTTCCAGTCACCTCAATGCGCACACATTTTTATAAACATCTAATTGACAAGAGGAAAAACGAGTGTGGCATTCCAGGAGTGGCAGAAAAAAAGGATTCGCCAGAGGGCCACTGAATGCCTGACGATTGTTGAAACTCGCATCTCCTTGCGGCCAGGTCTCGTTTTCCTGCGGAAATTATTTCACACTTGAAACCATTTTCATGAAATTAGTTTTTCTTTGGCATTGTCAAGGTGGAAATCTCAATTGGCCCAAGGGAAAATGCCAGAAAAGCAAGAAACTCGGGCACGTCGCATAGAAATGAAGTTGCATCTACATTTTGCCCCACTCGAGAGCTAATTCAAATACAATACGCAGGCCGTTTAATACTTAACGATTTTGGGCACGATTTTCCATTTCAGTTGCGGTTCAGCACTAGTGAAAGCTCATTTTCTTTATAAAATAAATATAACAAATTTTACGCTAAATTATTTAAAAATGCTTCCCTTAAATAAGTCGAAGTATATTATTTTGAGTAGAGCATAATATTATTGTATGTAGTTGTATGATATTGTTTTAAAGAAAAATCAAAAATAAGATTAGTTTTGAATTTTAAATAAATACATTGATTTTCTTTCCGTGTGATTTTCATTTCTTAGGAGGCAGCATTTTTTTTAAGCCTACGCCTTGGGTCAGTAGACATGAATTTGAATTTTAATTTCCAAGCCACCTTTCCATTCACTGGCGTCTTCTGAATCGGAAATGAAAACTATTGGCCTACGCAGTGAAAGGAGTTTTCAAAAATAAACATTATTTTGGAGGACTTTGGCATCTGTCTGAATTCTCGAGTCGAGGACTTAGCCCTCAAGTTGCATTTTGAATAATTTAATTTTGGGACAATTGTCGCATCATTAAGTGAAGTAGCTGCGGCCTTCTGCCCATTAAAACTCCTCCATCCAAGTTAAGAGTCATGTTTAACAGGCCAGTCGCCGTCCTTTGTCTTTCGTGAAAAGCTGCGTGGATTAATTTTCCATTTCGGCAGCAACTAATCCTGTAAACTGCTCCGTCTGCCCGACGTCTAGCTCGCTTTGAAGTAACGCAGAACTTTCCGCTCTCAGCCAGCGAATTTTGTTGGCAATTGTTAAACGCAATTGAATTTATAAGCGGGGCATAATTAAAATTAAACAGCCGCTGCCGAAGATGAAAGTTTTTGCAAGTGTTGGCACTTCCTTTTCCGAAATTCTCTTTTGAGTGGCTTGTAAGTTTGCTGCTATCCGGAAGAGGATTGTCTTGGCGATATTTTCAGGATGCCACTTAAAGTCCCAAGGTCTGGATCAGCAAAAAAAATGATGTGGGAAAGAAATAATTTGATTTCGGTTCCTTAAGAGCTGGTGAGCTTTAAATAGGTAATTATACCCGTTACTCGTAGAGTAAAAGGGTATATTGTATTCGTGCAAAAGTATGTAACAGGTAGAAGGAAGCGTTTCCGACCCTATAAAGTATATATATTCTTGTTCAGGATCACTAGCCGAGTCGATCTAGCCATGTCCGTCTGTCCGTCTGTCCGTCTGTCTGTCTGTCTGTCTGTCCGTCTGTCCGTCCGTATGAACGCTGAGATCTCGGAAACTATAAAAGCTAGAAGATTGGCATTTTGCATGCAGATTTTAGGAGTTCCTACGCAGCGCAAGTTTGTTTCAAAAAGGTGCCACGCCCCCTTTAACGCCCACAATCGCTTATATACGATTTTATTTAAATATAAATTTAAATATTTCGGAAAAGTAAAAATGCAGTTTTATTGTGTTTATCAATACCTATCGAAATGTAGAAGAAATTTTTCAAATCGGACCATTCGTTTAAAAGTTATGCGTGATCAAAGTTTCTATCTCCATCTCCCTCGCACTCCTTTTACCTGAGTAACGGGTATCTGATAGTCGGGGCACCCGACTATAGCGTTCTCTCTTGTTTTCTTTAACGTTTCATACAAATAGGAATGTTAAATACATAGATTAATTAATTAATTAATTAATTACTTTCAATCACAATAATAAAAACCCTAAATAATTTCAATATATAAATCTTACACGGTACATTGCGCTCGTTAATCGATCACCTTTTCGTTAAAATATGTATCTTAATTGAATGAAATTTTAAAACCATTTTAAAGCCCCAAAACATTAGACTGTCTTTGCACTCTTTAAGAAAACTTTCTATTATATGTAGCCACGTTCTCATTAGGAAATTTTCCAATTCCCAGAATGCATAAACTAATTTAGCTGAAATGTTTTTGCTTACAAATGGGCTGCACATCCCGTCAGAGGATTTCATCACTCCGTCAGTGAAAACTCTCGAACTTGGCATGGAAAACAAACGAATTTCTAGAAATCATCGAGTCAGGAGCCCGTCGCCGGGATCCAGAAATTCCTCGCACTCGCATTACAGGCGACGACGGCCAAATGAATCGTCGTCCCTGGATAAAGATGTCGAGGTTGACGTGGATGTGGATGCCGCTTGTGGATGTGAGTGAGTTGCTCCATGATGGAAATGCCAAATGGCTTGTGTCTCTTTATGGGAATTGTTGTTTGTTGTTCTCCTCGGGCTTAGTCTTAGTTTCGGTTTTGTTTTCTGGCTGCTGCCTGTTTAGCTCAGCAGATAAGCAGCTCTACTTAGATTTCGAGTTTCTTGCAAATGCATTTTGATGCATGACTCTCGTAGTGGCTTCTATAGTTTTAATATTTGAAAATGAGTTTGATTATAATAATTATATAATTACTTCCAAAAAACATGAACTAATTAGTGTCAATCTTTTAGAGTAGAGATTACTTAGTCTTTAATATATACATATATATATAAATAATAACTACTCTTTTTTTAACCTTTACAAGTTTCTCCAAGTTTCAAAGTTTAAGCTAAAAAGGTAAATAATATTAAGTGAGACTCTTAAAATGCTTAACCACGACTGTCTTGTTCCGTTTTACGCCTCATTAATCCTGAGTTGGAAATTCTCAGTCTACAGACTGAAGATAAAACCAGTACAATCAGAATCCTGTTGCCTAAAAGTAGAGAATTTACACGACAACCGAAAGCAACAGGAAAAGGAAATGAAAAGTTTTAAGTTTAATTAGGGACCGCTTATAAATTGAATTAAATTAAACAATTGCAAACAAAGTCTCTGGCTGCGAATAAACAACTTTTTTGATGGCTGTGTTCACCGCATGAGGTTATTTCGAAAACATAAAACGGAATAAGAAGGGAACACAACAATTTAAACCAAAAAGATTTAAAATCATTAACTATAATTTTATTGTCATGGTTTTACAGTTTTTAATATTATAGCTAAGAATAGTATTGGGCAGCAGACCATACAAATTTGTGGTTACGTTTAAACCTTCAGAATAATTGAGCAAGAAGAGAATATGACAACGTTGCCATTTCCTAATATTCAGGAAAATTACTTCTTCTGAGCCAAAACCATGACTAGCTCAAATAAGAACGACAACTAACAATTCGCATAAATAAAGACACAATCCATTTGGCGTTTCCATCATGAAGCAACTCACTCACATTCGATGTCGTCTTTTAGGAAGGACAGACCATTTATTTGACCGTGATGAAAGTACAAGAAAATCAGATCGTCCCTGCCGCAAAAGTTACTTGTTTTCACCCTATTGCCAAGTTTTGGATTATTTTTTTGACAGAATAATAAAATCCACTGCCAATTCGTAAGCAAAATCATTTCCACCAAACTAATTTATAGATTTGAAAAAATTTTTGATTGCTTAGGTTTATTGAACAGTTTGGTTTCTTCGGTGCCAAGGTAGAATAATAATATTAATATTATTTAATCAATTCAATTTTTAGAACAATGTTTATATTGTTATATGCTAAATAGGTTAACAAATTGAAACATTAGGAAGTGGAAATAGAAGCAGGCTTAAAAGTCAAAGACCGTATTAAATCTAAAGGTAAAATAAATAGACCCATTTAAATTTGTCAAAACTGTTTCTCCGGTAAATCGCTAAGTTTTAGAATTGAATGGTTGGAAACTATTTTTACTGATACGATGTGGTTAGATTAACTGGAGACTTTGCTTTCCGAGAAATGGGTTCTTTGCAATTTAAAATGCCATTAAAATCGCATTTAATTAAGATTAAAATTTATGCCAAGCAAAGAGACCGATAAATGGCCTGCAGGCGAGGAAATAAAAACATGACAAGAGGAAACAGCAGAGCAAACAGCAGAGGCAAAGATATAAAATAAAAAATCGGCTGAAACCAAAGAGCAGGAGATTTAAATGCAGTTTGTTGCAAGGATATTTTTTGTAAACTTTACGCATTCGTCGCGACGATTTGAATGCTGAATGCCACGCCCCTGCAACGCCGCCCCCCCATTTTGGCTTTTCGGTTACGAAGGCCCGAGATCACGAGGCCCAAACCGAGCAACATTGTATGGCCCGAAAGCGGAGGTTGGGGGGGTCCTTGAGCGGCCGACGAATGAGAGTGTCGAACCCTCCGCCGCCCGCCGACCCACTGCCGCCCCCCCCAAGGCCACCCGCCAATGTGTAGGCGACATGGACGAATGCCGTTGGTTGGCCGGCTCCTATGTAAACGGCGCACGCATGTGTGCCATCGGTGTGCCTCTGTGTGTGTGTGTGTGTGTATGCATGTGTATGTAGGTGACATGTACTGCGTACTGCAACAAGAGTCCTGGCAATGGCCAAAAAGGCAGCGGAGTAAATGCAAAATCTGTAGGGAGCCCACACCACCCGGATTGGAAAACCCCCTCCCCCCCGGAAAACCTCCCATGCAGCACAGCAAACATCATCGACCAACTTGGCTGGGGAAGCGATTACGCTGCAACATGTTGCAAGGGGAGGAGCTTGTGCACTGCTTCCCAAAATTATTTCACCGTTTCAGGACTTTAATTTCGGTTAAATATTTCAGTGTTTCATCCTTATTTTATGGCATATTAATTGAAATTTACTTAAAATTAGTGCTTTATTTGCTTAAAACAGAAGAGCGATTTATTAAACTGCATAAGTTTGATTGGCATTTTCACTTTTTTACCTCACAGAATCAAAACATGTACATTTTATATTTACTCTCATTACAAAGCTTATAGATAATTTATTTACATAAATGTGCTCAGCTTTAAACTTGTACTATTTCTAGATTGATTTTTAACTTATTTTTAGATTGATCTTAAAAATCTCAAATAAAATCTGTTTTTTCTTTTTTAATATTAATAAAGATTAATTTGTACTTCAGTCCAAGTCAAAATATATATAACTTTGTTTTTTTATTTAGTTTGCTAAAAATATTAAAGTACTTTGGAATAAAAATGTGGCTCTTTCATTTAAATAATAACAAAATAAGGCATATAATTGCCAATTTATTTATACATTTTTCTTGAAATTGTATATTTGCCTTTAAGCACGTTAAAAAAGGTATACGAATTATATTTTGTCATATCTTTCAGCATATGTGACACCGTAAGCTTTTGAGGGTCAAATTAATATTATAATATCTTTTATCCGGTTATTGAGCAACTCAAATGAAATAAATGTATGTGCCTTTACACATTACTAAGGCATTTGTAATTATACTTAATAAAGAGAAATTCCAAAATATTCCTTAAATGTGTATTATAAAGGAAGCGATTATTATATCTGAAAATAAATTTTGAATTTAATTTCAAAATATTTATAGCTTAAATTTTATTCAAATCAATTCATTTATTAAAATTTGTAAATCTATTTTCATGTTGCAAATAATACAATTAGGGGTGATCTTTTAATCCATTTTTAGCCTGTTGAAATAAGTTGATTTATATATTTTAGACGTATATAATTTTGCTTAAAAACTCAATTAAAATCACGTTGATTTTATGAAAACAAAAGCATTGTTTGGATAAATAAAATTATTATTTTAAAAAAGAGGTCAAAGCCGGATGAATATGAATCAAAAATTAATAAATAATATTTGGATTACGCTTCATTGGTGGCTAATTCCTAATCGGCAATTCCCCCCTCCCCTCTCAACAATCTAATGGCCTCAAAATGCGTGCTATACTGGAGGACAGTTAAGCCAGACGCTTGGCAATTAAAACGAACAATCGAATTTCGCACTTTTCATTCGCCAAAAGCGAGGAACCGACCAAAAATACCCGATCTTCCATATAGGACAATCACATAGGGCCAGAACTATATCCACCAGCAGTTCTCGTAGGTGGAGCACCGACTTATGTAATACTTGTTTTTTTTTTTTGCCTGCACTATTTTTGTTTTTGTTTATTTTCTTTATTTGTTGTTGTTTTGGGGAGAAAAGTTGGGGAAATGTGAAAGAGAGACGGATAGTTGCAACATGTTCGATTGCAGGGCGGTTGAAAAAAGTTAACTGCTGTAAACAGCGCAGGCTTTACAGAGAGAGAAAATGGGTGCAACTCGGACAGAAAAAGAGAGAGAGAAAGAAAGAGAGTGAAACCCGCAAGAGACTTCGGGAAATGCCGGCCACGTGACATTGTTGCACTTCCTGGCTGTGTGCGTGTGTGTGTGGGCGCCTGATAAGCCTGCAACGAAGCTATTAATCAAAACAGAATCAAAAAAGGCCGTTTGCCTGTGTGAGTGTGAGAGAGAAACACGTGCCGGCCGAGTTAACAGAGGTCCTTTAACAGCACTCTGCTAACAACGCCGGTTGGCAACTAAAAACTTGGTGGAAAACTTTCAGCTAGCTTTTCTAATAATAGATTTTATCATCCTTCAGTAAGCGATATGGGGGATTTACTTTCTGTAATTAATGGCTGGTTGTTTTGGTATTACAAGGTGGTTTAATAGGGCAATTAGATTGCTTAGGTGGCAAGTGCAATTGGCCATTTCGCAATTGGCATTTTGTGGTAATCCATTTTCATATTGCTCATCATCCCCAAAGGCCTTATCGCAACCCCTTCTCCTATCGAATTAAGTCGATTGCAAGTGTCTCAAATGTATTCCGGCTTTAGTGCTCAGCTTGTTTGTCCAACACTTGGCACGCACACGCAGCTCCTTATGTACAGTGATCTCTCTGTAATTTAAACTGTTAAGGGATTTTTGTTGAAAGATCGCTCAACTTTTTTTAAATGTATTTTTATGTTAGATTTAATTTCAAAGGTTAGTAGCTTATAGATTTAACTAAATTTCCTTTGCCCAATTTTTGTTAAGTTTGTAGTAATAATTATGCTTTCGTATATTCGTTTACAAATCTCATTTAATTTAAGCTGCTAGGTCTTAATCATATCTTACCAAAAACGTTTTTGCATAATTTTTATAAAAATTAAATTGCTTTTAAGTTCTTATTATCTCTTAATATTATATAATACATATTTTGTCCCTAAATAATTTCTAATCATTACACCTAAACTTAACACTTTCTAATTCTCACTTTTTTAACTCAAATTTGTTATATCGAACCTGTCTTTTAACCAATAGATCAGTTTAATTACATTTTATAGCTTAAAAACCTCCTTAGCTGCAACTTTTTTGGTGGCAGATAGTCGTTCCCCAAAGGAAACTTTCTATTCGTTTTATTAACCATTTTGGCTTAGGCAACGAGACTCGTTTCAAAATCACCACTGTATATGGCAGTGTCCTTGTACTTTTACATAATAAATCAAACCCCAGCGAAAGGAAATAAGAGCAAGGCAAGGAAAAGGAAAGGAAAGCCACGGCCAAAAGGCGAGAAAATAAAGTGCACTTGCACGCTAACAGAGCGCTGTTACCATTTCACTGATAAGAGCCGGCAAATGGTGAACAGCTGTTTGGGGAAAGCGCGAGAGAGAAAGCATTCAGGTTTCAGAGAGAGAGACAGAGGAAGAGAAATCATTTCTCTCCGCTGTAAACGGGCACTGTAAGGCGGATAGTTGTTGACTGGGAACTAAGCCAATTGCACAATGTGGGCCGAAGTTGACATCGTATTGCTGCTGTTGCTGCTGTGTGTGTTGCAACACGAGCAACTACAAGTGCAACTACACAACCCTTCGACTGCAAGGAACTTCGGCAGCAACGAGTATATGTATATGTATTCCATCGACCCCCATGTACTGCGTTTATGTGTTGCTGCTGCTTTTGCTGCTGCTGCTGGTAGTGCTGCGTTTTGGTGCGACGGCAGCAGAGTCGTTGCAACAATCGCAGCTTGCACATCCAGCAGCAGTCAGTTGGACGCGGCGGCTCCTTCAGCAAGGACGCACAGCTCACACAATCCCTTTGAAGGACGACGACAAATCGAAACCTGCCACAACATTGCAAAACCAGACACTAAGGTCCTGTAAAGCGTTTTACATTCAGCGCTTTACATGAATGCTAGGACGCTGTAAAAAAAAACGGCGCTAGAAACGCTAATTAGCCAGACATGTTAGCCAAGTTTTACTCGGTGATTTCGCGCTTGATTTTCTGACTTTGTGTTTGTGTGAGTGCCGCCTGACTTTGTTTGTCCTTTTTTTTTCTGTTGGTGTCTCACCGAGTGCCGTTTTAAGCCAAGATACTAGAGACATACTAGCGCCCAGCTAATACATATTAACTTGTTGTGCGTTGTGCCAGCATTCTGTGTGTGTGCCAGCCAGCCTCTGAGTGCATTTTCATTAAAGTCAACAAGTTGCCGCTGCATAAGGTCAAATAAAAGCAGGTGAGTCTATGTTCTCAGCCACTAAGAGCCAACTTTTGCAACATAGTTACTTGAAGTGCTTGTAATATGTTTTTCTGAGAACAGATTTTATGTGGGTGAAATTGTATTAAGTGGTTTTGGTGGATACGCTACAGGCACATAGAAAAATACCTTGTTAGGAGTTGCAAATATACCTTTAAACAATATACTTAAAATTAAATATAAAATATTTTATGACGTTATATTACGGAACATATTATTTTAAAAATGTTCTAAAAAATTTCACCTAATTGGAAACATTATTTAAAAAAGTTTTCAAAAATGTCATTTTTAAACTTATGTTGTATTTAATTTAAAAATGTTCTAATTGTTGTCTTGAAACCAACTTAAAAACATTTTAGAAATCTAACAAAATATTTTTTCAAAGTTTACAACTACTCAAATTTTACTTAGGTTTATTATTACACTTAGTTTATAAAGGGGGTTTTAAAGAAATATCTGCCATTATTTGTATCTCAGAGTACGTAACTTAATTATTTTTTAACCAATCTCAAAATATTGATTTGTATTAAACGAAATTCTTTCGGAAATATGTGTTTTTATGAATAAGTGCATAAGAGAAATTTATTCTATACTTTGATCTGAAAAATAGGACTTAAGTTTTACACACGAACCATTTTAAATTACATTGTGCCAAGAATAGAATAGAAAATTCTAGTTATTTTCGAATAGAAAAAGGGGTTAAGTCATTCCCTACTGTCCTATTTCATTTTCTTAGTAAGAAAAACTAATATAGGGAATTTTTATTCTTAATTGGATCACAAACACTCTAAAATTAAATTAAAATAAATTCGATTACAAGCACCCTAAAATTTAATTAAAAGATATACAAAATTTAAAAGTTATTTAAGTGTCCAAACATTGATTCAAATATTTTCTTGGGACACACTTAGACCTCATGAATGATTGTTGCCTAAGACGTTACACAGAATTAGTCAAATAAATCTGATACTAAAATCCACTTCATAAGAAAAACTAAAAAATCTAAAATAGGAAGTCTGTTTGCTAACCGGTGTTTCCAATTTAAATTCAAAAACATATATTCATATTATTACATCCCTAGGCAAACACAAATTCAATAAATTACGTTCGTAAAAGACCAAAAATATTTCCACGAGCTATGAACATGAAATTTGAAGTCAATATTTTTATAGATTAAAAGACAATTCCAAGGGGAAGATATCTATTTTCTTAATGATCTTTTGTAATAACCACATATCAGTGTGCATGGTGTGTCCGAGCTGTGTCCTCAATTTTGTTGAATTACAAAAGGTTTAAGCAAGTACAACGGTAGGAATCGATTAATCACTCTCAGGGGCATAGTTTAATATTGGATTTGTAATGGAAATCAATATTGCCCGAGGAAAATTTATGCAGAGGCCAACAAAGAAAGGAAACCATTTGAATTGAACCGAGCCAATAAAATTGCAATGCGAAGTTTGCGTCCGAGTTCGATTTGAGTTGTGCAGAATCGTCAGCCTTGGCATTGCCAATTTCATTAGGGGCCATAAAGAGAGTCCGCTTGTAATTGCAATTAGTTTTATCGTAACTTGTAGTTAAATAATCAAAACATTTTCGCAAGCTTCCATCCTGCAGCCTTACCCGTTACCCTGCCACCGAAAAACTCTTTGTAATGCAAAACTTTTTAATCCGACGCCTTGGTTTGTTTACACGAACTGCCAACGCCCCGCCCACTTCGCCCACAATCCACACACAAACAATAACAACAACGTTGACAATAAAAACAGGATTGGCAGGATACATCACAGTAAGGCGATATTTTGAATACCCTTGCCCGAAAACTGATCAAATAAGATGATTTGCATTTCAATAGGGTTTATATAAACATACAATTGCTCACTATCGATAGTAAATTGCACGGCAAATATATACAGATCTTACTAGCCACAATAAAATTATGGCTAATAATAACTTTGTTAATATGATAAGCATGTCGATAAAATATTTGTTGTCCTCAGAAATCTCTTCAAAAGCTCTAAAACTTCTTAATTTTGAAACTACTAATTTCTCGCCAATTATGCCAAGATCTGTATAATATTTTTTAGTTATCTTGTTCAAAATATTTGTAAATAATATAGCCAATATTTTTAAACCTACTAACTTGCTTCTCTACACATATTTTTTGTTGATCCCTTTCGAAGTGTAACTTAGAAGAAACTTTATTTTATGACAGATAAGTTTAACTGCATTTCCTCGAGTGGCTAGTGAAGTGCTTGTTGAAATTATGAGACCCCATCTAGGGTATAAAAGTAAGAAAAATTTGCATATTTACACAAGACAATTTACACACTCTCCCAGCCCGGCTGACTGAGTGACTGACTGAAGGGCCCGTGCGAGGCAGAGGCGGAGCTTGGAGGGGATCGGCCTGGGGATTGAGTGGGTGAGCTGGGGTTATTTTGTAAATTGTGTGTAAGCCGAACTGCTGCGACTGCAGCCTGTCTGATGAACATGCTGACGAACCGTTACAAAAGTCCAACAAGTGTGGAGATTTGGGGGAAAACCGGGGAAGCCCGGGAAAATATGGGAGCAAAGGGGGGCCGGTAAGGGCGGTCTGTAAGGGCTGACAAGGACAAGTGAAGTGTCGAGCTGGAGTCGTTGTTGGGCGGCCTGAATTGGGGATATATGTGAGCGCTGGCGGGTGCACTGCCACAGCATACGGAAGTAATTCGATTTTGTTGGCAGAATGATGATGGCCCTGGCCCCTGTGACAGCCTCGGATAATTCCCAGACCCCGAGATCCACAGGATGACAACATTTCGAGCACATTAAAAACAACTTAATATCTGTGTTGTGTATTTTATTGAGTCTCTTTCCGGTGTCGAGCCCATTATGATGCATTTCTCTGCAAAGTAATTTAATTATTTATTTACAACATGGAAATTAACAAACATAGCCCGGTCGGTCCACTGGCAACACATTGTACAAATTATACAATATCATCGTTGCATAAGATAGTTTGCCGAAGGAGAGGGGCAAATGGCATCTGCTGTGGTTGCTGTTTTACAAATTTCATTTCCATCCACTCGACAATTACAGCATTTTATGTTTTTACACTTTATTGTCATTAACAGATTTTATTCCACGACTGTGTTTATTTTCACGCGATTACGTGTGTTTGCGGGTGTGTTTACATATGTGGCTGTGCTAAATCGGAAATAGTCATAATATAGTATTATGGGGTATTTGTTGAGTGCGCATTAGATAAAAGCTTCGCCAAAATCATCTAAATCAACTGGGGAAATTTATTACAAATTAACAAAACATAAAAATTGGTGGCTGTAAATTGGGACTTGTGCAATTAAATATTTTACAAAATGACTAAGCAAATTAGTAAATAAAGATATGAAAAGCACAGTATATTGTTTGTAATGACAGAACGCATATTAGGTATATTTTAGTGTCCATTTTAATTACCAGTATTAATTACAAATAATTGAATTGGTACTAAAATTCTGCTTAGATAAAATGAAAAGTACTTGTTTGAATTAGTACATTGTATTGTATGGAATTTTAAAGTTTCATGTTCTAGATAGAATAATGCAGAATAGTTAATAAAAGAAAAACAGAATTTTTAAATTACTATAAAATAACAAAGTAGAATCTTCTGAATTTCAAAGGATGAATTTTCTGAAGTTTTTTTTAACATATATTTGTTATTGATTTGCCAATAAGTAATAATTGTAATAAGTTTTCGCAAAGCAAAATATTTGCAGCTTCGCTAATCTTACGGAATAGGTTGAGATTAGCCAAACTTCGACACTTTAACTTGGTGTTAAATGTTACACCACAAAATAAATTAAGTGAAGAAATCCCTCAAGTAACTTTAAACTTATAGCGCACTTTTGGGGGCTCTCAACATAGCTTTGATTTTACTTGTAACTTTTTCATTTTTCCAATGCGCTTGTGGACAAAAGTCAGTGCCTAACACTTACATAAAGAGTTTAGTGTAATGAATGCACAAAGCGTTTTTGTTTGAGTTGTCTGAAGTTTTAACTCCTTCACGCCATTGTTGTCTGGCCCTTAAACTACAGGACAGTATTTTAAGACAGTCAAAGTAAATATTCTTGGTAAATAAAAACTTAAATAATTTCATGAATTTTTTAAGTCCCTAACTATATTATAAGAATAAGTCAAGCGTTTAATAAAGGTAATAATAATTTATTTAAAATATTATTAAAGATTATAATACTACATGTATCCAATCTTTAGTTTCTTTTTGTCTTAAAACTGAAAGCACTTGAAATTTCCATTGCACATTTAACCTAAGGCCAATAATGATACCAGAGGTCTCTCTAATTCCATTTGAATTGGGAATAAGAGAAATGGAGATATGCAAATATTTGGCTTATAATTGCCAACCAATTTATCGGTTTGCTTGGACACCTCAACTGAATACACTTCTCAAGTTTTATTTCTTTCCTTCTCTCCGTTTTTTCGACAAACAATTAGTGTCCAAAACCACAAATTGTTAAATGAATTTCTGTGCAAAACTTTTTGTCCAGAGGAAGCTGAAGATTTTACAATCCAGTCGGCTCTTACATAAGACTGGCAAAATGCAGCTCAAAACTGCAGCTTGGCTGCCAATTAAAGAAGGCAAAAATGTCTTTACTAAGCCAGTCGCTTCATAATTGCTTCAATTTAAAAATGCATGAAAAGTATTTACCCAAATGCTCAAAAATGCTCAAAGTAATAAAATGACTCGGACAGGACCTCAAGACAGAGGACGTCAAATGGGAGGAAGGACACAGAGGGACAGAGAGTTGAATTTGTAAAATTGCGTAAAATGCCTGGACTTGGCTAACATTTTGATTACCTAATGCCCATGAGCAGTTTTATTAGGCCTGTGGTTTTGCTCTTCCGATATTTAGTATTTTTCTTGGACAGCAAGCGGCTGCATCAATATTTAATTTCATTACAAGCCAAAGAAGCCGAAAGAGCATCAACAATGCCACAGCACGACATGGCATTTGATAAATTATTTAAAATATCCACATCCCAGCACTTGGGTGCAACGCATCCTCTGCTTCTGGTCAAAGACTATTAGATGCGTTGTATCTCTGCCGGCTCGATTAGTTGGACACATTGAGTGCCTGTAAATACCATTCAACTACAGTGGAGGTCCTTTAGATCTGACGACCCTTTGTACTTCAGGAGTCCTAGTTGATACCTACCAAATTACACGTTTTTATAAGCACCTCAATGTAAATTTTGTAAAAAAGGATTGTTTATCTTGGACAGTAAGCTTTCAATTTATCATTTCTTTTGTCTGAAATTTATAGTCATAATGGGACTAAATTCATTTTACAAAAAATTGATCTATTTTCAGTGAAACCAATCCTTTTAGAATTAAAAAAAAAACGTTTTTAATCAATTAGTTTCCTCTGTGAGGAGCTTCACTGTAAGTGTCCTTCCTATTCATTCTGTCTGCGTTTCTGCTCCATTTACACCTTTGGGTTTTTGGGGTGTAAAACCATTGGCCTGGCCTTATCCAATTTTACAGAATTTTAAGCACTTTGGCCACGAGTGGGTCGGGCTTTAAACTGCAGTCCAGTGGCGTCCACTCCAATCGAATCCTGCCAGACGCCGGAGACACGGCCAAGTGCATTTTATGTTCAGCTACCATACTGCCCTCCATTCTTGCTCCTTTTTCCAGTATTTTTCCACATTTAGCCCACTGCTCTTGGCCTGTTCTCGTCCTTGTTCTGGGACAGAGGACATGAGCACCCTGTGCGCCTGCTTAAAATGATAACGTTGAAAACGCTGCCCCGTCTACACAAGACAAATGTGCACTATTGAGGCGTGAAAATATTCCACTATAAACACACAATACAGCGTCGGCCGCATTAATAGGAAGGCTATAAAAGGGGCATTAATCTGGTTAATTTGTTCTGACTGTGGTATGCTTTTATGCGCAAACTTTTGATTTAATGTTTCTGCGAATTCGAAGGCTCGTACATTAGTCTTTATCATATCTAAATGATGTATCTCTAGGGGTTTTAGTTATCTAAAATAAGTTAAAAGAATTTGTATGCTTTAGGTTATCTTTTAATTTATCTCTTTGAAAGGAGTACATTTTGATTTATGAAATATGAAAGCTAAAATAATAAGCTAAGAAAATATCAACTATTTCTTATCCTCAATACTATTGTTATGACCCCAACTATGCATACATATTATACATGAGATAGGAACACCCTTTTCCATATCCGCTTGTTATACCCTTGCAGAGGGTATTATAATTTTGGTCAAAAGTGTGCAACGCAGTGAAGGAGACATCACCGACCCTATAAAGTATATATATTCTTGATCAGGATCACCTCCTGAGTTGATATAGCCATGTCCGTCTGTCCGTCTGTCCGTCTGTCTGTCCGTCTGTCTGTCCGTCTGTCTGTTTCTACGCGAACTAGTCTCTCAGTTTTAAAGATATCGAATTGAAACTTTGCACACACCCTTCTTTCCTTTGCACGCAGTATATAAGTCGGAACGGCCGGGATCGGTCGACTATATCCTATAGCTGCCATATAACTGAACGATAGGAAATGCCATAACTCTGGTGTTTGTAAAGTTAGGAAGTTGGGATTTTCTATGGCTTTTTTATTTGGCCAATCAATTCGACCTACCAAATTTCATAAGGATCGGCCGACTATATCCTATAGCTCCCATATAACGATAGGAAATACCATAACTTTGGTGCTTTTAAAGTTAGCAAATTTGGTATTTTCTATGAATTTTATATTTGGCCAATCAATCCGACCTACCAAATTTTATAGGGATCGGCCGACTATATCCTATAGCTGCCATATAACTGAACGATTAAAAATGCCATAACTTTGGTGTTTTTAAATTTAGGAAGTTGGGATTTTTATGAGTATTTAGAATGCATTATATGAATAATTTTGGAGAATATTATTTACAGAATATTCTGCAAGGGTATATCAACTTCGGCTCCGCCCGAAGTTAGCTTTCCTTTCTTGTTTTTCCTTAAAGCCGTGTGTAATTTGCCGTGTAAAAATGTGGGTGGCTTGGAGTTTATTTATGGCCTTGCCCGTCGACTTCTTAAATTATCTATCGAAATGGCTAAAGGCAACCGCTAAACTGGACGCTAAGTCGACACTGATTATGGATTTACCACCAGCAGTGACTTCAGAGTCGGAAAAATTGAGAAACAGCAAAAAGGACGAGAGACTCCCTCGAGACATTGCCAAATGGAGACCAAGAGGCGCCAGAAAAATATAAATATTCTACAGTAAGCGGACTTGAATGTGTCACAAAAACGGAACACTGTTTCTTTTTCCCATAAAATGTTTTTGGGGTCCTGCAATGCTACAGACATAAAATATAAATTAAAATATTTGCGTTGTGTTGATTCTTCAAGTATCAGCTCAATAATTGTATTTCTGAATTGTCTTCATTTTTATAACAGCATTATGCTCTAACATTTTATTTTCTGGTATACATTGTAGTTATTCAAATTAATTAAATGCTTTGAAAGAGAAATATATTAAAAAATGTATATATATTAAAAAGTAAAACTACAATTATTTTTACAAATAAAAGTATTAAAGAATGGTCTATCAATAGGATATCAACAATTAAATTCACCAATATTAATGGTAATCATTATGTATACAATATGTGTATATATAAAATAATTACATATTATATAAACTTTAACTAAAGAATCAAAAAAGGGTACATATTTAAAAAATATATTATCTTGGTTTAAAGCAATCTTTCTTTATTTCTTAATTATTTTGACATCTTAAAATTGCTGCTACATCTTAAGTACATCTATACTCTATCCTTGATTTTCACAGCAAAAAGACAGCCATTTATTTAACTGCTTAGCACTTGGTATCGCTTTATGATCTGTTCGCATATTTATTCAACGACCGAATAGTTCACTGGTATAGAGTAAATTGTATGGAAATTCTCGGCAGACAGATTTTCACTTCTGGCCCGGCAACTTTTCTTCTATAAACGCTTTTGGTGTCGGCTGCCAGCCAAAAAAAAAACTGGAGCGACATCCGAAATGAAAGAAAACAAAGAGGGGAAATAGGGAAAAAAGGGCTCCAGTAAATGGCAGCAGCCAGTAAGTAAATGCAAAACGAGCAGTTTTCCCGCATCAGGGAAAACAGCGACAGCAGCAGACAGTGAAAGGGACGGGGATAGCTGCAGAGACAGAGACAGCAGCACAGACAGAGAAAGAGACGTGTGCGGAAAACTGAAACAAGAGCGGCGACCCAATTTCGCCAAGTAAAATCGCAGTTTTCATTAACCGCAATGCCAGACGACGGCGACAGGGGGCTAAAAAAAGGGGCGGTTATGGGGTGCGAAAAGGGGGGTGGGACATCCTGGTTGGGAAAAAGGTAGAGGACCAAACTGTCGCGACTGTCGGCGGTGCCGTTAAAATTACAACAACAACGACCGCGACTAGGTGGCTGCCTGATTGCCAGTGGAATGTCACATCGATACAGTGGTAACTTCATACGAAATATGTCTGAGGAAAAGACTATAAGAGTTAAATAGATGATTATAAATACGGTTGTTTTAAATAACAAATTTACTAAAAAGAAAATATTCCTTGAAATTATCATTCTAATCATAGTTTTTTTATTATTGTATATTTTGCCCTGCAGTGAAGCCAATGTTACCAAAATGTAGGGTCTTATTTAATGTCTACTTTCGAAATAAACTGTAATTGTTGTAAAAAAAAGAGGCGAAAGAAAAATTTTTGTTATTAAACGGTCAAAAGTATTTTGTCAAAATATTTTAGTATGTATTTGTATATAAAAAATATTAGTTTTAAATAATTCAAATGCGTTTTAATCAAAGTTTATTACACTTTTTAAACACAAAGTTGCTTACAACTCATTTTCTTTTTAATCTATTCTATTTTAAAGTCTAATCAAAGTTTATTACACTTTTTGAACACAAAGTTGCTTAGAAAGCATTTTCTATTTAATCTATTCTATTTTAAAGCCTAATCTTTTTAACTTTTTAATTTGTACCATTAAAGTTCGTTTCCGACATACTCTTTGAAAATAATATTGGACATGCATAAATATAACCTTTCAACTTTAAAGCTTTCTACCCATAAATAATAACTGCTTTAACGAGCTATGCTCCCTGGTATTTACTGTGCTTTCAGGTCCATACCTTTGGCTCATTTACTGTGCACTCATAGCGGTCTGCCTGCCGTCCCTTTCCCTCTTTCATTCCATCTCGCTCTCTCTCTCACGTCCTAATCCTTGCGCCCTTTCATGTATCGCGGACCAGCTTTGTTTGCTTGAATTATTTATATAGTGGGTATCCCGATGATTTGTTGGTGTTAGCCATTCCGTTAGTTGTAAAACTTTAGCGACATGAAGAGAGAGCGGAAAATTCGGCTCACCTTGCCTGGAATTCAGCAAGTTTTCCCGCGAACTTTGAGAAAATGCCCCGGGCCGATTTAAAGTTTTGGCGCCAGCACGGAAATTAAATGCCATCGATGACCTGGCAAATGGCACAAGGATATTTCCGTTGGCAGAGGGGATGGGGACGAAAAAAAAACTTAAAATTGAAAGGATATCCTACGGTCAAGTGTTTGTCATTTGCAATTAATTTCCTTTTGACCAAACGGCTTCTTCCGCCGCCCGTTTTGTGCTTTTCAATTAGCAAAACTCAAAAGTTTTCCCGGCTCAGACTCAAGGCAAAAGCGTTGCCAATAATTTCCTGACTCTAACTCTCTGAAAAAACCCCTCATCGAAGAATTTTGCTGCGCCTAAAAGCCAGCTGCATTTTTTATCAGGCCAAGTTAAACGAATTATCCCGGTCCGGAGATATCTCAGCTCATCCATATCCATGGGCACATCGATGTCCGGCACATTTATAAATAGCAAGCGACTCAAAACATTTTTCCTTTTACTTTTAATGTGGCCGAAAAGGAGGAGGGAGACTATCTCTGAAGTTCTTACATGGGCGCTGGGTGGCGAAAGGGTTCCAAGGGGGTTCCCCAATTGCGACTCGAATATCCTATTTATCGTGTGCGTTTGCTTGTGTAACCTTGCCAGGAGCCAACTGTCGCTGGCATATGCTAATGTCGGGCGGACAAGCTCCGGCATCTCGGTACACTGACACAAAAAATTTCATTATTTTTAAGTTTAATTAGGGAAAATTTAATTTCGGTCAAAATGAGCATTTAACTAATTTTCGTAATATTCCTAAGCAACAGAAACAGAGATCCTTGTTTATAGTATATGTGCCCAAAAATGTGGAAAATAACCACTCCCAGTACATAATTTTCCTAAAATGTATTATTGTACTTTTGTACTTTATAATTACCGACCATAATAACAAGACCTACCAAATTTTTCTTTTATATATAAATTATAATAATTTTTTCGAGAATCATTTTTAATATTTTTCAAATTAGTAGTATAATTTGTTAGTAAGGATATCTTAACAGAAAGCCAGTCTAATATTTCATTGATGTTTTGTGTTTCTGTTTGACTTGGGCTGACTTAAATTTTTGTTCAGTAAGATCAATTGTTATTTTTCATATGAATGACAGAGTTTTTGTGAACGAGTTTTGTAAATTAACATATAAGTTGAGTGGCTGAAAGTGAAACCCTATTTTTTAATCCCAGTGTCGACTCCGTTGGCTGTTTGGCAACAACTGCTAAATATGTATGCCAAATGCGATTTGCATATAACGTTTTGTGAAACGGTTTGCGAAGTAGTGGAAAATGGGAAACGCAGCGGGGGGAGGAGGGTACTGACTACTGCCTGGTATGCCTTTTAGCCATGTTACGTTGGATTTTGCCTCAATTTTTCGTCTTTTTCCGGAGGGAAGAGGATTCCTGGAAAGGCGAGCCATGACTAAGCGGTGCGTCTGCCGTTTGTGTGTTCGAACTTTGTGCAGTCACTGTGGATCAGGTATGTGAGTTCAACCCCCCCTCTGGAACCTACCTCTGTGTTCACTGGTCAAACAACGGATTGTTGTCAGTTTTGATAGGCAAACCAGATGCACTTAAAAATCTAATTCGGGCAAATAGGGAAAGAAACTAAAACTTAAAAAACAAATTGGTATTTTCTATAAAATAATCAGTTCCGTTAAAAAGTAAATTGCGTTTCCAAACACATAAAATGATTGATTTTTATTTAAAAATGTTTGCCTATGCAAAATAAAACAAAACTATTTCTTTAAGATTAAACAAAATCCTGATGCAGACAAATTGCATTTTTGATTTAAATTAAAAAAATATTATTAAATATAGTTGCTTTATCCAAAACCTTGAAGATGGCTTAAGCCGAGTAATACTTTTTCTAAGTGTCCGGTATGGTAAATGACATCAATGATTATCCTCCTTGTCATAGGTCGCTCTTTTAGCTGTCCACCTGCAATTGAACTTCGCCTGGGGGCGGAGAACTGGTGGCGTGGCTTATTTACATGAAAATTAGACGAAAACACGATAGATTGGCCAACTGATTGGCCGTGGCGTAAACATCTCATTAAAATGCTAAAATCTTACATCACATGCATACAATTATGCAGTAGAGGAGATACCAAAATTTATTCATGCCCAGACAATCCCATCGGTTGGCAATCAAAATAACTTTCAATTTATTTGCCTAACATAGATAAGATTCGCATCGTCATCATCGACTATATACATTGCCAAATTGCCCGTTTTATGACCAGCGACAACAGCCAATTTATATTTTTATAGATTCAAGTGGTAGCTTGTTGATTCTTGTAGATTCTTAGTTTTAAAGTCTTAAGCTTTCTTTAAATTTCATGCTTAACTTAGTTTTAAAGTCTTAAGCTTTCTTTAAATTTCATGCTTAATATTTTAAATACAACTTAATTGTAGCTTAATTTATAACAAAATAAGATATTTTAAGATTCAAAAATAACAAGAAAATGAAGAGTTCGATAAATATAAAATGACCATAATTTCACAAAATAAAAATTTATTGAAAATGTGGTAGAAATGTTTAATGCATTGAATTATGCTTAAGGGCTTTGGCTTTTATTAAATCCCCATTTAGGGGCGACCACTGTGCATAAGAAATTAGCCACGAATGTTGTGTCGTGAAGGACGAAAGTATGCACAGATCCAGATCCAGCTACAAGTCCGAGTCCAGGCCAAAGGCATTGTCGAAATTCCCCCCGATTTCATTCCTCTTTTGGCCAACTCTTTGGCCAAGTTGCACGATAGCGATAAATCTCAACCGAAAGTTGTGTGTTGTGTGGGCAAACTGGGGGCGGAGCAGGGATGATGATGATAAGGGGGGGCAGTGGGCACGGTAGTCCCCTGAATTGTGTAAAATATGCACAGCTTTTGGGGCCGCCCAGAAAACGGCACACAGAAGACACTGTGGACCCGGCCACTTGAAGCTGACACAACGTCACAAAGCGCATTATGATGATCAACTCGATTATGGGCAAAAGGGAAACATTGTTGGTCATCTTGACACAAAGCAGTAGGAAGTATCATGTTTAATGCGAGCATTAAACAAGAATTTTTGTGGCGTTCAAGCTATTTATTAAGGTATTCCATACCAAACAATTTAATAGAAAACATTTTGAAATCCATCTTTTATTAAGAAAATAGATAACACTAATTCAAAATTGTCGATAAAATGCTTACGTCTCAATTTAAAGATTAGTTACACATTTACTTGTTTGTATCTAGTGCACCAATGCAGAACCAGAGATATAAACTTTTATTCCCAATAAATTACGCCTTAAACCCAACGCTCTGCTAAACTATGCTTTTCCTTGCTGACAATTCAAGGTACACTGTGGGTAAAAATATATATAGCTAAGCAGCCTAACCTGATTTAGGACACAGCAATACTCAAGCTCAATCTTAGCACTGGGGCCAAGTTAGTGCAGTAAGTTTTATTGGTATTTGGTTTTGGGCCCTTACCTTCCCTTCCGTCGCCCCCTTTGTACCCTTAACTTCCTTTGCAGCCCACATATCACACAATCGCAGGCACAGTAAACAGTTGGACAAAAGGAATTCGATTTTCAGCTATTTTCTATGCCAAAAACGAAGTTCTGGAAAAGCTGGAAACAACCTACTTACGACTTTCAGAGCCGGTTGGTAAAGGGCACTAGGAAGGCAGCGGGTTCAGGGGTCATAAGCACGTGATAAAAGCCTTACTTGCAATTTTAACTTTGCCGTCTAGTGTGGACTGAGCCGTCAGACAGAGACAAAAATAGCAGCAGACCAGCGAGATTTTTTCATACCCTTTAATTTAATTCCCCTCTGGGCTTATCAAATAATTCTTTAACTAGCAAATTAAAGATTGTCATAATATTATTTTAGAAAATTATAGGTCGATAAATCACTTAAAAAAGTGTAGATTAAATAATAAAAGAAAAACGGTTTTAAAATCTATTTAAGATTTCCAACAAAACTTACTTTCTAAATGCTTCTTTTAGTTTGAATGGCAAAACAAGTGCAGTGCAGACTTAAATTTTGTTTGACAGTTTTGGTTGAAGGTGTCAGGTAAAATTATTAATTAATTTGATGTACTAATTAAAATTAATTATATATTATTTTCATAATCTGAATATTTTAAATAATGGAAAATTTATATAGCATTTCTTTATTTGATTTTACAATTGACAGTTTAGTGTATGTTATGATGACTTATGTAACAAGGAAAGTATAATTAAATATTATAAAAAGGATCCAAGTAATGGGCACCTCATAGACGATTCACTGTAATGCAGCTGTATTCCTTTTGCTATTTATAATTTTTATATTTTTTTTTTGTAATTTAAATATTTAAATTAAAAGTAATTGGAGACAATATATTTTCTTTATATTTTTTGTAACTAGATGAAATATAAGTAAATGTATTCAAGTACCGGGTACCCTACCGTCGACGATCTTCACCGTAATCCCCCAGCTTTATCCCTGTTTTTCTTCTGTTTCTATTGTTGTGCCTTGGGTGTCTGGCTGGCCTGTCTGGCTGACAGTTGGGCGTCGCTGCGGCGCCAAGGGCAGCCATTTTTCATCGGCGGGCGTATGTGATGTGCCAACGATGTCGACGCCTCTGCCTCTGTCTCTGTCTCTGCCGCAGTCGCAGTAGCAGTCGAAGTCGCAGTAGCTGCCAGTCAGATAGTCAGTTAGTTCGTCAAACCAACAGATTGTTTGTCTGCTCGTCCTTCTTCCTTTTTGCCCCCCCCTGAATCCCAGATCCTCCTTTGTTGTATCCTTGTGCCCATGAGAATCTTTTTTCTCCCCACAGCCAACCAAGTTTTTAGCCATCTGTCTGGTGTCCTCGGTCCTGGGTCATTTCCACTGGCATTCCGGCTTGAACTTGTCTTCATTTGACATTTCGGTGGTTTATGTCGTCGAACATGGAGGATTTTCGGATGAGACACATATAGTTTTAAATGCAAAATGTAGATTTATTTTATGAAGTAATATATTGGCCTGAAATTGTACTTCCGGAAGTCATAAATATCGGTAATTGAATAAAAAATACAATAAAATCGGCTAGTAGTCAATAAGGTTATAGAAATTACATTGAAATTTTTTTGCTGAAATTATTTAAATTTCTTAAAACAAAATCAGAAACTCCTAAAAATTCTTCAAGTAAAAGATTTTAAGGACCCTCAAGTCAGTTGGCTTACTGGGCTTTTCAAGCACATTTACAATTCTATTTTTGTAATTTTCTTTTCGCTTTTCGCCTTATCCACAGCATTTTATAAATTGAATAGTTTTTATTTCAAAGCAAGGAAAAACAAAGAAAAAACGTTGCATTTTTGGAGACGAAAAAACCGCAAACACGGCACCTCCCCCTCCCAAGTAATTGGTCCCGGGTTCATTTCGATTCCGGTCTGGATTCGGTTTTTTGGCACAGAATCAAGCGGGGGCTCCGTCTTACATAAATATGCCACTTAACAAGCCACCAACGTAAACGTTTTTTATTTCTTTTGGCTCGTTGATTGGCTCCATCGCTTAGGATCCTCCGGAAATGTAGTAAACAAATGGCTGGTTGGTCTTAACTATCGCAACAACTATCGTGACTATCGCTATCGCTGGCATTTGCATTGGCAAAAATGTAAATCTTTGGAAATCCAAAAATTCCCCTCCAGTCCTCTGCCCATCATCGCTGCCGTTTTGCAATTTATTTAATTCGATGTTTGTTTTCGCAAGTACTTTTCATCGGTGGAAGATGCAACCGAAACCACCCACACACACATCCCATTCTCATTGATTTGAATATGTCAGCAATTTGTGTAGTTTTGTGCACCAATGCGCCGACACACCCACTTTACCACCCACTAAAGCCACCCAGTGGGCGAGGGCGGGCTTTTTCTGCGTAATGCAATGTAAACCAACCAAACCAAACAATTTAAAATCATGGCATGCATTTGGCTTCAATTCAATTTAAACTGAAATGAGCGCGTGGCCAGCATGCATCGGTGTCGTCGGCCAGGCCAAAAGAGTGGGGCTAAAAGGGAGTGGGAAAATGGGTAGAAACTGTGTGGACAATAGGCTGATAGAAGGGTTTCGCAGGGATGAAAGGTTCGCAATTTTGCCCAGAAAAAATTGGCGTGGGGCATTGCGGTTGCCGATGCAATCGCTACATAAAATTACCAAATGAATCTTCAAATAGATATTGTAGTATTTTTACGCGTTATCTTAACAATATGTTTGGTTTGTAGTTTTAAGTACAAGTTTTGGTCTCGTTAATATAATTTTATTTAACTAATTTAGATAAACAGAAATACGACTACAATGTTTTATAACATTTGGTCCTACTGCACTTACCTTTTAAGGTTCGAAAATGGAAATATGTTTTTTAAGATGTTGTTATTAAGAAAATATTTTAAAATTTTGTACAAATATTTCTTTTAAGTATATTGCTTTTTAGTTAGATATATTTTTTGATTTTATGATAAATATATGTAATGTTTTTTTTCCATCTACTCATCAGATTCTTAGATCAGAGAATGTTTCTTAAAGGATTCTCTGTTTAAGGCAATTTCTCAGGAAAAACTTTGGCTTTTCTTTAAATCTCGGTCAGGGCATTACTTGCAACCTACAAATAGAAAGCAATTTCATTACGAAAGTTTTTGCACAGCTGCGAGCACTGTAAAGTAATGCAACCCACTTACAGAAGGTTGTAAGCGCGGATCTTAAACATCAACAGCCCGCTGTTCGGGTTTTTATTTAAATAACATTCCCTCAAAATGTGTGTAAGAAAGTCCGGGATTGTAACCCGTAAATTCCCCTTTAGTTATGTATTTTTAACGCCAGCTTTCAGGCTGGTGCAAGTTTTACCATTACAATGTAGCCGTCGCTGTATTCCATTGCACTTATTGACACTTGGCCAAAATTTATGGCCGCAATTTCAATAGTGAAATTCCTGATGCCACCTAACGAACACATGGCTGATACAGTGCTGGCAAAAACTATTCTGACCATTATAAGTCGAAATCTCGAGTTTGTCAAATAACAATTGACATTTGCTCAGGCCAATTAAAAGTTCCGGAGAAAACCAAAATAAAGTGGTGGCCAAAAATATTTGAAACCTACCAGCGTACGTTGGCGCCTTGTTAGTAAGTTTACGGCAACAACCCGGTTATTTACCGTGGCAATTTAATGAGAAAATGTAGGACAGTTGCTCACACCATTCCCATTTACTGGGCTAACCCGTTGGCCGGGTCTCTGCCACCCTTTATGTGGACTGAAGCACTACTCAAAGTCGTCTGAGTGCCACAGCATTGACTGCAAATGCATTTTTGTATGGAGTTGTGTGTGCCCCGGAACACAACTCGCATATAAACCAGACCCAGAACCAGACCTCAGTGTTGGTTGGTCCCTTTTCAATAAATCAGGCACCCAAATCCGCAGATGTCAACAAATGTATCAGCAACCTTGTTGTTGGAACAGTAACAACAACAGTGGCAATTACAGCGATAACAACGACACGAAAACAAATTGGCGTGGAAATTAATTATGACACCTGGCGATGGTAGAATATTTGCTGAAAATCACTGAGAAAGTACTACTATTTATATCCGTGAAATCTAAAAAAACCGTGTTAGTAAGATGCATTAAATAGTTAATTTGTAAAAACTGTATAATTCACTATAATTTATAATTTAAATGACTTATAATTTAAAATAGCAAAATAAATAGACAAAATGTCTTTTAAATTGGTTTAAATATAATTACGAAATAGGACATGTGAGAGCAAAACCAAAGCTAAAACGGAAAACACTAATCATTGCCTACTTTTCTGCGCGCACTATTCGCATACCAATCTTGTCCCCGATTCAAGTTTTTCACCACATAACCCGTGTAGGCCTTAAAGTGGCGCCAGTAAAGTCAAGTGCAAAAAAAGGTCCACCGTGACCTCAATGGTGTGTGAGGTGGGAAGGGACTTCCAATACCTTAACCCTCGCCATCTTCCGGCCAAACTGCAATAAACTTTTGTGCTGTGGCCTTTGGACATCTTTATAACTTGGTGCGGCTAGCCAGGCTGCCTCCGCTCACTTGCCCCACCTGCATCACCACTTTAAATGCCTTTGGCTTTTATGAGCAGCGCTTTACGTGCACCACAGCCGCAAATACGGAAAAACAACACCAGCCAAATGAACTTCAAGCCTCGTGAGGCGAGTATTTAAAATAAAATATTTGCGAAAGAAAAAGGCAAAAAATAAACATACTTTTAAAATATTTTACATCAGTCGATTGGACTCTTAAAATGGTTATGGGCCAATTTATTTTCATGCAACCAACACTCAATTGGTTTTTTCCTAACACAAACATGGCTAAATGTGTAGCGGGGTGCCAACAGTTTTTTGCGCTAGTTTCAATTAAAATTTTCATTGGCTGAATTTCATTAGTTGTAAAGCCAAAATTGATTTGGCATTTGACAATTTTTCGGCATGTTTTCTATTCAACCAGAAACTGCTTAAAAAAAAATAGAAAATTATAACAAAATTAGACGCAAATATTTGGTTGAGAATATTTTTATGCAGACGAGGTTGTTCTCTCTAAAATGTGGCACAGCTTAATTGGAATAACTTCTAAGGAAATTGTAAAGTGCATATATTTTTAATGAATTTTTTTAAATGGTTATTAATTCAAGGAATGGTAATGCCAGACCTTATCGAAATGATTTTAAAAGGTTTATTTAAAAAGGGACCAGACTCTGTCTTGAGTTTAGATTTATCCCATTTAAGATTCACCCTCCTTTAGGCTATTCAACACGACAAAACAAGGGCAAGCTAATATAAATTTAGTCTGACAAACATTTGGGTAGCACGAAATTAAGTTCTTTCTTTTTATTGAATGCCAGGCACAGTGGGCTTACCGTAATAGGAATAAGTCAACAAGTAAAAAAGTTTTATTCCGAGAATTAATTTGTTTTATTATTATTATTTCTTTAAATTATTTAAAAGCTTTTTTAAGCTCTTGCATTTTTAATATATATTGTTTTGTCACACTTCTAGTCACATTTTACCTGGCCGCCAGACAGCCAATTTTAAGGCTTCTAAATTGCCCATTAAATGGCTTTGTCTTGCCAAATATTTTATTGCTGGACCAAATTGTTCGTATTTTATTTTCTCCGTTTTTTTTCTGCAGTCTGCGAATTTTTAATCATTTGCAGGCCGGATGCTGCAGCTGTCTCAATGTGTCTGCTAAATGGTAAATGCAAAGTCTGAGCAGTCAGACATTCAAGTTGAGAGCGCGAACTAATTAGTGCATTAGCATTTAGTGGCATGAATTTGGCGCAGTCGAAAACTTTCACTGCGATGTGGGTTAGACGAAATTTTATTTTTATTTGGGGGCTGCGGCTTTATATATACCTCAATCTGGTAGATATATATCCAGGAGATGCCACTGACAGCAGCTCCTGCTGTAATGCTTGACACATTTGTGCATATAACAAGCTGTTGATGCGGTTAATGTTTCTGGTGCTCATTAAGGCTGCATATCCGATAGATGGATGGGATGTTTAGTTATGGATGTGCTGGACTTAACGCAGCTCAATGCCTCAAAATCCACTCACCAATTGATGATTGATTAAAATTGCCCTAAGTAACCATGATGAGCTCAACAAACCACGCGACTGCAATGCAATTAGCAAATCAATTCTGCAATTGAAATTTAAATTTATCAGTAGGCAGGATGCGGGTATGGTAGGCAGACAGGAGTTGATTTTCATGTAAAACTAATATCACTTAATGTGGACACGGTGTCCCAGTGCTCCCAGGCTAATGGCAAAGTAAAAAGGCACGTATTTGCCGGACAGTGGCCGGTGTGTCCTTGTCCCCAGGACCCCAGGACTCTGGGACGTTCCTGCACGTGTGCGTGTGCAGCTCGTAAAAAAGTGTGCATCAGGTTGCAGAAGGGGCTATTGCCGTTTCCGTTGCCGTTGCTGTTGCTGTTGCTGTGCGGCATTAATAGCAACTGGCGACAAACAACAACAGGCAGCAGCAACAGCAGTAATAATAATATGGGAAAAGGCAGGGCGGCACAAGTCCGAGGTCCTGGGACCACCTGGTGGTCTTACCTGATGATGCTCCGTTTCAGGACTCTGGTCAGCTCACAGTGCAACAAGGCTTCAACGAAATTTCCGGACACTCAAGGTTACATTTTATAAAAAACTCACCTATAACAGGTACAAATTGATAATCTTAAACATTATTTCGAGCTTGAATAGGTTATATTTAAATAAGCTTGATCTTTTTTATAGCACAGTTTTTCACTTTACCCACAACATTGAATAAATTCCGAGCTTAAGTTTTGAAGTTCAGATTTTTATGTCAAACTTAAATTTGGTCGTAGAATAAAAAATGTACCCTCTGATTAAAAAAGCAAAAAAGAAATAGCTTACACAATTTTGTCTTGAACAACATTTTCCAAATCAAATTAAGATGGGGGTAAGTTAATATTATATTAAAGTGAATAGGCATAATTTAATCCTTCTAATATTTTTATTAATCTTAAATGATTACAAGCTTATACATTTTTGAGCCATTTTCTATCAATTTATATTAACCACGACATCCCTTAATTAAAATTTGTCTTTGGGTTTTACAAGCCTTACCAGAACCACTGTTCTTGAGCAAAGCCCATGACACTTAATTTTAATAAACAAAATACTCGGCGCGTGGAGCTGGGTTCAGAATATGTGGTGTGTGGGATACTTTGCGAAGGTAAAAGTGGGCTTTTGGTTTTAGCAAAGGCTAGGAATTGCAGTCTCTGGTATGGGTATTTTTTACTGCTCTGACGGAGTTGTAATGATCCGCCCGAGAAATGCAAAAACTTTTTCGGAACGAAGCTTTAACCTAGCTAAGTCAGCTCTGGCACTGGGCTTCCCATGAGATCGATGTCTAACCATAACTCAGCCAGAGTCAGAAAAGGGAGGTGAATGGGATGAAGTAATGGAAAGTTTACACAGAGATAAATCAGAAGCAGAATTGGTCATCAAAAATTCAAAACTTCTGTCCATAGAAAGAGTAATATTTCTTTCGGTTTTTACCACTGACATATTAAGTAAATATCTGTTTCTTTTCATTTGAAAAGCCTTATTTTATTCCAAGCTAAATTTCAGAAATTGTTCATGTTGTTTCTTGTATATATATATATATTTTTTTAAAGATTAAATTAATAAGAACAAATAATTCTTAAATAAACACTTATTTTGGTTCCGTGTAGTTAAGGTAGACGACGTAAACAAACTCCTTCAGTTTCGACTACCGCCGAACAGGTCGCACGTGCTCTTGTCATTTTACTTTTAAAACTTTTGCGTTCTGCTGGCGTTGTCGATGTTGTTCTTGTAGTTTTCGTTGTTGGTGGTTGGTGCTGTTTTGGCTGCTTTTCAATTTTATTGTGGGTAAAACAACTGGCACTGTAAAAGGCGTCAGAGTGCTACGTGATTTACACCTAGCCAGGATGTGGATGTGCATTTTGTGGGCGCATCATTTTATGATGGCTGCCTGAAACCGAACTGCTCTTGTCCTTTTGCTTTCGTTTCCATTTCTGTGCTTCTGGTGGTGCTGCTTCTGCACTTACCACATGTCACGCCCTTTCACAGTTCCCCGAGTCCCTCTTTTCTTACACTAAGCGAAAAATCTGATCAAAGAGCAGGGAGTCTTGGCATGGATTTGACTAAGCTCCATGTGATCTGTATGTATAGTTTAAGGGTTCACTTTCGTTGTGCAAATAGGTTCAGGTAGTTTGGTCTCAAGCTATCAGAAAGAAGCCTAACAAATTGTAAATTGAACTTAAATATAAGCTATCCATTTATCCATTTAAAAGGAAAGTTAAATTTGATATATAATAATCAAAACCTTTTGAAAGGTTTTAAAAGGGTTAGAAAAGCAAATCTTTTAAAACTCTTGTATCAATGTTTGAGTTCTTAAATATATAATATAAAGGTTAGTTTAATCTACATAATATAAATCTTACAGATGCCAAACTTCTATGGTCGCCTTCGTTTTTAATAATTATAATGCTGAAATTCATTTTCATAGTTTGTTATATGTTTTTCCAGTGTTCTTCAGCCAGCCTCTGCTTGTTTTCCATTTAAAGTTTATAAGGTGCTGGCTGCTTTTAGCTGCCAGTCTAGATGTTTGTTTATATTTTCGTTAATGCTGCTCATCCGCAGTCACAACTTCCTCCTGTTAAACTTCCCTCGCCCGCATTCCGCTTTCCACAGCCAACTTCCAATTTTACAGCTCCAGTTGATTT
The DNA here is from genome assembly GCA_018153365.1 of Drosophila fuyamai. NCBI lineage: Eukaryota > Metazoa > Arthropoda > Insecta > Diptera > Drosophilidae > Drosophila > Drosophila fuyamai. The sequence continues at coordinate 7,450,263 of JAECXW010000116.1, read as the reverse complement.
GACTTTTACGTACGTGTTGATGCGAGAGGTCGAGCCGCAGCTTTGGTTACGGGGCATTGCATTTGAAAAATATGGTGTCGGGACGAAGGTGTCCTGCGATGTCCAAAGTCCTGCCCGACGGCCATGTCAAAGTCAAAGCCACGCGCCACCATTGTCATTACACGCGCGGACGCTTACACGATTGAAGGTTTGGGGATTGGGAGCAGCGAGCTGGGAGCTGGGAACCGAACTGGGCACTGGGAACCGGGGCAGGAGGACCATGGCCAGCGGGGAAGAGGACCCGCTGCTCTCCCAAGGATGCATTGCATTTTAATGAAGATATACGGCGCGAGCAGCGAGCTGAGTTGCATTGAGTTGGTCGTGTGCGAGTGTCAGTCGCTCTGCTCGCTGTGGCTTAGTTGGAAAATTTACACGCCGCTTTTTCCGCCCCTTACCGTCTGCCACCCACCAACTCCAACACCCAACGTGCCTACCCCCCTCCCCCCGTTTTCTATTCGCACTGGGCCTGTCAGTCAGCCAGGCTTGGAAATTCGTGTTCGTTCTCCTATATATTTTATACCCTTTTATTAGGTACTGTCAAACTTTCATAGCTCAAACTTTGCTATTCATACTGCAATAACTGAATAGCAATTGCTTTGGCAATAGAAATATGTAAGAAATGGTACCAAAATATTACCATAAAATTGTATGTTACAGAGCAAAATAAGTAACAAAGCGATAAAAGGTACAAATATATAACTACTATATATATTTATAAATAAAAGCGCCGCTTTGATAAGCATTAATTATATATATTTTTACGTAAGGTGTGTTTTGAATCAATTTTTAAATGGTTTCAAAAAACATATTGCTTCATAAAATTATTTTTTTTTTAGCTATGTACATTTTTTTGTTTTTTTAATTGTACATTAAAAAAATTTTCTATGGTTTCAATAACTAAGTAGAAAAATCAAATATTTCAGGGTATTAAAGACGTCGATGATGAAAATGTATTTTTTCTATTTTGTTTTTTTCTTCGGTGGCAGGGCGCGTGCCTTTAATTTTGAGCTTGGCCAGCGGCGTTCGTTCCGCCAGCGTTGTCGGCATCCACGAGTTAGCAATGTCACTTTCTCTCCCTGCCTTTCTCCTTCCCCGCCACACCCCCTTTCTCTTCCCGTCCACTCTGCATTTGTTTGGATGTGTGCGAGTGCGTGGGAGAGTGCAATTTAGCTGCCATTTTGGTTAGTTTTGTAAAATATTTGAAAAATGCAAATCTGATTTGGTTGCGGGCATGAATGTTTATTAACACGGAATTTATTCATGTTTCCGGTTGGTGTGAAGTGTGAAGAGTATGCGTGCCTGTTTGTATCTTGATAACTGACTTAAAAATGGTAGACGGGAGTTTATAAACTAGCTTAGATTTAATAAAGAGATTGTATGTGATACAAGTGTTTTATTTTTGAAATATCAACATTATCTAGATTTTATGCACTTTATTTAGAATGCTTTATAAGTGTTTTCACATAGGCTTTAAACACTGAAAAACCTCATAACAGAGGCAACTTTATAATTTTCCCTTTCAAACTTTATTTTCAAAACGACAATACAAAAAGTAGTTAGTAGAATAAACGCAGTATTCCCTTACCCTTTCGTTCTACCAAAAAAGTTCGTTTAAATTAAATGAATTAATGATCTGATTGATTTAATGTTTATCCATTGCCGCCTTTTAATTGCTGAAAGCTCTTTAAGAAAATGACAGAACACCGCGTTGAAAACTCTGCTGGTCACATGAATAATGTATTAACACTCGCACACCATTCTTTTTTGGCCAAAAGTGTAAAAAAGGCGCCAAAAGAGACAGGCAAAAATTTTATCTCTGCTCTGTGTCTGTTTGCCTTGGATGGCTCTCTGCTGTTTGCTTTGATGTCGGAACGAACTTCTTGTGGTTTTGGCCACTGTCTTTGCCTTTCGCCTTTTGCCTTTGTCTTTTCGACAACTTTTCGCATTAATTCTGTTAATAATTTTTAATGTCGGAACAGCGGAACGTTAAGTTCGCCAACTATTTGCACACATGGTAATTAAAAATTTAATTGTCTTGTCAATATGTGCCTCTAACTTTTTGTTCCTTTCATTTTACTTCCCGACTAAAGTTAAGCAGCATGTTAAGTGCAGCCGAACATTTGCATTGCAAATACGTCAGTTAGCCCTTTATTTCACCAATATTGTGGCTTCCCATTTTTATTTTAGGACTTAATACAAAAACAAGAGAGAACGCTATAGTCGAGTGCCTCGACTATTAGATACCCGTTACTCAGCTAAACAACTTAATATAAATACGCCTTCTTGTATGTTTTTCGCCGCTCGAGTTAGCTCCCGATTTTTATGTTAAAATCTGTACCCAGGGAACACCTCCAATTTGGCTAACTTGATTTGATTTGCATAGTTCTTGGGATATAGTTCGGTATTGTCAAATGAAAGCCATCGCAATTTCCTTTAATAGAAATCCTTATCGAGAATTAACGTTGACTCTGTTGAGCACCTTGGCCAGCTGTTCCAAAGTCATCCGTTAGATGGCGCTATTGTGCCATGAAAGGCGGAAATGTAGGCGCTAGCCAGGCTTAAGTGTTTAATGGGTTTTTGGGCGTTAGAGTGGGCGTGGCAAACTTTTATTTGGCCAATCGATAGGTATTGACGAAACAAATACATATAAAAAAAATTTTTCATAATAGCATCAAAACTGTGGCCACAGCTTGTGGCTTGTGGGCGTCAGAGGGGGCGTGGCACCATTTTGAAACAAACTTGCGCTGCGTAGGAACTCCTAAAATCTACATGCAAAATGCCAATCTTCTAGCTTTTATAGTTTCCGAGATCTCAGCGTTCATACGGACAGACAGACGGACAGACGGACAGACGGACAGACGGACAGACGGACATGGCTAGATCGACTCGGCTAGTGATCCTGAACAAGAATATATATACTTTATAGGGTCGGAAACGCTTCCTTCTACCTGTTACATACTTTTGCACGAATATAGTATACCCTTTTACTCTACGAGTAACGGGTATAATAAACGGCACGTTTCTGCAAAGCCATCGGACCCAAAAATACAAGCCAAGATTGAAACGTAGATTTTTGGGGTTGAAGAACATTTGAAAAAGGTTAAATCTTGAAAAAGAACAACAAATCCATCAAAAAATGCAAACCAAAAATTTAACGCAGATTTTTAGAGAAATATAAATATTATATATATATATGGGACTCCACGTTATATTTATAGTATATATATCATAGGAAATATAGAAATTTGTATCGGAAAATCGACGTAGATATATTGTTTTAAAGCTTCAAAATCAAAATTTAGCATATTTCTTTTATGAAAAGTATAATAAATCCATGTAAGAAAAGCCTGTAATTTTCTCTGTCGATACCTCCATCTCATATCCGTTCCTTTTTGTATGTGTATGATTAAGGGACCGGGAAATAGTACCCTATAAGGATCTCCACTCGCACGATGTCAAAAACAGCAGGCACTTCCCATATGGACGTGTGGCATGTGGCAACTATTGGGACCTGTCAATGCAGAAGCCGCTTGACGTGTTAATTCGCCAGCTGACACACACAATTCACAACACACATCCTCAACAAACATACTCAAGTACAAGGGCCCATGCAAATGGCTGATCCGGCATGCAGGCATTCTTATTTATGGCAGCACTTCCTTTGCAGTTTATTAGCCACGTGCCGGCATTTCTCAAATTCCGGCAAACAAAAAGGTATTCCATATAAATGCAAATACTCGCATGGAGCTGCTATTAATGCATATTTTACAATGCATTAATTCTGCGTAGTTACTATCGACTCAGTCGAAGCTTTTCCACACACAATTTTACCTAGGCCGAATTGGTTCGTTGTTCTTTTCAAGTGTCTGGGGAAACATATAATTTAGTAAGAATATAAATCCAATTAAGTAATAGGACTATTATTATTATTTTGAAATTATATAATAGAATTAATAACTGTATTATTAAATAAATATTTGTTGTGAAATAATTGAGTGAATAATAAAATGTTAACACATTTCCGTAATTTTTGTTATATTATTCTTTGTTTAACTTGAAATGCAAAAGAAAATGATAAAGTTCACTTTTATTATTTAGTGTTGAATAGTTTCAAAAGATTGTTAAGATAGATAATGACAAAATCTAAAAAAAATAATTTGTTGGCAGTGTAAGCCAAAATTCGTGGCAACTTTAAGCCATCACACATATGCACCGATGGGTAGTATTTGGAACCACTTAAAAATGGCTTTAAGGCTCCGTCCATTGGCTGTGCCAGAGTTTAAAGGCTTTGCCATGATTTTCAATGGCAACAGTTGTGGCAACATGTAATGGTGCTTCCTCCGGGGCAGCAACTGCGAATCGAGGGAAAATCGGGGAGATTCACGGGAAAGCTGCAGCAGAACATCAGCATGTTAAATGAGCTGGTCTCTGGCTCAGTGAGCTTGTAAACAGTTTGGCACTTGGAAATAAATTACACACGCAATATCTGTAAATCGTTTTAAAAGCGAGGCGAATTGAATATGTTGTCCGGTCGAGTACAGATTATATTTGGTTAACTCCCAGCTGAAGCTGGGCAACTTTTCCAGCTGCGTAATAGTTTATTTATGCAGCAGGACTTGGCCAAATAGCTCTGGGGAGGGCAGTGACAGCTGTAAGTGTTGGGAGTCTTTACAAATTGGCAATGGTCAAAGTTTGGCATGCGTCTATCGATAAAAGTTTCAGTTTCCTCGCTTAATTTGAAAGTCAAGTAACGGCTTCACTTTTTGCATTCGACGCCGGCTGCCGGCATTTGATTGCATCGCTTGTGAGCAGCTGGCGGGCGTGGTCCAATATTTGCCCAATTTCGATTCGGATTTCCCACTGCCGCCTTATTAATTGCGTGACTTACGACCTTCAAGGAATGACTGCCTTGCGGTTTTGGCAGCTTAGCAACTTTTCATTGAATAACTTTTGTTTGAAATTTGTTTTTAATAAAAAGCAGGTTGTTTTTATGAAACAGAAAGTATTTTCATTCTCAAAATACTCACCTTTTCAAGCATTTAAATTTTAATTGCATAATTACATTTTTGGGATCAAACTAAATAGAAATAATGTTTATAAAGTTGGTAACTTTAATCAAAATAAAATAAAACTGAAAAAGTATATTACAAAACACTATTTGGGAGGCAAACATATTAATTATGTACATTTGAGGACAGGGGTCTGTTGTTTTAATTTTATATATTATCGTTAAATTTTTAATTTACTGTCAAGCAAAGCTTAAAACTTGTTTACCTTTATATATTCAGAATTTTAAGGCCATTTAGCCATAGCAATTTAAACAAAGCAACACTTTGTCCACGGCTAATACTCCATTACAAAAACAATTGAATTTATAAACTAATACAGTAACCACTGGGTGGTAAAGTACGTGGAGTTTGCTGATGAAATCGCAAAGTTTGAGAGCCGGGCACGTGCGGCTCTTTGTGCGCTACCGCGATATGGACACCGCGAGGTGGACATGTGCCAAAATGGACACACTACGCGGACACACCATACATATATGCTTGTACGTAATACGTACTACGTATGTCGACCCACCTGAAAGCCCAACACGTAATTGGCCATTAACAGCGACCAGGCCACAAAGCACAAAGGACGACACTTAATATTTTTATCCACGAAATTGAGAAATTGAATTAAAAAGTGCGAAAATTGACTGCAAATTTGATGAAAGGCGTGGGCACCGAACTAAGCATAAATGTAAAATTAATTGAATTTGCATTTTGAACACACGCGGAAAGCTTTAATGACGACCGATTTAATTGCGGCAGGGACCCTGAGGTCGAACACGTTATAAAAATAATCCCAATAAAATGCATTTTTCATGTCAAACGCCTGAGCTGGCGGAATAACCTGAATGCACGCACAGGACTTTACGGAATTGCATGCAAACAAACCGGAAAAGCACCATCAGCTGCCACGCACATGACTGCAGTCCAAAATTTGTCCTAGGGGTTTCACGGTGAGGGTGGTTTATTTTCCGGGGGGTAGGAGTCTTTCCCGGAGTGCACTCTCTTTCGAGCATTATGTAATAACAAAAACAAAATCAAATTTCTAGTGCGGCTAATCAAATAGTTGAGAGGGCAAACATTCAAAGCCATTTGGCAAGCGAACTCTCCGGCCAAAGAAACACAAAGAAAAAGTCACATCAGGGCAAGAGGATACTGCCCAAATCAGCTAACAAATGAAGTATTTTACTAAACAAGTGCACAGCTGGAGATTATACTGTGAAAAATGTTGGTAAATAATGGAAGAATTTCTAAGAAAAATATTGAAAAAACTGGAGCGGTGACAATATAATAAAATATATAAATGTTAAAGATGTTGTATTCATTTTACAGAATTGCAATACATTTTAAATTGCAGTTCCATATATTGAAGAAAATATTTAATATTTAAATAAAAATCATTTTTTTCTAACTCAATTCCCACATTCAATTTATATTTTTTAAATCACGCTCTGGGGGAAAATACAAAATAAAAATTCAATTTTATAGGAAAAATAGAAAAATTAAAATACCAAAATGGAACAAATTGGCGTTCAATAATGTTATACGGTTTTTAAAAGCTTTATCTTTCACAGTGCAAGGCAAAGACTAAGGAAATTTGTCTTGGCCGCAAATTCAATTTATTTGCGTCTTAAAGCGTCACCAGCGTTATAAAGCAATAAAGCCGGAAAAAGGATTATCTGGCAAGACCCGTGCTTTTCGCTTGGGTCAGAAAATGTCCCCTGAGTGGGATGCTCGGAAAAGTTACTGCAAAAATAGAAAGAGACCCCGGCCAAAGTCAGCCAAAGTTGCAAAGCACTCGCTGATAGCAAGCAACAAAGAAGTTTTGTAACCATCTCAAAAAAATGGGAAAGAGGGAATTATAATGAAACATAAAAATGTCATTCTTAAACGATAGCAAACTTCTTTTCAGCCGTATGCTGAACAAATTGCAGCACTCCCCCAAGTGGTTCAATTAATTGCAACTCACACAAAATGCATAATGCGAGCTGGGGGGTTCTTTCAATACAAGACTCGAGGCCCTTAGCCCCCCGACTTACAGAGTTATTATATTTCCGCCCTTTTCCCACTCCCCTGTGAGTTTGTCATGCATTATGCAGAATGTGTTGGGGTAAATGATTCCATCGATGCCACAATAAAAGCGGCAAACGAGTGCGTCTCAACAGCAACTTCGCGATGAGTGCGTGAGTTCGGAATATGGTTACGTATCAATTAGTTACAACGGTAATAGGTACTCTCTAGATGGTAATTATGGATCACAACATCTGGAAAGCTTCGCATTTTTCACAAATATTATAGTGATCAATTTCACGTTAAAATAGTACGCCTTACAAAAATAATAGAGATGCAGACCTATTTTTAAAAAATTAAATTTTAAATAAAGTTCATTAACATGTTCTTAAAATGTCACTTAGGAAAAAAATAAATAAAAAATCATAAGGAATCAATTAAAACTATTATGGGATATTAATCAGGTACCTTAAAGAATACTAATTGGAGTATTTCACATTCCGCTAAATTTTACAGTTTTATTTTTGTATTCAATACCATTCAACTGCTTAAATTTGTTCTAAAAACTTCTAAATTAAAAAATAGTTATAAAGTTAAGATGTAACTCTGTCTTCATTTTCATCTATTTACAACCTGGTCAACCACATAGGTAGCAGAAAACTTGTTAAACTTTAAATTAAAATATACTTTTTTAATAAAAAAAAAAAAAAAAAAGTCTTCATTTTCATAAAAATAATGATATGGAGAAGCTATTGCACACTAAATCAGTGACCGTGAAATTTGATAATTGTTGGCTCAGCTTTCACTACTTCCTCATGTTAAGGGCCTCATCACTAGTCATTAAAATAGATGTGCATGTGTGCAAAATGTGAGTATATTTCTGAGCCCAGAACTCTCAATCTCAGCGGCGCACAAAAGTAGGCAACAAAAACCGACGGCGTTTGTTGTTGCTCGCCGCCATTGTTGCCGTCTAGCGGCTTTCAACTTGACGCCAACGCACTTAGGACACCCACACACACCAACACACCGTCGCGCCCACTCACATACACACACACACATGCTCTCGCCCACCACACACTCGCAAATGCATCATATCTTGACTCATTAACAGCCCCTGAGCGCGGTGCTGTAAAAGCGTTCCAGAGCAGAGATTACTTTGCCTGATACGCCAAGCATTCTGGTCAGTAGCTCTGTCATTTTGGATTTAATTTATTCCAAACTAATGTTTTCACAATGTGAGAAAGTTTAATTATTGCTAAGTTATAAGGATTTAGGATTGACCAAAAACCTCTATAAAAGAAAGTTAATTCTTAGAACGCACAGTTGATAAGCACAGAATTTTTTTTTTTTTTTTTTTTTTATTGTGAAATAATAACGAAATGGTAACACAGATAGGTGCACTGTTACCATACTGGGCAACTTAACAAATCAGAAATAATAAACAAAAAAATTAGTTATGTCAGCAGCACATAATGAATATAAATTATAGAAAAATTATATAACTTGAGCCTAAGGATATGCGAGAAATTTGAGTTTAGCATAGCTGATAATTATTAGGTCAAGACCCGAACAGAAATTTTAAAAATTATTTTTAAGTTTCCCGAAATAATATATTTATGGAAAAAATCAAAAAAAAAAAAAAAAAAAAAAAAAAAATATTTTATATACTTCTTTACAGTTTTAGAAGTTTTAGGAGTTATAAGTTTTTAAGTTACACATTGATTATTTATGTATATTACGAAGCATTTGTCTTTGTGTGACATAATTTATTTATATCACTTAATATCATTTCTTTTTGGGGCTATAGAAATATAGTATTAAAAATCTAAACATTTTCTCGAAAATGTTGTCTCCTCTATATTTTTCATATATTTTCTCGTTTACTTGATATATTTTAAATATTTTATCAACACTGATGCTCGAGAGTTCCTAGAGTTTTAGGTGTTTGATTCTCGGCGCTCAGCGCTCTGAATTCCGTGTTCAGTTCAGTAGGTGACACCAATGCGCGTAGGTGTTATGGCCGACCCACGACGTCTGGCCTATATTACCACATATTGGAACATAAAGCTCCTCCAGCCTGCCACCCAGGCGTCCTCATCCCCGATGTAGTGCAGCAGACTGCGTGCACTTGACGCTTTTGCTCCACATTTCCTTCAGCTGCGAGAGTTAGAGTGCGTACGTACAGTGGCCGTTAAAATAGTAGTAGTGGTTGCTTATAACGAATTTTTTACAGTGGCAGGTATAAATTTAAATAAATTTATTTATCTACATTTTTATTTGTAAAGTTAACATTCCTGGCTATTAAAAACGAATATCTTTAAGTAAAAAAATGTAACATTAGTTTACAAATTTAATTTTCTTGAATTCAAACCCCAAAAAGCAACTTTAGATTCCTAAATATTTAAAGATATTAAAATTAAATTACAGTAGTTTTCTATTTAATTGTAGAACTATTATTAACTTCTGAAAAGGTTTTTGAAAATAAGTTTGTTCTAATATAAATAGTTAACTAACACAATACCGTGTTTATCAAATTTTGGACGTTGTTTTTAGATAGGTTTTGGTAATTTATTTTAAGTGCTAGAACTTTAGCCGCTGTTGGACACTTGTGTATGAGTATCGGAACCCCTTATCTAACTTACCCAGCCCCTTTGGTCCAACGACACTCTGGGGGGTGCCATTAGTGCCGCGGTGCGTGGAATAAAAAGTTGAGCCAAGTAAGTTAAAACAATTCGCACCGTGCGTGCCGCAAGCTTTCCCGTAGATTCCCGATATACGTAGGCTGATGTTAAGTTTTCAGCTGCCTCCCCAAACTTTTGGAAAATGTTCTTTTCTTACACGTAATTATGCAAAAGTTAAAAGCAGCCATCATCGACTCGATTTTTTTATTACGACGTCTCGCCAGCCACCCAGCCACCCAGCCACCCAGCCAGCCAGGTAGAAAATCAGTCAGCTCTTGAGCTGTCGTTGTCGCGGTAAATTATGCAAAAACCCAGTGGAAAATGGCAAGGAAAGCGCGAAGGAAAAGTTCATTAAAACAAAAAATCCGGCACTCGCATTGGTCATCACACCGCTGTGCATTTACTGTTGTGCAATTTTCCCTTTTCGGGCGCCATAATTGCGGCTGAGAAATGGAATCCGAGCTGGGATTCTGCGAAATGCGGCTTAAATGTGTTTGCCACTTGATGCCAATTGGTTGGAAATTGCGTAAACACGTCGAGTGTGTAAAGTCGGCTTGGATTGGAAGGAAGGAAGGATGGGGCTCTCGGAGGCGGGGCTTTTACTCGGACCGCAGTGTAAGCATTTAATTGCGAGTGACTTCAAGTGTTGGTCGATTTGATGGGCGGGAAATAATGAGCCGGTTATGTTTACATGAGCTCATGAGGAGAATGTGGGTTGGGATTGCCTGATTTTCAGGAATTTGTGTTTGCTGTGAGCCCTAATTGTTCTATGTAATTGGCAATGCCAATTCATGGTGATGCAGACCTGTAATTCAATAATTGCCTTTACAAATATCAATGAATAAATTGCATATCTTAGACGGAGCATGTTATTAAAAATATTTCTTTACTTCTATTATAGTTACAGAACTATATTTGACTTCGATAATAGTTTAGCTTGTATTATAATTTAAATAAATTATATGAAAGCAAAAATGGACAAGTACACCCGCTTTGCACATGATTCTTTTCCGAAATAATATTTAGCTTTTTTGGAAATATTTTTTTAAATGGACAAAGTATTAAACTGCAATCTGCAATCATGAGATTTTTTATGTGGTTAGATTCAATTCAAACCACTGTTATTGGATGTTTGAAACTTTATAAATGTTATTGCTTATGGGCTCTATAAATTAATAATTTTTAATTGGCACTTGTCTTCGGCTTAAACCAACGGACTGGGTTCCCAGATTTCAGATATCTCTCACGCCAAGAGCCGATGGCCATTGTCGCCTCGTTACGCGTTCCTCGCAATTGCCGGCACTTTAAGCGACAATCCGGCACTTAATTACATGTGTAGTCCGCTCGTGGCATGTCCTCTGCTGTCAATTATGGTGTGTCCGACATGTGTACTGCATCTGCACCGCCCAACGGGAGAGGGTTAAAGGGCAGGTCCTGGCTCAGGGCCTCGGACAGGGAATGAGTATCAATCACGGCGAACATGTTCAAATAATTTCATTTCACAACCGGAATTAAATGCAGTCGCGTGCAGGGCCCATTTACATGACACGACTATTAAATTAAAAAACATGAATGGACACTGACAAAGGCATTGAAATGATTTCTGCGGATAAAGGGCATGAGCCACAGTAAGAAAAAATAACATTTTCATTAATTGGTTTGCGTGGATTTATGATCTTAAAAAGATTCGAATGGTTTCCGTCTTAGAAACACTTTGTTTTAGTTTTTTAAAGTTAACAAAAGTTAAGAATTATAATTAACAAACTTTTATTGTAAAAGACTTAGTGCCTAGAAAATGATTTATTTTATTATTTATGATTTTATAAGAAATAAAAAAATGTACAAAGATGTTTGTTTCTCTATGGAAATTATAAATAAATTCGAATTTTAAACTAGGCCTTTAAATAAGGGAGTATTTGAACAAAACTTTTTCAAGTGCACCCGTCCACATGCCATCGTTTAGTCGGAGGCAATCGGTGGCTATAAAAATGCTTTATTGACATGCCAGCGATCGCTCAATGTTTGCTTTTAATTTCAGCAGCTGTACGCTGCTGCCCTGTCATAATTTGTCAATTCCGAGCTAATTGTTTCCCTACCCATTTAATATATGCTTTCAGCCAGGTCCAAAATGATGGCGACGTCACAGGATTATTTCGGCAATCCGTACGCCCTCTTCCGCGGACCGCCCACAACTTTGAGGCCGCGGGAGTCGCCGCTGGGCGTGGGCCACCCACACAGTCATGGGCATATGCACAGCCACGCCCACGCCCACGGGCATGGCCACGCCCACTCGCATTATGCGGCCTTGGACTTGCAGACGCCCCACAAGCGGAACATCGAGACGGATGTGCGGGCACCGCCGCCGCCATTGCCGCCGCCACCGCTTCCGCTTCCGCCCGCATCCCCTAGGTAAGCCTCCCCCCATAAAAAAAAACAAAAACAACACAAAATGGGGGAGGAAGAGAGAAAGTGGAGAAAGAGGAAGGGTTAATCCAAAACACCAGATCGAAGACGAGCAAAGAATTGCAGAGAAATCAAAACCAAAACCCAACCAATTGATATGCATATCATCAGCAACACACATCAACACTTCTCTGCTATGTCTGCAATCAACAAAAACAAAAATGAGTCATCAGTTTTTGAATGATTTTTTAAGTTAGTTTGAAAAAGTTTTAAATGCCCTTAAATAATCACGCCCAAAGCAAATCTAGAGTAAAGTTAAACTAGCCAATCATCCTAAAATATCAGCTTTCATTTTGCAACGTTTGCCAATGGACTTTGAACCCATCAAGTAAAAGCAAAATACAAAAATTAAGTAGAGAAATAGAGAGAGAAATAAGAGGGAAAATCACCGAGTAAAAGTGTTTGCTACGCTATGAAAATGTAAGCTAGAATACATTTTATTTCCTTCGCTAAGTAGAAGCAAAGTAACTGCAAGAATCAACACCAAACTAAATAATATTCGTAGGGAAATACTCCACAGCATAATGCTAATAGACTAAGTTTATCCTAGATTTAAGGCAGAGCATTTCAAACAGCACTTGTACCGTTCTAGACTTATGTAACCAAACGTATACGTAACTCAAGCAATCCAATAACAATAACTAAGTAGAAATTCTTTTTAAAATTACTACTTTTAGTCAGTCAAAGATCTTGCCCAGCTACATACAAATATACTACAATAATAATTAAATATTAACATATGGTATTATATAGCCAAAGCCAGGAAAGGAGTTCCAGACAATTGCATATATATTTGGTAGATGAAAACAGCTAAACAAAGGGTCCACAAGCTACCCATTAATTACCTATAAAACTTAATCACTTATTTATAACCAAAAGTAGTTATACGATAAAATCTTGCTAATATCAAGTATACGTAAATAGAAAACAAAGAATTTCTCTTAGCTTAAATGATACAGTTTCCAAGCAATAACATAAACAATAATTAACAGTTAACGAAACTACACACACATTGTATACCAGTTAGTTTATGCCTAACCACTATTAGTAGTCCTAGGTCCTAGGCATAAACCGAGCACCAGGCGAGATATGCACCCATGTAAAATGCAGAAATTAATTACCAAGAGTACAAACTGTAAAAAGGAAAACCCCTATTGAAGCTCAATTGGCCAGCCCATTAGTCTAACCCTAAGTAGAATGTAAGCAATTGTAAGGCAAACACTTTTCAAGTGAGCAAAGATATCAAGCAAACTGTGAGAATTCGAGTACGTGTGAGGATGGAGCAACCCCCCAAAAAAGAGAGACAAGATCATCAATCAACATTCCCAACCCAGAGGACCTGCTCTTCAATCAACACTTAACCCGAACTGGGCCTCAAATCCCAGCAACCTAAAGATAGTCCTTTCACTTAGTAATCAGTTAGTTAGCCACCGTTTCTCTCTCATAATTCTAACCAAAAAAAAAAAAAAACAAAAACCAAGACTTCAATCAACAAGCCCACAAAATATATCCCCACCAACTGGCGCGGTAAGTGAAGAGCCATATTAATCATAGCCTTAAGCCCCTAGCCACTGACTAGCCAAAGTAGTGACCAAGTAGTGAATCCCACCTAGAACTCAACTGCATTCGGATGGCGGGCGGCATAGAGCCCAGATGGAAGGTGCAACCGATGATCGTCGCTGCATGTGATAAGCAAGTGATAAGCAATCCGTAGCAAACAGGCTATAGGCCCTCGAACAACTTAACTTAGCTGCATTTTGCGCATGCCAAATGAAAAATAACAAACAATACATTCCAATGAAAGCTACAAAAAATTTAACTCTACCCGTAGCAACATGCAACGAATTTCCTTTTGATTAACATGCAAATCAGGTTGCACATGCAACTTAATCGAGAAAAAAATATTGAGTAATTATTCTACCCGGTCCATGAAAATCTAGATTAAGCTATTTCCTTCAGACATTCGCGTTACTTTATGTTTCGTGTTGCGATAATCAATTATAGCGGAAATGTCTCAACAAGCATCTTAAATATGCAAAAGTGCAATGGCAAGTTGACATGCCAGTTGTCCATTAAAATGGTTCACATGATTGTGGTCACACCTGACCAAGCGAATATTTGAGAAATTGGTAACCTTTGACAAGTTAATTTTAGGTTTGGGTATGGTTGGGTTCTTTTGTGTACTCAAGAGGTCTGGTTCCTTATTTATTGACTTTATAAAAGATCGAAATATCTAATCTCAATATTATGAATATTATTAAAATAAAAAAATTAAAATATTTCGACAAAATAAAATACATTTATTTGAGTACTTTTAGCGAAACCACTTTAGGGCAAAATTATTGAATTACTATATTTTTCTGAAATATAATCAAACAAAAATTAAACAAAACCTTTTTTAAAAGACGTTCTCTTGTGATTTGGCAAATAGTCAGTAAGGTGAACATGCTTATTTATTAAAAAAGTTATTTTCAACATGTGCCAAGTTTACGGCCAAGTTTTATTCCGGCTTGCTCGTAACTGTGACGTGTGGCATGGCATGTTGCCAACACTGGTCATGCACTTCCTGTTAGGAATTTAAGGCCGCCTTGTAATCGGTAACACATGTAATATGGTAACTGCCAAAAACATTAGCCTTTCTCAGGTGTCCTGACGGCTGAAACATGCTAATTTGCAAAATGGCCGCTCCATGGGCTCGGTTAATTAAATCCTGAACACACAATTCATTTTTTTGCATATTTTTAGCTTAAATCGATGCAAAAAATGTTATAAAAACCATAAGTTAAGCAAGCCAGACCTAAATATAAACATATGAAATTTGATAAACTTATCTGCACACCCTCCTCCATAATTGTCTAATTAATTTAGAAGCTACTTATCAAATTTAATTGAAGTCCTGCTTGCAATATTAATAATTCCCACTCAAGGGTATTTTATACCCGGATTTTCCTATGGTTTCATTTTCATTAAATTAAATACAGCTCATTTCACTTAGTAAGCTAACAGGCTTTTGCTTGTTTTGGCCTAAGCCAAGCTAAGCAACAATTTGGTGGCGCTTAAGAATGTTCCAGCATGAAATGGCTGAAGGCCGAGAGTAATCATAATAACCATAATAATAATGGCGCAATGGCCCCAAGTCATGTAACACCATTAGCGCAGAATCCAGAGTGGAGAAGCTGCAAAAGAGTTGTGCCTGTAAATGCAATTTAATTCCGAGTCCGTGAACGCCACTTGGCCAGGTCTAATGAAAGCAGTAGACTGTGGAACTGGCACAGGGCGAATACAAAAGGCCGGAGTTTCCCCTGGAGTTTCGTCCCTCTGTTGTTCCACTTTTTGTTTGGGGTTGCAGACAAGTCAGCTTACATCCGGCCGAGAAAAGTGCGTATCTCATCCTGCCTCCTTTCTCTCACTAGTCAACCGAGAAGGAATAGCCCCTGGATATGGCCAGCTGAATACCTGTAATTAAAAACTGAGCACCCCAGATCCTTCCGCTCAAATTATGTGCACTTATCCGGCGGGATGTTCAGGCAATAGAGGCAGAATTGTTATTGACCTGCTGCAAACACTTTGGAGTGTCGGGAGTAATTGCGGAAGCGTCCAGAAAAAATGGATGCACCCCAGCACCTGCGGCCACTGTCAAGTCAATAAATCACATTTCAGAAAATCAGTTAACGAGTCTAAGTGTGGCCTAAGCTGGTTAAAGCCACGGCGGGTTCACTCGTGACTTTAACCTGTTAACACATTTTCCAGCTGACTTTTTGCCACTTGCTGTTTGCTGCCGGTTCAACTGTTTAACTTTTTGTGTGCTGCTTTTTGTTGTGGACCCTTTCCCTACCGGAAAATACAAAACGGAGTTTGGTTTTTGCCAAGCCACTTACACTTTAAACATCGTTTATAAGATATTGGAAACCATTTTATTAAAGCTTCGATCAATATAATATATAATTAGTAATATAGTATGTGAACAGAGTTGCTTAGGGGTAAACAAATATTTCTTAGGAATATTAAAATAAAAGGAAACCCTTTAAAATATATTTATGTTCATATATTTTTAAGGCCTCTTTTGCCTTCAATTCGATTGAGTCAATTCATGTTAAAGAACACTAACAATATATTTCTTTTTACAAAAATTCTCTAATGTAATTAAATCTTGTTCAAAACTAAAAAAAAAAAATGGTACAAAGATAGTTTTTATTTTGTTTCTCATAGTGTAAATACCCCTGCATTGGGGTTTTCATTCTACCACATCCTTTGGGGGAAAGTTTGTCTGTGTCCTGGCGTAAACGCAGCGTGTCGTCTGGCAGCCCCGCTAATTGGATAAGAATCAGATGTTGGCACTTCATAAACTGCCACCGCTGGCTCATTAGGGTCTTGGGTCAAGACGGGATCGGGAAAGTCATTTGTGTTAGCCTTCAAGTTTCAGCCAGGGTCAGCTATTTATTTAAGAGAAAAGTTTACACAGTTTTATCTAGTTTCATGTCAAAAAGACTTTGTTGAGCGTTGCGGCTAATAAATACAAAGACGTGTAATACAAGCAAAGATTCTTTAACTTCTAAGATATAAAAAGGATAAAATATTATTTGGCATTGTTTTTATAAAATTTTACACATTTTTCATAAAAGTTTTTTAAGGTTATTTTTCGAAATAAATACTTATAGTCTTAATTAGTTTCAATCAGTCTAACGTCTATACACTTTTTCTTCAACTTTTGCAGAGGATTGTATTAAACTTTTTTAAATCAGAAAAGGAAACATATCCAAACTTATAAAATGGTCTTTTGTATCTATTGGATCAATTCCTTGAGTTAACAACCGCCACATATCTTATGTATATTCGCTCAGTGTACTGTACAATATGCTGTACTGCTGAAAGATATCGGTTTGCCGAAGTATGTTTTTATTCTCGTTTAATTTATAAAATGTAGAAATACTGTTCAATTAAACAATCCCATGAAACGACATTGCAAAAGAAATCTCATAAAATGTATTAACATTTTTAAAAATTTGATGTGTTGATCACAAGCTCTGACTAATTGCCAAGAATTCTGTGTGCAGAAGCTAACAAATTGCCGATGAATTTGATTGCAAACTTGGCCATTCGGTTGCCGTTTAATAATTTATTAAAGCAATGCCTTCAAGGCGAAGCTTAAGCACAGACAAACAAATGGAGGAAAAGGTGATGCAAAAACCTTAAGACAGACAAAACGAAATGCTCTTTATAATTAACTTTTGGCAACTGGCAAGTAAGGATTTTCCTGTATGAACTTTGTGAAGTTGTCACCCGAAAATAAGTGTGGTAAACGAAAAAGGGGAAAAAGGAGATTTTCGAGTGCTTTCGAATGTGGCCAACGGCACAAATCATAATTTCAAATATTTTGCAGAGAATATATATTTCCCAAAACCAACTGAAAAGGCTCAGACTCCCTTTCCTTGGCATTTCCTCCCTTGACTCATCAACTTTTGTTGTGTGAGAAATCAACTTTTCACCTGCACTTGATGCCGTACTTGATTTACTGCTGATTACATTTTATTTGCACCAAATGTCTGTGGAATTGGTTTTTTTGATGGGAGCCATCGGCAAATAAATTCCCGTCTGCAGCTTAAGACTTTGCAATTAGAAATGAGAGTGCACATTGAGAACAGGCTGCGTATGCGTAATATTAATCAGGTGTTTATTTGCCAATTGACTTAGTTTAATTAAACGGAAAGAGGCCACTTCGTATGTGCGTGCAAATGGAATTTTAATTACATTATTAATAATAGGCCCCTAAGGCCAGTGAAAGATTTGACACTCGTGCAGTGTGTTCGGCGTGATTACGCATACGCACTGTGGGCGTCAGTGCTTAGTAGCACTAGTGCCAGTGAGGGAAATATGCATGTTTAAATTACATTGCTTGACAACAATTTGGGTCACTTAGCGCTAGAGAATGTAATATGCGTCGGGGCTATAAAAATTTCCAGACAAATGTGCGTGTGCCTGGTGACTCGACAATTGCAAATCACAAGCACTTGACTTGCCAGCTTACACAGTCACGTGCAGCGCCCTGGAAGTTAAGAATGATTACACGGAAATAGAGAAGCCCGACCAAAGCCCGCAGACAGTTTTTCCCCCATTTTCCCAATGGGAGTTGTCACTGTTCACTGAAGGAAATCAAATTCTAATGTTCCAGGGAAATCACAAACGTGTCGCGCTTAAAGTAAAAAGAATAATACATAATACGGCGAGCAAAATAAAGGTTCAATTTTTAGCTTACCTATAGTAAATTAATTTTTTGAGCAAATATTAATATTTTACAATTTAAAGTATAAAATCCATAAATTTAGCCTTCCAAAGCTTTTTCTTCTCAATTTTGTACAGTGCACTCGGCATATTTTACTTTTTAATACATATTTTTCCAAGTGGACGAGACGATGCGTCTGAGTGTTGCATATTTCATTAAAAGTATTGCATGCCATCCAGCAGTGCAACCCTCAGATCGAGTTTAAGGCCCAGACCGATGTTGAGCTACAAAATGGCGCACACTAATGCATACGCACGCACACACATGCGTAACACTTAAGCGCCTTACCAACAACAAGTGCGTAAGTGCGTGAGGGTTGAGGATTTGGTGGTGCTGTATTGGTGCACAGTGGAAAATAGGATACAACTCTAAGCGATATTCTCACACTCAAAATTGCATGGTATTATGATTTTCAATAAAATATTTGGTATACAAAACTGGAAGATTTTTTTTTAATCTTTACTATTTTCATATTTTATATTTATACATTTGTTTCTTAGTATAACATTTAAAGCAATAGTTTTTGAATTAGGTTGATAGACTTTTGACATTTGATTCACAACAAAAACTCCAAGATAAACAGATCAAAAAATATGTGGTTAAAGTTAAGTTGAATTCAAATTGGAAAAGGAATGTTTTAATTCCAATTCAGGAAAGACCTTTGAATTTGTTTCTGTGTATTTCTGCGGGTGGTTTGGAGTAGATTCTGAAATGCGTGAGTGGGCAGACCCATTTCACAGGCAAAAGTCGAGAGGGCTGCTCGTCGTCATTTGTGCGTGGGCGTTCGAGATGTGTTTCACCCCTTCTTCCGCCATTTCCCACCCTTTCGACCCTCTTTTCTTCAGCCACCCCATCCCTTGTTCATTTGTTTGTTTCTTCGGGTGCAAAAGTGAAACTTTTTCCTTTGGGGTCGTACATGAAAAACTTGCGGTCGACGAGTTTTTCTCGCAGCCTAATGCAACTTATTGAATTTTCGAGTGCATGGCTTAGTTGATTTTCTCCCTGAATCTTTTAATTAATGCAGGCAGCTGCACTTGAGGAAAAAACACAGCACAAATAAATATAGTCCATATGTGTACATACCACACATATAATAGAGCGCCTTTTGTTTGGTCGCCGCTCAGACCAAGAAAATCTGCTGCCTACTTTTGTGCGGCGTCTCGAGCAAGCCGCAAAGTATGCCTCTTCCAGCCAGCCACGCCCACCGACCCCTCCGCCCACCTGGCATTGACAACCGAACAGCGGAATCGAGTGTAAAGTATTATGAGTGGAATGAATAGTAAGAATAGACAAAACGAAGGAAGCAGCCGAATGGAAAGCAACCGCAGACAGGCAAAAAACATGTAACAATATTTCCAACGTTGGGGAATTTAATCTAATTAACTTATGACATTTAGCTTGAACTACTGTGCCAGAAAGGTAAAAATAATAATAAAAGCAAACACCTGATCAGCTGATGCATGGGTCGTGAGAACCGTGAAAATAATAATTATGATGGATAAAATATATTATATATTTTTAATTATATTCAGTAAAAGTTTATGTAACGATCTGAACAAATTTTACACAGAATATTAAAAAAAAAGAAACAACATTAAATATTTTATTATAACTTATTTCAAACGTTCTAAGATTGTTAAACCATTCCGTAAAATGTCACCATTTCGTATATCACATATGAAAAATTACAGCTTGAGTGGGAGAAGTTTCAATGGAGTTTGAAAACTAAACTTACATAATTTTCAAGAAAAATATACAATTACATTGCGAGTGCTTTTAAATGCAATTTCAAATTTTCGAATGACTGAATTTGATCCCCATAAAAACTCATCTTTGCCGGCTTTTTGCCGAGGACATTGCTCTTCTTCTGACTTCAGAGCAAGCACTTAATTTATAACTTTGCCAACAGAAGTCGAAGTGGGTGTCATTAAACCCGAGATCCTTGTAAGTGGAAAGTGTACTTGTAAAAGTTTATTGAATGTAAAATGCATATTGCCATAGGGTATTGTTTAAAATAAAGATAAATTTACTTAATGGTCCTTTGACATCAGCAGGACTAGATAATTATTATTTTTTAGATATGTTAAAGAGTTGTTGTTTTTTCTTGCAAGTTAAGGAAAATATGTAATATCGTTCCTGTTGAAGAATTTAATATTTCAAATTTTGTTCACAGAGCGCGACATTTGGCGACTCACGAACGCATCGCCAACGTGCCACAAAAACCAAATGCGAAGCTGCAACAAATATGCCTGCATTCTCCATAAGCGGCTTTAGTAATTTTGAACATTTCGCCCCCCATTTGGGGGCACTTCTTTGGCAGTTTGTGCGGCGTGGCCAAAAGGGGCAAAGAAAATGTAACCTTCAGCCAGCTGGTGCTGCTGCCGCTGTCACAGTTACCTGGTCGCCCACATTTACCTTTGGCGCCATGTGTGCGGCCCATAAATTCCGCTCAGGCGCCCGAGCTCGGTGAATTTTTTACTATGCACCAGCTTTTCGCACTGCACTTATTGTCACTTGCAGTCAGAGCTAAATTGCGTTTGGACTTCCAATGCAAACGGTTAGTAAATGTCGAAACGTCGCGGTCATTAAATCGCCTGGACTCAGCTTTAGATATATGGATGGAACGATTTCGGGGGAAAAAGCGAAAAGCAGTCTGCAAGTGAGTTAGTAGAAATAATGTCCAGATTCCAAATTGTTTAAGGGATCTATTTATAAATGGAATTTTTTGTGACCACTTGTATTAACAAGTAGCGTTTAGTATTGTTTGCTTATGTGTTTAATAGCCTTTCTTGAACAAACATCAAAGCTATTGAATAAAACTTATAAAATTGGTTATTTTCTACTTGTACAATAAGTTACCAACAAATGCATTTAATTTTTGTCAACGAGTATTAAAGAGTTATCACACATACGTGAGTATGATAAGACATATTTATCTTTTTCTACAAAAGAAATAAATTCCCATGCCCTGGCTGACAATTAATGGTTTAGTTGCTAACTTAATTGATAAATTGATGGACATTTAAATGCCCAGCCAGGAGCCATTAGGGAGTCGCATCAGCAGCATAATAATGTCAGGCCATGCCAACGACCATTTTTGGCCAAGTTTAAGCCAAAGCCACCGACCAGAGACAATGCAAATTTCAGACCAGATTCCATTGCATGACATGGCCCGGCCACTGTGCCTGTTTCAGCTTGCAGTTTTCAGTTTGCAGTTTTCAGGTTGCCCATTTTGGCCACTGGCATTGAAATTGGCCAACTGCCTGCTCCCTGCTGCCGGGCTGCCCAATGAAGCTATTATTTGTGGGCCCGCAGAACACAATTGCCGTCCCAGCTCCGCTTGACTTCCTCCAGGCTGCCTCCTCGTAGGTGTCACTTACATAAATGGCAATCGGTGCACTGCGAGAAATCTTTCAACACTTGCAAACCTCAATTACAGCAAGAAAAGTCTCCTAACTATTGCAGCAAAAATTATTTTTGTAGCTACCATATACAAAGCCTAAGACTTTAAAACATCCTATAAATTCGCCACAAATTTTACTCGATTTTAACATTCCTAATTATTAAAATAAAAATTTCATTCTCTTAAATGATATTTAAGATGATTTGAGTTTATAAGTCAGTCCCCAAAAAAATGTTGTTAAAATAAAAGTACTTATATTAAATAACAATTTAATATATTTGGATACAGTAAAAAGAATAGATAATTATGTATTATCCTCTAGATTCAATAAACCTATTTAGTTTTTTTTAGAGATTTTTTGTTTTACAAACGATCTAAAATCTAAAATCTTCTTATCGTTTTAAGACACAGAGTTTTAAAAATCGTAAGGCAGAAAAGTGTTTAGTCAAACATTTCCATTCAAATATTTTTTTAGCAAATAGATTTCGATATGATTTTTCTCTGAGTGTTTGACTTGTCATGGCCTCGAGGGAGGATTGGCTAATCGCGCTTGGGAGGCGGGGGGTGGCTGTGGCGGGACTCCTTCTGATCCCCCGCCACACGTGCGCCGCTGTCTTTCACTTGTCCTGCCGCTTTTCCTCCGCCACGGGAGCACTTTTCGCAATTAGCCCGACGAAATTATCCGAGTATCTGCTGCTATCGTGTAGCTGTATCTTCGGTTGTATCTGTATCTGTGTCCGTATCTGTTTGCGTTTGTGTGCTCGTGCTGCGATTGTTGCATGCAACAATTTAACTAGATTAGACCCCATCGTCGCGTCGATTGTTCTGCAGTTGCGACTTCAACTTGCTACCGCTGCTCCATAAAAAATGGCATTCCTGACGGAAGAATCGTCGTCTCAGGTCTAATCTAAATGTTTAGCCCGGACATTTGATGGCCAACATGCGCCGTCTGCCGCTGAGTGGCAGTTCCAGCTCCATCTCCTGCTGCAACTCCGCTGTCAATCCGTCGACTCTTTGGCCGCCGGCTAAAAACGGTGGCACTTACAGTTGCACTTGCGGATTGCCATTGCCGGCAGTGGCAATTATTGGGATCCACATCCACACGAGACTCCGGCGACGAGAGTGCGATGCAGTGGAGTGGACCACCGAATCGCCGTCTGATGCCGCATTAACCCATTGACCTTGATACGGGGCGGGGGCGTCGGTGGGGCGTGGCCACGCGGCAATCAACTCTTTGCGGCACGTTTTTGCGCCACTTTTTGGACGCTGAACACTGACAAGAAAATGTAGTTATCTTATTCGGAGGAAAGAATTCACTTAAAATCAATCTTTATAAATAATAATGTACTCTCTAAACAATGTTTTACAAATTTGCTCTAATCGAATTCACCCAAAGTTGGTTAAAATAAAGTTCTTAAAAGTTTAAAATTAATATAAATATTATTGGAAAAAGATTAGGCACGCTTACAAGTAAAAATCTCAGTAGTCATTTACAAATGAATTGTTTTTGTTCCCTGAATATTCCTTGCTTTTACTTTTAATGGATATAATATGAAGACATATTGGAAAACCATTAACTTAAGTTGTCATCAAATTAAGCCAAAAAATTTTTATTTTTTTCATTTTTACAAAATAGAAATAAATAAAATATGCCAAAAAGCTTGAAAATTATAAAAGTACCACATCAATTTTCGCTCAGTGGTGCTTCTTGAACTTAACAGCAGATTCGACACCCAGGAAAAATCAATCGCGCAAATCTTATCATTAAAACATCAAAAGCTGCCTGTTGGCCAGCATGTAAATGTTAGCAGGCAGCAACTTAATTTGCAGCAGACGATGACGATACAGGCGACACAGCTGCAAGACATCAGCGGCAATCAACGGCAGACAATCAAATGGAGAGGCAGCACGCTGATGCAGCCCCCAAATGGCCAAAACGGCAAGGATAAAATCAGCAGGTGCCTGCCCGCCAACAGCAGCAGCAGCAACAATTGCAACAGCAGCAGCAACATCAGAGACTTTTTCATCAAATAGTGATAACCGGTTTTTGTTTGTGATTTTTGAAAATCGCATTCAGCATGCCGGCAACTGTGGATGTAGATGATGAGCAGGATTAGCTGCAACATTGACAGTCCCCCTGTCGGGTTTGCCCCACCTGTGCCACCTTTTCCCCACATTTCCCACCCGAAACATGTGTTGCCTCTGTGGATGCTCTTCCTCTTTGGCATTTCACCGACTGAGTGACTGACATGCAGAAATTATGTTTTGCCACATGGCAAACTCATTAGATGCCTTCGGCTACTTAACGCCCCGTCGCATTGGCGTGCAAATGCTGATCAGTGTCAATTGCAATTAAATACATATATGTGAGGCACACTGGCCCAGGGCATGGTAAAATACAATTGAAATTGGTAAGGAAATTTTATAATGGTGAAACAATTATTTGTTAAGCCAGAAAACTCTCACAGAAGATGGATTTAAGTCGTTGAGTAAATATGTAAATCTATACTTGGTTTTAGGAAAAATATAAAAATAAAAGCTTATAAAATCAGGGTTTAAATGAACTTAAAATGACTTTTAAATAAAATACAACAAATTTTTAAGGATATATTGCGTGGAAGCAAAGTTAAACACCAAAAGTTCAAGAC
The DNA here is from genome assembly GCA_018153365.1 of Drosophila fuyamai. Taxonomy (NCBI): domain Eukaryota; kingdom Metazoa; phylum Arthropoda; class Insecta; order Diptera; family Drosophilidae; genus Drosophila; species Drosophila fuyamai. The sequence goes on along the minus strand of JAECXW010000116.1, from coordinate 7,425,688 downwards.
AATCAATTAATCAGTTTTGTATAAAAATCATAAGGGCCTATATTTTTAGTATTTCTTTACAATTTAAGTTAACTATTCACTTTAAAAAAGAAATATACAAAGAAATTCACTGGCTTCGCGATTTAAACCAATATTTTTCCTATTCCCTGACACAATTTATAATAAAATTAGAAAAATGTTTCACTTCTTGCAGAACACTTCAAGATCGTTTTATCCAATTAAAATCAGAAGCGATAACTTTGTAGTCACTTTAAATTTATATTTCCAAATTATTTTCTGTTGGATGCCGAGCGACATGGCCTGCAAATACCCGAGACCAATTTCCTGCCATCAAGTAAATTGAATTAAAATTCTTGTTTAGCTTTGTCGTTACTCTAAATCTTGCCACGGATTTAAGCCGAGAGGTGAGAGGAAAATATAAAAAAGAAAACGCTGGCAACACGCTGGCGAAATAAGTCGCCTAATAACTTCATCTTCATTGGTCAGCGATTTGTTGACTGTTATATTTTAGCCAGGACAAAAGCCGTGTTGGCAGCGTTTTTACAGTTTTGTCTTTGCCGCCGCTGCAAGTTGCAAGATGCTGCCGTTGCAGATTTGATGATGCACCTGCAGCAAAAGTGGCTGGCAATAAATCTCAATTTAAATGGCGCCCCAGCATGCGTGGCCAAAACGCTGGCCGCATCTTGGCCTTCCCCGGCCACTCCATCCACCATCTACCATTTACGAGCTACTATCTACTGGTTTTCCTTCAGCTTTCTGCTTTCTTTTGCCCCCTTTCTTTGTGTCCGCTCATTTGTAGCAGCGCGCGTCAAATTTGTTGCCGAACCAGTTTAGTATTAGAGGCAAAATAGAGATAGGTTGCACATTCGAACTGTACCTCCGGTGTCCGTTGCATTTCGAAATGCGATTTACTGTGCCAAAGCGCGATCATTATCCTAACGCAATTTATGCGCCCCAGCCGCGCCCCACGCCCATCCCCTAATTGCAGCCAGTTTGTTGATGTCGATGTGGATGTCGATGCTACTCTCGCATTTGCAGTTGCAGTTGCATTGTTAGTTACCTTTTGTGTGGTAGTTGCAGAGGCAACTGCCATCAGCTGCTAACCGCAATCACAAAGATGCTGCACCAGTTCCTGTAATGGCGATAATCATTACAAAAATCGAACGCTACTTGATAACGGCAGCATCAGGTAGAGTGGTAACACTCCAGAAAAAGTTATTCACAGGAATATTTATTTTTTATCTGATAAACATTTTTTTAATTTGAAAGATTTAAGAGCCTGACCTTAATTTTCTTAAGAATGTTATAACCTTTTGACCGATATTTCTAATTTTTTAAGCAAAAGAAAAAACTAGCTTTGGAGGCAATACAAAATTTGTTTAGAACATATTTTTCACAATGGATAATTTTGTTTCAAATTAAGATACTGAAATCTACATCATTTTATAATTAACAAGATAAGCTTTTAAAACTATTTATATTTTAAAGTTAATACTTTATTTAAAACATGCTTTCTTTAGGCTGTGAATAAGTTGTGAACTTTTTGAAAATGTTCTCGATGTATACATATTTTTCGCCCAGTGAAGATAAAAATACAACTGGTTCTGCACGCGTCGCAGATTCAGTTCTGAAGCTGGCATTAGCAGGCAATCTTAGGTCTTTGTCTTCCTGCCATCAATAAGATCGTTTTCGAGCGACATTGATCCGCCTCCTCCCGCTTTCCACCTTCCTTTTCTTTCCTCCTGATCCCAAAGATCGCTCACTCTCCTATGTGCCTGTATTAACATAGCCATCAACGGATTTGTCGGTCTTTATCAATTACGCTTGGTGTATTCTGAATTCTGCATTCACCACTTGCTATATTTGAGGAAAGCAAGTGCCATCGACAGCGACATTGACTTCGACATCTCTCCAACTTCCCTCAACTAAAGAAAACTCCATGAGGATGAAGAGGATGCCTTCTCAGGTTGGATTTCTAATCTGGTATGCAACGTTGACAAGTTCCGCTGATGTGTGATTAAGATTTATTTGGGAAATGTGTAGGCTGGTTCCACTCTACATGGTGGCTTTGAGAGAAGAAGGCTATTAGAAGAAGGCCAAATACAATTCCCTTGACTAGTTTGAATGATACAATTTATTCTGTCTAACAGGAGATCTATCTAAAAAAAACTACGGGAATAATAGCTGCAATTAATTTATGATTTAAGTAAAGCAAAGTATTTAAAGCTACAAATGTTAAATTGGATATATCTTTACAAAATCTTAAAGTCGTTTATGAATGAATTTTTAAGTAATAAACTACAATAACTACAACTGTTCTCGCTTGTGTAAATGCTTGGATTTCTTTTCTCACAAATCAAAGTTTATGTGCTTCACCTAAAACTCCGTTTGACACCTGAGTGTGACACCTGCATAACTGCAATCTGCCGCAGATTTGTTTATCCGCCCCCAATCCAATCAGAACTCACACAAAGCCACTTCGGAGCTGTCTGGATTGGAGCAATATAAATGTAACATCCGCAAATCTGTGTTACATGACACTCTCCTGGGTCACGTCACCGAAAATAGGATGATGGATGGCGGGACCCTGAACTTCTGGCACTTGAACCAATATTTTCCATTGTTCCTACTTGGAATCCAGCTCACCTGAGTGGATTATAATTTCCGAAATGGCAATGGCCATCGTTAGGGGCGGCAGGTGGAGGCACGAACAGTTAGCCAGTTAGAGATCTTTCAAGGACACATAACGGCCGGCTCGACGAGTGACAGCTGCGATAGCGGTAAACGTCACACACAGATACTCGGTGATGCCCAGATGTTCAGATGCACACTCACAGATACACTCGGCGACCGAACGAGAACAACAAGTGCAGCTGGGATTGGCCATGCCAATGGAAATGCACTCAAAACATATTCAAACGAACTGGTAAAATGTTAAAACTTCCTTTTATTACCTTTTCGATTAACTAAAATAATAAAATGACAGTAAATTAAGTTAATTTGACTAACTCTGGAACCGTTTAAAGCAATTTTATGTTTGTTCATAACTTTAAACAATTTCTTTAAAAAGTAAGTATGAAATTAGAAAACTAGCATAATTTGAATTTTCAATATTAAGAATAATAATAGATTAAAAGAACAACAAGCCATTAAAAATTAGGCCATTTCTTAAGACGAATATAGCTTCTTTGAAAACGCTTTATGACCTATAACGTGATTAATTTTTGATACCACCTTCAATTAACATAACCAATAACAATCTAAAATATGAAAAATTAAAAGCACAAGCTATAAGAACAATAATGCTGGATATTTTCTAATACAAAGGACACTATGACTAGCCAATTTTTCCATGTGTGGGGGATGTCGTCTTTATACCGACAGACAGACTAAAAGACGGCCCAGCAGATAGCTCACTCTATAAAAATTTGAACGGACAGCGATCCGAGCGACGGCAAACAAGCCAACAGCGGAGGAGCAACGTGCAACATAACAGGGAACAATAACGAGAACAAGCAGCAGCCTTGATAGTCAGGCGATAACAGGCACACAAAAAAAATGGAAAATGGGAAATCTATATATGTACGAGTGAAAAGGAAGCGAAAATCGAGGAATTTTCAAGTGGATTACCCAGTTTTTTTTTGTTGCCCGTTGTTGCCGCTGTTGTTCTTGTTGTGTTACCCCAAAGCCCGGCAGTTGGAACGTGAAAATAAATAAACTTGTGGCATGATTGGCTCTGCATGATTAGTCACATGCAGAGGAGCGGAGAAATGCAGGGGAACTGCTGCCAAGCTTAATAGAATTGATACGAGTGGAAGCAAGGCCGGTCATAAGATGTGCGAGAGATAGCCGCCATCAACAGGCAACTGCAGCAGCAGCAACTTGCAGCAGCAACAGCAACAGCAGCAATGCCATTTATGCCAGCAGCAGCAGCAGCAGCAGCAGCAGCAACAACAGTTATTGTAACAATAAAATTAGCTAACGATATAAAGGCAAGGCAAGGCTAAGCAAGCAACAATAACGGGAGAAAGAAACCAACACGGCGGCAGCAAAAAAACAGAGACTGCAACAGAAACAGGTGGCAAACGTGGCACGACCAAAGGAACCGAACCAAGAAACGGCAAATGCTCAAGCTGATGCTGCCACACGATGAAAAATAGTACTCATAAATTCAATTAACTTAAAAGCCCTGAAAATTGACTAAACGGATCACTAAAAAATTAAGACCATTTTAATTTACTATTTTATTTTTTATGTAAGACTTAATTAGTTTCGACCACTGATTTTTATTTATTTAATGTATAATAAAACAGATTTAAGCGAAATTCGAGCTTAAACTTTCCTTAAAATTCCTTAAGTTTGTTGGGAACACTATATAATTTTTAAATAATCATAAAATATCCAGATGAGTTTACTTAATGAACAACATTTATTTTTTGAATGTAGGACAATAACAACAGCTTTGTACTGAAGGAAAATTGCAATATCTAATGATTATTAATAACACGTTTCATGAATGCAATTTATTTTGTTAAAAGTCTGACATATCTAAAGTCAGATATTTATTTATTTCTTATTTAAATTTTTGCCTCAGTGCAGTTGCAACTGCTGCTTCCATCGAGTAAAGCTCGCTCCCAAGTTAGTGCCGCATGTAAATCATATTCAAGCCTGGTTTGGTTACTGTTTTGGGCTTTTCCTTGCTAGCAGCAGAGTGGAGCTGCTTTACGGCACTTTATTTGGTATTCAATTTTCAAGAGAAATCTTTGAAATTGAACCCAGCACGGGCAGGAACAACAACAGCAGTCTAGGGCAATCCGACGATTGGCAATTGCCTTTACCTGTTGCCAACTGCCTGGCGCTTTTAGCCAGAAATTTATTGATTGTCTGCTTCACGCTTTTCTTGTCCACCTTGTTCCCTGAGTTGCCATCTCTGCATCGCAGTTTTGCTCTTGTTCTCGTTACTGCCGACTCAAATTTATGTCGGACCAAGGTTGTTATTGTCATGTACCATAGTTCAATTATTTTATTAACTTATTCCCAGGCTGGCGAAAATGAAGACATTCCAGAGACTCCAGGTTAGGCATTTAGGCTGTAAAATCGATGTTTGAGGAATTCTCTTAACTGTTGGATGTTTATCTCCATTCTGAATATCTAAATTGAAAAATAGTTCATATAAATATGCACTAAAAATATACTTACATATATATATTTTAATTTGTATGCCTTTACACTTAGTCAGAGCTTTGCCTTTAAGATTTGAAGAGGCATTAGGATTCCTGCCTCAACTTAGCAATTAAAAAATCTAGGCCCAAGATGATTTTTCTTTCATTCTAAAGTTGTTTATGTCGTGTCTGCTTGTATTAATTGAATATATTTAAATAATTTCAAACATCATCTGTCATAACTAATGACAGTCAGCGAAGAAAATCAATTTACATAAAAAATGCATACGCCATGGCGCCCAGCTAAAAAGATTCGGGCTTTGAGAAAAACAGGATGAGAAAATCGAGGAAAAATTCGCTGTTGGTCCATTCGCTGGTCACTCAGTTGGCCATTGAAGCGGCAAATGCGATGCAGATGCAGATGGAGATGAAGATGGAGATGCGTGCGCCATTAGAAAGATCTCCAACGACAAGGGGAACTAGATGGTGCACGTTGAAAAAATATAAAATATCAAAATAGTTAATAAAATGGATGAGCACTACATTAATTTTAATTTGTAATATAAATCTTAATTGATTCATAAACAAATAATTACTGCGATTTGCTTAGCATCGTATCTTTATTATTATCCTTTTGTTATTTAAAATTTTTTATAATTGAAAAATGAAGTCTTTATATTTTTTAATAGCTATCAAAACTATCATCTCTTTTATTCGTTTTATATGGTTTTGTATTTAAATAGTGCTGCAAATGTTACGTTATTTATATGAACTCCAATATATTTAGAGCGTTGCCTAGTATTTAAAAAACCTTATCCTTTTTTCTCTGTGTGGCGGCGGTTCGATACCGTTAGCAAAGCAGCGTGAAGCATCTGCAAAGCGGCGGGAACATCCGCCAGGTTTCATTGATGGTCGGGCCCAGTCCCAGTCCCAGTCGCCGTCGCAGTCCCGGCCTTAGTCCCAATACCAGTCTTGGTTCCAGTCTTTATCCGCAGTCCCCGGCCAAGTCAATCAGCCAGTCAGTCAGTCAGTCAGACATGCGCAGGGAATTGCTGAGCGGCGACTTCGGCCGACTGGCAACTGCCGCTCACGAAAAAGCCAATGCCAAAGCCCATTGGGACGCCCCAAGGATCAATGGCAGGTTTGTGCCGTTATTGGCCATTGCCGTTGTGTAATGCATGCTAATTTCATTTGCCCAACGAAATTATGGCTATTATTAGTCAGTCCATCGAAGCGATTCGGGCTAAGTTAGCGCTTGGAGTTATTGAATTGAATTACTCGATGGAGTGGAAAAATTGGAGAGAACAACGTAGATTGAATCCCTAAGTAGTCGATCATTTTATTGTGAATATAGGAGATAGGTACCTACTAACTACAGGATTTTATAAAATGTAGTTTAGGTTACATTAAATATTGGTGGATTTATATATAGAGTCTTATTATATCCTTATTCTATCTGATTTTTGCAGATACCACTTCTCCCTATTCTAATTTTTTCAGAATCAATTAAAATATATTTATGGCAACTGTACCATATAGATATTATAGTTTTTTGTAAAAATAAGAAATTATCGTACTTAAATACACTATTTCTGAACCAAGGTTTAAAATGATTGTGCAACATTTTACAATCCTTGAAATCTTATGAACAGCCTTTCCTTATTTAGTAAAATCTCTTCGCATATCTGCTTAGCAATTACTAAACTGATTTATTCGGCCCACTAATTGAAGTTCCCGCTGCGGCGATTTTTTGGCCAAAACACCTGCAACCCATAAGCTGATAGATACTTTCAATTGAAATGGCTAACGAAAGCCACGGCGGCTGCAGCTTCAGCTCTGCCGATTAGTGCGCAACAAATTGCCCAGATTTATTACGCGCGGCTGCGCAGAAGCAACATCAGCAACAGCAACAACAGCTACAACTGCAACAGCAACAACAAGCGTCGGCTTATCAAGCGTCTTACCAATTTTGGCAACGGCGACGGCTGCGTTATGAATTATTGGACACTATTGAGTGCCGCCGTGCAGCGTGCTACCAAATTTGTGTGCGACGCTGCCCCGAGGACTCTCTGGCATATCGGATGCTGCCGCCTGCCTGCTGCCTGCTGCATGTTGCATGTTGCTGGCGACACCAGCAACAGCAACAACCACAGCAATTTGTCAGCGCAGTCGCGGCGTGTCTGAGAGGCACAGAGTTTGGGCAAAGCCAATGCCAAATATGGCCAGGCCACGGCGAATACTGCGAGTCGGCGGAGTTGGTGGCTGAAAGCGTTGCCAACTTGGCTATTTCTTTTACACTATACACTTACTAAAAACAAAAAACTACAAAATATAGTTTAATTTTCTTAAAAACTAAGGTCGTGTGCAATTAAACAATTGAAAAGCTAGAGCAAAGTTTATTAATATAAGAAATCTGGATAATATTTAACAAAAACAAAAAAAACTATAGAACTTTTTTAAGGGTACATTTTTCGATACCTTTACAATTTTTTCTTAATATTTTACTAACCAATTTATACACTTTTCCGCACTTGATTTTCCTGTGAACCCTTTAATTCTGTATTTGTTTGTTAATTTTATTCATTTATTGACCCTTTAGTACTTGAATGCGATCCACACTATTATAGTAATCGATGTATATGACTTAAACATTGTGAGTTTAAGCCATATAATGAAGCCTGTTTCCTCCTTTACTTAAGGGTTGATCTAGCTTTTTTTTGGAAGTCTAGGAGGGCAGCTCCATTGACCAGCTGGCTGGCTGCCTTTACATCTCCTGGCCGCCCCTTCTCTTTGGTTTTCCTCGAGGTTGTGGTACTGGTGTTGCACTTGCCTATGCGCATTTATCGTTTACGTTATTTCTCGGCCGCTAGTTTTCCAGTTAGCTGCAGTTAGCTGTGCTGCATTTGGCTCAAAGTGAAAGATTTACGCGGCCTCTTCCTCTCGGCCTCGGAGTCACTGTTTCTGTTTCTTTTTCTCCCTTGCCTCGGCGCATGCGTGCCGTTATGGTTTATTTAATGCGTTTTGAAAGTGCATTTTCATGTTCGATGAGATTGATGAGAAAATTTGATTTATTTTTTTCCCTGCCTTCACATTGTATACTTAGTCTCGTTGGCTGGTGGATGGATCCACCGTCCGCGGCTCTAGCTTCTAGTATATTTTTTTTATTTTTATTTTTATTTCTATTTTATTTTATTTTCTTCTGCCCTGACCAACTGTCTGTGTGTCAGTTACATTTGCAGGTTGCGGCATTTTGTCAGAGGGACAGTTAGAACTGAAGGCAGGTCCGCGCCGAGTTGGCCTGCCCGTTAAATTGTTCATCGATCTTGGACGGATCTTGGATCTTGGCAATCGACAATTGGCAATCCATATGCCATAAATGGTCGGCCATGAGAAATGTGCTGTGGCATCTGCTCAATGCAATGGGAAATGTATCGGTTTGCAATCTTGGGCAGGCGATTGCATAACTTTTGCCTTATAGAATGAGCCTCACATTTGACATCAGTGGCCGATAGTTCAACAGTCTTTCTGTAATTTTCCCCACACAGTAAAATGCCACTTACGTTTTTATATCATTTTATTTTATCCTCAAACATATAAAGAGCTTTGGTATATTTTGTGTATATTTTATTATTATTTATATCTTCTGCAATTTTGAAGCACTTGTTTTTTTTTTAATTCACATACACAAATTAAATTTTTCAATTTCATTTTTAAATTTCCTGTGCAGCCTTTAATCATCTTTCTGCCTTCCTGGTTAGCCCCATTAACTTGGCCATAAGAAGGCTGCTATTTGGCTACTTTGTTGCTTACATAAGTGGCCAACTAATTACACGATCGTAAAATAAATTTCCGAATGTATTGATAACATAGATAAAGGCGCATTAAAATGCCCATTCCTCTGGGTTCCCGATCACGATCTCCCTTGTGGCATTAATAAACGCATCGTTAAACGCGCAACGGCAACAGGAGCAGCAACAGTTAGTTAGCCGCGTTGAATCTCGTTATAACTGCGATCCCTCCGCCAACCGCTTATTACAAAGAATTTACACACCGCAGGGGGGTCAAGTTGCACTCGCAGAATTCGCTGGATGGGATGCTTTGTCAACTGAAAATAAACTACACACCGGTTCTGTACACACTAATAAGCACAGGGAAAAATTCAAATAATAATCTTAGCTAAGTAAAAAGTCACACTTACAACAATAATCCTACATCCTACTGTCAAATTCATTAATTGAAAATATCTAAAGAAAATATTTAAGGAGAACTGTAACGATTTGACATTTATTTTGAATTAAGTAAGAACCTAATCATTACGGTTCTTTAAATTTAAATAGTAAGAACGTTTCATTAAATCTCTTTCGAAGCTATTTTTTTTAAATTTGTATTTCAAACAATAACTAACAACACTTTTAAGTTATGCACAACAACGTAAAGAAGTAATTTACAATTTAAACTTAGAAGTAAAGTTTTAAAATTCTAAAATAAATTTAATTCAATGCGTCTATTTTTTTCAGTGCACAATTGAAAATGACTATAAGAATCAGAGTGTTGCTGGTCGCCTCATCATTTGGCTGTCGCATGTTGCATAATGTTTATTAATGCACAAATTTTTACGATGCCTTGTGGAACCTTTAACGATGCCTCTTAACTATTACGCCCCGGTTCTGCTGGCCAATAGCTTTTCAATAGTTTCAGGTCGATATGAGTTGATGATGTTGCTGCTGTGATGCAGTTGTTGCTATAAGAGATTGGCCATTGGCTTTTGGGCCTTGGCTGCAATGTATGCTCGTTGTTTTCTTTTACGACCAGTTGTACACTGCTAACCGTTCGCTTTTAACAATTTAAATTGCTACAATTTACAATTAGCCACGTTTGTGCTCCATTTCGCTGTCGCTGATTATTGCAAAATGAGACAGCGATCCCAATCCCATACACACTTGGCCATCTTGCGTCTAACGGTCGAAAAAAAAGCGGAGAAGAAAAATGCACAAATGCTGTGCTCTCTTTTGTCCCCCAGCTGCCGCCGCACTAAGCAATTAAAATTGCAGTCTCCAGTTGCTTTGCCTGCTAATTGCGACCGGCATCGAACTCCATCTATATAGCATCTCCTCCGCCTCCGCCGAACGCTGCCACGCCCCCTTCCCACCATCTATGCGAGGAAACTCCGCGGTTTTACGGAGGAGGTGCTGCTTTCGGGGTCTGATGCCGCCTTTGTCTGGTAACTTTTTCCGCACTCGGTTCGAGCTAAATTCAATTGTTCGTCTCTACTAAAATCTCAATCGATTGCCGGTGCACTGAGAAATAATTATCTACTTGTAATATGGAAGTGTTAAAGGACTAGGAAAATTTGGCTATTTATATTGATTTCATATATATTTATTTTGATTTCATATGAAAAAAATTAAATTTAGAAAAATCTTTATATTAGTTTACAGAAAATTAGGCCTAACTTGTCTTTTTTAAAAAGGGTAGTTTAAAAAAACGTTAATAAGTTGAAAGTTGTGGGTAAGTTATTTAAATTGTTTATATCTTATAAATATATATAAAAACCATTTTATTTTTTATCACTTAAAAATACTTACTTGATAAAATTAAAAGTATCAGGCACTAAATATATGCTTATTTAATGTCTTATCTTTGTTTTTATTATTTCTTCTAGTGCTTCTCTAAATCACCCCCTCGATTTCGTGATTCTATTTCGTTATTACTCCGTATTAGAAAAGCGTTTTCCAACATGGCTGGCCGCCCACTTGGGCGCCTCGTTTGGCTCGTGTTTGAAATTTTAGTTGTTGGCTTTCCCATTTCCTTCCTCATCGCTGATTCCGCTTTGACCTTGACCAAGAAATTGCACTCGTCTCTCTTTCTCTGTGTGTGTGTGTGTGTGTTTGTGGGCTTGGGTGGGCGTGGCAGTTGCGTGAGCTGGCAACTTTTCATTACATAATGCGATGGTACCTTCAAATTTAACCGAGATGCTGTGGCAACTTTATTTACGAAATGGCGGGTGCATTTTCCATTTTTGCCGCCGAGTGTCAATAATTTGACGCGTACGTGTTCGGCTGTCATTTGACGTATTCACGGTTTTGCTTGTCGACCGGCTATAATTCAGTTTTTAGTCGCTGAACGACTTCAGATACTCCGCACCGCTGTAAGCTGCAATTTGATAAACGTGCCGACATTAATGCTGCCTGACATGAAAAGCCAGCCGCCGACTTGCTGAAGTTGCCGGAAAAATTGCTGCTTAAGCCGAAGCCCGAGGAGAAAAATAAGGACACCATACACCACACAAACGGGGGCAAAAACAAAAAAAAGTGCAGACAAGGGTGCAAACAGGAGACTCGGTATAAAACAACAAATATAACATCAAGGACACGCCGTGGACTTGGCATCGTTTTGTCTTAAGCGTAGGACTATTTTCACATAACAGGCATTTCCTTCAGCGAATCGCCCGGGCTCAAGGCATCGTTATTGCATTTTTACAAAAAGCTATTAATGTGGGTTAAATTTCAAAGGCTCTGAGTAAGGTGCGAAATTCCTTTGCTAAATTATAAAGGTTAGGAGGAAATTTATTTACAAGGTGCTGCCATTTAATTTAAACCATTCACTTTAAGCTAAGGCAGATATCCTAAATTTAAATTTAAATTTAAAGAGTTTAAATATCATATCTCCGTGTTATAATCTAAAATAATGTTTGATCATATTTGCGGCTATACACAAAAAATTGTAATTTCCTGTGCACTCCATGTTTTACATTAAATCCGATCACCGGGCAACTTAAGCAAAAGCTTACTTTCTTAAGAAGTGGCACCTGTGAAATTTCTTTTATGACTCTAAATTTGAAACACTAGATGCATCGCCTCAGTGATGGCGGTAAAAGTAATCTCAAACTATTCAATTTCGATAAAATTTCCTGGCTCAAAGTGTTCATAATTTGAAACAAATTGATGTTTATGCCGAAAAAAGTTTCAATCTCGCGACAAGTGGGAACGGTTTCTTTTTAAAGTTTAGAGGATACAATGTATATTACAAGCAATTAGAGCATTTACTTTTATGAGTACATCATTTGGCACGGTGCATTTTGGCCTCTGGTCTGTAATTTGGTGCTCTCGGTTAGTTTACCGCTGATGACCCTAATTAAAAACACAACCCGCACACAACCCAAACAGAATTTCACGTCTGCGCCGAGAACAGAGGCCTTTATGATCAGCGGCACAAACCGCATCTTTGGCTTGGACTTTGGCATCAGCATATGGCGTTTGGTTGTAGCAAGTGGCGGCTTTTACGACTGCCATCACCAGTTACAGTTAACATTATTAAATCCCGTCCCCACCAACAACAAGTACACGAAAGAAAAAGAGTGGTTCATATCTATCTATATTGTTTATATCATTTTAAAAATTAAAATGTTACGAGTGGTTCGGCCAAATCTGATCAAATTATGTAATCTGATACTTAGCGCTGCCAATATTTCAAGCTTATATTCATCATAATATTCTTAAAATGTTAATTAGTTCGAAAACCCATATTCACTCACTGCTTTGTAAAAGACATAGAAAAATGAAAACATGGGCTTATAAAAAAATGTAAGCAGTTATTTTAAATTTTCTACTAAACAACCGTTTCAAATAATTTGAAAACTTCAGGATGTTAACTTAAGTCAGATTATTTTTTCCGTGTTTCAGTGGCGCTTAATGACTTTAATAATCCTGTCACCGATCATTAAAAAATCTCTACGAACACACAAAAGAAATTCCATGGCAGCTTCAATCAAAATAAAGTACACGCTCTTCCTGCTCTGCCTCTGCTTCGGACTTGGCCTCTGGTTTTGACCAGGCCAAAAGCGAGACAGTGAACGAAAGCAGGAGACTTGCAGATCGGGCTCTGTTTGTTCTCACGTGGTATTCAAATTTTAACAACATTTTAATGATAACCTCGGCGAACATTAAAACTCATTCAGCCGCAATAAACATTAATAACACTTTAATCCGTTGCACGGGGGGTGGTGGGGGATGTGGACGGAAGATGCTGCTGCGCATGCGCAGAATTGGCGACTTTCCTGCAGCTGTGCGCCTGTGCTATCAAAATAATCGGCGAAGAAAGAGAGAGAAGTGGAAAATAGAAAGGGAGGAGCTGAGGGCAGGGACGGACATCAAAAGGCCTTTAAGGCAGTGCACACACTCGGAAAAAAGGGATTTAACTATGAAAGAACGTATGACTGTTACCTATCCTATTTTACCTTTTCCTTTTATTTTAATATTATAAAATTGTTCATTGTATAGCTGTACAGCAGCCAATAAAAAAGTAACAAAAATTTGCTTTATAAACCTACGTTGAAATCAAAACTTGAACAATGATCGGTAAGAAAGCACTCAAACTTTTAATTGAAATGGATAACACCGATTACTTTCCTGCAGATTTCGAATCGAATTTGGACTTTTGTTTCTTTAAAAACAGATTTGTTAAGGGTTCAGTAACTTGAGCAAAATGACCGTCGATCCCAATCGTTTTTCGATTGAATCCGACAAAATTTTAATAGTCAAGATTTTACGAGGAAATAAATAGGTCAAAAATAATATCTTCTAGATAAAGGCTTGGCTTACGAGTCGCCAAATACGGTAATCTACTTTTAAATATACTTTCCCACAAAGCTTTCCAATTTTACCAAAAAACGTTTATTTTAGAGTGATGCACAGAAGGAGTTGGTAAGGCAATAATCACGGCCTAGTTAAGGGAAATCAATAATATAATTTCGAAAATAATAAATATTGTTCTGTACTAAATAGGCATAAAAGATTGTTGGCAGTGTGTTGTGGCCGTCAGCTTGGAATAAATAATAGAGAAACTTGTTGCCGTTGTTACTGTTCCTGTTAGCTGGGCGCGTTGTAAGGCTATAAAAATGCATGTTTGCTAAATCAATGCAACAACTTGGGGGCATGGCAGCAGCAGCATGAAGGCGTCCCACATGGACCAACCTTCCAACCTACCCGGCAACCAACCGACCAACCTGCCCACCTTTCGCCTGGCATCCTTACAGAAACTGCAACTGCGGCTGTGTGCGATCTTGCCACTTACGTAGGCCGCGTGTGGCAGGTTGCCGTTGCATCTACAGTCGAGCTTCTGTAAGATACCAACTGACTATTTATTGAATATTTATTTTAGAAAACATCTCAAACATATATTTATTTTAATCAATTCATTTTATTTGGCAATAAGTAACTACAATCAATTTCAATAGATTTATGAAAAGCGATTCTTATCCTTAAACGATTTTCTTGGATTTTTTAGTTATCCCAATAGAAATCTTATAAATCGGCTGTTTTGAAATAAGTACTGACTACCTTTGTTTTTAATCCTTAATTTAAGCTTTTCTTAATATTGTTTTGATTAAATCGAATGTAAAATAATATTATAGTTTAAAATCAAAACTAAATACCGCTAGTGGTTTGGTATTTGGATAATTAGCAAACGGGGTTAAATGATGACTGCCGAAAATAATAAGACTCTCTAACCCCGTTTGCTAATTATCCAAATTTCGAAAAACTAAGCGGCATTTAAATATACAATATATATACTAAAAGAAGCTTTACTGTACTGCCCGTTGTTGCAATGGGCTCTGGCCCCATACCAAGGTCTTTGAGCGGCTCTTTTTGCTGGTTGGTGGTTGCTAGTTGTTGGTTGCTGGTGTTGCTGTTGCTGTTGTTGCTGCTGGCGGGCCAGATCATTTTGCTTCCTAGTTGCATGTGGCCCATGTAATTGTGCGCCCATATGTTGGTGTGTGTGATAAATAGAGGGGGAGATCTGTCTTGCGACGAATGGAGAGGGTTGAGGTGGGGCAGCCACTTGGCCACTCGCTGTGAGTTGGCCTAGCTGTTGGTGGTTGCTGGTTGGTTGGTGGATCGCGGATCGCGGATTTCGGACTGCGGCTCGCCGATTCAGAATGTCGCTGTCCCTTGACTTCGGCTGGTATGCCAGGCTAATCGAATTTCCGAGGATGCATTCACTTTGTCATGACAGTTGGACAGGCAGGTTGAGGTCGAAGTGGTGGGATCCAACAAAAGCCAATCCCACTCCATGGAGTGCAGGGCTGCGATCGCAGCAACCTGATGCTGCGAATTTCCGCCTCATATGGCGAAGAAAGTTCTGATGAGATATGGAAGACAGTTATGTAGGGTGCGAAATTTATGCACAGTCTTATTAAAGTTTTTCTTTAAAGACAGTATCACAGTTAACCATAAAATTATATTTACATATTTTTTTAAATTTAATAACTCAAATAAATGTTTTTAGTTTCAATAAAATTGAACAGTTTATTTTATGATTAGTACAAAAGTAGTCTACAGACAAAATTGATTGTGTTAGTATTTTACAAACCTTTCAGAGTCTTGTAATATTTTTTTGTTTAATACCCGCTAAAATGTAATTATTATTTAAATAACTTAATCTTAAATTCAAAATATATATAATTATGTTATTATTATTGTCTTTTATATATATCAGCTATTAAAATAAAATAAACACTAAAAAATATACTTTTCCAAGAGAGATTTATTTATTTTTTATTAGTTCTTCAATTTGATAAGTTTGGTTTTCACAAAACCGGAATAACTATTACAATATGAATTAAGACAAATTTGATTTATTTTTCTTAAACTTTAAAGCTGCTAGTGCATTACCAGTTCGTGGTAAATAAATGGACTGCTTCCACCTTAGATTCCATTAGTATTATTTCATTTATCAGCCGAACATGTGGCCGTTGTTCCGAGTCCTCTTTGCTCTTTCTATCTATCTTCCCCGCCTTTCGCAAGATGATGGCCAAATCGAACCTAGGGTCCGAGTTCTGGTTTTGTGGCCAGATTCTGGCCAACGGACTCCGTCCGGGGATCGCACTTAAAGGTTATGTGCAGGGCTGGCTGCCGGCTAAAGTGTTTGCACTGCGTAATAAACATAAAATTCAATTATCATTAAGATGTTGCCTGATCCCTTGCCATTTACCGTTAGGTGGCCTCCCCGCCCCAACCGATTTATTATTTCTAGGGCCTTTCCTTGGGTGCACAAAAAAAAGGGGACGAGTATTTCAATAATGAATTCGAGATAAGCGCATTGGCTTCACTTGCCCCAAGTTGCGGCCATTCACTCGCATGCCTTACACTCGGAGTAAATGGGTGCAGGAATAACTAAAATATTTTTTTATAAAGTCAGCATTTTTAGAAAAAAAAAATGTCTCTATTATAATGCTACCGATAAATTATCGGGGGCCTAGAAATCTAAATACTTTGAAGAATAAAGAAAATGTATGTTAATGAAGTTATAATCAATGTGTATATTTTTTTTATAGCTTATTTATTTAATTTATTTTGACTTTAAAATTATTTATTTCCAATTTGCTCTTCAGGGTACTAATTATAATATTAAACAATGTTTTATCTTTCTTTTCATTTAAAGAGATTTATTTACTTTTTAAAGTTTTTTTTAAGTTTTTATAAAAACGATATGATTTTTCGGCAGTGCATATGCTAGGATGTTGTTGTGCCTTCGCCAGTGGATGGACAAACATTTGTTGTTAGAGGAATTTTCATTTTATATAAGAGGCAATCGCAGTGAACCGGACCAGCCCGAAAGGTATCGCGTGGAGCTGGGGAAAAGCTAAGGCTGCGACTTCAGCCTGCTCAAGTGCGCAATTTTCTCACATGACCGTCTCGACTCCGCTCCCTTCCAGTGCTGTTGTTGTAGTCCCATTCCCATTCCCATTTCCAGTCGCAGTCGCAGTCAAGTTGTCCCTCCAAAAGTTGTAGATTTAAATGAACATGGCGCTGGCCAGGAGAGTGGACAACCAGACATGGGCTAATGCCCAGGCCCATGCGTGTTGATCCTCCGCGTCTTCGTAGGCCTCAGTCCCTGTTTCTGCAGACGAAAAAATGTAATAAGCTTTATATCATATGGCAACTTATTATCCTATATTTCGTTATTTATTTTTGTAAATATCATTTTACACTTTTTAAACTGGCCGAACTTAGTTGCACTATCTCATAGTTTGAAAAGAAATATGTTTACTGAAAAGAACCCTTTTAAACTATATTTACTTTAATTTTGTATTTTTTTTTTGGCCGTAGAAACATTTGAGTTTGACTTTTAATGAAATTAAAGAGATTGTAGTCCGTACAAAGACATAAATTGTTTAAAGTATTTTTTTCTGTGTACCCCCGTACCTTCCCCAAACTCTTTGACTCGATCCCGATTGCAGTTAGGTTGCCCATAGCTGACACAGTTGACGAACACGATAATCACGATGCGAATGGGGATGATGAAGATTAGCGTCGGCAGCCCGATTCAGATTGCGGATGCATCCGCGAACTTATCTACACAGAAAAATTGTACAACTTTCTAATGATTAGATAATATAATAATTTTTTCTTAATTTTTTGTTGTGTCCATTTAATATAGAAAAAATCAATTTATTTAGGTTTTTATGGTAATAGCTGCTTCCTTTTCCGTGTTATATCCCCAAGATATTTACTAAATATCAATTATTGCAATTACATGGTCAAGAAAAGCAGGATCTTTTTATTAAAAAACTATTTGTTTTCCTTTTCAACTTCTTAGTTTTAAGATAATTACCCCATAAACTTAACTACTCTTCGTAGTAAAGAAAATTATTTTAAAAAAATCGTTTTGGAAAAACCCACGATTTCTTTTTAAATTTCTTCTCAATAAAAATTATTTTCTGTGTGTGAAACAAGTTCTACGCTCTTGCGGCGTTGTTGTTGCAAGTGCAGCGGCAATATTTAAATTGTTTTATACATCGTTGTGCTGTTAGATGGATCCAACCCCTTCCCCACCCCCATTTCCCCTTCACTGACTGGGCCAATGGATGTCCTAATGCGTAGAAATACGAGGGAATCGAGGGGATTCCGAATCATAAGGATGGTGGCATTTCGCTTCCTAGTTGGGCCGCAATTTGATTTTCTTCGGCCGTATACCTGCTTTAAATTTCCGTTTATGCCTTCTGAAGGCTTGTAAAATGTTAAATGAAATTAAAATTTATTGCCTGGCCGGCCGACGATTGACGTCTGCACATGGGCAACAGCCAGTTGGCCGGGCCAAAAGCACTTGGCCAGGAACTTCTGTTCGAGGCGATTATGAATCGCCAGGTTCAATCTCTGCCTTCATCGGCTAACTGTTAACCAAACGATACTGAATGGTTTATTGGGCAATGGTGGCGAAGCCTTTTAAAATTGTTTATTTAAAGTTGAAGCGTTTATTTATTTATTGGTAATGGAGTATGATGGCTTTTACTTTGTTTTATTGGAAATGAACCATAAAATAGGAGTAGCTTTCTTTAAATTTAATGAAAAAACTAGTTTGTTGATTAAGCCATTTTTTAGAAGTATATTTGCCTGTTTTAGTGAACTCTAATGTACTCTTGTTATGGGCCAATAAAGCTGTAACCGCAAAAAAATAGTCACCCAACTGTACAAAAAAGAAACTGATCTTCAAATGGTGAGCGCCGTGTGTATGTGATAAATTTTGAAAAAACGATGGAGGCACTCCAAGTTATATTCCAACACAGACTTTTTCATGTTTTTAAATTCAGAAAATAAACTAATCATAATGCTATATTATAAAACAGACAAAACAATTATTTTTTTACAAAAATCCAAAAAAAAAAATGAGTTGAAAAATTATACATAGCCATTCTAATGTATATGTTATTCTAGTAATTTATTACTTTAATTAATTTTCCAATGTTCCATTTTGGTAGGCATTTTTGACACCAAATCGAGTAGAAAGTCAAGTAAACAAAAGTCCTGCCATATTCTTTTGCTCAAATCCAATGCTCTACAGTCCAATCTCAGCCCACGATAAGCTATATTTGCTATAGCCATTGTTTCCAGATTGATCTGGAGGTTCATTCATTCGCTGGCTTGATTCCCCCAGCTAAATATGGACATTAAGCGCGAACAAAATGGGAGCAACCGCAAATAGCCGCAATTTTCCACTTGACTTGAGCGTTTCTGGACGCTGCGAGTTGTGAGTGGGCAGATGAGGCCGCCAAGGCATTTAGCCATGGCAGTGCTACTCCTCCGATCCCCCCACTTAAGAGACTGCTCCTGCTCCTGCCGCCGATGATGCTGCCCACATTTGCCTAAAAGGGGCCCAAACCTGTTACCTACTGAAATGTAAATCTTGATGGTAATTTTAATAGAAAAAATCGAGGCGAACCGTTGGTTAGCCTAGGCCAAAGCGCTGGGCGTCGAAATAGTTGGCTAACTAAGCCCCGGCACGGGATAACACTCCAGAACAGGAACAAAAACTACAGGGAACTCGAAACACTGGAATAAAAATACCTCTAATTATTTTTAAAAAATTGGGAACTAACATGCTGAAATTAAAAAGATTGAATTTGTTTTCAACTGCATTCTATAATAGAGATCAGTAGAAAAACTACTCTCCAATTTTTGTTATCTTTATGATAAATATCAATCAATTTTAATTAGTATTAAGGACATATTTTCAAAAAGTTATTATTTTTTTGTATAGCGTTTTAAAATAGGTAGTTCTGGCACATGTATTTTTAAAAAGGTTAATAAAATTCATTGTTTAATAGTAAAAAATAGATTGTTTATCAAAAAACAAAACCTTGTCGAATTTTTGAGCATAGCTTTCTCCAATTAAAAACAGTCAATTAAACAAACATCCTGCTATCTTTATATGCAATTAAATGTTTTTCCCTGAGTGCACTCATGCGAGAGCGGGCAACTCCAAATGTTTATTGTGCTATATAAATGGCCACATTTGCAGTTACCCTAGGACCGCTTCTAGCCCCATGTTGCTGCTGAACGCATTCCTCCGCCTGAAAGTGGCTGCCACTCAGGTCCATTGGCCCAATCTGCCGCCCTGCTTTTCCCCTCCGATTTCCCGCTGAATATATATATATATATATATTTATATATGTATGGCTATATGTGCGAGTGGATGATGCTGGGCTGCATCTGCAGCGCCCGCTGAGTGGACAAACCAGATATTGATAACGGCTCTTCGATGCTGTTACTTTAACAGCCGCATTGCTCAGGCCGAGGACAGGGATTGCAACTGCAACAGCAACATGCAACATTTGCTGCTGCACACGGGCAACACTTCTCTGGGCTGTTTGTTTTCGTATGGAATTAAACGCCTTGGCGCACAGGTGCTGGCCAAGAGATGTCTTCTTGGCCCAGCCAGCTTCCCGCCCCGCCCCGTCCCCACCTCACCTGCTCAGGTGCAGCGGTGGGGCAGCTTGCATTTTATTTGCAATTATTTTTGTAGCGCAAAGGAATTACCCGTCCGAGGGTGCACAGCGAAAATAATTCGGGATATTTAGGATATTGTCTACTATGATAACTTAAATGTATCTTACATTTTATGTTGTAGTTTCTAAAATTAAGATAAAATAATTCGACATACTTTTATGACACTCATTTTGTAGTTTGTATTGCTAGCAACTCAATGGTAACTAATTTCAAAGGAAATTATACCCATCAATGATTTTAAAGCATGTCGAAACGGATATATTTGTTAATCTAAAAGTAATTAAATCAATCCTATAATTATTATGGACAGTTCGCTTCATGTTTTCACATTGAAGCCATTTCCTATACCTATTTTAGAGACTTGTTTTTTACTTTTCTTGAAAAAATATAAAATTTTACCATTAAGAAACCATACTAAAATATTTATAGCTCTCTAAATACTTAAACATTAATTCTTTTCACTCTTAGAAATAGACCAGACATTTCTTAAAATATCCAATATTTATAAAGACAGATTAAATGGTTTTCTTTATGATTATCGTAACTAATATTTCTTTAAATGCTTTTAAGATTTGTGTTACTCCAGTCTCGCAGTGTTCATATAAAACTACGACTTTGGCGTTGGCTTTTTGTCCATGGCTTTATCAGCGGCTCCAGCCTGGGCCATCTCCTCTTCGGCCGCGCTGAGAGCCAGGCGAAGTCTAATTCTAATTTCTGCAACGCAGCTGCGCGCCAGCTCCAGAACCAAGCCTCCAAACACCGAGCTCCAAGCTCCAAACTGCAAACTGCAGGCCAGGTCCAGTCCTTAACTCCGTTGGTGGCGCTGTTGGTGTTCATTACGCAAGAGGTGAATGCACCGCCCGGCACTTGCTGGGAATAGGAATTCTGAGTTCTGGAATCTGAAGTCCGCAATCCGCAATCCGCCCAGGGAGCGAATCAATGAACTAAGCTAGTTTCGAAGCTCCGGCAATTATAAAACCGCTTGCCCGTCTTATGCAAACATGTTTATTTTTTTTTTTTTGGTGTTTTGTATATCCGAAAGCGTTGCTAGAAATATGCAAAAATCGAAATAGCAAAGGTCACCGCTTTGAAGGCTGTTCTCATGCAGCGCGTTCCAAATCCGAAGTCAAACCCAAGCTCAGTTTGGCTCCGAGATTCATTAACCAAGTTAATAATTAAAAATAAAACCAGGGACACAAATCGATTTGATGCCGGCTTGCAGCGACTTCAAGACTTGGCCAAAATTTATTACATTTCAAACAAAGGCAAACAAAGCCAAGAAGTGTGGAAGATAAAGCCGAAAACGCAGCAAGATATATAGACTTCCGTATTTGCCAAATTGTTGTTGCCGCCGCTGTCTACAATAAATTACGACAACCTGAACATGGGTGCGGGGTTGGGAAGTTGATGGGGGGATCGAGGGGTTCGAGGGCAGTCGCGCATAATTTTGGCAAACTTAGCGAATCGACCGAAGGTTTTTGAGACGGGGCCCCGCTAGACCAGTTTTTAAATTACATGCAAAGCATTCCAAATGCAAACTAAAACATTTATTTTTATTTAATTTCATTTGGTCGCCGCTTGTCTTCCTGCGTTTAAGCGGCTTGAGTGTATCTAAAGCTCGGGCAAAATGCAAACAGCAACCAGCACACAAAGAAATCACGTAAAAAAAAAAGAAGAGCAGTCAAACCGAGTCAGAAACAAAGCAGCCAAAAATCGCACATTTTTTTCCTACTCTTTTTTTTTTGCAAACTAAAATTTATTTCAAGGGCGAATGCGCGAATTTTTTGTGAGTTCTCTATGTTTTGTTCACATTGCACTGCGTCGTCATCAGGTCTTTAATACCCTAAATTTGGCAGTGGTTACTTTGTTAGACATTTAAAAGGGCAATAAGATAAACTTGAGAAGCGTGTAATCTTGAAATGTAAACAAACCAATGGCTCGCTTTAAAATAATATGCATGAATATTTCACATATTCTTGGAATTTAAAAATTTCATATTATATTATTATAACTATTTCATGTTTACATTACTAATACAAATTTCATAAACCCTTACATAATATTTTAGAAAACATGTGGTTAATATATTTCTTGCAAATATCTTAAAAACTCTTGAAACTCTATCAACTATCTTATGAGTGCATCTCACGTTCACCACTGCTTTCAGCATTTTTCCCTGACTTTTTTAATTTTTGCTTAATACTTTTAATAAATTGCCCGGCGCCAAGCCCAGGCACTTCGTTTTTCGGCGAAAACTTAACTGAAGCGCTTTAGATTTATGCGTCGTGGCAATTAAATTCATTCAACTTAATTTATGAGCGGCTCGAAATACTTGAGGGTGACATAATTGAGAGCGTAGAGATGGCAGCCCTCGACAAAAGTTGATGGCAAGTGGCAGCCACTAAAATGATTTCTGTTTTGGGTGGGGGTTCAATAACCGGCGCGAATTATAACGCGAGTAAACAAGAAATTTATTTGGAAATGGCAAAAATTGGGCTAAGTAAATTACGCGCATTTGGCCAAAAGCTGAACAGGCGAAAACGGTGCGGCGGGTAAACAAAGAACTTTGTAAGGCATATTCCATCTATATACCGAAAAATATATATACGCCTATAGTGCTCTATTAAACAGATCACCGCAGCGTGTAATATTTGCATTATAATCAACAGAAAACACACCTCGATAAAAACCATATTGTTTTCGATTCACCCAGGGGGCGGAAAGGTGTAAGGTGGGCAGATGGCGCCCTACTTTTGCGGGGTATTTGTGTGTCGATTCTTATACAACTCTGGGCAAAATTTAGGGCATCTATTTGGGTTTATTTGTAAAGCAAAAATGGTTAATGTCTAATGCGCGGTTGCCGTTAAATAAAACGAAACACATGTGTGGAAATTCTCAGCCCATTCGCAGTCAAATAAAATTTTGGCGAAAATCGTTGAAATCATTTCTCTGCCCAAACAGAATTCATATTGCACATACGCAGTGTGATCCGTGACCACCGACTGGGAAATCACACACCCAGTAGTCAAATCGCTTAGACTTTGGCTCGAAAACCAATTACATGTTTATGACCAAAAGCCACAACAATTGCAAATAAATTCGATTTCATTCAGTCAAAAGCTGTGCCAACTGATTGAACTGTAGGATAAGATATGGCCAAAACCACTTGCTCTTACCATATAATGGTGGCATTTTAGAGGAAAGTCGGAGAATTTATTGACAAATTCTAAAATCGTAATAAATTATAATGACCCATTAAAAATACCAAGATTTATATAAATTTTACGAAAGGTATTAAAACATGTTCGCAATTCTATTTCCTAACTATAAAAAAAGATTCATTCGACAAAGTAAGCTAAGTGGCTAAACTAAAGGAAAAGTTTCGATTTAAATTGTAAATAGAGCCAACCAACAAAATACATATTTTTTAAGAAAATACTGTAAAAGCTTAATCACATTGTAAATTCCTTTTTAAATAATTTAAATATTTGTATGTATTATAAATTATTAATTTTAATTTTAATTAACACTTTATAATTCATACAAATTATTTACGTATTATTTTAGAGGTTTTCATTTTTTTTACTTATTAGAAAAAATACCGATATTACGATATTATATTTAATTATATATTTGTAGTAAAGCATACTATTTTTTGCACGCTTTGTGGCTAATCCGTAATTCGGTTGAAAAAAAACATAGGCAAACAATCAACGTTTATCTTCGCCGTTTGTTGTTTTCGCCTTTGTTGGTCGAAAGCCCCGAAAACGGAAGACGAAAAGCAAACGCAGTGATTACGACAAACGATGAAACGACCTTGCCAATTACTGATGATGTGAAATCCGCCCCCTGCCTTTTCTCGAATTTCTCTGCCTTTCTCTGTCTTTCTCTTTGAGTTTCTCGCATTTAAGTTCGCTTGATTTGTGAACTTTCAGTGGGTGTTGTTCTGTTGGGTGCTTTCTGTCGCGTGTCAAAGGTTAAATACGAACCTTAAATTAAATCAACTATCTTTCTTCTCTTCGGCCTGCGGCATCTTAGCTCTGCTTTCTCTTTGGCCGCGAGTAAGAGAAACCTTTCGGTTTTTGCTCGGTCGGAAAAAAGCTCGCAAATAATTAGCGCAATTTTAACGCTCGGCAATGCCTCGGGATTTTTTTTTAAGTTTGTGTTCGGTTCCGAGTTCGGGGACTGAGTGCGTGCGATCGCGGTTACCGCATCGCTCGTCGTGTCTGTGTGCAAAAAGTATCTGCGAGATACAGCTGGGCGCTCAAATGGTTTTACACGAGCGACCGAGTGATATATCCCCTATGGGGCAAGAGGGCTGAAGAAGTAGAGTAAGCAGGCGTGCGTAAAAGTTTGCACACATTTATATTGCTCTAACTGAAAGCCAGGGTCGGACCAACTCAACTTTTTTTAGAATAAGACATTTGCTCGATAAAAATAAATAAACATTTTTACATTTATTATTTACATTTAAGATTTGATAGCAATTACAGGGATTCACTTAAATAATTTAATTTAATTTCTTTATTTGTATATGCTAATTAATTTCTCTATGTGATATTATTTTGACGCAGTTTGTCAATTTTCCTGTCTTAGCTCAGTCCTGTTGCCACCGAAAGATCCTCTCGGGCCATCTTTTGTGTGGGTTTTTCTTTGCAAAAGTTTACGCATTTCATGGTACCCTATTCCCCTTATCAAGTACGAAGTATTTGTGAGGATGAGTGTACCTGTGTGTGATATTTCTATACTGCCAGTAGCAGCGACAACATTTTGAAAGCCACTTAGGTGCACAGAAAGAAAATATATCATATTATTACGGAAATAAATTCGGATTATTTTAAAAATAAAAAGAGACAAAAGCCCTACACTAAATATTTTTAGTTAATAGTTTTGGGTATTCTTCATTTTTTGTGTTTGGAGTTTGAGGAGATCTTCACACGATTGTATTGTAGTTTGTTTTAATTTAAATTATTTCAAAGCCGGTTATTGATAAATTTAAAGTTTAACACCGAATAAATTTTGAAGCGTGCAGACTGTTCTGTTTGATATTGATATTTGCTCAAATTTTTTTCAGTGCACTAAGCACATGTGCCGCAAGAACAGAGCATCTCTAACGCACACACAGATACTCACAGACACTGGGACAGCTTTTCATTGCTCAGCTGCAGAAACCGGCAATTTGGTGAAAAGGGGGCGCGGCAGGGGCGTAGAAGGGGGTCGATCGGGAGGCGTTCGGGAGGCCCGAAGCCAAGAACGATCGCCGTTCGTTGCCCATCTAAGTCTAAGCCCATTCTAATGCCAAGTGTGCGAAAGAGAGCTTGGGAAACGGTGCGAGCGAGAGGGGGAATCCAAAAAGAGAGAGAGAGGGAGAGAGAGCAACTGCAACTCCAGCATTTGCCACATGCGAAATTCACCGCTGCAACTGGCGATGTTGCTGTTGTTGCTGTTGCTGCTGTTGTTGCTGTTGCTGCTGCTGCTGCTGCTGCCAGCGGCGACTGCGACGTCGCGTCGTCTAAGTTGTTGCTGGACGTGTTCTTTTTAGACTTTTAGCATTATTTGCAGCATTTGCAACGAACACTCGCTAAAAACAACTGCAACCGCAACGTTGTGGCACGCGTTTCTATTGCTCGTCAACCAACAACAAAGAACCAAATATCTAAAAAACAAAAATCAAATAAAAAAATAATAAATCAAAATAAAAAAACGATTTGAATGAAAACAATCATCTGCGAGTGTTGTGAATATGCGATCAGCAACGAAAACCATGAACTGTGACCAATCGCAACACATGCGACAGTGCAACATGTGGCGCCTTGCTGCCTAAAACAAAAAAATACAAAAAGTATGTGGCGATCCTGACGGAAGAAGAACGAGATATCAGTTTAAGGATTTAGAGAAAAACTTAGATTTTGCAGTAAACCGAAATAAAAAGTTTAACATAACATAGTAACAAAAAAAGAGGCGATCTTTAAGAAAAAAAAGGGATAAAAGACCAAACTTAGGAATCGAAAAATTTAGTTAATAAATTAGAGACAATAAAAAACAATCAATAGACAAAAAAAACAAGATTAACTATAATCAACGCAAGCTTAGGGAGCTGCAATAAACAAAGATTTAACCATGATCCTGAAATCTGAAGATTTTAATTGATTAATCTGAAGTCCCACATGTTCCGATACAAATTAAACACAAAGAATATTATTTTACTACGAAAACATTGAATAGCAATTTAATGAATGTACAAATTTATATCAACAATTTAATTATGAATTATTTAAAACTAAGGTAGAAAGTTCATGAGAATATTCAAATTTTGTATAAGGTTTGTTAAAAGTAGTCGAAGTAAAAACCAAAGATAAATCCTTTACACCTTGAACGATAATAAAAGAATTTTTTTACGGATTAAATGTGGCTAAATGCAAGTCAAGTGCAGATTTCGTGGCTTCCAGTGAAACCATTAGAATTACAGTGGAATTCGCAGTAATCATTTAAATAGAACCCGACTATCTGTCCCATTGCGGATCCCAGAAGTTCCTTAAAATGTAATGCAATATGGCACTATCATCATCTCACACATGCAAATTCAAATGATTTCTGTAAAAGCAAAACCTGAAATTCACAAAACAATATCATGACAAACCCAAAAAGGTGAACAAACAACGGAAGACAGAGAGGCAAACAGAGAGTGAGCGGGAGGGAAATCAGCTGATGATGATTATCATCATTATCGCGATCTTTTGGATGTCTCTAACATGTGAGGAGCACATTTCATAAAGGTTCTTCTTGCTTCTTGTTTTTATTATTTGGTTCCGTGCTTGCCTCCTGTGCTTAATTTTCAGACAATTCCATAGAATTAAAAGCGATCCTAAGAGGAAAAGAGGAACAGGGCACTGGGGATGGTACGAAAAGAAACGAATCGAGACAAAGCGAGACTTACAAAAAAAGAGCAGACGGCTGGCCACTAGGTTAGCAGGCAAACGTCGGCGAACGAGGAATAAATACACAATTTTATAAGCAGCCGACGAAATTCGCAAATTGCTCGTTTGAAAGCGAAAACCCTCCAAAGAAGCACAAAACGCACACACACCCTACTCGAAGATACAGACACAGATACAGATACCGCTGCAGATACAGATACATCCGTAAGATCGCTGTAAGCGCTTCAAGGGTGAGGCAGCGACGTCGACCGCGGCAGCGGCATGTCCAACTTGCCCTTGATCGTTGTTGCTCGAAATGTCGCGCGGCAGCGGCAGAAATACAAAAAAAAAAAACTCTTAAAAAAAAACAGAGATAGCAGCAGCACTGTAAACTTTGCCCATCCCTTTCCATCTTGTCAGCGCGCCGAATTTTGGCAACGCAAAATAAATCCACCGAAAAAATCATAAAAGCTAAAGTAGGCTAGATCACCGAAGAATTAAATGCTCTAGCGTAAAGTCTACTCAAAAGAATTCTAAATACATCTACATATGTACTATAAATCTAAATTTTATAATAGCAATATTTACAAATTTCTTATTCATTATTAATGAATGAAATAAATCACAAGGCTTTTCACAGAGTTATAAAAAATTGATGCGATTTGAAATGGGATGATTTCTTAAAAGATATGAATAAATAGATATTTAATTCTATAAATGAAAGTAGATTTAAAGTAGTAACAGGTGTACAGAATCATGTGAAATAATCTCAGTACATTCAATTCATGTTGCACACAGTGACTTAGTGTTAGATTAAAAAGAGGATGAACTTCAAGTTCAAGCATTCAACCCTTCGCGAGGGTATAGGAAAAAGCATAGCGAGTCGTTCGCCCCTTGATATTTTTGCTCAGTTTTCGCCTTTATAGTATTTCATTTATTTTGCTTACTTGAGCGACACGCCAAGGGATCGGATCGGATCGGATCTTATCCGTCTTGGGTCTGAATCGGAATCTAAGCTGGGACAGTCGGCAGTCGGTTCGAAATTTAGAGGGTTACCGTTTTAACCTCAACCAGTCTTTGAACTGCTCTCTTTTCGTATCTTTTTCCGTCGATGGTTTCGGTGTTTGGGCTCATCAGGCATTGTGTAATAATTTGCACAAAGGAATTCCAAACTGAGAACGTGCGCGAGTGTTTGCTACAAAGTGTGTGAGATACAATCGCAGAAAATATCATCAGCAAATGCCTCGACGCATCCATGTGCCAGTTGAACTTGAGAGATACAGCTGCATACTCTAGATAATCGAATAATCGAAATACCGAAAGATACTTTGCTCGACCACAAACGCAGTGCAAATGTTATAGTACTCCATCTACCATTTTATTGCGGAAATGACAAGGTTTGTTGGCTCATTATTAACTAAAGATATTTAACGCTAAATAGCTTTAAAAATGAATTTCGACTTTGAATAGTTTTGGTTTAGTATTATTTTTTAACACAGCAGATAAGGATTTTTAAAATTATGAGATATTAATCCCTGTTTTTCTCGTGGAAAATTGCATAGTAAATAAGTATGAAAGTAATTTAAAGCAATTATTGTCTATATAGTACGAAAATGTTATAAATTCAAATGAAAACATTTCAACTTTGAATAAAGTCAAATAACTTAACTGATGATAAGAAGAAATAAGAATTCCAGGAAATTAAAAAAGAAAAAGCTCTAGGGAGCTCCTTATTCTGAAGTTGATGTTAAGCCATAAATTCGACAATAAGATGGAAAAAGAGTCATTGCCAAGGGCATCTGCGATCAAGTCTATTACTCACTGAATTCGTCTTTTTTTTTTTGCAAAATGTTCGGGTTTGGTGGAATTCGGTGTATTAATTATCCCACGCTCTCTACCATGGCGATCGATGTTTGCTTGCCAGTGCTTGCGTTTTAGTATCCAACTATTGCTAATTGCCAAAAGTATCTGCCGTGGCGCGCCCTGCCATTTTAAAATTGATTTTTTCGCCATGTTCTGCTTCCCATTTGATATATCGATTTTTTTTTTTTTGCAAAGCCATTAAAGATTGGTAAGTCGTCTGCTCGCGCCCATATGGTCAAAGTAAGTGCCGCTTAAGCCGCTGCCAAATCGATGCCAATTTAGTCAACGGCTTGTGAAGGACAAACGCGACTCGATCGTGTTGGCTAATAGGAGCAGCAGCAAAAGCACAGCAGCAGCAGAAAATTCACACTCAAAATACTTGGTAGCCAAGTATATTCAAAAAATAAAAAAATATTATTTTTAAATGATCTCAGAATTAAAAAATTATTTTCTTTGTTTATGACGAAATAGTAGGCAACCGATATCAAATCTTTTCTTAACTCCTAATCCATGAATCATAAGTTTTATAGTTTAAAAAGATTATACATTATTCTACGAAAAATTGTATTTAACTGGAGGCCGCACTTTTTAAGTGCACCCGCGTGGTGACGTCGTCTTTGAAAATAGATGAAAATACGCAATGCATGCTAATTGAATAATTTGAATTGTGGCACCTACAACAACTTGTTTGGCATTTGTCAGGCTCACTAATTTAGTTGCAGTTGATATTTTGACAGCTTTGGCTTTTGGGGAGCGTGGGTGTTTGCATTGTGGGTGGGTGCATGGCTATGTATCGGATTGCATTTGATTGCACTCGAAATCAATGCAAATGCACATTTTTGGTCAACTGTGCGCACTGCAATTTATTGCATTTTAAACACTTCTGTTTTGGCTGCGATTAAAACAAATGGCCCGGGCATCTGAGACACTATCGCCGAGACTCTGGAATGATGTCATCGGAATGAAAACAGCAGCTGCTGCCGATCTGTGACAGACATGCAGGGTCAGGTTAAAGTTGAATCATTTGTTTATTTCGCGACACGATTTTTCTTTTAGCTCGCATTGATATGCTGCGGACTTGGCCGCTAATTAATTGAGTCCCATTTTATCGCGCACAAAAGCCACTCGGGCAATCAATTCGCCAACACCAACAATAGACTCCAGATGCGTATTATTAACGGATATTGCAGTCGGATCAATAGAGAACCTTATGGCATTATTCGTTGGCATGGCCAACACGCCTCAATAGTGCTGATCGGTCCTTCAAATTGCAGCACAATAGGGGATATATTACATTACGTGTTGTGCATTTCATAAATATAATACAATATAGAGATTACAGAAAACGTCTTTAAAAGGCCAAATTCAAGGATAATAATATGAATATGTTAATCGCAATCTTTGCCGTTAAAAAACGTTTATTCCAAACTCGTAAATCTTCAAAACTATAAACCTATATTGTTATCTTATTATTATTTATTAATGAAAATAAGCGTTCTGCTAGTTAATAAAAATTTAATGAGGTTTCCCCGAAATATGTATAATATATTGTACATATGAAAATATGTATATAGCCGTCCCTAAAACTTTTGATAACAGCAATTTTGATTGTAAATACATTTTTTATTTATAAGGCAATTTTTCTTATCGATGCGAAATTCCTCGGTTTGTGTTTTCTAAATATAGGAAATAAATGCTAAGAATATTTCACTTTATACAGCAATATTATAGTTTTGAAGCTCTCATTCTTTTAGTTATTCCTATAAAAATTTAAAGGTTTATGGATTAAGATTTTTAAGAAATTAATTGGATGTATGAATATGTTATACCTTATTCAGAAGTTAAACCTATTATTAAATAACTTAACTACCATATTATTAAAAACAATTCTATATCTGCAATTTTAAAAGCAAGAAATACTATTAATTTTTGCAATTATTCCTAAGACCCAAAAACATGATTTAATTTCAAATTGACCCTAATGTATATCGATCGTTTAAGTTTAAATAAGAAACCTTCAAATGTTTTATAGTTCTGAAACGCGCGGTTCGCCAGTAGCGCACACACAAACTCACACGTTTATTCGCACAAAAAAGAAACAACATCGGCAAATATCAACTTCAACTTTTTTCGCGAGATTCTTTCGGCGTTTTCAGTTTCGTTTTTTGCCGTTGGCTTACAAATAAACGGCTTTAACCTTGAGCGAGCGCATTTAGTTTGTAAGTCACGTCTAAGTCCCCGCTCAAAGGTTTGACAGCGTCGTCGACGTTGACGCCGACGCTAGCATCTCTGCCGGCTTCGTCGCCGACGCAGGCAGCGACGCATGCGCAGAAATTGGTGATTCGGTTTTTGGGTTTTCGGTTTTTCGCTCTGCGTTTTGTCTTTGGCCATTTTTGCAAAATTTTTCGCGTGCTTCGCTTACCCTTTTTCAATTTTTTTTTTTGGCCATGTTCTTGTTGCCAAGCCTGTGTGTGTGTGGGTTATGTTTTATTTATTTCTTACCTTTTTGTGTTAATTTTTGGAGCTTGTAAAGTCGGCCTGGGTTTTGGCACGCCACGAAAAAGGTTAAAACATGTTTTTGAACTAGGTTCGCTTCGCTCGCCATCGTTCCTAATGGCCTACCACCACACGTTGTCTTACTCTTGACGGCCTGTTTTTCCATTTCTTGTGGCAGAAACCGAAGTCATGCATCCAAAGTGGCGATTATGTAATGGCCAGAGCTCTATGAGTATCGCTCCAGTAATGGCAAGGTGACAGGAAAGAGTCTCGATAAAAGTCAATTTTATGGACATTTATCTACTTCTGCAATTTTTGCTGAGCTTACTGCTTTTTATGGGTACTTAAATCCCGAGCTATTCTCATTTGTGGGTCATAACTTTAATGCATAACGGGATATAACCACCCTTAAATATTTAATAACAAGAAATCAGCTTAATATAAAATTATTCTTTATTTTGTCTTTCATTTTTAATGAATTAATAACTAATGGGAACACAATTTTAAATACAAACATTTAACCATTTATGTATATAATATCTCTAAAAAAGTATACAAATATCAGCAAATCATAATAAGTAACAATTTTAAACACAATTTTAAGTGTATTTTAATAAAAGAAAGAATATTACTATTAGCAAAAAAATTGTATACTTCAAATAATTACCAGCAAGTTTTCGTTTTTCCTTAATGGTCAAATAAGTAATAAAAAAAAGGCAGACGGTTAAAAGAAATAAAAAAAATAGTTTAAAAAAATAATAAAACTAAAACATACATATCTAAAAAATGTTCTATACAATAGTAGCATCACCCAAAGATTAGTTTAATTTAACAAACCAGATTTAAGACATCAATAAAAAAAGCGTTAAGCGAGCTAATAAAAATTTAATGAGGTTTCCAAAAAAAAATTTAATATATATGCATTATTTACATATATGTAGCCGACCTTAAAACTTTTGATAACACCAATTTTGATTGTAAATACATTTATTTATTTATAGGGCAAATTTTCTTATCGATGCGAAATTCCTCGTTATGTGTTTGCTAAATATAGGAATAATTTTTAGCTAATTACAACACAGTGCGCTAAACACGCGCGATCAATTCGCGAATTTAATCGCTGTTCACCAATACACGTACACTTTCGAAAACTGTCAAAACACATCGCACACACACGCACAAAAAGATAGCACAAGCTGATGTAGTTGTCTTAGTTTGCCTCTTTGCCAAAAGTTTTGCAAATATCAATATCAATAGCAAAAAAGGGAAAAAAGTAAATGAAAACAATAACAAAAAGCGGGGAACAAGCTGGCAAGCTGCAACAACAATAATAACAACAACAACAACAATGCGAAACCAATTTAACAACATAAAAAAAATTAATATAAACATTTTTTACTGCCACCGCTTGTTGTTGTTGCCTTAATTCGCTATTTCGGGTTTTTTATTAGTGTGTGTTACACTCACTTACACAACAGAGAGCAGTTCTTGATGTATATTTGTGTGTGTGTAAATGGGGCTCCCAAGTGTGCGAGTGTGAGTGTGCCTGTGAACTTTAAATTAGACGAGCCACGACAGCAACAACAACATCGGCACATGCGAAGCAGACCCTAATAAATTTCGCATACTTTGCGAATTTA
The DNA here is from genome assembly GCA_018153365.1 of Drosophila fuyamai. Classification (NCBI taxonomy): domain Eukaryota; kingdom Metazoa; phylum Arthropoda; class Insecta; order Diptera; family Drosophilidae; genus Drosophila; species Drosophila fuyamai. Next base: position 7,392,323 of record JAECXW010000116.1, on the reverse strand, counting down.
TGCTGAGCCACAAGAACAACAACTCAGCGACTACAGCGACAGTTGTTCACTTGGCGAGAGTGCGACAAGGAGGAGCAGGGCGGACTGACGGGAAAGAGAAGGCAGCGGCAACGGCAACCAAGCCCCAAAAGTCGAGGGCCGCCGCTGCCGACGTCCCTCATGTTGCTGCTGTGCTGTTGCTGCTGGGCTGTTGCTGCTGGGCTGTTGCCGCTGAGCTCTTGCTGCTACTAATAAAGTTGCCAGTGCTGCTGCTAGTTGTACCGCTGAAGTTGCTTGTGTTGCAGCAACTATTTACTACTGACATTCTTGCTTTTACTATCTACTGTGTTGCATCTGCTTATATTGCTGCAGAGACAATGTTGCTACACAAATTTTTTTTAATAAACTATTAAACACGAATCATTATCTTTAGTTTGTTTGTAAGACATAATTTATTTCATAAACATTTATGACCTTATCGGAAGTATTTTGAAATTCAAGAGATTACATAAAATGGCATAATTATGTTCTAATCAAGTTCTAAATCATCATCATTTATAATGCTGCATGTGTTGATGTTGCTGTTTCTCGTGCTAATGTTGCTGCTGCTACTGTTGATGTTGCTGCTGCTGACGACATCGCTTGAGCGTCAACGTCTAATGGCTTCGCCGTTGACTGCAATTTGGCAGCGCTGCCAACATGGCTCATTTGAGCGTTTGGCGTTTTTCAGCGCCTCTTCTTCTTGTTGGCGTTCAAGGACAAGTGCCGATTGCCGATTGGGTTTCTCCCCCTCTCCAATCCTCCGATGGCTCCTCACCATCTTCAAAACTGTGACTCAGTTTCGGAGTCTGCGATGGCGACGAAAGCGGAAAGGGCAGCCAGCTAACTCGGTTTTTGCCATGGTAATGAAAATGCCATAAAATCTATTCTCCCAGATATTTGACATAATGGTTTGAAAATAAGAAAAAAGAGCCAACTCAATTTCACAATTCGTTAAATCAAGAGCGTTGGCTTCATAAGAAAAAGTCTATTTAAATATATTTACTTACTTATGCAAAATTTCAAAGCATTTAAAAAAAATTGTTCTTCCTAATTTCACTTGAACAATAAAAAAAAAAAACATTTCTAAATATTACATTTTTAATTTAGATTTTCCAGCAATTGACTTTCTAACTTAACTACAATTCTTTTAAATTTCTTAACTTCTCCGTCCTTTTTTTCAAGCGGAGAAAATGCAGTAAAATAATGGAAGCTAGTAAGAAAGAGAAACCAAAAGCTAGCAGAAAAAACAAAAACAAATTTGTTTTGATTTCTCCTTTAGCTCTTTCGCTGGGATTTGGCTGCTGCTATTTTTTATTGCTTACTTTATTTCGTACGCTCGTTTTTTCATCGCTTAATTTTTGCATGCACGTTTCGGGGCTGACCTTGAAATTTTTTCTTTTGCTTTGGTGTTTGTGTTATTTCTTACTGTTGTTGTATCTGCGCGTTACTGTTGTTATACCCTTGCAGAGGGTATTATAATTTTGGTCAAAAGTGTGCAACGCAGTGAAGGAGACATCTCCGACCCTATAAAGTATATATATTCTTGATCAGGATCACCTCCTGAGTTGATATAGCCATGTCCGTCTGTCCGTCTGTCCGTCTGTCCGTCTGTCCGTCTGTCCGTCTGTCCGTCTGTCCGTCTGTCCGTCTGTCTGTCCGTCTGTCTGTCCGTCTGTCTGTTTCTACGCGAACTAGTCTCTCAGTTTTAAAGCTATCGAATTGAAACTTTGCACACACCCTTCTTTCCTTTGCACGCAGTATATAAGTCGGAACGGCCGGGATCGGCCGACTATATCCTATAGCTGCCATATAACTGAACGATAGGAAATGCCATAACTCTGCTGTTTGTAAAGTTAGGAAGTTGGGATTTTCTATGGCTTCTTTATTTGGCCAATCAATTCGACCTACCAAATTTCATAAGGATCGGCCGACTATATCCTATAGCTCCCATATAACGATAGGAAATAGCATAACTTTGGTGTTTTTAGAGTTAGGAAGTTGGGATTTTCTATGGGTTTTATATTTGGCCAATCAATCCGACCTACCAAATTTTATAGGGATCGGCCGACTATATCCTATAGCTGCCATATAACTGAACGATTGAAAATGCCATAACTTTGGTGTTTTTAAAGTTAGAAAGTTGGGATTTTTTATGAGTGTTAAGAATGCATCATATGAATAATATTGGAGAATATTATTTACAGAATATTCTGCAAGGGTATATCAACTTCGGCTCCGCCCGAAGTTAGCTTTCCTTTCTTGTTTTTTATTACGTTTTATTCAAAATTTATACACACACATTCGCCAGTATTTCTTTTGTTATATTACGTTGCCGAAGAGGAAGCAATATTCACAAAAGCAGCAGGCGATAATAATAAAAACAATAAAAAAAGAGCAAAAATAAATAAAAATAAATGAAATTCGTAAATTACTTGACAACGACAACAATAAAGCATTCATAAGCGCACGCTCTGCTCATATTTTTATAATTATTCGTTTTATTCCCCAATTTTAATTTAGTTATTTCGTTCGCAGTATGTACGACAGCAATTATATTGTTGAAAATCTACTTAAACCAGCGCAAGTCATGATACATTTAATTAGATAATAAATGGAGCTACCAATTAATAATATTTACTGCGTTGCCTCAGCTGCATTATTTATAAGATATTTAACTTTAATTTGGGTATATTAGCTGAGGTGTAGGAAATTAATTTTATTTATAAAAATTATACTTGGTTGTTGTTGGTTAAACTTAAATAAAAAGTTGCTTATAAAACCTATTTGTATCTATGAAATTAAATACTGAAAATATATATAAAATGAATGCTGAATGAATCTAAAAAGATGGTTTATAATTTATTTTCTAATTATAGTGTCAGAGCAAATAGAAAACAAATAGCGCCATTTTAATGTCTAAAATTAAGTACAATTTGATTTGTTTTCTCCTCCCTCGTCACATTAATTTCGTTTAATTACAGTTAATTAAAATTCGTTTTTCGAGCATGGGCCAAGTCAGTTTGACTTAATTATTTTCTATATTCTATAGTTCTATGTTGCCCAATGCAAGTTGTAGATGTTTTGATGTTATTCTGCTGCCTTTTGCAGCTCATTAAAATTTGTCGCCAACTTTTGCACCTGTCGCCTCTACCTTCGACACAGCTACACATTGAAAAAACAAAAAATAAAAACTTTTAACTGACAATACGGCCAAGACAGCCAGGGAAATACAACTGCAAAACACACAGATACGACGAAATTGAAATCGAAAGTGTCGCGGCAGCTCGTTTTGGGTTCTTTTGTAAATTTGTCGACATCTTTGCTCTCCGCAGCGTTTAATTTAGTTTTTCTAGTTTATTTTTTTTTCATTATTTTGAATATTTGTTTTTGGCTGCGCCGAATGTGTTTCAGCCGTTTGGCATTACTCGGCCACACTATACGTTATTAATTTGACCCCATTTCGGCTGACAGCTGAAGAAGAGTGCGAATATTCTGGGCCATCTTTATGAAACATACATGTTTTTCTGGCCTGCGAGAGGAAGTGCTGTAAGTGTTTGGGCTGGCTGTCACTCGTAGGGTGATTTGTCAAGTGGTCAGATATGTTTTCCAAACTGACAGCCAGCTGTGACAGCCGGCAAATCTTCCGCCTCATTTGCAAGATGAAAGCAAGTGCAGGTTGCACTCACTCTACAGCGACCGCATGCTAATTCACTCAAATTAACCGAAATGTCAATTGAAGGCGCATTTTGAGGTGCGTGCTAACATCTAGTATTGGCCATTTTAATTGAATTGTCAAGCTTTTGAGGGGTTCTGATCTGTTGGTTGCATCTCTGCGCGCACCACACGGCGTATAATTAATTGCACATTGCGCATACGCCACGACGGCCAATAGAGTGTGAGTGAAATTTCGCGTTTATACGCGTTTTTGTTTTATAATACAAACATGTATTTCTTGTTGTTTATTTCTTTAGTTGTAATTCATTAATATTTAAAATTTCAATCTTCGATTTGAAACACATAATTTACAATAAATTTTTACAATTTAATGTTTTTAATTAAATGTATTCTAAAAACATGCTTTGATGCTGAGTAAATTTAATGACCAAATAAATATTCTTTCATCTTGAAATATTTATAAACACATTATATGAAAATTTATTTTCCAACAATACCTACGCATAAACGTAATTAAAGAGAGCAAGAACAAGCCCATGCTTGTAATTTATCACTCGAGCTGTGCAAAAATCCTCATGTCTGGCACAATTAGAAATTAAATTCATCAGCAGACAAAAGACAAACGGAGCCAAAAATTAACTTGTCCCAAACTAAGTGGCGGGGCCAACCTGTCGCCTGCGGCTGACAGAACGAGTGCACAAAGCGAAGGCGTTTTGGCCCAATGCAATTGTATTCTCTCGCTGTAAATGCAAACAATTTTTGCATTGCTGACCATTTAATTAAGTTTTTTTTATTTGCTGCCCACGCGCCAAGCTGCAACTCGTAAAATTTTTCAAATTATGTCTTATTAAGTGTGAAGTGGCAAGGAGAGATCTGCAAAAGTGTTTCTGTATGTTTTCGGCCAAATTATGTATGCCAAAGGGAAGCAGTCGGTATTTTTAGAAGCCCGTTCATATTTCTTGTCATTTGCTAGATGACTTCCAGTCCAGTGCTAACTAGAAACATTCTAGCTTAATTGCACCGGAAGTGCCGTCGTCAAAACATTATTTGCTGCTGCTTTCGGACATCATTATTGCAGGGGGCGATTGCAGGCGCTTGTTTATTTTGATTTTTTATGTGCGCACATTTATTTAATTTGTTGTTAATGTTTTGGCTCTGAATCCGTTGTGTTTTTTGGCTGAGATTCACATATAAATTCGTTCATCATGTGAATCATTAAAAGATTTTATAGACTGCTCTTATGCACTTAAAGAATGGATTTTAATTTCACTTTAGTAACAACTTTTAAAAATACTTAAAACTATTTAATATAAATAAAAATTATATAAAATAAATGTTATTTTTCTGTAATGAAAACATTATAATACCCATATAAATCTAAACCATGACCGTTTATATCTATAATTTTAGTTTTTGAGTTTTTAAATATTGGATTTATAAATTCAAAGAATATTTCAAAAATCATTACAGTCTTACCTGGGTCTTTTATTTTTTAACAATAACTTTTGAAGTGTATAAAGAATAAATACCGATGCCCCGATCACGTTTCCTAATCTTTGGTGATGTCAACTTAAAGCTTTTGTGCTCAAGGGATTTTCAAGGGGATCTGCTTCAGAATGGGATCCCAACTCCGAATTAAATTCCGAATCAGACGGGGCGTGTTGTGCACTGGTCTGGACATTGTGGCATATAAATTAATTGACTCATGCCAGAATCCACAAACACCAGATGGAGAGGTGATCTTAGTTCCCGGGTCCCGGCTATGAGTCAGTCAAGCCAATAAAAATTGTGCGCTTCGCTTAGTCACTTACAAGCCGCGGAGAAATGCCATCGAAGCGGCAACTTACATGCGAACAAGTTGTGGCTAAGTCTGCAAAGTCGTGGGCAAATCAAATCACCGCCAAGACAAAACAAAGCCACAACTTTCTGCAGTCGTCATCATCATCATCATTCGCGGCTTCATCTGCATCAAGTTGTGGCAACTTTTAAGGGTCGCAGTGGAGTGGCGCCAAGTGGCAAGTGGCATGTGTCATTGCTGCAGCAAAACCTGACAAGTGTATGGGACACAGAAAAAAATGATATATTATAATTTTTAATGCTTGATTTTAGATCAATATACAATATTTTAATTTCATCTAGTATTTCTACTATTTCCCCATCAAAATATAAGTCTGACTCTCAAAATAGAATCTGCTTTAGAAAATGTATCTTATGATATTTTTTCCTGTGCAGCTAACAACCTGCAAAGGAATGAGTTGTCGCTGTTGCTCCGTAAATGTTTTTGTTTCAACTGGAAGTTTTCTTACCCATTTCTCACTCTCGACCAACGCAGGGGACTCTATTTCGTCAAGGGAATCATTTTTGCTTGACAGCAACAATTTTGGTTGGCATTTATTCAATACTCTGTTACATATGCAGAGCTTAACTTGGAATAAACTTTTGTAGACCATAAATACCATAGGATGTTGATTTATCACAGAATTGCTTACTTGTCTTAAGCCCATAAAAATCCGTTAAATATTGCAAAGTGAGACAAATAAGAATTATTGGAATGAAGTTGTATTCACTTTTTAAGTACAAATAGGTATTTCGTAATTCACACATTCTAGCACATTTCTCAGTAGACTGCGTAAAAGACATATACTATTTTAATATGCAAACTGTATATTAAGCTGTACGTTTTTTGTCAAGTTAACAGGGACAAGCACAACGATAAACTAACCTCATTTCAAGGTCAACATCGTACCAAAGCCACTCAACCAATAACAATACCACCAACAACATTGTTGTAAGCCACTTGCAAAATTTCAATACGAAAACAAAATAAAAACCCAATTTCGCATGCGTTAAAGCAACAAAAAAAAAAACAGAGAAAAATAGGCCAGCAAGCCTATTTAGGTATTCAAATTTTTACAGCGCGAAGTCAGCATGGGACCATCATTGTGGGGTTAAGCTGGGGACAGGGGGTTTTACGTGGATCGGAGATTGGGGATCGGGGATCGGGGATCGGGGATTACGGATCGGTGACGGGTAATGACGAACGCCCTTTACCTTGCTGACACACATTTTATGCTAAGTAGTCGACGGCAAACGACTGCGAATAGTTGGTGAAGGTGTTGCTAGTTGCTGGTGGATTTCTTTTAGTTGCTGGTTGCTGCTGTTGATGTTGCTGCTGCTGGGTTAAGTAAGAAGATGTAAAGTTTGTTTGTTCAATATTAGAGATGGAACTTCTGTGGTGTCACTTTTTTGATGTAAGCTGAACACTCAAATAATGTAAGATTGAAAGACACCTATCTATAAGAATTTTAAGGTATCGAGCGTTGTTTACCTAATGCGCACTTAATATAACGTTTGAAAATTAACTTTTCCTTAAAAAAAGCCAAAAAAGCAACTAATTAATGCAACATTTTTAAATTACATATTGACCCACATCGCTAAGCTTCCCGTAAAAGTTTGCCTTGGATACCAAGAAAACAATAGAACTGGGTCAAAGAGTACAAAAGAACAAATAAAGCCCAGTTATTAAGGACTATTTTGAAAAGGGAAATAGAACCAAATTTGACCAAAATCAAATGATTTTGTATACTCAAAAATGGGTAAAACCAGTTAACTTACAGCTTGTACTATTGTTTTATAAAACTTCGTTAAATAGTTGTCAATGTGGAAAAAGCATTCAAAGAGGTCAAATCAAGGAAAAATGTTCGAGATGTTGTGATTCTTAACGACAGGGGTAACCCGGTAAAGAGTAAACTGGATCAAGACGATGCCGTGCAACTCGCCGGACTTTTCCAGGCCATTCGAGGACGACTGAAGGGTGGAACCCACATATCAAAGTTATTCTGGTTCCCGACTACAAAATAACAGTTCTTGTTGTGCAGAATGCCCATGAGACCTTTGAAAAATAAAGTAAATCCAATGTAATGTAAAATTTGCTGATCAAAATATAATATTATTTTTTTAAAAACGCATACATATTCTTGTTCAATAAAGTATTGTAACAAACACAGTCACCGAAAATCTTTTCAGAACTAAAGGTGTATAATAGAATTCTTTTATTTATTGTGAGGGAATGTGAGGCCTTGGAATTATTTCCTTAAACGGTCGGATTTTGATCATTGTTAATAATATCCCAAATCCAGGTTGTATGTTCGATAACATTTGTGAAAACGTGTACGCCATCTGATGAATAACTGACCATAGCTAAAAAAATTATATAATGACGATTCTTCATGATGGTTGTCATTATTTCCCCTTTGGTTTTTTCGAGAGTAGTTTCCACACAAAACTGATTTTGGTCGAGCTTAGCCCCGAGTTCATGTGTACATAGGTTGGTATTCGCAAGTTTAACGGCGAAATTTATACCTTTCCCATCGTCAAACATGTAAAAAGGCACACCTCTTCGGGCGTTTGCCTGGTTTTCTGGACTCACGACCATACAGATGGGTTTTAAACTGACTGGAATAAGAAATCAGTGATCGAGTTGAGGGATAATACTCTAGAAATTTACCATAGCGGCCAATTTGTGTATCTAGCTTTAGCAAGGCTATATCATGCTCTGGCAACTTGAAAACCGAGGAAACTTTGTGTTCTTCATAGTTCCGTTCTCCCATGAATGTCACTTCTCTGAAAAAAATAATTCAAAAATATTTGAAAAATTTTCTTTTCGAACACTTTGGGACAGCTTACAGAGAGTTATAATTTTCTGGCAAGTCTTTGGCAACTGTGATGACAAATTCTGAAAATCAAAAGATATTACCTTTTTTAGCACCATTATTTTATGAAACTTAAGGGATAGATACTCACGCGGATGAATCAACACGCCTAGAGCCTTGAAACCAGGCCCATAAATAGTTGGCCGAATGACTGATCCCATGCTTCCTTCAGCGCAGTCATCGTAAAAGAATACCCCTGTATTATAATTGCTTACAGGAGGATCCACTGGAACAGCTTCCTCAAAGGTGATCTCTTGGCCATCTAGTTCATCATCAGAGCTATTTATTGTTTTTTCAATCCAATCTACAAAGCTAGTCACATCCGTATAGACTGTTGCTGAATCGCATGCTGGTGACCCAAAGCTTAAGATAGCGAGCTGAGTTGTAAGACTTTGGTTGTTTACTCGAAGCGTGTTGACCAACGGACCGCCAGAATCTCCCATACAGGTGTCGCCATTTGGGGATCCGGCACAGATCTGAGACGATAAGAGATCTCGAAAAACCACTTCTCTGCATTCTTTCTTATGCAACTGCTTAAGAGTGATAGTTTGAAAAATTTCACTATCCTTTAAATATTTTTTTAGGCCCCAGCCAAAGGCTTCGAACGTTCTCAACTTTTCTACTTCTTTCTTAATTGCCTTATTCGTATAAATGCAGATTGGTTGAATGTTTACTGCGGAGAAAAGCTTAAAAAAGTTTGACGAAATACGTCGAACAGCTTACTTACAATTATAAATGACCACGGCTGACAGTTTAAGCAGGCCTACATCATACGCCTCAAACCTGTTTTTGTATTGAGGGTGCCTTATCTGATGACTGACAGAGTACCTGTCTTGGGGATCAGTCTTATTGTATGCTCCCAATCCCACAATTCTGTAATTAATATAATTAAATATTAATAAAATCCCCAACATTGCATATTTTTAATTGACTGAGGGCAAAATCGAAATTTAAACATCAAAAAGGGTACTATATTACCATCTGGTTCGATAATACTTACAGATGCTCTTCAAGACCCAAGCAATGAGCTGCAGTTAACACAAATCCTACAAAAGTAAGAATGATATTATCGTGCCAACGTTTACATCTTCTACAAAAACCACGAACGTCTGCTAATCAGCGTCCCACTGCACATAAATCCTCTGTTGGTGCTATATATGGTTGCGAGAAAGGAAGCAGATTCTGGTCGTTCAATTCCACAGGGCTCCTCTAGGAATTGGGAAACACCCTGGTGGACAAGAAACAAAATGACCAAAGGACTCCAAGCGAAAGATGACTCCATTCTACTGGGGGCACAAAACACAACTGAAACACTACTGAATCAAATTCTTTTCTTATCAGCTTTCATTTTAATTTTTCTGAAATACCCAAACATAATTCTATTGCTTACATTTAAAATCTCTTTGAGATTATTTTGTTATCAGCAACTGAGAGCATTGTCTGGTCTTTTAATTAATTTCGCTTTCTTAACACTTGAAAAAAAAACAAGAAAGTATCAAATTTCGACAAGCCGAAGCTCGTATACATTTGTATACCCCTGCACCTATTAAAAAAGTGAATTATTGGTCGGAAATGTATCCTTCACTCCGTTATATGTATATACCCACTATATTGGTATGTACATATGTACGCAAAAATGAACAACATCCGCCGTCGTCGGATTCGATCTTGATCCATTTGTAATTAAATGCTCCTAAACTCGACCTGATCCGTTCAGATGATATAGAATTATATGTATAAAAGTAGAATTCATATTGTGAAAATAAGTTTCTCAATAATATTTACTTTATGAAAAAATGTATTTTGGAATACAAAATATTTAATTCCACAATTCGATTGCCATTTAGAAATTTAATGCAATATTGGCATGACACTTGACTTCCCCAAACGGAATATCAAAAATGACATTGATAAGCCCAGCCCAGTCCTTTTTGATTTTTTGATAGTATTCATTTAATTTTTTTCCAATTTTCAACAATATTTGATTGTATTACTAACCATAAATGTTGTATTATATTTTTCTGTGCACTGACTGTTGTTATTAAATTTAAACAGACTTATTTTTTCCCTATAAAAGTGTTAATTATATGATTTCTTATTTTATGTTCTTTTCGGTTTTTCTTAGCTTTGACTCACTCACTCAATATCTTCAGTTGCCTATGCTGTATAATTTGTTTGTGTTTTTTAAGTGGCTAACAACCTTCAGAAATTGCCAACAACAGAAACATAGACTTACACTTGACCAACAATAAGCAAAGGTATAGGCATATTAATATTTTCTTGTTTATGTTGTTTTGGTTTGCTTTTGAAATGAACTTGAAGTCAACTTGACTTTTAGTATGACAGATATTTTAACACATAAATACAAACTGTAAAAATATGTATATTACACAACCACCAAAAGTGTATTAATCTAGAACAAAAGCAATGGGAACTATTTCTATCTGCCTTTTCAATTGAGGTTAATTAAACATATAAAAAAACACTAAATTGATGGTGACAAAAACCATAACAATCAACTGATTTTCAAATAGAATGACAATTTTTTTGTAATTTTAAATTTATTATTTGCTTTTACTATAAATATTTGAATGACTTAATTTTTTCTGATTTATATTTGTTTTCCCCAATCATCAAAATACGCTTACAAGCGCCAGCAAACTGAGTTCGCAACATGACAAAAAATTTCTGCTGATTTGTTTAAACAAAACGCAGCAAAGTTTTCACTTTTTTTAAGTTTTTTTCATGCTTTTGTTTTATTTCAGTTAATTTTTCTTTTTGTGTTGACGCAGCTGGGCCGATTTTTGGGGCCTCTCAGTTTACAATGGCAAATGCCCGGCGCCAAAAAGAGCGAAGGTCTGGGCGGCTTATACATACATAAGTCGACTCAATAAATATATGCATATTTGCCCATTGGGTCAAGCCAACTTACAATGCTGTTACAGCAAGATAATAAAGTGCTGTAATTCTCTGCTTATATGGCCATAAAATTCTGAAAACTATTTGCAATGCAGCGTTCATTTTGTTTTGCTCGACAATAACGGAAAGCAAATTTAAATTAAGCCATTAGGAAGATTATTTATGTGTAATTATACAGAGCTACTTTAATTATATAACATTTTCCCAGGTCTGTCAACTTATAATTCCAAAAATATCATCATCACGCTCTAGTGAATAGTAGAAATCAAACTGATCTCACCTTTCTATGTGGAGTATTTCAGAACAAGTTTGAAACATTTTACCTGCAACTTCAGCGATACATCCGCCCGCAAACTCCGGCTTAGGTAGCTCAGATTGGGTTACCCTCAAAAATCAAAAAGTAAGAATAGATACACATATGTATATGTATGTTCACATAACCGAGTTGGCTGATAGTCGTCGACATTTGGCTAAGGCGAACTGCGTTTTGGTCGCATTGCAAGCGCGTGTTCTAATGCGAAATTAATTCAGCAAGTTTTTTGCTGTTTTTTTGTAATCTTTGTTTTTGCATTTATGGCTGGCAAATTAAAATCTTTTAATCAAATGCAAAATGTTCGGGCTAATTTTACTATTTGTTAGTTACCGGCTGCAGTTAACTGGTTTGTCCGCTGCTATCCAAATGTGGAGCCTTTTGAGGTTTATGTCTTGTTATGCCTTCTGCTGTCTGTCGTTAATGAACGAAGGTCAGTTTATATGTTTTCTATATGCCGGTTCGGTTTGGTTTCGCTTGGCTTGCTGGCCGGGCTAAAACTCAAGCTCTGACCGAAAACCAACCAAAAAAAAAAATAAAATATGAAATAATTTGTTTGGCAACTAATTTGCACGGTTTAGTTATGTGAACAGGAAAATCAAACAACAGCTGCAATCGCGGTGGTTTTTATAATCTGGGAACTGAATATAAACGGATGTTGCACGAATATGGGAACTTATTTATTAAAAGGATAGTGAGTAAAAGTTATCGGTAATACAACCAACTTTGCTGTACACTTTAGTTTATTTAATCTCTCGATAAAAGACAAGTTACCAAAAAAAGGCACACAAACACCTACATATTTCTTTATCCAGAATCTTCTTGAATTTTCTCGCCTTTCGCCATAGATTACCCCCTAAGTCAAGTCAAGTCAAGTCACCTTTCACATGCGATCTATCAAAACCAAAGATGGTTCAAAGCGACCGCCCGGCAAACATACGGCAGGAAAAATACCATAAATATACGGACCCAGAGATTTGGGATAATATTCCAGCCTGCGGCCAACACATACTCCTCGGCCTCCATTCGCCCCGACCCCATCCCCCTCCCTCCACCTCACCGACCCCCGGAAAATGCGGCTCATGTGAAATGCAAACAGGCAATTAAATGGCGTTGCTCACTACACTTGCCCAGATCCAAAAGCCCAGGCCCAAGTCGAGTATATAAGCCCCGCTATATAAATCTTTGATTCCTCTGTGCGTGTGTGTATGTGAGTGTGTGTGTGTGTGTGTTGGGTGCTGCGCATGCGTCCAGTTTTTACAGTTTTATTAACTGCATTTTTATCTAGCAACTGCAACGAGCTGCACGAACTGGCTCTCGAGCGGAAAAAAAGTTGTTGCCGCTGCTGCTGCTGCTGCACGAAATACCCTTTTGGCCAAGAATTTTTAGCCAGCCAAAGGTATTGCCGGTTTGCTTCTCTTTTTTTTTTTTCTTTTCTAAGGAGAAGGCTGAAAGAAGGAAGCTGGCCCGCACTTGTTGTGGAAAACCAGTCGAGTCTGTCGCTGACTAACTGTGCTTGCAAGTGCAACAGCAACAGCAACTGCAACAGCACAGCAGCAACATCTGCAGCAGCAGCAATATCCACGTCCGTTGGCCCAAGCTTATTATTTATAAAAATTTATTTGGCCCACAACAGGCAAACACGATCGACTTGTAAAGCAGTGGAAAACAACAAACAGCGACCAGTAAAAGAAATCAAATGATGATAACTGCAATGGTTGGCATTAGGGATTGTATGTGGAGAAGAACAGGTCGATGCTATATTGGTATTTAGTAATAACGCTTTTCGAAATAATTAATTATAAATTATTTTTAATAATTATTTTGTTCCTAAAAAATGAAGATAGATTTTACTGCAATCGTTCGAAATGTAATATCTAAACTAATTAAAAAATGTATCTTTACTGAGAAATTCATTAACATTATTTAGCATCGATTACAAATAATATCTTTATTTATATAGGCCATTGTTTTTAATAGCTATTACTATACCGTACCAACTTTATAAATCCCCATTGTTTGCCATCTCTAGCTGGGACTTTTTAAGTTATTCCTAATGTTGTTGCTAGCTCTCCTGCGGAAATCGGGGGAAAAAAGGAAAAAAAAAGCAGAAGGCAAAGGCTGCCTGTCTTGTTTGTCTGGTTGTTGTAATAGAGATAGCTTTGGCTTCCTTATAGGGGCAATCAAGCAGGCTACTTGGCGTTGCAGTTGCAGTTACCGTTGCAACTGGCAGTTGCATATTTACCCAGGAATGTCAACAATTTCCTTTTAATAATTTGCCAGTTTGACAAGTTTTTTTTCCCCCTCTGTCTCTCTCTCTAATTCTCTGATTGATGTGAATAACAATTGCTGGGTAGAAAAACAAGAGGAATCCTCATTTGGACAATTAATTAATCGGGTAAATACTAGCGGGGCAAGTGTCTTTGGTTTAGTGCCCCTTGTTGGCTTAGTGCAGCTCCAAGTTGGCTGCAAATCTCGTCTGCCGCAACAACATTTTGAAAGTCAATATTGAAACTAGCTGCCAACGATGGAACGATGGGCAAATAGCCAGTGGAGAGCACTGCTCAGATGCAGATACTCGGCCAACACTCGGATACTGAGCCAACACTTCAGGAGTTGACTCTTGCCACCTCTTCAAAGGGACTCTGCCTTTGTTTTGTGGCAACCAACTTGTGGAATTTCACACGACAATTTGTGAGAGGCACGTTTGTTGTCCATTTTTTTTGTCAATTATGCAAATTTTTTGGTGACAAATGTATGTGAAAATACTTAAAAGCAGAACGAGATTGAGTTGGTTTTAAAAAGAAAATTAATTTGAATATATAGATAATTTCAGCTTTACTTTAAATTTAGCAGCAAGTTATTTTTAAGACTTCAACTTTTCTAAAGTAAATTTGGGATTTTATTTCATTCAATTTAACTTTTAATAAACATTTTATTTAATTAAACGTACAAAAATACTTTAATTGTGTGGCTATCTCACGAGCTGTAAGTTGAAGTATAACTATAGCACTTGTTAATTTACTTCGGACTTCTGTAATCAAGATTGACAGGTACTTAATATGTCCTGGCCAACCTGCAGGCGTTGAAAATTGGAAAATGGGGAAAAAGAGAATGAAAATGGGGGAAAAGGGGCGAAGTTGCTCGGTTTCCTGATCGTTTTTGTTTGACTTTTCCGTTGGCTTTGATGATTTGATTTGAGTGAAATTGAGTTGCATGTTGCTGGCTTAGAGTGGCAGGCTTAGATCGCAAATACTAGTAGCCATCGACAGTAAAAAAAAAACAACCAGTAGAGGTAAAAAGAAATGATTGTAATTTGCACTCCGTTTACACGATGCTTGTGGCAATTTGGGCGTGGTCGCACCTGGTTTGTTAGCTAGTCCTAAGATTAGAGCTGCTTCGGCTAATATCTATACATCTATATCTAATCAATGAACATGTTTGTACGTAGCTTAGCCTTAAGACTTGTCTCAGCCAACACTGGTAAACCAAATTAAATTAACAAATCCAACTAAATAAACTTGTGTCTTGCCCAAATAAAAACCAATGTAATTGAACAAATATTTATCGCATATACGTAAATAAGTACTTAAATGGAAAGCATCATTAGGATTTATTTTCAACAATTTTAAGTTATTTTATTTTCGATTAAGTGCATCATTTTTTATTTGAAACTCAACACACTTTTATTGAACTTACTGATTACTTCAAAACTAATTCTGAGTTTTCTACTTTTCTAGGTAAGTTTATCTGATGACTGAAGTCTCTAAAATGTTATACATCATTTTATTTGGTATACTGGCAAATCTAAAAGACTACAAATAATCAGGTAAAATAAACTTTAAAATATTTTACAAATGTAGTAGTTAATCATATTATAATAACTTAAATAAATAAATCACTTAAAAATAAATATTATTACTCGTTAAAATATAAAACTCTACATAAAACCATAACCGTTTGATTTACTACCTATTTTTAAAGGTATTTAAGTATTTCATCATGACTTAAGTGTACTTACTGCTCTTCTTTCAATATCTTAATTAATTAATCAACACCCATAAAGGATACATTTAAAGCAATTTCTTCGGAATTATTATGGAAATTTAATTTAATCGCATGGGTGTAAACATTTACGCAAAGCCCAACGGGAAAACTCTTTCAACGCGGAATTCCCGTGGTCAAGGATTCCCTGTTTCGTTGTTTTTGGCTGGCATTCCACTTTCACGCCCCCCGTGCGATGACCGCAAACCGGAAAAAAACGAGGAGAATGCAGCTTGAGTGGAAAAAAGGAATTGGCCACTGGGGTAAAAAGCGCAACAGCTGAAGGGTAAACAAAACAAAACAAAACAAAAACGGGTAGCGGAAACTGGAGAGCGCTTAACCCAAAGTGTCGTAAAAAACGCATAATAAAGTGCTTGCCCCACTTGGACACGCCCAGAAAAAAAAAAACCGAAGCACAAGAACAAGAGCGCGTCTGCCATAATTGTTGGTCAAATAATTGCTGTAATTTTGAATGCAATAAAGTTTAATGCGCGCAGATAAATTTTCGTTTAAGCCGAAAAGCGCGGAGGTGGCACACGCCGCTGTCTCCTTCATCGTCTTTCATTTCTTTTTTTCTTTCTTTTTTTTCGATTTTTGTCTCTTGCTGATGGGGACTACGCGGCGAATGCGCAACTTTTAATACGCACAGCGTCCGCATTTCGGTTTATGACTGCCATGCTTTTATGACTTCATTTTGTAAATACGCCACAAATGCAACTGCAGCGGAGAGCTACGTGGGCAGCAATAAAGCGACAGGCAGCGGCTACAAATTAATTAAACAAATAAACAAAACCGAAACAAGACATGGCTCTAACATGGAGATGGAGTGGCCGAAAAAAAAAAAAAAAAAAAAGAATCTATGCAAATCTGCATGATGTCAGCAGCCTAAAAAAGCGCCCGGATTATGTTTTTTTGTTTTTCTTTTCGCGTAGGCCGCTTGCATCTGTCAGATACAGATACAAATACGGATCCCTCGGCGATCGCAATCGGCTCCCAACTTGCTCCTTGTCCACTACCATTACTCATCATAATTGTGTCGCCAAAAAGATACCTGCTGAAAAATAGTACACTGAAAAATGCATTTCCGAATTTAATCGGTTTTTGAGATTTTCTTTGAGACTACGGTAAGTTAAATTGGAGGACAAATCAAATACTGATCTCATTAGCTGGAACTAAAGTTTGAATATAAACTCTTAAATAGATGAAATTAAATAACAGACTACACTACACAAATCCAAATGTTCTGCTTCTTATGATGTACATTTTAATACATTAATTATAAGTTTATTTTTTATGTTTAGAACTCTAACATTTAAGACATTTTTTAAATCTACCAGAATAATTTTGCTTAATTAATTATGCTTAATACATACAAGTCCATTTTCTCTGTGTACCAAACCTTTTGCGTTGGCGTTGCTTTTGGGTCAGATAGCGACTCTGGCTCCTTTTTGGCATTGTTCTTGGTGGTCGGAGGTTGGGCCCTGGTTCGTGATTCGTAATGAAGTCAAGGAGAACATTTGCGACCGGTTTTACCTTAACTTTAGCCATAACATCAGCTTCTCCTAGCCAGCAAAGTCGCGTGGGTGTGCCACAAACGGCAGTGGCTGTTGCCACAAAAAAAAAAACAACTGAAAAACACTGACCACTGCAGCTATCTTGTTAGCCCAAAACCGCACTGACGGATTGCTTTCTAATGGATGCCAAATGTAAGCCGATGCAGCCTGACCCTTTGAATATTTAGCCGCCGCCTTCTGGCCTCTATTCCCATTTGAGATTTCCTGACTTGGCGTTGGCGTGACCACTGGAGATTTCCCCAAGCCCTTCTCTTTCCCTTCTCACACGAATGTCGAGAATTCCGCTGGACTTCTTAGAGGGCTTAATCCATTGTTTATGGAGGTGAATGCCTAAATGATTAGTCATTTATTTTAACTTTCTTTACATAATTTTCATGGTATTCGTTTTTTACTAAATCCTAAAATAAAACAAGGTTCCAAAAATAATCAATATACTTTTAATTTTAAACAGCATCTGTTATTTTCATTTAAAAATGTCCAAATTAATTCTGGAAAACAAATCGTCCTTAACGTAAATAAAACTTGAGAAAAAAATAGTATAGAAATCAAAGTAGTCTTTTAACAATAATAGTCTCAAAAAAAGATTATTATTATTTTCGGTCCCTAATAAAAACTCTTTTAATTTAACTCCTCATTTGTATCCATCATTTAGTAATATTACTTAAATATATTTATAATTAAACACAGGTGAAAATCCTTATAGTAATCATATACACATTTATAAGAATTCTGTTATGGAAACACATGATTTAACACATCAAATCTGAGTACCTATTTTATAAACATTTTTTCACTGCTCATATCGAATATTTGTATTCCTTTGGATCTCCTCCAAGGGCATTTTCTATTCGACTTGGCCAATGCTAAACCTTTCTAGCCAATTTTGTTAAGCTGCTGCTGGTCGCCTGAAAACAGTTAAATCGCCGCAGGCGCGTAACCTGTCTTGAGACCTTTTGCGCAAGTGCAAAAATTGGCCAAAGTGGCGGCGGCGGCGGCATTTAGCCAGGCCTAAAAGTCTGACTCTGAGCCGGTGTCCAAAAATGGGGAGGGTAATGTGGGGGGGAAGAGTCGCCGTCTAAGCCAAAGTTCTCGTATCTGTGTCGTTTGGCTTTGGCCACTTTTGGGCTCGCAGCATGCGATCACCATATTTGGCCAAAACTGCATTTGCTGAGTTGGCCAAAAAAAACCAAAATACCAAAAATCCATTGCACGCCACTTGACTTGCCAGTCTTACTCGTATTTGGTTAGACATCGCCCTAGGCCAGTCTTAGGCCACCCCCCCCGAACCCCCTACCTCCCCTTTTGGGCCGGTTTGGGTTTTTGCATGCCTCTCATAAATCCCCGAGAATTCTCATTTTCTCTCCAAGCAGCCGCTGTTACTGGTAATTCAAGCTCACATTTGACTTTTAACTTTGGGCCAAGACGGCCAGCCAGCCAGCCATCCAGCCAGCCGGTCGAATGTGCAACGTGGCCAAATATGCCGCGGCCATTTTGGCCATATGTGCGCACTCCGAATGGCGATGGCCTTACCCTATTCTCCATCTTTTATTCTAGGTGTGAGCAGCGCGTCTTTGGTCATCGACGAAATTCGATGGTCGGGGCTTGATAGCCGAGATTTGCGTGAGCGATAATCGCTGATTTATTTGAATGCTTTTCGACGCGGCTTCTGGGAATAAATTTGAATGCATCAGCGGCAGTAGTAGCAGCCTCACGCTCGGGATCATTATAGAGCCCATCTAGCAGCACTTTTCATAATTTCACAACAACTTACATGTAGAAAACTTGTTGGGATTTTTCCTCTACTTCTGTTATCATTTATTTTCTTGGTATTTTAGGTATATTACATTTTTTGTTACTTTTTAAATTAATTTTTTATGAGACAAGCATTGCATACAAATTCGAATACTTAATTACAAAATTCAACCATTTATAATAAGTATTATATTATATTTATTTTAACAATTACTCCATTATCCATTTAGGATAAGCTAGTTTTAAATTTGTTTTTAATACTTACAGATTTGTAAGACATTTTTAATTGCCTTTTGGAAAATTTTAAGAACTAAAGTTTGCTAAATTGAAGATAAAAGTGTACGGCCTTCGTAATGGTTGCTTTACACCATCTCTCTGAACGTGCTAATAAGTCTACTTGAAATAAGTATACCAAAATTAATTAAAGAAAGTTAGTGGATCATTGAAACCCTTTAAGGCAGCCAACTGGACAACGTCTGGAGCTCGGCGAGCCTAGCCAAGCAAATCCAAACTAATCAAATTAAGGCCACGCTTTAAGAATTAACGCGGCTTGTAAATATTTTTAACGGGGCTGAAGTAATGCGCGCCATCAAAACCGTTGCAGCGTGCCAAAAACAACAATAAAAATAATAATAATAACAATAACAACACAAGAGTGGCAACTTAAAAACAGTAAAGCAGCGATCCAAAAACAAAGGCAACAACATCGGAAACAACAGCAACCAAAGCAAGCATATAAACAAACATAATCGCTGGCGCCACGACACGCTTCGCGGGTCAAAAGCGGTTGCAGTTGCAAGTTGCCGGTTGCCAGTTGCTGGTTGATGGTTGCCAGTTGCTGATGGCAGTCGCCAGTTGCAGTTGCAAAAAGCCAAAAACAAATGCAAGAACAACAACACCATAAACTCCCCTGGCTGACCGAAAAACAAAAAAAAAATAAATATAAAACTAAAAAACACACATAAAGAAAAATATCAGAGGGTGAAGCGAAAAAATCTCTAAACAGAAGGAAGAAATGCAAAGAACAAAAGCGGAAAAAAATATAGAACTGCACATGCAACGTCGGCAGGGGTTGGGAAAAGGGGGCGTAACGGGGCGCAAGGCTAACACAAGCCACTATATATATTTATTTTCCAGCCAGCAAAGGCAGAAAAACTTGCCTGGCTAATCCATCAATAAAACGAAAAGGGTAAACTAACTTTCTGCAAATCAAACTTTAAATACTCTTATAGAATTTCATGAAAAACTTTCTTAAATAAATACAGACCTTTTCCTTTCAAGGTGCTTTCCAGATAAATATTGCAGCATAATACAGGACAATTGTGTATATTATCTAATAAATTAAATTAGCACGTTTTTTAAAAAATAACAATGTAAGAAATGGGAATTGAACTTTATTAAATTCAGAAGGGAATTTCTTAATTCTAAATATCTTATCTCACTTAAAGCCACATTCCTTAAAAATCATTATAAACTTACGTTCCGGAATACAAAATGGATATGTTGGTCGGCATATTCCAATTTTTGTAAGGGTATTTTAAGTGAGTGTGAGCCACGAGTCAACTGCAAAGGTAAAAAAGGCGGAGAAGGGCTTTGCTTACTTTATGGCTGTGGATTTTTCATGACTTAACTTGGCTGCACTTGGCTGCCTTGGCTCATGGCATATATTTTTTACCTTCTGCTCATTATTATGATTATTATTTTTTAGCAGTCTACTGGCGCACACTTCCAACTCGATTGAACGTATAACCAGCGTGCGCATCAACGTTGCATATCTCACCGATATCATATATCCCTATCCACCCAATCCTCCCCCTCTCCCCGTCGCCTGTCTGTGAGCAGCCACTTAACGGTTGTTCAGTATATATATATATGTACATATGGATATATCTTATATCTGCACTTGCCAGTTAGTGAGCAGCGGTTAATTTATGTGTAATTGGCCGAGCGTTGCGCTTGCGTTAAGATGGGGTGTCCGCTAATGGGCTAATGGCCATATGACTGGGCATTAATATCCAGCTTAAGTAATGAGCCAGCAGTTGCTTTTTACCATTGTTATTGTCTGTGGTCACTTGGGGATAACAAAGGAAAAGCGAAGCGATTGACTGTGTAAAAAGGAAGCTCAATTGATTGTAAATTAAACGCTTATTACTGACAGGAGAGAATTACAAATGAAAGATGGACTGCAATTGCCCAAGCAGTTACACCAAGATGATAAATGGGTAAAGTAACATCTGTAAGAATCCAAATAACTAGAAAATGTAAGCTTTGTAATTATAAAGTAATTTTGCAAAATACTTTAAAACAAATAGGAAGCTGTAACATAAATGAAATGATTTTGATTTTAAAAATACAAATTTAACAATATCCGATTAAACAATATAATGTAGAACTATTATACAAAATTTGTTTATTTGTTTATTCAGCTTAGCCAATAACTATTTGGCAAAAAATGTTCCTTTATTAAAGTAATTTAAAAGTTTGTGACCTTCTTAAAAATAAATATTCATTTTTTCACTGCCATCATCCACTATGTTTAATCACCTAAATATTCAGCTGTCCAAACACGCCAATTGTTACATTTCTAGATCAAACAAGCGCACTACAATTAAGCCATTTTGGTGAATGTGGCAGAAGCGATTTGCCAATATTTTGAGGTCAGTTAGGGCGGCATTAAGTCATCGTCGACACGTGCCCGTCAATGAGCCGTGTAAAAGTTGCAATCAGAGCTGAAATCAGGCAGCCAACAAAAACCAAAACAGCGGCCAAGATACGAAACCAAAATAATTAAGCTGCAAATTGTAGCGTGAACTGAAATTGATGTAGATAGTATTGTTGTTGCTGATGCTGCTGTTGTTAATGTTGCTGCTGCTGCTGTTGAAGTTGCTGCCAGCACGTGCTGCGCATCATTCATAAAGTGCAACCAGCACAAACAGCAACAAAATACGGTGTGAAGTGATGAGATGCTGGTGGGTAAACAAAGGCCAAAAGCCAAGTAAAACAGCAAAATTTCAAGAAGCAAAAAGGTCTGTCTGCTCCTTTAATAACCCATTCTTGTAATTTTTTTTCTTACACAAAGAATAAATATTTTGGTTCACATTTTTTGATAATATATTTTTTTACTAACAAAAATGGTTTAACATAAAGATCATTAAGTCAAATTCGATTAACTAAAAATGGCTTAACATAAACCCCAATAGCTTCGCGCTAAACACATAACAATTCAAAAGTAATTCCGAATTTTACTTTAGCTCTTAACAGATTTTTAATTTAATGGGGAAATAAAACGACCGTTTATTGTGAAATTTTCTTTTTAAATATAAATATTTTATAGGTAAAAAGTATGTTAAACTTTATGGTTTAATGTCCAAAACATCTTCATTTTTTCCGTGTACCATAAAAAGCAGCTTAATTGGGTGCAACAAGTCGGTGTTTATTTTTTTGTTGCTGCTGAGGAAAACGTGTCAGAAGAGCAAAAGGCAGCAGACAAAGCTGGTTAGGCGCCGCTTTTCAGGGCCAACACATCCTGGCTAAAACGAGTGAAAGAGGCGGGAATAAGGGGTGGGAAAGAGAGGGAAGTGGAAGCGAAAAAGAGACGGAGGCAGACAGACATAACAATGCAATTGGCGCAGCTTGAAGCCGTGCCCCTTTGCATCGAAGCTGTCTGTCAAAGCAGACAGATTTACCGTCTCACCTCCTCCCGCACCCATCCGCAACTCCTCCCCACCCCCCACCGCCCCCTCAACCTAGTGAAGGTCGTCGGCATTGTTGGTTTGTTGTTGCCTTCATTGTTATTGTTGCCGCATTACCATCATCATGGACCCGACTGACTCACTCACGTTTTGCTCATTTGCAGCCACTTCCCTCAGCCACCCACCATTTGCTCACTCAGACACCCACTCAGTCCATCAGTCAGTCACTCAGTCAGTCAATCATTCAGCCATTCAATCCGTCATTCCCGTTTTCTCACACCCGCTTCCATTCAGTTTCTTTTTCCCCATTTTCGCATGGAGTTCTCGGGGTCAAGGTAGCGCCGTCACTTGATAGTGATTATCGGTTGCATAGTGGGCTAAAAATGGGTTAAATATTTAGTATTAAGAAAAGGGTTCACTAAAAAAGCCTAAATATAGAAATTTACTTAGTTTAATACATATTTACATATATAAAATGGTGCATAAAACAGTTATCTATTACCTACAATTTTGAAAATATAGATAGCTTCATTTAAATCTTAGGTTGTCCTTATAAATTTAGCACAATAACAACTATATAATATAAAAAAATGTTATTAATTACATTATTTCCAAATACGACCAGTCTTTTGTCTATGTTAAACATTTTTAAACGTATTCCAAAATAATTTTTCTGGGTAGTACCCTTGATCAACTTCAACAAGTTCTGTAAATCACCTAATTAGAATATTTGTTTAAGAATTTAGTTTTATTCACTCAAAAAAGAGACAAATTAATAGCCTTATAAACTTAAATATTTTCCCCACTGTACCCGCTCAATGGAAAATGAGAGCGGCTATTAAATTTATAGCAGTTTTGCATTTGCCTTTGCTTGAGGTTTTCGCTTTCCTTTTTTCCAAATCGCTTTTTATTGATCAGATGCGGGCATCGCCGATGAATGAGATTAAAGGCAATTTGCCCGATTGAGCAAATATTAATAGCTGTATTTATTGACCCTACCTGAGTGATTGGGCCCTAAAACCCGTTAGGTTATATAACCAACCCACATCTCGCCACGTAACAATCTCGCTCTGAAATCATCAGCCTTTTGTTTTCTCAGCAATAAAAAAAAAGGTTCCAAAATAGTTGTACACTTTTGCGTAGTTTAATTTCACAGTTCAGTGCGTTTCGGGGCGAATAGATCGCGGCTTAGACGCGCCCATCTCACCCTGATATGGTAACTGTTTTCGTATATATTTAGACTCCAAGTACGCAGATACATTGCGTTGCGGGAAAGTATTTGGTTTAATTGCTATAATCGGAGTGTCCAATACTCAAAAGTCCAATACTCGAATTATTAATAATAATTTTTCTGGATATTTTTAGTGACCCTTTATATATTTTAAAAAAGGTTATTTAAAATCATTTTATTAAATCTCCTTATCTAGGTCCCAGCTTAGTTTTACATTTGTTGTGAAATGATTTATAATTAAAATATATATACACTTAAATAAAGTTTTTTTGTTATTTTTATCTTCCAAAAATTAAAATAATATTTTTTTGCTCCAATCTTTTATTATGCTTTTGTAACGCACTATCTAAATGCTTGCGCAAATACAAATCGCACGCTGCCAAATGGCGAAACAGTTCTCCACCATTCCAACGAACTTTTAGCCAAACAAAAGACAACAAAGCTGGCTGGTGGAATGTCTGACTGTGGCCAGCAAGTTGGCCAAAATGCAACCTTGGCTGCAAACCGGAAGTTCAGGGCGGCGTCGCTTTGACGCAGAATGGCCTTTAGCCCCCCCAAATCCCCCTGTGCAAATTTATGCATCACTCGAAGCAGCTGGCTTCATCGTAATGTAAATTTCCGACTTTCCATATCCTCCACAGAGCTAGAGCTTTATTTCCCACTTCCCTTTCCGCCGAGGTACCATTGAATTTATGGCTTTAACTAGGCAACAATAAATAAATGTTACACAGCATGGTTACATCCGAACATTGCAATCGTGATTGCATTTATTAATGGACGGTAATTACGCTTTTTTTGGACAATTTAATTTGTAGCACGAGGACCCTAAAAGCATATTTTTTAGCTGCCATAACCAAAACTATTTTGTTTACTTTTAAGATTTATGGGACTACAAAAATATTAACTAACCGCTAATTAACAACTTCAAAGTATCTGACGATTCACAAAATAATTTCTTAATAACATGCCTTAAATGAACTCTATTACAATTTTAAAATTGAACTTAAAAAATAATAACCCTTAAGTAATGTTATTAATTCACAATAACTCCATATTGCTTAACCCATAAAAAACATAAACTTTCATCTGAAAATCTGGCCAATGAATAAAATTACATCGATATGAAATTGCAACCAATTTTTTTGAATGCCGGATATTTTATTACACTTATTTATTGCATTTCAATTTCGTTCTTTATTTATTACAATATTTTAATGCTTTGATGTGCATTTGTATTTTTTGTATATTCAATTTGTGGGTATGGGCAAATTGAAAAGCCATTAAAGTCAATTACTAGCCATAACTTTGACAAATTTTCGATAATGCTCAGCAGAGATGAATGTCTGTATGTTTGTATGTTTGTATGTGTGTGTGGGGGTGTGTGTGGGGGTATGTTTCGGGGAGGGGGGTATGAAAAACCATAAATAATAAACGATTTCCATGGCGGGCGCAATTGAAAAATCTCTTGTGCTGACAATTAAATGCAATGGAATTAAAGTTAATTTTCGCCGCGCAGTCGGCGTTTATTTCTCCGGCAATTGTGGAGCATTTTTAATGACCGACCGCCTGCGTCACTTGACTTGTCCGGATCCGGAACTGAATCGGCAACTGTTTGCCATTGCTGCATCCTTTTATTTCTGCTTTTGTTGGTTACAGGGATTTACAGCAATCGTCGATTGCCTCCTGCGGTGAAACCGTGGAGATTGAATTGATGGTGAGCCGGGGAAATGGGAAAAAGGGGCAAATGGTGAAAAGGGGAAAGGGGAGAAGGGGCAAAAGGCAGTGAGATGTCCGGCCTCCTACCGACTTTTAATTACGCCATAATTTGCGCTGCTCTGATTCTGCGAAGTTCGTTACATTGAACAAAAATACGGCACCTGAAAATATAAAAAAGAACACCAGTGTAATTTAAAGATTTTAAATATCTTTTTAAATAGCAACAATAAAGTTTAAGAGAAAAAGTTATTATTTATACATAAAAAACAATATAGTATTTTATATATTACAAAATATATTAAACAAAATCTGCAAAATCGATCTTAATACTTCGAGTGGCTCCATAAATAATAAAGGCAACTCTTTTACAATGGTGTTACTGAAACCTTTTTAACTTAAAGCTTTATTTCCATTTTAACTCATTCTTTATAGAAAATTCGATAGCCAGCTTGGAAATAAGAAACATTAATTCCAAGGAACTGCGTTTCTTGAAAATATATCTTATTTTAGATGGGGTTTTTTTCAGGAGTGTGTTGTCTTCTTTGGCGCTGCGCTTTGATCTGTTGGAGAATTGTCTCTGCTCTGCGTCCATTTCACGCATTGTTTTTTAATTGTTTGCCCAACTTTTGTGGAGTTGTAAAGGGAAAATGGGCTGGTCAACGCGGGTGGGTGGCGGCTATCAGGATGGGGCTGTTAATGAGCCAACATTGTTGTGTTAATTTGCCAGGGCAGTGATGTGGGCCGGGTCATACCGTACAGTGGAGCCTGGGTCTTTATGGTCATTGTTTTTCGAGTTATTAAATTGACATTCGCGCTGCCTGATGACGCGTTGATTGCAATTCCCGGCAGTAGGACATGTAATTTTTATGGCCCGCCATTTTTTGCCGAAATTCAATTTGTCATTTAATTGATTTTAATGTGCACATTGCACATTGCACATTTTCACATTTTCGCAATGCCACACGGGTTATTGGATTCCAGTCTGGTCCGGTCTGGTCCATTTGTGTTTGTATTTCTGCTCGGTTTTCGACCGGAGAGCCAATCCATTGGGCTCCGCAAAAGCGCTACGGAAAATGCAAATTTTCCAATGCCAAAAGAAAAGAAGCGCAAGTGGAGTAAAAAATGAGAGAACTTTAACAAAAACCGCACGCTTAATATTTTATGCATATTTTGTGGGCATTAAAAATTAAATTAAACAAGCAGATGTATTTGCGCCTGTGTCACCGAGTGTTTTTTGTCTTTTATTTATTGCTTTTGCCTGCAAGCGAATTCCCTGCATCACCTCCTTCCCAATCCCGAATTTGCCTTAAAATATGCAATGCAAAGCGGCCAAACAAAAACATGTAGTACATAAATATATACACATATAAGTGCTTGTTCACATGTACGTACAAATGTTGTAAAAACATTTTTCAAAGTTCATCGTCAGGGGACGTCGTCCAGACATTTTTTGATATTTATTTTCTTTCTATGAGCCCACCAAAAATTTTGTTGTTGATTTTATTCAAATAAAAATAATGTTGCCCATATCAAAATAGTTTTTCATATAAACTCGTTTGCCCATTTGTACGAGTATGTGAATATAGAAATTGTAGTCTTTTTATAATGAAAAAAGAAATGTCCAAAATTTATTTAATTGTTCTACAATTTTGCACCTCTATTCCCCAGGAAATTTACAAAAGTTAAATTCATTTGAGCTGTGAACTGTCGAAAATGAACACAAGTTAAATGTAAATCGATTACATAAACCACAAAACATTTAATTGGCCAGCATCAACGTTTTTTCGTAATAGCGATTTAAATTGTGTATCACCTAAAATGTCTCAGCTTACCCAGAATTTTACCCATTTACCACAAATAATCCTCATGTTGCTCACTTTTTGGAAAACAATTGTCCACTGCAATTTCGTGCATGTTTACTTTACATTGACCCTGCCAAATTTTCAATTTCCATTGATGAATGTAATACGCTGGCAGCTAAAAGTTTATTTACCCTTCGAAATGGGGAAACTCATGTTCCGATCAGAAATTAAACATTTATTGTGTTTAGGCTTTGATTGTATAAATTGCTGGTGTGTCCACGGGTGTTGTAACATGGCCAAATGAAATGGTCGTGATGAATATTTGACAATAAATAAATATGTTGTCAGTTAATTAGAAATTCCATTGAGTAAAACCATTTTGTTTGGCTTATTAGCGAGGCGCTAATTTGATTTCATTTGATTTGATTCTGTTTCGCTTACAATCTATCAGTTGTTTTTGGCCTACCTCCGTTGCTGATTTGTTCAAATTTGTTGTGCAAACATGCGAAATTTCAGCGGTCGACTTTGGCCAGAACCCATTCAGCCATGTAAATATGGAGCTACTGACTAAGCACTGAGAAATGTATTTAATAACCGGAAATATTTCAATAATGATAAGTTTAAGCCTATCGTGAATATGGAAGAAATTTATTTTTACAAATAAGTTTTCATTCCTGGAGTTCTCTTAAAAGAGTTTAAGTAAAGCTGAAGTCGAAGATTTCAGAATCTTTTTTAATTAGATAAAAAAATCATTTATGGTATTTAAGTATTTTATTAATACTTTTTGAAGATAAGGTTTTTAAATAAAAAAGATAGTATTTATTCATACATATATACGTATCTAGAACAGAAACATCATTACTAGCTGTATTTCCAATGTATTGACTGATTAAACTCTGCTTTTTATGGGAAAATATTTGCGATTAAATACTTTTTACATATATTGCAGTTATTTTTTTTTATCCAGCATGCCACAGTTTGTTGTTTTTACCTCTTCGTGCGGATCGAGTGCATTTTTTTTCGCTTCTGGCACTATCTCTATGCCAAGTACGTGAGTGTTGAACGCATTTTTTGTAGCTATAATTGTCTTTTGCCACCCATCGACGGGCTGATATTCTGATATTCCATTACAGCGCCACCCACGCGCCTTTTTTTGGGCCGAATGTGAACTTTGGATCGCCTATCAGTGGCGGCTATATCAGCTATTTGGTCGGGCCATAACCGTTTCTCACGCTCAAAATATGGTTTTTTGCTGTTTCGCATTGTCTTGGCCAGTTGAGTGTTGTTACTTTTTTTGTTGCCATTGTTTTTGAAGTTGTAAACTGGCGGTAAGAGAATTGCCGTTTATGGGCGCCAGAAGGTTTGCTTGACAAAAAGCTAACAAAACCGCTTGGCTTTTATATATATTTTTTGTTCACTTTTTGGCACGGCACAGGTTACATTTCAGGCGAGTGTGTCAAGGCAGCTGCAACACCCTCAAAAAGGCATCAACTGCAAATGCGGATTGCAATTTTGAACTGCAAGTGCCAGGCTACCGATACGATACTCACTCAACTCAACCGATCCCAACTCAATCCACTCGGATCCGATCAGATCAGCAGCGTATCTGTCTAACAGCCTTTTAAGGGGATTTTCGCCGTTTGTGGGACTCATATTTAATGGTCGCTAATTCATAGCAATCACGCCTCGACTTGGAAGGTTTCGGATTGAGGCGGTTTCAGCTCACGTGTTTCGCCCGAGAATCTGCTCTGTTAATTTCGAGATAATTCCTTTAGATGGTATTTGGGTTGCGCTTCTCGGTGCTATAAACATGAAGAATTATTTATTAAAAAAGGTTAGAATAATAATAAAACTTAACATTATTTAAAAAAATATAACTTTCATTCAAATATCCATTAAAATTGTATCAGGAGTATTATATTATTCTTTAAAGTATCTTTAAATTTGAAGATTGATTCTTACCTTTTTCATAAGTTTTTACATGTGTCTACATACATATCATTAAAGATTTCTGCTGCAAGTAAACTACTCTGCCGCAGTTTTTTTTAGCATTAGCCATGGGTCCTTATTCTGGTTTCTTTACTTTTTTTCCACTACCCTCTTTCAGATCATTCCTTTAATAAAGCTTTCCGAAGAGATCGGGAGATCTTTAAAGATCTTGTTCCTTCTCTTCCGTTCTCTTTTCCGTGTTGCCTGCGACGCAAATACCGTTCTGTATTTTTTGCTCCTGAATTTGCGAGTTCGCATAATTTCATTCCGTTGTCAGTGTGTGTGTCTTTATTTAATAATTCGCCGCTCTTTTCTTTTCTTCTCTTCTCGATTATGCGGGCAGCGCTGCCGGCGTCGCAGTAGCAGCGCTGCTGACGCTCTGCCGAAGCGCTGCCGGCACTGCTCAGTTGATTTCTTTTCTAAGCGGCATGCGGTTGTTATTCTTCTCCTAATCATTGGACTTTTTCGCACTCAATTGTCGCTGCTATTACGGTAATAATATCGCTCGGCTCTCCGATCTATTAAGATCTACATATGTGTATCCCTCTCGCTCGCTCTTTTATATCTCTTGGAAAGTGTGAAAAGTGAAGTTGTCACGATGACAGCAAATGCTGTGACTTGTAATTGAAGTGACTGAGTGACTGTGCGAGTGTGTGTGAAAATCGATAGTAATGCGTATTTATAGAGCCTAATCAAAAGTGATTGATTGCCGAGCTTTGCCCTCTTTTACATCAAACGATCGATCGATCTTTAAAAGGGTCAGAAAACCTGATAAGCGCACTTATAGATTCCGAATCATACGATTAATATTAAGTTCTTTATTACAAATTAAAATATAATAAAAACCGTTAGTGTGTAAACTAGAACTTTAAAGGAAAGCAATTGTAAAAACGCTGAAATGAAGTTTAAAATATTAATGCATCGTTTTGCATAATTTTTGTAGGGCTTATTATCCATACTATAATCTCTGTTTGGACTGGCACAATACTCCAAATGGAAAATATTAATAAATATTTATTTATTATACCCTTGTAGAGGGTATTATAATTTCAGTCAGAAGTTTGCAACGCAGTGAAGGAAACATTTCCGTCCCTATAATGTATACATACATATATATTCCTGATCAGCACAACCAGGAGAGTCGATCTAGCCATGTCCGTCTGTCCGTTTCTACTAGTCAGTTTCAAAGCTTTCCCAAAAGTTGTCTTTCTATTGCAGGTAGTGTATAAGTCGGAACGAGCCGGATCGGGCGACTATATCATATAGCTCCCATAAATTAAAATCGGAAAACAATAGCTTATAGCTGCCATAGAAATGATGGCAAAATGCAGGCCAAACTCGACATATAGTAGCAACATAGTTTTTATTAATATAGGCATAGAAATCGAAATTTAGTCGATTTGTATTAACTGCAAGGCTATATCAACTTCGGCTTGCCGAAGTTTGCTTCCTTTCTTGTTATTTATTTCATGTTGTTATTATATTATTTATATCATTTAATATAATCTAATCTTTATTTGCATTTTTTGTTGAAAACATTTTATGTAGTACCTTTCTCGGTATTTTAAACTTAACGAGTACAAATTACAAAAACAAGCTTTGTTTTCCAAAAATTTTAAATTGTTATGTTCCTGCAAATTTTTTTTCCTTGAAAAAAAAAAACCAAATCCTGAAGTTAGCATTTTCAAATCTTAAGATAACCCAATTATTAATTGTAAAGCTAAACTATTTTGAAATTACTTTGTAATTTACGGTAGATAAGATGATATCGTTATCTTCTCTATTTAAATTTGCCCAATCGTACAACGTTTGCATAAGATCAATTTTACTTCGTTTGTTTAAAAATTTGGCATAGGGGCTTCGCTTACAAATAAGTTGGACAAACACGAAAATTAACAAAAGATTACATAATGTGTGTTTGCATAGAACCTAAAAAATTCCCCACACCGGCCACAAAGGCAGATAACTTACAGGTAAAATCGTGATACAGTATGGCTGGATGGCCCTTGAGAAGATTACATTCTCAGCCTACGCAAGCGGATAATCACATACGTGCACTTATCACAAGAAAACACACACATTTATTAGGCAGATTGTGGTTCATTCATAAAGCTCTCGATTCAAATGACTTTCACTTTAAACGACCTGATCAGGATCAGAATAATATATATGTATGTACATATGTACATACATATGTACATATATGTACTTAAGTAGCACAGAAAAGAAGCAGGGCAAGTTTTCGTTGTATATCAAAAATGCCCAATGAAAAAATGCAAAAATTCTAAATTTATAAAAAAAGCAACAATCAAATTCGCACACATGCAAACGTACACATGTTTCGCACATGTGTGTATTATGTATTAAATTCACTAACAGCTACAACAAATTGGGCTCGCAAACAAGTGTGTCTATGTGTGTGTTCTGTTTAGTATCTGTGTGAGCGAGTGATCAAGGCAGCGCAGTCGACGTCGGCCGTTAAAAAAGCAGCAAAGTGAGCCCTACACGCGCATGTAAAGTTACCCACACAGATAGGCACTCATACACTGACACGGACACTCGAGTGTGCCAAAAAAAAAGCAACAACAACAAAGGCAGCAGACAGCGTCGCCTGCGACGCAACTAACGCCAAGTAAAATTGACTGTTAATTTATAGCCGAGGAATTAAATACCCTTTATAAACTTTTGATTCTATGATCTAAATTAAAAATAAAATCAAAAAAATCCCTTGAATCTCAGTGAAAAAAACTTTATTTTGCTTTATGACTTTTAGCATTCATAAATTTACATGTAATCCTGTTTCAATGACTTAATTTAAACTAATTAATGAAAATATGTCTCATAAAATAAAATTTTCAATAGTCTGCCGTTTTAGTTTAAAATATCTTAAGGCATTATTTGATCTTTAGCTAAGCCGGCATGGTAATGTGATGAAAAAGGGTTAGAGAAGAAATAGGTTTTTGTTTTCAAAAACTATTGACAATGAGAACAGTGATAAATTATACTATTTATATAAACACAATCGTGACGTGTTCCAAATTCACAATCTTATAATCTAAATAAAAATGCCCTCTTCAAGGGTATCAAAAACACAAATTTCTGCGCTGATGGGTCGTAAAGTTGACCTTCAAACAGCAACATTTGCCGAAAAAAATACGAGCAACCAAAAAACACGACTAACGACAATCCGACAGCACGCACACATACAAAGTCACACCAGCCAAAAATTGGCCAAAAAATTGCAAGCTTTTTATTGTTGTTTTGTTTTTGGGCTGCGCCCCTACAAACACACTCACACACAAACACGTGTTTAAAAATATACATTCGAATAGGGCAAGGGGGATGGGGGTGTAGCAGTAACGGCGATGACGCTATGTGCATACCATGATATTTTTTGTTGTTGTCTCATAAAATCTAATTTGGCGAGCGCATTTTTACAGAGAGCACCAAAAAGCGCAAGAGTCGGTAAAGAGGGAGAGTGTGGGATCGCTGCTGGCGTTGATGCCGCTGCGCAGTTTCCAATTCCTTGGGCTTTTCAACATTCCCTTCTTGATCATTTTATTTTTGGAGGATATTTGTTAATATTTTTAAAAATAAAGTTGCTTAAAAGAATGTATTTTATACTTTTCAATATAACTTACATATTTAGATGCAACAGTACGTATGAGTAATAATCTTAAAAGTCACTGCCTAAACCCTAAAACGCATTTTTAAAACAAATACATACATTCAGGTAAAAGGAGGTGAGAAAAGGGCCTTATAATGTTTATACAAGTGTAAACCACCATAATATAGATAAAAATAAATTTAAAAAAAAAGACAAACACTATCATTAGTTTCCCTTGCTGATGAATATTTTTGGTGTACTTTTTGCAAACATTTTGCGCTTTTTATGCTTTTCTCACTCTTCTTTTTGAGCGAACGAATCACGAGAGAGAAATTTGCGCTCTTTGCTGCAAATGTTGGCAGGCGTGTGGGTGTGTGTGTGTGAGCGGCGATCGGTATCAAGGTTTTTGGCAATTTGGTTCGCGTCCGCCGCTTCAGTCGGTTGGTAGGTCGCGTCGTCGTCGCTTCTCTGCCGTTGCCTCTGCCACCGCCTCTGCCTCGGTTGACGTCGACGCCGGCTGCGCCTTTTTCTAGTTGGACGTTGCTTTTTCTGCGTTTCTTCGCTTCTTCTGTTTTTGCAAATTGCCGCGCCGAGATCAGCGCTCGCGTGCGCTCAAAAGAAACAAATACAGCAAAAAAAAATTCACAAATCGCTCTGCCGCTTTGACTGACTGCGCTGCCGACGCCGACGCACGTTTCGCGCGGCACTCTTAACCTATTTTCTCGCGAACCTCGCATTAGTTACAATTTTGTTGTGATGTTGCGCGGCAGATACGCGGTGGATACGGACGGGTTGCGGTTGCGCGGATTCTAACACACACACACTCACACACCCAGGAAACAAAAACACACACAGTTCCGCCCACACGCCCACAAAAACCCAACAGATAGTTGCAACAAAAGTGCATTTGCAGTCAAAAAAACTGCAAAAAAAATTTTAAAAAAATAATTACAAAAAGTGCTTTAATCAGTGCCTTGAAAAAATATACTTAAAATTAAATACCCCCTCCCCCAGATCATTATCGATCAGTGAAGAAAAAATGTGGTGCCTTTATAGAATTTTAAAGTTTTATGTCTGACATACTGGGCAGCGAGAAATCAAAATTTTATACCATTATCTGAACCCAACTGTACTTCTTGATCTAAGACAACAGCTTTAAAAAAAACTATCACATTGGATTACACCAACTTTTGGCTGCTGGAATCACTCTGGGAAAGGTTAGTAGTTCCAGACATCAAGTATACGACCTGTCTCAACGCCAGCGAAAGTGAATGGGGGTATAGAAATCGGAATGGAGAACTCGGAATGAACCGAAAGCCGAAAGCGAAAGTTCTCAAGTGTTGCGCATTAAGTAATACCCATACAGAGAACCATAATCGCATACTGCATATAGTATCAACAAGTGTAGATAAGGTTTATTTTTCCTGCGAATTTCTAACGGGCACAGAAATTCTCGAGTCCCACTATTTGGGTCACTTTTATGGTGTACAACTTGTAGAGGGGATCTCAGATAAAAGTTTTTGACATTTTGAAAGTAAAAAGCCCGGGAGACCTATAAAACCCGATTAGCTAGTGATCATCAGATCATCCCACGAGTGTTATATAATCCCAAAGAATCTGTCAAATGTTAGGGTGAGTCGCAAAAAGATATTTTCTATCTCGGATTTTACTTTCTTAAATGTGAACCTTTACAATATCCCCAAAAATTTATTTTAGATTTATTAAATCAAATTTAAATCTTCACCTCACAAAAATTTAAAAATTCAATGGTTTGGAAATATTTACGTTAAAATGTAAGATACAAGAACTATTTTGAAAGACGTTTGAAAGACACACCCCATTCAAAAATATTTTATAATAATTACCTTCATAAAAACCAAATAATTGGAGTTTTAGGATAAACAATTATAAAAATCAATTATTTACATACATAGATTGTGAAATTTTAAAGGTCTTTTCCGCTATGCCATTTCCATAGATTTCTTTCTTACTTCCAAATAAGATAATAAAAAAGAACCCCCATAGGTGTGTATATTTAAGGGACCTTCAACTGTCCTACACAGTTTAAAGCGAGAGTTTGATTTTGACGTTTCTTATCTATAGAAAACATATATATAGTCTATATGCGCAGACATGACAAATAGAACAAAATCCCGGATCACTTACATCACAATCAGATTGAGTGGAATCCATTATGTATGCGAAAAACCCTATGGCATAACAGCAAACCGTACGATTTATCTGGCTGACTATCTATTATCTCGGTACGTTGGTGTGATGTAAAGCAAAGGTATTTACCGTTCTACCCTTCCGTTGCCCAGCCCCCCGCCCCCTGCGCCTCATTGCCCACTCTCCCTTTCAATTTAGCATATCAAGTCATGCGTAAAAGTTATCTCTAAAAATATACACGAAAATTTTCACACACATGCCAACTCACACAGACTAGCGGAAGAAAAACCTAAAACATGCGAAAATTATCTATAAATTTAAATTTTTACAATCTGTGCGCGATTATAGGAACAACAAAAGTGCTACCAAAAAAAAAAAACAAAAAATGAAAAAAAAGAATAATAAAGAAAAAGCTTTGAGCTGACGTCAAACGCGCAGCGACAGCTTCGCTGGCAGCGCCAATTTATTTTACACAATTAAGGGTGTGCACGAAAAGCAGGCAGAGAGATTGAGAGAGATATGTAGGTACATATATATATTCTACATTCTATATGGAAGACATGGGCGATCGCTCATGCTCACACTCACTCACTCACGCTGGCACGCACGGACACACACACTCATTACTATGTGCCAATTTAGATTAAAGGCAAACGAGAACGGACCACGCCCCCACCACAGCCCAACCAGCCCGCAAATATTATAAAGAAAAATAAGCGATATGATCGCAAAAAAACAAAAAAACCCACAAAGAAAAGGTTATCTAGCGGGTGGCGGTGTTTGCAGACCCTAAGTCCGATTACATTTTAGGTTCGATGTTTATTGATTGTTGGCTATTAACAGCAAACAAAATATATTTTTATTAACTAAATTAAGAAGAAATCCAAAACTTGGGAAATTTTGTGTCATTATTAATAATCAAATTGTATGATAAGAGTATGATGAATTCAGGGGCACCAATTATGATCTTCTGAATCCAGGAATTGTTATTGCAACAATTAACATATTGTATATTTAAAATGCGATTTGTAAAAAAATCATTTTACCATAACACTTGGGATCTTAAGGACCAACAACAATAATAAGTTAGTGTTCTTAAGCAAAAGTTGTACGAATAGTAAATTAACAGTTCAATAAGAAGTAAACCTTAAAGGATTATGATAAGACCACATTCTT
Organism: Drosophila fuyamai; assembly: GCA_018153365.1. Taxonomy (NCBI): domain Eukaryota; kingdom Metazoa; phylum Arthropoda; class Insecta; order Diptera; family Drosophilidae; genus Drosophila; species Drosophila fuyamai. The sequence goes on along the minus strand of JAECXW010000116.1, from coordinate 7,355,934 downwards.
TTCGCTTCATGATGAAAACCGTTTTTAGAAACTCATAAATTCGGAAACAAAATGAGTGGCTCAAAAATAACAAAAGACGAGGTGAACAGAATGAACAGAACCAAAACGCTTCAACGCACAGAGGCAATGCATTGTTACCTTTAGCGCAATGTGTTATTTATTTATTTATGTATTTATGCAATTTATTTATTGTACACTTTTTTTTTGTGATTTGTATTTATATGAGCGACGCAGTCAAAATATTTTTTCAGTACGAATTCCGTTCGCACAACTGTGTAAATACGACTGCTGTTATTGTATAAGACGTATAAGAATGGAAAGGGGGGTTGGTCCACCCTATTGGGTGGTTTCTTTCAATGTGTGTGGCACACATAGCAGCCTAAAACCCAGGGCCAATTCGCCCCCCTCCCATTCTCGTCTCTTTTTTTTTTGGGGGAAGATCATTTTGCTCCCTCTGAATTTTTGCTTTCTTTTTTTTCGCTCCCTTACTTTATTTTCGTGTATTTCGCGCCAACTTATAAATACATTTTGAAAGACGGCGAGAGGAGCGGAGGATAAAAGCTTTGTAGTCACGGTTTATATATTGGCCCACCTCAGGAATCGGAAGACATGCCAAAAGCGAATACCTCCCAAGTATTTGCAAACAAAAACATAAATTATTTTGCTTGCTTCAATAGATTGCATATTTATAATTTGCGCGTTTCGAGATCTTTTTGTCTATTTATATCACTTATTTTGGGGTGTGTTTTGTTGATCAAGTTTAATATTAGAACTCTCCAATGGGAAGTGTTTTTAAAGAAGTAAACTCTGGGTTTAATTGGCACTTACATAATTGGCTAGTGGATATTACTATTAATTTTGAAATTATTTTGCTAGGTGCTTATATCGATAATATTTTGCATTGTACCACAAACACAGTGTCTTGCAATATTTAAATTAAACAAAGTACAGTCCTAAAAGGTCTTGATTATTGAAAGTAACCTATTTTTTTTGTTTAGATATATAATTTTTCAAAAAGCATAAATTTTTTATTTAAAAAAAATTAAAGAAATATTTGTTATCAAAAAAATGTATTAATATAGTTTATTATTTATTTCAGAAGAATTGTGATTTGTATTACTCTAATTAAACTTGTTTAAAAACATTCAGATTCTTACGAAATTTTATTTGGTTGTTGTAGAATTCCCTTAGCCCAAATACCCTTTTCCTGTGCCTTCACCTGGGAATTTCGCAGTCTCAAGGCAGTCGCACATGTTGCCCAATATTTTGTTGCCATTTGTGTTTTTTTTTTGCATGAATTAGGGCCACATGTCGGCGATCGACGTTGCCAGAGGACCGATTCTGAGGATCGCGGGAGGCGGATCTGTACGGGGTCTAGATGGTCTGCCCACGCAGAAGCGCGCGCGATTTGTCAGCCGGCAAAAGTTTCGTTTATTTTGCTGGTGCCTTGGTGTTTATTGTCGGTTCTTGCTCATGTACTCATGTGCCTGAGGTTGTTTTTGGCAGGGTTTAAGTGGGCCCACACACATACGCATCGCATCTATAGGTATGGAGATATATACGCCTTCGCGCGTCTGTTTGTTTTGTCATGTTGTTTGCGTGTACTTAGTGGTATCCAAGTTGTTGTCGCTGCTCTCTCGTAGACAATTTCTAAGTGTGTTCGTCAAATTTGGGTCAGTCAGCGAAAAAGTCCGCCACGTCCTCTGCGCCGCCATCCCCCTCTTTTTCTCCATCGGAGTGTCATTGTAATTGCAAATATCCGAGGCAGGGACAAAAAGATACGGCCACAGAATCTGGCGAGCTACTCGAGCATTTCGGCTACCCACGCCGCCAACTGAAAGATGTCAGAATTTGTGCATCATCCTTACTTTTTGCATACATATAGACACAAGCAGCAGTATCAAGGGGAAATTGGCGCATTTAATTGCCCAGAAAGTGTCTGACCACAGTCACTTGACGTAATTGTTCTTGTTCCTCGATCACTTATGCTTGCCAAAAGTTTTTAGCCAAAATTTAATCAAAATGAATTTCGTTTTGATTATTCCGATAAATGCAATTTGCATGCATTCTGTTCATTTTGTATCGTGTGCTAATTGAGTTGCGTTGCTGCACCACGTGACGTATGCGCAATATATTAGGCATACGCCCCGTTTAATTCAGGCAGCACGATCGACGAAAGCTCTTCGTTTAGCAGCCAATAAAGCGATGGAGAGTTTTTATTGCTTTTTATGAGCTAAGGAATGCCATTTGCCTGGAAATTCCAAAAGTCTTCTATTTTTTGTGGAGAAACTACGAAATATTTTGAGCTGCTATATAAATATCTGTCATTATGTGTAATAAAAAAAAAACACAGATTAATTATTAATATTTCAAATAATAAATACATATTTTTTAAAATTTTAAGCTATATATTATATTGTCTTGCTTACCCGTTTCGCCAAAAAATTTGAAAATCCTAAACACGGTACCACTTAAAAATATTGCAAATGTTTATAAAAAAAGATACTGAAAACCCCATTCCAAACCTCAGTTAAAGCCCTTTCGGTGTAAATTTGCCAAAGAACAGAAGAAAAATCTGTGGCAGAAGACAATAGCAACGCGATGAGAGCTGAAGATTCTTGTAAAAGTCATTCAAAATCGAATAGTTGGCTCAGCCCACGGCGGATTTCAACAATCGAAGACAGCCTCTCGAGTGGCGGACAGCGGAGCACTTGAAAGTTAAAAACCCAAGCCCGATCGAGTGGCTGCTGGTGCCCCTTGGCTAGATTCCAGATTATGACCGCTGGCCAGGGGCACCCACAGTTTTCAACCGCGTAACTGTAGTCGTTACAAGCGTTGGCTGTCGTTGATGCAGTATTGGAACATTGGAGGGCAACAAGCTGTACTGGGAAAAAATATCTCAAAATAAATTATATTTGTTTATCAAATTTTGGCATTCAACTTTGCATAACAGGTAGTCTGTTGGTCTTATGTAAATATATTGGTTTAAAAGGTTTTTGCACACAAAACATGCTTCCTATACTAAAGCATACTGTCTGATAAAGAAATATAAAATTTGTCCTTCAGTGTTAACCTTTAAAAAAATCCCCGATTTTCAATGTAATTTTCATCAACTAGAATTATAATTTGATTTTTAAAAATTTTGAAAAGTTTCGGATTATTTTCTGTTATTTGATCCCTTAAATTTAAATCTTGGACTTAAATAAATTAATGGCTACTAAGATGTTAGTGAAATATAAATGTAAAATATAATATTATTGGATTTTTCTCTTGTGTAGTTATTTTTTTTTCCATGTAAACAGATTGACTGAGAAGTAGTTGAGGATGACATCATCATGACCTGCTAACGAGTGGCAATTCCAATTCACCTCAGATCATAACTCAGCCCATGTTATGGGGGCCTCTTTTGCGCCCGCCTTTCCCCAACCCGCCACGCCCCTCTCCAGAGATATATCTGATAGGCGCGAGCGCAGTCGGCTAATTTCATTTGTCGCCTTTTACACTATTTCGCACTTCTTGGCCGCCCACACGCTGCTCGACACAGTTTCGCACTAATGTCTGCATCCCTGTTGCCCCTGCCCCGCCCCCGTTTACTAGCCCCCTTTCCACTGCCCCTCACCCCCTTAGTTGCACATGGGCGGGTAAAACGGCATAAACAGTTTTGCGTGTGGGCGTTCTATTCCTGGCCGTCGACTGAACTGCACGCACTGCAAGGCAATTAACACATTTGTATCTGACAAATGTAAAATGTATCTTTTGGTGCAACATCCACCCAACCCCTACCCCCTGCCGCTGGATGGACTCTTGTGCCGCTGCTTAATAATGCATTTCTCTAAATATATCCCCTCAATGAGTGACAAGTTAAATTATTTTATCTGCTGGCCCGCTGGTCGCCATGTAAACGCCTTGGAAATTTGCACATTTTTTATTTTTCCATGCAATTTTAAATCAGAGTGGGACGCGTTTAACAAACGCCTCACAACAATGAAGTGGTAAACAAATTAATTAAGAAAGGATGAGGCAAAATGTGTTAATAGAATTTTTGACTATTTAATGCACAAGTTTTCGCTAGGCGATTTTCACATAACTCATTTTGTGTGTTGTTTGTATTTCGATTAATTTATACGTTTAATATACTCTTTTAAATATCAATAAAAAATTAACTTATCATACATTTTTAAAATCTTTTTTGGCATTCGCTGAGATGTTGTGATTAAAAAAAAAACACCTTTTAGCCCGTTTTAATGGACTTTAATGTTCCCAATACCTATAAGCCAAAGTTAATTTAGCAGGCAAGCATTTGATTTAGCTCCACAAACACGTGCATAAATCAATTTAGCGAACCCATTACCCTAATATCCCTCACTCCCACAACTTACCCCACCAGAGTTATCCGGCTTCGAGACCCAGATAGGCCCGGCTATTAGCCATTAGCTATTTTTCCGTGCCCAGTACCCAGTCCCAGCACCAGTAACCTCCTACAGTTGACCTTGCTCAACTTTTCGCTGGCTTTATTTTTTTTATATTTATTTTTTTGCGATCCAAGCCAAGCCTCAAGCCAAAGGCTAAATGGAGTTTTTGGCCTCAACTTACAGGCCGCGCTTAATCAATCATGATCTGGCGTGGCTGTATCTGTATCTGTATCTATGGCTCTGGTCGTAGCTGTATCTGTAACCGGCGACCTTCATCTTTTACAAGCTGGCCAAACCTTTGGCAAACGCTTTTGGCCAGGCTGATTCATTAAAGCCGCTGTTGTTGTTGCTGCTACTCAAAGTTTACTTTGCGGCATTTTGCACATTTGACCATTGAGTCAAGGTGAACCGCGAACGCGCTAATCTTGATCTCGTTTGCCTTCTGCAAGTGTCTATCTGTATCTGTGCACCGGTATCGGTGTCTGTGTATCTGTGTGCATTAGCAAATCTAAAATATTCATTTTGGTTATCTGAACAAACGCATCTCCTCTGCTGCGATATTCAATGATTTATGACCGCTCTGCTTTATTGAAGGGCAGAAATATGCGAGCGTTTTAAAAATCTGTATTTATGTATCTGTACTTTTTTTTCTTATCTTTAATCGTATACAAGTTGGATAACAATTCCTTTAAACATAAAGAGATATATTTAAAAAAATATATTTTTGTAATATTTATACATTTCACAAAGAAGAAAATAAATCTAAAATTATAATAGGCTTAAAGTAAAATTTTAGCTACCAATTGTTATTTTATTAGAGATAAGATTAGTTATTTCCAAAAATAGATCAATCAAAAACATTACAAATTAAATATTTCAATGACAGAAGATAATTTTGTATAGAGGTTGATATTTTCTAAGATTTGTGATTGAAGTAAGAATAAATTATTTATTATAATATTGGTGTAGTGCGTTATATTTATATTTTCTGTATTCTAAAATAAGTATTATTTCTACACATCTAATAATAATTCAAATACATTTAAGAACCATCCTTGAATTTTTAAAATTCAATTATGAACGTGTTATACATTTTTCCAGCTGCCTCTGGCGCCACAAAAAAAAACATCATGATTGTCTAAAAATTTGGGCTATCTTTTGCTGACAGATACGGATACAGAACCTGTGTAATGACCATGTGGGCGCTCATTATTTCTAGCCAGGTTTTTTTTCGCGTTCGTTGAACTCGCAACGGTAAATTTACAACGCGCACAACAACAACCTACGCCAACATGTAAAGTTCTAAAGCAAAAGATAAACAGCAAAGCGAAAATTGAAAAACTAGCAGCAACAAAAACGAGAAGATCAACAAACGTCAAACGTCAGTGGCAGGCAACAACAAATATCAACAAACTACTTTGTATTTATAATTATTATCGCAACTCGAGTGGCTGTGTGCGTTCGCTCGCGTATCTCACGGATACTCACATACTCGTTCGGCTTTGCGCAAACTATTTAGAACGTGTAAATTGAACAGAAAAAGCAGAGAAAAAACTATTTCGCTTACAGCTGAACGTTGAGCGCGGGCAGAGCAGTCGGCAGCGCTGCCGGCGTCGCCGTCTCGCACGATAAGGCGCCACTAACTGAAAGTTGAAGGCCATTACTGATACGCCCCGTGCGCCCCATAAGTATTTTTTACTTCTTTTCTTCGTCTTTATACCCTTGCAAAAGGTGTTTACGGTTTCGTTTTCGTTCGGTGTTTGTAGCTCAGTAAAAAATATATATTGATATATTTGCCATTTGATTTTCCAAGGTAAAATATCATCCTGTTAATTAGTTCAATAATTCTTAAGATCGTGTTATGCCCCTGATCGCAACGACATATACATATGTACCTATATTAAAAGCAGACTTTATAAGGGTCTAATATATGATTTACAAAAGTATAATCTTTTTGTAAGGCAATGTTATACGATTAAATAAAAGCCTGTCGAAAATATCTTTTGGCTGTCACAATTGATTTAAAGTAAAAGGGAATAATTAATTCGACTTCTTTATCTGCTTTTATTTGCTTACTGAGTGACTGGCAGTTAGCGTTGATTATCTAAGTTGATGCGTGACAAAATGTTTTTTTTTCACATTAAATTTTTTTCTTCTGCTTCTTATCTGTATCTGGGGCTTGTATATATGCATCTTGATATTGATTCGCTTAGTGTTACAGCAACACGTTTTAGCTGATGTTGAGCGGCATTTAACATATTGCGCAATTTGCTGATCACACCGCCCCCGGCCCCGCCCACACGCTGACGCTCACTGATAAGCGCTAAAAAATGTTTAAACAATTTACGTAAGCGCAACGCTACTGTTGTTTGAAAGTAAAAGTTCTCATTAATTAAACAGAACAATCGGAGAAGCGGCAACAAAAACGCGAGCGACAACAACATTGTTTGCATTCATAGCAAATTTGCATTGAAAGCGCAAGTGTAAATAAAAACTGCAATCGCATGCAACGCCAACGTCGACGTCGACGTCGACGTCGACTGCACTGCTGCCCGTCAACGAAAACGAAATTGAATGAAAAAATAAAAATTATAAAAAGCACAATAAGTCGAAATTGCTTGGCTTGTGTTTTTTTTATGTTGGCGCCGGCGCTGGCTACGTTGCGTTCTATTTTTTTTTTAACTTCAACGGCTTTGTAAATAAATGGAGAATAAAGTTATTTAAGAAAAAATGAAAGCTAGAATGACACAATTAAAAGGCAGCTGCGTAAGAGAGATTTTATATATACAAAATGATTTATGGACAGCAAAAGTTTGTTTTGTGCAGCATTAAAACCGGATTAAAGAACAAAATTTTAAAGGATTGTACTTGTTTTTAGAATTGAATTAAAAAACAACATTATATTTTGAGATATATTGACATTTTATCTGTAATCGATTTATAATCGACTTCTCGAACCGAAATAAAATATAGAGTTAATTTGACTAAGTTCCAACATGTTCCCTTTTGTTAATTATTTGCTGACTTTATTTTCTTTTCTATGAATCATTTTATTCTGCATTGAGCGACAATTAAAAATGAAATAACGTGGCCTTAAAGCAGTAAACGGCCAAAAAGTACATAAATTTGGCAACGTTTATACGTTTGATAAAAACTTAATCCTTACAAAGACAGCTGTCTTACTTCTTTCACTTCGTTGAATAAGTGTTTTACTGTATTGTAAAATTATTATCAAAAAGATAACTATTAGATTTTTCTTTGTTATTTTGGGCACAATTATTTTTTTTTTTTTTAATTCATTCATAAAATATTTCTTATCAAATAACTATAAAAATAAGTGAAATAAATTCATAAATTTATAAAAATTATTTTAGTTTAGTTCTACAATAATGTAGAAAATATAGATCGATATAAAACACGCAATTACAACATACCCCTAACAACTGCAAGTTAAAATTCAATGCAATTTCAAAAACCGAATGCAAATTGAGTTAATTTGTTCTGCGAAATTAACGAAACGATTTATAAAGAACACAGATGGTATACAGTGGATAAGTAAACAAATACAAAAGAGTTTTGAAACCCCTTTAAAAAATACATGATAGCAAAAGAATGCAAAAAGTTGTGGGTCATTGAAAATGAAAGTTCACTTCTGAGGTGATTTTAGTTTACTTGGGCTTCTATTAAAAGCAAATCAAACAAAGAAAGAGCAGATGGTGGGCGGAGGAGAGAGGGAGATAGAAGATCGCCAATAAAAAACGCTTACGACAGCGGCCCCACACGCACACACGCTGTAATTGTTATTATTTCCACAGCATATATATTTGTACGTATACCCAACTGATCTAATCTCTCTCGCACGCGCGCACCCACTCGTGCTCCCGCTTTCTCTCTGTCTCTATCTCTCTGTTCCCCACTCGCCTTTCTCTATCTAGCCGCATCTCCCCTCTCTTTTACTCGCTGTGGGGTGCCTCTTTCTCACGGTCAAAATTCAGTTTGCAAAAAAGTTCTTTGACGTTTTGTTTATTTATTTTGTTAAGCGCTAAGCGTCGCCGGCAAAAGCTTAAAGCTTACTCTTTCACTGGTTTTCCCTCTCATTTTTACTGGGTATTCGTAGAACTCAAGGGTATATCTGGTATTTCATATTGCCAGATTTTTATTTTCTTTCTAAAACCAATTGTTTGAACTTTTGTTTAAGGAATATCATAATAAAACTATTTATTTTTGATTGTTCCTTTGATCAAGACTGCTTTCTATTTAATGTCTTCATGTACTTTTTGTTCTGAATTTTAGGGTTTTTGTTAGCACTTACCCGGTATGTGATAGCTGTACGACTCCTCTGTATATCATATATGTATATTAAATCCAACAAGGGGGCTGCGACACATAAGAAAGCAAAAGTGCTTCTTATCAAATTCCTCAATTGCACGCCATATTTTTTGCTGTACCCCCCGTTTACCCCACTAGAACTTTGACCAAAGGCCGTTAAGATTAGGCTGGATTCCAGGCAATTGTAATAAAGAAATATCAACATCAATTCTATTCTAAGGCAGCTCTGTAAGTGGGTGTGAGGGCTCCATAAATTTTACGAATGATAAGCCACAAATACCATCCATTATGCCACCAAACCCATCTCTTGGTCTGTCAAGCAAATTTGCATGGATTGCTCGTCTATTTGGGCGAGTAATTAACAGTTAGCCAGCAGCCAAACATGGCGGCAACATGGCAAAATGGCAATTAACACTCTAATACAGATGCAACTGTGGAGTTTGGCACCGCAGCAACACACATCGTGCGGTTTGTTATCAGGCACCGGAAATGCAATAAATAATTGAGAACAGCCCCGAGCGTTCGGCAATTGTAATGAGCAATTGTGTTCAATGACAAATTATCATTGGTATTTCTTGTATAAACGTAGCACACGCCCACAAATTTGGGCTAGTGCGGCGATAACGATAACGAGACGGGCTCAAAAAGCCAATTGCTTCCGTTTCCGGTTCCGTTTCCGTTTCTGTTTCGGGAGCAATTTACAAAAATAATTCCAACAGAAATGTTTTGACAAAATATTAATCAAGATTAAAAATTACTCTGTTCCTTATATGTATATATGTTCTACTTGGAATCTGTAAAAACTGTGAATTATCAACTTATAAAAATACGTCAAAGATCTGTTTTGAATTATAGCCTTATCTCGAAGGGACATTCCAAGTTGCTTAAAGTGTAATGGACCAATAATTAGCTCAAGTTGTCATAACTTGAATAAATAATATATCTTTTCAGATGTTAAATAATAGTCTAAAAAGTTATCTTTAAGGTAAATTATAAAACTATTACAATGGATACTAAAGAATATTTAAATTAGATATGATGAATACATAATAAAAACAAAATAATAATTGAATATCTAAGTAACTTAAACAGACGAATGGATGTGTTGCTATTTAAATGTATTTTCATTATTTAAAAATTCAATATTTAGCCACATACTTATGAAATTATTTTCTGCATTACAGGTACAACACTGACCAAGGAGCGATGGACCAGCAATTCTGCTTGCGCTGGAACAATCATCCCACAAATCTGACCGGCGTGCTCACCTCACTGCTGCAGCGGGAGGCGCTATGCGATGTCACGCTCGCCTGCGAGGGCGAAACAGTCAAGGTGGGTCAATCGAATCCCAGTTATATATATTTAAGACCTAACTTATTTTGCATTCCCTTTGCAGGCTCACCAAACCATTTTGTCAGCCTGCAGTCCGTACTTCGAGACGATTTTCCTACAGAACCAGCATCCACATCCCATCATCTACTTGAAAGATGTCAGATACTCAGAGATGCGCTCTCTGCTCGACTTCATGTACAAGGGCGAAGTCAACGTGGGTCAGAGTTCGCTGCCCATGTTTCTCAAAACGGCCGAGAGCCTGCAGGTGTGTTTTCATCTCGAAATTTAAATATATATTTTGTTAAATGGATACATTTTTTACTAAGAAAGAGTAAAGAACGATTTGCAAACATTCTGCTTAGGTTAAATAAATTTGCCAAGACTTTAATTTTGAAGAAATTGTTTAAAATATTATTTGTAATAACATTAATTATTATCATTAATTATTATCATTTATTTTATCAGCGATCATTCATAAAACATAAAACAAACCTATTTTATATGTGCAATATAGGCTCTTTTTCAAAATTAAGATAACAGAAATTCTTCCCGTTTATCGTACACTCATAGCAAAATTAACCCTAAAAACAAGAAATTCGCCTTATTTTTGTCTTCAAAGGCATCGCACCTTAAATTTTAGGGTAAAATTTTCTAAAATTAAGGGCGTTCCTTTCTAAAATCTAAGGCAAAGAGTCCAAAAAACAAGAAAAAGTTTTTTAAAAAATAGAAAAATATTTCTTAAAATTAGGGCATCTAACCATAAATTTTAGGGTATTTTTTCTAAAAAATTAGAAAAAATACGCCTATATTCATCATGATGTAATTTTTCATTCAGGATTTATGTATGTATGTGTATACATATGTACGTATGTATATGATTTAGGCACTTCGCTTTTCATTTAGAAAAGTCACAAAGTTTGTATTAGTATTGCGCACTAATGAATTGCCAATATCGATTTCAACTGTAATTCTGTGGGGAAAGAGAGAGAGAGAATTAGTACAATTATGATTTATTTCAGTTCTTACAAGTAAAATCCGATAAGTTTCTTATCCGAAAAAACTTATAATTTTATTCGTCCGTCGGGTGAGATTCGAACCCAGGTCTCCCGCGCGTGAGTCCAAAGACATTAAATGGAGCCACGGTCGCGCACGAAAAACGCACGGCAAACCAAAGACTATATGATGGGGCGTTTGCGAAGAATATTAGTTTAAAAAAGTTTTTAGAACTCGTTAAGTCGCAACTGTGAAAGTCGAAATATTTAAAATAAATTTTCTAAGATGATATTTCATATTTTAAAAAATATTTTAATTACTTTTCAATAAAGGGTAAAACATTACTTCTCATCTGTGTTTACACACAAGTAAAAAAAAAGAAAAAAAGAAAGATGTCGGCAGCTGAAATTGAACTTGCAGTGCTTAGATTTCAGACATTCTAACCCCTAGGCTACTCGGACAGGGTTAGAACAATTTTATGGTCATTTTAGAAAATAATTCCTATGTTATAGAAAATATTTCTATATTTTGGGATTAATTTTTATTTTTTAGAAAATATTTCTATATTTAAGAAAATATTTCTATATATAAGAAAATATTTCTATATTTAAGAAAGCGTTTCTATTTTTTAGGGTTATCGAATTTTTAGGGTTAATTTGAGACAATTTTTCTATTTTTTAAGGTAAATAATTTTTTAGGGCAGAATTCCTAATTTTAAGAAAAGAATTCTTAAAGCAAGTACCATTTTTACTAAAATATAGAAATTCTTTCTTGGATTTAAGGCGAGTTTAGTTTATGGCGACAATTTCTACATTTGAGAAACACTTTCTTGATTCAAGAAAAGTTTTCTTGTTTTGAGAAAAAAATTCCTTGAAAATATAAATCTTTTCTTGGATTTAGAAAAAATAAAGTTTTAAGGCGAATTTCTACAATTTAGGGTTAATTTTGCTATGAGTGTAGCTTATCACATGTATGAACATAAGGCATTCCAGAAATCATTTTTTGGAAAAATTGCGTTTTTACAATTCCAGCTAAATTACTCATACGTACAGTTGCATTCAATTAAACAAATTATTCTGACGTTACGTGCCGAGTGAGTAATTTTAAGGAAAACTTTGAGTCCATTCCGCAACGCCTAAAACTTAAAAAAATGTTGTAGGTTTTGAACAATTTTTTTTGCACACCAAAATCAACCCCATTAAGCTGCGAAAGTTCGTTTTTTTTTTAACCCTTATTTGTTTATTCTTTATCGATATATTTCACAAATTTAATGATGTACGGGTTTTCAATATGGACTGCTCTGCTTTCTTTCTTTGTTTAATTCAAAATAGAAACTTGTGAATACCCGAGGAAAGCTATACTACTTCGTTACGAAATTCTAATATAATATAATTTTTGTATTTTTGCAGGTGCGTGGTCTCACAGATAACAACAATCTGAATTACCGCTCCGACTGCGACAAGCTGCGCGATTCGGCGGCCAGTTCGCCGACCGGCCGTGGGCCGAGTAATTATGCAGGCGGCGCTGGAGGTGTGGCCGATGCGATGCGCGAATCCCGCGACTCCCTGCGCTCCCGCTGCGAACGGGACCTGCGCGACGAGCTGACGCAGCGCAGCAGCAGCAGCATGAGCGAGCGCAGCTCAGCGGCAGCAGCGGCGGCGGCGGCAGCAGCGGCGGTAGCGGCCGCCGGCGGTAATGTCAATGCGGCCGCTGTCGCCCTCGGGCTGACCACGCCCAGCGGCGGCGAACGATCTCCGAGCGTCGGCAGTGCCAGTGCAGCGGCAGCGGCGGCGGCGGTGGCTGCGGCGGTTGCAGCGGCCGCCAATCGAAGTGCCAGCGCCGACGGATGCAGCGATCGCGGCAGCGAACGGGGCACGCTCGAGCGGACCGATAGTCGCGATGATCTGTTGCAGTTGGATTATAGCAACAAGGATAATAACAATAGCAACAGCAGCAGTACCGGCAACAACAATAATAATAATAATAACAACAACAACAATAATAGCAGCAGCAGCAACAACAACAACAACAACAACAACAATAGGGAGCGCAACAACAGCAGAGAGCGCGAGCGAGAGCGAGAGCGGGAAAGAGAGCGTGAGCGGGACAGGGACAGGGAGCTGTCCACCACGCCGGTGGAGCAGCTGAGTAGTAGTAAGCGCAGACGTAAGAACTCATCATCCAACTGTGATAACTCGCTGTCCTCGAGCCACCAGGACAGGCACTACCCGCAGGACTCTCAGGTGAGCGATCAATGCATATTATTAATATTTAACATATGATCGAAAACTGCTAAAGAAGTTATCTCAATACGTATACTTAATGTTCATAATGCTTTTTATTAAGTATACGCAACAGTGTACCATAGAATATATATAAATTATTTATACATTTATTTATAACTTGAATAATTATTAAATTTAAATTGTATGCATATTTTTTTAATATGTTATACATATATGATTGAAAACCTCTAAGAAAGTTATTTTAATACGTATACTTAATTTTCATAATGCTTGTCATTAAGTATACGCAACAGTGTACCATAGAATATATATAAATTATTTATAAATTTATTTATAACTAGAATAATTATTAAATCTAAATTTTAAAAATATTTAAAGATAATTAGTTAAAAAATACAAGGGAGTCCATAATAACTCTTTTATTCATTTTGTTTTCTATTCTTCCTAACGCTACAAGTACAGAAAATGCTTAATTACTACAAATTTTAATGTATCCAAGTTTTTACCTTTTTACTTATTATTTTTAATTTTCTAATTTATATTTTGAAGGTGTGTGTGGTTTTCAGTTGATGTGGTAAATTGTTCCAAGAACGAAGCGTACATAAAATTAAGTGCTTCTCTGAATACGAATGTCTAATTTTTTGTCAGTTTAAATTGTTTATTCTGTATAGCACTGAATATCAACTTGTTAAAAAAAGTTAGCTATAAAATACAAATAAATTTAAAAGGGAATATTTAAACAATCTTTCCAAATATCAGAATTTATCAGAAACGTTTTAGAAAAGGAAAATTTATTATATTTTGTTTTAAAGCAATGTAATAAAATAATAATGAAAAATAAACATGCGCAGTCTTCTGCATAAAATATTAGCATAGGTCCCCAAAGCCTTCCGCGTATATTTAATTGTTTAATTGGACAGCCCATTGCCCTCGTAATTAAATTACCTCTGCTTCTGGTTTTTTGTTTGCCACAAACATACCTAAACAATTGCCAGCTCAGTCAGTCAGTCAGCTATTCCGCATTTGATATTTAAAACACTGTTTTTTTGCGGTTTGTGATTTAATTGCCTGACAATTAAAATTAATTAGAAATTATCTCACATCCAAACATTCGACAAATGTATATTAGTTACAACATAATTATGTTATTAAATCGTTTGTTTGTTTTTTTTTTCAAATAAAATAGTAACTTTGTCGTAAGGTTTTAATAGTTTTGCAACTTTTTTGTAATTTAATTAACACATATCATATTTAAAATTATTTGTATCCACATAAACCCCTTAAATTTGTTGGCTCAGCATTTCAGCTTTAAATTATGTATAGATTATAAATACACTCAAATTTAGTACACACGAAAATCGCTTTTAAAACAGAAATAATAACTAGATATAATTTATGCTCGGTTTAATGGCTTGATTACATTTTAATTTTTACATACCCTTTTCCAGTCCTGTGTACATTGTATATAATTTATTGCTCCGAAATTGAGTTATCTTTTACAAAGTGTAGAAAACCAAACAATAATTTAAACATTTCCAATGCACTAAATAAAAATGTATTTTTAGGGGTAATTATTTTTGGTTTTGTAAGGAAATGTTTAATGGCTTTACTATAATAATGACTCCCTATTTTTAACTTCAAAATGTTCATATAACTAAATATTTAAATTAATATTGCTCACCAGTCGTAGTTAAATAAAATCGGGATAAACCCATTCATGGTGTAAAGTGTAGTACATATCTTTCAGATAAACCTATCTTTATTAGGCATTCCACCATCCCGCGCTTGGCCTTCGTGGCGTATTGCCAAAAGCTGGCAAACTTTTACGTTTATTGGTCGGCGGGTGGTGGCAGTAAACGGCGAACAAACAAACAATTTATGTTTGGCATTTGCGATACGATGATGGGCACACGCTCCACTCGCTCACATGACTGCGGTATCAGCTGCGGGCCACTGATCTGCGATCAAATAGTGCTGTTGTTTTTGGCAGCTATTTCAGCTATTTTCGGCCCTTATCAGGAAGTGTTAAGTTTTTTTTGGCTAGGCACGTGCCGCTCTCCCTCTCTTTTGGACTCTCTTTTTTTCTTTAATTTTCACACGTGCTTTAAAGGTGGCGATTGGTTTACGCTTCTAGAGAGTTTTATAAATCATTTAAAACTTAACGTTTTTCGAAAATAATTGTGACAAAAATATATTTCCTTACAAAATCAAATTATTAAAACAAATTCTAATTTGTATAAGGAAAAAGAATTCTTAAATAAAGACGGATGACTAAACATTCTTATTAATTAATGCAACTAGTTTATGTAAAATACAGTTTTATAGCTGTCTAATATATTTTAAGCATTCCATAGGCTAGGTATAAAGTCCACAAAAATATACCCTAAGAATCTTCGGTTTTACATTATAGTAATTAATTTAAAGTTTTTGGTTAAATGTTAAAATTTAAGTATTACAAATTTAAGAATAAGTTTGTACATACATTTAAACTAAAAAGTTAAAACTAAGATTTTTATTTAGAGTTATTACAGCTAAGAGTATTTAAGCGTTTGCTAACGATTTTTTAAATGAATTTTTCAGGCCAACTTCAAGTCGAGTCCCGTACCCAAAACGGGCGGCAGCACATCGGAGTCGGAGGACGCCGGCGGCCGCCACGACTCACCGCTCTCGATGACCACCAGCGTCCACCTGGGCGGCGGTGGGGGCAATGTGGGCGCGGCCAGTGCCCTGAGCGGTCTGAGCCAGTCCTTGAGCATCAAGCAGGAGCTGATGGAAGCCCAACAGCAGCAGCATCGCGAACACCACGTGGGCCTGCCGCCCGATTACTTGCCGGTAAGTCCAGTCAGTCAGTCGGTCAGTCAGATCAATTCAGATCAGAGCAGTCGATTGTATAGATTACTTATCAATTTTGATTGAATTTCGATTATGATTTTGTTGCTGCATCGTTTAGTTTGTTAAGGTTTTTTCTTTTTTTGAACCGGTTCGATGGTTCCAGCTACTAAACAAAACCTTTTTTTAAAGCCTTTTTGTTGAATCGTCTTTATACCTCTAAGCTAGCCAATTGCAAAATGCTTCCCAAAAATAGGATACAGCCAAGCTGCCCAATAATTGTATTCTGTTAAAATATAAGTCAAATCTAAAAAAAAATCTAGCAAAATGGGAGCAGAACGAAGGATTGGTGAATTGCGTTTAAATTGAATTTTCAAAATTCGAAGCGGAATATCGGCCAAAGAAAAAGAAAAAATCTCAACAATGCTGCGCCTCAAGCAAATGTAAAAGTAAAAAGTAAAGTAAAGTAAAGTAAAGACCAGAAAATCCTTCCTTCTATCAGATCCATGTTTTGCCAACACCAAATTTTCTCAATCCTCTGTATAGATGAAAAAGTCAGAGGCGTTTTTAGGTAGCACTGGCAACAAGTCCATGCACCAAATGCTCCTGCATCAGGCGGTGGAGGCTCAGCTGAAGAGCTTGCAGCTCCATTACCAGAACGAGGGCTTGGACTCGGCCATGCAGAGATTGCTGGCCCAGCAGCAACAGCAGGAGCAGCAGCAGCATCAGCAAAACCAGCCACTGGGAAAATCCCTGAGCCCGGCGGCAACATCGGGATCTGGTGGCGGAAGTTCCCGGAAAAGTGGTCGCTTTCGGGCCAACTGGCTATACCAATTCGAGTGGCTGCAATACGATGAGCGGGCCAATACCATGTTCTGCAGACACTGTCGCAAATGGAGCGGCGAGCTGGCCGATATACGCACCTCCTTTGTAGAGGGCAACTCCAATTTCCGCTTGGAGATCGTCAACCACCATAACAAATGCAAATCGCATCGCCTGTGCTACGAACGTGAGCAGCAGGAGCAGCAGCAACATCAGACGCCCAGTGGAAGTGCAAGTGGCGCCGTAAAGCGACCCTCCCCCGACATTATCACCATAAATGTGGGAAAGGACAGCACATAGAGATACAGGTCCTCAAAAAGGAACCCACACACCGCTCAGGATTAGCCTTAGGCCTTAGCATTAAGCTCTGTTAATCAAATAAATAAAATATGTTTAGAAACGTAAGAATTCGGCGCAGCTTGGAGTATAAAGCAATCTTCGGCAGCATTTTGCAATGTCAAAAATTGAACAATAAAATAAGCAGCATCAATAAAGAAAATAATTTAATTTAAAGAGCTTGGCAGCATTTTGCAATTGGTAAAAGATAAAAAGGCTACAGAGTTTCATACAAATCTATATATTTCAGTAAAAGTATATTTTTGAAAACCCGAACCTGTTAAACCTCCTGAGAGTTTTTGATAAACAATTATCACATTTTACGTATGATAGAAGAAAATGCATTGCAGAACTGCAAATATAAATTGTGTTTGGCACAATTAAGGTATTTTTTTCCACTATCTCTAGCCCTTATTTTTTTTAATTGTATTTTGTTTATTAACCTAATTTATAGAAACAACAAAATAATTGACTGTCGATTTCGACAGCTTACAAACTCCAATAAGTTTTTAAATCGAAAATATTTACTTAAAACAAAAATTATTAATCCTAATTAATTCATTTCCATAAATAAGTTCCGAATATTGAACGAATTGAGAAGAGAAATAAGAAGCGAACGAAGATTAGGATTGCATTTAGCTTCTTCGAAATCGTAGGCGACCCACTAGTACACTGAGATTTGTAGTACAGCATCTGGTTGGAATTACTATATCCCCTTTATCCTCTCTCCCAATTTCTTGCTGCAACCCAAGAGTGCTGCTCTGAAGCTGCACGCGGAGGACATGACGACCCTGCTGACACAGCATGCTTTGCAAGGAGCAGATGCGCGGGACGAGCACAATGATGCCAAACAGCTGCAGCTGGACCAAACGGACAATATCGACGGTGAGTAGTTGACCGCTGAGCATTGCCATTTAGCCATTTAGCCTTAGCCAGAACCGAGCTAGCACCACTAAAACTACAACTACTACAAGTAAACCACACACAAAAGAATCTTCTTCTCTCTGAGCTTTTGAATACCTAACGCACTCGAAAACCGAAAGTATATCTTTCCCTATGTATCTATATATTGCGTATGTAATTTGTTATTAGCTTTTGGTTGATATACATTTTTTTTTTCATTTAACCAACTTTGTTTCCACCATGCGCTCGAGAAACGTGAGAAAAGCCTACAAAAATATATATATTTAGAAACTGTAAAGAACATTTTTAGTAAATTTTTAGCCTAACTTCTGTTTCTTTCGTGACCCCTGACCCGTAATTAAAATCTAACCCAAATGAGCAAACTATTCTAATCTATAGTTAAGTAGAGTAAGCCCCTGGAGATTCCCTTATATCCTTAGAAAATATGTGTATAAATTGGAGAAGGGTATATATTTTTGAGACTTAACTGAAATCAATAATTCCTTCAAGCTCCAGTTTATATGCCTATTCCCTAAATGTTCCTGCATGCATTTAAATATACTTCCTTCCTCATTTTTCCCACCCCTGAGACAATTATACCCCTTTAAAACTCCGTATTTTGTATGCTTTTGTAAGTACAGTACCTTAATTTGTCCTATGTATTTATCGAAATATTCCGAATGATAGATCCTAAGAGAAGTAAGACCCAAAGTGCTAGCTAGAGCAACAGATCAACACCTCTCCTACCAGAATATCTCTATATATGCATATCTTTATTATTTCGTTGTTTGTCGTATCTTATGGTATTCTATATTGATATATATACTTAAATCTAGCTTTTAGGAAGAGTTTCCCATTTAAGCTGGGACTGGATCGTGATTTCGATTGCGGTTCAGTTTTTTGCCGTCTGTTTGCCGCATGTTGCATGTTTTATGACGCCTATACATAGACATAGACATACACACCCTGATACACTCACACACCATCACATACACACATACGATTATCATTTAAGTATCGATTTATTTTAATTTTATATGTATAATTTAAAACCTATATATTGATTTCACCTTCATGAAACCACAACTAGTCCTAAGACAGTTCAAAAATTCCCAAAAAAAATTCAATTAGTATTTAGAACAAAATGCCTCCGTTATCATCCAAAAACCAGAACAAAATTAGCTCAATTGGTGTACACAACAACAAAAATTACTCACTTATGAATAATAAAAATAAGTAATCATACAATATAAACATGTAACAAATTTCAAATTCAATATAATTTCGCTTATATTATCGCGTAGTTATTTTCAAAGCGCTTTCTGTTTGAGTTTTTTCCCAAATTACTTTAATTTTGCTACTTATTTATTTTCATTTTTTCCATGCCTCATTTTAGAAACTCTGCTGAAAACAATGAATTAATTTCAAGAAAAAATAAACATGAAAACCCTCTAAAATTTTTCCAAATCTCTTTTCGTCTTTAATGTTGCAACTTATTGTCTAAGAAATGGAAACAAACCCCAAAAAGCAAGCAAACAAAAAAATATAAAAACTTTTCAGTGTGAATACGAAAAAACAGCTTACAAAATCGATGTGTTCTTATTTCCGTTATTTCCACACACACTTAAATACAAGTCCGCCCACATACACACACACATACACATACACACTCGCCCACACACAGATACAGACTGTACTTTTCCCTCTTTTGGATATTTCTACTAACATTGCTGCATTTATGATTTGATGTGAAGAATATCCGTTGAACCATATTTTGTCACACTGTTTTTTAACGAGATAATTGTAACTGACTGTCTGTGTTTTTCAATTGGTTTTTCTGCCAAGCTAACTAAATGTATTCCAACTATCTTTCTTTTGCCTACTCTCTTTCTATCTCTATCTCTCTGTCGCTCTCTCTGTACTTAACTGTCTGTGTGTGTGTATGCTTGTGTCTGTGTGTGTTGCACATATCCTTTAAAGTTTAAAAGAGAGCAGCCGCCAAAATAACGGTAAAGTGTAAAGGGAAGCGACAATACTCGCACATTGGCTCCAGATTGCGCACCAAAAAAAAATATTTGAAATTCTGATCACAGAAATTTTGAATGAAATTAAATCGAAATTGAAATTACCTTACAGCTAAAAGAAAAATACCCGCACCCAGCGCCCAAAAACCCCTCACCACCTTTAAAACCAACAAAAATCGAAAAAGAAAAAGAACTGGAATTTGCAAATATAACAAAAATAGTGTTACATTATAAAATACAACAATAAAAATATATATATATAAATATATAAACACGAAGCAAAACTATAGCTTAAAATCTGTTGCAACATTGAAGTACTAAAACGAAAGTTATCCCAGAAAACAAAACAAACAAAAAAACGAAAAATTGTGTATGAGAACTGTATTATATAGATTCAAAAATACCAGACTATAAGATATAAGTCCAACTGAAAAATTGTCGATGCCACAAAATGACACGAACCAAAGTTGTTTACATTTAATTTTGTTTAACTTATTATTTTTCCCAATCCGTTTCACACTGTTCACACTGTTGATTGATTGATTTGCTTTCATGCAAAGTATATTTAATTTAGCTGAATTGTTTTATTAGAGCTATAAAGTCCTGCCGATCCGAAACGATGCCGCCTTAGCTTTAAGTCCAGCCTTGATTTGATTTGTTTTGTTTTTCCACAGACTCCGCCAACCGTATGATTAAGACTCTTGATTTGACTTGTTTCCACCCTCCTTACTCCTTCGATCGATATGTATATTATGATTTTGAGGCTTTGCTATTGCCTCAGCATCGATTCCCAGCCAAAAAATCCTTGCCGATCACTTGACTTGTGTTTTTAGCCTTACGTTTATTATCTTTTGTCCACCACACTCATTCAAACACAAAGTTTATTCCGAAATCGAAACGAAATGGAAATGTTCCAAAACCAAACCAATATAACCCAGTCTCGTAGCTGTCTTTTGCTCCATTCTTCTTGCATTTCTCCCAACAACACCGCCATACAAAATGTCCTATCAAAAATACCAGTTATATGGTGAGCCGATTTCCATAAAGTATGTTATTAATCTTAGAGTAATGTTCACTAATATATTGAAACGATAAACTGTAAAGTTAGGAACTACGTTAGCCGGAATACATAAATGAAAAGTATAAGTTTGAACGTTCATAAAGTTAGCTTTAAAATGTTGTTTATTTTGGATATTATAACATAAAATTTTTGAACTTTATTCTGATCAAATTTTTTTTCAGTAAAAACAAATATTTCTTTGAAGATAAGCTAAATTGGATTATCTTAGTGTTGTTAAACTTTCTGATTAATCTTTCTGAAGCGATTTTGGCTCACCCTAAACGGTATTTACTCACACTACTTTATATACACCCGAGTTTTCTTGACTTCTTCCTTCTGTGGCTACTTAGTTAAAAATTAGACACTATCCACACCCGTAAACCATTGGCATTTAGCCCACTGTGCGCATGTAATGCAAGAGAGGCGCGATCGAGTCCGACTCCCCCGCCTCTTCATCTCTATATCCACCCCTTCAGCTCCCACCCCCACAGTGATGACGGCTAATATGAACCAAGCAAATGTTTGCAGGTCGCGTCAAGTGTTTTAACAGTAAGCACGAACGTCATCCGGATCGGGAACAGGATCGAAATCGGGAGCACGATCAGGGCGTTATCAATGAGGTCGTTGTGGATCGCGATCGTGACATGGTTGTTGAGGAGGATCATGACACGGAGGACAATGAGGAGTCAGCTTACCATGCCACGCCCCCCAAATACAGAAGGGCGTTGGTGTATGCACCACCGCATCCCGATGAGGAGGCAGCCTCCGGCTCCGGATCGGATATCTATGTGGATGGTGGCTACAATTGCGAGTATAAGTGCAAGGAGCTCAACATGCGCACCATCCGCTGCAGTCGTCAGCAGCACCTGATGTCCCATTATCCGCCGCACCATCGTTCCCTGATGGATTGCCCCGCCGAGGCGGCCTACTCACCACCGGTGGCCACTGGTCAGGCCTACCTGACCAGCAATGGAGCGGGGCAGCAGTTGGATTTGGCCGGCTATCATAGTCACGTAACGCACCACCACCATCATCCACCACCTTTGCCCCCGGCACCACCAGCACCACCCAGTCACTCGCAAGGTTCGCCGCACTATCCCACTGCCACGGGATCGGCATCTGGATCGATGTCAATATCCGCATCGGGATCGGCCATATCCGCATCCGCTTCGGTGGCCAACTCGGCGATCTCCCCGCAACCCAGCTCCAGTTCCAATGGATCCACTTCATCGGCTGCGGCGGTGGCTGCGGCCGCAGCGGCGGCGGCCAATCGCCGGGATCACAACATCGACTACTCCACCCTGTTCGTCCAGTTATCGGGCACCCTGCCCACCCTATACAGATGTGTGAGCTGCAACAAGATCGTGTCCAATCGGTGGCACCATGCCAACATCCATCGACCCCAGAGCCATGAGTGTCCTGTCTGCGGGCAGAAGTTTACGCGCAGGGATAATATGAAGGCCCACTGTAAGATCAAGCATGCGGACATCAAGGATCGATTCTTTAGCCACTATGTACATATGTGATCACTTCTCTAGGCAGGCGAAACAAATCAAATCAAATATAATCAGTAACAGAATGAAAGGTTTTCACAACTACAGTGTTTTAAGTAACCAAGAATCAAAGCAACGTATACGTAATCTAGAGTGAGGAGCCAACAGCCATCAGTTGGGTGTACATCTATATCTATTTATATACCTTATTAAACCTATGCTACACGTAGTTGATTTCTAGACTTTAAACTATTTATTGTTAAATCGTCTGAACCTCTAGATGCTTTTTGTAGGTCATTAGCAAACCAAATGGATTATTATATTGATATAGAAATACCGCGACCAGTACTCAGTGGAGGGAAACTTTGACAAGTATTATATGTAGAATTCCAATCGATTTCCGCGTCAGTTATTATTATTTTTTTTTACTTACTTAACATGTGCAGTAGTGAATGTTGACTAATTTTTGTTCGTGTCATTTTGTGCCATATTAGCTAATCTCTCTTCTAGTCCATAGGCCTTAAGGTCGCAAAAAAATAATTAAATAAATGCATAAAGATAATTAAAGAAATGCATAATGATAATAGAAAGTGCGAAAAGCAACCGGCAAGCAATATCGAGACTTAAACCAGAGACAAAATATTTGTCCTGCTGAAATATTTTTGAGAATTTCTCTCTATTAAGCTCTGTAGTACCACACAATTTTGTCTTACTTCTGATCAAATTCGTTTGGAAAAAAATTCAGATAGCGTCCAATTTCTAACCGTTTGGCCAGAGCCCCCAGAGAAAAACGTCGGCTAACTGAAGTTGGATGCTCTCTTGATTTATATCTTTGGCAAAACACCCACCGAAGTTGATTGGAGTTGCTTGCGAAACGAAGAATTAATAATTATTAATTAACCATTGACGATTCAGTGCTTTGCTAAGGAACAAATTCAAATCAGATTTTATCGAAAAATGTACTTAAACATTAGCTATAGACACCAATCAAACAATGAATAAAATTAATTAACACTGAATTACAGATAAATACAAGTACATATATGTGAAACGGATAAATCAATATTTAACATCTTTAACTTTACTTAATAAATCTCTTTCAAATCAAATTCCAGTTCTTTTCATTCAATAAAAACCAAGCAAACGTCCCCTAGGTACTAAATACAACTTAACACAATTAAAAATAATAAACAAAATACATTAATTTATTTCAAATTGAAAAACAAATCCAAATTTAATTAAAAAAGAAAACATCAAGCGCACTCTCTTAACGGTAAGTTGAAATTTCTAAGATATATTTAAGCACAAATTACCTCTCCTCTATAATTTAGAATTATGTTAACTAAGTTAAATTTATACATCTGATTTATGTATTATGATTTTAATTTAAAAAGAAAAGCTACAAATTCGAACAAAACTAAAGAAAACAAAAAAAACAGGAATTGGCCAAACGATTGAAAAATTGATTTAGTTATTTAAACTTTTTTAAACGAAACACTACTCACTCACTCACTCGTTCTATCTATCCTACTCTATAGCTCTACTTCTCTCTCCCTCTTAAGCTCGGTCTGTCTCACTCTTTCTTGTTCTCGCTCTATATATATTGTATGCAGTCCTTCCCGTCCTGTTTTGGGCGAGGATCTAAATTTGTTTTTGTTCTGCCAGGCAGGAGGGGTGTTGAATAAAATGTGTTCGATAAACGATAAACGACATTCGATGTTCGATATACTATATACGATATGCCTTTTCTTATCGACGTTGCTGCGCTACTGTTATTTCGTTTAGTCCTCACGCCAAATCAATCATTTTATTTACATGTTTTGTCTCATTTTTTTAACCTCATCTGCGTTTTTTTGGCCCCCAACTGACCTCGTCCCCCTCGCACACTGTCTGCCTCTCTCCAACTTATGTACATTTACCAAACAATAAACACCACCCGTTCTGCAAATCCCCCCTCGAAAACAGTGACAAAAATTAGACACTAATACGGTTCTTGGGCTCTCTTGACAAGTAATTTAACAAAGAAGCTGAAAAGAAAACGAATTTGAATCGGAACCAACAATCATCTATTAAAAAATAAATAGAACATTACTATTAGATCTTAATTAAACGTCCAAACACGAATCATTTGCACATACATACATATAATTTGGTTTGGGTTCCTCAATATCCAATTCAGTCGCCCCACAATTATTGTAAATAATTTGAATATTTTAAGTGAACCCATTGCCACAGACGAAGAATCATTTGATTTGAATCATCATTTTTGACATAGCAATAATGTTCCCCCTCCCCAGTTCAAGTGCTGTTCTACATTTCCCTATTTCTCGAAGATCCATGGAAAAAAGTAAAAGAAAAACAAATTCTTAACTGTATTTATTTGTCGATTTTTTGGGTGTAACAAAATTTGATTGCGAAAAATATATATAATCCAAACCCTCCACGAGAAGAGTGTCTCTGCCCACTTAACACCATGTCTCAGGGATATGAACAAAATTGATTTAACAATCATTCGTTTCAGTTTTAATCATTCTTTCCATGGCAAAAAAAAAACGAAAAAAAAGAAAACCGAAATTACGATTCTACTACCATAAACACACACCAAACACACAAACACACACACATGCAGACTCTGAAAACCATCTAATTATACAGTTTAAGAATTATTATAAAAATGATTTTTCTGTTTCTGTGAATCACCAACAACAACATTGTTTTTCTCTTCTTTTTTTCTTTGCGCGTTTGAACGAACAAATTAATAAAAACCGAAAACGAAACCGAAATCGAAATACCCATGCTAAAAAACCAAAAAAAATCAATGAAAATGCCATCAATCGAATAAATAAAATACAATTAACTGCGCAGGCTCCAAGGCCTGGCACATGCGGCTAACTTTCGAGCGCCTCTCGGGCGGCTGCAACCTGCACCGTTGCAAGCTGTGCGGTAAGGTCGTCACCCACATCCGCAACCACTACCACGTCCACTTCCCGGGCCGCTTTGAGTGTCCGCTCTGTCGGGCGACCTACACGCGCAGCGACAATCTGCGCACCCACTGCAAGTTCAAGCATCCCATGTACAATCCGGATACGCGCAAGTTTGACAACCTAATGTCCTCGTCGGCGGTGGGGGCGGCAGCCACGCCCACGGCCAGCCAGCTGGCGGTTGCCTCCCAAGCGGCAATGGCAGCGGCAGCCGCGGCGGCCTTTAATGCAGCGCAACAGCAACAACAGCAGCAACATCAACACCAGCAACAGCAGCAGCAACACCAGCAATCGCAGCAACAATCCCAGCAGCAACAGCAGCAGCCATCCCAACAGCAACTCCATGCCCTCGCCCAGCAGCACATGTTGCAGATGCAGCCACAACACCACCAGCAGCAGCAGCACAATGCCACAAGTGAATGATACAGTCAGTATCTGGGCTGGAACTTTAACGCCTGGCGCCCCGATGAGCACAACCTCAAGCAGCAACAGCAACATCGCAAGGCTCAGCCCTTTAACTTTTATGCCCGCGACTACTACTACCAGCAGCAGCAGCAGCAACAACAACAGTCGCTCTCCACCAACCTAAGCAATGGCAGTATGCGACAACAGCAGCAGCGACGACAGCAGGAGCAACATCCACCTGCCCAGACGATCATCATCGATGAGAGCGACAATGAGCTGGAGGAGGAGCAGCAGATGAGGCTGAATTTCGAGCGATATATGGATCAGCTGAAGCAGCTGGCGCCCTACGATCCCCAAGAAACTTTGTGCAATAGCAACACCAATAACATTAACAGCAGCAACAGCAGCGGCGAGCCCACGAATGCCAATCAAATGGAAGCTACTACAACTACTACTAATAGTAATATTAATAATAACAATAGTTATGCTAACAACAGCACTAGGAACCACAACAAAAGGCCGCAGCAGCAGCAGCAACTGGAGTAACAGCAGCAGCAACATTCGTAAACACATCTGCAACGGCAACCAATTGATACTCAAAGCAAAGTTAATTTAGATGAAAAACACGTAAAAGATCTTAAATGTTGAAACAATTTAAGGGTAAGCCAAATTTATTTGTCAATTATGTAGGCGAATTATGGAGAGGAGAGGATAAATCGCCGGCTGCGAGAAGGAATCTATTGCTGATATGTGCAGGAAGCGACACATTGTCATGGTTTCAACTAGATACGGATGTTGCAGTCACACACACGCACTTATATACAGTATAGTAAGATTTATTCGTAATGAAGTTTTAATTGTAATAGTCTTGTTCGTAGGGCAAGCAAAAGGGTTTCTAATGCAGCTAAGAAAATAGGGTGGAAAATAGGGCAAAGTGGAAAAAAAGGTTTTAATTAGCAGCACTCAAATATTTACAAGAAGAAAAAAAAACGAATACAAAAACAAATAGCTTGAACTAAACGCAAACTAATTGTATTTCAAGAACTACTCATATATGGAATTACAAATTTTACAAATTAAAATCGTTGGACCTGTCAGACATTTGTGCCAAAATCTCTTGGTGGTAGTGCCAACTTCCTTGGCTGCACTCTCTCTCTTTGCACCCGTTTGTTGTTGCATTTAACACTAATATGTGCACACCCACAACCACACATCCCCACACAAAACCACACTAACCCACCCACCCGGA
The DNA here is from genome assembly GCA_018153365.1 of Drosophila fuyamai. Classification (NCBI taxonomy): domain Eukaryota; kingdom Metazoa; phylum Arthropoda; class Insecta; order Diptera; family Drosophilidae; genus Drosophila; species Drosophila fuyamai. The sequence goes on along the minus strand of JAECXW010000116.1, from coordinate 7,328,520 downwards.
AACCACACTGATACTCTATAAAGAAAAGAAAGTTAGGAGCAAAAACCGAACATTGAAGACATTTTAAACGAGAGATTTCTACGCTGCTAACCATTTTACTGTTTTATATAAATGTATATTTAATTACGATCTAATGGATGTCATGTTGTACGCATAAATAACGACAATTGTAAAATAGAATGATAGCGTTACTGAACTTAATCGATATTTATAAAATAATATTCAATGGGATTTTCTCTGCATATGGATGTATCTATGATGTACAAATCGGTGCGTTTGATCGATGTTAGTTGACCTTGAAGACATGCATTATGGCAGCCCTAATCTTAGCAAAGCAGTTTTAAACTAATCTAATATAAACTAAACTAATTCACTGATTACGGATACTAAATTAATGTTAATTTATTTATAACCATTCTGAGAGTGTGTGCGAATGAGTCTCGAACTGAGCAATTGCCAATGGATCAAATCCGATCTGCTATGATCTGATGTATTATAGTTAGCGAAAACATCGCCAGATCCAATTGTCAATGCATGTGGCCGAATTTGTTATCCAGTCTATATAAAATACCTACTTACATATATACACATGCGTGAGCTAATATTAATTTTTGCAGACTCTTATTACGGTGTAAATATGATTAATGATTCTCCAACGATTTCTGCTAGTTAATGTATATTTAAAATCAGTTTTTTTTGTAATTTGTTGTTGTACATTGATTGCCAAATCCCCGATATTGGTGCGCACACACACACAAACACGAGCATATGCCAACAATCAAATCACACACACACAAACACACACGTTTAATTGCCTAAAGAATTAATGCATAATTCGATTAAATATATAGTTATATATTATATACACACATAATCATAATATTTATTTGTTCTACTTCTTAACATTTAATGTTTAGTAATTAAATTTACATTATTAATAATGCTACATCAAATACTGCCCCCGACTTAATGTTTGTTTAATGTTTATTTTTAACGCTGTTTTGTTAAACAAAAATTTAGAAATTTATCTATATATGATGTGATAACTATAGTAAAACTAAACACACACACACACGCCCACAAAACACAACAAAAGAACACCCACACATTACAAATTGAAATTATGTTAATTAAGCAGGAGTGTAGAGAGTTGAAGTTTTTTTAAAAAACGTTCGAAAGTAATCTATAAATTGTGTGGTATGCAAAATGGTGCTAAATCCAAATATACTTTAAAGTATAAAGAGTAGGACAGGAGTGAATAAAAGGAGGAGGTCAGCTCTCCTTGAATAGTATCGTATGTGCAATATGACTAGTTTTCGTTTAAGGTGCAGGATGTTGACGAGACCACGCAAAAGCCAACCATTTGAATTATGCAAAGAAAAATACAAAAAAAATATACTTGTAAATACAAAGCGGTGCTTACCCCCACATAAATTTAAACAAAATGTTGTGCTGCATTTTAACTATTTAAAGTCCTTTTAAATGTCACAAAAATTGGGAGGAGAGACACCGCAAGAAAACTAAATAAATGTTAGCATATCACTATGAATATGATTATAAATATATATACATCTGATATAGCAGAAGAGCAGTTAGTTAATGAGAATTTTTCGCTACAATTTCTGTGTCTATTTACAATAAATGTCATAAAGCTTATCAAAAATACTGAAACACCACACCCACACAAAAACCACACTCAGCCCATAAACACTCTTATATTTATTTCGGTGCCTTCTTTTTGAACCATTTTGATTTCAGTCCTTGATTTCGATTTTGACTTTGACTTTGTTTAACCAATTCTAACAGCATTTTTGCAGTCGATCAGAAGTGGTTCGAACCTTTAATTTTAATGACGTGCTAGTTTCAATGTAAACTTAGTTTAATATAACTTTTGTATTAATAAATGCAATACAAACTATTTTTAGTTTTATTTATAAACAACAACAACAGCGGCAGCAACAGCAAAAAAAAGTTGAAAATGAAAAAACGAAAGAAAAATAGAAAATGCAGAAAAAAAATGAAATCAGTTTAATTAACGTTAAGCAAATTGAAGCAAGCCCACAAAATGCTTGCAGCATTTGTTACAATTTATATATACACATATAAATATATATTACAATATTTTTTAAAACGATTTTTAATAAACATTCTATCTATTATGGCAGCCTTTCAATGAGACAAATTGAAGTACTAAACAAAATAAAACCTAAAACCTAAAATCATAAAACTATAACTGAAGAACAGGCAGATGAACCAATCTCACACAGAAACACATATACACACACCCTCACAGACAGACAGAAATACATACACAGAAACAAATGAAACAAAACAAAAAAATTAAAACTAAATCAAATAAATTGAATTTTATGGAAACAAAACAAAATGGTGATCACTTTATTATTTTTGATCCTCTGACTCCGAAACCGAATCTCCGAATCCCGTTCTGCTGTGCGCTTTGAATTGTGCTTCCAATGATGTTAGGGGTGCCCATGAAAAGTCGAACTAATGTCTAAGAAATTATATACCTACTATATACCAACCAACACACTCACCTGCACATTTGTCTACACACATGCGCGCACAAACACACACACACACATTCGCATAGAGAATTTTCAAACCTCGGCCCAATTTCCTGTTTTTTTTTAATGATTTGAATTTGTTAACCTCTTTTCAACATTTACGATTACCCTAATTTTATCAACTTAATATATATAGATTTATTATGTATCAGTTTCAGCCCGAATTCGTTATGTGTAAGCCAAAATGATTATTTGCACAAATGAGTTACACCCAAAAAAAAAAAAAAAGAAATTAGTATTTCAAAATACCAATATAGAAGAAAAGTGTGCGAAGCAGCCAAACCCTTCATTTGATCATAAAAGAAATGTTGCCCACATTTGTGCTATAAAATATATTTTTATAAACATGAACATATCTATATGTATGCGTCGATTGTGACTAATTTCATTTGTATAAAATTAATAAAAAGTGTAATACCCAAAAGCCGAAAGAAAGGATATTCCAGGATCAAACGGAGGCATTTTATAAGTTAATTTGTAACTGAATAGTGCACTGGAAAAAAGCAACATTTCTTTAAAAGATAAATTGATAAAATGTTGCCTACTTTTCCGGCGCTCTGTTCACATATATATTTTATAAAAACTTAGTTGTAAATGAAACTCGCATTTATATACACCTATATTTCTAAATTTAAAACTATGAATTATATTATTAAAGAAAGTAAAGAATATTTCATTTGCACGCTGAAATATGATAGGAGACGCAGAAACGATCCAAAATCCTTTTGTGTTAGCCACAGATTTATGTATATTTTCCGTTGACCTAAGTTGCTTGAATGTAGTTAGTCACGTTTGTTTGATTTTATAATTACTTATTTTTTTAGTATTTTTTTCTTAGTTTCCTAGTTTAGTTTGAACTTTTTTCATTATGCCGCCTAAGTATATTTGATTTTAGCTCACAAAACGAAACTACCTATCTCTGTCTCAAGTCATATATCTTTCTCCCTCTTTCTCTGTCTGTATCTCTCACACACTCACTTTTACACCACCCCTCCACCCACTATCTCTCTCTCTGTCTATTATACGAAAAAACAAAACCAAAAAAACAAAAAAAAATCAAAAAATAAAAGAAATCTATTTCTCTGGGCTGATTTTCGTCCCGCTCGACGGGCTGTTGTGTGTTCTGTTCTTCTCTTTCTCGTTCTCGAACCGCAGGCAGCAGCGCCCGCCACCACCTGTCGACCCCCCTGTCGACCTCGTCGTCGGCCTCGCCCCCGCCGCCCCCTTTCGGGATGCACCTGTCGGCGGCATTGAAACGCGAATACCATCCTCTGCACTATATCGCCGCCGGCAATGGCCACAACGGCCCATCCGCCCACGGCTATAATCAGGGATCGGGCAATACGCCAAATAACACCGGACTAGCAGGATCAGGAGGAGCAGGACCTGGAGCAGGATCTGCCGGCGGAGCAGCGGCAGCCGGCGGCCATAATTCACATCACACCATGTCATACCACAACATGTTCACGCCGTCCCGCGATCCGGGCACCATGTGGCGGTGCCGCTCATGCGGCAAGGAGGTGACCAACCGCTGGCACCACTTCCACTCCCACACCGCCCAGCGGTCCATGTGTCCCTATTGCCCGGCCACCTACAGCAGGATCGATACGCTGCGCTCCCATCTGCGGGTCAAGCATCCGGACCGCCTGCTCAAGCTGAACTCGTCCATTTAAGGGCGTGGCCGGGGCCCGAATACAGCCCAACATCGCCAGCTTTATCAGCAGCACCAGCAACATCAGCGGCAGCAACATCAACAGCAGCAACATCAACAGCAGCAGCTACAGCAGCAACATCAGCGACCAGCTTACTACGTCAGCAACTATAGCAACTTTAGCAATAGATATAGCTACAGCGAGAATTTATTGTAAATCGCTGCAGTCTAGATGGATTTTTTCTTGCATTTAGTCGTCGTCTGTACATTACCCACTAGCTATCCAAGCAATAACAATAACCCAAAACTAGTAGAACCGAAGATGCTATGGCAAAACGCGTAAAAAAGTATATTGATAATCTTAACTATAGCTATTGGTAAACTTTGACACAATCGTCCCATCAATTTATAAATGTGTGTATAACTAAAGAAAAATTAGGAAAAGGTTTCAGCTGCTAACTAAGGAGGAGGATATAGAGGAGGATATAACCATAAACAGGGCAGCGAAAGCAAGAAGTTCGGTTAGAACAGTTTTCTAAAGCCACAACAAACCGTTTCGAAGGTTTCTAAATGTTGTTTCCTAAAAACTACAAAAGTAATAACTACCATAATGATAGAGAGAGAAAGTCGAAGGAAAACACTTTGGGCTGATTCGTTCAGCGGAATGGGGTCACCAGGAGGAGATGGAGCCGCAGCCACCACAGCAACAGTCACCCACAACTACTACTCATACGAAGGTCACATTAGGTTTTAGTTTATTTTACTGTTTACCGTTTAGATCGTAGTGTTAACCAATATGTTCTGCAGAGTAGGCAACGGATGAGGAGCTACTCAACCAACTACAAAGAAATTTTCATATACCTCAAATGCATTTCAGTTTTATTGTTGATTGCTTAATTTTAATCTACGTAGATCGTTAGCACTTATACATTAACTACCAATTATATGTTATTTTAATCGGTTCCAATTCTATAGCCAATAGTTTACCAACGTTTTCCTCTGTTTTTTTTTGTGTTCCCTACCAATCTTCTGATTTTGCCCTATGCGTTAGGTTATAACTTTTTAGGATTAGCTCGAACCACTTGAACCACCTCACTTTTTTGTTAAGATTGTTTATATTTATGGCCAAATGTTTATTTAGTTAAAGGACACAAACACATATAAAAACACAAAAAAAAAGTTAGCTGATATGAGGGCTATAAAAGAAAAAATCATATCACAAAAATCTAAAAAAAAATATTGTAAAAATCTATAGAAATTATATTTTTAAATTGGTAAATTGTCTGCTCAATTGGCGAGAAATTTGACGAAATCATTATAATTTGTAACCGATTATCTCGCTTTTTGATTACCATAACCAAAACGTCCCCGCAGAGACGGCAAAAGTAATTAATTTTAAACATTTTGTGATAGACAAAATTATGTTTCGGCACAAAATATATTACAATAAAAAAATCTATAATAAAGCAAAATAAAATAAAAAATTAAATGTGATATTTTCGGCACAAAACTTTACATAAAAACAAAATACAAATTTAAAGTAAAAAATTAACAAAAAAAATGGTAAAATATCATGAAGGTTAAGCAACATTTGGCTAAGGTTGCTTGCCTTTTGCATATTTATTTAGATGATTTTTGTTATAGCATTATTCAAAATTGTTATCTTTCGGTCCAAAGCACAAAATGTATAAAATTTATTTCTATTTATCCCTTAAATATACTTTTACTTTAACATTAAAATCTTACTTGATTTCCTAATTTTAAGTTCCGTGCATGTGCGTGTGTATATATCCATTCAAAAATATGTGCACACAGAGATCATAAATTTATTTAGTTTTACGTTGATTGAGTTGAAAACTTAAGCCAATAAACTACCGCAAAAATTTAAAACAACAAAACAAAAACAGCACAGATGTTAAGGCAAACCACTACTACACACAGATTTATGTACCAAAAATGTAATAAATATGAAATTATATAAAAAAAAAGAAACAAAGCAGCGAGAAACCAAAAGAAACCCAAGTAGAGAAAGCTAAACGGAGACTAGCTGGATTTTTCTAACTTTTTTCCCATACATAAGCATAAATCGTAAACGAAATATTTTTATACATCCATCTTGTAATCGGCCGATTGAAACGAGAGGTCCTAAAGATCAGGACCTGGAGGGTTGCTCTGTGGAAAGAATTCTCGGAGTAGAATCCCAGATCAAATATTGCTCCACATTCGTCATGCGCAAATAAAATACACAACAACAGCGAGTTGTAACTTATTTTTTTGCTCTACACTTACAAACTCAATTAATCAATATGCAAATACAAATGTGGCAGTGCCCAAAACATGGCACTCAACACAGAAATGAAAAATATTATTAACAGTTTTTCGTCGTCTACCAATTTAAATAAATCAATCCATAAAGATCTATATATATATCAAACAAAAAAATATATATATTTCAAATTTATTCAAATTAAAATCAAAATATAATTCACTAGCAGCATTTAAATGTCAAGCGAAACAGCAAATAAAACCAAATAAAATTTATGATTATTATTATTACATATATCAACAACACTCGTTTCATGTTCTGCCCTTCATGACCACGTCCCTAGTTGGAAGCACAATTCAAATCGTTAGGTTCGGCATTGATTTTGGGTTCGGAGGCCTTGTTCGGGGTTTTGGGTTGAACTTGGGGGTGGACATTTCACTTTACTAGCACAACATTTGTTTCCCTGTGGATTGCCCCGCTGGCGATAGGGTAAGTAATGGGTTAGTAATGGTAAGTTAAATCAAAAAGCAATTTTTAAAGATATAAAGCTGAAGCGTAGCTTGTGCTCATATGCAAATAAGTCTTTCTTAAGAACTTATGTTAATAAAATCTTAAAAATTATAATTATAATGCATACAAAATCAAGATCGTTTTAACCATCTCTCCATAGAAAATGATTTAATTTATCTAATCAATCTAATCAATTTTAAGAAGAAGAAAAAAGTACTTTTTGGAATATATATGGTATTTCTTGTGTCTGTTTTCGGAAATTCGTTTAACAATGTAATTGTAACATCCTAAACTATGTAATTCTGTTTAAAAAAAAAAACATTAACAAAACAATGAGAAAAATGTCCTAAACGATATGTCCCGGTCGACCGAGCTTAAAACTAAATTGAAATAAAAATATTTTTGAGACAAAACAATTTTATTTTTAACCAGAACAACTCAAAAATCACTTCAGTTTTTGTCTATAAAATAAAAGGGCATACAAAATCAATGTTAAAATTTTGCAAAATTTTGATTTTTAGAGAATCAACCTTTTTAAAAGTTATCGGAAACTTAAAAAAACGAAAATGAAAATGAAATCAAAAAGTGTATCAACCTTAATTTATCAAATTTGAATGCAGATTTTAAGAAAATCATCTCACAAGTTCTAAGAGGAATGCCACTTTAAAATCCGCTTAAATTTTGTTAAGGGATAAATTCTGGAAATTCAATTGCGGGTGACCTTTTACAAATATAGTAAATAGTAATAACATGAAAATAGGTCAGAAAATGTCGTTAAAATGACAAATTTGAATGCAGATTTTAAGAGAATCAAATCACAGGTTTTAAGAGGTGTGTCATTTTGAATTCGGCTTAAATTTGGTAACTATTTTTGATCGGGATCACTTTTCGAGTCCATCTAGTCCGTCTGACTGTTCGTATGAACTATACGAGCTAGAGAGATGGGACCCAACATTCAGATTCTGGTTATGCCCGACCACTCGATTGTCCACAAATAGAAAAGTTCTGCAGAGACAAGTTAGGTAAATGTTTTCAGGCTTAATATAATTTTTAATTCAACATTTATAAACAGAAAATGTTTTAAAATTGGATAAACGTTCTGGTTTATCGTCAAAAATGTGCCCCATATTTTTTCTAAGCGAAAGCTTTCAAAATTCTTTAAGAAACATTGGGCCTGAAAAAAAAAAAATACAAGTAGTTAGCGAAAGTGTGATTACCACAGATTATATTTAAGGAAGTATGGGATATTTGGTAATCGCAAAGGCACTATTCAACATGAAAACATGACTTGTAGTAAAAATATTAGAAAGTACAAAATCAAGCTTGAGCAATGGGGGTTGAAAAATCAAAAGAATCAGAGAAGAGGTTATATTAAGTTTCTATGGCGCCTATTCAGAAAGTACTTTTGGTAAAGAAATATTTTTATAATCTGCCTGGTTATATAATATTTAGCAGTGCAATAATTTTGTTTTAACTATTTGTATATTTAAGATAAGACCGCCACTTGCTTAGAGTTGCCACACTATACATATTTTAAGTATTATATAAAATGCGAAATAAGGCTACACTAAACATCGATTTTTTATGGACTGTTCGATAGTCAGTGTGGCCGCACGTTGATATATGGACTTAAATATCGATAGATTTAAAAAAACTCGTTTATTAGGTGTTATAAACGAATTAAAAGTTAAAATATTCAAAATGCATTTAACCTAGATATAAGCAGATGATTTAAAAAATAAAAAATATAAATTTTAATGCATTTCTCACAGGCACTAAACTATCGAGACAGCCAAATGACCGATAGTGCCATCGATAGTTCTGGCAGCTCTAGTCGCGAAAACACAGACGCAAGAAAAAAGAAAAACAGACGAAGAGGGAATACGGGAAATACGCGGGAAGTGCAGACAAATCGCCCAAATTTTCACGCGCAACGATTAACGAGCATAAACAGCGTAAGTAGCGGAAAAGTGCAGTCCTAATGGCAGTGGTAAATGCAAAGTGCAATGCGCCGGAAAATTTTGCATAAACTTTTGTGAAATTTCAAGTGCGTTTGTGTGAGTGTGTAGCAGCAGCGAGTCCATGTGTGTGTGTGCGAGTACGCTGGTATTGAAAAAATCTATCTCTTCGCTACGCATTTTCACCCCCCGATTTTGCGTATTTGATCTTTCTTCCTCTTCTTCTGTATCAGCATTGCCGCCTGCGTGTGTTTGTGTGTATGTGCGTTCTCTGCTTTCGTTTTTTAATTCTTTGTTTATATTTACGTATAGTTTGTTTGGGAGCCACCAGTTTTATTGTTGTTACCCGATGGCGGATGCTCTTCCGCGTTTTGATTTATAGCCTTGTAAAAATAGTGTCCGATTCCAAGATTCCCAAAAGCTTTTCGCCATCTCCTCCACCGCACTCATCGTTAATCAACGTACCCGCCAGCGGTCATATTCCCTTTGGAAAGCCATGAAAATCGTGTAGGAGGGGTATATCTTTCAAAATCAGTAAGTTAGTGCCAAAACGTGCAAAATGGTTTCGAAAACATAATGTTAAACATTTTCGAAATCCGCAGCTTTAGCAAACTACTTGATAATAATCTTAATCTTACTTAATCCTTTTTGAGCAAAATTCGATTATTCATTAAAAGGCCTAAAAAATACATTTTTATTTATAAACATATATTTTGTAAACTTGTAACTTTATCTTTTCTGACTCAAACAAATTCCTTATCAGGGAAGGTGCTGTAATCTTTTCTCAATTAATTTAAACTATTAACAAAATGTATTTTTCCATTGCTGATGATATCATATTTCATCGCCTATAAAAAAGTTTCCTTAATGTTTTAATAACGAGATTATACAAAACGTTTCTGTGCGGTAGCCATAGTTTAATAATACGTTCTGAATCTGTCACCCTAACTTGTAAAATAATTAAAATACTTAGTTTAACTGTATCATGTTTAGACTTGAAAAGTTCTGTTGAAAACTGGGTCGGTTTATTTAGTGCTATGTCCATATTATATCTATCTTGCACATAATATTATTGCACCTGTCCTAAGGTGATATCTTGATTGCTCTGATCATAAATTTGACGTAAATTGCCTTATTTAGAACCGCGGGCACTTGCTCGCATAAATATCTGAGCCGCATTATTTGTTTTCCAAACATTCGACTGCCCCCACTCGCTTTTCCTCTGGGTTTTCTGCTCATTCGCTCTCCACCTTTGGGAGATTTTTCCTCGGAATAGTTTTTTCCCCAGTTCAATTTTGGCGCCCGCGTTGATCGGTTGAGCAGTCGGGAAAATCTTTCGTTTGGCTTTTGGAAAATGTACCGTGCAAAGTCGTGGGTTTATTTTTAGCCAACGTGCTGATTGCCCCACTCGCAGTGCTCCAAATCGGATTGAGAATCGACCACTGCTAAATTAATAGCAAATCCTCAGGCTTTAAGGCCTCCCGACAAGAAGGGAGAATTCCAGCAGTCGTGGCATCGGTTATATAATCCATGAAAGATTAAAATGCCCAGCAAATTTCAGAGAAAAAGCTCTCCCGGAGGAGGACGAGGCGGCGGAGGGCTGGGAGGGGCATCCAGCGTTTCCTCTACACCGAGCAATCAGCCCCGGAAACGAGTGAAACGATGCTGCCGGAACTTCTGCACCTTTATGTGCACCCAAGTAGGCGTGGGCGCCCTGATCGTGTTCTATGCCATCTGCGGAGCATTCGCTTTCATGCACATCGAGCGCCAGTTTGTGGACGAGACCGCAGGCCAGGTTAAAGACCTGCGAAGCAAGTACTCCCAGCAGCTGTGGAACATTACGGAGAAGCACAATGTCCTCGATCGCTTTCACTGGACGGAGGCCACGAATGCGATTCTGCGGGACTACCAGGGGCAAATAGCAGGGATCGTCAAGCACGGCTATGTGGGCCGGAGTCCCGAGCAGATATGGAGCTTCCCGGCGGCCCTTATGTTCTGCCTTTCGGTGATAACCATGATTGGCTATGGCAACATGGTGCCCAGAACTCCGTGGGGGAAGGGATTCACCGTGATTTATGCCACCTTCGGGATACCCTTGTACATCCTGTACTTCCTGAGCATGGGACGAGTGCTGGCGCGCTCGTTTAAGTTCCTCTACCGCTCCATGCACGACTGCACCCAGGAGCATCCACGACTAGATCGCCTAGACGCTCTCGAGGGAGGTGTCACAATAGCTCGCAAGAAGGTCATTGTACCGTCAACCGCTTGCCTGTGGGTGATATTTTTCTACGTCCTTACCGGCACAGTCATGTTTGCCAATTGGGAAAAGTGGAGCTTTCTGAACAGCTTCTACTTCTGCATGACGTCGCTGTGCAAGATTGGATTCGGTGACTTTGTGCCAGGCGCATCGCTGACCACCTCTGCGGATGTGAATGCCGCGACGCACAAGCTGCAGGAGGATATCGCCGCCGATCCGGATGAGCTGGCACAGCTGCAATCCGTGGCTGCCGATCAGCATTCAAAGCTGGCCATCAACTTCGTGTACATGCTGCTGGGCATGGGACTGGTGGCCATGTGTCGCAACTTGATGCGCGAGGAGGTGCGCCTAAAGGCGCGCGAAATGCGCGAGGACGCCAAGTTGTGCATGGAGGACACGCGGCTGCGTTTTGTCGGCTGCTGCGGAAATCCCCGGGATGCCTACGAGGACGATTACTACTAGGATAACCATTAGGCAGATGTGAGGGGCTTTAGAGCGAGTGGTATTATAAGCTTAGTGCAGTTTCGATAAGGCATGCCCTTTAAATTAGTTTAAATTTGTTAGTTATCAGGATGATTCTGATATCCTACTTGGAAATTTTTATGAGGTGCGGAAATTGTGAGGGTCAAATGTTTTTAAGCGAAACAATAAGTTGTAAACATTTTAAATTGTAAAACTTTTAAGATTTGGAACCTCAGAAGGTGTAAAAAGGGGAAGGAAGGCAAAATGTATTAAATGGAATCCAAAGAAAATACAACATATAATTTCAATAAGTTCACTCCATATATATGATTTGTGAATTCCATCTTATTTATTTCTTATTATTTCTATTAATAAAATCCCATACTTAACCTATTTAATCTATAATCAGTCAAGGCATTTGCAATCTTTCTTTAGAAACCATTGCAAAGAAGCAGTCAGGAAAGGGATTTATACTTACATATATTCTCTGACAATTCGAAGGAGATTTGAATACCAGGTTTTGCGTATGTGCTGTGCAAATTATGCTGCGATAGGTGTTTCGATCATACATCCTGCCAAGCAAGTAATCTCCTCCGATCCGATCCTGCAGCTCACCATTGATCAATTCCTGCAACTGCAAGAGCGGATCCGTAACTTCGAGGGCATGCTTGGCGGCGGCAGCGGGGAGCGTCTGTGCACGCCAAGCACTTCGGCCGGCCCCTTCCGCATCTTCTCCGTGGCCGGATTCCAGAACCGGGCCAATGACATTGTCTATTGCCCGCCAATCGTTCGGCAGCATTCAGTGCACGTGCCGGAGGACTCAACGGCCATCATCTACTTTGGCGGCGACGTGCAGGACTTCCCGGAGAGTATGGAGACGAACCGTGACAGTAGGGGCTATATGAAGTACAACCTCGAGAACTCAGCCATCCTTCTGCGCGAGGCCTTCCCCAGGTCACACATCATCGTCATGCGGCCAGTGCGGTGAGTGTGTGGGAGGTGTAATTTTGTTGTGATATATTTTTATACTTTTTTTTCTTTATCCATTCCAGCATGGAGTTCAAGACATTCAGCTGCTTCGACAACTTTGTAAGGGGCAACAATGCTGGAGTTCCGGATCATACGCCCATGAACCATGCCCTCCAGCATCTGGAAAAGTAAGTCGAATGTGTAGAATACAAGGAAACCCCACTAAAACATATTGTTTATCCCAACAGACTGCTCCAGAATCTGTCGCAGCGGCTAATTTCCATACCCGAGAACGAAATCCTCGATCAGGCGGCCCAAGCGGCGGCAGCAGCGGCGGCGGTGGCTGCTGCTGCTGCGGCCGCTGCACTGACGCTATCCAACGCCACGGTCAACTCGGAGTCCAACTCGCAATCGGCACCGGCCAACGACAGCAGCCAGGAGATGGACATTGACATACTGCAGGTGCAGGAGAATATCACAGTGGATGCGGACGGGGCAGTTATATTTCCCATTGTGGGCGGTGAAGCGCCGGAGACGGTGAACAATGTGTCCGGAAATAATGGTAACATCGGCGGCGGTGGCAACGATGAGAGCGTCAACAACCACCAGGAGCAGGTGAATAACCAGCAACTGCAACAGCAGCAGACGGCGGCGGCCATAAAGATGACTTCTCCCACAACGGCGCTAAATGCCACCAACAACGTGGAGCACTACAACAACGATTGTGCCACGAGGCCTGTTCCTGCTACCTCTGCAACATCAGCCTCGGCAACGGCAACTTCTACATCCACATCCACCAGCGAGAGTAATCCGCTGTGGTGGCGGGAGAACCTCAATTTGGACAAGTCCAAGCTGGTCCTGATTGGCTTCAGCAAGGGCTGCGTCGTGCTCAATCAAGTGAGTCGCGTTTGGTTCGTTAACTGGTTGACCCACTCGCCACAGCGCCTACACCAATTCCTTTCAGAACTGTCGCTAAAATGGAAGAAGTCTTTAAAATATTTAATAACTTTTAATTTCACACAAACTTGGTTACTATCTCATTTACTTCTTATAGCATTTTTAAAGTATGTTTAATTCAAAAGATTAGTTATTCTTTTAAAACCCAAATATAAAAAACAAACCATCTCTTGGTTTGTTTTTAAACCAACTTGCAAAGAAAAGAAATTAGTTAAAAAATTAGCAAAGCGAAAATTACATTATAAAATGTTGATCTAATTTAAAAAAAAAACCTCTTGATTAAAAGAAAAAAAATTTGAAAAAGATTTAAATATTTCTATTATTGCAAAATCAATTAAAGAAATGTTTATAACACTACAAAATTTACCAGAATCTGAAAGGACTGAGGGAATCGCATCTCTGACCTTTCTAATCTTACATCTTATTTGTTTTGCAGTTCATCTACGAGTTTCACTATCTGAAAACACTGACACCCGACGACAGCAGCATGTGCCGACTGCTTTCCCGCATCTCGGACATGTACTGGCTGGATGGCGGGCACGGGGGCCAGAAGAATACATGGATCACCTCCCGCAGTCTACTGGAGACGCTCACGCGCATGGGTAAGTGGAGAGAGTCCATTTCGAATGGAACAATCTAACGAGTGGGACTCTTTAAGCAGGAATGAACATCCACGTACACCTGACGCCCTACCAAGTTCAGGACGACCGCCGACCTTGGATTCGCAAGGAAGAGAAGCTGTTCACGGAGATGCTAAGGCGGCTAAATGCGCCGATCACCCGTCACCTGCACTACGACAACCAGCCGGCAAACCTAATGACCCACTTTGAGGTGCTTCAGGCCTTCTGCCAGCATGTCCATGCTCTGAACCAGCAGCAACAGCAGCTCCAGCAGCAGCAGGGACTGGGAATCAGTGAGCAGTTGGCGGCGACGGTGGCCACCAACAATGGTAGCAACAGTCTGTTGGAAGCCGGCGAGGAGGCAAAGTGACAGCTGCAACTGCATCCGCATCACCACAGGCGTCGCTTGCATGCGATGCGCAAGGGGACCGCCGCCCTCAAACGTCAGCAGGTGGCGCAGCTGCGCCAGCATCACCAGCAGCTGCTAGCTGCCGCTCCGGAGCTCGCGCTAGCCTCCTCTTCGCGCCTGGCTGCGGCCTTGATCTCGTCGGCGGTGGCCTTGAGCGCCTCGTCTGCGAGCCTTGTAAATAATCATCACCATGGCCATATGCAACAACAGCAGCAACAGCTGCCGCAGCCGCCCCTGGCGCGCCATCATCACCATCAGGCAACATCTCACAGGCATCACCATCATCACCACCACTCACATCACCACTCGCACCACCATCATCATCAGTGTCGCTCGAAACGCAAACTGCAGAAATTGTATTATACGCTTTGCCGTTAGATCTGTAACTTACCTATATCTATGTATACTTGTATGAGAGAAAGTTTCTTAGAACCACCAGCATCAGCAGCACCTAGATTAAGTCGATTTGCACACCCACCATGTCTCCTTTTACCAGTCCAGTGTTTCGTACCTCTTTTTTGTACATGTATTTATTTATTCCAATTTTTTTTCGTACTCTTACAAATCTCATTTTCGTAATTGGCCCTACAACTGAAAGAAAAATCTCATCAGTGCAATAATATACATACATCTAAAGATATGTATATATATATTTATATATATACTGATTTTAAAATCATGTCTTATTTTATACAAACACTCCAAGCTATTTATTGTAATTGAAAAAGATTTGTGATTTGCGCACATGATAGAAACTTCGTAGAGCAACCACTGTAATTGTAGCGTGTCTCAAGCAATTTTCGTTTTAAGTACCCCAAGGAATTTAAATATCATCCGCACAGACGCATTAACCTAACCAGCCTAGAACACACACACACCCCACAAAGCCCTCTGATTAAGTATTACTTAGCGTACGTAAGCTTTACTTTAAGTTGCAACAGGCAAGAAAACCACAACAAAATGTACTTTACTTAGGTCGATCCTCAGTTTCTATCGCGAACTGGGGTCAAAGTATCAAATTTGTGAGGCGAGTCAAGAATCAGCATTCTTCTCGTCCAGGCATAGTATACGTAGTTTTTTTCTGATTGTGCTGGGCAAGTCAAAGAAGTACTCAATGCGAATAAAGTTAATTTTGTCAAGTCAGATCCGAGAACTAAGTGTAATGGCGCGCGTTCCTTAAACTATATATATCGATATGGAGATCATTACCGCTTCCGCTTATCCAACAGACAAGACAAACAGCAAACCGAGAGAATCCAATTTATCTTAAAGTGCATAGAAGGGAATAATTACACAAAATTTCGTACCTTTGTAGAATTTGCAGTTCAAAATTGCTTTAGAGTTTGTCGGTGTACATTTTACGAATTAAATATGCACAACAATTTTTAGGCAAGAAACCTATTAACTAAAAGTACCGACGGTCATACCATATGAATGTGTATGTAGATGTAAATTGAACATTATAAATGAAAACGCTGCGAATTTGAAACCAAAAAAGTTCAGAGAAAGTCAATCTAAGAAATCTAATAGAGTTCCCAATGTAAATTCTACTGATTTATGTGAGTCTGGTAATAAAATGAATAAGCATATACTGATGAAATAAGAAACCCTTAGGGGAATTTTCCTGTTTTCACAAATAGTTTATATTTGAAATTGAAATTATGTATTGCATATTTTATTTTAAAAATCAACGTATTTTTAAATAACCAAATCGCTCTTCATATTTAATTTTTTTATGTGAAAACTTGGAAAGTCCCTCTTATTGTATTTCTTGGACTCTTTTTGTTTCTTTTATTGAATCTACTTACTTTAAAATAAATTACAATTCTATTGTATTCGTACAAAAAATATCGCTTGTGATGCGCCAGACAGCTTCATCCTTGAGATTAGTGTCCTGGGTGCACAGGTGGAGGAGTTGGATGCGTAAGGGGGCAACTACGCACAGTCATTGGGGCACTTGGCCCCTGTGGTCCATTCATCGCTGCCGTCGCAGCAGTCACATACGTGGTCATTGATCCGACTGCTGGCCACATAGACATCCAGACCACGACCCGTGATGTGACGCTTCTGGTAGCGACAATAGAATCGCCCCTTAGCACAGGCATTCGTGCTGGGCTCGTCGCTGCCATCGTCCTCGCAGTCGCAGTAGTTGTCGTTCAGATGGTCGAAGGCGATGTCCTTGGAGCCGTCCAGACACCGGAACTTGCCCTCGAAGTTGGGCTTGTAGGCATCGTAGTCGAAGAGCCGGGTGCCCCTGTACGGATTAGGAACGGAATAAAGTACTCATGTAAGCCTGAAAGTAAACACCTTTCTACCTAACAATCTTGATGGGATCCTCGTGGCCAGCAACCGCTGACGTGGTTCCGGCCGCAGGAGCAACTGCATCCACTCCTCCGCCATCAAAGTCATCTACATCGCGTTGCTTGCTGCCCAGCGACTGCATCATCTGCTGGTGCTTCCGCTTGATCTGCTGCAGATTCCATGGAGCAGGCACTCCTGGCAGCTGGTTCAGCGAGAAGGCCTAATATTATTGCTTACTTATTGTGAACACTTTTCCACCAAATCCTTTTGTAAGCTCACCTGATACGCGATGAAGGATATCCCGACCAGGAAGATGAGCAGCAGGAACATCTTCGACTTCTGCTTGTAGAAGGGCTTGAAGTATATGTTCTCCCGCTTCACCCACGTCTTGCGCATATTGTCCTTGTCTTTTTTCTCTGGTAATGATCTGTATAAAAAAAATGTTTTGTTTACGAAGTCGCATTGTTTTTGTCCATGCTGTCGTTGGTCAACACTGTTTCGCTGGCGCGCAGGGTTGCCATCACCTTCAGGGAAATAATATTCAGAAGTTACTGCGTGATCTACAATTGTTTAAAGAAAATTGGAATGTTTTTGAAATAACTTTGCCGTATATTGAGAGAAAATTAGTCTTTAGTTATTGAAATACTTTTGACTAAGGGGGTAAAACTAAAAAAAATTTAAATATCACCTATATTATACAAAATTAAAAAACTTTCTAATTTCTAATTGTATTACTATAATTTAACAAGCATCTCAAAATCACAATGTTTATTCAGTTGGACGCACTTATGAATAGTTCTCCCCACAACAACAGCCAATCATTTGCATAGAACAAAACACTCTTTTATTTCTTCATTGTATAAATAGTTAAATTTGAGGAATAGATCTAAGATATCAGCTCTGGTGATAGACCATAGATCTCCTTTCTTGCGAGCATGTATCGTTTCATACCAGGTAGTTGTGTTTTGTTTTTGTATGGACTCGTAAATAAAGTGGACATTTAACCACACAGCTTAAAAAATCTGAGATAGGTTTATGATGTGCGAGGAAAAAATAAATAAATTCAAATGGAGGAAGGAATGGTTTTGGTAGTCTTAGAGGGATTAGGCGGCCTTTAGGAAGGCCTCATGCTTGTACACTTCGATCACGTTCTCAATGATTTCCCACTGGTTCTCGCGGGTAAAGTCCTTGACTAAGGGCTTGTACCACATGGCGGATTCGTCAGACTCGTCGGTGAGCGGCACCTGAATGCCGTAAGTTTGGAGGGCCAGTGACAGACACCCAATGGCCACATGGGTGGGCTTGTACTTGAGGATATTGGCGCTGTGGTGGAAGTCCTGCAGATAGGAGGCAGCTGCCTTGGCAATGGGCACCGAGTTCCATACCTCTGCGCCCACCCAGTCTTGTAGGGTCTTCATGTAGTGTAGTAAGTACTAAAAATTAGGAATTAGATTAGGAACTGTTAGGTTTCTCCCAGCAAAGGACTCACCTTGTGGGCCAGGTCTATGTTGAGATCAAATCCCAGTGTGCGTGTGATGAGCAGCTCGGCCTGGACAATGGCATCCCTCATCGACCAGTACTCATCGTTCAGATCCAGTGGGGCATTTCCCCGGTTCAGGGTGCAGTATGCCACGTTGATCACATCGCGTATCTTGACACTTTCGTCATCCTTTATTTTGCCGGCCAAATACAAAGAGGAGGCGGCAATTAGCTGGGGATTGAAAGGTATACTTTATGAGATGGAGTTCATATTGAGAGGATGGTATACCCACGAACTCATCGTAGTCACTGGCCTTGACCTCCCGGAAGAAACGATGGTATACGATGGCCGCACAGGCCGCTGTCAAAGGCTTCATTTTTAACTTGGCAGCGCACTCAAAGATGTACAGGGGCACCACGCCGGGTTTGTTCAATTTTCTGGACAGGATTGATTCTAGATCACAAATATATAGATCAAATAGCCATATTGTATTACCGATAGTCAATGGGCTTCATGGTCTGTGCCTTGTTCGACTCCACGTGCTGCTGCAATGACATTACATCCAAAACGTTTTTCATACTGCCAGATCAATCTGAATTAAACGAAAGGATGGAGGTGATTTGTATTTAAAAACCCAGCGAGTTCGTTGGCACTCGAGGAGTAAATGTTGGGAAATGAAATGAAACCACCGAAAAATCGAGAGGCGACAAACCGGTTTGATTCGACTGCAGCGTTGTAATGAAAGATATGCAATGCGCTTGGGAAAACTAACGGGGTCGGCGGTACGTCAGCTGTTGGATCGGGATCCAAATAAAATGGTGGCCAGGTTTGATTGTTTTAAGACCCCCGAACCCACTCCTCAACTGGCTTTTCAAAAATAGTTCCTATTAAAAGTGAAACAGCTGTTGCCCTAGACAGTGTTGATTAACTGTTGCTCACGATGAGCTTTACAATCAATTAGCCTACTCTCATTCAATGATTCCAACTAGCGTTAATCTAAAAAATTAACTTTATACATTTAAATTTTTAAACCAAGTATGTCAAATATAGCAATCTACACACAAAAATAGTGGATGCTCAACACTGGGCTTGTTAAGTGGAAGCTCTCTACAATTACACACTGGGGAAAATCAGGCAATCCTTTTTTAGTTGCATTCAAATCATTAAGAGTTTAGAACAGTACATATTCAAAATCTAAATCAAAATCTAAATCCATAACAAATTTCGATTTCTACTTCGATTTTATAGCAGCATGTTTAATAAAGTTATTTATAAAATTCAATGAAATTGGTATATTGTAATGCGAATAACATTTTAAGATCTGTTGTAGTATTTGTAAATGTTTTTTCCTCAGTGCATCGATGACAACGTATGATAGGCGATAGACGCACATCGATAGCTCTCGATGAGGTACACATCGCCATCGCCGCCAGCTGTTCCCCAGTGCTCCCCCGCTCCCTACCACCCACTCGTATTATCATTGCGAAAACCAAGTGCAACAGCAGTTTCTCAGCCAGTCAAAACAGCAAATGCGTCGCAACCAGTGGAAAATGGATCAATAAAGCGCCAACCTGCAACCCCTGACCACTAATTGGATTCCCTCGGGCGCCGGGCGACAGGAAACGGAAATTGCTACCCAGCAAGGCCAGCGAATTGCTTGCGAGATACACAATACACAACAAAGAAGCAAAAAGTGAGGATGAAGTCTACCAAAACGCGGGCTGCGCGCCTCACAAGCCTAACGGAGGATGTGGCCGTCGTTCCGGAGGATGCGCCCTTCCGGGCACGCCTCCACTTCCTGTTCGCCCAAATAGAGCGGGAGTTCGAGCAGCTTTACCTGGAGAATCAGTCCCGTAAGTACCTACGTAAATATGTACATATGTATGTATATAATAAATTTCATATTTATATTTTCCCTATGAGAAACAGACTTGTAAAGCAAAATAATTATTTTCCCAAGATAATCTACATATATGAATATTATTAAAACCAACTTACATTGATGGTTCTCAGAATTCCCCATAGTTTGGTCTCAAAACGTTAATAAATTTAAAATTTATAACGTTGTCTGTCGATTTCGTTTATGAAATGGATCTGCGTTTCGATTAGCTCTTTTTGCAGCCTATTCGCTAATCTATTATTCTTAAGTTAAACCTTTAATTCATCAAATTAACCTTTTACTATATTTAATACAGTGCAGGAGAAACTAGAGATAGCCACCGCCACCAAGGAGTCGGTGATCCAACAGGAGCAGCGCGTCACAGCAGGAGGATCCCTAAGCGCTCAGGCTTCTTCCACAGCCCTGGCCACGCCAGCTACACAGTCAGATGAAGTGGGTGGCAGTTTCCTGGCCGCCGCATCCAGCACACACAAGAGCCTGAAGGCCAAACTAAGCAGCGCCACCGGCGGAAGCAAGGCGAAGGCTAGCAACAAGATCAAGGCCCAGACCAGCCGCATTGTGTCCAGCTTTAAGGCACCCACAGTGGTCAGCACGGTAGTACGCGAATTCGGCGGTCACAAGGACGGCATCTGGCAGGTGGCCGCCAAAGCGGGACAGCCCATCATTGGCACTGCCTCAGCCGATCACACGGCGTGCATCTGGGGCGTTGAGAGCGCCAGATGCCTGCTGCAGTATCAAGGACACGCAGGCTCCGTTAACTCCATTAAGTTCCACCAGCAGCGGGATCTCGTGCTTACTGGCAGTGGCGATGGCACCGCACACATTTGGCAGGCGGCCGTCAATTGGGAAGTCCCAAAGTGAGTATCCTTTAATTCTTAATAGATTACATATACATCCAATTTTTTTTAGAAAGGGCCATTCTTCGGAGGAGGAGCTGGACGACAGCGATGAGCAGGTTGAGGACCGCGATCGCGTGGACACCTTACGGACTCCGCTCTGCGAGTTCACTGGCCCAGGGGGACACCTCTCGGTGGTGGTGGCCGCCGACTGGCTCTCCTCGATGGACCAGATCATCACGGGCAGCTGGGACCGGACCGCCATCCTCTGGGACGTGGAGACGGGCCAGCCACTGCAGCCTCTCACGGGACACGACCACGAGCTGACCCATGTGTCGGCGCATCCCACCCAGCGTCTGGTGGTCACCGCCTCCAGGGACACGACGTTCCGGCTGTGGGACTTCAGAGAGGCCATTCCGGCAGTCTCGGTGTTCCAGGGACACTCGGAGACTGTTACGTCTAGTGTGTTTGCCCGGGATGATAAGGTGGTGTCCGGATCGGATGATCGCACAATCAAGGTGTGGGAGCTGCGCAACATGCGATCCGCTTTGGCCACCATTCGCACGGATTCCTCTGTCAATCGACTGGCGGTGTCTAGTGGTGGTATCATCGCCATACCGCACGACAACAGACAGATCCGGCTCTTCGATTTGAATGGTCAGAGAGTGGCCCGATTGCCACGCACCAGTCGGCAGGGCCACCGAAGGATGGTGTCTTCGGTGGCCTGGGCTGAGGAACCATTGCTCGACTGCGACCTTTTCTCTTGTGGCTTCGATCGCCGCGTTTTCGGCTGGTCCATCGTCCTGCCGAAGGACAATTGAAGGCGGCTGAAACGGAGAGCTGCTCCAAAGGAATGAGGAGGTGCAGCGCTGCGGAATCCAAACATCTCTCGAACAAAGCATCTCATAGCGATGGTTAAAACTTATGTGTAAAACATTAATCATAGATCAAGTATTATGCAAACATTGTTCAAGATGTTAAATATCTAGATGTAGCCCACTGAGTGTAATTATCGTTGCTTTTTGCCAAATAGTCGTGGCATATTGTGCTGCACGTATACTACATATTATCATTGTTATAGCATATATGCATTGGGGTTGGGATGATGCGATCGGAGTGCAGAGCTTCCGACGTCCATTTCCGATTTAATCTGTGTTTTACTACCATAATACATATTATAGATGTCTAAGGCATGAACGTTTTAGCAAACATGAATAAACATAATCAAGCACCCGATTCATCGCTGGGTATATCCTAAAAATTGAATTTGATTTGGCTTTAAATTGTTTGGGAAATGGGAAGAAATTAAGTAACTAGTTTCGCTCATATTATAAATAAACAAAACTTTTATAGTAATGGGAATCATCCTTTGAATCTGATTATATATTTGATGAAATTCCTCGTATGCATTAAATGTCGCATAACTTATCAGTATCTAAGGCAATAATTTTGTAACGATTAATAATTATATACATATACTCCAACGTCCGATTCGTGGCAATATCTTTGGAATAAAATGGCAGCCGCTCACAGGTGAGCAAGCTTTAGCACCAGCAAACCCACGAGAATGCCCACCTCCAGCAGGATAATGAGAATTAGGATAATCTTGTTGTAAAGCACTTCCCGGCCCAATTTTCGGATGATGACCCTCGACCTAGACAGATCCTGATCGGCGTCCTCCAGGCGGCGGGCGGTGCGCAGTAACGACTCTCTCTGCTCGCCCAGTTCACCTAGAACCTGTTGATCGAGAACTGTTTATTAATCTCACTAAATGGGTTTTTCGCGTATTAACCTCCGCGCCCATGTTCTCCGTTTCGATTGCAATCTGGTTGGACCGCTGAATACTGTCCGTCGTCCGCTGGAGTACGTCATAGGTGCTAGCCGAGAGTTGGGCCTGCCTGCGCTCATGGTCGCTGCCTCTGGGCAGCTGGCTATACCCGGCGTGGGACATAATTTTGACAGAATTTTTTAATTAATTAAATGCAAAATCCAAAACAAAACAAAGCAGGAGTGTGACCGTAAGTCACATGTAGCGAAAGAACCAAGCGCGTCAAAACATGGGCTAACGCATTGTAATTTATTGTGAATGGCAATGCAACCTGTTGGCTCTTTACACGTTAAACAGCACTGGCTTATGCTTGAATTAAAGAAAATAATTTCGATTCATAGGAATATTTTACATACCAAACCAGCGTTGCTATATTATTATTAATAAGAACAACAACATACAAATTATAAAACTATATATTCTTAAAAATCTTGTTTCTACATTAATGACATAGTCGTGTTTATTTTGATTTTTTTAATTTTGGTTCTATATTTCCTATAAAAACTGTATAAGATAATAATAAATAAATGTAGTACTCATATTTTGTCTATTCATAACATTTAAATTCACTATAATAATTTTTTTTTGTAATACTTTGATTTAATATTCTTACCAATTATTTGTTGTTTTTAGAACATATTATCTTTCTTAAAGCACTCAGTATTGATATGATGTGTAATTTCTATCATCATTATTTAATGATTCCTGTAATTGTTGTGCTTGATTGATATTATTTTTAATTTGACAATTAATGTTTTTTATAAATAACAAGCAATTGACAATTTGATTTGTCGGACAGGGATAGTTAGTTTTGCTACCTAGAAATAGAAAATGTCCCCATTTATCAGTACCATTTCAGCCAAAGATCGATCGACTCACCTTGTGCCCCGCCCACCTTAGTTGCTAGGGCCGACAAGAGGGCCGATTTATAGAGCCTGACAAAACCAAAACAAACAACTGTCAATATCAACTCGACTTATCTAGACCAGGGAATTACTTGGTTGAAGCGTTATTAATTTAAATTGATAATGGGGGAGTCGGTGGCTACGCAATGCGGACATTTGTACATATGTAGTGCTCGAGGATTTCGACTTTAGTACGAGTATTTGTCGATTTCTGATTTCTAATTTCTGATAACGAACCCCGATCATACTTATTTGGCATGCCCACTTGGGGAGAGTGAGTGCTCGATAGAGAGTCGGATCCTATAGAGGGTGTGAGTTGTAGAGAGTGAGAGATATGGAGAGCTGATTCGCGAGGTTCCCAAGTCGCGGCAGCGAGTGCCAAATTTAAACGCAGGCGATCGTTGGCGGTGAGCAGACGTGTGCTCCGCTCGATTCAGGTTCAGATTCAAATAAAGATACTACGGATACTCTCGCTCGGCAACAAACAAGTTCTAATTTTATCGCTCGCACTCGCGGGGAATCGAATCTGGTGTCTTTGGCATTAAAATTGTTTTCGGAGCAGTGACGGTAAGCGAAAAACTCGAAAAACCAAGCGGGTTCAAGGTGATCTTGGGTTGATCTTGTGTTGATCTAGGGTTTATCCCCAGAAACTAGACTACTGATCAAAAGCACGTGCTCTATCAGCCAGAAGTATTCGTAATTTAACTCCAATTGCCTGCATTCTGGCACGTGATGCTAGCTAGTTACACCCACTAGTTAGCAAAGTGGGGTGGGGGGCGGTTGGCTTACCTGTCATGGGACCCATTGTGCAAACACCTGTCAGAAGTCACAGCTAATGTCAGAGCGCCAGATACCTGGCTACTGTAGTGCTATCTCTTTCCGAAACCCGCAAGTATCTCTCAGATACGCACCAAGTTTCGCAGTGTGAGTGTTAGTCATAATACTCTCCACAGTATCTGTGAGTCGCGCTCTCTTACAGAGTCGTGAGTTTTCGAGTTTTATGCAATCATATGTGGGGGCTATCATGTGATCTTCGCTTTTTTCCAGCTTTGCCTAGAAAAATCTTCCGCTGGAACAAAAACCCAAAAAGCTGAGCTCAAGTAGTTGCAAATAGCAAACAATAAATTCCATTCGATTATGATTTATGGATCGCGCTATAAATTTGCCGTGGCACTTCCATCGATCAATCAATTTTAGCTGATTAGCCACAGCCACAGCAGACCCAGTTTATGAATGGAAAATCTGAACGGTTCTAGAAATCTAGCAGTTCCACATCTCAAGTATAGTATTTGCTGCACAAGTGCTCGTCTGGGGAATAAGCTATAGCCATTTAAAGCCCTGGCACTTGAGTTCCCGATCTCCAGTTGCGTAACTCTACCACTTATCAGCATTTTGCGACGAGCATTGCACTCCAATCGGAATATTGCAGAATTAAATGAGCCTCGCCTTTTATTGGTTCTCTATTCTTAAGCTTATATGACACTCGATTTAATTTGTTTTTAAAGTATTCATATTTTTTAAAGAAAACCACGTAATATTCATATGTCAATGGGTTAACATAGTGTCTCGGCATTTTCTAATAAAACTTTAGGAATATAATGTACCAGGATATTTATTAGCTAGCTTCCGTTTTACAACTTCAGTATATTATTAGTTCCCGTCCATGAGTTCGATGATAAGCTAGCCCATAATTGTTTTTTGTGACGCAATGGAGGCGTCATCAGAAAAATTGTAGTACTAGTGTATCTTTACTGTTGAAGAAAATGAATTGAATTGACAATTGGCGTTAATAAAAAGATGACTCTGGTATGTTTTTGTTTCTCGATCGCCTTCATTTGTGGATTCCCATTAAATTTGTTCGTATATTTGTGTGAGCGAGTTCTTAATTACCCGCAGTGAAAAAATATATGTAATTGTCATAAAAACAGAGCGCAAGAGCACAATAAAAAGTAGAAGTTATATTCGAATTCGAATTAACAACAAATAGAGAGTATGGAAACGGAGAGTAGCGGATGCGAAAAGCAAAGAAGAAAACGATAAAGAGAGAAACAAACAAAACAAAGTAAAAATTTAACGAAACTTCGAAGCGTAGCGATATTAGCCTACGCACACATGGGCGTGCGCCCGCTCCCAAGAAAAGGGGGTTGTCAATGTCAACCGCTCGCTCTCTTTCTCTCATTCACTGCCTCGCCTCTTCCACCACCCCTCTCCGCCCCCAACCAACGTTCGATTAAATGTGATTAAGGCTCACCCACAACTCGCGTGAGTGAGCCAGGAGCAACAACAACTGCATATGAACTACAGTGGAGCTCCCAATGAATTTAATCTCATCCGAAAATTTAATCTCATCTGCAACATAAATGGGAAATTTCACAACGTCAGGTACATACATATGTATGTATTTACATAAGTTGTTAAATTAAGATAAGTTTGTCGCTATAGAATGCTATAAGGTGTATTTTAAAACAAAACTGCGTACTGTCAGATTAAAAGGCATTTTAATTTATTATGAAGATGAAAAAACGGGCCTAAAATCTAATCACTCCCACGCTCAATTCGAAAGAACGTTTAATTTTGACTAACTAGATGGGGTATAAAATACTATATCATTTGGCAATTACAAAAGGACTATAAGTTATTCAAGCCACTGAAGCTTACCTGTATATCGTGGTAGCCTACACCCACACACACGCACGCAAGGCTAGGCTAGAGTCCACTCACGAAAGTGACCAGCAAAGCGGAGAGCAGAGAAAAGAAGAGGGAGAAGAGAAGAAA
Source organism: Drosophila fuyamai (assembly GCA_018153365.1). Classification (NCBI taxonomy): domain Eukaryota; kingdom Metazoa; phylum Arthropoda; class Insecta; order Diptera; family Drosophilidae; genus Drosophila; species Drosophila fuyamai. Next base: position 7,301,851 of record JAECXW010000116.1, on the reverse strand, counting down.
GGGGGATAAGAGAGGAGAGCAAACGGCAATGCCAACGCCGCTTAGGGCTTAGTTGTTGTTTTGAAGTTGAACTGGTTTACAGTTAGCAGTAAGCAGTTAGCTAGTTGGTTCAGCTGCGCTCAGTGTTTTTTCGTGTTCGAGCTGTGCGTGTGAACTGTGTACTATTGGGCAATTGCAATTGGAAACTCGATTCGAATTTTTGTTAATTTTATTAAAACAAAAGTGCGCTCGTGGAATCATTAAACAGCATTTGAGCAGGCAAGTTGCAATTGTAATACCTGTTTTTCAAATACAATTGGGTTTCGGGGGTGTTCTTGGCAGTGGGACTACAAGTTTCGAGTGAATTAATGTGAAACGAATAAATATTTACTTTGTTTTTTGTTAAGGCTTCAATCTTCTCAGAGAATTCAATTTGTCCTCAATTTGATATTGTGTTTATACAATACGATTGTATACGGTTTCTAGATTGTTATATTTATACTCAGATATTCTCTAAACTGTTATTTTATTGGTTTATGTGTGAGCAATAAAAACTTCCTATTAAAAATGATAAGCCAAAATTGTATTAAACCAACAATGAATTATAATTATTGACAACATTCTGCAACTCAAATATTCCCCTGGTTGAATTTTCTATGCCTAAAAAAACGTACATAAGAAAGGATCTTTAGGACTTGAGCTGTTTGGCCCCCAAGAGTCTGCTTTTCAAATTTGATACATCTAACTAGTAAGGCTAAAACAATTTATTTCCTATTAAAAACCATTATAACTTTTATAATTAAATATTTGTACGGCATTACTGTAGGTAATGAATAATTGACCATGGGCTATACTTGAGCAATTAATAAGTTCAAAATTTGTGCTAATTACCCGAGCTAACGATGCACTAAATGGCATTGTAAAGTTAACAAGTAGCTGCGTTATATTAGAATTTTGTCATAGGGATTTTCCGACGCCCCTGTTTCGGCACACGCCAATTCCAATTTAATAATACAATAAAAATATACAAAAACAATTTGCCGGCAAAATTCTAAAATGGTTTTACGAGCGGAGAATAAGCCACATTCATAATTAATAATAAGAGCAATTAAGGCTGCGAATTTCATGACTATGCTATTTTTAGAGAAGTGGCGACAACCAGCCAACGATTCTTAGTTATAAAGAGCCAGAAAGGAACAACAAAGTGTCAACCTACAAACAAATGTACATATTTGTTGCGCTGATAAAAGTGTAAACGAAAAATGCTGAAACTGCTCGAAAGATATGGCGACAAAGGGCGCAACAGGCGATTGGGAGCATCAAGTGGATCGAGTTGTACAGTCACAGTGCCATTCCACTGCAAATTTGATATCCATAAGCCCTGGGGGAATTCGAACCTACTGTTCAAATCCGATTTTAGCTTTTTGCAGTAGCAGGTCTTGTGATTAATGGACCTAAAAGCGCCGCAGGTTGGGTTTTTGTTGGATATCTATGACGTTTTTTCTCTAACTGGCCCCTGGCCAATTGTCTGGGCCATTTGTTTGATATTTTAATGCTGTTTTACAAATGACTAGAACGTCGCTACACTGAAAAGGAAGGATTCTACTAGAATTATGAATAATTGTTATAACCATAGGTTATGGTATCATAAGTTATTTTCGTAAAATGACTTACGAAATGAGTCAACACTTATTAAGTCTCAAAAGCTCTGGGTGGTGTCTCGTCCGGAAATTCCCGGGATTTTTTGATGATAAGGGCTTATTATTCCTATTATTAACTGCACAAAAAAAAAGAATTTATTGTTTTTGAATTGAAATTTATTCTAAAGTAAAGTCGTATCAGTTTTTTTAATTTTAGAGATTCTATTCGAGATTACATCAAATAAATATAAATTATTTTTGAAATATGTACGAAATGTTGGTCTCGATCGTCTAGTTCCTTTTGGGGCAGTGTTCTTATTTGTTGTTGACGATGACGAGAACATATTCTTAATACATACTACTTAAATATAAATGTATCTACATATAACACATCATCCGTTGTATATCTACCGCAAAAAGCAAAAGCTAATTCTCTCCTGTCGGGGAATGGGAATGGGTGTTTGGATGGAATCCGGGGCCCGGGGACCCATTAATGTTCGATAATGTGCGAGGCTGACGTCGCCGTGTCGTTGACTGTTTGGCCCGATGATGTCACAACAAACCTTGGTGTCGTCTGTGTGCACACTGCGAAATGGCGAAATGCTCTCGAGTGCAGACACCACAACGCTGACCATGGACTAATGCCCTTCCCCAGGACCTGCCCCACCCTACTATATGTCATTCTACAGTTCACCACCACTCCCACAGACGCGTCAGCGCGGAGGCGACCCAATTAAATCAAAAACAGTAATTACTTGCATTATCTGAGTTCCACCGATTTTGGGAGAAGTCAACTCTATTTGCACATGGCCGGGTTATACTTGATAATGTTACAATTATCAGTTAATTTGCTGAATTTTATCTGAAATTTTGTAGGTACCGGCATATGTTTTTGTGGGTTTTTGGATGGCTCAACTGACTTAAGGAATAAGTCGAGGAAGAGAATGCATTCATAGTCGACATAGTGATAAGAACTGTTTTGTGGTCTGTAAACAATATTGCAGCGGGTCTAGAGATAACTTGAGCACAGTTAAGATTACGAAGGCAAATACACCCTTTTAGATTACCTATTTCAAGGAAGGACAATTTGGGAAAAGAGAACTACTTCTTTTCAAGTATATAACAATATAATAGGTTGAAAAAACAAAAAAATGAACGAGATACAATATAGTTAAAACCCACATCGAAAACTATGCCATTTTGTCTCGCTAGACATCTAAGAACCATGAGCTCGACACACTTGAATCTTTATAATTCGATCATAAATAAGTCTTTTCTCGGAATTGAAATTTTGTTGATATCGTATTATGATTTCCTTTGTTGTCCCAGTCGTACTTTATATCTTTTCAAATTCCGAATACTTCCACTGTTAACAAAAATAATCAACAAAAAAAACATTCTCAGCAATCTCTCATTGTTGAAATACAAATAATGACTCTAGTCGTCTGTGTATTGTCATGTTTCTAGTCATCTGATAATTTAAATATATTGCACAATTTGTATTTCCTTTGAATATGACTTTATATAATCCCAAAATCTCAATCCCAAATGTTTTTTTCGAGCCCTTGAAAAAAGTGCAACGAGTTTGAAATAAGTTTGTACTTAACGATCCGTTGGAAGTTACGTGATTTGGCAGTCAAAGTCAAGTATGTAGAACGTGACAAGGTGTTGTAATTTAGAAACCGATTTGATATCTTATTGTATTGACTCTCTTGTTTAATTCTCTTGTTGTGCTAAAAGCCAAAACACATGGTGAGTTTCGGCCAAGTCCCGAGCACCATATGGAGCTGAAAATAGAGTGATTGCTTTTCCACACCAGAGAAAAACAAACGAAAGACAAATAAATAAAATCATTTGCAAAGCAAGCCAGCGAAATTTGTACATAAATATGTCGGATAGAATAGGGGGCGAAGAAGCACTGAAAGCAAAAATGAAGGAAAATCAATAGTATAAGCTAAATTCCTAATAAATTTGTTTTAACATTATATAGATTTTTAAAACAGTATTTAAACTAAGGTATTAAATCGGTAAATCATCTTTTACCAAATTGGAAAACATTTTAATTTGTTATTTAAAATTCCACTTGTATACGATATTGTAGCCCAGACAAAACACTCACTGAGGGCGAAAACAAATCGGTCGGTGCTGCCTTTCCTTATTTTAATTGCACGTCTGCGGAATGCCGAATCTAACCCCCATCCCAACCCCTCTTTTCGCCCACAGGGAACGTAAGCAGTCGCCAAGATGGGGGACATGTTCCGTAGTGAGGAGATGGCACTATGCCAGATGTTCATTCAGCCAGAGGCCGCGTACACCTCCGTATCTGAGCTGGGCGAAACCGGCTGCGTGCAGTTCCGCGACGTAAGTACGGATTGTCTTTAAAGAATTCCCCAACTAATCAGGTGATATTTCTTTTCGCAGTTGAATGTGAACGTGAACGCCTTCCAGCGGAAGTTCGTTACTGAGGTGCGGCGATGCGATGAGCTGGAGCGCAAGATCCGCTACATCGAGACGGAGATCAAGAAGGACGGCATCGTCCTGCCCGATATCCAGGATGATATTCCGCGTGCCCCCAATCCACGTGAGATCATCGACCTGGAGGCTCACCTAGAGAAGACCGAGTCGGAGATGATCGAGCTGGCTCAGAACGAGGTGAACATGAAGTCCAACTATCTGGAGCTCACCGAACTGCGTAAGGTGTTGGAGAACACGCAAGGCTTTTTCTCCGACCAGGAGGTGCTCAACCTGGACTCCTCTAACCGCGCTGGAGGAGATGAGGCCACCGCTCAACATCGCGGCAGGCTTGGATTCGTGGCCGGCGTGATCAACCGCGAGCGTGTGTTCGCCTTTGAGCGGATGCTGTGGCGCATCTCCAGGGGAAATGTTTTCCTCAAACGCTCTGATTTGGATGAGCCTCTGAACGATCCAGCCACCGGTCACCCCATCTACAAGACCGTCTTCGTGGCCTTCTTCCAGGGTGAGCAGCTGAAGAACCGCATCAAGAAGGTGTGCACCGGCTTCCACGCCTCTCTGTATCCCTGTCCCAGTTCGCACAACGAGCGCGAGGAGATGGTGCGCAACGTACGCACTCGCTTGGAGGATCTGAAACTGGTCCTTAGCCAGACGGAGGATCACCGTAGTCGCGTCCTGGCCACCGTGTCCAAGAATCTGCCCTCGTGGTCAATTATGGTGAAGAAGATGAAGGCCATCTACCACACGCTGAATCTATTCAACATGGATGTGACCAAGAAGTGTCTGATTGGAGAGTGCTGGGTGCCCACCAAGGACTTGCCCGTCGTCCAGAAAGCTCTGTCCGATGGATCTGCTGCCGTGGGCAGCACCATCCCATCGTTCCTCAACGTGATCGACACCAACGAACAACCGCCGACCTTCAACCGGACCAACAAGTTTACCCGTGGCTTCCAAAATCTGATCGATGCCTACGGAGTGGCCTCGTACAGAGAGTGCAATCCAGCCCTGTACACATGCATCACGTTCCCCTTCTTGTTTGCCGTGATGTTCGGCGATTTGGGCCATGGTCTGATTCTGGTCCTTTTCGGAGCTTGGATGGTGCTCTGCGAGCGCAAGTTGGCCCGCATCCGCAACGGTGGTGAGATCTGGAACATCTTCTTCGGCGGTCGCTACATCATTCTGCTGATGGGTCTGTTTGCCATGTACACTGGTTTGGTCTACAACGACGTGTTCTCCAAGTCTATGAACCTGTTTGGATCGCGTTGGTTCAACAACTACAACACGACCACTGTCTTGAGCAATCCGTCTCTGCAATTGCCGCCCAACAGCTCCGCCATAGGCGTCTATCCCTTCGGAATGGATCCTGTGTGGCAGCTGGCCGACAACAAGATTATCTTCCTCAACAGCTTCAAGATGAAGCTCTCGATCATCTTCGGTGTGCTGCATATGGTCTTCGGCGTGTGCATGTCAGTCGTAAACTTCACCCACTTCAAGCGCTACGCCTCCATTTTCCTGGAGTTCGTGCCCCAGATCCTCTTCCTGCTGCTGCTCTTCGGCTACATGGTTTTCATGATGTGAGTTTACCTAAAAAATTTCTCTTTTATTTAATTTGATACTTAATCATTTTATATGTTTTTCAGGTTCTTCAAGTGGTTCAGCTATAATGCCAGGACGAGCTTCCAGCCGGAGACTCCCGGCTGCGCTCCCTCAGTGCTGATCATGTTCATCAACATGATGCTATTCAAGAACACACCGCCGCCCAAGGGATGCAACGAGTTCATGTTTGAGTCCCAGCCCCAGCTGCAGAAGACCTTTGTGCTCATCGCCCTGTGCTGCATTCCCTGGATGCTGTTGGGCAAGCCCCTGTACATTAAGTTCACCCGCAAAAACAACGCTCATGTAGGTTTCCTATGAGGCTAAAATGAGTTAAACTTATATTAATAATATATTTATTTTAATTTTCCCGATAGGCTAAGCACAATGGTCAGCTGACCGGCAACATTGAGCTGGCCGAAGGCGAAACCCCTCTGCCCACGGGCTTCTCTGGAAACGAAGAGAACGCTGGAGGTGCCCATGGCCACGAAGATGAGCCCATGAGCGAGATCTACATCCACCAGGCCATCCACACCATCGAATACGTGCTCAGTACTATTTCGCACACGGCTTCCTATCTTCGTCTCTGGGCTTTGTCCCTGGCTCACGCCCGTAAATATGCCTTTAAAATGACTTTCTGACTACTAGTTACTAATACTATACGAATTTTAGAGCTCTCCGAGGTGTTGTGGCAAATGGTCTTGTCCCTGGGCCTGAAAATGTCCGGCGTGGGCGGCGCCATCGGCCTGTTCATCATCTTCGGCGCCTGGTGCCTCTTCACCCTGGCCATTCTGGTCCTCATGGAGGGCCTGTCCGCTTTCCTGCACACACTGCGTCTGCACTGGGTGGAGTTCATGAGCAAGTTCTACGAGGGAATGGGCTACGCCTTCCAGCCCTTCAGCTTCAAGGCTATCCTCGATGGCGAGGAGGAGGAGTAGATCCAACCGAATGTGCTCAAACTAGGGAGAAGTGTATACAATTATCAGCAACCTTTGTTTACTCTCAGCCCAAACTATTTTGATTGTTTGTTAAATGTTTTTGTTTTGTTTAATTTTGCGGATATTGTCAGTATTGTGGTGCTCTTCCCACATTTTTTGTACCCTCCGTTTTGTATTCCATCTGTTTTAAAAGTATTCCTCATTTGAGTTGTGCCTAGTATTCTCAAAAACTGTTTCAAAAGCAATAATTTGATATTCATTGTTATAATAATACATACTTATACAAATATTAATTGTAATAAATATACAGCAAAGAAGAGAACAGCAAAAATGTGTCGTGTATCATTAAAAGAGATTGGTAGATCCTAATCCATTTTTGGTAGAACTGTTATACCAATTTAATTTGTATAGCATTCTTTTAGGGCGTCGTAACAATTGTTATACAGTCAAGCTTCCTTAACCCGAACCAAATAAAAAGTTATAGGTTTGGAGAATTAATTGTGCCGGCTTCTCACTCACTGTTGACAGTTAAATAAATTTCACCAACTCAGACTGCTTGTTTGCAAGCATTGCTTATGCGTATTTACATTTATTGTAGTTGCTATTGATTACATACATATGTGACACGTATGTGGTAGACTAGAAATTAATTTGTAATTATCTGACAATTGATTTTTAATTCCAAGCAGTTCAGAAATACACCCAAGGCGAACTATGAAATGATAAGGAAAAGACTATAATGTTGGGAAGGGGAATCGATATTGGGGGAACGGACATTCCATCATATTGATGGATTGCTCAAGTGGTAACTGAGTTCCCCAAATATTTATCCAAGGCAGGCGACTCGTCTCCGTTGATAAGCCAGGAAAGTTGCAATCACCTCAGAACCTTCCTCGTCCAAGTCAACTGACCAGTCCGATCAGTTCGTCAGCTGCGCTCCGAATGTGCGGAGCCTATCCGGAATTTTTAACTCGAAAAAGGAGCAACAGGATCAGTGAACATGTCCAAGTGGTGGAGCTGCGGCTCCAATCAGGAGAGCAACAGTATTTTCCGCAGCGAGGTGATGTCCTTGGTGCAGATGTATCTGCAGCCGGAGGCAGCTTACGATACGATTGCAGCCTTGGGTGAAGTGGGATGTGTCCAGTTTCGTGACGTAAGTGTTCTGGGGACAAATCACCCACAATCTGAAATAAATTAAAAATACTTTGACCTCAAAATTCTAAAACAAGAGTGCCAGGATATTAAAACAAGAAATCCTTTGCAAATGTACAGATATACCACACATAGGAAACACATTTTTTTTTAAATGACTTAAATGAAATATGTTTGTGTTGGTTGTATTGTAATAAATTGTCAGGTTCAGCAACCAAATGTTTTTTAATTAATATTCCATATATATTATTTTGTAAGAATTCGTTTATAGTACAATGCAATAATTAGTCATATTAAGAGCAAAAGGCATTTCATGGATATTAAGATCTATTCTTTAACAATCTAATCCCAAATAATCTAATTCTTATGACAGCTGAACGATAAAGTGAACGCTCAACAGCGCAAATTCATTGGCGAGGTAAGACGCTGCGATGAACTGGAGCGCCGCATCCGCTACGTGACCGCCGAGTTAAACAAGGAAGGTCACAAGGTGCTCGACCTGATGGATGACTTCCCGCCGTCACCACAACCGCGTGAGATCATCGATCTGGAGGCTCACCTGGAGAAGACGGAGACGGAGATCATGGAACTGGCTGCCAATAATTTGAACTTGCAGACTAGTTTCCTGGAGCTGAGCGAAATGATCCAAGTGCTGGAGCGCACCGATCAGTTCTTCTCGGACCAGGAGTCGCACAACTTCGATCTGAACAAGAAGGGAACCCACCGCGATCCCGAGCAATCGAATGGCCATCTGGGATTTGTGGCAGGAGTGATCAGCAGGGAGCGGGAGTACGCCTTCGAGCGGATGCTGTGGCGCATCTCCCGAGGCAATGTCTTCGTTCGTAGGTGCGATGTGGATGTCGCCCTCACGGATCCCAAGACAGGCAATGTGCTCCACAAGAGCGTGTTCGTGGTCTTCTTCCAGGGCGACCAGCTGCAGGCCAGGATCCGCAAGGTGTGTACAGGCTTCCATGCCCACATGTACCCGTGTCCCAGCTCGCATGCCGAGCGGCAGGAGATGGTGAGGAATGTGAAGACCCGACTGGATGACCTCCAAGCCATCATAAACCAGACAAGTGACCACAGGACCTGCGTGCTGCAGGCTGCCTTGAAGCAGCTTCCCACCTGGAGTGCCATGGTCAAAAAGATGAAGGGCATCTACCACACGCTGAACCTATTCAACGTGGACCTCGGCAGTAAGTGCCTGATTGGCGAGGGCTGGGTTCCCAAGAGAGAGCTGGAACTGGTGGAGGTGGCTCTGGCCGCCGGATCAGCCTGTGTGGGCAGCACTGTGCCCTCGTTCATCAATGTGCTGGATACCAAGAAGGAGCCGCCGACCCATTTCCGGACCAATAAGTTCACTCGTGGATTCCAGAATCTGATTGATGCATATGGAATCGCTGGCTACCGTGAGGTTAATCCGGGTCTGTACACTTGCATCACCTTCCCTTTCCTGTTCGCTGTTATGTTTGGAGATATGGGTCACGGTACGATCCTCTTCCTCTTGGGTCTCTGGATGGTGATCGACGAGAAGAGGTTGGCTAAGAAGCGAGGTGGTGAGATCTGGACCATCTTCTTTGCCGGACGATATATTATCATGCTGATGGGTCTGTTTGCCATGTACACGGGCTTTCACTACAACGACATATTCTCCAAATCGATCAATGTATTCGGCACTCATTGGGTCAATGTGTACAACAGAACCACTGTGTTGACTAATCCCACCCTGACGCTTAACCCCTCGGTGGCCACGCGCGGTGTTTATCCTATGGGCATAGATCCCATCTGGCAGTCGGCGTCCAACAAGATCATTTTCCTGAACACCTACAAGATGAAGCTTTCGATCATCTTTGGAGTACTGCACATGGTTTTCGGCGTGTGCATGTCGGTGGAGAATTTCGTGTTCTTCAAGAAGTACGCGTATATCTTCCTGCAGTTTGTCCCGCAAGTCCTCTTCCTGCTGCTCATGTTCGGCTACATGTGCTTCATGATGTTCTACAAGTGGGTCAAGTACAGTCCAACCACCGACGTGACGGCCGATAGTCCCGGGTGCGCACCCTCGGTGCTTATCATGTTCATCGACATGGTGCTTTTCAAGACGGAGACGGCCTTGCCGGGCTGCGAAGTTAATATGTTCCCAATCCAGAGGAATCTCGAGATGATCTTTTTAGTGGTGGCGCTTCTCTGCATTCCCTGGATCCTGCTCGGAAAGCCACTGTATATTAAATTCCAACGTCGCAACAGGGTGAAATTTTATTAGCTAAGCATTTGGTTTCTTACTTAATTAATTTTTTTAATTTCTTACTTTTAGCCCGCTGGACCATTGGTGGAGGTAGACGAGATCGTGGAGAAGATAGAGGTTACTACTGGCAAGGAAATCATCATTACGGAGGTAGCTGAGGCCCACGAGTCAGGTGGACACAGCGAGGAGGATGACGAGCCCATGAGTGAGATCTGGATCCACCAGGCTATCCACACAATAGAGTATATCCTCAGTACCATTTCACACACGGCCTCCTATCTGCGTCTCTGGGCCTTGTCATTGGCTCATGCCCGTAATAATTTCCTGGTTCCACAATGGATGCACTACTAATTAGAGATTTTCTTTCAGAGCTCTCTGAAGTTTTGTGGACCATGGTGCTGGCGATGGGACTGCAAATGGAAGGCTATACCGGTGCTATTTTCCTGTTTTTCATCTTCGCCGTTTGGGAGTTCTTCACTATTGCCATCATGGTAATGATGGAGGGACTTTCCGCCTTCCTCCATACTTTACGTCTGCACTGGGTAGAGTTTATGAGCAAATTCTACGTGGGAAACGGCTATCCGTTCACTCCCTTCTGCTTCAGGGACATCCTGGTTGTCATCGAAGATGATTAGAAGCACATGGAACAGCCCCATTGGGTCGCTCATTTAAAATTATTAATAAAAGAAGCATTACAAAAAACTTTAATGTACTTTATTAACAACTGCTACAATGCAAAAATATGGATTTTTAATATTGTCTGTTTTCAAGATTATTTAAATAGAAAAATAATATTCATGAAATAACTTTAGTTTAGAAAACTTTTTCATGTATTGGATAACGTAACCATCATAGTTTTGCGTCAGATTTTTATTTGCTTGAAATTTAATTTTAGAAATAAGGATAAATAATGTTGAAAGTAACATTGTGTTTTAGAATGACTACCTGTTAATCATTTTTTCTAGACAAGTATTAGATATTTTTTATATATTTTGTATAATGCTAATCTTAACACTACAATATTTGAAGCCTTTTTAGCTGCACCAGAAACTAAAATCAATTGTTGCCGCGAAGCATTATATTTTCCGATTTCAAATCTTCAACCATTTCACTGTGGAAAAAAAAGAAAAAAATATTTTCTATAAGTTTTGAATCTTAAGAATAAGGACCACGTTTAATTGACCGTTGCCTTAATAGTTATTTTTTTTACTTTTTAAAATTGTTTTGAGAATTATTGTAACAACTTAATATTATACAAATTATTATAAATTAGAATAATTACTTACATGGCATCTCGTTCAATGTGTGTTAACATACGAATTTCATTAACCAACGTCTTTTGGGTAAGATCAAACCACTTCTTTTTTGTTTTAAGCTCCTCGGCAATCAAAGAAGTATTTGCATTTATCTCTTCCACATCTTTTTTTATGTTTTCTATATGCTTCTTCAGTTCATGGTAAGGCTGAAACAGTAAACATCTTGAATAAAATTATTTTCAATTTGAAGATAACGTAAAATATCCGTTATTTCTACAGGTCTCAATTTACTAATATTAAGTATCATTTATCTTCTACATCGGGCTTGTCACAGTAATAATCTAAAGTTGAACGCGTAAAAGTTTAGTTGAAACTTTTCTGCATAGCACATTTTAAAAAATGTAGGAAAATAAAATAAAATTATTAAGTTTCCGATTGTTCCTTAAAATGGAGAAACGGTATAATCGAGTGCGTCAATTTTAACATACCCGTTACATAACTAAACACTTTAAAAATTAATTTGCAGTCTCTATACTACAAGCAAAGAGCACCACTTAAATTAAGTTTGCTAATGACTTTTAAATTAAAGATTTGATTTCGAAAGTTGTTGGTGTGCCCCTAGATGCCCCTACAATGTTCCCACTTAAATTAAGAATTGAGAGTTTGGGAGCAGAGGTGCTCTCATACCATAACAGTGAATTCGTCGAAGGGACTCTGCTGCTTCAGTGCCTCCTTGTCCTTGAGGATGGTCTTGCAGTAGTCTGCATAGGCCTCATCCACACTGTTCTTCTGAATACAAAACTGGTTGAGCGTATTTAATAAATATTGGTTCTTGTCTTTCAGAACCTCGATATTGGGCACCACATTCCTGGAATGAATAATGGATATCAGAGTGGCGTACTTCTCGGCCCGCAGCATCTTCATCTGATCTTTCATTCCGGCGATCTCCGCTGCTTTTTGAGCATTCTCGTCTCGCTGCCATTGAAATCATTATTTAATAAATATGTTGTAATTGTTTTTTTTGTTAACTTACCAACTTCATTAGGACCTTATCTAAATAGGCTGTCATTTCATTATCTTGTGTAAGTATCGCGCCATTTGAAATGTCCTCATTGTTTTCGTTATCAGAAGCCATTGCCTCTATAGTTTGCCACTCACAATTTTATTTACTTTTATAGAACTATTCAAGCTCTAGCGGAGTTTTTGCGTTTAAAATGGCGGAAGTAGTGCTAGAAAACGAAAAACATGTTGCTTTTGACAGTAATCGATTTCTTATCGATTAATAAGATAGCGCCCATATTCATTTTTTAAATATTTATAATCGATTTTTGCAGATAGTTACTTGAAATTAGCTTAACAATTCCGAAAAGTATTTAGAAAAAAAAGCGGGATTTGGCAAGCAGTTGATAGGCGAATCCAAAAGAGTATCTGCTAATGTCTAGAGGTATTAAAACACCTATAAAAATATTCTATCTCCTAATAACTAAAAAGTCAACGTAAAGTTCCAATTTTGTGGGAAACCTTGCATAGCTTAAAAAATCAACTAACAGGGTTGAATTCATTTAAGCGGTGGTCAAGATTTCTAGAATTCACGTTTTCTGACTTTTAACAAACCGTGACCGTGGGCGAGGATGCCTAAGAATATGGCATTTGGCAATCAAACTCCGACCTCAGTTCAGAGAGGTTCGGAGGTTCAGAGGTTCATTGATAAACGCAGCATTCCAACGACCCACTTTCATGTGGGCTTGGGTTACGTTGGCGGTGCATTGGAAGAAGGTCAGTGCATCGAGGGCAGCGTTCAGCGGAAAATATTTGCGGAGGGCAGCAAAATTCACTGGTGGGAAAAAAACGGGGAGTTTATTTAGAGGTGGTGGTTTTAGAACTCCGGTCAGTTGTGGACCCATCGAGCAACGGTCAGGTCTCCGGGCTTTCAAACAATATGTGGCACTTGCGCTTCGCTTTGGTTCTGTTGGGCCTGGCGATTGTGTGCTGGGCGGACACCCTGGTCCAGCTCAATGTGAATCGTCCTTATAACGATGTGAACGAGAAATTCGTGAGTTTTGCCGTCCGGCCGGAGGATCTGTACGATGCTTTGGATGGCAAGAATCGCAAGGCGGTGACCAGTTTGGCCAATCTACTCGGAGATGCGTACATCAAGTTCGTGGGAGATTTCTACTTCGCCAGTAATGCCCCGACTAGACTGCGAAACCCCACCAAGATTATCTGGAAAGGATTTAATCGCTGGACCAAGTAAGTCGAAGGTTTCCACTCTTCTTTCTCCCTTTATTATCCATGTATTTTTCTCGAAGGGCCGTAAACTGGACCATGATTATTCCGGTGCCATATGCTCCAGATGAATGGGACTCCATGCACACGCTCAAGATCCTAAACACCTCCTATATGGTGGGCATCACCGACTGCATCTGGCAGCTGGGCACCGATTTTGGCACGTCGAGGGCCAAGGATTACGTCCAGGAGCTGCGAACCCTTAAACTGATGACGGATACCTTTAAACCATATGTGGACGACTGGCAGCTTATGGGGGCGGATATCTCTGCAGGAAGCAGTGCGGATGAAACTAAGAGATATGTGGATATGTCCAAGGATCTGAATACAGCCTTTGGGTGGACGCAGTAAGTAATTATTAATTAGGATCTGGCAGAATCCCTTGCCAAACTTAAAAGTTATCTATTCAATGAAACGCGTAAAATAAAATAATTCATATTTTAATACAAACGCTGAAGTTCCTAACACATTTTCATATTTTCTTTATCTAAACCTAACTAATCCCAAACAATTTAGTGAAACTGAAACTAAATTATAAATCGAAGTACCCATATTATTAAGGCATTCTTTAAGGTTTCGTAATCCCAACTAACATTTATCATTGATATTTGTTTCTTTAAAACTTAATTTAAAACACATTGCTTACAACTTTATTAACTATTGTTTAAATGACTTTTCTTAATTTCAGGCCTGCGAACATGCTGCCTAAGTCAAGTTTGGGTAGCTACTTGTACGACAGCGATCCTGCTCTGCGAATCCTCCAGCAACAGCGGGTTCCGCTGTGGTTGACGTTGCCCGAGGAGCGATCCTCGCAGAGATTAGTGGGCGACGAGACCACGGATGCGCTGCGATGGGCCCAAACGCTGGGGGATGCGGCCACCAGTGGTTTCGATGTGATCTTCAAGCGCATGTCCCTGTTGGACTTCGAGCGACCCAACTTCAGTCTGTATGTGACTGCTCTGTTCAAGAAGGTCATGGGATCGAGGGTGTTTCCAGCCCGACCCCTAAATGTCTTTGCGCCGAGCAACAAGCTATACACCCATTGTGCGAGTGCCGTATCTGGGGGATTGGCTTTTATGGTGGTCAACACCGAGGAGCAGCCCAACACGATTACAGTGAAGAGTTCCAGCCACTTGACTAGCAGCGAGATTTGGCAATATGTCCTGACTGGTCTGGATCAAAGGGTGCAGCTGAATAATGTCCGTTTGCACCTCAACGCCACTTTGCGTCCGCTGATCAAGCCAATAGATCCAAGCAAGCCTCTGCAATTGATCACGCCCAGCATGTCGGTGAGTTTCTGGGTATTACCCGATGTAAACCTAGAACACTGCCAGTTCACGGAAATGGAGGCGGGCGATTCCAGTGTCGAATCCTCTAAGGAGAAGCGCCGTTCATCCCGCTATAGCTCTGCCGATCGATTACTCCAGCGTTTGATTGAGGAAACTGCCGTAGCCCGGGGTTCTGTGCAGAGTTCCATTAATCGCCACCGACGCTTTGTCATTGATAAGGAGGAAACCCCAAGCACTTTGCTCGAGCGCCTTCTGCAGCATTTCAAGGATGACAGTCCGACGAAGAGGGATTCAGACGATGGCAAGGAGAAGTCGGTAAAGCCCCATAAAGCATTGGCCTGGTTGTATCGGGTGCTCGAGCAGACCCACGATCTGGGCAAAAAGCGGGCAAGGCGTAGCACATCCAGCTATTCGGGACCCTTCTTCTACAACCGTCAGGGTAAGAAAACGGCATTGACCAAGAAGATTACGGAGATCCGTAAGCCCGAAAGGAAGAACAAGCCCCTCTTCGACTTTGACGAGTTCGATGAGGAGAAGTTCTTTAAGCGGATCGGAGAGAAATCAGAGGAAAGTCCCACTTATACAAGGCTGCCAGAAGGCGATGTCCATCTAAAGAATATCGAGAGTGTGGATGGCGAGGAGAACGAGCAGGAAGCTGAGGCAGAGGCACCCAAGGTGCGCCGAACCAAGTCCAAGAACCAGCTGAAGATTATTCAACGAGTTGAGGAGGAGGAAAACAGACAGGAACAGGAGCCAGAGCAATCAGAACGAGGTGCCAAGTTGCGTCTACTGCCCACGGAATTCTTCGAGGCACTACCGGCTCCCAAGCCAAATAAACGATTGAATTTGGGAGCCACCTTGAACTCCCTGCTCTTTCCGGAACCCTTCTCCAGCAGGGCTACCATGGCCAAGAGTGCTGCAACTAAACCTAAAGCTGCTGAGGAGCCCGAAGAGGATGTGGAACCCGTACCGAGTGCCAGAAGGCGGCACTCTAGGATTGGACATGTAGCTAATGATTTTTTGCAGGCGCAAAAAGAGCTGGGAAAGCATTTCCTGGGTCACATAAACGAGCATGAACACGAGTTTTCACTGGGTGATGAGGCCATCCGGGAAAGTTCCCTGGAATCGGGGGATTTGGGAAAGAAATCCCCTGCTCAGGACCTATTTGGAACCAAGAAAGCAGCTCCAGCTCTGCATAAGAATCTTCCCCAGAAGACGGCCGACGAAGGGATTACTTCCTGGTGGGATCTACCTGCAATGCGAAGGCGTCGTGCGATAGCGCCTGGCAATTCAATAGAAGAACTCCGCTCCAATGGCATTGACAAAGCGGATCGCGAGGAGATGCTGCCCCTGGGCAGGTACACCTTCTACGAGTACAAGGTGGATCAGAGTTCAGAGAAGGATGCAGGCCAACCCAAAGAGGAGAAGGAGTCCAAGATAATGAAGATTAGCAAGACTTCTGGCAAGGATCGTAGTCTGACAGCCATCTCTGAAAGTCTCGTGAGCTCTGTTAAATCAAAGGTCTCCCGCTTCATCAACATCATCTCCAACCACATGAACGAGTGGTACAATACCCTTACCAAGCACCTTGATGCGGACACAGAACCCCAAAAAACCCGCAGGCAAAACAGTATCGACAAGTAGAAACAGTTATCTTACGAAAATTAAATAGCTTGTGTAAACTAACACCATTAAATCGTAATGTAAATATGTACTATTCTTAGTGGCATTTAATGGAACCTTATTTGTGCGATAACTCTCCGAGAATTATCTCTTTCAAATAAAAAACCCAGGACTTAGGCAACGAACTAGATGGGCTTAGACTAAGCTTTTTATAGATTGTTGAGCTTTCTATTTTGTACCTTTTCAAATTTTACTTAAATAATAAAATAAAATACAAAAAAATAACAATATTTTTTTTTTCAATAAAGCTTTATAGAAGTAGCTCCATGGTCTTTAAAGTATTTTTGGTAGCTAAAAAATTAAATATATTTAATGAAACCCTTTTTAAAATAATTTCCAAATTACTAATACTTACCTTTTAAAAATGTATATAAGAGAAATATCTAGCCCTTATGTAAAAAAAACCTAAATTCAAATCAAATTACCACCATTTGCATGTACATTTTATTGTCTAAATTGTTTCCCCCTTTTCGTGATTTCCCTGAGTTTATCGTACAGTAATAACGTTTTTGTTATTATAAAAATTAATTGCTGGCCATTATTTTCTACATAATTTCAGGTCCATTATTTTAGCCGCATAACGACTGGAAAGCTTTGCGAAGCTCCCGACAGGTGGCTTTTCTAGACTGGCTTTCTTGGTGCCCACTCCCCAGATCTTTCTCTTATTGTTGGTAACTAGTTTTTCTCCCTCTTTGCTTCGCTCTTTCTCGAAATGACCCGCTTGTAAAGACGGGCGCAAAGAGGAGCCATGAAAGCGGCTAACCTGTTACCATGGCTATAACTGAAATAACAAAATCATCGCGACTATGGCAATACAATACCAACCGGTGGAGACGATCGCGCATTCTCAGCAGCCTCGGCTTTATAATCGGAATTCGGATTTCAGTCTCCGTGCGATCGTTCAAGGCGAAGGTTGTGGCAAGCTTTTGGATCTTCCAATTTCTATTCGTTCCGCAGATAGTCCAAAGTGCAGACCGGACCAACATCAGTTGCAATAAATTATAGATCAGCCAAGAGCCAAAACAGGTGAGTGTGCACTAAAAACTTGTCTCTGGCTGACGAAAATCAGCGAACAGCAGCCGTAAACGGGTCAAGTTTTATGGGTTTTTATATAGACCGCTTTGAGACTGCATTCAGGGCGGGGTTCTTTTGGGGAAGATCGGGGATGGGTTTCTTGAGCAGTGCATGCAAGCGTAACCAGAGCCAGTCTTTGAGTCTTGAGGAAAGCACTCGGAAATCTTTGTGACGTGGACAGCGAAAAATAACAAAAAGAAAAAAACCAGAAACTCAAAACTACATGAAACTTCAGACTTTCTTTCTTTCTCAACCTTCTTTCGTTTTGGCTGCCAATGAACTTTGTTGTATGTTTTTTTTTTGCGGCGTTTCATCATAATAAGCCATAATTACGCACATGTGTGAAAGTGAAAGTGTAGATTTTCACAACAGCTCCCCAAAATCGATTTTTGACAGGCACTGATAAATGTTTGGAATTGTGAAAACCTTCGCCGACTGACCGATAACCGAAAAATTAAAACCCCAAAACCAAACTCGTTTAGTTTGGCCATAAGACAATCGTCTGGCCTTCGCTGCCTTCGGTATTATATAATCTGATTTGCATGTTGACACGGATATATAAATATGTAGTATACACACCTCGCAATATTTGTAGGATGGGTTTCATCTTCGGTTGGCTGCCAACCGAGCACTATGTGCGCGACATCATCCTCATGACTTTATTGGCCGCCATAGTGGCCACATTGATGAGCATTCGGTTCTATCTGCGCATCACGGCGGGACGATGTTTCACCGAGGTAACGAATGAACCTCCCCCAATCGCCAAAGCCCAATCCCAGTAACTATGGTACCCAAAAATTAAGACTGATAGATCCCCACGCCCAGAAATCGTGACACGACTCCAATATTTCTCTCCTTTTTTTGGGTTTTCTTTCCACTTCCGAAGCGAATTGTTTTCAAATCTTTTAGATGGGTCGTCGTATACATACAAATTTTATTGGATACCTCTTAAAAGACAGTGAAATGTAGTTATGGTTGATCGAATTTATTACGATAAGTTGGTCACTAAGCCAAGTTCACACAGTTAAACTGAAACCGTATTTAAGCTAAGAGGTTATTTAAGAGTTTACCTAACAAAATATTCTCAAGCCAAGTGAATTTTTCAAATATATTAACAGTTTTGCTCAAATGTATCTATTAATTAGAAAATTAAACTCATATTTTGATTTTCGACATAAAAACTTAAGAAAATACAAGTAAATATAGGTGACAAACAATGCATACGCAATATTGCCAGTGTCTCTAGCTAAGCCTTAGGAAAATTTCATAATGTCTGGAAAAACCCCCATTGAATTAAACAAATTCTGTAGCCTGTCATATATTCCAACTAAGTCCAATAGAATTACTATGAAATCACTGCTTGTAAATGGTGGCACAATCTTGTTATTATATTGGTCACTTGCGACGCGTCGACTTAATTACAGATTTAATTAGATACTTGCTGAGAGATGCGACTACGTCACTTCTCTGAGATACGATTTCCACCTGACAGTACATTGTCTAAATGCCACAAAACATCTAAGCTTTAGCATCTCGGTTACAATCTGGGCGATCGCTTACCTGTGATTCACAGAAAGCTCTCAACTCGGACGACAATTAAGAGACCCGTTAATGGGTATAAAAAGTAAGATACTTTCCGTTCCAGACGAACTGCGATTACTGTGTCTGTGACCGAGCGCCTACTAATTACTATTGTACACATATTTCCTTACCGCCCTAGACCGTGTCATTTTCGATCGCAGCCTCCTATTAACTGATTAACCTCTGACATTGATTACAGACAAAGATGGAGGGCAAGACCGTTATCATCACTGGCGCCAACAGCGGAATTGGCAAGGAGACGGCCAAGGATTTGGCAGGACGTGGAGCCCGCATTATTATGGCTTGCAGGAACCTGGAAACTGCCAATGCAGTGAAGGGTAAGTGTGATAAATAATAAACATAACCAATTAAAAGGTGACACTTAAAAGTATATTGTTATCACCTATAAACGTTTTTACTTTTATTATTAGATTTTAAACAACAAATATGTACATGATCATTACCTACATAAAATTATACACATTTTGATCTAACACTTTGTTTAATTTTAATAAATTTAAATTTGATGAGTTATTTAAGATGAAAATAGATACTCAAAATAAAATAATAATAAAAATAAAATAAATAGGGAGTTTCAGAAGGTTCTTTATTAGTGATCCATTTTTATGATACTTTAAAATCTGTTTACATTGAAAGTAAAATTCCAAAGTAATAGTTTATTTTCCAATTGACAGATGAGATCGTCAAGGAGACGAACAACAGCAAGATCCTGGTCAAGAAACTGGACTTGGGCTCCCAGAAGTCCGTGCGGGAGTTCGCCGCCGACATCGTGAAGACCGAGTCAAAGATCGATGTGCTCATCCACAACGCCGGCATGGCCTTGGCCTTCCGTGGCCAGACGAGTGAGGATGGCGTGGAGCTGACCATGGCCACCAATCACTACGGCCCCTTCCTGCTGACCCACCTGCTCATCGATTTGCTGAAGAAGAGCGCACCGGCTCGCATTGTGATCGTGGCCTCGGAGTTGTACCGCCTGTCCTCGGTTAACTTGGCCAAGTTGAACCCCATCGGTACCTTCCCGGCTGCCTACTTGTACTACGTGTCCAAGTTTGCCAACATTTACTTTGCCCGCGAGCTGGCCAAGAGGCTGGAGGGCACCCGGGTGACCGTTAACTTCCTGCATCCCGGCATGATTGACTCGGGCATCTGGCGCAACATTCCCTTCCCCCTGAACCTGCCCATGATGGCCATTACGAAGGGATTCTTCAAGACCACCAAGGCCGGAGCCCAGACCACCATCTATTTGGCCACATCAGATGAGGTGGCCAATGTGTCTGGCAAGTACTACATGGACTGCAAGGAGGCCACCCTCAATGCCGCTGCCCTTGACGAGGAGAAGGGTCTTAAGATCTGGGAGGAGTCCCTGAAGATCGTCAAGCTCACGCCCCAGGAACCCAAGATCTAGTCGGTTTCTTCCGGGCTGAAAGCTAGTATACAGCGTCTATGCGCAATTAACTGATTTGCTTTTCTTGTTATTAAGGGGGAGTTTACTGTAGACTAAGTTTTTCATCTCAATAAATAAAAATTTGGAAAAAAAAGTTTTGTTCCATTTTGTAAATTGCTGCACAAATTTAGAAACGGGTAAAGAATTCATAGATCCTAAATTCGAGTTTCTTCACAACTGGGTTTTTATTCAAAACCAAGCAAATGATTTATGATCGAAGCTTGTATTTCAAATGAATTTTTTTGCTTTATCGGTTCACCCTGTAAAATACCTACAGCAGCATCAACAAATGACTTTTAAACACAGAGTAAACCAATTTCTGAACAGAGAATTGAATGAATGGGCTCGAATAAATGTTTAAATTGAGCAGATAGCCATCCTGGACACAACGTTTCAATTTCGGTTCATGAGAAATGCTGAGAACGGCAAATCACAGCGCCAATCGGGTAAAGTAACCCGATACACATGGAGAAGGGAGTAAAAGGCGGGGAAAGCCCAAAAATTCTCACACAAAATTTCGCCGGACTCGGTCACCTGTTGATGGGGGTGAGGGGTGGAATCCACGGAGGACTCCCAGGGGGACTCCACCGGCAGACATAATCTGATAAAATTGCAGTCGCATCCTCTGCTGGTTGTCACCACTTTTGTATCTTAACGTGCAGAGGGTTGCGGTTGTTCGCTTTTGGGTAGATTATTATCAGCTACTCGACGGGCACGTGACCTGCTCGATGATGATAGTGCCGATCGGTGGCTAATAATATGTTAAATGGCGTAATTGAAATTTAATATTTATGCAAAGGATTACAGGATAATCATTTGCGGTTCGCCAAAATGGCATTAAAGATAGCGGAGCGTGCGGCACCGCAGATAATTGAGGGACAAAACGCCCTTAATTCGCTACTGTGAGAAACTTATTCATCATCAATTAGATCTTCTCACAGCATTTGTTTACGGAAGTGATTCCCTAATAAAAAACAAACAGCGACTGCGTTTTTATTGGCTTGTCCCTGTCCTTCAGGATACTAACTCCATTGATAAGGAATACCAGTGGTGAACCCTTCTGGTCCTGTCCCCTCTTTGTTTTCCCAGAAAGTATCGCCTTACAAATTCAATTTGGCGCGCTTCACTCAAGTGTACTCACATCCAAAAGGACGAAAGGACATTGTTGTGGCCAAGTTCAGCTGTAATTCAAGTAGTTGTCTCCTTTTCTTGGGGGAGTCCTTCGGCGTACTTATACTTCTCGTCCAGGGTTTGTAATAAGTCGCGCGCATTTAATAAGCTGGCTTAGGTTTTTAATAAGAAGTGGGTTATGCGACAGTCCCGATCCCGGCTCGTCCAGCTGTCAGGACTGCAGTTCGAGTTCGTCCTTCTCCATCCTGTCCAGCAAATGTCAACTGGCAACGGCTGCGCCTGTCACGCGGTCATCGATACCCTCCTTCGTGAGCGGGGGCGTGCGCTGTCAGCCCAATTGCACTCACAGATGTCCCAAGGACTCCAGTTGCAGAACTTTACAGTTCCCACTAAGACATGGCATATCATAGAAACCATATAGAGGACATCAGCTGTAAATATTTTTGACTATTTCCAAACTAAAACTAGAAGTAAAGTTTTCTCTAAAGTGTATCTTTCATCTGATAAATTAAGGACTTTGTTTATGTTTAAAATATCATTATTATTTCTAATTAGCTACCCAGGAAACAACCTTTTACCAAGTTTCATCAAACTAAAACTTCTATGAAAAAGTTATTCTTCTACTTTTAAGAAAAGGTTTGTTGAAAGTCAGTATTTTCTTTTACAATTCGTGTGCTTTATAAACAACCTTAAGAACTTGTTTATTCTTTACTCCTTTTGTATTATTAAAACCCAAAGTTATAAAATCAATTTTATAAAATGGCCAAATTTCCTTATTTGTTTAAACTTGGTGCTTATAAGTCCAATAATTTTTATACCCGTTACTCGTAGAGTAAAAGGGTATATTGTATTCGTGCAAAAGTATGTAACAGGTAGAAGGAAGCGTTTCCGACCCTATAAAGTATATATATTCTTGTTCAGGATCACTAGCCGAGTCGATATAGCCATGTCCGTCTGTCCGTCCGTATGAACGCTGAGATCTCGGAAACTATAAAAGCTAGAAGATTGGCATTTTGCATGCAGATTTTAGGAGTTCCTACGCAGCGCAAGTTTGTTTCAAAAAGGTGCCACGCCCCCTTTAACGCCCACAATCGCTTATATACGATTTTATTTAAATATAAATTTAAATAATTCGGAAAAGTAAAAATGCAGTTTTATTGTGTTTATCAATACTTATCGAAATGTAGAAGAAATTTTTCAAATCGGACCATTCGTTTAAAAGTTATGCGTGATCAAAGTTTCTAACTCCATCTCCCTCGCACTCATTTTACCTGAGTAACGGGTATCTGATAGTCGGGGCACCCGACTATAGCGTTCTCTCTTGTTTTCTATCATATTAATTTGTCATATACATATATTAGTAAAGATATATACAAACATTTGTTGGACTAAAGAAATATCTCAAAGCATATTTCTGCAGATTTCAACATTTGTAACTACTAGTTATACCCGTTACTCGTAGAGTAAAAGGGTATATTGTATTCGTGCAAAAGTATGTAACAGGTAGAAGGAAGCGTTTCCGACCCTATAAAGTATATATATTCTTGATCAGGGTCACTAGCCGAGTCGATATAGCCATGTCCGTCTGTCCGTCTGTCCGTCTGTCCGTCTGTCCGTCTGTCTGTCCGTATGAACGCTGAGATCTCAGAAACTATAAAAGCTAGAAGATTGGCATTTTGCATGCAGATTCTAGGAGTTCCTACGCAGCGCAAGTTTGTTTCAAAAAGGTGCCACGCCCCCTTTAACGCCCACAATCGCTTATATACGATTTTAAAAATTTAAATATTTCGGAAAAGTAAAAATGCAGTTTTATTGTGTTTATCAATACCTATCGAAATGTAGAAGAAATTTTTCAAATCGGACCATTCGTTAAAAAGTTATGCGTGATCAAAGTTTCTATCTCCATCTCCCTCGCACTCCCTTTACCTGAGTAACGGGTATCTGATAGTCCGGGCACCCGACTATAGCGTTCTCTCTTGTTTTGAACTTGGGCTATCCAGGCTTTTACAAAAAAGGATCATTATTTGCTTTTACTATTGTGTAAACTATAAGAAATGTTAATGTTTCTATTGCTAGCCGTCTCCGACTGCCTTACCCCCCTTTTGACCAAGTGTGCTTAGCCTTTTTCAGCCGGCATCTAATATGGCCGAATGGCATTAACATGTTGAATGACTCGAGTGGCAGCACAGAAAGCAAAGCGCAGCCAAAACCAGGAGAAGCCCCATCAGTGCCGCCCGAAAAGTATTTCATTGATTTTTGAAGCCTCGCCAATACACAACAGAATACAGAGCGGCGAAGGCAAATGAAATGAAACGAACCGAACAAAAATGTTCACGTCCATACAGTGCAGAATGGAAACGAGTGAAATTTGCGTTGCTGGTGGCAACATGGGAATTGCTGGGAGGGATGAGGAGTCATCAGGATCATGTCCTGCCATTGTTTGTCAAGTTAAATACGCAAAACAAACAGAAGCTACCGATGAGCCTCTGGGCAAACAGTTTCACGGCGGTGATAAGGTGGTTGATGGGCTGGTGTGATAACAGGTCTCTAACAGAGGGTGCTCAAAGTTATTTACCCAGCGGCTTAATTTGTAGCAAATTCACAGATTCATTAGCTTCTGCGGTCACTCGAGGGAAGCTGTTGCTCCGGCGGTTTGATCAGCTGACACCTGAACACACCTGAGGGATCGCTCTAATTGTTATTGATACCCGGATTGACTTGGCTACCAGCTACCTCAAGGAACGGATCCTAATCCGTTCTGACAATCGGCAGCAGAGACTCGGCTCATGTCCTTAGCCAAGTTGTTGACATGAAACCGACACCGAAAACGAAAAAAAAAGAAACAGAAACTGGTTCGGATCTGATCGGACCGTGGATCTGATTTTAACACACACGACGCTGGCTGGGTTTGACCTGAAATTCCCATCGATAAGGTAAGTCGATATGGGGGATATAGCTCGATATGTGTGCAAGCCCTTGCACTTAACTGATTTTGCCAATTGGCGAATTCATTTTCGGGCGTGTGAACTTTTTCGATTGGATAGGGATCGGTCTGAATTGGGCTTTACTACGTACATATCTTGTAAGCTACCTATGTATATCTGGGATAGACAAATGTTTCACAAGTTTCATTGGTATTTCCATCTGGCTTGTCATTTATTCCCTGTTTTTTCTGATGCAACCACAAATCGAACTATCAAATAACATTCAAACTATTCACAATTGTCGGCACGGCGACAAGAGCATCGATCGATAGGCAGTCGTCATTGGCCGAGCTACAACTGAGAATTAGCATCGGAGATACAAAGATACGCGCGCAACAGAAGCAGATACACACGACCAGATACAAAGATACAAGTTACAGAAGCAGCCGGGGGTTGCCGACTTGGCCTGATGAACTGCCTCACTTAACCACAAAACAATGGAGCGAAGGAAGCAGAATGCCGACGAAGACGATCAATGGTTGGCAAGTCCATACCAACTACCCCTTATCCCGCCCTCGAGGAACCCTGGCACTGACAAAAACAGTTTACATCTTAAACTCAAACCTGATTGTCTTAAAAGTATTTCAGTAGATTGTTCCATATTTGTTTAAAAATAATTTAATAATATACTTTAATATTCTAACAAATATATAAATGAAGATCAATAATGAGGGAACACAAGATCCTGATGTGTAACAGTTTTTAAACCATTCCTTAACAATTGTAGTAATTACCTTAATGTAAATATATAATTTAATTTATTACTTTGATGTTTTTAAAAACGTATAAATTAAGTTTTAGATTATTAATCATACATGTAGCATTTTATTTATTTTCTTTAAAAATTACAATTTTTATTTAAAACGGAAGAAAAACGGTATTAAGTAACTTAAATAATCTTTATTACCAGCTATAAGAAAACCAAAAATGATTGAAAGTTTATACAGTTCCCAGCCCTTAGATTGCAAAAAGATATTACATACCCTTTAGAAACTAAAATCAATAGAAATAGATTAACTCAGCTGCTGAATATGATAACGTTTATTACCTAGTCTTAGACAATTTAAATATTTCTAAAAGGTGTTTTTTAAGATTCTTGAACAAGTTTAATCATAAGTCCTTAACATCAGAATGCTAAAATCTAAAAATCGAAACTAAGACTTTTAATACGTAGCATAATTTATAAAATATTTATAACTAGTGTTATTTTGTGTATGTGTACTCTTTCTTAGCCCTGTCTGGTCGGTATCTGATGTCGAGCTGTAAAGATATTGGGTGACAAATAAAAACTACTGAAAACTGCTGCCGCTGTTGCTGGTTGCTGGTGGCGATGTTGCTTCTACCGATGTTGCTGGCCACGTATGAATGGGCCAGAAACTGGGACTGGGCGGGATCGACAATCGCGGAGGGGGGCGGGGGTTGTGGTACCATCCGAGGGGTAGTAGCCGCAAAAGCCGGTAGACGGAGCGCATTGGTTGGCCGACAACGATGACGGCAACGTTGTTGTGGTGGTGGTGGATGTGGATGTGGATGGATCTGGAGTGGGTATGGCATGGGATATAGTGTAGTATAGTATGGGATGTTATGGTGCGAAGAGGGGGTGTTTCGAGCAAGGGTCTCGAATGTGTAGTGCTGGGTACTTGTGTCATTATATCTGGCTATGGGTGTGAGTGCGAGCGAGATTGTTGTTGCCACATTGCTGCCGTTGTCTTTTGCGCCCTTTTGTCGCTTGTTTATAATTAAGTGAGTATTTTTTTTTTGCGCCCTGCTTCTTCCTCTGTGGTTGTCGCTTTGCTGCCGCTCTGCCGATATGTCAGTCGATATTGGGCCGAGGTGCCTCGCACTGAAACTGACAATTAGTCGCCGTCTTATGCTCCTCGCCAAAAGTCGCTTCTTTCCCCGCACTCAACTCGAAAACTCAAAACTTGCACAACGGCTCCACATCTCAATATAAATATCTAATCCGAGAACAACGATCGTGTGAAATTACTGCCGCGTTAAAAATCATACGGTTTCAATAGAAGAAATTTAAAAAAAAAAACGAAAAAAAAGTTTAAGTTTCCTGATTTATTGGTGTTCTTCAGATCATGCAATTTGTGAATCTAATTAAAAGGTGCGAAAGTAAACAGTTAATTCGACTAACAATATATCACACACCACTCTTTCGAAAACTAATTGGTGGATATTAGAACGATCAGGATTTCAAAGGAAGCACAAAAAGATCAAATAAAATAATTAAAAGCATTTGGAGAAAATAAATTTAAAATGCCTTGACAAATGTTTAAAAACATGCTAAAAACAGTCCTGAACAGTCCGTTCCATTTCCAAATGTTGTAAAACTTGATCATATTTTTATAACATAGTGCATTTTAAATGTGTCATAGTCAGTCAAGTTTTTACAGACACGAGGCTTACTTAGGGGTATTCTAAATCTAAGAACACTCTATTGACTATGCCAATAAATACATTAACTTATTTTAGGAAAGCGTTTTGACTTTTAACCAAATAAGATGACTGATCCCATAGTTGTCATTAAAACAATAGATCAAAGTGGTTCGATTTATACAATATCAGGAGAAAAGTATATAGTTTTATCACTTACTACATTTAAAGGGAACTAAAACTAAAATAAAACGTATTGTTGTTATTAAAAATTTTTATCAGATTTATCGCGTTAATCTAAAAATTTCCATACCCTTCAGTCAGCTCGTTTGTTACTATTTATACAGATTCTAAGATACTGCATTATTTGCCTATTTAATTGAAGAAGTTTAATTCCTAACTATTTTTTTATCCTATGTGTTTTAATTGAAATTACAAATATAACAAAAAATTAAGAGTTTATAATTATACTTATTTAAAACGTTATAATAAGCTAATAAGAACTTCGGCTATCTGGTGAAGTATATCAAAATAATTTCCTATCCTCGCCTTGCAGTTGGAAATTAACGCATCAAGATGAAACGTAGAAAAAGCAGAAACAAAGTAACGAACCCTGAACCCAAACGTTCCAGAACTGGAGTCATGTCATGGGATTGTTATATAAGGGTTCCAAACTCCTGAACATAATTCTGGGTGAGTTTTCACATAGATGCCGGAGCAGATATGCAGATACACAGATACAAATACGCGAGTTGAGAGAGCAAAGCAAATGGCGGACTCTCGGTTTGTTTTTTTGCTGCGTGTGTGTGTGTCGAGGGGCGGAGCTAATGGCACAGTGGTTGTCATGCGATTTAAATGTATCCATGAGATACGAGCTCTTTTCGAGCATCTCCGGCAAACTTCCAGTGGTCTAAATGTTTTTTTCTTGGCTGCGCAGATTCCCTGGAAGATCAAGAGGGTGGAGCTATGTACATATCGTGCGATGTCTCAAACGGCGGTCCTGTGGAACCAGAGACGGGCTATGTGCCCAACAATCCCCTGTTCGGCTTGGCGCTGGACAGCCCGCAGGTGAGTCCTGGAATCCTTTCGATTGGGATTTAATCTCTCCGGAAAACTCTACGCGTTCGGTTGTGCTTGTTGGGCAGAAAACCCTACTTAAATCGGTAGTTTTTTACTTGGAGTTAGTTCCCGACTTTAATATATAAATTATTGCTGAGTTTACTTAAATCTTTACAAAACTAGAATTCAAGAAATGTGTTAATTACTGCTCGATATTTTTATGTCGTTATGTTAGAAACACTTTGAGAAACAATTATCTTAATTTAAAATAATTCGTTTTGTTGTATCCATATAAAGGGATTCGGTTTATTCTCAGTTTCCGTCAAAGCACAATTAATTATTAAATAGGAAGACAAAAATAATAAAGTCCAGTTTTTTGAAGAGTTTAACTCTTTTGATAAATAACAAGAGAGAACGCTATAGTCGGGTGCCCCGACTATCAGATACCCGTTACTCAGGTAAAAGGAGTGCGAGGGAGATGGAGATAGAAACTTTGATCACGCATAACTTTTAAACGAATGGTCCGATTTGAAAAATTTCTTCTACATTTCGATAGGTATTGATAAACACAATAAAACTGCATTTTTACTTTTCCGAAATATTTAAATTTATATTTAAATAAAATCGTATATAAGCGATTGTGGGCGTTAAGGGGGGCGTGGCACCTTTTTGAAACAAACTTGCGCTGCGTAGGAACTCCTAAAATCTGCATGCAAAATGCCAATCTTCTAGCTTTTATAGTTTCCGAGATCTCAGCGTTCATACGGACGGACAGACGGACAGACGGACATGGCTAGATCGACTCGGCTAGTGATCCTGAACAAGAATATATATACTTTATAGGGTCGGAAACGCTTCCTTCTACCTGTTACATACTTTTGCACGAATACAATATACCCTTTTACTCTACGAGTAACGGGTATAAAAACTGAACTATAAGAAACTGGCCATATCATTTCTTAACCGGTTTACCTTTGTCTTTATTTCCGTTTCCGTTCCTGCAGCAAGAGTGCGCCGCTTCCTGCGTCGGCTGTTTATCCTGCCAGGGCAGCACCGCCCTGCCCATCTCCTCGCTCACCAGCAGCGACTTTGACTGCGGCGGCTGTTTCGATCCCACAATTGGAGTGGGCGTGGGCATCGGTGGCGGCCACATCCAGATCAG
Source organism: Drosophila fuyamai (assembly GCA_018153365.1). Classification (NCBI taxonomy): domain Eukaryota; kingdom Metazoa; phylum Arthropoda; class Insecta; order Diptera; family Drosophilidae; genus Drosophila; species Drosophila fuyamai. The sequence goes on along the minus strand of JAECXW010000116.1, from coordinate 7,272,483 downwards.
CACCACACCGCCGGCGAGCAGCGGCAACGGGAGCAGCAATCACGGCGCAGGAGGAGGCTCGTCCGGAAATCACGGCTACTGGAGCACCGACGAGATGGCCTCCACATTCCCCGGCCTGCCGCCGCTGGACATTGATCCGCTGCCCAGCCTGTTCCCCTTCTCGCCCTGTGGCGCCTCCTACAACTTCGCCGCCGGAAATCCGCACCAGGCCTCGCTCTCCTACACGGTGCACCCCCACCAGATGCTCATCTCCCCCAATTCCCACAACCACGGCCAGATGCACTCGCAGCACCAACAACACCAGCAGCCATCCCAAAACCAGGCATCGCACATTGGCAACTCGCTCCTCCAAAGCAGCGGAGGCAACAACATCGGCAGTAATGGTGGTCCCAGTGGAGCGGGAAACGCTGCTGCCTGCTACTATGAAACCGGTGCTGGGACCGCTCCTCCTCCTCCGGCGACGGCCATGTATCCCAGCATGAGTGTGAATGTCAGCATGAACATGACCATGCACCATGGCTATGGGACGGGGGATGCCAGTGGAATGCCCATGCAGTGCTCCCAGATGAACTGGACGCCACCGAGCAACTCCTCCTCGGCGGCAGCAGCGGCAGCGGCGGTCAATGTACTATATCCGCCGCTCCTCAGTCCCGGTCACTATCCCGCCTCGGCCACGTATTCCTTTACGGCGGACTTTCGAGCTCCGGCGCCCACGGGATTGGGTTCCTTGCCACCGCTGACGGTGGGTGAAAAGGAGTCGCCATCGCCACCGGCCAACTCCTCCTTGGGTGGTTACTATCCCACGGGCGTGAGCAATCAGGGATACACGCCGCCCCACAAGAGTCCCAGCAGTTACCAGGCTGCCGCCCTGGGCCTCAGCCTGTCCGGCTTCGAGGACGAGGAGGACAGCAACGAGGATCTGGACGGGGACGAGGGCAGCAGTGGCGGCGAGATGAAACCGAATTTGTGTAGGTTGTGCGGCAAGACGTACGCTCGGCCCAGCACGCTCAAGACTCACCTGAGGACCCATTCCGGCGAAAGACCGTACCGATGCCCCGACTGCAACAAGAGCTTCTCGCAGGCCGCCAACCTGACGGCCCATGTACGCACACACACCGGCCAGAAGCCGTTCCGCTGCCCCATCTGCGACAGGCGCTTCTCGCAGAGCTCCAGCGTCACCACGCACATGCGCACCCACTCCGGCGAGCGGCCGTACCGCTGCTCCTCCTGCAAGAAGTCCTTCTCGGACAGCAGCACCCTCACCAAGCACCTGCGAATCCACAGCGGCGAGAAGCCCTACCAGTGCAAGCTCTGCCTGCTCAGGTGAGTTCGGGACGGGGATATACGCCTTGCACATCCACCGCGGATAATGGTTTTTGATGGAATTATCCGTTGGGATAACTAAAATGTTATTGGCTAAAAAAGTTCTTTGAATTAATTCATAATATTTCTCAAAAATGTGTGATTACTTATCAAAAGTATATTTATTGCATTTCAAGAAGAAATCATAAATTTAACTTCCAAATAGATCCCTGAGCGAATATTTAATTCTAGGAATAATTAATTAAAATGAAAGCTATTTAAACGATTTTTCTGGTGTATAAACAGAAATAAACAGCTGTCATTTTCTAATACGTATCTCAAATATTTAGTCTAAAAGACTAATAGACAGACTGGAAATATAAAATACATATATACATATTTTTAAAATACAATATTTCATTCGCTGAATTCGCCGAGTTAAGCTATGATTTTGAACACATTCACAAATAAACTATATTTTATTGTGAGGAATTTAAGCTTCCATTACCTGGAAGGTGGACTCGAGTTAATTGCTTTCCTTACACATTCCCCCATAGATTTTCGCAGTCGGGAAATCTGAACCGGCACATGCGCGTCCACGGCAACAACAACAACAATAACAATGGTAGCGGCGGCAGCAATGGTGGAACAGGAGTGGCAGGCGAAGGTGCCGGCGGAGTTGGCAATAGCCTCCTCACATGACAAAAGCCACGGAGTGCAGGCGGTTTCCAGCACTACCACCCCCCGCACACACACCACATGCATCACCAGCACCACCAGCACCATCATCACCACCACGCCCACATGGGAAACTACGACTACGGGAATTACAGCATCGGCGATTACACTCCACCCGGAGCCACACAAAACTATTCAGGGTATTATTTCTGCGCACTCAACAAGCCTCCCAAGTTCGAACGATTCTACTAGGACTAGGGCCTTGAAACTGAGGGATTCATTAGAAAGGTTACCAGTAGGTAATAGATACGGTCCCTGGAAAAAACATAATAAAGAAAGCAAAACTAAATAAAAATTTCTGGGGATAACAAGAGATTCCAGTACCATCTTGAAAGCTTCTAAAACATAGCATGATAACTATTTAGACGATTTTCTATAACGAATATAAATTGACCTCTCTGCTGCAATAGAATTAAACAATTCATTAATTAAAATCTTTATTAGAGGAAATTGGTAATCCCAGGAAATTTATGTATTATGTTGCATTAGAAAAATGATTAGGTTTCATTTATAAATCTCCTAAATCTCTAATAAGACAGAAGTTGTAACCCTTGTTAAACATAAAAATGTAATACTAAATTCCCCAGATCCTAACCCAAATGCAGTTAAAATGCTCAAATAAACATTTCTGTTGGATCGCGGAGAATCGAACAAATGTAGGCCTAAGCGCTGCACTGTACATATATATACATACTGTATTTATTATATTCGCATAGCATAATACGTATTGAGTCCAAGTTAGATCATCCATGCTAAAATAAGGTAGTTGAAAACACGCATAAATCTATTCCAAATTAGCCAACGAAATAGAATTTAAGTCGGATATGAATACGAATCATAAGACCAACCAACACAGCAGCACCCAAAACGAGAATATTAAAATTGGAATTGTCAAGGAATAATTCACCTAAACCTAAATACGAATATTAACATAGTAAGTTATACCTAGATATAGATGTAAGTCAGGTGCTTTGATTTAAGCCAATTTTTGAGTATATCAAAGAAGATTATGAATAAAATATGAAATTTAAATAACATAATTAATTTATGACTCAAATAAGAACTTAACTACAATTGGGTCGGTAATGCTATGTCCAGACCGTTGCATATAATAAACATCTTTTCTTTCTTTTAAATATGTATATAAAAACGTGAATTAACGACGCTCAGTAGGTACAATGACGGAGCCATTAGTCGACCTGCAAATACTCCCTTTGGGAAGAATTTATGAATAAAAAACAAATGCATTACTAATGATTGAAAAATTCTATGAAAACGAAAAGAAATTACAAAGTTTAGACATTAGGCAACGTGATCGACTAGGTAAACGGCTTCTGTATCGCCTCCGCAGACCAGACGACTTCCGTGGACATCAAATGAGTTGATTGCCTTGCGGATGTTGCTTAGCAAGCCCTCCACATCGACCAGGGAACGAACCCGATCGCCAGACAGCCAGGGACTATGCCCGTCCTTCTTGTTTGACTCGCACCCGAGGACTTTGTTCTCCGACCACATCCACACCTCTCCACCCTCTGCGGCGGTGAAGAGTTTGGAGGGATCCTTGCGATGGAAGCCGATCTCGTTAATAGGGCTCTTGTGGGCGCTGAGATAGGAGGCAGGATAGTTCAGATTGCGCAGATCCCAGACCGTTATGGAACCCTCTTCGCTGCCGCAGAGCAGGATGTGCTGCTGCATGGGATGCGTTGCGAGCGACGAGACAAAGTTCGAGGACTTGTCATCCTGGGAGGCCACCATAAACGTGGTCTTCGGCTGTGCCTCGGTGGCCACTCGGGCGTCGAGCATTCGGATAACGCCCATCCGGTTGGCGGTCACCAATTCCTGCTGGCTGACATAGCAAACCGAGAACAGTGCCATGCTGTCCGCTTCGATTGTTCGCTTCACCTGGCGTACATTTCCGACAGATACGATGTTCACACATCCATCCTCCCCGGCTGTGGCGATGTCAGTGCCGTAGACTGAAAGGTCCGTGCATGGGGCAGACTCCTGACTTCGCTGGAAGCAGTGCAGCCTTTCGGACCGAGCCGTGCGCTGTATCTGATCCTCCTCCACAGCTCGTTGAACGTTCAGCACACTGAGGTGACCTGGTTAAGAATAAAAAGAATCCATTCAGTGGGATTTTAAAAATTAAATCTTTTACAAATTATGCTCCCTAAATCTCACCATCCGCACAGCTGACAGCCAGTGTGTCCTTGTCCACGAACTCCATGGCGGTCACGTCGTCCTCCATAGCGACCTTGTCCATGCAGCGCGGCATCTGGTCTACATTGTCTGACTCCGTGGCGGAGGGGTATTGGTTTGACTGAAGCCTCCAGAGGCGCACAAAGTTCCTATCCATGTCCCAGCTACCGGTGATGAATCGTTCGCTCTGCTGCAGTTGCTCCGGCAGCCATCGTACCCGGGCCACCTTCTCCGATATGTAGTGGGTGGACACGTTTGTCATGGACATCTTTTCAGTTAACTTAAGGAGGATTCCGCAATATAAACAAAATTGTGTTTTGGCTCCAATGCGGCTTTTTGGCTTAGTGTGAACAGCGTGGAAAAATCGCATTTTAACCACGCGGGAAAATCTATCTAGTATTTCCTTTTTGGGTAAGGGATGCATTATAAAGTGTTTGTTAGATGATAAAAACAAACTTTTAAAAGTTTTTAATTTTAAGTAAATGTAACAATAGAAGTTTTTAAAAACTCAATAAATACAAAATATTGACTCAACAAAAATTAAAAAAATTTAGCGGGAAAATAGCTGAATTTGAATTATTATTGGTAAAGTTGGTGTTTTTGAGCTACTGCCACACTATATTTTAGGCGGGAATCATTAGTAAACAAAACATTTAAGAAGCACACGTTAAAAGCGCGGGTTATGGACAAATTCTTAATTAAAATGCCGATTAAGTCAAAAACCAATGATGTTTCCAACCAGGTAAGCGAAAAGGCGAATTTGTAGAAAGGAGAAATCAAGTTTCGTAATATTTTCCAGGAGAAAGCGGTCGTGAAAAAGGAGACTCCCAAAATGTCAGCCAAACAAACAAAAAAAGACACTCCAAAAGTGGTAAGGTTTTATATTTTATTATAATATTATATGGCTATGAACTACTACCTACTACTACTATTACTAGTTGAAGGACAAGGAGAATACAGGGGAGGACAATACCCCAAAGCAAACAAAAGCAGGAAGACCTGGTAGAGCGGCTACCAAGCGAAAGAATTTAGATACACCAGAAGTGGTAAGAGATCGATGAAATGCTTATACATAAATGTATATTTATGTTAATAATGCATGATTGCTTATTTAGAAAGATGAGAAGGTTGAGGCTGATAGTGAGAATCCTCCGAAGCGCAGGAGCTCCCGAGTCACTAGAAGCACGTGTTCCATGGCAGAAGATGGACCTCCATCCCCGGAAAAGAAAAAGCCCGAGAAGCTACCATTTATAAAGTACAAAGGGGCTATCAAGTATTTTACGGAGAGCCAGGATATAGCAGCATCTGCCGACGATGTTTTGTAAGTTAATAAACCAATTATTATGGCTTAGTATGGCACAATGAAGTTATAGCTTGTTTGTAGACGAACTGCATAAGTAGATAACGCTAATATTATATGATTATGAATTTTAGAATTAGCGAGCGCGTAACAGCGGTGCAGTAAGTATGTAGATCGACACATGTACATTTAACTGGGTTCAAGAGTTTTGGCTCAGACATTAACTAATAACTATAAGATAATTTAAACAAAAATAAAATGTTCCTTTATTCTTCTTCAGACAATGGGTGGAGAAGCAGAAGGATGAGGTAGTACCGATGGCCTTTGACATGGAGTGGCCCTTCTCCTTCCAAACCGGTCCTGGCAAGTCCGCCGTCATTCAGATATGTGTGGACGAGAAGTGCTGCTATATCTACCAGCTGACTAATCTTAAGAAGCTACCGGCGGTCCTGGTGGCCCTTATCAATCACCCTAAAGTGCGTCTGCATGGTGTGAACATTAAGAAGTCAGTAAAAATACAAAGAAACATTGACAGCCTGAACTAATTAATCCGTAATTTTCCAGCGATTTGCGCAAGCTGGCGCGAGACTTTCCGGAGGTTTCCGCTGAACCCCTGATTGAAAAGTGTGTGGACTTGGGCCCGTGGTGCAATGAGGTCTGCGAGACTGGCGGTCGTTGGAGCTTAGAACGTTTAACCAATTTTATAGCCAAGAAGGCCATGGACAAGAGCAAGAAGGTGCGCATGAGCAAGTGGCATGTCATTCCGCTGGACGAGAATCAACTGATGTACGCTGCCATCGATGTCTATGTAGGTAGAAAGACATTTTTAAAGGAAATCTTCTTCAAAATTGAATTGTATTACAGATTGGTCAGGTGATCTATCGGGAATTGGAGCGGCGCGAGAAGGAAAAGCTCAAAAATGAAGAAGAGTTCAAGGATCAGAATGGAGATGCGGCCTTTAAAGCTGTAAAAGCATTAGGGGAGACTTTCCTGACCAAGATAAACGAGGTGACTCTGTGAGCTGTTTTATATATCAGACTGTTAACATATCTGTTGAATTCTTAGGAGTTTTTCCCAGTTTAATATTTTTCATTTATACAACCTCAAATTTTTAACTAGCATCAGTTAATGCATTAGTAATGCATTAATTTAAACCAATTAAAATTTAAATAGTTTTTATCACAAGCCATTTAATTTAAAAATTTTACATGAAAAGTTTACGATGTTTTGCAATTTGAATAAAGACTTAGGTACCTAATAATTAGAGATTAACTATTAATTATTTTACACTTTTGATTATATATCGAGCTTATCTTTGAGTTTCCCAGAATTATATAAGAATTACAGATTTGTACACTTCTCAACTTGCAATAAATTTTAATTTTGTAAATTCGCATTAAACATTTCTAAACACATAATGAACACAGTTGGAGCTGCCCTTAGAGGCGTCACTTGAATTGCGGCCGCCTGGTGCCGATGGCCTCCAGTTTCCGCTTGAGCAGGTCATTGTCCAGATCAATCTGGCGCTGGAACTTCTTTCGATTCACGGCAGCGCTGGAGAGCCGCGGCGCTGGCTGTTGCTGTCGTTGCTGTGACGACATTGAGGATCAATCTAGAACATCTTGTCCAATAATATGTATGTACATACCTTCTCGGGGGCGTTAAACTTCAGACTACTGGTGCTCGCTTTGATTGTTGCCGTGGGCTTCACAGTCATCATTTTCCGGAGAAGGATCTGATTCTGGCGCTCGATCTCACGCAGCTGTGGATTCGTAAAGCTGTAACTCTTGCGCCCCAGATTTTTGTAGCTAAACAAATGGATAATTAATATTATAATTTGTTGCCTTAAGTTTAAGAACGGAGTACTCACTTGATCTTATCGTTGGAGCAGCGGGAACGAGAGACATTAATAGGATATTCGCATCCGTCGCTGTTGAAGCTGCTTGGAGTACCGCTGTTTGCTCGCCTGTTCAACTCCGGCTGTCTTCGCTGTTGCGGATGCCTCATAAGGCCATCTCCTTGCCCACACTCGTCTACGAGGTAGCCTTCATCCATTCCCATGCCGGCCAGACCGGCGCTCGCATCCAGACGCTGGCCCAACTCCTGACCCATTTCCATTTCCCGCTCCTGTTCGAGCAGATCTGATTCAGAGGGACACCTGCACTTGGGCCTGATCAGTTTGGAGGATCGCGTCGTGATTAATGCCTCCTGGGAGCGCTGCATACGCATCCTAATCGGGGGTCTTCCTCCTCCCAAGCTTCGGGCACTGGTCATTGCCGAATCCGCCATCGATGGCATCTCGGATTCAGTGTTCTCTCGCCTGTCCCTGCGCTGTTGCATAAGCTCCGTGGCCATGGCAAGCTGCTCAAAGGCCTGGCTGTTGGTCGTTCCTCCATTAATCTGGAAGGACTTCATAATCATCTCCGACATCTGGGTCATCTGCTGCTCCAGGTATCGAACTCTTGCCATATCAGTTTGCTGGCTCAGCGAGGAATCGTCATTATTTACGAGCTCATGAAGGCTTTTAATTGGCTCCTCTATTTGATCCTCCTCAGTTTCGGTCCTCTCAATCACTGTTTCGGTTTCCGTTTCGGTTTCTGGCTGCTGCATAATAAAAATAAATTTGAGAATTTAAATAATGGCTCGTTTCTTATATCCCTAAAAAATTGCATTTACCTGCTTTTGGAATCGAGGAGAGTCGTCCGCTAGGGTCATGTCTGTCTCATCACCTGGCACGCCCATGGTGGTCACACTGTGCTCGCTGCTGTTGTCGCTGGCATCCACCAGCGAAACAATATCCTCTTGGGGCAGCTGGATTGTCTCCTGCACGGTCTGTTTGAGCACTGCCGTAACCAATGGCTCATCCTCCTCCAGTTGCTCCACTTCGACATCTGTGCCTTCATCCTCATCGCTGCCTTCGGCGAACTGGCGACCATCATTCGACTCCATGGTGCCATCGCTTTGGGCACCGTCTTCGTTTTCTTGAAGTTCCTCCTCCTCCTCGACTTCCTCGACTTCAGCATCCTCATCCTCTTCGTCGTCCTCGATCTCATCCTTAGCCGGGGAATGGGCACTGCCTGGCATCAGAGTGCGCACCGAGGGCGTCTCGTCGTCCAGAGGCGTGTCCAGTCGCAGACTGAGTTGATTAACCTCGGCCACCGTCTTGGTGACGACCACTTGGCTCTCGTCCTCCGACGAGGAGCTCATGTAGGATGCTATGCGATTGAAGCCGCCAGTTGATCGGGCGGCCAACTGGCGACGGGCGTGGGGCTGTGGACGTGGTGCGGGTTGGGGGTTAAGGCTGAACTGGGAAATGGTCAGCTCCTGGGTAGGAGGACTTACATTTCCGCGAAGGAACTCGGCCTCCGCATCACTTTCGCTCTGCGTGTCGCTCTCCTCCAGCAGACGAGCTACGCTCTGATCAGGAACCTCCTGCTCAATATTCTCCTCATTGTCATCCTCATCCTCCACCTCTTCCTCTTCTTCCTCAGGGTCCTGCTCCTCCACCTCTGATTGCGAGTCCTCCTCGAAAGACTCCTCTGCATAATACTCCTCATCAGAGTTTTCTCCAGCTTCCGACATCCTGTTATCTTATCCTTCGTTTGCCTTATAGGAAAATTATTGCTTTATTTAGGGTGTATTTTGTTTTTTGGGGGAAAAAACGTTGTCGAACTTTTCGAGGAACACGTGTGTCTTTTTGTAGTTTGTATCGAGAACTGCCGAAACTTCGAAAACTCTTTAACTCTGAATTTTGTAGTCAGCCTGAGCAGTAGCTAATTGTTTACTGAGTTCGATTTCCAGCGGGCTTGATGCGTTCTTTTGATTGACACCTGGCCCACCAAGTTGGGGCAGGTGCTCCTCCTCCGCTCTTTCCCCTTTGGGAAAACTTGGCGCATTCCACGCGCCTCGCAACTTTGACTCCTTGGCTGCCTTGCGGTGGCGCTGCCAACCGTCGACTGGAGCTCGGGTGAGCGGAGTCCACCCCCCACCGCTATCCACCACTTGACACCTGGGAATTTATTTATTTTAGCCAGCAGTTGTCCTGGACAACGGAGCAGGCGCAGGCGGTTTGTTGTTGGTTGCCTCAGCAGCAACTGCCGGCTCTTGGCTCATTATTCAAAACACTAAATGAATTGACTAAGGGGTAACACGGCTTATATTGAATAAAAGAGTTACTAATTTAATAACAATTGGCCATTATATTATTCAAGTTTTGATGGGTATTTTAAAAGAAAACAACAAAATCGAGAAAGAATTTTTCAGTTCAGAGTTATTTTTAAATGCTCTTCAACTCGGACAAAAAATAAAGGAAATAAATCATATATGTTTTATTTTCTTACTAAATTAACAATCCAAAAATTATATACAAATTACATACACTTTGATTCTAGTTAAAATCGTGACTTTTATTTCAAACAATAATTAAATTTGTATATAAAATAATTAAATAATAATTTTGATCTATATATGACGAAATATTGACTAATTGTTGTACTTTCTTTGTTTTGTGATTAATTGAGTTTTATTTTCAGATTTAAGAAGTGTCAAATTATTTGGAATTATAAAAACCCCATATTAGCTTGTGTGCCTGCGCCTCTGTGAAAAGGAAGCTTTCGCTGGAGAGGGTTCTCTTCTTCTCTCAGCTTCTCTCTTTTTGGGGCTTTTCTCTCAGTGTCTCTCCCGCAATCTGACAGTTGAATGAAAGGCGAAGCGGCGTCGAAAGTCGCCGCCTGGCAGCTTCAAATTGTAAATATTGCGAGCGGCGTTCTCGATGTCCCCTGCTCAATCTTCCCCCTCCCTCGTATGTTCCGCTCCGGAGTCATGTGTCCACGTAGTGCGCATGGGCGTAGAGAGAGCAGCCCCCTCTGGTTGACCCTCGCCCCCTTTGGTTGCCTCGCTTTGAGCGAAGCGGGTGCTGTTGGCCAGCGGGCAATTCATTTGGCCAAGAAGCTTCGTGGCGTGCGGGCGTGTTGCTGAGCCGGAAAATGCGCGCGTAAACCGTGTTAGATGTGTGAGAAAATTGTGGCCCGCAACGGGAAAATTGGCAGAGCAAACAAGCGAGTGTGTAGCGTGCCTGTGCCATGTGCCTGTGTTTGTGGAGTGCGTGAATGAAGAGCCACGGAATCGTAGCGGAAATCATTTGCTGGCCCATCGACTGGCCAGTCAGTGCGGGTAATTACTCCGGCTAATTCACAATCTTGGCCAGCCTTGTAAACGGTTCGGAATATATGCTTAATGAACTCTTAAAAACCTCGAGTAAAACCAGAGGAGTTTGCCGCCTTAAAAACAATCCCTAAAGTATTTGGCATATACGCAATTTTCGCTTGTGAAACCAACTGAATATAGAAGGGAAACACGCGGCGTATACGCAATCTAAGGCAGCCTTAATAACCGAAACACGCGGCGTATACGCAACCTAGGCAAAGACAGATTTTTTCGCTTTACTAAGTTGTTTAATCAATAGCAAATATTTTTGGGGAAGTTTCACTTTTTCGTCCTTTGCATGCGTTTATGTCCTTTTGCAACAGTCGACTAAGTAATTGCAAATTGCGTGCCGCAAGTTTACAAGTTATTTCCTTTCTCTCGTTCTCACTCTCTCTCTCTCTCTCCCATCCTTATTGGCTGCAGCAATTTGGCTAAGAGCATGCGATGGTAGAGGGGGCAGCGGGGGCGTTTAGGTGGGTCAAAAGGCGCAGCCACACGACACCAGCAAATAGCCGCAGCCACAGACACAGCCACCAACCTGCAACCTCCAACCTGAATCCTACAGCCTCGAACCACCAACCATCAGCCGCAGTCAATGCGGCTAGACCAAGAGCTCCAGCGGCATCAGAAAGTCTTGGCTTGGCTTAGCTTGGCAGTGGCTTTAAAAGAAACACATCCGTTAAGACGGTGAATACCCTTTGAGCAACGCAAACAATTCTAAGTAAAAGTGTCCTTAATAACCGGTTTAGTTTTATAAAATTAGTGTGGAAAGCCACACCAACTCCGGTATATCTGGTAAAATATAAAACTTTTAAAGTTAAAAAAAAATTTGTGCAAACAAGTAAAAAAAAAATTTTCGAAAAAAAGTGTTTACAAACTTTTCAAAGACTTAAGCATTAAAAAGCTTTCTGATAGAAGAAACAATATCTCTGAATTTTTGTATGCACTTCAGTAAAGTGAAATAATTCAATGAAATGAGTATATAAATTTTCGAGGGATTAATACCCTAATTAATTAATTAATTAATTTTTAATTGTATTTTTCACATAGTCATAATTTAAAATATTTGTTACATCCTTCAATTTAAATAATGAAGAACATGATTTCTGTTTATTTTGCGGCTTTGCGGCTTAAGCTCGAATGTTCGCAAAGAAGGATAGTTTTTATTACCCTTTAAAATGCTTTTGCACGAATTTTCAAGTATTTTAATTTAATTTTTAATAATCCATTGTTTTTCCTTTTTAAATTGAACGCCGAAAATGTGTGAATTCTTGTGGAACCGACAAATTTGTTAAAAGTTTTCTGGTTACCTGTTAGTTTTTAACCTTTTTAGTGTCATGGCAGTTTGATATCAAACTTTCAAGGGTATGCTTAACTTCGTTTTAGACACGGGCTTAACCTTTCTAGTCGCCGCTCTATTTTTTTTTGCTTATCGATTTTCGACGGCTGACTGACGTCGGAACTTGGGGCCAAAACTCGAGCCGTGAGCCGGCTAATAATGCTCAGTAGGTCAGCGCCGCGGCAGTTTGAAGTGCGTTAGAAGCAACAGTGGCCAAAGGCGTGCTGAAACGAAACCGAAAACTGGCACAGCCCAGAAAGAGACAGGACCTGCTGAGGCTAAAGAGAGAGACGGGGCGAGTTATCGCGAGAGAGAGGGGAATACGAACCGCTGGCTCTACTTGAAGCGTATAAAAATAGCAGCCAGCTCACACACAAACGCAGTGGCAACTTCAAACGCGCTTGGCCTACTTTTCTGGGTAATGGGCTTGGGACGTCAACTGCTGCTGGTCCTGCTCCTGCTACTGCTACTGCCTCTCATCCTTTCGCTTCCCCTTGCCACACACCACATTTCAGCGCACCCGTCCACCGCAACCAAGTTAAATGAAGCACACTCCCAAACACGGCGAAAAACAAGAATAACAATATTATTTACCATTTTATTTACTGCCAACTCAATTGTTTTTCATCTGAATAAAATAACTTTCAAATTTATAAGTTCAATGCTACGAGCTTTTTTTAAATGTGTTCTGTGTAATGAAAGTTATTTCAAGTTTTCCGTTTCCGTTTCCGTTTAATTTATCGGCAGCGATAAATTGTCGAATACTGTAACTGAAAGCCAGCTTAATTACTATTTCATTTTTCTTTCTTTCAATTTTTGTAATCAAAATTTATTTTCATTTTCATTCCACTTTTGGGCTTGCATTGTTTAGCGGCTTAAAACATTTTTAAATACATATGATATACATTAAAAACATTTTTAAATACATACACATAAATGGTTTTGTTATTTGATTGATAATTTATTTTTGAACGTAAAGGACTAGATAGGTAGTATTTTTCCCAGTGCATAATCAAGGAGAGCACCTCCACATGCAAATGGCCAAAGCCAAGGCAAAGAGTGAACAGTTGTGGTGAGCAGCGGGCCAGTTGCTGGAACGGGACGAAACACAGGAGCCAGCACAAGCGGCGTTAATCATACGCATCGTGTGTCCGTCCGAGACCAGCGACTGCGAAGTCAATCAGCGTTTAATTGACAGGTGCAGTCACTGCCAGATACGATCAACAATGGGCCGAAAACCCAGCAAGCGGCACTCAGAAACAACAATTAAAACGGCAACCCACTGAACAGGATCTGGTTTCGGTTACGCTTTTGGGTCCTGCTGCTGTTACGTAGGCCATTAGTGTTTACAAAAGCGGAGGAGCCGCCCAAACAGAACCGACTTCAAACGTATTTTTTGATTAATGATTTCATGTGAAAGTTGACGTATCAATTGTGTGCGGAAACTGTAAATTGTGGAAGATATGCCAATAGAGAGAGCTTAAATCAATAGTGAAAATAAATCTCAATGTTTGTATTGGGCTAGCATTCAGAAAACATTTTAGAAGGCTATACGTTGCTTTTATTGTCAAGCTAAATGTTTGGCATCGTAATCTTTTTATTATTATTATTATTATTGTTTAATTTTCCATTATTTTTCTGTTTTTTTGAGATCGTTTTTTGTTTTTCGTTTAGGACCAACATATGGAATTTCCCTTTCTTGCTCGTAAACCATATATTTTAAAACATTCCATTAAATTATATTTATCACAAATTTGTTTCTAAGATACTTCATAAATTTAAATTTGTTCCTTAAGCTATAGGTAAAAAAATATTAAAAATTGTTTAACATACCCAAATAAACGTTTGAATTAAGTTTACAAACTTATAAAATAACCCTAGCTTTAATAAAAAAGAAACACTTCAGTTTACTAAACTTTATTGATTAGAGGTTAAATAAAATCAACATTTTCTTTGCTTCTACACAATTAGCTGTATTGGATGTATCTGACCAAAAATTGTTTTTCGCAAAAAGAGGAAAATTGGAAACCGCAGAACAAGTTCAAATCAGCTTAGGAGCTCCCCCCTGCCAACATCTCCCCCCATTATTAGCCATATGGCTGTCAGTGATTGGTGGCAGTTGCTGCGGCTGCTCGAAACTTATCGCTCGATTGCAGATTGTTTCTCGACTGCCAAGACGGCGCCGCAAAGTATGCAGCACTAAGTAGTCGCAACTTGGCCTTTTCTCCTTTTCCCTTTTCCCCCTCGTGTCATGGCATTTTCCAATTAGAACTGCCTTTTGGCCCGGCCAAGAGGGAAGGAATGGGGGAAGCAGGACTGGTGCCAAACATGCGTGGCACGTGAGCGGCAAAGGTAAAAACTTCTCGTTTCCCATGTGCGTGTGTGTGCATGTAAATTACAAAATCGTGCAAAAAGGTGCCATTAAAAAGGCAGAAAGAGGCAAAAAATAAAAAAAAAACGACAGCGGCCACCCAACACATGGGAACTTTAAAAGAACAGCGAGTTGCGCATACCCTTGTAGACCTGTTCAAACATTAATGTGGGATCAGAAATACCCACTGACAGAAGAAGCAGGTATTAAAAAAAGGATAAACTTGGATCCAAGCCTTTATTAAATATATATTATCTGTCCCAAGAAATACGTATTAAAAATAATAAAGTAGTATAATAGAAACCCTTTTCACTTCGAGAAAAACCAAAATAAAAACTGAGCGATTTAAAAATTTCATTTTTGCAGTCTGCAAGGGACATAAAGTAAAGAAATATATAATTTTATAAAAGTATAAGACGATGAGTATGAATTTTAATTTATTCGAATTAAATACTTTAGAAGTTTTATTAAAAGATATGTATAAAAAAACATCCTTTGGAGATTTCTAAATATTTATTCTGTTTTATTGGCCATCATTTATTTTGAGTATTTTCAATTAGCGAAATGATTAAGTCAGCAATTCGAACTTGATAAGTATAAGTGCATACATATTTAAATACCTTGAATTAGGGTATTTTGCAAGGAACGTCGAATGTTATGCCTGGCGGGGCAGCAATTTAAATTCTCGCTTCACGCCAGTGTCACGCCCCAGCCCCTTCCTCCTGTTTTGTTTGCCTGTCTTGTCCCTCTCGCATTGCGTATACGCCGCATATCCCACACACACAATAGCTCCCGCTCGCGTTGCGTATACGCCCCGCTATCCGCCCCCATTTCATGCGATGTGCGTGCGTGTGCTGCATAATTACAGGTGCGCTGTGCCGTTGCGGTCGTGGATGATGCGGCTGGCGCTGGCGGTGCCAGGAGCACAGTTCCCGGGCCATAATTGTCGGTTGAATGACTCTCGATGCGATAGCAATAACAGCGAAATCAGCTGCGGCGCCAAACATAATATTTATCACGGTCCCATTTGACGGAGAGGAGTACCAGCAGCAACAGCAACAGCAACAAACAATAATTGCCAACAGCACCACCGCTAAATTTCGGACATTGACATTGCGACATGTTAGCAAGGGCAAAGCGAACTGACAACACAACAACAACAACAACAGCAGAAACAACAAAAATACAACTATCGTCAGCAACATTTAATAAACCAAAAGCAACAAGTAAAGGGGGGAGAGGATCATCGGGATTAGCTGCGAGAAAAGATGGTTCTCAGCACCGAATGGTCGCAGGTCGAGGTTATCGATCTGATCAACGATGGCAACGGCCTGGGCTTCATCCTCGTCGGTGGGCGCAGCACCGGTGTGGTGATCAAGGCCCTCACGCCGGGGGGCGTGGCCGAGCGGGACGGGCGACTGCAGCTGGGCGATCACCTGCTGCAGATCGGGGAGGTCACCCTGCGGGGCTACAGCTCGGAGCAGGTGGCAACAGTTCTTCGTCAGACCGGAGCTCAGGTGCGTCTGATAGTGGCGCGGCCGGTGGAGCCGACGGCCATCGATTACCAAACGCTGGCCTGTCAGGCGCCGATTATACCAACTAAGCTCCTCTCCGACCCGGAAGAACTGTCGCGTCATCTCTTCCAGAATCCGAGTTTTGCCACTGCCGCCGCCGCAGCAGCCGCAGTAGCAGCAGCAACGGCAGCGGCTGCAGCAGCGGGATCCAGCAGCGGCGCCGGCTTGGATGTGGCCAGTCTGGTGGGTCTGGTGCGCGGCGGTCCCGCCGAGGGCTCGGAACTGTCCGCCGTGGAACCGAATCAGGTGGCCCAGCTGCAGATCACCGAGCTGGGCGACCTGGCTGACTTCCCACTGCCTCCGATTCCGGGCGGCAATGCGCCGCTCACGGAATCCAATGCCGGCCAACGACCTTGTCCGCGCCTGGATCTGGACATAGTGCCCTTCTCGATACTATCGCCCCCGCCACGCCCCGCCCTGCAGCTGCTGCCCCTGGAGACCCAATGGCGATCCGTTCAGGACCAGAACCAGAACCAGAACCAGCACATAGAGACTGTGATAGCCGACAGCAAACGAAGCAAGCTGTTGGCCAACGAAGATGGCGGCTGCGGCGGTTCCGCTTCCGGTTCCGGCTCGGGTTCCGGCTCCCCCGACTCCTACATGGACTCCCCGGAAACGGAAACCTACGTGGTGGAGCTGCACAAGAATGTCTACGGCCTGGGAATAACCGTGGCCGGCTATGTTTGCGAGGAGGAGGATCTCTCGGGGATTTTCGTGAAGAGCATCATCGAAGGCAGTGCCGCGGAGACCAGTGGTCAGATCCAGATCAACGATCGCATTGTGGCCGTGGACGGCAGGTCCCTGTCGGGGGTGACCAATCACCAGGCAGTGGAGCTGCTGAGAAACACCGATATCGTGGTCCATCTGACCCTGGAGCGATTCCTGAGAGGCAGAAAGTACGAGCACTTGCAAGTGGCCCTCACGGAAATCAAAGGCAGTTCCGCGCCCTCCGGCTTTGATAGAGGCCAGGACAAAGATCCGGACCAGGAGTCGCAACTGTCCATGCCCGGTTCCCCCTCGATAGCCACCTTGAGTTGGCTGCCACCCAAATCGCTGGACGCCGATTCCATAGCCACCGAAGGCGACGAGGCCGTGGACGCGGAGGATGTGGGCGTTTCGGGGGCGGAGGATGAGTGCATCGAACTGCCATCGCGGGACACCGTGGAGTCGAACATGTCGCACGTGCTGGACCGCAGTGATCACAGTGGCGGAGTGATAAAGCCCACGATCAGTCCGATGGCTCCGCTCACCAATGGCCGGAGTCTGAACCTGGCCGATGACAGTGGCAATGACACCGATGAGCAGTGTCCGGAGCCCGAAGTGGAAACGGAATCGGCAAGGGCCAGAAAGGGATCGAAGCCAGAGTCGGAGCGAGGTGTTAAAGACCTTGACCTTGATCTGGATACCGATCCCGGCCAGATGCCAACGCCCACGAACGAGGCACCCGTGAAAGTGGCCAGCCCGACCGCCGCCTCGCTGCGCGTGGCCTGGAAAAGTGAGTTTCCCGACAGTGAAATTTTAGTTGCCGAAATAAATAAACTTTCAGGTCTAGGGATCAGCCTCGAAGGCACCGTGGACGTGGAGTGCGGCATTGAGAAGCGTCCGCATCACTATATCCGCTCCATACTGGCCGACGGGCCGGTTGGTCGCCAGGGCATCCTGCGGCCGGGAGATGAGCTCCTCCAGGTGAACGAGCACAAGCTCCAGGGACTGCGCCACATCGATGTGGTCAAGATCCTCAAGGAGTTGCCCGCTAGGGTTAAGTTGGTCTGTGCCCGCGGCACTCGCGTTCCGTCGGTCATAAATACCTCGCAAAATCCGGAGGCCTTTGAAACTCGCAGCCTTTTGCCCGGTGGCCATCAGAGTCTCCAGAATCTGCTGAGCAAGGCCCAATCGGAGAGCTCTCTCTACACGTCCAGCACGGCGACTTTAACGGATGCAGGAGCGGCTGGCGGAGCCGGAGGATCGGGAGGAAATGGAGGAGCTCGCTCGAAATCCCTGGAAAACGTATCCGGACTGGCTCTGTGGAGCTGCGAAGTGACCGCCGTGGATATCGAAAAAACGGAGCATGGCTTCGGGTTCTCCATCCTGGACTACCAGGACCCCATGGACTCCGAGGGCAGTGTAATCGTGATTCGCGGCCTGATACGCGGTGGTGCTGCGGAGGCAACCAATGAGATATACCCGGGCGATCGTCTGATGAGCGTCGGCGATCGCCTGCTCCAGGGCCTCGAGCTGGACGAGGCGGTGTCCATCCTGAAGGCCATGCCGCCGGGGCTCACCCGGCTGGGCATCTGCCGACCCCTCTCCGCCTCGGACAGCAACAGCAATAGCAACATAGCCTCGCCGCTTGGCGATTCGGCCAGCACATAGTGGCAGCCCCTCCCCGACGGCCATCAGGAGTCGGAGGCAGAACTGGAATCGGATGCGGAAGCGGAAGCAGAGCAGGAACTGGAGCAGATCGCATTGTGTGAGTACTTCTTTCCATTTACATTTTACAGATTTTATTAAATAAAAGCCTTAGAATTTATACTATTTTGGCTAAAAAAAAACAGCACAAAGGTATTAAATATAATATTAAGATTATTTCAAAACAGTCTATTATTTTTCGAATGCGAAACACAATTACATTGTTTAGTATGAAGAGGGATTATTTTTGTTAAAATATTTACAATTTCAAAATCCATAGAGGAAAATTAACCTAATTAAAATAGAACCGTAAAGAAGAATAACTTTCATTACTGGTAATCAAGAAATAAACACTTCCATAAATGTATATCATTCGTAAACATTGAAACGTCTAGGATTTTTAAGTTCAAGGTTCAGAATAATCTATTTCGTTTCATTAAAATTTGTTTGCTTTGTTTGGTCTATTGATTTCAGAAATGTGCGAGGAAATTAATGACTATAAGAAATATCTTATTAGAAGCAAAACGAAATTCACACAAGTTCAACAGAATCAATAAAGAGATTTAAGAAAAAACCTTTTCACAAACTAAGAAGTGTAGAATTCAGTATTTGTATTTCATTCAACACTTGACTTATTAAACACGCCCCAATTTAAATTTGATTTAAAAATATATTTATTCTTATAAAGGGAAAAAGATTCAATTATATACTTTTTGGAAAGTTTTTGACTGATTGGTTTCGCAGCTGTTGTCAAGAGTCTATATGAATGCGAAATGTCAATGAGAAAGCCGGGTCGCGATTTGTTATTAAATTGTCACCTGTCACATCTGGTGTGAATTTCCCTTCAGGATTTTTCCTTCCACTTCTCTCGGCATACAGCGTTAATCAAGTGGCAGTTTATTTTTGCTTGCGTGAGTATAAATGGATACCTTTTTTGGGGCTGTTCCCCAGCCTGAAAAAATGCTGCCCCCAAGTCAATTTCCTGATATTATTTGGGTTAGCCTATACATATATATATGAGATTTCGTTTTTAATTGTTGCCCTTGGTAACGCCCAAAAGTCATTTCAAAAAGGTTACGCCCACCTTTGGGTAGAAATCAGAAAATAAATGTGTAAAGGGCCATTGTCAAATTGATGACCGCTTCATATGCTTTTGAAGTAGTTCATTGCTCATACGCCCTGTACGGCCAGCACAAACCATGCTGTCTGACCTTTATATATATAGATTTTGAGTTCTGCCTTTTCGTGTGGCTAATTTGAAGGTAACCTTTCTGCCTTAATGACTACTTCTTGTCTTTATAAATATTTCGTTTTAGTTTTTGAGCTGGGTATTATTAAACAGTTCGATAAAAATGTAAAATCAATTTGAGACCATGAAGGCAAAAAGCTTTCGTTTAAGAAAGCATAACTTATTATTTGGTCTAATAATATTTCCTTCGATAACTTCTTACCCTATTTGCTCTCATCTTGCATAAATCTTGTTATAAGCTTAGCCACACTTCTTCCCTTGTTTAATTCATTAAATTTGTAATTAAACAAGGAGAAATTTGTAAGGCGCTTGACATATGTTGAAAACTTTGAATACCCAACACCTAAAATGCTGAGACTGAGGGGAAAGTGTCCAAACTTTCTCTTACCCGCTTACGAATACGAAGTTCGGTCCACACAGTGTTTGGGTCCTTTTCACGCGTAAATAATTTATGCGTAGATATAAATACAAAACTTTGACAAGAGCTGGACAAAGGATAAACTGCAAATTACCACTAATCTCCTGGGTCGACATTTTCTCTTCATGTTAGCATCATAAATAGTAATTATCTTAATTGGCTCTAGCCGTTCGCATTCATAATTTACAATTTGTCTGGCTGGCTTTTGTTTATAAAATCATTATTTAGCAATAGTTGGTCGGCATAAATAATAAGGGAAAACAAATCCTGCTGCCTTGGCCAACTGGCAGTCAAGTTGGCCGATGATTTATGCATGTGGCGATGGCGAAAAGTTCTTTACCTCCAACAAGTTGGATGGTGGGAGGTTCCAGGTGCGAATCAGGTGCTCTGGGAAGCGAGCAAGTGGCGGTTGAATAATAAAACCGCGGCCAGCAATTATAAAAATGTTTGGTACATGTGCAAAAGCCGACGGGAAAATGTTCAATATTTGTATATATATATTTATATATGTATATAGCACACAGAAGCCGTATAGAGTTATATGTACCCACGGATATTTATGCAAGTGTGTGTAAATATTTGGGTAGATAGTCGTTTGTTGTTGTTTGCCCGTTTAATTAATTGGCTATTAAAAGTGTTGAAAATTGAAAACAAAATTTAACGCTACTGCAACGGCAGCAACAGCATAAAAATAGCTCACCCTGACCCGACTGGATTTTGTGTGTAAAAACAGCAAAATACCTGCGCAAGCAAATTGTTTGAATTAAATAAGAAATTGCCTATAAATGCAGGAATTAAACTCTGTAGCCACCTCATATACATATTTTGGTTTTTATCCCATCAACTATGTGAGAACTGTGAAAGGGAAAGTAAATTTCACTGAGTCAATACCCGGGCCATAATTCTTCCACAATAAGCGAATTAAATGCTTCCCTGCAACCACATGTTTTCGTTGTGTGCCTTTGTTTATAATGGCGGACATAATATTTGCGCAACAAAATATAATAAGCAAAACAAACAACATTTTAAAATGGTAATATTACCAAACTTTTGCCGCGAATACCGTAGAATAGTTTATGTCATGATGAGAGTTTATACAAAACAAAATTTTATACATCACCTAAATCATAAACCATTTGAACACTTTATAAATTCATTTTTAATTACTGTGGTTTATTGTAAATTAACAAGCTGTTGAGAATAACTGTTTTTTTGTCATTACTTTGACTAATTATTAAAAATACTATTTTAAAATAGATGATGATACAATTTAGATCTTGTAGTTAAATACATTTATTTTCAGAACTCGAAGGGCAATTAATTTTTAAAATATTCGAGAAGATCAATTTTGCAGAATTCGCAGGTTCGTGTTTGCTTTGTTTAACGTTACCAATCTATTAAGGAAAAAGCTATTTTCTGCTGTTGTTTTTGCTGTTTCAGCGGAGCGATCCATAACATTTTAATTAACGAGACTCGCGTCATGCCCCAGAATTTCCAAAATCATGAACTGTTTACAGATGGCAGCTTAGCAAGCCTGATTCGCAGGCGTTGCATTTTAAATCAAATTAATGTAAACAATGGCAGAGATGTCAGGTGGTTGGACAGTATGCCAGTTGGCTGCAGCACCGATAATAATGGTTCAAGAACGACTGACAGACGGGGCAAAGGCGGGGTGATTTGTGTTTGTGGCGTTCCAATTTTACAAATGTAAATATATGAAATGCCAACAACATAATTCCACTGGCGAATATGTGTGGGCGATTAATGCTGAAGCTTCTGTCTTTGTTGCAAGGCACTTGCATTTGCATTTCAGTTTCACTTTGCTGATTGCTTTGCCATGGAAAGCTTTTCAAAGAAATTACCCAAGGAATTCATAATTCCGTAATTTATTTTAATTTGGCGGAAGATATATCTCATGCAAACTACTCATTTGTAAATGGAAGCAAGGGATCGTTGAATAAAAACATTTATTAAAGGGGTTTTGCAATTAATTTAAAGATTTGCTAGTTTATGAAAACCAAAATCAAAAGGTTTGCATTTAATGTAATGTATTAATTTTGGCTTGACAAATCAAAAATTATCGTTTTTAAATAATAAATACATATGTATATTTTTATAATATAAATAAGAATACTTGTAATTTAAAAAGTCAGATTTGTATAAAAGAGGAAGCAATTATACAAATATTCTATAAAACAGTTTTGCGAGGAATCCCTGGAAGGGCTGTGTTTTTCTTTGTATTATATTTAAGTACATAAATATATGTGCTAAAGAAAGTGATGCATTTCCTGCATTTAAAATATTTTCATTAAAATAGCTCTGCGCCTGATTGCCGGTTCTTCGAGGATATTTGCACTTACAAGTATAACAGACTGCAAAAATAATTACGGCAGAACAAAAAACTCATTAAATCGTATTGCATACACCGCAAACATTGCCATCAGTGGGTGTGTGTGTGTGAGTGAGCCTTCTAAATATCCACAGCCTTGCCAGCGTCTCTGCCGTTTCCATTTCCGTTTCCTTCGCCATGTGGGCCATGCATGGAAATCTATCAACGTCTATGCCTGGAAGGCACACTCCCAGTTTTTCTGCTGGAACGCTTTCTTTTGTGCACAGAAAACAATTAATATCGGTTTTTTTTAAAAAGGCAAGTTGGTTGAAAAATGTATAAAATAAGAAGAGGCACTAGCATGACGCAAACTTTTATCTCAGATCAAGAAATGGTTTAAAGACTTTCAACCCAAAAAATATATACATAATTCATGTTTAAGCCAAAGATTTGTAAACCAATGCTTTAAGCTATAGTAACAAATTGTTAGAAAAATCGTGTATGCAAAAGCCCTCTTTTACTTACATTTTATTAAATTTCCATACAGTTTGAGGATTGTTAAAATTTAAATAGGTTGTTTTGTTATATATTAATAACTTATAGAGAACACAATTGTTTTTGATTCTCTGAAAAAAATTAATTTTTAACATAGATATATAAGTTTCTACTATGTTTTTGAATTAGATAAAAAAGTGTTTTTCACCCTGCACTCGTATGTAAGCACGTAAAGCGGGCACCGGCACAAAAACATTTATTTTATGCAACAATTGTGTAGATGAGGCAGCTGCTGGATCCGGGGGCATGGAAGGGAGAAACAATAATGGGGCAAAAGTATAATACAGATAGCGGCAAGGAAGCCCAGAACCCCAGTTTTTCCCCTGTGAACCTCCTTCATCGCCCTTAGTTCGCCATCTTTGCAATTGTCTGTGCATGAACTTCAAGCTAACACTTTGCAGCAACAGCAACAATCACAACAACAAGTACAAGTTTCTGGCTTTATCTTGGCATATCGACAACAAGCTCATCATCCTGTGCTTTGTGAGTCCCCATCACCCATACGCCCCGTATGCTCTGTGCACTTACGAATGCGTCAAGAATGAGCTTGGCTTCACTCACATGTTTTTTCACTGAGAACCACACACTTTTGTGGTGAATGTTAGGTATGCTAGATATATGTTCCCTTATAATTATTAATTCAGAATTTTACTTTTAATAATTAAAATAAAATTTATGGGTAAATTTCTTAAAAGAACCTTGGTAAGATCTTCGAGATTTTAAGCCTTGCGCTCTTTATTAGTTTTCAATCTTTATCTTTATTAAATATATGTCTAACTCATTTTACTAATTAAACAAAACAAATTACTAAATATTTAATTAAAAGGGTTAAGAAAAAACATTTTGGAAGTTTTGAACAATCTTGAACACTTATTGAATATCCCCATCAAACAGCCGTATTGTCTTATATTTATACTTTCCTTTGAGCTGTCCCCGTTCCTCTACATATGTTTCAATTAAACGCTGATAACAGCAAACACAAAAAATCTGCTGTCTCGGGCTTTTCATTATTTCAATCTTCTGGTGGTCTTGAAGTTATATTCTCATTTTTTAAGATCCAGCCCTCGAGTGGAGTGCATAAATTCGTATCGAGTGCTCTTCGTCCCCGCGATATTTATCTGGCCTGTCGCTTAAGGCCGTTAATATGCCAGGACCTACTTAATAAGCCCGAAAACGAGGGAATGGCAGTGCTTTAAAAATACATAAAAATTAACTGCTGACGCAATTGCCAGGGGAGGAAATTCGAGAAAGGAGCAGAAAGTTGGCGGTGGATGAGCCTCAACAGCTCATAATTCCCATAATTGACAATGCCACTAGGCCCCCAACCCATCGCCCTTAATTCAAGCCCCCCACTCCCCTGTCCCAAGGTTGTCATAAAATTTGTAGCGCGCTCAACTGGCAGCTTATAAATATTTGACGATTTGCGTTTGCCGACTCGTCAACTGATTTACTTAACATACTTAAATACAAATTACCGAATGCAGTTGCCACGCCCCCATCCGGCTGCCCTTTAATCAGTTGGTCTGCCGTAATAAATATGATAAATAAATTGCGAATTCCGTGGCCCTCGCAGTCCTTATTGATTTTTCTCTGACTTTGTTCGTACTCTGTGAAAAACAAAGGGGAAACATATGTTTTCATATTTAATTACACCCATTCCACAGTGAGTGTGCAAAGGCGTACGTGTGTGTCTTGTACTTGAGTGTGTGTTTGGGGTGTGGGTGTACTGGTAAGTGTAAGTGTTTTACGAGCATTTTGAGTGCGTCTTTTTGCGTTATGGTTATGGCGGGCAGGTTGCAAGGTAGCAAGTGTCGATAGCAGCTGGTGGGCAGATTGAAACGGTGGCCAGAAATGTTGAGTGTATGGTGTGGTTTGGTCAAGGCGACCACACATTCCTCTGAAACATTTAAGAATATATGCATTTGTCTATCATGATAAATTTAGAACATTCTAAATACACAAATTCGCATGGGTTTATCCGTTTCTAAATGCTGTTATCTAACAAAAATACTACTTGATTGTTCTTAATAAAAAACGAGAACGGAAGCTAACTTCGGCAAGCCGAAGTTTTAATACCCTTGCAGACTTAGCCGAAATTGATAAAATTGTTTAGTGTAAACTGACGGACAGACGGACATGGCTCCCCTATTGATCCTGATCAAGAATATATATACTTTATAGGGTCGGAAACGTCTCCTTCACTGCGTTACAAACTTCTGACCAAAATTATAATACCCTCTGCAAGGGTATAAAAGGATTAGCTATACGTAATTAATTTCATTTTTAAATAGCGGCTGTAGCATGTAATTGTCTGATTGGTAGCAACTTTTACCCTGAGCAAGGTATACATAAATAAATTAAATAAATTGCATAGTTTCATGCCAATAGCTTTTATACTGCAAAATTGTCATATACAAATAGGGAGAAAAGGGATATTTTCGCAGCCTTTAACAATTTTTCCTACGGAAGCTATACGATATAGACGTCCAATCGGCAAGCGCTTTTACCCTGATCAAGGTATGCGTAAATAAATAAGACTTGGAAAATGTATGTCAATAGCTTATACACTGCGCGAAATATTCTAAAAAACATGAAATTTTGACCGATTTCACCGTATTGTTCCTATGGGAGCTATAGGATATAGACGTCCGATCAGCACGCGCTTTTACCTTGATGAAGGAATGCATAAAAAATACGATTTGAAAAAATGTATAGCAATAGCTTTTACACATCGCGAAATATTCTGAAAAACATCAAATTTGGACCGATTTTACCCTATTGTTCCTATGGGAGCTATAGGATATAGACGTCCGATCGTCACGCGCTTTTACCCTGATCGAGGTACGCATAAAAAATAAGATTTGGAAAGATTTATGCCAATCGCTTTTACACTGCGCGAAATATCCTAAAAATCATTAAATTTTAACCGATTTTACCCTATTGTTCCTATGGGAGCTATAGGATATAGACGTCCGAACGCCACGCGCTTTTACCATGATCAAGGTATGCATAAAAAAATACGATTTGGAAAGATTAATGTCAATAGCTTTTACACTGCGCGAAATATCATAAATTCTTGCAAGATATATCCAATTGTTCCTATGGGAGCTATAGGATATAGACGTCCGATCGGGGCGATTTTCAAACTTGATCTGCGTACACATGTTTTAGGAAGATTGTGAAAGTTTCAGATCGCTAGCTTTTAAACTGATCTCTCAAACGGTATTGAAACAGACGGACAGACGGACAGACGGACATGGCTATATCGACTCCCCTATTGATCCTGATCAAGAATATATATACTTTATGGGGTCGGAAACGTCTCCTTCACTGCGTTACAAACTTCTGACCAAAATTATAATACCCTCTTCAAGGGTATAAAAATAAAAATAAAATTATTAATTTAATTTGATTTATTATTATATATGGAATGCCACGAAAATACTTGTATCAAAATAAGTTGAATTGAATGCCATATATTCTTATTTATCAGTTTTAAAAATAAATATTTCCAATTTAATTAAAAATGCATTCTAAACAACTAAGCTTTGAAAAGCTCTGAAAAATTAACATTGGAAAATTGCTTGTTAATATCGAAAACAATAGAGGAGCCCACAATATGAGCTTACTCGTACGTTTATTTTACCTCTTTCAGGATAATTAGGCTTGTTAGCGTGCCAAATGTAAGCCGAGTGGGAAATTGCGGGCATTTGTTCTTGGCCAGACTCTTAATTGCAGTGCAAACGGGCCGCGAAAACGGGCCTTAGGCTGTTTTTGCACTCACTCACCTGTTCGCCGGCTTACCTGCACTGCCCCCCGTGACCTCAGCCACCCCCACGAGCCCCTCTTTAAGCCCACCTCCAGTTGTTTGCGCTGCATGCGAGGCCAAAAGGTTGCCAGCGACTGCGGCTGCCTGATAGGCCAAATGCAAACACACACGCGACGGCATCGAGAGCTCATTGTGCATGCCAAGATTACCGCGCATATGTCCTGACAGCCTCCCCCTTTCCCGCCCCTCTTTCTGTCCTTACCTCCTCGTGGTCATCGTTTCCACAGCAGTTCAAAGTTTACGCAGTGCCAGTACAACCGATGGACAAGTAATGTAATATGATATTAGACTTAGCAATCAATTTAACAGAAACAAGAAAATTAAATTAAAAATTCTTTATTTCGATTTCGATGCTTAAAAACAATGAGGCTAAGTCAATTTTAAAAGGGGTAACACTATAAAATGAGCAAAAATTGGCATTAAAATACAAATCAAGTTGAATGCCAACCTTTTAGAGAATTACACCACAATCATTTAGAAATATGCCACTTTGAAATCGGATGTCTATAAGAATGGGCTTAAGACAGTGGGCTTTAGGTAACTTTTCTGCAAATCCATTTCTCAAAAATTTGAAAAAATAGCGAAAACTGTGAAAAATCGACCTTAAAATATAAAACCAAGTTTAATACACAGCATTTTAGAGAATTAAACCACAATCATTAAGAGATATTTCACATTGAAACCGGATGTTTCTAGGAAAAGTTATGTGCTTAGAAGTGTAGGTATAAGGTCACTTTTCTGCAAAGCCATTTTACGAAAATTTGGAAAGGGGTAACACTGTCAAAATGACGAAAAATCGACCCCAAAATACAAACCAAGTTGAAAACACAGTTTTTTAGAGAATTAAACCATAATCATTTTAATGTATGCCACTTTGGAATCGGATACATTTGGATACAAACCCAGTTGAAAACACAGTTTTTTTGAGAATTAGGCCACAATAATTGAGAAGAAAGCCTCTTTGGAATCGGATGTCCGTAAGAAAAGTTATGGGCTTAGAACTGCAGGTTTGAGGTCAATTTTCTGCAAAGCCATTTTTCGCAAATTTTCGTAAAAATTACGAAAAATCGACCCCAAAATAGAAACCAAGTTGAATACACAGAGTTTTTGAAAATGAAACCGCAATCATTAAGAGATAATTCCACTTTGAAATGGGACATATGTAAGAAAAGTTATGGGCTTGAAAGTGCAGTTTTTCAAGGGTATAAAAAGGACAGTATAAAAAGACAACTTTAGACATTTTCATTGTTACATTTCCTGCTACTATTATGCTATTTTGTCCACCCACCGTTGGTGTTGTAACTGCAAGACAAACACATAGTATTCTAATGTCAGTCAGCATGGGTTAAGCCAAAAAATGGTTAGCTACGATCTGTTAGTTTTAAGGTTCTTTTGCAATCAATAATTTTTAATGTAGGCATTTAGAATATATAAAAACAAATTTTCTGAAAATGTGTTCACAAAAAAAAAAATTGTGCATAAAATGTTTTGTATTAACAGTAAGCATATGAGCTTGGCTTTTATTAAGGGCTAAGTATGATTCGGGTCAGTACGTGTTGATGTTGTATCCCAAACTCAACTTCCACTCTACTCTATACACTCTTGTCGCCTTTTTTAATGCTATTTCACAGCTATTGTTTTTGTTGTCAACGCAAAAATGCTTTCGACATAACGTTCTGTATATTGAATGAAGATGTATAGGAAAAGCCAAGATAAGATATATATGTGTTTTGTATGTATGCATGCGATTATGCATACTGTATTCAAATATATTCTCATGCATTTTACATATGTACATCCCAGCACAGTCAAACGTCTTAGGCACAACCTTTTTCTTTTTTTGTAACACGACCTGCATATAACTTTGCCAGTACACACATACACTTTTATTATCATAATAAAAATAAAATAAAATAAAATATACTTTATTTATAGTTTTTAATATAGCAGATCTGCGTAAATTATAAAAATGCAATAATTTCTGGTTATTATTCAAAATTTGAGACTGTTCTTATCACTTCCCAATAAGTTTTGAAATCAGCTTTATTAAAAATCAATATTAAGAACCAAAAAAAATAATTATACAAATTAAATTTTAATTAGTTTTCTGTTGGTTGGTCTAAAATGTTCTGTTCTACCTCGTAAGTTTCGACATAAAAACTTATGTTGATCAAAGTTTTATAATGCAGATGGTGGGTAAGAGTTATAGCGGTTCCTCTGTACGAATACAGCTGCATAAATTACGTATACGCCGAGGCAAGTTCAATCGGTGGTTTGCGCTTGTCTCCGCCTTCCAGCCGCACAACCACTTGACAATCGCAAGCAGCTCTCTCATCTCCTTACCCCTCCCGTTGCCCACCTCCCCTGGCAAGTGTCTTCCGTATTTATATGCAATTTTTTCTTCATCTTTTATGTATGCTCGTTGTCGTCGCCGGCTTTCATATCCTTTCCACTGTTCATGTATACAGCTTCGGGCAAAATAATAGCACTATGAACTCGGAATTATGTTTTCTTCTCAGACCTTAAAAAATCTTAATCTGCGTCCTTATAGCACATAATTAGTTTAGCTTATTATACCATATTAAAAATCGGTTAAATACATAACATATATTTTACTTTAAGACTACAATACTTTAAGTATTTTAAACTAATATTATATTTTTTGTGGGCAGATATGATGGCAATATGATCGTTTTGGATTATGAAACCTTTATTTATTCCAAAGAAATTTTAAAACTACTGCGTTGACTTCAGCTGTTTATGTGTCATATGTATTCCTGTAGCTGTCAGCCAGCCGTTGCATGTGTAAGTCGCTGTAATGATATTTGTTATTTGTTTGTTTGTTAGTTTGCGTGTGCGTTGAAAGCATTGAAATGCCGTTTGTCAAACACGAATACAGCCACCCATTACCCCACCCGCTCGTGCACTTTTCTAATGGTTAGCCTGGGGGCTTTTGGAAAATTGTAGAGGCGGGGGAAACTGAGGGAATGCATTACAACTCGCTTACAACTCGCAGCGTGATTCAATTACCATGAGCTCGCTCTTGGATCACATTTGCATAGGCTTGGCCCCGAGGCGATTTCCCCCAGCCTTCCCCTTGGCTTTTTCCCCGGTTTTTCCTACGCCTTTGTTTTTCCGCTTCACCCAGTTTCGCAGCCTGAAAGCAGGCAATGGAATTTTTAAGTGCACACACATGATATTTTAGTAGTTTCTGTCCATTTTGAGACTTCCTATGAATACTCGCATTTTAAGTGCACACTTATGAATTTATTTACCAATTTGCGCTTAACTTTATCATCATAAAATTCTGAGTTTGCTCAGCACTCTAACGATTTGAATAATTGTGAGTTAATAAGATAAAATATTTGATAATAAACTAGTGTCCATTAAAACTAACTAAATTGGCCTGAAAATCAATAAACTTTTCTTCATTTATTTAGCTGATTAAAATATTTTATTTTTTCCTAGATGATAAATAATAAAAAGTTCGTAATAAATGTATGTGTGTAGTAAATACATACACTCATAGCAAAATTAACCCTAAAAACAAGAAATTCGCCTTATTTTTGTCTTCAAAGGCATCGCACCTTAAATTTTAGGGTAAAATTTTCTAAAATTAAGGGCGTTCCTTTCTAAAATCTAAGGCAAAGGGCCCTAAAAACAAGAAAAAGTTTTCTAAAAAATAGAAAAATATTTCTTAAAATTAGGGCATCTAACCATAAATTTTAGGGTATTTTTTCTAAAAATAAGAAAAAATGCGCCTACAATTATCATGATGTAATTTTTCATTCAGGATTTATGTATGTATGTGTATACATATGTACGTATATGATTTAATCACTTCGCTTTTCAGTTAGAAAAGTCACAAAGTTTGTATTAGTATTGCGCACTAATGAATTGCCAATATCGATTTCAACTGTAATTCTGTGGGGAAAGAGAGAGAGAATTAGTACAATTATGATTTATTCCAATTCTTACAAGTAAAATCCGATAAGTTTCTTATCCGAAAAAACTTATAATTTTATTCGTCCGCCGGTGGGATTCGAACCCAGGTCTCCCGCGCGTGAGCTCGAAGACATTGAATGGAGCCACGGTCGCGCGCGAAGAACGCGCGGCAAACCAAAGACTATATGATGGGGCGTTTGCGAATAATATTAGTTTAAAAAAGTTTTTAGAACTAGTTAAGTCGCAACTGTGAAAGTCGAAATATTTAAAATAAATTTTCTAAGATGATATTTCATATTTCAAAAAATATTTAAATTACTTTTCAATAAAGGGTAAAACCTTTAGTCGTTCTAAGCATTACTTCTCATCTGTGTTTATACACAAGTAAAAAAAAAGAAAAAAAAAAGATGTCGGCAGCTGAAATTGAACTTGCGGTGCTTAGATTTCTGGTCAGACATTCTAACCCCTAGGCTACTCGGACAGGGTTAGAACAATTTGATGGTCATTTTAGAAAATAATTCCTATGTTATAGAAAATATTTCTATATTTTGGGATTAATTTTTATTTTTTAGAAAATATTTCTATATTTAAGAAAACATTTCTATGTTTAAGAAAGCGTTTCTATTTTTTAGGGTTATCGAATTTTTAGGGTTAATTTGAGAAAATTTTTCTATATTTTAAGGTAAATCATTTTTTAGGGCAGAATTTCTAATTTTAAGAAAAAAATTTCGAAAAACAAGTGCCATTTTTACTAAAATATAGAAATTCTTTCTTGGATTTAAGGCGAGTTTAGTTTATGTCGACAATTTCTACATTTGAGAAACACTTTCTTGATTCAAGAAAAGTTTTCTTGTTTTGAGAAAAAAATTCCTTGAAAATAGAAATCTTTTCTTGGATTTAGAAAAAATAAAGTTTTAAGGCGAATTTCTAAAATTTAGGGTTAATTTTGCTATGAGTGTAGTTCAAATAAATCATGTTTTAATATGAAATTTAAATTTAATGAAAAGTTTAAACTTAAAACACGTGTAGTTCATAAAACTCAATAAAGTAACAACTTCATCCAACATTGTTTGTGTACAAATTAGTCTTTGTCAAATATACATATATAAAATATAGATAATATATTCTTGAATGTCTTGGTTCCCAAGAGTAAATCCTGATTTGTGCCTACCAATTGGCTTACCCGGGAGTATCGTTTGCAAATACAACATGCATATCGGATCTGTTTTGGTCTTGATTGATGGTGATACCATCTGCTTAAAAGTGAGGGGAAGAGAGAGGGTAAAAACGAAGGGAAATGCGAGACATGCCACACATCTAAGCCAGGCAATCGAGCATCTGTGTGTGCGTGCTCCTTGGGGCAGCTTCTCATGTTCACATTATTCTGCCACGGCTTCAACCAGATAAATTCTATTACTTCTTGGTGTAAACAATACACCACATGCCAAACAGACCCAAAATTGTGTGCACCAGAATATATATTGCTATGTCCACTAAAATCACCTTTTAAATTTAAAATTGTTTTACAGAAATTATATCATACCTTCTCAAGGTTTTTAAGTAGAAAGAATATTTTAAGCAAATTACTTCATTTTATTTTTAAAATGAATATATGAATAATGCTTTATCTATAAGTAAAAGCTTTTATTTTTTGCATAATCTCATCCAGTGTTTATATCTCATACCACCTAATCACTTGGCCAACAAATCGGTTTTTAGCTTAATGCAAATTTTGTGTTTCATCATTTTGCATTTAGCAAGTAATTTCCACGCATGACGGCAAATTCGGAACCACATGACACGACATCAAAAAATCAGAGGCCCCCGTTTACACACTCTTTTCCGTTTTTCCTCAGTTTTTCCGGCATATTTTGACACCTTTTTTCCCTGCTAAATTGAATGCAAATTGAAATTGATTTTGTGCAAATTAATTTTATGTTAGCGGCATTAAATTGTCGCACCATTTGGCTTGTTTTGTGGCTGTCTGTTTTATGCACAGGCAACGCGTTGAACGAGCACCAACGATTTTCCATCCCCTTGATTTTCCGCTGCCCCCGTCCAATTAAATCTACCCCCCTTGTCAACTGATTGTGCTGCCTGTATTTGCACTTCATTTTCATATTTAAGTTCGTTTATTATGCGAATGTAATTAATTATAAAGTTTAGCGCGCATAAATTTAATGTTGCTATCACACCGACGGCTTGGCTTTAGGGAAGAATTCCCCGGTGAATGGTGGGGCAGTCGGGGTGTATCGCAATGCCATTGGCTTTTGTGGGTCAGTGTTGACTTGACACATTTGATGGCTGTATGCCGATTAGCCCATGTTTGCACTAGCGTAAATCAAGCGACTGTCACGCGTATGCAGATCAAATTGTTTCAATGGAACAATAAATCAATCAGCTCAACAGATGTACACTCAGTTATTGTCGGATTTTGTGTCTGCACTCGGAAGAAATCTTTTTTTTTTTAACCGTAATTTATTTGTAATATATGAAAAAATTTGGAATTATATTTGTTTCTCAAATGTTTAACTTCAAAAGCTTCGTCGTCAGCTGTTCAAAAAGGTTTCCATTATAGATAAAAAATAGTATGCATTGATTATTGAAAATGTTAGTCATTAAGCATTACGCTGTTTAATTTCCTAGATGCCAAATAAAGGTTTCCCGATTTCTCTGAAAGTTCAGCAATTTAAAATACCCTTTTTTCTCCCAACATCTGCCTGGTGAATCATGAATGTTTAATTCCCGCTGACATTAGTCGCTTCCACACCCAGTTGGACTGTAAGTGATGGTTCTGCCAAAATTTGAAAAGCCAGCCACTGTGGCAGCAGCTGTTGCAGCCACAAATCTCAAATGCAAAGAAACATTTTAATGGGTGTGTAGCACACTTTTCGGGGCCAGAAACCTAAGCACTGCACTGAAATCAAAAGCCAAGCAAAAAGCAAATCAGCTGATCCGCACTTTTTAGTCCTCGCAGTTCACAGCCCGTAAATTATGCAACATGCTTTTAAGGCACAGCCAGGGAAAAAAAAACCAAGCAAATAAATTTCTGCACAAAACGAGGAGAAAAAAAAAACTGCCGATTTCCGCGGAGAATAAGAAGCAAAGCTCAATCGGGTTTGTTTTGAAAAATAAACCATGGAAAACTGAGCAAGAACAACAGAAAAAACAGAATCACCGGGACTAGCAAATGGACGCGGGAAAATGAGAACAGTAAAATTGACATCAGCTAAAGGGGAAAAAATAATTTTAAAATGATTTTGAAATCGTCTTAAAAATTGTTGATTAATTATAAAAAGATTTAAGTGCTGTTTATAATAATTACTACTTTAAATAAACCAAACAGTTAAACAAATTTGTACTTATTTGGTTAAAATAAAAGGTCTGGTTTTAAATGAATACATTACCATTAAAAAATGTTTTATTTATTTAATGTAAATTGTATTTAATTTCTATTGTCTTAGGACACTAAAGCAATAAACTTAACTTAAGAAAATACCAATTTAAATTTGTAGTATAAATGAAGAAGCCCTATAAAAGTATAAAGCGAAATAGTTCCAAACTTTTTTTGACAAATCCATTGGGACCCACAGCTCAAAAGCTCGACTTTTTGATTATTTTTTGGGCTCTTATTTTACAATTCTCCTTTCTCTTTTGCTATCTTTCCCCCGACACATTTCGGGGGCGTGCTTGTAAATGTGTGTGGGTGGGTTGTCAATTTTAATGGCTGGCCATGAAATTGAAATGCAAGCAATGAAAAATTCAAGCATTTCAACATGATGGACACTATGGCTTCGGCAATTTATGGCTCGGCCATTTGTAACAACGCCGTGCCAACAGCAACAATAATAATAATAACAAAGGCAAAACAATGGGGCATATCTCTAGCTGACAGTTGAGTATCGAAAGCCTTGATGGTCTTTTTGTTTAATTTCGTAATTAAAATGCCATTAAACTGCCATACCCCTTCCAGTGTATCAATACCTTCGCATTTTCCGGCTGTCTGCACATTAATTAATTATGTAAAAATTATTTTCCTATGCCCTAATGCTGGCTGAAAATTGATTAAACGATTGCCTTTCAATTGTCTTTGAACCCGTTCAGCAATTTAGATTGCTTTTTATTTTTTATTTAGTTATGTTTTTAATTAAAATTCTTATCAAATTCAATTTAATGCAACAATGTTATTACTTTACAATTGACGCTAAAACTAAACTTTTGTACATTTTTGTGAAGCTGGCTACAAAATAATATGTAAAATGCAAATTCGGCTGATGAACGAACATTATGCAAATTGAAATCAAAAAAACTATTTGGAATACCTAATGGTGAAAGCATTGATGGAGCGTTCTTAAATCATGTCTGCGAGAATTGGGCATATCCAGCTCACATGTCGTATGCGTGATGCGTTGCGTATACGCCACCGTGACCTGTCAAAGCAAATCTGCCTCCCTTGGCAGTTGGCTTGCTTTTATGCCGACTTAACTCAATTTGGCCTTTGATAAAGACACACAAAATTCGTTGTTATTGTTCCATCAAGCAAATTCGTTTTCCAAATCAGCATATAAATAAATTCGCAAGCCAAATAGAAGGTAAATTAAATTTATCTACGTCAATGGCTTGGCTCAATTGCCGTTGATAAACCCGTCAAACGGCTTTCATGGCAGGCTATTTTAAGGCCATTAAAGGCAGGCCAAAGTGAATCCTTTTTCTTACTCTTTCCTTTAAATCCTCCAACCGGAACGTTAAGAGAATGGAGACAGGAAGGCAAACGACATTTGCAGATAAG
Source organism: Drosophila fuyamai (assembly GCA_018153365.1). Classification (NCBI taxonomy): domain Eukaryota; kingdom Metazoa; phylum Arthropoda; class Insecta; order Diptera; family Drosophilidae; genus Drosophila; species Drosophila fuyamai. Next base: position 7,236,932 of record JAECXW010000116.1, on the reverse strand, counting down.
GTTACACTTTTTCTTTTCGGGGCAAGTCCAAAAATGAATTTTTTTCCTCTTCTCCTTTTTTTCTGCTCCTTCGGTTGTTTAATAAAAGTTGCGGCTGCAATAAAACGAAGGCGGATGACATAACAGGTCCAAAAGGAGCAGCTCGGGCCTCGAAGATGTGAAATCTGTTGCTACGGCCGTGCGGTCTTATCAACACACTCCATGGGCCAGGTCTAGGCTGTCCTTTTCAGCAATGGAATTATTACAGTTTTATGAGAGCCATAGGCAGTGCCAGCACACAAAGAATCCGGCTCCTGTCCTTGACGCGTGCCATAAGAGAATGGCATATTTCAACATGTCAGTGGCTCTGCTGCCACTTTTAGTTGGAGTCGCTCCCTGGTTGGCGAATGGAAATATGGCCGAATAAATCATTTTATTGCAATACAATTTTGGCTCCCTTTCTCTTTTCCCCCACCGTCACCGGATGTTTATCACGCGTTTCATACAGACAAAAAAAAACTAGCGTAGCAGATAAAAATGACAATTTCTTTAAAATAACTACAACAGTATAACAAATATATAGATTCAACATTTAAGTAAGAACTAAAATGACTGTTGTTATAGAAAATGAAAACTGTTTATTACCACATGAATAGTTAGCATCCCTGAAAGAACATTAAAAATCCCTATTAACCTGATTTTCTCCGTGCAGTTAAAGACACACTGCCACTTCCATATTGCTGAAGCATTTTATGCGGCCATTGGGAGGGCAAAAACACACACATAGCCGAAACACGTTACTTCAATATTAATAAGATCGTGTGGAGGCTGTCAATATGACATGGCGCCAAACTGCTGCCACCGGAAGTTGTCCAACGGGAAACGGAAGCGTCGCCCGAGCCCAAGCATCACATTACATCGAGAGCGGGGGCATTGCTCATTTTTTATTATCGCCCAATCCAATCTCGGAACCGAGCTCCTTGGACGAAGGGGGGTGCAATTGGTTTTCGAGCTGCCACAGGAAGCAACAAGGCAACACTTTGGAAATGGAAGATTGACGGGTTTTTCGGCATGGGACTGGTGGTGCTGGTGGTTATATTGGCCACTTGAGGGATTGACCTAAGCCAGATTTGTGGACAGCAATTAATACTTTTATGGCAGGGACGGAAATTTAATTGAATTATTAATTAGCCGGGCCCGGCGTATTATGGCCATTAAGCCAGGCGCAAATCCAATTTAATTGAGTCGAACTCGGGGAGCTTTTGTTTAATTTGGCCCCTTTACTATTTGCCTTCGAATGGTACATGGCACACAAAGCCGGAGCACCAAGATCAAAGTCAATGCCCCTGACCTGTTCTCACCTTCTCGCCAAGTTTCCCACGGAGAGTTTTCCCAAAGTTTGTCCTTTTCCTGCCGCTGTCGCACCTTGAGCGTGTTTCAACTCTTTCGCCTGCACTTTGCCATCCCAGTTGCTGAAATATTCATAATTGAAGTTTATTGTTTACCCCCGGATGTGTGCCACGCCCTCGCCACCGCTTCCCGCCCCCGCTTCCTGCCCCCTTTGGTAACTGGGGTCGCTTTGATTGTTTTGTGGCCCGGAGACCGTCGATAAGTTGGCCTGCAGAAAGTTCACAAACTTTTCAGTGTTTTTGTTTTAGTTCCTTTTTCAAGCGCTCTGAAAACTTTGATTGGCGAACAAAATGGCACAAGTGATTGGACATGTGCTTCATTTATTATACTGCATGCCTGACCTACTACTCTCCTTCCATTTTTTTTCCAGAGAGGTATCAGCTGGTGAGCCAGCCATTTTAGAATTTTAATTATACTGAAAAGTTTGTAAATGCAATACATAGTTTACAGGATGTCAAGAAAAAGTTTCAAAACTTGTATTTCATTACCCGAAACAATTTTTAATTCTTTATAGTAGCTTTAATTTAATTAATAACTTAAAAACATTTTAAGAGATAACAAGAAAGGAAAGCTAACTTCGGGCGGAGCCGAAGTTGAAATACCCTTGCAGAATATTCCGATTTATATTCTCCAAACTTATTCATTTGATGCATTCTTAACACTCATAAAAAACCCAACTTTCTAACTTTAAAAACACCAAAGTTATGGCATTTTCAATCGTTCAGTTAAGTGGCGGCTATAGGATATAGTCGGCCGATCCTTATGAAATTTGGTAGGTCAGATTGATTGGCCAAATATAAAAGCCATAGAAAATCCCAACTTCCTAACTTTACAAATCCCAAAGTTATGGCATTACCGATCAATCAGTTATATAGAAGCTATAGGATATAGTCGGCCGATCCTTATGAAATTTGGTAGGTCGGATTGACTGGCCAAATAAAATACCCATAGGAAATCCCAACTTCCTAACTTAACAAACACTAAAGTTATGGCATTTCCGATCAATCAGTTATATGGCAGCTATAGGATATAGTTGTCCGATCCTGGCCCTTCCGACTTATATACTGCGTGCAAAGGATCGAAGGCTGTGTGCAAAGTTTCAATTCGATATCTTTAAAACTGAGAGACTAGTTCGCGTAGAAACAGACAGACGGACAGACAGACGGACAGACAGACGGACAGACAGACGGACAGACAGACGGACAGACAGACGGACAGACAGACGGACAGACAGACGGACAGACAGACGGACAGACAGACGGACAGACAGACGGACAGACAGACGGACAGACAGACGGACAGACAGACGGACAGACAGACGGACAGACAGACGGACAGACAGACGGACAGACAGACGGACAGACGGACAGACGGACATGGCTATATCAACTCTGGAGGTGATCCTGATCAAGAATATATATACTTTATAGGGTCGGAGATGTCTCCTTCACTGCGTTGCACACTTTTGACCAAAATTATAATACCCTCTGCAAGGGTATAAAATTGTCTTAAATAATATTTAATATGTTTAAAGGTTAAATAACGAAACCAAAAATGTATTTATAATGTTTCCTTAAATATATGAATTTACCAAAATTTAATCCAATTAATTTAATTAAAAAGAAAACCAAATTTTTAAAGACAGTTAATAGTAATAAAGCATTTTTAAAACTTTAATACTCGACAACAAATTTCTGCTTTCCAAACATAAATTTGTGTAGGTCAACTTAAATAATTTTCAAGTACATTCCACTTGTACTTTTGAGCTTTATGTAAATCTTATTTTCGACGCTTTTACAAATAAAAATATTTATTGAAAATAAAATATTTTGAAGGATAAATGCTGTGTATTCTGAAATCGACACTATTATCATTTAAGGCTTCTATAAAGTGCACTTCCAATTATTTCTCAATGGCAACCACACAGTTCATGTCAGTTTTTGTATAGCAAAAGGTCACGCGTTTCCTATTTCCGTTTCCCGAGTGTTCTTGACCGATTTTTGATAAATTGCTTTTGCCTTTGAGCATCGAAACGAAATGAAATGGGAAGAAAGGCTCCTCAAGAACCCATCCCTTATTTTCCAACTCGAAGCTTTAACGGCCGTTGGCTCTTCGTTTATGGGACCCACTTGAACGAGCTATTAAATATAATTGCGAGCAATTTGTGCAATCTACTTAGGATATCATTTTTAATGCGACAACCCGGCCCAAACCCATTCCCTCATTGCAATGCTAATTGCGGAGAAAGCGAAAAAACCGGAACGAAGGTAAACATGAAAAGAACAATAAGCACGAAACAATGGACTGTTTGCAATTTAAATTAACATTTTGAGTGAATCAAATAAAGAGCGAAAAAGAGTCCGGCTGACAAAAACTGCTGAGTGTAGCAGCTAAATTGTTTTGTGATGCCACCGTCGGCACTGCAGATGGTCAACAGATCCCATTGCAGGCAAAATACCGGCAGGAAAAACACAGGTCGAGGGACATCGCCGTCCAAAACCAAGCCAGATTTGCATAACACGTTCCACATTGCGGTTCCAGAGGCCAAAAAACGAGGCGAGTTCCAGATTCTAACACCTAACGCCCGCCGAGCAGCTGCGGCTGGTTTCATCTATTTCAGCCTCCACATTGTGGAAAATCCCCCATCCGCATCTGACTGCCGTGAAATATAATATTCCAGCAACATGGCAAAGCGAAAAGCTAGAGAGAAGCTGACTGAGACAATGATTGTCATTGCTGCAAACAATTTTAAATTAAATTTTAATTTGGGAAACAAATCTTAGGAAATATGTTCCTCTTTTTTTACATTTTATTCCCTTGCAGAGGGTATTACCTAAAATATCGATTGATAATAATTTTAATCATCAACAAGGCATGAAATTTGAACAAAAAACGAAACTGCAGTTGATTTTTTTGTGGTTTGGTAGAACAATTTTGAACCATAACAGAAGTGTTATTAATGTTTATAACTCACCTAAATGTATATTTGCTGTTGTCATTTTTTTTATATGACATGCAAGGGTATTAAATCTTCGGGTTGCCAAAGTTAGCTTTCGATCTCTTTTTTTTATTTTAATTTATTAAAGATCTCAAAAAATAAGAATTTATGTACCTATACAAAATCAACCGCCTATTTCAAATACCTTTATTAAAACTTCAATTTTTTCTATAAATGGGCAACTCTGAAAAATGTATTAATTTAGACTGCTGCTTACAATGTTTCAGAAACACGATCTTTGCATTCTCCTCGACAGCGGAAAAGTGGCGGGAAAACGATTTACATTTCACTTGCTTGGGATGTTTTAATGCGACGCCGTTTTCTGAGCTCTCTTGTCTGTCCTTTTCCCCTTTTTTCGCTGACAACCTGGTCAGAGGACTCCGGGCTGTCCAAAACGAAAAGCCAAGGAACAAGGAGCGGCAAACAAAGGCAACAACAGCTAGGCAAACAAAAGTGGCTAAAAAGCAAAAGCTGCAAAAAGGCCAAAGGCGAGGCACGAGCTCTCTCACGAACACACAAACAAACCCGCTCGCACTGGCACTCATAGATACATATATGCATGAAATTTCACACCCAGGGGCGGAGGTGAAGGGGTACGGGTTGATGGGTGGTTTTCGGGCTGTTTGGAGCTGTTTTGGGGTGCACAAGAACAGCAAGAGGAGCCGAAATGCAAATACACAAACAATGGCGGTGCGGGGGCTACTAAGCCAAGCTAAGAAGGTTTTGGTAAACAAATTTTACTGCCAACTGGCACACAAACAGCTCACACACACAAATAGGCAAATACACTTAAGCAAAAATGTGATGCTACTTCTGTTAGTTATGCATATATGTATACACTAATAATCAAAGTCTCAATAGTTTACAAAAGTCATTATGTTGCCTTAAGTTAAAAAAAAATGTGCACAACCTTACGGAATATTTTGGGAATGACTTAACTATTTGCAAACCATGAAAAGAAATAGTCTACATGTTGTCTTAAGTTAAAAATAAAATACACAACCTTACTGACTTTTCTGGAAATGTGAAAAATACGAATAATAAAAAAACCTAATCGGATTTCCAATCAAAATACTACAATTTTTATATTTTAAGAATTGAGCTTGGCAAACGCGAAAATTTCAAACAATTTGGCTACCTTATAGTTTTTTCTGTCTGTACATTTTCAGTTGTTGTTGTTGTTGTAAGCCCAGGACATTCATAGTTAAAATTTAGAGAGACAGCGCCGAGAGATTTGGCAAACAGCAACAATATTCCTACCGCTGATGTTGCCAGCCAAATATACCCCTAACCTCCCCCCTCCCGTTCTCATCCTGTTGCGTTAATCAAGGTTCACACAATCGCCAACAACAACAATAACAGCAACAACAATAAGCAAAACAACAATGTGGGGCGTGCACGTGCCAAAATTGCCAGGGAATATTTTGCATTTGTTTTTTATTTGTGTTAGCGACATTTCCTAGCTGAGTTTTTGTTTTGGGCCATTTGTTGCTGTTGGCCATCTGGGTGTTGATTAAAAAATTGTCAGGTCCTGAAAATTCATGGTCCTCCATATCCTTCTTACTACAGTGAGAGTGGGATGTGAAACCAAGGTCATTTTTGATTTAAATATCAAGTATTTTAAGTTCATTTCTCATATGCATTTAAATTGGATATTTTTATTGGTATTTTACAATAAAATATATAAATATTAGTCTAACGTCTTTAAGTCGGCGTAAGTGTGTTTAATAAACATGAAACTGAAGATTTTAAATCCCGAATTCTCGCTTTGTGACACACTGTATTGACCATAAACTGAGGAAAACATACACCCGTTATTCCCTTGAGAAAACCTTTTGGTTTCTGACTATTAAAATCGATTGGATTCTGGTTGCTACTGTTACATTTTGGCCCAGCCGAAGTGTTGCCATATTTTCCGGCGGGTTTTTAGGTTTGTTGAATGCCCATTTGGGTTAATAACAAATAACCGAATAGTCCATTATACGAAATGAGTCTGAGCCATGGCCAAAAGTGTTGAGAGCAAATGGCAACGGCCCTGACAATGGCAGTTACCAAAAGTGGGGCTGGTGGTATCCTAACGGGAGTAGATTATGTTCAGGGCTGCTCCGTTCGCATTACCCGAAATTACTCTCATGCATTACGTAATAAATTTATATGAGCTAATTGCCAGCGAAAGTTCATTAATTTGGGTGTCATGAACTTAATTTATTGGTCCCATTAAATATTGTTAGTTCCCAATTCTGTAAATATTGTGTTAGGCTTAACTACCAAAAATATCATTAATATGAAGAGGTCTTTACAACAAGTTATTATATAATAATGGGTATATCAAAGTTATTATTTCATAATGAGTACCCATTAATTTAACAATTTATTTTAATGGCTAATGATTTTGTTGAAAGTTAAGGATTTAAAGTTGTGGCTTAATCATACAAAAAATACAGTTCTTCGAAACAAAAGTGGAATTTCCGTGTGCAGTAAATAATAATAAGTGGCCTGAATTTCCACCGCAAATTGAATATTTCCATACACTATGATATCCATTGAACATACATGTATGCAAAGCAGCAGCTGGATATATATACATATAGCCGACTCAATCGAGCGTTATTAAAGGCTTTGAAGTTATGTATTTGCTTTGCCGCAACCATGACGACCGCTAATCTAATTTTCATATTTGTTCGCTTTGCTATTTGCAGATTTTATGACCCTAATATCGGCCATATGAACACATCACGACCAGCAGCTACAAAATTGGAATTCTAAATGCAACAAAATAGAGAAGTCTGCAGCATAAATCAGCGAATCTGGGCATTGGAACAATTTGTACATAGTATATAACCAAATCCGCACATTGCCAGAATCGATTAACTATACACGAGCTAGGTAAAATTGATAGCCCAAGCCTGAACACCAAAAATGCATAAATAAATAAATTGAAAGGCACGCAACGATTCTAAAAATATCACAAATTGTTGTATCAATAAATTATTAATAACAATTTCTGCGGACAAGCTGTAACAAAAAGTTGACAACATCAAATAAAGTTGAACATCAACACAGAAAAAACAAGAGAGAACGTTATAGTCGGGTGCCCGACTATCAGATACCCGTTACTCAGGTAAAGGGAGTGCGAGGGAGATGGAGATAGAAACTTTGATCGCGCATAACTTTTTAACGAATGGTCCGATTTGAAAAATTTCTTTTACATTTCGATAGGTATTGATAAACACAATAAAACTGCATTTTTACTTTTCCGAAATATTTAAATTTTTAAAATCGTATATAAGCGATTGTGGGCGTTTAAGGGGGCGTGGCACCTTTTTGAAACAAACTTGCGCTGCGTAGGAACTCCTAGAATCTGCATGCAAAATGCCAATCTTCTAGCTTTTATAGTTTCCGAGATCTCAGCGTTCATACGGACAGACAGACGGACAGACAGACGGACAGACGGACAGACGGACAGACGGACAGACGGACATGGCTATATCGACTCGGCTAGTGACCCTGATCAAGAATATATATACTTTATAGGGTCGGAAACGCTTCCTTCTACCTGTTACATACTTTTGCACGAATACAATATACCCTTTTACTCTACGAGTAACGGGTATAAAAACACACCAAATTCCGAATGAAAGCAAAGAGGAGGGGAATTTATTCATACACAAATATTGCAAAACATTTTTCCAGTTTAGTATGCATATGTCGAGGCCATGATGGCAATAATGATAGCACCCCGGTAGTTCCCACATATCCACCCAAAAAACCACACCCCCGCCCACCCTAGAAGTCCGCTGTAAATATTCGAGAGATTATTTTTATTGTCCTTTTCAACTTTACGTAGCATAAATTTACAATTTCTAGCTTGTAAATCATTTACATATACTTAAATAGGTAAGGCTGTGCGGCTGGGCGTGGCAGTTTGCTTTTCTTAAGAGTAAACCTTAAGTAGATAACACTCATACCCTCAAGAGCTTGGGGACATTTTTCAAATTGTATAGGAAATGAGAGTTGCAAAATTGAATAGATTCTTGCGATTAGTTGTGCGTATATACGATTACATATACCTATTTATAGATACTACAAATTCTATGCCTATGAATATAATAATATATATTTACAATTGACGACCAAGCAAAAGTAAAACTTTAACTTTAGTAACAAGTCAAACACAAAACACACGATTGAACAAAAAAACACACAAAACTGAACTAAAGTAGATCGAAAATTAAGACATTGTTAAAAGTGGTGAGAAGAACTAATGTAAGGACTCAAAAAGAGACCCTATTTCTTTTCACCTCTGGCAGCATAGAACATTTAAAAAATAAAACAAAAGCTTGTTAGTGATACTAATTTTAAACGGAAAAACAACAAAGCAAATGATTAATAAAAAAACAACAAACCTCGTTTGATAATTCTTAGCGAATCTAAAAGTGTTTACATTGTTACGAACTTTCTGTTAAAAGATTCTTTGTTATTTAACTGACTTCAATTTCATTTGTATATAGAGTACTTGAACACATCAATAAGATGCTTTAGCTATCTTAACTGAATAACTGAAAAATATAGAATTAGATAACAACTCATACAGTGCGATTCAGAGCTATTAGAGTAGTTTGTTTATTAAATAAATGGCCACATTTATTTTAAATCAATAAATTAAAATTCTTGATTTCTATTATTTAAAAAAAAAACTTATTCTTTTTTATTTATTGTAATTTCAGTAATTATTTCACTAACAATATGACAAATTTTATAAATTCCGCAAAACGATAAATCCAAGTTGTAAACATTTTTGCTTTTATCCCACACGTTACTGAAAATGTTATCTGATTTGTTGCAATGAAACGCACTGTCCATACGTATACCAATTAACACAAAGACATAGAGACATTAAAAAACTCATGCACTTTTGCTTATGGAAACTACTTTATTTTGCAGATGAAATAAGAAAATGTTCCACGCAAATCTAGCAAAAAAATTACATATACACTATCTATATATCTATCATACAGCCACACTACCACACAGAAACACCACACACACACACGTATATAACTACACGCACATCAATGAAAGAAGCATAATATCTGCAACAATTTACCAATTAGAATTAAAAATTAATGGAAAAAACACTGTCTGAGCAAAAACCAACTAGCTAAAGCAAACGACTAAAACCACACTCAATGTAACAATGAACAAGAATCGAATCAAATCGAAACACGAGACACGAAAGGCAACGCAGATTAAAATTGAAATGAATATGCAAATTTGGCAAAAAACATAGGCTACATTAGACACAAGAGTATGTAAATTGACGAAACGTTCAATAAACGAAAGCGAAAAATATAACAAAAGTATTAATACACGTACAAAGGTCCATTTGAGTGTGCAATTTCATTTATTTCGAAATGGGCGGGGATGGCCAAGCCCCCATATTGGGATGCTGTTCAATCAATTGTTAAACCGGAAATGGAAACAACACACTGCCAACGAGGAGGCGTAAAGTGCATTGAGTGCACTTTTCATAGCTCCCATAGGGGCTTTGACTATGAAAACTATCGTGGAAGTCTGTGTGCTGCGGACTAAATTACTCGAAAAATATATTTAGTTGGTGACATGTTTTATGGATGCGTTGTAATTGAATTGAAGTTTCAAAGGGTGAGAGGGAGTTAAACGAAATGGACTGAAAGGGTCTGAATAGCGTTTCACAGTCCCAGGGAACGAATGATGATGGGCCTCCGTCGAGATCTCTTCTGGATAAAACATTTGGACAGTGAAAATAACCAACGAACAAGGTAAATAAAAAATTGGAATATTAAAAGTCGGTATTCTTCCCCGTGCAATAAATTAAAGTATATAGGGACATTTGACTTTACATTTTGCTGTTTAAATTTTTACCCCTAGAGCTTATTAAAATGTATAAATTAAATCAATATAATCACTCTTTGCAACTCAAATAACCTACTATTCTCTAACGTTTTTTATAATTAATATCATAAACATAAAATAACTTGACAAATATAATAAATATTTTTGGCCTGAACAAAAATCTAATTAAATAATAAATATCCAAAATACCTTTATGTGCAACAGAGAATTATTTCGCACTCCATTATTACACAATGATTAGCTGTTGGATGGTTTCAGCTTTGAAGCTAATGATAATTATCATTTGGCAGTAATTAAATTCACTCTTTTAGGGTCGTTAAGCAATTACGCAATTAAAAACCCATATTATCATTATTCATTTTATATCAGTGCAAACATTAATTATTAGCTTGTACAGTTATTTAAATTAAATTTATATACATACCTTTGGCTTCGCCCAAATACATTTTTAAAAATTATCAATTGAATGCGAATCTCAGAATCTAATTAATAAATGGAAAATTATACAATTAATATTAAAAAAGGAAAAAATATTATTATATTTAAACCCAAACCATTTTATTTCCGTATCTTATCTCCTGCGACACCTGTTAAAAGGTAATTAAAATTTGTGGCCACTTATCACGGTAGCATAAAAAAGATTTAGTATTATTTAAGTACGGGCAAACAAAATGCGGTCTTCGAGCTGAAACCGCGGGAAGATTAATTGAATCACATAAGTCCGCGTTTCCACATACAAAAATATGCAAACTGAATGCGTAATCCGCAGGATAAATGCGAAAAAATTACTGAAAAACGAGATAAAAACACAAATTAAAAAATGGAAAACGCGTGTAAATAGCGAACAGAATTTCGAGACCCTCTCACGTTCCTTTATTGCGGCCTGTGCAAATTTGCACCTAACCTTTAAAGAGACGACAGGTGGAAAAGCTAGAAAAACCGGAAGGGTAGGAAAGGAGAAAGGAGAGGCTAGGGGACAGCTTCGCCATCTCATTCTAGCGCTCATTTCGTATGCCGCGCAACAAGCATTTATGTAAATTGAAAATATGCCGGTGACGTTTCAAGGGGCGAAAATAGGAGGCGATGTTGAGCGGGGTGGTCATTTAAATTCAATTGTCAGCGACATCTTCTTGCCGGCTCTAAAAATCTGCGCTCAAATGTGAGCGAATCCCCTCACAAGCCCGCATTTATGCAGAGATCACTCACTAAGCGTAGTTGAAACATAAAAGAATTTTCTAGAATTTAACAACAGAACAAACTAAAAAAATTGTATTACTGGAGCTAAATTTTGTTTTATAGCTTCTATACCAAATGTGCTGAAACCTTTATTTTATACAAAAATAACCAAAATGTTCTTAATCTTAGTAGAGATATTATATTTTGGTATATGTGCCACAGGAGGAACATAAGTTTTTTCAAAATGCTACTAAAACCAAAATACGGAAAAGCTATTTATAATGATGTATGCCAAAAGAAATACTTTTTACTAAAAACTTTGCTTTCATAAGAAAAGAAAATGTTATTTTTAATAGTTAAAACAAAAAACCTAAAATAATCTTATTAGGCTAGTGTCTATTAGCGAGTGGTCACTGTACTTACACATACGTGTATGTTGCCCCCAGCGGGTGACCACGCAATAAGAATTTTTATTTATTACTACGGATCCCGTTCAGTTCGCGTTCAACAATTGTGCCGTGCAGACGACGTCACAGATTCATTCATCGACAGCCAGGAAGAGAAAGTGCAGGGGAGTGAGCTGTGAGCAGTGAGGAAGTGCATTCACCAAGGGGATAAGAAGTAAAGAGCTTCCGAGGATGGAGCGTCTGCTGACCATGTTCGAGGAGGCGGATCCCTTCTCCACGTGGTGGCCCACGATAGCGGCCCTCACGGTGGGCATTGTGATTACAGTGCGGTGAGTGCGATGAGTCAACGGAAACTGTTTTTTTTTTTCCCTTATTTTCACCCTGCCACACCCCATCACCAACCCATTCGGGGCATAAAAACTTTTGCCTCGGACACACGTAAATAAATGTCGCAGCGTACCAGTAAAAACTCCCCCACCGTCTGCATTCGCGAAAAACTTTTTAAGTGGATTTCATACAGAGATGATGGTAGAAGTAGAGGAAGTGCCAGAGCTTGTTGCAGAGAAGACCCGGATAATGTGTAATATCTAAAGATAAATTTCATTTTTGTTACACTCAAAACTCAAAGGTAACAAGGGGAGACTTTATCCATGTATAACCAAAATAAGTTAGGTAAAGAATAAATTTAATAACTTAATATTTTTCTGAAGAAGTAAATACGTATCGTTTAAATGTGGGTTAAAATCTCATTAATAAGGATTAAAACGTAATTGAATAAAAATTTGCTTTTGGCTGTCTTAAAGGTTATATTTTAATAATGATATTCAATTTAAATTTAAATTTAGAAGTACTATAGGTGATGTTAAAACTTTTTAAAATACAGAAAATAATATAATTTAACAGGGTATCGATAGTACAGATACTAACTAGCCTTCTTACTTGTTTTTTTTGTTATTCTTGCTCTGTTCGACAATCGCGGTTTTTGTGACCCCTTTGCTATCTGCGTTGCGCAGTTGCAGGTGTTAGTATAAGCCGGGAAAGCGGAAGCGGAAATAGAAATGAAAGCGACTGCAATATGGCACTTCGGCCTCCGTTTCACTCCTCCACCCCCTCAGAACCACCTTCAAAATATTTACAAAGTGGATTTTGCCAAGTTTGGCTCAAAGCAAATGAAATGCCAAATGAATTCCAAAATGAAGGATGGCAGGGAAAACTTAAGTGCCAAAATAAGTCCCCGCCAAATGAAGTGGAGCAAATGGAATGTGGTGAAGATTATAGAGGAAATAACTGACGACAAACTGCAGAAATTTAAGTGGCTTCAGTTGCGGAAGAGTATGCACTTAAACGAGGGGAAGAAAAGCGATTTAAAAAGTAATTGCAGTGTATTATATTTGTGATATTGGTTTAGGCATACAGGTTTATTTACAGGTTTACCCAGTTAGAATTAAATAGTAATATTTGGCAATAAAACATAATACGCAGTCAACTAAATTGACCACAAATGGAATACATAATTTGGTGCTTTCCGAAAGGCATGTTCAATAAAAATTTGGTTATTCATTTTCGAATGTGTTGGCATCTATTCATTGCATTTAAATTTCTACACAACAGTACTAATGAACACAAAGTGTAATTAAACGAATGTAAAATGAATTAGAACTTAGCCATGCGAATTAATTGACCCCAATAGTAATTGTCCAAATAGTTACCCATTTATTAGGGATTTTGGGAATGTAAACATGTAAATCAAGAAATAAATTCTAATTAGTTAATTTTATGCTTGTGTTGAGATTAAAGCTTTTGCTTTTACCTTTTCTGAACTTATTCTATATCGTGCCCTAAGGCTTGAAATTAAATAAATTAACAATAATGTGGACACAAATGCAATGAATGTATTGAAGTTTAAATTTGATTGGCCCAAGGGATATTCATGCAAATGGGTATGCTGATTCCATTAACGCCTATCAATAAGCCAAAATCCCGATACCACCCTTAAACCAACAAGCTGCACCAGACACTCTGAAAAATAAGTGTATACTTGCGAAGTACAGCTTTAATAAAAACAAATTCATGGCATATCTTTTAAACAACAATCATATTGAATAAAATACCCAAATGGTTTCTTAATATAAGTTTACAAATTTATTTAATCTCAGCTATTTTTGGATCATTATTGCCTTATTTGAGTTACAAATTTTATTAAATTTGGGGTGTAGATTTTAAAATGATTTCCCTTCCGATATGGCCACCACATAAATTTAGAAGTGACTTTGTTAATTTAGCTTAGTGCACACACGCGACATGGATGCAGGACGTCATTAAGCGAGCCATAAACCACAGACCACATCCCACATGCCACACCCACCAACTAACCAACTTCCTCCCCTGCCCCATATGCCATCTAATCTGTGTCCTTTACCCGCATGCTAGGACCTTAATGAGCGGCCAGCGCTGTCCGAACGATAATCAAATCAAGGAGCAAATCGTGGTGGTCACAGGCGGGAATAGCGGCATTGGCTTCGAAATCGCCCAGGCATTGGCGGGCCGTGGAGGTCGGATAATCCTGGCCTGCCGGAATCTCCAGGCGGGCGAAAGGGCGGCGGCCATAATCAAGCGGGAGCTGGGCTGTCGCACCCCACTAACTTCCACGGATGATGATGACAATCCGGCGGACAGGTACTTCGTGGAGGCCCGCTACTTGGACCTCTGTTCGCTGCGCAGTGTCCATCACTTTGCCGGCCAGCTGATGGCGGAATTCGAGCGGATCGACGTGCTGGTCAACAATGCCGGCGTGGTGTTCGCCAACACCCAGGTGCCCACGGAGGATGGCTTCGAGCGGCACAGCCAGGTGAACTACCTGTCCCCCTTCCTGCTGACCCACCTGCTGTTGCCCCACCTGCGCCGCTCGGAGCAAGGACGCATCCTATTCGTTTCGGCCCACGCCCACCAGGGGGCGAAAATCGATTTCGACGATCCACTGAATGTGGGCACCTGGTCGGTGAAGTTCCACGCCCGCGAAGCCTTCGCCCACTCCAAGCTCTGCGTCCTGCTGGCCACCCGCTGGCTGGCCAGGGAACTCAAGGGTAAGTGCCCAAAAGTGGGTGGTAAATTGGGTGGGGTTTTCCCAAGCGGAATAGGAAACTGCACTCAGAGGAACTGCTTTTTGGGCCATCTCAAATGGGCAGCTAGTGGCCATAGGATGTGGAAAAAAATAATTAATGGGCTTATATCATAATTGGTTTTTAACTATATTTCATTTTTATTTCATTTAAATCACATCAATATGATCACTTGAAATCTTACTTTAACTTATTTGGCAAGCGAAAAACTTACAAAATTTCTTATAAATTCAGAACTTTAATTTGTATATTTCAAAGATATACAGGTTCTAACAACTAAAGCAATAGATCTACTATATATTATTCAAATATATTTTATATATTACTCTTACACAGAAATCAGTTAAGGAAATTATATATATATATATGTTTAAATTTAAACCCATTTTGTTTTAGAGATAATTTAATTTAATTTTTTTAGGGCATTCATTTGCAGTCAATTCAAACTTATTTTTGCTTCCATTTTTAAGGACATTGAATAAGTTTCTGTCAGTGCAGTGCGAAATATTTTTGCATAGTTTGCACTCCGAATCATTGATGCATTCACTGCGCAATCTTAATTTCCGAGGAACAAATAACGAAACTGCACTAATTTCCCCACAGGTACCTCGGTCACGGTCAACTGCTGTACGCCGGGACTCGTCCGCGGAACCCGGCACTTTCGCAAGTAAGTGACTAAGATCCAGACCAAACTAAACCAAACTAAGGGAAACCCGCAACCCAAATTGAAATTCAAACGAAACGGGGGCAAAGTGCAAAACGCAACTGAAACTTTATCTAAATTTTAAGCTCATTTCGTGGTCGCGCGGAAGAAAACTTTTGCACTTTCATTAAGCAACGCTAGTTTTTGTTTTTATCTCTTTCCTACATCCCAACCTTTCTCCTTCTATCCCCCAGACTTTGTATATATATCTTTCGGGGTTGAGGGAGCGTCTCGTTTTGATGCAATCAAAAAGTTGCCAAGTCATTCGGGCGGGGCTTGAAATGAAACCCCCTTTTTTGGCAGCAGCATCAAGGTAACATTTCAACCGAAGGCCAAATTCATTTGGAAATTCCAAATGTGTTGGTCAAATACCTAATCACAACCAGAGAAATTGCTTATCGGATTGCAAAGCTAAATGGGAGAAAAACATTTTAGGGTTTGAAGAGTATAAACTAAAATAGAGATTATATATAAAATATTTCAGACAAATATAAAATAAATAGTGGTTAGGACATGGTTTCTTCTACATTCTGTTGTTCTAACATGTTCCACACAAAATTGTGTTTAAATACAATACAAAACAAGAGAGAACGCTATAGTCGAGTGCCTTGACTATTAGATACCCGTTACTCAGCTAAACAACTTAATATAAATATGCCTTCTTGTATGTTTTTCGCCGCTCGAATCAGCTCCCGATTTTTATGTTAAAATCGGTACCCAGGAACACCTCCAATTTGGCAAACTTGATTTGATTTGCATAGTTCTTGGGATATAGTTCGGTATTGACAAATAAAAGCCATCGCCATTTCCTTTAATAGAAATCCTTATCGAGAATTAACGTTGACTCTGTTGAGCACCTTGGCCAGCTGTTCCAAAGTCATCCGTTAGATGGCGCTATTGTATACGCCATGAAAGGCGGAAATGTAGGCGATAGCCAGGCTTAAGTGTTTAATGGGTTTTTGGGCGTTAGAGTGGGCGTGGCAAACTTTTATTTGGCCAATCGATAGGTATTGACGAAACAAATACATATAAAAAAAATTTTCATAATAGCATCAAAACTGTGGGCACAGCTTGTGGCTTGTGGGCGTCAGAGGGGGCGTGGCACCATTTTGAAATAAACTTGCGCTGCGTAGGAACTCCTAAAATCTACATGCAAAATGCCAATCTTCTAGCTTTTATAGTTTCCGAGATCTCAGCGTTCATACGGACAGACAGACAGACAGACGGACAGACAGGACAGACGGACAGACGGACATGGCTAGATCGACTCGGCTAGTGATCCTGAACAAGAATATATATACTTTATAGGGTCGGAAACGCTTCCTTCTACCTGTTACATACTTTTGCACGAATACAATATACCCTTTTACTCTACGAGTAACGGGTATAATGAAACCAGCCCTACTCTAGTCGCAGAAACTCATTACGACTCATGGTCATTTCTGGTTGGCATCGATTTTCATGCTACACGATTTACCATTAGTTGGCAACACTTAGGCCAAACATGTTCAGGCGTTACAGTTTCCCAATGAGTGGATTTACATTTTGTTTCTAAATCCGTTTTTAAGGCATGCAAATTAGTTGTGAGACTGTGAGAAAAAAGCAAAGCCAAAGAAGGGCATTTGCACAATACACAGAAAAGGACGTGCAAACACGACAAACAGTTGCAAATTGCGGAAGGACAAAGTGCCAGCAGCAACAGCCATATCAGCAACATTACCACTACACTTAGAGAAACATTGCAATATCCACAAAATTTTGCTTGTGTTCAGTATTTAGTGGTATTGAGATTATGAAATTACTGTTAATGTTTAAATTTAGAACTGAATTGTGTTACAGAACATAGGTATAATGCAATTATTATATTATATTGTTCAGAATAGGTAAAACGATACCATAATATATGGAGTACTTTGAGTTTTTAAAATCTTTATATATTTTCCTATTTTCATATTGGAACAAGTCTGATATGAAAACACTTAATCTTTTGGAAATATTTTTGTTACCGTGCAGAGAGCAACAACAACAAGAGAGAACGCTATAGTCGGGTGCCCCGACTATCAGATACCCGTTACTCAGGTAAAAGGAGTGCGAGGGAGATGGAGATAGAAACTTTGATCACGCATAACTTTTAAACGAATGGTCCGATTTGAAAAATTTCTTCTACATTTCGATAGGTATTGATAAACACAATAAAACTGCATTTTTACTTTTCCGAAATATTTAAATTTATATTTAAATAAAATCGTATATAAGCGATTGTGGGCGTTAAAGGGGGCGTGGCACCTGTTTGAAACAAACTTGCGCTGCGTAGGAACTCCTAAAATCTGCATGCAAAATGCCAATCTTCTAGCTTTTATAGTTTCCGAGATCTCAGCGTTCATACGGACGGACAGACGGACAGACGGACAGACGGACATGGCTAGATCGACTCGGCTAGTGATCCTGAACAAGAATATATATACTTTATAGGGTCGGAAACGCTTCCTTCTACCTGTTACATACTTTTGCACGAATACAATATACCCTTTTACTCTACGAGTAACGGGTATAAAAAGCAGCCATTGTAAATGACAACAGCTGCAATGAACTCTCACCCGGCCACGCCCACACCTCATCATCAAATGCAGATGAGCTGCCATTGAATGGCAGTTGCCAAAATGGGAGAAAGCGGGATGCTGCGCAAAAGTGAAATGCGGTAATTAAAAGCGGCCAAGTCAGAGACGCGGGTCGGCCGCAATTGAAACGACGGCGGGTCAAGCTGGGGGTCGGCTCCTACTGTTGGCCAAGCTCCGTTTGGGTCAACTTTTGCCCGCCAGCCCCGCCACGTCGTCCTTTTGAGTTATGACCCAGACTCAGACCCAAACACACGCCCCTGTGACAGTTGCTAGATGTGGCTCTGTTGACGCTGCTAATGTTGCCAACTGTGGTGACAGCCTGACTTTTTCTGAAAAGATTTATTCCTCTTTAGATCGTCTCAGGAAGAACAGGCATATCAGATATAGTTCACTGTATACTTAGGTCTTTTCCAATATTTTGTAGCATTTTAAATGTTGCTTACCATTTTAGTTTGTAATTTTAATAATTTATTTATTAAAAATTCAAGCATCTTTTAATACTTAAGTTGTGCTATTTTCACCTAAAACTAAAACATTTTATTACAGTAATCTGTATAAGTAGAAAAAATCTGTATAAGTAATTTATGATTATTTATTAGCACTCTCTAGTTGGCATCTCTGGTGGGCAGCATTATTGGTGGCACATTGTGAACTTACTGCCGGCCATGAACATGAACATGTCCGGGGCCCAGTCTCCTAATGATGGGACCAGAATTAATGCGAAATTTATTGATGCTCTCTAAGCTGGCACAAAAGTTTCCCCTTGTTTTTCTTCTGCTTCCTTTTTTTTGGCAGTTATAAATTAGAATTTGCCGACAATGTGCGGACACCGAGGGCCGCCTGACCCTGAATGCTAAATCATTTCTCAGGAAATACATCTATTCAGAGTGTCCAGCGTGGACGAGTTTCTCGAACGATATTTTCACAGATTTTTTATTTTTTGTTCAAGCGTTGTAGGGAAAATCTAGATTTATTCTTAAAATGTTATATAAAATTTAAAATGAAAAGACCCTTTAACACAGGAAACGTAAGTTGGCTTTAATAATAGCCAAAGAAATGCCTAAAAGTTAAAATAATTTAAATATTTAAAGGACCATTTATATAACTTTTTAAAGTTACTTCCAAGTAATTTTAAATCACTATTGTAATACCAAAGCAAATTTGTCCAAACTTTTAAGTTGCTACATTGCTTACATTTAAGATGATTTAGACATTTCGGATAAGAACAAAAGATTAGTAATCAGCAAACGACCATTGAATTTGTAAGTTATTATGAGCCTGTTCATAAAGCCCTGTTCGCACATGCGACATACACATGTAAATGGGGATTTAAGAGGGCCAGTGGAATGCCCAAAGCCCAGGACAATAGGTGGCCAGGACCCACTCATTGGGGCACAATGGAGCAGGTGCTCAAGTGTGTAACACACAGATACAAACGCACACTGTTGCAGAGACTAGCACAACCAGCACGTACAACAAATTACACAATTCAATGGCAATAAATGATGTAAAGTTGCGAAGCGAACGGCAAAGAGGCAAAGATTTAGATACACTTCTCTTCCGCCCCAATGAAACAAAACTTGGGCTGTCAGGGCCCAGGAAAACATAATCCATCATAGACAAAAATTTTACTGTCTGCATATGTACAAGTATAACTACTCGGCTTGAGCTCCATTTCCATTTCCCCTCCGAACCAGAAACATTGTTAACATGCGTCATTACAATTTGCAAAATGCCATAACAATACGGCAGCAAAAAGTACCCTGAAATGGAAAAAGTGAAAGAATGAAATCAAATGCCTTGGCGAGCGTACAAATCATTTGGACATAAAACGCAGCACCTTGACAGGCGAAGCTGGAATGGCGGTGTGGGCAAGGACATGGGCACGGAAATGGAGATGTGGGTGTGGGTGTGGATGTTGATGGTCCTGCTCCTATTGGCATGGCACGACCTAGGCGCAGCGCCTAGAAAAACGGAAAAGCCAAGCCAACGAGACACGAAATATTTCCCAGAGATGGGCACAGCTTGATAATAGGATTTCTTCAATAATCACTTCTTTAGCTGTAGAAACAACTATTTTTTTTCCTCTAAATAAATAAAAAATTAAAAAACATTTGTGTCTAACAGAGTCATTTAATTCTATGTATAATAAAGAAATATATATAAATATGAATATTTTTAATAATAATATTTGAGCTTGCAAAAAAAGTATCTGTTGTCTCTATTATTTAAATATTATACATTTTTAAAATATCTTAATAATTGTCTAGGAATGAGAATAAACAAGAAAGGAAAGCTAACTTCGGGCGGAGCCGAAGTTGATATACCCTTGCAGAATATTATGTAAATAATATTCTCCAAAATTATTCATATGATGCATTCTTAATACTAATAAAAATCCCAACTTCCTAACTTTAAAAACACCAAAGTTATGGCAATTTCAATCGTTCAGTTATATGGCAGCTATAGGATATAATGGGCCGATCCCTATAAAATTTGGTAGGTCGGATTGATTGGCCAAATATAAAACCCATAGAAAATCCCAACTTCCTAACTCTAAAAACACCAAAGTTATGCTATTTTCTATCGTTATATGGGAGCTATAGGATATAGTCGGCCGATCCTTATGAAATTTGGTAGGTCGAATTGATTGGCCAAATAAAGAAGCCATAGAAAATCCCAACTTCCTAACTTTACAAACAGCAGAGTTATGGCATTTCCTATCGTTCAGTTATATGGCAGCTATAGGATATAGTCGGCCGATCCCGGCCGTTCCGACTTATATACTGCGTGCAAAGGAAAGAAGGGTGTGTGCAAAGTTTCAATTCGATAGCTTTAAAACTGAGAGACTAGTTCGCGTAGAAACAGACAGACGGACAGACAGACGGACAGACAGACGGACAGACGGACAGACGGACAGACGGACAGACGGACAGACGGACATGGCTATATCAACTCAGGAGGTGATCCTGATCAAGAATATATATACTTTATAGGGTCGGAGATGTCTCCTTCACTGCGTTGCACACTTTTGACCAAAATTATAATACCCTCTGCAAGGGTATAAAAATATGCATTTTAAAAATGATTTATAAAATGCATATTTTTTAATTCTCATTCCCAGACAAATTTGAAGATATTTTTAAAATGTATAATATTTAAATAATAGAGACAACAGAAACTTTTATTTGTAGAAGTTGATGTCAGATATTCAACATTCATGTTGAAACGTTTAAAATAGCGTGCGCATTTTACCAACATTGCTCTATTTTGCTATATTGAAACTGGCACAAAGAAAAGAGAAAGCCAGAACAAATTAAGCGAAATAAAACACATGCTCACCTCTAGTGGCCACCCCACTCACCCCAAAACTTGGCCAACTGCTGCGGGCAGCGGCAATAAAACAGCAAATGAACAGCGGAAGCGACATCAAGTGGCTGTACATGTAGGTGAATGTGAGTTCGGTTCCTGAACAGGCTTGTATGTGTGGGAACTGCTTGATGCACATGTGGGGAGCACTCAGAAATATCTTCAGATTTTTGACATATTTCCATAAATATTAATTGACGCACGAAACTGAAAACCTAAACAATGGAATACCTTAGAAAATACATTTAAGAATAATGCCCTAACGTTAGTAAAGAACTTATAATAATTGATGTTAAGTTTCATGGTGCGCTGTTAATTTAAACGCAAAGTCCAAATCCTTTCTTTTTAGTTTTACAATATATAAAATATCAAGCATATTCATTAATATTTAATTGTTTTAAAAGCAAACTATTAATTTCATAATGGGTTAAATGAACAACAGTTTAATAATTACAAAAAAAACATTTTAATTTACTAACATTTTATAGTTTTTTGTTTGACAAAAAAAAAAAAGTGGGCTTATTTTTTCCAAGTGCATGCAGCTAACATGCATTGGCTTCCTGTCCATCGTATGTCTTTCTGTTGTGCTTTTTGCTGTTGCATTCTGTTACATGTTTTGCCTCTGCAAGTAGATTTTCTTTTTACAGACTTTGTAGCGCCAAATTGAACTTTTGTTGTGCTCGGCCCACTCGTCAACTCCCTCGCTTCCTTTCCGGCATACAATACACATACACTATTCATATCGGAGATAACTCTGACTTTCGTTGGCAACTGCAAAAGTGCTGAAGCAGCTGTCAGGCTCACCCATCCAATGCCATTCCTATCCTGGCCACGCCCACATCCTGACACTCGTCGGGCATTTTTTGCAGCTGCCATTGATTGAAAAACTGATACCTGCTGGGCTTTCGAGATTGTGGCTCTCACACTTATCATCAGGCTTCGTTTTTATCACGCTTCATCTTGGCAGGAAGGTCAGTTTATGGTTGTGAATCAGAGCTGATTTATTGCGGCTTTTTATCCACTTGGTAGTTGCAAATCCACAAAGCTGTTTGGGTGTTTAAAAATATAACAAATTGTAATAGATTGATTTATTTCCCTTTGATTTGATTTTAAGTTTCTTTTTTTTTCACTTTTATAAGTCGGAACCAACATATTTCACTTTTTTAAATTGCATAGTTCTACAATTAAAGAGAAAAGGACATAAATTATAATTCTAATTCCTGTAGAAAAACTTCAACAAAGTTCTTTATCTAAAAATGAATGAATACACAGATTTATCTTTAAACGTTATTCTAGGAAAAAGATAGATTACCAACTGTAAAGTAAAACTGAAAAGAAATATTGCCTTTTTTATCTAAAAACTATCTAACTATCTGAAAAGACGAATAGAATATAATCGTCAGAAAGGCACTTAACTCTATCTAGTCGCTATCCACTTAAATTCCTGTCCAATAAAAGCAATTAACGTAGCGTATACGCTATTAATTTTTGCCCTAGAGTGGATTCAATTTCCGCTCGTGGCCCATCTATTGTGGTATTAAAGGAAAATACTCGGAAAAAGCAATGCTCTTTTTACCTTTCAAGCCATTTTGCTGCTCTTTTTCCTTTGGCTGACCGAGTATTCACACGTGAAGCTAAAAGATTTTCCACGTTGGTAATAGCAGGTGGTGCAGGTCGGAGCTTTAAATGAACTTTGCACCGCTGCAGCTTAGCGAGTCAGGCAGAAATTTCCCGGCGCTCCATAAATATTGTGAGTATATCAGGCTGTTTGCGTATACGCAATATTGATGCCATCGAAATGTGAAAATATTATTGACCGTCAGAAATGAGTGGTTTAAATATCAAGAAATAAGAAATAAAATATGTTCATTGATCATTAAAATAGTAACAAAATAATATATCATTTCAAAACTCCCTCCTTGTTATATTTTTTTTTACAAAAAACATTTAAATCACTTAAGTGTCAACGAAGCTCTTAAGTCAATTATTTAAGCAATTTAACTTGAAAGTGTATGTAATCTTTTAAGCCCCCAATATTTTCTTACTGTACCCTGTAAACAGCCATTAATCAATGAATCTAAAGAGTAACCCCCGAGTCTAAGCCACGACCCGGACACACACATTTATTTTTGTCTTACACTTTTTTCCCATTTTTCCCAACAAACCATCTGCAGCCCCTGCAGCTTTCTATGCACTTTAAAAATGCAACCAGTGGGGGAGGTTAAATATATAGCAGAAGGATTGCGGGATGGGAAAAGCAAGGACAGATACTCGTATCTATGAAAACGCTGGCGCAAAACGATGAATGGAATCAACACCAGCCTCGACCCAGGACAAGGAGATTTAACTTTGTAGGAAAATGGGGGATCCAGGGGTCACAGGGAGGGTCCAGGGCCAGGTCAGACTCATTTATACACAGTGATGGGTCAGGTACTTTATTTTACCTGGTTGAGGTACAAGGCTCACAACAAAATTGATACCTTAATACATATTATATAAAAACTGATGCAAAACACATTTGAATCCTAAAATTCCACTTCAAAAGTATTACCTTTTCAATGAATTTGCTCAGGTTAAAAATGAAATACTTAAATCATTTTTTTGGAAAACTAAAATACATAATATATATTAATAATATATATTTTAAACGCTTATACAATTGAGGATATATAGTTAAAAAACCCAAATATTATATTTAACACGATATGAGTAAAACAATAATTTGTCACAAAGTATTATATAAAATAAAAGGTAGAATTTTACCTATCTTTGTACCTATATACCAATTACTTTATAGATATTGCCATCACTGCGCACACATGCTAGCGCTTTTATGCGTTATCCGTATCTGTGCGTAGTATGAAATGAATGAAAATGAAAAGCAGTTAATGCTCAAGTCACGGAAAAAGCGTAAATGGAAAAGTTAAACGCATTAATTATTTATTTATCGTTTTATCGTGTTCAAGTGTCGGTGAACTTGCTCACCGTTCATCGTTCGTTGCCCGCCTGGAAAAACAAAAGGAAAGCGGCAAACGAGGGCGCAAAACATTAACAACGACAGCTAAGCAAATTGCGCGCAAGTTCGTAATCCTTCCTGAAAAGGAAGCATCAGAACTACACAGAGAAAAATCAAATGCAAACATTTTATTAAAACCATTTTATTAAAAATGTATAATTTGCACCCTAAACCACAATGTAAATCATATCCTAATATTTGGTTTTTCTAAGATTTTTATCTAGGAAAAAATTTCTTTGTTGTTATTTTAATATTGTTTTCAATAGAAACATAAAAGTATCTTATTAAGATAAAAGATACATCTCCATTAATTTGGGGCTCTATTGAAAATACATAATACGTACATCTGTACATACTTTAAAGAATTTAATATCAAAATTTAAAAAAAAATTCTTAATTTTTTTAAGTGTTAGAGTGAAGAGAGAGAGGTTTAAAGCAATGGTTGGGTGTGGGCTCATGGGCGGACATTTCGCACAAATCGTAGGGCTCAATCCCTGGAATTGGCCCACGCCCAGCTGCAGAGTTGAACGTTTGAGCGGTTGAATTGATGGCAGGACATCTGGCAGAATTGCCACCCTTAATCGCCCCAATTGAGAATGTCATAAAAACAATGCACCCAAAAACGAAATTGGTAAAGTTTTGTTTAGAGGTCAGATTTAGTAAAACTTTTTATAAAACTAAACTTCGTATTAACTATTTAATCGAAAGCGAAATCTGCTTTAAATATCAAATATAAAGTTAAGCAATAAAATGTATATTTAAGTTTCTGCATAACTTGAAACTTTTGAGAAAATTCTTAGTTGGTTTAACAAAACAAATTACAATTGATGTACAGTCAACAGAAATACTGTTGACGCTCGTTTGGGGTAAAACAATATAAATAAATCAGAGTAAACTCTTAACCTTTTCAATTTATATTCTTTTAAGATGGCTTACAGAAGGGCAAAATCTTAATAAACAAGTGATTGCAGTTTTTGTGTAAGGCACGTGTCTCCTTGGTGTTAGCTAATAAGTAAATCGTTTTCATTGCTAGCAATTTATTTTATAAAGCCTATAGAAACAAATAAAAATATTTCGAAATTTATTATTAAAATCAATAGAAGGCCCGCACCAAGGCGAATATGTTTTATTTTAAATTCTCAGACTTTGAAAATGCACATAGATTTGCAGTTCAATTCATTTTATTTCAAGTAAACATAGAATTCCAAGAATAGAATTTATAATTGAATTAAATGCCTTATTTTAAAAGGCAAAATAAATTCGACTTATTCAAAGAAAGCACACAAATTTAAAAATCAATGATGGCACAGTAAAGACCACACAAAATTGAATTTTATTTGAATAAAAGCTAAATGATTATTGATTATGAAATGTAAATTTGTTTTTTTTCTTTGTTTAATTGAAGAATTTTCAATTTTATGCATTAAGAATGGCATCAATTAAAAATTAAGGGTCTCTTTTAAGCACAATAAATACAATGAAAAGAAACTTAACTTTTTAAAGAGTTTGATGATGATGTTTCGCCAGCAAAACTTGGCTCCTTCCTTTGTATTCACAATGGGAATAATAATTGGTTAACTTTTCAGCTCACCGCTGATGTCGTCCATCTGCGTGAAGGCAGTCACCTACCCGTGGATGTGGCTTTTCATGAAAAACGCCTTCGAAGGAGCCCAGTGCGCCATACGCTTGGCCACCGATCCCCAGCTGAAGGAAGTCACCGGCGAGTACTTCAAGTGAGTAGTTGCCATGGCCACTCCAGTTTCTGTTGGCCGCATTAGCAGCACTTTGTTGGCCACTTTTTTTACATCCCCCCTCACTTTTTTTTTTGCTTCTTGTCCGTTGCAGTGACTGCGAAATTGTGCAAAGTTCGGAGATGGGCCAAGACAAGGAGTTGGCCAAGAAGCTGTATATGCAAACCATAAAAACTCTCGAGAGCGTTACCAAACTAACCGTCGACAGGGAGGCGTACGGCATGGACTTGGAGCTGGAGATGGAGTCCGAACTGAGGCTGGAGGCTCCGGGGGAAGCGGAAACGGAAGCGGAAACGAACCAGGCAGTAGAATTGGAAGAGTAGCAGAGGGAGGAGGAACAGAAGCAGGGGCAGTCATTGGAGTGATTTATGCCTGGCACGCGGCCTGAGTTCTTCGGGGACTGCCAACTGCAACGTCTATTTGCATTTGGTTTAACAATTGCCGCATTAGGCAGCCTCCTTTCCTTTTTATATGGCTCCCTGACTTTATATAGCCCCCATGATTTCCCAGAAATAAATGCAACTTTAATGTGCGAGCAGAGAGAATTTGCCGAGTTTGTACTTTTCTTCCAGAGGATGTTCGCTTCAGTCGATGGACCAAATATGTTGGTGCTTCGGCCTCTGATTTATTTCCAATTTAAAATGCTCTCGGTTGAACGAGAATCCCTGCAAGAATCCTGCCTGAATGGACAGTCGCAAGCAATTTGCGTAAATAATAGAAAGGCGGATTTAAAAGTAAAGAAGGTTTCTTGTACAAAGCCCTGGTGAATTTTTCGCAGCGACTTTTTCTGATTTCACTTTGTATATCTTTTGGAGTCTAATCAAATTAAAAACGTGAAATTGGCCAACAAGAATTTAAATTTTTTAGCATTTAAAGATAGGATCGCAAATCTTTATACAAACAATACATTATCGCCACTTCAATTAATACACTTATTAGTGAGACATATTTAATTTTACATGAATACAGGAACTGTAACCTAAGTTATTTATGTCAAGAGTAAAGCTTTGCACTTTTACAAAACAAAAGAGAGTTTCCCCTGCAGCAAGTTCTACTGTAAATAAACCCCCAAATAAAAGTTCGGATTTGTAATCGTAATTTAAGAAAACCAAACGCTGGGAAACCCATGAGCACATGGTAAAATGGAAGAGAGAATCAGCTAATTGCGAATGCCTTCGTTTCGTCTAAATTTGGCTCACTCCCAACCCCCGGGGCCAAAATGGCAACGCGTGCCAACAAACTGTTGATTACCAGCAACAACAAGGACTGGAGCTCACACAAATACTCGTCTATATATGTATGTATATATAAATGGATGTATGGATATATGGATGTATGGACGGAAAACAAACCAAAGATGCAAGGCCAATTATTTTTAGTTCAGCTAAAACCGATTTCCATTATATTGTGTTTACAATGTACAATGTGGGTATTAGAAGAGGGCATACCAGTGCCAGAGAAATGGAAAAATTGTACAATCCGAGACCCAGTACCTCTTGCACCTAAAACAAAATGCTTAACTAATTATACCCGTTACTCGTAGAGTAAAAGGGTATATTGTATTCGTGCAAAAGTATGTAACAGGTAGAAGGAAGCGTTTCCGACCCTATAAAGTATATATATTCTTGATCAGGGTCACTAGCCGAGTCGATATAGCCATGTCCGTCTGTCCGTCTGTCCGTCTGTCCGTCTGTCCGTCTGTCTGTCCGTCTGTCTGTCTGTCCGTATGAACGCTGAGATCTCGGAAACTATAAAAGCTAGAAGATTGGCATTTTGCATGCAGATTCTAGGAGTTCCTACGCAGCGCAAGTTTGTTTCAAAAAGGTGCCACGCCCCCTTTAACGCCCACAATCGCTTATATACGATTTTAAAAATTTAAATATTTCGGAAAAGTAAAAATGCAGTTTTATTGTGTTTATTAATACCTATCGAAATGTAGAAGAAATTTTTCAAATCGGACCATTCGTTAAAAAGTTATGCGTGATCAAAGTTTCTATCTCCATCTCCCTCGCACTCCCTTTACCTGAGTAACGGGTATCTGATAGTCGGGGCACCCGACTATAGCGTTCTCTCTTGTTTTAAATTTTAATTTATAAGATCAGCATATAGTTAGCATATTGATTAAATTTGTATTTCGTCATCGATTAATATAACGATTTTTATTTTAAAAACAAACGCTTTTTTTAAATACAAAATATTTCTTACATTTAGGAAATATGAAAGCACAATAATCACTAAACATAGATTAATAGTTTCAGTCATTTAAGTATTATTACTTAAAATTATTTTACTACAAAAAGTTATGTGTTTAAATGCCAACTTTAATTAGAGAAGATCGTTAAATAAAACTCAATGCAAAATAAAAAAATCAAAAAGGCTATTATATGAAAATATTTTTCTATGTAGCAGCAGGACACATGCAACTGTCTCGACGCAGCCCCACTTTGTATGCTACGGAAAATCTCTTTATTATATTACGTGCGACGCTTTTGTTGTCAGTTGGCAGGCGGCACCGCCCCAACAACAAAAGCCAGCCTCCCCTTTGGAAAAATGGCATCCCAACTCCCGGACTTCAACCCCCTCCCCCCCTATTTCTCCGGGCGGGGTAAGCGCCATGTGTTGCTAGAGCAATTTTATTCTTCCCTTTTCGAAGTTGCTTCGTTTGACTGGCCCAGTTCTTTTCCGCCCATTTTCCCTATTTTTCTGACGATACCAAATGAAAAGCTCTTAGCGTGGAAAAGCGATTACGTTGCTGGCAAAAAGCTTTACGTTTCCGGTTACCTTTCCGCCGCAACGTGTTACGGTAATATGCAGTTTACGCGCTTCAATTTGACTGCCAGAAGGGGGATCCCCGAGCTTCTTGAGCAATTTTCCACAATGTGAATCCATTTAAGGTCTGACATATATTTAGTATGATTTTGTTCAGTGTAGGCTAGAGCTTTTTGGGAGCAGGGGCAAAGCAACAGTCGCCCATAAAAGCCCGCTCACTTGACTCTCTTCGAGTGGCACACTTATCTCTTAAGTTACTGCTGCTCTTTATTCATTTTTAATACGATTTAAAATATTACGTATACGTAAACAAAGTTGTGGGGTCGCAGTTTAAATGAGAAAGCAAGTTTTTAATTTATTAAAAATGTCCCACTTAAAATAAAAAGTTAGATCTTCTTTTATGTATTATGCATTAGGATTTTAGTAAATGAACTTAGAAAAAGTAATGATTCAGATAAGAAATGCTATAAATACATTTCGTTGAAAGTATTTTAAAGTAAAAAATATAAAATATATCAACACCTGTCAACCCTAAGAATCTCACATTCTCTCTTCGAGAAAGTTCACTGATTTCTCTTCGTTACAACTCCCAAGCTTTTAAAACACCTGTGAGAAAGCTTAGCGACCGTGGCTTTCACCTATTCCGCCTATTGTAAACAAACGCTCAACCGAAATTGAGAAGAGTAAATAAACAAACGAAAAGCCAAAATAAAATAAAATCCAATTGAGGAAGCGCGTAAGGAACGCCAGAAATGTGAAAAGTGATGCGATATTTGGAATCAACTTCTTAAGAATCTTAAGTTCTTCGTCCAGATTTCTCTTCCGGCTGCCTTTTGGCGCTCACGGAGAATTTCTCTGGGGGATTTATAGGGAGAGAGTATAAACCCGAGTCGAATTTGAGAGTCAAGTTGAGCTCGGCAATTTTATTTGGATTTTGGTTTTGCCGCTGCTGATTTTCTGCGATTGCTGCTGGCTGCTTTTGAAAATTTCGCTTTAGTTGCGCGGCGGTCGAGGCGAAGTGCAAACGTGCGAATCTTTCTCGTTAGCCATAACGACAAAAACAGCACA
This sequence comes from Drosophila fuyamai, assembly GCA_018153365.1. Lineage (NCBI taxonomy): Eukaryota > Metazoa > Arthropoda > Insecta > Diptera > Drosophilidae > Drosophila > Drosophila fuyamai. The sequence continues at coordinate 7,206,654 of JAECXW010000116.1, read as the reverse complement.
ACGTGGACATCCACGATGCTGCCACACAAATAAGAAAACAAGGAAAATACTACGGCACACACACATACACACACTCACACAGGGCCCAAACAAATATTGAAAATTCTAAGGAAAACGCCTGTGGAAATGGGGCACGAGCAAAGGTGTGTTGATATCTAGCTCTTGTGTGTGTGCATATTAATTATTCAAATTAATTGCAAGAAAATTTCAACAAGTCTATATATATACTCGCCAAGTGTTGCATCTTAAATGAGTGTAAAAAATAATCGACGGAAAGTCGGGTAAAGTCGTCGGGTGACGCCAGCTGTATATAAATTAAACGAAATTAATTTTTCCCGACAAACATTAAAATTTAAGTGTCACAGTCGGCTCCTTCGCAGTTTCCCGAGCTTCCTTCTTCCTGTTATTATATCATCCTGTGCATAGGTGAAGTGTTTTTGTTGTTAATTTGCTACGAACTGGTTTTGTTCGTAAGTGGAATAAATTTGTTGTGGGCAAGTGGTGGTTTGTGTTTAACTCGTGTATTTACTACATATATAATTATACGATTTGTATGGCAAATAATTTTATATACATTTGTGTAAACTCTGCCCAAATGCGTATAGAAATCATGATCCTTAAAATGTGCCCGTTTTTTGAGTAAACTTGTTGTGAATTTTAATTATTTGATTTTCTTATTTAAAACATGACTAACAACAAATACATTTATATTAAAAATGAATTATATAAATCATTAATTCTGTTTTATTAAGTTTGCATTCATATTTGTATGGATTTTCCATACTATAAAAATATCCTTAAATATTTTTAATTTTAAATATTAGAAAAATTTTAAATATATTGATTTCTTTAAATACTTAAATTAATTTAAATGTTTACATACATTTAAAAGTTTATTCCTGCTAAACACAATAAATCATATTGATTTCGGGAAACTACCTTCCCTAAGTATTCACTGTGGTCCTGCCACGCTTCAATGCAAATGTTTGTCTGCGTCCGCGCCCGTTAATTTTTATTTGCTCCTTTGGCAGGGTGGAAAACCTCCTATTTCGGAGTCCGCCAGTCACTTCAACTAGAAAAACAAACAAAAACACATTCGAGTTGCTCCTTGGCCTTGGTATTTATGGCCGGTGCGTCAGCCTGTGGCACACACTTAACATGGAATACCATTAAAGTTGTACCATTATCGCTTTCAGTTCTCTCGAGATTTCACACAGGAAGAAATAAAACATTGTTCAAAATTGAATCAGTAAGTTTAAATTTAAAACTTACCATTTTCCTATGCCAAACAGCAAACATATGTATATGTTTTCTAATGTAAAACCAATTAATAATAATTTCTTTAAAATATTACGTTCCAAATGGATGTTATTTTTCGCACTGCAGAGGATTTACTTGGGCTCCACCCACAGTGGAATTTGAACTTTTCATGGCATCATCATCGCATCTCGTTCTCGCTTTCGTTCTCAGCTTGGAATTATTATCACCTTGCTAATTATCTATCGATGATAATGAGGATGCCATTCCAATCCAATGCCCCCTGTCTATGGCTCCCCGGAGCCCCCTCTCTTTCGGTTTTCTTATCAGAAAAGAGCGCGCGACTTTTGCGTCGTCTGTGCCTATTTGCATTTTATTTCGCTTTGTGTTTGTTTCACATGAATCGAGAATTCTAATAATATGCCAACAAATAAACATGTGAGCACGAGTGGCACAACCTCCAAAAAAACCATCAGATAACAGAGAGGGGGCCGACGTAGAAACCCATAAAGAGGAAACTTTCAACTTTTTCTATGACCTTTAAACTGGAACCCTGTGCGCGAATTTGACTATCACAAGATCTATAGTCTCACAAGAAACAAACAAAACTAAACAAATATACTATTATCTTACCAACATTAATAAAAAAAAATCTACGTTCGATTGTCACAAACTTAGATTCGAAAATAATACGATTTTTCATTTCACTTTTAGGCACTGACAAACAAAAGGTACCATTTAAATTAATAGAAACATATTTCGTTTGGTAAACGGAATTAATGAACTACACTTTGTTTAGCATTTGTGGATCTAATTTATTGATCAACTTATCTAAAAATATTCCCAAAAAATGCACATATGTTTCCTTTAAATTTCAATGCCGTGTCCATTTGAATTTATTTAATCTAAAAATATTTGCGTTTATATTATAGAATACTCTGATTTAAATTATTTCCAACCAGAAGCCAAGGAAAAAACCTCTATTAACCTATTTAAATCAAAGTCAAGATTAATTAGGAATAATTAATAGAAAATAGACAAATTACCAAATGCTTAAAAGTATCGAAATGGAACATGGAAACAGAATCAATTTAATGTAATGAAATCAAGCGTCCATGAAAAAATCAGAATATATATTTTGGGCCAAAGCACACATGAATACATATATGTATAATTGTCAAGAACGTGATCTAGCATTTTGGTGAAACCAAATTATGAATAATAATAATAATAATATATAAAAAAAGCAACCAAATTTTTAGAATTACAGATAAGAAATCCTTGTTCTTCAAAGAAACGATGGGGATAAATTTGTACAATGATGTGGTTTTCAAATTAACAAGCTATGAAAGTTCTTTATCTGTCTAGTTCTCTTAAAAGCAAATTAACTTTATTAAATACAAAAAAAAATGTTAATGTGAGTTTTACAAAACTAAATCGGTATTCTCTTTCTCGTTCTTGTACTAAAGGTGTGCTTTAAATTGTACGCCAATTTTAATACAATTGCATTTTTCAAAGAATAAATAAATATTTGAAGATTTTTAACGAATAATCGAATATTTTTTGAAATCATACACGAGATCTGCACGCTTTTCATAACTTTAGCCCGTCACTATGAAAGGAAATCACCTTGGCCCTGGGGCCGGCTAACGGTAACGGGAAAATCGCTTATCAAGCCGCAGCCCTTCGGACCCAACCCCCCTCCGCCCGCAGGTGGTTTTCTCGCACAGCCTTGACAATGACAGCGAGCGAAGAAAATGGGCGCTAAATGGGCGCGTTCAAAGCGGAGAAAGAGTGCAGAAACTGAAACGAAGAAGGGCGGGGGAGAGAAAGGCCTCTAAGGGGGTGGGGAAAATTGGAGAGTGCGGCAGTTACAACAAACAAACAAAGGAAACAAACAAACTGGGCAACAAATAGGGGGCGGAAGGGGCGGGGAAGTAAGACTATGCCGGGTCGAGTGCTTTGGTTCATGGCTCACACTCACACACGTCTCATTCTCTCACTCTCTCGCTCGCTCTGTGTCTATCTCCCTCTATTTTGCTCTGGCCTTGTCTTTCTCTATACATTTGTAAACACTGAAACAAAATTATATAAATTGTAAAGTTGAAAACTATCCGGGAATATTCTAATTATGGATCCACTTATTCCTAATTACTTATTAAGACTTTTTTTAAAACAAACATATAAAAAAATGTTAAATGGAAACAAAAAATGTACATCATATGTTACTAAAAAATTTTGATTTTTAACTAATAGTTATTCATTGCATGAAAAAGTAATATATTTTTAATCCAACTTTAAAAAAAATCAACTCAAAAAAGAAAAACTCAAGCAGTATTACTGATAATTGTGTGCAATACAATATTATTTTTTGAGCCCACCTAATAAACCAATATCTGATTAATGATCAATTATAATACATAACATTTCTAAACTTAAGCAAGTTGGGAAAGTCAATTTTAAAAATTTCGAATATTTTTGTCAGTGCAGTCAAAACGGGTTTTGAGTTGCTTTTGCGCTGGCTACTGGGTCTGAGTTTGAGTTTGGGCTTGGGTTGGGGATGGGGCCGGGGTTTGGGTTGGGGCTTTGTGTCTGGGTCTCGGAAGGGGACTGAGACTGAGACTGGGACTGGGACTGGGTCTCTGGCATCGTCGGCGGCTTTGGCAGTCAGTTGGCCAAGTCAGTTGCTCTTTTGGCTTAACAAACTCAGAACGTGCCGCGGCGACGATGGCAGTGACATCAAATTGCAGCGCATAGAATAATAGACAACAGCAGGAATAAGAGCGGTGGCAGTAAAAACAGAGGAAAGAGGCAGAATTCGGCTTAGTCACCATGTCCAAGTGGCATCCAACGGATGCAAGGAACTGAAAAAAAAGGTCCTCAAAAATGTGTGTATTTGCCCACTAAATTATTAACAGAAATTCAGCGAGTGCCCAGCGGCAGCTTGTTGCTTTTGCTGTTATGTAAATGTATCAAATGTATCTCTTGGATACCATAAAGTATCTTAATATCTAAGTGTGTACGTGTTTTAGCCTTGACTTTAGGCCTCTGCGCTGCGTCATTTGCCTGTGCTTGTGATCCGATTTCGGCTATTTCTCGTTGATGTTGATGGTATCTCTTTGGTGCCAAGCACTTGAAGACTTTTTGGAGCAGCCTCCGCTTCCAGATGCCAGGAAAAACAGCCACCAGCTCCACCACCCCCTGCCCCACCGAACCACTTCAATTGAAATTCAAAACGCACTCAACTCCCAGCTGCGACTTTTGACTGATACACCTACTTAAAAAACAACAACGACGAAAATCCAGAAAGAAAAAAAAAACAACGATGAGATACAAATTTAGAAAGTTGCTTGGCGGCCGCTCTCCCAAGTCTCTTTCTTGGCTTTCGTTTTGTTGTTCTTCCATTTTATTTTTTTTTCAATTTTCTCTCCCTTTCTTTAACATCTCTTGACATTCCTTTCATGGCCAGCACATATTTTCCGTCATGATTTTTTAATTATTTTTTAATGCCTCACACACACTCCATAAATGGGTCACAAACAGACAGGGCACTTCAAAATAATTGGAAAGAATTCAAATCGCCCCGGCATTTTCCCAGATTGATCTTATCTCTGTAGTTTTTCTCATCACAATTAGCAACCAGTTTTTTGTATATAAATATAATGACGGGTGTGTAGTATACATATGGCCAATCGAGGGCTAAGTAATGGCAATTGAATCGGGTAATCGATTGCTGGATTATTTATGGCCCCATTGTCTCGTTTCTACACGCTCCATGACCTAACTTACTAATTCGCACACTTTATAATTTGATATCTGAGAATAGATATATACATTTCTAACTAAGAAATCTAAATTAATTTGATTCTAGTTATATCTTTTTATAAATACTTATTTATAAATTACATCTGGGTCCAATACTGTAGCTAGCTTATTAGAAAACAAGACAGAATTCTATAAGAAATATATTTATTTATTAAAGTCAGTTTTATCGAAGTGTTAATTAAAGGCAATGAAGCTGTTCTTTGTTTTAATCAATTTGTTTACGAAAGTTAACTTTGATTATGTAAACAGAGCCGTTTTGTCTTAACCTTTTGTCAACCTGTAAGAAAGAAAGCCAATCGATCAATAGATTCCAAAATGATACTCTTTCTTTTCAAAATTCCTAATAAAACTTTCTCTGCAGCTCCCATAATATAAGTCATTGAGTAAAGTGCATTTTTTTTCTCATATCATTGCAGTTAGATTTCATGACCCAGAGGCGGCGGTGTGGCGGCAAATCTGGTTTATATCTCTCCTGGACATATAGAGCCCTGACCGACTGAGATCCTTGAACCGCAAACCGACTCTGAACCCGAGCCAAAACAGAAAGCAGCAATAAGGATAGCGGTGGCAGAGCAGCATTAAACTTACGTTTGCCCTTGGCATTTGCAATAACAACTGAGGGGTGGTTGGGAAACCTCGAGAAATCACTGCAAGCGAAGCGTAAAAGGAGGAATTTTATTTGGATCAGAGGACAGGAGCTACGGAATAGAGGGGGCCCGCCCGAACCACCGCAATCCTGGCCCAACGAATCCACAGCACCTCCAACGGCAGTAGCGCAGCCAACGTCGGCAGCGGCGTCGGCAGCGTTCCCGTCATAATGGAGGGTCCTGAAGTCACATTCCTTTTCCAATTCGGCAGCGTCCGCGATGCAGTCTGCGTGCCCGCCCACGCCCTGACACTCAAAACGCTCAAGGATCTGGCCTGTGATTTTATCAACACAAAGGTAAGACCCCAAAGGTAGCTAAGACGCAAGGATACCTTCACATACAATTCAAAAAGATTTTTATTTCTAAACGAAACTTTTTTTTAAGATTTGGTCAAATGAAGCACAAAATACCTTAATCTCGAATTTTTAAAATGTAATTGAGATTATCCAAAAGCATTTGCAATACACTATTAGTCAAATTAAATAGGTTTTTGAAGAGTATAAATTACATATGTTACATAATCTCCATTACGTTAGTAAGATACCGGTGTGTGGGATTCACGAAGGAGGTTACCATCTGGTGACCCTATTTGCCATTTAGTTAATTATGCAAGGACCGTGCAGTAAACATGTCAACTGTAGAATATTTGAACGGCAGCCGGAAGGCGGCCAAGTTAACATACGGTGCAGTTAGTCAATAAGATTACAGTGGTCCTCCCATAAAATAAGTCTCAAAAGGAAAAAAGGAGGATGTAGTTTGGATTACGAAATTGAACGTTAGATAGCTTATAGCTTCCTAACTTAAGCCATTTACAAAAGAAAACATAACCAAAAGAAAACTAAGTCTTAAAATAGATTTTCATAAAAGAAATTGCAAATTTTATATTAGCCGAAGTCTAATTAATTATTTTTCGTAAACATAGGCAATGTAACACGGTTGTTCTGTCAGGATAATTGAAGAAAGTCAGCACCGAGTAAGGGGCGGATTAATAAATGTATGTGTGCACAATAATTGCTTTATTTCATTAAGTTAGTCCAAGTTACATAGGCATGGACTCGTTTCCGCATGGCCCGTTTCCCCTCACGGCCCAGCTATCCATGGCCAATTCAATTAACCAGGCCGCAACTGGTGGTGTTCCTTAGTGCCATAACCAACGACAGCTGCTCCTGGCACGACTCCTTCCGTCCGGTTCCTCGAAATGGGGTTTGTCCAGGCGGGGGGTATAGTGTAATTTGGTTTATGCAGGATCAAAGACTCGTGCCTTTGTAATATACATACCATGGCAATCAGTAGCTTTTATCAAATAACTCCCGTAATGCATTCATTTCAGCATGTCATAAAGTAGTATGAATTGATTTCTTTGAATATTGATATAAGCTGATAGTAATCCTATATTTGGAAGGGCTTAGCCAAATATTGAACAAGGAGTGCTTATAAATGAAAGTACCTTTTGTTAATTATATTATTTAGGGTCCTCAAATTAAAATGTAAGTTATATCAACTTATATCGCAGTAATTTTTTTAATTTGTAAGAGTATTTGCAAATATGTCGACACAAAGCAATCTTTTCCGCAATGTTAAATTCCACTACCGTTGTTCCGTATCAATTGAAATCAATACGAAATTTTGTGCATATGGCAGGCTGGATCTTATCGGGCAATCAATTAAGATACGAATATGATATGATAATGGTCCCAATGCAAAAATAAGCGTTAAACGAAGCCGAACATCGCAAATGGACATTGTCATATTGTCATTGTCGCCCCTGGAGTGCTCACATTCTGTTGGCCATTTCAGATACCGGACAGCGGACTCACGTATCTCTCGGAACGCATTCTGCTGTTCGTCCACGACTACAGCACCCCGAATGTGCTGCACATCATCAACTCGGCAGCGGAGGTGGTGGACGAGACCCTTGTGGAAATCGTGCTGACAGCCAGCCGTAAGTAGCTAGCCCGCAATCCGAGTCTTAAGAATTTCACACACTTCAAATACCAATCAGGGAAAAACTTTCACCAGAATTTCTCATCATTTACACTTTTAAAAAAATTGACAGTTTTATGTTTGCGACATCGAAGTAACAAAGTGCAATTCTCAATCAATATGGTCAACTAATTTACACGTATTTATTTGATAGAAATATAATGTTTTGTTTTGTAAAAAGGAATTTAAACAATTATATGCATTTTAACAAATATATAAATACATTTTTTTAAAGATCTCATTTTAATGTTAATTTGTTATATTATTATTTGCCTATCAATTAAAATAGCGAAATAGTTATATTAAAATTCAATGTTCAATGTACACTTGAAAGTGCTTTCCTCTTGATTTTATAAATTTCCTTTCAAGTGAAACATATTAAAAAAGTTTAAGTTCATTAAAAATCTTTGCAGAAATAATAAAGCTTCATATACATAAAGAGCTGTTATCTTATCGATTCAGATTTATTGTTTACTTAGTAGGTAGATATCTTATGATCAAACAAATAAATTATAAAAGCCATTCTATATTTACTTCAGTAATGAGTCTTAATTATAAATTAAAACTAACTCATTTTTAATAACAACTAAGAAAAATGATCAGGATTGTGGCATACATACTAGATAAATAAACATTTTTGATAAAAAAGTTCAATGTACAGTTGAACAGCTCCATTTTCTTGGCTCATATACTAATAATTTTTAATTTCAAAATTCAAAACTGACATGTGTGCTCCAATTTCTCTTACTATAGCCATACTGTATCCGACCTCCGAGATGCCGACCCTCAAACCACACAGCCTGAATGTGCATTCCTACAAGGGGCCGACCTTCTGTGATTTCTGTGGCGGGATGCTCCTGGGACTGGTGCGCCAGGGCCTCAAGTGCGATGGTATGTGGAAAAGAGTGTGCAATGCGAAGGGGCAGACCCCCACTAATCCCAATCCCCATCCGAATCCTTGCCACCCACAGGATGCGGTCAGAACTATCACAAGCGGTGCGTGGTGAAAATCCCGAACAACTGCAACCGCTCGAATGACGCCACTTCGAGGCGCTCCTTCACGCTCCAAGCGCCCCGCAGTCCGTCCGGCAGTTCGCAGCAGTCGCTCGTCTCCACGGAGGACTCGACCGGAACAGGACGGAACGACTCGAGCAGCTCTCTGGTAAAGCGCATGTCGGACCTTATGAATGATATTATTAAGAATTGACAGCCAGACAGGACCTTTTATAGTCTGTGTGAATGCGAGTGAAAGGGTGTGAAAGGGTGTTGGTTGACAGTTTCCGGTTATCCTGCGAGTATTTCAAATTGTACTTAACTTGGCTCACACTTTTACTTTGTATTATTTTCATGCTTTTTCCAATAAACTTTTATACTGCGCACTTTTAATGCTTTGTTAACTCTTTTGAATACTCGTAGGGGATTCGCGAAAATGACTGGGAGTTACTAGTCGAACTGGGAAAAATAAGGAAAGGTTAGCTAGAAATGGCCCTTATTAAAGTAAAATTTAAAAAGTTGGATAATTAGTTCAACGTATACTAACCAGTTATCAGATTCTTAAATTTCATGCCCTCGTAGTTTCAATGCTTTTGCTAATGCTTAATGTTAATGCCTAAACAATTTATTTAGCGAAATCTGAGCCTTAAGTCATCCTCTCAAGAAAATAGTGACTTTGCTATCCATTTTGCTGCTTATCGTGATAAAGTACAACAACATTCATTTTTGAAAAATAAATTACTGGTGGTATTAGTAAACAACTTAATTTTCTATATCATAAAACTCTCCATATTTATCTGCCTAATTTAAGTTCCTAGAAATCATGTTGAAAGAGTGAAAAAACTTGTAGAACAGGCATGAAGCTTGAAGAGTAGGCAACGAAATTATGAAAATTAGTTTTGCCCAATTAACGCTATTAATGGAGTCCAGTCCGCGGGGAATACCCTGTGCGAATCCATCTCCAGAGCCTCTCAATTTGCTAATTAAGTAACGCCGGCTTACCCACTCTGCTTTCGTAATTCCCAGAATATTCCCGGTCGCCATCAGCGGACCCATTCATCGGGCAGCCGGAACGGAGTGACAGTGCTTCGGATTCCGCACACTTTCATGGTGCACACCTACGGAATACCCACGGTGTGCCAGCTGTGCAAGAAGCTGCTGAAGGGACTCTTCAAGCAGGGACTCCAGTGCCGCGACTGTCAGTACAACACGCACAAGAAGTGCATGGACAATGTGCCCCACGATTGCACGGGTGAGGCGCAACTTAGCCAGCTGCAGATTCAGGCCGGTGCCAGGGAGCGGGACAACTTCTTCCGCGAGGAGTTCGACGACAGTGACGGCGACGAGGGATCGGACTATGGCAAGTACAAGTCGGCCATGTCGGTGGGTGTGAATCTGGTGGCCGGACGACCCAGGGAGGCACCCAAAGCCCTGACCAATGCCCACAATTCACCGCCCGAGCTGGTCAACGGGGGCCTGGGAGACGACTCCAGTGGCGGTGGCGAGACGAGCAAGTCCAGCAGTGATGGCCAGTCGGAGCAGTCCCAATCCTCGACCTCCTCGTCGCCCAGTGCCAACATCCCGCTGATGAGGATCGTTCAGTCCGTCAAGCACACCAAAAAACGAGGTGGACAGGCCCTAAAGGAGGGCTGGCTGGTGCACTACACCTCGCTGGACAAGGCCGTCAAGCGGTATTACTGGCGACTGGACTCCAAGACCATCACACTCTTCGTCTCCGAGCAGGGTAGCAAGTACCACAAGGAGCTGCCGCTGGCGGAGCTCCTCTCGATTGAGAGCCACCTGGGTGATCCCCGACCGGAGTCCAACTACTGCTTCGAGCTGCGCCTGCCCAACCTCAGCTATTTCGTCGGACAGGATCCACAGGTGGGCGCCAAGGAGGAGCAGGCCGTCAGGTTGCCACCGCCGGACAGCGGCATCGGAAGCGATGTCGCAAAGAGCTGGGAGACCAGCATCCGGCAGGCCTTCATGCACGTCACCAATACACGTTAGTAGGAAAATTAAAGATTTCCATTTAAATATTTGTTTATCATGTTAAAACCGATTTTTCTTACAAAAAACTTTTCCGGGAAACCTGTTTTAATAAAATAAGACAATTTCTTTATAAGTCTCATAAAATTGTTCTTCATATTATTGTTATAAGAGTCATTCTGCAAATTTCTAGACCACAAAACTAATGTTTTAAATCACCTTAATTTGAATTCCTACCTCTTACAGAATGCTGCGAGTCGGAGGAGCAGGTGCAGGACATGGGCCAGCTGTATCAGATCTTTCCGGACGAGGTGCTCGGCTCCGGTCAATTCGGCGTGGTCTACGGCGGAGTGCACAAAAAGACGCAGCGCGAGGTGGCCATCAAGGTGATCGACAAGCTGCGCTTCCCCACCAAACAGGAGGCGCAGCTGAAGAACGAGGTGGCCATCCTGCAGAACATCTCGCACTGCGGCGTTGTGAACTTGGAGCGGATGTTCGAGACCCCGGAGCGAATCTTTGTGGTGATGGAGAAGCTCAAGGGCGATATGCTGGAGATGATCCTGTCGCATGCGAGGGGCCGCTTGAGCGAGCGTGTGACCAAGTTCCTGATCACCCAGATCCTGATCGCCCTGAAGTACCTGCACTCGCAAAATATAGTCCACTGCGACCTGAAGCCGGAGAATGTACTGCTCTCCTCGGACGCCGAATTCCCGCAGGTTAAGCTATGCGACTTTGGCTACGCTCGGATTATCGGCGAGAAGTCCTTCCGGCGATCGGTGGTCGGCACTCCAGCCTATCTTGCCCCGGAGGTGCTCCGGAATAAGGGCTACAACAGGTCGCTGGACATGTGGAGTGTGGGCGTCATCATCTACGTGAGCTTGAGCGGTACCTTTCCCTTTAACGAGGAGGAGGACATCAACGACCAGATTCAGAACGCGGCCTTCATGTACCCACCTAATCCGTGGAAGGAGATCTCTTCAAATGGTGAGTTGTAACTTTAACTTCAGTCTTTGATTTATCAAACCAGAAAATACTTAAGCCTCACATTTACAAATTTTGGTCGATTTTTTGTGATCTGTGCTCTTTCCAAATTTTCGAAAAATATCTTCGCAGAAAAGCTTCCAAAAACTTCACTTCTAAGCCCATAAATTTTCTTATAGTCATCCGATTTTAAAGTGGCATACTTCTAATTAATAACTCTTTATTTCTTGAAAAATTTGTGTTTTTAACTTGGTTTGTATTTTGGGATTAATTTTTCGTCATTTATATTTAGTAACCCCGTTCAAAGCCTGCATTTCCGAGCCCATAACTTTTCTTACGGTAAATCGATTTCAGCGGAACTAACTTTTCCATTTATTATTTTTTCCCAGCCATTGACCTAATCAACAACTTGCTGCAGGTGAAGCAGCGCAAGCGGTACACGGTAGACAAAAGCCTTCTGCACTGCTGGCTGCAGGACAAGCAGACGTACCGCGACCTCCGGACCCTGGAGACCCAGGTGTGCGGCGGAAGGTACCTGACCCACGAGGCCGATGATCTCCGCTGGGACTGCGCGGGCGACATGTGACCTGGCTGTGAGCCCGAAGAGACCCTCGAGAGCACCACCGAGATAATGAGCTGCACCACCACCGAGAACTATCGTCCACCTCCGGCGGATTGTGCTGGATGCCATCGTCTTTCGGATTGCGGGAACTCCCCCAAATCGGAGGCCATGAGCGATAAGGCCCTGAAATGGATGCGGTTCCATCTCTGCCGGCACATTAAATAGCAGTACAACCTTATTGCCTAGCCCATAAGTTTATCCTATCTCTCTAGCTCGCTTTTCGATAACTGCTAAACAAATGAACTCTTCTAACTTACAACTCAGTGTGCTAAATTTTTCTCTAGAATCAAAATTAGTGGATAGCTTTAATTCGTTAACTACCTACTGGCAAACTCTTATGAATAACTCTACACAAATAATATACATAAACCCAGAAGTAACTGTAAAGCTCAGATCCAGTTTAGAACCAATGGCCATACGGTACACAAAAAACACCAACCAAACTAATGGCCAAGAAAATATAGCTAAATAAACAACGCTTAACAATTACATAAGAGGGGCACTCTTAAAGCTCTTTTATTTACAGGTGTAGGTATGAAAATAGGTAAGACTATCAAATTAAGTATCTAAAATAGAAGATGTTTGTCCAATTTAAATGTTGGCAAGATTATGTTTTTACTACTACTGGAAATAGTATCTATAATTATATTCCTAGTATTAAAGAGAAACATTTTTTTTAAGTGAATGCTGTAACGATTTCTATCTATGATTATGCCTGTGAGTGTTTATTTTGTCACCATGGCTTGTCTTCATCCAAATGTGCACCACAGTATCACAAATCGCTGGCCTGCGACGGATGGCACCTTTCTCGAAAGACTTCCTCAGCGCTTTCCAACAGTTCTTTACCAGCAACCCAGCAGGCAAGATGTGCTACTTTATGGTTAAGTGTTTCCTCCTTTTAATTCTCTCCAAGAATAGTCGGCAAGGAGATGACTTCACCACGCCCAGTGCCGCTTGGCTAGAATATCAGCGGGAGAGATTTGGTATTAATAATCCCCTAATGGTAAGTTCTACCAAGGCACCCACCCTAAATGTGGATGTGGTGACCCCAAAAGTGGAGACCACATCCCGGAGACATTCTTCCAACCCTCCCGAAAACTCGAGCCAGGAATCAGGGGAAGAAGGAACCACAGAGCAGCCATCGGATGATGAGGGAATGGAAGTGCCCAGCGTTCAGGGATTTTTTAAATTCCTAAAGACCATGCAGAAGACCTGGATAAAGAAGTCTGCTCTGACTTTCGGGAAGAAGATAAAGATGCTGCAGAACCTTCGCGATAATCTCATGCGACTAATTGGTGCGAATAAGAAAATAAAAAAAATTTACAGATAAATCTTAAATCTACTTAAATTAAAAATGTTGCTAAAATTTACTGTCTACTTAAATTTGTTCCAAACAGAGCAACAGTTTGCATCTATGTGGCAGCCACCAGAGCGAAAAAGGCGACGACGACGTGGTTTACTGGATGATTCGGAGATAGATTTTCCACCTGAGGCGGCACTTATGACCATAAACTTTCTGACATTTGCGGTTTTTCTTATCAAACTGGTCATGGTACGCTGGTAGTAATCTTTAAGTAAACTATTTGAAAACTTAATACATTTGCAGCAAGTGGTGAAGACTGTTAAAAGCAAACATTATTCACTTTCTGGATTCAACATCTTACCGGAATCCAGCAGAGGTCCCTAAACATTTTATTGGAACTACAATGAAATAATATTTGGACCAAATAAATCAAAAACTCTTTTTTAGTTTAGCTTAGCTTAAATGTTTTTGCTGCTATGGCATACGGAAGAAATTTTTAATTATAATTAAATCTGTACTAAGGAACTCATTAATTCGTTGTTTTGTTACGAAAATGGTTGGGAAACGTGGAATAAAATTGAAATTATATAGATTTTAATTCAAGTATTACATTTGTTGTTTTCTTGACGTGGTACAATAATGCATTAGGAAAAAATGTAATTTACATATGTATATTTATTTTTTAAATTAGAAAGACGGAACTTACTAAATGTTTTTTTTAAATAACCTGAAAAGTTGTATATTAATTTTTAAAACAGCTTAAGTTAACTGCGGCATGAAATCACTTGCAACCAGTGATTTGTTCCCACGTCTCATATCACTTAGCTTGTGTCAGCGAACAGTCAGCTGTTGTATTTTTCTACACGTGCTGCACTTGAATTGTTTTTGAACTCGGGAAATATATTTTTAAAATAAATAAATATTTAAAAATATGGAAGATAAAATACAAATAGAGTCAGTGTGCAATCACAAAAGAGATGAGCACTTGCCCACTATTCGTAAGCAATAAACGTTTTCCATTTACTATAGAAATAACACAAATTTTCTATCCACAGTGAAATTTCAGAATGGATCACTTTTGGGCACCGCCGATTTTTGTACCGTGGAGAGCACTACGGATCGAAAAAAGCAAGCACTAGTGGTGGCCGGAAATCAGGTGTACTCAGGTGACCTGCAGGATAGCCAAGAATTCGACACCTACATCTGCCTGAGGAACAAATCCACCAACAAAGTACAAATCGTGCCCGTGCAACAGGCCTTGCTATCCAATCACATTTACAAAGAACTGGATCGCCAGAAGCCAAAGGTACCCATGTTGAGCAGGGAGCACGCCAACAAGAAACTGCTCAAGGAGTTTGGTGGGCGCAAGGCATCCCGATTCGTGGACAACCACGAACAGATGATGGTCAATGTGGAGGTCGTGCGTCAGGACCTGGACGAAACTGTGAAATCATCGACTCAGAACGCAGACGATGAGGATGATTCTTTGGCGGATGTAAGCATCAGCAACAAGGAATACCTGGCCTCCATAGTACCGAAGTTCGACAAGGAGGCCACCGAATTAAGTGATGTTTACGATGTGGAGGATGTGATCCCGAGCTCTCTGCTTGAGCGGCTGGACGAGGAGGCCAAGGTGGTGTTCTCAACGCCTGTTCAGAATTTGCCGTAAGTAGTATATCTATAAACAAAAGAATTCGGCTACAGTCTCTTTCCTTACAGTATTAAATCGGAATACCTTAAGACTTGTTTGGGTCGCATTCAGGAGAAGACGAGCACCTCCAAGCAAGACTTCCTGCACATCAAACTTATCGTATACATGGACGCCTTGCAGTCACTGATTTCCCTTCGTTCCCGGCAAATGCAGAATGTGGAACTCTCGCAGATCACAGAAAAGATCGAGAATGATATACGCCGTCGATTTGCTGATCCCAATGTGGCCAAGCGCGGAACTCGTACCAATTTTAGTACTGAAAAGGCGCTTACTCACTTCATAGTGATGTCCTTGCTCATCAGCGAGAAGTACGAGGTGGACATCAATGTCCTGTCCCGCGTTTTGGCCACCAGCAAGGATAAAATTAAGCAGTACGCTCATATTGTGAATGCCTTGCCGAAATCCCGTTCGGACATTCTCAGCTTGCGGCTGCCCAGCAAGGTTCCGGCACTAAAATTAGCTCACCGTTTCCAGCGCAAGAAGTAGAAGCAGTTTTCCAAGGTCACCATCGATTAAACAAAACCGGTGGCAGGTCAATAAAGTTTATTTTATCCAGATGCTGAGTTTTTTCTTGATTTGGGAAGATATTTGCAGCGCCGGAAGGTATAATTCCGATTCTCACTCACTAAAAGACCATCTAAATAATAGGAAATAAGTGGATAGCGATTTAAGGGAAATAACTTATATTACTTGAACAACTTCCTAACACAATAACGATATATTTGAGTGTTTTGTTATAGTAAACAGGAGTCTAATATGTTGTTTATCAATTCTAACTAATTTGCCAATATTAAAAAAAAGAGTATTTCAAAACTCGTTATTCTTCTTTTCCTTACTTTATTTACTTTTGGAATAAAGGTTGTAGAATAAATGTTTTCGTGGTAATTGTTTTCTACTCATTGGAAATCGATTTAAAATAAGAATAGCTGCCATGGAAACTATTCACTTACAATTCAAGCAATCCTACCTAGTTTTACCAATATTATATGATTGCGCCACCAACAGTTTTAATTACATTGATATATCCAGGCTATTTTGTATCACTAAATTACAGAGTTATCTGTTTTACATTATTTATTTAGGCTTTTAGATTGAAAATCAAGAATAACATTGGGCGTGTACACTGGCAACAAATAGTTGCTTGGAAAAAATATTGTTTTCCAGTGTTCATAATTAATTTCGTCCTTGCAGCAGGATGGCCGACCAAAGTTCGTGTAGTTTTCGTGTTGTGTGGATGTGTGTACGACGGCAATCTTGTTAATCCCTCCCCCTTATCAGTTAGTTTCAATTATCGACCTCAAGTCCAGGGTGATTTCCCAAGTTAGAAGTCCTGCGGTCCCGAGTCTTCGGAATCCTAATCCAACTCTAAACGGCCAGTCCGAAGACAGAAACGATGCAGTACATGGTTTTGTTCTCCCAGCGCACAGTGCAGGATCCATCGGTGTCGTTGTTCCAATAACAGGAGCTAGCGGTGTGCAGTCCTGCTCCATTCTTCTGCATGATCATAGCAGTCACAATATACTTGTAGGGCTTCTGCTCCTTGGTGAGGACTGTGAGGCAGTTCTCCACCACCTGGCCGGTCCAGTTGTTCACCTTGTCGTGTTGATAGGCGTTTCCACCGATGGTCGTCTCGATGGCCTCCTTAATAGTCTTGCTCACGTCGTCCACAATGAACTGGCTTTCTTCGCGTGAGTCATCCATTTTCGCAGCTTCGATTTAGTTATTCCGGCGCTGGTCAAAAATATATAATTACTGATTGGCTGTCCTTGTTGCTGCAGCTGTTGTCCTTGTAGTTGTGCGCGCGTTTTTGCGTTCGTCGGCAGCGTTTGGGCAGGCGAAATAAAATATGTTGCCAGTGTTTTTTTCGAAGGGATGTGCATAGCCTGCTTGTGTTTTCTTTGGTGGTATTTTTTGGCCGACTTGATGCGGTCATACTGGAAGAGAGTTTAACTGAATAAACGGTCACATTGTGCAGGGAAACCACCGTTAGGAAAATACGTTAATACGAATAAAATGGCGTATCTTAACAAAAATTATCTAAAATAAATTTATTAAAAAACCTATTTATACATTTTTTATATTGTATTATGTATTTTTTATTTTCTAGCATATTCTAAAACTTTTTCCGTCAATTTTTTCACGCTAGCAACATCATTTTTAAGCATTCATTAAAAAAATTTGTTAATAATAAATGTATGTACATCTATTAACATATTTTCAATAAACTACAAATGTTTGAATAAACTCTACAGGTAAATAAAGATTTATTTATTGCTTGGTATATTTTAGTACATTTCTGGAAATAATAGGAATATGTATATGTTAACTACCCAGTAAAGGTCATACTGGCAAAATCAACACAACGAGTGCGTTCGCGGCGCAGAAAATACGGTTAATAATTAAATTATTCAATAACTCGACACCACCTTAAACAAATCGAAACATATCAAGGCAGGCAAAATATTGCTATTAAATAGCTATTCAATTTGAAATGATTCGTGCAGAACGTCTGTAAATCAAATTGTTATTGAAAAGTGCCTTGGTGTGTGTGCGTGCGTATAATTAAACAAAAGTATTAAGCAAAGTCGCATATTTTGCAAGACCCCTGCGAAATAAACGAGTAAAATTGTCGCAGCTGAAAACGCACTTCCTTTTCTCCCGTTTTCTTTTTGTTTTTACGGGTTCACGCAAATACATTTGCAGCTGCTGTTCAGCTATTTATTGTGTGTGTGTGTTCATTGTTGTTGTTGTTGTTGGCTCACCTCTCGTTAACCACCTTGAATGCGCAAGCGAGAGGGAGGAAGAGAAGAGTGCAAAGTTGATGCCCGAGCGTATGTGTGTGTGACAACAAATTAGCTGCGACTGTGTGCGTGCGGCATTAGTCACTCTCTTTAACTTTTAACTTTTATGGTCCACCTTTTTTGGGCGCATCGCCAAAAACAACAAAAAACCTACTAAGCCAGCTTTTGCGGATCGTTCAAAACGAATCGGATCGGAACGAATCGGGTATCGTCAAAAGGTTAGTTACCCGCAATTGATATTTAACCACATCACTATGGTAACATCGTTTTTATATTATTCCATTTCCATTGAAGTTTGCACAAGCTATTTACTTAATTGAAATTCCAGTCAAGGTCGTATTTGTTAATTAATTAAATGTTTGCCTGGGTGACTAGTAGTAAAGCAAGAAGAAACTTTGCAGCTATTGTACAACACAAAAATATTGCATAAACCGATATGCTACGTTAGTTCCGACTGTTTACTTGCGGCTTAGCGATAAGGGGGAGTACAGTGACATTTATGGATGAGAGACCCATTTTCTACTGGTATTGGTAGTGGGAACTACAGCATAGTTCCCCCATACAGAAAAATTCATTGAAAATTCATTGGGCATCTGCCCATTATAGAATCCCGAGTTTAAGTACCACCGCTGTCGTAAAAATTTCTTGCTCGCTTTTTTGGTTTACGAATACCATTGTGTTTCAAAAAAATGTGTTTAAAATCCTTAAATGTATTATCATATCAAAGCAAAACATTTTCTAGTGCAGGCTTGACTAAAGCTTTTTTTCTTTCCTTAATAAAATAGAAAACCCAAAGAGTTTCGATTTCGTTTTGTCACTTTCGGGCGCAGCAGGTGTTGCATTTGTGCTTACCTCAATTTCCAGCTGACTGACTTTTGGCCGATCCTCACATGGCGCCATGTGGCAGTCGAGCAACCCTCTTTTCCGCGTCTCTGCTCGGTGATTAAACCCTTCGCAGAACAATCTTAAATGCGTCAAAAACAGGAAATGTTTATCGTGCTAATATAAGGGAAAATTACAATATAACAAAAATGACACAGTACTTGCAGGGAGAAAAGTACATATACAATACAATATTTGGTTTACAAAGATAATTACTAAACATTCATTATTATTTTCAGCCAAATTTTAAGGTTATAAATTGTATCATAGTAAAATTTTATGAATGAATGATATTATAAATCATTTATAAAAACGATCAAGACAAAATTAAATATTAGTGATAATAAAGTTTAAAAGTTATATATTATCGGAAGGGTATTTTGAATTTAAAATTAGCTAAATAGTTTTCCTGTTAACGGCTGAATTTTTATTTATGGAAATAGTAGACTCGTCTGAAACAAAATATCCTTTTTATAGGCCTTTCAACTGAACATTGTTTTTCACTTGGCAAGTGTTCTTCACAAAAGTGAAACACTCGATACACATTTGAGTGAACAAAAATGTGGGTGTGTAAAAAAAGGTACTGATGTAAGCTTTTAGCTCTGGTTGTGTTCAAATTTGACCCACATTCGAAAAGTGTCCCGCCATGAAATACACGAGTGGATTGGATAGGGAGGTGGCTCCACATCGCAGTGATGGATTTCATCTGCAGCTCCTCATATATTTTATATTCGAACATGCAATTTCAGCCCGCATTGTTTGTCTACAATGTAGTTTGCCTATCAATCTTTGTGTGTATGCAAATACGCTTATAGAACAAAATGCACGAGCTGGAATGGCAACGAAAAAATAAATCAAAAAGTACGACGAACGAGGAAACGTGCTGACAATATGGAATGGTTCAGTGGATTTTGTAAACTTTTATTTCACCTATTTACATTTTGTTTATTCTTTTTCGTTTTTAAGTCTGAAAAAAAAAAACTTGCACGGACAATGCAAAATCATAATAAATTCGTAAAACCCGTTTTCAGCGTTTGGTCATTGCCTTGTCTTCGCTTCGGCTTTTTCCGGTCTTCCTTATACGGTTTTTCGCTAGAGTTTCTGTTCTTCTGTTAAGTATGCTGATTCGGCTTCCCGAATGCTTTATTTTGGCCATTTGCTTAAAGCGCTAAAATTTGCTGATCAAATATTTAACAGCCATACATATGTACGTATGTATATTTGAGTAGATTGTTGTCGCACCAGATTCAAGCTGTATCCACAGACGCTCATTAGGAGAGCGAAAACAGAAAATCAAATTAATCTTTAACCCCCTAACGACAAAGTGTTCTTATTATTCGAGACTGCCAGACCCCCAGCTCAATAAACCTTAACCTCAAAAACTCACACAAAGCATGGCTCTGTTTTCAGACATCCTCCATTGCTCTTCTTTATCACTTTTGATGTAAATTGAATGATTATTGCTTTGTTATCTTTGTTGATAGCAGCTTTAATTGCATTAACAAATTACGGTCACGTTTTTTTCAATTCTTTTTTTGCAGTACTTTATATTGGGCAGGTTAAAATATTATACAAATTAAAAGCAGTCCCAAAAATTTAAGGCGTGTTCTTACTTAAGTTCATTTAACTTGTCGTGCCTCGCATTAAATTCAATTGACTTCATCGCTTCGTCGTGCGTTGCCTTCGTTTTGTTGTTCATTTGAGGCGGGTGCGTATGTTGCTGCTGCTCCCGTTTGCTATTTTTAAGCTACACATCAAAAACCGTTTACATTTTCAGATTAATTCCATCATTTTCCATTGAAAAATGTATTTATTTTTGTTTAAAATTATTAAGATTAAAATAATAAAGATTTATAATGGGCTCAATCGAAACTTCTCTCTGTAAATATTGTCAGGTCCCCCTTTAAATAATATGCCATATTTCAAGATGATAATATTTTATTTACTTTGCTTTTGGGGGGTTTACATCGGTCGGGTTTGGGTGGGGTTTCGTAGTTTTTTTTTTGTGTTCTCAAATAACACCATTTGATTTTTTAAAATTACCATGTCATATCGACTCCGATAAAAACGATTTCTAAATGCCAAATGTCACTAAAAAAAAAAGGCTAGATTATAAACAACGTTATGAATTGTTTTCGAGGCCCAGCGGTTGTTAACAACTACATTTTATATTGGCAAACGATCCTAATGGAGATGCGCGTTAAAAACGTGACAAGTGGAAACAACATCCATTTCATTATCGGATTATTAAATTAAGTAATTCTTCCTGTGTAGTCTAGGTAGGAGGATAAGTCAAACAGAGGTTAATGATTTGCTCATGGAGCGTTCAAGTGGCCTTACTCACAGACTAATAGACCATTCTTAGGCCTTTGTAATGTGATTGTGGTCTAGTTTTAATGTGGGCAGAGAAAATAAAAGCATTCAAGGTCGTCACGCCTCTTTTGTAGCTGCGATGCTCAAAAATGTCGAAGTATCAACAATTGTGGCTGGCGGTGCCAAAGAAAGGAGATCGAGGAAAGAGAAAAGGCCGGTTGCTGATGGGTTGGCCAAATGGGTAAAGCACAATCTATTAAAAACAGAGCATGGAAATCGCTCTTTCAAATGCAATCCACTCCATTCGATTATTAATATCGCTCTCACTCTGCTTTAATGCATCAGCTCCACCCCACACACATGTACGTCCGAGATCGATGTGTTTGTCACTTTCTTTTGTTCTGCTTTCGTTCGTCTTCCATTGTTCGTGAGAGTTTACTCGGAACGTGCGGTCAAGCTTGAGGATGGGCTATGCCAAAGTAAAAGTTGCCCCAAACCCAAGAGCTTCGTATCACAAAGCGTATTTGCCCACACATTCTGTCAACGAACTGAATCATTCAATCTTATAAGACGTTTTCTAACATTTTCACTGGAAATCAGTTACATGAAAACCTATGTCTGTAAATACGTAAACCATAAGAAACTAGCAATTAGCAAACATTTTCACAGCATTAATTCTCTCATCTTAAGTTGTAAAGGGAGTCTTTGTGAAAACCGGTTAGCATTGACTGGCATTGACTTGACTTGAGCTTGAACCGCAGAAATACAGGTAGCTTTATTACACACTCCCGAAGGCCTTAGCAGATTTCAAGTTTTTGATAAATCGAAGAAAGAGCTTTGATCAACCATTTTAGAAATCTTAATTGGAAGCATGATTTAAAAAGGAATTAATAAACAACATTTTACTTTTTTTTTACCCGTCCAACACAATTCCTCAAAAGCAATCTTTACCAAAATTAAATTAATGATATATAAAGAAACCTGTTTCTTTAACTAACGTTATTTAAACTCAACGCTTGGCTTAGAAATTATATTGAGTAATCTTCCTATTTTAGTATAGTTTATTTGCCGATCAATATATGTGATCCTTATTAACTCTTATTGCATGTTTATTTTATTGAAATCCCCTCATAATAAGTGTAAATATGTGAATGTGGAGCACTTCATAAAAGTTCAGTTTAATTTACTCATTATTTAGATTTACCCCCAGCGATTAGTGTGATTATTTGATCAATTTACTGACGCCACGCCACGGGGGAAATAGGAAAAGGAAAGCGTGATTGCCATTGTGATATACATATGTTTGTACAAATATCTGTCGGAATAGGCTGCTCTTGCTCTTGAATTTCTGCACATGCCCCTACAAAGCGAATAGTAAAAATAGTAAAAGGCTGTAAATGATTAAATTGGCATTCAGAATGGCAACAATTCCAACGTCCTATGGGTGTTGAGAGGGTGGGTGGGCAGTGGGCTCCCTTTCTCTTTCTCCCATCATCACCTTCTGAAGGTGATTTTAATTAGATTGCAACTGCAATCGGTTCATTCTCATCTATTGTGGCTTTAACCGGTGAGAACGTGTGTGCGATTAGCGTCACAGTCAGTCGTTTGGGCAGCCAGTTACCCAATAATGGGCAAAATCAAGAGTCAAACACTTTTACAAATTTATCTTGATTTTCGTTCCCTCGCCTTTGTGTTTATTTTATTTGCACGGGAGGTCTCTTAAGAAGACATGAGAAATTTGCATGAATTTCGCATGCAACGCTTATTTGTTATGATAGGTTGTTTGTGGCTCCAGCTGAAAGTTTTGAAAGTTGGCATAAAATTTAAAAATGAGATCTTTGTTCTTTTATACATATGCCCACACAGACGATCCGTTAAATGGCATATTGTTTTGGGTTTTTTGATCAATCACTGATCGAGCATTGACTATAGACAAATGTACATATAAATTTTTAAATAGAAAATCCAATTGTCTGATTGATCAATTCAAACCAAATTGTATGGAAATTCACCAATTTAGTTTTAAATTATTAATAGCAACACAGTTCAACTTTTCTCACTCAAAGATTTGGGTTGCAATATTCATTTGAATATAGTTAAATGTTAGTTATGGAAGTTTATTTCAGCAAAGCTCTTTTGAAGCTAGCTTTCTCATTGAAATTATGTACAATTCTCAAAGGAAAACACTTTATAAATATCCGGAAGCAACCACAAATATTTGTGAACCGTTTGTGCTTGCATATAATAAACATTCATATGTAATTCATGCCATATGCTACAACTTTTTTATTATTAAAAATACTCCCCTCTCCAAGAGGCGGATTTTGGTATTCCGCGCCATCTCCTCCTATATTTAGTTAGTAAATATTTTTCCGGGAATGTGCTTCGGGGAATTCTCCATATGACGCAGTTAAACTCTACTAGACCATAATGATATCGGCGAAAGCTATTACTGAATGGAACCAGCATTAATTCATCATCCCCCTCTGTGTGCCAACATTTTTTTTTGCGACTTAAAACTGTTTATTTTGTTTACGCAAACATTTTTGTTGTTCTCGCGAGAGGGCGACATTGGGTTTGCTTTTATCACTCACTAGCCATTGTGAATGTTTTCCGTACTCCGGAATGTCCCACTTATGGCACATGCAGTCCATTTCAGCTGCGTTTAAGATCGGTTCCACCATGTGCCGGGCACCGGGAATCCAGCAAGTGGGGCAAATGAATCCACAAATGCACAATCCACCCACTTATTTTCTGGTTCCGGCGTTAACTTAAAAACCTTATATTTCTCTGCCACGTTTTCCACCTTTAATCGTGTTTTAGCAAGAACAAAAATAGAAAAGACCGCAGTAATTAGCAGAAGAGCATTTGTGGGCGGGAATAATGACGTAAATGCTTTGAGAATCCCCAACGAAAACAACAAATTCATTATTTGTTTTTTTCTTTTAGCCAATTGCATCGTAAATACAAAACAATAAAAGAGCATTTTCGATCTGCCGATTGATTGTTTACACGTACTGATTATGACCGATTTTGCCAGGTGTTGATAGTTGAAAATCTCGGTGCGTGTGTGGCGATGATAGATATCGCTTTATTAAATGAGCTTTCCTAGGTAATTACTTCGTGTGAGTCATTGTACTCTCCATCATAAAAGCGATATTGGTTATCAATAACTTAATCAGTCTGTGTCCGAGGCCATTTTATCTAAAAGTCTTGACTGAAATTCCACTTGTATTAAGTGCTTTAGCTAAAATCTTATCGTGCATTGTAAATATATATATTTTTGTTTGTTAAGAAAAAGTAAAAGTATACCCTTGCAGAGGTTATTATAATTTTAGTCAAAAGTTTGCAAAGCAGTGAAGGAGTCATTTCCGACCCTATATTCTTGATCAGCATCACCAAGAGAAGTCGATCTAGTCATATTCGTCTGTCCGTCCGTCCGTTTCTACGCTAACTAGTCCCTCAGTTTTAATGCTATTTGCTTGAATCTTTCCACAAAGTTGTCTTTCTATTGCAGGTACATATATAAGTATATAAGTCGGAACGAGCCGTATCAGGCGACTATATCATATATCTCCCATAGGAACAATCGAAAAAAAAAAAACAATTTCAAAAAAAATTATAATTTGCTGTTCTTTTGGATTTGGTAAAGTTTAAATATTATGGAATTAAGGTTTTAATTAAATTAAAATGAGACAACAATATCATATAGCTGCCATAGAAACAATGGCAAAATGCAGCGCAAAATCGACATATGTAGCTTCATTGTTTTTAGGCATAGAAATCGAAATGTACTCGATTTGTAATAACTGCAAGGGTATATAAAACTTCGGCTTGTCGAAGTTTGCTTTCTTTCTTGTTTTTAGTAATATAGGCATAGAAATCGAAATGTAGTCGATTTGTAATAACTGCAAAGGTATATAAACTTCGGCTTGTCGAAGTTTACTTTCCTTCTTGTTTTTAGTAATATAGGCATAGAAATCGAAATGTACTCGATTTGTAATAACTGCAAGGGTATATAAAACTTCGGCTTGTCGAAGTTTGCTTTCTTTCTTGTTTTTTATGATTTTACATTTTAAAAAACATTTTGGTTTTTCCCAACCCTGTTACTGTTATTTTAAAATGAGAATCTGGCCTGTGATTTATTATTTATTCTTTCTGTTAAATGTCATTGATTAGAAATAACAGTTCTAATCTGTATTTAAAATCCGGTGCTCTCATTAGAAATCATTGAACGAGCTTGTTATTGATAATAATAATTATGTGTTCAGTAACAAAAAAAATGTACTAAGGGTCGTAAGAGAATAACAGGTTTGTCTCCTAAATTAGCTTCTTGTTTCTAAATCTTTTTCTGACACATGCCAGATATCCCACAGTTTTATCAACCAGCTGTATGAGATTGTACTCCCAACAGAAACTCAGCAAACTCGTTAAAATTTCGTATTTGTTTTTGTTTTGGAAATTTTGAGTAGAAAAGTGACACAGAAAGTCGGATCTCACTGGTGAGGTGCGAGTCAACAGTTTCAAAGCAGCTCTTCCCGACTTTTCCTATGTCGTGTCTGTCCCTTATCAAACTCAAATGTTTGCGATAAGAAAACTAATTTTGCATGTTTAATTAGAGAACGCCATTAAGCAGACAAAGATAATGGAATTTTTTTTTCGGTTCTTCAATTGCAGAAAACATGACCATTCCATCGAGACCGGCGCCGGCTCCGCCCGGTTCACGTGGGCAGTGCGCCGCGGCTGGGGCTAATGCCAGCCTGGAGCAACTGCGTCTCCAGCTCCAGCAGCAGCACATGCAGCAGCAGCAAGCGGCTGGCGGAGGTCTTCAGAAACTTACTATCAAGCTGCCGCCACCGCCCAAGGGTCCGCTGCAGTCGCAGAATTCACAGCACAAGAGGACCGCCGTCAATAATATTAATAACAACGGTAGCCTTTTCGATGAGCCAATGGGAGGATCGAGCATCACTAGGAAGTTTCCGCAGGCACGCTATACGCCGGCCACCAACTGGGACGACGATCCATTTGGTGGAAACGGTAATGATCGCTTCAAGAAGATGCCACCGCCGCGACCGCCGCCGCCAAAGGTGCTGGTTAATGGACATAATATGGCCAAATCCTCTTCTTCGACGACAGCGGCAGCCGCCGGCGGTGGCAGTCTCATCTCGAACATCTTCCACCGCAAGAAGTCCACGTCCACGGCATCAGCCGCTGCTAACAAGGCCGCAGCACAAAGTCGCGTCTACGACCTGAGCAGCGGTAATGCCGGGACACCAAACAGCAACAGTAATGCCTCCTCGGCGGCCTTTACCAATGTGGATTGGAATGCGGCCTGGAACACGGCCAGCTCTACTACCACCACCACCTCGAACAGTAGCCATAGCTCTCACTACGCCCCCCAGCAGACGGCCGATTCCCAACTTATTAGCTTCGATTCACCGCCCTCGTCGCCCACATTTACACAGAAGTCCAACAGCGACTGCGTCAGCGTGGACAGCTTCAGCTCGGACAGCAACTTCAGTTCGCCCAACAATGGTAGCGTTTCGCAGCCGGAAAGCGGATTCGAAGACGACTACCATCGATCGCGGCCATCCACACAGAGTCCACTGGATCCATGGGAGGCGGTGGATAGCTTTGGACCTGGCGGCGTCGATTGCTTTGGCTCCGCTCCGGTGCGTCAAACGTACCAGTTGCAGGCCCGCACCTCGGACAATCCGTTGTGCAACGGCAAGAGCCTTTTACCGCCCACCCAATCGCTCACCATGCCCACTATTATCAAGCCGAAGATATCCCAAAAGCCAAAGGCTCCAAAGCCGCCACCATTTATCGGAGGCATACCGCCAGGGTTTAGCATACCAGCTGGATATGGAGGAATGCAGACGCCACCGTCCCCACCGATGCCCAAGGGGCCGCCGCCACCGCCGCCATCTGGTCAAATCTCCCTGTTGGACGTGATTAACGGGAAAGTGGATGCGCTGGCGTTGAGCAATGGGAGCCAGGGCTACGTTGAGGAAGAGGTCATTCCTTACGCTATTGCGCTATTTGATTTTGATGGCGTCGAGGAAGGGGATTTGAGCTTCAGGGTACGTTTTTACCAGCGACAAAACATGTTAATTATATAATAATATTGTCGATTTTTGCAGGAAAGTGAGAAAATCTATCTACTGGATCACCCCACGCCAGAGTGGTTTCGCGGACGCACACGTTCTGGGTGTGAGGGCATCTTTCCTGTCAACTACGTGGACGTTAAGGTGCCATTAGGGGCCACTGGTGGTGGTGCTGCTGGCAGTGCTGCAGCATCATTACCGAGTCATTCGCAAACGCAGCCGAACACGGCACTGTGTTTGTATAATTTTCCCGGCGGAGTCGAAGGAGATCTCGTCTTACAGGTTATAACCACTGGAAACCATCTTTTACGCAATTCTAATCTCATTTAATTTCTTTCCGTAGGAAAACGAATTGGTCACAGTGCTTTATAAGATAAACGAAGATTGGCTGTACGGCGAGGTGGCGGGTCGTCAGGGACAATTTCCGGCCAATTTCCTGGACCAAGTGCCTGCCAATCTGCCCACGTTGTAACCGTACAGAATCGGCGATCTATAAATTATTTACCCAAACATTTGTCGATAAGCAGAGACGTTAAGCGAACTGAATCATATACACACATATATAATTGTATTTTTACTATATTCTTTGCGAAAAATATTAAGAAACGAGCATATAGCCTAAGACAACTTATTTGTAAGAAACTCAAAAAACGTTTTAATGGCAGCAATAATGCCTTTCCATCCCTAGCTTATGAACGGGGTCGATTTTTTGATTTTATGTTTAAACCGAAAATGATTGATTGTTTGTTTATTGGATAATTCGATATTTATGTATTATAAATTTTTTGCTGATCCTCAAAGTATTCCCTCAAGCCCCATACAATCTAACAAATAGAACAGGCAGAAATATTGTAAATAAGTTAAAATGTACGTGATTTCAATTAATAATTAATTATTTAAATGAGTTTAGTTAGACGCTTAGTTAGGCACATTTAAAGTTCCAATTTAAAATTCAAACCCTTTATTTCTATGTATTAATATTTCTTTAAATTGTTTAGGGAGTGCAGTGTAAAGTTCAAGATTTTTGATTTGTCTACTGAAGAGTGCTACCCTCACAATTTGTAGGACTTATGTTATTTAAATATCAAGATATCTTACCAATGAAGAATGTAAATTGAAATAAATGAAGATGATCACACAATTCCAGTTTAAACTAATTTTCTTGGTTGCCTGGGCGTTACACTTCAATCAGTGAAATACTTTTTGAACACGGTTTCATTCGAAAATCTTTGCCTATATAGAACACATCGGGAAACTTTTCGTCGTCAAGTGTCTGAGCAAAATTATTCTTTATTCATTTTGGAAGTGTTAAGTCCAGTCAACCGGTTCTTAGCTCCGAGCAAACAAAATTATTTCCTTTGACAACTGCCTTGTTTTCGTTGGTTCTACAACCGTTTTGTTCATTTGTCCGTAAGTTTCTGGAATTCGTTATCCAATCCGCAGACATGTCCGGCGATTGCAACACATATTGCCCCACTGCCTGTGATCCGTGCGAGGCGCCCACCGACTTCTCGCCATGTCCGCCGAACTCAACGTGTCCGCCGTGCGATTGCGGCGACTATGCCGGATGTTGCTACCAGCAGCCAGCTCGCACCATGCCCATTTTACCCAAATCGCACTTCATGCGCTCCACGGCCCCGCTGGACACGGACACCATCTATCGGCGCTCGTTCTACGCCAATTGTGGCGACAACATAAGAGCCAGGCCAGTGATGCCGTGCTCCCAGATCCGGGCCTCCACGGCACCGCTGGAGAAGTGCACCATTCAGAAGCTATCCTACATGCCACCGTGTCCAGTGAAGCGGACGCCACCCATCATCCCCTTGGAGAGCGGTCTGCGTTTCGAGGGGCCCATCTACGCGATGACCTCCCAGAAGCACGACTACGTGCCCAAGGGGATCGTGAAGCGGGATCCCATTGTGCCGCGGGTGGCAATCTGCACGTCGAATGCGCCCATGGAGCGCTGCACCATCCAGAAGCTGAGCTACATGCCCATTGATGTGTGCCAGAATCCGCCCCCTAAGGCCATGATCCAGGGCTCGCACTACTGCAAGCCGGCGGGGCCAATGGAGCGCTGCACCATCCAGAAGCTGTCCTACATGCCGGTCTGCCTGCCGGCCAAGGAGCCTACTCCCTGGGCCGACAAGATCCGCTGTGTGCCGCCACGCTACTCCAATGTCTGCACCACCTACAACCTGAGCTACATGCCCAACTGCAACGAGGCGCGCACCGCTCCGGTGACGCCGCTGACCACTTTGCGCTTCTGCGGCAACGACTCTGGCTCCGGAAGCACGGTCTACAAGCTCAGCTACATGCCAGTCGATGCCTCCCGGACCAAGCCGGCGCCCGTCCTGCCCAGGGACACTTTCTGCAGGCCCAGTGGACCGCTAGAAAGGTGCACCATTCAGAAGGTAAATTATAGTTTTTATTGCAAATCGCTTAAAATTACCCAGATTCTACTTCTATGTGCTTAATATTATATACCAATTATAATAGAATTACATATTATTCAGAGAGCGAGGACATTATCACTTAAAAGTAGGTTCTAAACTAAGAAAACGTCGAAATTAAAAACGGAGCTCCGATGGCTTGCAATTAGAAATGAAAAGCATATTACGATTTTGTTTGATAGTCAGAAAAAAAGGGCATAGAGGGATTTACTAAATAAAGCGGAAACCTTTTTCCTAAAAATTTTTTGGAAGTACTATGAAATTTTCAGAAAGATGTTTTACAAATAATAATTATAATTAATTATCCTTGCCTTCCTTTTAGCTATCCTATCAGCCAAACTGCACAGAGCGAACTCCTCCCATCATACCAATGGAGAATGGACTGCGTTTCGATGGGCCCATGTACGCGATGACCACACAGAAGCACGACTTTGTGGCCAAGCCACACGTGAGGCGCGCTCCGATCATGCCGCGGACCGCCTTCTGCCGGCCCACCGGAGCCATGGAGCGCTGCACGGTGAACAAGCTGTCGTACATGCCGGTGGACGTTACCTGCTTCCCACGGGCCGAGTCCGTCCGGCCGCGACAGGGCTTCTGCCGGAACGAGGGACCCATGGAGAAGTGCACTACATACAAGCTGAGCTACTTGCCAAACTGTGTGCCGCCCAAGGAACCGTTGCCCTGGGCCAGGTACACATCCTACTGCCGGCCAACAGGTCCCATTGAGAAATGTACCATCCAGAAACTAAGCTACGGCCCACCGGGTGCCTTCCAACGTTGTGGCGGTAGGTTACACATCGGATTTAGACCTGATTTTCAAAAAATAATACCTGAAATCCCACAGGTCCTTGTGGAACTGGTGGCGGCGATGGCCCCTTTCCGAAGGCCGGCATTTGTTGAGCCGGAAATATATTTTGATTGCTCTTTAAATGCGCTGCTCTCAAGCTCATCCCATCTTATACGTTTTATGTTATACCAAAATCTTCCAGTCCGAGTCAAGGAACACATTTTATTTTTTGTTTTAAAGGCCTATTAACACAGCTCCGCCGTCCGTTTTATTTGCTCTGTCCCTTGATCCATTTTTGCCAGTCTAATATGTAAAAACAGAAAATTCCGAGTGCTCCAATGCTTAGCTTACAAGTTATGTATTCCTTATTGTCAAATTAAAGTATGTTCACAGAAATAAAGAAATCCAGTAAATCATAGAATAATAATAGCATTGTTTAATGGGATTTGTACAAGTAAGTCTAAGGGATTTAGTCTCAAGCCATTTGTATTTGCAACCTTCGTTTGCTGGCCTCCCTCCGCTTTTTGTCCCGCTTTTTGCGTGTCTGTGTGGCCTCTCGGAAGAGTTGGACACCGTCGCGTTGCTCCACTTCGGTTTGGAGCAGGGCTAAGCCGTGCAGGTTCCATCCTAAAACATCCCTTAGCTGGCCAACGTCTCGTTTAAGCATCGAGAGCAGTTTAACGAGCAAAGGCTTCATGCTCTTCGCCGCCGAAATGGGCTTCATGTGCACCTTAAACAGGAAGATGGTGACGCGACAGAGCAGCTCCAGTTGATCGGGTCGCTGGGTCAGCAGAGTGGGCAGGCGCTCAAGAACTTCGCAGACAGTGGAAAAGGGCAGCAGGAGCAGTGCCTCCTCCAAATCAGACGCACGTATCCGCATAAGGGTGCTGACCAGGAAGTCTACGGGATTCTTCACCTGTAGCGCCTGCATCAGAGGATGCAATTCCGGCTTCTCTTCAGCCTCCAACTCGAACTGTTTCGATATATCCAGACATTCGAGTATGGATTCAGCAGACTGTTCAGAGCCTACTGTTTTGCGGGAGGGCATCTTGAGACCAGGGAGCAGAGGCACTGTGTTATCCTCGCCCGTGGCCAGTTGCTCATTCTCCATTTGCTCTCTTTCCTCCTCCTGGACATCCTTGAGCACAATAGTCTCTTCCGTGCGCTCGAACATCCTAAGGGTACGATCCGAGCCGCAGGTGACCAGGTACCGACCGTTTGGAGATACTGACAGACAATACGCCTCGCCTATATGTCCAGGCAATGTAAGAATCTTCTCGAAGTTGTCGCCGTCCCACTGCTTCACCTTGCCATCCTTGCCGCAAGTGAAGAACATGTGCGTCCTGGGTATGAATTGTACACTCATCACCGAATCGTCGTGGGCGAAGATGGAGCGATGGCAGTCTCCGAAGTTTAAGCCCCAAACTTTTACGTTACGATCTGCCGATCCGGTCACAATAAGATTCGAGTCGTAGGAGATGTCCAGGCAGAGCACGGGTAACTTGTGGCCATACAGAGATAGATAGAACTTGAATGTGTCCAAGAAGAAGATCTTAACGGTAGCGTCCAGCAAACCCACAGCCAGGTATTTCATGTCGGGACTAACGCCCACGCAAAGCACAGTTTCCTCCAGCTTCAGCGTATTCTTGTGCAGCAGGGACAGCACCTTGGTCTGAGCAGCGCCTTCGCCGGCATCGATCAGCTCAAAAGTCCAGATCTTGAGCGTGGAATCGCCGCTGCCAGTAATGCAGCCTTTCTGATCGGGCAACATTGCAATAGACCACAGTTCGCTTTCGTGGGCCGGAATCTCCTCCACAATATCAGCAGCTGCCACATCAACAATGAGAAGTTTGCCGCTCTTCATGCCCAAAAGGACATAGTGATCGCCAGGAACAAACTTTGAACAGAGGATATAATCCGTTGGCACGGTTCGCAGACACTGCATGGCATCGCGATCCCAGAACTTAAACGACTCTCCGGCACCCGATCCAACGGCTAGAGAATCGTTGCTGAAGCACACTGATCGCACTTCCGACTGATGCCCCAGACGTGTAAGTGACCTCAACACTTTCACGCTGGGATCGGCGGCCTTGCGCGTCTTGATAGACGCCTCCAAGGAGTACAAAGTCATACTGTTGTTGGCCAGACTGACCAGGACACGCAGCTCCTGGTTCTGGCCCAAGACCACATCAATTGACTTTATCTTTTGCTTAGCCCGGATGCTCTCCAGTCGCTTGATTTCATCGCTCAAAGACTGTTCCATTGACAACTTGGGCTCTTCGGAACCTTCCCCTTCGGCAGCCTTTTTCTCCTTCTTGAGGCGCTTGGCCAAACGTTTCTTCACCTCTTCCGGCGTGCAGATGTAAAAGTTTTCGATCAAATCGTTGGTGCCGTGGCAGGTGAGCACCCGTTCACTGGGATCAGTCACCAGGTTGACGGTGCGACCCTTTCCAGCCCGCTGGATAGTACCGCAGTTGCTTACGCTAATGGGACTTATTGTGTCCTCGTCTTCAATGGACAGGCCCTCGACGGCTGATTCCAGAGTTCCTGTGATGGCGCTATCGTGCTTTCTCAAGCGGTACACATTCATGCCGCTCTCGCCGGCTCCGGCAACCATCAGATCTCCAATGAGGGCCAGTGCCCACACCTCGGTGCGGTTGTCTACGATAGTTTTGAAGCAGAACTGCGTCTCCAGGTTCCAGAACTTGATTTGTGTGTCCTTCGAGCAGCTGACCACAATGCTGTCGTCCACCAGTCGTTGCAGGAAGTGGGCGTCCGTGATGGCGGCATTGTGGCCGCTCAAACGGGCCCTGCCAGCCTGCTCCACTACGTCCACGACCACCAGTTCGGTGTCAAGTCCACCGCTGACCAAACGCATGCCTTGCAGATCATACCGTAGGATGCTCACGGCGTTCTTGTGCAGCGCCAACGAGCAGATGGGATCGTAATACCTGTCCGAGCTGAGATCGAAGATCTGCACCATGCCATCTGCATAGCCCACAGCGATGTGCAGGTGATCTGGGGAAACCCTTAAGCAGGTTACCTCAAACTTCTCACGGCGCAGCGTCAGCTTGCGATCTCCCATTCTAAAGGTTAAATAGAATTAATTTAAGATGCTGAAAGCTAAAAAATAGCCATAACTTACCGCAAATCCCAAATGATCACATTCTCCGCTGCGGGAGCAGCAACATAGCGGCCCTCCGTCTTGTCCAAAATGGCAAAGTTCACATTGGCGCGGCCGGAGGTGATTATATTAAAGCTGTCTATAGCCCGGTAGGCCAAATATTGCTTAGTTAAACCCATTGCAGCATTCAAAACACAAAAGTTAAATCAAAATCAACAACGCAACTAGCGCGTTTCACGTGTTTAGAGATGGAGTCCAAGTCGATGTTGCTTTCGATACTATCGATGCTTTCAGACAGTTGGCAACGCGAATGTCTTTCCACTACTCTGGCAACGACGAATAATTTCCGTTAGGCGCCTGCGCCTTTGAAACTGGGAACCTTAACAAACCCACCCCAAACCGATTGAGATAACTCTGTTTAGCCAACCCAAGCTGCAGTTTTTGCACAAATAGTTGATAAAGAAAAGATCAAAAATGTCTGCTTATCCTAGTGCTTCCGCCTCCCAATCGACAGGTATACTACAGATAGTCACATTCATAAGCTTTCTATCGAATAATCAATGCATAAAATCTTTTAGGAACTTCGGATCTGGACACAGAATCCGTGGAAGTTCTGCGGGAGCGGCTGAGCACCATGAAGCGACTGATGGCCGAAAGGACGTCCCAGCAGCAGAACAACCCGGTGACCACGGAAGAGATATTCTCCACCAAGCGCCACCGATCGGCCGGCATTATCGACGGCAACTTCCTAAGCATCGCCTTTGGAGGAGCTCTGTTGGTGATCATCACGGTTTCAGTGTACGCATTCTATAATCTCTACCACGCCATACTCAAGAAGTTCCCATCGCGCCACGAGGAGCTGTAAACGGTTGCCAAATCTGTCGGGTTTTCCCACATGAAATGTACGAGTCTCTGCATTTAATAATAAACTGTAGCTTGAATTTTAACTAGCAAAGAAAAACTTAAGTGAAAACACCTTAAGAAATCTGCTGTTTTGCATTCGGGTTAATTAACGCCATTTATTGGAGTTCAACTCATTACAAAAATTAATATTCTCTTTACTTTTATACATCAATAATTTTAGTTCGATTTAGATTACATTTAAAAGGAGAGAACTGAATGCATGGACAGCAAAAACAAAAAAAAGGGCGTTTGGAATATGATGCTACTATGAAAAATCATCAAAATATAACACAGGTGTATAATAAAAACAAGACATGAGACGAAATGCTTAGAAGGAACACTTGGGGGATGGAGCATAGGTTTTTCTGGAGAAAACTCATGGGATTTGAATTGCTTACTCGCTAGCTACAATCGAAACTCCTTTACCATTCATTCGCTGCCTATTGTTCATTATTTCATTCTTTTGTTTTGTCTTAAACGTAGTGTTTGCTAAACTCCTATTTTATATGTATGAGTTGTAGATTTCATTAATATTTTATATTTTTTTTTGTTTATTTTTTCATTTAGTTGGATAAATTTGTTGGGTAAATAATAACTAATATCGAATTGTTTCCTTTTCTTTTTTTTAATTCAAATAATATTAGTTTATGTTTCGCATAGTTACTTGAACAGTGTAACAGTTCTACTTTTTTGTTGTATAATTTGTTGGTTAAGGCGGCCATAAATCAAAACATTTGAATTTTGGAACCTACTTGAACTACCAAGTTAAAGAAATTTATAAGAATATTGAACATTAAAGTTGCTAAAAATGAACTGATACGTTTTGGTTTCTATTTTGTTTATATCTTCGCTATTTTGCTGTTGCTGCGCCGCTCTGAGGATGTTGGATTCATTGGTTGGATTGATGGTTGCTTAGATCTCGAACAGGACTCGGAGCTACTTGCTTTCTGCTTTTTACAATTGGTTAAATTCCCTACTATTCTCGAACTGACTCTGCTGCTGGTGCTGCCGAGGCGGACGTTCCCGCCGCTCCCGCCGTCGTCGTCCCTCCCGGCGTCACTTTGTTTCTTGTTAATCAGATGTTGTCCACGGAGTCGGCATCGTCCTCCGAACTGATCTCATCGCCGAACTCGATGTCCTCGTCGAATCCATCCTCCACGAACGTGACTGTCTCGTTGATGCGCACCGACTCGGGGAACTCGCCGTACGTCTTCAGGTTCCTGGCCTCGTCCGGAGTGTACTTTAGGATCACATCCGCCTTCGAGTCCTGGTAGTCACGCAATCCCACCAATATAATGTCGCCCTGGTTAATCCAAACCTGAAAAAGTAAACGGAATCCGTAATTAAACATTTGTTATCTGCAGTTTTTGGGAAAGGCCAGGAATCTCTTTCTTTGTGTTATGAGTAATTCTTGCGGAAAAGCAAACTCAATTTTGCAGCTTGTATTCCATGTAATAGATAAAAGATAACTGATATATGGCGTAGAGCGACTCCGTTTGGGGAATTTCACAAACGAGCGCAACAAATCACCATGCTAACTGACCTTGGAAGAAGTGTGGCAAACAAGAAGGTTCTATTATATTATATAAGAAAGGTATGAGGGCAGAAAATTGATGGTGATTGCTTGGGCAATTTCGCAAGGAGGCGGAAGAAACCTCACGTGAGTTGCGGAGTAATTAACTTCTCGCTGATCACAATCAGTACTTGAAATAAAACATCAAACATTGATAAACTTAGATTATAAAAGTCCAGTCCCATCAAAAACGAGTACGGATGGATTGCCAAGCACTGGCTAATTCCACGAAAGACGCAGAATTCCAACTTGTGACGAGATTAGACACTGAGTTATCTCAAAGCCAATCACGAGCTAACCGAATTTCGGTACTGTAGACGATAAGGAAGTCTTTTTGAAATATAAATAACAATGCTCAAAAATCTACCTAATCAGATGCGAATAACGCAGGAGGCCTGACAACAGACAGATATCTTTGATGTGACGTCAAGAAGAGATTGTAAAAGTAGGAAGTGTAGAATGCAGTAAACTTATGGGGCGATGAGGAAACCCCCTGTAATAGTATCTTACTCAACTGGCAGAGTCAATGACCTAGGACAAGTTGCAAGTGATTCAAAGCCCATTCATAAATTTTATTCCTAAAGCTATGTACTTCCTGTCGGAAGCACTACGTCCAAGTGGGTG
This sequence comes from Drosophila fuyamai, assembly GCA_018153365.1. Taxonomy (NCBI): domain Eukaryota; kingdom Metazoa; phylum Arthropoda; class Insecta; order Diptera; family Drosophilidae; genus Drosophila; species Drosophila fuyamai. Next base: position 7,169,779 of record JAECXW010000116.1, on the reverse strand, counting down.
CAATATAAATTCCCATGCCATGCATAGATGACACATATATAGAATCCGTTGACCACGTAAAGATCGATAAGCGACGATGGGGTGGCTTTAAAAATAATTAAACGGAATCGAAGCCACTGCCGAATAATTCCCGTATTACGTATGCGCTGGAAATAAACAACTGCTTGGAGCCCTGCGCGAACTTTGGAGTATTTATCATCCATAAAACCCAAATAGATGGCGTCGCGCCGCACTTCCATCCTGCTATCTATTCCATTCCAAAAAGTATTCTCTGTCGCGGAAAACCAGCACGATAGATCATGCCAAATGCGAGGAATCGTGACTAAATTGAATCGAAATTGCCCTATTACGATGGCCAGACGATAAGCAAACGCCTTGGATGGGCATATTCGCCATCAAAGAAGCCAGCTGGCTGGGAAGCACCCGATTCCTCGACCGATTGCACGGCAGTGTGCCAATGAGTAAGTGAACGAGTGTGTGTGCTCCGTCAGAGGTTTGGCATTCGAGGCAGCAGGTCTCGATATACTATACTATATATAGCCATAGACATCATTGAACCTGAGATTGTAGGGCAGTTGGCACTGGTTTGCTATGTTTGTAAGAAGTTTGGGTGCTACTTTTGTAAGAGTCCATGCATTCTAACTACTGAAGTTTCTTAAACACTATAATAAAACTCCTATTAATTCAATTCATTATGAGTTTTCGATTAATAATCTGCTATAAATTGAATCACAGATAATACTTTCACGGGTTTATTCATTTTTTCGGCATAATTTACCTCGTTTTTCTTGAGTCATAAAAACATTCCTACACTGAAAACTAAACAAAACTAAATAATACATTTTTGAATTGATAAAAATAAGTAGTGGAGTTGTTAAATTGTTAATTTTATGTTTCCAATAAACCCATAAGAATTCTCTTCCCACGCTTTTCTTATCTGCGAGACAAGTACGCACTTGTCTTACATAATAAAAGCTAGTGAGATTAGGACCGATTAGGGAGCCATCTCCCGGTGAAGGGCATTCCAGAGCAAGATAGGCCGAATCCTATTACCTTAGCAATACGATTGGCACTCGCCGAATTTTTGCTATCTCAACCCGTCACTGATAGCGTTCCATATATGTCGCCTTGCGCTCCCGCTTTCTTGGCGATAAGGAGCCCCCAACCAACCACAATTTGTGGAGGGAGACTCTCTCCAGAGTGCCTCTCCCTATAAGTACAGCCCCCACTCACCGGCGACGGTCAAATCTAAAATCGGCAGCAAGCAAGACACAACTGAACAATAGAAACACGGCAAAATCGGGCCGAATAAAGTGAATTCCATGCCAAAGCGAAACGGAAGACAAGTGAAGTGCTATCGATACGCCAGAACAAGGGCGAAAAGCTAAGACAGTCGCGACCCGAATCCCCAAACGAGTCGCGCCTCCACAACCAAGACCCAAAACCGTCAAAATTACTTACTACTACTCGACGAGTTCGTGCGGCGCGTGCAACCAGAGCGAGGACATCATGCTCTTATCCTACCGATGTATCTACTCGGTCCTGCTGTCCACCATAGCCAGCATTATGGTGGTGCTCAGCTCGGCATCCTCCGGCTCCATGCAGCTACCCACCGTTCGCAAGTGCGGCGGTGGTGGCTCCCCTGGAGCAGCCCACACCATGGCCATGAATTTGGCGGCCTACGGGCTGCTGGAGAACCGGATTAGCACTCTGGAAGCACCGCGACAAACGCACTGGAGCAAGAAGTTCCTGGCCAAACGGGAGGCGACTCCCCACTCGGCACCGTACGTGGTCAGCATCCAGATGATGACACCTGATCAGGGACTGGTCCACTACTGTGCCGGCACCATCATCAACGAGCACTGGATCCTGACGGCGGCCCACTGCCTTAGTTCACCGCAGGCGGTGGAAAACTCCGTCATTGTGGCAGGCAGCCACGACATCCACGATCAGAAGGGAGAGGCATCCAACATCCAAATGCGACACATCGACTACTATGTGCGTCACGAGCTCTATCTCGGCGGAGTGAATCCCTACGACATTGCCCTGATCTACACTAAAACGCCGCTGGTCTTCGACTCCTATGTTCAGCCAGCCACGCTGCCGGAGCAGGATGCCCAGCCGGATGGCTATGGAACCCTTTACGGGTGGGGCAATGTCTCCATGACAGCGGTGCCCAACTATCCGCACCGTCTGCAGGAGGCCAACATGCCCATTCTGGACATGGAGCTGTGCGAACAGATCCTCGCACGCTCCGGTCTCCAGTTGCACGAAACCAATCTGTGCACTGGCCCACTGACTGGAGGCGTTAGTATCTGCACCGCCGACTCCGGCGGACCGCTGATCCAACAGTGTTGCGAGGAGCACTTCGAGCAGGCCAACATCGTCATCGGCATTGTGTCGTGGGGCAAAATGCCCTGCGGCCAGAAGAACGCCCCCTCGGTTTTTGTTCGCGTTTCCGCCTTTACGGATTGGATCAACCAGGTCATCAGCACGGCCACCCAGATCATGTAAGATGATCATCGGAAAGATAGGACTTTGGAACATCTTACCCCCCACGAGCTCGAATGTCACGATATCGAAAAATTAAATATATAAAAAAAAACAAAGATACAAAAAACCCAAAGAAAAAATTCTCTAGATAATCTCACTAGGTAAATAAGCTGAGCAAATATTAAATTATTGCCCAGATTCCTAATTAAAAACGTAGTTTAATCCAACAAAAACATGAATAAAGTTGTGAACAATTAAGTAGAACAAAAACCTCCAAAGGCTTTTTATTTTTAGCTAATCTAATTAAACAAATAGGAACAAAAATAGGATAAGTATGGCCCAATTCCAGCTACATCACATGAAGAGAAACCAAATAAGCTCAACAAATAAGAACGAAAATAGATCTGAACTTAAAGTTGGGACTAAATTTAATTGCGCAGATTTTATTAGAAAAGTGCGTACGCACTCTCGTCAAATTGGCGTAAGTCGGAGCTAATTGTGAAATAAGCTAGGGCCCTCGGGAAGATAAGAATCCGCGATATATTCTGATTCTGTTGCTGGGCGGGGAGCAGGTGGAGTTTTGGGGGCAAAAACACAACCGCCTTTCGCCTTTCCAAGCATTAGTCATGCTCCCGAGCAACGACTGGCCAAAAAAAAGGGAAATGGAGAGCATGTTACGACTGTCAGATTACGATCTACGAGTAGATTAGCAGAAAGCTCGTAAAGACCGCTAAATTGGGGCCATCAGCTGACTACTGGATGATTGACAGTCATTTGGGGACAGCCTGCGCGAAATTATGGCACTGTTTACTGCCATGAAAATTGGGTCTAGACATCTGAAAGAGCTGGCTCGTTGAACCTTGAGTCCAACTGTTGCACTTTGAGCCCTTAAGAAATGTGTAATTGGGGAAGCAGCAAGTTATAATTCCGCATTTCCAGGAATTATTAATTATTTCATTTAACATATGGCCCAGATATCGTTCAGTGAAGAAGCACCAAAAACAACACATTATATATGCATATGATGGTACGATCAATTAACAGGTATTTTTGTTGGCAAAGATAAGGAATAAAATAAATTAAGTATATTTTTTTCAGATAGGAAGATGTATAAATTCAAATTCCCTGATTTTTTACCTTCTCAGCTTTATTTATATTTGGAAATAATTATATCCTTATTGTAATACAAAAGTATTATCTTTAAATTATATACGCATGTTGCCCAGAAAGTTAGAGTTTTAAAAGAATGTACATATATATAAATCGCATCAATGAGTTCAAAATCTATCAACACAAATCTACCAGTGCGCCAATAAATTCTTTAGGCAAAGTACTTGAAAGATTGGGGTCTAAAATAAGTGGAAATGAAGCCACATGCATGGGAGGCATCCCCTACTAACAGCCAGGACTTACATATCGATTCATTATGCGATCATGTGAGATTACAAATCCATTTATGTATATTAATAAGCAATGTTGAAAGCAGAAAATTGCGTCGTACTCGCTCACAAATTAAAAATTCACATTCCTTCAATGCCGTGGACACGTCTTTCAAAATTAGATTAGATAAATGCCCCAACCCCTTGACCAAATTCGATCAACGTATTTTTGCCAAGTCAGGATGTTGCGAGAGGTTAATTTTATGGCGCAGCACGTGTTTAAAAAAAAAATAAATTAAAATTTCTTTTAGAGTGTTAATTGGAAATTGCATTTAAAATCAAAAATGTTCGCTTAAGACAATAGTGAAATCGGTGTAATCATTAAAAAAAACAGCTTTAGAATGGATTAATACAATCTATTGATAAATCACAAAATTTAATTTATGGCATGTACATACATACATATAAGGAAAATGAAGTTTAAAATGCGGACTCTAGGAATACAGTACAATTGCAAGTGCAAAAATAGAACGCTATCTTTTTTTTGTTTTTGCAAGGCAAACTTCGATTTCGATCGCTTTATTTGCATTTACATGGCCTATATCTAGCAATTAACCTGAGACATGATTTTCACTGTCAATGAATTTTTCGGTTGCGTCGCTTTGTTTATAACTTCCCCGGTTGATTTGTTGGCTTCGATTGGACGCCATGTCTGCTATTGTATATTTACTTGACACCCACTACAGCTGCTAGACGTCACTAGTTACTCTGCGAATCTTGACGTAGCCAATTTTCAATCTTATTTATGACGCCAGTCTCTCGAGGAGTGAAGCACCATTCAAAACTTGACATGTACTCATACCTTTCCGAGGAATTGATCTAATCCGTTTATGGACGACCACGACCAAGGCTAACTCAGGTATATTAGAGAAGACTGAAACTGCAGACCTAACCTACTTTCATAAGCCTGCAGCCTTGGGAGAGAGGATATATGCGTGTGCTCTTGAAATAGCTATCAGGTAACCGAAGTTGCACTCAAAACTATGGAAATATATATAAAAACTGGATTGTGTATAGGGAATTTTTGGAACTATAACGCATGAATTATCAATTAATGATTCATATTTATTCTTAAGAATTTTTTCCTATTCTAATATTAATATTCATAAAAATCTTTGGTTTTCGTATTTCTTTCGGAATTGAATTTTAATTTAGTTAACCAGATATGCTATTTAAAATTCTGTATCCGTTCTATTTTTTTGAACTAGGTAAAACTTAAACAAACATATTTTGGTCTTTTTAAAAGATATGTCACTATATTGTAAATAAATTTTACAAATAATTTTATTTTATTAAATTTTAAATTTAAATTTATTTCATTTCTAAGAGCTTTATACAGAAAGATTTTATGCGGGATTTGCTATTAGAATAGAATTAATGGAAGGTCAATATATTTATTCAAGTGAAAGTATTTCTGAAACTAAAAAAAGGACCCCTGTATTTTCAATGCTAATAATTTGCCTTTTAATACATTTGTTCATAGGCACCCGTGTATTATTAATCAGCTGCCCCTCCCTACCAGCCCACTTGCCTTTGTTTATGCACTTGCACAAGGACGATGACTCCCACTCAATGGACCAGAGAAGGGAATTCACTTTGCAATTAGCCAACAAAGAGAGGCAAATACGGCATTGAAAGGCCATAAAATGCGAATTAGTTGGGGACTTGCGAAAACACCCAAAATCACCTACACAACTTGTATTTTTGCACAAAAATAATGTAAGTACGTAGCTTTGCTGGCAATTAATGTCAGAGAGAGTTGGTTAAGAGAGCCACTTAAGAGAGACATCCTACTCTTTACATAAAAACCCCACCAAAGAGAGGGGCAAAAGAGCACACAAACTCACCTTCTTACGGAGTTTCCCCCGAATGTGACACAGGCGTTTGACGCCATCGAAGCACATTGCCTCCAGACGACCGTTGCCCAGCATCTTGGTCACCTGCGCGTACTCCTGCTGGTCCTCCTTGAAGATCAGCTCTCGCTTCTCGAACTCGTTCTCGTTCTTACCACGACGACGGTTCTTGCCACCTTTTCCTTTATTCTTGGGCATCTTTTTGCTGTTGCTGCTGCGGCTGCTACTGTTGTTGTTGTCTGCGGGGGTGTTGTTGTCGACGCTGATGCGGGAACAAATCGAAACCGTTAATCACCGACTGCACTAGGCGGGAATGAATGTTACAAACATATCTGGCACGAATGCGTCAATTTAGCCGTTCCAAACTTACAATTTTGTCAAATGTAAATGTGACAATTTCGCCTCGCTAAAGTGAAAAGGACTAGAGGTGGGCGGTTCCGCGCGGAACCAGAGTATCGAACTGGCGTTATCGGTAACAGCGAAGAGTCTGGCATCACCGTATCTAGTTCACCCTCCACAGTTAGCGAGAACACGATCCGCATTATAAAAATATTCTACCATAAGCGGAGACACCCTCCATAGTTAGTGGAGACATTATAAGCGGTTAGTAAAGACTTACTCCGCAGTTGCTGTGGATACGAACTATTCCAATTGTGTATGGATAGTATCGATTAAATGCATATTTTTCAATTATTGTTCTCTTGCCATAACTTCGCTATTCGAAAATAGTTATTTTGTGGATCCATCGGCCACAGCGATGGAAAGGACATTGTGAAACGAAACTATTGGTTCCTGGTTGATTTTGTAAAATTTTACCAAACAAAAGATAAAAATTGAAAATGTGAATGCCACTCATTTAGTAATTTAATGAAGAATTAAACGAGGTATTGATTAACATTCCAGCTTGATTACAATAATTTTTTGATCGATTTTCACATTTTTCATCAGGTTTTCGTATTTTTCTTCGAAAAGTGGGCAAAAATTAATTTTTCATCTGCAAATGTGAATTGATTGGAAAGTTTCACAAAAAATTAAATGTGTCCAACCTTTGATCATAATTTTTCAAAGTTTTGATAAAACACCGACTGCGAGGATTATAATCCTGGTAAAAGTTTACAACGCAGGAGAGAAACATTTTCATTTAATGCTGCCTAGTCTAGTTTTAATTTTTCACAATTTCCGGTGCTTACAGGAAGTCATTCACAAATTGAATAGTTTAACGGCCTATAAACTAAAGAGGCAAACAATAATGTTCCTCGATGGACAGTTTTTTGAACTTTTTCGATTCGTTTACGGAATACCCTTTATTAAAAAATCTGTTCCTTAAATAAATGGTATTTTTGGGAAGTATGGTATTTTTAATCGTCTTCGGCGTGGTAACACTGGACCTAGAAAAATAAACGTTGGCGGAGGATTCTCTGATCCTTTGTTTTGGACAGGATGCACCAGGCCTACAGTGTGCACTCAATCCTTAAGCAGGGCGTGCAGATAGAGTCCATAGCGGCGTATGGTGAGTGGGAGATATTGGAGAGCCTAGTTATTACTCACCGCGTGCATCATCCCAATTCCAGGCAACCATGTCATTCTGGGCACCCGCAGCGGGCAGCTCATCATGTACTCCGTCGACAAGGAGACCGGCGTGGACATGCGGATGTTTAACAAGAACTTTAGCCGGAAACCGATCACTCAGATGGAGGTAATTGGCGCGGAGAATTTGCTCTTCGTGCTTACCGACTACCAGGTGCAGGTGTGCGACATTAGCCGGATCGAGAGTAACTTCGCCTTCCTGCATAGTGCCCCGGATACGAAGGGTTGTACGTTGTTCACCATGGACGTGGATTCTCGGAAATCAACCACCGGCGATGTGGCCACCTTTATTCGGGTGTGCTGTGCCATTAAACGTCGCCTGGTTTTCTTCTTCTGGAAACAAAATATTCTGGCCTCACTGAAGCTGAGCATTGATCTAAACGACGTGCCCCGGACTTTGTGCTGGGTGGGCCATGCCGTCTGCGTGGGCTACAAGGACGAATATGTAATCTACGATGTAAGAGATGCTTTTTAATGATGATATATTGTATTTTGATGGCCTTCATTTTGTTTTACAGATATCCAGCAAAACTCCCAAGAAGCACGATCTGTTCCTTACATCCTCCAGTATCAGCAGGGATCCCTGCATCTGCCTCATCCGGAACAACATGCTGGGTATCTCCAAGGACAGCTACCTTGTGGTGGTCGATCCCAGTCGATACAAGGATTCCGATGGAACAAACAGCTCCTCTGAGGTGCGACCGGGTGGCATGGAGACCAACAGTTCCCTCACTCCGCTGCTGTGGACAAGTCCGTTGCTAGATTTGGGTAGAAAGCCATCTCTGCTCTATAATTGTACATCCTTTAACATATTTTTTTACGTATAGTGTGGGATGAGCCATATGCCGTAGGTCGGACCAACAATGCTATCGAGGTGCGCAGTTTGGTCGGCAGGGACACCCTCGTGCAAAGCATTCCCGAGCTGCAAAAGACCAAATTCCTAGTTCATGCCGACAAGGGCACCATCTTTGCTGCCGCCACCTCAGAGCTTTGGTGCATCCGACTTGTGGAAATTCCCACCCAACGTCAACAGTTGCTCCAGCAAAAGAAATTTCAACTGGCCATTGAGCTGACGGTAAGTAGGCATAAGAGTCCATAACAACGACTTATCCTAGCCATTTATATACATTTTTTAGGAAATATCCGAAGAACCGGTAAAGGATAAAGCCCAAACCATTCGCCAGATTCACATGCTGTACGCCAAAGAGCTTTTCACCAATAAGGAGTTCTCTGCGGCTATGAAGGAGTTCGAGAAGGCAGCCATCGACCCCTACGACGTAATAAGACTGTTTCCCAACTTGGTGCCTGAGCCAAAACCCGGCACTGAGGACGCAACCGTGCCCATTTCTAGTACTCCTGGTCTGGAGGATGGCGACCTGGAGAACGCCTACTTGGCACTGATCGAGTACCTGGCCCTGGCCCGCCAGCGGGAAGTTGTCAAGCTTCGCGACACTAAGAGTAGTTCAAAATCATTGCTAGAGATTATAGATACTACGTTGCTGAAGTGTTATCTGCAGACGAACGACTCCCTTGTGGCGCCACTCCTCCGACTTAATCAATGCCACTTGGAGGAGTCGGAAAAGACGCTGAAGAAGCACAACAAGATCTCAGAGCTGATAATCCTCTATCAGATGAAGGGCAAGCACAAGGATGCGCTTAAACTCCTTCAAGAGCAGTCGAGCATTGAGGGATCAGTGCTGCAGGGTCGAAAGCGAACCATACGTTATCTGCAGGAACTGGGCACTGATCATCTGCCGGTGATCTTTGAGTTCTCTGATTGGGTGTTAAATGAGCATCCTGACGAGGGGCTTTCCATTTTCACTGACGAACTTATCGAGGTAGAGTCCCTGCCGCGTGCCAAAGTCCTGGATTTTCTGATTAGCAAACATAAGGCACTGGTCATTCCCTATTTAGAGCATCTGATCACAGTGTGGAAGGACAGAAACACCCTTCTTCACAATGTGCTTATCAAGCAGTATCTCGAGCAGTTTCAGCGCCTTCTTGCGCAGCAGGATAAAGGGTGAGAATCTAGTCATACTACTGGGCTAAAATGTTGTTATAATCGACTGTTTTTTAGAGAGGAGGTTTCAAACCTAAAACCACTCCGCGCCAAGCTCTACAAGATGCTCGAGGAATCCAATGACTATTCACCGGATCGTGTCCTAGAGCAATTCCCCACCAATATGCTGCTGGAGGAGCGCGCACTCATCCTGGGTCGGCTCAAGAAGCACGATAAGGTGCTGTCAATCTATATCCATGTTCTGGGCGATGTTGCCAAAGCAACGGCCTATGCGGAAGCCAACTTGAACGATGATGAAAACATATTTCACACATTAATCAAGTGTATATTGGTACCACCCACACAGCCGCCCTATGAAGGCATTGCGCTGCATCCAGATTTCGTTCAAGTTAATCGAGAAGTAGCTTTGCAAGTGCTGAATGACCACGCTACAAAAATCGATCCATTTGAGATTTTTGAGGTAATTTTAACATACATATCTTTTTAATTGTGAATGCTAAACACTCTCCGTTTCCGGCAGCTTCTTCCCGACGACCTGCCCATGCCCCAGTTAGAAAAATACCTGGAGAAGTCGATTCGCAAGAAGTTATCTGACAAGCACCAGATGCAAATGATGTGCGGCCTGTTGGAGGCGGAGGCGAACCGTCTGGAGTCAGCGGTGGAAGCGCAGCGAAACATTAGTTTCGAGCTGAACGAGTTCAGCGTGTGTCCCGAGTGCAAGAAGCGCTTACCCAGCCAGTCAGCCTTTGTGCGCTACCCGAACGGGCAGATCGTTCACCTATCCTGTCACGATCGCATCGCCAGGGCCGCCGCTCAGCAATAAATATATGTATAATACTCTTTTGTGATATTTGATCAAAGTATAAAGTGCGAATTAAATGTAACTATGTATATTATTATAGCTTCTTTGATTAATTGATGTTACTGAAACTTTTCTTGGGCAGTATACATTGAGGGATCCAATTATTTGTATCTTCTATCTTTGGTTTTAAATTATTTAACTATATTAAAGACACTCAGAGGTAAAGAAAACCCATATTTGACACATTTATTTGGCTATATTTACAGAAAACTGAGTTTGCACTGACATGGATTTTAGGCCTCTTCGCTACCATCCATGAGGCTATCGCCGTCGAGGGAGTCGTTGCAGATGGACAGATCGGACTCAGATTGAGCCCGACTCATCGATGGCATGGCGCCGGAAAGCGACAGCGAGTGCTTGCTGTCCTCGTTATCTTCCTCCTGCAGGCTGGGCGAAGCTGCACTGCATCCGGTTGTGAGCTCCGTAGACGCAGAGTGAGCGGCGCTGACAGCCACCGAGACCTGATTGCCAAGTATCGCCGTGCCCGGCAGCTGAGTCTGCCGTATCAAGGCGAGCCGCTGCTGTGTCAGCTCCAGGTGATGCTTGCGCCACTTGATCCGCCTGTTCTGGAACCACACCTTCACCTGCGCCTCCGTCAGCTTGAGTGTGTGGGCCAGATAGAGCCGCTCGGGCCCGACCATGTATTGCTGCCGTTCGAACTCCGCCTCCAGGCACTCCAACTGCTCCGGCGTGAAGATTGTCCGGACGCGCTTGTTCTTCAGCGCGCTTTTCTTGTGTGAGTCTGGGGAATACCGATAGGGTCGTGAGATTACAACAGTTGAAGTTAAAGTCAGACGAGTAAATTATTTGAACAAAAAATGTACTCGTACATATACATATGAAGCCAATAAACTTTTATAGAAAAGCAAAAATAGTTTAATGCAATGTTTTTAATTGAATTTTCGTTTCTTATCAATAGATAATACGGTATAAAAGAAAACAGAGAGGCGAATATATGACTAAACCTAAAAATATAATTATCTTCACGCTTCACAGTTTTTTTTGAATATAACAACATCTTTAAAGACTTAACCATGAAATTTAAATAATAATTTTTGTATTCAATATTAGTTTGTTATACGCCATGTTTAAATTGAGAGTTCGATTTTAATAAGGAGTTGTGTATTTTATTTAATTGGTCGAGGAAACACCAGGGAGCTTTTTTTTAAGGTATATTCGGCTGTTCTACAAACAAATTATCTGAAGCAGGTATCTTTATGCGTTAAATAAATAAAATATATAGACTACAGTGCTCCTGCTTACCCGACTTGAGTTTCTCGCGCTGAAAGCTTAGCGTGGCCTGCTGCTGGGCGTGGTGTTGCTGGTGGAGCTGCTGCAGGCTTTGTAAAGCGGAGGGAGCTGCTCCCACGGCGGCGGCCACAGCCGCGAATCCCGACTGATGGGGATGCGGATGCGTATGTCCGCTGTGCAGGTAACGTCCACTGCCGGCACCATTATCACAATTGAAGTTGTTTACACTCTGGCTGCTGCTGTTCCCGTTGTTGTTGTTGTTGCTGCTCGTGTAGCACTTGTTGTTGTCGTCTCCGTTGTTGTTGTCGTGAAGGGACAGATTGATGGCATTGTTGTAGTCCTTTCGCTGGCTCTGCAGGCCCAAAATGGCGGCGATGGTAAAGGACTTGCCCATGTCGAGGGAGGAATGCGCCGCTGCCGCTTCAATGAGCTGCGCGTGCGACGTCGCAGTGGCAGCCGCCGCCAACTGTTCCCGGTGGTTGCTGTTGCTGCTGTGGCAGCTATTGTTGCTACTGCTGTTGCTGCTTGTGTTGCTGTTGCCGGTGGTGTTGTTGCTGCCCGTTGTCGGTGGGTGGTGGCCATCCAGGTGGGGTTGGTGAATTTGCTGATAATGATGTGGCTGTTGCAGCTGATGATGATGTTGCTGCTGGTTCTCCATTTGGTATGAGCTCTGACCCGCCGAGACGGCGGCCGCCGCTGCTGCAGCCGCTGCCAGCGCTGCCGAGGGCAGCGCATGATGCGGTTGACCATGTGCCGGGATGCCCCCTCCCAGACTCCCCAGTCCGCCGACTCCTGACCCTCCGCCGCCACTGGCTTGCGTGTTATGCAATGCCAGAAAGTGCGACAAGGGATTTGCGTGATATTTGGAAGGATTCTGCAGCATGCTTAGGTATTTGCCACTGTCTCCAAGTTGTCGACTGCCCCCAGGACACGTTCTCTGCAAATGGAAGAAATGGGAGATGCCACAGTTTAATTGTTGCTTAGTTGCCGAGTTGCAGCGGCTTCCAAATGTCAACGACTCCCTGATTTAATCCACAATTAAGTGAAATATGATCACAGCCATGGGAAGTTGCTCTACCATGAAGTGTTTGGTCAGCAGTGGTATGAGATGGGACAATGGAAGGTTAGGATGACCCCCTCCCTTGGCACCTTTCCCTACGCACAGCAAAGAAATCTGGCAGTAACTTAAGAAACTTTTCCTACAACCTTAATAATAACAAGAAAGGAAAGCTAACTTCGGGCGGAGCCGAAGTTGATATACCCTTGCAGAATATTCTGTAAATAATATTCTCCAAAATTATTCATATGATGCATTCTTAATACAAATAAAAATCCCAACTTCCTAACTTTAAAAACACCAAAGTTATGGCAATTTCAATCGTTCAGTTATATGGCAGCTATAGGATATAGTCGGCCGATCCCTATAAAATTTGGTAGGTCGGATTGATTGGCCAAATATAAAACCCATAGAAAATCCCAACTTCCTAACTCTAAAAACACCAAAGTTATGCTATTTCCTATCGTTATATGGGAGCTATAGGATATAGTCGGCCGATCCTTATGAAATTTGGTAGGTCGAATTGATTGGCCAAATAAAGAAGCCATAGAAAATCCCAACTTCCTTACTTTACAAACAGCAGAGTTATGGCATTTCCTATCGTTCAGTTATATGGCAGCTATAGGATATAGTCGGCCGATCCCGGCCGTTCCGACTTATATACTGCGTGCAAAGGAAAGAAGGGTGTGTGCAAAGTTTCAATTCGATAGCTTTAAAACTGAGAGACTAGTTCGCGTAGAAACAGACAGACGGACAGACAGACGGACAGACAGACGGACAGACGGACAGACGGACAGACGGACAGACGGACAGACGGACAGACGGACAGACGGACATGGCTATATCAACTCAGGAGGTGATCCTGATCAAGAATATATATACTTTATAGGGTCGGAGATGTCTCCTTCACTGCGTTGCACACTTTTGACCAAAATTATAATACCCTCTGCAAGGGTATAAAAATAAGTATAAAAAATAAATATCATTTTAATCTACATAAAAATAAAATCTAGTTTCGAGAATTATATAGAGAATTTTTAATCATTTTTATATTCATATATCGCCACTTAAGTTTTTATGTTCAAACTAAGTAACTTATTTTTAAAAATTGTAAATAATATTTCAGATTTTGACAAGATTTGCTTTAATAAAATTATTTTTTAGACACTTCAGAAATTTTTGAACTTAAATTTAAAAGTTTGTGGTTCTACTTCTTTATACTTCTACAAGTATGTATATTTTCACTACAAAAGTTAGAACAGATGGTGTATTCGACATATTTTTGAAATGGTTTATTAGGTGATATTTTTTCCGGTGCACCAATACCAATTCACATTCAAACCGAATGCATTCATTTGCTTAATTGCAGGTCATCTCGCTCGCACTTAGTTCCCAGTTAAACCTGAATCGGTGGCAATGTGATAGCCTAATTGAGACTTTGTCACAGTTTGCTGCTTCATTGTGGCTGCTGCAATTGCTGCTGCTTATGCTGGCAATGAAGTGACTTCTCCAGGTGCGTGAACCATCCCAGATCCCAGCCATCCACTCAGTTGTCTCCCATTGTTTGCGTTGTTGGCCAAATATGTGAATGTCTCAAGCTGCATTTAAGCTTATTTAACTAAACAGCTCCAGCTGACGTCGTGTGCGAGCCAAATGAGCTTCATTAGGAGAATGCAAATTGGGTGTAACAAGTGGATTTCACACACATTCCGGATTGGAATTTCTGGGGACATAAACTAGCTGCATTAGGTTGGTATCTCTGATTCGGTAGAGAAGGTAAATATATCCCTTTTCCTTTATCTGATTCACCTAATTATTGGTGTTAATTAAAAATATTTCTTAAAAACGGATGGTTAAAGGCTCGTTCTCTTTTCTTAATTTAAGTCAACAAAAAATAATTTAGTTAAGAAGCTTTTATTTATAAGTTAGGTTAAGCTAAGCATGGAAAGGAGAAAACGGGTAAAATCTTTCAAATCGTTATTCTCGACAAATTTATAATTGCAAAACTAAAATTGTTTATCCCATTTTTATATAATTTATTAAACCAAATTTCCAAAAGAAACTTAAATTTTTTGACGAACAAGAAAGGAAGCAAACTTCGGCAATCCGAAGTTTATATACCCTTGCAGTTATAACAAATCGAACAAATTTCGATTTCTGTGCCTGATATTGTTGTCCGATTTTAATTTAATTTAAACCGTGATTCAATAATATTTTATTTAAATCAAATCACAAAGAACAAAACAAAATAATTAAAAACAACAAAGTTACATTTTTTTTGAACTTTTTTTTCCGATGAGCTATATGCTATATAGTCACCCGATCCGGCTCGTTCCGACTTATATACTACTTGCAATAGAAAGACAACTTTTGGGAAAGTTTCAAGCAGATTTCTTTAAAACTGCGGGACTAGTTTGCGTAGAAACGTACAGACGGACACGGCTATATCGACTCTCCTGGTGATGCTGATCAAGAATATATATATAATATATACTTTATAAGGTCAGAAATGTTCCTTTCACTGCGTTGTAAACTTTTGACTGACTAATACCCTCTGCAAGGGTATGAAAAGACACCTTTAAAAATGATGAAATTAATTTATTTTTGTTGAGTTGTCGAATTATTTAAATAACTTTATAATTGTATGAACCACACAACAAGTAAATGAAATCAATGTTTTTGACTTCTTATAATTGAATATTTATGTTTTAAGCACTTTTTCTTCTCCAAACAGTTTTGGGAGGTTTTCTCATGAATAAGAACGCTGTCAATTGTTGGCTTAGACAAAAAATATATTTTTATTGCAACATATACAAACCTTTTCTAAAAATACAATTCAAAGTACATTCATCCAATTTCAGTGGCGATCCGTAAAAAGGTAATCCAAAAATATCCAATATTTCAGTCCGATTTTCACATTAACCTCCGGAAAATAGAGTTCACTCCGGAAAATCAGTTTTTCCGACGGCACTGCACAAAGTGTTGCCTACAGTTCTGCGCCTTACGGTTGGCTCTAACGGAAATCGCACAAGAAATCCAAGTGGAATTTGGGGAAAACTTTTGATTTTCGGAAACGCATGCGAACGTGAACGTGTTGCAAACTGAACTGAACTCAAAAGTTCGTGGCCGTAAAATTTTTACAATATTGGCAGCAGCCGACGCCGGCAGCGCCGTTAACTTTGGCAGCGCTGCTTTGGCGTGACTGTGTGTGTATGTGTGCGGGTGAGCTATACTTTTTGTGGGTGTGCGTGAGCTGCCGTTGTGATTTTCTAGCCGCTTTCTTTTGCGTTTTTTCCTCTCAACTAGGGTTGTCAAATCTGTTATGTTTTACTTTTTATATATAAGTGAAACTGCTTTTACAATACCCAAGTTTTTATTTTTTGATTGCGTAATTATGTGATTGAATTGTTTTTGAGACGAATTTTTGACACTACTACTTGTAAGTAGTAGTTCTACTTTAATATGTGTACTTAATTTGTGACCAAAGCTCCAAGCCATTTTTAAAGTATTTTTATTATATATTTATGTGCTACATATTACGCATAGTTTTAATATAAGCTTGACAACCCTGCTCTTAACTTAGAGCCGAGCCATTGAAAGAGGGCAACGAAGTAAAGAAGAAGGAGATGTAGCAGTGGCATAACAACATCGTCAACCGAAGCCTCACCATCATCATCGTCATTATCCAGGAGCAACCCCCATGCAGTTACATAAAAAGAATTCACCCACCAAAGCGCATAACCCACCGACCAATCTACAACCCACCACCCAAACCACCCACCTATCAGAGCAACCTTGCCCACACCCATTTGGGGCCGAGTGTATGAAAAGTATTGAAATTATGATATAAATGGATAATTGGTTCACTTATTCTTTCTCCCTTGCTCATGGCAAAATGGGCGGTACCAAAACCAGGATAAAAATTAATGACAAACAATATGGCGAAGCTGGTTTAATAATATTTTGTGAATAAGTGGAAAACTCACTGTGGTAGAGCTATGTCGCGACAGACAAAATTAATGAAGCAATAAGCGACGGAAATGTCGTAATAAGCTAGTAAATATCCAGATTTAAAAAATGAAACAGTTATAATGGTAGGGGAAAAAAGGAGAGAGCAAATTGATTTTGATTATAAAGTAAAAAGTAAGAAATTCACTTGATTTTTACAATTCTTTTCGTTTGTTATACAAACAGGACATTTTTTTAATAAATTTTCCTATTAACTTTTTGTCATTTTAGCTAGATTTATCTTTTGGTGCTTTTAATTTAGTCATAATTTTTCTTAAAAAGTAGGTTTATGTTTTAAATAAATTAGTTTTATAAACTCGTATGAAAACTACTTTTTAAAATAAAGCTACTTCCCAAATTATGTCGAGTTCATTTTTAAGGTATATGACATTATAAAATCCCAATGGAGTATTTTTAGTCATATTAAAGTAAAGATTTGTAAAAAAAAATCTAAAAGAATTCGTTTAGAATTGTAAATAATAATAATTTCATTCTTAGCTGAAAAGGCAATTTGAATTATTTTGTGTGCCAACTCATTCTCGGGCGAAATCGAAACTAATTTGGTAGCGGTAACTATCTTCAGCCGCAGCGTACACCCAAAACTCAACCCCAATTGCTCCACCCCTTTTCCACCAAGCGGGTCTTCAATTTACCGTTTGATAAACTACCAGGAATGCCAACGATCATTACGAGCGGAAATGGCGGACACAGAAAGTCGAAGGAGGCCCCAATTAGCGGCCCATCAAAGTAAATCAATGCAAGAGAACGTTAAATGAAAAATCCCAAAGAAGAACAAAGCAAATGACTGATGGCGAGCGTACACAGAAAACAATATTAGAAAACAATTTAATTACATAAAAATATTTTTCTGCAATTAATATTGTTTAAAAAGTTCTTTAAATTTTAATTTCGGATAGCTATCTCTCTGTTGTGTTTTAGCTTGGGTTGAATCACATTAAAATTATGTTTTTCGGATATTGCTTTGAAAAGTTATTATTTAAACAATTAAACATGAGTAAGGCGTAGTCCTTTTTTGTTTATAAGTTTTGGGAGAATTTGTATAAAATTAAATTTAAATTAATTAAATACAATTCATCAAACTAATTTTCTTCTAAAGATAGGTTATTAAAAAAGTTAATAGGATAGAAGTAATTTTAACCCACTTAACTTGTTTTAATTCTTAAACAACTGAAATTCTTAAATAATGTCTAATTTGGTTTTATGCTAAGGAAAATAAATTGAGCAAAATTGGCGTGATATATGTACATATGTACAACTTTCATTCCTCTTTCAAAAAACCAAAGAGAGACAAATTCAAAAATCAAAGCCAGGAATTTTCAGCCAAAAAGGGCGAGGGGAATTTGGGGTCATAGAAATGGGGATGGAGTGGATCCTTTAGGGTGCTTCGGCGTCACGTTTGTCGTTTCAATCATCATTAGTGCTAATGTACCCACAAGAATTGGCCAGCCACTTGGCGCTAACGTCAACGTCGACGTCAACGCAGAAGTTGGCGTTAGCGTCGGCGTTTAGCAATGGCGGCCGCAGCAGACCAAAAGAGAGAGTCGTGAAAAGAGAAAGAAGGATATCTCTTTTAATCGGGCTGAAAACGCTTGTCTATACATACTTTTTATATACTTACGTACTTTTTATATACTTAAATATTCATTTTTCATTTATTTACCACAATTTTAATATTTTTTGAGGTGAAAACAACAAAAACAATAGCAAACCCCACAAACGCACACATATGTACATTGTGTTGCACTGCGCATGCTCTAAATATAAGAGAAGAGAGAGGTGGCAGAAAGCCCTCTGCCGCCATCGCCATTGTTGTTGTGCTTTTGGCCTTTTGATAAACTTCGTCGTCATTGTTGCTTTGGGGACGAGAGATAAAATGAGATGAGAAGCATAATGATGATGATGTCGCTTTTGGGCGCTTGCTGGGTGAGGCGGAGATAGGAAGTGGGAACGTTGCCATAACCATAATATTTATTTATTTTTATTAAATAAAAACTCACCCGCACACAAATTTTAATGTTATCCAATAAATAAACACAAACAAGAGGCAGAGAAACTTTTTTCATTATGAATTATTACGTTGAAAGTGCCAGGGAGTAGGAAAAAAGGGCGAATAGATGAGGGAAAGGATGAGTTTCCGCAAACTGCCAAATAAAATTACCGTTAGTCCGGACACAGGGCTGTATCGCGGGATTCATTATGGTAACTACTCTGAATATTTTTTGTGATGCAGTTCCAACTTGTAGATTAATATAGTTGATTACAATTTAAAGTTCCTAAAACTCTCAAAAATGTTAACTCTTAAAATGTATTTCTTTTGGCAAACCGTTTTGCAAACGTATATTACGTTAAATTTGTATCCCGGAAAAGCATACAAAATTAAATATTTTTATACCCTTGCAGAGGGTATTATAATTTTGGTCAAAAGTGTGCAACGCAGTGAAGGAGACATCTCCGACCCTATAAAGTATATATATTCTTGATCAGGATCACCTCCTGAGTTCATATAGCCATGTCCGTCTGTCCGTCTGTCCGTCTGTCCGTCTGTCCGTCTGTCCGTCTGTCCGTCTGTCTGTCCGTCTGTCTGTCCGTCTGTCTGTTTCTACGCGAACTAGTCTCTCAGTTTTAAAGCTATCGAATTGAAACTTTGCACACACCCTTCTTTCCTTTGCACGCAGTATATAAGTCGGAACGGCCGGGATCGGCCGACTATATCCTATAGCTGCCATATAACTGAACGATAGGAAATGCCATAACTCTGCTGTTTGTAAAGTTAGGAAGTTGGGACTTTCTATGGCTTCTTTATTTGGCCAATCAATTCGACCTACCAAATTTCATAAGGATCGGCCGACTATATCCTATAGCTCCCATATAACGATAGGAAATAGCATAACTTTGGTGTTTTTAGAGTTAGGAAGTTCGGATTTTCTATGGGTTTTATATTTGGCCAATCAATCCGACCTACCAAATTTTATAGGGATCGGCCGACTATATCCTATAGCTGCCATATAACTGAACGATTGAAAATGCCATAACTTTGGTGTTTTTAAAGTTAGAAAGTTGGGATTTTTTATGAGTGTTAAGAATGCATCATATGAATAATTTTGGAGAATATTATTTACAGAATATTCTGCAAGGGTATATCAACTTCGGCTCCGCCCGAAGTTAGCTTTCCTTTCTTGTTTATGTATATGATTTCGGTGGATATTTATACCCTTGCAGAGGGTATTATAATTTTGGTCAAAAGTGTGCAACGCAGTGAAGGAGACATCTCCGACCCTATAAAGTATATATATTCTTGATCAGGATCACCTCCTGAGTTCATATAGCCATGTCCGTCTGTCCGTCTGTCCGTCTGTCCGTCTGTCCGTCTGTCCGTCTGTCCGTCTGTCTGTCCGTCTGTCTGTCCGTCTGTCTGTTTCTACGCGAACTAGTCTCTCAGTTTTAAAGCTATCGAATTGAAACTTTGCACACACCCTTCTTTCCTTTGCACGCAGTATATAAGTCGGAACGGCCGGGATCGGCCGACTATATCCTATAGCTGCCATATAACTGAACGATAGGAAATGCCATAACTCTGCTGTTTGTAAAGTTAGGAAGTTGGGACTTTCTATGGCTTCTTTATTTGGCCAATCAATTCGACCTACCAAATTTCATAAGGATCGGCCGACTATATCCTATAGCTCCCATATAACGATAGGAAATAGCATAACTTTGGTGTTTTTAGAGTTAGGAAGTTCGGATTTTCTATGGGTTTTATATTTGGCCAATCAATCCGACCTACCAAATTTTATAGGGATCGGCCGACTATATCCTATAGCTGCCATATAACTGAACGATTGAAAATGCCATAACTTTGGTGTTTTTAAAGTTAGAAAGTTGGGATTTTTTATGAGTGTTAAGAATGCATCATATGAATAATTTTGGAGAATATTATTTACAGAATATTCTGCAAGGGTATATCAACTTCGGCTCCGCCCGAAGTTAGCTTTCCTTTCTTGTTTATTATGTTTTTTAGACTAGCTGGCTTTTTTTTAGATTTTTAATATGTTCACATCACTTTTTTGCTGTATAACATGGCTTTCATTATTGTATTCATGTTTCGAGGTTATCTTAAATTTACCTCTTTTAGAGATAAGAAACTATAGGTTTTGAAAATTAGTCATACAAAATTTAATTTTGTTTTGCTTGTACGTAAAATATTTTATATTATTCGTTGATAAGTTAAACTTACATCACATAATAGCTAAGGTAAAAAAACACTTTTTGTACTTTCCTGCTATCCTTTCTCATTTGAAGAAAATATTTTTATTATTATGGAGCCGCATAACATTGTGGCACAAACACCCACATACAGAGTAGCAGGAACAAAGAACCTAAGCTGCACCAACTTAATCCTCTGGCCACCACATCCTTCCCCTTCTTGGCTGTATCTCTTGGTGTAGCTTAATTTTATTAGCCCTCTTCCTTGACTTGGCTTCACCCCCGGATGGCAGCATTCATTTGCCGGGCAGAACATCATCATGATGTTGAGCACCCAGCCTCTTCCGGTCTTTACCCATCAACTGCCGCCCCTTCTGGTCGTCTGGCCTCCCTTTTTCTTGGCCACTGGCTCACAACAAAATGGACTCAAAAATGCGAGAGGAGCAAAACATTTGCGGCATGTTTTTAATAATGTTGTTTATAATGTTGATTTTTCCTCAATTTTATTTCCTCGTTTTTTCCACATTCCCCTATCCATTTCTTTTTGATGTATTTGCACAGAATTCCTTTTATGGGTGGAAATAAATGAAATGTTAATCTCTTTTTTACGGCCTCGCATTGGGAAAATACTTTATTGTTTGCAACTTTATGGCTATTGAATTTTTAGAGACCTCTCAAATCGCTAAATCAAAGCCAATTCAAAAACTAATTACAAAATCAAAACTTATAATGAGCGGCAAATTAGAAATTTTTCGATAGCCCTCAAAATCAGGCAACAAACGGCCAGCAAATCAGGTGAAAGGGAAGCCATTTTGGGATTTTAATTAAATCCGGCTATTCCGGTGGCTCTTCCGCCGCATTTACTGCCACTTGAGTGTGTATGCAACCCGCTCTTGGCCATATTCAAAATGAGTTTTTGGTCCCGGTTTGGTTTTTGGCCAAAACGCTGCACTCTGCGCTGATGGCGAGCCACTCAAAACAAATATTTTCGGCCCCCTCGACTGTTTTTCGGTCCGCCAAAAATTAATTTCAATTTTTTGATTCAATTTTGCTATGGCAAAAATAATGCAAAACCTAAACTGATTTTACGGTGGCTTGTCATTGTTTTAATTGAAAATTTATTTGGTTATGTTCGCAGCACTAATAACTGCATTTTTAATTGCTATTGTTGGTGAGAGCAGATTGAGGGACTTCCGATTTTAATTACAATCTCTTTCCCAGCTGCCAGGTATTATATTTTTCCCCAAATTAGTTCAAATCATGATATACATACATTAAGTTTACGAACAAATTTTAATGATGGCAAATTTTGGTATTGTTTATTTGCCAAACAATTTTAATTTTACGTCAGATAAACTTAGCTGTAAAAACCTACACAAACGGATGCTAAATTTTAATAATTTACTATACAATCTTAATGTCATGAACAATACATTTTCTATCTAGATATTTCCTATTTTAATAGTCTTATTTAACATATTGAGTCTATTTTAAATGTTTAATCTTGACCTGGGTTTTGTTTTTTAATGTGGATTTTAAGACATAAGACATATTTCTAGATGAATGTTAGTTCTATAACATTGGGTATTTAAAATTTGTATTTAAATTGCGATTTTATAGAAGGTTTTAACTATAAAATTTTGTTTAAATCAATTGAAATATAAATAAAAAAGAATATTTAGGAAATAATAAATAATTAAATGTTTTACGAATTTCAATAAATAATATAGAGTGTAGGCATGAGTATAATATTAAAATAATCATTAAAGTTTAAAAAATATAAAATTATTTGATTGCTTTGAACTGCACTTAGCTTATGCTGCTGAGTTTTTGGGCTAAGATTTTTTTTACCGGAGGCAGGTCGCGATTCCAGGTTACTCTTCTAACCACTTGGCGTTAAGCGATGGAATGCTGAGCCTACATACAAAAGGACACGCACAATGGCACTCCAAAGGATGAAAAATCATCCCCAATGGGGAAACTAGCACTCGCTCCTCTCTCTCTGTCTTGCATGCTTAGGGGTTCGCTTCTTCGCTCATAAAGCGTTGGAAATTATGGAAATTAATTGAAATTCCAAGGATACCGTTTGCTCTTTTGCCGAAACCAACAAATTACCATCATTATGCGACTGCTTTCCTTTCCCTCCCTTTCTTCGGTTAAACTTCGCCAAATTCAAACGTTGCCTAATTTTAGGCGCTGCGGTTTACCACCCTTGTATGTATGTGTGCTGCTCTTGCATTGGTATTTAATTAAGCTAATTAATTATCACAGCTATTATGCCTATATACACAAAAAAAAAATTACGTATAATAAATGTGCTAGCGCTTTTGATTGACTGCCGGTGCACTTTACTTTCCAATGGCTCAAACATACTTTCACCGTCCACAGCTGTTTTCCTCAGTCACTTCTCCACCCTCAAAAACCACCCTATAAAGGCAGCAACAACAAAAAAGTCATATTAAAAATCATTCGCTTGTGAAGATCAAAAGCATTCTTTTTCACCGAAATGCCATGAAGAATGATGTTGCGTGGGATGGTAAGGGGAAGGGAATGAGGTCCGGATTTCCTGTAAGTGAGCGGGTCTCTCACTACCATGTTGTTGTTGTTGCTGCCTCTGTTGCTCTCAAGTATTCAACCAAAAATGTACGGTACACACACTTGTATGCACCTATGTACATATATGGCGTATGCCTACCTACACTAAGGGAAACAGATAAATATAGAGGGACCAAACACTAGAAACAATTTAGTTATACAATTAATTATAAAATATTTTATGAAAAAGTATTTAAAATAATTTTTTGGCCCCTGACAACGCTCGGAACTTTTTTCGTCTTTAAGAATATTAATATTTCTTTTTTTAAAGGAGTGGTCTAAGATATTTCCCCAACTTAAAGGGGACACGTTTTGCGGTGTACACGATAACTGGTCACAAAAACATCTGATTCTAAAAAACCAAATAGCATTAGTAAAGGACAAGATTCCTTAGGTAACGCTGTCGAGTTTTTATTTTTTTTTATTTTTTTAGATTTTTTAAGGTATTTTAAAGTCAAATACCCCGATTTTCGCCCAAAACGTCGACATATTTGTTGCTCTAAAAATACTAAATTAAAAAAAAACAAAATTCGACACCGTTACCTGAAGAATTTAGTAGAGAAATACTGTGCAAAATCTCAAAACGATCTGTCCGACAGATTTTTCAGGATCGTCGGTGTACCGACTTTGAAATGGCAACTTTTCAGGAGAGCGTTTAAAAGTTTTGGACACCCAAAAATCGATTACAAAACGACCTAACTTACCTACGTTCAACTGCCCATAATTACGGAAGTTTTACTCGGATGAATCTAAAATTTTGACACAATATTCTCGAGATGCATTCACAAAAAAAATGCAAAACAAAATGTAAATACTATATCCCCCCTTAACGGATTTAGTTAAGCGATTTAATAAGATCAAGCTAAATAAATGATTACTTACAGATAATTTTATTTTATTTTCATTTTAAATTAGCTTTATTTTGTAAGTGTGCCAATAACACATTGTAACCTTACATGAACGTGTGTATGCGTAAGTTCGTTTATTTATTTATGGTTTTTTCGCATTCAACCACCAACAACAAGCGAAATTTCATCCTTGTACATATATACAAATATTGCTCGGCACTGTGCACATTTATTAAATATTATTGCTCTTGTTTTGCGCTCTACTTGACTTTTTTCATTGCCCATCAATGGGAAGTGGGCGAATAACTGTTCTGCTTCCCTTTCTTTCCTTGTCCTCCCCCCGCACATTTTCTTCATCTTTATAGGGCTGGTGTATATAATTGCTGCTGGTTGTTCCTGGTTATTGCCTTGCTTGTTGTTGCTGCCCTTGTGCCGCCATTGTAACGTTTATTAATTTTAATGGCTGGCACCAAATGAATAACGGTTAATCAATATGTGGTCTGCCACCATTTTGCAAAAATCTCAGAGACAAATAAAAACACGATGGAAATAAATTAATATTTGTATTGAAAGCAAGAACTTACTTATATTACAAAATATACCTACGGAAATATTAATTCTGAAAGTTTATTCCTGAAAAATTGAAAACCGAAAACTTTTTATTGCGTCCCAGTTCGTTCTTAAATATTCGACTTTTAATTTACATTTCAGTACTGGCTTCTACAGATAAAAAACTGACAAATATGGATGAGTAAAATGTAATTTAAAAGATAAATATTTAATACGCAATGGAAAGTTTTAATTTTAAAGAAAGTAGCATTGACCAAAGTAATTAAGCACGCAAATCCAACCACAACGCAAACATTCTGTTTTGAGTCAATGCTTATCGAAAGCAGGTCTAATCAGTAGACGATTATTAAAACCCCCTCCATCCAAATTAGATGCGCCCATGAAGCATCTGCACCTGCACCCAGCCGAACAATCGCATTTTCCACAGTTCCCATGGACTGCACGCCGTAATCGCATTTCCGCATTGTCGCAACTTGCGGCACAAATAAACCACCCCGCCAGTTAGCGACTCCGTATTCCCGGCTAAAGCCATCATCAAGTGGCGCAAATTACAGATCAAACAGGCAGTCAGTCGAGGGGTGAATGTGGATGAAGGGGCATCGTTGTTTTGGGTGACCATTTGTCAAGAAGGTTGACAACATTACGCTGGAAATTAAATAGCGTAATAAAAGGGTGACTTAATTTGTTTTTTGCCCGAGCGGCGGACGCAGCCACTTGCCAAACGATAAGATGAGCTGTGAACACGTGTTTGCTTCCTAATAAAATATATTTCTTTATATTTAGAGAGATGCCTGCCTTTTATAGGCCGCCTAGCCAGGATATTGAAATTGTTGGCATTGTCAACCCCTCGTCCGCGACAGTTAAAACGACAATTACGTGTGTCTAATAAAGGATAACGGAGATCCAGACTAGAAACCAGATCCGGACAGGGAGCTTAGATTTAAGTAGCTGATAATGCTGATGTTGACGCGTGACGGACCATTCCCCGGTATTTTAATAACAATAAAAGTCAGCTTTTTATCACCGACAAAAAAGTTCACTCAACAATGTTTATCGAAAAGGGATTAGTAACAAATCATTTACAAATGTTTTTTTTAATTGTATATTAAATGTATGACAATATAAGCTCTAAAAGTTACAACATTCTTACTCCGTAAAGGTTTTTTGCTTGATACATCATTGTTTTTAAAGTGGCTAGTACAACATATAAATTCACATTTCTATGGGAAGAAGATAAAATTGAGAGTTGGAATTTTTGAATATGTATGGTAACTTTAGATCCGTGATAAAACATTACGTTTGAGTATTAGTAAATTTTTAACAGATATGATTTAGAAAGTGTACCTCCGATAAAAATATTAATGGCTTAAATTTAAGAAGCTGCATAGTGTAAATCTAAATAAAAGTATTTCTTAGCTTAAGTGTACAATTAAAAAATGACGTGGTTTAGGCCGTGCTCATAGGATCTATCAAGACACGATATTATCCACCATTCGCGAGGCATCCCACAAATCAGCGCTGAGAAGTATGCTCCAAATTTCGTCCAAGTTGTTCCGACGCACACTAATAAGTTAATCAAACTAATTGCAGAGAAGGAGGCCACTGGCTTGGGGGGGGGACGAAATATTTCCGTTGCCAGTTAGCAGCTATAAATTCCGCACATGCCCCGCCCCCACCGCAACCCCTTCAACCGAACTCACCCCATTCGAAGGCCTTAAGTATGCTGTAAGCCATGAAAAGGGTTGTTGCTTCTGGTGGCTCGTTGTCTGCTTTGGAATTCCGGAGAAACTGCTGCTCCTGCTGTGACACGAACATGTTAATTGCCCCCGCCCTTCGTTGTCAGATTCAGTACTCGTTTCCCTCTTCAGCTTTCGCCAAAGTCACAACTTGTTACACAAAGTTCTTAATAATTGACGCACTTTTTGGTTCCTTTGTTTTTTCATTAAAAGTCCAGAGCGAGTTGCAAGGAGGGATTGTGAAACGTTATGGTTATAACCAGTGACCATTGCACTATGGGGTTTTTGACCTGTTTTTGTGGCATTAATTAATAACTCGGTCAGTTTTGGAGATATCGACATGAAACTTTACCAATCGGCATTATTTGTCCCTAGGCATATATAGTGTGAAAATTGTTCGGATCAGGAAACAATATCCTATAGCTCCCATAGGAACGATCGGTTAAAATTAAAAATAA
Organism: Drosophila fuyamai; assembly: GCA_018153365.1. Lineage (NCBI taxonomy): Eukaryota > Metazoa > Arthropoda > Insecta > Diptera > Drosophilidae > Drosophila > Drosophila fuyamai. Next base: position 7,142,781 of record JAECXW010000116.1, on the reverse strand, counting down.
ATTAATTAAATTTAAGGATCTTAAATTTGTTGCTCTATGCATATAAAAATGTATGATAATAAGTGCTACAAAAGCAAAAAGAAAAAATTTCATCAAAGTCAAAACTCATTGGCAGCCACGTATACATATCGACTATCAATTCGCCAGTTTTTAGACAAAATGTTTCGAATTTGTCCAAATTGACGGGCAACTGACAAGACAAACATATCCAAATGATCCTCATATTATAAATAATTTGTTCATCAAACATTGTATAGCCTTTTCTTGCTCAAGCCGACCCTTCTCGCTATTCCAAACAGCAACCAAGTCGGCGTTGGAGAAAGTGAGGTTACCTAAGAAAAATTCAAATTGCACCAATAGTGCGGAAAAGTGCACAATAAGACTAATAGCTTTTTGCTCAGAATTGACAACGCTACAACATACACTTGGACCCATTGAAAACTAATGCAAACTTCTATTTCAAAACTCTTCCCAAAGTTGAAATTTGTTCCTCAAAATTCAGCTGAAGGTGCATTTATAAAATGACAAAATGTTAGTATAAACACGCACAATTTAAACAATTAATTCATTTAACATATAGTACAAGCCTGTGAGATCATTTTCCATTTGTTTTTTTCTTTTCAAATGGTATTTTACACGAATAAATTTATTTCAAAGAAAGCTTCGAAATAATTGCAAACTTAGCGCTGGTGCTTTCGGATGCAACAGCTGACTTTACAGCTGTTATGCTAACATATGCTGTTAAGTATTAACATTTTGAGTATGAGGCATAACAGTTTGATGTTCTGTTAATGCATTCCCATTTTTTTTTTTTAAATTAGAGCATTTTTAAAAAATGACTAAATGCCACATAAAGTGGTCAAAAACCCCATAGTGCATTGGTCAGTTGAGCTTTGTTAAGCTGTCTAAATTGGCTAAAGAGCTTGGACTCTTTGGCATCTCCGGTCACTTGGCAACAATCAACGCACACAGGACTCTAACTGGAGGAATGATACAAAAAAACCTTTTTGATGTGTTACATACGGGGGGCGACTTTATTCATTAGTCAGCTTTCTCCAATCCATGTGGCAAAGACAGCAAAAACTTAAGGGGATAAATATTGAACAAAAAACGTCATAGAAAAACGGCAGCATGCTTCTTTGATGCATAATTACAAGGATTTTGGCATTCTATGGCTTTAACAAAAAGTATTCATTAAATAACATTTTCTCAAATTATAAATATCAGTTAAAATTCTTTGTAAAAGAAAGTTTTATTTGCCATGGTTGTTGAGTTTTAACTTTTAAATAAAGATCTGAAAGTCTTCTTTGATTCTTACAAAAATATTTTTTGTTTGATTTGAGAATATTTTTACTTGAGTGTGAACTTAAAAACAAACAACTTGTAGTTAATAAAATGCCTTATTTATATTATGTTGAAAATTGTCTTATTAAAAATCCAATTCAAATTAAAAAAAAAAAAAAATTCAATTTTTTAGAACATATAATATGGAGAATTATAAAAACATTTGCTAGTATTCATCATTTTTTTTAAATTGAGTTGCCTTACTAAACTTATCTCTATATGATGACGATGACTAGTCAAATAAAATGAAAACCTAATTTATAGCTTTATTTATTATACTTCACATTATTGAGCCTTTATGATTCCACAACCGTAATAGGCAGTCAGGGCCACCATTCGAGTGTCCAGATAGTTGTGCTCCACCTCACACTGCTGACCCGGTCCACTTAAGGCGACCACCTGACTCATGTTCGCGTTCCGTGGAAGAAAGAATGAGATGTCATTCGTTAGGCGACGGGAAAGCTCCATCAGTTGACTGGCGCCCACGGGCAGAAGACTTTTCTCTATGTCGAAGCTGGCCTGCTTCTGGTAGTCGGGACCACCCCATGGAGGACTTAGGAATACAACATTCGGGCGAATCCGAGTGCTGGCCGCAAACTGCATAAAATCGGCATGAATAAACTCGATCTTGTGGGCCACGCCGTAAATACTAGCATTATGCTTGGCCATGGCCAGCTTCTCCGCATCGATGTCCACTGCAATGACGCGTCCACAGGTGTTGGCGAACTGGATGGCATTGCCACCGCATCCACAAAAGCCATCAACGATCAGATCACAGGCCAGTCTTCGGGATGTCTGCTTGGCAATCTTCTCGGGCGTTACAGAGAACCAGCTTTCGCGGTCCAGCCGGATGCCCTGGTCAAAGCAAGAAAACAAGGAGAAACGTTTAAACCAGTATTTCACCATCTGGCCGTTCTCCTCTAGCATAAACTCAGGCATGTTGGCCCTGAGTTTGCTAGCTTGCCTTTGTTTGCGTTTGTTTTTTCGAATAAAACCCTTTTGTACGCGATGTAGCGCTTGGTTTTCATTGTTTTCCATGATTAGGATATCTTCACTATCTTCACTATCGCTGCTAGAGGATTCGAGTACTGCCTTTCTCTGTTTTCGCGATTTGTAAGATGTTTTTGAGGCAAAGCTCGTGGGAAGTCCTAAAAGCCGTAACTGCTGTTCCTCGTCAAAATCTTTCGGATCGACGTTGGCCGTCAGATAGGATTCGTCTTCCACGCTTTCAGAGAGTTTACGCTGTTTTGACTTTCTTGGCTTATTAGTAAGGCTTAAGTTCTGTAAATCCTGTTCAATAACATCTGAAGTTCCATTCAAGTTAGTTTCAAACGATTTGGCCAATTCGTTTTGGTAGTTCTCAAAGGCACAGCTGAAAATGTGCCAGAACTTGGCACTCGAATCGTTGGTGTGCTTCTCCCACAGTTCCTGCCAGAGGGCCTGCTCCTCCGACGTGACCTCTTCGATAAGGTCCTTGTATTCGGGAAACCGCTTGTGCCACTTTTGCTCGAGAAGATCGAGCCCCTCACGCTGCCAGAATTCCTCCCAAGATAAGCTTTGAATGCTTTCCCAATCGCAGCTGCTCCAATTGAGAACCTCGCCAAAAAGCTGGCTGAATATGTAGAACTGCGGGTTGGTTCGCGAAGTGGTCAGGTAGTGTGTGTTCATTTCACGGTCATTCCCCTGATCTTCAACCTGAGAGTCAGCAGATCCTCGGGTCTGTCGATGGACTGGATGAACCACAAATCAATGGCGGGCTTGTGGGTTAGTCGTAGTTTGCTGATGAACTGTTTTTGTGCAATCGGATCATGGGACAGTCTGCCAAACTGCTCATGGACTCCACGGGCGGTTAGTGTGGGACTGTTGGGACGCAGAATATTGCATAGGACGACTTCACCGCGCACAATGCAATAGCAGCCGTTGCTCACGCGTTGTTCGATGGCCTTTTCCCGAGTGAGGCCCAAAACGAGCAGGGACACTGCACCCTCGGGCAAGGAGTAGTTCCTGAAAGGGCGGTAATTAGTTAACACAAACTAATGAATATACAGCTTAGTTATACTCACTTTGGCAGGCTCCTAACGCGCACGTTTTCAAGCCAAAAGTGTGTCGACTTTAACGTCAGTCGTCCAATAATTGCGCATTGGCCGTAATGCAGTCTAAGATAGCTCGTTTCTAGCTCGATTTCCTCCACCAACAGGGTCTTGAAGAAGTGACAGTATTCAGGGGTATTTAGAGAAGCGACTTCTTGCACCTTGGACATTACTTTCTTGGAAAAAGCCCTAGAATTCCATAAATAAGTTAAATGTGAATGAAAACTCTGCACGATGGCTAGTGTGACCATCGCTATTTAACATAATGTGAGCAGCCTATCGATAGATACTTGGTTATCTATCGATTAATTTTGTCCATCACTTAAAACAGCGGCATTTCTTGTAAACGGCATAAAAACTATAAACTTTTATTAAAAGTGGCCTAAAAGCAGTCAAAAATGTCTTTCATGAACCCCGTGGACATGGTAGATGAGGACGCTGCCGACCTGCAGTTTCCCAAAGGTAACAAAATCCCTCTATCCGAGTCCCAACTTACAAGTGAAACTGGCTGGAGAAATTTGGCTTCGAGTGCCCGAAAATCGGGGCTCCTCCACATGCTTACCACATTGAATTGCCTCTTTGCAGTTGAGCCCTTGGGGGAACAGCAGTTCGCACATGCCCACCAAGATGGGAACACCAGGAGGAAAACGGTTTTGTACAGACCTCACTCATTGCACCGGCAACTAGAGCAGCTGGAGGAGATGGTGCAGGATGAGAACAGCAGGGCTCCCTTAGCTTCAAGTGACTCCAGCCGCTGTACCTCCTGTCGTGTAAACCTTGCTGAGCCCTACATCAAGTGCTCCGAGTGCCTGGATACCGTGCTCTGTCTGCAGTGCTTCTCGCGCGGAAGAGAGGTGTCCTTGCATCGCAATAACCACGCCTACATCATAGTCCGCGACAGCATCCAGGTTTTCGCCGAGGAGCCACATTGGACGGCCCGTGATGAGCGCATCCTGCTGAAAACATTGCGCACCCAAGGCTATGGCAACTGGGAGGCGGTATCCCACGCTCTCGACCAACGACATGATCCTTCGGAAGTGCGAAGGCACTACCACGATTGCTATTTTGGCGGAATCTTTGAGCGCTTGCTTAAACTCCAGCATACGAGGCACAGCTACTTTCCGGAGAGAATGCCGTATGTCTTTAAAATGCGAAGTTTGGATCCACCGCGCCACGATGACATCGCTTCCATGCAGTTTAAGCTGAGTGCCGGCTATCGCTGCGCTAGAGGAGACTTTGACACTCCTTATGACACCTCTGCCGAAAGTCTTTTGTCTATTATGGTGGATCACAGAGACAGGGATGAGGATCAGGAGGCGGCTAAGAGCGAAGCGGAGCAGGGAGTAACCGTGGAACTGCAGATGGGACTTGTTCGGGCATACAATAATCGTCTAAGGTAAAAATTATTGCTCAAATCCTTTGATTTTAAATATTTTTTCTTAGAAAGACTTGTCTTTGTACTACCATCTAGTTAATATCACAATAACCAACTAATGATCCCTATTAACCTACAGAGAACGTCAACGTCGTTATAAAATAATGCGACAGCACGGCCTCATCATGCCCAATCGCACAGTCAGCTGGATTTCCAAGTATGTGCACGCCTTTAGCAGTGATGCCAGTTGTATGCGTTTCTTGGGATTCATGCAGATCTGTCCAGATCCCATTCAATTTGATCTTCTTCTGGAGTCCCTGCGCTATTGCCGTGAACTGCACACCCGACTACATAAGCTTTACGATCTGCGTCAGCACGGCGTGCGCACTCACTCTGGAGCCAAACTATATACTCGCCTATTTAAGGAGCGTCAACAGGTTCAGCGGGATTACGGGAGGCAGAAGCACATGGATGCCTTCGACTGGCAGCATTTGGTGCAGCACTACGAGAGCAACAGGAACGGAGAGCAGTTGCCGCTGGGAATTAGTTCAAAGTTGTATGCCGTGAACACACGCCGAAAGGCCAGTCCAATTGAGATTGGAGGTAAACAATTTACACAGCCTATTCGAAAAGCCGCTAACAAATTTTGCTTTTTGATCCCCAGATCTGCCTGGTTACTCTAAACTCGATGAAGGCGAGCGAAAGCTGTGTAGTGTGGCTCGCCTAGTTCCTCAATCGTATCTGGATTACAAGAGTCAATTGGTTTCGGAGCACGCTAAGCTCGGATATCTGCGTCTGGCCGATGCGCGACGGCTCATTAAAATAGACGTGAACAAAACACGTCAGATCTACGATTTTCTGTTAGAACACGGCCACATTAGCAGGCCGCCATCCTACGGCTAGCTCTTAATTTCGCTACAAAGTTTCACTTGTAAATTGCGTATATTGCATTTCCTTCTAGCTGCTAACAAGCCCTGTTCGCTCTGTGTTTATTCCAGAATTCGAGAATGCCGAGACGCTGCTGATATCGGAGGTGCACATGCTGCTTGATCATCGAAAACGCCAGAACGAATCAGCCGACGAGGAGCAGGAGTTCTCTGAGGTCTTCATGAAGACATACGCCTACACGGATAGTTTTCGGAAGTTCAAAAACAAGGAGACCATCATGTCTGTTCGAAGGTAATTTACAGCCATTGATGTATACCCATTTTGTTAGCAATGTTAACATATTTCATAACTTTGCAGCTTGCTAATGCAGAAGAAGCTACACAAATTCGAGTTGGCCGCTCTGGGTAATTTATGTCCCGAGGCGCCAGAAGAGGCCAAGGCACTGATTCCTTCTCTGGAAGGTCGTTTCGAGGATGAAGAGCTGCGCCAAATACTTGACGATATCGGCACTAAACGCAGCTTGCAATACTAATCACTTGGAATAATTATAACATAGGTATACAATAATGGTCTTGATATAAAATAAAGTCCAGAAATTTATATGATATATATATAAATGACTTTTTTTTTAGTTAGAAAGCCACAGAGTATTGCTTTTTTTTCCATAAATAAAATCATGTATGAAATGGTCTCGGAAATGGTCAATGTTTGTTGACAGAAAGAAAATATATCATAGATTGAATTAACCGATAAAATAAATAGTTGGAATCCTGGCTAGTGTTGACAAACTCAAAGAGTTTCCTACGAAAATTATCGATATTTTTGCATGTCTGGCAACCACCTGAAATAGCCGCATTTGTTTTCTTTTTACAGAAATTATTTCAAACAAACAAAAAATTTGAAATGAACAAGGATAACTCCAGCATGCAGATGGATCCTCAGCTGGCCCTGCGCCTGCTGGCCGACGGCGGGGTCCTGGCTATTGCAGGTGTGCCCGAGGGCACGGAATTTGGTATTGATTTGTGCGCCTACACCATTGGTCCGGATTTCCGTGGCGTCAAAATGATCCCGCCCGGTGTCCACTACGTGTGGTGCTCCTCCCGTGGTCCCTACGGTGATGCTGCACCTCGCGTTGGATTTGTACACTTCTTCCATCCCAACGAGATTGTGGTGCGCGAGTGGGACCACGAGCTAGAAGAACTTCGTCCGCGGCGGATTGCCGAACCGGAGGTGGAGCGGGACAGGATAAGGAAGAACCTGGCCCAACTGGAACGGGTCCTTGCCCCCTACGACTATCGCTATGTGGTCCCGTGGAAAGAGCTAACCGGCACTGTGACGGAGCCGTGTGTTCAGCGCTGTCGTCCTGCCGAAGGAACCATTCGCACGAACATCGAACTGCAATCCTGCCCGGATGCGGAACGTCCCAGAGGAGGAGCGGGAACGAGCAGCATTACTCGACGGAATGCTGCTGCCCGGCTACTCTTGGATGAAAGCGAACTCCTGCCGAACTTGAAACCCGTGGAGGGAACTGCTCCGCGCTTTAGTAACGTACCTCAGCGTGTTCCTCACGATGCTCTACCCGCAGATGTGTCCCGGCACGCCATGGACTGCATAGAAGCTGTGGACAAGGTGATCGAAGGCTTTGACTCCGCAGACGGGCTTATTGAGGAGCTGCAGCTGGCCTACGTATTTTTCCTAGTGGGCTACTCCGTGGAGTCTCTAGCACATTGGCGTAAGCTTCTTGGCGTGTTGGCTCACTCAGAATCGGCGGTGACCAAACACAAACTGACGTACATGAAGTACAGCGAGGTACTGTCCCATCAGCTACCCCACTTGCCCGAGGAACTCATGGTGCCCAGTCCTCACAATACTGTGTACAAAGATGTACGCGAGCTGCTGATCAATCTGCATGCTGGCGGTTTGAGCGTCAGTGCAGAGCGACTGACCAAGCGCCTGGAGAAAAAACTGGGCTGGCAATTTGATGGGCTACTGGACGAGGATCCCGAGGACCAACCCGTTGTTATCGAACTTCCAGAACCCTAGGGAAACAGAACTAAGCGCATGTAAACTGTAATTCATATATATTTGTAATACAACGGACTGAAGTTGATCTATTTGATTTTAGCGCAGCGAGTGCTGGGTGCGCAAATAGTTCCACAAGTCTCGGGCCGTGCGGATGCTAACCATGAATTGACACAACTTGGTCTCAATCAGGCAGAGAATCAAAAACTTGGCTCGCTTGTCCTTCAGCAGGGACTGCAACGAGCATGCAGCATAGAAAAGGATTTGATAAATTCTTCTGTGGATCACTGACCTCATCGTTGTTCTCGGGACCATTCTCCACCACCGTCCAGAGTTCTTCGGACTCTAGATACGCCCGCACCGTCATCGACCAGGCCTTGTAGTTGTCCAAACCCTTGAGCTTCTCGATATGCAGCTGCAATGCCATCTCCAAGACTCGAGCAACGTTTTGCAACTAAACAGCAGTTGAGCCCTTTGCTGTTTCTCAGCCTTTGCCTCTTCCAGTTACAGTCCAGATTTTCAAATATAGATATCTAAGCATTTGTATATGTATGTATATGGCTTTTCCATTGTGCCCATCAGCAGGCAGAAAACAATAGCCACTAGACCCAATTTTGCTTGCTTCTGGCCCAGCGAGAGTGCTGGCCAAATGACATTGAGCTTAAGTGGACACTTTTGATTTGACGCAGAAGCGTCGTCATTTTCTTTTCTGTCCGTATTTTTTACGATTTAGTTTGACGCATATTGTTTTCGAGCACAAGCAGTGCACTTTCAGAGCTTACATCCTTTAGATGCAGCAATATTGCTAAATAATGTTTTTCCTGTGAACTAATTAACAATTGGTAGATACTATCAAAAATATGAACGAATAAAATGAAATTGCCGATGAGAAAAAAGTATACGTGCTCTGTTTAAAATCTGCAGTCTCACCTAAATAGTATCGGTAGCAGATATGATCATAAGAATTAACACTGATAAATGAAAAATAAAAGCTTGCTTTATAAGACGTATTAATATGTCTAGATATTAGTAGGCGACCTTCGTAAGAATATTTAACTATCAAAACTTCCGTCCCCTTCTAAACACAAATATTGCGCTGATTGGCTCTGTCCATATTGCACAACCCCATAAACACACGAGCCCGAAACTCAATTAATAATAAATTGTGGTGCCCAATTGTTTTTTTTATGATTTTTATTTGAAATGAATACGAATGTCAGTTTTAGCTGCTGGTTTCTTGTATTGCTCTTGTTGTTTTGTTCAAGAATGTTGCGGTTGTTATTGCTGTGGCTGATTTATGCTTTATTAACTTTCTGCACGGGCCTTTTCTTTTTTGCGTCTGCGAAATATTAGTCTGCCTTCTTTTTTGCGCGCCTCATTTATCAAATAAAAAAAGAAGAGCTGTGAAAGACCTCGTGAGAAAATTCTCCTTTATCTGCTCTTCATGTCATTCTATTTCCTTTCGCTAATCATCACGCAAACACGCTACAGATAATGCTGCCGTTGATTTGTTCTTGTAAGAGCTTTCTTTTTAGTCGATTTAAGCTAATTCAAATGATATTTTGTCTGTTGCAGTTTCTGTTTCTGTCCAGGGATAAGGGATTCTGTTTAAATGCTGAGGGAACTTTGGGGAGGGGTTTGGAGTTGTTAGTTTCGGGGGAAAAGTTCGAAATCTCTACAAATTACATAAGTGGTAGGCATAGAAAATATACAAGTATGTATATATGTATACAATATATATATGTACCGTTGTTTTGTTTTTTTTTTTGTATTCTTTTTGTTTCTTGTATTTAGCAACTACAAATACTTTTCTATATTATTAATATGTTTTCTTTGTTGCGCAAGGTAAGAGATGATGAGAAAATTTTTTGCGATTGCGATGGAGAACACAAAACAAAAAGCAAAAACCAAAAATTAACCAATTTTTTCCCGTTCGATTTTTTGGATTTGACCATGCAAAATGACCAAAATGGGTGTGTAGGAGTGTGAGTGAGAGAGCAAGGAAATATCAATAAAAAACAAACGGCTCGTATGCGTAATTTGGGTGCCTGTGTGAGTGTGGGTGAAAGAATGTGTGTGTGAGTGTGTTGGTGTTTGAACAGTACACCTACATACATACAAATTTAAGCTTAAAGAATTCGTTTTGAATTTCCCTTAACTAACATTCCTTTTTCTCATTTAATATAGTTATTAGCTTTATTTGCGTCTTTCATTCTGTTTGCTCATTTCGTTTCGTTTACTCCTTTTTATTCTTGTATTAAATTTAAATTAATTGCTGTATTTTTTCCTTACATTTTCGACTTTATGTTTTACTTTTACTTTTGCGCTTATTTAATCGTTTTCGTTTTTATTTCCTCGTTCTCACGTTTATTATTGGCTTAAAATTAAAGTTGTATTTTATGTGTGGCTGTTGTTTTTAAAGTTTAAAAATTAATGCATGCCAACTCGATGAAATTTGCTTTGTGATTTACTCGTGTGATTGTTTCTCAATTTTCGTTAAGTGTCTGACTATTATTTTTATTTGTTTGATTTGTGGTTTAAATGAAGTTTATTTGTTTTGTTTTTTGCTTCTCATAATTAAATATAATGTTTATTTAAATATAATATAATGCTTTGTTTCTCGAATGCAAAAATTTCAAATGTAGTAGAGTTGATGTTGCAGTTTTCTAACGTGGGAGGAGCCACGGCGCAGGACGACGACAAAAACTAGTGCCGCGAATTCTTTGTTGCTTTTCTTGCCACAGTAGTAGCCATGCCACGCCCACCAGGCCGCCCAATTTTCAAACATTTTGTTTGGTTTTTTTCTGTTTTTGTGCTGTTGTTTTCCATGTTGTTTATTGTTGATGATATATTGTTGCTTGCTGGTTTGCTTGTTGTTTTTTATGATGCTGCTGCTACATTTATCCTCGTCTGCTATTGTTGCCGTTCGTTGATTGCGGATGTTGTTGTTGCTGCCGTGTTGCTTCCGCGTTGTGGTTGATGTTGCTGTCGTGTTCTTGTTGTTGTTGTATGCATATATATTATATGGTATTATATTTACTTTAGAAGGTATATAATGTGTTTTAAATGGAAGGGCGGGGGTTTACTTAAATTACGACACATCCTGATCCTCAACATCCTGGATTTCTGCTTTGGGCTCGCCATCACCTGCGTTGGGGTCTACTTCTTAGTATAACATTTAGAACTTAATAACGGAGGCGATCAAATGGGTGTATTTATGACTTACCTTCTGCCTGCATATCGGACGTCCATAATGTGAGGTTGTCCCGCAGCAGCTGCATGATGAGTGTCGAGTCTTTGTAGCTCTCTTCACTCAGCGTATCCAACTCGGCAATGGCATCATCGAAAGCGGCTTTCGCCAATCGGCAAGCGCGGTCCGGCGAGTTGAGTATCTCATAGTAGAACACCTGTGTTAATCCAAAATATCGAAATGTAAGAAACTGTTTTGGAGCAAGATTGAATAGGATCTCACCGAGAAATTCAATGCCAAGCCCAAGCGGATGGGGTGTGTTGGGGGCAGATCGTTCATGGCTATATCGCTGGCCGCCTTGTAGGCAATCAGCGAATTCTCCGCCGCATCCTTGCGATCCGAACCGGTGGCGAACTCTGCCAGGTAGCGATGGTAGTCGCCCTTCATCTTATAGTAGAATACTTTGCTTTCGCCGGATGTGGCGCATGGAATGAGATGCTTCTCAAGCACGTTCAGTATATCCGAGCAGATGTCGCGCAGCTCCTTCTCCACCTGACCCCGATAGGTTTTAATCATCTCCAATTTCTCCTCGGCCCCCTTGTTCTCCTCCTTCTGTTCGATCGAGGTGATGATGCGCCACGAAGCACGTCGTGCTCCGATCACATTCTTGTACGCCACTGACAGCAGGTTTCGCTCCTCGACAGTCAGCTCGACGTCCATGGAGGCGACCTTCTTCATAGCCTCCACCATTTCTAAAAAGGACAATATTTGGATATTAGAATAAAAGATTAACTAAGCTGCCATAATGTTCTTAGTCAAAGTAAAAAAAACATGGCCATGCTGAAAAATATTGTATTTCTTCTCTATATTTATTTAAATTCATTTTAAATGTTTTTAATTAATTGTTAATTAATTGTTTTTAATATATAAATAACTCCTAATATATTGAGTAAAATAAATTAATTTATCAGAATGTTTGAACTATTAATCATAAAACCTTAATAACAAAATAAAAATTGCATATTACATTGTATATTATTGTATATTGTACCGGTTATCTGGTATAATTGGTTTACCATCATTGGAGTAGATAGTTGGTAAATAAATAATATTAAAATACTATTCGTTTAGAACCAAAAGTTTTACAACTCGGTGTTCAACGATAAAATGACGGCATTAACAATGTTTGTTAAAAAAAAATAAATGAATGAACCAACTCTGTAAAATCTTTCGTAAAATAAAAGGAAAGGTTTACCCAAGATCTGAAATGTATGGTATCTAAGATTTCCCTTTGTCCCTGCCATCCGCGTCTAGAGTTCCTCTTTTTCCTTATCAGCGACACGCCCAATCCACAATGATATATAAGTTATGCGTATATATTTATTCATAACTGGGCGATGCGTCTACGCCCAATTTAACCGATTCTGTCATACAGCCCAACAATCACCTTGTGATAACGGTTTCCGCCACATTGGTGCACCCGACTACTGGACCCATCAGGCATTTCTATCTTTCTCTGCATCACCATTCCAAAACTGTGTCATGAATCACATGCTCGGAACTCCATACAGAAAAAAAAGGAAGATTGATATCAAATCACGGAAATTGGTCAAGTTTTAACATAAAAAAAAATAAAGTTTACGTTTTTCATTTCCTTAAATCAAAATAAATTTATTAGATGGCTTAAGAAAATATTGAAACAACAGGGCAGTCAAAATGTCTGCACTAAATATGAAAAGTGTTTGAAAGTAATAAGTTAATTTTCTGATATCTGGTTTAAAAATATATATCATAATCAAACTGATCAACAAGCCATATTAACGTTTCCTTTTTGTGAAGTCTGGTGAAAAGCAGATGCAGATTACCTTGCTCGGATGTATGAGGTTGATAACAATATAATATAGTGCTAAAAACATTGTAATTGTAGCGCATTTTGTTTCCTTTGCTGACTTGCACTTGCTGCTTTCTCACTCCTACCCATTGCCCTAGTCAGCTGCTGACGTATTTCGCACTCAGACACCCGCACAACTCCTACACACACAGCGGGACATTTGCCGACTGTCTGTGTGCTTGTTGTTGTAGCACGTATTTGTGAAAAATTGCCAATAAAGTTGAATGATTCACGAATTTTTGCGCTTTCGGTTGAACTTAAAATTGTTGTTTGCATTGGCGAGTGTTGTACGAAACAAATATTATAGATGCATTAAATTCTCACGCATTTCTCAACACCGCCGCCAAGGCTAAAAAATGAACTTGAGAGAAGATAAGAAACCAGGCAGAGATGGGCGGTGGATTTTGGTATCCTCATAGCTTTGAAAGTATACAGCACATGTTGCTCACTAGTAATCCACTACCAATTATGAGACATGCGCGTCAGCCCAGTCACTAAATATTATACATATAGAAAAGCGAAAATCAATAAATGGGGCCCAAAAATAAAGTTCCAGCGGTCATGTCAAATTTTTAGAAGATAATTTGACATGATTAATTTTATAATATTATAAAATTATGTTTTTAGACACATTTTGAATGATTGAGCTAATTAATAAGGAACAAATAGTATTTTTTTCCTGAAAATATTACCAATTCTTTTTATAGGACATTCTATATAAATATAACTACTACGTCAGGTTTGTTTAAGAATCGGTCTGTAAAACTTGAGATATAGAAATATAAAAGCGTTAGATTCTAACTAAGTTACTGGAAACATGTATTTATGAAATTTGTGACAGCCCTGTTGGGCGCCAAAGGGAAGCTCACCACCCCTCACTGACGCACCACCCGAAAACCGGAAAAAAGGAGTCACGCGAGCTGGTATAAAAGATTAAGTCAAAAGAAGGCCTAAAAGGAAATGGCAGGAGTTGCCTCCCACAAACCTCTCACCCCCCTGCCCCAACCAACCCAACTACCCCCTCCCTTATCAGTCACCAGTAAGCGTGTGGGTGTGTCTGGCGCTTGTGTGTGAGTGACATAAGGGCGCAGCAGCTGAAAAAACATGCGCACATACCGTTACAGCAAGCAGAATTGTAATTAGACAAAGGAAATGCCAACAACAGAGGCGGAGGACCGTCTAAATGGTGCAATTTGAGAAAAAAAAACCAGCAACAAACAAAGCCACCCCCTTCTCACCCACCGCCCATCAATCAACTTTATGTATGCTATATTTTTTCGCATATTGACGACATTGACGAGAACGAACATCAACGGAAAAAGCAGCGCGCGACCTCGAAAAAAATGTAGATAGAACCCCGACAATGAGAAAGAGGGAGCGGGCAGCACCTGAGAAAGCACACTTAAAAGGCTGACGTTAATGTGGGTATTAAAAGGGGGAGCAGGGGAGGCGGCAAAAGGGGCGGAGGGCGAGGCAGGTTCAGATTGGGGGCGCAGACATTGCCGGCTGGCGGCTCTGCTCTCTTGATGCGTCTGTGTTGGTGCTCCAGCATGAGCCCCTCCAAAAATGTCCAAGTGCGACAAGGCCAACGCCAAGTGCTCCAAACTCACACACAGATAGTCACACGCAGGCGAAAATAAGAAGACAAACATGTGATACAGACACAAATATCACAAATGCATGTTTGTGTGTGCCATCAGTAGTGGCTGCTAATAGTTGATTGACTTCTTTGCCGCCACCCGTTAATGTTGTCAGTTTTGCAGGCAATTAGTAGTAGAGTACTGTTGCAATTACTGCTGCCAGCGTACAGCAACAAAAAGAAACAATTTTCGTTAACTTTTAACAGACACTGTGTGAGCGCAGCGTCAACAGCCAGACACACTAGTTATCTCGTTTCAACGCACGTAGCGGCAATGGCATTTGGTTAAGCGCGCGCTTTTTGCAAATCCCGAATTTTCCGTCCCCTTTCCACCTAGTTTATCTTTGAATTTGGAGCTGCTTTATAATTAATTGAAGTATTTTTAATTAAAAATAAGCAGCAACTATAAAAAAACCGCCCGGCGACCACTCATCCGCACACGCATACTCTCTCACACACACATACATGCGCATAAGCATGAGTAATGCGAGAGCAACAGAAAAGTTATATATTTTTTGCACTATCAGACAGGGTTGCCAAGTAGCTAGAGAATTGTTTGCGACAAGCGGCAACTAATTTGCATAAAAAAGAATTCAGAAAATCTAGGTGGCAGAGTAGGGGATTGGAGGAAAGAGCGAGAAGGCGGCCGGCGACAACTCTGCGACACAATCGATTCATTCATCGATTTTTCGCAGCAACGGCATGATGACGCGCCGCTGCTGCGCATGAAAAGCACATTTCGGGAAAAGTAGGGGGTGAAAGATAGCCCCCTCTCTAAAAGCATTGATTTTGGGTGTGGAATAAATATATTTAATGAAAGAAAAAGGAACTGTGTCGTTTTTGTTTCTAGAAAGTTACGCCTTGACAACTGCCACTAAAAGACCCAGAAACAACTACAAACAGCCCTTAGCAACCAAGGAATAAAATGAAATGTTGGCCGTCGCGCAGCCCTCACTCCCAACACTAAATACACAAAATTCCCCCCTCTATTCCACTAACTAATACTATTTCCGAAAATAACTAACTACTATTTGCTGTAAATTATAATACGCAATTCCGTTTCTTTCTCTTTTTGCGAAAACCACGCGAATTTTTGCCGGTAAAAATCAGGTTTTACACTCTTTTCATCTCTTTTTGCCTTTTCGTTCTTCCGACGCTCTGCTTCTTCTTCTCCGTGTTTCTCCTCCTCTTGTCTTTCGTTTTCGCAAGAAATACTACTCATCGCGACGCTGCGTCGCTTCGGCTGCACCTACACCGATGAAAATTGAAAATTTCCATCATTTTCCCTCTGCCAGAGGCTTTGCCTCACTTTTCAATTGGCTAATTCGGACAAAAAGCATCGCTGGAGACTTTTCAGAGACCACGCGACGACGCAACGGATCAGAAATCTCGGACCCCTCCCCAAAACGTTGGCGCTCCTCTCGTGAAAAAATTTTCCCCTCTACTCACTACTCGTTTTTTTTCTACCATTTTTTTTTCTGTTAATTCGGGGACTACTCACCGTCGTAGCGCTCGGCCTGTTCGGCCAGCTTTGCCTTGTACACATTGTTCTCGCGCTCAGTCATTGTGTTGAAGCCTTTTCGGTTAAATTAATCCACAGAAAAAATTATTTAAATGCTCCCGGTACGTGCGGCGTCGATTTTGCTTGCTGCTTGCTGCTTTTGATTCGTCGCCTTCTTTTTTTCTCTACTTCTCGAGCGGTGTGACCGTGTCGGGCGGCGGGTAAAACACTGAAATTTATGGGCGATGTCCCGATTAGGGCCTAAAAATGTTATGGCGCTTACGGTGCGCAGATGCGGGCGAGGGTTGAGAGCTCGGACATCTAATTTTGAGTTTTAACTTCTTAACTGAGTTATATTACCAGTTCCAGAATTTCCAATGCCAACAATTCAGCTATATTAGCAGCAACTAGTTTTCTTTACAATAAAATATATTACAAATAACGCAATTTGCAAATTAACAAGACCTGGTGGTGAACTTTGATATATCTGTAGCGGTGACACAGCCCATATCCCGATGTTTTGTAGATTTCCGCACCGTTAAAAACTTGAATTTTTAAAATAAAAAAATGTGACCATTAATCTTAAATCGTAAGAACATAAATCAATTATAAATAAAACATTTGAGTTGGATGTTCTTAGTCGTAAATAAAAAGTTTTAGCGCAATAATTAAAAATCAGAGTATCAAATTGTTATAAAAACTAAGCAAACAAAGCTTTGGTCACACTGTTCCCAATGTTATTGCAAAAAAAATTGTGAAAACCGCATTTAATATGAGAAATATGTTTATAAATTAGTCCGCCAGGAACGTAGATGGTCTAAAAATGACTCTCAATCTGGGTGGCTGGATCCACAGTTTCACCGTGACGGACACGCAGGAGCATAAGGGGGGTTACACGATCTACAAAATCACCTCGATTGTAAGTTCGATCTGGGGCCGAGTAACTGTGTCAATTAGTAATTCCCACCCACTTTTAGGTCTTCCCGAGGTCGGTACCCCAAGCTCTGACCTGCCTGGTGGTGTGGAAGCGATTCCACGATGTTAAGCGGCTGCATCGCGAGCTGAGCCGGCGGCACAAGAGCCTCCAGCTGCCCGGGAAGATACCCGTGCCCACTGACAGCTCATACTTCAAGCGATTCGATGCGGTGGTCATCCAGCGGCGCAAGGAGTACATCCTTCAGCTCCTGGACTTTGCTGCAGAACATCCGGCGCTATACAAGTGCTCCAGCTTCACGCAGTTCTTCCAAGAAACGCCCTCTCCGAATGGGTCACCGCTGAAAAAGCTGTACGTTGAGCGATCTCTGCGTCTACAAACGTCGGACAGTAGCTGCAGTCGAGGAGCATGTGAAGTGGGAACGGGAGCTGGAGCCATATCTGACATTTGCGATAAACTGGATTTGCTCTATGATCCGCACGATGCGGGAGGTATTACGCCTCTGGATCCGCGTTGCGATAAGGAGCAATCGAACAACGATGAGTCCCAAGCCAAGAAAACTATAAACGAAATAGAAACAAAACCAGAAGGTATATCGGAAGTGCCCTCTTCCAAGCGGGACTACCTCCGCCTACTTACGCCCATGGCCTCCATAGAAAGCGATGACAGCGACTACATCTACGAGGCAGCCCTGGAGTTCAGCCACGCGGTTCAAGCGGAAGTCAATCTAGAGTACGCCGAAGCCCACGAGCGCTACAAGCATGGTGTTGATTTACTGCTAAATGGAGCCAAACAGGATGCCAACGAAGAGCGAAAGTTTATAGCCAAGGCCAAAATTGCCAAGTATTTGGCACGGGCCGAAGAGATACACGCAAACTTTCTGGCTAACAATTGTTCCACGAAGAAGCTACAGTTCCAGCTCTCACTGGACATGACAGACGGCGGAAGCGTTACCCACTTGGAGTGCCCCTGGAACCAGTTAGCGCGCTACAAGGTGCTAAAGGTGCTCCAAGAGCGGGTGATGCAGGTGCAGTGTGTGACGAAATCTCAGCAGCCGGCGGCCATTATGAAGGGCATCGAGAAGCCAGCCAGTCACTCGCTCACCCAAAGCATTTTTCTGCCCCAGCAGGTGCCGTACATGGTCCAGTTGCTGGCCTACTTCCAGTCGGAGCAGAAGATCTTTCTGCTGCTGAGGCAGGCAGAGGGCGGTAGGCTTTACGATTATCTGCAGACGTACACTCCCACAGGCAGAAAGTGTGTCAATTACGGGGAGCTTTTCCCCTCGGATCAGGAGCAGGATAAGAAGGAAGAGGAGGAGCAGCCTCTAACCGCGGATAGCGAAGTCAGCGATCTGGTGCGGAGTTCCCAGCAACTGCTAAAGTCTGTAACAAACACACTGAGCAACTTGCAAGCAGGAGTGGTCACGCCTAAAAAACAAAAGCCCGAAGTAACGCGCATTCGCAGTAAACAAATTCCAGAGCAGTGTCTGCGCCAGTGGGCCTGCGAACTGGCCATTGCGATGCACAGTCTGCATGGCAAGGGCGTGATCCTGCGGGATCTGCATATGTCCAACATTTTGCTGGGCGCCAAGGGTCAACTGCTACTCACATATTTTTACCAGAACGAAGGTCTAAGCTCGGACGACAACTACGTTCACAAGGCTCTTAGTTTGGAGGCGTTGGCCAATCACTTTGTTGCTCCAGAGAGACCGCTGAGCTTCCGTTCGGACTGGTGGAGCTATGGCGTGGTGCTCTATCAGCTCCTCCTGGGAGTGGTAAGTTCGAATTCGATGCTGGAGAATCACTTTTTTATTAGCTATTGATATTTTTTTCAGCCTTACAAAGCCACACATCCAGGGCAGCTGGAACTTTATGGTTGTGTTCAGTATCCCAGTGAGTCCCTGGATTTCTCTGATCATGCTAAGGACCTGCTGGAGCAGCTGCTGCAGTTAACGCCGGAGTTTCGTTTGGACTACGAGCAATTGCAGACACATCCTTTTTTCAAGGGAATAGATTGGCAAGCGGTTTTGGAACAGGGAACTGAGACCACGTGAAATTGACATCTTTTTGCTTTGACCTGAAGTTATTTTTGCTAATGAATCTTATAGGATATAAACTTTATAGTACTTTAGAATGTATATTTTTTGTTTCGTGTACCTGATCAAACTAACAGGAAAATTAAGTTAGGTTTTTTTGTCATTACTGAGTCTTGATTTTCAATTGATATTCTTTTTTTTTAACGAATATGTAATCCCTTAGAAACGATTATTTACTATCTTTGCTTCGAATATGACAACAAAGGAATGAAAGGATTGCCAAAAAGTTTCCCCTACGTTTTGTTTGTAATCATTTTGTGTTATTTTTTTGATTATGTGGCAGTTTTGATTATGATTATAAAAGTTATTGGTACAAAATACAATTTATTCATACGTCTATTATATACATTTGTGAAATGTCCTATAGTATTGCTTATAAATATAAATTTAAACTAGATTAAATGTAGGTACAACAAAATTTTCAAACCGATATACAAAATGGTATGGATAAATTAGTAAGTAATAACTTTGTAAAGCCAAATGAGCTATTATACAATATAAAAAGCATTTTATTGTCTAACTACACAACAGTAAATGGGGTTTAACTTAGGCTTAAGGTAATTACAACTAAGTTTGTTGAATGACGAAAGTCCACGCTGGGAAGCCTCTCGTCACCCGTTTGGTAAGGCACATTTGGAATGCATTCTGGGGGCGGGGTTCTCGTTTTATGAGCTCCTGACCCTTTTTTAACCTAGACTTAGACAGAACAAAAACCGTGTTAAGTTTTGGCAAGACTTGTTGATTCTGTTGTTTTTGCAACTTGCGTACTTAAACCTAAAAGGAACCTATGGCAATATGTATATAAAATAGTGGCCAGGGACTGAGTGGGACTGTCCAGAAGAAATCCGAAAGGCATTGTAGTTTGGAAATAGATGCATATCTCTGCTATTGTTTTGCGAAAAGTTTACTAAAATTAATTATATTTTCTCAATAACTACCTATTTTTTCCTACACTGAAGAAATTTAGAAAGCATTTAAATTGAAGTTCCCATGATAATTTTTTGAGATTTTATCCTTGTACATTTTTCACTTAAGTTAACTGCTGATGTGGTGTAAAATTCTACTAATGCTGTGATTTGAAATTTCTGGAGACCCACTTTCAGTCGGGGGAAACACAGTTTGAAATGCTGCACACTCCACGCCCCTTTTAATATGGCCGCCGGAATCTAGTGCTCGACATGCTTGGGGGCGTGGCCCAACGGCGCTGATGATGTTGCTGTCGCCGGTGTGTGAGCATTTCCCTTAGTGCAAAAAAGGCGGCAGGACGTAGCTCTGTGCCTGCTGCTGTTGCTGGGCGGCCTCCTCGCTTTTGATCACAGTCTGCATACTGCCGCTGTCGTTGTCATCGCTACTGGTCCCGCCTCCGGATGCTGCTCCTCCCACCGCAGTGGTGACGTAGTGCTGCCCTTGTGCCTCCACCAAATGACAGCTGGCTCCGGGACTCAGCTCCAAGCCGGCTCCACTTTGATGGCACTGGAGATGCACATACTTAGCCTCCTCGGCACTCAGGTACTTGCCATTGAGTTGCTGTTGCTGCTGTGCCTGCTGCTGTTGTTGCTGCTGTTGCTGCTGGTGGGCATGGACGGTGACCAGGGTGCCGTCGGGCAGCTGCTGCTGCTGCTGGGCGGTTTGCAGCTCCGCCGGCTGATAGCTTCCGCCATTGGCCACCGCCACCGCCTCCTCTCCGTTTCCGGTCACCGAACCGGCAGTGGCTCCCATTTCCATGCGCGTCGGACTGCCGTATTCGTAGTGCCGCATCGGGAACAGCTGACTTTCGTGGACATAGGCTCCGTATTGGCCGGAGTATGTGCCATACGGACTGGCCGCCGGCGAGAGCAGGCTGAACTGAGGCGTCAGCTCGTAGGGCGTCTGGTAGCTAGTCCAGCTGTCCATACTGCCCGGCGGCGTAACTGTCGTCGTCTGCGGATAACTGGTGAATGGCGGGGCTAGAGTTCCGGGATTGAGCGTAGCCGTCGGCGGCGTGCTCGTCTTGATGTAGCCCGTCTTGCGGGGTGGCTCGTGTTTACGCCACTTGGCCCGTCGGTTCTGGAACCACACCTGCACCCGGGACTCGCTCAGATTCAGTTTGATGGCCAGCTCTTCACGGGCGAAAACATCCGGATACGGGGCACGTTCGAAGGCGCGCTCCAACTCTTCCAACTGGTAAGCTGTAAACGTTGTTCTGAAAGACGTAATTAAAAGGGATTAGGTGAGAGTCAAGAGTGGTTGCATATTGCAAGATTTCGTTAGACCCCAGTTATTTTAGTACTTAAAGTATATTTAAAATGAATACAATTTATAAAAAAACATGAAGTGCGGACTACTTAAAGCATCTCATTGGGTTGCAAAACATTTATAAATTTTTCAAACTTTATTTAAAGTGACTATACTGAAATGCTAAACTTAAACGATTTTCTTTTATTTAATTATTTTAGTCATATATTAATCAGATATTCAACATATTCATGTATATAAAAATGGTATTTGTGTTAACATGTTAATTCTGTAGAGCTTCGTTATCATTACCTATGCGTAGCCGAAGCTCATTAATAAATAATTACCCCCCAGATTGCACAGACTTCCCCCTGGGACTTCGCCATATCCTTATTTCAAATTACTCATACGTCCCGTGGCTACCGTAATAAATAGTAAGTATATTGTGCCACATAATATCATTGATTTCCCGTCGTTAAATTAATTAAGAGAGGATAAATAGTATGTGTGCCGCCTGCTTACCTCGTTTTCTTCTTTTTGATGCCATTGGGATCGCCCTTCTTCTTGCTGCTGTTGCTGTCCTTTTTCGGAGCAGGGGCTACCACGCTTCCCACTGTGACCGCCGTCCCCTGACCGCTGGCGGAGGAAGAGGAGGAGTTGGTGGTGCCATTGGTCGTAACTGCCACCCCATTGACCACCGCCGAGGAACTAGTTGGTGGCGTGACTCCTGGTCCATTCGCCTCCATTTGTGAGCACATCTCATCGGGTTTCTTGAGCTTGCCCGCCGTGGATACTCCATTGATCATGATAGGCGAGGAGTCCTGCAGCAGGCCATCGCTACCATGATCTAGATGATCCAAATGGTGCGGACTACCGCCGTACAGATGCTGCAATTGCTGTTGCTGTGGTTCATACTGATCCTTGGGCGACGAGGAGTAGTCCAGCTTGCCATTAAGTGGATGGTAGTCCAGGATTCCCACCAGCTGTTGTTGCTGTTGCTGGGTGCTTGAGTGTTTGTGCAACAGGATGCCATTGTGGCTGGGCGGTGGCGTGGCCGTATAGTGCTGATGATGTTGGTGGTGCTGCTGCTGCTCCACCAGCTTTTGAGGGGCACTAATGTACTCGTACTTCTGACTGGGCGAATAGCACCCAATCTTGTTCACAAAATCCAGTTTGGTCACATAGTTGGGTGATCCTCCGGCTCCTGATCCTCCACCTCCGTTCGGCAGGATGGTGTTGCAATCGGGCAGTCTTTGCTGTTGCTGCTGGCTGCACAATTCGTGGACACTGCCCAGCATCACGGGATGCATGGCCGTTGAGGTGGGCATTAGTGGTTTGGCACCCAACGGATTCAGTGGACCGCCGCCAAACTCCCCGAAAATGGGATCATCGAAGCTGTCGTGCTCCATCTCTTAGATATTTATCCTCGGGAAACAATCACTATTCACAAAAACACTATCTAAACTTGGGCCAGAGCCTTCTTTAATCCATTGATCGTATTTGATTTCGATTTAATTAGCTTTGCTTTCGTTTCACTGGTGAAATTTACATTTGCTTTTACAAATCAGTTAATTGCATTTGGCAATAATATTACTAGTTAGTTATTAACTATTATTCGCACTTTGATAGCTTGGATAGCCAGCCTGCTCACCGCTCGACTCTTAGGCCTTAATTGACTCGGCTACTGGCGATGATTGTCCTTTTATACCGGGGCACTAGGCAGCGCCGCAGCAGCGCCGGCAGCGCCCTGTGATTGGTCGATCCAACGGCGGCCATTTTGCTGTGCAAGCGAGACGGAGCGACTGCCCGCTGCTCTATGCACTACATGCTGGCGCGTGTGACTTTTCCTTTTCCCGCGCGATTCGGGGTGTGGTCTCTCCCTACACCTTTTTTGTTGTTTTGCTACGACTGGGTCTAGCTGCCTGGGTCCAGTTTTTGGTTTCAGCTTCGGATGCGCACGACTACCAGCAGATCCCGACTCTCTGGGAACGGAAAAAACACGGGAGTCGAGGGTCCTGGGAAAGAGATTTAATTTCTCCTGGATCGCAGTCTTAAAATCGGTTTTAAGGATTCATAAGCTTGCGGTTGCAAAGAGATAATCAAAATACTAAAAAGTATTTTTCATTATTTTTATTAAACTAAGATATTTTCCGGTGCCTTGTTAAAAACGATGCGGTTTTATACGATTTTTATGTTTCAATAATTGTATTATCCTTAATTGAGGAAACTGCATCCAAAAGTGCATTATTTTGTGTGGGATCTAAACAAATACAGACTAACATTCCAATAAAACCATATTTATAGTAGAGCCAAGAAGGCAACATTATTGGGAAGCTAGAAATTGATATTTTATTCGAAGCCTTTGTGGGAAGTTTTTTTATTTTAATAAACCTAATATTAATACATAATATATATAATTATCAAACTAAAGACTTCTTGATCAGATATATTTTTATTTTAGAAATAACTATAAGAACGCAAAAAAATTCCAATACATGTTTTATGTATCAGATACAAATATAAATCATTATCCTACACTGCATTGTAGCAGATTATTTCCGCTTTAAACATGAGTGTGCCACTCTGTTTTGTGGCCACCTCATCCGTATGGTCATTCCTAACAATCCACCTTCATTTCCACACATGGCAAACTAACAATTAACTTTTACTCGCACCGAAAGCAAAGGAATTTTGCTGGTTGGAACTATGCTCATGGTTCCAACTGGACTTATAAGGGTGGTTCGACTTGCAACCCCTGCAGAGAATCGACTTGGCACGCTTGCGACCTTCTTCTTCCACTTCTCGCTGTTCCCACTCCATTCCATCGTTCTTCCCACAGCGCGTGTCACCCTCTGAAGGATTGGCATATTCATATTCCGTTTCGGAGTTGCGTGCGACCTTTTGGCCAGATGCTGGTACTTCGATCGCGGCGAGGTGGGCACTTAGTCAGGGGCTAAGTTATGGCTCATTTGGATAGATCCGAAGATTTCACGGGGCGTTTGAATGGGAAGGAAAGAAGAACGCCGAATTATGAGGGCCGATAAAGTCAAAGAGGGTGAAAGTGGGTAAAATGATACATTTAAATAGAGATTGAGATTATTGATAATTAAGAAAAGAAGGACTTAAAACTAAATAAAAATGTATGTTGCAAATAAGATGAGTTCAAAACATTACTTGATTATTTAAAAGAAAACTATTATTCTAAATTAAATAATTGGTATATTTAAAGAGGAAAAGACAACAAAAGCCCCCTCTAATTAATTGTTTTCCAACACCTATTGTAAACAAAATTTACAATAATTATACAAAATCAGAAAAACCTACTTTATTTTTATTGCAAGTCTCAGAATTGTTAAATTCGATAGGAAAACATGTATGGCCGACCGCCAAGAATTGTCTTCACAATTCAAGTCAAATATAAAATCGCTTTTCAATCAAACTGCGAAGTTCAGTCAGCAAACACAAGCCCGCATTGATCATTAAAACAGCAAAGAAACTTCAGCTTCCCAGGAACCGACGAAAGATCGAAAATTTTCCCATAGTAACCACCAAAAAGGAAAAGAAAACCCATCGAATTCCGCACGGAAACTATACAAAATCTCTTTCACACAGACAGAACCGGACAATTCGATACTTTTCGGCTTTGCAGGTTCCAAAATGCGGGCAACGGAATGGACGCGGGGCACGCGATCATAGCCGAAGGATGAAAACAAATAAATGCACCCCATACTGTGGGTACTGGGTCGCGAAACGGAATGGGAGGGATGGTCCTTGAGGGCAAGGGATCGGGGTCTTGTTGCGTGTGAATAATCAGACAATATTTTGCATTTGCCAATGCGCCAATTATGTGGGCCAGGGTTCGACAACCCAAAGAGGCGAAATCGGGAAACAACAAGGACACAGTCGGGGAGAAAAGTCAAGCAATGATGATACCATCTCGTGTAAGATCAAAAGTTAATTACGATTGATCCTTGAACTTAAGGAGGTTATGATATAACAAAGGTAATCATGAGGTTCCCAATCGAATTAAAAGATATATGATCGGGGAATCTCGCAGACTGCTGATACCATCTTAATTATGCCGAAAAAGAGTTATTAAACTGCGGGTAAGATTTGAAGAGTTAGGTGTTTGGAAGGGGTTTAATATTTTATAAACAAATAAATATATAAAATATATCCATCACAAATGATCTCAAAAATTTTGTTTCTTTTTAAGCTTTTTTATTAATTTGATTCATTTGATAGTGCTCGAACACAATCGAATTTTAAATAGAACTAGCTACACTTAGCCAAATAAGATAATTAAAAATTTAGCATGGTAGTTTCATAACATATATTCTAAATGACATACTCCGATATACATTATTTTTTTAGCAATTTCAGCAATACTGTTTTAGTTTTATAAGAATTGGAAGACTGTATCATTTTATTTTTAAATTTTATGTTTTCAAATTTTTGAAAAAAAAACTGCATTTTAATGTGGCACACCTCTAAATGATTATAGTTTAATTTTCCAAAAATCTGCTTTTAACTCAAATCAAGATTTTTCAATTTTGGTTCCAAATTTTCGATATAATGGCTTTGCAGAAAAGTGTCAAAAACTTTTTAACTTATAACTTTTTTTTACAGACATCCAATTTTAAGGTGACATATTTCTAAATAATTGTGTTTAATTTCGGGTCGATTTTAATTTAGTATTTAATTTTTGTAACAGCTGAAAGGGTATAGAAATTTTGGCTCATATGTGATTTTAATTTAACATAAAGATAAACAGGCGTTTCACGTATTTCGCTTGCTAAGAACAACATCTTAGAAAAATACTTGGTACAGTTGTCGCTGCCCGATAAAGTTAGAGGCTAAGCTTTCGAATATTTTTTCATATTTTTTCCATAACCATTAAGATACACACTCTGGTAGACAGACAGACAGACAGATACACTGAATGAGGGGTAGACAGATACTCAAGCCCATCGCCACCATCATCATCATCATCGCATCCACACTTGTCCCACCGAGATGACAGTCCATCCACAGAAGCAAAATCAACGCTGACAACAGCAGCACATAGGAAAATTTGTTGATATTAATTTAAATCGATGTTTTGGTAATAGTCAACAATAACATATTTATACCCGTTATTTCATATAAATATATTATTCTTAGCTGACATTTTTTGTTAAAAAGAATCCCACGTTCATAAGTTAAGATCTTTTAGTATCGGCACAATATTGACATATATCCTCAGTCATTAAGTCTTAAAATCATATTTTTTTAAATAGACAGTAAGATCAAAAAGATGTATGAAATTTAATGAGTGCTTTGCTCATTTGGATCCAAGATTATATATTAATTAAAAGTTATTCTTTAAGATCGGTGTAATATCTTTTTTAATTTAAAACAAGAAAGGAAAGCTAACTTCGGGCGGAGCTGAAGTTGATATACCCTTGCAGAATATTCTGTAAATAATATTCTCCAAAATTATTCATATGATGCATTCTTAATACTCATAAAAATCCCATCTTCATAACTTTAAAAACACCAAAGTTATGGCATTTTCAATCGTTCAGTTATATGGGTCGGAGATGTCTCCTTCACTGCGTTGCACACTTTTGACCAAAATTATAATACCCTCTGCAAGGGTATAATGAGAGATAGTGTATAAATGAACTTTTACTATTAGATCCCCGCTTTCTTTCGGTGCAGTAGCATCACCGACATTCTCTCATCTGCGATGACAGCGACATTATCACATTGTATTACGATATCAGCGGAGACAACGACGACATTTTGTTTTGCCTTTCCACATCAACATATCTACTATAAACATATATATCTGCTATATGTGGCAACCATTCCGTTTCGCCCATTCCC
This sequence comes from Drosophila fuyamai, assembly GCA_018153365.1. Classification (NCBI taxonomy): domain Eukaryota; kingdom Metazoa; phylum Arthropoda; class Insecta; order Diptera; family Drosophilidae; genus Drosophila; species Drosophila fuyamai. The sequence continues at coordinate 7,115,727 of JAECXW010000116.1, read as the reverse complement.
ATTCGGGTTCTTTTGGTTCGGCGATTGGGATCAGTTCGCACAACGAAATTCCAATATGGCGTGCCAAGCCCCGCTCACACGAACACACACAATCGCAAAGCACTGCTGTCAGAGACAGAGTCCAGAGCACCGCTCACCAATACTCACGCACCTAATTAAGCTTCGTTAAGATCAATTTAAATCCCGCATAAAATATCAAATAGTTTTTGTATTTTAGTTCCACTTCTCCCTCGGTTGTCGCTATTCGTTCTCGCTCTCAGCGTCCAGTAGAAACAAAAAAAAAAAAGAATAAGAGAAGGAAAACCTCGACTTATGATCGTAACTACACTGAGCGATAACTGCAAATCAATTATTAATTCAAAAATTCAAGTAGCTAAATTTGAAAACTATTAAACATTTTCTACAGTTAAATTAGTTATAATAATATAAAGCATACAAAACTTGGATTTGTAGAAAATTAATAAAACAAAAATATAAAAATTAAATGCTTCGAATAATTGAAGAGTATTAATAATTTAAAATAAAAAAGTGTTAGTAATGAAATAGATATAGATTTGATATAAATATATTCATTAGTAAGTGAAATTTTTGTTATGTATTGCTTTTGCTTTCAGTGTACATTGGCATTCTACTGCCCACGAGACAAAGTCTGCAACCCGTAGCCGTAAGCGTAAACGTATCCCGGAGCCGGGCTTTTCCCCTAGCCATCCATTCAGTATATTCTGAGCTGACAAAGACTTATAGTTTTTTCCCCATTTTCGTTTCGTTAATTTTCCATGGCACTTTGGGTCCACACTTGCCTGGTACTTACTGTTCTTGTTCTTGCCAGTCTACCCCCTTTACATGATACACAGTCGTACGGGGGGACGGATGTGAGAGGTTTTCATATTCAGATATACGTATCTGACATCTGACCCAGACGACCAGCGACGATCACAAACGTCGACTCAAATTGGTTTATGCATTTTGCTTTCTGGTGCCTTATGAATTTGCCATCATTTACATAAGATTTTTTTGGGCATGACTGTACCAGAGATCAGAGTTCAAGAATTGTGGAGAGAGTTCAATATTACATTTTTTTGTTAAATCTGTGTGGGCCTTGAAATGATTCGGAGAGTCTTGAGACCTTTCCAAGCTACATTTTTTACTTGCTTTTATACAAGAATTGATAAACCTTTTGGTCGGAATTTTTGTTTTTTTTTTAAAAATGTCTTTCCAGTTGTTCAGGAACTTTTCTTCGGATTGATGTAAATTATGTATAGCACGTTTCCTATCTTTTTAAGAGTCATTAGCAAAACGACTTAAAGAATTTTACATGAATAATAAATGTTATTTAGATTTTTTTAAATTGTAATGGTAAGAACATGAATGCAACGGCATATCACATCTTAAATTTCTGATTTACATGGTATATAAGTTTATTTAGCTTCATTAGGGAAAACTTTTTAAAAACTTGAAAACTGATTTCCCCGAATATCAAAGTTAAATAACTCTTTCCAAATTCTGAAACCTTTTCTTGGGTTACACCCACAACTCCCCCAACCTTAAATCGCACTAAAAGCTTAATGCAATTAAAGGGAAAGTGAGAGATGACGCCAATATATTAAGCTCATTCACATTTCATACACCATATATGGGGCATATAGGGAGATAACTGAAGATGTAAACCGCTGGGCCTGGCCGGTGTAATTGGCTTTGGTTCTTGGGCCGCCTGTCGATGGATGCACGAAAAATCGCAACACAGTGCGCGCAATTCAAATTAATTGCCGACAATTGTGACTTATTTAAGGCGAAGGCGCCATTTAATGCACCAGCTGAACGGTGGGAGTGCTGCACTGCAGCTGCGACTGATAACTTAAGCGGCACGATCGTTGTCCCAGACCAATTTGTAGTATTATGTAATTGAAATCGATGCCGGGGCAATCTTAATTGCTATACAGCTTTCGAATTTGACAGCCAACGCGGCTTACTTAATGTTCCGTTTATTTCAAAGCTTTCTTCACTATCATATCAATAACGATTTTACAATAAATAACCAGAAAGAGCACGCCAATATTGATTAAAATACTGCCTTTAGAATTGTCAGGATCTTCTTTTTGTGCCACTTTGCAATTAGGCCTATTTAATAATCAAATGTGTTAAACATTAAAATGCTGACATTTTTGTTTAATCTTTTGTTAATTTTATTGTTTTCCGTATTGGGATGTAAGCTCGCATTTTTATATCAATAGTAGCAGTACAAATAGTACATTATTTCATCCGAGTCAAACGGCTATCGATAGGGACTGGTTTGAATTTAAATTTAAATTTAAATTTATGAATGAACAACTTGATTGCGTTGTGCGATAATAATTAATTAATTATGGTTGTTGTTACTGCACTTGACACTGTCTTTCTGATGGGCGTCGCTTATCGTTTTTGGCGCTACTGCCTGTGCGGCGACTTAATTGTTTGTAATTAAATAAAATTGTACAAGGTCGATTACAAAAACATACTCTCGGGGCTGGTAAATCCATGGTTACCAATTTGTTTTAATATAAAAAGCCGGCCGGCAATTTAATTTGTATCGTGTATAGTACGTGCGAGGCGTCGGAAAATTGATTCCTGCTCATTATTTCATTAAAAGCGTTCTGCCAATTGGCTGGACCCAAAGAACCGGCTGGCCTATCAAATTGTCTCCCGCGCTCCGTGATTTTTGCTTGCAGTTCGATTTGATTTTATGAATGGAATTGTATCAATTGATTGTTTTGGTCTTGTTATCGTTGCCTTTCGATCGTCGATAATTAAGTCGGGGGTGTGTATGGCCACCCCCTCTCTATGGCTAAATAGGTTAGAATTATTGAGGCTCTGGTGCTCTGCATCGTTTGTGGTTTAATGAACAAATCAAATTGTCTAATAGTAATCCAATTTACTTGATTCGAGCTGGTGCCAAGCATTTTAATTGGTAAAAGAAGTGCCAATAAATATGGAGGGAGTGTGAAGTTGTGAAAAAGCGAAATTAGTTAAAGTCATTCTTTAAATTAAATGCCTTTATCTGTTAAGGGTCAAGCTTTACTAACCACATATACATAGCTCTAAAATACATTCCAGCTAAGGAGTAAAACCAAATTGGTTTTAAAAGTCTAAAATATCCAGCAAGACTCCTATTACACAATCTTATTTTGGAAAACTTAAAAAGGAATGTTTAAGTTTGAGTAAATAATTTCTGTCGGAAAACAAATTTAAAACTTTAGCTTGAAAAAGAGATTTACATTTTGTAAATTCAAACTTTCATATTGATGTTTTTAAATAGTTCACAATTGATCGAATTTATTTCAAAGCTTGTTCGTCAAATAAAAATTAAATATTGAAGTTACTGAATTAAATTTAAATGATAATGTAAAATAACTATTTGATTTTTTCTTTCAAATTTATAAATAGTATTTATATTGGGCAATTTTTGAGTAACGATGATGCCTTCGGGGTCACAAGTAAAGTCTTCAAAGTTTTAAAAGCTTAATAAAATACGCGAATATTGCTTCCCAATTTGCAATTAACACAAAACTGTGAGAAAAGTTATACAAAAAAATCTTTAGATTTCATTAGATATCATAATCTAGCCAATATATGTTAGTTTGCAAGAAGGTGTAAATTTCTTTAGAATTGCCAAACAATAAAAGTTTGCTCAACAGAAAAAACAGAAAGAATAAAAATTCCGAAATGCATACGCACTGGATTCGGATCCGTAGTCAGGGAAGGGATTCCGGAGGGGTTGTTCATGGGCGTCGGGAGGGGGCCGTCATGACATGCGGGCAAGTTTAAATTGATCTTAACGAAGCTTAATTGATTGTGACTGTGTGGGCATGTGCGTGTGACTTGCGAGAGTGTAGCCTACACTTGACGAAATTTCCGGAATGCAAATACCATCTATCGAAAGTAAATAAAGCTTAGAACTCCATCTCTTTGAACAGTGTAAAGTGGACATCAGTTTTCTCGCTGGGGGTACTGGTATTACGGAATCCAAGCCCAGGGGCATAGTTGAAAAAATATTTTGTAGTGAGTCCAACTCAATAATGGTAAAACATTATTTTAGGCAGATATCGTTTCTTTTTTTAAAAATTAAAATATTATTTTTTAAAGCCTTTAAATAGTTTTATAATTACGAAATAAATTAATTTGCAATTGTAATGATAGCAATTCCTACTCCAAGTAACAAATTTTGTAGTCAATAAAGGTAAAAAATGCGAAGCCAGGAAAAAACATATGTAGGTGAAATAATATATAATTGTTTTTCCTTTTATAAAGAACCCCCGCCAAACCAGACTAAACACAGTAAAAATCCAAGTTTATAGTTTGTTTATTTTAGATATCAACTGGTTTCATTGTTCACCACACAGCGTAGATCTGTTTAATCTTTGGGCACGCCGACTTAAGACGAAAGATTTGCTAAGGGAAGTATGCCAATTCACAATGGGCTCTAATGAAGTACACGGTTTTTGGGGATGGATGGGTGGTATTTAGTTTCGCTTAGGCGTTGGCGAAGTCAATGCCCTTCTGGATGTTCTTCTTCAGCTCAGGAATGGCAGCCTCCAGCAACTTCTTCTCGTAGTCGTTGAGCTTGGGCAGGCCGAGGTTCTCCTGCACGCCGTTCTTTCCCAGCACCAAGGGAGTGGAGAAGAAGGTGGCCTCCGTCACGGTGGACTGAACGTACGAGCATTCCACCACGTTCTTCTCGCCATTGAGACCCTTCAGCAGGGAGCCGGCGAAACGGGCGCCAGCATAGGCCATCGACAGGGTGGCGGAGCCGGCTCCAGCCTTGGCCTTGACCACCTCGGTACCGGCCTCCTGGATGCGCACGGTCAGCTTCTCGATGGTGTCCTGGTTGCCCTTGAACAGCGGCTGGCTCTGGGACAGCACTGGCAGGATGGTCACGCCGGAGTGGCCACCGATCACGGGGATCTGCACGCTCTGGGGATCCACACCCAGGGCATGGCCGATGAAGGCACGGGCACGCACAACATCCAAGGTGGAGACACCGAACAGACGCTTGGGATCGTAGACACCAGCCTGGAAATAAAAAGTGTATAAGAATTTGGTATCTTTAATGTGTTGATTATCTCACCTTCTTGAGGATCTCGGCAGCGATGGGCACGCAGGTGTTCACCGGGTTGGTGATGATGGCCACCAGGGCCTTCGGGCAGTTCTTGGCAATGGAGTTGGAGATGTCCTTGATGATGCCAGCGTTCACATTGAAGAGGTCATCGCGGGTCATGCCTGGCTTACGAGGCACTCCAGCGGGGATGACGACCACATCGGATCCTGAAAAAGGTAGGTACACATATATTTGTCATTAATTGCTCGAACACACTTTGAGCTTTGCTCTTTTATGGTTTCAATCTCCGTGGCTACTGTGCTGATAAGTACCCGCTTTTGATTACGTCGTTATAAACACCAATAACCTTTCAACGTCTTCAAAGTGGGTGCTACCAAAGAATATATTCTTTGCTGCTTATCTTATCAGAGCATAAAATTTGGTTCATGCAAATCACATGAAAAAGCTTTTCATTTATAGAAATAAAAGTTTTTAGAAATAATGGTTCATTCGATATAATTGTTATTTTATTTATTAAAAAAAAATGTTTCTATAATTCAATAATTGTTTTTACAGAATAAGTAATGTTACAACACATTTTTTGCAAGCTAACGACAAATTTATGAATTATTTTTTGTTTTTATTTGAATTAATAAAAAACGTTTACGGAAATTTCAATTTCAAGGAATACTATATTTAAATGTCTATAGTATAAGACCAAAATGACATCAATATTGACATTTAAATTTCTAAATTGATCGTAATATGTTGGCTATAATCAGTTTTTGATTTATTTTCTTTTGATGCAGTTTAAGATCACGTATCACAGGTGTTGTATAAATTCTTATGTTATATTAAATAAATTTAATTTTCCAAAAAGTATTTGGTAATAGTAATTATTAAATAATTTTTTGGAATATACTTAAACGGACCATTAAAGTTACAAGTTTAGTACATATCGTGAGTGATAGCGATTAATGACCTCTTCCCCCACCAATCCCCTCTTACTCTTAGCAAATTTTCCACTCGTAGCCCCCAGTCACATAACCTCACTCGCGGCCCCTGCCCTCTACTCACCCTTCAGGGAATCGCCCAGCTGGTCGGCACCGATGAATCCGGCGGTCTTGCTCTTTGTGTCGATGTGGGACAAATCGGCAGCCACACCGGGCGTATGAACAATGTCGTAGAGGGCCAAATCGGTGACCAGGGGATTCTGCTTGAGGAGCAGCGACAGCGGCTGGCCAATTCCTCCAGCTGCGCCGCAAACGGTCACCTTGTAGTTGTTCTATATCGAAAATGGAAAATATATAGCCCAGTGTTATGTCAGGTTTCATAATTATGGGCTCTAGCATCTAGATGCAGTATCATCCGGCTGTTACGTAAACACTTGCAGTGGAATGGTGGTGGGCCCATTCTGGCCGGGATTCCGCTAGATACGATGCTTACCTGCTGTCCAACCGAAAAGGTGCGCACTCCCTGCAGGGCCAATTGCTTCGTCACTTGCTTCAGCATATTTGCAAGGTTATTTGGTACAAAATATTGGTTAAACAATTAAACGAGAGCAGTTCTGCCAGCAAAATCCCACGGGCCAATGAAACAGATTTGCGAATCCAGTTGTTGTTGTTGTTGCTGCGGCGGCGGGGGTGAGCAGGGTTGCTTTTGGTAAAAAGCTTTCACTTAAACAAAAAGCTTTTGCTAAAAGACTCGAAGATTGATGATTTCATTTAATAATTTTGAGTGATGTAACCGAGTTTCTTCTTTTTAATATCTCTGGGCCACTCTCTTCCCGCTTAACACTTTTAAATTTGCTCATTTTCCGTTGCTCACAATTCACCGCCAATCATAAATTTCAATTCAAACTTGGGTATGTCGATAGGCATACAAAATAGTTAACAGTCGAAAAGAACTGCCAACTTACTTGCAGATACTTGTGACACTTTTCAGCACTACTCTTCAATTGAGCCGGAGAAATTTATTTATTTTTGTTTTGTCCTCCAAATGTTTATTTTATGCCATCAAATTCGGTTTTCAGAGAAATATAATCAAAAAGCTATCATCATAAAAGTATTTGAGGGACTGATAAACGTGTTGGTCTACCATCTGAATTCCTAACAAGATGAGATGTTGATGAGGTGAGATAAAAACATGACTCCCACATATTATTAATATTTATTAATTAACTGTATTCCGGCATTGGCAGTTTTAATGCAGGTCTAAAGTCAAAAGTAGCTAACAATTCAAACTAGCAGGTAAGATTTTACCCATAAATCCAAATATCATATTCCTTATAAACCGTATTTTCCACTATTAAGTTATCTCAAAACAAACCACAAATATGTCATCTTTGCGCCTAAGCAAACAGCAGCGCGACCATTTGAGTCTGCTCCAGAGACCCGCCGCCGATGTGGTGGAACTGTGCAAGTCCGCCTTCGATTACCTGATAAATGGACCTAATCTCGGCCGCTACGAGACGTTGGCCAAGAAGTACTCGGATTCAGTGAGCGCAGAAGCAGTGCAGCAGACTGTGGAGGCGCTGATATCCTTGTTGATAAGCGTGACAACCCGGGTGGGTAGTGGCTCCGTGAACATGCAGGCGGTACTGCGCCAGACTTTCCCTGATCTCGGCGACGATGTGCTGGAGGTCCTTGAACAGTTTGTTACGAGCAAGCGGAACTTTGTGGAGGGCTCCATCAAGTCGGCCAACATACGTGCTTATCGGCTGGTCAACCTGGACTGGCGACTGGAGGTTCGCACCGCTTCACGTAGTTTGCTGGAGCAGTGTAATGTGGTGGTGACCATGAAGCTATACCTACACACCGAACCCAAGAACGAAAACCGCGAACTGCTGGCCGTAGATATAACCGGACGCAGTGAAGCAGAGCTGAAGACAATGCAGGAAGACGAGCGGTTACATAGAAAAGATCTGCTGGTGCAGACAGATGTCAGCAGCCTGATGCACATGATCAAAACGCTGGAGGATGCGCTGGCCGAATCCAAGTCGCGGCGCATTCGTAACATAGTCGATGCCATACATTGATATGACTCCAGAACTCACACTCTTGTTAACGCTAATTTAATCTGGACCAATTTATTACTACTAAAGCTAACTAGAAAAGGGATTGCCTTGTGCTTGTGAAGCCGCCAGAGCTTCGGCGGCGGCTGTTTTTAGGGCAACCTTCTTTCGCTGGCGGTTCTCCTTCTTCTCCTCGGGCGTTTTGCGCAGCGCCTTAACACGACGTGTTTGAATGGAGCCCGTCTGTTGCTTGCCCAGATGGACACGTCCCTTGGTGTTGCCCAGGGCATCGGTACTGATATTCTTCTTCTTGCCCACCTTCAGCTGTTTGGGCTGCTTGCGTGCCTGCTTATAGAGATCCTCGCTGGCGATTTTGGTACGACGGATGGCAAAATCGGCCGAGGGCCCGATCTCCTCTAGCTCGATGCGCGGTGTCTTTTGTCCAGACTTCTTCAGCAGAATCCGGTAGGAACGCATTAGGATGTTCAAATCGTCGGTCACCGTGAAGCTGAGAACGTGCTCGATGCCCTGCAGGCGGATCGAGTCTACCTTCTCACGCTGGAAAGTGTCGATGAACAGGTTGCGAAGGCGCCTCAGTTCCTCGGTTTGCGCCCATTTGGGTCCATTGAACACCAGGCAGGGCTTAACGCAGGCACCAATCTTTTCATTCTTGAACTCGGAAATTGCCTGATAACGCTTGATGCCCAGCTCAAACATGTCCAGCACCTCGTTCTCAAAGATCCTGCCTAGGATAATGTTATCAGGTCGCTTTTTCGATGTGGAACCAAACGAGAACAGAGCAGCATCGTTCTTCATAGTCAAGCTGGGAATGAAGTGATGTTTACAATTAATAGAAACCAATTTAAGGTGTGTAAAACTTACAACTCCAGTGAGGAGGGATCGTCAAAAGGTGTTATGTCGTTCTTGCGGTTTAGGATCTTTACCAAAGGCTTCTTCAGCGCCTGCAAATCCTTCATGCACAGCTTCACATTGCCACCGCATTTCCGTCCGTCTAAAAAGAGCATTGTCCGGGCGGATTCTATCAGTTGTGGCTCCCTAGCCAGCAGCACCTTCTTTCCCTTGCGGGTTTTAGGTTTTCTGGAATTACAATCGGTTATATTTTATTGTATTTTATTACTTTGGTGCCTTTAACTCACCTAATGTGTAAAAGCGACATATTTAAATGCTTTCTTAATTAAAAACAAGGCGAAATAAAGTAAAATTCAGGCACGCACGTGTAAAGACGCTGCGCGACTAGAGAAGTCAAAACATTGATAGCACTATCGATTGATGTGACGGGCTGACTCTATTCGATAGTTTTTAGGATATCGGATAAAAGAAAAGAATATTGTAACTTTAAATATGTCTGTTTATAAAATTTGTTTATTCAAAAAGTATTTTTTACAGTATTTCCTTATTTATTTTGAAGGCTTATAAAATATTTTAATTTTGTTTAGAAACTTTTAGCGCTAAGATTATCATCTCCAACTGCACGCAACATTCGCCATTCTCCACGAAGTAAATAGTGATTAAGTTGGTACTAACCCCGAATGGCAGTTACATGTTCGCCAGTACGTTTCTTCGTCGGTTCTATATAAAGCATCGGGAAATGTTATAATTATGCTTCGCAGTGGCCAGAATCAAGGGCAATTGCTGGCCCGGAGCATTGCGCAGCTGACACGGGGAATAGGCAGCTCAAAAAAGACCACCAGAAAGCAAGAGAAACAGAATCCTAAGCTGCCAAAGCGCCCGGTCATTGAGATGCCGTTGGAGGAACCCCTTAATGCCAACTATTTGTCTAAAACTCTGGGTTAGCTATCAATTGAAAGAATACTTAACCAGTAACTAAAGTCGATTTATAGGTAGCAACTATAAAGCCTGGGTTACTGCCCTGGAAAAGCACCCCGAACTGAAGACTTTGAAGCGCAAAGACGTCATTAACTCCTACGACACGCTAAAATCCTTGAGGTATAGTGTGGACGACATTCTAGGCAAGCCAATGATCATCTACTACGGAGCTACCACACTTTCCAATCGGTACAGTGTCTTGCAAGAGTGTGGCTTCCACAACGTGACCATCCAAACGCTGGCTAAATATGTGACGGTGGTCAATAAACCAATAGAAATCCTCAAGTCACACAACTACATCCCTTTCGATGTAAAGGTGGCAGAGCGTCTGGCGGGGCTTTTCACGGACATTAACCTGTCAGTGGATATGCGGGAGCTGGGCAACGAAAGCATCACTTTGAAGAGCTTAAGGCAATCCCTGCTGAACGCCTACCTGCGCGAACGCTTACAAATGGATGAAAGTGACTTGCAGAAGCTTTGGCGCGTCTACACCCGCGTCCGCCACAAGAGCTTTCGCGCCGTGCAGGACACTGTGGAACTCTTGACCAATGAGCTAAATTTTAGCGCCGAGCGGCTAAGGAAGAACTGCTTTCTGCTTTACTCAGAAGCGGATAATGTGCGTCGCATCCTGCGGGAGATACCTACCATCGACTCGCAGGACATCCGAGAAATCGGTTTCCGACGTCCCAAAATACTGATGTCCACCTGCGATAGTTTAAAGCAAACCCTGCAACATGTCCATGCGTTTGGCATCAGTGAGGATGCCGTCCTGCGCTGTCTGGAGGTGCTCACCTTGGGACCGGATACGGTGCTGGAGAGATTGAGGGATCTGCAGGAGATCGAGGAGTTTCAGGTGCTGGGCACCAATCCGCGAGTACTGCGACTGGTGCACTACCAAAACAAAGCGCGGCTGCGTTTGGATTACCTTAATCAGCTGAGGGTCCGCTGCGCCTCCCTCCACATTCTCTCCTGTGGGTCTGAAGCGTTTGCTAAGTGAGTAATTATATATTTTGTTAATTCATTAACCGTCACATAACTCAATCGCCCACTGCAGATTTGCAAGAGATGGTTCAGATCGCACCAAAGGCCGCGATATTGTGGTATATTTGGGTAAGGTTTTGTCCAAAGATGTACAAGTACTGCGCAATCTGCTCTCCCGACATCCAAACTGGTGCCATATACCTTTGCTGCATGTAAAACAATGCCTGGAGTACCTTCGTGCCAAGAAGTTTAAGCTTAGTGAAATCTTTGCCAACATACACTTGCTTCTATATCCCATGTGAGTGCCTCATATTTCATTAAAAAATATATTTCAATACCTTCATCTACCCCTAGCAAACGCATTGAAGAAAAGCTGCATCTGCTGCAGTTGCCCGATGCTCAAGAAGAATTACAGTTGCCAGTTGCGGATTTCCATTCACTGAGCAACAACGAGATCCTGACTCTCATCCTCTACCTAATCGAATCTGAGTTTCACTTTACTGGCGATGGAATCTGGACAGAGCAACACACACATCACGTGGAAAACTTTAACAATCTGCTGCCTGATTTTCCCGAGAGCCTTAATAAGGTCTACAAATACGGGGTAAAACCTGCCGATAAGCTGGTCATGCAGCATTTATAGGCGCCACCAATGGAATTGTAAATAGTTTGTTATTAGAATTTGCAGAAATAATGAAATCCAACTTTAAACTTTAAAACTTTGATTGGGTTCTCCAATTCGTACGATAAAGATTTGCTTAATTTGCAGCTGCAAAGGGAAATATTTAAAAGTCCTTATCTAATCCGGATATTTTTGTTGTTCTCGGAATTCGTTAAAGCTTGTCGACTACCATACTCATTGTATTTCGATTTCTGGTTTAAAGCGCCGTCAGCCTCGGCTTTTTTCATAATGCCTGTTTCTTTAGTTGATTACCATATCTTTAAGCATTTTTCGTAGTGAATAGCATAGATATTGTTGTTTTTTAATCTCAAGATACATTTTATAGATCCACTAAAAACACCCTTAAACCACTAAACAAAAAGAACTGCAATTATGGCGATTCCAACTTTAGAGCGGCGAAATCTGTCTCCGTTTCTGTGATCAGCTCATCCTCGTTTACTTTCAAGGGAGCGCATCGAGTCCAAAAAGTTCCGTCCTCGCTGGCTGGCAGGGATTCCCCGGGAAAGGTGTGCAGCGACAAATCATTGAAAACATTGTGGTGTTCGTAGTCGTCCTCCAACGGTGTCTCTGTACAATGTTCCACTATTCTCGTTATGTGATCATCCTGACTTTTCCGCATCATTGTCAGCATTTCAAAGCTGTTCGAGATGAGAAAAACATTGGGCAGAGAGTCCCTTTTCCAGTTGGACCACAAGATGTTGTGCATCAGGGCGTATGGGCAATGGGGCAGATAGTAGAGCGTCGGTACCTCCGCTTCGTGTTTACCTGCGCAGTCTTCGCTCATTACACAACCCCCAAACTGGCGGATTAGTTCCTTCTCGCTGTCCCTGAAAACGGGATCGAAGAAGAGGGCCTCCTTGATCTTATGGTGCCGCTGAAGCCCAATTACGAAGGCAGCCTGATGAAGGGCATGATAGGTCCGAGAGAAGGGTCCCAGGCCCAGGCAGACAATCCTTTCCAGCGGTTTTGTAATCCCTTCCAGTTGGTGCTGCAGGGCTTCCATGGCCACCAGGAAGTAGTCGGTCTGGCACATCTCTGTGCACAAGTTTTCCAGGCGTCTGAAAGTGGGTTTTGTTTTTCGAATCAGTGACTGCGATGCGCCTCATATACTTACGGCTTAAATTTCTCCAAATTCACATCCGGGCAGTCGTTCAAATAGTCGCTCTCTGATTTGTGGCGATCCCGCCGCCTGAGGCACTTCCGGGCCATCCATTTCTTGCGTGTTACCACCTGAAAATCTTCGCCAGAGTTTGCCATTCCGAAAAGTAAATAAACACGTATCTTCTTCTTAGCACATCGCCAGTGTGACCGTTCTTTCGGTATTCGATTGATACACAGAGAAATCATAATTCAATATTGTCAACTCCATTTTGGTATGAATAATAAGGCACCTTATTTGAATTGAATAGAAAATCAAAATATTGTAAATTTGTGAAATATATTAAGTTTTCAATAATATGATAACAACACACTTTAAAGACTTCTTTCTCTTTTCTTTTCTCAGTGTATCAGCTGTTGTCTTTTCTGCTTCTTCCTGCAGATGATATAAATTGTTTTTATTTGCCATGAACGACCCAAACAAAGCCATCAGTGTGAATTTGTCTTCTCTGCTCAGCCTGAAGGCAGAATTGCTAAGGAAGCAGCATGAAGTAAGATTGGCCAAGGCCACCAAGGCATCCGCCACCGAGTTCCGGCCCAGCAAGAGTAGCGTCGACAAAGAAAAGTCCACAGATCGCGGCTACAAGAAGGTTGAGAGCAACGATGACGCCAAGGTGTACGAGGCGGAGGACTATGCTCAGTTGAACAAGTCCCGGCGCGTCCTGGAGGCCAAGAGCAAGTTCTACGACCGAATGAGCCGCAGCGGTGGCAACCTCAACTCCGATGACAACTGTCTGGTCATGTTTAACCGCAAGAAACAGGAGGCGGACCAGGAGCAGCTGCCACAGAGCTGTGAACCCCGACAAAGGCTGAGCAGCAGTAGCAGTACTAGTGAAGAAGACGATGGCCAGGAAGATGACGAGGTGGAGTACGTTGATTGCTTGGGTCGCACAAGGAAGTGTTTGAGAAAGGAACTAAAGGAGGCCAAGCGACGCGACAGGCAGCTTGCTGATAGCATGCCGGAGCGTTTGGATCAGACCAAGGCCAACTGGATGATAGACACTAAAGGTAGCCGCGAGCATGACAGTACCCACAACAGCGAAAACGACGATGATAGTGAGTCCATTATTGGACCACGGCCCACGGAAAGCGTCTTCAGCGATGCCCTGTCCACGATGACCAAGCACGACGAGCAGCGCTTAAACTGGGAGCGCAAAGAACAAGAGAACGTGGACAAGCCCGATGTCCACTATCAGGATGTCTTCTTCGATGAGGCCCGCACCCACGGCGTTGGATACTATGCCTTCTCCACGGACGAGGACGAGCGCAGGAAACAACAGCTGGAGCTGGAAGAAGTCCGCAAGGCCACGACCGCGGAGCAAAGCCGGCGGGACGAGATGCGCGCCAAACGGGACAGGCTCGTGGCCGATCGCGTGTTGGCGGCCAAAAACAGGATAAGGGCACGCAACGGCCTTCCACCCATCAGCAAGGAGGACTACGAGCGAGAGCAACAGCAAAAGAATGAAGAATCAGCGGCCGAAGCCGCAGAACGTGAGCGAGAGGAGCATGAAAAGAAGGCAGCCATTGAAAAAGAAAAGGCAAAGCAAGAAGCAGAACTGGAGGAATTACGCAAGGATCACGTACGCGATTGGGACAGGGATAAGCCTGGTGTGTCCAAGCGACTTGACTCAGATGGCGAAGAAACTCCGGAGGAAGAGTGGAAGTACAAGGCCGAGCGGCTGCCCATGTCCCAGGAGGAGTGGAACGCAAAACAGCGGGCTCAGCGGCAATCAGAGTTTGCTCCCATGCCCGAGTCGGTTTCCCTCAAGCGCAGCAACTTCAGCAGCATGCCACCACCGCCGTCATCGCAGTGGCACAGTGGTCAGGAGCCGGAGTTTCACAGCTTTCACAGCACTAAGCTGGAGAAAAGGTTCCAGCGACGCAATTTTACCGCCTGCAACCAAGACGATCACGATCAAGTACTTAGCACATCCGCCAGTGCTTCGGGTGCAGCTATACCTCCACCTCCAGGATTAGATGACTCTGCTCCAGCGAAACGGCCCAAGTCTCAGGCCGATCTAGAACGCTCTATCGAAGAGGGTCTGCGGTTCCTCCGCAACAACTGCGACAAGGGCGTTCTGGGTAACAAGGCCACCTGGACGGCCAAGGCGGATTATTAAGTTAAGTTAAGAGTTACCCTTCATTATAGTTTATTACTTTGTGTAAAGAATATTTTAGAAAAACACAATACGCCTAGACAAGCTTTCTATTGTCTGGGTTGTTTGAGCTAATTTCAACAAATGTATTGTTAGATTTAGCTACGGCTACATCAAATAATGCATTCTTACAATTCCTGTTGAATTTGAATTTGCCCTGTGTCCAATTCCATTTCGAAAAGATAAACATGTACATAAAGTTTGAACTGTACTTTTCCAAACCAAAACGAAGTAATTTTTCCAAATACCGCAGAGTTCGTTTGTAATCGAAAACGGGAATCAAAAATTAACAATAACAAATAAAAATTATAATCCTAATATATTTTGGCTTCGGTTAATTTGCTCACTAAAACTAAAAAGAAAAAAATTGATTTTATGGACAACTGTTAACTCTGTCGACACAATGACGATTCTGGGTCGTAGGGCCGTGGAATTGGCTGCAAAAGAAACTAATATAAACTAGCGGTGGTACCCTAAACGTACAAAGTCTTGCTAAGCTAATGGTAATATTTTCTAACTTGCATATAACTAAGGGTTAAGTGAGAATCAACTGGAGCACGCTATCTGAGCTAGTATATTATTGGTAATTGGTGTTTTAGGCAGACAGCAAGCTTTCCGTTTCATTTGCAGTGTGGCCTAGAGCATGTCGCGATCCACCATATCGATGACTATCTCGGACATCTTCTTGCGGCACAGGTCGTTCGGTGGAAAGTTGAGCGTGGGCGCCCCTACATCCTCCTCGTGATCGTCGCTTCGTGTCAAGTACATATCCGGGGCGTCCTCCGAGGCGCAGGTGCTGATAGGAAGGATGTCCATCGCCAGGCCAAGAGCAAAGCGTCCGTAAGTCTTCAGCTCCTCGGCAAAACTAAAGCGGTGTGTAAACTATTAATTAACTGATCACTCTATTTAAATCAAATCCTTACAGATCCTGCAGTTTCTCCAATGTATCGCAGTGATTCGGCAAAGTCGTGCACAGGATTTGCAGCCATCGGAACAGCTCCTCTGTGTACGTTTTGAGCAGTGTCTGCAGCTGCGCATCCCGCATCTCCTTCGTGGTACAGCAGTATAGCAGATTGGCAATGTCTAGGGCGATGGAACTGTAGCGTATCAGTTGGAAGTCAAGTAGAGCCACCTCCAGCACCCGCTGTGGGTCCTCCGGGTCGTAGTGGTACAGAAAGTTGTTCACCCAACAATCCCCGTGGCAGATGGCCGACAGCGGGGACTCGGCGCTGGCCAACTGCACCATCCGGCCGAAGAAGGAGGAGCTCTCCGCAAAGTTGCTGATGGCCAGGACATACTTGGAGTCCGCGGGCAGGACCTCAGAAACCATCTGAATTGCATTCTTGGTGAGGCGCTCGTAGTAATTTCGATACCAACTCGTGTTGGCCGTGCAGAAGATGCCTTCGCTAATGACGCTGCACAGCTTGCTGAATTCCAGCGGATTTTCGAACTTGTACGCCAGACTGAGGGCATGTAGCTGGGCCACTTGCAGCAGGACGGACTGCGTCTCCTCCAGGCTGAGGCCTTTGTGGCGGTCAGACATCTGAAAGCCCCGTTCGCGAAGATCCTCTACGGATAATCAAAGTTTTTTTTAAGTATTTAAAAAATATTCTAAAGCTTAGATGGAGCCACTATTATTATAAAAAAATCAAATCAAAACAAATATTAATTTTTAAAGCAAGAAAAGTATATTTTTATTATTAGCTATTATTACTAGTTGTTCTAATAGAAATATAGAAAAGGATTAAAAGCTACATAAGAGTTTTCAGATTATCGAAAGTTAATATTTATATGATTAGAGGGTTATGAATCATATGATATTGATAGTTACCCATTATGAGCAGATCATGTCTGGCCGAATAGCACTTGGGGATGGCACTGAACACGGGTGTTTCCTGGTCCGTTTTGCTTGCCTGGAACTTGAGCAGCTCCGGCATGATGGTAGTGTAGAACTCCACCTCGTTGCTGTCGAATAAGCTGGAATCATTAGACAGGGTCTACATATATTATTAGGGCGCTACAGCACTCACCGGAAGAGCTTGTCGCTCTTGTAGGCCTCCCGGGCAACCAGGCTCTCCGGCATCACCTTACAGATGACGTTCTGTTCCCACTTGAGACTCCTTCGTTTTCCGGTAAGTTTTATGCGATATAGGGCGGCCGTATAATTATCACCCCGGTCGGAGCCCTGGGCCAGCTGACAAAAAAATGAAATGTGTGAAAAGATAAAAAGATCATAACCGAAAGTCTCTCGCCCCTAATGTCCTTACCTCAAAGGCATCGATCTGCACTTCCGGTTCCACGTGCTTAAAGATGTCCTGGAACGCTTCGAGCGACAGAATTTGTTTGCCATCCACTTCGTTTGCCGCTCCCATTCCGGTTTGTGTTGTTGCTGCAGTTTCTGTAATTCCCATTTTCCCAGGAGTCCTGGCTCTTACAGGAGTCCCTTTTTCGCTGTTCCGTGTACAGTGTGTGTTAATGTGTGTGCACGCTGCACTTTTCTGTTTTTAATTCCCGGTGTTAAAGTTTATTCATCGATTTTACTCGAACAGACCCCGCTACGAAATTCTTCTTCTTATTTTTTTCGTCCTTTTCTTACGGTTTTCGTGCTTTCGTAATCCTTTACGTAATTGCAGCCCTGAGCTTTACGTATGCAATACGGCCCTACGTTGCTATTTAATTGCTATACCTACATATTCGTTGGTGGTCAATTTAGCGAACTAAATTTTAAACGATAAGCTTTATATATATTTCTATATTTACATATCAAATAAAAAAGGTAAAAATAATTTTGCAAAGTAAATTTATGTTCAAACGTAGCAAAGCTTGTGGCCATTTTTGAGCGTTGCCATACTTTTTCCTATTCAAACAATCCGAATCTGTCAAATTATTGACAAAAATAAAACACAACGTAACATTTGCTGGAATTAATTTTATCGAATAAATTTCATTGAATTAAATCATTGTAATTCGGAAATAAGAAAAAACAGTATATTCTAACCAGCAATAACCTGTTTTTGGGTGAACACAATTCGCACCCTTTGGAACAGTATATTTCGTCGTCCCCAAGCGAAAATATTCAGCAGATGGAGCAGAAGTTCACCGACATACACCTGGATAGAAAGGGTTCTTCACAGCAGTTGGAGCCATCAGGTCCTCCGACTAGTCAACTTGGTTCCGAAAAGATTTTCAAGCTAGTGGCGCCCAGCCACAATTTTCCCAAGGAAAATAGACGGGGAAAAACTTCAATACGTTTGGACAAGAAATTCCATACTGAATTGCGTCGGCATATTGCTTCGAATCTGAAACAAGGACTCTACAATCTGAAGCCGTTATTGCCCCGGCGATGTCAATTTTGTCGCCAGTTTTTGTCTGTGAAAATAAGGAAACACGAAATTATGTGCCAAACAGAGTGGAAATTTTATGAATTTGGTTGCCCATGCGGTTATTTGAGTTCATCATTGAGGTCCTTTGGAAACCACAGTCGATTCTGCCATGTAGATCAATACATCAAAAATATAGGGATTACCGGTTGGTTCCCATACGTCAGCACCGGATGGAAGAAATATTTGTCCCAAAGACTTGAAAATACATATGGTTCACCATTAATTTAAGGAACATTTTCCCCAAAAACGGCTATCACCAGCAGTTTATCCAGAAGATGAGAATTTCAAGGTCCAAAATAGTCTCTTCCAATAAGGATTACGGGCTTTTAAAGAACTAATTATAAATAAACTTAACGATATCAACAAAAAAATGTTTCTTGCAAAAATTCCCAGGATTTTTCTTAATGTTCGTTTCTAAGACTAATTTTAAAAGTTATAATTAAGTTGGTTTATGTGCAAATTGGAAGCTCTTTTTACCAAGATTCAATACTATATATTACCCTTTTGCTGCAATGGTCACCTCAGCTGCAAGTGCCCCACCCCAGCAAAATGCTCTGCATCAACGACAGCAGCTGGAGGGTACATGTAATTCCCAATAAGTTCCAGCCAAAGGGTATTCTAGGTATCAGATTTCCTTTTAGTTTTCACTTTAAATATTAAATTAAATTAAAGTTTATCCGGCTCGAGGTCCAAATTTGGGCTTAATACATTTTTTTAAAACTAAGGTTTATAAATTTTCATTTCCAATGTTTTAAAAACAATTTGGTTCGAAGACGGTTATAAAAGATGTTCCGTTTATTTTTATTAAAGTACGATTATTATGTATATTTTATAATTGATTTGAAGCTTACATAGTAGTCTAGAAAAAGTGAACATTTAATGTTATTAGTATTACAAGACGCTAATGCTACCGTTGTGTATTTTGGAAAATGACGCTGCTTCTGTTTTCCAGGCTAATAATCCGTGCTGGACTTGAGCGTTTTGAACGACATCAATTTACGAGTACATTTAGATTTAGAACCTGTAGTCCCAGCCGATGCGGGATCAGTCGATAAAAGCAAAAGAACTCATACCCGGGTTCAGGCCAATTTAAGATGACCTATTTTTGCTGGAAAATAAAAAAGTGTTTTTAGATCAAAAATATTAATTTCCAATAAAATATTAATATATTCTACCGCTGGCATTATCGTGCAAATTAAGATGCATATTTTTAACTTTTTCAAAAATAAAAAATGTATACGAATTCAAAGGACATGTTGAGCTTCACCGATATTATACCAATATATCTTTTACTAATTACTAATTTTAAATGTAATTGTAATGAACATAGGTTATAGAAACGAGAGTAAAAATATATTTTCTGACAATTTATGGCCTAACTTTAGTAATACATTTATTTTTTTTTTTTGAAAAAGTTTATTGTGGCTGTTGATTGGTCACCAGTCCCATGTCCTCCTGCACTTTCGAGACCAGAGGAAACGGTCTCTGTGGCCAAGTGCGACGTTGGAGCAGAGATTCTGCCCTGGCCAATTGGCGCTGCAGAGCCTCAATTTTGGGATAAATGTGCTGCTCCACAAACTCAGTCACGGTGTACTCATCGTACACCTCCCACAGCAGCTGCTGTGCCTCCCGCGCCATCATCCGCAGCTCCTCGATGAGCATCGGCGACCTGGCGGTCAGATCCCGCACTCTTAGCGGCGAACTGAAGTTGTGCCGCACATTGTAGTCGGAGAGCCAGGCGCTCTCGTCGCGGGTTTGCTGCAAATAGAGCCCGATCTCGGCCAGCTTATCGAACAGGCGAAGGACATACTTGTAGATCATGTGCCCCGGATAGTTGCAGACAGAGAAAAGCTGGCTGTGATGGGCATTTGGATTGAGTTCCAGCCACGGATGACCAGATCGCCGGCTGTCCGGCTGAATGGCGCACTGCAAGACACGAAGCAACTCGTTCTCTTTCGGGTTTGTGCTAAAGTAGCCCTTGGAGACGGTGGACAGGGACGTCATCAGACTGGGAATGCCCACCGGCAGCAGTTCACAGAGTACGGCGAAATGATCGTACCGCTGCCAACCGGTCAGGGCCAGACCCCGCAATCCCTTGGAAAACCGTCCGCCCTCCTTGGCAATCACCGCCAGCCAGCGGATGTTGTTCTCCAGATGTTGCTGCAGCGGTGGCACCATCAAGCTCTCCCCGAAGGCTCCCTTGTAGGAGGACGCTGTCCAGGCGCCGGGGAAGACCTTCGCATAGGTGTCCCACAGCTGGGGTTGAATGAAGCGGTAGATGTCGCTGGCATACACCCACACCATCGGCTCCACGTAGTTCCCAATCTGGGACTGCTGAAGCTCGCTGAGTGACATCGATCGCAGTTGGTCGTCCCAGATGACCACTCCCAGTTGAGGCCACTGACGGCGGATGAAGTGCGCCAGGCTGACCACGTGCGACAGGAAGAGCTCACTGCGCAGTCTCTGGCGGCAGGAGGAGCACTCGCCCATGCGCTGCACCTCGTCGCACCCGATATGGATGTGGGTGAACCGGATCGGTGCGGTGGGAGCGGCGGAGGCGGGCGTCGCCTGACCCAAACACTGCAAATGCAACTCGATCACCTGGGTGATCATCTGTTCCAGCAGCGCCGTACTCTGCGGCTTGCTGGGGCAGATCGACTGCGGACTGACGGACAGCTCTCGGAGTTGCTCGAACCCGGAAAGCTTGAGCACGTACTCCATATGCCCGAAAGTTTGGACGAGGGGCATCACGGTCAGACCGTGGACAGCAGCACACTCCAGGAAGTCCTGCAGGGAAACATTTTATGATTTCATAAAGAAGTCAATATTTAAGAATGAATATTTATAAGGTTGCCTCAGAAATAAATAATGGTTTTCAGAAAAGTTATTCCTTTAGTTTTTGAAATTTGTATTGTTTTAAATCGTTTAAGCTTTTCAAAAAGTATAAGAGTACAAGAATTGTCTGATGACTTTCGAGAACTTTTAATTTAAAAAAAAGTTTTTGCTGGGTTACGGATTTGATTTCTCTTCGTACTTAGATAATTCTTTTCGGTTGGTTTGCAAACCATTATTGAAAAATAGAGAGATTTCTTGGACAGTTATATTTGACTTTCGGTTGAAATTTAGTTGCAACAGATTTCCGAGACACCCCCGACAATGACTGGTTGACCCACCTTCAGTTCATCCTCCTTGTAGGCATTACGCGCTGCCAGTGGCTGGAGAACTCCGCTGTAGGGGAACATGTCCTCGTACTCGATGAGCAGACCGGTGGCCCCAAGTGCACGCAGCATGGGCAGCAGTTGCTTAAGGAAGCCCAGCTTGGGCGGAGCGCCCTTGAGATCCAAATGCACCAGACGCTCGGTGGGAGGCTTCGGACCATCCGGCCCAATTCCAGCCACCACCGGCACCCCCATTCGCTGGAGATCGTGCTCGTACTGCGTCTGCCGCTCCGCTGAACTGAGCATTCGGTCATCCTCTCCGTTGGCATTCAACTCCTCCATCCCGGCGTTCTTCTGACGCTGCTGCTGCTCAAGGATCTTCAGGCGCTCCTGCTCGAATAGATAGCTCTCGGACATGGGCAGCGGGGCCTTCTTTGCTTGCGTGGGTCGCAGGAATCGCACGTTTCCCAAGCGCTGGACAGGCGAAGGTGACTTCTCGATGGCGTTATCCTTAAGTCGCTCGGCTCTCAGCACCCTATTGGCCTGGGCAATGAGCTTCTGGATGATGTGCACCTGCTGGTAGCCGGAGGACTGCTGCTGCTGCTGCTGGCGTTCAGAGCTGGAGGAGGCGGCAGGTGGCTGCGAGGCGGTTGTCGTATCGATTAGTATTGCCCAAGTCCAAAGGCCGAGAAGCACCAGGCCAGACACTACGAGCAGAAAGGAAAGTTTTCGGCGCCAAATAAATATCCACAGATTTGAGTGCATCTGCAGTGGGAAAAATTGTGGAAATGGCAATTAAAAATTGTGGCAAAATATCTATCACATCGGTAATTGTTGTA
Source organism: Drosophila fuyamai (assembly GCA_018153365.1). NCBI lineage: Eukaryota > Metazoa > Arthropoda > Insecta > Diptera > Drosophilidae > Drosophila > Drosophila fuyamai. The sequence goes on along the minus strand of JAECXW010000116.1, from coordinate 7,093,438 downwards.
GATCGCAAGCTAGGGGCTGTCTATATACTATGTAACTATTATATTTAATATGTTTGATTATAAGTAATGGAGAGGGTCTTCAAAAATAAAAGTAATGCTATAATTTTGGTTGCAATAGACAATTTTTTTATTTAAGGTTATATTTTTAATTTTAACATATAAATTTATTTCCCTATTTGAGGCAGCAAATCTTCCTTGAATGTAAGGTAGTGGCATGAAAGCCACTGCAGTGCAGCAATGTAAAAACTTGCATCACTTTTCATAAATATTTGAAGATCCAACAAGTAGCCCCCGGAGTTATGCTATATAAATCCACCCACAACTGGCGCCAGCAGCCGCACGTTACTCATACGCCACCGTAACGGGCAGAGCAACTCATTGAGGTTGAGTTAAGGGCTGTTTCCATTGTTGTTCTTGCAGTTCTTGTGGGTCCTGGCCCTGCCTTTGTGTTTGCTCAACTCCTGCGGCTGTGCGCCATGGTATCGAGTTCAGAAGACTTTAACAGTGGCCAAAAAACTACATACTCGTATATATTATTTATGATTTCCAGCAGTAAATCATTTGCGGTAAAAAGGAACAGTCGAGAGCTGCTTAGTTTTCATGGTTATTTCAATATTTATTTTCGGTTTTATTGTTTTTTTTTTGTTTCCGTGAAAGTTTTTTGCCTTGAACCACAGCAACAGGGAAAGCGGTCTGTTTCATGGTTTAAATAGCTTGGCTGATAGTTTAAACAGCCTCATCTGACAGCTTATTTAAATGAGTCTCTGGCAGAGTCATAAAAGCAGCTTGCTCAGGACTCTTGCATAGGTGGGGATCTCGTACAAATAGGCGGATAAGAGTCGGCGATATATAGGAGTGCAGGATGGCAGACAAAAACCAGCAAAACTAGCACGCTTCGACAGGCGATAAATGCAAGTGCTCAAGTGGAAATGTGCAGCTGTCTGGCTGGCGGAAATTGAATTGAGTTTTCACTGGGCTGCCAGTGGGTGGTGGATGGCTGAGCGTCGTTTAGGCCACATCTCACTCGGTTCGCTGTTCGTGGTTTGTGAGTGGCAGCAAAGACAAACGCGGAACAGTTTTCAGTCCTTGTGGACACTAGTTAGTCGGTGGAGTGAAGGGGTTTTGCTGGATATTCGGTGTGACCCCCCAAAAGGTTTTTTAATGAGAAGTTTGCTGTCTTTCCTAATGGTTAAAGAAAATATTTGCAATGCGAAAAAAAATACAGAAAAACGAAGAGGAAAAAAATGTTAAACAGTATAATGCCTCTGATTTACTATTGATTTGAATTTGTCTATCCATTTGGTGTAGGAGTTAACCATTTTATAAAATAAATTCATTGCTTGTTTAAATATCAATTCAACCACTTAATTCAAGAGTAATATAATTCATAGTAATAAAGTTTCACGAATTTCAATTTTATATTGAAAATAGTATTTTATATTTGTATATTTATTTTTGTTGCAGATTAAAAGCTTATAATTTCCAAAAATCACTAATTACTAAAAATCAAACAGAGCAATATATTATTGATTTTACCTGAAAATGGTATAAACTCTTTATAACTTTTCAATCGGATTTTAAGCCCACATCACCAGCCACACAGGTTTTGTGACTTCAACAAATATTCGTCATCAATTTTGCATTTGGTAAATGGCCAATCGAAATACGATTGCTGACCCATTTGGCTAAATCCACAATTGCATTATTTCGCTCTCGCTTTCTACTGACTTTTCGTCGCCTGTTTTTGGCAAAATTATTCCAAATGGAAGGAGGCAAGGGGAGGAGGCCTAGAAATCCTGTGAGTTTCTCTTTGCTATATCTATATTTTCCCAGCCACAACAACTACTTTGAATGGGTGCTCTCGTTTTTGAGGCGCTTTGTTGGCTAAAGTTCCTGCCAAGGATGCAAAAACGGAGAAACCAACATAGCAAACAGAGGCGTCCGAAGGGGGTGATGTGTGTGCGGCGATATGAGCCAGAAACAGAACAAGCACCCTCATTCGCCTCCTCTTTCATGTGCAATTTCACACTCAGAAATATTAAAGTTTATTTGCAACCGAGAAGTAATTGTTCAGAAATCGAAAGTGTAAAAAGAAATTCAAGGAAATGTTTTCAAAAAAGTGCGAGGATCATTCTCCTTGATTAAAAATAAACTAATTACTTAAAAACCTTTTTAGTGTGTTTTAAATTGAATTCTGTATTACAACTTCTTACCTAATAATTCACGATTTTAGCAATAATTTCAGTTGTTGGGATAAAACTAGTATACAATGCGGTAGTACAGACATTTCATGATATTACTTTTAAGACTTAGTATAAATTGTTCTTTAGAAAGTTTCTTCTGACAGTGCACACTTAATTGTTTTCACTTTCTATGTTCGTTACAGACAGATCCTGACAAGACACAGTCTCGACAGGACAATGGATCGGTGCTAATTGCATTCGGCTCGTCAGACAGAACCGAAAACAGTTTGGGGCGACTGTTTCCCAAATTAAATGTAATTGCGCCACAAAACCGACAGGCCAATTTGCAGTCGCAATTCACGGCGTCCCTGGCCAGGCGTTCGTCCATTTCCTGCCTGGCTGTGACCTCCACCCACTCATTCAATCTAGAGCGGTGCCAGAAATAGCAACCATGTCCTGAACACCCCACCAAATGCCGCTGTGAAGTGTCCGCCCACCACACTATTTGGCAGTTTGCCACAAAAATAAAAACGAAACTGAAGTATTTTCGAAAAAAAGAAAACACCCCAAATATGAAACATGAAAAATCCTTAAAGCGGACTCTGACAGGAACTCAAAATGCACTGAAGCGGTGTTTATGACGCTCCATTCGCAGCGCTAAATGGATTTCTATTGGAATTATTCAACTGAGCATCAAGCATTTTTTTTTAATTTCTGAACGCAACGCTTTAAATTCGTAAATTAAAGCTATTACTATGGACTGCACAATTTTATTTTGACTGCAGCACACTAAAATAATAAGTACAACATGCAATCAAATGAAAATCAGTTATAATTCCGTGCGCAGGTTAATAAAAACTGACAGGTTTTTAAATGCTTCGACATATGGAAACTTATGTGATTTAAATAACTTAGTCGCACAGTCAATTGGTTTTAAATTACAAATTAGTAACATTGGTATTTAAATTTGTGTGTAACCTATTTGTTAAAGTAGCTGATGTATGGTTTATATGCAGTCATTTTATTTTTATTAACTTAAAACTATAAATACTATAACTATTAATTTTCAGAATAATATTCTAGTCTTGGATCCTCAAAATACAGTAAAGATTTGTAACAGTATGCAAATTTAGTAAGGATCGTCGACTTTTCTTCATACCACTCCAGGGTGCTCCTCCTGCTCCTGAATTCAGTGGCTTTCGCGACGCTTATATTGCATTCCCTACTCTGCATTTCAAACAGCAAAAATTTGCCTGCCTTCGCAATACAAAAAGGAAGGGAGAAAGCCATGGCCAAGCTGCCTTAACTTGGCATTAAGGATAAAGCTGCCGGTCAGCCCATAGCTCACTTTTGTGGCCCCTTAGCAGAAGTGTACACGGGAAACAAATGCGATACTTTTATATTTAGGACATATATTTTCCACCTTTACGATTTGATTAAGAGGGTATCCAAAATAAATGAAAGCAGTCTGAAAATATACATATATAATAAATAAACACACCCATCTTAAAGGGAAACTGGTTTATTTTGAAATATAAGGCAACCGTTAAATTCAATAGCAAATCCCCTGGATTTCAAGAGTTTGTATTTTTCCTACTGTATTCCATTTTATCAGCGGAACTAGAACTTCTATATTGTATTCTGCGCTTGACACGCTCCATGTGCAAATCGTGGAGCATCATGTTCTGTAAGTAGTAGGGGTTTTCATTGGGTCCCAGCTCCGGAAGGTATCCGGACACTCCTGGTTCCAAGGAGTCGTCGCTGTCCAATAGCGAAATGCTATCGGCGTCTTGAATCAGGTGCATGTTCTTGAAGCGCTTTTGGAAAAGCCCGGAATCGCTGGATGAATCGTCTTCTAATTTGCGTTTCAGATTATTTAAAAGTCTAGCCATTCCGTTACGTTTTCTACACTTAGTAAGTTGAAAGAAATTTTATTCAGAAAGTTTTATACATTTGTATGTACTCTCAAGGGGTTATAGACTTCAGAGGCAACTAGATAAATTCCTGGCGGGAATTTTATTGATCGAGCGTTTGAAGACACTCATTGTACACTTGTAATTATGAATTATATCGGGCTTTATGCCTTAATTATATTCTTTATTTAGTAGCTTTAATTATGTTAACTTTAAGCTCGATTAAGATGTCAAATATATGTTAATAAATAAAACAATTAAACTATTAATTTCTTTCAAAATTAAGAACAAATAAAATGGAGTAGTCTGTCCTTACTAAATTTTCTCGTGGTGTACAAAATGTTGAAAGGAGGATGAAGCTGAGTATAGTACTTGGGCTTGCAAAATATTGTGCTAGTTTCTCCCTCCTTTAGCTTATCGGTCTGAGAGCCATAATCGGCAATTAGGCCATTTAACGCCTTATTAACGTCCATTAGCAGGCGGCCACTAATGGACGATGATTCGTGGGCCAACTACACCAGAGAATATCCATCTTGTTCCCATTTTGGGATGCTTTCTCGGCCAGGCTCGAGATGCCTCGATGGCCACTCAAATAAATTTCACCAGCTTGGAAGTGCAGCACTTGTGCCTGGGGAGAACGATTGAAAATGGTGTTAAGAATTTAAGGATAAGAGGGGCAGGAGCTCGATAGGATTGCATGGGAATTCCCAGTTGAAATGCATCAGGAAAATCAAGAGTAATAGCTAAACCAAGGAAATATATACCCAAGGATTGCCTATATACGATACCAAATGCATATGGTTCAGTCTCTATCCAACGCTATATTTATAAACTAACAGCCAGAAATGCAATGCCATAAAGCACTTTAATTCCGCCATAAGCCCTTATATTTTGTTGGCAACGGAATGGCACCGAAATTGGCAATCAAATGCTTGCAAATATATCACCATACCCACTTTCCCCTCCCTCAATCAAATTTATAATTGGGAAAGCAAACAGATTGCGAATGAAAATGAGAGCAAACAAAAAAAGAAACGAAACTTGTCGCCAGCTGTAATGAAAATATTCTGATTAACCAGTTCTGCATTTCCCGACCATTTTCTTCCCTCTTAACTAACAAAGTTGCCGTGCTCGAGCGAAACTTTGCAAAAGCTTCAAAAATTGTCTGCATTCCTGGCTAGTCTTAATAAAAACGTTGTTACCTACTTCATAAGTAGATTATAACTGCAAAAGTTTAGAGAGAAAAAAACAACCAGAGGAGGAGGAAAAAGAAGGTCGGGAAATTGAGGGGGAATTAGAACTCAGCATCCATAACCGTGCAACACTCAGTTTGTCCGCTCGAAAGCGCTAAGCAGCAAAAAGAAAAAATCAGAAAGGAAAAAGCAAAACTGTCACAGCAACAGCTGCAGCGCGTGTTAAAAACTGAATCCATAAAAAAGTGTCACTTTTATTGCCTCGACTATGCGACACCATAAAATAAAAATCTCGACATGCATTTAAAAAGACTTTAAATGTGTTGAAATGAAATTGAAATTTGTATTTAAATATTACAGAATAAATATAAATAAAATAAGAATATAATTATTTTCGATTTAAATCTTAAAGGATTAATAAAAACAATTAAAAATGTTCTTCAAATTAGCTTGAATTATTATAAACATGAAATGATAGAATATTACTTATTTTTGAACAAGATAAAATTGCATTATTATCAATTTCCTAGACGCGTAAATTTAAAAAATTTCGGGGTTTTTTAGATATTTTTCATTACCTTGGCGACAGCTAAAGCCCTACACAGTATGCCCTGCGACCAATGGGTATAGAGAAATCACGGCAAGGACACGTAGCTAGTGTCCCGCCTCAAAAGGGACCCTCAACGACGCCGTGTTTATAATTTGAAATGATTTTTTGCTGCATTTTACTGCTAACAAAACGGGTGACAGAGCAAAGATAGCGGACGAAAAGGGGGAGTTTGGAGTGGGGAAACGTGTTTGGACATTTTGCTTGCCGTCTGTGTTACTGATTTCTAGATAGTCCTGCGAGATACATAATACATAAATATATGTGCAGGCTGGGCTGCACAAAGGTACGTTTGGTTGTTGTGAGGTCAGCGATTGTTGTTTGGCCACGACGTGCCCGACGACACTGTCTTTGCAATAGAAAATTCGATCAGAGCTTACATTGCACATCCTGTTGCCTGCATTCCACATACCCACTGGCAAGCAGGCACATATGGTTCAGTTGAGCTATGCCAACATCGATTTCAATTGCATTACGAGCCTTACAGTGATTTATGAGTCTTCTCTGGGAGAAAAATAATTTAAATGCTAGAAATGCAGGCAAAATGAACTGGTCTCGGTCTCATGGTTCATTTTACTCATTTGGATGTGAACATTGTGTTGGGGATGAAAACTTATGTTCCAGAGGATAATGATGATTATTGGAAAATCGCAATCATAATCAATTTTCGAACATTAAAGTATTGCACTCTTTAAGTGCCACTGTTATCACATCAATTAAATTTAATATGAACCGAATTGTACTGCACAAAATTTATGACTCTTTGAATTTATAGTCATTTATTAAATTTATTTGTATAAATGAACAAACAAAATGCAGAGATAAAATTGTGGTCTAAGCAAATGAGCATATGCAAAAGTTTTCATTATGGGAAGTTTTAATTATCTTTTACCATAAAAAAGAGTCATTTAATGACAATTTTTTCCATTTTATGCTTTATTTTTAGCTTAAATCGTTGTTAATCAAGTTTATATAGCTTTTTCAAAAGTCATGCAACGCTGCGTATGCGTGATATTTATTTAGCCGTGGTCAGGCCATGCAAACATTTTGCATCATTAATTCCAACTGTCAACGAAATGCAAATGCAAGTCTGTTTGTTTGAATTCCATTTGTTTGTGTTCATTTCCAGTTCGCAGTGTTATTTGTTATTTGTGAAAGGGGAAAAGCCAACTCCGAGCGCCTTTTAATTCCCGTAAAAGCCATTAAATTCTCTTGTTCAGCAGGCGGTAAAATGCAGACTAGGCTGAGTTGCCAATCCCCATTTGGAAACCGCCTCTCAAGTGCATCGCCTGGTGTGTTGACTTGTCGACTGATGACAGCAAATGACGAGTGCCGACAACAAAATGTTTACTAATGCAGACCCAAAGCAGTGACAGCAACGGGGCGTATGGTTGATGGTGCATATTGGATGGCGTTGGCCCACTTTTCCGGATTGCCCATGGAGGGATGAGCGTATGGAGAGGCTTCTAACAAGGCAGCTGCTGTGACGTCGCTGATGGAATGCGCTCTACAGCTCCCAGGACCCTCTCGAACGGGGACCGAGCTCTGATTGATGTTTATGAATTATTAACTAACTGCACGGAGAGCAGCTCAGCTCCATCCGCTTTCGAGCCCCCACGTTCATGAGTTGATGGATTGCGATCCATGGAAGGAATGACTTGGAAACTGCAATCCCAGCACACATTGTTGCAGCACCGGATTAAAAAGTTTAAGCCCCAGGGAAAGATTAAGTGTAACTGATTCAATTATTCTTAGACGATTTAAGCTTGAGAGCCTTGAAGTCGAAGGTTTGAAATATAAATTTAAAATCAGACAATTGAATAATTTTCATTTTTTATGAACTCACTTCAACTGTGCAGACTTCAAAGTCCACATAAAGAAAAGAATAAATTTAAAAACAAAAATAAACTATTCAAGTTTATTACGAAAATTTAAGCTACAATCTTCCACAATTAAACTTAAGGAACACTTCCATTAACAACTTAAATGACTACAAGTTTTAAATTCAGATGCATAAACTTGGATATACGCTTGATTACTGCCTAATAGTTTAAGCTGATTACAAATGAAAACACAACTGTCCAAAAGACATAACCATAAACGAAAGATTAAATAAAATACCTGAAAGTAAATGTTCTTTCTGGATTAAGTTGCACATCAATTGAAAAGTCCACAAAGTTCGGATAAAGAGGGGAAACTTTATCTGTTTTAAGTTTACAGCTTGCATGTCACAAGTACCTTAATGCTTAAAACCCCCTCTTCCCACGCCCACACAATGCAAACTTTGCTGCACATTCCGCATGCACAGAGGTTTTTGGATAAGTTTTAGGGTAACCAGGACATGTCAAACACTTTAGTTCAACTTTGGGTCAGTTGTTTAGATGGCTGCCTTTTGGCCATGGCTTTGGGCATTAGCCAAGATCAACAGAGTTAGCCGAACTTTTTGTCCAATTTCGTAGGGACATTCGAGGTGATTGAATTTGTTAAAATTCGTTGTGACTTCATGGAACAAGTGCTGGATATATGTGTATGTGGACAACCGCATTGTGTAATTTGTCTTGCACTTGCATCAGATCAGAGCAGAGCACACAGACGCTAGCCAATTATTCACTGTCAGCCGGCGGTGCAATGTCAGACAACACGGCGTATGCGCAACTCCGGCTGTGCTGTCACCCGCACACTTTACCACCACCCCTTACTTCTAAAATGTCTTAAAAATTAATTAAGCCAAGGCAGAGAGGCAGAAGCAGAGATGGGCGGAGGAAGGGATGGAAAGGAGATTAGATGACGGAAACCAAAGTCAAATTTAACTCTTCCTAAGCCAAGTTCCTCCCACGGGGAAACCTATTTAATTTTAGACAAACAAAGCGAACGGCCCAGCATTTCCATATTTCCCAACAGCATTTTCCCGCCTTTAGACGCATTTGCATAATATCTCGTCTTCTGCAGCAATTAAAATATTTTCACTAATTTCATTTTGGTGCAAAGCCAGAATTACCATGCAAATTATAACAATTCAAATGCATTAAGTGCAACAGCAAATAACCATCCTCTCGACCCTCACTTTGCATAAACGCTCCTCCATTTTCATTTTGCATCCTGCAGATGCAAATGGGTATGCAAAGTGTGTGAGCATCGAAAACGGCAACAAACAAACGGAGGGTTCATTTCGACACGGCGAAGGCCCAACACGCTGCATTTAGAATTTAATTTGCATCACAAACAATCAAAAGAAAGGCTTTAGGCTATTTTAACATATGTAAGTACAAGTAAACCTCTAATGGAGAAACTATTATTTACTCAATTCGGTTCGGTTTCCTAGTCTTTCAAATTTTAAACCACATTACAAGTAAGAAACTTTAAAAATGTATATCAAAACAGTTTCACTTCGTATGCCACAGAATAAAAAACAAACTGATTCATAAACCTGCGTAATTATAATTCATATTATTTCTTCACAAATGTATATTAATTAGGCAATAAATGCTCAAACTCTTAGATTGAAGATATAAATAGGAGCATTTATGTAAAAAAAAAGTAGTACTTGTATTTGTTTCTTGACAATACTAAAAAAAACAAGGATCTAATTGTATCACTTCTGGAGTCCATAGGATGTGTCCCAAATTTCAAGTTGATCATGTTACTGGATCTTGAGAAATATATCCTGAAGAGTGGGTCCAAGACCACTTAACACCGTCTTAAAAATACACAAAATTAAATGTTTGTGATCCTTGTTTAAATCGATTGGTAGAAGAGTTAAAAAATCCCTAAAAAATCTAATCATATTATACTGATTTCCCTTGGCAGCTCTTTGCAATTATTTTCTAGTTCCAAAAAGTAATCCTGGACCGCTTTGGATTGGGCTCTTTGACTGCGCCTCCGAAACCCAGTAACGAAGTTCCAATGCCCAGGACAAAGTTGCAACTATGTAAATTGGGGCAGGGACACGAAATGAGCCTAGGAAACTTTTGCCTGCGGTCTGCAGGACTCCTACCAACTGGTGCCAGTTCCGCTGTCTGGCCTTCGTCCCATTTTCCCCCCGTTCCAGACCCATTCCACTTTGCATGCGAGAAATGCGGCGTATTTTGCATGGCTTCCAAATGAGATTCCGCTGCGAGCTTAATGCTATTGTTGCACGTTGCACGTACTACCGCTATGCCCCGTATCCGGCGCATCCTGCTCCACGTCCTGGTTGTTTACACTCGCGATGTTTTCGTTTTGCTTGTCACCGTCTGCCCAAAAACCCGCAGCAGGCTCCTCCATGCCGCTGATCCACTCGGCATTTAACTCCTCCCGCAGGGCAAGGTCTGACTTCAATACGCACTCATGCAAATATAATCGGAGCACACGCACACCGCTTTCCCTGTTCCTTTCCCGATTCCCCAGCATTCCGCAGGACATGTCCCCATGCGATGTCATCAGCAGAAGCGATGGAACTCTAAATAACTTTTAAATGAAGCACAGGATGCATGCATGACCGCCAAACAACTGGACACAGTCAGCCAACAAATAGTGGGCAAGCTAGGAATGCTACGTTTTAGAATTTTCCAGGACTTGGTTTCGAACCAAAAATAGTAATATGCAAATTTGCGAATCCTTTGTATGGAATTTGACTTGAAAACCTTATTTATCGCTGAGGTTTTCAAAATAAATTTCTTTATTCTCAATTCATTTATTTCTGTTATAGACTTCCTTTAAATAATAGTTATGAAAGGCTATATAATTATTTACCTCCCTCCAGTTTTATATATTTTGCTTAAGTTATTCTTACTGTACAAAATTCTTTTATGCGAATATTTTAAAACTAATCGACCTACACCTGCTTTACCGGACTGCGGTATATTTTGTGAAGCCCTTCCTTTCATGTAATCTCCCGAATCGCCCCATTTACCCGTTCCCTTGTCCGCAGGTTACGTTTCACGCATGGATGCTTTTGGCTTCCCTTCTCTTCAGCCTTCACATCATTGTTATACCCGTTACTCGTAGAGTAAAAGGGTATATTGTATTCGTGCAAAAGTATGTAACAGGTAGAAGGAAGCGTTTCCGACCCTATAAAGTATATATATTCTTGATCAGGGTCACTAGCCGAGTCGATATAGCCATGTCCGTCTGTCCGTCTGTCTGTCTGTCCGTATGAACGCTGAGATCTCGGAAACTATAAAAGCTAGAAGATTGGCATTTTGCATGCAGATTCTAGGAGTTCCTACGCAGCGCAAGTTTGTTTCAAAAAGGTGCCACGCCCCCTTTAACGCCCACAATCGCTTATATACGATTTTAAAAATTTAAATATTTCGGAAAAGTAAAAATGCAGTTTTATTGTGTTTATCAATACCTATCGAAATGTAGAAGAAATTTTTCAAATCGGACCATTCGTTAAAAAGTTATGCGTGATCAAAGTTTCTATCTCCATCTCCCTCGCACTCCCTTTACCTGAGTAACGGGTATCTGATAGTCGGGGCACCCGACTATAGCGTTCTCTCTTGTTTTAATTCATCTCGCATTTCCTTGGGCTTATATTGTGGCTTCTGGCCGCCAACTCTGCTCCACTCGGCCTCAGCGAACTTGGACAGAATGGGCATACTGGACATCCTGGACAGCACGTCTCGTGGGAGCGGTCCCAATATACACAATCTGCGGGGGGATGTATGCGTGTAAAATTTTTTCATTTTCCCTGCTCATGCGTTTATTAAAATTGTAAAAATATAACGGGACTTCCCTTTTCCACTGCCCACTTTTCCCACACTCGCTTGCGGTGGCCAAAGTGTGAATGTGTGAATAAATGAGTTGTGTGAGCGAAAAGTTCCCCAGTTTGCCGTGGCTAATGAAATATTTAAATGTAATTTTGGCGCGTTAATCAAAATGTAGTTAATTAACTGTGGCGGCGATGCTTTAATTAGGCCATACAGAATATATGCAGATACTACTCAAGGGATGTCTCCGAAACGAAATCGATTCGCAAAAGGAACTTCTTTAAGGAAGAGCAAAACACAAATATTGGAGTGGGATAAAAATAAATATAGCCTACTTTTATGGGTTAAACGGGCATTAATTTTACTTTTGCCTTTAACTTTAAGTATGTGTAAATACAAGCTTTAAAGAAAAGTTTGTTTTGCACTTTTTAAACTCCATATAAGGTAATAAAATCTGTCACCTCAAAAAACATGAGTTTATATAACCCAAGCGCAAAAATTGTCAAAATATAAAAGGGGTGTTTTTTTAACCTATTTTTGTAACCAGTTGAAGAGATTTTCCGTTATTAAATTTAATCTAAATGAAATTCTCGTATTATAAACTAATCTTAGTGCCGTTGACCATTTGGGGCAATGATATGTTGAGTCAGTACTCGAGGGCATCTTGAAGGGGATTACAGATTGTAATTCAACCTTTGGCTTGCCTTTTTTCAAGGCAATTGAATTACAAGTGCAGCAACCTGAAAATACAGCCAGCACTTGGGCTGTAAGACGACAAAGGCGGAAGGAGCGAGGAAGAGACCAGGCGGAAGCGGAAACGCCTGCCACCGGAGTGCGGGGCTTCATAAATCCTGGCCGGCAACGACCGCAGGACCCGACAATCCACCCACTTGCCCCGATCCACTGAAATATGCTTGCGTCAGTGCCATGCCAAAATCCAGCTGCAGCTGCTCCACAAAACGATACAAGCAGTACGAGTGAAGGTCCACCGAAGAGAAATACTTTATCCTTCCACAAATTATTCACTCCGATGCGCTTAATCCGAAAAAATACTATAGCAGGAACTCCTTAAAAGCGAATTTCAAGCAAGTCCCACATAATTGAATAACAATAAAGAGACGAGTATTAAAGGTGGAACGACATTAAGCATTCTTTCTTTTTCTCTTTTTTTCTCTTTCGATGAGCTCCTAATAAATATTGATATTTTATGGCATGAATTAATTAATGAAAACCATTTTTAACTTTCACTAGGCCATTTTGAAATTATTGAAAACTATATTTTGGATAATAACTAATCGTATTAAATATTTCCTTCACTTATATGATCTGGCATATTTGTATCTACTTTTCCCAATGAGTTTATATTATATTGAACACTAAAAGAACAACCTTAACTTATAGAACTGGCCCTTATAAACTTTTTATTTTAGAAATGTTTTTACAATCTTTATAAATTTCAACCACAAAGTATTAAACATACAAATGTTTATATCAATGATACCAAAGTGAAGAGATTATATTAAATGACTAAAGGTTTTATCTGCGGGAGTCGGACTGTTAATGACACTACAAAAAGGAACTCGCCCCATCATCAGTTTCCCATTCAATTCTCGCGTTCTTCACCTTTTCTCTGCTGTAATTGTTCCAGCATGTGAGTGTGTGCGTTAATCAATTTGCAAAAAGCATTAAATTATCAAGCAATTAGTTATGCGCGAGTAACAAATACAAAGATAATGCCATTAATTAAAGCTTAATTTAATTACTGAGAGTTATGAGTCAGGCGGAATACCGTGCTTCACATTAAATGTAAATTAATACAGATTTGTGGTTCGCATCTGGGGACCAAGTTTTCCACTAATGGTGACAGCTGCAAATGCGCTCCATGGTTAAATTCTCGGGAGCAAATGCAATTCAGTGTTTCCAATTCGAAATGTTTCTAATTGAAAGCGCCATTGTGTGTGTGTGTGTGTGTGTGTGTGTGTGTGTGTGTGTGTGGTGCTTCTGTACTTTTGGATGGGGCACATTTCGCTAGCATTGCAAAAAAATAATGTTTGTAAACGAAAGTCAACCGGAGCTGGGGCCAAACCGCAAACAAACAAACATCAGCACAAAATCTGATTTCGATTCCAATTTAGAGTGAACAGAAAAAAATGTAGCCCTTGGGAAATGTCGCCCTCGATTTTGACAGAATTAGAAATGCAAAAGGATTACCGGGCAAACGATTTGCCCAATAAAATGTGTCAAATAAAAATTGACAAAGGGGTCCCCAAAAGCGCCATTATTCATTTGGTAAACGATTGCCCGCTGGGGGCAGAGAAAAAAAAGGGTACTCAGGGGCTTTTTGAGTGTTCCATTCGAATGCGCAGCCTTGCCGAAGGCCTCAACACTTTAGAATGTTCATTGAAAAGTGCCAGAACTACATATATGAAGCATATGCAAAATAAGCGAAGCTCTTAAACTATCCGTCTTAAAAGGGGCAAAATGGGGTAGTGGGGAACGCGATAAATTCGGTCATCACGTGCTTGTTGGGTAGAAAAAAAAAAAAGAAATCATGAAGTATGTGGAATTTTTTTCCAACTATTTTCAAACTCAACTGCTAGGGCTGTATAATCCTCTTTGCCTTGGAATGGTGTTCAATCAACAGTCAATTTGCTCAACTTCATGGCGACGAAATCGCGCGAATTGCAGGCAATTCGAAAAGAAAAAAATCGCCGCACAAGTACAGTAATCGCGAACAGTTGCAGTTGCAGACTAAACTTTTCGCTTAGCTAACGGTTTCCATTTGGCGGCAAATGCACTGAAATGCACTTGCGCACTGAATCCGTTATTTTCAGAGCGCCAGACATAAACAAACGGGCACCTGGCCACACTGTTAACGTTAACAGTAATGCAACAATGTAAAGCAACAACTTGTAAATGCATACACATAAAAATGACGCCGGCTTTTCTAAATTCCCCTCCCATTAATTAGGTAAATATATGTATAAAAAGAAACAACTTACCCACTGACACCTGAATTAGCAGTAAATTATATGTTGTCTAACCACACTCTCCTTAAATAAAATTACAAATTTTTTTTTCGAACGTTTGCAGTCCTTTCCTTTCACTTTAGTTTGCACTATGAAATAAAAGCCGTATTGCCACAATTTGTCTGGGACAATCTAATAGCTCTGGAAAAGCTTATTCAACAATCTGGCAGCTCCGAAAAAAGCTTTCCAACAATCCGGTAACTACAGCATATATATTTTAACCTATCTGGCAAGTCCAGAAAAGCTTTTTTCACTGTATGGCAACGATTCATTTAGCGGGTACGCCGTTCGAAAACAGCCGCCACACTTATCGAATTTATAAATCACATTAGCAAAGACACCTACTATACTTATCGATAGTTAGTCTATGCATGCTCCGTATTTAGCGAGTACGTGCTCCATACATAGCTTAGACACTCTCTATTATTAGCGAGTACTCTCTCCACAACCCTATCGATATATCGATAGCAGCGTAATTGGTCCTCTCACCTCTACGAACGAGACGAAGACGACGACGACGCAACTTGTAGCAGTAAAAATATTTATACGATTTGGCCGTGTTTAATCGAATTAACCAAACTTATAATCTATTAAATGCAAAGTGAAAATGTGAACGTTGTGTTTGCTTTCGAAATGACATCCATTTAAAATGCATTTCAACGCAATAGCTCGCTGTGAAAATTTCGTACAGGCAAAAAAGAGCCGATTTTTAGTGGAAGAAGAAGCAAAAGCAGCAGCAGCCGAACAGGCAGTAAAAGCAATCGTCAAATACACGGACAAAGCGCACGGTGAATGAAAGGCGTGTGAAGAGAAAACTTGCAAAAATTACACCAACAACACTGCGGCGGCAGGCGAAAAAGTGTGTTTAGAAAAGAAATTAAAAACACACGCATATATACATGCACGCAAACACACACGCACACACTAACGAATAAACACACAAATGCAAATCGAAGCAAGAGAATTGGTGCAAAAAAGCTAAAAACAAAGTAAAATAGCGCGCGGTTTAATAATAAATAATTGTATGTATGCGCGCAAAACATGTGAAGAGCCGGGGAGCCGCTAATACAAATACGAATACGAAAAATCAATGAGATTGTAATAAAATTCCGAATTCTCGCTATCGTTCCCTTCCTCTCTCGCACTCGCTCCCGCTCTCTCACTGTCTCTTGTCTTGTCTTCTCTCTCGCGAACAGCAGCCTCTCGACTTGTGTTTGTGTTTCTTGTTGATTTTGTGATAAAATTGCAATCAGCCCCACACGACACTCGCCATAATAATAGTATTCAAAGAATTAGGGCGATCGAAAAACCAAGAGTAATCAGGAAAAGGTGCGTATGCAACAGCAGCAACAATAACAACAAACGGCCATCTGTGAGGCTGTGCGTGCGCGTTTGTGTGTGTGCGAGAGTGTGGCAAAAAGTAGAACGTGCGAGAGAAAAAGAAAACCCGCGTACCCAATTTGATGACGTCTTCAACTAGGCAACAACAATGAAGAAATATCGGCACTAATGTAGATTTTACTTATTTTTTAATGTGTGTGAGAGCAGCGGCAGAAAAGAGAGAGAAAGAGAGATGGACCGGTATTTTGTAGTCGCTGTAATTTAAAGTACCATAACCCTTTTTCTCAGCTTTTAACGATCACAGGTTTGAATAGATCCCTATTGCCCGGTTTCATAATAGATTCCGATAAGACCTTCGTTTTAAATTGATAACAGCTGACAGCCCATAGTTTCGCTCTCTGTGTACATTTATCAGCTCACTTCAGGCCGTATTCAAATAATCGGTCGTACAGTTTTTCCCAGCCCTTGGATATATTCTGTAGTGCTTAGTAACTGATGCACCTGTCCGCAGAGCCAATTGGTCTTATCGCCACGCGCCCTGTCTCTCGTGGTTGTCACTCAAACCACCCACTTGCTCCCATACAGTGCCACCAACATTTGGAGCCCCCATTTGTACCCTCCACAGACGATTTTTTCTATGAAAGGTTATTTGACTGACAGACGGACTATGCTGCCCGTTGGCCTTTTACTACCTTTCTATGTTCTAAGCCGAAAGGCCAAGAGCATCACTCACTCACCTGAGCGACGCATGAAAGTATTTTCAAAAATATTTTCATCAAATGTGTAGTATATTAATCAACACAAATTGGCTAGCAAAAAATCCTGTTAGTTGGTTAACTTAAGTTTATAAGGTGAACAACTTGCGCTGTAAACACAAAACTTATAAACGATTTAACTTAGTAAGGTTACTAAAGCAGAGTAATATTAATTTTTGAAGGTTTAAGAGACAAATAAATAAGGAAAAGTTTTGTTTATACATTTTTTTTGCGCCTTTATATTTTAAAGCGTGAGTAAAAAAATATCTAATACTTAAAATGTTTAGTATTTCTAAATTCTTCAATAAGAAATGTTCATAAGAAAATATAACTGTAGGTTAAAACATACAACTCGATTTAAATGTTTTTTTTTTTTAATAAAGGTGGTACAAAAGTTTTGACCGGTAGTGTGGCACTTGTGCCGTTTTGTCGGCAATGCGCGCGCTCCCTCTCTCGCACTCACGCAAGTACGCTCGCACACACACATAGACGTGCTTCACACATGCACACGAAAATTTGCAACACACATACACACAAAGTGACTCTCTCACTCATGCTCTCTTCTTTTCTCTCTCCCTCTGCTCTTTTTTTCTGTTTTTAGTGGTTGTGCAAGAAGAAGCAGCAACAATCAGGCAAAAAATACCTGAAAAAAATAAACGGTAAAACGAAGAAGTGGCGACACACACATAGCCGAAGAGTGCCCGCTAAAAAGTTTATTAACTAAAAATCCAAAAGTAAAGGCACATAGTGCGTTTTATTCCCCATAAGCAAAAGCCAAAGTCAAAATATATATTTTAATAAAAATGGTGGAAGTAATAGAGCGGCGGAGAACGGCTGCGTGAGCCCAAAGCGCGGCCAATTAAAAAACAACAACAGCAGTACACAGCAGTAGCAGCAGCCGCTAAAGAAGAAGAAGAAGCAGAAGCTGAACCGAAAGAGGAGGAAACAGCAAGAGCCTCGAAAAAGTACATAAAAAAGTATAAAATTTAAATAAGGTGGAAGTTGTCGTCGGTAGACAAAAAGCGAACTAGCGACGAAAAAGAGAGGCGAGAAAAGCTAAACTTAAACCGAAAGCCACCTTATTCAGGCGCAACAATAACAACAGCAGCAGCACCAGAAGCAGCCAAACATCATCACACAAACCCACAAAATGTACGGCAAATCAAAGACATCGGCGGTTCCATCGGACGCCCAGGCCCGCGAAAAGTTGGCCCTGTACGTGTACGAATATCTGCTGCACGTTGGCGCCCAGAAGGCGGCACAGACATTCCTCTCGGAGATCCGATGGGAGAAGAACATAACGCTGGGAGAGCCGCCGGGATTCCTGCACACTTGGTGGTGCGTGTTCTGGGACCTTTACTGTGCGGCACCAGAGCGCCGCGATCAGTGCGATCACAGCTCGGAGGCAAAGGCCTTCCATGACTACGGCTTCGTGAGCTCTGGTTATGGAGTGAACGGAATTGGACCAGGTGGCCCGCACAATGCCGGTGGACCAGCGCCTAGTCCTCTGGGACAGATGCCACCCGGCGGCGATGGCGGTCCAATGGGTCCCGGCGGACCGATGGGCCCCAATTTCTTCCCGAACTCCACGATGCGACCGTCGCCACCCACGCACGCCTCCAGTCCGCAGCCGCCTCCATCGCAGATGATGCCAGGCCAGCCGCCATTCATGGGAGGACCCCGCTACCCGGGAGGACCACGGCCCGGCGTGCGTATGCAGGGCATGGGCAATGAGTTCAACGGACCGCCCGGCCAGCCCATGATGCCCAACAGCATGGATCCCACACGGCCAGGCGGCGGGATGGGGCCGATGAATCCGCGAATGAATCCGCCTCGCGGACCCGGCGGCATGGGACCTATGGGCTACGGTGGACCGGGAGGAATGCGCGGACCAGCACCCGGACCCGGTGGAATGCCGCCCATGGGCATGGGCGGAGCGGGCGGCAGACCGCCGCAATGGCAGCCCAATGCTTCAGCGCCCTTGAACGCGTATTCATCGTCATCGCCAGGAAACTATGGACCGGGACCCGGGTCGAATGGACCGCCGGGACCGGGGACGCCCATCATGCCGTCGCCGCAGGATAACACGCAAGGCGGACCAGTGGGTGGACCCGGCGACAGCATGTACGCCCTAATGAAGCCAGAATTCCCTATGGGCGGTGGACCGGATGGCGGAGGAGGTGGAGGCGGGCCCGGAGGCATGGGCCCAATGGGCGGCGGGCCCAACTCAATGGGTCCTGTACTTAATGGAGGCGGCGGACCGGACGGCTCCGGCCTGGACGGAATGAAGAATTCGCCGGCCAACGGCGGACCAGGGACGCCGCGGGAAGATTCCGGCAGCGGCATGGGCGACTACAATCTAGGAGGATTCGGCGGACCCGGCGAAAACGATCAGACGGAATCGGCGGCCATTCTGAAGATCAAGGAGAGCATGCACGAGGAGGCCAAGCGGTTCGAGAAAGACTCGGATCATCCGGACTACTTCATGCCATAACAACATCACCAGCAACAGCAGCAGCATCAGCAGCATCTCAACACGGTGGCAGCCGCTGTGGCAGCTGTAGTGGCGGCTGCGGCGTCCAATGGAACGGCAGGCAGCTCCTCGGCCGCTTCCATAGCGGCTGCTGCTTTAGGAGCCGCCGCCTCCAATCTGCTCAGCAATGGCAACAACAATTTCTGAAGGCAAAACCCACACACAACACCACACACACACAGCAAATAAGAACGCGGTAGTAGAAATCCTTGATACATAAGCATAAAGTAATTAACATTTAACGCATATATGAGAAATAGAGAAAAGCGAAACAAAAAAAAACAAAAAAACAGAAAGCCCTTAAATATAATAGACTAAAGCAGACAATGTAAAATTGTGAAAAGATCAATCGGACGTATAAAAGCATTCTGTTGCCACTGCCAATGTCCTTCGCCCTAGATTTCTTGCCGTTGATTTTAGATTAGTTCGTTTCGTTGTTGTATTCTATGCTTAATTTTAGTTTTTGATCGAAAATTCAACTCTCAGAAAGGCAGAGAAGGGCAGGAGAAGGACAAAGGGCAGTGGAGAACAGAATGGAAACGTTTCCCAGCAAAACTCGAGATATTACTGAAAAGTAAAGAAAAACAAAAACCAAGCAAGCAAAAAAAAAAAACAGTAATCCCAATGAACAAGCAAACACAGTCGGTCTTCTATAAGTCGAACTATAACTGGAAATACAAGTACACTTACAATACTAAATTGAAGTTATGTTTATGGTTCGAGTTATAGTAGTTCGTCTGTATACTTAAAGTGATGTTAAACATGTATGCAACAAGTTAAGTAAGCCCTGTGTTAGTTTAGTTGTTGCAAACACTCACCTCACAAAACTTCACAAGATCCATTCGCCTGTCCCCTATTTATACCCATTCACTTGCTTATATAGAAACTCGAAATCATAATCACAGATCAATTGTTCGTTAAGCAAGGCAAAAATCGAAAGCAAGCATATAAATGGAATAATTATAAAGATATGCATAATACCTAGTTGAGTATATAGTTAGCATTATTGGACTTGTATATGGATAGTCTGTAACCCACACTCATACACATGCTGCAGTCTTTCTGAACTGCTCCATTTTGCCGAATGGGCAATGTCTAGATCGTTTCGCTATGCCCAAATTTTATTCTTTTTGTTTCTCATTGTACAAATTGTAAACTTGGCACTTTGTGGTCGTTTCTTTACGCTTTTCTATTTTTTCAGTGTTTGTTTGTTCTATACATATTTGTTGTATTGTTTCGTGACTTTTTGTTTCTCTCATTTGTCGTATGCCTATGTATGTATTTATATTTTAACCAAACACTAAAATGAAAACCATTATTTAAGTTCCTTCCAAACTGCGAGCAATACCATTTGTATGAGATATGACACGATCTGTACGATTTCCCTCACTTTGGAGAGCGGCAACAGTTTTGCACTCGTTTCGATTTCCTCACGGCATTGTGTGTGCATTAGGGCAGCGAAAGAAAATTATATAGAAAGCTATATGTAAACATTATATATAGACAGAAACCGATACAGAAGTAGCCTATTGTATGCACTAATTTATTGCAAAATAGCTACGCGCATAACTATAAGATTTAGCTGTTTAATATGCATATAAAGTATATATTATATATTTCGTAAAGGCAGCAACAATTGTAGAAACATAACCTAAAGAAAAGTTTAATTCAAAATATCACACCTAACATGAATGCTGTACAAAACAAAAGTCTTAAAGTACATATAATATAAATAAAGCTATATACACATTGTATATGTCTGTGCTTGCATCCTTTTACCGATACAGCACATTTTGCATTCATAGAAGAAACCAACCAACCCGTATGGTAGAATTAGATTTGAACTAAGTTATAAGCCCTGCAACATAAACAAATCAAAAGGAATAAACATAAAGAAACCTATGGAATTTCTTTATAACAAACACACACATACACATTAACAACCCCACACACAACAACACACGAATCAATTGATAATATAATTAAACAAAAAAAAATGGAAAAATCTATTTTAAATATTGTATATGTTTAATGTGTCGGAATTTAAAATATGAACGAAAGGAGAAGAGAAATTTATAGTATGAGCTGCATGAATTATATCT
This sequence comes from Drosophila fuyamai, assembly GCA_018153365.1. NCBI lineage: Eukaryota > Metazoa > Arthropoda > Insecta > Diptera > Drosophilidae > Drosophila > Drosophila fuyamai. Next base: position 7,072,092 of record JAECXW010000116.1, on the reverse strand, counting down.
AAATTATAGTATGGAATGCCGCATCAACGATGCGTTAAGCGAAAAAACTTAAATAGTAACTAAGATAAATTTATTACTAACGCTTAAGGTTTGAGCGTTTCAATTGCTGGATCTATATATAAACAACAAAATCTATGTATAATGGAGCGGAATTAAGTAAACAAAAGTATAAATCGCCCAAACCACAAATAACAAAAACAAAAAAATGGCAAAAAGTAACACAGAAAAATCGAAAAAAATGAAGGAAATACAAAAACCGATTGAATATGGAAATATGTTTGAATAAGTATTTTAGTGTTAATTATACAATTTACAAGTACACAACACAAACAAAAACAACAACAATATAATATAAAATGAAATAAAGTTTTAAAACAATATTTGTAAAAAGTAAAAAAAGAAGTAAACGTGTAATATTTGATTCAGTGGGGGTTTATAGTTAATCCAAAAGATAGGATCATTGATCCTTTATATATATGTATATACGAATTTAATGATTACCACAGAGTTTTTAAATGAACGAAACGAATTGTGATGAGACTAAGATATTATTTTTAAAGAGTAATCATAGCTTCGCTTCGATTTAGCCCCATTTCCATCTAGTAGATAATAGCCTTGTTATTTACAATCGCAGCACCATCAGTTAGACTCGATCTCCCGATTTCTGTTCCCGCTGGCATTAATTGAACAATTTTGCTGCAAACGCGTGTGGCCGGCTATCTGGCTTTCGCTGCGGTTCTGGCCGAGACAATTGATCCGGCACACGCACATGGCTAATGAATGGACACCACCGGCCATTTGTAGAGTGAGGGATTGGTTGTCGGGGCAACCGACCGTTCGATTGTGGCCCATACAAATTGAGATGGCTAAAACACTCTTGCTGGACAATCGAACCGTGCTGAGGTTGCGCTTGGCATTGCACAAAATCGATAGGTTGAAGAGTGTGGAGCAATGCATATACAGCGTCGTCTGCTGGAGGAATCTGGAAATCGAGGAGCGCCACTAATTCCATAAATGCGGCAAGGTGGCGTCCTGTTTCTACACTTGCATGGGTCTGATGCGGACGGTGGGAGGCGTCAATGCCGGAAGCGATGGGCCCTTGCCAGAGGAGGCGATATCCACGCTGAACCATTGCCCTACGTACAGACAAATCCCGGGTGTCGGAACGGGTGCTGGATCGGCGCCGGCCAAGCGAGTGCCTGTCCTATTCTCCACCAATCGTGGACTCTATTTGCGCTTGGCCCAGCCACCTGAGGATCAGATGGAGGTGCTGACACTTCAGCCACGCGGACAGAACTACAACATCAGCTTCTGCGATCTGGAACGCTGGGTAAATCCGGTTTGACAGGCTTTAATCCATAACTGACTACTGATCGTTTCCTGGCAGAGTACCAATCGGGCCAATGTGGTCAGCCTGGAGGACACCTTCACCATTATACAGCAGCGTAACATGTCGCCGGAATCTCACAACTATCAGCCACGTCTGTGGAAAAACAATGTCAGCTACAGCCTGATGCACTGAACTAAAAGCAGCTTAAATCATGAATCGTAAACAATAACAATAGTTCGATGGACAAACAATTTGTATGTAGAACTAATTAAAATCCTTTTTACTTTAAATAATCCCTAATACAGAGTTCTAAATCGATTTATAACCTAGTGGATGTGGAGTGAGCCCTTTAGGCTGAGTTGCTGGTCAGTGAAGCCATCAGAAATTCCATTTTATTAAGGAAGCTCTTGCCCTCGATTTTGTCGAATCTCACCTGGATGGGAAGAAAAGCACAAATGTATTAGGACCTTTCCCTGGTTAATTTTAAAAAAGTACCCACCTCTTTGAAATTGCCGCCCAGATTCTCCCACAATTTCTCCGGTACAAGGGGACTGGGGAAGAAGTCCTGCCTTGGACTTCTCGCTATATAGACCTTTACATCGATCTGAGGATCGCAGCGAATCTGAACTGCAATCATGCGATCGCTATTGGGAGAGGCCAGCAAGCAGGAACTGGCATTGCCCAACGGCTCAACCTTTCCGATGCCCAAGTGGTTGCTGTTCGAAAGCACCGTCCAGGCCATACACCGGGCCAAACTGATGAGGCATGAGATCTGATGAGAGTTGATCTGGCAGAGAATCAGATCGCGCAGCTCCTGCGGTTCGTAGGAGAGCCGCATAACGCGTCCATCTCGACAAATACACTTCAGAGAGCGCTCTTTAACATGGATCACCAGCGAAGTGCGTCCAATGGCGTCGTATCCGTGCGTCACAATATTGATCTTGACACACGACATTGTGGGACTGTTCATGGCGTTCCAGTGAGACACTATCTGCGGGTCCTTAACATCCCTTGCCAGCGTGTCGAGCACGTACTGCGTCCGCTTACGCATAAATATGTGCTGCGCCTGAGCAATGATCTGCTCCAGTATGGTCTGCGACTTGGTCATGTCCAAAAGCGTTTCTCGATCAGCAGCCATTGGACCGGCCACCATGCGTTTCTTTGTCGGTCCAAGTGGAGCACTGGCCGGGTGGGGAAACGGGTGATGCGAGTTCTTGTAGTGCACCTCACGCAGCAACTGGTGCAATGAGTGCTCCAGCACATGGTCGTGGTCGTTGATGGGAGCCGGCTGGCTGGAGTCGAAGGTAGTTGAGTGACACAGCGAGATAATCAACTGTATGTTGGGCAGCAGGGTGGCACGAATCTGATTACCAATGACCACATGTGGTATGGGTGCCTGCAGTTGGATGGCCTCGCGTGCCAACTGGGCAAACAGCTCCTTGCAAAAAAGCACATTCTGGGCGAACTCTAGAGTCTTTTGCCAGACGCCCGTCTGAGCGGTTATATTGGGTCCATGGCCCATCAAATTTACCTGGGCGGTGCACAAGTCCTCTTGGTCTTTTTGGGTGATCACCTTAATGTAGGCTACGCCCTGCAATTCCGCTGGGACAATAACCCGTAAAGCAGAACTGGCTTTCAGTTGCATCCCGTTGTTACCGGAGGTGCTGCTGCTGCTGTTGTTGGACGAACTGGGGGCATCATCATCAGTGGCCTCCTCCGCCTTGGTCACCTCAAAAGTACCGCTCATGCCGAATTTGGAGCCCGCGGTGCGGTAGCTGAGATCTCCTATAATCGCATTGGACACCTTCTTTAGACGCCAGTTTTGCCGCAGTCGCAGCAGTTCTATGTGAAAATCAGAGACATTCCGGCTTCGTTGTTCGCTGTGGGCATTTCGCAGCCGTTCAGCTCCACCCAGGAGGACCTGTGCCGCCTGAGAGATGGCCTTTTTTCGACTGTAGACTTGGACAATTGGCTTAGTGTCGTCGGCTTCCTCTAGCAGGGGATCCAGAACCAGGTAACGCTTATCTTTGGCCACGGAGATCACATCTGACAGCACGCAAATCTCGGTGAGGGCATCCTTTAGCTTGTTGCGCACCGCGTCCCACGGCCACAGGCTCTCCTGGAACTGGGTGGCGTCCTTGTCCTCTTCGGTGGCCGCCGCCGCTGTCTTTTCTTCTTTCTTCAGGTCGTCCAGCGATGTTTTGCTGAAGTCTATGCGCGCCGCACATTTTGCCAAACTTTCGGACAAAGTCGGCGGCCTAAGAATACAAACCAATAATATGTTCAAAAGAGGGCTTGCTGATTCAAAGGTGCACTTACGGTTGATAAAGCTCAGTGCCATCGTAGCCAATCTCACGAATCTGGTTTTCGCAAGTCGTTTCCACCGATATATTCACGGAATTCGACATGTTTAAGAAGGAAAACAAAACATTTGCAAAAAACCAAATTAAGATGTAGTGTTGAAAAACGCCTGAAGCCGGCAATCGATAGTCATACCAATAATTTTTTTCAGACTAGTGACGAAGGCAAGATATGGGAAGTACTTTAAAAATTTAATACATATATTAAGAAAAACTCACTTAAATTTAATAATTGAACTAACTTTAAAAAATGTTAATAAGGTATAACTTAACTGCATTAATTTCCGAATGGTGTAATTTTAAGATGATATATTTCGAATATAAAAATGGTTAGTGCACTTTTTAACAACGATTTTAAGATTGGTTAAAATACACATTCTTTTAAAGAGCAAAACATTTCGGAAAGCAACATGGCTACGACCATGTGCTCATTTATCCTTTACCTAAAAAGTCGTTTCTCCTACTAAAATTCCAAAGCAAATTTCATTAAATTAAGTTTTTCTACATATTTTGAGTTCCGTTTTTGGCTCCACCAATCCCTCTCCACTGTGCCTCGGGCCATTGTTGCCACATATCGTCATTCGATAAGCATAGACCGCGCCACTTTGCAACACTTAATCATTACTTTCATATTTTTGACTTCCCAACTCATTTCGAATTTCAATCCCGATCCTAGTTATGTTGTTTCTAAAGGACAAGAACTCCAAACTGGACTTGGCAGAGCACACGGTGATCATACCGAGCATCTGCGTGGGAAATGCGGCGCAGCTGGCCTGCGACCTGTTGATTGCTTCCAAACAACTTCGGCGGATTGGTTCCTTGACCCATCCGGCCCTGATTCCAGTCTACGGACCCTCTGCCTACCAGCACGAGCCTAATGAAAAAGTGTCCTCCTGCGAACTGTACGAGGGCTCTCAGGATAAGCTACTGGTGGTCCAGTTCCGGGCTCCATGGGTCGCACGCCACACAGCCAGTTTTCAGAGCGAACTCGTAGAGTTGCTCAAGGGCGCCCGCCGTGTGGTGATCCTAAGCGGTAGCTTCGGTTTTGAAAAACGTGTGATTGAGGAGTCGCCGTGGGCATACCGCGCCAGCGATAACTTTAAAGAGGCGCATGCCGCTCAACTGGGCAACCAGGACCTGATCAAATGGAAGGAACACAAGGGTGAGGCCATCTATGGCGGCGGCAATGCGCTGCAACTGTTCAAATCCTTCGATGAGCAGCAGGTGCCCGTGATGCTGCTCTTCCGCTATCTCCTCGAGGGCGACAACTCCACGGACGCTTCTCTGATCGTCCGAGAACTGAACGAGCTGTGCGAGGATTTCCTCCAGCTGCGCAATGGTGGCGATGGCAGTTTTAAGCTTACGGTGCCCAAGTCCTGGAACCTACTTTTCGGAAATGATGTCACGGAACTTTTGTTTTAAGCGCTTATATATTTCACGGTGGCTTTAAATAAATGTTAATCTTTTGGTGTAGGATAAAAGAGATTGCTAGCTCTGTGCTCCCGGAAAAACTCACTGCCATACTCCTGGTGATCCTGGCGCGTGGTTAGCGACTGGCCAAAGTTTGGCTCTTCGGCATGCACACATGCACCTAGCCAGGCGCTTAGACTGGGCTCATCCGACTCGTAGATGGCAAACTTCGATTGGAACGGACGCATTTCCAGCAGCTCCTTGGCGAGACGGTCCTTGAGGCCCTTAAACTGGGCACATCCACCGGTCAGGTAGACGTGTTCCACCAGGCGCTGCTGCTCCTCGGCTGTAAAAAGCTTTAGCACGAAGGCTATCAATTCCGATAAACCCGCCTCCGAACAGCCAATCATGCTGGGCTGGAACAGGATCTCCGGCACGCGGATGTCTTCCACCCCAAAGTGCAGCTGGTAGTTTTCCGCGGCACTCTGGGCCTGGACATTGGAGTTGCTAACATCGAAGTTGGCGTCATAATGACTCAGAATCTTCTCGAACTCCAGCAACTGCTCGTTATCCGCATCCGAGTCGCTGTCATCGTTATAGCGATTAATCCGCTTGTACACGTCCCAGTCGTTGTCGTTCATTCCGAAGCCGTCATCTTCCTCCTCGCCGTTGGCCTTGCGCCGCTTTTCGCTTTTGGCCAGCGACGAGATGATGCGCATCCGCTGCTGGGCGGCATGAGTATGTCGTTTGGCCTGCTCAGAACGCTGCTGCTGGCGGGCCTGCTTTCGCCCAAGTAGTTCTTCTCGCTTGCCATGAAGTTCGGCCAGCCAGTCCGCTTGGGAGACACCTGCTGGGGGCTTGGGCATTTTGTCCAACTTCTCCTGTTGCTTGCTGGGACGCGGGGTACTCTGTGCCCTGTCTTGGGCACGTTTAATACGCGAGTTTATGGTGGCAATAAGGGAATCCAAGTCCTCCAGCGTACCGATCTGTTGCTGTTGCAGGGCACGCTCAAATTTTTCCAGCTTTTGCTGTTCATACAGTTGCCTCAGCTTGTTGTAGACAAACAACTGTTGTTCATCCTCGCGCAACTTCTCTCGCTCGCGGCGATTTTTGATTTCCAGCAGTCGGAGGGCCAGCTCCCGGCGTTTCTCCTGCTTTTGCTCAGCTGTAAGCAAAGCATTGGTGGCGGTCACCGCGTTGTAGGGCAGCTGGATCTTCATGATGTGCTCATCGTAGTAGTCCATTTGGGCCCACTTCACTAGCTCCTCCCTATAATCCACGGCAACGTGGCAGTGCTCATGGACCAGTTTTTCCATTCGACTGATAGTTATGGCATTCAGATGCACGGGATACTTCATTTGCATGAGCCGGAAAAGATAGGTGATGATGTGATAGCCACCCACATTCAGACGACGGACATGCTCCAACTGCAATTTTCCTCCGAGCACGGGAATTACATGGGTGGTGCTGTAGCCGAAGGAAATAAGCAGAGCATCGGATATCTGGGGGTGAACAAATTTTGTTATATAAATGTTAACAGGGAGTACTTTTAGACAACCTTATGATGCCTCTGCTGATAGTGCTCCCAGCTATAAAGAGCATCTATTCCGTAGGATACAGCCTTTATACCATAACACTCGAACAGCAGCTCGTTCATCTGCTGGCGGCAAAAGTTTGGATTGGCCAGGGCCTCTGTGAGCACAATTGGGTGATCAATCCTCTCCTGTCCCTCGAAACCCATCTTGGTGAAAATGTAGTCGAAGATTTGCTCCTGGTGATTCCAGTTAGTTATCACGTTTCGCTCGAAGGGACTCTTTAAATGGGCCCGCACCGCCTCGATGTTGGTTATGTCGTTGCCCACCTGGATTTCGGCAGGTGCCTCCACACTTGCCGGTTGTGTACCTTCGGAGGAGCCCTGTTGTAACGCCTCCTTCTTGCGATCCTTGCGTGGCTTGGTCAGCACGTTTCGGAAACGCAGATCTGGCTCCTTTGAATCACTCCAGCCCACGCGACACTCGTAGGATCCATTGTCGATGACCAGGACCCGTCTATCCGCCATTTCAATGGTTTATTATGTTAGTTTTCCTGCAACAAACGCTCAGTTTCGGTTCACACATCGATTCGTAAACAAATGCGGCAAATCCAGTGTTGTAGAGTGCCATGACCTTCTGTCAAATAGAAGCAGGTGTGTTCTGGCTCTATGCGTTTCATTTCTACAGTAGTACTGTAACTTTTCGGTGATAGATCAAAAATAAACGAATTGTATAAAAATTCCAATTCAATTTTTTACTACAGAAATAAACGAATTTTTCAAAAATTTTTAATTAAGTAATACACTAACAATAACAATGTTTGTAGTAGAGGTAAAACTTCCTTCCGCAGAAGTCCCGAACCCGGTAAGTCTTTACAGATTTGTATACTGGAAAAGTTAAACATATCTGAGCTTTAAGTCTTGCATCTTCCTTATATGCACATCGATTTGTTAAAAATATTCTCTTCGTACCAAGAGAACCGATTCTGATTTACTAAATACTCAGATTTACTGTGAATAAAATAACACAGTTAAGTTGTCTTGCCGTTTGGTTTCTATTCTAAAGATTCGTAAACAAATCTGGTTAATCCAGTGTTTTAAAGGGTCGGCCTTACTGTAAAAAATATTAGCTTTGGCTTTACTGGTCTATAAAGTTCAACGGCATCGAAGCAGTAAAACTTTTAGTTATCCATTAATAGAACAAACCTGCTTTCTAAATTATCAAATTATTGAAGTGGTATTAACATAATAAAAAATGTTTGTTAAGGTGAAATTGGATTCCGAGGAAAACTCGAGCGTGGTATGCATCTTTAATAAAAACAATTTTATACCGTATATTGTCACTTTTAGAAATAAGTGGTAATCGTAAAAGATTTAGTGTCTTATAGCGTGTTTTGATAGAATAGTGCACTTTATGATAGAAAACCTAATCAGATGTTTTTTTTCCATGCAAAGTCATGGCCAGGCCTAACGTTTTTTGTCTACGCTTTATACTAAAGTTCAAAGCTACAGTGCCGTCTTGATAAAGTAAACTAGTAAACTCCCAATAATTTGTAAATACTTAATATTGACAATATTAATTTATTACTCATAACACAATTTCTTTTATTCTTTAGAGGCCCCAAATGTTTGAAATTGAACAAACTGCGAATGTTTTAGATTTGAAAATGAAACTAGAGGTTTTGGTCGGGCTCCCCTTAAGCCGCCTTGAGATCCAAAACTTATCCAGAAACCTTGGAAATGATGAGAATCTGTCCGAATTATTGCGGGTTAAGGAGGCTCGGGATTCAATGGAAAAAATTCATGGATCAGCGTTTTCGCTGCTAAATGGAAAGACGTTCGTAGCGTTTTTGCAGTTTTACAATCGGGCCGAGGGCGATAGTCAGTTAAGCTTCCTAAACAGGCCATCAGATTCGATGTTGTTGCCGGTCGATCGCCTCCCCCAATTTTGTGAAGCCTCGGATTCTCAGGATTCGACAATTTCTAGCATATCGGACAAGACAAACACCAGTTTCGAATCGGCCAGTACGAGCGCTAGTTCAGCGGGACGTAAAAGAAAGGCCAGACTTTCAGATGAAGAATCTGTTGCAAAAAAGTATGTTCAGTTAAAGAAATTTAAGGAAATAATTCAAAATAATTCACTATAGTACCTCAATGATAACTTATTTTTCTTACCCTAAAATAGGATAAGGAGCTCACCTTCCCCCAACGTGGTTAAAGTAGTTGCACAGAACATGCTTTCAAATAATCAGGATGGAAAGATATCTATCAATTCGAAAGCTCTGACATTTGCTAAATCCTGTAAAAAAGAGCCTTCAGTGACTACTGAAGATTTCGACTACGAAGAGGAGCCAAATCCTCATTGCAAGGATAAGAGGGACTGCTGCACGCAGAATAAGTGCGGGATGCCAGATAATCGACCGCCTTACGCGCGAACCATGCCAGAAAACCGTCGATATGGATTGGTCATCAGCAACGATGATAAAGACGCAGATGGCGTGGACCAGGAGGCTCTGATGCGACAGTTTTTCAAATTGTTCGAAAACTGTGGAGTGCATAATTTGCACTTTAGTAGCTGTACATCAGTGGCCAAGTTTTGCGTAAACCTTCTTGTAGTTTGCGAAGATGACGAAACCGCAGATTGGGTCATTAGTGCTGTTGAAGGCGTCTGCCCACCACATACGTGCCTTCCTTTCATCAAGTTCTTCCGTCTAATAAGATGTACGTTTGTTCTTCCGTTGATCGTGCCTGGAAAACCTCTATGTTCGATTTTTGATTTGCTTGAGATGCAGAACTGCGGCATAGTCACACATAAATGGACCGTAATTGGCCGTACAATTCTCGATCCCTGCCAGGAGGATTTCAACGAAATGGCAGTATCTTCGTTGTGCGACAATGAACTAATAGAACTGTATATAGACGAGGACAGTAAGGAAATAATCGAAAACCAATGCTACAAACTAAAATACTGCTTTTGGCGCCTTAAATTTGATTTTGAATGTTAGTGCTTTCAAAATTCTCAGTCTCCTTTCGCTAAACTACAAAATCATGTAACAGTTACCCTGGCACTCTGTCCTGTGTGCTTCGCAACTTCAGGGAATACGTTTAAAATATATTTATAAGATTCGATAATAAGAGTAATTTATTGAAGTAGTTTTTGTGGATTGTGCGTAAGTGAAGCCACCGAATTGTTAATAAAAAACGGCTTTTGCTAAGCCCAAATATTTGGAAAAACCTATATTGTTTAGAATTGTAATTTTTAATGAAAAAATGGCTTTACAGAAAAGTGACCTAAAACCTACATATATATCTAAGCCCCTAACTTTTCTCATAGACATCCCATTTCAAAGTACATATTTCTGAATAATTGTTGCTTAATTATTTGTATCTTGTTTTGTATTTTGCAGTCGATTTTTCGTCATATTAATGGTGTTACATTTCTAAATTTTTGAAAAATGGCTTTGCAGGAAATCGTCAATAAACTGCACCTAGGCTCATAACTTTCCTTGCATAAATTCTATTTCAAAGTGGGATATCTCCAAATAATTGTTGCTTAATTCTCTAAAAATCTGTATTTATATCTTGGTTTGTATTTTTATGACTTTCGAAAAAAGGCTTGCAGAAAAGTTTCCAAAAACTGCTTTCCCAAGTCAATATCTTTTCTAACAAAATGTATTTATAAGTGACAGATTCTTTCTAAGAATCGAAATCGAATTATAGAATATTTAAATTACCCTTCCTTTTTTTAGTTAATTGAAATGTTTTATGAATCACCGACAATGATTTTAGAGAGGAAAAAGTATTTTAATATTCGTGTAAAAAAAGCGCGCGAAAACGTGCAGAGAAGTGACCGTATGCGCTTTTTGGCGGTCTAAAGTCGGACGGCAATTCGAGTCGGCCCGCGACGGTCACACTCACAGAGCAGTGCCACAGGCAGCAGCGAAGAAAACCACCACCCGAGGATTAACGGATAGGAGCCTGCCTCTCGGCAGCAGCAGCCACTTCACATGGAAGCCATCGACATAGTGCGCCTGGAGGAGGCCGTCGTTTCCTTCTACCGCTCCAACTCGCAGAACCAGGCGATCACCCACGAATGGCTCACGGATGCAGAGGCCAGTCCGCAGGCCTGGCAGTTTTCCTGGCAGCTAATGCAGCTCGGCAAGGTGAGTACCCCGCAGGACCTGCGCATCAATGCATCAATTGCCCGGATATGTATACTCATGCACCTACCTCCCACCCATGCAACACCCACCAACCCAACCGCACACGCAGAGTCAGGAGGTGCAGTTTTTCGGCGCCATTACCCTGCACTCCAAACTGATGAAACACTGGCACGAGGTGCCGCCCGAGAATCGCGAGGAGTTGAAGCAGAAGATCCTCGAATCCATCGTCCGTTTTGCCGGCGGGCCGAAGATCGTCCTGAACCGACTTTGCATCTCGCTGGGCGCCTACATAGTCCACATGCTGGGCGATTGGCCGGGCGCTATTGAGGAGGTGATCAACACGTTCCAGAACCAGAGGATGCCCAATGTCAATGCCGATGTCCAGCTGTGGATCATGTTGGAGGTGTTGCAGGCCATCCCCGAGGAGGCACAGGTCATCCACACTTCTGTCAAGCGGGTGACGCTGCGCGCCGAGATCGGCAAGCGGGTGCCCCTGGTCCTCCAGACCGTCGAGCGGTATCTCAAGCTACAGATGAACCGCGTCTGGGACGCCGAGACCTACAGCAACATGAACAGGGCTGTCAAGTGCGTCGGCACGTGGATCAAGTAAGTGGCATCCAGAAGCGCCATCGATCATTTTGGCTTTCTAGGCAGATGGTAGAATAATTTTGGTTGACAAAATTTATTTCTCATCTGCCCAATTGGCAAAGATGTAGGCAAGCCGATAATGTTTTTCAAAAAAAGTTTCGATTGGGTTTTCTGAAAAGAATCATTCGTAGACATCATTTTTAATGACTTTTATGAAATCAAATATGTTCATAATTGTTTTTCTTTGTTGTATATTTGCTAACTCAAAGTACATGTATTTATCGACAGAAAATAATTAGGTTTTAAATTTAAAATAAAATTTATTTATTTATATAAAGCTAGTTGGCCTTCCGCTCTTCTAAAGTGAAATGTATTTGTAATGATTGTCACAAAAGAAAGTCGTATTTTAGAGGACAAAGAATAACAAATGTAATCTTGGCAAAACAATATTTTTTAATAGGTGAAGAATTAATTAGTTTGGATAATGTAGATATTGTTGTTCTTTCATTCACAGAAACATTGGCTATTCCATCGAGGGTTGCGTTACGATCACAGCCGTTTTGCTGGAAGTGGTTCACAAGTGCTACTGGCCATGTATTCACGCCGGCGATGGCTGCATGACCGCCGATGAGAACGAGCTGGCCGAGTCGTGTCTAAAGACGATGGTAAACATCATTATCCAGCCGGACTGCCACAACTTTCCGAAGACGGCGTTTGTGCTTATCAAGATGTTTCTTGACTCTTTGGCTGAAATAACGAAGACCGAGTGGAAGCGGGAAAATGACAACGAGGACATCATCGTGCATATATACATGCTGTTCGTGTCCTCCGTTGAGCGGCACTCGACGCTGCTGCTCAGCGGTATCACATCGTCGGATCCGGAACTATCCGTGCTGGTTCATCGCATCGTCCAAGAAATTCTGCACTGCACCGACAAGCCGGGCATCTACCCCGTGGAGGAGTCCTGCAGCACCATGGCCCTGGCCTTCTGGTATATGCTGCAGGACGAGGTGTTCGCCATGCAAAATGACGAGCAGAAGCACAAATGCTGGGAGTATATTAAACCATTGTACGCCCATCTCACTAGGATTCTTGTGAGGAAGTCGGAACAGCCAGACGAAAAATCATTGGCCAAATGGAACTCGGACGATTTGGAGTGCTTTAGATGCTATAGGCAGGATATATCTGATACCTTTGTGAGTGGTTATTGCAGTTAATAGAACTCTTTGTAAATCCAACCAAATATTGGAGTATTTAGATTGTTCCACCACTTGTTATGCGGAATTAAAACTTTTATCTTACTCTCTTAGATGTACTGCTACGATGTACTGAACGACTATATCCTGGAGATCTTAGCCGCTATGCTGGACGAGGCTATTGCCGATCTGCAAAGACACCCAACACACTGGACCAAACTGGAGGCCTGCATCTACTCCTTCCAATCGGTGGCTGAGCACTTCGGCGGGGAAGAATCGCGCCAAATACCGAGACTAATGCGAGTGCTGGCCGAGATTCCTTACGAGAAGCTAAATGTCAAGCTATTGGGCACAGCTTTGGAAACAGTTGGCTCGTATTGCAATTGGCTGATGGAGAACCCTGCGTACATTCCGCCAGCCATCAACCTGCTAGTGCGCGGCCTAAACTCCTCGATGTCCGCCCAAGCCACGCTCGGCCTAAAAGAATTATGCCGGGACTGTCAACTACAGCTTAAACCATATGCGGATCCGCTCTTGAACGCTTGCCATGCCTCTCTGAATACGGGACGCATGAAGAACTCGGATTCGGTGCGGCTAATGTTCAGCATCGGAAAGCTGATGAGCCTGTTGCAGCCGGAAGAGATACCCAAGTATTTGGATATTATTGTCAGTCCCTGCTTCGAGGAGCTACAGGCCATTTGTCAAGCTGAGTCGGTGAGTAAATATGATCTCTTAGTTTTATTTTGTTATTCAAGACAGAAATCTACTTGAAATCAATTTTGAATTATGCAGGAACAGCTCTATTAGATTTATTTTCAATTAACCATTTTTTTATTCCTGCAGAAAACTCCCGCTGCTCGCATACGCACCATATTTCGGCTTAATATGATCTCCACCCTTTTTTCTTCGCTCAACACGGATGTCGATGATGAGTCAAAGGCACTGCCAATTGTTCAACCAGTTCTCCTCGTCATGCAGCGAACTATGCCAATCTTTAAAAGAATCGCTGAGATGTGGGTGGAGGAGATTGATGTCCTAGAGGTAAGAGAATCAACCAGCAAATTGGTGTTAAACAAGATGAAATAATTTGATCGTTTTTTATAGGCCGCTTGCAGTGCCATGAAGCATGCGATCATGAATTTGCGAAGCAGTTTCCAGCCAATGTTGCAGGATTTATGTCTATTTATTGTTGCCAGCTTTCAGACCCGATGCTGTGCACCAACTCTGGAGATATCCAAGACAGTAAGATGTTTTAAGCTAAAAAAATTATTATAGGCTATAATACAATACCTTGTTTCAGGCCATTGTCATGTTCTTTAAAGACGAGGGCTGCAAGCCGCTGATGCAGCAACTTTTGAGGGAGTTTATCCAGCACAGCTTTAAGCTTTTTGAGAGCACTCCCGAGCAGAACTTCTCCAACATTTCCGACACTATGGAAACTTTCTTCGGCTGTCTGTCGCAGATCGTGAAGAAAATTCCCCAGGTCTTGGAAGACAAGACATTGGCTTACGATCGTCTCGTGTTTTACGCGCAGCGGGGAATGACATTGCCGGAGAGTGGAGCTATACGGAATAGTATCCAGTTTCTCACCCACTTTGTAATGCAGTCGCGCAACCATCCCCACGTCACCGACGTCGTTTTGGCAACAGGCGAACAGACCCTCTATACGACAATGATGTGCGTAGGGTATCTAACGCCGCGATCGCAGGTTGACAAGTTTGCAGACATCCTTCTGGCCATGAACAAAAAATACCCCGCTGAAATGGCCGTTTGGATGAAATCCTTAATGGCAACTCCCAATTTCCCCACCCAGCTTATAACGGACGTGGATAAAACGCGTTACACAGCTCTTATAGTCAAGTGAGTGAGGCTTCAACGCTTTAGTATTGTTCTTTACATCGAACTTATATTCTTTAAATAACTTTCCACAGGGAAAAGGTCAACAAGAGGTTATTGCAACAGCATCTATCTGAAATGGCTATAAAGACGCGAGGACTCACAGAGAAATTTCAGTGAATGTAATTATGCAATAAGTGGCCAAATCACATCTCTATCCATCCGGATTCTGATCTAGTTTTTATAATTGTATTTAATTTGTAATTAGGCAGCTCTGTAAATGTTCCTCAATCTTAAATTTTGCCACCAGGCATAGGTTTAATTAGTTTTCCTATTTCTTTTTTGGAAAAACTGCTTTGCTCTCGACTTGATAAACTTTTATTTATAATTTTACAAAATTACATGCTTCATTTACAATTTGCACATATATTTTTTAAAGGGTGTATAACTCATTTATTTATTGTTTTCACTTTTAGTAAATATTTTGTAATTTTTTTATATATAATTGTTATATTGAAAAGTTTGATTTTCACCATTTCCTGTATGAAAAAATCTGCCTTTCTAAGAATTATTTTCCCTTTACCTTTCCGCATTATTATTGTTTTGCAATTTTCCACATTGTGTATGTATCTATAATGCCAAAAATATGTAAATACATCTCTTTATATAATATATATTTGTGTCTATAGCTAAACTGAAGCCTTTCGTTTTCTTGGCGTGTACAGCACTTGGTAGTGGTAGCAAAACTTTTGATCTGCTTCGTCGCCTTTATCTAGATTATTTGAGAATATCTGCATAATTCCTTGTCTAACGGACCCGGTAGTGACTATAGAACCAAACAAGTGGTTGACACGGATCTTATATTTAATATTTGTATATTTAGATTAACATATAGAATGCTACGACCAGTAAAGTCCAAGTCTGTTGTTTTTGTTGTGAATGATTCGGGAGCTGGCGACGATAGAAGGAAGCTTATAAATTCTCCTCTGGGGTAATAATTTTTGTAAGGGGCCCACAACTTGGCACATTCTTGATTCTTCACAGGATCGAGTCAACGTATCCACTGGCTTCAAAACAAAAAACACCTAATCCGGTATTTCGATCTTTAGGAATACATTTTTCCCCACATATATTTATATATATATATATTATGTAATACATACAAAAATACACACATGTACATACATACCACAAATTATCTGTCCTTCTGGGTGATATTTGTTTTTATAAATATTTATAGGTAAGCTGCTAACTGCTAAGCTAAATAGCATATAATATTTGTAAATTTGAGTTGTGGAGTAGTTAAACATATATACGTATATATAGTATGTTTGTGTATGTATGTGTTGTGGTGATCATATAGCTATGTCGAAGTATGTGGCAGAAGTCGAGGGATATAATCAATCAAGGTGGTAAACGCCTACGCCTTAAGTTAGACAATTCAAATTCAACTGTACAATTTTATTTTCACGTGTTTACTGAAATGGTAAGAGCATAATTAGAATACCAAAAATTATTGCATATCTGATCGTATCGATAAAGCTTTAGCTTAAGCAGCAGCATGCAAAAGCAGAACGAAAAGAGAAATACTAAGATTCACTGTGGCATGCGTTGTAAAAAGTAAACTGAAAATGCATTTGCTAAGAAAAAATTGATATAATCGATCTCGTTTGGGATTTTAGATCTTTATTGGTACTATGCATGTTCATTATAGATAAGTATTTTGTATGTTTATATAAAGAAATTGTGTTGCAATCTTTGCACGCCCCCACTAAGCCCCAAAATGCAATGCGATGACATCGCTTAAATTGTTTGTTCTAGTTGTGCTGATCCTATCCTTCTTCTCTGGGATTGTGGTATATATGCTTTCTGGCCTAAGTTTGGAGTGTGGGTGTATTTGGGTTTTTGTACTATTTCCTCAAAACCTCCGGCTTTAAAGAAATAATATTGGTGGCGTCGGCTGACCAGCTCTTTCCTATTAGTTGCTTCCATCTGACGGCGGCGTGGTGAGGTACTCATCCGTTCGCTTGTGCTCGATAAGTGCCTTAACAGTCCCACTATCCGAGGGCAGGTCCGATTTCCGGCGCAGCAGCGGCTTGTCCTTGTTCCGATCCCCACGAATCTGTGTGGAACGGGAAGGGTTTTGGCAATAGAAAATGGGACCTCTAACTGACAAATGTAGCTCAACACACACTGGACAGACTGAAGTTACACGTTGGTGTGGGATGATTTAAGCTATCGTTATTGAGTGCGAATCTAGATTGAGATTTGGTGGAGGTCCCAAAGTGCCCACCATTTGGGCTATGAAATGTACATCAAGTTATCAGAATCCGAATTACATATATTACACAGTTCCCTTGAGATAGAGTGTTTATGTGTGCCTTTTTTTAGTTGTTAACGAAATCATTACAATTTTGAAGACATTTAAGAACATTATGTTACAGATTCCAGTAAAATTAAATAGACAAAATTTGTCATGATTATCATGTTATCGATAAAAGGATGGTAAATCATAAAAAAAACTACATCCGAACGTTTTAAAGGTTTGTTTCCAAAGGCAAGGTGCAAAAATAGATTCTAAAGCATGATTTTAAGAAAATCCTTTAAACTTATTGATTTTGTGAATAAATTTTCCAATAGTAGATATTATTTAATTTAAAAATGTATTTTAACTCGGAAATTGATTAAAATTAAATAAAACATTTGATAAAATCTAAAACATTAATACTTTGAAACCCTAAAAACTGGACTTTTTTTAAGAGAAATATTGAGAAATCTGTTATTTAAAGACATGCTCGAAAATGGAAAATAAATAAATATATATGTATAAATGTAATTAATAAAAGTCGAAAAACATTCTCATATTAGAAAACACAACGAATGAATTGTAAGATGATGAAAAGTAATTTCTACATAATAAATATTCTGTTAAATATGTATTCCGCCCAATTTCGAATGAGATGATCCACTGCGCTCAACCAAAGTGCAAGCCGAATGTTAGACACAGATAGAGATAGATTTTGTGTCGTGGGGGATTCATGAATTTGTTTAGGTTGGCAGACAGTGAAATAACCAAATAACTAATAAATAAATAGACAAAGTTAAAAGATATACAAATATGTATTTTTTTAAATGACATGAGTGTGATTATTTTAACAGACATTCGTTCGATTAGAATTAGAGTTGAACCAGAGTGGGCCTTAGCTGGGCACAGCTCACAGCAGACGCCAGGATCACACGTGGCGGATTAGTAGTTGTTTAGTGTGGTTAGTGTGGCAAGTGCCTGTCTCACCTCTCGGGGCTCCTGGAGCGCCTGTTTTTGGGGCGGCAGTGGAGGCGGCGGCTGGCGCGCCTGCTGCTCACTCTGTTCGTAGGCTAGATCGCAATTCTCACTATATTGATCGTACAGGGCCCGACTTTCGCTGAGCGGCAGGCAGTCATTGAAGCGGCGCGCCTTAGTCCATTCCGGGTTGGTCTTGGCCAAGCTTTCCACCTGCTGCCAAAGTTCCTCTCTTTGCGACAGCTTCTCACGCTCCCTAAAATGCAAACAAAGCAATAGTTATTTGGATGCTAAAATGGACACTAAACAGAATTCGTATTCAAAAATAAAAATACCAAGATAAAATCGTAATAATCGTAAATTCATAAAACAAATAATGTCAGAAAGGGGATTTTAAGTAGATTTTTTAACTTTAGTAAGTGTAACCTATATTTCTCATGCTTCACATACATCTGCTTTTCCTGTTTGTAGTTCTTGCTGCACTCGTCAAAAAGTCGCTGGTCCATCTCCATAAATAGTTTGAGTGCATTGTAGATTAAACCATGGATGGTCTTGTTCCAATGCGTCTTTGAGTTACGATTGAGCGCTGGGAACATGATAGGTAATATCACCGCCGAGTTGTCTGCTATCAGCGACATAATGTACTCATTGTTCCAATAGTACAATGCCCGCTCGGCCACCTGGAAATGCGGCGAGGAGACACACTTGGCTATCTGACGGAATAGCGGAACCATCACCTTCTGGAATTCGGCCGGCTCAATAACGTCTAGTAGCTCCTCCAGTTCGTTCAAAAACATCACCTCCTTGGGACTATGTGTCTTCGGCCAAAATTTAAGCAGGCTTCTGCAGATATATAGAAAAAAACATTATTTTATAATGAAAAATGAAAATTGAAACTAATCAAAACTTTACATAAACAAACTAATACTAATTAATAACAACTTTTAATGATTTTACTCACTTGATGACCGCCTCCGATAAACTAGGATCCTTCTCAAGGAACTGCACCACGCAGTAGGTAAGCTGCGGATGGTAGACCGAGAGGCTCTTGGCTTTGTGCAATGGCAGCAATACCTTAAGTAAAAATTGTTTGTGCTCCTCTTTGAGCGGTAGAGCGAAGCCATTAATAATGCTGCCAAGAATTTCCAATAATTCGGCTATGCCATTATGATGTTCCGTTTCGTAAATAAATCTAAATGATGCAACCAGTTAGATTAGGTTTGTATACTTTAAAGACAATCTCACCTGTAAAAGACATTGTTGATCTGCTTCCTAATAAATGCTCTCAAGCCCAAAAATTTGCCATAGATGCGATGTAAAACAGTCTTTAGGAAATCACGTTCACGTGGATCCTCCGAATCGAATAAATCCAATAGTTGTAATACAAATTGATGGTCGATAAAACGTTTAGCCATGTTTGGTTGGAAGTCCGGTGACTCCAAGAACCGCAAGAACAGCTCATAGACTAGTTGTAGGTGCGGCCAGGAAGATTCCAACGTAGGTTCATCCTCCTCCGGATCGAATTCGGCGCCATTCGGATTGGACGATGGCGGCAGAGTTCGGAAAAGGTTGACAGCAAACTGGTAAGAGTAAAAAACGTCAATTAACTTGGTTTCAATATTATCAGAATTAGTCAATTTAATATTTAATAAGGAATAAAACTATTTTTTTGGTAAAACAAATTATTGTAAAATTACTTTCAAATAGAGTTGTCGACATGGAAAGTAAAATCTTTTCTTTAAGTATACTAATTAGTGATTTCATAGACTCTTTTTCGTATGAGACCGATAATTATTAGTAATATAAGTGTTAGCTAACCATATTGATCGCCTCTGGGTAAATAATTTCGGTGATGACGCCATTTTGATTGGTGAGGAAATCGACCATTTCGTGGAGGGCCGCACGCTTTACTTCCTTCCATTTGAGGTCGCTCAGCGGCTCGGAGAAGTCGAATAGTGTGCAGCATTGTCGGATCTTCTGTATGAACAGCTCCTCTCGTTCACTAGTGGCAGTCTCTAAGGGAATATAAAATAAAATATTATTACTTTAAAGGTTACAAGGAGAGATTTAATATAATAAACCATACAAAATTGACCTTAATTTAAAATAAATAAAACGTACAACTACTAAACAACCAACTAAGGCAGGCAAGCGAAACTAAAAAACGAAGTTAATGGAGATCAGAAAGGATCAAATAGTTGAAGGACCTCAAGCCCAAGGGCAATGGGGGTGGCGTAACCCCCATAGCCTTTGGCCCGGGGCCACTTGGGATAGCAACCTCGCAGTGCAGGCAGCGCCAGGGCAACGGAAGCAGTGGGTGGCGAGTAGAACAGATTCCGATCGCGTGCCCTTCCTGGACTGCCCGTCAGCTGTTGCAGCGTCTGGGGCGAGGCCTGGAGACCCGGATAGCCCTGGACAATATCACCGTTCTGGCGGATGCTCAGGCTGGATGTGGTTACCACCAGGGTGGCGTTCGATGTTGCCACAACTGCCGATGACGGGTTCGCAGCACTGCCATTGCGCTGGCCAAGCCCCAGTGAGATGCTAATGCCGCCCACCAAATTCTGGGCCACCGTCGGACGCAGCTCCTCTACGGGCACATCGCTGTTGGTGGAAACGATGGCGACGACGGCAGCGGTCGTTGGCACCACCGGCGTGGAGGATGAGGATGATGAGGACGAGGCCGCAGCACTGGTTCCCACATTCTTGGTGGCATTTAGTATGTTCTTAATGGCCGCGGCCGCGCTTACAGGTGACTGGAGGATGAGGTAGCGATGAAATGAGAGCAGAGTAGTTTTTTGGTTTATCAACTTTCGGTTCGTTTAATTGGGATGGATAGTGTGTGGTGTGTAATAATGACTGACTGGATTAGCTTTAATGACAGGCCTAGGATTTTAATAAATAAGGGTAGAACAACGACTAATTTGAAATAACTTTCTGTTTTTAAAATTCAATTTTCTCGTCGTAGTCACTTATTGTTAGTTTAACAAATGTTACATAATTGTCAATTAACTCTTTTTTTCTGCAAAATACGCCGTTTTCCTCACATAGGCTTGTGATATTCAATGTACTTAAAAAAAAATATTAACTACAAAACTAATTTCTTAAACAATTAAAGAAAACAAAATTTTAACATTATTTTCTGATTTTTACCATTCCAATAGCTTATTCAGTCAGTGAAAAGATTAGAAGTGTTTTATCTGTGTTAAGTATTTTATGGTGCGGATGTGGTAATGTGTGGCGGGTTGTGGGTCTTGGGTTCGCTGAATGTGTGTAGACATAACCAAGCTGCAAACCTTGCTGGCGGCGATGGAACTGCCTGCGTTGTTGGCGGTGGAAGAGGAAGCTGATGAGGAGGAGGCTGCAGCGACTGCGGCCGATGCTGCGGCGGAGGTAGCCGCTGAGAAGTGCTGCGCAAGAGTGGACACAAGAGAGTTGCCAGCATTAGCAGGACCTGCTGTCGTCGAGATACCCAAAGCTCCTGATCCTGCTCCTGGCGCGTTTTTCGACATGCCGGCATTCGAGGAGAGCGACAATGAGGAAGTGGACGACTGAGATCCAAACGGCGAGGAGGCAATCAGAGCCGCAGCCGCCGAATTAGCTCCACCGCCGTAAGTGGCTGCCGACGATGAGCCCGAGGAATTGGCCGCCGCTGAGGCTAGCGAGGATGAGGCCGCCTGGGAGAGCGAGGACAGCGCCGAGGCCGAGGAGTTGGAGCTAGTGGACGAGGACGAGGGTGAGGAGGATGTGGTGGTGGGTACTCCTGAGCCGGCTGCTGCCTCAGGGGGCGAGAGGGGCGTTTTCCGCCCCTCGAACTTGGCCTTAAGCTCCTCCACGCTGCTAAATTTGAACCGGCTACCGGACTGCTGCTGCTGTTGCTCTTGACCTTGCTGATCCCGGTCCTGTTCCTCCAACTCGTCGTCGGCCAGCTGATCTAGACCGCTGTGAAACGATGGTGATTTGGGTATGCGTATGCCGAGGGCATAATATCCAGCGGCAATGGGTTGCTGATCCTTTTCCTTGATGGAGGATCTAATGGCCGCCGTTTTCGTTTGCTCCACTTCCTGCTGCTCCTGGTGATTCTGATGGTTCTGCTGATCCTGCTGATGTTGCTGCTGTTTGGGACCTTTGAGCCCGTTGCCCGTCAGCAACATAGCACCGAAGACCATCTCATTAGTGCCGGCACTTGGTTCAAATGGCACTCGATTTGAATCTTAATACGAAACGCCTTTTCTTTCAGCCGCCCCCGCCGACCAACAACAACACATGAGAAAGACTACACTAGAAACTCAATTTGGGCTCGCTAAGCATGAAACTATAGAATCTGTAATGGAATTGCAATATAGATAATGGTTTAGATTAATGCCAAATGCGATTATGCCTTGATGGGAACATAAAACGAAATGAAATGCATTGTAAATGGAAATGAAAATGGAAATGAACGACAATGCCTCTGGATAAAAGTTTCCTTTTGCCGAAAAATGCGGCTTCAATCATTTATGAAAACTTACGATTCAAAGGGAAAAATTAGGGAATAGAAGAGAGCAATTAACTGGGGGAACGAATATTTTCAACTAATATTTTGGGGCTCTCGACGTTGCACGGTCTTGAAACGGTTCTTTTTTGTTGCTTCGACTGCTGCGCCAATCGGAAAAATCGATATCAAGAGAAGAAAACTGAGAGAAATAGAGAGAGAAAGTAGGTGGATGAGTGTTTGGGAGAGCGGTTTATTGGCAAAGAGCCAACTACAATAAAACCTAAAAAATAATATTTAACAACAACTTTTTTTATTCGATTTCTGAGTCAAAACTGCTTAAGCAATTAGGTAAAGGTAAGTAAATAACACTACAATAACAAACTACCGTTGACACTAATGGAACACAGAAAAAAATTCGATACGAAATCATATTGCGCAGGTACGTTTACTAGGTAGAAATTCCAATTTTGTATATTAGTATTTTTCGCTAATAACACAAAACAAAGCCAGGTTAATGGATATATTTTGAAATGTTTGACTTATTTTGGTTTTTTGGACTTGGTGTTGGCCAACTTTGCCAAAATTAAACAAATTAATTTTTCCTTCTGTGTAAAAGAGAAGCTGTGGAGAGAGCGCATGTGCTGAAGTTCCATTTGAATTTGCATTTGGGAGAGGTGTAAATGTTGAGGCTGAGTGTGCGGTTGTGTGAGTGGGCTGTGCGTCAGTGTTGCCACCCACCTAATCAGACGACACTCCCTTGACCTTTAACTTTCGCGTACGTGATTAACAAATAATAAACAAATTACAACAGCTGAGGGAAATTAAATAGCTGCTAGTAACAAAAAGCTTAAGGATCGGCTTCCATTACAGTTTACTCAACAAACTTGCAGATACGGTAGTTATAAAGATGGAAATTCAACGAGCTTTTTGGTTTTTGTAAGGTTAAACGGACATTTAATGTTCTTTAAAATTTAAATCTATTGTCAGATTTCAAACTCTCTCATTTGACTTCCTGCTCTGAAAAGTATGCTACAATTCAAGGACATGTCAATTATGCTACATAACCGATCTGCAGGCTTACGAGTAACTGCATTACGCATAATATTAATACTAAGTTGTAGTATATAGTAATATCCTTCAGGGTTACTCACTCTCGTTCAGAGGACTGAGGGCCGTCAGTTCGCAGTTTTTGGACGCATTGTATCGGGCGCTGATCTGACGTTTTTCCTTGCGGACAAGCGGGGTGCCGGTAAGGTTCAGGCCCTTGGTGATAGGCGTTGGCGGCGGTGCATCCCGCGGTGGTGTGCTGTCCTTGTCTTTGTTAGCCTGTAAGTGCCGACAATTTAGATTTTCCTTGCAAACTCTTTTCATGTTTTTTAGTTTGGAATCCAAACTTTGGACCATAGTAAGTAAATGATTAGAACAACGAATGCAAAGCAATATATAGTCGACAAAAGCATACTCAAAACGTGGCACTTGCAAAATCAGAGCAGATCAGAGGGGTCCTTCGTTG
Organism: Drosophila fuyamai; assembly: GCA_018153365.1. Lineage (NCBI taxonomy): Eukaryota > Metazoa > Arthropoda > Insecta > Diptera > Drosophilidae > Drosophila > Drosophila fuyamai. The sequence goes on along the minus strand of JAECXW010000116.1, from coordinate 7,048,408 downwards.
CCATTTCGGCGATCGCTTTTACCTTGGACTGGGCGAATCCTTGACGTCTAAGACGCGCTGCCTGTGGGTTTGTTTTAGTCTGAGTTTAGTAATGCTGAACATAAAGATGTGCACTGGGTCAGGGACTTGGAGTTCGGTTGGCTTTTTACACACATATAGGGTAATATGCCGGCATCTACCAAGGATAAGGTGGTGTCTCAAACTCAGGTCTTGCAAATACATTTTTGACAGGCGCTAACTTAGAAAATTTGTTTACGCCGTTTATGAGTTTCTATTGGCAATATTTGGTCCAGAAAAATATATTTTGTGTCAAAAATGTCGTCCATTTTTTAAATAAAACTCTAAAAGCTGATGATTTATAATACCCAAAACAATTGAATATTAAAGGAAAACGATTTGTAAACTATTTTCAAAAGCAACGAATAAATCTTAACTTACACGATCGTCAATTAGTGAAAGGAGGTTCCAATTTTTGGATTCTGTAAGATTTTGAGATAAAACCTTTTATCTAAAATCAGAACCATAAAACCGAAAACAAAATAATTGGGAAATATTGCTTTTTAAAATAAAAATGTTTGCTAGCAACTTTTATGTACTAATTTCTTTCACTATTAGTTTTAGTGTTAATATTTGTATTCTATTTAAAGGTGTTTGTTTTTTAAATTTAAATTCAATTTTTAAAAGGCTGAGTACAATAAGATTTCCAAACAAGAAATTTTTTAAATTTGAAAGGCTAACAGGGCCAATGCTGTTTGGCTTGTCAAGTACTCTTGATATATTTCTAATTCGATGTTATCCAAATGACACACACTTACTTCACAATTGGCAACATTGAAAATATAATTGGTGTTGGTCAATCTAACTTGCAAGGGAAGGGGTGATAATAACACACATCATTTGCACTGATTAGATTAGATAAAGTTAAGGAACTGTTATTGTGCTTTTTATAAAGTACCAATTACATACACACAAACTGACAAAGTACGAGTAAGCATTACTCTAAGGCTTACGCCAAAATAACGGTTCACATGCGTAGGGCGACAGGTGAAAGAGAGTGATAGAGAAAGTTTGGAGTGTGGTGGGTGTAAGGTGTTTTGGCACAACTCTACTCACCTCACTGCTGATTGGAACACAGTCGCTGGTCAAGACAATTGGTATGGCCGCCGTACTGGTTCTTGTTGCTGCTCCTACTGTTGCAGTTGTTGTTGTACTTAAGTTACTGTTACTCTCTTTGATACCGTTAGTGGCTGATGCCGGTATGACTATGTTGTGGCTGCTGCTGCTACTGTTGTTGTTTTTGGCCGTTTCGTTTTTTGATTCTGCCGCAGAAGCTGTGCTTATTGTTGCTCCTACTGCTCCTCCTACTGTGGCTGTTGTTGTTGTCTCTGCTGCTGGCGCCGCTTGCGACGTACTGCTCTTTGTTGTTGGTTCTAACGCCTCGTTATCCATAATACGCAATCGGTTCTTTTGGCTCTTTGGATGTGCTCTTTTTGTTTTTGTTTTTTTTTTTTAGAAAAAAAAAACCAATGAAAACCAGCAAAAAAAACGAAAACGTAAACAACCGGACAAACAAACAAATACAACAGCCGGGCGCTGGACCGCTCTCAATTGATTGCTATCTGAAAATTATATTTGCACTGTGGAGTGTCGAAAGAAAGAAATTAACACAGCAATAACTAAAAGAAAAATAACAACAACACCAGGCAATTAAAGCTACAAAACCACACTCAAACTCACACACATATGTACACGCCTATTGAGGGTCAAAAAAACCAGGAGTTTAGTAAAATGAATTTTAATTTTCAAAATTCCATATAGAAGTCGATGAAATTAAAATTCGTACAATCTTGCTTTGATTGTTCATCTCTTAAATAAGTTAAAAATAAACAATGAAAAATCCTTCTGTATTTTCCTATAAATTTATTATTTAACGATGTAGTGCACCAATTTTATTTTTAAAACAAGAGTAAATCATTTAAAATTCAATCCAAATATAATAATCGTAATATGTTTAGAAACTGTCCGAAAATCTCTGATTGGGTAAATAGTTTTTCATTGCATATAAGGATTGAAATATTGTTTTTAAGTCCAAATCGGAAGCGGAATAAGCTTTGTAAATTGTATTTTGGTTAAAATTACAAAACATGAATTTACAAATTCAGTTTTAATTTATTTTTTTAGAAACATACAAATGCTATTATTTTTGTTAACCGCCACTGTAAACGCAGTGCCAATGGGAATCGGAACAACCTTTGAGAAGCTCTCGCTGTGCGCTTTCCAATTGGAATTGCCTTAATGGCGGAAAACCGCTTCGAATCAGAGATCCAAAGTTGTCACAAGAAGTCCCCACAGAAGTCTCTAGCATAGCATAGCAAATCCGGTTCTAAACGGTACTACAAAACAAACACGTTCATGCAGCGTACCCCGGTTATTACTGTAACTTCCAATTGGACAGGTAGTGTTGTTGATTTCGGATTGCGTTAAAATTTACTAATTTTTATTTTTTCGCACAAAACTTACACTCAAACAGAAATAAATAACAAAAATGCCAAAACAATCGCGGGCGAGAGCGAGCGAGAAATTGGAGAGCAAAAGAGAGAGATGCGAGGGACGAGCAACAAGTTGCGAAGCAATGGCCGTCCACCAATTGCCAGGGTTGCCAGCCATGCTAAGAAAATGGGGGGAAGAAGAGCACATTTGGGTGGTGTAGGTTTTTCTACTTTTTTCTTTGGAGGTGCAAGGATTGGCATTCTTCAACACAAACATTGTTAATGCGATGAGCAAATACTCATACATATTTACAGAGGGGTGCAACAGAAAGAGACAGCAATAGCCGGAGAGCGTAAAAATAAAATGTGTACTAGGCAAAATTAATGTTTGTAGTTGCACTTCCAAGACGCAAACATACAATAAATATACGTGGGGAAAACGATTATAACTTTGAATGTCACGGGGCGAGGTTGTTTTTTTTGGGGTATAATACTCTTTTTAAGGGAAATATTTGGGCTACATTGCCAATTTACCGCCAGAAGCTGGAAGAACTTGTTAAATTTTCCCCTGCTGCGATATAGGTTCGCCAACATCAAATTTACTGCTGATAAAAGCTTGTTCTTTACGTAAAATGCGAATTCTAACAAAAAACGCTTGCACACGCACACAGTATCACAATCTTGCACACACACACAAACCGCTCTCGCGTTAAATTTTATACGAGGCTGCGAATTATTTGCGCTGCAATTTCCTTCGATCGCTGCGATTTGATTTTCGCGTGCGAATTTCACAAGGCTCGCTCGCGAATTTCGCACCCAATTGTTCGCGGACTATTGGCACCGGGGTCAAGTTCACCTTTTCGCTGAGAACGCTTGTGCAATTTCAATTATATATTTTTGTAAACTGTTTTATTCACGCAACGTTTTCGGTGCTCAATAGAAAATAGAGTTGCCAGGGCTGCAGGCGAGTTATGGCGCTGCCAGACTTTTGCAGCTTTCGATAGTTTTCTGTAACCCGTTTGTATTTTAACCCGCTTTAGAACTTTTGAAATGTTTACCACAAATAATATAATCATAATGTTATTTAACTTACCATTCAACATTACTAAAATTTAATTTCATTAAAAACCAGGGATTTGGCGCCATCGATAGTTTATTAAAATACCTTTACTATTGAAAGATCAGAAAAAATTGTAATTTTACAAAAATGAAAAGTTAAGATAAATAAAAATGTATAATTATCTTGATATATAAATTATATATAAACTACATTTTTTACATTGGCTACATTTATTAGCCTTTTAATTGGTATCCTTTGTTACGTACACGAAAAGCCTAAAAAGTTAATAAATTATTCGTTTTTATGTCTATATAAGCTTTAATAACTTTTATTTTCTTGCCACAAACCAGGGTTGATTAAATTGTTTTCAACTTCTGGCATCTACTATCAGGTGGCAACGCTTAAGACAAATTGTTTATATTGCTTGTGAGCCAAATTTTTTATTTTGTATTAACTTTTTGGCATTTGCTATGCAGATCACAATCAAAGTGCTTAAGGGCCAGGACTGCACGCTCGAAGTAACCTTTAACTATAGCCCAAAACCGCAAAACAATCTTTTTATAAAGAAATTTTCCACGCAGGTCTCGCCGACATCCACGATTCTCGAGGTGAAACAACAGATCGAATCGGAACTCCAAATATCGGCAGCCAATCAAAAGTTATTGCTTCTGGGACGTCCTTTAAACAATGAGCAGACAATTGCATCCTATCCTAATATCAAAGAGGGCACCAAACTCAATCTGGTGGTGATGAAACCCTGCCTGAGGGACAGCATCCTGCGGGGATTCCGGAAGCACTATCCGGAAAACCAGGCAGAGCGGTTGACCAATGAGTTTATGGCCGACTTTGAGAGGAAAATTAACGAACAGAGCCTGGACGATTTGGAAAGATTGGCGGATAGTATTGTCAGCAGAGCAGGCACATAGTCATAGGCACATAAAAAACCCACCCCAAAATGACGATAGTCTATTATCCTCACCCCATTGTTTTTATTTCCCCCACAAAACGAGGTAGTAAAAATTAAGACTTGACTGAAAAGTACAACCCATTTTGTTTTCGATGGCGGTCTGGCATCTCTGCCCTAGGTGCACTTTGTAGCTGCATGTGTGTGTGTGTGTGTGAGAAGAAGAAAGAGAGGAGAAATGCGTCTGCTGTCGTGCAAATTTCTTGGCCGAGTTGTGAACTCCTCGCTGCCCCAACAATTTAATTTGCGATCCTTCACCAAAACAGTTCCAGCAATGGTGAAAGTAAGTGGAGGTTACCAGGAAAAACCGATTTTCGGCAGTGTAGCACTCATTACATAAGCCGGTGGGGCAAATTGCATAAATATTGATTGCGGCTGATGAGAAATTGCAACGCTTCAAGGTTACCTCTCTCTTTTTTCTTTTATAAATGTGTGTTTTTGGGAATTCTAGGTAGGTGACACTCTTCCCTCAGTGGATCTCTTTGAGGATTCGCCAGCCAACAAGATAAACACAGGTGATCTGGTTAACGGCAAGAAGGTAATCATTTTCGGCGTACCCGGCGCATTTACTCCCGGCTGTTCCAAGGTACGTAACACCACACCAATTTCTACATTAATTCATTTGCATTTAGCACAACTGAGTAATAAATGCACATAACCCGCAGACCCATTTGCCCGGCTATGTGAGCTCCGCCGACGAGCTGAAGTCAAAGCAGGGCGTGGACGAGATCGTCTGCGTTTCGGTCAACGATCCCTTCGTAATGTCCGCTTGGGGCAAGGAGCACGGTGCCGCTGGAAAGGTGCGCCTTCTGGCCGACCCTGCCGGTGGGTTCACCAAGGCCCTGGATGTGACCATCGATTTGCCACCACTTGGTGGCGTGCGCTCCAAGCGATACTCCCTGGTGGTGGAGAACGGCAAGGTGACCGAGCTGAATGTGGAGCCCGATGGCACCGGACTTAGTTGCTCGTTGGCGAACAATATTGGCAAGAAGTAAATGGATTTAAGACTCCTAAAAATGCTAAAAACTCATACAGTAATACTAGGCTGCAATGATATCAATTTCGTCTTTAAAAGAACTATGTAGCACGTACAATATATGCGATTAGAGATGTTATGTCTAGTTGTTTGCTTTAATATATCTAGTTGTGGCCTTAGTCTTTAATCTTATCTTAGGGTTAGCGGTTGTCGGTGTTGGGGGCGATCTTCTGCGACAACAGTTTTCCATAGCCGCCTCTTCCGGCGTCGTAATCCGTGCGGTATTCATCTCGCACCTGGCCGCCGGTTTTGCCGCGTCCATATTGCCTGCCCTCAATAAAGCCGGCGTCCCAGTCCACACGAATCAGTCGATCATCCAAGCGTGTGCCATTCACAAACCTATGCGGTGGATAAACGATCAAAATATATGAATTTCAAACTCTTCTCCAAACATCGAATATAATATCCCTAAAAAATTAGTTTGGTAAAAATTTTCGTTAGGCAGCTAGCTACATATATCTTAGTCCTTTAAAAAATATAATTTAATTTCTGTTTTCCTGCCTTTTTCGCAGTGAAAAAACTAATCAAAAGCAAACATTTTAACATTTAGTTATGAGTACAATAAGACAGATACCATAATTCTCTTATGAAGGGTCATGATAAACATATTCCATACTCAAAAAATAATAATTTAAAAATGAGATCTGAGATTTGCTTGCACATTAATAGGACTTCTTTGACTATTAATACTCAAGTACTATTTTGTGACCACTTCAGACCTATGCATAAAGTTCTACAAGTACCGAGAACAATATGGCTTTCCCTCTAGAGATGTTGGCTCACCTCATGGCCGACTCCGCCTCGGACCTAATGTAGTACTCCACAAAACAGAAGCCACAGGGCGTCTTCTTGTACTTGTCCAGACCCATTACTATAACCCGAACATCGCCGCATCGCGAGAATAGTTCGTGGATCTGCTCCTCCGTCGTGTAGAAGCTCAGATTTCCCACATATAGCGTACACGAGTCGCGGAGGGATCTTTCTTGCTCCGACCGAGAGCCCTAAAATTGGGTTATTGTCTTAAAAACTGGTCGATTAGCTTGGGGATATACTCACCTTAAAGTGCTGATCACGATATGAGCTTAATTCTACTGATGCAGACATATTTTCCCCTATAAACTAATGAAATATTTTCTACGCGTTTATTTAGTGGCGGCAATCCAGCGATTGATTTTTCGATAGATTGCTGGTCATCGCATGCTGTGACCGTTTTACTTACAGTATATATCGGTTTCCAGAAACTGTGATCCTATTATACAGTTGCTGTTTAAAAAAATAAAAAATCAACACTCAGTGAAATCACTCAGTGAAATCTCAGTGAAATCTATCTGAAACGTCCATTGAAATAAATCTGCATTTTTCTTAAAGATTAAATCCTTTTGACATTACAAGATTTTAATGAAGTATCTTTATTTTAAATACTTTTTTTATAGCCTTTATAGGTGACTGCTAGCCGATATATGTATACAGTGTTTACGTTTTGGTATTTCCGGCACGCGTTAGTACATTTTGAAATCACTGCTGCTTTGCACAGACATATCTCGGCTCGTTGTTATTATTATTTTTATGGAATTCACAAACCGTACTTAATGAACACCTCACTCAACTCCGCGGGCGGCAAGCGACAGCTGCGCTTTCGCGGCGACGTTACCGGCAGTCGTGTAGAGGAACTGCATCACCTCCAGGACGAGATAAAGCAGAAGGCGCTCGCCCAGGATGACGTTGCAGCGACGCCGACTGCGACGCAGAGCGGTAAACATGGATTTTATTTAAGGGAAAATCACTTAAAATATAATTCAATTACAATTAGTACCCACTTATAGAAAGTCTTGTTTAAGATATAACATTTAAGGTTGCTCATAAACAATAAGTTTAGGTGCTAGGATCTCAAACACTCCTCTTTTCATCCTAAATTAAAATTTAAATAAAATAGAATATACAAAATACAATAAGAGCTTAAAGAATACATTCAATTAATCATAATAACTAAAAACGATTAAATATTATTCGGTATATAATTTAAAAAGAACGAAAAAACCCAAATGACTGTATCCCCAAACAACTTACTAGACAATCAATATATTTTACCCCCCTTGCTATTACACAAATAACACTTTTCTACATATTTTAGGACCCACAGAGACTGGCACCAACACATTCTATGACTTCTTTAAAGTGGAGATGACTCGCGGCTATATGCTGGAGCACGATGAAGAGCGCTATTCGGCGCGGAGGCAGAAGATCTACAGTTTCATGCGCATACCACGGGATCTCGAGAGGTTCATGGTTTACGGGATAATGCAGTGTGCTGACTCCTTCTTGTACATCCACACCTTCCTGCCCGTCCGATTCCTAATGGCTATTTGGGCCTTGGTTTCCAGGACTTTGGTGCGAATTTTTCGTCTTCGCAGCACAGGACAACGGCTACTGTCGCCTGCGGAAATCTGTGATCTGCTCAAGGGCGTCATCTGGATGACAGTTACGCTTATAATGCTCCTTGTAGATACAAATCGGGTGTACCACATCATCAAGTCGCAGTCGATCATTAAGCTGTACATATTCTACAACATGCTGGAGGTGGGCGACCGCCTCTTGTCCGCTTTTGGCCAGGATACCATTGATGCTCTATTCTGGACGGCCACTGAACCAAAAAATTCCAAGCGGGAACACTTTGGAGTTCTTACACACGTTCTGTTTACATTGATCTATGTGTTTTTGCACAGCGGACTGATTATGTTTCAGGTAAGTAATAATTCTTTGCATTGCATACTTAAGGACTTCTGTCTTGAATTCAAACTCCCTTTTAACTATTTAATAATAACGGATGCAATTCTTTTTTAGGCCACCTGTTTGAATGTAGCAGTGAACTCCAACAACAAGGGCCTGCTGACCATCATGATATCGAATAACTTTGTAGAGCTGAAGGGATCTGTGTTTAAGAAGTTCGATAAGAACAACCTGTTCCAGCTTACCTGCAGCGATGTGCGGGAGCGCTTTCACCTGTCCGTGCTGCTTTTCATTGTGGTCATCCAGACTATGAAAGAGTTCGACTGGAGCATAACTCAGTTCTGTGTGATGCTGCCCGACTGTTTTGCAGTGCTATTTACTGAAATCTTGATCGATTGGGTAAAGCATGCGTTTATTACGAGATTCAATGAGCTGCCAGAGAGCATCTATAGGGAGTACACTACCAGCCTTGCTTATGATATGACGCAGACGCGACAGAAGCACGCCTTTTCGGATCACTCGGACTTAGTGGCCCGGCGCATGGGCTTTATACCGTTTCCCCTGGCAGTGGTCTTGATAAAAGCGATCTACACAGCGGTTTCTTTCGAAAATTTGGCCGCCTGGCTTCTCTTCTTGCTAGCCTATTTATTTGCTATGGGTCTGCGAATCTGCTTGACCATCTGCGCGTTGGGTAAGGCCTGCAAACTGATGAAGGAACATCAAACAGAGCGGAATAGTTCAACGCCGAGCAGCATGACCAATATGCCTTTCATAGGAACTTCTGCCCCTGCCTCAACGTCTTCGATGGGCGCGCCGAATCACAATAATAATAATAACAATAGCATTGGCTCGAAGCCAGCACAAGTGACCACACTTGTGACCCCACCCAATGCCGTCAATCTCGATGTAAGTCACAATTTCTCCCGTGCCTCAATCGCCTCCACGTCCACGCCAAAGAAGGCGGTCAGTGAGCAGGAGCTGGATGTTACCAACTCCTTGGAACTGGGCGCCACAGCTCTCTTCTCCAACAGTGATGTGGATTTAGATGATGTTTGCCTCAACGAGCAAGTGACCAATACCAACGCAGGCTCAGCCGTCCAGGAGGTTTACCAGGAGCAGGACCTGGTGCGCAGCCAGCCGGATCTGTTGCTGCTGAACGATTCCGCTGGCGGAGAGGCGAGCCTCAAGGTTAAGCAGACGACCCAACGGCTGCCCAAGCGAACGCACAAGCGATCCGAGTCGGAGCCTGGTATTCCCAGTCTGGTAGAGAAGGGGCCAACTTCCGGACTCGCGGGCGGCAACCAAACGACACAGCTGTAGCCATAAATCGATGCTAATTTATTTTTATATTTGATTTTACCTTGTACGTAGTTGCGTCTTTGATCTTTTGTATATCGCTTAGTTGCTCTTTTGTAAATTTAAGTGAGAAAGGATTTAAAATGTATTTTAGGTTATAGCTCAAAAAATGTTCTCTGTAGTATATCAAACTGTGCCTCAAAATCGTTTAGATGGAGCTCCCTAAGAAAACTTTTTAAATCCGTTTTCTGGGACTGACACTAAATCCTACCATTATGGCTGTTATTGAGCACTTGAAAAAATAAAAAATGACAGATTTTGTCTACAAAATTGATCACTATTGTGAGGTGTGAAACGAAATGGAAAGAAATTAAATTGTTCAACAATTATTAAATCATTAAATTTGTACGGGATTTCGTATATCATATATTTTGCACTGAATTTTTTATAAAGCCTATATACAAATTGTAAGCTACTTATGTACACGGGTATGAACAAAAAATGTAATTTGGGTGAACGTAATTTTGCCAAGTAAGATTTACAGGATACATTAATTACTTTTAAAACTAGTATTGTTAGATTCAGCACTCATTTTTGGAAATTGAGAAATGTGACTTTTTTTGTCAGATACTCACATTTTTTTTAATAGATTGAATTTTGTAAGTTATCAAAACACTTTTCTAATTTTTTTGGTATTTTTTTTATTTTACATCTGTCCCACCGCAAAATTAACATATAAATGGAGTTTAGGCCCAACTGGCCCAAAAATCAGACGTACAAATGCATGCTGCTGGGTGATTCTGGCGTAGGCAAGTCCACTTTCCTGCGTCGCCATGTCACCGGAAAGTTCACGGAGCAGCATGTGCCCACCAGGGGTCTCCTCGTGCACACGCTTCTGCTGCAGGCAGATTACCAAGCGGTGGCATTAGAAATCTGGGATGTGGCAGGCGATGCCAGGCATGGGGGTCTGCAAAATGGGTACTACTTCCATGCCAAATGCGCCATCGTGATGTTCGACCTGAGTGTTGAATCGTCGGCTATAAGTGTGGTGCAGTGGCTCCGCAAATTGGAGGATATATGTGGCCCTGAAATCCCGGTTGTTATTTGTGGTAACAAGGCGGACTTGATGCCAATGCCATTGAAGTTGCTTTATCGTCGTCGCAGTTATTTGGACTACTGTGAGATTTCCGCACGAGCCGCTTGGAATCTAGATGAGCCACTGAGTCTCCTCTGTCGGATATTGCTAAACAAATCCAATTTGATGTTGATTTCCCAGCCGATCCTCAAGCCGTTGCCTGGTTGTGTGCTGGACGAGCAAAAGATCCGACGTCGAGTAAAGGACATAAGGAAGAATGCTCTTTCGGAGAAACATGGGGAAGTGTTACCACGAATGGCCACCAAAAACCAGTGCATCGTCTTAAATTGATTCCTAAAATTAACTATAATTATTGTAGTTGGTTGGTGTAGTTAATAAAAGTAAAACAAGTGAGAACGCTATAGTCGAGTGCCTCGACTATTAGATACCCGTTACTCAGTTCAAATTATCAATTTGAATTCGGCGATCTCTTAGAGCTGGCAGCTTTACAGCACGAGCATCAGCACCAGCGCTGTTTTAGCGCAGGCAGCTTTTGTCCTGCACCAACAGCTGTGTTTATTTCCTTTAATAGAAATCCTTATCGAGAATTTACGTTGACTCTGTTGAGCACCTTGGCCACCTGTTCCAAAGTCATCCGTTAGATGGCGCTATGAAAAGCGGAAATGTAGGCGCTAGCCAGGCTTAAGCGTTTAATGGGTTTTTGGGCGTTAGAGTGGGCGTGGCAAACTTTTATTAGGCCAATCGATAGGTATTGACGAAACAAATACATATCAATTAAAATTTTCATAATAGCATAAAAACTGTGGCCATAGCTTGTGGCTTGTGGGCGTCAGAGGGGGCGTGGCACTATTTTGAAATAAACTTGCGCTGCGTAGGAACTCCTAAAATCTACATGCAAAATGCCAATCTTCTAGCTTTTATAGTTTCCGAGATCTCAGCGTTCATACGGACGGACAGACAGACGGACAGACGGAGAGACGGACAGACGGACATGGCTAGATCGACTCGGCTAGTGATCCTGAACAAGAATATATATACTTTATAGGGTCGGAAGCGCTTCCTTCTACCTGTTACATACTTTTGCAAGAATACAATATACCCTTTTACTCTACGAGTAACGGGTATAATAATAAGATTTACAAACAAAACTTTGGTTGCTTTTTGATAAAGAAAGAATAATAATTATATAATTACGTATATATTATTTTGTTATCCATTTTATTACCTGAAAAGTGATTATACTATATTTTTAAAATAATTAAATTAAAATAATTTTATTTTAAAATAATTTTAAAACAATTAAAAACATATATTAGGGCTGTCCAAATTGATATGATCATTTTTCCGACCTACTCTTTCCCACTATCCGCTTTGATGCATTATGAGCATACCATAAGACATTTTGTAAAGTAAAGTTTATCACTCATACGTACTGTTGCCTGTGATAAATTATTTCATTCTGACCAACGCTACAACGCTTTAAGTTTTAAAAAAATGAAGGTTTTCGAAAAAATTGATTGTACACTTAAATCTAGTAAATTTGTTTGTTATGAATTTAACTAGTTTCTTTTCAGCTACAAATAATTTTATATTATTTATATTTTGTCTACCATTAATATAAATATGATGATATATTATAATACACAGTATCTTCGTATAATTAAATGTTTTATAAAATCAATTTTATACATAAAATTTCCCTTTTGGGTACTAGAATTGAATTTAATATATTTGCGCACGCATCATTTAACCCATAACCTTTACCATTTTGACAGTCATCCCCATTTATTTTACATCTGAACAAAATTCAAATGACTAAGGTTACCGCAAATTCCTAAGGGCAAAAATTGCTTTTAGCTTCGCGTGAAATTGTTTCTGGACTCACTCCAAACATTGTTTTTGGGCCCCGAGCTCATTGCTGGTGGTGTGGGAACGAGATTGGAGAAGCAGGAGTTTGGTAGCCCCCTGTTGGCTTTATGAATGAAAAGGTTTCCCGCTTTGTTTGTGTTTGCACGCGTAGAAAAATCAACAAGCTGCAAATGGAGTGCTCGTTTAGCCCACATCCGGAGCCGATTCGTGGCTCCAAAACTCAGCCACCCTATATGTATATCCATTTCGCGACACGCGCCACGGATGTATATGTATAATCTACGCCACGGGGCGTATCAGTTTTATGAATGAAATTTTACGCTGACCTTGGAGCAGCGCATTGTGGTTGCGTCAGTGCCCTAAAAAGGGGAAGTTTTCGAAGTCAACCCCTAGAACGAAAACCGCGAAATATAAGCAATATAACCGGCGCATACTCACCAAATGCCGAAGCATTTCGTACGACTCCTCGCTGGCCATTTTCATTCATGAAAACTTCGGCTAATTTCATGAATGGCTCTTTCCCTTTTTAATTTCAAGGACACACCGCTCCGCAGGCATGGCGTCCTTATCGATTTTCCCTTTCGCATTTATGTGCTTTTCACATTCGCTTTTAGCGTAGGCAAATAAAGTTTTCCTTCTTGTTCAATGAAATTTGTGAAGATTTATTTCTGCTTCTTGGGCATTGCACTTAAAGCAACCTACATTGATTTTGCTTCTCTTGAATTCTGCTTTGTATTCTAGCATTTGTGAAAATAGTATATTTTAAAACCTTTTTTTTTGCAATGTTAAATAAAAATCTTCATAAAATGATCATCTTAGGCACAGCTCATAATATTTCTCCGCAATTCAAATTATTATACTTTTTTTAAACATTATTTTCGCAAATTTTATTTTTAAAACTAAAGTTAAGCTAATCAAAAATTAGCAAATAATTTTTAAATTTATAAGAAAATAGCTTTGACAAAGGATAAAATTATTTTTTAAGACAATCATGATTACTAGTGTTTTGTATAAGCTATTTTTTAAGTATCCAAAAATGTAAAAAAATGAATTAGAACGATTCGTGTTTATATATAAGGATTTGGAATATAAGCGTGTTTTTATAAATTGTTAACGGTATGAACATTACCACCGAATGTGAATGACAAAAAACCCTGAAAAGTAGGCCAATAAATTTGTGATTTCCTGGTACATGCCGGTATTTTGGCAATCTCGCAATAACTTTAATTATCGCAGATGTCGCTGTAATAGTATTTCCCAATGTATGCTGCATAGTTTATGGGAAACAATGTGAAAACTTATTTTATAACCTTCGACATCCGGCCGGCAGCCCATGGCCTGCGTTAAAAATAGCCTTGACTGAGTCCACAGGGAGAGGGCCACGGACATACTATATAACCAGCTTTTTTATGAATGAAAGCACCACACCCAGCTGTACCAGGGCAATGTTTTACCTTGCTCTTGACTGCCGCTCTGCCCCATAATTTATCGATTCCTTCTGCGGCTCCGGCTCCGGACCTGCGCAGTGGCGAGGAATAGATACAGATACCAATACGTATGGTGTATGTATAGGTCTATAGCTTCGTTCCCAGCTGCTTATCGTTGACACATTGACGACAATGAGCTTTGTATGATGCAGCCCGTAACTGTTGCTTCACACTGACGTCATAAGAACAGCCATGGAGAGGGCCCATTACGTTTCATATTCCAAAACTACTAAATAATTATAATCATAAGAGAGATTATAAGGGATATTACGTTTCAGTGACCCAACATCCTGTATTATGAAGTTCCCAAAGATATGACAACTTTGAAGATTTATCACTTTATGACAGTTAACAATAAAAAAATCATACGCCTCGTTGTACAAAGGAGTAAAAATGCGAGTATTAATATTGTTATGTACAGCACTCAATAACAAAAACAAGAGAGAACGCTATAGTCGGGTGCCCCGACTATCAGATACCCGTTACTCAGGTAAAGGGAGTGCGAGGGAGATGGAGATAGAAACTTTGATCACGCATAACTTTTTAACGAATGGTGCGATTTGAAAAATTTCTTCTACATTTCGATAGGTATTGATAAACACAATAAAACTGCATTTTTACTTTTCCGAAATATTTAAATTTTTAAAATCGTATATAAACGATTGTGGGCGTTAAAGGGGGCGTGGCACCTTTTTGAAACAAACTTGCGCTGCGTAGGAACTCCTAGAATCTGCATGCAAAATGCCAATCTTCTAGCTTTTATAGTTTCCGAGATCTCAGCGTTCATACGGACAGACAGACAGACGGACAGACGGAGAGACGGACAGACGGACAGACGGACAGACGGACAGACGGACAGACGGACATGGCTATATCGACTCGGCTAGTGACCCTGATCAAGAATATATATACTTTATAGGGTCGGAAACGCTTCCTTCTACCTGTTACATACTTTTGCACGAATACAATATACCCTTTTACTCTACGAGTAACGGGTATAAAAAGTATCATATGTTTTTATATATATTTATTTTTGGCTTTGTACACATAACAGTAAAATTTATTATATTTATTTTTAATTTGGTTCCTTACGGCTATGCTTAACTCTCGAATTTAAATACCATTGTTGTTTATTTTAGATCTGTAGTAGTACCAAAATGATAATATATTTAAGCGTACGTTTACCTAATGTTTGTAAAGTAATTTTATCCGAACAGTCTTATACAAAAACTATAGTTCTAGTACTAAGCTTGATTAAAAGCATTCCTAATGAAATAAATTCATATTTTTTAAGAACCAAAGAAATTTTCAAAATCGTGAGATGTTAACCTTTTATTGCTGAGCTTCGCAAAGTTTTAAGTATAAAAAGATCAGATATCTTTGACTCCACTTGTGGTGAAGTCCTGGAACCACTCGAATTGCTCCAGCCAACGCTGTACAGTTCCCCCGAGAACGTACAGACGCACCGGAACGTAGTCCAACTCTTCGTCTATATCGTCGAAGGAGTCGGATGTCTCGGGGTCGTCGTCCGAGTCCTCGTTCGACAGCAGGACATCCACGGCGATGAGGCAGTGCAGCAGGTAGATCACACTGGCCACCAAAGAGGACGTCGCTTGGGCCCGCAAATAATCAAAGTACGGATGCAGTGGCTTCTCCGGCAGGATCTGGTCCTCCGGCTTTGCATTGGCGTACAGGATGAAGAAGTCCGACTCGGCATCGCCTAGTAACATCAAGGAGCAGATCGTGTAGATGATGAATCCAGCCAGCGGACGCACTACCTCCTCGATAATCGAAGTATGGTTTCCGGTGCACAAATTTGTGCAGGCAAAAAGCGTCAGCACCGTGAAAATGTAAAAGAAAGCCAAATACAAGGTGTCCATCAAGTCCTCGAACCAACCCGTCTGGGCCATGCTAAGGAAAATAAAGCCTTTCAGGTGGAAGTGTATTACGAACATGTTGATCAGTGTCTCCACCGTGTAGAAAAGGAACAGCACCGGGCGCATCTGATATACGTAGACCCTCATTTTCACAGTCTCCTTGCAGCTTGACAAAACTGGCTCGGTATATTTGACAAACCTTAGGTGTATGAAAAAAAGTTAGGAGCTAACTTCAAAACCAAGTAAAAAATTGTACAACATTTTCGAGCATTCAATAAAATCTTCTGAGTGGTCTATAAATGACTTAAAAATCAAATAAGAATATATAATTGGAAGTATGAATTTGGGAACTATTTAATTCTAAAGCACTTTTTGGATATAACATAATCAATTACATCTTGTTGTTTTAAAATCAACATTCAAGTTGTCAGAAGTACACGAAAACACTATTTCCTATTGTTGAAATAGGCCGTCTGTATTTTGCACTATTAATAAGTTTTGTCTGCTTAATTTGTATGGTATAAAAGCTTAACAATATTGTATTTGAGCATTCTCGTGATTGAAGATTTAACAAACATAGAACTAAAGTAAATATTTATTATTATTACATGCAACCATTTCAATTTGAGAAGTATTTTCTTGGCGTAACATTTTTATTTATCTATGTATTGCTAAGAATTGTATTTTGTGTTCTAAGTTAGTTTGAGTTTGCACCTCTGCAAGTATTTGAATACGATTTTTCTTGTCTGGAAAGGGTGCACAAATGTACACTGTAGATGTATAGATACTTCTCATTACCCAACACGACAGACACGCTTTTGTTGCGGCCCGTCCTCTCATCATAAAAAAACCACTTCACGTTGGCTGCTGTTGCTTCTGCGGCTTCTGTTGCCGGACGAACTGCGTCTGGAAACAGTAGCAACATTTGCCTGCCAGTTTGATGCTGTTGACTGCTGTTGACGGCGATTACGTTGATGACGCGAGACCGCAACGAATTTACGCGCAATTCTCCACCGTGCTTCAGCTCAAGTGCCGAAAGGTAGCCCAAGCGGTAGGGTAAGCATTTAAATAAATGTGTAAATGTGTACACCGCCAGTGCAGCGCCAAAATGTTAGCACACTTTACCAGGATTTTCCATTTTTTTTAATCTCCATATGTAATAAAAGCAAGAAAGACACAAGGTCTGGTTAAGTATTTGCATTTGTAATCCTCAAGATTGTTATTATAGCTAAAATTATAATAATTTTCATTTCAAGAGATAACAAAATTCGTGTATACGTACGGGTTTTTCGGCAATCAGATCAGGTATTTTAAAATAAAATAAAATTGATCGTTTTAAATTGTATAATCGTTAAAATATAATTTTTTTTACGGGAATATCTTAAACTGTTTAAGACCTAAAATCGAGCTTTTCTTTTTGGGTGTATATTAATCTGTGCGCTGACCAAAAAATACAAGAACAGGAAAAAATGAAAAAATCAGTGCCTGCTATTGTTGTTGTAGCCACTGTGTGTGCAAAGTAAAAGGGTTAATTCATGTGGCCATTTCGACTGCGTCATCTCTTTGTGGTTTTTAAACATTAAAAAAAAACTTGCAATTTTGACAAGCGAACACACCGCGTTTTAGCGACTTTAAGTGCAACAACAAAAGAGGGCAGCTGCTGAATCTTTTTTTTGCTTATTTTCTCCTTATCCCTCGAGATTCCAGGGATCGCACAGTAGTCATCCGCAACTTCTTCAAGTTGATCTTAAGCGCGTGGCCCTGCCCAAAAAGCTTTGGTGGTTTATTTATTTTTCTCCTCTTATTTGCGGCCGCCATCTTAAAAGGAGCATATTTGTGTGCATTCCAGAAACTCTAATTAGTCTCCCATACAAGAAAATAACTCACAATAAAGTACAACAATAAACTACTTTTCTTTTGGTATGATCAAATATTTAAATTTTGAATCTAAAACTATTCTCAAAGTTTTCGATTCTCTAGTGACTATAAAAAAAACAAAGAGTCGAATAACTCGATTCATATTTTTTTGTTTTGAAAATGTTTATAAACTGATGATATCCAAATATCTCCTTCAATACTTTCATATTTAAAAGTTGTATTTTTAAACATGTAAATTATATTATAACAGGGCTCGATATCTTTTTTCTTCAGGCACATAATGGGCCAATACAATTTAATTTTGTGCATCATTTTGCCCAGCTTCGCCCCACAATTATATGGGCCGATCGAACTGTTACGTAAGCGTTCGCAGCGCTGCAAATTGCTGGCGTTACGCCCATCCCAGGGGGCATGGCTGTGGCCACATGCCATTACACGCGGCTAAATGCAAGTGCATAAATAACAATTACAGCTGCAACTGCATCGGCGGCAGCAACAATAATAGCAATAATAGCCAACTCGGCCGCTCAGGTGTCAATTGGGGGCCGCGCTGACCGCCGGCCATTTTGCAAAAGCGCATTCTGCTGATCGCCATATATCGGCATATAATGCCCGTTGATTATTATGTTTACACTATATGCGGTCCCAGATTGCCGGTCCCGGTAATGATCCCGGACCGGCCAAATCTCAATGCAAATCAACGGCAATTAATAATTCATCGCCCGCTGGGCCTCCTCCTTCCACGGCATCCGAATCCGATGGCAATTATGCGCCACCCCGCCGGCGGGAGCCACAGTTTCCATAGGTAAGAGTAGCACAATGAGCTGGAAAAATGCATATGCTGGTCAGCGAGAGGGTGGTTCGGAAAACATGCACACCTCTTGAGACTTTTGTGAAAAAATGTGGATATCTTACATCTAAGGTATATAGCCATTTCAAAAATAGAATGCGAGTTCTATTTCGGATTGTTCTTTTTAAGCATAAAATAAAAAAATATTCTTCACTGTATAAATTTCTAAAAACGTTAAAAAATTTATGAACAAAATATTCGGATAAAAAAAATTCAAGAGATCAAAACTCGATATCAAAAATATACTTGGATTTTGAAATTTTAGGGATCGTGAAAAATATTTTCTGTAATTGTAAATTTTTGTATTTATAAAGTCATTTACAAAGCATAAATACTTTAGCAAGCTAAGAATTACTCCTTATCCATATTTTGAATATTATTATTTTTAGTAAAAAAATATGTGGAATTCATTATATAAAAATGTAACAATAGAAATAACAAAAACTGCACAATCCATCCTCGCATATCTAACTAAATCTTTGCCTATATTCAATAAAATAAATTTAATATGCAAAACAGCCGGACAACAGCCGCAGCAGCATTACAAACTGCTCCAGTGGCCGCCTGTCGTCCAATATCAGCAAATTTGCAATAAAATATTTGTCTGGCCGTCGCTTTCAGTGGATCGGAGTGGTGCGAGTGGTAGGCCAACAGTGGGTCGTCGAGTGGTCGCCGCCTGGCTACTGCAAATTATTTATTTGCACCTTTCGCCGCCATCGTCTGACTGGCCTCCGTCCACCCCAACACACCTCCGTCCACCCCAACACCCCTTCTCCGGCTCACCGAGCTCTATTCTCTTTCTCCCGGGAACTGCATTTCCATTTGCTTATCAAATCGCTTGCAATCGGCAGAGTGAGAAATGCAGGGCAAATATAAATATTAGTCGTCTGAAAACGGGTGCCACATGCACAGAAAAAAAAGAGGCAGTATCATGTGCAATTAATAATGCATTTTTTTATATATTTTCTTTATTACACTTCGGTCTTACGTTAAAATGGTTTAGTTAGCTATCTACTCTTTATAATCTTATTATACCCGTTACTCGTAGAGTAAAAGGGTATATTGTATTCGTGCAAAAGTATGTAACAGGTAGAAGGAAGCGTTTCCGACCCTATAAAGTATATATATTCTTGTTCAGGATCACTAGCCGAGTCGATATAGCCATGTCCGTCTGTCCGTCTGTCCGTCTGTCCGTCTCTCCGTCTGTCCGTCTGTCCGTCTGTCTGTCCTTCTGTCTGTCTGTCTGTCTGTCCGTATGAACGCTGAGATCTCGGAAACTATAAAAGCTAGAAGATTGGCATTTTGCATGTAGATTTTAGGAGTTCCTACGCAGCGCAAGTTTGTTTCAAAATGGTACCACGCCCCCTCTGACGCCCACAAGTCACAAGCTGTGGCCACAGTTTTGATGCTATTATGAAAATTTTGTTTGATATGTATTTGTTTCGTCAATACCTATCGATTGGCCAAATAAAAGTTTGCCACGCCCACTCTAACGCCCAAAAACCCATTAAACGCTTAAGCCTGGCTAGCGCCTACATTTCCGCCTTTCATGGCACAATAGCGCCATCTAACGGATGACTTTGGAACAGCTGGCCAAGGTGCTCAACAGAGTCAACGTTAATTCTCGATAAGGATTTCTATTAAAGGAAAATGCGATGGCTTTCATTTGTCAATACCGAACTATATCCCAAGAACTATGCAAATCAAAACAAATTAGCCAAATTGGAGGTGTTCCCTGGGTACCGATTTTAACATAAAAATCGGGAGCTAATTCGAGCGGCGAAAAATATACAAGAAGGCATATTTATATTAAGTTGTTTAGCTGAGTAACGGGTATCTAATAGTCAAGGCACTTGACTATAGCGTTCTCTCTTGTTTATTTTAATATTAATTATAGCAGATAAATAAATATTATTTTGATTGGATTATACAATTTAAATTCTGAAAAGTATTTATTTGGTAATTCTCAAACATATTAAATATATAGGCAAGTATTAAATATTATTAAACGTTTAAAATCCTACATCATTACAAATCACATATCAGATATCTACATCACATTTTTTTCCGTGCAGAAGAGGGGGACGGGATCTAAGACTGGCGTATGAAATTAGGCGCTGCCAATGCGCCGCCAGCCATTTCGACCTGTCCGATGCATGAAAAGTGTGAAAACGAATTAGTGCCCGAGCTCAGGGATCTGGCCAAGTCGGTTTCCCCACTCCGAAACTGGCTCAGAGTCTGAACTGACTGAAGGAATGAGGGCCGAGGGCAGACAGAGGTCGCAAAAGTTATTAAGGTTTTTGCATTCGTGATTTTTAAGCGAGTCGTGTAGGTGAAATCGATATGGATTAGAGATCAGGTCAGCAATTAACATACATCGCCTAAACATTTTATAAATATTTCTCGAATTGATAGGGTCCAGTCCAAAGTTTTCAACAATTTTAAGATCATGCAGTAAATCCAAAAATAATATAACACTTTTCGAAATGAGACGGAAAACGACAGAGAGTGAGTTCTGATAACCGTTCTGGATTAAAATTTATTTCAAAATTTCTTATACTCACTTTCCAAGAATTTACGACTTCTCTACGGACACAACTCCTTTTAAAGTACGACCAAAACCGCTGTCCTCGAACGACTTTCAACACATGTCGCTTGTTTACTGTTTGCTCCACAAATGCCTGGCCAAAAAAGCCAGGGAACCAGAGCTAAATTGTCACTTGCACACGGGCGCCCAATAATTATAACAATGGGTGGCCAATGCGACAGTCGCAGTTGTGGAGCTGTAAACTGCGTCATGTTCACAAATTTGTTTGCATTCCGCAACGGTGGTCGCCACTGACAAAATGCTCAAAGCCCGAAGCACCGAAACGCACAAAATGCGGAAAAATCGAGGAGCGAAAAGCAAAGAGCCAAGCCATCGTCATATATGACAAATTTTGTTGTTGAAAATCGTGTAGCTGTTGCGTGTGGCTTTGGCCAATCGAAGGGGGGCGTGGCGGGGCAAAGGGGGCGGGAGAGGCGGTAGGCGGCTGCCACATGCGTGGCGCATGCGTGGTGGAGTCGGTGACTATGACAAATCGCCACATGGCAGGCGGCCAATTAGCAAGAGGAGAAGTCCATACAGACTGGTTTGATGCCACCTGATAGACCCAAGATTAATTACCGCAAAAAGCCAGACTAAGCTTCTTTATGTGTGGAACATTTGGATAGCCTTATAGATCGATCCCATCATTATAATCCTATATATTAGTTTCTACTTAAAAGTACTAAAACATGACTTACATACATATGTAAAATATTTTTGAGTTAGTTTTAATTCACAATTATTGATCCTGACGAAGACCTATTTTTACACTAGTAAAATTATTTTACAAAACAATCGGACTTTGTAGTGGTTCGTGAAAAATAAACTGGACATTATCAATAGGTACGTATTCCTCAGTAATGCACTCCAGTTTCAGGATAGATCGTTTTCGAGCCCAAAGGGTTGACAACTAGAAAGTAAAAACTATTAGAAATCCAATACAAAATTGGAGAAAACTTACGTTCTTTTGATAGGACTCCCAAATATCCTGAGAATCCTTAATTCTGAATAACAAGGGAGGCTGTTTTTCCCCACTGCAACGAACTTTCATAACATTATTAAGAAGTCCCTCCGTCAGTTTTGGGCACTCAATGAGTACAAGTTCTTTAAGGTTGGGACTGGCCTTGATAAAATCCAATAGTTGGTCATCATTTAGATCGGGGCAATTGCAAAACAAAGTATAGCTTTGAGAAACGGGCAGGCTCAGTTTGGTCAAGTCCTGATTTTTAAATATGCAATCAACTAACTCCAGCTCATCCAAACTAAGGCAAAGATTTAGTTTCATTTGGCTTAGATGCTTTGCATGATCCATGAAGTTGCAGTTAAGTTGAAAGCTTTTGAGTTGACTGCCTTTTTCCTGTATCACTCTGGATAAAGCCTTTAATGTGGCCTTGATGTCCAATTCCTTAAGCTGAGTGAGCCTTAGAACCAACAGCTCCGGCAGTTGACAAACCTCACTCGGACTGGATAAAAAAGTGGGAAGATTTACCAACAGATTCCTTAGCTGCTTGCATTTCGAGATTCCCTCAAGCTGGTGGCTAAGATTTCCCAGTAAGTGCAATTGCGTCAATGGCATATCACTAGATAAAATGGCCTTTAAAGCTGAACTGGAAATCTCTGCGTAGATCTTCATTGATTCCAATTTTCTAAAACGGTCAATATAGCAGGCCTGTACAGAAGCATGTATCTCCAGATAAATCAGATTGCTCAAAAGTTTGGGTAGGGCGTGAAATGGCCATTGGGGAAAGCTTTTGTTCTTAGTACTCGGCGAATGACCCCCGGAAATCTTACAGGACTCCACGTTGACCAGACGTTCAATGCCCGCCTGTTCCAGGATATTCAATTCCTCCTGCAGCTGGTCACTGCGCAAATGGACGCTTCTAAACCCGGTACACATGTCCTGCAGAAATAAGTGAAGGTTCGATCCGTGAAGTTTCCACTGCATTTGACCCAAGTCCAATCGTTCGTATTGATCCCGCCACAGGGAACTAAAGGCATCAGGCACTTTGTCGAAGTGACGGTGCAGCAGTGCTTGATCATTAATATTGAGCTTCCTGAGAACCAAGTGTACAAGGGCTAGGTCCTCATTATCTGTCTCTGAGTCACTGCTTCCCACCATGAATTTCTTACTAGAGTCCCCCTTAGTTGGCAAGGGCATTTTTTTGCCTTAAAGCTGTAAATTGTATGCAAAAGGTACAAAACTTTTATTGTGTTCTATGTAGATAAGGTAAAACTAGATGCCTACTATTATAGAATTGATTTTATATCATAATAAATGACATTTTAAATAACAAAATTTGGCACTGGATGCTCTCTTTATGTTTTCTTTTGTGTATATTGGAGATTATAGCTCTGTGTGACTCTTCATAACACCTGAACTTTATTAAATTACAGTAATTAATTTAATTTAATTGGCATACTTTTGACGACTTGATGCTTAATACGAGGTTCACGACTTGGTTAAAACTTATTTGTTTTTGAAAGGTCACAAAAAATAATGGAGCAACGTGAATAGCGAAAACTTCAAGTGTTTTTCCCACTACTATTTATCTGACATTTTTTCCAGCCACATATTCTTGCAGCACTCTCCTTCTGACACTTATGGCATTGCTACCACCCTGCTGAGATCGAATGCTAACGAGCCACGGATATGTTTTCATTTCGAACTGATTTTGTTTTATGGACCCAGGCATGGGGCCCGACCTGATCGACGGGGACACTCGACCGATCCAGTTGGACTTTTCCTAATGACGTCTGGGGCGGCTCTTCTTGAAGCTCTCCTCCGATGATAGGCTTCCCAAACTCTCCGCTAATGAGCTCGACGAGTTGTTTGGGGTCTTATTTATGACACTTACCTGCTCATATCTCGGCTTTTGTTTCCAAAACATTTTGCTGTGGCATCAATTAAGCGATTGGCTAGACTTGGTATTGATATAAAAACAAGTTTCACAATGGAAATGAATAGGAAAACCACGAAAACAGAGTCCAAACTTGTTAAAAGTGTGTGCAGTGTGCGTTTGGCTGCTGGAAAATATGAAAATTGAAATGTTTTATTAATAAACTTCAACAACTTTGATGCAAGTTAATTAAATAAATGTTTCTGTGTTTCTACTGCGGTTTATTGCTGTTGTCGACAACCGTTGCAACTCTTGCTATTTCTGACAGTTTGGACACATTCGAAGAAGGCGAATAAGAAATAGTTGCCGTTGGGTGGCAATGCAAACCCCACCCCAGATGTGAATTTGATTAGATTTCCCAAAGATAAGTAAATCCAGGCTACCAATTTGTCAAATGCGGGGGAAAATTATTTAGAAAAAGATTTGAATAATTTTTAAATTATTGATGTTTGAATTTAAAGAAGAAAGAGTAAGTGATCTTTGTCAGATATGATTATTTTAACTTAAAATTTGAATTACACTATCCTTAAAAACCTATATATAAAATCTTGATCTTTTAATTGTATTTACTTCATATAATGTTTTTAGATTGTTATTAATCGAATCAAAGAGCTTACCGACTGTTGCCTAGTTTAATTGGTCCTATTAAAAATATATACTTTTAAATCAAATGAAAAATGTTTGCTATAACAATTTGCTACTGATGGATAAAAAAAATATCCGGGGATCGTAAATTTTAAATAAAATCGCCAATAGACTTCTGTATGCCTAATGAATAAGTGCTTTAAATCTTTCGATAGCCGCATATTTGTAATATATTAATTGGTTATTTGGAAATAAATACTTCTTCATAATCATTTTTTCAATCAGTGATTCTAGTTTGTTCACGTTTCCATCTGAATCTTCTTTAGCCAATCAACAAGTGCTTAACATTTTATTTCTACGTTTATTAACAATCTTTGGACCGTCTCCAGCCGCGGAAAAATACCGTTTATGGCCTTGTCGGGTGGGCCTCAGATACAACTGCAGATACACATAGATACACAGATACAAATTGTGCCTGCCCGCATTTGGGGCGTTTACATTTGGATTTGGCCGCAACTAGTTTAAATGTCTGGAAATTTGGTTCGTTTTCGATGGCGAGTTTAGTTTGTGCCTTTTGCCTGGCATTTTTGGGTAAATATTTTAATTATTTTTTTCAGCAACGCCCCCTCCCAAACTAGATTTCCTCACACGTTAGATCTGGGAAAGGAAACGTTAGAGGACTATTCAGAAGGGGACAGACAATTTTTTTGAACTATATCAGCATTTGATAGATGGGACCTGCAGCGATGCTTTCTTATTAGCGGCTCATTAGACTGCCCAATTGACGCCTTCTCGCCCGCAAACCAAATCGCTCAACACGGGAAGCTCGTTATTAAGGTGGCCTGGCCAACTGATTACAATGCGCAGCCAATCGCCAAGACAATCGCCCCAACTTGCCGGCCGCTGCAATTATTTGCACGCGAATAAACAATTCAAAAGATCTCTGGGCGTTTATCACTGCCTCTCGACTTGGCTGCATCGGATCGACTTGCTATTTTCCAGGCCCGTTGGCGTTTAATTTTACGGCTTCATTAGCAGGGCCATCGGTGGATCGGCCAACGTTGGTAATTTGACGGCCCCCAGGGCTACCACCTGCATTCGGCTCGGCCAGCTTGAGCTACTGTCGGGGCGAAGTGTCGGCCAATATGAGAGGGCTCCTCTGCAGCTCGACGGCTGGGAGGTCTTTGATGTGCTCGGCCTTTAATTGGTTAAATGTCACTTATCGTTTTGCGAAATATCGCATTAAAATGTTGACGAACTTTCATGTCTTCACAGTATATTATGAATTTGAGTTTTATTTCATGTACCATAATTGTTGGTATGCTTATAACTGCTGGAATTAATCAAGAAGAAGTTATTTTATTTTATATTCTATAACGTGTTTAAAATTATAAGTTATAATTACATTATGTTATTTTGAACACTGAAATAAACATGTATTAAATTATCTTTCAATTCTATAACTAACTAACTATGCCATATGATTTAAAAAAACTATTAAAAAGATGCAGATGCAAAACTATAAGCCTATACAAGCAGCCACACAATTTATTTGTATTTTCAATATATCCAGAGTACACTTGTTACATTGACCTCCTCAAAGTTCCTTTCTGGTCAGTCAACCCTGCCACTTTTTTTTTTGTTTTTCTTACCTCTGCATAAGTTTTATCACTCACGTTGAATCTCTTCCCATATGGTTCGGAACTTCTTTGTTAGTAAAACTTCCTCTTGTACTCCTTTAAAATGTCTTTATCAGCCCGCCACTTGGTGGTTTTGATTTATGCGCACAATTTGCATTATATAAAACACGTATTTATGCGGTTTGGATCATAAGAGCGGCTTACGGAATGTTATCCCAGATTATGAGCGGGAATTCAATCGGAAAATGCGAATGGACAAACATTTAGTTTGCAGCTTAATGGTCAGTCGTTGACTTGGATACTTTATGCCATGCGCCAGTACCGAACAACATTCAATAATAATAATAATAATGATAGCAACTGTAGGCGCATCGCTCTATGAGTTTATGGCCAAAAGTGCGGAAGAGGACAGGACTGTGAAGATCCGAGTAGAAGGCCAAAAACCGGACCTGATTCGTACCTCAGCAGGCAATTGGGATTGGCTGGGCGTGCGTGTGGCATTTATGTCGAACTGTCAGGCCAAGAAGACAGGCCCAAAGCCCAATGTCTAGTGAGAATGTTGGCCTAGACGACAGACTAACCTCGTCCCTCCTGGTTTCCCATCTTGGTCCACTCTCATCACGCTAATTGCCATTTACACCTAAAACCGCAATCAAACTGACATCAATTTCTATACTAATTTGGAAAAGAAATGCGGGAGGAAGGGACAATGAGCTGTTCATGGTACCCTGGAATATTATTAAAAGATGTTGACTTTGTATATGTCTTATGTTTCATTGAAACTTTAAATATCAATTTAAAAGTTTTATATAATTTCTTAGAAAGACGTTGTCTGAATTTTAAGCTTATTATCGAGCATGTTAAACTACATATAGTAATTATTCATGGTGTTTCATTATAGCGTTTTTATATACCTTACTGATACCTTAACTATTTTTTTCCGATGATTAAAATAAAGACATCGTCAAATGGTCAAGATGCCTTTCCAATGCTTCATTGTGTAGCATTTACCATTTTGATGGTTCCAACATTTTTATGAGCCATGTCTTAAGGTTTACAATAGGGATAGATCGTTAATTTCTCTCTGTTGTTTCTTCTTCTGGGGATCTCCGCTAATGAACAAAATACCAGAAAAACGTTTTCGTGTCGCTCGCCATATGAATTCCGATAGATTTTTATAGATTCCGATTTTTAATATGCAAATTAAGAAATTAAGGTAATTCGCGTAAGTATAAAATAAAGGCAGGAGACAAAGGAAAAGACTTAAGGAAATTCTGTGGCAGACGCCTCAATTAATAACCATTTGGCGATAATATCGATCGACGATAGTAAACTTTATCGCTGGATTGTAAAAAATCAACGGCACGCTGTGTTATTGGATCAATTATTCAGTCGAGGAAGATGGGAATGGCTATCGACTCTAATGAACACATTACATAAAATGTTGAGTTTTATGCCCCACTTTGAGAGCCGGGAATTTTTTTTTTATATTTCTTTACTAGACGCGCCAATTAGAAGGGCTTGGACTCGGAGACTCGGCTTTAATGGCAATGGGCCAAGCCATGTCTGGGCTTTGGTTTTATTGTCTTGCTACTGATCTGTATCTGTTGTATTACTCATGTTACCGTCGAGGAACAGCAAAAGAAATGTGGCCGCTCCTCATCAACCCGGTCATTACTTGATGAAGTTCATTTTGCGGCCCAGTTCGGTACTGTTGGTTCTCTGAATTGTTGTTGTGGAAAACCGATACAGGTAAGCGATACTCCCCGATTTTTCCTACCCATTAATGCAACGCGTGTGTGACAAGTTGCAGTTGAGCTACCAAAGCCTCATAAGCCTTATGGTGTCTAGCATTTCCACCTGTTCGAAATGCTTAATAATTCACCACTTAATTGCATTCCAAAAATTATTTGATTGACTTATACAGAAGGAGTTATGACCAGTTACGAATCGAATTTCAAACAAACATTCAGATTTACACGGGGAAATCTTCGATCTCGGCTGCTGTCTCACCTCATCAATCAATGCTCGTAAACTGAAATCGAAAATCTATTTTTGCTAATATCGCATAATCTTGATTACTCATTTCCGGCGCACATCTCAAAACTTTATTGTCAAAGGCAATTGCAGGAAGACGGAGATCTTGAATCCAACTTCTGGGTACTCTACCGACTCAGACTCATTATTAATTCCTACTACTTTAGTGCATTCATCCGTTAGATGATTTTTTAAGACAAAAGAATCTCAAGTAAGCAAAAAAAAAGGAAGAAATTGCGCTCAGTCATTAAGCCGAGGAGAGACCTGATTCAGAGCCACAGACAAACGGAGACCCACAGACCGTCAAGTACTCAATAATTCACAAAAAAAATATGAAAAAACCAAGAGCTGGAAATAAAATGATCAATACGAGAGACGTTTATACAAGAGGGGGCCAAGCACAGCGGATCGACAAGTAAAAGAGCAAAACGCAACAACGAGAAATTGAAAAGCCACAAGTCATCTCAGCTGGTGGCTTAAAAGGCGCGTGCTAAGCCATTCATATTCATAAAAAGAGCCACAGCGAGAGACCCCAGCTAAGCTAAAAAAAAAGTGTACAAAAAATGTGAAATACAAAAAAAGGATTGGCCGGACTTGGACGGCGGGTGGGTGAGGGTGTGAATCTGAGGCAGCAGCAGCCGCAGCCGCAGCAGCTTCAAATCAGGCAAGAAACTGGACTGAAGAACCCAACGAAAGCAAACGGACCTCAGGAGACAGACAGTTGGAGTCAGTTGGGGACAGCGGGATCACGAGGGGAGTTCGAGAGACCCACGACCCAAAGACTGAATGTCGGCTACAGTTCCGCAATGTCGCCGGGCGACAGCATCAACATCAACTCAACATGCCTCTATATACTATACTATAGAAAGCAACTCACGGCGCTGAAGAAAACAGAAAGGGAGGGAAAAAAGAATGTATATAAAAACTCTTTTACTCTTCTCATAATAATATTATTTCTTTTATTTAATTTACCTTTAATTTGAATCTTATCTCGATGAGAAAAGATTGGCTCTTTTAGATTGTTTCGCCGGTCTCAAGCCTTTTAGGAAGTTCTTATTTCTATTATTTATTTTACTTATTCCTTAAATGATTGAAAAATACTATATTAGTACATGCACATTTTTATGATTTTTAGTAGTACTCTATATTTTTTATTATATGAGTAAAATTGGAACATTGTATTTTAACGTGCAACAAGGATTAGTTTGTTGCCACTGTTAATATTTATTTATATCAATCACAGCTTAAAAGTAATATTTCCCATTTAATTTCATTAGCCTAATTAATTTTTACATACCTAAAAATAAATCCTTAATAAAGCTTTCATTGTACATTTGTGATTACATTATCTATTATGATAATGACTAAGACTGTGTTAAAAATTCAACTGAATCAATCATTTTAGTTCATATGTTAGTTGTTTGAAGTTTTAAGCCATCTTATTAGTTCGAGATACACATTAAGGGTATTCAAGACTCTGACAAATGTGGCTTTTCCCTTTTCATATTTATTTCTGTTGCCGTTTTAGGGATGGGCATATCCGATTTTTTGTTACAGCTAAAACTTTACGGACGGACTGCGTCTGTTTGGCTGTGTTGTTGTGATTGTTGTGGCTGTTGCCGTTGATGTTTTTATCTTGTAGTCAGTCAGTCACAGTTGTTGTTGTCGTGGCCGTTGTTGCTATGGTTGTTGTGTTCCCCCGATGTTTTTTGAGTTACCTTTGGCTGGGCTTTTGGCTTTTGGCGTTTGGTTTCTATAGACTGGCTGTGTGATTTACCAGTTTGATTGATTGGATTAGGTACTTATGTTATTAATTTACTTCTATTTATAAACAAGCCCGTTGGACAAAGGCCTTTTTCGAGGGCTTTTGCCCCCGTTCCCCCGTGCTCCTCGTATAATTTTCCATTTTCATTCAGAACTCGGAGACAATCGATGGCATCCAATCCATGAATGGTGAATAGATGCTCTCGGCCTGACAAATTGTGGACTGAGCTGAGCTGAGCCGAGTACAGTTGACTTGAGCTTGTCGATTAATGCTTCATTTCCGGCCAACAAGATCCACTGATGAGATCGGTCGCAGCTAATTAATTCAGTTTTCCATGTCAAGTGTAAAGAAATTAATATTTCAGTCAGTTGGTTTGACTCTTATCAGCTCCAAATGGTGTTGTGGCATCTTCCCCACAATATAAAACCAATCAAAGACCAATCAAACAATCAAATCGTTTTCAACACTTTAGCATAATTGTAAGTTATTTTGCCGCTCAGACGGCATTTGCATTAATCGATTTTTTCGGCATTTTTGCGATAAGCATCAGTCGAGTCGAGACAAGACCGAGATTTTCATTTTCATTAATTGAGGCAAAGAAACGGTACAGCCAACTGATCAGAGATCTCGGTTGCTGCGGCTACAAAATCGCTGATAAGCATCGCCGAGGAGGTAAAAAACATCGAGAAAAGAAATCAACAGATGATCGCACTCGGCTGGTGGTCCCTCCTCTTTTGGCCTGGTCAAAATGTCAAACTTCTTTGGGCTTGAGGCCTCATTAGCGTGGCAAGTGTGGAGCAGTGTCAGCCGGCGATATCGACGCCTGGCCAGGTGTAAATGTAAATAATCTTGGCCACGTTGACACTGCACTAGACGGCACCACATGAGGGCGAGGCCCAGCCAGTGCCTCTGCCTGCCAGCCATAAAATGTTTGATTTTTAATTAATTTTCTTTGGGTATTTTTCAAATGTTTATTTCTCAACGAAATTATCTTTGGCCAAAGATCTGAGGTCAGAAATTGATTTTTGTCTTTAAAGATTGATGCAGAAGTTTATTTTTAATTTCAAAAATTATTGTTTTTTCGAAAGTTAACGTTTTTAATTTTATGAAGCGCAGACACAAACAAAGGCTTATTAACATTTATCAGTACAAAATTGTACACACTATAGTTTCTAATTTTAAACCTCTGTTTATAATTATGAGTACAAACAGAAGCTATTTTGTTTAACAATAAAAAGTTGATTGCAAATATCTTAAAGTTAGTCATAATAAAAATAATAAATGTCTGCTCCGAGACCTTTTAATGCGTGTCAAGTTTTGGCCATTAACTTGGAGCTATGTCCTCCACAAGTAACTTACTTTCGATGCGCTAGTAATGAACTCAGCTTGGCTAAAAGACAGGAAAAAGGTAAAAAGCACAAGCGTGCACATTGGAGCATTGCAAATGCATTTTAGCCATTTTGTTACCCGCTTTGGTGACGTGTCGGGGTGTCCACCACGCTGTTCCCCCGTTGCCAGTTGCCAGTTATTGCCTTTAGGCGTCACTCCTTTGGGGATCAGCGGAAGAAGAACATCAGCATCAGCATCAACATCAACATCAACATCAGTTGCAGCAACAGCAGCACCCATTGCAACATGACTGGATCTCTGCGTCGGGCCAAACCCTTTTTCTATTTCCGCTTGGTTCTTTCTGGGATCCACAGAAAGATGGCTGTGAGCCCTTCCTATCTGATTGTTGTAATCGAAAAACATCAGACTTTTTGGCCGGAACGTGATTCGAGAACAGTAGAAAGGAAGTCAGAGATGAAAATCTTTTACCTAAGGAATGGATCATGTGATTTTGGGACAAATGGAATAACTTGTAAAATTTAAAATAAATAAAGTTGTGAATTTATTTTTATATTTAATAAGCTTATAAATTTGCAAAAAGTAGATAGCTCATTAAAATTTAACAAATAGGAACATCCCATGCGAGCTCAGCGGAACCAGTTGCAATAGCTCAGAAAACTCACTGTTGACTTGTAATTTTATCTTTGAGATATTATTTATAATTAAAGTAATAAAAAGTACTCGAGTACTTAGGGTAAATGTAGGGAATACTTATAATAACTTTTTTAACAGCCTCTTAAATCTTTAATTTTATAGCATACCCATCAAGTTTCTCAAAATATTGCAAATGGAATATAAGATACACACTCTCTTTAATATTTTTCTATCCCCACCTTTGTTTTCTGTTTTGCTAAACCAAAAATTTGTAAATGAGAGCCTAAAACGGGCATAAAATTAAGGGAACAAGGCGGGAAAATAAGAATCGGCACACGGCAGTCGTAAAGTAAATGATCAGTTCAACCAGGGACTTCGTTCCACTGGTCAGCCAATTCCTCTGGCTTAACCCCCCCCCCACACACTCTTAAGAGACCAAAACTTGGACCCTTTTGCGTGTCTCGCTTTGGTGACATTCTCGTTGTTGAATTGTTGTTATGGCTTTTCGCTGTTCTTGTTGCTTTTGTTGCCGCGTGTCATTTTCGAAATTATATGTCACACTTTTGGCGTTAAAACAGGCACACGACCGACCAGAGAGTCCGACCCGTTTCAGAGTCCTGATTTTTATTGTCATGTTTTGATCTTTTCTTATTTTTCCTCCTCTCCGACTGGCTTTTTTGTTTTATATTGTTTTTCATTTTTGTTCCTCCTTTTTTTTTTGCTGTCGCCCTGCTGGCTTGTTGAGCCTGGAATCGGAGTTGGAGTTGAACTTGAAGTCAAGGAATGCGCATAAAAGTTTTTATGTTGTCAGCCAAGTTAAGACGACGGCTGTTGTTGCTGGGCCAGTTCAGGTCGAGACGGTACTCACCCATGGCACAGCTCAATTGAACCGTTAAATATATATTCAGAGAAATGATTTTCGAAGACAATGGAATCATAAATTCTTCCGTCCACTTGTTGCATTTATTTTGTTATATTTACCCTCTTTTTTCTCAGTGGCCAGTGAAGCGTTTAATTTAAAATTTGTCCCGAACGAAAGGCAGTAAATCAAAGTCTGTAAATTTGTTGTGTGGGTGGTCTTTGTTGGCTTTGTTTTTGCCTCTTTAAGACGTCCATCAATTTGCATCATTTTGTGGCTCACAATTTGACATTTGTATGAAGATCGCCCCCATATTTGAACTAGGCAAATGCTTTTTGGTTTCAGCTCGGGTGGCTTATGCTGGTAGCTTTTGTTAACCCAAAAACATTTAGATATGCAGTAAGGAAATCGCTTTGATTTCATTTCGTTGTTGTTTTGTCGACAACTCGTTAAAGTTGTCAATAAGTGCACCATTTTCGGCTTCTTATCAGCAAAGACACAAGATATGCACACCAGTCCCAAGAAATTTAAACCTCAGCCAAAGTGAACTCAGCTTCAAGTCTCAACTCTCAACAATTTAAATGCTAATTCACCAATGCGGGAACTTCGTTTTGTTTGGGTATGTTGTGATAATTACCTCAAGTTATTTTTATTTATATTTCTTTAGATAATGCTCTTTTACGCGGAGGGAGAGCCAGTTTTCTTATCTATGAGCTTTTACATTAAATACCGTTGGGGGAATTTGTAAAGAAATGCTAATTTCCTGTCGCGTGTGTGGTCTGCCCAGCAAACTAATTGGTTTCAACGTATAAAAAGCCAAGACCAAGGCCCGAAAATAAATTTCTTCCTAAATGGTAGATAAGTGTAAGTAGCTCTGAGGCAGCCAAACGAGGAGGTGAAATTGGGAGGGCATTCGGTGAGTTGGGGGACGGGGGTCGGGGAGAGCTGCTCTTGGCCAGTCCTAAGCAAGTTATTAGAATTCTTGTCACCTCGCCCAAGAACAAATTTACATGGCAACCAATAATTGAACAGCAATTTTCCATTTTCGCCACAAATTGCCAAGGACGTGAGGCATGATGAAGAGGCGGAGGAGAGGTGCAGGTGGAAAAACTAAATTGATTTTTACACTTGAGGATTGTCTGAGTGTGTGCGCACTTTAAAAATTAATGTGTCTTTTTCTATAAAAATTTGTATTTTTGTGAATTACATTTTTATTGAATAATCAAAAGTTTGAAACACTTTTATAAATAGTCTTACTTCGAACTGTTTATATGTTTCCTTTTTTTAATACTCAAAAGTAATAATTTCATTTAAATGGAATAAATAATAACAATACTACACACGCCTCTAAAGTTTATATTACATGAGCGCTCTTTCATTGGCAACGAAGTTTTTTCAAAGTTAAGCATTCATACGAGATTAATTGGTAAAGGAAGTTTGTTTCTATCCCCCATACTATAGGACTTAAAGTATTAATTTGTTTTAGTGCATGGGTATGCGGAATCAACGTTTGCCTAAGGACACACACCGAGAGTGGCTCGAGTTAAAGTCAAGCCAGATTAGCAGTGACCAACACATGTTGCTGCTGTTGCCGCTGTGGCAAGTGATGTTGCTGCTGCTTTTGTTGCTGCTGCTGCTCATCAAGGAACGACGCACGCAAGTTGTAGCTACAAGTTGTACATGGTAGCCGCCAAACCAAAGGGACAGGGACTGGACAAGGATTCAGCTCCAAGCGGCCAACAGCCACATTCCCAGTGCTCTGTTCAACGGCATGTTGCAATTTTAATTGAACCAGCCATTAATTAATTTTAACGCGAAGGGATTTGGTTGGCCTTGGAAGATGATTTTTGGTAAAGGGAGCTTGGGATTCTAGACGATCACTAAACCTCAAACTAAACAAAATTTAATCTTACAATAAATTTAATCTACGAATTAATCCTAAAAGTTCTGCCCCTGATTAACTGTTTTATTTGGATACATATTTTATTTTATTAAAATTCATATTACTAAGCGGACCTTTCTAAGAACAAAACACATGAAATAAATTAAGCAATGATATTAAATTGAATTATGTTTTGTATTACGTTTAATTTCAAGCAAATCAAACCAATTCTTTTCAGTTTTTAAGTCAAAAGGTGCGATCTTAAAATTACTATGACTTCTAGCCGATCTGCCGTTTTTCCTTTCTTACTTGAATGCAAATCCAAATCGAGCGGCAATAATTTCATGATTGATGGCCGCGTAGTTCAGTTAACGGCGGCCGTTGATCGTCGATCGTTGATCGTCGATCGCGGATCGGAGATCGCAGTCGTTCGATTCAGGCGATCTGAGCGATCAACCGTTGGCAGGCTTTCGCATAAATAATAATAGACTTCTGGACCAGTTGTGCTAACATGGCTTGTGGTTAGCGTAATAATTCATCGGCTTCTGCAATGGGGGCCATCATTAGGCAGTCGAAACGGCTACTGAATTTGCGATCGGGCCGACCGAAAATATAAATCGCCAGGTAAAGACTCATCATCGATATTTGAGAGATTGAGGATGCACCTGAAGATGAGCTCAATCGCCAATGTTCGGGTATACCTGTAAATTTGGGGCGTGTCATTCGATCGGTTGGAAAGTTTGGTCTATGCAATCACGATAATCAACATTAATTGTGAATCAATAAATGCACGCCTTGCTTTGGCCACTCCAGGGGCGGAGGAGGCGTGGCCCGGACTTAGGTAATTGGCCTAAACGTGAGCAGAACGCGTTGCCAAGTTTGTTTAAAAAACCATTAATTAGTGAGCATAATTGCCGTAGCCAGATATAAGATTAATTGGAATATGAAGATATGGGCAAACGATTTCCATGTGACAATCATTGGAAAAGTCTTGCTGAGGTGGTCGCCTTCGTTGATCATAAATTTAAAAGCACATGCTATATTTTATAGTGATAACAGCGTGAGATGTACTTAAACCAAAAATGTCTAATAACTTTTAAGTATATACATTTTGTAAAATAAAACAAAACTTCTTATAACAATCCTGAAAACCTTTAATACCTGAATTGAAAATAACTTATTTGGAAATAAAGTTTTAAAAATTCTAGAATTCATTTTCTTTTTTGTTTAACCAAATCAAAACATTTTGTCAGTAAAATATAATATACGATTAATTTTGAGTTTAATTGTACAATACTCTTCAAAACATGTTTATTTTAATAATTGTAATTATAATAAACGGATTATTTAGATAAGTATAACCAAAACAGACGCTCAAAACTCCTAAAAAACCAAATTTAAGAGTCCTGATTGGCCAATATCGTTAGCCAACCCACCAGACCATCTCTAGGTCTGCGAAATCACCAGGCAGGTATTGTTAATTGCCGGGGAGCGAGGCGATAGTGAGATGGAGTGAAAAGTCGGGGGCATGATGACGATGTGCTGCGGCTAGTAGGAGACTGAAACGATAGACAAATTTAATTGATGTCTGCGACGCGACTTGCGATATGTCAGCTATCTATTTAATGCTTCGATTTTAATTCTGTGCCACTTCCTGTCACTTTGCAATAATTACCCAAAGGAGCAGCCAACTTCGTAGTGCCACAGCGAAAGAGAGAGAGGGAATCCACTAATATATATGTATGGCAATGTTGGGCATTTCTTTTATGGGAAATTATTGCTATTTTTAATGCAAATGCGCTAATTACAAACACTGATAAGGCAGGCGGTACCCGAAGGCCCGACCAATGCATTAATTAGGAATTCCAACGATCGCTGGCCAGGAGCACAGTGCTGCCAGTTTAGCTTTTTACCATTCCTTGCTTTTTGAGTTATAAAAGGTACTTTAAACGCAAAAATATTTATTTTTGTTATTAAACAAGTATATTAACAAGTAGTTTATTTTATTACAGGTAAATGCAATATAGTTCATCTCTGATCGTTACGCTGGATCTAAAACATTTGAAGCTAGAACAAATGCGTTTTTAATTCATTCATTAGTATGTTTCAAATGTGACTTTGCAATTGTAAAAAAAAGTCATGGCAGTTTTTTAAAAATATACATTTTTGTTTAATTTTGACTTAGTTGATAAGTTTTTGCTCTCATCCCGTTAAAGTTCCTTGTCTAGAGAAGTGTCATCTCTGCAGGAGTGTCCACCAGGTCCACCAGTCCGGTATCAAGTGTCCAGCGGCGCCTTTGGCCAAATGCAAAACGCCCGCGGCACAATGCTCTGTGACAAAGTGGCACGCTTCCGCAAAGTGTCTCCAAAGTGGATCGAGCGCAGTCGAGTTCTGCGGCAAGTTGCCTCAAAAATGTGTAGTAGAGAGTAGAGGCAGAAGGAAAAAGGAAAAAGCCGAAAAGAAATTAAATTGATCTAGTTTCTTTATGGCCAAGAAAGCTTCTGTGCATCGTGGAGCTCTCCGAGCCTGCAGTCTTTTCTGGAGTCGCGGAAGAGACAACGACCGATGACAACGGCGACGATGAAATATGTGGCCATAGATACGCGAACCGGGGAATACTTTGGGGCAAGGTAGTCGAGTGGCTACCTGGGCCGATGGCCCCCAGTGCCCGGTGCCCTTAGCAAGATGCTGCTGCTAATGCATCGGCAGCACCCATGATGAATTAGTTTTGATTAGGCCAGATGCAGATGCAGTTGGCCCTGTGTGTGTGTGTGTGTGTGTGTGTGGTTATTCAATACCAGCCACCACCGAAGCTAGTCGTCTCCTGGCTCTGCCAACTTTCGCTGATCTGACCATAATATATCAGGGCTTTTCAATTAGTCAAATGTCGCAGACAGTGCGATATGGCTGGGCTTATTAATAGCACAACGCTACTGACCACTGAGGGTCTCTAACCCCAAGTTGGCATATCTCTTAACGGGCACTCCCTGTGATCGAGAGTCAAGAGTCTGGGAATGCGGGCTTACATAAGCTATTCCAAGTTCTAGGCATTAGTATTTTGTGGAATTTAAATTTAAGCCTCAAAGAGATCAGCAACGAATAATAGATTCATAAATTTATACAAAAGATAATATTGAGTGCATTGTAAAAAAATCATTCAAAGTTTTATTAGCATTTTTGACAAAAAACTGCATTCCACATTTTAAAAATGCTATATTTTCTTAACACAACTAACCAATCTGTTTTCACGTCTCTATTTTAATTAGTTTCCAATTATAAATGCTACCAACATGCCAATAGTACCAACAATTATTCATGACTCTTTTTATTTAACGCCGTTAAATATGATCGTAAAATTGTATGATTTAAAAAATTCTTATTAAATTACAAATTGCAGTTATATTTATTTATTTAAAATTACCATGCCTTAGGCCCTTACCAAGTTTCGAATTGCCAGGAGTC
Organism: Drosophila fuyamai; assembly: GCA_018153365.1. Lineage (NCBI taxonomy): Eukaryota > Metazoa > Arthropoda > Insecta > Diptera > Drosophilidae > Drosophila > Drosophila fuyamai. The sequence goes on along the minus strand of JAECXW010000116.1, from coordinate 7,010,082 downwards.
TGGCCGTCTGCAATTGCTATTCAACTTTTGTTTTGAGCCGAACAGTGTGTCAGGAGCTCGTGTCGTTGTCGTGTGTTGCATGCGGCATGCAAAGTTGAACTTGGCTTAACTGCTGGCAATTCTATTTATTTACGAAATAAATCACTAACGGCAACTCATTAGCAGTTAAGCAAAGATATTACGCCGTGGCAGTATGGAGATTGCCTGCATGACATTCCTCCGGTCCTTTTTGTGGTTTTGAAAAAAGTCCGGTTTCTGATAGTTTGCGGCCGGTTGTTGTTGTTGTCGTTGTCGTTGTCGCTGTTGCTGTTGAGTGACTGTTCAGCGACACCTCGCTGGCAGATAGCTGGTCCACTTCCACATCCTCGTCCTCGACCACTTCCACCTCCACGTCCGCCTCCAAATCGCATGACTCTCACAATATTTGTCGTCTTCTTCGTCAGCAGGTATCTTGGTGCCGAGCGAGCGATAAGCCATATTGGTGCCCATATATTGAAGCTACCGAATGGCTAAGATGAAATGTGGCAGCTTATCAAATCGAAATCAATTTGGTGCATATCGGGCATGCCATCTAAACACCTAAACATGTCAAATAGCCGCACTTAAGACGACAACTACACCTGTGCCCAGACTGCCCAGTCTGCCGACAGTTCATCACCTGTTTCCCAAGGATTCGCTTCTTCGGTCGGCAACTGGACCCCAAGAATGGGGATTACTGCCGCCTTCCCTGCAATATTCCGAATAATTTTGTTTGCGCCTGTCATAAGCTAAACTGGGCCCGGGTAACAACTGGCCATTGGTAGCCACAGCTCGCGGCTCAAATTGTACCGCAAGCCCACAAATCACAAGGCGAACCTCCAGCCCCCGATCTTCTCAAGCTGCTCCAGCTCCTCCGATCTTCTCCTTCTCCTCCACCACCTCCTACTTCTTCTCCTGCTGCTGATGATGATGCTGCTGCTCTCGTTCGATGATGATTGCTGCGCAGACAAGAATTTCTAGTTTCGGTCAAGGCAGAACCGCCACAGAACCTTAACTGTGGCAGTCGAGAGGCCGAAGACGTGGAAGCCGCAGCCGTGAAAGCATTTTGCATTTCGATGCCCTGTTTGTAAGGGGATTTCGATATACTGATAGCTTTGTGCAGAGTGCTTTCAGATATCTATATGGAATATAACATTTTTTTCAAAATTTCAATATAATTATACAAAACTCATTTGGTTTTGCACACTGTATATGTACGCCTACAAAGATGGGTGATACCAAATGTGTCTAAAAACTCAAAAATAATTTATTTAAAGAATGTCAAGGCATATTAAATATTCTATAAATTTTAAATGTAAAAACAAGAAAAGAGGGCGCTTCACTTTTCGTTTGTTAATTTATTCCCTGGAATAACACTATAATTTTGTTCAGAAGCTGATATCCCATGAATTAATGAACAGAACTTGTTGTTATTTGATACACATGTTTGAGGTATTATACAAAAAACCAACTAAGCTCTGAAATGTTGATGAACGAGTTTAAAGTATTTGAACTTGGGTTAAATTGATTTTAAATATAAATTTAAAATAAATTATTATTATTTAAAATATGTGTGAATTTGAAATGATGGGTTTACCTTCTTTGATTGCCAAAAGAATAAATTCAAATTCAAAATCCTAAAATGTGTTGGTAATGTACACTAATTGAGGGTGAAATCATATTTCCCAAGTCTATGTGAGAGCATCTTGTATTCCTCTCCAGCTTCCTTAGTTTAGCTTTCCTTTTTGCATTTTTACGATAGAATTGCGCTCATAACTTTTGCCGCGTCCCCGACATCGGCTGCTCGTCTTTGGCAACCAGAAAAACTGAAGAATTTTAGGCCCGACATGCGCCTGTCGCTGCTGGCAGCCCAGCCGGCCTTTTCCAGCGATATCGGTGGCAACAGGTGAGCGGTGGAGGATCCAGGAGAATCTCCACCAGGAAAGAAACGAGGAACCATGGATTGAGCGTTTCTGGTCAGTCGACTTTCCTGGCGCGCTTTTGCTGGTGGCTGCAATCGCTTTGGAGTTTGGAACATTTCATTAGTTTTGAGTGCTGGCATATATCGTCCGTGTCGTCGTCTGCTGCTCCGCTTTGGCTATTATTTTCAATTTTATTGCGCTTTTTATTGGGGCTGCATTTCGCTATATATGGCCACGATATGGCTTATTGAAACGAATGCCTAACTAATTTATATGACCAGAACGGAACCCATTCGCCGAGAGTGCGAGATGAATAAAAAGTCGGGGCTTATGTTAAATTTTAAATTTCATTTCTTTAATTTGTTCAAAAAGTGTTTTCGCCAAATTTGCATATTTTTTGTGTTTATCTGTATAATATTTAATTTGAATATTGTTATTTACTCTGACATAAAATATCAACTTATGCTTAGGGATATATTCCAAGTGTTAAATTTATACGAAAGAAATGATATAGTAGAGAAGCTTGAGCCTCCCTTTTTGGATGATAAAACCGATTCGACAGACTTAGCGATCTAAACACAAAGACAGTCTTGAAAATTAGATTTTACGAATTGAGAGCCTCTTAATATATTCTTTTAGATCGTAATTAAGTACTTAATGTGCACACAAAAAACTTTAAGAAACACTTATATTCCTATGTATTTAACGCACAAACAAATTATATTTGAACTGCAATGCGAAATCTACAAAAAACCATTTGCAAGCTTCACCATTTGAGCATTAAATGTGTTTTTTGAATTTAGCTTAGCTACGAATAATTGTTATCTAGCTAAGAATGCATCAATAAAATACATTTATCCAAGTGAATTGTACGTTCATTTAATTTATGTATGGAAGAAAAACTGTCCATAAGCAACTTGAGTTATAAACACATCTACATATGTACACAGTTAAATACACCTATGGTTATATTTGCAAAAGCTTTGCCCGCTTGGATAAATGACTGAATAATATTTATTTATAATTAATAACACTGAACCATGCATCAAATGAACAATATAAGTCACAACGTTTAAAATTTCAAAATGGTTCATTAAATATATATATTTTTTTCCACTGTCTGTGTCTAAGCTTCGTTATTTTCTTGATGGCACATAAGTTTCACACATTTATTTCTATTTGGATACTTTGTGACTTATTCTCAACAAGATGACCAACTTTCAATACAAATATATAGATTAATATTATTCTCCTTTGGGAAGTGTTTTTTTTATAGTTTTGGCACTGCCCCTTATCTAAATTCTAATTATATGTTTTTACCTTTTTCCGCGATAATGCTAATTTGTGTCTGATTTTAGCGGCTATGCAAAATATATGATTTCCATAAGTTTTGCTAAAAAATAGATCCGAATTTAAAATATTCTCAAACCATTCGTTACTTTCGTATTTCAGCTGTCGTTGCTCTCTACATAAATCTATGTATACAAGTGGCACAAGAGTTCCATTTAAGTTTCTGTTTTTCGTGTTTTGTCTACACTTTCTACTTCGTTTCAAGTTCGATAGGCCGTAATTTTTGAGGCGTCAGACTCATTCAGAATAAGCTGAACATCAAATTTCGTTATCTTATTTTATTTATGCATACTTATTATATAGGTATACTGTGTGATTCATAGCCATACGAAAATATATCTAGCTAAAGAAAAACGTTGTGGGAAAGGTTTGAAGGACTGAAAGCGATTCTTGTACTGAAGGATGTATTCCTATTGTCTAACACTTACAAAACTCTTTTCTTTTTTTTCGATCCTTATTACCAATTTCTGCAAAGCGAAACCATCTATGCATTCACCTTTAGTTTAAAGATTTTCGGAACTAAAGAAAGTGAAAATAAATAATACAAATAATATGTTTTGTTTTTTAAAAAATTGTTATATATTTTCAAAGTAAAATAAACTAATAATAATAATATATATAAGAAATAATTAAACTTAAAATAAATCTTTACAAACTATGAAGAAATTGATTTCTACAGTAGATTGAACATATAATTATTTTAAATAAGAATAGTATAATAAAATTAAATTTTCTTTTGCCATTTTGATTTCGAATCAATTAAGGAAGTACACTGGGGCATTTTTCAAATTTAAGTTTCTGTTTTTGTTAAACAAGTTTCTTTTCTTTTAAAAGTATCTTTTGTTTGTTTTTTTAACTTATGCAATTTATAATGCTTAGAGGAAAAAATGATATGCTAAGATTTGTGTGCTCAATTGTGTATTTTGTATGTTAAAACCTAATCTAAAGATTTAAGACAATAGTTAATAATTATAATATACATATAATTATTTTAAAATGCAATAAATTAGTGTGTGTGTGTGTTTGTGTTAACATTTTTAAAAAATGAACATTAGCTAGGCAAAGGCGAAAGGATATTATAATTTTTAAAATTATTTCTGGTTATTTGCGGTTATGTAAAGAAATTAAAATTAATAATTATTACACATGAGATCACAGTATTAGAGACATAAGTTAAATATTTTCCCATTTCAATTACATCGAATATAATTAGTAATCATCAATTTGCTTTAGTTAGGCTTTGTATGGTTAGTAACTCTGATTTGCTTTGCTTGATTTCCTATCTTGATCATTCTTGGATGTATGTGATATTATCTAGGCTAACTGTAGCATATTGTATCTTCTTTACGATTTAATGTCTTGCATAGATTTTGCTGATAGCACAACCCCGATTTTACGACTACAACTCAGTGTACACTAATAAATATTCAGCATCAGCGATTAATTCCGGATCTGGATGGATCACCTGGCCTAACCTTTTTTGTTCTCCAGGACATTGTCCTTGTAGAAGAAGGGTTGGCTGGAATCCTGGCCGACCCACACGTAATTATACTGCCTGGGACTGGTGAGGGGCGACAGGGTTCCATAGTCCGATGTCAGCTCGAAGGGAAAGGCGCTCTCGTCGAGATCCAGAGCTAAGGCCAGACTAACCTTGTGCTTTGCCGTCTTGGCCTTATCCGCGCTGGATGCCGAGTTCTCTAGTCTCTACATGCTCGCACTCGAGGTGACTATGGCCAAATCGGCGGAGTGGAGCAGATGATGTTGCTGGTATTGTTGATGTTGCAGGCTCAGGTGGTGTTGCTCCTGCTGCTGCTGTTGCTGCTGCAATTGCTGTTGCTGCTGCTGTTGCTGCTGTTGTTGCTGCTGCTGTTGCTGCTGCTCGCCCCGAACCTTCTCCTTCTTGATGCGCTGCTTCAAATGCACCTTGGCATGTCGCTTCTTCTCATCGGACCGTGCAAACTTCCTGCCACAAATGTCGCAGCTGAATGGTTTCTCACCCGTGTGCGTGCGAATGTGGGTGGTGAGGTGGTCACTGCGGCTGAAGCTGCGCATGCAAATGCGGCACTGGAACGGCTTCTGGCCCGTGTGGATGCGTATGTGGCGGGTGAGCTCGTCGGATCGGGAGAACCTGCGATCGCAGTTTTCCACAGGACAGGCGTAGGGTCGCTCATGCACGGGCGTCTTGCTGGGTCGGTTGGGATATTTGCGGGGCTTCACGGGCACCAGTTTCAAGGGAACCGTGCTCTGCTGATAGACCTGCGACAGGATCTCATGACCCTTGCTGGTGGAAGGACTATATTCCGCCAATTGCACTGCTGCTGCTGCTGCAGCGGCGGCTGCGGCGGCCGCAGAACTGCCACCTGATCCAGCCGAATAGCCCGTCCCATTCGAACTGGGCTGCATATCGGGATAGTTCTCCTGTTTGGGTATTAAAACGCCCAACGCTGCATTGCTGGAACTGGCGGATGAAGTGGGCCCCGGCAGCACCAATGTCTGTTGTTGCTGCTGCTGCTGTTGCACCTGTTGCACTTGCTGTTGCTGCTGGGCATAATCCGCTGGAGAGTCTAACCACTGGTATTTGGGCTGCGATCGCACATATTGCTGCTGCTGCAACTGTTGCTCGTGACTGCTGTGGAGGTCACCTAGGCCCGGAAAACCGGATGAGGCTCCGGCGTAAGTGGGCGGCGGTTGCTTTAGCAACAGCGGTGTACAATCCATTGTCAGACCCAGTAGCTCTGCATGTTGGGCGGCTGCCGCTGCTGCTGCACGTCCATCGTCATAGGGCGAAGGAGCAGCTCCTGTCGCTTGCTGTTGCTGCTGTTGTTGCTGCTGCTGCTGTTGCTGTTGCATGGTGGCATAGTGAGCGGGCAAACTAAATAGGGGCGGCTGGAACATGGTCTTGTCCGGACTGGGCAGACCCCAACTGTTGCCCAAACTATTGGAGGGTGGTGACATTGGCCCGGCCAAAACGCCCAGCTGTGGGGAGGAAAGTTGCTGATGTTGCTGCTGCTGCTGTTGCTGTTGCGCTGCTGCTGCTGCGGCGGCTGCTGCGTTCATCGCGTTGCCTGTGGTTGTGAAAACGCCACGATATGAGATTTTGCTAGCCTGTTGTTGTTGTTGGATGGCATGTTGTTGATAGTGTGGTTGGTGTTGCTGCTGGTGTTGCAGTTGCTGTTGTTGGTGTAGCGGCTGTTGTTGGTGTTGCTGCTGTTGTTGTTGATGTTGCTGTTGTTGTTGTTGTTGGAGTTGTAGTTGACTGTGATGGTGGTGGTGATGATGATGATGATGGTGATGATTTGGCAATTGTTGTTGTTGGTGTAATATTTGGTGTTGTTGGTATTGATGTTGCGGGGAGCTCATGTGTTGTTGTTGTTGCTGCTGGTGACTGTGGTGGCAATTGCTGTTGTTGCTGGTGTTGTTGTTGTGATGCAGCTGTTGTTGCTGTTGATGCTGTTGTTGGTGTGATTGTGTGTGGTTGCCTGGTGAGCCAACGCCCTCAGTGTTGTTGTTGTTGCTTTCGCTTGTTGTCTGTTTGCTTGTTGTTGTTGTTGTTGATGATGATGTGGTGGTGTTGTTGTTGTTGTTGTGTTGTGGGTACATATTACAACTATTATTACTTGATTCTTCCTTGACAATTGTCAATGCTGGCGGCGTACTACGCTCCTCTTTCAACGGACTGCAATGCGACAACACGGGACTGGCCACAGATATTACTTGGGGTTCCAAAGAAAGATCCTCTGATTCGATAGATCCTGAAATATAAAGAAAATAAATTTTTTGGTTAGTACTTTAGGTATTTTTTTAGGGGCTCATTCGAACTATTAAATCCACGTTTACATTTTCGTATAACATTGTTCTCTATCTTTTTTAAGTACAATGTAAATATATTTCTTATAATACATTAAATATGTACAAAAAGAGTGTCAGCTGTTTATTGGAATTGAAGTTATCTAAAATGCCAATTGTATGAGGACATTACAAAATGTTTCTCAACAACATTTTTAATGAATCACTAATGATTAGAAAGACCATGAAGGTCGGCAACAACATTTTTTTTTCGGGACTTGTAAAAAATTCATATCAGAAATGATGCTCTGAAAAAATGCTGCCCTTAATAGTACTTATACAATCAATTGAAGTTCATTGCATAGTGTGATAAGCTTACTAAATATGTAGGGAATTACAACTTTGCCCTGAAACTCTTGATTGTTGGTGTTGCTAAAGTTGCTGCTGTTGCTGCTGTTGCTGATGTTGCTGTTGCAACGATATCAATCACAGTTCGCTTGAACGGCATTGGCACTGGGCTGCTGCAGCTGGGCGCGCTTTGATTTCGCGGAAATCGAACGACACGGGAGGTCGCATCATCGCTCATCGCTCATCGTGCCACAAGTCCAGAAGCACAGAAGACAGTTTCAGTTGGGGGCCAGGCAAAAGTGTCGGCGAGAAGACTAATTACGCGGCTACCAGGCCGAGGGAATCTCTTCCAGCTCGCTATTCTTCTCCTCTTTTTGTATTCTACTTTTTTTATTTTGCTTTTTACTGCTCACGATTGGCGTCATTAATGCCGCTCGGACTTGAGCTTTAGCCTGGATATTGATTGAGTTGCATCGCGCCTAATGTGCTGCGACATCAATCTGGTTTTATCCAAAGCAGTGGGGAAGGGGGAGTCACTCGTTTGGATTCACAGAAATTTTCGCGATAGCGATTCTATTGTTCTAGTCCGCGTATACATTTATTTGCAAGCCCCATTAATGCTGTCAGGGCAAAATATGTCCCAAAAAAAAGGAAAAGAAAAAGACGACAACAAATTATGTTTCATTTGTGACAGGCCAAAAGGAGACGCATTCTAGTCTGGCCAATATGGAGCCTTTGTTCATCCTCCTTTTGGCTGACCATCTCTTCCAAGCCATCGAATATGAGTGAGACATGGCCAGCAGTTTCGCCAGCTTGCCAAGTTTGGCGATTAAAAGCCGCTCCATCATTGTCATGCAAATTGTTTTAATGGATTTTCATTTGAAAATTGTCCATGTCTATGATTTCTGCCGTTCTTTCTTTTGCGTTTGGCCAAAGTCTTAGCTGCTGCGTGGGTTGTGGCCAGAATTTATGGTTGACATTTTTTTGGCTTCTGGCAAACTTTATAGCTAAAACATATTTTAGTCCACACACTTGAATGTTTCCAATCTCTCTCATTCGTTTTTATGCATTTTCAATGGATTTCCGCGCTCTCTGTCCGAAACAAAAAAAGTTGTCATTCTTTGGGGAAAAGAGAGCAATTAAACTCAATTGTTTTTGATAGCAGCAGCAAATCTAGTATACTTTATTTGCTTTGCCTTAATTCAATTAGAAATGCAGCTCCATATGTCTGTAGATATGTAGCTCGAATGTATGTACGAATATATGCCCAAGTCCGATATGGTTTTCTGTGTGTCCGGGTATCTTGAGGCAGAGACGCTAGTGAGAAAATTGCGCTCGAAACATTGACACTGAACGGAAATGTTTAATACATGCGCCGTTGTTGTTGCTTTTAGATTAATTAAGCGACGTTGTTGGTTTTTTATTTATTATTTTTATTATGCAGTCTTAGAAATATGAGATCGCTGCGTCGTGAGTATTGCAAAATTCTATTTTATTTGACATTAATGAAAAGTGAGCGAAAAAATAAAAACACACATTTTATGACATAAATTTTATGAAGTCTATACCTTGATACAGCCATTGGGATGTCAACATTTTTATTAATTTATATTTATGTGACCAAAGACCAAAAGTATATATGAAACTCTTGGCTGGAGGCCCCATAACTTAATAATAACAACGAAATTATTAAGATACACAAAATCGCAAAGGAAAAAGAAATCAAAAATGAAAAACAAGATCAACAAATCAGAAGACGTGCAAATAAATAAATGCCTCAAAAAATTGGTACTTCAACTTTTTCGAATGTTTATTTTTGATTTTGAACTTGTTATTCGGGGCAAGCCCAGGGAAAAAGGTTGTGTTGGAAGCCTGGAGAAAGACAAAGCCGAGATACTCAAGTGTTGGAGTGGTGCAGAAGTAAGTCAAGATATGGCCAACATAACGACAGTTTCTGCGCTCTCCGCTGAGGCTGATTTATGTTGAGACTTAAGACTGACAACGGATTAGTTGCAGACTCCATACGGACTGCAACTGGCATTGCCACTGCAGCATGTGGCAGCTGCGAGCTGCATCCATTAGCAGCAGATAAAGAAACCTCACGGCGAGTTTCTCCCAGCTAAGCAAAACTCTATAAATGTTTCGAGGCTTTTGTATCCACGATTTATTGGGTGTATTATAATATTGAACTATCATGACAGGGACATATTCTGAATTACATCGAGCTAAGGATCGTAGTATTTATAAGAATATAGTTCTTATAAGTTAAGTTTAAACACTACATTTTTACTTAAAAGGTATTTATGGAATAGATTTTAAACTTTAGTTTTGCTTTATTTAAAATAATTCGATTTTATTAATAAAGATGGATATTACAATTGTTATTCAATTGCATTGAATAATAAGGAAGCAAAACTAACGTTTACAGCTTAAAAGCTCAACTTAACTGATAGTTTTGATTTATTTGAAATTATAAAAACAACTATTTCTTTTAATGTTAATATTTTACTGAAGTTTTGGTTTTAAAATAATTGTAAAAAAATATATATTTTCTATTTTTCTAAACCATTTTGATCAAAATATTGTAAGTATATAATTTTACTCACCAGTAATGGGTGGTGGTTCCACAACGGTGGTGGGTCCGAAGAATGAGGGAATATCGCTGGACGTGGTCACCGGCGTGTTGAGATCGCCGGGCAGCGCCTCGATCAGCTGTTTGTGGGCTTCAACCTGCTCGGCGGCCGAAGAGACGGGACTGTGCTGACCGCTGGTGTTCAGCAGGCTGAGGTGCGAGGCCGAGCTGCGTCCGCTGCTGGCCGTGGCACTTGGCTGAACGGCCACGTGTCCCGGACTGCCGCCCTGAGTGGGCGTGGCCGTCTGGTTGCGGGCACGCAGCACCGAATTATTGGCGGAAGCGGAGGCGACGGCGTGAGCGGCTGCAGCAGTGGCCGCTGCCGATGCAGTGGTGTAGTGCAGCAGCGAGGAGGAGGACGACGAGGAGTTCAAAGAGCTGCTGCTGGTGCTGGCCCCACCGTGATTGCCTCCACTGAACTGGGCGGGCAGGTAGGTGGCCGTCGACGGACTGCCGCTGCTCTGGGCCGCCGTGCTCGTCTTGAACAGACAGGTGTCGAAGCTCAGCACATTGAAGTGGGCGGCCGCGGCCGACTCGGTGAGCAGGAATGCGTGATGCGTTGGCGCCACCAGGGTTTCAAGCCCTTCCATGATCATGGCCGCTGATGGAGTTCCAGGGGCTACGCCGCCTGCAATAAAAAGGAAAATAACAAATTTTAATTTTATAAATTAATGGTCAAATATATAAATTATTTGTATTCATCTGAAGCTTGCAAAGGCTGGGCAAACTAACGTTATTGTCACATATAAATGGAAAATGAATTGTTTTTGTTTTTAGAAAAACTTACTAAGCTATTCCATTACATTGAAGAAAGTATCACCTCTTAATTGCACTATACCAAAATAAATACTACAGTAACATGCTTATAATTCCCAACCAACTATTCTGATTTATTTTAAGTGAACGCTGAGCGATATTTTCATGATATATTTTATGTTATATTTAAGAAGATTTGTCGAGTGTAATCTGAGTTGGTAACCGCAGATGGACTCATGCAAAATCATGCTGCGAATGCCGTGCACTTCGGTTTTCAATTGATTTGCCACGACAGCTGTTCGATTGCATAACCACGTTGGTGATTGAGTGCGTCGGGTCATCAAGTGGTGAAATTACTTAACAATTTAATTTGCCATCAAGTTGTCGTCTTCGGAAACTGTCGCAGACTTTCGCCTCCTGCGCCCACGATCTCAGGCAATTAAATTAAGATCGATTAAGCACTTAGCTCAGCCCTGAGAAGTAGAACAGGCGGTTTTCCCATGAATCCACCCAGGTTTGGGCCTCCATCCCGGGAAGTGGGTCAGGCGGTGACCTTACGCAATCCGCTGGCGCGAACTTATGCAAGTCTCAATTAGAGCCTGATCAGCGGACAGCAAATTTTTCTAAACAAATGTCTCATAAACTTGGCTTATTATTTATTTTGTAGTTTTGCCTGTAAGTTTATCACAGATAAACTAACCGAAACTGTGATTGCCATCTGCAACAAGTTTCGGCACTGGGTCTGGGTCTTCCCCCGCCATTTTTGTTCGCTCCTCTCGATCTGCTCGGTGTGGCGTCATCCAAGCTCTCAAGTGTTGTTTTATTTTGTTATTTTTATTTTTTTTTCCTGTTGGCGAAGGCTTGACCGCGTTGATTTGCATTACAAGTGCACTTGTGTTGACAGGCAGCTATGCGCCAAAATAACTACCGTGCCACGGCGTATCCGACAGATACGAAGAAGAAACGGCAACAGCAAACGATGGAAAAAAGCGTCCCGCTTTTGGCACTTTTGCTTTTTTATTTACATTTGATTTCACGCATAATTTCCATGGCAAAGTGCACTCGAGACAGGCAGCGAGTGAAATTACATTCAAAACTGTAGGCCACCGCCGCCACAGATTCAGATACACAACACGTAGATACAAGCGGCGAGCACACCCGCGGATACATTTGAGTTGAGCCAGCGCGTGCTGGGATCTTGTGTGTGCCTTTTGTGTTTTGTTCATTCATAAAATTATGCGCCCGAGTCAATAATTTTTACAGTCGATCAAAGATTTGTATCTTTTTCCTCTTGCCACATGAATCATCCGCGGGCGGCCGAAATAAAATCCAATACTCTGAACCTTTCAAAGTCTGAAAACTGGTTGGAGAGCATCGATTCGACTTCCAGCTCTTTGGACTTCTTGGGCCGGTCTTTGTCTTCCCCCTGGTTCTTAATAACTTGGCTAACAATTGACACTCCCTTAAATAAGAAAAAAATCATGAAAAACCAACAACGGCAAGCCAAGCTGTTGCTTATCTACAGTGGCAATTGGCTATGAAGATTACTGCTGTGGAGCAGAAGAAACTTCAGTGGAATCATGACTGACTACCAAGATCTTTTATGGCTTAGTTTTTCCCGACGAAGCTTTTCCATGGAGCGTTCACCATAGCGAATCGCCACTGCTCGAACCGCTGTCTGCGTTTATGTATATTGTAAATCTTGTCTCCGGCCCGGATCCCCTGACTTCTTTCACTCTGCATATTTTTGCATAGCATTTTTCCTGATTTTGTTTTTAGTGTAGTACGACAGACAACACACGTCAAGATCTCTTGCCATGAATGAATATTGGCACTGGCTGTGAGCGCGAGTGAGATGGATATCCAAAAGATACATTTAACGGCTCGATGAGGAAGAGGTAAGGCGGAGAAAAAACGCCGAGCATGAAAAAATTGTTATGTTGATATTATTTTAATTAAGTTTTGCCAAACCGGTTGCAGCTGTCGCTGCTCTATCCATTTTCATAGTTCCTCTTGGGATTCTATACACTATTTTTTTTTATTTCGCCCCAGTCGAGAGTGTTAACAATCCGATAGATGGGCGCCAATTTGTTTGCTTTGGCAATCGAGGAGGGGATAGGCCATGGCCTGACCCCCAGACCCGGGTTTCGACCGTTTGTTTTCATTGGCATCACTGAAGACCTCATTGAGGATTAAATTTTGAGACGCGCTAAGCGACCTTTGGCGACTTAACGGCTCCAAAAATAAACTACACATTTGTTGTCTTGGACGATCTTGTGCAATGCTATCCGGTACTCAAATATCGCCAGATTTGCATTCCCAACCTTGGGACAGCAAAAAATAACATCCATATCTCAATTAATAATAACAATAGTAATACAGGTTTTTGGTGTTTTGTACTGGTACTTCTATCTGTTTTGTTTGGTTATTAATAAGAAAAGAAATTGGAGAAACGCTTAAAGGAGAAGGGATGACGATCATTAGTCAACTGAGAGTGTGTGTGTGCGAGGAGTAAAAGTATCTTGCAGATACATAGATAGAAAACATGCAAGTTGCATGCGACACGGAGCCAAAACGAACGATGATGGAATGGCCGGGCGGCAACAAAGTCCATCATTCACCCAGCGGGAGCAGCAAAGCCCCCCCCCCATCCATACCGCACACCCATCCTCCCTTCACCAGGAGTGTCCAACAAGTTAACATGGACAACATAAAAATGTATCTTTTGCCGCCGTCTTTTGCATGCGTAACACTTTGTCACACTTTTCATGCCAACAGCTCTGGTTGCCTGTTTTCCCCTCATGAGAACAATTAATGAAAATAAACAGCCGCGGGCCAGACAACAACAACACCACAGAACAACTTGCCGAATATGTATATTTTTATAAAGTTTTTTTTTTCCTTCTTTGTTCGAAATCATTTTAGTGGGCACTTAAATGAAAATTTTCTTGTTTGACTTGGCAGCAAACGAACAAAACAACTCCCGCCGGCAACTTCAGCCTTTTGGCCACATAAAGTGGTAAATTCCAGAGGGGAGAGGGGGTGACGATGTCAAAGTGCCATTTGGCAACTGCGGCAAGTGTTAAATGAACTCTACGACCCATCAACAGACGTCGGCACCTTTTGTTTTGATCTCATAATTAATTTTCCAAATACGAAAATTGACGAAAAGTGATGGAAAAGCTTGAAAATTGATAAATGATCTTTAGCCTTTCCATTTCGTTGGTTATGGGAGGTTTCATGTAAATCATTTTGCTAATTGTTTTCCACTTCGTGGCGGCTGCACTAAAAACTGCCACTAGGAAATGCATTAGCGGGAAAAGTTTTGGCGTTACGAGGGCGGGTCTTCGGATATGTAAATGTGGGATATGCAGACGGACCAAAAATTTGCCATTAAATTGTAAACATCTGAACTGAGCAGATTGCTATTTTAATTGAGCGCTAAGTGTATGACAATAATTTAATTGCAAAAACTGCAAATGGCTAATGCAGATACACATGTGCTCGTCTACATAATTTCAGGACTACATAGTTGCAGTCGTAAATTTCTCGCTTGGCTGTCTGCTCCCAGGTGCTATCTAAATAACGTGCAGAAATTTTTATTAAGCGTTAAATGAATTTTTATATCTTTCAACTAAATCTGCGAAAATAAAATAAGCCGACTGCCAAGGGGATTGAAGAGTTCTCTTTACATTTTGAGGATTATTGTTGCATCGAATGTTTAAGTATAAAGGAGACAATGTCTAAAATCTGTTTTATTTTTCGATTATATTTATGACGGAAAAGAATAAGAAACTGGCAATGTTAATTTTTAAAAAGCAAGTCCACTCAGTATATTTTATCATTTTCATTTTATTTTACCATGACACATGTAAGAAATACATGTAAAATTATACACTTCTATTGAATTTATTTGACAGACACATTAAATCTCAATCATATGCCAATAAGAAATCTCAGGAAATGTTTCTTCGCCTAACATTGAATTTCCAATTCGACACGGCACTCATTAATCAGTTTTGAAATTTATGCTAACTTAGCGTTCTTATAAATTTAATTTGTTGGCTAATAATTCAAACGAATTCACAACGAATATTTTTCATTTTATTAAAAAGTGTATAATAGATATGATATTTTTTATGTGACACCCCAGATAGCACACGTCACGAATTTAGTTTGATTGCATCACTCTTAAGCACCCACCTGGATCGCAATGGCACTTGCAGAAGAATTCAAAGGGATTTTCCTTTGGCTTTGGTCGCCTTATCGGCTTTTCGTCGCTCTTTAGACGGGCAAAATAATTTTCACTGTCGGTAGCACGAAAGTTTCGTTCTCACTGTGAGGCAAAAATCAATAAAGCACTGCTCGTGTAATCATCTTATGTGCCTGTGGACTTTCATTCATGCCGTCGTCCTTTCACTTTTACTTTAGGTTTTAGTTTAATAAGCAAGTATTTCTTGCTATATGTTTGTTGGATTTTTGTATAAACTTATTTTTTTTTGTTTTTTGTTCGATTTCACTGCACAAACGATTTTATACTTTTGTATACGGGATTTTCCAATAGATATTTCGCGTTGGATACCTATACAATGTTTGCTTCTGATTTGCTTTCTTGAAATCTTGCTAGCTTGCTGGCTTGCTTTTTTTAGCTTCTTCTATTCCAACCGTCGCGTTTGCTTGTCCGAACACAACTGAGGCACGAGATGCGCCCTCTTTCGGTTTTTATGAATGAAACTCAACATCGCTGCCCGCTCACGAATACCATGACACATAGTGCCCCTGCTCGGGCGGCACGCGCCCCAAAGTCGAAATCGAAAAACCCGCTCTCTGGCGGGGAAATCGTAACGCTCAGATCGACGTCACCGTGGCACTCGTATATATCTCGCCTATCTCGCATATATATGTGTATATATATGTATAGCTATATTGCATAGCCGGCCGGTTTTGCGGCCCGATGTTGATCCAATCGTAGGTCTGGTCGCCTCCCTACTCTGCAGCCATTTTCATCGCGCACGCGCATTTCAGCCAATCAACAGTTTGCCAGGCCTTTCCGCCGTGGTGAATTTCACTCAGTCTCTCTCCCTCTCTCCTTCTCTTCATTTTCGATTTCGACTTCTCTCCGGTCTCGCTTGAGGTAAAAATAATACAACAGGTACCCCCCATAAGAAATTATACATACATATATATACATACATATTTATATCTCGGTCTCTATCGATTCGGGCGCCTGTGTGAGACTTTTAGCGGCTGGCAAATGTTATGATTTCCCGAAATACGTCATCAGTGTGCGCGAAAATTGCTGCCCATTAGCCATAGCAATTTTTGCATCGACGTAAACACCGATACCCATCCGTGAATTGTTTGCATGAGCCGGCCGCCCAAAATGTACCGATTCCTAAACAAATGATTCACTTGACCATTTATGGACAGTTTTCGGGTCTATGTCTGGCATTGTATCTCTGAGATACTTTTCCCGGCAGCCGCCAAAGGTCAGGGTGGAAATAGTTTGGCAAATAGTTGAGCAAGTGTTATGAAAAGTGTCTGTTTAAGATACTTTTCAGTTCAGGTGCTTGTAAAGATGGAATTGTTTGGCCAATTTTTCTGTAACTGCGGGCTCTTTTATTGAGTTTAACAAGTCAGCTTGGACAATTGCGTCTGGGAAAGGAATTTGCATTTAGCAAAGGTCCAAAGAATTGTTTCTTTTTATTTTTTTTGTAGGAGAACAGAACGGTGTTCTGTTGGGAAAGGAAGGGCATTTGATTAATTTGGTTGTCAAAAAATATTAAAAAGGAATATAAGTCATTAAAGCAAGAGACCCTTGCGTTGGTATGTTTTTTCCTTTCAATTATAAAGAATAAATATTTTAAAATGATATGATGGACGTTTTGACTTAAACATCACAAACATACATTTTAAGTTTCATTGAATTCATTTTTGTCTTACTTTCAAATATTTTTCGTAATTTTAATTGTGTAATATTCTTATGCAATAATTAGACTGTTTTCTTGTTTCTGTGTTCTGTTTCCGTCTGATTTTCGACATTCCATTGACAGCGTTGGGAATTTTGGTTCATATGTTTATCATTTGTTCACATTGTAAATAAATCAACAGTTTTCATATGCTAAGGACAAGGTTGCACGTCAGATGTGCAATGCGCAAAGGCATTTATTCCGCATTGTTTTTACTGGAAAACGTAAACAGAATTGCAGCTAGAAATAAAAATTTAATTGAGACGATGGTGGAAAGAACACTAAAACGATCTTAGTAAAACTAACTTTTTGTAGAAGTAATAAGTAAAGAGTAAATCCAGCTCATAATACGAGTAAGTCACAATCCAATCACAGACACCTTTTTAGTGAGCACACGCCATGACCTAAAAATAAACACCTGGGGAAATGCTATCTTTTCGTTTTTTGCCGGCAAAAGTTCAACACCAGACAACAACAGAGTACGTCAGACATTTGGTAGATACACAAGGGATACGGATACAAATACATCTGTATGCGCCCCCACCCGAAAATAGAACTTTGCCTCATTTGTGAAAGTTTTTGCCAAACAAAATAAATACAAATCGCATACGTTCCCGATTATTTTTAACCTTCACATAATGCTGACCGATCGGGGCTTGTATAGGGGATGCATGAGATGGGCATAAAGTCAAAATAAAGCGATGGAAAGGGACAAGTGTAGTAGAGGCCGTCGGCCACCTGTAGGCCAACGAACGCCAATAAAAACTTGTGAGATTTTCATTAAGTTAGTGGCGGGGAAAATGAAAGCTCATTACGCTAAATATAGCAAAATCTATTCAGAAAATTTCTATAATTTTTCACCGTAAATTTCTAGTGACGTGCTTTTGCTGTTTTTCTTAAGGGGCAAAAGGTGAGGCGAGGGGAGACACTTGTGGCCCAGCCCCTGACAAAACACCCACGAAAATTGTTTGCACAATCTAAAAATACGTTTTTGTGGCCATTGTAAATTATTTGCTACCTGCTGACTGCCTCTCTGATTGCCGTTCATCCATAGATGGACATGGATGGATGGCGTTCAAATGGGGGGCGTTCTTCGAGTGTAAGACCAGCTGAGCCTTCAGGTGATGACTGGCAGCACTGCACCTCTTCCTCAATTTGGTAGCACTGGCATCAGCGCACCCAGGACAGGTCGGGTCTCCAATAAACATGCCTTTCGCAGACAAATAAATAAATTAGCTTACATTCATTGTTGGCTTTTTTGCGACTTTAACATACTAATAATGTTTTTTTACGTTGGGGTAGGCCTTTGAGTTTATACCCTGAGTAAGATGGATAATAAAATGTTTTGGCGGCTTTTAATGTCAAATAGTAAAGTTCATTCAATTCAGACTAATTAAAATGTTTTTCGTATGTCTGAATTTGGTGTTAAATAATAATATTATTATTTTAGAAAAACAAAAATAATAACCGGGTTATATGTTACAGAAAATCTAAGTGGAATATTATTAAATCACAAAAATTCAAAATAGTTAGCCTTGGTCTTGATTAGAGAGTTCGACGTAGCAAAATAATTTACTTTAGGATTTCTCTAGACATTAAGATGCGTTTAAATTTAACGAAACAGTAGAACTAGAATTGAGAAATCACTACTGATAACTTTACAAACTTAACAGCATTAAATTGGGGACTTTAAAATCAGTTTGAAGCCACAAACTTGGTTGATCAGCTAATTCATTCACCCTTTGCGAAGCAAAGTTCTGCTTTTGATGCCTTACCTATTGGAATATCCAACATTGTATTGATATCTATATCTGTCTATATGCCAATTTTGCGGATGAGTGTGTGTGTGCCGTGTATCGTGTGGGTTTCCTCAGCCGTGTTATCTCATTGAGAACGTTGCTGAACGTGCGTGGGTCAATTGGGAGACGGCGAGTGCTGCGACTGCTGCCACTTGATGAGGCAGAGGCGTTAGATAGTCGCAAGTCGCGAGTCGCAAGCCAGATGACACATGGCACGCGCCCAGCGCAGACACAGATACAGATACAGATACACGACAGACAAACTTGACAAACAAACAAACATTGGCATCAATGCCAAGCCAGGCTTGTCTGTCTGTCTTTTAGCCAAGGTCCGCGTTTTGCCGTAAATGGTGAAAAGTTTTGTTAGGGCAACTTTTGAGTTACAGCTCGCGTAGGCTGTAATTAAAAGCGTATTGACTGGCAATGCAACAAGTTTGCTGCCATCCCGCTTCCACTCGAATCGGCGACTATATCTATGAGTTACACTTGAGCTATTGCCGTGCTTTTTTTCCCCCTTCTTTCTATTCACTTGTTATTGGTTGGCAAGTCTTTGGCTTGCCCTCGGTACTGAAATTGTTTTCTTTTGCCCTGCCAGCTGCCAATGGGGGCTTTGTAGAGTTTTCACTCCGATTGAAACGCACTTGATTGCTGCGCATTACGCAAGCCAACTTCATTTTGGTTTCGGCCATAGGTGAGAGCCATAAACCAATCGCCAAGTGGGCGTCATCATCAGCTTTGGAGTTGAGGTGTGAATAAATTTATATATGTACAACTTTTGTCATACCTATAAATTTTACATATATTTATTTCAGATTTATTTTTGCTGCGACCGTTTTGATAGTGCTTAAATTTCACTTCTTGTAAATTGTCAGGAGATTAAATTTAATTCAGAGCAGAGAAAAAAATTAGATTTTATTTGCCGTCCGTCCGTGCTGTTTTCTTTGTAAAATTCATAAATAAATTCGTTGATTTTTTTCTATATTTTATTTCATTTAATTTATGAGCATCATAATATGCTTTATGATCTTGGCATGTTGTCGTAAATTTCTGCAGTCAACAGCAAAAGGGGGAAAATATTGTTGTTCAGAGACACAAATTAGAAATTTAAACATTTGGAGACCCCGAAAAAAAATTCCATTGGCTGAAATAGAGCAAAGAAACGGAGTGGGCGGAGAATCAGGGGACAGGGACACGGAAAATCAGAGAAACAGCTTCACCGCCATTTTCCCCTGTGTTGAGAGCTTCACGAAAAATGAGGTGAGAATTAAATTTGATTTTTGGTTTTTTATTAGTTGTCAGTATTCCAAAACAAGTGCATAAAACTTAGGAAATTAGTAAGATAATTAGTGGTATTAAATATATTGACCAATGTTTCTTGAAAAAGTCTTAGCTTGATTAGAGGGTGACAATTTATAGCCAATAAATTTGGTAAAATAAGGATTTATTTATATCATAACTTTGAAGACTTTCAAGAGTAAGGCTTATTTATGTTCAATATTGTTAGAAATTCGATAAATTATTAAATATATGACAAATATTTTATGTTCCTTGGAAATAAAATTGAGTTTTAGTAAATTAAATTTGTGATTTTTAAAATCTTAAAACTGAATTTTGTAAATGTATATTAAGCTTGATAAATAAAAAAATTGCTTGCAAATAATTTCTCAACTTGTTACACATTCCATGGAGCAATCATGACTTGATCCGATGGAAATTTTATGCAGGAGCAATATAGCCTACACTTTCTCTGAACTGTCTGTTTGTCAGCTTCAATTTTGGAAAGCGAAAACCCAGATATCTGGCAATTGTTTAGCAGCTGCCCACTGCCCCATTGCTTTTGTCTAATTGCAGACTCTATGAGTTTTGGCACAAACATGAATATTCATAAATAATAACTCAGCGCAATCCCAATTAGGAATAAGCCGCTCGATTCAGCCTGTTTAGCCTGGTGAAAGTGGGTCAAATTAAATGGCATCAGAAATAGATTGCACGAATGTGTTTGATAAGTACTCATGCTCTATTTATGTTGATCTCCTGTTTGGGCGCACACAAAAACATGGCAATCCTCTAAATATAAAGCGCGTGGCTCACTCAAACTAATTTTAAAAACGATTGCTGTTGAACATATTTAGCCAAAACAAAAAGGAACCAAAACCAAAACAAATCAAAATTCGTTCGTTCATCTTTATTTATTATTATTCCCAGGGCAAAGACGTAGAAAAGATTGACGGCAGCTGGTGGGGGTAAAATTGGCTGAAATGCCCGATCAGCTGGCTGAAAATAGAGAGATTCGTGTGCCGGGAAACAGGCAAACAAGACCTAAATTGGCCAAAGTCAGCAGGCGGTCTGCCGGCGTTCTTTTCGCGTATCTCTCTATCCGCTGGATACGTCAGTAAACAATTAACTGCAAAGAGATCCAAAGAGCCAAATGGCAAATCCCCATCGATCTGAGAGATGACGTGAAAAGCGCCGCGTGCAAATAGCAAAATAATTACAATATAAATTTTCCACGTCAAGTTCATAAATTCTGTGCCGCTTAATCAGCTTCGCTTGCCTTAGATGCTCACGTAAATTTTTCCGTCTATTTTTAGGTTTTTGTTATTTTCTGCGCTCGGTCAAGGTAAATTTAGGCACACACTACTTCTCTAATGACGTTCAAATTTTTGGCGATTGTCGAAAATTAAAAATAGATCAACAATGATTGGCAAATCACATGGGTTGAAAAAATAGATTTTTATGCATTTTTCGTGTTTTTGTTTTTCCTATCTTTCTGGTTTTGATGGATTGGGTGTATGGATGTATGTGTATGCATTTTCCCGCTCGCTGAAAATTCGTTGAATTCCATTTTAATGGTTTTATTTATGGGGCGTGCATGGGCAGCGCTTTTTTTTCGCTTTTTGATATTTATGACACTGCGTCTCGGCCACAAAAAGTTAATCCCACTAAATGCCGTTGATAGTTTATATTACGATTTGTTGTGCTGGGGAAATGAAAGATACTCGGGCCTTTTAATTTTAGAATTGTGACAAATGCGCAACTTTTTACGGCTGCATATGGCCGAGTGATCCAAGTTTTTGTTTTATGATTGATTTTCATTGTGTTCTATTTATCTTAGTGAGATATTTTTCTAAGAAAGTGTTTCAGTGGGTTTTTCGAGCTTACTTTGGGCAGAGTATTTTTTTAGTTCCTGAAACATTTTCAATATCTTATATGTATTTATTTAAGTTAAGTTGATGTCAATCATATCTAAAACTGTATTCTGAACATTTATTTCACTATTTCATGTTTTATATAAAATATACGCAGATGTAATATTGAATAATCTTAATTCCTATAATATTGAGCAAGTTCACTTTCACGTTTAACTTTTCTGTGTGAGTTTCCTGACCCAAATTTCCCCGTTTAATTTGCGAATATTTAGCGTCTTTATCAATTGGCATGAACGTCACAATTTATGGATAACAGATAGGAGATAAAATTTCGTACGTGTAACCATATAGAGATAAGTCGGGCAGCGTCACAGAACCCGCTCTGAAAAGCATTGTGCGTCAATCAGCATAATATACTCGGATATATAGATGTCACACGGCTAAATATAGTCAAGGCGAGTATGTAGTATGTAGTATACCTTATAGCTGGCGATATCGGGGAAAATATGTCCGTTTGATTAAAAGCACAAAGGGGCCCGGCAAACCGGGCAGGCCAAATGTGAACCAATTTCCAATATTGTCAGCTGCTAATGAGCAGATTCTTTTGCCTTGTGAGTGCTAGGAAAATATCTGTGAGGAAATCATTTTTGGGTTCTTGGTTTTTGGCTTTCTGGTTGGGGCATCCGTGACACACTTCTCAGTTGCATCATTAATTTTCAGTTTCGTTTCGGCTTTTCCATCTCAGCCATATGGAATGGCAGTCCCTCGCATCTTGGGCTAATGACACAAAACTATCTGACTCTGACTCTGGGACAATGGGCCAAGGCACACGGCTAGAGGCAAGAACAAATTTTGTCGTGTTTACGCCGCCAGATTGCCATTAATTTTATATCTATATAGATATATCCCAATAGCGAACGGGGGGTGGGGGTGAGTGGAGGTGGCCGAGACATTCCTGATATATCTTGTAATTTTTAATGTTCGCAGTGTTGTCGAGTGGAATTTTTGATTCAAACTGAAGTGTGTCACGTCGTTGGTGCCGGGGTATTTATTGATTTAGTGGCCCATTTCACTGTTTCCTCTTTTCGGGGTATTTTTAGATCCTCTTTCCTCCATGACGAACCAGAAATTGCAAGCCTATATTTAGCCCAAATCTATAGAGCATCGACATATATATAGGCCTTGTTTACTTCGCTCCCCCACATTTTTCGGTGTGTTTTGGATTTGTTTAGTTGGAAGCGACGTCATAGTTGTGTTTTGCTCGAGACTTTCAAATTCTCATGAACTTGACGTCGGCAAATAATTAGCTGAAAGCATTTTTGCTTGTTGTTCAATAATAATCAGCAGCTAATACTCGTTACGTGAAGTGATATAAATAGCTCGGCTGGTTTATAATTAGACACAGATACGGATACGCGGGGCATTGGAACTATAATCGTTTTTCTATATAGTTCTGATCTCTTCACTAAGCCAAACAAATTGGGTGGAAAAAGATAAGTAGAAAGTCTAGAGAATGTGTAAAGATATATTTTTTGGATAGGTGATTCTCCTTCTCCTCCGATTGCTAATACATTTCTTAAGTATTTTCTGTTTTGGTTTCCTCGGTTCGTTTTCGTCATTTTTCATGGCAGAAAGTCGGGGTGGATGTGTCGTCGTCTGCAAGTCAGGCAGGTCTCATTGGGGCCACATAAATCCCTTCAAATGCCATGACATGTAAATATTTTCCGAGTCTTATGGCTGCCACAGCAACAGCAACAAGCCGAACAACTCTCTTGACTTGCACAGCGCTTATAAAATATAATTTCATTCTATAAGAAAAATGCAAAGTGACAACATAATTCGCCAGTTTATCATAATCAAAATACGCCTACATTATTCGCCTTATTTTTTGTAGTTGTATGCCGCTTTTTGTTTTTTTTTTTTTGGTCTTTGCTGTGGCATGCAAACACTTTGCAGGCACGCTTTAACAACAAAAACCACACCACGTACAACACCAACACAACAATGACACAGACGAGTGTCAGGCCAAGTTGTGCGAAAATAACTTCAAATAGTTTTTTGGATCTCAGTGCTCTACTCTCCACTTCTTTTCGCCCCTGCAGTATTTTCTCTTTCCTCCAAGCAGTACATGAAATTTCTTTTTGCCGGCTGACAACTTGCATTTTCAAATGGTTCTTATGATACTTCATAAAGGGGTATGACGAATACAATAGGAAATTGGTATCCCCTTAAACAAAACGTCAGCATATAAACCCTTTTTTCACTTCATTTATTAGAACTATTTTTTTGATTATTTTTGCTTGCTTGTTTTTAAATTTTTTAAATGTGCAAATATACACGAATTACAATAAAATTAGTAAACAGCTCATCAAATTATTTAAATACAAGTAAACTGGCAATGTGTAATAGGAAATATTTTTTGCATAAAAGGCATTGCATTTTGAATCAAGTTTTCCCTCAAAGTTAGCTATTTAAATAACAATATTATATATTTTAAAATTAAGAGTTTAAAAATG
The DNA here is from genome assembly GCA_018153365.1 of Drosophila fuyamai. Lineage (NCBI taxonomy): Eukaryota > Metazoa > Arthropoda > Insecta > Diptera > Drosophilidae > Drosophila > Drosophila fuyamai. Next base: position 6,985,837 of record JAECXW010000116.1, on the reverse strand, counting down.
TATAACCAATTCTTGATCACTTTTAGAGTATTCAACTCACTACCTAGTTTTACTTCAAAGATCCCTCCTTGATGATTTAGATTTGATTTTGGACACTAATCTGCTTGCTCCTGGTCTAATGTTAATAATCTCACGGCAAATTAATGCTGAACACGAAGTGGAAAAGTCTTAACATGCATCAGTATGAATCATTGTGAACGCTGTTCTTAATTAACAGCGAATTGTTGGCTGCACCTAGAAGCGAGGATAAGCAATATAAATGTGTCTCAAGATCCCACTTGATGCCATTCCATTCAAGAGTTTGGAGTAAAAGCGGTGAAAAAACCCCAAAACCTCTTTAATGAAATGTCAGACACTTAAAAGTTTAATTTTATTTTGGCAATCTTTAAGTCGAAGTCGAAAAACAGGTCAAGTAACAATGTGATTTTAATGCTCAGACAATGTATATGAGCATATTATACAATTCATAAAAAATACTCATCCAAATTTGGTCAAAAGTAGGCACCACAAATTTAGTGTCTGCTTTTTTTCAACCATCATCGTATCGTTGTTTTGTATTGTTGTTTTCGGCTGTTTCGGTTGTTTTGTTTGGCTCCCTTTGACTGGTCTTAACCAATTTTGGGCAAACTTTGTGATTTGTGCTTAATTGCGGTTTTCGCTTCTCTCCCTCTCAGCGCACCATTTATGGTAACATTTGTGTCGAGAGTCGCAAAAACAAGTTAATAATTTCATGGCTGGCTTAATCATCGTTAGCCACGTCAGGCTTCTGAGCCGACTATTTTTAACAAAACATTTCACCATGGAAACGTGCAGCGATTCCATCCGTTCAGCTTCTGATATCGAATTTGCTCTTGGGTTTTGGGATTAAGTTGGGAGTAAAACTAAGTAAATCAGAAGCTTTTAGTAGCAAATCTTTAAAAATTTTTTATTTCCTTAAAGAAAGTATTACCTAAATATGTATTTCAAAATTAAATTAAATATCAAGGGCTTTGGTAAAAAAAAATTATTCGTTAGTGTGACAGCTTGAAATACATATTTATTTATAAACATATTTTAAAACTTTAGAGACCAAGTAAAATCTAGATTATACTAGATTATTATTTAAAGAAATAAGTTTAATTTATTAAATTTATATTTATTAATTATATTTATTAATTATTATTTACTAAAAAATATAAAATAATTTATACAAAAAATAACATATATAATTTAAAAAATCTTTTGGCTCAAACCCTTCATGCAATTCAACTATCAAGCAAGGAAGTATTCTCCGCTTGTTGGTATTTAATTACTGGAACTATTTTTATCGCCTGTGACAACTGTACAATAGTCTAATGAAAATTTACGAGTCGCGCAACTTTGTTCGCATCGCAACTACGTCAAACGGAATCGTGTGAAAGTGAAAATGGGTGAAAAACCGGGGCAGACACAGACATCTTTAAAATTCCACCTGTTGTGTGAAACTTTCCGCTGTCAAGGACATTGTGGGGCCTTGCTTTCGTCATAGAAAACTTCCGCAAACACACCGATACACACGCACACCTACAAAATGGCAACGCAGGCGCCCTGCTAAGTATGCTATAAACCACCATATTCATTCATAAAAATTCACCGGGCCCACAAAAAGTTTACGCAAGCAGAGAAAACGAAAAACTTAGAGAGTTGGGGATTTTGCAGGAGAACAATGCCGGCAATTTTTAGCTCTATCGATTTTCGAACTTTCTTCATCGAAAAAAATGGGGAAGGGGTACCTCCTTGACTTTGAACTGCAAAAAGTTTTCCACACGTGGTGCTTGGTTTAAAGTGCACCAGCCGTTTTCCAGGGACAGTTTTTACTTCATTATATTTTTGCGTACCGGTTGACAGACAAAACCGGTAAGCATTTATCATCTTTGCCGTCGTCGTCTCCGTCGCTCAACCAACCCGATCCCTGTGCAGAGGCCTTGCCAAGAAGGCGTTCAAAATTAAAAGTCGCTCAACTGCGGCATAAAAAAAATGCAACAAAAAAACAAAATGCATTGCGCAAATGCGAATGATATTAAAATGAAAAGTTTGCCAAGTAATAAACTGATAAAGAGGCGACGTCTGCGTCTGACGTCGACATATCGCAAGAAGGTAACTTATTAAACAACATGGCGCTGGCTTTTGATACCCTCACCTGAAGAGATCTAAAAACGGGTGGTATTCCTTTTTCAGTTGTCCTGCTTAAATCAACTCTGATTTTGTAATATAATGTAGTAATAATGCATTAGATCATACAACACTTTTAATGAAATTTATTTTAATTAGTCATTAATTACTTCAAAACAAGTAGAGACCAAAAGTAAGATCTAAATGTGGCTGTTCAAAATTTCTAGCATTTAAGATATTGAATAGAACCTAATCAGTTTTAGCGAATCTTTTTTATAAACTACTTTATATAGGTTGTATAAAAATATTTATTTCTATTTAATGATAATTCTTTCGGTGCCCTTGCAAGGACATTTTCATTTCGGCTACAGGGTATCGCACTTTTCCTTTCTTGTTATTAATACACACACGCACTTATACTGCGATCCAGTTGTTTTTGTTGCTTTGGCAGTGTGACTGCCTCGTTGCAGCAGATAAATGTAAATTATTATGTCGTAAATTTGTTGACTGCCATGTTTGTGGCTGCAGCCTCACACTGACATGGCCGAAAGAAAAATAAAAAAGCCAACAACAATGCGAGCCGACTCTGCGGCTCAACCAGTGCAAATTAAAACCCCTGAAAATGCTTAATAAAATGCCTTGATTGAGTCGCCGTTTGCATAATGTGCTAAAAACAAAAAGCGAATAATAAATAAATAAAAAACCGAAAGGTAATAAGAAATATTGTGTAGAAATATGTATTGAGCCTGGGCGAACCGGATGCCTAAGATAGGCAGCAACATGTTGATTTATTTGAGTCGGTACACGACCAGACGACAATGACATACGCATTTAGAGTGGAAAAAAGTGCAAGTTGCAAGTTGCAAGTTGCAAGACGTGGGGGCCAAAATGGCGAAGAGGCGTTCCAGATCGAAGCGTGCCAAGAACGCCTCCGTTTGGATTATGCATCGCATATAGCCTGTGGCGTGTGCCAAAAAGGTTTACTACGCCCTTGAACTCATCGCCATTCGGCTGCTCTCATGACTGACCGACATTTGGCAGATCGGCGCCTCAGGTGGGTGGATTGTGAGAAATACACAAAGCAACCCCCGCACAAAAAAAAACAAACTTAAATCGTCCACAAACATTTTTGCGACCAGACATTGCGACGTCATCCGCACGTTTCCTACACTTGTCGATGCCAAGTTCGCACGCAGAATTTTCGCTTTTGTGTGGAGGTGGAGGAGGAGTAGCCCCACGTGATCTGCGATCCGCGATCTGTGGCCGAGTCGCGTGCCACATTGTCCTACACAAAAAAGCACACACATGGGTCACTCAACTGAACTTGCTCCATAAAAAGAAGGCAGCTGAAAACGTAACCGATCTACCCAGAGAACGGAGGCGTTTGCCAATTTGGCTTGGAAAGTGGGTGCACTTAATATGCACACTTCGCTTAGGCGCGATCAATTTTCGTCTAGTGGGGGTGTGGGAACTTTTTGGCATACGCCGCCTGCTGTTTTTTTTTAAATTATTGCACATAAATTTCACACACAAAGTAGTTTCGCCGGGCGACTAAACTGCACCCGCCCACCCAACATAACGGACCCAAAAACCGAACCGAACCGATCCGGAACCCAGAGACCTGGGCGATCGCCTTTAATTTAATTAGTTGCGCGTGCGACAGCCTCTCCCGATTTTGTGGGATCTTCGAGATGCCGGTCTCCGGTCGCCGGTTGCCAGTTTGCCATTGCCAGGTTCCATGCTTCAGTTGGAACGCCTTGTTATTTATGCGTCGCCTTCTTTATGGCTTCCCATATAAATTCTCATTTCGCTTGTCATCATTTTCCTTTTTTCTGGCTTGGTTCTCGCTTGCTGGGCGAGGGCAACTGATGCGTTAAGTGCATGGGATTTGGTTTCGAGCTGATGAGCGCTTGAGGAAATTATGTGCATTTTGGCCGATCAGTTGGGGGTTGCAAGTGGTCAGTTCTGGCAATTGAACTTGACACTGAAATTGGGCCATTTATTGCTGATTGCTGTATATTCTTATTGTTCGATAGAGGCATTCGCTTGACTTTCATTATCATGGGAATACTTTAAAAATTCAGAAACGTTTTTGACTGATAAGACTTTGCTTATTGATAACAGAACAGATTTTTTGTTAATATTTTATAAAATAAAAAAATTGAAAGTGCGTCGGCCGGGAATCGAACCCGGGTCAACTGCTTGGAAGGCAACTATGCTAACCATTACACCACCGACGCCACATAATTTTAGCGATTTTTTTAGGGATCATATATAGTGAATAGATAGGTTTAATAGTTAATCATTCAATTTTAATGCAATGTTAGACATTTGTGCTCCTAGAAACAAAACAAATTATTAAATATATAATTTACTTTCCATTTTCAAAATTAACATTTTTTTTTAATTTGACGTTACAGTGGATTTATATTACCAAAACTATTTTTGAGTGGAATTCATTTATCAATGAAGTATGATAAGGCCGAGAAAATAATCTTACAAAAATTTTTTTAAAAAAAAATTTAACACAAAAATAAATTTAAAAACAAAATATCTACAAAAAAATCAAAGTGCGTCGGCCGGGAATCGAACCCGGGTCAACTGCTTGGAAGGCAACTATGCTGACCATTACACCACCGACGCCACATAATCTACGGGGGCTAATCACAGCTCATAATTTTAGTACTCATTAAGTAGTTGAATTTTGTTGACATACATAAAATTGTCTTAATCAATTTACATTTCCCTAGAAACCACACTAGTTTATGGGTATTCCATTCATGGGGTGGCTAACCTTGCCAATATGCTGATTAATTTTTTTTTTAGCCTTTTTAATTGGTTCTGTTTCGTATACTCTTTCACCTGGCGGCGACAGGAAACAGTTTGTGTAACTATAATTCTTATGAATATAATTAAAACGCATTGAAAATGAATAAAGCAAATAGTCGGCTGAGCGGTTCACAAAGGCAACAACATCGGCTTCAACTTGACTTGAGTGTCTGTCGCTGGTTGTTATGGCTGTTGTAATGGACGCCCACCCAGTAAATGTCTTTTGCTGTAATAATTTATTATCACATTTACGTCTTGGCATCGCCAGCAATTAATATGAAAAGTAAATGGTGGAAACAGAAACAGAAAATAGAAAATTAAATGAATGAATCAACGGCGAACGACGAACGAGAAACGAGAAAAAAAACAACAAGTGATCAATGAACAAATCCAAGTTGTAGCTCCATCTCCCAATGATCCAATGGCAATATCTATCTGTATCTGAGGCCGTATCTTTGTGTTGGCGTCCAAAACCGCAGAAACAACAATCGGCAGCTTTTGACTGCTGGCAAAGCGTTTGCCAATGCAGAAATCAAATTAGCCGCAACACAGCCGTAGTTTGTCTTGCGTATCTTACAGATACAGATACTTGTCGCCTTGTGTGGGTTGCCACTGTGTCCACTGTGTGCGTAGGTCGATGAAGTCGGGCAGCAGCACCCTGTATCCGCGGCGCAGAATAATAAAATTTAACAATTTATTGCATTTGTTGCTTTAATTTGTTGTTGTTGCTTGGCCAAAAACGAAAACAGAAAAAAAAGTGGAAAAATAATTTTCATTCACAAAACGGCCGCCGTTGTATGCAAATTGATCGTACCTCGCCGATGCTGTTGTCGATGTTAACTTTAGTTTGGCTTTTTGCAGTAGCTGTGCTCTGCCAACGTCGACGTCGACACACTTGGCAAGCGATGTTCGATGATTGCAACAGCAACAGTAACAAAAACACCAAACAGAAACAGCACGAACAACAACCACGATGCCGCCAAATGAATGAATTGGGTTTGTGCCTTGGGCCAGGGCATGTTTGCCGTTTCGCCTGTGCCTACGTGGCGGCTACGTGTTGGCATAAATTATATATTAATGCTCTTCGAATGCTGGATTTGAATGGTTAATCAATAGGTTCGCAGTAGCTTATGAAACTAGAAGACTTGATAATGTAGTATTTATTGCTCTAATTGGGACTGGAGTTAGAGGAGATATTGAAGAATAACTTTTGATTAACAATATTATTGAATTTATTATACTCATATCTTGTTCAGAGCGGAAAATAATTGATAACAAATATGAAGGGTACATGTGTTAAATAAAAAAGGGTACTTCCCGTTGAAATATTTTGTCAAAGAAACTAACTTATTAATTATTTATTAATAATTTATTTCAGTGGTTTTTAGGGTAACTAACAAATATAGAACATAAAAAACTAAAATGTAGTGTACTACAGAATTAATTATATTATGTATATTTTTTTAAGAACATTTTCAAAATCATTTAAAATGTAAATAGAGACTATAACTTTTTTAATAATATTTATAAGGTTTTTTCTTAATAAGCATGAACAACAAGGAATTTGATTCTTATTTCAATTTAAATGGACCAATATGTTTATTAAAAATATATCAAATAGAATAAAACAAATATATTTGTTAGTGTTTATATTTACGTTAGAGACGCATTCTAAAATATTAGGACTTTGTTGTTTTTAAGATCCGAAAATAAACAAATACTTTTTAATAGGGTATTTCCAAATCCGGTGACTCGTTTTTTTTGCAATTGCCTGCACATTTTATTTATTTAATGCATTAAACAAAGACACAGACATATGTTCAACCATAGTTGTGACCGTTGTTGTTTGTGTTTCACTGGCGACATGCAACAAATGTTAGACATTCAATTTGTTGTTGACACTTCATTAGCAAACAAAAAATTAAGCGAACGAAGAAGCAGCAGCGGCGAACCGGCCAAAAACTGGGTTAAATGTTGCTAAAATTAAGCGAGGCAAGCAGTCGAGGCGAAGGAGCGACAGAAGATGCAACCAGAAGCAAATCATGATATGAAAATTGAAACCCATTCCCCTGATTCAGGCCTAACCAAATAAAAGCAAGTATTAAGTTACTAACTGGCCAAGAAGTGAAAGAGATATTGGGGATATAGGTTCAGGGCTGGGCACGCGTTGCTAATGAAGAGTTTTTTTTATGAATGAACGAACGAACGAACGCATCGTAGTAAACTGCGCCCACATCGCTCGATGATGAAATCATGAATGAAACGAGGCCCAAGACGAAACTTTGTAACGAAACCCCAGGTGCCAAAAGGGCACGCGAGTCGTAAGTGTGGGCAGCAAATGCAAATTGATGGCCATGGCTAAGATGTTGATGGTGAGATGCTGCCTCTTGGCTATTAGCCAGGCACACCGGAACCGCATTAGCATGTCCGAGATCCGAAATCCGGGGGACCGGAAAATGCCGAAACTTTGTCAATGCAAACAAATTAACTGTCAACTGCTTCGACATCCATTCGAGATGCATTCAATGAAAACATTTCGAAAGAAATCTCTCCCATCAATGAAATGTTTGTTCAAAAGCTCAGTGGGTAGGAAACGAACTAATCGGCTAGAGAACCGTTTCGATCGGAACTATCATATTTCAGCCGTTTGTCAACGGCTACCATTGTTCGATTTTCTTACGACCTAGAATCATTTCTATAGTCGTTTGGTTTTCACAAGAAAGCGGGAGAGTAAGTTGTTAAATATGTGAGAAAACGCCCATTAAATACTAGGCTTATCTTAACGTATCTTTTCTGTCCATAAAAGTATCTTTAACTAGTAAAATCTTGGCTTAAGGTTTTTCGTAATTAATTTGCACTTTTTGCTGTTCATTATTGGTCGCAAAATCTTATCCGTGAATGGCTTATTTCCCACTCCTCCACCAGGCATATTTTTTTTTTTGCGGCCATTACAATTTTACGACTTGCCACAGCTGCAAGAACAGTAACAACAACTTGTAGCCGTAACAACAACCACTGCTAACCACTTCCCATGGTCAGGCTGACGTCATAAATGCATAAATGCAAGCAACGATGACATAAATTGCATTTGAATATTGGCCAACAGCGAGAGCGAGAAAAAAAAGGAAAAACAAACCATAACGTGGCCGGTCGCTCTAACCCCCGACTTAAGCTTGGTCTTTGGTTTCGCCGCTTGTCACGATGTCTGACAGCTCTGGGGCACTGAACGATTTTTTCTCCTGTTGCTTAATTTTATGGGGTAGGTGGGGGGAAGGGTGTTTTGCCACTTGATGAATTATTACATTTTTCAAATTGCCGGCAGTGTCTGAATGAGGCCAAAGAAATATTGAAATATTTGATTTATTGAAAATACATTTAATTAATTGATTTTGGGAATATTAAATATGAAAAGTTACTGAATTTGAATGTAAGCCAGTAAAGCGGAAAATTACTACAGACTAAAAATAACTATAAACTCATATCTATAACTTCAAGATTACTTTTAATTTAAGTTAAACAAATCTGGTTAAGTTAAAATAAAATAAACATAAAAATGGCTTAGTCATGTATATGTACATACTTTAAATTTGTTGTGTTTAATATCGTCCTTGAGGAAAATAATAATTTGTCTTCCATGTCGTTTCTATTATAATTTCTATTATAATAATAATTAAATAAACTTAAAAAAATATACTTAAATATATTCTTATTATATTTGAACTTTTTTTAACCAACAACATAAAAGTCTACTTTTTTTTTGTTTAGATCTCTTTCAGTGTTAATCCCATAGCTAGAATATAAAGGTGCAACTGCAGTTGTCAACTGTAAGAGCAACTGCAACAACAACTGCAGCGGCAAGAACAACAAAAGCCACTTTGGTATCGACGCGTGGGTTGCTCCATTCATAACGACCGAAAATTTTCGCTGAATGAATTGCAGTTTTGTATCTTTCAGATACACACGCCACCAACAAACTTGGGCCAAGTAACGGCACCGAAAGCAGCCAAAAAAGCAGGAAAAAAAGCAGAAAGTCAGCAAGTAGTGCACAAGAGGATTAGGGAGTGGTGGGCGGCTGAGCGGGAGCATTCAATACGCTGATTGGGAACCACAGAAAAAGTTAAATAAAACTCGTCGGCGATTTACATAAATCAGCTGCAAATTTGTTCCACTGTTCAAATGCAGTGTCGCCCGCGTGTGAGCGAGAGGTTCGAGGAAGTGGCAACAGCTTCCACCAGAAACTCACAGACGGCCAAAACGACGGACGGCCGGAGATCCGAAGTCGCTGCCGTGGCCCAAAGTCAACGCGTGTCGCATTTGGGGAAAACTTGCTGCTGGCGTAGCGCGACTTCTATTATTTTTATTTATTTTATATTCGTTTTTTTGTGCGGGGGCCAGTTGGCAAAGTTAGTAAGTTTGGTAACAGTTTTGTTGAATCTAGCCGGGTAGAAAGGAGAGGGGGATAGGCGGAAATGACAGTGATTGCATTCGCATATGCTATGGGAAAGGTTGCGACTTTTTATGTATTATCTCAACCTCTTTGTGTGCACTTAAAGGCTATTTAGCGAGTATTTTCTATAAAACTGCTGTACCAACAATTCTTATGTATAATTCTCTTGATTATTTGTAATGTTTTTATTTTAAATAATCTGTTTTATTTTTAAATTGGAATAAGATATTTTCAACAACTTTCCGCACAACTACAGTCGCCATTTAACCCATTGACAGATAAACGACTGAGATATGTTTGTTTTGTCCCCATCCTCCCACTAATTAGCCCTCCTGTCCACTTTTCGGCTGGGCCACAAATTGTCGCATCTCTCAACGTTTGACATGGAACCGAAAATGCCAGCGGACAGTTTTCGGCTTTTGTGCTAACGATATGTGTCCGTCCAAGCCATCAGTTGGCACCCATTGCCGGGGATGAGGAGGTGCCGAAGGGGTTGGTTTGCTGTCGTATGGAGACGCATAAATCTTGGTGCCACCACAGGAAAAGACTTTTCTTTTTTCCCAGAATATTCTTTTTTGTTTTTTGGTCGAACGTTCCGTGCTGGTTGTATGGTTTCGAACCATAGCGATTTGCGGCATGGTTGAGCTCATTAGAAAATATGCGCGTAATTTGTGAGTTTCGGTCTCTGAAAATGGACCGGAGAACGGCTATTTTCTGATTTGTCTGCGTCCCTCCATTGAAATGTGTCAAGTGGCGTGAGCACCAGCCCCTTGATGATTTTGTTTATGGCGAGGGGAGGACGCACTTGAAACTTGGCTACCAGACATTGACCACCAATCGAATTTTTCGGAGTCGGAAAAAATATACATACCACAGCAAATACGAAACAGAAATCACCAAACAAAAAGCGGCACTGAAAAAGGCAATACCCGAGTGGGCAGCAAGGCGCGCGCTACGCCCACTAAAAAGTCAAGAAACAACTAGAAGAGCAATAACATAAAACTTCAAATCACGCTAACTGCAACAACAACAGCAACTATAAAAGATATAGCGACAACCGCAGGCAAAACAATAAAGAGCACAAGAGTTGATGTAAATTATTTGGCTACCATATTTAGTTGGAAATCTTGTGTGATCTGTGATCTCTGGCGATGATGACGATGATGGCTGCCCCTGTTTATGAGTGGAGTACCCTTGATATGCGGCAAGGGTATGTGACGGAAAGCCGAGATCTCAATGAAGCAGAGGGGATTTTTTGAAAGCTCGACTTTGAATTTGTTTACAAATTATAAAAGATACGTCAAATATAATAATTAAGGGGAAATAAAAGGGCTTACATATAGTTTATGAAACTTTTGTAATGATAGAAAATAGTTTTCAAAAGTCGACTTTTGTTTAAATAAATTAAAAATACCGATTCAAAAAATAATCAATATATGTACAAAAATAATAAATTAGAAACACGCCAAAATTAATAAAAGCGTTTTGTAAGCTTTCAAGAGAAAATAAACAAAGTTTTTTAGTGTTCCTTTGAGAAATTTAAATATTATTTAACCTATGACAACCTATTTCTTCTTTTAATAGATGTTCTAATAAATTAATCTTTTTGAGCATAGGATTTCGTTTTTAAAGAGACCAAATATGTTGCCTGATCAAAACACTTACTGGACTTGTTTTTACACGGTATATTAAGTACTAAACGAAGTTAATGGACATAAAATTTTAATCAGTTTCACTGTAGATTTGTACCATCAAATTTTTAAATTTTGTAATATGTCTGGAAAATCCCTTAGAAAATGTTTTTGAGAGGGAATATGTTTTGATTAAGAAAAGAAATTGCATGTCATATTTAGAAAAAGAAGTAAAAGGATCCACCCTGGAATTCTTTGGTCTTTTACCAACGGGAAAATTCAAGGGCATTTAGACTTCGTCCGCCGACACTTTCCTTGTGAGCTTTGCCTAGGCCATCTTGGGCAACCCACGGCGGTAATGGCCGCTAACCGCTAACCGAAACCCCAGTGAACCACCATCAGCGGCTCAAGCGCTCTAGACTAAAGCCGATGGACGGAAAGTGGACGAGACGGACGGACCGGCGATGGCGGGATGTTGAGCTGTGACTGACATTTCGCTTCAAAATGTCAGATGGCCTGGAACTTGGAACTTGCTGGCCCGGGCATGACAGTTCAAATGTGGCCAACACACGGCTCAGACGAGACCATTTTGTGCCGAATGCGCCATATTTGGGCCCAGCTGTGTGTGAATATCCATTGAGGTTGTCATGAGAGGACCCCCGCGCCGAAAACAACAAAAAATAGCGTGATGAAGTGCAGCTGAGCCAAAAGCTGGAGCTCAAGATACTACATTTTTTTTTGGGGACTCCGCAGCCAAAGTTTATTTGTGCTGCAACACATTTGAAGCATCGCAGCAAGATCATCACGAGATGAGCGGTAGAGTGGCTGCTCCGGAGAAGGACTGACTTTGGTCGTTAACCGGAAACCCCCAGCGACAGCCTATAATTTGCAAATTTAATTTGCAACACACGCCAACATGTGACCCCAAAACGGCAAAATGTTATAAATAATGTGCAGTTGCAGTTGCAGTTTTTCAGTCTTGCAGTTTGCAGTATACAGATCTCCATCGGATCGTAGGTGTCCAGTGTGGCTTACCTTAAACTAGAAATGCTCGGCTTATGAATGGAGCTGTGCCTCATGAATGAAATCAACTCTGGGGCTTGGTCTCGGTCTTGGTCCCCCAACACTCGTCCGTCTTTTCGTCTGTCTGCGGCATGTTCGATTGCCTGGCACAGACAATTTTTTATGCAAATGAAAAACGCGTTTTGCGGTTTTTCAACGAAAATCCAACCAATTTCAACTGAACTCTGCTTATAGTCTTTTAGTTTTTTTTTCTATCACTCGTTTGATTCGCTATATTTAAATGATTGTGGTTTTTGATTTGGGTTTGTTGAGGGGTTTTATTTTTTTAGTTTCTTGTGCGTGGGTTGCCACCGAGTTCCACCACACACCGTCGACAGGTTGACCCCCAAGCTGTGGGCGTTATGTTCTATGAAGATCAAGAAGTCCACTTAACCGATAGTGAAAGATTATGATCTTGGAAAGGAGCTTACCAATTTTTATTGTGTTTAAATGGTGCAAAATCACAATGAATGGCATTTTAAGAAGGGAATGTAGGAAACTAATATTACTGATAAATAACAATGGGTTAGATTATCTGAATTTGGGAAATGATGAAATCTGCACATTTCTAACATTTTTTTTGTGTCCATTTAAATGTCCAAACTTAAATATGATTATTTTAAAAAAGGGCTAGTAGAAAAGTTCTGAACATTTAGTTGGGAAATAAATTTAAAATAACATAACATTACACAATCTTAACCAAATGTTAATGATAATCCTTGTTTATGTTTAACGTAAAGTAAGTATTTTACGGCATTTTTAACTGCAATAACTTAGAAAAGCACCAACGAATGTCATTAGACACACTTTACCCAATTGACATGTTATAAAAGTCAACAGAACTGCCTCATTCCCTTAATTCCATTTAAGCCATATTTAAGATTTAATAAATCCCACGTTTGGCTTCTGAGTTAAGCTTATATTTTTAGACCCGTGATGGCAATTTATTCCAACTTGAAAGTTGTCAAAAAGTTTACACAAATTATAATTTAACTCGAATGCAAACCACAAAAACCAAGACTCAGCCCACATGGTGCGGCTTTCGATATATACATTTTAGAGTTCCAAATCGATTTGATTTGATTTGGCCAGCGGCGCAGACTTGGCGCCAACTACCAGACCGCAGACCGTCAGGTGACAATGCAAAAAAAAAAACATAATAAATAAAATAATAATAATCAAGTTGACCTATACGAAGCCATTTGTGGCACACTTTTTCGACCCACACGAATTATGCTAATGGCGAACTTAACGCAACTTTTGATTTTAACCAGTTCAAGTCGATTATGCTAGCCGCTATGACGAATCTCCAAAGGCATCAAACCATTTGCATAATGGAGGGGAAATGGACGGGCGAGTGCAATCCATCAACTGCATTGTGCCACCAACAAAGCCTGGCCGGGAGCAATCACAATCTTGGCTTCGCCTCCCATGTAAATGGCAATTAAGTTGCAGTCGTCGCAGTCGTGAACTTGTGAACCATTCCAAAAGGCATCATCATCATCAAGTCTGCGTCTAGGAGGAAGTTCGGTTCCATTTCCATGTCCACTGGTTCCTGCAATTAATCGCGGCTCAAGTGGCTCGCTGATTGCAATTAATCTTCATTAAGGCCAATGCTGCTGCTGCAAATGCTGCTGCTGGCCGTTTCTTTTTTTGAGATGTCCTTTGGCCCAGGCATTTGACACAGGTCTTTTACTTTTACCTCTCCCAATGCTGAACGGCTTATCCTTACAAACCAATTTGGCGATCGTGAGGTGTTGTTGTCGTTCGCCGCAACCACAACAGCAACAGCAACAGCAGCAGCAGCAACAGCAGCAGCAGCAACATCGCCAGGTGACCGCACAGCAATCACCTTAATTAAACATTAGGCAAGCCTCGCTGAGTGCCAAGCTTCTGGAGATTGTGTTTGTGCTTGGCTTGGTTTTCTTGCCTCGGCTGGCTTCGCTTCGACTTGACTGCTGTGGTGTGGTCCATGTCAGCGATTTCCGTTCGGCACAGGGTAACAAAGGTTGTGCTGCCGCAGCACAGTGGTGCTAGTCTGACAAGAAAAAATGGGACTTGCCAAATGCTTCAGCGATCCTCAAATGATTTTTCCCATTTCATTTTAGGAAAAGAAGCTTCTTAAAGAATATTAGGATAATAGTTAAAGTTAAATTCTTTCAGGTTTGCGAGTAAAGCCGCCTCATCAGTTAACGAGTTCAGACAGGGTCAAAGGTATTTTTAAATTCAACTACCCATTAGTTACCAAATCAACTTGAAGGATTAGAGCCAAAACCCCATGTAACTATTTATTGTTTAACATACGAAAAAAGCAGGACACTCTTTCTCATCAAAGTAATTCATTGTTGGGAATTCGAGTGTAGTTTAAAAGACCTTATTAAGAGCAAAGGCCAAGAGCTTTGTTGGTCAGAAAGCAAATAAAGCCACTTCCGCTCATCAGAAACCAATTCTGCAGGGATAGACCAATAGTTCAATTTCAGAATTCCTTTAAGACCAGTGTGCCATGTGTGCATTGAGCCCGGATGGTTGCCTTAATTTTCTTGCAGTTTTCTTGGCTGTTGGCTTTCATTCGTTCGTGTTTGTTGTCGGCGGTGTCAACGTCGCCTCTCGTTGACAAATGCTGAAAGGCTTTGTGTGCGAGTGTCTGTCTGCGATTTCATTGGAAAACGTGGAACGATCACCCAGGTTGATTTGACAAAAGGAGGCGAAAAGCGGAGTGAAATAAAATAAACGGGTCACGTTATTAATTGGTTAACCCTTGCCAAGAGATTTATGAATATTGATTGCAAGTGAAGTGCAGCGGTCGCGATCGCAAAAAGTGGCAGCTGCATTTGGCCCTGGGCTGCAAAATTGCTCCCAGATTGAGTCAGCTTCCTGTCGATTAGGGTCACTCAGCCGGCTGAATGCTAAATGCTGAATGCCCCTCGGTCAGCCGGGGTCATTTCCTGGCTAATTAGTTGCCATGAGAGATTTGTTTTTCTTTTGCCTTCTCTTGCTATTGTTTTTTGCTGCCCGCTCTCCATCGGCAATTAAGCGCCGTCGCATATTTATGATATTAATTAATTAAGACAATTTGTGTGGCGTGTCTATATCTGGGATATACGAGAGCTGCGATGGGCTTGTCTTTAATTTGCCATATATGGAATTGGATCCCAGGAGAGCGGAATTGTGAGCGATCTAACTTTGCATAAGAACTTTGGTCGGCTTCAAATCACTGAAGCCGAACACGTTTCGATAAACGTTGTAAATGTAACTTTCTAAATGATTTAAACTTAATTTTGATTTTATTTGGGTAATATAAATTAATACAATATATACTTGTAAAAGTTTTCAAACCAATAAATCTCAATAAGTTAGCATCAAAATGAAATGACAATTTTACTCATTAAAAATTCACTAATAAAAATCATAGTTAAGGCTATACAATTTTTAAGTCCGAATTAGACTTAATAACTTCATTCAGTTAAAATTATTCATATAAAATAATAATAAAAATCTTGTAGATATCATTTAAAAATAAGCAATATTAGAGATTAGAGAAAATTAAAATTTGTTTCAACGATAAAAAAATTACTTCCTAGCCTTTATAGTTATGATTTGCTAAATACTCTACAAAGTGAGCTAAGAATCTTCACAGATTGCAAAAGTGCGATCCCTTCCGCTTCATGGTTGACACTTAATCGCATCACAGCCAAAATTTTAATTGAATTTGAAGCGGAAATAGCACCGTTAGGCCTCGATCGGAGCCACAATATATAATTTAATTTGTACGCACTGTGGCGCGCTTCCCAGCGCCAACATTGACACACTTTGGGTGGTCTTGGCGCGCTGACTTAATTTTGGCAAGCCGGCGAGCGATAAACCAAAACCAAAACCAAAAACTAACAACCAAGAACCGAAGATCCAACCGCACTCACGTCGAATCCGAGGCGAGTAATCGATGAGACGTGCGATGGCAGCCCGAACGCGGCATGTGCACATGTGCCACCTGTTGAAAGGGCGCAGCCGGAGCAAAGTCTTCGAGTGCCGGACGACGCACTGCATCATTTGCAGTTGAAATTTCAATTTCAGCCTTTTGGCAGCATTTCAAAAGAGCGACTGACTTGCGGGCCGAGCAACTCAAGTAGACGGCGGGCGCCAAGGCGCCAGCGAAAAAATTGCCAGCGAACGGCATTAAAGTGCGCGAAAATCTCATTTTATTTCTATTTTATTTATTGAGCCATTAGAGAGGGGCGCAAGGAGTTCGGCTGTCAGCTCATTCACAGATTAATTTTGGCAATTTATAGCCGGCGAGATAGTTTTTGAGTAACTGCATCATGGACATATTTGCAACATGGAGTGCACAGACCGTGAGTTATGTAATGAGTGGAGGGGAGGGCGGAAGCGGGTAGGCCGATCGCCAATTTGACTCCCATGTTGGCGACAGACTAACAGAAATGTCACGATACCCTGGGAAAATGAGCCGTTCGGTGTGAGTTATTGATTGGCTTGGGGGGAAAATTGGTAAATTTTTACCCATTAAAAATATTTGAGTTAAATGCAATAGCTTAAATGCTTGATTGACACCAAACATGGAAGCATTTTTTTCCTACAATGAATGTACAATTTAATTGCATTTTTGACTAGTCAACTAACTTAAGGGGAAACTATTGCTTTAAATAACCTTTTTATTTATTTTAAACATTGATCAAATCAAAATATTTTATAAGGAAGATTTAAATGCCTCTTCTATAAGATAATTTAAATATACACTTTGGGGTTTGTTATCACCTTAAAGAAATGTATTGTTCGTTTTAGTTGTTCGAAATAATTTTTCATAAATTTGTAGATTTTTAAATTGTTATGTTTATAAGGAAGAGAAGTGAAAACTTTAGCTCTGTATAAGATATGATTTCTTCATTGGCAACACTATGCCTATTCATTTAAAAATAGATGTGGATTGTTTAACAATCATCTTTTTAACAAATGGAGAAATTAAAACGTTTATGATATATCTAAGCAGACACTTGACCTGGAGTTAACCTTCTCAATAAGAAGTAGAAAGGTCGCCAAAAATCAGTGTGGGTATAAAAAGTAAAATATTTTAAAGGTCAGAGCTATTATTTCGTTTATGACCAGCTTAGCATAGCTCATCAATATTCATGTTAAGTACAAACTAAATTCTTTCGGGGCAAATGAGGTGACGACTCACCTGTGCCATTGCTGCCGAACCAAAGGGCAACTAGGTCCTCGCTAGGCGGCGTATGGTGGTGATAGGGATTGCCGTATAAGTAGGGACTCGGATAATCGAGCAAAACACGACGCGAGCCGGGCGATGAGGACTCGGCTGGAGGGGTCAAATATTGGAGTAATGGCTGATCTGTGATGCAATAATGGGTGGGATTTAAGTCCTTACCCTGAGCTAATTGGGCAGCATATTCCGTGGCCTTTTGCAGATTGATTCGCGGTCGTGGCTTAGCAAGAATTTGCTGTTGCGGCTGTGGCACCACCGTTTGTGGTTGATGCTGTGGAGCGGATTGTTCAGTTGCCGGGGTATTATTCGCTGCCGCTGCTGCTGCCGCCGATGAGTCCAAAAGCAATTGCTGAACTTGCAATATGTCTACGTATTCATCCAATTCCACTGGATGTTGTTGTGGAGTATCTTCAGTGGACGCCGGC
This sequence comes from Drosophila fuyamai, assembly GCA_018153365.1. Lineage (NCBI taxonomy): Eukaryota > Metazoa > Arthropoda > Insecta > Diptera > Drosophilidae > Drosophila > Drosophila fuyamai. Next base: position 6,968,080 of record JAECXW010000116.1, on the reverse strand, counting down.
GGATGATGAGATGATGGTGGTGCAGCAGCACTTGCTGTCTGGTAATAGCCAAATCCAGGTCCCGAAGCCGGAGCACTTTGGACTGCAATGGGTGGTGCAGGTGGTGGTGCAAATTGCAGGGGGTTTCGACTGAGACCCAGCAATGGAGTTGTGGGTGTGTTCAGAGAATCCTGTGTTGCTGTTGCCGTGGAATTCGCTGTTGCAGGAGGCACTAAACTAAGATTTTGTCCAGGTAATCCGGATGGAGTTGTTCCAGTTACAGATGACGATGACGAAGTGGCTGATGGATGCTGTTGGCTACCGACAATCAGTTCATTTTGACGCCGCATTGTCAGCAACATTTTTGTGGTTAGGCGCGTTGCACGTTGATCGGTTCGAACATAAAACAAAATATTTTGAAAACAAAAAATTGAAACACAAACAAATTAACCGAGACTCCATTTGTTTGCTAAGCGATCACTTTTCGGTTAGTTTAAGTAGAACTGATACATCTTTATGTACTTTGTTCGCGTTTTGGTTGCGGTTAGCTTGATTGGTTTTCACTGTATTCTTTAAAAAGATCAAATCAGTCTTAGCTAATTCAATTTGATTGTATCTTTATTTGATTGAAGTTTTCGCAAAAGCTGAAATAAAAAAATATGTTTATTAATAATATTTCAAGAACAGTTCAACAGCTTAGCCTATCATTAAATTAATAAAATTGTATTCCTAAAATAAAAATAATGTTTTTGAAATATTACCTTTTTTTTTGTATTTTTGATGTCTGCTTTGTATATGTTTAATTCACCTTATTTTATTGACTTTTAAATATATGAACACCCAAAAACATCTATAAAAAATGTTTACAGTAAATACTATTGTAGATATACACTCAGATTTTAGCAATCACATTAAGACACTAAGATTTAAAATGTATGTATATATATTTTTTAAAATTTCACCCACAAAAATACACATTTAAAAAGATTTCAAAATGTTGACTAAAAAGATACTCAATATATTTTCACTTTGCCGTCGGCAATTTATTTGTTTTATTTTACTTGTGTTTATTTTCTTGCATATAATCTTTGCCAAAAAATTTCCCGATCATTTTTCACGTTGTAGCTTGGTTTTTGCTTAACTTTAATAATTATTTTTGATTTCGTAAATGATTTTGATTAATATGTGTTGGTTAGTCGCGCGCGATTTATCTATTTCGGCGTTTATTTTTTCGGTTATTTTGGCAAAAGTTGCGAGACGAGCCGTTGAGCCGTCGAAGCGCTACTGGCGCGAGCGGTGAAAATTGAAAATGAAAATGGGAAATTCGGGCCATCGGTGAAAAAATCATGAAAACAGCGGCAAATCGGCTGCGTCGGCGTCGATAGCAGCGCTGCGACGTCGGAAGCATCGGAAAATGCCTGAAAATATGTGTTTAGCTTTTGGCCATCATCTATTTGCCGCCCGAACGCTGTTGTTTCTCTGTCTGCGCGTAACTTTGATTCTTATTTGTACTGAAGCATCATACTCTCAATCCTGGCCCACACACATTTCTCTATTTCTCTCGCCCAATTTTCCCGGCCGAGTGTGTGTTTTGTGTGTGTGTGTGTGTGGGCGGCTGTGCGAGAGTGAAAACCCGCATTTCCGATTCCGAGCAAAGCAAATGTCAACAATTGTGGGTGGCGGTTGGGAGCGAGTGTGAGAAGCGATGAGCATGAAAGAGAAGGGGGACATGAAAATGCCTCAGCACTCGGAGAGGAGCGGAAAATGTGCCACTGAACTTGCCAAAATCTACGTAATAGTTGTGCATTATTGCATGTGTTTATTTTGCCAACGTAATTCGCTTATCAGCAGTGATAAGCGGTTCGCATTTTGGCTTTCACTTTCCGTGCCCATTGGCGTCATCACAGGTCGTATGAGTAATTTATGGTAAATATCCATACGCCTAGTTGTATCTTGCGCCTCAACGGAGTTTAGACTACAATAATGTTCCGTTTATTCAGAGTACATTTTACGTTCGTGTCTTAGCTTTTATAATTTCAATAAATTTAAATTCAGAGAATTTAGTATGAATATGAATTATTTTACTTTAAAAATATTATTTTTTTGACATTTTTCAAAAGTTACCAGCTTTAGTACAAATATATTTTGAACAGTTAAAAATAGTTTTTGCCTTAAAGCATCTACTTAAAAATGCTACATCTTGACCATAAAATATATTTTTTTCTTTCAAAGCGATTTAACTTATTAAAGTTCGCCTGCTCAATCAAAAAGAAAACCATTGTAAGCTATCTACTGACATTTGACTTGAAAGTTGTGGAATTCCATGAAATCCAAACACTCGAAGGGCCAAAACAGCGAATTTCAAAAGGCAAAAAAAGACAGCATGCTAAATGCTAAGCCGCCCCCGTTCGCTCCACGGTGGCAGCATCGCAAAATGGCAATTAGAGTTGCACAGTGGAAGCTTCGTCCCTGCGATGACATTTAAAGGTTAGAGGTTGTGAGCATCAATCAAAAGGTAGCTACAAATATGAAATTCTCTCCCCATTACCCCTCTATTGCTCTAGGTGAAACAAAAGAACAATAATAATAATAACGAAGGGACTGTGACCAGCAGGTGGAAAAACATAAGGCTTATTTTTGTTGGCTGGGGCCTTGGCACATTAAGGTTATCCAAGCAGGACCTGTTGATTGCCTGCCTTCATTTCGCTTAATTCTCCACTTCTACTTCTATTTGCTTGTAGCAATAATTTCCGATGTGGGCGTGTAAGAAAATGCTCGACTAGGATGCTAATAGATGCGATTAAACGCCCACATACTCTAGGAGACAAGGATGAAGTGAGGGGCAAAAGAGCAGCAGCCTAGTATTACAGTGGCTACATTTTGCAAGCAAATGAAATTAGTTTTGATTTAATATTTTTATTTCTCAAAAAATATGCTTTTGAAGTAAGCAAAGACAAACTGGTAACAATGGAAACATAATGCTAAGGAAATAATTTCCAAAGAATGTTTAAGCTGTTTGGTATTTAAACACATATTTTGCATAAAATAAATGAATTTAAGCTTATAAATAAATATAATAAATGGAATGCTCTATAAAATATAAATGTTATTTCAGTGTTTTGTTTATCCCGGGAGTAATAATCTACATACGTGAAAAATGTACACAAATCGGTTTCATCTAAAGGTATTGCCTTGATTTCTTTATTCAATGTCATTTTCACAATTATAAAATTTATGGTTGGACAAAATATGAACAAAATGTTGGCTGGGATTTATTTATTATTTTATAAAGTTAAATTTTTAAGAATTAGCTCTTAAAGTGTTGGCAATCAATCATATGAAGTGTTTAACATAGTTGCGAAATTTGTTAAAATTCTATATATATGCTCCCATGTTCGATACACTGTGCGGGGAAGAACTAGGAGCTACTCGAACTTTCCACTTGAGAGGAGCATCGAAAGCATAAATACGCTGGTGTTTTGCCCTTTTCCCAAATGCGTGCCACGCGTGGCATGTGGGAAGTCCTGTTGCTAGTCCTGTTGTTCTTTTCTGCCAGTCGGCCGTCGGCGAGCGAAAAGTTTCTGGTCGTTTTCGGAAATTATTTCAATGACTGGGAAATGAATTGAGCTTATCAATGAAAAAGCTCCAGAGATGACTATTCTCGAATCCCATTCATGAATCGTCCTGCGATTTAACAATGGAATACAGAAGAGGAATTTGCGCATGAACTTTGGTATTTGAGAAGTCCTGCTTCTCGGCAATTTCTCTGCTGCTCCTGGCGTCTCACTCAAATGTCAGCTGCGACTCCATTTGAACAGCACAGTTTTGCTCGGAGCTTTAGCCGGGCTTAATTAGCCAGGCAATATTAACTTGTTGCTGGAAATTTGCGGCTGCCGATAGCTGGTTGACCTTTAGCAACAGGACCCCCACACATATTTTTGCATTTGCAGAAACATGTGTGCGCGACTTTTAACCTTTTAATGTGGCAGCGCTAATTGATTTGTTTTATTCACGTGTCGAGCTTCAGGAGGGAGGAGTTCTTATTGCATGTTTTCCAACATTAATCACCTAAGCCCATTAAGCCAAATGGTTGTAAGGAAAATGTTTGTGGGTTTCGCCATTTAGGCAGTGCTAATAAAGTTAAATTATTGAATAATATAATGTTCTTTAAAAATTATTGAAATCTCTTTTAGTTTTAGGTCCTTTCCAAATAAATATACCTTTCGTGAATAAATATTTATTTAATTTCATATAGATTTGTCTATAATTTTAAAAAATTGAACATTATCCAAATCTTTACATCAATCTATCAATAATTTCTCGAACATTCGAAGTCTCTGAATAAAACCAGGTTTTTTTTAGTATTCCAAATGGAGACTATTCGCAAATGGTTTTTGGCAAAAGACGCTCTTAAATATTTGAGGAATGTGTCGATGCTTTTCTTGGTAAATGATCTCACTCAATTGTTAATCAATTTTAAGCGAGATGTCTTTAATGCAAAAAAGTTCCATTTAAATTTGGTTTTAGCCGCTTATAAAGACGATTACAATTGCATGCCACAATAACGATCTCTTTTTCCAATGATAATATAATTTTCAGTTCGAATATGACTACTAAAATAAATAATTACCAATATAAAACTAAATTACCCAAGACTTTGTTTAAGAGGATGAAATAATAAAATGAATTAATTAAATTAATATAATAAAAAAATACAAAAATATGAGCAATTATGGCGCTAGTTTTTATAACATTTGACTCAAAAGCAAACAAATAAAATCATTAAGATATTAAAATGAACCATAAATTTATTGATCAATTACAAACATAGCTTTATTGTTTTTATGAATTGTTCGTCAGTGGTCCAATTTTTCCGCCATATTTTGAGAAATCTTAATATTTCCCCCAATAAAAGGCCATTATAGGCCATAACCAACGAACAGCTGTAATAGCAGAAAACCCCTGCCCAGCTGCAACCATTAATATACTTGTTTAGATGTCGATGGTGTAAGCGCGGGCAATCTAGGCAGAGTCTAGCTACTTACCAGCTATAAAAAGGCAATCAGATGTCGTCGATTCAGAGAAGAGCCGGCGACAACGCAGCACGCAAGCTCAGAAAGTTAGTCCAAAGAATCAAGATTCGGGCGCGTAAATAGGCAGGATCGTTGGAGTTTTCCTCAGCAGTTTTGTCGGTCAGGGACGGGGGGTGGCGGGGCGCGCGACTGCGTTTGTAATTAATTACGAGGCGGGCCAAAAGGCAAACGCACGCGCGCGACTTACTCTTACGGCAACTACTGCAAGCTACTGCCAACTGCAACTGCAACTGCAACTGCTACTTCAGATGGCCAAGGAGCGATAAGAGCCGGCTATAGAACGTGGCCAAAGTCAAAGGAAGCGACCGAGCTACTGCGATTACGCGAAAGATATCCACCGGCTGTAATCGCGATCTCGTCGACCGAAACTCGTTGCCGGCTTTCGTAGATTATGCAATTTTGATTTGAAACACGCAATTTGATGGGCTGGCCAAGATATTGGGCCACGCGGGGTATCTTTCGGCTTAATTCGCTTAACGATCTCATGCACAGGGCGCGTAAATCGGGGCTAATATCGTTGCTCTCCCTTTTGGATTCTGTAACTTATTAGACGATAATTTCCTTCCGGTTGCGTTTTTTTGCGATTCGACTCGTCGTCCGACTGTCGGCGGTATAAAAAAATACGGTTTGCTTCGCTTTGCAGCGCTGCCTTGACTGTTTTGCCTCGGTTTCACTGTATCTGTACCCTGTACATGGATCTGTATCTGTATCTGTGGAATTGCAGAGTGTGTGAGTGGCAGTCGTGGGCCGATCATCGCCTTACTTAGAGATCTGTCGCCCAGTTGAGATGCCTCGTCTTGTTGTTGTTGTTGTTACTGCCGTGTGTGGGCACAACTGTACATGCGAACGGGCTAAGATAGCCGTCCCTGTTGCACACATAAGCGGAGGATTGCCGGTGGGGCAACAAACACCGAACAACAAACACCCAACACCACAAGCCACACACACAACCCCCGCAACGCCACAAAGTGCTTTTCGCTCTCGGTTGAGCTTCTATCGCCCAGTTTAAGGCTGCAACACCTTTGGATTACTCTTAAGTCGTTTTCCTACACTTGAAGGAACTTTTGGATCCGTGGTTAACACGTTTAAAGTCCTGGCGTTTACTTGTTGGTGAGGTGATGGGATCTCTACACTTTTAAATAAAGTCATTTGCTTGGATTTTTGAAAATTCAAGGACCATAGAAAAATTGTTGATTTGTTTACTTTCTAAGTCTAAATAGTTTTACTGGCCGTAGAGAAATGTGTTCAGTTTAAAGAAAGTTCGACTAAAAAAAGTTCGACTAAAAAAAGTTCGACTGAATTTTCATTTGTTTTTTAATTATAACAAATTAATAAGCAGATTAAAAACCATTTTACTGGATTTTTATAACACAATTGAGTTCTGTGGCGATTTGCGTCATTAGCCGGACTTTAGCTGATTTCCATAACTTGGAAGTTTAGAAATGCAGCAAGCTTCGAGGGTTTTCCTAGAATTTCCCGAAAGTCCTTTTTGGCCGAAAAGCTCGGGTACAGTACGATTTAATATGTTACGATTACATTTAGGGAGTTAAAAAACGTGGAAAACCCAAAAAAAAGAAATTACAAATTTGAATGGTTTCATTTGATAATAAAAACAAAGTTTTTTTGTAACAAAATGTATTTTATAAATTTATTCCGCAAAATGTTGTGCCATAGAATTTTTTTGAGTGTATTCGAACGTGCCAACTTCTATTTGTGTGAGTGGTTGACTTCGGCCAAGTAGAAAAACCCACACACTTAGCCTGCAGTGCTGATCTCAACCCTCTAAGTAGATCTAAGGCCCTTCCCGGGTTTTCAACGCCTTTTAGAAGGACACTGTTCGCATTTGCGTCATTAGCTGCACCTGTGCAAATATGTTTTTACACCAATATTTGCAGATGCTGAGAATTCCGAGGGTTTTCCTGGAATCGACAGTTTTCAAAATACAACAATTCATCCTGAAAACTTTTGCTGGAAAGCTGGGCATCTAAAAATAACACCAACGAAAGCTATTTGGCCGAAAAAGCTTTGTGCCCCCTTAGAAATTAAGCTTTGGCCATCGGCACCCACGCAAACTCACACCAAGACAAGAAACCCACATAGATACACACTTATACAGATGGGGTCACGTGGGTGGATTCATTGATAAATTTTGTCTCTCGCTCTTTCAACTAAATGCAAATTGAATTGCAAAATGCTGCTGCAGCTGTACCTGTAGAAAGAGACAGGGCTATAGAAAGGGTGCAGGTGGAGAAAGGGAAATAATAAGAGATAGGGAAACATAAAAAGAAAGAGACAAGGACAGCCCCTCTTGGCGCTGCTCCACTTTAAATGACGTGGGCGTGGATCAAGCCCGACATTAGATTGTGAATGAAAACTTGAACAGAGACAGCATATAGCGACGAGAAAGAGACAGAGGACCCTGTTGAATACGCCCACTAAGCTCTTCTCACACACACTAACAATTTGGTTTCTAATCGTATTCATATTTTACCCCCTTCCTTTCCATTCAAAACTCGACTTCATTCACAAAATGTTTATATATGGAAACTTGTCAATTAGTTCAAGTGTCTTACACTGAGCGAAACCTAAGCCCCCAAGTCAAATTAATTATACTTAGCCGAATCGCCCACATGGCCATTTGACATTTGTACTCTTATTAACTGTAATTGCTCATTCAGAATGCGACACAAACAACAGCAATAACAAAAGCCAGCACAATTAGCTCACACCTTATATAGCGCATACTTTGTCAGAACAATAAATTAAAAAAATAGCACTATATAGAATAAAGGTGACACAAATATTGGCACAATTCAAAAAGGTATAAGAAGATTATTTCTAAACTCTGCTTTAATTCCGTTATAGTAATTTCTAGGATATAATTTTACTCTATATCTAAACACATACTTGGTCTTATAAAAATAGAAAAACGCTTTAAGCATTTGTCAATACATTAATATTGGTTATTATAAGATTTGATATTCGAACTTAAAACGTTTTTTTTATACTTTACGTTACGACTTTAGAAAATCCACTTAATTCATAAAAATTTTAATGCAGGCATAAAGTCTTTCAACTATGTACATCTTTACTGATTCAATGAAATAATGTACTTCAGCTTTTTACAGCTTTTGGATTTATGGTGATAATGTGATAAAGCAATATAACTTTAAATGCATTAAAAACTGTATTAAGATATAAGATATATAATTATTTATATTAAGATACATACATATATAAATAAACATTTTACTACTGACATAAACTTATCCAACCATGTACATATGTACATCTTTACTAATTCATTGCATTTATGTACTTTAGCATTTAAATTATGATTAAATATTTGTTAATCAATATGATAATGTGATAGGTTCAATATAACCAATAAATATTAGTAACATGGGAATATATAGTTAAACTTATGAAATATGTGTCAGTAAAAGTGTAGCTATACCTCAATGTCGTGTATATTCTTCAAGATTTTGTGGATTATCTTTTTTAAAGCGTCATGAATTGCAATCGTCTGATGTCTCTTTTCTTAGTCTATCAACACCATTGGCGCTTGATTGACCATGTTAAGTCCTTCTCAGCAACTGACGCTGGCTTCCGTTTTTAACACCATTTAATGAATTAATGAGAGACTCTTGAGTCCCTCAGAGCCCGTAGATTGAAAATATACCTTAAGGCTAAGCAGACGACGACATCTATAGTCTGAAGCTTCTGTTGTTGGCTGGATGGTTAAGGGGTTGCTCATTAAAAGGCAACTCCTCTGCTATTTGGCTGTCAGTCACTCATTCAGTCACTTATTCATTCATTCATTCGTGTGGCAGACAATTTACAAAACGCGTTCCATTCATTAGCATTGACTGCCAACTTATGTTGTTGTCGTAGTTGTTGCTTACCTGATGGTTACCCTGGACAACTCCCTTGACTGGATCTTTCGCATATGTTTAGCTTGTTGTGACCAGGCGCTGTTTACAAAGTGTTTAGTTTTTAATTGAATTGCGTTTAAAATTACTCATAAACGCCCCCCAAACTTCTTCTTTAAGTAAAAATTCCTTTTTATTCACTTTCAAACAAGAAGCCATATTGCTATAAAAAAATGAAATGTCCCAAAGTAGCAAAAATGTAATACGGGTATTTACAAATTATTTAGACAAGGCTCATAACATTTAATTATTTCATCCGGAATCATCTTGAATGATTATTATTATAATACGCAGAAATTAATTATAGAAATGATTAAAACACCAGCCTCTTTCTTCTGCATTCATTATGCCTTTTTGGTAGAAAGATACCATACCATTTGGAGTATCCGTTTACCAAATCATGCTGGTGGTCTGCAGATTCGATTTGATAATTTAATAGCCTAGAAAATTTTCTATTCCTAGTCGTAAATTTTCAAAAAGAAACATTTCAATTGGGCTGCGGTCTGTGTGTGGCGCTGCGGCATTTGTTTTCATCATCATCAATATCGTCAACATCTTATGGATGTAGATACTTATGCATCTAATAAGTGGATATATAAGGTGACACTTTTATATCGGGTGGATTTGCTTGCTTTCCCATTGATTTACGATAACGTGTTTCATTGGTTTTATGCAAATTTCATTAGGAGAAAATTTATTATAAATATTTTTCTTTTCTTTGGTGGTCATGTTTATTGGGCATTTTCTCAATTTATATTGTTTTATTGGGCACGCCACACAGGTTGACTGTCTAGGGTTACCACTTCTGACCCGGACTTGCGGCATATATATCTTTTCGATCTGTTCAGCGATCTCTCATAATAATCATAAACGAGGGATCTTGGATTAACAGCTTATAATTCTTCAATTAATAAATGTGACATAGCCTTGCCTGCTTCATAAATCTCCAAACATACAGAGTCAAGAGTTTCACACCGCAAAGAGCTGTATAAAATACCTATCAATTTTCCATAGCAACCAAAATTTGCAATTTCAATTAGTGCAACGCCCTTTAAGTCATGCCTGCATTGCGAGTGAACTATGTCACATAAATCATAACCAACACGCGGATCTCAGTCTTATGGCCTGGCGTCAACTTACTCAGCTCACTTCCTGTGCAAAAGGCAAAATTTAAATAAATAAATTGAGTTACCACCTTAAAATGCGCTTGTCAACAAGTTGAGCCTGGGGTTTTTCGTCTGTGGTGTAAAAGTAATTGCCTGTTTGGGGCCAATTACGAAAATTTCACCATTACCTCAATTGTTGGTTCTATGCAAATGGATTCCCCCAGCATTTATTCCATAGTTCTCCATGGATATCTCATGTCTTTGCATAGATGATTGCCCCTACGATTTCTCTATTAGCCATAACCAGGGTAAATAGGCAATTGACTTGAAATTGGCAATTATTTTTTGTCTGTTTCGGAGACAGGCAAAAAGTTAAATGGTAAATAGAGACCCAGACAGACGTCCATATGTGAATGGTTGTCTCTCTGCGTTTTCCCCTTCCTCAGTCTCTGACTTTGCCTCTTAGCATCGCGAAAAGCCCAAGCGCATTATGAATGAATAATGTATGAATGAAAATTGCCTGCACGTGCCCTCGAGCTATAAAATGTTGCACTCTTCGCTGTTATTGCTGAAGAAGTCTTTGCATCGAAGAAGTTTGTTGGAATTGAAGTCGGAAAATTGACTGGCAAAGGTTTAAGAGTTTAGGAGCTATCTTGGAGTTTGGCTTTTAGCTATAACTGATCAGAAGAGTATCGTTTTATAGTTCCTAATTTCCTTTCATTTCTATTATTTCAAAGCATAGCAATATTTGTATTTCAGTAGACAAGCTAAAAAATGTATGGAAAATAAAATTCCAAAAAAGGGCACATAAAATTACATTTTAAATGTTTAAAAAATATATACAAAACTATACAAAATTCCACTAACTTTACTGAATTAGAACCAATTTCATAACTTTCTTTTCGAGCTACTAAACCTTCTTGAGCTTATAATTTTCCTTTTCCTGTTCAGTGGCCAAGAGCAACCCACGAAACTGATTTAATACGAGCCTCGAAAAGAGTTCGTCAAGTTCGTCACCTCAGTCTTTTGTTTCGCAGCGCCTCCGTTGATGTCTTCATTAGCGACGTCGAACGATAAGCGTGTTTAAAGCTAGAAATTTGTTTTTAATAACCCAGGCGAACGCTTTTAATTAATTGAGTGAAAGAAGAAAAGTCTTTTGTCACAAAATTCATCGGCAGTAGCTAGACGATTTAAATGCAAATCAGAGCTGCCTGTGAGTGCATCGAATCGTTAAGTTGCCTGGAGATATTCAATTTAGGCACTTTGCTGCTTCTTAAGCATTGTTGGATGCAGTTATTAAATTTGACAGTTTACAGTTGGCGATAGCTTTGATGCAACGCCGCCGTGGCTACTAAATTACTTCGATTTGGAGTATTATCAGCAGCTTGTTTGAGTTTCTGGTGCAGCGACGGCAGCAGATGAAAGGCGGCAAGGCAAGGAAAAGCGGTAAGCAAAAGCGATTTCAATTAGCATTTTGATGGCTCTACAAATGAGCGGACAGAACAAAAATCGCCGCCATTGATAGCCCATTGATAGCACATCATAAAGCAGGCGATCATTTGTCGATCGATCCGCCGTTCATCTGCCTCATTACACTCGGAAAAATTGTTCCAAAGTGATTAACAATCCTGTTTGAAAAGAAAAGAGCGTCGTCATAATAAACAGATTTTCATAAAATTAATATTTTTTCTATCTATATACTATACGTAATATAATATATATTTTGTATAGGAACGAAATACATTTTAAAAGTAAATACAAGTTTTTTTTAACATTTTAAAAGGAAAATATTTTCCTTTCGTGCTTATAACGTTTTCATAGGAGAGGCGGCTTGAGTTTGATACGCTCACATTATTAAATCATTTGGAATTTATGATACGTCACGCGATTTTCGAAAGACACCAGCCATCAAAGTGGCCTCCAACTGAGCCAGCTATGACAATCTTCGGGGTAATTAAGTTTTTGCCAAGTGACAAATTAATCGAGCCGCGGCAATTGCCGCAATGACCGTCTGGGTCCGGCCCGCCTGGCATTAATCAATGAGATGTCAATTCCACTGCGACTCGGGGATGCAATTTTACTCATTTTTTTGAATTTCTGGCTGTTATTGGCCAAAAACAAATGGCAGGCAACGATCGAGGTTCGAACAGGCATTCAACGAACCATCGACAAAACGTCAAGTTTTCGGTTTGGCAATAAAATTGTAAGCATTTATCTTGTAGTTCGTTGGCGTTGTTCGCCTGTGTCCGAGGTCTTTGTATTGTGCGTAGACCAAAATAGGGGACTTACTTTCCTCTTTTTGCATTACAAAAGTATTGAGTTACCAAACGATTTGTCAACGTTTAGCTAGTTATGCGCCAAAGGGGGAACTGGCACCGGATCCAAACATTCTGTTAGCTCGTTAAGATTTGTTGACACTCGTGTTAATGTTTTGTGTTATTTTCGTTTCTGTGTTTTTTTTCATGGCCTGGTGGTGATGCAAATCAACTGGGCAGACCACCTAGAAAGCCAGTTCACGCTTTGGGCTTCGAGGTAGAATACCGATCGATTGGGTATACTATGACAGGAAATAATAAATTTACTAAAAATAATGTCAACACTTTATTTTTCAAATCAAGTCTTAATATAGTTTTTTAAATACATGTATTTTAAACTCACCTTGCTGGACGTGGTTTGTTGATCTTGATTTGGAAAAAAGTTTTGATTTTAATAAAAAAAATTGTGGTCTATTTGAATGAATAACGTAAAAGATTTTTAAGAATTAAATCCTTTTTGTAGAGCATAAATTTGAATTCATTTTGAGTGTGAAAAAACTAATGTACTGATGAGGAATATGTGTGTGTTGATAATAAGAGAAATTAAATGACAACATTTAATAAACTCTTGTAGAAATCTCATAATTGATCACCAATCATTACAAGCTCTAATTTCAACATAACCATGGAAACAAAAGCCACTGCATTTACAAACCCAAAGACAATATCAAACGCTAGCCGCATCGTCTTATCGCCGTATTTATGGTCAGAGCGATCCGACTTATCCGACACAGTACACCACTTAAGGGCCTCCGGAGTTTAGGGACCTTTTATGTTTAATTTAATTATGGTAAAATCATTTGATGCTAGTCCGCTTCATTTCGTTTAATTTGATTCGATTCGATTTCATTAACGACGCCTGCTCCACGTATCTCCGCAAATCCACATAGTTATGGCTCCGAACGAATTGTGTGCCTCGAACTCGAGAAATCCTCGGAGACGCGTTCCAATTTCACCTACAAATTCGACACACTTGGCACAGGTTGCAGAGGTCGGTTCCCATACCATGACGAATTGGGTGCCCCAGTGTCATGTTAAATAAAATTGATAGAGAAATTAGGCAAAGCGCTCGAGTTGGCTAGAGTGCGGACCCGCCTTTAATTGGGTCGCATTAGTTTTGGGCCTTAAGTGGTGCATTTGTCAGAGATGATGCCCCCGTGTGCGGCGGCCCCTGCAATTAGTCAATTAATGAAAACCCCATAAATATGCGGCTAACATTCGTCGATAGCCAAAAGAAAGGTCCGCCCCGATGCCCGAAAAGCTCTCGAAAATGGCAACTGCAGCGGTCAGTTTGGTCGATCTCTGCTCTCTGCTGGCCATAAATTAATAGTCCATTATTTCTAAATTTTTGGTCCACTTCAAACTGTCGTCGCCGAGTCGCCCAAAGCCAACTGACTGCCCTCGTTTGCATTTTAATCTCTCGATGGGCGATGCTGGCCACAAATTAGTCCAGAGCTGGCGGTGTGTTGACTTGGCAGTGCGGCCAATAATTTAGACCGACGGACGCGTTCGACTCACGTAATGCTGGAAAACGAAAGCAAAAATACGGTCTTGTTTCCTTATAATATTTTTTGGGGAGAAAAGTTATGTAAATCACCTTGTGACTGCACATTTTTCAAAATTGCTTAATTTCCTTCGCATGCAAGTTCGTATGGATAGGTTGGCTAGTAACAGAAGTTTGATAGGATATTTTCGAATGCAAATAATACAAGAACTAAACAAGTATTGATCAGTTTTAGGGGCATGGATAGGTTGGCTAATAACAGAAGTTGTTGAATAGGATAATTTAGAATTCATAAAACATGAGAACTATAAATAACTATTGATCTATTCAAGGTGCTTTTTAGAATAAAAGTTTGTGTTAGAAAGTTTTTTTAAAAGTAATATTGTACTTTTTAGATTGCTAAAATATACTTTATAAACAACATAGTTTATTTCCTTTTTTCCCGATTGGTCTTAAAGAACTTAACATTGGAGCAACGATTATCATTATATGAAATGTCTCGAAAACCCTTGAAATTGTTTAGTCTTTAGAATTTTGGTCATGTGCCAGTCTAGAGTTCAGAGAACCATAACCAAAGCCAAATCAAAGCCAAACTTCACTGCTTTTAGCCAGTTGGCCAACAGTTATGAAGTGTGGGGATCGGGGAGCTCCGCTGAGAAGTCGGTAAAGAGCTTTGGGCACTTTGCGAACTCATTTTCCGACTCAATCAAATCAAATAATTTATGCCTCGCGAAATTAACTGGCCAAGTGAGTGGAGGTCATGCCACATGTGAGGAGAGTCCGCGAAGCAGGAGACTCGGGCCCAGAGCACAGTTAAATCTTTTGGCTGGCCATAAAGTGTGTTGATTTTTCCATTTGCCAGACCCTAAAGCGCTGCAATGCGAAATAAATAAACGTTTGGGGTAGAGGAGACCTCATGGAAAATTGCATGCGATCGGGGAGTGTTTGAGAATGAAAATTTGCGTTTCGCTGATTTAGCCAGTGCGTCTTATTTATTTACAATAAAAATATTAAAAAAATATTAGGATATGTGTGTGTTTATATACAATCCGCCAAATTTAGAGCCGTTGATTACTCAAAATCGAACTCGAAGCCATCCTCTTGGTAGTCGTATTCACTGCTGTCACAGGTGACCTGAACGTACTTGTTGCACTGCCAGTGATAGTATTCCTCGGGTGTGAAGTTGCCCCACATCATGTCGCTGAAAACTTGCAGGGGTCTGGGGTTCCTCTCCTGGTTGCGGATGTTCACCAGCTTGTTCAGTTTCTCCCAGTTGCTGTGGTAGCCGTTTAAGGCCAAATGCTCAAGATTGACACACTCGGCCACCATTTCGAGGAGCTGGTACTCCCGAACGATCTCCCAGCCACTGAAACTGATCACCTCCATTTGGTGGCAGGGCATGTGCTGGCGATCCAGGAAGAAGTCATTGTGGTACCAGTTCTCGCAGATCACTTTCCTCAGCTTGGGCAGTTCCAGAAGCAGACTATGTTGCCAGCGAGCTGGCAATTGCACCACCTCGTTGTTCACGGCAATCCTGGTGATCCTATCGCTCTTGGCCACCACAATCTGCTGGAAGATGGTCTCCTGATCCGCATTCAATTGCCGCGAGTCATCGAATCGAACGGACAGCTTTTGCAGCTTGGGCAACTGCAAAACCTCCGAGAGCATACCCTCCACGGTGCTCAGGTTAATCTTCAGCACTTCCAGATTGGGCAACTTGATGTCGGTGAGTCGGACGCAACTGTCGAACTGATCGGTGATGTCGAGGACACGCAGTTGGGTCATGTTCAGGCAGATCTCCTGCATCCAGCGGCTGTCCAGGGGCACAGAGTGGTACAAGGAGTTGAAAATCAGCTCCTCCAGTTTCCTGAATCCACGCATATACAATCCAGATAGATTCATGCAGGTCATCAGTCGTTTGAGATTGGGCAGCATTACTGTGAGATCCCTTATGTCCTCATCAACCACTGTGTTGGGATTTCCCGCCAATATGCAAGTGTCCACCTTGGGAAACTTTGTGATGTTGATGTCGCACAAATGTGTGATGTAATCGTAGAACTCGGCAAACGAGCCAACGCCATCTTCATGGACATGCAGATCGGTGAAGCTATCAGCCATGTGCTCCATGAAGAAGACATAGTCCTCAATGTCAAGGAGTCCCAGAAAAGCGGTGTTTGGTCCAACGATCAGGTGAAGCCTCCTCTGCCAGAACTTGAGGATCTGGGGCATAAACTGGGGATATGCCCTGGCCATCCTAACCTGATCGCTCAAGTTATCGATCTCCTCGAAGATCTGCTCGAAGAATATGATGTGCAGGTTGTCTATATAATTCGGTTCCGGCTCCTCCATTGATTCGCAAGTATTATGCTGGGCCTCCAAAGCATTCTTATAAAACACGGTGTTGTGCATTTGAGACATGCTGGATATATAGTGCGTAGTGTTTTGGTTAAAGTTTATAATTTGAATGCTTCCTTGACGGCTGCTGTCGCTTGACTGTGCTAAAGATATGCCGAAAATACGTTTTTATGCAAGTTTAGGTAGCTGGTTAGGGAGTGAGGCAGGTAGTGGGAGGAGACTACATTCGCTCCTGATATTAGGTAACCATTTTCCGGGACTAATCCTTTTTGAACAGCTGCGCCAGCTTTTGTCGTTGCCAATCTTAGTAGTTACCTGTGCTACCTGATCAAGAGGATCGTGCCGTGATTCGCCAGTCCTCATAAATCGCCCCTCGTACTGCCTGCAATTTGTAAGCGTGTGTTGCAGAAAAACCCTATCTGTACAGTTATCGCGTAGAGTCTCGCTAGTTTGCATATTACACGAACCCAGACGTGTTCTCAGCTACCTCCCCAGCTCCCTGGCCCAATCCAGAATCTTGGCCGGATGCGTTGGACAAAACGTGGTCAGCATTTGGCTCGCCTTGGCTTCTAGGAAATGCTAACAACTCTCGCACAGTGATCGCAAGAAAAGCAAAACAGTCCCACAGAATGGATTCTGTGAGCTTCAACGATCTAATAATCAAAGCCAAATGTTTTTGTCTGCCAGCTTAGCAAGCGATTAGAGGAATCACAATTGGAAGCGAAAAGATGGGGAATACACTTAAAAAAATATTATTTGTTGAGTGCATTTATGAGAAAATTGGAAATTGGAATTGGAAAGTTTAAAATTAAAATAAGTTAATTTAGTTGATATTACGAGTTTTAAAAGTAACTATAAATTACATAATGTACCACTAAAAATACAATCCTTTTTGAAAAGTTCTTTGAGTTCAAATCTTTTTAAACAAATAATATTGGGAAATTTTTAATATTTGCCAACAAAATTCAAATTACCTGTCAAATTGATAACAAATAAACAGACTCGCTTTTGTCAATAGATTATTTATAAAACAGGGAAAGGAATAAAACGTTTGTTCTAAAAAATTTCGAGTTAATTTTTGTGAGTGTGCGAGAAGGTTCACACCATTTCTTGGCCAAACTTGGACAGTTTCCATCCGTTTCTCATTGATAATTTTTGGATACCCCGTTGTTGTCAATTGTCGTTGCCCTGCCTTTTGTCAGGGACTAATGGCATTGTTGTCAGCCTTGTGTGTGTCTATGGCCTGTCAAAGCATAAAACTCGGGAACAGACAATGCTGACAATCTTGGCCAGGGAGGCAACTTAATGTCTATATAATGCACATTTGTGTTTTGGCCTGGTTGGTGAAAATATTTTCATTTGTTCATATTTTTCAACAAGTTGTTTGGTACACCCCGAACTCATATTCATAAATTCTCAGCGTTTCTTTTTATTTGGGAAAACGTTGCTTCACACGAGACTTGGAAACTTGGGTTGAGGAACGGGGAACGGGGATCGGGGATCTCTCTGATGCAAATGCACTTGTCTCTGCCGTTCGGTTTTTCGGCTATAATATTTTTTGGTTTGTTATTTGACTGTCTTATCTGAGATCAGTGTCGATCAAGGCAGCAGACGAATTGTGAAACATGACATACGGAGTATGTATGAGAAGTGTATGTTTGGGGAGGGACTCGAGAGACTGTTTTAATAATTTTGACGTAATCACATCACAACAATCTTCCGTGGAGTCTGTGGCTTTTTCACTTTGTCTGGCTCCCAAGTGGACAGTTCTTTTTAGCCTCGATCTCTCCCTGATTTGTTCATTTAAATGAATTACAATATTTTATCTTTACACAGAGATCGTTGGAGCTTAAAACGTTGTTCACATACTTGTGTCTCTCTCCTTTTCTTTATAGGTAAGTGAAATCAAGAAGTTGAGAACTTTCCAAGCAGCTGCTTGAAATTCCTATAGCCATAAAACCCGGTAGACACAAAAGGATCAGGCAAAAACAGCTGCCACTGCTAAATCAGGTAAGGCCCTTTTGGCCAAATTACTTCACACCTCCTCGGCCGACACGATCGGTAGCCGGCAGGCAAAAAAAAAAGGGAAGTGCACGTTTTTTAATTCATTTGTTCTAAAACTTAATCAGCCAGCGCGAAAAAGAGGAAGACTGCGTTTTTGGGCAGAGACAAGGAGTCGTGATTGCGCAACTCATAACTCACACAAGCCAACTTGAACTTGGCTTTGCTTGTTCGTTTTTTCTTTGCCTTCTGCTGCTTACATTGTTTAATTAAAAACGAGGCTGCTGCAGCTGCTGTTGTTGTTGTTGTTGTTGTTGGTGTTGCTCTTGCAACACGTACCAAGATGATGACAACAACTGCAGCAGCAGCAGCCACAGTGGCAGTGCAACAGCAGCAACATCAAGACACACACTTCAGCTAAAGGGGCAGCACTTCAAGTGGCTCAAAAGGACGACACGTTTTGGCTTCTGTGTAGAGCTGTTGTTAGCTGCGGTTTGCAGTTGCAGTTTGCTGTTGCAGTTTGCAGTTGCTGCTGCAGTTTGCCACGGTGAAGTGGAAAGCAGTAGCTGCAACAGCAGCCACAAGAGGCGCACCACTTGCCACAATTACCGAGACGGGACTTTCAGCAAAACTCTGGCGGCTGCTTAATTTTCAGACAGCTTGCGATTATATTGCTCCAGAAATATACGAAAATGATGGTTAAAACACCCTTTTCCAAAGGATATGTTGAATAAGGAATCATTTTATTAAAAAATTCATTTTATGCAGGAAATGGTTACCATCGAAAGATACCTTTTTCGTTTACCATTCTGTGTTTTTTAATCTTAATTTTTATTTAGCAATTTTACAAATTACCTATTAAACTTCAATAAGCCAACAAAAGTCAATGCAGTTTAATAATTTTACGAAATATATGTTCATATTAAAGGAAAAACTGTAATAAACGATTGCTTTTAAAATAGCTAGAATTATTATTATGTTACTAAATGCTTAGTCGTTTTGGATAAATTTCCGTAAATAATTTTACATATATTGATAACAAAATATTGTTTATATGTTTAATTTCACAGGAAGAAAACTTATAGAATAGTAGTATCCAAGGGTGTAGCTAGTTCGTAGATACAGTCCTCATTTACTCCGAATCAGCGCGTGGTGTTTATAATTCGCGAATCATGTTGCATTGTTCGGGGCGTCTGGTGCAGCTTTAGCTTCGGGTGATTCTGTTTCTGTTTCGGTGGCGATGATGAGGAGCTTCACTTTTATGGGGCCGGAGACCAGCCTGGATGCCCCTGGATGATGGGGCACATTTGCCATGGACTTGAACCTGGCTCCTGTGAGCCCGACTCGCCTTTAACAATGACAATTGTTAGTGCCGCAGTCCACAGCCGGCTGCTGATTATTTTGACTTGATAACGAGCTAAACAATAAAAACAAGCATCAGCCCAAACAAACTGAACAAAACTTTTCGCCAAGTCATGTTTATCAGAAGAACTGGACAGGATTCATCCTCGGGCTCCAGAGTGTGTGTGCTGTAATCAATTTGAATGCCTTGGGGTTTTTTATTTGGTTGGATTCGTGTTTGTTTTGCTGCTTGTTTGTTGTGATTTCTTAAGTTGTTGCAATTATGTTCGGTCTGTCGCCGATGTATTCTGCATAAAAGTGAAAACTAATTGAGGGGTGGGGGGAATGGGAAATCACTAACAATCGGGAAATTAACATGTGGTCAGATGTGCATTTAATGGTTTTACCTTTTGCTACTTTAATGTTTGGTAGCACTTTGTGTCATTCGACACGTTTCCTTCTTAGCAGTCGTAAATTTGCGATCCATAAACTGGCCAAACAATAAGCGGCTAACAATCGCTAACAAAATGTAGAACGTCTCCAACTCCAACTCATGATCTCCCTTGTTGGCACCCCAAAGGCGATTTGCATAAGAATGCATGCAACCTGCGGCGGTAGCTCCACCATTTCCAGCTGCATTTAGTCACAAATGTTCCTCGGTCATAAAGTAAAGTCCCCGGCGGAAAGACAAGATGCATGCAACCGAAATTATCTCCAACACTTGATGTTCTCCAAATGGACTCTAGATGAAGTGTATTGTGTTGTCTTTGAAGAGCGGATATCTATTGTATGCTTTTTGGAGCGGTCCGATGCTAGATGATGAGATGAAATTTATTTTAGTGCTGTTTTACTGCAAATTGTTTTGCTTCTGAATGTCCAAACTATCGATCTGAGATTTCAATTCTATGGAGCTTTGATTGTTTTGCTTCTGAATGTCTTAACTATGCGATCCATTTCAGCTCGTTATAAAGATAGTTTCTTAAGTGATCTTATGAAGTCGCGGCGATGATTTCGTCTTTAAAATTCAAACAAGAGAGGACTGTTTTCATTTAATAGAAATTTATAAAATAGTTCAGGAATCACAGTTATATTCATATCAAATAAAAGTAACATTTAGCTATTTCTCTGTATTCCATATCATGAAACACACAGCTGAGCTTCCCCTACTTCCATTTCTCAGTGATCGGGTTCAATTACTCACCTAGAAATTTTCTCAAAAGACCGCACAGACAGCGGACAACCCCCGGTCTTCCTCACTCTGGATATTTTATGTTTTCGCCTTCGTTTATCATTGTACACTTGACTTGACCTCCCGTTACAATTCATAAATCAACAAATCATTAATTTTTCACTCCTCCGAATAAACTACACGCCTGAGTACCTTACCAATTTCTTCGGGTCTGAGATGGAAAACCACACCGATATCATCGAGAACGATGAGGAATGGGGGAGAAATGAGAACCCTTTCGCAGTGGGAAATCTTGGCTCCCACAATTAATCAAAGTGAAATTCGGAGTTGGGGCAAATGCAATGAAATGGAACACGCACACCCAGATAATTTGTTTATTGATCCATTGTGCTGAGTTGTGGATATATACGAGTATAATTGAACATGCTAATTAAATGTGGGATGCCGGAGGGGAACCTTTCGTCATGGAAATGCATAAGCTGTGACCCCCACTACTGGAAGTCCGTATCCTGTCGGTCTTTAAGATCGCATTCCTCCTTTTTCCGCGGCATGCTAAGTAAGATCGCTTATCGGTTCTTAATAAATATCAGTGCAAGGCGATAGCACTCACACTATTTATTATACAAACATATTGTAGATTGGCCGCTTATCGGTGCATATGATCAGCCGAGTATCCCTGCCACAGACTTGCGATCCGGCCAGCGATCGACCATCGACGGCCGATCGACGATCGACGATCGCCGATTGATTGATAATAGCACGAGATGCTGTATTACTGTATGGCAGAACGGGTTGGCTGAATGGAAAAAGAGCAAACAGAAAACTCATTAACGCAATAATTAAGACGACAACAAGGTTTTTAAGATAACAGACAGCAGACAGAGGCAACGACATGCTACAGGGTACATTTTTTCGGTACGCATACACTCTAAAAAATATCCTTAGAAAAAATGTGATTTAAAAGGATGTGTTACTACAAATTTACTTTCGTAGACATCGTAAGATTATTTAAATTTTGAGACGATGAGCAAGCTTACATAAGAAACTCAAAGGATGGGTAACTATATTATTAATTATGCAAAGAATCATATTTCTTTTTTGGTGTGTAAAATGGTAAATAAAACCATCAACATACAAAATTGGATTTACAATCATTAAATTATTTTAATTATGTATTTTACTTTGAATAGGGTGCCTATATATTTTGTGTTATTAATATTACGATAATGTCATTTTGAAATGGTTTCCACTTGGTCTGCCTCTTTTAAATTAGGTTAAAAAATTCCAGAAAAAATAACTAGAAAATCCTCTAAATCACGGGGAAAGTTTGGTATACTATTTTTTGAGTGCACGGCGAATCCGCATCGCGGATCTGGGCCAGACTCTCCGACGCTGACGGGCTGCTTAGGCATTTGTCCCGAGCGGGACACGCGGCGAGTGCGACTCTGTCAGTGTCTGGTACCTGCCCTCGGGCGAGATGTGATAATGATAAAGGGCTGCTACATCAATCGCTGACAGTTGGGCTACCACACTTTTCATTTGTCCCTCCAATCTTTTCGATTCCCGATTCCCGATTCGCGATCCTCATCCTAAGTACCACTTCACGCTCCGCGATGCCTGGCTGTGATAAGATATTCTGGTTTTTTTTTCCTACCTCGGCGATCGCACTGCGAGGAGAGATATTTATTGTGAAATTGATTTTTTATTACACTGTCACATTTGCAAAAGACGATCGCACATTCCTCTCGCTCTGGCTGGTGTGTTTCAAGAAAACCGCATTCAAGACCGGCAGCAACGGGCAATTTTACGCTTCATTTAGCGTGACGTTTAATTGGAAGTTGCTCGATCTTTCGCCCGACTCGTTTTATATTCCCTGCGAGATCAGGTGGAGTGGAGCAGTGGGGGGTGGGGGGGAACGTAACGATATCGGCTGGACGATCACTATCTGCCACTCTCTCCCTCTCCGGCAATTGCAATTGATCGATTGTTGCGTTCGCTTTAATTGATTTCTGTTTTGACTCGCTTATGAATTCGGTTATTTATATATAGATAAATGCCATGACTGGCCGAAACTGAAACAAAACAATTTGGGATATGCACGCTCATGGCAATTAGAAGAACACGATCGCCGATCACAGTTAACTGGAGGTGTTAGCCATTGGGATTTTTCGAGGCCCTCCTGGCGTTATTTAATTATGGCGCTGATAACATTCCGCCTAGATGCTGGCAATTATTCATCGAGACGGGTAGCAAACAAACAGCAGCAGTCCCTCCAGACTGGGTGGATTGGCTTGCAATAAATAAACCAAAATGATAAATGGGGCAGCGCTTTTTTAAATGTATTTTAAATGCAATTCGAATGTGGCAATGGGTAGCAAGGGCCATCGGAAGCAGCACCAACGGCGGCGCCTGTTGAGTCTCATTACGAGGATAATTTATGATGGCCAAGTGTGAAGGACGACGATGCCAAGAAAGCAAACCTGTCGACAGAACCAAAAAGAAGTAAAATCAAGTTTGTAAAGCATGCCCATGTTAAAATACCACATAAAAACAAAATCTTAGAGCTTTGTATAAAATAAAACATTTTATATGGACTACGATTACGTTTTAAAAAGTATTAACTCAGAGATATAAGCATCCCTTTTTAATTCCCCTCAAAATAGTTTTCTGGAATCCAATTTAATCGTGGCAAATAAATGACATGTTGAACATACGTCACATTTCATTTGGAACAACTTAATTAGATTGCTAATAAGTCACCCAGTTGTGGCACTTGCCATTGAGGGGGATTCCCAATGCCCATCATCTTCCACTTGGCGCCATTGCTGACAAGTGCTTGGGTGGCAACAAAAGAAGATGCCACATTTTAAAGGGTTGTCCCCTCACAATTTTGCACATGTTTATGGCTTGTAAATCGTGTAAATGATTGAGGGTATATCATTAGCAGGCCGAGGGTGAATTAATGAGCACTGAAGTAAATCGTAAGAGGCGGTTTGTGACTTGAAAATCCTATCTTAAGAGAATCTTTTTTATTTAGTACCAATTAATCGCATATTTCAAATGTATTCCTTTCGGAAAATAAGTCTTATATACTTACAGTAAATATAGGGCTTCTGAATATGGCTTAAGTAAAAAAATGTAATAAAAGTGGACTGCAACATGGAAAATACTTTCATTCCTAATATACAGTACATTTTTGAAGTAAAAAAAATATATAGTGAAACTTTATAAAGAAATCTTTTACTTTGTTGTACCATTTAAAGAAAGGTTCAAATGATCTTTTTCGAGGTTTTTTTCTTTTTCCTTCTTCAGAAGTAATATCTGGGACTCTTTTTTGACCAGCTACTTTCTTCGATATTTACAGGGTTGTCTTTTGGAACATGCTGTGGCCCATTTAAAAACACGAATGTTAAATAGTTGAACCGCTTTTGTAAAATGGATGTGGCTATGCATTATTAACAAAACATTTATAATGCAACCTATGGCCGGCTCTTGTTTGGCTTTGTTAACACCTGCTGTTTACATACCGAAATCAACATCTAATTGTGAACTGCCCATATTCCGCCTCTTGCTTCGACTATTGGATCCATTATATATTTGGAGCTACATAAATTAACATACGCTTTGCTCCAAATAAACTGACATAATTGCCGTTGAATTTATGGCTGCTGCATAGGGGTTTCTTCTCTAAGACAAAGCCAAAGTGTCAAAGCAAGTCATTAGGTCCAAAACTTTTTGGGAACGAGACTTCAATTAATTAGGTATTCGTATGCCTCTGTGCGTTGTTTTTGTTTGGTGGAAATTTTTCACTTTGTCGCCTGGAGATGCCGACACTGCGATCGAGATAAAGAGATAAAGGCACAAATAAAAATGCGATAAAATCTGATCGAAAATATTTCCCCCTTTTCTTGTTGTCTTTTAATTTCGAATCCACTTTGCATTTTTGGGCAGAGGGGCAAGCGGCTTAAACTAAAATAAATTGCCGTCTAATATATTATGGGCGGGGTGAGGGGCGACGGCGGAAAATGAAAACCTTTGGAGATTGTTTGCGGCAATTTTCCGGGCTAATTTGCCAATTTCGAGGCACGCCAAGTGAGATTGATCATAAAAATTGATTTTTTCTTAGCTCAAGTCGTGCTTCGGCGACGAACCCAATTGAATTCAATTGCCTGGTGGTTAGATCGCATGGATAGAAGGTGTTGGTTTGAAACGCCTCGGGATTCGAGTCAAGCCGATGGCTAAGTGATTTGCTTGTCATATAAATATGTTTGATTTCCCAGTTTTCCCGAAGCTTGGAAATTTATGAGGTCTTTTGGAATGTCCATCGAATGCTTAGCTCCGATAATGAGGCATTGGGCGAACTGGAGGTAAAACTTTATGGCAAACCGAAAATTGTACCTCCCATAAAATAATTAAATACTACTCACAACACAAGAAAAAAACACAAAAGGGTTAGGGACAGTTCCAGTTTGCATCATTAGGTCCAAAAGTTTAGACTGGAACCCGCATGTTTGGGGACAATGTTAACAAGGCTGTTATAGTTTTCTAATGAAGTCATTTTGGTCGATTTCTAATTGGGGGAACTTTGTCCCCGTGGTTCCAAGCTCGCTTTCTAATTAATGAACGATGTTGTCATCGTCATCGACCTCATCACATGTACTAAACTCCGAAATATCTACCGGCATTTATATGCATTTATTGATTTGCCCTCTCGCCATGTCTGCTGATATATTTTGAATTTTTATGGGAGTTTAACAAGGCAAACTTTGATGCCAGTTAATAACTTTATTAGCGGTTAAGGCTTCGTTGATGTTTTCTTGGTCGTGTTGCGTGTTGTAATTTAATGGCCCCGGCTGGAATTTATAACTCCAAATGAGTCTGAACTATATTTTACAGTAGTTTAAGCTGGTTTTATGGTCGCCATGTACCGTAACGCCATTGCCAAGATTAGAACCGCTGGGATCCGGATCCTAGGCCCTGAATTTTGTGGCCCCTCAAAGGCCAGCACATCTCGCTTTGGTTTCCTGAGTTTGTAGTCAATAAAAAATCGTAACTGACATTTTTCGTTTACGAAAATGTCACAAATTCACAGCGGGACTGTTGCCAATACAAGTGATTTAAATTCAATAAATCATTGGAAACGCTGTCCCAGCCGAGTTGCCATCCATTGATGGGCTCAGACCCCAAGAAAGCCCTCTTGGTTCTTGGTTCTGTGGAAGTGTGAGTGCGGTGCGGTTGGCTGCAGAATCCGAGCACTGGATACCTCAATCTGGTAGATAGTCTTCGGCTCTCTGAATCTGGATAAAAGGTTGACTGCCAGTCCAGCGAAAAATATTCATGTTGCTTATTGCGATTTAATTACAATTGGGGGGCATTCACTTGGGCTCGTCTTAGCCCAGGACTAAATCTCATTTAAATTGGCTATTTAGTTTAGTGGAGGGGGAAGCAGACATGATCTAAATTAGGGTTTCGATGGCTCTTAGAACGTCGTTATGATTTGATAATTTCCTTGACAAGATTTGTACAATATTTGACAAATAAATTCTTTTAAAATGAGATCTTGAATTAAAAAATATAATTCCGATGAATCTATTTGAAAAATATTACATATATCTAGATTTTAATGCATTGTAAAAAATCTTAATGACTTTTGTGTGAACAAAGATAAATTATCGAAAGAATACAACTTTTTAAAACCTTTTTTTTTGCTAACTAAAGGGCGTATACCTTAGTTCCTCAGCGCTCTAAAAAGGGTTTGACTTTAGGGACTTACCTTCACGTCTTGAGGACCCTGACCTGCCCATCGAATCGAATTGAACTCTTCTCCTTAATGAGAAAGTTGGATATGTCTTTTTTTTGCCCGAGACCGCACAGCACCAGCAAACTTTTGACTTTGACTCTTAACATATTTATGGGTTTTTGTGTTGCCGCGTGCCGTGTGCCAAGTCAACCTCACAGATACTCGCAAAAAACACATCCCGGAGATGGAAATAAAAACGAAGAGTAAAGATTCAGCCGCAGACGCCCAGCAAGATTCGCGGATGGAATGGAAAAAGGGAGGAGGGCCGCCGCCTTTTTGGCATTCATAAATTTGTAACTTCACTTGGCGTGACAATTGCAACACATTCGTGTGTACATTAGCCCGTCTCCCGGTCGTCCGTCCCGCTGTCTGGATATGTGGGGAAAATAGACGTTTCATTGTCGCCTGGCACTCGGCGCTCTGGAGTTGGTGTTGGAGTTGGAGTTTGAGTTGGACTCGAGACTCTGGATCTGGGCCTGATCTTCTGGGGACTGGCCTCAGCCAGCGCCGCTTTTATTTATCGGGGCCGGTGCACCGGCGTGTCCAAAGTGGAGGTCGCAGGAGCAGCCAACGGAAAAAAGGAGAAGGGAAAAGGGATCATCGATCGCGCGTGTGGCGTCGCCCCGCAGCTGTGGGGTTTTGTTTTTGGATTTAGTTTTGGCTTTGGCTTTGGCTCGGTTTTGGCCTGTCCATTACAATGTTGTTGCTCTCATTGTTGGCCGCCGCCGCGGACGCGACGATAAGAGCCATGTCCGCTGCTCCGTGGCCCAGACCGAGCCCTTTCATGTTCACAACATGTACCTTAAGCTAGTTTTACAAGATGTTTCCTGTCGTCGCAGCCGCATCGAATTGTTGTCAATATGCACTGAGAAAAAAAGAATTTTAAGTTGACAACAACAAGAGCACGTTGTGAGTTCAAAAACTGCTGAAATTGACACACGTCTTGTGCAGCAGGATAAAAACTTTTTCTTTTCTCAGGCTGATATGGTAAAACAATTGAGCTTTTAAGGATTTTATGAAAGGAAACATTAAAAAGTTAAGATTCCTAGGCCAATATTATTATATTATTATAAAAGTTTGTTTTAAAATTAAAAAAAAGACATTTAGAATACAAATGTTTTTTTTATAATAACATTTCTAAGTCAATAAAGATTTCTTCTTAAATTGATTGCTTAAAAATGTACAATATAAATGTAAAATATTCTGTAAATGATAAATAGTCATCTTTGTATCTCTATCTCATTTTGAAAGTTTGAGAGATACATTTTTCCCAGTGTATACTGAATGGTATGAATAAAAGCAGGCAGAGACAAATCTCAGGACAGACACGAGGTCTGTCTTTTTTAAGATTTCGCCATTTCAAGAACTTGGACATTCTTAATCATTGATTTAGACATACGAAAATTGATTAGATGGAAACCCCCCCACCAAGCGAAATATGAAATTGTTGCATGCGGGAATTTATAGAGCTCCCCGTGATAAATAACAATTTGCGCGGAAAAAAAGAGAGTTGATGATGAGCGGACGAGGACACATTTATGGCCATGGCCACATGGCACTCTCTCCCCCGGAGCTTTTCAGCTGATTGCAATGGCGATGGCAAAATCAGCGTTTCATAAATTCCAACCGCAAATGGCCAAGCACTTGGCCCGGCAATTTATGCGCCTGTAATTGGGTTCCCTCCTTAGACCAGAAATACAGTGTACATATCTGCAGTTGGAGGAGCCGACTGAGACGACCTCAGAGCGTTATCAATAAATTCAAATTGACACTTCACACTCGATATGTCACACGATACTCGCCGACCGACACTTTACGCCAAGAGTCCAAATGAAGAACGCAAAACACGAATATATATGTACGCAGACCAACTCCAACTCCAACTCCCCAACTCTCGAACCCAACTCAAATCCACGGCAAAAAAGGAAAAACCCTGCGACAGATATGGAAGGGAGGACCGCAGAATACCTGAGATTGGGTCGCGGACTGGAGTGGGGGCCACTCGCAACCTGCGCCGTCTTGAAAAATATGATTGCGATTGAACACTGCAGGTTCATGTAATCTCTTAGCCAGAACAAACTTATTAAATGAGTGCCAAAGCACCAAAAACCGGCCGATAACCGGCCGCCATCGAGGGACAAAAAGATAAACGCGTATGATCATGTAAAAAAAATGCATTAACCGACCATCCTCGAATCGGGCGCCAGCACAGAATCCCCCAATACCCCAATCCCCTCCAGTGGAGCATCATTAAAAAAAAATCTGCAGAGGAGCGCCGCCGTCAAATCAATGGCATCGGGTTAGGTTCTCCTCACATAGTATTTGGGTTGGAGGAGCGGTTCGCCAGTGGTTGACAGGAAAAGGCAGCGCACCGATTGGCACTTATCGCCGGGCTAAGGTTGGGCTTTCTTGGTCCCCAAATGCCCTACAGGAGAAAGTTAACAGCTCTGCTACCGTGTCTTTATATTTGTCACTTTTTTATGCTCAAAAGACAAATTTCGATCATATGCAAGAAGAAAGTTATTTCATGTTTCTTGTCATTAAATTATAAACAATTGATTTGTTGTGTTTTCTGTTTAGTTAAGTTATTTCAATAACATACTGTAATATTACATTTTTTTTAACCATGGTTAAAGTGAATAAAAATATACTAAAACTTATTGTAAGATAATTTTGTTTGGTGTTCAGGTGTCGAACATTTTAAATTGAAAATGTTTTTGAAAATAGACAAGCAATGCCAATATTATGTTATTAGAAATTGACATACAAAAAAATATACTTATACTTATTTGTTGGCGAATTTTCTTTCAAAATTCCTTAAGTACATCTTTGAGAATCCTATTTATGTCCGCGACTCCTGTTTCGTACCGCACTTAGGCAAATGGAAGAGCCCAACCCAGAGCAATTGCAAATGCCGGGTCTGATAAAGTTCACATTAAGAGTCTCGTTTTACAAAATGTAAACATGTTAAGGGTTAATAAACATAAATAATCTACGCTTATTAACGGGGCACCAAAGGGAATGGGCTGCGAGTTATCAGTGGTCGAGTGCATTTTGCAAAGGTGTTTGTCCGTTCCGATTGGCCCCTTTTGCGACGCGCTCCCAGGCGGCGGCAGGGAGTGCAACCTGTACAGGACGACTCCGTCAAGCATCATGAAATATGTGTGTGCCAGCAGCAGATAGCGCTGCCAAAGTGACTTAATTAGCTGGGGAAAGCCGGGCGGATTGCGGATGCCAACTTTATCGCCCTTTAATTAAGTTGCAGCCAATTTGTCAGACAATTAAAGGGACTTTTTATTTTTCTTCCCATCTGTGGATTTGCTCTGCTTCATTGCGGCAGGTCGGGGGCACAAAGTCCGAAAATAATGCCAAACTGGTAGTCCAACATGCAGCACTCTGCACCACACGGAGCACCACTAACCGGACTCTCTAGCCAGCTACTGCCAGACTAAGACTAAGACTACCGACTAAGCCAAGTCAAAGCATTTAAACATCACCTTAGGCCTCATTAAAAACAAAATATTATGTAAATTTCATTAAATTACACACAAATCAATGATGGTGGGGCTTCCAGGGGCGTGGTGGTGTTTGGAATGAGTGAGGGGGGGTTTAGATCCCAGGAGCCAGTGCCAGTCTGCGGACTAGCTGCTTGTTGAGCCAATGAGTATTCAAATGGACACTTGTCAAGCCATGCATGCGGCTACTAAATCATATTAAGACCAGACAAGGATTTCCAGACTGAAATTGGTGTAACATGTAAGCAGTTGCCGGGGGAGGAGGTGGTCGGGGCAGGAGGGGATTGGGCTTTTCGGGTGGGGAGATCCACCGAAAGGGGTACTCTGCGCTACGCATGATGTTCACTTGACACGCAAGGCGACAGGAGCGAAAGGAGGGGGAAGTGGCACGCGGGCGGGGATGCTGCGACATGAGGTGCAGACCACAACAAGATCGCTTTGCAAAACTATATATTTTCATTTAATTAAGTTGGCAATTTTTTGCGATTTTATTTTTATGCGCAACTCTCTTTTTCTATACCCTTGCTGGGGGTCTTGCGGTTTTGCACTGGGTTGGTCATAATCTTTGGACAATGGATGGTTTGTTTTTTAATATTCAATTCTTTCCAACTTTTCTAAATTATCTTTGAATTTCTCATTAAGAATAATGGTTATGTTTATTATATTAATTCTCTTTAAAGTTTCTTTATATAAAGGTTTCAATGGTTGACCTAGCAATCCTTAATTATGCTAAATCAAAGTTTAGAACTTAAAATATTTTTGTTTATTTATTTGTTAAATATATTTGTTTGGGAAATTATCGGTAAACCAGAATATGGCTTTAATATTTTTTGGTAGAAAAGGTATGTTTTTGTTAGGGCGCTCTGGCCTTCGTTTTTCACACCAAACTCTTCCTTCTCATATTATTTTTTTGTGACACCGACTGGCGACGGGGAAATGTAAACATTTAAACTCCTGCCCCTCTGTCCGGTTGTCCGGCTTTCCAGAGACGACGGACAGCTCTTGATGCTGACCTGACACCGCATCATCCTCATCGCTGCCCGAGGAGAGCGAGATCTCTTCCAGCTTAAACTGACGTGCCCCTGTCGCAACATGGCAAAACTCTGGCGGCTAAAACACAACCCGCTCATTAATCAACATGGAAATGGGTTGCTGATGGGGCAAGGGGGTGGTGCAGGTACTGCTGGTCAACTGGTTATGCAATCCGCAATGGGTTTGGCCTTTTATGTCAATTTCATCTAGTCATAAGGCCCAGGAATACACCTCCACGCTGAGAAAAGGCAACTCCCAAATTTGGCATTTGCTGGGCTATAAATCATATCAAGCAAAAATATGATATTTATTCTTTACCAAAAGTAAATTATATGACATTTTCTAGGAACAAAATAAACTTAATTTCAACATTTTTGCAATTAAAAGCTTTTCTAATGGTGGGTAGGGAAAACCCCTAAAAACATAACTTCAATATTTTATGTTTGTAAAAGCTTTTTTAATGTATAAATAAATGATATTTTTAGCGATTTCAGTTTATCTTAATTGGGGCCACAAAATATAACCGAAGCTCTTACAAGCTCATGTAAATGTGATATAATTTATTGAAAAAGTGATACTAAAAATGTTAAACCACTTTTCTCAGTGAATTCATAGTGGCCTCCGGAAGTCTGTGCCTCCTGCTGCACCTGAGTCTCGGAGTTGGCCACTCCAGCCAAATCTGCAGCTCCATCTAGGCCTCCATCTCGGGCCGGCTTTGCTTTGTCATTGCCGTTGGCTCGGATCTGATATGAGGCAGAAACATATGTTGGCCCCCAATCCGGCTGCTGCCCCTCTTGATTTTCGGGAGGGTATCCGTATCGACGGAGCCAGCGCCATTTGAGATTAAGTAACATGTTTCGGGGTCTGTCCGCGAGAGGCCCCGGCTCTAACCATTTGGTTAGCCAATAAACGAAGGCTTATCTTAACAAAAAATCTTTAAATTGATCTAGCGAAACCTTTTAGCATATTTTGTGCGATTTGGCAGGCGATCAACGCACCGGCAGCCCCATTACCATGGCCCAAACCGAGACGTTTGAGGTCCAGTTTTTCCGGAGAGTAAAGAAGTTGTTGTCATAGCCGCATTGATTTGCCAGCCAACGTTTCTTTTTTAGGCAACATAGTACCGAGTCCCGATTCCCGAGAGTTGCTCTGTAGGACCGTAAGCCGCCCCATTAAAAACTGCCTGGCCACAGTCATAAACATCTGAGCTATCAAATTACAGAACGATTTGTTAGATGCCGACGATGCAAAAAAAAGAGAAGAAAAATCAGTAAGAGCGAGAGCAGAAAAACGCACCGAGAAAACCTCAAAGAAAAGCAGCGGAGAAAACAACGCAGTTGCTAATGGATTGCCTGAATTGCAGCGGGTTCGGGCTCTCCAGGCCCTGACTTGGTTTCGCTGAACTCTAATAGCTCATAGCATGAGGTAAGGCTAGACGGAGTCCCTGCACTGCGAAAAAATGGTCTTAGAAACGGGGACTTAATATTTATATTTAATAATGATTGCCCGATCTCCTGCACCTCATATAATACATCATTGCCATAAATAATTCCTAAAATGTGTTACCTCTTCTGAGTATCTATAAATTAGGTTCATTTTTTCTTACTGGATAAAAAATTCGAAAATTTAAGATATCAGTCCTTAAAGGTAAGCCACTGGCTTTAACATTTGTTGGGGAGATAATGATTAGAAGTTATTAAGGCACTCTAATGAAAATAAATTAACGAAGCAAAAATTTGAATTCATTCAAAAAAAAAGCTTTTAAACCATAATCAATAAATTTTAGAGCGAGAAAAAAGATTTTAAGTTATTAAATAATTCAATGCGCATATTTTAAATTGTCTTGCTTAGCGGGGAAGAATATGCAGTCCATTTCCAAAATGTTGGACTTAAACCATTTCCAATTATTTATCATCAAAGGGAATTAGTCCTTACGAAGTCTTTAAAATATAATTTTTTCCAGTATCCGGAGACTCTGAGGAGACGACGCAGCGTGTCGGCTTTGCGGGCCGATATCTTTGTTATAAATCTGTGAACCGAGTTCAACATGGTCCGGGGGATCCATGCTGGGTTTGTTGGTGTGGCCCACGAAGAGAGATGGAGGCAGGAGGTCCGCGTCTCGTAAAAAGCTCGTTTGTTGCCTTTTGGCACGCGCAGAGAGCAGCTAAAGGTTAAGCTGGACAGCTTAACCTGACTCTACGGTCCAGAAATACAAAAAAAAAAAAAAAAAAAGAAGAAAACCAAAAAAGCGGAAAGCTTCCAGCCTAAGTCGTAGTCCAAGTCAAAAACGCCATCATAAACGATTGATGGAGGCAATTTTACAACTGAATAACAGCGCGTACCAGGCAGCGTCCGACTTGACTGGCCGACCATAAATGTCTCGCCGAGCTGCCAAATGCCGTCCAATCTCCAAAGCTGTCAACCCATTGGGCTGGCGAGCCTCCCAGCAAATGACATCATTTGCATGCTACCTCCGGAGTCCGGCCCAAACTGAAAAAAAAATAAAATGAAAAAAAAAGAGCTGCAAGCTCCGGGTAGAGTGAGCCATTAACAGTGCTTTACAGCTGGGAGCTCCGTTTAATTGTTGTCCGCATTCGGGGCCAAAAACCAATAGTTGTCTGTTCCGCCTGCTGCGAGCGAAAGAGCCCGCCTCGTAAATAAGTTGTTTTCTATGTGTTGTGCGGCGTGGTGTGGTATTCCAGCCTTTTCGGCCGTCTTCTCCCAGTTTATGGCCTAGACAAAAGCGGCCGTTTGGAGCTTTCTGACTTTTATGGCTACTGGTGGTGCTTGGTCACTCAAAACATCCATCCACTGCCAGTCAAAAGTCACCGCTCGCGGATGACTGACTGGTGGGCTTCTAACTTGGAGTGGATCTCACGTCGCCGGTTCGCAAGGGGAAATTTTTAGAGCGACCAACGAAACGGGTTGCATTTCGAACTTCGAAAAGTGCTGGAAAAGTAGGGGAAAGTGCCCGGAGAGAGAGCCAGATGGTGTGGGGAGTTTTCAAGCTGGCATGGTGAAGAGCAGCGATCGAGACATTGGCCGATCGCCAGTTGAACTCGAATCCTATTCGAAACCCAGTTTGAATGGTTTTCTGGTTGGAGTTTCTTCCACGTATAGTCTAATAAAGTTGCTGCATTCATTACTTCAGATCCAGATATTCGTAACACAAATAAAAATTTTATTACAAAAGTTTTAAAGTTGTGTACTCTTAAAAACGTCTCGGTGATTAAATGAAATGAAATAATTATTATGGACTTGATGATCAAATAAAACTTAATAATTATTTAAAACTGGCAATTACAATTTGTATGTAAATTCAAAGCCAGTTTAAATGCCATTAGAATGAGTTTCTTATTGGGTTCTCCTTACTTTATGGTTAATTCGAAATTAAATCTAATAAGATTGCTAAACTGATCATTCTGGATATTATTTTATTTATTCAAATTTAAAACAATAAACATCAGTCAATATATCGTAATTTAACCTTTCTGGCTTTAGCTTCCGTGGAATTGTTTTGTAATTATATTTTCCTTTATTTATTCCATCTTAAATTTATTAACTTTAAATAACAAGGATGACACGCTTCGTTCCCAGTGACCTCTTCCTAAGAAAATCTTGTGAATAATCACAAGTAGTTTTCACCAGTTCACTTTCATTTAAAAAAAAACTAGGAACGGCGCCGGCGCCGTTTTGTCAATGGATCCGTCTGCGAAATATGATCTCGCATAATCAAGCCTAATCAGTGACTAACCCCAGCGTAGAACATGTATTTTCACGCCATTAAATTAGCCAAGGAATGCGGAAAATCCAAGTTCCCCAAGTGAGCGACCAGCAACGAGTTTAAAGTACTAATACAAAACGTGAATGCAACTGCAACTGCAACTGCAAGCACAGCGGCGACTGCAATTCACTTTGTTTAATGTGCAGTCTTCGGTTTTTGAAGAAGTTTTGCCCTCAGCTACTTACAGACAATCAGCACGAGGCCGCAGACCCCCAGTCCCGGCTCCAGCCATAATTCCTCCGCTGTTATCCAGCATTAGAATTTGTCTCTGCGGCTGCCGGCGGCTTTGCGCACGCGCCATGAACGCGGACTGGCTTCGAACTCGGGGAACGGGGAAATAACTAAAACCGAAACGGGAATGGGCTAAAAATACCCGGTACTTTGATAGTTAATGAGTGCATTACTAAATTATTTCAGACAACGTTAGGAAAAAAAGCAAATGCAATGAAAAACAGAACATTATTATAAAAGTTATCACATTAATTATACATCATAACCATTTTCCCTTAAAACCAATAATAACCCAAAAGAACATGTAGGTGTCACGACTGTCTTTATTAGATAAATAGTGTCATTTTTAAAATCGTATCAATAAATTATTTTTTATAAAACATTCAAAAAGATTATAAACTTTGCATAATTTTAAGTTCAAGTAATTTTTGAGCTTTTATGTTCGTATAATTATTATTTTGCCATATTATAGGTATATATTTTCAATACAGGTTATTATTTATTTAATTAAGCTTTACTTTTATTTAGTCATGATAAGAACATATATCTGTATATTGGGGAATTAATTCAACTGTTTTGTATTTGTCTTTCTTAATAATTAATTTTGGTATCTCCAAAAACTAAACTGAGGTAAAAAGACTATGAATAAATGCCGGGTATTTTTGCAGTCGAGTTCCTTGACCACTCCATTTTACTTGCTCCCATTCCCAAAGTGCATTGCATGAGATGCTGGCAGCCACATCCATTCAGCTGGGCTGGCTGTTTGTTATGTGCACTCTGTCGCCGGCGGTAGAATTATGCTCAAAGTGTTAATCAGGAAATCGTTGCATGTACTCCGAGCCGAACTCCTCCTCCATGGACCCTCAATAAACCGGACGGATGGTCAGACCCTTATAATGGCGTCTGTTGCACTCGGCATTAGCTTGTTGATTACCGGCGACTAGAGTGAGCTACTTTTCAATTGACGCCGCAGTGAAAGTTGGGAGATGTGAAAGGAGTCATAAGCCCATTATCGGATTTATTGCCAGACTACTGTTTACAGCATCCACACCCACACCCTAAGTAATAAAGCAGCAATAATGGTGACGATCATAAATCAGGATCAGCAGAATCGGTGGAGTGGAGTGGGGGTTCCCCCCCAATTCAATTGAGATGACAGTTTTACAGCGATCAAAACAAAACCAAAACAAGCCAAAGGGTCAAAACAAAAGGGGCTTCGACCGCACCCAGTGATCTCCACCGATCTCCAACGATCAATGGTCGACACACTAAACTAGTTGGGTTTCAATTAACAATAAAATTGAATCATAAATCGGACAAAGGCCACACGCAACCCGCAGAATCCAGTGACGATTGTTATGATCGGCTGCTGTCCCGTCCACACAACAACAAAAACAAAATAACAGATCGCTGGTGGTCCCCAAGAAAATTAAGTCAAGATAACAACAGGGGGAAACGTTAGAAGAAATTGAATTATCAATGCGACAAGGAAAGTGGTCGAATGGCATCCAAGTTGTAACGATCGTTGGCAGCGACACCTCGACAGCGCCGCACCACCATCCCATCGCATATGGCATATGGAATACGGCCATAACCACCAACCGCCGGTGGATGGCTAGATCGGTGGATTGGTGGATCAGATCGCCGGCCATGTGTGTGGCATACTTTAAAATGTCACATAAACTTGAACGCTGATTAGCACAACAAAGTCGGTGCATGACGACGGGAGGATTAGGGGCTATATCGAAGTCGGCTGGAGTTCGTTCTCTCGCCCGATTTACTATATAAATCAAAGAGCCGAAAGCTCTGCTCCATTGTTTACACATTGTGCGACACAGACGTTTTGGTGGCATTAACTCATTTGATTTAAGTAGCCGGCCATCGCGATGTTATGACAATACCTTAGTCGCTCCAGTCGTGTGGGGTCCAAAAGACCTCCCAACGAGGTGAAATTTCAAAGGCTTTAAACTCTTCGGAATTGGTATTCGATTGAGACACCTGAGAATCAAAAGATGCCGATTTGTTTTTGTGCTGGAAAATTATGCAACATTTATTGAAGCGAAAAAATTATGTTATTAAAAAACTAGCAAATATTATGTATAATGCTGCAATATTTGTTCGTTATTCACTTATTATAACAAGAATAATTTTATTATCAGGATCGAGATCAATAAACATATTTAAACAGTATTTAATATGGTGATTAAAAGGATTATTAAATAATTTATTGACTTGCTTACAAATAAAATGAATTCGTTGCAATCTATAATGATTAATTATGATTTGATGATCAAATTTAGACTACAAGTGGATATTGATCGAGCTATTTGTTATCTTGGCAGATCTCTATTTTAATTTCGTACGACAAACTGGCGTGCTCAACGAGGAAGTTTATTTCGATCACCCCAAAGCTAAACAAAGTTGGTATTAATTTTTAATTGATCAATTATGTTTTGCGGCAGCAACAACAAGTGCAACCACCAAAGCAGCAGTAATAACAGCGGCAATAGTAGGAAACCGCAACTGCAACAAGCGGCTACTAGCCAAAGTGGTGCAGCTCAAGGAAAACATAGCGCCGAACGATGCCTGTTGCTGATCATAATCGCAACGATTTAAGTGATTGCCATTCCAGCGTTTGGATTGGGGTTTGGGGATTGCGGAATGGGAATTGGGGATTGGGGTGGAGTGCCAGCGGTACACTGTGGAATATACTGCCTTTGATATCTAGGATATAGTTCCTTAAACTTGAAGATCATCATCCAAAAAGAACTACTAAATTAAAGTGTGAAATTAAATTATATTCTAATTATAAATATTATGGTCTATCAAATTCTACTTCTGTGTTAATGTCTTTAAATACTATATGTGAAATACACAAATTAACTTGAAAAATGCCATTTGTTTATATATCTATTATACATATACATATTAATACATATGTATTTTTTGTTTAGTATACCCTTTGTTATTAGGCTCACATTAGAGTAAATCATTTTAAAATAGTTGTTTTTCTTTGAAACGGTTTTCTTTAGTTCTTTGGAAAGTCTAGTACATAATTTATTTTCATATGACTTGATATTAGTTTCGAGAAAGTACTTTTTAAAAAACTATTAGAAATAAAATATCATATCATGTTAATACTTTATCTAATTTCCACAAAGTGTATTATGTTTTAAGGCGATTTTTTTGTGAGTGTGGGGACGTGAGGTGGGTGGAGCCGCCGTCTTTGTCTGGCTAGACTCGAAAGCCAACGGTTAATGCCACAACAAGCAGCACCGAGATCAGGAGAATAAGACAAAAAGGGGCACAAGATCGTGCCTGCACCTGTTGCACGGCTGCCTTTTGGGTTTTGGGTCGCTGCTGATCGCTGGTGTGAAAAGCATTTGTTGTTTGGCCGCTGCTAACGCCGATGATGATGATGATACCGAATGATCACGATCGCGAGAGCTCTGAACGCTGAACGCAAATAGGCGGAGTCTTAATTTAATTAAAAGTTATTAGCAGCACTCAGCCAGTGGGGCTTTCGTCCCTCTACACAAACGATCATTAATGATCACTTTAGACGGTACGTTTAGTATCTGGCAATTGGCCATAGAAATGGCTAACCATTTTTAGCTCATCCAATTTTTTTCTGTGGTAATTGGTGGCTCCAATGATCGGCGGACCTTATTGATCACCGACTGATCGCCGGCTGATGAGCTGAGCGACATGTGTTAGATCGTTGGACAACTCATTTGGCCGGCGTTGAAATGCCAGACACGTACGGGCCACGAACATGGCGATCAACACCGAGCGAAACGGGGATGGTGATCATCGGCGATCGTGATCGGATCGGATCGGATCGATCAGCATCTCTCGCAGATCGCCTGATTAATTTGTGGCGCTGGCTGCCTGTTGTCGACCGTGCTAGAAAATTGTTTCAATTAATTTAGTGATTAATCCCAGTACGTGATCGGTGTAACAAAGTCGGCAGTGGCGTTGCAACTGGGTCGTAAAAGCCAGATTAAGTGCACCCAAGTGGCCTGGCGTATTACACATTCAAGTCGGCCGGCAGGAATGATAAACTAAATTGCCCTGGACTGCATCATCCGTCTATGAAGATGACCCAATTTCCCTAGCCATCAAAATCATACTTAATTTGGTGTTAATTCGGCATGGTCACAAAAGGCGCTGACTTTGATTGCCCCCGGAAAGGCCGTAATCGGGCATTGAGGAAATGATAAACGCATAAACCGGCGAACCAAAAAAAATACCACAACAAACAAGAGTCGCATGCCAGGATCTCAGGTGCAGACGCTGTCTCCCATGCATATGCATTTGATTTATTAACCTTTCATAGCCATTCGTGTCGACAACAACGGCCGGCTATGCAAAATTAATGCGCATTGAAACGCCAAACATGCAAAGCCTTAGACCCGATCCACCGGCACCACCACCACCAGCACCACCACCACCAGACCCCCGTCCAGATTCAGATACCGATTCAGATTCAGATCCCAGTCAGCAGCCTGCGATCCTTTCATGTGCCTCAACATGTGTTTGATGCCAAAAACAGCGACGTTCGCCGAAATCTGGGGCTGCCGGAGCAGTGGTTCTTAAAAACCTCCGCGGAAACCACCGAAACCGCCAACTACCAACCAACCACACACCACGCAAGACCGCTCGGTGGTTGGTACAGTTATGTCAGCGACGTTTTTGGAAGGCCTGCCCAAATGCCAGACAAACTGGCACTGGCACGCAGCTCCAAAAGACATCCCCCTTGTGCTCCCCCCTTGGATTGCTTTTTTGACAGCGGCGGGTAATTGTGGGGACAACGGGGGTCAAGGGGGCGGTTCGGGAGTCAGGGGGGCAGGAGGCCAAGATCAAATACGGTAGCCTTTTGCGGAATGGATCGCAAATCGACGGTTCGACCGACAACCGACAACAATAAATTTGCGTGCCAACACTTTTGAGTACACTTTTGGATGCAAAGGAGTATAAAAGCTATCGGATGAAGAAGACCTAAAATTTAATGATTTTTACTTGTCTTAATTCTGTTATTGCCACTTTCAGCATTATAACTACTATTTTAAGAACCTTTTCTAAAAGTGTAGTAAGTGACGTTGAAGGGTAACTAAATTAAAAAGTTTTGGTCAATTGTGTTTAGATTTCAAGTAGTATTGATCAATTACAAATATTGTCAATCATTTGATTATCTACCGATTGGTTAAATAACTTTTATCATTGGGAATAGTAATTGTGCCCTAAATATTTTTACCGATATATTTTAATTTACATAAAACTGTATATGTTTTTATTTACAAATCGAATTAGGTCAATAAAAAAATTTAAAATGTAAATTTTCAACATTAGCTAAAGACTAAAGGGCATATAAAAATAAAATCTCAATTTACTAGGAAATGAAAATGAAAGTAATTATAATTGTGATATTTTATTCTTTATTTGATGTTCCCTCAGAGTATAAGCACTTCGCTTACTGATTTTGAGCCCATTACCTTAACTGACTTATGCGAACGCATTTGCATTGTGTGTAACCTGCCCGACATACGTGTATGCCTGTGTAGTGCCATGTAAGCGACGCCGGCGTGTGTGGGAAATATTTGTTGAGCCATCGGGCCATCGAGGCATTCAGCCATCGGTCCATGGCCGGTAGCAGGCACTCGGATCGCAGTCCCAGGGTTCCTCCGGCTGCCCCTTTCGCCATCCCAGGTGCAGTTATGATTTATGCGATACTCCTTCTCCGCCTCCTGCTCAACGGTTTGAGGTGAGGCCCCGGTGTTTCCAACGGCGTAAATTATATCGGGCTTAGCATAAATCGTCAATTACAGCACATGATTATTATTAGGGATTATGGGGACCGGACTAAAAAAAAAAGAACTGGGAATATATAAAAAGGCCACGCCCGCGCGCCAAGCCCAATCCGGCCGAAAGGTCTGTTTAAACGCACTTTTAAGCGCCAGTTTTAGCCGCCTCAACCCATTTTGCCCCCCTCCCCAGAGAGCCAGGTTTAAATTATGGCCTAGACCCCGTCGGAGGCTAAGGCCCTTGGTAAGGAACGGGCAGATAAACCCGCTTTGTGGCCAGATCTCGAACAGTAGCCGGAGCACAGCGAAGATCGTGTTGCCTGGGATATCTAATATAATTAATACACCTTTCATTAGATTCGCCGACTCGAATCGAGATTTCTGGCGGTTTGTTTTCCTTTCCATTGGGTTTCGTTTTGGGCGTTTCTAGCATTTCTAGCGTTTCCATCGTTTCGGGCGTCGTGTTAAAAGCAAGATATCAACGGTCGGACATCGCCGGCTGCTTAAGCTGATTTACCATAGATACAAAGATACAAAGATACATCTAGCCAGCACAATATAAATCAATCAAGAGCATACAAGTTCATTGACAGCTCGCACAGCTTGCCGAGCCCCGAGCTCTGCTCTGCGATGGCAACAATTTCCAGCCCCACATGATCCATGATCCTCGGCTCGGGTCTGGTATTCGTACTCGTATCTCTGGCAGGCGGCCAAGTGGACCGGGCCAGGCTAAAAAGCCAGAAAAAGCCAGCAACCCGCCTGTCAAATTGCCGGACCACATTGTAAGTTATGATTAGCTCACGCGCTTAAAGATTTAAGACCGGAAACGATGTGCGGAGTGGTGCTGTGGTGCGGTGGTGCGGTGGTGCAGGCAAAGGCAAGGTGGAGCCAATAATTCAAATTCGAATCTCCAATAGTTTTTGAGTGATTGGAAATTTGATTTGGGTTTTGTTTTCCGTCTGTCTCGAGGGTTATTGCATTTTCATTTATTTATTTATTTTGTTATTTGTCTGCTGTTGTGGCAATGCAAACACACCCGCATAATTTCGCCTGGCAGCAGCCCACTCGGATTGGGAAGATGCCAAATTGCCACGCATAGTTTGTGCATAAATTATCGACATCATCTATGGAATTGGTCAGGTTTGGAAGCGGGTTTTGGATCTGTGGCAGAGGTGAACTTGTGTTAAATGCGCTAGATTCTACCTCAGCTAGTACATATTTGTATAGTTGAAAAATAGTTCGAGGTAAAGATTATTTAATTCATTTAATTTAAATTATATATACTTACTTTCAAGTGCTTTAAAATGCTCTTTGAATTTATGTAAAATTCAATTAAATTTCATTGGTTAATTTCATATTTAAATACAAATTATATTTGATTTCAGATACAATTTATTACAAAATTACCTTAATTATTCTGTGATATACTTTTTTATAAACCCCTAAATATTATTGGCTTTAAAAGTATACAATTTAATCAGACTTGACCATTTTAATATATTGATCTTCCTTATTTCCAATGACAGCATCAAAGACCTATCATTTTATCTATTGCACTTCAATAACTCCAGCAGTTATGTACATATTTTTTGTTCCGTTTTTTGGTTGTTTAATTTGCTGGTCGAAAAAGTTTCTCATTGGCATATTTCGCATATAATTGGCTATAAAAATTCATGTTAATGTGCAATTAATCATATTAGCAATTAACTTTATGCTGTTTGGCTGCTCTGCACGAGATCTCTGCGAGATGGTTGCAGATCGTGTCGCCCAACTCGGACCGCGCCAGATCGTGTCTCCAAAAGCCGGTCCCCATTCCCGATTTCCCGATTTCCCATTCCCAGAGCCAATGGCCAAAGGCTCCGAGAGCCAGGCCCAGACTTTGAGCCAATTTTCCAATATTTATTTCTATGTTCGAAACGCTAACAACTTGCGTTTCGTTCTGGCCAAATTGAAAAGCCATACGGAAGCCGAGAATCGGCAGCCCGAGGAGGTGGAAGCCAGGAGGATTGCCCAGGAGTGCATAAAATTTAAGTATTATGAGCATACACTGGTTGCTGGCCGTCTTTAACCCCAGTTTTCCCCGGTCCCTGGCTTTACGAGGTTGTTAACTGCTGAAACTATGCAAGCCACTCATGGGGATCCTCCCATTCCGCCGGGCAGCAGCATCAATTAATCAGTCAGGCATAACGCCATTTGGCACAGAGCGGGCCCTCGGCCACAATTGATGGTCAATAATCGTTAATTGTTTTCGATTCTCGGCCAAAATCCCCTCGCGAGTCCATTGTTTGGCTAACCCTTTTTTGGGTCTCCATGGAGACAAACGCTAAACGATGCCATTGTCTTTCGCTCACAGCGTGTGTGCTTTGATGGCTTTTTCTCCTCGAGTATCATTCATTAGGATGGCTTTCTTCCATCTCCAGTTGGCTACTGGTTCTGATACCGCCTCTGGCCATTTGGCATTAACTATACATAAGCAGCCTATAATTAATAACTGCTAACTTACTTATCATCGTATTGTGCCAGCTAATGAATCCCATTCTAGATTTTCCATCTCGAACGAAGCGTGAAAAAATGCCTTAAGTTTCCATAAATCCACAATATGAATTATCTCCTTAAATTAATTTCCATTCGTTAAAATTGGATATCTTGTAACGAGTTCGTTATTGGATTGAACTGAAAGCGAAATTAGATTATTATAAAGCGATACTTCGTTTTTAGGAAAAGCTCGTTGATGAATTTATTAAAAGGAAAATTCAAAATAAGTTCAATACAATAGATAGAAAGACTTATAACAATTAAAAATTCTTAATTTTTGAAGACTTCAAAGATATTTATTACGTAGAGTAAGAATATGAATTAGTGAAATCATGATCAACTTCATGCATTTGGGAAAGATTAGGATTTGAATGCATATCATCAAACCAACTATTAAAGCTTATTGTTATGAGTTAAACATTAATTAATCACGAGTCATTCATACAATATCGACTTTGACATCGTAATTATCTATTGATGGAATATTGATCGTGTTTTAATTATAAGTAGAGAGTTCCTTAGTGTTTTGTACCCTCATATTAATATTCATGAATTTT
Source organism: Drosophila fuyamai (assembly GCA_018153365.1). Classification (NCBI taxonomy): domain Eukaryota; kingdom Metazoa; phylum Arthropoda; class Insecta; order Diptera; family Drosophilidae; genus Drosophila; species Drosophila fuyamai. Next base: position 6,924,007 of record JAECXW010000116.1, on the reverse strand, counting down.
CTCTGCGCGCTCAAAACTATGCAACATATTGTGCAGTGGGCCATCGTTGAGATATTCCATTCGACTCAATTGAACGAATTTAGAACGAGCGCGGTCTGCGCACTCAATTACATTTCACTTTCCAAGGGAAGGCCGCCACTCAGATGCACACATGTGCCCCGCAGACCCCCGGCCCCCTAGCCCCTTAGCCCCTATCCATACACCATATTCCAACCATACCATCTATATCCCCGTTTTTTCGACCCTTCCTCTCTTTCGGTGGATTATACAATGTGTGGCTGGCGTTCCGTTCAATTTTGTGTGTTTTCTGTATTTGTTTATGCGGCTGCCGCGAAAATACATTGCAGAGATGTGTTCTCCAGCATGTTGATGGGGGAATGTGAATTCGTTTCATTTGTTCCCTCATTTAATTGAAGAGATTTATTTCGCAGCGCTCGCTTGGTTCGGTTCGGTTTGGCTTTAGTTGCGATCGGACTGCGTGCCGTTACAGTTAGAAATTCGGAGGAAAATCGATCGATCGGGCGTATTCGCTTAACAATTTCACTTAATAATAATTAGAAATACTGTGAAAACACATTCGGAACGAAGGAAAGTGTGAGACAGAGTCAAGTGTGCAGTAATTTCTGGTTCTGTTTTAGTGCCTAAGTGCCATATAAATACGTACTGAAATATTTCAAGAATTTTAAGTGGAAACATTCTCGAATTCTATGAACTTTCTCAATTGTGTTTTGGTGAAACATTTACATTTCAACCGAAGGCGAGTGAAAATTTAACGCAGAGACACTTTGGACATTGGGGATATTTGGCAAGAAGCTTTTTGTTTTGGAGCAACGCACATTGTGAGGTAAGTCTTTAAAAATATATGCTTCTGCTACTATATGTACATACTGCAGCGCTTTGGTTTATTTGTTTTTTGCGTAATTGCGCAAATTATTTGTTTGGTCTACTTTTTGATTGACCGCACACAGCAATTTGACTTTTCACCCAAAGGCCAAAAAGTGTAAAATGCGCTGTGGTTCCATGTTGGTGAACCAAAGCAATTTGTGTCGTTTATCTCGCTGTGTGTCTGTAGTCAATCGTTCAATTATCCATTCTCTGGGTACCCCATAACACACTGAATATGGCCAGTTCTGGATCTAAAAAGCCCCATAGAATACGTTTTTTATTTTTCTGTTATGGTTCATGCTCAAATTGAAAGCACTTTTCCACAGGGTTCCCATTCTAATTTATATTTATTTATTTGCTTTTACAACCCAACCGACGCGGCACTCGGTAGAGCTGAGAAAATATTTCAAATTCATAATTTAGTTTTCGGTTTTTTCCAGCTTGACTTAGGGAATGGGATTTTGTTTATTAACCAACTTGTATTGCGAGCATCTAGACGGAACATGCAATATTTTCTAGGCGCGTAAACAAACATTTCAACTTGTCTGCTCTTTGTCCGACTTGCTCTATATCTGTGTGTATAATGGCTATAGATATCTGTGTATATTTATTGGGCATCTTTTTTTTGTCGGTCGAGAAGCTTTACGATGCCATCTTTTCTCTGCCTCGGCTTCTGTTTTGTTGCCTTTGGCAATCACTCAATTTGCTCCCTGATGAACGCTATTTCTTACTTTCCTCTCTGCTCTGCGATCGTACTTATAGTTGATAATTAAGGTTAGGTTTGTTTAGCTAATTGTACGACCGATTCCTGGTATTGTTCCGATCCCAGGTGGGATCATCCAAGAGTACCGGCAAAGTCTTTTGATCTTTATTAAGAGAAAACTTAGGTAATTGGTTATTTGTATATAAGGTTATAAATGATTTTTAAACTTATTATTGTTATTACAAATTTGTGAGGATAACTCTTTAAAATCACTTCCGTTTGCACAAGTTTGGAATTCAAATTGTTTACAACATTATTTTGTAAATATTATTTTTAAATGAATGATTTCGCTCTTAATTCATTATAAATATTGTTAGCAAAAACTGTAAAATGTAAACACAGCTATGTAAACAATCTCTAAAATGAACACTTAAAATATTATAATGACTAATTCTTAAAGATAAAATAGTAAACAATGTTTGTCACATGTTATATAATATAATAAAAATGATAAGCAATAAGTATTCTAAGTTATGTTAACAATCTATGAAACGAACACTTAAATTATTATGATGACTATTCTTAAAAAGATAAAATAGCAAAAAATATGTGACATTTGTTGTATATTAAAAATGAAATGCAATTACGTTTAAAAATAAAGGTCGATACTTGTTAATGAGCAAAATGAATTTTATAACACCTATACCATTATTTAAACGGTTTTGAAAAATTATTTACTGTTAAGTCATTTATGGTGTTTTTATTTAAATAATGTTAGTTGAAAAGCACATATTTAATTTATTTTCTTTATATATGTATAATTATATTAACAAGAGAAAAATGTTTTGGATGCTTTAGAAAAACGTCTGATTTTAAAGTTTTTCAGCTTTGCTTTTTGATACAGTCGATTTTATATACTCGACCTTTCGCTTCATCCACTTCTTTTCATTCCCCTCACGAGATGCAATCTTCCCGCTGTCACGTACTGAGTGCCACAGGGCGGATGGATGGATAGGTGGATGGATTGTTGGATAGATGGGTGGCTGGAACCTGCCGACGAACCGTGCGAAATTACAGACTCGTGCCGGTCTCCACTTGGTATCGAATACACTGGGAGGTGGCGGGGTTACCAAGTGCGTCACTTGGGGTGAACTCGTGCGATTGAAATGGATGCTCAGTGACCGCCGGTTCAATGCGATAGGATATGGATGTTGTGTATATACATACTTTGCAAATACTTTTCGCACCGAGTTTGTTTATTTTCGGCGGTTTCGAGCCGCACAGGAAATATACTAAAATGCGCGCCCGTTTTGGATGGAGGTGAAGGTCAATCCACCTAAGGGGGATAAGAATTTTGTTTTTTTTTTTGACCATTTCCGATTTGGCGGCTGCCTTCCTGGAAGTCAAAATTTTGGATAACCCCATCTCGCGGCTTCGTTTTCTCGCGGGAGTCGATTTTCGACTTCCCCTCGGGAACCGACGACAATGTCTGTGCAACACATGTGGCACGATCTTAGGTAGATGTATACGTATGATGATGTGCCCACATGTTGCAGTCAACAATAGAGCACCAAATGCAAACCGAAACAATATTTGCCCTTGTGTCCGACTCTGGCTGTGGGCGTGGCCGGGGGGCGTGTGGAAGGCCGGAGAACAGAGACAAAACACACAGTCTCTCTGGTCGTTATTTTTGTTGCTTTTAATTTCTTTAATTTTTTGTACGCCAGATGTGGGCTGAATGCGACTGGAAAGATCACCAGAGCAGCGAGAGAAACTGTGTCTGTTTTAATTAAAGATGAGAGAAATACTCGGGGAAAAAGGAGAGATCCGGAGATCCAGAGGAAAACGGGGCGAGCATATGTGAAAAATTAAGGCTGCCGTTGAAAGCGAAAAGATGCGGGACGCATAAGGCAACGACCAACAAAACAGAACCACAACACGAACAACAAAGCGACCTTTTGAATTTTGTCGACTATAGGATACCTGAAACTTTGACACCTTTAATTTATAAAAAGAAAACCATAATAACCATAACCCAATCATAATTTTTAAATATGTGGATAAATATTAATTTATAAATGAAGAAAAGTTAATAAATTAATTAATAATTATATAATTATTTTTAAATAAAATAAACTAAATAAAAAATATATACAGTTCTCTATTGAACTGTTCATTAAAAAAGTTAATGTATAGATTGTTTACCTAAGCCAACAAAATATGAACAAATAATTTATAAATATATATCGTACCATAAATAATGGCCTTGGGACAGAGATGCAATCATTTTCTTGAACCCCAAAGTTATAAGATGTATTGAATTGAATTTGGATAAATTAGAGGAGCCCATAAGAATAGTATGAAAGAAAAAACTAAAATCCTAACCCTTTTTACCAAAACATATTTTGTAGCCATACCCCTTCATTTGCACATTGCACTTAAATATTTAAAATAAATATACCCTTATAGCTTTCAAAAACAGGGTATGTAGGCATTGGAAAAATAACGGCAAAAGTGGAAGCGACTCGAGGGCCCACTAAATTGAGTCGTTCTTCCCGACGCCGGCGCATTGAGTAGGACATTATGTGGGAGAGATAGTAAAAGTGAAAGAGAGAAGGGCGGTCCGGGCGGAGAAGGAGAGAGCCTCGGAGAAATATGAGAGAGGGAGAGAGATTGTACAAGATCATTGGGAATCGGAATTGGAATTGGCATTGGGCATATTTCAGTACATCGGACGACGCAGACCAATTTGGAACAGTTCTCGTTTAGCTCCGTGAAAATTCAAAAATCGCGAAAAGTCGGAAGATTTCTTTTCACCCTTCTAGAGAAGCTGAGAAACGTGAGTGACACCGTCGGAGAGTTGTGCGAAAAATAGAATAGTACATTAAACAGAACCACATTTGAGGGCGCTTTATATATAGAATCTCATCGTAAAGTAAACTGACAACAAGTTTAAAAGAGTTTCCCTCGCCAAAAAAGTAAACGCCAAGACAGGTCGTCATTTTATGGTAGTATCAAAAGAGCGCTAGCCGAAAAATCTTTATGTGCTCCACGGCTATAAAGCTATTTTCAAAATCAATAAAATATGCAACGAGTAAAAGATGAAAAACCTCAATTTTTGTTGTTATTCGCCCGCCGAACATTGTGAGCTCATTCCTGTGGACCATTTTTAATTTATGGCACGCGCTGGACAAAAATCAGAGCGGGAGAGGAAAAATGGTTGAACAAGTTACCGGAAATGCGCGCGACATTTTAATTAAGCTCGCCAAATGAAAATGGCCTTTAATCAAGTCAAGACCAAAAAGAATCTCTGCAAAAAGTCTCGAAAGTAAATACACAGAAATTGACTGTAAACAAATTGAAAAGAAAATTCATTGACTCAAAGAAACTGGCGGAAGTATCTTGTAGACTTCCGATCCCCCATTTTTTTTTCGCACTTGTTCTTTGGGTGAACATTTTTTTGTAGCTGCAATAATATACTTAACGGATGTGATCATAAATCTAATCGTATGCATTCTTCCAGGTGTTGCAGTCACATCAAACACGATCCAAGGAATCCTCCCCACCCAGCAGACGAATGATCTATGGAAACTGCGATCATCCACGCCCACGATCGGAGCTCCTTTGGTGACAAGATGGCTACCATAAATCCATCAACTCACTGAGTAAATCACACACGACCGCCCCCAATTTTTGGGGAAAGTATTTCCGTTACACCAACAAGATAGGTGATCATCAAGAGGATCATCATCTCAGCATCATCTTCATCGGCATCCGATTGCAATCGTAAGCGGAGTGGAGGATCACTTCAAAGGCACACATGTTGCACACTAAAGAGGCCACTGTTGTTGTTTCCATTATAAATTAGAAACTAGAAGATCACCGATCTTCTTCCGGCGCGAGTGAAAAAGGGAGAGCAGTCCATATAGAGCGGAGCACTCTAAAGTGGATTTCCGGTGAATAAAAAACCACACAGCACATGCGACAAACTCCAACAAGGGAGTTGCTCTTGCAGTTGCAGTTGCAGTTGCCATTGTGGCACTTTTGAGGGTGCCTGCCCCTCTGGCAAGAGTTACAAAAATAAATATCCTAAAAATGGCTGCTGCCTGGAGTTGGCGAGCCAGTCACTCAACGATCACAATGACGACCGGATCGCTGGTGATATTTGTGCTGCTGCTGCTGGTGTTTCAAGTTGAAGGACGCCGCCAAATGGCCAACAGTCAGGAGATGCTGAAGGATAATTTAGGAGGCAGACAAAACAAAACCTCTGCTACTATGAGTAATACCAATCAAACAGCAACGGATTTGGACGATGGCGCTGCGGATGATGATGATAATAAACCTGATCTTCCCGAGACTGTCAGTGCAAAGCCCAGTTGGCGGCATCCCAAGAAGATGAGTTTTCTGCAGACGCGACCCTCGGGCTCCCTGCTCACTTTGAATTGCCATGCCTTGGGAAATCCCGAACCGAATATCACTTGGTATCGCAATGGAACCGTCGAGTGGACCCGCGGCTATGGCACTCTTAAGAGGAATCGCTGGGCCCTAACCATGGAGGACCTGGTACCTGGTGACTGTGGCAACTATACGTGCAAGGTGTGCAATACCCTAGGTTGCATTCGGCATGACACACAGGTGATCGTAAGCGATCGAGTTAATCACAAGCCCATCCTGATCACCGGACCCTTGAATCTCACACTCGTGATCAATGGCAGTGGGAGCATGTACTGCAAGTATCTCTCGGATTTGACCAGCAAGAAGGCCTGGATCTTTGTGCCCTGCCAGGGGATGAACAACTGCTCCAACAACCGGTCGATCATAGCCCAGGATCAGGATCAGCTGGACTTTGTGAATGTGACGATGGATAAGGAGGGCTGGTACACCTGTATTGAGAGCAATAGTTTGGGTCAATCAAATAGCACAGCCTACCTGCGAGTGGTGCGAAGTCTTCATCTTTTGGAGGCCGGTGTGGCCGGTGGAATGGAGCGGACCAACCTAATGTACTTTATCATCTTTGGCGGATTACTTTTCATCATCATGTGCACATCATTTGTCTACTATGCCGTACGAAAAATGAAGCATGAAAAGCTGCTGAAACAGCGTATAGAAACCGTGCACCAATGGACCAAAAAAGTTATAATCTTCAAGCCCGAAGGAGGCGGAGATTCCAGTGGTTCCATGGACACCATGATCATGCCGGTGGTGAGGATTCAAAAGCAGCGCACCACTGTCCTTCAAAGTGGCAATGAACCGGCTCCCTTTAATGAGTACGAATTTCCACTGGATTCGAATTGGGAGCTGCCAAGAAATCATCTCGTGTTGGGCGCTACTTTGGGAGAAGGCGCTTTTGGTCGAGTAGTTATGGCCGAGGTTAACAATGCCATTGTGGCTGTAAAAATGGTAAAAGAAGGCCACACGGATGACGACATAGCCAGTTTGGTGCGGGAAATGGAAGTTATGAAGATCATTGGACGTCACATCAATATTATTAATCTATTGGGCTGCTGCAGTCAAAGTGGACCGCTTTATGTCATCGTCGAATTTGCACCACACGGCAATCTGAAGGACTTTCTCTACAAAAATCGACCATTTGGCAGAGATCAGGATAGGGATAGCTCACAACCGCCTCCATCGCCACCAGCTCATATGATAACCGAAAAGGATCTGATCAAGTTTGCCCACCAAATCGCCCGGGGAATGGACTATCTGGCCTCACGACGTTGCATCCATCGAGATTTGGCCGCCAGGAATGTGCTCGTCAGCGATGACTATGTGTTGAAGATAGCTGATTTCGGCTTGGCAAGGGATATCCAGAGCACGGAGTACTACAGAAAAAACACGAATGGAAGGCTACCCATTAAATGGATGGCACCGGAATCGTTGCAGGAGAAGTTCTACGACTCGAAGAGCGATGTCTGGTCGTATGGCATTCTGCTGTGGGAGATTATGACATATGGACAACAACCATATCCCACGATCATGTCCGCGGAGGAGCTCTACAGTTATCTGATGTCCGGGCAGCGGATGGAGAAGCCGGCAAAGTGCTCCATGAACATCTACATACTCATGCGCCAATGTTGGCACTTTAACGCTGACGATCGGCCGCCTTTCACGGAGATCGTAGAGTATATGGACAAGCTGCTGCAGGCGAAGGAGGATTATCTGGATGTGGATATTGCCAATCTGGATACACCGCCCTCGACAAGCGATGAGGAGGAGGATGAAACGGATAACCTGCAAAAGTGGTGTAATTACTAAACTAATTAGGGTAATTTTCCATATCTTTTGAATCGATCATGCGAAAAAATCAAAGAATTTAAATGTAGCCATTAAACAGCAGTTTAAATCTAAATTGTTATTCAGAAATTATTATTGTTTGATCCTAGAAAAATCTTTGAAAGATCTAAGGTTTCTATTAAAGAAAATTAAAGTCCTAGGCCCTCAAAATAATGTTACCAAAATTTTTAAAAACTAACTACCCTCGAATTTATGTATATATATATCTGATTTAAGTCTGTATATCTTTAAAGAAACATTACCCCAAAAATTGCACCAAAGGCGTGAAACCAAAAACTAGCTGCTACTTTAGAGTTTATTTAAAATATATTATAGTATAGTATCATGCCTAATCATAAGTTTGGACTAAGACTCGGTTGTATTTCTGTTGTATTTCTTATTGTACTGATCTTTGTAGTATTCGCAGTTTTATACTCGCTAAATTATACTCGTAGCCCATAAGCACAACAATGTTTTATGTTAGAGTTAGTTGCATGCCCGCAGTGCCTTATGAAACAATAAATGTTGTACGTACATATCCGAAAAAAATGATAAACATATAACCATAACCGAAGAGAGCCGACGAATCCGACGAGATCATGACGTCTCAATTTGAAAATCTGTGAAAAAAATAACACTCGATTTGAGGCGCACGAGGCACGCGCGTCACTAAACGAAAAATGATGAATGGAACGGCCTGCGGTCCACTCAGTTGTTTTTTTTGTTCCCCCTCTTATATATTATTATTTTTTTTGTTTTTCAGTTTCAAACCGCCGCTGAGGTGTGAGAGGATTAGGGGGCTGGGGGTGGGGGGATCTTTGGGGTTGGGGTTGGGGTCGCGGCGTTGGCGGCTCGTTTGTTGACGCGCTAAATGCCAAGAGCGTCGGCGATGCAATTAGACGATAATACAGGCCCCGCAATGGGAGAAGAAAAATAAGTTTATAAAGTATTGTAATTGCGGGAGATTTGTGGACTGTCCAATAGTCGATGTGGTCAGGGGTCCAAGACGTATTCGCATTGGGCTGAGTCTGCCAGGGGCCAAAAGTTGGCCGACTTAGATCTGTATGCTTCGTGGTCGCAGCGATCCGATCCAAACGATCTTGCAACATTGTGTGTGATACTTGTGAGATACGGGCATTGGGGCAAATTTAAATTAAAACTTGTGTCTTGATTATGAGCCGGTCTAAGCCAGAGATCAACGGTAATTGCCATGACTTAATGTGGGTGTGGAAGCCAACATAAGTCTAAATTGATACTGTCTGGGGTATTTATTCATTGTTTAACTTGTTGCAAAGCGAAGTTTGTAGTTAATACAGAATTTTGGCCTAGTCGGTTAAATTGAAAATCCAATTTTACAGTAACTTTTATTTATTCTCTATTTCAATTAATTTAATCCGTTTACTTATTTATCCATTTGCTTATCCCTTATTTATATATTAAGAGGTCAATAAGCAAACATTTTTGACAAAAATAATATGTTTTCATCATGAATAATTTAATTTTAATTATTTTATTTACTTTTTTATTAAAATTTAATAATATCAAAAAAAGTCTATTGATAATAGATTCTTTGACATTACACATTTATAAATGTCTTGTTTTCTTTTCATTGGCTGCATTGATATTCCCCTGTAGTCTCATTATTCTAGACACCAATAAATTCATAAAGTTAACACTACCGTATCAAATTGTCAAATATTTTCCATCGTCTTTTTCATCATGATGGCTTGGCTTTTGTTTTTATTGTTTTTATTTTCCAGTGACCTACTGGATTATACGACGACATTTTCATCGCTTTCCATGCGTGGCCATCATTAATTAGGAGGCATTACCGTAGAGGATCGCCAACGCATCTTTGATCGGATGATGACGAGCGGCCTGGTCCAATGATTAATCTCAATATCTTTTTGTCCAAGGCACACGCTAAACTGCATTTTTGATAATTTATCAATCCGAATGTTTTTCTTTGAGGGGCCCTAAAATTGTTTTGTCTGTTTATTAATTAGGGCCCCCACCAGCTGGGCGAGTGGGCGTGGTGCGATGAGCGGCTGTCTCCTCCTAATGATCGGAAGTTTGACACGTGTCTGGTGGGGATTCGAGCGTGGGCCGCCTTTTTCTCTGACCACAACCAACGTGGGCCCCGGAGACCCCTGCAATTATTGCGTGAATATGTTAATTGAAATTTGTTCATGGAGCCATGAAAAAACATTTCACCAACTTAATCGAGCCAGCTACCTCAGGAAGTCTATGATCAGCTCGAATATGCGGGCACTTACCCACTAGCACCAACATAATTCGCGGCGATCAGCCGGCCATCGATCGATCGATCGTCGGGTCTATAAGTCTGGTCTGCAATCTCCGCAATTTTGCCTGTCTCGAGTGATCAATTAATTTTTGGCCAAAGTTGGCTATTAATTTGCATGCGCTTTTTATACCCTATCAAGGGGGTCCTAAGGATATGGACTCGGGGTACAAAGATATTTATTTCCGTAGTTCGTTGGTATCTGAATTTTTAAATATGTTTAGTTTGTTTTTCTTTTCTGCAATACTAGATCATAATTATAAACAATTAAAAAGTGCTTTGGATTTTATAAAGTATATCTATATTTATATGGTAGTATCCTAAAAATATAATTTTATATATTTAATATATTTACTGTATAAAATGTTGTATTCACCATGATTAACATCAGAACCAGAGAATAAACTATTGAAGTATTATATTCTTTCTAACAACTATTATTCCTAGAGAAGAACATCCTGGATAAGAGTATAGAAATCGCCGACTTCCCCAATTCAGACTCCTCATTGTTGTGTTTGCTGTGGTCAATCGCTTTTGGCGATCGGACAGTGCACAGGTTGTCTGGTGGAGTGCCTGCTGGCGGACTGGCTGGGTTCCATTTGAAACTATTTTAAAAGTCTACAAATTGCCTGTCCAACGTCGATCGTCCAGATCGTGGCCGTCATTCAGTCAGTCAGTCAGTTGGTCGATTGCACAGCTTGAGTTTGACCTCGTCTTGGGGCTTTTTGTTTGGAAAGGCGGACCCAAGGCAGATCAGGGTGATCAGGCCAGTTGAGGTATCATTTCGCCACCGACATAATTGGCACCTTTTGTGGGGATATTTCACCGAAAAGAGCAAACAGACCGCAATGTTTGACAAGTGCTTAAAGCATTACAAATATAAGCATTTCTATAGATACATTATTTATCGCTCAGAGCTTGGCAACGATTCAAACTGAACAGCGCCGGAAATAATAAATTAATAATAATTCACTTTGCTTATTTGAATAAGCGAGAAGATGAATCAGTTTGGCGCACCTGTCACTAAAATGTTGATTCACAGTAGAATCCATCCCTCGGAACTGAATCGCTATTTTCTTAAGTTCACTGAGGCGTATGAGTAATCTCGAATGGTACTTCACGTGTTTCAAATGCAAATTTTACGCTTTTTCATTCATAAAACTTCAGCAAAAGTCAAAAACAAATAAAAACCAAAAAAAACACAACCGATAAAGTTGAAACAGTTTCATAACCGCTAAACCGGTTAGTCAATTCTCGGGCTAAACTTTGAATGATCGAAAACAAGCAGACAAAATTTTAACGATTTTGTGCCTTTTTACTACAGCAGCCATGATCACTTGACTTGGCTTACGAACTATGCAAATCCAGCCAACATTTTGCCATGTGGGCAGCAGTCGAAACCGAACCGAAAACTGTGACAGAGTCTCTGTCGGATTTTTATACCCGTTACTCGTAGAGTAAAAGGGTATATTGTATTCGTGCAAAAGTATGTAACAGGTAGAAGGAAGCGTTTCCGACCCTATAAAGTATATATATTCTTGATCAGGGTCACTAGCCGAGTCGATATAGCCATGTCCGTCTGTCCGTCTGTCCGTCTGTCCGTCTGTCCGTCTGTCCGTCTGTCCGTCTGTCTGTCCGTATGAACGCTGAGATCTCAGAAACTATAAAAGCTAGAAGATTGGCATTTTGCATGCAGATTCTAGGAGTTCCTACGCAGCGCAAGTTTGTTTCAAAAAGGTGCCACGCCCCCTTTAACGCCCACAATCGCTTGTATACGATTTTAAAAATTTAAATATTTCGGAAAAGTAAAAATGCAGTTTTATTGTGTTTATCAATACCTATCGAAATGTAGAAGAAATTTTTCAAATCGGACCATTCGTTAAAAAGTTATGCGTGATCAAAGTTTCTATCTCCATCTCCCTCGCACTCCCTTTACCTGAGTAACGGGTATCTGATAGTCGGGGCACCCGACTATAGCGTTCTCTCTTGTTATGAATGAAAACGAACGTGGAGTGGAGGTGACAACGCTGAATGAGCCGAGCAGCGGATGTGCCTAATTAACATTGCTGATTACATTTTGTGTGTTATTAATTAGAAATACTCGAATGCTCGCATAAATTTATGAGTCCATATATTGCATTCGTATTATAATGAGCGAAAGGTTGAGATTCAGTAATTCATTTTCTCAGCTCTCTCATTTTATCTGTCGCCATGGTCCGTGGTCGCTGCATCTGTCGGATTTGTGAAATCATTTTCGTTGAGTTGCACAGAATTATGAACCAAACAATCCGTGGCCAAGCAATCCGTTTCGAAACGGCATGCCCTTCGCCGAATTTTAAGTGCACTCGAGTCAATTTCTTTTTATGCGATTTAATACTGCAACAGGCACATTATATTGAAAAAGCGAGTTTAAATAAAATTACCTAAGTAGATATAAAGAAAAAATTTTCACTGAATATATTTACTCTAATGTTGTCTTCGAGTTTTTAAAGACTTTTGGCAAGCTTTATTTATTTGAAATACATTATATCTTAATCTAAAGTACAGGTTTAGAATCTGACTGATCTTAAGTGAATTATTTCGTATCTCTGTGTTGATTTACCTAAAAAGAATTGACTTTCCACATAATCTTAAACATCTTTTAGGGTATCAGTGCTGATCTGTGGCCTGAATTTTCGATTTGCGATAATTTCAGTTACCCAATTTCTTGGCCGCAGCCTTCAACGGTCTTGTATTGGCCCGACTTTTGTGGCCTTTTTTGCCGTTGCCTTTCTGCTACTGTTAAACGCAAAATTTATGAACAATTTTCAAAAGGAGTCACGCGTTAAATGTACGACACGAACTCACGCGACATTCCCAGGGGCGTCGACTGGGTGACAAGGGGGGTGATCTCAAATGGGACGGAGGATGCGGTAGATGATTTCGTTAACGCATTTGGGCCTGAATGCAACGAGAGCCTGGCACACAACCCGGTTGGCCTTTTGTATTGCGCCTTGTAATATATTTTATTAACAATAAAATGTTAAGTGCCACAAGGCAGGGGCATGGGGCAGGGGCAGGGGCGCGAGGATCGGCCACAGAGAACCTGCGAGGGGCTCCTCCAGAAAGCGTTCGGATTTCAAGCCTTCACGCTGGTTCCAGGCTACTGTACTGCTGCTCCTCAAAAAAAAAAGGAGAGAAATAAGAAAAGAAGATAAACTGCGTGCGCACATATAATCGCGCCATGAATCAAAATCACACCAGTTGGCTATATATAGATATCCGGCTAGCTGCAACAGCAACGTGCTGAGCTAACGAGGGCAAAGCTCGCAGGAGTACACGACCACTGGAGCTCTCCCCAATGTCGCCACTCCAAGTGCCACCTGTGCGAACCTGGATCAAAGAGCTGGAGTCACAAAGAGCACCATGCAAATGCCGAATGAGAAGGCAGCATTAGAATTCAGCATCGAAGGTTGTAATACTCTTGTAGAGTTAACAAACTTTGTCCGAATTTACCAAATATTACATTTAAAATGGAATATAAATATTCCGAAGGTTATTTTATTTATTTAGATGAGATATTCAAATATCAATATTTTATTATTAATAAATGCGCGTTTTAATTCTACAACATTATAATTATAATTATATATATTTAAATACCAATTTAGTCATATGTATGCAGAGCTCTATCAATTTTTCTCGTTAAAATACCATTGTACGTGCCGATTGTCCGATAATTTTTAAAGAAGATTCAGTTCAGGAAATCAGATTTTGCTATTTTAGATTTCAAAAACGATCAAAACAAAAATTATTTTCAAAATACCTCATATAGTTCAAAGAATTATTGCTTTGAACGAAATTAAAATACCCCCGGCAAGGGAACGAGATCAACAAGAATGGAAACCCAAAACCCGTTCTCAATGTTTTTTTGGCATTTGCAGAATGCCACGACTTGCCGAATTCGGTGGTTTGGTGGTTCGGCGGTGCGGCTGCCACCCACAATTGGTCAACAAATAGCGGTCACAATTAACCGTACGATGCAAATGCGTCCCGGGACATTGACAATGCCCATAAAGAGCCCATGCAGATGACGATGATGATGATGATGCAGGGGAACTTCACTCTGGATTCCAGGCCTGAATGCTGTCTCTCTGTCAGCATCATCAGTGGGGCATTTATCTTGCACCCGCTATAGATGTTAGTATTCAGATGAGGAGGTGAGGGACGGAGCGGCCCAATGGGCTTGGCCAACAGATTGGAGGCAACAGAAGCAATAGCAGGTGATCAGTCTGCACAGGGGATGGGGACCACACAGCATTTGCCATGTGTCTGGTCATTTATCTATTTCGGATTTATCATTGATTAATCGGCCGGCGGCAGTCGGAGATGCCAGTAGCCAGTAGCCAGAAGTCAGTCCAATCCAGTTACCAGTCGTAGTCCAGTCCTAATCGTCGGCATATTTGCATATGCCACTTTATATAGCAAATGGACTAGTCAATGATCGTTAAGCCGACTTTTGACTTCCTATACCCTTTCAAGTGGTTGTATTGTTAGATATGAAGGAGATCTTCGAAACCATAAACTTAAACTATTGAAAATCCAAGGAAAGGTGAATTAAAAAATATTTTTTCTTTTAAGCAATGATTGAAAAAGTTTAAATTATCGCATAACTATATATTTTTGCATACTAAAAATATAACAAATTTGAATAAACAAAGTATTTAATCAAAAAGAATAGATAACATGAGTCTTGACATTAACAATATTAGTTCATTGACGACATCAACTTGAAATATGAACTTCACAATCTGTGAAGGTCTTCTCGGTTTTCCTTATCAACTTCATCATAATTTTGTGCTTGAGAAAAATGTTTTATAATTTTTATACAATTTTAGAAAACAATAATTTCATTTATGTGAGCATATTAAAAAAATCAGATTCGGTAGAGTTTGCAATGTTCCACGAATCTAAATAAAACAATAGGGAACCATTGTTTTTATTTTAAGTAAATTGGATTAATAGCATTTTGTTTAAGAGCATTTTTCGGTTCGGTTTCCAAACCTAGTATTGGTTTCTGGTGCATTTATGGGACCCTCCCCGAATACATTTATGTTTGTCATAGATCGCGGCTCAATTAGCACACCCGGAGACAGCGAGATGGAGCGACTGCACCTGTGTCTCCCTGTGGCTCCGGTGGATCAGTCACCCCGGTTTTTGGCCGGAGCACGTGTTAAATGATCCGCTAATTGGCCACAGTGCCCAACTGTTGGCCACATTCGCCATGGCCTCAAGGGCCGAAAGCTGCTGTCTACCGATTTTGACTTGTGACCAATCAGTTTTCGTGCTGCCTGTCAGCGGGCTTTTTCTGCTTTGCTGACCCTGTTCTCGCGTAATCCTGTCAAGCTGTTAAATTAATTTCTGTGCCCCCGAGGGCAGGATACCAGACGCTATGTGGCATGCCCCATACATACGCAACATACATACATACCGTATATAAGAAATGGCAATCGGCTGTTGCCCTGCCCCCAAGTGCTGCCATTGCCGCTCATTCAATTTCGCTGTCGGCCGGTCCAGTTTTTCTAGCCGCCACTGGTCCAACCACTGGCAAAGTGTTATAATCCATCATCGTAATCAACGCAAAAAGTTGATAATTGTGGCCGGCCGAGCCCGGTTGCCTCACTCTCTGTTTCGGCCAAATAACTGTAACTAATGGAAATTGTAACACTTTGGCAATGTTTTTTTAAAAATGCAAAAATTACAACCTCCTTGGCTTTATCGCACTCTTCCTGCCCCTAAGTCTTTATCTGTGGTATGAACGTATTTATGACGCCTCGTAAGGCGTTCAAAATTGATTAGGATTAGGAATGACTTGGGAACACAGTTATTATACAAGGTATGAAGAGATTTTGAAGGGGTATATGAGGTTTGTTTATGGGTTTGTTACGAATGATGTAGTAAAAAATCTATCGGAAAATAATTTATTCTTTCAAATCAACTTGGAATTGATAGCTCTGGTCGCCAGCAGCACAAATCTCTCTCTTTTAGCTGGACTTCCCATTTTGGCTAACTTAGAAATAAAAACTTTTTTTGTAAATGGCTAAATCAAAATTCTACCATGTTCAATTCGTTATAAAATTTCCAATCGATTGGCATTCACAGCTGAAAAGTTTGATTTTTGACCTATTTTAGCAAAAACTCATGATCTATGAAAAAATCGAACATCGGTCATAAAATAATTATGACCTCAATGACAAGACATTCATTTTTTTGGATGTGTGTCCAATTTCTTTTTTTATGTTGATAGCCTTTACACTGCGATCGGATTTTGTAAAACGCAATCCTCATAAATTGTTCTTAAAATTGTTGTAAACTGTTGAATGTTACAATATGACAGGACTAGTTGAATAAAAAATATTTATGTAAGCAAAAATCGTAATAAAAAACCAAAAGCAAATATTCAACTAAAATATTAAATTGACGTCGAAGAAACGGGTGTCTGAAATTCGTTGTAAAAAAAACACAGTTACTTTAATTTAACCTGTGATTACTGACGGCCGTTGAGTGGAGTTGGCCACGCATTTAAGCCAAATTATCAGGCCATATAATGCCCGACTCCCCAATCGAGATATCCAGCTGGCCGATCCATCAAGATATTGGCTCCGAGACACGTGACTGCGAGTCGCAGAAAATTGGAGCTTGACAAACGCTGCGCGGTTTCGGCCCAAAACATTCTCACGCAACGGCGAATGGAGAGGCTTGGTCGGCTGGTCTTGGCCATAAGTGAGACATTAAGCACAGTTTGCAGTCGGCTTGAACTTCGACCCAGGCCATATTTGCGCAATTTCTGGAGACGAAGAGGGTGGGGAGCTGGAGTATATGACCACGGCATCATTAGGAGTGGAAAACATTTGGCCAGGCACGACCCAAGGCGCTTGATTAATTGCGTTTAGTGCAGCATTTGACTTTTTTGTTGCTCAAATTGCAACGGACTGCAGCGGGCCAAAGAGGCTGAGACTTTTTTTTAGCCAAAGTAATTACCATGCCAGCACTGAACTCCACAATGGACTGCGACTCAGTTTCACCATTCGATTCTATTTCAAAATGCACTTAATATGGAATTTCAAGTTCAAACATGGCCTATGCTTTTCGCATGCTAACCGATAGCCAGTAAAGCATTTAGCCATTTAGTCAAGCAGCACAAAAATCCATTTGATCTGGCCGTTTAGTTGCTGGCGGCGGATGATGTCATCTGCCGGCTCAAATGGCCCCCGAGAGATCAAAGACTGTCAGATTGGCAAATCTTTTCACAAAATGTTTTGTTGCCCGCTAATTTCTACTTTAACTAATTGAATTATTTATGTGCGAGCGATGCAAAGCACGACTGGAAAAACACTGGGGGAAATACTTGTAAGATATAAGCAGGGATTTAATTGGGGAAAATGGTTGAATTGGTTCTTATAATTCTGTTAGATCATAAAATACTGAATGATCAATAAATTTAAATATAAAATATAAGATATTATCTGTTCATTAAAAAACAAGAAGGTAAACAGTGAATAAGTCTTGTTTTAAATCATATTAATCGAATGCTGATGTACAGAGAATACAATTGCGGTTGAAACTATTCTATAAGCTCTTCCCTAATAATGAGGAATGTCCAATTCTGAGGCTTCGAATTGTGAAACTCTCTAAATACTTTTCGCTGAGTGCATTTACAAAGTGGCCTAACGATTTGCACACCATTTTTGGCTGTTATCCCGCGTGCGTCGTCTGCGTTTCACAGTCAATTTGCATATGTCGATTGTCGTTGCAAGAGTTTCGAGTTGTAAGTTGCAAGTTGCCTGCCATTTGGCTTCAAATGTGGCCTGCTGCTGATCTCGGATGTTGGCCAGATCTGTGGCCAAATTATGTCGTTATTTGTGCCATTTTTGGCAAACGCCTCCTCCACCACCGCCACTGCAGTCGATTCATCGTCAATGATAAATTCCATGCACTTAGAGCTCTCCTCAGACTGTCTGTCAAGGAGTATGTCAATTGCCTTGCTAATGGCTGCCAATGGAGTCGAGGCGATCGGGGCTGCAGTAAAATCCTCTTAAAGTGTTGTAAACGATGCTCGGGAGACGGCTAACGAGCCGAGTCGGATTCGAAGCGGCGGAGATCTTGGCATTTATCATAAATTTCATGGCAGTCGCCTCATAACTGCACAGCAACAAATTTCAAATTTCAAAAAGGGAGGAGTGATGGGGGAGGTGTGTGGTTTCCATTGCCATGTCTCAAGGCAATAGGAAGCAGCAAAGTGCAACAATTGAATAGATAATAACTCACGCCCCACCTACCCACCCACCCATCGAAGTCAACCAGGCAAACCAACATAATAACCAAAATACTAGCCGAAAGCCACTGACCGTTGACCACAAAAAGCCCCTATAAAAATAGGATATCGGAAGAATTAAATGCCCTATAATGTATAGTTTTGAAAATTATGTTTTGTTTAACTTTATATTATAATTATTTACCTTATCAACTTTGTTCGTTTCTTATTTTATCTTGTAAATTCATATTTCCAAGTTATTAAGTTATAGCTATGTATATAAAAAGCTACATTTAAGGGATAGGTGACCCAACGAAATATTGTATATGGATAATATGTTAATCAATTAGTAAGTTAGTTAGTTAATGTAATGTATATTTGTTCTTTACACCTTAGTTTGGAAAGTTATAGTTTCAAAATCCTCAAACCTCAAATCTTAGTTATATTATTTTAAGAAAGTACCAAGCTCCACGCAAAATCGAAGTACCCTCTTCGTAGCGTGCAAATAAAAGCAACAACAAGGCCTGTTACTGTTTGGAGCTGGCGCTGTCATATTCAAATTGCTAATATGATTGGTGTTTACAGATTAGAAAACAAATATTTCACAAATATTACCACTAATAATTTTGCCATGTAAACATGGAACGGAGGAGAGATCGGCGTCATGCCCACAACCGCGATCGGCGTCATTATCATCGTCGTGATGATCATGCCACATCATGATGGGGCCGTATAAATGCGGCAAGTGTGGCGATAACCTTTTGACTCCATCCGGCGGCCAACGGGGGAAGGGATCTCGGCCTGGACTGGGTTTCGTTTTGTGCTAGTGCAAAACTGACAAATTGAATGAATAAAAGAGCAACAAGTGGTCTTGCGGCGGGGCTGGTTAAACATTTTGAATGAAAATGCCGCAGTCGAGTCGGCCAGAGCATGTGGCATGTAGCTAGCTGTGGCGGCCGAGGCGCAAAAACATAAATCGAAACACTTGCTGCGTTGCTTACACTGAAAGAAAATCAGTGCCAAAACCATTCCTAAGTTGAGAGGATTTTCATTGAGAAAAAACGAGTCATTTCTCCCTTTTACAGAAAGCAAAACTTTATTCTTGTAAATGGTTTAAGATCTCTAACTATTGTTTATATAATAGGGAACCTCTGCTTACTTCCTACTAAGCAGTTTCTTAATATTGCGAGAATTTGACTTCTAATCCCAATCCAATTTATGAATAAGTTATATTAAGAAAGTTGTTCAAAATAGTAGTAGTTCTACCAAATTAAAAATATGTTAAGGAAAAAAACTAACTAAGAAATAAGCTATAGTATTCTTATAAAATATAACTTATTTATTGTGGATTTTTTTAGAGTTTAAAGTCCCCTTCCTTGTACTCCCTGCCTCGGATTCAACCGCCCACCGTTGGCTCAGCGGGCTGTTGTGTTGGTTTGCCCATTTGGTGGCTTGGTGCCTTTGGTAGGTGTTGCCTTGTGCCCCGAACTCGCTGCAAAATTAAGGAAAAAACCCAATGAAACCAAGGCGTTCAGAGCCTGGAAATGAAGTCGAAAATTGCAATTCCAAAATGTTTGCCCTCGGCTACAAAAAAACGGGCAACAACAAGAATGGAGTGCAGTGCATTGGAGTGGTCAGTCATGTGGCATCTATTCGAATTCGTACACATGTGGCATGGGTCCTCGGAATAGAGCTCTTCCTGCCTTTTGGCCTGCCTGGATTTGTGGCAATGTTTTCTGTGGTGTGTGTCGTTTAATGCGTGGCCGCCTCGCTAGGCGCTTTATTAATTCACTCGACGGTTGTTTAATATTTTTACCTCTTCGCGATACTCTCATTTAATGGGCCATAATGATCGTTGGGATCGTTTCAGGCACGCTTTGTCTAAATTTTTAACTAGCTTAAGATAATTTTTTCTGTATTGATGGTCATCTTAGTCAATCCAAGTTCAAAAAGTATATATGACTTTATTGTGTAGATTTGCAAAAGACTAAATAAATGATCTCTGGAAGAAGAAGTAAGTATAAAATAATTAGAAATATAATAAATTAACAGGATATGCAATATAAAATATATGCCATTAAGTGGTATCTATAAAATACGTTGTGAGGAATAACAATCTTCTGTATAAAGAAGTTTTCTGTATTTTAAAATTATTTTCTAATTATATTTTTGGTTGTTGATCACAACATTATAGCAAGTGGGAGTCTTCTGGTAGTACTGATTTATTTTAAGCTATCTTAATTTTTTAGATTTTACCAGTAGAACATACTTCTGAATAAGATTTAATATAGAGCATTTGTTAATCGACTTTTAATGCATTCTTTGAAAGCTGTCTCTTTTGTTGCGGGTGCGGACCTGCAATGGTTGTTGTTCCTTTTGTTCGTTTCGTTTGTGGCATAAATCGGCCCCAGGTGTCTCGACGAGCATTTCCCACGGATTAGTGCATAAATAAAGGAGGTCAGAGCGGCCCCAGAGTTAACTAGATATTTCAAGTGCTGTGGCACAGGGGTCGTCTTTGCCCGCTATCCTTTTTTCATTTTTTATTTCTACCCCTTCAAATCGCACCGATGCACCATTCCTGTTGGCAATCGGGGCAAATTGCTTTATTAGCCCCTGTCGATCGGTATAACAGCTTAATTCCACCAAACTTTCAACTCAAGGTGGTCCTTTGGCATTTCCTTTAGCTCATTAACACCCCCTGAAAAATGTGGAAAGAAACCTTCGGCCTAAAGCCACACGCAGCGGTTCTCACGCTGTAAAACAAAAGCAAAAGGCTCGACTTCAATTTAAGATTAGCAACAGTTAACACACAAAGGAATTGGCGAAAAGGCACCGGGATCTCATAATGATAATGCCTTTAATAACAGCGGTCATCCTGCGCAAGGACCACACCAAAAGTCAGCCAGCCCGCTGATAAGATGGCCAAGTGAGCGGTCTGCGTGCTGCCCAAGATCCCTCCATCGATAATCGCACATTAAGCGTGCGTAAGTCACGTCACACAGAAATCGGAGTGGCCACCAAGGGGTTAAGGTGGGGCCAGGGGGCATCATCCCGAAGACCGGGTTGAAGATGATCCTCAGATGCCGGATCGGGAAGACCTTGCCCTGGGTGCGATCGCGATAAGCGCGACTTTTGCCTCGGTACGTGCTAAACCCTCGGGCTGCGATCATTTTAATTATACCCCATATCGCCAGGGATTGGCCACGCCCATCGGCTCGATATAGCCCCCTCCTCTTACCTTTTGGGACCGGGGTCAAGCAACGCAAATTACAGGCTGGGTCAATGTTTGTTTTAGCCAACCATAAATACTTAATTTGGCCAACGGTTTCAAGCTGACGAAAGCCTCAAAAAAGAAAAGAAATAAAAGGAAATAAATCTGAAAATACTCTCATAAAATGTGCATCGTTTAGTTGTGCATCTTTTGATTGTAGTGCCCAGAAACCAGATTCAAAGTTTATATGTTAATTGTGTATGTTACACACAATTTTAAAGTTATGATTTATCATATGAGCTCTTCTGTTTTTCATTTTTGGAAAGGTATATATATCTACACTAAATCGCAGATCCTTCACTGCCACAATCCGAACTTGATGAAGCCATCAATACAGCGATTGCTCAGAAATTACTATGAGACCTGGTAAAAAAAGAAAACATTTCGAATTTCGCACAAAGAATTTAATAAATGTTTTTTTCTAAAAGAAAACAGAGACAATAGAGAAAGTGTCAGGGAAACAGTCCTGTGAAGGTCCTCCACTATTCTTCCGGATCGGAGTCGCGACGCGATGTAGGAGCCGATGCATCCACCTCCAGGTAATCGTGCACCAGCTGACAGATATTCTCGGAAGCCTCGTTGAAGTTACCCTCCTCCAGCCCCTCGCCCACATAGTGATACACGAAGGCCCGCCGTTGGTAGAGCTTGTCGAACTTGTTGACCAGGCGGCACCAGGCGATCCGGATGTTCGTGTTGTTCGAGATGGCCACGCAGGCGCGATTGGTGGGCGCCAGATCTCCGCCAGGAACATAGTACGGCGGCATGGGGCTCACACCGATCTTGAAGCCCGTGGGCGACCAGTCGACAAATCTGAAAGATCTGTTCCTCTTGATGTTCTCCAGCGCCGTATTGATCTCATTGGGGGCAATGTCCCCGCGGTAAAGGAGCACACTTGCCATATACTTCCCATGCGAGGGATTGCATCGCACCATTTGGTTGCTCATCTGGAAACACTGACCCGTGAGCTGCGCCGTCGACATATTGACAAACTGTGAATGCGAAATGGGAACCAAGGGGGCGTAGTTGATCAGCGGATAGTGGATACGCGGATATGGCACCAGGTTCGTCTGCAGCTCCTGGAAACTCACTGTCGATCCTCCGCCAAAGCGCTGTGAGGCTGTAAAGCTGGAGACCACCTGCCCGATGATTCGGTTCAGATTAGTGTATGTGGGTGCTGGGACATTGAGGGTATTTGCACATATGTCGTACAGGGCCTCGTTGTCCACAATAAACGACACGTCGGCGCAGTCCATGGAGAAATGGGCAGCCAACAGAGCGTTATAGGGCTCCACAATTACCGGGGATATCCTGCGGAGCATTAAGGTATTTCGGGTTAGAAAAATACCTTTAAATGGTATTTTAAGTCTCGCTATGCCGAACTCATTAAAGTTTATTTTTATATTAGCTTTTAATATGAGAATTAGATATATAAAATGTAGAAATATGTAATGTAACCTATTGTGATAAAGGCATATTATCTAAATACGAGTCGATAAAGCATTTTTATTAGACGTGATCTTTTTCCCTTTAACTAATCGTTATAATGGCCTTAAGAACGATACAATACCCACACAGAAATGATCGAGGCCTACTTACGAAGGTGAGGGATAGACCAGGAACTCCACAACGGTCATCTTTTTGCCAAAGTCGTCTACGAGTCTCTCCATAATTCGTGTACCTAAGCCAGAACCTGATCCTCCTCCAATCGCCCGGAAGACTAGGAAGCCTCTAAGATTCCTACAGCGATCGGCCACACGACGAATGGCATTCATTGAGCGATCCAACAATTCGCTGGCCATCAGATTGTAACCCCGTGCAAAGTTACTGCCACTATCGTCCTTGCCCGAGATTAAAGTATCCGGATGGAATAGATTGCGGTAGGAGCCCGTGCGGATTTCATCTGGAAAGATGGACCTAAAGTATTAAAAACAAGAAAGGAAAGCTAACTTCGGGCGGAGCCGAAGTTGATATACCCTTGCAGAATATTCTGTAAATAATATTCTCCAAAATTATTCATACAATGCATTCTAAATACTCATAAAAAGCCCAACTTCCTAACTTTAAAAACACCAAAGTTATGGCATTTTCAATCGTTCAGTTATATGGCAGCTATAGGATATAGTCGGCCGATCCCTATAAAATTTGGTTGGTCGGATTGATTGGCCAAATATAAAATTCATAGAAAATCCCAACTTCCTAACTTTAAAAACACCAAAGTTATGGTATTTCCTATCGTTATATGGAAGCTATAGGATATAGTCGGCCGATCCTTATGAAATTTGGCAGGTCGAATTGATTGGCCAAATAAAACAGCCATCGAAAATCCCAACTTCCTAACTTTAAAAACACCAGAGTTATAACATTTCCTATCGTTCAGTTATATGGCAGCTATAGGATATAGGCGGCCGATCCCGGCCGTTCCGACTTATATACTGCGTGCAAAGGGAAGAAGGGTGTGTGCAAAGTTTCAATTCGATATCTTTAAAACTGAGAGACTAGTTCGCGTAGAAACAGACAGACGGACAGACGGACATGCTTATATCAACTCAGGAGGTGATCCTGATCAAGAATATATATACTTTATAGGGTCGGAGATGTCTCCTTCATTACGTTGCACACTTTTGACCAAAATTATAATACCCTCTGCAAGGGTATAAAAACTTTACTTCATTTTTATACCCTTGCAGAGGGTATTATAATTTCAGTCAAAAGTTTGCAACGCAGAGAAGGAGACATTTCCGACCCTATAAAGTATATATATTCTTGATCAGCATCACCAGGAGAGTCGATCTAGCCATGTCCGTCTGTCCGTCCGTCTGTCCGTCCGTTTCTACGCAAACTAGTCCCTCAGTTTTAAAGCTATCTGCTTGAAACTTTCGCAAAACTTGTCTTTCTATTGCAGGTAGTATATAAGTCGGAACGAGCCGGATCGGGCGACTATATCATATAGCTGCCATATAACTGAACGATCGGAAAAGCCATAACTTTGGTGTTTGTTAAGTTAGGAAGTTGGGATTTCCTATGGGTATTTTATTTGGCCAGTCAATCCGACCTACCAAATTTCATAAGGATCGGCCGACTATATCCTGTAGCTTATATATAACTGATTGATCGGTAATGCCATAACTTTGGGATTTGTAAAGTTAGGAAGTTGGGATTTTCTATGGCTTTTATATTTGGCCAATCAATCTGACCTACCAAATTTCATAAGGATCGGCCGACTATATCCTATAGCCGCCACTTAACTGAACGATTGGAAATGCCATAACTTTGGTGTTTTTAAAGTTAGAAAGTTGGGATTTTTTATGAGTGTTAAGAATGCATCAAATGAATAAGTTTGGAGAATATAAATCGGAATATTCTGCAAGGGTATTTCAACTTCGGCTCCGCCCGAAGTTAGCTTTCCTTTCTTGTTAACAAAGACATACCTATAACAGTGGGCTCAGTGTCGATCATGACAAGACGAGGCTGCACACATGGTTGACTGCTGGTGAACTCGAAGAAGGTCAGGAATGAGTCGTCGAGCGGCGTTTGCGTAAGCCTTCCATTGGCCAAAATGCCATGCTCCAGGCAGAAGAGCTCCCAACAGGCGTTGGCTATCTGCACACCGGCCTGGCCAATGTGGATCTGGATGATCTCCCCCTTTCCGGACATGTGTCATATCTTAATTTCAACCATTAATTTCCTTTCTTTGGAGAATTATTTTACCAAAATTGAAGCCAACCAATTTTTTCTTGACAATCTGAACTAGGAAAACTTTCCTCCACAATCGAATTTAAGTACATAACATTGATTTATTGTCCGCGCGCGGATTAATCAGTTTTCAAAGCGTTAGATACATGTAGATACAATTTATTTAGATATACAGATACACTCTTATAGTTATTTAGGTAATTCCGTGCTCGAGTACTTTGCCATTGTAAATTGGAATGTGTTAGAAGTCAGAATTGATTTGTGGCGATCTACAAAAAAATTCACCTGCATCTGTAAGCAGATGCATACGTCTGTGTATAATACAAAAGCAGTCGCGAAGTTAAACTACGTGAATAATTTACAAAATATTAATAAAATAAAACAATACATTTCGGATTGGGTAGTGCAAGGACTAAAGTTTATACACTTTATGTTTATATGAGTTATGCAGTGCATTTCACAACTATAAGACAGTAAATTATGATGGAAATTATCAACTATGTACGTGTCTTTAAAAAACTTTGGTTTAAAGATTTGTTTCTTCTTTTTTGACTAGAAAGAAAAAGTATGGCAAGTAGCCTATTTTGCAAATGAGATAATTTAATATTATGAGTTAATGAGTTAATCAAAATTAAATCGGATGCAATTACTTTTAAACTTACATTTAAAAAATCCTAAGCCTGGAAAATAAACAATTTTTAAATAATAAATACATAAAATATGTTTCGAAACATTTCCTTTTTTCGTTTACTTAATTAATCGTCCTGGAATAAAAATCTGGCTTATAGTCCTAAAACGCACTGTCTTTTTGTTATCTATTCAATGTTTTGTTCTGAAGCTGCTAATTTGTTCAAGGCTTTTGTATGAACTATCTAAAGAAGCGACTGCTCCAGCAGAATACGCTCGAAACCGGGTGGTGGACCATGAGAAAAGTTGTCTAGAATAATGTCCAGAATGGCACCATTGCCAACTGAAAATACAAAAATTTAGATTTGGTCAACTTAAGCGACACTACACTCACCATAAATAACGGGAAACAGTGCTGCTCCTCGAACGTTTCGGAAGGGAACCTCCAGATTCTTTCCATTGAAATAGAAATTCAGTTCCACATGATCGAAGGCCACACCCAAAATGTCGCCCTCATCGGGAAAATCACGCTGTGGTGATGCTATCAAAGAATCACCGATACCAACATCGGATGGTGCAACTCCGGTGGTCATCAGCAGATCTTCCTGCTGCAGATCCTCGATGGCAATGAGTCCGGCCGCCTTGGCAGCACTATTGTTCAGGATTCCATTGGTCGTCCTCGACGGCTGGGTGGTGCAAGCCGCCTGCACCACCGGTCGGAACTCCTCCTTGTCATTGTGGCGCGTGGCATTGTCGGAGCACAGGCACCAGGACTCGCGGTCTCCACCACCACTTTTGCGACTGAGATCCGTTTGCCGGGTAGCCAAGCCCACGGACCAACTGCCTCCCTGCTGGATCTTCACCTCGAAGTAGGATTTCGACTGCACCAGAGGAGCTGTGGCCAGTACGCCTCCAGTGCCCGTTACGCGCAGCTGATGCGACAGCAGGATTACATCGGATCCTGGAAAATATATAAAACTGTATCAAACAGTTTTCAATAGCTATTTAATAGGGCAATAGCCCTATGTGACTCCAGTCTAGAGTGCTATGGAAACATTTTTCAATAAAATTGTAACCGAATCTGGATGAGATTTCTGTAGTACATCTTATTGTTTGTTTTTCGAAGGAGTTTCCCACATTGTTGTACTCAAAGTTTTGTAGATAAGTACTGATATGATATCATAGCTGGCTCTAATCGAAATATTCCAAATGCGTATATCTTTATTCATATCCATTCATTCAATCATTATTGAATCATACTTAAGGTACAGTTGGGAAAAGTTTTGTTTGCTATGAGGAATACAACAGTACTTTTCCGAGATATATTTTTTGATAATAATAGGAACATTGATCTGACAATACATATATGTATGTATCTTGATATCTTTGGGTTCTGTTCCAGAAATCTCATTTAAATAAATTCGGATGTACGGCTTAAAGTGAATTGAATTTGGTTAAAAGAGCATATATAACTTAAGATATTAATGTATACAACTTAATATAATTTTACCCATATGCGCTGCATCCAGGTGAACATCGGGCTCCCGGAGGCGACTGGCCGCAGCCGTTGGTTTCCTCATGTGTCCGCCATTAAGACAGGTGCGTAGGCAGCAGAACATCCCAAAATCTATGTAAATTTCGCAACTGTTTTGCTTAAATCTTATTTAAATTGGATTTTATGAGACGTGAATATTTTTCGCTGTTTTGCAAACAGCTGTTTTGTGTTTTTCTTGCCAATGGTCATACTAACTGCAGTATTTTCTGGTATATATCGTAAATATCGGATAAAGAATGTGAGATATAGGTGGCGCTATTTATATTTCTGGGCGATATGGTTAATTATAGTTTTAAAATTGAATTTTCTATGACTGTAATTATTTGTACAGTATAATAACAATACTAAACAAAAAATAATAAGATATACAAAAATTCTTGATTAAGACATTATACCTAGTTCGTATGATGTCCGCAAAAAGAAAATGTAAAAATGGCGCCACCAGCCATTAACAATCTTTTCTGTTGCAGTTTAAATTCAAGAAAGTGTTATGCTCAATTTTCTTTATTTTTAAGGCATTTTAGTGAAGTCAGGAACAAATCCAATTACTCTTCGGCGCACTTGTCGTAATTGGCAACCAGCCGGCGGTACAGATTTGAGACCCTCGAGCTCTTGTGGCACACAGTTCCACCGCCCCTCTGCAACTGACCCTGCTGTCGGTTGATGTCGCCCACGCAAATCCAATCGCCACCGCCAACACGCCAGTGATAGATCAAAATGCCCGAGGGACGGGACACCGCCCACTTGGAGTGATCCTGGGTGGTCCTGAAGTCCACCGAGAGCTCCTGATTGGAAATGGACTCCACGTTGAGGACCTTGTCGGATTTCTCGCAGCTATTTGGCAAATTGCCGGCACCATCGCGCCAAGCCTCCACGTAAAGGGTGACATCCAGAGCGGGGGCCACCACATCGGCATACAGCTCCACATTGGCACGTCCACTCTTTCCAAACAGCCGGAACTTCTTGCCATCCAAGCTGCGCAGCTCCACTTCCTTCTGGAACGGCGACTCCGTGCGCCATTGGCCATGCAGAGCTCTTTCCAAGCTCGGGAACAGCTCATCGGAGCGACTGACCAGCGGATTGCGTTCGTAGTAGAAGTGCGGCTCATTGTAGACCAAAATCTGACCCACCTTCTCCAGATCCTCGGCCTTCAGCGTGATGCATAGCATGCTCTGGGCGTAATTCTCACCCGACTCGGGGTAGGTGTAATCGGGAACGGTGGGATACTTGGGCACCGAGTGGACGAGCCAAATGGCATGTTCTCCATCACTGGCCACCACTCCTTTGGCATGTCCTCCGCTGCTGAAGACAGTGCCATTCGGCAGCTGATCGTTGTAGGCGGCCAGCAGGGTGTGATTGGGATCGGCATTCAGGGGGTTAAGGGTCTGGGCTGGCAGGGACAAGGGATCGCTGATGAACTTCCCGGACATCTGCCAGGTGTCGTAGCTCTGGCTGGTCACATACAGGTACTTCAAGCCACTTTTGTCCTTGCCCAAATCATTGTGCTGGTAGTGCTTCGGCAGCTTGTACAGATGCCACCTGAAAGTGTAGAGCGAAGTCAGAGAAGGAACATAATAATAAAAAATATTTTAAATATACATAAAATAAATATAAAATATAAGTATGTCAATTTATGGATTTTAAATAATAATAAATAATAATGGATTTGAATAATAAGAAAAATTACCACTGATCTACAAAAATAATCCATGCTGAATCAAAAGTAATTCCCCTACTGTTAATAAATGAGCCAAATAATCAGCCTGTAGCTTTGCTTATATAACTAAATCAGAATACTAAAAATATGTTGGGACTTGAATTAACAAAATCAACAAAACTGGTTAAGTATTGACATTTTAATTATTTTGAAATGTTAAATACACAAACCATATTTCTGTATGCAAATGTTTAATGGTGTGTAAACAGCAATACAAAATAAAACGATAAACAACGTGATGAATAATGACAAAAAACGAAAATAAACTGATTAAAAAAACTGCACTATTTGTAATCTTCTAAATGTACTTACCAATCCACATCGTTGCCTGATTCATCCTTGCAGGACACTTTTGCTTTGGCTTCGCTTAGGCATGAACACCAAACGAGCAGCAAGGCAAAACACAGAGATCTCATTGTAGAACCTTTAAGTTGCTCGGTCGGAATACAACTAAATGAGAGATAATGAATCTATACCAATCAACAGCTTGTCCCATACAGGGTGTCTCAACCGAGCAGAGATATCTGTGTCAATCTGTTTCACATTTCTTCCATAGTTAAAATAAATAATAACTGAGTTATCTTTATGTTTGCTTGCTTCTTCTTAGAGCTGAATTTATAAATAAATGACCCGTTTTGTGGTTTTTGTACTGAGCTAATCAACACATTCTATGCCATTAGCAACTTATTGCCAAAGATCAGTCGACCAGAGAGCTATGCGATAAGCAAAACAACTAATAATGCAGCTACAACGAATATATATTTCACCCTATTCCAAAAAATATATTTGAAATTTAATTTGAAAGAAGAAGGTTAATGTATTGGGTAGGTATATTTCTTAATTTCTGTTTATAAAAATTATGTATATTAAAAATAAATAAATTTGTTGGGAATAAATGAATTTCGAGGTTACACTAAATATTATTTGACTGATTTATTGTTTTTTTTTTTAACTCGGAAAACAAATTCTGTACATAGCTATGTACCCACCTTGGATGTACCATCTAATACAAACCCATGGAAATCGAACCAATTTCGTTATCATCGCCAAGACAAAGCCCATTCCATCGTGTGGCACAACAAATTCCGTTTCTTTACAATTACACAAAACAATTGTTAAAGTTTTTATTTATTATTTGTATTATTATTATTATAATTTGTCGCCTGCTGCAAACGCGATTTGTTTTTCTGCTACCCCTTAGCTGCAGGGCATATCGTTTGTGCTTCCCTCGATCGTGATCGCTTGCAAATATTATCATTATCAAATTGTATAATTTGTCTTGCGGGCTTGCCCCTCTGCTATTATTGAATTTAAATAATCTGCTTGGTAATTTGAAATGAATTCAATTTCGTTTAGTTCTTATCGCTGGTTGCTGTCTGTGAAAAAATGGTTCACCCTTCTGTCGGTTCGGTTTGCTGATCTGATCTGATATATTCGGTTCTTGTCAATCATTTGTCACTGCCAATCGGTTGGTATTGCCATTTAGTTTTATATTTAACTTAACTGTACCGATTTGTTATGTCATTTCTTTGGTTTCGTATGCAACAATACATTTAAACTCACAATACAATATTTTCGCTAAATATTTTTTATGTTTTTGTATCCATTTTTTTATAGTAGTTAATAATTTATTAATATTTTGTATGGTTTTTCATTTTTTTGGTTTTTCAAATATATATATAAAGAACAAGGCTGATATTTATATTTATATATATACGAGTTCTGTTTCTGGTTTATGTTAGTTTTATAATAATATTTAGCTATATGTTTTCTTTTTCATTTGCTTTGATCAAAATCAATTTGTTTTTTACAATATTAGCAAAAGATCTTTGTTCGATTTTTAAAAAGAAAGTCGTATTTTTGTTTTGCGAAAATGTTAAATAAATGAGCCTCAAAATAGACAAATATATGCCATTTGTTGTAGTTTTAATATTTTAATTATTATTAATCATTATTTTCATATTATTTTCTGATAAAAGTAGACTCAACTTTAAGTTATGCAAATAAAAATTGCATTTTCCCGTTAGACTTCGGTTTTCTTTTTTTTAATAATTTCATAATTCTCTTGTTGTTACACCGTTGAAAACTGCTGCGCATAATTGTGGCTGCTTTTCATTTATATATAGTGTATATATATGTGTATATATAATTTTATTCGGGCACGAGTTTGATATGTTTTGACTTGTGTTATCTTCATTTTTCTGCTGGTTTTTCTTTACCTCTGCCATGATATTTTCAATATTCAATACCAGTTTCCATTCCTACTTAACTTTCTACAGATACTATACATATGTATGTCTGTATATAGATATGCATAGTACGTTATGTATTACAAATGTACAGCGAATTTCTCTGCTCTGTCCTTAGCCAGTTGTAATTGAGTATAATGCCTTTCTAGTTGGCTCTCCCGCAAATGACTCAAAACTTTAAGTGGGGAGAGATTCATATATGTAGTATAATATATGTAATTGTATAGTTGGTTTTAATTTTCTTGCAAAAATTTTCACTAATTTAAAATTCGTTTCTTCAAAGGTTTATCGCGTGTGTGTGTGTGATTTCAAATGAAACAATAATGAATTTGTTTAACGAACAAAATATAAAGTTTTATTATGCATAATTAATACCGTCAATTGAAAAGTTCTAAGTTAAGGCTACACAAATGATATAAGTATATTTATATAATGGTTTATAATAGAGGTATACAATACATATACATATAAATTACTTAAAAATTAGTATTGAATTGTTGTTAATATAGTTTTTTAGGCAAACATAAGGCAATTTGGGAGGGAACTTAAATTAAACAAAGAAAAGTACGCAATCAAAATATTTTCGAGACGCAAATTATAGCAAATTCAATAAATACAATAGAATAGAATATTTACTGTTACTGCTTTATAATTACTGTTACTTTTTACTGTCTTTCTATTACTGCTGCCACATATGTAGATATGCCATTACTATGTAAGCGTATAGCTAGCATTTATGTAAGTAGTTTCATAATCTATTACTAAGCTTTCATTCAGTTATGCTTTCTTCCCCTTTTTTTGGTAACTGCTTTTCTGCCTTTTTACTCTTACAATGTTTAAAAATTTAAAAACCACATCAAAACATATCGGTTTTATTTTTCCTTAATAATTTTTCTTGTAAAAGTTTCTTCTCATTTTGTTCATTATCCCTTTGCTGATATGTATTTGTTATTTTTACTTTTTTTTGTAATTGTTATTTAGTTTTCGTTTGTTTCAAAAATGTTTTAATATATGTGTGTGTATATATATTCATATAATGTTCCCATAATTCATATTGTTTAGTTTAGGTTTTCTGTCATTCATTCATTTTAGCTTTCTTTAGTTTATAGTTTACGAGCTAGGTTTTCCTCTTTTCTTCTGCTGTTGCTGGGATATTCCCAATATCTAGTTCAATATTAGCTTGCTGCAGATTTGTAAAATCTGTAAGTATATAGCTATGAAATTTAGATTAAAGAATGTCTGGAAATCAAGCCTCGAAGTGGTTTTTGGGGGTGGGGATTTAACAACCTTCCACCGCGCTGGTTTTCCTTCTTTGCTTTCTGTCGTGAATGAAAATTGCACAAGATTTTCCCAAATACACACACACACACACACACATGCACAGTCACACACACTTATGCGTATTCTTCATTGCTTTTGTTGCATACTTTTGGGCTCTTTGACCACTCTTAGGCGCTAAAAATTAATTTCGAAAATATTTATTAGCATCTATTAAATCTTGTTTTGTTATTTATGCTTATTTGTAGTTGTAAATATTTTTGTTTTCCGTCAACGGGCTGCTTGATTTTTTTTAATTGTTTTAAAAGGCGCAATTTTATGATATGCATTAGTATATTATGTATAATTAAACATTTCCTTGCTTATAGGCTAAAACTTTAACTAATTTACTTGTCTTTGTGGCGAACGTGTGCGTGTGTGTGTGTTAGGATTGCAGACTTATAAGTAGATATCTGTTCTTAACTTCGAATGATAAATTTTCAAACCAACGCGACGCTGGCGAAGAGATGATATTTTTGGGCAAGAGGAAAGCAAGAAATGTAATTGGACGGAATATGCATTTTACATTCGACTAAAGTTAGACAGGAAATTAAATAATTAAATATTTTAAGAAAAATGTATAGAAAAGGGTTACAACTTTACCAATTAATTTATCTTTTTCTTTAGTTTTTTCATATTATCTTTTAACAATTGTGTTTTTTTTTCAAATATGCCTTTGGTATGTCTAGTCACATTTACCCTAAACTAAACTTTAAAAAACATTTAAAATTAGTTGATTTACTCGTGGGTCTTTTCTGTTTTTTGTTTAACAAATTGTGTGTGAAGTGGTTAACATAACTTGTTAAATTAGTAAGGACAACTTTGGTAAAATTTGAAGATTTTATCCATATATATATATGCTTAAATTGGTTTAAACAAGGCTGAACGAACTCTTTAAAAAAAAGTTGAAAATTATTATGTAAAAAGCTTGCTTGTTTTCGTATTTAACTATATATAGTTGTTAGCATTTAAGCTTTACATTGTTTTCGTTAATCATTAATTGTAGTTGGTTTCTGCTGTTTTTTTGCGTTTAGTTACAATTGAATTTGTTTTTGTTCTTTTTGGTAGTTATACATACTCGATTTATGCTTGCTACGTAAGATGATATGCAATTGATTTTATTTACTCGCCCTTGTTTGCTGTTACCTCTTCTACACTCTCCCCACCTCATCCGATCTCCTGCGCCCTCCCCCCACTAAATCGATCGTTGGTTTAGCAAGAAATGTGATTTGATTGTTCTAGCATTTCGAAAGTTAGTTAGGAATAGTTTCTCAATATTTAGATGGAGTCCTTTAGGTTGGGGGCCCTCTAGTAAAGTTCAAGTCTTTGTAGGGGAAACGCAGAAAATGATTAACAAAACTTTAAAAAGAATACATATGTTTCTGGGCGGAAAGTTTAGAGTGTCCTGTGCCAGTTTCTGTTAAAGTTTCGTTTCAGCTTTTCTTTTTTGTTAAAAATCGTTTTGTTCGAGTCTTCGCTTCACTACAGCGCACCTGCAACGTTCATCCCAAGTCGTCGATATGTCCTATCGGGTAAATTTCAAATTCACATTTAAATTTTGTTATTCTTACGTTTTTAAGAAATATGTTTCGAAACCAGCTTTCAGTATTCCTCAATATAAATTTAAATTTATACGATGACGTCGACTACTCGTTGTGGTTGACTTGTAGAATTTTCTTGTTGAGTAACATTTTGAAAATTACCTTACTAGATATACAATTATTACATTAATGCATATATTTAAATTGTTTTGGTTTTGTTTCGTATTTTTTTTTTTTTATAATTCTAGAAAGAGAGCTATTTAAAGGGCACATTCGGTTAAGCTATAATTATATATTTTTCTTCATCCTTAACTTTGTTTTTATTTTATTCTCTTACACTGCTTGATACATAAAAAAAAGAATAAAAGAATAAGAATTTTATGTCTCAATTCCATTTGTTAAAAGTCGGTTAAGATCGGGGATGAACGAGGGAGTAGTAACAATAAAAGAAACTAATAATTTCAAACAAAAAACCTTTAAACAAAATCAATTTATCAAGCTAAAAAAACACTAAATAGGTGTAAATAAACAACAAATTCTTGATCAGCATGCCATATATACGTTATATATATATATAGGTTTATGTATATATGTGTATTCGTTTATAGGGGCATATCGGATGTATTGCAACTAACTTAGTAAGTAGTTCGCTCAGCTTCCGATCTATCGTAAATTGTATATTTTACTACAAGTTTATCCCGTTTTTGGTTTCCACTACAATCTTTTTTGTTGCCTGTCGAAAAATTTCACTAAACTGGGTTACGGGGTCTGCCTTTTCTTTCTGTCACATATAAATTAACTTCTTTTTGCGTTTTTTTTCATTTTGTTTTGTTTTTTTTTTGCATTTTTTATATATTTTTTATATCTAGAACTAAAGGTTTGCCTCCTCGCATGGATCCGTTGCATGCGGAGCTTTGTTTGCCCTCGACTTTCAAACTCAAATGTGATTTCATCAGGCTGCTATGTGACTGACCGCCGGCAGCACATACGAATAGATGTGGTGCGGCTGCATCTGCTGCTGTTGGTGGTGCGGCTGGTGGAGGTGGTGGTGCGGCGTCGCATAATGGTGGCTCAAGTTGCCACCGGGTCAGGTTGCTGTCGGCGTCATCAAGAACTGTTGCTGATGATGATGATGGTGGTGGTGGCTCAGGTGTTGCTGTTGGGCCTGCTGCTGTTGTTGCTGCTGCTGCTGCTGCTGGTGGTGCTGGTGGTGCGCTGTCTGGTGGCTATGGTGGTAGTGCTGCGCTGCTGCATGGTGGTGCTGCTGTTGCTGTTGCTGCTGCGTCTGGTGGTGCACTTGCGTCTGCTGTTGCTGCATTTCGCGCTCTAGCTTCTTAGCGAGCAGATCATGCCGTGATTCCATACCCGCTCCTCTGAAAATAATTATCAAAATGAAAAAGCAAAAGTTAGTTTTGGTCAGTGTACGACGTCTACGGATTTTAATGGTGCTTCGTGGCTACGCATGCTGGCTATTTTAGTGACTATGTGTAGACTACCCATGCGTGGACTTAATAATATTTTATTTTTCTAAATTTTGGGCAAAGGAAAATAAATCAACTTACTGACATTTATTTTAAACAACTGAACCATTTTCTTATTATTCAATTAATATTTTTCTTTAAAAAATTTGTAAGATGTATTCAACTATCTTAAAAGAAGTCATTCAAAATTTGTAAAGAAAGAACGGATTTTAATTTCTTAAAGGTTAAAAAATAGGCTAGCTTTAAAAACAAGATAAAATACTTCAAATATTATTACTATTAGTACTAAAAATATTAAAATAATCCAAGGCCTCTGCGTTTTAATACATTTGCAATCAAAATTTTCCATTTGTTAGTGATTATATTGAAAACAGCTTTATCATGCCAACCTTTCAATATGATATTCAAAAGCGAGCAAAACAACCTACAATATCGTGAAGAAAAGTTCATGGCTTGAACAAAAATATTTTAACGCTCGAACGTTTAACGTTGTTGCTGCAGTGTTGTTAAGTTAAGTTGTTGGGGCAGTCGAGTGGGCTATGGGTATGGCAATATGGGTGTGTCATGCTGCGTTTAATTTTTGCATTTTTTATGAAGTTGTTGCTGCTACTACTGCTACATTTTCTTGCAGCAAATTGAAAAAATGAATTTATGTGGTCTTTTGGCATTTGAAATACGTGAGTCACAGTCCACACACGAGATAGAGATAGAGATATAGATATAGATATAGTGGTGCCTAAGTCAGTGGTTGGGGTGCAGTCTCCCAACGGAAGCGAGCATTTAGCAAGCGGATGTCTAGGATGTTGCCCCACCACCATTTTGCCTTTCTTCTCTCTGTGGGTTTTAACTTGTTATGGCCGCTGTTGTTGGCCTGCTAACTTTTTGTGTGCCATAATTTGTATTTAAATGTGGCTCCAATTGTTATGACTATGAGTGTGTGTGAGTGCTCCGGACCAAAACTGAAATGCTTTCGGCCATCCCTTA
This sequence comes from Drosophila fuyamai, assembly GCA_018153365.1. Taxonomy (NCBI): domain Eukaryota; kingdom Metazoa; phylum Arthropoda; class Insecta; order Diptera; family Drosophilidae; genus Drosophila; species Drosophila fuyamai. Next base: position 6,887,113 of record JAECXW010000116.1, on the reverse strand, counting down.
GGTAGGTTCTTACTTGTTGTTGCTGATTGCTGCTGGATTGTTGCTTGCTGCTGATGATGTTGCTGCTGTTGTTGTGGTGTTGGTGGTTGGTAGCATGCAAAGTAAACGGGCAAGCTTAACAATAACAATTTGCAAAATTTTATAAATACTTAATAGGGTTCGCTTTTATTTTTTGGGGTTAGGGTAGGGCAGTGAAACGGTTGGGTCTTTTTAGGGGTCATGCATATGAGGGATTTTCGGGCCTGGGCAAAACCTTTTTGCGGATTGAATGGCTTACTCTAATATTTATGGGCCAAAGGGTGTGCAGTTTAGTGGAGCAACTAATGATAATGGTGGGTTCGAGATTACTCTACACAGACTTAGAAGAAACTTGGTTCATTTGGTTCACCCAGGATAATACATACGTCTCTAAAGAGATGATTTTGGTGGTGCTGATTTGGATGATGAAGTTGGTGGTGCTGTAGTGAGTTAACAACAACGCTAGTGGTGGTGCTGTTGGTGGTGGTGCTTGCTGCGGTGCAGGGTGCTGCCACGGTCAGCTGAAGTTGCTGCTGCTGCTGCTGCATTTGCTGATGCTGGTGGTGCTGCATTTGCAGTTGCTGTTGCAGTTGCTGCATCTGGAGTTGCTGTTGCTGTTGTGCCGACGGCGGTGGTGCAGTGACCAGCAAGTGCTCCACCCCACCGCCGCCGTTCAGGATGAACATGGGTGGTGGTGGTGCAGCAGGGGGTGGTGGTGGTGGCGGTGCCTTGGTGGTCATGATGGCCATCTCATTGATCATTTTGCTGCGCGCAAACTCGATGCGAATGGAACCGCGATCCGAGCTGAGCAGATATTTACCCTGCAGCTGCTGCATGGCCTGAGATGCGCTCGGTGGGTCCTTGAACTCGATGAATGCCACCGGATGTTGCTGCACCGCAGCGGTGTTGCTGCTGCCGCCGCCGTTACTGGTGGAGCAGCTTGAGCCAGTTGCTGCTGCCATGGCTGGTAGTGGGTCAAGAGCAGTCGCATGTGTTGTTGTGGAGTAGGAAGTTGAAGTTGGTTTTGTTGAGGTCAGAGTTGAAGACAAAGTCATAGGCATAGAAGTTGTGATTGGGTGCGTACCTTTTGTGTGCATTCGTAGGCGACAAAAGCCAGGCATACTGTGCATATTATATATCATAGTTGGGTATATATATAATTTTTTGTTAGATATATATGTCGGTTATCATGTATCATACAAGAAGAGTGATCGGGTGGGATGGTGGGCAACAAACGAACCAAGGAAGAGAACGCAAAAATTTTCGGTTAGTACTCGGTTAAAAAAGTTCACAAAGTGCCATCAAGAGTGGTGGTTGTTATGGTGGTTATGTGTGATCGGGTGGTTTATACTGTGGTTCCCTGTGATCTCAGTGCGGTTTTCATTGTCTCAAAACAAAACAAAACTAAAACAGCATGGTTCTTGACAGAGTCAGAGTCAGTTGTGTGGAATTTACCTAGAGAACACCTCCTTCAGCTCGTGCTCGGACACAAACTGGCCCAGATTGGCCACGAACAGCGTGGAGCAGGGCGCATTGGCCGCGATCTGTGGGTTGGCCGGGTGGCTGGCGTTGTTGGTGGATCCGGCGGGACTGGCCAGCGCCGGACTCGACAGATAGTGGTGGTGCGAAGCAGCAGCAGCTGCAGCGGCAGCGGCCGCAGCCACATTATTGGCGGCCGTCGCAGCGGCACTTTGTGGAGCGGCAGCAGCGGTGGCCGCTCCCGCAGCCGCAGCCATGTGAGCCATCGCGGCTCCGGGATGAATAGCAGTTGTCTGATGATGTGGCGGCATGGTCATTTGAGTCTGAAAAGGGGTAAGGAAAGATTTAAACACTTGTAATAAATTTTAAAAACACGATTGCCACTTTACACGATAATCAAGACTTCCAGACTGAAACTTGGAATAGTAATTTTTTCGCTCAACTTATTTTCTTTGAAATATTTAATTTTGTATATATTTGAACGTAAAAATTGTTTAAATAATGTGAGTCTAGGGCTTAAGTAAATATTGCTCACACGACCCATTAAGCATTAACTTTTATGGGAAATTGGTTATTAGATTTATGTTCGATTTTTACAATTTTTCTGCCGAATATGTTACTTATACATTGAAATTGATTTTAACTTTTTTGATTTATTAAGCATAAGATTATTTATGTCACCATAAATATGAGTCATGAACGAATATTTATTTATTATTAATTAACTGTGAAAACTATTTCAGTAGCTAACTGATAAACCTTGATTTTTAAAAACTTCGTTTTTTAAATATTGCTTATATATTTCTTATTTAATTGGTGGTGGTCCAGTTGATTTAATGCTGAATTGGCAGTTAGACAATCGTTGTAGAAGATAATATCACACTTACTTGATGCATAGGCTGCTCCATTACTTTGTCTGTATTTAGTCAGAGATAGGAGCGCACTGGCACCTGCGGATGCAGGGCCGGATGCACTAGTGTTGCATGCTGCAGGGCAGCTGCTCCGGGCAATTCAGCGGCGGCGGCTGCCGAGTAGGCTAGCGGATGATGCCATAGCTCCGGTCCGCCCGGAAAGAAGGGCCCACCCAGATCTGCGAGTCGAGAAGAATGATAGTGGAGTAAATCAGATGGCAGCTCACCTAAGTAACTATTATACACAGGTTTTAGTTGACAAAAATCTAAATGGTAAAAACAAGAACGGTTTCCCAAACGAAAAAAAATATATATTAAGATATGATTTTTTTCATGTTTAAAGTTCGTTGTCTCAGTCTTTCGTTTTTTTAAGGTAAGAATTGAATTTAGTAAGTCATTACAATTTTACTGCATTTTATAGTTTAATTATTATAGAATGCAATATTAAATATAAAAAGTTATCGCATTTTTATAAGATCTCTGAACGTTATTGGCACTTTACTACTAACTTTTAGCTAATTGGCTTATTTTCTTCTGTTTTTAGGCGTGTATGGTCTTGGTATTTCTGAGCGTGTGTGTGAGTTGCACAAAGTGTAACAAGTGATCAAAGTGCGGTACATTATAGATGTTTTAGTTGTTGCTGTAACCTAGTTGGGAATATATATATATAACTCAATAGCGACTCGAAGTATGCAGAGATAACAATTTGATATGGTAGATATAGCATACAAAAGTATTTACGATATATATATGCTGATAAATATATATATATATATATATATATGTATATATATATATTAAGTTGTGTGCACTTGAAGCAAGTTTTTTTTCATTTAATAATATATTTTCAACTGCTTAATTGTAGTGTGTAAGAGTGTGTGAATGTGAGTGTTTAGTGTGTGTGTGTAGTATTGTCGATAGTTAGGAGGTGCTCGAGTACGCCTTCGGTTCGGATTTCTTGTACCCTTAAACATATTATTGGTTTTTCATAAATATCAACTACAGACACAAAAGGAAAACGAAACAAAATTAAAGAAATTAGCAGCTGCCGAGTTCTCATTTTTGTATTTTGTTTTTCTTTTGAATTTTTTTTTATTTTTTACTTACGTCCAGTGAGTGGGTGCATCAATGCAGGATGTGAGGCTGTTGTCGCTGTATTGGGCTGTGGTTTGGGTTTGCTCACTTTCGTGTTACTCTTGGCGAATTCCAAGCGAATTGTTTGGGGCATATCGGGATCGAAGCGTACACCCTGCTGTAAATGATCAGATCAAAATACAGCGGTTTGTATTTTCTTTTTTTTTCATGTTCAAAAGTTTCGGGGGGAGATTTTTCAAGTATTTCTTTTGCAACAATTCGCCAAAAATAATTTTGAATGTCGCGTGAAAGTAACGTTTAAAAAAAAGGAAACTGGTGGTAAAAAATATGTTTTATATTTTTTGAGAGAACTATTGCTTAAGGTCTGGGGCGGGATACATTCAACGTAGAATTTTTATTGCACGGTGACGGCTTTGCAATCTGAGTTTTTGGAAGGGGTCTTTGCAGCTGGATTTGGCTATAAGTGTATTTTTTTGGGGTCTTAAGACAAAGAGCGCTTAGAATTTCAATGAAATTCACCATCAAGGGAAGTCCTGTTATTAATCTTATAAAATTTAAGTTTTCATCTATTTTTTTGTATAGTGAACAACAAAAACAAAAGTTATTCATTATATATGTTGTGTTTAAAGATCGATTGGAATAAACAAATTTAAAAGTAAAATCTTTTGTATGAAGTCTTCTATGTCCTATGTCTTAACAATGTGAGCTAATATCATTGAACAGAAATGTTTTGAGCTTATAGGTTTCGTCAAAATCTCGGATGAACATAACTAGGCATTTCTAGAAATTGTATAGTGCTCTTCCCGGGGGCGTGGTGGCTTTAGGGGTCGTGACAGGGGAAGGGGCATGCACCACAGGCTCGAGACGTTGCTTTCATTTGGTTTGCTGTTCTGGTTGTTGGTGCTTTTTGCTGTTGCCATTTTTGCAGAATTTCTTGCCAGAGATGAAGGTGTGTGTGTGTGTGGGTGTGATGAGTGTACCAGTTTACATGTGTATTTGGGTTCTCTGCGTGTCAAAGTGTTTTGTAGAATGAGCAAATTAAAGGGGAGGGGGGATGCAAATACCAAAAACAATAAGACAACTCAAAATAAAGTTAGAGAGAGATATATAGAATGATAGAGAAAGATAGATATATATATAGAGAGAGAGCGGGACAGCGAAGGCTAGACAGAGAGGGAAACACTTAATGCGATTGGGTGAAATGTAAAGTATCTTTCTTTTCAAATGCAAGCACGTGTTCGTGTGGATTCTTGTTGTTGTTCGTTTTGTTTGCCATTGTTTTATCTTTTTTTGTGATTTTCGGGTGATGCAAACTGAGCTAAAAGCTCGATTTTTGAGCAGCGGCGACGGGGGCCTAACGGTATTTAAGCCAGGCAATACGAGTATACAAGTATTTTGATAGTTGTTGTTTCAGTACTTTTTTGTTTTCGGGTGCTTTACAATTTGTATGGTAAAAGTGTAAGATTCTTTTGCTGTAGCTGAGAATATCTTCTTCGCAATAATTTTTTGTCGTATTGCTCAAAAAAATTGCTAAAACATGTTGGTGTTCCATCGATTATACATGGTATAAAATTAGATAGAGTTAGATTTGGTGTTAATATTTACCTGCAGATCCTGTTTAGCTGCCTCTGCTCCAGCTCTTGTATGGAATGTCACAAAGCCAACGGGCTGCGGAAAATGTATAATTTATAAATGGTTAAACAAATGTTTAAAGCATTTAAAATTTTAATTTTAAACTTAGGAAAGGCTAAAAAAATTACAGTTGATCTATTAAATAATTAATGTATAATAACTTAAAAGCAAAAAAAGAAAACCAAATTTTCAAATAGCTTAAAAACTTATATAAAAAACACAGCTAAAAAATATTTCAAAGGTTTGCTTACCGATGCTGTTTTGCCATTTTTGCTAGTTACTTTCAAAAGAGATCCTTCATAGCCCTGTTTTAAAATAAATTAATTAATATTGTGTCCATGCACTTGTGTTTTATGTGTGAAAAACATACCTCGTAGGCTCTGAATAACAAATAAAGCTCGCGCGGCTTGGCATCCATGGGCAAACCACTGACAAAAAGTGTGCGAACCTGCAATATTGGGAAGATAGATAGAGAATGGTTAGATGATTGCTAGTTCACAAAAACCAATTTCCTATGATTACGTAATTAAGTTGAAACTGTCACGTTGTCCCAGCAAAAACACAAATACAACCTTCAGCCTCAATTTTCAACTTCAAATGTTTGTAATGCGCTTTTGTCCTAGCCATCCCTTTCTCTCCTTGGCCAAAAAGTTCATGACACCACTCCCACACGCACATGACATTTCAGAGGGGGGGGTGGTAAATGGGGGGTGGTAAATGAAAGCAGTGGGGGGTGGGGTCACATGTACATGCTGATAATGAAACCAAATGGAATAAGCGCCATAAACGCTGAATTCATTATGACAACGCCACGAACGTGACTCTTGTCGGCAAGAAGGGTGTGGCAAATAAAGGGCGGGCAGGGGGCTGGCTTTTGGGGAATTGTACAGGTGAGTCAAGTAACCCCATCCCCTCCATCCCACATGTGTGCTGCAGGGACTAAATGAGTCCCCAGCTCTGACAGCTTTTTATTTTTAACACCTAGGCGAAAATGTTTGAGTTGAGGTGGCAAGCGTTACCTTTGAGCGATGTGAATGTGTGGAACTGGGTTAGAGACCCACATCCTCTGTTTATTTTCGTTCTTTTTCGGGTGTATATTTTTTGTGCTGAGCAGGTAAATTTACTTTGTTGCGGGCCCTATAAGTTTTTGCATTATTAGTTTTAAGGGAAAAAGTACAAGTCTGTGAAGGAGAAGTCCATCATTGCTGTGTAGTAAAATATTATATAATAATTTCTATCACATTCCCTGCTTTTTACCTAAATATTTTCAGCTTCTGCTAGCCATGATAAAGTAGTTTGATTATTTCACTTTTAATTTCAATCACTCCTGGCTAACGTTATGTTTGCTTTTAACAACTATTAACTGAAAATTGATTTTATTTTTGAATATTCATTATCTTTCATTGAGCACTGTTCATCCTTGAAAATAAACAAATATTTATATCCTGTCTATGTTTACTAATATCAACACAACATGTACAACTTTCACGGCTCTAAAATTTATATTTTTCTGGGCATCGGATTTTTAAGACAGTTTTTTTCCCTTGCGGCTGGTGTGTTGGGTTCAAAATTAAAACGTGTTCTATCATTGCCATCTACCTTCTTTTTTTGCGGTTGCTGCTGCAATCTACCCAAACTCTGTCCTTGTGAATTTTGAATTTGTTTGTATAAAAATAGCGATACAAGCTTGCAACATGTCACGCATATTGACTAGGAGGGAAGCCATGGTTGCAGTGAAAACTTGTGTATCTCTTGGGAAAATTCAAGTGCATCTGGAAAAGGATAAGAAACATCGACAAGAGTGGCTTGCATTCACGGATAAAACACCGCAGACATTTTCACAAATTAATTAGCAAAAGTTCTGCAGCCTCGCAAATTCTCAAACTCCACCGAAAAAACAACAAATAATGGTGGGAAAAATGTTCTGTTGGGAAATGGAAGAAAAGCCAAGGTGGTTGGTTGAGGAAAAGCCTTAGCATGGTCAGTTAAATAGCAATTTAAATTAATTTTTATGCAGTAAGCGGTTTCTGCCACACGGACTTTGCTAATTGAGGGCAATAATGAGTCTGCGGGTGGAAAAGGGCAACCAGCCAAGCAGCCTAATTAGGAGAAGGCTGGTGTCGGGCTTAAACGGCTTTCCAGCTAATGGCAATTGAAATGCCATTATTAAATGCCCCAAAAAGTGTAAATTAACCAAAGGCAAGTGGCGAAAAGATGTTGAAGTTCTTGTTCATTTTTATTTGAGTATATTCTCTGAAGTTCTAGTGCTTTGCATTTCCATGTATATAGCTTTATCTCTGTCTCCGTCCGGGGACGAGGATTTGGCTTGTGTGTGCTTGTGGGCATTGCGGATAGACATTTAGTATTTTGGCAACTTCAACTGCAATTGCAACTCCAACTCCGGCGGCCAACTCTTAACTTCAAATACAAACTGTGGCTTACACACGCAAGCGATATTATATCGTGGCACTGGGAAAAATACTGTTGATGAACGGAATGCATCCACAATTTGAATTCAAAATATTATACTTGTGCCATGCAAAATAGTATTTTTGCCCTTTTTTAGTATTTTAGGTATTTTTTGTATCACTATGAGATTTTTTGGTTTTTTAGGTATGTATAAGTAAGACGACTACAGCGGAACATGTGGGTTCAATAAAGCTTAAGATACAGTCCACTCAAATCGGAAATAAACCGTGTTTATTCTTCACCATATATTTGGTCATTCGAGCCAGATCGAGCAATTGATTAACATGGATCAATTAAAGCTTTTGAAGGCAGCAAGAAGCCGTGCGAAGGCAAGTATTACGCGCTTGCTAACGGCGTCACAAGATCCACGTGCGGGATCAAACTGGGAAATTGATGAAATCACAGTCTCATTGGAAAGGCTCAACAACGTTTGGAAGGAGTTTGAGACCATTAGCGATCAAATGGCCCTTTATGAAGAAAATGAGGGGTATGTCGATCCAGCCATCGACAACGAGAGATACGAGGATAAGTACTTGCAAGCAAACACATTGTTTCACACCATCAAACGGCGCTGTCAATCATCTAATGAGAGCGACAGAGAAGGCAGCGGCGGTAGGCAATCTGGCAACCTTGGCGATGACGCATCAAGTTCATCTGGATGGGGAAACGAAAGCCTGGCTCGTTTTCTACAACAACAACAGGAACTGAATGAGCGTTTAGCTGAGCAACAATCAACGTTTTTGAGGGCAAACTCGGCAGCAAATGTAATGCACAACGAACTGCCAAAAATTCACATCAAAGTGTTCACTGGTGACTACAAGGAGTGGCCAGCCTTTAAAAACATCTTCGAGAGTACGATCCATAGCAAGCAGCATTTGACAGCAATTCAAAAGTTCCACTACTTAAAAACGTATATTACGGGAGAAGCATCTGATTTGATTCGTCATATGCCAATAACGGATGCTGCGTACGAGGCTGCTTGGAGTTGCCTAATTGATCGATACAACAGACCACGTCACATTGTCAACACTCTGCTGGAAACGTTTGTGAATCTCCCTTCGACATCCAAGGCAGACGTTACAGTTCTGCGCAAGGTGACCGACGGAGCCACGGAGATTGTACGAGGATTGGATGCAGCAGGGCAAACTAACAGGGACTGCTGGATCATACACTTCATTCTGGCCAAGATCGACGCTGAAACTCGACGCAAATGGATTGAGGGAAGCCGGGAACTTGAATCTCCGTCTGTGAATGATTTACTCAAGTTTTTAGACCGACGCTGCGAGGAATTCGAGCTCAGCAAAAGTGACTCGGACATCGACTTCAAGGGTGGCCCACAACCAAGCAAAGCAAAGCGTTCGTCACACGCTTTAGTATCGATGGAAGAAAATGCTTGTGCGAAATGTAACTCCAAGGAGCACAAAATCTACGGTTGCCCAAAGTTTGCTGAAGCATCCATCGAGCAGAGACGCACATTTGTTAAGGCAAAATCATTGTGTTTCAACTGCCTTAAGCATGGGCATGTATCACGCAAGTGTGAATCCAAATTTACATGCAGTTTTTGCCATAATCGCCACCACTCTCTCCTACATGTAGATATTTCTGGATCGCAAGCTGCTGTGACCACGACACAGCCACACACTGATGAAAAGCACATCTCAAGCGCTCCCGAAGAGGCTGCGGGGACCATCAGCCATATTGCTCGTGCGCAAGTGGCTCCCACAGTTGAGTCCTTGTGCAACGGATCAACAACGGCTACACGGCCCCAAGGGCTAAGGAAAAGTGCATTGCCAACAGCTCTGGTGTTCGTTAAAAACGCACAAGGATCGCACACTACATGTCGGGTACTTTTGGACAGTGGTTCGGAACTGTCGTACATCTCAGAGAGGTGCGTACAGGCACTTGGTCTGTCACGCTCGCCCTCACGCATTTTGGTGTCTGGAATTTCATCGATCAAGGCAGAGACAACTAGAGGCTGCAGCACACTGGACATGCAGTCAAGGATCTCCGATCATACAATGAAGGTACGTGCACACGTACTCAGCAAAATTACCTCCACGTTAGCAAGACACGATATCGACGCCTCAGCACTCAAGGTATTCGCTGGCTTTGAGCTTGCGGATTCTAACTATCAATCGTTGGCGCCAGTCGATATTCTCTTGGGCAGTGATTACGTTTGGACCGTGTTCACCGGTCAAAAGATGTTCGACGTTCAGGGCAACATCATCGCCATTTCGACCATTTTTGGATGGGTCATAACATCTATCATCACTACCGGCTATTCATCCACAACAACAATGCACACGGCTATTGACATTGACTCAACTCTTCGGCGCTTTTGGGAGCTGGAGGATGTCAACCAGGAATTCCATGGAAAACCAGAGGACGACGAAGTTGAACAGCACTTTGTGAAAACACATTCTCGGGACTCAAAGGGGCGTTACATCGTCGAACTTCCTTTCAAAAACTCCAACGAACAGTTTTCGGATACATTACAAGGAGCACTTGCAAGATTCAGGGGTGTAGAACGCCGCCTAAAGAAGGACCCCGATCTGCACTCACAGTACGTACAATTTATGCGTGAGTACCTACAGTTAGGTCACATGCGGGAATTATCACCAGGAGACATTGAAAAAGGGCCAAATTTTTACTTGCCTCATCATCCGGTAATTACCCAAAAGCTAAGGGTAGTATTTGACGGCTCATTCAAGGATACGTATGGAAAATCCTTAAACGATGCTCTACACATTGGACCCAGCATTCTTCGAAACCTCTTCTTGATTTGTATGCGTTTCAGAATGTACAAGTTCGTCTTTTCAGCAGATATTGTCAAAATGTATCGACAAATCTTTGTGGCTGCCAACCATTGTTGCTATCAGCGTATTGTTTGGAGAGAAGACGAAAGCACACCTATCAAGCACTATGAGCTTTCCACGGTAACATACGGCACGTCTAGTGCACCATTCTTGGCAGTGAGAGTCCTGGATCAGTTAGCTCACGACCACCAACACGAGTTTCCCACAGCTGCAAGGATCTTGAAGGAGCAATTTTATGTGGACGACGTACTGACAGGAGCACACACAGAAGAAGAGCTAATTCGCAATCAAAAAGAGCTGATCCAATTAATGAAATGTGCAGGCATGGAACTTGGCAAATGGGTTTCCAATTCATCACGTATCACTGACCGAGCTACTTCTACAACCGAGGTACAAGACAAAGGATCCAATCCTACAGCAAAGGTTCTTGGCATTCATTGGAATCCAGAAGAGGATACGTTATCCTACAAAGTTTGCCTTACACCAAACCCGGACAACACCAAACGCCAAGTGCTTTCTGACGTGGCACGCATCTTTGACCCGCTGGGTATTCTGTCGCCAGTGGTGGTGCAGCTTAAAATTTTGTTTCAAGAATTGTGGTTACTGGATCTCGGCTGGGACACGGAGCTTCCTCCAAAAATTACTGACTGGTGGAACAAATGCCGTAACGACTTATACATACTTCAAGAACTACGCCTGCCACGATTTGTAGAAAACAATGGGGATCACATCGAACTGCATGGATTCTCAGATGCCTCCATTAAGGCATATTCCGCAGTCATCTACAGCAGAGTGGTACGAGCAGATGGCACCGTATCTGTTTCACTCATAGCGGGAAAAACCAGAGTAGCTCCGCTGAAGCAGCAATCCTTACCGCGTCTCGAGCTCTGTGGCGCTTTGCTACTCAGCAGACTAATATTATCAGTCAAGGATTCTCTGCAACACAAGAACATCAAAATACACGCATGGTGTGATTCAACCATAGTTTTGGCTTGGCTCTCACATCCACCATCGAAGCTCAAAACATTTGTAGCAAACAGGTCTTCAGAAATACTCGACGCGTTGCCGCGCAGTTCATGGCATCATGTAAACACAAAGGAGAATCCGGCGGACTGCGCCACACGAGGAATGCTTGCTGCAGACCTTCTCCATTTCGACTTATGGTAGATGGGACCTTCATGGCTGCAAGATCCAGAAAAGCTTTCGGTAAAGTTGAGCTGTACAAAGTTCCGTTCTTCCCTTTCAGATAATCCTGGCAAGGAAGAAGTCAAGTCCACCGCATTAACCACTCAGCAAGGCGGCTCATTTTCACCAATCGAAGCGTTGACTCAGCGGGTCTCGTCCTGGACAAAACTGGTTCACGTTGTAGCTTACGCATTACGCTTCATCCAAAGGACCAGGGCCATTAAAACTGTAGCGCTGACAAATGGGGCAAGACTCACCTATGAAGAGATTCAGGCTGCTCGCATTCTTTGCCTGCAAGAGGCTCAGAAATGCTTCATGGAGGATCGTAATCTTCTGGCGGAAAATAAACAACTTCGCAGCCGCTCCCAGTTGATCAAGCTCTCACCGTTTGCCGGCAAGGATGGCCTCCTTCGAGTTGGTGGACGCTTGGGCAACTCACAATTACCAGCTGACGTCAAACATCCTATATTGCTTCCGAAATCGCACCGCATCACAAGGATGATTTTGGAACACGAACACATTGCAAATCTACATCCAGGAGTGTCTGCTTTGTTTGTAATTACGCGTCAAAAATATTGGATTTTCGGCGCGCGTAACCTAATAAGGAACCTGGTACACAACTGCATAAAGTGCTTTCGCCAACGCAATATCACCGAGCACCAATTCATGGCCGATCTACCAGGGATTCGTATAACGGAGGCTCTACCCTTCCAGCACTCAGGCTGCGATTACGCTGGACCATTCATCCTCAAGGAAAGGAGAGGGCGCAATCCCCGAAAAACTAAGGGCTACATATGTCTCTTCGTCTGCCTTGTAACATCCGCCATACATTTGGAACTGGCCACCGATCTTAGCACAGACACATTCCTGGCATGTCTTCGGCGTTTCATGTCCCTTCGAGGAAAATGTTCGCAAATCTTCAGCGACAACGGCACGAATTTTGTTGGTGCCAAACGGGCTCTAGATGAGATGCAGCAACACCTATCTTCGCAGGAGCATCAACACACCGTAACTCAATCGTTGGCTAATGATGGAATTAAGTGGAGTTTCATACCTCCCCATTCGCCACATTGGGGAGGGAAGTGGGAGTCATCAGTACGTTCAGTTAAATTACATCTGAGACGCGTTGTGGGAAAAGCCGTTCTAACCTTTGAACAGATGCAAACTCTGATTGTTCAGATCAGTGCAGTGGTAAACTCAAGACCGTTATGCTACACACCTGACACTGACCTCACCTACTTGTCTCCGGCCCACTTTTTAATTGGCCGCCCATTCACAACAGTTCCAGAGGGTGATCTAACTCATTTGCCGATCAATCGCTTAGACTACTGGCAGCATTTACAATCAATGTACCAGGGCTTTTGGAAGCGCTGGCACCAGGAATATTTAACATCGCTGCAGCAACGTCAAAAGTGGAACAACAAGGAACATAACATCGCAGTCGGCAATGTAGTCCTGGTAAAGGACTCAAATCTCCCACCCGCAGCTTGGATTCTCGCCCGTGTATTGGAGGCTCATCATGGACCAGATGGACTTGTACGCGCTGTGAAACTTAAGACGTCTACCGGAGAGATGACGCGACCCATCACCAAGCTAGCTTTGCTGCCTAATTCAGAAACCATGTTTCAGGGTGGCCCGGGATGTTGATGAACGGAATGCATCCACAATTTGAATTCAAAATATTATACTTGTGCCATGCAAAATAGTATTTTTGCCCTTTTTTAGTATTTTAGGTATTTTTTGTATCACTATGAGATTTTTTGGTTTTTTAGGTATGTATAAGTAAGACGACTACAGCGGAACATGTGGGTTCAATAAAGCTTAAGATACAGTCCACTCAAATCGGAAATAAACCGTGTTTATTCTTCACCAAATACAAACTAAAATTTATGGAAAATATATTTAATAGAAATTACTTAAATAAAAGTCATCAAACTGATCATAAGATACTGCCTCGCTGTTGTCTGTATTCAAAATAATAATTTTTAAGATCATTACAAATAAATAGTTATCAAATTAGGTAATAAAAGAATATATGCGTTTAATTAACTTAATTTATTATTTCACAATAACACTTTTTCGTTTTCGCATATATTATATAGTTGCTTTTAAGTATTTTTTAACGTTGTTCTTTTAATTACATTTCTCAGTGCTAGTCTGTTTCAAAGTTTGTCTCTCATACTGATTTCAATGCTGTGGGTGTTCTGTTTTTGTATCCGTATCTGTGCTTGTATCTGTATCTGCATCTGTTGTTGTTGCACTTTGCGGGTTTGTCTAACTCTCGTTGCCAAAATCCATTTAAATACAGCAAAACCGTTGTTGCTGCTGTTGTCTTTTGGTCAACCTTGCAACTTGGCTCTGATTTTGGCTTGCTAAACATGCACTCCCCCCTCTTTGTCTGATTTTCTCTGTGTGTGTTTCTCTTTGCTATTTGCGGTTTGCTGTTTGTTGCCAAGAAGTTAAAGTCCACCTAACAACCCACTCCCCCCCCTTTCTATCCCATTTGCCGCAATGCCTCCCCTTTCCGACAGTCTATATTCTTTAGCCAAACTTTGTTTATAATTATGCTCGATTCCATTTGATGTTCTCCCCGCAAATAAATGTTCTAACTTCGGTGATTTAGCTACATTTTCCATGCATTGCGTATACACCGGGATATTGTGGTCGATGAAGTGTCGGGGGCTTGAGAACAAGTCGACCTTGTCTTTCAACATTGTTGGGCCAGCATAAACAGTGAAAATAACAACGTTTATAAATCACTCGGTAGTCAAGTGTTGACTTACAATAATTAAGCATGACAGAGGCACAAACACATGCAAATCCACAACAGCAATGCAGCCAGTCACAAACGCCTATTCACCGCTGACGTGGGCGTGGCAATGGCATATAAAAGCAAACAATTTGCTGGCAAAAGTAGCCTCCAAATCACTTAAACGTGTTGCCGTCGCCGCTAAAACTATTTAGCCTCAACAAATTAACATATTTCCATGTTGCGCGCTAATAAATGAGAGGGGTTTTTGAGCCACTTTTAAGCTGATTTGTGCCTGGTTTTTATCGTTTGGCGGCATTTTCACAAAGCAAACAACATCGCTTCAATCGCTTTTATTTTCTATAAATAGTTGGCAATTAAATTGCAATTGATGTATGCAAAAGCGATAAACTAGCTGATGGCAATGTCCAATGGAGAAAAATGTGCGAGTAAAAGAGAGAATTTGATTGATGTTGATTTATTTTAGTAGTCAGCTTTAATTATTTAGCCAATATAATCAAAAAATAAATACATTTTCAGAAATATGTTTTATTTATTTGATTTTTATTTATTTTAATTTGATTATTGTTTATATACTATATGTCGTTATGTTTGCATTGTTCATTTTTAATTATTTTAATTGAATTACAATTTGACTTGAATCCTTACTTCGTTAGATGAACTTTTGGAGACTTTCTGTTATTTAATTTTGATAAAACATTTTGTTTGTTTAAGATAATTTAACATTAATTTGTTTTCTCGTTTAAATGTTTTTGGTAAATGCTAACCGCAATTTAAACGAGTTTTCTGTTTGGCCCGTGTGGAATTTGGGTTTACAAGATTTTTCTTATTTTCTTGTCAAATCGGGTCAGGCCAAAGTCTTTTCAAAAGTCTGCTGTATAGTTTTCAATGCCTCAGATTTTTCTTTATTCTGTTCTACCCTCGACTGTTAGCCAATTAAGTCGAGCATTTAGTCAACTAAAATGCCAGCGGCTAAAAGTTTATGTTACAATTTGTTATTGTTGTGTTGTTGGTGCTGCTCTTGTTATTGTTGCCAGCTACTTGTGTTTGCTTAGCTTTTCTTTGCTTTCTCTGCTCCTTTCTTCGCTCTCGGCAGTGGAACAACAACAATAACAACAATAGTGGCGGCAACACAGGCATCCGAGGAAAATCTTGAAGTGTGCCGCAACAGCGATTGTTGACAGGAAACCGAAAAAAATCGGTCATTGAATATAAACTTACAGCATTTCATTTTTTAATGAACGATATTTAAATTTAGGCACTTGATTTATTTATAAGATTGACTATAAAATCTTACATTCGAATTGATTTTCAATAATATTTTCTATCAGCTATTACATGGTGATTTTTAAATGTACTTTGTGTGGCAAGGAGATTAAATAAAATTAAAAAACTACGAATTCCCCAAATCTCTGTTTTATATTATTTAAAATATTTTTCTTGGTGTATTTTTCAATTGTCGTTACTGAGCAGAATGCAGCAATGAGAGAATAGAACTGTAACTAAATGAGTAAGCCAAATGAATGAATGCATGTGGCTTGACTTTCGTTGTCTGCATTGTTGTTGGTTTCATTGTAGTTTTTCTTTTCTTCGCCATTGATGTTGTTGTAGTTGCTTTGGCGCATTTTGCATACAAAATGTGAACTGAAGTCGGTGAAAGGATAAATAAGAATTCCAAATGGTTGAGCTTCCCTGCCTCTTTCTGTCAATGCTGCATTTCTTTTCGTTGGCACTGCATCACAATGTTGGAAACGTTTAGTTTTTTCCTGAATTTATTCCCCCTTGCCTTTCGGTTTTTGGCATTTAGCTCACGCGTCTGGCAAACATCGCGTATACGCGATGTGGATTGCTACCCCTCCTTGCTCCGCTCAATTAAGACTGGTCGAGGTTTTAATCTCTTCACAATCTTGGGGCTCTTATTGTTGCTTTAGCCTTGGTTTGTTTTTGCTTTTGTTTTGCCTTCGGCTTTAGCTTTGGCTCAGCTTCCAGCCATTGTTTAAGCTTAATTCTTTGCCTCCAGTCCCTCAGCTTTTCCCGTTCCCAGCGTCTTCCAATCCTGGCTTATTTATTTTCTTCCAGCGAATTTCTTTACTTTAACAAGACTATCGCGGGGAGTGGCGGGTAATTAGCGTCTGTCGCCATTTTGCATTTAATTAAAGTTTATTTGGGCTTGCCAAATCTTTGCATAAGTCGTGCTTAAAACTAATATTTTAATTGTGATCCACAAAGCGTCCGCAAAGTTAATGCTTTCCACGCCTTTCCAGCTTATTTTATAAATTAGCCCGAAATCAGAATGAAAAAACGTAGAGATAGTGAGTGAGATAAATAGTTAAGGGCTAAAGCCACGCCCACACCCCTGACTCACACACACACACATAACTGTAAATTTCTGTAGCCGGCAACTTTTGATTGCAAATTATTTGCAACACATACACACAGACAACGAATTTCATACACTGGCTGACAAAAGTTTGTTGCCAGCAGCAAAATTTACTTGTTGTTATTATCGTTGTTGTTGTTTCCGTTGCTTGGCAGTTTGGAAACAACAAAAATTTATAACAAGATAAACCCAGGAAAACCATTTTGCGACTGGGAATTGCTGCAGTTAAGGAAAGTCGCAAAGTTAGGGTTGTGTGTATTTCCCATGAAATATATAATATCTATAAATAAAACCCGCCCGCCCTTAAAAAATGCAGCAGGAGCAGGAGCAGTAACTTCAGAATTTTAATAATTAAAACTCATTAACACTTTCGCTTGCCAGCGGACGGTGTGTAAAGGGTTAAGCAGGACAGCAGCCCCTTGGCCGAACAAAGATTAAATAACAAATGAGCGATGACTTTTCCAGGGCGTAGCCGTTGCATACTTTTTGGGGAAAGGCGGGTGCAAAACTTAAGTGTTGTGTCAGTTACGATGGCTTATTAATAATGAACCGAGCCGGAGAGAAATCCTTTCTAACAACAGCAGCTGCTTCTAATTTATGGAATTTTCTGTAATTGCAATGAATAAACTACAAAATTTAGCAGGCAATCGCTAGGTGAATAATGTCCTTATCCAAAAACAGGACAAGGCCTCTGGCTCAGAGGCTTTAGCAAACAATTCAACGTTTAGGCCAAGGTAACCAAACAAAACGAATTGTTTCCGCTAGCGAAGCAGAAAGAAATGAAACCAAAAGAAAAACACAAACAAAAAATGAAAACCAACAGCGACAAATGACAAAACAATAGAGGAATCCTATGCAAAGAAAAGGATTTCTATACAACAAATAAATTGCCAGACAATTTGACAAGAAACATTTTTCAAAGAAAAATATTTTAAAAGTGAAAGAGGGGCAGGACTAAGATAAATGACCAACTGAAGCAAAAGTTTCTATAGAGTTTATCATTAAGACAGTAATTAACTAGCTAAGCCATTAAATTGATATTAATATTTGAATCACGTTATACATCTCAAAAGTTTTCCCAATTTAAACAATATCAAGATAAGTAATTAATTACTCATACAGCAGGTACTTGTTGGTTTAATAACGTTTAAGATAAATGCCGATTCATTAGGAGGATTTACGTCTAACTCTGTCAGCGAGCAATTGCAACTTTAGTGTCATCTAATAAAATGCATATGCGGCGTATACGTGATATGTGGCCACATCCACAAGAACATTAGCCATAGCAGTAACGCTGGATAACTGTAAACTGCGTCGACATCAGTTAATTAAGATTGAAGTTGCCGCAGTGCCAAAAGGAAGGGCGGAGCACTGGCTGCCGTAGAAGCTAATTTATTATGCCAAAAGTATGTTGTGGCAGGCCACAGGGGTAAAAAGGAGACAGAGAACGTGTTGCAGAGAGAGAGAAAGATATAGCGTCAGGGAAATGGGATAACTGTGCTAAGCTGGTTGTAGTGTGTGTGTGTGTGTGTGTGTACCTTGTAGGTGTTGAAGTGCAGGTGTTAACTAGCTGGTTTGGGGCTAAATCCAGCCACCGTTGGACTTCTGCAGCTAATTATGGCCAAACTTTTTCAGTAAGTCAATTCAAAGTAATCAAATCAAAAACCATAATTGAAACCTTGTGAACTGAGCAAACTAATGTGTTTCGACGAACAATTTTCCCATCCTTTGTCCGTCCAGCAAATTCCCTCATTGAATTCCGGGGCCAATTGAAAAGTTTGCCCTGGGCCATATTTTTGTTTTCAATTTGCTGGCAACCAGGACAGAAAAGAGATGGTTTAAGCAGGAGTGGGGATGCGAAAAACAGAGTGAAAAATCAAAACGAATCATCGCATTTTTGGGTCAATCACGGAGACAGCAAAGTGAAGAGAGATAGAGCCAAAGGAGGACATGGATTACGTGCCTAGGATATGCCCGATGTCTGCCCGTCTCTTGTGCCAGATTTGAGCCATCTTTTTGGTTATACTCGGGCTAACGAGCGCCCATCCTGCACTACTTTCGTTACTTTTCCGGCATGTCCTGTTCTGCTCCGATTGACCAAACAACAGGGCACGCATATTAAGCACGCCCCGCGCTCCTCCTTGATCCCCTGTTTAAATAAATAATGTTGACCTAAGCAGCGATGCGGCTTTTCAATCAAAGCCAGTTGAAAAGCCCTGCTTCAAGTGCTGCAAAGAAAAAGAATCATTAGAGAACTTGGCCATCCGCTTTTCAGAGTTTCCCTCAATGCGGCAGTTTAATGATTCGTTCCAATTCTTTTCGTTGCGCCAAATAACATTTGCATTCCCTTTGCAAATTGATTTGTTGTTGTGTGGCTGATTGTTTTTGATAATTAGTTTTTGTCGCTGGAAAACTACATTTTTATGGCACAAACAATTTTGATAATATCAATTTTTAAGTAAGTCACCGAGGACCCCAAACAATTAAACATTTTGCATCCTTGTAGAAGTTCATTTGGCATTTACCGCAAAACAACAATGAAATACCAGCTGAATTATTAAAAACCTGACAATTATCCAGAGTCTGGTTGAGTGTGTGTCAGTATGACAATTAAACATTGGCGATGTGAATTGTTGTCAAGTTGTTTGGCAAAATGTTGCTCCACAAATATGTAATTAAATATTTATAAATGTTATTTACACATTCGGCCAGGTTAAGTGCACTGGGTACGGAAGAGGAATTAATGTGGCAATGGATTGGGGCGCTTTGTGGTCTGATCTGTCCGTAACTATTTGAATTGCTGATTTGCCATAACTCAATATAAATATCTAAAACAAACACAATTTTGTTGTACAAACAACGGAAGGGAATTTTAAATTTCCCAAGACAATGAGATGCTAAGTTATCCATATTTATAGTTGCTATGGTAAAAGAAAATAGAATATTACGAAGTTATTTTGTTATTATTGACTTGGTTAAAAGTGCTTTTGTTATTAAAGACATCTTCTGCGAAGTAAAATATATGCTGTTATTAATTTGTAGACAATATATTTTATCCTGATATCATTATTATGTATAATTGTTATTTATTTATTTACCATTATTGTTTTTACCCTGTTCATACTGCTACGTAATTAATTATCATTGAGTAAAAATATAAGTTCTACAGTACATTAATTTTTTATTTTAAGGTTTTACTGCCGAGCTTAGTTTCTCCTTTTTTTGGCTACACATTTTTAACTGCCTTTTGGTGGCTGTTGCTTTTATTGCCGCAAATTAGGCAAAACTTTTCTTCCTTCTTGGGTTCTGAATTTTCGGCCTTCTTTTTTGGTTTTTTTTACCATTGTTGAGGAAGTTTATTAGCTGCTTGGCAGGTGGCCAAGCAGAAACTGAAGGAATCTTAAGCTTGCAGTCGGGAATTGTTGCAGCCCGGTTTTTGTGTGGCTTAAATGTCTGTGTTTCAAGGTCCGTTCTGTTCTGGTGGTTGGGGCTCTCAGGCGACTATTTATAGAGACAAATGTGAGAGTCCCCTCGAAATGCGGAGGGAATGGCAATTTCCACACTCACTTGAGCTGCCATCGATGTGCACACGCATCTGATACTCTGTCTCTGGCCCGCTTGTCAGTCACAATTAGCCGCTTGGCTAAAAATAAGGATGCAAGGATGTGCGATATGCCATGGGAGATGTGTGGTGGGGGATGTGAGATGGGGACAGGGACAGTGCTTCAAGCTGACTCGTGGCTAAAACGGGTTTGACAGCGTGTGACAATACAGGGAAACAAACACAGCAACACACACTGGCAAACACTTCGGCTGGCACTTGTCGGAAAGGGACGGCGTTAGCCAGCGCTTAGCATATTTTTCCGAAGCTGCAGAGAAGGACAGACACACTTGGACACAAGGATTCAAGTGTCCTTCAGTCTATTTGGATACTTTGCATTTTCTACCGTTTTTTCCTTTTTTTTCCGCTGCTGTTGTTTGCTAAATGTGCTCTATTTTTGAGCCAAAGAGTGGGCGAGGGATGGTGAGGGTAGCACACACAAACACACAGACAATGCCACTTTGGCTAATGAAATGCAAACGCCAAGGCAAATCCGTGTATCTGTATGTCTGTGTGTGTGCAGGAGTATGAATATTTATGTGGACAAGAGTGTGCGAGTGTAGGTTGAAAATAGCTGGAAAAACACGGCTAACACTAACAAGAGAATCTTATGCTGCCACATTAATATTTATGCTCGGTAGCATTTTTTGAAGCTGAAACGCATACCCGATTCATAACCAGTTACAAAGCGTTGCCGTCTTAATGATCATTAAAAGAGTTATGTTACAAGCCCTAAAAACTATTAAAGAAAGTTCACTTTTTGATAATGAACTAAATAACTTCATATTTTTGGTTACATTTTTAGGTAGTTGCAAAATACGAAGTTTTTTATGTTAGTGGTAAGATTTAAATTTAAAGCGCTTTTTAAAATAATTTTTTGTGATTGGATGAAATTTATATACAATTCGAAGGATTGCAAGCGTATAATTTTAATAGAGCAGATTTCGATAAATTAAAATGGCTGCTTACTACTTTTTACAAAAATCACAAACAATGTTTTCTTTACTATGCAATCAAGGGATTTTTCATTATTGATGTATACATTTAATTTTGAATAGTAACAAACTCTTTAATTGGACAAACCCCTGAAATCATTACGATGACAAGCACAGAACTTTTATTTCTCAGAAAAAAAGGGGTGTTCGAAAAACTTGTTGTCAAGAGTTGAAAGGTGAAATTTTCCGCCCCTTGGCCATCTGGCAATTGGATTTGCAAATTGAAACGGAAATCTGGATTCCAAATTAGTTGGGGGAGAGGTCAGGACCCCAACGCTCTGCAAGTCAGTTTGGGGTTAGGGAGTCGATGATTTTAATTAGCGATTTGTTTGGGGAGAGAGCAAGTCGACAAGTGATTTATACGCTGATTTATTCATAAACTGCAACTTGAAGCAAATGTTTGCAGAGTACGGGGAATACCTGATTGAGTACTAATAAAAATGTTGCAAGTGCGTTTGGAATACTGTGCACATTTATTTATTTATTTTGCTTTTTATGCTTGGCCATGCAAATTAATTGAAATTAATTACTTCATTTATTACAGAGTTCCTGAAATCGCCAGCAGCAGTTGAAATGTATTTTTATGGAATTTTTTATTTCCCTTCTTGCTGACTTGCAATTGAATTAAATTAAAATCTTCACGTACAAACATTTGGCTTTAATTTTCGCACAATTTAATTCACATTATTTTGGTTATTTGTTGTAATTAACAAATGTGGTCAACCATGAAAGTGAAAGCTGTCGACAGCAGAGTTTGTAAAGATAACTTCAACTTTTGTTAAAAATTCCATGTTCTTGAATCGAGACAAATTCAATGGCAAACGGTCATCCAATTAAGTTTTTATTGCACAAATATCGACACCAACAAGCACGTAATTGAGTCTGCAGTGCAGTCCCTCCGAATTTTCCAGCTTTTTGGCCAGTTTAAATGGCATGAAAATGCAGGAGGATAAACAAGAATTTAGCGTCTGCCGAAAAAAATGGAAAAGGTTTTGTTTGGTTTGCAATAACAACTTAAAACTTGCCAAAATGTTAGCGCAATACTATTTTGATTTTCTTGTAACCCAAGCCAAATCTGCACTACATTAAATTTACATTGATTTTAAAGTTTATAATCCTCCAAAAAACTCAAAAAATTAACTTAATTTTTTTAAATTCTAAATTAAATGTTAGTATAATTTTGATTTGATCAATTAATATATTTCAACAAGAAGAGTTGAAAAACTTTAAAAATATGTTTGCTCTTTAGTGAAAATTTTGCTATCAGTGTTTCATGAATTTATCATCGAATGCCGCTCATGAAGTTAAGCTTCCCTCTTCATTTGGGGAGGGTATAAAATAACATTTTTTACTGGCTGGCCCGGCAATCGCGATGACAGCTAGTGTCCTCGGTGCATCCCCCGCCCTTCATATCGTTCTGTCAATAGACATCAAAAATGAAAATTGTAATGCGAACATTTCGGCAAACGCAACCCGGGCTTGTTCCCGGAATTTGTCCGGTTCGTCAGGCAGTGTGGATATAACAAGGGGATGTATATCCTGCCGGAGGAAGCTCTGTCCCGCCCGTTTGTTGTTTTTATGCAGGTGGCCCCTTGTTACCCCTCCTGCTGAAACTGCTGCTCCTGCTGCAACTGCTGCTCCTGCGTCCTTTTCCATTTCTCTCCTCTGGTAGTTGGCCATATTGACAGCGGCAAATTCATTAATGTCAGAGAAAAGTGGCAAGTGGAAATGGGGGGAGAGTGCCAAGCAGGTATTGCCGCAGTTTCGATGAAACTGCCAGCAACTCCCACAATCGCCCACCGCCGCCTTCGGTAATCCAAGTTTATACTTCTGGACGCCATTGTTAAATGGTTTGCATGCACAGCAGCCAAAGGGAGGAGCACTCGAAAAACGGGTGAGTTATTGTAGAACCAGCACGCAGGACACAGGACACAGGACAATGCGCGTAATGAAGTGACAGCTTTATTGACAAATAAATTCTGTTTGACAACACTCAACGTGGACGTGGCGCTAAAAAGAAAATGCCGAAAAAACTATGGAAAACACTAGACTATATACTCCAACCAACGACTGGTGGTGGCCAATTGTGCAATTTGCTTTGATCTTTGGCTGTAAAATAAATTGCGTAAATATAACAAATGGCCGAAGGGAATCCAGTGCGAGGCGAGGAAAGTTTCATTTAAAATTCAAATCATCGGAGAGATGATGGGGCCATAGAGCTGCGGAGTTGAATGAGCATGGGTATGGTGCCACAAACATTGCATCACTCAGCGGGAAATGCACACAAAAACAAACTACAATTGCTGTGGCGATGCTGGTAGTGGTACTGGTACTGCAGTTGCAGTTGCAATTTCAGTTTCAGTTTGCGACGTGGCGCCATGAATTATGCAACAAATGTGCAGATTAAACACAAAATGCCAGAGCACTTAAAATGCCCCGAATAACTAATGCAACCAGGGTTAGAGAGATTTCAAGGGGAAAACGAGTGCTAGATTGGCATTCGACTCAATGACAATGCCAGCAGGGATATATAATCCCATCCCAGAGTTTCCATCTGTCTGTTGTCATTAGCTGGCTGTTGCGTCGAAAGCCGATGCATCGACACAGACAATTATAATTGTTTAAATTATTTAGGCAAATAACAAAATGCAATGTGGAATGAGCAGTGGGCAGGAAACTTTGCTTAAGTCCCTGAAGTGAAAATGAATGCTTTAACAGGAGCTCAAGAATGAGGAAAATTCTCAAGAGATTGCAAATAACTTAGTAACACAATCTAGGAAGTATCTCTTCTAATCGCATAAGTTCTATTTTAATTAAGTTTTCATTAGATGGCAGACAGGAAGTCACAATAATGGTCTATACTCAATAGGCTTTTAGGACGAGCCTTGTAAGAGCTCACAAATTAAATGAGTGGAAAAATTCAACTACTTTGTATTTAATGGCAAAATATTCATTACACCACTCGGTAAATCAACTTTTTGAAGCATAAGATTTACGTGCTGTGAAACATGTTTCTAATTGTAATTAGTCCATTGATTTTAAGATGTGATTATTTTTAATATTTATAGTTTACCGTAAAATAGTCGGATAATTAAATCACAAGACTTATGGGCTGGAAGTTGACTCAACTTGTTTTATCTGATTAATCATTAAGTTACATATTTTCCATATTTTAATATGGTTTAAGGGTAAAAATGAGGGTATATATTTATTTGAAAAATAATCGAAAAATTCACATTTTTTGTATACAATAGCAAATTAAGAAGTACACTTCTCGGTAAATATACTTTCTGAAATGTAATATCATGTGCTGTCAAACATGTCTCTATTGTTATTCATTCCATTGAATTTATGATCTGATTGCTTTGAATGTATTAAATTTCCCATTAAAATAGTGATACAATGCAATGTGTTTATCACAATACTTGTGTTATTTTTGCATTTTCCTTCAATGAATCCATTTCATCTGAACTAATTTCTAAAATCATTTTTACCTGAAAACCAGATACGTTTTGGCTCAGACTCTGAGCTCAGTCTGGGATCATTTTCAAGTGAAGCAGGGATTCAAGATCCCACATCTTTGTGGGTTACTATCAAAGTGAAATTCCACTTGAAGCTGGGAAACTATATCCAACATCCCGACAATTGCAAAACTCAATCTCGAGCCATGAGATGAAGACATTTTTCATCCATGTGTGTGTGTTTGTTCAGGAGTGTTTAGCCCTGCATGAGTGTGTGTGTGTTTGGCCTCAAGGATAAGGATTCTTGTCGCCCAGTGCGTTTGTTTGTATGTCTGTACGACTGTCTGTCTGTCTGTCGCATTTTATCTTTTGCCTTTTTATGGGAAGCCATTTTTTTTATCGCTTAACGTGGCTGACTTGATAGACCACCAGCAGCACCGCCAGCCACCGCCCAATCCATCTCCTGGCTTATCTTCCCAGCGACGTTTTGTAACCATTTTTATTGTTTTTGTGCCGCCACATCGCCTGGAGATTTGGCTTTTGTGCAGATTTATCTGCCAGGGGTAAGAGGAACCAGGGGACTAGGCCCAGAGTTCTCAGCTTTGCGGCGATAAGAGCGCCAAAGAGCTTCGGGCTGGCCAAACGTTGAACGATTTATTTTCTATTTGTTGCCTGCGAAATGAACTCAAAATTAAATCAGCCGCAGTAGCTGCGGCGGAGAAAGAGTTTTCCGATCAGAGTGGAAAATACGTCCCATATTTTCAGGCCCAGCACGTTCGTGCAAGTAGGCACAACTACACAGCGACTCATTGTCCTGGCAAACATTGCCCGAAAATCCCTGCCCTGGAGACACAGACATGGCAACTGCAGCGGCAGCTTCTGATTTTTATGCGATTTCTGGCTTATTTCACAAATTTCGCGCACCAATCGAGAAGTCAGGGGAATCAGGTTGAGGACCCAGTCACGTTTCTCAAACTCGAACCGCCTCGTCAATATTATGGCTTTCCATGACTTCTCCCTCTCTGTGGGATATGGAATTATGATCCAGTAAAATTTATGCCAAAACATTTTAAGCCCCAGCCCTGGGGTGGGGAAAACATATATAAATACGTATACGTAATACAAAATCAAATGGCAGCCGACGACATTGAGTGACAATGAAAATGCAACCAACAGCGGCTGCCAGTTGCATGTCAGGATGAAACTGAGCCAGGGAAACAAAAAGGGGCACAAAGAGATCGAGAAAGTGCCACTGGATTTTCTCGACGTCTGACAGCGGGCGACAAAAGGCAAATGAAGCAAACTGTTAAAAGCCACAACAAAAAATAAATAAAGGCACTCCCCCAAGTGTATGCAGTCGCAAAAAATTATGTACAAGCAACATTTATAACACTTTTGGTTTTTCAGGACGGGGGCAAAATGTTTTCTTGGTAAGAAAGCCAAAGTGTGCGACATGAGCAAGCTTCTTGTAGTTTTCTTTTGCCCCAAACTTTATCGGTTTTTACCACCAAAAGTGACAAAAGAAATGTCGAAGCATAAGCTGCAAACTTTACTTTTCTTCACGCTTGATGCTCGCATCTAAGGGCAATATATATTCCAACATCTCATCTCATATCTGAAGCGTACACACTCTTTCATAATCATTGGGAATCAATCAAAGGATATAACTATGCTCAGGTAGCTAATGGCAACGTCCTTCGCTACAGAAATAAATGAGCAATGTGCGTGTTCCACTTGAAGCCACTTGCCAGATGAGGTGGGAGAAATTTAATCAAGTTCTAGCGCTTCGCGATGGATGTGCATATAAATCAACTGAATATAGGCCGGAAAAGGGCGGCAATCATAAGCGCCGTGTCAAACGTGGCGTATGCGTGATCTTTTATTATGAGATTCTCAAATTTAGTGTAGTACTTTGTTAAATTTCTTAAAGAACTCACCTGGGTGAGTTACCTATTACCCTATTTAAGTATTTTTTATGTAAAATATTACTATGTTTTTGGTTAACAACTACTTAAGCTCTTTAAGACGAAATTGTTGTAATAAATAAGAAGGCTAAAAATCTGCGATTATAACTGTTTCCACCTTAAAATTATAATTTTTAAAATCACGTCGCAACTATTGGCTCTACGGATAAATCTTTTTTCGTGTGGTTAATTTTATCGCATTACGTATACGCAGTGGGTTGCCAGGAGCCGCAGAATTGGCTGCCACATGTGAAAATGCGCTTTGCTGATGGCATTTCCCGATCAACGCCAATCAAATCAATGCCGTCTAATGGCATTAACCCTTCAACTTCAGTGTCAGGCTCCGGCCGCCCGTTCTCATATTCTCATATGCATCCCTGGTTTCCAATCGACTCCTGCCCGTCTGGCTGACTGAAGTTTTCCACTTTTGCACTTTGCGTTTTTCCCTCGATTCGTGCAACTCTTTTGCAAACTTTGCTTTGATTCGATCAGGAAATGTTTTGCGTTTTTTTTTCTGCCCGGTTTTTTCTGGAGCTATCGTTTTTTCTTTTTTATTTTTTAATGCCTGCTGTGTTCAGTTCTGTAATTTCGTCAACAGCCCGCAGTGACCGTGGAGGCGTGGGGGCGTGGCAAGCAACAGAGCGGAAGGGGGCGCATTCCAAATTGTATTTGTCCAAATGTCAGCGACAGCGGCGGCCAACGACTTTTGAAATATTCAAAGGTAGCTCCGCCATATGGAAATTGGTCTGGACAAATTCAACTTGAGTTGAAGGCGTCTTTAAGCGCAAGTTTTGTGCAAGAATTTTTATTTTTCGGCAGGGATAAAATAACTGATGGCACGTGCTGAAATGCCAAATCACGTAACACCTCATTGAGCTCATTAAATGGCCACGCTGGGGTTAATCTGAGTTTGCTTCTTAAAGGTTTGTGAAATTTTAAACCGCTTAGTGTCATAAAAGTTGTTTACCAGAGCTTAACGACTGACGTTTTCTTGGCCCACCGAAAGGCGTCCAGCGGCTCATGAAACATTAAACAAAACAACTTGAGGGGATGGGTTGTTTGCCTGTCATGTTATTGATGAAATGTTGTCAGGCGAACTTTTCCAGTTCGCCTTTATTTTATTTTGTACCATGATGAGCGGGAAACTATGGCAACAGCAAACAAAAGGCAGAAGCGTCAGGCGCCAGAAAACACATCAAATTTTAAGGGGTGTTGGTGTTCCTGGTTGCCTAGCAATTCAGTAGACACGAAAATTTAATAGCCTCCACAACAACAGCAACAGACTTGATGGGCCAAAAAGTTGGCAGCGGCAGTGACAGAGGCAGTGTGTGCCTTAATAGTAAGGGGGATTCAAAGGGGGATTGTGCAACAAAATTTTCAACACTTGCCGGAACATGTCATGAATGCGAACATGAGGCAACGTGGCCAAAAAAAAGGAGAGCGATCGGAAAAGGGGGTTTTTTGGGGGTGTTGTATGGTTTACCCACTGGGCATAAAGTAGAGCACACAGACACGTGACAGGAACCAGCTTCGTGGGTTCCAAGTAGTTTGTCATAAAAAGAAGGCAGAAATATCTGGGGAACCAGGGGGTTTCAAGGGTGGTAAACAAAGAGCAGGGGCAGCATTAAAATTATATAATGCCCGAGCATATTGTTCTACAACATTTTGGCCGGCAGTCACATGCCCGACGAGTTCAACGAACTAAATACAAATTCAAAGATGATATTTTGGCAGCCCTTTGCCACGAGTTGTTCCCTTGTCTTATTCGAATTTTTGGCAAGCCGAATAATGAAAATTTAATGCCAAACGCTGTGTGCAATTTTTAGCATCAAATTGCAATTAATCAGTGACCTAGTCAAGGGACCCGCAAGTCTCTTTTCCGAACTTGTTTTCCTTTTTTCGCTTTTTCTGCTTTTTGTGCCACTTGTCTCCCTTCGCATATGTGCAACATTTGCACTTGTCGACGGGGGAACCGAACTGTTGACAGCGATAAATGTCCTCGCATTTATAATAATTTGCGACTAATTTATTGCCCGACACATTCCCTTCGCTGAGTTCGTTTCGGCTGATCGGCGGCGAATTATGCGCTTATATGCTTAAAATGCATGATGTATTCCGTTGGACTTACAGATGGACGCAATAAACGAAATTTATGTTGTACATACCTGAAATGAAAAAGGCGAAGAAAGAAAATTAGAAATTTATTTCGGTTAAAGTCTTTGATTAGGCTATAGATGGTAGGTATAAATTTCTCATATATTATATATCATATAATAAGTTTATTCGAGAAAAATGCAATGGTTGGGCGCACACAAATGGCAATGGAATTAATGCAAGTAAGAGGGGACCTTTAAATATTTTATGTAACAGTTGATGCTCTTGAACAAAAAGAAGAAATTAATTGTTTGTTTTTACAAGTGGCTATATTGCCAGTAATATTTTATTAAGAAGATCAAGAAAGCAATAAAAATCTGCTAAGCTTTTTTATATGAAAACTTAAAGCCATTTAAATATTTCAAATTCAGCTTCCCCTGAGTTCTCAGTATTTATGCACATTGTCGCATAAATCTTTTGCATATGCATTGAAATGTGTCTAATGGGAGTTAAAGTTGCCATAAATAAGCGGAGAGTTCTGGCTTAAAGGAAGCAGGATGTGAAAGGAGGTTGGTTGAGTAACAAGGACTTATTGTGGCACGCACGTTCTCTCCTGGACACATGTACAACAACCGCTGGGTAATAACTGTCCTCTGCGATGCTGTTGCTTGTCCTGTTCGAGAGGGAGTTCAGTTTTCCACATCCAGTTTTCCCGACACCACCACTTTCCTACCACCCACACCCACTGCTACTCAGTTTCAGTTCTCAACTCGGATCCCGCTGCCTGGCACAACATATTTCGTATTTTATGCAATGCTGGGCATAAAACTTTGCGCTTAAACCTTCCTGGCAAAAACAAACTGGCAGATACAGACTGAGAAAAGTCCAGTCTTAAATCTGTAAATTATTGATTAATATTTTGGACATTGTAAGGATAGATTTTACTGTTTGAACTTTTTATATTCACTTTAAACTCTAATCGAAACTTATTCTCGCAGTAAAATGTAAATCTATAGAAATCCGATAAAAGACTCACAATGATGTGCAATTTACAACCGTTCACAACTTATAATTCGAAACCATTTGTTAAAGGTTTAAATCCAAAGAAGGCTTTAATGTTTTAACGGAATGTCAGTTTGTCATCAGTATAACAGTTATTTGTATTCAGTCTCATTAAATAACTATAAGCTGTAAAATCCATCAAATTTAAGCTGCAATAATGAGATTTAATATATAAATTATGTATTGATTAATATATATAATAACAAACATATTAAATCAGATTAAATTCGAAAATTTGAGTAATAAAATAGCTTGTTGAATTAACAAAATTATATTTAATTAGAAAAGAAAAAAGCTTTTTATGACAATCCCGTGGTGTTTTTTCCAGTGCAGCCTCACCGCAACTGACCAATGTCCCAGGATACTGCCGCGTATTATCCTGGAGAACCACGGCCCCCTCTTCCCCCTCTGTGAGTCCGTCATGCAAGTGTCTCAACACATTTGGCACGGTTCGTTGGGGGCGCGTGACATGTATATGAGAAATTATACCGTTGACTGCCCCTTTCGAGTTCCAAGGATGGATGCATGTGGCGCACGCTGCTGTTTTCATGCTCGACTGGCTCCCCACCGCCAGTTTCCTCTCGCACTTTATTCGATTTTCCTTTTGCCGGCTACGTTTTTGCACCTTTTTCGGTTGGGGAATAATTTATTATTGCCGTTGGAAGGCTGAGTGGCAACTTCGCTTCCTCCATTTTTTTCCTCAGCGAATGCATAATAATTCTTACTTTTCGCATGGCCACAGGATTAACTCGTCTCCCTCCTTTTGGCCTTTAGACTTTGGTCTCTTCATTGCCGGCCGAATGTGTCGTTGTAATGAAATTATTTGTCAGCTTAAATGATTTTTTTAAGCTCTTTAAGCCGCGCTCTGAACTTTTTATTTTTAGGCATTTCAATATAAATATTTAATTATTTTTGCGCCAGTTGCAAGAATTGCACTGAAATATTTGGATGGCTTTGGGAAATCTCTGTACAAATTCCACCTCTCCATTCTCACTCGCAATCACTTTAAGCATTAAAATATTAATAACAATTTTGTGATGCATATTTTCAGGCTGATGCGCTGCGAGTCAACACCCAAAATAAAGGCAACAGTATCGGTAACGGCAGGAAAACAAATGCAAAATAAATTGACAAAATGCAAATCAGCAAAAGGTTAAAATGCTTTTTTCTATACCCAAACATTCACCGGGGCATGTGAGACCAACCAAAGGCTCTGAAACCGGATCAATGCGGTTTTATTTTTCAGTTGAAATACGTTTTAGGCCAACTGACTTTTAGTAATAGGAACTGATTTGATTGAGATTTTGACTATTCGGTGGCGATTTTATAGTAAATTTATTGTGGACTTAAAAGATGATTAAATTTCAAAGGAATATTTTACAGTTGAACTTAGATTTCTGTTTAAGTTTTGACATAATTATTTTAACACCAAAGTTTACCTAATTGGAAAGTAAATTTTTAAATTTATTTGTTATTAGACAAATCGATGTGTTTTAAGTTATCACTTTTATATATACATTGTTTAATGAAATTTGAGTGCATTAAGTAAAAAACTGGGATGATAATAAGTTATATTATTAACGTATGCCACTTTTTTCAGGTGAAATTTTGGATATTCCACAGTGCATTCCTTATTCGGTGCACGGAAATATTATTAATTTCCGCTTTATTGATGTTGCTATATGACTTTTGAGCCGCATCAATTTGTGTTTTTCCAATGGATTTGGAAATGAGTTTCACTTTAGATGTTTAACATAAACGCCTCTAGGGTGAGCCGACTGAGTCCCCAGGGCGAGGGTTCTCAGAGGAGGAGGCGGTCGATTAATTGCTCCGATAGCAAATGGTAATGAGCCACGCCCCTTCCTATCCCGATTCCCCAAACTTCCCGCCCTCCTCATCGAGCATGCATTGTGAGCAGCTAATCACTGTGAAATCTGCCCGAGCAATGATCATTGGACCAAAACGTGACATAATTTGGCCCCCAAAATGGGTGGGTATGTCTAATTGATGTTGCAACTGCTATTCTGCTGTTGCTGCTGCACCCTCGTAATTAAAGCCTGCACCCATTTCCTCGATGAGAATGCATTTAGTCCATTAAATCGTTTCCATTCATCCATATTTTTCCCGGTTTTCAAATAGATTTCGATTCAAACCATATTTAGTTTCCATGTTGAACAAATTTATTGAAAATCGAATTAGATAATAATACTTTTGTTGCGTCAAACATATTTATTTGTTTTGCCATCAATTATTTTTATATAATGTTTATTTTTGTTCAACTTTTCATTATGATTTAGGGGCATAATTAGCGAATATATTTGTAACAGTGACGGCACCTAGTTTCATTATTAATAACCGCTTAATGGTGTTTAAAGACTGAAATGTATGCTATAAAAGTCAAAGGAAAAGGAAAACTTTTACAGGAAAATACTGAACGTTTTTCATGAACTACTTTTTCTTAGCCATCCTGCTCTTCACTAGAATTTGAAGATTGAAGGTTCTTATTGCATTCAGGTCTTCGTATATTACACTTTCTGTCTGGTCCTCTCTGGGCGAAAAGCATTAGATTGGTTTCCCAGAAAACTGAACTACAAGGAATGGTAGAGCTTTATTAAAAATTCCATTACTTCCCCCCAGAACGATACCAAAACTGACAAATCAAAATTAAAGCGAACTGTAGTTCAGGGTAACAGGCGACAATGTTAATTGCAATTGTAATTGCACTCGCACACACACTATTTCCAGGGGCAAAAATCACAGCAAGGAAATCAGCTTTTTTGGTTTCCCTTTCTCGTTTTACAGGTGAAATATGCGCTAATTAGTGTGCGTTCGCCACAGAGATGGGTGCAAAAAGGATGTTTTAAAGGGTGGTTGGGGATTGCGAAAAACTGGCGCAGAAAGGAATGTCATTCACTTGCGA
This sequence comes from Drosophila fuyamai, assembly GCA_018153365.1. Classification (NCBI taxonomy): domain Eukaryota; kingdom Metazoa; phylum Arthropoda; class Insecta; order Diptera; family Drosophilidae; genus Drosophila; species Drosophila fuyamai. Next base: position 6,854,261 of record JAECXW010000116.1, on the reverse strand, counting down.
AATATGCGAAATCAAGTGGCAACAAAGCTCTAAAAGAGACGACAACTGCAGTGGCACCGCCAGCAATACGAGCTAAAACTGCAGCAGCAACAATAGAACAACTGCAGCAACACGAACAACGGCAGCAACATCAGCAGCAACAGCAACAACAACCATCATCAGCTCGAGCAGCAAACAAAAACCAATTACAATTATATCTGCGCTTGGTTAATCATGTGAGGCCGCCGGAGCAGCGAGTATTAACTGCAATTGCTGCTGCTGTTGATGTTGCTGCCGTTGATATTGCTGCTGCTGCTGTTCGCATTGCTGCCGCAGTTTGCACGCTGTTGCTTGTGTTCCGGTTGGTGGCCATTGTTATCTGGAAATCCAGAATGGGTGTAGGCCAGCTTACGGCAGAACCAATCTTAAAAGGGTGCCAGCGATTCGAGCGATGTTGTTGCTTCCACTGCAGGTGCAATTGCCGTCGCTCCTTAGTTAGAGTTCACTTCCGCTCAATTGTATTTTGGCGCTAGGGCTTGCTTGTTGAGGATTTCGCTTGATTATCTTGCCCTTCCGATTTGTACTTTGAAAAATAAAACAAGTACTCCGGTGTATAACTTAAAGAAGCCGAAACTGGGACTTCCTTGCTTTCCAAAAATTAAATAAATACTAAGTTACTATTTAAATAGTGTAAGTCAATCGTAAAAGTCGAATGTTTAATTCAATTACCTCGGTTTTTTCTGCTTTCTTTTTCATTTAAAATACAAGGCAAGAAATACTTTTCGTGCAATAAAGTTTGTTACATTTTTATACCGGTTACTCGTAGAGTAAAAGGGTATATTGTATTCGTGCAAAAGTATGTAACAGGTAGAAGGAAGCGTTTCCGACCCTATAAAGTATATATATTCTTGTTCAGGATCACTAGCCGAGTCGATCTAGCCATGTCCGTCTGTCCGTCTGTCTGTCCGTCTGTCTGTCCGTCTGTCTGTCTGTCTGTCCGTATGAACGCTGAGATCTCGGAAACTATAAAAGCTAGAAGATTGGCATTTTGCATGTAGATTTTAGGAGTTTATACGCAGCGCAACTTTGTTTCAAAATGGTGCCACGCCCCCTCTGACGCCCACAAGCCACAAGCTGTGGCCACAGTTTTGATGCTATTATGAAAATAGCATGGCTAAATAAAAGTTTGCCACGCCCACTCTAACGCCCAAAAACCCATTAAACGATTAAGCCTGGCTAGCGCCTACATTTCCGCCTTTCATGGCCATCTAACGGATGACTTTGGAACAGCTGGCCAAGGTGCTCAACAGAGTCAACGTTAATTCTCGATAAGGATTTCTATTAAAGGAAATTGCGATGGCTTTCATTTGTCAATACCGAACTATATCCCAAGAACTATGCAAATCAAATCAAGTTAGCCAAATTATCCCTGGGTACCGATTTGAACATAAAAATCGGGAGCTGATTCGAGCGGCGAAAAACATACAAGAAGACATATTTATATTAAGTTGTTTAGCTGAGTAACGGGTATCTAATAGTCAAGGCACTCGACTATAGCGTTCTCTCTTGTTGTTTTTCAATTTTATCTTTTATAATAATTTGTTTTAATTGTTAATAATAATTTGTTGTGCTGCTTGAAGATAACACAGAATAAGTTTAAAATTTTTTGTTAACCAAACATAATTTTTTCACGTTCTTTTATTTTTCTAGGTTTTTTTTTTGCTATTCTTCTTTTGGTCAACATACACAATGTCGCAACAACTGTGGCTGCGTAACTGCAGGTTTTTTTTGTACTGTTTTCTTGTGGCATGTGCTGCATATTGCGGCTGTGGCACGTGAGATAAGCCCCAATTGGTATGGCACAATTTAAGTAAATATGACGCGGTTGAAAAATGGTTCTGTTGCAGAAACAATTTGCATTCATTTCTGACCGCCATTGATAGGATGGCAAATGCCTGACATGACGCATACGCAACGTGTTGCGGCTTCACTTGCAAGAGGCGGCGCCACATCAGAAACGCCGATCACGTTGCCTAATCAGGTTGCCAAATCATTTAATGATGCTCCATTGCGAGTCGATGTGTGCGAGTCGTTTTGTCCTCGTCCAGGACATTTTAAATATGCGTCCATGACTCGGGCAAAAACGGTTGGCAAGCCTTCGTTGAATGTCATGTGGGGGCGGCTGGGTAAATAGTGTGTTAGGGTTAGAGGTCAACCTTGTCTAGTCATTCCACTGGCAAATTGACGTTGACAGGCGGGCAGACGAGTAAAAACGGGAACAGGGGCAGCAGCAGCTGGCAGCACATGTTACATTGATTTGTGAGTAGGTTTTGCTGTTGTCGGTTAGAGCTAAATTAGTTTATGGCCCAAACATGTCAGATAGCACAATTGAAGGATAGTTTTAGCAGCGATTTTGCATTTTTTCAATTTTATTGATAAATTAGATTTTAATGGCGTAGCTCTCAAAAGAATAAAATCCATCATTAAATAATTTAATACCAAATGTTATTAACAATAAACATAATTTATTAGGTAAATTGACTTTGTTGAGCTGCTATTGATATATGTTAATGCATGCCAAGTAAGGCTTTTGTTGAGCTTAATAAAATATTTCAACTTAGCCCTTTCATGATCCTCTAAAGCCCACGCATATTTATTTTTCCACACGAGTTTATGCTGCTCTTTTCCGCTCCACACTGAATCTGCGGTCTAACCACAATCCATGATTCAACAACAAACTGGCGCCCTCCGGCGGACGGCAGAGCCAGATTTTCGCAATTAATTTAATTAGCTTTAGGACACCGGCATGAACAAAAAAATGCATTTAAAAATGCACAAACTGCACGGCAGCAAAATGGAAACATTTTAATAATTAAACCGCAGAAAATGCTTATATTTCTGTTTTTATTTGTGATTTTGTGCATATTTTTGCTGCTCCAAAAAAACACAGCAACAAATGAGCAATGCGAAAAAATATGGGAAAAAGAAATATTTTCAAGCGCGTAATTTGTCAGCCTTGCAGGAAAAAGGAGCAGGCGGTCGGAGCCAAAAGTGGGGACAACAAAAGCCTGTAGCAGGTCAGTCAGGTAGTCCTGCCGCCAAGGGATCAGCGAATGCCATAATTAGCATCCAAATGTAGCGAGCTGCAGTAAATAGCAGCAGAAATAGCTGGCGAAAACGTCCAAAAAGCTCATTAACATAATGTGCGGTTACCTGGCCTGAAAATCCCAATCCTTAACCCACTGCTTCCCCTTCTTTCCCCTTATCATCTCGGCAGGTTTTTTATTTGCCAGCTTAGACACGGGCTTTATGAGAACTATGCGGTCCACTTAATGGGCCACACAAAAACTACATAAATAGTTTTGAAAATAACTGCGGCTGTTGGCTACTTTTCACCAATTTTATTTTTAGCCTATTATCGTTAGAACTTATTATTAGCTTTAAGCAAAAAAATATTTGCAATAGCTTTTTATGTTGTTTCTATAGGTATTTAAGTATTTATGATTTTTTTTAATGCGTAATTAATGCCAAGATGGAAACTAGCTTTGGAACTGTAGGTTAGGCGGGAATTTAATCAAGAGCATCATAACCCTGTGATGTTCTTGATTAAATTCACGGCTAACCTAACTCATTGACAATCTACTGTACTTGTTTCTTCTTTTTCACCGTCAATTTTCCTCTTTATGTGGATGATTTTTTTAAGACATTTTTCCTTTATACATTTAACTTTTGCATATCATTGAACATAGCTTAGCCCTGAAACTACGTGCCTGGCATGCTGAGCACCCCCTCCTGAATATTGCATCCACAATTCCCTCAACTCCCGCGCTGGTTGGGACATATCGCACATTTCACTTTGGTTTATGAAAAATTCATAACAAAACATTTTTGCCTGTCACGGGCCACGACACAACAAATTTCAAATGGAATTCTCCACCGCCGTACACACGTTTCTATTTAAATGTTAATGCAATTGAAGTACTATGTACATACCTCTGTGTCTCATCCCCTTTGGTGGAAATCCTCGAAGTTTTCCCCTAAGTTTGTGAGTTCTATTAAGCCACAGCTAATGCTGTCTGACATCGAATGCAACAACCAAATGGCAGTAATTAAATAAAATGCTTTCGACAAGACATGTGGTGAAGAGACAAGTAGATGAGGGAAGTGGACCCATTAAAGTAACTTCTTTCAATCTGAAAAAAACATTCAACTCTGAGCAGCTTACTGCTGCTTTCCTTTGCTCCTGGCAAGTGCCGCATTTGTATTGCTAAACCAACAGCAATTCACAACGCCAAGTTGGCTTAAACGATTCCATATAAATATGACAAGTTGTCGCCGCCGAAGGGGGAAACCGAGCCAAGGATGATTCCCACTTTTCCGCACTTTTTCCGCCCTGAGACATCTCTGTCCTTGGCCAGGGAAAACATCTCCTGCAGCGGCTGGGGGAGGGGGAGGGAAAACTGCTCAAGTGGTGGGCGACGCTTATGAAAAGTCATGTGATGTATTTGCGACCATTAAAGTGGCAAAATGGCTGCCACACACAAACTCACAGCTAAGCTATTTTAGGAGTGCGTGCGGTAAAATGAATATTTATGTTGGCCATGTGGCGTATACATAATATTTTCATGGCATTTATTAGTTTGTTTGCGAAGCGCATGAAGGGGAAACGGAAAACAGCTCCCAGATAAGCATGGGAAAACCTTTTAGTTAAATGTCAAGAGCTGCGGACAGTTTTCATCTCCGCAGATCATTAATCAATTTGCCGTAAATGTCATCGTCACCTGGTCAGAAAAGAGGCAAAAACGCAAATGAAGGAAAATTATGAGGTAGATGCTGATGATGATATTTTTCCAGGCGTTAATTAACAGTAAAAACCAGACAGACTCGACTCGCTTGGCAGGCGTGACCCGACAAATAAACTTTAACCCCGTCAGCCAGCTTATCTTACACTGCAAAAACAGTTTGGTGCTTATGTTTGAATTGCTGTGTATCATCAAAGCTGTCAAATTCGAATCTAAAGTAATAGTTTTCAAATTAAAATGGGGCACATTATCTTGAATTTGCTGTGTAGCACCTTGAATACAAATTTAATCGCAATTAAGTTAAGTTATGTTATGGAATTGAATTGCAACATTTGGGATTTATTTTGATAAGCTCATTTTTTTCTCTGCACCATCGTACCCTGTCAACCAGTTAACATTTTTCTGCCAACTGCACTTTTGCATATATGCAAAATGAATGTGGCAAATTCAGTTTTTTTATTCCTGCCACACATCTGTGTATATTTTTATGGTCTGCTGACAAATTACGCGAACTTTCCATTAGCACGAGGTTATGACTCGGGGAAGGGGCATGAGTACTGTTAGAAGGAAAGGGGAATTTGTCCATGACTTGTCATAAAATGTTTGAACTTTAAAGTGGCGAACGTAAAAAGTCGTTCTCAGGCTCCGATGCAATTACCTTAAATTGTTTTTTAATTGTCTAAGGCAGAATGTAAGAGAGGGAATTTCTTTTCCTAAAAATGTTTCAAAGCCAAGTAAATGCTCATACCTTATGGGAAACCTGTCGCCGACAAAGATTAATATGCTGGAGCTCATTAAAATGTCAGTTTTAATATACATATAGCAAACAGTGAAGCTCCCTGCCCATCCTGCAGGCGGAAGATTCATTCAGGGGCCTCTAAATAATATGTCTACATGGCAAGTTCAAGGAACTGCCGGTGGGAGGATGTGCGGAAAACTTCGCCTTTGTTTCAGGCTAGAGGTAAATAAAAGACTACACCCCGGGCCCTTGATATATGGTCCAGCATATCCACCATGCATCATTTGCTGAGGCAGCAGGCGGCTGGGGGAGATACTAATAAATTTATTACATCCACACGCATGCTGGCGGAGCTGGGAAATGGGGATTCCGGGGGGTAGACACACGCTAATGATGTAACCACATTTGGTTAGAAAATTATCTCCACATCAAAAGGGATGGCGGGCAGGGGGGATGACATGTTTTTAATGAGCACTTTCAGCGGTTTTCATCAGACTTAAAGTTTGACTTTAAACCACCTAACGCCGTCGTTGCTGGCTTAAAAGTTTTTCCCATCTTTCTATCTATATATTTCTGCCTCCCCCACTTTCCGTTGACAAATTGGCTTAGTCGAAGTTGCTTAAGCAAAAGTTGGGCTTTAATTTCGGCTTAGTAGCCGTCTGCCTGCCATTAGGCAACAGCTGGACTTTCTGCAACTTACCATATCCCACTGCCTTCACTTCTGGCCCGGCTATTAACGAACCATTTTCCGAAATGGTTTTCTGATTAGATGCCAAAGCGGTCCGGGAAAATCTCTTATCAAAAAAAAACTACGCCTCTGGTTTATAGTTGCAACTGCCACTCGACTTTTCTCTCAGACGTTGCCTAGTCAGTCATGAGATGAAATTGCCGCGATAAACTTGATGGAAGTGTCTGCTCCGTCTGCTAGGAAAATTGGAGTGAAAAGCGGAGTGTGGGGTCGGAAAAACCGAAGCGGAGCACAGATTTATCAAAACTGGGCAATCTGCCGGAGTCTGTGTCTGTGTCTTCTGTTGCCGAGTGTGTAAAGTAATTTGTTTACCAAATGACAGGCTGGCAGTTTCTGAAGAGGGGAGCACTGTCAGATTTCAAATGAAATATTTAATTATGCGCCAACAAAAACACACTCATACACAGCAACAAGTTTTCCTTTTTTATTTCGGGGGAAGGCAGGCTGCTGAAATGTCCATGCAAATCCACTTTACACCATCTTACAAGTGCCAAATGCGTTCAGAATTTTTAAGCAGCTTGCTCTGGCAATTTAGAGAGTGGGAAAAGGTCTATTTTTAAACAATTTCAAGGTGGGGCAGAAATTTAAGGTGAAGAGTTTACATAGAGCTGGCGCACAGGCAAAATTTAATCACATTCTTTTCATTGAACTTTGAGCGATGATTAAATGGAAAACAATTGAAACAATTTGATTTGTGGTTGTTTTATTTGATTTTAAATGGAAATTATTTAGCAATTGTAGCTCGGAAAATTCGGTTATATTAAAGAGCTGGAATTTAGTTATTTGGTTCTTTTTGCCATTTTTATTTTATTGATATTGTTTTAACATATCTGCTTTGTGTTTGATTGGATTCCCCAAGGAATATTTTATTATTTTACATATTGAAATGGCATGTGCATTGTTAGTTTTTAATGATGGAAAGTAACAATTGTGTTACTGAAATTGGATAAACTTAGTTTAATTGTTTGACGGGTTGATTGATGGCAAGATCGTTGGCTGTCATAAGCTAAAGCGATTCATTCAGGGCCAGTCACTTAATTCGTATAATTAAAGCTTTGCCAAACATTGTTTCAATTGAGACGACTGCTCATAGTCAGATTCGAAATCGCACTCAAGGCAATCAACTTTTGAGCCAAATCAAAGGCGCCTGATTAATATTTATTATTTCATTAGCTCATTACACCACATGCAATTGGGGGTGGGAGCCGAGGGGATTGGAATGGATTGATTTGGATGATTGTGGTTGCCGGTAATTTGAGCGTGAGGCCTAAGGCCCTGGGCGTGGCCAAAATCATGGGTGAGTGTGTGACGGGGTAACTGGATAAGTTAAGCAATTCTTTCGGGGGTAAGGCAACTTTTGTGGCAACTCGACTTGCATAAGTCGTTCGAGTAATTTGAGCCAACACCTCGTAGCCCCCAGCTCAACCGCACTCGAATGTAAACATTATTTCTCCCTTTATGCATAAAAAGTGATTATTTTTCATTTTCATTTTTGTACAACTTTTTACCATTTTCCATTGTCTCTGTTTGGCAACGAAATGCCATTAACTTCCTGTACTTGCCACTGTTAATTGCTGTTGTTGTTGTTGTTGCTGTTGCTGCTGTTTTTGTCTCTAATTTGTCAAACATTAAACAAGATGGTCGTAAATAAAACAATCAACTCGAGACATTTGGACATTTTGCAATGAAATTTTCGTAACTTATTGTTTTTTCTTAATTTTTTTTTGTGAAGCAGCGAACCATGAAGGTTGAATGATAGAGCACATATAACCGCAGTCTATATCAGAGTGGGTGTATATATACATGGGAAATGTTGTGGGGCTTTTTCTGTTGCAGTTAGCGTTTTAAAACGCAATAAAAGGCTGACTAGTTTATTTTTTTAAAGATTGTATGGCGTTTTTGTCAGTAAAACATATTTAATTGCAACCATATGTATCTGTTCATATAAAGCATCATTTTATCAGTATTTTTATAACTTTATGTTTCAATTGATTTTTTAGAGGGTGGCTACTCGTTCTCATCTTCAGGCTAGTACAACTTTATCAGCAATAAAAAGGAAGGCAATCTTTATTGTTATTGTTGCCGTCGCACTCACGACAATTGTAAATTGCGTCCCGTACGAGACACAAATTAGCATTAGTATGAGTAATTAACTTAAATACAATAGAACAATTTAGTTTTCGCCAAATTGCACACAGCGACAACAACGAGGCATCATTAGAGGGGGAGACATTGTGCGACTTTGGCTCCCGCGCACACAATTGAAAATTTTGCAACCTAAATAAGGCTTTCGGGTAGGTGGAAATGCGGGGTTCGGGGAATGGGGAAAGGGGCGTTGGTTGTCGACATTTTGGACTGTAATTACGCGAGAGCACGTCAACTGACCGCTCCAACGACTATCGAAGCCATCGTCCTCCGATCCCCCTTTTTTGAAACCCTCCTATAGCCGCCATTATGTACCATGCATATTTGATTTTCAGCTGGGATTATATGTGTTCGTTTGCCATTGAATCACCAGATATCGTGCACTTAAAGAGGATGTTTTGGGAGGCGGGGGACGACGTGGAATCGGATCTGTATAATTTGTGCGCGATTTTTTCCATAGCTAAATGGACATTTCATGACCCAAATTTCAGTGCCGGCTAATGAGCATTTGATTGAGCCTGTTTTTTTCATTGATATTCCGGCCAGCCGAGCGTAACCAAAAGTTATTTTTGTATACTTGCGTGTGATATGAGATAAATTTCAATAGTTACACGACAGTTGATAGTCCATGTAATAAGTACATACCTGCAAAGATAAAAAAATAAAAAAATTGTATTAGTTATAATATTGCATATCACATGAGGGACTAATAAAATTTCCTTGGACCTTCAAACATCTATAAATTATGGAAAGTTTCCCCACAGATGCTGAATCAACAGTTATGCCTCTCCCACCACACTTAACCCATGCTGACCGGCGACAATTTGTCCTCACAGATTGCCAATGGCCCTCTAAATGGATTTTGCCCATTCATTGACAACAATGCCCTTTCAAAAACTCAATGCTGTTTTCTAAGCCCAAGTATTTCTTCTGCCTCTTCTACTCCTTTTTCTCTGAGCCTACAACTTTTTTTCTTTGCCACACCGACATTTTGGAATTAAGCGGCGATTCCTTTCTTATTTGCCGCCTTTCTGGAAACTCCTGCCTTCCTGGTTCGCCTTTTGTGACGTAAATAGGCGGAAAAGAAAATTATGTTTACGCAAAGGGAGCGGAGTTGTGGGGCAAGAGAGTTTCCGCCGGTTTCATGTTTCCAACGGGAATCTTTTGGCTTTTAAGTTTACAGTGGTTTGAAAAACATAGGTAAATTATACATTTATCAAATAAATGTAACTATATATTCATCATCAATTATGGTAATCTATTTATTATTCCTTAAAATATATAAAGAAAAAAAATAATTTTATCAGTATAATTTTCCAAATCAGATCGAATATTGGTTATACTTAAATAAATAATTTATATCAACAATAGATTTAAAACTGTTTCTTTTCTTATTTATAATTCTAATAGACTTTTGTGATCCATTTATTACTGTTTTTCTATAAAATGAACTTCCATCGAATCACTTCGATGGCTTCGAAGGACGACCACAGTGCATCCTGCCCGCCCTTAAGCTCGCACCCTTACATGGCACGCAAATTAAATGAATTGCTTACCCAGCTACATGGATGCCCCCCTTGCACCCCCTCTACCGCTCTTTTACGCTGCCATTAAAATCATGCTTCAATGGTTTTTGACCATTTTTACCCGCTCTTTTTGTTGTTGTTGTTAGCCCCGGCTTCAATGAAGTTTTTTCCAGCTTTGTTGCATCGCCAGATGAAGGCAGCATACAAAAGTTCCAAGCCAAGTGGCAAAGTGGAACGTGGAGCATGAAGCATGGAGCGACTTCATGCGACGCCCACCATTTCTGTTCTAGGTAAATGAACCTGTGGAACACTTGCCTGCTAAATGATTTACGCACTTTGGGAAATTTAATGGAGCAATTTTCCCAGCCAGTTGGGGGTAAGACTTGAGATATCGCCAGGGGTTGGGGAAAAGCAAGGCGCTGTAGGACTCGCCTTTAATATGTTTAATCAGCAAGTTGTGTCCGTAAAAATTTGAGGTAATTTGTAAAATTAAATTGTAAGTACTAAAAAGAACTCGGTGAAAGGGTATTTAGTAAGATGAAATATTTTTTAAAGGTAAAAGTTTTAAGTGTTCTGGGGAAAATGTAAATCAAACTTTTTTTTAGGGTTTTCTTCTGTTTAAGTAGTTTAAGTAGTCAGTGAGGCCTTTTATTAAATATTCTTTTACGCTATGATCAGTGCAGACACATTATTGTGAAATGGGAACTTTATCATGTCTCCCTGTGACTCCCTCCAATACCTATTCTGCTATATTTATCTATGTAAACCCTGTTTTGTTTTCAATAGGGTTAAGTTTTTGTTTGTTTATTTTTTTTATATTTGTACCCTTGTTAAGAATCCTGACAGTCATTCTCTTCGGCTTGCATAAAACATCAAAAGCTGTGTGAAAACAGAATTCTTCTGCCAAGGCTTTAACACTCCCCAATTCCCCATTCCCCTCTCTCTCTCTCTCTCTCTCTCTCTTCCTTTTTCCCATGCTAAACAAATAAGGACCATGGAACGGAAATATGAAAAAAAAGTGGGGGCGAAACCGAACAGCCCCTAAAGCTGTGCTATGATTTTTTCCGAATGTTGTTGGCTGTTGTTGTTTTTTCATGTGGTGGTGCACTGCCTGTTGTTTTGGTTTTTTGTGTTAAAGTGCAGAGAAAAATAAAATCGCATAAGCAAAAGGCGCCCTAAAGTTGATTTCCGGTTTCCGCTCAAATGGTTGCCGCCCCTCAACTTCCCCTCGCGATTTTCGTGCGAGAATTCCGTGCGAGATTGAGTGCAGCTGCAGGGTAATTGTTGGTATGTGTGCGTGAGGGCGTGCAGCTCGGTGGGCGTGTCTATTGGGGTGTGTAAATTTCATATTTTATGATTGACTCCACCCATGTAGTTTTGAAAACTAGAATCGAGCAAAAACAATACATCTACCAAAAATCATAAAAGCAAATTTGTAGTTTTTAAGGCATGTCGGGCGAGTGATATCAGATCAAATTTATTATGCTTGCATTGTTTAACTATATTTATTTGACAAGCGTATCTTTTGTTAAATAGTTTACTTCATAAAGGAAGCATTGAAATCAAAGTCCTTCAGTACAGAATGTTTAAATTTGCAGCTTTATTGATTACATCAAATTTTATTTTTCTATAGATTTAACCTCTTTTAATTTTTTTTTATCGTATTGCACAGATAAATTTGAAACAATATAATAAAAGTAAAAAAATTTAACTTCTTTTTGGTAAAGCTAAAAAATCTTTTTTTTTTCTCAGCTGACATTGTTTATAGTTCGTTGGGTAAATTGACCTTTGGCATACGCAAAGAATCTATGTGAAACCCAAGAAAATAGCGAAACAAGCATAATGTTTGCATGACTGCAGATGGTTAGTGAGTAGGGGTGAAGAGTCGGTAATTGAGAGGGGGAAAACACATGTTCTGGGCTGCGGCCTAATTATGATGGACGGCATACACTTTTGGTGTTCTGTGCCCACTAATGAAGGCCTCCCAAGTGCGACAGATCAAACACACAGCACGCGCAGTCCAAGAATTATTTCGACTCTCTGAGGAACTCAAGCGGAAACCGAGCAAATAGTTACAATAGAAGAGGGAAGAGGAAAGCTAGGTGGAACAAGAAGATGGCGCTCACACAGACAATCGTGTGGCATGTGGCAGTGTCATTTGTCTCTGGTCTTTGGAGGATGTCGATCCGCTTCCTCACTCCCCCAGAAGTTTCCTGATTGCGTGTTGTCAGCACATTACCGCCAACATGTTCAACACATTAACGTTGGACTGAGGGTAAAAGGAGGAAGTGGAGTGAGGGGCTGAAGAATCTATAAGATCCTCTATTTATTTAGTGCCACATATTACACTTCTGACCACTTTTTGTGAGGCATTTGCAATTTGAGTGAAAGCAAATAAGGGACAAAAATAGTTGAAAAGGGAAAATAAAGGTATTTTGGAAGAATGTGAATAAAATGGCAAGGAACTCTGAAATCATCGTATCCCAAGGCAAGAAGGTCTGAACAGTGCTGGTTACCCAGTAAAACCGATAGAAAATAGTAAAAAAAATTGGTTTGTTAAAAATAATTTTACGGTTTACGCCTTTTTTTTCGGGAAAACTAGCAATTATAATTTTAAAACAATATTTGACTAGCAGCCCCGCAGAATAACCAATATAAATAACTTTTTGTACATAAAACATTGCAAGTAAGAAAACTCGAACTCCGTACAAAAGAAAAACCCTTTCTCTCCCCAACATAAAATCATTTATACGGGCAACCCAAATTCAACCGCAGCGTGTAAATTAAATTTTCCGCAAGGCAGAACGGTCAGCATGCTTATAAATTTTCAATTGATGGGAATTCACTTTCCCCTTCTCCAACTCCAAGTTTCTCCCAACTCCATCAATATTTAATTGAGCTTAACCTTTTTTCACTTACTCGGCGTTGACCGCAGGAGTCTCAAATTCAACTTGCCAACAGTTTGTCCACCCCCACGAAAAAGAACAACAAGAAAGGACAACTCAAATGAAACTTCAATTATTCCACGTAAAAAATAAGCAGCTGAAGGTGAGGATGTTTTTTGTGTGGGGTTCGTGGAGTTTTTCCCTGACCATAAACTGTAACTAAAACAAGAACAAAAAAAGAAAAACGAGCTGAAAGGAAGCGAATTTTTATTCTCTTTGTTGTTTTGGCCTCGTCACGATTTTGTGTTTACAAGGGGTAGGAGGTGGGATAGGCCCCCACATTTTGTGTGTGTTGAATCTTTCAATTTACCGTTGCCGTTACCTTTGTGCCGGCCAGCCCCAAAATGCCCGTTTGCACTTATTTGTTTGCTGATTTGTTTGACTTGCGTGTCAATGATGACACAACACAAAACATCAGCAGTAGCAACAGTACCGCCGACAACAATAAACAACAATGGGAGCAACAAAAATGTGCCACCCAAAAAAAGGAGAAGCCACCATAACCACCCAACGACACCCACAAAAAGAAAAAAATGGGAAAAACTTATAATAATCATAAAAAAGGCAGCAGACGGCAGATGTCGCATTGCATACAAAAAGGAGCAGGGACGAGGAAAATGAGTGGGAAAACGTGCGAAGAGAGGAAACAGCCAACTGACCGAAACCGGAAATTGTAGCAAATGTCAGCAGCATTTTTTGTATATGCGTGTTTACATTCAGCCTTATTTATTGATGGTTGAAAATAGGAAACGGGGGAAAAGGGAGAGAACAGGTTAAGATATGTTACTAACAAATTTAATAAGAATTTTCACACAATACATTCAGCAGACGTTTGGGAGATTTACAAGAAGTATTAAAATGGAAATAGTCAATAAGGAAATGGTTATAATTCATATTTAACGAAAAATACTGAATACAGGATAATTTATCAATAGTTATATAAAAGTATTAATTATAAAAATATCATTGGCCCAAGGAATGGATTTTTAGGACTTGGCTGTGCTACTAAATATTATTTACTTGTTTTTAGAAGATTAGTGTTAAATACAGGATATATTTTTAAATATATGTTTTAAATACCCATATAACAAAATAAGAATTTTATAAGAAAATGTTGTAATAAAAATCAACCATAATCAGAATTAGCCACCTCATTTAAATCCTGATTCCCAAGGAAGAAACCGACTCTGTGCCAATAAAAAGTCCCATTTTATTCTGCTTTAATTACTTGTTTTTGCACTCTTTCTCGATTTTTTTTGACTCTTTGTTAATGGGGGATTCTCGTTTATGAGGCGTTTGCATGTTGTGTCGATTTGATGGCAACGCATAAACAAGTACACGAGACAGGGACAAAGCGCTGTATTTAGAAAGAGACAAAGCACCGACTAATGAGTTTTAAGGGGCCAAGAGATGAGGCTCCCGGGTGCCATATCCCGGACATAATGAGCAGAGAAACAAAAGGCGAAAAACCAGCCACAAAATGGACAAATCCAAAAAGAGCATCAGCTCGGGGAAAATACGATTCCAGAAACAGTTGAAAGGAATATTAATGATGCAGGATGAAGTGGCGGGATTTGGGGGAATTCCCAGTGGGCAAGCTTAGCAAACATGACCAAGGAACATTTACCAGCCTGCAATATATGCCGGGGTTTATGGCTGCACTTCCTTCACCACATCTCCATCAGCTTTCCGCTTTCCTTCTCACCTGTGGCACGCTTTCTTCTCTCTCACCCACGCATACAGGTAATTAAGAATTATGGGCCTGGGAGTCGAGACCGCACAGAACTTATTAATTTCTGCATTATTTAAGCGTGTAATTTATGTGTTCAGCTGGCGTTTTTAATTGCATTACACGGCGGTAGGTTAATGCATGTTAAATGCATAATGAGCAACGTAAGCCGATAGGAGGAGAAAGAGGGAGGTGGAGGGAAGTGTCACATGAGGTGACGTTGCATGGCGTTTGTTTTATTAATTGAAGTTTAATCAGCGACAGCTGCCACAAGTCACGTTCCAATTCCCATTTCCCAGCAGGATCGAAAAGGTCAAATCCACTGATGAGTTCGATAACAACGCCACTTCAACTAACTCAGATGCATCTTACAACCATTCCAAACTACCTTTTGCTATCTTGGATCTTTTTTCAACGACCTCTAGCTGAGTGCAGCTTTTCTTTTAATTTTTTTTATGTTGCCACCTCTAGTTTTACACAAATTATTTCCGATAACATCTTGAGAGTCTTACCTCTACTTTCGTTTCCTTCTTCTGGCCTGAACCTTTTAATAATTTCATTTAGTGCGAAATTGTCTTTAGCCAAATTGAATTAAGCCACCACCCATTCCGTGAAAGGCAACTTCATCGTTTTTTCTTTTTCCTCAATTTCATGTAGTCTTTAGCTACACTGGGAAAAGCCGTCAAGAGAAGATGCATTTAAATGTTGTTTTTTTTTAACAATGCTTAAGGTTATTCATTTTTGGCTCATTTAGGAATTTATGTGACTTAAAAATAATTTTCTTTTTTTCTAATTTTCTAACTACAATGTATTACTGTCAGTTTTATTAAGCAAGAAAATTCGTTAAGTGTTCACTTAACCAACTTAAGCTTAACCCAAAGGTCGGCAGTTGACTTCTCCTAATGGCGCTCAAGATGCTTCAAGGACTTGGCCGCAAAGTGGACATTGTTACCTGATCGGAAATGGAATTTAAAAGTGGGACAGACGGGTCCCAAACATTTGACCACGTAAAGCAATTTGCCAACTGCATCGATGTTGGCTTAAAAGCCTTGTCAAAAACAAAAAAAAAATAAATGGAAAAAATCAGAATACTCAACTCTTTGGCATTTCGAGGGGTTAACCGGGGACGGAAAAGAGCAAGGACAAATAAAATGCAAATGTAAATAAGTAAATAAAATACAGTTGAAATTTTTGATCAGGGACGGGGTAAAATGGGTTGCCCTGCACACAAAATGTGTGAAGAGAGCTCCAAGTGGGGCGTGAATTGTTTAGCCGAATTCAGTGGGCCAAAAAGCATTTGCTTTCCCTTTCCTTCCCATAGGTTTTATACACACATTTCGGCTCTGTTCTCTTTTTATTTTTAGCCATAGCCATATAGTAGGTGAGCAACAGTTGCGACAGGGAAACTGCTAACTTTTCCCTCTGTTCGTTAGACAGGCTGACAGTCTGACGCCCGCCACCTAGTGGCCAAAACTCTCAACTTTGATATTCCTTGGCCATTATTCTATTTGCAATTTTGTGCACAAACAACGGCAAATAAATAAGCAAATTGAAAAAAATGTGAAACAAAATAATGCAAACAAACTGGAAAACTGCAAACTGTCATGGGAGTGGAAATGGAAAGCGGTTGGTGTGGGAAAGTGGAAAGCTGAGGCTGAGGCTGAGGCAGCTACCATTTTGGCACATGGCAATTTCCGTTGAGTGCACATGACAAAAATGTGGAATGTGCATAAAAAGTGCCAGAAGAGGGGGCTCCTGGGAGGGGTAGAGGGGTGGGTAAATTCCTTTTGCAAACTGGCAAAAAGTTAAAAGTTTAATTGTGCGCAACTTTGGGCAGGATGTGATGTCAACCCAGGCAACCGGGATCGGGGCCAAAGGACATCTGTGACAAGTTCTATTAAGTTTACTTTATACATTCTCACATTTTGCATTTAAACAAAGCAGAACGTGCTGCCACAAACTTGTTGTTGCAGCCGGAGGAGTGAAGTAGGCGGAACCTGAGAGGGATCTGAGGACCAGAGGTCACTCGATTGCATCGCACACACTTTTATATGGCAGGTTGCGCACACTTGGCTGCTCGATGGCCCCAGAAGTCCGCCACTTTGCATCAGGACTCTTGGACTCGCCTTCTCCTACTACAAACTACAAATTTGTATTCCTCAGTTTTATACTAAAAGTAATTGTGTGGAAAATACTAATTAATTTATTAGATTTATTGTCGCATAAAATATGATGGCTGAATCTAATTTATTTTAATTTTACTGGAACATATTACCTGAAGATTTTAAATCATCACAAATATTATTTTGTATAATGCATTTTATTATTCAAACATTTAAAATATGAAACCATTTTATAAAAAAAGTTCCATAACACTTGATTTAATATTAAGAAACTGTATAACCTTTTTAATTTTTCAAACTGCAGTTTTCAAATTTGTTCACATTTTTTCTACCCATCTCAAGATGATATTTTTCATTTAAGTCTGAATTTTTCCGCAGTGAACCTGTGGGGAATTGGCTTCCTTGCTCGTAAAACGTTTAAATGAAAGAAAAGCAATATGTTGCCGCCTGCAGATGACAAGCAAACAGCGTGGCCAGGATGCATCACGGATATGGCTCTAGCCCTCTGGCTTGAGGTCTCTGTAAAATATTTACCAACCATCAGCCGCTGTCATACTTTTTTAATTGACTTATCAATAATTCATGCAGCTCTCACACACAGAGACACATACGCGAAGGACCAAAAGAAGTGGGGGGAATACTCATAAATACAAATGAAGTCAGAATGCAGTGTGAATGAATGGGATGGGGAAGAGTGAGAGAAAATGGATATTGAGGGCTACGGGAAAGGTGAATTGCATTTGCAACTCTTTTTCCAGGTTCAGGTCGACGACCCTCAGCCCCTTGCCTTCTTTTTTTCTTCCATTCGCACTGCAGTAAGATTGCCTTCGTTTACTTTTCGGCTTGATATTTATTTTGATTAATTTAAGTCTCCTAGTCGGTAATATTTTTCATTTTCATGTGCAACTTTATCTTCCTTCGCCCTGGATCTTTCTCGCCTTTTACTTTGGCTCAAACTGCAGGGGATGGGGTAAAATGAAAGTGGAGTCAAGTGATTGATGCATTTTTAATGCGAATTTCCGTACGAGAATTTCCGCAGTAAGACGGCAAAAGGTTCTTAACACTTAAGAGAATTTTCTGCATTTTAAAAACGTTTTCTTGGTTTAATTTAGCTTGTTACTCGATTAAGATAAAGGCAAAGACTTAAAATATGTATTTTATTCATATTCTTTTAGTTTTTGCAACTTAATGATTAAATGAGAATATATATGTTTTTTCACATCCTTTTTTTATTTAAAGGTTTTTTGAAATTACTAGAAAAACAATACAAAAATTAAATTTTTAGTGTAAGAAATATTCTTTTACTACTCGTTTGCAACTTTAACTTGAAAAGACGTTATCCTATTACCTTTGGCCAACTATTCACCAACCTGTGCGATAAAGGACTTCAATAAATTTTCCAAAATCACGCGCACATAAAATCCATAATCGCAGTAGAAACGAGAAAAGTAAAACAAAAGTAAGAACATTTTTTTTATCAAGGATGAAATCAAATTTAACGCATCGCTTGGTAGTAGTAGTAGTAGACCCCCTTTTTTAAACAACCCACCTCCCCCTACCGACGGGCTTTGTGTGCGTGTAAGGCCACGTACCCACTTGACATGAAGGCAGTGCAGCGAGGCGAACGATGGGTGGTGCGGTGGTTGGGTGGTTCAGTGGGGCGCTATTTGGTTGGGTGGTTGGGCACGTGCCGCGCGGATTACGCGTGGCATGCTGCTGCGAAGAAATATGAAAGGAAAGCAGCGTGAAATATGTGTAGCATAAGACAAGGCGCATAATCAAAATGTAGGAAACAACAACAGGAGCAGCAGTAGCACCACCATTGGATGCACACGCCACTTACACAAGTGCAAAGGCGTCGCCCCACCATACCTCCACCCCCTCCCGTTATTTGTTTGCCTTCATAAAGCAGCAGGCTGCCCCCCTTTTTGCCCAAAAACAAAGGGCGCCAAACAAAAATTCTACGCCCGAGCTGCCAGTTGATGTAGCGCACCATTATTTCAGGGGATATGCTTGTATGGGGCCAGCACTCGACATATCGATCATGCTTTCTATTGCAGCTCGAAATCAGGCGAAAGTCTTTAAATGAATCAAATGAAAGCGAATGATTGAAAATGGTTTATATCCACCATATGTGTTTAAGGTACATATGCATATATGAATTAAAATAGTTTCAATAAAGATAACTAAGCATAATAAATATGAAGCTTATTTCCAACGGATGTTGCCATGCTGTATTCCAATTTCATTAAATTATCAAAATTATAAGGAAACTTCTTCTCAGAAAATGCTTAAAGTTGACTTGACTAAGCTATAACCAAAACCTCCCAAGATATTTCCCAGAATAATTTGCATGGACCTTGCTTATGTACACAAATGTAAATTTCAGCCCAAATTCTAGCACTCTACTTAGAGTTTCAGCTGCCAGGATAACTTTACGCTATTCCACACCAACTCGGGCAATATTTCAGTATGCAGGACTCCGCCGTATTCCCCAAGCTGTCACTTTTGTCGCATTTCGCTGCTGGGCCAATTCTTTCTCGTTTTCGTTTTCGCTTACTTTTTTATATATTTTTATTTCGTATATATTTCGGATAGAGAAATGGAAGCTGTCACTCACCTCTTCTTCATTGCTGGCCGTGTTCACGGAGTCCATGCTCTGCGAAAGTCCCAGTGGGGCCAAAGCCATCTGATTCTCCATTATGGCGTTGCTGTTGCTGCTGTCGCGGCTGCTGTTGCTGTTGTTCAGGTTGTTGTTGCTGTCGCTAACGGCCGACGTTGCTTGTGCGCCAGTTGCTGTTGTTGCTGCCGCAGCGGTTCCTGTTGCTGTCGCTGTGGGGGCGGCGCTGGTGGCGCTGCCTGCCGGCGAGGGCGTGGTCGGTGCAGAGGCGGTCGCGGAGTTGGACTCGTGCGAATGCGATTCGTGGGCGGGACTGTCCGGCAAGCTGCCGCCGCTGGTCGGCACTGCAGCAACGGATGTTGCTACTGGCACAACCGCTGATGTTGCTGCTGTGTTGTTGCTATTACTGTTGCTGGTGTGCTTGCTGCTGCTGCCGGTGCTCAGCAGGATGTGCTGCTGCTGTTGCTGTTGCTGGGGTGCGTATCTGTGCAGCTGATAGCCTCCGTAGTGGGCCAGAGATTGCTGTTGGGCTTGTTGTTGCTGCTGCAAGTGTTGATTCAAGAGAGCTGCTGCTGCCGCCTGATTGAACTGGGCCAGTCGCTGCTGTTGCTGCTGCTGTTGTTGCTGCAACTGCGGTGAGGCGGCAACTGCGTAGGCAACCTGTTGCTGCTGCACTTGCTGCTGTTGCTGTTGCTGTTGCTGCTGCACTTGCTGCTGCTGCTGGTGGTGGGCGGCAACGGCGGCCGCGAACTGCGTGGGATGGGCGAAGCTCAGCTGGTGGTGGTGCGGATGCGAGATCGGATGCGAATGCGAGATCTGATGCGAGTGGGCGATCTGGTGCGAGTGCGAGATCGGGTGACCTTTGACCGAGACGGGCACGGGCACGGAGACGGGCAGCGGCACGGAGACCGGAACGGGCACGGGAACGGTCACCGGCAGCACGGAGACGGCGGCGGCACACTGGCGCTTGGGCGACGGCGACAACACCTGTGGGGCACTTGCTGGCGTCTGCGGCAGCGTCGGCCTGCGTTTTATCGCAATCGACGAAATGGTGATGGCTTTTTCAAACACCGCCTGCTGGTTGTTGTTGTTCGGGTTGTGGCTGCTGATCTGACTGATCGGGCTAATCGAACTGATTGGGCTTATCGGATTGATCGGATGGCTAATGGCTGCTGGTGTCGTCGGCGCTGCTGGCAACAGATGTTGCAGTTGCAGTTGCGGTTCGGCGGCTGCTGCAGCGGCGGCGGCGGTGGCGGCTATGAGCAGTTGATGATGGCTGCCCAACAGGTCCTGGTAGTTGGCTATTTTGACGAATCAGTTTAACTGGAAGGAAAAGAAAAAATAAAATTCGTTTAGTTTTTTTGCTTTTACATAACAAAATCATTTACATCTATAATGATCTTGTCATTTACAATTGCATACCAAAAGCTAGCTAAAAATAATATTTATTAAAATTAGATTTTAATTTTTACTACTTATCATTTGTCTTTTTTGTTAGTAATCGATACTTGAGTTAAATCCTCCCATATCTAAAATTACTTTGGTTTAGAATTCATTACTGTTTTCGTCAAATATTAGGTTGTTTTATTTTATTATACTATAACGTAAATACATTTCATTATTATAATGAATAACACTAGTCTCAAAAATGTATTTAGCTACACGTAAAGAAAGCTAGAATTGAAGCTTGGAATAGAAGTCAAATATTTGAGCAGAGTTTGAGTTGTTGTTTTTGCGCATATGCAAATAATATTTAGATATTGTCAAAAAAAATGACGGGTTTATTTAACATAATGCAAATGTTTACACGAGAGCAAAAGGGGAGAGGGTAGAATGAAGGTCTCGAACAACACTGCATAAATCAAAAGCAAATATGTTCGATAAAGGGTGAGCAGGGAAAGTGAGTGACAAACATTGAGACCAAAAATGTACTGAAAGTAAGATAACTTGAAAGCTGTTCTGTACACTTTCCTTTCTATAAAAATGATTACTTATTACATCAAGTGTATTGAATTAGATGGATATTTCCAATTGAAGTCACAAGTAAGACAATTCATGTGACTCCGGACTTCGATTCTTAGACATCTTCGTTTAGATGTTTGTCGAAGCAATCTGCATTTTAAATTGCGAGCATTGACAAATATGCAAGGAATGTTAAGGCAGTGGGTCAGACCCGCAAAACACAGAGTGCTCTTGTTGTTTCTTACAGTGTAGCACACTTACTTACGCTTATCATAGTGAGACATCAGAAGCAACAGCTGCTGGCAGCTCCATTGCGTAGTTGGGTACGACAAAATTTAAATACATAGAAGCAACAGCAGCAAAATGGGAAGAACAGCAACCGCAAGGCAAACAAACAAACACAAACCCAGATACACTCGCACACACTCCAGAATTCACTTGAGAGCAGGGGGGGGAGGGGGTGTGTATCTGAAACAACTTGAAAATTGAGCTGACAACAAACCGAAATTGTATTACAAACGCTCGCTGGAGCTGGCAAAAATATGCACATAACTAAAGTTCAGATCTTGAGGATACGTTTCGGGATCTATATGCATATGGATGTGAGTTGATGTGTAAATATATGCGGGGTGTAACACAAAAGGCTTTGAATGCGGATTATAATGGAGCAAGGACAGAATCGAACCTCCGCATCCACTTTTTCCCTTCACTTCGACGCCTGCGATTTGTATCTGGCACTTATTGTGCATATGACAAATTATGCAGAAGATAAAACTAACTTTGAACTATCTAAGACTTCATCAGCTTTCCGGCAGAAGATTATTCAAGACCAAATGCGAATTTAATATGACCCCCACCAATCAACAGACAAACGATGATTTGGGAATGGCAGCAGCACTAATCCTGTATGATTAATAAGTGATAGAAATACCGAAAAGCAACCGCACTATGAATATATTATAGACAATGAAGCACGGATATGTGTGGGCTTATGTGTATTTTAAAGTGTGTTCGGTATCAAGTGGCGTGAGATTTATGGCCAAAAATTGCGATTAATGAGTGGCCAAACAGGCGTATGCGCAATGGCCGCAGAACATGCCAAATATATATGCAATAAACATATCATATACCCACAGCGCATAATACATATTTGGTTGGGAAAATGTTATAAATGAAATTGATTTCCGTGAAGGCAATTAATTAATTTTCGGAGTTGCCAATAAACACGAAACCGAATCAACAACTTGTTGCCGTAATTTGTCAGATCTGATAATGCGATACAGTCTGTATAATAGAATTGAAATTTTCCCCAAAGACCTGGCCTTTGATTTAGCATTCTCTCTCTCTGAAATCTGAATTCTCAATGCACTTTTGCAGCAATAAATAAGTGACTAACACTCACAGAGAATTGTTTACATAAGCAGCAACAATGAGGCTACAAATTCTAACAAAATACAATGGAAAAAGGTAGGGAAAATCGAGAAAGTCGTGTTGGGGATGGGGGGGTTCTCAATGGCTGCCAGAGAGTAACAATAATGACGCTGACTATCTACCATTTTGTTGTTGTTATTGCTGCTGTGTCTGTGTATTCCATTGCCATGGAAATTAGTCGGTAGAATTGTGAAAAAAAGTGTACAGAAAAGGTTGAGCCAGAAAAAAAACAACACAAAACAGCGAGTCATAAATATTGCTAATGAATTTCCCGCACGCTTTGCTAAACAACAACACCGAACCGAATCGAGTCGCTCTTTTAACTATGCTGGAACGGAAGTTGGGAGCGGGAGCATTTGTTGTTTTGGCATAAAATAAATATAATTAAATGTAATTTTTATAATGACAAATGCTTTGTTTTCTGTGGCGCGCCCTCACCGAAGGGGAAGTCGGTCTCAGCAATTAAATCGGCTCTGAGCACAAAAAGCATCCGCAGAGCCGTAACGAATTCAAAATTTGTGTGTATCTCGAAAGCGGCAACGAAATCTAGAGCAGATCTCCAGTTCGAAAGCTAGGCTTACAGATTAATTTGGTTGGCTGTAAAAAAATCCAAAATTGTGTTTGCCCGCTGGCAAAGTCGATTTGCCTGCTGCTCGCTCGATTAGCTGGCAATTGGATGGGGCAAGGGCCCTTCACTCCCCGCTCGATCAGTCGAGATTCATTGTAGAAGATAGACACACACACGCGGGCTAATAGATGCACGCCCACGATCCTCAGGGGCATTATGATGATGATCGGCTGGCAAACGAGTTTTGCCATAAAAATAAAGATGATTTTGGCCAGATCACTTGTCAGCAACTGAAATCACAATTAGCATTGCTAATGCGTGAGGATAGACAAAGCCCAAAGTACTCGTATCTGTAAGTACGCTGCAAGTATCTGCAGCTCCCACGTGATTCGCTTTTTCGTAGATTGTTGCGCATTCCGCTCGTTGACAGCACTTGAGATACAAGAATTGTTATAGATACACTCGTTCATCTTGCCTTAGATGCAAATGTATATCGTGTTTCGTGTCAAATGCCCAAATTTGTCAACAGCTCGTCATGATGATGTTGATGGTGATGATGAGGATGATAATAATGGGGACTATAACTATAGAAGAGCCCAGAATTGAATGAGCTGACACGCCTAGTGGCACTAGAATAATAAGTCGTCTCCTTAGGCCAAGTGGTTCTGGCCATAAAACTGGGAAGCATATCAACTCTGTCATTGTTATTGCTCTACACTCGCAGTGCGACTCGGCTGCCAGTTGCATAATTAATATTTAATAAGCCGAGTCAAGAGCATTGCCAAAAGTTTTCTCGAGTGAAATTTTCCGCTTCTCAGCTCTTCTTTCCTTCTTTTTATTTAACCTCTTCTT
Organism: Drosophila fuyamai; assembly: GCA_018153365.1. Lineage (NCBI taxonomy): Eukaryota > Metazoa > Arthropoda > Insecta > Diptera > Drosophilidae > Drosophila > Drosophila fuyamai. The sequence goes on along the minus strand of JAECXW010000116.1, from coordinate 6,830,092 downwards.
TATGTACTTGTCTTCATTCGAAAATTTGGCTTGGTTAGCTGGTACAATCCGTAAAAAAGGAAATATGTCTATATCCTTTTATCATCATCATTGGGCATCATTTTGGCATCATTGAATAATTCATTCCCTAGAGCTAAAAAAAAAACAATTTAACAAAATCGCAGTATAATTTATATTATCTGGGTCGGTCTGACCGTTTGGCATTTAAGTTTGACTTTTGGAAAACTAATTCATACTTGGCTTGTTCCAAGGTTATTTCCGCAGGGCATGATAAGTTCGGCTTGCTGTTCAAGTTCCTCCACCCAAATGTTTGTTTTCGTTTTCAACTTTTCCTTTGCGAAAGAAACAGAGTCAGAGAGGATGTCTCGGTTTTGGCTCGTTGCGATGCTTATGTGCCGCATATATTATGATGCTCCAGCAACATTTTTTATAACTTGGCATGCTCCAATTCTTTGGTGCAAGAGCCCGTCTCATGCCTCACGGCAGTCCGTCTCTATTTGCCATTGGCAGGAGGATTGCCAGTGGGTGGGAGGCGGAATCTTGAGGATGAACCATTCCGAATGTGTGTGCGCAAGTATCTACGAGATAGTTTGTTCTGGGCTACTTTTTTTCCGCCCTGTCTTTGGCTTCGACTCTCTATGTGTACTGCGATATATAGACATGAATACAAAAAGAAGAGTGTTCTTCTTTCGTTTTTCTGAAAATTACAAAATCCATTAAGTTGCTTGCACGCAACTTAAACATAAATCCATCATACGCCATGTGGCACACATACACAGAGGCAAGGACAAGTTGCAAGTGGTGGGTGGTGGAATCGGATGGTGGATGGTATAGGTAGCACATCCACGGTATAGCATGCACCAGCCACGCCCCCCACTGTGCCGCCCCTCTGCTGATTCGGCTGCTTTTATTATCCACGCCATATTTAATGCACAAACATTCAGACACTCGAGTGGGTAAGTAGGTTGGGCTAAGTCTACATCAACATCTATATCTTTGGCTGTATGGCACCCCTTGCCTTCCTTTTCCGCAGCCTGCAAGGCTTTCAATTTAATTTCCTTGCCTGACTTTGCCGTCTGACTGACGAACTTTGTGCTTACACTTTTTGAATGCCCTCCGATACTTTCCAATTTGCTTTCAATAGACTATGCTGTCTCTTTGCCTCCCTTTAATGGGATGTGTTGCTTTTGGCTGATAGCTTGAGATACCATAAATCATAGAACCGATTACGCCAAATTGCAAACGTTAATGTAATAAAACCTCGGACCCAAAATTGCCAATGGAGATCGCGCAGAAAGAGAGAGATGTGGGAAAAGTAAAACTCATGTCTTGGGAGAATTGAGGCACAGCTAGACAATAGACAACTTTGTGTGTGAGCGAGCTTCAAGTCTGCAGAATCTAGTTCAAAAGTTCAAGCGAAAAAGCGGAGATTGAAAGACCCAGAAGACACGATCCCAGAGAAAGGGAGTCGGAATGAGACTGCTCGTTTTGGGGCTTCTGTTTTGGCCAAAATTCGAGACCCACTTCGGGGTATTTACAGCAAGGTCCAGCAATGAGCTGGTCTTTGCGGTTTTCGGGTATAAGCTTGCACAATCAAAGCGTAATGTCAACTTGGTCAGAAGACCGCAAATCAAACGCCAGGCATATGTGCTTTAATGATAGTACATATATGGAGATGGGGGAAACCATACGGAACGACTAAGGTAAGGAACTCAACTCCGTTCGAAGGCAATTTTCAAACCGCACCAAACGAATGAAACTAGAACCGATGACAAATGCCCTGACGCCTGACAAATGCCACTGTCGTCGTCTCTATCATCATCAATGTCGAGATCCCTCCCACTTTGCACCCACTGGCCCTTTGTTGCCGCAATCTCAGGCGCTGCCATTAGCATTCGCAATTAATTTCCATCTGTGCTGAATTTTTACAAATTCCAAAGCTGGCCCAGCGAACAAAAACGCCACGGAAATGCGAAAAAAATCCTACACAAATCGCTGGGGAAAAATCTCTAAGCTCGGATATACAACTTTATATGTCTCTCTATGTACTTTTTTTTTATTATTCCACCAGCTCAGGCTAATTAACATTAATTTTGCATAATTAAAGCGAGCAGAGCGACAGAAGACAAAAACAATAGAAGGAGAGACCGAAAGTAGTGGGGCCGGGAAAATCGCCATGAGTAAGCCATCCCCAGATTGTCTGTCAGTGGGTCAGTGTCAAGGGTTTCCCTTGAGAAGCGAACAAGGAAAAGCTTTCCGCCCAGCTCAATTTATATTAATTTTCACTGCAGGAGATGGAAAGATAAACCCCGTTTGATTACTCAATTATTTTGCATAAATTAAGAGTATTGCCTTTTGGCTTCCACTGCTGTCATTTTCCGATTCCCTGGCAGACCGCAAAAGTCTGTGAAAAGCCAGGACGATTTGTGGTTAACGTTTGATTGGCAAAGAAGGAGAGGACTGAATGTGAATGTGATAGAAATAGTTTTTCCGTTTCCTTCAAAAATGTACGTGATACATTTTAAAGTACTTTAATAAATATTTAAAGGTTTTAAGTTAATTTTTGTTTCCTTATTTATTTTATTTAAGTTTATTAGTGGTAAATTACAATAAAATTAACATATCATAATAAGATCAACATTTTAGATACTTCGCTACCTACTTAAATTTTCTCTATGCATTTTTGTCAAAAATGTATTTGAAAGAATTTTAAAAAAAAAAGAAGGGGTATCAAAATGTTATATATCACAAAATATTATTGCAGGATCGTTTCATTTTGTATTTGATATTTAATGCTTAAAGCACAGAAATACAGGAAAGTACAAAATGAGGCCTGAAGGTATGACTATTAATTTGACCGCAGCTGTAGAGGTATGTGCCTACATCAATCGACTTCCGCTTGGCCATTCAGCAAAAGTATTCTGCTGTTGCTGTGCATTTCTGAAATTGCCTCGAATTAAGCGCAAAGTGCGTGTGCGTCTTCATCTGTTTGCTGCTCTTTCTTTTTCATAAATTGCGCTTTGTTTATTATGCCTCCCGTCCGCCCCTGCCATGCCCCCTTTTCATCGCTGACCCGGCTTGGGAATGATGTCATTAATTAATGTGAATGAGTTCAGTATGATGTCAATTAGCTGCGGAAAGCGTACTTGGAGGCAGAAGCTGAAGCAGCAGCTCAGCAGGCAAAGTGCATTGGATAATTTGTTATTGGACAGAGTGCCACCCACACATCGGAAAACCACCCGCACACAGATAAAAATCCTCCTCTAAGATACACTATACATCACTCAGACATAAATAACGCCACTCAGATACACTGGCGGCTTAAACAATTGCGGAAGCTCTGGAGATTCTTTTTTTTTTCACGATTATCATAAGCAGCTGCTCCGAGCTTAGGAATAAGTTGAAAGCTTTATCTTCGACAGACAGGAAACTTGGCCAAAAGTACTTAACAATAGTTAAGACCCGCTCGCAGTAGCCACTAAAAAAAGAGGGCTGGCGCAATCATTAAAACTCGACTCCCAATGGAAAAAAGCCAAGACCAGATATATAATAACACTAAGTAAATGCAATAAAATGAAAATCCAACTGGGGAAATTTCGCCATGATTTATTGTTGTTGCCGAACAAAAATGTAGAACGGCCAAAAATGGAGCAGTAAAAGAAAAGTAAAAGGCATTATGCAGATCAAACTCGGTGGAAAACTTTTGTTAGCTCGGCTTACTTACGAAAACATTTTTGTGTTCCTTTTGGAGAACAAAGAACTCAGGAACTTCGAATTTAACTCACCTGCAAAGATAAAAGAAAAGGACTTATTAGTTATTTATATAATAGGAATTTCACCTTAATTTGCTAAGTAAAATAATCAAGTATATTAAGTGATTCGCTTGGCATTTCGTAACCCAAGATTTTGTGGCTTCCGAAATTGGTTAATTAATAAAGCGAACAAAATATGGAATTGATTTATATTTTATCATTTTACGATTTCATTGAAATCCGTTACAGCTATACATATCAATATTTACAACTCATGAAAAGTTTGTTAAATTTCAATTTGCAAACACAAAAAGTATATGGAAGGAATGGTAAAATTTAAATGACTTTTGAACAAGCTCAGAAGCTTTGCAAAATGTGAGAATTCTTCTAGCTCAGCTTCTAGTTTCAAACAAACGATTTGTTTGAGAATAGCCAATGATTTTGCGCTTTGTTTTTGCTGCTCTGGCCAATTGTTGCCACAATTTGGTAATGCAAAAAGGCGAAAGGCAAAGTGTTCGACCGACTCCGGCTCCAATTCGAGTTTGGTCTATGATTTTGCGGTGTCTGTTTGTGCAGCGAAGGCAAAATAATTTCTGTGGTCAAGAGCCTTTCACCGAACAAGAGCAACCAAGAGGGAAAGAATGGACTAAAGTCCGAGTTCATAGCTCATGAACTCCCATTCCAGTCTCCTTTTGAGGCTGTTCATGTTATCGCCCACTTTTTAGTCCGACTAAATCTGAAACCGATCCCCTTTTACTCTTGGTCAAACCCCCTTGCCAGAGAAATTTGCTTAGCCCTCCTCCGCTTTTATCCCCGTTTAGGCAATGTTTGCCATGGTTTTGTTTTCCATTCCTTCGCTTTTGTTTATTCCCTCTGCTCCTGACTGACTTTTTGGGGTTTCCCTTTGGTCGGAAATGGGAAATAAATGGTAAGTGAGACCTGCAATCAGCATGCATTCTTATCTGTCAATGGAAAATCAGACAAAGGTAAAATCGTGTATCCTTCAAGAGGAATTACCTTGCTCGGTCACGGCGATAGATGCAAAAAGTATCTAAAAGTGTTCTGCTGTCTTTGCTAATGATGTGCAAATACAGGTCTAGAAAATGGCTAAACAAGAAAAAATAAAGAGAGAGTGGTGACAGATAAGGAAAGCCAGATAAATCAGCCTGAGCAAATTCCTCAGCTCGACACTCAAATTCTGGGCCTTTTGCCAACAGCTGCATTCCTCAATTAGCTTCTAGCCGGGAAGAGGTAGACAGAAAGCAGAGTGAGCTAGGGCAGCTCACACATAATAAAGTAAGTGACAACCCTTGAATAAAAACCGAAACGATATTTACTTATAAGCAGCTCAAACTTGGTCTCCGAATCCTTTTTATCCTCAAAGTCTTGTTTTCCTCATGTCATGATGTTTAATGCACAGCGACAAAAAATACAATGTTTTTATTTTGCCTATTTTTATTAACTGGAGATGACTTAATAATCGTTTTTATATTCATCACCCACATAGCTACCAAAATATAAATTGGGTATTATTTAATGCCAAAATAATGAAGCCCAATAAATTAGTATTAGTATGCTTAAACAAATAAAGATTACCAAAAAAACGTAAAAGCTCCGATAAATTAGGAAATATCAAATATTTAATTTGCAGGAGAATTTTGTGAGGGTTGCCATTAATTTAAGTTCCTAATTCCAAGACCATCTAATGGATATTTTGAATGATATTATTTTTTTAATAATTATTAAGGACCATCTTAGGATATTGCATTTTTTCTCTGTGGCTACCTGTTCCGAGTTCTCATGGGGTGGCAGCTTTGCCTGATTGGGGGTGTCTGGGCCTGTACACACACACTGGCACACACAGACTGTTTAAGTCTCGGATTACATGCTGGCAGCCCTTTTTTTGATGGATGGATGGGCGCATTCTGTACCTTTTCCTTTTCCCTTTTGCTTATTTACTTAAACAAGAACACAGCAAACTGGTTGTCGCCGTCGGAGTGAAGAATCATGTGAGTAAACCAGGGGTCGAAGGGGTCGGGGGAAACAAGTGACAGTTGGCACGGAAGTGGTTTTGATTTAATGCCGCTTGGCGCTGAATGACGCAAGATAAACAGATGCTACCCAGCGAAGAACAGGTGTCGACAGGTGAGGGAAGAAGCGCGAAAAACGCAAATGAAAAAGAGACAGGAGGGTGAAACCGAAGTCGATTAGGATATACCTTAAATGGGTATCGTAAAAGGAGAACCTTTTTTAATTTATTTGCTGGCTGCTTAAAAGTATAGCTTATTATAAATTCAAAAAGAGAAAAATGTTCAGCAGTCAAAGAAACGCAAATAGCAGCTGTTATTAAACCATAATTTATTTAGAACTCTTTATTGAAAGTATTTAAATTTTAAGCTCAAAGATTTGGTTTCGTTTCATATTTATCAAAGTTAAAACTAGATTCCAGGTTTTTTTTAAGCTATGCCATTGTTCAAAAGAAGACAATATTAGAAAATCAATGTCTATTTTCAAACACTATTGTAATCCATCTTTCCAAAATTGACTTTTTATGCTCTTTCTTTTTCTTTCTCCACTGCAAAAATTTCACGCAATTTGATGGCTCTTATGTGGTTTATCTAATTTGTAATTGCTGTCGAAAATGAAATTTCGAAACTGAGAAAGACGAAACCACAAAACACAATCACAGTAAACGAAAACCGAGGGCTTACAGACTGTTGGTTGGGGTGGTATTTCATGGGAGTACCAGACAAAATAAATCCCCCCACTGGGCATACTTGTGGCTTATTGGCAATCAAATTTGGAACAGAGCTCGTGTTTTAGCCAGGGAAACTCAAGGCAGTGTGAAATAGGGCGGCAGAAGCTGGAGTTTCAGCTGATTAGCATAATTGACTTTGTGTTAAATTTAGCATTTAATTAATGTGGCTGCAGTGCAATGGAGAAGGTATCAGGCAATTGTTGGAATGTATCATTATGTATCCTCTAACCATCGAATCGCAGGGCAGGCGATTTGGAAGCCCGGAATTAGGGAAACACCGCCCGCCCACTTTCGCCTGATTGTTGTTCCTCGTTTGGTGCTCAGTTTGGCAAACACATGTGCTCCAATTTCCAGCCCAAAACTTACTCAGTGCCCCGGCACTTGAACAAAGCCGGGCCATAATTGACTTTTCCAACAGCAGCAGCCGAAGTAGAGGCCGCCGGGCAAGCCACAACCACTTAACACCTCCCAACCACCCACTAGCAAAGCAGCTGGAGGAAGGCAGTAAGGAAAGGCGTTCTAGAAAACTTTGGGCCAACCCCTCGGCAAAGCACTTAACATGTTCATCAATTGCGCCCCCGTCTTCCATCTTCCATCTACCACCGCCCATCTCCCGTTTCCCGCTTTCCGGACACACAAAACCCGGCCCAGAGCCACACAACAGACACCGACAAAGTGTCCCGGCTTACAGTGAAGCCTGGAAATGGGACAGGGTGGAATTCCGCTGGGGGGAGCAATCTGAGCAAGCCAAAACAATGCAACGCTCCAAACCAAGAAGAAGCCAGCAGAAACCAACAGAGAGCGCCGTGAAATTGTTGGGCGACAGGAAAGCCAGCGAAGAAAAGTGGAACACATTTGAACACTGAGACAAATCGGAATATCGAAACAATTGAAAATAAATAGTAAGTAAATTCTAATAATATTATCAAATGTTATAAAGTTAATACAAATTTAAAGACAATCAATTATACGTTATTTAAATGTAGTTATGAGTAGAAAGCGCTAGTCAGTTATAATTTCCTTCTAAAGATAAATTTAATTCATCAAATAAAAAATATTGGAAAAATGATTGTTTGTATGATTTTATGATTGTTTTAGTTTAGTTCGAAGTAATACACCATTTTCTCTCAGTGCAGCGTTGAGGGAGTTGACTGACAGCGAACGCCTACGCGAAAGCCACCGTAATTTGTTAGATGCGCCACGCCAAAAGGCTAAGCCAAGTCAAGGCCTCCAGATGTTTGAGTTGTAATTCAACCAGAGCTTGAAGAAGATGTGTCTGCGATGTAGGCGATCAAATAATCTGGCATGCTCACTTTGGTCAATGTCTAGACAAGAATCTAAGCTAATGAATGTCATCGCAAAAAACTAGTTTAACCAGTTTAAGGAGTAATCATGGCTCGGGAAACGGGAATCCAAGAGACTGCCCTTTGGCCATTCTTTAAGAATCTCCCATGGACACTTCATTTTAATACCTCAGATGGGAGGTGTTACGATTTTTTAGGAAGGCACATTTTGCTGAGTAATGCGAAACCAGTTTTGGTCAATTAACTATTTTTGTTTTTTCTTTGACGTTTACATTCTAAACACCTTTCTATAACCATTTTTTATATATTTCTTAGTATTCTTAAGGCAATTAAAATTTTGAGAGGGAAATATATTTTAAATTATAATATTTATTTAAGAACCCCTAAATAGCAATAACAAATTTTTCTGAACACATCAAAACACCGATTCTTGCGTTTAAAAAGCACTCATAAAAATACCGGGTATATTATAGTCGTTTCGAGCCATTTTGCTGGACAAGACATCTTGGCAATCTTCGCCAGCAAAGCTGTGATTAATTTGCCTTTTTGGCCGCACACGCTGAATGCTGGGATGACAGAAAGCTGGAAGGTTTCTTCACTCAGCGCGGTGTCAAAGTCGAATGGGACTCCACTCGAGTTGATGAACATTTTGTGGAAGTTTATGCAAATGACCAATGAGGAGGGGGGCTTGCAGACTGCTGCATAAGTATTCGCATAATTACCCATAATGAGTAGAAAATGGAAAGTATCCGACGAGTGGGTTAAGCAAACTGTGGTTGAATGACCAAGGGGAGTGGGAGAGTGGCGGTCGAGTAGGAGTAAACAATGATTTTCCCATTGCGAATATTCGATTGGCGGCATTTCCAATGAAGCGCACATACATAACCGAATACACATATTATCAGCTTGAGGTGTAAACGGATACAGAACCTTGGATGTGGGGGGGTTTACAAACAGTTGCGCAAATTTGCATGGCGTCAACAGGTGGCTCGCTGGCAAGCCGAAGCGCGAAATCTATTTATTTAGTTACACATTTCGCTTTGTTTTCGTCTTGCTTTCAACTTGAGCCAACTCGAGCGTGTTTCAATGTATCAACTCGAACTACTCGGTCCACAGTTTTGTAGACCCTTACTCCTTCCTCTGGCTCCGGGCAATGTCAGTTCACTCAGTTGCACTTCACTCCGGCTGACTGGAAACCACTGCAGCCGAAATGCAAATGCGGCAGGCAGGCGCAATGATGCAACAGCAGGCAAGCTCAGCAGAAAAGCAGAGTCAACGTTTTCTCGTTCGATCTTCGATGGCTGCCGAGGTCTTGACTTGACTCCAGCCAAAGGCAGACAAAGACGGGCCCGCGGCATCGGATACTTTGTAATAATCCCCAACTAACAGTTCGAAACACTCGCAACACACAGCGCGAAAATATCTCCATATGACTTGGCTTTGGGGGGAATGAATGGCTTTCTGATGATGATGACGCCGTTGAAGACGGTCTGTCAATGCAGTTTACCCATTAGAGATGGCCTCGTGCGGGGAAGTACTTGAAGTTTTCTTAGACTTCGTTTTGGATTGTCTGGGAGAGACCGTCGCTTATCAAAAAGTTACACAATAGTTTTCAATAGGATAATTTTTTCGGCTAATACAAACAAATTAAGCTGACTTCATTAATTTGTTGTAATTAAAATGATAGGCTTGTTTTTCTTTTAAGCTAGTTGTTATAGTTTTAATATTTAATTTTAAAATTTAAAAGCCTAAATTAATACTGGAAGTCTTAGAAATTATATATTTGTCATACGAATAATTTTCGCAACCTTTTCAATATTTGATTTGGTATTGTTAATCTTTTAACTTAAGTATTTCTCCCTTTACAGCTGTATGGCCTCAGATATTTGTGATTTGCATAATTAACGGAGTCTATTTACGAGACTTGAACTTCTGGCAGTGCTGTCCGGCAGTTTCCTTCCCCATTTTCACGCAGCCATCTCCAGGGACAGTCGCACAGCACGTTTCTCCCCGAGTTGGCCTCGCTTATTGGCATTCGCCATTTCCCGCTGATTTCTGTTGCTTTTTCGCTGAAGCCATTGTCTTCGGCGTCGCTTGGAGTTGTGAGCCACTTCCAGCTCGGATTCGGATTTGTATTCGGATTCGTTTTGTTTTATTTTCCGCTTTTTTGTTTCTTTCCTATTTTTTTTTTCTGTGCGGCGCGTCAGAAACTCGTGCATGGGGATCAATCTCTCCATTAGAGTCGTCATCGTTGTTTGAGCCCCTCTGGATCTGAGCTGCCAGTCGGTTATTGCATTGTAAAGACAGAAGGCAATGTAATGATGTTTGCGTCATGAGCGGCATTTCCAGCTCAAGAGTGTGGAGTATCTCAATATCCAAGCATCTTTGTATCTGCTGTCGTGCACTTGTAGAGCTCCGTTTCTCGTCGCCCGTCGCTCAATCGTCTCGCATTTCGCATTTGCGGGCGAATATTGTGTAATATATGCATTGTTGTTGGCTTGCCAGGAATTGGGTAATCCATATGGCCAATATAAAATATGTACCACCACCTCAACTGAAAACGAAACCCCTTGACAAGAAAAATATATGAAACCCATTTCCACACTTTGAGATGGATTGGCGAGTTACATTTGCATCTTTTGCATAGTTTATCAATTTAAGGTGCCATGAAGCCTAAAGCCTTTTGATAAATTGCACGAAACGAAAGCAGAATTCAGCGAGCAGTCGTTTTGTGTATCTGTATCTCTGAGATACATAAATATGAAACGAGGCAAATTCAACAATCAATCAGCGGAAGACGACACTCAATGCAAATGGCCAATTTGTTTATAAATAAATGTTTGACATTTATGAGAGAGAGGAAAACAGAACTCCTAAAGGAAGCACAAATAAAAGGGCAAACAAATAAGCAAAACATTTAAATATTGAAATGCATTAAGAAATGTTTTCCCACATTGACTTTGAATTAAATTTTTCAATATAGAACATTTTCTGGGGGCATGTCATTGCAAACGTTTTAAAAATATATTGATTGCTCATTGCCTATATACAAATATTTTAGGAATTCAAATATTTTTAGGATTCAAAAAATATATATCTGTTTTCAAAACTAATTGCACTTCTAGAGTAGAGATCATATTTTCTTTGAGTGCATATGCCTTCCAACTAAGCACGTGCGCCTACAATAAAATTTGAAAATTTATTGCCTGGTTACAATAAAAGTACAGGATACCTTTTTGGCCACTTCAACCCCTCGGGCATTACTCCCTCCACCCCAAAGACCCGGCTCCTTGACCCCTCGCCTGCTCCATGTGTGTGTGTTTGTATTAATGTTGCATGTTCATTCGGTTTGCGTGCAGGTCTTTCGACGCTTTTCCTCCGGCTCATGCTGGTAGTAAATTACAGTGGCCGAGCCACCGACCGAAAACGAACCCCTAACCACGGCTGCAACCCTCGTGCCGAAGTAGCCGGCATTTAGACTGGTTTCCAGGACTCTGCGCCTTGCCAGATCCTTTGCGCCCAGCCCCTAAAACCAGCCGCGCGACAGCTGATGGCGATGGTTTCCTCTTTCTGGCCCGCTTGGCAGTTGGTTTTATGGCCACCCAAAGGCCACTGAACCGCACCTTAAAAAAAGGCGCTAAAGCAAACTGTGGCCAAGTCGCAGTTTGATTAAAACTATACACAGAGCACACGGAGACAGATACACATGGCCACAGTAATAAATGGCCATACATGGACACATGGGAGCAGCCGCCTTAGGTCTTCAAACTCGCTTCTTTCGTATTTTTCCGTTTTCGGATTCTATACCCTAACATAGAGTTCTATTAAAATTCTCAGAAGTTTGGAGTGTGAAATATACAAATACGCCTTTGTTAAGTGTGTAAATATTATTATCTTGACAATTCAATTTAGCAAAGACACTTTGTCGGTTTCTTTTCTTTTTAAAGTATCTTTCTTTAGTGAATATCCGATGTCGGTGTATCTTAAGTGATATTTGTAATGATTAGTGAAGAGTATATTTAATTCCTTTGAGGTAAAAGATAATATCTTGAAATCAGTCTAGATATATTATCAAATATATCAGTTTCCTAAAGATTGACTATATTACCACAACTATATCAACTAATAGCACTTATAAGAACTATCGTTTTCAATTGGTCTCTACTTGATTGTTTGAAAACCATATTCAATGTTGGAATGTTTGGCCATTATAACCACTAAAAAAGTTTCACAAGAGTATTCGTATATTCGTTCCTGACGTTGGTCTCCCTTTTCCCATAGTTTGTAATGTTTTTTGTTTTAATAGTCTTGGCTTGACCTCGTCACCGGTTCGCGTTTTGGCTCAGCGGCGCTCCCTTCCTGACCCGCTGCTTCCTCTTCCTGTCGCCCATCTGTTGTCTCGCCCTCTCTATCGCACCCCCTGCATCCCTGCGCCCGTCCCTTTCTGGCCGTGTGCGCTGGGCGGCTGGTTTGTCATGTTTCATGTCGGAAGTGGAAATTATCCGCAGTGCACTTTGCCATTGCCATTGCCCTGGTGACTGACTGGTTGTTACCACTACGCCATCAAGCCGTCTCCCTTTGGGCCTCCCTGTTGGCCTTAGCATTTTGGTTTCGTTTCGTTTTCATTACCCGCTATCGCAATCCCCAGGTAAGTCATTGACACACCTGTGGTAAGCATTATCAGGGGGCGGGTCGGAAGGGCTGGTAGAGGTAAGGTTAGGTTCCAAACAACCAAACAACCCGGTATCTCTCGTTACCCTCTTCTTTTCCGCGCCTTGGGACTCGCATTCTCTGGAGAGTTTTGAGCATTCGCAGGCGTTTCACCTTAGTGAATTGCATTCCTAATGGTGGATTGGATAAATACACCTATAAAATGTATAGCTTATATACATGCGACAAGATCGTTAGAGAGCTACCCAGGGGGTATAAATTTTGAATAATATTAAAGCACAGCTTTAAGTAATCTTTTTGTTTTTCTTTTTTCGGAACACTTTTATTATAATGCATCAGAATTTATATTCATTCATTTCTGGACTTTATAAAACTTTAATGTTTCTCGAACAAGGATTTTCTTTTATTGGTTAAAAAAATGCATTAATAATATACAATAAGCTTAGTAGAAAACGCTTTCGGCTAATTCAAATTTCGATAGAGTTTAAGCCTATGTTCAGAACTTGGCGGATATATACAAACTATTTATGAATAACCCCTGTTTCACATATGGTGTAAACTTTTCATTACTTATTTTTACTTTCAAAATCATCATTATGTTACTAAACCAAGTTAAAAGCTAACTTTGTTCAACCGAAACTTTTCTCCAATGTCAGCTGCCAATTCAAGGTGATTATATGCCCTCTACTTTCATTTAACCTTTCTCTTGCCCTCTGAAGTTCACACCAAACCAACTGGAAACAATTTTGGAAAAAGTAATTTCCCAGAACAGAAATTCCCCTACCCAGAAACAGAAAACACAAAAGTTCAAATAACACTTCCGAAAACCATTTGCGATGTTGGCGATAATTGTTTGTAACTAGTTACAAAACAGACCCGCACACCGATTCTCAATACAGCAAATGACCCTTATGTGGCGAACCTCATTACGTCAGTTGGACATTCGGCACGCATTCCACTCTTTTGAGAACCGAGGAACTTAATGATCATTCGATTCAGTTTTTATGACGGTCGAGAGAGAGCTCTCGTCTTAAATTCAATTAGATTTTATTGATGATTGATTTCGGTTTGGGCAGGGGGAAAATGAGAGCGGGGTCAGAGTTTTCCGTGAGATCTCCAGAGATATTTCTCTCATTCTCTCCGAGAAAACGTGCGCTAATTGTCTTTAATTCAATTAGGACCGAGGCACACACACACACCAATCTACACTTAACTTCAATTGCATTGACCTAACGAGACCCCTCGCCCCGCCCCCTTTTCTTTTAGCTGATTTCATCAGATACTCGAAATTATCTCCCATATTTGCCGACTGCAGATGATATCGCCTGTTTCCTTTATATGTACAATATATGGATTCGTTATAATATTTCCGCTCCCAAACTCAAATAAACACGCAGATAGGCAAACAATCTAAGTTTATTGATATAATTTCCTATAGCTTTCTCCCTCCGATTTGATGTCTCATTGGCGAGCCAATGAAATAAATGAAAAAAATATTCATGCAATTGCCGGCTCATGTTATCAGCCATATGCGCATACATATATACCTAGATATGTATTGATATTTATATTTGTATATGATTCGGTCCTTACTTTTATCGATATTGTAAACAGACAGCGTTTGGCCATCACCAATCGATAGATAAGTTGAAATTGGCTTTAGCTTCGATTCTCACTTCTCCGGAGACAGCTGACAACACTCTATAACGACCTCACACACTCCCTCCCAAGACCCGAGTTCCTCCAGTATAATCACCCTCCAACCATCGATCAGAGCGACTTATTGCGGGGCTCGTTAGGCGACCCATGACGGATATTATTGGGAGGAGGTCTGGGTCGCTGCTCTGGCATTCCGGGCGGGAATGGAAAACAACTAAACATGACCGCTTGCAAGTTGTATGCACTGTCAGAATATAGGAAAGTTTCATATACTATTGTATTTTATCTTCTAGGTCCAAATTTCAATTTAACTTCTATCCAACGCCCTATAGCTGCAGGCTGAAAATTTTCAACAGAAAAAGCCACTTTCAATCGCTGGTTATTGTGAACCAAGCAATTGAAATCTTTTGTAGAAAACATTTATTTGTTGAATTTTTCTAACCAAAGTCATGGCCTTAAACTTGATTTTAGATTGCAGATCTTAATGTGGCTTTAAAAATGCCCATTAAGACTTGACAGTGCACTATAACGTTCTATTTTAACTTGAACTTGCTTAAACAATTTTTAAAATATATCTCAAGCTTATTAAGTTTTGCACATAGTATGCAAATGTATGTAATTAATTGCCACAAAAGAGAATATGAGTTTTTAAGCCATTTTAGTGTATTACTGAGGTTTAATATTAGTGTTTTTTATAAGAAAGTAGAGCTTAATATTAATAAAACTGTAAAGTCAATTCTTTAAAAGTTCAATTCCTTCGTTTTATCGTTTGAAAGGTTAATAAGACCTTAAAAATAAGTTCGTCATGGCTGCCTGAGGGTATAGAAATCTTATTTTTCGCTGTGCATGGGCATGACTTGCCCAAAGTTCGCTGTTCTCTCCCACAAACAAGCTATGTTATGGTATGTACATATCTGACTCTCTCATTGCTTTGGGTTTATTGTCTTAGTTGCCTTGCTCCGCTTCGCTTTGAGCAGCTGCTGGTGTTGTTGTGGTCGGGCGTCTATATAGACAGACCGGGACTTATATAAAATCAACAGCGGTGGAGAAAACAACAACAACAGCTACAACAATCTACATACAGTTCATTTTAATTGACATCGATAATTAAAAAACTATTTTGTGCTTGGCTTTTTTTCGCCGAGTTTCCTCTTTGAGCTGAGCTAAACAATTTTCAGTAGAGCTCTCTTAATTTCGTGAGCTTGCATATGTTGTTGACTGTTGTAGTTGCTTTATGATCTATAACCTCTTTGCCTTTGTCTCAGATACTTGCTCTACTTTCCCAGCTTTTCATTGTTTTAACTGCAACCACAGAAAGGTCGAGGTGGTGGCTACTTGAGTCTTAAACCAAGTCAAGGGCCAAGATACAAGTTTTGCCCCCACCCTAAAATCTCTATCTATTTGCTGTCATAATTACTCAACAATTAATAAAGTTAACCACTTTCGTTGTTTGATATCTACCTCATTCCCCATCAAGTGCGAGGTTCTGATTACGAATCACGGAAAATATCTCGTTCATAAAAATAAAGAATGTTATAAAAAGAACGTGGAATGAGACACAAAGCCGTTCGCCTCTGACACACATAGTGTAATCGCTTATGGGAATATTGATAAAAAAAAATACAGAAAGAAATAAGAACCATATAGGTGCTGTTATGACTCGGTAGGCAACACCAAGAAGTTGGCTTTAGATAAGAAATTCTACCTTTGCAGTAGCAGCCGGCGCTTGGTAGTTTAATTGAATTTAATTGAAGGTAGTTTTTTGTGGTTCTGTTTGAAATATTTTGAGGAAATAAAATTATTTGCTAGGGGAAAAAATTCTTTGGAACTATTGACAATATAATAAAAATAATAAAACTAACTCTTGTGAATCTGTTCAAACAATCTTATATCAGTTATGTAAACTCTTTCCAAGAAACTTCATGTCATTCATATTTTCTTCTACTCAAGGAAAAAAAAAACTTATAGCTATTTCCCAAGGCGATATCCATGTGAAAATCTTGGAAATAGACGCTGGGCTCCAAGCTCAACTCAGCTATGGAGAACCCCTGATATAGGTATTTGTATATGAAAAAAGTTTGCCTATACATATACTTTTTATCGTCACGTCGCAACTATAAAGCATTAAATAATGGCCTAGCTTTGGTGTGGTTGTCCGCAGTTCCAGTTCTAGTTCCCATTTCGAAGTTCCCCGAGGGAAGCTCAAGCGATAAGAGTTCTGTTCCCTAAGCATAATTTGTGGGTCAAGTACAGCGTGGTTGCAGTGGAACAAGAGTGCTGCGAACACTATTCACCATTGTGATCCACACTCGCTCAGTTTTCGTTTCACTTTTTAATTTTTGTTTGATTTGAATTCCATTAAATCGGTTTACAATTTGATGGTTTTTATTGATTTTCTATAGATTTTTATATCGTTTAATAAAGGCTTTATAGATTTTAATAAATTTAGTTTCAAAAATGGTTTGTTGTTGACTTTTATAATTTCTTTAAAGCCAAACTCTTTTGCCGCTCTACGGCTATTGAAATATTTTACCTTTTTGTAGTTATTATTTATTTATTTCCTCTCGTTGCTGTTGCCTGTCACTTTTAACTGGTTTTTGTGCAGTGTCGTTGGTGTTGTTATAGTTGTTAGAGTTTTACTTTTCAGCTGCACTGTAATTGAAATTTTTGTAGCCGTTGTTGCTGTAGAGCATTTCAAATTGTTTTGCACCGCCCACTTTGAATTATTTTTTTCGCATTTGATATATATACACTGGGGATTTCCACATATATATCGGTATTCATATATAGATTTATAGTTTTTTCGCTTGTTCAATTCGGTTTTGTAAATCAAATTTTTGTATCACAATTTTTTTTTGGGTTGTTTTTCTTTGTTTGGTTTGGAAATATCCTCACTTTGATGATTCTGCGGGGGGTTATTAATTTAAAGGTAGTTAAATCATCCGTTGCGTAAACGACGGTGATTAGCACTTTGTTTTGTCTTTTATGCAACATTAAAAGCACACACAAACACACACATGAGCCGAGAGTTGAAAGTTCTTGCATATGCGGCGAGTTGGCCATAATCAAATAAACCTGTTGGCCAAGCCAAGAACGCAGCAGCAGCAGCAGCTGATTTATGTTGCCGTGCTGAGAGATATATGTATATGTACAAATATGTATATTTATAGAGCTAGCGTTTTGTGAACCGGTTTGCGGCTGGTATTCTTGGCCCAAGAGCCAAAAGTCTTGGACTCGGGCAACAATTGATACAATTTGCGGGATAATTTTCTGCTGGCGTTGCCGTTCTCCGATTTTCATGGCCGTTAGCGGGCGTGTGTGTGGGAAAGCCCCGCCGCCAGCAACCGGACCTTCGGATTTTGGTGCCCCGGGGCACTTGCATAATGAGTGCAGCGACCACGGCGCGGTAAGAACAGTGGAAGTCAACGACTTTCACACGCCCAAAAACCCTAAACCAAAAACCAAAGCCAAAGCCAAAACCAAAGAGTGCGAGCCTAATGAGGGAAAAGGCAGCAGTGCGAGAGTTGAAAGGTCAGCGGCACTAGTGGCTGGAATAAGTGGGAAAAACGGCACAGATTGGGATGTACACTGGCGAAAAAACCCCATTAAAGTATAAAATGGGAGTTCCTATTGGAAATATTGAAAATACTTTTTTGGTTCATGGTTTTTTCTTATAAGGAACTCGTACAATCTGGTGTCTTTTATTTTTAAGCACTATATTCTGGTTAGCTTGTAATTCCCAAGTACCATTTTTGGGGTTTGGAAAATGCTACACTCTTTATGTAAAGAAGATACCGTATTAAACCAATTGAGGCACTGAAGATCACATTTGTAGCTACGTAATTTTATCAATAAATTCGTTACTTCATTTTTCACCACCTTTAAATTCAAATCCCAGTGGTTTTCGCTCTAATATTGCAAGAGCACATTTGGAGAACTTCTTCTATATGATTAACAATTATTTATTTCGGTGTATTTGCTGACCAAGTCAAACTCGAGCCCGATCCCATGTCCGCATTGCTTCAGCGGAAATAATCGTAAAGTAAGGTACCACCGAGGGCACCAACAGACACATAAAGACAAAAGCCAGGTTCAGCTGGCCAAGAAGAGGAGGAAGAAGAAGAAGAAGCCGAAGCGGCTGGTGCTACCAAGAATAAAAGCGAAGAAGAAGCAGGGATAGAAATATCAGGCAATGGGCATAAAATAAAAGTTTAGCGCAAAGCGGAATTGAAATGGATGGCTGGCCAAGAACTAGACTCTAGTCTCAACTCGCCCCGACTGTTGACTGTTGTCGACTGCTGTTTGAACTTGGCTAAAATAAATAAAGCCATACAACCTACCAACTGGGGACCAACTCCGGCCCGCTCCTCGAGTTGGGTGTCAGAAAAGTTTTGTCGCTGGCAAAGTTAACATTTCGCACCCCAAATGAAAATGAAATAGTTTTCTTTTCGCCCTCAACTTTACAGATATACTGCAGCAACTTATTTCGTTTGCTTTTTTTCAGTTGATGTATTGGATTCATAATTAAATTTGCTTCTAATTGTGCGGCGTTCTTAATGAAGACATAGAAGAGTGACCGCCTTCCAGATCGCAGTACTTGGCCGAAGTGAAGGCTCCAATTAAATGGATTTTTGGTCAGCCAGCAAAATGGAAGAAATTCCTGTTGCCATAAAATTGGCACTTTGCAATTGCAGCACGCAATTGCAGTGCAAAAAGCCAGCTGGATATTGGGGAAAAGGAGAGAGGGAAAAGTCTAGCCCGTTGCCAAGGGCTTTGGATTTCAATTTGCGGTTGCAGCTGCTTTTCCCTCGCCCCAACTAAATGAGGAAAATATTTTGCGGTTCACTCGCAAGATTATGGCCCAAGATTGGCAATCCCTTACTAACCAGCTAACTAACAAATGCTGCACAGAACTGGCAGACCTACAACTGGAAAATTTCCATAACTGAAAACGGATCTGCGGCAGAACATTGAAGGTGACTCGAGGTGAAGAAAATTAAAATGCGATGGCTAAACTAGAGAAAAGAGTATAGTAAGAAATCATATTATTAATTTAAAACACATTATTTATGAAAAAAAATTGTTAGTTATATCCATTATTTCAAATTTCTTTATGAAATATAAGAATACAAATATAAATATTAGACAGCTCGATTAAAATGTTTTTTACAAACAAATTCACAAAAAAAATTATATCTTGAAACATTTTTATAAAGCTTTAAATTTGGATAACAAGATTTATATTAATTTAAAATAAAAATTAGGGGAGATTACGTTGTTTTTATAATGACTTTTTTTATCCCTAAAGAATGTAAAGGTCTTCGTTAGGCTTTATAATGAATTTCCAAATCAATTAATTTAAATATAAGTGGAAATTCCATAAAGTAGTATGAAATACAATTCAATTTCTCTGATCTCTATTTAAGCTGTCCACTTCTTCATCATCCACCGACTCTTTGGATGTTCGCATCTCAATTTGCATAGCTAAATATGTATTTAAATATTTATTTTTCATTTTTTTGGTTCTTAATGAATTAGCTGGTTGTCTTTTATTTATTTAAAATTTATTATCTGCTTTGCATTTAACCCAAATAAATGGGCGAGCAAAAAAGTTCTGAGTTTCAGTTCGGTACGACTCGAGTTTCACATTGTTTTTTGTGGCTTTTAGAACGTGACTCATTTGTGTCTAGTGGCTGAGGGAAAATTGCCCACCATGCACACCTTAATTTGTTAATAAACAATTACACTACTCGTTGGCGAGCGCAATTAAATGTTGAATTAAAGCCAGGCTTTCGAAATTTAGACGCTTTGCGAAATGCACGAATTAAACACATTCACGAATAATTGGCCAGTGTTTCCGCTTTTTGAGTTTGCGATATAGTTTTTTTGATTTATGCGAATTGTTTCTAATAGCGAGATAGGCTAAATGTGTGTGTTTGTGGTTGCAGCTTTATCGCTCGACTGGCGGCGGTTTATTTTGCTTATTTTGATTTACAATATTTCGAGTTTCGACCGATGGTGTTGTTGTACTGGTACTGGTAGTGGTTACAGTTATTGCAGTTTGTTTATTTATTCGGCTACTAAACTATTATTATTATTCGGCCAGTTGGAGAGTTCCGCACGAGACGAGCAGCTAACTGCGTTCCTCACATTCGACTGAAAATATTAAACTGAAACGAAACCGAAGCCCCGATCCAAACCCAAATCGCTTAACTTAAAAAACTCAGCGAGCGTCGGCAGCGCTCGGCATTCGCTCGGCTGCAACGCCGACTGCGACGCGGGCAGCACCAACAACGACTGGTTGCTGGGCAATAGTGCCTCTCTCTTTCTCATCCACCCACCCCCCTTCGGGCCCACCGCCTCTCGCCCTTTCTCCCTCTCTCTCTTAGCGGTACAATTTTCGAAGCGCCATTCGGCATTTTCCTCACATTTGTTTTGCTTTTGCGGTTCGCCTGTGGCCCCCCAAAAAGTTAAGAGAGTGGCTAAAGAGTACGGACTGTGGATCCTAAGAGAACAGCCCCAGTGGACTTCATCTAGCCAAAAGAGAGAGCCATTTAGTTGGGTTCTATTTTAGGTACTGCTAGTAGGCAAATGGGTCCGCGTCTGAGAACGGGGGTGGAAATGGGGGTGTCCACTTCAAACATGAAAGCGAAATGTCCTGAGCCCCTACAAAAACTGAAAATACCTCGGTACACAGAAGATAATAATTATTACCCATTTACCCTCAAAAAGTGTGAGTTGTTGAATGGAAAACTCACTTCGTTACTAATACAACAAACTGGGGTGACCAGGACCTTGAAATTATAGTATAGTATTTGCAAAGTATAAGCCAATACATGAAAACATTTTAAAAATTATAATTTTCTAGTACAATAAATGTATTTTGAATATTTATCTTCAACAAGCTATTCAGTAACTATTTTAAGTTCATCTAACATTACCTAGCCGGGGTAATATATGTATATCTCAATGGGGGAATAGTAATCTAAATTGCTAAATTTTATCAGTGCTTATATTTTATTTATTTATTATAGTGATAGTATAGTTTACAAAACAAAAGCTAATATGGAAGGGCCTAGTACTAGCTACGAGGCATTTGACTATCTTTGTTTAAAGAGAGTTACAGTAACGGGTAGGATAAATTTTTGAATAGATGTTTCTTGGGTTTTATATTAGATTTTTTAGGAATTTAATTATGTTTCTTATATTATTAATGGATGCATTTTTGATCTAGTCACTGGCGTTATTACTTTTAACAGTTATTAAAAATTGGATTTGACTGTAAGGTAAATTAACAACTTAAGAATTTAATGATTTGCCAGCAAATAACGTTATAATATTATGCCACAGAAGTTTTATAAATATTAAAAAGCAGCCACTGTATTTTCCTGCAGTGCAGAACAATGCTTATAGAAAAATCGGCACACTAACAATAAATCACGTGCGGCTTCCCCTCAGGTGGATGACGGTGTGTGTGTCAGCTACTTTTCCAATCAAAAAGCAAAAGTCTCGTTAGGGTTGCTATTCGGGGAGTTTGCAGTGTGTCATAGAAATGGTTAACAAATCATTTGCCATTTTTAGAAATCTACTTGACTCGCACACCAGGCTCGGGAAAGGCAGGGGGAATAGGAATGGGGATTATGTAAGAGGCAAGAAAACTCACTCACTCGCTCGCTAACTAACCTCCCATCATGCTCCTCTTCTCCCCTCGAGGAATGTGCCACGAATGTGTGGCAAACTGGATCGCCACAGACTGCAGCGGCAAAATTCGGGGCGGAAAAGTTGGTAAGGGGTGGGGGGGTGAAGTAGAGAGTCTGGGAGTGTCGCCTAGACAGGCTTGCGGTTGAAATTGCCCGACCAGAGCCATGAACAACACTTAAAACTTCATTCGCCATATCCCCGCATCCCCTACTACCACTATTTTTTCTCACTCCCACTTTTTCCCAGAGAGTTTCGGTTTTGTCTCTTTTCTTTAGCTATAGTTGCTTTTTCCCCGGCGCTGTGGAACTTTAAAACTTGCATTTTTTCTGGCTTTGGATAGGATGTTATGGAAAAGGAGGCGAGAGCAGCATATTCACCGCATGGGAGTGCTGTCCATGGCAACGTTCATTAATTGAGCAGGTCGAAAGTGCCCGCTGAATGCTTGACCAAAAGTCTGAACCCAAAAAAAATGCTTCCTAGCCACCAATACACAATGTAAGCTCTTTTGAACTAAACGATATCAAAGGTTTAAATGCAGTGAGGTCGAACAACTATTATTGATTTAATTGGCTTACTTGCTGTTAAGCTACTTTTTCGCCACCGAAAAACTTTCCTCAGATTTTTTTTTGGTTTATGATTTCGTTTTTGATTTTATATGATTAATTTAATTGGTTTTAAAAAGAAACTAGGCTAACTACTGATGCAAATTTTCTGCGTCTAGAACTATTTTTTAACTTATAAATAGTTAATATCTACAACTCGTAAAAAGAAATCGCAGCTCCATGCACTAACTTTACCCAACAAAATCCAACCCACCTCCCAACGTTGTCAAATTTTCTTTTGTTTTTCTTCGATAATTTGTCATAAAAATTGATCAAACAACCCGGAATAATGACAAAATGCAATTTGCATGTCATGAATCGCTGCCCCTCAGCCCTTCGCCAACCCCCATATCATTTATCCTTGAAGGCATTGCATGTGTGTCGTGGATAAAACAGAGGGGAACTTGTACACAACGACAGGCAGTCACGATAAACCATTTACAATATTTATTTATTCATAACTGAACGAGTGGAATTAACTTTACATACAAGATGGCTCGGTTCAGTTTAGTTTGGTAATAGTTGGCCGGATTTAGTTGGACTTTTTTCGTAAGGCATTAGCCCTGTTGTTTCATGTCGGGCCACGATTTCCTTGGATTTGCGTACACAAATTGAAAATTGTGGGCAAGACAGGTGGAATGGTGGGGGAGTCCCCAAGAACCCAAGAGCCCTGACGTGATTCGCAGTCATAACTTGGTCATATTTATTGACTCTGCCGGGCCTAATCAGAAAAGGGAAGTGGGAGGAGCAAATTCCTATTACCAATTCTTGTTTATGCATCGAAAACAAATTCAAAAATTGAATTTTCTGCCTCTCTCTTTTGGGAATCTAAACAGTTGAGTCGAAGTGCCTTTCCCTGGCTGTTCAGCCCTGTTCAAACAACATCCACATTGCCGTCCACTTCGAGCCCGGTGCTCTTAATGTTTGGCCAATTGTCCCAGGTAGACGGCAGACAACAGACGGCCAACGTTCGATGGTCGACGGCCAACAGCCGGCAGCCGGCTTGTGCTGCTTCTTCCTCTGGCGATGGCTCAAGCCAAAGATGGGACAGGTGCACCACCGGCAATGGGTACACTCAAAAAAAATAATTGTTTACTATAGGGAATTTTTACTCATACTATCAAGAATATTCAGTTTCAAAAAAAAATTTACTCATTATTAAAAAAAAAATAATATTAAACTGGATAAATTTGTTTTTAACTTAACCTATAATTTCTAATTATTTGTGATTTTTTTTTTTTTTTTTTTAAATTTAATTTTTTACTAAAGAATGAGTGAAAATGTTTTTTTTTACATTTTAAGGAATAATAATTCCGAATAAATAACAAAATAACCTGTTATTACCAGAATTACTGGTAAAACTCTGATGTAAAATCCTTAAAAATATATATTCTTTCAGTGTTGTAGTACTTTGTTATGCTTGTAATAAATTCAGGAAAAGGGAAGCATAGTTGCTCACAAACACAGATAGAAACAACACGCGGCCCAAAGTCAGGTGTTTCGGTCTCTATCAAGGCATATGCTCTATGTATTTCCCTGTTGTTTTTTTTAAGAGGGTTACTTTTTGGGCAGGGTGAACGGACTGGGGCGAGGGTTTCGGAAACCAGTCCGTCGCCAGTCCAACTCCAACTGCAGCCTAAGTACGCCAGTGCAATTGCAATTGCCAGAAGACAATGACAATGGCTGTGGGCCAGACAGTGGAATAAACTTTGAGAATTCGACCAGTCAGGCCAGTCATTGAGGCACTTACTCGCCATGAGTTTGCCACTTTTTTGGGTTCCATTCTGCAGACCCAACCGGACAATGGCAATGACCACGGCCAGTCGCATAATGGCATAGACAATCATAGAAATGCATAATGCATGTCAGATTAAGAAATTATTAGCCGCATGCCAGGCGAGGAAGAAGTTTGAGTTGCAGTTAGTGGGTTTCCTCAAAGTTCTGTCTTCAATCGAAGAGGAATTCCTTATTCAATAAAATTCTTCAGCAATTTAGCTATATACAGAAAGAGATTAACTTTTAATTTAAAACAAATGTCAAAGAAGACAGAACTCTACATTACATATATTTATGAATTTAATCAAAGTCTTTTTTGAATATAATAAGCCAATTATTTTCTTTATTTTAAAAAGCGGACATCAATACTTTTTATTTTAACAAATATTTTAATTGGTATATGAGGTCTAAGATATCCATGTTGATAAATATCCAGTAATATACAAATAGTAATATAAATCTGTTATCCTGAATTTAATCAATTTATATTCAAAGTAAATGCAAGTTAGTTTTTAATAATATTGCGACACTTAACTGCCACAGCTCATTAAAAATGCCTTTCTACCATATGTTTTCGTTTTCTTCGCTACTTGCAACTCGGAACGTTTCCCATTCAATGCGCTCTGACTGATTGACTGATGTAGAAAGATCTAATGGTCTTTCCATCTGGATTTCCCTTTCATGCGAAAAAGTACAGGATGCACTAAGAGCTCCCCTACTTTGGCGAAGCGTAATAGAACAAAAGTCTGTCATTCAGGGCAGCTGAGTTATGCAAGTCTATCCAAAGCGCCCCCAACTGAACAACATAAAGGGCAATAATAGTGGGCGGATGGGAGTTGTGTACTAAAGTAGTATACACCATAGGATCAGGAGGGTCCGCAGATGGAAGAGACAAATGTTGACGGCCATGCTTCAATGCGTGCGCAGCGGCGAATGCTTCCGTTTCCGTTCTTAATAGCTTTATTGTGATTTACTCAACAACAAACAGTGGGGCCAACTACAACAATAACAGCTGCAATGAGCGAGGGCAATCAGCGGAATTACAATAGCGTTAAAAAAGACAACAACTGCTGTAACGATAACTGATAAAAACGGCATTCAATGATTGAGAACAATCGAGGAGCGAAAAGTTAAGCCACCAAATAAAAGAAAGGAAATTTAAATGGTGGAAATTACTTTAATGGGCCAGGTGAGAATGGGCGTGCCGTACAAAATACCGGAAAATATGGCAACTTATGCCAAAGATACGTGACCCACCTAAATATACGAGGGCTGATATTTCAAGGCTAGCAAAAAAAAACAAGCTAACTGCTCTAAAAACGGCCAGAAAAAAACCACGACCAGAAACTTTTAAGGCCACTGGGTAAAGCTACAACCCCTTTTTTGCATAACTCTTCGACTTTGGCTAAAAAGGGGGTGCGTACAGCCCGTCAATCAAGCCAAGTAAAACAACCATCTATTCATGACTGGACAACACTCTACAAAATTAATATCTTATATCCCGAATTGAAAAGGTCAGATATGATCTAAGAGACCGAAATCTTTTATATTTATTTCTCTATAACATTAAATTATTTGCTTACAACATTTTTAGGCTGTGAAACTCAGCTTGTTAAATGAAATTTAGTTTTGCAATTTGTTCTGTTTGTTCTACAAACATTTTAAATGTTTTAGCCACTAAACAATAATCAGGGTTTAAAGTTTTTTCTGAAGTATTAATGTATTTATAATTTTAAACTATTTTTCAACACCCTAAATGTTTTTCATAGTGTACAGCCCTCCCCCATAAATGGTCAACGTTCTTCAGCTTACGTCACACAGAAAAAAGAAATGGCAACAAAAAATACAACGGAAACCTCATCCAAAACCGAAACTTGAATGTTTTTGCTCGGCGTTGTCTCACTTTGGGCCAAATTATATGGGGTACAAATGGCGTACATAAAGCGGGCAGGAAACCCGGGATATAGAGAGGCTATACTACAAGTTGATATGTCGGAAGGCGGTATATAGCATATGGAACAGTGGTTGCTTGGCCGGGGCTGCTTTGTTGCATGGTTGCGTTTCAAATGCTCAGCCAGGTGAGACGCGTTTTTTTCTGTCGCCGTCTCTTTTTTTTTGTGTAGCTGTTGTTGTCTGGGCCGCCAACTCAGGTGTGACAAATAATTATACGTAGCTGTCTGTATACAGGTATAAGCACATACATTCAGTCATTTTAAAAGAAGCGGCAAGAGCAGCAAAAGTTCATTAAAAGGCGCACAATTTCCACTGCTAAAAAGACCAAACGAGTTATAGTAATAACCCCAAACCCACTACCTAAGTTTATACCTCGTAAGCCCAACATAAAACACCTTTCACCCCGAACTGAGTTGGGTTCTGGAGTTGTCAACTTTTGCGCCGACACTTTTCTGACTCATTAATGCCGTCGAGGCTGAAGCGAACATTTTTCAATTAAATAAGAAGCACTCCAATTGAGCTGTTTTCCATGCTGCCTGCAGTTCCGATTGGATTGTCGGCCGGGCAGCGAAGGCCAAGTAGCGGAAAATGCTGGAAAAACTGGACCAGCAGTCGCCAGCAGGGAGCTGCGAAAATGCGGCTGGCCATGGTCCACGGTCCATGGTCCACGTGTGTGTTCTGGCCTTCTCGGCCAATTGTGCAACAATTTGCGGCACTTACGCCCCAGGGAAGCGGAGGGAATTTGGTTTCAGATTTGGATCAAGCCCAGCGGGTTTTTTTGGGATTGGGGGATAGAGAAATAGAGATGGCCAACAGCGAGGAAGGTGGCCAAGTGCCAGGCTCCAACTGAGGTCCAATCAAGCTAAGCGGCTTACACTTGAGATCAAAGGAAGTCGGAGATAATGGCTTAAACAGTTGGGTGAGAAGAATATTTTACAAGCCCCACAAATGTTTATTTAGGTCTAACACATTATTTAAAATCAATGCCTTTTATTACAGAAAAATGTAAGTAATGGAATAAGTATATTCCATATTATTTCTCCTTTTTCTGATCTTTGAACACGCAATCTATTTTCCAAGTTTCTTCAAAGTGGTTTGTGTAATGATAAAAATAATCAGCTCATTGTATTCGGTCTTAAACAACAGTTAAACAATGGTTTAATTCAACCATTTTTAACAAATAATTATTTAATTTCTCTGTTAGTAACAAAGCTTAATTGATTTTCAGCCGCATCAAACTAATTTGCCACATTTAGTACTATTCTAAAGGGCTAAAATGTTAATATAACTGAACACATTGCGGGATTATAGTAGTGCAAAATCCATCATGATGATTAATGTTGCCAATGCCCAAAGCTCCCAATTAACTTGGCTCAGCTTATACGACTTGCGGTTTTCAACTTTCATCTATCTATCAATCTCTATCCCAACACTTATATATCTGCGTAATTTATGACTTCCTGCACATTTGCATTCGAGATTAAGCTATCAAAAGAGCAAAAGCCGCACAGCTTCCTATAATTACAATACATTCAATGCAAATGAATATCAAATTGTTTTGATGAAGCTCCAAATGCGCTTCAATTAATTGATTACCTGGGGTCTCTTTGCATGCATAATAATATAATATGACTTCGGAGATCATTACCACTAAGCACTTTCACAATGCATAACTGCTCTAATTTCCAGATCAATTTTATTTCATATCTTTTGTGTACTCACCTTGGCAAACAAAATTTATACAAAATGCTTGGAGCTTCCGTTAGCAGCCCAATTAAAGTCTGAAAATATAGAGATAAAGACATGTCAGACAGGAAATAAGTAATATGCATGCAGCTTAAATATAGTTGCAGATATGATTATTATAAAAAGCAGTCGTGACTTCAACAGTGTTTCCGTATTGAACTTTTAAATATTTAAGTTAAAGCTGTAACATAATTTTTGTAAGCACTTTGATCTCTGATTTATTGGATTACTTAAGAAACTTTAGGAGAGACTTGCGTTGGACAATCATTTTACTAAAATATAATCCCTGCAAGTGCTTCACTTATTTCTTTCAATCCTGTGCCATTGACGGATACTTCAGATTCTGGCACCTCCACATTTCCTCTTATTACCACCATCCTTTTTGCAACCCCGAATCCCCTTTGCCTTTTAGTTTTATTGCATTGCAATTGCAAAATGCTCTCGCCAGGAGTTCAATTCAATTTATCTTTGATTTTCACGATACTTCACGCGAATGCACTCAATTTCATCGCCACCACACCTCTGTAGGTTTGATTAATTTTGTATATTCTTAGGGTTGGCAGCACGGTGAACGTGCAGCATCTTTTGCTGGATTTTATTACCCACCTTTCGTTTGAGCCCTGACTAATTACAGTTTTTGCCGTGTTGCCTTAGTCCATATCCCTTTCAGTAAATTACATTTGCAATTAGCGACCACCAAAATCAATTTGCGTTCCTGCTGTAAATTTCGTTGTGCTCCTCGTAAATTCCTTTGGTGCTGCCAACTGCATTTATGCAGCAGGCCCCGAGAATTTGGCAGGAAAGTGCAGCTGACAAAGGAAATCCACCGACTGAAACTGGGCGCAAAAAGCTACAAACCAGGCGAATAACAACAGGGGCAGCAGCTAACAGCCAAAAAAAAACACAAGCCCTCTGCTACCAAACTAATTTTATTACAGCACCACAACTAAAGGGCCCCCACAGGAGTGTCCTTGTAGTCATCGCCCCCCCCTTCCCCCCTCCACCTTCCTGTCCTTTTCTTTTTACCATGTGAAAACAATGTCATTTTTACACTTGGTCATTTTGCCTTTTGGTCCTGTTACCGCCCCTCCCGTATTTGCTATGGTATTTTTTGGTTTTCGTTTTTGGTTCTCTGTGGAAATTTAGCATATGTTGTTGCTTAAATGTTTAATGAAATCCGCCATAGTGCCAAACACAGAGTTGCATTTTAAAGCTGCCCAAAATGCCATCCTTTTTGTTTATTCCTGCTTTCCCTGGGCAGTGTAGGCTCAATTTTCTAAGCCAATTTTGTCGCACATCGCTGCCGACCAACAAGTAAACAAAAGCAACACAAAATGGGCACTAAAATTGGAGTGGGGATTGGGGAGAAGGGGTTTTGCCGAGGTAGATCCTGCTGCACTGCCACTGCATGCAAAGTGAATCTAATAGAATAGTCAAAAGTTGTTGGCAAAGTGCTGGGAGCCGAGAGGCCCGTCAATGGCAATAGATTGTTATGGTTACAGTGTGGCTCAGTGTTCTTTTGAAGGCAGCTAAAAGATAATCCCAAAGTGGCCGTCAGATAAGGTGTGGGAATTTGTGCGGGCTATAAACCAGATGCCTGGGATCAATGCAGTTTGCCGATTGTTGATAACAAAAAATTCAATAGAAGCTTTGCTTTTATTTGAGAGGACTGTGTATGATATTGCAGTAGTTTTCGTACCGCAATATTCACAGCATATTTCGATGTGTTTAATGCCTTGCTTACATTTTAAAATTCAATATTAGCTTAAAGTTGTTATTGTACTGTGTTTGAAAATCTTTATGAGCTATTATTACTAAAGTCTTTTCAAAAGTCCATTGCTTTTGGTATTTCTTAAGTCCTCTTCTAATCGAATTTGAGTCTTCATCCTTTCTCATTTTAAAAGCTTTAAGCATTTCCTTAAAGATTTTTCTCGGCCATAATTTGAAGTCAAAGTGGATGTCTGCAAGTCTAGATAGTCAAAACAAACTCAATGAGTTTGGGGAAAAACTCGACAGCTTTTTCCTACTCTTTTTTTCGGGGCTCAATTCAAAGCCGGCAATCGACATGCTGTCAATTAAAATGGAAATGTTTAAGATTCGTTGGCAATAAAAAGGCTGGTGGGGCTCTTGGCCCAGTCCCGAGGAAGTTAGGTTGTGCTTGGCTGGGTTTGGTTTTAGTAGGGATTGGTTTAGTTGGATTTGGTTCGGCTGGGATGGTTCATTCATCCAGAAAGAATGGCAAGCTCTTCCTGCTGCTGGTGATTTTCAGCTCCTTCGCTTTCCTGCTGTATTGCAGTTGAACTTTGACCCAATTTGGTGTGCAGCGGCGTCATCCAGAATTGCCTCAGAACCAGAACCTTTTCAACTCCTCCTTTTGGAAGGCGACTCCTTGTGCCCGCTCGCTGATTGCACGTGGCACACTCACTCTCGCACAGAGAGATATGGCACATATAGTGTGCTACAAATTGAAGTCTTCACCAACGAGTCACGAAATCTAGAGTAGTAGTCTCTAGCACTGAATATGTGGAACGCTGGCATGTTGCACGTGTGTTATATTTTCCCATTTCGTATTTCGCATTTCGTTTTCCCTTTGCTGCTGTTGAAAGGAAACTATGTGATGTGCCTAGCCATAGTCCTGCTTCTAGCCTACACTCTGTGGTGAATACACTGGGAAAAAACCTCATACAAATGTAATTCTGTAAAATTACCCCTCTAAATCTAAAGCTTTAATAGCTCCAATAATAAAATCGAACTCATGATTTTATTATTGGAGCTATTAAAGCTTTAGATTTAAAAAAGCCTTATGTGAACAAACGATAAGCTCAGTTTTTAACATTTAGCTTTTTAGCTTTTCGTTTACTTTATTTTTATGAATAAAAGGCTATATGACTATAATGTTTAATATCATTGAAAAAGCAGCTTTTAAAAGTATTCTTTATTCTTGCTCTCTCTACAAATTTTGATTAGTAGTTGTCTTGTTAAACTTGTCTAATATCAACTATCGCATAACCTATCTGTGTTAGTGTATGTTTTATGTCTATTAAAATGTTATACTTTAAAATATTTAATTATCAAGTAGAATATAAAAGAAAAATAGTCTGCAATAATTAAAAACGTTCTGAAGGGTCTTTCATCTTAAAAGTTAGATTTTTCTGGCAGCTTAGCTTCAAGTTTGGTTTGACAGCTTGGGGATTTCCAACTGGCTTGTGCTTAAGTGCATCTCTCTGTGTATTCACACTGCTAATAGCTGGTAGCTTGTTTAAGCTGGCTTTTCTCCTATTCGCAGACAGATAGAAAGAAAGGGGAGAAAGGGGCGGAAAATTGTAAAGTGCGGAGACTTGTCCCTGCTGCAGAGTCGATTTTTATATGCAACTCTATAACAATTCCACAGACGTAGACGGTTACGTGCAATTTCGCTTGGGAACAGACTTCTCGTCGGCACTGTGTGTAAGCCCGGGTTTAAATACAAAGATCTCGGCTTTTCACGGGGCCTGGGGGGTTAAGTGCGGAAAACGGGGTGAGAGGCGCACCTTTCGCCTCCTTTTGCATTTCGTTCACTTTTATGAAAATGGCTTCCATGTGTTCAGGCCGAGTATTTTTAAGGATTGCGCCAATGTGTAATGAACTGCACGGCAACTGGAGTGCTCAGTCTGTGCACTTTTCTCTGAATTTTCCGATGCCTCGGTTTCAGACTCAGTCACTGCATTTTCCGCTGCCTAAGTGTGTGGGCATTTTCCGTAACTTTAGTTTCCTGATGGCGTCCAGTTTCAGTCGAGAACTGGTTTATTTGAGTGAGTTCGAGAGTTTCGTCATTCTTGAAAACTAATTTTATTTACAGGTGAAGCGCTGCTTTCCACTCCACCCCCCTTTTCAAGCCCCTTTTCGCCCACACCCCTTCTCTTTTTCTCGGACAGGCACTCGATTTATATTGAATAAATGCAAAAGGCGTGTTAATTGACAGACCATGAAGAAGGAGAAATATTTTTGCACTTTTATCGCTACCCCGCAACCCCTCACTTCACTGTTTTCCATTCGAACAAAAACAACAACAATGGCTGGAGAGGAAAAGTAGTCGAAGCTTTCAAGCTGCCTTCGTGCTGAACTGCAAAATGACCAGCTAAATGAATGGGGTAAAATAAAGTGGTAGAAAGGTGGAAAGGGGGCGGCATAAAAAGCAGTTTGCATCGCTCGGTTTTGTACACTTTTGCCAGCATTGCTGAATGAGTCTAATGATTTGGTTATTCAATTTGTAAAGCAATCAAGAGGGACACAGAAAAGGAAAAACAGGAGGACTTTACTTGATTTATGGACCTATACGAAGAAATGTAAGTTAATAATGCCAATGGACTCAAGTCTTTATGCCTTATAGATTTTCACAGAAGTACGAAAGTACTATTCATTAAATCGGTTGTGCAGTAGTTATTCCAAATTTATTTAAAAATGTTTTTGGGAAGTTTGATTTTTAGATTAAACAATGTTATACAGTTAAAACAATTATAAAGTAAACTGTTTACTTAACAACTGGCCCAGATAAGTGCACACTACAACATTAATTAGGATAATCAATTGATTTACTCTTATTGGTTTGAATATGTTTCTTATCATTTAACATAATCTCCTATTTCTTAATAGCATAATCAGAGTATTCAAACATCGTGTTGCAAGTATTCCAGTTAACTTAGCACAACATTCTTAAAGTTCGAAATAATGAAATGCAAGTTTTGGTAACTACCGTTAAGTCGTTTTTGGCGCATTGAGAGGAGGATGAATTAAAATGATTTGAAGGCAATTATGGTAATTTGTAGCTGCTTATACTCAGCCAGTTCTTTTATTTTTATTATTAATAGCCGACTTTAAAAAGAGGAGGGGAGATACTGCTGGATGGCGCCTATAAATCTGACTGCCTGCGGCATTTATTTTATGACGCTTGGCTGGTTGCGTCTTCGCTGCGTTCCCCCTTCAACATCCCCTTTTTCCCATTTTCCCACTTTTCTTAACCATTTCTCCAACGCCCGCTGGTCAGTTTAAGTTGCGTGCGGCACTAAATCGTTCATATTTATCTATAATAAAGGCAATTTTGAGCCATTCCCCATGCCAACTACCCTCCGAGACTCGTGTCACCTCCTCCACAACCTCCTTTTTCCTTAGCTGGAGGTACTGGCAGAAAAATCGATTAAACAAATCGAGTAAAGTGTTGCCAGTGCCCGCCAGGCACGCCATATAGCAGTATATGGCACACGAATACACGTGTATATAATAACAGATATACACAGCAAAAAATGATTTTTAAATAAATATTAAAAAACATAAACTTAAAATGTTGTGTATTATTTTTAACGTTTAATTAATATAACTGGGTGTATGGTAATAATACATTTTGAATTTGGGTTAAAGTAAAACTACTTGACTGGAAAAAAAACTAATTTTACTCTAGATACTTTAAAATTATTAAAAGTTATTAATTAATTTATTATTTTAAAAGTACTAAGATATTAGCAATCTTTTGAAAAATGTAATTGTTAAGATCTAATTTAAAATTAAAAAAAAAAGAAATTCGTCAAAGAAAATATTAACATTTTTGTCTGTGTAGATGTATGGCATGTAGGTGGGGACGGTTGGTCTATAATTATATGCCTGGCCCTCATTTCGCCGCCTCTGTTTGTTGGGGCCAACATGCGTTGCCTTGGCTACGCGTCGTCAATAAGCCAAGCTCGCACACTCGCACACTTATGGCAAGGATACACACTTGCCCGCACGCACACTCTCTCACTGACAGGACACTGAGGACTGAATGCAAATAATATTTATTTATTTTTTCTGTCCACTTTGGCTCGGGGGAATAATTTAATACTGCACATGACCCGTCACTTATTTGTAATTGCGTTTACTATCGCTGGTTATGATTAATTATTTACTGTCCTCGCAGTGAACTTTAACATTATAATTGTACAACTTCAACATTCGGATACACTTGTACATTCGTTACATTATTCCTTTGTTTAGTTTTTCTTTTTGCACTTAAAAGCTTTTATTTTCATTTTCCCCACCCACTTGTTTCGTGAACTTCTTTTGATATTTTACCTTCCTTTCTTTTCATATACTCTATCCATTCTCACCTCGCGTGTCCTATCGGCGAGTCCTTGCGCAATATTACCGCAAATTTCTGGCAAAATCTCTGGGTATAACTTTTGATTTTGTAGATCTTTTGACCCAGCGACATCGTCCTACTCGATCTTATGTCACCATTTTTCAGTATTCTCTGAGCTCCCTCAGTTCATTATTGGTATTTTGGTATGTTTCTCGGTACAAGAGTGAGTTTTGGTATTTCTACTGGTTAGCTACTGTTGCGACTGCTGCCATTTGCCACTGAGTCCAACTGCCAACTGGCGTGCCAGGACAATGCGTGTTTTGTTTTGGCCTCCCCAGTTCGCGCTCGTTTCCTAGCAATGGCTGGAGCTTTGGCATTCCTTTTGCGTGCCAGCGCACCAGAGCCAGAGGTCCTTGGCTCGATAGGCTAAGCTGGCTAAGCCGCAGGGCTAGCACATCTGTATCCACCTACTGCAAAGTGCCCTTCGTGCTAGCCCTCGTTCGGCGGCCGAGAAACGCAGAGAGTATGCGAGAGAATGGTGCACTCGGAAAATCAATTGTTGAAAGTGGGAAAAGGAATAATTGTTTTTTTTTTATTTGTGACTCTGGAAAGTATAATTTCAAATTACACATATTTCTTAATTAAAATATGTACCCAATGACATTTCCAAGTACAGTTCGGTAGAAATAGAAATATACTATTTTAATATTTAATTTAACTTTAGCTTAATTTAAGACATTACCAACATTCTGTTTTTTGCCCAAAATTTTTATTTTTTAGTTTATATATCGTTCTTGTAATTATCTAACACATTTAACTCTGACACCATTTTTATCTGTGTTCTCATCGTTGTTTGGGTAGTGCCAACAAGAAATCGTTAGGCCGTTGCCAAGACAGCCAACACCCACACCCAAAAAACGCCTCTTCCTTGGGGAGATTGAGGCTTACTTAATTTGTGGAGGAATATCCCACTTCTTCGGGCTGAAGATTTCAATTAAAGCAGACGCTTCAAGTGCCCGCAATTGCGGTAATTAGAAGAGCAATCACAGTGACAGGACCTACGCATATCGATCTAATTGTGGGGCGGCGTATTGGTGGTTGGCTTAGTTTCGGAACTGTGTAGGTGGTGAGTGGGTGGTTGGCTACATTGTTTCAGTGGTTCAGTTGGTTCGGGTCAGACTATGCAAATTTACTTGGCATACATCGTTTTGTCTCTGTCTATTTCGCTTTCCCTTCCGGCCTTGCTCTACCCCCCCCCCCCCCCTCTTTCTCGCAATCCCCCTTCAGCGTTTCGCTTCCCCACTTCTACCATCGCTTGGCATAAATAACAAGAGAAACCTGTTAATCGAGCTAATTGCATAAATTATAATGGATAATGGGCACGCACACAACAGCAGCAAGGACATCCCAGAAAGCATGGCTCCCAAAAGCAATCGTTCTCATTTTAACTGTAATTTCTGTAACCGTTTGCGTACCAAATATTGGCAATACATTATTATCTACGCATAATATATTATATTAACGAAAACAAAAGTATTTCCGCCAAACAATACAAAAAAAATTTCCGGTATATTTCTAAATTTTACAATTGGATTTAATATCTTATTAATTTAAACATTTTAAAATGTTTGTATTTAAAACCTTTTTGAAACATTTTATTTTATTTTAAATAAACTTTTTAATCTTTAATACATTTTTTTAGTGGTACACAAAATTTTTCGTTAAGGTGCCCAATTCTTGTAATAATATTTCTCTGTGAACTTTCCCTCTTTCTGTTCCCTTTTCGCGATGTCACCGGCAGAGATCTCCGGTTGTGGGCCAACTTCAAAGTGAAAATCAATTTCTCTTTAAGCAATTTCCAATTGAATTGAGTTTTCATTAGACAACAGCACAGCAGGAAAAGCAGCAAAATGGGGGAGGAATTCACTTGGTTGCCGGGAAACCGCGACTGGCGATTGAATTTCCATAAATCCCGCGTGACGACTCCTTAACCCGTTTTTCCATTTACCGACACTTAAAGGCTCTGCCGTGCTCTCAAGTTGAACTTTTGTTTCGAGGCGGAGTTTTGGCCATGAGGAAAAATGGCTTGGTTACGAGGGATAAAGCAGGAGTTGGGCGGATTTGATTGACGTCTGTGCCGCTTGTCATTTGCCAGGACCTGCTTCTGTCCTTGACAGTTTTTCGGCTATAATAAAAGTCAACCGCTTGCATAAATAACATTTTTCAAATTGACAAATCGTAGAGGACAAAATTTGTGCACAGGTTATGGTGGCAATGTTCATCGAGAGTCCTGAGCTTCCGTTGCGGCCACAAGTATGTCACAAATAATTTTAATTATTTAGAAATCTCAACAGCAGACACAATTTTGAGCCAAGCAAGGACAACTATCCATCCTGTTGTGCTGTGAGATATATTTTCTGGATATAGTCCAGCAAAGCTAACGAAATTCATTTTATGCCATTTAAAACTTTCTCTCAGGACTCTCGACTCATCACAATAAATCAAATCAAAAGCTTTTCAGAGCAAACAAGGAACACAGGAGAGATAAATGCGACGGCAGGGTGACCATTGTGTTCGGCTTGCCCTGTCTGCCAGTCATCAATTTTTGAAAATTATTAAAAATTTAAATGGAATACCAAAATACTTGAAATGCACTCCACACAAAACACACAGACACACAAAGCCATGGAGAGCTGGC
Organism: Drosophila fuyamai; assembly: GCA_018153365.1. NCBI lineage: Eukaryota > Metazoa > Arthropoda > Insecta > Diptera > Drosophilidae > Drosophila > Drosophila fuyamai. The sequence goes on along the minus strand of JAECXW010000116.1, from coordinate 6,793,384 downwards.
CATAACAAGGATATGGGACTATATCCGTCCTTCGGTGGATGAGTTGTTGTCGTTATTTGTGTGTCAGCCATGTCAAACATTTTCCCAGCCCCCCGATGCGATGCGTATGAAATTTTAATTTTAATTGTTCACCAAATGCGCCGGACAAAATATGTTAACAGGGCATATACGTACAATGTACATATACGTATATCTAAAGGGTACTTGTTTTCAAGTGTACCATTCAATATATATTTACTGGCGTCGAGCGAGAGGGAATCTTTTTTATATGACTGACGTTTTAATGGATGAAATGAAAAGCCTTTGACCGCTGCCGCACTGATTTCCAGCAATAAAAACTCTTTAAATAAAAATTGAAGAACCATTGTGGGCCGCAAAGTCACCTCCTTTGCGATGTAAAGCTCTTTTAATGACTTCCACTTTATTGACTTTCTTGCCGCAGTCAAAGGAGCAGCAAGGGCAAGGACCCAAAGTGTCCATCATTAGCCGGCAATCCGACCAAAAAAATCCATAATTATAATGCACCTTACATAACGCTTCATTAAGATAATGATAATGAATACGTGACCGCAAAGTGAGCGAGGGAAAGAGAGAGAAAGGGCGACACTTCCTGCTAGGTAATGGTACGCATGAGGATACCGGTGTGAGTATGTTTTTGTTGGATATGAGCTGCACGCTGGTGTGTGAGTGTGTGTGTGTGCTTGTGGACTCTGCATATCCTTCTCGTGCAAATGTAACCAGGCCCGAGGCCAGCCCACAAATGGCCAGCGGGCAAGTAGCATTAACCACTTACCGCCCGAAGGCAGCGGTGACAAACCTACACGGAGAAAAAACATGTTATCACACTAAAAGAATATCCTTAAATTGTTTTTGAATTATGAATTATGTCCTGCCAGTGCCTTATAGTTCCCAACTATTTGTGTTCACTTTTAGTATCGTTTTGGCCGAATTCCAATGTTTAGATTAACATGAAGTTAACTGTTCGGAAATAATGTCATGTGACTCTCTATGTGATATTAATTCTTTACAGGGTCTTTAGGGCCAGGGCACAGCCAATTTAGTTTTAACGACCATCAAAATATTAACTAGAACATTGCTTTTTTCAATACATTCCTGTCTAAAAAACCTTAATATTATAAAAAAACATATCATTGAAAAATCGGTCATCTTACTGTTTGCTATAAAGGAACTAATAACATTCAGCCAATCATTTAGATTTGAATTCATATGGAACTCGACGTACATTTAACGTGCCTTTTGTTGTTAAATTATTCATTTTTCTCTGTGTAGCCAGAGCAGGCCAGGAAATATCAGAAGAGAGACAGAAAGTATAACATGCCAGAACCGGCCTCGTGCCGAGGTGTAAGTCCTTCGTCCTGCAGACGCGCGTCGCATGAATTGCGGTCGATAATTTACATAAAAACAAGAGAGAACGCTATAGTCGGGTGCCCCGACTATCAGATACCCGTTACTCAGGTAAAGGGAGTGCGAGGGAGATGGAGATAGAAACTTTGATCACGCATAACTTTTTAACGAATGGTCCGATTTGAAAAATTTCTTCTACATTTCGATAGGTATTGATAAACACAATAAAACTGCATTTTTACTTTTTCGAAATATTTAAAATTTTAAAATCGTATATAAGCGATTGTGGGCGTTAAAGGGGGCGTGGCACCTTTTTGAAACAAACTTGCGCTGCGTAGGAACTCCTAGAATCTGCATGCAAAATGCCAATCTTCTAGCTTTTATAGTTTCCGAGATCTCAGCGTTCATACGGACAGACAGACAGACGGACAGACAGACGGACAGACGGACAGACGGACATGGCTATATCGACTCGGCTAGTGACCCTGATCAAGAATATATATACTTTATAGGGTCGGAAACGCTTCCTTCTACCTGTTACATACTTTTGCACGAATACAATATACCCTTTTACTCTACGAGTAACGGGTATAATAACAAACACAGGCAACACACTGTAAATGAAAATGAAATAATATTTCACCAAGTAAAGGGTCATATAGGCTGGAAAAGGCCCCGCAGCGCCAAACGCCAAGGGGATATATTTCCCTTTTTGGTTACCTTAATAAAGAAAAATAATTTTGATAGTTTCAATGTTTTCATTGAAATGCTTTAATGGATCCCATATCTTAAATGTCTAGCATAAATGTAATTTTCATAATAAATTATATAGTGTTTTATATAAAGTACGTAAGATTAAAAACAAGTTATTTAAATAACAAATTTTTTTAATTTCTTAAAATTTATACAGTCGTATTTTTCAATCGATTTTATTGAAAATATTCCATAGTTCTCCCTTAGTTTTTATTTCCTTTCTATTGACCCTTAATGACGATGATGAAACACAACTCAATATTCATTACATGACAGGAAAAAAAAAAGGAAAAGATAATAGCGCTGAGGAGTAATTGGGCGTGGTCAGTACATACAAAAACATGGGAAAATGGAGTTTGGTTTGCGGCTTAACTTTAAGCTATTCAGTCATTGAACCCAAAAGACAGTCATCAATAAAAAATTGGTGAAGGGGAGAGTTACCAAAAGGGTAGGTTGGAAAACTGTTTGCTGAAATGGGAAGAGGAATTGTTGGGGAAAGATGGCCAGCATAATTAATTCACTAGCATGATAATCAAAATATCATTTGATTAATGTTTTGTCAAAGCTTATGCACTGCAAACACAAACGAAATATTGTTTTCATATTCAAAATTGTCCAAAAAGGGGTAGCTTGGGGTGAAGGGTGTGGGAAATGGGGTCCAAACCCCCGGAAAATGAGTTTTATGTTAAGAGCTAATTTGGGTTAATGCCGTAAAATGTGGCGCAGTTAAACAAATGCCAAAAGAGTGTGGATGAGTGGGTTATTTAGGGGGAAAAACAGGGGAAAACGGGGTGAAGAGCAAACTTTCATCTCGGTCTCGTGCTAAGGCAGCTTTTTAACATGCCCCTCAAAGTATGCTACATAAAATTGCACAATATGCGCATAAGCCACAGGAATTGTGAGCTAGTGTGTGCGCGGTATGTGTGAGCGTTCATTAGTGTGCGTCTGAGTGTGTCTGCAAAAACTGTAGCATACTTTTGTGCGTTTGCTTTTCCAAAAAGATTTCATTATGTATGGGGCGAGTGTGTGTACGTGTGCTGTGCTTAACATTGCGCTTGGATGTGTGTGTGTACTTCCCCCACCCCTTTTTCCTTCCACCCCCTGCTCTCCTTCATCTGATTCTGCTGCTGCCACCGTGACCGCCCCGAGGCTTTCATTTTAAATTAGTCAAAATGTCAACTTGACACAGATTTTTGAGGCCCGCCAGCAATGAAAAGCGGTTTGCGGCTAAGACGGAAAATGAAGAAAAGTTGCCCGAGCGGATGCCTTAAAGTCCATATCTTTGAGTCTTCCAATTAACTTCTCGCTCGAGAATAGCTGTCGGCTGCATTAGGCCCACACATAAATATTATATATGTGATCTTCAAATTAAAAAGCTAACTTGTAAGAGTTTTGAGAGGCTTGAACTTAATTTGAATTTTTGACTTTAAGAATTATTAATATTTTTATAAATTGTAATAATTTTCATGGATATATATAATTATAAGTATTATATAAATAATTGAAATATTAAAGTGAACATAAATAAGATCTTCCCTGGTGATAGATATTTTATAATGTATATATTGAGATATAAGTATGTACATATGGTTTAATAACATATGGTTTAATAACCAAAAGCTTTTTTAAAAGGTCACATTCTAATTAAGATATTGTATTATATTATTACAAGTTTTTCTGTAATATATTAAATCAAAACTGCCATTTTTCTCTGAAGACAATCAGACTTTGTCCAAAATTCCCTTCATCCTTCCTCTTTTCAGGGGTTTCCTCTTGACTATATCACTCACTAAACGTTCACCTGAGTACGCTGATTTTAAATGTCTTTTAGCTTCTCAGACAAATATTGACAAAACATTTGCCTTGCTCCTGCAGATTGCCATTGCGATTCCGTTCGCTGCTCGTCCCTTTGCTTATCTTAAATTACAAATCAGTCAATATCAAATTGAAAGCAAACAGAGACAGAAGGGGAAGGAATCCCGAAAAGCAAAGAGCACTGCAGTTGGGGACCGATTGGTATGCACTTGAGCTGGAAATCAGTTTCGAGTTTGCATTTTCTTGATGTATGTCCTTTGGGTGTTCTCGGTGCCGTTGAAATTTGAATTTCCGCTTGCGTAAAAGTATGAGCAACTTTTTAAGGAACGCACCTGGCAAGAAAGAGGAGCGGGTCCCTTGAGAAGCCATGAAAGCCATCATCATCATAATCATCATCATCATCATCATCATTTGCATGTGTAGAGAATTAGACCAATTTAAAACTTCTTACGGAAACCTGACAGCTGTCAATGTAATTACAGCTGGTCATCGCCGAAGGGTTTTCCGAGCAAAGCCCCCTCCAAACATCTGTTCATATGTGATGTGCTCTAAACTTTCCCACTGACACATTAAAAATTAAGCCAAATGGGACAATTAAAAGGGAAAATTATCGTATAGGGCCTGGGAAAGTCGGCAGAAGTTTGGGCCGAAAACAGTCACGCCCCCGTCCAGAAAACTGCCAATCAGCCGTCAAACAGTCAGTCAGTCAGCCAGTCAATCAATTTTCCATGTATCCATGTATACAAAGAGAACTTTTCGTACATACATATATTTCCCTTGCTGTAATTTCATAAATATTTAATGCGTGCTTGGGCTCGTGCTAAAGTATATAAGATATGATTCAAATACATATAGACAGCAGTAGCCGTAAGTGACAATTATCCTTGTCCCTGGTCCTCCCGCCTCGAGGCGCATTTTCCTTGTCTGCAGTGGCTCGGAAAATTTACTTGGATTTTCCTCGCCCGCCTTCTTGGCCAGGTTAACATTAAGTGTAATTTTTTGTTAGTGGCAAACATTTCATGAATTAAAAATGAGCCCTGGCACAAACCCATACCCAAATGGGGATGGGAAAAGTGCGTGGAGCCGTCGGCAGTTAGTCATCTGAAGTTTTTCCTGCCGCCGAAAAAATGAAACGTTCTACTACGTCATTGTCACACGTCTACATAAGGCTGAAGGACACAAAAGGTGGGCTGCGGGCGAGGGGGCGTGTCATCTAATGTAATGAAGCGTGCAAAATGGTGGCTGTTTGTGGGAGCGAAAGAGGGTCAAAGGTTGCTCGGCTTTTCCGCTTATTACCAAAGCAGCAGACATTTTGTATGCCAGCCAAGTTGTTTTTCTTGTGCCACTCGCATATGATATATTTGTGCGGATGTCATGCGGCGTTTGAGGTGGCTAAAACGTAAGCTATTTAAATGATTGCTCTGGGCCAAACCACACACACACATTTACACGAGAAACAGCTCAGCCTAATTGCATTTGTTGTATTCAAGCGAGTATGCTACATGAATTTTGATTAATTTGTGGAGCCAGCGATTAGGCTAGATTGTCCACCTGTAGGTACAACCACCTCCCAAGCACCTAACCTCCCACAATTCAACTCCCACTTGGTAGTCCAGCTGATGACATCACCCGCTTGCCAATCGACCTGCGTGTGCTCTCAGAAATGCCATAAACCATGCACTCAAGTTTTGAGCTTAACAGAATGTAGACGACTTCATGAATACCGCTTTAAATCGCTCTATCCACGATTTTACTACCACGGCACTCTGTCCTGCAAAACTTTAACTAAGTAAAGAACAAAAAACATAAAAATATACACTCACGCAACGGAGAGAGAACAAGCCAGAGAATCTGCACAAAAATAACAAAAAATACAATTTGCATGAAATGTCGACACGACTACGTGGAAAATTACCTTCACCCACTTTGGTGGAAAGTTCCACTGCCGTTGCTTTGGCTATAGCCTTGCCTTCAGCTACTTTAACTTTGGCCAAAAGATGGCAATGCATTACGAAAGGAAAGATTACTTTAAATCGAGTATTTTCATTGGGATCAGCATAACGTTGGTCAGTAACTGCTAGTTGCAGAATTTCAAAGTTGTCTTAAGACCATCGAAAATTAAATTGAAAAGAAGTTGTTTTTTATAAATGATAGCAAGTAAACCAGGAGAGGTAGGCCCGAGTTTTAAAAATGTTAACATTATAGAAGACAACAAATGTCTTTTTGTTTTAATGATTGAAATTTTTATGCAATTATTTTCCATATTGAATATAAATTATTACATCATAGTTATCTAATACTTGTACTTTGTCTACCCCAACTATTCCAGCAACTCTTTACTCCTTTTATTTACACCTTTAATTATGTAAGGCAACTATTTATAACATAGTTTACTAAGAAGCTTAGCGTAATTATGATATCCAAGGCTACTCCGCGCGTTTCGTTTCATTTTCATGGAACTACTTTGTTGCTGCTGCCGTTTGGCATTCCCCGAAGCACATTTTTGCACTCATTAGGGGCTGGCCATCTGAAAGCATGCAGCGCAAAGTGGCTGGCCCAAGCTGGACAGCAGAGAAGGCCAAGACCGTGGCGGAAAATGGCGCGGGAAAAGGCGAAAAGCCAGCAGATGCTGCTAGCAGTTGGCTGATGGAGAGCTCTGGATGCTGGAGATGAATTTTTGATGCCCCAAAAGTGAGGCAGCTGCAGTGAGAGCGGCTTTAAAGTGGCCACCACTCTAATGGCCAAAAGGTAAGCTAACTCTGGCAGCTGGAGAATTTTTTAATCGCTTCGTTATTCTGCCGTGGGGCGTAATTCTTGCAAGGCCAAAACAAACGATTGCCGACCGCGGTAATTGAAAATTAAATTTAATTTTATGGCCAAAGTTAAACATTTGCTCGGTCGCACAAAAACACGCATACACGCATACGCGTACTCCTTTCGGGCCTGCTTACGGCTTCGTCATGGTAGGTGTCCTGTCGCGGGTACTTAGTCCCTTTTGCCCTTGCACCGTGTGAACCCGCACAATTGTTGCGGATTTTCGCAGGCGATAATCATAAAAATGAAAATTTTAATAGCGCGCGTGGCGACGACGACGAAACTCCCCCTTGTTTTTCCGTCTTGCGTGTGTGTTGGTTGATTTTTCTAGCCGCACACACACACATGGTCGCATATTGATTTTGTTTCGGTGTGTGTGTTTGCGTATTTTTGTGGCATGCTCTTAGGCGCTGCAGCAACAAATTTCACTTCGACAGCCTCATTACGGTTTGGAGCAATTCTGGAGTCGGGCGGATCGCGAATCCCCTCAAGAACCATTGGCGCATAAACTGTTGGGGCCTTTGGCGGTTTTATTTTAGGCTGTTTTATGGATTACCTATGCTCACATGCTTTAACCAAAAAGTTTATGATTGCTTTTGGGGTAGCGGAGTGATGTAGGTACACATCTGGAGTACGCCAATGTTAAGAAAGTATTTTCTAATTTAATTTTCCAATTAATCTTTAATGAAGCTTAAATTCTGTTTTAAATCATATGTATCAACGTTTATGTTTAAATAATTCATTTTTTGTATTTTAATGTAATACATTTAGTTTCGGAGTGAACTTAAAACTTTTATGTGAGCAGCAGTATTTTATGATGGACATAAGCATCACGATAAACTAAGACTAAAAAGAGTTTGTATTTTTTATAGAAAATATGAAAAAGATTTAAGACACAGAATCATAACGGAAACAGTTTATTCAAATCTTTTATAGAAATACTTCAGTAATCCAAATTTAGGTTAAGTACTAAGACTGTTTTGTGGCCAATAAAGTTAAGTTAAGGAATTCTTTATTTTTATTACCAAATCAAATAACAGAGCACATCATAAAAACTTACCTATTAACAATATTGTGTTTCCTGCCCCGTTGTCTGGAATAAAATTAAGTCTTCTCGGCATATGAAATTGGTCCGCTTGATAAAGTAAGAAACTCTTTTTCGTAGCTCCCTTAAACACGCAGTCTATATAATTAATAAGTTTTCTAGTCGTGATAATATTTCACTTTTGCTAGTTGATTTGCTGAGGCTTCCTCAATGATATGTGGCGATTTTGGTGTATATAATTTTCTGTTCGGTTTATTAGATAACTGATGTAAAACTTCTAACAAAAATTGCTGGAATTTTCTCTTAATGCAATTGAAATTTATGTTTTTTATATTTTTGTAAATTTTATATTTTATATTTATACTAGGGATTTACTCTTTGCAAGAGATTTGATATGTATGCGATAATTTGCACAATTTTCCTTAAACTAGTTCATTTGGTTTTGTTTATTTTTGTGGATAAAGTAAAAGAGCTTGGTTTAGGGTTCAGCAAGCTTTTTAGGCGTATTACATGATATGTTTACGTTTTCCTTTTCAAAATTCTTTATTTTTTGTATATTTTACATTTCTTGTTTATGTATTAGATAGTTTTGGTTTATATATATTGTTGTTTTACGTGTATGTAGTGTTATCGCATTATTTTTTGAATTCCTTTGTAATATCTTTTGTTATGGTAATTACTGGATATATTATGCTGCTTGACTCTGTCTTTAATTTATTTTTAATTTCCCACTAGAGACTAATGATATGTATTGATTTGCTTCTTGCTTTAGTATTTAAGTTACATTTCTTAAATATTTTGTTATATTTCTTAGCATAAAGTTTATTATATTTGGAATTTCTTTGTGGACATTAAGTTTTGTTTATAAATTTTCCATCCACTGCAATTAGATTCCACAAAAAAGCGTACGTGTCTCTTGGACTTTCTCTGTGCCTTTCTCTTCCGGTGTTCTTCTCTCTCGCAGTAATGGCTGCTCTCTCTCTCTCTCTGTCTCTTATTCCTTGAGCCCCCTTTCTCCAACTCCGCGACCTCCTCCGCGCTTTCTCCCTCTCGTTCTCTCTTTCCCTGCTCCTTCTCCACCCCTTTCTCTTTGCTTTTACAGGCGGCAACGGCAGCGGCAAGTTCTCTATGTATTCCTTTTTTTTCTGGCCGTTGAATTTCAGTAACTTTTTCCGATTCCGCTTTGGCCCCGCATTCGCTTTCACCGAAAAAAACCGTAGGCGCACAAACAACAACAAATCGCACTCGAAATTATTTATTTAAGTCAATTAAGTTTTCATGCCGAAATTTCGAAATGGGGGATATTCGCTGATTATCTCTGGCGGAGATTCATTAATACGTATATCCTGGGATATATATCTCGTTGGCCGCTGCCGTTGGGCCCCACACCCGTAAAAATAGCAAAGCAATGGAAATTATACAATCACTGGCTGGGTATTCGAAACTATGAACTTTTGTGGCACACGCGTTCGCCGGATTTCTCGATTTGGCTTCGGATCAAACTGGCTGCGCCCTTCGGTATGCAGCGATTTATTTATTGCACAATTTGGATTTGTCTCAGTTTGGCTTTTATTTTGTGGTCTTTCACTATATCTCTGGCCTGTGTTCGCTGCGTGTGGCTGAGTCGGAGTGTTTTCGTTTACTCAGGAGCCAGCGCAGGATGCGTCCGATGCCAGGCCATGAATTTTTCATCATCGGGCATCCTTATTAGAGATTTTCGCCCCATCTCGTTGAGATTGCTGCGCGCAGAGCCAAAAAGCATCCAAAAGAGAGGGAGAGAATGTTAGAGAGAGAGAGAGAAATTCCTGAGAGCGCCCACACGCAATTGTTGTTAAGGGCTGGTTGTGGGTGGTGCATTAAAATATTCCCCCCTCTAAAAAGTAATACCCAATTTTCCTCGGCACTTGTATTTTTTTCAAGGCTCATTATAATCTCATTCAGGTATTTTTCCTCAATTTTTCCTCGCTTTTAGGGGGTTGTTCGGTTATCGCATGTCTGGGGGTCCGTGTGAAACGGCAAGGGGCGGCTTTTTGGGGGTGGCTTTATCTTTATCTGTTTGTTTTTCGCTCTCCTAGTACACGCAGCTTTTCCATTGTCAGCCTTAACATGTCACTTTGACATTTCCTAAATGAGAGCCAGAAAATTTCAGAGAAAGAAAGTTTATTTAAGCTGCGCAGGTTTTTTTGAAAATAGGAAAGTTATTCATACTATATGGTTGCTGTGTCGGATAGGTCATGGAATGGCTCAGGTTGTTGGCCTGGCTATTTTAGCTGTGTACTAAATTCGCCGCATGAAGCGAATTGACAACTTAATGTTTGTGTCCACAGGGGTCGCTTTTGTTATTTCATACTATATAGTATAAGGCTTTTCCGGGCTTTTTCGTCGATTTTCCGGGAAATCCAATATTTCTGCAACTGGAACATAGGCTAAAATTGAAATATTGATACCCGTTACTCGTAGAGTAAAAGGGTATATTGTATTCGTGCAAAAGTATGTAACAGGTAGAAGGAAGCGTTTCCGACCCTATAAAGTATATATATTCTTGATCAGGGTCACTAGCCGAGTCGATATAGCCATGTCCGTCTGTCCGTCTGTCTGTCCGTCTGTCTGTCCGTATGAACGCTGAGATCTCGGAAACTATAAAAGCTAGAAGATTGACATTTTGCATGCAGATTCTAGGAGTTCCTACGCAGCGCAAGTTTGTTTCAAAAAGGTGCCACGCCCCCTTTAACGCCCACAATCGCTTATATACGATTTTAAAAATTTAAATATTTCGGAAAAGTAAAAATGCAGTTTTATTGTGTTTATCAATACCTATCGAAATGTAGAAGAATGTAGAATTTTTCAAATCGGACCATTCGGTAAAAAGTTATGCGTGATCAAAGTTTCTATCTCCATCTCCCTCGCACTCCCTTTACCTGAGTAACGGGTATCTGATAGTCGGGGCACCCGACTATAGCGTTCTCTCTTGTTTTGTTTTCGGTTTAGCGACTAAATAAGCTATAATTATTATTAAGGAAATAAATATAATTTAAATCTTACATTTGAATTAAACATTAAATTTAATAATTTTGTGAAATTAGTACAACAAGAATTAAAAAGTTGATCTTACCTGCCTACCCGCTTCCCTTTTAAAATACATTTTTTTCCATGTAAATATAAATGTACGCAATATATACTAAATAAAAACTATATGTTAAAACCATTATATTATGTTGTAATCTACTCTCTTCATAGAGGTAATATAAGATTAAAATAATAGCTAGTAGCTTAGCGAATTTAGTGTTATTAAGTTAAAACAGCTAAGGGCTGGTTATTAAAATGCGATATTTCCATCTCCCATTTTCTGGATTGAATAATTACCTACCATTATCCTTGGAAAGGTATTTATAATTTCCTTTAATTTTAATATGTGCATTCTTCTATAACTTCCTGTGCCAATAGTCCCCATTTCGGATAGCTTTTAAAAGGCTACAAATAGAACAAAATCAGCCTTAACGATTGTTTGCCAAACAACAATAGAAAAATCAAAATATAGAGCTCTCTCCATATAAACAGCCTGATTAAGCAACTCAGCTAAATGCAAACATCAAATTAAATCACACAACAATACGTTTGTAGGCGTAGACATGTATTTGCCAATTGTGGGGAGACTTTTGATAGTATTTACCATTAACCTTACCGAAGTCGAAACCACTCGAAAACCCCCTTAAAAACCCAATTTAAAAATCCTTTTACAATCTATCTCTTTAATTTTGCCTTTCGTCGCTTCTTGGATGATATCTGTTGGCCTTCCTTCCCGCCGTCCTAGCCCAAGTATTTATTTTCTGCTTGCCAGAGTCCTTTCTTTTTTTTGGTTAAAATGAAAATCAATAAAAAGCTCAATGACGTCAGCCGTCCAGACAAACACATACGCACGCTTACAATGTAAGAGGCAACATTGAAAAATGCTGGTGGCCATATAGCTCCTGGCTCTCCCAGACTCCGCCTGCCACTCCCCCCGCCCACGGGTTTTGTTCTCATCCCCACCGGAAACCCAATAGCTCCTCTTCGTGTGCCAGTGTGTGTTTGCCGGCGAGTGTGCGTGTGTTGTGGAGCCGAAGACAGTGCACGTGAGCAGGCTATCAGCAATGGCCTAAGAATTTCGACAGTCAGAAACGCGTTTTTCTACTCGCTTTCGGCTGTCTTACACAAAGAAAAATTTTCAGAAGTTTGTCTAAGTTTAAGCAACTTTCTAGAGTTTTTTGACGTTTTATAAAATCAAGAAAACAAATAAATCAAATGGTATTTTTCAACATGCTTTACCCAGTAAATTTAAAAGTTACAAAGTTTTTGTTAAAATTAAAAATATTATATTATTAAAATTAAAACACATTTACATAACTTTAAAACCATTTATTTACTTTTTAGATACAAATTGTGCTTTTGAACAGAATAATATATTTCACATTAATTTTGCTTAAAAACATCCCCTTACAAACTCATACATCAGTACGAGTTGCGAAAAAATGTTTGTATTTTTCTGTGTGATTCTCATTGGAAAAGGAAATGCAGTGGGTCTAAAAATAGGCTGGGATTGAGTGGCTCTGACAATTTACGCAAAATCTTGTGATGGTTGCGATAAGCTGGCAGATAAAAGCGAGAGCGGCAACGACAACTCAAGCCAATTGCGATATATGCAACATAAGTGAACGAATTTTATAAGCTTTGTCGTGTGTCTGATATTTTTGACAAGCACGTCATGTGCTAAGGTCAGACGTTGTGATCCCAAAAATAAATTTAATTTTTTTTTTTAGAGATTTAAAAGATTTATAAAGAAAAGTCATGCAAGATAAAATGTAAGTAATTTGAACGTATTATAAATGTCCAAAAATATGAGAAATTTTAAATGGTTTAAATGCTAATTGGTAACATTGTTTAGTTAAAACAAAAGAGTGTAACCAATTATAAGAAAATGTAAATTTTGTAAAACAAAGAGAAAATAATTTTTTTTTTTTTCTGGATATCTTTTATTTAAATACGTTTTAATCTAAAAAAATCTGAACGTACGAACTTATTGCATTTTAACACCGATTGAGCTCCCAAATCCGTTCAATCATGCGATATTACTTTTACCCCGCTTGTTGATGCCGCTCAAAGTATGCAATAAAAAGTGATTCGTTCCAATTTGCCGCTACTGCTACTGCAACACCATCAACACCACCTCCAATCCCCCCTTGCAAAATGCATTGAAAATTGTTTTTTGGCAACATCAGAGGGGAGGAACCAACACATCACATTTCCATAAACACACACACCCTCGCCAAGCTGAAGAGTTGAATTTTATGAATATGCAACACGATGTTGTTGCTTAATGTTTGCCCAAAACAACTATATGAGCATGTAATGCCCGAGGGGCGGATATTGAGGGGGAGTTGAAGTCAGGCGAAAGCACACTGACACACATCCACACACACACTGACATTCATTCGAGCAGTTAGTTTGTAGTAGGTGTTAAAATTGCACATGAAATATGAAGAGCCACTCATAACACTGAAAGAAACAGTACTCCCACTTGCCTGGTTAACAACTCCCTGGTCAATTCACCACGTTTCGAAAAAACAGAGAGAGAGAGAGAGATAGAGAGAGTCCCTGAGAGAGAAATGGGGATAGCGAGAGAGAAATTCCTGAACTGCTGACGACAATCGAAGCGGATTCCTGATGTAGGTGGGCCATATCGTGGGCTATATCGTGGGCCAGGCAGCCAGTTAGCCAGCTTTTTCAGCTCCAGCTGCGGGTTCAGTTTTCAGTCGTTGTCGTGCCGTCGTGATGTCGTTGCCGTCGTCGCATCCGTCGTCGTTGTCGTTGTTGTTGTCGCCGCACTCCATGTAGTTGTTGTTGGTGCAGCAGGCAGTACAGCAACAGCAACGCAAACACACTAGCAATAGCAACAGCAACAACAGGCTCCAATCGCCAGCAAACAACAATTAAAACCCAAAAAAAAAAATGAAAATGAGTTCACTAAACGGAAAATTAATTTGCGCATATGGAATGCTGCACACATAGATATAGATATAGTCGTATATATACATATATGTATATTTGCCTATGTTATACACACACAAATCTACATAAATTCTAAGTGCAAACCAATTGTGATTTAAGCTAATGACCACAACCACAAATCAGCTAAAAAAAAGTGCATAAAGTATGTAAGAATCTTCTGAATTTTTCCTAACAAAAATTTGATTCGTGTTTTTTTCTTTCATCGTTCGTGAGCTTGCTGCTTTTTTCTGTACACACAACGCCACGCAATCCCACCCAAAACGCTCCTCTCTCCGCTCTCTTTGCTCCTCGACTTCTCGCCTCTGCGCTCCTTTGTTGTGTTGGCCGTGATCTCGTCGTCCCTTTTGGCCAGGATTCGGTGCGGATGAACGCATTAAATATGCAAAAATAAAGCCACACACACATGTAGAGCAGTTAACTGCTGTCTTTTATCCTTGAGCCAGAGAAAAATTTCATTAAGCAAATGAGTGGCAAAAAATTTTGTAACTATTTAAAATATTTCACCATGAAAGTGACGGGAATTCATTAATTTAATTTGGTTAAACAAAAAAGTTACTATTAATGCGGGTGAAAAGTCGAGTGTGAGAGGTAGCAAAAGAGAGAGTTCACCACACACACAATCAACACAAAAGAAAACTTCGTACTGCTTAAACAGTTGTACAAATTAAATCAAAATAAATTCCTGTTCAGGTTTTTAAGGTTAAAAAAGCAAAATCAATGATAATATTTTTTTAAGGTACAACAGTGCGTATGATTAACTTGGCCCAAGTTGGCCTCTTGGTCTCCGTTTGATTGAGTGGAAACCCAGTATTGGCACAATAACATCCCAGTATTTCCTGCCAGCTGCAGTGTGCTCTCTCTTACTCGCTCTCCTCTCTCCCTGTCTCTCTTACTCATATTTCCTAAGTGTGTGTGTGTTTGTGTTTTACAACAATAGAGGCAGCATGCAACATAATTACAACTCAACTTCAACTTTACACTTAGACGACAGGCGAAGCTCGCTAGAGAAACAACAAATTACGAGAGCCGCTTCAGTGTTTACCAAAAAATACATATAAATTATTAAAAGCCATAACAAATATCTTTTTATCAAACAGTTTTCAAGTTTATTAAGTATATGAAAATCAACCAAAGCCTTGTAAATAGCAAAACATAATAAATAATGAACAAAACTCTTTTCTTATTGATAATACCAACTGAAATTTAAACCAAAGAAATTTAAAACATAAGAAAAACCCTTAAATCAAACAACGAATAAACAGACAACGCCGTTTACACAACAACTTCAGAGAGCAATGCATGTAAGTTAAACCAAATGAAGGTGAACTAGTTTTGTTTAATCTATTGAGCAGCTTAAAGATTTAAAGTCTTGTAATCAAGGGGCAACAACATCAACAGTTGCCCCAAACAATGACAAACAATGGCCGATAAATTGCCACGACATATAAAGCAAATGTTGCCCCTGTTCTTTTGTCTGCAATTTTCTTCTCTTTTGTGGCTGTTACTGCTTTGTTTACTGGGCAATAATGAATTGTAAAATGACTGTGTGGGTGATGTCGGTGGGTGCCATCGATGGGCGTTAAATTTAATTAAAAGGTAAACTAGTAGCAACAGCAACAGGCAGCCAGTTCGAATCGATTTTCTTTTGACTCGTTCAGTTGGCAAATGGCGAACGTCACTAGGCAACAACGAATAGGGTAATCAGAGGTGGGGTATAGACCAACCTATTGCTTTATAGACAAATGATGGTAATGACGACACAAGCACCCACACTTAAATCTACACTCGCCAAGTGAACCAAAATGGACGTCATAAATGTTTGACAATGCACACGAGGCGTATGAGTAATGGCAGGGAGCCCACAATAAGGGTCTTTGTTGTGCTGATACAAGTGGGCGTAGATGTGAGGGCAGGCGGCTGGTTAGTTGGACATTATTGAAACAACTATCCATTGACACCCCCCCCCCACCCCTTTTCCGCTTTTCCCCCATTTTTGTGGGGGTCAATGGGTGCATGAAATTGCCTTTTATGCTTTGATGTCATTGCTCGCCCTTTTGGCGTTTTTCTTCCCTCCGTTAAACATTTTCAGTGTCTCTTGTTGGACCAACTTTTTTGCTGTATCCCCCCACCTATTCGACAAGTTTTTGCCAGTGTTTTGTCCCTCATATTTGTTTGCCGTTAATTGCATGGAAATTGTGCGCGCAATTGAAAAAGTTGAACAAGCTAACCGACAAAGTGGCATTGTTCCAGCTTCCCGTTTCCGGGAAAAGCATAGATATCCTTTTTGGCCTGGCCAACCACACTCGAGTCAACGACTTTTGTTTGGCCGGGCACCGACTATGAATGAATAAGTGCAATTATGGGCTGGGTAGGCCCAGGCAAAGCAGTCATGAATCAACGGCCGGCCACGAATGTAAAACGGTCATTAGTCAGGCTGGCGGGGAAAGCCCTAAGACGTTCCATTTGGCAGGCCACCGCAAAAAGTCACCAAGTCATTGCCTCGTTTATAGTTTTTGGCTGCAACAACAAACGGCAACTTGGCCACGTTTTCTTTTATGGCTCTATTCAGAATAAATGTGTGTGTGGTTGTGTGTGAAGCGAGTTTTCCCAAGTCCATTGCACCCGTCGGCTGAAATGGCTGACGCCATGAAAATTTCGCTCGCCAATTTAGTTATCTGCATAAATTTCGAGCGATCTCCACGGGCGGCGTGACGTCACGGGGACAACAATATATAGCTCGATAAGGAAACCCCCCGTTGACAGGTGATGTCAGTTGATAAATGACCCAGTTCCCAATCGAGCAACCAGTTGATATTTTGCCCTTTTACTGAATAAAATTGAGTGCAAAACTTACGAAGAATGTTAAAGTTTAAAGTGAGTAGGAAATTCCGGGAATTAATTAATTGAAATAAGAATTAAAGCAATCACGATACGCAAGAGCAGAAAATGTATGTGAGCTTTATAATAAATTCCTAATTAATTCCTGGCATTTCAATTAACTTCACCAGTATTTATTTGTAGAAACGTATTGCAATTGTAAACATCTTTTTAAGTGCAGTAAATATTATATGTTTATTATATGTTAAATATTCATCTTTTAAAGGCATAATTAAAATATGTATTAGAATAAATTCGTTATTGGGTGCTTTTATTTATAAAAATAGAAAACATAATTTTGTAATTTTTAAATATTTTCTATAATGATAAGCCAAGTTTTAAACATTTTATTTCATACTAGTATAAATTATTCATTGTCTTTTGTCAAACATTTAGTTTTCCTAATGAAATTTCTTAAAGCCGCTAAAAATGTGAACTTTCTGGCTTAAAAATAGTTTCTGCCCTTTTGTTTGCTTAGCCCAAACAATATTTAACCATATATTTTCAATTGATTTTAATTGCAGTTAGCGATTTACCATTTTGACCTTTTCCTTGATGGCTTTCTTGTGTTGCATTCCACTTCGACTGCTCCGTGCTCATTTTCAAGCTTTTCAAATGCATTTCCGATGAAGTTTCCTTGCTGCTGGGCACATTGTTGTTGCTGCTTCTGTTTCTGATTGCGATGGCTAATTGAAAGTGTCAATTATCAGCTGGGCAGGGGCAGTTGCACTGGCTGGCAGTGAACTTTCACATTTGTGCCAGAGCCATTGCCTGTGCCTTTGCCTGTAACTGTGCCATTCCCTACAGTTGGCCGCGGGGCGTATGCGTAATGTGAAATAACCTTGGCCAGTGGACAAGGAATGCAGAATGCCCGCCCCCGCCATCCCCACCCTTGGATTTTTCATTATTATTATAATTCATCCTTGTGCCTGATAAGTTTTCCCTCTCATCCCCCGCGCTTTCGGGTTTTCTATTGCTGCACTTTTTTTTTGCTTCAGTAATTGCTATGGTTCTTGTTGTTACTGAGTTCGCGCGGTCAGCGCATAAAATTTCTATCTACTGCGAAGCAGGTGGCTGGGAAATTACCAAGGGGAAATTTGTGGGACTTTCACTCGCTCTCAACAGTTAAATTATTGGCGCCCTAGCAAGCGCGCGCATTTGGAGTAGTTCGTGGTGAAATGTTAACCGCTCTCTCTCTCTCTCTCCCTCGTCTACTTTCTTTTACTCCCTCTCAGTTGATATGCTGATTTTTGTGTTTTTGTAGCCTCATTTGCGGAAACTTGCAGAGAAGAAAGGCAAGGGAAAACTTAACTAATCTTAATCAATTGATTGAAGAGTCACAAGATTGATTTCTGGCATTTAATTTGGTCCTGCCAGGCCAAAATAGGTCCCATGTCCTGGCTCCCTGGATGTCCTGCTCCGTTGTCGCCCATAAAGCAGCCACTTAAGCCCCACAACCCCCTCAACGCAGCCATCAATTTTGCATGGCACGTTGGCGCTGTTGTTGCAGGCCATGCTGCATTTGCTGCATTATCAATTCATGAGCTCCCGCTGAAACACAAGACGCCATATACACAAGATACAAGATACACGCCATCGCCGGAGGACCTCTGTGGATGGCAGCATAAAGCAGGCCCATAAACACCATGAAAGCTGGATTTTATCTCGCTTGAACTACATAAGTTATGGGCCAAGAGGGGGTTGCAGTTGCACGGTACAAAATCAAAAGGACTTACTGAAATTTGTAAATATATGGTGGATTGAGTTTGGAAAATAAAAGCAATTTGAAAGTAATCTAAAAAAATGTGGGTCTAGAAATTACATGTTTTGTTGGTCTTCCTTTTCACAGGCTTATTTTTATAGAGAAACCCTTATCAAATCATTGTGTATATACATATTTTGGAGTATCTAAAATTAATAATAATGCCAATAAATATTTAAGAAAATTTATGATAATGTTTAATAACCATTTCACCATTTTCTTCTGTTTTCTGAATTATACTTTCTTTTTTTAAGGCTTAGAATTAGAAAACACTTAAAATTATATTAAGTTGCAATATTCAAGCAATAGAAATTTCCATTGCTTTTAAGGCAATATAATCCTAGTTCAAAAACAGTTTAGTAAATGTAACTATCAAATTGCTTATTGTCAAATTTTAAAAGGATTTGGCGCATATTGTCGACATGCGATTTTTCTTTCTCTGTAGAGCTGCGAATTTGTGTGTGCATGCCTTAAGGATGCGCCATAAACCAGCTATAAATACACATTCATGAGCGAAATCAATCGCATTTTTCATGTTGTGGATGATTCGACATGAATTTTAATGTTCTCCTAACTCAATTTGATTAAAAGTGGGCCGGACAAGTATAAAAAGTCTCGTGAAGTTATTTGTTTTCAGAATGAGAATTGTTCTCAGTGGTCCGAGGGTCAAACCAATTCCCACTTAGGAGGGACACGTTGACCTGCTGTGGCTGCTGCTGCAATATTCATGCAATCAAAGTTGCTGCAACAATATGGTCCTAATGCATCCTGCTCCTTGGTTGGACTGTTATTTGATAGTCGGTTCTCGGTAATCAAATAGGATTAGAGGTCGATATCCTGGCTAAGTCACCCATTGGCCGGGCATCTGGTTTTCTTATTTTGCGCAGCCTGCTTGATGGCTTTTAATTACGGTGGCTTGGATTGCTTCCTGGCCATTGAATGCTAATTTCGAATGCCTTTCAGCCAGAGGAAATGAGGCGCATGAAAGCATCTTTTGCTCCCCTGCAAGTGAAGTGTCTGCTTCCGGTTGCACTCTGCAGTCTTCCAACGGGCTTGTCTATATAAATAGGCGGGCTGCCTCTCATCTGCCCCACTTCACTTCCCCCTCTGCTTTTCCGTCTGGCCAGGCAATCTCCTCTTAGGCGTGAGTATATGCGTGAGCACTGAGAAAAATAACAAAGAACTAGGAAATATATAATATAATTAAATAATGCATATATTAAATATTCCTTTAAAAAAACGTAAATATTTTCGTAGCTTAAGCTTCCAATTCCTGCTAAATTAAAATTTATATAAGCTCATCGTGGATTCGACATATGATATATTCATTACATAGTAGCTAATTTAACCGGACAATTTTTCAATACTCAAGCTGATATTTTAAAACAGTGAAATCTCTTTTGTCTTTTTTGTAATAATATTTCAGACTTTAAAAAATAGTTTCAGAAGTCAGAACACATTAAAGTTAAAAATTGTGGTTTGGATCTCAAATACTCGTAAACCGTCCAGATAATTTACTGATCATTTTAAGGACATCCCTGACTTTCATGTGGATATTTTTCGTAGAGTTTAAAAATTCGAAAATATTAAAAGTGTGTAATATTCTCTCTAAGTGTGTTTGTACATGGCCTCGTATATATTTTCGCATTTTGTACGTGCGTCACCGTGTCAACCGCAGTGCCTTTTGCCTTCCCCTCGTCCCTCTTCATCTCACTAAAGGGACCTGCCTGGTTTTGCGGCTGGTTGTTTGCCCTGGCACGTTGATGGCCATAAATACAGTTACATATGTTTGCATTGCGGCCAGATACTGACCACCCCTGGAACCCCCTTTCCGCTTTGGGACCACCCCTTTTTACTTGCTTTTCCCGCACTGCTCATCTCGTTAAAATTCTCATTTCCTACTGGCTTATTTTTTGTTTGTTTTTTAAATTTTGCATTGCATTTGGTCTAAGGTATTTAATTAAATGTTTCACTTGGAATGGAAGAGTTGTCGCTCCATTTGAGTGGTAAATTAATTGGTTAATATAGGTATGTGAAATTTTCATCCCTTTGAATTATTTTATAGATTAATTTTGAACATTATTTAAATCAGCAGATATTTATAATTTTTCAGCTCGTTAATTTTAAACAACCAATGCCTTTTGTGATTTTTTATTTGGCCTAAGGGGCTTGGAGTTCAGATAATTCATTTGGGCAACAACATAAGAGCTAGTAGTAGGAACTTGTTTTAAATTTCTAATGCTCATTTCCTTCTACTTTATTCTGTTTGCAGTGCTAAACAACTGGAGGCTTTAAAATCCCCTAAAACCGAGTGGACTGCATTTCGGAACGATATCAACGCAAAAATGGCACCGCAACATCATCAGCATCGGCAGAAAGAGCAACAAAGGACGCAACTAACTCGGCAAAGGCTGCAGCAACAACAACTGCAATTAGAAACAACAGCAAAGGCCCGGCAACGATATAGAGCGGTGGAAAAATGAAACAAAAACCAGAAACGAATTTTCCACTTAAATTTGCATTCAGCCAAAGAAATACAAAGGTCTAAACAAAGAGGAAGGAAACAACACACAAAACAGTGCACAATAAGAAAGTCGCCAGTGAAAAGGGGTCAGAGGGCACGCACACACACAAAAAAACACACAGAAGCAGACCGCAACACAAACACAACCATAAGGAGCGCATAAAACACATTTAACACACGGACACAAAGGACGACGAGTGCATTGTAAACAATTTTCAACGAATTTCCTAAAGTCTACACAACAAATCTAAACAAAAAGTTCATAAAAAAAACCATAAAAAATTTTGAAATTTGCTCTGTGATTTTCTATCAGAATGGTTTAGTAATCCAAAATAAAATTTATAATATTAAATAACAAAAAGTATATATAAATACTGCTAAACTGCATTCCAAGCAACCAAAAGCGAAAAGTTTATCAAATCCCCAAAGAAAAGCTTTAAATCCAACCGAAAACGTAAATTAACAATTTCTATAAATATAACCAAGCAAAGTTTATTACACTGCGACTAATTAGAGCAGCTGGCGCTAGTCAAACAAACTCGATCAGAACCACAACTTCACTAGAGGACACAATTCCCAGACCGGAGCCATGGACGAAATGCCCGACCTGTCGCACCTCACGCCCCACGAGCGGATGCAGATCGAGAATGTCCTCATGCGGCAGAAGCAGGAGGAGGAGAAGCAGAACGAGGTCATGCGGTGAGTATCCAAATTATATCGGGGTGCTCCAGAAATCTCTGCCAACCGAAGTTGGATGTAGTCGAACCGTACATACATGAAAATTCCCATGGAATTCGGTTAGAATATATTAATTATTAAAAAAAAAAACTAATTTAGTTTTAAACGAGGACGGAAGCTAACTTCGGCAAGCCGAAGTTTTAATACCCTTGCAGACTTATCCGAAATTTTGTGAAATTATACATAAAAACAAGAGAGAACGCTATAGTCGGGTGCCCCGACTATCAGATACCCGTTACTCAGGTAAAAAGAGTGCGAGGGAGATGGAGATAGAAACTTTGATCACGCATAACTTTTAAACGAATGGTCCGATTTGAAAAATTTATTCTACATTTCGATAGGTATTGTTAAACACAATAAAACTGCATTTTTACTTTTCCGAAATATTCAAATTTATATTTAAACAAAATCGTATATAAGCGATTGTGGGCGTTAAAGGGGGCGTGGCACCTTTTTGAAACAAACTTGCGCTGCGTAGGAACTCCTAAAATCTGCATGCAAAATACCAATCTTCTAGCTTTTATAGTTTCCGAGATCTCAGCGTTCATACGGACGGACAGACGGACAGACGGACATGGCTAGATCGACTCGGCTAGTGATCCTGAACAAGAATATATATACTTTATAGGGTCGGAAACGCTTCCTTCTACCTGTTACATACTTTTGCACGAAAACAATATACCCTTTTACTCTACGAGTAACGGGTATAAAAAGATTAGCTATACGTAATTAATTTAATTTTTAAATAGCGGATGTAGTATGTACTTGTCTGATTGACAGCAACTTTTACCCTGAGAAAGGTGTACATAAATAAATTAAATAAATTGCATAGTTTCATGCCAATAGCTCTTATACTGCAAAATTGTCATATACAAATAGGGAAAAAAGGGATATTTTCGCAGCCTTTAACAATTTTTCCTACGGAAGCTATACGATATAGACGTCCAATCGGCAAGCGCTTTTACCCTGATCAAGGTATGCATAAATAAATAAGACTTGGAAAAATGTATGTCAATAGCTTATACACTGCGCGAAATATTCTAAAAAACATGAAATTTAGACCGATTTCACCGTATTGTTCCTAATGGAGCTATAGGACATAGACGTCCGATCAGCACGCGCTTTTACCTTGATGAAGGAATTTATAAAAAAATACGGTTTGAAAAAATGTATAGCAATAGCTTTTACACGCAAACTGCAACAAATGCAGTTCAGGGGTGGCTCCACGCTATGGAGAACTGGTCTGCGAAATGGAACATCGCTATTAACTGCGCCAAATCCGCCCACATGACCTTCGCCCGCCGGCACGGTACTTCGGTTGGTCTCACCTTCAATGGAGATGCCATCACCAGTGTCACCTCCCATTGCTACCTAGGAGTACATTTGGACAGAGCGCTAGTATGGCGGGCCCACATCTCGGCAATCAAAGCCAAATGCTTGCAGAAGCTACAAAAGCTTGACTGGCTGCTGCGCTCGAAAAAATTGCACTTTTCAAATAAGGCCCTGCTAATTAAAGCTATCATCACGCCAACTTGGACGTACGCCATTCAAGTATGGGGCACTGCCTCTAAGCATCAGCTTGAGAGGCTCAGAGTCGTGCAATCACGTGCAGCTCGGCGAGCATCCGGGCTCCCCTGGTACGTTACAAACAGTGCCATCGAGAGGGACTTTCGACTACTACCTATCGGGGACCAAATTAATATACACAGCAGTCGTTACGCTGACAGGATTATGGCACATCCAAACCCCCTAGCGAGTGACCTAGCTGAGCCAATTTCTCTCCGACGGCTGAAGAAGCTACATCCAACTGATCTCCCTACTCGTAAGATCGTATAAAATTCTCACTTATATTGTTACTTTGAAACTCGTTATAATTGTTACTTAGTATTTAAGGCTACTATGTATGCATAAAATTTCTTTCTCGTTAATTACGCTAGGTTAAGTTCAGAAGGCACTGAACAGATTCCAGTGAATAAAAATAAAATAATAATAATAAAAAAAAAAAAAAAAAAAAAAAAAAAGCTTTTACACATCGCGAAATATTCTGAAAAACATCAAATTTGGACAGACGGACAGACGGACAGACGGACAGACGGACAGACGGACGGACGGACGGACGGACAGACGGACAGACGGACAGACGGACAGACGGACATGGCTATATCGACTCCCCTATTGATCCTGATCAAGAATATATATACTTTATGGGGTCGGAAACGTCTCCTTCACTGCGTTACAAACTTCTGACCAAAATTATAATACCCTCTGCAAGGGTATAAAAAGTTTAATCTTTATTTTGTTTGCTAGTTTTGTAAAAGAACAGGCCCCAAAAGCCCTAAAATCCTCTAAATAATAATTTTAAATATAATATATCGTAAATAATAAGACTTCGGGGAAAAAATATATTTTAGTATTATAAACAAATTTATTATTATAGAATTTATTAACCGTTAAATATTAAGACTAATAATCCAGACAATTGAGAACAGACACATTACACAAATATAGGTATTTATAAATTCTTTTTATGGTGAAGCTTATCTACTTATGTAATGCCAATTTTAAATAAGCAATTTAGCAACTTTTCTTAGTTTCCCAACTAGACTCGGCTCTAAATTGCTTTTTCACAAGAGCCAGTTCATCCATTACAAAACAGATTTATGTAATTACAACATTATAATGTTTTATTATTTTAGTTTTTGCCTTTTTATAGTCGTCCAGATATTAAATATATAAATATAGAGATTTAGAGCTTATGTTTTAAGACTGCCAGTTTGAGGTTCTTTAAGTGGACTAATAATGTACTTTAAAATTTAATGAAATGCTTTTCTTGATCCCATTGCAGGCGCAAGCAGGATGAGGTGGTAACGCTGGAAATGCAAATCAGACAGCGCTCCGAGCAGCAGAAGAAGGCCGGCGTCGAGCTGGATGCCACCTGTCACATATGCCTTAAGACCAAGTTTGCCGATGGCGTTGGGCACATTTGTCACTACTGCAACATTCGCTGCTGCGCCCGGTGCGGCGGAAAGGTGACGCTGCGCAGCAACAAGGTGAGTTGGCCAAAGCCGCCATATCCTTACTAACCAAATCGAACGGGCTTACTCCTTGTGTCTCTATGTCCTTCCATCGGACTTAGACACTCGTCGAAAGGCGCGTGACAGCGGGAAAATGGTTTTTTTTTATCTTAAAGGGTGACGGGCCCATTTTCCGCTCATTGACAAATAGGACAACGCTGGTGCCAATATTACTGGCGACCCGGCTGCCGCTTGACTAAGCAGCCATCACTCATACGCCCCATTGCCATAGGCAAACTGGTCGCTTGTTGCCAACTGTCCCCAGTGACGCGTTGGGCGCATGAATAAATTTCATTGTCGCCTTGTAGTCCGCCATTGCGGGCTGGATAATTGGAGTTGGGCGAGTGTGTGTGCCAGTGCGAGTGGGTGTTGCGAACCGAGTGGGTCCTCCCCGAACCCAATCGCCTGGGCACTATCTTTCCTTTCGTCCAGGCGCCTCCCAGTTTGACACTCTTAATTTAAAAATAATTTCTAGTTTCTAGCGTTGCCTCTGGTCAAGGATATCAGACGACGGACCTCCTTGGGCAGCCAAAAATCACTCCCAGATATAGTTTATGACCCAATATCTTTCTTAGACTTAGAGTTACATCAATAATATACAACAAAATCAAATGCCAGCAAAAGATTTGAAAGTTATCATTAAATTTAAGGCATATTTGAAATGAGAGAAGTGCTTAAAATGAGTTAATATCTACCAATGCAACGTAAATAGAATAAAGCTTATATTAATCCCACGTGCCATGATTAAAGTATTTATATTCGGTATCTCATTGTAGAAAATAGGGATTATAATACCACTTGCCATGATTAAAACAACTTTTTCTATTCGGTACCTCATTGTAGAAAATTGAGCACTCTGAAAAAATAATGAATGGGAATATTAATATATTTTTAAACCATTTAATTTATGCACTTTTGGCCAATAAGAAGGGTGGCTGCTCTCTATCTCTGTTTCGTACGATTTTTTTGTTTCACCTCAGTCAGTAACCTTGGTAGCAGGATATTTTTACTGGCATTGAAGAATATTTCCCCCTTCTTCCTTTTTTAAGTCCACTCTACCTTCCCTTCGCCCCACGGTGCATTGCATTTCAATTACACTTTTTTCAATTTTTATTTAACTCAGTGAACCGTTTCTTGGTTGTTTCCCTCTCTTTTTTGGTGCCCAGGCTTATCATTTTCTGGCCCTGCTGCCAAACGTTTTTACGTTGAACTGCTGCCAAAATGTCACACACACACACACATACACACACAAACAGCTGTGGGCTTTGGGGGGCTACGAAGTGAATGCCAGGACGCAAAATGAAACGAGATGGGCCAACAACTCCGAACAAATGCCAAATGGAATTCAATTTGGCTGTGACACGGCACGGAGGCATCTTCTTCAGCAGGGTGTCGAGGATCTAGAGGCGCGGAAGATGAGCGACAGGTGGATCCAGTGGTACCATTCCGTCTGCTGATCGTCCTGGAACGGAGCCACCAAATGCACGTTGCTGAACCCCGCGAAATACTCGCTCCGCCCGCGTTCCACGTAGGTGGTCAGGAAGATATTCCCGCTCAGAATGTCGTACAATCTGCTGAAGTAGTAGAGCAGCCTGGTTTCCTCACCGCCAACTGCTCCTTCGCCATCGCCATCCCCCTCACCCTCGTCCTCCTCAAAGGCATCCAGCTGATACTGTAGGTGGCTGACACTCAGATTTAGGAACTCGTCCATGGCAAAGCCTGGTCGCAAAATTTGAAAGCGAATCAGAGTGAACGTGTGAATTCCCGGGAGAGCACCGGAACTATGTATGAGTGTTCTAGTGATTGAAGCACTAGGAGAGACTAGAATGGGTTCAATCTTTTGACATTTCAAGGAAAGGGTTGGTGCTGTAACCTTTGGAGAATTCTTGGGGACAAGCGGAAGTGACACCAACGAAAACATAGTTTTAAATGCTGGTCAGGTTGCCTCGTATCTCTTTAATCCCTAGAGATTTCTTTGCTTGGATCTAAGCTTTTTCATATTTTGCGATAAGTGAAACTTATGAAACTTAAAGGCTTCATAGACCAAACTAGTTTTACTGTATATGCAGTGAGAAGACAATTTCATTTATTTATTATTGGCACAATTTTCATGCCCAATCTAGTCAGAATGTTATTTGGGCGATACTTGTTTTGGACCTGGAGTTAATATGGGTTACGCATTTTCATAAAAGTTCTTTAAAAAAATGTCCAGGCCTGAATGTTAATCGATACATCATATCTTTACAAGTTCAATAATATTTCATATTTTTCCATATTTTCAAGAATTTTTGCGGAACGGCTTACATTAGAATTAGGTCCATAAAACCCTTAAGATTCTCAATTTTTTCTATACCGCATATATCGATTCCTGTAGTAATAATAAAAAGTAAGCACTGAAATTCTCCATTAATTTTCCAGGTAATATGGGTATGCATACTGTGTCGCAAGAAACAAGAGCTGCTGTCCAAGACTGGCCAATGGATCAACAAGACGGCGGCGCAACAAGATGGTTTCATCCGACGCATCGAGCCGGATGGGAGCAGCGTGAGTAGACCTGTCCGCTCTGGACTAGAGCAGCAGATCACGGCTAATGTTTATGGTAACCAACAGGACATCTCCCAGCATCCCATCGTGGATCCGCACGACACCACGGACAAGCGGCCCAAGCTGGAGAGGACCCGCAGTGCCGCCGAGAAGGAGAACCTGCCGATGCAGCGGGCGGGCAGTATGCTGAGGCGGCAGTACTCGCAACAGGAGCAGCCCACAAACCGCCGCCTCTCGACCTCCGACAGCGGAATGGACCCCATGATGAGTCCCGGCCAGCAGCAGATGCAGCATCACCAGCAGCAGATGCAGCAGCAGCGATCCCGGATGCAGCCAATGAATCCGCAGCAGGCGCAGCAGGGATACGGCATGCAGCAGCAGCAACAACCAAGATCGGGTGGTGCCTATCCCGATGATGATCCGCGTTACTATCAGGTAGGCACTTACAGGCAAATAGTTCGAAATTTCTAAAAAAAAATTTCTCATAAAATAATTTTTTAATTTTTAATTAAGTTTAGAAATAAGCATACAAAATTTCAAACGATGTTTCATCAAACTCAATTAAAAATTGAAATAAAATTTAAGCAAGTTGAGAGTTGAGATATATTTAAACCAACTATAATTAAATAAAAATACTTTTTTAGTGTACACAATACTTACCCTATTAAATATTGTTTGCAGGGCGAGCTGGACGGTCTGATGAGGCAGCATCCCCACTTGGCGCATCCCAGCCAGGTGCAGCCGCAACATCCGCAGCAGTCGCATTCGCAGCACCAGCAGCAGCAATCGCAGCACCAGCAACATCAGCAGCAACATATTATGCCGCAGCAGAATCGTGCGTCACCCCAGCAACATCCTCAGCAGCAGCAGCATTCGCAACAGTTTGCGGCCAGGCAGCAGCAGCAACAGCAGCAGCAGCACCAGCAGCAATCCTACCAGGCCCAGATACACCAGCAGCCGCGGCAACATCCGCATCAGCAGCAGCAACACCAGTCGATGCAGCAGCAACATGGACAGCAGGTGCCGCAGATGGGTGGCTATCAGAAGCCGCCACCATTGACCCGCAATCTGACCATTAGCGGTGGTCATGCGATGGACCCCAGTGCCTACAGCCAGCAGCAACAGCAGCAGCAGCAGCGACGGGCGCTGGCAGGATCGCAGTATGCATCGCAGCAGCAGAGGTCCTTCAGCAGCTCCGAGGAGGAGTTCCAGCATCAATTGCTGGCCGCCCAGGCTCAGGCAGCGGGGGCGGGGGGCGTGGCCACCGTGACCGCCGGATCAGACTATGACGGTGAGTTGAGACGTTTTGTCCAATTCGCATCCAGCTCTTGCCTTCTCTATCTCTGCTACCCCCTGATCGCCTGAGCGATCCTCTGATCCTTAAACTTCCCTTCTATCTCTATCGCTTCCATATTTTCCACTCTGAATGTCTTCCAAGGCCATGCCTTAAGATCCAACTCCAATTTCAAGTTTTCCCATATAATTCACTATCTCTCTGTTTATGTAAACTCTCTTTGACTCGCTCGTACAACCCGAATCCTTTATCCCGACAAAAAAATCTTTCGAAATGTAGCACTCTCTTGTCTCACATTGGTGCGTTGTCTTTTTCTTTGACTCGTTTTTGAGATCCAGTCTTTGATGTTTTTTTCCGAACCAACTCAAAAGTCTTTTATGTTTTGCCTCACATTTTCTGTGTTTCTTTAATCGGTGTATATAAATGTTTAATTTTTCAATGTCTATTAAACTCATCTTATAAGTTAACTTTAAGCTTATTTTAAGGCCTTAAGTTCGATTTAAGCTGGCTGAGGAAACCCCTAAATTTGCGCTTTGCCCAAAATGAAAGTTTAAGCTGCCAAACTGGAAAAGTTTCGCCAAACATTTTCCCCGCAAAAGGAAAAACGCAACTTGCATGCCAGGGGTTATAAAAATAGAAAGCGCACTCACACACACATACAACTTTGCAATAGCGAGGAAAATCGTGCACAAAAAAAAGAAAAGCGAATGGCAAGGAATGTTTTGTAGCGGAAACATTTCGATGCGCTTATCTTGGGGGCACTTGACTCAACGCTCGACAACAGCCAGCGAATGGAAAGGAAAATCTGAAAAGGGTGCAGGAAAAGCGATGAAAATGGGGCAGAGAGGCGGGGTGGAAAAGGCACACAAGAAGGTACCGCGGAAGCGGCGAAAATAAAAATAAATTGTTTACATTGAGAGGCCAAAAGAGCCACCGCGAGACAAGTGCGCACTCCTGGACGCTGCATACTTTCACTTTTCGTTGTTGTACCGCGCTGGCCGTTAAATGCAATCAGCATAAATTATACGCCAGTGCACGGCAGGAAGGTTGCTCACAGCTGACCCGAAAACACATTTTCCAACGGGGAAGGACAGCGGCGGCGGAAAAGAAGGAGGCGCAGGACGAGCAGTTTTCCTTTTTGGCAGCCACCACAAAACATCAAGAAGTTGGCCAAGCAGCTGCACTTGCCCGATGTTGTCGGAGTGGTTGGAGAGGGGGGAGGGGGGGCCAAGAGGGGGTGGCATTTCCTTGAGGGAGGCGCCATTGGGTGGGGCTTTCCTTCTGCTCTTCATGTTTTGAGAGATGCCGGGCGACGTTGTCAAGTGCGATGCTGGCAAATTTATTATCCTAATTAGAAAGTTTCTTGTTGGCACTTGCTGCAGTTCTGCCACCCTTAAATCCCTCTATTTTCCACCCCCTCGACAGGCGACAGTTTGATATGCACTCAGAAAAAATGCTTTCAACATAATCAATCATCACATAGATGCTTTAGTACATTAAAAGAAATCTCATCATTTATTTTGATGAAATGAACATTGTTTGATTACAATATGTATACAAATGAGGTGATTGGTGTTGCCAAGATTAATTGGTATTAAAATTTTCAATTATGAAATCGATTTAGAAGATGCTTCACAAATAAATTACTGTAAGACATATTGACACCTTTCTGAGGCTTTCGCTGCACAAACTTTAATACAAATATTTTCTAGAAAAATAGTCGAGTTAATTACAATTCTTAAGTCCAAATGTGTAGTTCAAATAATAGTTAATTATTTTAAAGCTGATTTCTTAAAATCTAGTTAGTTTCTTCAAGTGAGTGTTTCGGTGGCAGTGCAACATGCGGCGCCTGGTGATTTAAATTTTTTATTGCTGCACATTAGCGCACAAGTTTCTGGCAAGCATGTTGCACTTACCCCACCAGCGCCTCCCTCGCAACTCCTTCTGTCATTTTCAATTTCCCAACAAACTAGCATATAATAATTATTGATTTCAACTTTGGCCCCAGGCTCACAGTATTCAGTTGCGAGTGTGTTTGCGGGCCGCAGAGTGTGGCATAAAATTAGGCTCCCAAAAGTTGCAAGCACCCTGCCAACCACCGAAAGACCCACCCACCTGATCTGGCGTGCAACCACACCGATAAGCAGGTGGCCAAACTTATGTCTGCATGCCGTAAATTAAATGACAAAATGCAGCAAAGTGATAAAAGAAATCAAAACCGAAACCGAAACCGAAGCAAGTGAAAGTCTCAAAGGAAATGAAGAAAGTAAGTGGGTGGTTCACTGGGTAGATGTTTTGTGGGCTGTGTTGTCGGTGCAGGTGCACTCAGAACTCACCATGCCATCTATGCCACCAAAACTCACCACTTTGTTTGTCAGTTCACAATACTCGCAGTGTACCGCCAGACGTCATGCGTTGGAATTTCCCGTCCAACAATTCGCTTGGAAAATTCCCACACACCATTGTGGCACAATAAGACGCATGCGCTGCATTTTCCCCCATCTCTCCATGTCCCCCCTTGTTTTTACATCCACTTCCATGGCGGTGGGCGTAAAAGTGGGTGGGCGAGGCAGAAGAGCAGCTGATGTTGGCGTGAAGCGCGCGTTAACCCACAAAAAGTTCCGCTTAACCCACAATTGATCTGCGGTGGCTTGAATATGATCATAATTAAGAATCCATTCAGATTAAATTCATTCATTTATTCAGCAACGGCCTTGTCTAGGTGGATTTCTCTTATAATTTCTGATAGCTTTTTACAAGTTTAAAATAAAGATATATTGTATAAAACTATTTGATGCCTAACAATCAAGTAACATTTGAAGAAATTAAGAAAAAAAATCGTTTAAAAAAACTTAAAAATAATAGTACCATGAACATGTTCTGATATATTTATTTAATTTTATAAACCGTATTTGCGTTAAGGATTTGAGGCAACCCCTCTCATAAGCAACCAATTACTGTTAATATTACTGTTGTTAAATATTTTTATATTTAGCCAAACTTTTTTTTTGGCTGAGATTATGGAATATAATTTAAATTTTCAGCAAGCACTCGCCTTTGAACTCTTAAACTCTTTTTAATAACTATGTACCTCGATCTGCGTCACGTTAGCCACTTTTGCGCTTTTTTCTTGCCCCCTAAAGTCTGCAATTCGAGTGGAGTCCACATCGCAGTTTTGGGTTTCCCTTGCAGCGACGTCATTTCATTCAGTGTCTTTCGTTTCGGGGGCTTTGTGCACCGTCATGGTCCTTACTACAGCCAGCAACAACAACGAATGCACTTGCAGCGGCTGTGGCAGCCATCCATCGCTATAGTTTCTAGCTTTTCCGCATCCAGCACGCGCAGCACCACCCACTGACCCACCCACTGACCACCCACCGCCTGTTCGGCTGGAAGGCAAAGACAAACACGTTGACTTTGCGAGAGGTTCGCCTTGAAGGTGGCAAACACAAACAGTGAGGCACACTCACACATACACTCACAGGGAAAAACCCGCTGACCCTTAAGTAGGCGGTGGGCGGTGGGTGGAAAGTGGGTGGCTGGTGGATGGTGGACGGCAGCAGCTGTCAATGTTATCGCTGCTAACTGCTACGTCGACTGAGGCAGCGGCAGCGGTGTTGGCCACGCGCTTAACTTTATTTTTAGTTCGGCACTGGAAATCGCCATGGGAAAGTGGGCAATAGCAAAAACAACCACAGGCCGCCGTGTAACATTGTTATTGGAAACGTTGTAGGCTCCAACAGCAACAACAACAACGTCCACCGAGAGTGAGAGAGAAAGAGAAAGAGAGAGAGAGCGAGTAGGCGCAAGGGAAAGCGAATGGCAGCGTAAAGTGAAAATTCCATTGAGATTTTTTATGAAATCGAAACGAAATTAGTTTTCGATGAACTTTAAAGGCGAGTAAACAGCCGCAGCGGTCGTTCTCGCGGATTTCGCACGTGTATAGCAAAGAAAAAAAACAAAAAAAAATAAAGGAAAATATTCTACTACTCATAATATAGGCAAAAATACGTTGCTGGAAAATCGGAAAATCCACGCTGGCGAAATACGAGTGAAAAGCGCAAAAGCCCCCGAGTGAGTGAAATCGAAAGCGAGGCGGGCGGAAAAGCGAAAGCCGTTTGGCTGAAATGTGAATGTCGAGTTAAAAATAACCTTGGTGTGAAATTGTACAATCCGAAAAGTAGAAGGAGGCCCGGAGAAAAGCCTGACATGTGGGTGTCGGGCGGAGAAAGTGGAGAAAGTAAAGAGAGCGGCGTCAGTTAAACAAAATGTACTTAATTGGCCATGAAGCATGAATAATTGAAAACTTGGCATTGAGCAGCAGCCAAGGCTAAACTTCCTGCAGCCGAAATTAAACAAAAAGTTGTTCTAAAAAAGCCAAAACCCTCTTTAAAGTGTAAAAATGTATTTAAAAATATCGCTAACAAAGTGAATGTGCTAAAGAAATTATCAAAAAGAAAAAGGTAACCACGACCTTGAAATCACTTTAAATCTGCCTAATTGAGCGAAAGCGTATCCAACAACCAAAGCGAAAAAGCAAACAAATTTGCTCTCGAATCAGTCAATCGACTACAATACACTGCGCAAATTGTGGCACCCAACGGACGCTTTTGCACCGAGTCTCTGAACCACCAACCACCCCAGCTACCTACGACCCCGAACCCGAGGGCCTAAAACCCACCCACCCATCCACCAACACCCACCCACACACACGCTCACTTGCAAAAGAAAATGCGGAGGCAGCACCAACTTACTATTATTGTTTTATTTTTTTGCCATTTTGCTGTTGGTTAGCAGGTAGAAGGAAAACGCTTGATTTGTTTACTGTACTGCCACGCAATCTTTGTGTGTGTTGTGGGTGGTTGGGTGGTGCTTTTAGGCGCCACCTGAGCCCTAGTGTATGTGTGTCTGTGTCGGGTGGTTGGCTAACATGCCCAGAAATTTGTACAAATTAGGCAACGTCGTAAACCGGAATTCAACAACATCAGCTCAAGGGATCTGGATTTGTAAATAAGGAAAACAAAACAATAATATAAGAAAAAACCCTTCGAAATTTACTAATATACGGAAATATAACTTGAAAAAAAGCCCCAAGCCTAAAAAGAATTTCACAAATTCAATAAAAAAAAAGCTGAGTTTTGAGGTGAGTGTCAGTTGCAGTTAGTAGAGCTTCTATTGAATTGCACCCAAAACAGCTACAAAAACCACAAAAACAACAACTGCCACACAGAACCACATTCACATCAACGAACCACATCAAAACCGCAAACAAAATGCTTAGACAGCCAAAAAGTGAATATTTAAATGCAAAATGCAAATAGATTAGCACCAAGTATAAAAAAATGCTTAAAGCCTGCAACAAAAATGGCAAAAAGCAAAAAAATCAAAATCCAGCTAAAAAATCAGTTACAACAGCAACATAAAGGACAACAACAGCAAGGAAGCATCAACCGAAATTGAAAAACAGTCGAGGAATGCAGAATAGTAGAATAGAATGGTTACGAGCCAAAAATTATGGCTCTTTTGGATAAATGCCAATAATAGTAAAGTTTCAATTTATAATGGAGAGCACGAATTCAGCTAATTATTTTAAAGGACATTTTCTAATACCAGTTTAGTTGAAATAAATAAAGTCTTAAGCTTTATTATTAATTTCATAAATCTTGTTCATTTAAGAATTACGATTTCTAAATATTGGTATACAAATTTGTAGTGCTAAACTTGACATAGCATGCTAGGGGAACTTTTTGAAAATATTTACAATAAATTTGAATGAATTCGAAAATACGAAGTTAATAACATTGATTTAGTTTAACAAGGCAGGTGACTCCATCCACACTCATTTGCATTCCATATCACTTAGCAAATATACAATGCGATTTAGACAGCTCTCGATATGTTAGTTACACGTTACAGCTACAGTGTTAGCCTCAAAATTTGAATATGAGTGCAATGGCAAACCCCTCCACCCCGCCCATAAAAACAAATACCGCTCAAAACTATGCAACAAATTTGTGAAATTAATTAAATTTTCGATTAAACACACGAAATCAATAGCTTCTAGATGGAATTACTGTATGGGGGAGTGGGGGAGGTCGAAATCTAAAATGGCAACCGCAACGTCAACGCGAAATGTGTCGCATATGGGCGACCAGGCTGTGAATAAGTAAATATAGACCGCACTCCTGAGTGATTGTGTGTGTGTGTGTGCTTTACAGGATATATAAGCGGGTGTTTGGCTATTTTAAAATGCTACCGACTGAGTATCTTTGGGGAATGGGTCTGAATTTAATTAAATCGTTGACCAACACCAGTTGACGTTGATGTTGCCTTGTTTGTTGTTGTTGCTGTTCGTTTTTGTGTTGTTGTTTGTTTGCATGTGCAACTGTGCGTATGAGTGACATTAATGCGAACATTGAGGCTGGCCCACGCATAAAGTGCGTGTGAAAGTGTAGGTGCCGCCTGTTTGTTTGTCTGCGTATGCTGGTGTTCGTGTGCCCGTTTGCGGCCATTTGTGTGCTATTTATGCGCCTGCGTGTGTTTGTGTGTGTTTGTGTTTGTTTGAGTTGGAGCGTTGGTTTAAAAATAGCACAAGCTACGGCTGCTTTCTCCAGCTCTGCCGCTGATGATGATGATGGTTTTAGTGTCCTTTTGCCAGCCCAACGCCCATTAAAAGCCCTATTCCCCAACACCCCACCTGCTGCCACCCATTCCCTCCCCCCGTTCCGCCTGACAGCCAAAACTGGCTTGAATTTATGGCCAAAAATATACAACAGGAAGCAGCGGCACACACACACACACACACACGAATGTAAAATTTGTTTGATTTTTCGAATTTCTTTGTATATTGCACAATACGATGATTGTGCGCAGCCTTTCCACAGGGACAACAACAATAAGAACAACAAACAACAACGAAACGTACAACAACACGAACAACAATAAGAAAGGTCGCCAAGGGACAGAAATGACCGTGTTTTTGTGTACATTATTGATTTTTGCTTTCTTTTCTTGGTCTTTTGCGCCTTTCGCTTGCCCCCTTTCGTAGCGCCACCACCCGCGCTACCCCCTAAGCCACCCCATGCCCCAACAAGCAGATTGTGCGTGTGGTTTCTCAAATAATTTACTTTACTTTTGCTTTGTTTTACTTTCGTGCCTTCTTTTGTTTACACTGTTATCGTTTGGTCTTGCTGTTTTTATGTAATTTTTTCATACTTTTTTTTATTTTATATCACTTGTTTTTGGTTTTGTTTGCCATCGCTGTTGTTGTTGCTGCTGCTGCTGTTGGCCATTATGCGCACAATAAACGTTTTGTATCGTGACCAAAGTCAAATGAAAGTATGCCAGGGGTATGGCCCACAAAACACAAGTGTATGGGTGAGACGGTGCCTGTATGTGTGTGTCTGTGTGTCTCGGAAAACTAGTTCTTTTTCGCACCCAAGGCGATTTTCCGAGTGAGTGTTGGCATGCTGGTATCTGTGTGAGTGTGCATTTGTTTTAAAGAAATGGTTGAAAATGCGTTTTCAACAACTTGCATTGCCTATTTTCAAGGGCAAAAAGTAAGCCGCAATTCTTATTGAGTAAAATTCATCAGATATGTAAAGTTGAAAGCTTTTAGCTGCTTATAAGCACTCAAAACCATCCGACCTAAGCTATAAACAAACATTTAGCTAAGCACAGCAATACTTTGGGGTAAAAATATATAATTAACGATTTTAGTGTATTATAATTCCTTGACCATTACTCGTATTTACTTAAAACTTGTATAAATCACTAAGGAGTACAGTATTTATTATATATATTTAACTATTTATTATCATCGTAGCTAATTCACTAAGCTAAGTTAGTAAGATAGTTTTGAGTTAGTCAAATTCACATTTACCACTCGAAATCACCTTTGAAATATTGTTTTCATATATTTTTCTCCACTCTTTCTCTCTCTTTGGTCCACCCTAAAAATGAAACTGCAACCAACTTGCCCGCCACAATAAACCATTATGCCACAAAACAAAAATAAAACCCAAAAATACCCAATGAATAATCTAAATGAAACCAAAAAAAAAACATCGAATAGCAGGTAATTTTGGCGGCGTTCAAAGTGTCCAAACCGTACTCTCGCCCGGCGATCTACAGATTCATGCAAATGTAAGCGAAAAGAATTAAATCAAGGCCCGAAGGCATTTAATGCGAATTAATTTGAATGTGTGTGTCTCTTCGATGTTATGTTTTCTTATGAGTTACCACTCGTCACAAGCGAAAGAAAGGAATGTGCGATTTTCTTAGTTGTTAACTTTGTTTCCTTTGTTCGAGCACTGTCGTCCCACTCACACTTTCTCCCACACTTTCCTCCACTTTCTCCTCCCTAGATTTTTCAATAATAGCCATTAAGCTGGTTATGCAATCAAATGTTTCTAAGTCCGTATTTCCTTTGCTTCAGATTCTACTCTCTCGATCATCACTTGATTTCCTCAAACACTCCACACACTATCTCTCTTTTTGGCTGTGAACACACGTTATCGTTACTTGACGAGATATTCGAACACTTTTGTCTTATGTATTTGTTATTTTCTGCCTTTTTTTATGTATTTTCTACGTTTTTAAACCCTACCTGTAAATGTGAACGAAAACAAAAAGAAATTTTGACAAAACAAGAAATCTTGGTGAATAATTTGCATGGATATCGTAACGCTGTTTCCCGTTTCCTCCTAACTTCAACCAGAACTCACACTGCCTAACACATATCCAAAATATTGAGAACATTCAACAGTTACACTGTCCCCGTGGGCCACCACCACCCCTCGAAATACTCTCGAAGTTTTAGCTTGTAATTTAATGCTCTTGCAACTTTTAGCCACAACAGATAAGTATTTCAATGCCTTGTATTTCTCCGAACCCATGAAAACCGGGCACTTATTTCTTGAGTCATATTCTCCTGGCCCTGGCACCGTTAGATCCAGCAATTGCTGGCACTCGTAGCTCTAGTCGTAGGTCTACTTATGATACTCGTACTACACATACTTACAAGAATACCGGAATGTCGCTGATTTTTCGAACATTTTAAATAAATAAATGGAATTACAAAGTGTTTCTTGACAAGTTTGCTCGTCTTAAAAAGAAATAAATGTCAAACGTCTGAATATTATTGTAAAAAAGCATTAACAGTTAGATGAATAATAAAAATATATTATTTTAATTCATAAACATTTTTCTCTGCGTATTCTATACATATTTACTTATCTATTTATGTGGTATGAATAGTACAAATTAGTTTTATTAAAAAAGCCATTAACCTTAGCATCATTCAATTAAAAAGATATCTTTATTAGAAACCAATTCTAGAATGTTTCTCCAATCAAAGGAAACTTTTCTGAAGTTGCAGAAATGTTCGAAAAACAATGGCGATAGTACACCATTTGTCACAAGATTTCAAACTCGCTGGGTTGCATCAGACCCGATTCCGAAAACTAAGTCTAATAACATATCATACGTATATTTTGCTTTAAACTTTTGCTTTCTCAACCAATCGATTACCATTATGATTGTGTGCATTTGTTGACACATCTGAAAAGGACAACAAACTATGGCAGGCAAGCGGCGCAGTCCCTCCGCAGAGTAACCCCACCCGAACCCCTGAAACCCCAGTGAACCCCCGCAAAACCCCCCTCAAATCCCGCAGAGCAATACCCGTAGTAGCGTTTATAGCCACACCCAATCAACATCTACCAATCCTACAGGCGGGCGCCTTCAGGTGCGCACCTCTCTGGATCCTTGGCGCCAGCAGCGCAGCCTCAACGAACGGGATCTGCTCAGCGTCGGCGGCGGTGGTGGTGGGGGCGTCGGTGGTGCTGACTTCCGCCACCTGTCGCACGCCACTCAGCGGCTGTACTCCTCCGCCGAGCAGCGGGATCGCTACGAGCTGCAGCTGCAGCATCGCGAGCGTCTGGAGCAGTATCCGCTGACGCGTACCGCTCGCCTGGACGTCCAGCAGCGCAACTCGCTGAACCGCAGCAACCACGAGCGGCAGTTCTCCAGCGGCGGCGGCGGTCCAACTGTAGGAGGCGGTGGGGGTGGTGCTGCTGGCGCCTACCGACGTGCCCCGCCCTTGGCAGCCGCCGGCGGCGGTGGCAGCAGCAGCAGCAGCACCACTAGCAGCAGCTACTATCCCCAGTCGAAGCCGCAGATTGTGATTGGAACGGGACCGGGATCGGGATACGATCGGGGATCGGCGGTATCCATGGCAGCGGCGGAGGCCCAAGTTCAGGCGGCGAGAGGAGGTGGCCAGCGTGGTGGCCTGCTGGGCGCCACAAGGGGTGGCGGTGGTGGTGGCAGCAGTTCGGTCAGTTCCACCGAGGCGGCCTACTGGGACGAACCGGCCACCAGCTCTTCCTCATCGGCGGCCCAAGATTCGCGGCGATTCACCGAGCGCAGAATAAAGAAGACTGTGCGCTTCGATGCCCACGACGAAGAGGCCTCCATACTGGCAGCCAGCTCACTGCCACCGGTCACGGGAATCCTGCCCTCGACGGCTGTGGATGTCGGTGCGGCCACCATATTGAGCAGTGGAAAGAGTCTTGAGGCTGGCGCAGCGGACTGGTCGCGTTGGGAGGCCGAGAGGCAGGGTAGCCAGGACTCGGCCACCAAGGACTCGGGCATCGATACCAGCAGCACGTTCACCAGCAGCGAGGATTCGAACAGAGGAGATGGGCCCAAGGTACACAAGGATGTCGGGATGAAATACGGAAATCAATGATGGGCAAGAGTGCATTGTGTCTGTGTAGAGTCTCTCCCCTCTTTGTCTTTTTCGTCCCCATCTCTGGACCCCACTTTCCGTTTGTCTGTGTGGATAATAACCCGATAAAAATCCCGAAAAGAGAACCCCACTTTCTCTGTTTGTTGTTCTTGTCATGTCCAGAAATCCAAACCATAATCCCCAGACCATAATATCAAGCAATAATATCGTTTTTGGTTATCACTCCCAGCTCGCAACAAACTTCCAGCTAACAAACATATTGACAATTTCAGCATACAACCTCACTGAAACCCCGAGAAATTCGATCCCCACAAAGAACTAATCTTGCATGTCCAAATATTCCGATATTTTCCAAACCTCTA
The DNA here is from genome assembly GCA_018153365.1 of Drosophila fuyamai. Lineage (NCBI taxonomy): Eukaryota > Metazoa > Arthropoda > Insecta > Diptera > Drosophilidae > Drosophila > Drosophila fuyamai. The sequence goes on along the minus strand of JAECXW010000116.1, from coordinate 6,753,622 downwards.
AGTGTTGTGCTTGCATGAAGCTCCACCCTAAAAAAAAACCTAATTAGCACGCCCTGCATGACCCCTAAATGTCGTTAGCCCACACTGTTTATAGCATTCAAAATTTATCTAATCCATACCTCAAATTGAGCTAACTCTTGAAACGTGTGTGTTCTCAAAAGCAGTAGGAAAACAAAAAAAAAAAATACAAACTATGTATCTATACCTATGCGCAACTATGCAACTATCCATGACTGAGTAGAACATGTTTCTAGCCTGTAAGAAAAACAAAACATGAATTTAAAAAGTGTACAAACTGTTTTTTTTCTACTGTTATACATATATTTTCGTTTAACAACTCTATATGTAAGTTTAACCTAGGGTATAAGCTCTATGTCTAAGGCCTGTGACGGTGCAAAAAGCTAACTAAAAACAATTCTACTTCCCGCATACGATGGCTCCCCACCGACACCACACCCAACAACCAAAAATCTATGCACGATCATCCGCAATCCGAACTGTAAACTGTTAACCACCAATCCCACCAAAAAAAAAACAAATCACCAAACCAACTACCATCCCACACCCACAATCGTAAATCGATCGCTGCATATAGAATCCGGTGAATTGGCAAACATCCGCGGATAATACTCGCCTGATCGGGCACATGATATTGCGTAAATACTATGATGGGGAGGATATATTAGGCTTAAAGGTCAACGGCGGTCAGCTCCTCGGAACGGGAACGGGAACAGGAGCGGGAGGATCGGGCGGCGGAGGTCCATGCGGGGCCATTGTGGAGAAGGTGAAGCGCGGATCGGTGGCCGATCTCGAGGGAAGGATTCGACCAGGTAAAGTGCATCCCAACCGTGCATTCCACCGCCCCCCCACTTGCCATCGCATCTCACTCTGACTTTTCTCTCTATTTCTATCTGTCTGTGATCAAACATCCAACCAAACACCAACCATTCATCCGATCATCCATCGATCGCCGATCGATCATCAGGCGACGAGATCCTCGAGTGGAATGGCCGCGGGCTGCACAACAAGAGTGCCGACGAGGTCTACGACATCATCGACGAGAGTCGGCTGGACGCTCAGGTGGAACTGATCGTGAGCCGTTCGATCATCAGCGGCGGCAGTGGCGGCAGCAGCAGCAACGTCAGTCCCATCAGCGGCGCCTCCGGTGGATCCGCCAACAGCGGGGCCCCCGCTCGCCGCTCCTCGGCCAACTTCCCGCACAGCGGGCTGGCCAGCAGCATGGCCGGCAGCGCGGTGGTTAGCAGCGGCGGACGATATCTCCAGCGCAAAGGTACTACTAACTATATAGTCGCCACAGGGGGTCTTTGCGGGGATGAATGTTTGAGAAAGTGTGACTGATAATTTGCTTAGCAAGAGATGCAAAAAAACTTGGATAAAATTCACGGAATAGTTTCCATTTCATAATTTCAAAAATAATCACACACTGAGACTTAAAGTTCATTCGTGGCCACTGTCTTACATTTACATTTTACATTTTTGGGATAGGTTAGGAAACTCTAGTGACACCTGATCAAAAATATGTGGTTTTAGTTTTTTAAATATTAAAGGAAAACTACCGTATAGTTTTCATCACTACATTAACTTTCAGCTAGCCTCTCAACGAAAAACAAATATACTCAAATTTGTAATGTATCGAAGCAATAAACATCGGAAACTGAAGCTACTGCACTTTTCGATTGTTTGCATATTAATGTAAAGCCAGCTCTTACCAATTATTCAATGATCTCGAGGGCCACAAGAGATCTGTAGTTTTATTGTATGCTCTACTACATATTAGAGATTCTTTGACTAAAAGAACTTTTGGTCCAATACATTACTGCCAAGACCCAGTTAGAAATCAAATTTGTTTTGTGTACCAAAGATCACAGTCTCATCCACTAAAGCCGTTGCAAAATAATGAAAATCAACTAACGATACCACTAACAACACGCCAATCCGACCTTACCGCAACTCAAATTAAATAACTTCCCGGCCGCATTCGTGATTTAATTCCGTTGTGTAATTTACCAACAGCACCTGCAGTCGAGGCTATTGAAATCCACCGTGACAAGCCGAGTGTGCTGATCACCTCGCCCGGTTCACCGGACATCCACCCAAGTGTATCCGGAACTGGATCAGGAGCGGGCGGCAGCGGACACCGGCAACGTGGCGGCGTCGGGCAGACGCAGCGCCTGGGACCAAGTCACAGCACCCACAGCCACAGCAGCAGCGGGAGTGGCAGCGGCAGCGGCAGCAGCACCAGCAGCGTCCACGCCCCCCAATCCACTCACGGCCCGCCCGCCCACGCCCACGCATCCGCGTCCGTTCCCGGTTCCGCCCCTGGCGGCCTGCACGGCACAACGACGGCGGGCCACCATCACCACCATTACCACCACCCGCATCCGCATCCGCTTCAGCACCAGGGTCCGCCCGCCGCCCACCTACAAGGCCACGGGGTGGGCGGTGGCAGTGGCTCCGGCACCACCACGCAGCACATCCCCATCGAGGGGCGGCTGCAGCTGAAGCTCGGCTACGACCAGAACACGCTGCAGCTGATCGTGACCCTGGTCTGCGCCACCGGCCTCTCCCTGCGACAGAGCGGAGCGGGCCGCAATCCCTATGCTAAAGTAAGTACATCACTTCAAATAGTTAGTTTCATATGATTTTATAGGTACCACTATCAACAAGATCAAACCGCTTTTCATATATGAAATTACAATCACTAGGACTCTAGAACTTTATGATACGCAATATAAATATCGATTCTTTTTCACAGTTGTTACGTTCCAGCAGTAACCATATGGTTAGTGGTTTAAGTCATAAAACTTCTTAAAAAAAATTCAGTGGTCGACAAAAAGTACTAATGATTCTAAAGCCTAATGATTGCTAATCCGAAAGACAAAATTGTCCCAGTTTTAAGATTATCTTAAATATTTGACTTTTATACATTTATTTATTAACATGGAATTTCTACCTGGCGCAAATTAAACCGTTCTCAAAATCATAATGGGGAATAAAACAACTTCCGATTCTTGTAAGAATTTTGTAATGTCGTCTTTTTAATTTTCTATTCAAAGATAAATTTGTTTAAGTCCCTAGTAAGTCTTTAAACTTACTATAAAATAGTTTGAAAGAGGATAATGCCGGAAAAAAATATAATTCGTAAAAAAATATTTGTTTGTATTTAATATTATTTATTGTTATTTTGTATATATTATAAGTCTAATCACTGACTTATTTCAATTTTATTGCAGGTGTTCCTTCTACCCGACCGCAGCCACAAATCAAAAAGGCGAACGAAAACAGTGGGCACCACCTGCGAACCCCGATGGGGCCAGACCTTTGTTTACTCGGGTCTGAGACGCTGCGACCTCAATGGCCGACTGCTCGAGGTGGGTTTTGGCCTTTTGCAAGACCATTTACATGTGGTCAATAAATTAATATGTTATGTATGTTCACCAGGTGACGCTGTGGGACTATGTACGGTATGGGGCCAACGACTTTATCGGCGAGGTGGTCATCGATTTGGCACACCACATCCTGGACGACGAGGCCGAGTGGTATCAACTGCAGCCCCACCAGGACACCTCCTATCTCGTATGTGCGGGCCGCGGCTCTTTAAGTTCGTTCATTTGGTTTCCATTTTGCGTTCGTTCGTTTCCGCTTCCTGGTTGTTGCATAAGTGTTGGTAATCACTTGAAAACGATGGAAACATAAAGAGTTGAGGTTCAGATCCAGGAACGAAATTTTGGCGAGCGAAAAACTTAACACAAATCTTGTTAAAGAAAAATGGAAAATGTTATGGTTTAATTAAGTTTTTAATTTTCATTTGTAAAGCTCGATGTTTAGGTGTTATGGGTTTCACTTTCACAAATTCGGTAATAATGATTCGAATATTTAATTAAAATTTGTTATTAAATGACTTCAATTTTAATACTCTGAATGAATTTCGTGATAGTGAAAGCCACAACTGACCTGTTAATATCCTTCACCTACCCTTCACCCCCCCTCCGCAGCAGCTACCCGGTTTGAACAAAATTATTAACTCAGCATTGTCATAATCTGTTTATTTTTTTTGTTGGTTTTTTGTCGTGCACCCGCCAATACATCACCACAAAAAAAATACATCACCCACCATAACCAACAACAACAATAACAACAACACTTGCGTTTCGTTCCGTTACCCATACAACATTGCGACGCAAAATTTATGACAACAACCACGAAAACAACCATAACAACAACGCAAACAGTTACGTGACGAGGGCAGCGATGTGGACGGCCTGATACTGACACCGACAGATCATTTATCACCGCCGAGCACCATGTCGCGTCTGAGCGATTCGGACACGACGTCCGACTGCGACATCGATGGAATGACGCCCGGGGCCAGCATATCGTCGATGGGCAGCTCAGCGAGTCCGCCGCCCCTGCTAGAGGTAAAAACCAGAGCAACTACTACAACAACTTCAAACAAACAACTTTAACAACAACAACAATAACAACAACAACAGCCTGATCAACAATAACAACATCATCAGAGCAACATTTCACTAGGCACACACCAAAACTGAAATTGAATCAAATTTATTATTTCATACAAATGTATATAGTACACACGAAGAAATAAGGGGAGGTTGAACTAAATCCGAAACAACTGACAGCAAACAGGAGTGAGAACACCAGAGACACTAACACATGCATACATTAGACTTCAATCGCAGCTTGCCACTTCCAGTGGCACTCAGTCCCACACACAGATACTGACATACATGCGAACATTCCCGACTACTTTGAAACCCACCCACCCACATACATATAAAGCCCACAAAGCATTTGACGCTGGTTTCACACTTAAATAAAAAAACTATGCTGTCTGTATACTCTGGTATTGGAACTAGTTACTATATATACTAAATTGGATGAAAAAGTTTTTTTTTAATAAATCTCCGATAGCGCGAAAATATGAATCACCCTATGTTTATGCCACTTATATCACTTATGTCACTTTAAATGTAAATTATTTTAACCCATTCATAAAAGGTATTAAAAAAGTTATTTCTTATAGATTATTATATATTATATCAGCATTTTATAACGAAAACAATTAGAAAATATTAGTAAGAAAATCTTTCAAGGTTTATTTTTAAATTTATATCAGTCTTAATTAAAGTAAGAGTATACAGACATCGGTGCGTCGAAAATGTGGCTGGTGCTTTGCATAGTATGCTTACTTGGGCTCCTATAGTTTGTTATCTCTCTCTCTATGTGTGTGTGCTTTTTTTCTAAATGTAACTCACATTTCACATGCCATGAGCAGCATCAGCATAAGCATCATCACCATCAGCCAGGCAACTCGTTGGCCATCATCAGCACAGCAATCGCAAACAAAAAGAATAACCCATACATAGCCATCGTGTGTGCTCCATCAGAGGACTCCGTTGCGGTTCCAGTTCCTGTTCCTGTCAGTTATCAGTTCTCAGTTCTCAGCTCGCATGCCACAAACACGAATACTAAACCCCAACACAGTCACACACTCTAACTGGTTCATGGTCAAAAGGACAGAATCGGACTGATGCCGACTGTTCATGTTTTTGGCCAAAACAGGACATGACACCTCCCAGCAATTGTACAAAGTATTTTGGTTATCATGATGTTTTGAGTTCGTTTGAAACTTTTATTCAACTAATTGGTGTCGTTGTTTGGTTGTGCGTGTGTTAAATTTTTCTCTCTCTCTCTTGATCCACTGACTCTATCTCTTCGAAGTCTAAAACTGTCGTTCTACTAACTTTCTGTACTAAAACCCGAAGGAATCCAAGTTCACTTTGGTCGCGTCTTTTCAGCCAACGATATCTATTACTATTGCATTTAAGATCAAAGTTAATCTAGTCTAAGTCTTATAAGCCGAATATTTTAAGTTAAGAATCCGTGTAAACCTAAACTTGAGAACACATACGGCCCAAGGCTGTCTCTAAACAAACTATCTCTCTCTGTCATAAGCTTCACGATCAAACTGTCATTGAGGGGCACTTGAAAACAGCTTTTGCATGCCGTTGTAGAGAACTGCTTTTGCCCATCTATCCATCACTTAGCACCTGCCAAATGCCCGTCCTGCTTTCCTTGTGGCTTCACCTTGTAGCTTTAAGTGTGTAGCATTGCGTATACTTGATGTGAGTTGAGTTAATCGAACACAGACTCCGAGAAACACCAAACGAATCCCAAAAACCTAGAGATACTCCCACACAAACACAATGTCAAAGGCCAATATCCAAACGGAATATTTAAAATCCCACACACTTCGACACACCTTCACACTGTTTTCCAGACTCTTCACTCATTTTGATCATATGTAAATTTTTCTATTGTCTACTCCTTCTTTTTCTCTTGATTCTTACCTCTCACTGAAACCCCCAAAACCGAACCACCGCCACCCTGTTGAAAACCCTTTCGTCCCGCTCCACTCCAATTTCCAAACACGACGATCCAGCTCGATCTAAACGAGCGTCGGTCCAGACGTGACATGTCGCCCCAGGGCCGCAAACGGGTGGCCGGGATGGTGGCCCGCGACTACCGCACTGTATCTGGCATTGGACAAAGTTACCACAATCAGGTTTGCACCCAAGCTAAATTAACGTACAACCTAACTAAAAGGCCGAAAAAAAGGCCAAACAAACAGAACAGTACAGACAAAAAACATTTCAAATGGAGAGATTAACTCAGGAAATCTTCGGGGTTGAGTTGTCGACTCTCTGTTGCCATCACGTGGAAAAGTATCTAATATACTTTAAGCTTATTAAAAATAATATCTTAATTTTGTACCTTTCAAAAACACTTCTAACCTTACCAAAGGATATAGCCTTCAAGAAGTCATAAATTATAGGGCATCTTAAAGTCACTTCATTGACTCACTAGATAATCAGTCCAAAACATATATTGACCATTATCAATCCCACAAGTATAGCTAGTTTAGTCAGACCAAAACCACCGCCAACTTACTGCACTTTCAATTCAGAGTTTATGCTTTTACTTTACCTAACTAACCGATTAACCCACCAATAATCTAACAAGCCGCTCGCGGCTTTAATTGTATTTTAATTGATTTCGTTTGGAAAGTGTATTTTTTTAACAATTTGTATGGCTCTCTATCTCTTGCTCTCCTAACTCTTAACTCAGTAACTACGTATACATATATATATATGAAGTTATTTGTATTAATGTTCTAGTAGAAGTTTCAGTAACAACAGATAATCAAAAACACAAAACACTCCCAAACACAAAAGACCAAGCACACTGTTAATGCCTGACTCAGAACCACTCGATCACCAAGAACCACTCACATGCCTAGTCAGTAAGCTTTAATCCGAATGTTTGTCAGAAGAATCCCTGATCCCCTGCGAGCGGGGATCACTGAGCTTCGTTCGAAGGGTGCACCACTAAATCACACTCTACTTTCCATGCCACCACCTGATGCACCACCATCCGCAGGCCTCTGCCACTGGCTATTATCGTCGCGGAGTTGGTAATGGTGTCGGCTCAACCATCGGTCCCGGTGGCATGAGCCTTAGCCAGCGGAGCCACTCGGCAGCACCCAGCGACGGTTACCACAGCAGCAGCGGACTGCCCTCCGGCGGATCCGCCTACGGCTACAGGAGCACCAGTCCGCGGCGGGGCTCCCTCTCGCCACCCGACGACCGCTACATAGACTATCCAGTGCTTCCAGTTCACGGCTCACCCAACGCTCCATCGATTTACCAGGGTCCGGGTGGCGCCTCCTCAGCAGCAGCGGCTGCATCGCAGCAGCAGCGATTCCAATCGCGCTCGGCCACAGCCACGCCCACAGGATCCCCGAAGAAGAGGCAACTACCACAGGTAATCAAGAGAGTGGTGACCTAGCCAATTCCTGCATTTAGAAATCAAACTTAATTGCTATTCTTACCCAGATTATGGGTGATTAGCTCGGCATTGTCTTCTTCTTATTATTTCCTTGACTCGATAAACTTTGTATACCTGTAACTCGTAGAGTAGAACGGTATATTGTCCGCCCTGTCCGTCCGTTAAGATCTCAGGAACAATAAAGGCTAGAGGGTTGGGATAAAGCACATTTTAAAAGTTAGCAGCGACTTGGTAGAGAACATTTTGTGTGCAGTAGATATAAACTCAAAAAACATATATTTACACACAAACTATTTCAGAAATTATCAACAAATTATGTTTACCATGGTCAAAATTATTAAAAACTCCTTTTTGTTATATAAAGCTTACCTTATTCCTAAAATTTAAATCGCAGGTGCCGCAGACCTCTCGCAGTGCCATGCTGCGGGACCGCCTCGGGCAGGACTTTGACGAGCGGCTGGCATCGGGCGGCCGCTTTGGACGGCACCGCACACGGCAGCCGCACCACCAGGCCACGTACCGCAGCACCGGAATGGGCGGCTGGGAGCGCCATTACACGGGACTGTCTGACAGCGACCTGCAATCGATGGACGCGCGCATGCGTCCGCGGCACTCGCTGTCGCCGGACAAGGACTTCATGGGCGAGTTCGGCGACTCGGACATGGAGTCGGTGGTCAGCGTGACCTCCAGCGCCTTCTCCACGCAGTCGGAGCGACCGCGAACCTCCCGCGGACTCAGGTAAGTGGCCGGCGGGCTGAGGAGAGGATGAAGGAGGAAGGAGTGCCCAGTCAGGCCAAAGCCATTAGCTAAATAAGCCAAGCTACCTGCCAAAATTCTGCTGAAATTCCGCTCTGGGCCACACGCCAATTGGTATCATCCTACACATATTTTCTGAGTTGTAGCTGAGAGCAAAATCCAAAATTGCCCTGAATTAGGCTCTAAATCAGTCTCGGTATTCGATCATGATCAGAATCGGCGCGCTTACCGCCCAAATCTCTCTTTGATACACACATCAAAACGTACACCAGTTACTCGCTCACACAGATACACCACACCCTGATACGCACACCGAAACCAACGAAAAACGATAGCGAAAACATAAAGTTTCTTTTTTGCATTTACTTTTTGCGTTTGCCAAACCAACCGACAAAATCAAACCGCTCAAATAAAAATCAAATCTATATGAAAATCTCAACAACAATCAACACGCCGCTCTCGCCGCGCGTACTCTCTTTGTGTTTGAATGCTTCTCTCGCGTGCTGTGCTCACCACACGCTTACACGCCAACCACTCACCACTCACCACAAAACTCAACAACACACCACAACTTACCACGAAAATCGCCACTCGCTACTCATGACACCAATGTGTCCACTCACCTCGAACCAAACGCTGACCTCGGACGTTGTTCGCTCTCTTCCCTTAAATGTGCCTTTTTAATTGTTCAACAACCTTTAACCCACCACACACTGTAAACTCACCATACACCGAGCGCTGTTTATGAAATATCACGCTCATCGGGTATGGTTTATGGCATTTACCCTTTCCAACACTTTGCATGCCCCGAAACCTGAAAAAATGTTTTCACCACGAAACACCCACCACCGCTGCCAACCGTTACCACCCGATTCCACCCGTTACCGTTGCCCGCAATAACCGTTAGCTTCCCCCGCAACTGGCGCACTTTCTTTGGCGCCCGCAACAGTTTCCTCAGCGGCTCCGGAGGAGAACCCATTACCGGACTGCGTCTGCACCACTCGGAGCCCGGAAGGGCCAACACCATCGAGGTCGATGACTGCGACTATCTGCCGTCGGGTGGTGCCCAGCAGTTGGTGTTGCTGGAGCAGTTGGAGCAACTGCAACAGTTGGCTGCTCTGGCGGCGGCAGATTCCCCACCCATTTCTGCCGGCATTGGAATGGCGCCACATCAGGTGCTGGTGACCGATGCCAACAGCGGCCAGTTGGTGGAGCAGTTCTATGTGGAACCCGGCACCATGGCCGAGGAAATGATGATGGAGCCACTCGATCCCCATTTGCATCCACATTCCGCCTTCTATTCGCCATCGCCCCATTTGCCACCAACGCCATTCGACATCGACATCTTTCCACCACGACGGTCCAACGGACAGAAACCGAACGTACAAGCCACCGCCGCTGCCTATCCGCTGCCGCTGCTGCCGAGCTTTGAGCAATTCAAGCGCATTACCACGCCCATCACGAATCTCTTCCGCAGCTCCTCGCCCTTGGGCGTCCACGCCCACGACCACGCCTCCACGACGCCCAGCGCGCTGGTGGGTTATGTGCGCGATCATCAGGACAAGAGCTGCAGCCACTGCCAGAATGGAAGTCAGCCGGTGGTGCTGTCGACGCACCACACCCTGCACCTAACCACCGCCGGTCTGGCGATCGGCGCCTGCCAAGATCCCTGCTGTCTGGCGGATGCCCATCCCCATCCCCAGCACCAGCCCATGGGGTATCCGTTTGGAGAGCCACTCTCCACGGACCCGGCTATGTGCGGCGAGTGTGTGGATCAGCACTTTCTGGGCGGGTTGACGGGGCCGCAGCTGAATCTGGGCGTGGTGCCTACCTACCATGTGCACACGCCCACCCCGAATGCCCATCGGCGGGCCAGAGGACAAATGGCAACGCCTGCACCGCCGCCCACACAATCGGTGCTGCGTCTATCGCGACAACTGAGCGAAGACGCCCTGGTGGCTGCGGTTCCCATTTCAGAGGCCAAGGCGCAACCCACTTCGATACTGAAGAAACCGAAGCTGGAGCGAAGACGACTCTTCCACGAGGGTCAGTCACGGTCCTTGGACTATGACGATCTGCACACGAAGAGCTGGGGTCGACGACGCATTCGGTACGAGGATGAGGTGATGCCCTCCTCCGCGGACTATCCCTATCCGCATCCCAGCACGTATGCCCATTCACCAACGGGGGCGATGTCTCGTCGCTACGGATCGGAGACCAATATCCGGCAGTCGTATATGGGCGCAAATGTGGATGCAAGCCATCCGTTGAGTCACTCGCATTTCCTGGTAACCGATGACAAGATTGTTACCATTACCTACGACTCGGATGTGGGCTGGACGCGACGTGGGGTGGCGCCGTCTCTATTCCGAGGGGCGCACCGCCAGCGTGGATTGGCGGATGCCAGGCACCACATGTCGCTGGACTTGCAGCGAACCAGCCAACAGAAGTTGTACGGACCGGCAGCTCCATACCTAAAGCGCCGACGGAATCTGCCGCATCCACCAAGCGCGCAGAATGCCCACAACTTTTCACCAATGGAGCCGGGTTCGGGGATGGACTTGAACGCTGCGGCAGCTGGAATGGAGCAGGGCAACGGAATGGGTAGCGGTGGTGCACACAACACTACCAGTATCAGTACACACAATAGCAACCACCAACACTCCAACCAACACAATAGCCAAGCGAGTAGTGTTAGTGTTAGCCAAAGTCACAATCAACAACAACAACAACTACAACAACAATCAGTTAGGCAAAAAGGGAAAGAAGGCACCACCGCCAACAGCGGATCGATGATGGCATCGGAGCAGCTGACGAAATCTAGTAGTGGGAGCGGTGGTGCAACATCTGCTGCCGCTGCTGGGCATCTTGTCGTCGGTGGTACTAATGCTAATAATGCTTCTTCTTCCTCTTTTGCAAATCCCCAACCACAACAACAACAACAACTTCATGGATCACCCAACAATAACAAACGTGCCCCATCATCAACACCACAACAACAATACACAAACACCAACATTGACGCCAACAACCTGACGCTTGACGCCACACAACAACAATTACAACAACAACAACAACCATCACAACAACAACCACCAAATACATGCACAAATTTGATCACAAATACAACAACAACATTAACAACAACAACCACAACATCGTCGAATGCAACGAATGCGGCGACAACGACAACCGCAACAACAACAACAACTGCAACAACAAATGCTACAACAACTGCCACAAATCCAACAACGAATAACACGAACGAACCAAACGCAACAACAACAACGAACGCAAATGCTGATGCGGATGCGGACGCGGATGCTCCGCTGGACGCAATCGACTGGGATGCCATCGATGCAATGTTGGACGATGACTTTAGCGAGTACGACAAGGACAAGAACGGAGCTGAGGAGGCGGGCGGCTCCAAGACAGCGGAGGGTGGAGGTGCCGAAGATAAAGTCGGTGAGTAGACGAAGCTTACGAAGAATAATTCACTGATATGCTCACTCATAATTAGATCTATCAAAATGTTTAGTCTATATTGATAGATCTCATTATGAATTATCTCTAAATCTTTAATTTTAATGATCAACCCCCTTGTAAAATTATAATTTCCGACTCAGGAGTAAAGTGTTGTCCTAGACATTCATTCGCTTTGGATTTGTAAGATTTATATTTATTTGTCAATCACACTACCCCTTAGATGGCAGCCTCTCGGACACCGCGAACGATCGTAAGAAGGGCGGCGGCGTCGACCAGGAGCGATCTCCCAAAGGAGGCAGCGGCATGGGCAAGAAGTCGAACTCCACATCTCAACTTTCAGCCACAGGTAGGGCGATTTTGTTCCGTTCTCTGTTTGCGCTCGTTTACCGTTCTCGTTCCGTTGCCTTGTGTTGCTCAGTCAGCCAGTCAATCAATCAATCAGTCAGTTGATCATTTGTTCAGTTGACCAGTTATTCGTAGCATCGTAGTCTTGGCCAGGAAATTGAAAGCCGGCTGGAGCATATACATCTGTCGTCTTTTTTTTCGTGATATAACATCCATTGCTTTGCCATTCGATTTTTCGTTGCCTTATACTAACCTCATAGCCATATCCATTATCATAGCCAAGCTAACCCAACTAACCCATATATATAAAGTAAAACTAAGAAAACTAAAACTGTGTAAAATGCCGTACTCGAAGGTCGTAAAAGACGTATGGGCTTTGGAAAGAAGGGTAAGAACTCGTTCACGGTGCACCGCAGCGAAGAGGTGCTGCCCGGCGATATCACGCGGGAGCTGCGGAGCGGCGGCGTTAGCCTCGGCGGTGCCGGTGGTGGTGCCAGTGGCGCCGGCGGTTCAGGCGGCGCCGGCGGCGGGGGCGGCCTGTCCCGCGGCTCGTCCTCGGAGGCGGACGCCATCGAGCAGTTCTTCGGCGATGGCGCCGGCGGGGAAAGGTGCGCACAAGTCTAACTTTCTACTCCAAACTATCTTCTCTCTCTACTCTCTACTCTACTCTAACTACTACTCTACTCTCTATGCTTTGCTATCAGTTATTTTGATTGATTATCGTTTTGTGACTTTCATTTTGGTTTTGAGTTGCCTTTTGGAGAAAGAAGTAATTTAAAACTGTTAGGCTGTCGAAAGAGATGATAAACATTAGTCGGCCAGAAACGCATCAAACGAATACGTGAAACGTAAGCAGTTAAAAGAACTACGTAACAGTACAGTATCGGTAACAGAAATCCCTCCTTCCAAAAACAAAACGCCGTTCAGCACACAGGATGTTAGTCCTTTAATATCCCTAGATGTAAGAGCTTTTCATCCACTTTGCTCTCTGACTTTTCGCGCGCGCTTTTTGTTAAAGCTTCAGCCAAAGCTCTCTTTCTTCGCAGGCATGACCAACTGTAAAAGTAATTTTAACCGTAAATGAGCCACCCGCCTCTCCCTATTAACTTGATTTATTATTTCCCAACCTCCTTGAAAACGCAGGCGCAGCAAACCAAAGCAAACAAACCAAATAAAACCAGAACCAAAACAACCCAACTAAACCAAATCAAAAACCAACAAAACAATCCAAAGTCGATACGTATTTTTAGGCTTACAAAGGGGATCCCCCAAAAACAGGGGGAATCCCCCAAAAACGAAGCGAGGCACACCGAAAGTTTTGCCCATTAGGCATTTCCCCAGAAAATGCCGAACACTGAGCAAAGCTTTTGGGTGTGCAAAACACGCGGCACACGCTATTTGCACCGACTGTGTGCGGCGGTGTGGGTGCACCCATTTGCATTTTACTTTCGTAGCAGCATACTTACTATACTATTACTAACCAACCCGTACCGATTGCTAATGCCATTTTGTATAATCCACACAACATTTATTCCTAGAGTTCCGTTTGATTTGCATGCATTGAGTTAAGCCAACCTATACCTACTTATATACTCTTGTAACCACTCGTACTCGGCATACCAGCTACTACCACTCTATTGCAGCCTCTCTCAATAAGTAATCGCCATAGCTAAAGCTTGTAATTCGGCTTCAGCTACGGCTTTTTGTTGTAAGCGGTAAGAGTCAACCGGCATTGATCCCCCACCACGGAGTTTTTCCACACAACAGAGCAGTCTCCCCAAAGAAAAGAATTAAACACCATACCAAACCAGTTCGGGGATCTGGCAGAGGTCTTCGATCCCCCATCAGCGAACTAATGTTTATCATCTGCCTCACGCAAGGTTCTCCTTCAGTTCGATTATGTTTTGCGTAATTGATTCGGATAACTAAGTATATATACAGGGAGCTCTGTCACAGAAAGTCAGCAGACATCCAACAACAACAGCAACAACAACAATCAACACACTAAAGTCCACAACAAAAACAACATCAACAAAAAGTAGCAACAAAAACAGCAGCATAATAAACTACCAGAATCCTCATCTGAAAAATTGGCCAAACCAACCGCCACAAAATTCGCATTGCACATGATGTAGTGGATGCAGTGAAAGTGCAGTATATATCACAACAAAGCTTCAACGTAACACTCTAGAAATACTAGAACTATAATACACAACCAGACGGGTTGAGTTTCTAGTGATTAAACGCAATAATTGTTTTTATTTACGCCACTAGTTTTGATGATTTTTCGCTGATATATAAATATATATATACATATAATGTGTTCTCTATGATATATGTTCTTATGGCTATTCAGTTATCGTTCTCGCTTGATTTATCCCTCAGTTTGTATTCCGATTTCCGTTTACGACTCTTCTCTGTCTTGTTCTCCTTCGGGGTTCCCCAACTTGAGTTTCGCTGTGGTTTGAGGTTTCCAAGAGCCCAACGTCAAGAATCCTGAGCCCAGAAACTAGCGTCGCAATCTCACCTCACCCAGCATCGTCTGTTTTAAGTTTCTGACAGAAAAAAGGGCAATTTGTAACTAAGATCAAAATATCAGCCCGCCCATTTTGTACATTTACAAAAATAACCAGAAATATCTAGACATATAAAAACTACGAAATCCAATGATAGATTGTACATAGGGGGCTTATATTTTTTGACAACTATACGATTTTAAGGTCTAGATATTTCTGAGTGCCACAGATTGTAAATGATTAGGATCATCCAATTGATTATCACCCATAACAATCCCACACCCCCACCCCTACCCTCTGTATATACGCGCACACACCTCTGTATAAATATGTATTGTTGTCTTCGGCAGAACAAGAGCAATACCAGGCACAGTTCGTAATACCAGGCGGCTCGACCAGCTCCGCTGGTCACCACCATATCACACTACCACCACCACATCCATACCACCAGCGGCAGTCCCGCGGCTCGGCGGGCAGCATTCAGCGGTCGGTGGAGGTGCCGCCGGTGCCTCCGGTGACACGTTACAGTGCCGGCAGCATTCACTCGATCACTAGCTCCGAGGGCTCATCGTAAGTCTCCCGATCGCATCCGCATGGCCCCTTGGCCATAGCAAAAGTATACTACCTTTCCGGCTGAAGGACATCTATCTTGCCTGCCTCTGTTTCTGTCTCTGTCTTTGTATCTCTGAATCTCTGACTCTCTCTCTCTTCTCTCACTCTCCGACTGTCCAACTCAATGTAAAACTCTACCTCCATTGGCTTTTGTATATGGTAATCAGTGTGGCGATCTCATCTCCAACTTTCCCCCAAAACTCATCCTGCAACTCTCTCTCTCTTTTTCTACTTAATCGATGTCTGTGTGCGTGTGCCTTAAAAACTGTTAAAAGCGAGCCTGCATTTGCGAACATTTTTTCTCTAAGTGTTTTCCACTTTCACTTACTTGAGTTCCGTTTGATTCTTAAACTTGTTTGTATATTTTCTGTCATGTAATATGTATAAATTGTGATTTTGTAACTATGATTTTAACTATGATTTTCAGCAATAGTATATATATATATATGTATATAAAAAAAAAAAAAACCTCACCTTTCGATGTGTGTGTAAATGAAGGGATTAAGTTTAAGACGAAAAAAGAAATCAGAAGAGACCCAGATCTTGCGAAAGATCGCTTCACTTAGAGAACAAGCTTTCTATTTCTTCAAATAACTTAGGATTCTGCTAGAAAAGTCCTAACCACTCTGATATATAATCTTACCTTGTCTGCACTTTTGCTCCGCGAAACGATAGACACTTGCATGCCACCATCGAACTGTGACTCCACTTGCCTCTCTCTCCTCCGCACCACCACCAGTATCACCTTCAGTAACACCAACCCTCACCCAAACTCACACCTAACCATTTCAGACTACTACAGTTGCAGTCGCCAACTCCAAACCGAAACTACAACATTTACTGTCTTTCTACAACTCCCTGTGTATAAAGAGTTCTTTCTTTCTCAAAAACAAATCCTTCCTTTGTGTAAATTATGTTACCTAATTTTAAAAGATCTTTAGATGAGAGATGATACGAGAAACCAGACCAACGATGCTGTACTAAAGTGCTTTTTTTAATGTACCCCCTGTCCAAAACCCAACAAACCCTCGATCCCCACATTTAGATTCTCCCCCTCGTTGCGCAATGATGGAGCCCTCAATGAGTTCGTGGATGGCCTGGGACCAGGTCAGTTGGTGGGCCGCCAGGTGCTGGGAGCTCCCTCGCTGGGGGACATCCAGCTATCGCTGTGCCACCAGAAGGGTTGCCTAGAGGTGGAGGTCATACGGGCTAGGGGCTTACAGGTAAGTCAGGATGATATTTTTGTTATAAGCTGAATTTTCGTTACCCAATTCACATATTACAGCAAAAAGCCCAGTCAAAAATGCTGCCCGCTCCTTATGTGAAGGTTTACTTGGTGTCGGGTAAAAGATGTGTTGACAAGATGAAGACGTCGTCGGCCCGACGAACTCTGGATCCACTGTACCAGCAGCAGTTGGTGTTCAAGCAGTCATACACTAATTGCATACTACAGGTACATAGGTCTTGCGAGCTCTCACTTCATATTCCATATTACATTTCTGTAATTTTCCCTTAGATAACCGTGTGGGGCGATTATGGACGCATCGAGAAGAAGGTGTTTATGGGCGTGGCGCAGATAATGCTCGACGATCTGAATCTGTCGAATATCGTGATCGGCTGGTACAAGCTCTTTGGCACCACGTCACTGGTCAGTTGTCCCACTAATATAGGCTTAGGGTCTAGGCGCTCATCCATAGCCTCACTCGACTCACTTAAACTGTAGATCTAAACTAAACGGAACTCGATTAAAATCAAAATCTTTCAAATTCAATTCGTACAAGAAAAAAAAAACACAAGACAGAAATTTCGCAAATCGCAAATTTGATAAACAAAAACACTTGCATATATTTATATAAACGTACACACAGAACATATATTTATATAGTATTTAGCTCAACGTTTTGTTAATAGCAAGTTACCAAGAACAAAAGTTATTCAACTTTGTAGCGTAATCAGTCGCAAACACCTGTAAAAAGAAATCCCAAAATCAAAAGATTAATTTAAAAAGCCAACAAAAACTATACCGATAAAATAGTCGACATCAAAGCATTTGTTATACCCGTTACTCGTAGAGTAAAAGGGTATATTGTATTCGTGCAAAAGTATGTAACAGGTAGAAGGAAGCGTTTCCGACCCTATAAAGTATATATATTCTTGTTCAGGATCACTAGACGAGTCGATCTAGCCATGTCCGTCTGTCCGTCTGTCCGTCTGTCCGTCTGTCCGTCTGTCCGTCTGTCTGTCCGTATGAACGCTGAGATCTCGGAAACTATAAAAGCTAGAAGATTGGCATTTTGCATGCAGATTTTAGGAGTTCCTACGCAGCGCAAGTTTGTTTCAAACAGGTGCCACGCCCCCTTTAACGCCCACAATCGCTTATATACGATTTTATTTAAATATAAATTTAAATATTTCGGAAAAGTAAAAATGCAGTTTTATTGTGTTTATCAATACCTATCGAAATGTAGAAGAAATTTTTCAAATCGGACCATTCGTTTAAAAGTTATGCGTGATCAAAGTTTCTATCTTTATCTCCCTCGCACTCCTTTTACCTGAGTAACGGGTATCTGATAGTCGGGGCACCCGACTATAGCGTTCTCTCTTGTTTTTAGTTAGCAATATACATACGCACTCCTGTAAATGAAAAGCTTATTAAACTCACGGAAACACACACACACAACACACTTATGAGTCAAAAGTAGAATGACAATTCGCATTGTGTCCTGAAACTTTGAATGGAAAGTTGATCGAAAGCAAACCAATCAATACAAACCTGCAAACCAAATTAAAACGAAAATAACCTTTCGCAAGTCACCATAAATCACCGTTACCGTTAAAGTTACCGTTACTTCAACGTAGTTTTCACATAGACTCGTATAATACTCATATAGGTATGTTTCTCTATCCCCAACTACCCAATCAAAATCAATTTAATAGAACTGAACCACACACAACCGTTTTGCTTAGCATTTTCCTAGTGCATGCGTAGAAAAGTATCTCCAGTTTACATTTTAAATCATTATAATTTACGATCCACACTGACTTAGTTAAGATAGTTACGTAATTTTTTGCTTTCAATTGATTTACAACACTACTATTCAACTAACAATTTTGTAACACACAATTAAACCACAGCATTGTTAAACATAAAATGGCAAATTCTGGCTAGTTAAAGAACATACATATATTAAATAGCAATTTCCTAGGCCTAGCTCTTTTATAATTCTTATAAACAATAAAAATCAGTGCTGTTACCAACAAACTTTGAAACCACACCAGGGTCGTCCGATTGTCTGGGCCGGCGAATCAGTCATAATGGAGGAGCCGGGCGAATAACAGTTTCCAACACTATCGACACCCAAACCAACAACCACCACAACGCTTAATTTTACAGCCACAACAACGAAAACACTTTAAGCACCCAAGCACAATTCAATTCAAGCGAACTCTAAACTGAACTGAATTCAGTAAGTGCACCCAAACAATTTAAATCAATTGAAGCTTAATCTCTAATGCGCTATTCAAACCAAACATTACGCCACTTTGCCATTTTACACAACCAAAAGAAATACCACGAAATATGTAATCAATTCCAGTGTACAAAAAAAAACCCAAAAGTGAAAACCGCTACTAACCCACTTTGCCCGTTTCGAAAACTATTAACAAAACACACCCACAGACAATTCCCACCACCCAAGACTAATCGATCCCTGTATCCTTGCAGTAACCATTCGCCCGTGCTGTCAGCCCGGCAGCCAAATAGCAAAGGACCAAAGGTTAGCCTGCAGCGGAGGATCCCAGGATGCCGCTCGATCCTCATCCGGCAGGTTGCTGGCCTAAGCTAAGTCCACATCCGTTTTTTTCTATTCTACGGCGAAGGAAGACTTTAAAAGAAATTCAACAAACAAAAAGTAAACCAAAAAAATATAAAAAAAGAGAAATATCTAATTTTTATAAGTCATGAAAACAAATGCATTTAAATGAACCGAGAACAGAGAACACAAGCAGAGCAGTAAAATGATTAAACGTAACTACGGAATACAGCTAAAAGATAAATGTAAAGGAAGTCTATATATACATATACACATATATAACGGATAACATTTGACAAAGGATACTTGTAAATTATGCATATTTAAAATAATTTTTATTACACACCTAAGATCACTATTATTTTCGTAATACGATTACTACGATTATTATTACTTAAAACTATTATTGATAAAACGATAAAAATACAAAAAAAAAAAACAAGGGAGAAGGTGGATATAGTTCAAGTGCTAATGTCAGTCATGCCTAAGCCTTAGCCTGAGCAGAGACGCAGAGGGATATAAATTGTTTATTGAATAAATAGCTAAATCTAAATCAGTAATGGGAGTTATAGATTTTCAAAGGTGGGAGTTATTTAAGTATATATACATACATATAAAAATCGATATATTCATAAATATATTTACTGTTTAAGCAAGCAAAGAACCACTAACACTTAAATAAGCCTAACTTACGATAAAACCGATAAAGTTAAAGCTTAAGATTAGGTAACTAAAAAGGGATATGAGAGATATGTATTAATCGAACAACAAAAAGAAGAAAAATATTTACCAAGCGAGAGATGAGCAAGTTTAACTTAATAATGCGTATTCTGAACTTAAGCTGTACATACGATCCACACACGTTACATATACACCACATCCGGATAACCGATTAACAACTTCCGCTTCCCCGAGTTTAGGCTTTATAGCTATTGGTTTAACTCTGCGCCACGGTAAAAACTCCGCAGCGACCCCAAAATGCATGAGTTTTTTCCCTCGGCGATGAGGACACTTTTATATTTGAGTCAGAAAGTATTTGTATAATTTAACTTAGAGCAAAGGAAAACTATCTCACTATATGAATATACTATATCGCGATTTTGTTGTAGCTCCCTTCGCTTCACTTCGTCGCGCTTTTAGAGTCGCTTTAAAATCCATTTGTCGCCTTGGTTCCCAATCAACTTGCCTCAAAAACGCATCAAGTACCTTCAAGTTAATAGTGTGAGCTGTAAAAAACGTTACCTGCTTGCCAAAGATTTAAGTACACGTACATTAGCATAAATGGAAAACGGAAAAGTGTAACGGAAAACCAAAAATAGTTTGCAATTTACTACATATTAATTTGAGATATTTTTGGATTTATTTTGGGCAACATTTTGCAATGCATTCCTGGAGTGAAGCAAACATATCACTGGCCTGCAGACAGATGATGGATGGGAGCAGTTAACTTTTATATATACAGTAGGTCATAGGTCAGGGGGATAACTATGATTATGAGACACCTAGCTATTGTTCCTATCCAGTTGTTTAGTGCTCGTTCTTTTTGCTTTCACTCATGGCTACGGATATTGAGTTGAACCTTTCCGTCCATTCATTCAGATACTCACAGCTACACATAAACAGTTGCAGTTACAGCTTACAGATTGAGGTAAAGTTAAATAATATATTGACATGTGCATATCCATCCAAGCAGCAGCTTCCTATATCAGAACTAATCAACTAAGAGATACGTAAAGAAATGCCGAAGCACAGTGAAAATGCATTCAAAATGTTGCTGCAAAAAAATCACAGAAAAAATCGCGCATCAAACGTTTGAAAAAAAAAAGAGGAGGATAAAGTAAAACTACCAGCGAGGTTTCCAGCAACTAATTATACGATATATAAGTCAATGGAGCATACATTCAGATACATACATACATTATAGATAATCAGATTTGTACATTCCGCTTCTCACGAGCCCCATACTAACTTTTCTATGATAAAACTCTCTCTATCTCTACCTTTATATTGTTTCCACTGCTCTCCTTCAGCAAACAGTCAAAGATACTTTGATTACTCAGAAAACCAGCAAGAGGACGAACAAAAATACTAAACACCTCTGCAAGGTCGACGTTGAAATGTCCTTTTCGAAACTGATTGGCATGTGAATAGATTTTGCAAACTAATAGGGCGCTTTTAGCGATTCCAAACCGAATATTACATACGTAAAGGGCGTTTCTCCTGTTCAATCATACCAGAAATTCTTATTAGGAGTCCTATAGAATTCGTTACATTTAAGTCACACCAAAGACAAAAGCATATAGAAAATGTTAATGAAGCAAATGATATATTACGGCAAGTTATTTCAAGGGCAACCAATACAAGAAACAAAATGCTATTTACTAAGTTCAATTTGAATGACAGGCGAGGTTAATACACGATACACTACAAGATCAACAACACAAGGATATATCATTTATTGCAAATGTTGAACAAAATTGATTAAAAGGCGAATGGAAGCGCTCTCGCTGGGCGCCCTGAACACCTTATATTGTATTTTAATATCTCGACAACAATCGAAGGTCGAGAAACGACAATAAACTGTGAAATGAATATGTAAAAACAAAATAAAAACACAAAAACTAAAATTATATTAAAAATTGCAGAGAAGAGCATTATAAATATTGATGAATACAGAAACTTGAATTGTGTAAAACTAAAGAGAAAATTTAATGAAAAGCAACATTTAAAGAACAAAACAAAAGAAAATTCATTAAAAATTGTTTTCTAATAAAACAAAACAATGTGTTTTATTTATTTAATTCAAGAAAAAATTGGAAACCCTTTACTAATTAAGGTGCATTAAAACAAAAAGGGAAGCAAACTTCGGCAATACGAAAATTATGTACCTTTGCAGCTCTTACCAAAATTAAATATTCTATATGCTGCTTAACAAGAAAAGAAAGCTAACTTCACGCGGAGCCGAAGTTGATATACCCTTGCAGAATATTCTGTAAATTATATTCTCCAAAATTATTCATTTGATGCATTCTTAATACTCATAAAAATCCCAACTTCCAAATTTTACAAACACCAAAGTTATGGCATTTCCGATCAATCAGTTATATAGCGGCCATAGATTAAAGTTGGCCGATCCTTATGATATTATTATTTTTAAATTATTTAATCCATAAAAAATCCCAAATTCCTTGCATTAAAAACACCAAAGTTGAGGCATTTCCAATCGTTCAGTTATATGGCAGCTATAGAATATAGTCGGCTGATCCTTATGAAATTTGGTAGGTCGGATTGATTGGCCAAAATAAAACCCATAGAAAATTTTAACTTTACAAACACCAAAGTTATGGCATTTCCAATCAATCGGACGGACAGACGGTCATGCTTATATTAACTCAGGACGCATTTCTTTCACTGCGTTGCACACTTTTGACTAAAACCCTTTGCAAGGGTATAAAAAGAAAGATTCTTAAAAACAATAAAGCAACTATTTGATATAAAAAAATACTTGAAATATTTTTGGAAGATTATTTTCTTTTCTTTCAAATAATTCCGGTTCTTATCTATAGATATTTTAAATCAATTTCTTAGTTTTAAATACTTTTATTTTTAAATACCAAATACCTACGTATATCCCGACCATTCGGGTGGGGAGGGCAAGAAGGACTAAGATCGCCACAAATAGAGCATAGATGTCTAGGTTGTGGAGCTCAATGAAGCTCATGTGGACCGACGGACTCTGCAAATGGAGCGCACCATGATGCCTCAGGACGTACTCCGTCCAGAAAACAACCGTCTGCCGTGGAGTTTGGGGTCCATCCCTATACAGAGCGGAGAATTTCATACTTTTCACACTTTTCATTCCCCAGGACCTCGTTAATGGTCTTGCCGAAACCGTCTTCCGTAATGGTGAGCAGGTCGAGCGCCACGCCATATCCCGATTCCACCAATATGGCAGCGTACACGGGTTGATCTCCGAAAATGGGCATGTCCACCATGGGTACGCCATGGTATTGGGATTCGGTAACGCTGTTCTTTCCGGCGTGATTGACAAATAGCTTGGTGTTCGGATGGGCAAGGATATCGTCTTGGGGCAGTCAGTCCTTGTACATGATGTTTGAGGCATTGCCTGGCGTGTTCTCCAAGTCCTTCCACTTCCAGATAATGTTTTGTTTTAGGCCAGATAGGACTGTAAACATGATTTGGACGATTTCCGGCTTCAACATATGACTCTTGATGTTGGAGCCAAATGAGACGAAGATGGCTCCCATGGTGCACCTTTCTAGAAACTGATCAATTCCGCCGATTTTAACAATCGCAGGAACCAGTGGTCGAATTGGACGGTCGCTGATTAAATGGGAACACACAAAGATTAATGAGATATTCTTTTTCATCTCATTTAGAGTTGGAAAATCTCTTTCTGTAAAAATTTCATTGTAAATGCGAGTAAATTTGTAATCAAATCGCCGGGTCAAGTATTGGGTACATACACTCATAGCAAAATTAACCCTAAAAACAAGAAATTCGCCTTATTTTTGTCTTCAAAGGCATCGCACCTTAAATTTTAGGGTAAAATTTTCTACAATTAAGGGCGTTCCTTTCTAAAATCTAAGGCAAAGAGCCCTAAAAACAAAGTAAAAATTTTCTAAAAAATAGAAAAATATTTCTTAAAATTAGGGCATCTAACCATAAATTTTAGGGTATTTTTTCTAAAAATTAGAAAAAATGCGCCTACATTCATCATGATGTAATTTTTCATTCAGGATTTATGTATGTATGTGTATACATATGTACGTATATGATTTAAGCACTTCGCTTTTCATTTAGAAAAGTCACAAAGTTTGTATTAGTATTGCGCACTAATGAATTGCCAATATCGATTTCAACTGTAATTCTGTGGGGAAAGAGAGAGAGAATTAGTACAATTATGATTTAGTTCAGTTCTTAAAGGTAAAATCCGATAAGTTTCTTATCCGAAAAAATCCGGTGGGATTCGAACCCAGGTCTCCCGCGCGTGAGTCCAAAGACATTAAATGGAGCCACGGTCGCGCACGAAGAACCCACGGCAAACCAAAGACTATATGATGGGGCGTTTGCGAAGAATATTAGTTTTAAAAAGTTTTTAGAACTCGTTAAGTCGCAACTGTGAAAGTCGAAATATTAAAATTTTAAATATTTAAATTTTCTAAGATGATATTTCATACTTCAAAAAATATTTAAATTACTTTTCAATAAAGGGTAAAACCTTTAGTCGTTCTAAGCATTACTTCTCATCTGTGTTTATACACAAGTAAAAAAAAAAGAAAGATGTCGGCAGCTGAAATTGAACTTGCGGTGCTTAGATTTCTGGTCAGACAATCTAACCCCTAGGCTACTCGGACAGGGTTAGAACCATTTTATGGTCATTTTAGAAAATAATTCCTATGTTATAGAAAATATTTCTAAATTTTGTGATTAATTTTTATTTTTTAGCAAATATTTCTATATTTAAGAAAGCGTTTCTATTTTTTAGGGTTATTGAATTTTTAGGGTTAATTTGAGAAAATTGTTCTATTTTTTAGGATAAATAATTTTTTAGGGCAGAATTCCTAATTTTAAGAAAAAAATTTCGAAAAACAAGTGCCATTTTTACTAAAATATAGAAATTCTTTTGTTTTGAGAAAAAAATTCCTTGAAAGTAGAAATCTTTTCTTGGATTTAGAAAAAATAAAGTTTTAAGGCGAATTTCTAAAATTTAGGGTTAATTTTGCTATGAGTGTATGAACTCTGGAAGTCCAGTTGAGAGTCACCTTTTTTACAAGTCATCAAAATTTAGAAATAACTGACATAAAAGTGGGTCAAAAATTTAATAAACGTTAAAATGAAAAATTTGAATGCAGATTTTTTGGGAATCGAAACACAAGTCTTTAGAGGTATGCCGCTTTCAAATCGGTTTAAATTTGGCAAAGTTATGAACTCCGAAAGTCCAGTTGAGAGCCACCTTTTTTACAAGTCATCAAAACTTAGAAATAACTGACATAAAAGTGGGTCAAAAATTTAATCAACGTTAAAATGAAAAATTTGAATGCAGATTTTTTGAGAATCGAAACACAAGTCTTTAGAGGTATGCCACTTTGAAATCGGTTTAAATTTGGTAAAGTTATGGTCTCTGGAAGTCCAGTCGAGAGTCACCTTTTTTACAAGTCATCAAAACGTAGAAATAACTGACATGAAAATAGGTCAAAAATTTAATCAACATTAAAATGAAAAATTTGAATGCAGATTTTTTAAGAATCGAAACACAAGTCTTTAGAGGTATGCCGCTTTCAAATCGGTTTAAATTTGGTAAAGTTATGGTCTCTGGAAGTCCAGTCGAGAGTCACCTTTTTTACAAGTCATCAAAACATAGAAATAACTGACATGAAAATGAGTCAAAAATTTAATCAACGTTTAAATAAAAAATTTGAATGCAGATTTTTTGAGAATCGAAACACAGGTCTTTAGAGGTATGCCACTTTGATATCGGTTTAAATTTGGTAAAGTTATGGTCTCTGGAAGTCCAGTCGAGAGTCACCTTTTTTACAAGTCATCAAAACATAGAAATACTTGACATGAAAATGAGTCAAAAATTAAATCAACGTTTAAATAAAAAATTTGCAGATTTTTTGAGAATCGAAACACAAGTCTTTAGAGGTATTCCACTTTGAAATCGGTTTAAATTTGGTAAAGTTATGGTCTCTGGAAGTCCAGTGGAGAGTCACCTTTTTAACAAGTCGTCAAAACTTAGAAATAACTGACATGAAAATGGGTCAAAAATTTAATCAACGTTAAAATGAAAAATTTGAATGCAGATTTTTTGAGAATCGAAACACAAGTCTTTAGAGGTATTCCACTTTGAAATCGGTTTAAATTTGGTAAAGTTATGGTCTCTGGAAGTCCAGTGGAGAGTCACCTTTTTAACAAGTCGTCAAAACTTAGAAATAACTGACATGAAAATGGGTCAAAAATTTAATCAACGTTAAAATGAAAAATTTGAATGCAGATTTTTTGAGAATCGAAACACAAGTCTTTAGAGGTATGCCACTTTGATATCGGTTTAAATTTGGTAAAGTTATGGTCTCTGGAAGTCCAGTCGAGAGTCACCTTTTTTACAAGTCATCAAAACATAGAAATACTTGACATGAAAATGAGTCAAAAATTAAATCAAAGTTTAAATAAAAAATTTGCAGATTTTTTGAGAATCGAAACACAAGTCTTTAGAGGTATTCCACTTTGAAATCGGTTTAAATTTGGTAAAGTTATGGTCTCTGGAAGTCCAGTGGAGAGTCACCTTTTTAACAAGTCGTCAAAACTTAGAAATAACTGACATGAAAATGGGTCAAAAATTTAATCAACGTTAAAATGAAAAATTTGAATGCAGATTTTTTGAGAATCGAAACACAAGTCTTTAGAGGTATTCCACTTTGAAATCGGTTTAAATTTGGTAAAGTTATGGTCTCTGGAAGTCCAGTGGAGAGTCACCTTTTTAACAAGTCGTCAAAACTTAGAAATAACTGACATGAAAATGGGTCAAAAATTTAATCAACGTTAAAATGAAAAATTTGAATGCAGATTTTTTGAGAATCGAAACACAAGTCTTTAGAGGTATGCCACTTTGAAATCGATTTAAATTTGGTAAAGTTATGGTCTCTGGAAGTCCAGTCGAGAGTGACCTTTTTTACAAGTCATTAAAACATAAAAATAACTGACATGAAAATGGGTCAAAAATTTAATCAACGTTTAAATAAAAAAATTGAATGCAGATTTTTTGAGAATCGAAACACAAGTCTTTAGAGGTATGCCACTTTGAAATCGATTTAAATTTGGTAAAGTTATGGTCTCTGGAAGTCCAGTCGAGAGTGACCTTTTTTACAAGTCATTAAAACATAAAAATAACTGACATGAAAATGGGTCAAAAATTTAATCAACGTTTAAATAAAAAAATTGAATGCAGATTTTTTGAGAATCGAAACACAAGTCTTTAGAGGTATGCCACTTTGAAATCGGTTTAAATTTGGTAAAGTTATGGTCTCTGGAAGTCCAGTCGAGAGTGACCTTTTTTACAAGTCATCAAAACATAGAAATAACTGACATGAAAATGAGTCAAAAATTTAATCAACGTTTAAATAAAAAAATTGAATGCAGATTTTTTGAGAATCGAAACACAGGTCTTTAGAGGTATGCCACTTTGAAATCGATTTAAATTTGGTAAAGTTATGGTCTCTGGAAGTCCAGTCGAGAGTGACCTTTTTTACAAGTCATCAAAACATAGAAATAATGACATGAAAATGGGTCAAAAATTTAATCAACGTTAAAATGAAAAATTTGAATGCAGATTTTTTGAGAATCGAAACACAAGTCTTTAGAGGTATTCCACTTTGAAATCGGTTTAAATTTGGTAAAGTTATGGTCTCTGGAAGTCCAGTGGAGAGTCACCTTTTTAACAAGTCGTCAAAACTTAGAAATAACTGACATGAAAATGGGTCAAAAATTTAATCAACGTTAAAATGAAAAATTTGAATGCAGATTTTTTGAGAATCGAAACACAAGTCTTTAGAGGTATGCCACTTTGATATCGGTTTAAATTTGGTAAAGTTATGGTCTCTGGAAGTCCAGTCGAGAGTCACCTTTTTTACAAGTCATCAAAACATAGAAATACTTGACATGAAAATAAGTCAAAAATTAAATCAACGTTTAAATAAAAAATTTGCAGATTTTTTGAGAATCGAAACACAAGTCTTTAGAGGTATTCCACTTTGAAATCGGTTTAAATTTGGTAAAGTTATGGTCTCTGGAAGTCCAGTGGAGAGTCACCTTTTTAACAAGTCGTCAAAACTTAGAAATAACTGACATGAAAATGGGTCAAAAATTTAATCAACGTTAAAATGAAAAATTTGAATGCAGATTTTTTGAGAATCGAAACACAAGTCTTTAGAGGTATGCCACTTTGAAATCGATTTAAATTTGGTAAAGTTATGGTCTCTGGAAGTCCAGTCGAGAGTGACCTTTTTTACAAGTCATCAAAACATAGAAATAACTGACATGAAAATGAGTCAAAAATTTAATCAACGTTTAAATAAAAAAATTGAATGCAGATTTTTTGAGAATCGAAACACAGGTCTTTAGAGGTATGCCACTTTGAAATCGATTTAAATTTGGTAAAGTTATGGTCTCTGGAAGTCCAGTCGAGAGTGACCTTTTTTACAAGTCATTAAAACATAAAAATAACTGACATGAAAATGGGTCAAAAATTTAATCAACGTTTAAATAAAAAAATTGAATGCAGATTTTTTGAGAATCGAAACACAAGTCTTTAGAGGTATGCCACTTTGAAATCGGTTTAAATTTGGTAAAGTTATGGTCTCTGGAAGTCCAGTCGAGAGTGACCTTTTTTACAAGTCATCAAAACATAGAAATAACTGACATGAAAATGAGTCAAAAATTTAATCAACGTTAAAATGAAAAATTTGAATGCAGATTTTTTGAGAATCGAAACACAAGTCTTTAGAGGTAAGCCGCTTTCAAATCGGTTTAAATTTGGTAAAGTTATGGTCTCTGGAAGTCCAGTCGAGAGTGACCTTTTTTACAAGTCATCAAAACATAGAAATAATGACATGAAAATGGGTCAAAAATTTAATCAACGTTAAAATGAAAAATTTGAATGCAGATTTTTTGAGAATCGAAACACAAGTCTTTAGAGGTATTCCACTTTGAAATCGGTTTAAATTTGGTAAAGTTATGGTCTCTGGAAGTCCAGTGGAGAGTCACCTTTTTAACAAGTCGTCAAAACTTAGAAATAACTGACATGAAAATGGGTCAAAAATTTAATCAACGTTAAAATGAAAAATTTGAATGCAGATTTTTTGAGAATCGAAACACAAGTCTTTAGAGGTATGCCACTTTGAAATCGATTTAAATTTGGTAAAGTTATGGTCTCTGGAAGTCCAGTCGAGAGTGACCTTTTTTACAAGTCATCAAAACATAGAAATAACTGACATGAAAATGAGTCAAAAATTTAATCAACGTTTAAATAAAAAAATTGAATGCAGATTTTTTGAGAATCGAAACACAGGTCTTTAGAGGTATGCCACTTTGAAATCGATTTAAATTTGGTAAAGTTATGGTCTCTGGAAGTCCAGTCGAGAGTGACCTTTTTACAAGTCATTAAAACATAAAAATAACTGACATGAAAATGGGTCAAAAATTTAATCAACGTTTAAATAAAAAAATTGAATGCAGATTTTTTGAGAATCGAAACACAAGTCTTTAGAGGTATGCCACTTTGAAATCGGTTTAAATTTGGTAAAGTTATGGTCTCTGGAAGTCCAGTCGAGAGTGACCTTTTTTACAAGTCATCAAAACATAGAAATAACTGACATGAAAATGAGTCAAAAATTTAATCAACGTTAAAATGAAAAATTTGAATGCAGATTTTTTGAGAATCGAAACACAAGTCTTTAGAGGTAAGCCGCTTTCAAATCGGTTTAAATTTGGTAAAGTTATGGTCTCTGGAAGTCCAGTCGAGAGTGACCTTTTTTACAAGTCATCAAAACATAGAAATAATGACATGAAAATGGGTCAAAAATTTAATCAACGTTAAAATGAAAAATTTGAATGCAGATTTTTTGAGAATCGAAACACAAGTCTTTACAGGTATGCCACTTTGAAATCGGTTTAAATTTGGTAAAGTTATGGTCTCTGGAAGTCCAGTCGAGAGTCACCTTTTTTACAAGTCATCAAAACATAGAAATAACTGACATGAAAATGAGTCAAAAATTTAATCAACGTTTAAATAAAAAATTTGCAGATTTTTTGAGAATCGAAACACAAGTCTTTAGAGGTATTCCACTTTGAAATCGGTTTAAATTTGGTAAAGTTATGGTCTCTGGAAGTCCAGTGGAGAGTCACCTTTTTAACAAGTCGTCAAAACTTAGAAATAACTGACATGAAAATGGGTCCAAAATTTAATCAACGTTAAAATGAAAAATTTGAATGCAGATTTTTTGAGAATCGAAACACAAGTCTTTAGAGGTATTCCACTTTGAAATCGGTTTAAATTTGGTAAAGTTATGGTATCTGGAAGTCCAGTGGAGAGTCACCTTTTTAAAAAGTCGTCAAAACTTAGAAATAACTGACATGAAAATGAGTCAAAAATTTAATCAACGTTAAAATGAAAAATTTGAATGCAGATTTTTTGAGAATCGAAACACAAGTCTTTAGAGGTATGCCACTTTGAAATCGGTTTAAATTTGGCAAAGATATGAACTCTGGAAGTCCAGTTGAGAGTCAACTTTTTACAAGTCATCAAAACGTAGAAATAACTGACATGAAAATAGGTCAAAAATTTAATCAACGTTAAAATGAAAAATTTGAATGCAGATTTTTTAAGAATCGAAACACAAGTCTTTAGAGGTATGCCGCTTTCAAATCGGTTTAAATTTGGCAAAGTTATGAACTCCGAAAGTCCAGTTGAGAGTCACCTTTTTTACAAGTCATCAAAACTTAGAAATAACTGACATGAAAATAGGTCAACAATTTAATCAACGTTTAAATGAAAAGTTTGAATGCAGATTTTTTAAGAATCGAAACACAAGTCTTTAGAGGTATGCCGCTTTCAAATCGGTTTAAATTTGGTAAAGTTATGGTCTCTGGAAGTCCAGTCGAGAGTGACCTTTTTTACAAGTCATCAAAACATAGAAATAACTGACATGAAAATGGGTCAAAAATTTAATCAACGTTAAAATGAAAAATTTGAATGCAGATTTTTTGAGAATCGAAACACAAGTCTTTACAGGTATGCCACTTTGAAATCGGTTTAAATTTAGCAAAGTTATGAACTCTGGAAGTCCAGTTGAGAGTCATCGTTTTTACAAGTCATCAAAACATAGAAATAACTGACATGAAAATGGGTCAAAAATTTAATCAACGTTAAAATGAAAAATTTGAATGCAGATTTTTTGAGAATCGAAACACAAGTCTTTAGAGGTATGCCACTTTTAAATCGGTTTAAATTTGGTAAAGTTAT
Organism: Drosophila fuyamai; assembly: GCA_018153365.1. Classification (NCBI taxonomy): domain Eukaryota; kingdom Metazoa; phylum Arthropoda; class Insecta; order Diptera; family Drosophilidae; genus Drosophila; species Drosophila fuyamai. The sequence goes on along the minus strand of JAECXW010000116.1, from coordinate 6,722,162 downwards.
GGTCTCTGGAAGTCCAGTCGAGAGTCACCTTTTTTACAAGTCATCAAAACATAGAAATAACTGACATGAAAATGGGTCAAAAATTTAATCAACGTTAAAATGAAAAATTTGAATGCAGATTTTTTGAGAATCGAAACACAAGTCTTTACAGGTATGCCACTTTGAAATCGGTTTAAATTTGGTAAAGTTATGGTCTCTGGAAGTCCAGTCGAGAGTCACCTTTTTTACAAGTCATCAAAACATAGAAATAACTGACATGAAAATGGGTCAAAAATTTAATCAACGTTAAAATGAAAAATTTGAATGCAGATTTTTTGAGAATCGAAACACAAGTCTTTACAGGTATGCCACTTTGAAATCGGTTTAAATTTAGCAAAGTTATGAACTCTGGAAGTCCAGTTGAGAGTCACCTTTTTTACAAGTCATCAAAACATAGAAATAATGACATGAAAATGGGTCAATAATTTAATCAACGTTAAAATGAAAAATTTGAATGCAGATTTTTTGAGAATCGAAACACAAGTCTTTACAGGTATGCCACTTTGAAATCGGTTTAAATTTAGCAAAGTTATGAACTCTGGAAGTCCAGTTGAGAGTCACCGTTTTTACAAGTCATCAAAACATAGAAATAACTGACATGAAAATGGGTCAAAAATTTAATCAACGTTAAAATGAAAAATTTGAATGCAGATTTTTTGAGAATCGAAACACAAGTCTTTAGAGGTATGCCACTTTGAAATCGGTTTAAATTTGGTAAAGTTATGGTCTCTGGAAGTCCAGTCGAGAGTCACCTTTTTTACAAGTCATCAAAACATAGAAATAACTGACATGAAAATGAGTCAAAAATTTAATCAACGTTTAAATAAAAAATTTGAATGCAGATTTTTTGAGAATCGAAACACAAGTCTTTAGAGGTAAGCCGCTTTCAAATCGGTTTAAATTTGGTAAAGTTATGGTCTCTGGAAGTCCAGTCGAGAGTGACCTTTTTTACAAGTCATCAAAACATAGAAATAATGACATGAAAATGGGTCAAAAATTTAATCAACGTTAAAATGAAAAATTTGAATGCAGATTTTTTGAGAATCGAAACACAAGTCTTTAGAGGTATGCCGCTTTCAAATCGGTTTAAATTTGGCAAAGTTATGAACTCCGAAAGTCCAGTTGAGAGTCACCTTTTTTACAAGTCATCAAAACTTAGAAATAACTGACATAAAAATAGGTCAACAATTTAATCAACGTTTAAATGAAAAGTTTGAATGCAGATTTTTTAAGAATCGAAACACAAGTCTTTAGAGGTATGCCGCTTTCAAATCGGTTTAAATTTGGTAAAGTTATGGTCTCTGGAAGTCCAGTCGAGAGTGACCTTTTTTACAAGTCATCAAAACATAGAAATAACTGACATGAAAATGGGTCAAAAATTTAATCAACGTTTAAATAAAAAAATTGAATGCAGATTTTTTGAGAATCGAAACACAAGTCTTTAGAGGTATGCCACTGTGAAATCGGTTTAAATTTGGTAAAGTTATGGTCCAGTCGAGAGTCACCTTTTTTACAAGTCATCAAAACATAGAAATAACTGACATGAAAATGGGTCAAAAATTTAATCAACGTTAAAATGAAAAATTTGAATGCAGATTTTTTGAGAATCGAAACACAAGTCTTTACAGGTATGCCACTTTGAAATCGGTTTAAATTTGGTAAAGTTATGGTCTCTGGAAGTCCAGTCGAGAGTCACCTTTTTTACAAGTCATCAAAACATAGAAATAACTGACATGAAAATGGGTCAAAAATTTAATCAACGTTAAAATGAAAAATTTGAATGCAGATTTTTTGAGAATCGAAACACAAGTCTTTACAGGTATGCCACTTTGAAATCGGTTTAAATTTAGCAAAGTTATGAACTCTGGAAGTCCAGTTGAGAGTCACCTTTTTTACAAGTCATCAAAACATAGAAATAATGACATGAAAATGGGTCAATAATTTAATCAACGTTAAAATGAAAAATTTGAATGCAGATTTTTTGAGAATCGAAACACAAGTCTTTACAGGTATGCCACTTTGAAATCGGTTTAAATTTAGCAAAGTTATGAACTCTGGAAGTCCAGTTGAGAGTCACCGTTTTTACAAGTCATCAAAACATAGAAATAACTGACATGAAAATGGGTCAAAAATTTAATCAACGTTAAAATGAAAAATTTGAATGCAGATTTTTTGAGAATCGAAACACAAGTCTTTAGAGGTATGCCACTTTGAAATCGGTTTAAATTTGGTAAAGTTATGGTCTCTGGAAGTCCAGTCGAGAGTCACCTTTTTTACAAGTCATCAAAACATAGAAATAACTGACATGAAAATGAGTCAAAAATTTAATCAACGTTTAAATAAAAAATTTGAATGCAGATTTTTTGAGAATCGAAACACAAGTCTTTACAGGTATGCCACTTTGAAATCGGTTTAAATTTAGCAAAGTTATGAACTCTGGAAGTCCAGTTGAGAGTCACCGTTTTTACAAGTCATCAAAACATAGAAATAACTGACATGAAAATGGGTCAAAAATTTAATCAACGTTAAAATGAAAAATTTGAATGCAGATTTTTTGAGAATCGAATCACAAGTCTTTACAGGTATGCCACTTTGAAATCGGTTTAAATTTAGCAAAGTTATGAACTCTGGAAGTCCAGTTGAGAGTCATCGTTTTTACAAGTCATCAAAACATAGAAATAACTGACATGAAAATGGGTCAAAAATTTAATCAACGTTAAAATGAAAAATTTGAATGCAGATTTTTTGAGAATCGAAACACAAGTCTTTAGAGGTATGCCACTTTTAAATCGGTTTAAATTTGGTAAAGTTATGGTCTCTGGAAGTCCAGTCGAGAGTCACCTTTTTTACAAGTCATCAAAACATAGAAATAACTGACATGAAAATGAGTCAAAAATTTAATCAACGTTTAAATAAAAAATTTGAATGCAGATTTTTTGAGAATCGAAACACAAGTCTTTAGAAGTATGTCACTTTGAAATCGTTTTAAATTTAGCAAAGTTATGAACTCTGGATGTCCAGTTGAGAGTCACCTTTTTTACAAGTCATCAAAACTTAGAAATAACTGACATGAAAATGGGTCAAAAATTTAATCAACGTTAAAATGAAAAATTTTAATGCAGATTTTTTGAGAATCGAAACACAAGTCTTTAGAGGTATTCCACTTTGAAATCGGTTTAAATTTGGTAAAGTTATGGTCTCTGGAAGTCCAGTTGAGAGTCACCTTTTTTAAAAGTCATCAAAATTTAGAAATAACTGACATAAAAGTGGGTCAAAAATTTAATAAACGTTAAAATGAAAAATTTGAATGCAGATTTTTTGAGAATCGAAACACAAGTCTTTAGAGGTATTCCACTTTGAAATCGGTTTAAATTTGGTAAAGTTATGGTCTCTGGAAGTCCAGTGGAGAGTCACCTTTTTTACAAGTCGTCAAAACTTAGAAATAACTGACATGAAAATGGGTCAAAAATTTAATCAACGTTAAAATGAAAAATTTGAATGCAGATTTTTTGGGAATCGAAACACAAGTCTTTAGAGGTATGCCACTTTGAAATCGGTTTAAATTTGGTAAAGTTATGAACTCTGAACTCTGAACTTCAGTTGAGAGTCACCTTTTTTACAATTCATCAAAACTTAGAAATAACTGACATGAAAATGGATCAAAAATTTAATCAACGTTAAAATAAAAAATTTGAATGCAGATTTTTGAGAATCGAAACACAAGTCTTTAGAGGTATGCCACTTTGAAATCGGTTTAAATTTGGTACAGTTATGAACTCTGGAAGTCAGGAATTCAGGACCTAGCCCATTTGGTCCATTAACCAACAGTTGAATCATCGGAACGGAGGGCCGCTGCCCAACAAATTTTTTCGAGTACATGATTACTGCACCTCAGAAAATCTTTGACTGCGTTTGCTGACAGCCGCGCCTCGCTTTTTATTCAATCATTACAAGAGTATCTTATTTTATTATGTAATGAATAAATGAATAAATAAGTAAATTACGAAAACATTTTCAGCTGAGAAAATCGAACCTAATTTAAAAACTTGTCCGCTTTAGATTTTTCTTGTATTTTATTATTATCCAAGATTATCAAAAATGGGAGTGGGCAGGATCAGACTTTGCTCCGAAATTGTGTAATAGGGTCAACCAGCCTTCGGTAAACTCTAGCTGGACATGCACAAAACCAGATTAGGAAGTTGAAATTTTATATGGGTTTTATATTTGGCCAATCGATCCCCCCTACCAAATTTCATAAGGATCGGCCGACAATATCCTATAGTTGCCATTTAACTGATCGATTGGAAATGCCATAACTTACAGAATATTCTGCAAGGGCATATCAACTTCGGCTCCGCCCGAAGTTAGCTTTCCTTTCTTGTTGTAAAAGTAAAACCTTAATTTTGAAATCTTTAAAAATATCTATGACGATTTCCCGATTGTTCCTGAGACAGCTATTTGATTCATTTTCTGAATTATAATAATCTCTGTAAGGGTATAAAATAGATATTAGAAAATCTGTTTAAATTTTAAATTGGGATCTATAATCAAATTCATCCGCTCCCACCAGTAAAAATTCAGATCTTGGGGTTTTACATAAAGCGGTGGTATTTCTTTATTTACCATTAATAAACCATTTAATCCGTATATTGTATATATAAATAATTTAAACATTTATTGATTTATATTATTAAATATAAATGTTTTGGATGCATTCGCCATATGCGAAACTTGATTTAACCTTACATTCATTTACAGGTTTTGCTCGCTAGCGCAAAAAAGATTTGACCCAGGTTAATAAATATTGTTTTTGTAGTTCAGTTTTAGCGCATACTTAGTATTTCTTTTGGATATTTCGTTTGAATAATTTTTTAATTAATTTGAAATTATCTTACAAAAGTTTCCATTCTTTACTGTTGATATCTCGTTTAGTTTAGTGCGTTTCACAAAGGAACCAAGTTAATGACGACATACTAAACTATATTTATGGCCTATCCACTATCGTATCAATGCTATGAATTTCTTAAGCTGACCTCGGATCTTTTGGTAAAGTTCTGTGATGGATGTGCATTTCGAATTGCATTATATTACTAATCAGTCTTTATAACGAAAATAAACACAACCGGTCTATTGAATGCTCTTCGTAGACGGTCCGTTATATTCACCGATTGTTCATAAATTTTCCTTTTTTTCTGAGCAAACACTAGTTCCGATTAGAAATAAAAGTACATTTATCTACTTATGCGGCGACACAAAAAACAGAACTTAATAAGCGGGTTTATTTGTGTAAAGCATTCCAGCGTGCAGTAGGTTAAGGTCGAAAGTCTTGTGCATGTGAGATATGTATGGGGCCATGGATAGTATTTATTTGTATCGTACATTAGATAGTATTTATATTGTCGCTTTGTTACATTACATTTTACATTCATCTTAAACGGTAAGCGTTGAGAGACCATAGAAAATACATATGCCAAAGCCTTGCAGGGTGTCTATCATCTATGTGGACTAGCTGAAGCATAATGTTTTGGCTAGTTAGTGCCGTAAAATTACGATATACCACTTTACAGTTTATCCTTACAATAAAAACCATAGAATTGCAGCTTAAATTCGTATGCCTTTTGTTCCTTCTTATTTTTCCTTTCGATAAGTGAAATTGCTTAGGGGAAAATACTTTAAGTGCTTGCACATGATCGAGCTATGATATTTTATTCCTTTCAGATTAATATTTGATAAGGTCTTACAGTTAGCTATAGATACTCATTCATATATGATATGATAAACTTTAGTTTACATTGATTACTTAAACACGATTAGCTTATTATCTTACACATTGTATACGAGCATAGCATGTATAAATATAAATATATATTTAGATTTAGCCGTAGATGTAGGTGAAGTTTAGATGTAGATTAAAGGTTTCATTTTTTCTTTTGCGTGGGTCGTCTGAGCGGCAGTTTGCGCTAAATACTTGAGTGGATCATCGTCAAGGCAAAGCAAATAAAGAATAATTTAGTTCATGTAGGATTCGGTTACCATCTGATCCTTTGGAAGATTAGTGGATTTGGTATAGCTTCTCTTAGGGCCCGGAGCTGTACAAAAACCGAGAGGCCAACTAAGAGCGACATAAATACGTGGTTTCAGACATTGCAAGGTAATGCTATGGGTCTATGCTCCGATTGCACTAAAACATGTGTCTTCATCTTTTCCATTAAGTTACGTTGGGTACTTGTAATTGTGCATCTACCTATGTCGTAGTGCAATCAGACTGTAACTTAGAAAATAACAATTTGTGGGGTTTTAAAGGACATGATTTTTCAATGCATCTCGCAATAAGTCTAGTTCATAGTAGGTGAGCCTGAAAAGGGATTCTTCGCCATCCTAGTGCAGTTGAGCCGTCACATACAATCCGCAGTCCTGGTCGGAGGCCATTGAGTAGTTGGCCGAGTCACGGTCCTCCGGAATGGTGGGATGCGTCTCATGCGGCAGCTTGGCGAAAGCGTGATGCCCGGCTCCGTAGCCTAGGTGCCCGTAGGGCGACTCCGCCGCCTTGGTCACGTGCGGCAGGCGGCGCAGGAAATGCGGATTCGAGTAGCGCACTCCATTTGGCAGCGTGGTGTGTGGCTGCTGACCGCTACTATTGCCCAGGGCAATGGCTGCATTGGCGTAGTGCATGCTGTTGGGCGTCATAAAGCTGGACACTTGCGACGGCGGCAGCGGTGGCATTCCTCCGCCGCCCATGGAACTAGTCATAGCCGAGGTGGAGGCGTAACCACCGCTCCCAGCGAGCTGCTGGCTGTGGCAGCCCACCGGCAGCGGCATCGTACTGCAGTGTGCCGTGTAGTCGAACTTCTGCTCCGGCACCGAACGCTGCATGGGCAGGGTGGCACTGTTGATGGCCGACGAAGAGACGGCAGTGGGATCCGCGTTGAAGCTGGACATGCGCATATTGGTGCAGCGGCCGTAGGGCTCCTCCTGGATGGGCGGCTGCGGGGGACGTGGGGGCGGCTTGCTGTTTGCCCGCGGCCGGATGATGACCTCCAGCTCACGCTCCTCGCCCGAATGAACCCCACTGGAGGACTCGGAGGGTGCACGCTCCGGGGGCGAAGTGGTGTTGGTGCTCTCGGTAGTGGAGGTGGTATCGCTGCGGGGCGTCAACGCCTCGTTGGGAACGCCGGAGTCGGCACGACGCAGGCAGCGGGGTGTGGAACTGGAGGCGATCTGGGAATGGGGCAGAAACAAAAAGAGATAGAGAGACAGAGACAGTGGGAAGACAGTGAAAGTGGTCAAGGAGCATTTGGAATAATGAGAGACTCTGGGAGGTGATAGTAGGGGCTCTGCTTCAGCGTGGCCCCGTCTGCAAGTGAAAACGAAATCAAATTAAATTGGGGAGACAGTCTCGGGAACCCTTCTTCTTTTCAGGGCCATCCATCAACCCGGGCACTAATTCGGACTGTGTCGCTGCTGTCCCCCAGACGAATTCCACATCCATGTCTCTGTCTGTGGCCCTGGCACTGATTTATGCTGTCTCATAACAGCAAACATAAATCTCATGCTGCTGCCGCTGCTCCAGGGGCGTGACATACACGCCCCTACATGATGACGCATCGCCTCCTTGCAGGCACACATGCAAATCACAAACAAGAACACAAACCTATTCACTATGCACTATGCTGAAGGGGCAATACTCTAGCTGTGGGTGCACCTGAAAGTCTGTTGTAAGGGAGAATTTATTTGAAACTCTAAAAGGCCAAATTTAAAATCTTTCTAATGAAGGAAGTCAAATGTGAAATGTACATAGCCTAAATACCTACAGAAAAAGGTAACTAAGTAAGTTTTGTTATTTTGGGTGTACTAAATTCTGTAACAAAAGTTAAATCTACTCTCGAAACCCAACGGCAGTTTTTCACACTGGTCATATATTAATCAAATTACTTTTCGTTAATTACCTCATTAAATTACTATTTTAATTTTTTTAAAATACCCTTAGAAATACCTAGATAATATATTCTTTTTAATATGACCAATATGAGCCTTTCTAAGTAAGAGTATCTATCTATAAAACATAGCCACATATATAACCGCTTCCTCTACTTACATGTGCTTCGTTGGTGTGAACTGCGACCGTGACCGGAGCCAATGGGCTGACTAGATGCTGATGCTGGTGTGGATTGCCCTGTTGCTGGAGAGGATGCTGCGGTGGTGGCGGCTGCTGCTGCTGCTGAAGAGGATGCTGCTGTGGATGCTGAAGCGCACGCTGAAGTGGATTGTGGTGATGCTCGGGCGACAACTGCATCATCTCGGGCATGGCTTGAGGGGCCCGTCCGTAGATGCCGGGATGTGGCAGTACCGCTGGTGGTTGCGGTACGGGAGCCCCTTTCATGGGCAGTGGTGGAGGGGGTGGTGGTTGGTCCTGTGCCTGTGCCGACGGCTGGGGCGGTTCCAGATCCCTAGTGGAGGCGTAAGTAATGCTGTCGTCGCGCACACAGGCCAGCAGTTTGCCCTCCTCGGAGATGTTGTCGTCGCTGATGCCACCCAATCCGCTGAGGTTCGCATAGTCGTGGGGATGTCCATGGGCAAAGGATTGCCGCTGCTGCTGCTGATGATGATGGCTAGCCGGCGGCGGTGGCGGAAGTTCATCGTACTCCGAGAGGTGGAGCAGACTGACCCCCACCGAAGTGGTGCTAACGCCGCTCTTCATGCTGCCCATGGTGATGCCCACGACGGCTCCGGCGGTGGCTGCCCTTAGTGTCGCGTACTCGCCGTCGTCAATTTCCCCCGCAGCACTGGCAAAACATATCGAGGCTCCACGGCTCGTATGGCTGAAGAATGATATGGATGTGGTTTCGGTTAGTAAGTGTTAAATTGTCATATGAAATTGTCGCCTTGTGTTGGTTGCTTTTAGGTCTGTTAGGCACCTCTGGGAATAAAATGAACCCAGGCAAGAAATAATACATTTCAAGCACATCTGGCTTCTAACACAATTTTACGAACTCTAGTTCTAAAGGAACGGCAATGTTATCGAATCCTAAAGAATGGATGCAATATTAAAGATGCATTTAAAAATATAAAGGTCTGTAGGCTATTAAATTAGTTTAATCTAATTTTAAAACCTTTTTTTTCTCCGGAAAAGCACAAAGTGTACAATAATTTAGCTTATCTGAGAATAAATCTGTGAATTTTGGTTCAATTCTCTTAATTAAGTTTGAAATATGGTCAAATATACCATTAAAGCATTTTTAAATATTTTCTAGCGTTCATTTTATTCCCTTGAATTCGTTCCAACCTTTTCTGCGTTAGTTTAATGGTTTTCCGGTTAGTTAAACAAATTACCAAGGACAACAACAACAACACGGCGACATCGACGACAACAACAACACAAAATCCGAGAACGCTTTGTTTTAGTAGTAATTGTTAATTAAAATTCAATTCGCCCACACTCAATTAGCTAGAGTTAGTAGTAATTAAGTTCTAGTAAATCAAACAATTGAAAAAATAAATGAAAAGAATCGTTTTTAAAAACAGGCGACAAGCGGAACAAAATAGTTTCTCATCATTATCCTGCATCCTCTATACATACATGTCTTTCTATATATATATATATATATATATATAAGGATAAATCGTTTTGTTATGTTAAATTGAACAATCGTTTTAGTGGACAAACAAAAGCTTAAACTTAAACGAAAACACAAAATGTGGTTACAGAAAATGGCGAATGTCAGAAGCACGCACGTATCGGAACTGAAGATTATAGTGCTGCTAAACGTGGGAGAAATTAGGTGTGGCAAAACACTGCACTAATGATTAGTGTTGGGCAATTAGTTTTTAATAATAGGTCTTCCCCAAAATGGTACGTGCAAGGGAAACACACAGATAAAGTACAAAATGAATGAATTAGTCTAGGAAAACGAAAAAAGTAAAATCACATGGAATTCCTGAAAAATGGTGCTAGGGTGGTTTATGTTTGAGTGATTGCATTTTTGTATTATTATTGTTTGTTGGTGGTGCAGTGTGTGTGAACAAAAACTAAATGAAACTAGTTTCTATGGTTAGAGTTAAGAGAACGGACAAATACGGAGCTTCGAACCCGTAATGCTTTTTGTTTGGTTGTTGGTAGCTAAAAAACGATTTTTTACCGCTTGCCATCAGTTTGTTCTTGGTCACCAATTAGTAGGACATCATCAGACGTACTCGTAACTTCGTTAAAGGTGACCTTCAGCTTGGGCGAGCTGGGCGTCAGCTTGGGCCAGTAGATGTCCTCCTGGGCGGCCAGTCCCATGACCGTCCCTCCCATGCCCCCATTGATACCCCCACTCATTCCCAGTTCCGTGCTGGTGGCCGTGCTCATCATGTCCGGCTTCGAATCACCGCCATTGACAGTGGTGCTGGTCGAGTTGCAGCCACTGCTGCTCGAGTTGCTGCCCGTCCGCTGACCGCTGGACATCAAAAGCGGCTGGGCGCTGGACTTGCCCAACAATCCCCCATAAGTGCTGTCCAGCGGCGGCAGCTTAAAGTGCCAGCGCCGCTTGATGGTCAGGCACAGCCAGATGACGATCCAAAGCAGCAGGTGTGTCACTCCAACAAGAGCTGCAAAATCCAGAGACAAAATAGGGTAGGGGGATGGTGAGAAGGCACAGGTGGAAACGTAATACGGTTAAGGCGCAAACTAGCCGTATGACAGCTTAATTGGACCGAGTCTGCAGTTCGATTGTCTCGCTTCGAGTGACACTCAATACCTCTCCTTTGTCTCATCGGGTTATCAATCCGACGATTAACGCTCAGACTAACGCACATTCAAAGTCCAAACATTTCCGCTAATTGGCTTAGGCCACAAAACATACCTCAGACCGAGTTCATCGCTGAGGGTTTCTTGAATTGGTGTCTGCCGGCCATTCAATTATGCAGATTTAACTCTTCTAATCAAATGTTCGGTGATTTGCACTGCCCTCCTCTGAAACCAACTACCTCAAACATCTCCATCTGAACTAAGAGCATTAATCTAGACTTGATTGTTTAAATGCCTTTTCATGTCCATGTAGTTCAATTTAAATTTAAATTATGCATTATACATTTGCTTGCATATATACACCGTTCTCCGAAATAATACACCTTCAAAAGTTATGTTTCTTAACCATTTATCTAATTTACAATTCGGCTGTCAATTAATTAAGTCGTTTTAATAATGAAAATCCTTTCAAGCTGCTCAATTGGTTTAAGTTATTGTTTTTAGACAAATAATGAAGTAATTATTTAACTGAGTTCAGAAATATTTACTATTTGATATTTTGTATGGCCAGGTATTGGTTATTATGGCGAAGCATTCTTTAGTTTTTCTAAAGCGTAATTCATAACTTGAAAAGTTAATTTTCGAGGTTAGATATAAAATTCTTCTTTTTCTAATCAAAATCTGTCCTAAGCTCACTGCTCTGCATGAATTTTCAAATGGACGAAACCCCTAATAGTTATAAATTGTACTTACCCGCCAGGAAGGTAGGGCAATGGAGATTGTTCTTGTAGGTGGCACTAAGGTCGTTGAGCAGCGGCGCTTTCACCACCGCCAGGGCAAGTACGAAGCACAAGGAGGCGCAGTGGGCGAAGTAAATCCAGGTCTGATGGCTCTTTAGCGTGATAATCGAGCGGTCGCGCATCCGCGTGGCCAGACGTCCATGACCATACAAATACATGACCATTGAGGAGGCTACCACCAAAGCGGTGGACAACAGATACAGGGCCAAAGTGACGACGGCGTTTAGGATTAGTCCAGGCTGATGTACTGGCATGGCCTCGGCGTAAATCTGCAGCTTGTACAGATTGGAGACGCCCACATAGCCTAGGATAATGTCCAAGGCAGCTACTACCATCTGGAGGCTAAACACGCAGGCAAAGGCCTTGGAGGTATTCCAAAAAACTGCCGGATAACGAACGGACCAGACCAACAGGGCGCACAGCAAGTTCACAAACTCTGCACTTGGTGGTTGGGAGAAAATAGCCACATCAATTGGTTTATCAATGCCGAAGAAGAGCTGCAGCATTCCGGCGAAGCCATCCAAACGAACGTAATCCTCTCCAGGCTTCAGGCTGGTTGGTGCCGCCGAAGGGGCTGGGCTTAGGGCGGGCACTGCCTGAAAATCACCATCCTCCAGCTCGAAATCCTCAGCCTCCTCCGGCACTTCCTCATTGGACTTGGCCACAAATTCACTGGAATTTATATTGGCATCGCCAAGCAAATATTCTGGTTCGATCTTGACACCGGCCGCCCGTTTGGCAATCCTTCGCTTTTGATTTTTCGGTTTGATGGCAATGATCTTCGAATTGGAGGCAGAAACGGGCGTTGAGGGTATGGCCACTTCGGGTAGGACCTCGGGCCTCACTCGATGTATGCTGCTGTCACGAGTGGTGGTCTCCTCCTCCTGGAAGCTCTCGAGGATTGCCTGCTCGTGCGAGGCCACATGATGGCGACGCGGTTGCTGCTGTGGCCGCTGCTTGTTGTGATGCTTGTGGTGCTTACGAGCTTTTGCATGGTGGTGATGTGGTTGCCTACTGCTGGTTTGTATCTCAACAGGTTTAATGGTCGTGGTGGTGCTGGTGGTGGTGCTACTGCTAGTTGTCGTAGCAGCTGTGGTTGTCGTTGTTGTTGATGTACTGGTGGTAGATGGTGTTGTACTGGAGCTGGTTGTTGTGGTCTCTTTACCCAGGGTTCCCAGCTTTTCCCAGTTTTCGATATTTAACTTGCCGGCATCAGTGCTGGTTGTGGTTGTCTTGCCAACTGCGGTTCTTGGCGGCAACTCATCGAATGCGGGCATGATGACGGTTCCCTCTTCACCGATGCCCTCCTCATCCTCCTCGTCCTCACCCCGCATCGCCTCCTCAAGTTCCTGGCGCTCCTCTTCGTCGATATCTTGATTAATTAAATCGGGCACTTCAAAGTATTGGTTCTTGCCCGCATCCAGTTTGGTGGTTGTTGTCTTCGTCGTTGCCGTCGTCTTGGCCGCCTTTCTGCCAGTTGCCTTATCGGGTCGTAGGTCGAACAAATTGTTATTGCCCCCGGCCGGCACTCCTCGAATGGCCGTGAACATGGTGTCGTTGAAGTAGTCCTCCTCGTCCTGTTCCAAGCTGTTTGCGGTCAGGTTCAGTCTGTGCTGGTGGTGCTGCTGATTCTGCTGCTGATGGTGCCTGGGGAATGGTGTGGATCCCACAACCGACAGGGCCATCAAATTGCGTCGATTGATCACAACAAAGTCCAATTCAGTGGCCCAAATTTGCTCTGCAATGGAAAGAGAAAGGGAGTGTCGGGTTGAGATTGATGGCTGCTCAAGTATATAGAATTAATTGCTTTGAACTCGGAAGCAGTCAAGTTGCTTTCGCATCTAATTGGAATACATCACGCAGGATTACATGGTAAGCACCTGTTAAGACCATACGCACACCGCTTGCATAAACATGAGCCTTTCTTCCACACCATCTCCTTTCTTTTGTAAAGCAATCCACGCCCTGTTGATTATTAGATGCCAATGGGTCTGCCTATTTTAGGGGGTTACTTTTTTTGCCTGAATCGCAATGAATACCAATCAAAAACGAGCCCAATCGATGACCAAGCTAACTGGAATGTTCAGACAATAGGGAATGTGGTCGAAAGGCAAAAAAGGAAAACAAATCCATTTCTCTACAAATCCCATTTCCGCTCGATTTTGCTCAAATGGGAGTACAATGTACACAATTCCACCATTAGGCATCATCCCCGGTCAGTTGCGAAGGTTTAATTAGACGCACATCGAAAACACATGTACCTCTGAAATCCCCTACCTCTTCATCCAATCTGCTTATAGCTTTCATTATACATGCTGAACTTCGATACTTATAACTGAGCTGCAGTGGCTTAACTCTTGCTCGGGGGTCGAGCTTAATATCCATGTTTATTACGGTCAAGCCTTGACTCTTGGATTTATTGGAGTGAACGGAGCATTGGGGATTTTCCGCAAGGATAGGTATCACACCCTGTCCCTATGCTTTTAACCAAACATTGGATGTCCCAGCGAAGTCGGTAAACGAATCAGTGGAGCAGATACACAGTTCTCAGTTTTGGGTCTTAATCGAACTTTAAGGGGATTAAAGAATAATTGTAGAAACTTTGAATTCCTTTTCGATGGAAAAAATACTTTTATTACAGAGCGCTTTATATGTATTTTAAAGTTTTAGAGACACAATCATAATTTTAAGAAAATCACAAATTTCTCAAAATGTTTCATCAGTCTATGAATAATTGGCAGATTTTATTGACAACAAAATCCTCTTGGGATCAAAACAAGTAACTTTTCTGCCTCAAGGAATTATTCACCTGATTGCTCAGCACAACCACAATACTATTTCTACTCCCACAGCTCCTAATCCTTATTAAATCCGCTTTGAAGTCACAAATTTGTTTGTCTTAGGCCAGTTAAGACGGACGGTGAACTTTGTGCAGATTTCTGAAGGCTTTCTAATTAGTTTACTTTATGATGTCGCTCATGGCATCATAGACATAGCACCTACAAAATGCCCTAGTTGATAATAGAGTGGTAAAAAAATACAAGAGAAAATTTGCAAAGTTAACACATTCATAAAATAATTTATTAGTCGAGCTACTTAAAGGACATTTACCCAGCGGGCCGTTGGAAATAAAAGAAAGCCGCCAAAATGAGTATTGCCGAGCAAATATTAAAGACAATGGCCCAAAAACGAATGGCGAAGGCAAGTCGAAAACCAAAAGACACGAACCGAGTCGGGATTACAACAATGGCTGCCATAATAATATGTCGTTGCTGCCGTTGTCGTTGTTGTTATGGCTAAAGACGGTGCTGGCGAAGCGGCAAGTGGCTCGTAAAACCGACAACACCGAAAATCTAAAGATTAACCCGGAGGCCTGCCACCACGTGCCATCCTGCCACCCATCCTCCCTCTTGATTATGCCAATGACAATAACACCAACGAGAACGAGCGGCCCAAGGAACGATGTACGAAAGACGCTGGAGCTCTGGGGATAAGAGTAATGAAAATGCGCAAATCCAACTCCAACGACCACGCCCACCGGAGGCGGCGACTTCCCGCTGCGGTAATAGTTGCGATAAGACGGACCCAGAATCCACCAACCAACCATCTCAGCACCCCGCTCCAATCGCCTCTCCCTTCCCGCAGCTCAAACTCGCGCTCGTTAAGTCTTTAGCATGAATAATGATAAGTTCTTGGCGGGGGGCAAAGCCAATGTACAGTGGCGGTCAGGAAAATAGCTCTCTTGCTTTTATAAACCTAGGTTCTTTGCCACATTCTTAACCTCGGCTACTTCCCTTACCGGTTTCATCCGTTATAACGCAAATAATGATAATTAGTCTTAAACTTGGAAAAAAAGACATTAATTATTCTGTTAACTCAAAAATAAAAACCAAAGAATATTAAATTAAATTAATTAATTCTTGATACCCATATTAGTTTGACCGCCATTGTGCCAAGGGACCACCCCCATCGGCTATTCTTGGGCCTTGAACCACTTCCGGAGCACCCGTCGAGAAAGCACCCATCCACGAGGCTCGTGGTAATCTGAGCCAGCCTGTTTAGCAGCCTTTTATGCGCTTAATATGGCGCTGGACGGGAGCCTTCTTCTATCCATCCACTTATTCCTGTTTTTCCCGCCCATTCTCATCTGAATTTTCATTTGTTTTTCGCCAGAGATGTCTGCATTAATTATTTATGAGTACAGGATGGCGTATAAGTGATTTCGCCATAAAATTGTCCTTCCGAGTGATTTTTGTGTCATCTATTAATGAAATTAATTAATGAATTGTGACCACCTCCCCTTTTTTTCCTTAAACACCATTTTTTTTTTATTTTTCCTTTATTTTTTTGGCCGACAACAGCTGCAGGCTCTTGAAAACTTTTTATTATAATATTTTAATAAGTTTTCTTTTACTTTGATATGTAAATGAGGCAGTTTGTTGGGTCAGTGGGAAAGTTTATCTGAGAATATACTAATATATGGAATGTATGGAATGGTTTTTGCGGAAAATGTAATGATTAAGCCACTTCTTTGGGATAATCTTTTCATTGTTTGTATCTTAGCCACCTTACTTTTATAGGTTTCTCATAAAGCCATAATTTGCTGCTTCCCAAGCAAACTCTGCGTATACGCAATTTCCCCAAAAGCTGTTAAAGTTCTGGCTGAATTTAATGAAACGTAATCATGAAATGCATTTGTGGCCACATTTTCCACTCCTTTATTGGCCTTTCCTTGCAGCATTTTATGCGAGTTGGGCGAAACTTTTAAAAGCGTTTTTTATGATTTGCTCCGCCTAATTGCTTCATCTTTCCGTGGTCCAGATTTTATGCTAAAAGTTCAGCTCCCTCCCACTTATTAGTTTTCCACCAGCCAATCAGTGGCTGTCAATCAACTAGCAGAAAATTTCTAATTGCCGGGTGAAAATCATAATTCTCAACTTACAGCCATAAGCGCATCATCAAACGGGCCGACAGGCCAATCTTGGCAGGCTTAAGTCTTTAAGGATGTCAGAGGCGTTGACAAATTACAAGGGACAACGGGGCAGCGAAGAGGGCGAAAAATGAAGAAAACGGAGAAAATCCAGGCAGCCAGCCAGCCAGCAAACCGAGCGCGAAAATGGCCAAAAGGGGTCGCGCAACAAGGCATTGCACTTAGCTTGACCAGCTGGCCCCTTGACTCCGAGCACCCCATTCCCATCTCCACCTACACCTCCCCTTTTTGGCCAAGTGCAACTTTAGCTTTGACTGCACATTTTATTTGTGCCAATGATTTTCTAATTTAAGAGGGGGGTGTGGGTGGAAAAACAATTTCCCGCCCAGCATGGATTGCACATCGACCACTGCAGAATGTCTGTCAGCGACAAGAGATCGACTTTGTGGCAGCGAACCAGCAAAAACAGGAGCAGCAGCAAAAACAGCATAAACAACAAAAGCGACAACGAAATTAATTGAAAAATCACATAGGGAGGACCCACAGTATACAAGTCAGTCAGTCGGGGAGGATTTAAACTCATCTCGTCATGGTTTTTATGGTGCCAATCCAACCCAATGCCCCGCTGTCGATGCCACATTTTTAATTTAGCCCGCGTGGAAACGATGGACCGTCGATGGCATTGTCTTCTCGCCCTGCCCAGTGATTCACTTCTGTTCTCCGTTTCCCACTGGTTCAATAAACCAGCGAACAATTCCGGACCAACTGCTGGCCAGGGACTCCAGCTTGCATCCACTTTAAATGTAGTAAATTTTGATTTGCCTGCCAACGCTGCATCTATAGCTTTCCATCATCGTTTCAGCTATCGCGTTTTTTCCCTTCTACTATTACTGCCGCCAGTCCCATTTGTGGCCATTTAGCGAAAGTTTTTTAAATTAAGGGTATGTGTGTATTGTAAGGCAGCTTAGGAAATTAGAGATTAGTTTAAATCTTTTTATATTTAGCAATTTGAATGTAAACTTTTGATATAGTAAATACTCAAATTGAGATCGGGAACAAAATAAAAAATGTTACGAAAAATATGTACGATTTTTGGGGTAAAATAATTATAATAAATTATATTGTATATAATTAAATATGGTGTTAAATTGAGTATCAAAACTAAATTATATTTTAATATCTACTTGATTTGTTGGAATACGTTTCCAGAACAGATATTTAAAATATTGTTGTTTTAAACGATGGTTTGTCGTTTTAGGGGACATATCCATTCGCCCTTATCCAACTTATTTGAAGTTCGCCGCCATTACTTTTTTCCGGCTGTCATTAACTGTGGAATTAGTTTACTGTGCTGCGACGACGGCATCATGTGAGACTCCACGATCCGACTGTACACAGAAACAGAAGGGCAAACACACGAGGAGCTCCTGGGATGATATACAAACAGAGGCCTGCCGATGTGGCCCAGGACTCATTCGACTGGTGTCCTGCACACAGTTGGCCAACATTTGCTCAGTTTTGGGTCGCTTGGCTGGCTTTCGCTGTTGCTGTTGCTATTGCTGCTGCCTGCCTTGTTATTAACATGGCTTATTGCTGGCCATAATGGGCGCACCTCGTCCCTGTCAACCAGTTTCCCCTTATATAAGTATATGTATATGTGTGTGTGAGAGAGTGGTGTTTGCTCCTGCGGTTGTTAGCCTGTGTGCTAGCTCGTTCGTTTGTGTTTTTGTTTGCCGAGCGGTCGTGCAACTGCACACATGTACATATATACCGTAGATGTTTGGCCAGCAGATTTCCCCAGCGATTGCCTTTGAAGCAGCTACTCCTCGGAATTTTTTGAGCTTCCCCCGGTTATTCCCCCAAGTTCACTTTGTTAAGCGTCCTTCGGAGCATCCTAAACTTCTTGGTTAAACAGTTTGCCATGGCCCTTAACATATGGCAACGATTTTAAATTGGCCTGCTCACTTACCCACCTCCGTTTTCTCCCAAAGGCGGAGGGAAATTGCAGACAATTTCAGTTCGTTTTAAGCACAATAAATTAAATTAAAACACTGAATGGCCAGCGCAATTGTGAATTGATTGCACCGACAATGGAAATTATGATTGATTTTAAGCCCACCCCCACTCTCCCCAGCCGGAAAACGGTCTGCACTCATGTTCGTTTTAATAGTTGTCATCAGCGACAGCGCCAGTGTCATCGCACCATCAATATGACAATGTACGACGTGGCGTATGCTTGACAACAATGAAAGTGGGGATAAATGCATTTCGTGCTCGGCAACATTGTGTACGGGTTATACTCTTCTTGGCTGCCCCCGGCACTTCCCCTTCCGCGGGAAATAAATAATGAAAATGCAATAAAAACAGCAATGAAAATGACTCCAAGGGGATCGAAACTTCCAGTACCCTATTTGAAAATATTATTCTTGTTCTAGTTGCATCTGTAACAAATTGTTTTGATATGAAGCAAAGAATTCTTAAGGGAAGATAGGCAGATAATTTACTTTCAAATTACTGGATGAAATTAATGCAACGAAATTATTTGTTGCATAACTGAAAGTCAAGCACCTAAAGTGTATATCTTGAAATAAAGCAACATGGCGTCAGCTTCCGGCAGTTTCGTATTGCATCGATTCTGCTGCATACTTATGAGCTGTTTCCGTTTCTGATTTCACAATGTGTATGTGCTCTTGGTTAATTAAGCTCACCTTTTGGCAGCAATCCGTTCTCAATGATTCGAGCCTCGAGCAGCAGGCGCGGCAGGAGCAGGCAAAGGGCAATCAGGATGTGGACGAAGGCCGCAGTGGGTCCGCCATGGGTCCAAAGGGCTCGAAGGGTGCCGCCCCGCGACTCCTCCTCCAGGCCATCGTGCGGAGAAAGCGTGCACCGGCGCTCCCTGGCACCGGTGGCCAATTTGATGCCGTCGTTTGCCAAGTTGCCAACCTGTCGAGTAGTCCACAAAATTTGAGATTATTTAAATGAAATATATATATTCGAGTACTTTTGGTCCCCAGCAGATTCAGAGGGCTGTAACAGGGGAAATAGTTCACATATGCAAATGATCTGCCGAGGGGAGGATTAAATTAAGCAGAGCCAAGGACTTGGCACTGAATGCTTATTGATTCGACCTCGCTTTCGCTTTTGCCTCATGAGCGGAAATTGAAAATTTCCCAAGACTCACTCAACTTCCTGGCAAATGTGCATGCATATGCAATTTAATTTTCTCAAATATACGGTAGAATAATAAATTAAAGCATAATTGCTAGCACAATGAAACAGAAAACACTGTACATTAGAACAAAGGTAATAAAAACAAGAGAGAACGCTATAGTCGGGTGCCCCGACTATCAGATACCCGTTACTCAGGTAAAGGGAGTGCGAGGGAGATGGAGATAGAAACTTTGATCACGCATAACTTTTTAACGAATGGTCCGATTTGAAAAATTTCTTCTACATTTCGATAGGTATTGATAAACACAATAAAACTGCGTTTTTACTTTTTCGAAATATTTAAATTTTTAAAATCGTATATAAGCGATTGTGGGCGTTAAAGGGGGCGTGGCACCTTTTTGAAACAAACTTGCGCTGCGTAGGAACTCCTAGAATCTGCATGCAAAATGCCAATCTTCTAGCTTTTATAGTTTCCGAGATCTCAGCGTTCATACGGACAGACAGACGGACAGACAGACGGACAGACGGACATGGCTATATCGACTCGGCTAGTGACCCTGATCAAGAATATATATACTTTATAGGGTCGGAAACGCTTCCTTCTACCTGTTACATACTTTTGCACGAATACAATATACCCTTTTACTCTACGAGTAACGGGTATAAATATAAATTGTTGGTTTTTCTAACAAAAATTTAGCAGTTTTATATCAATAAAAGTTTAAAGTTTTTTTAGGTCCATTACACACAGTTAACTTATTGATTTACCACTTTCAATTTACAAAGTGTACAAAAAATCAAAGATCAATAAATTAAAAAAAAAAAACAAGAAAGGAAAGCTAACTTCGGGCGGAGCCGAAGTTGATATACCCTTGCAGAATATTCTGTAAATAATATTCTCCAAAATTATTCATATGATGCATTCTTAATACAAATAAAAATCCCAACTTCCTAACTTTAAAAACACCAAAGTTATGGCAATTTCAATCGTTCAGTTATATGGCAGCTATAGGATATAGTCGGCCGATCCCTATAAAATTTGGTAGGTCGGATTGATTGGCCAAATATAAAACCCATAGAAAATCCCAACTTCCTAACTCTAAAAACACCAAAGTTATGCTATTTCCTATCGTTATATGGGAGCTATAGGATATAGTCGGCCGATCCTTATGAAATTTGGTAGGTCGAATTGATTGGCCAAATAAAGAAGCCATAGAAAATCCCAACTTCCTAACTTTACAAACAGCAGAGTTATGGCATTTCCTATCGTTCAGTTATATGGCAGCTATAGGATATAGTCGGCCGATCCCGGCCGTTCCGACTTATATACTGCGTGCAAAGGAAAGAAGGGTGTGTGCAAAGTTTCAATTCGATAGCTTTAAAACTGAGAGACTAGTTCGCGTAGAAACAGACAGACGGACAGACGGACAGACGGACAGACGGACATGGCTATATCAACTCAGGAGGTGATCCTGATCAAGAATATATATACTTTATAGGGTCGGAGATGTCTCCTTCACTGCGTTGCACACTTTTGACCAAAATTATAATACCCTCTGCAAGGGTATAATAAATTATTTAAAGATAAATTAATTTAACAATAAGGTGTAAATTAGTAACATTAACATTTATTAGGCTGAGTCAATAAGTTTACCAATACTTCAATTAGCTTAGGATAAGTATCAATTAGTCTTTAAATATCAATGCTGACGTGACTTATATTTTAATTAGCTTAGGTTAAGTATCAATTATTCTTGGAATATCAATATCGTCGTGACGTTGAATAAAATCCAATCTCAGGCTGCAAATAAATATGTAATCGATGTTAATTTGCTTCTGCTCGCGTTTCTCAAAATCAATAGCATCTACTATTTTCGCTGAATAAATTACTCAACTGTGAATATATCAAGCAGGAAAAGCATTCCATAATTGCCTGCGAATGAAAACAAGGACTGTCAAAGTGATGTCCTTGGTTGACCGCACACCAGTCCAACTGCGCGACGGACAATTTAGTGTACTCGTCCCTCGGGCCAGAGGCAATTAACAAAAAAATATTCACATCTAAAAACGACTAAAAGTGCGAGAAAACTTCAATTGAACATGTGTAGAGCAGAAACAAAAATCCGGACAAAAAGTGCTTTTGTGTTGTGTGTTTTAATGCATTTTTTATGCGCTCAAAATGCGAACACATCGCGATTTGAGCGACAGAGTGAGAGAAACCAAAGCATTGCGCATACGACGCGTTGGCGCATAAACAACAGCAACAAAATAAAGAAAACGTTGCACGTGACAAATGGCGAAATGAAATATTTATATACGCGCACCCATGCAATATACATGCATCTATTATTTCCCATATATATTCTCACGCTCCCTCCACATTTATTTGCGCGAGCTGGAAAAAAAGAGCATTAAAATCACGTGCACTATACATATATAAATAAATGTGAGCTGTCGGGCTTTTAAATTAAAAACAAGCAGACATCAGCATGATGAAGGAGCTGAATCTGAATCAGGATCTGAAGCAAAAACACCAGGAGCAGAAAATGGAACTCGACTCGTTCACTTTGTTTTGCAGCGCTCCGGTTTCGGTTTTGTTTCGTTTGGTTTGGTTTTGGTTTCGCAACGTTTCGGGATACAATGATTGCAATTTGCAAAAAGTGAAGTGCATTCAAAGTGCATACGGGGAGCGGGAGATAAGTTGAGTGCCAGACAGATAATACATTTAAATGTGCCAACATTTCGCAGTTCCCCCACCGCCGGCGAATCATCTCTAAATCATGTCACTGCATGCACTCCCTCATTAACGTCTTAAACTAGAAAAACCTCTAGGATGTGTTTTCAACTACAAAGGAAAAGACATTTTGAAAGATAAACTAGTTTCAAAAAACATCTTCAAAATAACACAAGTTTTTAATTTTACCAACTTGTTATTAAAGAAGAAATGTGGATAAACGTATAATCAGCTTTATGCAAGAGTCATTAAAAAAACATATTCAGCTTATTCCTGCTTAAATAAAAGAATGGAAATCATTCTAACAAACACGGTCTCTGCACTTATACACCAACTATACTGAACGAGCTCGCTTCCGGCATTTAAAAGTTATTTGCTTGGAGCACCTCATCCAATGTTGGTCAACCATTTCGTTAGGAACCCACGCCGCATAGGGAGTGTGGTTCGTCCTGCCACCCCTTCGTTTCATTCGATTAATTTCAAATGCTGTGCAAATATGAAAGTCGCAAAGTTTTCGCATATCGTTGTTATGGTTGTGACAGTTTGCCAACTCCGTGGTGGACATGCTCTTTTGCCCGTTTTACCCAGATTTCCCCGGCTTTGAAGAGCACCCTTTCCACTTTTTCCAATTGCCCCAAGCCTTATCGGTCGACACATAGTCGTACCCCGAGGAATAAACGTAATTGTGACTGGTCTGGTGTTCTGTCTGTCTGCTGGCAAAAACTAAGCAAAACTATGAACTTCTGGTGCTGCTCCTGTTACTCGTTCTGATTTCGGGACTCTGGTTTCTAGTCTCTGCTAGGGTCCTGATAGCCACGCCTCAATGGTCAATGTTGGGATTGTAGTTTGCAACCAATTTCTGTTCGTTGTAGTTGCTGTTGCCTTTTATTAAACGTTCGGTGACGTGTGATGAAGCCCTTCCCCCGGCTGACTGTGTTTTTTCACCACCCCTTCCCTTTGTCACACTGCTCGTTGGCGGTTTTCGGTTTTCAGTAGTTTTCCCCCGCATTGCCCCACGCTTTCCTCGCTTTTCATCAGCCTCTGTCTGGCCGCTGACTGATAGGCAGCTTTTGCCAGCATTTTTCGACTGCTCTTGATGATGTTGTGTTGTTGGTGCCGCTGCCGTTTTTGTGGTTGTCTGGCCGCAGTAAAATAAATATTTGCATACAATTTGTATACTCTTTTGTAGTGTCAAAAAACTCACGCAGAGATTTTTGTGATCGGTCCATGAATATTTAAAAGGAAATCAATAAAAAGTTGAAAAGTGTAAGGAATCAGCAACCAAAATACAATTTCCTCAAATTTTTGTTTTATTTAAAAATCTTTTTTTCAAATTGATATTGCATAGCCACAATTAATAAATCAACAAGCTTTAATGTGCTAAGTTTAGAATACCAACACATAATTAATGTTCTTTCGCATATTAAACCAATGACTTCCATTTGAAAATAGGTATTGACAGCAGAAATAGCCATTCGTTTTGCGAAATCCATAGCCTTTCTGATGGCCGACCATATTTTCCGTTTTGCTATCGACATGACTAAATCTAAACATTCTAACAAAATTTTAATAAGTGCGAAGCGTTTTACTTATACCCAAACATGTCGGCTAAGAATATTTCCGTTACCAAGCCAATACCCTTTCACCAAGAGGAGCATAATCAACTCTTCCTGGGACATTACGCTACGTAGTTAATGGAATTACGTATTCGAGGACTGAAGGGGACGAAGGATAAAGGAGGACAAGTGACGCCGCTTGGAGCTGGCCGACTTCCTGTGATAGGAATCATGGTCAGTCTGCTGTCACAGCCAATGGTCAGTCTGTGGCGGGCCATAAACTGGGGCCATTCACTCCACTTTGAATCTCCCACACTAGTTTCCAGCAGCTTCCTTCCATTTCGCTTGTTTTAAAAACAAGCCAATTATTTGTGAAAACTTTCAGTTGGAGCGGGTCCTGGGAAAAACAGATATGGGGACGTAGACTTGGAAGGACATCCACTGTGGCAGGAACAGAGGCAAAAACAGTTAGAAAACAAGAGAGAACGCTATAGTCGGGTGCCCCGACTATCAGATACCCGTTACTCAGGTAAAAGGAGTGCGAGGGAGATGGAGATAGAAACTTTGATCACGCATAACTTTTTAACGAATGGTCCGATTTGAAAAATTCTACATTTCGATAGGTATTGATAAACACAATAAAACTGCATTTTTACTTTTCCGAAATATTTAAGTTTTTAAAATTGTATATGAGCGGTTGTGGGCGTTAAAGGGGGCGTGGCACCTTTTTGAAACAAACTTGCGCTGCGTAGGAACTCCTAGAATCTGCATGCAAAATGCCAATCTTCTAGCTTTTATAGTTTCCGAGATCTCAGCGTTCATACGGACAGACAGACGGACAGACAGAAGGACAGACAGACGGACAGACGGACAGACGGACATGGCTAGATCGACTCGGCTAGTGATCCTGAACAAGAATATATATACTTTATAGGGTCGGAAACGCTTCCTTACCTACTTTTGCACGAATACAATATACCCTTTTACTCTACGAGTAACGGGTATAATAAAGTGCTAGAAAAACCCATCTTATTGTATTAATAATCATCAACATAATAAATTTAACCGTAATTTTTTAAAAACAACTCCTCACGCGTTATAACTGATAGAAAATGTGTTTTAGAACACGTATTATACAAAAACAAGAGAGAACACTATAGTCGGGTGCCCTGACTATCAGATACCCGTTACTCAGGTAAAAGGAGTGCGAGGGAGATGGAGATAGAAACTTTGATCACGCATAACTTTTAAACGAATGGTCCGATTTGAAAAATTTCTTCTACACTTCGATAGGTATTGATAAACACAATAAAACTGCATTTTTACTTTTCCGAAATATTTAAATTTATATTTAAATAAAATCGTATATAAGAGATTGTGGGCGTTAAAGGGGGCGTGGCACCTTTTTGAAACAAACTTGCGCTGCGTAGGAACTCCTAAAATCTGCATGCAAAATGCCAATCTTCTAGCTTTTATAGTTTCCGAGATCTCAGCGTTCATACGGACGGACAGACGGACAGACGGACATGGCTAGATCGACTCGGCTAGTGATCCTGAACAAGAATATATATACTTTATAGGGTCGGAAACGCTTCCTTCTACCTGTTACATACTTTTGCACGAATACAATATACCCTTTTACTCTACGAGTAACGGGTATAAATACCATATTTAATTTCTTCTTCCATAAAGCAATCGCTTTATTTGTAATTTATTAATAGATAGTAGTACAAATTATAATTCTATCAAGGTCATCATAAATTGTCTAAGGACTTTATTCAAAGGAAATTAATAACAAGTCCAAAAATTATGTCTTAACTTCAGACATATGTTGTATGCTTTGAGGGACTGCCATTTTTTTCAGTGTAGAGACCCCTAACCTCCCTTTTCGTACCTCTCTTCATATCTGTCTTTCATTTTAAGTGGCTTTTACCAGAAACAAGGAGTGAAAGAGTAAAAGGTGGTAAAGAAAATGCCGTTTGTCGGTGATTGTATTTTTCTATCGAGCTTTTACCATCATCGCCTGCCGTACACTCTATAAATAGATGATAAATAAAATACAAACCAACTGTATACGAGGCATAGGAACCACCAAGAGGGAAATGGACAAGGGAAAACCATAATTGCATTTATTATGCTGATAAAAACAGAGACACTGGGAAAGGGGTGAAAGGAGCACACACACAGGACATACCACTGTGTGTGCTGGAGAAGGCACAACGACGAGTGTCCATGTCCATGTGTGCGTCTCTACTGTCAGCCATTTTGCGGATCCTCTGAAAAGGACCCGCAACGTATGCTGCTCCTGGTCCTGCTGATGCTGCTGCTGTTGCTGTTTTTGTTTGCAAATAAATTTAATAACGAAAATAATGCCACTAAAAATAATTCACACAAGCACAAAGAGCAGAATACAGGCGAAATGGAGCCACTGCAGCGGCCGAGACAGCAAAAAAATTTAATTATTGAGTGCAACCGAGTACACTCGCGCAGATAGAGGACACTCCCGTACACAGTTAATTATTGCAGGAGCATGATCCCGGTTAAAAACGCATTGGAACAAAGCGGCCACTACAACAGCCACTCACCTTAAACACGGCCGAAGTGAAAAAGACTGGCAACAGGATAAATACCACTCCAGAGAGTACAATCTGCAGATTCAGCTCGGCGACGGGCTCGATTTTCCAGGGTATTAGTGAGCAGCCTGCAAAGATAAAAATAAATAAAACAGTCTATTTAAACTGACAATTGCTTCAAACTTTCTACCCACAAAATGTGCAATAAGCTACAATCTCTTAATCTCCACCATGAAAACTTGATATTCATTTAATTTTTAAGACCAGTAGCAAATGGATAATAAAATAAAAGACTCTTTTGACAATGTATAGAAATGCAATTTATTGCATCATTATTCCGAGGAAAATATGATTAAAATAAAAAATCATTCGTGTAGGAGGTAAGTTAAATGTATATTGTTGACAAAACTAAACCAAATAAAAAGAATTATTTATTTTACTGTTAAGAATACCACAGAGAAAAAGACCAACACTTTTTCTTTAATTTGCAAACTTTTAAAAAATATAGAAAAATTTTTGTCAAAATATATAAAAATATATAAAAGCTGTCTGCAAGGTTTTAAATAAAGCAATAATATTTGTAGGGAAATTGTTGCGTAAACTCACCCAGGAACCTGTAGGCCCCATGCATGGCTAAGTATCCCTGGAACAGGGTGAGCAGCACCCCATACCAGATGGACCAGAGCGAGTTGAGGTGCAGATAGCTGCCGGAGTCGTGGCCAGAGTGCTGGAGGCTGGTGTAGCGGCTTTGGTGGCGCTTCGACTTGATGTACTTGGCCTGCAGCTGCTGCTGCTGCTGGGTGAGACTACTGCTAGCCGTGGTGGCAGTCGTCATCACCGAGTTGCACAGACTTGAGTTGTGGCTGCCGCCGCCTCCAGATGAGACTCCGCCGGCTGCAGATCCTTGGTGCTTGCCTCCCATTCTCGCTGGGGGATTCGACTTTGTTTGCCTTTCAATGCTCCACTAGCTTTTGTTACCGCTACTCGGGTTTTTATCGCTCAACGCGACAGCGAATAATGTTGACAATCAATTTCTGTCTATCGCCCCGCACTATTTGTATTGATTTTGTATTGATTCTGAACACTGATTTTCTATTTACTCAAGTGCTGCTGCTGCTGATGATGATGATGATGTTGCTGCTGCTCATTGTTTTGGGCATTTCCCATTCCAGTGGCTGGCGGCGTGGATAATATTTGTTCGCTGATATGGCTCATTATAGCGTCCAACAATTCTATTTGCTGGCGCATATTTGTGGAAATTCGTGTCGTTTTCCCACACTTTGATTGACACTGATTTGCTGTGTCTGCAATCACAGAGGAAAAATAAATGCGAAAATCAGTTGTGGTGGAAATAAATCACATAAATATTTGAAAAATAAAAATAGGTAAGAGATTGAAATGTTAAATTACACTTCAGTCGCAGCTCAAACCGAAACATTTTTAAGCACATATTAATTAAATTTGAATAAATCAAAATATATAAGCAATAGGTATGCATTTCATCAAATTGTCAAATCATCAAATACATCCACTAAACAAGTCGCCTGCAGTTTTATTGTTACTATGTTTTTAATTAACCATTCTATTATGTAATTAGGCAGACAATTATCAATCTGCAAATCGCTTAAAAAATACATGACATTTTTAAAGCTCACTTAAACCATAAATAATTAATCGTCGAGCGCAAATCCGAGCCGTGTTTTAATTAGTCACGTACGGGTTTCCAGCTTTTTCTGCTGCTGGCCCAAGGCCAAATTGACGCGTTCAAATTGGCAACAATTTAAATAAGATTACAGCTCCCAAAACGAATATCAGAGAGGGGTGAAACTATAAATCAATCCGCTAGGGGAAATGGTGGAGAAATTACTGCCCGTTCGGTGTCTATAAACCAATTTGGCACATGAGAGTTGGAGTCCCTGCCGTTTTTGGGCGTTGCGTTATATTGCTGTTGCTGTTGCTGCTGGGTGTCGCATGTTTCTGTTGGGTGTTGTTGGCGCTGTTGGCTGTCGCATAATTAAGGCAACGCTCGTTGCCAGACAGACAAATGCGTCGGAAGCAATGCAGCCGGGGAATGGGCGAGACAGAGGCGGAACCTCCAGGGAGAAGCCTCCTTTGTCTGGGCTCTTGTTTTATGCATCGCGCCTCGTATTCTGCCACATCGAAAGCAGCATAATTATAGGCCAAAAAGACACTTTCCAAAAAAAATTAGTTCGAAAATAAAAAAAATCATTAATACTAGTTAGCCAGAAATTACTAAATTTGTTCAGAAACATTTTGTTCTACTTTTTCAAGTGGCTTTGTTTAACTCAAATATATCTTTATTAAGTTTACACTTAGATCTACTTTTGTCAATATTAATTCTCAAATTGATAATGATAATTAGCTTTTATTTTCATATTTAAAAATTTAAAGTAGTGCGAAAGTGTTTCGACCATGTTCAAAAACTTTAAGCAATATGCTTCAAATTTTACAATTTTCCAACTAAACTTTTCTGTTTTTATTTAATTTAGAAGAATTTGGATGAAAATCTTCAAATGGTTTGATTTATTTCAGTGTACTTCCTTCTGCTTACCGAGTGAGAGGCAGGTAAACTATTTGCAGCTTTGCGTGTTGCAGTTGAATCTAACATGTGTAGAGCCGTTAACATTTTTGCCGGCTTTCAGCAAATGTTGCGTTTTGTTCAACACAACCGCGAGTTGGCCAAAAGGGAAATGGAAAATGGGAAACGCAGTTCCTTGGCCTTCCTTCCACTTTCCGCTTCTGCTTGCCATGCAAAAATAATAAAATGTTTGCAATTTGTTCGCGTCGACGTTGTTTGTAATTAAACGTGTTGCAACAACAAAGTTAACAAACGGCGGGAATGTGCCTTTATCCGCGTTCTTCTCGCTGCCCAGTAATTGACCCGATTTAATTGATAATGGCTGTTGTGAACAAGGTAATGTCAATGGCCCGAGCTATCCGCAGTAAATAATAGTAAGGCGCAAGTCAGTAGAGTTCAGTATATTTAAGAGACGTTAAAAGACAGATGGAAACTGTATTTCATTTTCACACATTAAATTATCTAAAATTGCTAAGACTTCTGTTGTTTTCATTTTGAAATTTAATTTGCAAATTTAAAAATATCAAAGGATCTTTCTGTTCTTTAATACCTACAACTAATTTATTAAATCATAGTTGCCAATTCATCCTTGAAACATTATATGCTTGATGTTTAACCACAATCTGCTACCTTATTCATACAAAATCTAGCAAACATTGTCAGCCATGATCCTGTAAGTCCTGTTCCGTTTACCAGAGCCTCATGTTGATATTAATTTTATGTTAATTACAATCTCCACCAGGCTCCGCAGCAAGGAGTTCTGTTTCATGTTGCTTGTCTACAGCACAGTGGAGTTCCGGGGGCCATGTGGCTGCGTCCCAGGGAAATGGGGGGTGGTTAATGTGCACCCAAGGCAACCCATCCAAGCACTCCCTGGAGTTCCTTCCTCCTTCCTGTTTTGACATACCCAACATCAGATTAACCAGCCGCAAAAGTCATAAATGCAGATGTTTACATTTCTTTTTCCCGCTCCAGCTCTCTTCTTCAGTGGCTTTCCTTTGGGGCATTTTCTTTGTCTTTTGCCGGTGCAGCTGAATGGGGGGAGGGGAGTGGGGATTTTTTGGAGGGTGGTTTGGGTGTTTTTGGGACCCAGTGAGGAGATAGAGCAAGAACTTTACCCCTGTCCTTGGGGCAATTTGTCGCGTTCGCACGACTTTTACGCAGATGAAACAGCCACTTTATAAGCGTCGAGAGGTGTGTGAGTGCACAGGAACAAAATTATAATCAAATGTATCTTAAATATTATTTGTATTTCTAATTTTATAAAATTAACCTGTAGTTGTGGATTTATAAAAGATTTTTTCCATCATTTAATGTGAAACATGCACTTATAAATAATGCCATTGAATTCATTTTAAAAATTTTACATTTTAATATTTTCCAATTGAATTGAAATATCAAACTTTTTCCAGTGCATGTGTGTTCTTTCCTTGGCATTTCCTTGGTGTGTCCTGACGTAAAATTAAAATGTTTTGCTCTGAATGCAGAGACAGATAACGTGGGTTCTTCTTCGTTTTTTTGCACCCCCTTCCTGCTGTTAATGCAAATTAAAAACTTCACTCAACTGCATTTATTTGGTTAGCACAGTTCTCTCCGTCTTTCACACTCTTATTTCCACTTTTTCATATTCCACGTCCCCTTCTCATCCCACTAGTGTGACTCATTTTTTCGGGTTTTCTTATTTACCCCCTCCAAAGACGCAGACTCAGGTTCACTTAAGCTTTCCGCCCCCAAGAACAGAGGGGGAAAATACAGCAAAATATGCTAAATGGCACTTGGCACCCCACAATTCTCCCCTCGTTCCCCATAACCCTCCCTTCTTGAGTTCCAGACTCACACATTGCCAGTGGCATACTCAAGTGGGCCACTCCGGCTAATTTATATGGGCAAGCAGCTTCTTTCATTCCACTTCTACTTCATTTGTCTCGTTCTGAACAACCCCTTCTACATTTTCTACTCGTTTTCTTATTTTTGATGGGTGAGCGGTCACTACTGAAGAGCTGGACAAAGAAAAACATTCCAAATTTTCATCTTTGTGCAATTTCCTTGAAGCTTATATATTTATTTAAACTGCCATTGAAATGGCTTTTCTGCTTTTTCACAATTTTGCATAAATGAAAATGTTGCATTTTCCTCGCCGCATCATTTACTCTCGTCCTTTTTTTCTTCTTTCAAAATCAAACACAATGGAAACTCGCTTTCTTCTGCTGCATCTCGGCAGTTGGTTTTGTTACTGAAAGCGTGACAAATGTGAGTACACTGAGAATACAAATTGTGACAAAAATAAGATAAGTTACTCAAAAGATCTAAAAAAAAAAGAAAACAAAAAGTTGAATTCAACCGTATCTTGTCTAAAAAAAACAATTTTCTTTTAAAAAAATTTAAGACGAATTGAAAAAAGTGCCTAATTCTTTTCATTATTTACCGAATTTCAAAATTTAAGCTGGACTTTTTCTGACTGCAACATCTTCCCTTCAGCGGCCAAGTTTCTTTTCACCCCTCTGCAACATCGTGACTCACTTGTTAAATGTATTTTCAGCAAGAGTTGCCAACAAACATGGACAAAGGAAAAAGAGAGAAGAATTTATTTTCTGCATTGGCTGGCAAAAGTTTTTGGCTTAGCTTGGTGGTGGGGTACAGGGAGGGCTGCACGTGGCATGTTTTGAATTGGATTTACACATGTGCCGAGTTAATACGTGTTACCCCCCTTTTCCACCATCGGATGACATTTTTTTCAATTTCAACTTTCCAGCTGGCAATACGTGAGTAAGCCGAAAATGTGTTGCCTACTTTCTGGGGCCCGAATAATCCCCCAAAACTTTAACACAATATAGGTACAATTAATTTTGATTTATTACTCAGTGCAGAAGGACCAACACTAAAATTATGTAAAACTTGCCAAAACATAACTCAAATGCTGTTATTAAAATAAATTTTTTTTATTCGTACGTCTAGTGCGCAACTAGGTCATAAATGCCCCGGGTAACCCGAAATTACCAAAATAAACAACAGCCGAATAAAAAGAAACCCACAAGGGAGTGGGAAAATTTATGACTGCAATTAAATCGCTACCAGCGGGAAAATAAAATTAAAATAAAACATAATAAACTCTATAAATTAGAATGCGAATCGCATAAAATGGCACCAAATGAAAGGAGAGAACATTGTCTGCATGTAAATTATCGCATCGAGGGCGCGTTCACCAACACTGTGCTGCACCGCCCATTCAAAACCCCTAAAACCAAACCACCCAAAGCCAGGGCAACAACAAATGAGCCACATGCCACCACTTGCAGGCGGGCTAAGCCAAATATCGCGTTGAAATGTTACCAATTTTGAGAGTGCTTAAATTGCGTTACACGGCAAATGGGGGTAAACGAGGAGTTCAAAGTTTGAGGGATGTGGCACCCCTCTACTGGGTCACCAGCTCCCCATGGAGATTCTGTCGCTTGCATTTCCAGAGAGTACTTTCCCCCGGGTTCCGGGTCGTAAAAATGCCGGGGAATTTATCGCAATCGAATGGATTTTTCGAAGGGTAAAACTCTGGAAGGGTGTGGTGGTGTCCTGTTATTGTGCAATCGTCGTAGTCAGCGGTTTGTTGTTGTGCACATTGCATGAGTGAGTTTGGCAGGCTCAAAAAATATTCAAAGCGAAAACTTTTCCCGCTTAAGAAAATCGATGAATCCCCGGAACAACATCAATGAAACCCCCATCAAACCACCCTTCTGTGTTGTACAGGTGGGCTGAGGGCTCACGACACGCCATATTAAGCGGCATTTTGTTTTGACATTTCCTCTGGGCTGCCTACTTTTGAGGCAAAACCAAAACAAGAATAGGGCAAGAAAAAAACAAATTTTAGGAATGAGGAGAGGTTAAAGAAAAACTGGAACTGCGCACTTGGCAAAAAAAAAATACAGCAAACGAAAGGCACACAAAAAATAAGAAAGTAAAAAGGACATGAAAGCCGCTTTCATCAAATGTTGCACAAGTAGTACACGAAAGGCTGAGCGGAAAATGTACCATTTTAACAAGGGTCATCTAGGGAAAGAGTTAACAAGATTGAAAAGTACTCTTATGTACCAACAAATTACAAAGGACATTTTTGAGTTAAGCGCTATATAGAAATTTCTGGAATTACTTATATTCAATGAAAATAAAAAATCATACACCTTATGAACCATAACATAATTTAAAGAGAAACAAGATTCAGACGTTGTTTATCAATCATCTTATTCTATAAACAAATATGCAACAAAAAAAAACAATAAACTAAGGAAATACATTTTTATTGGCTATATAATTTGTGATTGTTCTAATTTAAAACTAATGTTAACTGATATACTCGATTGATTAACTGATATCCTCACAATTTTTCTTTCTTTCTTTAGCAACATAAACAAGTTGCTGATAATATGTGTAGCCCTTGGCGAAACAGTAACCCATTTATTTCTATTCTTTTATTTCTTTTACAATTTTTCCAGAGACGCAATCGCTGCTCCTGACAATCATTTCCTTTCAATTTCAGCGGCTAAAATGGGTTTTTTAATTAAGCCGTAGGAGAAATGGCCAGAACGGCAGAAACAACAATATTTCCCATCTGCCTCAGTCCCTCAGTAGTGATACGCCGACAGCGATATCAACACAAGCTAACCGACTGACCAACTGGCTATGAGCTGCTCATGTGAGTGGTAAACAAACAGAAGGGAAAACCCAAGCGGAAAAAAGGAAAATTCTGCCTTTAGCTGAAAATGGAAATGGCGGGAATGGGAAGTGGGAAAAATCGTGGCTCATAATGATTACATTGCAATTGAAATCAACTTTGGCATGTTCGTTTGACGGCCGTGCTGTGGGCACAAAAACCACAGCTCAACGGGGCGTATGCTCAATATTGATTCATAAACATATTTGGGCAAGTTAAGCCCATACAAGCACACATTGGAAATATAGAAAACAGAATGATGTGACTTGGCCAGGATTTAATTGAATTTGTATTGTGTGCGAAATTGCAAAATCTGTTACAAGCATTTTCACTAAAGCCATCAGTAAGCTATTGAATAAATTATCCACACTCGATTCTCTACATTTCTGCACATTTTAGCAATAAATTGATGCAATTTCTTGTATGTAAGGGGGGAAACCGCACAAAAACAATTGCAAATGTTGGGATTTATATGACAAGTTCAATTATTTGCCAGAGTGGCGAAAAGGAATGCAACATCACAGCCCAGCGACAGAGATATCGTCAGTCAGGAAATTTGAGCCAAAAGTATTTTGCTCAAGGAATAAACCGCAGTAAAGCGAACAGACGAGACAAAACAAGATAAAGGCAAAAACCACAGGGCAATAAAGGATCAGCCAGCCAAGTGACAGGACAAACTGGAGCTAAACCGAACCAAAGACTGACCTGACCCAACCTTCCAGCTGGTGGGAGCTATTAAAAATTGCACATGCCAGTAAAATTGAGACGGCAGCCAAAGTCGATACCAGAGGTTTCAATTTCACTTAATAACAAAACCGCAAGAGCCATTGGGCGGAGGAAAAACCATCATCAAATAGGGCAACAGACGATGAAGGAGCTGCGAAAGATGAGAAATGGCCAGTGGTCACATTTGAGAGAACAACAAAGTTGTTGCGAAGCTGGAAATACAAAGCGGAAAAATGCAACCACAGCTGGCAGCTGCTTTTCCTGCACAACTACCCCCATAAAAACACCTCCTTTAGCAGGTCTTTCACTGAAAACAAATTCAAAGTTTTAAAATATTTTTATAAAACCTTTTTTTTTACAACTATTAAAAAGATATAGAAACATTTATTTTCTTTTATAAACTGAAAATACATTTTAAGGCAATTTTAAATAGAACCTATTCTAAGATGATAACAATCAGTATTCAAAAATTTTATTTTTGCCATTGGATATTTCTTTTTCCAGCAGTGTTAAAATAAGGAAAACGTAAGCCAAGTCAGCAAATCAAATGGCATCCAGATGCAGATGCTGATGCCAAGTGCGTTTGGTTAGCAAAAAGGATTGTCAGGGGCGTAGGGAAAAAGGAGAGGAGTTATTTCAGCTGGCTGCCACATGAATGCCGATAGTTGTCAGAGATTATGACACGAGAATGCCACAAGCAGGACCCACCGACAGACAAAGACAGCTGGCTGGAAAATAAGGGGGTTCCCCAAAGGGGCTGGGAAAACTTTCAAGCAATGAACACATTTGCGCATATTTGCATAAAACTCGCTGCAAGGATGCAGAGAGATGCAGAAAAGGATGTGGTGGTGGTGGAATATGGAGGTTTGCCAGGGAAATGGCAGAGCAACTCAAACACTGACATTAAAAACGGCTCACTCTGACTTCACGAAGCTTCAATGCACTCTCTGAAATTCGATTTCCAAATGGAAATAGGCAAGTAAGCGAAAGGAAATTGCCTATCGGAAATATGGTTTAGCTGACGTTTCCTAATGGTTAAGATTTCTTGGTGAACGAAATTATTATTACTGCTAATGCTGGTATTATTTGTCGTTCTATTAAGATTTATTAAATTAAACAATTTCAGGAAGCCTGTATTTAACATAATAATTGCTTAACACGTCTTAAGCGAACAAATGAAGACTTAAATACTTATTAAATTTATACAAAATCATTACCAAATTTTACCAGTTTACCAGAAATTTCTATCAGAATACTTATCTGTTTTAATATCCAAATAAATGTAAAGCATCTATATTTTTAAAATCGGCGATGCCGCTGCATAGGAAATATTTTGCCATAAAACTTGATCAACTTGGGTGAACATGCAGAAAAGTGAGCACAGGATGAAAGGAAAAAAAATCGAGGGAGGGGTGGGCTGTGACTTCGTACTTATTGGGAATTGTGGAAGTTCATGCCTGAAGAAAACTCATAAAAACTGCTGACAACAACAAATAAAAATTGCAAAAATGTATTCCCAGAATGCTTTAAGCCCTGCTTGTGTGTGAGTGAGTGTGTCCTTTGCCGGCATCTTTATCTCCTTACAAACACACAGAAAGTCTATAAGGTTCTATAAGCTACGATTATTAAAAATGGAAAATATTTATCTACCCTGCAAAGGATTTGACGAGTAAAAGAAGAAGGCCAAAGCTGTTGTTCTCTTCCCATTTGATTGCAGTTTATGCATACGAATGAAGTTGTTTGGCACTTAACTTGGCCCACAAGAAAGATAGAAGCGGGTAGGCCAAGTTAAGATGGGCTAAAAACGAAGTTAGAGAAAAGACAAAATTGAAACAAAAGAAAACCCTAGACAATTTGCATTGAAATCGAGTACTGGTTCTTTGGTCAGGGAAAAGCTAAACGCAATACAGGTCTCAATTAAATTATAGAAAAAAGGTGGAGTGGCGGTGTGAGTACCAAAGGAGATTAGCTTAAGTTTCTGACTTAGTTAGTGGCTGAAAAAATAAAACTTTTGCCAGCGCAGAACAAAAAGAAAAAAAAGAAAAAAACCAAAGTTGGCTAAATTGAGGATAAAAATGCATTATTCATTTAAGGCGACCTTATATATTTCTCTCTCCCTCTCTCCTTGACTATTTTTCCCTGTTTCATTTTGTTGTATTCTCTCTCTTTCTCTGTTGCACTTCATCCCAACCATTAGTCAAAGCGTCAAGCGTAAAATGCTAAACTGAAATTTTGTGTTGAACAAATGTTGACAGCTAACGCGGCAAACTCCGCCCCCAGAAGCCACCTCCCGGATTTTCCCATGATTCTACCCAACTTTCCACCACCCCCACCGCCTGGGCAGCTCCATTAGGCGGCGCCCTTGACAGCTGCTGGCAACGATGGAAGCTCTGCGACAAAGTGACGCAAAGTTTAATTGAAATTCTAAAAGGAATTTGCACAAAACTCGGGCGGATAAGCAGTGGGGGAAAACAGCAAAGGACTGACTTCCCGCAACTTCAAATTAGTTTTACATATTATTAGGTATATTGAAAGGAAGCTAGAAGTCCGTTCCGTAACCAGATGGAAAGCAAACTCACAAATCGTTAAACATAATATTACAAGAATATTTTTTCATGTTGAGGAAAAAAGTACGAAACCCAAAACTTTTTAATGAGTGTACATCATTTTGAGCATGTACTACCAAAGTCATGAAAAAAATCTTTAAACAAATATAAATGTAGAAACATATTATAGTTTGTCTAACAATCTTACTTGAAGTACTTAAATTTTTAATTTTAGAAACCCTATTTCGTAAGCCTGATGGGCACATAATTTGTAATGCTCCTCTTAAGCCGCCAACTAAAATTCCCTTTGATTCTTTAGGCACTTTTGGTTACTTGATTGGTTACACTGCAGGTCGAAAGCCACTTGAAGAATGAAGAATGAATTTTCCATTTGGCCTTATGAAAATTAAATGAAGCCAAAGCTCAAAATTCCGAACCTACAAAAAGTGGATGCGAAAAGGGAGGAGGGTGCCAAAGTCAAGTGCCGCAAACGTTTAGGTTTCAGGGAGTTAAGAGGGCGTGCCTCTCATATGGCGCAAGCTGTTCATAATTTGTTTCCCCGCCCACGCAAAAGGGAAACTCCCAGCAAACAGAAGGAACATTTTTAAAAATTTTTTCTTGTTTATTCGCCGCTGGGCTTGACTCTTTCTGTCATTCCATTTTCCCCTCTGTTTTTTTTTTGTTGAAGTTTATTACATTCAACTTTCTTTGGGGGAAAGTTAAAGATTTCCAAATTGAAGCAGACAAATTTAATGTTGAGATAAGAAAATTTATAAGTGACACACACGCACACTGGTGAAATGCGAGCTACCAGCAAAAAGTGGATAAAAAGCAGGCTAAGAAAAGTTGTGGAGGCACATCTCCTGGAAACATGAAACTTTCTTCTTGATTTTTATTTTTTTGGGGAGGTTGGAAGAGGTTTAGAATCACAGCTGGCAGTTGAAAATAACACTTATCGTCCAAAAAAGGGGCTAAAAGGGGAAGGCGTCCTCTATAAAAGTGGGTTTATAGATATGCGATCTTTGCTTTTTATTGGCTTTCATGGGTTGCGAAGGAGGTGGAAAGCTCGACTGTCGTTTGTAGTTTTCCTACTCAACTTAATCCTTTCTTATTGAAAACCAAAAACGAGGCAAAAAGAGTGGCCCACCCAAGATATAAATCTTTATGTGTCTGAATGGCTCTCTCTGGCTGGTTGGTTGGCACGTGCGGCCTGAAAAGGAGTTTACAGCTGCTTGTGGGCCGGGAAAATGCCTGGTAACGCTTTAGACCAATTCGCAGTCGAGCAAATTTATGACTTGATTACAATACGCATACGCCCCATGGCCGGGGACAAAGAGAGCGACTCGGAAAAACGGCGGATGCCGGGATATTAAGGGGAAAAGCGAAGGAAAAACTTGTGTGCCGGCTGGTCTAAAGCAAATGGCAAATAATGTAATAATATGACAGAAGAAAAGAAGCCCGATAATGCACAAAAAACCACAACAACAATAACTTGCAAAAAGTGAGTCAGAATAATGGAGGAAACGAGGGCGTGGCTGTGTAAATTGTGGTGACAACAATTCAATTTAACGCCCCACTGGGCCCAGTTCGCGATGGATTCTGGCCATTGTTTTCACTTTACCTTTTTGTTGCCTGTTTTTGCCCTGTGTTTTCTATTAAATTTAATTTAAATTTAATTGAATTGATTACATTTCCTTTTGACTGCTGCTGGAAACACACGAGCTTGGTTATAATCTATTTAATTGGTGTTTAAAGCAACTGAAAACAAATATTATATTTTTACGATGTCCAGTCTGGTGGCTGTCAAGTTTAATATGACGACCAAGCGTGATTGATGGGAAAATTGATGGCTGGCTGGTTTGAGAATCTTCAAAGAGCCGCGCCGTCTGACTCTTGAGGTGCTGTTTTATATTTTATGCTGGTCTGCCATATGTTTTTTTTTCTTATTTGTGTCATTAAGAAATCAGGCGGCAAAACTTATAATGAACGGGAAAACTTAATTTAATGACTTTCGATCAATTAAAATCTTTATTGTATTTAACACTATTTACTTAAATAAAGAAAATGCTATATTATTAGTAAAAAAAAAATAACCAATAATTTTGTTAAATCACTTTTATTTAAAATTTCCAACTTGTGCTGACATAAAAAAATCAAAAATTACTTCAGCAGCAAATGAAGAAATTTTTTTATTCCATTGAATTACAATTCAATTGCCTTCAATCGCAAGTGTTGTCCTGATTTTGCAGCCGCTACCATTGTGCCTTTCTCTATTTTCGCTCCCTCTTTTCAAGCACACACAGCAATGCGAAAATATATAACCAAAATTACACAAAAACACACAAGGCACACATAGAAGTGAAATCTAATAATCAGCTTGCCACCTAACGAATGTGAAAATGTTGACGGTGGAAAGCGAGAAGAAAAAGCCGAAAAAGCCGAGCTAATGGGGGTAAAATTGGGAAGGAGAACATGCGGTTGCTGCTGGCGGTGACATTTGAATTTTTGGCCATTTTAGCGCAAATTTCGACTTTTTTTTGCTATTTGTTTCATTGCATACCCAACTCATGATTATTTGGTTGGGTTTGGTGGGGTTTCGTTCCTTTCCTTCAGTTTGTTTGTGCCTTTTTGTCGAAAAATAACGTGACATGCATAAATAATTGACTTTTCACAAAATGCGCCATGGCAGCAGCAAACAAACAAACAAAGGAAGTGGGAGCAAAAACAACAATCACGTGGAGGAGGCGGAAATGAAATATGGCGGAATGGTAAAAATGGCGAAATAGTGAATGCCAAAATGGCGGCGGCCATATTGTATTTGTAACCTGGAGCGAGCGGGACGGGGGGAGCGCATCCAAAATACCATAAAATATTTATTTGCAATGCCAAGGCAGCTGCCACATGACGAAGGAAAACCAGATGAACGAGAGATAAGAGGTAGACAAAGAAGATAGAGAAACGGCAGGATCAAGGAAATATTCTAAAATCAGCCAGCAGGCATTTTCTTGCGGCGTGGTTAAAAGGCAGCGAAAAGCAAATATCCTTGATTGACAATTAATCAACAAAATGGAAATGTTATTGTAACCATCTATATAGACAAAGTATCCGTATGAATTGCACACAGTTTGAATTCATCTAAATGGTCAAATCAATTTGCCGAAATGAAAGCCAAACAATGAATAACGGAGTGGGAATAGGAAAATAAAAGCGGTCTTATAAAGACAACTCCAAACTAAAACCATAAATATTTAGACAGAATCCATGTTCTACAAATAAAGAGGCCAACCAATTGTTGACTAAAGCATTTACAACAATGTTGAATTACCATTTAATACCAGATTCAAAGGTAGATTCGACGGCACGAAAGTAAGAGACTTCTGGACTTTTAAAATTTTAATTAATTAAATTAAGTTGTATTCCCAAAAAAAATTTTTTAAGTTCAAAGAACGTAAATATCTAAATTAAGATTAATATTTTATTATTTTATTTTTTACATTTTTGTAACTGACTCAAGAATATATACCATAAATTTTCGGTTTAAAAACATTTTCCATAATCCCCCGAATAAAAGTGGGCAACCGGCGAGCCTTTCCCATATTTTAGTGCAGCTTTTTTTCGACAATTTGTCGCAAAGTTTTTTCTCGCCCCCTCAAACCACCGACTTTTCTCTGCCGCTTCTGGTTTTTATTGCCAATTTATAAACTCGGCTACGCTGCGAAAGTGAGCGAACAAATACTTTTACTTCTTTTGTGCCATAATAATTTATAAACCATTTTTACGGAACTGTTGCTGTTTTCCGGCACTTCTGGAAAAACTCACATGGGTCAGAAGAGGGATCTCTTTGGATGGTCAATTTGTTGGCGGCCATTCAGAATTATTAATGGACGGCTTTGTCGTCTTTGTTGAGTTCTGGGAAGGAGTATGGAGTACATTCTATTTTGGTTAAAATGTTTTCAATGTAACTGTTTGCCTGGAATCCTGTAATTGCATATGGTGTGGTGACATATGCCAGAAATTTGACTGCAATTCAGCCAGGAAACGAGAACCGAGAAACGAGCAACAAGACACGACAATTTTTGGGGGACATTTTGTGCAGTCGACTGTTCGAGGAGGACTTGAATGTCTGCGTATTGTCCTTTCCGTGTTTGCCCTGTTGTGTTGTGTACTTTATGACTTGTAGTCACTCGAGAGATGCCCATCTTCTCCGCTCACGTCGTCTAGGTTTCCCCCTTTTTTTTGTAGCATTTTAAAAGTTTTTGCAGTGAGATTGCAAGCAAACATTTTCAACATTGTCGTTGTTGTTGCGGTAGTTGCCGTTGCTGTTTGGGTTTTTAGCATGTGACGCCATTTGTGGCACAGTCTGCAGCCCCACAGCCGCATTCTACCCCTTTATTCCTCTTGAAAACTACGCACGTTGAAAGCAAAAGCAGAAGGAAGAACCCAAAAACCCAATAGCACTTTTTACCCACTCACCAAGTAGAAATGAAACTTAAAAGGATCTAGAATTCTTGGCTCACACCCATTCCATTACTCCTTTCCAGTTCGAAAGTCCATCTGTGTGTATGCGTAGGAAAGAGTTTCCAAGAGCTAAACGGGCATTGTTGCTGTCCCTGTTTCGATTGTTACTTGGTCATACACTCTAAAAAAATAAACAAAACCACAACCATTCGGCTATATTCAAATTAAAAGATTATAAAATGTTTCGGAAAGATTATAATCTTTGAGACTTAAAACATACTAGTAAGTTGTTATTTCTAAAGTACTTCTTAATAAAGTAAAAAGGACAACGTATTAGTTCTCAAGTCTAATAAGACACTTTTCTAATGCTTTTAGGTCGTTCTTCCAGGGAATTAACCAAGTCTCAAAGTTTGACCAACCTTTTACACTTATTTGCAGTACTAGTCTGAGGCTTCCGTTTTCATTTTTTCTCCCAACTTGCCGTCCTGCTTTTTGCCTAGTTTTTCTCCGGTCTTGGGAAAAGGGAAAAGGAAATTTTTTGCCTTCGCTTCACCGCTTTGTTTACGTCCAAATCCAAAACAATGGCATTTTTGCACATGAGCGCATTTAAGCCAAGTTCTGCTTGCTGTCGTCGTCGATGTTGTTGTTGTTTCTACACTTAAACTAAACTTTTCAGCTGCTGTTTTCTCGTGCTCTTTCCGTGTGACTAAGAGTTTTCCTGGTCTCGACTTGTGCTGCATATTTAATCCTTTTTTCCAGTTCACCCTGGCCAGAAGTGAATTATTACGGACATCTTTCCGCCTCAAACCGAAGGATATCTGGGACAGCTACCAAGGAGAGCGAGCAGTTTCGCTCCTTTGGAATCGCAATTGCCCGAATCATTCGACTCATTGGCTTGCCATTTCTTTTTTTCCCCTGCACTTTTTCCCAACTCATCTTTGTTTGCCGTTCGCATTAGTAATACAAATTGCACGGGAAAAGTTCAACAAACTGCATTAAAAATGGAGCAAGCTGGAGTTCCCAAAAAAAATATAAAACCAATTTCGCAGGATTGGGGTTCTAGTTCTGCCAAGTTTGATTAC
Organism: Drosophila fuyamai; assembly: GCA_018153365.1. Lineage (NCBI taxonomy): Eukaryota > Metazoa > Arthropoda > Insecta > Diptera > Drosophilidae > Drosophila > Drosophila fuyamai. The sequence goes on along the minus strand of JAECXW010000116.1, from coordinate 6,679,523 downwards.
TCTTTTATCGATTAAATAACAGCTCTTTAGAATAAATTGTTATCTAGCAATATTTTTAAATTTATATTAAATTTGAAGAACGGTTCGCGTAACCAAGTTAAAAACTAATATTACATACACCTTAAATATAAATACTAAAATTTATTTATACTTCTTTTAATGTACCCAGATAACTAAAATTTTTGAAGAATCTACATCCTCTCCCATGTGTGCAAACAAATTAAATGAAACTACCATCAATTTCATTAAACTGCATATTCCGAAATATTTATACACCATAGAGACTTAATTGAGTTTATGATCAAAGAATTTTTATTGCAAAATGCAATTTATGTAAAATGCAATACAAAAAGAAAAATATTTTCGGGAATAAAGATCAACTTACCATCGATATTAATTGGCGAAACCGTAACGCACTTTTGCCTCAAAGTTGGTTCCGTTTGGTTGACTCCAATTGGTTATGGTTGATGCTGCAAAAAAAAAAAGAAACGCACCGAAATGGAAATATAAATAAATTGATTTATGATGGCCACATGAAATCGATGAATCAAATGCACGGTTAAGCAATAAAGCCAAAAAGCCGGTGCTTTAATAAATGTCCTAGCTGATAGGCTACATTCAGTGGGAGCAAAATGATTATTATTTATTCCCAAAAGCTGGGGATTAGTTACTGATTAACCTATTAAGCTTTGGGTTAAAATATATATTCCTTAAATGCTTGTTATTTTTAGTAAAAGGGAAAGCTTTTGGAAAACTTAAAACCTATATATACATTGCCTTTATGCTGTCTATTATTTGCCAAGACCATTTTGTGTGTTTATTGACTTTATCAAGTGTCAAAAATAGCATCATAATCAGCAGAGCCAATAAAAACACGAACAGAAAGTAGGAAAATAATACAAATAAATATCTGTAGCTATTTCGCTTAAGAGAAAGAACGAAACAATATCAGGCACAAAATCAAAAAAATAGAAAAGCAGCCAGAAAACAGTATGAAATCAACGAAGCTCAGCCACAGCGGGCGTCACGAGATGAAAACGGAAAAACTTTGGCAAAGGAACATTGCTTGAAAGTATACTTATGTCATATTATTGACGATGATGGCAAATGAACCAAGAACGAAAAGTGGACAAGAAAAAGAATGTTGGGTTTGGGGTCTGCCTGTCAGCAATTTCATTAGCTTAAACTGATGACAGTTTAAAATGTGCTTCCACTTTCCGCTCTTATTTGCATTTTTTCTTTGGCGGTTTTCCGATATTTAAAGATACATAAAATGGTGGTTGACACTTGACGCGGAAAAAAGGGAGAGAAGAGCTCATGAAGAAAATCGAATTCGCATATCGTACTTCTTCATTACATTTTCCATTTGTTAGCGTCAGGTAAACAGTTTATAGTGGTACAAACGTGGTTTAATATTAAGCACACTTTATTTAACCTTGACCGTTCTCTTTCGGTTCTTATTCGCAATGCCTTAATTTATATAGCGTCGGTTTTTTAACATTAGACAACGCGAAGTTGGCTGCGATCAGCACCGATATTTAACATTTCAGAGTTGCCAAATTGGCAACTATATAAAAGCTAATTATTCGAAGTACTAATGACTATTAACTATTTTACCGTAATATTTAAATAATAGAGTTATACCACTAAAACATATTCATAACCGTGTATACTCGTACATACTAATATATATAGTCAGTGACTTATCCTACTACAAATTGTAATAATATAAATGTATTCAAATAGTATTATTACACTTATGTTTTTGACCATCGAAATTTATAAATATATAAATTTCTGTTTGCCGAAAATTGGTTCTTTTCTTGTTTAAAATATATCTTAATTAATTCAAATTGTTTCTCTGTGTAAGCAATATTGTCGTTGTTAGCACAATTAAAGGCGTTCAGAGGCAGAAACATTTGGGAACGTGTGGCGTCTTATGCAAATGACGTAAGCAGCCTTTGAGGAGTGTTTTTTGCGGCCTGCCGAAAATCAAATAGTTAATCGGGACCTTTGCCGCAGGTGTCTTCTGACAAACAGGCCGCAAAGTGTCGGATATTTCAAACGAAAAATCGGCCGCAAACACTGTCAAAAATAGCCACGTCAAAAGCCTGTCATACTCTAACCACCAACAACACACAAAGCTGCACATCCAAAACCACACCGCAAGTGGGAAAGTTCTCTTTCAGGAAAAGTTTTCACACGCCCGAAAAATTTGTTTCGCTTCGAAAGCAAATCCTTCGACTGGCACTGTCCTCTGCATAACAAATATTGCCTGTAATTTAATTAATCTCCCACGAAAGTATTAAATTCTGACCTGAAGCTGGTTGCGATGTTGGTGTTTACGACACAAAACATAGTCTTGATTTATAAAATAAAGGTAAACTTTTTGGGATGATATTGAAGTCGGCACAATGAGAGAAAAAGTAAACTTACTAGTTTTTTGAGATGCTTTACTAAATAAAGGTAAGAAGAAACTATATTGACTGTATATACTGAATATTAAACTCTATTTTTATTTTAGTTTTTATAAATATTTTTTTTTAATTTTAGTCCCAAAAAAATTGAGTGTTTCTTTCACGAGAACTTATAAAGAAAATGTTTAATGTTTATAAGGAAAATATTTATAAGACACACACCATTGTAAATGTTAAAAAAAAATTCATTTTAAATATTTATGTATTCTAGTTCCCTTAGCGAATATTTACTGTTTACGCATAAATTGTGGACATCAATTAAATGCAAACCACAAACATAGTCGGTGGCAGTGGGGAAGGGTCCAAAATCTATTAGGATGCCAGCCAAAAAGTTTGTCCAATTCAGGCACGCACATTGATTAATTTTAAGACAATAATCATAAAGGAGGTTCAGTCTATCCCATCGTCCTCTCACTCTCACGCGCTATGTTGTTGTCTCTCTCGCACTCATCTTTATATGTTTACGTGCCATCGAGAATCTCTATAGCATACTTATCCGGGCTCTTGTTCATAGAGAACCCAAGCACGTCCTATTCGCCATTCCTTTCTCTTTCTCTCTCTCTTTCTCTCCCTCTAGCACGCGGTTTTCACAATTCCGTGTTAGTTAATTTTGCCGCCTCGCAGGCAGAAACTTTAAGTCGATGGAAAACTTAATCAAAGTTCCTTACGGTTCCCGTAGTTCCTGTTCATCGTCCTGCAGCTGCAAAAGTTTCTCTTTCGGTTCAGTTTAGTCTTTTGGCCAAAAGAGTTTTGGGCACGCAACACTACGGCCAATGGCTTCGTTAACTCGTTTGGGGCTTCCCTCTTTCCGTAGTTTTCACCTGGCCAAACAGTTTGCGTGTTTGGATGTTATTTATAATATGCTAAGCTCGCTGCTCGCTTACTCCTTTTGGCCTCGACTGCAGCTAACCGGAAGCCTTCAACTTGACCACCGCGCCAAGGAGAAAAAAATGCACTACTTCAAGATCTCACACTGAGAAGAATAGGAACGATATCCTAAAAACTAATATATTATTAAAAGTGGTCATTTTAGACAATAATAATCTTTAAAAGATTAAATTTTATATTATTGAATATACTCTTTCATGTATTCTTTCTCAGCCAGAAAAAAACTAATATTTCTTTACGATATTAACACCCTAATAATTTAGTTTAAACACCGATATTCGTGCAGTGTCTTAACACCTTGCTCCTGGCAGACACTCTTCAATGGGTTTTGCCTTTGTGGCGTTTAACTTTTAATTGGATTTCAGTTCTAGCTTAGTTAATTACGAAATGAGTTTAACATTCGCTATTTTTATTGTTGTCTGTGCAAAATATTAGCGCATAATTTCAACAATTACTTCCACTGACTGACCACAGAAATACCCATCGTACGGCCCTTAGCTGCTTAATCATTTGCATATTTCATTAGAATTTCAGCGTTGAATTTTGTATTTCTTTGAATAATTATCTCATAGTTGAATAAGGTTGAAATATTCTGGTAGTTTAATAAGTAAAGATAAAACTTGTTTAATTTCATTATTCATTCCCTAATGTAAATTTGTAAAAATCCTTCAGTTTTTCTCCCTACCATCAGAGGTCATTTGAGCCCTTACCTCCGCAAATTCCAAAGAATAATTTCCATATTATGTTCATTGGATTGGATTAAAAGGAAACCGAAAGAGGGCGGTGGAGAAATCCTAGGAAGCGAAAAAAGTAAAGGGAATTCCTTACTCAGCTTACCCCAAAAATTTCTCAGCAGGCGAAATGCCAAATCCCACCCAGAGTCATACTCTCAAAAAATCGGAATCTAACCTCTCATCACCCCTGGCAAATTCCCACCCACACCATCCATGTAAGCACATTCAGGGCCATCAACAATTTATCACAGCAAACTGAACGAAATCTCATTTGCAAAAGCAGCCAAGAGGGTGTGGGAAAAAGTTTACCAATGTTCAGAGCTTGTCAAACTGTTCAACACGAAGCAGGAAAAATAAGCAGGAAAAACCCAACAAAAAATAAAACATGACCAGACGGAAGCTGCGACAAAGCAAATTTATGTTTTCGGGCAACAAAAAGCAGCGAAAGCGAAAGGAAATGCGTGCAAAAGGGTTCTGGGGAGTCTGGAAAGTTGAAGGAAATAAATAAGGAAATAATGTTTAACTTTTGCCGTGGCAAGGGGCAATCAAATGCTACAAGCTGTGCCTAGGGAGATTTTTCCATTTCCTCGATTTTGCCCCTCGCCTCATTTATCAAAATCAGGCAGAGAAATAAAGAAATATGAGATTCTGGTCGGGCAATTTACAATGCTGATCCCAATATGATTGCCAAACGGAAAGAACTAGAAAGAGTGAGAAATGAAAAACAGTCCTTCGTCCCTTTGTCCTTTGGCATTGAAAAATGAAAAAATACCCTCAGTAGTAAAAAAAAAAACCGAGAAACAAAGAAAAAAGTCAACTAGCACAGAGTAGATGCAGCCACTTGCTAGCTATCAAAGGAATGTGTCACCTTGCAACACCACCCACCACCATCACCTACCCTAAAAATGAATCTTCCTTTTGGCCAAAGGCAAAATTGTTGCAGGAAAATTTACGCAAACATTTGGCTGTGTGGCAATCTGCAGACTTTATGGGTGGTGCCCGGGTGACTCAACTTTGTCTTTTCGAGAGTGTGTGTCGAGTCTTTGTCTCAGTCTGGTTAATGGTGCACAAGGACTTTAAACTTTTTTATTGTCAAAGCTGCAAAGTTTTAGTCGCCGCTTCGTTTATGCGTTGTGTGAATTCTACATTTTATTGAAAAATTATACAATTGAAAGATGCAACTGTGAGATAAAAGTTGGAACAATTCTGATAAAATGGTTTTAATTCACCTTTCAACATAATTTATAAAGGTTTTTAGGAGGAACAATGTTTAAAGTACTTTAATATTGACAAAAAAAAATATTTTTGCTTACCATTACTATTATATCTCTACTAAGATTAGTAGCAGCAACAATTATTTAGTTTGCATCCCGCCACTAAAGAAACCATTGTGGGATGGTAAAGTATGGGATTCCTTCAGAGATTCGGAAGAGCTCATTGCAGCAAATGATAAATTTTGCATTTTCTTGCGGGGTTTCCTCATCTTTTTTTCAGGAGAGTTTTTCTTTGTTGTCTGGCGCGTGGCATTAAGTTCTTGGTAAGCAGATTGGGTGCTCCGACAGGGAATAGCTAGATATATAGTGGAAACGAATCCTGGTGTGGCACGTAAATAAGTTGCAACACATGCGGACAATGCTGCTGCAGGGATTTTGCCATCAAACTTAACGAGCACACCAGATCCTTCGTCACTTATAATTTATGGCCGTTTGAATGAGGGCTTAAGGGAGCCAGAAGCGTTTGACAGAGCCCGATTTGCTTGGAAATCTCTCACAACCAATTTGCCAAAAGAGATTTCTCTATCCACCATTACTATCCACACCTGACATTTGAGCGGCGGGGCCTTAAAACAAATGAAACGGTTTCCATTTCCCACTTCATTAGCATTTCGTGCTGTCACGTGCCAAAATAAAAAGTCTGTTCCATGATAGAAGTCCCACATGGCACAGCCGCTTCCTGCCATTAGGGCAGGCCTGTAAATCAAATTGCTGGCAACCCTTTTCTCGGGTCAAGACATTCTATTAGTTGGCCATTTCAACGCCCCGAAAGGGTATTGAACAAATGAACCTTTAAACTGAGCCCACAAAGGTGACCCCTCGTATATCGGCACCTTCAAATAAGCAGGTCACACCCCCCGAAAACACGACTCACCACTCCCCTGAACTGCGGAATGCCCTGTGACTAGGCAAACGCATTCAAACATCAATAAATTAAAGGTACAAATGTAATTTCGTATCCTGACAACGAATGGGGAGAAAATTCGTAAAAACGAAGAAGGAAATAATGGAAAACTTGATAAGAACAAACCTTGAAATGCTCTTTTCAATCGATATTCCTAACCTACTCTTTAAAGATTTTGTTATATAAAGCATTCATAAATTTGGAATACATTTTTAACAAATTTTTGTAACTTCTTAAGTAGCATATAAAATAAATGTTCTTTAAGATTACGCAGATGGACGTTATATGGACATTTTAGGTTGAAAATTTAATTTAATTTGCAAACAAAAAATAATATATATATATATTTTTTTAATTATTAAGGTCGAGCGATTGCCAATGATTGAAATATTTTGATGATATAAATATGTAGGTATACATTATGAGTGTTTGTTTATTATAATTATTGTTATTAATTATTATTATTTCAAATTATTTTCTATAAATTATTTAACGAATTCATGTATTTATTACTATGTTTAACAAACTCCTATTTAAAATTGTGATACCTGTAGTAAAGAGCATACCAGAATAAGGAAAAAAAGCGGAAAAGCAGAAAAATAAATAAATATACATTTCCTCCCCGCTTTTGCCAGGACGCAGATTAGGGTGTTGCCTTGGTGAAGGCTGAAAATGAAACTCCCCGACCAGGTCACATCTTAATGTCCTACTCCCCCTATCAATACCTTCCAGACCGGGCCGACTCACCCTCTCCATCTAATGTCAATTTCAGCCTTTGGCAATATTTTAGCCATTTTATGACACGCATTCCTCATATGCGACTTCGAACCACCTTTCTGGCCGAACGAATTCCAATTTACAGTCGAGAGTTACACAGCAAATGTTTATAATGCTGCAGAGCACTTTCAATCTGCTATTTTGTTACCTTCACAGCCCATCATCATCTGCCCATCGTCACTATAATCCCCTTGGCAAAAAGGGGCTGGACATCCAGTCGTCACACCTTAGGGGAAGGTGGGTCAAAAAGGAGAAATCCCCACAGGTGGATGAAATTGGGGGCCACATGGAACCCCTCACAAAAGAGCAACTGCAAAAGGAGTGTGAAGTAATGCGAATTGAAGCACTCGCATGACAACTCGCAGACCCCTTTGGAATCCTCTGTTTTTGTGCCCTATCCATTACCACCGCGACCAGGTCCTTTAGCCGAGTGAAATTAATGGGTCGGAAAGTGTTGAGATTAATCATGGCCGTCGCACTGGTCGCGGAAGTAGCTGCGTCCCCATTTATGTCCTTTTTGCTCCTGGCCGCTGCATTTGCTCATTAAGATGTGACGCAATCTGGGCAACTTTATCATGCAACCGAAAACTTAAAGCACAAACAAATGGGGCTGGCCCTGCGAGTAAATGGAAATTCAGGACGTAAAAACGAAGGCGAGAGCAAAGGCAAGCATTTAGCATTTATGCAGGAGGAGGACAGGTGTAAAGGGAAGCTGAACACCTGGTAAATGGGACTTTAAAGCCAGAGAAATGAATACAACAAGCCTTACAAGGAATTAAGCGAATTTCAAACACCCTTTAACTTACAAAAATGTTAGTCAACCGTTAATACTCTTACAGCAAAAAAGATTATAAAACGTTGGAAAAAAATAAACCAAAGCACTACTTTGTGACTTATAGCAAAATACAAATCAAATAAAATTTCGGAATACAAAGATTCTTCTTATCTATGTATGTATTTAAAGTCTTTAAATCATTCAAGAATTAATCTAACAGTTTTTGAATGTATTTATAACCAAACATTTCTTCAATTTTAAATACTTTTGGAGTATAAAAGTAAAATAAAAAAATGTTAAAAGCTTATAAGGCCATTAATCGGTAGTTTAGCTTAATCTTTAATAAACCAGCATAGCACAGTGTATTCAAAAAGCTAAATATGGAACACAGAGGACAGAACTAGTTGAAAAAAGGAAAAGAAAGACCTGAAAAAGTAAAAGAGACAGATAAACAGACCAACGGTCTCGACATAGAAACATAAATTAAGCAGAAATCTAAGGCAATGTGGGACCTGAAGGAGCAGCTCGAGGAGCCACAGGATCTGGACTAGAACTGAATTTTGAAAAACTTACGTACGGGCAGTGTGGAGGAGAAAAGCAGGCGGACATAATCACAAAAATGTTTTAGGGAACTTCCAACACGGCCACTCAGGCAATCTGAATTAGAGAATTCACAGGAGAAAGGCGGGGAGAAAGAGAGAATTGGAGAACTCAGAAGAGTGGGAAATTCAGGAAGACCCACCCGCTAGGTGGCAATGTAAGCAGAGATAAAGCCAACGGCCCCACGACTTCGCCATGAAACAGAGTCACAAAATACAGGGAGTGGGGCGTAAAAGTAAATATCACACTGCTTGAAAAACTGTGATGTGCGGGGAGCCACAAAAGTTCACTAACTGACACACATAGATAGCATAGGCACATACTAATACAAATACACACATTCCTTCAGTTACATACATTTTTGAGATAATGATACAACCAGCAATGGGGTCAAGTCAGCTAAAAAACTTGAGCATTTGGGAAAGTAATGAAAGACAAGCCTACCTTTAAAGTATTTATAAAAAAAAAAAATATCTCACATTTATTAATTTATCATTACTCATTTTATTAGGCCTAAAAAATATAATATGATTTTTCTTTTCAATCATGAATCATTCCCAGCACATTCAGCAACAGAATAAAGCTACTCTCGTTTCACACAAATTTTGAACAATTTGTAATTGGCCTAACTGAAGACTGACATTTGACATTATCGGACACCAGAAACCCTACAATCGGAGACCAAAAACCGGGGGCCATTTTCGAGTCATTTTTCAATATTTTCTTTTGGCCATCGGCTCATCTCTGTGCGTGTGTCTTTGGCTTTCCACTCGTTTGTCACTCGAGTCGAGAGTGCAAAATGATAAATATCCAGGGACAGCAGAGGACACAGGACACTCCAACTACGACGACCCCAGGATCTCCAGCCACTCGTCCGTCTTTTCTCATTTGCACTCGAGGCGATTCAAGTGGCACACTGGCTCCACTTTGGGCTCCCACTTTTTTGAGGGGTTTTTGTGTTTTATGGCCTGGCCACTTGAAGTGGTATTTCAACAATTGATGGGTATGTATGCAGGAACTGCTCATGCAGGGGGATGAGATAGTTTCGCAGGACAGTAGGATGCCTCAATGCGGTTATCAACAAAGATTTTCAAACAGCTCTGACGTCTCTACCTTGACAGGCTTCCCCCTTTTTCTCCAAGGACCTGGGCTAAACACGTACATCTCAGCGTCTGTCAAACATAAATGAAGGAAAGGCAGCAGGAACCACATCCGTGGGAGGATGCTTCGAAACATAAAATGGACAGGCAGATGGGGATGAGGAAACCGGGACTCTTTTGCAGACCCGTCATTCTATTTATGAGAAAGCTGACGGGCCAGCCCCAACTACCCGCTTAAATTCTAAAAAGTTTCGACACTTTGCTGAAGGTATTTGAACGCTGATAACAACGATTATTTGGCGTTGAGTACCATAAACAAGTTTTAATTGACTGATTGTTTTCATCAGAGTTTTTCTAATTTTAATTCTTCTAATATTTTTTTTCGATTTTAAAAGAAATTAACCATTATGAAAATAACAAATACATTCCAATTGTATTTAAATAATATATATCCTTTTTTCTAACCCTTTTAAAACTATTTTCAACACAGTGTTGTTTCTTGCCTGTACAAATTATTTTACGAAAAGACTTCAAACTACGCTGAGCAGGAGATTCCCTAGGTATTCTTTCGCCTATTATTTCTATCGATTTTCGGTTCAGTTTGGTTTTGGTTTGTTTCTCTCACCAATTTCTGTGTGTACAGTCGAAAACTAAAGTTTTTTTTATCTGGTTTTCGGCTGTTTTTAGGGGGGCAGTTAGATAAAAGGAAAATAGAGGAGGAACGGCGAAAAGTAGAGACAGAACTGTCAAACAATGCGACGGCGAATGGCGTTGGAATAACACTGGCAAATGCAGTTGGGATTTTGGGAGTAGAGAGAAACAAAGTGGGGTGGTGCGAGGTGGTAGCTGGGTGGAGAATGTCTGTTCAGGAAACACCAACCAAAAGCGACAGTTCAAGTTGAAGTACCCCGTGTATAGAGGCGTAATTTTCGTAAATCTGAACGACAACAGCACGACAAACAGAAAATGCGAGATGAACTCGGAAGAGATGTACTCAGAGATAGCTAAGCTTCCTTCCTCCCTCTTATGTTGTTCTTCCCCCTTGAGGCTGAGCAATTTCAAGTTTAGTTTTTGGTATTCATTCATTTTAATGAAGGAAATTTTATTTGGTCAAGTGAAACTCAAGTGGAATCACTTCATCAAAAGTTGATAAAAGCAGAGGGCTGAAACAAGAAAACGATGAAATGGCAACGATAAATTTAATTTAAATTTACTGTAAAGGTTGCAGCGAGTGACAATTTTTAAAGCATGAATGGCAATGGAAGATAAGATATAAGAGCTTTCGGAAATAAATAACTTAACTTAAATTAAACAACTTTTCTATAATTTAAAAAATATTTTAAATAACACCATGTTTATCATCTAAAAATAAAAGATTAAATATTATTTATAATACAAACGTATTGAAGGAAACGAGGTATGCGCTTGAATAGCCCCACAAAATAAATCAATTCACTTGACGCCTAGTAAAATACTTCACAAAAGACAGTCAACGAAATTAACACGTTCACAAGGACTTTGGTTTTTGTTCAAGGGTTCGAGGTTATTTCCAGACAGTAGCAGGTAGTCGAATAATTTATGGCAATTATTGTGACACGGACAATCATGAGAGAGGTCGTTCCAGTCCCGTCCTCCTTAAGCCGCAGATTGCAATCTCCAAGAGTCCTGCCCAGGATACAGACTTAAGCACGATTAACGCAGAGCCCAACAACCAAAGCAAACAAATTGCGAAAAGGTCATTATGGCCACAAAGGATCACGTCAGCCTACCTGAATGAGTCAGAGTGTAAGGAGAGATATATACATACTTTTGGAGGGAGATCGCAAACAAGGACGGAACAGCAGGTGTGCCAACGCAAAGGAAATCAGTTAAAGCAATGGACACAAAGCCAGGGACAGGAACAGATATACCTGCACTGAGAAATATATTATAAGCCCAATCATCCGAATGCCCTTAAATTATGAGATCATTAAGGATTTAAAGAATTATATTTCAGGGTTATTATTATATAGTTATCGTTAGTTATAGTTATATAACTAATAAACCACGAGACTCTTTTTTGAATATTTCCTATTCAGTTTGAAAGTTTAATAATATTTCTAAATATGTATCTTTCTTAAATAGAAGTATTTTAAATTATTTTTAAATTTTTAAGTAATTAATATAATTTTCAATTTCAATATCAAATTCCAATCCAATCCAAATCCAAGTCTTCCGAATATAAGATTGTTCTTTGACGTCTTTCTTTCAGTGCTGAAGACAGAGACCCTAAAGCCATGATCAGACTTGGATTTTTGCACCTGCCACAGCTCAAATCAAAGGAGACAACTTATAGCAGACAACAGCAAAACTGCCCCCGATCTCAGGTAACTCGATCGCGATTGCCGACATCTGTTGTTGTTGTTCTCTTACTGATTTTGGAGCCAAGGGAGCGGGACTTATTTCGCGAACCAGTCGCTAACAAACCCGTTTTTTGTTCGTTTTCGAGGGTAACCCAAATTTTTTGGCGGATACCGTTGGCCATATAATTTTCGGCATTAGCTTTGTTCAAATTAATGGTCAGTCATCCAGGCAGTCGGTGGTTTCATCTGCGTTTAAAGGCAGCTGTTAGATTTCAGATGCAGCCCAAACAGGAAGATGAAACGTGTTTCCTTTATATTTTTTGGCGGTTGTGCTTACACTTTGCCACAAGGTTTAGATACGGTGGAGGTAGCAAAATAAGATATAAATATATGAGAGAAAATATAAAATAAGTTAAATTCTTAAACTTATACTTATTAAAAGTATTTTTTAAGTATAATTTTTTTTGCAATTTAAAATTGTTTTTGTTTTTAATTAATTACCATTGTTCCTAAAAATATATATTTCCCAACAGCAGACTTCACAAATTAATTAAATGTAGCTGCAGTGCAGAAACAAAAATGATGAAAAAACACATTAAGCCCAGCAATTAAGCATTCCGCAATTGGCTCAATTGATCAAAGGAAGTCTGGGGTTAATGTGATTGCATTTTAAATGGCAATTTGCGATGAAAATTTCAAGAACTTCTGCCATATTAACAGCGACACACGCTTTTTTTGTTATTTTCGCGTAATTAAAACTTTTTGCCAACCGCAGAGGAGAAAGGGGAAATTCACCAGGGGCTTAATCGATTTTTGATTTCTTGTTGATGGCTTGGGCCAGGAAACTACACAGAACTCTCTCCCGGTTGTTTATGGCTAATGGATTTTATCGATTGCTATTTATTTTTACTTTTATCGGGCAATTATTAAATCGATAGCGAATTGCCAGTGCCTCTAATTGAGTTGGTTATTACCTGCATGCCTTGAACTTGATTACGGGGTGTGGTTTGTTTGACCCAAAGGGTTGTTTTTGGGGTGGTTTTAGAGCCACATAGTTTGATTGGTTTGGTTTAGATAGTTGAATTTGGGACATGACGGTGACCCACATAAAAGGAAAGTAAGAGAATTAAGTTGAGTGTGGATTACAAGTAGATTTCCATTTGAGGGAAGGCCCAACAGTAATTAGACTTCAATTAGCACTTGCTGGCTGCACAAATTTCTCCCCCATCTCGGCTCCTAAGTATTCTTTACACCGAGGCAATCTTCTGATATGCATATCACGAGTCTCCCTTTTGCGAGCAATAAAACGAAATCCCGCACATAAATTATGCTCCATTTAATAAAGCGGGTGTATACCCCCGGCACACTCACAGAAAAAGTTAAGAACAGTCAGAAAGATAAAGGAGAAGTCGGAGGTAGCAATTCGTTGGCATTTATAATGCTCAACTGTCAACAGGAAAGCGAAAGATGATGATGAGGGCTCTGATGATGATGACTCGTCGCAAGTGGCTTCGTTGATGAGCAAGTCAAAGAAAATAAAAGTCACGCAACTCGCATTTGCGGAAAAGGATCTTCTTCGGCCAGGTTCAAAGAGACGCAGTCGATAAGTCCAAAGCCGAATGGCATATTTTCCCCGGGCCAACAGCCACATGTGACGTGACTGGCTTTATGCCAGGACCAATCTGCACTTGCCATTTATTTTTTTATTCTTTAAGCTTTAAGCAAGTAATTTGCATAAAATGCGCGACAGACGGAGAAAACCCAGCTCTTGCCGAAAGCTAACAAGGATTAAGTAGAAAGAAGAGAGACAGACTGAGGAAAGCCGGCGAAAAATGACTTCAGGATGCCATGTGGCGATGTGAAAAACTTACGAGCTGCATAAATGAAAATGAATTCGGGGCCAAAAGAATAATAATGAAAAGGTCGAAAGAAGCCCGGGGCTATGACTTCTACCCGTTGCGAATAATTAAACAAAATGCCAGATGAAGTGAGCAGGAAAAAACCCCGGAAGTCTTTAATTAAGACTTCTATTTCTGCTAGTGTATTTCAGAAACTAAAACTGCAGGAGATGTAGCAGCCGCAGAAATTTAATAAGTTATAATACAAAAGTTGGTGATGCTTCATTATGGAAATGCAGGCAGCTAGACAGCAACAGTTCTCCTTTCATCCCTACCCAGAACTCCATCCGCCATCCATTCCTCTGTCGACTTCACCTGCTTTCTCTTTACACACACTACTTGTGTGTATTCCATTTACCCACATTATTTTCTTAATTTACAGGACTCACAGGATGCACAGCGCAGTGCGTTTTTGAATTTCAAGTCTAATGAACGTTAACGCAAACGGATTAAATGGCTTAATTATGAATTACTTTCCCAAACACACACTTACTATATGATCATCAAACTAAAGATTTTCGTAACGAAAAGTAATCTATTGCCTACATACTATGGATTTCAGAATAGTTTACAGCAGTATATAAATAGTAGTAAATAACTATTATTAAATTAACAAAACAGTATTAAATAATAGGTTTTTACACTACATGGCTCTGTTAATTTAATGATTATTAATTTATGATCGTACTTATAAGCGTAGTCTCACAATCAATTTATAAATTATAATTTTGGTGACTTGTATCGAAACATTAAGCAATCATAACCCATTTTTATGGTAGTTGCATTAGCAATACTTTTTATCAGCATAGCCCGATTAGATTAGTTACTAAAACAAGACTGTTATCTATATTTTCTTCCAATAAGTTACAAAAGGTATTGTAAGAGTTATGAAATATTTTTTGTAAGTTTTGAGATAAATTTTTTTGTTGTTACCTGAAAGTATTTTAAATTAAAAATTGTAATTGAAAAATGATGGATAAACAAAATCGAAAATGTATTTTGCGGTATTGGCTGAAAATTGTAAAAAATGGGTAATAGTTTTAAAAAACGCTATATAATCGAATTTCGTAGTACACTTTTTGTGGTTCCAAGTTTCACTGTATCCGCGACAGTGTCTATGCTCTATTTAGCTACTCGGCAGTAAGGTGTGAATGTTTTTAAGTCCCCACTACTGTTGTTTTTCAAGTCAACCAAGTCCAAGTGCTAATTTCATTTCCCATCTTCATTTTCTCCTGTTTTGATCCTGTTTTTTTCGGCGGGGGTAAGCGGCGTCACATTTCATGCAAATGAAATTAACTTGCATATGCAAATGAGGTTTGTTTGTCTGCGCGTTGCATTTTACATTTGAAGCGAAATTTGTGCGTTCGTTTGTACCTTTCCTTGGATTTTTTTTTGTTTTCTGCTCTTATTTGATTTATGAGTAATGAATTAATTTCGAATACGGTTACAATTAACATGAAATTTTAAGCCGTGGCAGCCAAATTCTACATAATCCTTTACACCTACACACGGCAAGAAGAAATCCTTTCGCACACACACAGGCATAAATCAACGCCGTGTGCGGCAAATGCGATTAGCATTTTATACCATTTAAACACTGTCGCACACACCGCCAGACAGAAAACAATGCAAAACAGCAGAGGGGTATGGCGGAAAACATTGTGACAATGCTGGTGGGGCTCCACCCCTCCATTTTCCTCTCTAAGCCCCTGTCTCATTCTTCTTTTTACTGAATGTGTGCATCTCTTTTCGAGCAGACCAAACACAATTACATATTACTTATATGGAGGTTTGTAAAGGGAACTTACAGTTAGAAGCGGTTCTTGTTTAAAAGAAAAGTGGTTCGAATTGGATGTACTCTGTGAATGCATGCTCATTGCTTGGGATATTAATAGGGCAATAGAAATCTTTAATACATAAACTGTTAGAATTTTGTACATACATTCCAATGCAAACTTAAACTGTTAATACTTTTATATGATTCTCATTTATTAAAAGTCTTTTCTAGTTCTCGTAAAATTAAGTGTCTCTATTATGGTACTAAAATCAGAACACCAGACTAACAATTAAAATGAAAAGTAAAAATATATTTATCTTAATTCAAAAAATTATTATTTACCAAGTCACGGCTTATAATAAGTGATTCGCACAAAAATTACCTGCAAAAAAGCATATTAATTAATAAGCAACTAATTAGACATTTATAGAGAATTAATATGGATTATATAATCAATTAAACATTAATAAAAAACGAATTACGTTTTCAATTATATTCAACCATTCTTAGCGCAAAAATACTTTTTTGCTCCCCATATTTAGAACGGGGTATGGCGGGTAGGCACCCCAAGTAGAATGCAAATTGCGCAAAAATCGGTAGAAAAAACAAGTGTGCAACAAAGCGAACAATTGTAATTTAACTGCAGTCAGACTCTAGTTGGCAGCACCAACCACAACAACAGCAGCATCAAATGGCAAAAAGCAAAAAACCAGAAAGCAACAGACAGAATTGTGCGAGCCTCAAGTGTTGTATGTAAGCCGCTTTTGTTAGGCAATTGTTTGCCTGCATGGTTCGTGTTTGAGAGGACTAAAGGGGGCTGTATGGGAGCTAGGCAAATGAAAAATCCCTACTACACACACACTAGCATAATCCACTTTGCTCAGGCAGCATCCCAAATAAAAAAAAAAACAAGGAATTCACAATAACAGCAAGAAAATCCGGAAGTTACACATACGCCCCGTTGTCTACGTCGCCCTTACACCCTAACCCTTGAAGCTCAACGTTTTTGTTACAATCCAGTTGACAAATGTCACAGCAATGGCATTCAACGACACTGCCAAAAATTGTTCAATTTAATCTGCAATTATGTTATTTCAAAATATTAATGTGCCAATAATGGTTAACAAATTTTATTTTTCATTGTTAAACACATGGTTTATGACTGTTGAATACAATTATTATTCTATCTAACTGTTGGGAGTTGTTATCTATTAACTATTAGAATTGGAAGTGAGACCATTTTAATTAAACGGTTGTTTTAACAGTCAGTATAAAACCTTTTTGTTGTTTTTTGAAACACTTTGCATTTTGAGCTAAAAAATATTTATTTCAAGTGTTTTTTTTTTTCTGTGTAGAACCGCCACGTCTCTTTAGCGCGCTTCGCATCCGCTCCATACCCAGACAAATGAAAAACAGCATAAAACACTCGTCGTCACTAGTTGCAGTGTGCCCCATCACTCCACTCTTCCCCCTGGCCATGATGCTCCTCCTCCATTATAATGTTCGTGAAAAACTTGACACTTAATTGTCTGTCCATGTCCATGTGCGTCATGTGTCCTCCACTCCGCATCCGCTCCTCCGTCCGCTACTATCTATGGCATCTCGTCTGGCGCCTGTTTCTGTTGTCAATTGTTGCACATTTGCATGGCAATTGGATTGGACCACTAGAGGGGGGGCAAGTTGAGTGTGGAATGCAGGCGGAGTGCCTTTTGGGCCAATGCCCGATGTTTCATGAGGCGTCGAGTGAAATGAGCCGGCTCTTGGCTAAAAGCTAGTTGAACAGCACAGCAGCCATCATCCTCTGCTCCTTCGCTATTTCCAGTTCTATTTCGCAGCACTTTCAGCAATCATAACAATAAGCAGAAGCAGAAGGATAAAATTATTGCTTCAAGTAAAAAGCTTTTCTAAAGAATTAAAGATTCTTTTTGTCAATTCGAAAAAATTTAAGCATTTAATATGTTTTTTTAAATTTAGTGCAAAGTAATTCTACAAAATGAAATTAATTATTATGCTTCATCAAAGAATATAAGAATTACAAACTGTACTGAATTTCAGCTTTAAATTCAGTACTATCTTACTGTCTCATCACAAAAGGATAAACATTTCTGAATTGGCTTGAAAATAGTCCGATTTTAATAAATATAATAAATATTTTATCAGATTTATTAGATATCTCATGAATTTTTTTTATTACAAGACCATCCTGATTATGTCTTTAGTTAGTCACTTTATCGTTCTACTATCCACCCATTACCCAATGAAAAGGTGCAGCAATTCCGGAGTCAAAAGTTGCAGTGAATAAGCAGATGAACAGATGCGCAGTTACCACAATGCCGTGGGGCATTTGTTTTGGTCGGTGGTTCTGGTACGGTTTGGTTCGGTCTGGTCTGCTCTTCTTTATTTTGGGTTCCGTAGTAGTTAGCCACCCCAAAAATGGGGAAACTAGTGGGTGCAGCTCAATTTTTGCCGGATTTTGCACTTTGCACGGGCTCCACTAATGAAAATGAAGTCGTAAAAGGGTTTGCCACGTGGCTGGTAATGCGCTGTCCTTTCTCTTTTCCGCTTTTCCTTGTTTGCTCCGCTTTTGGAATCCTTTAAGCGCCATTTAGTTTCAACGAGTGCTTAACTTAATGAACACAATGGGCGGAAACCGGTTGAGAATGCTGTGGAAAATCTAATGGAAAATGTTAGTGCTTCCGCTGCTTTTCTATCTATGTATTCGCAATCCCATTGGGGCACATAATCAGTTTTTAATAGCTACCCGAAAAAGGACATAGATCAACAATGGCAACCAGAATAACAGTAATAGGGAATAGAGTAACAACTAAAAATGCCATTAATGAAACGATGATGACGACGAAGAAAGTTTGGCACGACCCAAACACATAAAACAAAAATTACCCAAAGTCACAGCATACAAAACAAAGACGATTCGTAAGTAGTATGAGAATTTACAGTCAAAAAAATTATAAGAAAAATATATTTCCTATGGTTGGAATATTGACATCAATTTATTAATATTAGCAAATCACTTATAGTTAAGTATCAACGGCTGTCATTTGTTTAAAAATGCAGGCATGCAATGAGTTTGTTTTAAAAGTACCATGGTATTTTAAATAGCACCTAATGCATCTTTTTATAAGTGTTTTTTTCTGTGTAAAAGCCAAGAACCAGGAAGTGATAGAAGCAAGTCTCAGCTGGAAAACGATGAGAAGCAAAAATAATACATAAAACACAATGCCCAAAAAATTAACGACAAATTGAGCATCATTAAAAGTAAAGAGGGAGACGACTGGAAAATGGGAAGAAAGCAGGACATGTGAAGGCCAAGAGGAGGGGCAGAGAAGAGCCTGCCAAAAGCCAATAATGAAGGCAAACGTACGTTAAGGGCCAAAAACCCCGGGACTGACAGGCAATGAAAGAAGCTTTGAGGGCACTGGCATACCTCCGAATTGTATACCTCCCAAAAAGGTGAAGTTTAAAGAGGAGGTGGGGGAGTGGGTGCTGCGTGGGTGGGTGTGGTACCGCCTGCGGCAACACCTGGGCACAGTCATTTGTTTGATTACAAGCCACGAGAAACGACAATGAACCCAAATTGAAGATGGTAAAATGAAAAAGAGGGGCAGGTGGTGGTTTGGGAGAATGGAGCCATCACAATCTTGACACCTCTCCACCCACTAATGAAATATATTTGCCCATTCATTCTGTTAACTGTTAATTTAAACAAGTTGATCTAATGAAAGCGGGAAAGCCAAATTTTTCTGCCAGAAAATCGTTTTTCTCATTATACACAAGTTCTAAACATCATATAAACTTCCCATTAAAAATTATTTAATGAATACTTATTAGGCTCAAAAGCTCTTAGATTGCTGGTAAGTATGGTATTTAATTTTAAGGAATTTTGGCAGGATAAAAACGTTATTGTGCTTAATTAGAATCGTTATTTATCTTTTAATATATTTGAAGACTTAAGATAACATTTTGACTTATTACCTTCTAAGTTTTAACTTTAAAAGAGTCCCAGAGAATGCAGAAATAGTTTTAAGGTTCTTAAAGGTTTTTAAACCAATTTCTGCATTTGTCGCAGTGCAAAAAGCTTATTTTCAGCCAAAGACAGCGCTTAATTGCCCGAAAATGCAGCTGTCCCGAAAACATACGCAGTTACACATCCTTCTGGGAAGATTTGACCAACCTCATTTGCAAAAAACTGACAGGCGCCAACGTCAAACCCTGTTCCCTCGTCGCCCCCATCCAAACTCCGGCCACAGAAGCCCCCTGTTGCCACCATAATGACTCACTCACTTTGTGGCAACGGAGTTTACCAACTGCAGAGGAGTCGGGTTTCGCTGCTCCTTTGCCTGTTCGCATTTTTGTTTTTATACCCTTGAAGAGGGTATAATAATTTCATTCAAAAGTTTGCAACACAGTGAAAGGCACAATTCCGACCCTATAAACCTATATATTCTTGATCAGCATAACCGAGCGAGTCGACCTAGCCTTGTCTGTGCGACCGTTTCTACGCAATCTAGTCCTTTAGTTTTAAATCCATTTCACCGAAGCTTTGCAAGAAGTATATAGCTCCCATTAGAACAATTGGAAAAAAAAGAGAAATAAAAAAATAAAAATTAATATAACTTCGTTATTTCTTAACATATATCCATATACTTGAAAACGTACTAATTATAACGATTATAGAATTACGGTTTTACTTTTCTAAAAATTATACATCTATATCATATATCGAACTAACTTAACTGTTTTTAATCATCGAAATCGAAATATAAAGTATTAAATTTTTTAAGAATTGCAAGGGTATAAAAACTTCGGAATGCCGAAGTTTGCTTTCTTTTTTGTTTTCCTTGTTTTATTTTTTTGGGAGGTGTGACAAGCCACCGGCTCAGCTGAGAAAAGCGTGTCCTGTATCCTTTATCCCATGTCCCGTGTCCTGGCACATGAAACACGGGGCGCTCTTCGCTTTTTAAAGGAATAATTTTAATTGGTTTCCAAAGCGTGACGTGAAAAATGAAAATTGTGTGGCTAACAAAAGAAGTTGTATTTTACATGGCCAACTCGAAAGTCTCATTAAAATTCGATTCAACTTGTACAATGCTTACATTAAAAACAAACATGCTCGTACAAATTACCTACCTATATGGCTACCAAATTCATATTTATTTTATAAAGAAACTAAAAAACAACATTATACGAACTTTTTCTTTTAAACGAAAAACCAATGATGATATTAAAGTAATGAGAATGATAATTTCCAAACATTCAAGAAGATAATTTAAGTAGAAGAGATGAACAAAATCAAATGAAATACGTTCCATACTTTTATTAATAAAATAAAGTCAAACATAAAAGAATCTTATCAGCTGAATTACATATATCTTTAAATTTTCCACTCTGTCATGCTAGACAGAACATTTTAATTAAAATTATACAAAAGACTCAGTGATGCTGTAATCGAGATATTTTAAAATGACATTTTAGTTATTTGCACAGGAGCTATGGACATATTAAGGGTGAAATAGCAGATTATTTTTTTGTAATTCATGTTATGTCATCTTTCGCTACGGATTTTGTTTTTTAATAAATTTCCGAGAGCCACAAGCTAGCTCTTGGTCTTGGTCGTTTTAATCAGCATTTTTCACTTAGCCGCAGCATTTTTTATTTTGCGCTCCGATGTCCTGAAAGTGACCGCCGCAGTGGCAGCTATTTACCCGCCCACCAACTGCCACGCCCCCTCTCCTTGACCGGACTCCGTACACACCGCACTTTGTTATGTTTTGTTTGCCTTTGCCTTGCTCTCGGGCCTTTTGTTTGCATTTCTCGTGATTTTCTCTCTCTGTGTATTCAGTTGTTTTTTTTTTTGCCATCTGCTGCGGCGAAGTTGTGGCTCAGTTTTTAATCAAAACATAATGTAAAAAGGATGCAAAATACACAAGGAAAGTGGCAGGCACTAACCCAACAAAGTCATCCTTCCCCCCGCCAACCCCTCCCTCCTAAAAAGTGTTTGCCCTGCTGCTGTTGTTTTTGTGTCGTCCATTATTCAAAGCATAATGTCACAATAAACGTAAAAGGTGCAAAATATTGCCCAAAGGCAACAAGCAAAAGCAAGTGCCAACAATGAGAAAGAGCAGTGACAACACAAATATACAGTCCGACTTTACTAACTCAAAGTTTCTTACGCCGACTTAAAGACTTTAAGACTATCAAAAATATGCATTGCAACAAGAGAAAAACATATTTTTTATTTAAATAAATCAGTATGATCAGTTGTACCCTTCGTTTTAGCAAACCATTAAGTGAGAAGAGTTATACAATAAACACTATGGAAATTGTATTTTCTTTAACTGATTCCAGCTTAAGAATTTGTACAATATAAAATACAAATACAAATTCAAAACTACCTATTTTTTATAAAACCGTATAAAACCATAACTCAAAACTTGTTTTCTATAACTTGTTCGAGGATAAGAATTTGTACTGTAGTTACAAAAGAGAATAACAACAAAAGAGCCATCGCACTAGCAGCACAACAACAATAGTGACAACAACAACTCAACTTAATAACACTTTGCAGTTGTCGTTGCCCAGGGCACTCACCCGACATTCCCCCACCCCAATGACCCCCTCCATTTAGAGGGACTGCATAAATTTGGAAGCCAGAACCTGGGAAGGAAAAAGTTACTCGCTTCCTCTTCTCTTACCTTTCTCCGTCCAGTTAGTTGTTGTTGCCACAATTGTTGCGTGCCCGTCAGTTAGTCAGTCAGTCACTCACTCGGTCAGTCAGTCAGTCATTCAAGCTGCCAGTCAGTCAGTCATTCGCGTGTCCACGTGCGGGGATAAAAGCGTCAGCACAAATGACCCGCTGGCAACTTGCATCTCTGACTGGAGACGAGACATCTGCATCCGACAGTTTAACGGAATTTCAAGCACCTTGCAGTGACTACTCGGAAATTGAATCTTTTCGATACGGCACGGTTAGGTACAAAACTATTCCTCCTAGCTACGCATGATAATATAAAATATTATGGTTAATAATGGATAAATTTGACAAAAAAAAACCTCCAAAGAATTATTAAAATAGATGTTAGTTTATGGCTTTATTAAGGATGAGAAACTTATAACTTTAATACGGTTGCGGTTCTTAATGCGTAACTTGCAATTTTCTTTAGAAGTGGAATTGCTAAGCGGGGGGAACAAACTCAAGTCGTTGACCCGAAGATACCTTTTATCTTTCTCTGTGTCTTCTGCTACCTGAATTGGTTCGCGTAATTTGCCTTTTGATAGCCAGTAGTTTACCATCTCGGCACAAGTTGTTCCACATGTTTGTCACGTGTGGCAACTGAACTCGATTACCCTCGCCCTTCTTTTAAGGCAACACCCCCTCCTGCGTCTCATCATCTCCTCGCAACAACTATCATGGAGAAAGCACTTCACAAATTGAAGTGCAGGGAGAGAATTAGAGATAGAGAATGAAAGACGAAACAAGCACTTCCGCAGCTATTTTCCCTGTTTCCCTCAAGCGAACATTTCTCGATCGTTATTTGGAAAATGTCAAAGACAATTGATGTTGATCGGTGCACAGCAAGAAATCTTGCGCTGCACTGGAAGAAAATATTTGGTATTAAAGGTTGATATTGTTTAAAATTGAGTGTTTTACAAAGTGTTACAAAATGTACTATTTTGGACGTTCGAAATCGGAATTGTTCAAAATATACTCAAAATTTTTTTTCGTGTTTTTTTTTTTCATTATATATGATATTAAAAATAAAGTGAAAAAAGAAAAAAAAAAATAGATTAGTTAATTCAAAAATATGTTTTTTAGACCTATATAAACCATTACTATAAAACCATTACGTGCTGTATTTTATTTATTAAGTGCCTCTATTGCCAGCTCTGAATGAACTACAAAATTATTTTAAAACTTATTTCTTGTTATCATTTTTTTAAGGTTAATTCATTAACTAATTCCCTAATATCCTAACATTGCTATGGTGCGTTTCAGTGATGGGCCGTAAATCAGACGAGCGCAAATAGAAAAAGGGGCCTGGATGCATTGCACTTGCCCCGATCTTGCCGACTCTCTCACACTTTCCTGTGCCATATGATGGCCTCTCATTCGCTCCGCTTTTAATTATAGCCACCTCTCCGCCGGGGCGACGTCTGCGAAGCGGAAGTTTGTTTAGGATATTTGGCATTGTGTGCTGGCATTTTACAAGCTCATGCAGCTGCCTGCATACGGCGCCGTCTCATCAGAATTCCCTCCCCCCTGACCCCATAAACATCTGCCCCATTTGAAGACTATATATCCCAGGCATCCGAGAGTCCATGATGCGAATTATTCAAATAGCTCGCGCCTTCCTTTGGAGCGGTCTCCATGCGGGCCATAAGCCCGACGACTTTGGCATACAAATTAGATGCAGCGATAATCGACTATTCAGGTTGACTGCCTCAGTTCCCCCCCGACTCACTCATCCAGTCACCCACCCAACTACCCAACCACAACACCTAACCCACCGAAATGCACACACGCACTGGCTGCAAAAGCTTACCTGTCACGGGTTTTACTCTCGAGCTCCTTTAAAGTGAATTTTTCAGTCCAAAATAATCCCTTCTTTGATATGTTTGCAGGTGTAGTAGCTGCAAAGGAGCAATTTTCGAAATACTATTTTAGTTTATTTTGGCGAAACGAAATTCAGTGACATAAATTCAACAAGAAATTAATTTGAATCCTGCAAAGGCAAAAGAGAAAATGTCGCAGACTGCAGAAAGGGTGTATGCAAGTAAAATTGTATCCAGTTTATACGAGTTCAAATGAAAAAGTACTTGAAAGTATGAAACTTGAAAACATGAAACATTAAATTTAAATGAAAACATATACGTATGTGTATTGTTAAAATAAAAAAAATCCATTTTATAACGATCCTAACCAAAATTAGCAGCATACTTAAATTGTGCCATAAATATTCACATTTATCTTTGAGTTCATCAACCCTGACAAATATCTTAAACGGAAATAAATATGGATTTCAAAGGACAAAATTTTCGCTGCAGTGATTCCATAAACATATGTAAGTAAGTATTATCTAGAACCCTTAAAAATAGGATTTTAATTCCACCGCATAAACCTGTCTAAGAAAAATGTCCTTTGATTCCGTGTCTAGACCGAGGATAACTTTTGTATGCCGAATGCTGCCATACGGAAAGAGAATGGAAAAGAGCGCAAAAAGGCGACGGCAGCGCAAAAACTTCTGCAGCGCAATAAAAAGCCGCACAGAAATCAAAAATCAAGAGTGGAAACTTGCGGGCCAACCCCACGAGACAAGCGTAGGAAACACAGCAACCCACCGAAAACCACCCACCCAACCACCCAGTGCAACCACCCCCCGTTCAGCGCCTCCTTTGGGGGTGGCAGTTTGGCTATTTGGCCTTTTGCGAAGGACGCAGGAAGTAGAGAATATCGCGTCTGGATCAGGAATTGCAGACGGGCCTAATGGGATAAACTACGTGTAGCACACACACACAGCTGGGGCCAAAATAATACAATTTGACGAAGAAAAATGGATTTTCAATATATAATATTTTGTTTTAAGCTTTTAAGTGTAAGTGTAAGTAATCATGCAAGTGCATTTTTTTTGGTCTATCTAGGCTTAGGAATTCATAGAATTGATTAAAATGTATCTTAAAATTTGCAAGTAATTAACAATTATTAATCAATGACACATTGCCAATAATTTTATTAAAAGATTATTTTCTTTTATTTTCTTGACCGCATCTGTGCATTCACTTATAATCCCAGACAGTCGTGTGACAAATTTTATGATAGCACTGAAAAAATACTATGCGCATAAAAATGCATAAATGAAAAACAAAACCCGCTGAGGTTCGGAAATTGTAGTGTGTGGTGTAGGAAAATTTGCATTTCCACTTCATCGAAATTCGATGGTTGAAATAACCCCACACACCTACACACACAGACAACCAGACAGGCGCCAAATGGAGGGTGGAAACCGGCTTGTTTTGCCGGCGAAATGCGTAAAATAACGGCAGTTGGAGCGCTTTTCCACATTTTACTCACCGGAATATATTCTGCTCTCGAAGTCCAATGGTAAACCACAATATGGACAGACTTTGTTTTTTGCCTTTGTTGTTTCTCTCACCACTTAGTATTTAATTAATATTTTCTCTATCTCAGCTTAGTTGCTTCGAATATTGTAGCACAGCTTTGTAGGTAAACACACTGACGCACACGCGCACACACAAACACAGAGCTTGATGTCCCGTTAGAAAAGTGCCGCAACCAGCCGCGACGTGACGTCCGAACGATCCAATTTCCGCGCGATTAGAGATGTAAGAACGTCGATGCCGGCACACCTGTCATCGATGTTTTCCGAATATCGATGTATCTACATTAATATCGATGTTAGACAGGGCGCCATCGATGTTTTGCATTCTCTAACGGTGTCGCACACTAGGGGACAAAACTGTATTAGGTTTTTGGAGTGGCCAGAAAGCACCTATATTTGCGTTAAACCCAAAAGTGGTCACACTGCCTGGACCGGTTTTTTTTTTAATTCTCAGTTTCCCGAACTCGGCCTCCAGCGTGAGACCCTCCAAAAGTTGCGCCCCGCTCCCCCAAATCCGCCACGTCCCTGGGACCCCCTCAGAAAAGCGTAGCAAACGCTCCCAAGCCTCCCGACCGAAATCATACCCTCAAGACTGCCAGCGTTGCCCCCCTCAAGACCCACCTCATCCCGGCGCTGCCATCTTTCTGTTGTTAACAGTATTCAAAAGGAGTAACAGTGGCTCTAAAACTAGACTGACAACTGACTCTCAAACTCATGATGACAGAACCTACAGATGGCGCATGCGAAACAGTGCTGCTACCTACCGAACAATATCTGCACCTTCATCCTGTTTTCCGTTACTTTTTAAACATATTAAATGGTTGCAACTAACTTCTTATTCTCTTTTTTTAGTTTACTAAATATTTGCACTGACTCCGATATTTTGTGATACTTTATTGATTTTGCTTTAGTTCTGTTTTTTTTTTTGACGAACAACGTCTAATATGGGTAATATCGATGTTTGACAGGGCATCATTATCCTCTAGGAAGCAGTATTTGCTAACTACGTCGCCCGTTTTCGCTACCTGGTCTACATGCCAACGGAAAAATGTTAATCGTTTAAGTGTGACCGTTATGCAGTATTGACTACATCTTATCGTTTTTAGCAAATACAAGAGATGTCTCCCGATTTGGCACACGCTCTGTGAGGGGCGTAGGAATTTTTCAAAAGTTAGCGTCGAATTGGTATTTTTTGATGGTTGCCGTCATGGTTGCTGTCTGAAACGGCTCAAGTGTGACGTGATCATGGGAAAGTATTGATTTCAAGAAAACTGTGGGTTCAAAGTGATTGAAACTTTTCTCAAAGTTAATTCGATTGCCTATCAATTTTTTAAAATATCTCCTGACTTGGCACACGCTCTGTAAGGGGCGTAGGAATTTTTCAAAGGTTGGCGTCGATTGGTATTTTAAACGACAGAAAATAAGTTGGTTCATGCAATGGCTAACGATTGGTTCATGTAATAGAGTGGGCGGCACTTTTATATCCCTTTAAACTACGCAAACTGTAATGCGATTTTCTCAAAAACTGTGGGAAATTTTTTTATTAAATTTTCCAAAAACATTACTAAAAGATCCCTACATACGCCTATATATACGGCATTTTGGCACACGCTCTGTGAAGGACTTTATTTCATATTCAATTTTTTAGTCCTTTTTTTGTATGGGCTGATTGAGAGGCTTGCCCACTGTAAAGCGATTTTCTCAAAAACTGTGGGTTTAATTTTTATAAAATTTTAAGTGTATATCCTTGAAGTAACGTCCTTTAAGCTGACGTAGCGTGCAACTTGGCACACGCTCTGTAAATTGAGATATTCTACAAAGTATGGGGAGTCGATTTTTCAAATGCATTTTTGAAATACTTCCAGACCTCCAATATGCTTAAATCTTACATATATAGTTAGGATTTTCTTTTCTTAATATTTTTGCATCTAAAAGTTTTCAATTGAGTGCTTAAATAGCAAGAAATTCAAAAAATAAAAACAGCCTACATGTTCCACATTCCACCGTTCCGCCATCGACGCTAAGTCACCGACGCTAATTTGACGTACATACTTATTTCACCATATATGTATATTAAAACCACCTTAAAATATAGTACATATTAAATATTATTTTCAGTTGAATGACAACCCTAGCCCTTGTTATTTTCAGTCCTCCCTAGCACGGTCATACCATTAATTATTGTAAACAAACTTAAAACAAAATACAACTTCGTCAAAAAGTAAGTAAGACGCATAATAAATCTATTAAACTTAATAGTAGGATTAGTTATAAAGATATTAGTAGGTAAACCCATGTCAAAAGGTCTAGTTACGCAGAGCATCTAACCATTTGTGGCGTTCCTCTCAGATACTACGATGCGTGTGAACAGATACGCGTGAACCAGATACGACGATATTTTTAAAGTATATTTTATACTATACTTCATCTATTTCAATCTAGTGTCCACCAGGCGGAAGTGGCTGGCATCCGAGGAGGACAGATTCATCGATATCTGGGTGCACAACCTGCATCTGTTTGCTCCTGGCAAGAAATTAGTGGAAACTTATACGGAACTGGAGCCGTATTTTCGGGAAGTTGGCGTAGAAATCGATGCACATGGCATCAAGTCCAAAATGGAGTCGTTAAAGAGAAAATATTTCAAGTCAGTATACAACTGTCAAGTAGAGAATCGGTTTAAACATTTTCATATTTCAGTTTGTTACATTCCGACCTAGAAGATACATCAAATGTTTGGCGGCATTTCGATACAATGGCAATCGTAGTTGCGGGATCTTACAAAGATGAAAAGGATATGGAATGGAAGGATTATACCCAGCCCCCAAAAAGTTCTCGTGAGAATCTCTTAAACTACCATAAAAAAACACCTACTAATTACTAATTTTTTCGATTTCAGACATCACTCGTAGCTCTGTTTATATGGAAGATGATAGACAATCTCGAAGTGAATCCGGTACGAATTTATAATTATATTTTCTGTACATAAGCTCAATCTTTTTTTTTTATAGAAGGACCTTTTAATACCGTGTTCTTGGAGGAAAGTGGTTCTCACTTTTTTGACAATGAAGAAAAACCCAAACCAAAGAAGAAAAGGCAAAGATTCAGCATTCCGACCAGAACTCATGTGAAAGCCCGAAGAGCTTGGCAACCGGCGGAAGAGAACAATTTCGTTGATGTCTGGGAAAAGTTCTCTTGTCACATACAAAGTGGGAGGAAGAAAATGGATGTTTACAAGGATATGCAAAATCAGCTAGAAAAGCTCGGTCTTTATATAGTGCCGGGCGATATAAAATCAAAAATTGAATCCCTCACGCGCTCGTTTAGGTAAGGGTCTTCAAATATTTAAAAAATTGTAATTTATCAAGTTTTATTGCAGAACTCAGCGAGATACTGTAGGGGATAAATCCGAGTGGGTTCACTATTTCAAAATTGCACAGATCCTTAGTCCTACAGATTTTACAAAGCTCGAGCCATTTCCCGACGCGAGTAGCAATAGCTGCTCCGAAGAGGATTCTGAGTGGTTTAAGGAAATGGAGCTAAAACCAAAGCCTGATACCGACACAATAAACTCAAACGATTCTGATGCCAATCATTTCGAAGGTAACACTCAGCCGTGCTCTCCCGCATGCAGCTTAGATTATTCTATGATTGATCCCGCTCCGAGCAACTGCAAAGTGTCTATAGAAATATTGGACCAAGGAGAGGAGAGCAAGTCATTACAATCATCTTTAATTGAAAAAGAAAATGCTGCCGAAGAATTCAGTCAATTTGTAAGAAAAGAGCTTGCCGTCTTAAATGAGGATTTGCTGATTGAAGCTAAACGGCAAATATACAATATCATATGTGTCTTGCAGATGAAACAGAATGAAGTAAATAAAAATACGTAATTGACCAAGTAAATACATACATTTTTATACCCTTGCAGAGGGTATTATAATTTTGGTCAAAAGTGTGCAACGCAGTGAAGGAGACATCTCCGACCCTATAAAGTATATATATTCTTGATCAGGATCACCTCCTGAGTTGATATAAGCATGTCCGTCTGTCCGTCTGTCTGTTTCTACGCGAACTAGTCTCTCAGTTTTAAAGATATCGAATTGAAACTTTGCACACACCCTTCTTTCCTTTGCACGCAGTATATAAGTCGGAACGGCCGGGATCGGCCGACTATATCCTATAGCTGCCATATAACTGAACGATAGGAAATGCCATAACTCTGCTGTTTGTAAAGTTAGGAAGTTGGGATTTTCTATGGCTTCTTTATTTGGCCAATCAATTCGACCTACCAAATTTCATAAGGATCGGCCGACTATATCCTATAGCTCCCATATAACAATAGGAAATAGCATAACTTTGGTGTTTTTAGAGTTAGGAAGTTGGGATTTTCTATGGGTTTTATATTTGGCCAATCAATCCGACCTACTAAATTTTATAGGGATCGGCTGACTATATCCTATAGCTGCCATATAACTGAACGATTGAAATTTCCATAACTTTGGTGTTTTTAAAGTTAGGAAGTTGGGATTTTTATTAGTATTAAGAATGCATCATATGAATAATTTTGGAGAATATTATTTAGAGAATATTCTGCAAGGGTATATCAACTTCGGCTCCGCCCGAAGTTAGCTTTCCTTTCTTGTTTTCTTTTATATAAAATGTATTTTACTTTATATTTTTTGACCAATTAAGTTGTAAAATAAGTATTGTAGAAAGTAACAGAGTGATATATATAAGCTGCTAAAATATAAACTAATAAAAATTATAAATAAAAAATTTTTAGGTTCTACCGAGATTTGAACTCGGATCGCTGGATTCAAAGTCCAGAGTGCTAACCATTACACCATAGAACCGCGTTGTCTGGCTGGCGCAATACAAAACATATACCGCCGTCGCGACAATTAGCGAAAATTAAGTATTTTTTGAGGAAAAGATAAGAGTATTAATAAATAAAGTATAATAATAAATAAAAATAAAACATATTTAAACAAAAAAATAATTACTTCTGTGAAGGTTCTACCGAGATTTGAACTCGGATCGCTGGATTCAAAGTCCAGAGTGCTAACCATTACACCATAGAACCTTGATACAACGTTTGCTGCTAAAACAGAGTTTTATACCACCAACACACTTTTTGTTATTCTGGGGTTTAAGGTGAGGGTTGAAGGCGGGTAAATGATTAGGTTGGGTATTATATAGATATAACAAACGCGACAAAAAAAATAACCATTAGAATTCAATGAAATTTTAATAAAATGAAAATGCATATTCTTTTATTTATATTTAAGGTATGCTGCATTTTTGTATTCTTTTAATTTCTGTGTTTGTATTACTTCAATAATAAAAAAAAGGAAAATTTATTTTCTTTTGCTTATATGTTCAGTGTTATCTGAAATTGGTTTTTTCTTCAAATCTTTTTCTTTTATTTTTGCAACTCAATTAGTTGGTTTGAATTCACTTGTAAACGCTCAAAATAAGTTATGACAACTGAAATATTTCGAAATCTAATTTTTCAGAGGTTATAAGGCATTAAAGAAATTTACAAAAAAATATTAAGAAGCTATTGCAACTAGTTGTATATCTATATTATATATTTATATATTATTTATATTATATTTTAGACAGACCGTGCGTGAACCGAATAACTGGGTGTATTTCTTCTAGCCGAGAAATATTAAAAAACCCTTAAAGCTACTACTGCAAATGGTTGCCAAGCAAGCCTGTTCAGCAAAATCACATTTCTATTTGATCAATATATATATGTATATGTATATATACATTTACATGTTAAAACGAAAAACCTAAAGCATTTGTTTCACAGCGCAGAGTCGACATAAAATAATAATGGAATCAGAAAATAAGAAATCTCTATTGGAAAAATATGATATACCAATTCACCATTTGGATTTTGCCTACGTGGAAACTTGTAGAAATGCACGGGAAATGGAGAAAATCGTGCACATCCTGCGCTCCGGCCAGGAAGGATATTTTCCGGACTTATTACGCTGTTCAGAGGAAAAGCT
Organism: Drosophila fuyamai; assembly: GCA_018153365.1. Lineage (NCBI taxonomy): Eukaryota > Metazoa > Arthropoda > Insecta > Diptera > Drosophilidae > Drosophila > Drosophila fuyamai. The sequence continues at coordinate 6,647,821 of JAECXW010000116.1, read as the reverse complement.
TAAAGAACTTAAGCCGGACAGCAAGTTATTTCGCTACGAGGAGCAGATTAAGCAGAGCAATGTGCTGGACAAAAAGGAATTGAAGCCAATTTTGGTATGTTTTTAATCTATCTCTCTGATTTGTATAATACGTTTTATTAATTTTTATGATTGTATCTTTAAGGATTGGACAGATGACATTAAAACAAAAGATAGTGTTCTGAACGAACTGAAGAAAGTTAAACAAGTAATGGATCTACCATCAATAAGAAAATTATCCAAAATCGAGTTTAACATGCAGAGCAATGAGACAACAAAGCCAGCCGCAAAAGTTTTAACGCAGACCAAGGCCAATAATAAGGATGATCGGATCAAATCAACGGACTATCGCAAATGGGATAAGTACGATCCCGACGAGGAGATACTTCGCATGGATCTGGACGAAGAACGCAACAAGGAGCAGGCGGAGCAGCATATTTCCAGCCACCAGAAATCCTCTACCAAGAACGAGTTGATGAACGAAAAGGATACCCTTTATGAGCGTCTTCAAAAGCAACTGAAGAACCTGAGCCAACTGGAGCGAGAACAATTTGCAGAAGGGTAAATAGATACGTAATGATGAACTATGATCATACATCTTATATATTAATTTTTTAAAGACATCGACTTCGAGGAAATGAATACTTTAAGGCCAAGGAGTATGACAGCGCCATTGAAGAATACAACTGTGCCATTATATACGATCCTCAAAACGCAGCTCGTGCTTACAATAATCGCGCTGTATCCCGTAAGTATTTGCTGTTTATACCCGTTACTCGCAGAGTAAAAGGTAGAAGGAAGCGTTTCCGACCCTATAAAGTATATATATTCTTGTTCAGGATCACTAGCCGAGTCGATCTAGCCATGTCCGTCTGTCCGTCTGTCTGTCTGTCCGTATGAACGCTGAGATCTCGGAAACTATAAAAGCTAGAAGATTGGCAGGAGTTAGGAGTTCCTACGCAGCGCAAGTTTGTTTCAAAATGGTGCCACGCCCCCTCTGACGCCCACAAGCCACAAGCTGTGGCCACAGTTTTGATGCTATTTTGAAAATTTTAATTGATATGTATTTGTTTCGTCAATACCTATCGATTGGCCTAATAAAAGTTTGCCACGCCCACTCTAACGCCCAAAAACCCGTTAAACGCTTAAGCCTGGCTAGCGCCTACATTTCCGCCTTTCATGGCACAATAGCGCCATCTAACGGATGACTTTGGAACAGCTGGCCAAGGTGCTTAACAGAGTCAACGTTAATTCTCGATAAGGATTTCTATTAAAGGAAATTGCGATGGTTTTCATTTGTCAATACCGAACTATATCCCAAGAACTATGCAAATCAAATTAAGTTAGCCAAATTGGAGGTCTGAGTCAAACAATGGCGTATGTGTGTATGTATGTAAGCATTGCACTCAAAAACATAAACATAAACACAGCTGTTGGTGCAGGACAAAAGCTGCCTGCGCTAAAGAAGCGCTGGTGCTGATGCTCGTGCTGTAAAGCTGCCAGCTCTAAGAGATCGCCGAATTCAAATTGATAATTTGAACTGAGTAACGGGTATCTAATAGTCGAGGCACTCGACTATAGCGTTCTCACTTGTTATATTTAGATTCATATGATTACTATTTATACATGATTTTTAATTAATCCATTCCTTAATATATTAACATACTTAATTATCTTACCAGACTTAAAATTAAAAAAGTACTTGTCTGCCATATTGGACTGCCAGGCCTGTCTGCAGTTGGAGCCCACGAATGTGAAGGCTCATCTCCGCCTGGCTGAAGCTAATAATGCCGAAGGAAAACAGCTTGAGGTTGGACTTTTTCAGAAACTATATCATTCCAATATCAGCTAATGGTTTCTCTTTCTTAGGCCTTGCATATTTTCAAGAAAGTCCTTGAGTTGGACCCGGATAATGTCAGTGCCAAGACATCTGTAGAGAAGCTAACTTCAATGTTGGGTGAGGTGGCTCCGGCCAATGCCACTCGTTTAATGATTGAGGAGCTCAACTCGCCGGATCTCAACACTTCCAAATCCAAGAATCTTGAAGTGAATAGTACACCACCTGTGGCCAAGGAACAATCACCATCAAAGCCAGCAAATACTGCTCCTGCTAAGGAATATGATCTAGCCGAGCTGATCAAGCCGAACCGAATGGTTAAAAGCAAATTGGTCTCAGCCGCCGAGGCATTGGGCAATAAGTTCCAAGCACCCAAGGGCTGTGCTCCGAAGGAGCCACCTCTGCCCCTACCCACTAAGGAATCGATGTTGCGATTGCCACAGGACAAACTCAACACTAGCAACAAGCTTTTAATCCAGGAGATTTAAAGGTTTTATTTGGTTATCACCTATCAATAAAACTTGTTAATGATTGTACTCCTATATGGCAAAGGTTAAGGTATATATGGAAATATATGAATATACATATATGTATAATAAATTAAGAATTACTGTTGCAAGAGTTTTTTAATGTAGCGGCCAGTCACTATGAAAGGGCGCTGCTCGAACTCGTGCTTTTGATCCATGGTGATGGTGACCTAAAACGAAATAGATTTCAGTCCAATGTGATAAATTTTGGGTTTTACTCTCACCTGATCTCCTTTCAGGCGATTGACCAGAGTTACGCAGACATCGCCCGCTTTGACCCCCACTTTTTGGGTCATCGAGGCGAACATGCTGGCCTCCATTTCAATGTTACGGATTCCCAGGTCGTGGCACTTCTGCAGGAATGCCATCTTGTCCTTTTCAGTGTACTCGCATATTGCGCCATCGGTGCGTCCCTGACCTGAGTGAAATCAATGTGTATTAATATTTGCCGAGTCGGCAAAACGGCAGAACTTACCCTCGTAGAAACAATCTGTTCCCATTGTGTTGGCACTTATGGTCTGGAAAGTGTCGTTAGGATCAGCACCATATGCCATAATGTCCTTGATTAGGTCCGTGGAAAACTGAGCCGGTCGCACCACTCGCTCTCCGAGAATAGCCTGTAAAATTAAAATTAGAAATTCACATGGTGCCTTCACAGAATTTCGGAGCTCCGATCATCAACGGACACTACAAAAACGTTTACTTCCTCTTCAGTGAAAATTTCTTATGCATTGAGGTTTGATCACACTGACAAAATGGTGTATCTGTTTTTAAAAATTTGATAATGTGAAATTGTAATGTGTTCAGAAGCATTTTAGGATATTGAAACGAATAACAAAAATGTTACACATTCCGCAAACAAAAAATTTGCATTGAGACAAATGAAGAGTCAATAACTTCATCGAATGTAAAAGTAGTCACGCTGCAGACAATTTTTTGTTTTTGGATGAGAAGGGTATAGCGATATAGTGATTATTTATAATGGGCTTTCCGTGGATCACATAAAAACACAATGTGAAAGAAGTGGTTTGCACATTTGGTCAAGGATTTGATTTCATTACATGACAAAACAGAACAAAAGAAATCAGAATTTTTTTGGCCATTGATTTGATTTTATGCACACATCTTCTTTCACATTGTTTTTATGTGATCCACGGAAAGAGCATTATAAATTATAAATATACTATGTCGCGATACCCTTCTCTATCCAAAAACCAAACTCTATTCCAAATATAGATTTTATCTGATTTTCTGAAATTGGTTAAAAGAGAAACGTGTATCTTATGGTCAAGGCTATTTTTGAATAAGCATTGAAACACTTACGATCTCATGTTCATTGCGCAGTAGACCATTAAATGCATCCTTGGTGACCACCACTGTACCAGGTGGAACTCCGATTCCTCCACAGGTGCCGATTCGCAGGAAGACGGGATCCTGACAGCGAGCGTATTTAACCAACTTAAGCAGCTCGTGCAGCACCACACTGAAAGTCGAGGAGCCAACGCCGTGACTTACGCACAGCACCGGACCCTCCTTGAACATAGCATACCGATGGCCACGCTCTGACAAATCCACCGGATCACTGGAGTCCGAGACCCCGAAAACCTTTCGTAAATATAGGGTTAACTCCCGCATCCGAGATGCAGTTCCACCCACGCAGATCACCTGTAAAATCTCCCTAGAGTCTAATAAATTTATATCAAATTCCACAGACTAACCCGGACATCACCAAACTTCTGCTGAATATCACTGGTGTCCTTTGTATTAGCCACATTGATGTCCAGGTGGTACAAAAAATCCGAGGACATGATATCCAAATGGGGATTTTTCAATTTAGCAATACTATGAATTATATACCTTTCTGAGTATTTTCAGATTATAAAACAGATCAGACTTACTTTTTCGACATTTTTCCTTGGTGATTTCTCTAGTAAGTGATGCCAATCTAAAATTTATAAATATTTTATACCTATAGTTTTTGATGGATTTTAAAATTAGCTTTAGATGGTTGGCCTTCAAAAACTTTTGTTTTAAATCGCACGTGCTTTAAAAGAGCGTCTATTAAAAGAGACGACGAGCCCCCGGAGACCTGTCACCGTGCCAATTTCTTCCCAATTTCTTAATCTTATCTACATCTATCAAGAATGTACATTCACGTTTGCTTAGAATATTATCTTTCTATCTGTTGTCACATACAAAACCAAATAAAAGTTTGCTTACAAAAAAGCCAAGTCGATTGTCCGTCTGACCAAAGACCAATATAAACTCTAAGATGATTAACGGCCATACATTGGTTTTGCAATATGCAGCTTGTTTTTTGGTGGCGACGAAATTCCGGTCTCTCCGCTCGCACAAAGTTTAGAAGAAGATTTTCGGCAAGAAATCATTACGGGACTAAGAAACTAATTGTGTCAAAAAAAACTTCTATGATTGAACAGGATGTTTATTTAAATTGTATTTATGTATATATGGCAATGAACTTTATGTACAATTTTTTTATATACCTTAAAAACGAATATCGGCATATTTAATTCATAGTTTCGTTTTACATATTTAAATTAAAGCTAAAAACATAACTTTTAATACAAAACCTATAAAACTGTTTGATAAAATTTAAAAATATTTCAATAAAGTTTAATAGATTTGAATATACTATGATTGTTAAACAAAAACAAAGCGAACTATATTTAAATTGAATATATTTAAAGGATATTTAATTAAATATATTTCGCTTTATTTTTTATCCATGGATGTTTTTTATTAACTTTAAAATGGAAATATTAAATAAAATTTTTATTCAAATATATTAAACTTTGATTTAATGACTTCAAATATTTAAAGTAAATAGAATAACATCATATCTAACATTGTAGTGTGCAATACATACAGAGTACACACTGTACCATCGGCAACAATGTTAGCCAATTCTGCAATTCTCTTCACGTGCAAACGTAATTTGACCACACTCGCCATCAGCGAGTGATAAGACGCGCTAGCTTATTCCCACAGCTTGGCGACTGCAACAAATATACCCATGTATGCACATAACTTTCCATTCTCATTCCATTTATATTGGTCTTTGGTCTGAGCGTCCGTATGAACGTCGAGATCTCAGAAACAATAAAAACTACAGATTTAAGATTTGGGGCTTATTTCAAAATGTTCCACGCCCACTTAAACGACCTCAAATAACCAAACACTTTGGAGGCCACTTATTAAACTATGTAACTAGCACCAATATACTTATTCAATTATTCTCTAGCAACACTCCTCAAATTTTCCAAATCGCACCATTAATTTACAAGTTTAAATCATTGCATATTTGAAATCAAGCTTAATAAATTTAAGAAAGCGGAAAAGAGTGTGAGAACTGGTAGGGGGGGTGCTGCTCACTCTTAGCTTGAGCTTTATATTTAAGAAAGCTTCTCACTCTTAGCTTGAGCTTTCCGCGTTGCAGTTCGGCAGACGATGAAATCAACTAGCTGAGAGACGGGTATCTTAAAGTCGTGGTACTCGACTATAGCATTTTTCCTTGCTTATTTTTGTAGCATTTTTTATTCATATGTACGCACGTATTGGTTCTGAATGACAACGATCTCTGCCAAGGCTATTTTTGAATTAAAAATACGACTGGTTCGCGCGATCCTTTCCTTCCGACAGCTGTCACACTACTGGACTGAACACTTTAGTAGCAATCGAGTCTATATGAGTTGCGAAAAAAATGAGATATGGGATGGGCCATCGACTGTACTGCTGTACTGCTTACGTGCTGCTTACTTATCTTACATTCCGCCCTCCAAAAAATGCAAAAGTTGCATTATAAGTTAGTTGTATATTTTTATTACAATTTGTTTTTATATACCGTTGAAATATTTTTCATTAACTTCGTTTTTACAATACAACTTGTATATGTCTCATGTGCTTTTAGTAATAATATTGATGTTTATTTTCAGCATTTCGTTCTTCTTTATATTATTTATATATTGATATAACTGGACAGAGAAAGATTAAGTGCTGTGTTAGTTTAGAGTTGAGGGTACGGTAGCAACACTCATCAACATGTACATTTAACAAATCTTTAAGAATTACAATACAATATAAGATAATTTATGAAATCGAAATATAGCATTAAGTTTTCTTTAAGTGTGTTTGTTATTATTGAACCTTTACTTATTTGTAAGCCCCATTTAAAATATGCAACATAACAATCAACAATTTTATTTTATTTCTATATAATTCGTTTTTTTTCTGGCTATCTTTCCAAACCATTTTGTGATCTCGAAAGCGTTTGAATCTGATAACCTTTAAACATCACACACAGTGACACAATTTTCATATTTTATAGGTATACATATTTTAGAATTGTGGTAACATATTTAATCGTTAAGCAGCTCAATGAATATACATACGTACAATATGCTCGGGCTTAAACTATCTAATGAGGTTGAGGGCGATAAACACAGAAATAAAGCTAGGAACTTAATCAGAGCTAAACTAAGGAATGTTGAAACACCATTGTATACTGGAGAGATGCGCACATATATAATAAGAAGGTATCTTTAAATAAAACTTGTGTTGTGAGCGGGATTACTCGTGGGCCTGGGACTCCTGCTGGACGAGCTTAAAGCGCCGGGGCGACTTAATGGATCCCTGGTGCCCAAACAGCGACTTAAGCTGGCCATTATGCGTAAGGACCTTGCGAATATAGCGCGACACGAGAATCTGGGGACGCTGTGGGAGGAAATATTGATCTTGAATTATATACCATTAAAATGAGGTGTATTTGGGGAACCCACCTGCTGCCACTCGTGCATGACTTCCTTGGGGGCGTTGACCTGATCGCCGTTCAGACGGTTCAGCAGGGCTACACACACCACCGCTGCCTTGATGCCCGCATGGTGAGTCAGTGCCGCGAAGATAGTGCTCTCCATTTCGATGTTGACAACTCCGTTATCGCGCAACTTCTCCAAGTACGCCAATTTGTCGTTCTCGCTGAACTCGCAAAAGGCCCCGTCCAAACGGCCCTGACCCTCGTAGAAATCGTTGGTGCACAACGTCTTACCAATAATGGTGTCATATGGATCGTCGGCACTGGCCAGGGACTTCAGCTCACGGGCCAATTTCTTGTCCAGTTTGGCCGGGCGATGAATGGTCTCGCCCAGAATTGTCTGTAAATTAAGAAATAAGGTTTTCATCATTTTATAAAAAAGAATTTAAATCAATAAAACCTTAATGGGCTGTAGTATGCACATATATTGAATACCCACTGTACCAAGAGTACTTAAAGGGTATGAGACTTAGCCTTATTGAGACCCTAAGAAATAATGTAACAGAACAGATTTAAATGAACGTCGGAAGCGGCACTATTGCCTGCTCCGATCGAAAGAAATTTAAAACAAGAGAGAACGCTATAGTCGAGTGCCTCGACTATTAGATACCCGTTACTCAGCTAAACAACTTAATATAAATATGCCTTCTTGAATATCCTCCAATTTGGATAGCTTGATTTGATTTGCATAGTTCTTGGGATATAGTTCGGTATTGACAAATGAAAGCCATCGCAATTTCCTTTAATAGAAATCCTTATCGAGAATTAACGTTGACTCTGTTGAGCACCTTGGCCAGCTGTTCCAAAGTCATCCGTTAGATGGTGCTATTGTATTGCATTGGTACCACGGGCCATGAAAGGCGTCAGAGGGGGCGTGGCACCATTTTGAAACAAACTTGCGCTGCGTAGGAACTTCTAAGAATATATATACTTTATAGGGTCGGAGATGTCTCCTTTACTGCGTTGCACACTTTTGACCAAAATTATAATACTCTCTGCAAGGATATAACAAAAGCCGAGGCCTAGATTTCCGATATCTAATGATCCAGGACGCGCATCGCGTGGATTTCTACCAGCTGAGGCATTAAGAACGAACATATCGTATGCTGATATAGCTCGACCCAAAGATATGAAAGCAAGGACTGGCTCAACCCTGCAGAGTGACGCAAGCTCTCCTTCAGACCCTAGGCTCAGCCTTAAGTTCACAGCGTTAGATAATGCCATCCGCGACATCAATAGCAAACTGGACACTCTGTTTAAGCTGATGCAGGAACATGCATAGTGCAACAAGTCTTTCAGAGAGCTGGTCCACGTTCTCATTGCACGATTGCCGAAATGACTCAACCAGACTTAAATATCGGATTGTGGAACGCTCGTGGATTAGTCAGAGTACCTGAAGAGCTTCGAATATGCCTCAGCGCTTATAGCATAGACGTAATGCTTGCCACAGAAACTCACATGCGCGATGGTCAGCGCATCTATTTGCCAGGCTATCTTATATACCATGCTTATCACCTAAGTGGCAACAGCAAAGGTGGCTCTGCAGTCATTATAAAGGATTCCCTAAGTCATAATCCCTTGCCCGGCGCCTCTAGCAATGACAGACAGATAGCGAGCATCCAATTACAGACTGCAGACGGAAATGTAACATTAGCAGCTATATAACTACCTCCAGGAGAAAGATGGATCCAATCAGAATTTGAGTCCTTGCTGGCCGGACTTGGAAGCAAATTTATTGCTGGCGGTGACTATAATGCCAAACATGCATGGTGGGAAAACTCAAGAGCCTGTAGAAGGGCTAAGCAGTTGCAAGATGTCATTGCAAATGGGCATTACCAAGTACTTGCCACGGGTCAACACACTTTTTACTCATACAACCCCCTGATAACACCGACAGCGTTTGATTTTTTCATAATCAATGGATACGCTATAGACAGGCTAGAAGTAAAAACACTCCATGAACTCTCCTCGGATCACACTCCAATCCTGGCCATATTGCATGCCACACCTGTGAAAAAACCACAGCGCACGCAACTCCTTGCCAGAGGTGCTAATATAATATAAACGCATTCAAAGCCTACCTAGAGCAGCTGAGCGAGGTTATCATAGAAGATATATAAACGGCTAGATAACTGTCTAAGCAAGGCGCTCGCCCGAAGAAAACAAGAATCTATTGACAGCTTTTTGGAGAATCTGGGCACAGACGTTAGTTCCAACTACTCGCTGTGGCGTATCACAAAACGGTACAAGGCTAAGCCCACCCCAAAGTCAGCAATTAAAAACCCCTCAGGTGGCTGATGCCGTACGAGCCTAGAGAAAGCTGAAGCGTTCGCTAACAACTTCGAGCAACGTTTTAAGCCTTACGACTATTCGCCTGAAAGCATACGTCGACAAGTTGAAGAGTTTCTGGAATCTCCCTTTCAAATGAGCCTGCCTGCTAGCCCTGTCACACTGACAGAGGTTAAAGACCTTGTAGCTAAACATTCACCGAAGAAAACTCCCGGTGAAGACCTGCTGGACAACAGGATAATTCGACTTTTACTGGATCATGCCTTGCAATTCCTGGTGTCATTATTCAACAGCGTACTAACTCTTGTATACTTCCCGAAAGTTTGGAAATCGGCGAATATAATCATGATCCCAAAACCAGGTAAATCGCCGACTGACGTGGACTCATACAGGCCCATTAGTCTTCTACCATCCCTGAGAAAAATCATGGAAAGGCTGATCCTGAACAGGCTACTCTCTTACGAGAGTGTCACCAGTGCGATTCCGGAATTTCAGTTCGGCTTTCGTCTTCAACATGGAGCAATTGCACAGAGTGCTCAATTTTGCTTTAGAAGCCTTAGAGAAGGAGGAGTATGCAGTTGCTGCCTTCCTTGACAGAGTGTGGCACCGTGGGCTCCTGTACAAAGCCAAAAGTCTTTTTACGCCACAGCTGTTCCAGCTCGTGAAAAGCTTCCTGGAAGAACGCACTTTGCACGTATCTGCTGATGGGTACAAGTCATCAATCAAACCGATCTCTGCCGGAGTTCACCAAGGTAGCGTTCTCGGTCCTACTCTATACAGTATTTATGCTTCAGACATGGCTACTCAATCTCCAATCACTGAAGTTGCTGAACAAAACGTGCTAATTGCGACCTACGCTGATGACACTGCTGTCCTTACAAAAAGCAAAAGTATCTTGGCTGCCACATTTGCATTGCAACAGTATATGGACGCATTTCACCAATGGGCCATGAACTGGAACATTCGAGTAAACGCAGACAAATGTGCAAACGTAACGTTCACCAATTGTCGAAGTAGCTGCCCTGGAGTCAGCCTAAACGGAAGTCCAATCAGAGCCCTTCCTGCATACAAGTACCTTGGTGTCACTTTGGACAAAAAACTAACATTTGGTAGGCACATTACTTGTATCCAACACTACTACAGGACCAAAGTTTCTCGGATTGCTTGGCTTCTCGCATCACGCAACAAGCTCGCACTTGGATGTAAGGTCCAAATTTATAAGTCCATATTAGCGCCAACTCTTTTCTATGGACTCCAAGTTTATGGCATCGCTGCAAAAAACCAACCTCAACAAAATCCGGGTTTTGCAAGCGAAAACACTTCGAAGGATCTCTGGAGCTCCGTGGTTTATGTTAGTTGGGTAGCAGTGTGCTAATCTTAAGAATAAAATTTCCACATTTATAAAAGTAAAAAAAAAAAAAAAAAAAACAAGAAAATATAAATATATTAAACAAATTATTTTGCTCAGTATTGCAATGGAGTCGAAATTTTAATTTACTACACATTTTATCTTTACATCTAATTAATACTTTCGAAGATGTTTTTAGAAAAATTGGAAATCACTGGAAATGGTATTGACATCTTTTGCTAAGCACTGTAATCTACTTACAAATTCATGGGAATTCCGCAGCTGGCCATCGAGGGCGTCCTCGGTGATGATGACGGTACCCCCGTCCACTCCCACTCCTCCGCACGTTCCTATCCTGATGAAGACGGGATCCTTGCATTTGGCGTGGTACATCAGCTTGATCATCTCGTGCATCAGGATGCTGACCGAAGGCGTTCCCATGCCGTGACTGACGCAAAGAACCGGCCCAACTTTGTACATCGAGTAGCGGTACGAATAGGCACTGATGTCTTGCAACTGAGTTCCCGCAGGCAACTTGTAACCGATTTCGTTCATTATGAAGTGGGCAAAGTTCTCCATCCGTTTTGGTGTGCCGCCCATGCAAACAAACTGAAAGAGTTTAGGGAGCATTAATTAAAGTATACAATAAAGGGGAATACCCTACCTAATGGGGAGATCAAGTTTTTGATTTCATAAGCATTTATAAAGGTTATCTACTATAGCAATAAGTATTGTATATATTGATAATGTAATTTATTGCTTCACTAAGCTAAAAATGTACTGCTGAGAAGCTCTGTAAAAATACAGACTACGTTAAACCAATTTATTGATAGTTTCACTGCATTGCATGTATTGTTATCAGAGCTCGTTAAGATTACAAAGCTGTCTGACTACACATATAATTAACTTAATTGGCAACAGTTGAACAACCAGTTTCGATGGTGGTCTACTTGATTTGATAACAATCAAGGTCTAGTTCTGGGTCTAGTCTCTACCACTTGTCTTTTGACTTACTTCGGAATATACAAATTTCAAGAGGCCGGCGCTTTAAAAACCCACCTTAACATCGCCAAACATCTCCTGCAGGTCGTGGCTCTCACTGCCCAATGCCAGATGATAGAGGATATCCTGGTCCATAAGCTCAATGTTCGAGTTGCGCAATTTCACGGTGCCGTCGGAGTATCTGTAATTAAAAAAAAAAACAAATTGAAATAAGAAACGTGGCGACCATAAATCTAAGCCCACTTCGGAACAAGAAAATGAATGAGTTATTTACTTTCAGCTGGCAAGTTTGCAGCCCATTTAAAAATGCTCGTTCGTTGATAAAAGATAAGGTTATCTATTTTCCAATAATATGGATGCACGAACAAGCCCCTAAAATTTTAATCAGTTACCTGGAGAATAATTCATTATATTCATATTCTTTAGTGCTTTATTATGTACATAGGTATATTAATTTCAATCGTTATTTTATTACACATCTTAACTGCATTGTAAGTCATGCTTACAACAAAAAATAAGTGAGAACGCTATAGTCGAGTGTCTCGACTATTAGATACCCGTTACTCAGTTCAAATTATCAATTTGAATTTGGCGGTCTCTTAGATCTGGCAGCTTTACAGCACGAGCGCTTCTTTAGCGCAGGCAGCTTTTGTCCTGCACCAACAGCTGTGTTTATATTTATGTTTTTGAGTGCAATGCTTACATACATACACACATACGCCATTGTTTGACTCAGACCTCCAATTTGGCTAACTTAATTTGATTTGCATAGTTCTTGGGATATAGTTCGGTATTGACAAATGAAAACCATCGCAATTTCCTTTAATAGAAATTCTTATCGAGAATTAACGTTGACTCTGTTGAGCACCTTGGCCAGCTGTTCCAAAGTCATCCGTTAGATGGCGCTATTGTGCCTTGAAAGGCGGAAATGTAGGCGCTAGCCAGGCTTAAGCGTTTAACGGGTTTTTGGGCGTTAGAGTGGGCGTGGCAAACTTTTATTAGGCCAATCGATAGGTATTGACGAAACAAATACATATCAATTAAAATTTTCAAAATAGCATCAAAACTGTGGCCACAGCTTGTGGCTTGTGGGCGTCAGAGCGGGCGTGGCACCTTTTTGAAACAAACTTGCGCTGCGTAGGAACTCCTAAGATGTACATGCAAAATGCCAATCTTCTAGCTTTTATAGTTTCCGAGATCTCAGCGTTCATACGGACAGACAGACGGACAGAAGGACATGGCTAGATCGACTCGGCTAGTGATCCTGAACAAGAATATATATACTTTATAGGGTCGGAAACGCTTCCTTCTACCTGTTACATACTTTTGCACGGATATATATTATATAAACTATATATTTACGAGTTACGGGTATAATTATACAACTTTTGAACAAAAAATATTGATTTCCATCGAGTTTTATGTTTATAGACATTTGGTCATACAACCATGATTAAGCACATAGTGGATTGTATACATGTAGGTTAAAATGTCAGCTTTGGCATCACCAAACTTGTATGTATTGGTGACATTATTTATAGAGACCCCCCAGAGCAGGGATCCACAATTCACCCAACACCCGGTGATAGTCATTATCAAATGCGTCAAATGGCGTGTCGGAAAAAAAACATGTTAGAGAAGTATGGGCAAAACAAAAAGCAAAATTTCTATGACTCGAACATAATCAAAAAAGTTCCCGGTCTTGACCTTCAATGATAACGAAATATACTTCGTCAGACCACCGACAACCACCATCCGATTATAATTTGTAGCGGTATAAGCTAAACTTATGATTTAATGATCAACGAAACCGGATCACATGAAAAGCAGTCGCTAAAATAAATACAGGGTAATCAAGTAGGCGACACACCCATTGGCCAGCGCAAATATTTGGCCAACTGACGAAGCGTTTGTTTGCTTCGTATCCTATTTTGTTTTTTCTCTCTGGCAGAGGCAGTTTTTCTTGGCGTTTAACTAAAAGAGGTGGTTTTGTGCCAACACAGCGATTTTTCATCGGACGGGCCAAAGACCGGCTAGTTCCGACTTATAACTTATATGTATGTAGATGTACATGGAATAGAAAGATAACTTTTGGGAAAGTTTCAAGCGGATAGGTTTTAAACTGAGGGACTAGTTTGCGTAGAGACGGACATGGCTAGATCGACTCTCCTGGTGATGCCGATCAAGAATATATTGACATTATAGGGACGGAAATGTATTCCTCAAAGCGTTGCAAAATTTTGACTGAAATTATAATACCCTCTGTAAGGGTATAAAAACATCATCGTTAGTTTCTTACTCACAGATTTCTTAATGATAAATTAAGGATTGGGCACAACAACGATCACCAAATGAGCTGGTTCTCTGGTTTTATTCCATTGGTGTGACATTTTAAATATAAGAACATGCTTATATTGTAATAAGTTGTGTTTAGAACACTGTTTATAGAATTTTGAATGGTTTCCTTTGCAGTAGCAAGATGTACCTCCCGCCAAAAGCAGCAACCCTTGTTCTTCAGGCGGCAGCTGCAGGATAAAACCGGTTTTTGCATCCTTACCGCGTTATCCTTTTCACGAATGCATCATCTGTTTCATCGTCCTGCACCGAGGACCTGTGAGCGCCATCGTAGTGGGCCTTGAAGTCATGAGTCTGACTGTCTGTAATGGTGGGCGGCATGATGTCACCTATTGAATGTCCTTTGACTCACAAACTATTAACCAAAACAAACTGGCGCACAAACAAAAATGGGAATTCGTTAATACACGTCAACGCTTCGAGCATAACTGAAAAAATTGCTTGGGTTTCGCCGGCTCTTATATAGTCTGGTTTACAGCGGTCTGTTAGCTATGCTGTTGGGTTTGCTCTGTTAACTATATAGTAGCACTATCATTCCTACGATTCGGAAGTTCACCGAGAGTTATGCTGCGCAATTTGATTACAGAAATAAAAATATACATTGAAAACGATGTCGTGTTACAAAAACGTGCTGCTCCCAGAGCAAGGTCTCTATATATTAAATATAATCTGATTGTTATCAGTTCAAACAGACTTATGCAGCACTAATCAAGTGCAATTGGCTGCCACCTCGAGGCGAAATTGCAGCGAAGCATAACGGATTTGCGTAATCCAATTATTGCAATTTCGAGATTTATTTGTTGTACGAACAGGGTGCTCGTTGTGGTTTAATCAGCCGGACCATTAGTTTAATTCCGAAAACATGCAAATTGATTGTGATATTTTCGGTCTGCATATTTTAAACTGGTTTGGCTTCGAATTTCGTTTCACATTCTTCAACTCTGATATTTGCAAATGATATGCAAATATACCTATTTGGATATTTATTATTATTTTAGCAACGGAATATTGGAAAATAATTGTATAAAATTAGCGTATTTTTATAGTAATCTGAATAATAGTCTGCTAGTGTGTATACTGTTAAATTAAGTCTATTAAATCCTTATTTCAACATGGCCTAGAATGTAAACAGTGCTGCGCTATTCGTTGTCGGTGGCTTTACATTCCGAAGTCAGACATAAAAAATATACAAACCGTCGACAATACAAAAAAAACTAAAGAGGGGCTCACTATACACACAGAGACAGGTAATCAAACAGAAACCAAATCAATCAGCAAAGCAAAAAAAACGTCCAGACAAAAAGATTCCCAATAGTCAAGGCACCTAAAGTCTTTCTATAAAAAACTCACTTTTAAATTTGTAATATTTTCTTTACTGAAATCTCAGAAATCTGTTGGCATTATGACATAATTGAGTTTAAGGATTATGAAATCCTTAAAATATTATTTTATGAAACTAAAACGGAAGTAATATTATTCCTACCATGTTTTGAGATCACTAGTTAATAAAATAGTAATAAATAATTTATTTTCAACAGTGATTAGGGATATGGGAAAGCGTTATATAAATGTTGTCTATTGATTCTTAAATCTTAAAATCTCTTTTATTTATAAATAAGGGGTATAAACATAAATAAAACAAGAGAGAACGCTATAGTCGGGTGCCCCGACTATCAGATAGCCGTTACTCAGGTAAAAGGAGTGCGAGGGAGATGGAGATAGAAACTTTGATCACGCATAACTTTTTAACGAATGGTCCGATTTGAAAAATTTCTTCTACATTTCGATAGGTATTGATAAACACAATAAAACTGCATTTTTACTTTTCCGAAATATTTAAATTTTTAAAATCGTATATAAGCGATTGTGGGCGTTAAAGGGGGCGTGGCACCTTTTTGAAACAAACTTGCGCTGCGTAGGAACTCCTAGAATCTGCATGCAAAATGCCAATCTTCTAGCTTTTATAGTTTCCGAGATCTCAGCGTTCATACGGACGGACAGACGGACAGACGGACAGACGGACATGGCTAGATCGACTCGGCTAGTGATCCTGAACAAGAATATATATACTTTATAGGGTCGGAAACGCTTCCTTCTAGCTGTTACATACTTTTGCACGAATACAATATACCCTTTTACTCTACGAGTAACGGGTATAAAGAGCAATAGCAAAGGTGATAACAAAGATTAGTCAAAAACAGCAAAAGGGGGCTCGGCTTAGTTGGCTATAGTAGTATAGTAGTATAGTAGTATAACAGAAAGAGAGACAGGGAGAGTGCAATAGAAAAGAGAAAAAGTTTTCAATGTACGTGACTGGGCTCACAATTTTATATTTGAGGTCGCACCTGAGCTGTTAGCGGTGGAATTCAATTAATGGCCATACTCGTAATTAACTTGGCCAACTCCCCGCAAACCAGCAGTCGGTTCATTGATTGAGTTCGCCAGCTGCAAAGCCAAACAAATATCGCTGTTTATATAATCGAAAACAAGGCGAGAGTTGCTTTGATATTTGTTTGAAAGGCCACTCAAAAGAAAAAACTCATTAACAAACAAAAAACCATTAAATATGGATCAATACACGGAATCACGTTTGTTTTTGTCATATCATCCTATGAGAGCTTCTTGGGGAACTCTTAGCAATTTGAGAAAGGTTCACAAAAGTGGTCATTTCAAGTCATATCTTTGGGTCATTCCACTTGGTTACCCTGAGAAAACTTGGCTTTTAGAGGCAGCAACAAATGTCACTGGCATAAATCTTGTCTTTTCCTTTGTGAACTCACCCACTTGATCTATGTATTTATGGGCGAGCATGTACTTGTTAGATAAAGTAAGCACAACAAGAAATGGTTTTTATACCCGTTACTCGTAGAGTAAAAGGGTATATTGCATTCGTGCAAAAGTATGTAACAGGTAAAAGGAAGCGTTTCAGACCCTATAAAGTATATATATTCTTTTTCAGGATCACTAGCCGAGTCGATCTAGCCGTGTCCGTCTGTCCGTTTGTCTGTCCGTATGAACGCTGAGATCCCGGAAACTATAAAAGCTAGAAGATTGGCATTTTGCATGTACATCTTAGGAGTTCCTACGCAGCGCAAGTTTGTTTCAAAATGGTGCCACGCCCCCTCTGACGCCCACAAACCACAAGCTGTGGCCACAGTTTTGATGCTATTATGAACATTTTAATTGATATGTATTTGTTTCGTCAATACCTATCGATGGGCCTAATAAAAGTTTGCCACGCCCACTTTAACGCCCAAAAACCCATTAAACGCTTAAGCCTGGCTAGTGGCTACATTTCCGCCTTTCATGGCACAATAGCGCCATCTAACGGATGCCTTTGGAACAGCTGGCCAAAGTGCTCAACAGAGTCAACGTTAATTCTCGATAAGGATTTCTATTAAAGGAAATTGCGATGGTTTTTGGTCTGAGTCAAACAATGGCGTATGTGTGTACATATGTATGAAAGCATTGCACACAAAAACATAAACATAAACACAGCTGTTGGTGCAGGACAAAAGCTGCCTGCGCTTAGAAACGCTGGTGCTGATGCTCGTGCTGTAAAGCTGCCAGCTCTAAGAGATCGCTGAATTCAAATTTATAATTTGAACTTAGTAACGGGTATCTAATAATCGAGGCACTCGACTAAAGCGTTCTCACTTGTTATTATACCCGTTACTCGTAGAGTAAAAGGGTATATTGCATTCGTGCAAAAGTATGTAACAGGTAAAAGGAAGCGTTTCAGACCCTATAAAGTATATATATTCTTGTTCAGGATCACTAGCCGAGTCGATCTAGCCATGTCCGTCTGTCCGTCTGTCCGTCTGTCTGTCCGTCTGTCTGTCTGTCCGTATGAACGCTGAGATCTCGGAAACTATAAAAGCTAGAAGATTGGCATTTTGCATGTAGATTTTAGGAGTTCCTACGCAGCGCAAGTTTGTTTCAAAATGGTGCCACGCCCCCTCTGACGTCCACAAGCCACAAGCTGTGGCCACAGTTTTGATGCTATTATGAAAATTTTTTTTGATATGTATTTGTTTCGTCAATACCTATCGATTGGCCAAATAAAAGTTTGCCACGCCCACTCTAACGCCCAAAAACCCATTAAACACTTAAGCCTGGCTAGCGCCTACATTTCCGCCTTTCATGGCGTATACAATAGCGCCATCTAACGGATGACTTTGGAACAGCTGGCCAAGGTGCTCAACAGAGTCAATTCTCGATTGCGATGGCTTTCATTTGTCAATACCGAACTATATCCCAAGAACTATGCAAATCAAATCAAGTTAGCCAAATTGGAGGTGTTTCCTGGGTACCGATTTTAACATAAAAATCGGGAGCTGATTCGAGCGGCGAAAAACATACAAGAAGGCATATTTATATTAAGTTGTTTAGCTGAGTAACGGGTATCTAATAGTCAAGGCACTCGACTATAGCGTTCTCTCTTGTTTTTAAATTTATGAATTAATTAAATGTTAAAGATGACATGATGATGGATTTTTAATATTAATTTCAGCAACATCAGACCTCTAGTACTACCACTATTATTTTCCTTTTATACTTTTACATATTTAATGGTTTTGTAACATAGGAAAAATATCTGTAATTTTATTTTGTGAAGGCCCCTATTTATCAAATTGATTTATTTTCGGGGGAACTTGTTGGAGACGAATACAAACTTTGCCAGCTTTGAAAGGGATTTGCATCAATTACGTCACATGGCAAACCATTAATCAGAGAGCTTTAAAGGGATATCCTTTAAGATTATAAAGCCCATTTGGCTGCTCACACATTTCAAACTTTGCTCGCCCTTCAGCCACAGGAAATTGCATTTGCCCGGACAAAGCTATTAAGCGTTTCTGCAGGCCTCAGATAAGACCTGGTCGGATAATTACTGAGGGCGAGTGGAGGTGAAAGTCAGACAGAAGGTCGTGTCAAGTCCAACAATGAGACGAGAAATGCAAATGAAGCTGCGGACAATGCAGGAGGTTTATTATGGGATTACTCAGCCCCCGAAAAGGAATGAGAAAACGGGCAAAAGAAAGCAAAAGTCAGGGCCAGTTCAGTGGGCCAAGTCATATCTTCAACCGAAATTGCATTACTCACGCACCACTGGCAGCGAATTTGAATGTGGGCGGCTTAGCAATATGGCAATCCGACAGGCTGGCATATGCCATAGGGCCAACCCAAATCGATAATTGCCTCTTTATTGTTTCGCTGGCTTTGAACTTGTGACTACTGTGCGAATGAGCAATGTCATAATAGCAACACCAAACAATCCAAGGACGCATAGGGCCCGACAGAAATAATACAACGCCCCCGAATGGTTGGCAATCTATTTTCACATTTAGTCTGCCAAAACTGGGAAAAATGCTGTGTCTGATATGTTCTATTTATAAGTTTCAGTTTTTCTGACATAATACTGCTAATAATCAATTGGCCAGTAATTAACGGCAATTTGTGCGTAGCCGCTATTATGCGATTATGGTTAAACCAATTAGTAATGATTTGTGTCATCCGGGTAAACAAGAAAATTTGTGATTTGGGTACTCATGTCCTGGCTTCGGTTAGCCAGGAACAAAAATTATTTAAAAAGAAATGCATTTTTTGGAAAAGTAGACTTTGATTTATGATTTATTTTAATATAACGATTTTATGTAATATATCAAATCTCTTCTTTTTCGAATTTGTTTTCACTTACAGACTTTAAGATTATTTTGTTAGACTAGACTTTTCGTAAATGAGAATTTCGTTAAAATTTTCGACAAATAAATGATTTTGTAATAATATAAAATCGTTTTATTAAGCTTTACCAAATTTTTACAAAATAATGTACTTATCATTTATATCCCCCTAAACTATACCTATTTTCAACTAACAAATAAATTGCCATAACACCCGCATTACCAACTTTTACATTCGAATTATGGTGGGCGTATTGTTAGTCAGTTGAGAAGTTTTGTCACCAAAGTTTATATTTTTAGCCACAGAGTCTTTCAGGTCGAAACTTTGGGGCGATGTAAAACAAAAACTTAGTCACTTTTAGTCCGCCAAAGTTGAGACCATGCTGTTAATTTCTGCCGGCAAAGTTAGTTGTGTGCTGGGGGTACTTACTCGTCGAGTTCCTCCTCGGAAAGGGAGGTACTGTTTCCTGTGAGCAGCAGCGACATCTTGTGGTGGGACCCTGCAAACACAAAAACGAAGTAAGAGTGAGAAATTAAAACGAAAATGGAATTTTAATAGCTCGTAATTCCTATGTGCAAAGTGGCAGCATCATTTCGAAACGGCATGCTAATCCCATTTAAAGGCGTGCCATTCTCAAAGGCCTAAACAAGACTTACCGTGGGCTGGAAAATGAGGGAAAAGGCTGTGGAAAAGCGTCACACAGTACAAAAAACTTTTAATACCCCTTAAAACTGTTGATATTTTTCTGTATTTATACATACATATACATATTTAATGAAATTTTTAAGCTTAAAACTTTATCGAATTGACTTTCATTAATCTAATAAAACAATGTTCCCATTGGACATCCAGTTTAATTTAATACTGTTTTCTATGTGTATAAGGAAAAAGTGAAAAGCGCGCACAAAGCACTTTGACAGCTTTTAATTAAAAAACGTCAGGGAAACGTCACGTGCCAACCAACATCAATGCGAGGGTTTGTGTGTGCTGGAACTCGTGCCTTTGTTTGGGAGAATCCTTGGAGTCCTTGAAATGTTTGCAGACCCAACTGGACCAGCCAAATGTTTAAGCTTATCATTTTTCGGGGCTTATCCGCTGGCACTTTTCGCATTATTGTGCCCCCCAAAGATTGGACACGTTGGTCCAACATGTGGGCCTCGCCCTTAAAGTTATGCCACACTTTGCTGTAAAGTATCTTTCGATGTTGGTTATCGTCTGTTCGCTGGGCAAAAGTTCAAGGCCAGCCACAATTAGCTTGACCAAGCAACCGCTCAAAAACGCTGGAGGGTCGGTCGACTGCGGAGTCCTCAATTTGTCCACTTTGTTTATACTTGTTTTCCAGCTATGTTTATTCGGCTGCTGGCTATGCCTTGAATTTTAAATTAGGAATAAGAAAAGCAGACGGAACTGTTGCATACTTTTCAGCTCTTGGAGGGTGGTTGGAATAATCAAGGAATTTTTTGAAAAGATTTATTGGACGAGTCTTAGGAAAACAATTATTAACAGGACGTTGCAGAGGTATTTGCTCAAGCTTAGAATCTTATGTATACTCATGGTAAAATTTCGAAAGATTATTTTTTAATTTAAACGGACTTTGTCATGAGAATTATTAAAAGACAATGACTTTGCGTTTTCTTTACAATTTAGTGATGATTAATCTATGGCCTTTCAACTTCATTTATCATCCCTATGCATCCATTGACAACCAAGATAATCAACTCCGGTGTCTGCGCAGCTTTTTGACCCATTAAAGTGGATATAGCCTTGAAAACGTTTGCTGAACCGTTCCACTGAACAACAAGCTAACGAATGCAAATACCCAGCTGATGCAGATGAAAAAGGAGGCATGCAGTGAAATAGGGGTAGAAAGGGGTGCAAAGGGGTTGATACAATTATTTGGGTCCCTATTCTCCCGAGAACTTTTTTAATTATTTCAAGAACCCTCTTTTGCAGCAGCTGTTTCAAGTCATTGCAATATTCACATAAGCTGGTGTGTGTGTATCCTGCGACAAGATAAGTCTAAGAATTGAGCTATTGATTTTCTACACAGACAACATTAACAGAGAAAGTTTTTCATTGCAAGCAACATAGTTGGGATATATTTAATGGTACTTTTTCTTTTTCCTTTGACTTACGTAAAGAGTTGTAGGTGTTGTTTGGCTGTGGTTTGAGTTGGCTTCTCGTTGTAATTTGCCTGATATGCACCGGAGAAGCAAAATCGAAACACTATTATCCTTCGTTGCTTTGTCACGATATACTCGGGTGTTTCGATTGCTAAGTTGCTTTGTTTATCTGCAGGCACGTGAAGGAAAGCGTTCCTTCCCTTTCTCCCCACTATACTTCGATGGCAGCACGCACAAAAAACTCAGGCAGACGGACAGGAGAGCGACGACCAGAACTGCGCGAGGTTTCAAAACCAACTGACTGAAGGGGAGTCCCACAAAGCGAAATGAATCCACTCCACTCGGTCGAAATTCGCTCATTCTCTCACTTTTCACTCGACAGACTCACTCGAGTTCAGCTCGGCCAAGTTTTGCCACTGTCCAGGGGTTATTTAATTATATAGCCACAGCTAAGCAAGCAAAACCAATAAAAACTGTTTACATTTTCCTCTAAAATCTCACTCAAATCGGAGAAATTCAGAGTGAGAGTCGGGCGCAAAAGAGGGGTGTACATGTTTGGGCTGGGTTATGGCTTTCTATGCAACAGCTGCTGCGCAGACCATTCTACACGCGCCTTGTTTTTGCCTTCTCTTAATTACTGGCTCTACAGGACATTAACTGACCATTAAAGCTGAATTTAATTATTTTTTAATGTGCTCTTAAAAACCTTAAAGGTGTTGAAAAATTAAATAACAAAGTAAAGCTGTGTGGGGCACTCTGACGTACACGTAATCTGAGGGCCAAGGGGACGGATGTTGCGCATACGCCATGTTCGCCACATCATAACCGCGATGGAAAGTAAGCATACCAAGTCGGTATTTGTTTATTCATTTTATTCCGTTTTATGATGGTCGTAAAACGATTCCCATTCAAGCGGATTGAGGATTTTATTGAGCAAAAATATGGAGGATTTTTCGTAAAGGAAGTGTTGCTTCAAGTGAAAGACTTAAACAAATAAAAATAAATTCTTTGAAATGAAGGGTAAGAAAAATCTCTTTAGATTTCTTAAAACAAAGAAGACGATTGTGGGTTTATTTATTACTAAGAATGGAAATTAGTACGCGTACATCTTTGTTCTTTTAAAATCAATTACACACTTGTTTTCTCATTACCCATACAAAATATTTGCAATTGTTTACAAAAATTAAGATTTGTTTATTATTATTTCAATGCCAAATAATGTATGGTGGCTAAAATAGAAGAAGAAATGTAAACATAAAAATTAATTTCCATACATTTTCCATTAGATGAGATCACAACTGTCCAGTTGTTTTAATTAATTACAATCAATAGTGCGTTTGACTTTAACTTGACATTGACATTCAAATAAAATTTCCCTGTTCTCTGTTGCTTAATTTCGAAGCTTACACACACAGGCATATACACATTCATGCCCCAAACATCGCCACGCTTGACTGCGGCCCAGACGAAGATAATAAGTCCCACATGACACGACACCGACATGGGCAGTAAATTCGAATTACGAATTACGTTGGGCGGAACAAGCCCTCCCCCTCAAAGAGGAAAAGGCAGTAAAACGGTGGCTAAATTGTGCGCTTTGATGAATGTTCGACAATCGAGTGGAGGCTCCGTTTCGAAGGATCCGCCAAACGTTTACTTGTTCAAGTGACAAGAAAGAAATCTTCTAGCCATGGCCTGAAATTTCCATTTCGCTGCAGAATAATAATAATCATTATATTATACTGGGCGTCCTAACGTCTTTTTGTCTCATGGGGCACGCAATTGACAAGACATTGCTCATACGCAACGCTGGATCAACAGTTGAGAACCAAGCATATGGTGGAATTAGGGATAAGGGCCGGGCACACCATTAGGAATTTTAATATCAGACACGTGTCAATGGCATATGCACACTACAAAAAAGAATAGGGTCAATAAAATTTAATTTAACAAAGGATGAAATGATAAAGTTATTTTTAAACTGAGTCGGCAAACAAAAAAAAAAGATAAATATATATTTTTTTCAATTTTAAAAAATCAATAAATAAAATGGCATTCAATGGTTTCAGTTTACTTAAAGTTCAAACCCTTTCAAAATGCAAGAGAATATTTACTTGTTAAATCGATATTTTATTTCTAGTGTGCATTATTATTTATTCAATGGACCCTGCAGTATATTTTGCACAAGCACCTACACAGACGCTCATTTCGTTGATCTATTTGGCAAATAAATACTGAAGCTTTTTCACGTCTCGTTGACACACCACTTCGGAGGAATTTTCCATTTCACTTTGCAGTCAGGGAAATGTGACGAAGGCGCGTCTGTTGTTGACCATTTCCGCTGCGAGTGTCAACCAGGCCTATTGAGAGGCAAGGCAAGGATATTTTTTGGGGGAAGTAGTGGCTGAGTCGAACCCGGCATCCAAGATACCACCACGCCCACATACCACCACGCAAAAGCGGAAACGTTGCCCCTGAATGCCCTCTCCCTGGGCCGAGTTCTCGTTACGTAACCGAGCGACTCTCTCGTCGCCCCACTTTTTCACTCTTGTTCGGAGAACAGTATTTTCTGCATCGAAGTGCGTTGAACTTGGCCCAATTCATAACAGTTTTGAGTGAGTATTTTTCGTTGGACAGATTTTAATTTGAGCCGTTTTTGGGGTGTTGCTAGCGCGGTTTGGGGCACAACACTGAGTGTCTCTTTTTCCTTTTTCGCAAGGGAGGTGTCAAACTAAGTGCGAGCGTTAATCTTCTCTGGCGCTTATGATGATTACGGTGTTCGGGCACGAAGCCCACTGTGGTTACAGAGCTTTAAAATATACTTTAAAGATGTTATTACATTAATTTAAAAAAATATTTTTTTTTGCTTACCTATTTTATTTATTTCTTCTCTGTCAAGTAAAACAGCGTAATATCTACACCCTTTTAATGGAAACAAAAGTAAAATGTTGATATAAGGAAACCCAATTTGTATTACAAATAATTTGTGGTGTTATGAGTCCATTAATTTTATAAAACTGTCTCAAGAATTTACAATTCTGTACACAAACTTAATTGTTTACGTACGACATTGAAAATTAAGAAAATAACTATTAATAAAAACCAGCAACCAAAAGATAATTCAACATTTTTGGTGGTCTGAACAATAACAATGATAAACCATTAAATATCCAACGCTTTTATAAAATCAATACCTTTTACATTCCTATTCCTCATTCATCCCCTTGTCTGCCACCTTTTCCGGCCAAAAAGGATGACTCCGGTAAACCGAGACACTTCGCTAATGATATCCCGAACCGCAAATCCCATGTGGAAGTGCCGCTCATTAAATGGGTTTGAGGAAATGCGGGAAATGAAACTCAAAACTTGATTTAGGTTTTACTTTTGTTGTTTAAAGATCATATTTACTTCAATCACAGCACAGAATACAGAGAATATTATCTAATGGTTTATTTGTCGCTCGAAAAGAAACTGGAAAGGAAACTGCGGGAAAAACTATTTCCATGTGAGGGTGATGTGTGCAAAGAGGAAGAAGTGCGTCGGTTGAGGTGTGTTTGTTTTTGTTCTTGGTGGCTTTTTGTGTGAATGAAAGTTGAGAAGAAAAAGCTGCAGAGAAAGTCGAGCAAGTGCGGAAAAGGAGTGAAAATTTTGACAAAGCCGTTTTCTTATGTGTAGGTTTATCTATATAGACTTGTATAATTGTTGACATGTATGCTTAGAGGGTTACTCTTTTTTTGTTATTTTGAGGACTTTTTTTCGCTAGTTTAAAGTTTAACACACAACTAACATTTAGAGTATCGTTTATACGCCTTCTGGGCAATAATGCAATTACGTTTGTATATAGGTTGATGTATACTTATTACGTTGCTAGTTACAATTGTTGACTTGGTTGTTAGTCCTACATTAAGATCAGGTTGTTGAAATGTTTGTCTCGTAGTGGTACAGTAGTTTAAAGTCGAGTCACGTCGAGTCGTTTATGATTGTTGCGAGTTGCAAAAAAAGGCATTAGGAGCTAACTAAGGTGTTTCAAACAGTTAAACTTAAATTACAATATAAGAGCTAATCATAATCTCAATAGGGGTAAAGTTAATTAATTAACCTTGTGCAATTAAGTAAGTATTATGGTAAAATGATAAGATTCTTAAATAGCAGCAGTGTTGAGCACATTTATAACTTCTCCTCTACTTTTCCATCTCCGGAGA
This sequence comes from Drosophila fuyamai, assembly GCA_018153365.1. Taxonomy (NCBI): domain Eukaryota; kingdom Metazoa; phylum Arthropoda; class Insecta; order Diptera; family Drosophilidae; genus Drosophila; species Drosophila fuyamai. Next base: position 6,621,610 of record JAECXW010000116.1, on the reverse strand, counting down.
GTAATCTCTTGTTCGAGTTTGTATTCGATTCTTGTTAGGAAACGCGTTGTTAAAATAAGAATTCAGCCTTCGTCCCTTTGACTAAAATGTTTCACTTCCAGGATGCAGTTTTTAGCCCGTTCAATATAAATAATCATGCGGAAAGACGGCGCGGGCGGGAAGATAGCACGGATCGTGTTGATTGCGGTAGCGACGCGCCAGAAAAACGGCCAGGACCTGTTGTATAAACAGACAATTAATCAGTGCTCACTTTAGATTTAAAAACCAAAAAAAATTAAAGAAATTTTAGGTGATATAACATTTTAAAATGTCTCACCATTGGTCACTTGTTGAATTTATCCTTAGTCAAAGAGCAGGCACTCAAATGTAGGTATAATTTTTTTTAGGGAAGTGTTTAAAAATTGTGTGTTGAGAGTAAATGGAAATATGTTTCTTTGCTGATTGCTTGCTTTTGGGTTCGTATATATGGATTAAACGCGTAGATCTCTCCTCCTATATATATATATATCTCTATAATATGTATATATGTCTAAAGTTGTATATCAATTACGAACTAACACATTACGTACATAGTTCTGCGGCAATGTGATTAAATATATATGTATATATGTATTTGTAGATGGTATAAATATAAAGAATGCTTGTATATATGGTATGTAGGCCCCAAGAGCTCATGAAATCTTTCATCGCAACACCAAACATTTAGCAGAGACAGAGCAAAGATACATGCACTAAATAATTTTGGTTGTTTCTGTATCTGGGAAATGTTTTTCTTGTTCTCGACAAGCGTTTAATTTAGAGAAAGGCGCTGGGCAAGCCTCGCGGATCCTTTTGATTGCGATAGCGAACTGTTAGCCAGACACCAACGAACTAAATGCAGCATGTGAGGATTAGTTTGATCAGAAATCAGTTTACTTTCACCAAGACTTGCTCTTAAAAGTCCCCCTTACCTCAGTGAAGCTAAAGAAGATGCCTAGACCGCCGCACAGCTTAAAGGCATAGTCGATTTTGTCCTCCAGCAGCGGGCCGCAGGGTTCACAACGACAGTCCGCCTCAGAGGAGTGGGCACAGCACTGCAGATTGATCCGCTCACACGAAGGCTCCTCCGGCGGAGGCACAACGGAATTTGTGCTCGGTCCAGTGGCATTGAATCCGCAGCATTTCAGACTGTCCTGCACCTGTTTGCGCAAATCCGTGGGCACCGTCATCCATCCTTGTTCAGCGAATTGTTGCTGCTGCTCGGAATTGACTGCCAAACAGGAACTGGCAATGGAGAACTGGATCAGGAACAACATGAACAGAATGATCATGTACTGAAATAGAGGTAGTCTAAAGGTTAAGGCTAAACTGGGGTATTGTTTTTGAAATATTATATTTGATTTCCCATATTTGCACTAAAGTTCACATAGCGATACCCTCCAGCTGACGTCATGGAAACACAACAAGGGAGGCAGCAGCTACAGCGACTGAGACCCACTCATAATTTCAGTCATTACGAACCCACTTTCTCTGCGGAAGTGGGCACTTGTCTAAGTACGCTAATTGTTCCACATGCCACGACCTTCGTGGCTGACTACTATTGTGAACAAATTATTAGATGTGCTTAAAACTATGGATATCAAAACTGGTAACGTTCTTTTAGGCATACATATAATAAATAGTTAAAAAAAAAATTTAACGGCTAGTAAAGCACATTAAAAATCTTAAATACATACTAATTGGTCAAATTTGTAATGAAAATAATCAGTAAAATCTTTGTAATAACAGTTTATGTCCTAAAAGTTTCTGATATGAAGGTAGTTCATTTAAACTTTAAAGTTCATTTCAGGAATCTTCAAAATGCTACTAATCTTGTTATCTAACTTAAGCTCAAAATAATCATTATTATTATTGTGTCTTCCTGAAACTTGAATAGCAATTATGGCTAATTGCTTAAAGCGACCATATATAACAATAAGCTAACTTTGAGACTTTATTCTACGTTGCTGCTCCTAAAAGCAACGCTATGTTTAACATCTAATGGAAAAAAAAAGTGTCAAAGGATCTGAGTACCGAAAAGTTAAATTTTCGGTACTCAGATCCTAACGTCTTGACTGCAGTTGTGGCCACCCAGCTGTATGGCTGCGTCCTTTGGGTGTTTGTGATTTTGTGGCTTTGATGACAAAAGGATACGAAGAAGAGCATCACTTGGTGGTGCTTGACAGCTCCTGCGAGTCCCAGCATGGATATGCAGATGAGGATGACACCGCAGGCGAGGATCCCGCCCACAATCGGCAGGTTGGTCACGATGGAGGCGGCACGCGCGTACACGCCCACTCCAATCAGCAGGAATCCAATCATCTGGGGGTCACACACAAGCGCGCACAGAAAGGAAAGAAGAAAAAACAGAAAGGCAAATGAAAAAAGGACTCAAGGATTCTCGTCTCGAATGCAGCAACAACAAATACGCTAGGCAATACACACACACACATGCAGATTGCACCTGTCACCGTAAAAAAGGAAAATCAATACATATTAATAGCGTGAAATAATCAGTAATTTTTTATAGATATTCCATCGATTTGGTTGTTGCAGTTTATTCATTGTTCCCCTTCCGTGTTTGTTGTTTCTGTTTTTGCATTTTTTCTGGTAACTGTTTTGATTTTTTATGTTGTTTTTGCCTTACCACATATAAAATGTTGAGCGCAATTAGCGCGTTTTTAGAGCAGGTAAAACCGCCGCACATTTTAGTAAATTGTTTGGTTTTAGTAGCTTCTAAATAAGTTGTTTTTAAACGTGATTAGCTAATTTAATTTATTCCGTCTATGGTTTTCACTTTCAATATCTACTAGAGGTGGCAAAACATCGATGCCAACATCAATCTCATCGATGTTATTAAAACATCGGTTAAATCTCTCAACGCAAAGAAGGTACTCGATAGCTGCAGTTCGCTGATATAATGATAGTATCGATGTTTTTCCACCTCTAGAAAAGCTCGTCGATACTCAAAGCAGTATTGCTAAGTATTTGAATCAGTTCAACGTTCTCCAATATTTTCAAAATTCCCCATAGATATTTGATTAATAAATAATATCATAATTATATTTTTAAGTTTTGACAGCAGGATTTTGGATTTTTCATGCTTCAACAGCAGTCATCGTTAGAATCAAATTTAATTTTTCTATATCCATTAACATTACCCGGAAAAACAAGCCCGCAAGAGAGTCATATTTTAATTTCTTGTGATATTTTCAAAAAGCATTTTTAATGTCAATTTCAATTTTTATTACGTGACTTAAGTTTTTAAACCTTTAGTTTTTAAGCCTATTTAAGAGAAAACCTTAAAGTCAAGTCACTTTGAATAAGAATCAACAGGAAACCAGTTACAGACGAGTAAACAGAATTAACCAACGACGTATTGAGTTCCAGGAGTCCCAACGGCATTAGTTTATAGTCGATAGTAGCAACACGAAGCCAAAAAGCATTCACCACTTGCTTAAATCTAACGTCAGAGTGCTGAAGATCAACACGTTGCAACAGATCACCAGTTTTTTTGGTCTGTAAACATACAAAATTTAGTTATTTATTCCGAACTGTAAAAAATGTGTACAGAACTTGATGCTCTCACAAGCTGACAAATATTTACGTTTTTTAATTACCTCCATTAGGGTTTCATTGCTAATCTGAGCCACCATTACGATTTCCATTAAGGGAACTGCCAGAAATACTAACAAAACTATAGCCAAAAAAATATCGAAAGGTTCCTCATTGATATAGTGATCCGCAATGGCCAGATACTGATTGTATAATCCCAAAGTGATGCCAATAAGGTTCATTAGCATCGAAAGAACCATGGACCAGTCCGTAAGCCGAAGATATCCCTTCGATATTTATAATATAATATAGAAAAATAAAAAAAATATTCAAATTTTCAAATGAGATTCACCATACGATGATATATTAAAAATTACCATTGAGCAACAGGCAGTGAGACTGTATTTCTTAGCCAACTCGTCTAACCCATCGGCCAACTCACAGAAGCGACGCATCCGGTAATAGGGTTTATTTAGATCCATCTGGACAGGGGACTGCATCATATTGGCCTCCTTAACTATAAAGTTTAACTCCCTATTAATAGCGGCCACTATCAAATGTGCAATCACCAGGCCTCCAAAGAAGCAGTTATTTATCTGATTTGATATAATCAGTGGCAACATAGTCTTTGCGGTCGCCCAACTTGTCCACTGGGAGGACGACTGGGTCCGCATTTGATATAGTATCAGGGTTATGCTCGCAACTAGTGGGCAGATAAGTATCTTGAGTACACTAAAGATATATGCCCGCCACACTAACTTCACCGACATGTCCAGAGAATTAAGGACTTTTAACAGTGGAACACTATTTTGGAATCGAATTATTTGTCCTGTTTTCACCCATTGTGTCACGTAGTTGAAGAGACAAACGAAGACGTTCATGTAGCAATATATTATGATAGTGTGACGACTGCTGATCTGACCCGAGGAGAGTTCTTTATAAATATTCCAAATGTAGCATATTCCAAATAGAGTGGCCACAAGAAAACCATAAATTGTAACCACTTTGGAGAACAAAAATTTTTTACGTCCGAAGGAAAACCGAGCGAGATACACTCCGTATAAAGTATTTGCAAATACGGTGAAGCAAACGGAAGTCATAACCAATTGGGTATGGAGCTTCCAAAGCCGGAATTGGCGGGGAAGAAGCCGCTGCCAGGAGAAGCGAAATCGACGTGTTTGCCTTTTTAGGAATCGCATGGCACTAATTTGGGGATGAACCGGAGCAATTCCCCAATAATATAATGAGCTTTCTTATCACAGATTAAATAATTAATACATACATATGTTGGTGTCGGCCCATTTATTGGATAATAAACGTTGTGGATCGTCCCATTTTGGAAATAATCTGGTCTAAAATCATGCTGTCATAAGATAGGGACGTATGTATGTACATACATATGTATGTCGTAATATTTCTTAATGCATTAAGGGGACCCCCCATGTCCGTCTGTCAGTCTGTCCGTCAGTCTGTCCGTCTGTCTGTCTGTTCGTCTGTCTGTCCGTCTGTCTGTCTGTCCGTCTGTCTGTCCGTCTGCCTGTCCGTCTGTCTGTTTCTACGCGAACTAGTCTCTCAGTTTTAAAGATGTCAAATTGGAACTTTGCACACACTCTTTGTTCCTTTGCACACAATATATTATATTTGTAAGTCGGAACGACCGGGATAAGCCGACTAAATCCTATAGCCGCCATATACATTACTGATTGATCGGAAATGCCATAACTTGGTGTTTGTTAAGTTATGAAGTTGGGATTTTTTATGAGTTTTATTTTTGGCCAAAAATTTAAGAAATTACAAAATTTCATATGAATAATTTTGGAGAATATAATTTACAAAATATTCTGCAAGGGCTATCAACTTCGGCTCCGCCGAAGTTAGCTTTCCTTTCTTGTTTTTTTATTGTATTGTTGTTGATTTTTTGTCATTAAAAAAAAGACAAGTTAATCTTTGGTGTTTTTGAGCGTATATCTATATTCATATTACGCATATGCAATAAAAAATTACATTTTACAATTTAATATTCAATATTAGATATGAGGGGCGAAAATGGTTTATTAAAAGCAATAGTCTACAATGTTTTTCAGCTTTGGAGAATTGGAAAATAGTTCTTATTTTCTATTCAATTTTAAAAACTACGAATAGCTGGTGCATATACCTTAGGTCAGGTTCCATCTACCCAACGCGAACTAGTCAGCACTATCGTGAACAGGAACCACACTACGTGAACGGAACCTGAACCGAACTGGCTTACTGGAGACGCGACGCAAATGAAAAGAAAACATGAACTCTGAAAGCTGGTAAAATGGGCTGTAAATCGCTCGTCGTTGGATTGCAAGTGCAAAATCGCGTAGCCGAGTGTGCCCGTGAATAATTCGCAATGGAATAAAGTCGGGAAACTGCGAAAAACAGCAGTGAAAAGCTAGAGAACCCAGGCAAAGGCAACCAACGTCAGCGGGCGAGAGCGGGCGTCGCTAAATAGTTTCTCCGGGGCGCTCCGCTGGACAAAAAGTGATTTTCGTTGGCGTGCGCGTATAAATAAATAGCTGAAAAAAGCAGAGAAAATATCAGGCACAAAATCAGCCAGAGAAAATAAATCGGAGAAAAATCGGCGAATAGAAAGCGTATACCGCCTGCACTTGTGCCTGTGTGTTTGTGAGTGATGTGTGTTTGTGTTCAGAGCAAAAAACACAAGGTGCAAAATGTTTACCAAAAAATCGCATGCCGACGTGAAGAAATCCACGGCCAAGTTGCAGGACTGCAAAAAGGATTCCGCCTCACGGCTGCGACACCTACGCATGATATTGGGTGAGTAAATAGGGCACTGTCCTAGTAAAAAAATATACCTACCATTTTTATTATCCAATAGTGATTAAGTGTTTGTCGCAATTTCAGTTCGTTAATGTATCTTACGTTTTAACTGGATTTTAGAGGGCACTATTATCATCAAAACATTTTCATTCGAAATGTTAGTCACCCTAATATGAAATATGTTGAATTCCATTTTTATACCCTTGCAGAGGGTATTATAATTTTGTTCAAAAGTGTGCAAAGCAGTGAAGGAGACATTTCCGACCTTATAAAGCATATATATTCTTGATCAGGATCACCTCCTGAGTTGATATAAGCATGTCCGTCTGTCTGTCCGTCTGTCCGTCTGTCTGTTTTCTACGCGAACTAGTCTCTCAGTTTTAAAGATATCGAATTGAAACTTTGCACACACCCTTCTTTCCTTTGCACGCAGTATATAAGTCGGAACGGCCGGGATCGGCCGACTATATCCTATAGCTGCCATATAACTGATTGATCGGAATTGCCATAACTTTGGTGTTTGTAAAGTTAGGAAGTTTGGATTTTCTACGTATTTTACTTTGGGCAATCAATACTGAACGATTGGAAATGCCATAACTTTGGTGTTTCTAAAGTTAGGAAGGTGGGATTTTTCAGAGTATTAAGAGTGCATCATACGAGTAATTTTGGAGAATGTAATTTACATAATATCCTGCAAGGGTATATCAACTTCGGTTTCGCCCGAAGTTAGGTTTCCTTTCTTGCTATAATCTTAAATTGTAATTGTTTCTATGAACTTTAAAAAATCCATTCCATATCAACTTCCAAAAAAAATATTTGTACACAAAATAATCTTTTTGACAATATTTACAAGTTTTGTTAGCCCCTATTTGTAGACACTTAATTTTTTGTCTTTGACAAATTTATTGCAAATTTATTTTTCTGACAAATTATTTAAATTGTTTCAAATATCGCACTTTTCTGTTCATTTACGGTGGTTTTGGCCCCTTAAGACCAAGGTCCCGCGTTGGCGGTTCTGCTGGCTGTTAATTATTTCATAATTTATTTGCATTCATAGCAATAACAATGGAACTGGTTGGCTGCTTTTTATACATACTTTTTTGGCCAGGTGGGCGTCGTTCGCACCATTTTCGTTCCACGGTGGCCCGCTCTCAATGACGTTCTGCCCACAGTCCGCATAACAACAACAAAAAGTGGGGCCACAGCGTTGGCCATTTCCTGTTGGGCGCGAAAGAACCTCCATATACACTATATACCCCACATAAACCTCCCAGTTTTCCAGTAAAAACATTAATTTATGCAAAAACGGAAAAAGATTACAGAAAAACATCTACACATGCTCCGCTATGTGGCAAGCGAAAATGTGTGAAACACGTTAAATGATAAAGCAACGAACAAGTAGAGTTACAGTCAGGCTTACATATGTATATAAGTTTAACTATTCAGAGATTTAAAATTGTTTTTTCACTTAAGCTTGAATTTATCAAAACACGTTTTAAACAATTAACATAAAAATCTTTTTAAAAATTAATATTATATTTATTTTCGTTCTTTTATTATATCAAAATGAAAAATGACTGAACTTTGTCAAATAATTTCTGAATGAGTCAGTTGAAGTTGAACTGCCTGTTTTTGAATCAAAATTAAATAAACTAAAAATTCATATTTTATTTATCTCTGCAATTCTAAAGTTATTTCATTAGAGTTTTTTTTACTCATCAGTATTATTAGTATCATTGTTTTCAAAATAGAAACCAAATAATACAAATTCTACGACTTCTGACTATCTGTGCCTATAGATATCGTATTCTTTATTTCATTGTTGTGATACAAAAATAAGTAGTATGCCAAAGCAAATTAGTCAACACGTTTTAATTCATTAATTTTTATGAAGTTTTACGCGTTCGCTTTAAAGAATTTGTCCTGTATTGGGCAACAATGTACAGCAAGTACGGGTTTCGAGTACGAGCCGCCGATATGAGCAATCTCCCACCTCTGGCCCCTTTCATTCCACCTTCGCCACCTCTTTTCAGTGGCTTTCTTTTTGTGTCACCTCGGCGAACGATTTCCAACAGGTGCCCCCCAATACAAAAAATTACAAATACACCTGACTGACACCCTCCGGTGCACTATTGTTGTTATTTCTTATTGTTGTTGTTGCTTGGTAGCTATTGTCCCTTGGCAAATTACACGCATTAGACATTCTTCCCAATGGCTGCGTTCGCAATTGTTGTTTTTTAACCAGTTCATCCAGCAAAAACACAGCGAACAATATTTTGAATTTTTTATAAAAAATGGATCTTTTCATAAGCCAGAAACTTTTCATGGCGATACAAGTATCACAATTGAAAGTCCTAGAAAATAAATGGAAAAATGTTGGACAACGTTATCTGAAATGTTTCATAAATTCTTTATATCAAAATTTTTAGTATACATGTAGAATCTGAATAACTTGAAGGCAATTTAAATAATATGGAAACTATGTGATTTTGTTTTCTGTGCAGTGGTAGACATCTTCGCTCTGCTTTTTGGCCTTCTGATGAAACCGGTTTCAGAGGTTTCTTACTCTGTTTTATCTCTTTGTTTAGCTTTCTTCTGTTTTGCAGTGTGTTTTGCCGATGACAGCAAGCCGGCAATGGCAGTGAACCCCTCGCCCCCTCGTGAGCTCACCCCCAGCCCCTCTGATTCATCACAAAATAGCTGAGCACCCATCATGTTTTTTTTCATAACTCGACTTTAAGCAGTTCCCTGGCCCAACATTTCTTGTTATTATCGGGCATCGTCATGCGTGGTTTTCTATAAAGATATGTTGGAAATATCATCTGCCTAGATTGGATTTTCAGCGGTAACACATGATTATCAAGAGTGACATGCTTAGATACTCGATTTAATGTTGCGTCACTATATTGGTTGTTGCTCCCTGGCGCCATTTTCTTATCTCTAATGCACACGAAAAACCAATTCAAAACCCAAATTCTACCTTAGTTTGCTATTACATTTTAGTTTAATTAGTCTTTTATCTCTGATATTACAATGAAATCATAGCTTCTCTAGCTAATTAAAACCAAATATTAACCGTATATATAAGAGCACGAACAAGAAACCTATTACATTACATTTCTGATTACAATAAAACTCATTTTCCTTTAGGTACAGACAGGGGTTAATATTGATAGATAATATTTACTCAATATGCAATTTGTTATCTTAACTGTTGTTGACCTATTTTTTTATTTTTTTTTCAGATAATGTGGAACTTGAAGAGTCAAAATCATTGTTTGAGACCAACTACAGCCATGTATACTTTATTCTCTACGACACCTTTATTCAAGCCGAGGCAAATTTAAAACAAAAAGGTAAATTTACTTACTCTGAGATTAACCCAGATATGGATAATTATTTTGAGCCCAAAGCGGCGTTTCCTATAACCATCTATAGGTATTATTATTGTTGTTCTTTGCCATTTTTTTGCCACTTACAACAATAAAAAGTAAATTTAAATTATTTTCAACAGATTTTTAATGTGATTATCCAAATGCAGTGTTTTGTGCACCTTCTTTTGTTTATTATTGTGTACTAATATTTCGTTATAAAAAATGTTTTTCCTTGACCCATTTAAGTTTGGCTAATTTGCTCGTATCTTTTAAGACGATTTAAGTTCCGCCAATTAAACAAAGTCAACAGCTACGGCATTAAATCTTATGCCTTGTTTGGTTTTGTCAATCTTTATGCTCTACAAGAATGGGACAACCATTTTTGTAGAGATAGTTATATGAAACCCAAATAGATATTCTAAATTGAAATCCTCTTCTATTTCTATTTTACCCTCTTTTTCTCTCTCTATTTTTGTAAATTCCCTAACTGGCAGAACTTCCGTTTCACATTGGTAAGTTTTTGTGGTTTCTTATAGACATTTTTAATTGACCATTGAAATGCTTTCGCCACCTACCTTCGACTTTGCTTTTGAACTCAGTTTCCCATAACCTCATGCGTTCACGTCCCATGGTCTTCCTCCTTTCTCTGTAAATCTCTGAATCTCTACGAAATGCACCACATGCACATCTCTGTCTCCCTGCATCTTGTGCTCGTCCAGACATTTGGAATGCATCCTTCGAAAATGCAGAAATATCCTATTAGTTATAGTTATAAACTTTAAATATTAACAATTTATTTTTAATTTCTTGAAACAGTTCACAAGGCACATCGTGAAGAGTTGGACGGTTCACTATGGCTGCTGGAGAAGATTCTATGCCTTTTGCCGGAGTTGTTAGCCCGCCGGTGGCAATGCCACTCCCTCAGTCGGATCATGGCCAAGCTGCTGCATTTGGGCAACTCTCCCAAGCTGAGACGCGAAGGTGTCAGGTAAAAACACTTTACAAGCGATCTCATTACTAAATCTATTTATTAAACTTGTTAATTTTCTTCAGATATTTCCTGCTGTGGTACCAGACGCTGGGCGAGAATGCTCCAGCTTACGTGCACGCCATGTACGCGGACCTCATCCCTGGCCTAATTGTGCCTCAAAAAGGAGTTGTCGGTCCAGATACGGAATTCAGTGCCTCAGACTTTCTCACGCATCCGAACATGAAGGCGGATGGGGGCATGGCTTCCGTTTTCCACGACAACGCTTTTTCGCACCCCGTGCAGAGCTCGGAAGTAGTGGCTCTGTTGCCTCCGTCATCCAGCGAGAAGTCTGCGCCACCGGATCCGCGTGATGGTTTGGAGGTTCTGCTAAATAGTATGGTGCAAACGGCTGCATGTTTGCGATGGCGAGACAATCGCGCCCAGAAGGATCACCGAGCATTTGCTTTCCTGCTGCAGCGCTTTATGGACGTCTTTCTACCCGTCTTCTCGCCCAGCTTTGATGTGAGCTGCTCCATATACAATCCCCGCCTTGATCTGCCCGTCATGCGATCGATTAACAAGAAGGAAGAGGTGATGGCCTCGTGCGTGGTGGTACTGATCAACTGGGTGTCGCGTTTCACGCACGAGCGTTTGTTGAGTCATCGCTTGGATTGCACACTGCACATTGAGGACGTGGACCATGTGCGTCTGCAGGGCTACCAGCAGGGTCTCATTGTCCGGGATGTGTTTTATGTCAGTCGCGAGAACATTAACTTTGTCCATGAGGTATATCGTCAGGCGTTTCTGCTGAACTTTACATCCAAGCCGCAGATAGAAGCAATTCGCACGGCCATAGCTGTGTACCGGGACTGGATGACAGGCGAGACGCCTCCACCGTTCCTGCTGGAACCGAATGACGATCCGCCGCCTCTGTCGACTGCGGGTGGAACTCCCAGAAGTCAGCGCCTGCGCACCCCCTCGTATGTTGGTGCCATTGCGGGCTCAAAGGACCAACTGGCAGTAAGGGCTGGACGGCAAAATGTACTACAGGTAGATTATCCTTAGATCCTCTACATCTTTTGAATGCCCCATTCTAATGTATACTATCTTCACAGGTGTTTGTGACCAATGCGGCTAACGTTTTTCTAGTGAACACGGCCAACCTAAACATCTGTTTCCCCACACGCTCGCGAACTAATCGCACCACACCGCTGGAGGAGCAGATTGACATTTGCAAAAAGGTGCTAAATGTGTACCGGACCATGGTTATGAACACGGAAATGGACTCGCGCACCTGGGAGCAACTCCTGGTTGTGCTGCTGCAGGTCACATCAGTTGTGCTGCATCAAAACCACCACCCAATGCCCAGCGGCACCGCAAAAAATGGTACATTGGGTGGAATCCTAGGATCGGCTATATTCCAAACTCTGATTGTAACATGGATACGAGCACACACTAAAGTGCCTGTGAACGTACAACTTTGGGAGAAATTCCTTAAAGTCCTGCAATCGTTAACTCACCGCGAGGAACTCATCGTGGAGTGGAATAAGACCATGCAAACACTAACTCGTGTTTTTTCGCGATACACTTATGGCATAAGTTTGCTAGATCTACCCCTGGACCGAGTGGCGGAGAGTCGGGCTGAAAAACGTCGTCGGATTGGCAGCGTCTGGCAAGGCTCGGGATCAAGCAGCACGGCCAATGGAGGCAATTCTGCATCTGCTGCCATTAGCAGCCAAAGCAGACAGCGCGAGTCACTGGCTGAATCAGGTAGCAGCCGCTCGGAGGATATTTCGTCGCAGGTCCAACTTCCCAATCATCCACGCCCCCATCACAAGCACACGCAATCGCAAGGAGGCACAGGCACGCGGCCAGTTCCGCTGACTCCCATGTTGAGTAGGAGCTACAGCGAAGGTAGCTTGGCTTCAGCGGCCAGAAGTTCAAGGATACGCCGTCGGCGGGCGGTCACACCCAAACCCAACACGCTCCAGCAGCCGCAGATGGGAGAGAATCGTTGTAATCCACAGGATCTGAGGAGAGCCATGTCCCTTGATTCGCTGGCAGGGAAGGGTGAAGTAGAGGAGACGGACAGCTACCAGGAAGGGGACAACGAAAGTGGAGCTGGTTCCAGAAGTCCTTCACCTACTGCCAGCAGTGGAATCGAAGGTGGATCCATTAAAGATGCCCAATTGCAGATCGATGCCAGCTTGGATGATGCCAATTCTGGAAGCTACGGGAGTGGTAGCAACTCGGGAAGTGTATCCGGACGTCGCTGCATAATCCTAGGAGGCTCCGCGGAGGGTTGGCATCCAGATTCCACATCCATTATGTGGAAGCGCATGCTGGGTGCTCTAGGAGATGTTAACCGTATTCCCAAAGCAGATCTCCACGCCCAGGTCTTTATGCACCTGCTGGAAATGACGCAAAATCTGATCAAGATCAAGCAAAACCAAGGGATAAGCACGGATAATCAGAGCACTCCACCACTGCCCACTCTAGTGCCACCGATTGGAATTGTGGCACCCTGGTGCTATGGATCGCTTTCGTTAGATCGATCCTTTAAGAAAGGCAAACTCTGGGCCCTGCAATTACTCTGCTCGCTTGCTATTCAAGGTGCTGTCGGTATGCAGCAGTTGGCCTTGTTTTATCATGCTCTTCATCAGCTGCTGACAGGCGAGGATCGGGACTTGATTTATGCAATTCTCAAGCACTTAGAAGGTCCCAGATTGCTGAGCTTGCTTTTGCCGGGACACACTTTGCTGCTTTTAGATTTGGTGCATGCGAGTGCTATATTGTTGACTTCCCTGGAGGTTTCACGAAGCACACCAAGGGCCGAGGTGGCAGCTCTCCTGGGATCCCTGCTCTGCTATCCTTCCTCGCTGTTGCCACGGCCAGTTCTGCAGCCCTCGCCACAAAAGTTCGAGCTTATGGAGTGTCCGGATCTGCAGGATCACATACTGAACATTGTGCTGAGATGTGCCAGACGAGAGCCTTCAGCCAAGGCGCGTTGTATTGCGCTTTCCCAGCTGGGCCAGTGGCTTCTAATGCGGCTGTCTCAGCCTTTGACGGGTTGTGCGACTTCCGGAAGAACTAACCTCTTTCAGCAGGCGGTGCCGCATCACAAGGACGTCCATCCCAAGGAGACGCAGGTCTACAACCCGCGGATAAAAGAGGTGCTCCAGGTGCTGCTCCAGGCGCTGCAGTTCAAGCATCACACCATCGCCATGGTGGCAGTGGATTCATTAAAGTTGTCCGCCGAGCGTGGTCGTCAACTGGCAGCGATTGAAAGGGTTCCGCAGCTCATCATAACAGCAATCTGCAAGGCCTTGGAAATTCAGAATGTGTCCAAGCCCAAAGATTCCGATAAAGTGGTGCTAACTTCGTTGATGTTGTGCTTGGGAGAATTCTGTTTGTCTATTCCTGCCCCCATAATGCTATCACCTTTTAACGAACAAGGTGATACCCTAGTGCTCCAAGTGCTACGAGTCCTCCTACAAGTTGCCTCGGGAGCTCCTCGCCATGAAAGGGTGAAGCTGACGGCCGATGACGATTTCGATATGCACATTGCCCACGACGATCTTCAAGGGGATGGGCGCCTTCCCGAAGCAACTTATCAGACATCCGAGACCATCCAAAAGTGCATTACAGCCATTAAGTTGTGTGCCAAGGCGGTCTCTATGCATCTGGTCACCCACATCGGACACTTTCCCATGGGAATTGGAGCATCTCGCTTGAGTTCCATGGTGGAGGAGCAGGATGATATTGGTAGTGCAATCTATGGAGGTCAGGTGGAAACGAGACGCGACTCTGTGGAACTTCCTTCTGTGGTGACTGCCCAGAATATGCAGCTCTTTATGCTTAACTCTGGTCTGGTGGCCAGTTTCATTGAGCTGCCCACGTTAAAACTTCCTGGAGGAGGAATCACAGCTGGCTTGGTCACAGCTGAGAGGCAAGTTAGGGTCTTAATGCGGGATCTCAATGGCAAGGCCTGCTGGGATGCCTCTATTTTGTATTCCGAACCGAGGATAACGGAGGAGGTTACTCCAAAAACTACACCAAAGATACATCACACCCAGCCACTGGATTCCATGGTATCCTCCATGGTCGCACATGCACCTGCAGCACCACGTCACACCTTGCGACACCGTCCGGCGGGAGTACTGCCATTGGCCAAGGACATGGCTCCGGACCTGGATCAGCTGGATGATATGTTGGCCTACATAGGACATACCAGTCCAGAGTGTGTAGCTCCCACTGTGAGTCAGTTGAACGCTCCAAGCAGCAGTCCTCTAAGCGGCAATCAGGAGGCGCAGGCTATTTCGGTGATACTGAATCAACGCCTCCTGGAGCAGGAATACGTGACTCACTCAGCGCAGGCTCCTTCTCCGGCTCTGCGACATGCCAGCTCCAGTTCCTCGCTGCAGCAACAGGATCAGAGATCACTCCACTCTGCTACACCATCTTTAGATTCACTGCCCACGCGCACCGAGATGCCGTTCCAGTATTGCCGGCTGCTCTTCTCGCACTTGGGACTGGCTGGCTGGGAGCGACGATCCAGGACGCATTTGCTTCAGAGGAGCGAGAAACTTATGAGAGAGCTGCGAAACGTAGATCTTCAAAAATGTCGGGAAACCCACAAGATGGCGGTAATTTATGTGGCCGCCGGACAGGAAGATAAAGGAAGCATTCTAAGGAATACAAGTGGCAGCAGTACCTACGAGATGTTCGTTTCCGCTTTGGGTTGGGAGATTGATCTGGAGACGCACAACGGCTTCCTTGGCGGATTGCCCCGTCAGGGATGCGGAGCAACAGCACCCTATTATGCTACGCCTTTTGTGGAGGTGGTCTACCATGTGGCCACGAGAATGCCGTCGGACTCTTCGGAGGCCATGCTGCTAAAGACGCGCCATCTTGGCAACGACGAGGTGCACATCGTATGGAGCGAACACCAACGGGATTACAGACGGGACATTTTGCCCACCGAGTTTTGCGATGTCTTGATTGTGGTTTATCCACTGCGGAATGGCTTGTTCCGGGTGACCGTTAACCGAAAGCCGGAGGTTCCATGGTTTGGACCGCTGGCCAACGAGAGCGTGGTGAGTGGTGCTTGCTTGGCCACCCTGATCCGAGCCACTGCTATTAATGCCAGTCGGACGAAGAGAGCCGCCCTGCCCCTCTACCAACAGTTGTGAGTAGTACTTAAATAATTATATTTATATTGGGTACAAATTTGTTTCTTTTCCTGCAGCTACGAGGAGCGCAATAGGTCGCTGGATAGCGTATCCTCAAGATACAAGGAAAGCACAACTTTCGAGGACTTCGCCAGCCGCATATACAATCCCATGCCGCTGTTCACGCTAAGCACTTTAAGAGAATCCAATGCCAGCAGTTCAGCCGCGCCTCTAGCCTCGGCTTTGCTTGATCACAATCGGTCATCCGTCAAAGGTAAGCAGCCCTATATTGGCTAATATTAAAATTAGTCATATATTTTGACTATAAGTTAATATTTTATACAAGACTTTTAGAAGTACGGTTCCCATTGATAAAGCTAACAATTACAACGGTATTTCTTTTCTCCACTTAATAAAAAAAAACATAGGAAAAAGTATTTTTTTATATTTATAAAATATGTATTTTGTGGTTTTATTAAATGAAGCTTAATCGATATAAATTAAATAACTTTTTTTTTTCTTTCAGGTTGGGTACAAGCCTCTATTGACTCAGGCCCAGTAATGGGCATTCTTCCATCGGCTTCCGCTGGATCCACGGCAGCCATGGAAGCAGCCACGGGGTTAGCCTCCGCCTCACCACGCGGCCCTCGAAAACTGGGTGCTCCATTCAAGAGCGTGACCAAGAAGCACTCATTGCAACAGATCGTCGTTGGCGGAGGAGCAGGGGGAGATACGCCGCCCGAGAGTCCGACTTTGCCACAGCGCCGCTTTAAATAATACTTGACCCTTTCGTCCGATTCCCGGTTCTATTGCCACCCATTCCCTCCCCACCAATCGGGCCGAGATTTAGGCCAGGTCCGAAATAATGCAGAGAGTTCTAATGCGAACAAAAAGTATTGCGAAACACGTTTCCTCTTATATTAGTTATTGTAATTTATTTCGGTTTCCAGCTTAATTTAACCATCGTTGTGCTCACCTTTTTATTTTCTGGTACGCCTAATCGAATGCTACTCTCTAATCTTTTCCATTTCCAAGATAACACTGTGTTGTAATGCTTTGCGAATTTTACTTAGTTACAATGATTTTTTACGTATTTATTGATGAATCCGCTAGCCTGCAAGGCGGCTGTATTTTGCGTCCATTCAAACTTATTAATTTGAAACTATGTTATTATGCACTCAATTATGTTAATTAATTCAATGTAATGTAAGTTTATTTAGTTTATGAGCTTTAAGCATTCAAGTGCAAATTTAGATCAAAACACTGAACAATTGCTTTTTACGCATTTACTCAGTTTTGATAACTGCGCTGCGCTTTTTATCTGAAGAAGTTTGTTATTAAATATTATAATTATTATTTTCTACATATTTATGTCGCACTTTACGCTTGGCAACGAGATAAAAATTCAAAGAATTCAAAAATCGTTTTAAGTGTCACGCACAAAATGCGAGAATAATCAAAATTCGAACATAGAAACTCTGCCCATTTAAAGCAAACGTCAACTCTTAGTATTATGTAATCGAGCTATATGTATAGGTAGCCTAGTTCTAAGCAGTCTCTACTATCCAATCCCCTATCAACTGTCTATGGCAATCGTCACTAGGAGTGTGAGTCTTAGAAAGAAAAACAAAACAACAGAGTAACTTAAATTGTTCAAACAATCGCCTTTTATTTGTGTGTAAAAATGAAATTGTTACTAAATGATTTATTAACCAATATAGGGATGTTCTTCATTTGTATTTCACTGCGAATTGTTTCAACGAATTGATCAAATTTATAGATTTATATTAATATATATATTTACACCAAGATATGTTAATTTTGTATTTATGTAAAACGGGCAACTGAAAGTTAATTGCAATGCCTTTTTGTTGCACAAATGTTTTATGAAATCTGTAGTCTAATTAACACAATTAACCCTAAGCAAATAAACATTTTTGTATAAAAAAAAAAACAAATAAATCGAAAAGCAAATTAAAGCTATGTGAAATTTGTAACTAACACCAAGTAACGGATTATATACAACCTACATTTACAACTACGATTTAATATGTATATTAATTTACTAATTTATTTGAGAAACAATCGAGTATTTTTCGTATAATAAATAACGTGAATTTCAAAGAGTTGAGATCCTGCTGTAAACGAATAGTTATTTTTCCCGTGGGCCAGATGTTGTTAACATTTTGTTGTAATTAGCTGGGCACGCAATCGCCCTACTGACACTCATTCCGAGTGTCCCAGGTGGCTCAGACTTATGGGCCGGTCCGTGAGAGGTCATTGCCTTAACTCCTGTATTTGGTAGTTTCGTTTTTAGGGGTGATTCTACACCCGCCCACTTGCAGCAATGAACAGACAGCTCGGCTGGCTGCCAGGGATCAGTGATGGCAGATGTCTATTGATTTATTCAAGGTACGCAGGCCAATCGACTAAATTTAATTAGGTACATTTTTTGGTAAGGTTTTGAATTCATACAATATTAATTAATTTTTTTGTTCCGGATAATAGTTTTCTATATTACTTGACCCTGCGGAATTTCCAGAGCACTATCAGTCAGATTATCTATTTCACTAAAATTTCATTTTTAATATATATCTGGGTCATTGGAATCCGTGTAAAGGTGAAATGTTATAAATGTATGTATTTTTAGATGGAGACAAATACAAAGTCAGAAAAAATTTCAGTTCATATTAAAACCATAGTGCATATGTTGGTAAAATCCAAAGTAATAGATTCCAGCTAGACTGTAAAGAATTGTATTTCAATAATTTTAGATAAATTTTCGTATTCCGTTTATCTTTCTATAGACGTTTGTACTAAGCCACCATGGCCAGAGATCTAAGAACGCTCTATGCTGTTTGCATAGTGCGGTAACCACCACTATGAAGTGACGCCATACAATTTGAATTTTCCCCGGAACAGCAGCAAATACCCCTAATGACCCAATAGCTGCTTGGCGTGCGCACAGTTCTCGTCGAGCGGTCGTGTCGGATGAACGTCTCCAGTCGTAGCTTTTCTTTCGGGTCATTCACCAAACTATTGCCAAGTCCCAAACGGAGCTATTTAAGCCAAATAATGCGCACTCAAGTGCTAAGTTTCTGTTTAGCCATTTTGCTAATTGTTTGCCTGTTGTAAACAAAAGACGTAATTAGATGCGGGTGCCAAGTGCCGTGGATCAGAGATGGGGAGCCGGCCGCAGCGGATACGGCGGATTGGCGACAGTCTGCAGATGCTAACCCGGGAAGCCAGGAGCGAAGTAGTGCGCTGCGAACGTAAGTAGTTTATCTAAAAATGCGCATGCCTTTTCATCCCCCAAGCTTAAATAATAAAAGTGTTACTTTAAAATATTGGGTTTTCTACTTAAAAACTTAAATTTAGTTACCATAACTTAGAATACCCAAAAAATGGTCTTAAGGTTCAGGGTTTTTTTCCCTTTCTCATATTTATGAAACTAAACAATGATTAGTATCTTTGTTATTATAGTTGCCTAACAAAACTGTTTCTTGAATATGATCGATTACCTATCATAACTCACCTGGACCTTGTGTGCAACTGTGTAATAAATTCATGTGTGTCGCATTATCTACTGGGGATTTGCATAATAGGACTACGTCATCGCCAATTTTCACATTGGAGCTAGGAATTATTTACTTGTTTATCTATTGGTGGCGGAGACCTTATTTTGACATGTGTGGAAATGTGGAAATGGATTCAATGGAATTCTTTAGGACGAAAAATGTTTACCGCCTGCCACAGGCACACATTGGCCATAGTTAATAGTGTTTTATTGGGTGCAACTCAGAGTCTATAAATAAATTTCTTTGGTGCTAATTCTAATACTACCAGTTATAAGGCAGATAAAATGGTTTATTTAAATAAACACGGCATTGTGTGGTTAAAACTACGAAAATCATTTAGCAAATGATTTTGCATGGCTTTGGTTTTGGTTAGGCTATTAAATAAAACTCGTAAATATAGACCGAAAATTATATGTTGGAATTTTCCCAGGACGTAGATTTTTTAATAACACCAACGAGACTTCAATAGCTCTCAAGTGACGAGCGTTAGAAGGCTTTAGGCTTGAGAAACAAGAAAAAACTAGATGGCTGCCATGCACGCGATTCGAAAACGAACACATCGACAAGTCCTTCGAAGGCCTTTCGGCCGCTAATTAAGTTCACCTTGGACGTGAAAAAGCGGCGTGTTCTTTCAAGGTCATCGCCGATAAATGCGGCCATGGCAACTGCCCAAAAGCCGAAACAATGGTTATGGAAATAGAACAGGATTTTTGACTGTCTTGCAATATTAGAATTAATGCTGGATTCTAATTGACGATGCACAACAATGAAAGATTCGCTTTTGTGTTTGTGAATACGATTATATAAACATGAACTCATAAAGACATTTTGAATTCACTAATGAACAAGTATTACTTTGTGGTCAGTCAGAACCTATTGATAAAAAGTTAATTATTTGTTGGCTTGATTTAAAATCAGTATTTTAGTTCTTCGATTTTTCAAATTGAGTAATAGTTATTAATGCAAAAAAATTAAAATAATTATAATGGCTATTCAGCCTAAACGGAACAACAGAAAAGAACATAACATTAATATTTATTATCTTATTTTAATAAGCTTTAATAATTTATGTACAAAGATGGTACCAACATTTTCTTTTTATCAAATACATATGTATGTATGTATTTACGTGCTAAATGTGTTTTTAAAAACCACAGTCCCTCCAAAACATTCAAAATAAAACAATGATTTCCCATCCCACGCACGCTACTATCTCCCTCCTTCGTCCACCGTCGAAAATGGTTGTGAACAAAACATAAAAAAAAGTCAACAACAAGAAAGAACCAAATCAAAACAAAGGCACAAACAAAAACATACCTGAACAACCAGTTGCAATGTTTTCGAAATCAAAACAAAACTGAAGAAGTTCGCTCTTGAGAGCCGCATAACAAATAAATAAAATAAAGTGGACTAGAGCTATAGCTCTCCATATAAAGAGAAAGAGAGCGAGGAAAAGAGAAAGACGAAATCGGCTGGAGAATTATGGCCTGGCATATAGTCGCCTCAGTGTCTGAACAACAGTCACAAACGTCGGACGGCTTACGAACTAGTTGTACGCAGAATTTGGAACCTATTCGGTTGTTTATCTTTGGATCCGTGCCGGAACGTCGTGTTGTTTAATTTCGGATTCGGCAATTAGCAGAGAAATCGCTTTTAATGAAAATTAGTGATTTGAAACAGCCAAAATTATAAACAACATATGTCAAATTTTCCAACTGACCTTCAACTTGTCAATTCAGACGGCTGTCACTTTTCCCAAACCGAAGCAAACATTCAGTCAGACTCAAGCCCAAGAGTTGATTAAAATATATATTATAGAAGAACACAAAAAAGGTGTTAATTTGGGTTCATTACGTATACGCAATGTGGCAGGAAAATAAATATGGAAATTGAAACCACGAACAACGTGTGTGTGCGCCAAATGTAAATTGATATCCAAAGTGTTTGAAACACAATTGCTAAATTTGTGTGTCTGCCTTCCATATATACACCCGCCTTTACCCACACACATTCGGTAATTTCAAATCAATTAATCTCAATTATTCTGATCGCTCAAGTGAACAGAATCGAAGCGAAAATCAAAAAGTCTCCCCGCTTCATTAAGTTTGCCCAAATGCTGCAGATAAATTTATGAGCGCAGTTGTTATTTTGATAATAAATTACTGTAGGCCGTACAACGTGAAATATTTGTTATATCGACCTTAAAAATCTCGAAAATTAAATTAATTTCAAAACAAAACAATCAAAATATATTTGTCAATAAAAAAAGTACATCAAAAACATCAAAATTTGAGCCGTTTGTAAATTGACCTAATTATATAAAATATAATCCGGGAAAGAAAAATACAAATCTAAAATAAATTTCATCATAAGTCATTAAAATTGTATTTAGTCACTGAGAAGTTGTTTGTTATTTTGCTAATACATTTTTGTTCTTGTTTTTGTTTCCTTCAGTTAGCCACGTGAAATATTCCTTGCACGGTTCATAAAATTTCAATAAACTAAACAAATGTGAAACGAAAACTGTTATAAACTATTTAATGAAGAAAAAGTCAATAAGTGTTCAATAAATATGTTCTCAAAGTGAACAAATCTTACTAAACGGAACGGAAGCAAACATTATCTAAGGAATTTATGCCTATAACATTCCACGATGGAGTTGATTAAGAAATACAAACAGGGCAAGCTAACCACCAGCGATATACGCAATTTAAATCGTACGTTAATTCTCAAACTATTTTAAGATATAACTAACGTCAGCCCTTGGTTCTTAAAATATATTTTTGGGCGACCTTCATAGGGCGAATGAGGTGAACTCAAACTTAAAATAAAAGACATAACAAATTTCAAACAAACATTTTGAAATTCTAATGGTGAATGGCAATTGGTTAAATTTGAGGTGAACTGTCTGCTGCTATTGACAGCGAATGTTTATGTCAATTAAAACCATTTCACGGTTTTGTCAATCAGTCATGGAAGTTGCTCTTTGGGGGCGCGTCTTTCAGCATCAATAAACAGTTTGGGTATATACATACATATGTATATAGAAGTGTTCGAATTTTTTAAAAACTAAGTAGAAACCTACCGAATAAGTGTTCCGATATGCTTGACAATGGGACCAACATTTTTTTAGTTTGCTGATGCCATATAAGTAAATTATGTTGTTTTTAAATCTGTTGATTAGCTTTAAAGCTGTTACACGGTTTTGGTTCAATATTTTTTCCTTTTTTTTTTTTTTTTTCACATTAAGTCCCTTTATTTTGTTCGATAAATAAGGCTTGTTTTCAAGTTTCTGTAATGTACGCCCAATAAAAAATGTTAGCAGCCACCTTAAAGTGAAAAATGTATAACTATTTTTATAGCGTCAATCAACTCATTAAAGGTGCTAAACTGGCCTGAGGACTTAAGGCCAATGTGCTAATATAAACTTCATTGTGCTTGCTGATAAACATTTTAGCACTTGGCTTCTTCATATATATGAATGTATTCCATTTGCTGCAGTTCTCATCTGTCGATAAGTGAAGGAAAGTTTGTTTGAGTGGGCGCAGTTCGTAGTACGTATACGCCATGTGGTTCCTGTTATTAGCATTAACAAATTAGCCAAAGTGCCAAACTTCCGGGAGCCGCCGCTCTATAAACAAGTACTTAATCACTGAGATAGGGAAATTGTTAACTGTTTCAAATGTAAACATCCTAAAAGATTAATAAAATAATATCATTTTCTAAAAAATTAAATATAAACACTAATTTTTGATATATTTGAATGCTTAAGAACAGTAAACTACATGTTTTGTAGTTCAGGTTTGCTGTAGCTTACATCTGTCTATTAGTAATATTTATTTATAATTTTCTGTATGAAGCGCCGCCTCTTTTGGGCCATATTTAGCTACAAAACCTGGCCAAAAGCGGTTTTTAGGTGAGCTAACGACCGCTTACTTCTCGCTTTCCACTGAACAGCGCTGCTGAATATTATTTACCCGCACCCAAGTTCCGGAGATGAGAGGGGTTTATGATGGAAATGATGTCATTCCAAATGTGCCACTTTGCGACGGATCATGCAACGCGCAGTAAATCGCTTCAGATATATATAAATGAGTCGGTGGCCGGCCAAAAACAGAAAAGCATTCCGCTTAATGCGTTCAAAGCACTTGGGGCATGAAATCGGCAGTACAAGCTCGTGATCTATTCTCTCATTCTATAGATATACAAACTTGTAAATTTCATTCTGTCCATTATGGACCATAAAATGGAATGGTAATATAACATTTCCCTCCTTTTTGACATGTTCCGCCCTGGGACTTTTATTATGCACACAGAGCATAGTCGTATATTTACGCGCGAATCTGTTTGTTGACTCTGCCAGCAGTTTGTTTTCTCTTTATTTCGAACAATATGAGGGAATATTTGCATCAATTGAAATGAATTTTATTGGGAGGCAGTCACTGTATCGACGTCATCTGAAAATGTTTCGCCCCGACTTGTTAACCGAGCTCTCTAACATTTGGCATGATATCATACCTCCGATATAAACTCACATAGGAACGTTAATATACTGAGACTCGTTCACAGTTAGCTGTTTCTTACACAAAATAAACAAACTCAAAAAAACCCAACCCGAACATAACCAGAAAGCAATAAATTATCCAATGCCTAACCTTCAAGCACTAGTGTTTTCCATTCTCAGAATATCGTAATCTATTGTTCGGAGCAGTGCGTTTACTTGATCTATGGCTACTGGCAGATCCATAAACAGTTGATTTTCCGAATATAGTCATGACTATTTGCAAGCAATTAATTTCAAATTCAAATTTTTAAGCGGCCCGATTGACAGAGCAACATGTTTGTAATGCTAATATATGCCAGAGGTTATTTTTATGATTTCATTTGTTGCAAACCAAATGTCTAACTTTTCTAACTGCGTGACCTTTAAGTTTGTAACTAAATTATCATTAAGGGGGGGTAAGGTACGACACAGTTAAAATGTATATTTTCAATGAATGGTTTATTAAAGTATGATATTCGAAGAATGTCTTAACAAATTTTTACAAACAAATATTCAAAAATATGGCAATGGTAGCAATTGTTCGAACGTGTCTCGAAAAAAAGTTGAATTGCGGTGCCCCTCATGACTCGGAGATGGATCATTTGAAATCAAAAAATCTAAGTTCATTCGTTAGATAAAGTTTGCACCGGGTAACGCCGCCGAGTTTTTTTGGATGTCTAATTTTTGCATTTTTTTGAAGACTTTGAAGTGAAAAACACAATTTTTTGGGAAAAAATCGGCGAATTTGTCATTGTGAAATCAAAATTTTTAATGCTTACACTGCCTATAATTTCGGAAGTTTTACTCGGATCAATCTAAAATTTTAACGTAATATTATTTAAATGGTGTATATTCAGAAAAAAAAAATTTTTTAAAAAGTCTTAAAATCTTACCCCCTTAATTTCATTAATATATTTGTTTTTAACTTTATGTATATATTTTGTAATATTTAGTTTGAGATTTAAACTTCTTTAAAGTAATATTAAAAATAATTGAGAATTTCAATAATAATATCAATTTTAATAATTTTTTGTTTTAACTTTTTTCCAACCTAGACCTTGTAATTTGTCTGATGGTCTTCATAGCAATATTCTCCATTTTATGGAGCATTTCTCTGCACATGATATCGGGGGATTTGTACGAGGGAATTGTCAGTGCCAAACTCATCTTCAAAGAGCGCAACTTGGAGCAAATGGATGAGCACAGTAAGCAGATCCTTCTTCGGGATTTTAAAAAAGCCACCCAGCATGGCTATGGCCAAAGGTATTCCGTGGAAGATGTCCAGGATGTCACTCCCAAATCGCGTCAGAGCGAGAGCCGTAATATATCTTCGAAATACGGTTCTCAACCATACTTATATTACAAATTATTTCCAGAAATCACAAAGCCAATCTTTAAGATACCCCATATCTATGATTCTATCGAGAACCGACCTAAATTGGAGCGTCTCATCGCTGAAAAGAAGGAGGAGAAAATCACGAGCACGACGGCTTCTCCGCCAAAAATAACGTTTAATGCTGATGCAGATCGTCAGTTCCTAAGCATAAGTAAGAGTAACATAAAAATTGTAATGTTTTATGTCTTGAGATTAATTTAATTTTTTTAGTGTCTGTCGATCCTCATGCTACCTATTGGAATCGTGGAATTAGTGCTCAGTTTGTATATGCATTTCCTCTCATATCAGAGATAGTAGCCATCATCTGGACAGCCATGTGTCTAATTTTCCAGACCGGCAGCAAAAAGAGTTCGTGAGTATAAATCTATGCTGTGTATAACAATAAATTATTTAATAAATTTAATTTTCTAAAGATTAACCGAATATCGACAAATTTACTTTTCAGAGTTCTGCCAAAACCCTGGCGCATTGTGGTGCCTTCCATCATCATCTTTTCGGTCATGGGTTTGGGGAGCGTGATATACACGATCCTAACCAATGGTCATCTGAAGAGATTGTGTGGCCAATTGAGAGAGAATCTCACAGATCCATCGGCCATCAGCTGTGGAGACGCCATTGCGCTTTTGCGTCCTGTAGTCCACGACCACAGTGTGTCCCACGACACTTATCTGGAGCTCTTCCGCTGCAGCTACGTGATCGGAATGGTGTTGTGGGTCGTGGCTCTGCTGGTCATGGTGCTGCGATTTGTCTTCGCCGTGGACTTTCAGCTGGTGGACATCGATGAGATGTTCGATAATGGCCGGTTTGGTGTACCCCAAGCCCAGATTCAGCCAGTCTATAGGGAGGTGGTGCAGCAGAGCAGTCCGCAGCACCAGACGCAGGTGCGGCCCCGATCAGAGGATGACTACCAGAGCGCCAGGTCGCGACTTAGCGATCTTGCAGTGCCACTTCTGGAGGTGCAGAGTCAGTCCCAGATTCCGCCTTCGAACTTGGCCTAATCCCACGGCTGGCCAACAAATCAGCAATCTCAGGTTTATTTTTGTACGATGTGATTGTGTTTAGTGTATAAGAACTATTACCTTAACTAACCGTATCTAGTTTAAATTTTTAGCGTTCTCCGAAGTTGGAGAGGGCTTTATGAATCGATATTTAATTGATATTTTTCACTGTCCTAGTTAAGTGAACTCGTGCCTCGAAGTCAAATGTGCAAATGTGGCTTAACCAAGGGTTAAAGAACTATTAAGTTAAAATAAAACAGTTGACCTAATTGAATTTATGAAAAAACATTTGCATACTCTTCGGCTTATAAAAAATATATATAAAACCTTCAGAATTCATATTTTCTGAAGTTTTGATCCCGCCCATCTGGTTAAGCGACATTTTTCAGTCGATTCCTTCGACTATAAGCTCTGGCAATTTTAATCCAAGAGTTTTATTTTAAAATGCAATAATCTAACAATTCACAAAACCGATTAAAATACAAATAATGTGTATACGAAGTAAGAAACTCTTCAAGTTCCCGCTTAAAGCAGCTTCATAGTGATGGTCTTTGTCTCCAGGTAATTGTCTAGTCCGTCCTTGCCCAGCTCCCTTCCAATTCCTGAGTGCTTGTATCCACCGAAGGGAGTGGAGGGCAGCACGGCATCATAGCAGTTGATCCATACGGATCCGGCATCCACGTTGTTGGCGAACTTCAAGGCCTTGTTAATATCGTTGGTAATAACACCAGCAGCCAGTCCGTACTGCACATTGTTGGCCCGATCGATCATTTCATCTAGGGTGCTGAACTTAAAGATGGACTGCACGGGACCAAAGATCTAAAGATAGTATGGAAGCATATTAGATGAAGAACTCAAAGTGAGAGGTAATAAAAAATAATAACCTCCTCTTGCGCAATTCGCATATTATCCTTAACATCCGAAAAGACAGTGGGCTCCACGAAGAAACCTACATTGCCGATCCTCTTGCCGCCAGCCTGCAGCTTAGCTCCTTCCTTTTGCCCACTCTCGATATAGCCAAGAACCTTGGTCAGCATCTCATCATCGATCTGAGGTCCTTGCTGCACATTCTCCTCGAAGGGATTGCCCACCTTGCGGGCCTTTGCCTTGGCAGCTGCCTTGGCCACGAACTCATCGTAGATCTTCTCGTGCACGTAGGTGCGACTTCCGGCACAGCAACTCTGGCCGTGATTGGAGAACAGAGCCTCGTGGGTGGTTTCCACCGCAAAGTCAACTAATATGAAAAATGAGAAAATAAATTCAAATAGAAAAGCCACTTACCATCCGCATCATCGAAGACCACCACGGGACTCTTGCCGCCCAACTCGAGGGAGACCCTCTTCAAGTTCGACTTGGCCGCAGCCTGCATGACAATCCGTCCGATGTCCACGGAGCCGGTGAAGGCCACCTTGGCAATGTCGGGATGCTCACTGATGGCAGCTCCCGCAGTGGGTCCAAATCCATTGACTACATTGATCACTCCGGCAGGGAATCCAGCCTCCTTGGCCAAAGCAGCCATGTGGAGGGCCGTTAGGGGAGTCTGCTCCGCTGGCTTCATGATGATGGTGCATCCGACAGCCAAGGCGGGTCCCCATTTCCAGGCCAGCATTAGCAGAGGATAGTTCCAGGGGATGATCTGACCCACCACGCCCACCGGTTCCTTGCGGGTCATAGAGGTGAATCCTCCGGCGGGAATGGTGTCGCCAAAAAACTTGTCGGTCCAGCCGGCATAGTACTGCAGCGTCAGTATCGAGTAGGTCACATCGAACAGAGCCTCAGCATAGGGCTTGCCATTGTCCTGGGTCTCCAAACTGGCCAGGAATGCCTTGTCTCGATCCATCAATCCACAGAGTCTGGAGCGGATTAATGTTTAATTGATTCAGATATAAAGATATAGGGTAAAGCTTACTTGTTCATCAGATTGGTGCGCTGTAGGGGACTCAATTTACGCCATTCCGAGTCGCGATGGAAGGCCTTCTTAGCCGCAGCCACTGCCAAATCTATGTCGGCCTAAAAATGTATAGACAATTTAGGTTTATTTGAAATACGTGGTACTATTAAATCATCCTCTGCAAGGGTGAAAAGTCCAATCCCTGTATAGAATACTGCACTCACCTTATCTCCCTCCGAGACTTTAATAATCTCCTTGTTTGTGGCCGGATTGAAAGTGGCAAAGGTCTTGCCCGACACCGAATCAACGAACTCATTGTTGATGAAGAGCTAAAAATAAATTAAAGAAGATTAATATAATTAAATAGGCAGTAAATTGAACCACAAAATCTTCCCCCACCTGACAATTACTTGGTTTGCAGTGTGCAAAGCTATGATCAAATCTCATCCAGCTATTTAAAACAACTAGCGGGTGTGCCAGTAATTTGTGCAATTTGTGCATTCTTATTAGCCCAGTTTGTTTGCGATTACTTATCCGCACAAAACAAGTTATCAGCTCTCCGATTGGCCCATTTCAATTTGCCGGGGACACGCGACAATGTAAACAATGTAAAATGTAATTCTTGTCACGATTCCGAATTGTTGAGTTTTTATGAACAAAACGACACATTTGACAACAAACTAAAGTCGTTAGAGGCTATTGGATGCCATTGAAAATAATGGGCCAGTGAGCGATAACTACTTGTAAGCTTTGAGTTCTTAAACTTGCAAGATAAAGTAGTCAAGAATTGGAAGGTACGAGAAGTAGTGACAGTTAAATTGAAGTAGGTTATTTCAGTTAGGCTATATTAAATAAAGTAACTGATGTATCCAAAGTTACTATTTAATAGTAGAACATTTATTTATTCTTTATATTCTTGGAATTACACCATTGAAAATCACATCGAACTATAAGTCTCAAAGTCTCATCCGTATCACAAAAATGGCTAGTTCATGTTGGACCCCCTTGGAGGTTTACCTTATCAGCCCAAATGCCTCATAATTATTATGGTTGGTTTATTATTGTTTGTTTCTTGATAACAACATGAGCACCCTGTATCTAAGAATAAACAAAAAGCTGTTTCTATCCAAAAAAATATATATTTGTGTGTATAAGGAGGTTAGCAGAAAAAAGAGAAACAAATCGCGAATATTTGTAAATTGCGACACAAACAAGTTTGGAGTGGGCTGAGTTTTAATTGGAAAATCACTATCATCACTTGTACATTATCAAGGTATTGTATGTCAATGTAAAATTCAATTTATCTGCATATTGTTAAGGAGCATCCAAGTGCCAAACAATTTTATATGCAGTCGGCAACACAATATTTATACTCACTTTTGTGTACTTGGGTTTGGCGTTGGGATCGGCCATATTGAGAAAAATATATTCTTTATTGAGAACTGGAATAGAGACCGGCTGCCTGAGAGTCGTCGCGAAACTGAAACTGAAATGCTGCCAGATGCCGCTTTATATAGATTGCGATAACTGGCTATCAGCGATTTGTTTTTGCACTGCCGTTCATCACCTTTTTGCTTTGCCAGTAGTCTCTGAATTATCTCTGGTTTATGCCGGCCGGCCTACAAATAAAAATTTTTATATATACCCTACGGCTTATCGAAATTGTCTTTGGGTTTTGTAGTACGCTTAACTAAAAATGTTTTTAGAATAATAACTATTTAAAATTCAAAAAGATTATATATTTTAATCATGAGTTAAATATAAATAATCAGAAATGTCCCCGTTGTTATACTGCAATTTATGTCCTTTTGATGGCTGCTTTATCACAAAATTCGTTTTGTACAGTGGTTCGTAAATTCACAAAATTAAGCTTTTTGTAGCGGTTGCTGTCTTGGCAAAGTATAAGGAAACGTTTTCTTATACGGTTTGTGCCTTGGCTTTCGACTGTACATGTTGTTGTAGCAATAAAAACTTACTTAAAGTACGTATAATTTTTTGACATTCAAGAAAAAGTTAAAAATAAATTAAATATATTACAAAGAGCAATAAACCATTTCTTAAATTCAATTTGTCACTAAAATAGTCTTGAAAATATATTTTCTTTATTTAATGTGAATAGTATGGTTTTGTAATATTATTTATACAAAATACATTTTTAACTTTATCAGTTTATCACCTTAGAAACTCGTTGTTTGGATCAGTTTTTTACCTGCATAATTTTTAAGCGGGAAACTTTCGTACTGGTAGGTGCGTTGAACTAGTCCGTGATCCAGAAATTTCAGTTTGCTCAGCGACTGTCCAATGTAATTGCTAAAACAGATCGAAAGCTAAGTATAGACTAATCAATATTGAAACGAACCCACCTGTAGTACTCGTAGTCGTAGCGCAGGTAACCAGAGAAGGGCTGCAATTCCAGACCATCAGGGCAGATCGGATTGCCATGCAGGCTCAAATACTGCAGGTTGGGAAAGAACCTTCTGATCAGCCGTATTGTCGTTGGCAGGTCGCTGAACTGTAATTGTGTATATTTATTTGATAAGATTGTATAGAGGAATAATTAAAAAATTTGGTAAATAGAACCTCATTTTTGTTGAGCATCAACACTTCCAGTTGTGGCAGTGGGCGAGTCAACGTTCTTAAATGAGCCTCATGCATACGATTGCTGTCCAGGACCAAGTGCCGCAGCTGCTCGAACTCCGCCAGCCAGGACAAATCCTTCAGGCAATTATAGCTAAGATCTAGTTGCTCTACATAATCAGCGTGGTTCTTGACTAATTCCTGAGGCAGTGTTCGTAAATTCTGCTGCACCAAAATAAGCTAAACCAGTTGCCGAAAAAATTAGATATTTTTCGTAATCTCAGGCAGATAAGCCTCATTTTCTTTACCTGACTGTCGTTGTTGTCTGGAGTTTGCATTGCCCTGAGATATATCGTATATGTGGTTAACAAGAGCGGGAGCGGATTTTCGGATACCTCACCGGCGATCTTCTCGTGAGCAACTGAAATGAGTGCTCGAAGTTGCTGCATACGTTAGCCGAATGCTTTTGTCTTTAAGTTGTCTCTTTTAATTTTTAACATACCCTAATAGGCTGCTTATTTGGGGATATGCATTTTTTGATGATTGAATGGTTTTCACAGTAAAAACATTTTTAAATAAATCCAAAAGGAATTTTACAAACTTAAATAATAAATAATTCTCATCATTATAATGCATATTAAGGTGTTGCTATTCATTTGGTATTAACAATAATAATTAATATTTTTAATTTAATAATATATATCGTTTTTATTAAACGATTGATTTCCCCATAACAAGGGTATGGTTAATTTTACCCCTAGACTTTATTTACTTCATGTGCTCTTTGCTTGCGTTTAACATTGTTTGGCTTCTGCGAAGCTTTATTTTTCGCCTTACGTTTTCTTTAATCGTATGAGTTTTTTCAAGGTGCACAAAAATGAGCGTCGCGAGTGATAAGCTATCAAGTTAAATGACATGTAGATGGCGCCATCGGGCGACTATCGCACATGAAGTATACGACAAGTGGGCTTAAACACGACACCATATTTAGTAACGGTCACTTAGGGGCCAGTCCTTCGACTGGCTTTAACCTCTTCAAATCGGAATTGGTCAAGTGCAAGTCGTGCGATAAGTGCTCCACAATGGCAAAGTGGTGGTAAATACATTTTTAATTGCCAGTTGGGCAGCAAACAGAGATGACGGCCCACTAAAGAGCCGAAATGAAAAGGCGAAAGGAAAGACCAAAGCGGCCTGACATGCGAATTTGTTAGTGGCCACAATGCGATTGACTGCAAATGGCTAACAAATTGGAATTGAGGCTGGGGGCTGGGCAAACTAGTGCCAAACAAAAGGAGATGACAGCGTAAATAAACAAAGCGCTATATACAAATTACGGCTCACAGCATTTAGCCGGGCACTTAGTTCAATGAAACCCAACCATAAGCACCGGCAGATGGGCAGATACTCAGATATTTTTGAGAGTCCGTAATAGATGCTCGGCGGAAACGTAATCAATCCAACTGACAGCTGCCAGGTGTTGCAGATCCCCCGGAGAAAACCCTTTACACAACTTTGTCGCCGAGTCATTTGACCGCTGTCAGTGACAAAATATTTGCCACTTGTTCGCTAACCATGTTTTTATTTCCCCTGCTCACGCTATACTTTTGGCCGGTAATAAACGTGTGTGTGACTCTATATATAGGCCTTTGATTGCTGTGCATCTCAATGGGCATTATAATTCAATGTCAATATTTGGCCACATGTTGAAGACAATTGTTCCATGACAAGTGGGCTTCAATTCGGTTAGGCTTCACCGCTGAAGGGCGTAAAATTTCTACTCAAATAAAGAGAGTTTTTTTGGGATTTTTCCTGTAATCCTTGTTTTATCCTTGTAATGTAAATTCGTATACATATGTATAGGTATCCTATAATTAAAGCACATTATTTGTTTGGGAACTAATTTTGTCTAATGGAGAAAACATCTTAGGAAATTCCAAGGCCATAAAAACTCGTAGTAAAATTCGTAATTAAATAAATTATTTTTACCAGCTATTTGGATGACTAATTCGCAGCACTTTATTCTAAATATGTATATATAAACTGGAGTCATTATAAACTCATCCCAAAATATTATTTGTTCCTTTCGGTAAACAAATTAAGTTGTTGGCTGAGACTAGTATTGGTCTTAT
Organism: Drosophila fuyamai; assembly: GCA_018153365.1. NCBI lineage: Eukaryota > Metazoa > Arthropoda > Insecta > Diptera > Drosophilidae > Drosophila > Drosophila fuyamai. The sequence goes on along the minus strand of JAECXW010000116.1, from coordinate 6,588,602 downwards.
TAACATTGCCTTAGAAACCTGGTAATAGCATCCACCCAGGCGCCCACGAAAGTAATAAAATGTGGTCGACCAGCTCCAATTTTAATTACTTCCCACAGGTTGTCACTTGACTTACATAAAATCGATGATGGATTGGAATAAGGGTCTAGATAATTGTGCTTAAATCAACTGACCTTGGTGGGCGGAATGGCAAGCGATGCAAAAAGCGCTCTGGTTGTCTGTCTTCTCTAATTAACGATATAATCGGTGACGCTGATCATCATCATTATGCTCCTCCAGGGCAAGCTATTAAGTCACTTAGCCAAACGATTTGTCAACGAATAAGTAACGAGGGGAATGGGAGGGAATAGGACTACATTCATTTGCCATTTGTCATAATTTACGAAGTGTGGGCTGAAGCCCCAGTTAAATATATAACATATACTCGCGATCTTTTTTTATAAACTTTTTGGAGCATGATTTGCATGTTTTGCTTTAGCATTGCCTTTTTATTTTCGGTGTTTGTGGTAAAAGTAAATTTACACTTGCTTTGGAGTGTAATAAAATTATTTGATTTGGTAGTCAGGCATTTCTGGGAATTCAGTAAATAATTTTATGTGGAAGTCAAATTATTTGAGCTTAGGTTAATTTGAGGTCTGAAAGGAGAAAAAGGTTCGAGTGATTTTTGTGTGAATTTAATTTGCTGTTAATCGATGTAAGTCAAAGATTTTAAAAATAACTTAATGTAACATAATTAACACTAAATTTTGTGAGTGTTCAAAAAGACTCTGCAGGTATTTTTATTATTTTTTGCAACTTTAAATGTGTTCTAGTTCTTTATTTTTAATTCGAAAATATTTTGTACTTGCATAATACCTGATCATGCTTCAATTCGGCTCTATTTTTAACCCTTTTTTATTTTTAGTTCGAAAATATTTTGTACTTGCTTAATACCAGATCATGCTGCAATTCGGCTCTATTTTTAACCCTTTTAAGTTTGGCATCCGTATCATTATGTCCACTTTAACCACAAGGTTCCATGCTTCTCTGACTCCGTGTTAAAAGCCATATGACCTACGCATTCTTCGGCGATGGAATGTGCCTCTCCACTACTTTTGGCCAACTAATCGACTTGTGGGTTCACATCTCAATGACAAAGCCCCAAAGCTTCTGCCCCTTCGTGTTGGCCGTTGTGCTTCTTCTATGGCTTTTGCTGTTCGTGGCACTTGAGTGCAACAAGTGGCAGTCAAGTGGTGCATCCCCGGCCGCTCCGTCTATTTTAAGCTCCGATGGAAAATCCCCCCAAAGAGGGACTGAACTCCCCGGCAATGTCAATGGAACCGGGCGAAGGGCACCCAAAATAAAAAAAGACATATCCAATGCCAAGAGGAGAAGGGCAGGAGATCGGCGCAAATCAATAATTCGTGGATGGATGTGCTACTGCACTGTTGACCTTATTTTCACGAGTTTCGACTCGTCGATGACACAATCTTCGGCAGGCTCCTTTTGGTCTTTTTGACTCTTTCTCTTCGTCAGGGATGGAAAAATATTTATTTATTTTTTTAGTTATTATTAATTATATAATAGTTAATAAAACTTAAGCTAACACAAATAGGCATAGTAATAGCAACAAGGTCTTAGAATATGTTTGTTTAAATATAGTTAGAATTACTTATTATATAGATGTTTTTATATATTTGTCTCTTTAATGAATTTAATTTTATGATTATATTATGAAGGTCATTCAACCAAATAAATAAATAAATAAACTTTATTTCGTATTTTTTTATAGTAGCTAAGCCAAAAAAAAGACCCGATTCTGAATAATAATTTTGCCATTTTTTTTTATTCATCAATTTTTGCAATAAATGAAAATCTAAGAATTTTCTGGTTTGGATGTCAATTGGTTAGGAACTTTTTAAAGGTGTAAAATTTTATATATGCATTGTTTTGTTAAAAATACTGATTTCCTACTTTGGCAAATAAACGAATCTTTAAGGTAATTTCATTGTTTCACATTTATATAATAGTTGGTTAAGCACGATGTTAATACTTTTTTATTATGTAAGTTGCAAGTGTCTTTGCATCCCTACTTTTTTATAGTCGAGCCCTTCATCCCGCTGTCATCGCCTGACTCGTTGGGCTTCTTCATCGGTGGCCAAGTGCACCAATTTCCAATCGGTTCGAACGGTGACGTAAAGCCCCAAAACCTTGTTGCCATTACGTACGCCCCCCAGCTTCTTGTGCGCCTTGTAGATACAAGATACATGTGTCCGTACAGGCACTCGACATTTCTCCACCTTTCTGCGTCGAGATGCGTCGGCTGCAATTACGATTAATGGTTTCTGTGTGTGGACAGCAAGTGGACAAGTGTCTCGATTCAGTTTACTTCAGTTACTGCGGGTCTATTTGCTTTCAATCCCTCGTTGTGTGCACCAAATCCAATTAAACGCCGCTCGCTATTCACTTTATTTGGGTAGCTGCTGTTTTGTTTTATTACTTATTGTTTCCATTTCGTTTTGACGGTTAATGTTTGGCTTCAATTTGAAAATTGATTTTGATTTTGTTACGATTGTGTCGTAATTGTTGTCGTAGGTGTTGAAAGTGTTGACCGTCGACGGTTGACAGTTGAGGGAAATTATGAACTGGCCTTGAAAGGCCCTTTGTTACGATGTTTCTTATGGTCTGATGACTAGTTTTTTTTATTGTAAAGTATTCCCTAATACTTTGTTAGGGCCAAGAATAGGTTGAGTGTAAACCTTAAAATAATGCATTGTACTATGAGCAATGACTGGTAGCTTTCAAAACAAACTTAATACATATTTAATTATCTATTATTTGTGGAATTTATAATTTGTATGAATTGGTGCTTTAATTTACGGGAGCCAGTGATTAGCTTAGGGATACTATTGTTAATATAAGTATTTCATTCTGAAAATATTATTCAAAAGCACGCTTAAAGTTTTATGCTTTTCAACATTAACTTTAATTCACATTGTTATTTTCCGTTTTGTAAATTCCCAACTAATCCTGTGATAAAACAGATTATCTCTTGGCAGTTTTGTCTGGGAATCACTTGACCCGGCCGGCGAGGAAGTCCAAACTGGACAAACAAGTTCGTCGAGACGTCACATGAATGAACTTCATCAATGGGACTCGGTCGAGAGTGTAATCGTGGGTCACTTTCGATTTCGAGCCAGCGATTCAAGTGCGCTCCAATTGTGAAAATAACACTTGGCGCACTCGGCCGAAGGTTGCGGCTGCTGCATCTCACTGATGAGAAGTACCAGGTACAAGATACGAGATACTTGGATGAGAGTGTTACACAAAACGATTCGGATGATTTGGGGGCCCAGGGCGTTGATTTTGGACTATGGGGTTGCCCCCTCCTGGGAGATTGGATTTGTTGCCGGGTCTGCTCCAATTTTTCGCTTGTGTCCAGTGAAAGACACGTGTCGCAGACTACTCTCTGCATCCGTATCTGTGTCTTCGGTCCGCGCCGCCATCTCCTCGCTTTTGGCCAAGTTCAATCGCCGCTCTTCGAATCTCTTTTGATGCTTAATTAAATTCATTTTTTCGTTTAGCTTTTGTAATGAGATTTTGAGCACTCAGCGCCGGACATCGAATCATATAAATTCGGTCTGCGGCGACCAACTCAGCATCAGTCGAGCATCGAGCTTCTCCACCGAAGCATCCAATCGAGCCAAAGGATTACGGGTTTACTCAGCAGCGAAGGATTTTCTTTTATCAGAAGCAATAGCCATGCGTGTCTCGTCGCTGTTCATTGTGTGTGTGGCCTCCCTGGTGGCCACCACTTTGGCTCGTCCTGAGCCCCCATCCCCGTACGCCTACCACGGATTACCCCAGCAGCAGAGTCAGCGGGCTTTGCCACTAAATGGTGAGTGCCCAGCTAAGGATTGTCGTCTAAAATTTGTGATAATTTAATCATATCAGTCTGAAAAATATGACAATTGGTCATAACATAGTTTTAAAGACGGAAACATTTATTTTTGATTTGTTTAAAGAGTGATATTCAAAATCACAACTTTAAAGATTGATTTTTAATGATTGACTTTAATGTTTCATTATTTTTGTAACTTTTTTAATCCGTTTGCACATTTTAATGTTATTTTTTAAAAATTCAGTTATAATTTTTTACAAGTATTTTAATTTAAATCAAGAGTAATTTTATATTTCTCTTATTTCAAACCTGCCATTTAAGGGGGTTACAGCCAAAAGTAACATTTCTACTATGATTTCCTGTTTTAAAAAGAGTTTTTCTAAACCATTATGTAACTCTTCCCCTTTTTGCGATCAGTTCACCCCGCAGCCCCGCAGATCTTCCAATCGCTGCCCCAGGAACAGTCCTTTGCCAACTTTGCGGCTCCTCAGCAGACCTACCTGCCACCCCAAATGCAGCTGGAACCCCTTGAGCAAGTGGCTCCCACTGCCGCCGCCGCTGAGCCCCTGAACGCCTACGATGACAGCTACAACATGGCCCACCGCCTGTCCGGAGTGCAGCACGCCAGCGGATACAACAACGCGCCCCAGGAGACCAAGGTGCACAAGCACATCTACGTCCATGTGCCGCCCAAGGACTTCGAGGAGGAGGATGCCATCCAGACGCGTGTGCACCACCAGCAGGGACCCAAGCAGAAGCACTACAAGATCGTGTTCATCAAGGCGCCATCTGCCCCGGCCATCCGTCAGCCAGTGGTGCCACCACCACCCCAGAACGAGGAGAAGACCCTGATCTATGTGCTGCACAAGAAGCCCGAGCAGGAGCAGGACATCGTGATCCCGACGCCACCACCCACCAAGCCCTCGAAGCCGGAGGTCTTCTTCATCAAGTACAAGACCAAGAAGGAGGAGGCCCCCGTCTATGGACCCCCGCCCGCGGAAATGGAGCCCCGTCAGGCCACCGCCGAGGATTTCGCTCCTTTGGCTGAGGTCGCCGATGTCCTGCCACCCACCACCTTGGCTCCCGAGCCGGAATTGGAACAGCCCGCCGTTCCCGTATCGGTTTATGGCGCACCCACCGCAGCTGCCTACACCGGGGAGGAGATCCAGACCACCCTGTCCGCCCCTGCCAACCAGTACCTGCCCCCTGCCACCGCTCCCGCCGCCCTGGCCATCGAGGAACCCTCGATGGCGCCTATCGTAGTGGAGGAGCAGCCCGAGCAGCGTCTGTCCCATGTGCCCGCCACCAGCTACGGTCCTCCCAACCGCTTCTTCCTCAAGAAGCTGAAGTGAAGCCCCGGGCGCTGACGGAGATGCCTTAGCCAATTTCCCAGTTTGTCATAGTCTAATGCCCATTGGATGCACATCTACCCAATCCCCTGTTCCCAATTCACTCATGCACACGTGCCACACCTCCCAACATGCACATCTCGTTGTTTGTTCGTTTGTAAAACTTGTTACTTTTGTTTAATTAAAATGTAGATAATAAAAATTCAAATTTATAAAAAAAATTAAGCTTTGGTAAACAAATTCAGAGTCGCCAGTGTACGGAGGTTGAACTGGTTGGGGATTATACATTTTATAGTTACGACTAATTGTGTTCAGAAGACGGCTTTTAATTCTTACTTTTTATTTTGTGGATATATTTATAAATATTTTAAAAAGTCTTAAAAATATCTGAAATAATATTAAAAATCTATCCTGTTCTATACCTTTCCAAATTTTTTTATTTTACAATCAAAACATGTATATAACCTTTAGTACTTTCTTTCCTCTATGCCAACAAGCCCATGCCATTAATATTTTTAAGAGAAATAACACAATGAATATCTCGTTTCAGTGATTTAATGATGGCTAATGCCGTCGAAAATGATAATTGACCCTGTGCGAAGACTTGACCTTGGTGAATTTACAGCCGTCTTAATTGCGTTCCGTTTTGTTAATTTCTGCGGTAGGCTCAATGCTGATGGCTTTCCTCATTGCCCTGCGGCCAATAATCGTAATAGTTTTGTCCAACATGGTTAGAAGGAGGGTTGTGACCACGGCAACGTGTTGCCAAGATTTCGCGCCAAATCAAACAGTTGGTTTTGGGTGCCGGTACTTGCGCAGACCGATGTGGCAACATGTGGGTGGCGGTGGCGTCAGCAAAGGAGCAGGAGTGCCGCCCGATTTCGGACGATGTTCGTGCCCGAGTTTCGTGGCCGCCTGATCAGTCAGTCCGTTGAAAAGTCAGATGAAAAATCAGGCAGCACATTCAGTTCGCTTTTTGTGCTCGCGCGAATCGCATCGTTGGTGGGCTTGCTCCTTGACCTTTATGCAAGTGTTCCTCACTTCGTTTGCAAATTCTAAAATCTATCTTATAAACTCATAAAAAAACATATAAATAAATTGACTGAGTGGCAATAAACAGCTAAAAAAACAAACAATAAACAATTTAAAAAACGACTATTACCACGCGGACAACGGTGCGTGTACGCAATGCGAAAAGTGAGTGAGTGCAAGTGAAATTGTGACCATTGTTTCAGGTGATTATATCTGGCACTGACATTGACATTGCCAGTGTCGATTGGCCCACCCTGGAGAGCTCCATTTCACCCCGCGGCACAGCGACAGGTGAGTTGTAATGAGCTTTATTTACCTGCTAATCAGCTTGGCCTTTCCGCCGGCATTTGTCTTGTTGTTTCCGCTCGTTAGCATTTAGCTGAGTTTCACACATCTGGTCGGTCGTTTGGTTCTAGATGGGATTAGCTTGGGACACATGATCAGAAATCATGGACGATTCTTGAAACCCCTTTTTGATGTGTCAAATTAGGTTTCCATGCGACACAGGACACGAGCGTCAAAAATTCAATACTTAAATGCATTTTTAAAAAGTATTAAACACTTTTTAGTAGCCTGCATAGTAAACTCTTTTAAATTAAGATGATCCAAAACGGATTACCAAATTTTTATAGTTACTTTTTTACTTGCGAATTCCTAGAAAATCTTTTCAAAATATCCTTTAGCTAAAATCGTAGAAAATAAAACACCTTCCACTTTAAAGATATAATTAAAAGAACATAATGTATTTTGTTAAAATTAGAATACAAAATAATTTTGTGGCTATTATTTGGATTTGCTGCACTTCAACTGTTTAGCAAAACCAAGTTGTTGCTTGAATGTCCTTTAAAAACGGGAGGAAATAAAATGTTATCACAAATTTCTATATTACATTACCCTTAGCCTTTGCCGGAAATATCATAAATCAGCATTTTCTTGTGCTGTAGCAGAAGTGAAAGTTTAGTTGTACGTACAAAATATAAGGCTTACGCAACGATGTCGCTGCTGACTGTGTAAATATTGCAGGAAACCAACTTTAGTCGGTCTTATCCTTTAAGTTTTTCACTAATTTGGTTTTGTTGACAATGGCAAAAAGAATAAACTATGCACCATGCTATCGAAATGGAGTGGTTTATAAGCCTTAGTGATTTTATGAGCTTGTTTTTTGTGCGAATTTTTTTTTCAGGTGAACGCATATTCTATCATCAATTTGCAATGTCTAAATTTTTTTATTTGAAACGCTCCTTCAGACCCTTTAGCTTTAATTGGCTTCTACTGGGCTAAGGCTGGAAGATTTCGTTGGACCTCTACTTGTTTAAGTCTCTTTACTGCCTCGACACTCTTGTACCGGTTTATGTGTCGGTTTTATGTCGACGCGTGTCAGGCGTTGCACACAGATTTATTGCCGCTTTTGACTAGCTATTATCTGTTTGCCTTGTCTACATGTTACGGGCGCTGGTTTATTGATGCATCCAACACTTCCCGCTTTGTGGCATTTGCATATGTCCCGGCTGATCGGAGGGATCTGCCAAAATCAATATTAATACAGCGAACACTTTGGCAGTATTAATATACTCAACAAACGGCGGAGGCGGCACGTCATTTCCATGAGCATCATAAAAAAAATAAATACAATTTCAGACATCCGTTCACATTCGTTTGCCATCAATTTTTTGCTTGAAGGGTCGTTTTTTTGAGAGGGAGTTTCGGACACGAATTTAAAATTGACCGCCCCCACTGGTTACGCCTTTATAATTTTTTTTTACAGTTTTCAGTCCTACAGCAGGAAAATTCAGTTTTAAATTTGAAGCAACGATTTCCGCTCAAATTTGCAAATAATATGTCATTCAATATTTCAATAAAAGCTAATTATTATTCTTTTATTGTATTCTCCTATATGCCAATTTTTCGTCCAGCAATTCTGCATCAATAAACTGATAACAGCCAATGACAGTTTATTTTGTAAATAAACTAGTTTGTAGCGAATCTGACATGTGGAAAAAGAACCAAAATAAACAACTCCTTTGACAAATATTTATTCGTTTCCGATATCTTGTTATCACTCGACATATGTCCACTGATTTAATTTTTCAGGTTCATGTTTAACATTGCGACAACACAAAACAGAGAACCAAACTCTCTGGAAAATTCAACTTATATAATAATAATAATGGGCTTTGTTTTATTTTTGTCTTTTCAAAACAGTAAATTGAAAAAATGTAAATGAATTTTTTGTGCAGTTTGTTTACCAGGACTTGAATGCGTCTGTCAAGAATGTGGCGAACATGTATACTTAGATAACCAGAGAAACAATATGACGGCAACAAATTGAATTTGTTTACTTTCAAAACACACAAAAATACATAGGCAAAAGTTTCAAACAGTTGACTGACTGAAGGTACAAGAAAGTAGTGTTTATAAAATTTGATTTTGGAGCAGCAGGAGGGTGAGATTAAGTTAGTGCTCATCTCAAACGGCTTTTGGAATAATTCAAAAACTATCTGCAAGATAGTTTGATGCCAGCCCAGCCCAATGCTAAAAATTCTTCGCCTCCAAGTTGGCTCTCTCCCTAACCAAAAGTTTTGTGCCCCTATAAAGTTTTAAGTCATTCAGAAATGTTGAGAAATATTGACTCTCGTTCAATTTAAAGAATTTAGCGGCATTCATCAAACGGGTTTAACTTATAGGCAGCTTCCAAATATATGCATATGCTCTTATAAAAAGTGCTGAAGTAAATAATGTGGCAGGTTAGGGAACAACAGGTCGTATGTGCAATACTTTGGCACGCTTTATACGCTGTGTCTTTGTTAAATTCAAGAATTTAAAAAGAAAACGCCACATAGACCCTGTTAAATTATAAAAAATGCTATAAATATTTCTAAAAGAATTTTAAGCCGTCACATGATTCGGGAATTCAAATTTGTTCATTTTTCCTTTAGTGAAAAGCGAAAAAGAGAGCTAAAGAAAACATGCATGTGGAAAGCAATCGCTTTTTTACCCTTTTCTCCGTAGAACATTTGTCAAATCAAAATAATTTAACCAAATTTGGATTTTATTGTGAAATAGGAATTTTGACATATATCGAAATGGGAAGCGGAGTCAGGTTTTATTTGGACTATGTTTAATTTTCATAGAAGTCCAGCTAAGCCTGAGCCAATTTTTTCATGCGACGGCAACATAATCTTTTGACATTGGCCTGTGAATCATTTCAGCTGTTGTGGATGGGAGGCGATTAATAGAAATGGAGACCTTGTTATTATGAAAGACAACTGAGCCGAGCAAATGGTTTCGCGGGCTGGCATTGTGCACTTTGAATGCGAAAAGGCACAAAGAGAAAAATCTAAATGTATTAAACAGTTTAAGGATCCTAAAAAATTATCTTAAATTATTTGTCAGAACCAACATTAAGAGCTTTAATTACTTTTACGCTGTGTAGAATAGACAAATATCATTTCAATTTAATTTGATTCAAATGTTGTTCTTCACAGGATCTTGCAAACTTTTGGAGCTTGGTAAAGGAAAACAAAAAAGAATAGGGTTCAACTCCCTATTATTGACACTTTTTAGATTACACAGCTGTCCACATTCAGCTCGCCGCCACAATTGCCCAAGGACCCTTGTCCTTATACCTTTGGGGCATTTGGGAAACGAACCTCTAAAAAAGCTCGAGAATGCGTGACTGAAAATCTCTGGTAAAAAAGGTATCTAAGAAATTATTTCCTTTTGAACAACAAACGGAATATTTAGAGAGCGATTGCTAATAGTTTGGTTTAAAACGGGAAAATACCCTTAGCCAGTTGGGTTTTGATACATTTACGGGTGTTCGGAAGTGGGAGTTAATTGGGCTTAAACGCTGAAGGCTGTAAAATTGCTCGCAAAAGTGAATAATGACTGACATGTGATGTGGCCGACACTTCTGACCCTTTGACCCTTGCCAAAAAGGAGCCTCTGGGTTCCTTTCGTATGTTAATTTCTTAGTTGCCGTCATTGAGATATGTAGAAATTCAAGCGGAAATTTCAACTCGAACAGGTAGTGAAAAATAACTTCAGAAAATATGCTAATAAGTTAACAATAAGTGTGATTCTAACCGTGCTTTACACATTCCGGGTATTGTCATTCATAGAAGTGAAAATTTCGTTTTCAGTATGAAAAAAATGTTGTTAAATTGGGGTATCGTCATCAAATAATAAACTGAAAAGGTCTTAGACAGTTGTCTCTTCGGTCCTTCAAGCTTCCATGTCGACATTATTATTTTATAAATACTTTCGTGGCTGAGTCATTTGTCAAAATATATTCTCACACATTTTCTATTTGCCACTTATAAAGGGACATATGTAACATCTTTGAGATAAGGTCATCACTCTAACTTATCGGTATTTGCAAAAGTGCTAATGGAGCTGCAGTATAAAAGCTAAAACTTCATGGAACACCTCTCATTAAAAAAATTTAAGAAGGCGAAATTGGAACCGATGCGGATGATATACTACGGTGAGACAGATTTACCCAAAATTTAAAAAATCAAAAAAACTAATGGATTTTTCCCTGGCTCAGTGTGCTCTATTTGGGCATTGATATGCTTGATGCGTACATCTTCAGCATCTCTCAATAAGGATTCCGTAAAATGTACCGAGGGTTCAGTGGCAGTCGACGTCGATGATTGTGCCAGCTATTTCCAGTGCCTCGATGATGAAGCAGTGCACATAAATTGTCCCAATGGAAGTTATTTTGAGGCCAATAATGAGGTTTGTGTGGTGGATGAGTTTGAAAACTGTCCTACTTCAACAAGAAAATGTTTCGAGGGAGATCTTTTCGTAGATTTCAATGATTGCGCTGCATACCTGATATGCTTACGTGGAAATCTGGTAAAAGAAAAGTGCCCTTTTGGAAGTTATTTCAATATCATATCAAAAAGCTGCCGCCTGGATAGGAGAGCAGTATGTAGTCCCCAAAGAGCAATATGTAAGGAAGGAGAAAGAACAGAGGACTCCGAGGACTGCGCCGGCTTTCTTGAGTGTGCAGGGGGCGCCCTTTTAAAGAAAAAGTGTCCCAGTGGAAGCTACTTTGAAGCCATTTTCAAGCACTGCCAAGTGGATGAGAAAGGCGTCTGTTCGACTTCATCAAATCATTGCAGTGAAGGAGAGGTTCAAGTAGCTCCTAATAACTGCGCCGGTTATCTTAACTGTCAAAACGGCAAACTGGAAACTAAAAGTTGCCCCAGTGGTAGTTTTTTTGAACCAACTCTCAAAAACTGCGTTGTCGATAGGAATAGCGTGTGTGTTGGGGCACCAGTAAGATGCACTGAAGAACAGCTGTATTTAGATCCCAATAACTGCACAGGATACCTTAAGTGCATAGGTGGTGAACTCGTGAAGGAGCAGTGCCCCAGTGGAACTTATTATGATGATAAACTAGAAGCATGTTTGGTTGACACTAAGGGTGTTTGTGTCACTAACATCAAACGTTGTTTTGAAGGCGTTCGAGAAAAAGATCCCCGGGATCGCTCTGGATACACGCAATGCATACGTGGTAAGGTTGAATATATGAAGTGCGATTCTGGCAGATACTTTAATGTGACTCAACAAGATTGCCTCATTGATGCTGGTGAAGTGTGTAGGAAGACAGAAGAGATACAACACAAGATTGAAGTACAACATGAGTATATGGAGAGTTCTGTTGGTGATTTCCATCAGAATACAGGAAATACAATTTCAGATTTCCATCAGTACTCAGAGAGTACTGAACAAAATCAATATTCAGAAAGTTCTGTTGCAGATTTACATCAATATTCGAAAAGTATATATACGAGACAATACACTGAAAATACTGTTGCAGATCTGAATCAATACACTGAAAGTATTGTTGCAGATTGGCATCAATACACTGTTACCGAAATACCTCAATTCACCGGAAGCACTACTGCAGATTTATATCTATATACCGAGAGTACTGTTGCTGAATTAAATCAATACACTGAAAATACTGTTGCAGATCTGAATCAATATACGAAGAGTACTGTTGCTGAAATAAATCAATACACGGAAGGTTCTATTGGAGATTTGCTAAAATATACGGAGAGTACTGTTGCTGACCTGAGTCAATACACGGAAAACACTGTTGCAGATCTGAATCAATATACGGAAAGTACTGTTGCTGATTTAATCCAATACCCGGGAAGTTCTTTTGCAGATTTGCATCAAAATACGGAGAGCACTGTTGCTGAATTAAATCAATTCACCGAAAGCACTACTGCAGATTTTTATCAATATACCAGGAGCACTGTTGCTGAATTGAGTCCATACACTGAAAGCACTGTTGTAGATCAGGATCAATATACAGAGAGTACTATTGCTGAATTCAATCAATTCACCAAAAGCACCACTGCCGATTTATATCAATATAACGAGAGCACTGTTGCTAAATTGAGTCCATACACAGAAAGCACGATTGTAGATCAGAATCAATATACGGAGAGTACTGTTGCTGAAATCAATCAATTCACCGAAAGCACTACTGCAGATTTATATCAATATACCGAGAGCACTGTTGCTGAATTAAGTGAATACACTGAAATCATTGGTGCAGATTTGCATCAATATACGGAGAGCACTGTTGCTGAATCGAGTCAATATACTGAAAACACAGTTGCAGATCAGGATCAATATACGGAGAGTACTGTTGCTGAATTCAATCAATTCACCGAAAGCACCACTGCAGATTTATATCAATATAACGAGAGCACTGTTGCTGAATTGAGTCAATACACTGAAACCATTGGTGCAGATTTGCTTCAATATACGGAGAGCACTGTTGCTGAATTAAGTCACTACACTGAAAACACTGTTGCAGATCAGGATCCATATACGGAAAGTACTGTTGCTAAATTCAATAAATTCACCGAAAGCACCACTGCAGATTTATATCAATATAACGAGAGCACGGTTGCTGAATTGAGTCCATACACAGAAAGCACTGTTATAGGTCAGGATCAATATACGGAAAGTACTGTTGCTGAACTCAATAAATTCACCGAAAGCACCACTGCAGATTTATATCAATATAACGAGAGCACGGTTGCTGAATTGAATCCATACACAGAAAGCACTGTTGTAGGTCAGGATCAATATAAGGAGAGTACTGTTGCTGAATTCAATCAATTCACCGAAAGCACTACTGCAGATTTATATCAATATACCGAGAGCACTGTTGCTGAATTAAGTCAATACACTGAAACCATTGGTGCAGATTTGCATCAATATACGGAGAGCACTGTTGCTGAATCGAGTCAATATACTGAAAACACTGTTGCAGATCAGGAGCAATATACGGAGAGCACTGTTGCTGAATCGAGTCAATATACTGAAAACACTGTTGCAGATCAGGAGCAATATACGGAGATTACTTTTGCTGAATTCAATCAATTCACCGAAAGCAGTACTGCAGATTTATATCAATATTCCCAGAGCACTGTTGCTGAATTAAGTCAATACACTGACAGAATTGTTACAGATTTGGAACAATATACGGGGAGCACTGTTGCTGAATTAAAACAATTCACTGAAAGCACTGTTGGCAGCTTACATCAATACGCGGAGAGTACTGTTGCTGAAGATTTGCTAAGATATATGGAGAGTACTGTCGGCCATTTGCCGACTACTGTTCCTTTTCTGCAGATGCCCACTTTCGACCCACTTGCAAAGTGCACAGAAGGACAGCGGAAATTGAATCCCAATAACTGTGCAGGTTACCTTAAATGCATAAATGGAGCCCTGCAGGAGCAATTGTGTCCCAGTGGCTTTTACTTCGATCCTAATTTAAAAGCCTGTTTAGTGGATAGTAGTGCTATGTGCATCACTAATATAAAATTTTGTATCGAAGGAGTTCGCGAACAAGATCCACAGGACTGCGCTGGGTACAGACAGTGCATTGAAAGTCAGGTCCAAAGTCGTAGATGTCCCATTGGAAGTTACTTTAATGTGGCCGAAAGGGATTGCCTTGTTGATGAATATAAAGTGTGTGTTAAGACAGAAGAGAACAGTTTTACCGATTTGCAATCTAGTGATTCTGTTCAGCAGATATTCCTATCCGATAAAACCTGCGTATTGGACGTCAATGGATTGTGCATTGAGCCGCTTCCAAAATGCCGAGAAGGACAGCTGAAACTAAACCCCAATAATTGTGCAGGGTACATGAAATGCATAGATGGAGTACTAATGGAAAGACTGTGTCCCAGTGGTTCCTACTACGAACCTCAATTGAAGGCCTGTTTGGTGGATAGAAGGGGTATTTGTGTCACTAATATCGAAGATTGTGTGGAAGGACTTCGCGAAGAGGATCCCCAGGATTGTGCTGGCTTCAGACAATGCATTCGAGGTGAGGTTCAAAACTTGAAGTGTCCTTCTGGAAGTTACTTTAGTGTGCCCCAAAGAGATTGCATTATTGACGTATATGAGGTGTGCGTAAATACGGGATCGAAATATTATGAGTATTACTTTCAACATCAATATAAGTAATGTCGACTTTCAATCTAGCAATAATGTTCTGGAGGTGCTGCTAGATAAGATGAAAACTAGTAAACCTGAAAGCGAAACCTTTGGAAAAGAAGACGATAAAAATAATTACGCTGTTTCTATAAAATAAATCCGGCAAATTATACTCATATTATAGACGAATAAATTGGCATGAATAATAAATAAGCTCACACGATAAGTTCCAAATTAATAAATCAAATTAATTGGTAAGTTGCCATTTGGTAGCTGGGACTTTTCGGAAAGTTTTTTACTGCCGTCATCAAAAACAGCAGTGACTGGTGGTAATGCGATAAGAAAACTTTTGTACTAGTCAGCAAGTTATCTGTCTCAATACTTATCGAACACTCGAGCTGATTAATAAGAAATATACCACGGATTTTGCTATCATTGTCACTATTAAATATGAATTACTCCGGAAGTTCCGTCAATGCTTTTCTCTGATTCATTAACCTCATTAGCGATTAGTAGAAATGGGATATTGCTTTGATTTTATTCCAGACTTTTTAGGCCCAGCGAACCTGCCTTTAACTAAAATGGTCTTGTTTAATGATTATCGACTTTAACATTGACCAAGAAAACGTTAAAAATGAATATGTTCTTGGTGCCCCCAGGAACAGTATTGTCATCGGTGGGTGAGTTTGTTGGAGGAATTTCCGGAGCAACAGTGGTGGTGGGAACTTCCGGAACTACAGTTGGAATAGCGGTTGTTGTAGGAACCTCAGGAGCGATATACTCTGGTTCTTCAGTTGTCGATTTTTCATCTTCTTGTTCAGTAGTAGTCTCTTCTGGTGCTGCGGTAGTTTCTTCCTCAGATTTTTTGGTAGTTGTAGAGACTTCTTCGGGTTCTTCGGTTGTCGACTCCTCGGGTTCTACAGTTGTAGATGGCTCTTCAGGCTTTCTGGTTGTTGTAGACACTTCTTCAGGTTCTTCGGTTGTGGAGTCCTCTGGAGTGGCTGTAGTCGACTCCTCGGGTTCGTCAGTTATAGATGGCTCCTCTGGTTTTTTGGGTGTAGTAGATACCTCTTCAGGTTCTTCAGTTGTCGACTCCTCGGGTTCTACAGTTGTGGATGGCTCTTCAGGCTTTCTGCTTGATGTAGAGACTTCTTCAGGTTCCTCGGTTGTCGACTCTTCTGGGAGAGCAGTAGTTGACTCCTTGGGTTCTTCGGTTGTAGATGACTCTTCAGGCTTTCTGGTTGTTGTAGAGACTTCTTCAGGTTCTTCGGTTGTTGAGTCCTCTGGAGTGGCTGTAGTCGACTCCTCGGGCTCGTCAGTTGTAGATGGCTCCTCTGGTTTTTTGGGTGTAGTAGATACTTCTTCAGGTTCTTCGGTTGTCGACTCCTCCAGGCCAGCAGTAGTCGACTCCTCGGGTTCTTCAGTTGTTTCAGGCTCTTCAGGTTTTTTGGGTGTTGTAGATACATCTTCAGGTTCTTCGGTTGTTGAGTCCTCTAGATCGGCTGTAGTCGACTCATCGGGTCCGTCAGTTGTAGATGGCTCTTCTGGTTTTTTGGGTGTAGTAGATACCTCTTCAGGTTCTTCAGTTGTCGACTCCTCGGGTTCTACAGTTGTGGATGGCTCTTCAGGCTTTCTGCTTGATGTAGAGACTTCTTCAGGTTCCTCGGTTGTCGACTCTTCTGGGAGAGCAGTAGTTGACTCCTTGGGTTCTTCGGTTGTAGATGGCTCTTCAGGTTTTTTGGGTGTAGTAGATACCTCTTCAGGTTCTTCGGTTGTTGAGTCCTTTGGCGCGGCTGTAGTCGACTCCTCGGGTTCTTCTGTTGTAGATGGCTCCTCAGGTTTTTTGGGTGTAGTAGGTACCTCTTCAGGTTTTTCGGTTGTTGAGTCCTCTGGAGCTGCTGTGGTCGACTCCTCGGGTTCTTTAGGCGTAGATGGCTCTTCAGGTTTTTTGGGTGTTGTAGATACCTCTTCAGGTTCTTCGGTTGTTGAGGTCTCTGGAGCAGCTGTAGAGGACTGCTCGGTAGTGGTAACTGCAGGAGCAGCAGTCGTTTCCTCGCCACCAATATTTATTTCTCCATAGCCATATGGAGATTGCTTGTTTACTGGGACATAGAAGATACCATCAGCCACAATAGCGTTTACTACGGAACCCATAAAGATAGAGCTGTATGTATCGCCACAGGCGTTCTTGTTGGCGTCCTGATAGGTATCACACTTCTTCGAAGGGAAATTGTTCCACAACAGCGCCTCCACGTAGTACAGAACAGCTCTGGTGTGCGAGCAACTGCCGGTGACATCGATTCCACAACCGGGCTGAGACCTACCTCCGTTCATGAAGAAAGCAGCCTTGCCAATTGGCTGAGAGAAGCCCAAGATGGCACCATTTGTCTGGATGGACTCCACATATTCGGCATCATCGCTCGAAAGACGCTTTTCGGTCTTGGAGTAGCTGATTAAGGGGGAGGCCGGGTCCAATCCAACGACCTTGCCCACCTTGCCGGTGGTCACCTGTTTGGCGGTGTGTCCTGCCACATGGGCACCCAAACTGAAGCCAACCACTTCCAGTGTGTCCAACCGCATGCCGTATTCCTGCACCAGGAAATCCACAAGGGCGGCGATTTTCTTGCCAGCTCCCGGGGCTCCAGCAACCGAGGTAGCGTACTCCAAGGAACGACCACGCGACCAGTCCACGGCAATCATGTTGTAGTCGCCATACTGGAACCAGGCGTCGGCAACCCTGGTGTTCACACCATCTCTGTAGTTTGAGTTCCAGCCGTGAATGGTGATTCTGCAGAGCCATTAATTAGTATTATAATCATTATATGTCCTTAAAAACCTAACCTCGTTGGGTTGCTTGGATTAAAGAATGAGGCATCAATAGAAGCCTTGGTGGTCTTGATCTGCTGTCCAGAGCTGGGATTGTTCAGTGTATACAGATAAAAATTAACCGAGTTGCTGATCAGACGACCGTTTAAAGCATCCTGAGTCTCGTAGTATTCCAATTGCCTCTCCGCCTCCGTTTTGCCAACCCATCTTAGGCCACCCTCCTTTTGAGGGACATACCATCCATTAATGCCGTGGACTCGTACCGAATATTGGTCAACAGGCCAGGCGCTAGCTGCAGACAATTCGCGGTTAAGTAAATCATTGTTTTAAAGTGCAAAGTCTTTACCTGCTATCACGCAGCCTAGCACTAGGAAGCACAATTTCATAGTTGAAGCTATTTTTTCGATTGGTCGAATTGTCGCACCTGGTACTGCTATTTATACCTTTAGAC
This sequence comes from Drosophila fuyamai, assembly GCA_018153365.1. NCBI lineage: Eukaryota > Metazoa > Arthropoda > Insecta > Diptera > Drosophilidae > Drosophila > Drosophila fuyamai. The sequence continues at coordinate 6,570,586 of JAECXW010000116.1, read as the reverse complement.
CGCATAAGTCGATTAAATATCAAAATCTTCGCAACAACAGCAAAGAGATTAGATCGCTTCTAATCAGTGCGATTTAAATAACGCACAGACCCAGAGTTCTAGGAAACTATAACTTTGGTTTCACAATTTTAATAGATGAGATTTCTGCTCCAAGATACAAGCATGATTAATTTACAAATATTTTATTGAAATACAGCCCTTCTTTGTTCACAAGGGAAACAACTCATGGTATTTTATTTTAGAACATATTTGTCTTATTCCACGAAATTACTCTTTACTCTTTCAATCTATAGAGATTTAAATATTGTTATGCGATCTCAATTCAAACTCCAAAGTATATAAATTTAAATAGCAACATTCTTCTTAACAGTCTTAACCAAATACTTTTTAAAGCTCTTTAATCTGTCTAAATTAATACATTATTTAGCCACTAAAGTTAGTGTCATACCGCCATAACCCAAACTTGCGCTCCACAATAGTTACGCGGAATAAATCAAAACGAAAGCTCACAACGAATTGCTTTAGCTCAGAGAGCTTTAAATCAATTTATTTATTTGTTAATCAACTTAGTTACCCATGCCGTAGGGAGCCTCGCTACGGACGGGAACGTAGTAATCTCCGGCCACCATGTAGGCGTTGGTGGTGGCCCCCATCCTGACGGAGCTGTAGGAGCTACCACACTGGTTGCCCACAGCCTCCTCGTAATCGCCGCAGCGCATGGTGGGAAAGTTGTTCTGGGACACGGACTCGGCGTAGTAAATCACCGATCGGCTGTGGGCGCAGGATCCGGTCAGATCGATACCGCATCCGGGCTGGCTCTTTCCTCCGTTCGGGTAGAAGGCTCCCTTGCCAATGGGCTTCAGGAATCCCAGGGTGCCACCATTCGTCTGGATAGACTCTACGTAGTAGGCATCGGTGGAGCTCAGACGCTTGTTTGGGGAATCGTAGCTGAAGAGGGGCAGGGCGGGGTCCAGACCGATGATGGTGTGCACCTGGCCGTTCTTCACGTTCTTGCCGGCATAGCCGGAGACATGGGCACCCAAGCTGTGTCCAATCACCATGGTGTTGTCCAAGTTCAGACCGTGGTTGCTGCGCATAAAGTTGATCAAAGTAGCAACCTGCTCACCAACTCCGGGAACGGCCAGGACGGATGAAGCGTAGTCCACGGAGCGAGCACGGCCCCAGTCCACGGCAATCATGTTCATATCGCCGTGGGTAAACCAGGCATCGCGGACTCCGTAGTTGATGAACTCATCCTTGCTGGAGGACCATCCGTGGATGGTGAAGCGAGTTGGGTTGTTGGGATTGAAGTGCGAGCCAGAGATCGAAGAAGAGGTAGCCTTGATCTCCTGGGGAGAGTTGCGGTTCGAGTTGGTGTACAGGTAGAAGGTCACTGGGTTCAGGACGTTGCGACCCTCCATGCGGTTCTTGGTCTCCAAGTAGGCCTCGGCGAATTCGCGGTCCATCCACTCCATGGATCCATCGGCCTGGGGCACATACCAACCGTTCTCCCCATTCTCGCGAACCTCCAAGGCGTTAGCTGAAAATATCAAATAGGTGGTGCTATTAAATGCAAGTTTAATAGTAACTTTAATTAAATTTATCTGAGCACTATATTGCTCGCTCGTATCAATTACCATAAGAAACAAAAATATGTGTACTAAAATGACAGGCCGAAATTCTGTCTAGAGATGTTTATTTTGAAAGCTTTTTATTCAGGGAAGTATAAGCCAAATTCTTTATATGGTCGAAAAAAAATTCTCCTACCTGGTACAAACTTTTAATAATATAACATGACTTCTGTTGATACGAGTAATGGAAACTAATTTGCCGTCAGTATAACTTACCCGCCAGGACACAGAAGACCAGCGCCAAAAACAGTTTCATCTCTGCGTCAAAGTCGACTTCAACTAACAGCTGTTGGTGGCAAAGGGACTTCTTTATATGGATGGTGGGTGCGATCGTCCGATCCAATCTCAGACATACTGGAGCGCACCACTTGAGATAGGCCACTGGATTGGACACTCACACCATTAAACACTCTCGATAGGGTCGTAGTCGCGGGTTCGAAGAGCGAAACATGTGTTCCTCAAATCTACCCTAAGTAGAATGTCCATCTTGAATTTAATTGGATTGAATTTATTTTTTTCGGCCGCGTGGCTCTTTTAAGTAGTTTACGTTCAAGATAGGCAACAAAATCAGCAGTGCCGATTTTTCAATCAGCGCTATTATCATCTGCCTGTGGTTAGATAGTTTATCAACTTGTCAATTTTAATTAATAAAATGACTTCGTCATAACATAACTAAAGGGCGGGTACTACAAAAATATATAATTCTATTGTACTCGTATTGCCAAAAAACCATATCCGATAATTCTTTGAACAACTAGTTAGCTTTCAAATCGTAAATATTTTTCTACCAAAAGTTTTTACCACAATCATCCTCTCTTTGGTTAATTTCTCCATAAGTGTTGGTAAGAAATATAAATACAATCATAATCTCATCAGTTCTTAAATTATTTACGATTATTTTATAAAGTAAACAAAACCTTTAAAAAATTTTTGCCAGTGCTGACTAAGTATTTAAATACAATTTAAATATTTGTTTAATATTTTAAGTGCCTATTACAATGAGATCAATTATTTTAAAATTAATATTATATGCTTAGTTTAGTTTACGATGTTCAAAACGAGCCAATGTTTTTATAGAAATAAAATATGTCTGATGACAATATTTTGATTCAAAAGTATACTTCAGATTACTTAAAAACAACGTGACCATGACTTCCTCTTATTAAACTTTTCTTGAATGGCGACTCGCATTCAAAACAGGATGGGCCGGCCAATCCACCTGCAGTGACGTGCGTCAAAGCAATTAGTACTCTGACATTGATTAGATCCCCCTGAGACTTCTATCGCGATGGAGATTAACCGACACAAAAAGACCGCCTGATTTTCGGGAGTTCATTTTATTGATATTTAATTATTTTTCATTGGCATCTATTCAGTTTTTGCCGAATGGCGCCTCGCTGTTTACTGGCACGTAGAAGTGGCCCTCAACTACGTAAGCATTCTCATCCGCAGCCATGCGAACGCTGCTGTAGGTGCTGCCACACTCATTGGCCAGAGCAGCCTGGTAGTCCTGGCACCTAAAGGAACCAAAGGTGTCTTCGGTGATGGCCTCTGCGTAGTAGAGCACGGAGCGTGCGTGGGAGCAGGTTCCTGCGACATCCACGCCGCATCCTGGCTGCCGTTTTCCTCCACTCATGTAGAAAGTGGCCTTTCCAATAGGTTTCACAAATCCCTTGACTCCGCCATTGGTCTGGATAGACTCCACATAGAAGGCATCTTCGCTGGACAAACGCTTGTCCGGCTTATCGTAGCTGTAAAGAGGCAGGGCAGGATCCAGTCCCACAATTGTGTGAACCCTTTTGTCGCCCACCTGCTTTCCTGCATAGCCTGCCACATGGGCTCCCAAACTGTGTCCAATAACAATCAGAGTGTCCAGAGACATGTCGTGATGTTCGTGAAGGTACTCGATCATCTCTCCCACTTTTATACCAGCTTCAGGTACTGCTCGTACCGACATGGCATAGTCTACGTATTGCGATCGGTCCCAGTTAACAACGATCACGTTAAAGTCTCCCTTCGAAAGCCAGGCTTTGGTGATATCGACATTCATGCTATCGGTGTACCGACCCTTCCATCCATGGATCACGAAGCGAGTGGGAAGCTCCTTATCGAAATGCGAATCTTGAACGGAGGATGCATCGCGCCCGATTTCCTTGCCTTCCGTGGGGTTGATTCTGGTATAGAGATAGAAGGAAACTACATTGGAAGAACCTTCAATCAGAGCACTTTGGTCTAGCAGTTCCTCTGCCTCCATTTTGTCCATCCACTCAAAACTACCATCTTCCTGAGGTACATTCCAGCCATTCTCTCCATTGACACGCTCCTCAATAGGAAGTGAACTAACTAAAAATATTGAAGTGTTCCCTTTTAGATTGAATTATATTATTTAAGCAACTTATACAAATTTACCTGCTGCCAATAAAAGGACGAGACCTACAAAAACTTTCATATTGATAGCTCTGCAAATTCTATTGCAACACATTTTTTTACATGCGCTTATATAGGTTGTAAGTTATCGAAAGCGCACACACTTGAGATTGCGACAGAAAGACGATCCTTAATTGTTATGATAATAATATCATTTACATGCTATATACTTATTAAATGATAGCCTAAGTGCTCCATGAAATGCAGTGAACATTTATAATATGCATATGTGACAAGCAATAGTTAAGTTGAACCAGGCAAAGTTATTTAATTATCAAGAGCAAGACTTTATCGAACTGTTCACTTCAGTTAGACGAACACTATAAAACAATTCTAACCACCAACAACAAATTTTACACTCTTTTAATCTGAACAAAGGGTACTTAAATAAAATAAAATTAATTATGAAGCTCAAAGTAATTAAGAGACCTTTTTAAATATTTTAATTGCTAATTGCAAAGCTAGAAGACTCAAATAAAGGAAAACATATTACAAATATAAACGCAGATCTCTATTCGATCTTGCCGAAGGGAGCCTAGCTGTTCACAGGCACGTAGAAGTCGCCTTCGACCATGTAGGCGTTGGTCACAGCTCCCATGCGAACACTACTGTAGGTGCTGCCGCACTCATTGGCCAGCGCATCCTGGTAGTCCTTGCACTTGATGGTCCCGAAGTTGTCCTCGGTGACTGCCTCTACGTAGTAGGTAACGGAGCGTCCGTGTGAGCATTGCCCATCGATGTCGTCGCCGCATCCTGGTTGCTTCCTTCCGCCGTTCGGGTAAAAAGTGCCCTTGCCTATGGGCTTTAGGAATCCCTTTAAGCCGCCATTCGTCTGGATGGACTCCACATAGAAGGCATCTTCGGTAGATAGACGCTTGTTGGGCTTATCGTAGCTGAAGAGGGGCATGGCAGGGTCCAGTCCCACAATTGTGTGAACCCTCTTATCCCCCACTTTCTTTCCCGCATAACCAGCCACATGGGCTCCCAAACTGTGACCAATAACCTCCAGAGTCTCCAGAGACATACCGTGATGGTCGTGCAGGTACTCAATCATTTCTCCCACCTTGGTCCCAGCTCCTGGAACAGCTATCACCGAGGAGGCATAGTCGAAGGATTGGGAACGATCCCAGTTGACCACGATCACGTTGTAGTCGCCTTTGGAAAGCCACGCCTTGGTGATCTTGACATTCATGCTATCGGTGTAGCGTCCACCCCATCCATGGATTACAAAACGAGTGCCGTGTTTCTTATCGAAATGCGAATCTTCAATGGAGGACGCATCGGACCGGATTTCCTTGCCTTCAGTCGGGTTTTGTTTGGTGTAGAGATAGAAGGACACATCATTGGAACGCCCTTCGATAGGACCATTCTCCTCTAAGAGTTTTTCGGCATCATTCATGTCTATCCACTCAAAACTTCCATCTTTCTGGGGCACAAGCCAGCCATTTTCACCATTGACACGGTCATCAATAGGAAGTGAACTTACTAGAATAATAAAAATATTCATATTGGGCCGAACAATATTTTAAAAACTTTTAAACTTACCTGCTGCCAAAAATGCAGCTATAACCACGAATCTTTTCATTTTAGTATCTCCTCTGAAAATGCTGAACGAACCATTCCAAACCAGCGTTTATATAGACTGTAACTTATCAACGTTCTATTTATATGGTCATATTATCGTTTAATACTGGTAGTATGTATTAAGCGGTTATCAATGATAATATGTGTAATCCACAATTTAATTTGAACACGTGAGCAGTGTTCATATGTGACAAAACAAAAAGTCTTTGTCGAAATCAGAAACCACGCAAGTAGATTTAAAAATATATTTAATCTTTTTGATAAATTCAATCAATAGCTAGCAAGATGTTTTCGATTATGCTTGAGGCACCTTAAGTGTTTGAAAATCCCAGTACACTTCAGTTTTAAGTACTTTGTCAAGCGGTAACTGGTACTCCAAAACGATAGGTGGTGCTGGGTGAAAGTTAGAGGTTACTATTACTCGCCTCCAAGCACTAATTATTAAAATCTTAAAGTATTTAGAAAGCAGCGTCATTGTCAATTACTATATTTCGTGCTATTGCTCCCGAAAAGATAGTCGAATTAAATACATTTGGGGGTATGCATTGCATTTGAGTATTTTATTTGTATAACAAATGTGTTTGTAGGACTCTATTCTATCTTGCCGAAAGGAGCCGCGCTGTTCACGGGCACATAGTAGTCGCCATCGACCATGTAGGCATTGGTAACAGCTCCCATGCGAACGCTGCTGTAGGTGCTACCGCATTCCTTGGCAACTGCTGCCTCGTAGTCTCCGCACTTGATGGTTCCGAAGTTGTCCTCGGTGACTGCCTCGGCGTAGTAGAGCACAGAGCGTCCGTGGGAGCAGGATCCAGTGGCATCCAATCCGCAGCCCGGCTGGGTCTTTCCTCCGTTCGGGTAGAAGGCTCCCTTGCCGATGGGCTTCAGGAATCCCAGCTTTCCTCCGTTGGTCTGGATGGACTCTACGTAGTGGGCATCGTCGGTTGACAGACGCTTGTTGGGCTTATCGTAGCTGAAGAGGGGCAGGGCGGGGTCCAGACCCACAATGGTGTGGACCTGTTGGTTTCCAACGGTCTTGCCAGCGTATCCGGCCACATGGGCTCCCAGGCTGTGTCCAACCACCTCCAGGCTGTCGTAGGAGAGGCCGTGGTGCTCGTGCAGGTACTTGATCATCTCACCGACCTTAGCTCCGGCTCCGGGAACAGCCAGGACTGAGGAGGCGTAGTCCACGGAACGAGCACGGGCCCAATCCACGACAACAACGTTGTAGTCGCCTTTCGACAACCAGGCTTTAGTGGTGCGGGTGTTCATATCATCGGTGTACCGGCCAGTCCAGCCGTGGATAATAAAGCGGGTTCCTTGATCCTTGTTGAAGTGGGAAGCGTCCACGGAGCTGGCTTTGGCCTTGATCTCCTTGCCGTCGGTGGGATTCGACCTAGTGTACAGGTAGAAGTTTACGGCGTTGGTGCTGATGCGTCCCTCCATCTGGGCTCCATTGGCTAAGAGCTCCTCGGCATCCTGCTTTTCCATCCACTCAAAGCTTCCATCGATCTTGGGAATGAACCAGCCATTCTCGCCATTTACGCGCTCCTCAATGGGCAGGGCGCTCACTAAAAAAGTTTACTTGGAACATATAGCCCTTTAAAAAGGAATGTTCAGAGCAACTTACCTGCTGCCAATAAAGCGGCTAGAACAAAGAAAACCTTCATGTTGGAGCCTCAAACAACTTTGGTGAAGAGGACACTTTTCAATGCCTTTTATAGGTCCGGAGTTTGCCTCGTTTTATATCAGTAAACATTTATAAGTTCTCACAGATTTCGACCAATAAGATAGGGCAAATGCAAACGATAAGAGCACGTAATATCGTCATAGAGTAAGTTTTTCTCCTGCGTTGTTGATAACTGTGGAAGCTTTCGAGCTTGCATCAACTCTATGATAAGGTTCGGACGGGGAAGTGCATATCATTCAAATGGAACAGCTCTGATAGAATGTTTCATTTTTAGAAAAGTTGGCAATAATATTTTAGATTAGCGGGATTACACAGCACTTTAGCAATTAAAAAGTTGTAGTTGCTGTTCTTGGTAACAACCATTGTCAAGCAATGACTAAAAAAGTCAAGGAAATCCCACATGTCAAAAAAAACTTTTAACCATTCATAGGTACTTGGTCAAATCCAACCAATCATAAACCATGTGATTGGGTTTATTCGATAATGAAGTTCTTTAAAGAAATTATAAATAAATTTGGAAGGAGTCATTTATTTTTTTCAAGTACAACTACTGAGGTATATCCAAGTTGTTTGCCAACCCGCGACAAATATGGCGATGGAGTCTTCCAGTTCAAACATACAAGCAGGTGTTGTGAAAATCTTTTGGACTTACAAGTACGCTGGGTGGTTATGCGTTGACTAGAATCATGCATGTTGATGATTTTGGCGACCTTCTGGATCCAAAATTTTAATTCATCTGGCATCCTTATGGATGAGAACGACGCTTGGCAATTTCCAAGGAACTATATTCCACTTAATTTTAACCATTGTAGAGCAATGACTACCCCATACCTTATTTTTTATGCTACCGGTTCCTTGCAAATGTCAAAAACATTAATTTTATCTTCTTTAGCACGAAATCAGTATAAGTTTCTATATTGTTCTTTTTCACCTCTACGGATTTCGTTTTTACGCCCCATAAGGGGAGCGCTTGATAGATTTGTCGTTTGTAAAAACTTTTTTGCCTTTGGTGGTTCTTAAGATTTATATCTCTCAAATAAAAACTCTGTGATACTCTCATTTGCCATAAGTTTATTCCTTAGCTCTTAGTTAATCTTGCCGAAGGGAGCCGCGCTGTTCACAGGCACGTAGTAGTCGCCATCGACCATGTAGGCGTTGGTGACGGCGCCCATGCGAACACTGCTGTAGGTGCTACCACACTCCTTGGCAACTGCTGCCTCGTAGTCTCCGCACTTGATGGTTCCGAAGTTGTCCTCGGTGACTGCCTCGGCGTAGTAGAGCACAGAGCGTCCGTGGGAGCAGGATCCGGTGGCATCCAATCCGCAGCCCGGCTGGGTCTTTCCGCCGTTCGGGTAGAAGGCTCCCTTACCGATGGGCTTCAGGAATCCCAGCATGCCTCCGTTGGTCTGGATGGACTCCACGTAGTGGGCATCGTCGGTGGACAGACGCTTGTTGGGCTTGTCGTAGCTGAAGAGGGGCAGGGCGGGGTCCAGACCCACAATGGCGTGGACCTTTTTGTCTCCGACGGTCTTGCCAGTGTATCCGGCCACATGGGCTCCCAGGCTGTGTCCAATCACTTCCAGGCTGTCGTAGGAGAGTCCGTGGTGCTCGTGCAGGTACATGATCATCTCACCGACCTTAGCGCCAGCGCCGGGAACAGCAAGGACTGAGGAGGCGTAATCTACGGAACGGGCACGGGCCCAGTCCACAACGATCACGTTGTAGTCGCCCTTGGACAACCAGGCTTTGGTGATGCGGGTGTTCATGTCGTCGGTGTACCTTTGGGTCCAGCCGTGGATAATGACGCGGGTTCCATGATCCTTGTTGAAGTGGGAATCGTCGATAGAACTTGCCTTGGCCTTGATCTCCTTGCCGTTGGTGGGGTTCGACTTGGTGTACAGGTAGAAGTTTACAGCGTTGGTGCTGATGCGTCCCTCCATCTGGGCTCCGTTGGCCAACAGCTCCTCGGCATCCTGCTTTTCCATCCACTCAAAGCTTCCATCGATCTTGGGAATGAACCAGCCATTCTCGCCGTTTACGCGCTCCTCAATGGGCAGGGCGCTCACTAAAAAAGGTTTATTTGGGAAATGTCACCTTGAAAAATTGAATGTTCTGCACAAATTACCTGCTGCCAATAAAGCGGCTAGGACAAAAAACACCTTCATGTTTGGGGGTCTCAAACAATTTTGGTGAAGAGTGCACTTGTTTATTGCCTTTTATAGGCCTGTAGTTATCGGCGAAATCACCGTTTAATATCAGTAAGTACTTGATAGCTGTGACAGCTTCTAAACAATAAGATAGGGCCGATACAATCGATTAGAACACTTAGAACATTAATCGCGTACGCTTTACTCCCGCGTAGTTGATAAGAGTATAAATTTAGTAGCTAAACTTTTGAAAATGCTGATACACTTGGATAGGTAGTTGATTTTGAACTTGAGCGGATGCAGCAGTGCATTGTGTACAAATCGATACTAATCGCCAGATCCGACAGAAGGTTATAAGAGTTAGATTATCAGTTAAGTAGTATATTATGGTTCAAAGGGATTGCTTCTACCCGTATGTTTTAAATATCTTTCCCATTCTAAATGTTGTTATTGTGTGTATTCGTAAAAAGTCGTCATCAATGAACCATTGTTGAGCAATGACTAAAAAGTGAAGGAAACCATAAAGAATGGTCAAGTGCAGCCATAAATGTCAATTAAACTCTCGAGCTAATTCACCTTTATTAACGGTTATCTAAATAGGTGATTGGACAAAGCTATTGTTTATGAGCGTCTTGATCCGATAAGGAAGTTCATTGAAAATCACCAAGGCGAATTTTGACACCATGTTACAAACGAAAAACCAGAAATCAATATTTTCTGGTAATCAAGCCGACCCCGAGAAAAACAACGTGTTTCTTTCATTAACCTTAAGTTTATTGCATTGCTTCTAGTTAATCATGCCGAATGGAGCCTCGCTGTTCACGGGCACATAGAAGTCACCATCGACCATGTAGGCATTGGTGTCAGCTCCCATGCGAACGCCGCTATATGTGCTTCCGCACTCCTTGGAAACGGCGTCCTGATAATCTCCGCACTTAATGCTGCCGAAGTTGTCCACGGACACGGCCTCGGCGTAGTAGATGGTGGAGCGTCCGTGGGAGCAGGATCCAGTCAAATCCCATCCGCAGCCGGGCTGGCTCTGTCCGCCGTTCGGGTAGAAGGATCCCTTGCCGATGGGCTTCAGGAATCCGAGGGATCCGCCGTTGGTCTGGATGGACTCCACATACCAGGCATCGTCGGCGTTGAGGCGCTTGTTGGGCTTGTTGTAGCTGAAGAGGGGCAGGGCGGGGTCCAAACCGACGATGGTGTGCACCTGACCATTGGTGTTCTTGCCGGCATATCCAGCCACGTGGGCGCCCAGGCTGTGACCAATCACGTACAGGTTATCCAGGGACATTCCGTATTCGGAGTGCAAGAAGTTGATCATGGCGGCGACCTTCTTTCCGGTGGCACCGACTGCCATGACCGAGGTGGCATAGTCTACGGAGCGGGCACGGGACCAGTCCACGATGATCACGTTGTAGTCTCCCCTGGAGAGCCAGGCACTGCAGATGTCCTTGTTCATGCTGGCGGTGTAGCTCTGGGTCCAGCCGTGGATCACAAAGCGGGTCGGGTGGGCGGCGTTAAAGTTGGAGGCGTCTATGGACTTGGTGGTGGTGGTGATCTTAGTGCCCTTGGTGGGGTTCGAGGAAGTGTAGAGGTAGAACTTCACGGGAACGGTGGTCAGGCCACGGCTCTCCAGCTGTTCCTGCGCCTCCATCCACTTCTCAGCCACATCCATATCCACCCATTCGAAGGAACCATCCTCTTGGGGAATGTACCAGCCATTCTCGCCATTAATTCGCTCAGATTCCTCCAGAGGAAGAGCCGAAACTAAAACCCGCAGATAATTAAAACAAATTCTTCAAAAAATTCGTAATTTTTAAAACTTACCGGCTAAGGCAAAGAAGGACAAAATCAGGAAAGTTTTCATAACGTATAGTAACCGACAACTGATGATTGTTGGGTGCGAAATCCGTTGCTTTTATAGTCCCCTGGTGGCCGTCTTATCGGCGAGAGATTAAATTGGGTGGCATTACTTTGGCTAACTGGGTGTTTAGGGTACATTTAAATTAATCTGATTGGGGCCCACACTACAAGGGTTTTTTTTATAGGAATTTCAAATCTAATGCCACTTTTATCAAATGATTGGCTTTTCAATTGTGCCATTCTTAGTCAATTTGCTTTGAGTGTTCTACGTTAATGACTATGGTAATTTGTGTTCATGAACAGGGAATTCCAATCTAGAAGAGCACGAGTCTTGAAAGCCAGTCAACAGTAGCTTCCACTATCAAATATCACCTATCGATTACAATGGTGGTGCCCTCAACCAACTTAATCTCCTGTAAGTCGGGGCTAAGTGGAATCAATGGTAGGTATTATTAAATGGGCATTTAACACTCTACTGCATTCTTGTTTTGCTTGACTTCTGTTATCTTGGCTATTTGGTGGCTTGCAATCAATAGTACAAATACAAATCACAAATGCTGTTACGTGAGATAAGTAAATAAGACACAAACAAGACAATAAAAGTTTAAGCAAACATATTTTTTTTTCGTTTTCAGGATGCAGTTAACATAATTAAAAACAGCTCAATGTTTTAACCACCGTTTGTTAAATCATTGAGCTGTTTTTAAAATGACTGCATACTTTCAGGCAGTTTTTTCACCCTCGTCAATGTATTGAAAAAATGTATTTTATTAATAACGCAAATATGAACACTGCCAAAAGCCGCAAACCACTTACGTACGCTTTATGCTTATTTTCATGGAACTGCCTTTATGTACACAGGATCACTATAACACTATGTATGGATACCAATTCGATAATAAATTGAATGAATATTTGGAAAGTGTCGAATTTCCCAGCCTAATAATTGGTTTCCATAATTTGATTAAGCTTATTAAATGAAAAACAGAATTTTCAAATGTACATAATACACGTTCCTATTAACTTTCAATTAATTATCCCTTTTTAGAAGATTAAGTCATCACGACTTGACCAAAATTCATATCCGACCCGCTTTAAGTGGACTTCACAACGTCACAAACTACTAGCGGCAGGGCATTACTTTGAGCACAATAAAATTCAATATCGTAAAAAGCCTCAAGACACAAACATGTTGGCAGCTCATAAATAAGGACTCGAGGCGAACAAAATTTGTTATATTTTCCCGGCACTGTAGGTTATCTAACTTAACTCTTTTTGTGCCTGAAGAGTTTGTTCCAAAAATATTATTTATGTAAATCTTAAGTAGATTAACTTTAGTTAAGGACTACTCGACAGTTAATGGACTACAAGGAAACACAGACTTCCTGCTAAGGAAAAATTGAGGTTTCTCATTAATTATAATGTTAAACACGCTTCAAAAAGCGTGAAATTAGTGTTCAAAGAGTATCAAGGCTAACGTAAAAACGGGCGAATACGAAAGATTGCTCTGACTCTGAGTTTTGTTCAAATAAGTTTTTCTGGTCTGGGTATAGTAAATATTTAACTACAGCCTTTTTCTTTGGCTTCAAGGGGCATGGAGGGTGGAGCACCAGCTTTCAGCAGCCACATCACCTTGCTAGCTTCCACATTATTGATATTTAACAATTAAAATCTTAAATACGAAGAATACGCTTATATTTTCAATTTGTATGTCGAAAATCATGTTAAGAAGGTGTGGCTTGCATAGAGGGCTAATAAATGTGAGGATTTAATTTCCAGCATATGCAGCCATTGGTTACCATAACATTTTGAAAACCGTTTTTGTAAATCAGAAATAAAAAAGAAGTACCAAGTGTGAATATTTAATGAGCATTAGAGTTTATTTTTTATCAGTTTATCAGTTAATCATGCCAAAGGGGGCTTTGCTGTTCACGGGCACATAGAAGTCACCATCGACCATGTAGGCATTGGTGTCAGCTCCCATGCGAACGCTGCTGTAGGTGCTGCCGCACTCCTTGGAAACAGCGGCCTCGTAGTCTCCGCACTTGATGGTTCCGAAGTTGTCCTTGGACACGGCCTCGGCGTAGTAGGTGGTGGAGCGTCCGTGGGAGCAGGCACCAGTCACGTCCAAGGGGCATCCGGGCTGGGTCTTTCCTCCATTCGGGTAGAAGGCTCCCTTGCCGATGGGCTTCAGGAATCCCAGGGTACCGCCGTTGGTCTGGATGGACTCCACATACCAGGCATCGTCGGCGTTGAGGCGCTTGTTGGGCTTGTTGTAGCTGAAGAGGGGCAGGGCGGGGTCCAGACCGACGATGGTGTGCACCTGTCCGTTGGTGTTCTTGCCGGCATATCCAGCCACGTGGGCGCCCAGGCTGTGACCAATCACGTACAGGTCATCCAGGGACATTCCAAAGTCGGAGTGCAGTAAGTTGATCATGGCGGCGACCTTCTTTCCGGTGGCACCAACAGCCATGACGGAGGTGGCATAGTCCACGGAGCGGGCACGGGCCCAGTCCACGATGATCACGTTATAGTCTCCCCTCGAGAGGAAGGCCTTGCGGATGTCCGAATTCATACTATTCAAGTGGCTCTGGGTCCAGCCGTGGATCACAAAGCGGGTCGGGTGCGCGGGGTTGAAGTTAGAGGCACTAATGGACTTCTTGGTGGCATAGATGTGCTTGCTACTGGAGGGATTGGAAGAGGTGAACAGGTAGAAGTTCACGGGAACGGTGGTCAAGCCACGGCCCTCAAGCTTCTCCTGGGCCTCCATCCACTCCTCAGCCACATCCATATCCACCCACTCGAGGGAGCCGTCCACCTGGGGAACGTACCAGCCGTTCTCGCCATTGACGCGCTCGGATTCCTCCAGACCATAAGCCGAAGCTGTAGAAATATGTATAGCTTAGTTTGGAGTTTCTCAGGAGCTGCAGTGTTCTGTCCTTACCGGCCAGAGCAAAGATTGCCAAAATCAGGAAAGTCTTCATATTGCAGTAGAGCCCACAACTGATGATTGTCCAGTTCGGAAGCAGGCTCTTTTATAGGTCCCATGGTGGTCGACTTATCTACGGTAGATTAGATCGAGCGGCATTACTTTAGCCGACTAGGTGGTACGGGTACATTCAATTTAATCTGATTGGCGTACGTCCATAATTGTTTTTTTGGAAATCCGAATCAGATGGCATTTTTATCTACTGATTGGCTGTCTTTAGCTGGTGTTTTTTTTATAAGAAAAACGAGATTATAGGTAATAGGTAAATTTAATTATAAAATTCTTAAAAGTGAATCTTAATTCATGCTAAGGATAGTTTATTTTATGTTTTATGCTTTTAAGAACCATAACAGACCTTAGGGCAAAGTTAAATTTTATTTTTCAGCATAAAGGCTGCCCGTTTTATCAGACAAAATCCGCTTCCCTTAAAGGCTTTTAAATTCGTCGTAATCCTAGGCCATTATTGTAATTCATTTCCTTGCCATTTTTTATGATTGTCGCTTGGCTGAAAATTGAATTTATGAAATATATTTTGGCATGTCCGCTACCTATTTTGTTTGTGGCTAGCGGAAGGCTTTGTCCACGACGCTCAGCCTAAAAGTTCGCTAAACAAAATTACGCGTCAAGTAAGCTCGGAAAATCTAATTTGTTATGCATTAAATTCTAAGTCGTTATTACATTTTCAAAGGCGAACATATCTACAGCTTAAATTCCATTGCTGTACGTGATTTTGAACAATATATTACATTTTATTTATTACCCACAATATTTTCGTGTTCGGAACTCCGTTCTCCCATCTAGTTGCCTGTGGGCTACGCTTTGATTTTTGGCCTCGATTTGCCCTTTTTATTTTACTTTATTAGGTTGTACCTTCGGAATTTTTAATGACCTATTGCATGCAATTATTATACCCGTTACTCGTAGAGTAAAAGGGTATATTGTATTCGTGCAAAAGTATGTAACAGCTAGAAGGAAGCGTTTCCGACCCTATAAAGTATATATATTCTTGTTCAGGATCACTAGCCGAGTCGATCTAGCCATGTCCGTCTGTCCGTCTGTCCGTCTGTCCGTCTGTCCGTCTGTCCGTCTGTCTGTCCGTATGAACGCTGAGATCTCGGAAACTATAAAAGCTAGAAGATTGGCATTTTGCATGTAGATTCTAGGAGTTCCTACGCAGCGCAAGTTTGTTTCAAAAAGGTGCCACGCCCCCTTTAACGCCCACAATCGCTTATATACGATTTAAAAAATTTAAATATTTCGGAAAAGTAAAAATGCAGTTTTATTGTGTTTATCAATACCTATCGAAATGTAGAAGAAATTTTACAAATCGGACCATTCGTTTAAAAGTTATGCGTGATCAAAGTTTCTATCTCCATCTCCCTCGCACTCCTTTTACCTGAGTAACGGGTATCTGATAGTCGGGGCACCCGACTATAGCGTTCTCTCTTGTTTTTCATGTTTTTGGCACCTGCGCTATGGCTTATCAATACAAAATTAATGGTGTTTTCGTTGGGTGCTGCATATCGATGAACCCAAATGTAATTACCAGCCGAATGCTTAATAATATTTTTAAAGGTTCGGATATTGCAGGGGAAAAGTATTCGGAAATTTGTATGCTATCATATTAAATTATAATATATATAGATTAACTTTATTAAGAACATATTTTAAAGCTTTTTTATCATAACTTCTGTCAATCAGAAATTCTCGTTGAACTTCAGACAGGCTATTCTTAAAGAACTTTTATAATCACATATTTTGACATTTTTGCATTTATAGCAATCTCATTTTGCACTCCACGTTATCAAATGAAACTTCAATCAATGCGTAATTTACTTCAATCGCCTGCTTATCTCAGAATATTAAATTATTTGAATAGCATTGATGAGTAACTTTTCACAAAAACATAAGAAAGTGGCACAAAATTCCACCAAGGAATGTCAAACATTTTAGGTCCCTAATAATAATTATGTGATTTTTCGTGAGAGACTCTCGTGTCGAGGAAATTGCGAGGATACTGGATAAATAAATACAGAAGTATAGCTGAAGAGGGGAAGATAAAAACCGCCCTGCTCACGATTACTCACTTGCGAAATCCTCAGCTTCATTATTGTGCTGAGATAAGCAATTTACCCACTTAATAACCTTATCCTGTCCCTGCCACTGGGTGGGCATTTGGGTGGTCAGGAATGTCAAATATTGAGCTCATCCAGCAAGATGTTAAAGCAAAATGAAGCTGATTTAAATAATGAGGAATTAAATGAGTCGGCGACTGGCAGCATGTCAACGTATGACGTATGTTCCACGTTAAGTTGTTCGCAATTCGTAACTGTCATATGACTTTTCAATCTAAACTCAATCTAAATTAAAAGCAGACGATAATTCTATTATTATACAAAATTATAGATTAATGGCTAAAATTTAATAGGGCTTCATTTAAAGCTACATATCAGCTAGATATTGCTTTTTCACACTTATAAAAAATCTGGCATTAAATCGAAAAATAATAATAAGATTATTTATACGAAAGAAACTTATTTATATAACATAATTCAGTTTTAATACTTTTCATGTTTAATTTCGAACAATATTAATTAATTTTTTCCCAGCTGCATCTCAAATCCAAAAAAATTATTATATTTTAGTTTTTCAGTTTGATTGAGTTATTATGCTGATTTGGCCCGCAAGACTCTTATACTGATAGCAGCCCAAAACTATGCAATGCTTATTGTTTAAATGTGCCTAGCGCATTGTTAAGTAGCCGCAATGTGGTGCTGTACATTTTGTGCAAACTTAGTTAATTGCAATTCCAAACATTTTCTTGCAGGTCGCAGCTAGGAGTCAGGTTCTGGATTTTGGCTCATAATGCTTAAACAAGTTTTCAACAAATTAAAGTTGGTTTAAGAGTTTGCAATTACGCTTGAATTGAGACGCTTGAATGGAGTTTGACAATAGCCCGCTGTTTGGAAGCAGCCGCGTGTTGCTTGAGGATAGCAGTAGGATGTACTACATTGCTCAGCAGTACCAGGACTACCAGGATGAGTCCCTAATGCTGCCCGACTCCTCCTCCCTGATACGCAATGCCACGACACATCAGATGCAGGTCGAGGAGGCAACCACCGGATATGGACCTACCACCACGCTCAATGGCCTGGAGCTGGAGAGCTTTAATGTCACAGTGATGATGAACTTTAGCTGCGACGGCGATGACATTCAGTCGGAGGACCTGTGGTCCAGTGTCTACTTCAAGACCACGATCTACCTCCTGTACACTCCCATCTTCTTCTTCGCCCTGATAGGCAACGGAACTGTCTGCTTCATCGTTCAGTCGACGCCTCGTATGCGCACTGTTACCAACTACTTTATAGCCAGCTTGGCACTGGGTGATATCCTGATGTCCCTTTTCTGCGTGCCCTCGTCCTTCATCTCGTTGTTCATCCTCAACTACTGGCCCTTCGGCGTGGTGCTCTGCCACTTTGTGAACTACTCGCAGGCGGTCTCCGTGCTGGTCAGCGCCTACACTTTGGTGGCCATCAGCATTGACCGCTATATAGCCATCATGTGGCCCCTAAAGCCCCGCATCACAAAACGGTAGGTTGTTGACGTCCAGGAAGGCGGAAAAACATCAAACGAATTTCATTCACATAGGTCTAACGGCTTTTTAAATATTTTTTATTACAAAAAGCTGATTATATGATAAATGGCTGCTGAAAACTTATTTTAATATACAATTTTCAATATTCTTTTTGGTTTTATAATGCTTTTAAAGTTTTTAGAAATACTTACCGATGCTGAGAGCAGAAGTCACCCAATTTCATTTGTCTTATTTTGCAGTATATGACAATGGTATCTATAATTAATGAGCAAACTTAACTAACTTCATATAGGCTAAAAACTTAAAGCTTCGATTTTTTCACGTAGGCTATTTGTACTATAGTATTTCTGCTTGTAGGTTTTATTGCCACGATTTAAGTAAACTTTTCAAGTACACCCTCTAAGTCCTAGGCTCGGCATTCATTGGCGTGCCTGGACACAGTTAAGTGGCCTCAGGGGTATTTACATTGGTGTCCACTTTGACCAATTGACCTAAACGACTATCCCCAGGGACGAAGTTTTGGCAGGCCTTTAGTGAGACAATGGCTAAGCACGTCGCCTCGTGTTAATTGGTTTATATAGTAATTCGAGAAAATGACGTAGCATTTGCTGAAAATCCAAATCGACGCACGGATGGCAAAAGTCAATTTGTTTGGTAATTAGATACAGCTGCTGCCACACAAAAAATTCCGGCATTACATTGAGTCACTCCGATTACATTCATCTGATTTCGGGTAGGGGGAGGTAAACAGAACACAATTGGAGCATAATTCATATAGTAAGGAATTTTGTTTAGATATAAAAAAAACATGAAAATAGTTAATTAAATAATAACAAAAGAAACTAAAAGGAAAGCAATCGAACATTAAAACATTATCAACTTTTCGGAATTGCTATACAATTTCAGTACTGAATATTTTTAGGATTGCCTCCTATTTAAATATTAATTCTATTATTTATAATTTCTATTATTGTATTATTAGATTTTATTTATGATAAAAACCAAGGAAAAACCGAAATTTGTTGTTTGTTCTATACTGACGTCAATATTTGCGCGTAGGTTCGTGCGGCTGTGTTTGTGGGCGGCGAAAGCCATCCTTCTTGGCCTCTGCAAATATTTGCGGGGACATAACGTAAATACGGCTGGTAATTTTTCCACATGACTGTAATTTACACGCACGCCGCTATTGCAGAGCGCTCTTTAAGCCAAAACAAAACGAGCTGAAGCGCTAAGAGCTTAATGTCCGCTTATCATGCTTCGTCAAGTTTCAGCATCACTCAAACCGCACTTTTGGTAGGAACAATGTGAGCTGTTAAACATTTTATAAGAGTTTTTTTTTGAAAGTCAAAAGGCAAGCCGATTACGGATCAGGGTTCAGGGTTCTTCTTAGAAACCACTCAAACACAACCTCTTCCGTCTTTTCCAGTTATGCTACACTCATCATCAGCGGCGTTTGGGTTGTTGCACTTGCCACAGCCTTCCCAATACCACTTGTCTCCGGCCTTGCCATTCCTCCATCTCCGTGGCACGAGAAATGCGAAAGGTAAGTACCGCAAACGACAAGTATTGGAATGTTATCGAGTGAAAAAGTATTGAAAAATCGACCTTGTGTTAAAAACTTCGGCAAGACGAAGAAGTTTGTTTCTTTTCACGTTTATGATGTAACTATTTTCGAATTTTGCATAATGGCTTTACAGATAAGTAACCCTGCACTCTTAAGCCCAACGTTTTTCACAGAAATCCAATTCTGAAGCGGTGTATCTGTAAATGCTGGTGGTTTACTTCTTTAAACACCATTTATTTAAAATATTATAATATACATTAAAAATAATCTTATCCTGATTTGTAATTAATATTTTCAAAAGAAAACTTTTCGTAACAAGATTTTATTATTTAAGACCAAGTGTGCCACATTCTAAAATCTTAATATAAAATATGATATTAAACATACAGAGCAAGGCAAATAAAATAATTTTCGGCGAACGTAGTTTCCTGGCACTGCTTGCAGGGACTTGAATAGCATAGCAAATGAAATTGCGCACTAAGCCGTGCTTACATGACAACCAGTCCACATGTGCGGTAGTCCTTTTGTGACAGTTGATTTTGGAAGCCCGGCAAATCCGTTCACTTGAAACTAATGCACTTTCCCGCCCCTCGCCTCTTTCTATGTGATGTCCTTTGTGCGCGTGCACCCACCAGATACATATGCCGCGAAATGTGGCCTTCGCGGACGCAGGAGTACTACTACACACTGTCCCTCTTTACGCTGCAGTTCATCGTGCCGCTGGCGGTGCTCGTCTTCACCTACACCCGGATCGCCATACGGGTCTGGGGCAAGCGGCCGCCCGGCGAGGCGGAGAACACCCGGGACCAGCGAATGGCACGCTCTAAACGCAAGGTGAGTCAATCTAAATCTATCTACCCCCTTTTCAGGACCACCGCAAAAACTAATTCGGTTTTAAGCTGACCCTTCCATTAGTTAAACTCTCGTGGAATGTGCCACTGTTAAAGGGTTTTGTTAGAAAAAGGGAGGCGGCAGAGGCGGTTTATCTACGATTTTGTGGGTTGAAAAATCGAATCTTTTTGTAAACTAAAAGTAATTTAATTGTTAAAGCTTTAGATATTAAGTGAAGAGCTTAAGATATTGTGTAGTTACTCTTAAAAGTAAGTAGTGTTTATTTATCTGACAACTAGTTAATATTTATAACGTGGTTTTAAATATGCCTTAATGTCTTCCATTTTTATTTTTATTCACTTGAATTGAACAGCCAGATGTTTGTTAATTAAAAAAAAAAAACAAAGAGAAAACAAAAATACAAGCTCGAAATATAAAGAATTTTTGAAGAATTTAACTAACTTTATAATCTTGCTTTTCTAGTCATTTTTTAATTATAATAATATTTTTAAGTAACAAAATTGATTTGTCTTTTATGAAAAATAATAACTATAGGTAGCTATTCCTTAAACACAGCGTTTGAGTACACTTAAATACATATATTTTTAGCAAATACCCATAATTTTAATTTGCAGCCTCCTCTTGCATAAGCCGAGCCATCTCCTGTTTGCATTTTGTTGACTCTAAAGTTTGACCCCAATCGCAGCACCTTGCCACAGCCTCGATCTGCAGTCAATGACAAGCCCCCACTTGTTGACTGCTCCAAGTGAACTCAGACCCAAACCAAAGCCAAACCCAGAGCCAGGCGAAGACTCAAACTGAGCCATCAGCAAACCGTAGTCTGTTGAAACGAAAACGACGATGACAGCTGTCGAAGCAGCAATCTTCAAATTGATTTTGCATTTTTTGCCGCTTTTGCTCCGCACAGGCAAAAAAAATCTGGGGTCAATGGGGAGCAAGCGTGGCAAGGCTGGCTTCCTGCTCCTCACAGTTGTTATTTTACCCTTATAGAGTGTATTTATCAGTATTAAGACCCATGAAATATTTAGTTATACAAGATTCACATTGAAGTAGCTTGTTGCAGAATGTCTGAAAAATAATCTGCATATCTCTACAACTATTGACTATCTTTCGAAATAATTAACTAACATGGGCATGAAATGAATTTTTTTTAAAGACATTGGAAATACAATTATTGACTTTAAAACTAATTTAAAAGTTTTTCGATATTAAAAAGTTCCTTGTCAAATTTTTACGACAATTTATTTAGTGAGAGTATTTAAAATGTCATCATCTAGTGTTAGTCTTCCTTTATTTTAAAAAATATTTTTTAAGACTTCGATTTTGGGCTGTGGCAGCGTGCCAAATGGTATGTAATGCTCACATAATCACACGGCGCAAGGCAACAGCCACTATTTACAATAAACTTGCACGAGCCGAGTTTCGGCAAAAGTAAATGAGAAAAGATTTATGCAGTGCATGTGGTCCGTACTTGGTACACGGGTCCCCGAACTTATCCACTTGCCAGCTGGAGGCCTTTGGCGCGATGCGATTGCCATTGCGTCTGCGTACAATTCGCCGTCTGAAGATGCCATCCAGCGTTTTGTGGTCTTCCAGGAAATCAATTGCGATGCGACGGCTACTAGTGATGTGGGTGGGGGTGGGCCGAAGACCACGTAACCACGTTAGTTGTCAAACAAGCCCCCTAAGTCAGGTCAATGGCCAATTGTGCAGCTGAACAGAAGAAGAAGGAAGCCGAAGCCAGTTGGCCAAAAGTGTGAACATGTGAGTTGGCAACGACCTCTCTGGCCAAATAGGGTCTCCGCCCTTAAATTAACTTTGCACTTGGAGGATGAGACTTAATTCCCTAGTTTAAAAGCGATATACTTACCTAAAAATGAGAATAAATATATATTTCATCTAGACATATTGAATTGTGTTTTTAGCTTGTCAATGGTATCTTTAAATAATTTATATTATTATCTGAGACATTTATTTCTAGAGAACTACTAACTTTTCAACTTTTTTTTGTTTAAATGTATTTTATTGAGAGTATCCGTATTAAAATGATACTAATTCTATTCTGTACTATTATTTAAATTAAGAATTTTGTACCACCTATTAAACTTACGCTCCCGTCCCATATTTGTGGGCGCAATTGGCCAGTAATTATAATTTCCATATTTGCGGGAGAGTGCACACTTTGAGGCAGAGGAAACCCAATGACTGTCCAATCCCGAAGAGATCAGACAGACATCCGACAGGGACTCCTTCATCTTTCAACAGAAGGAGCCCAGGCCAAAAATGAAAATGAAAATGAAAACAATTGCCGACAGTTTCGCCCACCGCTGTGCAATGTTACCCAATTCGAGCCCAAGGCGATGGAGCTTCATCTGCCATTCACTTTTCGATGCAGTGGCTGTGCCCCTGTCCAATGTCCAAGCTCTGACCATCCTTCGATGCAGTTGCAGTGTCCCAAAAAGTAGCTACCAATAGTTATTTGGTTACTTAACCCGGGAACAATTTTGCTGACTTGGATTTCTCATTTTCTCATGACGGCTCCCTTCGCTCATG
The DNA here is from genome assembly GCA_018153365.1 of Drosophila fuyamai. Classification (NCBI taxonomy): domain Eukaryota; kingdom Metazoa; phylum Arthropoda; class Insecta; order Diptera; family Drosophilidae; genus Drosophila; species Drosophila fuyamai. The sequence continues at coordinate 6,547,685 of JAECXW010000116.1, read as the reverse complement.
CCTCCATGTCCACCGTTGACAATTTCTTCCTTGTGTCTGGCGTCTTTCGAACAATTTTGCCAATTGGCAGTTCAAATGATTAGCAAATTACCGCTCTCCCCATGGGACCTCGACTATTTCGCAGCTTCCTCGAAATCGTTATTGTCGGCCATTGACAACGGGTCGATTGAAAATTAAAAATGTATTGGCTAATCCTTTGGTTAATTGCGTGAGTGGGCAAATGGAAAGATTGATGAACAAGTATGGAACGTGGCGAAACTTGATAAATAATGTGTTAAAAATAATTTAGTCTGGTTATGTAATTCATTTAGTATAATTAGTAAATGACTCAGTACCATTTTATTTTATTGAAAAATTAATCATTTTATATTAAACTATTATAAAATGTGAATAATATTTATTAATGTATCGCAATTGAAGGGACGTTTGCCTATTAAAATTTAATTTTGTTATTGCAAGAAAACTACAAAGTACAATCGTAAATGGCGTTCCCTTTTGCCATTGCACTTTGTCAATATTTGTCAAGTGTTTCCTAAATTCGTTTGCACGAGTTGCAAATCACAGTCCATCATCTAATTGCTGGGAAACACACCGCAGGCAAAACAATCAGTCGAAATCCGAGATCGGCGGCACCGGAGGGGGAACAATATTATTATTGCTGACTTAGGGCGATGACACTTTACAGTTGTCAGCGGGCCCCGGGCGATTGCAACTTTGGATTGAGTACGAGTACCACTATTTTGTCAGCTATTTCTTTTTATTTTTTCTTTTTTTACAACCAACTATCGATCTGCTGGCAGCTGTCCAACACCACTGAATCTGCCTTAGCATTTACATTTGCATCTGCCATCTGCATTTGAGTTTGAATCTCAGTCTGAGTTTTGTCAACGCGGCGTGTAATGTGTAGGAAACGCGGCTCATTTGGCGCGATGGCTTCTTGTTTGCTGGCAAAATGTTAATTGCATAATTGACTGCAAGAGGCGTTACTCTCGGCCCGAAAGTGCCCATGCATTGGCCATCGTCATCATCATCACCATCGCCATCGTCCTCCCGATAACTGAGCCCCTGTTGGCCGCGTCATGGGGCTAAAGCCAAGACTGATGAGCCATCGGCGGCCAAATGGGCAGGTCCAAAACGTGGGGCGGGCAGCAGTCCAATCGGCAACGGGTTCCCATTTCCAATTTTTATCTTTTGCATTTGTATGACTCGCAAGAGGGTATTCATATTTTTCAGATAGTTTGCTATATGTCGATATTAAAACTTAATATCTAATTTAACTAATGCAAGCTTATTAAACGAAATTATTTATTGCTAAATTAGTTGCCATCAAAATATAGAAATATTCGACCAAAATGATTCTTTTAATATGTGCTATTTTAAATAATATATTATTTCTATAGGTACTTAACACACATTTCAAAAACTAAAAAGTTTTTAAGCACAGAAAAATGTATCCAGTTGCGGGTCTAACACATTAAAATTTATTAAACAAAAACATATTTAAAAAACTTTTCTCGAGCATTTTAAAACATCAATCTTGAATTTAAAAGTCAACAAGTGTTATAGTTAAAATTTATATATGTTATATAAAAAAATCATTTTTAAAGTTTTTTTCAGCGGGTTGGACATCATATCGGATATCTTTATCCTTAATTTATTTTCTAACAGGGTATTTTGTGTTGCGGTCTTCAGCATTTACGCCCAAATTTCTTGTTTTTTTTTCCGTCAAAGACTGCTGCAGACGATGCAGCCGCGTCATCGTCTTCTCTTTCTCTTGAATTGTGTTAAAATGTTAATTTCGTATTACGTAATCTGTGTCATATCCAGCAAGCAGCGGCAGGCAGTCGGCCAGGCAGCTGGGATCTTCATCATCGGCAGCACAAACCCGTACGAACACATCCCATAGATACAATGGGGAGTGCATGTGAAAAAAGTGAGAGGATTCCCAGGCTTGGCCAGTAAGTCCGTAGTTGTCTGCTGGCTAACGAACACAACGATGCACACCCACGCTGCGGAGTGTTGAGTGCACTTTGTGCGTTTTGTGGCAAATTAAAAGATAAAACCCACAGAGGCAGCAGCTGCAGAAGCAACAACTTCGGCAACAGGCTGCAATTAGTCTCCCCTTCTTGCAATTCATTTATCTCGCCCATGGAATCTCCCCCATCTGCAATTCCGGTTTCCCTTGAAACCACTGCTTGGAAACTCTTGGCAAAGGCGACTTACGCCCTTCCATGTCATTGATATATTTACGCCCAATTAATTTTGGTCTGTATGGCAAATATGTGAGTCTTGCAAATGGCACTGTACAAATTCAATAGCTCACGAATATGACAATGTTCTCCAAACTTAAAGTTTTTTTTGGCCTTTTAACATTGCATTTAGGTGTTTTTATTACCTTATCAAAATCCAATTCTTATTGGAGGGGAAACCAGTGTTACGTCTAATATTTACTTATTAAAATAACAATAAATTTAATAAGTTTCGCTTTCATGCGATCTAAATAAAATACAGATCCTAACACGAATAACCCTTGAAGAAGCCCAAAGCACTATGACTTAGAATTAAACTTTGTATACCGACAGAAAAAGTACAATTAAAGTATTCATGCAAATACACCTTTGAAGAGCATTATTTTATTCCATGAATGAACCCTTAATTTCCATTCTTCAATGCATAATTATCTTAATACTAACACAAATAAATTTGTCAAAGGACCTAGAGTCGTTAGTACCAAGGCATACACATATTTGATAAATGCTGTCCAAACATGGACCTTCTTAATTAATTTATGCAAAAGACCACTATTTGTTCCGGGTCTTGTGGACATATCAATAAAGGTGTTGCATAATGAGCGGTAGATCCATTAATTATGAAACAAACACATAACATTCGATTCGATGCTGGACTGTTTGCCCTCTACTATTAAATTTATCAGCCTGCCATTTTGGCCTGTTGTTTTTGGGTAATTCTTGCTTAATTCAATAAAACTAAATGTGGTGATTATTGTGGCGCCACGGCCAGGAGTTTTGCGTTGCTGGGGACCATAAATTAGTCAATTAATGTCCGTAAATTAAACAGAAACTCGATTGAACAAGGTGTCTCGACAGTGCTCGTATGAACATAAACTTAATTCGGTTGTTGTAATTGTTTGGGATTTATTTAATTGAGACCGATACCAATGCGGTTTAATTTCAGTAATTGGGGTGCATCCTCAGACATGACTTACTCTGCCATTTGTTGGCCAAGAGTACATGGCTTGTGGCCAAGATAGACAATTTGGAAGCTGCAGTCGGTCGTCAGGTATACGTCATTCGTAGTGGCATCTGCTGTTGCTTTTGTAGTCCGCTGTTAGATGAGAAAACATCTTGTCCTCCCCTGTTTTTTCCCCTTATTTGTCTGTCTGTTTGTGCTTGTTTGTCGGCTGGGTTTGTTTGTTTGGCGTCCGAACAAGTTTATTCTACAAAAGTGAAAGGTTCGGCAATGCTTTTGAATGTCGACTGCCCGCAATCTGTGTCAGTGACGCACTAAAATCAATCAGGCACAACGACAAGTGCCCCTAATGAAGATGCGCCACTTGAACTCAGCAGGGGACTTAGTTAATTTGCGTGCACTTAAAGCAGCATTCTAGCAGTTAGAAATAAGCATTCAAAATTAAATTTATAATTTTTAGGGTTAGATTTCTTTATGTTTTAGCTGAATGACTGGAAAATCTATAGTGAAATATTTGTATTATTAATATTATTCTATGTTTGTCTATGTGGCAATTAGGTGAAGCAAAATTTTTCCCTCCGTGTAGTTACGCATAGCATAGTGATATTCTCGCCACGAAGACATTGAGCACATCAATGCTACTGCTCATTAATGGGGGAACTATATGGCCACATCAAATTGCAGCTGCTGCGTTATCACATTGCGTATACGCCTTGTATGGCGTGGCTGCCAATGAATGGGAGAAGCGGACAGCTAACAAGCTAAACAGTCGGCGGAATTTGGCTAATGAAAATTTGTAGTCGACCAAGGATGACATCCAATTGAAATCAAATATCATAGCTGACTCCACATTTGCATATTCATTTTATGAGCTACATATCTACTCGTTATGTCCAGCTCGTGATAATTTAGGTGAAAATTAAACAAGAGTTTTCATCATTTCGATCAACAAGTGGACCACATAAACACAAACTACCGTTGTTAAGCTTAAAAGTTCATCACCTTATGCCTGATGCCGTGTCATTACGGAGATCATCATGATTGCTCAGCCCACTGAGTCGAAAAAGCAATTCGCGCCACATTAACCCCGATTTCGAGTGGGCCAAAGGTGCCACGGCTGCCGTTGGATCCGTGTTTCTGCCATCCAGCTGAGTTGGTTGTAATTAAAATGTGAACATCGCCGGCGACCGGACAGACTGCCGAGGTTTTATTTATCCGTGGGCCCACACCCTTTTAATTTAAGTTTTAAGTTCTCATTCATCGTCAGGGTGATAGTATCAGATGCACTATAAAAAAGCCAAGCTAACTTTTAATTTATAAAATTAAACTCCTTTCTCTGTTTCTTGCTTTAACTGTTCTGTTTTAAGGTTTTTAATATTAAATAATGCTGAAAAATGTATGATTAGTGACTAGGTTACTTCATAAAGGTGCTAGTCATAGCACGATTTAAAATGCAGTTTAATGAAAATCAAGCTACGATTCCTAAATTTAACGTCGTTTTTACTTTACTTTAAAACTTAATTAAATATAACAAAATTATATGAAGATGTCACTAGACTTTTTCCTCAGTGCAGCAATCAAATAAGACACAAACAGGTAGCTGGTGTCGGATTTGAGAAATGGCAGACACGAACAATTTAGATTAAAGCGGATAGAAGAGAAAGGGGAAGGGGATGCTGGCTATATTTCAAACCCAACGCTTCCCTATTTCACCCATCGAACCACTTACCGATGTCTCGTTCATGTATTTTGCCCCAGAAATAATTCAAATTGATAAGCTACTCTTAATGGTCGACTCTTAATGACCAGTAGCCACTGACGACCAACAACAGCAGGTTAACGTTAACTTTTCTTTGTTTTGTTACTTCGCTGTTATTTTTGTTGTCGACTGCCATTATCTTTGAGTTGGCACTTTAAACCCGTAATTAGTTTACACTTGCGGTAATTGCGGCATAAATCTTCAACTTGATATGTGTCGTAATATCCATGGCACACACACACGGCCCAATCCCTATCTGGATCCCTGGGGGCGAACTAGTGTGGGTTCCGATCCCAACAACTTTATATCTGCATCCCTTGCCACATGCCTTCCTCTTTCCAGCACCATTTGCAGCTCCATTCCCATCCCATTGCATCCCAATGCAACCCATGCCAACTGCCGCAAAATGATTTGTGGCTTAAGTGGAAGTCAGAGCGTCGTGCTCTGCAACGAAGTTACCAGCGCATCTCTTGTTGGTGGACTCCAAAAACCCAAGTGAATTACAGTCCAGCTACACTCAGAAAAATTATTATTTAGGTAGACTTTAACTCTTTTTTATGGCTTCAAATATGTGTAATTTTAGATTCAACAAAAGAGTTATAATAAGTAATGAACAGTTTACGCTATATCACATTTGAATTTGAATATATATAGAAAAGTTTAAATTAAAGGGAATTAAAAAAAGGATGCTTTGAGTGATTCGATTTCGCATTGCTAATAGGATTTTTTTATTGAAATGGTGTATTTAGTTAAATATTAATATAATATTTTCCAGTGCAAAAACCTGCGGTTGTGTGTCTTTTTGCGAACCGTTTGAGTTGGGCTGTTGTCACGCTATTTTCAAATAAACAGCGCCACAGTAAATATAATTTCTATTCCGACTGCAAATAAAACCATGAGCATGGCTCCCCTGGTCCCCATCCACGAGCACATCTTTCCAGCTCGTTTAGGAGCCTTTGGCAGCTCTTGGCTAGTGGTTCTCATGGCGGAAATAATATGGCCCTATCATGGCTCGGACCCGGCTCATGACACAGCATCTGCGACCTTTTTCCGCTCCCCGAGCAATTGTCTTCCACGGAGCGAGTGCGTAGCTGCCTTTATGGGCATTGTCGCCCCATTTTATGGAGCTATTAAGGTGTCGTCTGTGCGACTGTTGCCACAATTGTCCCATTGTCTGCCAGGTACGGAAATGTCGCGTGCTGGGGCTTCCCCCGTTTGGTAAAATGTTGGGTTAAACGATAAATTCAATACACCTTTGGGATTACAGTTGTTGTAAATTTGAATAAGTTCCTATTTATATTTGTGCATTTAGTAAGGTCCTGTAAAGTGGAAGTAGCCTAAGTTGAATTTCTCCTAAGGGGTAACAATATAAATAATTTTTGTAATATTCATCCTTACATATCATTTTGTTTGTATTTTATAAAATATAAATCGAAAAAATTGTTTTTAGAATACTTGTGTTGCCCTTTAAGTGGAGAAAGGTTACCTCAAAACATAAAATAAATCACATTTATAAATTAATTAAAAATACAATTTTCTCTATTCAGTTTAGTCACTTCGAAGCATTTTATTTCATCGCCCCAATCCGCCAAACATAACCTATTTAGAGGCTTTGTAAATTAAAACCCCAACTTAAAACGGAATTTAATCTCGTTGTAGAAGAAAAAGAGAGTTGTAGAGAAAAAGGAGGGTAAATTGGCTGGGAAAATGTTGGCATGGTTGAAAGAAGTATGCGAAAACGAAGTACTTTCTGTTCATTTTGGCCGCAAAACACACAACGGTTCTGCATATAAGCGCCAGATACAGATACCAAATATCAGATACTAGACAACTGTCGACCGACCGCGACACGACCATGAATATCCGTGAGATACATTTACTGGTGCTTTTGGCCAGCACCGGGTCGCCTTCGGTCGCTTAATTAAAGCTTGAGCTTTGCATTAACTAGTGCATGAGAATATTGATTTAAGGCGAGCAGGAGCAACACCAACACACGCAGAGGGACACATTGCCGCTGTCATTTAAGATGCATATGCAGATACATTTGTCCAGCGGAACGTTGTATCTAAGGCACTGTAGACCGTGCCAATTATTGGGACACCCCTAACTACCTCGTTTAGCATAAATGCGGAAACTTTGCTTTGGGTTGTGGAGTTGCAATGTCGAATGCGTAATTTAGTGAAAATAATACATTTGCCGTAACTTTGAACTGAAATACAAGCACAACGAATTACCATTTCTGCTCAACAGTCATTCGACTTTTTACTTAACATTAATATAATTTGTTATAATTTGAAATTAATACAGCAAACATATAAAACCAAAAGCTTACAATAATTTATAATTTAATATTAGGAATAAAATCCTCCAAAATTGAACTATATAAAGCCATTAAATAAAAATACAAATCAAAAAAAATATTGTTGATTTTACAAATGAAAAGCAATTATTTTATTTATAGAAACTAGTTAAATTACAGTAATGGCAGTTTTAAAGCTTAAGGTATAAGGTTGCCAATAATATGAACAGGAACTGCACATACAAACTTTAATGGCAATGACATTTAAAGCATCAGCAAATCGAACAATAGTCAAAAAATCCTTTTTAAAAAATAACCAAGATTAGCAATTAAATGTAATGGGGACGACTTAACTATTATTTTATAGGTATTAACATAAAAAATTACAAGTATTAAATGTATTAAGCTATCTTTCCTGGTCAATTTCTGCCCACGTTTCTAGCTGTCTCTTCCTGGAGGGCGAAGTCGTGGCCAAATTTGTCTGAGAAAGAAGGAAAAAAGTGCAAGTATCTTGTGTTGCCGAATGTGTTTGGAGCCGAGCCTTGGGTCTGTGGTTATGCCAGAGCATTTCCTGGCACGTTTTCCTATTCGAAAGGTTAAACGTTGAGCCAGTTTGGGGAGCTTCGGTGGGTTCGCCTCCTTCGCCTTGGCCAGATAGTTTTGCGGCTTGGATCGCCAACTGGCAGACTTACAACTCACAAGCTGCAACTGTGGCAAGGTCTGCAAGGTTAACAGCGGCCAGCTCGTGAATGCGACCACTTGCGGTTTTATTTGCAACTGTTGGAAAATCTGCGAACTGCGGATCGGAGCCGCCGGATCCAAACCAGTTCCACCAGTGACCTTTTCGTGTCTCGCGCAATTTTCATAAGCCCCTAATCGAGCCGCGTGTCAAGTGCGTGAGGCGTTGCATCTGGTGATGATTAAGGGGCGGTGCGGCGGATGGGAGATATATATCTTAAAACTCTAAAGAAACTTGCCAAATGCTTGTACATTTTTTACAAATTGGGCACGCAAAGTAATGTGCCGCATCCGTTGCCATAAGTTGGGTTTGAGACCCATCCTGACACGGTGTAAAATAATATAAAATCTTGACAACATTAAAAATTAATCGTCTTATGTAAATATCATACTAATATGTTTATCATACCGAAAGCTTAATTAAAATACTTGTTTATTAAAACATTATACAATTTTACCAATATTTTCATTCCTTATTAGCATTTAAATCTTTGAATGCATACATTTTTATTTAAAGTGCAGAAATGACACATGTGCGTGAGCCGTCACGTGGCAAACTGACTTGGGACTTATCGCTTTGGAGGTGTTTAAATTGCCTTCCATTTAGTCTCTTCCGATTTGGCCTTGCCACAGAATCACTTACACTCTTTCCTTCCACTGGTTACGCAATAAATAATCCCTTTCACTCTTTCTCCCGTCCTCTGTTTGGGCCATTTATTATCTTTTCTGCATTTCCAATGAAGTCATTTTGGCAAGGGACAATTATCACCACATTGCATACGAAAACGTGAACGCCCCGATACTGCCGGCCATCTCGTCAACATCTCGGACACGTTCGCTCATTAATATTTGCGCTGCCAATTGAAGCGGTTTCGGGTTGTCTTGACAACTAAAATGGAAATGATGACAACACCAGCAGCAACAAACACTCGAAAAACTGCAAAACAAGTAACGGCGGCTACTTTGCATGAATACAACCAGCAAATTAAGCACGAAACCACAGGCCGACCTGGATACCCTATATAAGCATGCGAAAATATATAAAGAAAATATTATAAAGATACATGTGAATTATAATTTTTTTTGAAATTTGTTTATTAATTTAAAACGTTTTTTTATTTCATTTAATTTAACTTACATAGGACAATTACACCACTCACAAGTCAAATAGTTCAAAAGTTTTTTTTAAATAACTCTTTGTATAAAAGCGTAGGGTAACGAGGTAAACCACAACAATTATATGTTTTTGTTCCAGCATTAAATGAATTAATTTTCAATAATGCTCCATAATTGGACAGTTTTAAAATAATTAAATGCACATTATTCAGAATTACCATTTAAGCCTTTAGTCTGCTTTTGTAAAATCAAGTGCCATCTGCAATGTCTCTTTGAAAGGCAAATAAATAACCGAACCTCCATTTAAGGGGCAGTTTTAGATTAATTACGAGTGACCACGAGTGATGTTAAAAAATACTTCAATCGGCAGCGTCTTCAATCTCGTCTGGGTTGCCAATGCCTAAAAGCGAAAGTTAGCCGGCCAGTTCCGATGGGAATCTCAATCTCTTTGTGGACTGGTCATTTATCTTTGGGTTCAATTTGCGCTTACCCAATCGGTTACGGAGGACTTGGGGTTGGGGGTGGTGGCGTTGAGGATTCCCATGCAGATATGGTCACGGAGTTGGGGGCGATGGATTCCCAATCACCGAAGAGCCGGTCACCGGTGGTCATCCTTTTCGGCGCGCTTGCCACGCGTTTTGCAGTCGCCATAAATCGCCTTGATTATCGCGCCATTCCAATCGACGGCAGAGGTCTCTCATCTTTCATAACTCGATTGCCATTGCATCCTGGAGCTGGAGTGTTGCGTAACCAATCGACCGATGGACCAGACCACTCTCTTTGGTTTGACTGTCATTTGTCGGCCGTTCTTTCACTTTTCGTTTCCATGCCCTTAATTGATTTTAACAAGTTTTCAGCCTCGGCCGTGTTTATTTTGGCAATTTCGTATTTCCCTTGGCTTAAAGTGTTTTTCCCGCTGGCCTTCAGTCCTCTTGGGGCATGCTTACGCTCAATCAATCTACTGACCAAGTTTCTGGTTGTTATTTGAGACCTGCTGCTCTGGGCCAAAGTGTGAAAACTGAAACTCATTTACGCAAAATATGATTTCTTGTTTTGACTTTTGTTTACATTCCCCTCTGGCCAAAAATTTTGGTAAGTGGGGAAGGTTTAACTTTGCCCTGGCGCTGTCAACTTCAATTACATATAGCCGAAAGTTGTAGGTTTCCAGTCGATATTTAATACCACCAGCAAAACTCAATTACAAGGTCCTTAAAAGGGCTTTACAAATTATTTCAAGGTTTATTTATTATTTCCAGAGGTACATCAACTTCTTAAGAGCTACTAGAAGCTTTATGGAACAAATCAAAGCCTGAAGAGCATTGCAACAGAATTTAAGAAAACCCTGTTGCCGCACGCAATAATAGAAAGATACAAAAATACACAGATACAAAATTATCTGCCGTCAGAAAAGTAAAAGGAATCCCAGACACTTTACGCATCTTTACGTCTTTAACGGCGCAATTTAAATAATTGTGGTTTCTTCTAGCCACAAGACTCAAGACTTGCCGAATTGCATAAGCTGGCCAATAAAGTTGCGAATCCAACTCGGTGCTTAATGACCATTTGCATTATCTTCTCGCCAAATTACACAAAGTTCGGCCAGAGGAACTGGCCACGTATGGCGTATGGAGGAGTGGATGTGGATGGATGTCTTTGATGAGTTACGAATATTTCGACAGATATGCAAATACGAATGCGGTTGCCATTGTTGGATCGATGGACGAAACTCGTACGTTTTTCCTTTCCTAGCGGGCATTTCTTCAGGTCTCCAGGTCTTTGGGGCACGTGCAGCTGCTGCGCACAGATAGACAGATACTCATAATGATGAAAAATTGCTCCCAGGAAATGCAAAACTGAAACGGAGAGAAAACACAAAGCGATTTCCGCTGATTTGGGGGAAAACCTTTTAATATGACGGACCATGATATTTCCATTAAATATACATTTGCCTGTCTCCACCCCGAAAACTTAAGCTAACAAACAAACAAACAAGCCAACCTCAGTGATCGCGATCCCACACAATTTAACCCCTGCGGTTTCCCACCGCAAACATAAATTATACCGCAATTGGCATTATAAGCAATAACAATCCCTAGATTTCACCTCCATTTCAGCCACTCCGTTTGGGTGGGAGCTTTAGATACTTGAAATTCCGGTCGGCTGCAAGGGTTTCAATTGCAATCCGAATGCAATAAAAGTTTGACACATGCAAATCAAAGTGAGTGGCGTGCCCTTATTGACATACAATGTATTTTTCTCAGCAATTTTTATGGCAAAGAGAACACATCCCTCGATGCTTCGGAAGTTACTTCAGTTTGAATTCAATGTTTTTTACTCCGTACAATAATATACGCCATTTTGTATTAAAAAAGGGGAGACTTTCTTACAGATAGATATTAAATTACATACAAATACGGAAATTATTCAACTGTTGGTAAAATCAGCCTGCGTTGTTGCAATAGTTATTTTAATATGAAGTAGATTAGAATTTTCGTTTTTGGTTAACCAACAATTCAAAAAACATTTCTGACAACTGAAATCTTGACATATATTCATTTGAAAATACCCTTTTCTCTGTGCATCTCTGTTGACTTAAATTATTTCATTAGGTAAACTTTTACGATATGCATAAAAAGCAGACTGGCGCACAATCAAAGTCGGGAGTTTCTTTTTCACACGTTTTCGCTTTTGTGCAGCTTCCAGCTTTGAGTCGTTCGAGTTGCACTTCATTTGTGAAATTACGCATACGCCACGTTGTGCGACCCGTTTTATAGACTCATTCGCATTTATGTATGTGCACCTCCAAGCGTAATTCGCTTAATTTGAGTCCACAGCGACCCACATTTCTCCGGAGTTTTTGGTGTGAATTTGATTTTTATTTGGGAATAAAGTTGGAAGGTAACTTTGTTAGCTTGTTTCCGTTACTGTAGCTCCACATAAAACAACTCCTGCCGAACTTTCAACTCGCAGTTACTCTTTTGCGGTGCCAAAAATGCAGACAAAGTTTTTCGGGTTGCATACACCTCCAAAGATGTCAGCTGCGAGAAATGGGTGAAATGCGTTGGGCGCCCAAAAACGGGATAGAAAATGTGGCATATGTGAAAGGTGGCGAATGATTAATGCTTTGCTCCCGACACGACTTTTCCATTTGTCAGTTAGATGAAAAGGCACCGAAATGCGGCAGAATGACATTGCGAAGCAAATTGGAACATAGTGGCATTCAACTAAAAATATGGCCTTTAAAAGGCAACTGCATAAATAAAACCTAACGTTTTGCATGCAAATTTCAGTCAGGAACCCACAAGAAAATGCGGTTCGACACATCAACGTGCTGCAATTAAATGAAAAGCTCCTTTTGTGTTCTAAAATGGGAGCCAGCAAATGCAAGTCAGCATTCAAGTGGCATTGGTAGTGTGTGATAACCAGAATGACGGAAAAAAATATAAGCAGAATTCAGCGCACATTTTTTTACCACTAAGGAAATGCGTTTTCTTTGTGTGCACAAAAGTGCGGAAGAACACGAATTGGATTTTGTTGAACTAGTAAAATATTTTTTCGGCAAGCACGGCCCTTTGAATTTATTCAAAGGACCTGGTTGTAAGCGAAAAAAAATATTATAAGAATTTGCGGGTATAAAATATACGTTACTAGCATAAGTGTTTGCTTTCATTTGTTTTATATGAGCGTAAACTTTTGTATTTTTATAGTATTTTTTAATAAACGACATATATTAATATCTTTTTTATAAATTCAAACAATATTTAAAAGTATTCTAAAAATGTAAATATAAATTACCATTTCTTGGACTGAATTTAGAACTGAAAACTGCCGTCGACATCGGCAATACGTATCCAATTTGCGTGCAATGGGAAAAGTTTATTTGGGCACATAAAAACTTTTAATTACCGCCTGCAAATGAAGGTTAATGACTAGCATTTGGATTAAGACTTAAGACTGCTAACCACTTTGAATAGCCCATTCGCTATCGGACATTAAAATTTTCATTTGCAAGCGACCTTAGAAAATCTGCCGTGTTGTTTAAATTGCCAAATGGTCACCTTTAAACGAAAAACCAAGAAACGAAAACCAACTTTTCAAAAAAAGTCGTTGACACTAATTAGCATTTAAAAGTGAGCGAGCAGCAACTTTTGCGGCGGCAGAAGAGTTCGAGTAGCAACCTTTTCAATTGAAGTGAACATTTCGAGTCGCTGGACAGACAAACAATAAATAATAAGTCAGCAGATCTCGAATCGATGCGCCAATGCGAAGATACCATCGCGGACAGATGGAAGATGCAATTGACGCTGGCGGCAACATACAACACGCCAGCAACATGCAATGCACCAACTGAAGCAACACCAAAAATGTCAAATGTAAAAACGGCGAAACCGTTCAGTTTCAGTCTGCTGCAAAAACGAAGAAAACGCAAACAGCTTAAACAGAAATTGCATTCAACAATAAAAAATTTGCACGCTGCCGTTTGCCTAACAAGCAGGAAGTGTTGCTGGGCAGACTGGAGATGGAAAGCCGAGGAGCCGGGCGGGAGGAGGATGAGGATGAGGAGATGCCGCCGGTAAAAACCAGCGACAATGGATGCAGGAAGCAACAACTGTCGTCGTCGTCGTCGACTTCCTACCCATCATCCGCCTTGCGGCCCCGAAAAACCTCCCACTTCCCAGCGATGCTCCCATATTTTTACTCATTGCGTGAGCTTTATCTTTCAGTGTCAACCTGAAAATATTGCATCTTGGCATCTTTTATGCAACTCCCCCTCTATTTACCACCCACTGAGGCGTCAGCATTGCAAATAAAGTTCAAGTCATTCAAATCGCAGAAATGTTGAGATGGCTGAGTAAACAAATTTCCCCCCTTGCTTATTTTGTTTACACAGGGGCGGTAAATGATGTGTAAATACCACGAATTTCGTATTACCTTTACAACAAAATAATAATATGTAATTGAACTTTTATTGATATTATAATTTATGGTCTATATACTTTATAAACTTGTACACTTATTCCCCAGCATAATGTGTTTACATAGAGGCATTGTGAAAACACAGCGAATTTCGTATTACCTGTTCACTCAAATTAATATTTCTCCATTTTCCGAATTTTTATTGATCAAATAATTACAGTTTTTATTAGGAGAGTACCATTTCTATTTTAATTAAAAAAAAAATTTGTAAACTTTTATTTTTACGTACCTATGTGTTACGTACATCGAAATTTCAAATGAAACTTTTAAAGACTTTAAAGATTTTTTTCGTATATTTTGCAAAACTTTTATGAGATTATGCCTCAATATTACCAACTGAGTTAAGCACATCAATGCACTAAATTTCATCCAGTTGACTTTACTCCACTTTAAATGCTTTTTATCGTCCCCAAGGCATTGTGCCCCCATTGATTGTTTGGCAGCCTCTGTCGACCAACCGCTGAACGTTGCCGCTTGCTTTTAGCCGCATTGTTGAGCGTGAGATTTATCGCCAGCTGCGGTTTCTTTTTGGTGATCGGTGCGCTTTTGGCACTTTTTCCCAGCAGGCATTCGGAAGTTAAATGAAAACCGTTTAAATGGTAAAGGAAAATTTTGTGCCAAATATTTAGGCAAGCGAATGCTCTTTACAATCGCTTCTCCCTAGTTGTTATATATATCCTGTCAACCATGATTATAAATACAATGCATATTAAAAAAATACAAAATTTGATATTGAAAAATTTAAATTTCGATTGTTATTTTTTTCAGCCAATTATATATTGACATACTAAATTTACTCCAAGAGTTTCGATCAAGAACCTCACGTTAAATATTTTCAAGCTTTATTCATTAATATCATTGAAGTCTTTGTTTTTTTTTTAGAAATTAATTTTAAATAATTAATTCTGTTCCAAATGTAATTGTAAAAGTAAATCAAACATTTTTTAAAATATTAATTGTTTGCTAACTGGGTTAAAATAAAACTCATTGATCAACATATACAGGGTTGTTACAGCTAAAGAACAAAACGATCGGTCTTCATTACCTTTTGTAAAATATACTTGGATAATTTCTTGGACCAATATACCAATTTATCTGAGTGTTTTTTTGCAATGCGAAAGTCAAGTCATTACCTTTTCAAGGCGACCGCTTTCTGGGGACTCGGATATGAACTCGAACTTGGATTCCAACTCCGATTTGCATTCCCATCCATCTACTGACATTCGGAGGCAGCGGAGGTGCAGATTGAACAGCCACTGATTGCTCCTTGGTGGAGGGTGCTGTTGGCCAAGCTTTTATTTCGGCTAAAATCGGCTCTTTTGGCTTGAAATTCGATTTCGTTTCCCAGACCGAGCAATTTATTGCAGCCGCAAGTTTGTCAATACACGAAAAATCGCTCGACGCTCGTTAGCAAAGACAGTGTTTGCATATGGTATTCGGTGGCTCTTGCTCCTGCCTCAACTTGGCCCGAAGCTGCAACTTGGTCTTTGGTTACACAACCACCGAGAGCGATTCAAGGTGAAATCGCAATAGGAAACTCAGTGCTCGGCTGACAGCTGACTGCAGTTGCGTTTTAATTTTTATTATTATTATTCCTAAGAGCGCGATCATCAGCGAGTGCGAGTCGACATCCCATGCATCAAAAGGCGGAGTTGCGTTTCCCCCACCAGGTGGTAATTATCTACACCCAATCCCCAAAGTCGGTTGTCAAGTGGATTTTATGAATTGCCGTGATTCATAAGCACTCAAATTTTATTGCCAGGATTGGAGAAATGCTCAAGCCATTAGCTGGAAAACATGAGTAATGGAATGGGCTCGGAAACAGTGTCAAACAAAACTGTGATGTGTCAGAGAGTGAAATATATTTATTGATTTTTGTGGGGAGATGAGTTTGGGCCATGAAACGGTTAATGAAATGTGTATGCCAACTACTGTATTTTTCTTCTGTTTATTGGGGTCTAAATCCTCCCAGCTGGAATAACTAGCTTCTTCTGATGCTATTTTTATTTATTTTTAATGAACGTAAATATGTATGTTTACTTTTGGTCGTTTGCCAGTCTCTATGTGAACTTCTAAAAAAAAGCCGCCACAAAACAATTTTAATCGCATCGAATCGCACTGTGATAAGTACATTGAAATTTCTGACCCCAAAATTGGCATTAATTGAATAAATGTTTGTTTGATTTTCGCTCTCTGCCACCTTCTCTCTGCTTTGTATTCGGTTCATTGAACGATCTACCGGACCACTTCATTAAACTTAACACAATTAGCCGACTGAATACGAAAAGTGGAAGTGAAATAAGCGGGCATTGATGACATTACGTACAGGAAAACCAACATACAATTTGGCTCTTAAGTCTAGCCATTTAACACGGTTTTTATTTTGTTTACAATGACATAAAAACGATTTATGCAACACATCAATTCTATAAGCTTGAGCTTGGTAATAAAGTAATCAAAGAAAAAAAGATTTATTGGTAAATTAAATGATAATTAGAAATACCATGGAATTATTTTCATGCAAAAAGACAGCTTAAATTCAACATTTGTTTTTTTATTTTTATAAATTTACATATCATTTTGCCCCTATTGGGAGGAAAATTGATTGATCACGACTAAATCGTTGATTCTAAAATAATAATTTGAGTTATTACATCACAATACTTTTTAGAAAAATATAAATTTCAACAGACATACAATATAACATAAAATGATGAGGTGTGAAATATGCAATGTTCAACCAAAATTTTGTAACCCGACATTAGGACCCATTCTCATTATCGTTTCAAATACAAATTCCTCTCATGAGCTAACATTATTTGTGATTTATGAGCCGTGTCTATAACATCAAGGATGTCTGGCGGTAAATGCGATCCCGCCTGGCAATTACTTTCGCACACCAGGCACGACCAACCCAGTTTTATGTTTATCTGTGCGGAGAATCTCTGGATCGTAGGCCTCGCACAGTGGCACACTTACACACACTGCCGTCGGTCGCAATCACAATCGCACTCACTCAGTCATCCGTCATGGCACGTATTCGCATTTGTCATAAGCGGGGTAGGGAAATTTAGCCCCCCAACATAAAACACAATGGCAGCCCAAAGATCCATCCACAGACACCAGCAGAGACCTCAAATTATTCGAAATTACCATTGTCAGCCGTGGAGAGTCTCCAAGTATCGGCAGTTTTCTTTCGATTTTCACTTTCGTTGAGAGCGTTTGCAGAAATTTTCAGACCCAGACTCCAGGAAAGCCACCGTTCGCCAGGCCAGCTGACGCTCAAGTGCGGGATCGGTCTTAACCCAGCAGAAATAGCAGCAGCGGCAGCAGCAGCGGTTTCAGCCCAGCAGCGTTGAGAGCGAAAGTGCACGACACTGGGTCTCGACTTGGCCAAAAAAATAAAAATACCCTGGCCAAAAAGAGCGGCAGAGAGAGCTCTCCAGCACATCCGACAGCGGGAAATCGGCGGTGCTGTAATAAGTTGATTGTGCGGTAATTTCGGTTTCACTTGCCATCCCACACAGACAGACGTTAACCCCACAGATACAGATACGGCCAGAGCCAGAGCCGTGGATACAGATGCTTTTGCAGACAGCGACACAGACAGATGGCCAAGACAGCGCCTCATTATTGGCCTGCTCGCCACGCATGCGCAGTGCCCAGAAAGCAAAGTCGCATCATCATCATCATCATCAGCAAGACCGAAACCCAAACCGAAACAGAGACCCTCTCGCAGATACAACTGTCGTTCATTTGTAGTGGTGCCGTGCATCTGGCTGGATTTTTTGTATAAATTGGTGATGCGGCTGCAGTGGTTCGTCAGTGAAGCATTTGATTTGGTCTAATAAACAGCAGCCGAGTGCAATCCGAGGATATAGCAACGTGAGAGCCATCCCAGCACAGCCCATTCGACAACCGTATATCTAAATCCCCGTTTTGCTTTTGTATTCCCAAACATATCACACTGAAACACCCACAGACCGAGGATTACTGTGAGATAGTGCCAAGTGCTAAAGTGCGTTGTGAAAAAGATAGCCGTGTGAACCGCATCCGCAACTAGTATCCATTACCCATACGCACCGTTAACCCGTGATTGCGCAGCCATGAAAGCCTTCATCCTAATGTCCTGTCTGGCGCTGGCCGCCGCTCGTCCTGAAGCGGGCTACAACTACAACCGTCCTGGTGGCGGCGGCGGCTCCGGCGGCGGCTCTCATGGCGGTGGCCTGGGCGGTGGCCTGGGTGGTGGCCTGGGCGGTGGATTCGGCGGTGGCTCCAGCGGAGGATTCGGCGGAAGCTCCGGCGGCGGATTCGGAGGCGGCGGCTTCGGCGGCGGCAGCAGCGGCGGAGGCGGAGGCTTCAGCAGCGGCGGAGGCGGTGGCTTCAGCAGCGGCGGTGGTGGAGGCTTCGGAGGTGGATTCGGAGGCGGCTCCGGCGGCGGCGGTGGCGGCGGATTCGGCGGAGGTGCGTGACTCTCAGGCCACAGATCTCTGCAGAAAGTAATTCTTAATTCTATCCACAGGCGGCAGCATTGGCGGTTTCGGAGGCGGCGGCGGCGGTGGTGGCACCACTCTGGTGCAGAAGCACATCTACGTCCATGTTCCGCCACCAGAGCAGGAGGAGGTGCGCCAGCGCCCCAATCTGCCCATTGGCCAGTCCCAGAAGCACTACAAGATCATCTTCATCAAGGCCCCATCGCCACCCTCGTACCAGGCTCCAGTCATTCCCCTGCAGCCTCAGAACGAGGAGAAGACTTTGGTCTACGTGCTGGTGAAGAAGCCCGAGGATCAGCAGGACATCGTCATTCCCACGCCCGCACCCACGCAGCCCTCGAAGCCGGAGGTGTACTTCATCAAGTACAAGACCCAGAAGGACTCGAGCGGCATTTCTGGAGGAACCTCTGGCTCCAATTTCGGCAGCAGCTTTGCCACCGGAGGAGATTCTGGCTTCACTGGCGGCGACAGTGGCTCCATCTCAGCCCCGTCCAGCAACTACGGACCCCCTGGAAAGTCTGGACCCTACTAAGTGATTTCAATCCATCGATAACTCAAAATTGCGAACTACGAACTCGGCTCAAGTTGCTGACTAGTCCTGTCGTTGACACGCCCCTATTTCTCACTCGAGAACCACATCATCCACATCACATTTACCACCACCCCACGATCTTCGACCACCATGTCTCCCTGACTTATCTCAGACTATCACCTACTTAAAGCGGGCGGCGCTTTCGCCCACGACTTTTGTACATAATACGTTTCCAAATTTCATTTCCACTCACTCTGTCCTTCCATCTCTCACATCTGTACATTTTCCCCCACAACTGATTAGAGTCTAACCTTCGGCACTGCCTGGAAATTCTATTAGCTAATAGGCGACAAGGGCGGGTTCCTTGGATGGGAACCTCGCTTGGCGTCCGGAAGAGCGAATGATGATGATGATGATTAGCGGAAGATGATTTAGCGGGGCTTGACATGCTCCATACATATAAATATATATTAATTATACTAGACCTAAGTACTTTATGCTCAAATAAAAAAAACAACGGTGACAAAATTACGAAAAAAAAACTAAACGATATTTTTATTTCACACATTCTTAACAAGATAATAGCAGTCAAACGGATTGGCCTTCATTCATTTCCGCTGCCCTCCGACCATTGCCCTAACGTAATTATGCTCGTGGAAAAGAAGGTTCAACCAATTAGCTCTTGCCCTGGGACTTGTGAACTAATTAACAAGTAATTTCTTGCCATTATTCGCATAGCTTCTGTATCCTTTTATATACTTTCACGCATTCTTTGGCTTGTCAGTTAAAATGGACACAAGCTGACCAGCACTGTGGCTTGTCAGATTAAATGGACACCAGCTGACCAGCAATTCGAGTCCTAATAATTAATATATATAGTATTTTGCCAAATTTCCATTTAAACTTTTAGCTAGGAGCTGTGGTAAAACTTTAAAACTGTTTTCACAATTGCTGAAAGTTTGTCTTCTATTTTATTCCCAACTTCTAAAGAAAGGCTGTCAGCTTTTTCTCCTTTAATTCGTAAGTGTGCAACTGTTGCTCTGGTTTTTTTCCTGTCATTAACAACAGCATTTGAAACACTACAATCTGCCTTTGCTTTAATTTTGTTTGTGTTCGTTTCTTATTTCGTTTTATTTCGCTTCAATGTTTTAATGCCTTAAGTATACAGACAGCATTGGCATTGTCATTGCCGCCCGAGCTTCTTCCTCTCATTTTCACCCCAACTTTGGCACTTTCACTTCTCCACAATTGTTGCTGTTTTGGCTGCTGTTACCTTTAACCCATATCAGCACACTGCCTTATTATAATACTAATTAAGATGAATATCAAATTTAAGGAAAGTTATAATTATACTCTCAAGGGAAACAAAAATAAGTCTGCGTATAAAATAAATATTTATTATATTAGCAATCCAGATTGTTAAGTAAACTTTCACTAGTTATGTTTCTTAAAATAGAGTAAATTTTTCTTAATTGTTAAAGCGTTACAAGCAGCTTCTAGAAAAACCTTTATCTTTAAAATGATGTTAATAATATAAAGTAGTAAATGTAGTGAAACAGTAACGTTGACTAAATCATGACAAAAATGGGTTAAGCGGTAGCTGTTGACTACCTTTCAGGGCGTTCAGTTCAATTTGGAGTGTGCCGCTGCCTTTGTTCCCAGCCTCATATTTCACTGGCATATGTTTCGCTTCCGCCTGTCTGGGCCAAAAAAATGAACCACTGCTGTCTTTTTTGCCATGGCCATAGCTTTAGCTTTAGTTTTTGTCTGCGCAATCAATGGCGATCCGTCATACCAATCTCTGCCCTGCGGCTCCAATGGCTCGAATTCAGTCGAGCCCCTCATGTATTTGTTTTTTGAAAAGCTACCGAAAGTGAATCCGAAGCCAAATAAAATATCTACTTAATTTTATTGGGAAAATAAAACTGTTAATATATTATTCAAATAAGCAAACACAAACCTGCAAACAGTTATTGTGACATTTCAACAAGATATAAAATTAATTATTTATTTATTTTTATTAATAATATTTATACTTTTTATAATTTTATAATTATTAATAATAACTTACCCCACAAATGTAAAGATTGGTTTACTAAATTAAAGTCTACAATTATTAATTCGGGGGACCTAAATTGCAGAAAAACAATATCATTGATGCACGCCGTCTGTGCACGTGCCTTCTATTGACCAGGATATTCCTGGCTGGCTCGTAAATTTTCGAACGTGTTGTCCGCACGGCCAATTGGCAAAAACAAAAACAAACAGAACCACAAAACGCCCAATGCCGGATTTCGCATGTGGAAAAATTCCGTTGGCGAATGAGCCAATAAGGCAAACACAGGCAGACCGAACTACCGCAAACCGAACACGCCAACTTGCAGTTTGGCAATTTGAAAAGTTTTTAAGACCACAACATTGTCGCAAATGAATTCCCATTGATCCCAAAATCCCAAAAGTTCCCTGTCAGTTTCACTTTCCTGTTTCCCTTCAGGATGCGACCAGAAAATTCCTCCTTTTTTCATTTTTAAACTCAGCTTTGGAATAGGTCCAATAGCTTGCATACAACTCAGTTGCAAAATAATCCATGAAAATAACAAGGATACTTGGCTCAAGGAGACAAAATACAAGTATGTATGTATAAAAATTCAGCTTTTGTGTCATTTTGGTTAAGAAAAAGCTTGCGTTGGCAATTTATTGTCTTATCAAAGTTATTAGTTTTTATAAAAACCAGAATTTACACAAATTCAAAAAATTAAATAGGAAATATTCGAAATAAGCTGTAATAATATTTAATGATTTGATGATACACTATACTTTTGGATCAGCGAGAAATAAAAATCATAATAATAATAATAATAATGAAAGGGCTGGCAAAATACCCGAAAAACCAACGGGAAAAAATCTTTAAATTCAATTTGCTGTAGTGTGCAGGCATAAAAGTACACTTTTCTTATCATATTCACAAAAAATATTTGCTGTGGCATAACCGAAACAATTTTATGACCTTCATTTTGTACTGTGTGGGCGTTTTTTTTCTTTTTTTGTGAGTGTTTTCCCGACTGCCCAGTTTCCCTCCCACAATAAATCGCAGCGAAACTTCCGCGAGGTTAATAGAGAAAAGGAGGTAACAACTGGGTTGGGCTTAGGGTCGCACTTTCGGGTTCCCCGTTTAATTGACAGCTCTGAAAGGTTTATGACACTTTGGGTGCTTTAATTAATAGTGCGTGTATCTTAGTCGCTCGCTTCCTGCCACGCCCCCCCCCCCAAAGATACGGCGGCTTTGGGTTAATTATAATGTATGTAGGTCGTAAAAGTAAAAGTCGGCTCACGTAGGCAGAAAGATACACACAAATTGGAAAAGTCCTCGCATGGGATTCGTCAAAACCTGTCAAAACATTCTTAACTTTAAGTTTAATCGCTTTTTATCGCCCAATATGGCTTATAAAAAGCTTTCTGAAACGTTTCCAAAGGACAACATTACATAGAAACTTACATAGAAACCTTTTTTTTGGCACGACGAAGCTTTGTTCTGTGGACAAAAAATATATAAATAAAATTGCGGCCAACAAAACATCCGTTTGTACTCCACCCATTTCTACTCGTATTTTGGTACTCTCTTTAATTTGTTTATTTTTTATGACTTTTAGATTTTTACGATATAGTGTGATAGTCAATGAGTTTTTTGGTTCAGTTTATTTATGTTTGCTACCTAAGGAATGTAATACTACGTGCAAAATTAACAAATTAGCAAAGGATTTCTGAAACATTTAATTTACAAATTTTAACAAAACGCAGACAAAAAAGTGAATCGAAATTTTTAAGCCCGAGATGAATATTATTTGTGCCACAAACTTTGGCTGTAAATTGCTGTGTAAATTAGTTGCTGATTAGTTTGGCTGCTCGCCGAGCGAATGGTTTAATGACCGTTTGATTTTGTCCATTTCATGGATAACAACTTAAGACTTGGGTGCGCACTTCAAATGATTTTCTGGTTGTGGCT
This sequence comes from Drosophila fuyamai, assembly GCA_018153365.1. Lineage (NCBI taxonomy): Eukaryota > Metazoa > Arthropoda > Insecta > Diptera > Drosophilidae > Drosophila > Drosophila fuyamai. The sequence continues at coordinate 6,524,558 of JAECXW010000116.1, read as the reverse complement.
TTTAAAGCACCAAAAATATATTTTCTTGGGTCGGCACTTTCGCCATTGTTTGGCAATTAAAAGTGGGTTCAATTACCACAGCCTGAGGCATTCGGGGTGCCCAGGGGTCAGTTGTTATTACCTGAAATTGGTGAAGATAACTTGGGGCACGAGCTAAACGATAAGTGAAATGGATTGATTAATGATGGTAAGGTTGGTAGTGTCGGAGATTTCCCCCTGGTTAATCTAGTTCCCAGTGTTGTTACAATTCAATATTTTTTGCATTCCTACTCCTACGCAAAAAAAGATACTTTCAGTATGGTGCTTTCTGAATAAAATGTAGCTTTCTATTTCCTGTGAACTGTTTTTGTTTATTCACAATTTACTTTCAATCGCATTAAACTAAGCAGATGAAAAAAACGAAAAATAATAAAAATTACTCGTCCCAAAAAACTGTAATCAAATCAGTTAATGCGCTTACCGCGCCTTTTTTGGTTATTAATGGAAGGGGTTTATTTTTTTCTTGGCAAATACACAACGGAAGTAATTTAAATGTGGAGAAATTTAAAATAAACACGCAATTCAAAATGTTTGTAGATTGATAGGCGTTTTTTGATTGCACATAATGTTGCTTTTAAGATAATTTGTTAGTGGGATCCTTGTAAGTTAGTATTATTATTCAGTACAAACTTCTTGAAAGGCTTTTCCGTGTCGATATTCTACCTCCGATCAAATATCCTGCACTTAAAAAGCAATCAACTGGCCAGGCGCCCCCCACATTAATTAAGCAAACTAAAAGGCAACAAACTGGTCCTTGAAATAGGAACCATTTGTCTTTAACGAACGTGTCGAGAAATTGAATTAGTGAATTACTTGGGAAAGGGAACTGGAGAACGCTTCGCACCTCATTATGGACAGCCTTTCTATTCCAATCGAAGTGGAGCCCTCACTTTCGTCTTTAATTGAAGCAGACTCAGCGAATCGAAGCTCGTTTGTCAGTCTAAGACTTTGATGGCCCAGTTCCTAATGCTGCCCCTTCGTTTTTTGTGGGTGTGAGCTTGCGGGTCTGAAATCATTTTGATGATTTACAACACCGCTGTACTGAGCCTCGAACATGAGCTCATTTTTTATGTAACCCCCGACGCGGCATTAACTTTGATGGGCGGATTCAACCGTAACCGGTTCAAAAGCAAAACAAATCACCGAAAAAGCCAAGTGCCTTGTGATTGCAGCTAATGCCGGCAGCCTCCACAGCCGGCAATTAAGTCGTGAGACTGTCACATTGAGGTGGCCAAAACAAACTGCCAAAATAAAGATGAAACTAGAGCCGCAGGCGTAAAAATTTCATGCCGGCACATATGACATTTGGTAAAAGAGTCTGCACTTCAATGCCCGAGACGGCACCAAGATTCCTCCGTCGCCAAATAACGATGCAGTTTCCACCCACAGTCGCTAAATGCACTGGGAAAAAACTTAGGCAACTTTCATAAAGTTCGTGTGAAATAGTAACTTAATTCAGTTTAAATTTTAAAGCTGGATTTGAAAGAATGTTTAAAATATTTTACTTTCTTGGAGATTTTTAATTATTAAAGACATACATTAAATTTATATTATAATTTAAAAAAGTTATAAAGTTAAGTTAACAATCATAAACAACATTACACATAAAATAAGAAAACAAAATTATATAGCTTAATATTTAGCTAAACAAATTTTGTACTTGTTTATTTAAATTGTGGGCGAAGGGAAAGTTGGGGGCAGAGGTCATCACCCGGCAGACTCATGCTCAGGCCAAAGGTCACCGCTGCCGGAGACGCGTGTCCAGACGTTGGTGGAAAACACAGCATGCACATATTTGTATAAACATTCATTACGAACTTGCTTGGCTTCACTCTGTTTGCTCCTCGTGATGTTGCTTGGACGCTTGAACAAAGCGTCGTATACTTAATGTTGACATTGCTAACACTCCCAGCTGGATGGCCAACTAACGAGGCTTTAAAACGAATCAAATGGCCTCGTTGAGGACTATTTACAGTTGCCCAGCAACTGTTGTGAATCCATTACAATTATTTTACAATTATTTTACAAGAAATAGACACAAGCTATAAGCTTCCACAATTAAACATTTAATGATACTTTCCAAAAACTGACCAATATCACATTTCTTCTTTAAGTGTATGACTTCGGATGTGAAAACTGCACTTAACATCTTTATCGTGCCTTTGTTTCAGGCCGTAAACCTTTATGTCTAGTTTTCAGGTGGTCACGTTAAATAGACGTGGCCACTGAGATTGTCGTTAAAGTAAAGTATGCCGTCATATTCGCCATTCTGTTGCAGGTCGATTGTATCTTCTGGCAGAAAAACAATCCAAACTCACCTGAATTGGGTAACTTTTAATAGCCGTTGAGATATTAAAGCCCTGTGACTCAGTGAACTTAATTTCAGTACTTAATAAATACAACTTAATTTATGGATTTTTCGTTTAACCTTCACATGCCAAATGCCACCTCCTACCTTTGTGATGAGAACATTTTATAGGTTACTTGCGTGTCAAAAGCGAAAGTAAAATATACGATTTTTCGTTGAAAACGGGCGAAGAAATAACATTTAATGCGGAGCCTAAAAGTAGGCTCATATAATGGCTCACACATACACAGACTTTATTTTGGCTCCACTTCATAATTACTTGCCAGTATCCAAACAGAGCAGCTGTACTCAAACTTAAAGATGCGCAGATAAAAATTAGTTTCAAGACGCCGTAAAAACGGAAGCAACGGCCTCCAAATATAAACAAACTTGAACTGAATGTCCCAGTTATATGTTCTGCCATAGATTTTATGGCTCGACGGGCTGTGATAAGAAGAAATTTCACCAAATGCGAGGGCGGTCAAGGTCATAAAGTGAAACAAAAGCTGAAGGATGTATTCCAAGGTGCACAACCGCAGGCCTATAAATAGAATTTGCGTTTCAGTGCCCTTTATCAAGCTTTCTTCTCTTCCTCTTGCAGATGATTAAGATGATGCTAACGGTTGTGATTGTCTTTACCAGCTGCTGGCTTCCCTTCAATATTTTACAGGTGGGTACACAGCCAAAGAGAGTCATTTTAAATATAAAAAAAGTAGTTTATAAAGGGGAGCGCTTGTGTTCAAGAGCGTATGATGCACTTGAAGCCAAGAGAAATTAAATTCCATTCAATAAAAAAGACAAAGTTCTCCCAGAACATTATTAAAAAAAGCTCGAGGCTGAGGCTTAATCGTGAAGACCTTCTAAAACACAATCTGATAAAGAACAAATTAAAGTCAATAAATTTAAAAAAAGGTCTTTTAAAAATACTGAAACGATACAGATCAACTAGTAATCCTGGTCAGCAATTTTAAAGACTAGTACAAAAAGAAGCTACGTGTTACGGTGAGGCTTCACTATTTAAAAGTCTTATATATGACTCTGATTTAAATATCTTTAAGTTGGGTAGTTACTTTAATATCATAAGCAGAAAAAAGGTTTTGGAATTACAATAGTAATTAAACATAATTAAACATTTTGAAAACAGTTAAATCTTTTCCGTATCCAAGGGGAGAAGTATGATTTTGAAATGATTATTATATAATAAAACTCTGAATTTTCTCCCAATAGCTTTTGCTGAACGATGAGGAGTTCGCGAACTGGGTGCCGCTGCCGTACGTGTGGTTCGCGTTCCACTGGCTGGCCATGTCGCACAGCTGCTACAACCCGATCATCTACTGCTTCATGAACGCCCGCTTCAGGGGCGGATTCCTTCAGATAATGCACCGGGTGCCGGGCCTGCGTCGCTGCTGCTGCCTGAACCGCTTCCTGCGGAGCGGCGGCGAACGCAGCTACGAACCTACCGGTGAGATGAAAGTCAAGTACCAACGCCAAGTCGGTGATGGTCTAGCCAGGAAACCCAAAATACGCATTAGGTGCTACCCTCTTCTCTTAGTACATCCGTATTGTTTCGACTTTGAATCTCTGAGTGTGTAGACCGTCGCCGGAAGCCTGTTGCTTCCGATCTGGAGTTTTTAGCCCTTAGTAGCCGTAATTTGTTCTGTTCTTTTAAAGCCTCGCATGCCATTCTATTATCACGCCTACAATTACGCATGAACTGCACCACCAGCATGTTCCCGTCTAATCAGTCTCAGTTTAGCAGCATTTTCTAATATTCTAATTCGTTTTCACGCACCACCGGTGGAACCAAAGGAACGGCCACAGCACTCCATCTTCGACGCATGGACACATGCAACACCTACATCAGCACCCGTCGAAAGTTACGAGCGAACTCTACACAAGTGGTAAGTAAAGTTTATGGGTTCAGATTTTGACTCTTCAAGACCCGTTACTGATACAGACAAACAGAATTAAAACAAGAAAGGAAAGCTAACTTCGGGCGGAGCCGAAGTTGAAATATGCATTCTTAACACTCATGAAAATCCCAACTTCCTAACTTTAAAAACACCAAAGTAATGGCAATTCCAATCGTTCAGTTATATGGCAGCTATAGGATATAGTTGGCCGATCCTTATGAAACTTGGTATGTCAGATTGATTGGCCAAAAATAAAACCGATAGAAAATCCCAACTTCCTAACTTAACAAACACCAAAGTTATGGCATTTCCGATCAATCAGTTATATGGCAGCTATAAGATATTATCGGCTGATCCCGGCCGTTCCGACTTATATACTGCGTGCAAAGAAATGAATGGTATGTGCAAAGTTTCAATTGATATCTTTAAAACTAGTGTTCGCGTAGAAACAGACAGACGGACAGACGAACATGCTTATATGAACTCAGGAGGAGATCCTGATCAAGAATTTACATATATACTTTATAGGGCCGGAGATGTCTCCTTCACTGCGTTGCACACTTTTGACCAAAATTATAATACCCTCTGCAAGGGTATAAAAACATAGTCCTATGTCATAGACTTTGGATTTTAAAAATGTATAGAAAAATATATTTTTTAACTTAGATATCCTCTTTAAATATTCGGCATTATCATTTGCCAAACACAGGGCTTGGATTTTTATGTTGAATTCCATAATCAATTTTCTAAGTCCATTCTATTTAGATTATATTTATCTTTTCTCCCCATTATTCCTCGAAATCTAGAACCGATCTTCGCGTGCCGAGACGTCAGCCCTGCGGTAGCTGCCAGTTCTTCAGCAGAATCACCTGCCCAGCGAGCGGCAGATGTTGGTCCAGATAAAGTAATTGGCAAGAGCGCGGAGTTTTAAATCAAAGAAGAACCATTACCAAAGAACGAATCTCCGACAGACACCTGTCTGCTATATGTTTGAGTGTGTGAGTGTCCGAGTGTTTCATCTGTGTCTTAAGTGTCCACTCAATGTAATTTTACTGAATGTATGTTAAAGGTAATCATTTAAAAGTATATATGTAAAATTTTCACAAGAAAAAAGTGATCGTAATGAGCAAGTTCAAATAAAGCCCCGAAATATGCAATGCAAATTTTAATATTTTAGCTTTCACACATAAAATGTAGCCTATATTTGAGCTAAGAACTCAGTGGAGAAGCGTTTACCATTTATTGCACCACCATCGAGAAAAGTGCAAAAGACACCTGTATAATTGATCTAAACCTATGCCTAACTTAGTTACAAATGGGTAGAAAAATCACTTGACTGTTCCTGTTTCAATTGGTTATTCGTTGAGCTTATCCATTACCAAATGCGGCACTTGGGCTGGTTGGGATTCATGGCAGATCCTCTGGCGCACTTGAAGGTCCTGGCAAATTCGTCGGAGTTCGAGAGAACACCTCGTAATCGCATCTGACCGGGACAATGCGAATCACTGAGGGCATAGCGCGATGCTGCCGGCGTATAGGTTTCGCACCACAAGTTCCCAAATGAGATGAAGAACAGCTGCTCGTGGGAATAGTGCTCCAATCCGGGCAACTTCGTCCGCTCACGGCCCATTTCCTTCACGTAGAGGCGGTACGCATAGAAGGCCTCGCGCATTCCGCCGTTGTCCGCGATGTTCTCACCCAACGTCAACTCGCCATCGATCTGCGGGTTGTGGGATAAAAGGACTCATGTAAGTATGTACTCAAAAAAAAGATATGACAAAAAATATATATATACAATGAAAAACAATATTAAAAAAAATATTTGGAACATTTAACTTTAAACAATTTTTAAATTGTGAGCAACAATATATTAAAATTGTAATGAAAATATTTTAGAATAGTTCATATTGGACAATCAATTTTACTGAATCAGCAAAGTAGTGTGTTAATGAAATTTAGAAACGTCTTTGCTACTAAAGAAACTGTATTGCCCAATACACATAAAATTCAATTTAAGAACGCAATAAACTCACATATTCATCAATATCCGCAAGGTGGTATCGGGAGTACTGCTCCACAAAGCACTCGGTTCGGTTCACATACTCGTCGATGGTCCGGTTGGACCACCATTCGACCATATTCCCAAAGCGGTCAAATCTCCTGCCGCTGTCATCGAAGCCGTGCGTGAGTTCGTGGCCCAGGATAGTGCCAATCGAGCCATAATTGAGTGCCCTGCCGAGGACACAGACGCAACGTGGGAGGTTAGGGGCATTCCAGGTAGGGATTAGTGCAAGGTGCGAATGCGAGGGTGAAAACGTGCACATGGCCCTGTTTCCCCGACTATCTCTGTGCTCAGTGCTCAGTGCTATTCCTGGACGGACTTACTCTAGACCAAGGTCGTAAAACGGGTATTGCAAAATGGCAATGGGCACAGCTGCAAAATTAGATAGTGTCAGGATTAAGGACTTCACATGCTTACATTGGTTTTACTCAGAAAAAAGTTCACTGAAGTTCAGAGAATCGTCAAACTCAAATTTAAATCTAAACTACATAATGCTAAAATCAATTGAGTCATTTTTAATATTAGTTAGTATTAACTTCTGTATGAAATTCAAAACTACTAACTAATTTAAACAAAATTTTAATAGGAGCCACAAAAACTAGTTCTTGTATTTGTTAGCTTTTGTGTTTTATAATCTAAGAATATGACGATACTCCTCACTTTTAGTATTTTTTATTACAGTGTACTTACTGATTGCATTTGATTGAAAAGTGTGGAAGGCATTCACATTCGAAGGCGATGTCGCCCAGCCAATGGGCTCCGGCTTATCCATTTCGTTCAGCTTGTCCATCATCTGCCAATGGACAAAGTCCATGAGGTTCTCCAGGTGGGTGCTGACATTTACCTCGGCCCCCTCGTAATAGGCATTCAGTACGGTGGCATTTCGAAGCCAGGGGGGAAAACCAATGAAGCTCTTCATTTCGGCTGACTTTTGGATGGTCCTCCGCTTGGTGGCCGCATCCATCCAGGAGGTGGACTTAACCAGACGATCGAATGACCGCCGAATATCGCTCAGCATCCGTTCCACTCGAGGCAGCTTATCCCTGGTGAATTCCTCGTCCGCCAGGACATAGCTCACAGCCATTCCGAACAAACTGTTCACACCATTAGCGCAGTAAAGGGATCGCGGGGTGCTGCCCTCCGTTCCAATGGCCACCCTCATGTATTCAGAGTGGAGCAGCCGCATCGCACTCGATGTGTGCAGCACCAGCTCCTCAATGGTGCTCAGCCACAAGTAGGACTCGATATGTGAGGCTGGAGTGTCCTCCAAATACTCCACCACATGCTGCAGATATATAATGTCCGCCTGGCTGGTTATTATTGTCAAGTTTGTGGTCATTTGGACATTGCCCGCATGACGAGTGCCCTTCAGGATAAGCTCCATATAGCGCACCCAAATGGGCAGTGTCTTGGGGGCAATATTTTTATCTGTCTGATTCTGCAAATCCAAAAGAGAAATGTAGATGATGTCATCCGCCGGGTTCTTTGAGGGCTTAGTCATGTTCTCGGCTTCCTCTTTTAACTGTGGGGAAATTTCGGGAAATTTGCATTACTTGTTTTCTTCTTACGTATTAATATACCCACCTCGTGCACTTTCCTTGCTACTCTAACACCCTGTTTGACCAGCTCGGTGATGCCAAGGGTGGCCTCCTCCTGGTTTACATTCGGATCCACATAGAGCAAATACTTCTCGATGACTTTTCGGACGTAGTGAAGGTAGGCCGCCATTCCTGTGCTGGTTTGCTTGGCTTCCTCCTCCTCCTCGCTTTCCCGATCCTGCTCGCTGTCGTCCTCATCATCGCTGTTTTGCATGAAAATCGTTTTCCGATGTATCTTACGGAGTAACTTGTGTGAGTCATCATTGTTGCTAAAGGTAAAAGGAAAATACTTATGATTAAATCATAAATAACTTCTAATTTATCGTGCGAATAGCTAGGTATATTAAATTTATGAATCATCCAATATAATTTATCCACTCACAAAGGGAATGCCGAGTCAGTCTCCGGAGTTCCCAGGGCAATACGATTGATGGAGCGGTTGAAGGGATCCGGAAATACATCGAAGCCTATGATGAGGTCCATGCTCAGATGTTGTTTGATGGCCACAATGGACTGCAGCCAGTTATAGCTGGCATTAGCTGACTTTGTTGCAAATTTGGAACCACTTCCAAGGGTGAGATTCAAGGCCGAGGGCAGAACGGGCAGTCCAAAACGCGCTATATAGCCAACAAGCGGCTCCAGATCCCGAGTGTCCAAGAGCTTCGTATCCATACAGGCCCTGTACATGGTCTTGGCTTTGCCCACAGCCTCTGGCTCCGATTTGGTGATATTTGAGCGCAGGAATTCCCTCACCAAGCGCATTATGTGCGCCTGACGCTCCCGGAACCAATCGTTCGAGGTCACGGAGTCGGGACGCGGATGCTCGTTGGCCCACCTGCCGCAGGTGAATTTGTAAAAGTCCTCGCAGGGATCAGTCTGCTCGTCCATCGCATAGATGAGGCTGGCCGCTGTGCGGATGCACTCCTTGCTCCGGCAAATCGAGCTGGATTTCTTAACTGGAATAAGGGAAAAGGTGAGTACAGAATTCTACACTTCCCAATAGTAAAACTCCAAGTATTTATAAAAAGTTGGAGTTACTAGAGTAAAATCATTAAAAGTGCACTTTAATTTATGTAAAAAATGCCCAATTGAAATGCTCGATTATAACTTTTTGTTAGCCACTCCAAGCCTAAATTCCTGCTAGAAATGATTTTTTTACTACTCACGGGTTAGGCTTACGACTATGATTGCTATCAACAGAATGATTACTAGGGCCAATAGTCCGCCCAAGACCACTTTGTGGTAATAACTGCGACGAAACCTAGGAGCAGAAATTGACAGATAGTAGAGCAGTGGTATAAGTTGATGGTGGTCCACTCACTTGGATTGTATGCCAATTAAATTCGGAGATATGGGCTCGTAAGGCATCTGCTTCCCATTCGAGCTCTCCGTTGCAGAGTTCTGCCCATGTCTATTGTCAGTTGCATTTCCATTGCCATTAGTTCGAATGGGTGCCGAAAGAAGGCTGAGGTTTCCTGTAATTAGGGTTTAAAAATCTTTGATAACTTCGTTGAGAATGAGTACTAATTGGTCTCTGCCCAAGCTCAATTAGATTTGAGAAATGGAGTTCAATCAAAGACAGCTTTGCAGGGAGACACGTTGTATTAACACTAATTAGTCTCATGTAGTCAATTGTGTTTGACCAACCAACGCAAACCACCCACATCCACCCCACCGCCATTCGTTGTTCGTGTATTCCATTTTATCTTGATCTGGCGCAATTTTCTGTCCCTGTCGTCATCGTACAGGTGAGCCCTCTCCACTAGGTGTCCCTAATCGCCTGGCTAATGCATACACCTGTCACACCCAAAGTCCTGTGAGTGCGGAAGTGCATGGCCATATACATAGCCACTGAAAAGAAGCGTTAGACACCGGTGACAGCGTCCGGTTCAATGACCCCAAAACATTTCGCGTGTCCGGCAGCAGTTTAAAATATCAAAGCCCAGCAAAACACACATCTTTGATTTGCAAGTGAAATTAGGACAGATAATGTTCGTTTAGTCAAACAACTAAAACAACTACTTTTTCTTTTTTAAATAAAAGAAAATAATTAGGAATGTTCTTTCGTGTTTATTGTTTCAAAATATTGATGCCAAATAATAAGAATTATACCAAATAAATATATTTGAGAAATCAAACTTCATATTCTAGCTTTATTTGACTACAACTTGAATGATACAAATTTACTTTAACACAGCTGCCATTAACCAAGGAATTTATTTGATTAATATGGTTTCAGACAAGAGTTAAATAAATTATAACTTATTCGGCGTCACTAGGTTTTAATAAAAGTTAATATATATAGACAAAAGGGATCATACTAAAATATATTAAACGTGTAGCCTTCAGTGCGTTGTCAGATGTTATTGGTAGGCAGTATATATTTGTATATTACAAAATTCAAAAAATACAAAACACGAAATGTTTCCTTCTCTTTCCGTCCTAATGTTCAATACTTCCGAAACCGAAGCAAACCTCTTTGGCATGGCCGACGATGTGTACAACACCATGGAAATATTCAAGGAGGCTGCCAGATTCGAGGCCAAGATCGCTAGACCTTTTAAAATGATGTCCAACATTATAGACTGTTTGGTGTTCATGGCGGTGGCTCTAATCGTCGTGGCTTTTATCATGCACGATCGTATTGTGGTCTTCCGAAAATTAGCCAAAATCAGTCGCCAGAGAAGCCAAAAGGTTGTGGTGAAGGAAAAGAAGATTTCATCCCCAAGAAAAGCATCTAGTACTTCCCATTTTGAAAATAGTAATGAAAATGGTGAGGAACCAGCAGAAGATGACGGAAACAGCATCGCAACGGGAATAGATGAAGAGGACGCCATCACCCTACAACCCAGTGACCATGGAAAAATGAGGGAAAACACCATGGTCGGAACTCCGAAATGGGCCTTCAACTGGCTGTCCACATTAAGAAATAAGGATTTCGGATCGATTTACGATGGCTGGTTCCGGTAGCTTGCAAATACACGTCATACATTGTAAAGTTGTCAGGCAGTTCGATCGGTTTGATTGCTTACGGATCTTTGCGGTCAACGATTTGAATTGGTTATTGGACAGTTTTAATAACCATAAATTGCCTTACCCACTTAGTATGTGAACATGACTCATTAAATTACTAATGTAATAAAGAATTATATACATCAAAATTGATTTGTTATTATTTGGTTCTAAAGTCAAGTCAAATTCAAAATTCACGCAAAATGTAGCAAATATTACTTATATTATTTTACATATATTTCACAAAGGATAGGTTAATTAAATATTTACATTTATATAAACTATTGTGACGGCTTTCTAGAAAAAGAAAAATTTTATGACAGAAAGTCTAAAGAATTTGAAATTAGGAAGTATTATTAGAAAAAAGTTTAGGAAAGACTTCCGCTTTTGTTGAATACACGTGGCTGTGCAAACAACCAAACGGAAAATGAAAATCAATTTTTAAAAATATTTTAAGAGGAGCAATACAATTGTATATTAATTATTTCACTCGAAAAGTTTATTTTATCAATACACCTAAAACACATACCCGGTGTCTGCAATCTCTGGAGAGGTAGGGTCTGCTGCTGCAGATTATCGCCGAAGAAGCCATGGTTTATATTGCCCGTGGTCCAGATGCGGTTGCGATCCTCCATTGCATGAGTCAATCCAGTTCCGAGATTAATGCATATTCCGTGTGATTTTTCTGTTAATTCTACACTTGGTACTGGTGATTTTCCTAGGCACTCCAGGGCATATTAATGAGCTGGCGATAAGCTTCGTACAAATGGACGTCACGGCGCCCACATGTTGCGCTGACAGAGGGAACAGTTCGATGCCGAGTGGGTACAGCTGAACAGTTTATCGTTTGCTCATTACTAAAAATGCTTTTTCTCCTACTGCCAACAGCAGGCAGTTGCATAATTTTGCATTATGTGAGGCCAACACGAAAGCTGGAGAACTGCACTGTAGAACTCTGGAAAAATCGACTCGAAGTGGAGCCGGTGCAACGGGCGACTGGTCTGAAACAGCGACTACCGGTGATTTGGAGCCCGGGCGTCGTCAACAGAACGTATTTATACGGAGCCGATACCTGCGCCAGCAACCGACTAACAACAATACGGCTGGCAATAGCAATAATACTACCAACAAACAAATCAGGCAACCCCCATTAACTCCTTCGGCCATGCAAATGTGCTGCGGCAATTACCAGCCCCCAAAGTGACCCACTCGCCCGATTCCATTCCCACCGAAAAAATGTCGGCACTGTCTGACTGTCCTGCATGTTGTCGGCATTGTTGTTTGTTCCATTCTATCTATTTTACAAAGGGTCGATTGGTTCCGTATAGAAGTAAACCAAAGGTGGCCAAATCAGAAATGTATTCTCAACCCTAAAGAAGTTGTAAAAAAAAGTCATGATTGCTCAAAATGAAAACATATTTTATTTTCTATAATTATTTATTATTCTTATTTATTAACAAATTTATTGTAAATAATGTAAACAGTATAAACTAAAATCCATCTTTAAAGCAAAAGTGTGGCAATCGCGGCCAGTGTGCATTCTTGACAAAACTGAACAAAAAAAGTTTTTAAAACGGCTGTCGAACGTTTATTGCGAGTGAAGAAAACGCCGCATGTGATTATGTATTAAAAGTATTAAATTTCTGCAGCTTCGTCATGGCATTTCATTAGTGTTTTTTAAACCCCTGTCATGAATGCATTTATCACAATGCACTTTTGGGTAAATTGCAATCCCTTTTAAATGCTTGGTGAATCATAAAAATTGATACATCATCACAAGTTTTTCCATTTACTTCAAGACAAATTCCCAATACATATTTCCGAGGTACGCAGTGTTCGGATACCAAGTTCTAAATAGTTTTTACAGTGACTCAGTACAGAACACGAACGGACAGAAAGTGACCACAATCCGTGGTCTGGAGCGTAGTGGCGTAATGAGAAAAAGTACATAACAATCGGAACCCAAACTCTATATATATTTAATACGCGGGGAAAGATATATGGATAGTTGCTAATTGATATGGACTATGGTCTGTGGCTATTGGAAGGTGCATGATTGATGACCCTGAGCAATGCCACATCGATCAGGACACGACTCTGGTTTTTGGCCACACGGGAAGGATACCTAATAATAGTAATTAAATGGTGGCACTCTGCCCGCCCACGAGGAATCCACAAGCATTCGCATTGTTCGCCCTAACTTTGACATAGTTTATTGTGCCTGTGAATCGATAACTAGTATTGATTTATACATGTGCCACCTGAAGACACATCGCGCATACGCCCCGTTGTCAAAATGAAACTCCAAAACAATCCAGTGCATGTTATTCTTGTCCCGGCGGAAGCCAACCCTTGGGAATGTGTTTACACTCACTAGGGTGTAATTGGTTTGCGCTTCGGGGCGAACCAAGTTATTGTTAATAAGCAAATAAATTGTCCACCAGGTACTTGCTGAAGGGTTCAAAGAACTTTACTTTACTGGCATGTACTTGCATTCATTTATTATACATTATCTCATTTTTAACATACATTTTTTGATGGTATTTTTTGTCCATTTTTTGTTTGTTATTCTAGCATGCATTTCTAGCTTACACATCAAATGAGGAAGCCAAAAACGGATATATGACACAAATATGATTACAGTGAGTTAATTTAAAATTCTAGATTATTATGCACATAAGTCTAAGCGTGGATTCTGCATTCACGAGCCGATTATAATTGTATTTTGTGTGCGTCAAAGAACTACAAAAGTATAGATTATAATTTGAAACAACGACCCCTGGACAGTTTGGCCTGCAATTCTGTGGTGGGCGAAACTTGATGCTGCAAAGAGAAAAAGGAATATAATAAATATTTCTGATCTACTTAGCATAGTGCCAATGTCAAATTCAGTTGTATATCGATTTAATCTAGACTCAGTCTTAAAAATCAATTTCTTCACAGTCACAGGAAACGCTCTTGTAATAAATTTGAATTCGTTAAAACGCCGAGAAACTTTATTTTCACGATTTGCCAATTGTTTCTTAATATCTCGTACTGATGGATCGCGTGGTTGGCAATTTGGAGAACAAGTTCAAGTGTTTGGTGAAGGCGGAGGGAAAGGAAATGGCCCTCAAGTTGGTGGGATTCTACGCCGTCGGCTGGACCCTCCGCAAGTTGATTAAGTGACGGGCTCGCATTCATACCCTTTCTCAACCAGTTGACTGTCAGTCGTTTCAGTTTTGTCCCCCTTTAAAAATTTTATGTACAAATAAATTGTGGTCTTACCTCAAATAAGTTTCAGTAGGGCACACTTGCAGCAGGAAGGGATCTTAAATGCCTGCTGCACCACGTCCAGTTTGCCCTCGTTCTCAATGCTGGCTAGGTTTTGCAGCACATAGTGCTGCCTGCAAATGGGCTTGTAATTATTCGCAAAGTTGGAGGCGTAATCACAGGGTAGATCGGCTCCTCTGGGGAATTAAGAAAGGATAAGAGTTAGCCAAGTTTTTGGCTCATTTTCCACTAAAAACGTTGGGTTTTTCTTTGTTTTAAAGGTCAATTTTAATTCATTCATGATCAAACAACTTATCTCCATACATTTTCTGGTAAGACACAATGTATTGTGTATCAATACAAATAAAAAAAGAAAGGAAGCAAACTTCGGCAGGTCGAAGTTTATATACCCTTGCAGTTATTACAAATCGATTTTTGCGCTGCATTTTGCCATCGTTTCTATGGCAACTATACGATATCGTTGTCCGATTTTAATTTAATTAAAACCATAGTTCCATAATATTAAAATATTACCAAAGCCCAAAGAACAAAATAAGTAAAAACAGCAACGTTATATTTTTATACCCTTGCAGAGGGTATTATAATTTTGGTCACAAGTGGTCACCCTATAAAGTATAAAATTTGGTAGGTCGTTTTATTTTTGGCCAATTAATACGACCTACCAGATTTCATAATTCATTTCGGCCGACTATATTCTACTTTGGTGTTTTTAAAGTTAGGAAGTTGGGATTTTTATGAGTATTAAGAATACATCATATGAATAATTTTGGAGAATATAATTTACAGAATATTCTGCAAGGGTATATCAACTTCGGCTCCGCCCGAAGTTAGCTTTCCTTTCATGTTTAGTTTTCTTCTAGGATTTCTTCTGTTCTTCTGCTCAAGACCAAATGATTTAAATTTAAATTAGATAAAACTAGCCTTAGCTTTTGTTGGTTTTAAATTCATTTAACTCACTCGCACTCCTCGAACTGAATGCCCTGTTTGTACTCCTCGTTATTGACTATCAACTGCCAGGTGTTGTCGGCCCTTAAGCCCTTTTTCGGGTACATAATCCTCCGGCTGGATTTACAGAGGTACTCCTCTTCATTGGTGGATCCCACGCGGGCACTCACGTCAGTGGGCTGGAGGTCGTCGAGGAAGAACTTGGCAAAATTAGTATCCAGCTTCGTTTTCAGGGCGGTCAGGTCCGGGTAGTTGTCCACCTGACTGCAAAAGGACTTGACCTCTTCGTTGCTATCCTTTCCGCAGGGCGGGTGGCCAGCGGTAGCGGTCGCATTTGCCAGAGGCATCGAAGTCGGCCGAAACTTGCCTGAGGAATCGGGGAAGACAAAGGCTAAAATTAGGCAAGCGCCAAAGGCAGTTGGCCAGTGAGTATGGGATCGATTTAGTCGTTAGTTGTAAAGCATGTTAGAGTTTCTAATGTAACTGAGCATATATAATCTATGGCATACAGGTACTTACTGTCCGAGGGTCGTCGGTGCTGGGCGGGCTGGTCCGCTTGCACTGTTTCCGGGTTTGCCTCCTGCAAATAGACGAACGTATCGTTAAATACCAGATTCAGCTTTCCGTCCGGGGAGCGCTGCACTTTGAAGTATTGATCTGGCTGGCTCAGGCTGTGATACTGATGGTAATGGTGTTTCGGTTCGGGGATCGGGGACTGATTCTGGGGCGGATCGCCAGGCTTTGTGGGTATGGGCATGAGGGGTGCACTGTCAGCGGTCGTTGTCTGTGCAGGTAAAATTTAATCGTGTTAGTCTTTAAGCTAATGTCAAAAAAGTGGCACAAAGACAACACAAAAAAAGATCTAATGAGCGTTGAAATGGGGATGCAGAAGAGGATGGAGGAAAAAATAAGTGCGAATTCGCATTTGAAAGCAATCGCCTTTGTCCCAGGGTCAATAAGATCACCGTTTAATAGAATTTTAATCTGATCAAGGTCGGTTATTTAAATTAAAGGCGATTTAAGAAATCTTTTGATACACTTACATTCCAAACGAAAAGACCCGGCTGATCACTCAATACAAAAGTTTTTCTGATGCTTTCTTCAATTTGATCGGCCCCGTGCTGTAGTGAAAACGTCGAAAGAAAAAAGACAAGACGAAAGGCTTTAGTCTCGGTTCAGAAAGGATGACCACACAGATACAAGATTTGGGATTCGGGATCGGGGAACAAGAGGATCAGTTTAGTGACAACCTGGGACAAAGCGTTCACACCTCTTTCGCTGTCAATTCAACACCCTTTACCTTCTGGGATTCCATCTGATATAAAATTGACCTTAACATTGTCACTTCCGTCGCTGCGTTACTTGCCGACGTTTCGGCGAGATGTCGCTTCGATATTTCGCAACTGATTAAAACTATCTGAAAAGGTGAGAGTTTTGTTTGCGGTTCATCAACATTGCCAAGACAACGGGGTATGAAGTCGTGGGACGGTGTTTGTTTGTTTGTCACTCTGACTCGCTCTGCCTGCCCTGTTGCTTTATTGCCGGCACTACATTTGCGTTTTCGAAAGGTTTGAACAGCTGTTTCTTGGGCAGGCGCAGTTTTTCTCTCACCTTCGGTTCAGTAGTTGAGACCCGAACCTCAAGATAGCAGCCGCTAGAGCTCAAAATCTGAGCTGATAATTTTGTTATGGGCAGAAGCAAGTAAGAACGATTTAATGATGGTGATAAAAAATGAAATATATTTAAAAGCGAGCGATCCTAAATATGAAATAACAAGCAAGACCATAAAATAAAATAACAAAATTTCCTAGTATAACAATGAGTGCACCGATAACCTCAAGACTAGTAAAAATAGAATAACAGATAAGTCTGCGTTTTAATTAACATGCATCTAAAAAAAAGTCTATATTATTATTTGGAAAAAATTTTAAAAATTACAAATGTATAATTTTGCGATTACACGTACTTCAAAATCAACATTTATTTCTTTTTGCTCTTTGATCTAAAATAAGAATAATTTACCCAAAACAAAACTGGGACTTCCTCGTTAAAAAAAAACGATATTTAGTGCCTGAGAGTTTTGAGATTTCCCGGAATGGTTTTTTCCCAAGCTATCAACCAAGCTATTAATCGCTTTCATCAAGGTTGTGGGTTGAGGCAGGTAAGTCAAACATTAGATAATTTTTCCATCCAAGGTTTAGGTTTTCCACGAACCCATTGGAACTTGGTTAAAACTAAAATATATCTATAGAACCGGTTCAGAGTGGAATTCGTGGAAAACCTGAAAGACGGACTTTCTAACATTCTATGTGCAACTTTCAATTTATATTATTATTTCGTTTTAATTGATGTTCTTACAGAGTGATCATCCCTTTTGTCGGCAGTAAATTACCTCAGAAGTCGTGTGCAGAATGTCTGGCGTTATTGATGTCAATTAATATTATTGCAATGCCGTTAATATGCATTCATTATATAGAGAATGAAAATTGCACATAACTTGCCTTTCGCAATGCAAACAGGTTTTCAATCCCTGACTAAATATAAACTTGATAATGCCCTTCGGGCTATTGAAATTTTAGTACAGCTACGAAAAATCTAAACTGATAAAGATCGAAAATAAATTTTTTAGGGAGTAGACCATAGCATGAAATATGTTGCAATGATATGAGAGTTAGATGAAGCAGAATGTAACACAAAACAGAAGCACATTCGAACTTTCATAACCAGAACGAACAACTTGTGAAATAGAAGCCAAACAATATTATTTAGTTACATATGCGTGACAAGGAACGTTTTGAAGTTCTACAACATTATGCACTTAATAAGTTTTTGAACTTTTACATTCTTTTAAATATTCTACGCAAATTCGAGTTATGTATGTTCGACTATTTCGGAATTCGGAAAAGAGTACTTACCGCAGTGATCAAGGCCAAGAGCAGCACCATGATTTTGAATAACGTTTGCCACATGGGTGTCATCGTGTCCGATGTCGAGGTAATCAAAGTGGTATATAACTATATATATTCTATGGACGGCGACCGTCTGCGTCGTGGATTAATATTATTATACAGAAGGAGATTGGCGATTCGGCTTATACAAACTGTCTTATTTCTACCACTTTGTTTTTATATCACCGTTGTTGTTGATCTTTTGTTTTGGGCTTTGTGTATATAAAAAATAAACAAACTGAGACGACTAAATGTTAATGCCGGGCTTTTATATTGGTAGCGGTTACTGTTTCCGTTGCCATAGTTGTCGACAGTGGGTATTTATTTATAAATATTTTGTGCGGTGGCTCTTTGTGATATGCTGTCTATTCCGTTTTATTTGTTTCCTTTGCACGTTTGCGAGACTCAGGCAGTCAGTTCAATTAGTCGGTTTGCTTTTCACTTTAGTTTCGCTCTCTCGCCGCTTTATGGAACCGTTTTTGGCTGGTCGATGGTGAAATGTCTTGATTTTGTTTTGTATTATTGGGCACTGATTAAGGATTCCGTTATCCAAGTTGGTTATTCCCAGATGGTTTGATCTTGGGCTTTTCGGTTCTGTGCGTCGGCTTGGAGTGACACGAAAATCGCGGTGCCCTGAGCTTTTATGGACCTGAGACCGTATGGCACCGATCTTGCACTTCAGTTTTATAGCGCGCGCTGGGATTTTCCTATCGGACCGCAGAGTTCCACCATATCTCCCGGTGATCAAGAGGCTTTAAGTTAATTCGGTTTTGATTTCTGCGATCGAGAACACACGACAGCGAGAGCGGACGATTGGGAGGCAACTAAACTGTCCGGAGAGTTTATACTCTGACAGCTCCCCAAACAATTGACAAGTGCAGCTTTAAACGAAGCTTGCCAGAGTGCGAGCGGGAGAGGGCGCTGGGAGAGAGCGAGACGGTTAGTGGGAGAGGGGGTAGGGGTGGTCGAGATGGTTGGAGAGAGCGATGGAGCGGTGTAGCACGATGCGGGAGGAAGCGAGAGTTTGAATTGTGTGACAACTGACTTTGCTGATAAACTTAAACATTTTGAATCATCTTGCACATAGAGAAACCATTCTCTCTAAGATTATAAAAAAAATATTCTTAATATAACCCACGTTTTAAATCAGGCTACTTTTAAACAGTATACCCCATAAAATTAAACTAATTCAAAACTTATAGTAAAGTCTATTTCTTGTCGCCCTAAAATATACTGTAGTCTAAAATTAAGTGAAGTATACATAACTTTGAATAGTTCTAACAAATATCGGACCAACTCGGTCCGATAAGAACCTCCTCAACATACTCTTGTTATAAATTTTGTTTTTTTAGCTTAAAGATTGTATTTGTTCATAGCAAACATTTGTTTATCAATTTTAAAAATTTCAACACATATGATTAACCGTTGCGTTTATGTTGTATACAAAAAAATGTTTTGACATTTTAATTGCTAAATCATATTATACTATCAGTAAAATTTAAAAACTCTGCGTTGAATAATACATATGTATATGATTATAGCTCTACCGAACCTCAGGCATGGAAGCAGCTGATAGCATTTTTCTTCAGAGTTTGAAGCTGACATTTTGACATTTTGAGCGACAGAGAAACAATCTTCAGATGGTTTTTCTGTTACTCACCGTTCAAAAAATCGCTATCAGTGCATCTCATAAATGCGCTACGGTGCATTTTATTTTCTTTAATTTAAAATAAAATGTTTCAAAACAAACTAATTAATGGAATATTTATGATTGGAATTCCCAAGAATCTTAGCTTTATGTTAATTACTACATAGTTACTAAAATTCGAATGGCCATAAAACTGTTCTATTAAACACCAATTAGAGAGTTTTTTAAATTACAGATAGTAAT
Organism: Drosophila fuyamai; assembly: GCA_018153365.1. Taxonomy (NCBI): domain Eukaryota; kingdom Metazoa; phylum Arthropoda; class Insecta; order Diptera; family Drosophilidae; genus Drosophila; species Drosophila fuyamai. The sequence goes on along the minus strand of JAECXW010000116.1, from coordinate 6,504,530 downwards.
ATAGTGCCTATTTTTCTGTTTGATCATTTCATTAATATAAGTTTCAATCGTAATAGTAACTGAATTTCAAATGTCCTATTAAAATAAACAAATAATAAGTAACAAATTCTCTTTCTTAAATGTGTATTTATTTAAATTAAATTTATATTTAAATATTGTACTTACTTGTAATATATTATAATTTATTTTTATTTAGTTTTGCTATCATTTTTTAATAATGCACACAATATTATTGCCAACATATCTCAAAAATAAGTCCAGCACTTGAAGGGTACCCCTTATTTGGCTAAGCCGCTGTTTTTATCAGGCTACAAACACCTGTTCGTGCTGAAAGTAAAAGTAAAGCCGGTCCAAAGCTCCCCATCAAAGCTCTAAGAGCTCACCTGCTCTCGGCACCACTACCACTAAAACTATCTCTTTGATAGACTCCATCCAATATCTAACAATTTATGTATTCCGAACGGGTGCCGCACACGTCAGTTCCGTTGGCGCACGCGTCATGAGAGTCACAGATCCAATGCGCTATAATTAGTGATATTGTATCTGGCATCAAGCGTGCAAAGTTGTTGGGAAAGACGGTGACTCAATTGGCATTTCCGAGAACCCCGGACAAAAAACCGCAGCTTAAAATCGCGCACTGCCAATATTTGCCATGTAACCGGCGTATGACGCAGTCGTATGAATGCATTTTTTTTGTTCAGTGGTTTATGGTCCATCAGACAAAATGTCATTCGCTCAGGAAACCTTGAACTTGCCTCACAATATGTATGTTGGTACTTTTTCTACAAATAAAGATATCTCCCCCTTGCATTATTAGCTGATATAAAGCGATTTCGCAGAACTATAGTTGCACCAGAAATTCATAAGAATTTATTTTATCAATAAATACGAGAAAATACAAAATAAAAATACAATAAAGGGGAATTGTAAAGTTTAAGTGGGTATGCGTGGGTTGCAATCTTAATGGTTTCATCACATATTTTTTATAGCTTATTCTAGTACAAAAAAAAAGTTTTGTTTGTATTTGCTTGTCACATCAATTGAGTGGATACAAGCTCAGCTGTATGGTTACTTTTAAATAACACATTGTTGCATAATATTTTTGAAAACTTTTTGCATACTTTACGGCCCGAATAAATTTGGATGCCTATTTGTAGGCCAATTTTAAAAATATTGAATAAAGCTAACTTGAAAACCCCTTTTTATGATGCAAGCTACATTTTTTTTAATTTAACTATGTATAAGTTGGTATTTATCTTGTCATAAACAGAGTTAGTAAACGGAAATGCTTAAAAACATATAATTAGTCATAGCCATTGAGTTTGTCTGTAAAAGTTGTACAGCTTAGTTCAGTAATTTATTGGAAAAGGTCAAGTATTTTCACAATGTTTCACAATAGTTCCAAAGTTTTTTGCAATTAGATAAATTTAAGAAAAAATTTTAAAAAATAAATTTTATCACCAGAAGTGGCTTCTTTTTTAATTTCACCTTAACCTTTGATTTTAGATGTACTCAGTAATTGGCAGACTGTGCGTGTCTAGTAATTCAGGTCGCAGATTAGGTAACATTAGCTACTCTAATATCCTCCACAACAAAAGAGTCATAAATTTATAAGGTCCCAAAAGAAAAATGCGTAAGAGACAAGGTGAATGAGCAGCCATTTTTCTAACAATTTTATCCATTTAACCTAATAGTTATTAATCGAGAAGGAAACAGCTTTATTGCGGACCAACTAATCGATGTGGCACCTCGTCCGGCAGCTTGTAATCTGGAATGTTATTTGGGAATTAGCCAATAAAGCGAGGATGGCCCAAAAATCAGGGCAAGTCAAGCGAGCCAGCTCCCGGGTCAAGTTAATGTGAAAATGGTGAAATACGCTTAATGACAGCTTGCTCATGCATGTGTGTCCAAGCGGTAATATCTCGGTGTGTGTCCGACTGAATAAATAATGAAATTGCATTGCACATTCAATAAAATATTTTCAAACAGGCACAATTAAAGCGGCACCTGAGAAAAATGTGGACGCACCACTTGGCAAAATGCAATTTCAGCCATGACAGCGCCACATGCCAGCGTATTTCTTGTGCGTTCGCCTCGAAAATAAACATTCGAAACAGGCAACCAGGACGAGATCGCAGCTGTTGCTCAATTTGTCGGCCGAATCGATTACATCATAGCCATAATCTCTGCTGAATTATTTTGCATTTTCTTTTTTTGGGGAGTGGGGACATGAAAAATGGAGATGCCCCTTGCTGAAGTGCTAGGCAAATATCGGTTCAAACGCCAGGCGGGCTTTCACTTTTCCCTGGCCAGCTGGCTGGCGTTCCATATCCATATCGGTCTTTACAATACTGCAAATTGAATTATGCCATGCGGTTTCCTCTCAAATAGACACACAAAAAATATGATAGAAATCGACCAAAAAATGCCGAAAACGAGTTCATTTCCGATATGGCATCTCAGATATATTTGTCTCCGGTGCAGCCAAACATTTGTGAATTTGAAGTTGAAGTTCATTGCGCAACTAACGAGCAACTGCAGCAGGAAGTCGAGGAAGTGGACTCTTTGGTGGCTTTGGTGTTCGGAGTTCGGTGCTCGGGTATTTTCTAGCATTTCCCAATGCGCAGCGGCCTGTTATCGCACTTCACGTTACACTCTGAAAACTTTTCCCAACACATTTTTACATTGCGCTTATTTATTTTTGCCTGCTCCTCTGGCAATTGCCCCACGTCAATTAACAAAAAAAAGCGCAGCACTAGCAACAGAGGAAAACCCGTGAAAAGTGAGTGAAAAATTAAAAGCACATATGTGTTTTTTGGACTCGGACTTTGGTTGGATAGTGATGAAAACGATTGATAAAACCCGATCACCAAAATGGCAGGAAGTGGCACTCTGGAGCGAGGCACTTTATATTTATTTATTTATGAGAGGTCTCAGGACACGAATTCCTGTGACAGTAATGAATCAATTTTAATTGTAAACTTATTGCATTCCTGTATCTCATCGCTTCTTTCATCTGCCATTTTCTGATATAAATTGTATGTGAAATTCAATAAGTTACTTCCTTCCTGCTTAAATTTGACCGGTTGACGTTAGATAGTTTTTATTTTTTATCGCTGCAGTGGCGTATACGCAATGATGGGTGCGGGCCATAAGCTACGTTAAATTGGATTCACTTTCTGTGCATTCAACTTGAACTGAATGGCCACGTTGTCGGTTCAACAGAAATTTAACTTAACCACAAATTATCCCAAGCAAAGGAAAAATGAACAGCTCCCAGCTCTACTCTTCAAGTTGACAACCCAATAAACAGCGGATGAAATATACAAACAATATTAAGAAAACAATTGAGCAGAGAAAAAAGTGAATGGCGAAATTTCCACGAATTACGAATGGCCTTCAAATCGTTTTAAGATTTCAATAATCAATTAAATGTTCAATAATACAGAAAATAATTACCTTTTAAAAGACTAAAACATATGTTAGAACTTTTATATTCAGTACTTTAAAATATGAAACTAAATACAATCATAATATTTTGGTTTTGCAAAATATTTTTCAGGTATCTAATCACTTTTAAATGGGAACGAGAGAAATGCTTTCCTAAAAATTATTCAATTTCCTTAAATATTTACAAAATAATCACAATGAATGTTCTATTTAACATGATATTTTGTTAAATCCCAATAATTTGTTTAACAATGTTTCAAAAAACCTTTTTTTCTGCCATAGGGTACTACCACTTAAAACCTTTTACGGCAGCTACCGCCCCCAATCGCAATTATATTGTCCCATTAGTATATATTCGCCAACTATTACATGAGTCGGGGCTTTTCTTTTTATTTATTTTGCGGCTGTTTGCCTTCCCCCGTCTTGTTTCCTTTTGCTGTTTAACAAATTTACAGTTTGTTAACTACGAGAGCTTAAGTATTGTGTTTGGGTTAAGTTTTCCTCATGCTCATTTCGCGTTTTGCATTTATGCAGTTGCAGTTGCAATTGCAGTTGCAACTTCAGTTGGCGGTTGCAGTTGGTCTGTCTGAGCCCATTTCACTTTCGGTTAGATAACTGTAGTCCGGTAAGAGGTGGGTATTTTTTGAAACGCAGATTTGCCTACGTAGGACTTACGCATTTGGCCCGACTTTGTCACCAGGTAATGAAGCAGGCAAGCAGCTGAAACTGTCGTTCCAACTCCCATTGTTTGCCTCGGCACATTGTTCGCCTTAATTGTTTGGCACATTTACAAATGAACCGCTTTTGACATACTGACAGTGAACTCTCGTCGAGAGGAGGGCCTAAAAGTTGACTTGCACCCATTTGTCGCAACATTAGATAATAGCCTCAAGTTCGCATTGTGTTGATTTTTTCGGGGCTCAGTTTTGGACTCTGCAGTTGAAGGCTTTGATCAGTGAGCAACAGGCCTAGGGTCAAGGTTGTTGCTCTTAAATAAGCCAGAGATGGAAGATCAAGTAAACGTTTTATAATTTCATTAAAACTTATTCGAAATGGATCGAAAAATTATCAACTAAAACCAAATATTGGCATTTTGCCCTAATATTTATTATTTATTATCGTTGGTCTAAATCCATATTTAACCGAAACCATTAACCATTTTACAGAATATATTTAAAGCTCTCATGGAAACCATAATTTAAAAAAAAAGTTCACAAGTACTAATAAATTGAATAAAGAAAAAAAAAGAAGAAAACACCTTAATTGTATTAGAACCCTTGATATTGCATTTTTTAGGTTGTGATTTACACATTATTTCATTTGTTTTCTTTTTATGTATATTTCTTATTATTTTTTATCACAGAAATTTGTAATCTAACTAAATACTTTTTACTAAAGAGTTATACTGTGATAAAACAATGAAGCCAAAAATTGTCTTTGCTTTACTTCTTTCGATGACGACTTTTCCATTAGCGAGCTCTTAGCGATCACTCCATTTCAAGTTCGTTGCCTCAGTCTTTCGATTGGGCCATGTCAGAAAACGAAGTCAACGGTGCTGTTTTTTCAGCAGTCGAACACGTTTAAGCCACCGCACTTAATGAGCCGCATTGCAGTTTTCGGATTGCCACATGATGGCTTTGCCACTAATGCCGATGCCACTCGAAACGCATTGAACCCCATACACTCGTTTATCGCCAAGAGGCTGCCACCCGCTCCCGCGTGTGTCATGAAAATGTCGGCAATGTTGCCGAAAAAATACATAAAATAAATTGTAACGCAAAAAGAGTAGGAAAGAGAGGGCAACACTCTTAACCCCCTGATTAAGAGCGTGCCAAAAAGACCCCAAAAACATCTCAAAATGCACTCGCGCCGGCGCTCTCCGGTGATTTCTTTAAATAAGCCTCGGAAGTGATTTTCGAGCACAGTTCGAGCGCAGACGTTGCCGAGATATAAGTCGCAGTGGAAAACCCCTGATCGGAAGACTCGAATCGGTGAAAGAAAGTAGAGAGTGAAATTTTGTGTGCGCTCCAAACCGCTGAGACGAATGCCGATGACAAAACAAACGTGAAGCGAAACGGTTCGAAATCGAAGTCGAAAAAGTGCGGCGGCCAAGTGCCAATTGCAAGTGACCAAGTGAAGAAAGTTGGTGTAATAGGGAGACAGCGAAAAAAATAATACAAATATAATCCAAGGACGTCATCGGTAAAAGTGAATTTTGATCTTGATTAGCCGACCAGCTAATCCAAGGCCCAACTTCAGCTAATCAACCAGCAAAAAACGCAGCTGCACGAAATGAAGGTAAGTCAAAGGATACCGCAGAGAAAGTTGATTCGAATACTGGACTAATTTGAGCATACATATCTGCAAATACCCCGTACACACCGCCTCCTTAATAACAATATCTCGTTTATGCAATTTCTTTGGCAAACAAGTTCAAGTGCAAGGCATTCTGCACCAAAACCCGTTTTATGTTGGCCACACATCGCTGACTTTATTAGCTAAGCCCCAGCTGCGTGATGTCTATCGCGCACTCTCGCATAACTAACACAAAGAGATGCGTTCGTTACGCAACCCGTGGATAACCCAAAAATCCCAATCGATGGCTCACTGCACTCGAAAAGAGATGGACTCGGAACCTTATGTCATGACTCGCAAGAAGTGGTGACCATTTGACCGAGTGTGAAGGTAAATGTCGTGCATAATTATTATGTCAGACATGCGGGCTTCTACCCGTCAGCGGGTTGCTTTCGAAAATCGTTAAGAAATTTGAATATGGCCCAAGTGAAGCTATGTCAAACGAAAGACGACAAAGCAGGTGAAGCGAGTCACACACAGAGACACTAAACGAGTCCGCAAACTGAACCTACCGCAATTAAATTTTCAGTCAAAGTTGAGGTAGCTTGTAATAAATTGTTTAAAAAACACAGTGTAGGCATTCTGCTTATTCACAATTAAGCAATAATATTAAATATGCTAATTGATTGTGAACACGGAAAAAGAGAGCGAGAGTGTAAGAGCCACCAAGCCGGCAAATACAACACTTTCACTCTCAGACCAGTCAAAATATTGGCCGCAACAATGAGCAAACAAAAAAAAAGAAAACAACAAACAGTGTCGACCGAAAAAAGCAATCAAAGAGATGAGGGGAGGATGGCAAAATTGGCATTGGCAAATATTGGCCAATAGTTCAATATGCCAACGAATTCAAGCGAATTTCGCACTCAAATTGCATTCAGTTAATTACTCAGGTGAACTATAAATAATAATTGTTTTCAACACAGCCACATCGGCAATTAACTTTCAATTATTTTATTACTTCTGCCACTGATTTATATTTGCTTATGCAATCCCAAAACGAAGAACAATATTTATATTGATTAATTAGTGCATTTGTATGCAGCTTGCAATGGGCCAATTGTTTGGGCCAGGGCTAAGTCAATTTATGTATTGTATAAGAAATCACAACATATTTGGCCAGTCATAATTGAGGTTGCGCCATCGCGGGGAGAAAGGCTGCCAATTTAATTAATATTTTTCGAGGCGGTTCCACTTTAACCCAAATAAAAAACTAATTTAAAACGCATTTGTCAAAAATATCAATAACGCCAAAAAATATTTCCTAACCGATTTACCGACCTGAATTCGGTTAAATTTCACAATTAATATTTCTCATTATTTCGTAGTAAGTGTGTTGCAAAACCAATTTCTGAAAAACAAGTCAAACTTAATATCAACAAATGTTTCCTCTTATTTCTTCAAAATGTACGTCGATTTAAAGTGTTCGTTGTTATTCAATGAAAGGAAATGGTTGCAACTCACGAACATGTTATACGTTAAACACAATTGTTGGGGAGTTTTAAAGATACAATAAAGATTTGTAGTTAGCAGACTCAAGAAAATATGTTGTGTTAAAGAATGTAGAAAATTTATTATTAAATAAATAATTTTTTAATTTGATTTTCTTAACACCAGGGCATAATTTTTACCATGATGTAAAGTCAAGTTATACTGAGCATAATTTTAAAATAATTTTCAATATAGGTATTTTTCATGCAAGGGAGCAAATCTTTAACAAAGTCTGATAATTCGATACACTTTAGTTCAAGAGTTATCTTATATATTTAAAAAAATACTTTTTAATGTATTATTTTGTATGTCCAACAGTTCCACTAATAAATTTTTACACGGTTTTCAATTAAGTCATAATAATTACACCAATCCAAACCGCTTCCTTAAAGCATTAGTCTGAAAACCAATTAGCATACCGTCGGCTTGATGGTGCATGAAACGGCTATGGACGCCGCAAGTCAAAGCAACGTCTTAGCCTCCCGCTTGGCCAAATTGGTTATGACCATAGCCCCCAGCCACCCCCGCCAATTAGGCTAAGTTTGCTCAACTGTAAACCGAGTAATAAAGGGGTAAGGACGGTTTGCATATGCAAAGCGAGGATTACGGGTAAATTTGCATCGGCGGTAAGTGGCAGATTATGATTGCACATGGTGTGCGTGTGTGCGACAGTTGACAAATGAGTGCACAGATGTGGCAAGCAAACGAAACCACCAAGAAAAAATGATGGTGGTGCAACCACCGCAGCGACACATTTTGACAATTGAATTTTCCTTATTTTCTATGACCATTGTTGGAGCTGTCACGTAAAATTTGAACAGCTTTTTAAACATATTGCGCAACTTACTGTAATTTTTTATAAATTAGCTGATATATTTTTGTATATATTTTCAAGTATTTATCTATTGATATACTCGTAAATAGGTCTTCAGACTTAGTTTGCTGCTGGTGGCCGCTCTGCCCCTGATGTGCCACGCCCTCCCCGCCACCGATAAATCCCTCTCGCTGGAGGACACAGACCTGGACAATGAACCGGGCGAGAGTGTGAAGGAGTCGCAGGTCCAAAAGCGATCCGGCAGCTTCGACTACGTGGCGCACCTGAAATCCGGCCTGCTGTCCGGAATTGGCCAAGCCTCCGCCTCAATCGCCTCCGGCAGTTCCGGCGGAAGCAGCGGGGGCGGTGAAAGCTACAAGTCCCACGAGATTGTTGTCCATGTAAGTTGATATCCACATTTCCACGACCCGATTTTCCAGCTGGGATTTCCCAGCTTTTCTGTGAACTCCGCAAGTCGATAGTTAGCAAGATAATTGCCAAGATATTATTAATAAAAAATTTTTAAATTTTAAATTCAAATATTAAACACTAATGAAATGTAGAGAGAGTGTATACAGGAAACTTAGACTCACAGTGTTTAGTTGCTAATCAAAACTAGTTCGTCTTTATTTTTTAGAAATTCGATCATGCAATTGGGGTTCATAAAGCAAAGCACGAAAACTAGTTAATATCACCTTCATTTCCAGGGCAACTCGGTGGACTACGATCCGTGGTCGTTCAAGAAGTCCGTTCTGAACACCATATTCCAGGCGGTCAAGGCCATCACCGGCGGGGTCACCGCGCTCAAGGGTCAGCTGATCAAGGGCAGCGGATACGCGTTGAGTGCGGGCGGCAACTTGGTGGCCGCCGGCGGCGACAAGGTCACTGACGTGGGCAAATCGATCATCAACTCGGCGCACATCAACTCGCACACCTATGCCACTAGTCACTCCTCCTCCGGCGGTGGTGGTCTCTTTGGCAAGCTGACCTCCTTGTCGGGCGCCTCCTCAGGCGGCAGCAGCGCTCACAAGACCGTCTCTGCTCCTGGACCCGTCCTGCATCACGAGAGTAAGTACACTCAGCGAAAATATCAAAAACCTTTCCCCTAAATCAATATACATTCAAACCAAATACGGTTTTTCATGGCAAGAAACTCCGGGCTATCTTTAAAAATAAAAGTTAAATAGATAATATCATTAAAAAGAAAAGGACTTTTTAACACAGTCTTAATGTAAGTATATCTTAACAGTAGTATTTTGGTTTCATCGATATTCATTCAAAAGTTAGGGAGTGATCGTAAATTGGTTCCAAATATTTATCAATTATGTAAATCATTATAACCCATTAACAAAACTGGGTCAAGTTTAAACAGTGCAGTTCGAAATTAAAATTCAGCGATACATATCTAATTTTCGTTTGCCAGATTTAAATAAAACTTATCCATTTTCACTCATGCGTGTTTGGAAAAATAATACAGTTGATATTGACTTTAAATATTGTGGTTACTTTCCTAATACTTAAAAGCATTTTTCTGGAAATATTCGTAAAAACCAAATGTAGGATAAAATATTTTAAGGAATGTACCTTTTTTTAGTTTGGAGCCAATATCTTCTTAATTGAGAAAATTGGACTAGGTCGCTTATATGCTATTTTTATCCAATGTATATGCGCTTTTCCGTTGGGCCGTGAAATCAAAACATATTGTCTTTCAATTACGTAAGGCAGTTGCTGAACTAGATGCATGACAATCAAGCCGCCTAATAACCAACACAGCCCCACCTGGCCAAAACGGAAGAGGCAACTTCCAGCACCGATTTAGCCGCAGATCCAATGGCCAAATCAGAGCGTGGAGCGTACAATGAACCTGGCCGGCAACTTTCGTTTTCGCCAGCAACCCGTTCCATCGCCGTCTGCGTTCCATTTTGGCTAAAATGTCTCCGCATTTGTCTCGTTGCAGCGATCACCACTTACGAGATACCCACTGGCCACGCCAGCTACGGTCCGCCGTCGAAGCCGCCGTCCTATAGCAGCGCCACCCACCAGTACCTCCCGCCGGTGGGCGGGGCCAGCTACAGCGGCGGGGCGCCCTTCAGCGTTAGCCATCCGGCGGCCTTCGAGTCGCCGCCCAGCAATTATTTGCCATCGGCCTATGGACAAGATGGTGCGTAGTTCTGTTGGGCCTGGTCCTGTGTAAATAATCTCTACTGTACATACTATCCTCCAACTAACCAAGGTGATGGGTTCATAATTCGTAATTCGCCATTGATAAACTATTTATCTAAGCGGCAATATGTAAATAGATATTTTGTAATGTAAATATGTATACAAGGAGCTACGGAAATCAAACAACATAGAGAGATGACTTAAAAACTAGCTGAGTAAAAATCATCGCACCAATGAACATACATATAAGTCTGCAAAATTAAAAACATTTTGGTCTTTTGAGATTTCTGTAGCACCTCTATTAGGGATATGTGAATAAGATATATACTTATACTTATTTTAAGAAATTTTAAAGCGTGTTCCAAGCAAAAATATGTCAAGTCGATGGACATTGTATAAATGTATATATGTAAAAAATTTCTATAAGAGTATCCCAAAGACAATGACAGGCTTTAGCTTGTCACATTAACTTGCAATCGCAAATCACTCAGCTTCATTTGCATACTCAAGTGCCCCGCCCCTTTGTCCCACCGCCTTTTTTTGCGGCCCTCATCTCATTTCCGCACGTAGCAAACAACGAGAGGAAAGTGAAAGCAACATCATCAGTTGCTCATAATTCGTGAAGACGAAGCTAAAATCCCACAGAGGCATTGTAAACACTGTAAATATTAACACTACCAGTCGAAATCTCTCCTTTTTCAGCCATACCCTCCATTAACGTAGGGGTAGGCACCGGCAACTTGTTCCAATGACACATTTCCTAGGCTAAGTTTATTCGATTTTTTAACACATTGCGCAAGCGAACATTAATCGATTCATTGTACATAAAAACATTTAATAAATTATCACGTCATCCATGTGTCTGTTAACAACCAATAGTACTTAAACGAATTGTACAGATATTAATGGAGCCATTTGCAGTGGCCACATGTCGCATACTTGATAAAAGTGCGCGTACTTATTTAGTCAATGGGCCGTTAAAGAGTCTAGAGAAAACCTTCAAAAAAATGCGGTCGGTCAACTCTTCTCATTCAGCTAACCAAAACTAAAACCGGAATTCATCTGTGATCATCCTGAAGGCAGCCCAAGAATGTACAAAATGTGTAAAGTAAACCAATAATTTTGTTCAAAATAAACTAAAGTCATCTAACACCACAAACCCACTTTACAGAGAAAAATGTATTTCTTTATCAACCAAGTTACCTTTAAACCCGTTTTGAGTCCTTTTTAATATTGCTATACAAAATATGTATATTTTCAAAATAGTGTTGAACATTTTTATTATAATCAGAAATGTTCAAATTTCAACTAACCAAAATTCAAAATTAGAAATATTTTTGCTCTGTGCACCTACAAACGCTTACATCAACAGACCAAACCAAGTGTAAATACCCAAACATACCCAAAACGCAAATATTTAAATTGGTAAATCTAATGAAATCTCACTCATTGCATACACATCTCGACAACAACAACAACACCACCACAACAAACCACCACATACACCCACCCACTCAAAACAACAAACAAAAACCGGCAGCGACCAGTGCAAATAGCAATGACTTTAACATCTATGGACGACACACCAAACTGTCGGATGAAGAGGCACGAAAGGCGGCACTACAGCTCCAGGAGATCCTCAGTTTATTGCCCAACGGGAAGACGGAGTATACGGCCTCCAAAACTGTGGCTCTGGATACAAACTTACCAACTGGAACGGGCTTGGAGCAGGCAGAGGTGTACAATAGTTACGGAATACCGTTGCCCAATAACCTGGGCACTTTGGAATCGCTCTCGCACACGGAATCTATAACTGCTGCCTACAATCCTGCCTCCAAGAATCCAGCAGATGTTTACCACCAAATGGTGAAGAGACCATCCCCATCCGCTGAGGAACTCTACATTCAGAAGCACCCAAATGAGGGCTACGACTATGCACCACCCTCTCCAGCTGCACCACCAGCACCACCACCGCCAGCTGCGAGTGATTACAGGGTGGAGAATTACCATGCCAGCAAGAGTAATGCCCTCAAGGATCTGACGCCCATTATCGCCGCCTTGGAGGTGGCCAAACGGAAGGGAAATAGCCACGGAAGTGGACCCGTCTATTCCATTGAAAAGCAGGTGCACAAGCAGTCGCCGCACTTCCAGTACTTGCCCCCAGTGGTGCAGAAGTCCAAATACGTGTACAGTGCACCACCACCGCAATACACAGGACACAGTGGTGGCTACAAGGTGCGCCGCCATGTGGCGGGCGGAAAGCACCCGAAACGCGTCTTTCGGCCGCAGGACTACGAGATACAGGATCCACTGATGTTCAACCGACTGCTGGAGGTTTAATGGAGGATCGTCTGTAGTCCTTAGCTTATAGTCCTCTAAGTCATGTCCAGCATTTACCTATAACTTATTTATGTTCCCGTTATCGCAATCATTAATCGTAATTAATTATTTATTGAGCTTCCCAGAGATGGCGGGCAATAAAGCGAGTCATAGATTTGCATCCGAAAAACCCAAGCACAGCATGCCACAAAAAGAATCCCAGCACCACCACCACCCTTATCAGGCACTTTCTCCTCTCGCACACCCACTTTCCTGCGCTGTTACACCGCCTAAACAGAATCGGGAACCCTTCTCACCTCTCACCGATCTCTTTGCAGTCTACCATCAGTAGAGGACGATGAGGAAGCTGTGGACCACGCCCATTTCGTTTACAGCACTGTCCATCTCCACGTATCCTAGAGTTAGTCAAACCGTTCCTGCCTATTCCGAATCTATCCGCTGTCACTTCCCCTCATTCTATATACATTTCCGATCCGAAGAAATTGATTGAATTTTTCCATCCTAAGTTTAAGTATTTAAATTAAATAAATCGTTGAATACACTCTGCGATTTTTTTGGGTCTTTGTTCAAGGGAGCTTTAATGCCTAAAAGTATGTTACACCAAAAAAAAAATTCATGTAACGTTGATGTAGATGATAAATAGTAAAAATACAAATACAAGCTAAAACAATTTGAATGTTTTAAATAGTTACCAATATTTTTTGTAGTAAAAAACACCAAAATAAAACCAATTTATACTATTGGTGATAGTAAGAAAACTTTTAAAGGTAAAAACAGATTGTATATAATAATATCTTTTTCACTTTTTTAACTCTCTTTATGTTATATGCGGAAGCCTGAAAGTAGGCCACAAAATGGAATACCTTTTTAGTTCCAAATCAAAATTTTTCTTTTTGTTCATTACTGTAAGTACATTGTTAAATATACATATATTCAAATTTTTGTTATATACTTTCAAAAAATCATTTAGTGTATTAATAGGGAATTTTTATTATCGCTTAAAAAATCTCAGGGACAGGGCACACTTGTGCGATTAGGACCTAGAAGCAAGGAATCTCTGGGTTATTCAGGAGGATGGGGACTGCAACCACCTCTCATCTCGTAGCTCAGTAGTAGCCGAAGGTGATGTCGTGCAGCGGCTGGGCATTTCCCTGTGGCAGAGCGTAGTCCCTGGCTAACTGGTCCAGCAACCCTGAGCCACCTCCTCCGCCACTGCGGGACTGTGGTTGCGGCTGTGGTTGGTAGCTCGGCTGCTGCTGCTGCACAGGACGAGCGATGGGCCCCTGGGACTGGCCGAAGCCCACCGGTTCCAGGAGTGGACGTCCTCCGGAGGCGGGAGCCAGGAATCCCTGAGCCCGGGCGCTGCTCGGAGCTGGGGATGCGGGGGGCAGGGCGTAAACGGGCCTGGAAATCCGCACGTTCGAGGGTCCGTCTCCGAAACTCTGCGATTGCGAATAATCCGGTTCGGGGCGAGCGGGACGCTGCAGTGGCGAATATAGCACATCGGTGGTGCGCTGGGCTCCGGGAATTTGGATTCGTGGCGGTGCCGGACCCACCGACGGTTGGTGATGCTGTTGTGGCAGATGCTGTGGCTGCGGCAGAGGTTGTGGCTGTGGCTGCGGCTGTGGTGCATACTGAACCCGACGTGGTGGCTCCTCCTCCTCCTCATACTGCACGTACTGCGGCTGTGGTTGGGGTTGCGGGCGTGGCTGTGGGCGGGACTGGGGCTGGGGACGCGGAACGCGCTATAAAAAGTAATCTTTGTCAATCAATTATTTCAGAAGGTGTATCTCCTAACTTACATAGGGCTTCTGAGGACGCTGTGGTACCGGCTCATCCGCATAGTCTGGTTCCTCCTTGGCAGTTTCGTCCACCAATGTGGGTGGAGCCACTGTGATGCCTTCTCCGGAGGGCTGGAAGCCGTACTTATTGGCACCGTACTCTACCACACGAACCTTTCCGGTCTCATCCACATATCCGTATTTTCCTTTGACTTCGCCGGTGGCTAACTTTGTCTCGATTTTGAAGGAGCCATCGGCACCTTCATAGCCATACGTGTAGGAGCCGTCTTCATTGTGCCTGATGAGGAAGTATTTAATAATAATAATAATAAAATCAACATTCTTAAATAATGGTAATATGGGTATTTAGGCAAATATTTTTAGATATAATTGTCTTATGAATTACTTAATATAAAACTTCTTTAGTAATTAACATCATTAAAAATATATAATATAAATTTAATAAAATTGAAATAAAAGTTATAAATATTTAACTGTTAAATCCTTCTTGGTACTGACTTGTTAATCTGCTTAAGGATGGCCACTGGATCAGCTCGTGGCGCTTCGGCCCGGGCGGGAGCTGAATTGGCTCGCAGGCGGAGTGGAGCCGTCCGTGGTGTGTTCTCCTGGTAATCCTGATAGTCCTGTGACCTCACCATACCCACTCCCAAAATCAGGGACCCGACTAAGAGCACGCGTTGCAGCTGTAAGAGACATGAATCATTTTAAAGTCAATTACATTTGTGGTGATAGGATATACACTTGATTTGCTCTGCTTAGTGAAATGGCAACCGGTTCGCTAATTGCACCTTGTCTACCAGAAAGGTTGGATTTCCACCTCGCCTTTGGCCACCGGAATACCTTGACAGTGCATCGGTGTCTGAGCGGTACCAAGAATGCCAGACGACAACGATGTCTACAAAAGTCTTAAGTCAGGCTTCCTTTCACTTTTCCGCCGGCCAATGACACCCTCAATGCCAAGCAGGAACCGATACCCCGGATCCAGTTGCATACACTCAAAAGAAGTAGGCAAAATAACTTCTATGATAAAATCATAATAAAATGTTTAACTAAATCCAAAAGGTTTGTTCCAGAATTTAATTAAAAATCAAAAAAAAAAATGCAGTCCAATGTCATTACCTTTTTTGACAAGAAGTGAATGAACCTAACTAAATTGTTAAACAACTTTCTGTTTTGTTGCGTTTATGAACTTGTATTTAAATGACTTAAGATTAAGAATGATTACAAATAAAAATTAAATTTAATTTGATTTAAATAATTTTAACCAATCAAGAACAAAAGGCTCTATATTTGTTTTTAAAAGTTATTGGTAGGTGCATTTCGAACTTTCAAGTATTTTAAGGTATTTTTTCCTGAGTAGAGCATCCGCAGTGAAGTTGCATAAAGGTTGTGCCCAGCTGAAAACCCAATCCCAGTGACACGCGATATGGGTCTGGATGGGATTATTTGAGTGCCCACCACTGGGCATGGAAAATGCAACCGGGAAGGAGGATGCCGGCGAAGATGCAGGGGAATGCCAATTATCGTTGGCCAGCCCCGTGACTCCCACACAGCGCACACATCGCAGCTGCAATTGGGTAATCCGGCAGCTAATTCGGGGAGAGAAAAACCCAAAAGAGGCAGGCGCACAAATTATGTATGGGAAGCTGGGACAAAGTTCCCACACTTGCCGAAATGTGTTGCAAGTATGTGATGCGGCAACGTTCAGATGCATTCGTGGCATGCAAATGCCAAAGAAATTTGCGGGAAATTATTGAATCACAGGGAAACCAAAGGTGGCTTTTATAACCTGTGACTTTCTATATTTATGTAATGTGGTAAGCAATAATATTCACAATATTTAATGTTTTATTTTATTGATTTTTTCCATAACATAAGCTAACATAAGCCCAATCAAAACTATAAAAGCATTCATAAGAGTGCATTACTTTTACTTCCCATCTCTAGGCTTACTTAATTTTCAATTTAAAATTGGCTTTAAACAAGTCCAGATGGAAGTATCATCCCAGCCTGTCGACAGTTTTGGACAAGAGTCAATAAGCATCGATGACTAGAATCGAAATCTGGTTATTTGGCTTACTCCTTGTTGGCATTTTGGACTCTGGTTTTTTTGCACATTCGGAGCATTCCGCATGCCGAAACCTTTCACTATCTAGGCTGCATGTGCCGCAGCCTTGGTGCGGCGGACAGGTGGACGGACAGGTAGTTAGATACAGGTACAGATATAGATACAGATACATCCAGGCCACGACAAGCTCGGGGGACCCAATGCACCGAAACCAGCCAGAAACTGACCAAAAAGCTGACTGCCGCGTGTGAACTGAGCCAAAGTTTGCCTTTGATATTTTCGCGCTGGACTGGAAGGGGAAACTATGCGGCTGAAGCGAGCTTGTTAGTGTGGAACTTGTGCTGATTGAAGTTCCTGCAACTTTTTTCTCAAGAAGCTGCGTCGTTCATAAATTATGTCAAAATCCAGTTACCAAATTGGGTGCCAAGTGGAGTGGATGGTGGACTGGATCGGGCACAAAGCGATGGAAAATGTCGCTTGTAGCCAAGCTGAACAATTGCGATTGGGGCTGGGAGCAAATTAACGGTTCGCTCGATTTGCATAGCAAATTATGCCATATTTGCACAACAGTCGCCGCAACGTGATGACGTAAGTTTACAGATCAGTACCTCCCCTCCATAAATCTAGGGATCTTAAGCTATACACCCCTTAGCATTTGTAGCCACGCATTCGGGCTCTCGAACGACCTTTGGTATTTACCACCCACCGACACATATATACGCCCACTCACATACCACTTTCATGTTTAATTGTATCCGCTGATTGGCTTTTGTGGGGCCAGCTATTTCGAATCGATTAAACCCTGAATGCAATCACAAAAGGCCTTCGCTGGCAACACCCAGCTGAATATCGAGTGTCGAAGACAACAAAGCACTTTCAATTTCAATTCCAAATCCAATCCCCTAATGAACCGGGTGACTATCTCTGCAAATCGGCCTAATCTTCGGACCGACTTCGGGGGAGATCGCGTGGAGTATTAACTTGGGACCGACGGCAACTGAGCCGCCCAGGTTGTTGTATTTCGCTTTATATACCGATCGCGGAAAACCTTTTTACCTCTCCCATAACGGACCAAAGACCCCAAACCCCAGACCCCGCAGCACCATAGCACCAAGGCACCATAGCCCCACTGAACCGCACCAACGGCCACAGCACCACAAAACTTCACCAACGAAAGGACGGAGAGCGTTCGTTTCTCTGGAGAAAAATATATAGAGATATACGAGAGATATCAAGAGAGGCTGCAGAGCTTGACCGAACTGGAAACAGAGACTTCCATGAGAGTTCTCTCTGTGCTTTGGTGAGCTTTTCTTTGCCAGCACCACCGAAATGGGCAAGAATGGCAAATAGAAAAAGAAAATAAAATTACATTGATTAGATTTTTTAAAAATTTAAATAGTTGATTTTACATATTCATTAAATTATGGGACAAAACTCTAAGAAATAAATCTTACGGCGTATTTTTTCAATTTATCGGCAAGTTTAAATTGTAAAATTATGAAATGGAATGTGTTATTATCTTAATCAAAGTATTTTTTATTGATGTAAACCAGCCTCATCACCTTAAAAAAACCTTCAATTAAATAATGTAAGAGAATATTCTTTAAAGATTTCTGTAACATATGAAACAGAAATAGTGGTTTTCTTTTAAAACCCTTGACCCCACTCAACAGAATACTCAAAATATTCCGTTTCGGTTGCCTCAGCAATTTTAAATTTTTCCTCTGACCCACTGTAATACAAATTGAATTACCCACTTGTTAACAATAAATACCAGGCAACAATTTAATAAATTTAACAAATTACTTTCGAAATCAGGGCGGAACTCTTACTCTAACCCCGACCTTCCATACGCTATGGCAACTAGCCCCATTGGGATATCGCCATCCACGGACAATTAATCAAAACTGTGAGGCCCATAAATTGTGAAAAATGAGGCAAAGTCGTCAGGCCGTGTGGCTAATGAATAAACGTGCCAACAAAGTGAAATTACGCTTTGCACCAATTTGCAATTTAGAGGAAATTAAGTTCATATTGATTTCTGTACTTGTCTTTTCAAGTTTGGTTGTCATACAAATTTGTTGTTTTTTTGTAAAGCTACAGAAACTTTACCAAAACATAACATAATATATGGACCTTACTCTTCTTTTTGAGTCAAGTCGAAGAAACCTGTAAAATGTAATATACAAATTCAATAGGACGCAAAAATATATATAACCGAGCTAGCAGTCAACTATCTAAGGAATTTACTGACATATTTTCAATATTGTTCAACAGTGCGTATGCTTGATGTGAACGAATGTTATTTCATGACGGAATCAGAACCAGGCAACGTGTCACCTTTCAGTGTGTGAACTTAAATACACGCCTTCGCGTTTTCTGCAGCCACTCGAAATGGCCTTGCCGTAGTCATTCCGTTGGAATTAATGACACACCACTCCGTTATTGCTGAACAGCTACATGGACAAAGCAGAAATGCAACCCGCAGCGGGATGGTGATAGTTCAACCAAAACTGGTTAGCCACTGCACCATATACCAGACCAGGAAACCGTCAACAATTGTCTGTCTCCCGAGTCCCCCTTCTGTATTTATATGTACCTCCTTTAAGTGCCGCCCATGACGCAGGGCAGTTTCCAGTCTTCAAGTGCGTGCGGTTGTTATTTAGCTTGTCGTTTTTTTCTGAATATATCACATTAAAGACTAGTTTCTGTCCGGCTTTTGTTCGTGGAAGCGGGCTGGGGGCAAATGGGCGTGCACCTGAACTTGTGCGCATGCGTAGACGCACTGGCACGATCAAGGTCGAAAGAGTTCGCAAAAAAAAACTTCAACATACCACACGAATTTAAAATACTCTTTCATGGTAATTACCAAAGAGAAATTAAATAAATTATACATTTTAATTTTCACTAGTATAAATTGCATTGCTTTAAGTTTGCCGCTCGTTTCTTGATGTTTTATTCAAATGTCGTTATCGATCAATTATTATTATTTCAGTTCTTTTTAAGTAGTATATTTTTAGACTTTTCAAACTTTCCCAGCTTTTTTGGTTTCAGGACTTATTGTTGCCTTACTGAATACCTTCTTTTCATGATTTTTCTGTCACCCATACTTATTTTTTCAGGATGGCAATAAATCATTGAAGCTTTTCTAAAAGAATTCAACTCAATGAACTTAAAGTAAAAGAGAAATAAGAGTATTGGGGAACAGGACTCAACTTATGACACTCGCCTTTCCGCCAACGCACTTTCGAATGGCAACTATTACAAGCCCCTACTTACGACTGTGGGCCTCCTCGGCTGCTGCAGAAAATGTAGTAAGTGTAGAAAATGCAGCAGCTGTTCACAAGTAAGCCATAACAAAACAGACAATTTTTCAGGAAATTCTTGAGTCATGCCAACGCCCAGCAGCAGCAGACTAGTTTCGCAGTTGTGCACTGCAAAATTATATAAATGCTGAAAAATAAAAATAATTCCAAACTTGAAATGTGTGTCTGAGCATTGCTTTATAAGAGGTGCAGTCTGGACTTGATTCTTCGTTGGTGCTGCCAGCAAAACGTTTTACATTTTTGACTTGGACAACTTGCACAGTGGTAAATAACTGTGATCACCAAGAAGTATATTTATTTAAAAATGAAGTTGCAAAAAAACAAAATCAAATTCAATAAAAGACCATTTCAATTAATTTAATTTATAAATGATTTAATCCATATTTATCTCTAAAACAGAATCAAATAATATTAAATGAAGTAAGAAATGATAACTACTTTAAAATTGTTTTTCACTGTTCCCATGCATTGTTAAGAAAATGTTGATCATCAATTTTAATTAAATCAAAAAACCTTTAATAAATTTAATACAAATTCAATTAAATTACATAATTAAAACCTCGTTAAAGCTAACGAAGAGATAAGTACCTCAATGATTTAACCTCTCTGCCTGTCGATTGTTCCGAGGGTGACTTCCAATTATCCAACAGGCCCAAACCACTGCTGCCTAGTACTCGTACACCCCACACCCAAAAGACAAAGGCAGTGGTTTCAGCACCCAGCCAAATGGCCAACTGGTCGTTGGTGGCAGTGCATTTGAAAGTGGTTTGGGGCCAGCACATTGCATAAGTGCACCAAATTCCAGTCAACAGCAAATCCACTTTGGTTTTCTAGCTGAATCGACCAAAGTGCTTTTTTTTTTGGTTTTGCTCGATCATTCTGTGTTGACGTAATGGACTAACGATTATTGGCCACTTGCTGGGCTCTTGGGCTTTATTCCATTCGGCTTGATTTTGCTTCAATTTCAGCTCCGGGGCGGCTTAATTGAAGCGGAACCTGGTAGTTGGCCAAATTGAATGCCAAAGCAGATATTTGAAATACTTCTGGGCACTGAGAATAATTAAGGAGCAAACTTATCAATAAAATAATAATTAAAAGCAAATTACCTAATCATTACCTAAAGGTGCAAATTGTTTGAAACTTAATAAAGGTTTTGTCAATTAAAAAATTGTAGGTATTAAGATGCTTACCTAAAACTATGGCACAGCCACTAATTTTCTGCTTTATATGTATTTATTTTAATCTTTAATTTGAAACCCGATTTTAAAATCGTTTTGATTTAAGAACACAATTGATTTCTCTGTAAACGCTTCAGGTCTCGAAACTTGATTTATTACACACATGCAAAAACATATATAAACAGTGTACATTAATAGATATATGTGGGTTGTGCGGAGTGACTGATTTTTTTGGCAGTAACAAGTTGACATTGTCCTCGGACACTTCAGTCGCTGACTCTCTGGCCCAACTCAAAGGTGATCCCCCCTTCAATCCAAAGAACCTTCCTACTTCCGGCCCGTATAGTCGATGCTATAGGATCCCGTGTAGAGGTTTAAGTTCCGGAGGGACGGATGGTGTTGCTCGGGCAATCCCCTATAAGGTTGCTGCTGCTGGGGATTGTAGTAGTTCTGGGCAGGTGGTTGGTAGTACCGGGGCTGCGGGGCTGGAGGATTGTAGTACTGCGGCGTTGGGTTATAATAGGGTCGCTGAGGGGCGGGTTGCTGCGGGGGTGGAGCATACGCCTGCTGCTGACCACGCCCAAAGTCGTTCAAACTGAATTTGCTGGCAGGTGACAGCGGGCGGTTGAACTTCTGATCCTTGTAGTAAACCGCAGGGTCCTCGCGATATTGGCCATCATCCAACTCATTGGGACCCAGCGGATAGGGATTACTGTTGGTCAGCGTTGGAGGTGGCACATTAATGTGGCTGCCAGCGGGCTCAAAGCCACGCTTACTGGCTCCATATTCGATCTCCCGCACCTTGCCCTGGTCATCCACATAGCCGTACTTTCCATAGACCTCGCCATTGGAATACTTGGTCTCGATCTTGAAGCTCTTATCCGCCGCCTCGTATCCGTACGTATAGGATCCATCGTCGTTGTGCTTGTCGATTTGCTTGAGGATCGGCACCGGAGTGGTATAGTCCTGATGTTGCGCATACGCAGCGTGGGCCGCCAGCAGTAGAAACGCCATATTCAATTGCTGCAAAATAAAAACAAAGAGCTTAGCAAAAACTGAGATAATTTGGTTTTCTTATTCACTATTTCAGTCACACACCCTGCTGCAATTACAAATCAATTTTGCTTTTATGGTTTCACTTTCAGGTAAATACCTTAATTAGTTGCCATGATTATCACTGCGCAAACATTCACTCAAGGACATGGCTGACTAATAAACCAGCAATTAAGTTACTTTTTTATCATAGACACTGATCGGATCGACCCACAGCAAACCGGTTAGCTAAATTACATTCTAAAAATTCACTGCGCAAATACTCAAAACAATATTGATATTAAAGTCGAGTATTTGGGAAGCCACTTTTTCAACGACCTTGCTGCATCTTACCAATTTCATCATTCTGCCAACTCTAAGACGAACAATCAATGTCGAACCGTTTTCACCAATCTCTGAATTAGTAATGCACTGCCGAAATGGAAAATACGCTCTGCACTTGCACTCGAGACTCTGCGAATCGAAACGACAAACTCAAAAGAAAATCAGGGCGTGCAACGCTTTTTATACCACAGGCAACATTTCGCAAAAGCGGCCAAGAGGGGGGAAAACCATGGCAGAAAATCAAGCTTCGCGCTGAAGTCGAGCCGAAGTCTCTGGATCTGGCGATCAGCTGCGATCAGAAACCGAAAACGTAAGTCCGAGACCCGAACTCCCGATCCGAGAACCGATTCCATTCGATTCGATTCGACTTGGCTTGGAATGCAGCATAGAAATCGAAAGCGGTCGACGGCCAGCTGGGCGTGAGTACATGAACGATATACCCACTCACTCACTACAGGTAATATACGTGGAGCGACGAGAAGCTATTTTCAATCAGGTTGTTAAAGTCATCTACTCGAATTCTTGGCCAGCAATTTATGCTTCCAGACCGCACCACTCACGCATACGCAATGAGATCAGAGAATGTGAGCAGTGATGAGAACCAGGTACATATTCTCGATATGACTTAATCAATTGTACCTGATTTATCTATATGAATACGGATTTTCCCAGAAATCTTAAAGTTTCACGATAAATTCAATTTTTGCATTTATTATATTATAAACATTTACAAATTTATCAATATGGAAACGAACATTTAATTTACAAACATTGACGTTCTATGAACTAAAATATATCCTTTTAACAATAACTTGTGAAATATTATTACTTGTTTTTATTCTTTAGGGATTTTGATTGTGCCTATCAACATTCATATTCCCATTATGAATAAATAAAAAAAGTACCTTTGCCATCCCAGAAAACCACAATCCAGAACAGAATAAAATGTTAATATTGAAAGGTGCGGAAGTGCTGCACTTGTTAGGCATTCCAATTATGCAAGACAATTCCCCCCAACTGCTAATCGATTGCACTTACCTGACCAGACACCTTGCTCCCAGCTAAATATAATAACCAGTAACAATCTGCAACCACAACAAGTAATTTGAGAGCGGACATGACCATTTTTCCTTCGCTGTCAAAATTCACACTTCGGGTAAGGAAAAGAAAGATATACGAAAACTAAAATGCTGGCATACTGACCTAGTCAATACTTTGGCTAAGAAAACTGGTTGCTGTTATTACGTCAAATAAATGTCAAAAATAGACTATGCTTTTTTGCCAGTTTTCTTTGAATTTTGTATAAGCTAATATAGTAGCTACTTTGTGGAAAGAAACACGATAAGAAACTTGATATTTAAATGCGTCACATTTTTATTCCAATAAAAAAAAATTAAAACAGTTAAAATCTGTTTATACAAATACTCTGTTTATATCAGAATAGCGATAAAGTACCGGTAATATAATTAAAATTCAACCAAACTCCCAGGATCATTAACACACTACCCAAGCCAGAATTTATTAAGCTTCAATTGCCAACCTACATTAGATTATTTAATTTATTCCAACGCTTTGGGGTTTTTCTTTAATCACATATTTGTAAACAGACAAAAATGATGCGCAAAATCAATAAATATGTAATCATTTAGAAAATTTAGCAATCGTAACAAATACTGTTCAAACCTTCAGTAACAATCACAACTAAAAATAAATGAGGAGTACGTCGTACTTAAGTAATTAATTTATTTACAAAGTCTAACACTTAATTCAATATCAAAAAAATATACCATAAACATATTCATTTACTTTAATTTGATTTTTTTTTATAAAATTATTTTGTTTGTTGATAAATACCCAGTAAACAACTATCAAACAGTCAGAAAACCACAAGTTTGTTGACCCAAGAACCACAGACCTTGGTCATGGTTGCATGCAGATAAATACATTCGCTTGGCTTACTTAATATGTAAGTATGAATCTATGTAATGACAATTTGCAGATGTGATTTATCAAAATACAGAGTCTCAAAGGTTTGCAGTCGTCACAGTGAGCTCTCATGTTTTAATGGTCTGGTAGAACCAGTTCAGCTCTAGCGAAAGTGAGATAATCGCTGTCTAGAATATATAGATAAGTATATATGTATATAAAGGCAGTTATATGACACTTCTGCTTTTTACAACTGGAAGTGGAGTCGGTGGCGTGGCAAAGGCTAAGTAATAATGTCAAGTTTAATGCATTTTTTGGATTAGGGTATCGTATCAGATGACTCGAATGATTTAGGCACCCTGTATGACCACAACAAGTCTAATGCTGACAAACTCGTTTACTTACTAATTGTACCGAAAACAGAGAAGGAAAAAATAAAATATATATATATAAAACAGCAAAACAAAGAAATGATTTTAAAAGTTATACATTTAAGCAAATGATTTTGAATAAAATTGCCAGGCACCGTCCAGAATCGTCATTTAAATCGGTGCACTCAAGGCGAACAGTTATAATCATCAATTTTGTAGTAAGATCATCGAAATGCTTTTAAAAGTAGTCAAGTTTCTCAGCCTCTTTCTTGGTTTCCTGGCGACTTCAGGAGCAGCTAATTATCTAGCCGAAAAACGTGAGATATTATAAGATTAGTTTAAGTGCTGAAAAACAATAAAAAATACTTTAAAATAATTATTTTAAGCTGACAATATTCATATTGAATGTCCTTTAAAAAAGTTCGTAATTTATTAATTTCTTAAAAATTGTCCCAAAATTTTCTATTAACATTACAAAGAGTTTGAACAAATTTGTTTAATTCTTTCAGCCGACTTTCTCATTCCTTGTGTTGTGGGCGATTCTAGTTTTAATAAATGCTTGACCAGCAATTTCCAGACCTTCTTCCGTCAGTGGAAGGATGGAATTCCTGGCAACAATGCCGTGGGATCCTTTGATCCACTCTATATCAAGCGTGTGAAATTCGCGCAGGATGCCAGCAGAGCAATAGCCATTAATGCCGATCTGAAGGAGGTATACGTCGCAGGTGCCGGCCAAGCGGTGGTCATTGAAGCCAGGTGAGGACCATGGTGTGTTATCTTGTCCATCTTTTTATTATTTTTATACAATCCTCAGTTGGGATCCTAAGCACTATGTGGCCAAGGCGTTGATCACCGTTCCCAAGATGCGTTTTAATTTCGACTACAAAGTCAAAGGACATGTGGTGGCGCTAAATCTTAATGGACAAGGCTCAGGATACTTCGAAGCTGGTATGAAATCCTTGATATTATCGCTGAACTATTTTCTAAAAAGCGGTTTAATCCAGAAAATGCACTAATATATCTGGAAATGGCGGTCAAGCCGGTGACCACAGCGGATGGAAGTTTCGCAAATGTTCAGAGCGTTAAAGTTAATTTCCGCGAGATTAAGCAATTCCACATCAAATTGGAAAATCTCTTTGGCGGCAACAAGGATTTGGAGGACACAGCCCATACTCTTTTCAATGACAACTGGCGTGATTTCTACGAGGTTCTACGTCCGGCTGTGGAGCAAACTGTTAGCGGAGTTCTTCTGGATCGATTCAAAAGGACGTTTTCTTACGTACCAGCAACTTACTTGATTAAAGACTTCCATTAAAATCTATACAGAGAAAAGCAATTCGGTACCCTCAGTGTACTTTATTTTAATAATTTGCTTGTGATTTATTTCCATCCCAATATTAAATAAGATGTTCGGTAATGTGTGGTCGACTATGCCCCAAAACATAAATAATAATAACATAGTGATAATAAGGGTCAATCTTAATACTTTAAAATATAATATATATATATTTGGGGAACAATCTGTATCTCTTTAATATATTTCGAAAAATTTAACTATTTTTCCAACGTAATGAAGGCTTGCTTTATTACTTACTTAATTTGTACTGAAGGTCTATTCTATGCATAAGAAGCTAAGATTTCATTCTTTGCGTCTGTACATCTAAGACAAAGAATAATTTGTAAACATATTGCTTATTAAGTCAGGAAACAGGTGAAATAAAATGTAATTAAATTAAAATTAATGAGTTGCACTTGGCCCCGGCATCATTAAGTTGTTGTAAGTCGGTTACCATGTTGAGAGCTCGGATCTCGAATTTTGAATCTCGGATCTTGGCGAGTGAGAATAAAACGCCGGCTCACAGCCAACCGCCGGCTAGTCGGTTCCACAGCGCGCAGCCGTTTGATGTGACTGAGCAGCAGCAGTCGCAGATACAGATAGTAGTTACTTATTTACTTAGATACTTGACTACTTAATTATTGGGCACTCGCTAGAACGGCAGCATGAGCAGCACGCGCCATGGCCGCAGATCGCCTCGCATTTGGGGTGGAATAATTGCAATATTGTGTCTGAACGGGATCGCCTTGGACATAGCGTCCGTTTCAGCCGTTGCCTTCTACACCGAGAAGCGTAAGTAAGTCCCAAAAGTCCAAAATCCTTCCTTAGTGAAGCAAAACAAATTTTTAGCTGCCTTTCTGCCCTCTTGTCGGATTTACGAGCCCGGCTTTACGAAGTGTTCTACGAATAGCATACAGAAGCTTCTCGATCAGCTGAACATTGGAATACCAGAGGTGGTCGAGCGCTTTGGACCCTTCGATCCCATGCGAGTGAGGGATATAGTGTTCAAGCAGGACAACAACGAAGTCGCCACCATCAGGGCCAATCTGACTGAGCTGGTGGTCAAGGGGTTTGCCCAGACAAAGGTCAAGGAGAGTCGGTAATTATAAAGTATATGAAATCAACACAGATAAAACAGGAGCATTATAATTAAAATTTTATAGAGCAAACGTGCATATATTTCAAATTCTATAATTTAAAATTCCGTTTCTCCAAAAAATGTAATAAAATTGAAACTTGTCATGAGCGTAAGTCAATTGCACTATACACTGTGCTCTATTTTTTCGAGTTCCTAATTCAAATCGCTTTTTCCTATGTTTTTTGTTTAATAATTTTTATAATTTTTGTTTGCAAACGCAGTGTCAGTAAGAAAGACTTTGGCTGGCAGACCAAAATATTTCTACCCAAAATGAGACTGGATGGCAAGTATGAAATGGCTGGACGTATCCTTCTCATACCGCTAAGTGGCTCTGGAAAAATATTCATCGAAATCGGTAACTTAACTTTTAAATTGTAACAATAATAATAATCTAATTGACAATGTGATCCGTATGTACATGTAAATATTTCCACAGATGATCTTGACATTTTGCTGCTAACAAAAACTCGATTATATGAGAAGGGCGGTTTCACCTTCGACAACGTGACTGCGGTGCGTGCCCAACTAAATCTGACTAAGGTGCGCACCTACCTGGATAACTTATTTAATGGACGGAGCAAGGAGGTCGAACGCAGTACCAACCAATTCTTCAACGAGAACTGGCGCGATTTCTACGAGGCTCTTAAACCGCTTATCGTTGAGACGGTTGAAAACATCCTCTTCGACGTAATGTCCACTGTTTTCCACCTCATACCGGCAAACTTTTTCGTAGAGGACATACCAACGCCTCAGCAACTATATGGTCCCAAGGAAGCAGAAAAGCATAGTTGAGGAATACAAATTCATTCACAGAATGCCATCCGAATTATACTTAAGTTTTAATTTTATAAATGGTAATAAAAAATCGATAACTCAAAATAACGAATCTCAAACTATTTTCTAAGATTTATTAAATTAATCATTATTTCTAGTTTGTAGTAAAACTTCAGGCTCGAATTATGTCCACCTTGTTCGCAGAAAAGCGTACGCCAAATCTCCTTTCTGTAAAAAAGAAAAAAAAAGGATAAATAATGCGAAAAACCTTTATCTTAATTAAATTGTACCGTTCTCATCCACTAGATAGGAGCGTTTTTTAAAGATACGTATCATCAGCATAGCGATCACCACCGCTAAAATGGCAGCCATCACTCCAATGGTAATAAAAATTCTCTTAAATTGCTTAACTTTTTCCCTCCTCCGTTTGTAAGATTCCAGTGCCTCTGAAGAACCCAAAGTTGGGCAAAAGAAACCATCGTACGCGCTTTCCCCATCAAAACAAGCACATGTCCCTGGGACCTCACAGTAACCATTGATGCACTCGGGCTCGCAAATTGGAAGACAGGATTGCGTCTGATTGTCAACCTTATCACTGTGCAGCTTATAGTTATCCTGACACGTACATATTCCGTCCAGGCATGTTCCATTCTTGCAGGACTCATTGCAATCCATGTCGCGAAACAGTGTCCTTTCAGGCAGACAGCTTCCCGTTTGCTCAGCGAAGACAAAGCCGTCGTCGCACTTGCAAACACCTGGAGAAACACATTTGCCATTCTGACATAGACTTGGACAGTGGGGCTCGCAATCTCCATCGATTGTCATTTTAAAGCCATCGAAGCACTGACACTGCCCAGGCAACTTACATGACCCATTTCGGCATCCGTTTTTACAGGTTGGAATACAACTATTGTTGGACTCACTGGCATATCCCTTATTGCATGAACACATACCGGGAGAGGAACAGAATCCATTGAAACATCCACCTATACATATTGCCACGCACTTGCTCGCATTATCCATCTCATATCCTTCAAGGCAGGCACACTTATCAGGCGAAAAACAGAATCCTTTCTCACATCCTCCATTGCAAACTGGAATACATTTGTTCTGTTTATCCATCTCATATCCGTGATTACAGGAACACATCCCTGGTGAAACACAGACTCCGTTATCACATCCATCTTTGCAAACAGGAGTACACTTGTTTCCATTCTTCATCTCGTATCCCTCTTTGCAGGAACACTTATCAGGTGAAACACAAAATCCGTTCTCACATCCTCCATTGCAAACTGGAATACATTTGTTTCCTTTATCCATCTCGTATCCTTGATTACAGGAACACTTATCCGGTGAAACACAGATTCCGTTATCACATCCATCTTTGCAAACAGGAGTACACTTGTTTCCATTCTTCATCTCGTATCCCTCTTTGCAGGAACATTTATCAGGTGAAACACAGAATCCGTTCTCACATCCTCCATTGCAAACTGGAATACATGTGTTCCCTTTATCCATCTCGTATCCTTGATTACAGGAACACTTATCCGGTGAAACACAGATTCCGTTATCACACCCTCCTTTGCAAATAGGAATACACTTGTTCTGTTTATCCATCTCATATCCGTGATTACAGGAACACATCCCTGGTGAAACACAGACTCCGTTATCACATCCATCTTTGCAAACAGGAGTACACTTGTTTCCATTCTTCATCTCGTATCCCTCTTTGCAGGAACACTTATCAGGTGAAACACAAAATCCGTTCTCACATCCTCCATTGCAAACTGGAATACATTTGTTTCCTTTATCCATCTCGTATCCTTGATTACAGGAACACTTATCCGGTGAAACACAGATTCCGTTATCACATCCATCTTTGCAAACAGGAGTACACTTGTTTCCATTCTTCATCTCGTATCCCTCTTTGCAGGAACATTTATCAGGTGAAACACAGAATCCGTTCTCACATCCTCCATTGCAAACTGGAATACATTTGTTTCCTTTATCCATCTCGTATCTTTGATTACAGGAACACATCCCTGGTAAAACACAGACTCCGTTATCACATCCATCTTTGCAAACAGGAGTACACTTGTTTCCATTCTTCATCTCGTATCCCTCTTTGCAGGAACACTTATCAGGTGAAACACAAAATCCGTTCTCACATCCTCCATTGCAAACTGGAATACATTTGTTTCCTTTATCCATCTCGTATCCTTGATTACAGGAACACTTATCCGGTGAAACACAGATTCCGTTATCACATCCATCTTTGCAAACAGGAGTACACTTGTTTCCATTCTTCATCTCGTATCCCTCTTTGCAGGCACACTTATCAGGTGAAACACAAAATCCGTTCTCACATCCTCCATTGCAAACTGGAATACATTTGTTTCCTTTATCCATCTCGTATCCTTGATTACAGGAACACTTATCCGGTGAAACACAGATTCCGTTATCACATCCATCTTTGCAAACAGGAGTACACTTGTTTCCATTCTTCATCTCGTATCCCTCTTTGCAGGAACACTTATCAGGTGAAACACAAAATCCGTTCTCACATCCTCCATTGCAAACTGGAATACATTTGTTTCCTTTATCCATCTCGTATCCTTGATTACAGGAACACTTATCCGGTGAAACACAGATTCCGTTATCACATCCATCTTTGCAAACAGGAGTACACTTGTTTCCATTCTTCATCTCGTATCCCTCTTTGCAGGAACACTTATCAGGTGAAACACAAAATCCGTTCTCACATCCTCCATTGCAAACTGGAATACATTTGTTTCCTTTATCCATCTCGTATCCTTGATTACAGGAACACTTATCCGGTGAAACACAGATTCCGTTATCACATCCATCTTTGCAAACAGGAGTACACTTGTTTCCATTCTTCATCTCGTATCCCTCTTTGCAGGAACACTTATCAGGTGAAACACAAAATCCGTTCTCACATCCTCCATTGCAAACTGGAATACATTTGTTTCCTTTATCCATCTCGTATCCTTGATTACAGGAACACTTATCCGGTGAAACACAGATTCCGTTATCACATCCATCTTTGCAAACAGGAGTACACTTGTTTCCATTCTTCATCTCGTATCCCTCTTTGCAGGAACACTTATTAGGTGAAACACAAAATCCGTTCTCACATCCTCCATTGCAAACTGGAATACATTTGTTTCCTTTATCCATCTCGTATCCTTGATTACAGGAACACTTATCCGGTGAAACACAGATTCCGTTATCACATCCATCTTTGCAAACAGGAGTACACTTGTTTCCATTCTTCATCTCGTATCCCTCTTTGCAGGAACACTTATCAGGTGAAACACAAAATCCGTTCTCACATCCACCTTTGCAAGCTGGAATGCATTTGTTTTCCTTATCCATCTCGTATCCTTGATTACAGAAGCACTTCTCCGGTGAAACACAAAATCCGTTCTCACATCCATTCTTGCAAACTGGGACACACTTTTTTCCTGACTTGGCATATCCTTTATTGCAGGAACACTCACCGGGTGCAGTGCAGAGTCCGTTCTCACATCCATCATCGCAAACAGGTGAGCAGGCACCTTCCCGCTTGATAAATCCTGAGTTGCAGGAACACACATCCGGCGCAACGCAGTTTCCGTTCTTGCAGCCCGATGGACAAACGGCCTTACAGACATTTTTCCCGATTTTCGTATATCCCGGCAGACATTCACAGACGTCCGGTTTTGTACACATTCCATTCACGCATCCGCCCTCGCAGATGGGAGCACAGTTCTTATCGGCATCTTTTCGAAAGAATTTATTGCACTCACAAACATCGGGAGCTCGGCAAACGCCGTTTTTGCACCCATTTTTACAAACGGGCTGGCAGGCGAACGTCTTTGAGTTTGGTTTTTGAACATAGCCGGGATTACAGACACATCGATTTGGCGAAGCACAGAATCCGTTGGAACTCTTGCAGTTATCCGTACAGGTGGGCAGACACTTTCGGCTGGGGACATTCATCGCGTATCCTTTGTTGCAGCTGCACTTGTTAGGTGAACTGCAAAAGCCATTCCGGCAACCACTGGAACATTGGGGCACACAGTTGCCGGTCTTCTGATCAAGCAGGTAGCCCCTGTTGCAAGTACAGCGGTTTGGCGCTACGCATTGTCCATTATTGCAGCCCTTGCAAGAGGGTACACAACTGTTGAGAATAAGCAATAAGAATAGTATCTGAATCAATGAATACAATGTTAACAAAAAGTCACAAGTTTTTCTTGGCTCAACTGAACTTTTAGTACCCAGTTTAAATTTTTAATTGCCAAACGCCAATAAATATTTCTTATGAAAATGTAATAAAAAAAATATATTTTGTTACGTTTGGAATTTTTTATTATTGGCAACATCCGTTTATAGTTTCCGTTTCTTATTGTTATATAAAAAAATAAATTAAAAGTCTTTATATATTGAGGAACTGGACGATAGTCTTTAATTTTTTTAACAGAATATCAACATAATAAGAATTTGAAAATGTAAAGTTTCGCTCAATATTAAAATTAAATTAAACATAAATAAAATGTAGTGGAAATCATTTTATCTGGGTTATTCCAATACTACATACCGATTTGATTTAATACGGTTAAAGTTGACAAAGCCTACGTTGCAGGTACACTCGTTTGGTCTCGAGCATCTGCCATTTAAGCAGGCTACCTTGCAAACGGGCTGGCACTGGAGTCTTGTGGTGCTTAGTTTTCTGTATCCTCGGCAGCATTGCGTAACATTTGTACTCTAATGGTGTAAGTATATGGGATTAAAAGCTTATTAAAAAAAAGGAAGATTCGATAATCGGCTTACCGTTTTAATTCCGTTAATAAGCCTCGTGTTTAGAACCACACAAACCTGAGCTGCTACGAAGCCGGAAAGCAAAGAAAATATTACTAGTTTACAGATCCACATAGTTGCTCTAAATATTGGACTGATTCGTTTTCATTTCAAAATGGAACTAAGGAGGCCTCCGCAAAAATAAATCCGCAAATGCCTCTTGCTCGTTTACTCTTTATTCTCTCATATAAATGATTGAAAAATACAGTCAAACTTCCATAGCTAAAATCGGGCATAAAACAACACAAAGTATATCTACACACACACATACATAAAAACGGATCCAATTATACAAATAAATAAAAAGCTTTTCGTATTACAAAATTTTAGAGTTATAATAAAAATTTTTTTCGGTTCAACTTTTAATAACTCCTAGAAATAATTAAAGTTATGGTACAATACCCGTACATCAGCTTACGAACTTATCAATTCCCCGAAAAGATTCCCATAAAGCTCGCTTTTGTACTGGGTTGTGAAATTTCCGAGACAACAAAGAGAGGCTTCTGCTTATCACAATCCAAGGGAAGGCATTTTCTAAGCATTAAACAACAAATGGTATCTGGAACTCGCAGAGGCTTGAAAGCTAAAGAATACACTAATCAAACATTTTTTAACGCTGAAAAAATAGCCACAATTTATCAATTATTTTGAATTATGTATTTAAAAAAAATATAAAACTTATGAGCAACCGACACATCAAATCCAAATGTTTGTCACAATTATTTAATTATTTATTATTTTTTTATTTATTTTTTTCTCTGTATGATTGATCTTTATTTTACACAGTTTGTAGTGGAGTTTTTATAATTTAACACCATTATTATTAAACACCATTATGTTTGTATTAAAGAGAGATGGAATATGGTTGGCTTGTAATTCTACTCTTATGTAGAACAATATCCATACGTATTGTAAAAGGCAAAATTAAAAAAATTCTTTACGCTTATTACAACAAACGGCCGACTTTATACTTATCAGGGAATTTGAAGTTATTTCTAACATGCTGAGAATAACATATGGAAATGACAAAACTAGAGAAAATCGTAACAAAGTTACAAGGTTATAATTAAATAAGATAATTAAATAATCATTAGTAGAATAAGAACTTTAAACCTATATTGTTGTGCTCTTATAAATTGATCGATCATATTCATTTCCTCCATCTAATTCTAAAGTATTTTTCACCTTGATTGGAATCAATAATTATACAAGTATATACATAGAAAATATATTTTTACTATTTTGTCTGTGTGCCCTTAACAGTAGGGCGAGCCTAACCACCGTCTTTTTCAAGTAGATTCAAATTACTAAAAATAACAGTTCATAAAAACATTCCATTCCTAATATAATTACTAGAAATAATATTCCATTAGTTCCAGATCATTCTACCTGTCATTGTAAAAAAGACATGCATGAGCCTTTTAATAATATTGACTATGTCGTTGTCTATGGCCTTTTTTTTATAAAGCAAAATTAAAAACATGGAGGATATGAGTATATTTCCTATTCTGTACCATCAACTTTCATTTAGATATTTTTTGTAACTCGGAAAATCCCATTAATCCGTACCATCGAGAGCCGTTTTTAAAAACATCCGCCTGAAAAGACTTATCAAGCAAAGTCCATCGAGAATGGTTGAATACGTTTAAAGAAATACGTTTAATTACGTTACGTCTGAAAAAAACTAAAAAACTAAGACCTTCAAATTTAAATGTATCGATATTTTATTTATTTTAATTTATTCCTACAAAAGTTTTGTGTATCAAAGAGTCGTAACCTTATCACCGGAATTGAAGCTTTCCTCCCCAAGTGAAATACACATATCGACTTTGGAAAATAAAACAACAATAAGTGCAAGACCATGACATCATTGAAATTGAGATTGCTAGAGTTGATGTTGCAAATATTTTTTACAGTAGCCTGGTTCAAAGTTTTAATAATTTTATTAGATATTTTATATACAAATTATTGTAAAGCTGCCGCCAATCTATTTAATGATTTTATTATGGCAGCTTAAGTTTCTTAATACACCTCACTCCGAGCAATTAAGTTTGCCTAGATCAAAGCAGAGCTGAATGATACGAGTATTTGTACAAACATTGCTTTTGATGCTGGCGTAGTTGTTAGCGTATTTTCCAGCTAGATATTAAATTAGCTTACCGGTTCGGTGGCAAGGTAAAGTCGCTACAGTTTCAGAGTCGCACAATAAAGTAGCTACACGACAACAAAAGTCATAAGTAAACCAGTGGAATATTCTTAACAGACTTTTTTCTAACAAGCAACAAAAATTTTAAGACAGGAATATTGTAAAGTATAACCAGAATTATATCTTAGAAACTTTTTAAAGTTGTTTTTTGATTCTCTACATAATAAATATAATTTAGGTTAAGTCAAGGTGAAGAATCTGACGGCATTTGTATATGAAAAATGGACTCTGCAATTTTGTTCAGTGCATCAATACTCTCGTGCAATAAATATGGAATAAATTTCATTTCGCATTGCGGGTAAATGAAAATGGCTTGATTCTGGTATTACCCAGAGGTTTCAAACTCAATTCATCAATTGCACCCGAGTCATCAGCATCGACTATATATAGTCCAGATAAAATCCAGCAACGCTCCGAGTTGAATCTCATTCGTTAATCGCGCGTATAAACTCGATTAGGCGCCTCTGCTGATTGTGACTGGGATTCCGGCTGTGACAGTGACGACAACTTTCAACCATGTGCATAATTGGCTTACTGATGCTTCTCCATATCGGCCTCCAAGGCGTCCAGTGTGTTGCGTTTTACACAGAAAAACGTAAGAAACTTTAATTCAAAACACCAAAAAGACTCGTGAAAACAATATCTTTAATATAATATCTCCAGACAGATTAAGTAAGACATAAAAAACTAAACTTTAAATATTAAATAGAATAAGTTTACCTTAGAAAAACAACGCAATTGGCTTAGGTATTTCTCTGTGAGGGATTAAGAAGCAATGAGTGTGTAATAATTTTAATTGGCTTTGTACAGCGTGAAGTTTCCATATATTTTTGGTTAATGCGGAAATACTTTACTCACAGCCTCCTATATTGAATCGTGTCGAATTTATGAACCGGAGTTTACCAAGTGCTCAACACGATCTATACAGGCCTTCATGAACCAGCTTGTCAAAGGTGAGATATCACTATACTACCTTTAACTTAAATGACTGACATAACAATTTCTTTCAGGAGTACCTGAGTTAGAAAAATCCTTCGGCCCCATCGACCCCATGCGACAGGATCAGCTGGTCTTCAAGCAGGACAACAGCGATGTGGCCACCATTTCGGCAAATCTCACCAACATGCTGATAAGCGGCTTTGGCAAAATGGTCATCAAGGAGAGCAAGTAAGTATTGGTTTCCCCAGCTGTCAAGAGCGATCAAAAGTTGCTCGGGCGCGGTCTTTGTATACCATAAGCGAACATCTTTTCGCGGATTTTCCCAGATTGATATTTTTACACGCAACGCAGTGAAGGAGACTGAAAAATGAGATAATTTTGTAATTGAATAAAAAAAATGGAAGGATAACTTCGGGCGGAGCCGAAGTTGCTATATAATCCTTATACTTCTTTTGAATTTGACATATCACACTTTTCAGCCTCTTTTATAATGCAATGGAGTGACAGTAATGGACAGTATCGGTCATAAAAATTACGACTGAGTTTACATGCTTAAATTTACAACCCTTTACTTTCTACTTTCTTGTTATATTTCTAAACTCGTACCAATTAAAAGCGCCATAAAGCACTTAACAATTATTATTAAATGCTTTAAATAAATCATTTGGTTGACTAAGAAATCTTTGGGATATAAAAACTACATATATATAGCAATTACATGTATTCATTAAGCAAGATAAAATTTAATTCTTTTAAGTCATATACTGAGTAATAGGAACCTTAATTTGATATGGTATATTTAAAAGAGCTTAGAAGGCAAAAAAATAATCACTATGATAGCTTTTGAGTAACCAATTAATAAAATGTATGAATATGCACATCTTAAAATAAGTTAAACTAATTTAAATAAAATGTAACATAGCGATTTAAAAAAAAAGAGGATGGAAGCTAACTTCGGCAAGCCGAAGTTTTAATACCCTTGCAGACTTTGTCGAAATTGCTAAAATTGAAAAAGTAGCGAAAGGAAAAGGGTATACATAAATAAAATAGATTTGCATAGTTTCATGTCAATAGCTTTTATACTGCAAAAATGTCATAAAAAATTGAAAAAAAATGATATTTTCGCAGCCTTTAACAATTTTTCCTATGGAAGCTATAAGATATAGACGTCCGATCGGCAGACGTCTGATCAAGATATGCGTAAATAAAAAGACTTAAAAAAATGCATGACAATAACTTACACACTGCGCGAAATATTCTGAAAAACACCAAAATTGGACCCAGGGTGAAACATTTGTTCCTATGGGAGCTATAGGATATAGACGACTGATCGGCACGCGCTTTTACCCTGTTCAAGGTATACATAGAAGAATACGATTTAGAAAGATTCATGTCAATAGCTTACACACTGCCCGAAATATTCTGAAAAACATCAAATTTGATATAATTGATGTTTATTATTCCTTTTAGAGTCAGCAAGAAGGACTTCAGTTGGCTGACGAAAATCTTCCTGCCCAAGATGCGAATGGATGGCCATTACAAAATGTTAGGACGCATTTTGCTGGTGCCTTTGCAAGGGTCCGGAAAAATCGTCATGGAAATCGGTAATTACAACTGATTTTTGTGTCTATATAAAAAATAATCGGATTTGTTGGCATCGACAGATGATCTGGACATACTGATGAGCACCAAGACTCGCCTATACGAGAAGGGTGGCTACACCTTCTATAACGTGACTTCTGTGAAGGTTAAGTTGGAGGTCAGCAAAGTGCGGACTAGAATGGATAACCTATTTAATGGGCACAGTAAAGAGGTGGAAGAGAGCACTAATCAATTTTTTAACGACAATTGGAAGGATGTTTTTGAAGCACTACGTCCACTGGTGGATGAAACCGTTGAACGAACACTACTGGATCTTCTCCACAAGACATTTTCTCTGTTTCCAGCCAGCTTCTTTGTAGAGGATATACCCACCTCCTTGGCCTTGTATGGTCGCAAATCGCACATGATCACGTAGAAGGTGTTAATTTTCTTAATAGAGGAATAATATCTAAAAAATATTATTCCCACCTTAACAAAAGTTTTTCCGGGAATTCTTTAAACTGAGATTTTTTTTATAAATATTTACCGTTAACATTCCTCTCTGCCAATGAAGCAAAATTTTAATTTTGTTAAATTATTTAAACATTTTATTCATTTAATTCGTATTATCTTAAACCAAATATATATATTTTTGACTATTAAAAAAATAATTTATGTACACTTAAGAGTTTCAAATTGAATTAAGTCAGGTGGATTTTGTTTTTCTCTTATCTAAGTTGACATAAATCACTTTTAAAAAAAGCCGAATAAATTGTATTATATTTTGTAAGTATTTTATGTTGATCTAATTCAAGCACAACACTCCGTTGCTGACATTTGAAGAATTTAATTGTCTTGATTCTAGAACGTTTTTATGTGTGTATGGTTAGACTAAATGTTAGTTTAACTTAATAAATGCTTAATTTAGAGGTATCCTAATATGGGATGGCACAGTGCTCCACATCCGGCTGCCAGTTGAAGTCAATAGATCAGTAGAACCAGTCGTACTTGAGATAGTCGCCGTCGTGCTTTAGAGCCGCAATCGAGGTGTGACGCACGTGACCGGTTCGGGCAAAGATCCTGCGATTGCCCACGGGCTGCAAGGTCCTGAAATTGTCCACCAACGCTCCATCTTGCGTATCGGACAACTGGCGGAAGCGGGAGATTTGCTTAGGCGAAATTGGGATGGGATCGGGGAACAGGATCCAGGTTACGGCCTCTGAACAAGGTGGCGTGGTCAGGGAACCTGTGAGAAGTTAATGTATAGTATTTAGTTGAGTGACAACACAGATAGACATCACTTGTATAAATCAATTTGTTGTCACTTAACCAGTACTTATTTATTGTCTCTAGAAACCATCACTGAATTTTAATTGTGGGCGCTCCCCTCGAGAATAATACTCAGAAAATGTTTGAGGCCTCAATGATTTTAAGTTATGTGATAAATCCCCATCAAAGCCATATATTCGAATGTAAATGTTTTTTCTTAACGCCTAAAAACTTTGGTGCACACATATCCCTATCTAGGTCTATTGTACCTACCCTTGTAGGTGTAAAACTTGTCCACATCCACGCCAGCAATCAGCGAGGAGAGCGAGAAGGTGACGTTCAGCGTTGCCTCTTCGTTGGCATCGGCAATCAGATGCAAATGCCGATTAATGGTTACCAGGCCCTGACCCTCATCCTCGTCGAGCTGTGGGGACAACATAATGGGATTACAAATCACTCAAAATGAGCAAACCCCCACTTCCACTCACATTGAAGAAGAATCCCAGAACAGCGACACCGTCTGGATGATTTAGAGCCTCGCCGATGGTGGTGTACTTCTTGTTGCGGTGAACAATGTGCATCTCCATGGTGTAGCGGATGTCGTTAATGACGTGCTCGGATC
The DNA here is from genome assembly GCA_018153365.1 of Drosophila fuyamai. Classification (NCBI taxonomy): domain Eukaryota; kingdom Metazoa; phylum Arthropoda; class Insecta; order Diptera; family Drosophilidae; genus Drosophila; species Drosophila fuyamai. The sequence continues at coordinate 6,465,141 of JAECXW010000116.1, read as the reverse complement.
CCCGGTTGTTCTTGTCGCCCCAGTGGAAGTGCAGGCCCTCCAATTCAAACTCGCCGGGCAACTTGGCGCCACGGATGTAGGGCAGAAAATCCTCGCCCACCTCAGTTACGTTGACCTTGGGTATGGTGATGGAAACTGCAAGGTAGAAAATCAATCAGCACTAATTAATTTGGTAAGAAATATAGCTACATAGCAATCTTACTACATAAAATGTTAATAGTTTTTTGTAATATATAATAATAATAACATTATATGATTTTTGAAGATATTAGGAAAGTGAAAAATAAACTTGATTAATGAATATTTATACAAAGTAAATTCCAAATGTACATTTTATTGACTACATTTCTTTATATATTTTAGAATTACTAAATTCATAAAGGACTAATATTTTTTTCCGTGCTATGAGATCCCCTTAGAGCCTTACCCGTGTGTCCGTTGTTAACCATTTTAAGCGGATAGGGCAGGAGGTTGTGATAGCCAATCATGTCCACCGCCGGCATGTGTACGGGTATCGTCTAATTAAGGACAAAAAGGGCTAGTAATTGTGATGATTAACTGGGTCCAAAGTTCGAACTCTTACCCGGCTGGTGGTGATAGCGATGGGGGATTGGGTCTTTCCCGCACAGTGACCATGGTGGCGGGCCCAGCGGCGTTGGTTGGGCTCAGAGTAGCCGAAGACATGGCTGCTGACAGCTGAAAGAGATTGTTGTTTTTAAGTAAGACGATTCTGGAATATGTTTTTGACTTAAAATAATTTTTACCGAATCAAATTACACTTAAGTGCAGAACACGCCTTTACATTTAGTATGCCTATAAAGCGATTCGTTCCTAAACGAGTTTGAAATTTATTCAAAGTCTAACTTTTCCAAATTGGAATGTTCTCATTTGAATTGTCCAAATTGCGTAATATGAAAAGTAATTATTAAAATAGAATCTAACATAAATTACTTAAATATGCCTAATTAGGTTAATTAGGCAGATTTAAAGGTATTTGGTTTCCAGATTTTTTAATCCCATTAAATCAAACCAAATGGTTTAATGTCTGCCGCCATTCCGCAATAAGATGGCGATCAATTTGCCGCTGCAATGCTCCCATAGTCCTTAATCGAACAAAATGATTAAAATGTTTTTTTCTATTTGAAGACACCCCGTCACCTACACCCACAATCTGCGATCTTGAATCCACGATTGATGAGTGATCACGTGCCCGTGTTATTCACCCCCTCACTTGACCTTCTCCCGATTTTCCGGGGCTATCTCTGACATATACGAGCACTTGTGAATTCCGGCATAATAAATGGGGCTGCGAACAAATATTTAAGGTCTCTTTCTTTTTTAGTCAATGGCTGGACAAATAAATAACTAACTGGGTAAACAGGCTTCTCGGGAAAGCTCTGGAGAGTGCGAACGCCAAGGGCACGTTCGAGCCAATAATTAGATATCGCCGCGATTGATATTGATAGAGATCCAGATAATGGCGCGAGCAAACAGTTTTCATTATTTTCCACCGCGATTGAAAGCTGGCAACAAATTCCATGGAATCTTTTGCAAGGCGAAAGGAAATACTTATTTAAAGGCTAATTTGCATGTGATTGGTGATAATTTCAGTTTGAAGAGCTCGCTACGAATTAACATATCATATGACACGGTTTTCCATTGTGTGGGGATAGTCTACACAGGTGCTCGATAAAGCACATATTTGTGTGTGCACCACTCGCCGATTGATGAATTAGTTTAATTAAGTATTTATTTGTAATAACATATATATACTTTTATTGAATTCAGACTCGGCTATCGAAGACTTAGATAATATATTAGTTAAAATTAATTGTATTTGTCAGGTATGGCCATTTGATATTATGTCATCCACTTTGTATATTATAAACATATTACTTTGACTATTTATTTGCATTGGTTTGTTGTAATCGAGCCAGCCAATGGAAGTTAAATTCATTTAAGCACGGAGTAATTAAGAAAATAAATAAATATTTCACAGTCTGAAAGTGTAGATTACAGATGTTCGTTTAGCATGTAAATAATATTTATAGAGCTTCTGCGAAGATAACTGTTTTCATTTTGTGAAGAGTTTTAAGTGCTTATGCCTGGCAAAATTAGAAAGCCTTAACAACTTCCCGTCAAGTCCAGCAATACATCTAAATCAATCGGTGGCCAATAAAATGTATTAATTGACAGTTTCAAGTGGAATAAACACCATTAAACTGGTCAAAATTAGTTTCGTGAAGTGTGTACTTATGACTACTAATGCCAAGATCCCCCCAATATCAGGTATTGGCATTTCGTAATAGATACGAATAGTCACACGCGTTTCAAGAAGAACCACTGCACAGAAAAAAACAACATTTTATTGAGTTAAACCTAACGTGCTTTAAATTGTTATTTAAAAGTTTACATATTTAATGTAAATAAAACTACAAAAGCTCGAACTTTAAATGTTTTGCTGTCATATCTTACGTAATTAAATAAAAATTTAAAAAAAAATAAGTAAAAATTTTCAAACTTGCTATTTTGAGAAACTATTTAAATTACCTATTAAAATTTTAAACTAAAAAGGGAATATAGAACTAGAATTGGCTTTTAAAAATATGGTATTCAAATAGTTGCATTTCACAAAAGCAAAATTTTTTCAGTATGTGGATTTCAAGAATACCGTGGGGTATGACTAGCCATTTAGACGTAGTCAGAAGCACTTCGCGCGAATAGATATCGATTTATGGCTATTTTGGGCTTTAGAATATTTTTAGCTCCAACTTGGACCCTGACAAATACGAATGAGTCACAGGACTACGTAGAAATGGCAGGTAATTACCTTGCGACCAGCAGATCACCAAAAACGAAGCCTCGAAGAAAGTACCCAACTTCATTGTGGATTTCCTAATGATCGGTGTTCCAAGTTCTTGACTCCTGACGAGCGGCTATAGCACCTTCCGATCGGATGACGGATTCTAGACTGCGCGGACGTTTCGCTGGCGGAGCACCTTCACAACTTCCTCAGCGGGCAGTCAACGAACTACTTGAAAATTCGAAAGCTGAAATCCCCGCCCGAAGCGCGTGCACCGCTCACACAGATAGGTACTCACACAAGCGAAAAACAGTCGCGCGAACAGCCGACGATCGATCGATCGATGGGAATTTGGTGGGGGAGGGGGTATTGAGGATCGGTACATAGTGCACAACCACCCGACTAAGTATCCCCACTTAGCGAAATTGAGTTCTAACTTGCGAAAAGCTAGCCTACTGCTGCAACACCCTGCGTATACTTAACGTCACGGAAACTCAATCACACCGCCCAGCCCAAAAAAAAATAAAAGGGCGTCATTATGTCGATCAATGTGAGCCAAAATCAAAGGGTAAAACTCGTCATAATTCGCACCTAATGCCGCCTTCGATCATTTATGATAATATTTTGTTTTGCATACAATTTACCGATTTATTTGTTTGTTTTCGGCCAGTCAGTTGGCGTTACTAAGCCAACGAGTCGCGACAACGTCATGCCGAAAGTCGCTAATTAAAAGCGGAGTCCTCAAAAAAACGAAGCAATCGAACGCTACCGAGGCGAAACGGAATATTCATTGAACGATTTTCGCACGTTTTACAGTTTTAGGCCGGGGAATCGGAGCGTTTTTCAATTTTTATTAGCCGATCTCTGGCGTTTTTTGTGCGTTCTGTAACGATGTCATTACACATGTATGGGCAGTTCGTGATCCACATGTGGGAATGTGGCAATTGCAAATATATAGGGGACATTCTGATATCTATTTATATCTTTATGGTGGGTATTGAGCAGGCACACGAACTCAGATATTTGCAATTAAATTGTCCAGACACACCAGATACCAGACATTCAAATGCCAAGGCTTAGAATGGGTTTTAACTGTCAGGGTCCCGTCATTAATACCTGAAAATTGTGACATTTTTTCTTTGGAAGCTATTAGATATGAATACATATATACAGAAATTCTAAATACCGTCCTTTATTAGTTACAAAAATATATAACCAATTTAATTACTCAACCCGTTTAAAAAATTAAATAAGTATATTTCAAAAATAACCATATTTATTTAAAGTTTATTATAAATCTAGTAATTTTCGCGATTCTATTATTTTTTAAGGCTATGAAATTCATTAGCAAGCATTGCAATTGTTTTTCTAATACATTTCCGGGGCTGACATTTTAATATAGGTTTTATACATATTTTAGTTCATCTTAAATTTTATATATTTAATTTTTATTATTTTTATTTTTTTAGCCAAGAAAAATGCACCTATTATCAAACAATCCAATTTAATTCAGTTAATCTAGTTTTGCAAATTTTTCAGTAACCGGTTGTTTTCGGTCCGTTCAGCTTAGTAATTAGTAATGGGAAATCCATCCCATTGCTAATTTAATTATTTGCCCACGATTGTGAAGACCTCAAAATATTGCCCAAAAGGTGTCAATAGGTGTTAGTTTGTCAGAGAGTAATCGCATGATTATCACATGGGCAGCTTGGATCAAAAGGAACTCATCGCCGTTTGAAACCGATTCGTTTAATATAACATGCAATTGATTATGCATACGTCAAGCTCTTTTTCAACAACAGAATATCTCAATATTTGCTAGATAACGCCTCCGCATCGATCACTAACTCAACTTTCCGCATCGATCAATAAATGTGGAATAGTTCGTCAAGAGCGAAATATGGCTTCTTTTGTGGTGAAACTCACGTGCCAGCAATTAGCAGCTGTTTAGCAAATTGTTTTTTATCCTATACCTAACTTGTGAAATAGCATTCATCTAAGATCACTAATAAAGCAGTTACAACCCAAGATCGGGTGCCTCCCATCGCACTTATGATGCCCGACCAGTCGCAATAACTCAATTATTTGGCCATAATAAAAAACATCAAATCGAATTGAGGCGATTTTACGAGCGATCTGGTAACTAGACGTACTCCCTGCATATAAATACTTAAAAAGACATTAAACGAGACGCCGAATACGGCGCATACAAATCAGTCTACTACTCTCGCCCAGTTTTCGCGAAGATATAGATGGGCGCACCTGCGAACCGTGTAGCGAATCCCAGATATGCGCTACAGTTTTATCAATTAAAAACACCTAGACGCGAGTACGGATCCGCACGGAATACTCTATCAATGATCGAATATAGTGCTGGCGTCATTCTTCGAACCTCCTATTGTCCGAAATGTCAAAGGCGGCGACAGGCGGCGATTTATTTTTGGCCAAAAATTGCGACTTCTCCGTCATGAATGGCTTAAAATAGACCCATTAGTTACCAGCCCTAATTGATTAGCGGAGGCTCCGAGTCGTAAAGGCTTAGATCCCACGCAATGCTCAATCAATTCAACCTTATCAATTGTTTTGCTTATCTTTTGCACACATCTCGTTGCATACTTTTGCGGCGAGCACCTAAAAGATTGAAAAAAGCTCGTTAAAACGTACAAAAATCTTTATTACAAAATTTCAATGCACTTAGGTTGCTAAATGAGGGACAAAAACAATGTAATAACTGAATTTTTAAACAATAAGCAACAAAATAGAGTAATATGGCAAATATCGAACTGAATATTGCAACTTTGGCAAACAGTTTTTGGCTTACTTTGGTATAGAATTTAAAAAATAAGTGCAAAATAAATGCTAATCAAAACTAAACTACTATTCGAAGAGTTTGCACTTAAGGTAAACATTGTTTGTCATGGTTTATAAATATAGATATATCAAATAGTATTGACATCGTGTTCCAGTTCTTGTGATGTACAGGTCTTACTTTTCGCTTTTTATAAATATTTTTCTGTTTTTGGTATTCAGGTTCAACAAGTCAAAGTTCTCTTCCTCAAGTGGTCACATAAGTAATAGCTTGACAATTGAAAGATCAAATGCTGCTGCTTCGGTAACTTGTCGAAGTGACGTTTCGGCTATATCCATTTTTGGTTTAACAAGGAGGCAGTTTAGTCCTGCTTCTCCTCTTTGGCAGACATAAAGAGTTTCTGGCAAGTGAAGGTCAACGAGTCTAGAAGAAAAAAACATATAAATGACAATGCCACACATAAGGGTTAATGTGTAGGAATACTTACCAATCGTGTGCTGCACCCATTTCGGCTTATTCTTCCACACGACACCCACATAGTAGAAAGGTATGCCAATTAGGGTGATTAATACCCCCATACCTACCTCGTAGGGCGCCACATAAATGGGCACGACGACTAGAAAGGCGCACACGATGACAAATAGGGCTGGTATCCACAAAGCGACCTGTCACAGCAATAAAAATAGATTATACGAAATAATATGCATTTGGTTCAGTGTTGCTATATAAAGGTTTCATTTAATAGCAAAAACCTATTTCACATTTAAAATATGAAAAAATTATTTGCAGCAGCTAAATAAATAGGTAATATGTTTTTCGAATTATAATGAACCAAAGAGTTATTATATAATCCCTATTGAAATTTAGAAAGGATATAATTTGTTGCTTTGGATTTAAACAACTTTTCAAATTAATTCTAAATAAATTATTAAGGACCTTGCTGGTTTAGTGCGTACAAATATTTATAAAAAATCTACCAACTAACGATAATTTCAGAATTTGTATATCTTTAATTATTGGAAGTTTGATTAGCTAAACTTAGATCGTCAGCACTGATTACGCTAAACTCACTTTAATTGGGCGCTCCATGCAGGGACGGGTGTAACGGAAATATAGAACCGCTGACACGGACAACATTATAAAGAACGATTCCACAATGCTAGCGTAGGTGATCAGCACATACACATCGCTCACCACCAGCATCACAATGGAGAGAAAACACTGTCGAGAGGGACACAACCATATCAATTTGGGATTAATTACATAATATCATTTGTGTGCTAATTGAGGGGCGCAGCTCACCAGAAAAACGAGCGACGGTAGCGGTGTGTAGCTCTTTACGCTTATGTGCGACAATATCGCCGGCATGTGTCCGTTCCTGGCACCCACAAAGCAAATCCGGGAGGAGGTCATGATGTGGACGGACAGGCCGCCAAAGGCAGAGATGGCCACCATGACTGGAATAACGAATGAAAAGGCGCCAAGAATCTTATCGCCGAAGGTCTGAAGAGAGAGAACAATTAAAATCATTTGACAAGCCGTTCTGGTTTAATTAAGTAATACACTGTGGTTGTCTTTTCCGATCAAATAAATTAACTTTTCTAGAAGACTTTGCGATTTACGATCGTAAACTAGAAATAAATAATAGCTAATACTTTAAAGTAAAATCCGTTTATTAAGCTTAGTGCAATAATAAACGTTTTACAAGCTAAATGAATTTATATTTATATTAAGAGATTTATGTTTTGAGAATGAAACCTAAAAACAAAAAACTGAATATTTTAAAATTTTAAATCTCGATTCCCGCATGATCTGATCGGAACAGGGTCACTTAATTCTTACCACAGCGATGGCATTGGATGCGATCATCTCGGATGGCGACAACACGGCCAAATAAGCCACGTTGGCCAGGACATAAATGCCGGTGACCAGTGGCAGTGAGATGTAAATGGCACGCGGCAGATTGCGATAGGGATCCCGCAGTTCCTCCGTCATAAAGTTCAAATAATTCCAACCGGCATACGAAAAGATGCCGGAGTAAAAGGCGACCGACATCTTGCCGGGATCAGTCTCAGTACTATCGAAGGGTCTAGTGAAGTTCTCCACATTACCCATTAGCATCCAAACCAGGCCGACGATGATGATCATCACTAAAGCAGCGATCTTCGTGAACATAATTATGTTCTGCATCTTGGTGGTCACCTTCATGTAGTATGAATTCAGATAGGTGAGGAAGCAGATGGTTATGGCCGCCAGCAACTGCAGGGCTATCTTTGGAATGTGGCAGGCTCCGCCGAAAAAGGGTTCCAGCACATAGGAGGCAAAGGTCAGGCCCATAATGGCATTAGTCGTGGGTCTGAAAGAGATAAGAACACATAATTAGTGGAAAATTTACGCACACTGCATTAAGGTATATGTACATATGTACACTGATAATCTCCGCATGCAAAAGTGGAAAAGCAGATATTTGTGCTTATCGCCGATCCTAAATGGCAAAAATAGCAGCAAATAAAACTGTCAATAAATTAATGCATACAGTGTAGATTACTTGATAATTTCGGTTTTAACTTCTATATAATGGCCGATGGTCTAAACCTTGAAAACCCGGCTACATTCTTATCTAGGAAAGTCTTTGAACTTGACCCTGTCTGAAAATAAGATTAAGAATTATCACACGTTTGTGAAATAATTCAGTTATTATATTAAAACCATTTCCTTAGGTATTATACTATTTATAATTAATAATAATAATAATAATAATAATAATAATATCAAGAAAGAAAGCATACCCTTACAGTTATTACAAATCGGCTACATTTCGACTTTTATGCCTATATTACTAAAAAAAAAAAAATTAAAAAAAAACAATGAAGCTATGTATATCGATTTTGCGCTACATTTTGCCATCGGACGGTCGGACGGACGAAGAGACGGACGGAGAGACGGATCGGACAGACGGACGGACAGACGGACGGACAGACGGACGGACAGACGGACGGACAGACGGACGGACGGACGGGCGGAGAGACAGACGGTCGGACGGACAGACGGACATCGCTAGATTGACTCTCCTGGTGATGCTGATCAAGAATATATATACTTTATAGGGTCGGAAATGTTTCCTTCACTGCGTTGCAAACTTTTGACTGAATTATAATACCCTCTGCAAGAGTATACAAATTATAATCAATAATAATAATACTACAAATTATTATTAATAATAATACTACAAATTACAATAATAATAATAATAATATTCATATGATTTGTTATACAAGATTCATTACTTCAAATAAGTTACTAAAATTTTAAAATCCTGATTGGAAGCTCGAACATTTTTTGAGTAAAACGTTTCAAGCAAAAGTCATCAGTTTTTTTCCGTAGTTATTATATCAATAATTAGAAATCGATTTATAAAGGTAATTGGACAGTATTTTTACTTTTTTGAAAAAAAGTAGATAAGGGAAGTTTACCTTCACAATATACTCAAATATTTAAACAATACCTACATACATAAATAATTATGTAATATTGGTTATAGTTCTGTTTAATATTAGAGTTCTATTAAACGGACCCTAGTAAAACTCACACAAATATCATCATGGCATCCCAGAGATAAAGGAACGCCGGCAGCGATCCGTATGCCTCGAAGATGTAGGCGTAATCCCCGCCAGACTTGGGTATGGCGGTACCCAGTTCGGCGTAGCAAAGTGCTCCTATCATGGACAGGAGGCCGCACAGAATCCAGATGACCAGCGAAGCGCCCACGGACTCCACCTCGCGAATAACGCCTTTCGGGGATACAAAGATTCCGGAGCCAAAGATAATACCCAGGATGATGGCCACGCCTTCGAGAAGGCCCAGTTGTTTTTTGATAGCCACCCTACTGCTATCGGACTCAGCGGATCCCTCTCGACCTTGAGATTTTTCGGGGGGATTAGTTTCAGGTTGGGCTATGCTGGAGGGAGGATTTCCAGAACTGGGGGTCAGTAGCACCATTTCGCTCGAGGGCGACTGCAGGTCATCGATGGCGGCCATGGTGGCTATATAGTGTTATATCCAGGAATTATAGTATTATTATCCCGCAGCTCTGTGACACAATCTTCGCACGCGACGTCTGAAAATGAACTGTAGCTGTTTCTTCGGCCGTTGTCCCGTTAATTGATTAAACGAAGCAATGTGTTTGTGGGTGTGCCGTGCTTTCGTGGGTGTATGTTTATCAATGTATTTTTTAATTGTATTCGGCTTATCTCCTTCCTCTTCTTCTTTCCTGCCGGTTAGCCTTAGTTTGTTTTGCTCCGCTCTTCGCCAGCTACTGTCTCTGTCGCTCCAACACCCTCCGCAGATGATTTTTTTTCGCACATCCAACTCGCGATTTTAACGACAATTTACACTCTGTCCCGCGGAATTCGGTTAATGGGTCTGGTAAATAAGTGCAGACATCGAGTTAACCGGCGAATTATGCAAACTTTGCGGTTTAATTGTGGAATTGGCACAATTTTGGTCAAAGGTTTTTCAACCCCACGTTTTCTCGAGCATCTCGGCAGTGTGACCAAGTGCTGGATAACTATGAATCGCTGATGCACTTTTATGCAGCATACAGGGTGTCCATTTCTAAAATTGTAAAACCGAAAATCAAATTTTATTCCATAACACTATTCTAGTCACATTTTCAAAATGTATTTTTGTGCGGCAGCACAATGTATATATACAAAGCGTTGTGCATCGGTGATAACAAACGTCTAGATAAAATAATTAGTATGTATGATTCATTTACACGGAAATAAAATTGATTTAATCATTTTTTAAGTTTATTTGGTTTCTAAAATTTTTAATTATTCCATTTATTAATATGTTTACAAGTTCATGAAGTATTAATGATTCGTTGGTCTTAGTTTCCATTGAATGTGGGTTTGATTTATATTCAAAAAAGTCTTAAACTCGTTTTTACAAATCCAACAAATGACTCGCCTACTTCTTGTCCTTAGCCTGCAGCTTGGAGTGGATCATGTCCTTGAACTGCGACAGGATTTTGTTCTCTCGCTTTTGTCGCTCCTCCTTGCTGAACATGGCCAGTGCCCTCTTTTCGTCAGCGGAGTACAGCTGGTTCTCCTTGCGGATGCGCACGGCCTCCATGCGGCGATGCCTGCTGCCGCTCATCACGTAGCCGACGGACTCAAAGTTGGCGATCTCATCAGAAGTCAAGCCGATCTCGCCACGGCGAGGAATCCTCTTACCCTCAGCGATGTAGGCAGCCATGGCAGCACCTTCTCCGGGCAGCAAAGCCTTGCCGAAATCTTTTTGATTTAGGCTGCCGCCGGTTCGCAGCGATGGGCCCACATCCTCGTCGTTGTGGGATGCGCTATCCCTCGTCTTTGACCTGCTACCACTAGATGCTGAGCCCTTCTTTGACTTATCCGCCTCTGATTTTCTTTTCTTTTTCTTCTTTTTTGACTTTTTATCCTTTTTGCTCGTTGAAGACTTTTTCTTTTTGGATTTCTTGATGCCCTCGGCGGTCTTTTCCAACCAAACAACTTTCTCGTCAGACTCATTTTCACTTTCGGAGCTGGAACTTAAGCTGCTGGATGCATCGCTGCTGTCCTCGCTACTAGACATACTGGAAGAGGAATCTTCCGAGGAGCTAGACTCCTTCTTGCTCTTTTTCTTCTTGGTTTTCTTAGACTTTTTCTTGGATTTCTTTTCCGACTTTTTGTGTTTGTTTTTGCCTTTTTTCCTTTTCTTTTTGGGTCCTATGTAGGAGCCCTTAACCAGCTCTACGTCATCGCTTTCTGGCCGAGATGGGCTTTTGCCCCAGACATCTGGCACGCCCTCTTCGCCGATGCGCACCCGCTGGTTTCTCCGAGCATTTACCGCCTTGAAATCGCCTTTTGGCTGGTGGCTAGAGGCTCCTCGACCACGGTGCTGTGATCTTGTCGAGGGTTCAGCTGGGTCATTAATAAAACTGCCCTCGGGAGCCCTTCCTCGAAATGGATTCAGCCGCCTATCGTTGTTTTCGTGAAAACGATCGTTCGGCCAGCGCTCTACGGATTTTGGTCGCGATTTGCGGTTTCTGGAGGCGCTTCTAGAGGAACTAGAACTGCCACTGCTGGTGCTTGAGCTGCTGGAGGATGAAGAATGGGATCTGCGGCGACGAGGTCCTACATCCTTTTCCCTGGAGCGCCGGGAGCTGCGATTTGAGGTCCTTTCCCTGTGGAGCTCTCTGTCTCGTTCCCTCTCCCGGGAAACCGATCGACGGTGGTGCGTTTTGTGGTTTGTCCTTCTTTCCGAGCGGGAACGATCTCCGGAATCGGATCTACGGCGCACCCTTTGTCTGCTGCGACTCCTGCTGCGTGAACGCATGTCGAAAATAGAATTTTCAACAATTTCACCGGAAAATGCAAAACAAATTAGGGGTGAACAAAATACAATAGATTAATAATGCGATAGAGGCCCAAACATCGATAGGCAACAGCTGAGACATAGATTTTCACAAAAAGAATTGAAGGTCACACCGAAACAGTGGTTGCAATTTCTATCGCCAAAATAGTTTATTTAATGCCAAATATGTTGAAATAAAGTTAACAAATTATAGAAAAAGGATAAAGCCCCCCAAAACCAATGGCGCGCATTACCTGGCGAGGTCACTCCAGTCAGGAGCTGCTGTAAGCTTTGCCAACCCTCAGTTTCCAATTGGAGCTCCAATTGGATTGTTTTTGTTTATTGTTTACTTTTATGTAGTTCTATTTGTCGGCTTCGATGGTCCTACATGAAACACTGCTGGCATTCGCTGACCTTTAACGCTCACATGAACTCCTCCTACGCCTCGGACGTCTGCTTGACACCAATATTTTGGTTCGTGGACAACTACACTCACTGCCTGGGACCGGTAACACTATCCTACATAACATTTTTCCAAAGCTTACTATTTCGAAAATTATTATAATGCGGTGTTGATAAATATTTGCTACTTAATTAAATTAGTTTTAATATTTTGTTAATAAATATAACTTTTTTTATATATTTTCCCTTTCTGTTGGTATTCAAAAATTCTTAAATTCAATACAAATTTAAAGTTTGCTAAATATTAGCTTAATATTTTTGAGTTGCAACATATGTATTTAGAAATCGAAAATGTAAAACATTCCACAGAGAAAAAGAAGGTTTAAATACTAAATTGAATTTTCAACATCTATAGCAACTAACCGTATTATCCCTTTCAGTTCTTTGTGGTAGGCGTGGCTGCCTTGACCACTTCCGTTGTTAGCATTGCCTACTGGATTGGTTTGCCTTTTTGGTATGCCAAAAGCCAGCTGGTCACTTATTTCCTTATCATTGTGGGCAATTGGTTGCTGCTCAATGTCGTTTTCCACTACGTGATGGCTGTGATCACGCCGGCTGGTCATCCGCCGGAGGGTGTGTCCCTAGTGGAGGCGGTCAGCATGTGCGGGAAGTGCATAGCCCCCAAACCACCGAGGACTCATCACTGCTCCGTCTGTAATCGCTGCATCCTCAAGATGGATCACCACTGCCGTGAGTATCGACACATTTAGAAGATTTCTGAAGTAACAATATTTCATCTATAGCATGGCTAAACAACTGTGTGGGATACGGCAATCATCGGTACTTCTTCCTCTACATGATGTACACCACTCTAGGTTGCCTGTTTCTTATTTTGTTTGGTCTGGAGATTGGCCACAAATACCTGTGGCTGGATCATGGCGAAGCCTGGACGGAGATTGAGCCCCTAGAGGGGCAGCCGGTCAAGTATAACCTCAGTGGGCATATCATTCCAGTGGTGAGTCAGTAAACTGAAGTTTACCGAGCACTTAATTCTAGAGATTGTTTTTTCAGACCCATCCCCATGAGTACGATGAATTCATGCTGCCTCCTGCGGTTCACAATCTGCCCACACCCATTGTGGATACGGATGCCCCTTCGACTGGTCGACGGCGAGCCGTGTGGTTTATGGCCTTCACGAATGTATCCGTGGTCTTGGCTCTTGGTAGTCTCACCATTTGGCACGCCAAGCTCATCACTCGCGGAGAGACAAGTGTAGAAGCCCACATCAACGAAGCGGAGCGAAAACGACTTCTCCAGCAGCAACGCATTTACATCAATCCCTATAACTTTGGCACAAGAAAAAACTGGAAATTGTTTTTGGGTCTGGTGCGAGGCAGGTAATTGGGGTTTCAAATGAAAAGTGAATTTTTATTAAAAAAAAAGGTAATACTATGACTTATTTACAGATCCTTCTGGCGAACTGTTCTGCTTCCCTCCTGGCACAAACCCGAAGGTACTGGATTAAGTTTCCATACGGTAAACGATGCGCCCTTCGAAGACGAGTGGCCATAATCCCAGCATCGAAGCTAATGTGATGTAATCCAGTCAATCTTAAATTATTACGTTAAAGTTAAAGCTCAAAATAACAAATTTGTGTTTGTCAACCAACTACTTATTTTAAGTAAAATGTAGTATAGTAATTATCCTATGATTCCAAAGTTTACTCAAAAGCAATAGGAGATTTATAGAGCAACTGGCAACAAATATACGATATATACATGAAAATGTCAAAGGATGTATTTTGTTTCTATAGCTACTAGAAGAACTATGTCGTTTTATATATAAAATAGCTTAACACAAATAAAAGAGAATTCCAGTAAACAATTAAACCTGTTGTGTTGCCCTTGACAGTTTGTGCCGGTATGGCAACTTGTTGCCAGGACCAGGTTACGCCTTTGGGTTTGGTCAATAATGTGTTTCGGCCCTTAAAACTGAAATATGTCGAAGGCTTCCGGATCTGAAGATGAGCCCTTGGTTCCAGATGATTTCGATGATGATTTCTACAAAGAATTATGCGAGAAAATCCCCGAGGTATCGATTTGGTATAACTTAAATGTTATATTAAGAATTAAACGTTATTAATTATTGTTTATAGGCAACGAAAGCTCTGCGTCAAAAGGACACCCCCAACAATGCGGACAATGTCCAGAGATTGCTTATCTGTGGAACTCGCTACAAAAGCGATCTTCGCATGGAAAAGGATCGTTCCCAGGACCTGCGAAAGGAGATCGAAAGCCTCGAGGCACGTTTGGAGAATGCAGCTCGGGTCACCAAAATGGACATGGCCACCATTGAGGAGCTCCGAGGAGTTATAGGTATCTAAAATACAAACTAATGATAGACATTGTTTTAATGGGGAATTGCAGAGGGCGCTTGGAAGCAAAAGGATGCAGCTCAGATCCGTGAACAGTCTGCCCAGGATGAGGTCCTGAGTCTGCGGGAGAAACTGGACGAATCGGAGCAAATGGTGGCTCATCTTAACGAGAAACGTCTGGCCATGAGCAAACGTGACGATGGAAAGGAACGGGAACGCCTTACAGCCGAGATCACCGATCTCAATAAGAGTTTGCAGTTGCAACGGACCTATGCCACTGAATTGGACAGCACAATTGAAGGATTGGAAGCCAAAAACAAGGAGTTACTGAAACTGTTGGATGTATGTTGTATTCTCTTAGCTCTTAATATATTTTAATTCCCATCTGTGGTTTTTGTTTATTAAGGAAACCTCCAGCGACGCCTGCAACTTGAAACGTAAAAGCGATGCCTTGACCAAGGAACTTTCGACTATGAAGAGCGATGAGTCCCGCTATCAGGAACAAATATCCCAGATGAAGTCCGCCAACGAGCACTTGACCAAAGTTAAAGTCCGCCAGAACCTTCAGATTCTTTCCTTAAAGACGAACTTGGAACATCTGAATACCCAACATAATGCCACCAACAACAAGCTGGCAAAGATCACAGTGGACTTGGAGTACACAGTGCAGGAAAGGGATAAGAATAAACGGGCCCTTAACCAACGGATTAATCTGCTGAAGGTGCGCGAGGATGAATTAATTAAGGTTCGTCAGGACAACGGCAAGCTTTCCAAGTCCCAGGAGACAATTGCAAGGAAATATGCAGGATTAGATGAATCGAAACGAGAAGTTGAACAGCAGAATATAAGACTCAAGTAAAGGGCTTTATTTAATAAGCAATAATCTACTACAAAAGCGTTCTTTTACAGAACTCAACTGGGCACTCAGGACAAGGAACTGGAGTCCATGCGCCGGGTGGTCCACCATTTCGAGAAGAACAACGAGAACCTGACAAAGGAGCGGGATTCCCTGAGACGGGAACTGCAGGCCAATCACCAACAACTTGAACAGAGCATCAACCTGCATCAAGAGGCGCTGCACGAAGTCCGTGCTCTGAAGGACACCATCACCACTATGGATACCAAGCTAAAGAAACTTAACGAAGATGCCAACAAGCTGAAGAAGGAGAAGACCAAGAAGCTTGATGAGATACAGCACTGGATAGACAAGTTGGATGCGCTTCAGAGTAGGTTTTCGAAATTAACTATCATATTGGTATCTCCTTTTGAAAATCATATTTTGTTCCCCAAGACGAGATGCACTTAAAGGAGAACTACGAGATCGAACTGAAGCGCACGATCAGCGATTTGGAGGTCAAGTGCTCCAAGTTTCAGCAGCAACATGATGTACTAGCTGGCGAACGCCAGTCGCTTCAGCGCAGTGTCCAGGTGGCCGACGAGGAGCGACAGAAACTTCGCGACCAACTGGTCAATTCCCAGGCGCTGGTGGAGAAACTCAAGGCGAAGATTGCCTACCGGGATGCAGAACTGTCCAAAGTGCAACTGCAAATCGATCGCATGGAGAAGGAACGACGCCTGCTGCGCAATGACATTCGACACGCACAACTGGGTCAGCAGCACACCAAGGCGGAACTGTTGGACAAGCGCAAGGAGAACGATCGACATGCAAAGTCGCTGCAGGAGGATGAGCAAAAGCTGGCACGTCTGCGAAAGGATGTGGACAATCTGATAAACGAGAAGAATGCGATCAGTGCGGCACTGACCAAACGCAACGAGGAGTACGAGCGTCTAAAGCACAGTCAGGAGAACCTCCAAACGGTGTATGATCAGACCCAGAGGCAGTGCAGCCAGTGCCAGGATGACATGCGATTGATGGGGGTGGAGATTAAGAATTTGCGAACGGAAAGGGATGTCCTGCGGGCAGATAGAGAAAGTGCTGCGGATCTGCGCCAGGAACTTCTCCAAATGCACCGCATGCTTAACCAGGAGAGGATCAAGGCGCGTGCGTTGCAGGATGAAATGGTAACGCCGATGAACGTTCATCGCTGGCGGCTCCTAAGCGGCAAGGATCCAGAGAAGATGGATCTCCTGGGTCGCATCAGTATCTTGCGAAAGCAGTTGCTCCAGCAAAATGTGGCTGCGTTGGAGCAGGAGAGAGCCTTAAATGAAGCCCAACAGCTATATGCCGCTTTGAGGGAGTTCATGCTCAAGCTGCCCAGTCACAAAGTTCGTGCGGAACTCAACAGCGTTAAGGTAAGTCTAAAGCTAATATATTTTAAAAGTACTAAACCTCATCCTATCCCACAACTAAACAGGCTAACTTATCCGCCAAGGACCGCAAACTAAAGGTCCTTAAAGCCGAGCTTAGTGCCAGGGAGGCAGACGAGAGATCCAAGAAGGAGAAGCTGGAGGAGATGCGCGTCAACCTGGCGCTAACGAAGACCCAGCTTTTAGAGGAGAAAAAACATAAGCAAAAACTCCTTGAGGAGCGACAGTTACTGGAGCAGATGCACTGCTATTCGGCACCTGCCCAACTGCCAAGGACTCTTGGAGCAGGTTTTAAGATGGTCAGCAGTTTACTATAAGTAAGGACAGTGTTCAGTTCCTATGCGGTATAACTTATATTTAAATCTGAAAAAATAAAAATCACTAACTTTAAAATATTTCTACCGAACAGATTCTGAAAAACCACTTATAGCTTTTGTGCACCAGGCAAGACGGTGAGGTGGAGGAAATAATGTAAAGCTAATTTTTATAAATTTCTTTATTTGTTTGAAAGTGTAAAAGATACCTTATTATCCACTGTTTTGGGATAATGTATAGACAGAATCACTCAGATGGTTTAGCGCAGGTGGATGACAAGTCGAATACATGTTCCAAAAAGTTACTGTCGATCGACTTCGCAGTGGATCCCTTCCTATCCCCGCCGCCATTGGCGAACTGCTGATTCTCTCGATGATGCGACCGCAACTGTTCCTGGAAACCCTTTATTAAGTGTTCCCGGGCCTTGAGATCGATCTCGTTGATCCTCAGCTCGGCTTTCATAGCCTTTAGCTGGCGGGTCTGACGGCGACTAATGCGCTGCTGGATACAGAGTTTTTGTCGCACACTGGGATCGGGCATATGCTTAATTTGCCGCTTAAATTCCTCGTGCAGACGCTTCAAGTCCACCAGTTCCTTGGCAATGTTCTCCCGCTCCACGGAGAGGCGTATGTTTCGCCGGAGGAGGTGCTGTACCTTGCGGATCAACTCTAAGCGACGCGGATCCTTGCCAAGGAGCACTCGCCAGCGATGTGTGCGACAGGGGCGGGACAGCTCTTCGGAGTATGCCGATACCTTAAGCCTCTCCTGGTTGAGCTGCCGCTCCAATCGTACCACATCATGGCGCATGGTCGCCTTGTTGCCCACCTCGCGTTGCATACACTCACGCGACATCCGCAGGTTGACTACCTCCAGTTTGAGCAACCTGATGTCTTCCAATCTCTGATTGTACTGCAAGGTTCCCCGATCGATGGCCTTCTGCATCATTTCCAATTTCTCTCTTTGCAGGCGCACTTCATCATTCCTTCTGACCATCTGCAAGCCGACCAGACTCTTTTCTTTGGTGACCTCTTCCAGGGCGCAAGCCATTGTCTTGAAGCGCTTCTCAACGGAATCTATAGTGTGCTGCGATTGTTCCAGCCGGATCTTCATCTCTCGTAGATCGGACCGTGTGCTGGCCAACAGGCGACTCTTAGCGTGGATCTCGTTCTGCTTATGCTTTATGGTACGGTTCAGTTGCTCAATCTGGTTGCCAAGGGTGGAGATTTCCTTCTCGTAAATGGCCAGAGAGCTGGTCATCTGATTGATCTGGTGTGTCAGCTGATTCATTGTGTTCTGCAGATTGGTGCGGTCCCGCGAGCACATGTCCATCGTCTTCATCAGCAACACCTTCTCTGAGTGGATAATTTCCATTTGCTTCTTCGCGTTCACAAAATCCAGATGCTTCTGCTGCAGTTCTACCTGGAGGGCTTCCAGGCGCTCCGTCTTTAAACCCAAAGCCTCTGGAAAAAGAGAATTGATATAAATGAATTATAAAAATAAATTAAATTGATATTAAAACTCACCCTCGATGCCATCGATCTTCTTGTAGGCCTCGTTAAGCTCCAAGGTCTGTTCCCTTTTTTCACGAGCTATTTTCTGCACCTGCAGGTCCTTCTCATCCAACTGCTTATTGGCCCGATAAAGATCGTTCTGCAAATCCTGCATTTCATGGCGAACAATAGCGATTTCGTGCCGCACTCCGGCCACAATGTCGTTAAGACGGGTGATCTCTATCCTGAGCTTGTCCCGGGTGCGAGCCATTTCGTCCTTCTGGTGATAAGCCTCATCCAACTTGGCAGTGGCCATGATGATTTTCTTTTCCTGGATCTTGATCTCATTTCTAGAAGGTGGGTTTAAAAAATTTAATACCTTTTATCCTTCATTTTATATTATTATTTTTTACCTCCCCCATTTCAATTTGCTTATGTACGGAGTATATTTAAGTTCCTACTACTTACTGATTAAGCAGAACTTGATTGTTCAGTTCCGAGTTCTTTTTGGCCAGCTGGATAAAACGTCGCTCCAGGACCAGTGAGTCATCCGCCTTTTTCTTGGCATCCCGTTCAGCGGCGCGGCGCGCCAATTCAAGATCGGCATTATTCCTCCTCTGAGCATTATTTAAATCGCCGGTCATCTTCAGGCTCGTTTGCAGTTTGTGCTTCTCATCCTCCTGAAGGCGATAGGTCTTTGATAAGTTATAGTTCTCCCGCGTGAGACGATCGTTTCGCAGCTTCAGTGCCTCGTTGGCGGATGTCAGCTCGGACATGGCCTTCTCGGCTATAAGGAGTTCCTCGTTTTGCTGCAACACAGACCCCAGCTCCTTGTTAACAAGCAAAAGCCGATCCTCATACTTATCCTGGTCCACTCTACACTTGTGATCCAATCGAAAGTTTTCTGACTCCGCCTTCTTCACCCGCAGATTGAGCTTGGCAATCGTCTCCTTCGACATCTCCAGCAACCCCTCCAGCGATTCGGAATAAATGCGGTTTATTTGCAGGCGCTTCTGATACTCCTTCAGCTCACCGGCCAGGCGATCGCGCTCGCGAAAGACCAATGTCCTGAGTTGGGAGTCTTTCCTGCACAGAAAGACGTTATTATTTTTTTAACCAAGATTCAAAAGAGACTAAATGGTCATTCAACATACAGAACTGAACCGCTGTAGATTTATTTCTGGACTTTGAAAAACTTACGCTGAAGGTACTATCTGTTCAGGCATAGCCCTGCTGAACGTTGGTTGATCGCTGCGCACCAGTGATATCAACTGGATCTGCATAATCTCCTCGCGATTCTTGGTGGTGTCCTCGTTTCGCCAGGCATCCTCCAAGGACTCGCGCAAGTGCTCCATCATCGCCTCCGAGGTGGCCGTGGTCTGCAAGGCTAACTGCAGCTTTTTGTCCGCCGTTTTCACCTTCATCTGCATCTCCCTCCCTTGGTCCACCTCGTTGACGTAGTGGCCATGGAGTCTATAAAGGATGTCAACGTAAAACTTGAACTTGGCAGCCAGAAAGGAGTGGCGATTGCTGAGAGTCTGCACCAGCAGGTAGGATTTGGTGAAGAACTCCTCGTTAAGATCGAGCACTAGATTTAGTTGCGCCGGCTCTGTACTATCCCGGAATCGTTCCTCCAAGGACATCATTGAAACAGACTTGGAGCTAGCCTTGTGACTCTTCGGGAAACTGGACAACTTCCGCTGTAAAAGCTGCATCTTCATGGTATCAATTAACAAAAATAGAACGCACAAAGGATAACAGAATAACGAGAAACTCCCTCAGGAAATCAAACTAAATAAATTAAAAATAAACGAAAAAAGGAGCTGTATTAGTGTGACGTTTAAGTGTAAGACATTGTGATCAAAATTACACCATACTAAAACCAATAAAAAAAATTGAACTGATTGATTTTTATTTAAGCATAAAATCGCGTATATTTTTTCTTAAACTCAATTTACAGATTTTTTGTTTGTTACATTTTTTACTTTATACAAGTTTGAATCAGAAAATATATAAGTTTGTCTTTAGTGGTAATATAGTTGTTATTATTGTTGAAATTCAATTTAAGGATTTCATCATGCCACATACATCTACGTACTTATTTATTCCAGCTAGGTCAGATAAAAACGCTCTAACATAAGATAATTAATACATATAAAACTACGATAAATCACAAAAAATGTTTCGCAAAAATTTCTGCTACAATTAACGCCTACCATCAGCTTGTTACGGTCGCACAATGATACTCAACGCTAGAAAAATATACATTTATCTATATACCTCTAACTGCAATATAGTAAGGCCTTGGCTAGTGACAAAGGATTTTGAAAGGTTAAAGCTCAAGCATAGAAAATTCTTGTCCACACCATAGGGTCCTTCCCAAAGCCCCAAAACAAAACAAAGAACAGATAACAAAATGTTATATTCCTAAAAATGCAAGCCGAACTTAAAGCTGGCGCTATCGTTTGATATGAACAAATATCGTTGTAGTACAGATCGAAGTTTTATTCTAGACTCGTTTGATAGACGCTCAGTTGGTCATTGTTTTGGAATTAAAAAATATATATCTATGGTTATATATATTTTTACGATATATATGATCTATATACGCAAGCCCTAGCTGTGGTCATGGGCCCAATTTTAATAGGATTAGGATTACGTATAAAATAAAGAAAACATTGTTTGCGGAACAATTGCGAGTCACAGTTTGCTTTTTCCCCGTCTCGGCCACGTTTTTGGTCGTCAGCTGCGCCGGCTAGCGCGTTTGGCCAATTCTAAGAGGCGGTGGCCTGGACGCTCTGTACACTCTGCACTCCTTGAACACCCAATCCCGAACGTACCTCGCGTACGTAGCAGTCCCGGCAGACGCGTACCGCCTTTGTCAGACCATACTTGGGCAGCGGAGCAGAGGCATTGGAGCAGACGCCACAGAAGACACCGCCACAGTTGCGACAATGATGACGACGACGGAAGGCAGTAAAAGGCGTCTGGCAGGCCATGCATCGCGGTGCCTTGCCATCAGGAATCCAGGCGGGCGGAGAAAGCGTGGCTGAGGCGGACGTTGCAGAGGAGGGCATCTGGGTTTCGTTGTTGCTCTGTAGCCGGCGGCGACTGCCGCTCCTGGCACTCACCGGGGAATTTTGCTCGGAGCTCGAACTGGTTGAGGAGGCGCTGGAGGGTGTGTTGCTGCCCACAGAATTGTTTCGTTGTCGCTGCAGCTGGATCTGCAATTGCTGCTGCTCTTGTTGGTGCAGCTGGGTGCTGCTGCTGGTGGCCGTGTTAGCTGCCTCCTGATCCCCAAGACTTCGGCTACGCGTCACATGCGAACGACTGTTGGCCATCGTTGCTCCACTGGGACTTTCATTGCCGGGCTGGCTGGCCAGATCAATGGTATTATTTCGCTGCATACTGGCGCCGGCAGAATGGCGCTGACCAGTGGCCTGGATGCCACCGCCGGCACTGAACACATTGTCCAGCTCGGGATTGACTTCCTCCGCTGAGTAAATGCTTTGGTTGGAGCCGGCACTCTCCTGTATCACATCGTTCTCGGATGCCCGGAACTCGAAAAGCTCCGACTCCTTTGTCTTTTCCGGAATGTCGATCTCCTCCTGAGCCGACGACATGTTCATGAGGAACACGCTGCGGAGAATCTGGCGCAGGTCGGAGGCAAAGTTCGTTTGCAGCTGGTCGGCTACCCCGGCGATGCAGACAAACAGGCGGTGCAGCAGGTTTTCAGTGCTCCTGTGAATTTAAACAATATTTTTTTACTTTTCATTATATATTCCTTATATATAATTATATTTTATTACTATATTAGTCTTGATTGTACAGTTTCATGAAAGCTTTAAAAAATGTCATTAAAAAGCACTATTTAATGACATTTTTTAAATGAGGAACCCTAACCTTAAGAATATCTATAAATTGTTGCTTAGCAATAAGCCTTATCTTTAATGTAGATTCAAAAATCACTTTTTAAAATTCTTAATTAGTATAATATAACTTTTTCATTTTAAATAAATTCGTTAGATGTGAAATCTACCATTTTTGTTATTTTACATTAGTTCCACTGTTTTATTAAATAAGTTATTTCCATACTCACTTGAACTTGAGTCGTGCCGTGGTGTTGCGCATCGCCAGCGACACATCGTCTGACAGCGAGGAGGCGGCACTTGTATCACCGCTGGCCAGGTTCTGATCCCTCTCCACCGGATTCACCTCCGCTTCTGGTGCTTCCAGGCTGCAACGCTTGCGGCCACTACGCGTTGTGCGATGCGGATGCGGCTGCCGGTGCTGATGTGGGTGATGGTGATGATGGTGGTGGTGGTGGCGTTGATGATGGCGGTGACTGTGACCCTCTCGATGGCGTCCGCTTGGCACAGCTGGCTGCTGCTGCTGCATCTGCTCCTCAGATTCTTTGATTGTCGTGGACTCGGCTAGAGGATCGGTATCGCTGCTAGGCAGGCGCAGCCGCTGCAAGGTGCGGGTGGCCGCCAGCATGGCAGCACTTGTGCTGGGCTCCTCCTCCTCGTGGCGCTGACTCTGCTGCTCCCCCGTTCCGTACTCATCATCTTCGCTGGCCACGAAGTTGTCCGTGAGAGGAACCTCTTGGGGCTGCAGGAGATTTCCCAGATTGGTGTTGGGTATGAGGTATCCGGAGGCACAGTCCGCCGCCACAATGTCTTTGAGCAGCTGTTCCTCGTCCGTGTCATCATCGCTGCTCTCTAAATCCTCCTCATCTACCTCAATATCATCGTCTTCGTCCTCATCATCGCCATCGCTCCAATCCGCCGGTGGATTTGTGGAGCTGGTGGCCGCCGATGAAGTGGATGCTATGGAGTGCGATGGCGTGGGTGAGGGGGCGGGCGAAGCCGTGGGCGAGCTTGAGGGCGAAAACGACAACATGGACGGAGAGCGCAAAGTAGCTTCCTCCACTGCTGGATTGGTGCTACTGTTACTGTTGCTATTAATATTGTTGTTTCGCTGATCCACCAGGCGCTCCACAGTCCTGTGTGTATTTGTTGTCCCCGTGGTAATGGTGCTACTGCTGCTGTGGTTATTGTTGCAGCTGCTGTTGTTATTCTGTACGCTGCTCGTTGTAAGATTGGAGTTGTGCTCTGGACTGGGGGCCTCGATACTACTCGAGCCAAGTGGCACCTGCAATTAAATGAAATGTATACCAATATCTAGCATATTTAAGTTATAAACCCACCTTGGTGTTGATATCCTCGTTAGTACACAGGAGCTTCTCCAGCTGATAGAGCTCCTGGTTGTTGAGGTTGCGCAGGAGATCGCGGATCTTGATAAGGATTGTGCGGAAGGGACGGAACATCTCCGACAGCTGATCACCCGGCATGTCCATGTTAAGCGGTCCCTTGGCATAGACCACCAAACCAGCAACGATGGCCAGGCGTGGAATGGAGAACATCAGGCCGGGATCGAAGGCATCCACCATGTCCTGATCGAGCAGACCAATCTTCAGAGCCCGCTGCAGCGTTTCCGAGAAGAGCACCCCGATCCACTGCTGCATCTCGTACTCATGGCGAGTCTTCACCTGCACCATGGCGCTCACATAACTCAACTCGAACTCGGCAAACAGTCGATCGAAAATCTTCAGACTCTCATACAGCTGCTCTGTGGTCGTATCGTTCAAATCTAGGTGTAATGTCTTACTGTTGGGCACGTTGTTCTTTAAACACTGGTCCCTCAGCAGGACCCTCACATTGCCCAAACTCTTGGTCACCGCCTGGGCCAGTGGGCGCATCTCCTTGCTCTCCGTCTCCCTATTCATAATGGAGGATCCAGCAGCCAAGCATTCGGCGCCGAACCACAGCTGCCCGGCCAGATTCTCTTGCAGAACCTCCTCGGGAAACTTTGCGCGGAAAGCACGCGGATCTCGATCTTCACCGAGCAGCTCCTCCATGATCAAATTCGTGATGGCCAGCACTTTGTCCTGCAGAAAGAATAAGGAATTAGCATAGCATTCAAATTATCATTTTATTTACATATATTCAAGTACCAAGACTTTTGAAGAATACATTAAAATATATATTTCCTGAGACCCACCTGATTCTGCCGCAGTCTGCTGACCAGTCTGGTGCACCGATCCGGCTCCGCACGTCCATCGAAGCTGTCCAATTCGCTGGCCACAGCTGTGAGGGACCGATCCGCATGGAAGAAGCGAGCCAGCAGCGATTTGTCATCAGCCTGCAAAAATAAAATGGAGATGCAATTTGGATGAGTAACCCGACGTTGATAAGGATGTGTCCCCTCCAGGTTTCTCCCAATTGATATTATTGCAGCTTATCGCTTGGCGCAAGTGCAACAAATTATTATGGGCAATCGCTGAACTTGAGGGATCGTATCACAACTGCAAGGGGTGATGGGATTGGGTGGTGTTGAAGGCACCCGACGATGGCCGATAAGGATGACTCAACAAGCCACTAAACACGTAGACGCTATCATCCAGGCATATAGTCGACCGGTCACATTAGCAGTGCTAATTTTCGATGATTTCACAACAGATCCACAAATCACGTACAAATGTCAATGTTGGGGACTTACAGTGCTCCCCACGACTATAAATCAATGGGAATTCACATTTTGTAACGAAAATATAAGCACCGATAAATATTTTTACAAAAATTACCAATAGTAAAATTATTTTATAAAATTTATGACTATAAGTTAAGGGTGACTTTTTATAAAAAACAAATTATAATAATAATAGGTTCTGTTACTATTAGCTTGTTCGTCGTTGTGAGATCGGTGCTTTAAGATGATACTCCGAATGAAAATTGTATGCCTTTTATATGAAACAGTGAAGAGGAAGCCTACCTATCATGATGATGCAATCTTAGATGAGTTTTTTCCCAACCAACATGCAACAAGTGGGCTTAGACACAATGTGCCTGAAATCTCAATGATCCATTAAATCACGTGGCTCTACTTAAGAGGGGCTGCCAACCCCAACAAATCGCACGAGATTTACTAAACAAAGAGGGAAGAGAGCAGGCGATAAAGCAAGTTATCGGCGGTTGAACTTGTTTTCACCGGCCTTTGTGTGAGTTGTGTTTCGCATATGTGCTCTGCTTAAATATTAATAGCGGCAAGAGCAGGCAGCTGGCCGTGGTGGAAAGGAAACAAATGCACGAAACGAAATGTGTTTATTATAAAGGTAAACACGTCGAGTCAAAAGCGTTGACTCTCCGCCTTCAAAACTGCGCAGTTTGGCAGGTTTATCGCTGGATTGTGAGGTTTTCATCGAGCCGGAGGTTCGAGGTGTTGGCGGGCGTCTACGAAACTTTAACTCACATTCGAGTATATATGTACTTAGTATAGTTGGCCAATTGTTCAAGGGAAATTTGTGCCCCAGAAAAGACTAATTACATGTCCACGCAGAAAAAAAAATGATACATATGTAAAAATATTTAAAGATTATTATTAATTACAACCATAAACACATATCAATAAAACCTCATCATTGACAAGAGATTACTAAAAAAAAATGTTGGCAAAAAAAATTATGACACCTCTTGAATATTCATAAACTCTTGGATTATAAAACATTTAAACAGAGATGAACACATGGAGAAATAACAGAAGCAGAAGATTGCAAAATATGAATAATGAATTTCTTTCATTTCATTGTGATAATAATAGTAAATATATAAAATGGAAATATGGAATATAGTTTTTTTTCGATTTGTTCTGTCCAGTTACACCATGATGTACATATAAAACAGTAATAATAACTCATATGAGCAATTGCAAGTAAGTGGTTATGAATGAATCACACAACGCGATTCGATGAATCGATGCAGAATATCGTATTCGGTTTTTCGTCATAGGCCCAAGGGTAAAGTTTGTTTTCTATTTTGTTTTGCCATTTGTTTACACAACAATTAAATGAGCAAAGCACTAAAAACGTTTGAGGTTTATTTGGCGTGTGTTTTGATCTCTGTTTCAGTCGCACATTTATGAGCAACATTAAGGGGAATGGAATAGCCGCAGCAAGAACGAATAAGAAATCCAATTGAGAATTATAAATTATATAAATTGAGCAAGGCCATGCGTAAATAGTTCAATGACTGCCCAAGAAGCCCCCTCACCTCACCGCTCACCCCCTCTGTCCTCACGGAATTCCCGTTCTCATTCCCATATTCTGTTGGCCGTCATGACGACGCTGGCCAAAACGTTGTCGACGCCAGCCACTTTTTGTAAGTGCCAGTCGTTGAAGCCATTAATTAGCGTCGCAATTTGAAAAAATACTGGTTGCGAGGGGGGCGGAATGGGGGTTCTGGGAGTTCCATATAAAGTGGATAAGAAAATAAACAGCTAATAAAAATAAAATTATTACTGATAATTTCGTGAGGCACTTCAAATAATTTCATTTTTTCGGGATCGAATAGTGTAGGGAGTACAGGGAAAGAAAAAAAATAGGGTACTTCATTACAGAGTTTTTAACCACCTTGTCGCAATGTTTCTCACTGTAAAGCCTTGAAGTTAATAACGAATTAATATCAAAAGCTATTTACATGCCTCATAAATACAGAAAATATTTATCTAAATCCCAAATGTAATTAAAGAGTTGAAAACCCCGGCAGCATCAGCTGACGAAAAGTCAAAAGTTAAAATGGTAATTAAAAATTTTAAGCTTGTTTCGAGCCAAGCGGAACGAGAAGAAAATGAATGAGGCTTTGACTCCAAGGATTCCGCTGGCACTTCTTGTTGAGCTAAACTTAAAAAAAAAATGGAAATCAAACTTCGTGACTTATTAATAAGGAATCCAAACGGGTTTAATATGACAATCGATTGTAACATTCGTGATAAAATATAAAGTATCTTTGTTTGCACTTCATATGCAGGCAAATTGAAATTGGAGTACAAAGAAAACAAACATTTGAAGAATTGATTCACAAGCAAAATGTAGCAAAACAGCATTTGTTGCCACCAAAAGTTCTTTGACACTATTTACCTCTACAACAGACCGCACCTTTGCATTAACATCCGACTTTGTTAATATCTGAGCGAGCACATTTGTGTTTATCCACCAAGTTATTTGCATATCGCCTGGCTGGAAATCGACTTTGTCAAGAATTTTAATTGTTGTTTCAACTGGTTTGTGTTCAATCAGCTAATTAAGGGTGAGTAACCGCTCCCCTCATCTGTGAGCAAGTTGCTGTTTACGGACGATAAGAGAACAAACATTTCCACAACTAGAGATATAGAGCCATATCGTTTGTGGAGGTGAAACCAAAATTGCTGCTCAACTTAATGTGGGTGAGAACCACTTTCAATTCAAGTTAAAAAAAAAATAATAACGCAAAAGCGTATACAAAATGCAAATCGTAAAAGGAAGTATTCAAGCCGACAAGTGAGAATTACGGTTAAAGCCTTCCATTAAAAGAATTGAGGTTATATGGTTTAAACTTTCTAATTGCAAAATGAATGAAATTTATATTGAGTTCATATTAAGTTATTAACAATACAAATTTATTTTCTCTCAACTAAAGTTAACTAATTTCTCAACCGAAAACGGCAAACATTGCTGTGATGTTTGCCAGCTGACCAAAAGGACATCTGCCTGACGTCACAGATATCCGTAGATGTGGCCTCGACATGAGCAACAGGCGGGTTTTCCACCCCTTTGCCCAGTATCCTTGACGGCAGCCAGGGCAAGGACACAGACGAGACAGCCCGTCGTTTTATCTATGTGAATATCTGGCATTATTGCCCCCAAGGCTTTCGCACTCGAAGGACCACGCTAGGCCGAGTTTGCTGACGCAAAGGATTCGCTGAAACACGCACTTGACATTGAATATTCGATTCATGATTCTCGCTTTTTGACAGCTGTTGGCTTCGCCTTAATTTCAATTAGACATTCGCCAATTGAACACAGTTTCTAAAAATGGCAAATGAGGTGATTCCCAGGCCAAATGCCACGACCCTCTAACGATTCAATTTGTCCGTCAGTTGGTCCCGGCACCTGCTGTCATCGGTTAATTGAGATACGTCTGGAAAAATACCTCCAGAGCTGGGAACTACCGATCAATTGAATTCAATTTCTGCACAATTCCGCTTCTCAAACTGCAAATTAAGAGCCTAATTTAATTGGTTGAAATTTCAAATATCAATTGTAAGTACTAAAAGTGGCAAATTCTTGTTAATTTCCCATCTAACGATTCACATTCAATAGATGAAAATAAATTCACGTGAAAACGCCATGCGACATTATTGAAATACCAAATCAAAATCACTTTACGATGGAAATACAATTGGGCAAAATAACAGATAACGTTTACGTAAATTGCATAAAAATCGAAGCCCCATTTAAAAATTTAAGATACAATTATAAACGATTCGCATTCAAAAAGCAAACTAACGTGAAACCAAAACACGTTAAGATATGAGAATGATAGTTTGCAATTACTATTATCAACCTGATATAAAAATATCAGAAAACGCGTCGCAGTTAAAATAATGAAAACAATCACTTAGAGTGTGGGAAAAGTATTCAAACCTAATATATACCCCTTACATATATACCCCTTACATATATACCCCTTACATATATACCCCTTTATTAGCTTGTGATATAGGGAAAAAACCAGTCGAAGCAACCACACAAAGATTGAATTCCGAGAATCGACTTATCAGCTGATTCGTATGAATAATTGGGGTGATACATATGTATAGCGAATTTCTTTTCAGACGAACGCGAAATCCATTAATGTTGTATTACAACATCTTCATCAGATTTTTGGCGAAGCTGTTATTTCCCCTATATAGCAAGGCACAATACAGAAAGACAGAGATAGAGCGGGTGAAAACTGAGTCACGGTCAAATCGTATATAAATAAATGAGCTTGATAAACAAATGAAAGCTACGCGCGTAAATACAAAGATTTAATATCAGCACAGCCGATAGCCAGCCTATATATAAATGTTTCAGTACATATTGTATTTATTCAGATAACAACAAAAAGAACACAACGGAAATACTTTATGAAGGACATGGCGTCGAAGATAATGATTGGACCCCAAGAATATTAAAATTTAAATCGACAAAAAACGAACCCCCGACAAAAAACATAAGCCGCACCGAAATAAACCGAATTACCCGCGGGTGCATTCAACTCTGGCCAAACAAAGTGCACAAGTAAATTATACAAATTATAACCCTTGCGAACGGATACCGGAAGTCGCTTTAAGGATTTTATTTGCAGTAAGCGGTGAAAAGTTGAACGAACCGTTTGGCTGTCCACCAAATTAACACTTTTTATATTGAATCCGATACAATCAGATCCAACCAAACCAGTGGACTTATTATGTCATAATGAATTCAATTTCTTAACAAATCGTACGGAAAATTTGCATACCGAAATTACCCAATGTAAACGCAAAAGCAGAAGGGAAAAGGGGGAAAAACAGCTGGTGAATGCAAATCAATGCGGAAGAGATGACAAAATGTGCCCAAGAGACGAATGCCAATAAAAGCCATTAAATTAATTGGATAATAACGGGAGGGATACCCTAAAGAGCGGAGAAGCAGCGATTGTGGGCGAAAGAAGGGGGAATTAGGCGGAAAAAGAGGTCGCATCATCAACCCCATTGCATATTCATGAGCCCCAAATATGCGTCGCAATCGATGATGAACGGAGGCCAAGCGGGCCTCTCAATTTTTAAACACTTTGTCTCCGCTTTTATTTTTTATTTTTTTCCTTTTCTATTATTGATGGACAGTCCGATCAACAGGTTGATTCCAGTTATAATAATTTCATTAACTGATTAAGATCTGTCGAATTCAACCAAAAAAATGCTAAACCTTATTTTAAAAAAAAATGAGTTTTAAAATTTCAGAAGCTTGTTTAAGTTTTATTATTTTTCTTTCTATCCACCACAAATTAAATGTTAGAGTTAAACAAAAACTTTGTGATTTATAAACAAGAAAGGAAAGCAAACTTCGGGCGGAGCCGAAGTTAAAAAAATTAAAACTTTTTCAAAATTTATTTTATAATAAAGAGTTTTATATCTGATGATGTAAAAATAAAAAATGTTACAAAAGACAACCAAGAGTTATGAATAAAAAAACTCACGACTTTCTAGCACCTTTAAATCTTCACAGAAAATACTTCAATTTCAGTAGCCTAATGGGATTAACCTTAAACTTGAGGAATTACTTTTTAAAATCCCTATCGAAATGAGGATTCCCTTCTCCAACTTATTTTTCTAAGGCTTCTCTTTCTTCCATTGGAGTTGGTTGGGTTTTTCCGCTTGCTGCAAACCTGTGGTACTGGTATTTATTAATATTGACACTGCTCCCGATCATTCCCCCACAATTCGCACAATGACAGCCGAGAAGATAAACCGCAAATTACTTTCACTTTCCAGCAGGGGTTAAAGTGCGTTTGTCCGGCACTCGGAAGTGTCGATAATTGAGTAACCAACGAGCGGATTTCAGGAGGGGAGCGGGTTTCAGACCAGCTGTACGTGCAGTACGTGGGCGTTGGCGTTCACACGCGCATCCGATCTCCCGCTTCTCTCATTGATATGCCGGCCACAGACACAGCAAGAAAAAATTCAGACCTAGACTCGCCTTGCCGCCTTATGCAACCGAAAGGTGCACTGGACGAAAAATTAAATTAAAATGTAATTAAATTAACATTAAAATTGGACAACAATTTTCTATTATTCTTGTTATTCAATTTAAATTTAAAGAATTCATTTCATTTTCTCTGAAAATCCTAAGAATGCTTTTAATATAATAAAACAACAAAGAAATGTATTTATTTTATTTCATACATCTTAGTAAGTTTTTTCAATTGCTATTAACACAGGTTCATAAGGAAAATGTACTATATTTAAAAGCAAACAAATTTCCCTATAGGTCAATTTTTATATTAAGTTAAAAAACTGAAACTAAATTTATACAAATTTTTAAATTTTATTGACAGTAGCAAACATTAATTAAAAATGGGAATATCTGTAAACTTTTTCTGTGTCGCTGCCAACTGATAAGCGCGAGCGGCTCTAGACGCTCCGTAGGGCACTCTTTTCTCGGGGATTAGGTAATAAGTGGGACACAATGGTCGGCGGTGTCTGGCGGGAGTAATGCAATCCGCAATCGAAGTCGCTGCCATTCGAAAGTAGGAGAGTGGCTTTCAGTCCACAGCTGCGGTACAGCCGATGTGGTGGCCATTGCACTCACTCCTCGAGGAGATCGACTCAATGTGAATGTGAAAATTTCACCGCTTTTACTTTTCCCCGACTGACCGTTTGTTTGGCCATTTGAAAAGCGTTTTTATTTTGGGAAACTGTCTGCGCGTCTGGCAAAAAGCGTAACGAATAATTGACATATTGGTCGGA
The DNA here is from genome assembly GCA_018153365.1 of Drosophila fuyamai. Lineage (NCBI taxonomy): Eukaryota > Metazoa > Arthropoda > Insecta > Diptera > Drosophilidae > Drosophila > Drosophila fuyamai. Next base: position 6,432,937 of record JAECXW010000116.1, on the reverse strand, counting down.
GTAGCGGGCACGTAGTCTGCCTTGGCACAATCTCCACGCCAAGATGGCCAATGAACCAAGTGGTCCACCTTGGGTCTATGAGTTGAGCAATTTTTAGAGGCTCGAGATCGTGAAAAGATGGCTTCTGAAATTATCTAAAACCACTGGGCCACGTTTGACCTGTAAATCTGAATTATCATTTCGGTAGCGGAAAATAGTGTTCAATAAGACGCCTAAAGCCTCACCAATCACTCAGGTCAACGGACAGCTGTCAGTCGGTGGAGATAACACAGGCCACAATCAATGAAAACATTGTAAAGTAATTTCATTTTCTTTATTGGTTGCATCCACAACACTAGTAACAGGAAATTACTAAACAAATATGCGGATTAAGTTGCTTACCAATATTTAACATTTACAAGCCCGCAAAAAGGTGAGTAAATAAAGAAAATAATCCAGTAGAGCCTACAAAAAAGGGAACTCAACCAAGCGAAGCCGGGAGCGTGCAGTAAATTATTTTCTTTTTTGAAATGTTACACAATCTAATCGCAAATGTAAAGATATACAACACATAAATGGGGTACATATGTATGTTTCACAGTCCGATAATGGTCGGACAATCTTGCTTTCCAGCAGCGGTATATCGATCGATAAAAGGGAATTAAAATCGTGTGTTTAATGCCAGCATCAGTGGAAAACTACTCAACAAAGTTTCTATTGAAGTTTCAGTAAAAAATCATGTCATGGGAAACCTAGCAACTAACGATTAAGATAACGAGTTAATCTGTATGATCTCCGAGAATCTACGTTTTACATTACCTTTACATCTTAGTCGGAAATCATGATAATCTCCATAATCATGCGCATGTAATTATTTCCTGTTTGTCGTAATAATATAAATATTACTATTAGGTCATGACTGGAACACAGCCAGTACCTAATTTTGGTTTGCTTATTTTACTTATCAGGGGCATTACTCTACTAATTCACATAAATATAATGTTAATATATATTAAACTGATTAAGTTGGTTTGTCTAGGTGCCTGCACTTATTTTAATAGATAAATTTTACACATTTTACATGAAATTGACATTTTAGTTTGTAGTCTAGCCACAGGAATGACAAACATTTACAAGTAATAAATACAGCTCAAAGAAGTTGGGTCGACTAAAATCGAATTTTCGAAAAATGAATAGCTTAATCGTTTGCCCATTTTTTGCCCATGTTTGCCCACCTTTTAATTTTTTTTGCCCACCTTTAGTTTCGAAAATATTGAAAGTTCGAAAATTTTCGAAAATTTTCGAAAACATAAAAGTTGACTTTTTCGAATTTTTTTTTTTTTAATCGCAAGAGAATCGTTTGCCCACGTTTGCCCATCTTTTAGAATTTTGAAAAAATTAATAGTTTTGAAAATATTCGACTTTTAAGTTTTGATCATATTTACCTGTAGAAAAAATGGTTTGCCCACCCCTTAAAAATCGTTTTTTCGAAAAAATAAAAGATGCCCATGTTTGCCCATCTCGTGAAATTTAAGAATATAAAAAAAAAATCGTTTGCCCACCTCTTAAAAATAGTTTATTTTGACAAAAACGTTTAAAAATATTTTTTTTCGAAAAAAAAAATATAAGATACCCGATATAAGGCGACAAGTGTTACAGGCTTACAATTCTGCAATCATAAATTTATGGTTTTGGAAAGTACAAGTTATAAAAAACCCTAAAAATGCCAACCCTGTGCTTCAGGTAAAAAATCTAAGAACCCTCGAATGACAAATAGACCTAATATGAGACGCGAAAAGGAAAACAATTTTTTAAAAGGCAACAAGTGTTTGAGGTTTACAATTGCGCCATCATAAATTGTTAGGTTTAGGGTTTTTTATAACTTGTACTTTCCAAAACCATAAATTTATGATTGCAGAATTGTAAGCCTGTAACACTTGTCGCCTTATATCGGGTATCTTATATTTTTTTTTTCGAAAAAAAATATTTTTAAACGTTTTTGTCAAAATAAACTATTTTTAAGAGGTGGGCAAACGATTTTTTTTTTAAATTCTTAAATTTCACGAGATGGGCAAACATGGGCATTTTTTATTTTTTCGAAATAACGATTTTTAAGGGGTGGGCAAACGTTTTTTGTTAAAAAATGTCATTTTTAAGCCGTCGGCAAACGTTTTTGTCAAAATTAACTATTTTTAAGAGGTGGGCAAACGATTTTTTTTTAAATTCTTAAATTTCACGAGATGGGCAAACATGGGCATTTTTTATTTTTTCGAAATAACGATTTTTAAGGGTGGGCAAACGTTTTTTGTTAAAAAATGTCATTTTTAAGCCGTCGGCAAACGTTTTTGTCAAAATTAACTATTTTTAAGAGGTGGGCAAACGATTTTTTTTTTATATTCTTAAATTTCACGAGATGGGCAAACATGGGCATTTTTTATTTTTTCGAAATAACGATTTTTAAGGGGTGGGCAAACGTTTTTTGTTAAAAAATGTCATTTTTAAGCCGTCGGCAAACGTTTTTGTCAAAATTAACTATTTTTAAGAGGTGGGCAAACGATTTTTTTTTAAATTCTTAAATTTCACGAGATGGGCAAACATGGGCATTTTTTATTTTTTCGAAATAACGATTTTTAAGGGGTGGGCAAACGTTTTTTGTTAAAAAATGTCATTTTTAAGCCGTCGGCAAACGTTTTTGTCAAAATTAACTATTTTTAAGAGGTGGGCAAACGATTTTTTTTTAAATTCTTAAATTTCACGAGATGGGCAAACATGGGCATTTTTTATTTTTTCGAAATAACGATTTTTAAGGGGTGGGCAAACGTTTTTTGTTAAAAAATGTCATTTTTAAGCCGTCGGCAAACGTTTTTGTCAAAATTAACTATTTTTAAGAGGTGGGCAAACGATTTTTTTTTATATTCTTAAATTTCACGAGATGGGCAAACATGGGCATTTTTTATTTTTTCGAAATAACGATTTTTAAGGGGTGGGCAAACGTTTTTTGTTAAAAAATGTCATTTTTAAGCCGTCGGCAAACGTTTTTGTCAAAATTAACTATTTTTAAGAGGTGGGCAAACGATTTTTTTTTTATATTCTTAAATTTCACGAGATGGGCAAACATGGGCATCTTTTATTTTTTCGAAAAAACGATTTTTAAGGGGTGGGCAAACCATTTTTTCTACAGGTAAATATGATCAAAACTTAAAAGTCGAATATTTTCAAAACTATTAATTTTTTCAAAATTCTAAAAGATGGGCAAACGTGGGCAAACGATTCTCTTGCGATTAAAAAAAAAAAAATTTCGAAAAAGTCAACTTTTATGTTTTCGAAAATTTTCGAAAATTTTCGAACTTTCAATATTTTCGAAACTAAAGGTGGGCAAAAAAAATTAAAAGGTGGGCAAACATGGGCAAAAAATGGGCAAACGATTAAGCTATTCATTTTTCGAAAATTCGATTTTAGTCGACCCAACTTCTTTGAGCTAATAAATACTACTCAGCCAGACTAAAGGTTTTTATAAAATGGTATGACACTAATTAAGTTCCCTCTTTAGTAATTTTTTATTTACGATCACTAATGCTGACACGTTTTTACTAAGCTTCGTGTGCTCAATTTCTTAATACTTGAAGTAAATACTTTGTCTGTGCCATCTGTTTGTTATCACTTTACATATATTAGCGCGTGGAGCTCGAACACTTGGACAACAGTGAACCCTCCATCTGTGCTCTGTATTATCAATTAATTTCCTATTCATTTTTTGTAGTTCCCCCAGTGGAATCGTTACAGAACATGCTGACAAAAGTTTAACTCATATTTTGCTATAAGTATTTTTTCCGAAGAAATTAGAAGCGTGGTTTGGGAATAAGACTATCAAAACAAGTTGATTAAATCATTCAAAGTAAATAAAATGTTTAAGCAAACCTTATGCCTGCTCATATGCTATTTTTATACCCTTGCAGAGGGTATTATAGTTTCACTCAAAAGTTTGCAACACAGTGAAGGAGACTTTTCCGTCCGGTTATTGCGACGAAAACTCTATGGCTTGGTTGGTCTCCATACAAGCTTATATGATACAAGCTTATAAGGTTAGTGCGTCTTTCAGGTATAACAACGTAAAATCGTCGGTCCCTATAACCGCATTCTACTGTATATTCTTGATCAGCATCACCAGGAGAGTCGTATTTAAATTTTTGATTTGCCCTTGATTTTTTATTTTTTTCTAAATGCACAGCATTTGAAGAATATTGCGTTGAAATTTTAGATTGATCCGAAGTTATGGGCAGTTTAACGTAAGTGAGTTAGCTCGTTTTGTATGCGATTTTTTGCTGTCCAAAACTTTAAAACGCTCTCCTGAAAAGTTGCAATTTTAAAGTCGGTGAACACGATCCTGCAAAATCTACTGAACGAAACGTTTTGAAATTTTTCACACAATTTCTGTACCTAAATTCCCAGGTAGTGACGTCAAGTTTTTCATGGAGGCGCCTACGGAGCTTGGCTGCGAATGGCTCATTTATTTTTTTTCAATACAAATTTGTGAAAGCATAGTTTAAATGTTGAACTTTAATATGCTTATATATTAATTGATCTGACATTAAAAACTCCTGAAAATATGCCCTTTTCCCCCGAATTAACCATACCCCCCTTAATGCCAGAATTAAAGTCAAATCATTGTCAAATTCTCTTCTGATACCAGTGTAAGAAATCAATTTAAATAAATAGTTTGAATATTGATTAGAAATGACTAATATTTATCTAAGTTTTCTATTTCTGTTAATATATATAAATTTATATATAAGCCTAATAAGACCTATCTTATTTTGATAACAGGTATAATATCCATATAATCTAGCTCTGATTTCATTCAAAGCCCCATAAACATCAACATGTTTATTTCTAATTTGAATTGTGATTAGGAATGACAGAAGTATTCCTTTCAGTCAGTGGTTTTCAGGTGACTTGCATCAGAATGCTGTTTATCAAGACTTTCGTAATGTTGACTGGCAGTCAACAGTCGACATTTGTGGCCCACCTCGGCGGCCTTTGCTTTACTAGACTAGAACATCGAAATGGGGCCAGCGGCGAACAGAAGCCGAAGTCGTTAACGGTGACGCCGGCAGCAAAGTCAGCAGTGGCGGCACATGTCAATATGGCCCAAATTAAATGCACCGAAAGAAACAGGTTGTTATTATCGTGGTTGTTGTTGTTGTTGGTACGAGCAGCAGGCAGACATTCACTCACACAAATACAATTACAAGTACAAAGATAAATTGTTGCATTGCACCGTAGTTGACTTGTCCAACGGGTCGTATACGCATCGAGTCCATTCATGGCTCAGATGGTGAAAATGAGCTTAAAGCATTCACTTTATTTGTATAAAAGGTGTAATGTTGTGCAGTGAGTTTCAGAACAGTAAAGCGATAAATGGGTTTAACAAATATGAATTGCATTAATAAAAGATAATTTAAAAAACTAAACTTTATTAATGTTTATATTATCGTAGTCATTTTTTAGCTTTTAATATTTTTAAATAAATATGAATTCAGTAAAAAGTAGTATCTATTTATTTATGTTTTTAATATAATCATAAAAATATACCATTTAAGAACTATATTGGCATACAAAAGTTATAAATACCTAGGTAAAGAAACGTTGAAAACAAAATATTATGGTCACAACATTTTGGGTAACAATAGCTCTCCCTGAACAGGTTTCTAAGGTGTTTATCTTTCTATTTATCGTAATTATTTACTTGTAAGGTCGTTTCGTAATGTAGGATTGCGAAACGCACTGTATCCGCGTCATTGATACAGAAATGACCATTATAATCTGTTGCCATTAACAACAGGGCTTACTTTTCTGGCTCTTTACTTCCTTCACTTTTGTCAGAAAGGTTTTTACTCTTTGCTCTTGTTTCTTTTTCACAAGTTCGAGTTAAGAAAGCGTATATAAGTGAATTTCATAAAGCTGGTTGGAGAGGAGGCCCTAAAGAAATAAGTTTTCCCTCGTTTCCGTCGGTTCATTCAGCTAGTTACTCCCAGTACAGTCATGACTTTCTTAGGCTCAATTGTTAAACGGCTTTTATTGTTGTAATTTCCATTTTGCCAGCTCATGTTTAATTGTTTTTTAGATAATTTTTTGTAAGTCACAAGTCAGGCTGCCAGAGTTTATTGTGTTAATGGCCGATTTCTTGCTGACGACGCAACAGACTATAATTGCACACCTTTGCAACATGCTCAAAAATCGAGGGAGTTCGAGATTTAGGGAGAGAAGTATTCGTGAAACTGCCGAAAATAATTGTAAAAACGAAACAAAAGCCTCAGAAACAAAAACAAACCATCAACGATTAAAGCAAAAACAGACATTGCCAGCCACCCAAAGATTTCACTTTTTATGGTATACTTTTGTTTCTTAACGATACATACGGCCGTAAAACAATTCAATGCCAACTTGAAATGGGTTTATGGCAAGCTCACAAAGCAAAGACATATGAGAGATATCGTTTGGCAAACAAGAAATCAAGGCGTGAAAATTAAAAAAATTCCAAGCTCAAAAATTACACAGTCTCTGCATGAAAAATAACATTATAATTTTCTTAGTTGATTCAATACCGGGAAGACCCCACCATCGCAATCTGACTGCTAAGTACGAATCTGAGCCATGTGCTCAATAATGCTGATCAACTGGCAGACACTAACACACACACGATTCAGTCCGCACCCTCTATTTCTGCTTTATATTATTGTATATGGTTACGTATGTATATATTCATTCATCGTCAAACATTTATAATCAAGTATCCAAAGGCAAGCGAAAAAAATAAAAGTGTTTGCTTTATCGTCTGTACAATACTTCCTATATGTACTGTACGAGTTTAGATGGGAATATATATTGTATTTATGCAAGCAAATTAAGTATGGGAGAGTGATGTAATGCTATTGGTTTTGGGTTCACAGATCGAGTGCCAGCTATATCAAAGATAATCAATTACGGACGCCTGTGGCGCGTGCCGCCTTCTTTCAGTGGCCCCAGTTGCCAGTTGGAAGTTCCATTGACTGCGAATCCGATCGCGTTTTTTTGGGATTTGGGTTTGGGGCCAGTCGCCTCTTTCCCAGCTTCCATTGTCTCGGTTTTTCCTCGCTTTTTGTCTGCCTTCACCGCGTCGTCGGTTTCGTTTTTATGGAAATATATATGCACAGACAGAGCAAATACAAATTACATTCTCTCTATACTCTTCCTAAAGGAAGTAGACTGGGTTTTAAAAACCGGGCTTAGGGTGTTGAGAATTATTTAGTCTAACCTTTATTATTTCGCATTATTAGAAATCTTTCCTAATTTTTTTAAGTGAATAATTATAAATACATCATAATTTTGTATAGGGTACACAGATACTCTCTATGTAAAAATTACCTTTCAATTACTCATTCTAAATTGTATTTATTTTTTTTTTATGCAATAGTATGCAGCGGACAGGGTTGACACACCACAAAGCTAAGCAATCTCGGATTATGCAATCCGATATGGCAATGCCTTGCAACACACATCTGGCAACGCCATCTCACTACTGTTTCTGTTTATTTTTGAATCGCAACAAAAGCGACCTCGCCGAAAGAATCTCACTTTGCAGGAGAAAGAAAGTTGACACAATCACAAAGACGAGACGAAAAGAAAAGAAAAATTAAAGAAAGAGAAGACCAGGAAGCAACTGCGGAAAAATTATGTGCAGTCAATGAATAAAAAAGAAGAGCAGTGATGCCGAGATGCTAGGCGAAAGAGTTGCACACTCAAATAAAAGTATGAAAGAAAAGCAGAAACTTTATACGCCTGTGTGGATTTTCCGTTTCGTTTCTGAGGCATTTGCCACCACCAATAAAATAAGGAAAAACGTACCGTTATTTATGAGTTGCATGTGCGGTGGGCGGAGAGTGGGGTGGGGGTGTGGTTCATGGCCGATGGGGAGAAGTGTGTTAATTAACAAAGCAAAGTAGAGAGCAACTAACAAGGCATCCGGAAAGTAAGCCGAAGAAAACCGTATTTCCATTTTGCTTTGATCACTTTTGCGGAGGCAATTGGAATTTCCGAATGCATTTAGAGCGTAATAAATCAAGCAGTGAAGTTTTAACAATGTTTTCAATTATTTACGGCCAAAGAGCTATTTAAAATTAAGGAAATACAAAACATAATTATTGGATTTATTTGTTTTAAAAAAAAAAAAAAAAAAAAAAGCGTAGGTAAGTGGTTTCAATACCCCAAATCACACAAACATCAAATGTTATACATATATCGTTATTACTTAAAAAACTATTAAATTTGTGCATTAAAACGATACGTTTTTATATATCCCATTAAGGATATTTCACAAGTGCACACCACACATTCGTGTAGCTATTAATTTCCAATAAAGTTGTTTCAACAACCAATCTGGGGAATTTTGAATAAAATATTCATTTTTGAGTTGGTGATGGCTATTAAACCTAATTTTTCTGCCATTAGGCTTTGTTATTTGAAAATAATAACACTGAATATGACTCTTTATTGGCGTTTTGACTGTGCTTTAATGCTTAAAAACCAGAATGTACTTTAAATTTTGATTTAAATGTTGCTTTTCACCAGTTAATCGGTAATTGCCAAGCCTCTTCGATCACCTGCCAATAAACGTGATGCGCGAGCGATTCCCAACTAACTTCAATCAAAGCAATCTTATCTAATCGAAGTGTCAGATACAGATATTGACAATACAGTCTGTGTGAGCGGACTCTTCCCGGCTATCGAGCAGAGCACTCTAAAACATAAACATACGAGGCCCTTCTGCCCACAGACCAGACATCTGTTTGCCATTTGATTCGATTCCCCGAGTGGAGCCACCAACACCCGAACAAAGTCTCGACACTGACCTCCACACCAGGTAACCGAGGTCGTTCAGACACACACCATATAGGGTATTTGCCTTTGATTTAATGGATTTGCGTGTAAATTGCTTCTAATTTTATTTTTCCTACTCTTGGGCACTCCATAGAAATAGAAATCTGGCGACGGCAATCAAAATGTCAAACGGATTGACTGATTGACGACTGATCGGGAGGAAAATTGGAAGAGGGGCACGAAGTCGCTACATCGGCGATTTATTTTTGAAGGCTAGGGTCTAGCGGTTTACGTATACTGTATACATATGCTTATATATGTAGGTATATTCCAGACACCCGAAAGTAGGGGGCTCCTAAAATAGAAACAGTCGAACTTCGGCAGCAGGGACAACTACCTCCCCTAAAATATAAATCCGATTTATAATCTTATCAAAACTTTCGTTTTGAGTTGGGTAATTTTGTATACATATGTATGTAATATGGAAAGGTGTACTTTTAAAACTGTAATAAATATGGGACAAGAATTATATTTGATGGATAAAATGATAAAAGCTAGGTAAACCATTTTTGTATCTTAACTATGTATATATATTTTATGCATGAACAGGTCATGAAAATCCGCCATAGGAAACCTAGACTGTAAATTGGAATTGCTAGAATGTGGAGGGCTAAAAATAACCGTTTCAATCGCTGGAGCTTTGACATTGTTTTCTCAGTGTTCTCAAGTAATTTTTCGCTGACGAATGGAGCGGTTTTTCCCCCCAAGAACAGCACAGAACAGATCCCAAATTACCAGGCGCAGATACATAAATTAGTTGGCTTTAGCTTTAGCTGCTTTACTTGTAATTTGCAACACGAACGGACTGGCGCCATATTTGTTTTTGTTGTTACTCTTGATACATATGTGTGTGTTAGTGAGTGTTTCCAATTTGAATTGAGAGTGCAGTTTACACACACGTATTGTGCAAAAACAGTGCTGAGATGCAATTTTTGTTGTTGCAACGTCAGCGAATTAATCATCGGAAATGAAATGCGGTTAAGAGTGCGAAAGAGAGAGGGTTATTTTATAGTGGAAAAGCAAACGCTGACGTCACAACGGCACAGTTAGCACACACGTACACTACGACACCGTTGCTTTGACACCATTTGTTGCTCTCTTAATTAATTATGGTCTTCTCTTTCATTCCTCTTTTATTTTTTTAGTGATAACCAGGCACTACTAATCGGGTTATCGGTTATAATTAATGCAAAAAGCAAAAAACAAGAACTGTACCTTGGGTTTGTTTAGCCACTTGCGAAACGTGTCCATCGTTTTTGTTTTCCAGCTGCAGCTCCACAGTTGTTGCTTCTCTCTCTCTTCCTCTAGTTTGTTGTCCTTGCTGTCACACACACACACACTACTGCTCACTCTTTTGCTCACACCAACACTAACGCGTGCGAGCCAAAAACAAAACAAAGAAACAATGCAATTTGTTTGGCAACTGCTAAATGCACATTACTGATTTTAACACTTTTTGTGAATTTTGTTGAAATGCCACTGTTTTTTGTCGTTTTTCTCTCTCCCGCTCTATTTTTCACTTTTCGTGCGCTTCACACGCGACTCTGCGGTCTCATCACTGGAGCTGCATTTCCCTTGCGGAAACTGCGTCGAAATGCCTTTAAAAGCCTGTAGAGCAGTGCGTCGAAGCGAAAGCTGGCGACTCGGAACTCTGGATTCTAAGCTATTCCATTAAAATTGCACTCGCGCAGCACTCATCCGCCCTTCGCGATTTCCGTCGACAGCGGGGCGTCCGTGCGTTCCGTTCAAAGTTTTTTTTCGATTGGTTGGATGTAGGGAAACATCGATGCCAACATCGATGTTTTACCAATATCGGTGATATCGATGTTTGGCCAACCACAATCGATGTGTTCCATCTCTAACGAGTATTTCAGTTTTTACCCACTGTGTAATTTTGCACTCCAGTTAAGCACTTTTAAATATTCAATCCAAAAGATAACAATTTCACTAAAGTTCATATTTTGCACTCCATTACTTAGCCGCAAATATAAAAAAATTTTGATGTTTATTTATTTATTATTTAACTCTAAGGATTAAAGATTTGCCTAAGCCCCACAATCGAACGGTAGAGGCAGAGAAACCTTAATGCTAATGCTTTAATAAATTTTGCTTTAAATATCGATAAGACGTCCATGTTTTTCCCCAAATTTTAAATTCCAAAACTAACATCTATGTCATCGATATTTTTCCAAGCATCTGTAATATCGAAGTTTGGCAGGCCAATATTTCCATTGTTAAAAATCAAATAAAACGGTTGGTGTCCGTGCTTATTCGGCGGTTGCCCAAAACAACAATTTTATTAAATTTTTTCTATCGGAGCTATATGATATTGTCGCCCGATCCGGCTCGTTCCGAATTATTTACTATCTGCAATAGAAAGACTAATTTTGACGGACGGACAAACGGGCAGACGGACATGGCTATATCGACTCTCCTGGTGATGCTGATCAAGAATATTTTTACTCTATAGGGTCGGAAATGTTTCCTTCACAGCATTGCAAACTGAAATTATAATACACTCTTTAAAAAATGTATAATTTTGTTGTTTTTATTTTTTTTTTTGTTCTTTGGGATTTGGTAATATTTAAATACTTTGGAATTACGGATTTAATCGGATGATATAGATCATATGAAACAAGAAAGAAAGCAAACATGAATGTTTATATACCCTTGCAGTTATTACAAATCGACTACATTTCGATTTCTATGCCTAACTAAAAACAATGAAGCTATGTCAATTTTGCCCTGCATTTTGCCATCGTTTCTATGGCAGCTATATGATATTGCTGTTCGATTTTAATTTTATTAATACCGTAATTCCATAATATTTAAATATTACCAAATCCCAAAGAGCAACAAAAAAAGTAGATAGACGGACGGACAGACATGGCTAGATCGACTCTCATGGTGATGCTGATATACATGTACACTTTATAGGGTCGGAAATGTCTCGTTCACTGCGTTGCAAACTTTTGACTGAAATTATAATACCCTATGCAAGGGTATAAAAATATAATAAAAAAAATAAAAATGATAAACAAATTTTATCTTGCCGTTTTTCTGTTTTCAAAATATTCCTTTAAGATATAGTAATTATTTACTATATCAGAACTAAGCTTTTAGTTTTGTCAAAATCGGGCAACAATATCATATATGTAGCTTTCATAGAAACAATAGCAAAATGCAGCGCAAATCTATGAACATATGTAGCTTCATTGTTTTTAGTAATATAGGCAACTTAATCGAAATGTAGTCGCTTTGTAAGAACTGCAAGGTACATATATTCGTCTTGCCGATATTTGCTTCCTTTCTTGTTAAACTTGTATTAGATTTCCAACAATTCCACAATTCAACAGTTTCGAGAACAGACAAGTGGTCAAATTCACATCTACATTTTTAAATAAAAAATTTTATGTATTTATGTAAATTAAAAAGAAAACTTTAAAAATGCAAAAAAATCTGTGATTATTGGTTTCAGATCTTGAACTGAATTGCTTTTGTATTATAAACTGACTGGCTAATACATAATTTGAATATTTGTTTATCAACTATACAGCTCTTGGCTTGGTTACACAAAATAAATTTGGTTTTTTAACCGCAGTCCGAAATTATATCTACTTTGTAAATGTATCCACAACAGCGAAACTTAAATTTAATGTGTAATAAATATCAAACAAAAAAATATTATTTAAAATAAAATTTAAAAGTACCACAATGTATCGTCCCAGAGCTCCTGATAAATGTTATCGATAAGTACCCATATTTTCGTTACATCAAAATGTGGTACTTTATTTTGTAACCCGTCGGCGGTCACACTAGCTTAGTTTTGTTTTTGTGTGGAGGGCTAAAACCCGCGCATTGTACATTAGATTAATTCCTGGAAAATCGTCGTGTCGTTGGTGCTGGCTGACCGTGGCACATTGTAAAGTTAACAAACGTAACCGAAAGTATTTCCCCTTGCTGCCAAGACAAGTGTCAAACAAAGGGGCTGAAATAAAAATAAAATTAATAAGAATCCAACGGAAAGCAATTCTACGAAGTAAAAATGTTCTCACGACCCAGGTAAGTTTTTTTTTTAGCAAGGACTTCACGGTCAGGATTTGCGAATGTGTATGAGTGTTTTTGGGGGCGGGAATTATGCAACATTTTGCGAATCGGGACGAGGAACTGCCCCAGCTGGTAGCCCAGTGACCCAGTCAAATTCGTATTCGGATCAGACGAATAGCCGCCAAGGCGTTGGCATATGTACATATATATGTATGTGTACATCATCCCCTTTCTTTTTTCTTTGCGCAGCTTTCGATTTCATTGGCACACAAACAATCAGGAATTTCCCATACGCAAGTGAGACGGATTTGCACATGGCCTGACATTGACCCTTTTCTTCCCCTTTAGTACTTCCTCTTATTCGCCAAACAGCTGTTCCCAAAATTTTCACTTTTCCCTTGCAATTGCATAAGAGCTTTTGAGTTTACCTTCGTTTTTTGGCTGCCAAAACAACAAACAGCTGAAAAAATCAATGGGATACACGGGGGAAAACAGGGCCTTCAATTTTAATATTCAATTTTTAGAGATTCAAGTATACGATTTTTACGTTTCATATATTTTATTTTATTAAATATTTAATTCTGCTTTATTTTCTATTATTGGAACATCTAATATTGCAATTTTCAAGATCTTGTTTTTATTTAAATTGAATAATTTTTACATATATCTATATTATGAGCAAACCTTTTTTCCATAAATTTCAACAGGATTAATTTGCTATATATATTAATGACAATAAGAAAAATATGACATTCAATGTTTTTTGCTAACATTTTTTGTTTAAATTAAGTATATTTAAATATTCCACATAAATTAATTCCTGTGTAGCAAAAAGCAACACCTTTAAAATCCATGTCCATGGACGTATATTCGATGATGGTCTGGCAAAATTCTAAATTTAGTGTGTATACCGAAAAAATGTGTTTTGTTTCGCCATTGTAAGCGTTTTTCGTTGCCAAGTTCATCAAAAATGTTTTCAGTTGGCCCGCTATTTTGTCTCTTTCTCAAGCAAACCGTTAGCGAGAAGCAAAGAAATTCGCCCAATAAAAAATTCAAAAGTTTAATGAACTTTGTCAGCTTTTGCCTTCGGACTCTCCAGTTGGTGGAGAATATTCTTTGGGCTTTTGGGTCCTAAAAACTAATTAATGGTAGCCCCGCTTATACTCCGTGATATAAAATAACACTCAAAAGCATTTACGACACGCACTTATTCCGTGTAGTTGCCGCAGATATGCGAAATTATTTAGCACTTGACGTCGGGGCTCATGTGAGTGCCATTCAAACAGTTGGAACCAAATTGACGAATGATAGCGTTACCTAAACGATCATTATCAGTACGAAATCAGCGGAAGGGATCTCTGGGGTCTCGTCATGGGGTTCTCATAGCAGCGCACGTCATTAACCGGTTTCAACTTGACCAAAATCCGATATCTTCCCATTCCCATTCCCCGCGAGCATGATTTCATCAATGAACCGCAAACACAAATTAGTCACACGCCTCTATTTCTGCTATTTGCCTCTCTCGTAATTAGCACCATCTAATAGAACTGGAAGCTAGAAAAAAGTATACGTCGTGTAACAGCGGGGGTCAAAATTTTAGCACTGCCCCCCTAACCCAATATCTGTACTATTTTACAGATAGCACAGTAGTAGTTAATAAACAGGAAAAAACACTATATTATTAGGACTTGTTTTTCGTTTATTAATAATATATGGTCAAGCTAATAATTTTGTATGTAAGCCCTTCATTACAAGTACATAGTTGAAATGGTACTTTATAATCTTATCTTGTTAAGTTCTATTTTAAGAACAGCAAAACATTTTCAAGTTCTATAATCAAACTTTATTACATAAGAAAAACGCACTTACACCGAGAATTTTAATTAATTTATTTTTTGTTTAAAGAAAGAAAGTACTTACTCATAGTAAAACTTGGAAACTATCTTAGTTTTGAGTGAATTTACAATTAAACTTTTAACATTTTAAAATTAAAATTATGAAGGAACCCAATAAAGTAGGGAATCTTTTTAGTTACATAGATTAACAATTCTTTTGACGCGAATCGTGAATACAAAACTAGTGTGCTAATATTATGATCGTATCTGTAAGTGGATTTTATCGTGATGTTGCCAGGCCATCCGTCCCCCTTATCGTCAGCGCTTTGGATTCCGGGGGACAGCTGTAAACAATGCGGCTTAGTTTCCTTCTTTTTTGCTTTTCATTTTATATTTTGGCGTGCCCAGCGGCGTCGATAAACAAAAAAGCAGCTGACGCCGACCTTGAACATGGCTTTTTTATTCCGTGTGGTGATGTGTGTTTAGGGGGGAGCGATGTGGGGGGCGGCAATGTCAAGAATGTGAGAGCGGGTACTCGACTGACCCATCTCAAAGTCAATGGTGCCCGGGGATGCTCCAATTGTTATACTAATAAATGACACACGTAATGCACTTTTGCAAATTGCAGCTTGTGCGGAACTGTGGGCAAGTTGTGCCGCTGCGGCACTTCAGCAACAGGCATAACTACGGTGGCAGCAGCAACAGTGCCGGCAGCTCGTCATTATCACGAGGTGGTGGGTGATATCATCTGCCCCTCTCAGGTGCGCGGCATAGATCACATCCGTGATCCGCGACTCAACAAGGTAAGAAAATCCACGAAACTCTTGCTTAATAAAACTGCAGATTACTATTAAAATTTTCCTGTAAGAATGAAGAATAAATGAGTTCACTGGCCTCGAACAAGTGATAAATAATCAATAATAAATTTGTTTATCGCAAGAACTTGAATATTTATCGTGCAATTATTATCAAAACACTCCAAACGTTTATAACTTTTATTAACAAAAATGTTGTTTATCATTTCAAGATATCACTAAATTCGAAATTGAAATTCCACTTAAGTTGTGTATAAACAAAAAGAGAAAACTATATATTGCGATTAATTTGATGGTTTGATATGTGTAATATTACATATATAATATAATTTTTATATCATAATTTTAAAAAATGCTTAACGCTAAATGTGATGTTAATTTATTTTTGTTCAAGTTAACAAATCAAAAAAATTGGAAAATTAAAATATTGAAATGCTATTTTTTTGTGAACTATATCTTAAAGATGGGCAATATAATTTATTATTTTATCTTTCCATTCCAGGGCTTGGCATTCACCCTCGAGGAGCGCCAGACTCTGGGCATCCATGGACTGCAGCCGGCGCGCTTCAAGACCCAGGAGGAGCAGCTGCAGCTGTGCAAGATTGCCGTGAACCGCTACACAGAGCCGCTTAACAAGTACCTCTATCTGAGCGATCTGTACGATCGTAATGAGCGCCTGTTCTTCCGCTTCCTGTCGGAGAATATTGAGGATTTGATGCCTATTGTCTATACGCCCACTGTGGGTTTGGCGTGTCAGCGTTTCGGCCTGATATACAGGCGTCCTCATGGTCTCTTCATCACCTACAATGATCGCGGTCACATCTTCGATGTGATGAAGAACTGGCCAGAGCCGAATGTCCGTGCGATCTGCGTGACAGATGGCGAGCGTATCCTGGGACTGGGAGATTTGGGCGCCTGCGGCATGGGCATTCCCGTGGGCAAGCTGGCCTTGTACACGGCTCTGGCAGGAATCAAACCCCACCAGTGCCTGCCAATCTTGGTGGATGTGGGCACCAACAACATCGATCTGCTGGAGGATCCTTTGTACGTGGGTTTGCGTCAAAAGCGAGTTGTTGGAAGGGAGTACGACGACTTCATCGACGAGTTCATGGAGGCGGTTGTGCAGCGTTATGGTCAAAATACCCTGATCCAATTCGAGGACTTCGGCAACCACAATGCATTTAGGTTCCTGGACAAGTACCGCAACACTTACTGCACCTTCAACGACGACATCCAGGGAACCGCGTCCGTAGCCGTCGCCGGCCTCTATGCCTCGAAGCGCATTACGGGCAAGTCCTTCAAGGACTACACCTTCCTGTTCGCCGGAGCGGGCGAGGCAGCCATCGGCATCGCCGATCTGACGGTCAAGGCCATGGTGCAGGATGGCGTGCCCATTGAGGAGGCCTACAATAGGATATACATGGTGGATATCGACGGCCTGCTGACCAAGAGTCGCAAAGTGGGCAGCCTAGATGGCCATAAAATCCACTACGCCAAGGACATCAATCCCATGACGGATCTCGCCGAGATTGTCTCCACAATCAAGCCCAGTGTAAGATATATGCTAAAGTTTCCTTGTTCATTCACTTGAATTTTAATTTAAAAATCGAGTGGCACTCGAATACAATTTTGCGACAATATCACCCAACGATAGAAGGCTGAAAATGTAATGTTGTTTATGCAAGTCAAAGTTAAAAACAGATTTGCTTCTGCCATTTAAAGATTTTAAAAATTTGATGCAACGATTAACATAACTTGATTTTATGGTTCATAAGGTCAATGTTTGTTAAAAATTATTACTATTTAGATATATTACCAAACCAATCATAATTCACAGGTGCTTATTGGAGCTTCGGCCGCTGCTGGCATTTTCACCCCTGAGATCCTGCGCACTATGGCGGATAACAACGAGAGGCCCGTGGTGTTCGCTTTGTCCAATCCCACCAGCAAGGCGGAGTGCACCGCCGAGGATGCTTACAAGAACACAGATGTAAGAAATCAGAGTCTTCCGAGCTACATATTTTTATACCCTTGCAGAGGGTATTATAATTTTGGTCAAAAGTGAGCGACGCAGTGAAGGAGACATTTCCGACCCTATAACGAATATATATTCTTGATCAGGATTGCGTCCTGAGTTGATATAAGCATGTCCGCCTGTCCGTCCGTCTGTCTGTCTGTTTCTACGCGAACTAGTCTCTCAGTTTTAAAGATATCGAATTGAAACTTTGCACACACCCTTCTTTTCTTTGCACGCAGTATATAAGTCGGAACGGCCGGGATCGGACGACTATATCCTACTGCTGCCATATAACTGAACGATCGGAAATGCCATAACTTTAGTGTTTTTAAAATTAGGAATTTTTATGGATTTTATGGGTTTTTTATGGATTTTATATAAGGATCGGCGACTATATCCTAAAGCCGCCATAACATTAGTGTTCGTAAAGTTGGGAAGTTGGAATTTTCTATGGGTTTTATTTTTGACCAATTAATCAGACCTACCAATTTTCATAAGGATGTGGCGACTATATCTTACAGCCGCCATATAACTGAACGATCGGAAATGCCATAACTTTGATGTTTTTAATGTTCGGAAGTTGGGATTTTTTATCAGTATTAATAATGCTGAATAGTTTCTTAGTGTTTTTCTTGTTATTAATAAGTTCTCTCTACTGACAGGCTCGCGTAATATTCTCGTCGGGCTCTCCGTTCCCACCTGTCCAGGTCGGCGACAAGACCTTCTATCCGGGTCAGGGCAACAACGCCTACATATTCCCGGGCGTGGGCTTGGGCGTGATCTGCACGGGCACCCACCACATACCCGACGAAATGTTCCTCATCGCCGCCCAGGAGTTGGCCAACTTTGTTGAGCCCAGCGACATTGAGCGCGGATCGCTGTATCCTCCTCTATCGAGCATCCGGGAAGTGTCTATGAATATTGCTGTTGGCGTGACTAAGTGTGCCTACGACAGAGGTAAACTCAACTGTTTTAAAGATGCTAAACTATTTTATTTATTCAGAAAACGTCCTTAAAGTGTTTTAAGCTACAATGATTTAAAAATGTTGTAAATGTTAAAAGATTTTTTTAATGAATAGGGAATTTAAGGTTTTAATCTTCTTCTTTATTGAATTAACATTTTATTAATTTTATACAACTTCTTTAGGCCTGGCATCTACCTATCCGGAGCCGCAGGACAAGCGCAAGTGGCTGGAGAACCAACTGTACAACTTTAACTACGAGAGCTCCATGCCTGCAACCTGGGTCTGGCCACGGATGCCCTACATTAAGACTCGTGATTTAGTGCCCACAAAACTCTATGGAAAACAAAGTGAAAATTAATTTTTTTTATTTATTCTAGGCGAAGAAAGCCCGCTCATTGCCGCCATCAAATAAAAAGCATTAAAGCGTTCAACTGATTGATGGCACCGTTCTGTTTTGCATCTAACACACTCTACTACTTCCAAGCGTACACCATCAGCACCAAGCAACCAACCGACTACTAACAAGCCTACTCTAAATTAGATAAATTTCAAGTGCTCACTCTATTTCAATGTTTGTTGATCGATCCGTTGACTCCGTCAGTCAAGCTCTGAGATTCGGTTCTCCAGTTCCAGCTACTCATAGCCTTGTTGACTTAAGAAACTATTGCAAAAAAATTGTTAATAACACCAGACCAGTAGTCATGGATACGGGAGAGTTGGAACATGTGCGGTGGGCGACGGAGACAACGGATTAGTTCTTAAGTGTATTTTCAAATTGTTCTTAGTATTATGTATGTATGGCGTGTTTTTATATTTGTATAAATTATCATGTTATTAATTTTGTGATACCAAACCGATACCAAATGACGACAATGACGACTGTGACGATGACTACGCCTCTGAAAAAGCAATTACGCAGTATTCTATCCTATCACTATCCTATATGTATTTATTCTGTGCTATGTTTATGGTTTGCTGTATCTAACCACCCAATTGGCTTTGCAGTTCCATTCCCTCTTCGCTTGCATATATCTGCTGCATTCTCTGTGCATCCCAGCTTCCGATCTGATATGCTCTGTCTACTACTAACTCCGACGGCGGCATCAAGCGAGCTCTAAAGCTATATATACCTAAAAATTCACGCTTATTCACCAACCCGAAATTCGAAAATTAATTTATTTATCTATTGCTATATGTTCCTTTCGTTGACATACAGAGAGCGAAGAACTTTTGTAAATTATTGAACCCCAACCACCGACCGCCTAGAACAATTGGCTAGACAGCAGAGCTAACTGGTGAGAGCAACCCAACCAACCATGCAACCGATTCCACATGTAAAACAACTTAATTCGCTGCCGTTAACCTCCAACTATCTAAGTTAATATATTATGATTTCTATCTTTTTGTTCCATTATATCTAAAGATATATTTGAGTGACGATTATTTTTGTTGTTGAGCCATGTCTGATATTTATTAACGCAATTAAGCAGCTTTGTTATATTGTTACCAAGATCAAGCTAATGTATCAATAACTAGAAACCCTAAACCTAATGATCGATCGGACCGATTTAGCCATTGAACCACTGACTAGATGATTATGATGTGCGATATACAATAAAATAAAACAAAAGTTAAATTCTTTAAATGTTGCCTACTGGGATCCTTTAGAACAAGTATTTGCTTCAGATCTGTTGAGATCATAAAGCCTCTTTGTTCGCTGAGCTTTTTGATGAGAGCGGTTAAGTTTTTCTGAGAAACAAAAAAAGAGACCTGCTCTGTAAGATGTCGCTGTTAATTAACTTGTTTTTTATTGTCCGGGTAAGTATAAACAAATGTTTGGTATTATTTGAATATTCCCATAGGTAATTTGATGTGTTCCGTACGACAGGGAGAGTATTTGCGGCATCCAAAAAAGCTGAGAGATATAAGCTCCAAATTAATCATGATTTCATTCTCTCATCTACGGGGTATAAAATGAAACTTCTCAGCTAGCTGTCTTCCAGTCGAGCTTGGAGCGTCTGTTTGCCCAGAATACAACGTCACACTGCAGGTTCCGATCAGTCAGTCCAGATCAGCTATCTCAGCGAGATGATTGGCAGCAGCTTTGTCGTCTTATATGGCATTGCCCTCGTGTCGTCGATGGGCGTGCAATCTGCCCGAGCAGGTTAGAGGAATTCTACGAATCCGAATCCGCTTCAGTGCAATGCTAATATTGGTGTACATTACATGGGTCAGCCTACGCCGACGACTGCACCTCCCCGGATGGCGATCAGGGCCGTTGCATGCCCTTCTCCTCCTGCCGGAACATCGAGGAGCGGCTCACAGAGGCCCAGAAATCCGGACAGAAAATACCAGCCGATTACGCCGCCTATCTGCAAAAGGCCTCCTGCGGCGAGTTCAATGGAGTGGTAAGTTCAAAAATGTTTTTTAAAACCACATGTTTTGTGAGAAACAACGATCTAAAGATTACTCTAAAATATCAACAATAAAATCACAGAAATGACAAAATAATCCTAAGTTTTTGTACATGCACCTTGTCTTAAATCGAAATGAATCAAACAAAGAAACTCTGTTAATTTATTTGCCATGTTGATAATCACAGTTTTACTTGCTATAACTGTATGACGAGTATTATTGTAATTTAAACAAACAACCTTTGAATAAAACCTATCGAGCTTATCTACATATAAGCTTATCTACATATAGAAAGCAATTCATTAATATTTTAATCAATACGGTTAAAAGTTTATTGCATTTAAAGCGAATTGAGACAATGATGATTTTTGTTACGTCGTAAACATATTCCAATAAAGAACTATTGATTAATTCTGAAAAATGTGATTCAATAATATAAATGGTACCTCCCCTTTCAGCGTCACTTTTGCTGTGCTTCCGCCCAGATTCAGCACAACTCCAAGGTAATGACCCTTTTGAAGGACGAGAATTTCGACTGCGGCAACTTCCTCAGCCAGCGGGTGGCCAATGGATACGAGGTGAAGCTCTCATCGAGGCCCTGGATGGCTCTGCTTCGTTATCACCAGTTTGGAGAGTCGAGATTTCTTTGCGGCGGAGCCCTAATCTCTGAACGTAGGTGTTCGCCATTTGAAATAGGTGTCGACTTGAAATAATACTTTCATTCTAAGGTTATATCTTGACTGCTGCCCACTGCGTCCACGGACTCCAGAATGACCTGTAAGTATAAAATAGTTAATTAAGGATGCTTTATTTTTATACATAATTAAATAAAATCAACTTTCTAAGAAGCGCATTAACAATATTTAATTGATACGAAATCCTATCAATATTAGTTACGAGATCCGTCTGGGAGAGCATCGCATCTCAACGGAAGAGGACTGCCGGCAGCAGGGACGAAAGAAGAAGTGTGCTCCTCCAGTTGTTGATGTGGGCATTGAGAAGCATCTGATTCACGAACAGTACGATTCCCGTCATATTATGAACGACATTGCTTTGCTGCGCCTAAACAGAAGCGTTCCCTTTCAAAGTAAGTATTGGAATTGAAAAAGTTACTTGGTTATTGCTAATATCAAATATTTCTTATCCAGAACACATCAAACCCATTTGCCTGCCCATCACAGATGAGCTGAAGCAGCAGGCGGAGCAGATTAATACCTTTTTCGTGACTGGCTGGGGTACCACGGAGAATGGCTCCTCCTCGGATGTGCTGCTCCAGGCGAATGTGCCCCTTCAGCCCCGGTCTTCCTGTTCCCAAGCTTACCGAAGAGCAGTGCCCCTCACCCAGCTTTGTGTGGGCGGTGGCGACCTTCAGGATTCCTGCAAGGGAGACTCCGGTGGGCCACTCCAAGCTCCCGCCCGTTACTTGGGGGAGTTTGCCCAGAAAATGGTCGAGTTTGGCATCGTTAGCCAGGGCGTAGTTTCCTGCGGACAGATCAGCCTTCCAGGACTATACACCAATGTCGGCGAGTATGTCCAGTGGATTACGGACACCATGGCCAGCAATGGCCTGTGAGAAGAGTTAACAAAGAAGAGCAGTTTTTAAAGTGTATCTTAGATATAAGTGCATCCCAAAAATATATTATACACATTCGTAAACTTATTTACCATCTGCGATTTTATTGGGCATTTGTTGTAAATTGCATAGCATCTTTTAAAAATATGATTTCTGTCTATAATACTGATTAAAATTTGTTGCTATTTTGAACGTCAAGCTGGATTTATATTTTCATTTCCATTGGAATATGTAATCACAAGGTAGTAATGTCTTTATTTTAAGACTATGATTAATTAAGTTACTGTAGCTATCAAGTTTTTCTTTTCGTCTTCCCACAATTTTCATTCTCGACCATGAATCATGGATACATCTTATTATTATTCAATATTAAGTAAGCTGGCACATACCGGCTAATAATTTAGCTTTTGTTATTAGTATCAACAATTACAATTGTTGTGTAATGCCATGTATGAGTAATGCCGCTAAAAACTTCTGAGTTTTCCCGTGGAATTAAGTTTATTGTATGTTGCCTAGAGGGCAAAACGCTTTAAGGGAAATAAGTTTATATTGCGCTATTAATCAAACGAGATAATGCCGCTAATATATGAGCTCAATTCAATTGTCGCTCGACCCTCGATTGAACTAAGATAATCCGTTGAGTATGTTTCTATTTGAGATTAATTATAATGTAGTCAAGTAGTCCCGTATTAAGAGTGAAATGTTTTTAGAGCCCGACCTATCCTAAGTGACTGGCGTTTTATAATTAGCATGATTTTTATTAAGAACCTCAAAATTCGGGGGTTTTTTATTGCACGCATGGCGCATTTGGTAATCTTACCCGCAATGCTGGGAATTTCTGTTCTGGAAATTCCATGTTACACATCGTATTCGTATCCGAAGAACGGGTTTCGATCCAGCGAACTGGCAGCCGGCAACGACCTGGACCATGGGTGTAGCCAGGTGAATGGGGAATTAGTGAGCATACTAATTGAGAAAAAAAGTACCGCTTCTAATAAGTGTATACCCCACCTGTTGAACGCTATTGACGCGTGCCTGTCCCCGCGACTTGATCAACAGATCTCCACTTAGAAAAGAGGAGATTTGGCGGGGTAGAGGAGTAGACAAATAGAAAGACCAACTGAGTATGAGAGAGCCACCGATTCGCAAGGGGGTTTCCTGGAATTTAATAGCTATTCCCACGCTCCACGCTTCGAACCCACTATCGTTTTTCGCTCGATCGATTCGGTATGAAAAAATGCAACAAGTAAGGAAGTAAACTTCGGCAAGCCGATATATACATACCCTTGCAGGCTTACAAAAATGTAATGAAATGTAAAAATGTAAATTGAATATAGAATAATTCAATTTCGATGCTTAAAAACAATGAAGCTAGGCAGATTTTGCAGAACATTTTTCAATCGTTCCTAAGGCAGCTACATATATGATGTTGTCTTCCGATTTTTAAAACACTAAAACTGAAATTCTAAAATCGTTAGAAATGACTGTTAATAGAAGTAAAAACCTTGTTGTTTCTTAACATTTACTAATATACAGTATATGTTAAGAAACAACAAGGTTTTTAATTTTATGTGCCATTTCTTCGTGATGGTTTTTTATGATATAGCTCCGATCTGGTATGTTCCGACTTATTTACTGCCTAAATCAAATTGTTTTAAAACTGGGGGACGGATATACCGACGAACATGCGTAAATCGACTTGCCTCGTGAAGCTGGTCAAGAATATATAAACTTTTTAATGTGTCCTTTACTGCGATGCAAACTTTTGACTGAAATTATAATACCCTCTCTTAGAGTATATCAAGCTTTCCATGGTATCACTAATGCTCAGTATTTGTATTCTTTTATTTTATTGAAAATTTGTCATATTTAATAGTAATATAATATGTATAATATGTATACATATAATGAAAACTGAGGAACTAAAAAGTTTACAAAACAACAAAGATTAAATGTTTAGAAACAAGAGTGGTAACATTTTAACAAATTGTGGCGATATATTTTCAAACCAAAATATGATTTTAACTCTGGGTGCCTCGGAAACCATTAGGACTTTAAAAAAGTTCTCTTATCCTTTAATGAAACCGTTCTGCTTTTTAGAACTTTTAGCGCAACTAAGTATTTTATTGTACCCACCTCACCGATTTCTCTCACTTTATAGTATAGGAGTATTGGACTACGAACCTCCGACTCTAACTCAATATGGTAGCTTACATCTATCTGAAACTATCTCTTTCCCCCAACCCCGCACACGTGCACTTATGGAAGTGCATCAAAACCTGTATTACCGATCTGGGATTGCGCTCAGCTATTGATCATTATTACTGGATTGGATTGGCGCTTCTCCGAGCACGCGAGTCCGAGCTACAAAAGCACGGCACACGTCGATCTGCAGCTCATTCCAAGTTGATCGGTTCAGCGCGCCAGTTGGAAAACTAATTCGTGATCGGGAACGTGATCTTTAATAGTATAAGCAATATCCGGACTTGAGACAGGTTCTAAACAATAGCTGGGAGGAGTTCCAAAGATAACTGATCAAAACAATCAGTCAGGATGGGAATTACGGCGATTTTAGGCCTTGGGCTGGTTTTCAGCGCCTTGCTACAACTTGTTTTAAGCCGTAAGCTTTTTAAAAATATTTAACTTCAAGAAGGCTTTTAATTGATTTTATTGATATACAGAGAACAGTTGCCTCACTCCGATCGGAGCAGCAGGTCAGTGCCTTCGGTACCAGGAGTGTCCATTCGTCCAAAAGATTATCGGCATCTACGGCCGTAATATACCTCGAAAGATTCATAGCCAAATCAGTCAGATGGAGTGCAAGAGCAACACAAATGTAAGTTGGTGATATTATCGACTCGAATCGAATTAAGATCAAGATTTATAATAAATCCCATTTAATTTGCAGGAATTCCATCTTTGTTGTCCGAATGAGGCGGCACCGCAGTCGGCATCCAGTGAGCAGTCCCAGAAAAAGGTTGTGCGATCGGCGGGCGGAAATCTAAACCGCTATGATCGGCAGGGATTGCAACTGCTGAACTCGGTTACCAATTGCGGCAACAAAGGCAATCCCAAGGTCAGCGGGGGAACGACAGCCAAGATCGGCGACTTTCCCTGGGTGGCTTTGCTCAAGTACAAGGTCAACAGCCCGCGTCCCTTCCTCTGCGGCGGCAGTCTCATCAGCGACCGTCACATCCTCACCGCCGCCCACTGCATCATCCAGCAGCCTGAAGTGTAAGTGCCCCATAGCATTTTAAATCATGTCGAACCAGTATTTAAGAAAAGGGCTTATGTCGAATAAACCAATTAATCCTAGGAGTGTACATATAACTGTTGATATTTACAACATATTATGTTCGATAATGCTTTCAGAGTTAAGACAATTAAGAATTTGCTTTTGTACTTAATGATGATTTTAAATGGTTAAATGTTAATTTTATGTTATTGCTGTAATACGAATTTCAAGTTACTGATTAATTTGTATACAATTTTTATCTACGACAGAATTGCAGTCCGTCTGGGCGAACACGATCTAACGACCGAGGAGGACTGTCAAATTTTGGGTGGAACAAATCGCGTTTGCCTTCCACCCTACGAGGAGTTTGGCATAGAGAAAATTCACGTTCATCCCAACTATGTTCACGGCCAGATCAGTTACGACCTGGCCATCATTAAGCTAAGCCAGGTGGTAAAGGAAAAGTCCCATATTAAGCCCGTGTGTCTCCCGATCGATCAGCGGTCCCAAGAACTGGCCTATGACCAGAGCTTCTTCATCGCCGGATGGGGAGGAACTGAGAAAGGGACTACGGCCAACAAGCTGCAGCAGGCTCTGATTACCCGCAAGAATCTGAACGAATGCCGTCAATTTTACAACAAGGGTGAGGTGAACGACAATCACATTTGCGCCACGGGAAACGGAATCAAACATACGTGCCAAGGAGACTCCGGCGGCCCTGTGTTCTTCAAGCACCGTTTCAAGAACACGTACCGAGTGGTTCAGTACGGAGTGGTCTCCTTCGGCGGAAACCTGTGCGGAAAGAACCTGAATCAGCCTGGAGTTTTCGCTAACGTCATCGACATGCTGCCCTGGATTACGCAGAACCTCCAGTAGTGCTCCGTCCTCAGATGCACTTGCTTAAAAATACACCACCTTATTTATATCCGTAGTCCTAAGATCCCTTGCCATAGTTAGAGGATTCCTTAGCTTGTACATTTATTTAATACATATAACATAAGCAGCATTAATGAAATGGAATTTACTTATTTTGGTGGGCTTATATTTAAAAAACATATTTATCCAAATATCGGATTGTTTGGCGACCTTTCATTATGCCAACACACACAAAAAGAGCGACGAGACTTCAACATACATGCATATTTCACCAGATAGCCAGCTTTGAAATAACTAACTTACTTAGAATTTCCAACTGGTTCTAGCTGCGTATTTGTGGTTACCCCTTCGATCGGGTCCGGGATGAGTAAGTTAGTAATTTCAACGCAGAAGATCCGGATCTGATTAATTGTGAAATGTGGCAATGTTGCGTTTTACTTCAAAAGTGATACCGAAACATTTAAAAGTTGCTGTTATAAAAATAAATAATTTCGAAAACATAAATATCTAGCTTATGTGGATGCCCGCAGTACCGTTCATCACCCTTCTCATCGATGAATCATCTTTAAAAAAAAATCACTAATGTTTATTAATTAATGAGCTTTCATAAATTCTCATAAATGTTACTTCGGCAGGTCATAGGAGGTCATCGATGAAAAATTCATCAATTACTCATAAAATTTTCATGAAAAAATCCACATTATTTTTGGGAACAGAGACTCGGAAAGAAGATGGACTTTTTTCAGGTTTTGCAACGATTTTCGACTGATTCTGTCGACTCTGCCAGCGTCGCAGTCAACAGGCTGATGAAAGAGTGATGAATTACGGACATGCAGGGTAGCTTAGGGAAGCGAGAAAGATTTTTATTTTTGTGGCTTTCATGCTTTTTGTGTGTTTGTCGATAGACTCGAATCTGAGTTAAAAAGCATTGTGCAACTGGAATTTTGGCTCATTCTAAGTTCCTCAGTTTAGCGCTCCAGTTGACAGTATTTTTGAGACAGATTAATTTAAAGCTTAAAGTGAAAGGATCACCTCAATTTTGAGGATGAAATATGAAGTGATTCTATATACCTGGTTGATCCTGTGCGTTTTATCAGGGCTGGTTTTCAGCCGTAAGTTATATAATAAATCCTTAAGTTTCTAAAATCTTGTGTTTCTAAAATCTTGTGTTCATTTAAAGAGCGCAGATGCCGCAATCCGAATAATAAAGAAGGTTTGTGCCTTCAATTTCAATACTGTCCATTCGTGCAACATATCTATAAATTGTACCCCGACTATATTCCTAAATACATTGTCAATCAACTGAGACAGATGCTCATGCAGTGCCCTGCCACTACGAATGTAAGCTTAAGCAACTACTTATTGACATTTATCAGCTTTCCCTAAATGAAACGGTCTTATGTAAGTTCACACCGAATATAATTTTATTCGCAGCTTATTTGTTGCCCAATCCAGGCACCCTTCCAAAGAATCGAAGTACGAATGCGAATTGAGGACAGTAGACTGGGCTACTATGACCGGCGGGGTCTTAAGCTTCTGCAGTCGATCAAAGACTGCGGCAACAACAGCATACCATCGGGCAAGATCAGCGGTGGAAGTAAAGCCAGGCCCGGCGATTTTCCCTGGATGGCGTTGATCAAGTACGACAAGGACCCAAACGGAGAGATTCGCTGCGGCGGCAGCCTCATCAGCAAATGGCACATCCTGACCGCCGCCCACTGCATCCAAAATCGTCCTCAAGTGTAAGTTCAATTTTGAATTTATATATGGTAATATTTATGGCTACTTTATGCGTTGCAGGACTGCAGTGCGTTTGGGAGAGCACAATTTAGATACGGAGAAGGACTGCCAGCTTTTGGGGGTAAGGCTGTACTGCATTCCACCCTACGAGGAGTACGGTGTTCGGAGTATTGCCGTGCATCCCCATTACGTTCATGGCAGGATCCACTACGACATAGCCATCATCAAGCTGAACAGAGAGGTGGAGCTAAAATGGCACATTAACCCCGTATGCCTGCCGATCAATCGGGAGTCACAAATTCTAACCTACGACCAGAGCTTCTTCATCGCCGGATGGGGAAAAACGGACAAAACGGATGAACCCACTACTCTCCAGGAAGCCCTGATAACCCGGACGAATATAGACGAGTGCCGAAAGTTTTACAGAAATAGCGAGGTGAATGACGATCTCATTTGCGCCACGGGAAAAGAACTTAAGCACACCTGCAAGGGAGACTCCGGAGGTCCGGTATTCTTTAAGCACCCCTTCGGGAATACCTATCGCTATGTCCAGTACGGCGTGGTTTCCTTAGGCGGAAACCAATGCGGCGTGACCAAGAGACAGCCGGGGATCTTTTCTAGCGTGATCACCATGATGCCGTGGATCACGCAGCAACTCCAGTAGTTATATTTCTATTACAAAGATGCCTTGTCAAATTTGTTAAATAAATAGTACCCACAATTGATAACAACTAAAGTATAGATTTCAGTGTTCTCCATGTTGGTCGAGTTAAATTTTATCTGCATTCCAAGTAACTTCAAACTGATAACATAAAATATGAATTTACTTGGTTTTTTAGGAAATATATTTATTTTGGCTACATACACAGTTACGCAGATAATTACCGCCAATTTTCAATAAATTCACGTTGAAGTAAACAATTTGGAAAATTGAAGATGACGGAGAACAATGCTCCCGTTTTTTCGGCTGTGAATCCGAAGTTCTTGGAAAACAAGATTTTAGGGCTCTTTCCCAAATGAAAAATTTGTCTTTTTTGTTTGTGGACATGCATAAAATCACGGGTCCTGAAATCATTTTAATTGTATTAAACAAGAAACAAAGAACTTTTTCGGAAGTGCATTTATTTAGTCAAATATATTATTAATGTTCGTCAAAAAAAATTGATATCAAAAATGTTCTATGTTGAAAGTGCGTACGTCACGACTTTTTAACCCCGTAGATATATTCAAATCAAACTAAGATTCAGTGAATGCCGATATAGGGTTTTTCCAATTTGCTTGTACGTTAAGCCTTGTCCCTTCATGTGTGTGTGTGGGCATAACGTGGGGTCATTGACTTACTTCAAGGCTAAGTCGGCACTTGACATTGAGTTGCTTATTGATCACGCCGACAAATAACCCTGCACCTGTCAGAATTATGGATAAATTAGGTATAAATTATAAATGTAATGAGCAGCAGCCCTAATGTATTAGTTAATATTACGCATACGACACATAAGGCAGTATTGATGATTCAGTAGTCCAACTTTATGTGTATCACTATTGCTTAATTTACATTTTCTGAAGAGATTCGAATCCCAGTTAAAAAGCGTTGTACAACTGGATCTGTGGCACATTTATATTTCTGCAGTTCAGCGCTCAAGTTGGCAGTTTTTCTGAGAGAGATTAATTCAAAACAAGAGAGAACGCTATAGTCGGGTGCCCCGACTATCAGATACCCGTTACTCAGGTAAAAGGAGTGCGAGGGAGATGGAGATAGAAACTTTGATCACGCATAACTTTTAAACGAATGGTCCGATTTGAAAAATTTCTTCTACATTTCGATAGGTATTGATAAACACAATAAAACTGCATTTTTACTTTTCCGAAATATTTAAATTTTTAAAATCGTATATAAGCGATTGTGGGCGTTAAAGGGGGCGTGGCACCTTTTTGAAACAAACTTGCGCTGCGTAGGAACTCCTAGAATCTACATGCAAAATGCCAATCTTCTAGCTTTTATAGTTTCCGAGATCTCAGCGTTCATACGGACAGACAGACGGACAGACGGACAGACGGACAGACGGACAGACGGACATGGCTAGATCGACTCGGCTAGTGATCCTGAACAAGAATATATATACTTTATAGGGTCGGAAACGCTTCCTTCTAGCTGTTACATACTTTTGCACGAATACAATATACCCTTTTACTCTACGAGTAACGGGTATAATTATCAGTAAAAGTAGCATACCAATTAAACAATGAACTATAGCTTGATTATATTTACCGGGTCCATCCTGTGTGTTTTGTCAGGACTGGCTCTCAGCCGTAAGTTATCTCATTAGGATTTACCTTCAAGAAAGTGTTTTAAAAACTTTACTTACAGAAGAGAGATGCCGCAATCCGAATAATAAAGAAGGTTTGTGCTTCCAATACCAGGACTGCCCATTCGTACAACATGTTCATAAATTGTACCCCGATCACATACCTAAAAGCATTACTAATCAGCTCAGGCTGATGATCATGCAGTGCCCTGCCTCTCCGAATGTAAGTTTAACCAAATACTTAATGGCATTTAGTAGCTTTTGCAAGGGAAACGGTCTTTGATAAGCTTAAACTTTATCACGTTATTTTCAGCTTTTGTGTTGCCCAATGCAGGAGCCATATCAAAGAATCGAAATGCGATTGGAGGACAGTAGACTGAACCACTATGACCAGCGGGGCCTAAAGCTTCTGCAGTCGGTCAAAAACTGCGGTAACAAAATCAATCCCAAGGTCAGCGGAGGAAGTAAAGCCAAGCCTGGCGATTTTCCCTGGATGGCATTGCTCAAGTACGACAAGGACCCAGAAGGAGAGATTATCTGCGGCGGCAGCCTCATCAGCAAATGGCACATCTTGACCGCCGCCCACTGCATCCAAAATCGTCCTCAAGTGTAAGTTCCTTGGTACTAATAGTGATTAATCAATATTGTTGTTATTTAAAGATCTAATTGATGACTAATTTATGCATTACAGGACCGCAGTACGTTTGGGAGAGCACAACTTAGATACGGAGGAGGACTGCCAGGAATTAGGCGGAAAAAGTGTGTGTATTCCGGCCTACGAGGAGTATGGAGTAGAGGAATCAATCGTGCATCCCGATTACGTTCATGGCAAGATCCATTATGACATAGCCATCATCAAGCTGAACCAAGAGGTGAAGCCAAAATGGCACATTAAGCCCGTATGCCTGCCAATCAATCAGCAGTCACAAAGTCTATCCTACGACCAGAGCTTCTTCGTCGCCGGATGGGGCAAAACGGACCAAACGGATGCCCCCACCACGCTCCATAGAGCTCTTATAACCCGAGCGAATCTAGACGAGTGCCGGAAGTTCTACAACAATACCGATGTCAATGACAACCACATTTGCGCCATGGGGAGGGATATCAAGCACACCTGCAAGGGAGACTCCGGAGGTCCGGTATTCTTTAAGCACCCATTCGGGAATACCTACCGTACTGTCCAGTACGGAGTGGTTTCCTTAGGCGGAAACCAATGCGGCGTGATCAAGAGACAGCCGGGGATCTTTGCTAGCGTCATCGCCCTGTTGCCGTGGATCACTCAGCAACTCCAGTAGTGGTCTTCCCACTTACGTTACATTTGTATTTTATTTATAGTAGTGAGATGCCATATTTATTAATTAATATGTAAAATTAAATACATTTAATGTAAAGTTTTTAGTGCTCTCCATAGTCAGGTTAATATTTATATCTTCATCACAATAAACTGCAGACTGATGACGGAATGTTAACTTTAATCAAATTCTTGATGATGATGATTCACAATCTAACAAACCCACAAAATATATACTATATTAGGCACACGGTTTATAAGAATGATTAAGATTGTTATACCCTTGCAGAGAGTATTTACCTTTATAGATAATTAATTTATTATTTAATTGATTCCTATGTTGTACAAAATGTTTTAGGGCAAATTTAATGTTTAATTAATTGCTTCTTATGTGCTATAAAATGTTTTTTAAAAAAATTGAATGTTTAAAATACATTTATCTGAATCACTGGAGTTTCTTAGTTTAATATACTTTGTCGACTTTTAAAATTACACTTTTGGGGCACATAAATATTAGTCACACTGTAGAGACATTCGTGTGATTATTGTTTCATTCATACAATGCCACAACATTTTGTTTAATTTTGGGAAATCTGCTAATACTGCTGACTCAGAGAAAAATGTACTGAAAAAATTTTCAGCTTAGTGTGTAGTCTTATAATGGGATTCAGAACAACTTCAATTAATCTGCTCAAGCCTCTCATAGTCGAGGCATAAGTGAAATAGATGAAGTCTTACACTTAGTTGTCAATTAAATTAGTCATTGTTAACGTCGCTTAAGTTGTAACTACCACCCCTATCTCAGAGGGTGATCACTCAATAGAAACGTGATATCTCAGTAGCTTCCGAATTACAAAAATGTGTAACAGCATTACACTAAAGCCTTTTTAGTATTAGTTTAAAGTCCGGCTTTTGATCGGGAGAACTCTGAGTCACCTGCAAAGGTAATGTCGTCGGAGGTTTGGTAATTTGCGGTTTGCTGCTGCACTTATTGTTAGATAAATATTTTTTCCATTCAATTAGATTACAACAACAATTAGAATCAAAAGAATAACTGACCTATGCACTTGATATGACCAATATGATTTATGTTTTTTTAGGACAACCATTTAAATAATCACCAGGCCCGACTGTTTCATGTTAGCTTTAACATTGAACTAAATCCAAACCAATAAAACAGGGTAGTTCATAAAATGGGGTCCAAGCGGAACACAATGGATAGATTGATATCTTTTGCCTATTGTCATTGAATGTCAACTGCCGAAAAGGATACGAAAGTAAAAGTTGCCAAGGCAGTTCATTTTTTTCCGCCACGTAGTTCACAATGCAAATGCACTGTAGCCGCTTTCATGGGTTTTTATTAAAGATGTAAGTTATTTTAAATGAGGTTGTACCTACCATGAAGCTCACTTTAATTCAGGACACTTTACTTGGTAACCTTTTACCATACTTTGCCCTTCTTTGGGAGAGTTTCTGTGTCCCTGCTGAACAGTTTTTTGTCCTCGTCGGTCTCCTTTAACTTGGACACGATTTAGTAAGTTTACGATTGGATTTCATTTGAGAGGCACTATTATTATTTACTACTACTTAGCTTGAACTGGAACTCCACTTTTCCGGCCATTACTGTTTGCGAGATATACAACGCCGAAAGGATTTGGGACTTGAGTGACACAAATTTTGGCGTGGAACACGATATGCATATCGATGATTTCATCTCCGAAATCGTATTTTACCGCGGGGTCTGTAGCAGCTGCGAGGATTGCTCCAAGCTGCGATGTCCTGCCAACTTTACCGTGCTCGTGGATATGGTGGGTCATATATACTTCCTTGAAAATGGCTCTTAGATAGTGAGTCCTCGTATCCCTGCAGTTCCGTACCAATTGTCATCAGTTGCTGGTGAACTGCAGCTACCTGAACGAACTATTCGACTGTTGCGATCAGTTCCTGCCACTGCAGACGGAGTACGGACTGTGTTACTCCTTCAACTCCCACCAGGCTCGCAAAGTGTCCCATGTGCAGTTCACCAATAACCGGCAGACGGGACCGGGTCATATACATTTCAATGCCGCTGCGGACATTCAGTTGTATGTGCATGCGCCCATCGATGTGCCCTACCAGTTCTCAGAGGGAATGATACGGGAAACTGTGCTACTCGGCCACTACAAGGAGCTGATCCTGAATGTTATAGAGGTGCACAACGACGAGAGTGTCCACGATCTTAGTATGGACCAGCGGCGATGTCGCTATGGCAACGAGCACGTCGTAGAGCGGCAGGGCATCTATGAGTTCTACAGCTATTCCGGATGTGTAGTTGAGTGGTAACTACCGATTAATTTAAATACTTATTAAACATTCTTATTAGCATGTTCAAATTTTTATTTATAAAGCACAGTGCTTTTGCAGCTGGAAAATTGTAACTGCACCAGTCACTTTATGGCCAATCCCGGCCAGAATTCCCTGCCCGCCTGCGACTACCGCGGGCTTATTTGCCTCACCAAGATACGCGACAAGATCATGACAGAGCGCAAGTCCTGTGAGTGCATGAGCTCCTGCGAGGAGCCGGAGTACAATATCATTTATAATTCACCAGATGAGTAAGTATACTTATTACTTTAATTTTTGCTACAATTTCAAAAATAAAACAACCAAAAGAAAGATAAATTAGGGCATACATTTAATTGTTTTTGGAATTTATATAACTAGTGTTCTATTTATTTTTCAAATATACCACTACATTACTTATAAACAAATTCATCACCAATGAGGAAAATTAAAAAAAAAAATGAGTAACATAAATATCTTTCATAAGTTATGAAATCATCAATTGCATACAGTCCTTTAGGGATTCCCAAAAGGATCTATATTTATTAGCCTGACTACTTAATGCATTTATCAAAGATCTATAAGAATAACAAAACCGCCCGCATTCTTTGTAATATAGCATTTGGAACTCCAGTTAAAACCAGTTTATTAACGATACCACAAATTTGTATGTTATTACCTCCCATTTTAAGGCTTATCCTAGAGTAACAAATGTATTATAATCAACAGAAACGGAAGCAAACCTCGGTAAGCCGAAGTTTATATAACCTTGCAATTATTCCAAATCGACTACATTTCGATTTCTATGATTATATTACTAAAAACAAAGAAGCGCTGCATTTTGCCATCGATTCTATGTCACCTATATGATATTGTGGTCCGTTTTTAATTTAATTAAAACCGTAATTCCATAATATTTAAATATAACCAAGTCCCACGGAACAACAAAAAAATTAAAAACAACAATGTTATATTATATTCCTGATTAAGAAGATAATCTTGTTAGAAAATGTGTTCAATAAGCCTACAATTTTTCAAATTAGCCTGGAAAGACTAAGAATCTTTTTGACGACATTAACTCAAAGAAAATGATCTTTATATATAAGAATTTCTGTCTGATTCTAGGGATGATGAAGCATCGGATGACGTCTCGAAAATCCGAGTGGCTCTGGTAGAGCTACCCACACAGCGATACGTTCGTCGGGTGACTAAGACTATCCTGGATTTCTTGAGTAAGATACAAAATCTGCACATATAACTATAGTTTGGAACTTGAGCTTTCTTTTTTAGTTTCCCTTGGAGGTCTGGTTGGCCTCTTCTTCAACACATCCGCTTTACGGGTTGTGGAGGCCATAGTATTCTGTCTGCGATATAGGAAAACCATGGTAAAGTGGGTTAAACGAATTTTTCTTGGCACGATGAAATATTTACAGATTGGCACCCGTCGAAGTGAATCACAATTATATAATAAACATTAAATTAATGTTGTCTTTCGATAAGGTGTATGTTTGGGCAAGGAGTTGTAACAGTTTTATATACACTTATGGTGGAGGAAGCTCAACTCTGTGCCATTTTCTGTGCTGCATAGGCTGCATTTTCCGGGGAATTGTTGTGCCAGGTGGGCGGCGTCACGAACTGCAGCAGGGTTTGCAGATAGTCCGGCAGATACATGAAGCTGGAGAAGATTACCAGGGAAAGCATGATCAGGAAGAATCCGTCTGGTGAAAAGAAAATCCGGTATTGCAAGATTCTTAGTCTGGGATCTTTGATACTCACTGATTAGCTTCTTTTCCCAGGGCTCCAGCATATTGATGCACGTTACCAGTTCGTACTGACGGTAGGCGTGGGAAGCAAATTGCTTTAAATTCATCATCATCGGTGACTAAAGTCCAAGAAATTCGCGTCGCAAGAAATATAATGCAATTGATAGTAAACAAAACAACATATGATTGATGTGTGACAATAGCTGGTCGTCATAAAAAGGAATCTTTTAAAATATACTAGCAAATTATGTTACGATAAGTTTACTATAAAACGGGAAATTTAATAGTTTGAGGAACTCATTTAATTCATTAATATTGTCAAATTAAACCAAAAACAAGATCATTAAGCGCTACCAAAACAATGATCATTTAAATTCAAATGTTGGTATTTTTTATGTATCGATAAATTGCATTTATATCAACAAGCTTTTGAAAGTCAAATAGCCTGTTAAAGTAACATTGCGTTGCATGTTAATAAAATTTAGCTGTTAAGTCATATGGCGCGGTTGTTTTGATTATTTTTGTTTATAAAGTGCTTTTAAAAGTGATTTTTATATGATCACATGGATCATAATAAATCAGAAAACTATATGCGTTAGCTTATAGTAATCTAATAGTCTCGGGAAACCTCGTGAGACATCCAAAACCTTTTGCAGACTCTGGCAAAAAAATGGATAGTCCTTCTGTGTCCAGCGAAACCCTTAACTTATTTAATAACTCCTGCTGGGACATCTCACAAAGTACAACGAATAAAATTCTGACAGGGAACAAAGCCCTGGATAGTTATTTTGGAGGTGGAATATCCTTGGGTCAAGTCACAGAATTAATCGGCAATTCGGGCAGCGGGAAAACTCAAATGTGGTGAGTTTTTGGTTACTTACAAAAATGTACAGATTAAATAATATATTTATTTATTTAGTTTACAACTGTGTCTAAATGTGCAAATACCAAAGCATGCTGGCGGCTTGGAAGGAAGTGCTCTGTTTATTGACTCACGGCAGGACTTTCATCCAGACAGATTGCTGGGTAAGATCTTTGAATAAACTATGTTACTTTGTTTAAATTCTTGTTTTTATTTAGGCTTGGCTCAGGAACTGGAGAGGCAATATAAACACAAAGTACCAGAGTTTAAAGCCCTTGAAATGCTTAAAAAAATTCACTATGTGAGGTGTCCAAATGTAGCTCAGTTAATGGCCACCGTCTTAAGTTGTCACAGGCATCTCGTAGAACATCCTGATGTAATTTTTATTTAATAACTTATTTTGGTTTTCTTTTAAAGACTAAAAAAGTCGAACTGATTTAATCTTAAAAGATAAACAAATTTTTCTTTTGATAACATTTTAAAATTTCGATTTATAACTCTAAATGCATTCTTATAGGTTAACAGAGCCTTGTTGCAAATATTAATTAAGGAAACTGTCACTAAAAAATGTAACTGTCTCTTTAGATAAAACTGATTGTAATCGACTCCCTGGCATTTTCGCTGCGAATGCTAGAAGATGGCGCCCGGCGTTACGAACTGCTCCTGGAACTGCATGAAAGCATGAGAAGACTGCAACGTCAACACGAATTGGCCGTAAGTCCTTTGGACTGATCCATTTACTTTTGCTTTCATAATCCCATCCTCTGGCAGTGGGTCGTCACCAATGTGCTCACACATCGCTGCATCAAAGAGCGGTTCCATGTGGAGCCCGCCTTGGGGGACCAGCATTCACACCTGATCAATGAGCGCATCTGGTTTTCGGGCACCTCGCAGTGTTACCTGGGCAAGTCGTGGAGAACCAGCAGATTAATTAGGGAGGCCGACTAAAGATGGGTTGGGTTTGCCTTTTACTTGTTGTTTATTTTAAAAATAATGTTTAGATACTGAATTTTCACATGTAATAATGCTTAATAATGCTAACCTAAAATCAAATATATTATGTTAGTCAATATGTAAAATCAAAAAATTATTATTGGTTGCCAAATCTGGCTATTATTAGGATTTGTACCCGAAAATATTAAATTTATTTCCGAAATTGTTCTTTATCAACTTTAAATGTGTTGCCAAAGACTCGTTGAATCAACTTGAGAACTTTATCTTTTTGTTAAAAGTATTGATGGAATTTTCAGCATGTCTTTCAGGTAAATACATTTCTTAAAGACTAATATTTTTAGGTAATAAAAGCAATATTTGACCCACATAAGGATTTTTTTTATATAAAAAGTTTGAAGAAGTTATTTATTCGGCTTAATTTTGCAATTCTCATTACACACTGATTTGCTTCAGTTATTTAAAAACCATATCCAAATGATACATCTAATATAGTTATCCAAATAGCGTACAGTAATATTCCCACTTCGACTTCCCCCAATTTTCGCAGATAAAGAGAATCTTCAGCAGTTTGAAGGGAAAACAGGATCCTGAGCCACTTGCCATAATTTGCATTGGCACAGAAACGAAGCCACAACTAGCGCACACCCAGCCAGCTGTTGAGCACTTGCTAAAAGCTCCTCCGGTCACCTCCACTCCACGAAGACCACGATGCTATCGATGGCGCAGTTCCAGATTGACAGGCGAGCACTGCCTGATTTATGCGCGCGGCGCAGGAATGTGGCAAAGTGTAAAAAGTGTTTACACATACGAACGGCGACACCCAAACCAGACTGCTGCTCTCTAGCTCGCGGGCTTTTGATTATACACGGAAAAAAATTAAAAAAAAAAACAAAAAATGTTTAAAACTTTTTTTTGTTGATATTTAATGTTAAAAATTGTTACTTTAAAATATTACTGTTAATTGTTTGTAAAAAGCAATGTCTTACATACCATTTATTTTTCGCGAAGTATCTTAAATAAGGAATTTTAAATAGACAAAATATTTCTGGGTTGATTAAACAGGATAATTAAATTAAGTAAACTTTTAAAGACCATACTGATTTAATGTAGTTTTTGGTGTGAGTAAGTGAAACTAATGTTTTTGTTGTCAACTCTCCATGAACTATAAAGGTGCCAAAAAAGTAACCAATTGAAATATTTTATATCGGATGCATTTTTTGGTTAAAGTATGAATGAATTACAAAATTTAATGTAACGTGCATCCCCAGCGCTGATCATGGAGCCCCTGGCAGCAGCTACATAGTCACGCATATGCAGCGACAACTAATTCAATTTCCACTTGCCAGAAGGAGGCGGCTGTTTAGTCGAGTGTGCACGCCTAATTGGTAATGCGATCGGCTTTATTGAGGCGCTGTAGTCGAAGCAGCACTTGTGGCTATAGCTGTACCCATATAGCTCTTGGCTTCGGATCTGAAACTGTGGATGTGACTGGGCCCCGTTGCCTGCTGCAGTTGCTGCAGTCACAGGCTATCGCTGTCGCTCAGCGCAAATCCCATTACGTGCGATCCGTTTCGAGCCATAAACATGTAACAGCTGCACACCCCTTCCCAGTTACCACCGATTCCACCCGATCCTAGCCGAGTTTCCTGGCTTCCAGCGGCGCAACTTGTCGCTCGAACTTAATTGCCTCGGTTGCGCTTATGACTCTCGTGTGCAATGCATCCTCATCCACATCCACATCCACATCTCCACTCTACTGTCTGCAGCATTAGAAAGTAACTCCAGCCGGCGAAAAGCTAAAGCTATCACCATCGGGCTCGCATCGTCTTCGTCGTCAACGCTCGCCTGTCGCTTTCGCAGTCGCAGATTTGCTGGCGCTATTTTCGACACTGCCTGGCACGCCATAAATTTCCGACTGCCCTGCAATGCACTCAGGTCTCAAAATTAGAAAAAATCTGCCTCAGCTAGCTGCACCTGAAAAATTATACGGTTTTATCATTACAGCTTGAGTGTTTGATTTCAGATTTAAAAGCGTTTATTTTAACCTAATCTTAAGGTGATGGTAAATAATAATTAATACATAAATGTTGAAAATAATTATTTTTAAGATATACAATTTGAATTCGTTTTTGACAAATGATTACTAATATAGTAAATAAAGCAGCGATCGAGATAATCTTGTATTCTCTCTTTTGCAATATTTC
Source organism: Drosophila fuyamai (assembly GCA_018153365.1). Taxonomy (NCBI): domain Eukaryota; kingdom Metazoa; phylum Arthropoda; class Insecta; order Diptera; family Drosophilidae; genus Drosophila; species Drosophila fuyamai. The sequence goes on along the minus strand of JAECXW010000116.1, from coordinate 6,392,822 downwards.
CACCGATATTGCTACATAAAAATATATCTGTTCGACTGTTAAATTTTATTTTACAAGCTAATAAACTTCTTAACTTTAAACTCATTTCCTAATTAAATACATACATTTTTTATTTAAAAAAGGAATTATCATTTCGTTTTCTTTGTGTGTGCCTAATTTAGCAAGCTGGCAAGTTGAAAGTCCATTTTCCATTTCGTACGGTTTTCAATTAAAACAAAAAGCAAAAAGCCAGCAAACATTCCGGTGCCGAGCATGGCCTGGCAATTTGGCCACGACCTCGTGCACCGCCAAAGTTCAGACCCGAGTGGCTAATTCCGCAACACCGCGACCGCCCCGATGGCAGCACCCGATAGCAAGATCCACAAGCTCAAACTCCAAACTCCAGCAGGAGGAGCCACTCTGGCCGTGAGATAATCAAATGTTGGCCAAAAAGGATTGCACTCACCTCGGCCGTCGCCTGGCTTATTGTTCTGAGAAATTGTTATTAATTGAGTTGTGCGATGCACCTGGCAAGCATCGATTTGGAAAGAGTTCTCCTGATCGTTTCATCTGTTGCCCAGTGGGTGGCCCTTCAGCATCGGCCATTGACATACTAAATTGCCCGGCTCCGCTCATTTGCCCAATTTAATTTGGCCTGGCCATCAATAAGCGGAGAGCTAAGCCGCGATCACGCCTCATTTGCATGCCCGTAATTTATGCTCATCAATTAGCTGATTAATCTATTTAGCGTGGAGCGAGAGCGGAGCATCATGCTCAAAACGCTTGTCTAATTAGACAAATGCGCTACATTAATGTCGCCTCTGACATTTATAAACCACGGTTCTGCCGCAGATGGGTGATTTCTCACTGCTTTTGGTTCCTCTTTCTTTTTGAGGTGGCTTGGGGGGTTTGGTAAATCAATTAATGTCTGGCTAAGAGGGGTTAAACTGGCTGTGGGATTATCTCCTAATGTTTTGACATTCAAATCAAATTATTCATTTTAATATCATAGTAAGGAAAATTTTAATTTTTTTCGGGGATATGAAATGTTTCCAGCCAATTTGTAAAAATCGTTACATTTTTAACGAATATATGCTATCTATTGTAATTAGTATAATACTTTTCCCCGAGTAATATTTTAAACACCTTAGTATAAGACGTTCATATTTTAAAAATGTATATCATTAAATTAGATTATTTCTTGATGTACTATTTGATTTCTTACTTCGACTTTCTCTCAGATGCTTCCCAGATCTATTAGCCAATCAATTCCCCAACTAAATGAGTTTATAATGTTGCTTATAAATGCCACTTGTACAGCAAGACGCGGATGTGCCTGGATCTTGATCCAGTCGCAGCGTGTTTCTCAGCGGCAATCTTCGCCTGTCGCCGGCGCAGGGGAAATGAAAATATTTTAATTAAAACACAAACTAAACGTTTACTGCTGGCGATGTTATCCGCAGCATTTCATACAAATAACAACGACAAGTCTAACCTGGCTACCAGTCGGTTGGTTCGACTCCTCCAGGAGCTCTGTGTTGCTGTTGCTGCTGCGTGCAACAAATACGGCCAATGTTGCATGTAACAGCAGCAACATGTGTCGCACAGCGCCTATTTGAATATATATCAAATCAGTTTCAGATAATTTTCTATAACAGCTCGACACACAGGCAAATGGACGAAACATTTGTACGAGTTCGTTGTCTAAGTCTTTCGTTTTGCGACCCATGTTGTTGCTGTAGTTGGTGTTGCTGTTGCAATTGCTCCTGCTGCTGCTGCCTGCGAGTGCATATTTTACGCGCTGCATTGTTGCAAACGGATCGGGCCTCGAAATTAAGTTGTTTTGCATAAAAGCGCCATAAAAAGGCGCAGCCGCGGCAGAGGCAGCAATTGTGATTAGAACGACACGACAGGCACGACATGCGACATATGAGACGCTGCTTTTGCCGCAGTTGCTGCTGTGGCAGTTGCTGCTGCTTTTGCGGCCTTACATATATGGCCAGCAATTGTCGGTCGAAAATTGGCGGCTCAACACGAGCGACGTATGTCATCAAATGGCACTGCCATTAGCGATCGCCAAAGAGATCCTCGAGCGGAGGTTCGCGTCGGTGGCAGCTTCCTGCGGCCTGTAGGCAAATGCTAGACCCAGCTCCTGGAACCCCTCGCTGCGGCAACTATTATCAATTTAAGTTGGCTAATTGGTTTCAAATTTATGGACCTGTATTTGATATTTATGTCGTCTACGAGAGCGGTGTGCCTCGCAATTTCGCCTGTCTGCCGGCCAAGAGGCCCTGGCTATATGGCCCGTTCCGATCCGATCCGATCCGACCGTCGCTGCCTTGGCATGCTGCAAACAACGTAATTGGCTTTCAATTTGCTGCAAATTGTTGCAACAGCCACGACAACGGCGCAAAGAGCAACCGAGAAACATATTTAGATTATAGACGGATAAAGTTTATGTTCGTTCTGTTCTGGCCGGGCAACTTTAGCCTGAGGACTGGCCCGCTGGCCCGCTTCTTCTGCTGGCCTCTTCCACCATAATTCCAATGAGTTATATGCCCATCATGTGCGCTCCTTGGCCCTTCAAAGTTGAAAACGTATCGCGCGTTAATTAAAAAACAGCAACAACCACCGAAACATCAGCGGAGCGCTTTGCTGGAAAAATAATACAGAAAAAAGCGCCAAAAATGCCGCTAAAATTTCGCCTGGCAGCAGCGGTTCGAAAAGGGCGGCTACCAAAGTCCCAGGCCTTGGATAGCACTGTTCAATAACTAAATAAAACACTTGGGCCGCCATACACAGAAACGAATTTCAAAATGATTTTTTAAACTTCCAATAAGTCTCTTAAATGCAAATACAAACTATTGAGGTTATTATATTTAAATGATAATACGAAATACAAGTCGGATTTATTGTTTTTGTCTTATTATACCCGTTACTCGTAGAGTAAAAGGGTATATTGTATTCGTGCAAAAGTATGTAACAGGTAGAAGGAAGCGTTTCCGACCCTATAAAGTATATATATTCTTGTTCAGGATCACTAGCCGAGTCGATCTAGCCATGTCCGTCTGTCCGTCTGTCCGTCTGTCCGTCTGTCCGTCTGTCTGTCCGTCTGTCTGTCTGTCCGTATGAACGCTGAGATCTCGGAAACTATAAAAGCTAGAAGATTGGCATTTTGCATGCAGATACTAGGAGTTCCTACGCAGCGCAAGTTTGTTTCAAAAAGGTGCCACGCCCCCTTTAACGCCCACAATCGCTTATATACGATTTTATTTAAATATAAATTTAAATATTTCGGAAAAGTAAAAATGCAGTTTTATTGTGTTTATCAATACCTATCGAAATGTAGAAGAAATTTTTCAAATCGGACCATTCGTTAAAAAGTTATGCGTGTTCAAAGTTTCTATCTCCATCTCCCTCGCACTCCTTTTACCTGAGTAACGGGTATCTGATAGTCGGGGCACCCGACTATAGCGTTCTCTCTTGTTTTTAATCTTAACTTTCGAAATTCCCAACCCGTTTAACATTTAAACCCTTTTCATCCATCAAAAACTATGTAAGCTGTGAAATTTATTATTATTTATAACGATTTAAACACAACCCTTTAAAATTTTATTTCCAAATTATGAACACGGCCAAATATACAATATACAAATATTTTCTCGTTATTATTTTTTTTTGTGACCTTCTAAGAAAGAATTTTGAAAGAAAGAGCAGGACTCATCGATTTTTTGTTTAAATAAGGCGATTCGATTTTGATCCGCTAAAATATAGTTAAAATTGTTTAATTTTTTTGTGTGCAGGAACGAATATAAGAGAACGAGAGGCAGCCACAATCAAGCTAAAATTCCTGGCATTTTCTGCTTCATTAACAACACACTCATACACGAGAACCCGGCCATTTCGTTTTGCTCGAGCCGAGTCAACCACTGACGAAATTTACGCACGTTGGGGTAAACCCCCGCCACCTCCCCCTTCCGAATCCACATCTTCGGGCCTTGATCATCCGCTGAGCTTAGTTTTGTGTGTCGGCCAACTCTTTTTGGTATTTTAATTAGAAACCGAACAACGCAAAATGCATTGCTCGCTGGCCGATTTCGCTTTCTTTCCTCCAGGCCTTCTGATCTGTTTCGCCAGTTTCTCCATTTGTGCCCCGATCCGAGATCCGCCGTCCTGTCCTCTGATTCGATCCGTTGTAGTGCCCAACTTGCATTTGGTTTTCACATTCAATTAGCGCATATTTCAAATGCGATCGCCGCCATCACAGCCGAACATATTTCTGTTCGATCCAGACAAGTCCAAATGGCAGGAAATGATTTCAATGGAAAAAATAAGTTCTGCAGTTCATATCTACCCTATACAATAGGAACATTTCCCAGGTTCATTAAACATGTATTCGTTTAAGAGGGAAGGAAGTGGTGGTTTTAAAAAAAACTAGGTTTTTAAGATGATTCTAGGCCGACGAAATGATACTTACCATTTAAATATACGCCATTGTATTTCCCATTACCAAAAAAACAAACTGCCATCAGAATTTTATTTATTTTACTATCTTTATTGATATTGCTTTATTGCTGCTAGATCAAAGTTAATATAATAAATAAATATTACTACACACATAGGTATAATACAATACAAAATCGCTTGAATCTTATCCGGTTACACGGCTACCTAACTATGATCATAAATCTAAATTATTGCGTACAATTGCAAACAACTTTTAAAGTCTAACGCGTTGCGGCTGGGGCTTAGCTAAATTCTAGGATAGTATCTATAGACAAAATACAATAACGGTAACTGCTAATTTACAGTATTTACAGCTTATGCTTATACACCATATAGAGCGCGCCGATCCTAGATGAGAACTATATACAGCTTGTTCTAGCCAAGGAGTTGGTTTTTTTTTAATATATTTATACTTTTAAATAAATGTAAATGCGCGCCTGGGTTACACTAAATATCACACTGTGTAGGATGTTGCTTAGCGAAGAGAAGAGTTCGGAATTAAACTAGCTAACTTACTTATGTGGGTGGGTGTCCACAACGATCTAGCTCTGCGGGAAACACCGGCAGAAATTCCTCATTGAAATAGTCTAATTCCTTTAACTCGAACCACAAAAAAAGTTATACTTATAGAGAACTGGAAGTTATGCAATTAAGTGTATTGCTAAACTCTAATGCCATTGAAACTGGTTTCGACTTAGGATAAGATCAGGCACACAAATAAATTGGCTCAAGCTATGGCCATGAAAAGCTTTATAACTAGCAAATGTCTTAAAACTATTTGTGTACCTAATCTTACCCTAATGAAACTGGAGATATAAAAGTTTGAATTAGAAAAGTTAGATGAATTGTAGACTTCCTGCAGAGCCACTTCGTTGCGAGCTAACCCGTAAGGCTAAATCGATTCCTAGTTTAAATTACGCTACTAATGCACTTGGAAATCGCGCCCGTGCTGTGGCAATTGGAACTTTGAGCTGGCTGTGGGCGGCTGGTTTCTTGATTGGTTGATTGGTGGCTGAGATCACGGCTAAACCATCACAGTGGTGGCAAGGACATCTGAGGCCTCGTCGCCCGAAGTGGGTGGCAGGGACTTGCAGTTGATCGACCGCTTGCCAAAGTCCTTTCGCGGACTGTCCAGCGAGCCCACCGTGTTCTTTCGCATGTCCGAGTTCTGGGTCTTGTGCAGCAGGATCTGCGAGCTGCGCTTGTGGGCCTGCTTCAAGCCCGTACTGGAGTCCAGTTCCCGCTCGAATTCGCAGGGCGGAAACAAGGGCTGCGATCGGTGCAAAGCGGAACTACTCGCCGCCGAGGCAGCCAACTCGGGAGCGGGATTCAGGCTGAGTTCCATTCCGGTGGCCGCCCGCAGTGAGCTGGTGCTGCCCTTCAGTGGGTTCGTATACCTCCGCAGATTCTCTTCGTTCTGCAGGTTATTGGACTTCTCCTCCTCGTGACGCAGCGCATCCAGCGAGGGAGTCAGGTTCATTCCCGAATTGCTGCGATAGGCCAGCCGCTGCTTCCAATACAGACTGATAAACACCGAGAAACCCACCAGGACTATAAAGACGCCGCAGAGCACTCCAATCAGCAGACTGTGACCCGATCCATCGGCCACTAGAGCTGTTTCCAACTTGACCTCCACAATGGAGGTCAGGGCAGCCAGTTTGGCGTGCTGCAGCTCCAGTTCCTTGCGACGCTGGATGCCATTCAACTGCCGCGAGCTCAGGAGTTCACCCAGCAGGCCCACCGCCACCGGCAACTGGGGATCATTCAACCGGGTTGAGGACTGGAAATAAAGAGAGAATTAATTGTTAGGTTTGATTTGGGGTGAAACTCAGTAGTAGTTTAAGGGTTTTATTGACTATAATAAATTATTAATTGGCATTTAGCAGGGAATGTGATTTATTTTAACTTTCAAACGTTTGATATTTTTAAGAACTGGAAAAACATTTTATAATTACTTATCATGTACAAATTATTATTTAAATTAAGTTAATTTAAATTTTATTTTTGTCTATTTAAAACAAATAAGGGAATACTAGATTAGACATATTAAACAAAATTGTCAAACACTTACCACAGTCAGTTCGACGGTGTCGTTGGTGCCCGTCTTGAGATCGCAAAGCACCATGAGCATGCCCTGTTCCTGGCCAGAAGCACTCGAAGGCTGTTTGACCAGCTGGGCTGCCAGGAGGATCCTTACCAGCGAGCACAGACCCTCCACCGACGCCCCCTTGCCCACCCTCTCGAGGGCCAGGAGGATGGTCAGCCGAGCGCAATTCTCGTTGACCACGGCTTGATTGGGCCAGCAGCTGGATTTTGCTGGAAGACTCGGAGGGGCAACCCGTCGCGAAGGTTCCAGGGCTCGACAGTCACCGCGGACATCGCAGGGCGTGGAGAGACAGGTTTCGCTCAGTGCCGGTACACACACCTCGTGCTGTTTGCAAACTCCAGACAAATTGGAGGACTTCGAGTTAGGATCCACCTTATAACAGTTGGGCAATCCACACCAGAGATTCGTGCACCGGGAGGTGCCATTCTCGCAGACACAGGCATTGCAGTTCTCATCGTCATCACTTCTTCCCGTCAACGCTATGTCCAGCCAGTTTTGGCTTCGATTCAGGGCGGTATAGGGGGAGATGGTGTTGCTCACGTTCAGGCAGGCGGACTTGGGATCAGAGAGCACTATAAAATAAGGTTCAAAAAATAGTTGTAGTGATATAGAAATGAGTTGCTTGGAATCTTGGGAGTGATATTCTATTAGTCCCAATTTAAACAGACTGAACTTACTAAATATATAGAATAAATGAATATATCAAAATGTAGTTATATAGTTAAATTACTATTAAATTTTGACTTACAAATTTCACATCGAACGCCATGACGTCCCGGCGGGCAGATGCAGCTGTATCCGCCGATTCCATCGATGCAGGTGGCTCCTCCTAGGCAAGGTTGTGGCGAGCACTCGTTAACGTTGATCCGGCAGTCCGGTCCGGAGAATCCCTGGGCGCAGACGCAGCGGAACCAGCCCGCACCCGACTCGCAGGTGCCGCCATTGTGGCACGGCTGTCCGCGGCACTGGTCAATGGCCTCGGCGCAGAAAAGACCCGTCCAACCGGGCGCACAGCGGCAATGCGGCTGCAAAGCCTTGTCGGCCGCTCCGGGCATGCAGGTCCCACCATTCTGGCACTGACCGGCATAGCAACCTGTGGCCCGCTCTGAACAGCGTTTACCTACACAGGGAAAAAGATAAAACATAGTTAATACAAAAAATCATTGGAAATAATTTCTTGTTTATTTTTTATAGGACCTAATTTAAAAATTCGACTATGGCTCTTACATCATACAATTATAAATTTACTAAATTCGCAAAAATTTACAAAAACAATTGTTCTGTAACAAAAGACTTAAGCAACGAACCTGCTAGGAGAGTGGGAGTTAAACAAAATTGTCAATATATTATTTTTAAAAAATGTTGATGACAAAATTGTTTTCGTGCGAAAATATACTTCCCAGAAACGAAAGACTTATTGGGAGTGTGGGAGTTTTACTCCATAGAGAGAGGATTGCCATGACCGCTTGGCTTGGCTTGAACTAATTGAAAAGTAAAAGTGTGCCGACATAGATCGATGTGGCTCTGTCCGTATCTAAACTGTGGCCAAATCTATTTTCATTTTCTGTATCTGTGTCTGTGACAAAAAAGCGAAACGCGTGAAATATGCAAATCGCAAATTAAAAACAAACATAAATCATGGCAAAGGTTCGGCCTAGCTGAGGCTGGCCCCCCTCGGAGTTTGGAGCTGCCACATGTGGCAAATACATTCGCCGGCTTCGACGACTGCGACTAACGCGCATATACTTTTTTAAAGCTTCGCGGCTCAGCCGCATTCGCTTCAATTTGAGGCCGTAATGACTGCCGACTTTCAATGTTCAAATAAATGCGACCGACTCCACTCGACTCGATCGTGTGTGTGAGAGCGTAGCGCTTTTAACGTGGCCAACACTCGTCTCGCGCCCATTTAAAGCCCCCAAGCGTTAATAATGCGCCAGTCAGCCAGTCGGCTTACAGCAGGTTTTTATGCCCTCTCGGAAGGAGTAGCAAGCACTATTCAGCGAGGCTGTAAATGGTTATCGGAGGTCTTTAAAAACTTCTTAGGAATTGGACACCAAAAAATATACAATTTCCTGAACTTTGACCCTAAAGTATTATAGAATTATTTGTAATTTTAATGCTTAACTCCCATATGTTCACAGAAATGATAATAATATTAATACCTAAAAATGTTTACCTAATAATATGTTTTTAGGATTATAATAAAACTTCAAAATAGTAAAATATTATTAATAATAAGTTATAACAATGTAGGGAGAACCTCAAATGAATGTAAAGCTTGGCACTATTTTAGAAATTCATTTCTTTACTAATAACAAGACTGCCCAAAGTGTATTTAGCCTGCGGCCTAACTCTACTCTTGCGGCATGCACTTGTTGCAACGCTCACGTTCACTTTGGCGGCCTGGCCGCTTAAAGCGCACCCGACTCAACCCGGCTCAGTTCGTCTCAGTTCAGCTGAGCTCATCTCATCTCATCCCAAGCCGACGCGACTCACCTGTCCAGCCCGACATGCACTCGCATGTAAAGTCACCGTCGCCGTCAAGGCAAATTCCCCCATTTCGACAAGGATTCGGTGAGCATTCGTTGAGATCTGCGGAAAGTTAATGAGTTTGCCGTCTTTGGCAGTGGATCGGGATTACTCACTGTGCTCGCAGAAGGTGCCGGTGTGGCCCACATGGCATTTGCAGAAGGTGCCCACGTCGCTCATCTCGCAGCTGCCGTGTCCGCTGCAGGGCAATCCGCTCGGCTTGGTCATCTTCCTCGCGGTTGTGGCAGAAGTGGTTGTTGTCGTCGTCGTTGTCGCCGCTGTCGCAAGGCTGGCATTGGCAAAGCAGCCCTCTGTCGGATTGGGGGACATGATTAGGCTTATTATTGCAAAGTTACACTTTAAAAAATGGGCGCTTCAAAGCCAAAATATTAAATATGGACTCTAATAAACTTTCCCATTCTAGAAGGATCAACTCTAATCAAACCATTTCTTTACGTTTTGTTAGTATTTTTAAATTATTATATTTATATATGCTATGTCAAAATTGAACTAAATTCTTATTTAAAAGTACAAAATACTCTTTACCTAAATTTACTTCAAATAGTTTCCGTACATTTTTTTTATGTTCATAGTCTATCATAATCGGGTTCACTCCCCAGTGAGTGCAAGTGGAAAAATCGTTGTGTTATAGAAGAAATTAAAATATAACCAACGTATGACCTCGAATAATCCAACAGCTTCAATTGTTCATATAAGATATGAAAATTATTATATATTATACGATAATACGTTTTTGAAAGTGGCTAATTGATTGCGTTTAACGAATTTTGATTTAAAATGTTGTCTTAAAAATTAGGTAAAATATACATGTTGACCTTAAAGATGCATTATTTTCAAATGCCAAAGTATACTTTTACCAATCTAAACTATTCGCTAATTACCACTTTTTAAAATTTTTCTAGACATGTCAATAATTATTTTCCAAGTGTAAGCCAGAGATATCTCACGTCCCTTGAAAGACGATAAAAAGCTGGCAATCTGCGATTGATGAGCTTAATGATGTCTTCATCGGGGCGAGATCGGTTCCCATGGCATCTCGGAGGTCTGGGCTATTTTTACTCACCGTTGCAGGGCGGCTGGGAGCAGAGTGGTCGCAGTCGCTCGCAGTGCTTTCCGGCGCGATCCGGAGGACAGCGGCAGTAGTATCCTTCGGGCGTATTCAGGCAGTGGCCCTCAAGACAGGGCGATGGAGTACAGTTCTCTTTGGAGTCCTCGCACAGAGAGCCCGAATACCCCAGCGGGCAGATGCAGTTGAACTTGCCCACCATGTCCACACATTCGCCTCCATTTCGGCAGGGTGACATGGCACACTCGTCGATGTCCGTCTCGCAATCCCGACCCGTGTATCCCGTGGCACAGGCGCACCTGTAATCGTTAACCAGGTCGATGCAGCTGGCCCCATTCCGGCACTGACCCACACAGTCGTCCAGATTCTCGGCACAGGTCAGTCCACCCCAGCCCTCCATGCAAATGCAGGCAAAGGAGCCCGGCAGGTTGCGGCATTCTCGGGCATTGTGGCAGGCGGAATGCGGTGCCTCGCACTCATTCACGTCCTCCTCGCAGACTTCACCTTTCCACTCCGGCGGACACTCGCAGCGAAAGCCGCCGACTAGATCGACGCAAGTGCCACCATGCTCGCAGGGACCCCCGGCGCACTCATCGATATCTGAAACGGGAAGGGGAAATTCAAGCAGATTGTTTAAGTGCCATGCGCAGAAGAAGTGCAAACACTGAGGGAAAACTATCAAACTCAATAAAAAATCTAAGTCTAAATAAGTTTTAACTTTTAACTTCAGTATAAATTATAAATATAATATATAAATTATAAATATAATATATATATTTAAATATAATATATATATTTATAATTATATATATTTAATATATAAATTAGAAATCAATATAATTATAAAAATGAAACAACACATTTTGGTAAAAAAAAGTATTTCTGACATTTAAAACTTTGTTAGCATATAAATAATGTAATGGTTAATAGTTAAGCACTTTGCTAGCGGCCTTTTAATCAGAATTGATAAGGTAATTATTTATTAATTCTATTGTCCTGTTTAGAATTCTTGATTATGTTTAATAAGCTCTTTTTTATATCTGACTATCAAAAAAAGTATTAAGAATTTATAGTAATTAATGAGAGTTTAAGGTACTAAAACTCTGGTTGACTTTTATACTTTTTTCACGCGCCTTAGACTCAATTTGTTGATTATTATTTAATGTTGACTTGAGAACATATTTTCTCCCCGTGAATGTGTTGATATAGCTGATGAGCTCTCGAGCAGCCGAAGCCTGAGCAGGTGGCTCTTGGCCCGAGCTCAAGTCGTTGAACTGACTTGCGAATGGGCATTGGTATGGGCAGCTTGAGCCTGCGTGCCTGGCTTATCGGTTGCCTGAAATCTTCAGGAGAAGATGCTTCCTGCTCCTTTCCCCTTTTCCTTCTCAACGGCGAACACGCAACTCATTTGTTTGTGTTAAGGAGGGACTGATAAGAAGGGCACCCAAAAATAAAGTTCAGACCTTGGCCATCCGCAAATAGGGTCAAATTCCCGATTAGTATCAGTTTCGGAAACTTTTAACATAATTAGGCATTTATGAAATGTATTAAAATTTTCTCATGAAATATCAGTGAATAAGAAATAATGACTGCAATTTAAGTATTATTGATTAGCTCATAAGATTGTTAAATGAAATGAAATACGACTTTAACAATTTCGAGCCTAAATAACATTACATTCAAACTATTAAAGAGTCGATAAATAAAGTCGAGCTCATGTTGAACAATTGAAGGCCCTTAATTGGCAAAAAACTCTACGAACAGCACAAAATGCCAATACAAATGTAAATCCTTCAACGCCGACTCATTCGTTTTGGGAATGGCAACTCAATTAGCTTACGGCTTATTGCATTGGCCAGCAAATAGTTTCTGGTGAATGTGTCGGTCGTGCTCCAATTGGAATGCAAAACCGAAGCAAACCAAATTCGCCGGACCACCGTGGCAACAACAATCATAATAAAAGGCAAAGCCGGCAACAATAACAGCCTGTGCGTGCTACGTTTCATTTCATTTCATTTCATTTCATTTCGCTACAGTCAAATGCGTGTGTGCTCAATTGCATGATCGAGCGGCAACATCGGTGTACAACAGCAACACCATCGCCCAACAGCAACATCGACCGAGCAGCAACTACCAACCGGCAACTTGGGCAACTGGCCAGGCCAAAACCTATGCTGAGTCGAGCTGTGGCTAATCGCGTGCTGTGGAATAAAATTAAATCAAAACTCACTTATTTCGCATGTCGGTCCCGTCCATCCGGCCGCACAGCCGCAAGTGAAGTTGGGGGTAACTTGCTGCTGCAGCTGCAGGGATCCCATTCCCAGTCCCGATCCCGATGAGCTGCTGCCGTTCTGCCCGTTCGACTGCCCCTCCAGGCTGCGCATTGAGTTGCGCCGGCTCAGCGGCCTGCCAATGGAGGAGCTCCTTCCTCGCATTGTGCGGTACACTGGCGATTGGGTTAGGTTCGTTGGCTGTAACGAAATGTATTCCATAACTTATCAAAATAGTGATAAACAAAATTGTGTATTTAGAGAAATTTTCACAAGTTCTTTGATATCTATTGGACATTAAAATATGTCAGTATACAAATGTATTAACAAAGACCTTTTATATTTCATTTTAATGGCTTTAAAATATTTCTACAACTAAAAATTACATTTTCTATTTTTTATTCTTTGTATACCAAAGAACTAGATAGAATTAATAAATAAGCTAGATTTAATGTCAGGTACTAAATAATTATGAAATTGTATAGTACTTGCAAAATATAAGCGAAAAAATAAGATATTTAAGTTCTTTCATTTGCTCAAATTAAATACATTTGTTTATTAATTTGTTTGTTAAGATAACTTGCTTTAGTTTTTTAGTGCCGCGTAGATGAGTGCAAGATGGGGCAGTCTATCCAGAGCGTATTAAATTATTTTATGGCACTGCGAAAAAGTGCATAAATCGCGGACTCACCTTGAGCGTGCATGTGCCGCCGTTGCGGCAGGGTCTCGTGGCACATGGGTGCTCCACGATCTGGCATTGGTCGCCCGAGAGGCCTTCGGCGCATGTGCAGCGGTACTTGTCCGGAGCGGTGTTCTCGCAGGTGCCGCCGTGCTTGCAGGGTTCATGGGTGCCGCAGGAATTTAAATCTGTGCAGGGCAAAGCGAAACTATGAGATATGTTCCCGCCAGCGAGTGCATCGATATTATCGATGATACCCCCATTTCCATTTTGAATCATATTTCCCCCTGTAATGGCCAGGTCACTTACCTTGGTCGCACAATATGCCACCCCAGTTGGTGTCGCAGACGCACTTCCAGGCGCTGCCGTTGCAGGAACCGTGCCTGCAACCTGGATACACCATGCACTCGTTGCACAACGGACCTCGCCAGCCAGGTCTGCATCTGTGAATTAAATCGGAGTGGTGATGAGTGTATGTTCATAAGTGCATTGCAAATTGGTAAATGGAGCATATAGGACCCTAGCCGAGGGGTTAGCTTAAAGTTGAAGGATTCTACAGCTTGGGAAAAGAGTTACCCCATGAAAAAGTGTAGCACTGATTACAAAATGGGGCATCGAAGACCTTGGCCGAAAGGTGTTCTTCATTCGATGGGGTACGAAAGCGAGTATTATGATTTGCATCTTGGGAAAATGCAGTTCAGTGAAGATGATTCAGTTTCATGGGAGTAATTTGATTACAAAATAAGGCGTGGAGTAACCTAGTCAAAAGGTGAGCTTACTGCAAGAACATATATAACAGCATCCAGATGTTAACTTCTGCCTGGGAAATCTTATAACTAACAAGAGAGAACGCTATAGTCGGGTGCCCCGACTATCAGATACCCGTTACTCAGGTAAAAGGAGTGCGAGGGAGATGGAGATAGAAACTTTGATCACGCATAACTTTTAAACGAATGGTCCGATTTGAAAAATTTCTTCTACATTTCGATAGGTATTGATAAACACAATAAAACTGCATTTTTACTTTTCCGAAATATTTAAATTTATATTTAAATAAAATCGTATATAAGCGATTGTGGGCGTTAAAGGGGGCGTGGCACCTGTTTGAAACAAACTTGCGCTGCGTAGGAACTCCTAAAATCTGCATGCAAAATATAAATCTTCTAGCTTTTATAGTTTCCGAGATCTCAGCGTTCATACGGACAGACAGACGGACAGACGGACAGACGGACAGACGGACAGACGGACAGACGGACAGACGGACAGACGGACATGGCTAGATCGACTCGGCTAGTGATCCTGAACAAGAATATATATACTTTATAGGGTCGGAAACGCTTCCTTCTACCTGTTACATACTTTTGCACGAATACAATATACCCTTTTACTCTACGAGTAACGGGTATAATAAACGTTAAGCTACATGAAAGACAAAATAAATCACATGAGCAAATAAGGCTGATTGTTAAAAAATATGGTCAAGATTTAATATCTTGAGCACAGGTGTTGAAAAATATAAATAGAACATGATTTAGAAAAAAATGCTAACCCTAAATTAGGCAAACAAAAAAAGAGGTAATATTGCTAATAAGAATAAGCCATACAGGACGAAATTATCAAAAATAAATCTTTTTGAACCTTTCTTAGTTAAATTATGTGAGTGTATGAAATTTTCTAAATAATTATTTATTTGGCAAGCTTGGAAATCTAAGAGAACAACAAAGGTTATCTTTATCTTGGGAAAACATTCCCCTATTATTCATCCGGCGATTTCGGCTCTGGTGTTTCCTTACATTTCAATTTGGCCTGGGAACGCATTTGACTGTGGCCAACCACCGAATTGGGTCACTCTGAACTTTGGCCTTGATGCATCAAATGCTAAAGTGGCAGTGCAGCCAGTCGGCCACTTCTGCAATTGCCGTTCCTGCTCCAGCTCGGGGCAAAAACTGCGATTTTATCGCCGCAACACGCCAAAGTGCAGCGGGATCAAAGTTAGCCAGCCGGGGCATCGAGTATCGAGTTATCGCCCGGCGAGGTGCTAACTCTACAAGCTCCGGGCATCACGTCATGCCCGGCGATAGTCGACATCGCCGTTCGATGTCGGTTATTTATGATTTCATTAAAACGGCAGCCTGTTGTTATCGGGCTGCGAATCAGCGGCTCTGGCTCTGGCTCTTCTGGCCCGGCCAGCAAATCGCAAATGGGCCAGCAACGTGCAAACAGCAAAAGTAATTTTTCTTCTGGCTTATAATTGTTGCGGCGGAGCGGAAATCTGCTGACTTTTGATGTTTTCTAGGCCACACTAATTATTGCTATTTAGAATCAGGACAAGAGGAGTTGGACGGGATGGACTGGAGGATAGGATGCCTGACGGAGCATCATGATGCAGTCGAGAAATGCAATCATGGCCGCCGGCTCACGTATTCTGTGTTACGCTCGAACATTAACAACGGCAACAACCACTGTTGCCGCTGCAACTACTACAACAACTATTGCGGCTGCTGCTGCTGCAACTGCAACAGGAACAACCGAAGCACAAACGTTTTTTCGTGCTGCGGTCTTGGGACGTGGAAGTACACAGCAAGAAATAAGGCATTTAAATTGTGTTTATGTCATTTTGAAGTATAGTCAATTAAGAGGCAATATATTTATAGTAATCAAAAATCAAAACCAGCGAAACAAAATATGATTAAATAATTTAATAGTTTCATGAAAAAACGCAATATAAAAGTATATTTGTATTTGTTTAGCGTATTGTTTTTAATTTTTGAATAACCTTTGAAAAGAACACAAAGCTTTTTTTACTCAGATAAAAGGGTATAAAAATATAAAAGATGTGTAAATATGTATCATAAATGGTTGTATTTTTTCCTATGTACTTAAGTCTAAAGCTCTTGCTGTGCCTGTCGCTCCATGTTGCCATCGTCTGTGCATGACCGCTCCAAAGGGGCGGACTGAAAATACTACCCAGGAAAGCAGAGCAGAAGGGGGAGGAGTAGGGGGAAAGGAGGAGCTCCTGGCCCGATCAGCATTTGGCCATCGTGCGGGCGTTTGATTAGCCTGCTCTCTGGCCGGGAATCGCATTGGCACTGGCACTTGATTGCAGATTATATGGCTGGTTACAACTTTATAGCACTCGGGTTATCTCCCAAATGGGCAGTTACCGAGTGCGAACAATTTAATAAGGAATGCGGATTGATTGGGAAGTATAGCGATTCGATCAGTGCAATGAAAGTCGCAGCTCTTTCACATTCGATTAGACTAGCAGTGATGGGAAAATTGAAGTTTTGTTTACACCAGAGGGAGTACGAGTTTTTTTTAAGGAAATTGTGAATTAGTTACTAGAATTTATTATCAATCAAATTCTTCCCAATCCTTATTATCTCATGATTTGACACAATATAATTTTTGTACACTTCAAATTCAGTAACTGACCTGAATTTATAAATAGAATGAGCTTCGAAAACATATACCATTTTGATCTAATATGTGTTTTGTGCATTTCTAGTAGTTTCTTGAATAACTGAAAGTACACAATGGGAACCTTTAATGCAATTTCAAGTTGCTTATACCTATTAATATTGTAAAATGTTTCTCTCCATTAAAATATAAGTTACCATAATTAAACCCCTAGATGTGTCCCTATTACTGCATTCACCATCGACTTGAATGCAATTTCAAGTTGCTTATACCTATTAATATTGTAAAATGTTTCTCTCCATTAAAATATAAGTTACCATAATTAAACCCCTAGATGTATCCCTATTACTGCATTCACCATCGACTGATTGGCATTTTCCTGGGAGAAACGCTGCCAACTACTTCACACATTTATCCTCGAAAAAAATGGAGATTGGTAAAAAAGACGAGTGCCGGTAAAAAGCGCCCCATGTGAGCTATAGAACCCATTTCTCTGCCACCGATCTCGCGCAAAAAGAAAACCACTCTCGGCCATTATAACTGTGCGAGTGGAGTGTGAGCCTGCCTGTCAATCTGGCGAACCGGTGACTTCGAGGCCAGGGCCATTAAGCCGGCCCCAAAGTTTACGGGCCACATGCAAAAAGTGTCATAATCACATCGTTAAATGGGGTGGCAGGGGGTCGTAATTACAGAGGTGGATAAAATAAAGTAAAATAAAATAAAATAAAACAGAATAAAGATAGAGGTACCAGGTAACAGGTAAACTACTTACTCGCATTCACCCGGACGATCGCACTTGCCGTGGACGGGGTCGCAGCCGGTCTTGCAGATGGCCTCCTCGCAGTTGACGCCCTGCCAGCCATTGAGGCAGAGCTTCTGACCCTCGGAGCCGCAGGCGTAGTGGCCGAACTGATCGTCGCGCGGACGGCAGAAGGTCGTGCAGGTCGTGTTGTAGTAGGTAACGGCGCATTGCACCCGGACACGGTAGGTGATCCGCGCGTTGCGCCCGATGTGGTCCAGCGTCTTCCACTCCGGCGACGGCAGTATCACGCCCGAGTATGATGTTTCCTCAATTAACCTCTCCGCATCTGCATTTCATTCGGGTGGAGTTGGGTTTTGAGTTTGTGGGTTGTAGGTTTGGGATTTGGGATTCGGGATTTGGCGGCGAGCGTGGAATGACAATTGTTGTGGTTGTCGTCGGATTCGTCGTTGTTGGTGGCATCAACGTTGGCGTTCCAATGGAGCAGGGGCAATCGAGAAGTGAAGAGTGGGCAGGCGAATTTAGTCAGTTGTTGGCACCATTTCAAGCGGTTAAGGGTACACTCAGAGAAATTAAGGGCTTGGCCATTTCGTAGTAAAAAGTAAGTAATGTTATTACGTAACATCTTTTAAAAGCCTTTGCAATCTTACAAAACTGCATCAATAGAAATTAATATTTATTATGAACTATAAAATAATAGTTTTTAAACAACTTTTTTTTAATGTAATACAAATTGTTTTTAGCTTTTTACTTAACGAAATAAGTACTTTCGATTTTCTCTGAGTGTATCCTCCTGCGTCTCCGTTTGCTAATTAAGCCAAATGCCTAGCTGGCAAACAATAACGAGCAGCGTGCAACAAGCAGCATGCAACTAGCAACCAGCAACTTGCAACAAGGGGCTGTGGTTAACGAGCACAGGTCTGCAATTGCCACCGCACTTACCTGGATAGGATGTGTTGTACATATCCAACGCCTGCAGTATCAGCGTAAACGACTTCTGTAATTGAACGTGGAGAGAGGAGGAAAAGGTGGCATTTAGTTTGGAGTTTTCAAGTTTGACTCTGCGCTGACGCTAATGGACAGTTTAATCTCAGGCTGCCCGCCATGCAAATGAAGACAACGCAACGGCCGACAAACAAACAAACAACCAGATACAAAAACAAAAACCAACTGACGAACAAAGCGATCAGACAACAAACAAAGCGAAGCAAAGCAAAGCTAAACACTTTAATTTCACGCAGGAGAAGCGGACTTTCTAAACAGACTTTGGCCATGTCCATGTCGCTGTCCATGGCATTGCAATTGGCCAAAACAAACTGCGAAAAAGAAACACAGACACAACTCTCTTTGATTTTTAGATTTGCTTTGTTGCAATGCCTTGTCGAAAAGTATTCTTACTTTAGGGAGGAGTTTGCCAAGTCGAGATTCATCCATATTCTTTTTTTATGAAGCAAATGTAAAAGAAATTTACGAGCATACAACTGCATACTAACGAAAACTTAAGCAACCTACAAATAAAGAAATGAAATTCTAATTTTAAAAATTCAGAAAGTGTATTGTCGTGAGTGCTCTTTAGGTTGTGATAACCAAAGTGTATGTTTAAAAATAATGGAATGGTTTTAATAAGCGTTCCAATAAATTAAATACTAAAGATAATTTATTATTCTCGCCTCTCAAATTTCATATGAGAAATTTGGAAGATTAGATGTCAAGATTTTGTACAATTTTAACGCATTAACAAATTTCCTAGAGCATTTACAATCTCGGCATCAAAAGATACAATTTCTTTTGATTTTTACAACTCCTTCTTTGCATGGGCCTATAATACATTAAAGATTCGCTGTTTTTTTTTTTTTAATTTTCGAGCTGAGCGGCCGTAGAAGATTTCTTGTTGGGCAGAAAGCAATTAAACGTCGACGATGTCTGGATGCCGCCGCTGGATGCCAGGAAATGCTCATTTAGCAGTGGGAGGCAGTCGCCAAGTCGAGGGCCGATGGGCGGGGTAGCGGAGGGGGATTCTCATGTAATTGCCCTGGCGACGCGACACTAAATCAGTCCAAAGCAGACATTGCCTAATTGCAGCCGGATCGTCAACATCAGTGACAACAACTTGACACAGTTTGCAAATCTATCCGTCTATAAATTGACCAGACCCAGCTCAAGTTTCTATCTCCATACAATTTCCACGCATTGATATGTCGCTGTCATATGGCTGCTATTTAAGTTCTGTTCCGGGCTCGAGCTAAAATCATGATCCGTCCGACTATACGGATATATATGGCGCATGGCAATGCCAGCGGAAGTATATCAATTAAAAATGGCGTTGCATTTGGTTTTCGATTTCAAAAAACACGAAATGCCAGACAGACACGAGCCAATGGGAAAGAGGTCTGAACTATATTAAAAAGATGGAGGAACATTTGATTATAAAAAGCTGCTAAAACCAGAATGATGGGAATAAACCAGAGTCATTTGAATCCCATTAAACTTATCAATTTAAAAATGTTTTCTCTTTTTGAAATATCAATCGAATCAAGTAGCATTTAGCAAGACAATTCTCAGTCAGTGAATTGGCCACCGAAATGTTTACACAAAGTGAAGAACCCTGTCTCCGGCCGAGGCGCTTTCATTAATGGAAGCCATAGGCACACTGGTTACCAAAAGTGTTTCTTCTTGAACAAATAACTTTTGTGGGGGTAGCAAAATGGATCAAAGGCCCACGGAGCAAAACACAAATTGTATTATATTTGGGCAGTCATTCATAGATCTTGAGCGAAAAGTGGAACAGGCACCACAAATACCACTCGAGATCGCTCAATGGTTGCGCACGCGCACTCCAGATCGTCAGGTCTTTTGGAACTTTGAAAATATTGTCAAGTGAAATTCGTTTGGGACTGCCTGCTCGAATGTTTCAGGTGGATGTGGATTGAGAGTGGGGCCCTAGGTGAAGTCGGTGTTTGACAGTTACATCGAAGGCCCGCCGATGTTATGATGTGTGCTCTTGAGGCTGCGCTCAAGTATTTCCTAAGTCATGTTTATGAGTCTTAACATGCCATTCACTCAATCAGCAGCCGCGCAGAAGAAGTCATTCAATAAAAAGTGGGACAATTGCGACCATATCGGCAGCTCTTTTTTCTTGATTTCTGTCTTTCGGTTTTTGAAGATTTTCATGAGTTTGTGAAAGGCTTCTTGAGGGTGCCTCACAGACTAACTGACTGACTGACTGTCTGCAGGCGAATATTACGCCGCCAGTATGCAGAATATACCGGGTTTCTTTCGCTTTCGGGCGCCCAGTCACAGTTTCGACTCAGTCACATGTGAGTTGAGAGTTGAGAGCTGGGGAGCTGAAGAAAAAAGGCACTGGCAAAGGCACAAGATTAAAGCGAAACCAAAGCGAAGCGTAACGTATCGCCATCGCCATCGGCCGAGCGACAAGCGCGACAAGGTAATGTTCCCACGAAACAGGTTGTCCGCACTTCAGGCCACGACTTGGCTTTCGGGGGGCAATGGGGAAAGGTGGAGGCACAGAACAGGCAACCAGACCCAAGCCCAAACTCAAGACCCAGACCAAGACCAAGACCAAGAGCCGGCTCTGACGCATGCCTCCTCCCCCGCCACCGCCCCTTCGTCAGTTGCCCCTGCCTAATGTAAACGACGGCGCATGCGCATGCCGACGTCGACGTCTGCGTCAACGGAGACAGCGATTGCGACTGCGGCTGTGACTGCCAATTCCATTGCACTCGAAAAATAATTAAATTAATTTGCCGATCAATTACAAAAATTCTTCTCAGGTTAGCCCATAATAATGCATTTAAGTTTATATTTAGTGTACAAGACTGTCATTATAAATAAGATAATTGATTGTTTAGCACTACCCATTTTTTTTTTTTTATGTAGAGTCAATTTACATCATCAACAAAACATATCATTATTATTACTTTACATTGTAAAACAAATTTGGGTACATTTATTTTATTTTAAATAAACATTTAAAAAGTTTTAAAAAAAGCTATTATATGAAATGGTTAAAAAAATAAAATTAAAGTCTATCTATTTAAACATTGATAGTATTTCAGACTTAAAACAAATTTATATTTACTGCAACGCTAATATTTACTAAAAAAATAAAAATAAAGCAAATATGGTTTATCTTTAAAAAGGAAAACATTCTTTACTAAAGAATGTTCTGCATTGTGAATTAGTTAACAACTTTTATTAAAAACACTTTTGTCCAAGTGCCCAACCGAACAGATCGCAGCCGCATTAGTTTGGATGCCGACCTGGCCAAGGTGTGTAATTGTTAACCAAGTTGGCTTTGAACACCGCCAAAACAGCAGCAAACAACGGCCAGAACAACACCCGTACATAACAACGAAATAAAAAAGAGCAAAAGCAAAAGTTTAATTCAATTCTGCGACTACACCCAGCCGGGTTACATTTTTACCTTAACCGAATTAGGAGCGGACCAGGCCACGTTTTATTTTATGTTTGTTTTTTTCTCGAACCGTGTGTTCAGTATGTTTTTTTTATTTCTTCCCAGTTTGGCAGTCATAAGCCCGCATTATGCTCACTTAATTAACCGAAAGCCGCTTAGGAGGTGCTCGGTAAAGAAGTATAAAACATGAAGACCAATTTTTAATTGCTTTTTTCGGCTACTACCGGGCGAATCTCCTCAGAGAAACGATGATGGGCTGACTGGCCAAGGGTTTTAGTGAGTTGGTCGAAATTATTGAAGTCACGTTTGGTGTTGTTTTTTCGCCTTGGAATTTTCACGCCCGATGATTTTGGGGAACCTTGAGACAGCATACACTGGAATTTTGGCCACAGGAAGTGGAGAGAACCTCTTCATAGAATATGCCCCTCCGGTTTATTTCTTCTTTCAAAACCATATATTCTTATCAATTCGGCACGAGTTCGGCTCATTCACATTTCTGTTGCCGACGACCTTATCGCGTTCGGTTCAGCTTGGCTGCCCCACAGGCGGAACCGAGTTGCCTCTATCTAAAGTCGAAAAACAATAATGAAAGCCACATACAGCAGCGACGAAAATGAGAGCTCGTGCCAAAAGCGTGCGTCTTATTTGGAGAGGGGAATATGGGTTATGGTTATGCTGGGAACTGCACTTACCGTCCATCGAAACGTAAAGGGCAACACAATGGCTCCCACACCCGGATCGCTGAGCACAAAGCTGGATCCACCCAGTATCTTGGTGGTGGCATTGCCAAACGAACAGCCCGTGGAAATGCTGGCACCCTGCTCCTTGGTCTGGTACTCCTTCAAACACAGCCGGAATGCCGTCGTGCATGGCGGGCAGCCTGAAATTAGAATTCCAGCACGGGTTATCACTGTTGTATACACTTTTATATACTATAGAAATGCCGCGTTCTCTGCCAGAGATTGCTAATTTCCGGGCATCGTTAAAAATAAAAGAGAATATGGGAGTACGTGCCAAAATATGCATAGTGCAAATTCTGCTGATAGGCAAATAGCCTTGACCGCTTATTTTGGTGACGCAAGATAAGAAATTTGGGAGAACATATGGAGTTCTCTGGTGGCCTATAAATTAGGATAACATAATAATAATGTTTTTTGAATACATTTATATCTTTTAAATAAAATAAGATATCATTTTTATAAACAAATAGGAATTTGTTAATAAATATTTGCATGTACTGAAAACAAAAATATTTTTAAATTGATTTTGCACTTGTTGTTCAACATAATACGTATAGATGATAATAAATAAACTTAAAAGAAATTCACAAAGCATTGTTTAAGAAAAATGTCGATAACCCTTGTATTCAATATTTTATTGCAATTAAAATATTTACGAACATTATTTATTATCCGATTAACAACTATTTTGGTTTGAAGTCAAGACATTATTTTTTAAGTTTTAACTTTCTTTGATAAGCCAAATCCCATAAAAATCTTGCATCTCCCAGTAGGTGTTTAATTTGGCTTACCTATCGTCTTGGTGGCCCTTAGTTCCGCTGGCATGCCGCAGCAATAGCCGTTGAGTAGATGGCTGTTGGTATTTGAGATTTCTAATATTTCCAGCTCGAAGTTACCAGCTGCGGATATCTGTAGTGGAAAAGACATAAACAAAATTATCGAAGTTGCCAGTACATTGGCATCGCATCGCATTGAAAACAAGCGTCCAGATCTCAAATCGTTCAAATCAATCATGACCCATAACGAAGACCCGAAATGGGTGAATCCCAATGGCTGTAACCTCCTCCTCCTCCAACTTGCCCCTCGGCTTACATTTCAAATCGAATAATATGCTCAACACTTTATGGATCTGATCGGCTGTGATCCCAGCTCGTTCGCTGGTTGTAAAAGCTAATAAGCCACCTAGGGCGCTCTGATTGGGCTGCGGTAGAGGTTTTAATTAAAAACAAAAATAGATAGATCGATACAAGAGAGGAAAATCAGAAGACCGAAGTGAACACCGTAAAAGTGGTAGGCAAATGAAAGGAGCTTGATAAATCTGGCAGCAAATGAAACACGAAAATAATGAGAAATATTTTCCCCACAAAGCGGCTTAACTGTTCGGTTCAGCTCACTTAATCAAACGAGATATCCAGCAGTTTGTATAATTTAGAATGCCTTTGTGTGCCAGCTGGAATCCGTGGCAGAATCCGTAGTCGCAGCCCCAAGTGGCCACAAATCACGGGCCCATCGATAGGAGCATTCGCCATAAAATTAATAACACATTAGATCGCCGCTCTCTCACTCGAGCGAAGGCCTCTGACAAATGGCGCATAAAGTTTAACTATTCTCCGCCAAATCGCTTATCATAATTTTGCCAAGGAGCACTTGCATCTGGAAGCTACATCTTGGCCATCAACTTTGTATTTTAGGGTTCATTACCAGGCTGCGGATGGGTTCTGCTTCGCGGAAAATATGCTAATGAAAACTCTTAGCCCGTTGGCGACTCCTGCTTTTATGGTTTCATATTTCAGTGAATTTATTGTCATGGGTCTTGGTAGCTGGCAGTGTTGATAAGTTTATTAGAAATAAATTGCAATTTAGCCGGGCCTCTTGGCTAACGGCATCGGGCAGTTTGCGAGTCACCTGCAGCTGCGGTTAGAGCATCGAAAAAAAATATAAAGGCCGACAAAAACCAAACTTCAGCTCGAAGCCACATGCATTGTTGATCATGCCATAGATCAATCAAATGCAAGCCCCCCACGAACCCCTCGCCATTCTCGGCTAGTTTCTGTTCGGTTTCTCTTGGCGTTTTCTCGTGATTTCCTTTTGTTTGGGTCTCTGAGACTTCCACTTTAACTGCAGCTTTGACTGGGACCTCAAACTGATTGGATTCTTGGTCTTCGATCGAGAGATTTTACCAGCAACCGGTTCGGCCTGCTTACTATTTATTTATCACATTTCTTCGGGCAGTGCTCCTCATTCATGGGGCAGGTGCATCCGCTAATATTCTGGACAAACTCTGACGTAATCAATTCGATTAGATAAACCACCAGAAATGCTTAAGGAATTAGTGCTGCGGCGCCACATGTAAACGGGGACTTTTTAACGAAGCCGACACACGAAGTTAATGTGAAATTAAATTTTAATTAAGCTTGCAGTTGGCAGGGAAACAAAACGAAACTTGGCCATTAAGGCTGGCGATCAACGTGGGAGCTCGTTTTGCCAACTCATTTCTGATTTTGGGCTTTTTATGCATATTTCGCAGTCCGTTTAATACGCAGCTTATGATCAATAAATGTCAGCTCAAATGAGAGAGATCTTCTCTGGTCTTTTGGCATCCCGACTTGGCAGAGTAACTGGGTTAATTTCAACTGACATGGGCCCATGTGAACCGAGGCGATATGATCGCAGTTTCGGTGGTATATTTGTTTGGTTGCGTGGATTTCCCTGGAAGTCGGCCATAAATCGCCGCTACAAAATATTTAACTTTTATTTACTTCATTAACAACTAAATAGTTGCAGTGGGATCGCTGGACCACTGCTGCCGGCGACTTTTATCGCCTCGCTTACCCTAAATCAATGCAATCCCCTCTTCCAAGTAGATAAATGTGTGTAATCAATTTGATTGCCCCACGGTCGGAAACTCGGGATAGTCTTCTGGGACTCGCATGCTCCTCGGATTCTAATGTCTGGCTCTCGATATCGCGCTGCCGTATTAATCAAATTGTTGTTAAGGCCCCTCGCGACCCCATCCCAAAAAACTCCCTATACTCTTCCCGGGCAACGATTAATTTTTATGTATTTCTGAACCGTTGGCTGCCGTTGGTTCTCCAACTCTGCCTCTTTGCCTGTTTAATTGCCGCTCGGGGCATCTCCGCTGGCATCTCAATACATGTTTAGGCACTTTGTGTAACACTTTATGACGGCTACACCCCGAAAACTCCGCCGACTCTCGACTACCGTTGCCATGTGGGAACCATTTCGGGGAGATGGTTTTCGGAGATAGGACGGCCCACTAATCTGGCGGATCACCTTCGAGGGGTCCTCGATCTGATCCTATTAAACCTTTGCCGGGAATTCTTAGTCAGAGGCTTTTTATAGAAACCGAAGAACGACTTTATTTAAATACCAGTTTAATGATTTAAGCTTGGGTAATATTTTGACTAAGTGTAGGTATCAAATTGCTAGAGGATTGATGGCTTTTGTGCATGGCAATGAAATATATACTACATCTTCATGTTAACAACTTAATTTTACTAGGGAAGAGAGCTTCAAAAATCATTTAAGCCGTTGTGTACAAAATCGTAAAGTCAACTAATCAATAAATTAATTTATATTGATTGAAAATTTAATCAGTGTAATGCTCTGTAAAATTGAATTTATTATTATTTTGTGAAATGAATAAATCAAAAGTTACTTTCGGTTAAAAAATCTGAAAATCGAAAGATTTTTTTACCATTTTTAATCTATTTTATAGTTGTCTAGAAATTTTTAGAATGTATTTAAGTATTTTTAATTTGTAGATTCTAAGAATCTAATGAAGATTTACTTTGACTTATTTTTGATTTACGACTTTTTCCAAAAATTCCCGCGTAAAAGCACTTATTAAACACAGCTCTTTTGGCTGCGGAGTTGATAAATCACTCAAAAATAAAACGAAACCATCATTATTTACGTCCCCCATCAAAACTTTGCCCTTAGCCATTGCCAATTCACATGGGTTGAATCAACTTTTGTATTTTTTTTGGTTCTTTCGAGGCACTACACCCGCATGTATTTGGATCTGGGGCTTTTTTCGATTATTGCTTTGGGATTCGATCGCTTTTTGCATGTTGGTTTGCTTACCTTATGGACTAACAGTATTAAAATTAAAGCAATTAAGTTGCAGGCAGACTTTAATGATCGACAATCGCGGATCGGCGATGGCAGGGCCGCGATTTTGAGTTCCCGGTGCCTCGGACGCTGCCTTTTTGTCGCCGTCGTTTTGGACATTCTCAGGCTGTCTGCTGTGTTTGTTGCTTCTATTGTTGATTCCGCCGAAAATGATGTTGGTTTTCGCCGAAAATGTTTCCTAAACATTTTGTACATTCTGGGGGCGTTTGAGAGCGTGATGCTGGTCGGGATCTAGATGGAGTTTGTTTTGGATTCACTTTGGATTGGCACCACAAATGTAAATTAGCTTTGGCAGCCTTAATTAGCCCATGTATGCAGATTTTTGTGCCTTTGTCTAAGCTTTCACTACACTTTTTCTGGTCGGCACTGGTCGTATTCTGGATGCTGAATCATTTTCTCCACTCTGCCTTCGTCTTATTTTTGTTTTGTCAATGTTGTTATCATACAATTATTTATTATTTATATGGGCTTTAGCATGTACTTCTCGTTTGTTTTGTTCACACTTCCACTGATAGGCGATGTTTTGTAGCTGTTGCTGAAACAATTGTCGAACGAAATGGAATTGAAACGGGCTGCGGAAAATCTATTTCACTGTGCATCATCAACGCTAATTGACACGCAGTTGCTGCTGCTGCAACAGCAACATCGCCAGTAGCAGGAGCAACCGCAACCGCAACCGCAGCAACAAGTGCCACCAGAGACCGGAGCAACATTTACTTTAGCAAAGACCGCAAAAGCGGCAACGTGCAGCAAATGCAAATGCAATTCAATTTATGTTAATTTAACGCTGTTGCTGGTGGCTGTTGCTGCTGCAGTTGGCGCTGCTACTGCTGCTGCTGCTGCTGCCATGGAGCCGTGTCTTTGGCCACAAACAATTTGCATCTTGTGCGCATATTAATTTACAGATATTTTCACTCTTGTCCACATTACTCATTCTTCCCTCCCCATCCCGTGGCCTTTTGGCCCCCTTCCGCCCGGTTTGCTCCTGCTCGGGTGTTAATTGTCCATTTAATTAAGTAATTTGCTTGGGGCCTCCTCCCAGCTTTGGCACGAAACGGAAGTCGTTGACTTTGAATCGAAACCCAGATGCTGCTGCTTATGTTGCTGTTGCTGTTGCTGCTGCTGATGTTGCTGCTGCTGGGCATGACCGGAAGTGGCTTTTGCAAGTGGAGGATGCAGCTCAACCTCCCCCTCACTCCCCTTACTTTCACTGTTTACTCTTTGCAATTTGCAAAATGCAGAATGAATTGCTGGAGGCCCTAAAACTATGGCATACTCTATCTCTATTATTGCTACACTTAAAGCTCAGTCATTGTTTTATAATTTCCTTCATGATATACTCTGATTTATCAAATAATTGTATAAGCGGTAGTCTTGAATTCAACGATCTGAATAAGCTGCAGACCATGATAGGCCCGTAAAACTAAGCATATGGTAAATTGATTGAATGTGAGGCAGTGCATGAGCGTTTTCCTCGCTCTTTTGATCAGGGGCTTTTCCCAAGCTCGTACCACCCATTCAGAACCTGACCGATTTCACTGCACTATCTCTCATTTCTCCCTCTGCACAGATCAAAAAATATTGTTCTTAACTTTCATTAAGAATTTCGTGAATTTGCATCACTTTTAATTATCCACCAAACTTTCTTTTATAAACTAAATTCATTTTAAAAGCTTTATAAATTTTAAAGATAAATCTGTATTTTATCAATACTATTTTAGTTCCTATAGATTTCTCTCCGTGTGCCCATTATTATTAATCGTATTATCGTCGAGCATTATGAACTAGTTGGCTGTTTTCATTCTTTCTCTCTTTCACTTGGCATGTTTCAATTCCACATCGAAGCCTGTGTTTGTGTTCCTGTGTTTTGGCTGTGTGCGTTATCAATGGAGCACACTGTGACCGCTGATTCCCCGGAATGGGGCACTCGTTTTCGCATATTTATATTGTTTGCACTTTTACTTTTCGCCTTTGATTAAACACAAATTTAACGGCATTGTGTTTTGATATATTAGTGTATTGTGTTTAATTGAAAGGTATCTATTTCCGTTTTCTTTGCTCACACGATCTGGTCTCAGGAATTAATCACACACAAAAACACACACAGAAAATGTCGGCTGATTGTCGATCTTTCGATTTGCTTTTCTTCCACCGAGCATTTCAGTTGATTGCTCTTCATCATTTGTTGTAATCAGCAAGCAATTTAATTCGATTGCGGCACATTTAACACTTTCACAATTGTTATAATGGGGTTTGGGTTCGGGTTCGGGTACACAATAATCCAATTCGAGGAGGGGTTTACCGTTGGCAGAAAAGAGGGCTCATCACCGCTCGAAGCACGTCGATCGACTAAACGCGTTAACCGAATCCTGCGGCATTTCCAGCCCTCGAGCAGCATCCACGGGGCGGAGCAAGTCACGCGAGAGTACGAGTGCTGTGGCTTTGGTGGTGGTGGCGGTGGTGGTCTTTAAGACTTAAGAGAGCTCGGCCTGGCTTGATCTGAACCACCGAAACCGCTTTAAAGTGGTGGCGACGACGACTTCCGCTGAGTGCTGCGTGCGCTTCAGGGTTCGACTGGCGACTAAATGCCGCTGGGCACAAGTTGCCGCCGACCCGAGAGCTTAGCCCGAACCACTTCTCTCTGCATTTCTCTTTGGAGTAAACCAGTTTGCTCTTCGAGCGGTGCTCTTTAGCCAGCCGCTGATTGGTCGTAAGCCAAGCATATAGCCTCCGGGGCCGGAATCTGACTCGGAATCGGCCGTTAATGGAGTTGCTGCCGCTTCGGCTGTTGCACGCATGCGCACCCGAGGCATAGTTGCTGCTGTATTTTACGATTCCAACTTAATTATGCTTATAAGTGCATTCTGTGTGTGTGTGCTCCAGATCTAGAGTAGCTCCGAGGGACTGGCAATTAACACCTAATCTTCAGGAGCTCTCCCACAACGGCTATTTCGGCTGGGAACCAGGTCCCAAAAGCTAGCCAATTATTAACCCCGCAGACTGAGCGGCGGCGGCGACTTCCATCCAATTATCTGCTGGCCGAAAGTGTATAAATCAAATTTAAATGCAACTTGGCCTATCAGCGCAGCCAAAACAAAAGACTTAAGCAACAAACTTGGCAATTACATGCGGCCAACAAGACAAGCGGCAGCATCTTTGTTGTTGTTGCCCCTTCTGTTGCTGTGCTGTTGTTGTTAGCGGCTCATATTTCTTGAGGCGCATATCTAAATATCGAATCATGTTGCTGATTTTCCATTGTCTGCCCACCACAACAACAGCAATAGCTACAACAACAACAAGAACAACTACTGATGCTGCTGCCTCAACAACTGCAACAACACATAGTAAATCTCATTGTGCCGTTGTGACATGACTCTTGTTCGACAATAGATAAAACAAATTGACTTGGTGTGTGCCCAAAATGTCTTCTCTAGTCTCCCTGGCCATTTGGGTCTCCATCCTCCATTTGGTGGGCGTACTGGGCAGCGGTCTTCCAGCTCCTTTGTCATCTTTTCTGGCTTGGTAAAGTAAAGAAAAAAAACTGCACTACAATGCCCATTATCAGCTTACATATCTGCGACAAGAGACCCCAGAGCGGCAATTGTACGGGCCACCGAGACGGCAACGGCAACGGCAACGGCAACGTTGTCCAAATATGTTGCAAGTTGGTGTTATTCTTCACACGGCATCATAAATTTCACGTATAATTGACGCTTTCAGTTATATCAAAATTGGCTAAAAGGGGACGACCGGGTTTGCGTTGGTGGCTAGCTAACTCCACACTCCAGTCTTCAGCAGCCTCCAGAGACCCCGAGACTTGGGTCCCCAG
This sequence comes from Drosophila fuyamai, assembly GCA_018153365.1. Lineage (NCBI taxonomy): Eukaryota > Metazoa > Arthropoda > Insecta > Diptera > Drosophilidae > Drosophila > Drosophila fuyamai. The sequence continues at coordinate 6,362,326 of JAECXW010000116.1, read as the reverse complement.
AGATATTATTTTGCTCACTGTGGCTTACATTGTTTTCGTTTTGATTTCAGCTAATAGCAGACAACATCTTACAGGTGTCTTTGTGCGCGTCTCTCATAATTTGTTGGGGACTGTGTGTTGGCGGCTCGTTGGACACTTGTTCAGGTTTAATGACATTTCTTCGTTGGGATTAGCTTTCGCTTTTGCTGCCGCATGGAACAGCTGCAGAAGTAGATCAGAGCAGTGGCATAAACCCATAAAATCAAACATATTGAGTAATCAAAATGTTGAACCCACCCTCTCTGCAAAGGGTCACCCCCTCGAACCCGCGTTGTCGACCCGTTGGGCGAGTTCATTAAACAAACAGGCAAATATGTTGGCAATTTCAACCAGTTGGTTTTACACCACTCAACATTTTATGACAGATTTTTCAAGTGTTTTTTTCCGCCTCCTCGTTTTTCTTTTTTATTTTTTACTCCCCCTGCTGCTGTGGTGCAGCGGTGGCGGTTTGCGGTTAGTGGTTTTTGGTTAGTGGTTAGTAGTTACTGCATAGTGGCCACTCTTTGGCTGGAGAGTCATTGCCTTAGGTTAGTTGTTTATGAACGCTTTTATTGGCACTGTGCTGCGTCAGGAGATTTATGGGACATATTTTTAGCGAGAAGTTACGGATACTTGAGAGAACACTTGAGCCAAAAGACTGGGAATTAAGACTGTGCTTAGCGGGGGAAGCAGTTTCCAAGAAAACGATTGCAAAATTTGCTTTACGGATCTGTAAGTGTTATTTTAAGAAGCACTTCGCCCTATTAACCCAAGTACCTAAAGTACTTCCATTTATACACAAATAAGGGATCTTTAGCAGAATGAAAATAATCTGGCCTTATCAAGTAAAACGCTGATGATGGGGGAGAGTTTTATCTTTAAAAGTCCTCTGCCAAAAAAATCTTATTTGTGTCCACAAAAGTGCAATTACTGGACCAAATAGGGATTGCCATACCTAGTTGAACTCATAATAAGAGTCCCATTCATTGGCATTCAAACCTTTTTTATTAAACTTTTTTTCAATATTTTTCCAAAAATATATAATTAATCAAATAAACTAATTAATATTTATAGGAATATATGTATACAAGGGATAATGCTAGTTAAATCATATTATCAGCTGTACAAAACCACCAGACTTTAGCTATGGGACTTATTTTAGCAAAGTTACAACCAAAACAAACCACACAACAAGTTTAAATCTGTAGTAAAAGTTTTACTTCACCATTTTGGCTATTAAAATATAACAATAGTTAACCTCTAATAAAATTTCTAATTGATTAAAACTCAAACCTAAATAATTTTATTGGTTCCCCGTTTTTTGAATCCTAGGTGCAACCCAAACAGGTCAAAATAATTATTTAGTTTCTTATAGCTAAACTCCTAGCTTTACTACAAATATTTAAAGTAATATCTATGTTAAATGATCGATAGGTGTTGAGAACACCGCCTTATGTCATCCCTGAGCTTTAAACTCAAAAACTTACCACTTTTACATGTGTAATGAACAGAATATTCATTGCGCACCATCCATCAATGTGACCACCTGACCAGACCCTGCAATTTGTACCACCTTACCCGAAAAAATCAAGGCACTTGTGAACCTCACACATGTTCACCCGAAGAGGGGGAAAATGATAGAGGTACGCCTCATTTAACCCGAAATCCACCCCTAGGCGCTACCAAAATAAAATCCAATTGCAAAATCAGTAAGGCAAACATGTTTCGAACGCATCGCATTATGACACGAACAAAGGCGATTAATTAGCGGCAATGGGGGGAGGGGGATGAAAAGATATATACAAAAAGATATAGAGATCGGGCAGGGTTGGTTTCGATTGCGCCGACGCGAGCGAGTAATCGAGATGGCTGCGCGTGCTCATGTCTTTCGCCAACATGTGCAACTGTTACCCACCGATTGCGATTGCTTGCGATGACAGGGAAGGGGTTAAGGCGAGGCGAGGAGTGGGTTAAGGTAAGGAGTCCTCATATCGAGCCCATACTTTAACCCATACACGTGCATATGTCATTTTTATAGCGCTATACGTGTTTGCCATAAATCCATAACAATATGACAAGTACAAGTACTTTAGCGGCAGCCTCTCTCATGTGCAACATGTTTGCACGTTCACGCCACCGCCAGTAGACAGTAGACCAAGTACCAGGTACCCACTGCCTGGGAGTGCAGTGGAGATGCTGGAGAGACGCCCAGGAACGACTGCAACTCCATCTCCATCTCGCCGGCTCCGAATGGGACACCTTGCCTTCCATTTACCGATTGCGATCGCACTGCGGTCAGGATGATCTCCATGCCATGCTCCTCATTTGTGCCGCGGCTGCTATGTTACTTGCACTGCAGCATCAGGACACTGACCAAAATAATTTGCATAAGAAAACAAATTTAAGCCCATATTGTAAAAAACTTAAGTCCCTAAAGGACATTTTTCTTTGTCTTTGTCTAGGTTTTAAGCTTATATTTCTATAGGCGAAGAAGGTTTTCTTAAAATATTATATGTCTTAACAAAAGAATCTAAATGCAAATATAATTCAGAAAAAGTTCCGGCTTTATTGATGGAAACAAATGTCAAAAGATCACTAATAAAATGATATTTACATTTGTTTTTAATGGAAAATTTTTGTAAGAGTTTAACCTTTTATTTATTAAGGTAATGTTAAAAATTATGTTAATTTTTCTGCGTGCAGGGTAAATATTTCTCGCTACTCGCCGCCGCCTGACATGATTTACATGAAGTGAAGACGCACGTTTTTATTACATTTTCGTGGCCGTAAGTGCACCCAAGGCAGCCGGGCCACCTAAACCACCACCTCCTAAGCACCACCATCACCACCTCCCAACCACCACCGCAACCATAACCACTGGCGCGTCATCAGCGGTTTGCCTTTGATTTGCGGCAAATGTTACGCACTGGTATAGCATCGAGGAAGTGGAAACCAACAGCTGTGCAAGTGGAGGGTTAAATGCGCGAATCATTTATCATTTTTGCTGTTACAATTTTCAAGTGTACACCGCCCCAGCCCAACTTGCCCGCAATTAAACAAACAATAACCTTTCCAAAACCGAAATCAAAACCAAAAGCGAAGAGGATCGGCTCATCTCCGGGGTTGGACACTTGTCACTGTCCGGATAAATGTCGCCCTTCTCGTTCCCGGCTTAAGTCGACGTTTTAATTTTAGTCCGGTGCTCGGGTGAGTTTTTGTGTTTTCTAGAAAATTGAATACCACATTCAGTGGAAGATCGAAATCCTCAAATGAGATTGCTTTAAAGTAATCGCTTCATTTAGGGAGGATTTTCGGGCTTATTAAGCTTCATTAGGTTTTAATCAATTTGGTTAGAGAGAGCAAGATACGAGTTGCTCATTTGGGGCCCAGAGTTATGTTTACATAGGAAAGACATTTGTTACCTAGGTGGTCCCTTGGCAGTTTCCCCTTTCGCCTCGTTCCCAGACCCATGTAGCAACCGAGAAATTTCAACTAATTAAAATACCTATAAACTCTGCATGTTGAGTCCTGTTTTGCGGCAGCATTTCCAGCATTTCGTTGGAAATTTTCAAACAGAATCGTCGGGATAAGCAACACGCCAACCCAACAAATGACCAGCCGAAACCGAAGACTGAAAACCGAAAATCGAAAACCTAAAACGAGGCCCTTCGAACCGGCCAAAGATGAATGGTTGGACCTCGGCAGGGTTGCCCAAGACCCCCATCCCCACCAGCCAACTGACAGCAAACAGAAATCGACAGCCGTGCGGTGTTTACTACTCCAACAAGATCCCAAAAAAAAGAAGTAAAATACACAAAATAAAAACAAAAACCGGACAGAAAAAAAACGAAATTCACTTCTGATCGCATTGGGAATGGAAGCTGGCCATCAGCCGGAGTTCCACTCAGTCCCAGTCGAAATGGACAGCTGAAAAGGAGGCTGGAATTTCGGCCGGGTCGCAGAGAGCTTAAAACTTTTAGCATTTTTAATTAGCGCGTTCTTTGTTTTGTTTTCGGTTCGTTTCGTTCGTTCGTGCTGGCCGCCGAACAAAATGAGAACAGATTCGAACAAAACGAATTTTATTTTCGGGGCCTGCATGCTAATTCTCGCCCAGGAGGCGGACAAACCAGAGTTGACTCCTAGGACGACCAGAGGCGTTACCTCCTGGGGAAGCTGTAAAATAAATCACTTTGGGGTCATAATATTAACGATACAATTGTAAAAGTCGTGCTTTGCTTACCCTCGAAAAATACACCAAAATATGATTGTCTTATATCGGATTTTAATACCAAGTGTTTAAAAGCATGAAGTAGTAAATCTTTTGAAAAAGACCATAATTTTCTTAATAAACCAATCATTTAATTTTCATATATTAGCACACTACAAATTAGGCCACCCCTATGTATTAATTCTAAGAAGAAATGTACCCCGAGTTTTTTTCATTAAATGCTGACTACACCCATGAGTTGTACACTTATCAGAGTCCAGATGGTGATACAGAAATTGACCTTGAGCCAAGCTAACCAGGAGTAATTACCTAGTCTTTCGCACCAAACAAATTTCACCTTTTTTTGAAATTCTCGTCCAAAATGGTTGAAGGAAAATTCTAAAAACTTCTTCTAAGCCAGAATAGCTTTGCTAATCTCTTTTATTGCTGGCACTTTAATAACCGTTCCTTCACAGATACTTGAATAGGCGGTTAAATTGTCTCTGGGGTACGGATCTCCAGCCTCTGGTCTCTGGTCGCAATCTATGGAGGTCTATCGCCGCTAAGCCGTTGCAGTAAATGCCAGCCGAGGATTTATAGCAAAGTACCTTGACCAATTACGCAGGCATGCCTCCTCCGATCCTCCAACTCCAACCGTTTGACAACGCATCGCGGAGCGAGGACAAACATAAATATCAATTACGGGTCCATAAATTTGAAACCAATTAGCCAGGCGAAATTGATAACAGTCGTTCGGCTCAAACGCAGCAATTTTCCCCGGTTCCAACCAGCGATTTGCAGTCGTCCGGTGACTGCAAAAATAGTTTTCCCCATCCGCTTTGACGAGTCGGCAGTCGGCAGTGGCGAACGGATGGCGAGGATGCAAACAACTTAATACAAATTGAAGGCTCAAAAGCCAAATGTTTAGTTCTCACATTAAATGTAAACGGCAGCGCTCGAAGATTGGGGCGAGACAATCTGCCACGGCAACCCTGAGATTTGGAAGAGACTGAGACAGAGGCAAAGGCAAAGAGGCCCAAAGATGGCTCGGAAAGAGCCTCATGCACATGGCCAAGACAGCGGCAGCGAGCACTACTTAACTTTTCGACACCCAATGAAATTTTCGCACATTACTGCCAAAAGTATCTAGATGCAAAAATATCTGCCGAGTCGTCTGTGCAGTTGCATGCAACCCAACTCGCCAAGAGGAGACTCCATGCCCAGCTCATATCTGCATCTCCGCTGGTAGGCAAATGCAATTTATTATACGTCTGGGACCCGGCCAGCAGCCAGGAAAGATCAGCAGATGAGATGGGTTAAGGCGGAGGGGACTGGGGGCTATCCTCCACACACGCAAACCTTTGGCGTTTTTCTTATTAATACATTTTTAGCCCGTTCGGCCGGTGGAGGAGGACGAACTGAAATCAGATAAAAAATGCTTCGCACACGATTAGGAATTTTTAATTAAAATATTTTGTACTGCTGTTTGTAGTTAATTTCGTACAAGACTCTCTCTGAGGCATACAAAGTGCCCAAAGGAGCAGCGGAGGTTGGGCCAAACGGAGGCCATAAGCACCTGCATTTCATTGCTGCAGTGGCTTACCTGTAGCTCTTGTTGTTGTTGTATGCGTGTAGAACAGCACAAAGTACGCGATCCGATTGCCACAGTCGGAGTTGCAGTCCAAGTTGGATTTCGGGCAGGGGACGCAGGGGGGGGGGGCAGAGAAGAAGGAGCTCTTGGAACTTTGGAGGGGATCAAGGGATCGGGGGAACGCAAAGGGTGCCGAGCTGGCATAAAAATCCTTGTGTTTCCTTTTCGCTTTCGTGCCCAGTTCGCGGACTTGGCGCAACATTTCAACCTGCCACTGCGGTGGCAGCATTGATGGGCGTATACATGCGATTCACTCCGCTTCTGCCCCTCATCTTCCGTGGCTGCTCCTTCTGGGGCTGCGGTTGCCGTAGCTGCATCGTTTAGCTTAACTCAACATATTTTTAAAGTCGCAATCTCGGCGAGAGCGCGGGCGGCAGCGGTGCGGATTGCGGGCGCATCGATGATATATTTAGTGGCAGGCAAAACGAAAGACTTAGGCAACGAACTCGCGATTACGACACAGCATGAGGCATTGCTTATATAGCTGGTGCATCGTCAGTCGTACACATACAGTGATTATTGGCTGAATTTAAATGAATCTAAATTTATAAATATAATTAAAATTAGTTCTTTAAATACAATCATTTTTTCTTTGTATAAACAATTTTTTACAACAATGTTGAACACAAAAATGTAAGGGTTATTTTTTTATTGTTAATAATTTAACTGTAATTATTTAGAGTTTTTATAAGTATTTAGAATAGATAAGAATTAAAAATTAAGACCGGAACTTTGTAAGCAGAACCGAACTGCCATAATCGACTTTTAATGTAGTTTAGCCTTAAATTGTGTTTTATTCTATATTTTAAAGTTATTGTTATTTTTTTTTGCTATATCCATTTGTTGCAGAGTCCACTGTGGCTATATGCCAATTGGCGCTGCCCTGCACGACTTTTTTCAGCAGCTCTTCTCGTCCTCATTGCATTTGGTCTCGGCGATTCCCTGTGTTTTCTTCCTATCCTTTCTTTCGGTGTTTCATTTTTTGCTGGTTTATTTCTTATATTTTGCTCCGCGCAAATTGAAGATCGTGTTAAACGCTTAAGTTGTTTCTGCAGCCCAAGAGGGCCAAAAGCGGAAAGAGAGGGGCCAACACATGCAAGCCACAATGCATCATTAGCGTTGTGGCAAATGTGTTTTTGCCACACAGACGCGAGGACAGACCGAGATCGTTTTGTATCTCCAGAAAGAGGAGACGATGCAACAAGTGCAAGAGCCCAGTTCATTGCCTTCCGTCCACTGATTATAGCTGAGCCGTAAATTATGACTAATTGATTAACAAATTCTTTAAACAGAGGACCAGGCAAATGGCCAACACGCACATGCCACATAAATCAGAATCTGCATTCGAACTTTCCACTTGTCAACGCCGCTCTTTTGTAACATGGCTGTGATGAATCTCCGCATCTGACGCATCACGTGCCCAGCATCCACAAGCTAATAAGCCAGAGATTTAAATCCTCACCTTGGGTTGGCTTTTGTTTGCATCAGACTTTGGTTTTAGGTTTTCCTTCGCCTGTTTACCCAACAAACACTTGGCGGCAATTGTCGTCGTTTAAAATGCAAAATGTGTCAAATGCGTTTCTCTTTTTCTTGTATCTACCAAATGGAAGAAAAATGAGCCTCAAATGAAGGGGTAAATAAAATGTAAAATGTATTTACCTTTTGCGTGGCCTGAAACAAGCCAAAGACAAAAAAGCACACGCACAGATTTTGTAAATGAAGGCAGGAAAAAACCAAAAAAAAAAAGTAACAGCTAAATTTAACATAAACGGGGGCGTTTTTGGGCGGATCGGGCTCGGACCGAAGAGGGGCTAATACGGGGGCGATCGACCGAAATTCCACACTCGAATCGTGTCGTGAGATATTATATTTATTTGCTTAGGCCATGCGAAAATGAAGAGCTCATGGGAGCGGTGAGTAATCTCTGGGTTGGCAAGTGATTGATTATGCTAATTTGGGATTAAAGACAATTCGCCGAACAATTGCTTGTCTTAATTTTCAGCTTTCTAATGTCTTTAAAAGGCACTCTTAATATATTTTAAAAAAAGGTATACGGTTTAAATATAAACAAAACAAGAAAGGAAAGCTAACTTCGGGCGGAGCCGAAGTTGATATACCCTTGCAGAATATTCTGTAAATAATATTCTCCAAAATTATTCATATGATGCATTCTTAATACTCATAAAAATCCCAACTTCCTAACTTTAAAAACACCAAAGTTATGGCAATTTCAATCGTTCAGTTATATGGCAGCTATATATAGTTATATGGTAGGTAGGATTGATTAGCCAAATATAAAATCCATAGAAAATCCCAACTTTCTAACTTTACAAACACCAAAGTTATGGCATTTCCGACCAATCAGTTATATGGCAGCTATAGGATATAGTCGGCCGATCCCGGCCGTTCCGACATATATACTGCGTGCAAAGGAAAGAAGGGTGTGTGCAAAGTTTCAATTTGATAGCTTTAAAACTGAGAGACTAGTTTGCGTAGAAACAGACAGACGGACAGACGGACATGGCTATATCAACTCAGGAGGTGATCCTGATCAAGAATATATATACTTTATAGGGTCGGAGATGTCTCCTTCACTGCGTTGCACACTTTTGACCAAAATTATAATACCCTCTGCAAGGGTATAAAAATGTATATTCAACCGAAACAACAAAAATACATTCTTAGGAAAACCATGACAACTTGGTTCGACCAATGAAAACATTTCGATAAAATTAAAATTAAGTCCGGAACTTTAATATAAAACATTCTTTGGCGACAAAACCACCTCAAAGATGACCTTCTGTGCTCTGAATTTATTGACATCCCTTACCAAACATCAACGCAGTGTAATAAATTTCCATTACTTGGCTCCGTTTCTTCTCACCTTGAGATGCCATTTTGGACAAGTCTTTTGGCCAGCTTTTAGTGCACCGGGTAATTCAGGGTGACTACGCCTCGCAGGCCAGTTCGAGATTACCATAAGGCTTATAAATAAATAAAGCCCACTGCCCGCAACGAAAAAACGGAAACTTGTTCTGGCCTAAAGCACTTACAACGTTTCTTGTGTTGTTTTCGAACATTTTAAAACAATTTCCAGTCGCGGCATGTACGCGACGAATAAAACAAACTGGAGCAGCGCATTTAACGAGTGAGCCACAAAAAGCGAAACATTTGAAAGCCTCGGTTCGTGCATTATATTAATTTGAATTTTAATTGCAAATTGCAGGCGGCAACGAGTGCGGCAAGTTAAGTCTTCGCAATGGGAATGGTAGTGGTGGTACTGGTACTGGTAATGATTAAAAATGCAAAGCAAATACACTTCATTATGGGCCCATTTTCCGCAGACATGTCAGTCGAAGTCGCCGCCAGAGAACGGCCACATAATTCACTCACCCAACGGAGGATGCATGCAAAGCAGGAGCAGATTACAAGTGCAACGCATTCCCAGGTTACCGATTTCATCAAAATGATAAAGAAGCCGGCTTGACGGACTGCCTGACTGACTGGATGACAGAGCCTACTGTTTGCTCTTTTAGCCACAAGAACGAAAAACGAAGAACGGCCAAACAGTCAGCGGCAACAATCGAAAACATTTAAGCACTTTGTGCTATGCTCCACTTGAGCCGCGTTGCGTTTCACATTCGAGTGCAAAATCAACACACAAACCCAACATTACTCAAGGTGCAGGCAAAAAAAAAAGAAAAAATAAAATAAAAACCAGAGGAAAAACACGAACAGTCGGCGGAGATTTAAATGCCTATCGCGAAGACACATCGACAAACCGCATCTCCATGGGCAGGGTCCACTTTTGGAGTCCAGATGAAGGAGATGCAGATCCACTTGCGGGGACGGTGGCACTTGTATTGATCTAATCTAACCACGTCGGCGTATGTACGCCTGTCTCCGGCGGTGGTCTCCTTAATGAGTGGGCTGCCATGGGTTAACAGAGGAGTTGCCCAAGATGTGGATCTACCCACGCAGCCGTTTATTGAGAAATTACCAAGTACAAAATGAGGTGTCAGCCGTTTTGATTCTTTCAATTCCGATCTCCAAATCGGTGCATAACTCTGACCAAGTTTGTTGCCTCAGTCTTTTGTTTGGATTCAGCATATTTATGATGACAAATATGGCTTTTCCTTGGGTATGGGTATGGGAATGGGGGAAAAACAGACACCAATCGACACCTTTGGCAAACAAAGCCTTAATGAAGTGCGTACCTGCCACAGAAAAGCCAAAGAGCTAAGAGCCCAGAGTTCTCTGGCCGGCAAATGGAGTGTGTAAATTGTATGGTAAAATAAATACATAAAAGAACTCAAATCCCGATTTATGCTGGCTTAAACGAGCCAACGTTCTATAACTCAAATTAAAAGCAATTTAAAATCCAAATAGAAAGGAACCAATAACCCAAAAAAACCCGAACCGAAAATGAGCATTCCACGCAAACGGGCCCAAGTCGATTCAAGCCTGGCCAACAGCATTCAGATCAGCTTGGCTCGTAGCGACAGTTTGCTCCAAATTAAAAAAGTATAAAACCATAAAGACGACAATAATGACAGCCCGTTGATGGTGACAACGACCATGATGATGATGATGAGGCTCTGGCGGCCTGGGGAATGGACTGGGATCGAGAATGAGACTCAGACTGGAGGGGATTGCTGTCTCCAAAGTGACACAGGCAAATGTCTTCTTTGTGCTGGCTTAAACGGAGGCGAGGGTGGATGCAAGAGTTTCAATTTAAGGGAAAATAAGAACACCAAACGTAGTATTGAAACTAAAATACAAATTTTTAAATTATTAAAAGTTTTTTTTAATAACATTTTGTTGCCTATCTCTTTTTTTTAAGTAGCTTATATTTTCTTTTTACACACACAATAATTTAATAATAATAAGCACTTGTTTCTCTTAAAATCGAAATGTTTCTTAGAAAAAGAAGCATGAATGTATAGCTGCACAATTAAACTATGAAGAAGTCAAAATATAAAGCTAAATGAATAAAAATTTCTTATATTTACAAATTTCTTCCAGAAATCTTACTGTTGAAGCCCTCCTCGTTATATTGCCTGGTCGCATGGCCGCTTATTTTTTTCTTCTTCGGCTCAACCTAATAATCCTCATGACTCGCATATCAAATGACAACAAATTTACTGCGGACGTCGACGTCGACAGAGACGCTGGCCGCAGTGTCAAATTGAGCGACAATGGGCGACGGACAAAAAAAAGCGGGCCACAGTGGGACAGTGGCAACTGTAACGTTTTGTTGCCTTTCATATCGTACCCCTTTTGTCCCCCTTTGTCCCCCGCATTTCCTCCGGCGGATCTGTCCCCGTGAATCCCACTCTCGATTCGTGTGTGAGTGTGCTGTGCATTTGCCGCTTTAATACCTTTTAACACTAATCGCATCGAGCGAAGCGCAATCAGTTGTGATGAGAATATAAATAAAAACAGAAAAAAAACTAAACAAAAAGCCAGCAACGAAGGGACTGAGATTCTGGCCATATACACTCACATATATAACGTATATGAAGCGTCGCCCTAGACGCTGAACAAGAAATAAAAATCGTTCAAGTTCTTGGATCCCGCGACGAAGATTTTCTCACGTGTTGTTTGCATTGGTTTATTTTTCGATTTTTGGTTTTTTGGTTTTTGATTTTCGGCTGCAGAGTGTGAGTTTTGAAACTGGAGCTCTCCTCATCAGCATGAGATGGAGATTTTTGGATTCCCTTTTTTTTTATGAACGCAGTGAATTTTTATGTTCCGATGATGAACTGTGCACACGACCCGAAGAAGCCACCAATCCGGGGACTTTGGTCGGCAACATGACTCAGTCTGAGAGTCTGACTTTTGGCCAAGGCCTTCTTGATGTGCTTCCCAGGTTCGAAATCATCGAACAGGAAATTGCTACAAATTCTTGATGAGATTTACTATGTGTGTTTAGGGGCCCTAATGATTTCTATTTCATTTCGTTTCCCTGCAGCCGGGGTATATGTGGCGGCTGTCTGCATCTATATCTGTATCTTCTTCTGCCCGAGCAACTCGGCACAGTACGTGGCCACGGGGCCGAAAGGCTACAAGTTCATCCCGGGATCTGCGGCTCAGCTCTGTGCTGTTCTGTTCTGGATTCCCATCCAACACATGCGAAATCAGTAGATCACGAAATGAATAGCCATAAATACAATGGCAGGAAAAGCAAGGAGCAGCCACCAGAAACACCAGAAATGCTGACTGGCCAAGAGTCGGACGGACGGAAGGACGGGCGGACAGATAGGCATGTAGACATATAGACATATGGGTAACGTTTCGCCATTTAGCTCGATTGCAGTTGCAAACATGCGATTTTGAAGAGGTTCGAATTGGCCAAAAGCGACTCTAGATAGCAGCCGACGAGTCTGCGTGCCGAAGTCGTCCTCTTGTGGTTTGTTGTGTGGATTAGGACACACTTGGAGGAAAAATACTAAGCCGTACTTACCAAGAAACGTATCTAAAATACTTATATTTTAATTTTAACCCTTACAGTGTACTGAATTTAAATATAAGTAGCTATAAACTAAGTTGAGCAAAAAAAGTTTTGATTGCTTATCATAAATTGTCGCAAGGTTTAGCAGTCCTATGCAATCAAAAAAAATGAATATGAAAGAAATTCCAAAGATAACTATTCTTAATTGAAAAACAATTAAAACTTTTAAGAAAAAGCCTTTTTAAACTGAAGGAAGTTTAAAAAATTGGATTAAAAAAAAGACTTAATGATATATTCTTTTAATTTAAACTGAAGTTAATTTGTTCCTAGAATAAGTTAACAGACTGAAAACTTTTCCAACTGTCGAAGAATTATTAGATTTTTTAAGTGTAAAACTGTACACATATTTTCCTTATGTGTAGGATATCCAAGCATCGAATTCCAGTGCTTGGGAATGGAATTTCGAAATTGTGGCAGCCACAGCGGCAGATTCTATGTAAATATAGCTTTGGTATGATCGAAACTAACTAACTTCGTCTACCAACCAGACGTTGCGGTTGTAGGGCAGCCAAATGGGCCTTTTTTATTGGTTGCAAACACAATAAGTTCGTTTCAGGGGCCATAAAACGTCAATTGTTGGAGCTGCAGCTACCAACGTTTACGGCCAAACCGCAATTCCGCAATTCCCGACTGACAACACCCGCTGCTTCTGGAGGGAAAGCCAGGGTAGTAAAAACGTTGGGAATTAATTAATCTTCGCATGCAACTAAATTAACGCATGATTGCTGGCCCAGCAGCAGCTCCAATCCGAGTTCAAGTCCAAGTCGAGGAGGCTGAGTTCGAGGATTTATTGCATTTATCGGCCAATCGAATTGCGTTTGCAGCTTAAGATTTATACATTTTACTCGGATGGCTGCTCGTTTATTTTCCTTTTTTTGTGGTTTTTTCGAGGATACCCAATGCGGAAGTGGTGGATGGCTGCGATCGTTTGGTTACTTCTAATTAAACGTCGCGTAGCCTCAATTTATTTGACTCGATTTGTTCGGTTGACATTAATGAACACGGCGTTGACATGCTCTCGCTGCCACGACATAAAAAGTTAAAAAAAAAAATCGGGGACCAGAGGAAAGCGATGACACCTCCTTGTGACCACAGGCACATCGAGATGTCTGCCAGTGGAAATCATCAATTAAATTAGTCGGAGTTAAAGCCAAAGTTGTTTGCAGAACATTTGCAGTCCCAGCTGCAAGCTGCTTTTCGCGATTTGCCATTTCGCGGTTTGTCTCGCCAGCTCTTAGCTCTTTGGATTTTGCATTTTGCCTGGCCCTGATCCGTTGGCTTCATTTGCATTTGGCCAGAAGACAACAGACCAGAGACGATTCCGCTGCTGCAGTTGCTGTGGCTCATTTAAGTGTTAAAAATGGCAGTTACATGAAACCGAGCTGGCAAAATGTTCCGTTTACGTTTACGTTTGTTTCGTGCCCATGGCTCTGTGCTTTATGGCAGCCTGGCAGCGTTCGTTGCCAGAGTCTTTTGTTTTAAATATTAAACGGGCCCTACAAATCGCTGCCAGCAGCTGCCGCTTCTGTGGCCAACTGCACAAAATTTGTCATTTTTCCCGCGGTTTGGCGGCTCATTAGTCAGGCCGCACATTTTCGTGGAAGGCGCAGACGCAGACAGAAAGCTGCCAGGCGATGACAAGCCAGATTAGAGACCCTAAAACGACACTGTTCCTGCTCCAGACCCCGACCCTCATCCCGTCCCCTGTCCCCCAGACCAGAATCCATGTCCCTTTAAACAGAATCGAGTCACAGGCGACCCAAATGTTTATTTGTTTTGCAGCGGCAAGAGCTTGACACTTTCTGTGGCGATTTTAATTAGAAGTGAAGAAATGAGAAGTTGTGACTTGGGACATGAACGAAGATTGGACATGCTGCCTTAGTTTAGATATTAATGGTAAACGAGAACTTAATCTAATTTTGGCAAGCCGAGGTTTTAATACACTTTCAGTCAGAATGTGAGAAAATAAATATCACAGTTATAGGTCCTATCATAGTCGGGTTCACTCCCCAGGGAGTGTAAGTGTGATGAAAGTTAAGTGGAATAAATCGTTGTGTTATATAAGAAATTAAAATATAACCATCGTATGACCTCGAGTAATTCAATAACACTACAGTTATAGGTATAGCTAATTTAAGGTTTGGGCGGAAACGATATAAAACCTTCATATTAGGCAAAAAACATTGAGATATACATACACAATAGACACATTTACAAGTCTGTATCTTTTAAAATTATGCGAACGGTATAGAAACAGACGGACAGACGCCTAGTAATAATAATAAAAGAAACATATATATTTTATAGCCTTTTTCATGTTTGTTATGCCCAAAATATCGAAAAAGTTGGTTGAAGTTTTGGTTTTTAGATTAAAACCCGAAAAATAATAGTTAAATGTAGGAATGTCATACCTCGTTGAATTCGTTATAAAATCTATTGCCATTCACAGCTGTAAAATTTGGTTTTTTACCATTTTACCCAAGGAAATTAACATTTCAGGTCATAATATAATATTATATATAAATAAACAATAAAAACTAGGTATCCAATAATATATAGTCTTTATACGGTCGGAAATGTCTTCTTTAAAGCGTTACATGCTTCTGACCAAATTTATATTACCCTTTGTAAGGGTGTAAAACCTTAACAAGAATTCCTGACACTACACTTAATGTAAAAGACATAAATTGAATCCAACCATAGATTAAAAGTTCCTGAAGTTCCTTAAAAATGGTATATAAAAAGACTTTACTTACCAATTGATGGGCGAAACATGTCACCTACGGAATTGGTATGTCGGACTGGACTCGCGTGGTTCGCACGCCTCATCTCGACAGAGAGCCAAGAGCTAATACGAATAGCAAATAGTGGTAAAAGGCGATGGACAAAGGGGACTGTGGTGTATGCAGTTTGCCCACTTGCCACTTACCACTCGAGAGCCAAATTATAATTTCATGGCTTATAAAAGTCATATTTGTCTTGCGTTTGATGGAATTCCCATGTACGAACTCGTGTGGCCCAAACAAAACGTAACTAAAAACATTTCTTCACGCTTCTTTGTGTTCCTTTCGGAGTCTGTTTGTTGGTTCGTTTGTCAGTTTGTCCGTTTTCTATTTACACGCAGCCGCCGTGTGCTGGGCAAACAAATTTTAACGCTCAAATGCTAAAAATCCGAATAGGCATTGGGAATGGAACGAAATAACCGATTCCCAGCCAGCGGCGATAGAACCGCCAGCATCACCATCACCTCGGAACGAAGCGTAAGGAATTCGTAATTAGAAGTAAGACTCCAACTGCTGCAAGTCAGCCACAAATTGCAAACAAAAACAAAGGCCAGTTGTTGACTCGACAAACAACCATTCTGGCCCGCTGTTTGGCCAAACAGTTAACACTCAGGCTCTGAAAGTAAATGAAATCGATCCCCGCCTCGGCCACAAAATGTTCAACTTTAGCATCGACTCCACTGCGACTGAAGCCTTAACTTTAACTTTAACTCCGACTTGAAATGGGCGTTCACAGAAAACACAATTAAAATTTAATGACGAAAAGGCGGAAAAATAGTTAAGTGCAGTGCAATAAGGCTTCGTTCGACTTTCTGCTCCCTGCAATCTCAGTGCGGTCCTTCGAAGTCCGAGAGAAAATTGCCTTTTGTTGCCCAAAATTGAAATATGCAATCATAATGCCGGCGACACAAAATGCCGAATTTGGTTTCCCCTAATAGCCACAATGTACAACCCGCATGGCATCGCTTCGCATCCTACATGGAGCAGCCTCCATCTGTCCATTTCGTTCCAATCTTCACACTTGCAAAAACGTATTCATTTTATGCCCAAAATTGTTTATATATTTATGACACTTACCATAGCAAACCATAGTTAAGGTGTCTTAACATGTAAAATAGAAAAACATATGATAATTGACTGAAAACTAATAGTAACAATAAGGTGCATTATTTACAACATAGATTTTAAAGCTTCGTATTTTTAACTTTGAAACTAATAGTATCAATAAGGAGCATTATTTACAACATAAATTTTATAGCTTCGTATTTTTAACTTTTATCATATAAATTTTATCTTATAAAAAATAAACATTATTTTACATGTATAATACTTAACAATTAAAAATGTATTTAACTAACCAATTTTTTTCCCAGCGCAGCTCCTTCAGTTTTTCCGGCTTTTAACGGTTGCCGGCCAATTGCAACAAGTGATGTCCCACGCTGAGTTTCCCCTGCGCCTGTCCGAATCTCCTTCTCTTGTTTCTTGGCAGGGCATGGACGGTAAATTCGATTAAACCGCAAATAGGTTTTTGGCCAAGCGGGCGGCCAGGGCGGTCAACTGGTCAATTGACTATGACTTGCGGGCCGCGCACATCCAACTTGCACAGTGGTGGATCCTTGTAAATAAGTTCAACAAATCCGTATCTAACGCTGAATTAGTAATTAAAAGTGGTGAGTAGATAAACTGAAGAATTTAGTAAATTAATTGAGGAATAAGATTTCGAAGACCTTAAGTTTGTTTAAGTTTTTTTAAAGGTTATAATTTAATTCTACTTTTAACACTTTTCAATATTACTTAATCGGTGATTTCTTATATTAAAATGTGGTTTACAAAAGTTAATACTAATAAATAATATACTTACCGAACTAAAAAATGAGTTTATAGATTTTTTAAAGGAACTTTTTTAAATATTGCTAAAATATCGAAAAGTATAAAATATATAGTCAGTAAAAAATGATCAATTTGAAGGTCTTATTAATATTTCTTGAGGATTGCTCGAAATGAACCAATTTGGTCCCACTGTGCCCGGGGGCCATTCAATGGGTGCAATGGCGGCATAATTTATGATTTCATTAAAGCAGCAAATTTAATCGAACTAAGTTGGAAATCAAAACCATCGTCAGCTCCGCTTCCCAGGCCGCAGCCCATCTATATAGCCATAGCTATAGCTATCATCATCCCAGACCCGATCGGGCAATTTATCGTCTATCGCCTATCGACTGACCGCGTAAGTGGCACAATCGTGAGTACTGTGGACGCTTTTCGATTGAGCAATGATTTGGTTATTGGCGTTGGTGGCCCAGGCCCCGTTATGGGATCTGGGATCGGGTTCGGTTCAGAGGGGTGAAAAAATGCCAGGTTCTATGAACCGCTGGGCTCGCATCGAAAATTACAAGTTGGGATTATAAAAAGTTGAGAGCGATTGCAGTTTGCCATAAAATAAGTAAATCGCCGCCCAACTCACGTTCCACGCGCGGAGGGGGAGGTAAATAAAATAAAATGAAATTGAAAAGCCAAAACATCAAGGGGCCAGGCGGTCCAATGGCAAAAATGGGGATGGGGCCTATGTATTGCAGAAATCGACTCACGGATTTTGTGTTACACTTTTGTTGTTAGCAAGTAGCGAATGAGAAACCCTCCGCACTCCTCCCACTGAGCAAATCCACGGGCACGGCCTCGGGGATGGAGATGGAACAGAGTATCGTGCGGCTGAAGCCGAATATTTTCCCTGCTTGACGACAGCAGAGCACTGAGAAAAAAAAGTGCTCTACTCCCAAGAAAAATCTCGTATACGGAAGTGGAAGTGGAACAAAAGGAATTTTCAGATCATTTTCAAGCAGAAATTTTTTCAGTACCGTTTCAACAAAAGAAACACTCTGAAAGCGATTTTAAAATCAACTAGAGAGTAAATGTTATAGCTTTATATATTTTTTTTATCTTTGTGTAACTCTTAATTTCTCTAATCTAAATGAAAACACAAATATTAAAAATGCTTTGACAATTATTATTTTTTTAAGATTTTGTAAATTACTAAATGATTTCTAAAAACTTTGTTTTCAAAGTAAAAATGGTAATTTTATTGTTAAGGTAACAAAAATATAAATATAAAGTTCATTACAGTATCAAGATTAATAGATATAGGTCTAAAATCCACATTATTTTAAAATTTATTTACCACAAACAAATTTTTTTAAGGCCTTTAAGTATTTGTGTATTACGGAAATAATATTAATAACATATTGTATTATTGAGAATAAAATGCAAAGTTGAAACTAGGGATATTTTCTATTTGTGCACATGCAGCAGCTGGATCAACCACGGCGATGATGGCGACCATGTTGGCCTGGCTTCGCTTACTCCACCTACCTACCACAAAGTGGCCAACAACAAGCACTGGCAAACAACAATCAATAGACAAACGTTTGGCTTGTTTTGTGTTTTTGTGTTGCATTGTAAATCAAACGGAACTGAGCAAAACAAGCGAAACGGTATTGTTTTCCAATTGGCAGGCACGCCAGGGAGGAGTTCAGCTCCCAGAAGTCCCCCCATTCACCTCCCGATCGAGCAGATGGCCCCGAGCTTTGGTTCAAGTTGCCACTGAAGACGCTGGCAAGAGCCGTACAGTGAGCACTGGCTAGGTTGGACCCGACAATATATATGTATGTGGTGACCCCGCTGACCTCCTTATGTTGCTGGCTCAAATCAAATCGGTCCCTCAACTTGGGCGATGCTCACATCACGCCCGTCCGCTGATGTTTCCTCAATTAACCTTTTTATTTCGCTGACTTGGTTACGTTTCTTGCCTCTTTCTCAACATTTTTTTACGACTTTTTTTGGGTTGTCTGGGCGTATGCGAATTGTCGCCATTACATGGATTGCTTCGTGTTGTTGTTGTTAGCGGGGAAATTGTTAAGCAGAAAAAGTTCCAATGGCCAAATTTAAGGAGAGCGTCTAGGGAATGGTAAATGTTTTCCAAAATGAGCAGTGGAATTTATGTAGCTAGATGTTTTAGAAAGTAAAGCCAAATATCAAGTATACGCCGGGTGGTTCAGGTGTGGGAAAAAAATTAGGTTATTTGTGTATTAATTTTGTAATCACTAACATAAGAGTTAATCAAGTTAAAAACTAGCTAGCTAATTAATTAACTAAATTAATTAAACTTTTAATTTTTACTGTTTACATAAGTGATTTGAGCTGTGTGACTAATTTTTAGTTGGTTAGGTTAAAGTATAAAAGTTTGTCGAATCAATGAACAGAAATTCATTGCAATATATGTATATTTTTCTTCGGAAAATTGATTTACAGGCTTTGAAAAACATATATGCTTGCATCGAGTCTTTAAATATATTTATTTTTTATATACATCTTCAATTCACACATGTATTTTTCTATTATCCAGCAAAAACTTTAATTACATAATGATTATAAACCAAAATTAGCTACGATCTTAGCTAATCAGAGTCCAATTTAAACCACTGTATCGAAGTGGCAGAAGGTTGGGAAAAAGATACTCCCATGAGGCATCTAATTAAAGCTGCCTGCGCCTCAGCTCCACCTCGGAGGAGCTTTTCCTGCTTTTTTTCTTGGCCTACCACACACCGCGTTTTAGGCCGGGTCGACTGCTACTGGTATTTTGGCCAACAAAAAGGCGTTGCAAGCCGGGTTAAGTGAGGTTATGTTATTTGTCAATTTGTCTTGCCTTAACTAGCAACTGCTAGTTGCTGTTGCTGTCCCACTAAAAAGCAACAAGGTTATTAGGGTTAAGCCAAAAGTTTCCGCCACTCACACAGTCACCGACCAAAGTATATACACACACTCCTGAAGCATCGTATAACATTGTGAAAACAGTTGCCATAATTTTCAATCACATTAAATATGTATTTGGCTGGGAGAAATCTAAAATCCCAAAATTCAAATCAAATACCCAAAAATCAAATCGAAACGAGCGAAAAAACATGTAGCACTTGTCAGCGCAGCCGACAGACAATAAAAATCCGAAACAAGCGACAATTTTTTGGACCTGTAATAAACATCAATAAAAAATCGCTGTCGATGTCACTGGTCGCAGATCTTAAGATTCGATTTCCGATATCGGCTAAGAGATCGCCGCATTGTGTCCGCTCTTTTCACAAAATTTTTATTAATTTAACAATAAAATGTTTATGCAAATCGCAGTGACTTTTTGCTCGCATTATAATCAAAGGCAATTATAATAAGTTATGGCGCTGGCCGAGAGCGGACAAGCGGCTAATGAAATTATAAAACAAATGTCCCTCATTATTGGACACTAAATGCCATTAGGAATTCAAATTTTCACAAAAGATAGCGATGGTTATGGCTGTGGTAGAATCTGCCATTCAGCGATTTAATTGATATTTGGTGGTCGGTGGTTTCCTTTGGTCGAGGGGTCAAATTTATGTGACAGTTGAAATCGGAAAACAAGCAACAAATGTCAGCCGCGGCGTTGGCCAAATGGGTCGTGAATTAAGCCAAACAAGTTGGCTAAGATAGATTCGAAATGCGCTTCTCATTATCGCTTGGCAGTTGGCCCAACCTATTCTGCTCAATAAACCCGCCATTTAACGGCAGTTTGATGGCCAAGACTACGAAAAACTGTCAAAATGCCCAGCGGGCTCAGTCCATATTTATTTACATAAATGTATTTTAATTTGAATATACGAGACATCTAAGACGATCCGATCTGATCCGTTCTCTAAGTTGGCCTCAGATAATTCACACCTCATTCGGTGGAGTGTTGAGGAGGGAGTGGGGCTGCCACGCCCCTTTCGCCTACCGCACTGCGTGCGGTCTCAAATATCAAAAGGCAGGGAATTTCTCACGCTGGCTGCCAAACAAATTTTCAATGCAAAATAATTCAGGCCTCGGCCAGCCAACGACAAAACAAGAAAGGCAACAAAATTATTGGTAACAAATAATTTTTGGCGCTTTCTTTATGGCAAATTAGCCGCGGCAATAAAATGCCAAAAACATGTGTCTGTATGGCCGTGCATATGCGGTGTGTGTGTAATAAATAAAAATCCAGAGTGCCATGCAAATGGCACAACAGGCGTAGTATAAAGTCTGCCCGCCCCTTCAGTGTCTCCCTCCCTTTCCCACTCTGAAGCGGTACATTCAAAGAAAACTATAATTTGAAATCCAATAACTTTAAAATAGTATCTACAGCCCGAAAATGTATTATTAATAATCATAATTTCTTAACCAAATTAAATGGTTTTTTTACGATTAATTTTCCATTTAAAATACATAAAACTAGATTTTATGAGATTGACAGTGAACATTGTCATTGCAATAAAAAAGGTTTTTAAAATTTATTGCCAGGAATATTAAATGCTTATTTTATAATCAGCAGCACATATTTCTCGCAGTATTATATGTTTCTTAGATTAAACATATATAATCAAGTAATCCACAAACGAAAATAAAACACAACTTTTATTGAAAAATAAGTTGCGTTCAGTAGAAATATGGCATTGCATTTTCTAGTTTATTTTTTTAGGCGAGTAACATCTCATCGCATTACAATTTATTTCTGTGTAGAGCTCTTCCTCCTATCTGCTCGTTGAGTCCGGCCGAACTGGCTAGATAGTCTGGAAAATCGTTGTTATTATTTATTGCCGCCGATATTTTTATGTTTTGCCGAAGTCGTGACTTGGCCAGGTCGCCAGCCGCCGTCCGCCAACCGTCGTCCGCCATCGGCCGTCCGCCAACTGCCGATAGCCGGCTCTTGGCCAAACTGGCAGCCGCGAGAAGGTGTGTTGTTGCCCACCGGGCAGCAGTTGGACCGGAGGAAATGCCACAGAGCAGGAAAGACCCAGAGACCAACTGATGGACGTCCGAAAGAGTGGCGTTCTTGGAAAGTTTTCGAAGCGTTAACAATCAAACCATTTGCATCGATTGGTCAGCACCACTCACACATGTCTGAATGCACCGGAAGTGGACATTTCAGCTGCTGTTTTGTATGCCACACACAAGCACCCACCGAGAAGAGCTTGTTAGGCCCTGTTAGATCCCAAGTTTCAGTTTTACCAATAAAAGGTTTAATGTTTCAACGCTGATCCACTGCAAGCCGATCCGACTCCCACACAACCAGATACAAACATCAAAGCTCATAAACATGCACGGGCACACTCCATTGTGAGGGGTTTCGGTGGGGATTGGGGAATCGGGTGACAGGACCGGGACCAAGACATCCATCCAAGCTAAATTACGCGTTCGATTTAATCAGCCAGAAGAAAGGGAATTGCGGCTGAGAGATACTCTGCATAAAAGCAGACACAGAGAATAGTTTTTAGTCTTGGAAAATTTGTGAAATTTTGTTGATACATCCATTTTTAAATTAAATCGGTTAAATTGTACCTTCCTGGTTAATAATAAAGTATATAAGCACTGTCTTAAATAACCAATAAAATAAATGTCACCAAATAATTTCCTACTTTAAATAATCTATCTTACACATCGACACCATGTAAGCTTCTATAAAAATAGTTAACAAAGATGTGTTAGCTTATAAGATCAAGTCGATAAAAAAAGCACCAAACAAATCGCTATACCCTGAAAGTACCCTCGACAATATGAAGATACCAAAACACGCATTGCTGGCATGCACCAAAAACAACCTCAAATACGAGACACAACACGTTGTGCGATCAGCGTTCGATGACTTCGATTTGCTGGACACGATCGAGACAAAGTCGCTTACTTTCGCTTGGTCATGAATATTAAAGACATTAAGTAGGAACAATAAGGAACAGGGACAACTCAGAATCGGAGTTGGGATGGGAATGGAGCTGCAGATAGGAACCTGCACTTGATGCGCTTTGGTTTTATGGGAGCCTTCTTTACCCCCTTTTTTTTTGTATTTGTGAAAATGTCCGATCATGTCAAAAGCGTCGCATCCCGTCATACAACCAACAACAATGCAACAAGGGGGCTAAGTTGGGAGGGGAATCCAATGGAAAAAAGGATTTCGTGTCGTTTTGTCATCGCATGTTGGCCGCTTTGCTCCCTGGCAAATGAAAACGTGATCCGGAGTCTCCGCCTGGCTGCTTATAAATATGCATTTCTCGATATTTTTTATATGGCTGCCATATAATTTAGCCAAAGCGAAAACCAATAAACAATGGCCCCGGGATCCGCAGCCAAGTGGAGGCAACTGAAGTTGCAATTTTGCTGTCATCGGAACGCCAAGCGAAGACGCGCCAGATGCCATCAAATACTTCAGACCGGCGTTACATCAGTCTGTGGCTCATCCGCAGATGGAGTCGCATCGCGATCGTTTTGATTTGAACTTTCATCGCCCCGCTGACCACTCGAGAAAGAGCGTCAAGTGTGGCCGATTGAGCCTTTTGTAAGGTGAGAACCAAAAGGTTTAGCTTCTCCAGAGAAAATAAAATGAGTCCGGAATTATATACATTTTTTAAATATTTTTCTAACTCTACAAAACATGATATCAAGTCCCATTATGTCTGCTTATAGATTTTAGTACACATCTAGGAAATTTGACGGATTCATTAAATGGTTTTAAAAATAGGTGAATATTACTAACCATAAAAGCGAAAGAACCGCGTAAGTGTAGATGCAAGCCGCAAAAGTAATGAAGGGTTTTATGTTGATAAGGTTCTTTACTATTTGCCTTCAGAGGGACCCACTATACAATCGAGAAAAACTACAATATTTGGTATTGAAAAATTTCCAAAAGTTATATATAATATTAACTTACATAATATCTTAGCTAAATGTTGCTTTTAATTAATTATGCTCTGTGTTTTGTAAACTTCGGCCCTTAAGAAATGCTTTAAATTCATTTCCCAAGCTAAACATGTTGTTACATTAAAAATATTGTACGAGTATCTTAAATCTTTTCCCGCAGTGCACATTTGTTTATGGGTTGGGCATCCTCTCGTCGGGCTTTCCTTTCTTGTCGATGCTACATTTAAATCGTCATAATTCAAATTGCTGTTGGCGTTTTACATAAGTACTCGTATCTGGTACGGGCAGCGATCCCAATCATTAGGCGAAGAAACGCTTTTGATTTTGCCTGATTATTAATGATTTCCGTTCGATTTATCACACGATCGATGTTCGTATAGTGCAAGGTCATCGAAGGAACGTGTTGATTACCAGCACACCGTAATAACAACAATAAATTAATGGGCAGTGGGATTCGAGGGTCGGACAACCCGCTGCTCCTCGGAGCCCCTTTCTTTTTGATGGATTGCGTCCGAGATATATAGGCACAACAAATAGGTTTTCCCAGGTACAATGAAATTTGTTTGCTAACAATGTGCGCCAGCAAGACGGAATATCTCGTTTATTCACAACAATTCCGGGGCGTTAAATCGAACGGCGTTCGATTTCTGATGATTCATTGCGATTTAATTTCCAATTTTAATGCTTTAAATGAACTTATAATTCACAATCAGCCGCGCTCTAATACCCACCATTTATCCAGCTCGGCTTCCCGCCGAATTTGTCCATAATTTATTTGTTCCAATTTGGTTACAATGCCACAGGATCGGGCTACAAATATGTAATCCAACACTAATTGGGAGCTCATGAGGCGTCTGCGTCCACATCTTCTAATGGCGAGGCGAGTGCTGCCAATGCGGCACACAATGCTGGCTAAAAATGAAACTCGTTAAATATTTATGAGGAGCACGAGCATCGAGCTGGGCCCGATCCATTCCATTCCATTCCGACCCGGCTGGCCAGATGTGTAGGCCATAATTGTGCACAGATTTTGATTTGGCGCTGCCATCGGCCGTAAGTGCGAGCGGCTAACCTGGCCGAAACCCAGCCCCAGGTGCTGCTACCAACTTCCAGTTGCAGTTGCAGTTTCCCCTGCAGATGCAGTGGCAGCCCTAACTCCGCTTGGCTTGCCTTGCCCATGGCCATATACTCGTCGTAAACTCGGCGCGGCTCGCACATAGCTGTAAATAAAAAAGTGGCAAGAACGTTGTCGAGAGGGTGTAGACGGTGCGATGCTCAGTAATAAGTTTTTAAGAATTTTATTCACAAAAATATCAACAAAATGAAAGAACAATAGATAACTTAAGCTTTAGCTTAACAAATATATTCCATTTTGAGATAGGGACTTTTCTTTATTATTTTAAAGCTATTTAAAAATATTTGTTTTAATATTTTGTAAATTTTTTTTTGGAATCACAGTTTGGCATTCTGGAACTTAAATTTAAATGGGTATTCTACGTTAATCTTAAAATATAATATGTAGTGGACTTAATTTTAAAAGTTTGTCTTTAAAGATTTCCAAAAAATTGCCACTTTACATTTTACGTTTTTTTCCCCTAAATTAAGTTGCAGAAGGGCTAAATATTCTAAACCAATTTAAGGCTTTTAAGGCTTAACATTTGGTCTGGATTTTGTTAAGAAGTTTTTCTATTAAGATGTAAAGGTTAGGTCCGAACACTTTTATTTACCCTTTTGCATACTTGCCTGGCATACCCATCCTCTCCCTGAGTACCCTGCAGACCAAAAGAAGCGAGCCCAGCCCGTCCGAAGCCGGAGTGGCGGTGGCCCATAGCTCTCGGCCATGCACGAAGGCGCAACACTTCAGCTTCAGCTTCAGCGCAGCATCAGCATCAGCTCGAGCCGCTGCCCCGGGTTCCGTCGTTGCAGGACCGCGGTCCGAGGTGGACCCACAACCTGTTTCGTGGGAACATTACCTAGTCTGGCACTGACTCCGCGCTCTATCGCCAACTTGGGCTGCAGCAGCCGGGCTAAATCGCGCTGACCACTGGAGTTCGGAGATGGAGGTGGAGATGGGAGTGGAGATGGAGATGGAGATGGAGGTGGAGCTGGAGTTGGAGGAGAAGTCGGAATCGGAATCGGAGGCTGACGCTGACTGACTGACTGACGGACTGCCCGTTGGTGTTGTTGGCCGCTCATAAATGAAACCTGTTAAATGAATGAAATAAAGTGTTATTTGCTCGACTCACAAATGTTTCTTTGGAGCCCCTTTGGGTTCTTTGGATTATGCTCTTCGCTGAGGCTCCAAATGGGTATGACAGCGTGATTGGCACCTAAAAAGTTACGAAAAATATATTAGGTATTCATAGGGGGGCTGACCAAATGGGGACATTTTACAATTTATTAGTCAACAAATATAATTACTAAATATTAGTTTTAAATAATAAAAAATATAGGATAACATAATAAGGCTTTTAAAATGTTATGCCGATTAACTTGCGATTAATAATTCAATTTTCTAATGGTCTTAGAAGTTATTATAAGCATTAATTCGGTAATTGTGATATCACTTTGATAATTAACTTATAAAAGATTATCCAATTCCATTTATTTTTGAAAGATTCATTTTCCTCCACATATTTTTAAGACACATATCTCAGGAAAATAATGTCGTTTATGTTCCTATTGTGAAAGACATTTTAACTAGTCAATAATATTATCAAGAGAGTATCGAAAGGTTTCCCTATAGGCATGACATCACGAACCCATCTCTATATCCCACAAAGCCATGATTTTAAGCCTCATGTATGTGTGCTTTGTGTTTTTTCTGTTTACTATGCTCTGATTCTCGGACTTTGGGAGCTTTATGTTTTCTCGAAGACCCCGAGCGGGATCCGTAAGAAGTTTAATTTGATTTTTTATACTCCTTCCAGGTCTTCTTCTCCAAACTTGCTCTGCAGCCCTGCCCCAAGTCCACAGGTCCATGTGTGAGTGCCAGTGACTTGTAAATTTTTTGGATGTTGCTGGCGTGTTTTTGTTATTGTTTGTGTTTACCTACAGTAGTTGTGGCCTGCATGTTTTTTGTTACCTTTCGAGTTGGTCTTCAACTTGAGTTTTATTATACCCGTTACTCGTAGAGTAAAAGGGTATATTGTATTCGTGCAAAAGTATGTAACAGGTAGAAGGAAGCGTTTCCGACCCTATAAAGTATATATATTCTTGTTCAGGATCACTAGCCGAGTCGATATAGCCATGTCCGTCTGTCCGTCTGTCCGTCTGTCCGTCTGTCTGTCCGTATGAACGCTGAGATCTCGGAAACTATAAAAGCTAGAAGATTGGCATTTTGCATGCAGATTTTAGGAGTTCCTACGCAGCGCAAGTTTGTTTCAAAAGGTGCCACGCCCCCTTTAACGCCCACAATCGCTTATATACGATTTTATTTAAATATAAATTTAAATATTTCGGAAAAGTAAAAATGCAGTTTTATTGTGTTTATCAATACCTATCGAAATGTAGAAGAAATTTTTCAAATCGGACCATTCGTTTAAAAGTTATGCGTGATCAAAGTTTCTATCTCCATCTCACTCGCACTCCTTTTACCTGAGTAACGGGTATCTGATAGTCGGGGAACCCGACTATAGCGTTCTCTCTTGTTTTTAACTTAATTTCTTGCCCTGCCAAGATTCCTCAGTCCTCGGCTCCCTCGCCACGGTGCGTGTAATTCATATTTCACTGTACACGAGCCCCGTACATAATTCGCAAGTTTTGGGCCAAACATATAATTTGTGGCAACAACAAGAGCGGCAAATTGTGGCCATGTTGATCCCCGCGACGCATTATACGTACATTTAGCCAACATCCACGGACGGACGCATAAATGTGCGGGCTTTACATCATTTAGAGTCGCTGTGCAGACGTTTATTATTTCGCGAGATTTACATTTTATTGTATATGTTTTAATTTAAATTTATAACTTGTTCCCTCTGCGCCGCCAGTTTCGTGGTCCGCCGTTAAATGTTGCCTTAATTCGACAATTTAATTTGGGTTTATGCGGCCTTAATAAGGGGAGCCATAATCTGGAGGCGAAGTCTTTGAGCAAAGGGCGCATTTTGTTTGACTTATGTGAAATGAGGAAGCTTGGCTTAAAAGGGGCGTGGTTCGTTGGCTTTAGCTCTGCAATTTTCGAGATTTTCCTGCTTTTGGGTTTTTGTTCACATTTTGCTCTGAGCATTTGCATTTGATTGGAACTTAATTCCGGTTTTCAAGCTGCGAAATTCGGGTCAAAGATATTGAATTTTGGATTAAAAAACTAATGAGAGTCGGCGTTTTCTATTACGAGTAATGAAAGTATATGAGTCTGTGGCAACTTTCTTAAATTGGTCCAGTTTTTGTTAAAATATTGTTAAATAATAGCTTTTAGACTGTTTTTATTTGTTTGAGAATAAACAAATTAATTTGTAATTTTAAAATATGTTTTTTTCATCGTTATTTGGTTGAAATTCAACATATAGTTAAAAAATTATAAGTATGTAAGAACACTTTTACATAACTATTAAAAGCCAATAAAAAATATTTTCCACAAACAGCTTCATTCTTCCACATTCCCTAATCCAGAAATTAAAATTTCACGCCCTCCAATCGGGTGAACAACATTTGATTCTAAATTCTTAATTAAAATATGAGCACAAATTGGAATAAAGACCACAAAATCATTGAACTTCTAATGAAAAATCGTGTGTGATTCAATTCTCCTCTCGATTCGGTTTGAGACAAAGGGTTTAAAGGGCGCCAAACACTTTAGTTCCACTTGGTGGCCAGACAAGGTTATATTAGGTACCAAACAATTTCCAGCCCAACTAAGAAGTTAGATGAGTAATGCGGGCCGTTTACATTTTGTTCCCATGAAGAAAAATATTTAATTTGATTGCGGTTTTTATGTCTTCATTAGCCAAATGCTCGGAAGGCAATAAATTAGAGATTTCGGCTCGGAGGCTGGAGTCTGTTTTGGGTCGGATTTCGGCTTGTATCTCCTATTATTTCTGCTGTTCGGCTTGTAATGCGGCCCATGCATGAAGATTAACACTTGATTAATGAACTCGATTATTCATAATTTGTTGTTGCTGCTTTATCTCTCGAATGCCTACAAATAATTGAATCATTTTGCGACTGCTGCGCATGCGCACATTCAATGCTAATGCAACTTCGATTTCAAGATCATTAAGCGCTACATGGACATGTACATGCGCTTCCTTTGGCTGCCATTATTGATGATGGAAAAGACACAAAAAAAACAGAAAAATATAAATAAAAATACCCACACATCAACAGATGGATGCTCCTCGAGGGGCACGCACCTGTGTGCGTGTTAGCTGCACATTTGAGGTACGCAACTCGTCAATCAGTTGACCATGTGCAACCGGTTTGTGCTCCACTTCCAGTTAACTCTCCTCTCAATTGATTCCACATACCCTCATACTCTCATCGCAGGGTTAGATCAGCTTGTTCGGATGCTAAGCACTATTCTACGGAAAGATATCCGATCTAGGAGATTACGTCGGTTAAACACTTATTATCGCATACTTTAACTTGACGATTCAAACAAATTGTTGTCAAAAGTTTCAACTTAAAACATGATTTTTACAAAATATTCCTTTTTAACGAAACACAAATAATCAGAGATAAGAAAATAGTTTATATGATTTGATAGTTAAAAATGTAGTTACAATACCACCTTCAAAAAAAAAGGTTTGTAAAAAATGCATTAAAAAAATCTACAAAAGAGTTTAAGCATTTTTTTTTGAGATTATCCAAAGAACTTAAAAGTACATCGTTTTAATCTGTTATCAGGGACATATCTTTGAGTTAGTTGAATTTCTATAAATCTAAAGCACATTCAATCGTCGTCCTATTTCACGCTACACGACCGTGTGCACTTTTTCTTTCAAGTTTCTTTTATTTTATTGTTTTTTTTTATTATCTAAGCATGTGTTGATTTTTCCCGGGCTCGGCGGCAGCGCTTTTCCAACTGTCAACGGCGCACAGCCGTCGCGTCGAATGATTTGCAGATTCTGTTTGACAGTTGGTCCGGTTTTTCATTAATGAACATGAGCCCATTGCGGATCGATGGCCAAAGGGAAGCGACTAGGAGTGGAACACACGCACTGCAGCGGTGGATGCGTTTGTTTTGATTTATGGCCGTGTTCGAATGGTGTTGGTAGGGGCTACCCGGGGGCCAGGAGCGTAAAAGCGTAAAAGTAAGGGGGTTGCTCGGCCAGTGGAGCGGTCGAATATTTCGTCAGGCCTCGGACTCGAACTCGGTTCTGTTTTATTTCGTTTCGGCTCCGGGATCCCAGCGATTCCCCCAGCAACCCTAATGAAGATAATTTATTATGCGATGCCGTTTAATTAAAATCAGATAACCCAGCCGAACCGACCAGAACCAACGATCGCTGTCTGTTCAGCTCAGCTCACCGCAGATCAACTCAGCTCCTTTAAAATGCATACGAAGTCTCAGACATTCCCAGACTTGGAAGTGGAAGTTAGCCCCAGCCGAAATGTGCTGCCGTTTAGGAGATATTACTTTTTTGTCTTCATAGACAGTAAAAAACCAAAAGTAGAATTTACGGATTTATTCTGATGTCTCTACAATACAAATTTTCAATTTTGTCTTTCAAAAGGTTAGTTTGAAATTTCAATTATTTCGTAGTTTAGTTTTTTAAAAACTTATATATTCGTTTAACAACATTAGAATAAAAGATGGCTTAGGAAAAAATCTACTCCTATGATAATAAAGTGACTATTTTTATATAGAAAATAATTTGTAGGTAGCTTTACTGAACAAAAAAAAAATCCATTCGCCGAAATTATTGGATCTGAGAAAATCAGTTTAAGAGCTTATGCAAATTCATATGTTTTACATAATTTTGTCTTACATTTGTTCTAAGTTGCAGAAGCTTGACTGTAGTTAATTTCCCAGACGAAAAGATTTCGCGTTAAGTTCAACAACTCGCGAGCGGCAACAAAGTTGTTGCGGTCAACGTTGTCGTCGAGATCGCCGAATTGTCGGACGTCGCCGGTGGCAGCTGCCGGGGTCCCCATCCCCATCCCCATCATGATTGGTATTGGTTCTTTATCAGGATCTTGTTTAGGCCATCTCGGTGCTTTGTTGATTTTGACTTTGACTTTTAATGCGCCATTACTTGTGTGTGTCCGTGCTGGCGACCTTCCCTCCGGCTTATCATATCAGCCAGATCAGGCCGAGTTTCACTTTTCCCTCGCCGACTTCCCAGCCATCCTTAGTCATCGATGAATCTGCTGTGGCTCTTGTTGGAGTGCTTGTTTTATTGTTTGATATGCAAATGATTTTTAATTGTGTGGTCGCTCCTTCTGGGGGCTTGTTAACCCTTTGAGTCCTCACGTGTCTTTTTTGATGGAAATTATAGAGAATGAATGGGTTCTTTTCTATGCATTCCTTGTAATTTAAATACATTTGAATACTTACTAATCAGACACAAATTCAAAATATTAAAGATTTTTTTTCTGTAAATAAATTTGTATTATTTTTGATTGCCTTACATATCACTAAAAACTTAAATGACTAATTCGTATAGCAATAAATATAGGTATTTCACGATAGCTTGTAAAAGTTCATACCTTTGAATTTCACAATATTTGGTACTTAAAATAAAGAATTATTGATTTTGAAATGGTGTGTTTACTTAAAATAAATTTCTAAAAATTATTTATTATAAATACGGTATTTAAAGTATTATCTTGTACTCATTAGTGTGTTAAAATTGAACGGTTATTAACGCGTTAACACAACAGAAATCCCTAGATAATGATTAAGAAACCTTGTTAATTTAAACCTAGTCATTGTGAATTAACTTCAACTCCATTTAGGACCACACAGGAGTCTGTTAAATGAGTCACATCTTCCGCTGGAAATTTAAGTAAAAGTACTAGTTAAGCCCCAATGGCAAAGTAAATTCGAATCGCCCCATTTTGGCACTTTCTTTGTGGATTTTTTGCGGTCTGTGGTTTGTGGTTTCTCGATTTCCGCTCCAAGTGGGCGGAGCACACATATCTAAGTCGGC
Organism: Drosophila fuyamai; assembly: GCA_018153365.1. Taxonomy (NCBI): domain Eukaryota; kingdom Metazoa; phylum Arthropoda; class Insecta; order Diptera; family Drosophilidae; genus Drosophila; species Drosophila fuyamai. The sequence goes on along the minus strand of JAECXW010000116.1, from coordinate 6,330,330 downwards.
TCTAACGAGTGCTTAAGAGAAGGCCTCCGGCAGAAGAGATGTTAAATTTAAGAGCAGGGCAAGAGAAACGATCGGGGGAACAGAGAAACTGGGAAAATTTTACCGGAAAGTGAAGAGAACTCCACTCAGGAGGCCGAAAAGTGCGCGTAATTAAAGCTGGCTTCGAGTGCAGCCAAAGGCCCGCAAATCAATCAGTTGGGCAGGTGCAGCGGTTTGGGAGCCACTGGACGACGGGTTTCCTTCCACGGAGGTTGTTCGTGCTATGTTATGTGCTATGTCGGACTGTCATAAATCAAGGCAAAGAGTGTGAAATTTTTTCGCCATCTGGCCCCGACTTGGCTCGGCTTCATTAGTATTTGCTAGCCATGTTCAATGTGCCGCGCTTGGTCGGCATTTTTAACCATTTATGACTTAATTTCAATTATACGCATTTGGCCAAAAATATTTGTTGGCACTTTGCAGGCAATTAAAATAACAACACGTGCAAAACAGTTAACGAATTTTTCCGACAGCCGATGATATGGAGTCTGGGAAATGGATCAATATTTAAAGGTTAATGGCCAATCGATTTTTTCAGGGCTAAGCTGTTGGTAAAGTTCAAAATTATATAAAAGAAAACCTAGTATTACTGAGCTAAATGGGAAATATTGTGGAACATGATAAAATTAAAAAATATTAAAACTAAAACTAATAATACAAATAAAATGTAATTCAATCTACCCGCCTTTTGCAACTAATTCACTTTTCAAAACAAAAGACTTCGAACACAAACTTTCGATAAATTACTACATACATATATGTACATATATCAAATCTATAAACCATCTTCTAAAATTTGTAGTTTTTCTCTTTATTGTATACACAAACTAGCATTAACAAATCTATTTAATCGCTATTTACTTTAAAACTGAAATCCAAAGAAAAAACTATCTGCTGCTATCGAAACTTCTGTGCGAACTGATTTTGATTAATTATAAATTCTAAACTGAATCGTGGCTAATAACCATAATTATGTTCGTTCGCTGATTTCAGGCATTGTAATGGCCACTTGACACACATTTATGACCGTTCTTGTGCCCAATCTGTCGGATGCCGCACCTTGCGGAGCACATACATATCTCCGGATCGAAGTCCCAGACAGCAAGGTGCAGGAACAACGCCCCAAGAAGCCCTCGACCCCGAGGCCGGTGGCATCGATTTTAGAAAGTCCGCCGAGCATTAAAACGGTAAAGCCGCAGTCGAAGCCTTTTCCTTTTGGCCAGTGCCGCGTCAGGAGCGGAAAAGCAAAACCCCAGACCGAAATCCGAAGCCTATATATAACTCGATGGCAAAGGCAGCCGCATAAATTTCATTGCAGACATTTGGCCTTTTATTAATTGTTTGACGGCGCCCGTGCCCATGAAGCGGGACCTCCCCTCCCCTATCTCCTCCAATCCCTCCTGCCTTCCGCCTTCCGCCTCCGCCTCCTCCTACCTCCCACCTCCCACCTGCCACATGGACCAAGAACCAACCCAAGTGAAGCGGCAGCTTCGGGAGCAGCCACTGCAACTGCATTTTCCTCTCTCTGGGCGTGATGAGAAATTTAATATTGGCAAACGGATAAAACCGCCAGATAATTATACATTTTGAGTGGCCAAAGCTGCGGACTTGGACTGAAGTTCGGAGTCTTTGGTTTTGGCTTTGGCTTCAGATTCAGCTTCAGCTTCAGCTGCGGCTTTACAGTTCATGCGCCCCATGATAGTATAAGATTTCATTTCATTAAAGTGCATCACGACGGACAACGGCCAATGGACGGCAGGCGGAATCAATGAGCGGCGGCTACATAGTAGCCCCGGTTCCCCGCGGATTTCCAACCCAATCCCATTCCCTGCTAGGCAGCTACCAGCAAGGAACACTGTAAAAAAATCGTAGATCCTTGCTTTAAAAATCTATTCAATTAACTTCCATTTGACAGGATATAAAAATATATTATGAGGCCATGTAAAAATTGTAATATTTTAATAAGAATAAGGTTCGGACGTTTTGAATAAAATATTTAACAATGTTAATGTTTGTACAATAATTGTTACGTATTTATATTAATAATCAGGATTTTAGATTTAAATCATATCTTGGATAATAGCCCTAAAAAATTTTGTATTCTCTAAATCTGAAATATGGTTTTTATTTTCTTAAGATTATTACTTAAATATTAAATAAATATTTTAATTTAATATTAAGATCAGACTTTAAATAATTTTAGAACAACCCTTAAATATGGCTATTAAATGCTTTGAGCTAATAAAAGGTGTAAATGGGTGCTTTAAGATTATCTATCCAACAAAGAAAAAGTAGAATGGGGAATGGAAAAATGTATTTCTAAAAAATGTTCGGTCATCGTCAAAAAACTTTACTTTACATATAATATTTATTATTGAAGTGTACCTACCTCGCTTACTTTTCTTCTTATTGGCAGATTACGACGGAGGGGTGGCCGGGACGTAGCTGGGCAACTTATAATCAAATCCGATAAAAAATTTCATTATTGCTCCACAGCAGCAGCAACAACAAAAACCATAACTGTTTTACAGGTAATTTTGCTGTTGTTGTTATGATTGTTGCTGGCTGCACTTAATTTTCGCATGCGCACTGGAAACCGAGCCGCGCAGCAGCTCATGATCGCGATTTCTTGATCTTCCGTCTTCCCATCCCAGAATGGAAACCTCCCCAGCCGCAGATCCAACAAACCCCCGATCTCCGCCTGATACTTTTCGCTCCCGTTCGTGTGCGGACGCCATTTTGCGATTGGGATTGGGTTCTCAGAGGCCAGAGCTCGGAGTTATAACTACGGAGCCACAAAGCCACTGGAGGTCAGTTGGGTCCGCAGGAATAGAAAGAAGCTTTGATTCGAAATGGCAATCTCTGGCCTATCGCAGCCGCTGCTCCAGCAGCACATAAATTGGGACGTGATTATGAAATAATTGCAATTCTGTACTTTGGACTTGCGCAACTAAGCTAAGCCACAAGGTAAGGCCACACCGAGAAGAACTAAGATGAATTTTAACATCAAAGGGGTATCATTTATTTAAAAAATAAACCTTTTGGTTAGGTAAAAAATAAAGTAAATGATTTAACAAAAGGAAAACTTGATTAGAAGAAAAAGACATTAACAGAACAAATGAATACGCCGAACAAAACATTATTTTTACGTTCTCTTTGGGTAAAGTCTGAATTCATGTTGTAAACAAGAAATGGCTCTCGATCGACTCTCCTGGTGATGCTGATCAAGGATATATATACCTTATAGGGTCGGAAATGTTTCCTTCTCTGCGTTGCAAACGTTTGGCTGAAATTATAATACCCTCTGCAAGGTTATAATAAAACACAGATTCTTATAGTTTATGGAAGATATAGATTTTTATACCCTTGCAGAGGGTATTATAATTTTGGTCAAAAGTGTGCAACGCAGTGAAGGAGACATCTCCGACCCTATAAAGTATATATATTCTTGATCAGGATCACCTCCTGAGTTGATATAGCCATGTCCGTCTGTCCGTCTGTCCGTCTGTCTGTCCGTCTGTCTGTTTCTACGCGAACTAGTCTCTCAGTTTTAAAGATATCGAATTGAAACTTTGCACACACCCATCTTTTCTTTGCACGCAGTATATAAGTCGGAACGGCCGGGATCGGCCGACTATATCCTATAGCTGCCATATAACTGAACGATAGGAAATGCCATAACTCTGCTGTTTGTAAAGTTAGGAAGTTGGGATTTTCTATGGCTTCTTTATTTGGCCAATCAATTCGACCTACCAAATTTCATAAGGATCGGCCGACTATATCCTATAGCTCCCATATAACGATAGGAAATATCATAACTTTGGTGTTTTTAGAGTTAGGAAGTTGGGATTTTCTATGGGTTTTATATCCGACCTACCAAATTTTATAGGGATCGGCCGACTATATCCTATAGCTGCCATATAACTGAACGATTGAAATTGCCATAACTTTGGTGTTTTTAAAGTTAGGAAGTTGGGATTTTTATTAGTATTAAGAATGCATCATATGAATAATTTTGGAGAATATTATTTACAGAATATTCTGCAAGGGTATATCAACTTCGGCTCCGCCCGAAGTTAGCTTTCCTTTCTTGTTTCCAATATATTTTTATGGAAAACGTTCTCCAATACTTCTCGGTATTAGTTCAATGATTTTTGTAAAAGCTAAAGTGCCAAGCGAAGACTTCAGATGAATCTAAATTATAATTAAATCGAAACAAAACTGATATTATTTTTCTGCGTGGAAAGGCAAAAAGGCAATCAGTTGGCTCCGTTGGCTTCGATTTGCACCTTGGGGAGCAACAGCGACCACTTCAAATGGGAGCAGGTGACAGGCGACAGATCGGTTTCAGTGTGATGAGGAAGCAACTTCAACGGCAGCAGCAATAAATGCAACCGCACTAAGATGCTGCTGCGAAACTGTCGCCAGACAAATCAAACGAAATCGCTCTGGAATACGCACTGCCATTAAATTAACGCAAAAGAAAACCGCTTTCATTCATTAGAGGTTTCAAGGGAACCGTAACCACAATCAATTTATGTTTTTCAGTGCTCTTCATTGTTATACATTACAAATTATTTTTTAATGTAAAAAGAATGTTAAAAATTAATCAAAGCCAAACTTTAATTATAATAGCTTTATTTTTAAAACGCATTTTGTTCATAGCCCATAAACTGTGATAACATTCAGAAAACTACTATAACACAGTTTGAAAGCCACTGCGTCCGTGAAAAATCCCTCTTGTCGAGATTACACCTGATCCACGTGGAACTCCCCCAACTCATTTGCATCCTTGAGTCCCTGAGGGGCCTCCTGGACAGCCTGGTCGTCCGCCAACATATGCAAATTAAATATAATTTCAACACTCGCATTTTTGTTGACTCTGCTGCCGACGGCTTCTCCGCCTCGGGTCCATAATTTACATGAGGTTAACACGCAAGCGAACAGCAGACAACAACAAAGAACCGGCCTTGATTATCAGCGGCAAATCGAATGCACGCACATGTGAGAGGTGCGAGGGGGTTTGGGACCAGGGGATCTTGGAGCAGGGGCAGGGGATCTGGGGCAGGAGCATGGGCATCCGCCGAAAAGGAAGTCAAGTTTGAAAAGGCTGAAAGAAATTCTATTACAATGTTGAAATATTGCCAAATCATGGCTTTGGTGTAAATAAATTTCCACGCCACCACTCGCTATGACCGCTGAACCTGGATGGATGGAAATGGAGGATGAATCGGAAAAGTACAGGATGGATAGATGCAGGTACACATAAAACTATTTGATGAAAAACAAATTTTACCATTTTTTGCAGCTATTACTAAACTGTACTAAAAAGTTATTTAAAAATTAGGATATATTATGTTTTTAGATCTTTATAATACAAATTCAAAAGAAAACTATTTTAATAGCAATATTTACAGTAATTTTAGTAATAATGGGTACTACAAAAATTTTACATATTATAAATATTCAATTATTTTATAGTTTTCTATTTATAAATATGGTTAACACAAAATAAAATCAAGTGAAACGGTAGACCGACCGTAATAATATGTATCATGCTAAAATATTATGTGCATTTTACAATTTAGTAAAGATATACAGAATGTATGACCCCCAAAAATGATATTTCTTTCTCTGTGATCAGGAGTACCGGGAGCGGGCATGGAAGCTAAAGCCCCTGGCCATGTATAAATAAGTAACCTGATCCCAGCAACACGCTGCCTCACAGGGGCCCAAAAACGGCACACAGCTTCGGCTTGGATGGTTTAGGATTGGGATGGGATGCGGTCCCAGGTCCCATCGCATCGCATCGGATCGGATGGGATCGGAGAAAAGCGGAACCCGTTTGGAGCTTCTGCAGCAGCAGCGTCTTGCGGCATTTTGATTTATAGGCGATTTATGCACTTGGCTGCCGCGGTGGGAGTGGAAATGGAAGTGGCAGTGGAAGTGGGAGACGTCTTGACCGAATTCATGAGCGGACACCTGGCCAGAGTTTATTACATATTACATAGTACATATCATAAGGTAAGCCTCGACAGGCACGGGAATTTCGGTATTATCGTATGCGCTAGGCGCACTCACAATGTTCTCGGTTGGAAAGCATTCGAATTCGTGTTGGCTAATACGGGTTAGTAAGGCACCGCTCCCGATGCGGACGCATCTTATCATTTTATCACGGCCTCCGCTTATCTCGGTGAATCAACAGCAATGTTTGCCACTAGACGCTGGCACATGGTGCCCTGTTGGCGAAGAACCACATTAGCCCCATGAGGCAGCTGGGCGGGCTGTTGTTCACCGCTCCCTGCTGGATCATCCGCTTTGCCTCCTCCAGGGACAGCTCCACCACCTCGATTATCTCGTCCTCAACGCCGCCGCCACTGGTGGCCTTGTCCGCATCGGTCACCTCGCAATAATACATGATTTGCTTGGCACCGGATGAGCCAACGCCAGATCTGATAGTAATAAAAAGTTATTAGTAGAATATGTACATATAAATTTCTATCTAAATTATCATGTTATGTAAGCCTACCTAATCAGATTTACTTTGTGTAATGTTTGTAGATGCTTATCTTAAATTCAACTTCTTTAATTTAGTCTATTTCTCCGACTAAAGTAATACATCAACGGTTTAAAAAACAAACCCTTTTTACTTATTTACAAATTTATTAGAGTGTAACAAAGTTGTTGAATCAGTTGTTAAGGAAGTAATTGAAAAATCAATTAAGTAGCTCAAAAAATATTCTATTGTTAAGTCTATTTCATTAAATAGTTAAGTGTTTTAGGACTTTCATTTTATTATTTTAAAGTTTTAAATGAAATAGCAGTAAATAATTCTTGACGAGTATTAAAAAGTAAAACAGGCTAAACCGGACGAAAATGTATAGTACCTATTAATTGTTATTCCAAATCTTAAATTATCAGATCCATTGCTTACCATGTTGACCAACTTACCGGTAGACCATGACCTCCTCTATGCGCTCCACTGAGACGTCGTAGCCGCACTCCTCCACCACCTCCTCCCGGGCTATCTCCACCCAGCTCTTGGACTTGTCTACGATCCCTGCACACAGTTCCAATGTGACCCCGATAGCGGGCGGATACTCCTTAAGGTCCACGTTGTCGAAGTTGCCCTGCGCACTGGAGATGATCCCATGGTAGACAGCGGGTCGGAACTGGCGCACCAGCACCAGCTTCTGGCGTGAGGTGTTGTACAGAATGATGGCCACGCTATCGTGGACTTTTAAAAGGTCCCAGTTCTTCTCCACGCCATTCTGGACGTAGTACAGCCGGAAGGGTTTCACATAGGGCGAATCCTCGGGCAGCGGGCCCAACCAGATCTTGGATACGTTCTCCATGCTGAATAGTCGGTCGTGGGGCACAAAAACACGGCAGTGGCACTAGCATCAGCTGACTGTGAAAGCTCCAACCGGCGATGAGGAATCAAAATCAAATGATAGCTTTTTATTTCAAAGAAGCTTTTTTGACGTTTACAGCCAGGCAGCAAATGGTAACACATTTTCAATTTAAAACGTTCGTTATACTATACCACTATTGAAAAAGATTAATATAATTAGTATGAATAAGAACAAATAAACTCATCGACAGCCCATATTAATAATTTACTTTGATTCGCACAGAGTTGAAGAACATTTAAAGTTTGTGATAAATCATCGTAAAAAAACGAACCACTAGGAAACTTTGGGGGCCTTGTAGAGAAAGAACCACAATAGTCCCAGTAGGCAGGAGGGGCCGCCGTTGGTAACGGCTCCAGCTTGGACCAGCTTATTTGACTCCTCCACAGACATCTCAACCACCTGGATTTCCTCGTCATCCACTCCACCTCCTTCTGAAACCTTTTGCCCATCGCACACCTCGCAGTAAAACAAAGTCATGGCACTGCTAGAGGTTCCAATACCCGATCTGTAATCCAATACACGCTCCAAGGATTTCGTGGGCACCTCATATCCGCACTCCTCCAGCACTTCCTCCTTGGCGATTTCCGCCAAGCTTTTGTCTTTGTCCACGGCACCCCCGCAAAGTTCCAAGGTTATTCCAATATCAGGTGGAAATTTCTCAAGATCAGCTTCTCCTTTGGACATTTCCACTTTTTGACCAGAATAAATTCCCTGGTAAACCGCTCCCCTGAATTGACGCACAAATATCAATTTCTCCCGGGATATGTTGTACAGCAGCACCACCACACCATCCATAGTTTTTATAATGTCTGCATGTTTTTCCACATCATTTTCTATATAGTGTAAGCGTCCTGGTTTTATCCATTTGGAGTCCTTGGGTAGAGGTCCAAAGAAAATCCGCGATATACAGCTCAGGGAGTTCTTAAAACCCGTTTTGGCAGACGAAGTGGAACTCCAGGAGCGATGGATCCTTCCGAGAATTCTAAACATGATTTGTATGTTTGAAACTCATTTTGAAATGTAAAAAATATATCGTGAATAATTTTGCAAGGGTATCGTGTATCATTAAAATTTTGGGCAATATAGCTTGCACTGTACCCTTATATTTAAAAAAAAATATAAAAATTAAATATTTAATATTTATATATTAATTTTCCTGGAGTATATTATTTTTTAGAACTGAACCTTCTTTGAGGTTATATTTTTATTAAGCTTAATTTTTATAAATAAAGACGCTAAGGTTTATTGGAAGAGAAGTATCATTCAGTGTAAGACATCTAGTTAAATAAAAACGAATATTCCTTAAAAATGGTGCGGACTTAAAAAATATATATTTCCAAGTGAGACCGCATATGGTTTAGTATGTTTTAGAGCTGAAAGGTAGTATATTTTCGTCGCGCCACATTGGTCACACCACACATTTTCACATCCAAATTTCGGGACGGAAGTCGGTGCGTAAAGCCATAATAGCCCATTTAAGTTAGATAATAGCTCTTAAAGCCCCGAAAAACCGCTCCTGCAGCTGGATACGAAACCGATAGCCCCATAGGAAAGCGAACCACGAGACAACGATGCTCCGATCCCGACTGATTCAGGCGGCCAGCTCCGCCCAGCGGGCGTTCTCCACCAGCCAAAAGGCACTGGCGGCCAAGCAGATGACCGTGCGGGATGCCCTAAACAGTGCTTTGGATGACGAGTTGGCCCGCGACGACCGGGTCTTCATCCTCGGCGAGGAGGTGGCCCAGTACGATGGTGCCTACAAGGTAAGACTGGCGGTACCATTTGACCCGTCCCCTGATTACGTAAACACTACCAGGCGGTTGCGCTGACAGCTGATGCAGGCGGATAGGATGGGGGAAAACGGTGGTCTGAGGGGTGATATGTGCGTGCTATATGTACATATGTAACTACTGATAATGGTTCGGAATAGGACGGCTCGAATCTGAATGCGTGATCGAAATTGGCAAGGTCACGCAGAGTGTGTGTGATTGTCTGCTGATAATACTTGATTGCCCCATAAAATCACGATTTGTTTACCCATCTGTAAGAAGTTTAGGTGCCGGCATATGTATGTATATTTTTTAGCGAATCTGCATTTATACTGGATTACTTTTTTATTTTAATTTTCTTTTTTACAACTTATGCTATTTGTTTTTACTGGCCTTGGGATTTGGAGACCAGTTTTTAATTCACTTACTAATAAATAAATAATAATAAAATAAAAACATAAGACAAGAGAGAACGCTATAGTCGAGTGCCTCGACTATTAGATACCCGTTACTCAGCTAAACAACTTAATATAAATACGCCTTCTTGTATGTTTTTCGCCGCTCGAGTTAGCTCCCGATTTTTATGTTAAAATCTGTACCCAGGGAACACCTCCAATTTGGCTAACTTGATTTGATTTGCATAGTTCTTGGGATATAGTTCGGTATTGTCAAATGAAAGCCATCGCAATTTCCTTTAATAGAAATCCTTATCGAGAATTAACATTGACTCTGTTGAGCACCTTGGCCCGCTGTTCCAAAGTCATCCGTTAGATGGCGCTATTGTGCCATGAAAGGCGGAAATGTAGGCGCTAGCCAGGCTTAAGTGTTTAATGGGTTTTTGGGCGTTAGAGTGGGCGTGGCAAACTTTTATTTGGCCAATCGATAGGTATTGACGAAACAAATACATATAAAAAAAATTTTTCATAATAGCATCAAAACTGTGGCCACAGCTTGTGGCTTGTGGGCGTCAGAGGGGGCGTGGCACCATTTTGAAACAAACTTGCGCTGCGTAGGAACTCCTAAAATCTACATGCAAAATGCCAATCTTCTAGCTTTTATAGTTTCCGAGATCTCAGCGTTCATACGGACAGACAGACGGACAGACGGACAGACGGACAGACGGACAGACGGACATGGCTAGATCGACTCGGCTAGTGATCCTGAACAAGAATATATATACTTTATAGGGTCGGAAACGCTTCCTTCTACCTGTTACATACTTTTGCACGAATATAGTATACCCTTTTACTCTACGAGTAACGGGTATAATAAACCAAAAATTCTTTCCATACATCCAGATTGTCATTTACTCTGTCTAGATATTATCTATTTATTTTTTGTCAAATAAAGTTTTCCTTTGCATAAATAAACAAGGTTTACTTATACGGATTTAGTACAACTTTAATTGCTATTGTTTTATATTTGTAAACGATACAAATCATATATTTAAAAGTCAAATTGATTATACACAACCCCTTTTCACGCAGGTTTTTGAAATCGTAACTTGTCAAAATAGTTGTTATATACCTATGATTAACAAAAGAAGAAGAGATCTTCATAGAAAAAGCACATCCACTTCATAATCCATTGAATAACTAAATTTTGTTACATCTCAATTAATTCCCTTTCCTTCTGTTTCAGATATCCCGTGGACTGTGGAAAAAGTACGGCGACAAGCGCGTCATCGACACGCCAATCACAGAGATGGGCTTTGCCGGCATCGCCGTTGGAGCCGCCATGGCTGGTCTGCGTCCCGTGTGCGAGTTTATGACCTGGAACTTTTCCATGCAGGCCATCGATCACGTGAGTTCCTTCATCCTTTTCCAAAGAACCACTCTCCGCACTCCAGCAGTAGGCTAACCACTCATATTATCTCATTGCCAAAAAAAGTGAGAATGACACGAAAATCCAACTCAAATGCCCCAAAACTCCACTATCTAGTTAACAGACCAATTCAAGTGCAAGATCAGACCGCGGCGCTTAATGGGATAATATGGGTGGATTAGCTCCTGCCCCAGCACAGATCGGACCTCACTAATCCCCACCCATATTATCCGATTACGTGCAGGCAAAAATGCTTAAAGGTGTCAGGCCGCCAGTCGGGGATCGCCCTTTGCCACTGAGCCGCATAATTGAAAGTCCTCGTTCCACCTGGCTCAACGAGATCAACGACATCTTGCACAGAGATCGAGTGGGCGAGGTAATTGCCCCGCCCATGGACAAAAGCAAGCCAGACAAGATGGAGGCGGCTCGTCTCATTGTGATCCGTCGGCGCAAGATGAAGAAGCACAAGCTAAAGAAGCTGCGCCGCAAGATGAAGTTCGAGTGGGCCAAGGTGCGCCAACGCCGCGAGATGCGCAAGGAGAAGGCCTTTCAGGGCAAGCTAATAGCCCAGATCAAGCAGGCGGAGGCTTTCAGCGCAGAGCAGCACGTGGCCGAGATCCTAAGGCAGGCCAATGAGACGCCATTGCCGCGGTTCTGGAAAGGACGCCGCCTGCCAGCATTTATCATTAAGCAGAAACTAGGCATTAAGTGAAGACCGAGACAGAAGTAGAGCAGTGTTTAACCAATAAAGTGCGACTTGTATTAACTTGAATTGGCGAGATTGCAGTTAGTGGGAGGATTTATTAAACCATTGACCATTTTTAACTTTGAACTATCATAATTTTATTCCTTGTAATACAGTCATGGTTTTTTTTATGAAATATTCCTTTATAATACCTTTCATTAGATCATTAACTCGGCGGCCAAGACCTTCTATATGTCCGCGGGTGCCGTGAACGTGCCAATTGTGTTTCGAGGTCCCAATGGAGCTGCATCCGGAGTGGCCGCCCAGCACTCGCAGTGCTTCGCCGCGTGGTACGCCCACTGCCCTGGCCTGAAGGTCATCTCGCCCTACGACTCGGAGGATGCTCGTGGCCTGCTGAAGGCTGCCATCCGCGATCCCGATCCAGTGGTATTCCTGGAGAACGAGCTGGTCTACGGCACCGCTTTCCCCGTAGCCGACAACGTGGCCGACAAGGACTTCGTTGTGCCCATCGGCAAGGCGAAGATCATGCGGCCGGGCAAGGATATTACCCTTGTGGCGCATTCCAAGGCGGTGGAGACTTCACTGCTGGCGGCCGCCGAGCTGGCCAAGAAGGGTACGATCTGCTGTTGCTTCAAATAATAAGGAAAGAAGCTAATTTTTTTTCACTATTCAGGCATTGAGGCCGAGGTCATTAACCTGCGCTCCATTCGTCCCCTGGATACGGCGACCATCTTCGCTTCCGTTCGAAAGACCCACCACCTGGTCACCGTGGAAAACGGCTGGCCTCAGCATGGTAAGTGATTAATATCAGTTGAAATATTGGTAATTAAAATGATAAGGCTGTCACAGAAATCTCTAACAATTCAAAATCACTTTAAAATCATATCCTGAGATCTAAGAAACCATTATTTATAGTATATATAAATATATTTTCTACATTATAATTTTGTATTCTTTGTAGGTGTTGGAGCTGAGATCTGCGCCCGCATTATGGAAGACCAGACCTTCTTCGAGCTGGACGCCCCCGTCTGGCGCTGTGCCGGTGTGGATGTGCCCATGCCCTACGCCAAGACGCTGGAGGCGCACGCCCTGCCCCGTGTGCAGGATGTGGTGGATGCGACCCTTAAGGTTCTGGGCGGTAAGGTGGGCAAGGCTGTGGCCGCCGCCAAGTAGGGATCCATATCCAGCCGCACGATCAGTACCCCATGCTAATTAAATTTACTGTCCTCGTCGAAACGCTGCCGCTGGTCTAACCGAGCTGCCCTCCAAAATAGTGCACCGAACTGGAATCCGAAAACCGTAAATTGAATGTTTTGGAAATTAGACAGCACCGACCATGTCTATTGTTTCTTTTTCAAACATTCTAGTTTAATTATTTGGTTATAGAAATCTCTTGTGAAAATAAACGAAAACATTTAAATACGCTAATCATGTGTGTTGTGTATTTGGTTTAAGATAAAGCCAAAAAAATGTAATTCAAAATAAATGGCATGTAAGTTTTATATCCTTAAAGAATAATTCGACTTACAGTTAATGTATATTATTGTAGTGTTTAATATAGTATTTCATTAAAAAAAACACTTAAATGCATAAAAATATCCATTATGAAAGTAATTAGAGAGCTTAAATTATCATTATTTTTTTAATTTAAAATCGTCGCGCACTTATGGTGCAGCCCTGGAATCCCCCGCTTTCCAGCACTGCCCCTCACCCACACTACCGTGAGCGTTGCCCAACACTGACAAAATCTACGCAGAGAAAAAGTGGATTTCTACTGAAACAATAACAATAGATATAAATGCGATGCTCTTGCTGTAATGGCAAGTAGCTCCAGCTCCGACGAAAGCTGCAAGGCGCCCGATAAATTCCGCATTTCCACGGACTCCACAAATGGCGAGGACGAAGAGGATAGCGATGTAGGATACACAACAAAGCGCAGGCCATTGGCAAAGGAGCTGCTGAAGAATGCAAGCGAAAAGGATGCGGGAGCCACCGCGGGGATGGGTGCGCATCAAATGCGTTGCCCACTGTGCCACAGCTGCAGCGCCAGCCGATTCCACTGTCGCAATTGCGTCAGAAACGGAAACATTACTCACAGTCAGGCGGAAAGGCCCGAAAGGTTTGCTACCAACCACCGAGCACCTTATCGGAAAAACACATGTAATATTGATCGATCTTTCTATATTTTAGTCTGACAGAGAAGCAGCAGCGTTATATTACCCTGCAGGCGAGTCTTAAAACCTTCAGCACGCGCTATGAACGCCTCATCGAGCAGCACCGCTCCAACGAGGATCGCCTGATGGCCATCAAGGCCAAGCGGAAGCAACTAGAACTTCTTCAACAACTAATCTCTGGCACGGGACAAAAATTGCGCGTCCTGGGCGAACGGCGCGATGAACTGCGTCGGGCCAATGCCGAGAAGCGAAAGAACCTGCCCAAATACCCGGACAAGGTCAAAATGCTCGAGGACTACGTGTTGGACAGAGTGGAGAAGATAGAGAAACTAAGGGAGACCCACCTGGGATTGCTGGACAGCATCAAGCAGGCTGCACGGAGGGGCATCCAGCAACTGGTCACCTATATATTTCCTATTGCCGAAGTGGTTCTCAAGGAGGAACAGCAGCGGCGAGCAAGCGTGGAGCGTAGCGAGGAGGCGGAAACCATTGCAGCTCTGGCTGATGCCAAGAACACCTCGTACATACGCGGGAAATGGGTTTTCCATGGCAGTGGAATCAGTGAGGTCCAGTATAGGATAGTGGGTCCTTCGCTTCCCGCCAACGGTGACTACACCGCTTACCTAGACTGGCTGGCAGACAACAAGGATGATGTTCCGAAGGCCACGGCCAACGAGATTACGCCGAGTCGTTTTGAGGCCTACCGTATAGTGGGCGCTCTTACCTACACGGCGCAGCTGACACAATTGCTCAGCTTCTACCTTAACGTGCGACTGCCGCACAAGATCGCCTACGGAGACTTTTGCCGCAAGCTGCTCAATGAGGAGCAGTTCAGGCGTAAGATCTCGCGGCTGAACTCGAACATTATGTATCTGGCCTACACGCAGCAAGTCAAGTTGCGCGCTCTAAACGAACATCACACACTAGAGAACTTGCTGGCAATCCTGGATCTAGAGCGCAGCGATCTGGGGCGCTTTGGCCATTTAGACGTCACGAACGCGCCGCTGATGAAATCGGTGGATTCCCTACTAATCGGGATCGAAACGGCCACGGAATCGGAGTCTGAGGGTGAGTAGGTCGAACCAAAAAAACTGGATTAATGCCTTGGTTCTATTGAATGCCCTTTTTTAAACAAAAATCCAATAACCTTCTTTAATCATTTTTAGATGAAAACTCCCTGCGTATGGACTGGGAAGCTGTGCCTAGTCTTACTCCGCAGCCGGAAATGGCGGATCCCAATCTGATGCCAGCGGCCAACCAGCAGTCCACCATCGCCTTCGTGCGCATGGCGGCCACATCGGTTCTGCGCTGGATCAAATGATTCAAGCGCGCCCTCCCAATCCTCCGGCAATTTCATCATCAGGCACGTGTGTTATCTTTTACAAATTAGGCTAAGCGATTGTTTCTATGACAGCGTGTCGGAGTCGGTCGGCTGTCGCTGATTTTAGCATTATCTTTCGGTTTACAGAACAAATTTTTTATCGATTCTGTATACATTATCTGCTGTGTAAAGAAGGACCTCCTTTGATTTACTTTTATTACATAACTTATTCGCCTTTATTTAATAAAAATGGTTCTCTATAAATAAATATATATATATAAATTTGCTTTATTAATGTTTGCAAAGTACACTGACTTAGTAGGTAAACGACTCAATGAAAAAACAAAAATTAAACTGGTGCAAATGATTGGAAGGCAGACACAGCTGCGAATGAAACCTACCTAGAACCAGCCCTAGAATCTAAGTTAAGAATCGCAAGGGAGCGAGCTGAGTGACCCTAGCTAAATGAACTTTGTGGGCAGTTGTTGCGTGGGCGGGTGAGCAGCTCCTGTGGTGGTCATCACCTCGTCGGCAGCGCTGGGTTGCGGCAGGCTGGGCTTAACAAATACTTGTGGCAGTGTGTTGGCAGGAGCTCCCACCTGGGCGGCTGACACGGACACGGATCCGTTTGCCAGTAGGTCGTAGCGCGGCGAGGCGTGACTCATCGTCGAGAGAACTATGGCGGCGGCCATCGCCTCTGGGTTGTAAAAGGCCGTCACTGCAGCCGGCAATGGCTGCTGTGCGACCGGACCCGATTGTCATTGGCGCGAGGGTGTATTTGGTGCAGAGGATGCCATTCCTCCGCTTGATCCCTTGACGGAGGTTGGGGAGAAGGCAGAATGCATCTGCTTCTCGAACTCCTTCAGATTCTTCATTATATGCGCTTTAGAGGTGAGATCATACACGGGTGCAATAGATCTGGATCTGTTGTAGATGTACATGTTATTCGCATTGAAGCCAAGAGATCCATTGGCCTGTCCCACGGCTCCTCCTAAGGAGGATCTTCCTTTGTTCTGAGTCTTATTCTTGGCTTTTGGCTGGACTTTCCGTTGGGGCTTCGAGGCAGGGAACACTCCCACGATCTCCACGCCATCCGATTCGCTGCTGCTCTCCCTGCCGACCGGCGTAGTCTGGGCAGCCTTGGAGGTGGATGTGATGACGGTAGTGGTGGCAGCCAACTGCTTGGACGTCTGTAATATTTCGCTGGTACATTGGTAGTCATCCAAATTGATCACATGTGGCGAGGGACGCGCTCCCACGATCACCTTGGCCTGGCCGTCGATGGGATGCGGACTGGGATTCCCGCTCGCAGCCAGGGTGGCCGCTGTAATCAGATTGTAAAAGTTACTACTTGTGTTAAGGTCCATTTTTCGGCTGGGCGATGCCAGATCCAGAACCGTACTAGCGGCTGCCACGGCAGCAGCATTTAGGGCGGCTGCCTGGGCCGAAGTGCTTGGCATGGAGAGCAGCGTATCCAAATGGGGCAGGTGGTTGTTGTTAATGCTAGTGGCTGGCACACTGACTGCCGCCGTGGCAGCCGGCGCCAGCTGGAATTGCGGGTGCGGTAGAAGTTGCGGTTGTTGTGGTAACTGTTTAGCCACCTTTTTCTTTGGAGGCTTGTTGGACTGCTTGGGCATCTCCATCAGCTTGCGCTTTAAGCTGTTGGAGGAGGCACTTGTAGCTGAGTCCGTGTCGGAGTTTCCCCGAGATCGGGGCTCCTCCACTGCCTTTAGATAGCTGCTTGCCTGCGGCATTTGTTCAGAGACAGAAACAGCTACAACAGGTTTCGGAGATGCGGACACTGCCGGCGCTTTTGACTTTTCCTTGGCCTTCAGCCTAGCGTTCTTGTATCGGGATATTTCCCGCTGCAGTTCATCCAAGCGCATCCAGCCGGACGGCCACAGATCCACCACCTTCTCCTTGAGATAACAGTTAATGAACTCCTCCATTGTGTCTTTGCGCTTAGCCAAAAAGGGGAAGGATGGCCAGCGCGCCTGGTAAACGTCGTAAAGCAGCTGGCGCAAATCACTAGTCCATTGGAATTTCTTGCGTGGCATCTTTGGAGGCAATTCCGAATTCACATCCGCCGCTCTGAAAAGGATTAACAAAAGTTAAAGGATTTAACCATTTTTTCAATCATTATCTTACGCCTGTTCCGCAAAAGTGCGTAGTTCCGTTTCATAATTGGCTATCGCTTTGGGCATAACAACCGCTACAGCCCGCCGCAGTTTCTCCAGCACAATAGTTGACTTCTTTTTTTCTTCCTTCACGCGCACTTGCTTTCCCTTGCGCAGCATGTAGTACTTAGGAAGCTGCAACTGGTATTCGATGTGCGAAAACACCATGTTGCGCTCGTTTCGATCAATGCACAGCACTGCCTCGTAAACCCTGGATAAGATAAAAGGATTACAGGCCTATTAATATGTAATAACTGTTGCAACTTACCGAAGCAGCAGGGGCGTGAGCTTGGCATCTAGGTTAAACTTCTTTCCGCACATGTCTCGACTCCTAACATCTTCTTTGAAGTTGTTGACTGCAGCCATAATATCCGAATCCAGCGTGGTGGGTAGCAGGGTATCGGCGGTGCGAAGATCTTGAAGATATTATAATTATATGTACGTAAATAACTTTAAAAGAAATGACTTAAATGACTGCTATCTTTGAATAACAAGATCATAATATCGAGAAAAACAAAAAGATTTATATTCGTATATTACTAAAAACAATAGAGCTATGTCGATTTTGCGCTGCATTTGGCATCGTTTCTTTGGCAGCTATATGAAATTAAAATCGGACAACAATAGATTTTAATTTAATTAAAACGAACAAAGTTATAATTTTTTTGATTCTTTTTTCGATTGTTGCTATGGGAGCTATATGATATAGTCGCCCGATCCGGCTCTTTTCGACTTATACACTACCTGCAATAGTAAGACAACTTTTGGGAAAGTTTCAAGCAAATAGCTTCAAAACTGAAAAACTAGTTTGCGTAAAGACGAACGGACGGGCGGACAGACGGACGTACGGACGTACGGACCTACGGACTGACGGACATGGCTGGATCGACTCTCCTGGTGATGCTGTTCAAGAATATATTATAGGGTCGAAAATGTCTCAATCACTGCGTTGCAAACTTTTGACTGAAATTATAATACCCTCTGTAAGGGTATAATAAGATAAACAGAAAAGGTCTATTCTGATTCTATTAAATTTCTCGGAATGAATTATTAGTTTTAATTTTAGTAACTTACTTTCCTGTCCTTCTTTGCCTTGTTGGCCGGCCTGTTTGTCAGCCGTGCCCTGCTCCGTGCCCGATTCCATATCGCTGTTGTCGGGGCTGGAAATGTCCGAGGATATGCACTTTAGCTCGCCGTTGACAATGCCCTTGACAGCTGCCGTGCCGCTCTGCGACTTAAGAAAGTTGTCCCGCTTGGCTTTGAGCATGTCCTTGACCGTTGTCGTTTTGACCACCTTCTTCAGAGCTTGAGCCTGGGCCTGAGCCTCAGTCTGGGGCTGAGGCAAGGCCTGAAACTGGGATTGAGATTGAATCTGGGACTGAACCTGTCCCGGCTGTTCTTCCGTATCCGAAATCTCCACAATATTAGGTCGTGGCGAACTAGAGGATGAGGAGGTGGTGATCGGTTTAACCGGTGGCTTCTTGCCGCCTGTGGTAGAACTGGAGCTTTGCTTGGTTCTGCTTGTAACAATGACCTTTGGCCGCTTGGCTAGATGATTGTCTTTAAACTTGCTGCTGGACTTTGCAGTGGCAGCAGAGTCCTCATCATCAAGGCTTTCGCTCTCGGAGTCGTCCTCGGAATCGCTTTCGTCCTCCTCTTCATCGTCCTCCGAATCACTGTCCTCCTCTCCTTCGTTGTCGTCATCGTTTTCATCGTCATCGTCGGATGACGAAGATGAGCTTTCCGAGCTGGACGAGACCATGCGCTTGCGTGATCGCTCAGGCATTTTGATGATGGCATCAGTTCGCGTGGTGTAGGACTTCTTGGTCAGGTTCTTGAACTCTAGGGCTCCGCAGTTGATGTAGAAGCCGCCCTCAAGTGTCTCCGCCTCCTCCGGGATAATTTCATCATACTAGAAGGGAGAGACAGAAGTGAAAGGTAAATTCTCATAATCACTTTTTGAAAGATCATTAAATCCTAAAAGGAATTGTCTTCAAACACAAATAACAAGAAGGCTTCAGAAGTTGTATCCTTTTTAAATCGTAAATGCCTATTTTCCACATATTATAAAATCAATACGGTTATTCATTGTGCTTTACACAATATGCAATGATTCTTAATATATCACAACAATCTAAATTTACAAAATTAGGTCACAAATGCGTTTACTATCATTATTATTAAGTCACAAATATCTGCTGTCTATTATAATACTTACAGCTTCCGTGTTGTCGATGAAGGAGTCCGACTCATCGTAGCCCATTCCAATGTCCCGATAGTCGTTCTTTTTGCTTTTGCCCCTGCCGGTGGCATAGGAGTTGCCATACTTGGCCTCCAGCTCCTTTGCAATCCGTGCCACATCGTCGTCGTTGTCGGCAAATGGATCTGTGCCAGTGGAACCGTTGCAAGTGGTCACCTGCTTCAACTTTTTGGCCTTTTTCTGTGGTTAAGGGACTTTTAGATGGGGTTCCCTTTACAGATTAATTCTCTCACTCACCTTCTCCAAGTACAAAAGACGGGAGTAGTTAAACTCGGGATACTTGTTCGAATCGGTCTCAAACAGATCGAGCTTGATGCGGATGCACTTGGCGGTCTTGTTGGTGGGTTTGGAACTAGTGGATCCGGCGGAAAGAGGAGTATCTGGCTCCAGGATGTTGCTACCAAAACGCGAGAAGCCCACATCGCCCTGAAAGATCGAGGTGAGGGTGACGCGCTTGTGCTCGCCCCCCCTCGACATATCCGGCGGGCAGAGTTACGGATGTTTGGGTTTATTCGAACCGAAGGGCCTTCCCGCCCTTTTTTCAAGAGCCGCGTGTTCTGCTTTGTACTCTCCCTCTGTTTCTCTCTCGCAGCAAAACAAAAACAACTGAGACGTCGGTGCTCCTCCACCTCCTGTTAACTCTTCTTCTTCTGGGGATGTCTGTTTTAGGTTTTCTGCACGTACACCAAGCAACCACTTAAAAACCGTGGCAATTTCACTTTTAGCTGCACTTAGTTGGCCGACCTAAAATGGTTATCAGCATAAACAAATAGATGACCTGCGCCGATTGCACTTAAATCCGTCACTCTTTATACGCCCGCTTTGCAGCTGCATCCGCCTACCACGGCCACGAATAATTGTCACTTTTCTGGGGGGAAAGAAAAAGTGGAAACTTTTTTGGGGGGTTTCCGAATTGAAGAGCTCTACCGGCACGAATACAACACAATCTCTATCGGCAGGACACCGGGATTACACACACTGGATCGATGCGATTAGCGGAGATATTTGAACAATAGGGCGCTTGGCGTTTTGCACGGCCAAAAGCGGGATTCTTAAATTGTTTCTTATTAAAATCCGTCCTCAACGCTACATTCTCTCCTCTCCACCCCTCTCCTAAGATCCGTCCCTGCTTTTGGCTTTCGCAGCCACGTTGCTCAGCACTGGTCGCGATTTTCGCAAATTACATGCAGCCATTCACACCGTGCGCAGTAAAAGTTGTCACTGCAATGCAACGTGCGGTCTAGAGCTCAGCAATTCAAATTGTTAAAGTTATTTTATTTTTCCAAACTATACTTAATATTTTTTTACAATTCTTAACGTTTAAAAACTTTAAAATTATGTTATAATTTATAAACTTACTCTAAATGTAGTTGTGATGAATTTTTATAAGAAAATCACTATAAAACCAAGAGTCTTACAATAATGTCCTCGATAATATGATCGTAAATTGATTCATGGATTCAGCATAAAATTTGCTTTTAAGCATAATAATTTTTAATAAAGTATTAAAAATACAGATCATTTTTTCATATCCAAATCATAATTAATTTGTTGGAGTGATTGATTCTTGAATGTAACCACAGCTAAGTAAAAATAAAAAATG
Source organism: Drosophila fuyamai (assembly GCA_018153365.1). Taxonomy (NCBI): domain Eukaryota; kingdom Metazoa; phylum Arthropoda; class Insecta; order Diptera; family Drosophilidae; genus Drosophila; species Drosophila fuyamai. Next base: position 6,309,042 of record JAECXW010000116.1, on the reverse strand, counting down.
ATAATCCAAGTAAAAGTGTTAGCTGGTTATTATTATTAATTTTTTGTCGCCGTACAAGATGTAAGACAAAAGGACAAACTATTGCTTTTTTTAATATATAAGCCGTGAATTTTTTTTTTGACTCCCTTATTGTTTTCCGCAAAAGTATATGAAGAGTAGCGATGTATTGTATAGCAATCAATATTACATATGTACATATGTACTTGAGCTTATTTGCTTGATTTTTTTGTCACTTGACAGGCATTAAAAAACTATTTCACTTATGTATATACATATGTATTTATTCTGCAGTGCTTCGTCAGTGCGAACGCATTATAACTAGCAAAAATCTGTAAACTAGCTAAGCCTAGCTTAAAAGCAGCCAACACACTCAGCACCAGCTGCAATGCATCCCTGTGCAGTAAGCACATAACACATACATTTCAGGTTTGTTTTGACCAAAACTCGACGTTATGCAACACTGCTCGGGCCAGCTGCTCGTTATTTGGGGCCGCGGTGGGGTGTTTTTTTTTGGTCCGTTCAGTATTATTTCGTTTGTGGAGTTGTTTACTTCGTTACGTGGGAATCAAGTACTCGCCTTTCAATTAACGTAAGTGCAAGTGAGTCGCAGTCGCAGTACGTGAGCTGGGGGTAATATGCGCCTGGCCCAGCAAAAAAGAGTTTGCATGCACAGAAATTCGGTCGAAACTGCAAGCTGTTATTATAACGGGAATGGCCAGTGCTTGTTATCGGTTGAAAACGATTAGGATTGTGCAATTAACAAAAGTGTGCCGTGCTGCTCTTTTCTTTTTTCAATCCAATCCCCAAGTGGTACACACTCATACATTAATACCTATGCTGCCTATATGCTTGCAGCCCCCATTTGAAGGTTTTACACATATATACATATTTATCCAATCCAACGAGTGCAAGTGACCGACGTCCAAAGAGCAACGTACGGAGCTCCGACAAAGGTTTCCCGCTTTTAGTGGTCCGGTGACTTTCGCCGGAGAAGCAACTCCGTTCCAGAAATCGAGCTCAACAAAAGGCCCCCACCCACACGATAAGAGTGATGAGACAATAAAGGAACATAAAGAAGTTAAGGAAGTTAGCGAAGAGAAGAGTGGAGCTCCTTTGTCACATCTTTGGAAGGTGAGTAATACCCAGTTCCCATTAGTATATTACTGGGGCCTTGTAGCTGCAAAACTACAAGGAAAATCGTTCAAATAGGAAACAAGAGACTATCATTCTGCGATAATATCTGGTACTGCTTTCTTTTATCTAACGTGACGCAGTCTAAGGTAATTACAGTGCACACTTGATTCAGTGGCAGCATAGGGCGTTGATATACATATATACACATAAATTGGGAATTTCAATTTTAAAACTAAGAAATAATATAATTTAATTTTTTTTACAAAAAAATGTTTCAAAACTTTTTAAAAGAGAGTTAACGCACTATTTTAACTTGACTAACCAACCGAGCCAAAGAAAAGTTAGAATTATAATAAATAAAAGGGCTTAGGTTTTTTTATTAGTACGCTATAAAGAAAGCTTATGTATATAAAGGAAAGTGCACTTTTCTGAGACCTCACTTTATGAATAATAAGCTTCAAGACATTGAAATATCCAAAAGCACATATCGAAATGGAGTTACAACAAACGACCTTGAAACATGTGACCTAAACTGCCTTGCCAGCCAAAATTGGTTTTCATTTTTCCTATGAAACGCAGTGTTTGTTTTTGGAAATTCATCCATTAATGGCGGCAGCGCGTTTTCCATTTGAAATGGACAGAAGCAACAAACAAAAATTAAGCGATACACATATAAACCACTGGCAGCAACAAGTGAGCGTACAAAATTTAATTCGCTTTTAATGCGTCATTATTGTCAATTTGTAACATGCTCGAACTGCTTTTCTGTTACGTTTTTTTTTTGCTGATTTTTAGCATCCCAACAAATTTGTATTGTTCACGATTCGTTATCAGAGATTATAGACAAGGGAAGCTAATAAATGTATGATCATACATACATACATACGTATGTGTATATCAGCGATGACCTTTTAATGACGAGTTCAATTTTTAAATTAAAATATGTATACAAGACAATATTAATTATATGTCCACAAGTAAATATTTAAACAAATTTAATTCTAATTAAAATACTTCTTTTGAAAAAAGGAGGATTCAATTTGAAAGAGTATTTTAATTATGTAAAAAAAACAATGACGTCACACTGCAAATTACACTCTTAAAGATAATACATTTCTTTAGAATTGATTTATACGAACTTAAAAAACTTTTTCTCACAATAAGACAACGTGGACACACTTAATTAATTAATTAATTTCTTAATTTCCTAATTTCCTAATTTCCTAAAACAACAAACACAAATTGATCGACAAAATAAACAATTTATGTAGGTGCATACATGTTTTTTTACTGGAGATACGGATAGTCTCAGTTAAATTTTTGTTTTACCATGTGGTAATACAACATTTAAACTATATGCAGGAAAATTTTAATCCAAACATATTGAAAAGTGAGTGACGGCACCTCGAAAAAAAGTGGCTTACGGTGAACATCGTAACTGGTCACAGAATCATTGAAATTTGTTGTTGTATAGATTATAAATAGTAAAAAAAAAAACTCGACAGCGTTACCTGAGGCATTTAGTAAAGAAGTATTGTGCAAATGCGTTTTCAAGTTTATCACTCAAACGAACATTTGCTTTTGATAAAAAAATGCATTCTAACTGGCATTACGTATTTCATGAATTATTTTAAACGGAAATATAATAAATTCGTTAATATGGACATATTTTACGGGAGTAAAATACATATTAAAAATGTAGAAGAATCAAGAGAAGAGACGCTTAAAACAAGTACAGAACAAAATATGTAAGTAGATCATTGACCGAACCTAGATAAGATCGAATCACATTTTAACGCTGACATTTTAAACGTACTTTCCCCATTTACGAATTGAGTACATAAAGTGCCGCGGGTAGGTGCCTTCACCACCAACACGACCACCCAGCAGTATTTACTATAAGTTTGCGGTTCATTTTTAAAACGATGACGCATCTACGGAAATAAATTACATGAACTACACATGACAGCCCAGGCTCATTTCTAAAGAAAACAACCATAGATAACAGTGTCTAATAAAACGTTCGATTCTTCTTGGACAGTTTTAGTGAAGAGCGATGACGGAAAGCGTGGAACTGATGAATAAGTACGGCGAGCCACTGCGCTACGACCGAAACTTTACAGGACCGCGGCAGCGCGATCGCAGCTGCACCGATGTTCCCTGTTTGCTGCTTTTCGCCCTCTTCCTGGCGGGCTGGGGCTTCATTGCCCAATTCGCCATCAAGGAAGGCGATCTCAATAAGCTGTTGGTGCCCACAGACTCCTTTAACCGAAAATGTGGCTTGGATTCCGGCGTGATAAACAAGAAAAACCTGTTCTTTTTCGACCTGAATCAGTGTATTGATCCAATTGTACCCCTCACAGGATGTCCCACACCGCAGGTAAATCATGAATTGAAATTAAAATAACAACTTTACAATTCAAAGCACTTTATTCACGTAATACTTCCATTTATCAATATAATTGATATATTACATATCAATTGATATATACATACACTAATATACCAACTTCACTAAACCTATATGTTGATACTTTTCATACATTCAATTTAAACTTTTTAAAAATAAATTTATGTATTTTTAAATACTACAAACTATTTCAACAGGTGTGCGTGGAGACCTGTCCGAGCCAGACTTTTGTCTGGGACACGATGAAGGACAAACTCAGCTTTGCGGAACTGCACAGTCTTCTTATCTGTCTTTCGGAGGAGCACAAAGCTCAGATTCGCACCAAAGAGGACATAGGGAATGCAATTAAGCTGAATCAATGTGCGCGCTGGTACATCAAGAGTGCACCATTCCTCAAGCGATGCCTCTTCGAGTTTTCGCAGGGAGTGTGTGATTTCATTCCGTCGTTCCTGCTGCAAGGAGGAAGATCACGACGGGGGCTTCACCTAATTCCAGAGAATGCCACCTCGGAAGCACAACTGCAGGCCCAGGTCTTGGCTTTGAGCATGGCGGAAGCCCAGCCTCTAGTTGTTCCACAGGCGAATAACAAACAAAAGCCGGTGGAGGAGGAACCTATCATCCAGTGCAAACGCAGACTCAATGAGGCCGTCATTAAGGAGAAAATGATGCAGACGGACACGCGGCTAGCCAAGTTAGTGGGCAACATGGTGGCCCACTTCTACAATGGAACCCACGACGCCCAGCGTTTGGGAGAGGAAATTGTCGAGGATCTGGTCAACTCCTGGTCGATAGTCCTGGTGGCCTGCTTCTGCACTCTTGTTGCCTCACTGATATATATAGCTCTCATGCGCTGGCTTTCAGCTCCGATCCTGTGGTTTTCCATCTTCGGCGTCCTTATCGGCCTCCTGGCAGCCATCTACTACACCGTGGATCGGTACATCTTCTGGGAGAAGACTGCGACAGTGCCGATACACGGCTTGAACCTGCATTCTACGGTTAAGAACGTTCTGCACAACAAGAACACCTGGCTCTACCTGTCCATATTTCTTGGCGTGTGCTTCGTAGTTATCCTGCTACTGGTGATTGTGCTGAGGAAACGCATCCGTATAGCTATTGCTCTAACAAAGGAAGGAAGCAAGGCTGTGAGCAGTGTTATTAGCACAGTGTTCTTCCCCATTTTCTCCTGGATACTCTTTATGGCCGCAATTGTTTTTGCTATTGGCGTAGGATTGTATCTGGGCTCAATTGGAGATAATTCGTTTAAAATGGTTCGTCAGTTGACAGAAAACGGTGAAGTCACCACCGAGGACTGCCTCTGCGATGGTGCAGCCATCAACTATACAGTGGGTGCATCCTGTGATCCGAAAGTGTTTCAGCAGAATTGCTACACTCGTCAGACAGTGTTTTTTCAGCAATCACAGCGGGTAGCCTGCTCACAAACCACCTGCAGTTTTGACACGATTATCAATAAGCCTCTGATTAAATGGGCCATCTTCTACAACGTCTTTGGCTTTCTCTGGCTGAGCTTCTTCATCTCCGCCTTCAGCTATATGGTGCTGGCTTCCACGTTCGCCCGCTGGTACTGGACCTTCAAAAAGCGTGATGTTCCGTATTTCACTCTTACTAGGGCATTCTGCCAAACCGCTTTCTATCACTTGGGCACTGTGGCCTTCGGATCGCTTATCCTTGCGATCGTACGACTGATACGTCTGGTGCTGGAGTACATCCATGAGAAGCTGAAGAAGTATGACAATGCGGTGACACGGGCAATACTGTGCTGCATGCGATGCTTTTTCTGGCTGCTGGAGACCTTCCTTAAGTTCCTCAATCGGAACGCTTACATCATGTGCGCCATCCACGGCAAGAATTTTTGCAGCAGTGCCTCGGACTCGTTTAACCTGATTATGAGGAACTTCCTGCGTGTGGTGACGCTAGACCAGGTCACCGACTTTCTGTTTTTTTTGTCGAAACTGCTGCTAACCGCGGGAGCGGGGGTGTCCACCTACTACTTCCTAGACAATAATCCGGCCATTATTCAGCTACATTACAATGAGGTGCCCACCACGGTGGTAGTAATTGCCGCCTTTCTTATAACTAGCGTGTTCTTCGGTGTGTACTCGACGGCCGTGGACACACTGTTCCTGTGCTTCCTGGAGGACTGTGAGCGAAACGACGGCTCGCCGGAAAAGCCGTACTTTATGTCCAAACAGCTAATGAAGATCCTTGGAAAGAAGAACAACCTTCCGCCGCGCCAGCGTCGCGGGAAGTAGGAGATTACGACAGGAAACGGCAGTGCAATTTATCAGTTATTTAAGATATATAATATATATATATATATATGTGTATTTAACCGAACACGAAATCAAAAAGAGTTGTGCGCGATTGCTCAACGGGCTGCAATAGGGTTTGCATGAAATGCAGACTTCTTTGCCAATACTTTTAATCTTTAATTTAAAGTATATAATACGCCAGTATCCATATGTGAAAGTTGTGCGGCTAGACGTGCGTTAGGACATGTGATAGGCGCGGACCATAAAGACCAAAAGCAATACAATGCAATAATAAGCATATAGAAACACAAATGAACATATCTCACATTCATAAAGCTTAGGTTAACGATAAACTTATATCAGTTTGATTATATTTTTTGAATTTAATAAAAATGGATTTCATTAAAGTCATATTTGCCTGTTTTGTTTTTACTTTTATTATGCGACCTCCATTCCATTCAGCAAAAGCTCAAATCACTAAATATACACTTTTGGTATTCATAAAATAGTCAGCATTACAGTCATTTAATATCACCTGGCATTCTTTTAATTACAGTTTTCCATTTATAATTTCAATTTTTTTAATTAAACAAAAAGTCTGATTTTGCAAAAGTGTAAAGACCGGAGAAGCCGCAATAAAGAACAGTAGCTATAAGGATTAATGACTTACAAATAACAAATAAAAGTATATAATAAACATTATTACCGACTCAAGAATTGTGTATTTAAATAAATCTTGCATACGTTGGACCAAAATGGGAGCAACTCTTCTGCTAAAAGAGAAGTCAGCTTGCCTACTGTTAGCTGTATTTTAACATAAGCCTACTTAAATACTCGGCATGCAGAATGACATTTTTAGATCTAAGCTTCGCGAAGTCAACTTTTGAAACATACAGTTCCGTTGTGGATAACATTGGAAACTTTATTTTTTTACCAATCCTAAACAAAATGTTTAATTATACAGTTACCCGTATCGATTTAGTTTACCAAGCCTCAACAAATTTTTTCAGTATTTTAAAGAAAGTTCGATGGATATTATGGCTTTTTGCAAGACTTTCATTTGTTCGCTCGTTGGGATTAATATTTCTGTCATTTGTAATACAATTTTTTCCCTTTTTTTGGACTTAGTAATTTGGCTAAATTAAATTTTTAAACATAATATTCTAAAAGATTAAAAGGATAGGTCGTAAGCCGTGTTCCATTTTCTACTGGACAATCTTAATACCTACAACATTCTGTTGTCATTCACGATGGTGCGACAGTCGAGGAGGACTGATCCTTCAAGGGTCCGGCCATTAGCTACACAGTAGGTGGATTCTGTGATCTGAAAGTGTTTCAGCACAATTGTTCCATTTAAAACCACAACCACATATTTGCCTAAAAACGGTAACAGCAGTTTTGCAGCGATTACCCAACAGTCTCTTTTTAAATGGGCCATATTCTATAACGTGTTTGGTTTTTTCTGGCAGAGCTCCTTCATCTTTTTGCCGTAAGTAATGCTAGCCACCAACGCGGGGGTGTCAACATGCTTATTTTTTCCTTATAATCAGAATATGGGGCTCGCCACAGTGGAGGAGTTTGCAGTTTTTTCATAACGTATGTAAGTATTCTACGGGGTTTACTCGACGGCTGAGGACACTGTTCAAGAGTTTTCTGGAAGACTGCGGACGAGGCGAATACTCGGCGGAGAAGTCCTTCGTCATGTCCAAGCAATCAAAAAAGATCCTGGATAACGGCGACCGATATTATCAGCTAGTTATAAAAATATAGTCCAAAATCTTTGCCTATTGACGGTATATTTCAAAAATTTTAAGTTAGTTCACTTTTATCGATGTTAAACCATTCATCTTAGAAATTCAAATTTGTAAAGTTGGTATTTAGCGAAAAAGCTATAAATTAGTATATATTTATAATCAGATTTTGCGATCTTTCATTGCCTTCGACTACAAGATATAATCTTTAAGCACACTGTCGCTGATGTTTTGCAGGTCATCATCACTTCCGATTTGATCAAAATCAAATTTATGCGAGACGTTTAAAGCATTCCGGTCGTTTTCCGCGTTCAAATTGGGTTCGAGAGACAGAGAGTCCTGCGAAAGAAGAAATGAGATGTTGCGATAAAAAAACTGAAGTAAAATCGATATAAGATAAATAATGTAAAACTATTATAGGCTCACTGACATAAACGGTTCTGTCGCTAAATGTATCCATCTGGTGGGTTTCAGTGGAAGGTACCAAGGCGTCCAACCGTCCGGATGGCGAGGTACTGAGGTTCAGGACATTGCGCGACACCTCTAGAACCTTCATCACCGCAGCGTTCTTGGCGACCAGGGAACTGTTGTTTTGGGAAGTGTGAGGAATTCGTTCGATGCGTGTGCAATCGCTGGCGCTTAAGGGCGTAAAGGGATCACTTGGATCCGCCAGTGAAGCTTGTGGGGAAATCACCGTCGTTCCCGGCACTGCTGCCTCATCGAAACCGAAGGAAGCCTGCATTTGCTTCCACTTGCTTCCTAGAGCAGATAAACTCGGCTGCGGCGCCATCTTGACCTTGGAAGTATTCTTGTGGATGGTGCGAAGCATTTGCATGGGATCGTTGATCTTAGATCGGTTCAAAGTGCCATTGGGATCAATTCCGATCGACTGGTCGAGGGTTTTAATCTTGTGCGCCGATCGAGGCGGGGCAGGGGCTTAAAAGAGTTAATTAGTTTGAGGGTCAATAAAAGATCGACCATTTCTCTCACCAAGTAAGCTGTTGCTTAACGCATCAAACTGTTTCCCGTTAAAATCGTCTTGAAGAGCAAGACGCACTGGAGCGGTGCGGCCACTGCCACCCGCCAAATCAATCCTTATAGGAGGAGTGGACACGAACTTGGAGGTGATGAGCGAATCAAAGCGCGGCGTGGCCGGCTCACACAGCTGTCCTCGGGCGGAGGAACTGCCGTTGGCACTTCCCTTTTCCTTTTTGGACGGCTCATTCAGTTTTTTAAGTAAATTGTTGAGCTGGACTTCGGATTGAGTCAGTTCCTCACGCAACGCCTGCAAGTCAGTGGTGACAAACGCGTTGGACTCATTGTAGTGATCGTTGGCATCCAGTTGCTCGGCGATCGTACCGCTGACGCGATTGAAGGCGTTTACGAGGGCTTCCATTTTTGAGCCGGCCAACTGATCATAGAAACCTGGAAGAACGCTATAATAGTTATAGGGGATTTAATGGGCAAGAGAAACATGTTTCCTAATTGCGAAGATCTCTTACCTCCTTCTGTGTCTGGATCGCAGTCGAATAGGACTCGTATGCCCCGCAGAGCCTTGTTCACGGCCTCCTTGCTCTGATTGTTCTCCGCCTGCTTGGACTGAAATAGTTCTATGACCTCCTTGAGGCCGCATAGAGATTCCTCCAGATCTAATTTCTTTTCGGTGCGTTGGGTCATCACCCGCTCGACGCCGAGTGCAGCGGTGGCTTCAAAGACGTCCAAAAAGCCATCGTCCACCAGTTGCTCCTCGGGCACCCCCATGTCTGCAGACAGATCAGCAGTTAGGCGCCTAATCTTCTGGGTTTTGTGGCGAAGCAGGGCCGTATTCTCTTCGAGATTGACAACGTACACCGATGAATACTCCTTCATCAGGACATTTTGTCGAGACATGACCTTGGCACTCACATTAGGTATTCCAGCATCCTGGCCGACTGACTTCTCGCGCTGTTTGATCAGCTCCTGGATGACGAACCTCACAAATTCCAACAGAAAGTTTATGAATCTCATCCCACCGGGCATAACCACCAGATAGGACTTGATGTTGGCCCAACGCAGCTGGTGTTTTTCGTTAAGATACTTCAGGTACTCCACCGTGCTTGATCGAAAGTTGGACTCCGACTTCTTGTCCGTAATGGGCCAAAAAAAGCGACGCTTGAACTCGGCTGGATCCAGCAGGCGGAAGAGGTAGTGCATCACGTGGACAAAGGCCACCTGATTGGGTTTAAGGAACATGTCCCAGGAAACCAGTTTCCGCAACTCATCCGGCAACGGATGCACCAGTGCCAGACCCTGCAGCTTCCTGTGCAGTTTCTCGCTCTGCTCCTTTTCCTCGGCCTTCCAGAGCGCAACGGTTGTGCGATCCATATTTGTAGTCAATTATCAAATAAATTAAATAAATATTAAAGGCAAAGGAAAGATGGCGGTTCGTTTGATTTTTTCCCTCTGCTTTTATTTTGTGTTACGCAGTGTTACCAGGTGCCAAAAGTAAATACATACCAATAATCCGTTGCCAAGAAGATTTAAATTGAGATCCTGCTTTTTTACAACAATTTCACAATTTGTGTATTAATAAAATATATTTTTAAAGCTAAAATATAAAAAAATAAAATATTTAAGAATTTTCTGGTATTTTTGGAAAAAATCAAAAAGTTTTTCGGGTGGTATATTTCAGTCGACTAACTACGGTCACACTTCTTAGTTTTCTTTTGTCGGGAATTGGTCGGCCTTCCGGAATATTTTTGACGAATTTATATTTATTTTTAAGCTGTTGGTAATTAACTATTCAATACTAAGTGTGAAAATAGCTATTGGCCAACTTAAAGGATTCGTGAAATACCAAAATCCCAGTGATTTGGTGACCTTTTAGGAGCCGTAAGCCTTGACATCGCGGTCCAACGCAGCACTTTCTTTTTGTCTGCAGCAGAGAAAAATCAATATATGTATGGGGTATAGAAATCGAATCTCCGCATACAGTATAGATTACAGATATCGCGACGAGGGCAAGTGGACGCCCCTAAACGATAATCAATTCAGCGTGAAAATATGTATACGACAAAGCCGCAAATCTTTCAAAGAAACGCAGATTTTGTGACCGTGAATCATTTAATTCAACTGGAAACTATTACACATACATATTTTCTGATTCAGTGTACCATCTGTATTCACAGATATTGGGGATCGGGCTGCCACAATGGGTTCCCTTTTCCGGAGTGAGGAGATGGCGCTATGCCAGCTCTTCCTGCAGAGTGAAGCAGCCTACGCCTGCGTTTCCGAGTTGGGCGAACTAGGATTGGTCCAGTTCCGAGATGTGAGTATTACATAAAACCGCGGTCCAAATCAAAGCACAAAGAAAATGTTAACTAACCTCATTAATAAATGCCTAATTCTATTATAATATATTTCCTTTTAATGTTAAAATCTCGTAATATTATCTAGACACATACATATGTACCTTCTGTTGAAAGAAGTTCTTAACAGTATATTCAGTACATTACAATTGTTTAAAAATATTTAATATAATGGCTGAAAAAACTCGAATTCCAATGTTTACTTAACCTAAGTAAAGGATATAATTTCCCAGATTTCTATAAAAATAAAAAACTTTTCCTAAAACCACAGCTCAATCCGGATGTGAACGCCTTCCAGAGAAAGTTTGTCAATGAGGTTCGTCGCTGCGATGAAATGGAACGCAAGTTGCGTTACCTAGAGAAGGAGATCAAGAAGGACGGTATCCCCATGCTGGACACGGGGGAGAGTCCGGAGGCCCCTCAGCCTCGCGAAATGATAGACTTGGAAGTGAGTGCAAAAGTCAATAATATACACAGATAATATTATTCAAATTTACCAAACATTGTTATTATTTTTTCCATTTTTGCTATCATCTTTTAAAACTGTACGGCTTCTTTTCTTTAAGGCCACTTTCGAGAAACTGGAGAACGAGTTGAGAGAGGTGAATCAGAATGCCGAAGCCCTGAAGCGCAACTTTCTGGAGCTGACAGAGCTGAAGCACATACTTCGTAAAACTCAGGTCTTTTTTGACGAGGTAAGCAGACGACAAATAATGGGTCTCAGCTAATATTCAGCGATCGGTTACCGATTTCCAATTAAAATATACCGGCCAGCACAAGTGGCCGATAACTAACCTACTTTTCTAAGCAATAATTAAATTCCTAACGGACAACACAAGTGTGGCAGCCATGGCTTCTAGTTACATAAGCAATCTTTCCCAGAACCACACACTAAAATGTTTTACCCCGACCACTCTGCACGAATCTCCACCCTGTCCTTCTCCGTTTCCAAAGGCAAACGATGTGTGCTTTACCCCGCAGTTTAAGTTTGTACAAATTCCCTAATTGTGCGTTTGATATCAGTTGATGGTTATTGTTTCTGGCAGATGTGTTCCTAAGTACTCAAACAAAAAAAGGATATTAACAAAAAAAAAACAAAATATAAAAAAAAAAATGTTATTTTACTGTTTTTATTCATTCTAAATTAACTCGTATGATAAGTCTAAATCGACTGCAAAATTAATTTACAGTACAAAAGCCAAATTATTATGTCAAAAATTAATATAACAACCTAAAAGGCTTTAAAACGCATCACATTTTTACTTTTTTAACCAGGAACACATCTGTATATTACTTTTTCAAGTGTTTCGTTTCTTTCCACACTCTGTTTATATATACATAGATGTTTGTACCAGCTTATTGTTTAGTAATAATTATTTGATATTTTTGGTTATTTTATTATGCGTTTTCTACATTTTGTTTTTCCATATCAATCAATACACAATCAATAAATCAATCAACCAACCACTCCCCGACCAAAAATCAAAAACCGAAAATACACAAAACCGCACACACCACGAACACCTAATCAAAACACCACCCAATGCCACGCCCACTGCCGGTTGTGTTGCCAAAAGTCGGTGCCCACGGTGTATAAGTCGAGTGGCGCATACTCATCTAGCAAATATCGGCGCTATCCGCAGATGGCCGACAACCAGAACGAGGACGAGCAGGCGCAGCTGCTGGGCGAGGAGGGTGTCCGGGCCAGCCAGCCGGGCCAGAATCTGAAGCTTGGGTAAATATTGATGTGGACCTGGGACAACGGACCGCGACGAGATCAGGGGAAAACTAAACTCAGGCCAAGACCTACTCGCTCTCGCTCTCCTGCTCCTCTCACTCCTTGCTGCTGTGTAATAAGCGTCTATGTCCCCTCCATTTCAAATTTATGAGTGTCCACGTGATAGGCTATCGAATTGATTTCAAACATAAAGCACATACTCTATCTGTTTGCTCTGGTGTCGGTTTCCAAACTCTATATCCAATCCAATCCACTTCCCCCACAAGCCACAACAAAACCCAAAGCCACGAGTCGGAGGCGGATCTACTAACCTTTCCCTAAGTGTTAACCCTAAGCTAACCCGTACATTAGTCGAGTCGAAATGACCTTTGCCCACCATTCACAATTTCTAGCAAGAAGGCGGCGTAAACCAAACGACCGAGTCGATGACCCGCGCCTTGATCACGGACGAGGCGCGCACCGCTGGTGCCTCCATGGGTCCCGTACAGCTCGGGTACGTATCCAGCAACCAGCGTCCTAGTTTAGGCAGGCGTACTTTCGGGCTTAGGACATTGCTCCTTGGACAGCAAAATATTCCTTGGGCGAAAAATAAATTTCCTACAACAAATTATTATCCATTTAATATGCCTAAAAATAAGTTGCAAAATATTTCCATTTCCATGTATTTTATGATAACATATCAGGTATTTACCAACTATAATGTCATTCACTATTTCTGTATTTAGAAATACTTTATTTTCTAAGGATTTCACTGATTATATGTGGATTAGCATTTTGAAGACTATAGTTCCATTTATTTTGTATTAATTAGGTCTTTGCTTAATTGATAAATACTTCATGAATTTGTATAAAGTCTAGACTTATCTTTCCGCCCAAGGAAGCTTTTACTGTACATAATCTTTTTTAGCTTTAACCAACGAAATGCCACACAAAATTATTGCTTATTGCCGCCAACGCCTAACTAACCAAAAGTCAAAGCAGCTGCGCAGCCAAAGAGAAAGATTAACCGAACCATGTTCATTCATTCCGACCAGCTTGGAGTCTCTTGGAGTTTCGAGCAATAATTTTCTGTGCAAGATACCAAAAAATTACACATAAAAAACAACTAAATTAAACGTCGTTCTCTTCTTATGCTCCTATCTTCCCCGCTCAAAAAACGTCCAACCGAAAACTTTTGTTAAATATCTAGTTATATGGAGAAATCGAATGAACGTGAGGATTATCTTCCATGGTTGGTACCCTGTCCCTTCCAAAACACAAGACTAGGCCAAATAATCAGTCAAACTCGTATCCATTAGCCAACGAACTGTGCCCATCAATCGTATTTGTATCCGTATTCGTATCGATCGGTCAATCAACTGTATATAGAGACATGTCATTAGCTTCGCTCGCCTTGCCTTGCCTCCCAGCACTATCCCGCATCCCGTCCAGATTTCAGAGTGCTAACGTCTCACCCATCACCCTATCCGGAGATCCTTCCACCCAGTTTCTCATTCATCCCGATCGCTGCTCTCGCCTCGCGCGTCCATTGGTAACTTGTGCTTGAGAGTTTAGTTTTCCTTGTTTGTCGTAAATAACCGGAATGACACTGTTGTATAGCCGTAGCAGAGATGTGTTCCTAATCGCTAATTCTCAATCCTCTTTAGCTTCGTGGCTGGCGTCATTCTCAGGGAACGGCTACCGGCTTTCGAGCGGATGTTGTGGCGTGCCTGTAGAGGTAACGTCTTCTTGCGTCAGGCGATGATCGAAACTCCGCTGGAGGATCCCACCAATGTAAGTCCAAAGTAAAAAACTAAACTGCAATAACTTTGCATAATAAAGTTATAATTGGATTTATATTTTTTATGTCCAATGTTATTTACCTATGCTTTCAGTCAAGATATTAAATTGGTTTAATATTTTCAAAGCTATTCCTGTTACCACTTGTAGCAGAAAATTTGTATTTAAATAACTAATTTATACCAACAAAGGGTAAACCAAATTCATTAGATGAACCATATTTTAGTTAAGATTGACTCTTACCAAATATCATATTAAAAACTAGATTCCCTCAGTATACTAATTAATTCTCACCTTTTAAATTTCAGGGCGACCAGGTGCACAAGTCCGTGTTCATCATCTTTTTCCAGGGTGACCAGCTAAAGACACGCGTCAAGAAGATCTGCGAGGGCTTCCGTGCCACACTTTATCCATGCCCCGAGGCTCCTGCCGATCGCCGCGAGATGGCCATGGGTGTTATGACGCGTATTGAGGATCTGAACACGGTGCTCGGCCAAACGCAGGACCATCGGCATCGTGTCCTTGTTGCTGCAGCAAAGAATCTTAAGAACTGGTTCGTCAAGGTGCGCAAAATCAAGGCCATCTACCACACGTTGAATCTCTTCAACCTGGATGTAACCCAGAAGTGTCTGATCGCCGAGTGTTGGGTGCCGCTTCTGGACTTCGAAACCATCCAGCTGGCCTTACGCCGTGGAACTGAAAGATCGGGATCGTCAGTACCGCCGATTCTCAACCGGATGCAGACGTTTGAGAATCCACCAACCTATAACCGGACAAACAAGTTCACCAAGGCCTTCCAGGCTCTGATCGATGCCTATGGAGTAGCCAGCTATCGGGAGATGAATCCGGCCCCCTACACAATCATCACTTTTCCATTTCTGTTTGCCGTGATGTTTGGAGATTTAGGGCATGGCGCTATCATGGCCCTCTTTGGTCTCTGGATGATTCGAAAGGAGAAGGGTCTGGCGGCTCAGAAAACGGACAACGAGATCTGGAACATATTCTTCGGCGGACGTTATATTATCTTCCTTATGGGCGTCTTCTCCATGTATACTGGCCTTATATACAATGATATATTCTCCAAGTCTCTGAATATCTTTGGATCCCACTGGCACATGTCGTACAACAAATCTACAGTGATGGAGAATAAGTTCCTGCAGTTGAGCCCGAAAGTCGACTACGAAGGTGCTCCGTATCCGTTTGGCATGGATCCCATTTGGCAGGTGGCGGGGGCTAATAAGATAATCTTCCACAACGCTTACAAGATGAAAATCTCGATTATTTTCGGCGTCATTCACATGATCTTCGGCGTGGTAATGAGCTGGCACAATCACACGTATTTCCGCAATAGGATCTCCCTGATCTACGAGTTTATACCCCAGCTGATCTTCCTGCTGCTTCTGTTCTTTTACATGGTATTGCTAATGTTCATCAAGTGGATAAAGTTCGCGGCCACCAATGAAAGTATGTTCAGTTTCAGCAGTCCCTGTTCCTTAACTAATAGACCGATTGACTTTTATTTAGAGCCCTACTCCGAAGCCTGTGCTCCCTCCATTTTGATTACGTTTATCGACATGGTGCTGTTCAACACGCCCAAACCACCACCAGAGAATTGTGAAATCTATATGTTTTTTGGGCAGCACTTCATCCAGGTGCTCTTCGTGCTGGTGGCCGTCGGCTGTATTCCCGTAATGCTTTTGGCCAAGCCGCTGCTTATTATGCAGGCCCGCAAACAGGCTAATGTAAGTAGCTTCTCGGTCGATGCACTCTATTACTTCCCATAGAAAAGCCTTCGATTCACATCACAACATATCAACGCACATCGCACTCCTAGCTCTCCACATTATACTAACTGCTTCTTGTTTATTTGTGTTCCCAATTAACAAAATTATATATCCCCACAACCAAATCCACACCGAACAAACTAAAACACTCCAATCCACAAACCATAGGAAGAGGTTAGTCGTGTGTCGTTTTGTTTTCCATGTTCAGTCGAACTTCTCTAACTCTAACATTTTCCATTGTAGTTTATTTGAATTAATCTGAAATTTAAGAGTATTTTAATGTCTTTTAATGGGATTTCCTTTAGAGAAGTTTGACTATAGTTTCCCCAAACATAGCTCTTATAGTCAGTCACTAATCCGAATTATTTTCAGGTTCAGCCAATTGCCGGAGCCACTTCGGATGCGGAAACTGGCGGCGTGTCCAATGGCGGATCTCATGGCGGTGGTGGCGGACATGAGGAGGAGGAGGAACTGTCGGAGATATTTATTCACCAGAGCATACACACCATCGAGTATGTGCTGGGTTCAGTTTCTCACACCGCCTCTTATCTCCGTTTGTGGGCGCTCTCCTTGGCGCATGCCCGTAAGGAATCGAATGAATTATAATCGGAATATAAAATAATTTAAACTATAACAATTTGGCAGAGCTGGCTGAGGTGCTGTGGACCATGGTTCTATCGATTGGTCTAAAGCAAGAGGGCCCCGTTGGCGGCATCGTTTTGACCTGCGTGTTTGCCTTCTGGGCCATTCTAACAGTTGGCATTTTGGTGCTCATGGAGGGCTTGTCCGCTTTCCTGCACACGCTGCGTCTTCATTGGTGAGCTATTAGAATCTATCAATACCTTATTTCCTCTCTAACAACCTGATTTTTTAAACCTCTAGGGTTGAGTTCCAGAGCAAGTTCTACAAAGGTCAGGGATACGCTTTCCAACCGTTCTCGTTTGATGCCATCATAGAAAATGGAGCAGCCGCCGCCGAGGAGTAAATAGAGCGGGATTAGACGAGAAGTTAGGAAAGCGACAACCAAAGCATGTTGAGAGTCTCATTGTGTTATATAAAATTAACTGTCCAAACAAATGGAATTTACCAGTTACAGTAACAAAAATGTACGCTTTAATATTTAATTGTGAATTTATCCTTATTATAATAACCTCAGCAAGCGTTAGATTGCTAATAATAATTAATCTTCTTCGTAGACGTTCTCGTGTTTATTAACTATACTTGTAAACTCATAAATAAATAGCAAAGGTTAGCCCCGCTGGGGGTTGGCTATAAAAATTGTTTATCTTTTCTCAATAAGTTTGTTTTTTAGAATGACATCAGCTCATTAATGGCAGAAACAAATTTTTTAAGATTTTCCGGTTGCGTCTCGTACGGTTTCAGAACTTCAAAGTCCAGAGAGGCTAGCCGGGCATCCAAATCATTAACTTTGCAGTAGTACAGATAGTTTTCAGAGGCCAATTGTTTGGCCAACTCCAGTTGATGATTATCCATGAGAGTATCATTTATCACAATAAGCCCTTGTTTCCCGTTATTAAGTATATCCATACATGTTCCGGCTCCGGCATGTCCAATAATTAGGTCCGCAGATTTTATATCCGCTATATTTGGCCGGAATTTATATTGCTCGATCTGGATTCCATAGTTTTTTCTTATTCGTTGGGAATCGTCTTCCGTCAAAGGTTCCGAATTTCCGTGCTGTATGACAAGTTTAGTGCATTTTCGATTATGCAGAGCTTTTAGAGTCGGTTCCGAAGTCACAGCTAATAACAGGGCATCGAATTTGGTAGTGCCCACGGTAATATAAACATTGTTTAAATGCATAATTGATATAAAAATAAAAAACCAGTCACAGCTGTTTTAAGTTCTGCTTCTTCTTTAATTTTGCCATTCTGTAGGCAACATTTAACGCCTTCCAGTTAAATGCCAGCCTGAAAGCTCAAAACGCCGGCAATAACCGTTACTTTTACAAAATGTAAGTGCAAAGAACTGAAAATAAATAAAAATCTCGGAAAAAAACAGCAAATAATAATATTGCTTAAAACAAAATGCTTAAATTTAATTTTAAATGTAAGTAATCTTTTCACCAAACACGCCATTTCTCGCGCCCACGCAAGAGAGTGCGAATATTTCACAGCGCGATCCCTGCTCTGGCCTTCTCGCTCATTATGCTTCCAACGCAACTTGTTTGTTCCGATTATTCAGTTCTCAACCGTTAGGCGTAACGGTTGTGCGCGCGTCTCGTCGGAAAAATAAAAACTGTGCTCCGTTTAGTGATAGTCCCTTGGAAAATTGCATTTTGATTAGTTTGGCAGCTAAAGTAAATGTGATTCGTTTACATTTAATTAAATTAATTTGGCGTCTGCAAAGTTCCAACTGTGCTTGTGTTTGTGTGGGCCACCAAAATTTGCATTGGTGTCGAGCCAGCATAACCGTAAAGGTGTGAAATAGTCTGACAAGCGGTTCCAGGACGGAGGTGAAACGGTAAATTAAATTATTCCCACGTTTGGGAGTCTACGCGTGTGTGGGTTACTTGGGCGAGAGTGTCCACTGAAAAAAAAGATATAATATTTGAGCACATAGCAACATTAATATGTAATATGTAAAATATTTGCAAACATTTACATTTCGTTGAAATATTATATCAAAATGTTTACAAAAAATTGATATGATTTTTGAGAAATTTTAATTTGTAAAATATTTTAAAATCAACGGTGTGATTTGATTAGTTTCCATAGGACAATCGCCAGTTTTCTGACCCCATTTTACTATCATAAGTGAATAAATGTTCAATTCATTTATTTTTACTATTATGAACATATCCAAATGACTTGACAAATGTAAATATCCATTTACTTTTTTTCTGTGTGGGGGTGCCGGCTGCTGTTTGCACGTTGGAAGGTAATTGACTAATCAACACTTTATTTAATTTTGTTTTTATTTCTGCACACTCGCCGTTGTTTATTTTGCAAACGGTTTTCAAGTTTGCCTCGCATCTGCTAATGATTAAAATACAAAAAACAAACACTTTTCCAACACGAAATGCTTTATATTATGAGAAGCTCACGCAGCACCCGTAAATTCGCGGGTTCGAAACTTTCCTCCCCTTATGATCGTCAATTTATGGTTATCTTTGGCTTATTTACTATCCAAATTTGTAGAAATCATCTGGCACTGCCCAAAAATTCAATTAGAGCAGCCGTGCAAATTACCTGGAGCCCCAGCGATCGGTTATTTTATTTTTTCCACACCACCCCCCAAAATATACACCCATACTCGCACACACCGGCAATCAGTCAACGGTCAATAAATTGCCGCTCTCTTCTTTCTTTGATGGCAGAGAAAAAAGCTGGGCGATTAAAATTTAATGCCTTAATCGTGGGTGTGTGAAGAGCCAATATTTACATGAATTTTCCCCCTCTATATTGTCTCATGGTTTCCCCTCGCGATTTGCCCAATGATTTGTCAATATTGGCTTTCTCTCTAACAGATATCCATGTCCTTGTGTTTATAAATTCAATACACTTAAAAGAAAATTGCGCAAATTGTGTCTTAAACTTGTCTTACAGATTGTATTTAACAACAATTAATTTATATTATATGTAAATGCATAGGTGAAATTAAAACGTCATCAGAGATTGAAAGTTACTCTTCTAAGTATACATGTACTTATCATAATTTTAATATTATATATTGGAATTTTAGTAAAATTAATTACTAAAATAAGCTGTCAAACTTGTCTTTTGAAAAATACGTAAGTACATTTACCTATTTCATTTGAAGAAAATCAGTGTTATTAGCGTTTTTCAATTGCTCCTCATTAAGGGTAAAGCTATATTCCCCTTAAAAGTAAAGGATCGTTTTAAAGTTTAAGAAAAAAATCGAAGTGTAAAAACTTTATCCATCGCCATATGCTGACACATCGCCAGCGGCTTACACGCAGTTTATCAATGAAATATGGCTATAAATTGGATCCCCAATGAGCGACCCAGTAGCCCCGGGGGATGGAGTGGGTTGATGGTGGCATCGTATCATTTGCAGCCTTATTTTAATGAAGGTCATCGTGCCAGCGTCGGGGTTGACTTCTGTACATAGTTGTCGCCGTTTAATTGCAGCAATTTGCAAAAACAGCATCAGCCGAAGGAGAAAGAGCTGGTAGCCCCAACTGGAGGCTATGGCAAAAGCTGATCAAATTAATGTCATAACTCAATTAGCCGGCGGACGTATTTGCATGAACATATAAGTTGATTTACGACGATGTTGTTGCCCGGTCAATTTGTGCTTAAACTTTTGCCAATTGATTATAACGCTGCTCTATGGAGTTCTACAGTTCACTCTTCTTGGTTACGCTACTATCTGACAGATTCTGTTAAAAGAAATTTGCCTTTAGTATAGCCAGTAGAACGGGTCCCCAGGGCCATTGACATTTTGATAAGAACATCTTCAATCAAACAGAAGCAGTTTAAAATAAATTGCTAGCTATAGAATTCTAATCCACTTAAAAAATTGTGTTTATCAAAAGATTAGAATAGAAAATAAGTAAACAAAACATTCTAATAACTCTACAAATGTAGACGATATATAATTAATAGGACTCAAACAAAATTATTCTTTCATTTAATTTAATATTAGAGCAGCACAGCCTGTTTACACCACAATCTCAATCCTAACTAATTAACTTGTATTTCAATAACATCAGTATATTCAAAAAATTGTTATATTATACCGTCAAAATGAATGAGTTTTGTTCAATAATAAATCATGAAACATATGCGAAACCATTATAAATGTGCCCGCAGTTGTACTCGTGTTTACTTTAATTCTATAGAACATCGCCTGACTTTAATTTGATGATTTGGAATACCCAACGAAGACTTGGACAACCAGACACTAACTCCGACCACAGTCCTGGATGGGAAATATCGCGAATTTAAATATATTATTTTCAATGACACTGAGTCTGTGGGAAACACCCCTTCCCATAAAACCAGATGCATGTAGATCTCAAACGGAGCTTTATAAAAAAACCCGCCAGGTAACTTAACAAAAGGTAGTTATCAAGTCAACGCGTAAACCAGCCATTAATATTTTTCCGTATTAATGCACAACATTATAATGGGTTATTTCAAATGTGGAATTGTTTACTTCAAACCTTTCTAAAAAAGATTACCAAAAAATTTAATTTCAATAGGAATCAAAGCAATTAGAATAGTACCTACAAATTTGAAATAGTATAAATTTTAAATCGAAAAGATTTCGAAGAGTGTAGCAGTGTCATTATTAGAAAATACTAACACCTTTACTTATATATCGTGTTGAATAATATATCATTTTGGTTATTAGATGAACAATGATTTTTTGCTTCTCGTTGTAATCCATACATTACTTTCCACTTTGATGATGAGCTAATGATTACGTTTTTGACAGCCCCTTGAACAACAAACTAAACAATTTCCTACTCAAAAAGTCTTCGTAAACCCCTCCTTGTGGCTTCCCCTGTCAGCCACATGGACATGGCTCATGAACAATTTACGCAATTTAATCGGAACACAAGCCATCGA
Organism: Drosophila fuyamai; assembly: GCA_018153365.1. Taxonomy (NCBI): domain Eukaryota; kingdom Metazoa; phylum Arthropoda; class Insecta; order Diptera; family Drosophilidae; genus Drosophila; species Drosophila fuyamai. The sequence continues at coordinate 6,287,268 of JAECXW010000116.1, read as the reverse complement.
AAGGGGTTGGCTCCGTGGCCAGAGAAACCACTTAAGTAGAGACCCGAGATTGCAAACTGAGTAACCTGCAGTTGAGTATCATATTACTGAGCTTTATATCATATGCCATTGCGGAAGTGGATGTGGAAGTGGTGTGCTCAGATCCTTTGTTAACCGATAACTTCTTCCTGTTTAAGAAATCGGAATTAAACTTAAGGGTAAACGATTACTTACACAAGCACAGATTTTACATTCATTTTTTATTATAGTTCCTGCTACTCTGGTTAATAATTACTATTTTAAAGATAATTTTTTCCACCTTAATTTGCAGCCGTTATGGTCGTTAAAGAGATTCCACCCCATGAGAATCTGAACATGGAGAACCGATCAAGCAACGCAGCAACGCCCACGACAACTACCACCTTCTCGCGGGTGGGGCGTCGCTATAGTCTGTCCCTGACTACTGCCATCTTATTGGCCTCCTTCTTCATTTGCACCCTGCTAGCGGTGGGTTTCATTGTCTACAACTTCGCCACATGTGCTGAACTGGAGCCGGATTCCGACGAGGATATCATTTGTACCAGTGTCCATCTGAGAAAGCTGAAAGCTGGACAGGATAGAACTCCTAAATATGATAGAGATGTCCGTTTGCCTCGTTCCATACGCCCTCTAAAGTATAATATAACGCTGGAGCCGCAGCTCAGCGGGAACTTCTCCTTTGCCGGCACCGTTCAAATTCGGATACGTGTGTTGGAGGACTGCTATAACATCACCATGCATGCTGAGGAGCTGAACATCTCGCGTAGCGACGCCACTGTCCGTCGGGTTTTGCCGGGTGGAGAGCTGGATGGGGATAGTCTGCGGATCCGCAAACAGTATTTGGTGGGTGCCAAACAGTTTTTTGTGATCGAGCTGTACGATAAGCTGCTAAAGGGCGTAGAGTACGTTGTGCATCTGAGATTCGACGGGATTATTGAGGACTATCTGCAGGGTTTTTATCGAAGCTCCTATGAAGTGCATAATGAGACCAGGTATGTTATAAATGTTAATATTACCGAACCTGCTTTAATATCCCTTGATGTATTGCATTTATAGGTGGGTAGCCTCTACTCAGTTCCAAGCCACAGACGCCCGACGTGCTTTTCCCTGTTTTGATGAGCCCGCTTTAAAAGCCAACTTCACCCTGCACATTGCTCGACCTCGAAACATGACCACCGTCTCCAATATGCCCATTTTGTCCAGCGACGACCAGTGAGTATTGCACTAGATCCGCGAATTATCATTCAGATAAAAATTATTCTCAAATCTTCAGCGCCTCCATTCCCAGCTATGTGTGGGATCATTTTGCTGAATCGCTGCCAATGTCCACCTACTTGGTGGCCTATGCCATATCTGACTTTACGCACATCTCGTCCGGAAACTTTTCTGTCTGGGCCCGTGCAGATGCTATAAAATCTGCCGAGTATGCTCTCTCCGTCGGTCCGAGGATTCTGACATTTCTGCAGGAATTCTTTAATGTGACGTTTCCCTTACCGAAGATCGATATGATTGCTTTGCCAGAGTTTCAAGCAGGTGCAATGGAGAACTGGGGTCTCATTACTTTCAGAGAGACCGCAATGCTCTACGATCCGGGAGTGGCCACTGCTAACAACAAACAACGGGTGGCCTCAGTGGTGGGTCACGAGTTGGCCCACCAGTGGTTTGGAAACCTTGTGACGCCCAGTTGGTGGTCGGATATCTGGCTCAACGAGGGATTCGCAAGTTACATGGAGTACCTGACGGCAGATGCAGTTGCGCCGGAGTGGAAACAGTTGGACCAGTTTGTGGTCAATGAGCTACAAACAGTGTTTCAGCTGGACGCCCTCTCCACATCTCACAAGATCTCCCACGAGGTGTTTAATCCTCAGGAGATTTCTGAGATCTTTGATAGAATTTCGTATGCCAAGGGATCTACTATAATTCGCATGATGGCACACTTCCTAACCAATCCAGTGTTTCGCCGGGGTCTTAGCAAATACTTGCAGGAGATGTAAGTTCTGAACTGAATTCGTAATTTATTTATTTCTATTAAATTACTCTGCAGGGCTTATAACTCCGCAACGCAGGACGATTTGTGGCGTTTCCTAACGAACGAGGCGAAGTCCTCTGGTTTGTTGGACCATAGCAGAAGCGTCAAGGAGATCATGGACACCTGGACGCTACAAACGGGCTATCCGGTGGTGAAGGTATCAAAGCATCCTAACTCAAATGTAATTCGCCTGGAGCAGGTTCGCTTTGTGTACACCAACACCACCAGAGAGGATGAGAGTCTGCTCTGGTGGATACCCATTACTTTTACCACGGCTTCCGAGTTAAACTTTGCCAACACACGACCCACTACTTGGATGCCTCGTACTAAGCTGTACGAGCTGGAGAACAGGGACCTCTCAAATGCCAAATGGTTTATCTTTAATGTCCAGCAGACGGGCTACTATCGGGTTAACTATGATCTGGATAACTGGCGGGCAATCACCGGGCATCTGATGGATGTCCAGCGCTTTGAGGATATTGCTCCAGCGAATCGTGCACAGTTGATCGATGATGTTATGAATCTGGCCAGGGGATCTTATCTCTCCTACGAAACTGCCATGAATTTGACCCGCTATCTGAGTCATGAACTAGGTCATGTGCCCTGGAAGGCGGCCACCAGCAACTTTATTTTTATTGATGCTATGTTCGTCCACTCCGGCGACTATGATCTTTTAAAGGTTAGCCTTGAGTGATTGAAATTTTCAAGATAATCTCATGATAGTGCTTTTCCACAGAATTATCTGCTAAAGCAGCTGCAAAAGGTCTACGAGCAGGTGGGATTCGAGGACTCGCAGGGTGAGTCGGAGGATATCCTGCTGAAGTTAAAGCGCGCCGATATTCTGGGCATGGCCTGCCATTTGGGTCACCAGATGTGCATCTCCGAGGCCAGCCGGCACTTTCAGAACTGGGTACAGACCCCGAATCCTGATTCAAACAATCCGTAAAAAACAGTGTAATTTTAATGTAAGCTTAGTTTTGATCAAGAATTATTTTGTTTTCAGTATTGTGCCCAATCTCCGCGGGGTCGTTTACTGCTCGGCGATACAATACGGCACTGAGTACGAGTGGGACTTTGCCTTCGAGCGTTACCTGAAAACGAATGTACCTGGCGAGAAGGACCTGCTGTTAAGCGCTCTCGGTTGCTCCAAGGAGCCCTGGTTGCTCTATCGCTACTTGCGTCGCGGCATTGCCGGCCAACATATACGAAAACAGGATCTGTTCCGCGTATTCGCAGCCGTTTCCAGCACGGTAGTTGGCCAACAAATAGCCTTCGATTTCCTTCGGAACAATTGGCAAGAAATCAAGACCTAGTAAGTCGCACTATAATTCCTTCATTGTAGAATGTCATCAAGACTATTTTACTTCCAGTATGGGCTCGCAGATCTCAAACGTTCATACGCTGTTCAAGTTCGCCACGAAGCGCTTTAACTCAAAGTTTCAGCTGGGCGAATTCGAAAACTTTGTAAAGGACGCCCACTGGGACTACGACAGGCCCATCCAGCAGATCGTGGAGCAGATCGAGACCAGCGTTGATTGGATGAACAAGAATTACAAGTCTATCGTTAAGTGGCTGCAGAACGAGGCGCGGGCGTAAGGAAGGTTTCCTGCGGCTTGGCCGGATCAAGGCTGCAGCAGTATTAGATGCCGCAACTGCATCGGTTGGGCCACCAATGCATTTATGTCTAGTATTTATGTCGCGTGTTTTACCGATTGTATGTCGCCAAAGAAAGAAAGCCCTTGGCAGATCGTCCAGAGCATCACGTTTTTTATTACTTTTAATGTATGTATGTCTTCTTTTCATAACAATTATGAGAGTCTTGTAATTTTAATTTGTACTTAAATGTAAATGTAAATGGAATTAAAACATTGTTCGCCACAAAAAGTCGTATAAAGTCTATTCTTGTTTCAAAGTCCGATTTGCCCTTTTGGGAACTCTGATCATATCTACAAACATTAAGGTGCCTATAAAAACCAAAACTGTGCCCAGCCAATGGTACAAAGTGAATGGATTTCGGAAGTATATGATGGAAAAGACCAGCGAGATGAACTTTCGAAGGGTTAAGATCAGAGTAACCGTCAGTGAGCTGCATTCCGTGGTCAGAGTATAAACAGAGCTGATGCACAGATGTTGGGCCAAAACGTTGCCCAACAAATACAGCACGATTAAGGGCACTGCCACCCCTAAAAGAGGCAATTGGTACGCCTCGCCTGCGATGGCCTGGAGCCAGTGCGTCCTGATGTTATCCTGCATCAGGAGAAAGGCGGGCAGTGGCAACAGGTGAGTGTAGTACAAAGCTTCCCTCGCACATTTGCCATGACGTCGATACAGCAATTCCTGGGTGATGCCCATGTAGGAGGATACAAACAGAGCCAACACCAGGAGTAGGACGCCAACCAGCCACCAGAATATATCAGCCTCGGTGTTACCGCTAGGATTCTCCATCTTACCCCCGAAATCCCGACTGGAAAAGTAGGTGCAGATGAAAATGCCGACGCTGATCATTACCACCGATATGTACTGACTGAGGCGGTAGCTCCTCTTGAGAATCAACGTGCCCAAGCACATATTCGAGATGAGCGAACCGCCGCGTATAATCATGTGTAGCGTCATTGGAACATTGAACTCGAATACGTAGTTGTTGCACACGCTGGTGAGGAAGAACATGGCCACTAAGAGCGCATAGTCCCGCAGGCTGATCAACCGCTGGGCCAATCCGAAGCGCGAGGTAAAGATGAAGCCTTCCAGGGCAATAAAGGCAAACTGGGCGGCGGTTATTAGGTTTCCAGCGCCGGGATCCAGTTTTACCAGCAGTTCCAGGAAAACAACGGCACTGCAACAGCCCAAAAAGACGCCGCCAATGGCCAAAACAGCTCGAATGGATAAATTCATGGGCTCCAATTCAAATAATAAATGGATACGACTCCCATCAACTTTAACCTATGATCTGGCCCATGACGAGCTTTTAAGACAACTTTCTTTTTAGCCATGCAAAACGTAAACAACGTCAACAAGTGGTTATCGATAAGTGAAATCGGCAGCACAGCTGATTTGAACCCATTAAAAGAAATCGAAACATAAATGCAAATACAAAAAAAAATAAAGAAAAATAATTTAATTGAAACTTGAGGTGTTTAGGATTTAAGAACAATTTATTATATTTAATTTACAATAGATTCGAAAAAAAACTTAAAGAAAAAATTTCGTATAATCACATTCGAAATAGTCGCACTAACAGTCTTTTAAAACAATTACAAAATAAAATAATGAATGATACAAAAAAATTTAAATATCGGAATATTATTTCTCCTTTTCAAGCAAGGCGATAATTTTGTTAAGTTTCTCTGTCTGTTGGGCCTCAAAACTATCCAGTCTTTTGGCCACTAGTTGAGTAAGCTTTTCAAATCGCATGTCTATGTGATCCTTGAGGATTGTGACATCGCTAGGAGCAGTTTCTTGAAGTTTTACTTCAGTCTGCGGAGAACATCCCTTCATCAGGGACATGAACTGCTGGAACTTCTCGGCCTGCTCCTCATTTTTTGATGAATGGCTTCCTCCCCTTTGCAACAGCTCCTGGATTCTTTCCAAGTCCACCGGTCTGGGCAGCTGGGTGGTTATGCCATTAGGATTCGGAGCTGTCTGCAGCATGGCTCCATAAACACATATTTCGGCGGACGTGGTAAGCATCTTGAGATTAATGTCGTTAATACCGGAGCGGTCTATTTCCATGTCGTAGCGATAGGGTCGAACCGGAACATCTTCATCTTCCTCTTCCACGCTCAGTCCGTAGATGGTTTCGCAGTACTCCTGAGAAGGTCCAATAAAAAGCTCCACTTTGGGAGCACTGCAAATCAAGGTGAGAGCTGCGATTTTGAAGCGAGTCGGGATTTGGAACCTCAGCTCACAAGGTGGCGGTGGATTTTCTGTATTTGCAAGCAGCACGGCGCGTTCCTCGTTTATCACATCGTCTAGATCGGGCCTGCGGACAAAGGATTTTGCAACAATACTAGATAAAAACCAGTTTCGGGGCGTGGAATCCTTTGTCTCACTTCACAAAGACGTCTTCGTCGGACAATCGGGTGGCCACCAGCTGACCCAACTCGTTCCCTCCAATTTGGGGCCAGTTACAGTGGGCAATGACCTTGTCGCACATTTTTTAAATAAAAAACTTAATTTTGGAGAAAAAACTTAAAAAAGATTTAGTGCAAAAATCAAAACACACAACTAGTGATGGCAAAAACGAACGATAACAGCAGCGGGGGATGCTAACCTGTTGCAAACTGTAGGTGGCTGCAAACTTATCGAAAATCAAAAATAAATATATTTATTTGACAAAAAATCTCATAAAGTTTACGGTTTTATCTACTATTAGTTCTAATATTTAAAAGAGAGCCTTGACAGACGACGTTTTAGGTTTAATTTATATTATTTTAATTTCTAATATAGATACAGAACTAAATCAGATAACCGCCAACTGTTTGAAATTGAGTTCTAATAAGACCAGCTACGTGCCTCTAGTGTGTTCTAATAAGACCAGATACAGTGTCTGTATTTAATTTTTCAACCGGGATGGCAATATAGCGGATTGACAGCTGCGACCTTGGACGAATCCCTTGTAGGTCAAATTTCAGCAGAATTTCCCACATATCGCAGTTGAAGGCGGTGGGCTTAAGAGTACACAATTCTCCGCAAACTTATTAATTCAACCAAAATGGGCGGCAAGTACAAGATTGTGATGGTGCGCCACGGCGAGTCCGAGTGGAACCAGAAGAATCAGTTCTGCGGATGGTACGACGCCAATCTTAGCGAAAAAGGTGAGGTGATTACATCAAAAACAGTCCCAATTCCGTAATTCGAACTATTTTTGTCATTGCAACAACGAGGACCATAACAGCTTCTTAAAGTTTAACGGAAGTTTTCTTATCAAAAATATTAATATACATGTCTTGAATTTCTTAAACAAATTAAATTTTGTTGACCTAGTACATGTTAATAGGTCTCAAAAAACTGACTTATAATATATGAATATATGTATATGTATATTTCTGCCAGCAAAGGAATATTTAAAAGATGGTTCAGATGTGAAAAATCAATTTAATGCTCCACATACAAAATTCCACGCATTCCACAAAAGTTCCTTATCTTAAACTTATGCACAACAACAAAAATGTTTTCAAAGGTCAACGATTTTCTAAAAAAAAATAACTTGTAATTCAAGAAACAACTTTCGAAAAATATAATTGTTTTAGAAAAATCATAATTTTCTTAAATTTAAAAGTTTTGATTCACAAAAAAAGGAAAATTTAATAAGGAAGTCCGACTGTTTAGTCAACAAGGCGTATACTTAATCTAATATATTTATTTAACAGGCCAGGAGGAAGCTCTAGCCGCCGGCAAGGCCGTCAAAGAGGCCGGACTTGAGTTCGATGTGGCCCACACCTCGGTGCTGACCCGCGCCCAGGTGACTCTGGCCAGCATCCTGAAGGCCAGTGGCCACAAGGAGATTCCCATCCAGAAGACCTGGCGCCTGAACGAGCGCCACTACGGTGGACTGACCGGCCTAAACAAGGCTGAGACTGCTGCCAAGTACGGCGAGGCCCAGGTTCAGATCTGGCGTCGCAGCTTCGACACCCCTCCGCCACCGATGGAGCCCGGCCATCCCTACTATGAAAACATTGTCAAGGATGCCCGCTACGCCGACGGGCCCAAGCCCGAGGAGTTCCCCCAGTTTGAGTCCCTGAAGCTTACCATCGCGCGCACACTGCCCTACTGGGACGACGTCATCATTCCCCAGATGAAGGAGGGCAAGCGCATCCTGATCGCTGCCCACGGCAACAGTCTCCGTGGCATCGTCAAGCATTTAGACAGTGAGTACTCTGGATATATTATATTATACGTATTGAAGAAAAAATATAATTGTTAGGGTGGTAATGAATTTTGCTCCTGAACATTCTGCGGGCATATATGTGCTAGTCATAAAATGATGTATATGCAGCTTTTTAAAAAGCTTTTTTATATAGATTCAAAATTTAAATTTGTCTTTGCCTGACACACTTAACTATATATTAATTCATTTCTAAATAGAAACAGATAGTATTTATTTTTTCAAATTTAAAAGAATTTTTTATAACTTTCATATCTTTTCTATCCAGATCTCTCTGAGGACGCCATCATGGCCCTGAACCTGCCCACTGGCATTCCGTTCGTCTATGAGCTGGACGAGAACTTCAAGCCGGTGGTGTCCATGCAGTTCCTCGGCGACGAGGAGACCGTGAAGAAGGCCATCGAGGCTGTGGCTGCCCAGGGCAAAGCTAAGTAAACAAGGAGGCTGGCCCAACTGAGAGTCCACACAAACCCGGCACAAATCAGAGCATTCTGATTACGCTTTTGTTCAAGATATAGCCAATCCCATTCGTTGTTGTTGCCCGCATAGCAGTAATTGGTTCATCCCCACTACAGTTATTAAATAATTTATTACTACACTCAGATGACAGGCAGAAAGAGTCTTTGTTTATTATCTCGTTCACTTTCGCTTGTTCTTTTTGCCGTCCTTGGCCAATTCGAGGCCGAGGATGCACTTGGGCGGTACCTTGTAAGTCTCCGTGAGGAGAGTGTGAACAAACCTCACCTGGTTGCCCTGGATCTGCAGCTGTTCGTGCTTCTGGTGGGGAAGTTTGACTACACTTGTGCTGGCAGCGGCTCCCTGCTTGCACAGCTTGATGAATTCGGCCAAAATAATGCCGTACGCCTCGATGTTGCTCACCAGCGTCACCTTCTTGTTGCCGGAGCGCGTGGCCAGCGACATCTGAATGAGGGGCTTGCCGCTCGTGTCCTTCCCACTGCACATCTGGTAGGAGTGCTCCATCTTGCTAGTGATCAGGGAGCACATCTCGCTCAGCGATGCCTCCCTGTTTCCGTACAGCTCGATCAGAGTTTCGTCCGGCCGAACCAGTTTGGTCAACGGATGCAGCAGTCCATGCTTGCTCACATACTCCCGCACAATCTTCTTAATCTGACCCGCTGGTATACCCTCGCCGCGCTTAAAGTTCAGCTTGGTGAAAAAAGCCGCCGTCACATCGGTCACTATGTACATCTCCTTCAACTCGGAGTGGAAGAGAGGCGTCTCGGACGCCGTCCCATTCGCCTCGTTTGCCTTGACATCGGTTATAAAGTTTACCACTTCGGGGTGCTCCAGATCCACAGATATGATCTTATCCACTCCCTTGCTCTCCTCTCGCACGACAATGAATCCCTGGTCCACCATCTCGGCCAGGAAGTTGGAGAGCTTCTTGTAGCGGGTCTTTTTTAGATCAATTTGGTCTGGGGCTTCGGTAACAACATAGAGCCTATAGAAATTGCTGGTCAACAGGGGCAGAGGCAGCTTTTTTCCATTGTTTTTTAAGGCTGAAAGGAAGGCATTCTTGAGAATCAGTTCCGGTGAGACCTCATCCTCGACTTCTTCATCGGATTTGGAATTTGCCTGAATATCTAAAGAAAGGGCAGCCATGTCCGATTCTAGTTCCTCGTTCTGGGCTACAGAGGCGAAAGTCACAGGAGCTGGAGCTGCAGGATGTGCTGCCTTTTTCCTTTCCGTCTCAGACCCAAGAGCAGGAAAATCCTCGCCAGATAACGCCTTCGTCTTCACTAGCGGGATTTGCTGCACAAGACTGGGTTCATGGGACCAAAGTTTATCGCCGAAGAGGTGGAGCATTTTGATGGCCACGCCGTGACCTCCACACATGTACAATTCATCGCTGGAGCGAGTTAACTGACCTAAGCCTACGGCTGATTTGTTATTTGTGAGGTTTACAGCCACTGAAAGAGATTACTTTTTAGTCATTACGCGGCTAGTGTATCCCATCAAAATACTTGCTCAACTGTCCCTTCTTGTAGTGCCCGTACATGCTTAATCCCACGCCCAGGGGCACCACTCCGGGCAGCATGAGATCCGCTCCGTTCGTCAGCTTCGGTAACACTCCCTCGTGGGTGGTGAAATAGGGCAGGATCTCCGGAACGGACCACAGGGTGTAAAGAGTGGGCACCAGATTCCCTCCATCCAGTTCGAAGAACAAGGGCAGCTTATCCACGCAGTAGACCATGCTCTGGACGCCGCCATGGGTGAGGATCTTTACCTGGGTCACCGCCGCCTTCGCCGGCACCAGCTGATCCACGGACACATGGGGAAACGCCGCCTCCACACGCTGCCGGAACTTCTTGCTATCGGATCCCTTCAGGGCAGCACTGCTCTTTGGTCTATACGGCTTGAGAAACATCTGTCCGTCGATCCGGTTTGTGTGCTTAAGAAATTATGAAATTAAACAAAAAGGATTTGGATTGGCACATGCCACGGTGAAAACAAACAACGGTAGAGTTGCACTTTAAGATATTTTTTAGCCAGATTTGGCTTGGCAAAGATATTGGTGGGATTCCAGTGGAAACAAAAAAAAAAAAAGATTTTTGAATTCAAGTCTTCGTCAATTTTATATTCATAAAATAAACGAATTTTAAAGATTGGTTAAGCTTTGCTACGATATTAATCTTAACAAATATAATGGGGCCCTTGTTTGTCAGTTAAAACATATTAAAAACATTAAGTAATTTGTTGCCTTTCCACTTTTATAAGTTTAACTTCTGAATTAAAAATGATAGGTTGACTATAGCAAATTCAGTACGATCCAACCAACATTTAAGGATTCTCATCAAGGACCTCAATATGTTAACTCAAGGTGTGTCCTTGAATGCTTCCCATTTTCATATTTGACAAAATTGTACATCCACGCAACACGAGCAGTGACCACGCTGAGAATATTTCGCCGTCTTTTCCCTCTGTGAAATGCCAAGAACCTTCTCAGGTAGCAAAAGGTGGGAAACCCAAGGATCTTGTAAGACGCCATTTTATTCAACAAAACATCTGTGGTAACAATTCTTTGCATGGCCTTGTAACTTGGAAATGCGTGTTTTTCATAGTTTTAGTTAGCTCAATTTTGTACTGATAATAAGTAGGTAATGTAAACCCCCAATTTATATAATTGAAAAACGTAGCCCGGCCCTATTACGAGATTCTAATCCGAATCCGAGTCGGTATTGCTGTCGTTAGCGGTGGTTTTGGTTAGAGCGGGTGGGTCGTAGAAGTGGAGGCTCTTGCGCCAGATCTTCACGAGACCATCGAATGCCCGCCGGCTGTACTTTCCGTACTTATTCGGGGTGCGCGGGTGTTCGCGGGCTCGCTCAGTCCTTGGTACCATGTCCACATAACGCTCGTAGGCAGCAGTATTCTTGCCGTAATCTATTTGCTTCTGGCGACGTGCTAGGACGGCGGGATCGGCTTCGGTGTAGGAGGAGGAGGACGAGGTGGAGGATGTGTAGCTGTTGTGGCGCACCCGCTTTTCCTCCTTATGGCCACGGAAACTGCTAGATTTGTTGTGGTTCCTTAGGCGAGGATTATAGCCGCTCTTGGTGGAAGCTGCATCCCCATTGGCCGAGGAGTTGCTGCTGTTTGGACTATTGGAGCGACTATTCTCGATGCTGGGCGGTGTTTGCGAGTGGCGACGCTTGTAGGGCGTCTTCAGTTTTTCCTCCTTGACCAGGCGCTCGAATTTCTCCTCGTTGACATTGTCCAGAAACTCAAAAGCCATCTTCCGACTTGACTCTCCTTCAATGGGCTCCAGTTTAACCTCCGCGGGCTCTTTTTTGACCAATGAAGCGCAGCTGGCGGCGCTGCTATTTAGCGAACTGGAGGCCTATACACAAAAGAAGTGTGTTTAACAGGATTCCTACTAGTACCGACCATCATCAACTTACCTCATCGCTGTGGCCAAACTCAGCCCGGACCTCCTGGGCCCAGCTCTGCATCGTTGGCTTCACATCGATCGATATGGAGGATGCCGAGGAATTCAGGCTGCCGGAGCCCTTCTGGGGGGTGTTGTCCACGGACATGTGTTGATCCTCAAAGAGCATGATTGCGCGCTTGTGTTTCGAGTGTTTACTGTGGTGTGAAGGATGCGTTTTGTTGCCAGCGAGGATGTTATCACGGCGATGTTTTGGCTTTTCTGCCTGACAGCCTTCGCGCGTTTTTTGTTGTGATGCTCGCGAGTCCGTTCAGTGTGCCCAGGTAAGGAGATTAAATTAGCAATACAATGGCAAAAATCACAAAATCCGCGAACTGGTCACTCCTAAAGTTTGGAAAATTATTAATTATTACTCTTAGATCGTTCTTACTGTTTGGTTTAATTAATATTTTTCTTTACAAATAATATTTTTAATGTTCAGCAAAATAAAGGATGCACTTTTATTTCAACAAACTGAAAAGCCAACCTGTTTTATGCCCTTTTCTCCTGACAGGAAAATTAGAATGATAAGATTGAAGATTTTAAGCTAAACTGAAACTTAGTAAGTTAATTTAAAATAAATAATACAATAACGTAAAATTAATATAACACAACTTTCACAATCCGAATTTTCTATGCGACCATTTGACGTACTTAGTTACAAACTTTGCTTTTAGAAAATTCATCATAATACCTTTTATATTAAGTCGCTCGCTTAGACAGAATGTTTTTTTTAAAGACGCCCATTAGATTCTTTCAGCATTAGGCCAAGATTATTTCATCGCAAGACCCAATTTTAAAAGCCAGTTATCAGCGAGTCCAGTGATATGCTCAGTTTCTCTAGTTCTGCCATTTAAATTTCAGGCGACAATATTTTTCAACAAAAAATACGGAGCCGAAACTGAAAGGTGAAAAGCTCTTAGTTGTGCAGAAAATTATATTAAAAAGTGAACGCCAAAAAATGTTAAATTTAAGAGCGAAAATTTTAATAGTATTTCGAAATTAAAAAAAAAGTTTTAAAAGTATTTTGTACCTTGAACATGAACAGTTTAATTTTAACTATTTATCATTTCAAACCTAGCTATTTTTAACGTTATAAATAATCTGAAGTCTGTCCCTTCCCAACACTACTTGCTAGGTATGACTGTTGTTCGCCAGAAAGGTCACACTGTCTGCTTATTCGAGTGATTTAGCATTTTTTTCGGCCACAAAGAAAATTGAAAATTGAAACGGTACAATTGGTGGTTAGTACGCAGAATATTTACCTATATTCAACACATTAAAAACTGTTTTTGAACCAAGTAAAACATATGTCAATTACAAATTTCTAGAACATACTTTTGACTGGAAACAACGTAGCTAAAAAATGAGTCTTACGTCCGCCGCGGGGATAATTTCCCTACTAGATGAGCCGATGCCGGATCTCAAGGTGTTCGCCCTCAAGAAACTGGACAACATCGTAGATGAGTTCTGGCCGGAGATCTCGGAGTCCATCGAGAAGATCGAGATGTTGCACGAAGATCGCAGCTTCCCCGAAAACAAGTTGGCTGGTATGGTGGCCTCTAAGGTGTTCTATCACCTGGGTTCCTTCGAGGACGCCCTCACCTACGCCCTAGGCGCAGGCGATCTCTTCGACGTGAATGCCCGGAACGAGTACACAGAGACCATTATTGCCAAATGTATCGATTTCTACATTGCCCAGCGGGTGGAATTCATCGAGAATCCTAAGGAAGCGAGCATTGTAGACGAGCGGCTAGAGGGAATTGTGAACAGGATGATTCAGCGCTGTCTTGATGACAACCAATTCCGTCAGGCCTTGGGCATTGCCCTGGAGACCCGTCGCATGGACATCTTCGAGGCGGCCATTATGAAGTCGGACGATGTGCGTGGAATGCTGGCGTACGCCTACAATGTGACCATGTCGTTGATTCAGAACCGGGGCTTCCGCAACCAGGTGCTGCGCTGCCTGGTGGGTCTGTATCGGGATCTGGGAGTGCCCGACTACGTCAATATGTGCCAGTGCCTCATCTTCCTCGAGGATCCGTTTGCCGTGGCCGAAATGCTGGACACCCTTACACGCTCTTCGGTGGAGACAAACAATTTGATGGCCTACCAGATTGCCTTTGATTTGTATGAGTCGGCCACGCAGGAATTCTTGGGAAATGTGTTACAGGCCCTGAAAAACACCGCTCCCATTCCGACCGCCCTGCCAAGCACATTCAAGCCACAAGGCACAAGCTCCGAGGATGGAGCCAAGTCGGAGGGTGACAAGTCTAAATCAGACGAGGATATTACAGAAGAAAAGCAAGGTAAGCTTGATTTTGTAACCCAATCTCTAAAACTATTTAAAATCAAATTATAATTCCCCAGTTGATGCTAAAGTTGAGCGTACTATCGATTCGCTAAATGAAGTTGAAAAGTTGCATCAGAAGAACATTGAAAAGCTTATATCGATCCTCTCCGGCGAGGTATCCATCGATCTGCAGCTTCAGTTCCTCATCCGCAGCAACCACGCTGACTTGCAAGTTCTACGCGGCACAAAAGAAGCGGTCCGCGTGTCCATCTGCCACACAGCTACTGTTATTGCCAACGCCTTCATGCACAGCGGCACCACCTCCGACCAGTTCCTGCGCGACAACCTCGACTGGCTGGCCAGGGCAACGAATTGGGCGAAGCTGACAGCAACAGCCTCGCTTGGAGTCATCCACAGGGGCCACGAGAAGGACTCGCTGGCGCTAATGCAGAGTTACCTGCCGAAAGAGGCGGGTCCGAGCTCTGGTTACTCGGAAGGTGGTGCCCTGTATGCGTTGGGCCTGATCCACGCAAATCATGGAGCCAACATTATAGACTACCTGTTACAACAGCTGAAGGATGCCCAGAACGAGAATGTTCGTCACGGCGGCTGTCTTGGACTGGGTCTCGCTGGCATGGGAACCCATCGGCAGGATCTGTACGAGCAGCTGAAGTTCAATCTGTACCAAGATGACGCTGTTACAGGAGAAGCAGCAGGAATCGCAATGGGCATGGTAATGCTGGGATCCAAGAACGCTCAGGCCATCGAGGACATGGTGTCGTATGCGCAGGAAACGCAGCACGAGAAGATCCTTCGCGGCCTGGCAGTAGGCATCTCCCTTACTATGTTCTCGCGTTTGGAGGAGGCTGATCCCTTGGTGACCAGCCTATCCACGGATAAGGATCCCGTCCTCCGTCGATCGGGAATGTATACCATCGCTATGGCTTACAATGGAACTGGCAGCAACAAGGCAATCCGTAAACTACTCCACGTTGCCGTCTCCGACGTGAATGATGATGTACGACGCGCTGCCGTCACCGCCATCGGTTTCATTCTGTTCCGCACTCCGGAGCAGTGTCCTTCGGTGGTGAGTTTGCTTGCCGAGTCTTACAACCCGCATGTCCGATACGGGGCCGCAATGGCGCTGGGTATCGCCTGTGCCGGCACAGGATTGCGCGAGGCCATCGCCCTTCTAGAGCCGATGGTAAAGTTCGATCCGGTGAACTTTGTGCGCCAGGGTGCGCTGATCGCATCTGCTATGATCTTGATTCAGCACACGGACCAGAGCTGTCCCAAATCGACCTTCTTCCGCCAGTTGTATGCCGAGGTCATTAGCAACAAGCACGAAGATGTTATGGCCAAGTATGGCGCTATTCTGGCACAGGGTAAGCACAATAAAATTATACTTCTTGTATTACGTTAAAATAATCCTTTCGGGTGTGGGACATTTTTAATTCCACTTTTTCGAGAAAATTGCGGAATACAATATACTGCTTATGGAGATTGAGATCATGATAAGATAATATAATTAGTTTGACTACAAATACATACATTTGATATTACTATTCGAAGTACCATAGTATCATGTGACGTTTTCTCTCCTAATTAAGTGTTAAGATTCTGTTTTAATATTTTTTTGTACTATGTTCTGTGATTTATGTTTTTATTCAGCCCAAACAATATTTATTTTATTTTTATAAAGCTAGCTTAGGGGTAATCAATATTTATATATATTATATATAATATTCATAAAATCTAACATCAACTTTTTCAGGCATTATTGATGCTGGTGGTCGAAATGCCACTCTATCCCTGCAATCTCGCACAGGACACACCAACCTGCAGGCGGTGGTAGGCATGCTGGCCTTTACCCAGTACTGGTATTGGTTCCCTCTGGCGCACACCCTGTCGCTGGCCTTTACGCCCACTTGCGTAATTGGCCTGAACTCCGACTTAAAGATGCCCAAGATGGAGTACAAGTCGGCGGCCAAGCCCTCCTTGTACGCCTATCCCGCTCCGCTGGAGGAGAAGAAGAGCGAGGAGCGCGAGAAGGTGGCCACCGCAGTCTTATCTATTGCCGCCCGCCAGAAGAGACGCGAAAATGCGGACAAAAAGGAGGACGAGAAGATGGATGTGGACGAGGACAGCAAGGAGAGCACTGCTGTTAAAAAGGAGGAGGAAACTAAGACCGAAGAGAAGCCGGCGACTGAGGAGAAGACCAAGAAGAAGGAGGAAAAGGAAAAGAAAAAGGAGGAGGACAAGGAGGTGGCTGGTACCAGCAGCGACAAGGATAAGGAAAAGGAAAAGAAGGAGAAGAAGGAGCCAGAGCCCACATCCGAAATTCTGCAGAATCCCGCCCGCGTGCTCCGCCAGCAACTGAAAGTCCTTAGCGTTATCGATGGGCAATCGTATGAACCATTGAAGGATGTCACTATCGGTGGAATCATTGTTTTCCAGCACACTGGCAAAGCTGAGGACCAGGAGCTCGTAGAGCCAGTTGCTGCCTTTGGACCCATGAATGACGAGGAGAAGGAGCCGGAGCCTCCAGAGCCCTTCGAATACATCGAAGACTAAATGGGCATGCTGTTTGTCATTATCTAAGTAAACCTGTTCGATTTCAACCTTGCATACTTTTTACAAGAGGTACTAATCAGCAAAAAAACACGAAATGCTTATCCCTAATTATAACACAATAAAATGTTCATCGTACAAGATGTAAATAAGGTGTACTTTGCTTTATGATCCCCCAAGGTGTTTGATTGCCTGTGACGCTTCTGTGGCGGGCTCCAATCTCAGTATTATCTCCCAAGAGCTTTTTGTCAAGAAAGCTTGTTTCACCACCCGTTGAAAGAATCGCCTCCCAAACATTAACAAATAAATAACCGATTTCACAACGCTGGGCAATTGCTCGTTCTCAATTTAGAGAGTTTATTTGAATTTGTTTTACAACCGCTCTCTTGACAAGGGCGTAGTAATGGGGAAAAGGGTGGCTGTACCCCCAAAATAAAAAACTATTGTAGTTTGATGCAAAAATAAGATTTTTAAGTTCAACGATATACGAATAAAATAATCAAAAAAAAATCAATTCTTTAAAAAGTCCGTCGTAGTCCCCATTTGTCCCGCCCTTGTTTGTTGCCATGGAGTTAAAAATTTTAAAATACAAATTTTGTACTACATATTACTTATTACTCACGTTACCAGTGGATTTTAAAAACAAACAGCCGACTAGAATCACAGTTATTCGCCCAGGGCAAATAATAACAAAAAATAACCGTAATGCTCATCTGACGTCGACCGTTAGATACCCAGTAAAAATTGTTTTCCATACACCATACATTGAATACATACATTTTTATCGATGACATAAAATTGGCGATGTTTTTATAGCTGTCTAAAAAAATTTTATAAAAAACATAACTGATTCATAGAGTTATTATATTATTGATCGGTTCTAACTGCCGGTATTATAGGCAATGCAAAACGTTAGAAAATGTTTTGATCGACGTACTTAAAATTTTGATCAAAAAGTTATATATTTTAAAAGTGAAAAAACTCTTTATTATCCCTGCTATAAATATTGGGATGATACGCCACACTAAATAAATACAGGGTATAAAATGCGGCTGGGTGGCAACGCTCGAAATCTCTCAAGTATAAATGCAGAGCGAATTTTCTCTCCCAGCTCAGTAGGTTTTTTTTGTTATTCCGTGCGGGTGCTTCATTCGCGTAATATTAGTGTAAATTCCCATAGCCCTAGTGTTGACCAAATTGTGAATATTGTGCCAGACGATTGTTAATTAGCATATAGCACACTTACCAAATACGTATACAAAAAATCCGAGCAATTTACAACTCATCTCCGACGCAGTTGCCAGTTCTTTGTTACGGTTGTTGGCGCAAAAACGGTAAATGTGGATAACGGCGGATAAATCACTGCTGACCTCGACCTAGACAACATTTATATATATATAGTTGTATAAACCGAAACCGAGCGATTTATTGTTGCCGGCTATGCATTATTGATTTTCACTACCATTTCGACAGGAAAGAGGAGTGGAACGGAGAAAAGAGAAAGTGAACGCCCCTCGCCCGCGAGCGAGAGAATCACAGCCGTAACGGTAAACCCCAAACCCCAGAAGCACCCGAAACCCTTCCCAAAATTATGAACCGCACCAGAAGGAAGGTCGTGCGCCCAAAGAATCCCTACACCAAGGCCAACTTCTTCTCACAATGGAGTTTCTGGTAAGTTTGCTGACATTATACCCTTTGATAGGAAAAGGAATGCTCACGAGCACATTATTTACGGTAAATTATATCTTTGCGGTTTCCAAATAGCACGTGTTTTGACCATATTGTAGTATCAGGATCACACCTATCGAATAATTAGTTTAGTTGTGTTAGCTTGTTCGAGCCGATAACATCGGTGGGCACGATAAGGCCTGGCCCATTCTAATGAGAAATAGAACGAAAATCCATTAAATTTGATGGCACAGTTTTATTAAATGTCATTGTTGGCCACAAGGTTACATCTTTATCTGAAGTCCACAATATGGCGTTGCCAATTGCAACCAGATGGATCTGGCACCCGCGATTCATTTCGATTTCTTCTAATAAACAAAGCGTCCACAGTCTAAGTTGAGCTGATAAAGCACAAATTTGAATTCACAATTCCTACAATGTCACATTTACTACAAAGATTGTATCGCTAGACTGTTATGAACACAATAAGGCTGAATTTTAGTTTACAGGCAGAGCTGTCACATGAGCACGGTTTTCATTTGAAATCGTGTAGTTTTGTTGCTAGATTTCTAATGATTTTACAGTAGTCTCTTTTAAAAAAAAAATTCATATTCAAAAATAATAATCTTAGGAAAATATAATATAGAGTAGAATCTGGTTGTAGCGACTTTCAAGGAACCTACGATTGTACGTCGTTATACCCGGAAGACGCACTTGTATGGGGACCAACCAAACCATCGAGTTTTCGTCGCAATAACCGGACGGACACTATAAGCGGAGTCGTTATAACCGGACTCTACAGTATTTGTATTGCGTCCCTTTCACCCGTCTTGTCAAGATTAAAAAAAAAAACAAATTAAGTATATATTTAAACAGACAAATCCTTTAGTTATTCATTCGAAAGAAATTGTCTTATAATAAATTAACTTTATTATCTGATAAATTTAAGCCATTAATTATTTATTTTGGTACTAACTTACATACTACGCAAGAATATGCCATTTAAATCAAATATTTTTAATCTATATACCCAGTATTCACTGTACATATATGCAAGTGGATACCCAACTATAATTGTTAAATTAATGTGTAATCAAACAGTGTCTGGGGTGTTTTAGCAATTTGTGAGTCTGACGAAATTCGCTAGAATATTTCTTTGATTGTGATGCTCGTCTATGTTTTATTAGGGGAGTTTCCTATAGCAACAAACAATGTTGGAGATATCTTAATTGACGTCGTAACTACAAAGACTTTACTTAATTAAATACCAAAAAAACCTAGGAAATCATATAAAATCCCAACAAAAACAATTTAACCTTGTCTCCCTCACCAGAAGCTCATTTAAAGGTCTTCTGTGAACTTATAGTGGCATCGTAAACTATTACTTATCAAGTAGGTCTAGTTTTATTGCAAATTAGAATTACAATATTGTTTCGATGTCGGAGTAATTGTAGATATTATTTAACCTAAATTGTTATGATGTTTATAAAATTTACCCCACAGTAAAATTAAAATATATCAGGAAAGAAAACTTTATTTTAGTTTGGAAAATAATTTCTTTTTAACAAAAACCTTTTTTTTAAGTTAGTTCAAAGTTCAAAAGTTAATGTGAAAGTACATAAGATATGAAGTAAGATCATTTTTCCCCACGTGAGAAGCCAATTCCAAAAATACTTCAAATATGCATTCCACTAGAAAATAGGGCAAAAAACTTTAAAGTTTGCTTAAATACAACTTTGTTAAAAAAAAAATAATTAAAAATAAATAGTCAAATTTGGTAATGGGATAAGTTAACGAAACTGTCAATAATTAGTAAATATAAATATATAATGAAATTTGATGAGTCATCATTTTTAAAAAGATTTTCTATTTTTTTGGTAGTTTAACGTGAAAAATAACTTAATTTCGGTTATTCGCTGATCTTTATCTGACCTTCAGGTGGATGCGAGATCTATTCAAGCGAGGACTCCAAGGGCCGTTGACGGACGAGGAGCTTTATCAGCACAGGAAGACTTTAGATAGTGAACGGGTGACGAATAAGTTTGCAGAACTGTGGGACGATGAGCTGAAGCGAAGTAATCCCAGCGTGGTGAGAATGATCCTTCGTGCCTACGGCAAGATTTTCCTGCCCATGGGTCTGGCTTTTTCCATAAGTGAAACGATTTGCAAGTAGGTAGAAACAGTTTCCGGTAAAACGGACAAGCTTATTTTACTAACTTCTCTGCAGATCTCTCATGCCACTATTTCTGGGTGGTTTGGTCGGATACTTTGCCACAAACCAGACGGATATCAGTGAACAGACAGCGTATCTGTACGCCATGGGAATTGTGATTTGCATGCTGGTGCCTGTGATAACATTCCACCCCTTCATATTTTACATCTTCCAAGTGGGAACCAAGCTGCGGCTGGCCCTATCGGGACTTATCTACCGCAAGTGCCTGCAGGTCTCCAAGAGCAGCAGCAACGATGGCCTTCGAGGGCGGGCCATCAACATCCTGTCCAACGATCTTGGACGCTTCGATGTGGCTCTGTGTTTCCTCCACGACACGTGGAAGGGCCCGATGGAGTCGATCCTTATTGGCTTTCTCATGTACCGGGAGATTGGAATATCAGCTGTAATTGGTGTCTCCTTCATGCTCAGTTTTATTCCACTGCAAGCGTGGGCCGCTAAGAAAGCAGCATACTATCGACAGAAAACAGCGGAGCGAACGGATTTGCGTGTGAAGCTTATGAACGAGATCATCCAGGGCATTCAGGTGATCAAGATGTATGCGTGGGAGAAAAGCTTTGCCCGTGTCATCGCCGAGGTTCGCCTTAAGGAGGTGAAGGCCATCCGTGGCACAGCCTACGTCCATGCTGCTCTCGGTTGCACTTCCATGATATCACCGCTATCTGTGTTCTTAGCCCTGTGCTCATACGTTTACTTGGGTGATCCCTTGACCGCACAAAAGGTTTACACAGTGTCTTCTTATTTCAATATGCTCAACGATTCAATGGTAACCTTTTGGCCCATGTCTATTACATTTATTGCCGAGGCTCTGGTTTCGGCGAAACGTTGCAAGGATTTCCTGTTAGACGGCGACAGAGCCGAGGTGCCCATTAATATGGAGGCAAATCAGCAAACTGGTAAAAACAAGAGAAAAATCACCAAGAAGGACAAGCAAAAGAACTTGGAGTTGAATGGCTCCCTGCTGTGCAACGGTCATCTGCAGCACAATCGTCTGAGAGACTACGATCCAGAAGCAACCGAAAAGTGCGTGGTTCTTAAAAATGTATCTGCCTCGTGGGACGCCAGTGAAGGTCATGCCAACTCTGCCATCGAGGACTTTAGCACGGTTATAAAGGATCATACGCTGGCCGCTGTTGTTGGACCAGTGGGGGCTGGTAAGTCCAGCTTCCTGAATGTACTGCTGGGCGAAGTGGGCATCGACAAGGGCGAGGCCATGGTGCACGGCAAGATCTCTTATGCTTCCCAGGAAAGCTGGGTATTCGAGGGAACCATTCGCGATAACATCGTTTTTGTAGAGGATTACAACGAGAGGCGGTATAAGAAGGTGGTCAAGGCCTGTGGCTTGGAGAGGGACATGGAGCTGCTACCCCGAGGGGATTTGACAGTGGTTGGAGAGCGGGGAGTGAGTCTCAGCGGTGGGCAGAAGGCCCGAGTGAGTTTAGCTCGAGCTGTCTACCGCAAGGCGGATATTTACCTTCTCGATGACCCTCTTTCCGCTGTGGATACCCACGTGGGAAAGCACATTTTTGACCGCTGCATACGCGACTTTCTGTCCAACAAGATACGTATACTGGTCACCCATCAGGTGCAATATCTGTTCGATGTAGAGCACATGCTGCTAATGGGCTCTGGAAAGATTGTGGCCCAGGGTAGCTACCAGGAGCTTCAGCGCTCACGGCAGTTCCAGTTCCTTGAACAGACGCAACACGACGAGAGTGGCATCGACACGCACAGTGTGAGCAGCTATTTGTCCCGAAGCGATTCGGAGAAAAGCATGGACCATCAATACAACCAGCTACTTCGGCCGGACGAACATGTGGAGGAGGTCAACCAGGAGCAACAGTCCGTGGGCGCCATCAAAATGCACGTCTACGCCTCATACATCAAGGCTTTGGACAGCACCTTCCTGCTTTGTATAATTATCTCTTTGTTTGTCTGCGCCAGGGTCATGCTCACTGGAGTGGATTACTTCCTGTCTAGATGGTAAATGATTTCGTTATTAATATTGTACTAGAATAATAATTATGTAATTTATTCTCCAGGGTTATTTGGGAGGAACAAATATCGGCAAATAGCACTACCTCCCTGCTGAACGAAAATGACACAGTGCCTATCAATGCAACGGATCCCTCTATCGCGCCTTTAACAACTGGAGAAATTCAGGCCAGCGTTCGCCAGGAGCTCGTCCTCTTCTATGCCACCATACTAGGCGCCACGCTTATCGTCTATCTTATTCGTACTTTTGGCTTTTTTAAAATGTGCCTGCGAATCTCACTGCACCTGCACGACAGACTCTTTCGTGGAATTACCCGGGCCAGCATGTACTTTTTTAACACGAACTCCTCAGGCCGAATTTTGAATCGCTTCTCCAAGGATATTCGCACAGTGGACACAGATCTGCCGCACACGCTGCTGGATTGCCTGGCCTTCATCATCGATGTCTCTGGCGTAGTAATCATTGTGGCTATTGCTAACTATTGGCTCCTGGTTCCTGCTACTATCATTGGTGTGATTCTGGGCATGATACGTTACCTCTATGTCAATACCAGTCGCAGTGTCAAGCGAATAGAGTCCATATGTAAGTGTTAATAATGGGTGATTAATATCAGTGCTAGAGTTATAAACAATAGTCTTGAAGTTGATCATCTTATTATATTGCTCTCACGTAATTTTTCTTAAAAATAAGTTGATTTTCTAATTGTCTGCTGCTTTCTCTTCCAGCTCGCAGTCCGGTTTTCTCGCTGACAAACCAAACCTTCCAGGGTCTCACCACCATTCGAGCTTTGGAGGCCCAAAGCGCCCTGGAGCAGGAGTTTCATGAGTATCAGAACACCAACACCTCCGCCTGGTTCCTCTTCTTGTCCTGCACCCGCGCCTTTGCCCTATGGTCGGACATGCTGTGCATTGTCTACATGACGGCAGTGACATTCAGTTTTCTGCTTTTAAAGAATGAGTTCGATAGTGGCGACGTCGGACTAGCTATCCTACACTCAACCACGATGACGGGCATGTGTCAGTGGGGTATGAGGCAGACGGCGGAGTTGGAAAACCAAATGACTAGCGTGGAGCGAGTGCTGGAGTACACGGAGCAGCCGTCGGAGGCGCCTCTGGAGACGTCAGAGAAGTGCAAGCCGAAGACCGAGTGGCCTAGCAAGGGACGCATCGAGTTCATCAACTTTAAGCTGCGCTACTCACCCAAAGAAGCACCTGTGCTTAAGAATCTGAACTTCACCATCGAGTCGCGCGAGAAGATTGGCATTGTTGGCCGCACTGGTGCCGGTAAATCGTCTATTATACAGTCCATCTTCAGACTGGCCTGCAACGAAGGCATGATCCGCATCGATGATGTAGACATTGAGCATATTGGGTTGCATGATCTGCGCAGTCAGATTTCCATTATACCCCAGGATCCGGTTTTGTTTTCTGGTACTTTGCGTTACAATCTGGATCCAATGGACGAGCGATCGGATGAGGAAATGTGGAAAGCTTTGGGCGATGTGGAACTTCGTTCCTATGTATCAACTTTGATTGGTGGACTCAATTGTCGTATGTATGATGGCGGATCAAATTTTAGTGTGGGCCAAAGGCAGCTTGTGTGCCTGGCGAGAGCAATTCTGAGGCACAATAAAATACTGATCATGGACGAGGCCACTGCCAACGTTGATCCAGAGTAGGTTTAAGAAGTAACAAGTGTTAATTTTACATATTTATAATTTTATTTTTTTATATTTCAGAACCGACAAACTTATCCAGCAGACTATTCGCACAAAGTTCGCGCACTGCACAGTTTTAACAATAGCGCATCGTTTGCACACAGTAATGGACAGCGACAAGGTGCTGGTCATGGACGCCGGAGAAGTCCGCGAGCTGGGTCATCCGTACGAGTTGTTGCAGCGATCCGGGGGATACCTGCGCCAACTGGTGGACAACACGGGAGCTGCCACCTCCTTTGCTCTTCAGCAGGCCGCAGAACAGAGCTACAGCAAGCAGGTCCTGGGTGATGATACGGCCGCAGAGGATATGAACATCACATTAGCCATGGAAGAAAAGTCCCAGTGACCGATACGCACACTCACCTACTTCTAAACTTGCTTAAGGGTTAGATCATAAGAACGGAAAGTATTATGTAAATAGCAAAGTTGTACTTAAAGCTAACGAATTACCAATTGCCTTGTACTTACGAAATATTTGTAAGCATGTTTATCGCCACGAATTTATGTATGTATATGTTCCATAGTGTATCGAGTACTGTTTGTATCACCTATGTTTTGTACGTCATGTGTTCAATTGGCAAACCAATCGAAAGCAATTTGAAAACGCTGTGCACAAATTCAAGCAAGTTCAATCAAAGACAAATAGTTTGTTTAGGTACTTTTTTAAAATATGTAGCTAATGTAGGATTACAACATTGTACTTATAGATACGTACAATCTCAATAAAGTGCCTGAAAATTATTACTTACAAATGAAAAATGAATAAGTGCTTAAATTTTACTTTGCGGTGTTCACCTTTGATCTTCAACAAGCGCTAATCGGTACATTAACCCTCTTTTGACCATTCGTAAAATGGGCAGCCGTAATAAGTAAAATACAAATATTAAAAATAATATTTGTTAAATTTATAGATCTTATTTATGTCTCACTGCAAAATAGGGTATATTTCTTTATTTTTGAATGTTTTTTTTTCAAATCTAGTCAAATATGAAATATTTAGTCAACACTTCAAAATGCTGAGAAAAAGCCCTTTTTAGATTTAGATCCTTTAAATAAAAGGATACGCTTAATATTCGCAATCAGTCATCCAAAATTTCATAAACTAGTATTTTAGTTATTGCTTATTGAAATTTGTTCTAAAAGGTCTGCTCCAATATGTTTTGTATTGTTTTCGATTTTCCTCTAAGAATCTTGGACGCGACTGTCAAGATCTATGTTAGTCATGTTTGGATCGATAAGGATGAACCATTCGGAGCTCCAATTAAAATTGTCAATTGCTGAAAAGTGTAATCAAAGTAAGTCAACACGGTAGCTGTGATTACGATAAGATACCGGAGAGGTGTCCACTGTGGCCCGCTCCCTCTCACCACACTCCTCACCGGGATGCCCCGTCCGTTTCCCGAAACTCTCGTAAACAACAGCGAAACTCACTTAGCCAAAATATCGTGGCTCGAAATTGCTGCAGCGTCTACTCCGATGTCGGCTGATGGGTGGCTGTCAGTCGGCATTAAGATAAAACTGGGCTGCCGCTGGCCGATAGGGCGGATCATTGATTTATAGCGATGATTCCCGACCACGGCGTTGCGGCAAGTGGTTAGTTAAAATTGAAATGCCGAGTCGGGCAGCAGTCAGTGGTGAGTGGATCGGCACAAGAATCGCACGCGAGTGCCTTGAATCGTGTCAAGGATATAACATATATGTAATATTCATTCGCGAAATTAATACACTTACTCGAACTGCATATATATGGTAGCAGAGTGTATATAATAATGAGTGCGGTCCATGTTGAACGGCAGCCGAATCCGGTGACAAAGGCCAACTTTCTTTCAAAATGGTTCTTTATGTGAGTGAAAAACCTGTGCCACCCACGGCGTATACGTAATATTCGGAGAGTATACGTAATATTTATAAAATTATTAACTCGTGAGAAGCGCTCCATTCAATTCAAGTTAACTGATTTCGCGAGCTGACCCCTCTTGAAGTCCTGCTGATAAGATATAGCTGTCCAGCTGACGAACTGCCCACCTACAGATTTATGGTCACAGAACCTTGGCCGTCACTCGGAATTTACGGCGCGAGTTTGATTCGTTTGATTCCTTTGAAGTGCGATAAAAGAATCCGGGACAGCCCGGCGACACCTATCAAGTCCGTCAATAACCCGCCCATCTGCCTATGTGCTCTCTATCCTTCCAGCTGGACCCGAGAGATTCTCGTAAAGGGAATGCATCGGAGTCTAGATCCGTCGGATCTCTACGCCCCCGAACCGAGTCTCGAGAGCACCCAGGTATCCGCCTTCCTGCTCGGCCACTGGGAGCAGGAGCTGAAACGTCCCAAGCCCAACGTCCTGCGTATGATATTCAAAGCCTACGGCTGGAGTTTTGTGCCTGCGAGCATAGTCTACTCCATCATGGCCATTGCAGTGCAGTAAGTACTCTATTTGAAAACCAATTTTACGTCGGGAAAAAAAATTATAGAAGATTTATTTTATTGCCTGCAAACTTACCGAAAAAAAAATAGATAACATAATTTAACTATATTTAAAAGTAGTTCTGAAACTATTAATTTTTCATATCGACCTTAAAGTCACTTCTATAATTCATTCGAACGGCAACTTTAACCACTATAAATATAAATTTACCGACGGAAAAATACTTTCAGACTAGATTAAATGTATACGTACATATATACCTATTATTCTTTTTTGTTTTATAATTATAAAGAAAATCGTATATATAGTATACAATATATAAGTATGTTTGTCTCGCTTGAACATAGCCAATTCTTAATCATCCCCAGCACAACGCAGCCTTTGATGCTAGGCGGATTGGTGTCCTTTTTCTCAGAGAGCACTGGAAAAATCACGAAACACTCAGCTTATCTGTATGCCATGGGAGTGGTTCTGTGCTCCCTGATCTCGGGACTTTTTTTCCATCCCTTTATGAAGTACCTATTTCGAGTGGGTTCTCGCGTCCGGCTGGCCTGCGCCGGCCTCGTCTACCGGAAGTTCCTGCGGGTTTCGGTGGCGGCGGACAACAGCGGCGTGAGTGGCTACGCCATATCCCTGATGGCCACCGATCTGCCGACCTTTAATGAGTCCTTCTACTGCTTCCACGAGCTGTGGCGAGGTCCGCTGGAGGGCGTGGTGTTCATCTACATCATATACCAAATGATCGGCTGGCCGGCGGTTGTGGGTCTGGGCACCATCGTGGCTTTTATACCGCTCCAAGCTTGGGCAGCCCGCGCAATAGCCCGGTACAAAAGAAGTTCCGCAGATGTTGGAGACGAAAGAGTAAAGCTGATGAACGAGATTATCGCAGCCATGCAACTAATCAAGATGTACGCCTGGGAGAAATCCTTTGCCAAACTTATTGGCAAGGTGAGAAAGGAGGAGATGGACTCTATAAAGGGTTCAACCTACATTTACGCGGGATTGCAGTGCACTGGCATGATCTCCAAGCTATCCCTTTTTCTTTCTTTGGTAACCTATGTCTTCACGGGTGACATTGTCACCTCCCAGAAGGTGTTTATAGTTGCCAGTTATTATGATCACCTGAATGATTCTCTGTTGCACTCCTGGCCTTTGGCCATTAATATGTGGGTAGAGACCTTCGTGGTGGCCAATCGTGTAAAGGACTTCCTTTTCCAACACGAGAATCCTGCTGACGGTGGAGTGCACAACTTCAAGGAGGCAGAGGATAATCCAGAGCATGGCAACTTTTTTGGGCGAACCCACAAACCCAAAGCTGAAGTCAAGAGTATTACGGTCCATAAACTCACCGCCAGTTGGGATCAGACTGACCAGGAGAAGCGTCATCGTCACATCGAGGATGTGAGTTTTCAGGCCACTGATCAGCAGTTCGTGGGCATCGTGGGAACAGTTGGTGCTGGAAAGAGTACTCTCCTCCAAGTGATCCTGGGCGAGCTGGATATCATTAGTGGCAATGTGGACCTCAACGGAGTTCTAAGCTATGCCCCTCAGGAACCCTGGCTACTTCGGGCCAGTCTCCGCGAGAACATCCTCTTTACAGAACCTTACGATGAACAACGATATCTAGAGGTCCTGCGAGTATGTCACCTGGACAGGGATGTGGAAGAGTTGCCATCAGGTGATAACACACGAGTGGGTGAAGGAGGTGCCAGCCTGAGTGGCGGTCAAAAAGCAAGGGTTAGCTTGGCTCGGGCTGTCTACAGGAAAGCAGATATCTACCTTCTGGACGATCCGCTGTCGGCCGTTGACTCCCATGTAAGCAAAATGCTACTAGATCGATGTCTGAACGAGTTTCTGTCAAAGAAAATCCGTATCCTGGTCACCCATCGAGTTCAACTGCTCAGACATGTGGATCATTTGGTCCTGCTAGAAGGTGGACGTATCTCGATCCAGGGCCATTACGATAACTTAAAGAAGTTAATAAGATTCAGGATGTCGGTGGCCAATGACGTCGAAGTGGCCAAGTTGCGGGCCATGCGAACGGATAGTGTTTATGAGGAACCGGAGCCAAGGAAATCTCTGTCCCAAGAGGAGCACTTGGATCGGCACCAGATAGAGCAACAGTTCAAGGAGCAACAGCAAAGGGGATCCGTTAAACTGAACACCTACAAGGAGTACTTCAGGGTTCTGGGACATCCTTTAGTTGTGCTAATGATCCTGATGATGTTCGTTGTAGCCCGTGCCTCGGAGGCGACCATGGATATCTTTCTTTCCAAATGGTAAGTGATTTATTTTCATCTTTCCAAGTACAGAATCGAAATCAGTAAACTAATTAGTTCTTAGAACCACAATAACAAAAAAAAGGAGAACAAATAAATCAAGAGAATTCCCATGTTTTCTATACGGTTTTTCTACGAATGATTCCCCAAAAATGGAAAGTCATTTCAGTTATTTTTGGCTTTAATGACTAGCCTTGAAAGAAGATGAGTCAGTTTGATTTATAGATTGTGACATGTTTATTAACACTACCTATTGATAAAACATGTTCCAGTTGTTGATTGCAATAAATATTGCTCGCATTTCCGCACAGATGGAGCATATTTCACTATCTCGACGACACATGTTATATGGTTGTTCGAGTATCAGAAGGTCAAATTAGAAAGTCACGGACTACAACACCTAACACTTATTTAGTTTTTACGTGTAATTTTAATGAATACCTCCGATTAGTTTTTGATTAAGAGGAACATACATACATATAATGAAGTTTCGATTTGATGAAGTTAAAAAATATTTACTATCAAAATAATAATTTTTGTTTCTTATATTAGGGCAACTTGGGAGGAAACGGAGCCTAATCAGCACGAACCTATTCCGGAGTATCATAGAACGCGGTTGCGAATGATGATCCTCTACACATTCCTCATTCTTTGCACCCTCATCTTCTATGTTCTCCGTACCTTTGGCTTTTTTATGATGACCCTGCGGATATCGCTGCGCATCCATATTCAACTTTTCCAAGGGGTTATCCGAGCCTTCATGCACTTCTTTACTCTGGCCACCTCTGGCAGGATCCTAAATCGTTTCTCCAGCGATATCCTGGCTATTGATGTGAATTTACCCCAGGCGCTGATGGACTCCATTGAGTTTGTTGTGAATGCCTTGGCTGTGCTTGCGGTGGTCAGTACGGCCAACATCTGGCTCCTCATTCCGGCCATCGTGGTGGTGGCTTTGTTGTACGGATGTCGGTGTCTTTATATAGGAGCTAGTCGGAGTTTAAAGCGCATAGAGACTATATGTGAGTAGCATTTTTTATTATTATTTTTACAAAATATTAACCTAGATACTTCCAGCCCGCAGTCCCATTTACTCTCACACTAATGCCACTTTTAAGGGTCTGGCTACCATCCGTGCTCTGAATGGCACAAAATACATGGAGCGGGACTTCCATTACTACCAGAACGAGAACACCTCCGCCTTGTACCTCCACGTGAGCATCAACCGGGCCTTTGCCTTCTGGACCGATCTCATCTGCGTGCTGTACATCCTGGCAGTGACGTTCAGTTTCCTGCTCTTCGACCGGCATCGAGGATACTATAGTGGAGATGTAGGTCTTGCCATCACGCAGTCAATGAAACTGGTGCTGATGTGTCAGGCGGGAATGCGGCAGACTGTGGAGCTGGAGAACATGATGACCAGCGTGGAGCGGGTGATGGAGTATGTGAATATACCATCGGAACCTGCCTACGAAACGGATGAGTCGGTTAATCTGCCCAAGCAATGGCCCAGTGGAGGCCAGTTGGACTTTCGGGATCTCCGCCTGCGCTACAGTGATCATGGTCCGTACATCCTCAAGGGTCTCAACTTCACGATACGTGCTGAGGAGAAGATTGGCATAGTGGGTCACACGGCTGCGGGAAAATCATCCATTGTTCAGGCCCTCTTTCGGCTGGCTCATATTGATGGACACATTGCCATCGATGGCTTCGACACATCCGACTTGGGCCTGCACGATCTGCGGCGGAGGATCTCGATCATACCGCAGGATCCAGTGCTCTTCTCAGGCTCACTCCGCTTCAACCTCGATCCATTCGAGGAGAAGACGGACGAGGAACTCTGGCTGGCCCTGGAGGCCGTCAAGCTCAAGGAGTTCGTATCGAATCTGAAGGATGGCATCTGCTGTCGCCTTCACGATTCCGGGGCCAATTTCAGCATGGGCCAGAGGCAGCTGGTCTGCCTGGCCAGAGCTATTCTGCGCCAGAACAAAATACTCATCATGGACGAGGCTACGGCCAACGTGGATCCCGAGTAAGTCTATTAAGAAATGTATGTTGGGAGTTATGTTCCGATTTTTATTATCAAGGAATTGATTTAACTTGCCAAATACTATCCCAAATTGATGGAAATACATATAATTAAGGGTCATTAATATATATATGTATAAACAAAAAAATGGCGATTGTGAGAACCGGAACATTCTGGAACTCAAAATCAGAATCTCAAAATCTAGTCTGACACTCGTAATTTAGGTAGAACGCAAAAAATGTGATTGATTTAATAATACCTAAGGTTTTGTTCGCTTTGAAAGATCAAAACAAGCGATGTCAAGAGTGACAGTAAAAATCAAAAGAATCACTTTGGCTTCAAAATCAGCTGATGTTGATCATTATAATTTGTCAATGAATTCTACAACTTGCTTTAAAATCGACGTAAAAATAAAACCCGAAATTTGTTCATGCCCACCTGACAGTTTAAAAGAAGAATTTACAATGTATGAGAGCAAAGAACTATTCAACTATTAATTAATCTATTGGCAAAATAATTCTAACTTCATTAAATTTGGTATATAAAGTGGTATCAAAATGTTGTCATTTTAAGCATGACATATACCTTTCAGATTTTGAGTTTATGTATTCAACTATTAATTTGTTTTCAAAATACATATTGCATTTTTAATAAAATTGTACAATAATATCCTCCGAGATATCAGCAGATAATGATTATAAGTGTTAATATCTAACAGTAGCTATAAGTAATAAGTCTAAAGAATGCTCATAAATAGTTTAAGCACTTACCTTTTCACCTTAAATTATTGCTCACCCCACTAATGTGTCCCTCTTTCCCTGCAGGACGGACAATCTCATCCAGGAGGCGATCCACACCAAGTTCGCCCACTGCACCGTCCTGACTATAGCCCACCGACTGCACACCGTGATGGACAACGACCGGGTGATGGTGGTGGACATGGGCCGCGTGGTCGAGCTGGGGCATCCGCACGAGCTGCTGCACAATCGACACGGCTATCTGCACCGATTTGTGGAGAAGACGGGCGTGGGCACCGCCCAGCACCTGCGGCACCTGGCAGAGCAGAGCTACCGGAAGAGGGTGCTGGGCAGAAGGTCGGAGGATCAGGGATCGGTGCTCGATCTGGGGTACAAGGGGACGACCCTGTGAAAGACTGCGGGGGGTAGTAATTGGAACACCTGGGTTAAGTGCTCTTTGTTCTGTTAGGTATGGTAATATAGACTTTATTATAGTGAACTGATCTTTAAATATAGTTATATATGTATATATATTAGATGTACTTCATAATATACTCGTACTTAGTTGTTTCAACTCGATCGTTTGCTTTCTTGAATTTGAAAAAGCAATTTATCTTGTAGGTTACCATCGTCTATATTTTGCTACTCGTACTGTCTGGCTTTGATTCGCTCTCTATAACTACGATCCATTCTAGTTACATTTTGGTTTCTTTGTAGTTACAAGTCACATGAAAAATCGAAATGTTGAACTCTATAAGTTGCTTCTCTTCTAGGCTTAAAGATTTAGGTTTGTCTCTTCATTACTTTAGTTTTTTTTGTATGGCTTAGATGTGCGATAATGGCATTTGATTCTAGATGTATAATATTAGCATTACAAGATTTCGCTTCATATATAAAATTTTTGTTTTTCTTTGGTAGAGTGTAAATGAATTTATCGCATTCGGTTTGGTAGCAGTTTTTCACGAAACTTTAATACAAGTTTATATAATAGTTGTATGTAGTTGTTGTGTATAATGTAAATATTAAAGTAAATAAAGCATATTCATGTATGTATATAATTGGTTTTAAAATATTCTCTTCTTATGCTGATCATTGGTTTAGCTTATTTAAAATTCGCTTAAAGTCTGCCTTCAACAATATTTGATGTAAATAGAAAAATCAGTGATTCATTTGTTTGTATTTTCTTTTATAATTAGTTGTAATATACTCTAAATTGTGCTTAGATGTAAGTGTTTTGCGGTTGTTAAAAACAAAGTTAAACCTTGAAATTCTTCCCCAAATTCCAAAGCCTAAATTGTTTTATTGAATGCCCTTTAGAATGTAAATAAGTAACTAGATTTGGTTGTCCTAGAAATAAGATTGTTTGTTTGCTCATTTTGTTTTAAGAAAAATTCGATGCTTTAATAAAATTGTATTTGTTTTTTTTTTAATTTTTTTGCTGATGTAATTCTAATTGTAATTGTTTAGCTAGAAGTTCTCAAGCAACTTTAAGATTTTTTCGCTCTACGTTTATTTGTATCATGTATTCATTTGGTATTCTCACAGTTAAGCTTCTTTGATTGAGCACAAAAGCAAATGAGAATCGTCTGTTTTGGGGGCAACAACTAAACCTTATCGATATTTTATATTTCTACTATGGCTATTACCTGGAGATCCTCTGTCCGAGATCGATTTGAACTTTGCATTGGACAGACTCGAAAATCTTCCCCTATTCCCGACTAGCCCAATACACTGTCCGAAAATTCTCAGCCCCGATCTGCGGTGTGCTGTGTGAGATTGTAAAGGCTGTCGAACTAAAAAATCAGCATAAAACCGAAGGTTTTTCAAACTAAAGTTAAACCATATCATTCAACTGGAAGTCAATTTAGATTTTGCACTCATTGCGAGCTTGTATAATCATTATCCTTAATATCATGTTGTGAGTGTTCCCTAAAAATTTGCTCAGCTAGTTGTTAAAATCTAGGTACTCCTTTTTAGTATTCCCTACATCCGAACCTAAAAAGTTAATACCAAAACGAGAATAATGTGAACGTGCGTGCTTCGCAATGAAACGCATATTTTGATTATAAAATATGGTCCCGAGGTTGTTAAATATTTCTTCAACTTGGTTTGTCATCGTTTGTGGGTAATAACATCCATATTTGGGAGCTAGAGCGGCAATTGGATCTATAATATAAGTATAGATAAGGCGTTGTATCAGCGGTTTGCATTTGGTTTCTGCCAATTTGTCGCATCTTTGGCCACGAGCACGATGCCTCCAATGGCTGGCTATAGAACACTACGATTGAGATCATGCTCTAGGTTTCCTCTACTGTGTTTTTTAATCCTTAAAGCCTTTAACCCAAAGCTTAGTTATTTAACTGCATTACAATATGTTATTTAAATTAATAAAGTTTTCCTCTTTCGTCTTTATACTTTTCTTTGTTTTTTTTTTGGTTGAAAAAAGAGGTAGTATGAATTTGTTATGCAAGGTTTTTTTTCAATTATTTTTTACGGTGTAGTCGTACGTAAGTAATTCATTTAGCATTGTTCTGGGTGTATGTGTGTGTTTTTATATGCTCCGTATTTATATAATAAGTATATAATTGGTTTGGTTAAAAAATGTTCATTAATTGCAAAAATTGTCTTTGTCAAAAAGAGTCAAACAATGGCCTCATGTTTTTGTGTTTTTTATTTTGTGTGTTGGTTGCCCGGGCCACGCCCCTTTTGTGAGCGGGCCCGCCTTATTATCGCGTGCATATATCGTGACTATATGTTTCGTATTACGTGTCCAGTGTTCGTGTGTCAGAGAGTTAGCCAGTTAATCTTGCCTATACCATTTCGCTTTATACTTTGAATCCCGCCGATCCCACTGCTGAATCTGCCCCTCTACTTCTGTCCCGGTTCGATGATCTCCACGGTGACGCTCTCGGCCACCGGATTTGTGGTGATGTTGGTGATCAGCGACTGGTCCTGCGGCGACTGCGGCTGCTCCTTCGGTTCCTGGTGGCCGTGTGAATGGTGCTGGCGATGGGCGGATCCGTGGCGCTCGTGATGGACAACCTTGCCGGGAGCCACCGAATTGCTGCGATTGGAGCGCACCGAGGCGGCCGAAGCATTGCTGCCATGCGAATCGGAGCCTGTGGGGGAGATGGTCATCCAAAAGGGGGATTAGAATCGGGGGGATTACGGTCTCAGCTACTCTCTACGGATAACCGGTTGAAGGGCAGTTATCGTTGGCATCACAGGACAACAGCAATGTGGTCAACGGGAACCCGACTTCGAGTGGAGTGACCCACTTTATACTTCGAGTCCCTTTTTCTACGTGGAATATTCTATGTGCAGTAGCCGATCAAAGAAGTTTCAAAAATTATTATGATTGTGACTAATATAGTTGAAAAATAACTTTACGGAAAACCTCAGGTATATTATTTAACTTACATTATTTATAACTTATTAAATTTATAATTTAATAAATTTAAGACCACTCCTTCGATCGCTCACTGCACGCAAAAATTATATGTCTGAACAAAGCCAGATAGGAAAACTATAGATAGGTAGCCGTGCTAGAAAGGAAAGAAACTAAAGCGGAAAAAGGAACTCAAAAAGGATGCTGCAATGGATCAGAGTAGGTTAGATAGAGAAAGAGAGAGAGAGGTATCGATGAGGTGTTTAGATACGAGTATCTACGTTCGTATATTTTTGTATCTGTGGCGGATCGTGTCTGCTTCTGTGTCTGCTTTTGTATCTTTTGGTGGCTTCTAAGGAGCTTAGTAGTGGCAGTGGCAGAAGTGGTGGAAGTTGGAGTAGTATCATTACATACAGGTTAACCGCAACTCTGGACTACAGCTTAAGACTAGGGTAACAACATTTCGAGCCAACAAGAACAACAACGAGAACAACGACTACGAGTACACTGGGAAAAAGGCGTTCTAAAACCGAGTAAGTGTTTCCGAAATTTAAAGCCTATTAAACTATTAATAATTAAACCATTTATAAGCTAGTAAATATTGAAGACCATGATAATTTTTATTAAAATTAATTTTTAAATATTTTTGATTTGGATTAGATAACATTAAATTTAATTATATAAGAATTACTACTTCGACTCATTAAGTAGAAATATGTTTTCTAAAAAAATTCTTGAAGTCTTCATTTTTCTTTCAAAGGTAATAAGCCTATATAAATTTTCAGATTTTTAGGTATAGTTATAGAAATTGGTATTAGATAAAATCTTTTAATCGTTTAGTGCAGAAAAATCTGGAAACACATAAGAATTTGAACAACGATCAATATAAACAATTTCTGATTTCAGGTAATGCAATTTTCCCGAGTGTGCTAATACGGTTACGGGTACGAGTACAACTGTTTGGACACAACTTTCGCTAGACAAGACATCAACTTTACGAGAACACTACGCAGACTGTCAACGATTTGGGTGGGGCTTTTGGGAGTTGGTGGGTTTGCTTTCAGGTCTGCCTACCTCTTTGGGCCCTGATATGGATGCGTTTGTCTTTTGCGTTTGAGTGTGATACGTTTACGGACATATACAGGGTATATATATCTATTTGATTTAGAACTTGTTGGTCCGACCACAGGCTGGTGCCGCCCCCGCTGGGGACACATAGGTGGTGTTGGTGATGGTGGTGGCGGTGGCGCTGGTTGTGGTGGTGCTACTGGCATTGCCCGTTGGCTGGTGGCCCGCCGAGGGCGGTGGTGTGGGCGTGGGCGAGGGCGTGGCCGAGGCAGCGTATGTTGCAGTGGCGTTGGTGGCCGTAAATGTGCTGGCCGTGGTCGTTGGCACGTAGGGCAGGAAGTGGCTGTGGACCAGGTTGTGCTGGCTGGCCGCACTCGGATGCTCCAGCAATCTCGAGCAGGTGGACACATCGCTGACCCGCGAGTCACTCGACCGCGTATTGCTCTTGGACCGGATCATTCGTCCTTTTTCGGTTTTTGGTTTTCAGTTTTATTTGTGTTTTCGGTTTCAGAATTTTGTTCGTGTTTTGTTTGTTTGGGTGTTGGTTTTTGTTGTCGTTGTTTTGGGGGGAATGAGCGGTTGGATACGTTTAATATTTCGTCATTGACTGGGCACGCGAGTTTCATTGGGCGGTTTAGGTTGAGGTGGAGGTGGGGGGGCAAACTCAAATAAGAATATAAATAACCCAAAAAAGGTAATTTCAAACAACTGTCCGCTAGGCTTAGCACACCAACAATTATCGCCGTAATGGCGTTGAGTAAAACGGTTCTTAAACTGTCAATCAAATTGATTGAGCCCCCCGAAGAGTTGTTGTTCCTGTTTCGCCAGTCTTTAGCGGACCGTCATCGAAGTTGGGATAAGGTGGCGAATATGCTCCACTATGCTGTCCAGCGCACTAGTTGCGTTTCGTTTTTTATTTTTAATTATGCAAAACGATAAATTCTGAGATGTCCAAATAATTTTTAGGTGTTTAAAATAATATGACAAATCTGTCAAATTTGATATCGCTAAAATCACCCAAATGTATTGCTTGAAATAAAAAGTTTCAAACATTTTGGAATCTAAAAAATAAGTACACTCAAATAGTCTTACGAAATTGAAAAAAATGAGCTTTAATTGTTTTGTATGTTGAGAGATGGAATATATAATTTCTAACTTATCTTATGAAATAACAGGCTATTTGAACTTATTTAAAGTCCGCATCTTAAATTCTGGAGCCTTTTAATTTTTAATAATTAAACTTTCATAAAATACCAACTATACCAACAATACCAACCTTTAACCGTACCACCTTTACTCCTTAAAACTAATACAGGCCTGCAATTATCCCAATTCGCAAATCTTACTCTTGAATAAAATACTTGTTACTCCTTTAAAAACATTTTTTTTATCCCAACAAAATGTAAATTACTGTTCCCCGTTGATGGCTAGAGAAACTTCTTTAATATCGAATATCATGGGGGCTTTGTCTTGTTTCTTTTACCCTCTCATCACGTTTTTCGGGTACATCCACACCACTAAGTGCCTTTAGTTTACTTGGGTGATTTTGTACGTTTGTTGTTTGGTGACTGACTGATCAATTGGCTGAAGACTGACTGACTGGCTGACTGATTGATTGATTGGGTAAGTAAGTATTGAGGGTTTTTTCTGTCTGCTCGTATAGTTTTGGGCTGTAAAAAGAAAGTTCTGCAAGTTTTTGAGACGAGACAAACGAAACAAATCCAAAAATGGGGAACATAATCGTAAAACAAAACTAAAAATGCAATCGCGGAAGACCAGAGACAAGAGACTGGAGGAGGTTGACCATCGAACGGGGGACATGGAATACAAACCTGTCTTACCTAGCGACGGATTGGGAGAGTGGGGTCTCAGGGAGGCCATGCTGGGCTGTCGGGATGGGGCCCGCACCGACATCCTGGATCCCCGGCGCTCCTGGCCGTGGAGCAATTTGCTGTCCCGCAGCAGCGAGACGTTCATCAGGCGCGGATTCGGCGTATTGAAGATGGTCCGGTTATCATGCCAGCGGGCTCTGCAAATTACGGCCAAAAATTAGTTACATTTCATGGCTCCATGGATTATTAACAAGCGGCGGTGTGGTTGTGCGGAGATATAGGGGCCATGGTTACTCAAACTTAATGCCAATCAATGCAGAAATGCTGGTTATTAGACTGGAAATTAATTGGTGCTCAAATTATACATCGCTTGCCAACCACAAATTAATTAAGTTCCATCAAAGCATCGACAGCCCAATTGACCCAGTTTATTGACAAGCTAACGGATGAAATGGTTGAACTTAAGACTAAGGGGATTTGACTTGCAGTATAAATATGGCTTAGAATTGGTCAAAATAAATGCTGTATGTTACATAAAAAAGCTAATACAAAATATTATTCAGTCGTTTTATAGTTTAATAAAATATTTTCAAAGGATTGTTCCTCATAAAGGAAAAATACCTAAATTGCAAAATCATGTTATAGCAAGAAAGTTGATCTTAGGATTTAAAAACATAATTGAATATTACATATTATATTACATCGTATTTGTCACTTTAAAAAATTAATTGTTAACTTTTCATCAGTTTACTGCGATAAGGTCATTAGTTAACTCTAATTAAATGGGCCACAATAAACCTTTTTATAATAATTCTTTAAAATAATTAGAAATGAAAAATAAAAATCCATTATGTGTGCACTCAAGCGATACTATATCTTAGATGGTGTGTGACTGTTAGATTTAATGCTTAAACTATTTGCGTGGGTGTGGGGCGATGAAGATGTTTGCATTGCAATTTACTCACTGGCTAAACAATCGCAGGACGACACAAATAATAATAAACATCAATGCCATTCCTACCAGCACGCCAATCATGGCCGGATCGATGTACGTCTCGGGTCCCCTCTTGTCCTGGCGCCCTGCAAACAGCCAAACGGCAAACAACACAGCCCCATTAACCATAAGCAGTCCCGGCTTAATGTCTACTACATTCCTGACCACCGACCTTTGCACTCCACGGATCCGTCCTTGGCCCAAATGGGTGACATCTCGAACCGGCAGATGCACCGCCCGTCCCGGCACTCCGTCTGGAAGTATCGCATCTCGCACTGCTCGTTGAAGAAACAGGACTCGTTCACGGAGGCCTCTGTGGGAGGATTAGGGGAAAGAATGGAAAAAGGGACACGAAAAGGAATCAATTGAGCTGACAAAATGGTTGTAATTTATACAGTCACAGAAAAAAAAAAACAGTTCTCTAAAACGAATTTGTAATCATTGGGGTATAGTATACAAATTTATACTTGATAAAGTTGTGTTGGAAACAAATTTTTTAATTATGCGTCATTTAATTCGTGGCTATGATCTAGTTAGTATTTTTTTATTTTATTATTAACTTAAATCTGGGAATCATTTCATTTTAGGTAGAATAATCTTTTAGGTATTTCTACTATTTGCAACTAACTTAGGCAGTATAGTAAATAAACTGTTAATATGTGAGATTGCTTGAATAAATTGAATGAGAATTTGTTTTTTTTTTAATTTATTATGCACATCTAAAAATACAAATATTTTTATTATCCTCATGGTAGAAATGTTTTTATAATCATTAGTGGATCTTTATGAAGATGTGGAAACTTCTAACTGTTTTTTTAACTGTAGTAAATAATATTTGGTGTTTTAATTAAAAAGTTATTGTAAATCTGTTTTGAACTAGGAAAAATGTAATAGAAGAATAGTTAAATAAGCTGTTCCTTGAATATTTAAAACATATTATAAAACTCATAATGTTAAAACTAATTTTACTTGTTGCCGCCATTTTGAATTTTGAACACCTTTTTTTCAGTGCACTGTTAACAAGCAACAACGGGCAAGAGCCCATATCAAGAAAAATATTTCCCGGCTGTCGTGGCTGTTTGCGGATTGATTTAATGGCTGATTGAAGTGCGATATGGCTGGGGCGGATTGACTTTCCACCTCTTTGTCCACTCCGGTGACAAATATTATCGTGGGACAACTACGGCGGAGGGTGGCTCTGAGACATGGAGACACTGCACCGGTCGTAGGGGATTAGGGCCGTGATGCGGGAGGCAGATACTTGGCCAAGGAGCCGGACATCTGACTGACTGGCTGTCAGCCGCGTCGATGATCAATGGCCGGGAGATACAAGTATTTGTCCAGAAGTTACGAATCGAGTCACACCCATAAAAATAGATCTTCGCCTGTCAGCGGCTTCAGCCCGATCCGCAGCCATAAATAGGCATTCGGAATGTCCCACCGATTTGATTTTAATTTATAATACGGCACGTGTGCCACGGTAGAATATCTATTATAATTATGTCAATTGTGCATTACTTGCACTTTCCACCCTCCTGCTGCGGCTGCCAAGTTTCTATTTTAATTTACACAATTTGTGGCTACGCCCCGCAATCAGGACAATCAAGCTTGGGGGATTTCACTTTGCTGCCACTGCAGCTTTCTTGACTCTTTTTTAATGAAAACTTGGCAGGGTGACAGCACCCAGTAAAATGGTTAGAAATGGGTGCCAGTAATGGATGGCCTTACCTTTGCCACATTTGTCAATGTGATTAGTGACGGGCAGATCCTCGGTGCACTGGCAGGACTTCTTCTTGGGATCGCAGATGGAGCCGGGGAACCCGCATTCCAGTGTATTATCGCACTTGTCGCCGAACTTCTTCTGCCCACGGCTGGCATAATCTGTGAAAAAGGGACAAGTTAAGTTTAAGGATGTGGTGGTTACGTCAACGAGACTAATCCCAGGCGTGAAATTTGTAATGAAACCAAACCAAGCCGCCAAACTTTCGATTCGCCACTATGCATATCAATAAAAAATAAAAGCTGGCAACCAACTTTCTGTGAAATGTTTTCCAAATCCCCCAACGACTTGGGGGCAGATTAAAATGTAAATTC
This sequence comes from Drosophila fuyamai, assembly GCA_018153365.1. NCBI lineage: Eukaryota > Metazoa > Arthropoda > Insecta > Diptera > Drosophilidae > Drosophila > Drosophila fuyamai. The sequence goes on along the minus strand of JAECXW010000116.1, from coordinate 6,246,073 downwards.
TTTACCAGCCTTCGAGGTGTTTGTGTGTGCTACTGGGTTGGTTTTCTTTTTTTTCCTTTTTCACTCGTGTGAACGGGGGAATGTGTGTGTGTTTTTCCCCCGAGCATACTTCGGTGCACTCGAGCTGGCCCGGCTAGGAATCCTTCATTAACTTTGAATGGAATGAAAACACTCGAGTCGGCAGTGAGTTGCGTTTGCGGCCCTTCACATCTTAATTAAGCTCTTGGGAGCAACTCTTCGGCATGGGGATTCCCCGCCTAGCAATGTGTGTAAAATCTCAGCCAAGAATTGAGCCCATATTCCACCTCTAATTCTGTTGATACTCCGGCCATAATTACCGGGAGCAGAAGCCAGAGCCAAGAGCAAGACCATAAAGTAGCGGATGCGCCGACATTTAAGCCAACGGAAGCGAAAAGACAAAACAAAATGGCTGCTCATGCACAAACGGGTGCGCCATTTTCCAGTTCATGCCCATGTGCGAGTATTAGTGGGGTTCTTATGGGCGAGGCCCATTTGCTTGCGGTTTATTTTTAAATGCACCGCCTGGCTATGAATAGGGTCCTAGTTTGCGAGGGTCTGCGAAAAATGAATGCTAATACGAATAATGGTAGTGGCGGCCGCAATACTAGACTGCTGGATACCCAACTAAAAATAGTCTACATATCTCGAGTGCAGGTTTGTCTATATTTATACTATCTGATTTATTAAATGCTAGATTTCTCCAAGGCCAAATAAAAATTTTATCTTAATTGGTTAGTTTGGTTTATCAGAAACATTTTAAAAGAATCTGATAATTTATCGGAAAACATTCGCGGAAAGATGTTAAAATATATTTCCATTTTATCAAATTTTATCACAATTGGAATAGTAAATTAAAGAAATTAAAAAGATTAAACTTGATAAAGAAAATATTAGACATTGTATTAATAATTTGTTTGACTTTATCATTATACAAATTATAGACATTAGAATTTATTTTCTCTCAATTAAACATGATATAAATAGTTTATTTGACTAAACTGTTATTTGATTGTTTTAGCTTCTTTTTTTTTAATTCTGTTACCTATGTCTGTGGGGCTATCACTTATGCGTTAAGAACGGGTCTTCATCAATTGACTCCGTCGTACCCTCGACTTGCAATTTGCGAAAAGGAAACCCAACTGCCGCAGCATCAGCAGTCCACAAAGCTTTGCTTACGTTTTTCCACAGCTGAGTTTTATTTGGTTTTGGTTTCCGTGGCGCTACTGCAGCAGCGAGAAAATTCTGTGAAAGTGTTGACAAAGTGGCTGCCTGGGGGCTCGACTGTGGACCATGTCCGTGACCCGAAGCCAACCTTTGATGGCCTCACCAAATAGCGATTACCCAATGGCCAGACCCCCGACCATATTTCACCCGGAGGAAGGGCCTAAAAGCTGACTACAAATTGCACATGTCAGGCGCACCGAGGGCCCATATTAAACAGCCAGCGCTGCAACAGAGCCAGCATTTATAATTAAACGAACTGGGCCGAACCATTAAAGCCAACTTTGCTTATTTCGGCACTATCATTAGGCCTCCTCGACAAAATAGAAAAAAACACAGCCAGTACATGGAAAACTTTTCACATTCTGACTAGAACACATTGCAGACAGGCCATTTAAGTTTCGGATGAGAAAACTACTCTAATGCTCGGAGGTATGAGTACGTATCACGAACCCAAGCGCAGTGGCTTAAAAGCTTTCAGCAAATGGGCTTACAAAAAGGCAAAGAATTCATATAAAGAAAACCTGCATGGCAGTCAAAAAAATGCTTTAAGGCAGCTTTCAAAAAGTGAGTTTATTAAAATCAAAAAAGGTGAAAGTAATTTGGAAATGGAAAAAAAGACCTTTTTTAAATATATGAACAGCTCTTTGGCGGATTTAAATCAATAGAGCCATAGATTTAAACCGATTCCAAAACTTAGTTATTGGAAAGGAATAAAAATCATTTCTTTATATATATTTTTAACAGCTTTTAAGTTATTACCATTCAAATTATGTTGTATGAATAGTGATTTAAGTCAATAGTGGCATAGATTGAAATCGATTTAATAAGTTTAATGGGAAAACAGAATAATAAAAATTAAACTTTAACTTACTAGAGAAAAACATGTACTAAAATATAATGTCACTGTAAAACTTATGCAATTGCAATGGAATTGCCGCCAGCCAAGGGAACAAAAGGCTGTCAAGGCAGCCGTATATACGTATGACACCTCCATGATGCCATTGCGGGTTATATTCATTGTTAAACAGGCCTAAGCCAGTGGTAATCCCACTGCCTAGTGCAGCATTCTTATCTGTGCCATGAACTTACCAAACTCTGGCGTTGTCGTCTCCGGACCCGCACTGAAGGCATTCACGGCAAAGAAATTATCACCGTCATCGCCCAGCGTCAACGGCGGCAGAAGGGCAATAACGGAAATCAGGCACAGGACCAGGCCGTTAAGGCGCTCCCAGCCCGCGCCCATCATCCTCTTGCCCCGCTTCATCGGAAGTCGAAGGCCAAGGCTTTTCCGCTGATGTGCCACGTTGGGCGCCATTAATAGCCCCGCGTTGGGCGCCATTAATAATGGCCTGGTATGCGTTTTCAGGGTGTCGGCTACCAGTTCGCCTTTGCCTCCAGTTGTTTCCCTGGCCGTGGGTATTGCTGGTGTTGGTACTATTCTGTCCGAAAAAACAACTTCTAGGTTGAAGACCAAGTTGGCTTGGCAATTGTTGCTGCTGATTCTGCTGCGGTTGGTGGTCAAACACTCAGCGTCTGTGGCCTCGTCGTCTTCGTCAGCTGGCTGCTGCTGCTGCGGCTGTGTCTCACATGTTTCGCGGGTTTCGCGCCTCAGGGGCTGGCGGCCCTTGAACGTGGCAGCTCCTTGACGGGGCCGGGGCTCTACAGCCCCATCTAATCTCATATTATTTGATCGTCGTCGTGCTCCTCATCCATGCTGCTCCGGCTATATCAATTTGCACACTATTGGCCTGGCACCTTTGTTTCCCTTTGGTTCCTTCGGTATCGTTCGCCTCGTGTTTCCGGTTCACATCAAAGTCTGTCACTGCAAGAAGAAACGGAAAATGGTTTTTGGGTTAGTTTGGTGTTTGGTAGTTTTGGCTGGGGGATTCAATCAGGGGGACAAAAGCTGGGCTAATCACTTTGCGGCGTGTGAAATTACAAACCGTTGTTGAAACAATTTCCGAAAGTGCCACCAAAAGTCTGTAACTGAAACCGAAATTGACACATAGTTGGCCCCACCCATGCCGCCCTTTTGGCCACGTCGAAACTGTCACAGCTGTGGGCGGTGTTTGGGCCTTTTGGCACTGCACAACCAAATTGAGTGACGGCCAATTTGTGTGTCTATGACAGTTAATTGGATTAGGCGTACCCACAGCCGCCACCAATGGTCGGATATTGGACGGACTAAATCCATTGTTAAGCCAAAAGTATTGCAGCTTTTAATTAAAATCCGTATTCCATTATTTTATATAATGGCATGATAATAATTTGTGTGCTATGGCTGCCCAGGACACGACCGATAAATAAATCATGCAGCTTAGAACATGCAACGCATGTTGGGCGACAAGTGGTGTTTGTTTAGTCAACGATTAAAAGCCATGGCGGGCTTTGTGGCCTAATGGTGGTGTTCGTCTGCATATCTGGTCGCAACATGCACGCTGGATAAACAGGTGATTTAAGCTACGAGCAACACAATTTATTTGTCAGAATAAACATGTTTTGTAGCAATTAAGTTAGCCTGAAAACTTTAACTATTTATAAGTTTAACCACAAGTGTTTGATGAAATGTACATGTAGTCCATACGTTTCCAATCATGACTGCATTCAAGTCTGAAATATAAATTGATTCACCGTAAGACATGCTTACCACATTTAAAGTCAAATAATGAACTGCAGTCTGGCTAAACAACTGTTAAACTGTTTCGACTAAAACCACACAATAGCCTAAAAACTGCTTCTAAACGTTTATAACCATGAAATTTAAATGAAGCTCGACCGGTTTTCAAGACTTAGAATGACTACACACTTATTTATAACGATTTGTCAAAAGCATGAAAACCGCAAGTATTTTTAGAAATGTGTCAACGTACAAATAGTCCTTGGCAAGAAAAGTCTATTGTCTTCGGGCACCTATATATATACATATAAGCAAATACATACTTGTAGCACATATATGTAAGATCAGGGTTTTGGTTGAAGTAGTGCATTGTTTTATTTAAAAATTCCCCAAATGTATGCTTGATGAAAGCCTTTAAATAACAAGTCTAAACCCTTATAAGCCTCTATTTTAAGATTTAACCAAGCTTAAATTAAAAACCTTGAACCACAAAAAGTATGAAAATATCCGCAGTTCTATTTATAAAGATTTCCAAAAATGAAGGGCTAATCGCAATTGTTTATGGAAACATACACACATAACAGCAGTCCTTGACAGGCAAATGCCTTTGTTTCGGGCCTTGGTTACAAGCCAAATGAGCCAGCTTTGGTGCTGATTTGAAAATAAATGCTTTTGGGCACCCGAGAGAGATGTTGCCAGGATTTTCCAGCCAGGCAGACAGTGTAAATCCGCATCCGTTGTAATTTATACACACTCGCAATGAAATTGTAACACAAATTCATCGTTTTAAGCCTGTTTTAGCCTCGATTTGGGCTTTCTGCTACGATTACGAATATGTCCTGCGAGAAGAAACTCGTAAACGCGTGACGCACTGAGTCGGAAATGAGGTACGAGAAACATGTTGCATATTTATGCCAACACATATCCGGCATATGTTATATGCCCAGACTCAACCCGCAAAGCTCATGAATTGTTTTTGTTTTTCATAAATTCCAGCGTTGTCAATTGGACGATGAGTATTCATTACACGGCGTATACGCAATATATTCCATGTGACTGCCTTCAGTGCCCAAAACTGCGACAACAGGGACTTGGGGGTTTAAGAGTTTGACAAAAGAGGATTGGGGAACTGGTATGGTGATGTTGATGTTGATGGGACAAATGCCTGACACATGAAAGACAACCACGAACAAGGAAATTACAACCATAATATCAACAACAACAGCATCTACGGCAACGGATGCCGGCCCAACTTCGTCGGTACAGTGAAAGTTCGCACATAGAGCACTGTAATCCTATCAAGTTTATCCGCTGCCATAAGCAAAAGTTCAATTTGCTCGTTCACTAATTACTAATTACTGGAGTAATGAAATCAAATTGGAGTTCATGCCATGGCACTTCTTTGTTCTATGCCCTCCTTTGTTCTTCGGTCTTTTGTCGGGGGCAATCACAAGCAGTTCACTGTACTATTAATACAAAGGGGAGAAACTCGCAAGCTAACTAATAAAATAAATTAAATATTTTGTTACCGCTCACATAATTAATTGGAAGATTAAAGAAGTTTATTGGATGTATTTAAATAAAAAAAAGGAAAGGAGAGATTGTTTAAAGCTAGACTTAATGGTAGTTCTTCGGAACCCTGAAATAAATATCTAATAGTTTTGAGTTTTAAGGTGGTAATAGAATTGAAGCATTCTAAATATTTTTATTGGTGGCTAAGTATTTTTTGTGGGCAGATATATCTTATTTTGTGTACCTTTACCGTATAATTTCCCAATGAATTAAAGGATATTAAGTTTAATCTAATTCAGTTCCCAACATCAATTCCGATTCCTGTAATTTCGAGCTGTGGTGTAAATAGGCATTCACTGTGGCACGTGTGCCGTGTTCGTTTTGCCGGCGGCTTTACCGAATATTTTGGCATGCGACAACGTGTCGTATGCGCAATGCAGGGGCCCACGCAGAAGAGCTAACCCTAATCAGGCCGAGATCGTGCTAATTAACATGACATAGGCATAAATCATAAGGCAGGTGGCCGACTGACCCATCCGCCAGTCTCCTGGATGTGTAACGACTGGCCCAATAAATACTCAGGGCCAGGAATGGCCATTGTTTTAGCATAAGCATCAAGGACACGCGCTTAGGGGTGTAAAAATAAGAAAATAAGACTACAAACAGTCGCAAAGAGCCAATTCAGAAATTCGTGCAATAAATTCGGCAAACAATGGTAAAGGACACACATGCGCCATACGCCCACGTGTGTGAGTGTGTGCGTGTGCTCGAGTATTTGCAGTAACAACAATGCATGGCCAAACATGGCAAAGCCAAACAATGGGCTTTTCCACATGGAAAAGCCGGCGGAGCGAGGGCAAACAGCGCCAGTCCAAGTGGGCTTGAGCTCCACAGACGCCGCCAAAACGGAACGCACTCTGGCTAAGCGCCAGCCGGGTAGATACTTGGTTCAGATACATATACAGATAGAAACGCTGATACAGATACAGGAAAACTTCTTCAAGTAGAATCACCCATTTACACAATAAAAGGCTTTTTTTCGACCAAATAATACAGCATTAGGCCATAGCAAAACAAATAACGGACATTCAATTTCATTATACGTTCATTTAATATTCAGAATGTTAAATCTTATTTAGCTCATAAAGGAATCCCCAATTTTATTTAGCTCATAAACGAATCCCCAATCTTTTGACAATCTGACGTAAAACTTTATATTTTGTAACATCTTCTCGAGATCAGATGAATTGGGCCGTCTGCTGTACAAAACCACCAGTTTTTCAGTGATCGGTCATATTTTATTTGAAATTTAAAATAAAAAATAATTCAAAATGAGTTTTTGGGCAATTTCGTTAAAATCAAAAACTGGTTGAATTAAAATTACAAATAGTATTTAAAGTATTTTTAGTAATGGAAGGCTTACTGTACATGGTGCACGCTAAACTTTTATTGATTTCTGATGTGAGCTATCTTTGTGGATCTAAAGAGCTGAGCCAAAATGCAGTTCGCATCGCATATTTTAAGCGGCCCTCCATCGATTGAGGCCAGAATCTTTGCGAATGCGTGCCATTACGGCAATTATTTTGCCAAGATTTATGTGCTCGGAACAAATGGCTTGGCATTTGGCACACAACCACGGGCACCAAGAGTCAAGAGACTCGAACAAAGCACCAAAGGACGAAGACGAATAACCGCATCATTGCTCTTGGCCAACCAGAAAGACACCCACACAATGGTGACTGAATGTGCCCCAAACTAATAGAATCTGCTCTTATTTTATTTGTAGAGCACACACTCGCATCGCCAAATTAAATCCAGTTTGCGGCGACGATTCAATGATTAAATCAATATTTCAATGTCTGAAATGAAGTCGAATCGATTAAGAACAATCTTTTTGCACAAACACAAAGCACAAGGATTCAATAATTAATTTACTCTTCAAATGTGAAATCGCCTTCCATTTAATCTTAGCTTTGGGGTAGTATTTGCGATATTATTATTTGACTACATAAAAGAAAATAAACAAATTTAATTTCATCGACTTGTCGGCATAAATGCCTAAGGACATTAATAATATTCGATTAAAAAAATAATTCTCAAACCTGTATTCCTCATAAAATTAAATGGCTTAAACATTAGGGAAGGCATTTTTGTTCTAATAAATCAAGTAGTAGATTTGGAGAGCAAACCAAATCACAACCAAAAAGCATAAACTCGTTTTCAACAACAGAAACAACCAATTTAAACCAGTCCAAACTTAAGCCTCAATAATTAAATCACTGTTCTACCTTCCAAAGAGACCTCAATTTGAGGGCAGTGATTGAATTGGAATTTTCAGAATTAATTAAACCAAGTCAGATATGAAAATATGACGCTGAAGGGAAAAATGCTGAGAGCAATGAAATTTGCTAATTGGATTGCCCTCAACTCTTGCAAATTTCTGTGCGGCAAATTGAATGCGTTCGATACCGCGGGGAATCGCTCTGAATTTTCTGGCGAAAATTAAACCCAAATGAAATGGGCGATTGAGCAATCAGTGGGCAAGAACATCGATTCGAGTCGATTACCGGTCATTGGATGCCTTTCCTTTGTCCCCTGGTCTGCAAGTGCTGATGCACTTATGTGGCCACGCTCCATGAATCAGACCCTTGAGGCTCACTTCCTGTCGAGGTGGAGTAATGAAATTGAAAAGAATAATGAAAGTTGTCCAGACACTTTAATTGTCTGCTGTCCCAAACGAGCTACTTTATTGCGAACGTGCTACCTTATTTCTATTAAAAACTTGTTTTGCAGTTGAATTATATTTCAAATTAATTTGCATGCTCCTTTCATCTCCATAATAGAGTTACTAACAACGACAAAAAGTGTTTGTATATTAATACAAATTCCCTAGTTAATTCGTGACTCATTCCATTTGACTTCCCACCTAAAATCCGATCCATTTACCTTCGCTTACTTGGTCGCAGAGTGTGAGTAATGCTTATCGCATTCATGGCCAAATTACGTTACATTTAGTTTTATATTTCAAATGTCCCCCTGCGTAAATAAGTGAGTGTGTATGTGTAAAGTATATTAAAACTCAATTAAATATCGCATGTTGTCAAATTGCCCATCACAGTATGCAGCAAAACAAAAAAAAACAAACTCGGAAAATTCCTGGCTGCTGTTGCTTCGCTGCGCCTCATTATGAATTAATTTGGGTTCGCATTTCATTCGGGCGGCGGGAAAGACCCGGATTACTAAGTGGATTTACGAATGCCAGGCCAAATATGAATGAATTATGATCGCTGGAACGAGGCGAAACTGTTGAACTTCCAGGCAGTTTTCGTAGACGCAGGTGGATGGAGGTTTCGCCGTATTTGAGGCGCCCTGGTTCGTTTTCGGTTGCCATGTGAAGGGCAATAAATAAAATGGCGAAAAATGCGAGATACAATAAAGTATTGCCAGCGACCAAACAAACAAAGGTTACAAAGTCACACTGGGGAGAAGAAGATATCGGAATTGAGAACAGATCTCTAGTTCTAGGTTTTTGTTTTCAATAGAAGTAAAATGTTAAATAAAAATGTAATACAAAATATTCACAAATTATTTTGATAAAAATTAAAATACTTTTCATTGACTAAAAAAAGAGTACCGTTATCATTGCTTAAGAATATAATATCTTGAATATTCACTAACTTAAAGAAAAGTGGATATGTTTTCTTGATAAATTTCTACTGGGGTCGGTTATTAAAAATGATTTCTGCGCGCCTTAACTTCACCACTTAAAAATATTCAATGGTTTTGTCGGACTAATAAGTAATTCATCCTATCCTTTTTTTCAGTGCAGTGTGACGACGACAGCAAGGCGACTCGCGAGCGGAAATGGCGTGAGTTGTACACGTTGTAGGGGGCGTGTGCCGGGGGATTCCCCCGACTCTCGACTGCCATTCCGCTCCCCATTTCCTCATTTCATCTTTCATAGTTCAGCCCCCGAAAGCAAACGCATTGAATCAAAGGAAATCACGAAACATGGCGTGGCAAGCAGCGGTTCCTGCACACCACCTTTGACTCCACACAAAAAGGGTAGCTGGCCTGGAAACTTCTGTGCCGCCCCACCGCCCAATTAGCCCACCAGAGTCACGAGGGTCGTGTCTTTAATACTGAAAGCTAAATAAAGCGCTGGCGAAGATTTGCAGCTCGTCTTGCAAGTCGGATGTTTGTCCCATAACCTTTGATAATAAATAAACGCGGGCCTTTGTCGTCGGGCGGCGCTTGCCTTTTGCCATTGTGCATTTCCGTTTCCGCTGGCAGGGGGCGGGAAAATGGGAAAACGGAAAGAGGAAGTGGAGGCGAGTTCAATGTAAGCGGATTTCCATCGAGTTGCCATTGCAATTGATTCCAGTTGCCGGAGTTGGCAGTCGATGGGCAACTTTTAACCTTTGCAGCCTGACACATTATAAATAAAGGGCTTGACTTTGCGATTTCAGCTGTCATATATATAATTCGCAATGCAAATGCCATATAACAATTGTGTGCAATGTCACACATATGCCTATATAACTCATACGCCCGGTGTGCAACGAACCAAAAGCGAACCGAATGTGCGCCCGGTTAATGAGTTTCTAATGCACGCAACGAGCCATTCAGAGCGATTGTTCAAAATCAGATATGTCAGCATGTGTCACACCATAGAAATACATTTTGTGATTCATCTGGCGCCCTTTGTCTGTGTGTCAAATTCAAATGGGAAATGAACGGATATGCCTCTGTGTTCGATCTACTGTGGCCCAGTTTTATTCCGGCGTTGATTTGCGGGGGCAATTTAAACTCAATTTCCCGAACAAAAGAAATTTTGGCCATTAAATTCGCTTGCCATGCAAAAAGTCATCAACAATGCATCCGAAGTCACATTTGCATTCGCAGTGAAATTTCCAATCCCAAACCCAGTGCACTTTTGCCCGTGTCAAGCCAGCGATAAATGTTGCAGTCCTAGCCACGTTATAGTAGTAGGCCAGACAGACAGATGGCTAAAGTCAAGGCTGGGCATTAAATTCAACCATACCCACTGAATAATAGAGCTATTTTGTTGAATGGAAATACCTTTTGTAATTTATTATCTTTAAAGTTTAAGCATTTTAACTCCTGTTTTTTGGACTATCAAAATAATTTGCAATTTATCATTAAATAATACTCATTTGATGAAGATGTTTTTGGCTCAAAAACAAATTTGTAATCAAATCATATATTTGTGTTGCTTATATAAAAATAAAGACAATAAAATAAAATAAGATTTTTGGCAGTAAGTAGCTTATCATAAAGATGAGAAATCAGTCTTTAGAGTGTGATATATTTTCAAACTATGTGGTTCATTTACAATAATATTTCTTAGCTACATTGAATCACAGTTCAATCCTAATTAATGCCCCATTAAGGCAATTTAGACCACCTCATCCCCCATTACTCAACCGAAAGTAGACCATAAATCGGGATATACCTATTAATACCCATCGATTGCTCAGTTCGGCATGAATATCTTCCGCTTTTTGCCGTTGCTCGCCGGAGGCGAATGCGGATGTGGCTGCGCTGGGTTGGCGCTTCCAGAAATCGCATGAAAGTGATGCAATATTTAACCTCTGCGTCGTGTGCAGGACACGTGCGAAAAGTGGCAGGTGAGTGGGGCGTAAGCATATGGAAATAGGCTTAGCCCACATCCACTCACGGTGCTAATGCGATTTCCCCAGCTTAGTCCGGAGATCCAAAAGCTATGGAATCCATTTAGGGGAGCATGAAGTGGAGCTAAGTGGCCGTTAGCCGGACATCGGTCAATTTAATTGCGTATAAAATGAGTGGAACGTACACTCAATTGATCACGCACGGAAACTATGTTCTATATGTGTATTATAAATGGAACACGGTCTTAAAAGTGGGCGGCGAAAAGAGTGATTACACTCAGAAAAATAGTTCGAATTCTCTTCATGTTTCTTGACTTTTATCTGAATTAAAATAAGTCAGGAAATGAAGTCCAGCTGAGTCGGGATTTATTCGCCGACTTTCGAAAAGTCAATTAAAAGCTTTGACAAGACTTTCGCAAAAAAACTCTAACAAAACGGTCTGCTTTTGTATTTAATTGCTATTTAATTCTTAGTACTATTTTTTATATTTTTGGGGGAATAGGTTTCGTGTTGTTCTTCCTGTAAGGTCGGTTTTTTATGAATGTATGCAGATCAATAAAACATTAAAAGCTTTACCAATTTTTGTTTTATTTTTCTTTATGCTTTATTAAAAATATGCAAATTAAATTATAAAAATTTGAATTGAAGAAGATGTCAATGTTTTTCGTAGTGTGAGACTCTTCAATTGGAAAGCGAAGTGTCGGAGGTGATAGACTGGCATATGCACTTGCCATGACATGGTTAATGTGACAACGACTGTTTGCACAGTTTGCTTAATATTCCACACGTACAGCCCGGACATACATACATATATATATATAGATATATATATATATTTATTGTACAAATGTACTGGGGTCATAATGAGGGACACTTGGTCACAAGTTCTGCCGCTCGACTCCTCCGGTCTGTGTCATGAGCAAAACGGGGCCAGGCGACCGCTGGCAATTGTATTATTTATCCTGGAGGTGGGACGCACGCAGCCAAAGCCCCAGAGATGGTCACCCACACAAGCAGGCAGTTAGTTATCCTTAAGCTACTTAAGCTACACACACACTCAGTATAACGGGATGAGGCTAAACGCAATTTACAGACTCACCTCAGCCAAATTAATTAGTGCAATTAATTAGTGGGAGGAGCTGTCAACTGACGAAAGTCCAAACTCTTTCGTATTTGTCCAAAAAATTAAGTATACGCAGTGGAAGCCCTGCTTAATCTGGAAATGCGGTTGCCACTTCATTGGCATTCATGCTAACCCACTACAGCAGCTATTTGCCAAAGGAAAATCAAGCCTAAACTTTCCAGCAAAAGGATTCAAATGTCGAAGCAAAACGATTTTCCAGCCAGCGGCGGGCACAAACAATTTATCTTCGCAGCCGAGTAGCTGGCCTATAAAAATGGCAATCATTATTATAGTCATGTACCAGGCAATGGGGCGTTACGGCAATCAACGCCAGCGTCCCTAGCAGGGCTCCATAAATAAGCGCACAATTTCAATTTTCAACAACGCCCCAAAGGAACACACACTCAAACCGAAAACGCAAACCCAAACTCAAACTGAAGCCCTCGAACCGGAGACAGACGCAGGCCGCATCAGAGATTATATGGTGTATGGGGTATATTTAAATGCATATTTTAATAGCCATAAAGCGGGCAGCTCCTTGGGCTAAGCGAGAGAACCCCGAAATGCCAACGGGCGTACTTAAAGGCCTCGGCCAATGGACACAGATACACAGATCCTCATACACGGCTTTCGGATTCAGATACTTGGCCAAGACAAGGCCAAATGCGCAACTAAAACAAGAGAAGCCTCGTATATTGTGCAGGAACGTAATATATAAATTATAAACGCAAACTGTGCGACAAGGATTTCTGGTTGGTTTTTCGGTTTTTTCTGTTTTACTTGTCTTACTTATTTTTTTTTTGTTTTATTTTAGCCGCTCGACATGCGATTTCGATGGCAAATGATTTTGCAGTTGCAGCCGAGAGGGTAATGGGAAGGGGATTTCGGGGACAGCAAATCGAAGCATAAGCGGGCACATGGCACATGGTGCAAGTCGAAGGTCAAGGGTCATGCCGGCAGTCGGATCTGCTCGAAATTTACTGCAACACTTTCCGCCGCCGCTCAAAGGCATCTCTGTGAAATGCTTTTACTATATTTATAGGCTGGATACAAATTGATGACGTCTTCATCGAACCACTATCTGCCACGCCCCTCGCCTCTAACCCACGTCCTTAGCTCCTCGATGTCATGCCGCATGCAGATTGTCGTGCAGCAGTAAGCGAAGTAACTGCAACTGCTGACAATGCACTGAGAAACTAATCATCTTGCTTAAAGCGAACCATGTTAACCTCTTTTCTGACTTAAATAAACTTGAAAAATATTTATTGTAATCTTAAGCAATTTTAACGTCAGTTCAATTCGAATTTAAACTGAAATGTTAAAAAATGTTTTCCTAATAAATCATTTTCTTCTTATATTAAATAATACTTTATATACATTTTAGACAACTTTTCAAACTTTTAGAATCTTTAAATATATTTCTTTCTACTTTCGGTTTGTTAAAATTAGAAAAAGAAAATTATAAAACTTTCGTGATTTGCTGAGATGAATAAACTTTTTTGTAAGTTACTTATAAGCTTTTTGTATAAAAACTGTTCAAACTTCAGAAATTGTAAATCATTTTTTTTAAGAATGAAACTATTGACGAAAAAAACGAAGTAAATGTTTCTTTGATCGATAATTTTTAATTTAATACTCCTAAAAAAAGGATGCTATATTTTCTCAAATGGAGTTTGGCACCACAGATTTTAGTAGCCGTATTTTTCGTCAGTGTGTGCGATGGCAACTGCCGCAAAGTCTGTGTTACCCGGAATCGATCCAAAGGAGGAGCAGCAGAACTCGAGTCCTTATAACTTCACCCCACTGTGCATGTGCACACTGTGTCTGCGTGTGTGTGTGAAGTTAAGAGAGTGTATTAGTGGAGGCCAGACCCTATTCCTATGCCTATGCCGTATCCTTACGCCTATGAATATGCCACGCGATGTGATTGTGAGTGCGAAAATGTGGCGACGGCAATGAAAAGTTGGAAAGAAGGACCCGGGGCTTCAGCTCACTTCGCTTTGGTTTGGCTTGGTTGGCTCGATTTGGCTTGGCTGCTGGCTTCAAAGCTTCTGGGCCAGGATGACGTAGTCCTCCGGCTAAAGTGTGTTAGTATGCCTGCCCTTCCGACTTGGGGTTGCACACTTACACAGGCGCACCGAGGGTGCGAAGGGGCATTAAATGGTTCGTGTTTTCCTTTTCTTTTTTTATACTTTTTTATTTTTGCCTCATCTTGCTCGTTTGTCGCTCATATTGGGGTCGCCTGACGGTTCATACTTTAAAAGCGCCATTTAGTCCACTGCCAGCTAAATTATTAAAAGCAAATCCAACACAAACACACAGGCAGTTCATTAAATTCAATGTATGCAAAATAGCGGCAACAAATGCGGCAAAAGGCAATCTCAAGCCACCCAGTCACCCACTCGACCATCCAGCTGTTGTCTTTTTCGAGATACCAGCCCCAAAAAAATGTATGCAAGACAAGCTCATCATAATCATATGCTTCCTACTACACTGAAAAAAGAATAAGGATCAAAGGGCAAGTTTAGTTTGGATTATATTCTACTTCGACTTGTCAAACTACGAGTGAATTGGTTGCTCACACATTATTTCACCATTGAAGCAAAGTATTTTAACTATTAACTTTTCAAATACTTTTCGCTTAATATGTCAAATTAATATTGTTTTTCGCTTAAAGTCCAATTTGTATGTTTTACATATTTTCAAAATAGTATGTATGTGTGTCTTTGGTTTTCCATTTCATTTTCCTAACAAAATATGTTAATTATTTTATTAAAACCCAAGAGAAATATAATAATATTGTTTTTAAGAAATGTAAACAATTTGACCCAAAATAAGAAACCGGTAAATTATGTTATTCTCAGTGCAGAAACTTTGCTGCGCAAATATGTTTCGCCAACTTCAATTTGTGCTTCAGGTAGTAAGTTTACAAGTGTGTGTGTTTAACGGGTCATGCCGTGTCCCTGTGTGTGTGTGTGTTGGTTTTTTATGCGTCACGTGAGAATTTCCTTTATTATTATTTGGCTGGCTCTGTACATATCACGTATACGCAACGTATAATTCCGCAGAAAAGGCATTGATTTTTTTGATTTGCTTTCGGTTTCGCCATCCCCCTTCGTTTATTACTTTGATTGCTTTTCACTTTTTTAAGCATGGATACTCTGCAGTTTGTGCTTTTCTTTGCCCTGCTCAAGCAGAAAAATATTTGCTCGCCATCTATTTTTTTTGTGTTTTCATTTTTTGTTTGTGTTTGGCACTTTTTGGCATTTATTTTTTCTTGTTGCACGCTGTTCATCATCACAGTCACACACTCACACAGACTAGCACTCACACACACTCACGCACACAGACGCGCGCGTAAAGAAATATACTACTAAAATAAAAATTGCTCACAATTTCCTTTGCTCTAGTTAGTTGTTGCTGTTGTTGCTGCTGCCTCGCACTGTTTGTTTCTCCTTTGATTTTCGCCTCGGAAAATTTCACGACCACGCGCTACAACGTCTGACCACGTTCTGAATTGGATTTACTCAGCCTTGGTGGAAAATGCGAATGTCGTTGGTGAAAAGTCTTGGTTTCACCAGCAGGCGGCAGCCGCTTTTCCTCTCACAGGACCTGCGCACTTGGGACCCGCAGGTGACACACTTTTCCGCGCCAACCGTCGCCGATGAAGTGGATTTTCCGAATTTTACTTCGCCCTTCGCTCCCTCTGCCCACAAACTCTTCTATTTACATGGCACATCGGTTTAAGGCGGCAGGCAGTTTTCCTTCGTTTCCCTACTATTTTTTGTTCTTTAGTTTGAAGTGAATTTCGCATGCATTGCCCGGAGGATAAATGCACGGAAAAAAAATTTAATTTATAGATGTTTTTTAAAAGTAGAAAACGAATCTTAAGTATGTCGTTTAAGATAGGTTTTCATATATGAAATATTATATTATGATAGTACATAGATATATGCTTGTTTTATTGTAAAAAAAAACAATTTTATATGAATCTTGAAATTTTACTTATTAGTGAGAACTATTTATTTATTATTTTTTTGTTTTGCTTGGGCTCATACCCGATATGTTTAAAATTAATTTTATAATAATTAATTTTAAACATATCGGGTATGAGCCCAAGCAAAAAAAAATAATAAATAAATAGTTCTCACTAATAAGTAAAATTTTCGTAAAGACATGAAAAAATGTATTAATTGATAATTATTATTAGTATTATTATTAATTTATTTTTAATATGAAACTTATATAAATATAAATATTATATAAATTAATATAATTAAGACTCTTAACTAAATGTACAATTTAATTTCAAAACGTATTTACTTCCCATTTTCGGTAATTTGTTGATGTGTTAGATAAAAACCTGGTGTGGCGCAAATGTCACTTCAAGTGGCCGAATATTTTCGGGATGCTGCTGCCCACTTCAGGGAGCCGAAAGTTCGCATTCGCCGCATCCATAATGAATGACATGTCCTTTCGGCCAGCCTCGTCTTTGGATTAAGCTGCCCGGGTTAACTGACCTTTTGCAGTGCGGCTAACAAGAAATGCAAATAAAAGGCAATACCCAATTGTAAAGTTCAGCACTGTGTGTGTTTTGGCAATATGCAATCTAAAATTATATTTATCGCATTTTTGAGCACACACATTTGGCAAAAAGTAAACAATTTAATTTTGTGCACACAAACGTTGCTGACTCTAGCATTTCCAATTTAAATATTTAACCGAACATTTTAATTAATGAAACGAGTTTTAAATTGTGTTTGCTTAAATTGTGTGTGTGTGTGTTTTCGGTGGCAATATGCAAGCAATAAAATTGTGTTTTCGCAAGGAATGGTTTAGTTTTATTTTCACATTTATCAAAATAAAATTTGTTGTGCCATTTGGAAAGCTGTTTGAAGTGAATATACATGTGCGGTAAAAAAAAGAAAACAAGCTAATTAAAGTTAGCGAAAACTAATTGGCACTTTTAAACATTTTTGTTGGTCCTAAATCATTATAAAAGTTTAGTTTTAGTTCAGTTATTAGATTTAGAGCAATGTAATCGAAGACCTAACACACAAATTTAAATTTAGCGTTAACTTGATAAAAGAAATTAAATCTAAATATAGTAATAAAATAAATGGCTGAATCAGATGATAATAGAAATGAAATTTATTGTATTTAAGCTGTTTTCCTTAGAAAGGTTACTTTATAATTTATTTATATTACTTTGATGTAGATATATTGTACGGTTTAGGTATTACAAATATAATATTCTCATTATTCTTACAACATATTACCTCTATCTTGTTAAATAAATATCTGACTAGCCAAAATTAAATTAAATAAAAAAGGAGGAAAACCATTTTCCAGCGAGAGACAGCGTTGGCGGAGCCCAGAAAGGAAACCGCTGCGTGCAACTGCGAAATGCGAAACGCAGCGGAATCTAAGGAGGAAAACGAAAAACCCCCAGAAACAAAAACAGACCCCAAACCCCAACCAAAACCAACTCAATTCAGCGAAATCAACGCCAACGGCGGCTGCCTGTCAATTAAAACATTAAAACGTGCTGAAAAATGCACTGAAAAGGCGCAAAATAAACAAACGACGAAACAGCCATACAGGCAACATTTTCAGCGATTAGAAGCATAGAATTTCGCAATGGAGCACTTAGAGCTAGAGTTTGGAACCGAGACTTCAACACCGAATCCGAATCGGCGACTCAGGGGAGGGACTAATGTGTGACCCAGTTCGGATCACTGTGCAGGAAAGGAACTATGTTTTGGCTATTTGCTTTTTGATCATTAAAAACTGGTTGGCCGCAGCCAGCTGAGCGCCTTAATACGTTTGTGGTTGGTTTAATAGCTGCAGAGCTAACCGTTAATAAGTCAAAATAAATCATTGATAATTTACGACCTGCTAGCCATTGAGCATCTGACAATGATTCATTAATTTTTTTAATATTTACACACAAAAATAATTATTTGCAAGTTTGAATTAATTTTAAATTTATTTGGCAATAAAGTTAAAATTTGTAATACAAAACTACAAAAAAAAGTTGATTGAAAAAAAAATGATTTTTCAAAAGGTTTGTGTCTTAAACTAATGGTTTATCCAAAGCGAACAAACACACAATTATTAAAAATAGTTTATTTGTATATCTAAAACCATATATTTTTTTTACCTTCAATATGTTTATTGAATGGACTTATTTATAGAACAAGTAATATATTTTTGGTAATATATTTATTTTTCACCTTAAAGTGCTATTATTTCGCTCTCAACTGTGGTTATCTCTCAGTTTTGACCGCCCGCCTATGTCTTCGGCGGCTGCAGAGCTTTTGGCATTGCGGCGTGGCTTTATAAACGACCGGCGATGGCGGCCGCGAGCCGAGTTTTGCCGTTAGATTAGCTGAGAGCGCGCGCGCATTTTCCCACGATCAGGAAAATCTTAATTACAGTCATGAAGGATCAATTTTTCTGGATATTGCTGAAGCTGCTACTCTTGATAGGCACCGCCCTTGCCTTTCCGGATGGCGCCCCAGCGGATACGTGTGTGAAGCAAAGAGCGAACCAGCCGAACCATGGCAAGGCCAGAAGTCAACCGGCTCACTCCAATCCCTTCGAGGTGGTGGCCGACACCCAGACTTATCACCCCGGTCAGCAGATATCGGTTGTGATATATCCGCACTCGGACCAGAGCACCGTCTTCCGGGGATTCTTCCTGCAGGCACGGGATTCGAACTCGAACGAGTGGATCGGGGAGTGGGTGCAGAGCGAGAATACCAAGACCATTCCGGAGTGCTCGGCCATTACGCATTCGGACAATCGGGACAAATTGGGCGCCAAGCTGATCTGGAAAGCGCCGCAGAATAAGAAGGGCAATGTCTACTTCACGTAAGTCTGAAATGAAGGGTGTATCTTGATGATATTGGGTAATTAAAAGCCAAGCATTAGCCTACTGTAAAAGGATAAAACAAGAAGTGTATTTTTAAAGGCTACAAATAGATTCACTACTTGAAAGCCCACTTAACCAATTATACATAACTATAAAGCCGAAGCAAAAAAACATTATACTACTACGTTTAAAAATGTAAAGAAAAATCTCACCTACTTTTATACAAATGTTAAACTGCTAAGTAATATTCCCAACATAGTTAAAGAGTTTATTCAGTTCCGGCTTAAAGTCATGTGACTCATGGTCAATTTTCGAGAATAAGTTAATTTAATAAAATGGTGTTTAACACTCATTTTTGGCGGTTTCAATGAAACACTTTGTCAAAACTGGCTTAGTACTAATACAGTACGTGTCTTCTATCGCCCGTCACCATCATAATAACAATCATCATTATCATCAGAAGCAGCAGTAAAAGTAGTATAAGCAGTAGCACCATCATCGTGGGTCGTGAAGGGATTCATTAATCATACGCCACGTTGACCCACATAATGTAATGTGCACATAATTGTCCGGCCAACAAAAACTTGCCGGATAATCGCACATAAGACATTATGTAATTGATTTATTTGGAAAAAGGCAGACGAAAAGAGTCTCCCAATCATCCGTCCACAAAAAAGGCATCAAATGGCAAAAGACGCCACGCACTGACAACGTCAAAATGCCGAAGAAAAGTTGTCAATGCTTTTTATACGGCAGCAGCAAAATTGTCAGCAGTTAACACTGGTCAACATAAAGGAGTGCCAAATGTGAATTAACCAAACAGAAGTTACTCTCCGGACCCTTGTATCATTTATCATTTTACCAAGCGAAAATATGCAAATATGTGAATTAATCAAAATCAGACAAGAAAAGTTTAGGACAACATTGTGGATAAACTTTATATTCAGAATGTAAATCAATATTTTTCTTAAAGAAAGATGGACGTTATTAAACAAGAATTAGGAACTAAGAATTAATAGTTTGTATTGAAATTATACAAGGTTTATATTAGGTTGATATATTTCAATAACTCAGTAATAAAGTAATTAATTAATCAGAACGAATTACATTATAATTTTCTCTGTATAACATATGTACATTATATTTTATGTGAAGAGGTTTAAGCACTCCTTCTTGAACTATACTCAATCAATATTTAATTAACGTAGTCCAGTGTTACCTAAATATCTTCTCCTGAAATTGTCGAATCATCAATTATTACCTATTTATAGACGCAGCTACACATCGCATGCAATCTTGTCGTATAAATTAAAAACAAACATGACTTGCTCAATGGTGGAATTTACATTTTCATTTTTCTCTTGCAGCGGCACTGTGCTACAGGAGTACGGAACCTTTTGGAGCGACATTGTGAACAAAGTGCAGGCGGAGCCGCAATAACAGAAATTATGTACTTATTTATAAGGCAGCTGTACCCAACGCCGGGCAATAAATCTTAAAAACCCTAATTAGTCAAAACGAAATTGTTGTTTGAAGATTTTTCGAATACCATTCGGACGTCTTGGAGCCAAAAGCGCCCCACTGAGCTGTGCAATCAACATTACAGGGCAAAATTATTGACTTTTTGGCTTAACGTTTATGAATGACCAGCCCACATCCGAACAAGCGAACCAGTTCCCACCGCCCAGCGCTAGCAGTACCCCAAAAAGACCCACAAACACCTACTAACACCCACTAACACCCACAAACACCCACAAACACCCACATCCTCCCCTTCTTAGAGAAAAATTGAACGCACGAGCCGAGTACGTTTGGGTTTCCAGACACGTTGCCCAGCTTCTCATTGGAAATTCGTTTTGGGCGTTCAAGTAAATTGGAAACTTTAAGCACCTTTCATGCCGGCTGTGCAGGGCGGCGGCAGTTATAAAGTAATTAGACGGTCACCGAATTTGGCCAAAACATAGGCCAAGATAAGAATTCGTAACTTAGGTCTAAGCAGTTCTGATTGCTCTTTTCAATCGCTTCTAATCGGATGGAGGAATCAATTGCAGATAAGGACAATCATAAAAGTTTTCTGGGAAGTCTCGATCGGTAGAGGCTTTGGTGTTTCACAGTTAAATTGTGAAAAGTTATTAGATAGATTTAATAGAAGTTAAAATTGGGGGATATTATTTCAATTATATTTTTTTCTAGTGTCTATGAGCATATGAAAAATATTAAATATATATATGAATATATAAATAAATAGATTTTTGAACGAATAAAATTATGTATAAATAAGGAATATTTTTAACTTTGGTCCTAACGTTTTTTATACCCTTGCAGAGGGTATTATAATTTCAGTCAAAAGTCTGCAACGCAGTGATATATATATTCTTGAACAGCATCACCAGGAGAGTCGATCTAGCCATGTCCGTCCGTCTGTCCGCCCGTCCGTTTCTACGCAAACTAGTCCCTGAGTTTTAAAGCTATCTGCCTGAAAATTTTCCAAAAATTGTCTTTCTATTGCAGGTAGTATATACATAAGTCAAAACGCCCGATCGGGCGATTATATCATATATGAGCTACCATAGGAACAATTGGAAAAATAAATTTAAAAAAATTATAACTTTGTTGTTTTTTAATTTCCTTGGCATTTGTTAATATATAAATATTATGGAATTAAGGTTTTAATTTAATTAAAATCAGATAACAATATCATATAGCTGCCGAAGAAACGATTGCCAAATGCATAGTTATAGAACATAGAACAAAATGAACCCACCAGATATAAATTACATACTCCCCTGAGATGTAAAAAAAAAATTTGTGGTAGCACATGACGGGGCTTGACTGTACAATGCACTCACATACTTAGCTTGGAGCTTGTTTACTCGGTCGTCAATTCAGTCGTTCCGTTGTTATTGTCATTCCATCGAAAAGTGCATGGCAACCCACGCTGAATGGTGGAAAGGGGGTTAAAGGGGAGCATGGGGCGCATATTGTTTTCGTGTGTTGTATATTTGTATAAATATATACAGGCATACATAGGCGAATAAATTCGCCATGCGGTTTGCCGACTTGTTTTGATTGAATTCGCCGTACCGCCTATCTTTGTCTGGCTTCGTTGATTGTTCAGGAGCGCAGTTCAGAGACAGTATGTTTTAAGTAGATGCCCTCTTTGTGAATATTCCGCCCCTGAGCGAACCAAGTTCGTTGTCCAGTCGCTCGAGTTTAAGTCTGTTTTTCCGCACGCGTTTTGTTTATTGCACCCATTGACTTGTTGCTGTTCTTTCCGCTGCCTTCGTCTCGTTTATCAACGATTGCGAATATACTGGCTGCTCAACACTTTAGTTAATAATTAGCGGCTTCCCGGAGAGGTTCACAGATCGCAGACGCTTAACAACATCAACATGGTTATCAACTTCGCCGCCGGTCCAGCCAAATTGCCCGAAGAGGTCAGTAAAATGAGTGGGATTACTGTAAAACTCTGCATTATCACGTGACGTACCTGTAATATTAGTAAATTGTTATTAAATTGTTATTAATAGTTATATAAGGTTATTACTGTCACTGGTTCGCAGAACGGTTTATGCTCCAGGCTTTTTTATAAGCATACTTTTTCCGAGAAACTAGTAATGGAACAATACAAAATGCAAGAAAGGTTTTATAAAATGTGGTATTATTTTCACCTGTTTTAATTGCAATATTCTTACCCATATTTATCAATATTAACAACCTCTCATATAATGTTTACAGGTTCTGAAAGAAGTCCAGGACAACCTTCTCAACTGCAATGGCAGTGGCATCTCGGTGATGGAGATGTCCCATCGTTCCAGCAACTATGCCAAAATCCAGGAGACGGCCATCAACGATCTTCGAGAACTTCTGAGTGTCCCTAGCAACTACAAGATACTGCTGATGCAAGGTGGTGGCACAGGACAGTTTGCAGCAGTGGCTATGAATTTAATAGGCACAACTGGTACTGCTGATTATGTAATCACTGGCTCCTGGTCCTCCAAGGCGGCCAAAGAGGCGGCTCAGTATGGAACAGTGAACACCGTGTTCCCCAAGCTGCCGAAATATACAACCGTTCCACGGCAGGACACTTGGAAACTGGATCCCAAGGCCTCCTATGTTTACTATTGTGACAATGAGACTGTAGAGGGTGTGGAGTTTGACTTTGTGCCCGAGGTTCCAGCAGGTGTGCCACTGGTGGCTGATATGTCCTCCAATTTCCTGTCTCGCCCCGTGGATGTCTCCAAGTTTGGCGTAATCTATGCGGGAGCCCAGAAGAATATCGGACCAGCAGGCACCACAGTGATCATTGTCAGGGAGGACTTGATTGGCAAACATCTGAAGATCACGCCATCAATCCTGAATTTTGAGCTGATGGATAAGAACAGCTCGCTGCTGAACACTCCGCCGACTTTTGGGTGGGTGCAACAAATTCTTATTCTTATTCTTATTTAACTGTTCGTCTTTGCAGAATCTATGTAATGGGCTTGGTTTTCAAGTGGATCAAGCGGAATGGCGGCGTCGCTGGCATGGCTAAGCTGTCTGCGGCCAAATCCAAGCTTATTTACGATACCATAGACCAGTCCAATGGGTTTTTCTATTGCCCATTGGATGCAAATGTGCGTTCGCGGATGAATGTGCCCTTTAGGATTGGCAGTGCCAGCGGAGATGATGCGCTGGAGAAGGAGTTTCTGGCCAAAGCTGAGGCAGAGGGCATGATCCAGTTGAAGGGTCATCGCTCGGTTGGCGGCATTCGTGCATCCCTCTATAATGCGGTTACTCTGGCGGAGACCCAGCTGTTGGCCAATCTCATGCTGGCGTTTTACAAAAACAATAAAAACTAAGAACGTTCCTTTGTAATTGGATGGATTATGAGTTTACAAGAGTCCTTGTTGGCAGAAGATTTCATCCAGTTTAAGTTCCAGATTAGCATTGGTTCCTCGCAGATTGTCCACCACCTGTTTGGCCCAAATGAAGTACTGCTCGCGACGTTCCTATCAAAGAAAGTGGTCAGGTATAAAGGAAGTTCTAAGGACGTAAGTATATCAATCCACCTCTGTCCATCCTGTTGGGGTGTTGACCTGCAGATCCCTCAGGTTATCCAGTTTGTCTGCCAATTTTATTAGCTTTGCTCTGCAGCTTGTTTTTGGTGCATTTGCTATTTGTAGGCGCTTGCGCTCTTGTTTCTCTAGAGACTTATCATCGGTTACCTCGCGGACTAATCCGCAAACATCCGTTCCAAAAAGTTTCTCAACATCCTCGAAAGTTGCATCCGTGTCCTCGACCACATCGTGAAGAAGGGCAGCCATTAGGACCGCCTCATCTGTAATGCAAGCCTCCACGGATAGGATAGTGCTCACATTTATCACATGATTTACATAGGGAGTTTCCTTGGGATCCTTGAAATATGGTAAACCAGTACTATGTTAGCTCTAAGCTTAAAATTTTGACTTTTCAGGGATAAATTAAGCTTACCTTGCGTCGCTGTTCCCGGTGTTTAAAAGCCGCATACTGCAGGCACTCCATAAACTTCCGAGAGGGGTAAGTTGCCATTACAACCAAGCTAAATAATTAAATATTATTTTTTCACACTTCAACTTTAGCTACACCTTTAACATAACAGCTGTTTTACCAACAGACCGGCATTAACAGAACAGATGCTGCTTTTTTACAACACTGCTACTGTAGCCCTGAACAACATATCGATAACAAAAGCGCGCTAAGCGTTTAAATTCAAAAGCCTTTATTTCAGGGTACACCAAGATTATTCATACTTTTCGTTCTTGTTCTCGCACTTGTTGCACTCCTGCTCCTTGGCCTTTGACAAGGCTTCAGCTGCCTCCTCCGCCTCCCTCTTGGCCTGAGCCTCCATTTCGGGTATGAAGAAGATCTTGCGCGACTTCAGCGAGGACCACTTAAAACGCTTGATGTAGTAAGAAATTCCGATCAAGAAGGCCGAAATGAGCGTAACCTTGATCACCAGCAGGCGGCGCTCATCCGACTCTGGTTCCGATGTCCACTTGAGGAATACGCACACATCCTTGGCGATCTGGGCAGCCGAGGGCGCCACATTGGCATCTTCAAAGGTAACCACCTCATTATCAATTGCTTTCGCCATGGCAATGGCTCCGCCAGAGAAATACGGATTAAAGTACTGTCCATCCCTTAGAGCAAAACCGGCAGGAGGATCGCAATATCCTGTGAGCAGTGCAAACACGTAATCCTCGCCACCCTTGCGGGCCGATACTATATAGCTGAGATCTGGTGGATAGGAGCCATTGTTTGCGGAACGGGCGGCCTCCTCGTTGGCATAGGGAGATGGAAAATGATCCGATAGCTTGCCCGGACGTTCAAAGAACTCTCCCTCATCGTTGGGACCATCTCGCACGGTTATGGCCTCAGCCTCCGCCTTGGCCTCCGACTCCGTCATGCAGACTCCAACCAGATTGCGATAGGCCATGTACTGCAAGGAGTGACAGGAGGCACACACCTCCTTGTACACGAAGTATCCTCGACGCACGCTCTCCTTGTCCAAGGCGGCCAGCAGGCCAGTGTGATTCCAGTGCTGATGTGGCGGATGCACGCAGTCCGAGGAGGCGTCCACACTGGTCTCCAGGGCGTATATCAAGAGTCCCGCAGCTCCAGTTAGGGCTCCCAACGCCCCGAGCATCTTCGGATGCCTGCAGGAAAAGCCGCGACCCGGGAAACTCATCCGCGGTCGCACCGAAGTCCGATTGAAGATGCCATTGCCCAGCTGGAACAGTTTTCCGCTCAGATTCCGGAATTTATTGGCCATATTTGATCGGATATTTCACTAAGCTTTTTTTTCAAATGACAAAAATCTCTCTCCTTTTAAAAATGTCAACGCAGTGTTGGAAAACTTCAATCACTAGGGTTGTCGCCACGTGGGTGATATTCTGACAAAATTATATAACACAATTACCAAAACTAACAGAGCAATCTATTATACATAGAAGGAGAAGCTTTGGCTTATCTTTAAAATCAAGTTTTATTTTAAAAAAATGATTTTTTCAAGCCACTTTTATGTATAAGTAAACAGAAAGTAAAAACAATAAAAAAAAACTAGTTTAAACAAATATTTTTGAATTTTTAAAAAACTTTTACGAAAGCTTCAATAGTTGATAAACTATAATGCATGGTTTCGTCTCTCTATGTCTTAATGTTAATGGGCATATCTAAATTAAGTTAAGATATCAATATAGTTGTAAGTTAAGAGAGGAAATACAAACCAGGAAGCAAAGATTACCATACAAAACAATGAATCAATTACAACTAAGAAATAGAAGTAACTAGAAACAACGGCACTCACCTAGGGCAAAACAGTTGACTTGGTCCTTTGATGGCCAAAAATCATCATTTCGAAGAAAATATGTAAATGTTATGGATATATTGAAATGTGTAAAAGTCTTTAAATGACATTTTCTACAAAGCATGGGAAAGCAAAACGGAATCCTAAAAAATTAATACAATTTATAAATAATTCATTATTGAAGAATGTTACGTTAATAATTGTTTTAGTTCTGAGTTGTTAAGTATATATTTACAAGGAATTGAAGACATAAATTAAATTGTTTGTTTTAAAATTTAAAAAATAACATAAATCACTTACGATAGTAAAATCCAAACATTTAAGAAGTAAGTTGCCTGGAATTAGAAGGTAAGGATAGGGATAGTTGGAAATCTCAAACCAGACTTTCTTCCACATTAAGTCTAGATCTGATTCTTATCGACGATCTTTCCCCATAAAGCATATGAAAACCAAAACCCACCCAAATTGCTGTTATTCTTTTCAGCTAAAAGGTTGAGTCAACGTTTTTCTTTCTATTGTTGTAACCATCGCCTCCTTCTGGGTTTCTTTCCTGCCCAACGAGCGGAGCAACTAAAAAAAAAACCGAAAAAAAACAAATGCCAGGGCACTTTCATTTGTTATCTGGCGCAGTAATCTGAAAATCTGTAACAGCCCACCAAACAACGGTGCATACAATATTTCCTAGCCATTCTTCACACTGTGTGACCACGAAATCGTCAAAGTCAGGCCCAAGCCAGCTTTTCCACAGCCAACTAACATGGTCGTGAGCCTGGAAATATTTAAGGGGGATTAGAGATCGCGTAAAGTCAAATCATATTTATGGGGAAATATACAGAGTTTATAATGCTCACGGACAGAAAAAAGTAGAAATCACCAAAAATCCATAACTACCTTTTGGTTCAGAATTGTAAGTGATATTTTTAAGAAACTTTTTAGTGGAAAAAACTGTATTTACATTACTATCAGTTTAAGAAATAAGTTGATTGCCGTTTATCTGTCGGTTACACCACCAAAAGAGCAATGAATACAATATTCTAAGAAAATTAACTCTAACTATATTTGTGTATTGTCTATAATGTGTCGAATTTAGAGAAATATATATTAGCTAAAAAATATTAACTGAAAATAACTATATCTTTACGTTTACTACATATGTATATATTGAAACATTTTTTTTTGCTTTATAAAATTTCAACTTCAATCAGTCTTATGTGCATAATAAATATAATATTAATTTTTGTGGTTAAATTATTTACTTTCATAAACCCACTGTCATTTACATGGGGAATCCCCTTCTCTACGCCCATGGCAACCAATAATGACAATGCAACGGCCGACGTCAGCAGAGCCCGCGATGTAAACTCATTTTTTCTGTTTTTTGGTGAAAATTTGTACCTGATTTTATATTTCCCTTTTTTGTTACACTGTTTGCTGTTGCTGTTGCTTTTTTTCAGTTATTACGTATTTCCATGTTTACCATATTTTACACGCGCTTACAGATACACACACACACAGATACAAATATACATGGAATACCCTCGGATTTTCTCTATGTGCGTTTTTAGAGTTCTGCTTCTGCGCAGCGATGCATAATTCCCACTTTTGAAATTTGTGTGCGGCTGTTGTTGCTTTAGTTGTTGTTGTCTTCTGCGGTGGTGGCTAATGTTGTTTTGTTTTTGTTTTTGTTGTTGTTCCCGTTGCCGCTGCGCAATTAATAATTCTTTTCGACTGGCGTGAAATTTTCATAAGCCAGAAAAAGCAGCAACAGCCAACCGCACCAACTTTCCATGAAAATCTCTGGCCATTAGTAGCAATCGCAACGCTTTTCACCGTGGAAAACCACAGAGATTGTGCTGCGACCCCATAGAAATGGGCTCACGTCATGAATTTTATTCAAATTACAAACTCATTAATGAATGGCGTTGTTTATTTTTAAGTACAAAACAAACCGGCGATGATTGCTCAATTTTTGCAGTGTTATAACGTCTGGACATGAAAATAATTAAAAATTAAAAAAAAATTATATATAATTTTTCCAAAGAAGCCTTTCTCAATACAATACATTTTGTATGATCCCAAAATAAGGTTATTTCAGTATTATTTGCTTTGAAAAAATTTAAGAATATAGTTTTTCCAGATTACAATCGTTACACTTTGCATTATCAAAAACTTTGATTCGAAAACAAAGATATTATTTTATTAAAAATTTAAGCTTTAAAAAGTTAATTTTTAAGTGTTTCATATATTAGTGTTTTAGGTATACCGAAAAGTATCTAAAATATATTTTGACGTCACGGTGAATACAAAACCAATCTTTCTCTAAATCAGATGTAAAATGCAAGAGATATGACTTATCAACTGAATAATTATTCGTGAAAAAGATGGGCCTGCAAATAAAAATACCTGAATACGGCACAAAAAAGTGTGCATAATTTAGCAATAAATGTAAATATTACTGGTCCGCTTCCTTTGGGAGACAAAGCGCCATGCTGCTGCAGTTTCCTGTGGCCTCTTCTCCCAGAAAAGCTGATGATGATGATGACAATGATGATGATCGTGTTGCCAGAGGATCGTAATAACGATGAGGCTGTGCTGGCCATGTCCCACTCCTTATCTTGGCAGCACGAAAACCAGAAACAAGAATTATAGACCAAAAGCCAGTTGCAAGCGAGTGCATCTTGCATCTTTGCCACCGATCCCACGTAGGTGTGTGCTGCACTTGTGTATGTGTCAGTGCGGGGGCACTGCATCAGTGTGTGTGTGTTGGCCAGAGTATCTGTGTGAGTTGCGCCTTTTGGCCAGAAGTGAATGCGAATGCAGTTGCATCTGCCGCAGTGCTGGTCAACGCTCGAAAGAGCCTGACTGAGATTTACTAAACGGAAACGATTATGCGAGGTATACTTTTATTAACATACATACATACATACATACATAAATTAAATCAAAATGCTTTATATCTGCGGTGTCACCCAAATCTCTTTAAAGCAAATTAGGAATTTACTTAAGACTTCAAACTAAATCCAACCGAATTTGGTTGGAAAAGACTTTCGTAATATGTAGTTTTTTTCACATTTATTTCTAAAATAAACAATCTTTAAAAGATTTTGGAAGTTGATAATAAGGAATTAATACAAAAACAACTAGTCTTTTAAAAATTAAACAATTAACTAAAAACCGAAAATATATCGAAGAATTTGTCTTTAAAAATTAAGGTTTTTATATAATCTTTTGTTAAATTTAGCTAAAAAGGTTACGTTAAAGTATGAAATTAGTTTTAAGTCTCATATTTATAATATTAAAATAAGCTAACCACAAGCAAGAATAATGGTTCTCTTTTTAAGCAGCAGTAACCAAGTCTTGTTTCATTCTAGGAAGTTTATTAAATTAAATATTCAACAGATAGCATTCAATGCCCGAAACTCTTTGTTTATAATGAACATCTTTATTTTATGACGTATCTGAAAGATCGTTTTAACGCGTGCGCAGCTACCGTTGAACGCGACCAAAAAAAAAATCGCATGCAAGAGAGGAATTCCCAGTCTCTCTTTCTCTTTCTCTTGCGTATCTATCAGGTTCTCATTCTCACTGCTTATTTACCACTCAATTTTGCAAAAACAAAAAAAAGCTATGCTCCCCTTATATACAACAACATCACATCACGATTTGTAAGAGTGTATGTGCAAAGTGTATTTGTATGTGCTTTTGTATAGCATGCGGTTTTGCAGGGGATTTTGTAAACTTTTTCGCTGTCGTCAGTCACCAAGGGAAAATACAAGGAGAAAGATACAGATAGCTGATGTATAGAAGGGGGGAAGGAGGGATAGAGGAGAGCCCAACTTCATTATGAGGTTGTAACAGTCTTTTCAATTTCTCGTTCTGCCCGATTCGCTTTGCCAAATGGAGCCTAGAAGATGGATCCCTGTCTCCTCTCGATTCTCCTCTTGACTCTTCTTCTTTCCTCCTTGCCTTTCTTCTCTCCCCGCAAACACACTGCACACACAGTCGCATCAATTGATGGCTCTGCGTGTGAGTGCCCGTTGATGTTGATGAGTTTTGTTTTAATTCTGCTTCTTGACTTCAATTTCTTATAAAGATGGTTTATATGCACGTAATACAGTGAAGCCCCTCCAAGATAGACTTTAAAATTAATATATCCTTAAGATGAACAATGATTATACTAAAAAATGTAATTATTTTAGTCTTCCCAAAATAAACTTTATGATTTGAAAAAAAAAATTCAAATCAGAATAACGGAGTTATTGGATTAATGCGACAGTTAAACTATGTATGAACAAATTTATTTTAACACAAGTCACAGATATTTATTAAAATCTTGATATAATCGAAAGTACTATGTCAACTAACTGAGTAACCATTTTTGGCTCAAAAAAACGTAGTTGACATCCTAACTTTTGCGTTAGTTTTATGTAAGAAACCAAGTTAAGTCAATATATTGTTTTAAAAATCTGCTTAGCATACCAACAAATTTTCCAAATAACACCCCTTCAAATTTGAAATTCCACATCAAGAAACGCCCCTGAGTATCTGTATCCATATCTGTGAGATGCAGGCCACACTGTATTTGTTGTTGCTGTGATTTGGTGAATCGCGCGTAGCCGATTGTAATTATTGTAATCGAGTCTCGAACCGATCCAATCCGATACGATACGATCGCAATAGCGCACAGCCATCGCCGTTCGGGGTCCAGAAGATCAGGTCGCTATAGCTAAAGCCATCGTCTTCGCCTGATTTGATTCTGTTATAGCTGCACTGATGCTTTGATCATTTCGTAATAGTTTTCTCAGTGCTCTGCTTAAATCATCTTGGCCAAGACCGATCTTACCGATCGTACCGATCCAATCCCGACCATTTCGACCAATCCACGGCTCGTGATGGTTTCGCTTGAGCCGAGCCCGCGCTTTTCTCTTTGAAGCCAACGTCATCGACAGTCGACAGTCCCAGTCATACTCGCACAACCACAGCACACTACCAGTCATGATTGTTGTTGCTGTAGTTGTCTTGGCCGTTGTTTTTTACTAAAAGTTGATTGACTGTCTGTTCATTTAGCCGCTTGTCCATGGCTCGCTCCGTTTGTTGCCTTTGTGCGCTCTCTGTGCTACATAGTGAAAAAAACTCAATCTTAATAATAAACCGATTTTTTACAGTCCAAAATGATGCTCTCCCTGGGAACATTTTTGTTTAATAATATACATAATAAACATAAACTTCTGAGGAAAACACACAGAACATATTTTGAGTAATTGAATGTAGTGTAATGCATTTCCAATCTTTACGATCAATAAATCTGAATTGACTTAAAGAAACACTGACTTACGATACTTTAAGATCGAAAATTCGACATCGTCATTAAACCACAAATCAAACTACAGTGACAGATTTTTTAATAGAAACTGAATTTGAGATTGGATTCAGAACGATTTTAGCCTGATTTTGACCTTTTACAAAAGTAAAAGCATATAATGATTATGAATTAAAAAAATAATATGTATTAAAAACTTATTGTTTCACTTCCTTGTAATTTTAAACATTATTTAATATTATCTAAAATATTTTACAAATTAATTTCTAATTGAACGAACTCTTTAAATAAAATACTCTAAGAACTTTTATAACTCAGTTTGTAAGATAACATAACGATTACTTCAGTTAGATAATAACTTTTACATTTATCCGTTTTTTCTCGCAGTGCATTCTTGTTACCCCCTCTCCGCTCCAAGCTTCGGTTGCGGCTTCTCTTGCACATTTCGTTTTAGGCCATTATAGTTTTGAACATGTTCAAGTGCCATTCTCACGATTGTTTATAGTCTTTTAATTTCAGCCGGAGCACAAGAAATAAACAGTGAAATTTAGCAGCAGGCAATGCGAGCTGTTCCTAGGCCTAATGTTCTGGAAACGAAACGAAACCAAGTCAGCCCCAAGTCGAATCTCGGTTTCGGGTGCAGTTCGGTTAATAGTACTGCTGCGGCTTATGATCCACCTGGACAACCATCTGAATCGCCAGCGAAATGGCCCACCTCCAGCTGGCAGCGGTGAAAGGCCTCAAGTGGTCAATAAGTACCAGGGAGCTCGATGCTCCAGGGAGCTCGATGCTCTACGGAGCTAGAGTACTCCGAAATGTTTGTCTATTAAACAGTCATCAATGATTGTTACATTCTACAAATAGAAAATGGTGGAGGCATCGAGCTGGCGGGGCAGAGAATGTTTGCAGCTGAAAGAGATCAATCCGACGATTTTTTGTTAGATTTATGACTCATGATCCGCAAAATGGCTTTAGCGATCAATAAGATTGTCTGAGAAACTAGCGCAAACTACTATTAAGAGATAATTCTTGTGTGTAAGGCTCTTAACGACCGCTTCGTGAATTACTTGGTCATCAGCAGGATAATGTTCTTTAATCTAACGATCTGTTTATCGAAAGTAGATAAACGGCACCAAGATTGAAAGGTGAGACTTAAATTAGAGAAGTACATCAACAAAATGGACAAATGTTTTAAAGAAACAATAATAATTATAATATTATTAGTTGTAAAAAATAATATTTAAAGGAAATAAACACAAATTGGTTCAACTAGACCCATTGAAAAAAAATTACTTTCATTCTTTATTACTTATTACTATGGTCACGTGAGACAACCAGTCCACAAAAATGAAATATATATCAACGATAAAAATAAATTTTTAAACACTAAACTTATATACTAGATAATAGTAAAACATTATTAATGATTTGTTTTAAAGAAAAAAAAGTTAAAGATCCCCAAGAAACTAAAAATATTATATATCTAAAATCCAAGCCAACCAATGTATTTTCGTGCACTCGAAATGCCATCAATTAAGCAACCGTCGATCGCTGAAAATTCATTCCCAAACAAGCATCTCTCGATCGGTCGATCGTTAATTAACTCCCATCGAACTGCCACCAAATTGACATTCCCAGTCCAAGAGTTTACCATTTCCACGGCGGACGTGGACGTCCCAGCGCTTTTGTCCATCGAATTGGGCTCCAGATCGTGGGTATCACGATCATCTTGGGCAATTTTCGCGCATGGAACTTTCAACTCCAAAACGGACTGACAATTGATTTGTGCCACAGCCAGAGAGCAAAGAAAGAGGAAAAACAATACAAAACAAAACAAAGCCTGGCTGCAATTTAAATTAAAAGCGCAATTGAACTGGAAAATTCGTCTAAATTGTTTTCACAATTACCCACACACGGGGCAACCTGAGAAGACCATGGGTGACAGCCGGGGGAAAGCGAATGCGAAGAGTTCAAGAGTTTTTCCACCGTTTCCACCATGGTCACAATCAAATCCAATCCTCGCCAATCGCCAGCCTCCTCTAACAACATGCAATACAGCCGGGGCACAATACATAAAAGTTTCAAAACTAATGATGCCGAGGAGGAGAGCCTGAAAAAAAAAACAAAATAGAAGAAAAAAAGAGGACCAATGGAGCTGCTTTCGTTCACAATTTATGCATGAGAAGAAAGATCTTTGGCAGAAGAAATGGTCCGCTTTTTGTGGGAGTTCTTCGGCTCCTCACTCTTTTTGGCTTGGCTTTATTTTTTCGCTCTGAGCCGCGCGCGTGATAAAGATCGGAAAAGCCCGAAGTTTAGAAAGGCAATAGCAAGAGCAGCATCCGAGCCGAGTATCTATGTATCTGCAATACATAAATTGTATGTATCTATACGGTCTACAATGTATCTCTTTGGGCCCCGAGTACGTTTCTGTGTGTGTATCTATGTAATGAGCATGTAACTAAACTTCTGTGTAGCCAAAACTCCTACAACAGAGACAAAACCAAAAACAAAAAGCATAGACCCACTAGCAGTACCAGTACTCTATGGCTCTGTAGACTCCCTCAATACCCGTTTGCCTTTGCCTTGCCTTGCCACAACTTCAATTCAACTGAACTGTACTGGCTGCTCTTCGGGCTCTCCAGTTTTCAGTTTTCAGTTTTTCTGGCCATGCTCTATCTGATGATGGCCGTTAACGTTAAAGTTAAGGCCTGAAGAGCGCCCGACCCGACCTGCTGCCCTGGCTTCCCTCCCTCCCCAAGACCCCGTTCTTCCCGATGCCCAATTCTTCTGCCAGTGACTCGTAAACATGAGCTACGTTCTTGCCCCATTCCCCTTTCTTTCGGCCGGGTTTTGTCTTTTCCCCCGCCGCGACTTGACTTCATTTGTTTGGCTTTTTTGGGAGAAAAAACTGGTTATTGCTCTCGCCTTTGCTTTGGCTTGGTTACTCCGCTGTGTTTGTGTTTTTTTGGCTTTTTCGGTTAGGTGAGCGGTGGTCTCTGCTCCGTTCTTCGTTTATTTTTTGGGGCCCCAGTGGCGTACATATATGCAAAGGGGCTTGTTGGCCACGTAGAGGCCCATAGAGGTCCCGACGACCACGTCGCTGCACAGGCCACGCAGCTTCCAGCCTCCTAGGCTCCTAGCCAACAGCTACCACATACAGGGGATATTGCCTTAAGAAGAATTCCATAACGTATTTGCTCCAAATAACCAATAGCGTCGTAAATAGATCGAACCAAACAAGAAATTTATTAAGCAAGGTGTCACTAAAGCATAGTCTGACGGTTTCAAAATAACAGCCAAATTTAAAATGATCTTTTCTCTGTAAAGATTTTTTAAAATTAATTTTTTTCCTTTTGGTAGTAATACTACATAGTTGTATACCACAGTATATGAAATCAAATATTTAGAATGTATTGAGTCCTAACCCTATTAATAAAACTTTTTAATAGAGATGTAAATGAGGTATTATATACAAAAGATCTTATCATGATCACGTAAAGTACATATGAAAGATTTTTAGGATGTCCTATTATATAACTCGTTATTGTGATACAAAATGTTAATTTTAATGCAAGTTTTTTGGCAAAGTTAAATTCTTAAAAAACTTGAATCTTGTGTTTAATTCTTAATGAGACAAAAAATATGTGACAAAGGCAAAAGTAAAGATATAGCTTTCTTAATAGCTGTTCTTTGTAGCCTATAGCCACTGTAGTCGATTCAAGCGGGGCAGCAAACGACAACCAAATCTCGGTGTTGCAGCTTCTAAGTGGAGGCTTGGTGGGCATGGGCAGCGTGCAGCAACAAGTAGGAAGTGGGCTCTTGGCAAAGGCTTGGCCTGGACTTGGTCTAAAACCGAGATCGAGACTGGCCACCTCCTCCTCCTCTCCCCCCTCCTCACAGTTGGGCAACTTTTTTCCGCGCAACTCCTTTGTTACATTTTGCGAGCGAGCTAGAGGTAAACGATCGTTAGAAAGGTTTTATATGAAGCCATGGCTTCAGATTTGCGCTCACGTCTATTTATTGGACTTGCAGTTGCCTGAGCCAAACTGAAGCTGTAGCCATAGCTGAATCTGAAGTTGGGCTGGTGTGCGCTATCGTTTCTGCACAGGAGAAAATTGTATTAACCATTACAAAACAAACTGTTTTTGATGGCACTATTTTTTTTTAAGTTGTGAGGTAAATTTGATTTCGAAAAGGGACAGAAATGTATTGGTTATATTAGAAAGGAAAGTCCTTCAATGCGTTCGCTCATCACTGTTGCGTTCAAATCTTATATCCAATTATAGGCTCTCAAAAATACAAAACTATCTATTAACTTGTATTATTTTCATATAATAAAACAGAAGATACAATTGGCTTTGCTCATCAAGTTTAGTTGGAAATTCCAACCGTATTTTTAATTATACTCTACAGTATTGTGAATCGAATGTATTTTCCTACTCACGATATTCATTCAAATTTTATATTTCAGTATTTACCTTAAAATTTTTCCTTTTTTTTGGGTGTATGTTGTGTTACCACCGCCTGTCGTTTAAGATGGCTCTTGGCTTGCTGTTTGTTTTGTTTTGGCCTGCACAGTTTTTTATCCATTTTGGTGGCCTGTCCTCCATCCTCGAAGCTCGAAGCTCCCGACTCCCAAACACCCAGCTCCCAACTCGCAACTCCCTGCTCCATCCTCAATAGTCCATCCAGCCTCAACTTCAATGGAAGTGGAAGTGGCATGAAATGCTGTTAACCTCGTTTGAACTTTGCCATTTGTTTGAGCCATTGGATAGGCCGATCTTTCTTCTTGGCAATGTTTTTTATTTTTACGTATTTCTTTCAGCGCTCCTCTCTCTGTTTTTGGACTGTTTAGACAGGCCGGCCAAGCAATTTAAATATATTGCAAACAAAAAGGAGTGTAATTTAATGTGAGTGGTCGTCGGACTTCGGACGTCGGACCTGGATGGGGCCTAGAAATGGGATTGGAATGGTTTGGTTTGGTTTTGGTTTTGGGCTGGTATGGGAGTTGGATGATGGTGATGGGAATAGGGATGGAGACCATGGACCGTGGCAGTTGGGCAATGGCTGAAAATCAACATTTTACATTTACAATACGAGAGATACGGGTCCGAGCACCAGCTGGAGATTGCCCGGGTCAGCCGCAGCCAATCCTCCTCCGCACCTCTTCGCCGATAAGTTCCTCGAAGGCCCCCCCGAGAAATCCTCATAAACCTCCCTCGAAAACTCCTCAAACACCTCTGTCAGTGCTGCTCCTGCCTACACACCTCGAAATTTTCGCAATGACAAGTAGCCCAGGCGTGTGTGATTTTTTTTAATCTGCCCAAGAGCTGGTGTTGGTCCAATCCAAGCTGGTCTTCCACTAAGGCTGGGCTCGGAACTGGGTTAGACCAACTGTGGGAAGAACAGAGCATTTAATTGGGCCAGCGAAAGATTGGGGGGGGGGAGTTTCCTTACACAGTAAAATATGTTGATTACATATTAACTATTTTGGCAATTTTTAGTTTGTATTGGTTAACTTTTTAAATTCGCAAGTAAATCTAAAAATATTATTTCCGTTTAAGAGCTAAGAAATATTACAATAACCTATTGAGTTTTCTTACCTTTTAATACAAGTGTATAATCGAAAGATAGAAATATGGCAAACCAATCTTTTTTATAAAAGTAAATAATCCAAAAATGGCATTCACTTTATCGTTAATTTTAAGTTCTTTAAATGTTCTTATGTGTTTTTGGTCTTTCGTAAGTAGATCAATTATCCAGCAATTTTTTTTGACTTCTCTTAAACCTAGTTTTCCCCAGTGTACAGTGAATATTCAAGAGCAGCGACCATAAAGACGTTCTAGTCTGTCAGATGAACCGAGATTAGTTTATGTTTTGGGGGAAGAACGGTGGCGAACAAACGGTAGCGGATGACCTGATCCAAACCATTACCGTGGCTCGTTTTAGCCCGCTTTCAAGCCCAACCAATTAGCACTATCTTAAGTACAGTGAGCAGGGTTTCCTTTTTCGTTTTTATGGGAGCTGGGGGACACTTTATACCCCCCAAAAGATATTCCAGGGAGATATCTGTATGTAAATATGTATGCACATATACGCCCACGCAGTGGACAATTAAAGACACGTCGCCGAATTTAAATTACAGGAAGCGGAAAATGAATGAAAATACGCGTATGCAAAATGCAACTTCTGCCAATTTCATTGAGCACGCAGAAAACTGTGTCACCTTGACTGAAGAACAGAAAACGATCGGAAGACAGCAAAAAAATAAGGTAAAATAAAGTATCTTCCCGCTACTACAAATAAAATGGAGAAGAAGAAGAGGGAGCAACAGCTGCACAGGCGCTTTATAAAGAGGGTGGAAAAGCAAGGGAGAGGAAAGCTAAGACAGACAACAACCCTTCTTAGTTTTTGGCAAAGCCATTGACACACCGAAATAAAGGGAAACAACAGACATTCCGCATGCTTGTGAGGCGTACATTATTTTCTACACAGAAAGGAACGCAGATTGAATAAATTCATACATTCGTACATACATTCGTATGTACATTGTAATTACATATGTATGTACACATTTATTTTTTCATATCATGAACAATTTTACTCTTTTCACATAAGATTGAATAAAAGGATAGCGATTTGAGAATCTGTCTAGTCTATCAAAAGCCTGGTTGCCAATACCAATCCTGTTAATGATTTTAACTATGTACATACATATGTACATACATATGTACATACATATGTACATACATATGTACATACATAAGTGCATATCAAATTGAAATGTTTTGAAACCTACATACATACATATGTACATGTATGTATTTACATTTTTGACATAATAACAAGAAAGGAAAGCTAACTTCGGGCGGAGCCGAAGTTGATATACCCTTGCAGAATATTCTGTAAATAATATTCTCCAAAATTATTCATATGATGCATTCTTAACACTCATAAAAAATCCCATCTTTCTAACTTTAAAAACACCAAAGTTATGGCATTTTCAATCGTTCAGTTATATGGCAGCTATAGGATATAGTCGGCCGATCCTTATAAAATTTGGTAGGTCGGATTGATTGGCCAAATATAAAACCCATAGAAAATCCCAACTTCCTAACTCTAAAAATACCAAAGTTATGCTATTTCCTATCGTTATATGGGAGCTATAGGATATAGTCGGCCGATCCTTATGAAATTTGGTAGGTCGAATTGATTGGCCAAATAAAGAAGCCATAGAAAATCCCAACTTCCTAACTTTACAAACAGCAGAGTTATGGCATTTCCTATCGTTCAGTTATATGGCAGCTATAGGATATAGTCGGCCGATCCCGGCCGTTCCGACTTATATACTGCGTGCAAAGGAAAGAAGGGTGTGTGCAAAGTTTCAATTCGATAGCTTTAAAACTGAGAGACTAGTTCGCGTAGAAACAGACAGACGGACAGACAGACGGACAGACAGACGGACAGACAGACGGACAGACGGACATGGCTATATCAACTCAGGAGGTGATCCTGATCAAGAATATATATACTTTATAGGGTCGGAGATGTCTCCTTCACTGCGTTGCACACTTTTGACCAAAATTATAATACCCTCTGCAAGGGTATAAAAAGACACTCTGATATCAAATTATCGTTTCTGACTATTTTTGACCTCTGGTTCGAAGTGGTAAGTAAAGTCCCCAAAAAAATCATCCTATCAATACAATTTTTTCAGTACACCCAAAAGACATTTGTTTGTCTGGAAAACCTTTCCACTACCTTTTTTCAGTCCTCAAGAAACCACCCCAAGAAGAGGGGCAAAATACAAAAA
The DNA here is from genome assembly GCA_018153365.1 of Drosophila fuyamai. NCBI lineage: Eukaryota > Metazoa > Arthropoda > Insecta > Diptera > Drosophilidae > Drosophila > Drosophila fuyamai. The sequence goes on along the minus strand of JAECXW010000116.1, from coordinate 6,206,585 downwards.
GGTGCGATCTCTCTCTCTGGTTCTCTCTGCTGTCGAAGAGTCGACGGCCGTTGTAATTATTTTAATAATTTTTTTTCTGCGTCATCATTATTTTTCTCTGCCTTTGATATATAATTCTTCTTTGTATCATTTGCACACACGATTGCACACATACAAAGAGAAGTAGAGGGGGAGAGAGCTCACGCTCAGCAATAAAAGTGTGTATGTGAGCAGAGTTCAATTACCACGGCTTGAGTGTTGTCAACATATCGAAAAGAAAGATCAAAAATTAAAAAAAAATTTTAATTATTAAAATAATAAACTCACGTTTAAAAAGTCCACATTAAATTTTTCTCAATTGTAAAATTTTAACGCAAATGACAAACAATAGAAGTAGCAAAGGAACGGGCGCCTTGGCAGCCCTACGATCATGCCGAGAGCGCGGCTTGGCTCTCCCGCTGCTCAAAACGAGCCGCTGGAACGCGCCGTGAGCCATATAAAACGAAGAGCGTCGCTCGCGAGCAATTGTTGTTTCTGGCCCGGCTTGCACACCACTCCACTCTAATTCCAGTCTTTGCGCAGTCTTTTCGCCACACAAAAGCACTCAGAGCGCTGCCAGATCGCCGTGGCGCCCGCGATTCGCGCTCCTTCCGAGATTTAAAATGCGGAGCCAGAACAGAAGAAAAATGCATAAACAAAAAATAATTAAAAGAAACGCGTGTTTTCTGTTAGTGTGTGCCGTTTTTAACTCAAATTGCCGTTGATTACAAGCCGAGCTCACCCACACACAAGCACTAGCGACTTTCCCGATAAAAACTGAGCGAATGAGCGGATGCACGCAGCATTTACTGTTGAGTTCAAATGTGCCGTCTAATTAGACATGATTTAATTTCAAAGCGAGTTGATAAAAACAAATTTGCGAATCGAAACGACGCCGCGTGTGTATTTTGTATGTACATGTGTATGTGCCTGTGTGTAATTCGCCATACTTCTTCAATTCAAAGAACAGACAGAAGAAGAATACAACAACAAGAGGGCAAGACATACTTGAAAAATATAAAAAAGCAACAACAATTATTGCTATCTCTTTTGTCGCTCTCTCTCTCTTCCGCTCCTTACTGATGATGTGCGCGTGTGTAAGCTTCGATTTGTTAGTGTGTATGGGTATGTATATAAGCGGGCGAACACAAAAAACATATATTACGCTCAATTTTCCCTATATTTTTTGCGCCTGCCAATAAGCGGTTCTTTGGTGGAGTTGCCACACCGCAGCGCCGATCGTGGAATTTTTAATTGGAATTTTGAAAGATTCGTTGCGTACACACACACTTATGTATAAGTGTATGTGAAGAACTGATAAGACGCAGAGAAAGCAGAAATAAAGAGACGCCGCTTATCAACGCTAGAAAAAAGACTACAGAAATAAACGAACTAAATGGGTCGGCCACATTGTCATGTATTGTTTTTGCACTATCGCTTAATAATTGAAATTAAAGAGGAGGCGAGGGAATAGAGAACGCAAAAATCCCACTATAATGGATCTGAGAATGGAAATGGAATTCATACTTCTGTTTTTAGTGGGTGGGGGTCCAGTGTTTCACATTGATTTTTTTAGTATTTGTGACTAGATCCACACTCATTAATAACGGTAGTTCAATCTTCATGCACGTGTTTTCTGGCTGGTTTTTGTTTCCCTTCCTCTGAAAAGAAAAGGGACAAACAGGTGGTGTTTAAAATAAAAAAGGTAATTAGTCAACGTCTCTCACGCACACATCGTCATTCGGACGGAAAAGAGCACCTGTTCGAGTGTCCAAAAGAGAGTAAAAGAGAGGGCGAAAGGAAGAGGAAGAGTGACTTCAAATTAATGCTAATTTAGACTATTTTCGGGCAAAGTAAAAGGGCCAAAAAATGATCCCCCAAATTCAACATTAATTGTAGTCAACTTGGGTAGAAACCTAACAACAAAGGTTAAAAGTTCAACAACTGTTGCTCGCTGAGTCACAGTGTTCTCTATGTACAGTTGTGGTTGGAATAATAGTGTGTTCTTGAATATGATATTGAAGAAAATCAAATAATCGGTAGTGCTATTTTGCAACATAAAGAATCGGAAACTATATAAAATTTCTGTTAACCTGATTGATTTAAATTCATTTTAATAATGTTCCCCAGTTATTTTTAAAGGACTTAAATAAAAAAAAAATAAACTGAAGCTATTGTTTTTTAATTACTCTTAACAGGCTTAAATTAAAAAGTAAAGTTATTGTTATTCCCAACTCTCAAACTAAAACTTTATATTTCCTTAAACATTTGTCGAAAAAAAAGAATCATGTTTTTTAAGCTTGTTATATTTTAATAAATTGCTTTTGGATTTGAAAGTTATCATTATAACTTTTCTTTCTTGAAATATTCCCTCACCCTTTTTAATGTCCCATTTTTGTTTAATAAGATTATATTCAAAACCATTGGGGTGCCATTTTCTTAATTTTTTTTTTTTTTAATACAATCATTATATTCATACTTTTAGATCTCACACTACTATTATTACCACCGCAACTGTGTGTTTTTCTGTATTCCTGTAGTTCCGCCTCCCTAACTACCTTTGACTTGTTCTTCTCCGGTTTCTACCGGAACAAATTGCTGAAATACTAAATTCTAAGAAGACACTGCCTGTCGCATAGTTCATATTAATACCTATATATGTATATACACCCCCGACTTGACAAACAAATAATAATTTCCGCCGAATCATGTGGTTGCTGTCACTATATGTATCGGATTTTATCCAACTTCGTTCTTCGTTTCTTCTGCTCCGATCAGCAGAAATTCAAACTGCAACGACGCCACAATTCTTAAACAATTCTCAAAGACGACGATTCTGTCGGCTTTTCGTCAGAGAATAAATGGGTGAGAAGAGCGGGGGCTGATATATATATATTATTGTATAAATCAGCAGAAAAACCAGCAAACAGCGGAGAAGCGAACAAAAAATAATAAACCTTAATTCGAAGCTTGGAGCTTGATTCATTCATATTACCCGGGGGATCAGAAAAAGGGGCGATTCGCGGGAAACAGGCGGAGACTGGTGACTGACCACCCAATTGAGCTATGAAAACCGATCAAACCGATGGCAATTGTTGCCAGGCACGAGAGCAATGACATGGCATGCAAAGGCACGGCACCAGGAAAACTAAACCCCAAACCAAACCCAATCACCAATCACAAAAATGCCACAGAAAGTCGTGCATTTGCAATAATCATCATCCGCAAAAGGAAAAAGCCAAAAAGCTAGGGAGGGATGCTCTTTTCTGACTCTATTTTGTCGGCGAACATGGATCTAGTGCACGGTGGTTCATGATTAAGTTCGTGACTAGATTTCATGCTCGTCTATTAAGTTGGGTCAGCACAACGAAGAGAGTTTTCCCCGGGGTGGCAGTTTTTCCCCCACTTCCCTTCCCCGACTGAGTGGCCAATTAGTAGACGCATTAATTATGGGAAATGTATATTTGCCTGATTGACCCGTGACCCACATAGAGTGGCACACGCCCCGCAGAAATAACTCCAAAATGAGGGCGTGTTACAAATAAAAATAAATAAATATAAAAAAAAAAGAGTCAATGGCCTGCTGTCCCGCATGCTGTATATTGCTTGCACAAAATGCAGTAGCCTTGCCGATTTGTGCGCCTTTAACTGTCAAATGGAATGGAGTAGTGTAGTGACTGCCAACAGTCGCAGAATGTGGAAAACCGAAACCCGTGACAGCCAACGGCCCACCAATTTATGGGTTGGTGACACGCGATTAAAAATCGAATTCAAAAGGCCCGTACAACCAGGAGACCAACCCGAGAGGCACAGAAACTCAGGGAACTGCAACTGCAATAGATTTCCGTGTGAAAAACACAGCGAGGGTTGTTGTTGTTGTCGCTGCTGTGGCGCCTGCGGGTAAGTAACGGCTTTTTACCCGCCTTTTGTCACATGGTGAGAAAAAAAGAACCAAATTATCACTTGGATAATGTCCTCTAGAAGTTAACATGCCATATACATACATAACCAGCTTGGCATAGATTTACACAGCTGGAACTGATCGTTCAAGTGTCAAAACCTTTTTCATCTTTTAAAAGGCCAAACTAATCAGTTACCAAATTTTATTTATTACATTTTTTTGAATTTGGCTCATATGTTGATGAAAAAGAAAGTAAGTCCAGACATATTTTGCAACAAAATTTACTTTTAATTAATAATATACATATGTATGTATTTAGGTTTTCTATAAAAAAAGTCTCAACTATTAATAAGTTGTCAAACTTTTTAAATTTTTTGTGAGCTAGCTTCTAAACAAACACAATTTTACAATAAACGGACTTTAAATTTTAGAATTTAAGCATCCAATCGATGGGTTCATTGAATCCTCTGAGGTACATATTTAGTTATTAGTTATATATGATTGGAATTTTGCCTTTTTATATGTTCTTAACCAAAATAACTTGAATGCGTTTTAAAACCAGTCATACTATTTTGTTAAACTAAATTTGGTTTAAACGAATAAATAATTACTTTTAATATTTTTTTCCTGTGCACTTTATTGCCAACGACAACAACGACAGACTGTTGCGTGGGCGTTTGAGTGTAACTGTAACACCTGCTGCCGCTATTAACACAACATTTCTCTGCTCTCCAATTTTAATTTCAGCCCGAAGGAATGAAGCCGGAACACCTTTCAACCCTGCGAGCCATTGTTATTATTATTGCTACTATGGGGCGGTACTATGGCTACTCCTCCTACACGATCGCATTCGCATTTGCTTCACGCTCATTTAAATGCCAACGCACCTGGGGAAAAGAGAGCACAGCGATCTAACAAAACATTGGCTGCCTTATTTACATATTTTCTAAATGAATGTGGCTTCAAGTTTGCAACCCCGGCGGTGGCAAAGCCAAGAAGCGCATTCAGTTGCAACGGCGGCAGCTGCTGGCTTTCCCTGCACTGGATTTCCACTTCCTCCCGGTCGAAGTAGCAGCGGCAGCAGCAGCAGCAGCAACATCAACAATCAGGAACAGCAGCAGCAGGGGCAGCAACAACAAGAAGCCGTCGTCAAACGCCGCAACTAATTGATATAATAGTTAAAATAACAAACTAACGAGAAAGAGGTTGTCGGTAAACGCGCTGCGCTGGTGAAGTGCAAAACCTTTCCAATTTGAAAATAGTTTTCCTGCTATGTGTGCTCGTTCCCACAACTGCAACATCGGTTCAGAACAAGCAGAAAACAGCAAAGCCTGCACTTTGCCAAGAGGTGATTGGGAACAGGGGCTTTAGCTGTAGCTGGAGTTGGAGTTGGAGCTGGAGCTGGAGAAGATGACAATGCAGCGATTAGAGCAATGCAGAACTTGAACTCTACAACTCGACGGCATCAACATCATCATCATCATCATCCTCTTCATTGGCGGCAGCTGGAAAAATGTTTGCCCCAGTCGAAGTGGCAGTCCCAATGCGCGGCATTTCCGTTCGGAAAAAAGAGGATGCAGCGGAGGCTGGATCGATTTGTTACTGGGGGGAAAAGTAGTAATCACATTTATTAAATCTGAATAAAATATGTGCGAAGCATTTCGTTTAGAAGGAGTTGTCTTTGATTTTATGGTTTTGGCAGAGTCTGAATATATGTACATATACATAGATATAGAAGTAAGGTCAATTTTCAATCAGGTTTCAAAAAAAAAAATAAATATCACGAAATCGAAGATCGTAGATTTAATGTTTTAGTTGGTTGGTGGATTTTAAATCTAAGGCTACTGAACTTGTAATAAAATGGCTATCATTTGGATCTAAATAATGATATGAAATAAATAACATTACATTCTCTAATCTCGAACGTCATTTAACATCGTCCGCAGCTGTTAGCCGCAACAGGGCCGTTATGAGGAAGTCGGCAGCTTTACAACACTACCAATAACTAAAGATCATTCGACAACAGGGCCGAAAATGAAAGTTCGATAGGACAATCATTAAAATAAGCCACCGATAATAAAAGCTAAAATTAATAGATAATTAAAAGACAAACATATAAGGGGCTTACCACTTTGAATATGTTTTCTAGTTTCGAAAAAGCTTTCTAGTAAAACCATCTCTTTGCAAAGCCATTTAGGGACCATTACTAAAAGTCATGAAAATCACAGAAACAATTAAATGTACAAAATAAAATAGTGGCGGTTCTTGGTTTATTTTTTGAAAAATCTTTTCCGTTGCTAACGGCTAGTTAGCGGTGGAACTCTGGCACTTAGCAGAACGTTGTTATTACAGTCACGAAACATTCATTGTGCATTAATTCCGACCAGAAATGAATAATTATATATAATATTTTATTTGTTTTCTCTCGTGTTTATCTATTTGATAACAAATATGTAAATAAAGACATCGATAACCAGAATGAAACCAAAATGTCGATGTATCGATGTAATATCGATGATTGCTGCAGCCCTATATCCGTCCCTTCTCTTCTTCGTTTCCGGTGAGTGCGTGTGCTCCGCGTTTTTCACTGATTTTGCAAATATATAACATTTAATATTATATTTGTAGGCAGACGATTTAAACGGCGAATCCACCATGGTGCAAGGAGTACGTTAATGAATGCGGTGTGCAAATTTGCAAAAAACAGCTGTTTGAGGCCATGTGGATTTGCGAATTTGCAAATGCCGGTTAGGTGCCACGACTTCTACTAATTTAGATTTTATGTTTGCAGACTCTGTACACTTATCCCGAGAACTTCCGCGCGTACAAGGCGCTCATTGCGGCCCAGTACTCCGGAGCCCAGGTGAAAGTGGCCGATAACTTCAAATTCGGAGAGACCAACAAGTCGGCTGAGTTCCTCAAGAAGTTCCCCGGTGGCAAGGTAATTTTTTTTTGAGGTGTGGTCCTAATGCCATGTCATCATCTTTATTAATATCTTGTAGGTGCCCGCTTTCGAGACCGCCGAAGGCCAGTACTTGAGCGAATCCAATGCCATTGCCTATTTTCTGGCCAACGAGCAGCTGCGCGGTGGAAAGTGCCCCTTTGTCCAGGCCCAAGTTCAGCAGTGGATCTCCTTTGCCGACAACGAGATCGTGCCGGCTTCGTGTGCCTGGGTCTTCCCACTGCTGGGCATTCTGCCGCAGCAGAAGAACAACACTGCCAAGCAGGAGGCCGAGGCTGTGCTGCAACAGCTTAACCAGAAGCTGCAGGACGCCACCTTCCTGGCCGGCGAGAGGATCACCTTGGCCGACATCGTGGTCTTCAGCAGCCTGCTGCACCTATACGAATACGTCCTGGAGCCCAGTGTGCGCAGTGCCTTCGGCAATGTGAACCGCTGGTTCGTCACCATCCTCAACCAGAAGCAGGTGCAGGCTGTCGTCAAGGACTACAAGCTGTGCGAAAAGGCTCTGGTGTTCGATCCTAAGAAGTACGCCGAGATTCAGGCCAAATCTGGTGCTGCCAAGCCCCAGCAGCAGAAGCAGGAGAAGAAGCCCAAGGAGAAGAAGGAACCGGCACCCAAGAAGGCTGCCGAGCCCGCCGAGGAGTTGGATGCCGCCGATGAGGCCCTGGCCCTGGAGCCCAAGTCTAAGGATCCCTTCGATGCGCTGCCCAAGGGCACCTTCAACTTTGATGACTTCAAGCGCGTGTACTCCAACGAGGAGGAGGCCAAGTCCATTCCCTACTTCTTCGAGAAGTTCGATGCCGAGAACTACTCGATCTGGATTGGCGAGTACAAGTACAACGAAGAGCTGTCCAAGGTGTTCATGTCGTGCAATCTCATCACCGGCATGTTCCAGCGTCTGGACAAGATGCGCAAGGCAGCCTTCGCTTCCGTTTGCCTGTTCGGCGAGGACGGCAACAGCACCATCTCCGGAATCTGGGTGTGGCGCGGACAGGATCTGGCCTTCACCCTGTCGCCCGATTGGCAGATCGACTATGAGGTCTACGACTGGAAGAAGCTCGACGCCAAGAGCGAGGAGACCAAGAAGCTGGTTACCCAGTACTTCTCGTGGACCGGTGCCGATAAGGACGGTCGCAAGTTCAACCAGGGCAAGATCTTCAAGTAAAAAGCTCAGCTCAAAGCATCAGCACATATACAGAGCAACAACAGCAGAAGTAACAATAAAGTTTGAGATTTGATATGCACGAAGAGCAAGATGCCTATTTCTTAAGTTCCAACTGATAGTATCCTAAAGATATTCAATATCTGCCGTGCTGCCTCGAAGGTTTGGTATTGTGTGTTTTGCCTTCTGCATTTTGAAACTGGAGAATTTCTTTGTAACCGCCTCAGCATAATACACCATGATATTGTCAACGGAACAGCCGCCTGCAGCCAGAACATAATTTATAAAAAATAAACGGTTTTCTATTAATAACACCATGTTATACAATTGTTCGGGTTCATTTTCATGCTTTTGAATGTTAGAGAAGGGTTTGGTTATTAATTTTGAATTTTTTGTCTTAACTGACGTTTAAAGGCTATTCTTTAACAATTTAATTTTCAAAAATACAATATTTGTGAATATAAATCCATTTCAACCCAGATACTAAATAAATAATTAACTTTATCTTAATTGGTCACTATTAACTATGTTTTCAGAAAATGTTAATGATCAAGCGATAAGGGAAATTTCGGTATTTTATAGAATGTAACTATTTATTTAGTTTACTTTAATTTATATTAACAAGCAACTGCTAGACAGCCATTTGTAGTACTTTGAAGGATAATATCTAAACAATTAAGCAAAGTGGTTTCAACGTTTTTTGGGCAATTTTATTGGCTTCTTTATCTTAATCCATCAATATCATCAATTATTGCTTACGATTACAAAGGGTTCTGACGGCGTAGAAGTATTTCGAAGAAGTTTAACCAATAAACTTGGTTTTAAAGGCAAACAGAAGTTCGTAGAGAATTTGAACAAGGAAATGCTAGACGTGTTGTATAACGATGGACCACTGGAGTTTACTTCTTCACCACAACTGGGCCAACGTTGTCGCCGGTCAACTTGTTGTGCTCGCCATGGCTGCCATCGCAATAGGGCCACTGAAAAAGAGGATAAGATTGGTTTAAGTTTTTTGTAATTGGCTTTTTAATATTTATTTATCTTTCGTTAATAATACATTGAAATGCTTCCTTTAAATACAAGCTTTGGATGCAATTAATTGTAATCCCCGATTAAACCATATTCGTTTCATATTGAATTCATATTAAAATGTTTACAAATAGAAATCAAGTTTATTCTCTTCTCAAATTAAAATCGAGCTCCATAATAATTTTGAATTTAGTATTAAAAGAACAATTGTTGGATAAAAGGCATTACAAAAAATGAACAAGTCGATTAAGGGATATATGTAGATGGCAAATTTTATGATGGTCTTCTAAATGATAATGAACTGTAGCTTTCGATCATCAGGGATTATAAACTTACGTTCTTGGTCTTCCAGCACCGACAGAAGGCTGCCTTCTCCGCAATGTCCTCCACATCGATCATGTCCACCACCTTGGGCTCATGTTTCCGGATTTGGTTGTTGCATCGTCCGCTGTTTTTGGCCTGGCACTTGGCCTGTGCCGCCGGACAGAAGGCCAGATAGCCGGTGTAACCGATTCCGGCCACCACAACGGTGGGTGGGATCAGGGCTAGCCAGTCCTTGACTGAAAATGAAAATGCGATTAAAGCAGTGTATTTTAAGGCACTAAACTAGATCTTTTAGCCAATCAGCCGTAACCGGCACAAGGTCGTTTTCTATATAGAGATTAGGTTATAAACGCACTATGGGATGTGTATGTATGTATGTATATATGCGGTCTATGAAGCGTCTACGCATTATAGGTTTATCTAGTTCCATATCACCTGGCAGATAAACATGCTCCAATTATAAATTCTTATAGAGCTCAACAAATGTTGCATAATAGCTGCAATTTCACTTTTACTCGAGTGTCTGGAAGTGCAGAAAATGCACTTTTACCTATAGTATTTAAAATAGATCACGCCATATTTTCATCTAAACAGTTTTCTGAAGATATGGCATTAGATGCTGCTGTGTCATTATCGTGGGTTTTGGGTTTACAGATTGGGGGCGCCCTTTTGTAGAAAAATCAAATTCCAACCATGACCACTACGGCCCTACGGCCACTTTATAAACTTACAGGAAAGCTTAAACCAACCACCGAGGCTGTCCGGAATCGGTAGATTTGACAGATAATTGGGTAAAGTGGATTTTACTAGCTGTGATATGGGCTCCATTTCAAAACTTTTTGTATTTAACTGGGTAATAAATAGCGAGTCAGAAAAACCTGTTTTTGTTGTTGCTATCGGTTGGAGGTGGCAATAAATCGATAACTGGGAGATATCGATATAGACGTTTTGAAAGTTTTTCGATAGCTGCCACACTTAGATTTTAAAAAAATTGAAATATTACCCGAATCCCCCAGACTACATCTCAAGGGAACCGTATAAACCATGTAATGAATCACAAGTTTTGACCGGATAAATAAAGTTACTAAACTATTTTTGAAAGCAAATACTAATTACTGCAAGTCGGCCAGAAAAATACCAACATACCATCTCTAGCGGGCGCTGCCATCACTAGTCAGCTTTAACATTGATCAAATTGTTTGCAATAATAATTGCAGTTTACTATGTCTGCTGGAGTACAAGAGCGCCTGCAACTTAGTCGGGTTCCGCTAGACACCTGGTCGAAGCGCGAGCAGCTCATCCTGGCGTCGGCGGTGTCCTGCAGCGGCGACCAGAACTGGATTACGGTGAGTCGCACGCTAAAAGCGGTTTGCGGCAATGGAAACGGCGGTGGTCACAACAGCAACAACAACAACCGACCGGCAGATTGGTTCTCCCAGAAGAATTGTGCGGTCCAGTATGGCAATCTTCTCGAGAGCGTGGAGGCTACCAAGCGTAAGAAACGCAGCAGTGAGAGCAGCGCTGGAGTCTCCTCGCCAGCCATCGTAGAAACACCCACGGAATTGCTGCTGCGCCGGCTAACAGAGGAACGCCAGGCTGAGATTAAGGCGCAGATGCGCCACGATCAGGAAACCTACCGCCGCATTCAGCACGAGATCGATTCCCTGCAATCGGATGCAGTCACAGAGCAGGAGCTGCAGGACATGTGGCTGGAGATCGAAAAGGACCAGGAGACGCGGCGTATCGAGGAGATGAAGCTGGAGAACCGTATGCGGGAGCGGGAGCAGCGCAAAAAGGACCTGGCGGGCAACTGGCGGAATAGCAGTCCGGCCGCAAGGCGATCCAACCAAGCCACGGACACCACTTCTGTGGACATGGACGTGGAGGATATCAATAGCAGTGGCAATGGCACCAAGCAGCAGGCGGCACCTTCTCCTCTTCTCACATCCCTGCTGAAATCGCCTACAGGCAATGCTCCTGCCACACCAATAACAGGAGCAGGAGTAACTGTATCAGGAACTGGCAGCGTGGCCAGAGCTACGGCACCCACCATTACATCCTTGCTGACCAGCGGCTCTAGTTCAACCGTTTCAAATCAGCCAGCCATCACAATGAAGAGTCCCACAGATGCTGCTTTCATGTCCCGACCTATTAGTGGACCTCCAGCCAGTGAGGCACTTACGTCAAGTACGCCCACTCTGGAACGGAGTCCGTCGCAGGCGGCACCTACACTCTCCATGTTGCTGGAAAAGAACAAGGCAGCTGCTCGATCCAATGAAGGCGGAAACCTATCTAAAACTGAGGGTTCAGAGGGCCAAGATCAGACATTAGTAAATGAGAGCACTTCGGCGAACACTGGGACAGCGGATTCAGACGAGGCCGATCCCAACGAAGACCAGTTGCTGGAGGTGTTTCCAAACATTGACGAAATAATCGATGACATCGACATAGATATGGCCGGTGTCATTGATGATGAGATTCTTAAAGATGTCGACGATGTGGTGGCTTCGCCTTCGAACAATAAAACCGAAGGCATTGACTTCGAGGACAAGTTGGATGCACTGAAGCGGGAGCAAAGTAAAAGTTCACCAGACAGCGATAAGCCGAAGTCTGTGGAATTAGTAATAGGCTCCAGTGATGACTCAAACGATAATATACCATTGGCTGCTGTGGCCTCACAGGAGAGCAAAGATCGTGGTCAGTCGGGAGGTGAATCCACTCGGGGTACAGATGATGCGGAGTCGGAACCTTTAGCAAGTGAGGTGGCGGTGGAAGAGATTGGTGAGACCATCACAATCATCAGTACTTCCAGTGAAGACACTGCTGGATCGCCACCTACAAAAGTTGATGAGGATACGGCGACTGATTCTCTTTCAAAGAAGGAGGAAGTCAAGGAGGAGCAATCCGAACAAGAAATCAACTTAAAAAGCAAAGAAAAAACAAGAGAAACCATAGTAGAACCAGAAACTAACGATAAGCAAGTCACTGCAGAAGCACAAAGCAAAGTCAACAAGGAGAATACAGAGAAACCTTCAAAAAAGGAGGAAAAGCTTGCCACTTCTTCAACACCTTCATCAGCTCCTGTTCCTGGATCTTTACACGATACAGACGAGGAGTCTTCTTCGTTAACAGACAGCAGCAAGCATGAGGACCAACGAGGGAGTGCAAAAGCGAAGCAGCCAACATCGAAGTTGGCTCTAGATGATCCCAAATCGGAGCTGGAGTTGAGTGGAACACCGCAACCTCCCTCAGCACCAGCTCGCACTCCACTGTTACGTAAACTACCACACAGGGATCGGTCGGAAAGTCCAATGGTGGATGATGACGCCACTACAGCTAGCGATCACTCCACAGCGAGATCCACCCGTCGTAGATGCTCCTCCACACCCGTAATCGACAGCATACCCAACTCACCCGCCTCCAGCGAACACACTGATGATCGCCGAGAGACGCGAGCGGCCTCCAAAAAGCTCTTTCTGTCCATTTATGCCATGCTGCAGGATAGTAAGCATGCAGCTCCCTTCAAGCGTCCCTTTCATGACGAGCACGCGCAGCGTCACGCAGATCTGTGCCTGCGTCCCATGGATTTTCCCACCATTAAGCGAAACATCGACTCTGGATTTATTCGTAGTTTAAGCGAGCTGCACAGGGATGTCCTGCTAATGGCCCACAATGTTTTGGTGGCCTACAAGCCCCACACTAATCAGCATAAGACGGCACGTTTATTCGTGCACGACTGTCAGGCGATCAAGGAGTTTTCACAAATTCCGGACACGCAGGCTGTAGGAATCACAGCCACGCCGACGAACAATACTGGAAGCTCCCGGGCGGAGAAATCAAGTGGAAGCAAGGCAAGAAGTGGTTCGCGAAAGAGCCAAAGGCATCATTAGGTTTAAGTAACTTTAACTTGATAAACTTAAAGGTGGGCCAAGCGTTTCAGTTCTATAAATTAAATATGCCCTAAGAAGATTTCACACTGGAATAGATTCCTCTCACCGCAGCACAATTTAGGAGTTTTCATTATATTTTATCGACTAATACGATGTTTTTCTACTAGATAAAAACATTTTATTTTGGAACTTCGTAACTAACTCACAAACTATCATCAACAATAAACATCAATCGAAGAATATGAGATTCTGTAAGCGTCTAGATCTGGATGAGTGGCAGATGGAGCGTCGATGGGGGCAGTAGAATTTCTTCAAGCACCTGGAGAGTCGCAGATCGCATTGACAGAGACGGGCAGCACAGGAATCGGGGCCACCGAATTCTCCATGGTCCACGGCGCATAGCGGTTTGCCTCGATAGCATTTCCAAACATAAGGCACAAAGTATTCCAGATAGGAGATGCAGTTGCTCAGGCCGTAGCACTTGTCGTGGAGACGACAACACCGATCGATGCCATCGGCGGGAACTCCGTGGCCACCGAATCCACAATAACAGCCGTATCCCTTGTAAATCAACGGATCACAGCCCGTGGAGCACTTGATCATGGAGTAAAGCCGAGTTACATCCCTCTTCCCGCGATCTCCGTCCGGCTGGAGCTCTCGCTCCCGGCCGCTGTCGTTGTTGAAGCTCCACTTCATGGAGTAGCCGAAGGGATCGTTGACCCTGGCTATGTAAACATTTTCAACATTCATCAGTTCCTCCATTTCCGCTGGTTTCCCAGTAGTGGACGTTATAACGCGAATGTCCGTCACCCGGCCATCGAAATGGTGATTCTTAAAGTCCAGATTAATCTCGTCGTGGGGATACGAGTTCTGCCAACTGATCGGCGGCGGAGTGTCCCTGCGAATTAACTTGAAGCGTAAATATTAAGTTGCTTTCTCAATGGATGAGTTGCTAAACATGAGTATCAAAATAAATATTCAGGTAATTCGGCGCTCTTCAATATAAAATATATTATATTATTATATTTTGATAATTCAACTGAGTAATTACAATTTTAAATCAATCTTTTTTCAAGTTTTCTTATATTTAACTAAACTGAATGTGAAACTAATATTCCTAATTGCGTTTAATTCATTTATTAATAGAAAAGAAATGTTTAAAAACCCTACAAATTAACTCAAATATATTCAAACATGTGTTTCTAATTCGTGGTAATGCTGTAATGTTAAGAACAATTAGCAGCTGTGTTTTTTAATTTAACAAAGCAGTAAAAAACCTTTTACTTAAATAGTAATGATGCAGCTTTTTCTTAAATGATTTTTTTTGTGAACAGAGTTAAAAAGTTAATTAAAACAGCAATTTAATAAAGTTTGACTCTAATCGATGAATTTTTATATGTATCTTTGATATTTGCAGAAATAACAATACATATGTGGGTCAAATATTGACCTAGTTTTCAAAGAAATATATAAAAATAATATTTTACTCACTTGTGGTTCTGCTCCAGCCAAGGAACTGGAGGCTTCAGCTCCCCAGTCCAACCCTCAAGGCCCATCTGTTGCCACTCCAGTTGGGGTGAGATAGCCAGACTGGTCTTCACGCTCGTTTCCGGCGGAATCGTCGTGGGTGGATCGATGGCCGTGGACAGCTGGCTGATATTGGGAAAGATTGGTTCCGCGAAATCGGATCGCTGCATTGTTAGCAGCTCGAAGTTATCCCCACCTCCGATCGATTTTCTGGGCATTTTGAAGACAAACGAGGGATTTGCACTGCGCATGCTCACCCCGTACATTTCCGGTATTATGTGATTCACTAGCTCCGTGTCGTTGGTGACGCCTCTGAAGGCGTTCCTAATGTCTTCGATCACCGTGACATTTGCCACAACATTAGCCTGGTAGTTCAGCCGCATGGCAAACACTACTAGCCCCATTATCCACAACATGTTCGAATCCAGGAACTGACGTTGAATTAGTTGGACACCACTCCGCACACCACCAAACCAAACCGCTCGCCTCGAGTGGCTATCGAAAATTGAAGCTGGCTTGGCTGGGGAAATGCGGTAGTTGGAGTCGGGTTGGCCGACAACGCCAAGTACACCGGTATAAATGGCTCAAAAGCGTGTTAATAGCAAAATAGCCGCTGAAAACGTACAGTAAGAGCAGCGAAAACAACAGCAATAACAATGACCAGGCAGACAATTTTGGCAGATTTGGTGCAAATACACAAAGAACAATTTTTGTTTATCATTCGAAGAACTTTTTTATAGTTTAATTATTGATTTTGAAGTTAACTATCCTTTTTTTAATTCTATTATAAATACATTTTTCTTACTACAATAGGTTTCGTTTTGTACTCTGTGTAAAACTTCTTTGAATTTGTTTAAAATGAATGCAAAAAATATAAATGGGGTGGGATTAAGAACCCCTTATATATAATATTTCCCGCTATAAATCGTTAAAAACTTTAATTTGAAAAATGGGCAACTTATTATAGGTTAGGCAAATAATTAAACCAAAGTTATTATAACTTAAGATTTTATAAAATTTAAGATGTTTCTTTAATTATATTGAGCATGTAAAAATAATTATGTAAAGTTCAAAAATTTGAGTAATATTTACTCTGAGTGGGCTATCCCCAAAAATAAATCAGTGTACATATGTAGGTGGTTTGAAGCCACTTGATGCGTGGTCATTTACCCACATTTGAGCCCGAGAGTTAAGGCGAAGGTCGAACCCTAGAAGCCGTCGAATCTGTTGTAGACTTAAGCAGTTCATGGCCAACATTTAGTTAGCTTTAATTGTAACAATTTAGACTGCGTGACTTGAATGCTTTCCCAGCTGCAAATTCGTGTGTGCAAAACAAAACTGACAAAGTAGATAAAATATATCCACTCGTGTGCATGGAGATTATATGGTCATTATATGGTAACTAAGCTTACTACTCTTGCCGACTGGCAATTGCACATTCACATAGGTAATTTATAGTACCCGCCTTCTTGTTACGTTGGCCCCACTCGGTGGTTTTTGGTGGTCCAGTGGTTCGGTGGCTTAGTGGCTTAGTGCGCGCAAAAGGAAAAGCCAAAGCAAACAAGTCAATTGCAATTGTAGGCAGTTGGGGCACATTTAGCGTTTAATTAATACTGCTATTGTGAGAGAATTTAGGTACTCGTGCGATTGCTCTTTAATATTTATGAGTGCGCACTGCTAATTATCACTTTTCTGCTCTTGATAGAAGGGCATAACATTTAAATATCTTATCTTCGTCTACAATAACAGAATTAAAATTTTTTAAATTATCTCTGTGAACAAAGATTTTTTTAATTACATTTCGGATTTTAAACATAGCAATCAACTTGCGATCATAATTTCATTTTCTTAAACGGCAAGTAGGCCTTGTCCACAATTTCTAAGTTTCTATGGATTTTAAATATTTAATATTTGTTTGTCCCTTGCCACGAAGCGAAATGGATAAGGTACTAGAGTACTAACAATATTAAATATACTTATCGAGATATGGCGCAATTTAAGCAAACAGTTTTGAAGTTATTAAAGACAGACTTGGTTTGGCCTGTTATTTTTCGCAACAAGTTTATTTAAACATGTACTCGATTGAATTCATCGATATTATTCGATTGACTCGCGTTCATAACTATCGATATCAGAACCATTACTAGCATGTCAGCCATCGATTATTTCTCTTACATCCCTAGTCGTCCGCTCCAACATAATTTCACTCCACTTGTTAAATGAAAAAAACAGCTAAAATCGGGACTAATTAGACCCGGAGCAGGTGCAAACTGGCCAACAATATTGGCTCCAATATAAAAACGTATAAATGGCTGACAACCGGGTAGCTGTGCGTGAAAAAAAGTGAAAAGTGCTGTTAGCGAGTAGCGTGTGTATGTGTGCGTATGAAGGTGTGCGTGCGTATGTGTGTGCGTGTCTTACGTTGCAAACAAAATTTCTTTACAACTTTGGTGTTTGATCGTCGGCTAAAACGGCGTTCTATAACTTTTCCCCCGGTCCGTGGCAGCATTGTAAAGCGCAGCATTGCCTACAAATGTTGCTCCTCCGATATGTGAGTGTTTTTTTTTCAGCGGTGTCAGACACCCTAGAATTAGCAAACTAATTAAACGACTTTAACCCATGGCCGTGCATAAATTATCGCCACAATCATAACTGTTTACCTAGTGCGATTTTCGGGGCACCGATTTTGAAAATCAATCATCTGTATTTCCCAGTGACCTTCATCCGAGCACCAACAAAATCAATAGTAATATAGTTTACGTTGCATTCGGGCTATCCACCACCCACCAGCACCCCTTTTGCGTTTTTACATAATTATGGCCAAGTTCACGGGTTCATGTCTATATCAATTCAATTGGTTTTTGATTGACTGCAGTAACGAGCGTGGGATTATGACATTATTATATGGGTACATGGTTGATTGGATGACACCGCATGTGATCGGGCAAAAGGTGCACCCACATATCGAAAAAATTTGAAAAAACAGCTGACCGAGGCTGAATTAAAAAGCTTTTGGGGACAAGCTTTGAAAGTTATTAGCTGGAGAAGATGGCACAGATACTACTGATACTATATTCCCCCTTGAACTTCGCTATTTACCTGGCTATGAATCACTACTTGGACTCCCACATGTGTAGATTAGTAATTGATTACTATCAATCGGGGCCCCTTATCGCCGAGAACCTGTTCTGATTGTGGCCAGTTGACTATAACTGCTCAGCTCGATTGTTTCTACACCTCTGCTGCAACATGTCTGGTGCTAATGCCATTTTCTTCCCCTTGCAGGATAATGAAAGATGCACGAATATGACGTAAATGAGCGCAAAGAGGAACCAGCCAGTCTTCCAACCAATCAAATCAACACCAGCAACATCGAGAATAAGCAGCAGCAGCAGGAACAACCAGAAGTGTCGAAAGATCTGCAGAATTTATCCAGCAAAAAGATTTGTATCCTACAGGACCAGCTAAATCAAGAGCAGGAGCAGCCAAATCAGCAGCAAGACGTGCAGGATCGAGACAGTTCACACTGCCAGCCCCTACAGGATCAGCTAAATCAGCAAGAGGAGGAGCAGCAATATTTCTTCGAGGCTTCCATCCTTTATCCTCTGGTAGTCTTCGATCAGGTGGCTGCCAGGCAGGTTATTCCAATTGAGGACTCTCCAAAGAGTTCGCCTGTTAAGAAGCGACAGCGTCGCGTTTATGTCGCCGACTCCTCGCGCTGCTCCAGCCTACGTTCCCGACGAGAATCCGCTACCAAGGATCCCGTAGAAGTTGGCCCAAAGCAACCAGAAGTCACCCCACCACCTGCGCCGGTTCAGGCGTCTTCGCCCACGCCTACAGAGTCTTCTGAATACATACCACTAGGTAGGATTTGACATTACATTTAAATAAGAATCGATTGTCAGGTTCCACTGTAGCCAGCACATGTTAACAAATACTGTGATTAGAGTGGCAATTAAATTATATAACACCTCTGTGGTTATGTTGGTTCAGATAACTTTCTTTGATTATCACAAAGCTGATTAAAATAATCTGTATTTTGCACGCCACGATTTTTAAGTTCTGTCTTTTGTTTCTTTTGAAAAAAATATATTCACACTTTCAGAAGCCCAACTACTGTCTGTCATCAAAAAATTAAATTAATTCGTCTCAAAGAATTGACTACATGTTTTTATTGCCAATCAGAGAAATTCGATTTACTAAAGTTTTTAATCTTCTGTTTCATTTCCTAAAAATATGTAGTGTTGTCTTGTTACTTCCATAAGTAACATAAATATTTTTTAAATAAATATAAAAACTAAAATATTTTATACGATCAAAGTATAAGTATTTTAGTGATTTTTTACCCGTTATAAACTCCGAGATTTTTAAAATTAAATATTCAATTTTCCAAGCTAATAAATATATATTTTCTTTCAGAATTATTTAAAGCGGAGTTTTGGAACTGCATTGAGGAGGTACAGGAGTCAAAGCTCCCTGGTAGAAAGCGACGCGTTGCTGGAGGTCGCAAACGGGCGCGCGGCAACAAGCTACTGAGAGAGATCGAAATACATTCACCGGAAACGGCGGCGGCAATAGCGTTAGCGCAGGCTGAACTCAACGCCGCCGGAAAGTCGGGAGCACCAGAGCCGCGGGTCAGCCGCAAAAGGACCAACACGATGTCGCTGTATGATCGCCGATTTCAGACGACCACTGATGAGCGTCGGGTGGCGAATGGATACGGAGGGAATGGTGCGCGGTCGGGCACCGGCTCCGCATCCAACGAGATCGAGTCTCAGGATCTGCAGAGTCATCAGTATTACGGGCCTAACGGTGGCAGCAATACCGCGGGTTCGGGAGCGGGATTGAACGGAAGTGCGGCGGCCCTGAATCACACCCCTTCAATGGGCACCCTGTGTAACATTGGCAATAGTTGCTACTTGAACTCAGTGGTGTACACCCTACGTTTCGCTCCGCACTTTCTGCACAGCCTGCACCACTTGATTCAGGACTTAAACGTGGTGCAGCAGACCATTGTACGCCAGCAGACGGCCAGATCAGCGTCGCTGGGGAGAAATGTGAGTGGCGCCCAGTTGGAACACGCGCGCAGCTGGAGCAGCAAGGATCTGGCCACCAGTACGGATCAGTACAGTGGTTTGAATGGCGGAGTCAGTAGCGGAAGCAGTTCTAGCAAATCGACTCATCAGTCGGTGACCGAGAAACTCCACGAGCTGTACAATAACCTGCACGGCAATGAGATGGCAGACTCTACGGAGCCGTACCACGCGGATACACTGCTGCACGCCATTCAGGATGTGAATGCTACCTTCGAAGGCAACCAGCAGCAGGACGCACACGAGTTCCTCATGTGCGTGCTGAACTGCATCCGCGAAACGAACCAGTCGCTGATCAAGGCCATCGGCGAGTGCCCCGAAGTCATTGCAAATGGGTGAGTACATAATTTTAATTATATTTTCTTTTGATACTCATTCAAAAATTGTCTCTTTCTTTACAGATACATAGCCAACCCAGATGACGTAGACACCGGAGAGAGCCAGGACCGCACTGATTCCGTTGCGTCACAAAATCTAAGCTCTGGTAATGGATCGCTGGCAACTAGTCAAATAACCACGACCAAAACGTCGTTCTTCTCTCGCAAATCAAAAAGAAAAGACGAGGTCAAGTCATCCAAGTCGACGCGTATTCAGTCGCCGCTGAAGGACAACAGTCCCACGGCGAGTGGAATATCCGGAGCGGGCACAGCCCACGCCACCGCCAACAGTCTGTTCTACCTGAACACAGTTGATCTCAGCGGCGCCAGTAGCACCAGCGTAAGTGGTAGTGTTAGTGGCAGTGGTATTATACCCTCGAGTGTGGCATTGCCGACTTTACCGGCTTCACAGGCCACAAAATACTCCAGCGACGACGAGATGAACTCCGCCACAGTGTTAAAGGATAAGATGCGACTGGAGGAGCGTATACGTGAGCTGAACCTGAACTTCTTCAGCTCCGACTTTGAGGGCATTGTGGTGCTGACCACCAAATGCCTTAGCTGCGAAACGATCACAAGGCAAAAACAAGGCATGCTGGATATTTCTGTGCCGGTGCCGATCTCAGGTTATGACAACGCCGATCTGCAAGACAAGCCCAGCACCTACATACAGGTTAGTTAGTTCAAATAAGAGAATCATACGATATATCTAAACTATGGCCAATTTCAGAACTCGTGCATCACCAAGGAGTATTTTCGCGGGGAGAACAAGTACAGCTGCAACCAGTGCACCGGCTACACCGAGGCCATTCGCTCCATCTCGTACGAGGTGTTGCCTCGGCTCCTGGTCATCCAGCTGAACCGTTTTTCCGGCGGGATGGAGAAGGTGAGTACGTACGTGCCCACCACCTTCACTCTGCCCTGCTTCTGCGCCACCTGCTGTGAGCTAAGTGAGGGCAACAAACTGCACGTTTATAAGCTGTATAGTGTGATCACGCATGTGGGAGCCACCCTGACGGTGGGCCACTACATTGCCTACACGTGCTTTTTGGATCTGGCCAGTGACTATGTGAATTGTCCGAAGGATAAGAGGAACACCATGACTGGTTCGCAAACGATGGCCTCGCAAGCGGCGGCCTCCAATGAGAATGCGGCTCCAAACAATGGAAGCAGCTCCGTGGCCAGTACTCCAGTCATTGCAGCAGCCTCGGCGTTGGCATCCTCTGGAAACATTTTAATGAAGAAGATGAAGTTCGGACGCAGCAAGGCCTCCAGCAGTGGGGATATGAGCAAGAACGTTAAGCAGGTGAACGGGTCCAGCAGCAAGAACATCACCAATGGGATCGGGAAGCTGAGTATGAACACCACTTGTCAAGGGGTGAACTGCTGTGCCATGAGGCTCTGTTGTAGCCAGCAGACGAGCAGCAGCAACTCAGCCAGTTGCAGTGATTTTAGCGAGGAGTCCCTGC
This sequence comes from Drosophila fuyamai, assembly GCA_018153365.1. Classification (NCBI taxonomy): domain Eukaryota; kingdom Metazoa; phylum Arthropoda; class Insecta; order Diptera; family Drosophilidae; genus Drosophila; species Drosophila fuyamai. The sequence goes on along the minus strand of JAECXW010000116.1, from coordinate 6,184,833 downwards.
AGAACGGCAGCAACAGCAATCTCAGTTTCGGAGGATCGGGCACTACCTATCCCACGGGTTATGGAAGCACGGGACGCGGTGGTGTCCGAGCAAACTACGCCCACGGAGGCACAGATCCCATTTGGTACATGTGCGACGACGACAAGATCAAGGCCATGACCCAGCGAGAGTTCGAGGAACTGCTATCTCCCACTAGAAAGATCACAATAACGCCCTACTTGCTCTTCTACGCACGTTTCGATCTTCAGCCGCAGAAGGCCACGCCTCTGAAACCGGGAACATCCCCAACGCCTCCGCCACAATCTTCGGCACAGAGCTCCTGGTCCAATGACAATGTGCCCAGCGGTTCGCACAAGATTTGAGGTTGTCCCAAGTCCCAGAGATCCAGTGGCAAACGAGGAAAGTGAAATTATTTGACGAAAATTAACTTTTTGACTATTAATCTTCAATTTCCTCGCCATTAATCGGCATACTGATTGGAGATGTCTCTAGCCTAGAATAATAAGCAAAATAAGAAGTCTGTTTGTTAAACAATGTAATCGTAAGTGTATTTAAAAATGAAAAGAGTACAATAATTGAATGTCAACATCAAATGCATTGATAAAAAATACTGTTTAACGGACTGTTCAAACGATGCAAATGATTTTAACATACAATTTTTGTATTCTTATCGTTATTAAATAAGGCCCAATTCCGATAGGCCCATTTTTTAACATATTGAAAGATCATATATTATTTTTTTTATTAGTAGCAATCAGTTCAGCCTGTTCAATCGATGCATTTGATTTTGGCATTCAATAATTGTATCCTTATCGTTATTAAAAAACTTACCAGAAGCGTCACATTAAAAACACGAATTTAAAACGTTGAGATTGTTTGCTCCATTGAATGTAACTGACACTATCAACATAACGTGTTCGATATACTCGTACATACATTTAAAGCGAAAGCAATAAAATTAACAAATCTTTGATTCAAAATAGTGCTTGACAGAGCAAGCGAGTGTTGTAATGATAGCTATTATTATTAACAGTAATGAATAATCACAAATATTCTCATAGGACATAAAATCCCAGTTGCAATGGCAGTAGCGGTTGATTTTTGTGTCTTGCGGGCGATGAAATCTGTAATAATTACAGGATCAGATATACATATATTAACTGGAATGGTTTATTGTAAACAATGAGCTATACCCACGCAAACACACAAATATATACGAAGTGTTGAATAGTTGTTAAACTCTTGACACACCTCAAAAGTGAAATATAATTGATTGGACGAAAGTGGCGATCAAAAACACATTTCAAGCGAACAACTGACAATTGTTATGAAATTGATTGCATAGTTTATAATAACGTTTTCATATGACAAGCTGCGACAGAACTTCATTTATTCACAAACACACACGATCGTAATGTAATATTGATAAATAACTGTAATAAAATTAAATTATCTGTAATAATTGTAATAGCACACTACTTATGCAATATTTTTAGTAGATTAGCCTTAGTTTCTCCATGCATTACTGATTCTAGTTTAGTTCAGTTTGATTTATTTTTCAAGAGCGCTGCTATAGTGATATTAACTTTTACAGAGCAAAGATTTGTGTACATTGTAATATGTAAAGTTTACATTTAACAATTAAAAATAACATTAACACTGAGCATCATAGAAAATCGATTCAGCTGTTCAATGCGACACATAAATTTGATTACAAAACGGCTCTGTCGAAGCGAGAACCGTTTGATTCCAATTATATTTATGTTTATTATTGATTAGCATTATAGAACATGCTTATCTAAATATACGAAATATACAACATACATATATTCACATAAGCCTAAATATAAACAGGCTGTCTAATATAGCTGGGTGATGTTGTTCTCCAGAATATGTCAACAGGATTCTGCGTTTATAATTATAAAAATGGGCGTAAAGACCTCAATTTATTAACGGAAATAGTTTGTAACTTCTTTTGTTCTTCGTTCTTTTTTGCCCACAAAGAATACAATACAGGACCTCAAATATTTAAGAATGAATCGCTACAGGAGCTGATTAATGGCTCGTGTGAATGTATGATAGTTTCGCTCCCTCCACTGCACATTAGTGAGCATAATCTCCAAGGTCTGTTGGATAGCCTGATCCATGCCCTTCAGCGACTCCTGCGAATTGGCAACGAAGTCCTTGAACTCATTGTACTCCTTTCGGGTGGAGACCTGGTCGTAGAGCGGCGGCAAAAGTCGCGACATGGTCTTGGATAAGGGGTAATAGCTTAAAATAAAACCGGAAAAAAACCTGTCAAAACAACCATTTCTCATTCGTGTGGCCATTACTTACAACTGGTAGATACTGTTCACGTTTTCCATAAAGTACTTCTTGGCCAGCAGGAACCCCACCTCGTTGTAGGCCACCACCTGAAAAGCCCACGGCGAATCATGCTTCCGAATTACCTCCTTCGGGTCGAAAACCATCTCCAGAGATCGCTGAAGCAGCCACACCTCCCGAGAGCAAGATAGACCATCGATAATGGTCAGCTTTTCGGACGCCACATTCGACTTTAGGTATCGCTCATAGAGGAACTGCCAATCCTCATCGGATCCATATTTGATTGCGGCACAATAGACAGTGTTTCGAACATCGATGGGCACCGGGTTTTTCTCGTCAGGATAAGTCTCTAATCGCCAGTTTCGGAAGTAAGCCAAAGCCTGGGGGACACAATCGGATACCTGGTAGTTGCATGCCCAGATGGCCACAGTCGCTTTCAGCAGGATTTCATCCTGCGCTTGGATAGGTTTATATGTGTCGTTGATTCCATTCAGGTGCTCGTAAATTGGGGTGATCAGTTTCTTAATGAAACGCTGCAGGTTAATAAAATCTAGTAAAAATATTAAAGAAATTACTTATTAATTAAAGTCACCTTAAAAGACTGAAAGTTGGGTGTTGGTCGGACAATGCGACCCAGAAGCGTTAAATGGTCCAAGGCCGACCTCCAAGGAAGTAGCTGCCTCTCTCTTTGCAGATAATCGATCACTCGCAGCGCTATCTCGTAGTCCTGCTTCCCAGTCCAGGCGAAATGCAGGACATCGTCTATAAGCTGAGCCCTATTGACCACGTGGATGGTCTGGAAATCCTCACTGTTCAAAGTTTCGATCAGAAGATTCCAATTCTGTACGTCGTAGTTAACCTTATAAGGCGACGACAGCTGGTTGTTAAAGATCACCCACTGATTCGAATCAGGCAGATCCTGAATAGTCTTTGGAAGACTCTCGCCAGTTTGGCTGCACTCCATCCATTCTTTGGGGGCCGTGTTGCTAAAATCCTTCTCCGCCTGCGTGGTGTAGCTAAGTGGAACCCACCAACATTCCCGGCGATGCACCCTAGATATATCCGTATTCAGGAGGTAACGTTCCTGACTGAGCTTCGCAGTCCTTGCCGTATAGTCGCGCGTTACAGTGATCACTGGATAGCTGAAAAATTGACCGTTTACATTGCACCTCCACCGCTTTCAAAAATTTAACTTACCCGGTTTGCAGCGTCCACGAGTCCATGATAGTCTTAATGTTAAAGTTCTTTGCCAAAGTGCCAGTTTTATGGGCGGCTTGTGTAAGTGACTCCCAAAGATCATCCTGTTCAGCGTTCTTATAAGCATACCTTTCTAGATACGATTTCAGACCGGAGCGGAATGCCTCCTCCCCCAGGAATAAGTGCATCATACGGAGCACAGATGATCCTTTCTCATATGAAATCACATCGAAGCTTTCAAAGACCTGCGAAACCATTTCTATTGGTCTCGAAATGGGATGACTGCTCTCTAAGGAGTCCTTTCGGAAAATGGTAAGCAGGTTGGTCACCGACTTTAGCTGCTTGGAACGCCACTCCGGATGGATGCTTTCCACCCCCAAGCTAGCTACATACGTGGCGAATCCCTCGTTGAGCCACAGATCAGTCCACCACTTCATAGTCACTAAATTACCAAACCACTGGTGAGCCAACTCATGAGCTACTATATTCGACAGGTGCTGTTTGTCCTCTAGTGAGGAAAACGCATCGGAGTACAGGAGTGCAGACTCTCTATATGTTACCAGACCCCAATTCTCCATGGCACCCGCGTTGAAGTCTGGGACAGCTATCTGATCGATCTTTGAAAGCGGAAACTCAATGCCGAACAACTGCTCATAATATTGAAGCACTTGTGGTCCAAACTCTGCGGCATAATCACACTGATCGATGGCATTGGGTCTTGCCCAAGTTCTGAAAACAGCGCCATTCGTCAAAGTAGATAGCTTGTGAGAGAAATCATTCACGGTATATGCCACCAGGTAAGTTGACATTGGCAATGACTCTTGAAACTCGGTCCATACGTAATCGGCCAGATAATCACTACAAAAAATAACAATAAATTATGATCGAAAATATACCTATATCGGTTGTTATATAATTACTGGGGCTTAGTTTCCTTTCCGGGCATATTGCTAAGTCCCGTGAAGTTCTTGTGATAACCCAATGTGATCACAAAGGGTGCCTTATAACCGGGCTCATCGAAGCAGGGGAATGCCAATCGAGCCGAAGCCGGTTCAAATTGTGTAATGGAGATCCATCTGGATGAAGATTACACCAAAAACAGGATTGAATAATGATTAGTAAAATCTTCTCACCTTGTCTCATTTTTCACGGGATCCACGTAGGAGCTTCGGTAATAGCCCTCCGGTTGTCGGTTCAACTCGGCTGAAAACATCAAACTCAGCTCATAGACATGGCCAGCCAACAGCTCTTCGCACGTGTTGAGAATATAGAAGTTGTGAGTGGGATTCACCACCGTGGAGGTCACGCAGTTATCAGTGTTTCTTTCTCCGCTGATTTGGCGAAGAATTATCTGGGACTCATTTAACGCCAAAGCCTTTGAGTGAAGTGTTATATTTTTAGTGTTCTGCAGGGCTTCAATTACGATTTTCACAGTGCCGCTGAATCGGAGTTCCTCTGGATTTTCCAGACGTGTCAGCACTCGCAAGTCGTATTTCTGAGGTCGAAGAGCAGTCGGCAAGCGAAAATGGTTATAGGTCGAATTAGGCTGCGCTAATCCCAAGCCAAGGGTTATCGCAAATAACAAAAAGCACTTCATGCTCCTCTATCTGTAAACTAAAATAAACTCAATATGTGTAACCAGAAAAATTCGTTGTTAATCTTTATTTAAATAAACTAATAATTTTTTGAATATATAATTTATTTTATAAAACAAGTTTCTCTTGAGGTCGGATTTCCAAGTTCTTTAAGAACATGAATATTATTAAACACGGGGGTGCGGTGACTGAACTAAACGGTAAGTTTATTAAAAGTTCTTTAAGAATATAAAACTTCACAATCAAGGCATTTTTAAACTAAATCAATGAATATAAATTGAAATTAAGTTGATAATTAACTATAAACTTTCAAAATTATCAAACCAATTATTTTTTTTCCTAATATTAGTTACATTTGTCACTAGGTTATAAGAAAATTTACGTAATTTTAGCTCGCATATGGTATATATACACAATGCCTTCAATTGCTTCTTACACTGCACAGATTCTCAAAACATAATAAATTATTATGCCTAGGCTAATACAGTTTTTTGATTGGTATGACTATAATATTTCTTAATAAAATTCTTTAGTATCAGAAAAGCACACCTCTGAACTGAACGGAAAACGAATACCGAATGCAGCAACTTCGACAAACAAAATGAATTTTATATGTTATGAGCGCGTTGCTGAAAGAGAGGAAAAATAGAGATTAATTAAAAGTATTGAGAATCTCTTTATAGCACAGGTTCTCTGAATAAATTATAGGGAACTACCTACCGTGTGCGTAATCTTTAATCCCTCAACTAAGTATTAATCAGTATAAAAATGCGGTAAAAGTTTGTAAGATCTATAGAGATTTATATAATTGCAAAAAGTAATCAAAGAGCTAATAATTAAGAGAATTGAATACATGCTTTTTTTATATTATAAACTTGACTCATTTTCCATAATCACTTTGTTTATTCACTTAGCAACGTTTTTAAAGGAAGAACCAATGCAGCTGGTAATTCTATTCAATGTCGCTTTGAAAATATGAATGAAATATTTCAAGGGGTTTATAGTATTTCATTTCTATAAAGGGAATTTTATATTGATAAGCTTACTTTTAATCGGCACCCTTTGTACACAACGCAAACAAACTATGTATATTGAGTCGTATTTTCTTTGTTGCAACGCTTGTACTATACACCCAAGCCAAATTTAATTGTTTGAGTATGTAAGAAATTTTTGCTTATGTATTTTATTCAACTATTAAGTTTTGAAATCTTAAAATAATTCTTTTAAAAATCTTACAGATAAATGAACCACTAAGACTTCAGAAGCAGTTGAAGTGCTTGAGTGAACTGTTCATAGTTTCGCTCCTTCCATTGCACGTTGGTCAGCATTATCTCCAAGTTTTGATGGATTGCCTGATCCATACCCTTGAACTGTTCTTGAGAATTGGCGATAAAGCTCTTGAATTCATTGTAGTCTTTTCGGGCAAAGATTTGATCGGAAAACGGCGACAGAAGTTCCGACATAGTTTCCGACTGGGGATGGTAGCTGAAAAACAAAATTAATTTTATCAAAGTAAAAAACCCTATTTGTTTTGAGGAAATTTAGCATAACTTACAATTTAAAGATTGAGTCCACGTTGTCCATAAGGTACTTCTTGGCCAACAGAAAACCCATTTCGGTTGATGCAATTGCACCGAAAACATTTGCAGAATCCTGCTTCCGAATGCCTCCCTTAGGGTCGAAGATCCTCTCCAGATAACGCTGCAGCAACCATACCTCTTTCGAGCAGGCCAGAGAGTCCATGATGGTCTTTTTTTCAACCGCCACATTGGACTTCTGTAACCGCGTCCACAGGAACTCCCAGTCCTCATCACTGCCCCTTTTAATAGCAGTGCAGTACACAACGCTGCGAACGCCGATCGGCACTGGATTGTTCTCGTCGGGATTGGACACAGATCGCCAGTTGCGGAAGTAGGTCAACGCCTGGGGTACACAATCGGATACCTGCAGCCAGCACGCAAAGTTCGCCACTGACATCTTTAGAAGGATCTTATCCTGCTGTTGGGGCGAGGTATCTGTATCGTTGATGCCCTTCAGGTGCTCATAGATCGGTGTGATCAGCCTTCTTATGTAGCGCTGGGGATAAATGGTTGCAGTTGGGAATAATAACTAATCATTAAAATTACCTTAAAGAATACAAAGTTTGGAGTCCTTCGAAAAATTGTACTAAGAATCCTAAGATTTAGTAGGGCCGATCGCCATGGAAGAAGCTGCCTCTCTCTATGCAGATAATTGATCAGTTGTAGTGCAACAACGTAGTCCTGCTCTCCTGTCCACGCGAAGTTGAAGACATCGTCTATAAGCTGGGCCCTATTGACCACGTGGATGGTCTGGAACTCCTCACTATTCAAAGTCTCGATCAGAAGTTTCCAGTTCTGGGCATCATAGTTGACCTTGTATGGTGATGACAGCTGATTATTGAAGATAACCCACTGATCGGGTCCTGGAAGGTCATGAATAGTCTTGGGCAGACTCTCCCCGGTATTGCTGCACTCTAACCACGCCTTAGGGGCCGTGTTGTTAAAGTCCTTCTCTTCCTGGGAGGTGTAACTCAGAGGAACCCACCAACATGCACCGATGCTAGCTCTCGATATATCGGTATCCAGGAGGTAGCGTTCTTGACTGAGTTTCGCATTCCTTGCCGTATAATCACGGACTACATTGATCACGGGATAGCTAGACGATCAGCTGTTGCTTAAATGTTAATTTTACTTCATCCAGAAATTGCACTTACCCGGTTTGCAGCGTCCACGAGTCCATGATAGTCTTGAGATTGAAATTCTTTGGCAGTGCACCATTTTTGTGAGCAGCTTGAGTGAGTGACTCCAAAAGATTATCCTGGTCTGCACTTTTATAGGCGTACATTTCCAGATACGATTTCAGGCCGGAGCGGAATGACTCCTCCCCCAGGAATAAGTGCATCATGCGAAGCACGCATGATCCTTTCTCATACGAGATCTCATCAAAACTCTCCGAAATCTGCGAAACCATTTCAATGGGTCTTGAAATTGGGTGACTGCTTTTCAGGGAGTCCCTTCTAAAAATGACTACAAGGTTGAAAAACGAATCCTGCTCCATTGAGTGCCACTCCGGATGGATCTTTTGCACGCCCAGACTGGCTACATAAGTAGCGAATCCCTCGTTGAGCCACAGATCAGTCCACCACTTCATAGTCACTAAATTACCAAACCACTGGTGAGCCAACTCATGAGAAACCACATTCGCGATGGCCTGTTTGTCCTCCAGAGCAGAATATTTCTCGGAATACAGTAGGGCACTCTCTTCGTAGATCACTAGACCCCAATTTTCCATGCCACTTGGACCGAAGTCGGGCACGGCGATTTGATCGACCTTCGGAAGAGGGAACTTGATGCCGAATAATTCCTCGTAATATTTAAGAACCTTTGGACCAAACTGTGCGGCATAATCACACTGATCGACGGCATCAGACCTAGCCCAAGTCCTGAAAAGTGTGCCATTTGGCAGAGTAGAAGGCTTGTGGGAGAAATCGTTAATGGAATATGCGACCAGGTAAGTGGACATTGGCAATGACTCTTGAAACTCGGTCCAAATGTAATCGGGAAGAGATTCACTAAAAAGAGGAATGCAAGTTAAATATTTGAATCCTATTTTAACATAATATAAAATATAATTTACTGTGACTTAGTTTCCTTCACGGGCATATTGCTGAGTCCCGTGAACTTCTTGTGATAACCCAACGTGATCACGAAGGGTGCCTTATAACCAGGCTCATCAAAGCAGGGGAAGGCCAATCGAGCCGAAGCAGGTTCAAATTGAGTAACCGTAATCAATCTGCAAAAACATCTCACTTACAAAAAATCGAATATTTTGTTTTTAAGTGCGCAAACCTTGTCTCATTTGTCACAGTATTTACGTATGAGCTCAAATAGTAACCCTCTAGTTGATCTATTAGCTTAGCGGAAAAGCGCAAATTCAGCTCATAGACAAGTCCAGCCAACAGATCTTGGCAGGTGTTGAGGATATAGAAGTCGTGTGTGGGATTCACCTCTGTGGAGGTCACACAGTTATCCGACTTTTGATCCCCGCTTATTTGGCGAAGAGTGATTTGAGTCTCATCAATGGAAAGTTCCTTCGAGTGAAGAGTTATGTTCTTCGTGTTATGCAGGGCTTCAATTACAATTTTCACATTGCCGCTGAATCGAAGGTCCTCGGGATTTTCCAGATGCGTCACGATGCGCAATTCGTATTTTTGAGGACGAAGAGCCGTCGGCAGTCGAAAATAATCATAGCTGGAATCGGCTGTTGCTAAGCTCAGACCAAGTGCCACTACTACTAATAAGAGAAGCCCCTTCATCGGTGAATCTGATGCTGAGAAAAATAAATACATTTTAGTGGTTGTTAACGGAATACTAATTAGCGATTTACTAAAACTTTTTATATCTCTATTTATTTGTTACCATTAATGAACAAATATATAAAAATATCATAAATATATAAAACTAGTTTCATCTACTTATTTCTTTTAAAAAACATGAATATAAACATAATAGCTGCGGTCAATGAACCCAAACGATAAGATTAAAATGAATTCAAATTTTTCAAAGATAGAGATTCCCGTTTAATCTAGCTTCTAAGAAATCATAAATTCAAAATATTCCTATCATAAAAATAAATCCTTTATGTTGTAAAACTCTCAAAAATAACAATTTGGTAAGCCAAATTTAAATATTTGAATAATAATTGATTAAAACTAACTGTCCGAGACATAGACTTATTTAATGAGCCCTTACTTTTATTCGCTAATATCTATACCAGTTAGCATAATGAGTATAGGGCTTTAAATGTATATAAATATAACACAGGCCCCTTTACATCATATAATTGAATTACGTGGTGGAATTAATTACATCATACACTATTTTACAGTAATAAATTATGATTGCTTTACTCTGGTATTGACAAACCAAATATTTTGTGTTCCGTGATGTAATTCTATGATAGCTCTAAACAGAGCAGTGACCATACCTCTAAACACAACGGGGAACGAAAACCGAATGCTGCCAATTCATCTATCGAACTGAATAAAAAGATTTCTGAGCACGTTGATTTTAGAGAGGAAAAAACAAATAGAGATTAACGCAGGGCTTGAGCTTCTTTGTGATAGCACACAATCGCTTGCCGGCATGCTGTCTACTTGGCGTATGAGCAATATTTAATCACCAGTGATGTAGGCAGGCCAAGGTACTTACTCGGTGTTGCTTCAGTAACCATTTCAGACTTAAATGCAACACTCTGGTCTAAGTAATAAATTCTTAATGAATGCTTAAAAATTTATTATATATTTGCGTTGTTTACAAAAAAAGTGATTGCGTATTTTATTTTTATTCTTTGATTACGTTAAGAGTTCATAAGATCAGCGACATTATTAATTGATAAGCTTACTTGTATTTTACATGATTTCAGACATTATGCAATATAATCTTTGTATGCTTTAAATATTTTCAATTTTATTTTTGTTTCCGTAAGAAATTTGAAGATACTTTTTTTTTGTTAAAAATAATGGATTAGGCTTTTAAATACTGTTGAATAGCACGGATAAATTGGTGATAGTTTCGCTCTTTCCACTGCACGTTGGTCAACATTATCTCTAATGACTGTCGGATTGCCTGCTCCGAACCCTTAAGAGATCCTTGTGAATTGGCTACAAAGTCCTTGAACTCATTATAGTCTTTCCGGATAAAGACTTGCAATTGAAGGGACTCTAGGAGAGGATCCATGCTTCTAACAAGTTGATGGTAGCTAAACAAAAAGGAGATAATATTAGATATTCATTTCGAAACTATACCATCTCAAACAATTTTGTAGTATGTAAAATGAGTTGAAAATATTGATACTAATCTGCTACACTTACAACTTGTTTATAAAGTCCACATTGTCCATAAAGTACTTCTTGGCCAGTAGGAAACCCACCTCGGTTTTGGCCACCGCTTGGAACGCCCTCTTCGAGTCCTGCTTTCGAATGGCCTCTTTGGGGTCAAAGGTCAGCTCCAGATAACGCTGCAACAGCCACACGTCCCTCGAGCAACCCAAGGCCGTCAAAATTGTATTTTTTTCGGCCGCCACATTCGACTTCTTGTACCGCGTCCACAGAAACTCCCAATCTTCATCTGATCCATGTTTTATCGAGGTGCAGTAAACAGTGCTGCGCACATTGATGGGCACTGGGTTCTTCTCGTCGGGATTAGCCTCCGCTTTCCAGTTGCGATAGTATCCCAAGGCCTGGGGCACACAATCTGCCACCTGGTACTGGCACGCCCAATTGACCACCATGGTCTTTAAAAGGACCTGACCCTGCTGCTCAATTGAGCTGAATGTGTCGTTAATGCCGTTTAGGTGCTCATAGATAGGTGTGATGAGTTTTTTCACGTAGCTCTGCAAATAAGTAGATCCATTATATTCGCAAATCTTCAAAACGTACAACTAATGCCTACCTTAAAGAACCCAAAATTGGGTGTCTGACGGACAATGCGATTCAAGAGCTTAAGATTGTCGAACGCCGCTTTCCAAGGAAGCAGCTCATGCTCCCTCTGCAAATAATTAATCACTTGTACTGCGATATCGTAGTTTTGCTCTCCCGTCCAAGCAAGATACAGAATGTCGTCTATAATTTGGGCTCTATTGATCACGTGAATGGTCTGGAACTCCTCGCTGTTCAAGGTCTTGATTAGAAGTTTCCAGTTCTGGGAATCGTAGTTGACCTTGTATGGCGTCGAAAGTTGTGTGTTGAAGATCACCCACTGATCGGGTCCTGGAAGGTCCTGAATAGTTTTGTCAAGTCTGTCGCCAGTCTGGCTGCACTCCATCCACGCCTTGGGGGCCGTGTTGTTGAAATCCTTCCCCGCCTGCGTGGTGTAGCTTAGTGGAACCCACCAACATTCATGGCGGTGCACCCTACATAAATCCGTATTAAGGAGGTAGCGCTCTTGGCTGAGTTTCGCAGTCCTTGCAGTATAATCGCGTGTCACAGTGATCACTGGATAGCTGAAAAATCGACCGTTTAGATCCTACTTCCATTTCTTTCAAAATTCTAACTTACCCGGTTTGCAGCGTCCACGAGTCCATGATGGTCTTAATGTCAAAGTTCTTTGCCAGAGTGCCAGTTTTATGGGCGGCTTGAGTAAGTGACTCCCAAAGATCATCCTGTTCGGCGTTCTTATAAGCAAACGTTTCTAGATACGACTTTAGACCAGAGCGAAATGCCTCCTCTCCCAAAAATAAGTGCATCATGCGGAGTACAGATGATCCTTTCTCATACGAGATTTCATCGAAGCTCTCAGTAATCAGCGAAACAATTTTAATAGGCCTTGAAATGGGATGACTGCTCTCCAAAGAGTCCTTTCTAAAAATGGTTAGCAGGTTGGACAATGACTCCAGCTGGTTGTAACGCCACTCCGGATGGATGTACTCCACGCCCAAAGCAGCCACATAAGTGGCAAATCCCTCCTTAAGCCACAAATCTGTCCACCATTTCATCGTGACCAGGTTGCCGAACCACTGGTGAGCCAACTCATGAGCTACGGTATTAGACAGTTCTTGTTTGTCCTTCAGCGAGGAAAATTCAGGGGAAAATAGGAGTGCAGTTTCTCTAAAAGTCAAAAAACCCCAGTTTTCCATGGCAACAATATTGAAGTCGGGCAATGCGATCTGATCGATCTTCGCAAGCGGCAACTTAGTCCCGAATAACTGCTCGTAGTATTGGATTATTTGTGGTCCAAACTCTGCGGCATAATCACACTGATCGACGGCATGAGACCTAGCCCAAGTCCTAAAGAGAGTGCCATCTGGCAGAGAAGAAGGCTTGTGGGAAAAATCGTTAACTGAAAATGCCACCAGGTATGAGGACATCGGCAATGACTCTTGAAATTCGGTCCAAATATAATCGGGAAGTGATTCACTGCAAAAAAGAAATGCAACATAAATATTTCATTTCTATTTAAATCAATTATAAAATATGCTTTACTGCGGCTTTGTTTCCTTCACGGGCATATTGCTGAGGCCCGTGTACTTCTTGTGATAACCCAATGTGATCACAAATGGTGCCTTATAGCCGGGTTCATCAAAGCAGGGGAATGCCAATCGAGCAGAAGCAGGCTCAAAATGGGTAATAGAGATCCATCTGCAAAAGGATCAATAGAATATCCGATATTTGTTTATGCTATCGACCTACCTTGTCTCATTGACCACCGGATCCACATAGGAGCTACGGTAGTAGCCCTCCAGTTGTCGGTTTAACTCGGCTTTAAAGTGCAAAATCAGCTCATAAACATGGCCAGCCAATAATTCTTGGCAGGTGTTGAGAGTATAAAAGTTGTGTGTGGGATTCACAGCCGTGGAAGTTACGCAGTTATTTGTTTTCTTTTCGCCGCTAATTTGTCGAAGCGTGATTTGAGACTCATCTATGGTTAAATCCTTAGAGTGCAGCGTTATATTCTTGGTATTCTGCAGTGCTTCAATTAGTATTTTCACGTTGCCGCTGAAGCGAAAATCATCCGGATTTTCAAGCTGCGTTAAAATTCTCAAGTAATACTTTTGGGGTCGAAGAGCCGTCGGCAAGCGATAATGGTTATAGCTGGATTCTCCCGTGGCTAGACCGAGTCCAATGAACACCACAACTAATAAAAACCACTTCATTCTCGATTCTATGCGTTACAAATTTGAAAATCGTCAAACATTAATAATATTATTGGTTTTGGTTTTTTTGTATATAGTACTTTTCCTTCAAGAAAAGTTAATTCTATTAAAAAATGGTACTATGAGATACAGCAAAACACTACTATTCTAAGAGTTCTTATGATAAACTTGCAAGTTATTGTCTGAAAATTTCCAATGAACATTAATTAGCTGAGTAAACAAAGTGATAAAAAAGGGGATAACCAGAATAATTTATATTCTAACCACACAATTCAATGGAACGGTTTCATTTTACATATGTATGCACATATGTGTAGGTACATATGATTACGAAGTAGTGTGTTTACTGCTCATTTATAATTGATTTGAATTATTCTTATTCCAAATTATTATTAATTAACAATTAACAAATTTTTTCATAGAATTTATTGTGGCTCGACTTTGTGATATATTAATATTTTAACAAACAAAAACTTTGAATAGTCTTACGCACCTCCATACACAACGAAGTCCAAAGACAGAATGCGGATAATTCGACAATTGAGACGAATATATTTTTACCGTTTCTCAGAGAGTTTATTTATGAGAGAAAAGAGAGCGATAACTTTAGAGTTTTGAGAATCTATATCTTATATTATTAATACGACACTCCATCCACGAATGAACAAGAAGCACATGCTCCCTGTTAATCTCTTGTTTACCCTATCAGTTGAAAAACATAAAACTTTCTAACCTTTTAATTTGTTTTAATAAAAAAAAAATGTTTCCGAACACGAGAGGAAAAAGAGAAAGATTAACTCCGAGTATTTCACAAATTAATAAACAGCGCCTACGCTCTTTTTATACCCTTTCATAGGGTATTATAATTTTAGTCAAAACGCTGTGAAGGAGACATTTTCGAGACTATAAAGTATATATATTCTTGATCAGCATCACCAGGCCATGTCCGTCTGTCCGACCGTCCGTCCAGTTTATAAGCTATCTGCTTGAAATTTCTATTGCTTCTATTACAGGTAGTATATACGGATCGGGCGACTATATCATATAGCTCTCTTAGGAACAATCGAAAAAAAATGTATATCACAAATCTTTCATAGGAAAATAGCAAAATGAAAAAAAAAAATATTTTATTATGTATATATCAAAATATTTTTTCGAGATATATTAATTATTTTATTTAACTTTATCAGAATTAAGCTTTTAGTTTTGTCAAAATCGGACAACAATATTATATATGTAGCTGCCGTAATAACGATGGCAAAATGCAACGCAAAATTGACTTTGATTTATTGTTTTTAGTAATATTGGTATAGAAAACGAAATGTAGTAGTTTTGTACTAGCTGCAATGTATGTAAACTTCGTCTTGCCGAATATATAATTATTTGATTTAACAAAAACCTATTTATTTGACATAAAGTCTTTAATATCTTTCTTTCAAAAAATATATTTTATTCAAATTTTTCCAGGAGAGCTTTATTTATAAAAATAGATAATTTTCGTTTCAGGAGGGCTTTATTTATAAAAATAGATTATTTTCGTTTGCCTAAGTACCCCTCAGTAATTCAAATTATTTATTTTTGATTTACACGTATAATACTGTAGTATTATATAGTTTATTTATAATATTCCTGTTGCAGGAATATAAGCAGGTTATATTTTATAAAAAGTGGACTGAAAAATCTACAAATGTGGGCTGAAAAGTGGATTGAAAGATCTACAAATGCCGCTGAATTGAGCGGGACAACTGGTGATAGTTTCGATCCATCCACTGCACGTTGATAAGCATTGTCTCCAAATTCTGTTGAATCGCCTGATGGACGTCCTTCAGGTACTGTCGCGAGTTATTAACGAATACTTTAAATCCATTTAAGTCACGCATGCTAATAACCTGCTCGGAAATTTGAGAGAAAAGTCGAGCCATGCTCTTGGTCTGGGGACAGTAGCTAGAAATGAGACAGTAATTTTCATTACTTTCTTCTTCTAAGCATAGCTCAACTTACTACTTATATATAAGGTCCACATTGTCAATTAAGTACTTCTTGGCCAGTAAGAAGCCGACCTGTCCGGATGCCACAGCTTGGAAACACAGCGAAGAATCCTGCTTGCGGATTGCCCCCTTTGAATCGAAGGCCATCTCCAGATAACGCTGCAAGATCCAAACTTCTTTCGAGCAACCCAGGGTAGTCAGAATGGTCTGTTTCTCGGAGCCGACATTCGACTTTTTGTACCGCGTCCACAGGAACTCCCAATCCTCATCAGTGCCGTATCTTATTGCGGCGCAGTACACGGTGATGCGAAGGTTCACTGGAATTAGGTTGTTCTCGTCGGGATTGGCCTCGGCTCTCCACCTGCGGAAATAATCCTGCGCCCGAGGAACACAGTCTGCCACCTGGTACTGGCACGCCCAATTAACCACCGTAGTTTTAAAAAGGATCTCATCCTGCTTCTGGATCGAACTAAATGTATCGTTGAGGCCGTTCAGGTGCTCGTAGATTGGAGTAAGGAGCTTTTTCATATAGCGCTGAAGGATTGCATTAGAGAAGTTAATTGTCATGAAAAATATTTAAAACCTACTTTAAAGAACCCAAAGTTGGGGGTTTGTCGAAGAATACGATTCAACAGCTTTAAATGGTCTAAGGCCGGTTTCCAGGGAAGAATATCTGTCTCCTTCTGCAGGTAATTGGTGACTTGCAGTGCGGTTTCGTAGTCCTGCTCTCCTGTCCAGGCGAGGTTCAAGACATCGTCTATAAGTTGAGCCCTATTAATTACGTGGATGCTCTGGTAGTCTTCGCTGTTCAAAGTCTCAATCAAAAGCTTCCAGTTCTGTTTATCGTAGTTGACCCTATTCGGCGATGCCAACTGGATGTTAAAGATCACCCACTTATCGGAGTTAGGCAGATCGTGGATCGTCTTGGAAAGTCTCTCCCCGGCCTTGCTGCACTCCATCCATGATTTGGGGGCCGTGTTCATAAACATCATTTCCGCCTTGGAGGTGTAACTCAATGGTAACCACCAACAGCCAACGCGCAGATCTGGGGATGTCTGGGTATTGCGAAGGTAACGTTCCTGGCTGAGCTTCGCGGTTCTTGCCATATAGTCACGGGTCACATTGAGCACTGGATAGCTTAAAGAAAATAAATTATTCAAGAACCCTTAGCAACAGGAAACAAAATAGATCAAAGGAAGCACCCACCCGGTTTGTAAGGTCCAAGAGTCCATGATCGTCTTGATGTCGTAATCCTTGGGAAGGGCTCCATTCTTGTGAGCAGCTTGAGTAAGTGCCTCCCAAAGATTATCTTGTTCGGCGTTCTTATAGGCGTACCGTTCTAGGTACGATTTAAGACCGGACCGGAAGGACTCCTCGCCTAAGAAGAGGTGCATCATGCGCAGCACTGAAGATCCCTTCTGGTAAGAGATTGCATCGAAGCTCTCCTCGATCTGCGACACCTTTTCATTGGGCCTTGAGATGGGGTGGCTGCTCACCAAGGCATCCAGACGGAAGGAGGCCAACAGAGAGGAAAGCGATCCCCTATCCTTTGAGTTCCATTCGGGATAGATTTCGTTCACACCCAAGCCGGCCACATAAGTGGCAAATCCCTCGTTGAGCCACAGGTCAGTCCACCAGTTCATCGTGACCAGGTTGCCGAACCACTGGTGGGCCAATTCATGGGCCACTACATTGGCCAGGTACTGTTTGTCGGCCAACGAAGAGTGGTTGGTCGAGTAGAGCAGTGTGGACTCTCTGTAAGTCACCAGACCCCAGTTCTCCATGGCACCAGCACTAAAGTCAGGCAGGGCGATCTGATCGATCTTTGGAAGGGGAAACTTAATCCCAAATAACTCCTCGTAGTATTGCAATACTTTAGGTCCAAACTCCGCTGCAAAATCACATTGATCGATGGCATTAGGCCTTGCCCAAGTCCGGAACAGAGCGCCATTCGGCAAAGTCGACGGCTTGTTGGAGAATTGGTTTACGGAGTATGCCACCAGGTAGGTGGACATCGGCACCGACTCTTCAAACTCGCACCAAATGTAGTTGGGAAGGGTCTCACTGTAAATGGGTATGGCATAACAATTATTTTAATACTAAGGTCTAAAAAACGTACTGTGGCTTGGTTGCCTTTACAGGCATGTTGCTGAGGCCAGTGTAATTTTTGTGATAGCCCAGAGTGACCACGAAGGACGCCTTATAGCCGGGCTCATCGAAGCAAGGGAAAGCCTTTCGAGCCGAAGCCGGTTCGAATTGAGTAGCAGACAACCATCTAAAACGGGAGTAGCAGTATTAGCACACAGTCGTCTAACGATTCAGGATCAGAACCCACCGCGTCACATTTGCTGCGGGATCTTTGTAGGAGCTGCGATAGTAACCATTTAATGGTCGACTTAAATCAGCGGAGAAGGGCAAGCTCAGTTTGTAGACATTGCCGGCCACCAGTTCCTGGCAGATGTTAAGGATAAAAAAGTCGTTGGCGGGATTCACCGACGTCGAGGTAACGCAATTTTCCTTCCTCCCCTCGCCACCGATCTGGCGAAGAGTTATCTGGGACTCATCAATGGTCAGATTCTTCGAATGCAGCGTTATGTTCTTGGTGTTCTGTAGGGCCTCAATTATGATTTTTACAGTGCCTGCAAAGCGAAGATCCTCCGGGTTTTCGAGCAGTGTCAGGACACGCAAGTAATACTTTTGTGGTCGTAAGGCAGTCGGCAGTCGATAGTAATTATAGCTGGAACCGACCGAATCGACCGTAGCTAAGCCCAGGCAAATTGCCAACACGAAGAATAGAAGAAACTTCATAGTCGAATCTGTGGGCAAAGGTAGTTAACATTTATAGTTCAGGCATAGCGAATGACTTACAGTTAATATTTCATTTACAACCGAAAACTTTTCTTATTAGTTTGACAATTACTTATGAATTGGAAATTATCAAAACATTTGCCGTGCGTTAACTACAGCATTTTTTCATTCATGTGGCTTATCGAAAGAACCTTATCAAAAACTAAAATCTGAACTCTTGATTTTAAGCCCAGGCTAGATTTTGTTATTGTTCATTTAGTGTAATTGTTTCATTATTGTTTCGAAATTAATGGTTTAATATAAAAAAAAATAGTTTTTGCCATTTAAGCCGTTCTTACAAATAGTTCGCACCAAACTGTGATAAATTATGAGGAATTGCATAACCACTGTCAATGTTTTAGATCAAAGTTCAGAAATGGCAACGGATCACAACAAACGAGTTTATCTAGATGCACTTAAATCACTTAAAATGTTTAAGATTACTTCTGGAACGTGTTTTTTGGTACTGCTCAAAAATTTCACGACTTATTTGTTTATTTAGAATAAAAAACCAAAAAAGACGACCACAACCAGTGGCACTACTCAACTCACCAGCGGACGGTGACTGAATGCGGCTCGATCGAACCGAGTTTGTAATTTCCGGAGAGAATTGTTTTTAGAGAAGCCGAAAGGCGAGATTAGCTCGAAAATTTGAGAGATTAGCTTTGGCAGCGGCGTGGAGAATCATAGCTCATATATATCTTCTGCGATGAAGCAAAAACAGGGCTTACCTGGCGTATACGCAATATTTCTTCTTATTAGCCAAGTTTATAAAAAGATTTATATAAATATAGAATAGATTTATATAAATAGATCACCGGAACAAGATAGTATTCCACTTTGATAATTATTAAATGATATAATAGTGAAATAATTTTACATGCACACTAGTCGTCACGTTCTATATTAAATCGATATTAATTTAGTTTTTGCCATCTTAGCATTGAAAATTGATTTGTTGGTATGTTAAACAATAAAAAATTAAATAAAAAATTACCCATTTTTTCTACACATTAAATTTTAATGAATTGTATTTCCCCTTTCCCAGTCAAAACGGCAGTGTTTTTCCTTTTCCACTAACAAATTAAAAGTCATTTATCTTGAGATACACGAATAATACTAGAGCGTTAAATAGTTTATTTGAGGGACTTTAAACATTCATAATATTCCTGCTGAAATCAAGAGATTCTTTTCTTAATGAGCTGATGAGAGACTGGAATGGGTAATCTAGAGGAGCTGCTGGATGGAGCGGGACATCTGGTGATAGTTTCGCTCCTTCCACTGCACATTGGTGAGCATAATCTCCAGAGTCTGTTGGATGGCCTGCTCCAGACCTTTAAGCGACTGTCGGGAGTTGTTGACGAAGTCCTTGAACTCATTGAAGTCGCTCAGCGTGATGACCTGTTCGGAAAGCGGGGACAGAAGGCGCGACATGTCCTTGGTGAGAGGATGGTAGCTGAAAAGCAGAGATCTCTCAGTAAGGATTCCATTCAACGTCAATCTCCAAACTTACAACTTGTAGATAAAGTCTACGTTATCCATGAAATATTTCTTGGCCAGCAAGAAGCCCACCTCGTTAAAGGCCACCGCCTGGAAGGCCCACATCGAGTCCTGCTTGCGAATTGCCTCCTTGGGGTCAAAGGTCAGCTCTAGATAACGCTGCAACAGCCACACCTCCCTCGAGCAACCCAAGGCCGTCAAAATGGTACGCTTTTCGGCCGCCACATTCGACTTCTTGTACCGCGTCCACAGGAACTCCCAGTCAGCATCGGATCCATGTTTTATCGATGTGCAGTAAACAGTGCTGCGCACATTGATGGGCACTGGGTTCTTCTCGTCGGGATTAGCCTCCGATCTCCAGTTGCGGTAGTAGGCCAAGGCCTGGGGCACACAATCTGCCACCTGGTACTGGCACGCCCAGTTGACCACCATGGTCTTCAATAGGACTTTGTCCTGCTGAGGAATCGAGCTGAATGTGTCATTAATGCCATCAAGGTGCTCGTAGATCGGCAAGATCAGCTTCTTCATGTAGCGCTGTGGACAATGGTTTTGAATTGGCAATCATTAACAGGATTATTAAGTGCAGTTTATAATTTAAAATACTTGAATACTTTTTAGTTCTCATACCCGGCACTCGCAAAGCAATATAAATAATTTTGTCATTCTTATATAAATTTCCAAATATTAAACTTTATGATTATTTAAAAAGATATTGCTTTTAAATATTAGTCTTTCAAGGACATTCACATTTTTAAAATGTTCTCAGTTAATCAATAAATTGTACTCTTTATTTTCCTAAAAAAAACCTATTTAGAATACATATTTGTAGCCTTAATAATCACAGACTGCATTAATTTTATAATTTCTTTACATGATGCATGATACATGATACATGATGCATGATACATGATGCCGAGTGCTGGCTATTTTAAAGTCGATGGACCCGACCATATCATTCTTACTTGTTTTTTACGACACACTCAGACTTACGACAAAGAACAACTTTTCGTTGGATACCCATGGCAAGTGCATTGAGTGGGATGGTGTTAGTTGTGAGCAATTTTGAAAGGTTCGTTTCGAAATACAAATGAGAATGAGGTTATACCGAGGAGCGCATTGTAGACAATCTTTTACACAATTTAAAACACCAGTACCTACCTTGAAGAACTCAAAATCGGGAGTCTGACGGACAATGCGTCCCACTCGCTTCAGATTCTCAAAGGCCGACTTCCAGGGCAGATACTCCCGCTCCCGCTGGAGATACTCAATCAATCTCATGGCGATCTCGTAGTCCTGCTCCCCGGTCCAGGCCAAGTACAAGGCATCATCGATGAGCTGAGCTCGATTGATCACATGGATGCGTTCGAAATCGCCAGTGGTTAAAGTCTCGATCAGCAGCTTCCAGTTCTGGGCATCGTAGTTGACCTTGTAGAGCGTCGACAGTTGGGTGTTGAAGATCACCCACTGATCGGGTCCTGGAAGCTCCTGAATCGTCTTGGGCAGACTCTCGCCATTCTTTCCGCACTCCATCCAGGCCTTGGGCGCTGTGTTATTAAAGTCCTGCACCGCCTGGGTGGTGTAGCTCAGTGGTACCCACCAACATCCACCGCGATGAGCCCGGGATATCTGGGTGTTCAGAAGGTAACGCTCCTGGCTGAGTTTCGCAGTCCTGGCAGAGTAATCTCGAGTAACATTGATCACGGGGTAACTGTAATGAAGCAGATAGTTACCCATATTCCCTTGTAATGATATTAGAATCTCTCATAAACATACCCAGTCTGCAGTGTCCACGAGTCCATGATGCTCTTGATGTCATAGCTCTTGGGCAGAGCGCGATACTTGTGGGCCGCCTGGGTAAGTGACTCCCACAGATTATCCTGTTCGGCATTCTTGTAAGAGTACTGCTGCAGATAGGACTGCAGTCCGGAGCGGAAGGACTCCTCGCCCAGGAACAAGTGCATCATGCGCAGCACTGTGGATCCCTTCTGGTAGGAGATCTGATCGAAGCTCTCAGAAATCTCTGACACCATTTGAATGGGTCTCGAGATGGGATGACTGCTCTCCAAAGCGTCTCTACGGAAAATGGTCAGCAGGTTGGACAGCGACTCCTGCTCCATAGATCGCCATTCCGGATTGATGTTCTCCACACCCAAACTGGCCACATAAGTTGCGAAACCCTCGTTGAGCCAGAGGTCAGTCCACCACTTCATAGTGACCAGATTGCCAAACCACTGGTGGGCCAACTCATGGGCCACCACGCTGGCCACCCGTTGTTTGTCCGCCAACGAGGAATGGGCAGCCGAGTAGAGGAGGGCGATCTCCCTGTAGGTCACCAGACCCCAGTTCTCCATAGCACCAGCACTGAAGTCGGGCACTGCGATCTGATCGATTTTCGGAAGCGGGAACTTGATGCCGAAGAACTGCTCGTAATATTGCAGTACTTTGGGTCCAAACTCAGCGGCATAATCGCACTGGTCGATGGCATTTGGCCTTGCCCAAGTCCGGAAAAGAGCGCTATTTGGCAGAGTCGACGGCTTGTGGGAGAAATCGTTCACGGAATAGGCGATCAGGTAGGTGGACATCGGCACCGACTCCTGGAACTCGCACCATATGTAATCGGCAAGGGTTTCACTGAAAGTGAGAAGTTGTTGTAATAAAAATCCTAATGAGGGATTGGTAGGGTGTGAGATTTCTTTGTGCTCGAACCTCTGAGCTATGTTTACATTTTATTGTTCAGTATAACTTACTGCGGCTTAGTTTCCTTCACGGGCATATTGCTGAGACCCGTGAATTTCTTGTGATAGCCCAAGGTAACCACGAATGGTGCCTTGAAGTCTGGTTCATCAAAGCAGGGGAAGGCCAATCGAGCCGAAGCTGGTTCGAACTGGGTAACGGAGATCCATCTGAAAACAAGAGATAACCGTTAGTTCCCTTCCCTTTTATTCTTAAAGGATTCAAGTCGCACCTGGTAACGTTGGCCACTGGATCCTTGTAGGAGCTCCGGTAATAGCCCTCTAGTTGTCGGTTCAAGTCGGCGGAGAAGGGCATATAAAGCTCGTAGACATTGCCGGCCACCAGCTCCTGACAGGTGTTCAGGATATAGAAGTCGTGGGTGGGATTCACCAACGTGGAGGACACGCAGTTATCCTTCTTCCCCTCACCGCTGATCTGGCGAAGAGTAATCTGCGACTCGTCGATGGTCAGATTCTTCGAGTGCAGCGTTATGTTATTGGTGTTTTCGAGGGCTTCAATCAGGATCTTAACAGAGCCGGTAAAACGGAGGTCCTCCGGATTTTCTAGCAGTGTCAGGATGCGTAGGTTGTACTTCTGGGGGCGCAACGAAGTCGGCAAGCGGTAGTAGTTATAGCTGGAGGCGAAGCCGGAGTCGGAGTCGGCCGTGGCTAATCCCAGGCCAAGGGCCACCACGAACAATAAAAACCACTTCATGACCGATTCTGTGGAGAAGGGGCAGAACATTTGTTAGCAGTCAAGCAGAGCAAACCGAAGCAATTAACTAAATCACTTTGCCAAATCATTAACAGTGGAAATCGCTTTATTGATGCACAGTGAAATAATCACCACCTAAATTCAATTATTTTCCAGCCTGTCATTAAATGCTGTGTTAAATAAGTGTAATTTTCAGACACAAAAATATTAAATAAAATTAATTTATAGATGGGTATGGGTATACTTTCTCTTACCTAGATAACAATTAACAATATATAAAATAAATAATCATTGTAAAGTCAACGGGTGGGATGGTCTACTGTATAAATCAAACCGCACTTTTAGCTGTTTATGCGGTTTCGCTGATTTACTTCAAATTAATGCAAATTGTTTTATTTATTATGTTTTCTTTGCCAGTGTTTATTTTGGCTCGTTATGCCGCGCACGTATTAAGGTCTGGGCCAATGAAATCCGATTGAGACTCTCCTCACAATTGGCATTATGCGCCGACTACCTGATGTAGTTGATTGTACCCTTACCTGAGGTACTAAAATATAAAGAGTTTTATATAGTTGATCAGCTGATGTGCAAATGAAAAATAAGTCAGTTCCCTAAATTTGATTTTCTACCGGCATGTTATATATTAGTATTGACAATAAATAATGCGATAAATCTCCTATTCAAACTATCAATCAAAAATCCCACGACATCAGTGTGGTTTGCATTTTGTAGATTTCAAGGGTGTATGGTATTAAACCTAAACATTAAACAGTTATGTTCTGAGTGCATTTGATTTTTTTGGTATGAATCACTTTATGTGCATTCAAGTTACTCGCCAAAGTAACCATAACCATAAACCAAAGTACCAGCCTAGATCAAACCCTACCAGAACATCCCATGAAAATAAAAAATAAAACTTGCATACATATTTCTTTATACTGGATAAACCAGATTGCAACGTCTTGCTAGTTTATTTTTTCTGCGCTTCTCTTTGTTTCAGTCTTAATTATGCAAAAGTTGTTCTTTTGGTTCGGCTTTCTTAGTTCCTTCGGTTGCATATGAATAAATGTAAATTGTGCGGCCGATGAACTTCAAAGATTAGCATATGGGTATGATAGCCGAATATTGAGTGGGTCTAATATCGATGGAAATAAATAAAGGAGAAATTTCAAAAAACTACCATTTACAGAACATAACCTAATTGATTTACACATTTTTCCGTCGATATTTATACCTTTTTAATGGAATAATACCATTTAATTAATAAAGGAATACTGCATTAATATGTTTAATAAAGATTAAAATCATTAAAAATGTGCAAATAAATTTCCTTATTGAAAAGTAATAAAAGTGTTTTGTCGAAATTAAATTTAACTCAGTTAATGACTTGTTATGATTTGTTATAATGGTCAAGCACGTGCTCCTCTGACATTGACTTCTCAATTGATCCCTTCGAATTTAAAGGTATATACAATAACGGTCAAAATACTAGCACTTATATTCTGCCTTGTTAGGCCACGTAGGGTAAAAAAAAAACATTTTTTCTTTAATTATTCCTTACTAAAATTATACTTATTTTATTGTGTTAATTTTTTTTTATTATCCACTTAAAAAATAAATGTATTCGCTTCTCAAAAGATTGTTTTTATCACCTTAACAAATGATTTACACTGATTTAAGAAGTGCCCTAAACTTTAAAGTTTTCAAAATGTTTCTTGTTTATCCAAGCATTATTGTACTTAGTCATTGCTTTGATTGGGATTATTGTACTTTATTTCAATACAATTTACATTTACATAATTTAAATTCGTTTACACCAAATCATTTTGCCAAGTGATAATTTATGGTGCACAGTTCAGCACTTGAAACTTGTTTCGGTTTCTTTTTTTGGTGATGTGTTCTTAACACAATTGTGTCACTTTGTTCTTTTTTCGGTATATGTTTTGTGTGCGTAGTTACTGTCTCGTGATTTCGGGGTTATTTGGCGTTATTGTCCGATTCTTTTCAAGTTGCACTTTTGAGGTGCTTGACATAGAAAGATAGATTCATAGAACCAACCGTGTTTAAAGCGCCAGAAAAACAGGAAAACACACAGGACGACGAGAACGAAGACGAGGACCGAATGCGACCTGTTCGACGGTCGACGCGAATCTAAAGTTTACTGAGCGCGGCGCTTTTATCTTATAGCCCGTGGTTACACCGCTCACACATACGAATGCAGAAAAACCGGAGAGCATTGAAACGTCGACGGCTTAGAGATTGAATCGCTGCTTTGGCGTCGGCGCAGGGAAGCCGAAATTCTTTATTTTTTTTATCATAGAGCATAGTAAGAAGAGAGGTACGAAAAAAAAACAAAAAATAGCACATGTGTGACCCACACGAAAAACATAGCGGGAGACTGCAATGAAATAATGGCAGGGCTTACCCGGCGTATGCGCAATTTTGATTCACATTGCACACACACACGCGCACACATCGCGAAGAGATGTCACTACGTGTTTTTAACCTTAATTGCGCTGATTAACCCATTTCTTTCTGTTTTGTATGCCAGCAGCACTACAGGCACTCGACCCTAGAGTTCAGCCACCCACTCAACCACCCACCGGCCCCTCGTTTTGGGCAACCCCCCGTTGCGGAAGCTCCGCAGATTAGAGGACACGAAAAGTGGAAAAAACAAACCATAACAAACCGACTGCAGACAAACACAGCATGCTGGCTCACAGGAGGGGGCTTAAGGGGGTTAACCCTTTAAGCAATGCGGGGTTTTTTTACTTCTAGGTCAAATATTATTTCATTTAATTTTACTTCTTAAAATGGTTGAATCTTTGGCACCAAAAAAGATGTAATCCTTTGTATACATATGTATAATATATGTACATATAATAATAATAGCACAAGTTACACAAGTTTACAATTAATACTACTAAATAATTGTTTTCTGCTATGCATCATACTGGTTGACTTCTGATTTTTAACACAATTTAATATTTGCTTATTTGTATAAATTTACAAGTTTCGTACTCAACAAAGATGTAGTAAATTTAAATAATAAACTTATTTTGATGGTCATAAAAAAGTTATATATTTTTTATACTATAGCTAAAAAGTACATTTTTAGAGGGTTAACTTGGCATGGAAGTAGGTTTGAGTTCGAAAATATTTTCGTAGCAAGGCCCTGCCTTTGGCTAATTGCCACACAACGCATTTTGATTTTATCCATATTTTTCTTTAGTTTAATGCTCTTATAGATTTAATGAGAGGAAGAGAAAGCTGAATGGGTGTGGACGGGAATCAGCATATACGATGTACATACGTTGCAAAAACAGAAAATAATCAGCTTATGAATTGATAAATTACATACATGGGGAGGAACTCCAAATAAGTAAATCAGATAAAGCGGACTTCGATAAAGTTTTATTGCTTTTAATTAAAGAACAAATAATTCAATCATTAAAAAATAAATTATTTTCAATCTGAGCATTTTTATACTTAAAGCAAATATGAAAAACAAAAGCTTAAAAGAGAAAACAAATTTATTTAATAAAACAAAACTATTTGTTCAATAGATAAATTCTGATTTGTATAAATATGAAGGTAAAAAAAAGTAACAAATGAAATTTCAATTGCATGGTCAAAAATTAATCACGTGAGCATCCCTAATTTAAACTGAACACAAAAATAAAATGAACAGACAACATGTATAACAGTTAGAAAAGTCGCCGCTGTTAAACTCACTTCATTTTATACAGCAGACAGCACAGCGCCATCTGGCTTTCAAAAAATTCATCTGCGCGCCAAATTCAAAGTTGTAATTCCAGGAAAACCATAGACTCCCAAAATCTCGCCAGTCTTGCTCTTTTCGCGCCTTCGAGTGATAAAAATGCCAGTGATTTCAGTTCTGATTTAGTCGTGTATTAAGTATATTTAAAATTGATGGTCTTTGTTCAATAATATTGCCTTTTTTGATGCAAAAATAAGCTTTGCTTAAATAATAATCATTACATGGTAAAATATTTGTTTTTCTTGTATGCGTTTGCGTTTCGGGTGCGTGTTCGGTTACGGATTACATAAAAATAAACAAATAATAAGCGTAAATTGTACCTAGCAGAAGTTTTCAACTTTCAACTCTTAAATAATATTTCTTAAGATAAGATGTGGATGTATTTGATGAGTGTGTGTTTTCGTGTTTAATATTTTTTGTTTTTGTGTTTTTTTTTAGCCATTTTGTTCTGCTTATCATCTACAAATGATTAAGGAGTCTGTTCAGGATCGTCCTCTTAAATTTAAATGACAGTGTTCCTCACGTTTTTAGATTATAATGCACATTTTTCGTTTGCTTGTTATGATGGTTATCTTTAAAATTTGAACTAGAGTGCTTAAATAATTGAACTAAAGCCGAATCCATAATAAACAATAATAACTAAACAAAAGCGTTAATTCCAAATGAAATTGTCTGTTTTGTATGAATGACAGAGTGGTGGGTGTGTCTGCGAGTTCGAGAAACTTAATCTACGGATTAACAACTGAAAATCAACAAAAATCAACTTAAAAGCAGCTTGAAATAAATACCCCTTTACGTCTATATATACAATACGATAACACCCAAAATTTAGATAACGAACTGTAGACCTACAGCATCAGTCGGGAACGCGACTTCTTGAGCCGACCGGTGGCTCCGCCCAAGCCATCGCCGTTCCAGGACTTGGACTTGGCACGGAAATGGCGATAGGCCTCATTGTAGGCGGGGTCCAACATGGTGCGGTAGGCATGTGGCTCGCACAGCTCCACATGTGACTCAAAGAAGTCCTTGTAGCCGTTGTGCAGCAGATAGATCTCGGGATAGTGCAGCGCCGGATAGGCATTGGTGTTCCTCTCCCGATCCAAGTTCCTCAGGAAGCGGGACATTTTCGGTCCACGCTCCGATGAGAACTCGCAGTGGAAGATGATGATGTTGCGCTTCAGTCCCGCCTCGGCATTCTGCTGCTGCTGCATCTCAGTCTGTTGAACAGTGAGGAACTCCTCCAAGATCTGCTCGGTGGTGTACAGATTCTTGGCTCCCTCAATGTGACCACCCTCGAACTCGTAGGGATAGCGGCAGTCGATGATCCGGTAGCTGGCCACCTCATCGCTGAACTCTCCGTTTAGCAGGCGGGCCACTGTTTGGCTGGAGATGCTCTTCAAATCCCGATGACGTCCCTCCATCAAGGGCAGGGCATAGGCTTTGCTGAAGTCCCCGATCAACTCGGGTTCGTTGCGGTTCTCGGAGCGGGCCAAGGCCGACATGATCTCGGCGTCGTTCAGGGACATGCACTTCCTCAGCGGAGGGGGGTGGCTAGTGGTCACCTGGGTGATTTGGCTGGGTGCGGGGCAGTTCTCCTTCTCAATGGCGGCGCAGCGGTGGCGTTTGCTCTGGATGGGCGAGCAGCTGGCCGATGCTGGCGGTTCCGGGCGCTTGAAGCAATCCCGGGCAGTCTCTGGGGTCTTTGGTGGTGGGGTGTTGGTACTTGTATTGCTCTCCGTCATGCTGAGGCACCGCCTCACCGAAGGACGGCGCATGGACAGGCCCGCTGGTGACTTGGCCGCAGGCTGGTCCTTGATCTGTCCACTGATCAGCGAGTTCAGGCCACTGGGGAAGCCCAGGGCGCTCTGTTGGCTCTGCGACTCCATCTCGAACAGCTCCATGTACTCGTCGTCCATGGAGGACTCCATGGAGCAGGTGGAGGACAGGCTGTTGAAGATACGGAAGCTGCGGGCCGGTGTGTGCGATGAGACATCGTTGCTGGCTCCTCCAACCGCTGGCAGGATCTTCGGCTGGCGGATGATCTGGAAACGCTGGGGCGAACCCTCCGGCGAGAGCAGACCCATCAGTTCCGGACTGGCCGACCGCTGTTGATCCTGGGGCGCGGAGTCGTCGTCGTAGAACGACAGCTCCTCCTGGTCCATGCTCATCAGTTCCAGGGAACGGCGAGCACGACGAGATCCACTCATTTTTTTGTTATTACTGGAACTGCTGGTGTTGCTGAAAGAGCAATGAAGAGAGGGGGAGGATTAGTACACTGTTTGGAAATGAGAAAGAGAGCTGGTTTTTGCTTCCCTAAACTCTTGCAAGAGCCGGTCATTAAACCCAGCTAAAAATACTGACGAAGTGGTGGTGGTGGTGGCGTTGGTGGTGTAAAAACAACAAGAATACCCGAAAAAATATACAGGGGGGTTGTTGTAAATGGGTGAAGAAATAGAAATTAAACAAGAATTGTGAAATTCAATTTGAGAGCTATTTAGGTTATTTTATTTGAAGTTGTTTCTAATTTTAGAATTTTTAGAATTTATAATAAACAAGAATTGGTAATTTTAAAAGGGTTGCCCTCGATACTTAACACTGTTAAATGTATAACTAAAGTTAGGGGACCCTATGCTTCTTCTTCTTGATTCTTATTAACATTTGCGGTACTCTAAACGGAATTCCCTTTTTGTTGCATCTGCTTTTCAACTTTTGGGTCACACGTCACGCAAGCGCAACGATATTAAAAAAAGCAACAACATAAAGAACCGCAAAGAACACGGGGAAAAAAGGAAAAATACGAAAAAATGACTGACTGACGGACAAAACAATTTTTTGTGGGGCCTTTTGTATTTTTTGTGGAGCCTCGCGGAAGCCGGTTTAATGAATGAAAAACGGCAAGCGAACAACAACAACAGCTGAGCGCCAACAAAAATCGGGCAAAAAGTAAACGTGCCGAGCGTGATAAAAAATAAGAGCATATAAAAAACTCTTACTTTTGTTCGGCCCCGACTTCCTTTTTTGTTGCTGTTCTTGAACTTGCACTTTTCATCGCGTATTTTAACTGGTATTCCTGGTGCAAAATAGTTTTTTTTTTGCTAATCCTTGGGCGGTATGGTATAATTACCTGATATTGCAATCCATGCTGCAGTTGGTCTCCTCCACAATTGTTTCCCACAGCATTTTGTTGGTTTTATGTTTTGTGTTTTGGGGGTTTCGAAAAACGGAATTTTTTTGATTTAGTTTGTGAGTCTTTTGTTGTAGCCGAAAAATTGCTAAAACACAATTTTTGTTGGTCACAGTTCACTCATTTACAGTTGGTTTGTTGAAAATTTTGGATGGTAGTCCTTTTGGTTTTTGGCTAATATTGCATTTTAGTTGTTGATGGTTTTTTTTGTTAATGTGTCCGTTTCAGCATGTTTTTGTAATTTAGTTTGGTGTGTGGTTGTGCGA
The DNA here is from genome assembly GCA_018153365.1 of Drosophila fuyamai. Taxonomy (NCBI): domain Eukaryota; kingdom Metazoa; phylum Arthropoda; class Insecta; order Diptera; family Drosophilidae; genus Drosophila; species Drosophila fuyamai. Next base: position 6,154,030 of record JAECXW010000116.1, on the reverse strand, counting down.
GGGCTTGTATTTTGTTAATAACTATGAACCGCACAAACTCAGGTCACCGAACGAGGAACCGAAAGGCAGAACAAGAAGAGCTGTTGACTCGACGACGAACGGAGAACGAATGTGCAGGCTCTCTCGGCACAGCTGGTTTTTATAAGTGCCGCCCCGTCGATGATCGCGGCAGAGAGAGCGGGAGAGCGGGCGCACAGCTGATGCGAGCGAGAGAGAAATTAGTGAGTTCTTAGTTTCCTTTCGGTTCTTTGATTCCCAAGAAATAGAAGTGAGAAGGAGATGGGGCGAAAACCCAACACATAACGGCGCGTAAACCCATGTGCAAAAGGAAAAAGGAAATTGGAAAAACTAAGAAAATTGGAATAATAGGGTTTCGGAATCTCTGCCTTTTGGAGCGTTCTCTGCAACAGGTAGAATCCCAGCCCAGAAATCCTTTCTCCTACATTTCCCCTCGTTTCGCAAGCAAAGGAACCACAAATCCTGAGGAGAAACAGGCGCCTTGGTGGTCGCCAGCTCTATGGAGGCATCTGATTTTGGCGCGCGAGCTTTTATACCCAGACGCGTAGTTCCCGAAGGGGAGCCGAAGTCCCCAGTATTGGAGCCGAAGCCACGAACATATGTGAAGAAATGGTGGAGCCCTCCGAAGAAGAAGAGTGCGGGAACTGAAGAATCTCGGCGAATCTTTAAGCAGAATTTCAAGGCGGCTCGATTGTGTCGTTTGCAGGTAATAATGTGAGATCCACGCATTCCTTGTGTGCCCCCCGTAGCCCCCACCCGGTATTCTTCCTCCTTGCTGAAAAATCAGCAGGTAGTGGCCACAGTCATATGATCGCCGCATTGACGGGATGGGGCGACTGTGGTCGGGGGGCGTGTCTCCTTTGTGTTCTGCAGACGTAGACGCCGATGTCGTTAAATGAGCAAAGCTTCCAGCCACGGACCCATTTACAGGAGTAACTAAATATGATGAACTGGATGGATAATAATAAATATTGGATGGCTGCAATCAGTTTTGGTGAGTGTTTCTAAAAGTGTTAGCCTTTTTTTGCAAAATAGAATATCTATGTAATTTTGACCACGCAATGGTAAATTTTTGCAAATTTTTAGTCGAATAAATCGGAAAATATTGTTTGTTAACCAATTTAATTCACCGAAGATTAGTAACCGAATAAGCAATATTCATTTTATCATTTGTTCAGAAAAGTTAGTCTTACAGAAAATAGCCTGTAGCTTTGTGTTTGTGTACAATCGCGGCAAAGTTAAAGCAGAAATCGAGTTACATATGCGCCGAGGCCCTGCGGGAGTCATTTCGATGGATCCGAGGGATTTTTGAGGGGGACGAACACCCATGGGCTGCAGTCCGAATATGTTTTGTAAAAACTGCAGCAAACAAATAAAGGGCAGCCAAGGAAGTCCAGCTGATATCATTCGCATTATCTCAAACTAAGCAAAAAGCGAATGATTTTTGGACGAGTCTTAGCCGAAACTACCAAATGAGCTACGGTTTCATTCCGCTGAATTCCTTCGGAGAGCTTTTGTTGTTGCTGCTGCAGGAAGAGCCGAGAGGATCATCTTTATGGAAAACAACCAACAAGGAGGGCAGCAAAAAACAACAAAAAAGGACGCAGAAATCATAAAGTGGTTTTGAACAAGTTAAAAAAGCGCATAGGGGAAAAGGGAAAGAAAAAGCTCAGACTCAATCCCATTCATAGTAAGCGGTGCAAAAACAGTGGGTAAAAATTCAAATATCCACGTCTAAAAACGTGATTGTAGATTTTAAGAAACATTTTGTTGTGGAATTTTTAATCTCTAAGCATATGTACATACATACATAGGCTGCCACATGCAATGTTTTGGTAACAGAAGGTGATGGGACCTAAATATCTTGGGGAAATGCCCAAAAGTCCATAGATTTTTAAAGTGTTCTTATCCAGCTTTTTTTTATCCATTTTAATCATAGTTTTGAAATTATTTCATATACCACCGTGCTATCGGCAGCCTCCAGAATCGGAAAGCAGAAAAAAGGGCAAAAAGAAGAAATCAAAAACGTATGCAAAAAGCACACTCACACTCGCCTGGTTAACACACACATATGTGTGGGTAAATTTGATAAAGAATGAGAATAGGCTGCAGAGAAAGAAATTGCAGCAACAATTTGAATGGGGATGGAGCACAACAATAGCGGGGGGACCTGAAAAACAAAAAAAATAACACAGGACCAACAAAATGTGAAGAGCTAAATTGTAAATCGAAATTCCAAGAAGTGAGCTTTGAGCATCGGTTGTTTTTTTGGTTCGGTCCGTCTGTGTATTAAAAAGCCTGTGAAGTGTGCGAAAAAAACGTTTGAGATACTTTTGCGCGCGCGCGCACATATTGCAAATCACTGGGAAAAGGCTTAAGGGTGGTGCGGTGGGCAGGAATGGGTTAAAGGCTGGGCGGTCTCATTTTGCCAATGTGTGTATGGCAGACAAAGCAATGCAATTAGAAGAAGGCGCAAAGAGGAGCCAACAATTGGATGTCTCTAGGTGATCAATACATGGGTACCTTTTTAATACACTTTATGTATATTTTAAGAACTTTAAAACAATATTTGTCAAAACCTACTTATTATTATATTATTGCCATTAAATATGATTATCCTTGAAGAAGAGAAGGAGTATTTTCGAAGTATTCGGAGTATTTTTTATTTTTTGATCGAAATATTTACAAAACAAGTATGTCATTAAGTAATATATGTAGATATATTTTGAATTATTGAAAATGTCTGGACCAATCCGTAGACTTTTAATATAATATCAACAATGAAGAATTATTTTATGATCAATAAATTCTCATGCTTATAATTTAGCCATGAAATAAGGCCCCAATATATAATAACATTTTTTGCATTCCTAGGAAGTGCCCCAAAAGTACCTCCTAATTACATATTACTGCTACTCTTCCCTCCACCACTAACAAATCTCAGGGGAAAAGGTGTGGACAGGGGAAATCTCTTAGTACATAAGGTGGGAAGAGACGAGAGGAACCGCACACAGATACTGATTAGAACAAATATCCATGGACACAGGACGAAGAAACAGTTAGACAGGGATAGCGGTCCCCTCTCTCATATGTTCGATCAGCTGATCAACCGAGGCCCAGGAGCGAAGGATATAAACAGCAGGGAGACCAAAATTAGTCCTGCTGCGTGAGTGTGTGTGAAGGGGAAAGGGAAGGGGGGAAGGATAAGAAGGAGCGGGCACAACGTGCGCGCGCAAATTCCTTAACACGAGCTGAGAAAAAGATAGAGAGAGAGAGGGAAGGAGAGAGAATTGAGAGGGTGGGGGCATGAGGAAGGACGAAGGAGGCGCGGCGCTGAGATTTCTCGGGAGAAAGAGAAGGCGAGAAGTGCAGCGCTGGCGAAGAAGTAGGTGAAGAGCAGGGAATCGCCTTGGTTTATTTTTTGCGCCAAAACCTTTTTTCGTACTAGTGTGTGTTCGTGTGCAGGACTCGTTTCAGTGGGAAAGAGAGGGGGCGAAAGAGGAGTTCGATCTGTATTCTGTTTATCTTTCGCTGTCTTCTCCTTTTGCCGTGATTTCTTGCAGTCTTTGTAGCTCCTTGTTGTCTTTTTGCCTTTTTGTTATATTTATGTATTTTTTTAGTCGCGTTCTGTTCGTTTTTCCTCGTCTACAAACTGATTGTGAGAAATATTGTATCTTCGAGATACATTTCGTTACTTGACTTTACGTTGCGTGTTGCGTTCTTCTTTCATTTTTCACTTCGCCTTTTGTGGTCTTGCCCCACTAATTGATTCTCTGCATAAATTTTATTTAAAGCTTTAATAAATGTCAAAATAAGCAATTCATTTCGATGTTAGAGAACGCACACCCATATAGTATATGGTCCCGGTCCATTGTCCGTAAAATGAAGCTCTCTCCCGGACAATCAATTGCCGGGTTCAGAGTTTAAATGTGGAAGAAAGCTGAGAAAGAGGAAATCAATTGTCCATTAGTGCTGAATGGGCCGGGATCTCCATGGGTGGGTGTTGTGTCATCATGTGATTTGTAGGAAAGCAAGTTACCGTAATCATCAGGAAGGCGGAGGCCGTAATTGCTTGGTTTAAGCTTTGTCGGTCTTATTCGTAAAATAAAAATACAATATTTTTATAAATATATTGATGATTGTGTAATATATATGTATATATAAACAGAATAAGAGTATATTTACAAATATAAATAACATTCAACAATACCATTCCTTTTTCTAGTGTGTTTATTTTTAACCATTGTGTTTTTTCCTATTTATGTCTTTAATACTGGTGCGACTGTGTTTTGAAAACGTAACATTGTTACACAATTCCATATAAAATCTAACACGCTAGAGAAGAGATTTGTTTAATACTTAATACTACTTTAATACTACCCAAAAATACATAAGTTTTATGTACAACATAAAAAAGGTTTATTTTACACTAGTTTCCCGATAAGCTGAGTTCAAGTTCTCCTCCTGACATCCCAAGTTCCGACTGTTGCAGTTGTTTTTTTGTTTGATGGCAGAGCTCTATGCAAATGGTTTTTTTATAGCATTGTTGAATGATATGGAAATACTGGCGCTCATATCTGAACTATACAGCAGCCTCAGGAAGTACTAATCAACGTTATTCCGCTGCTGTTCCGTCACTCTGCCGTCATATTTTTAACGGCCGAGAGGTACAACAAAAGTTTGTATTGTGTGGCAACATGTGGAAGTGGGGAATGCGGCGAGTTCCGTATGTAGATCAACATACAGTTGTAGTTTGCGTTTGCTCTAATAAGCGAACAATATTCTTGACATGCTTAGATATGGCACATGTATTTTCCTACCCATTGGAGGGGTATCACAATTTGTAGATTATGTTTAAAGATTTTATGCATATCGGTATTACCATATTAGTTTATATAGTCCTCATTTATAAAGAGATCTAAAATAAAATAATTTAAATTTTGTCAAGTACGAATACTCTTTATTCCACAACTCTCCTTGGAGCACTCTTAAAATCATTTAAATAAATAATGGTATACATTTTAAACGCCCATTTTCAAACTTTTTCTTTCTCTCTATCATGTTTATTTCGGCCCAAGGGTATCCAAGTTTCGATCCTCAAAATCACCCAGACTTTTATGTTTATTTAAATATTTTTATGAGTTGTGCGCATTTCAATTCGATTTTGATATGCCTGTCGCACATATCGGGGTTTCCAGGCCAGTTCAGGGTGATGCGAAAATAAAGATTAGATTGGAATCCGAATAGGGCTCATCTGCCTGCCACATTGCTGCCATGCGAAAGAAAAGTGATGCGATGAGACCCCATCAAAGAGCACACGCTGAGTGCCACTTGAGTTTCCCAGGCTTCGTTCTATAACTCCAATGTGATCTGTTTTTGGATTGGCAAGGTTTCCCACAGCACCCCCTCCCGACTTCGGATAGTTCGATAGCTTCGAACTGTATTGGCAAACACAATTAGTTTGTGTTTTACTGGCAATTTTCTATATAATTTGAATAGTAGCAGCGGCCGGTCCTTTGTCCTGGTCAAGTGGATGGTCATTTATTCAGGACTCGGCACATGGCCGTTCCTTTCTTGCGACTCCGCACGGTTTTGTTTTCGCCAAAGAGCAATTTGGGTCACAATGTGTGCAACAACACAACTAAAACAAGTGGCACACACAATGAAACAGTTTTGATCTCCTTTCCGTCCGGCAACTGTCCTTCCAAAACTGTCCGGCGGCCAGTGCAAAAATACTGTTGTTCTTGTCACATGCAATCGGACCGATTTGGTTCCCACACAGCAGGCAGTTAAGATCTTTCCTTTTTCTCAGTTTTTTACGAGCCTCGGATGACTTCTCAAGTGGTTCGGCTTTTTGGCGCGCAAATCTTTGGTTGTGTGGCCCAGATATAGGGGTTCTTAAAATAGCATCCACAATAACCTTGTCGCCAAGCGGCAAAATAAGAGATTTGTATAAATTATTATTGCCTTGGAGGAGCAGTGATGCAATCTTTATACGTTTTGTGATAAATTAAGATTGCCGGATTTAAGTTAATTATTGAGTTGTTTTTGGGAATAAATGCTTTTTAATTGAGCGCCTAAATAAATTAGTCCTAAAATTTTTAAATACTGTGATATTGATCTTGCAGAGCTCACATATAGCACCAATAAGCAACGCTTTCATCTTCTTTGATTCCTTGATCTTAAAATCCCATGCTAGAACAACAAACCCTCTTCCTGTGATCTATTGCTCACCCCTTTGATGATGGTCAATATTTTATTTGTATATTAATATCAGCCACGCGACTGGCCCACGAACTGACCACTGGTCAAGCTAATTTCCCGGACCAAGCCAATTTCCCGGATAGCCTAGGGAAATGTCGGAAATTAATCAGAAAAAAGGAAACAGGCAACCCCTTTATCGGTGCAAATCCTTTTTCCGTAGATCCCTCCGTGTATGCACAGCATGTAATTAATTGATTAACGTTCTTAGGGATAACATTATATTCCCGGGATTGATGTGAGCTGATCTTATCGCGTTACAAACTCGAAAGCGGCGCAGTCTTCAACACATTTGGCCCAACCCTTTCATCGGCGATTTGTTTTTTTTTTTTTGGCCTGTCCAGATCTGGGACAATGAATATGGGATAAGATGATGAGGGAGGGTTGGAGAAGTTCGGGCATCTCTGGATCCACTCTAAAAAGCTGATCTTGATCTTCATCCTTATGTTGCCTAATGCGCAGTTCTTGTGGTTCTCGGAAATAGTCGGACTTTTGACAAATTCCCCATGACACGAGGGGAAATCAGTCAAAAAAATCATCTTAAGCATATCCTGGTCCAGTGATTTTTCAATGTCTGGACGAATTACACAGCACATTAGACGACATCGATGTGCTCGTGGTTGTTGCATAATCAGAAAGCGGTATTTTCTTCAGGCAGCTGCACCCATTTTGCACCATTTCAATTTCCATTCCCAGACAGGATAGGATGGGATGGATAGGATGGGATGGGATCAGGACAGCTCGTTCGCCTTGGAAGGGGCAAGAAGGCAAAAAAGCAGGAAAGCAAGTCTCAGCAGCAGGACGGCCAATTGCATTGTTTTACTAACAACATCAAAGTTATGACAAGATTTTGTCTATCACGTCGTACCCCACCCCAAAATTTTCAGGCGGAGGGAGGGTTTTGAGGTGCCAGCGATCGACGGACTGTCTGAGCTCCTGGGTTTCCCTTCCTGACTGACTGAATGACAGCACCTTTCCCTTTGCTCACCTCGAGATGCATTACGATTCGAATTTCAAATTTAATCGCATATACAAATTTTATTTATGTGACATGGGTGCATTTTACCCCGCAGCCGTGGGATGAAAACTCGGAAAACTTCAAGATCCCTGATCGCCCCGAAGACATCAGCAAATGGTCCATGTCAATTTGCAATTGCCCCCTGTCCCTATGCAGTTTCCAGTGGTTTTCAGGATGGGTGGTGGTGCTGGGTTCGACGAGGGGGTTGCATAAGAAAGTTGATCTTCTGGGAAGGAAAAGAGATCAATACGTAGTCTACACTTAGGTATGATATTGCGATTTCGTTCTGATTTTCGAGAAGTCCATGGGAAAAGTCCGCGCATCGATTAAGGGTCATTTTTCAAATCAAATTTATATGAATATTTTAGTTGTGCTATAAATAGTAGTAGTTCTCTAGTTTTCATTTTCTTATGATTTTTTTTTAACAAAAAATATACTCCTTTATCTTTAAGAAATCTGAATATAGATTTTAAACTCATTATATAATTGAATGAAAATTAAGTACATTTTTGTTTCTTTAAACCTGAAGAGTTCTCTCTTATTACAAGTCTCAGAACAAATGTATTTATTTTAAGATTTCAGAAAATTCCTAATTGAGTGATCAATATCTGATAGTGGAAATACCTTCCATGAACTTTAGGATTATCGGCAGAGTGGGCAATCAATTCTCAAAAGGAAAACCGCCAACATAGCCCGTGTGTAAATATCTATCTGCAATTTTTGAAGGCGGTACAAGTGCAATCACATGCTCATCGCTTGGATTGTTGGACTGAAATCTTTTGCCGGAATATCTGTAATTGCACACATTCAGCACATTGTGGCCCAGACAATGGGCACATGACGTTTATGAATTCTTCGACAAGTAAACTCCATCGATCCATCAACAGATCCTAACCATCCTCGCCATATGTGTGCAATATTAATCTGCAAAACAGAATTTTGGGAGTTTGTCTTGTCATCTTTTCTTTTTTTTTTTGATACTTGTCAGCGCCTGCCGTTTGGCACACAAATGAAGTCATTGTCAGCAGTTGTCAATGCAGCAACGCCCAAAGTCGCCCCCCGCCCACTTCTATGTAGATGAAAATTCGAAAAAATTTTAAAAATAATTCCCAAATTATGGTTAAAAATGCTTGTGGCGGCCAAACAATCTGAGCTGCCACTGACAGTGGGAAAAGGTTTTTTGTTTTTGAGGGTTTACAATCTTCTCAAAAGGAGTGTCCGCCGATCCAGCCCATAATTAACTATTCAAACAATGGGCACGCACAAAGGGATCAGCAATCAAATACACATACACACATTCGGAACTTGGTATTTCGAGTCACGTTTGCTGACACAAATCCTTCTTAGGAAAGGCAATATTTCCTAGTCATTGCCGATGATCAACTCAAACATCATCATCATCAGCAGCAACCGGAGCCACCTGAAGATGCGCTCAGTGTTGACTAGATTTAATTTTATAAAGTAGCCAACTCGAGCTGGAAAATATTCGAAAGGTTAAAAAACAGCTACAAAACTAATGATTTTTTATTTTTGTAAATTGGTGCTTAATTTATTATTATTAAAAATAGTTCTTGTAGTACAATATTGTGGTTTATTGTAGTTCCTTAGATATTTAGTTATACATTTCTAAATTATAAGCCCCAATCAAAATTTGCTCATTCTAATTTTAATTTAAGTTTTGGTTATTGAAGTTAAGTCTTGAAATGTAATATATTCCTGAGTATATATCATTGAATTCTGAGTTTAAAAATGTTGAAGAGTATATAGAAGTGTTAAACCATTTAAATTTGGCTATAAAATACCCAAGCTGACATCGCTGGATGGAAAAACCTTATTGACAGGTCCCCCGGTCCGTGCATACCAAAGCAGATTGCGCAGATTTTAAAAATGTTAGAAACGAGAAGACGGCCACAACAACACCGCCGATTTCGGGTACGTGAGTTTGTCTACCTATTGTTCGGATCTCAGGGAACGTATGTAGCTGCAACCTGTTCCGTGCATTCGGCGTAAGGTGTTCCCTTCCTCCCGCGATCACACCTATAACACCCTAAACCCCGATCCCAGATCCGAATCCAGCCGAGTTCCCAGCGTGTGTGTGTCGTTTGCCAAGCATCAGTCCAAGTCCAAGTCGAAGTCCATATAGCCTTGACAGCCCTGGCTCATAATTCACTCACTGCAGGTTTGAATTTCTACAAAAATAACTTCGTTTGCATGGCATGTCTGAGGCAGAGACTCGCCTTTGGGAATGTCTTTGGGGCTCAATATTAAAAAAATATATCTTCACATGAATCTGTAATCTACACAAAGTCATGTGTGCATAGTTCTGCGTCTTGATTGCTGAGCGAGTGCTTTAATGGGTATCATGTTCAAAGGTGACACATGATTTCTTTAAATTGGAGCTATAATAATTTATAGAAATTACTAACATGTTATTTACACATACCGAATATAAGTGGATTCTTACTTTTAAATGAAAATGAAATATAAAGAAAGACCTTTTGATATCTTTACTTAATGTTGAGCCACACCCGTAAAATCATTACACAGCATTTTTCTTTCTTTTTATATATTTACTATACGAAAATTTATTACTGGCACTTTACATTCTTTATTTTCTTTTACTAAGATAACATTTTCTACTTTTTTCCTCTTGATATTATTTCTTTATATATTGATAGGATTTATAAAATTTAAAATTATATTTGCTTTCAAGCGTTAAAAAATTGTTTTTCCTAATTAAAACGGATTATGATATCTAAATATAACTAAAAAAGTTAGTGAGTATTTTCTACTTCATTAAAATGTAATTATTCGACTTCCTTCCTTCCTTCCTTTTTGGCTGCCTCGAAATGTCTCAATTTAAATACGTAATTTGCCACGTCTCACCTCACGCCCACCAAAGTAAACAAACCCGTACACCGTGATCTGCATTTTCGTAGAATCCTTTCAATTTGGCACGTGTGCCGGATACAATTTTCATCGAAATTGCCATGGAAATCGGTGGGCACGTTCTACGCTGCATTTTTCTATTTGTCCCGCATGAAATGTATTTATTCTCGACAAAATATATTATTGTTAATATGCATCGCTCACAATAAAGTCCCTTTTGTGAGCCAGGATCGAAAGGATGTGCGATTGTATTTGCATTAAAGTGGCATTGTTAGAGGGCCGGCATCAGGATATCAAACTCAGAATGGGTAGAGGGTGTGTATGCGCCAGCAGATCCTTTTGTCAGCCCAAAATGCGCGAAAGTGTGGCGCAGGCGCAGCAGGATCTGGATTTGGATCAGCTTCAGCAACAGAATCGAAACCAGGACCTAGCGCACGTGCGGTGGAAAGAGTCCTGGGCGAAATGGGAAGCGTTCACCCCCGGGCTGGAAAATGAAAACAAGTGAACGCCATTTCCGCACGGCTCGAGTCCTTTAATTGATCCTGCATGGTGGTGGTGGCAATGCTAATGTTAATGGTGGTGCTGGTGGTACGGGTGGCAGTGATACTGCTGGTGGTGGTGGCGTCGTTATCCTGGTACAGTGCGCAGGACCAGCGCCAGGATAATGCGCGTGTGAATCCAACGGCTGAGACTGCGCGAGAGGGTGGCATCGCTGGTGCCAGGCGTTGCACTGAACGAAAAATCTTTTCCAATAATCTGGTAAAATTTAAAATGTATTATTCCTAATGTCCTTAGAAATTTTATAAGCCAATTTTATGTGGCCTATTTTTCTTATAAATTCAATTCTACCCTGATTTTCATATAATAAACCCCAACAAACTCTTTTCTGGGAGCGATTTTAATTTGTGTCTGATTTGTTTAGACTTAATATAATAAATATATCATACAACTTATAATATTTTCGTCTGAGATTTGACTGTTATGGATTTTAACGCTTTTCCAGCGATTTTCTGTTCAGTGTGTAATTGGTGGTGGTGGTGCTGCTTTTTTGGGGTGGTTGCCAACCCCCAGGATATGGCACGTTCCCGTTGTAAGTTGTAAACAGGCAGGTGCAGGCTCATGCTGGCGGCGGTTGATGATAGTCCCGTAGTCCTGTTGTCCTGGCTCTGATTTCGATTTGCCATTCCACTCCACCGCCGGTGATGCTGCTCCTACGGGCGGCAGCTGCACTCGAGTCCTTGCGGAGTCAACGACCGTGTGCAGCTTAATCAGTGCGTTGATTACATGGGTGACATAAATCAGGGCGGTACATCAGCAAAATTAGAAGCAGCTGCAAAAGCTCTTTATATCCCCTTCTAAACAAACTCAGTATCACAGCTGGGTACAGTCTGGACTTTATGATACTCAAGCCCATGTACAATAGTCGTTTTTGGGAAAGCCACTGACCACAGAACAATATGATAATCCCTTAAATAAATGTGTAATACTCGGGGCTCAATAAGCTTGCATAGTTCTGCTTTTTTTATTGACTTTTTTACCCTAATACCCTATTAGTATAAGTGATTATATTTGAAAATAATTTACATATATACAAGATTCATTAAAGTTGAAAGTTAAAGAAGTTAATATAAGTTAAAAGTTAGAGTCATACAATTAAATAAATCAATAAATTTGTAATCGAATAGTTCAAATCTGTCGAAATCTTTAAGTTAATAAAATATATTGATGATATGACGGGCCATAAATTTAAAAAAAAACACTCCTTAGTTGCAGAGTATATCTAGACTCTATCAATTTAAAACAAGAAAGGAAAGCTAACTTCGGGCTGAGCCGAAGTTGATATACCCTTGCAGAATATTCTGTAAATAATATTCTCCAAAATTATTCATATAATGCATTCTAAATACTCATAAAAATCCCAACTTCCTAACTTTAAAAACACCAAAGTTATGGCATTTTCAATCGTTCAGTTATATGGCAGCTATAGGATATAGTCGGCCGATCCCTATAAAATTTGGTAGGTCGGATTGATTGGCCAAATATAAAATTCAAAGAAAATCCCAACTTCCTAACTTTAAGAACACCAAAGTTATGGTATTTCCTATCGTTATATGGGAGCTATAGGATATAGTCGGCCGATCCTTATGAAATTTGGTAGGTCGTATTGATTGGCCAAATAAAAAAGCCATAGAAAATCCCAACTTCCTAACTTTACAAACACCAGAGTTATGGCATTTCCTATCGTTCAGTTATATGGCAGCTATAGGATATAGTCGGCCGATCCCGGCCGTTCCGACTTATATACTGCGTGCAAAGGAAAGAAGGGTGTGTGCAAAGTTTCAATTCGATATCTTTAAAACTGAGAGACTAGTTCGCGTAGAAACAGACAGACGGACAGACAGACGGACAGACAGACGGACAGACGGACAGACGGACATGCTTATATCAACTCAGGAGGTGATCCTGATCAAGAATATATATACTTTATAGGGTCGGAGATGTCTCCTTCACTGCGTTGCACACTTTTGACCAAAATTATAATACCCTCTGCAAGGGTATAAATATATAAAGTTATAGTTAAGAAGTACTTATTTCCATTAGCATTGATTGGCACCCTCTTTTAAATATCGACAGCTGCAAAAGCTCTTTGGCCGCGTCCAAACAATCTTGAAATCGCAGCTGGGTAAGGTCCACTCTTTTCGATATTCGCTGTGCAGGACAATAGTCAAATTTGTGCAATAGAACGGCAAGCGACTGACCACAGAAACGCAGGACATTGTCGGGCACACCGGGCCATCCATCCAAAAATAATCGGCACGAGGCAAGGAAACACTCTGCCTTAGCCTGCTCCCTCCAAAAATCATATAAATTACTGGCAGGACATTAGCTGCGCACAACGGTAATCATTGCGCAATGTCACCAAGAGCGGCTGTGTGTGCAAAAATCTTTTTGAGGAAGAAATGGAATCAAGAAATCAACAATGCATCGCACAATGGCCAGCCAAGGAAAATCAGTGCAACACCGGGCTCCTGGCGCACATCTTGCAGTTCCCTTTCCGCCAGGACAATAGGACCCAATGTTTATGCCATTATTCTTCCGGCGCACATCGGCCCATTGTGTGTGGATATTCCCCGCATTCCCCGATTCTGCTGCCGGGCAGCAGCTTCCATCCCCGATCGTCGGCTTCTTCCGTCTCCAAAATGCAATCATTGTAATCGATTTTGCACAATTTCCAATGCTCAAGACAGTCGTCAAGACGTCTTAGGGGTGGGTAGGGCTGCACTTGACGAAAAAAGTTGCAGTTTTTGAAATACAGAAAGAAAAAAGAATTATCTGTAACCCCATTTAAAGTTCATTGATCTCAAGTCAAGCACTTTTTACTTTTTAATTTGATTGTATTATATATAAAATAAAAAAAATAATATTATTTTTGTTTTTATGGTTTACTTAAAGTTAAATAATATAAAAAGTATAAAAAGAGAAACTTACTATTTCTTAAAAGTATTACCTTACTTTTTCTATGAATATTACCTTAAATTTTAAAATTTAAAGGGTAGTAGAAAAATATATTTTTAAATTTAGAGAACTTTAAAAATCAAATTCTTATTAAGCTTGTTAAGTATTAAAACTAAAACACAGAAAACACAGGAACATTTTCTTGATTTTGAATACCCTTTTTGGTTCAGTGTAGTTGGTCCTTGGCAGGACGAAGCTAGACGCCGCCACCTGGAAGAACGCACCGTTTCATCCCCCTGAAGTCCACAGCTGATCGTAGCTCGTGCCAAAGTGCGCGGGGTTTTCGTCTTGAAGGAGGAGGCCAAACTGTAACACGGCCGAGCCAAGCGGATCGAGCAAATGCAGCGAATAATGAGGTCCTGGCAGCCGGCTTTACCGCTCCTTCTTCCGACTCACCCTCACTGCTCCTTCGATCCCACTCCTTCGCGTCAGAGTCAGCCTGACACCTTCAATTTGTGTTTTCTTCGGCGCAAGCCAAGAACCTTTCGTTACCAAACATCTGTCCCATATTTTGTGCGGTTTTAATGTTCGGACTGATGTTTTCTAGGTGCCAGCGACCTTATCGCAGGACGACAAATTCGGTAAGTGATCCCTAGCTAAAAGGGGTCTCCAAGTATTTCCAATATCCCCCCAGCAAATGCCTTAATGACCTACCAATGCTCTTCGGTTCTTGCCGTCAATTGGATTGCGCTTTGCTGGCTAATGAGTTCGATTGGGGGCCAGTATAGTTAAACTGTAATCGAAGATATCCACAGGGGTTGGATCCCCGCCAATTGAACTCTTGTTTAGCATAATTGAGCTTAATTTGGAATTATTGACCTGCTCCCCAGGCCCGATCCATTTTCATAAACAGTTAATGGACACAAGGTGAAAATAATGATATCCTATGCAAATATAGGGCTTGCAGCCGCTGCATTTGGATTTTCCGTTAAAGAGAATAACCATAAATAAAAAGCCCTAAAATAATCTACAATTACTTTGGGGACACCAAAATACAAAAATATGTGGTTAACTAAGTAATTTCAAGCAAAATGAAGCACTTTATTTATAAAGACTTCCCCATAATCCCCGAACTGCCTGAATAGTTTGATATGATTACACCAAATCTTGGATTATACATTTCTCAAATATTTGTTTATTCTTTTTAAAAATATATGGAAGAGATATTGGAGCATGAAATTCAGAACCAAAGTATTATATTATAGGCTACACAACTAGCGGCATTTTTCTCGTCAATGTAACTCAGAGACTAATCCCCTATTGCTTATCATGTGTAATAGATTTCTAGGAAGTTTGTCTGTTTTTTATATCGTCCATAGATATGGGGTGTATGTGGCACGCTCTAAGGAAGTTCAACGAACTGTTTGCTTTGCTGTCCCTAACCTAAGACATTTGCAAGATAAGTGCCCCACATATGCGCTGCTCGGAATAATTTCTTTCCATTTCCACCCCGACTTTTCCGATCCCCGACCCCCTCCCCGCGGAATTCTTCGCTCTAACGGAACTGCTGCATTTTCAGCAGCATATTAATTACATTTGGGGTCATTGTCACGCCGGCGGTTTCATTTATTTATGTAGCAGAGTCGGCGCATAAATGCCGGCAACTGTTTTCTCCCCTCGGGTACTCCTCACCCACTATAATTTTTGGGCAACTTCAGTATTTCATTAGCCCCCCAGAAAATGAATAGTTTCGTTTTGGCTGTTAGCGAAGAGGAAAAAGAAATCCACCCGATGTCTAGTACAGAATTTATAACGAACTAAATATGTGAGCGGATCTAAAGAATCTGTCAAAAATAACATTACCAACGATACAAATTTAGAACCAAAATAAAATAAAATATTGAGTAAAGATATTTACCATATATCTAGTAGTAGTTTATAAAAACTCCATACATTCTCAAATGTTCTATAATAAAAAAACATATTTTTCCAAAGTGCTTATATTATACTAGTTTTTGTATAGAAGAGGTAGAAAAAGCCTAAGGCTGACGATAATTACCATGAATACCTAATTTTGTCTCGCAAGACACTCAAAGATTCCAGTTTGGACAGCCGACCTCATCAATATTCCTGGGATTCCAAGGAAGTCTAGTCGATTGATCCGGTGGTAATAGTGGCTGGTTGTTACTGGTACTGGTACTGGTAACTGCCACTGGTACTGGTGGTGCTTTGCTGCTAATAGGAGTTCAAGTCGAATCCTCGGATCACGGTGAACCCTCCGCCCTGCCAAGGAACTGCCATCGAGCAGCTGCTCCTTGTGGCTCTGACTTGGAGAGTTTTCCCTGAGACTTCGGGTCGCGCTGAGGCTGTTGCTGAGTCCCTGCTTTTGGCCCCTTGCCACGATTCATTAAATTTTTGCTTCATTTCAAATGCGATTGCATGGCCCTGTCCGTGTGCCCGTGTGTCCTTGCGAGTGCCGTTGTGTGAGTGCAAGGAGCAGGATTACCGATGGGCGATCGAGGTGGCATATGCGTTTTCTTGGCGCGAGCTATGTGGCAAATGCACACGCAAGGAGGCGAGCAGAGCCAGCCGAGCGAAGCGAGGAAGCAAAGGAGCAAGTAAGGAAGGAAGCAGGAAGATGCACTTGAAAAAATTATGCTGTATGTGTTGGTTGCTTAAATCAAAAACAAAATGAGTACCCTTTCTTGTATTCGGATTTTATCTTTATTGGTATTTTATCAGTTTTCTTAGGATTTTCTTGAATCTTTACTATCTCCCATAACAAATTTAAAGATTAAAATCCTTCAGTTCTATTAACATGAACATAACATTTCACGAAAGCAATTCATTAATAAATGTTTGCCTTAAGTACACCGCCTAAAACTGCCAACGTCTAATTTGTATTATATAATATTATGTTATATATCCAAGACAGATTGATATATAACTAAAATTTATAAGTATTTCTTTCCATCTCTTTGAAAGAATAATTATTTTTTAATAGGGATAATTCTATAAATAATACAATTTCAAATGAGATTTTTTTATGAGCTTCTAAGTATTCATTTTTCTCAGTGTGGAGAACGAAGGGCGGCAGTGAGGCACACTGAGAACTAGGGAGAAGGAGAAATGGCATAATGAAAAGTTTTGCCCATGGGGTGACGACGGCTTCTCATCCTCCTGCTACTGCTTTTTCCAGGAGCAGCAGCAGCAGGACTTGAAGGATCAGTAGCAAAAGCAAACGCAGCCGGTGGTGCTTTTTGTTCATACAGTTTTTTTTTTGGTGTAGAAATGCGCGCAAAATGCAAAAATCTCAGACGCACAAAAAATTCAATCAAAAGTGCAAGGAGTCCGAGTGTGTGAAAATATATGCAAAAATAAATGCGCTTGATATAAACACAAGAAAACACACACACAGAGAGATGCTAGGACATTAGTGAGTGAAACATTTCCCCCCAGACAGTCGAGATCCTTGATTGCTCGAGGTCCTTGGCACTGCAGCTGCTGGGCTGTGGCTGCAAAATGTGAGGAAAATGAAATGAAAATGATGAAGCTGCAACAATGCTGGATGCCGGCTGGCTGTCACTTGGATAATCTAGAGGAATCCCCGACCGTTTGTCCCGTGCCAAGACATTTGCTCCCTTTCCCTACAGTTTCCTCCAAGTTGGCTGACTTTCTTTTGGAGATTTATTTGCCAGCAGGCCAGCGGAGCAAAGAATCCAGTGGAGGGGCGTGTGTGGACATATTGTGACGTGTCACGCCCAGGGAGTTCGATTCCGGCATTATCAATAGGAGCTAATTATTTTGGCATTGTTCAGTCGGGGGGTTTTCTCCCATTCCCTTTCCGTATTTGGCAAGCTGGGGGTTTTCTTTGTTGTCCTTTGAGGAAGTGGTCGCTCAAGCGGGAGTTCCCAATTAGGAGAAAGTGTCAAGTCAGTTGAAAAATTGGCAGCCTGCTTCATTAGCAGGTTCTTACAAAGGTTTTCAGCTTGCCTTCGGAAATGCACTTTCTCTATTTAGCCAAAGAAAGCCCACCCGCCAACTTCTTAACACCTTGAATGTAACAAAGCAATGCCTCATTTGACTAATCAAAGTTCAGAGAAAATAAAAACTCCCCTATGCAAATCTGTTACCGAAATGTGTAAAACATCAAACCAATTAACTTGCTACCCGAAAAGAAAGCAACTTAAAACGCCTTGCGGCCAATTCGAGCACAACATGATTTTCCGAATTTAAATGTGAATGGAGGATCCCCTGGGGGGGGAAATTCGAAAATCTAAACTAAAGCTGGCACACGCACTTTTCAGCGCCAACGAAACGGAAAATTCAGGCCAAAGCTGGTGTAAAATGCAAATGGGCTTTTCCTCTATAGGCTCATTAGGGTTTATTGATCCCAATCAAAATCACATTTCGCAACATTAACATGACAAAGCACTTTAGGCTGCCACTGGGATGTGCATTCGAGCGTTTCTAACCGATCGATCCTTGATCGTCGACTGCATCGATCCTTTCGCAACTCCTCGGGAGTCCTTAAAACCAAAGCCAGCTGAAAATTCGCAAGAATCTTAGCGCGCGCGCTTAAAAAATGCAATTAAATCCCCTCACGGTCTGTCTGGTTTTTTCGCCTTTCCCCTTCCCAAAGAAATTTGTAGCAAACGTCTTTGGTTTTTCGGTTTTTGGTCTTTAGTCGTTGGTATATCCATGTACCCCAAATCGCAACCCTTCCGGGTTTCTTACCCTTCTGCCTTTGTTCACGTTTCAGGAATCTCAGGGAGTGGCAAGGTGAGGCAAGGTAGGTCGAGGATTGGCAAGGTGAGGCAAGGAGTAGGGTTCGGTGAGGTTGGGTAAGGTTTCCTCCTATCGACAGCGCAATGTGTCATGGGGTTTTGTTTGTGTTTTTTTCGCAATTGATTTGCGGAGAAAGCATCGATTGTAGGGCAATTGTGCAAAAATTGGGAAAAGTCGCAGGAGATATGTGAGTTGGGAAATGTCAAAAGGGGAGGAACACGGGATAAATCAAACTTGCAAGTTTTTTTTTAAGTTATGTGTAAATGGTGCATAAAGGCAGCAATATAAAATGTAGACTTCATCATAACTTAGTGAAAAAGAAATAAGTAGAGTTACAAAGATCAAATCTTTTTAAATTAAATTTAAATTTGAAGTAGTTAAAAAAAAATAATAATAATATAAATAAAAGGTCGTCAATTTAAAAATGAGAAAGAGAATTATTAGTATTATAACAAGTATCTGAGTACTTTGTATTTTCCTATCTAAATACCGTTATTTCGTAAATAAAATACTCTGTAATAATATAAAAAGAGTTACTATTTGAGATCTTTTTGATCTTTCTACCGATTTGTTATCCTAAATCATACTTCCAGTTGTCTTATTAAAACGTTGTCCCTCAAAACTTGCCACGATTTATTACACCTTGGGGGTGGAATTAATATCAGAATAAAGAAAATCGTTTATTCTTTTTGATCCATAATGGAGCAATTGAAGGCTCAACTCGTTCAGATAAGACATGGAAATCAGCTCGTGTATTCTAATTTTATTTACCAAAAGTGTTAAGCAACCACCAAAAAACATTATCTATGAATTCGGTGCTCTGCTAACTGACCCAGTTACGCCTCAAATAACTTTCCCAGCGCCACGGAAGAAATCCCACGACAAACCCGAGGAAAGTGAAATTGTGGCAGTCGCCATTGCTCAACCCTCTGCCCGAGGATCGACCCCTGGATTGATCAAAGCTGCACAGCTGCTACTTATTTAATTACCAAATATTTATTGAACATACATTACGGTTAATATCGTGCTGCTAGAGCCTCACTCCACAGTTCGCCTTTTGGGAAAGGGATTGCGATTTGGGTGCGTCTCGAATTTTCGCAATTTGCAAGGACTCAACAAAGATCCTTTCGCATTCTCAGCCCTTGCCCAAGATTAGGTAAACAGGGTGGCGAATGGGGTGTCGAGGGTGCCTGCCGATTCCCATCGATCGGAATTCGAATCGATCTGTGCAGCATTCAATGAAGTTTTCAATATGCATTGCCAGGGGATTTTCTCGTTTTTTTCCGTCTTATTCTTTTGCGAATAATTTATTGCGTTTCTTGAAATTGCCATTTTTGCAATTTGAATTTAAGGCGTTTGGGAGGGTTTGATCTGGGATTGTCTGAAAAGGGATAATTAGAAATTCCTACGGCAGATGGCAAATTTATTTCACCGATTTCCCTGCTACGCAATAAACCCTAATTAATATTTATTGCGAAAAAAAATGCATGGAAAACTGTATTAAATTGAGTGTCATAAGCTCTTTCAGCCTTTAGCACTTTTATTTACATTTATTACATAAAAAACATGAAAAAAAGCGTCCTTTATTGTACTTTTTTTGTGGATAGTTTTTTCTATTGAGACTTCTTGCGCCTGAACACGCTTCGGCCTGCCAAATAAAGCATTTTGTTAAGCTAATTTTTATCCCATTTTGAACAAAACATTCTCCCAAATTGAAAATGCTTTTTCGTGTCTTTTTTTTCAATCCCTTCCCCTTGTCATGTAAAAGAAAGCACCGCCCCAGGTCTTGCCATTGATATGTCTTGGAAAAAATATAACAAAAAACAGTCAAAATTATGTTATAAATTATAGGGAAAAAGGGGAAAATTCATGTTGAAAATTTCAAGTGTTTTGTAATAAGGCGCAATAGCGCAGCTCAGGCGAGTATCAAAAAAATGCATCAACCCTAAGGATTTTTCAATGAAAAAACCATAAATACAAAAGACGTCGAAAAAAAAACAAAAAAGAAAGAATGAGGAAGAAAAGTTTGCTTCATTATATTCCTTGTTTATCGTTTCATACCCTCACTTAAGGGGTATAAGGCATTAGGTAAGCAGAATTCTCATAACTATGTATATTTATATTACATTTATTTAATTACAGATATAATGATTTTAAATTATAAATCTACTGTTGAACATTTTTATTTTAAAAAATACTTTTATTTTTGGCATTTTATTTAATTTAAAATCATCTTCATTAGCATCAGTCCTTTGATGAAAAAGGAACGTCAACTTTTGTAAAGCCTTCAAACCTTATTGCTAAATAGGGCATCTGATCTGTAATCTATTTCTTTTGCATTAAGACATTAGAGGTTTTCCAAAATACATGTTCTAGAAGAGTATTTCAGTTTCGTTTTCCTTTGCAAATCCTAAACCCTGATTCCTTGTGACCGCTTTTTGTGCAGCAAGTACAGAATAGTGATTGAAATGATACCCTGCGACAGAAAGCAACCCAAAAGCAGAAAGCAAAACCCTAAACAAGTACAAATTGCCGTTACCCGCGAATGCAGCCAAGCAAAAGGCTGCAATCCTAAAGGAAAACATGGAAAAAAGCTGTCAAAGAGTTGGGCAGGAAACCAGAAGCCGGAGGATCAGAGAGTCGGAGAATCGGAGTAACTTTGCGCCAGTCACTCACCCAGGCCCGCCAGACCACCACCCCTCGCCGACTCGCAATCTCAGGCAGATCCGCAGGAAAGAAAAAAATAAAGAAATCCTCACCCTACTGGATGTGCCAGAAATAGCATCGCTGCTCACCCAGTCCTGCACTGAGTAGCTCTAAGTAAACCCAAAGATTTCACACGCCACGCCGTCAAAGGCGTCAGGCTCATGTTTTTTTTTCTTTTTTTTTTTCTACCAACCCCCTCCCCCCTCTTCCGATCCTCCAGATAATTTTTCTGGGAGGGTCTGGCGGCGGGATGCTGGCAAATGCATTTTTTACTTGACGCCTTGGCACAAAGCTGCTGCATAATAATCATCGACGTGACCCTTATCAGGCGTTGAGAGTGCGAAAAATCGGGAGCCTGGAAAAACGTCATTTGAATATGGGAAATGTGTCTGGCGGCGGCACAAATTAATGAATATTTCCGAATACTTTATGAGCCCTGCCGAATGCATTACTAATTCAGCGATCATTTGCATTTGGGGTGAAGCGAAACGAGTATCAGCTAGATATATGCATTCCCCTCTGTATCTAGTGGATACATTTCCTGCACTACCACCGATCCTCTCCTGAGTGGAGCCACCTGTGCCAATGGAGCTACTTAAAACGCAATTACAACCATGTGGCCGTGAGCAGCATCCTGGGAAAGTGCGCAAGATCCAGATAGGACAATGGCCCTGTTGATTAATCGTCGGAAACGCTTGTCGCTATATTACGTGACGTCTAACCCATTTGCGGCAGCTCGTAAATAATCGATATGAGTTGAGGCAAAAGTAGAACAGAAGCCCAACCCAATTCCAGAGCCGAAAACATGATTCAAGCTCGACAATCTTGAGTGCCTAGCATCTTGGTATCGGATTTCTTAAATGTTTTTTCTCAAACAAAAAGTTTTGGCTCCCCCAAAAAACCTACTATCTAGACTAGTTGGAAAAAATATGGAGTCTTTTTGGTCAGACCACTTGACAACTTAGGATTAAATTTATTTTAACCATAAGTAAAAAATTTATGTTATGTTAAAAAATTTGTATTAAGAAAGGAATGAATAGAATGTAAGAAGGAATGAAAGGAATGTTATAAATGCACTTTTTAATATATGAAAAAATTATTTTTTTGGGCATATTGGTTTTTGTTTTGCTTTTTTTCTCAGTGCAGGGGTAAGCTTAGAACACTTGTGTTTCTTTGGGCTTAGGCGATTTTAATGTTATTGAATTTCGTATTGTGTGTGTGGGGGTTCGTTGTACTCTTTTGTGGCCTCATTTCGTGCCGGGATCTCGGATTCCTCTGGTTTTCACTGGCCTAGGCGTTATTAATTGAAATTTATGCTGGAGCATTTTTAATAGATTTCTCCATATTTAAATTTGTTTCGTTTTCTCAATGATTTAGTGTAATTTGAATTGGGGGGAGCATTTCTTTTTTCGGGCTGCTCGATGATTAAGATCTCTTTCAAGTGAATTGAGAGAGGGAAAGTGGGTTGATTGTGAGATCATCAATGGCATATGCTCCTCTAATTGATCAATCGTAGTATGTTCCTCGAGTTACCCCAATTTCCAAGGGCTTTCGAGCTAATTGAGACCTGGAAAACTGCCATAAAAGTTCTGTTCTGTTGATATCTAATGAATGTACTTGCCGAATGGGGGTAGTCCCCTGAAATTGACTTGTAACCGACCAAAACGGAGTTTCGAGTTTTAATTCTCTGGGTTTTTTTATTGAAATTTTTGTACCAAAAGTGTTTTTCTTTATTTTTCTGTTTGCTTTGGAATGAAAAGAGTAAGGATCACAATGGAAGCATCGCGCCTCCGGACAGCTTTATGTGGCATTTCGTCTTAAAATACAAAAAGAAAGCTGTAACGACCTTTGTGATCCCATCTGGTTATGGTCTGACATGGGCCATCTGCAGAGGTGAGTGTAATTCCCATAAAGCAGCTTAAGACACTTTCCATTCTTTTTCGCTTTTCCGGCCCAAAAAAGGGCACTTAAAATTAAGCATAAAATTTTCTACTCCGTTTGAGCGCTAAACGAAATGATCAGCGAATGGGATGCTGAGTGGCAAGGGTAAAACCTCGTAATTTACATGAAGTGCTGGCCCCTTTTCCGCCCAAAAAAAACAATTCAAAAACTGGACCAACATCTATCCCAAACTCAAACAGAAAGTTGCTACATTTTATGGCCCGAGGTCGCGGGAAAAGGGGTGGAAAAGCTGCGATGGGAAAGTGCGGCGGGCAGCATCTCGCGATTTTCGGGGTCTTAGGATCTCAGGATCTCTGCGATCTCGATCCTCGATGAGTGTCCGCCATAAGGTCACGGATGCGGCTAATGACCGTGCAGTAAGGAAAATATAATGCCCAGTTGCACAATTAGCCGTACAATGCCACCAAATGGCCCCTTGGAGGAAAATTTGCATTCAAAATCAGCTCAGACCAGTTGGGATTTTTGTTTTTTTATATTATTTGGGATTGTTGCCCCTCTTGTGGACACATTCTTTGGACAGTTTTATTTTCCTTTGTGATTTACTTGGTCATTGAGAAGGGGCGAAAGGGTAAGGAGGATTATCTAGAGGGTTTCTTTCTTTATTTGGGATGCTGCGTCATCATTTATCGCTTGGCTTGACCTATTTTGCCAACTTACTGCGGGCCTATAAATGTCAGTGGCGTCATTAAAGTTTCATAATTTATGAAAAGCCGACTCGCCGAAAGTATTCCATTTTTGGGCTCGGTCGTTGACTGTTGTAATTAACAGAAATTAGTTTGATTTACACTTGAAGTTTTCGATCTGCGTTCTCTGGAGTGGTTTCGAGCACGCGCCAAACCCGGAAGTGGTTTCCTCATCCCCTGGCACCTTTGGCTCCATTTGGAGTTTCTAAAAATAGTGGAGGTCTTTGGGGGCGTTTTCTGTTTTGAGTTTTCAATTTTGAGCTGTTTGTCAGCGCTGCGGGAAATTGGGGCGATCCTGCTGCATAATGCCCATCAACAGTCACTTATTTCGAGATCCCCGAGAGGATCGAGAGGCGATATCAGTCTCCCCATTGAGTGACAGCTGCACAGATCTCCCTGGCTTGTAATTTTCCTCTTGCGGCCTGGCTTTTGTTAAATTTCATTTACCGAAATGCGTGCGGCATTTGCTGCTCCAGTTGGGCTACCGTTAGTCCCAGCCTCCTCAGCCACCCAGTTTTACAAATTTAGGGCTTTCAAAACACCAGAACCGAAAGTATATCCTTTTAGTCGCATTTTAAACTCAATTAGCGCTCATTAGTAAATAACTGACGGCACAAAGTGAGCGAATCATTCACAAAACGCACTGCAAGTGTATGCACTGGGGGAAATCTTGGAACTTCTTTTTGGAAATTGGTATAATTGGGATCAAATTAGATTAAGTTCAAAAATTGCTGAATAAATATGTATTTAATTGGTATATCTGACTGTTTAATTTATAACAAGTTATTTGCATAAGGTAATCATTTTTGCTTATACATTATTTGATCAGTTTCAATAATCTGGGTTATTCTCTGTGTATCGGCAGTGCCTTCCTGAAAGAGAATCGCCCCGGAGCCTAACACGCAACTTCGGAGCCCCGAGAGGCCTCCTCCTTCAGTCCTCATCCAGGCTAAACGGAAACGAACATTGACAACGACAATTGCTTGTTATTTGCAAAGCGAATTCCACCGCTTCATCAAGTTCGAAAGGAAGCTTTATAGAGGGGATTCCAGGGGAAGACCCCGTCACAAACAGTTGTGGCCCTTCGTCTGTCGGTGCCGGGGCGTAATTATAATTATGAGATGGGATGGGATGGGATGGGTTGGGTTGGCTTTTCGCATGTGGTTCGAAGCGGAGGGGAAAAGAGAGCGCCTGGAGCTGGAAGACGGGTGGGGATGATGGGCAGCATCATTACCGCCGGTCGAGAACCGACTTGAGCTCATCATTGGCATGATTATCGGACGGGAAACGACATCATCAGCAGCCGCTCGATTTGGTGCGAGACGCACTTTGACTTGGACAGAAAAAGGCTCTTAATACCCTTTAAGAAAATTAAACAATTTAAGTTGAATTCATTTTTAATTTTTTGGAATTTGAAAATAAACTTTGGTTATCATTAGTGAAAACATGTGTGTTTTCTGCAACATAGAAGAATGGTGCAGGAAATCGAATTAAGGAGAATCTAGGAATATATAATAAATTCACAAATAATCCACAAAGATTTATAAAAGGCCTTGTCAAAGTAATTGAAAATATATTTAAAAAATATATTTTCTTACAATTGCACTTCATAGGATTATTTAAATAAAATATTTCACTTTCACTCTTTGATAATGATTTTTTTAAGGTTTTATGCCGATGCTATGTTTGCTCAAGTTTTTTTTATAAAATTATAAAGTCTTTATGATTTAATGATTTATTTGAACACGCAAGAAATTAATTTCTTGATAATATAACTCAACTTTACTTCACAAACTAAAGCATTTCTTATGAATACTACAATAAGATTATTAACTTTCCGACTTGGGCAGTTAAACTTGAGATTCCGTCAGACTTTTTGTACAGGGTTTCACTGGGGAAGCAGGGGAAACATAGTGAGTGGCATGTTGTGAGACTTTGCAACACGCTCTTGTGTCCCCCAGCATCTTCGTCACTTATCCAGCGAGAATCCAGTGGAGAATTCAGAGGAGAATCCCCAGAGGAGGCTTGGTTCTTGCTCTGGTTTTTTTTCCTTCTTTTTCTTGATTCTTTTGCCTTTGTTTGTAATGCAATTTTCAAAGCGCGAGAATTACAGCGAAGCAAAACAATGAAAATCATCCGCAGCGCAGTTGGAGTTTCATATTGAGTCGAAGTCGGGGCTTTTATTTGTGTTTGCAATGAGTCTGCGGTTGCCTTGAAGCCTGTTGCCCGGGGCCCACGGATCGGACAACCTATACCCCGAGGATCGGGGATCGGGGATCGGGAATCGGGCATGGGACATCGGAGTTGGAGTTGTGGGGCCGGACTTCAATTTCAATTTAAATGAAAACAAACTGTAGTCACTTTGTAGTGTATGTTTTTTGTGCCTGTGGTCGTCGTTCATTCAGCTTGTTTGCATCTTTAATGCTTCGTGACTTTTGAGTGTACTTAACGACACAGATGGATGGACTGCATGGATTGTGTAGGATGCAGTTGCAGATACAAAGTGCACTCGCAATTGCATTGCGAAAAAGGAGACTGAAGATCGTATGGGAGATCTTGTGAGAGAGAACCTTTGATCTCGGTTGAAAGTGCTAATTGGTTTATTATGAAAGTTCTTAACATTATATAATCCCCGAAGCAATTTAGTCGGCTAAATCGGGGTTATTAATAAATCGAAAATCCCTCAAGGCTTTTTATATGGTTATCTTTTTATCGACTTCCTGAAAGACTTTCATAGAAAATTCTTTGCTGATATCCATAATAGTTTCCCGTTATTTGAGTGACTAACACCCGACTTATCTGAAACACATTCCATGTGGCCACCCAAGCATCCCGAGTTCGCTGGGCACTAACTTCACGCCTTACGAAAATAAACAGAAACATGAATGAAACTGAAAACAGAAAACTTGAACTCGAACTGAGAAGTGTGAGGAGTGTGGGAAAGACCGGGGAAATCTGCGGAGAGGAAGGCTCGAGGAAGGGGACAAGGGCCCAGATACTAGCGCCTAGGCCAAGTGTGAAGAGCGTTTGACGCATTTTGCACGCCTTCTTCCAGTTAAAACAATTGTTTGTTTCCACATTTTCTGCGAATGCTTGCCAGGCCCGGAATTTTGTACCCCAAGCAGCGACAGCATCCAGTACTCGAATCTCGAGAACTCCAGACACCACAGCCCCAGCCCCACCACAGAAACCAGAACCG
Organism: Drosophila fuyamai; assembly: GCA_018153365.1. NCBI lineage: Eukaryota > Metazoa > Arthropoda > Insecta > Diptera > Drosophilidae > Drosophila > Drosophila fuyamai. The sequence goes on along the minus strand of JAECXW010000116.1, from coordinate 6,127,050 downwards.
AGAAACCAGCTGACAAACGGAAACGCCGAGCGCCGTCTGTCATATTGTGCCAAAGTTATTTTGAATATGCAAAAAATTATGAAAATATATCTTGCGAAAAAAAGGAGCTGAAAAAGAGGAGCAAGGAATGGAGCCAGGGAAAACGAACCTTAGCAAAGAGATTGGTCCATTATGGAGCACTCAATGCAAGCAGATATGTGTGCACTTAGTATACCCTACAAAACGGTACTGTTGACTTTTTTACGGTTTCTAAAATGCAAAAAATATATTTATATTTATTCATATTTATAATCATATTTATTTTTTGTTTTTATTCTGCAAGTGTCGCAGACTCGACAGAGCTAAAAGAACAATTACCTGGAAATAAGATATCAATATATTATATGTAATCTTTTACCATGTTTTCTACTTGTTCTAAAACTTAATTGGTTTTTTTTAATTTATTAAATAAATTCTGTTTTTTGAGTTACTAAAAAGAACAAATAATTTTAAAGCTTTTATTTTGTATTTAAGAATCAGCCAAAAATTAAAATCTTATATAAAATGTGATACTAAACAACGAAAACGATAATGTTGTAAAGTTTGTTTGGCGATCGGCGAGCAAGAGTATTCGAAGGTTCGAGGCTAGCCATTATTTATTTTATATTTTTTTTTGTTTTTTGCATAACCGTCTCGTTATATATTTGCCAATGTTGTTATTGTTATTGGCCGTGCTGCTGTCGCTGCCTGTTACTTTGTTGTAGAACATACAAAATCCAGAGAGTGGCGACGCGGAGGGAATCCAGATATTCAGGCAGACGACCGGACCTTCGGACGGACTGGCAGACAGTCCAAGGGCTCAACAAAGCCAACAAGTCGACGAGGAGATGGGATCAGATGGGATGCACGGTGCGGTGTGGCATGGCATGGAATGGTTTGGTGGGCATGGTATGGAGACATGCATATTTGAAGATCATAAAACAACGCCAGCAGCAGAGAGAGACGGCCTGCCAGTTGTTTCGCTTCGCAGGCGAGTGTGAAATTGTCAAGTTGTTTAAAGTTTACGCAGCGTATTAAATATTTGCCAATCGGCGTTTATAGATCTTGGGCTGATCTGCTCTGAGCTCTGGGGTCTCGGGTCCAGGCCCGCCTGTTTTTTATTTTCATATCGCATCTTATGTGTTTTCTCTAATTTTTACTGTAGCAAAAATCTTAAGTCGCGGGCGGAGGCTTCAATTTGCGTGGGAATATTCTAAACGTTCGTTTTGGGCGATTTTATTTATTTGGTTTGTTGTTTTATGGTCCATTTTTTTGCTTCAGATATCGATGAGCATGGTAATGATGATGTTTATTTGTGTTGACAACAACATTTTGGCGCGCAGCTGGGAGTGAGTGACTTAGTGTGTGTGCGGGAGTATCTGTGTGGGGTCTGATCGTACTTTTGGAGCTGCTCTCCCATTCTATTTGTCCGTTACAAAATAGATGCTCTCATGGGGCTCCATTTCGTTATTTAAGGGATTTTTAGAGACATTTATATGGTTAACGTAGATGATTTAATACAATCCAAAAAACGAGAAAATATACATGAATCTAATAATTTTGCCCTCGACAATGTATTTTAATTTTAACATACATAGTTTAAGCTGAATCTTTTTTATAGTTCTGCAATATTCTTTGCCGCTCACGATTATTTAATAAGTGTTCATGTTCAAATTGTTTATAATTGTGGTACAGAAAAAAGAAAATGAAATTTTAGATAAAAAATTCCCGAAATAAATAAAATTTTCTTAAAGAAAGATTTTTTCAAAACAAATAATATATACATATGTGCCTTCTATGACACTACTCCTTCACATAGCTTAGAGATAACATTCCCCTGCCTTATAACTTCAAGTCCAACTGGTCGGTCCACTCTAATTTGTGTGTTTGTATGGGGATGCTGGGTCTATGTGATACACATGGTCTCCACAATCTTCAGTGCCTTTTTATATTGTAGTTTGCTGTGTTTGCGAGGAGTTTCTTGAACCTTAGATAAAAGGGATGGGGAGCGTGGAGAGCCGGGGCTTGTTTAATATAGCTCCACTTGTGAGGGGGCTGCTTTGAGTGTAACTGCAGGCAGCTCCATTGTAAACACACACAGATATCCATAGGGACGCAGTATTATACAGTACACAATAAGCTGGAATGGATGCATTAACTAAATGCATTGACCTTTCGGCTCCAGTCTTTTTCAGCCCTCAGCCTCTCGGCTCACTTGGTGGCAGAAATACGAGTTTTCCGTGTATCTATCCCCATGGATGTAACGACCTAACTGCACGACTCGGGCTGTATCTTTGTATCTCTGTATCTGTAGTTGAGCTGGTGTGTGGGGAGTGGTTCTTGAACTTGTCCTGCATCTTTTCTATGTATCGCACGCCTCTCACTCGCGCGTCTTCTTCGTGTTGGCGTCGATGGCCATGGGGGCATTTGATTTGCTCTTTTATATTTTTAGATGATCCCGGGAAAGAGCACACAACTCTACCACAAAAAAGGGAAGACGCTGTCTTGGGGGAGCGTTTAGTTGACCGAGTTGTAATTGCCTTAAATTGATGTTCAAGTTGATCTCCGTCCTGGAGATATTTAGTCATCTTGTGGGGAGGTCAGAAGTTATCCAGAGTACATTATGGGCAGATCACACATCATTAAAAGATTTTTGTTACAGACACAATCTATTTATATGTTTCCATCATATCTCTTCCAATTCTTTGTATTTTTCTTGATAAGAAAGTACATTATACATTATTTGCACACACTCATTTGGCATATGTCGCCGCCTTCTGCGTTGTGTCCAGATTCTGATCGGAAGTAAAATGGCATGCCTCATGCATATTAAGTATGAACAGAAAAAATCAACCAGGCGAACCGATATTATTCCCACGGGACCCACGGACCCACAACAAAGGCGAAAAAAATAAAACGACAAGAAGAAATGAGAAACATACGAATGTTCCGATTTAAGGGCCCTCTTCGTCTGACCCTTAAATAAACGCGAATAGCGCTAAAATCGGAGCTCAAACCTCTCGATAAGAACACAATGCTATAGGCGTATCCTACATATTTCCTAATCGCATAATTTGTTTTCTTTTCGCAGCACAGGACTGGTACAAAAGTCCGAGCAGAGGACCACCTAATATTTCGATCTTCAATCTTGTAGACCACCAGTCAACCACTAATTGCACGGAGATCTCTTTATTGGCCGATGAATCACTATCACAATCACAGGAAGCAAGTGCACAAAGCGGAAATCTCTCTATTCAGAGTTTCCCAAATTTTCTTAAATTTTCGCACAAAGGCCAAGGATGTACGGCTGCCGAAAATGGCAAATGAATGGAGCGTAGGTCCCGAAGATGATGACGTAGAGGGTCCTAATCCCCGAGCACAACATTGTTGCTAATTTTTCCCGGACTGACCGCAAATAATCGGACAGGAAGCTGCAGAACCCCTCCGGAGAATAGACGGCAATTGTGTGTGGGCTTTAATGTCGAACAATTTCATTAGCAAGTGTCTGTCGTATATCGAGTCGGTTTTTAGTGCGTGCTTCGTGAGTTAAAGTGGCTTTTAATGCCTCTATCTTGGCGCCCAATTAATTTCGTTCAATAAAACGAAAATTATATGCATGAAAGGGGTATATCCGACAACACACACTCGCCAAAAAAAAGTATCTGTGTGTGAGCACGAAGGGCGTTCAAAGCGTGGCGTGGAAACGAAAAGATTTGCAGAAATTTTGGCGCCAAAATGCAAGTTGATAAACCAGTTGCGTTGCATATTTTGTGTTCAAATCTTTTTTGCGCCTTTTTCAACGTCTGCACGGTCATATGTGTATATATAGTCGCCTATAGTGTGTGAGAGTCGCATATCGGTGCTCGTCATTGAGGCAGTCAGTGCGGTCTACATTTATAGCCAGCTATCGCAGACACACACAGCCCACAGCCTCAGATACTTGTGCGTTTGAATTATAAAAAAAAGGATAAACCAGAATGAATTCTCGATACCCTTTCCCTACCTCGGCACCACAGTGAACCTTGGTGACCCCAAAAGTAGTTGGGATTTTATTTAAGAGTCCCTCCTTCTAACAACCTAACTAGAGGCATATTTTCAAAATTATTGCTAATTAAAAAGTTTGTTTTCTTTGGGAGAATATAATTAATTCAAATTATATTTAATTTATTTGTATGTATTTTCTTAATACGGTGTTCACATATGTATTTTAAATTATTTTATTTTAATATGCGGATGAGACAAGATTGTTCTAGAACTTTTGATCGGTCAAAATTAAGTGTTTTTATTTATGAAATGCATAATAAATGAAAATAGGAATTTAGTGTGCTTTATGTTAACTGGACATTATTAAGACAAGCATATCGAGAATTAAATAGAATTAAAGGCCTAAATTTCCATAAAGACATTTTAATTTTCGGAACTGATACCCTCTCATCAAGACCTCCGTGATTAATCTAACAAACTAAGATAATTGATAGTGTCCAGAGTACTTCCACCCAGACAAGGGTATTAGGGCCCAGCCCAAAAAAAGGGATCCCAGCAGATTCAGAGCTCAGACGTAAAGCAGTGGAGCAGGCGACGCATAATTTGTAATAAACCTCCAGGACTAATGTGTCTTTCTCCCGCCGCAGACCGACCATCGACCATCCATCGCCTCCCCCTCGCAAAAACAGAAACCCAGGACGGACGCCGAGTCATAAAAATCAACTGCCAAGAATGAACGAAAAATTTGAGCCTTTAAACTTTTCACTTAATGAATCTAAGCGGAGTGCGCGGAATGGTAGTGGACGTGATCGTCGTCGCCGTCGCCGTCATCAAACCTCCGCAGGTAGTAAAGTTGTGCAACATTTTTTCCCAGGAACTTCTGCCGGTGCCGTGGCTCCTTATTGAAGCATATCGAGAACTGGTGCCACAGCATTCCATGGGACATCCACCGAAAGCCAGGAGTAAAACACTAAGAAGGCCGGGCAAAATCACAAAAAAAGAACTACCAAAATGCAGGCTCACAAACACCGCGGACGTATCAAAGACCTAAGCAGCCAGCCATTGATCGGTGGTATTTGTTGTTGCACTGTCTGGTTAGAACTGCAAGTTTACCTGACCAAACCATTTAACGTGCCAGACACATTTTCGGCGAAATGTTTTTAACAGCCGAAAGTGCAGGGCCCCAGGATCGCCACGGATCGAAACGGAACGAAACGAAGTGAATCGGATGGGATTGGATCGTATCGGCTCGAATCCGGACATGCGAAAGCTAAGAACTTTATATGGTGGATATTAGTTATGAATTATACTACATTGGTATTCTAAAATATTTATCTTACTACAAGAATTACCTCATTAAAGCCTGGATCCCTTTTAAAATATATTCTAGTCTAAATCTATTGAAATATTATTTATCATGTTTCTATCGGTATATATGTACACTGCAAGGCAGACTTTAACTGTTTAAAAATTGTATCTAGGTATGTCCAGTTTCATTTTAAACGAATATTTATAAAATAAATACAATTTTCTTTGGTTGCCAGAACTTTCTGTACTTTGACTACTGAACAACGTTTCACAACTTAAGAGATTTTCTACAATGAGACTCATTGAAGTAAAGTAGGGGGTATATTTTAGTCGATAAACTTTATTTCTGCCTTTGGGTTTTATTCTTTCCCTTTTTGGCAGGTCGGCTTCTCGAAAGAATTCGCCAATGCGAGACTCTGCGTGATTAGAGAACCAAATTGTGCATTTCGCCGGGGTTGGGCTCCATCTTTGGCTCGATTGTGGGCATTGGTTTTTCGGATTTCGAATTGGTCTCCTCGTCTCACCCACAATCGCGACATCTTTCTCGTTTATTGAAAGCAGCAGGCAGGAGTACAAGTCTGTTATCGCTGTTTGCCAAGATCGTTATGTGTGGTTCCCTTGCCCCGGAATCGGGCTCTGGTATGGGGTATACCAAGTGATTGGGACTGCTCATGGCGTGTGTTTGCAAAAGACCGCCAAAGTGCAGTCCACAATCGCTTTCGTGGTGTGTGACTCAATTTTTGGCGCGAAAAGTTGGCGTCTCTGGTTTGTGGGGCTGCTGTGGGGCAGGTTAAACGAGATACGAGAATCGCAAGAAAAAGAGGAAAGGGAAATTCTGGAGTTTAGGGATTCCCATAGTCTGGCTCTTCCGTTTTCCTGTTTTCACTTTCACCGGAAGGAAATCCTGGCTAACTGACGAGACTTTTGGCAAACTTCTGATCATCTGGCTTCCCAACCTTGAGTTGTCCTAAGTAAATAAAGACGCACCACAGACATGACCACATCCTGATGTTCAGCTGAGAACTGTGACGAACCGGAGATCTCGAATGGCCGTTAAGCAAAGTTCGATTGACCGCAGAAACACCAGAGAGCAGAAGTAGAACTGAAGTGACATTTGCTTGTAATCCAATACGCTTGAAGAGGCTGCGAATGGTTTTTGGTCAGGTCTTGTCTTGTCTTACATAATCGATGTATAAGACCGACCACTTGGAACGCAGAAGATCTTAAATCCTTAAAATCGGGAGCAACTGGAGAGGGAGGGCGGAACGAGCAGGTTGCGAACTTCTTATTTGCCCTTCAAGTGTTTGCTTTAGCGGGAAACTCTCGAGATTTTCGGTGGGCGAGGCACCTGTGACTAACCGTTCTTATGCAATCCTGGTTTTCCCAGTTTCGTGGAATCGAACCGCAAAGAGTCCATGGATTTTGCGGACCTCCGGTGACAGTTAAATGGACAGAGAGATAGTACGGATGACATACGATACTCGGTTCAGGGAAAGTGATCCCGGTTTAAGGATGCGCCTATCGGCAAGACAAATCTATGCGCAGCGCACTTGATTCCGTTGGACACTTGAGGCGGAAAACAATTTTCTCATCATTGCCAATGCGTTGGGTCAATTAATGTACTGAGAGATAGGACCGGGCAAAAGGATCCTGGACAAATACGAGTGAGTATCCTGTTGTGCACTTCGCTTAGCCGTTGACACTCCAAATAAAGTGCAACAACGGCAAAAAGATTGGTTTTTTTTACGGCTAGTTAGAGATATCCCTTGTTGGACAGACAGTTTGACATTTTTGTGTTCCTGTCGCCGCCGTCCTGTGGTGTCCTGTTTTTGTAGTGTTGTTGTACTGTTAGACAAACAACAAGTGTTTGCCAGTGTGCGTTGGGCAGGATCTTAAGACGTGGGATCGTGGGGACACATCAGCTGAGCCCAAGAAGTGCTGGGAAAATTTCTGTTCAATCAGCTGTTGGTAACACATAGACCTATGGCCGTTAGAAATTGTTGTTGGCGACAAGGTTATGGGAAAATCGGGACATAGTAGGGGTCTTGGCTGTTGGATTCTTGGGCCCTCGATCTCGGCTGACTTGTCCTGAAGTGTAGCTAAACCTGTTTGACTTTTGTTGTTACCACTGGCTTTGGTTGTTTTTCTTGGCTGTGTGGGTAGCCCTAATGCTCTAACTTGTTGCTGCTTTGCTGGTTTTTTGCTGCCTTTGTCCCGATTTTGGACACAACAAAGGCCCAGCAAATCATCAAGTGCTGCCGTCCATGATGATGATGATGATGATGGGAATCGAAGTCGGATTGCACCATCATTTTTCCAGCTGCACGAGCGTGGCGAGTGGGCGAAAAAATCGGGTAGGGATTTGGAATCGCAGTCGGCTTCGGGGTTTTGGAATCAAGGATCGTACCTGCCGTGTGCTGATCTCACGCTCGCCAAACAATGCCAATGCCGAGTCAATGACAAAGTGCACTGGGCTGGTCAGGACAGGTTACTGGGTGTGGGGGGATCTGCCACTAGGATATTCCCATCACAAATAGACCCTAATAACGCTGTTTCCATTGCCATTGTCCTCTCCCCTCGAGGTGTTACAATTGCAGAATTATTGCCCTGGGAAGCGGCTCCACCTCCGTTTCGTAGGACCACCGAGCGGATTCCCGATCATTTGGGCCCCGTCAGTTAACCCACGCCTTGAACCATAAACTTTGACAGTCAACACAAAAAAGAGGTCCCATAAAAACAAGACACCCGCTCAATGAGCGAAACGCTATGCAAACATTTAAATAAAAGGGGAACACTTCGTGTGGCTCAACAAATTCTTAATTGTTATACGCTCAAGAAGGGTTATATTTAAATGGGACCGAGTTTGTTCAAGTCGGGGAAAAGAATTTTTAAAATTCTTTAACTGGAAAAAAAATTAAAAACTTGAGTATATATATTTTCCCTATTAATACGGCGGTCAAAATAGATTTCAGTTATCTTTTGTAATTTTTAATTAAAAAGTTATACCCTAAAGCTCTAAGAGGCACAATAAAAAGTGGAATATGAAAGCCTTCTCTAAGCTGAACCTTGAAAGTAAAATGTTTCGAAAATAGAAAAAAAGAATAAGGATCGGTTTATTAAGCATTTGTCCCTTATGCTAGGCCATTGTTAAGTTCTTTTTGAATAGTTTTGAATCAAATTTAATTCTAGTTTCAAATAGATGATCTACGGAGCTTCGGTGTTCAAAGCTACCCTAACTATTTTTCCTTTTCTTCTCTTTTCACATTGAGCCAAAGTGCATAAAAAATTTATTTTTGTCCGTTACAAAAATCTGCCGCTCGGCGACAGAGAAAGGGAGATTGAGAGAATCAGAGAAGAGGGAGAGGGACCGGGCGCGTGTTTGTGAGTGTGTGTTTATGTTTGATAAAATGCGATATGGGCACATTCCCTTCCCACTTCCCACTGAAACTCCCCTCGCGAGAAAGAGTCTCCCTCGGAGAGAGTGAGAGAGAGAGTGAGACAGGGACGGAGAAAACGGAGAACGTGAGTCTCAACGCGCAACATTGAGCACTCTCTGCCGCCGCATGTGTTCATGCCCCATCTCCACAACTGGAGAATCGAATCCGACTTGGAACGAGAATGAGAATGAGACTCAGCCAACATAAACGGGAATAACGTATTTTTGCTGTCGGTGTGGCTAGCACTCACACTTAGACGGCGAGAGGAAAAGATAGAGATTGAGATATCCCCTCCCCACAACCCTCACCCCCCTCCCACATAACTACAGAGAAAAATAATATATTGCGAGATAAAACATATTATAACTATTATATTTTTTTAAATTGTGAAAAGCCACGGGCTAGGGCTTTTTCAAACCAACCGACTTCCGAATCTCTAGATATGTATACCTGAGCCACTTAAAGCTAGATCTATGTATTAGTTATGAAAAAGTTCGAATATTTTATTAATTCCAAAACAAATATATAAAACTAGTAACTATGAGACCTTTTGTTGGGATACATTGAAGTCCATATCGTTTAAATTGATATTTTTCTGTGTGCACTCAACATAGAGTGTCAACTTTTCAGACCCAAAGTCAAGGCAATAAAACTCAAATAATTGAAAACCAGACAGAGCAAAGGGAATAGCAAGATGGAAAAGGGGAAAGTGAATGGGGGGAAATCGGCTCACTATTTATGCCCAAAAATATCAAAAAGATTAGATGGCGGGCATTTAAGAACCCCTTTTCAGGCTTCAAATTTTGGCTCCATTTCTGGCAGCCTCAATTATTTGGGGGCCAGACGACGAAAGCAAGACACTTATGATTAATGTTCTGGCAAAATTGAAAATATATTTTTAACCCCACATGAACAACAACTGCGAGCGGAAATGAGGAAGTCTTGGTATGGTTTGTGTTCTGCCAAAAAGAGTTGGGGTGGATCGGTTAGACGAGCGAACGGGGCGGAGATCGGCGTTTTTGGGGCAACATACGGGGCAGATCACGACCACCACAAGTGAGATTAGGCGGGGGAGTGTTTGTTCGTACCATTTCCATAAAGAGGAAGTTGGAGTTTGTTGTAGATGAAATTCTCGGAAAGCGACAATAGTCTGGCGAGTATACAGTTAAAAAGGGGGGTTCGGCGTAGGGGGAGTAACTTAAATCAGATGGAGTTAGGAGGAATGAAGTTGGGGCTGTGAGTAAGTGGGTTTAAACTCTTGAGGATTTAAAAAAAAGTGGTTTTTGAAGACTAAGATATTTTGTATACAAACGTTGGGCACTAGTGAAATAATTTGACCCATGAAAGTATGCAACAGTTTTTATTTTATTAAGATATTAAGATTTTTACGTACATACATATGTATTTATGAATTTAAAAATTATTAGTTTTTAGCTCGTACATACAATTTCTTCAAGAATTTTATATCCTCATTGAAGTTAATAGAAACCTTTAAATATTTCTGATTTAAAAATAAAAAAATTGTTCTTTGGGCTCCGGTATCCATTGTTCGCCCACTTGACTTATCTTATTCTTCCATGAAGCTAATTAAAAATGCATGAGCAATTATCATTTCTACGAATCATTTCATGGCATTCGCATTTAGGACTGGCCCATAAATCTCCCAGCCTTCAAATCGAGATCAATGCACGTGCGAATCCTAAATGCTGGGAATGTTTAGAAAGAAATCCAAAATCCTACGGCAATACGAGAGCAAATTGCGCAGTCGGACGAGTGGACAACAAGATAAATGACCTGCTGACCCAGCCCATAAACGATGCTGTCACTGGGAAGATAGTTCCCAAAGTCAGCCAAAAGAATGGGTCGGGGCCCAAGTAATAATAATAATAAAATAGACAGCAAACTGCGACAGACAGAAGAAAGAGTACTGTAGAATAAACACGCCAGGATATCAAGTGTACACGTCTCAGCTCGACTCTTTTCGGATCGGATCGGATCGGATAGTGAAGAGCATGAGTTATGTTCGGACTGCGAAAGATCTCCAGTTTCTGGTTTCTGCACTTGCAACTGCCGTTGAAATTGCAGGCATTGTGCCCACATAGATGGCCCGAAAGAGAGTATCGTGGGAATGGGCATTGTGACAAAAATAAAAAAGGAAAATTGCCTGTGGGCTTCAAGTGTCGCCAATGCCCGAGTCCCGTTTGTTCGTGTTTTCTTAGACAAATGTGTCCAATTTTTTTTGTTGGTGTCCGTTGTTTTTCCCACTGGCCACAAAGAAAGTATAGTACGCGTTTACCATGCGACCGTGATCCTCGATGCTCCTTGGTCTCAAGTGGTCATCGCTGGGAAAGACAATCACAGACAGTCTAATTTGTGCGCGGGCCACTTGAGTCTGGGAAAGGAAAGGCAGGCAATGGAAAGGAATGGTTGGGCGTGCACCTCTCCTTGGACAAAAGTGAAGGAGTATTCCGAAATATCCTGGACCGAAGGCAGATGCATTTGGCGTGCGTGGGAGTCAATTTTGTTAGGGCCAACGTGGGCACGATGACGCAAGGGACAATATACTCCTTAAATGCACTTTCTCACGGCCCAGAGTAAGGTGTCAATTTTGGAGGAAGCAGAAAGAGGAGAAGTTCGAAGTAACTTTCCCCAGCGAGGTTAAAGGAAAATCCTAATATTAAATATTCAGTAAATGTATGAGAGTAACGAAGCCAAATCCAATCCTTTAGCAGACGTTCTTCATTGCTTTCATTAAGATATGTATTTATTAAATTAAAAAAAAATAATCTACAACATGATTTAACAACTGCAGACGCCAAAAATGTTTTTTTTTGTAAATCATTTATTGTTGTAAATTCCAATAATTGTAATTTCACTGTATATTACCTTAAAACTCAGTGTTGTTGCCATACACATGTTATTGCTATGAAGTATAACCTGTTAAACAGAAATAAGAATTATTTATAATCCCAAGCGACATTTTATGGCCATTAACACCGACTCTTCCGTTCGAAAAGGTCGCAAAGTATCGTAAATCAATGAAATCCCGATCAAATAACTGCGATATATACTTAGCACAAAGGTTCAGATACGGAGGAGATTGCATGAATGAAAGGCGGAGAGCGAAGGAATTTCGATTTGGACACGGATGTGGCAACAATGTTGCTAAGTCTGGGCAAACATTTGAAAGTTTGCTCTGAGATAAGTGCCGGACTGTTCGATAAGCGTGGCATGGAGGAGCTGTGGTCTCGGAGTTTTAAGAGCCGAGTCGATAGGGCATCTCGCTGATAAAAAGTAAGGGTATCAGCTCGAGAGCAGCAACAAAATCAAGAGAGAGATTTCTGGTGTCCCAAGAAATCCGCGTTATTTCCTTTATTTTCGGGCTGGTGATAAAACCTCTGCTGACTGCCAAGCAATATTTGTTCGATAAGTAAACATCAGATACGCAGATACGCCACAGATGCAGCGCAGATACAGATACATTTGGTTGAAAGATACGAACTGACCGACAGAAGTGCGCAAACATATTTGAACTTAGTTAAAAGCGCGTAAAAAGTCGATAAATGTCACTTATCTGTTTGTATAAATAATAATAAAACCATCAGTGGCCAGGGGAGTGAGAGAGTTGAACTGTACTAAAAATTATTTAAATATGTATTAAGAGCGGCTTATTGATTTTTATGTTTCATTAAAAAAGTCCTACGTGAAGTCTTTGGCTGAATAATTTATATTTATTAAATATATTTTAAATTTATTAATTTTAGCCTAAAAATCTTTTTTGAGAAATATCTAACCGCCTATCAATATTGGCCATGATTGAATAGTTGTCTAAGAAGTTTTTTGTTTATTTTTTATGGTAATAAGCACATTACTTTTTATACTGATAGTAAATAAATGATGCTGAAAGATAAACATATTTTTTTCTGTGTAAAATGCAGAGGAAATTTGAGTCTGCGGGTTGTTCAGAAACGGAAACCGAAGGGAGTGCACCACATACAGCAAAGCAAAAAAAAACAAATTAGCGCCAGCTGCATTCGAGTGACGTCACCAAAATATCGGCAGAAAATCCGCCCCCACTTTAACCCCCACTGTCCGCTTAACCCGCATGTGTGCGGCACTGATAAACCGAGTTTTTATGAATGGAAGAAACGGATTTTTGATTGCTTTATAACCATTTTTCGCCGCTTCTTATCAATGGAAGCCGATGCGAATATTGCAATTCTCTCGAACGGAGGCGCTTCTTTTGAAGGCCGACCTTGAGGGGCAGCCAAAAGATATAGTCATAAGACCAGATGATATACTCCCGAGACGAGAGTGTGCAAATAATGGGGGGCCCCAACACATGTGTGTATCTGCAAATCATATTTTATCTTACTACGGAAATGACTGCGACGTGATCACTGTGGAATTGCTCGTCTCCTCCAATTTCCCCTGGGCTTCAGGCAAACAATTCGCTACAATTCCAGTTGGCAATTTATGCAGACTTATCACATATACCATGCATATATGTACATATGTATGGGTATACATTTGTGCACATTTTATTTCACTTTATTTGATTTTCTGCTTTTTTCAATATTTACTAAGCCTGGCGCGTGCTTTGGTTTGTGAATGAAGCGATTTATGTGATATATTTAGTTGAGAGTCAGCTTCAACTGACCCATTCATTAAGCTATTGAATACCCTTAACCATTCAAGTTCACAATAATTGATAAGCCCATTGGAGTGCAACATTGCTTGTTATTGTTCTTGCAAAATATCTAAAGTAATATACGATTTAAAATTATTCGAGTTACTCGATGTGAACATTATACTATTTAGTTGGCTTTCATTTTTCTCTTTTCTCAATTGTAATTTTTGGAAGAGCATCTAAATTTCAATACATTTTTTTCCTTTATTTAATAACAGCATATTGTATTGCTGGCCTCGCACATTTTTATACCCTCATAAAGGGAATGCATTGTTGATCATGTGTATTCCTTTAAATTCCTACGTTTTTTTAGGAAATGTTAGAACTTTTGAGAATACGAATTTTGATCGGACTATATTTAGACTGTATTTAAATTATTTTTAAAAAATTCGGATTCCCTAAGATGGTCTAAATGTTTTAGTTCACACCGTTCAATAAGTTTTCATTAAAGTTTTTTTTCTTTTTTTGGCGCTTGGAGAAGAAAATCAGTTCTTCCTACTCTAATTTATCAGAAAATTTTAAAAGAGCTTTTAACCTAATATTAAACAATATCAGAGGTATTTCCAGACTCGATTCCAAAAAATCATATCCCCAATATGAATTGCAACATATCACACAGCTGCGATTGTCGGATATTTTGCGTATCGAAACAGTTAGATAAAAAAATGTAAAGTACCCTTGGAATATTCTAAGAAATATCCAAATGAATCCATAAATAGTAGTCGAGGCGGCAGGCTCAACCGCATTCCGGCATAGTCGGGTTTTATCGTTCTCGGGTCATCTCTGAATGGGATTTACTGGCCACTCCCTGTCATTGACCAGATTCATTTATTGAATGGCTGTCGCTCTATCTCTAAAATATTCCTGGAACGCATTTGGTTGACACAGTGAGGGACGTAGTCGCGGCCTCTTCAAAAACCATTCGAGCCCCCGCCTGGCTTTCTCAAGCACCAGCGGGTTTTTATTATACTCTACCATCGCGGACAAAGGATGAATGTTCGGTTGGATCCGAAACCTAGAAATTATGCCGGACAAAAGTGTTAAGATTGCGTAGAGAAATTGTTTGGAAAATATGAATTACAAGCCTCTCGAAGCGAGCCCAACTCCCCGAAGAGTTACCTGCCGCGCCCTGCACGGGTTTTCCTATTATGTAAGGCATAGTAACAGATTTGTCGAGTCTGGTTATTGTTTCCATCAATGTTTTTTAAGTGCCTGCCGTAAAAAATCATCGTTCTGGTTCGCGAGATCCTTGAAGTAGGTGTTAAACAAACAGCAGCCAGATAGGAAGCTGTGCGGAAATCGGTTTAGAAGGCAAAAAGTGTATCAGAAAAGGCGGAAGAATAGCATCCAAGGGGGTATTGCTAAAAGGAGAACTTGGACGAAAGAATCCTTTATGGCAAGTAACTTCTGTTTAATTTGAGAGGCGACTTAAAAGTACTCCTCGACGGTATCTTGTGGTTTTCTTAAGGCTTGACCTTAACATACTTGAATTTTAAACACTTCTGGTCATATTTCTAAGGGGCACTGCTGTTTTCTCTTAAGAGAAGGCCTTAGAATTGTTTTATCTTGAGTACTTTATGTTATTTTCAAGAGTCATTATACCCTCAAGGGATTCACCGTCTTTTGGGCACTCTCAACACGATACTATTGCCAGTTATTATATTATTTTTCATAAAGAGTATTTTATGTATTTGAGTTTTTAAAATATGCATACCCTTGAGTTTATTTGATCTTCAAATAAAATATCACTAGTAAAAAGTATACTGTCATGAGCTTAAAGAATTTTTATTTTGCATTTGCTTTGTTTAAGTTATTATGATTTCAGCATTTGCTTTGTTTAAGTTATTATGATTTTTTTTATGAGTTAAACACAATGTGTTTATTGTTAATAATGATTATTATTATTAAAAATAAAATTTACCTCAAATGATATTCTATTTTTTTAAAGGCTTAGGTGAAAAACTAATAATGCTCAGAAACAATTGAAAATCTTGTTACGATTTAGAGATTTTTTGTCCCGTCTAAAAAACACATGAATATCTTGAATAAGACACGTTTTTACTATTCCTTTAATTGTACGATTCATCCATTCATTCGCCTCAAACAAAGGCCATTTAAAAACCTATTTCATACAATTAACAACAATAAAATTACACTAAAATTGCAACAACACCGCACACCCCCAACAAGGCGAAACACAAAGGACACAATGTCCTTTGTCGCAGGATCTGATCCACTTGCCACTGAGGCCGCTATTCAAAGTAACTCGTAACTCTGTTCGCTTCATTCAGTAAACTCACTATATAGCCGCCTATATGACAATGGGCGTGGCTCTGCGCACTCGACTTCGAAATCCACAGATCCAGAGGAACATTGCACGTGCGTGAGTGCAACAATTGTCCGGCGACCTGCAATTGTGTCATGTCCTGATCTCCTGTTTGTCCTGCAATGTCCACCCATGGTTGTGTATTTTTTTCCATTTAAAATCAGCGATGTGAAAATTTCCCAAGACGTGATTTTTATGTAGTTTTTTCCTCATATAGTACCTCATTGTTTGCGCAGTTCATTAGTTGCCAGGACTCGAGTTCATTTCGGTGGACACGTACATGTCGGAAAAATGCCGCCAAAATGGTAAGACGATTTTTCCTGCCAAGCTTTACTTGCCTCAGCTGCGGTTGAGTGTCTTTTTAGTTTTTTTTTTTTGAGCAGTTTGGTGTTCCAAACATTAAACTAATTTATCACCAATATATGCCAAGATCCTGGGCGCATGGATGGGCTGGGAAAGGACACCCCTTTCGGTGGGAATCGCTCGTGTGTTGGGCTTTTGTGTCTACTTACCATAATGAAAACATTTTCAAATATTTTATGCAAAGTCCTGACATGACCTTTGCCGAACCTCAACTGCCGCGTCTCCCGTTGCGTTTGATGTCCTGTCCTGAATGGGAACTGCAACCGTACATATCCCATCCCATGCCATCCCTTACCGGTTCGTAAATTGCGATCTGAACTAGTTTTCGGGATGGCCCTGTCATTATGTAGATTTTCTAGGCCTCGCGCACTGCGAGTTTGCCCCAAAAAAATGGAAGGGGGATGTAGTACTTAGTGGAATGTTGTTGCTGTTAGTCGGGATGTACCTCCGGTTTACGGGGGTCATCCTCGAGCCTGGGATTTGTTCTCACAGGAAATATATGTGTGCTAGACCATAAACCTTGAAAGCACAAAGAGAACCAGATAACGATCCAGCACAGAAATGTATCCACCGGCAAATGGGAAAAGGTAAACACAAAGCCGCAATTTGGCTGGTGAAAATCGAGGTCGATCCATTTGCAGGACCATATACCAAACATATATACGATCAGCAACTCCGCCTCCGCTGCGATGACTGACTGCAGGGTTTGACTGTCTAAGCCGCAGGTACAGAGTGATTAACCGCCGAGCTATTGCCACCGCAATTAGGATCGCATCGGATCGGGATGCCCGAGATCCCAATAAAAGCCAAATTGAAAACTTGTGCAGCAGGACCTGTAAGGATGCAGCTGATAATGGCAAAGAATTGCGTCGTCACAGGTTCACAGAGATGGCCAGCCAAACCAAGGGGGGAAATTGTAGAACAATTTTTTAACATCAAACGAATAAAGGTCGCCCCTCGCACACACTTATATTTACTTTGGAAAAAGGAGCTCCTGATTTGTTGCAAGATTTCTCCGTAAATGGCATAAAAAACCGCTCGAGAAACAAGGCGACAAGCCGTGGGATCGCTGTGGCTGTGGATCGTTGTTAAGATTGTTAATGGCACCCGACCTGTTCACGTCCACGATCGCAATGTTGGACAATTAACACGGCCAACAACAAGAACAGTCAGGTTTTTGGAGGCACATCCTTGGGAATGTCGGGCAAAACAGAGCCTAAAAAGAAATCAAGGCCCACTATTTTTTCTCCTTTATCGCATTCTCTTGTCTCTTATGAATTGTTCATATTTTGTGGATCATTCAGAAGGGCATTGCCGCCATCAGCTGATCCAGGGAATTAATTATGTTGACAGGTTGCTGCAATTGGAGTGCCTTTAGGCTATAAGGGTGGAGTGGGAAATTAACTTTTTTAAAAAATATATTTTTATTTCATTCAAGCAAGACCTTCTTTTTCTAGGAATCTAGGGCACATCCTTTGGGATTCCCCCAAAATGTCAAGCCATTATCATTCAAAAAATTTCAGTTTAATAGAGAGGTGGAATATTTTAGACAGATTTTTAGGAAATATTACAAAAGAGTGAGTCGAGGTTATATATCTGTCCATGCGTTTTCTTTTTCTCCGTAAATCTGATCCACATACTCCTTTATAGTGGGTCGCTTTATCCTCTCTTCGGGCAGGAGATCGATATAGCACTTGCTCCTGCGATAAGCCTCCACATTTGTATAGCAGTGGTGCACGTAGTCCTGACCCAAAGTGGACAAAATAACGGACCGCAGATCGGGTTTGAAAGGTTCTGGGATGACACTTTTGGGCAAAGGAACCAGGGGAGAATGAGTTAGTAGAGAAGGCAAGGACGGGGCTAAGCGTATTGAGGTTCCTGGTATTTTTGGAGACTTCGGCTTGTTATCACTCGGAGTTCCTGGACTATCCGGGGCATTCAAAGTGGCAGACTTCGAGAATTTGACTGCCTTTTTGGGGCGAGCATCCAGGAGGATTTGTGCCGCCTGTGGAATACCCCTTTCCCTTGAACTCTTCTCGTCCTGACTCAAAGTGGACCTGCTCAACTTGAAGCTCCACCGGGATACCCCATCTTTGGTAGTCACTGCATACACAAATGTCCTATCTGATTTGCTAGGAGCCACTTTTTTGTTCATTTGCTGAAGGCGTTCCGACCTGCGAAGTGGTTTTTGAGTCTTCTTCAGCGTCTGTTGGTTATATCTTTTGGACTCCTTTTTCTTTGGCTGACGAAGAGGAGGTTTGGGTGACTTAATTGGTTTTGTACCGGGTTTCCGGCTGGATTCCCGTTGTTTATTGGAAAGCCCGAATGGCTGCTTGCTTGTTTTATTTTTAGATCTTTCTGTGGCCTTACGGCAGCTCAAACGGTGTCCCTTTATCATATGCGGATTAGACTTCATGGCCTGTTCCATGGAGGCAGTGCGTGAAAAGAGGACCATGGCGTAGTTCAAGTTATCCGTGCCGTTCTTCACGCAAACCCTTTCCAGATCCCCGAAGTTGCAGAAATAGTTAAATACTTCGCGATGGGTAATGGCTTGATCCAAATCGGGTATATACATCCGACGACCGTTCTCTGGCTCGGGAGGCAATCGTTTCGGTGGCTGAATGACCACTGTACCCGGCCGGTACGGTAAAGCCTCCGCTTGATGGCCTTTCAAGCAAGCTGGTTAAGTAATGTGTATTATTTGATGTAGTCTTAATATATTAATCATAAGCAGCTTCGTATCTCACCTGCCTCCAGCTTATAGGCACTGGCCATTTCCATTGGCAGTGAGTAGTCTTGAATGCCGTCTGTAAATCTGGCTTTCTTGGGCGCAGGACCCTCATCATCCGATTTATGATCTATTCCCGGATAACCAGGTAAAGCTGCAGACACATGGGGAACCACCAGGGATTCCAGAGAAGCAAAGGAGCTCCACGAATTCTCCATGTTTTCAGTTTCAAAAAATTAGAGTATGTTTTACTAGTTTAAGCTGTTAACTTCACTTGGGCACTAAATTCAAAGTCAACTTTGATTAAGTATAAAAATGGAACATTTTTCTTACTTTTTGCTAAAAACTGGTACATAGATACTATTTTCCAAGTAGTACTATTTCTGTAGAATTTAGTATTTAAAACGAAGTGTAAGATATTCTCTAATTTCTCAAGTTTTCTCAATTAACGTATTATTTACCTTTAATTTTTTACTGCAATTTCATAGATTTCTGGATGAAATGGTAGTTCCAACCTGTCCCATAGTAATTGTCAATTCCGTGTCATCTATTTCTCTAATTTCCCTTATTTTTACCCAGAATTTTGACTTTTCCGTAGGGGTTTCCCTAATTCCTTGAGAAACAGGCCTTCTCAAACCTTTCGCGTTGCATAAATATAAATTGCATTTTTAGTTCGCTGAGGCCTGGGAAAGTTTCTCCCCCTTTTGCAGAAGGAAATGATTTGGCAAACTGGGTACAAATATTTTCGTTGGAAATTTAATAAATATTTTATGAAACCATAGAACTAAATTCGAAGCCCCATTCAAGGTCCCCAGAGTGTGTGCCACTATGAATGAATATTCGTAACGGTCGGGTACAGATTTCAATTCACAAAAATGTTGCTACCAAATCGTGGCCAAATGAAAGGAGCCAGTAAACCGAAACGGTGGAACGACGATGGCCAAAAGCAAAAACTCAGCTGGAATGCGTTGGCAGTTTGAATGTCGCCTCAGGTGACAAATTGCAAGGCTTGCTGCACAGGTTGCAAAGGCTCTAAAAAGGACTCAATGACGCGGCAGGTTCCGTCAAAAATGAAAAAAATGTGCCATTTCGCACCTCCATAAAAACGTGTCCCGAATGGGTATAAATGGGTTTCCCAACCATTTGCCATCAATGAAACTGACGGCCTTCAGTTTTGGTTGCATAATGTTTGACTGCTGGGCGGAAAGTTGCACATGGCTTCTAATGTGCGATTTGCATTTGCAATCGGTCAAGGGTAAACAGGATGTGAGTGCTGTGTGTGTGTTTACCCAACGCGATTTGGCGCGCAGAAATCAGGGCACATCATCCTTTTCACAATCTCGGATTTTCACATCCTTTGCCACCCAAGTTACGTAAGCCATAAACAAGTGACTGGCCCTAATAGACTTGTTGCCAAGGCCGCAGAGATCGCCTCCTTCTCACGCCTCGACTGCATCCGGGACTCATTGGTTTCCAGCTAAAAACGCGGCAATCCCTCAGATACTCAGATACTTTATGCGGACGTGAACTTGTTCATTCATTCATTCATTCATACACCCGCAAACAATAAGGACACAACTAGCAAATCTCTCGAGCACTTCAATGAACAATGAGGAGCCCAAGCAAATTTCTGTACGAGGACATTCGGTGTTCTCACGTTTATTCCACTGATTTCCTTCGTTTTTGGGTGTTTTTTTCGGCTCTTTTTTAATGTTGGCTTAAACCTCAAGTGACCGAGGGTTTGATGATGATTACGATGAGCTCACAGGGAGTTTGCAAAAAAAACGAAAAAGGAAAGCGGATACTCAGCCACTCACTCGGGTGTCCTCGCATCCTCATCATCCGCCGATCATCCCGGATATAGTTCGATATTTTTTTGCGAGTTCGCCGCTTCTTTCATAACGCAATTCCCTGGAATGCCCCAAGAACACATAATCAGCAGATAATGCCGTTGATTATCTCGAGAATTTCTATTCATCGCTGGCGCTGTGTCCTTCGAGTCCTGCCGCCTCGAATTTCCCTCGCCGTGTGCGGCCTGCCAAAAAGTGAGAATTTATGAGGTTTACAACCAGACCAGAGTGTTGAGCTCCGAGTGGGGAGAGTTCTCTGGAAGGCGAGTAGTGGAGCTGTTCGGTGAGTGTGGGAAAACTGCATTTTCCGGGCTGACTTTGGCGTTTACCAGGAATTTCGGCTATTATCACAGATGCGATGTTGTCGCCTGTCGCTCATTGTTTGGACAAAACACAATTTAATTTGATTACAAATCAGAGAGACAGACATTTGCATTCAAGACTTTTTCCCAGCCACCCCGGAACCCGCATCCCTGCGATTTGGTCAAGACATTATGCAGTCGCTCGATAAGCACGAAGTCTGTGTCATTGTCGCCTGATGAAGATGAATGATGTAATAATTCCGTCATAAAAATTACGCATACTCAGCATGTTCGTATCTGCAGGGTGGATTTACTACATAGCTTTAATGCGAACCGGACCAAATTAAAGCTAAGAACGGACCATGGAAATCCTTGGCCAGCTGCCAACTCAACAAGTTCTGCATGCTGTGTGTGTATACGTTTTCATTTAGAACTGGTTTACTCCGCCTAACCCCATCATATCCATTTACATTTATCGCATTTCCCGAAAATCCCGAGCAGCTTTGATGTTTCCAAAAAATATGTCGGATCGTCGTCTGGGCAGCAGAAGAAAATCCAAAAATCCATTAGCATGCTCAGCCAGGCAAATCCATCATAAGCCATGCCCTAAAAAAGTACTTAAATCTCCGTTCGCCTTGACCCTGCCTCCGAGTATCTCATGGATGTGAGTCGTGCATCCTTTTTTTCTGAGCTGGATAGCTGGATACTTGTTTTATGTCTTCGTTTCGTGGGCTTGTTGCCCTCGCCTCACCTTTGGTTTCATTTTCTACAACTCTGTTTTCGTCGTGGGCCAGTGTTCGATGGCTTTTGTTTTGATTGCGCTGTCCGTTGGGTTCGAGACCCCGTTCCCCATTCCCCTAGCCCGTAAACCCCATCCTAAACCCCATTTCCATTCCCATTCCCTTCTCCGATTCCTCTTTCTCGTTTGTAAAGTGTCGAATTGTAAAGATCAGTCACCTTTCGGTGGATCGCCTAGGCCTCTTACATACATAAATGGATGTGATGTGTGCATATGTAAGGCATCCCATAGATACATAAACATTTACATTCCTGCCCCCTTTCGACGCCTCTTTGAAATCACTCAGAGAAAAAATTGTAAAACCGAGTTAGAGGCTTGGAAAATAATATGATAGTTTCTTTTTATTCAGTTTCTAATCTTAAGAACATATCTAATAGGTTCTCACTAGAAGGTTTTTTAGGACTGTTGTTTAGGTGTTATCACCAGAATTTTAATATCTCCGATAGACGTTTAAAAAGGGAACTTCGAAATTGATGTTTTCTTTTCACATGAGAAACGAACCGCTTCCGTATAGTTTTAAGAAGTAGAGTTAAGGCTTACAAATATATGTTGAATATTAATTATAGAAACTTATCTTAAATATCCCATAAAAGGGTTTTTAAGAATTACTTGGAACATATTCAATTTTCAATATCTCTGATAATGGATTAAAAAGGAATTTTAAAGTAAATATTTTCGTTTTAATTGAGAAACGAACAGATTCCATGTAGTTTTAGGAAGTTATGTTATTTTAGCTAAAGTTTTTCTTGCAGTGCCGTTGAGCCCAGCTGTACACCTTTAATATGGGAGGCATGTCGCCTCCTTCCTTTCCGATTCCACTGTGTAATCACGACCAGGTTCACTCCCTACCTCCCTAAAACTCCATCCCACCACATAGCATATCCCAGATCGGTTCAGTTCGCAGCTCTATGGCTGCACGCTTATTTGTTTGTTTGTGGGCTCCAAACTGGTACTGGCATCCGTTCCAGGGCGTTCACTGTACACGGGTACAGTCCTCTCTCCTGCCTTGGTGTTTTTCCTGATTTTTCTCCAAAGGGCGCACGTCCAACTGGTTTGTCTAGTAACGAGTACGTACGTGCAACGCTCCCCACCGCTTTTAATGCTTCTGTTGGGTTCTTAGAACCCTGTTGTTTTCCTTTCGGCTCTATCTGAATACCGATCGAGCCCCCTCTTCCAGTTTGGCTAGGAGTCAAGTTTACTTACCTCGCCGCAGTTCTGTTTGCCAAGACTTTCGGCGTTATGGAATGGAACTCTGGCGGAAACTCTGGAGGAAATCGTTTCTATAAGCCGATTTGCTGCAGGCGAAGACGGAAGGAAGTTGATCAAATGATGATGCGTGGAAAATATTAAACAGCGGGAAATGCTTGGCAGTCGGTTCAAAGACCTCCCTCGGATGGGAAATGGGAAATTTGGGGACTCATGAATTTTAATGTGGTAAATACATGAAAGTGGTAAGAAAATAGCTTACTAAAGGCAGACAAATTGGCTTTCATTAATAGAAATGTATAGGAAAGGTCACATAAATGACCATTAGGAACATTAGCTGCATATTAACTTCTTTTTCCCAATTACAAAAATTGTAATTTTATATTTTAAAGAAATTCTCCAAAGTAGGTATTTTCATACTCCCCCTTGACTTTGTAAACTGTTCGATTAGTTTCATAGTTTTATTACCGATCGTAAAAGTTTCAATACCTAATAAACGTTTAGTAAACCATAGTCACGCCCATTTGGAAAGTCGAGTGTTTCGCCCACGCAGTCGATGCCAAATTGAGATCTTGCATTTTATGGCTAATTGATTTTAATCTCGACTGCCTCCTTGGTGGTCACAGAATCAGCACACAAATCCCTATACATTACACTTAAATACAGGAAGAGCAGAAAAAAGAGGCCAAAAGGTAAATACAGATATATCACGATAAGCAGGACATTTTGCGCATCATCATCTTAATTTTGGAGAGCAGGTTCCAACGAGATCTTCATCCCGGGGCAAATAATTATGGCAAACGCAGATTAGTTGCGGATGGATGGCTTCAGAAATCTATGGCCAGTTATCAATGGCACCCACAGTGAGGTCCATACTGCTATATCTGAAGTTTCGGATCTTCCAGATGATAAACGCTTCAATGAACGGGACTGTCAACAATGAAATAGAAGTGGAGTGAGAGCAGCAGCAAAGGATTTCATTTAGTTTTATTTATTTTCTTTGCCAGTCAGCTGACTGACCCGAGTTTCAGCCCACTTGAGGTCCAGCCGAACCCAAGATAATATCTGGTATAACTCCACCTCCTATCCTCGTTGCATGGATTTTTCTATTTTCTATTTTTCTGAATTCTGTTATCTGGGATAGAGCAAAACGGCAGAGGACAAAGACATTTTTTGGCGCTCTTTTTCTTGGGTTGGACTTGGTAAAGAAAAATTTTACTGTGAAAGGATTTTTGAGCAACCTTTTAAGAAAAGGATTTGCCGCACTGCTGTTCATTTTTCGTTAGCCGCAGAACCAAAGCCAATAACTCTTAACAGTGTGTGCGCATTTCGTAGTTGGTATCTGCGAACTCACATCGTGAGTTGGGCCGGCTTACGGCTTATATTTCCATTTCTCATTTCCTATTTCCAGAATTTGCATGTGTGGGCTGAAACAATATTCCACCCACATAGAACCGGGAATATTCATTAACCAAAGCCAAACAAAACCAAACAAAACCCCGGCCAAGTTAGTTATTCTCTCGATGCTTTCCTAGCAATATTTTCAAGTTAAAGCAGGCTTATCCCGGTCGCAAATCCATACCCTGCTGGCCGGGACCTATTGTAATTTGATTAACTATCCACAAAAGCAACCTGTAGCTGTTCAGTTACAGTTCGGATAAGAGCTCGAGTTAGATCGTTTTTCTGCATATCTAAGCTGGATCTGGAACCCGAGACCATCGAGGCCACACATGCTGGACTAATAGACCAATGGACCTATGGACCGAGGTCCATTCAGTCGGAAGTAAATGTGCGAAATTGCTTTGTTTCCATATGAGATCATCTGGTTTTTGTTGTGCAAAATTCGAGCTGGCAGATGCCAACTAGTTTTCCATATACCGCATTCCTATATGGTATATATCGATCCATTGAGCAATCTGTCGTCAAACAGTTGCCGCCCTAAGTCCTCGTGCTCATCCCCGGACAGGTTCGGCTCATATGCAAATTATGTCCAAATTGTTCAACTTCCTGGAAGCCTGCACTCAACCAATAGCTCTCCGTAAGTATTCCAGATCGGGTTTTTTGTTTTTTGCACAAGTGTTTCCATACCACCGGAAGTTTTTATGATTTTTTCCCGGGAACTTTGAACAGTAGCTGACTTGCGTAATGTTTTGCTTTCCTGAAGATTTTATTGTCTTTTGATTTCTAGTTTTATTGTTTCGCAGGACCTAAGCTCGTGCAGATCCCTTGGAAGAGGCGGCAAAGATATATGGGGAAAATGCATAATAGTTTTTCACACTCTGCCGTTAAAATCTAAAGGTCGATGGATTTTGACTTGAATGTAAATTACTTCGATTGTTTAAACAGAGTGTTAAGAGCTAGGAATTGCTTTTGTCTTCAGGAATTATATTTTCTCAATGTGTTCTTTAAAGGAATTTCAACAACATTCGAAGGGAATTGATATATGGCTTTAGATAGTAGATAAGATATGGATCCTTTTTGTGTGAATAAGTAATGTAATGGTTTAATCTCAGCCTAGATACACATAGCATTTATTTCTTAGTTTGTAATTTTATAAAGTTAAAAAAATGTGTAATCTACGAAAATACAAACTAGCTATTTTTGTTAACAAACAAACAAGTGCCGGTCCGTTTGACTATTTTGTGTGCTTGACCAATTGAACACAACTTCAAAGATCTAACCGAAAGGTTGTAAACCGCAAGAATCTATGTAATTTTGCCATCTCATTGGGGCATGCTAATTTCCTTTGGCCAGAGTCCCAAAGAAATGAGTTGTAAATGAGCAAAATTAACTTTTTGCAAACAAATCCTTGACAGTCATAATGTCCTGGGCTCCTCGAACCGCAGGAGTGATGCTGTCACAATGCTTTGAGGTAACTAAGGTTCCGCCAGGAGATCATTAATAAACCTTTTTGCCAGGAGCCAAAGATGACACATGAAACACACCGACTTTCCAACATTCTAATGATAATATCATCAAAGGATTTTCAACCCATAACGGTAACCAATCGATTCGCCACCAAATAGATATGTGCATATAAAGCCCATCTTTAGATGGAAATCAAACAGTAAGCACACGCCCACGTCTACAACCACAACTAACAAGCCGTGAAATTATTTTTTATTTTTCGGGTATATGTATCTAATGGGCGATGCATAAATCGGTTGGTTATGAAAAGGCAATTAAGTGAGGGCAATCAGGGAGTATAGGAGGATCCTTCTGAAATTGGTTGAATGACCCCCGAGATGATCGTGAGAATCTGAGTAACCCTTCGAGTTCTGAATTTCTGAAGAGGTTACACACTAAAAATTAGATGATTGCGTTTTACTGTGTGTCATTAAAATCGGACTATTTGTCTGCGATCTCTTGGAGTGTTTCCAGCGTATCCATCGATTCCATTTCATTTCACATCCACCGCCTAGCTCAGCAGTTTTTCCGTTAAGGAATCAAAACATATAATTTTCCCCCTCCTTCAGAAAGGGAGAGCCAACAGGTATGAGGTGCGAGGCAGAAGTAGAGCTGAGAATCTCGGGGCATAGAAGAAAATCCAATACATACAGGTAGGCTATATACATATAGTGCCCGAACCGAACAATAGAACCTGTTTGACGGAGGGGAAAGTCCAACTGGAATAGCTTCCTCTCATATAAGAAGACCTGCTGAGATTTCCTGCCACAAGGAAATGGGAAAAACAAACCCAAGAGCAGAAGGATGGGCAAAGGAAAAATGATAAATGGTAAGCAAACAGGTTGAGGACAGGTAGTAAGGGTAGGGGTAGGGTAGGCTTAGGGGCGTTTGGAGGGGGTAGAATCAGAGGACTGAATCTCCCAGTAGCCTCGAGGCCCAAGTTCGAAGCGAGGCCTGCACGTGGACGCCCAGGATCCATATCCATCCACGAGATGATGAAGCCTTTTCTTCTCTATGCGCACTGCGCACTTTCAAACGTCAAAGATCCAATAACGAGTTTTGTATTCAAAACCCATCGATGGAATGGGGGAGAGAAAACGAGTTGAGGATCTTGTGGTTTTTATGGGGTTTGGCTTTTTCACAGATTACCAAATTATTTTCCATTCTTCGCCGTTGCGCAGGCGTTCCAATGTAAATGACCAAACAAAGGAATGGCCGGGAATGTGTGATTTGGCCTGGGAAAATCGGGAAAGGGTCGCTGGAGTCCGGCACTCGGACCTTGGATCCCAAACACAAAAAAAAAACAGTTCTTATGAGCTGTGCTCTATACTTAAGTATACATAATGTAGGCATTTGTAAAGTCATATATGCATTATTCATAAGGCCAGTTTTTAGGGTAAAATCTAATTATCAGACCAGAGCATTAACAATAAAAATCAATATGAAAATCATTATTTAGTAATCATTATTTGCCGTTTAAGAACTCATTATCAAAACTAGTTGGTCAAGTTAAGAGGTGATTTGAAGTAAGCCCATAAATAATATTTAATAAACTTCACTAATAGTAGGTAACTGTAACTTTCAATTCATAGATAACATATTTGTATTTGTAGTTAGTTTCAAACTTTTACAAAAACATTTATGGCCAGAAATGTATTTTTTCATTTACTGGGAAAAGTAACGATTTTGTGACTTCAGACACCAGACATAAATATCAGAATTCAGATGGTCCGACATCTCGGGATTGTTTTCATTTCATTACCATGTAAATAAAAGATTCAAACACATGTGGACAATGTTGCAGGACAACGGCGGCATAAACAAAACCCGATCGCAGGGGTTTAGGACTCAATAAATTGCCGCTGATCCTGGCAAGTCGCGACTTTTGACCCAAAAGCCGAAGACAATTCACTGGTCGCTGCTAATGAGCAGTCAGAGCCAGAGGTTATTTGAGATCTTATCAAAACAGAGAAACACAGACTCAGAAATCTGGAAGGATAACGGTAGCGGCGATCGGTTTTCATTAGATCCTTTTTGGCGCTGCCGCCCGTTTTGTTTACGGCTATGTGTTTATTAGGGGCATCCAAAGGACAAAAAACGGAGGAGAGTTACGAGCGGGTCTTGAAACTCGAGTCGCCAGTGCGGAATCCTTGAAGTGGTCAACCTTTGGAAACCCGGCCATATGTCGTCGTCATCCTTGTCTCTGGTGATATATGCATCTTTTCATCCTTCTACTCCACTTTTTGGGTCTCCTGCTCGGGCTCCTTGGCATGTGGTGTTGATTGAGCAATTTGTGTGCTCCTATATGGTATATGGTAAATGGTGCTAGCGTGCTCATTGATTTGGAAGCTGTCAGCGTGGTTGCTCCAATTTCATGGCCGATTTGCTCAAGTGCATTCTAATTAATGAGCGCATCAGATTCGGCTTAATAACTATTTGGCCATGAAATTTGAGGACATCTGGCATCTTCCTCATTATCAAGGTTGTTGAAAGGGTTCTGTCCTTGTGTTTAACGGTTTGATTAACGGGTCAA
The DNA here is from genome assembly GCA_018153365.1 of Drosophila fuyamai. Taxonomy (NCBI): domain Eukaryota; kingdom Metazoa; phylum Arthropoda; class Insecta; order Diptera; family Drosophilidae; genus Drosophila; species Drosophila fuyamai. Next base: position 6,098,599 of record JAECXW010000116.1, on the reverse strand, counting down.
TTAGGATATTAAATATCTGAGTATGTTCTTGGCTTAAATGGTGTTAATAATTCGTGGAAGAGCTTTTCTTCCCTTAAAAAGGGTTTATATTATTTTAATTTCGGAAAACACATAGTTTTTGTTGTAACAAGTCAGGTAAATGTATTGTAAATTCGATTTAATTTAAAATATAATCTCATACAAAAAGTACATAACATTTGATCAGTTTTTAAAGGATGAGTAGCTCATTTTGTTAGTTTGCTGTGATAGATATGTACAATTTTCATTATGCTGGGAAAAACCTTTTAGCCTTTAGACTTTTGTCATAAATTTCCCCGAATCGAGCAATTTACGACCGCAAACATTATCTAATATGTGTGCGGCCACCCAACAATTGGCGCTGCCTTGAAAAGATCATTAGCAGGAATAAGATCGTAAAAATTCGTGACACGCGAAAATAAAGCAAGTGCCGCCCACAGAAAGTGCAACCAAAAAATCTAGACAGCCATGAAATTGCAACGTGGAGGAGTCGGTGCCATTAGTCGATCCCGAATCCCGATGGATGGATGGATGGACCTCCCGGGAAATCAAAATGTTCAATTGCACACAATTGCGGGCTCGAGTGGCGTGCAAAAGACAAAGGACGACAGAAGGATGACCGAGGCAACAAATTTATAGGGACACAAACACGGGCCGACTGTCGGCGTCTTAGAATCAAATGCACTGCGTCATCGGCGACCTCGGCAACCAAAATATATCATAAATGCACACAGGTTCTTGAGTCGCCTTTTATTTTCTGAGGTTTTGCCGCCTTTTATGAGTTTCACTATGTGGGGATGTGCTGGTGGTCGAGGCGATTCCTAGAAGCCAGCAAATACAAAAGGACTGGGCGAAAATATTATGAGAAAAAACACTGGGAGTTATTAAAGGAGTCCCTGTCACTTGTTAGTATTTCCCCAGTGCTATTTACACTTTTTAATATTTTTTTGTGTTAATATTTATTTATTTGCCTGATGGATTTGTTTGCCTGGGGGAGGCTGTTTGCTCATTGAGTTTGAGTTTTGAGGGATTTTCTGGTTGGTGTGAAGGAGTTGGCAAGCCGATTATGATTTGCCACCACACAAGTCGAGGTCAAGACATGGTAACGCGGGTTTTATGGAGGATTTCGGCGCAGGATTTTGACTAACGTGTCAAATTGACAGCAGGACACTTTTTCGTCCCCGACACTGTTCCAATTTCGCACGGTATGGTTGCAATACCTGCGCCTAACCCACGCAGCGATCGGTGCGGGGACTCCTGTCCAGAGATCCCTGTTCGATGCAGGCGATCCAGACACTCCGCTCATTAAGCGTTCTCCTGGCTGGCGCCTATCCTGCAGTGTCCTCTCAGTTTGGTGGCTTTGCAATTAACTGCATTGTTTTTAGTTTTTCGGCCCGGGCACACGCGCAACGAGTGTCCCTTTCGAAAGGACTCTGCTGCGACACTCGCTGCGTTTTTCACATTTTTCACTCCTTTGCAGGGTAATCTAATCGCGTTTCGCTCCCTTTTCTTTTACCCTCCACCCGCTGCTTAATTGCTGGGCTTAGAGGATTCAGGACACAGGACATCTACTCCAACATATGGCTGAAGTTCTGCCGATCAAGTAGTTGATCTCAAACGCCCCCCATTTAGTTGCCAAAAACGTTGGCCAAAACATGTGCTGGATAAAGTGCTCCTGTGGAAACGCCCTCGCTCCATAAACATTTTATTGATTTCCCAACCTATAAAAGATGAGACTGCCAGGCCGAAAATCAGGAATACATATCTACCTGCCAACAGGACCGATCCTCTGCACTTGAACTAATTGACAATTGAAAGGTGAGAGATCGCAGTTAGCTGATAGGAGCAACGGATTTTTGCTCGTCTTTGTGCGTCGAATTTATTGCGTTTGTCGAGAGGTTCGTCCTTTGTTTTCGGCAGAGGTTTCCCACTGATCGCACCAAAACAAAGTGCCAGTTTCTTGCTCTGACATGGACTATTAATTTGATTTTTATGTGCACTTGCTCGGCCCTCGCCGCCTCGATCGTTTTATGGCAGTTTAATATTTTTGCGCCTCGTCTTTGTTCGAAGGAAGCCACACAGGGACCTCCGAGGTTCAAGAGTACATGGTATATACGACCTACTTATAGGGTTACACATATATAGGTACAACGATCGATGGTGTAACTCGATCGCTTTTTGGCAACTTTGCTGCCCTGAGCACATGTTGCTACGTGCCTCCAAAGCTGGAATCCCCTCAAGTGTCCATTGATGTGAGCTTCCTGCTGCTTCGACAGCTACTGGGAGGATTTAGTGCCCTTTTAATGTGGGAATATTGTGATCAACACGAAAATTATGATTATCTTTGGAGCAGAGCACAAAATGTATCGAGTTCAACCAGGTTCCAGTGAATTCCCCAAGAAAATGTCAACAAATCGGGAAACAGTGAAGTTGCTCTTGAAACTCTGGGTTCATTAACACTGTTTTTAAGGATTGAAGATAATTACTTTGGAATGATCGATAAACAACCATTAAGTGGAACAAATCTTCTCAATATATGTCAATAAAATTGATGATTCTCTTAAAAAGTCCAACCCAGAATCATTAGATCAAATTAAATGTAATGGGTTTCGGAAGATATCCGTCTATATCAGTGTAGAATTTTCTGCTTTTAAAGATCGGCTCCTTTTCTGTTCTAAAGGATATCTATCACGAATGAAAATGTAAAAATATAAATTCTGCTTTTATGAAAATAAATTGATATAATTTTTTGGTAATACAGTAAAAATTAAATGGCTTTCTGTAAAGTACGTTTGATACCACGATTATTTGGCTTACATTTTAAACTACAATTGTATTAAAAGGGAAATTTTTCATTTGTCTTCCTGTGCAACATTCGAATTCACTTGTAGTTCTCCCATCTGGAATTCAAAGAAACAGATCATGGCAAAGCCAAGCTCACACAGCTGGCGATCGAGTAGGACCACCCCAAAGGAATCAAACTTTCCAACCTTTGTGCAGCGGGCGGAACTTCCCACCGAGTTGGTTCCACTTGAAGAGGTTGCCATATGGCGCCGCCTACGATACCAGGACACCGAATAGATTCCGCCACCCATGTCCTGGCCTGTTTCCGAAATTAATAATTGCAACATTTCGCAGTAAGTGCAACCAGAAGTACAGAGTTTTCGAGTCACACATGGAGTCCAGGAGTCAGTTGGTCAGTTTTATGGGTGAATTACCAGATCGGCAGGGGCTCTATGGCCCAGGGGCACAAAGCAAACACCCACCCATGTGTGGGCCAGATGAGAGGTCCTTGCGTGCGTGACCGTTACAAACAAGCCGCCCGATGACTCAGTGCTATCTACCATATAGTCTGCCATATAGCCAGGATCAAAACGCGGGTGCGCAGGCGCGCGTCAGTTGGTCTGCAAGTCCTAACCCTTAAATGCAGCCGGCGAACTCAAAACTCAAACTCCCTCGCCCAGTAAACCACCCTGTTCTAGTTTAAAATACTGCCCAAAAACCTACACCTCCTATCTGAAAGTATAGAACCAGCCGCTGCTGACGCGCCCACATTGCCCAAAGTTGTTATCCTAGAATATTTTTATTTTAATTGTTATGCTGATGTTGGCACGAGCCAAGTCGGGCGGGAGTGGCATATGTCCTGAAAAACATCCGTGTGGAGTGTCATTGACTGGCGCTGCTGTTGTTTTTTGGCGCCCAATTCTCGAAGGAAAACTCCCTGCGATCGGGGGTTGTCGCCCAAGGAAAACTGTTAGTTCTGCCACCGCCACCGCACCACCATCCACATTATATCACCACCACCGAATGCACGGCACCACCGATCATCGGAGCGCGACCAAATTATGCTCAAGTTGCTGCAGCGCTTCGCTGACCCTGTCTTTTCCTTTTGCATTTGCGTTTGGGCCTTAAACTTCGACTTCCACCTCGACTTCTTCTGGCCGGCGACCTTTTGGGCCGCGTTTTGTGGAGTGGGTATGGGCCAAGAGCACGCGCTTCCACAACCATTTCCTCAACTTCCTCGAGTGCACCCGAAATGTAATGAGTCGGCTATGTCAGGTGCATATGCATGATGTACCGAGAGAAAAACACCTTACACTATAATGGAGCAATCTACTTTTGTCTCCTTTAATTGTACATCCAAGAATAAGGACTTTTGAATACACCACAGTTGAAAATAGTTTCTGAAAAAATACTTGTATGAATTTACATACACCTCGTTTTCTAATCTGCTTTAAAAAGTTTTTTTTTAAGTAACTTGGAGATCAAGTCCTTTTTCCATTTTAGCAATATAACAAATAAAATTATTTCGGAATTATTTTAAAATTCTGCTTAAATAATTATTATAGCTTATTGGCCCCTGAACTAATAGTAAGAGAAGTTTTTTCAAGCAACTAATTTGTATTTAAAATTAAAATATTGTCAAAAAGCGATCCTTATCTCAAGTTCTGGTCTTAAAATTATTTTGTTTTTGCTTTCGATTAGATGCTTTGGTAACATTTTTCTCAATGTAGAAAATAAATAAAATTAATGAATTAAAAGATTATAATTATTAAGTCATAACAATTGTAAATAAAATCTTGAAAATTAAGGGATTTGTCAAAACGCAATATAAATTCTATGTTTTTATAGTTCTTTATTATATTTTATATTTGCTTTTCGTTACATCCGTTGCTAGCATTTGTCTTAGTGTAGACTCGAAATGACCCCGACCGCGACCCCAACCTTCAATGGGCTATGAATTTTCTTGGTTTCTGGCTCTCTCGCTCCTTCCGCCTGGCTTAGCCCCGTCTCTTTCTCGGGCGCGTAATTACAGCGGCCAAGTCGAAGTTTTTCCTTATGGGCCAGGTCAAAGTGCCTACCACTGCCACTACCACTGGCACTGCGACATCAGCGATCGACTCCCAAGCGGTGCTCATTAGACCAAAGCATTTCCAGGCCGCATAGAGGGTGCATAGACATCTGTAGCACGAGCTATGTCCTTATGTTTAGCGCATTTCGTTGTAATATAATTTGAAATTTTGATCAGGTGTTTCTTTTTATGCATTTTGGCTTTCTTCGTCCGGGGAAGGGGCAGTGGTTCAAAGGGGAACTAGGAGCGTTGAGGTCGCCGGACCGTGTAACGCAACTGCAAGTGGCTGCCCGTCTTGGCTCAAAATGCTCAAAAAACGGGCAGGAAACCCGAGGAAAAAGCGCGCAATTTCGGGTGGTTCTTGAGCTGGGCTATTTAGCATTTGAACCGTGTCGTGGGGTCTACTTGAGGGTATGCCAAAAGTCTGATTTCGCAGGGAAACAGGTGTGGACAGGTTAGCTGCAAATGTTTGACCGGTAACTCGGCAACATAAAAGTAAACAGATCACATTTATTTGTAAAATGGAATACCATTGCTCAAGAACTTTCCATAACTTATAATATGTCTTTAACTTGTTTAAGACAACCTGATGGAATACTGTTTTAAACCAGCCTTCAAAATAAGGGGTTTATTTGCCTTTACAGGCACTTCCTGTAGCACCATATATATTGTGAAATATATTCCGAAGACAATGCCCACACTACACCCATTTTTTCAGCTCAATCTGCATCGCCCACTCCCGGAGATGTGGGCACTCCTAGTCGATTCCCTTGGCAACACGCCAACCTGATCCAATCCTCCTTCGTCGGCATTGCTGTGAACTTATTGAGCAATTTTATTTTTTGGGCGGCAGACGTTGCATAAATATATCGTTTGCATGGGGAGTCGGAGTCTGTGTGTGCAGACGATGAGTGCAATGCGAGTACTAATGAGTGCCAGATCAAAGTCAATTTCGGAGCCCACGTAAAGTCACGCAATATTGTGTGGAGGCAGGAGGCCAGGATTGAATCAGAATGGGGAGCGTCGGCAAATTATAATGCAGGTTGCCCTTACAGAGGGCATTTGAAGTCAAAGATATGCCAATGTTTTGAACATATGATAAAACCAAATAATATTTTATACGGCCTAAAGTTTCTTAAAGTCGACGTATCCTTTATTAACGTATAAATCTTAGTAAAGTCCTCAAATGTATCTGAAATCGATATTTAATATTCTTAAAAGTTTAGAGCTGCAAATACAACTCAAGTTTTAAAATCGTGATCGTCAAAATATATATAAATGTTAAGACTTTTACATTAATTCAAATTTGTCTTGGAAAATATTTTAATAAAAATCCAATGAAAAACTTAGAGCATCTTAACCATCGACTTGCTGCAATTTTGATGTCTCCTCAATTTCTTCTTGCAATTGTACAAAGTTCTTTTGTTATGGCGATGTAGAGAAAAGCGTGCAGCGCACGTACCTACAAAATGATGATCCCGGCAAATTGAGTTCTGGCTGAATGGGTTTTTGGGAGTGCTTACGAAAATTGCCGAAAAATGAGCGAAAACGTGCAATCGAGCACATGCAAATCGAAATGTGAGCTTGAAGAGGGGTTTGTGGTCGGACCTCGAACTGAAACTGATCCGCTTAACTTTCCTGACCGGAAAGTGCATTAAAATCTGACCGGCGGACAATGGCTAGGAATTTAGGAAAAGGTTAAGCGGTCCAGTCCGGTAAAACAAACAACTCGAAGGCAAATAACAATGGAAAACCCAATGCAGGCTTTTCTAATGCAATTAAAAATTTTTTGTGTCGTAAGTCAAATGCGAATCGAAGCGTAACCCGTTGGTCAAGCCAAGTGTTTGTTTAGTTGCGGTCAGTTGCGTTTGCTCAAAGGACCAGCGATGGGATATTGTGTAACTGATCCCGGAACCATCCTGCTCCTTTCCCAAAAGGGGTCAGCAAATCGCGTTAGGCCATCGAAATGTTGAAATTAAGCGTTAAATGGAAAAACAAAAGCTTAATCTCAAGAACAAGGCTATGAAAAGACAAACTAAGCGGCGCACAAAGGAGTCATAATTGCGAAGGGGTCATTCATGCATTCGCGGCATTCGCGTCATTGCAGGGGTTGCAATGGGTTAAGATAATGGGTGGTCGTGGACCCACCCAGTCGGACCAGGGAATAGAATCGGATCTCGATGGGGTGGACACTTGAACCCCGAGCTGGTCAACGGCGCATTTATGACAGCTACCGTTCGTTACTATCAACCGGTTTTCCACCTTTCTCAAGCTGCGGTTATTTGCAGAGTTTTGACGCTGGCCGCGTAATGAAGATAAACGATTTACAATAAAATTTTATTGTCTTTACACCACCGGACTGCGAGTTTCGAGGAGCTGGTCAAGGATATTAATGATTGGCTGACCACCGCCAAGGAAGAAAACGATAGCCATGCGGGACAGGGCCCGACTAATAATGCATTCAAAAAGGTGTCTAATGCGCAAATCCTGTTTATATAGGACAGCCAGCATGAAGTCGATAAGAAATGGAACCTTCTCAACTGTCAAGGATACAAATGTGATTTTCCTTGCGCATTTCATTTGCATAGTTTAAGTTGAATAAGAGATATAATAATAAATAGCACCATGACTATCATCATCTTTAAAATTAGTCGGTTTCTTAGCATAGTGTCGCCGCATTAAGAGTATCGAGTCGCGTCTGATTTTAGAACTAAGATGGAATAGGACTTTATTCTTAATTCGTGTTAATAACTTATATAATATAACTTATATAATATAACTTAATAATTACAACCATATTGATTAAATAGGGTTTATTTGTTTGAATATTAACCATATAAATAAATGGAAACAATATTAATTGTCTAATTTTTTCAATTTGTTAAAGGATTTTAAATACGGCCACCCTAGTTGTAAGAATAAAATTTACTTATTTACTTACTTTCCGTGGTCATGTAAAATAGTCGTAGAACGGCAGGTACCGTAGAGTAGCGCTAGATGGCGTTTAGGAAAGTAGTGCAAAAATTGGCTAAAACAATTTATTGAGTTCTGCTAATATTATTAATAAAAAGTCCTAGTATTAAAAAATTAATAAGAAATATTTTTTTCGTTTCCAAAGAACCTATTCAAAACAGCAGTTTTTAATTCCGTTCTTGAAATTATCCGAACTCAATTTTAAAAGTCTTTTTGCTATCCTAATTAAAAATTTAGAAGCGTTAAGTAGATATTAAAAAATGTATATTTGCTTACCATGGCAGCCCTTTAACATACCCGCTTTCTACGAAAACTATATGTTCGGTTGGAAAATTCCTTCTTAATAGCTTCATTTGTCAACTAAAATAGATCTGATCTCATTAAGATTTTGCAATACAATAGTAAGTAAACTTAATAAAAAACAGGAAAGGAAAGCTATCTTCGGGCGGAGCCGAAGTTGATATACCCTTGCAGAATATTCTGTAAATAATATTCTCCAATATTATTCATATGATGCATTCTTAATACTCATAAAAATCCCAACTTCCTAACTTTAAAAACACCAAAGTTATGGCATTTTCAATCGTTCAGTTATATGGCAGCTAAAGGATATAGTCGGCCGATCCCTATAAAATTTTGTAGGTCGGATGCATTCTTAATACTCATAAAAATCCCAACTTCCTAACTTTAAAAACACCAAAGTTATGGCATTTTCAATCGTTCAGTTATATGGCAGCTAAAGGATATAGTCGGCCGATCCCTATAAAATTTTGTAGGTCGGATGCATTCTAAATACTCATAAAAATCCCAACTTCCTAACTTTAAAAACACCAAAGTTATGGCATTTTCAATCGTTCAGTTATATGGCAGCTATAGGATATAGTCGGCCGATCCCTATAAAATTTGGTAGGTCGGATTGATTGGCCAAATAAAAAAGCCATAGAAAATCCCAACTTCCTAACTTTACAAACACCAGAGTTATGGCATTTCCTATCGTTCAGTTATATGGCAGCTATAGGATATATTCGGCCGATCCCGGCCGTTCCGACTTATATACTGCGTGCAAAGGAAAGAAGGGTGTGTGCAAAGTTTCAATTCGATATCTTTAAAACTGAGAGACTAGTTCGCGTAGAAACAGACAGACGGACAGATGGACAGACGGACAGACGGACATGCTTATATCAACTCAGGAGGTCATCCTGATCAAGATTATATATACTTTATAGGGTCGGAGATGTCTCCTTCACTGCGTTGCACACTTTTGACCAAAATTATAATACCCTCTGCAAGGGTATAAAAATGTTGTCGTTTTCCCCCTTGCCGTTTCATAAGTCATTTTTAATAGGTACAGAACCAATACAATATTTTGTGTATATTCAAAATTAATTATAAAGAAGTCCTTGGTTGCATTCACGAATAAAAAGCGACCCAAATAAAAAACAATATTAAAATTGATTAATAGAGAATTGAATTACAAAAGGCAATCCACATTATATATATTGAATAACCTTTCGCCAATTAATTGTTCAAAAATTTTTCAAAAATTTAGGTAACTTTATGAAACTATCTTCTTAAGTATCCAAACATTTTTGCACATTCTTAAGATGGTTTCTGCTCGATCACCATTATTTAGTGAAAGGTAAGTTTCAATTAACTTATAGCTGTGTTTACTTAGCGTTTTTATTTTGTGCACGGGAATTCATGTGAACCATTTATCTGAATGAGAATTACATTATTCTAGGGTTATCAGATTTCGCGTTCGACAAAACAAATTTAATACATTTCTTGGTATTACAAACTAATTGATAATTTTAATTGGGCTGATTTACTTAGTCTAAGTATCAAAAGGTTCTAATCAGCTTTCAGAAAATTATTGTGAACATGGAGATTGCCGGTGATTGAATAAGTAAGGTTATCGCAATATTTATATGTATAAATAATCACACAGAGTATAAAAATGGGGCTCCAAAGGAAAATATTATTCAGTTTCAAAATGAAAATACTTATTTTTCTACTGCTTCTTGCAGTTTTCTGCATTTTTGAAGTCAGCGCTAGTGTCGATTGCTGTTTTGATGGTGTATTTGCCTATTTATCCGATAACTGCGAGGGCAAAATCGTGCCCGCTATATTTTGTTCAGATTTTCTCTTCAATAAATAATTATACAAGACACCGAGATAAAATGTAGTCGAAGAAAAGTATTTGATATACTACATTACAAGCGGTGAAATGGAAAAGTTTTATAGACGGAGGACTGTAAGACGATAATCGAAAAATCAATAAAGGCAATATCGAAATCAAATAAATCTCCAATCTCACAGAGATTCAAAAACCAATTTATTACATTTTTATGAGTTTTAATCTGCGGCACGTAATCTATATTATGAAATTGAGCTTGCAATGCTCGGCAATTAATTGTTGGACCAAGGAGGAAACTCCTGCCCGGGGCATTCCGCGATTTCATCGGATAATGCCCGGCTTAATTGCACGAAACTTGCCAAAATATCGGGTAATGGGGCCCCTTATGTATTCGAAGGACTGAATATTGCCACCCTCGGGGTTCACCCCAAGATTGCAAATTTTCTATGGGGTTGATGGGGTCCGCTTTCTGCAGAAACCCCACATATGGCGTGTTATTTTGCTTACGCATCGATTAGCATCTAACTTCAATAAAGTCCCCCAACATTTGGGGAACTCCCTGGGGTGTCCAGCGCTGACCCATGCCAAAAAAATACTTTTAACCAGTTCTGCTCACTCGGAAACCCGGAGCACTTAAAACCCCTAACCCGTGTGTATTGGGGGATATAGTCTGGGATTTCAGTTCCTTTATGCGTCATTTTGATGTCTGCTCGAAGGGTTCAGAAGGCCGCTGCTGCCTTTGACAAACGAAAATATTTTTATTAAAATTAAAATGCTTACGCAGACAGAGGCAACGGGTTGGTTTTGTGGTTTTATTTTTTCTGGTGCAATGGCAACCCTTGGAGCCTTTGTCTATGCATGAATTACGGGGAATCCCCGGCTGCTGCATCCGTACAATTCTATATTAATATTCGGCGCAGTCTAGCCGCAAAATTGTAATCCTTTTAAGTGAGACCAGCAGAGGGCCAGACATCAGCGAATCGTTTAATCTTTTTATTGAATTGCCCTCCAGTTTTTGGCAATCGAAGGGATTCGTGGAGTCAAGTTCGCATCTGTTTGGCGGACATAAATCTAATTTTCAATGGCCTCTATGTGACTCCCTCGACTCCGTATGCAAATCGCCATATCGGCTTACTGTTGTCATAACAATTCCATTAACAAGGACTGCCTGTCTGGTTTGGCATATTTATGAGCCTAGGAAATTGAATTGAATTATTCAGAGCGACAAAAAGGAGGCCTCTAATCCACATGTCGATTGTATCGTTACTGAAAATGAATTGGATTGGCAAGGGTTTCCTTCCAATTCAAAATATGCCGGCCTTCCTTCTTGGTTTACAAATTGTTGTTAAATGTATTTTATTCCAAACGGCCGCCAGATCAACCAATCAGCTAAATAATGAAAACTTTTTTGGGGAAATGCCCCAAAACCGCACAAATGCAATGTGTCTAGTCTGGTCGACGCCACACGCGCCATCGAGCATAATAAATCCGATTCGTATCTGATCTATCCCAACATCAGGGGTTGACATTTAAATTAACACCCAAATGTGGGAATGTGGAGTTGGCTTTTGGGGTTGAATCAGGACCTGTCGACAGGGCTCTCCTTAGTCCTTTCGGTTAGCTGCTGGGAGTTGGTCGTAATAAAAGGCTGTTGCTTTGGTTTTGACATTTAGTTTTATTTTTCGCTGTAAATTTTCATCGATACAAATGAAAATGGAAATTTGAGTATAACTATCATACTATTAAATTTCTTTTAAATTACATAATATTAAACTAGATGTTTGCCATTAAATTTCTCTGCTTTAGTTCCATTCTTTGTTTGCTTGCTGTTTTTGTTTTGTTTCCCTCAATTGTCTAGTTGGTGTATTTATTTTTACACAAATCAAAAGGTCTCTGGTTAAGGATTAAGCACATCAACTAAACACTATAAAGCAGGGTATCGTATGGTTCTGTGGAGAGGGTATATAAAGCATATAGTATATAAAGACGACGACAGATGGTCGAACACAACAGAAATGCAACGATAATACAGCAAAGTACGTATAGAGTTGACTAAACCAAACCGCGTGAACTATTAATTTAAATTAGAGACTTCACTAGAATCTGTATGTTTACAGTGTGAGAGTGTGTGTTTATTTCTCCATATGTGTGGGTGTTTCTCGTATGTGAGTTTGTGTAGATGTTTTGTTTGAGGGAGATGTGTCGGTTGCCGTGGCGAAAATTCAACATATTTGAAATGTATGTTTGAATGATTCGATGTTTCTGCAACCACTGGCATTTGGAATTGGATTAAGTTTGTTTTAGATTTTTAGTATTTTTTTGGTTTCGGCATCTGAGGATGCCGGCTTCACTCCTTACGCGCCTGACGCTTGCGAGTTTTTGTGGTAGTTTCCTAAAGATACAAACATTAGTTTAGCATGGAGTAGTAAGATATTAAAACTTTCTGAACAAACCTCAGTCTGTGCGGGCTCTTCTTGATTCTCCGCCGCCTTGGTCTCCTCATTGTTATCATCTAAATCAGACTTTTTGTTCTTCTTGGGACTAGCGGACAGCGGCGTGCTCTCCTTGCTGGAATCTCCAGCAGCGCGATCGCTTTCCTCCTCCTCTGCCTCGGGCTCATCATCCGGTTGCGGTTCGTCGGACTTCTTGGCTGCGGCAGCAGCCTTTTTGGCAGCCGAGTCCTATTAATTAAAAACATTATTAGAAAATCAAATCATAAATATAACTTAAACGAAAGCTCTGACCAAGCTACTTTACCTGACTCTTAGCGGTACCAAATCTACAGTAGATGGTGATAGCAACCAGCGCCACAATGGCCACCAGGCCAATACCCCAGATCGAGGGATAGGTCTTGGCTAGCTCGACTACCTTATTCACAAATGAATCCTACGAAATGAAAAAGCCAAATGTAGCAGTAACAGTTACGGGTGCAATGTGCAAAGGCCAAAATGACAGTGTAAATGTGGGTGTACGTATTTCTAATTTAAGAGCGTAAAATAAGGCCCGGGGCCAACCTCTTTGGCGCGTCGGTAAAGATAGAAAACATAGCAACTGGCCGGAATGAGCAGGTACAGGAAGTACAGAGCCCACCAGCCGGGCTTGTAGTTCATGCGGCGCATCAGGCGGTGCCATAGGGTTTTCTTCAGATCGGATAGAATGGTCACTCGATTATGTTTTCCTGTGTGTTTTTGTGGAGGAAACAGGGGGATGTTGGGACGGAACTTACCGATTCGCGATCGATGTAGCGACGCTTGATGTCGAAACTATTGGCGGCAAAGTCACGAGCTACCTCCACATCGTCGGTAATGATCAGATTGTCGAAGAGAATGTCGCTGGACATGGACCACAACTCCAGACCCACGGCGCTCTACAAAAAGAGCAAAATTATTGTTTTGCCAAGATCGACAAAAATCTCTTATAAAACACACTTACAATTGGCGTCATTTGGAAAGGCTTGAGATCCTCGAAGAAATCAGGATTGGCAATCTTCCTGGGGGCCCACTTGCCCTGGTAGTTGGGATTCTCGATCATCGGTGCACGCCACTTGCCCTTGTAGTTGGGATTGGGAATGAGCGGAGCCTTCCACTTGCCACAGCCGGCGGCCTTCTCGCAGACGGGATTGTCTACCAAAGGAGCCTCCCACTCGCCATCGATTTCGGAATCCCAGTCCTCGGGTTTGCTGGCCGTCGGATCGAAAATCATGTCGGGCTCTTCCTCCAGCCAACCATCGGGCATGACGGCACCGGTGTCGGGCAACTGAGGTGGAGCATCCTCGTCCCAGTCTTCGGGCTTATGGGCTGTGGGATCTGGGATCTTCTCGCGCTCGTCCCACGATTCTGGTTTGTGGTCATTGGGGTCATCGATTTCAGCAGACGGGTTAACCGGGGGCTTGAAGTCAGTCAACAGGGAACCCTCGTTGATAATCTTGTGGTCCACGCGAATCTCGAAGCTGTTATCGGGACGCACCACCAGCTGGTAGAGATGGGGTAACTTGTCTTTGAATGGCTCCTCTAAACGGTTCCTAAATGAAAATGACCAAAAACCAATTAATCATTGGGAGGATTCTAAATACAAAGCTTTGTTCCTCTTCACAAAGTCAGCCCATTGCTGGACACGATGGTGACGACGAAAAGCACAATGTGAAAAAAGGTCTATGACTTGATATTAAATTCGTATTTAAATGCTGTTTACATTTTTGTTCATATGTAATATTGAAACAGGCAACTAAATATATTAACTGCCAACTACTTCAGATGGGTATAACTGTTTAGTTTCTTTTTTTTAATAAAAAATCATATGCTCTTTTCATCACATTTAGAGAAAATTATAACGCTTGAATGAGCTTTCGTCGCTTGGTTTTTAATCTCACCAAGAGTTGTTTTTATTAATGGACTCACTTTGGCTTATTGCAGTGCTTCTCGGTGATTGTGCCATTAATTGGATTGACGTGACGGAATATGAAGTGCATTTTCACATCGTTGCCGCACTTGTCCGGTCCAAACATGATGGTATAGGGTGTCTTGTCATTGAACTACGAATAAACAGATTCGGATTCGGGGGTTGTTTATGGACTTTGGGGTTCGGGCAGCTTTGAGCTATGAGGGCATTGCCTCCCGCACTTACCGCTTTGAGTTGTTCCGTGTCTTTTCCGGCAGACAGAAGCTTCAGATACGAGCCGCCGCACTCCTGACCCTCCTAAAAAAATGTAGGGAGAAAGGGAATTGGTTCAGTAAGCGGGTATTAATTGGATTTGCCCGGCGGCTGATGCAATCCCAGAGCTGTTTGGTGGGTGACGAACCTGCAACGTGACCTCGTACTGCACCACCAGCGGTTTGTCTTGCTTGAAGTCGAAGGGTTGACGCAAAGGGGCGGATATGGCCGCATGTTTGGCCTTCGACTTGAGCACCAGACCCAGGTCATTCGCCCAAACGATGCGCTGGGGGGACTCCCAGTTCCAGATGCCATCGTACTTGGAGATCTCCTCGGCAATGTCGTCCTTCTTGGCCTGGGATAGCACCCACTTCTTCCTGGAGGCCTCCACATCGTCGAAGTGGTCCGCAAAGTGGAACTTCGTGGCATCGATCACCGGGCTCTCATAGGTCAATTTCTCATCGCCTTCAGTGGCAGCTGGTTCCTCCTGAAAGACATAATGTAAAACGTTAGATAAGAAGCTATAAAATCGGTAACACGCGGTTGTCAGTGAGGGAAAGTGATAATGAGAGTAAAAAGTGGATGGCGTGGTTTTAAATTGGAGAGCGCTACACCAGCGGTCAGAATAATAGCTAATAACTATAAAAACTAATTAACATTCTCTTAAAATCAATAAATTCCATATTTCCAATAAATTTTTTTCAAAAATGGATTAAAATTGGTTTTGCCAAATTTTTTTTAAATATTTAGAATTTCAACGTGGATCTCGTAATACAATCTTAATGGTGACATGAATTAAGAATTAAGTTATGGAGCTGATAAACGAGCTATTTTAGGTTGAATTAATTGAAAACCACACCCAACTGCTGATAGTTTTTACTATTATAATTTCTTGTAACTTTATCCCAATATTGTGTTTAGTGTTTCCATAAAGAGTGATATATTTTTGACTTTGCCTGTGGATTAACATTTTTCCCAAGCGCTAGGATTTTGAAGGTTTTTCAAAATCATCAGATTGAATGATATAATTTTTTGGGAAACACGCCCATTATTTTATCTTTTGTAGTTTTCTCTTAAGTGATGTAACCTGTGGAATACCAGATTTCTGCATTTTTATGGGTGCAATAAAGATGTAAAAAGCGCTATCTGCTTGACCTCATCTGTGGGTAAATATTTTCCCTCGCATTTGTCGGTGGAAACCCAAAAACAAACTCGCATGCTAATTGTGGGTCATAAAGTGGAAAAAGCCGGCCACACCGCCCCGATTCTCCCCTCTCCACCGCCCAAAACCATGCTTTTCTAGTAGCTTCTACTGACGTGTACTTTTTGTTCTCTTTTATCTTTCGGATCGCAGCGCTGCACTCACCTGAACATCTTCCACATATCCATCCTCGAAGTCATCTGATTCCGGACCCGAATCTGCGGCTTTAGCCGTACTTATCAGCAGCAGTCCGCAGGCGAACAGCAACGCCAGCGTTGCACCCCGCTCTCCTCCCATTTTTCTCGGCATTTTCACCCACTTTTTTCCTCGTTCGTTGGGACTTTCTTTCAATCCGCGGCGAATGGAAAACCAGGAAAGAACGTTTTCAGCGACTCCTCCTCACTTACGCTGCTTTTCACTAGTGTTCCCGGACTACGGACTGTTGCGGAATATCGAGTATCGAGATCTGGCACGACGAACTTTTTGTAATTAAATTAAACATGTAAATTATACATTTTCTGCTTCTCGCTGCCTACTGTGTGCTTAGAGGTGGGCTACAATCGATTTAATGACACTTTCGTTTTTGGGGGATATCGATTTTCTCTCCCAGACACAATCCTAGGTTCAGAGCTCTGATAATAATGTAGCTGAGACTCAAGCCCCTAACATTGATTAAACGTAGCATACTTTTTACTGCTCAGAAACTTAAAACTGTATTTCGAAGGAAATAACCTTAGCTATTGAGATAAATTCGGATTCAAATTTTCAAATAAGTTATGTTCTTACAACGGATATCGTATCTTACAAATAGTCCCTGTAAAACTGTTAATGCAAAAACATTTTGGGATCCAGGTATTGTAAGAAAAGGACTGACCAACTCTAATAACCTACTTCATACATTTTCATAAATTAAATATGCCCTTTAATTAGTAAACAATTGTTTGACAAGATTCCGGTTATTAATCATAAACGGCAGTCGAAACAAATGATGGTTTCTAACTGGACGGACTGACAGAATACAATTAATTATAGTTTCTTTGCCGTTTCACCAACATTAATAGCATTTTTAGATTTCATAAGTGTACAATAAATAGTTAATAATATATCGTATCGCTCGTTATATGTATAACTTCGTTCGTATAAAAAGTGAAAATAGTTACAAGACATTCTAATAACAGTTGTAGGTAAATCTATTTATATACAACTAATATGTACATATATTCAAGTATACTAAATATTATAAATTACATAATATAAATTACAATTAACTTAAATAAGTAGCACACTAACAGGCGTTCGTTTTGCATTTCCCCCGATACGCATTTTAAAATGAATACTTTTGTGAAGTGCATTCCATAGAAATATGGACATATATTTGTTTTGCCACCGGACGCATCAGATTCAAACACACCGCGGAATAAAAGTAAACTTGCATGTTGGCAATTATTTTAAAAGCCCGGTGGCTCAATTAATGAATACCCAACCATGGCAATTGCTAAGCCCCGCAATAAACTTGATGGTATGCCAAAGTTTCCCCTTCTCCGTCTGTTGCTGTGTAAAATAAAGTGGCATGCATTTAAGCATAAAATTATAATAAAAATTTCTGGCTTATTGAGTGGGCTTGTATTGAATGCGCCGCTTTTGTTCCACACAAAAAAACGAGAATTTGATAACAATATGCATTGATCTTAAATATATACAAAACTAAAACACACTATATATATAAAATAGATAAATGATATTAGAACATAAAACATTATAAGGTAAGTAAAGGGGAGATATGTGCCTTGAGAGGAAATATATTATTGGTACTCTTGTAATAAGTATTTTCATACACATTTAGGGCCAATAGACATGGCTTGTAAAACTGATAATTTTGGTTTAATTTCTCAGTGTACATCCTTTAACTGAAGCAAATTATCTGCGGCACGCGTATCTTTGCTTCTTCCTCTATCTCTGCCACTGAGAGTTTTTTTGATTCCTTTTTTGTTTTTGTTTGCAACTGCATACAAAAAGCTTTCTGTTTAATGGAATATTTAACACAATTTAAAAAGTTTTTTTTCTAAAGACAAACAAAGACTCGGAAGCACACATGTGGGTGGGGTATATAGTGGGCTTCAGTCGGAAGAAGAGGCAACTTTTGTTGAAGCCCCAGGACGGAGAAAACTAAACGCGAGCACACAAGCATTTTTTTATGGAAATTGTGTAATGACAGTTAATGAGCGTACTACATAAACAGACACGGACACCTCATACTCACCTTTTGAAAACCCCCCCACCTGAGCATAAGCATCCAGTGTTGTCAAGTGTTCTATTAACAACGAGGCCAGCCTGCAATGGATTTCTGCTGACGCTGCCCACTGTGGAGAAATTACGAAATTGATGGCATCAAACCAGTAATAGATAGCAAGAGAATATACATTTTGAAATATATTTGAAATAATGTTATTGCTTTTATAAAAAAAATATCAAATAATGTGTGCCTATCAACCATAAATAGTTTCTGTCTTAGGTTTCTTTAACTCCCTAAGGCTTACAAGATTCATCTAAATGTGTATGCAAAATAGTTTTTTGATAATATAAAATAACAGCTTAAATCTTTTTTTAATACATAGATTTGTATACAAAATTAAATGTTTAATGTTTAATGTTTAATGTTTTATATAATCAATAAAATCGAAACTCATTAGCTAAAGTGCCAGAACTAGTTTAGAGCATTAGCCAGGCTAAATCGGTGCTAATTACGAATATACAAAGTACTTTTTAAATTTTCGAAAGCTTTTCACTCTGAGCTTCAAACTTCTGGGTAATTTATAATAACATTTACCTAGCACATAAATATTCCCGCCTGGCAAAGAAATTATAGGCGAGCGGAGCAGCCATCTCCCATTGTGCTCCTCTTTTAAAACAGCAGCTCTTGTCTACACGAATTACTCAAAAAACATACTTAACACACTCACCCTCTCAAAGGCATTAATAGAGGGGGCGGCAGAAAAGTGGGAGGGGCCAAGGGAAAGCTGAAGGCTTTCGGGGGAAAGATGGACGAAGAGGTGCTGCGACTGCGGGACATCAATGTTGATGGCATACCAGGAAAGTTTTGTTCTAAGCTTTTGGACAGCGCCGGCAGAATCTCAAACATTTTCACCTGCAAGCGAATGGCGGAAGAAAGGTGTTTTCCGGGGGCTGGAGCGGGGGTCGGAAAATGAAGAGCGAGTGGCCGTGGGTTTTTCCAGGGTAAGAGGAGAAGTATTCATGTGTGAGAGAGTATCAAAACACATGAAGGAAGCGCCGCTACAAGCGCACGAGTTCAACTTAGTGTGTACTTAACTTCCGTTACATGGCCACCACTACACCTTTACACCTCACTCACACCCTCGCACACACATCCTTTCACACGCATGGCCAGCGCCTCACATACACGTGCACGCGGAAAAAATTGGGTAGAAGTGGTAAATAAATCCATATTCTGCCGTAAAAAGGAAACGTTTTTTAGAACTTAAATGTATACTCCAAATAATTTGAAGAGTTATTAAAATAAATATGGTTATTAAAAGTTTTTTAAAACATTTCAATATAAATTCCAAATAATTTGAATAGTTGTTATAATAAATATGGTTATTAAAAGTTTTGTTTTAAGCAATAAGTTTGTTTGTGGAAAATTTCAAGCTAAGATCAAAAATTATGTTTCAAAAATAACAGACATAGCTAATGGTATGAACTGTTTATGCTTAAATGACAATCAGAAGCAATTCAAATTATGTTTAAAAAAACGTATTTAAGTGGATTAATTTTTTTAAATATTAGCACGGTATTATGATGGTATATAACTTTTAAAGAACTAAAAATATATTTTTTTCCCAAGTGTATGTATTTGTTTGTTTATGCCAAAAGTGTTGTAAAGTGCGGCGCTTTGTCGGCAGGAAACGCTGAAAATTTATTACCGGACAATTTTGCCGGGGGCATAAAAAAGAGAGCCCACCGAGAAGGGGCGGGGCAATGGGCGCCCAGGGGGCGGAAGAGCCTAGACTCCACCCCGCGAGCATACATACATGCATATGCATAGTTTGCTGGCCGTAAGTGTATGCAAACATGCCTAAAAAATCTGGCACAGTCGAGGGGAAAGGAAATGCGGGGCGGGGACGGGATCGGGATCGGGGAAAATGTGTAAGCAGGCGGGCCATTTTCCATTAAAAATTCAAAATGCCCGACGCCCAGCCCGCCATTAACACCCAGCCAAATGTGTGTGTGTGCGGGAGTATCTGTGTGCAGGGGGGAAAGCCTCTTTAGATTCTCCTTACTCCGATTTCCCCTGCTTTTACTTTTCTCCACTTTCAACACCTTGTTTTCTCACCTTTCGAATGGGCACTCTGTTCGCTTTTCACTGTGTGTGTTGAGGAATTTGCAGCGGCGTTAAAACTGAATTGATTTGTTATTCATGTTTTCTGACTTATGGCCAACACTTTCGGCTTTCCGCCTACCATTCAATTGACGTGGCCAATGGCGCCGACTTTTCCCCAACTCCATCCTTTGCTGGAAATAGTGAAAATTTAATGCAGGCGATGAATTCAGTAGCGGATTTCAGGGGGATCAGGGAAAACCGCCTGTTCACAGAGACGGCTGTGAATGTATGCACATATATTTATGGCTTTCGAAATAGACGGAATAAGGTGCATAAGAAACCAAAAGTTGGTTATATTTTTTAATTTGAAAATGGTTTTGAAAATTTTTTTAATTTATTTAGAAGTACTCTCTTTAGTAAACCACCCCTGAACTCCTCCATAATATCTGAAATGTACTTGAGCCTCTGGCTTGGATTTTATATTTATTAAATTGCCGCAAGGGGAGCATTTAGTGCTTGTTTTAAAATAAACACAAAACGAAAGGCCCCAAGAACCCAGTAACTTGCTGACATTCATAACTTTAGGTATACACTAACTAAACAAAAATTAAAGCTTTATACAGAATTAAAAATAAATATTTTTACAGATTCTCGAAAAATAAGTTAAACAAGTTTTATTTGTTTTTTATTTTCAAAACAGGTTACAACATTAATGAAAAGTTGGACCAGCAATTCTTAATGAGTTACCATTCGAGAGGGTATATAAAAAGGGGATTTGTTCACAAGTGGCCAATACCTCGGTAATTTAATTGCAGGCAAAACAGGGGTTTCTCGTACAAATCAACATTTCATATAATTTGTACGCAAAAAAAAACAAATAACATTTTAATGATGCCGCGGCCTGAGATGTGCATAACAAGTGTATAATTGCAGTTTAATGCATAAAAAAGGTTCTTCAATTATGCAATCCATTCAGAAACGAAAAGGATTAATTTTGTGAAGTGGCCTTTCAGCTAATTCGGAATGTATTCAGATTGTGGGTCATTAAGTGCCTTTCATATTAATTTTGAGATTTAACCTGCGGCTCTTTGCCGCATTAAAGAGTAATTCTTTGTGAAATCTCTTACCAGCTAACTAATTTGCATGCCGTATACTCCTACCTTTTCCTTTTCATTTCCATTTTTCTTTTTCGGCCTGACAATTCTTTTTGAGTTGGGGCCTGGGAATGTCTAAATTTTAATCACCTCAGTTGACAAGTCAAGACAAATAAAAGCGGTTCGCAAGTCGGGCGTGAAACCAAGTTAGGGGAAGGATTCTTGCTTTTTGAAATAATAAATCAGGGCATAGGCGAAAATATTTAAATTTAAATGTTTCGGGGCCGAAACGTAAACAGGAGCAAACCTCCCGGGGCGGCAGTCACTTTCATTATTGGAAATATAAATCACTTTCCTTGCCGGGAAAACAAAGTCGGCCTATACACCCTTTGAGGCTAATGGGTGGGCTGAAGTCTGAATCCTGAAGGCTGAGTGGGTGGTGGGTTGTTTGTTCTCCATTCTTTTTCTCGTTTTCTCTGCGGTGAGAGGGCTGCACGATAAAAACAAACAAATTCATAGCTAATAAAATTGCTAATAAATAAACGAGAATGGCGTAAGCGCAAAAAAAGGGACACACGAAGCGAAAACAAAGCAGCCGCAAACAAAATATACCAACAAAGAGTACGAAAAAATCATCATCAGGCCACACACTCACCTGAAGGGGTGGGAAATTGGGGGAGGTGGAAAAATAATGTACGGCTAAAGCGACGCCAACCTGGTGGCCGCATTGACCAACAGCCAGCGGCCATTTTTGGTGGGTGGTTGGGCGCACAGGTTAGCGGACATTGCATTAAAGAGGTAATGGGTTAACGGGGCGGAGGGCAAGGAGGCGTGGCCGGAGGAGTCGCGTGCGCCTCTGCCAACAATTGCTGCACGTATAAAAAATGCAGGAAAAATTTTAACGAACATATACATAATTGTCTAAACTGTTAATAGGTAATTAAAACAATGTTTAATTTATATACACATCAAATATTTGTGCGGTCCCAATTTATTTTAATAAATAAAAAAAAGTTGTAATCATATTAGACACCTATTTTTCCAAGTGTGGCTATTTTCGTTTTCCTTTATTATGTTTTTATTTTTTGGTTTTTTACTCCTCTGGCCTTGTTGCTGTTGTTATTTGCGGCGCTGGTTTTTGAAAATTTATTACCAAAAACCGCACATGCTTTTTTAACTTTTCCTCACAGCGGTTACCTTAGTTGCTCCCTCACATTTTTTGGCTGGCAATTTTTAATCAAAAGAATGCTGGCCACACAAATCCAATTACATTCTGATAAGAAATGCTTAGCCAATGGCCACATTTGTCTGTATGCAAATCAGCCCAGTTTATTAGCCCTTTATGGTGTTCTTTCCTGCTTGATGGTTATTTTTGCGCTTATATTTTTTTGTTAGTCCACCGCAGGTGGCGGAGCTTGAAAAGTGTCCAGGCTGCAAAAGCAGATCAGGACGTCAGGCAACGAGGGTCGGGTCATCATTCCCTGTCCCGGCTCATAAATCTTTGGGATAAGAATCCGCTGAGGGCAGCGAAAGTTGCCAGCCACTTTGTGACCCACTTACAGCCCGCTTTTCAGTCCCGCCAACTGACTGTCTGACTGGCTGACTGACTCATAGAGGTCATAATTCCCATGCAATTCCAGCTTTTGTCCCCGTTTAATGACTGACAGGAAGCCTTAGTGCCCGTCTCCTAACAATTTGCATTTTTATGGAATTGAGACATTTGACGAGCTCAAAGACGCCCGTAGATTGGATATGAGCCAGAAATTAATGTGCAGCATAAAGATTGCTCCGCCCAGATTGCAGATCAACTTTTGACGACAACTTGGTTAAGACAAGTTCCCTTATTCTTTTTTATATACAAAGAATAAATAGGAACAGATAGAGTAACATTTTAAGATGTGCCTTTTACTTCTTAGTTTTTATACCCGTTACTCGTAGAGTAAAAGGGTATATTGTATTCGTGCAAAAGTATGTAACAGGTAGAAGGAAGCGTTTCCGACCCTATAAAGTATATATATTCTTGTTCAGGATCACTAGCCGAGTCGTCTAGCCATGTCCGTCTGTCCGTCTGTCCGTCTGTCTGTCCGTCTGTCTGTCTGTCTGTCTGTCCGTATGAACGCTGAGATCTCGGAAACTATAAAAGCTAGAAGATTGGCATTTTGCATGCAGATTCTAGGAGTTCCTACGCAGCGCAAGTTTGTTTCAAAAAGGTGCCACGCCCCCTTTAACGCCCACAATCGCTTATATACGATTTTAAAAATTTAAATATTTCGGAAAAGTAAAAATGCAGTTTTATTGTGTTTATCAATACCTATCGAAATGTAGAAGAAATTTTTCAAATCGGACCATTCGTTAAAAAGTTATGCGTGATCAAAGTTTCTATCTCCATCTCCCTCGCACTCCTTTTACCTGAGTAACGGGTATCTGATAGTCGGGGCACCCGACTATAGCGTTCTCTCTTGTTCATACTAAGAAATCTTTTACCTATAATGATATATTGCAAAATAAAGATAGCACTGGCAAGACTGCCTTCCCCTTTTCTATTTTATTCAAGTAGAGTTTCTTAAAAGTTTACTGATTTAGATTGTTATCATTAAGGTAATTCCTTCTTCTTTTTATTCCAATTATAAATGTGTATTTTTAAAAACTCCCAGTTTTAGGGATCCCAAAGCTTTTCCATCTGCTATAAAACGTTCAGTCAGAGGCTGACTCAATTTCCTACTTAAAGCTTAAGAACGACCCCAGTGAGCTGTAAATAAGAGAGGGAAAACCCAAGCTTTAATGCGAAATTAATAAACCAAAATCAGCTGCTAAGCAATAAACTAAACTAACAGAACCGGCTTTGCCTTAACCCAAAGGCGACCTAAATAAACACAAAACACATACACACCAGCGAACATCCAAGGTCGTTCCTAAGCGCGTAAATAAAATAAGGGGGCGTGGCGCAGGGCGGAAGGCGGTGGGGAGCCGAAAAAACCGCAAGAGCAGAACGGCAAACGAAATGTGAAGGAGCCGACAAAACAAACCAAAGACAAAACAAAACATAGAGTCAAAGGAATAAACCAAGCAAATAATCCTTTAGCTTAAAAAACCAAAGAGACAGGACAGGGAAAAAAAATTTGAATCCGCAAAATTTACGACCAGAAAGTGCCTCGTATATTTAAAAAAAATTTTTTTTTCATATTCTTGTGACAAAATTAGATGATGATTTTTGCATATGTGTATGAAATGAAATACTCAAAGGCTTATGTTCACAATTAACTATTAGTAATCCATAAGAAAGTACAATAAATAAATCAGAGCGATCAAAAGTTGTAAATTGATGAGTTTTATTTCGGACTAGATCCTTAAATGTGCAAGAACACCATATACCCTTGTTGAAGGACTAAAAAACTCGAGTGACGAGAAAAGCTAGGCGAGCCATCGAAAGAGTGAGAATGAGAGATATAGAAAAAAGGACAAAATAGGGCAAGGATAGCGGCCACCTCTATTTTGTTTTCCTTTGTTATGTAAGCCCTCTCTCGGTATTTATTTCGTTTAGTTTTTCTGCTGCCCTATCTATCTATCTTTAAAGAAAAATTGAGCAAAGGAAAATCCACACGGCCGCATTATCCTTTGCTTATCGCGATGTTCTCGCGACCCTTGAGGTCGGGGGCGCTGTAAAACGAGGGGGCGTGGCCCCGCTTTGAGACTGCGAGTCGTCGTCGACGCTTTGAACTGTGTCTTTTGATTTCGATTTTGATTCGGCCGGATCCGGATCCTTCAGCCCGTCTGTACATATTTTCGGCATTAATTTGCCTAAGTGTCGTCCTTGTTCGGCGCGTTAAGATTCCTGCTGACGATAGGCGAGCTAATTTTGTGTAATGAAATAAATTAAAAGTCCGTAATAAACACAAACTGTCAGCAACAACAATCAGAAAGCGACGTCGTGGCAAATGAACCGTAAGCAGAGGGGAAAGAGACAGCTAGAGGGAGGGAAAGAGGGGGGCCTACTGGGCAGGCAAATTGGCTTGTTAATGAATCATTACGCATACGTCACGTTGTGCATGACAAATGACACAAGGCGGCAAAATCGTTGATACAGAAAAAATGAAATGAATTCGAATGACTTGCTAAAAGGGTTTTTTTCCTTTACATTCCTTTTCATTCCCTCTATTGGATACGTACTAGGGTGGCTGTATTTCTATGAAATCAAATTGACAAATTCTCCGGAAATGTTCATAATATATATGCCAAGTTGTAAGCTACATACCATTCACAATCCCCATTAATCGTTTAATTATTTGCTTCAAATATATTGAATTTTGTTAAATTGATTGTAAATTTGTCATGTGCCAATTATTATTAATGAATTAATTTCTTTAAAGAAAGTATTGATTAAAACATTCCTCTCACCATTTTTCAAACAATTCTAGTCACCCTTGTAGTTAACCAAGTTAAAGGACTAAAGATTTCCATATGCAGGAAAAAACTTGGAATCAGCTTAAAGTCTCAAGAACAACAAGAATGAAGTGGAAAATTTAGATGAGAGGCAGCAGCAAAGATAAACACAAAGTCTGCTTTCAGCTATAACTCTATATATCTCCTTTACCCGATTTCTCCTCTCGCTCTCGCAATGTTTCTCCCTCTTTTTCACACATATGCATGAGCGCTTTTGTGCACACAATTTGTTCAAATTGGGTTCGGCCTTGCTGTCGAATGTTTAGCCAGCGAAAAGAAATGGCCGCCATCTGCATTTCCGGCTGTATTCCCCGGAATCCCCTGTTCCGGCTTTACCCACACACACACACACACAAATACGTGCTCGTATGCTAATTCAAAGCCAAACTATAAATTTGCGAGCTGGCCGCATATTAAAACGTTTAATTCAATATGGAAGGCGGGTTGCTATTCAAACTTGTTCCATCGCCTTCGTCTGTTCGTCAGTCCGTCTGTCCGTCCGGCGGTTTATCCGTCTCTGTTTGTTTAGGCAAAAGCTTAGTCAGGGCCACATACGCTTAGCCAAACTAGCTACAGTCGTAAAAGACAGTATTTTGCCATCACTCTCTGGAAGGTAAGTATCAAACAGATTGAGAAGATGTGCAATGGTGACAAATAAAGAGGCAATTGCATGAATATCAATTGCAAAATAAAAAATTCGATCATTTTGACGAAAAAGAAAGTGTTTAAAACTAATTTTGCGACATTGAAGAAATAAGCAAATACAACTAATGTATTTAAATTGTCTAACCACTGATTGTTATTATGGATGGATTTGATAAAATAAATAACTGTGGAGTGTCATTAATAGACCATTAATTAAATCAGTTATTAACTGTTTTCTAATATAAGTAATCTATTGCCTCACTATTATTTTCAATAATATTTGTAGTTTATTAATAAAACCTGTGTAGATATACATTTGTAAATCACTGTTTTCGCCCGGCTGCTCAAGTGGCATCCACTTGTCTTTGCCCTTGGGCTGCGCCAGCATCTGCGAACGTGCCGCCCCTTGCCCGCTTATAATCTCATCTGTGACACTCGTTGAACTTGTCGCCATTTAGTTAAATCAACAAAAATAATTTTGTCCAGAGGAGGTCCTTCTGGCCACCCAAGGCAGACCCCTCCCGGCCGACTATCTCATCTCGTCCACACATGCCCTTACATTCACGGCGTTCCGGGGAAGGATCACGTACTCCCGTCCGGACGGAAGTCGGAAGTCGGGTATATCTTGTCCGTAGCTCCTGCCACATTAACGTGACTTTTGCAGCGCCCAGTTTTATCAGCATAATTTAGTTTGTGCTCGGACTCTGGACACTGGACTTCGGACTTTGGACCCGTTCAGCTGTGGCCTGCGGTCCACTGCATTAGTTAGAGCGTCCTTTGTGCTAACTTACGGGGTTAGGCGGTTGAGGATATTAAATCGGCCCAGAAGGGCTTTAATTAAGCAGTCGCTGGTGACGCAAGTGAATTATTAAAGCCCTGCACGCTAGGTGCCAAAAAAAATATTAACAAATTTCCCTACATGCACAATTCTGTAATTCAGTTCCGTTGGCAGCCGAAAGTCAATTGGCTGGACCGCCCGCTGGGTTTAATCCACTGGGAAAAAAATTTATGTAAAATATTGAGTAGTGCTAAAAGATTGTCTTGGCGATAAAATATTTGTTTCTTTCCCTTATAAACCTAACAACAATTGCAATTATGTAGAAATCTTAAAAGCTGCATATATATTTTTGGAATTTTTGTAATTTTTTTCCCGTGCCGTTAGCCTTATGAGCCACTAGCAACAGGCAATCAACGGTTGGTAACTTTGTATTTTTGAAGTAGTTAATAAGTCCACCTGGCTGGTGAAGGGGTTCGGGGCGGTGGGGAACTGCCAACAGCCATGCTAAATTGCAAAAAGAAATTTCGCTAAATATGCCAAGTTATGAACTCAATTGACGGCCTCTTTAGCAGTTGAGGAGTGCGCAAAAGTTGGTTAATAAAATCACAGCGGAGTGTTAATAGGGATTTTCACAGAGGGGAAAAAAGGCAGAGACAATGAGTGAAGAGGGCAAAAAGGCAGTGACAACTATGATGAAATGGAAATGCGGCTCCTCTTGGCTTTGCAATAAAGTTGGAGAACGGGCAGCTATTCCTTGAGAATCTCGGCACTTATCGAAGCAAAGTCGAAGTCTTGGTCTTGCACTTGGCAGTGCTGACCTCATAACGACCCTGCTTATTAAACGTTTGTCCTGCGGCCAAATCTTAGCGAGTCTCTGGCTGCACCTCCCCTACCATTTTCCGACCATTTTCCACCCGATTTTACGGCTCTGCCGCAACATGTTGGCAAGGCTAAAGCCAAAACTGTTGCGGATCGGCTTTCGCGTAATTAAAAATTGCGGCTAGCGTTGGCCAGCCGACCGTGCAACCGCCTCCAACTCTTAACGCTTTTCCACTTTCCCGCAGGAAAGGCAGGAAATGGCTGGGCACGGAGGAGGGGGATCGTCCTGCGGTGGGTCCTTTTCTGCTGATGCTGCCCTTAAATGCGCTTTTTAGTTTAGACGAACGTAAGAGGTTTTAGCTTGCAGCGGCTGCCACGCCCGCTCGTCCATACGCCCCCTCCCGGTTTCAGCCACGTTGAATAATTTGCTGGCACACAGGAAACTAAACCAAAAAAAAACATGGGGGAACGAGAATAAAAAGAATATTTCAAATTAATTAACGCTAATGAAAATGTTTAAAACTTGAAAGTTGCAGCCACTCGAGTGTGAGGGGATAAGTGGGAAGGGGAAGGGAGCGGAGGAGAGGAGCTGTTGGCCAAGGGGCAGGAACTGCAACTAGCTTGGTTGTTTGCTTGCACCTCAGACAACTCGGCGAAACTAGGAACAGAAAACCAGTTTCCACTTCCGACTGCACAAGAATAAATAGTTAGTTTTAAACATAAAATAAAATATATTTAAAGAGAAGTAATGACTATGAATACTAAATATTGTTATATTAAAATAAGTAATTTCAACAAATGTAGTAAAAAAGCTGTTAAAAATGGTTGTTATTTTACTTAAGTCTTATTATTTTATTTTTAATACATTTTAGTTATACAATAAGTAAGTGGGAAATCTAAGATTTATTTTATTGTACATTGAAGCATAGCATCGAAGTATTATAAAATAATATAGAATAATTAATTTTCTAGACCTGTGTATTAAAGCACAACATCGAAATATATTAAACTATTATAGGAAAATTCATTTTTTGAAATAAAAAATTACTAATTTGCCAGCAAACTTTCTGAGAGTTTAAGCTAAAACTGCGATAAGTTTAACCGAGATTTAAGAATGTTTTTATGAACACCTGAATAATTCATTTCGTTGTCAATAACAACATTTTTTCCCCTGTGCATCTCTACTTCGACTGCTTATTTTCCATCCACAAGCTGATAGTTTTCATTGGCGGGGGGAAATGCAAACAATGCTCTGTGGAAAACTTATTTGTTTTTACACGAATAGAGAACGTTGCGGCGACCCAACTGTTGCGCTATTGAACACAAAACAATTTTAATAAATTTTATGGCACATTTATTTGCAAGGCACCTGGGACGCTTGGTTTTCCCCGCACCGTTGCCCTCGAATTATTTGTCGGCTATATTCCACATTGCATTTCCTTTTATTAGAAAATGCTATAATAATTCTTTGCAAAGTTAAGTTCGCATTGTTGTGCAGACTGGGAAAACAAAAGAAGCTTTGCGCGAAAGTTTCCCATTTTTTGAAGGAGGAGATGTGAGAGTTGAGGAAGTGGACACTGCACGAGGGTCATAAAAACAATGAGTAGAGTACATATACACATATATTTTATATACGCAATCTTTGTCTGGAAGTGCTGAGACTAGAACTCTTCAGACTAGAAATTGATACTAGCAAGTTTTCATTCTTTCGAGAGACTTAAAAATAATTGGGCTGACAACTTCGCAAATTAAGAAAGCAAAAACACCAGAATTTTGAGTTTGATATTTTTATTATTTTAAAAGCTTCTGTTTAATGAACAAATTAACTAATATAAAAAAACATGTCGGTAGAAAAATGTTGAAGTATTTCTCCTAAAATAAATAGATCTGTTTGTAAATGGCTTTGCTCAAAAAAGTTAAATTAATAAAAAGGGCTTCAAAAAATGTTTATCCAAAAACGGGCTACATTTAAGTTTTATTTTGTTGCTCACATTAATGGCACCCTTAATGTCATCGCCTAGGATAAAGTGTTTTGGCTCATATATCAAAATTTGAAGACAGCTCACTTCCCATTCTTAGTCAGACATCAAAAGGATACTTACACAGAGGACCTAATCCTTCAAGTTCAGCCATAAGCAGGACTTGAAGTGCGTGTTGTTTTGCCGGCCAGTTGCAGTCAGGTTGCCAAGCTGCTGGTTTTGTTTGGCTGAAATGTCTGAACTCTGATGCCTGCGGTGGTGACAGTTAAAATGTCGTCCTGCCAGTTCGGAAACCCGAATAAAAGTCGGGGAAACTCATGCAACACCTGCAGGTATCCTTGCATAAGCTTCCTTGCGAAAACATAGTTCTGATTATAGAAATCCTAGAAAATATTGCCCAAAATATGGAGTTTCAAACCTTAATGGTTAAACCTACCAATTCGGGTTTGTTATCTTTTAATATTTTTCTTTGCGTTTAATATTTTACAATAAAACGCCACTGTGCATCGTCTCTTTGTGGGTAAACAATGCACTTTGCCAGGGCTAATGGGCTTGTCACTGGCCGCCGGGGCTGCCAGCTGTTTTCAAATTTTTCCCCAAACAAATGCATACACCAGGCACCGGCAGCAGCACCAGCACCAGCACCATAATCAAGTAATTGTTAGCGGTGCACCTGCCCCCCGAATATCGCGCATACGCCGCGTGATACCGCACTGGAAATAAAGGATCCGGATTAGGCTTTATTTCTTGCTAGCTGGTCGTTCGGTTGATTTAGTGCCCCCGCTTAGAGGGCCCGACAATTGTGAGCGACGCAACCGCTGACACTTAACTGTGAAAAATTGTGAATTATTATGGCAGTTTCCCCAAGCCCCCCATTTTCCCTTTCGTATTTTTGTAGGCAGGCGCCAGTCGGTGTTCTTTGGGATTTCCTTTGGCTGTTTATGGCTGCGATTTGTTACGCACAATGGTGCGTGTTGGCTACAAGCGTTTCATGGGCTACGGGGAAACCACAACAATCAAAAGTGAACGACCATCTTCGATAGGTCGGAGATTCTAATACCCTTATGGAGCTATTTGATTTATGGCAAGATAATAAAATGCAGTAAACTTTAATTGAGAGAAGCCACAGCGCAAAATACCTTTAGATTGCATTAAATACTATTTTATTTAGTGTAGCAAATACTGCTTAAACAGACAAATTAATATTAAAAAGAGGTTTTTCTTACTGTGACTAAAAGGAAAAAAGGTTGACAGATTTTTTTTTTAAATAAATTGAAACATACTTTAGTCAATAAAGAACATTGCTCAGAAGATAAAGAAATCTTTTATTCATTGACGTTTTTATTAAAATTGAACCTTAGCCAAAATAAATCAAATATAACCTTAAGAGATTCTGACATTTTGTGACACCATCAGTTTTTTTGGAAGATTTCCAGACCTGTTTTGTAGTCATCAGTTTGACATTTTATAAAGTGACATTTTAGAAAGATTTTCCAACTAATCGAGTATAACTTGTTCGAATTTGGATTACGTCAGGATGCTAAAGTTTTTTATTAGTATCAATGATTTCTACGCAATGACTAGCCAACTTCTAGCCAAAAATTAAATAACCCTCGGCAAGGGAAAACAATCTAATGAGAGAGGAGGGTGGAGCACCCTTCGCTGACTGGTAACTTGTAACTGGCAAATGGTAACTGGCAGTCAGGTGGGTTGAAAGGCCAGCAGGCAGTCCCCGGGTAAACAAATAATTCAAAGTCATTTGTGCCATGACTTGGCTCCAGTTGCCAGCTGCTCCTCGTTTGCTAAGCCGGGACGTCCTGGAGGGAGTTGGCCAAGTGTGAAAAAAGTGTCAACGCTTTTTGCCATGTCGGGGTGATTATGACACTAAAGAGGGGCTCTGATCTGGGGAAAGACTCTAGGCAATTGCCCAGGTCGTGCGTTTTGACTGTTTTCCAGCTCTGTTTCTATTTGCGTTTGTGTTCCTGCATTCGTTTGTGGTTGTCCCGGAAAATAACCGGATTTATTTGGCCTATTTGGCTACTTGGCATGGATTCCTTTCTGGTGCTGATTGGAGAGCTTATCCAAGAATTAGGGTTTATTTGGAGTATCTATCAAATTTTATAGCAGCAATAAAAATTCTCATTGCTCAATACTGGTAGAAATTTTCTTGAAACTTTCGACAATTACAACTCATAATTATTTACAACTTAAAAAGCTGGACATTTCTATTTGATTTGAGTGAAA
Source organism: Drosophila fuyamai (assembly GCA_018153365.1). Classification (NCBI taxonomy): domain Eukaryota; kingdom Metazoa; phylum Arthropoda; class Insecta; order Diptera; family Drosophilidae; genus Drosophila; species Drosophila fuyamai. The sequence goes on along the minus strand of JAECXW010000116.1, from coordinate 6,066,430 downwards.
TTATGTTTTTATCAAAAGTTTTAATTTTTTTATAGATATTTGAAATAAAATTTAGTGGCCAACAAAGCAAGGAATACAATTGGATGTCAATTCTATCCATTGCTTTATTAATCTCAATATTGTTGATTCAAATATATTATAAGTAATGTGCGAATCAAAAGAGTTATCAAAAAATTTAAAAATAAAATACCAATATATATTTTAGCTGCCCTGGCAGTTCATTTTAAATTTCCTTGCCTCTTTAAAAGGGATGACCTCGCTGCACTGGCAAGCCCATTGGCACCGTTTTAGACATAAACCGTGTTTACCTTAAAAAATGGTTCAAGCCACCTTTCGTTTTAGCTTTTTTTGCACCTCGTCGCCGAGTCCTTTATCCCTTCCTCGTCCTTTTTTCCATTTCCCCTCTCTATTTCCTTTCCGTTTTATAGGCGCCTCCGCATGCTGTTGGCCTGGGCAAACAAAAAATCTCATTAATCCATTAAGTATACGCCAAGAAAAAGTTCAAAGCGTCTGCTCTCACACACACATACACATTCTCAAGTCGACAAGGACACTTCTTAGCTACCGTATGTATTATAGTAATGTTAGTGGGCCTGCGAGTGTGGGCGTAAGTTTGTGCTCAGGGTGAAAGAAAGCCTTTTGGGAGCACTAATGAGTTTGACATTGTTTCCTCCTAACAAGCAGCAAAGTTGGCCCGAAGAGAGGGGCTGTTTCGGGGGGTGGAAGAGGTCCAAAATCAGAGGAAGTCGACTGCATCGCCAGACATTTTACCTTGGAATCTTTTCGGGTTTCTATTACGATTTCCGAGACGGAGACTCTGCGAGTCCCCCAAATGAATTTCATTCCATTTTCCACATCTTCAGATTCTACTTACGCTTTTTTCACTAATTAAAACCGTGTTGATAGCCGTTTTCAATTTGGCTTCCGGCTGAAGCTTAAATTCCATTGGTTCTGCAGAAAGTTAGTTTATTTCCTAAGTAGTTAGTTTATCCACTGTTTTTAAACAAAATGTGGAACTTTTTGAAAGCTGTTTTTAAGCAGCTTAAGTCAACAATCAACCTACCGTTTTAGCTTGCGAGTTCAGGGTATAAATAATATGAATATAATTATATATATTCTTTGTCTTGAATTCTCAATACAGCTCATCGATGATTTCTATTATTCCGAGAACACTATTTGTCTAACTATTCTATACTAATAATAAATAATACTGGTAATAACGATTGTTTCCCTAATTTCAAACTTGTTGTTGACCATTTTGGATTTGGCCTCCAGCGAAAACTTAAAGCTTCCAGGGAACCGATTTCGCAACCGCTTAAGTCTGACTTTTTTCACTTTTCCTTGCATGAGTAATGTCTCCCTTTTGACTCATTTGGTTACACATAGACATACATACACTCCGGCACCAACTCATGCATGCATAAATATCCGGGATGGAAACTACGCCGGGGTCTCTTTTTCCGGATTCTCCGACTTTCGGCGCATATTTTGGCTCTGCCGGCGTCGATTGTAAATTACGCCCTAATGCGGCCATTTGTATGCTGCAAAAATTGCCGCTTATTGAATATTTAGCGAGCTACCTGACACAAACTTCCCGACTTCCTTCGCCTAATGAACTCATTTGGGATTTCGCATGCGTGCTTTAGACTGCAGAAATCGCGTAAAAAGGAAACCGAAACTTTTTGGAATTTAAATAATTAAACAACAAAAGCAAATCGGGTTGTCACGCCCCCTCAGCTATTTGTGCTTCCTTTCTTTAAATCTTTTTTCGGCTTTTTGTTCAAGCCCAACTTAGTATCACTTTTGGTTGCCAGGCCAATGAAGAGTGACTGGCTGACAGGCGAAATGAGAGCCGGGATTACCGGCAGGATAAGGGCTAAACAAGCAAATGAGGCTCGAAATTCGCTCAGAGCTACGTGTCATTGATGATAGTTTGGCCTTTTTCCAGACAAACTGGTTCTTTTTATATTAATCGGTTAGAGATGACATATCTCAAATGACATATTTCGGAAATCTTTGCCTTGTTATCGTTATTATTAATATTATTTATTTATTATTATTGTTGAACCTTCCCCTTTTTATATTTATGTCGATATTTTTTTGGAAAGTGTTTTTAGGTTTTAATAAAATGTCCTATACGTCGAACTCTAATAAAGAATACGGACTTAACAACAATTTTAAAGGTTTTTTAGTTTTTATTTTTCATCATACAAATAATAAAAAAGGAAATCAACTTCGGCAAGCCGAAGTTTATATACCCTTTGCAGTTATTACAATTCGACCACATTTCGATTTCAATGCCTCTATTACTAACAAGAGAGAACGCTATAGTCGAGTGCCTCGACTATTAGATACCCGTTACTCAGCTAAACAACTTAATATAAATATGCCTTCTTTGCCGGGCAATTGCAACTGTGTACAATGTAAAAACATACATATGTATATGCTTACATACATACACACATACGCCATTGTTTGACTCAGACCTCCAATTTGGCTAACTTGACTTGATTTGCATAGTTCTTGGGATATAGTTCGGTATTGACAAATGAAAGCCATCGCAATTTCCTTTAATAATCCTTATCGAGAATTAACGTTGACTCTGTTGAGCGCCTTGGCCAGCTGTTCCAAAGTCATCCGTTAGATGGCGCTATTGTATACGCCATGAAAGGATGAAATGTAGGCGCTAGCCAGGCTTAAGCGTTTAATGGGTTTTTGGGCGTTAGAGTGGGCGTGGCAAACTTTTATTTGGCCAATCGAAAGGTATTGACGAAACAAATACATACAAAAAAAAATGTTCATAATAGCATCAAAACTGTGGCCACAGCTTGTGGCTTGTGGGCGTCAGAGGGGGCGTGGCACCATTTTGAAACAAACTTGCGCTGCGTAGGAACTCCTAAAATCTACATGCAAAATACCAATCCTCTAGCTTTTATAGTTTCCGAGATCTCAGCGTTCATACGGACGGACAGACGGACAGACGGACATGGCTAGATCGACTCGGCTAGTGATCCTGAACAAGAATATATATACTTTATAGGGTCGGAAACGCTTCCTTCTACCTGTTACATACTTTTGCACGAATACAATATACCCTTTTACTCTACGAGTAACGGGTATAAAAACAATGAAGCTATGTAGATTTTGCGCTGCATTTTAACAGCGTTTCTATGACAGTTATATAATAAATCATAAATCCGATTTTAAATTAATTAATAATATTTAAATAATACAAAATTCCAAAGAAAAAAATAATTCAAAACAAAAAAATTAATATTATTGTTCATTTTTTTTTGCGATTTATATACTACCGACTTATATACTACCTGCAATAGAAAGACATCTTTTGGGAAAGTTTCAAGCAGATAGCTATAAAGCTGAAGGACCAGTTTGCGTAGAAACGGACGGACGGACACACGGACGGAAAGACGGACATGGCTAGATCGACTCTTCTGGTGATGCTGATTAAGAATATATATACTTTATAGGGTCGGAAATGTTTCCCTTACTGCGTTGCAAAATTTTGAATGAAATTATAATACCCTCTGCAAGGGTCAAAGGTCAATATGTTAATAAAACAAGACATTCAAGTTTAAAAATAATCTGCTATTTTAACACTGTCATCTCTGTGACTAAAATAATTCTGAGAAGTGCTGGCAGGCCGATTGAAAGCCCAAGAATTTGATTAGTTTTGAGCACTCTTCCACGAATCCCAGTCTGTACAGAGAAACCCTTGCTTGTGGCAGGACATAATTAGAATGAAACTTTACTGAAACGCCTTTTCATTCAGTAGCGCCATTGTGCCCTTCCAGGGAAATGTCATTTAAAAATATCCTTTGCCACCCACAGACGCACACATTCTGGGCCCGTCTGGCAATCGATACTTCATTAAGATATCGTGCTCTGGTGCCTAGATGCCTTCCGTTTACGTTTCCCTGATTACTTTGCATAGTGCCTCCTTTCGCCTTCGCTTTGACTTTACTTCTTATCTGCCTGCCGGGATTCTGAACTTGGGCTCTTTGTCTTTTTTGCCCGGCCCTGCTCGGCTTGCAAATAAATCGCAAAATCGTATTAGAGGCCCGAAAATTATTTGCCACCGGATGTTTGCCCATCGTCGGAAGTCGAGCCCGTTGGTCTGATGGTCTGAGATCCCGGTTCCAGTTCCATGCTCAGTGTTAGTTTCGTTCTCGGTTCCAGTCCAAGATCCAGGCCTCGTGTTTATCACATGAACACAATCAAATTAGCGCACATCGAGTGCAAATAAGCAGAGATAGGCCCAGCTGGTACCGAGCAGTCTGTCGGAATAGTGGATAGGTGGGAGGTATGGACACTGTGCGAAAAAAATGTCCAATCAATTTTAACCTACAATTGGCTTTAAACATTCAAAATTCAAAAATTTAAACTTTGAATTGAAAAATTGAAATCAATAAGTTAACAATTTGGCTTTCCAAATAGCAGATCTAGTCTTATTCGGTAGCTTTAAATTTTGTATTCATTGATATAAATATTTCAATTCGTTGGATAATTTTTCACGAGTTGGTCTATATCTAAATTTAAATCTGTGGTATTTTGTAGTTCAAGATTAGTGAGATTAATTCTTTATGTTTGAAAATGTAACCATATAATTTAGAATTGACTAATCACCATATATCGCTTAATCAAAGAAGTGTGTCCGATATATACATAACTTTATCAAACCAGTTTGTACAATTTTTGAAATGATCAAATTTTATTTTTATATTTAATTAATTTTGGAGCATTATTTAGATGTTTTCGGTCTACTTACATATAAATAGTACTTTTATACTTTTTGAATTACAGTTAAAAAGGTCAAAATATGGAATAAAAATTTTCTTTTCGTCTCTGCACAAAGTGACTTCTACTGTAGCTGCTAAGTGGCTGGGCGAGCTCATTTGGCAAGTTTGTTGGCGGATCGTCTTTGAGGTAGCCCGCCTGCGGTCTGGAGATGTCTTCTGCGGCATCTGAATCCTGAATCTTGCTGATTTCGGGCACTCCCCCTCCGCTCCCGGCTGTCCAATGAGCTTCTACATGACTTGGGGGGTTTTTGGTCCTGAAGCTGACTCACTTTGTTGCCACTGATTCTGGAGCTCCTGCTGGTGGGACTGGCAGGACTTTTGTTGGCTGCTGTCAACGGACAACTTCGGTCTGTTGCAACTTGCAGTTGCATTTGCAGTCGCCTGACAGCTCGACAGAAAATATGAGCAGGCAAAGGGCCTTGGGACCGAGTGGAGCTAAGAATATGTGGAGTTCACGGAGTACGCATTGCCATCCACATCCACATCCAGACTTACCCCGCTTGTCGCTCGCCTGTCACATTGTTGTCATGTAGCTGCCGTCGTGCAAGATGGCATGGTCTCCGTTTAATCAACATTACTTGTGCTTAAATCAATTAAAAACTAATTACGTTTCATGCCCTGTTGAGCGCAACTTTGTGGCATTCCACTTTCCACCGGATTTTTGCCCAGGCTGCGAACAATCCTTTGAGTTTCGGCACCCAGGGGCGTTTATAGAATCTCGCCATTGCCACCTGGCCAAATGCCTGTTAAGGCCAAAAGCCGGTGCATCTACCGCTTTGACTCTGACTCATTTGGGGAATTGCAGCTGGCTGCTACGAAGTGCAAAAACTAGACGACAAAGGTGCATGGGATCCCAGGTGCGTATCCTCGGGTTTATGAGTGCGAAATTCCACCTGCTCCGCACATATGAATATTTTAGTGGAGAACACTAATTACAAATACTTTGCTGCGTTGCTATTGCGGTTTTATATTTTCCGTTTGGTTTTTGTAGGTAAAATAATAATAACAGTATTGCCATATATTTATTTAAATATTTTCGTTTCCAATATGTTCGAATTTAATGCAGTGTTCATTATTTAATTTTATTAAAAGTTTTAAAAAGTAAATTAGTATTACAAATAGGGAAATAAGTTTGTTATTTTGATAAAAGTGAACTTTAAAGAGTTCTGGGAAATAAAATCGATATTTAGATGTATATATCTTTAAAAGACCTTAAAATTTGTACATACATTAATGGGTATCTTATTTCAAAGTTTTTAGTACTGATTTAAACGTTTTGAGGCCTGAAAAGGTTTTATATAAAAACGTACATATTTTTTATGTTTTATTAATCACAATAAAATTGGAAAAAGGCTGGTCTAATATCAAATTGCTAAATTATTTTGCACACGATATGTAGCTAGTAAATTCCGGAACAGGAGCCCTTTAACATTTCGCTAGTCCCCGCAATTAAGCCTGTCATTTTCCCGTGCCACGTCCACCAAACATAATTACAGCCTTTCAATAGTACACGCCCCTCCCATCCCAAAACCATACTATCTAAACTGCAGCTAATCACAAGCTGCAAGCTGAGTAGCTCATAAATATGCATTTACACTTTCGTCCCGAGGAGTTGACATATTAATTTTTAATATGCCGCTACCACTGCCTCTGCCGTTTGCAAGTTGCCAAGTGGACAAAGAGCGCCGGCTAATTAGCCAGCTCGCTCAATGGCCAATTGCCACGCAAAATCAGCCAAGGGTAGCGACAACTACAACGACCAGTCCCCAGTCCACCAGTCCACCAGTGCGGACTAAACACAGCGTTTAAAGCCAAAAAATAAACAACAATTTAGTGCAGATTAGCGCCGAACACACAGGTGAAGTGACGGCAGAGGGTTTTCGGATGGAATCGACAGAGGGGTAAGGGGGGAGGGCGGCCGAGATGGGCAGACGCCTTTTGTTTATATTGTTGTACGTGTGTCGGCGTGGTGCCATTGTTTCAACGATTTGCCCAGTTCAGGTGGAAGCGACCAGATTGGAGGAGCCGTGCGGGGCAGGTGACATTAGGCTCGAGTTTGAATGAAACTCGGGCTGCTTACATGCATTGACTGTGACTACGGCTACACGCAGCGAAAACGGTCGCTAGTTCATTTAACTAAATATTAAGCACAAATTGTGGTCTTCAGATTATAGTTTTACTCTCTTTATTTAGTTAGAAAAATAACAACATCATAAAAAAGGTTAAGCAATTTTACACTTATTTAAAATCGTTTACAGGTATTTTCCCTGTAAAATCTCTGAAGAATAGGTTTTGAAATATTTTTCAAAGTCTAAAATAAGATATTTGGAATAATACAAAAAGGAAAATAAAATTTTTGACTATTTGCCTTTAATTAAAAAAAAACCTATATAAACTTTGAAATTTTTTTTTTTATTTTACGTTTTAATCACATTTAAAACATTACTGAATTACAATACATTTTTTTCCAAAATATATCAAAGCTTTTTGCTAATCCTTCTTGAGTGTTCATACTCCCTGTTGCTTTCGGCCTCGAACTGCTATATCAAGTCCTAATTTCTCTCAGTGCCAGAGCCGAAGAGGGGATGTGCCAAAAAGGCAAGGGGATCAGACTTTAGTTTGGCTAATTGCTTGAAGAGCACACAACAATGGCAAATGGCGATGGTGATGAAGGCAATGGCGATGGCGATGGCAAACTTCCGTTTCCGCTCGCGCTGTTGTTGTGCAGCTGCGTTAAGCTGGCAAACTAATTAGATTCGTGCGCCTCATTGGGCCACTTTTGATTTGCACTGTGCCACTCCGAGGCAGCAACTTTCTTCCATCCGGCTGGGATTATCCGAGCAGCTGTCCCAAACTCAAAAAGGGGTGCATATTTGGTTCAAGTTCGTACGGACGACTCGGCAACCGATTTTTCATCAAATGAAATGCACAAGAAAACTGCGCCAAAACAACAAATAAAAGCAAATGCGACATGTGGCTGGCAGGAAAACAAGAAGCGTAAAAACCCCAAAAGAAAGTTGAAGCCAAGCCGCAAAAACAAAAAACTTTCTGCCCCGAAAAAGCGGTAAGAGTAACAAACAGAAAAAAATTATGTGAAATTTAATTTGACTTTTGTTGTGCTTGCAGGCGTACCCGCTGTTGTTCTTGTTGCTGCCAGCCACTTTTGCGCTTTCCATTTTAGTTTCCTGCCAGCTGGCAAATGCAGCAAGCTGCGCCCAGGGATCGCATTTTCCGCCCAACTCCCCCCGAAACTCGTAATTTGCCAGCTTGGCTTGTACCCACTTAGTTTGTATTATTTAGTTGCAGTCGTGGGGAAGGTCGGGGCACTCCATGTGAGCAAGAAATATGATTATCTTATGCATGCTCTGCACTGCAGTGGGGACTTAATAAGCCAAAGGGCAATGCCAAAATGATGGTCCTAAAACGATTTGCAGTGCTCATTAGGCGGGGCAGCTCATAACTCGATGTGACAGCGGAGTGCTCCTTGCACACTGACCAAGAAACTTGAGAAATAAAAAAAAACTTGTTTATTATAATGGTTAATAAGTAATAAAGTGATATTTTGAGCTTATTATAAGAGGAGAGAAAAAACAACGAGCTAAGTTCCCGATTACATTTAATACCCCTTAAAATAATTTTTAAGAATAAGCAAATATACAAATGTACATTTACTTACACATTCTTAGAAATATATCAACAAAAGTTAAACAGGAGAGAAAAGAATAACCATATTGTACGATATTTATGTAAGTGAATTTATATAGGTTAAACTGTATCCCGCCAATTTCAGTTTGCAATCGCAATTCTTTGAGGAGTGCTGGCAAAGTGGTTTTAGGTGTCTCTCGTAAATGGCAAATGCATTCGCCAGGTTTTGGTTACATTTCCGTGTGATTGTCGTAGAAAACTTTCGAGTTTACCTTTTATTTATAGTGACAATTGCCAATAAACGAGTTTTCTGATGCGATTGCCTTCCCTTCACGTTTTACTTTATTATTTTTGTAAAATAAAACCGCTTAGCTGCAGATTCACATACAGTTTGCGTTTCTTTTGTTTCTAAAGGAGAGCAATCTGTGAGGGTCAATTAATAATTTGTAAGTGTGGAATGAGCAGGCGGATAGGTGGTTCCATGCAATATGCATAATGTGTGCCCTTTGATTTTCTGCTTTCGCATGCACATTTATTTATATTTCACTTTGGCGCTTCTGTCCCTTTGGGTTTTCTTTTGCTGCTTAGCATTTCCCATTTATGTCGAGGACCTGGCTAAGCATTTCGGCTAGAGGATCTGGACCTGCTGGGTTAGGGGGTGGTAAAATGGGGTGGCATCGCAGTGCTTCGAGTATGTGTGCTGCCGCTGGGGGTCATTTTGTTTTCGTTTTTGCGGCCAGTGACGGTGTGAGTATAGAACTAAAAACAAGCATCGTCAGCATCAACGTTTTATATTAAAAACAACAACCGCAACCGTGTACTGAGAGAAAATAGCAAGGGATCTCGGTTTCCCCATTATTGTAGTGAAAAGACTGAATGTGAAAAACTGAAACTAACTTAAAATGACAAAAATTTGGTTGGAAGGGAGTTTTAGAGCACTTCGGTAAATAAAAATAGTTTAAAATTATTTAAAAACGTCTGCTTAGATTATATTAAAACCTTGTTTGAACAACAAATTAAATTTAATTAGAAATTAGTACTTCGTTTTAAAAATAGTTTTTCCTACTGTCATTAATTTTTAACAAATATTGCCATTGTTTTAGAAAATCTTTTTGGTTTTATGAAAAATTTAGAAAGTTTTCTCTCTGTGCAGCAACAACTAGATGCTTGAATCGGTGGAGGACAACAACAAGGTTGTCGGAGGAAAAGGAAAAAAATTAAGTATTTACACTCGCTTTTAGTGGGTCCGATTCCCCGAATCCCCCTTTTTCCACATACTTTGGGTATGTTTTCTAATTTTTGTGTACGCTTCTTTCAGTTGCACGTTGTTGCATTTTATTTTTATGTCGCACTCATACGCTTTTGACTTTTAAACTCCTCTGTTTAAGTGTATTTAACATTTTCTCTAATGATACTCAGACCGAGTAGCGTTCTGTGTCCTGTCTGTGCCCCCCCCTGTCCCTGTCTCCTTCTGACCCCCTTCCCTTGTCTCTTTCTGCCTCACTGTACCTGTCTCTTTCTCTGTCGCAATAAGCCGCTCTGCTCAGTTGGTAAGTGGCAGAGCTTTCCGTTAGCTGCGGTTGGCAGTTGTCAAAGTGACCTCAAAGAACAGGGAAAGATGGAATCGCATGTGAGCTCATCTGTAAGTGTGTCGCCATGGCCCCATGTCCCCATGTCTTCGTCTCTTTCTCCCCGACTAACCCCGTCTCTTTCTCTAAAGAGCTTTGCTTGTTTTGAGCCTGTATATATGAGCGCACAGGTGGGGATTGGCCCACCTGAACAACCCACAAATGCATTTGCTTTTGTCTGTTTATTCATCTGCTCTAATGAGCCATGCCCCAAGGCCGGATTGTGTTTGACATTTCGGGGAAAATGCGCTTTTCTTTTTCATTCCATTGTCGCCTTTGTCGCTTCTTTTCGTGTGATACAAAAATTAATTACGTTTTGATAGCATTGGTGAAGGGGACTTAAAGTGATTTCTCAAAGCTCATTAAATTCGATTAAATGATTCTAGGGGTTTTCAGAAAGTAGGGAAAATTTAACATAGCTCTGAAAATTAAATATGTGAATTATAAATAAGAAAAGTGTATGGAAATGTTTTACAGCTGTTTGAGGTTTATGTATTTCTTAAAAGCTTCTATGTATATGCCCAATTGTTCTGCTTTTAGGAAACTAATAATACAATGGCCCTTTTTTGATTTTCGCATTTGATAAATGCATTCTAAAAGGTGAGTTTTATAGTTGAAATAAATTAAAACTCAACACATTTATATCAAATCAAGTCAGCCATTCGTTCTGGTTGTTGCAAACATGGAAAGACTATAACAAATTTGACCGGAACTGTAGTGTTTATTGGGATATCTACGACAGGCTTGAGGCCTCTACCGAAATCAAGCAATCACAAATGGAAATGTCACCAATTGCTGGTGACGTTGTTGCATGGCAACAGATACACGAAAACGGCGACAGGCGATACATGTGAATGGTGGAGGGGGCGGGTAAATGTGTGGCAGGTGCGCTGAAAAGCGGAATAAGGACGAACAGGGGGGGTGGTGGCAGCTGGAAGGGCGAGCTCGCGTTGATGAAGTACGCACTTGCAGCAACTCGACAACGGCAACTCATTTGATTTACTTTTCATTTCCGGCTGCCTTGCAAGTTGCAACAACACCTCCAACAGCACCTATACAATGCACATGTGTCCTTGTCACACACAGATACACACACACACACCAGCACAGTGTAGTCCTCGAAGCTGAGCGTTATGCAATTATAACTTTTGTCATTAGCAACTTAAAATGCAAATTGCTGCAATGAAGCGTCGTCAACGTTGTCGTTGTCGTTGCCTTTTTGGGCACTACTCAGTACTTTACTCACATCTGATTCAGGATTCGGGGGTTTTCTGTGGTGCCTGTCAAGTGGTGCACTACAAAAAAGTATCTCTAGCTCATGATTAACATATACAAAATCTCATTTTCTTTAGCGCAGGATATTGACTTATGCGTTGGGCTGGTTATCAAGCTAGACATTCAAGATCAAACTTTAAAATATATGTACATCGTTAAGAGGCTTGATAGTCCTAATAAAATAACTATTGAACCAAAAAAACATTTTTACCTGCTCATAAAATTTATTTATATATATAGTTTTTGCCCTTTTGAATTAATTACTAAAAAAGGAACCTTTTGTTTTTATTAAGCCTGATCCTACATTGAGAACTATGGAAAATCCACAACACTGTTGTCTAAAATCCGTAAACGTTACCCCTTCCTTATTTCAATAAACTTTTTTAATTGAAAGGTATTGACATTTTAATTAAAATTGTCAGGCGAGCGATGCAAATTTTTTGTAATTCAATTTTTTTAAAGTATTACAAAACTTTGGAAACAATTTACTGGTGTTTTTTCTAATACATTTATATGTGATTTAAACCTGTTTAAATAGTCCTGGAACTTAATTTTATTATATTATATTATGCTTCCACTAAAAAGTGTTTCATAAATACTTATTATTTCAAGTGTACTGCTGCCGGCGGGGCGTGGCTGATGCCGTTACTTAAAGTGTTATGACTTAAGTTGCTGTCGTTGGCTTTTAAACGTTATCTAAGTAGCTCGGCAGTCCCATATCAGCCATATGGTGGTGACATGACGTCCAAAAGTCAACTGCCGCCTCACAGACTGTCAGTTTTCTTGGTGGAAAACGGAAAATGGAAAACGAAGGGGGTCGTACCAATTAGCCATCTTGGTAGCTGGTTAATTTGTAAGAGTTGCGCGCTTTTTTGTGCAACTGCCATAAAGCTGCCATCTCGGGTTGCTCTTTTTTAGTTTTTTGTTCCCCAGCCAGCCAGTGCTTTGTTTTTTGGCGCTGCTGCGATGGCAACATGCAACATTGTTGGGCAAAATGGGAAAAACTATGCGCAAGTTCAACAAGAAGTAACCATAAAAGTGCTGAGTGCACCTTTGCCTCTGGCTCGGTTGAGTGAAAGTCGAGCATCCCTTTCTTTGCCATTTGGCTTCCTTTTCCCATTCACTGGCCAAAGTCACGCCGAGGAAATTAAACAGGAAGTACGCAGATTTTATGCAATGCTCTAGCACGACCCTTAAATCATTAAGAGATGTGGCTCACTGCTTATAAATAATTCGGTGTGTGGCCAATAAAAATGGGACCAAGAAAAATGCTTTACGATCCATTTAAATGCCGCAAATTGAGCTGTTTTTGCAAGTTTTTCTTCAACTCACTCCTCAGAGACTGTAGCTCATAATTGACTGACAATCCCACATGTCTCGCCGAAAACACTCATCATCTCTCACAGATCATTGACGGCTCAATCGGCCTTCTTTTCTCATCCGCAATCATTCGGTTTATTGGGCTTCATTCCGAGTTTTTGGCACCCATTGTGCGATTTTCTCGTCCCGGGCGAAAAAAGGTCAGGGGGCAACTAGTGTCGAATGGTGTTGTTGAGTTGATTAAATTGGTGTTAAAAAGTTTAAGTGGCTGTCGGTACAATGTAGGACAGTAAAATTTCATAGCCTACTTTGCCGCATCTCCAGTTCGGTGTTTTTTCTTGTGTCTTTGCCCTTTTTTCCTTGCTGTTCTGGCCATAAAAGCACGCCGCTAACGCTAACGGTAACGTGTGTAGTTCAAGTGCGCACTTTTGGCCCACTTAAAGGGAGGTGTTTTGGCCTACTCCCGGCGAGTCCTTGTCTTTGGCCGAACCCCCAGGACTTCCCCCGCCGTCTGTCGAGTTAACGGTTAACGGCTAACGGTTGTAAGCTCACGGATATCCTCAATCGTCAGGCTCCCTTGAACTCCAGCAGATAAATTACACTGGCAAGCAAGGGCAAGGGTTTTGTTTCAGGGTTTTATCTTGACCGGAGTAATTGCAGCATACAAAAAGCTATAGACAATGCATTGAATTTAACAATTAGACACAAATCAGGTCAGGAAAAAGATTATCATTTATTATCATATTAGTCAATAATACATTTGAATAGGTTTTAATGGAAATAATATAACAAAATTTAATTACTTAGTATTTATTTTAAAATTATTGTTATGAATCGTATGCGCAATGTTAAAGATTGATGGCTCCACACTGATTTTCGAGGGAGAACTAATGTCAAGTACTTTAACATATCATTGCTTAACATCCAAAAATTGATTGTAAAAAACTAATTTATCAATATCAGGTAACTTCGCCCCCATAATTCATCCCCAAAATCGTGCAGTTCAGTGTTGGGCGAAGCTGACTGCGGATATAAGCTTACGACACGTGTCTGGGCTGTCTAATTGGCAAAACGAATGAATCTATTTGGCAGTAGCATTTCTAGCAGCTGACCACTGCAACTCCGCCCCCTGACCGCCCCTTTTTTGCCCACCCTCCCTCATGTCAACCCCCCACCCCCATGATTTCCGCTCCCCAGTCGAGCATTTTCAATTAGAGGGCAAGCGCGCTTTCGATTTGCGTATTATTTATGGCGTCCGCAAATCGTGCACATTATTCATAAGCCCTGAGAGAGAGGGCCGGCTTAATGGGCAAACTGAAGGGGAGAAGTTGGTCCATAAGGGGTGGCCATAACCATGCAACTACCCTTCATTGTCGAGGGCTAAATAATCTTGAAGAGCGCCAACAGTTTGCTTAATTCCATTCCTGTTGCTGTTGCATGGCAAACATTACATCTAACTATGGATTTATTTTAACATTTAAGTGTTATAACTTAGACATTGATTATATCTGTTTAAGTTTTTAAGCTTGCAAAAAATGAAGTTTTCATCAAGGAATAAATGTTTTAAAAGTCAGAAGAAAGGCTTTCCTTTATATTTAAAAAAGATTCAACATAATTTTATATTGGTATTTGTGATAATATATACATATATTATGACCCTTAAAACTATTTGAATTGTGTTGGTCCTTACAACATAGACAGTTCCACAATTTTAATTTGGATACTTCCAAGTTAGTTGCAAAACTAAGAAAAGCGAGGACGGAAACTAAATTCGTCAAGCCGAAGTATTAATACCCTTGCTAAGAGATATAGACGTCCCATCGGCTTTTGCTTTTATGATGTCAATAGCATATGCACTGCGCGAAATATCCTGAAAAATATTAAATTTTGACCGTTTCCACCTATTATTCCTATGGAAGCTATAAGATATAGAAGTCTGATCGCCACCTGCTTTTACCCTGATCAAGGACATTCGATCGGGGCGGTTTTCAAACTTGATCTACGTACACATGTTTTCGGACGACTGTGAAAGTTTTAGAGCGCTAGCTTTTCGTTTTGAGCGGGTTTTATTATATGATTAAACCCCCAAGTTTCTCTCGGAGATTGACCAGCGCTTAAATGAAGCGACTTTAAGCAGACGTGTGTTTCTTGCGGTCGAGTGCAACTCACCTGCACTCCAGACCAGGTGCGCATTTATCTTCGCCGCAGACTCACTCACGGATCCACGAACAGGACCATGATATGCGGAGTTGCCACTGTTTGGTGGCCGATGGCATTCATTTCCATGTGCGGCATTAGGGATGTGCGTGAGTTTACGATTTCGGTGTTGTTCGCAACTCAATACGCAGTTGGAGGGCATTAATTGAATAGTTAGTTGAATTAGTTTCGTTTAAAGGCAATTTGCCTTCTCTCACGGCAGAAAAAAAAGACATCTTAAAATGCGCTGCGAACTTCAGTCATTAATGAAAAGGTATGAAAGATTGACAATTATTATCATGATTTTCATTTAATATACTTATATTTGTGTAAGTTTTTGGCATTAAATATATTACTATTTTAATAGTTTTTGAGAGGTTCTTTGTTATAATTTGTCTTAAAAAGCTTCTTATAACCCAATAGAATTTTTTGATTTTAAAATCCCTTATTGGAACTAAAAAACGATTGCTTGACCCTGATTCGATATGAATTTTAATATTTATTTGAACCCATCCTTGCGAACCAATAGACCACCTCTATCTGAAAAGCCAACAGGTTGACAAGAGTGAGTAGTATGTTCCTTGCTCCTGCCACTGCCATTCATTTGGTGAGCGGGAGGACCATTGAAGCACTTAAGGCGACCACACAGCCCAACCAAATGTCAGCACACAAATCCAGCTAACTCCGCAGGATATATGGTTGCGTACCAAATCCTTCGCCAAGGGTTATGTTGGCGATATGGGCAGTGCCTCAGCCTGCAACTGACAACTGGCCTTAGGAACTGGCGGGGCTTACTTCTGGAAACTTGATTGAAATTATGTTTAGACCGGAAAATTAATATTGAAATGTGCATTCCGGCAATGGGGGAACACCATTGAGTATTCCTGGTCCGATTCCAATGATTCCCAACAGTTTTAGTCGATGTTCCTCTGTTACCGTTACTTTTAACAGCCTTGCGACTGCGCAATGCCAGGTTTCGTGCTCTTAAATGTTAAAAAAGCTGTTAGATAGCAGGAATTGGTTCCGTTTCCGCATCGTTCCCTCAGGTTGAGAAAGTAGTGCACTAGGTAATGGTTCGCATGCCAAGTTCACATTTCGTCCGGAGATAAAATATGTGTTTCTCACGGCGCCTTAAAAGAGTTTTTACCGCCACCCATCCCCGAAAATCCCATTTTTTGGGCAGCCATAAGGTTGCATGTTGGGCCACAATTTTCCGGGCCTCGAGGACCCCATCAAATAGACGTATATATGTGGTATGCTGTGCCCGGGCACTTGATATAACCTGTTGAAAGAGGGGTCGTTGATTTATTGACTTGGTCGGGGGACTTTCGACAATATTTTAATTAAAAACTCTTTCATATTGCCCCAAAGTTTGCTGCCTTGATTGCATGGACTGCATGGGCTTGGTTTTATCATTATTTGTTGGACTCATCGGCTCGTCGAATTCCCTGAAGTAATTTTTGGCCATAGATGAAGCATATCGGCCGTGAGATGCAGACACCTAATAAAACTTTTGCGACAAGAGCTGGTTTCGAGTGTAACGAAAACAAAAACAATATTTTTCGAGTTTTCCACAAAAAGCTGAAAGAAGAAAAGTGGGCGCTGAACCTGAACTGGACCGACTCCCATTCAAGGATTCTTCGTCTGTCTCTGGGACATTTGCAGTTTTCTATTTGCCATCTTGGGTTATTTTTTGTTGTTGCTGCTGGAAAACTATTTGCCATCTCGACAATTTCCCGCACGTGCAGGGCATCGCAAAGTGAAGTTTTTCGATTGCCGGAGATGGAAAAGCGGAAAAGTGGGCGGCCAGGCAGGTGCAATATTTCAATAAAATATATTTACGTAAAGTAAGAAAAGAAACTTTCGATGATTTCATATTTTTCCGACCATTGAAACTGAATTGGCTGACTGAAGGAATCCTGGTTGCGATTTTGTTTGCTTGCAGACGAGCGTT
Source organism: Drosophila fuyamai (assembly GCA_018153365.1). Lineage (NCBI taxonomy): Eukaryota > Metazoa > Arthropoda > Insecta > Diptera > Drosophilidae > Drosophila > Drosophila fuyamai. Next base: position 6,049,595 of record JAECXW010000116.1, on the reverse strand, counting down.
TCACTTGCCTTATGGAATCGGCAATTAATAACAATTAGAACCGTCTAATTGTGGATAATACATAACTCTCTGTCCGCGAATATATGTGTCTGTATCTGGTTCCTCGAACTTTGCGAAATAATTTATGCCGAAAGCGTAATTAAATTAATTAGGATTAACTTTGGCTGTGCACGCATTAAACTAGCTTTGATTAGCTTATGTTTGTGCATACATTTGACAACTTAGACATGCAGATACAAATGTATCTACGTGTGTCTGTCGCTGTGCCTTTCAGTGTGTGTGTGTGTGTGCCTGTCTGTGTGAGTATCTGTGTGTGTCGCACATGTCGCATGCTGTTTAATCTGAATGTTGGCTTTGGGTCGCTTCGGTAATCATAAAGATGGAATAAGCGATGAGCTGTCTGCATGTGCCAATTTGGTTTAGTTATGCTCACGCTTTGTTGTTGCCTTTGTCCTTGTTGTCCTCGAGATTGTTGTTGTTGTTTTTCCCGCTACGTGGCTAAGCGTTAAAGAGAATTGGCCCTAGTTTCATTTGGGACCTTTAATTCAGACTACCAGAGGTTATCATGCACAGAAAACAATTATTAACTAAGAAACAGTTAGCATAGTTGAAGATTTAACCGACTGCGTAAATAATTTCAATATAATTTTATGCCACTATAAGCAATAAAAACAAAACAATTACAAAACAATAACTCAAACTAATAGATTCTAAATTAATTATATACAAAAATAAAATATTTAAGAAGAAGCATTTCAATCAGAGAAAGGCGATTTTTAATCAAACAGTAGTAGATTACTCTTTTAATCTCATCTGTCTTGTATTTGTTTTCTATTTTCTTGAATATTTACTATAAACAAGATAAAATGTTTATCAACTTGTGGCTAGAAAAGGCTTTCTTACTGGCCAGAATCGAATTTGTTTGTTGGCCATAATTCTTTGCCCACATCAGCAGTTAGTTACGGTGACTTGTCGGATTTTTAATGATTCTACCACTTGCAAGTATAAATGTTTAAGATTTATTTTTGCTTTGTGTGGCAGTTGGTCAGTGGCTGGCTTTTTCTAGTTTGGTCTCGTCTAATTTATGTCACGAATAAATGTGTCGCAAATCATTACGTGGGAAATATTTCTATTTTTTCTCATTCCGTTGTTTTCCAATGTGATTGTTGGAGTGTCAGGGCGCTTTATTTAATGGCTTGGAAATGGAAAAAATAAACAAACAAACACATAGTGGGAAATGGGCTGGGAGTGGAGGGGAGTGGCTGCGATGACGAGGCATTAGAGTTGGAGGACATCAGACGAACGAGCCACCTAAATATAGACACAAATCACAAAAACTCGGCAGGCAAAAGGAGCAAAAACAAAACAGGACCCATTGTTGATGTTTTCGTTGTTGTTTTTGTCTTTTGGTGGCGGTGGCAGAGAATGAGCACATTAAATCAAAAGTGGTGCATAAAGCAGAAACAGGAGCAGAGGTCACTGGGTGGGTGTTCCAGGGGAAGGAGAGGATGGAGTTTACATGGGGCAAAGAGCATCGAGTTGAAAATACAAGGATTAAAGGCGGCAAAGGACGACGAAAACGAGGCAAACGTTTAACGCCTGCAGGATATTTATGATCATGAATTTTCTTATTGTGCTCCTAGCTGCTGCCACTGCACTAAAACAAACAATTCGGATCGATTTAAAAATTTTGTACAAGAAATTTTCTGAATGAAAAATAAACTTGTTTCAGATAGCAAAGCACTTGTAATAATTAATAGGATTTTTGACTATAACATATATTACAAATAACATAACTTTTGCAAGTGACTAGAGGCTGAAATTTTCTTAACATTTTAGTTTTAAGTAATCGTTTAAAGAATAAACCTCCTACGTTACCTTACCATTTTTTTTTTCAGTGTTCTGCTGTTGGCCTTGTCTGCCTGCCTGTCCCTCTGTCCCAGAAGTCTAAACGATTTATTAAAATGTGCAGCAGAAGGAGCAGCCTGCGAAAGGGATGGAGACAGGCCCTGCGGAGCGGCGAGCGGACAGCTGAAGGAGCCGAGAGTCCTGAAGTCTCCTCAGTAGCCTCGACCTCCTTCGGCGCCGTATTTGGTCTTAAACTGGGTTCGACGGCATCGATGGAACGCCGCGCCCACCAATCGACAGAAATGAGTTATAAAACTTCAATAATCTGAGCGAAATATTTATTCGTGTTTAGCACGCAGACGAGGACGAGACGGCGATGGTATGGTATGTGGTATGCAAAGGAGGTGGCGGAACAGCCTTGGAGCGGCCATTACTTTATTTACATCATATCCTGCAGGATGTGCTTGGCACACCGTGCTCACGACTGTGCGGCGCACTTACAGCGAATCAATAACAAAATAAATCGTTTTACAACCGCAGGACATTGTATTGTGTAACACAAAAGATTGCCAACGCCGAGCCACCCAAAGGATTCGATGGATTCTCCAGCTGCACGGAGAAAGGATAAAGGAGAAAGGAAGCACGGACTCCTGGCAGGGCCAATGAAAGCGAAAGAAACGAATCGAGTCGAATCGAAACGGAGCGAAACGATACGAATAGGTACACAGGAAAATAAAATAGGTAAAGTTCTCCAGTTTTTTCTTTGGCCAGTCGTTTGCATTTCTAACACGCCGTTACATTTATATAATCTATGTAACCTTTAAAAATTAGGAAGAACTATTTCCCTTTAAAATGTAAACTAAATATTTTATATTTTTATATTTTTGTCTTTTTAGATTTTTAAAACGCAAGACTAAAGAGAGTGAATTGCTTTGAAGGTGTCAGAAATGAATTTTTGATGTGAAACTGCACCGTACAAAGATATTTTTCACGAGTGCACAAGTTGGGCAACAACAAGAAACAATGCCAGGCACTTGGCAGAGAAAACAAGCAATGAAAGGATATTATAGTAAAAGTATTTATACAGCGAAAGGGACAAAGCAGCACTGAGGACCGAGCTCCGAGGACCGAGCACCTCGAACACTGAGGTGGTAGATGCACTACGACGATAAAGTGAAAGGAAGTAGAAAGTATAAATCGTTGCAATCAATTTTCGCTATGTGCTAGGAATTGATAAACTGCTCCAGCTGCAGCTCTCCTCCAGCCAGCGATTGAGGATACTCCAGATCCAGAGCTCCAGCTCCAGTAGTCAGAATCGGGTTCGCCTGTCAGTTGCCAGTTGCAAGTTGCCAGGTTCTATTTGGGTTACCCACATACCGCACAAAAGTGAGAACTTATGGGTCACAATGGGGTGGCTGGTTTGTTTATGGGCTGCTCCGGCCAGAGGCTGCCGTCTAAACAAGCTGGGACTAATCCCAGCATCGATTTTGATGAATCCCCCTCAGGCTTATGACGTACGCTGAATACGGAAAGTCGATTTATCCCACACTGAATTTTTTACTGAACTCGGAATGTATGCTAAAAATATGTATTTAAGTCGTGGCTAAACTGAGATTCATTTAAGAGTTTTAACAACACAAGAAATATTCTGGTTAAAAAAATCGACATAGAAATTAAAAATGCTTTTAAGGTATCCAAATGATAAAGTTAAATTAAAGGATGATTTTAAATAGTTCTTTTATGAAATAAGCAATTATGAATATGGTTGTAAGTTAAATTAAATAAATATAGAAAGAAATGAATTAAAAATTTTAAAATTTGTTTAAGTAAGCAAATACTTAAATTTGTTGTAAAAATAAATAAATATAGAAAAAAGGATTAAAAATTTGTAAAATAATACAGTAACTTTTTTAAAGTAAACAAATACCTAAAATTGATATGAATGCAAAGATGCTAAGATTGAAAACTAAAGCCACTTAGCTAGCCTAGTCCTTCACATTTTTCCAGGAAAATCACATGAGAATATCACTCTAAAAAGATTTGAACAGAAGTCAGCGTGAAGAAAAGAACATGGTGAGAAGTAGACGTTGACACATGCCGGCAAAATATTGTGTATACGCCGCGTAGCACGCACAATAAATGCTAAAATTTCTATATATAACAGTGCCGGCAGCAGCAACAGCATATCAACTGCGACTGCGAAATAAATATTTTATAATTTAATCAACATAAAAGCAACAATGCAGAGGCAAAGGCAAAGTGAAAGGAGCGACTGTTCAACCGACGCGACGGTTAAGTTAAGGAGACAATAAAAACCGAGTCGCAGCTACATACGTCGCGCGATAATGCTTAATGATAAGCGGAAGTCGGCTGGGAGTGGGAGATATAGAAATACGAAATACTGGCGGCAATAGGCCAAGATGTTTATCACACGAGTGAGACAATAAAAGCGGAGGCAGCCATCAGCCTCGCTCTCATTTCGCCATCGCATTTCCCAGCAGCGTTTTCCATATCCCATTTTCCTGGCGGGAGGTCGTCGACTGGCGCTGACAAATGGACAATGTCTGACAGACGACAGGCCCGTGAGCGCTTCGAGTTGGACAAGTTTATATTTGCATTTATTTCTATTAGGCGCACATTTGTCAAAAGCTGTTTACGAGTATGTGGTGCACACGCCCCTCACAACGAACAAAAAATGAGATCAAATCGCAAAGACGTCTTTAACTTCCTTTATTTTTGGAGCATGGATAATACTTAAAGTTCCCTTCCAGAGTTCGATTGCTTCGGCTGTTGTTGTTCTTGCTTTAGACAAACGGACTCATCAAAGTAATAAAATATTTATTTGGTATTGTTGTGCACTTTTATTTGACATCATAAACAAAACCCACAGAAGTGTAAACAAAGATCCAAAAACGTGTTCCTCCGTAGATGCCGCAGTGGTTGTTGCTGCTGTCATCCTGTGACTCCTGTTGTTGACTTATTTAAGACATAAAGTGCTCACGAACTCACACACACACGAGTAGGGTATCGACACGCTTACGTGTGGGCGTTCCTAAATTTAACGCCTTTGTACGGAAGAAAATTCGGAAAAATAAAGGAGGGAAAACAAAACAAAGGCAAACAAGGAACCAAGTCAAAAACGCATAAATTGTTGCCCCACCAACTGCTGGCGTTGTGTGTAAATGGTTCTTGACATTGCTCTAACTTGGCGGGGATGTTTTTCCGGCTTCGCTTTTGTTTTTGTTTGGGCTTCGATTGGAACTCGGATTCAGATTCCATTGACCTCCTTGGTATTGGCGCATATCTGGCTGATTCTACAAGTGCCTCGAAGTATTTTAAGGGAAACTATAGCTTACATCGCTTAAAGTGTAATTCACTAACTTATATTATATATATTTAGAAGAGGCGTAGGCTCTTCTGCAGATTTTCATTCACCCGAAAGTATAGTTTTCTATAAAAGCCGAAAGTGTGGTCGGCAAAACATTTAAAACAGCTTTTAAAATAACGTTGAAATGAATGTTATTAAAAGGGAAAGTCATGGAAAGTCTTTTTTTAATAGCTCAGCTAAAGATTGAAATAATGTTAAAGGTTAAAGGTTGTTACTCTTTTCAGGAAAGCAAAAGTAAATAAGTTCAAAATGTATTTTTATTCCAATTACGTATGCCGAAAATATTCTGTCGGATGTGTTTTAAGCTCATGCTAATCTTAGACACTCAGCACCGCTGGCATAACATTATCGTATCCGCTTTTGCCGCTCAATCGGAAGTGGTGCAGACCGTAATTTGTACCGTAGTTACGTATGCGTATCCGCCACCTTATGGGCTGGCTTTAATTTCCCTATCTACTCCGCACCGCCCTTCAGTCCTATTGTCCCCATATTTCCACTCATTCCCACTGTCCCTATCTACCCACTCATTCCTACTTTCCCTATCTACTCAACCCGCTTCCGTGCATTTTGCTCCGCCAGCTAAGCTCCATATGCTTTGGATGAGTGGATAGATGGAGGAAAAGGAGGCGCTAGCGGCCCCAGCGCATTTTTTTGTTTACGTTGCCCCAGAGGCTTTGGCACCACCTTGCTCCTGGTTCTCCAGATCCTGTTCGTTCCACGAATCCACAGTTTCTGCAGGCGCTACTGATTCTGCTGCCGGGCGCTTACGTGCCACGCATATAAATTATTGTATCTCGAGCGTATTAAAAATGTACGAGTGCTCATCTTGTTATCCTGTTGTGTAAGCGGATTATGTCAGGCATAAATGTCATGCGTTGGAAGACCGCATGCCCACTTCCACTCCTCTCCTGCATTTACCTCGCCGTTGCTTCCCTTTGTTTTCCATTTCATTTGTGGGGACTTCCCCTGCTCCTGTATTTTGATCCGCCGATTTGTTCAACAGTGTTGTTCAGCCATTTTGTATTACATGCGAGAGCACTATTTTCGCCCCCATTCCAAATTCACTTTTATTGAAATTTAAAACCGCCACGAATCGACGCACGATGGCCCATAACTTGCGCTTAAAACCCGTAAGCCGTTCATTTCGGCCAGGCGAGTGTGCCATTTGGCAGTTTCCTGCTTCGAATTTCAGCAATTTCGGTCAATAAACCCGGCGAGTGGGTGAGTGCGCAAAAAACGTATGCAAATATTAACCCGTTTTCGCATGCTGGCATTTGTGTTTGCATTAGCTCAATTTTTATTGTCCGCCCAGAAACGCAAACGTGGCGCAAAGTGTTTGGTATTGCGGCGGCTTATCGCAGCCATATTCAGCAGGAAAACCCGAGGCCCTAATGAGAGCTTGTATAACTGATGATTTGTGGCCGTTGAACTCGATTCGAGCAAATTAATTGCTACAAGTGAATTCGAGAATTCGCTGCCTGTTTTTGTTTGCAATCCATTTTTACAGCAATAATTATTTCCATTCTGATTGGATTACCTGATCGACTCGGCAGGAGATACATGTTAATGCTTGACTAAGCGGAAGGAGCAAATAATTCCATAATTAACAGGGCTTTCAGAAAGGGCGACAAGTGAACTGAAAATGTGGCATAATGAGACAGAAATCACAAAGCGTTTGCAACGAGACTGCGAAGATTTTGGACATTGACCAAAATGTTGAAATGTTGCTCGAAATATGTGTCGACGCTGGCTAGTGGATTTAAACTCATCTTATTAAAATAAGAACAAACTTTTTCAACTTTTTTGTGAAGTCCTTCTGTGCACTTCATTCTGTTTTGTTATTAAAATTAATATTTTTTTTCCTAATTGGTGAATAAATTAAAATGCCTTTCTCTTCGTATTAGGATTTGAAATATAAATAGATAACATTATATATATAATACAAAAAAAGTAAATTACAAACGTATAAACATATTAAAAAGGATTTTGGCTTAAAAAATTCAATATGTATGGATTTTTGACTGATATTTTAAGTCAATCCTTTTTGAGTACTCGACGTATTGAAATTTTTTCGGATTCTGCTATTGTGGTTCCTCAGTTCTTATCAACAGCAATGCCCACTTAAAAAAGGAAGAGCACGACGGTCAATGGACATTCAGATATGCCATAGCATGAAGCCCTAACTCGCACACACATTCAGTCACACAGACAACAGAATCGGAGGCACTTGTTTGGGCCAAGTTGTTGTTGTGGTTGCTGTTTGCGTGTTTTTGAAGCGCCTTTGAAATTGGCGCTATCGTCGCCCCTCACAGATACACACAAGCACACACACACAAACACATACACACAGACTCACAAATTATTTGCAGCTTATCAGCGCGTTGGCCGTTGTCCATTTTTATGGCCATTTTGTTTTGTTTTCGTTTGTTTTAGTTACTTAGGCGGGGGAAGAGGGAAGTGGGGTGAAGTGACGCGTATGGCAGATGGACCACAAAGTGCTTACACACACACAACTACAAAATACAAAAAAAAAACGGGCTGAAGGACCCACCCACTTATCGTTTGCAGTACAACTAGGCAAGGACATCACTTGAAAATTGCCTAAGTAGTTTTCTTCCCTCAGTTTTGGCCTTGTTTTGCTCTTTGTTTTATTCTGTTTCATTTTCTGTTTGTTGGCTGCTTTTGACCTCCACTCACTTTTGCTATGTTTTACGATGGCCCAAATCATTCCGACAGAGCCAAAAATTGATTGTTCGGCACATGTCCCTTGCAAAACTTTGGCCACAGAAAACTATCAGCAGTTAACCACAAATATGTTTACCCCAAAATGCTCAAATGTCATATGTAGATTGATAAACCCCAAATGTGCTTTGTCAATAAAGTTTTCAAGTCATCTAGTTGGGGACTTTCGATTTCTTTCTACACTGGGCCACAAAAGTGGACATTTGTACCAATTTTTTATTAAACCTAAACTGAAATATATTGATCTTAAAAACATTCTGACTTTAGGTGATTCGATGTACAAAATATACCTCAAAGTTATGTTCAAAAAGATATAAAGCATATTTTGAAAATACAAATCGTTTTGATGCTTAATACGTAAAATATGTAAAATTGAAGTCTAAACAGTACTGCCCTCTAACCACAGAGAAAAAGAAGCAAAAACAACGTTCTAAAAATGTATGTTTTATTTTAACCTATACTTATATAGGCTTTTTAGTTTTTTACACCCATCGCCATTTGGTCTCGTTATCTAGTGTTTCTGAAACATTTTTCAAAGAGTGTGCATTATTTATGGGAGCCGAATTGAGTGGCTGATTTTGTGGTGGCATTGCTGTTGATTGAAACTAAAGACGATAGCCAGGTCATGGGTCAATGAGGTTGGTCATCAATAAATCGCCCGCTGATTGCCGCCCTTGAATATCCTTGCAACCGACTCCCTCCCATGAATCCCTATTAAGTGTCGCCACAGGGCTGGGCAATTGGGGAAATCCTCCTTGGCAATTAATAACGATCGATCGGACGTGGACCAAAGCAAACGGAGTTGTGGAGCGGCAAATTAATTAAATGCATCGAGTATGATTGCAAATGCTTTGGCATCCCATTATGCGGCACTTTAAGTTCTTAACTTTTTAATAATCTCAGCGTATATGTAATCTGCTTAATGTTGTCGAAATAAAACGGAATACAATGCTGAACAAAAAAACGGTGGACAAGAGCCACTGGCAAATAAGTTAAAAAGCATTTAATGCAGCGCAAGCATTAAAAATAAATAAAAAATATGAAAATCCTCACGAAACAGTCGTGGAGAGGTGCGTGGGGAGGGGAAGGATGGGGGGTGGAAATTCAGCAGCAGAGACAGCGGGCATTCATAAATTATTTGTATTTAAATGAGGCTGCCACTACGCTGTGGGTTTGTCAACGCGCCTGTCCGCAGCGCCGTCTGCGGCGGCTTTAATTAAATTAAATAAAATAAAGCCCCTGGTTGCAATCTTCCGAAGACTATTGTCGTAACTATCTTTGGGAGTTGTAAGCCATTTACGAGATCCTTGCAAGCTTTTTAACTGCCGCAACGTGAGCGTTTGCCACAGCCAGCGATTACCAGAACCTTCGAGTTGCAAAGAAAGTAATGCGGAGTGCAAACAACCCACCAGCTGCTACCTCTTTGATAAGTAGCTCAGTTTTGATTTTTCATTTACATATGCTAATTAACCCGCCGAGAACAACAAAAAGTGCTCGTTGGCCGGGAAACTGAAAGGCTCAAGGATACAGGGACACAAAAACACACCGCCACAAAGATTCCCGCACAAGATGCCGAGTGGCTTACGAATATCATATTAATTAAGTGCAGATCACACTCCAAGGTAAACACTCTAGAAATATGGGAAAAGCGGTTGGGGATTGGGCTGGTTGTCTTTCCCAAACCCAACCCCTTGTGGCTTTTCGCAGATAACGAAGGATGCGGTTACGCTGAAGGGGTGGAGTGAGGCTTGTCAAGGATTTTTGGCGGGTGTGTCGCATTATTCTTGCACGGGCTATTTACTCAAAGAAAAACATTATTACATTTGCAAAGCTAATTCACGATTTAATGGAAAATGTGCTTATGTCAGAGGGCTGATTATTATTGTGACAATAATGTGATGGCTGATGGCCTCGCCCTCGTGAATAACAAGTTGTCAATCTCACTCGAATTAAACCCCAATCAACAACTGTTATTCGCCTGTCTCCACTGTCATTAAATTCGGAAAAATCTCTTGAAAGTGCTTTCGGCGTTTTTTGTTCGACGTCCATCCATTTTTAAATACTAATAATTTGACTGTGACGGAGATTTTGGTTGAAAAAATCGCTGGTTAAATAATATATACAAAATACCGCAGAAACCAGCGACAACAGCAGAGATAACCATTTTCAGTAAATACTTTTTGTGTAACACTTGGCTGTTTATTTTTTCATTTTCATTTACAATGGCAAATCAATATTAAAGTGCTGAAAGCTAAAAGATTATTCAAAGCCAGGTATTTCTGGTGTCTTTGGCACAAACTTTCTGGTCAGAGAACACAAACAATTGACAAAGTTTCGGACTCAAGTGGTAAATAATACAATAAATAACTTTCTCAAATGAATTAGATGTGGCCCAGAAACAAAGCCAGCTGGAAAATTGTGGCTGGGATTGTGTACGTGCCCAGGAGGGTGTCGGCCTGCCAGGAACTTCATAAATTTCTTATTTCGCTTTAAAGAGCGACAGTTTTCTGAGTTTGTCCATCCATTTCCACGGTGTTCATTGACCGCAAAACGATTTTATGGCCTCAACATGGCCGTGGAGTCTGCGGATGATGCCATAAATTCCACACTTTTACGTAAGACGGAGCTATGTTGATTTGTGGCAGAGGCAATTAAATTCTGCATTTGGGGCTAATGCATCCTGTTTTCGGAAGCCGGTCGGTAGTATGTGAACCAGAAAGTTTTTGGGCCCGGCATGATCCTGTGATCACAAAAAAGAAATGTTTTCCTTTCTTGGGCAAATGAAAACTTTTCTCGCAACTCGAAAACTGTTTACTCATCTGACTGTTGTTAGGCTGCCGAAAGTTTGGCCAACAAATCTGGACAGTTGAACCAGTTTGACAATCAAAATCTAGGCAAAACAAATTTTGCAAGGTGCAGTGCGCATTGTGTGAGACTTTATCTGTGTCTATTTCTTCTGCAGACCAAATTACTGGCATAAAAAGAGCAACATGGGACATGTTCCTGGCTGTTATTACATATTTGCATTGCCAAGTTTCGACAACTTTGGGCTCCAAAAATGGCAAATTAAATGTGCAGGAAATTGAATTCAAAATATGTTTACTTACAAAACAGAAATACATTTATTGCGCCCCGGGTAACTATTGTATAGCTTAAAAATGCATTTACTTAATTAACAAATTGCATTTCAGTAAGCTAGTGTCAGCAAATCCGAAGTTAAAGCCAATCTTCAGCTTAATTAATATTTGCTTTGGGTTACGACTCAGAATCCTGGAGGCCTTTCTCCTGCATTCTCATGAATGTATAACAATTCATTAACATTCAAGCAGACGCTGAACAATCGTGTGTGGAAGTGCAGCTACAAATATGGCCAGGAATAAATATATATCCCTACCAGCCTCCCCGGAAAAAAACCCTTTCTGCTCTCCAGCTTAGAGCTATAAATAAAACAACAATGCGACATTTTCAAGGACATTTTCCTTGCCCAGCTGGGCAGTGCCGCTTGGAATTCGGTTTGTTTTCTTTTTTTGCTCCTTTGGGCTGGGGGAAATTTATACGACTTGCTAAAATTGCACATAAATTAAATTTATGTTTTATGAGCGTTGTCCTTGCCGCTGTCTTATTCCCTGTTCCCTTATGTTGCCTGGTTGTGTTTTGTTTTGGTTAAGTTTTGCCCAGCTTTTCTTGTTTTTCAGACCCTCTTTTTTGGGTCCAGGCCTAGGCCTGGCTCTACGTTAGCTTCACGTGCCGGAAAATCGCATTTATTTAATACGCACAGTAAATTTCCAGCACTTGGAACTAAATAGACGCACATTTAGTGCCGGCCCGATAGGTTTCCCTACGCCTCCAGCCCGCCTCCTGCTTTCTGACTTTCCCGATTTTCCGAGTCTGTCTGAGCCCCTACATGACATTAATAATTCACTTTGCGCAGTCAATTTGGCCAAATCGCTTTGGCTATTCGAGTCCGGCCTTTTTTCTCTGTTCCGTCAGTTGATGTTCATTATTTTTAAACGTTGCTGACAGTTGTAAATCTGTCAGGCTTATTAACCGTTAAATGTCACTTAGCTGTCATTCGTTGGCCATAACAATTCGAGAAAAGCCTAGGGCCAAGTGAATAAAGTCCGACGAAAACAAAAAAAAATATGTGCATAATTCTGCACCAAAAGTTGTACATAAATTGTATGGATAATAGAGGGCTGCCGGGAGAGGTGAGGAAAACGGCGGCGGCTTTAGTAATGAAAGCGTGGACTTTTTTCCCACACCAGCTGTAATTATTTGCCATGTCTTTATTACATTTAAATGCCAATTTATTGCCTTCGATTAAATTATGCCCCCCAGATGAAAAGCGGGGCATATATATTATGGAAATGATTTACTGTTTCTCCCCAGAATCCTACACAGAGTTTTATGGGCTTACTAGGGGATAAAGTCAAGGCCTGATCAAATGTGGAATATATTTGTGTGGAATCACAATCGAACTGGTTAATAAATACAAAACACAATGAGTTCCTTTCCATTCTATTTGACTGAATCGGTGCATTAAGCGGCCTTTTGTATTTATAACATTTCATGGCTGACTCTTCCTGACTTTCCCAGACCTTTTTGGGCGATATTTTTTTTAAAAGCCCAACAAATGGTATATGAAGACAACTGAAAAACTATTTCCCTATGCACTACACATACATTTTCATAAATCTGGCAGCACTTTAATAATTTCCGTTTATCTCTGGTAGTTGCAGCGGATGGTCGGTTTGTTGTTTTTATGGCCTCCCCGCTCTTGCCCCGACTTTTCCATTTTATAAATCGCTTGACACAGCAACAAGGATCGGCCAAAGTACAAAACTAAACAATGCAGGCTCAGTCTGGGAATCAGATTCAGATTCAGAGGCGGAGGCGGAGGCGGAGGCGGTGGCCACTTTGTTGCCATGTCTGTGGCAGAAGAGTCAAAGGCAGAAGAAGCAAAAAAAGTAGAAGGAAGGATACGTATATATAGGAATATGAAACATGGCAATAAATATTGTGCAGGCATTAAACGCTGCCTTATTTCACTTGCAAGCCTGTGAGAAAGCATCGAACTGCCAGCTTGTATCTGTGAGATTGTGTGAGTGGCAGGAGCAGCTTTTCTTCGCCAGGCATTTCCACACCATTAAATTGACAATGCAATAAAATAGCCTTGGGCCAGATGCTCGCCGGCTGACTGAAATGCGTTGCATACTTCCAGGACTCTCAGGACTCTTAGGCAGTGGCATTAATATCACAAACAAACATTCATCTCCTGGCGGAGAGCGGGCAGTCCACCCCCTAACCGCAGTACTTTACACGCCAAATTAAGTAAACTAAATGGTTACAAATAGCTGACCACGCCCAGCCCTCCACAGCCCCTTGAACTCTTATATGCACAGAAAAAAAGGCTATTTGTCCAATATCATTCTGCAATTTTTCGGGAAAAAATGTAAACTGATTATTTTTCGCTTAAGAAAACGATCGGAAAAATGTATCTAAAATGGCCACTTCCAATCAAATTATTGTACCTTTGTGTTATTCGATTTATTAGTAATATATTTTATGACAAATTATTTATTAATTAGTAGTTTGTGTTTCTCAACAATATCTTTTAAAAACAAAACGAAATTATTTTTGTATGGTTTCTTTACAGCTTGCAAAAATCAAGAAAAAAATGTATTTGAGCATTTTTTCTATGTGCATTATCAATGAAGCACATTTGTATGCAAAGCCAGTGCAGTATTTCAAAAAGCGATCCAAGCGTCGGCTGCCAACTCATTGCCAGATATCTCTTAATTCTTAAGTGAAGCGGAGCAATGGAAACCGAGTACGAGTGCCTACGAGTACCTCAAAGGGAGTAGGACCTCCGACTTCAGACTGCTTAAATATTTCAGCACACGAAACAAGCAAATCGTTTAGTGCGCCCAACTTCCGTTCGGTGAAAGGCAACGGAAACGCTGCCAGCTGGCACACACACACATGGTTAGATAGAAGGATAGCCAGGACATGCAATCAGTGTATGTGTGTGCTGCACATAATCGCAGCTCACTGCCCATTGAGGCACTTGCAATATGTCAGCCCACAGGACGACGACTGGCTGGCCAAGATACCAAAACGAAAACGAGTCCGGCCACCACTTTCATAAGCCTGGGCAGCGGCCATCGTCCATCGACCATCGACCATCGTCTATCCACCATCGACCATCCGACGTCCGACATCCCATGGCCAACACTTTCGACGGCTTTTGTCGGTCTGGCCGACAGGAACAACAACGGCCGGCACAAAAGGAGCCGGCAAGATGAAGCCAAGCAACTTTACATGCAGGTCCAAGAGGTGTTGAAAGCAATTGGCGTTAGAAAAATGTATTCAGCACTCCTCACACTCCCACACCGAGGAAAAACCTTTTCTGGAAAGTCTAAATGGTATGGATTAAGCCAGTTGAACTGGCTAAAATGACGCTTGACTTAATACATATATTTTTTGTAAAAACCTGTATTCAATATTATTATAATCTCCTAGAAATTTTTAACAGATTATAAGCTGCATATTAATCTGTTAAAAAAAAGGATCATGGAAAAAGATTTTAAGGACATTTAAGGACCATGTGGTATTCTTTAAGATTTTAGTTCAAGATAACTTATAAAATTTGAAATATGGCAGTAAATTTACTATACATCCCTATGATATCAGTTTTTTAATTCATAAGTTCACTGTCATTTATAAAATTCATATCTGCATGGCGATTGTGTTTATTATTGATGTTTAAATCTGTTTAAAGTAAGTGCCTACCTGTAAATAAAGCTAAAGAAATGCAAATAAAAAGTTTTGTTATATGAGTAAAATAAATAAAATTTGTCTATTATTAAAACTAATAAAAATTAAAAATTATAAAGTTCCAGTTCAGAATTATCTAACATTTAATTTTCTCGCAGTGCACTTGTATGCAGAGGCCATAAACGCATTGGGGCGATGACAGCGTTGACGAGTTTGAGGGCAATAAAAGGAGGTGCAGGGCCAGACCAAACGTGCCTAAAAATGCAGAAATTTTCAAGCTTGCAAAGCGTGAAAAGATAGTTTGCCATCAGCACTAAAGACCGCTTCTCGAACGTCCGCCCCTCTCCTGGAAAAACAGCCCCACTCCACTGATTTTCCGCATTTCCAAGTCAATCCCCACGGCTCTAAGCCAACACTTTTACCGCCCTGTGGGCGTGGCTTGCCAACGCGAAAAAAGGTAATTTCTCTTTGAAGAGCTCGGCAGGGGGGAGGGGGGTGAAAATGAATTGCTAGGGGCTGGCTCGCAAGACCTTCCTCTGTGTATGTGTGTGTAATGATTTTCCATACACAATTTGTGTGGCTCCAATATGCAAAATAGTAGACCATAAAAGTCAGCCGCCTCCCAGAGGTGTTAATTTAAGGAGAAAGTCGGGAAAGGATCCAGATGGGGGACTAAAGAAAAACTTTGGGGTGGAGTTAGCCTGGTTGACAGTTTATTACACAGACGAAAAATGATTTATAATGATTGAAAGCTTCGATACCTGGTTGAGATTGTTCTAGCTAATAAGCCCTTGATTGAGTTAAATTAAAAAGTATTACATAGTTTTACTTTTTAAGATTATTCTAAGGTATAAAGAAAAGATTTTTAAGAATTCTTTCTGCCCAAATAAAAATAGAACAAAATAATTCTAAGGTATTTAAAATATATATATAAATTTGTTGTTGTGTAATACATTTTTTGGTGACTATCATTGAGTGCAAAAAAAAAAATAAGGCTCAGATTGTTCGTAGAAATGGTTGACTTATGCTGATATGGCAACCATTTTTAGGCAGCTTGTTAGTGGCCCAAAAATATATCGAGGGATTTTTGGGCCGACTTGATTGGACACAAAGATGATTGGAGCCGGATTGATTATTTCTCAGGGCCATTTAAGTGGCAAAGTCAAACAGTTCTCTATCCAGTTATCCATCATCTCGGCCGGAACGGAAATTGCTCCCCATACAGCGTTTGCCGCCGAAAAGTTAACTATTCGCCATAATCGAAATGGCAGGAAAACATATTTCGCTTTCTATTTCGAGGCCTGCACAGCCCGGGAGCATGCCCTCAGGTATCGTTGTCAAAAATAACAACATCAACTCAACTAACTGCCAAAAAAAAGCGAAAAGATCAACAAAGCCTGGAGTGGGAAGAAGCCTGGGAGTAAATTACAAATTAAATCATAAAACGGAAGTGACAGCGTGCACAGCACAGAGCACAGATTTGGATTTATTACGTGACCAGAAACATTAAACGTTTTGCCATTAACACACGCGCTTTGGGCCAGGACTTGCAGTTGGCACAGGAAAGGCGGGAAAATGGGATATATTAAACGAGGACATGCCGTGTATCTGTATCTGTATCTTTATCTGTATCTCTATCTGAGCCAGCTGACCATGCAAACTCAGTTACTCGCTTAGTCAAGTTAATTGTTTTTGGTCAGTGTGGGAAATATTAAATTAATTATTGACTTAGGAATGGAAACAACTAAGCCTTGTTTGGTTTCCTGCTTTGTGGTAATAAGTTTATCTTATATTTCGGCATTACCGAAGTGCTTAACTTGATAACCATTTTAACAGTTGATAGAATATTGACAAGAAAATTGTGCTTCTAATGTAATACTTTTGTATATCAAGTACATTTTAAAGGATATCGGAATTTGTTTTATTATTTGCTTAAATTATAATAGATTAGAAATCCCTTAATTTCTGTCGAACAACTTATTGTTGGCCAGTAAATTATTTTGAGCAATGAAATTACTTAAGGATATTTTACAGCTAATGAATAGTACATTTGGCCAAACACTTTTTGGGGCCTATAACTTTTGCGGTTGCCAATGACAACTATCACAGTGCGCTGTGGGGTAGCCAATTATTTCGGGCTTCTTTATCGGAATTCAGGAATCCAGTGGTCCAGCTGCTCATTATTCACTTTATGCATCAGTTAATTCCGGCAATAAAACACGTTTGAATCTCCGTGTGATTTGTCAAGCACAAAAGAGCACTGGCCAAGGTATAAAGTAATTTCCATTTAATTGACATAATTGCGCACACTTCACATATTTAATCAATTGTCAAAGCAACACGCACACTAACTCACACACTGGAGTGTGCACTCACACCATCGCAATTGTCCGTTGCTCACTTTCCCGTTAAGCTGACAATGACAGAAATGGCAATTTTATTGGCAGGCTCTGGCTAAATGGCCACTGGCATAGATAAATATTTGTTGGCTTGCCAAAGCGCGTTCTACACACGCACACACACGCGCACAGCCCACACACATACTCTCGCACTAACACGTTCACACTGCTGAGCCAAAGCCTTCACTCAAATGTCACTTATCCCCTCACCGACACCACACACACACTCTCACACACATGTCCAGCACTCGAACTTCAACATCTGTTTACCATACATCCCAATATGTGTGCCACTGTGCACTGAGCGAAAAAAGTCATTAAATTATTAATTATAATTTTTGGATTCAAGAAACTGGAGAGGAACTTTGATGAGAGTTAATTTTTTGTATACCTAAAACAAGCTATGTTGGGTAGATTTAGCCATTATTATGTGTCAATAACAAAATCATGGCATATCATTAAGAGCACAGTTTTTCTCCAGTGTGAATTTGTTTTTAGACTTTGTGGCTTGGAGCATTGAGATCCACACGGCAATGACAGACAATCCCGGCTGGATCTGGTGACTGTTCAAATATATTTAACAAGGACTCCCGATTATGCCGATTGATGCGAATATGTCTATGGAACAAAGGGCCATTGTGCCGTTAATTACCCGACATAAGTGCGTAAATATGGCTCAAGTCGAAAGACCCTGCGCACACAGCTCAAGGACTCCGAACTTCCGCTGGCCAGGGGTAATTCCCATCGAAACTCATATGTCCAAGAGCGGCGACCACGGCGGCGGCGGCGGATTGCAATAATTATGCATTACGCTTCATTATCGCGACGATTGCGGCCACAAAAGGCGATGCGGCAATTTAAGGCTCAATCAGCGCAGACCACAACAAAAGCGGCTGCCCAGAAGGCGAAAGAAAATCACTTTAATTACGATTAATTAATGACGCTTTAAATGGCCAATGCAGCGTAAGTCGCTGCAATTTATTTGCCATAATGAAAGGCGGATGGCTGCGAGCATCGCTGTCACTGGGCATATGCAAAGTGCAAAACTTCACAAAAGTGTCCGAAGCAGGCGCTCAAGTAGTCCTGACCCTTTGAAACTAACCGAAAACTAAATTTCAAGGCTCATTGCGTGCACATAATGTGGCCAATGTGGGGGGAAAAGGTCCTGCCAGGACCTCCTTAGCCCACGGAATCCCCGAAACCCCCTGAACACCCCGTTGTGATGTGCAGTGAACCTCACTAATGGAACGGTCACACACACGAACCCACTGCCAAAAAGTTTGACTTTGTTTGGACGGACTTCTGATGGTCGGTCTTCAAGGATCAAGGAAGACGAGAGGACTAGGCGAATTTGCATATGAAATACAAAAACGTTAATGATGCGTAAAATCATTCTGTTAGCTTGTAAAATTTCAGGCATCGTTTTGCCTCCCAAAAGTCGGGTCATAAATGAATGAGCACATTTTTTGTCCCGACAAACGTGTAAGTCACTTGTTAACCTGTTGATAAATTTATGTCCCAAAATTCCATCGATGCGAATTTCACACGCGTTTGATTATCGATTGCAAAAAACACCCAAAAAAAAAGCATTATAAAACCTCCGCAAATCACATGCAAAATTATGAAAAACGAGCTCCAGACAAAAGGTCCCAAAGGCGTTGGCCCGACAGCTAAAACAGGTAAAGCAGGTAAAGCGAATGCGAATGAGTCTGGCGGGAAGCATAAATCATTCAAATGCGAAAATCAGTTAAAGCATAATGCGGCCATAAGAATGTCTATCTGTTTGCACAGGAAAAACAATCAAATAAAAGGTCGTGCAGTGAGAAAATGGTTATGAAATAGAAATGTTTGATTTCTTAATACTTAGGACTAAAAATTCAAAATTTAAAGCATTACAATTGGTATTAGGATAGAAACTATAAATCAAATTATGATCATTTTTCATGCATTTCATTAATACAATCAAAAGGTTTCTTCCGGTGCACGATTGTTTTTCCCAACTTTGTCTTAATGAAACTTGAAAATTAATTTGGCTTCTTACCCTTGAATTTAAAGTACCGCCTGTTGATAATAGTTCTGTGAAACGTACACAAATAGTTCGGTATCTATTTCAGTCATAACTAAATGGCTTTGGCTGGCTTTCTAATTTATGGCTGAACCATTATCAACTTGCTTAATTACCTATTTGGTGGCCTTGATTTTAAACGTAAGTCAGCACACGACAGCGGCCACATGAATAATTTAAGTGAAAGTTACAACTTTTGACAACCAATCCACTGACTAATTAAAGCCAACGTCGGATTTATGTGTCAAGCGTTTGTCAAGCCAGCCAGCGGACTGACTGTCACGGCTGGCAGCCAAAAAGTTGCCACTAACTTTTCCCCTTTCCCGCTTTTCCAGCGCTTTTCCCTCCCTTCTTCCCAATCCTTTTCCATGCCGCACACGCTACTGAAATGCAGCTGTGCGATTAAATTAATAACTGCAAAGGATTAAAAAACTAACAGCCATGGCAAGGACATGGCGCCAAGCCAGCTGCTCCCCTCCTGCGTAAAAAAAGGAACTTTCGCTGCAGCTAAGCTCTCGAAGGCTGAGTTTGCC
The DNA here is from genome assembly GCA_018153365.1 of Drosophila fuyamai. Taxonomy (NCBI): domain Eukaryota; kingdom Metazoa; phylum Arthropoda; class Insecta; order Diptera; family Drosophilidae; genus Drosophila; species Drosophila fuyamai. The sequence goes on along the minus strand of JAECXW010000116.1, from coordinate 6,029,843 downwards.
CCTTGTTGTCAAGCGAGGGGCTGTGGGAAGGTCCCCCGGCTCTCATTTGCATAATATTTACTTATGAGCCGCCTCGAAGCCTCCCATCCTCTCACCCCTCGAACGCCACCCCAAGCAGCAGCATGGAAGAAAATAATTTGCTAAATTATGTCTTAAATAGTTAACAAAGTTTGCACGAAAATGTGCGGACCTTTCTTGGCCAGCAGATTTCCCAGCGATGAGGTAAACAAAACGAACTTCACGCTCCCTAAACTCGTAGTTGCACGCAAAGAAAACATCATTAGTAAACAAAATGTTAAGTTATTTTTTCATTGATAAAAATATATTTTGTTTATTTTAGCATCGACAATATAGAAAACCGTACTGGACCTAAATCTAGACCTCTTGAAACCCAATTTTGATAGTAATAGTTTTTAACGGTTTTTATTAAAATGTTTTGTTAATTTTCGAAATTGTTTTATACTTGCATTTCATATTGAGTTTTTGGTTTATTTTTTTTTAAATGAATTTAAATTTCCGCAAAAAAGCTAATAAAGATTTGTATGTCCATTGTACGTATAGAAAATGGTATCTAATGTAATTTTATATTTAGTTGCTTAATATTTTTAAAGACAGAGCTAAACTTTATGGCCCATAGTTTTATGTAATAAAATAGGGTTTAACGAAATGGTTTAATCCTCTATGAATCTGTATTATTAATTAATTATAATATTATCTCTTACTTTCTCTTTGTATCATAATTTCGTTCAATGTAGTCCCCAGTGCAACCTGACTCTCTGCAGTAGATGCAGCTAAGTCCTTGTTAATTTACTCCTACTCCCCATTAATGCCGGAGGACAAACAATGGCTTTGATGGAGCAGCAGTTCTTTCCAATGCAAACAAAGATCAGAGCTGCAAACGACGTGACAAACAGTTCGCCCTTCGATGGCCAACAGTCGAAAACTTAAACTAATTCGCTTAAAGAGAGCTTCAGATGCAGTCGAAACTCCCCCTTGATCTCCCTGCAATTTTCCAGCTTATCTTCACATGACGCCGGTTGGGTGGGAAAGGTGGGGGTCGGTCTACGTTAGACCGACCCCCAATCGTAAATTTCGCCCGAAAACTTTCCATTAAGAAGCTCAAAAACAGATACGCAAAGTTCCGAGTGCTCATCGCGGGGGCGCGACATTGGCCGTGCAACAAATCACGGCCCGAAAACCCAATCCCCCAATCCTCCAATCTCCGCAATCCCAATCCGAAAACCAGACCAGGCATAATGGAAATCCCGTTGAACCTGCCGCGCTGTCCGGCGGAAAATTCGGGGAAATGAGGAAAAGGAAAGGGCGGGGGGCCGTCGGAAAAAGAAAGAAGGAAAAATAGACATTGCAGGAAGTGCACGCAGTCTGTTAGTCGGGAAACGAATATCATAATTTACTTTGTCACCCGCTGCGAATTAGCGTGCCAGCCATGTGTGTGTCGGCATTATATACACAGATCCATATATATATATACGCGACTGGCCACGCCTCTTAAGTGGGCAGGAGGCCGACTCAGCATGGCGCTTAAAAAGCCGGAACATTTTAAACAAAAGCCAAGCTGAAGGCTCTCGAACTCCAACTCTCGAAAACTTTCGGCAAAACCACTTAAAAATTTTGTGTGCGCTGACTTTAACATACGATAAAGAGTCTGTCGGAGAGGGGGTGAGTGAGGGGGTGGTTGAGACCTGGGTAGGGGGTTGGGTGGTCAGGGGGTGGGCCAAAAGACGAGCAGCCATTTTGGCAGCTTCAGCCAGACAAATAAGCCACGTTGCAGGCTCAGATTGCAGTCGCTGAACGAGATGGCGGCGGTTCTTCTAGCCATGCACAGTGAGAAAAACTTGACTTTCTTAGATTGCCCAGTAAAATGATTTTAAGCCAGCCAGAATGACTGCTTCTAACACATTATTTGATATCATTATTGAAATAAAATAGGCTACAGTTACAAGTTTAGAAACAATAAAAATGATTGTAGAATATTTACGTATATTTCATCAGCAATGGATTTGTATTATTTATGAAATCTTTAATGGTTAATTCTATTCTATTAATATTATATTTCTGTATTTATAAATTGTTTCAATATTATATTACATATTGACAAACTGACAAAAAAAAATTCTACAATGAATATTAAAGGAAAATTTAATTCCAAAAACTGGAATTGACTTCGATGCGTTTTGATTCATATATCTATTAAATGTAATAACAGATTTTCAAAATCGACATTTCTTAAAATTTGAAATTTAAACATGATTGCCTTTAAAGACTTATGTGTCAAGGGCAATGCATTCATAATTTAAGACCAGTAGTTAACCGCTCAGTGCACTTCCTTCCGCCCAAGCTATTTGTGTGTGTTAGTCTGCGAGTTGGCCACAATGCAAATTAATAAAAAAGCATTTGAGGCTGAACATTTTTACCAGCTCGGCTAATAAATAACGCGACGGCGACAGCTTCATTTGTTTAAGTGCCTGACAGAGTGGAACAGAAAAAAACCGCGTGAAAAACAAAAAAGCCGAGAAGGAAAAGTAACGAAAGTGGAGAGCGAGTGTCGGGCGGCGTTTTAATCGCTCCATCAGCACGGCTCATGCATATTCATTCAAGTATATCTCAATTTAGCTGGCGACTTAAGTGCACTATTTCGGGCCACCGTAGAATTATGAAATCCATTTGTGTGGCCATAATTAATGTGCACATTTCGCACAGGACTCAAGGTCCCGCGGAGGAGATTGCGTTGGCATTAGTGGTCGACAAATTATCCCTGATCGAATCGGACCGCCGCACTAATGCGAATAAAGCATCCAATACTTTTTATGATGTTAGCCTTCGATATGATTACGATACAAGCCCGCAGACCAACGCACACGCTCATCCGGGAATGTACAATCCATTTGCAAAGTCATCACGTATACGCCACCGACAACAGTGTCGAAGGATGGGAGCAGAAAAAGAATGAGCTGGGCAGCTTTGCTCACTCACTCACATGCATTTAGATTGCTTCGCCGCCTGATTTCGTTTTTATTTTTCCATGGGGCCATTATTTCCGTTGTTATTTGCCATTATGACAATTCAGTTAGTCAAATTCCGTTACGGGCTTAAAACTAATTTGAGATTAAGTTCCGAGATTCAACCACCACTGGGGATTTTCTGCAAGAATTTTTGTGCATCAGCACACCCGGCAGCCCAAGGAAGTCGATGAAGGAAGCAAACGGAAAGCGAAAATGTAATAAGTGATTTACATGACTCGAAGGAATTCCACCGCAGGGCACATGAAATCGAGAAATTGTCGAAGCCAGAAATCGATACTTCATTAAGATACAACCGAAAGGCACTGGAGTCTCGAAATGGTGGAGTCAGGAAAGCAATGCCTAACGACCACGCATCGTTGGCTTCTGCCGCTCCATGTCCTATCTAAACGGTTAGATGACTGATATGGGAGACGGAATCGTTCCGTTAAAGCACTCCAGCTCCATTTGCTGCTTCGACCTCGAAAATCCCAGCCCGCACTCTATTCGAGCCGTTTTCGAGCCGTTTTATTGACCCTTAATATTTTGGCCCTGCCAGAGTGACAAGTCCAATGAATGCTGTTGACAGGATGGCGTCTGAAAGGGCCTATGCACCCAGCAAAATGGCTTAAGGGATTGTTCAAATATTTTCAAATTTTGTGCACATGTGTTTGCAACTTCCATTCATTCAGAGACACCAATTTAACACTAAACTTTAAATGTGTTTAATATCTTCGAAAGTAATTAAATACTTCCTAGAATATAATACATAAATTTAAAAAAAATTCTTGTTCATTATTCTCCATGGCAATTTCATCAAATGCATTGATATCAATAACTAGTTGTATACTCACTGTAATGATTCAAAATATAAGGTTAAAAGAAAATCAAAATAAAAATATTTGTCATTATACTCAACCATTTTATCATAACTATTAGTTCTTTTTGAATTGATGTGTCAATTTTCTCACAGTGCACTGATATCGATACTGCTGGAGGTAATAATTCACATGGGACAAAAATATAAAGGATTTATCTAGCTGAATTTTTCATGCACAAGTTTAGGCCCCGTATCAAATGCTTGGCGGGGCCAAATTGAAAATGTGTGGCCTTTTTTAATGCAGCTGTCATATATTATGAAAATGTTGTGCCGATTCTGGTTAGTTTGGGCCGCGATTGCCGGACTGCAACTAAATTAGAATGTTAATGGGCGGTGACCTTAAAAGCGACCCAACATTCGACCATTTCAAAAATATGTGCATATATGTGGAATTTTAATTATTTAAGCTGGTGACAAAATGACAACAATCGAGAGGCGGGAGACCCACAAATAATTGCAGCGGAAATTGAAATTATGTTTTGCTTCGTCTAATTTTAATTCGGCTTTGGTTTGGGGTTTTCCATTTTCGCTTGGTTAGCTCCAGTTTAAATGTAAAGCCCTGCATAAAGCTGCATTTTTGGGTGGAGAACAAGTTTATTCAGGACATTGCATATGTCAGACGTCTCAATGGGTTAAAGCCGATTAGGTTAGACTGTAAACTGAAGCTGTATAAAAGGGACACACTGAAGAAAACCATTCAATTCAATATATGGGATTAAAACTCTTTATTTTCATATTCTTAGCTGTGAAAAATATATATTAAACAGAAACTCGAATAAATAATTAATTTAAAGCAAGTATGATCTTATGTAGAAACTAAAAATAAAATCACTTAAATATACTTTGAAATGTATTAACAAAAATTGGTAAGCCTCATGTGTTTGGTTTTAAATTTATACAATGTATCGAGAGGACCCCTTTAAACCAGGAATTAAGTCAACAGGTTTTTAGTCTTAATTACATCGAGCTAAAACTCAATTAAGAAAATTTACCCTGGATGAACGAAATCAAATTTCGCAACTCCCGCAGCGTTAATTGAAGATTCCTCAATAAAAACGAATGGAAAATGGAAAAGGGGAAAATGCAAACTCGTTAACCCATTAAACCAGCGCGGGACTCATGTTTGATCCCTGATTTTTATTTTTTTGTATTTCGTTGGCGGGGAAATGGGAAAAGGCAAGAAAGACGCGTACCCAGCGAAAAGCTATTAAGACATAAAACATTTCCAACACCTTCCCGAAACGCCTCCAAAAATGGAAAAATGTGGGAGGGGAGAACAACTCGCACGGAGAAAGAAATAGGAAGTAGCAGCAAAATGAAATGTTTCTAATTCAACGAAACGCATTTCAACGTAATGAAAATGGAGAAAAGGACCGACAGACAGCCACGCCCCCATGCCGTTGACATTTTTTCGAACCTGCCGCTGACTGACAGCTGGAAAAGCAGGCGAGGGAAATGGAAAATGGTGGTAATGGGGGGTTAGGTGTGGGCGGAAGTGGGCGGAGTCCATGGACATGCGTCGCCGGGCGTGTAGTTTCCTTGGCTCTCGTCATTGCCCTGCTCGCAACACTTTCCGCTTTTATTTCCTAATATGAACAATTTCCTCCACTCGCCATCCATTCGAAACGCTGCCACTTTCGTGAAAAATGCACTTCAAAACTTTTCAATTTGAGGAAAGGAGCATCTCGGATACATCGCTCGCTGTTGTTGTTGTATCGTTCTTGTCGCTAATGACAATACACTTGTACTTCCTCCCAAGTGTGCGTGTGTATCTGTGTGCCCCTGTGTCTGTGTGAGCGCGCATTTACGCTCTTTACTTATTTGATTTACGTTTCATTTCCGGCTGCCATATGCTGCCTCGCATACGAATTCAGCCAAGGAAGCAGCGTTTAGCTGCATCTCTACAGAGAAAGAAAAAGCAGAGAACTGAGCGTTATTAATGAATAGAAAAATATTTAAGAAAACAACATAAAATCATTGAAGTTATTAAATAAAGGTTTTTCAATGTGGAGAATCCATTATTACTATCTAAGATCCCTAGTTAGTTTAAGTTTAAGATCCCAATTATTTATAATAAACACATAAGAAACATAAGGAATTATAAATTTGTAATGACAATGTCTGCAGTTCTATTATAATTCAAGCATAAAGTTAAATAAAAGCTGAAAATGTGTTAAGAGATGTGTGGAAATGAAAATGATAAATTCACTAATATATTTTTTTCCAATTAGCTGAACAATATTTCTTGCAGTGGATATTTAAGTGTGGTGCACTATGTTTAAGTGTGTGAGTTTTAAGGCGACACATACTAAAAGCCCGGACCCGTTATCCTGCATACATACACACACGTTATGCAATTATAACTTTTGTCGTTAGCAACTTTAAGCAACTTTAAACGTAAATTGCCGCCGTGAAGTAGCTTTTGGCGCACGCTCTCGAGCGCCGCCATTCACCCATACACCCACACACTAACTAATACAAATGCGGCCCCAAACACACACGAAAGACACACACACACAACATTATAGTTTGTTGTCGGCTTTGGAGCAAAGTGTGTGAAAGGTGTTTTATTGAATTAAGTGGGTTTAACGGGATTTCTATAATGCCAGCGACAGTCGGCAGTCCTGCATATGTATTTATTGTAACTACAGTTGCTAGTTTTTCGCCCATTTCTACCCACGCTGCTCACAGGAAAATACCAGTGAGTTTGCCAGCACGGAAACTGTGGCACTTTCGGTTAAACTTTTCCTACGTAATGCATATTTTATTTAATTTTTTTAAGAGTTGCCAAACCGAAAAATGTGCAAATGATGAGGAGCCGAGTACGAAAGTTGTAAATTGTTTGGCAACAGTCAAGTGGCAGGGAATTATTATGCAAATCAAGTTGGCAACGAAAACGAAGGTGTTGCCAAATTCCAACAATGAAATGCGAGATAGACTGAGACTTATTAGCTAATCAGCTAAGTTAGTTAGAGTTCACCCAACTTGACCACAACTACACTTCCGACTATAAACGTGTGGGCATTGCAGTTATAATTAATGGAAAATGTTTTTCTTTTTTTGCTCTTTATTCAGGGGTTCCTTCCAAAGTCGAGCGTGATGCATGCAAAAACCATTTCCACTCGAAAGCCTGCTCCACTGCAGTTATTTCTCATGTTTTACCCGGCTTTACTGCTCTTGATTGCTTTCACCTTTTATTTTTTCGGCTTTCCCCGGGTCATGCAAAGGTCCAATGTTTGCATTAGGGCCAGTTACATTCGTCTGTCGTGTTACTAGTTTGTATTTAATGCGGGCCCCTTTCATTCCCCTTTTTAAATATCTTTTAAATATTAATAAGCCATTTAACTGCCACAACACGTTGATGCATGGTCCTCAATTAGGCTGCAAATAGCTCGAAATTGTTTGCTTAATAAACGTCATTCATCAAATCGACACGTACTTTTTCCGACAGTTCGACAGCCAACAAACACGCAAAGTTCGTGTCGATTTAACCCCAAGACCCCCGGAAATGCAGGTCAAGAAAGGGGCGTGGCAGGTGCCCTAACAGCTGGCTATGTTAGAGAAACACTTTCGGGAAGTGGCAACTAAGTGTATTAATATTGGTTTATTTCTTGCATTATTAATTTTTGCAGCCATGATCGTGCATCAAAGGCAACCTAATTTGCCACATGCCGCGGATCTCTCGACATTTCCATTCAAGAGTCTCTGCTTTGTTTGCAGTGGCACTTTAGCGACGCAATTGACGTCCCATCTGCAGTGCACCCTTGCCGGCATAAAAAACAATATAAATATTAATGCTATTTGCGTAACAATTCAATTCGAACGAGAGGGTTCGAGAATCGAGATTCGGGGAACACTTGCCCGCTTCACACGAACACTCCATTCAGACAACGAGCCAACGGGGTGTTGCATATTAATCACAGGCACTGGCCGAGGTAGGAATGCCTTACATATCAACCGCCATAAATTCACAAGCCAAGGTACTGAGAAAAAATATTTAATAAAAACAATTTCAGTAACTCTAAAACATATTGTTATCTTACAAAAAAAAACAGAATCGCGCTTAAACCCTTTACCGGCAAAATGAAGTTATAATTGCATTAGTAGATTACATTATGAAACAGGAAGAAGGAAGTCTTTTAGACCCTAAAAAGTAAATCGAATCCCAATAATTATTTCAGAAGCTATGAATGGCGTCAGCTTTAGATAAATACACTAAATATATATCTTTTTTGATAGCCACGCTAACATAATTGCCATCGACGCCAAATTGATAACAATATAATGGGTATTATTTTTTACCTTAGTTTATAATTCGTTTATGTTTATCTGAAAAAAGTTAATACTAACTTTTCTTTATTCCTTTTATTATTATTAAACCTTTTTTACCAAATATACAAACATATAATTTGTATAATCATAAATAAGATTCATTCGTCAAATTTGAAAACTGCAATTTTTCACAGTGCACCAAGATAGAAAAAAGTGCGTTTGTCGGCCGGGAAGCCCGGAGTGCAGCTCACTGGGCGGGCCAACTTCCGAGGGTTGCACTCGTTTTAGGTTGTAAGCCGATGGAAATACTTTAATCCACTTCACAGTGACACTGAAATTAAAACATACAGTCGGGGCTCGTAAACAACCCCCGGAATTGTCGCAAAACGAGAAGGAATCGCGGCTAGCTGGGATGGGGGTCATTCAAATTGGCTGCTATCGCAATTATTCATACGGCGGCGACATTCATAAAATGTCCTCGCGATGCAGGCAGTTCCCGTTAAGCCCCGCACACAGACACTGAAACAGACACCGATTCGTAAAGGACTTCCCTGGACTGACGTCACTTTGACAGCTGAAACACAAATGCAATTATCACTTTATTTTAAACGATTTATGTGCAACACGGCAAACACACACACACATATGCACGGAGCACAGGACGCAGGACGCAGGACATGTAGACATGACAACGACGACAGCGACAAACGGAAGCGGAAATGGCAACAAGCGCAGCCACCAAACGAACGGCCCGATGTCCGCCGCCTGGGAATGCGGTCAGAAAAGGTGTGTGCGCCGGCATAAAAATACCTGGTATAAAACACAAAATAGTGGAAAACAGTGTAAAATAGTGTAAAACACTGCGATCGATGTCGGGCAACGCAAGTTCTCTCATTGTCTTTTTCGCGGTTTCTCACTTCATCGGAAAACTGTCAGCTAAAAAAGCTTAATTATTAAGGGAAATTATTCAAGCCCCCTTTCAATTTGGAATAAATAAATAAACCTTTATTTTTTTATTTCTTAGAAATGTATTTCCTTTCAGCTAAAAGTGTTTCACATTATAATAATAAATGTCATAAATCCCCTTCAATGTTCAACAGATGAAGTAAAAAATGTATTTGTAGACATTTAATAATCAGGAGTACACAAAGTAAATTGGACTTTTATTTATTTTACTATAATATTACAAAGATGAAATACAAATTACAATGCTTGTTTTGTCTTTTTAAGAGACCAAATTTATCTCCAAAGGATACAATAAAGGAATAAATTGTTTCCATATCGCTTATTCAGCCTTGAAGCTAAGTAAATCATTCTAAATTAAACAAATCCTGAAAACTAGGTAAAATTGAGAGATAGGAAAGAGAGATATTCCTTTCAGCTATAAATAAAACCAAATGGCTAGATCACTTTTGGATGCCAGGAATTACCTATTATCTACGTTTGAAAATGGAAATCCTACGCTTCACTTGTCTCCAATTTCAACAGCCCATCAAGTGCAGAATATCGTTTTTAAAATTTTTAGCATTAACAATGTCCATTTCTATTCGAGCCTCCCTTGTGGTTTCGGTCGGTTTCGATTCAAGTGTAATTTAGGGCATACATGTCCAACTTGACAGGCTCTCTCTCTTTCGGTCGCATGGATTCGTGCTTATCAATATTGTATTAGATCTGGACTCCGATACTGCCCTGCAATTGCAGCATATTTCCATGAATGGCAGGCTGGTTTTCTTTTTGCGACTCTGACTTATTGAAATTGACAGAAGGTTAATGGCGTTGAATGACGCCGAAATTGAGGCAGCAGCTCCGGCAATTTAACACCCCGCTGGGCAGTCGAAAGGGGCGGAAGGCGGTAAGCGACGAGCGGCGAGCGGTAAGCGGACTAGGGGCGGGGCAGGACCTCACCACATGACAGCGATTCGCAACAGCCGCTTAGAGTTCTGATGTGGAGATAGGGAGATTTGCGATAAAAAATGATTGCACATGCGAGCGTTTTGGCTCAAAATTGCAGCATTTGCGGCATGGAAATATATCTAAATATATAATATATATATATAGATAAATTGGAATCATGGGGGTGAGTCTGGTGAGACAATCGGGCACCCTATGCCCTGGATTTGCACTTGCCGTTCAGCTTTGGATTTGGTTTTGGCGGGTTATCAGTGGCCCCGGCCATAAATCACTGTCAAGTGTCATTCGCCCTCGAAGTATCCTTTATCCCAGCCGAGAAGGAAACTTTTCCTTACACACACACCCATGGCTATAAGGCTATATATAGATATATAGAGAGCGGTATCAACTTACCACGAACATGTGCCCGGGGGCAAAAAGGTGCAGCTCCGGAAGCTGCAGCATCCACTCAAACGCGACCGAGGACATGGAAAATGACTGGGTTTCGAATGGGAAAAAATCGAAAAAGTTGCTAATTAAACTTTGTGCTTGTTGGGGTGCCGTGAACTTCGCCCCCATGAACTTCCGGGCTCCCAGTGAAAGTGTTATCCCCAATGTCATCTGCAATTGTACTAGCTACTCCTTGAGAACACAGAGAAAAAAAAACATAACCTGATTATGAATCTTTTGTTTATATTTGGAAATTATTTGACAATAAAAATGGGATACAAAAATGTAATGTGTTTTTTAGTAATAGTAAAGCTTTTGGGCCTAACATTAATTTAACGACAATTCAAAGACTTATAAATGCTTATATTTGTTTGTAAACATTATTCTTAGGTTATCTATGTTATAAGCTGTTTTTATAGGACTTATTTTGATGTTGCTTTATATATAAAACTTTAAGATATAAAACTCTTCATGTTTTCATAATTCCCTAGGAATATTTTCATTTCATAAATTTATCTATGATTTTGTTTAGAATTACAACAAGAACTTAATTTAAATTTATGTATTGTAATTTTGTTAAATGTATTAAATATAGGATTGTCTGTTTCTGTGTACTTTTTCCATTCGGAAAACGCAGTTTGCATTTGTCACGCATTGGTTGGCATTTCGATGCGCTGTCAGTTGGCGAAAAACCGCAAAGCGAATGACTTTGCCTTCCCCTTGCTTTTTCTGATGCCATGCCTAATTTCCGCTATTGTTCATAATTTTTATTGCGCTTGTTGCCAATTAGTTTCGGTTTCGCCCGACGCCAGATCCCGACCCCTTATCACTGTTGCAATTTTTTGCAATTTAAAATTTGTTATAAATCGTCGCTGGTTTCCTTTAGGGGTTGATCCTAAATGTCCTTTTTGCTCCATTTGAGAGGCGTTGACAACGGCAACAACATGAAGAGCCTGCGATTACAGGATTGCGAACACGATTGCACTGCTGACTTCCTGAGGGTGGGTTTTCGCTCTGTTTTCGGAACTTCAGTTGCATCAGGATGTTGCTGGAGGGGGTAAGTACCTATACCGTCGTCATAGCTATTAAATTGTGGGCAATCGACCGGCTCATGGGGCGTGGCCATCGTTTAGGGGCAGGTGTCGGGGGCATCAGGATAATTGCGGAAGTTTCCGGCTGATCAGCACAACAAATTATTGAGCTCGATTGGCAGTACTGTTAGATATGACAGAAGCTATTAGTTTTGAAATACAACAACAATTTTGTATACTTACTTGTTGAAGATACAACAAGATATGTAGGTTAAGAACGATAAAATAAAGGTAGCGATAAAATAAAGGTAAAGATTAGTTACCTTATCTGTTGGGAGTCAATTACAGATTATGTTATCATGAATATTTAACTGATGATGAGAAAATGTAATTTTAACATTTTAATAAGTCGATTCGAAAATGTTAAGAAAAGTCCCTTATGAGCCTGAAACGGACTGCCAACAGCGGAAAAATAACAGGACAAAGTGTAACATTCCTTGTACAAAATGGTAAACGGCAGCAGTCGTTAACATACCAGAGGCAAAACATTTCAGTAACAGAAAGTCTTTCATGAGCCTGAAAAGGACTGACAACAGCGGAAAAATAACAGGACAAAATGTAACATTCCTTAAACAAACTGGTAAACGGCAGAAGTCGTTAACATACCAGAGGCAAAAAATTTCAGTAACAGAAAGTCCTTCATGAGCCTGAAAAGGACTGCCAACAGCGGAAAAATAACAGGACAAAGTGTAACATTCCTTGTACAAACTGAAATGAGGAGGTTTCAGAAAATGCTATTTTAACATCCAATTCGAAAATGTACAAGAAAGGAGACAGAATGTACAAAAATACATAACATAAACAAAAGCACCTTCTGGTATGTACACTAGACAGGAAATGCTCCTGTAAAATGTAATTTTTAAATAAAACAACACCATATTATACATAACTTATCAGTCTAACGGACTGTGAGAATCAGTCTAAGTGTGTTATAGAATTCGAAGATAATACGGAAGACGATAACAGTCAACGAAATTTTTCACCCCTCCGCTGTTTCTTGACAGTCGAAGTCATCAGAAAGACTAGGATTCAATTCGCAGTTTTAACAGGTCACAAAAATAACATTCGATAAGGACCAAAGGGGAGTTTATGTTATTGGGGGTAGTTCTCGACTGTGTTAGAAATTTTCCACCTCTGCGTGAACTTAACAAGGACAACATACACTTAAGCATAATCCGCTGTTTCTTGACAGTCGAAGTCATCAGAAAGACTAGGACTCAATTCGCAGTTTTAACAGGTCACAAAAAATAACATTTGATGAGGACCAAAGGGGAAGTTCATGTTATTGGGGGTAGTTTTCGACCGTGTTAGAAACATTTTGCTTTAACAGTTGCCAAGACATACAGCAAAAAATCGAATGCGATTTCACATAAACTCTCCTGTCGTTTAATAGTCTGCAAAATTATGTCAAACGAAACTGTTATGCCAAAACCAGAGTTCGATATTACTGCTGTTCGAATTTCAAGGGTTGTTCGCTTTGCATAAAATTACCTGCTTACATTATCCTGTTGTGAGTTTTGGGCTCAGAGCGTTAAATTTATCCTAGGTTAGTCAAATGTTAGATGTTAAAGAAGCAGCTAAAAGTCAACGTTTTTTGACGATTGATATTTTACTTTGAGTTTAATTGAATGAACATGTCAAGACATTTTGTTCAATATTTGCTTCAAAAATCGAAAATCAAAATTGTGCATGCAAAAAGTATCTTCATAACATTCCAAGCACTACGGTTTTAATATAAATAAACTAAAATAATTACTGAAAACGACGAAGCAGAAGGCTTACAGTTTTATTTCTGAAAATAAATCGATTCTTTACTTCACCGTCATAAAATTAGGAATATTAAATAAAAATCACAAAGACTAGAAAAAATAAGATTTATTGAATCATAACTTAAGAAAATATGTATTAATCTGCACGTCCGACGGTGCACACGTGTAAAATTATTTGCCCTAAAGACGGTTGCCGAAGTGCAACCGAAATATAATGGGAAAAATAAAAAATAAAATTTGAAAAACTCAAAAAATTAAACATACATCAAAAGTCGCCAACAAACAAAATTAAGAAAATATGTATAATTGAAATGATGTTAAATTAAGTTTACAATTAGATTCATTAAGAAAGAATATGATCCATGCCTAAGCTTACTACTGCCAAGCCAGGACATTCTGGAACTGCCCCATCAATTCTTTGAGCACTTGTCGGTCCAATTCAGTACGTACCAAAACCAAATCGCCACCTGAGCGTTTTGGGCAGGTCGTGTTCGCCGAAGAGAGCTTCTCTTATCAGTGATAACGCCACCGTTATTCGGAGTTACTTCGTGGTGAGTTTCGGAGTTGAAAGTGGAACAGGCGCCCGAACTCTCTGCCGCTCTCTCATACTCTCTGAGAGAGTCCTTTCGCTCTCGGCCGAACGAAAGCCGAAGCGTCCACCCGCGCACAAATCTAGGCAACAGACGTTCGGGACTTCGGGAGATAACCGTGTGTGGTGAAAGCCGCCAGAAACACGAAGCCGGCCACGAACCGCCGACCTTAAAGGGGGTTTTTTGGGTGGTGGCGCGACGGCGGATTCTGACTTTCAGCTGGGAATTTATTTGCGCAAAAACGAAGCGGCTCAGTTTCGTGTTTGTTGTGCGCTCGTAAGGATGTGTCCGCTGGCGCTGCCGGACTTCGTGCGTTCGCGTCGCGTGTGTGCGCGTTTATCCTGACGCTGAACGTCTCAGCCAAAGAGGCCAAAAGGCCAGAAAAGTGCTTTAAGCCAGGCAAATATATCTCCAGTGAATGCCAGAATAATCATGCATATTTACCAAAGATTAAAAAGATAAAATCAAAGTAAAATGAGGCAGTCGGTGTCAAGTTCCGTGTTGAGTTTTTATTTGTGTTCGTGTACTTGGCGGGTACCAAGATCCAAACTAACGACGATCTCCAGGAATAACCAGTAAACGATTGAAGGTCTTGTGCTGCAGAAAATAAAACACAGCAAAAGGTGGTTATCCCTAGATTTGTTTCTGTTTGACCCGAAAGCATAACTAAACGGTTTATAATCGAGGCAGCTAGAAAATAAAATTCCAAGCTCGTACTGCAGCATATTTTGCATTTTTTGGGGTAGAGCGGGGGTTTTGAATTTATGTTGACCCACTTTGCGGAGCGTTTTCCCTTTCAATTTGCCTCTTGGAGCGAGTTGGCCAAGACATTTCGGCCAACTTATCCCTCGGCCATCTCAGTTAATTAGTTTAATTAGTGAGTGTCGTGGGCGGTTGGTTAGTCGGTTTGCTGGCCCAGAAATTGGTTTGGCATTTCGAGGGAAAATAAAGACCCTTTCGAACAAAGTTTTATTTTAAACTGCTGACCCAGGATTCGGTCATGCCCTGCCGCTAATAGCGGACATTATTGTTAAGGAGAAGTTGGATATTTCGGTATTTTTCGGTGGGAGGGGGTCCAAACAAAGGGCCGCCCGATCGACTGTATGTGCCATTGAACAAACACCAAGCTGGGAACCCTTTTTGCGCCATTTTTCTTAATTCCATTGCTGCCATTTGTTGGGGCAATAAAAGCCAGCCAGCGACTTGAGACATTTCGTCGGCTAAGAAAGAAAATATAAAATGAACAACAATGGCCGGGAAAAACTAAAATAAATTTATTTGCTTTGCCACTAAATTTGCGCTGATTTCGGCAGTAGCTCTTAATGCCATTTTGCTTGGCCCCACTCAAAAAATGTTTGTCAACAAAGGCAGCGAAGCGCAAAAATGGTTCTTGGTCCCCAGAAACGAGAGTGTTTGTGTGCTTAACCTTTGGGAGGTGAAGGATTTTTGGCTCGAGTGTGGCACACGTTCAACTATTTTACAATTTGCGGCACGTGCCCAAATTGCAAACATCAGCAAATAATAAAATAAATTCTGACTGCAGCCGGAATCTAAACCGAATTAGTGGAGTGTCACTTTTAGATTTCAGTAAGGTTTACACGATGATTAGGCTTATGTGGTTGGCAAGTGATTTCAAATTCCGCTGAGGAGTTTCGTTTCGTGTAATAACTTCATTGTTGCGTTTTCATGGCGGCAACAATGGCAGTTGCACTTGCAACAAAGGCAACTTCTTGTTGGGTGGGTGGGTGTCAACGGATTCACCGCCCACCCCTTTCTGTGGCAGCAGCACTTGAGCCGCACAGCCACTGCAGTTGCACTTAAGCTGCTGCAGTTGTTATTTCTATTTTTCTCTCTATTTTTCGCACACCCATTGTGAACCGTCTGGCATTATAATCTCCATCTATATGCGCCAGCAAGTGGCGACAGCGGTACAAATATAGAGACAAGTCCTCCTGGTATTGCACCCACTTGACACGTGTTTTTTTGTGCTCGCATTCTTTGTTTGCTCCACTTATTTAAAATTAAAGCTGCTCAATCCATATTAAATGACGTCAGGAAAGGACATTCGCAACACCTCTGGCAGTGCTAATTAACCAAGTTCCAGCATCTCCATTTAGCTGACTGCTTTTCTATCATGTCAAAGCATTTAATTATATTCCTGCATTTACCTGCTCCAACTTGTGCTCCACTCTTTCACTTTTTTCTGTTGGACTTTGCCTGATTTATTTATGCATTTACCTTTTGCGAGTTGGCCGGGGAGGAAGCTGCTGTCGTGCTGCTGGTTCGTTGTCTTAATTCATTTTTTATTCCAACGTAAATAAGCTGTAAATTACAACTTCTGTTGCTGCTGTCCTTTGCATATTTTGTATGATTCTACTCCGACAATTCCCGGGCTGCTTGTTGCCCTACCTCGTACCTCATGGCAAATGCAGTGCCATATTTTTTCGCTCTTCACTGCCGCTCTGCTTTTGTTTTTGTTCATGCACATAGAAAAATGTGAGCCACAGTGTTTGTATGATTATTTATATCATTTGTTATATGCATAAATTTAAAATCATGACAATGATAATTTATGTGATAAGTGCTTTATAAGTCTTCAGTTGTTTTAAAATTATTGAAAGTTAGAAGAATAGATTTGATAAATTAAATTCATATTGTGATTAAAAAATATAAGGTTGGTTATTTAGTTACAATAATATTCATTTAAAATATTCAGTAATTGTAAAAATTAATGTGCAACAATTAGTATAAAAAAAACAAAATAATATCGATTACACACTAATAAGTTTAATTGTTTTTCTTAATATTCAGCCAAATCATTCATCTAATTGTGAAATTTATATACATTTTTTTTATAAAAGGTTTTATTGTATAACTTTTTTTCTTAATGTAGGCACATTATTGTAAAAGCCAACTGCAAAATTATTTGATGTGAAGGCGTACACAAAAATCAATTTATATATGAAAGATCCCATTTAACAACTGGAAAAATTAAAATAAATTTTACCTAATATTTACAAAACACACCGAATTGTTGCCCAGTGTTTGAGTTAATTTTTTCTCTGTGCTGCAACTCACATCTCCCGCTGCTTTTGGCTGGCTTTGCCACTCCTGTCTTTTGCTACTGTTTAATTTAAAGTTTGCCCCCAAACGGGAGCCACTGCACTTCGAAGTGGTGTTGTCATAACTGCAAATCGGCTACTGACATCAGGCTACTTAACGCTCCTCACTGTTTTCCGCTCGCTGTTTGGGGCATTCGGGCATGAAAGCGGCTCGGAACTGTCTGCGGACCCAAAGGGCACTAATGGCCAAGAATAGAAGAAAGAGCAGTTGCAACGCGTTCGGAATTATGTGGAAAATTGAGAAAATGTTACCCAACTACAACTACTAGTGCCGAGGCACTTTAATTGCCTCTGGCACATTGCGCCACTCTGCAATCCACTACCGGTCATTACGAGCTGGATTTGGGTGGAAGGTCTCAGTTTTCCACTTTCCTTGTGGTTTGGGCGGGTGTAACTTGTTGAGTGACGACCACTGACGGACTGCCACCGGAGATGAAAATGTTTTTCCAGGGGGCACTTGTCGTTAAGGTGCTTAGCGTAAGGCGTTGACTATTTGAGGTCACCTAGCCGCGACTATTAATGGGCTTCTCGGCCCATGTCTTCATTAGGCGTCCACTATTTCGTGGAATTACACAAGCCTCGTTGGTTCTGAGAAATAATAACAGCGATTAATGGTGTATCAACAACAGCAATACAGTTCCAATTAAACAGTGTACTTATTTTATCGCCAGAACTAAATTTAGTGACATATTTTGTTTTCTTTGGAATTGTTGTATATACATACATATAATCAGCTTTATATTATCCAAACATGCAGATTTATTTTACCAAATCTATCAACATACATATATCAACATAAAATGCGTTTACAATTATTATAAAACTCTAAAAAATTTCATTTTTCGATTGAGGATATAAATAAATTCTTAGCTTTTGTCGAAATGTCTAAATCTTGAGCAAAGTCTATACTTATTTAAAAAAATTTTAAAGTTTTTATATTTTTTTTAAAGAGAACTCAAACCAACTTTCGTTAAAGTTGTTTCCTGGCCACGACCAAAACCAAATAACAACAGAAACGCTCCATGAAAAACTTATTTACACAAACTGAGTTTTTATGTACGAATATTCATCCACACCCACATTGTGGGGATTGTGAAAAAGTCAACGTGTTTTTGCTGGGTGTGTAATATGGAAAATAACTTCAATTATCAGCTGCGGCAGGTATAATATTTTTCCAGTACACCTTTAGTTTTTTTTTTTGTAAATATATGGTGAATATTGTATGAAGATAATATCGAAAGAGTGCTGGTATGCCATTAAAAAATTTAAAGTGGTTGTGTTGAAGCAGAAGCATACAACAATCTGTGAAGAAAAATAAGTACACTCGCCGGAGGTTCAAAGCGATTTGCCAACTGCACATCACTCTGTTTTCATTGAAACTTCCCGTGAAAGTTACAAATTTGAACTTTAAATTTTAACGTCAACACAAGGGGGTCGCTGTGGGCTAGCAAAAAAATAAACTTGCAGCCTGCAGCAAACACATTAAAACAAAGTTTTTAAAAGCAACCACAACATTTACGTCATGTGCAATGTGCGGCGGGTTGCACAGCGTTGTTGTCAGTGCTCGTCGTTGCTGTTGTTGTTGTTGTTGTTGTTGTTAGTGTTGTTGTTGCTGATGCACGCGCTGCTGCCAAAGTTGAACAGGGGGCGTGGCAGCTTTAAGGCCAACTCTCTTTCGCCATTTTTATAGTCAAAAGCCAAGTTGTTTGGGCCAACAGCAATCGCCATTTGCTGCCACATGTTGTAACTGTTGCCGCATTAAATGTGCAGTCCGCCTCCGGCGCATTTCACTTTTACTATGAAGCCCGTTTTTACAACCCACCCAGTTCACTTGCACCACCACCACCCACTGCACCACCATCCGCCTTTTTGGCCACATTAGTTGACTGCACACACCACCAGCAGAGATTTCACTCCATTTTATGCTGTCAGACTTCCGAGAGCGCCGCTGTTCTCGCTTGTTGTAAAAATGCCAAATTCATTTTCAGCATATAAACTTTGGCCCACACTCACACACACACACGAGGTTTATGCTTCCCGCTGTTCAGGACTGACATCTTTAGTTAATTTCGCCGCCGCAAAAACTAAAACGAAAGGGATAGTGTCTAGGGGGATTTTAGGAGACCGTAAAAGTCCCTTAAATTGAAAAATGAAAGAAGTCTGGGCATGTGTACACAATCTGATTAAAGAACATATGAAATCGTCGCCAAATGAATAGTCGGTTACCTAAACTAGAAACTGTTTAGAATTAAAATAACGAATATATTATATAATATTAAGCTAAATATTTTTAAAGGCCTCAACAAAACCAGTTAAATTCTTAACAAAAATTACTTCCAAATCTGAAAGTTTCAGCAAATGTGATTAATTAAAGTGAATGCTAAAATCAATCGCAACCAAATTTAATTATGATCCTATTTATTCAGAATTTCATTTTCATATTTTCGCTTTCCTCTTTGCAGCTCGTTCAAAATGATCACCTAAAGCTAAAATCGGTGCAAATAAAAAACTAAACCGAACTATAAACGCAGCAGTTCATAACACAAATACAGTTTAATTGGCACTGGAAACAAACAAAAAAAATAAATGTAAATTGATTTCGAAAAGCCCAAGGGCAAAAGTGAAACCAAATCTAACCAAATCCAACAAAAAACGTAACGCAAACCACCGCTAAAATTGCTTTAGATTAAAAAGAGAGTAAAAAAGAAACCCCAAGCAAAAAACCACTCCTAATCTCATCAAACAAAATGACGCTGCGCATATCGGCCGAATACGGAAATCATCGAGGGCTCATCATTCCTGGCTTTGTGCTGCTCCTGATTTTGGCCACCTTGCCTGCTTCGCGGGCAGGACGAATCTTTGGTAAGTCCTGGAGAAATATATTTATTCAAGGGGATGCGATCAAAGTTTCTATCAGTTGTTTGCGGGACTAATTAACGCGGACAGTTTGCAGCTAATGGAATTTTTAATGCCGCGAAAGACGCAATTTGTGAGAGGTCCTGTCGGAGTTACTTAACCCACCCTTGCCCCAGGACTTTCTTTCGTTTCCTGTATTGGTTTCGGGTCAACGGAGCTCATTGACACGGCAAATGGAGGACAGAGAGCTCATGTTCTTTTCGTATTAATTATAATTACAGAAGGTCGCCTTTCTGTGCCCTTCGACGTCGTTTACATTAATGAGGGACGTCAATGTCAAAAATAAACAAAAGCCTCGCACTCTGACTTTCTATTGGAAATGCCAACACCATGTTTTTTTTGGCATTGTTTTCTTTTGCTTGGGTATACATTTTTATTGAGAGTGTGTTGTGTGTGTGTGTTTGTCTGCATTGTTGATGTAATGACAATAATTACATTTCTTGTACGTGGTTTGTAATGCCAACAGAACAGGAAAAGTCACCAGATTTTGGGACACATTTCGAACTAATTAACTGGCAAATAAATAAGTAAACAGGCAACAGTTTTGTGCACATGGCGATAATTTACATTTAATTATGGCAGCATAACTAGTTCCCCACCACTGTCAAAAAGGGTTGTTCTCACATATACTCGTTTTCCTCAGTCTCTGATTGCAGGCAGGTTTTGTCTGTCCGACTTTTCCGTCTCTCCCTCCAGTGTCATTAGATTCGGTCACAGAACAGTAGCAATAGTGGCAACAATGCCACTGGAGAGCATTGAGAGCGGACACAATTCGCTGGAAAACCAAAACTTTTGTTGACACACATTTTTTCACGGCCCCAAAAAGTGTGCTTCGAAAATGTTCACGCAAATGAGCGCAGTTCGCTCGTCATCAAGAGTTGCAACAAAAAACGGTTGGAAAAACCGCTTCAACATAAAGAGCACAAACTAGTGATGACTGCGGTGTATATATTTTAAAAATCAGCATTACCTTGAACATGGTATTAAATGAACTTGGTATATGTACTACAAAGCTTTTAACAATTTAAAATCAGTTTTTAATGTGAAAATTGATTTTGCCATCCTTTAATACAATATTGTATTTTTTAATATTGCAATTTCTTATTTCTTTAATGAAGCAGCCGCAAATATTCCTAAATTGGTTTAATCCCATTTGTTCTTCTTTAATTCTTTTCTTTTAAATATCAATTAATTAAATCTTTTCTTAATTGAAGTGAATTTTCGCATTTCTAAACTCAATCATTTAAAAATAAATATGTTTTAAAAGAACTAAATATATAAAATTATGAATTAGGCATCACTGGCACACGCACACAGACCTAAAAAGCAGCCGCGATTACAGATGCTGATCAGAGTATGTGTGTGCGTGTGTGCATTGGCATTAGGTTGCCAGTTGGCGGCGCTTTTTGTCAGGCATTTTAATGTCTGCCTTCAGCCGCAGCCGCAACAGAACAGCAATAAAACTGCAGGTCACACACACACAAGTACGCATACAATACACACACTCTGATCAGCCGCACACACAATCACACATTCATATATACATAGATATATCCGACCATGAAAGCGAAAAGTTTACGCGCTTGTTTGCTATAATTTCGATTGTTTTCACTGCAGCAGCAGCAGCAGCAAAAGCAACAACAATTGCACCAACCTGCCACGCCCCTCAGCCACCCACACGCACACAAACATACATACAGAGATTCCAACGCCTTTCAGTTCCCAGGACAATTGTGCACCATTCTGCAGCAATTTTCGTTTTATTGATGTGCATTGCTGCCATTGCAGCGAAGTTTGATGCTGCAACTGCCACTGCAGCAGCACACACAGAATAAGCTGTATAAGTAGCACACACTTTTACTTTACTTTTGTTTGCGTTATGTACTTTCGGTTAAGTGCGAGAAATTTATGAAAAACTTTTGAAAATGTTTTCGCAATTAAAGTCCCGGCGACACAAACAAAAGCGGGCTTCGAACAAAATGGAGTGTACTTGGTCTACTTTCCCCTACCATCATCTAACGCTTTTGCACACAACTGGCTTAAGTGGGTGTGTAACTGCAGCTGGGTGCAGCTAATTGTGGGCATAAACGGTGCCACCCAGATCGTTTCAGATGCGGAAACAAAAGGGCTTTCCGTCTGAATGTTATCTGTGCAGGGAAAAATCATCCAAATTGGTTATCATCTCGGAAGTTTTTTACCTCCAAATAGCTCAACTTTGAGGTATTCAAAGCTTGCACTTTTAAAATAATTACAATTTAAAATATTTTTCTTCAAGATTTAATTCTGGTGACCAGTCAAAGTCTGTTGAATTTCGCATTCAATGCAATTTATACATTTGTTGTAAATCAAAATAAAATAATAATAATTGTTTTGGAAAATTATAATTATAATTTTAGCTACTAAATTTTAGACAAACTCAGAAAAGTTTTTTAATAGCATAGCAATCCTTAAAATGTGTCTCTTAGTTTGTTTTGTAAAGAGATTTTACTTAATTCCTGTTAAATATATCTAGAAAAGAATGTTTATTTCCTCCGAGTGGCTAAAAACAAACTGCACTCCCCCATCTAGCATATATGATAAGCTGTCGCCCCAAAACAACATAACGTTAATGGGTAACCAATAAAAACAATGGTTTCAGAAGCCCCCATGAATAAGTCAGACAACTGTTTTGCCATCTCGAGCATACGAATAAGTTGAATCGGCAATTTTTGCCATCAGGACTTATTTATTGGGGCTACAACACGGCCACGTGTGCTTGAGTTACCTGGTTCTTTTCCCCTGGGGACCGAACACATTGTCTTCTGGCCATTTAGGAATAGTCAAGCATTAAGCGAAAATTGGTGAATTGAATGCTTGAATGGCGACTGCCTTTGTTTGCGGCTATTAGCCCCGCCAGAATGTCCTTTTGCCGCCCGCCGACTCCCGATCCTTTTCACACATCTGCAATTACATCGGCAAAGTGTATTGGGCGCACGTCGCAAATCGTTTCGCCTTTGTTTTTAAATTATTCATGTTATGGCTAAGAGCAAACAGCGATTTAGGACTCCCCCGATTCGAGGCACGCACTTTATATTCAGCTTATTACAACGACGCCGAACCATTGGCGACATCGTGGGGGCAAAATGCCGAGATTTTATTTAGTGTAGGCGACGTCCTTGGCGGCTATCCTGTCTGGAGTAATTTCTTTATTAGATTCATTCGGGCCCTCTAGGAAATTCTCACTTGCCCCGGGGCAAAGCAAAAGCAAAAGCCAAGGGAAGGCGACGAGCAACAGAGGCTAAAAACAATTTTCTAAATTAGTTTTCGCTATCCTAGCTGAAGCGAACGAAGTTGCAAAATAGCAGAAGAAATTGTTTAAGAATAACATTGAGTGGCCAGAGGATAAAAGATAGTTTTGCACATCCCTTAATAAGTTTTAAAGCATCCGGAAAGCTTAAATTCCAGCTTATTCCCACACATTTTACAGTCTCGCATAAATCAACAAACCCAACAACCGATGCCTTACGGTTATGAAATATTCAATGTAAAAATAAATAAAAAGACTCGAAAATGTGTGGCGATTGGATTTTTTGGGGGGTTTGCGGTAGCGGCTTTATGACAACAAATTTTAATCATTATAAAATATACAGGAGCCTGAAAATTCTCTGCTTGTCCAAAAAATACCTTCAATCAAAAAATATATCGAATTTTCAGCTGCTTCCATTATGGAATACAAACAACCAACAAGGTCTGAATATTTTCTCATTTTGTACACTTTTTAATTAGTTATAATAAAATAAATTAAAAAGTGTAATATCGACTTTTACAAGCAAATAAAGTAGATTCATAAAGAACTTTGTTTAAAATCAAGTCTCTCAAAATATTAGTTTAAAATTCTTAAGCAATTGTAAAAGAAAATATATATTCACACCTTTCCAAGCATATATTATAATTTTTATTAGAATGAATAAAATTTTTTTAGTTAGTTTATAGTCAAGACCCTGTAAGTAATTAAATTCCAGTATTTTAAATTATTTTATCACAACTGCAAGCCCCCTGGCAACCTAAGTTTTTATTTACCATTTCTCTCTATAAGTGTGCTAAAATAACTTGCAGTTTGCTTTGCACATCGCAAGCAAATAGAAATGGCAAATCCATTCGCATTGACAAACTAAAAGTGCAAACAAGAACTGCTTTGACATTTGTTTGGTTTGCCACAGCAACGAGTACATGGTAAATAATGCGGGATATTTGACTTTTCAAAAAAAGAAATAGAGGAAACCGAAAATAGAAAATAGTTCCCCCGACACGGACATGCCATGCATGTCATCAAAATATGCCAGAATCGTGGACCTTTTCATAATTTATGCGGACAGGGCGCTCACAAAATATAACAATGCCCATATGGAGGAGTCCTGGATTTTGGAACACAATATGGCTGGCTATTTGATGCTGCTTTGTAGCACGGTCAACCGGCCATTGGCATTTTCAATTAATGGAAAAATGTCAACGGGGCTTCTGGCCGACGGCGAAAAATAATGGGAGAAACTGCAACGAAACCAACGGAAAACGAAACATGCATATCAATTAGCAGGTTGCTGGGCCTAAAAGGCAGGTTCTACGAATGGAATTTGATTATTATCCACGATTCATTGCAGGGGAAAAACAAGAAGAGATCCAATCAAGCGATAACAGTACTTGAAATCCGATATTACGTATACGCAGAGTGGACTCGGTTTCTGCTTGTTTGCTTCGGCATTTACTGAATCTACGGCTGGCCAGTCAACTATGCCAGGAAATTCAATTAAAAATCAAAATAGCAAAGTCAGAAAATGCAGCTGAATATGCATATATTTATATATATATATATATATATATATAGTGCATGTTTGAATGATTTGTAGCTAAAAAAATATATATATGTGAATGCGAAAAATATTGGCAAATAATAATGCAGTAAAAACCAATGAAAACTATTTTAGCAATGTGCAAAATAAAAAACCCCCTTTGCGAAAAATAAACCAATTTCTTGTCAGAACGAGAAAGAAACTATTTTCTTTTGTTTCAGCCGTAAAGTTTCGCAAGCGAAAATTGCAAATAGTATTTTACGCTTTTTACACAAATTTTCTACCACGCTGGCTTTTGTCGATGTTGTTGCAGCCTTTATTGTTGGATTTTCTGTTCTCGGCAGTGTCGTCATCCCAGTCGCCGTGGCTTGTGCCTTGCATATCGAAATAATTCAGTTACAAGTTTAATTAAATTTTAGAAGCAGTGGCGAAAACACCATGTTTTTGGCTAGTAAGGGATAGTTTTTGGAGTGCGTTTAGTAAGTAAAGTATATCGTTGACAGCAGCACAAAGCATACAACATTTTGAGGTCACCTACATATACAATCTAAAAATGACAGATTTAACCAGCTTAAGCCAGTTAAAAAATATTCTATTATGGGACAAACGGAAATTAAATTTTCATTACAATCGTCCTGGGCAAAGAGACAATTAAGCCATTGGGAAATTATGAAATTTATGCAGGTCGTAAATCTTTAGCAAAGTTTTGGGACATTTGCCGCTCGAAAAAGCAAATATAATTCCCTCAATGTGGGTCATTAAGCAATTTAATTGCATTTAATGTTTGTTATGGCAACATTTCCAACAGAACGAATTGAGTTGAGTAAACAACAATAATTGATTAGACAATTAAAATTACATCTGTACATATTGATAATTATAAATGCAGTCAATTGGGAAACGCATCGAAAAATAATAAAAAACTTGAATATACATATATATTTCTGTGCGACTTTCCGAGCAAAAAGCAAATGCTGACTCAGTGAATAAGGGACCCGGCGTCCTTTGTTATTCCTTGGGCATCATTCTCCCATTATAATCCCGGCTAAGCTGCAGCGATTATTGTCTAAAAAATTCATGTATTTCATTATTAGCCAGGTTGCCGCCGGCCCAGCATTTCCGGCCAGCTCGTCCGCCCAACCTGCGGCCGTTCATTTGCTGTCATAATTTAATTTTTGCCACCAGTCCGGACCAAAACTCACGGCCAGAAGCCGGGTGAATGCCGAGGAAGGAGTGAGGGACACATCCTGTGATGATGCCCGGTTCGTCCTTTGGCTCCGGCTCAGGCTCCAGCAGCATTGTCTGCAGAAAGTCAACATAATCCACCAGGTCCCAGGCTCCGAAAATCCCAATGTGGTCGCCGCTGTGGCTCATTAATCCATGCAGCCGAATGGTGGCCCTCCAGATGGCTTGTTTTGGTTTTGGTTTTTGCCCTCAACCTACAACTACTAAGCAACACTCAAAAATATGAAATCCGTTTGAATTGCTATTCGAATTTTGTTTTTTTTTGCTTTTATTTATACATTTTTCAGTACATACTTTGGGTTAAAACTTTGTTTAAAAACCGATATTTACCATATTTACTTTTTAATAAATCAAAAACATATCACAATAGTTCTGTTTTAAAAAAAAATTATTTCTTTAAAGCCTAGAAGACATAAATGAATTTATTCCCCTAGAGTTTTTTTTCCCAATATCTTAGATCTACCAGTATTTTCTTTGAGTGCCTTATACTCTCCCATTCGCGACACCTATAAATCAGCTGCCTGCGGCAGTTCATCATCATCATCATTATCGTGGTAGCCGCTAAATGAGCGATTCCCCATCTGGACTCCGAAATTAGTTGCGTTGCGCGCATGAATGCCACCCATTTCTGTCGCTCAATTTGCTACACAAATTATAAACACCGAATGGAAATTGTAATAAAAAATGTGACAGAATCACGGACCCTGTCGTATCCTGTCCAAGGATCCTTGCAATCGCCGCGGGGACGCAAAATATGGGCGGGCAACTTAAACTTTGCCGAAATTGAAATGCCGCTGGCTTATTTAAGCATTTATTTCGGCAACGGACGTCGAGGCGGAAAGTCAATAATGAATAAACTTCCCCCAAGCAGCCGCACAGCTTTAAGAGTCAGCGGCTAACTGTAATGAAATTCGCATAAAAATCATTTCGCCACTACCAGAAAAAAAAATTGTTGACCGACTTCAAACTGCACAAAAAGGACAATGGAAAAAAAATATGTAAAAAGCGAAAAAGTTTTGGTCTACTTAAAGTCGCGTGCGGAGTAAGGGGACCGCACGGAGAACACAAATCATTTTACCTTAGCATTTTAGTTTAAATCATTTTAAGCCCCAAAATAAGTGTTTAATAATTAACTTAATTAATATCTGAAGTATATATATTTTTATGTGCAGAGGGAATATTCGATAATAATGAAAATATTAAAAATATGAATTTTAAATTTCATAATTTATGTACTCATGAACTCATGAACTAATTTATTTCCTGTTGTACCTTTATATATTTTCTGCATGAAAGTGAATATAAAAGTCTACGTTTTTCAGTTCACCTCTAACGCAATGGATTATAAAATATGTACTTGTAATGCTGTAAAATTTTTCACAGTGCAATCATAAATCACGAATAAATTGCACGAAATACCAGTCGCTTTCTCCAGTTTGGGCCACTGTGCCGAGCCATTGCGATTGCAGCTGGTTGGCAAGTAGCCCAGTCTTGGTTTTTGCAGACGGCTAAAGCTGGCTTGGCCAAGAGCAGTTCGTGATGTCGCGCCTATCACAACCAATTTACTAACGAAGCAGATAAATCCAATTTCTGCCCGGACAGAGAGCTTAGCTTTCCCACTGATGCTGCTGCTGCAGCAACAACGGACGTGGGAATATAGCAAATAATAAATAAAAGAGCACTTCCTTTTTCTGGGGACAATTTCCGCTTCCGGTTGACCGGCGACCAAGAATATTGCGGGGGTGCTGTTTGGCCTGTTAAGCTCATCAGCGAGTTTATTAGGCTCTTAAACCGTTTAGCACTAGGCGCTGATTTTTAGAAAGCGGTGGTTTCCTTTGACGCTATTGTGTGGCGAAAACTTTCATTCGACTTTAAATTAATTAAGTAAAGTAATTACAAAGTGCGCCAAGGCAAAGGAAGCACTCTGAGAGATTGGAGTGCGGTTGCCGAGATGAATCATGCCCGACTTCAAAACACCTTTGGCAGGAAACTGTAGCCAGCAAAGAGAAGTGGCATTTTTTCATCAGCCACAGCCGCAGGGAGTTGCAAAATGCCAGGATCTAAGGAATCCGTTCTATTTGCAGTTCATTGCTGAGAATTTTAATCAATTGCAGCTGGCAGCAAGGGCAGGGGAAAAATAAAGCTCCTTGACCGGGATCTCCTTGCCTCTAAAGACATTTTAATTTCTGCTACAGTCATTCATTATTGTTTGCCTTTGGATGCCCAGTGAGTTATTATGCAAGTTGCAAAACAATTTGATACTTGGTAAAAACAAAGCTGAGCAGCCGAGCAACACATGGCCTGGACATGGCACATTTATTTTTGGGCCGAGAATGGAAGGGAAAGTTTTAAATTAAATTTCATCTAGGACTCTGCGTGCGAAGGCCAAGATGCACCAGCTGCAGTCTGACCCAAATACCGGGCCAACTTCTCTTTTTGCTTGCGGCCCTTTTTACAAGCCGCACTCGATGGATAGATAGATGTACAATTTTTGAATCTTTGCCAAGTGCATGGTTCTCGCTCTGACGATTTTAATCCTATAATGGCTCCAGGGATAATGAAACAATGTTTTTTTTACAACAAATAGTGAATTTATTTTTAATCAACAGGTAGCGTTTATAAGCATTATGACACAGAATATTTTAAAAATAGGAAATACTTTTATAAATCATCTTAGATAAACGAATATTAAATATATCATAACATTTAAACTTCCAAGAGATACAACTTTGTGGGACACTAATATCGAATTCAGTTTCACATTTGTTAAATTTCCCAGCGGCTTTAACTGCGAGAATCGAAAACCAAACCGAAATCGCCTCCGGGCTCTGGCTTCCATCATAATACAATTTTTATAATTTAATCAAGCTGAGAGCTGCATGGCATCATCGCCCGATGTGCAAATAAAAATAAGTGCGACAATAAAACAAAAGCCAAACAGAAGCGATGCCGTGAGTGGAGATTAACAATGGAGGCGTCGCAGTTTTTACGAGCGTCGAGAATGAGGATGCCATGGCATCCGTGGCACGCATTTGTCATACACTTTTCGGGCAATAAAAGGATCCCGACGAAGGGTTCCCCGGCGGCGGAGAATGTTGCTTTTGTTTTCCGCTTTTACGGTCGTCGCCTGTCAAAGGGAATCCCTCAGATACAGATACAAATGCAGATACAGAGTACTCGCTGGCTGACTGGCGTTTTTAAAGCGCTCTTTTGAGCTCTGGCGGGTCATAAATCTATTAATTTTCATTACGCAATTACCAGCCAGCTGCCAGAAGGTCAGCGTGTGTGTGCTAATTATACGACAGCGCCCTCGATCAATCAAATACTGGGGATATAACTGGGCCAGCGAGCCCATGAATGTAGTGATTAATTGCCATTGGATATGTTAAAATTTATCATATAAATATTAAAGTAGAACCCACGAGTTTTCACGGAATTTGAGCACACGTATTCACAAACACTCACATATCGACAGTTAGTCGGCTTAAATCCCCCTTTACATATATATATATGTATTTGTTTGTATCAAACATTTGATACCCATGAATATTTTAAAAGCATTTCGAAAATTGCTAACAAAACAGAAGCAGAACACGAGCGGAAATAAATGAAATACATTTGAATAAACAGGCTTACAGATGCTTAAACAAATGCACATGTAAGAATGCGAATGGGTGTGTTTGTGTCAGTGTGTGAGTGTGTGTGTGGGTCATGTCAACCACTTGTTATTTCCAGGATGAGAAGGATGTTCGTTGCTGTGCGTACAATTTATATCCGATTTTAATATTGAATTTGTACTAAGTCAAAGCCAAATGAACTTTGTTGTTTGGCTAAGAGGAATGGCAAAAGGATTTTGCCAAATAGGTTGCCAGGCAACTGCAACGAGGATTATCTGCCAGTGTAAGCTCACAGTAAATGCACTCAAAAAAATACAAGATTTTAAATATAAAAAACACTTTTAAGAACTTTCACATCTTTTGAAAACAAATTTGTTGGCACTTAAAATAAAATCGATTGGGCTTGTTACGTGAAAATAACTTGATATTCTTATGACCAGCATACAAATTAATAAATACAATTTATTTTTATATAATTTTTCCTCGGTGTGGCTTTCCTGCCGTTGTCGTCGTAGGGAAATCGCAATCGGATATGATTTATAAAACATTTATTCACATGCACGACAATGGCCTAACAAGCTCAATCATTGTGCCTATTTACCAGCGATATATCTAAATCGGGCCGATAATGTTCACATGGGCGGGCCAGTCGCGTTGCCAACGAAATTTGACTAATTAAAGCGGCATATGAATGGGCGAATCGGAGTAGTGTGCCTTTCAAAGGAGCAACTTGCTCACGTAATTGCCGGGGAAATCTAATCAGACTTTCTGATGTTGCTGCCATTAGGGGCATGTGTGTGCGCTGGGGGTTTTTCCAAGGAAAACTTCTAGCATGTTTGGGGCCCACGCACAAATGGAAATGCATAAATCAAATTGTTAGAGATTGGTAACCAAGCAGAGATAAACGCGTATTATTATGCCGTCAGATGGTTTTGCGCTGGAGAAAATATCGGGTCTTATACGCTGATTCATGTTTCTTATCATCCATCAATCAATTCGGCAAGACGAGGGTATTGTGCCATTATTAATAGTCCCAGCCTACGGGCGGAATGTGCTGCCAGTATTTAAGCAGCTCGAGGCCCCAGGCTTCTGCTTTTGAAACTGCTGAAAACTTGCGAAACAATTTATCGAGCGGAACACAAACACACAAATAAGTGGGCAAAACACACTGACTATATGCAGAAGTGCATGTGCACCAGGGTGCTCGATAACGTATATTTAAAGCTTGGGCTTAATTTAATTTTTATATTTTTAAAAAATTTTTTTCGCATTCAACTTAAATATTAATCTGGATTAAATTTAGGTGGATAAATATAGGTTCATGATTTTTAACAATTTGCTATAGTTTTAAAGAGTTATACAAATATTTCAGTACTACTTTAGTTTTCAAACTTGTTTTTCTTTAAAGATGATATGTTTTAAAAAGATTGAGGTTGAATTATTGTAAAATAAACACAAAAATACATTATAAAAGTTGATTTGTATTACTTTTCTAAAACACATTTGACCACCCTACGGATTTTCGACTGCATCACATAAAATTTCACAAACATCGGAGACCCACCCTAATGTACACAGATGCAAATTGATGTCGACAGGCAGCCCAAAAGGCGTTGTGTTGGCACAACTGGAAAAACTTTTCCCGGGCATCAGAATGCCGAGTGCCAGGCCCAGATTCAACCGGATCGAGGAAGGGGGTAGAGCGGAAGGGGGGCGGAAACCTCACAGACAGGTCGACCAAGACCAAGTATTGTCCTCGTGGCCAGGCCACTTGGCGCATTCCAGACAAGTGAAAACTTGATAAACTGGGTCAGCCCGAAAGGGGTGGCTCCGAGAAAGGAGGGCCCCCTGCTTATGCATGAAAATCAATCTAAATGCAGGCCACAAAGCTGTGCCAGCTTGGTTTCCAATTAATGCATTAGGAGGAGCTTACCGAAACGGCTCAGATATGGAGTGAATTGGTTGGCCGCTATATCGCCGAATAGGTGTGACCTGAGAATGTGTGCAGCGGTGCCGCAGATTTGACTTAAATCGGTCAACCGATATCGCAACCACAGTCATCCGAAATCAGCCACAGCCACTTTATTGACCTAATTGATCAGGAAAATGTGTAAGTTAAAAATAGCGAATTAGTAACCATTTAAACTAGAATATAAGATGTGGGATTACATTAAAACAAGAGTAACATCATTATTTTAAAGGTTTTTCTACTTTGACCTTTCTTGCCAGAGCTAAAATAAATGCGGTGGGAAAAAAATAAAATTACGCTTTTTTTGCGAATAACTGATATTAATACTTAATGCACTAATGCGAATAAGAAATAGAAAAACTTCTAGAATTAAAAAAAAATGTTGTCTTTTCTGCACAATTAAATTAAAATTATTTTTTATATTTATTTGGTTGAGTATTTATAATAAAATATAAAATATAACCATAAATATGTGTATCTCTAATGGTATTTAATTGCAGTATATTTCTTATTTTCTAGTCTGTATTTTTTCGGAGTGCATCCTTGTTTGGCGTCAAGCAAATGAGCCTCTGGCGAAATGCAGACCGAAATATAATACAGTTTGCACGTTGACCGCAATGCGCTCCCCTCGGCTTGCCTCTTTTCCATTTCCCATTTCTCCGTTTTGCTTTCCTGGTGGGCGTTTTGGCCAAGTCAAAGGCAGCTGGTGGCCCGCAGTAAACGTTGACCGCATGATTTGTATCTCAAATGGGCCACAAATGGCCACAACACACACTAACATACACATTGCAACACACACTGAAGCTCATAGAGTGGCCAGTGCAAACATTTATTGCTAATTGCCGAAAGGACATTTGCATAAACTTAACAAAACCCAAAGTTTTCCATGTAGGCAAACAAACAAACGACAACTTGACCACACAAATGCTCTGCCCACCGGGCGTCTTCGAGGAGGTGGGCGTTTTGGTCGCCGTGGGCGTGGCACGTGCAATTTGCTAGCCAATCGAGGGGACTCCACCTCCGCACCCACAACTACATAGAAACATGATTCAATTTGCGCGCTGTACAAAGTTTAGCAGGTCCCTCAATTACCAGTTTATAATTGATTTTCCCCGCAGTTTTGTATTGATCCCGTTTTAAAAGTTGAAAGTGGCCAAATAGCTTTCGTTTAACGTCGTCGATCATTCGAAACCCATTTGCCGTCCAATAAATGTTAGAATGTGAAGCATTTGGCTGCCGAATTTAGTGAATTGGAAATAGCCTTTTACCCCCTTTCAGCAGAGCAGCGTAGTTGCGTAATTATAGCCGAATGCAGCGGCACTTGTGCATTTTATTGGCTTTAATTGCTGGCGACACACGCGGCGTATGAGTAATGGCAATTTAGAGGCGCCTCGCACGAACGTATGCAATACTCACTCCAACTATTTGTTATGCAATGAACGCTTGGCCTAAATAGGTGCTGAAGAGGGCCTAAATGATGGTGCAGAGAGAAAAAAAACTGAAATGTCTTACTTTTTATAAGCATTTAAATAATACGATTTAAATATATGTAATTTAATTACTCAAAATACCATGCTGACATTTTATTAACTAGAACCATTATAATATTAACAAAAACCGATTTAGTGACTTTTCTTAATGACATTTCTCTCAGTGGTGCCGGCGGTTAAAGGAGAATCTCCATCCTAAGCCTGTCCATTTGTCCTTTTATCGCACACGCACATAAATTGACCAAATTAATGCGAAAACTGAACACGCGCCGGGAATGAATGGAATGGCATAAGGAATGGATCGGAGCAGGCAAAGGTTTGCCCTGCCATGTGTTTTAATGAAGAGCTCGACACAGGCCGCTTATTCAGACTTTCCCTTTCGACTTTGACTTGCGTCTAACGATGACATCAATGGAGGCTTTCTCCTGACAAAAGATTTGGCTAAGTGCCCTTATCAAAGTGACAACAGGCGCAACATCGTTTTGCCCTTCTGTCTTTCTTATATTAAGCTCCAATGTGGAGATACAGTACAGATTGGGTATAGGCGCAATAGGTCTAGTTTTTATTTTCTGATATTTTATACACATATATTAAAAATATTGTTTTAGCAATTGGTTCGTAACTTCTTAAAATAAATCTAAATAATAAAATTATTTAAAAGTCTCAAAGAACTGTTCAAAGGGTTATTAAACGCAACACTGTCTGTATAAGGTGTAATCACTGTATCGCTTAACCTGATTTCCCCTTGCCTTATTCTTGTCTTTTCTCATCTTTCGACAGCCTGAAGCCTTGCAATTTCATTTCCCATTCGATTGTATCTTGCATTTCAGCACGCACTTTGCATCCGGAGTTATTGATAAAACTTTCTGGGCTGTTGGCTCACCCACAGCAATTATAAGGCCGGCAACAATTTGTTTGTGTGGCAATAGGCCAACCGAAAAGCGGAGAACAAAGAACTATTAGCATAAAAAGCAAAAAAATACGGAAAAGGACCTTTAGACACTTTCAGACGGGCGGTGAGGAAACGACGACGACGCTATATAGCAATGTCTGTCTGAGTTGCTCCACATAAAGCACAGGAAATTGTATTTTTATAGTGATGGAGAGATAAAGAGGGAACGCAAGTGGAGGGAAATGAAAATCTGTTTATGAAGTCATTGTGTGCCGCCAATGGGGATATCAAAACCACCGATGCTTCTGCTGCTGTTGCAAGTTGCAACGGCAAGATTCCCGGCCAGTTTTAGCTGGTTTTATTTCCGCCCAAATTCCTTGCACAGATTTCTCCGGCTTCTATTTGCCATTTAAATGGAAAATTTCGAGTGGCATTTGCAAACAAAACGTGGCCGAGAACGCGGCGAAAAGTGGGTGAACATAAGCCACGACGTCTGGCCGGGAAACACGAAAATTGCATCGGGGGAAAACTGGGGGATCTCCGCCTTCTGCAATTTTTGCAATTACAAGCCGGCAATTTTCATTGTTATGGCCGTAATGAAAATGGCTGAAACCATTTTTGGCTTAGCTCGAGCATTTTATATTAATTAATATTAAACATAAGCAGTGGGGCGAGGGCGGTGAAATGAAATTTGCATTTTGACGCTGCAATTTGATTGATGAAAAATGTAATTAGTTGCCCGACAAAGTGTGGGTGTGGGTGTGTGTGTGTGAGGAAGAGTGGAAGTGAAAGGCAAACGCAAAATTGCGAAAATTCCTCGCATAGCTGAGTTCTGAGCTCCAGTGCTCCAAAAATTAATGACAAGTCCGCCAGCTGGCTGAGTGAACTGTCAGCATTTGTCTTGGCCACAAGTTGTCGCAATTCATTTGCAGAGACGAAAGTTTCGAGGCACTGACCGCAGGAACTTGTCCCAGTCCAGACTCCTGGACACTTAAAGTGCGGAATTTCCTCCGCTCCATATTGACATTGAGTTCCGGGGTAGTCAACTAAAAAGACGGGGCAAATAAAACTGAAGCTTTTTTGTGGTCATTTCATTATCGAGTTGCAGCTGCAATCAAACCGAATGCAACAAAATAGTTTAACACCCCGTCGCCTGAGTGAATTGCCACGGGAAAATGGGTACAATGCCACTCGGCTTGGCTTTGTCCTGTTTAATGCTGTTAGCAGGGAGCTGCAGCATTTGTTTACTTCAATGCCATTCAGGCTGATAGCCGAGAAGGATGGAGTACTGAGCAAAAATATCAACAAAAAAAGATATGAATGGTATTTGGGATTTTTTTTTAATCAATAAAAAGTGGGAAATGGCATTGATCATTTATTCAACATTGTATTTTAAAGATCTTGAAATAATTTGTGTTATTTTTATTTCAAAATTACAAGAATGTTAAGAGGAAAGTTATCGTATGCCTGAAATCAATTTCGGAGAGCTGGAAGGCAAATTATTATTAAATAGATAAAGGCGCAAATGAGCATAAACAAACAGGAAAGCTTTTAAAATTATTTAATTGGAAAAATGGAGAACTTTTATCCTACAAAAGAAATTTGTTTTCTCTCAGTGTAGGGGCCAATCAGTTGACTTGGCTTCTTCTCTGCTGGCGAATAAACAAGCCAAAATCACAAAAAACGACAGCACGACGACAGGCGCAAACATTTTTGGACTGCAAACTTTTTCACATTTCGCCTCGCCTCGTTTTGTATTTCGCGCTGGTTTATTTTTTATAGCCATTCGCATTTCATTTTGATAAATGGCGGCCGCCCTCCGGCCTTGTTGAGTGGGCATGTCAGCCAAATGCCAGCACATTAAGCCAACTTGGCTGCAGCTCTTGTCCTGGTGTCTCAACTGACCCAAATGATTTCAGTTCGAACAACTCCGGTCATTGCAATTTAATTACTGTTTATGCATAATGATCGTTAGTTTTGCCTAATTAAGCACCACTCGCCTGGCAGCGATAACATTTGCGAAACGAACTATTTTTGGAATCTGGGGCCAGGAAAGCCTGTCAGTTGACGTCGGGCAACACCTCAAATTGAAAACGAATGGAATTGCATTGGGTGGACAATAAATTATGCAAATCAAGCAATTACCTGGGTGGCTTCGCTTCGTTTTTCGAGAGCGCACCAGGACTCTCCATTAGTCGGACTTTGTCACCTGTCATCCCATTCGGACAGGCGATGCAAAAACATTTACCAATTTGCATAAAATTTGTATGCTCATTTGCTAAATTCACAAATTAATTGCAGTCACACTTGCACACGTTGCGCATACGACGCGTGGCCGTGCAGTAAATTTACCACTGCCTAATGAGGCAGTGACCAACGCAACCGCACATGGCGATAGTTATTGAAAGTTATAGAGCAAAATGATGCTAGCGGTAGCCAAACTTAAGTGCTGCCACTCGAGCATTAAATGTAGATAGTATGACATGCATATAGTTGAAATTTGCACACTGAAAAATACCTCAACAATGTAACTATTAGGAAGGAATGCGCTTTTAATAACGACAACGAAACTAATGATTTAAATATAATTTATTAATCAAATCTTTTTACTTTACAATGATATAGCTTAGTTCTTTTTAATAGATTTCTTTATTGAAAATGATTGAAATATATATGTTAATCATTACTTCACTAGATGTAAATAAACAATAAATATTATTTAAGCCATCATAATTATTTTTGGCTAAGCTGATCATAATGAAACCTACAATTTTACTATCAACAATTACGCATAACTATTTGTTTTTGCTATAATTTGGATTTAAACGGTTGTGGCTATTATTATTTTGCTAGTAAGCAAAGTGAGTAAATTACACAGTTCAGGCTGCAATCTAACACACAAGTGCTTAAGTTTCCTCGCCTGTGTGCCACAAACTCGGGCTCAAGCTTAATCCACTACTAAGCTGGTGCTTAAATATAAAGTAAATACCTCCAATTAATTGGAGCAGCAGTGATTTTAAGCTGGCTGTCACCTGCTGGGCGCCCCATTGAAGAACCGCCTCGAAATGTAATTTCCTGAATTGCAGTTTTGAATACACAATTCGCCCATTC
This sequence comes from Drosophila fuyamai, assembly GCA_018153365.1. NCBI lineage: Eukaryota > Metazoa > Arthropoda > Insecta > Diptera > Drosophilidae > Drosophila > Drosophila fuyamai. The sequence goes on along the minus strand of JAECXW010000116.1, from coordinate 5,992,693 downwards.
AATGGGGCTGCTTCACGGCAGACGACGACGTGCTTATTGGAGTGACTATGGAGGACCCTCCCCAGGCACACACTCCCGGCCAGAAAAGGACTCTGAATGCTCGAGTGGACAGGTAATGGAAGCTGTCAGAAACTGCGACATCACCGCTGTCAGTGGCTTGTTTTTTCTGGTATTCTCGGGCAAACAAAGAGTGGAAAAAGAAAAATATGAAATGCGTGGAAGAAAAGAAGAGACTTATTTGCTCAGCCATATGCAAATTTATTCACTTGGACGCAAATAATACAATTTCAATGGCATTAATAAAAACAATTTTCATAAATGAATGAAACCAACAAAAAGCGAAAGATATTCAACGAGCCGCATCAAATTTGGCTGCATGCGAAAGTAGCTTAATATTTAAATGGCAGACACTTCATTTTTATATTTCCATTTTCTTCCGTTCAAATTGTATTTCCTTTCGCAACTGTACTTTATTTTGACATTATTTATTCTCTCTTTTATTTATTTATTAATACTAAGGATTTATTTATAGTATTAGTTAATGCCTAAGCGGAGTTCTTATTAATCGATAAGCACCAGAATAAAAAAAGTTGTCTGCTTACGATTTATTTTTAGATTTATTAGCATCACTAAAGAAATAAATCTATATTATATATTTGCAGGAATTAGTACCTAACTAAGTGTATTAAAATTTATATATGCCATTAATAATTTGATTACGATTTTACATTAAAGTATATTACAAAATCGAACAATTTTTTTATATATATTTTTTTATGTGTTCTTCTTTTTCGTTGAGTGGTGGTCAAAGTTCGACACTTAAAATTTTTCAGTTTTCAATGCGGCGGCAAAGTTTGCAGACGAATATCGAACGGCAGCCGGATTAGAAGTGGGTGGAAAACTGCAGCTCATTGGGGCGTTAATGGGCGCTTTGGCGTAATTTCTATTATTTTCCATGGCCGGCTGTGGCGCACTAAAAAAGCAAACAATTAAATGTCCAGACTGCGCCCGTGGGCATGCTGTGAACAGAACAAATTGAGGTCAGAACGGGTAAAACAGTTGGCAAGCAGCAAAGGCAGAGAGGAAAACCCAAACAACAGTTAAAAGAAAATTGGCTACCACAAAATGAAGTCGACTGGGAGCTGGAGACCTCAAGGCTGGAGCTGAGGCTGAAACTGAAACTGAAGCAAAAGCCGAACCGAGAGCAATGGGATGCTGGAAAAGCGGAAAACTGGGACCTGGCCATGGCCACACGCCAAACACTTGTATTTTTGGGTCATAAAAGCAGGGGAAAATTGTGCTAATTAACCCTAAAAGAAAGCTTTTCCCAGGCGGGCGTGTGTGTGTTTGCTGCTGGTGCCTTTCCGCTTTTTCCTCTCCACTTCGGCGAGTGCATTTAAAATTATTTTGCACATTATTGCCGCTCATTGTTTTTATAACCCAATTATTATACAACAAACTGTGTGGCTGCTTAGAGGCCTCGTCTGTTGGCAATGCGAAAATAGCTTTTATTATTATGCTGGTGCTGTCAAGTGGCCATAACACGCATACGACACGTTGCCCCCACCAAAAACAGTCCAAATATGAGTAATTAGCCGTAAAAATACAAACAGTATAATATTTAGCATGTGATTACAGGTTGCTATCGTTATGATAGCCATGCTACAACAATGAATCACAAGCAATTTGCCGACTAACAACTTTTAATGTGTGTTGGCAGCAACAAAATAAAACCACACTCACACAAAGGCCCTTACGAAAATAAACAAAGGACCTATGCAAAACCCAAAGCAAACGAAATTCCGGAAAAGAAACCGTACACCCGAGCAAAACACCTAAACAAACAGCACGTGGTCCCTGGCTGCCCCTGATATTGTTTTTCGGCAGAGAAAACAGGAACCTAGGAGTTCACCGGGTCTTTAATAATTTCGGTTGATAGTTTAACAGGGTGGCCGAGGGCAAGAGGAAAAAACAAATATATAAAAGTGCTTATGCCGGGAATTACTATCAAAAAAGCATTAAGCAGCCATATGCGGCAACGATAAATGCGAGCAACTAAATTTAAATTTAAGCGGTTGCCAGGCACTACCGACCAAACAGTAGAACAGGTAAAAGCGGAGGTGGCAATAACATTTTGGTACACCTCAAAAAAGTTGTTTGCTAAGTTCCAAGCACTATAAAAAGTTGGAGAACTTCTATTAAAATTTGTAACTTTTATATTTTCATAAAATTTTTCAAAACTTTTTATTAAATTTTTGTTTATTTTTCATTATAAGTAATAGTGTAATAGTCATTTAAACTGTTGAAGTACTTTGAATAGAACATAAAGTATATTTTTAAGTGAGTAATTTATTTTATGTTGATATAAATAATTTTATATAAGTGGCATTATATATTTTTCTCCGTGTGTTTTGACATAGGTAGATAGGTAAGACATACGTGTACACTCACAGCGGATGTGCGTGTTCGGGAACTGACTGGCTGCCACATCGACACACCTCTCTGCCCAACTTCCAACTTCCTAATGCCGCAAAGTCATTTGGCGGCTTATGTTGCGCCTTTCGCAACCGACCGACAAACAAACAGTATTGAGTTAAGGTGAAAAATATGCAAAAGGCAAACAGCAACGCCGAAAACAAAACCGAAAAACGGATACGGAAGTGGGGGCAACAAAAAAGAAGGCGGGAAATCGCACGCACAACGCAACTTGCCACTGATCATTTATAATGCGTTTGCGTTGGCACAACACGGCGTATGGGTAACATGATTTTTACCCCAAAAGCCCATAAGTTGTATTTGGTGTTGGCTGTATTTGGTGTTTGTTGTCACTGCTGCGTGCGTGGTTGCCATTAGCTGAGGTTCGTTTAACGCCTAGCCAAGTATCCCGTGTCCTGCAGACAGGTGAACGACCCACTCACCGTATTCTCAGAATAAAATGCGAAGGCTGTCCAGTTTTCATCAACCATTTTTCTATATTAAAAAATACAATATCTACATCGGCAATTCTATAGAATTTTTAAACATATTTATACAATTTTCGGAAATTTATTGAAGTTTCTATTCAAAATAAGTGCTACAATGTTGGAAACTAGTTTATCCTTTGATTTCCTTTGCGGAAAAAGAAAGATGGCTTTTATATGGATTTTTCATTAAAGCCTTAAGAACAAAACAAAATCAGAAAACAAATTTAAATCTTTAAAAAGTCTTAGAATGGGTGTAAGCTTTTCAGCTTCTTAGCATCTCCACTTACTCTTTTCTTATTATTTATTTTTCCTTTGACTCTTCTCGTCTGCAGAGCTCATAAATAGACCCTCTCGCATTTCACCCATCCGGGCCACCCATGCACTCGCGTTTTTCCTCGTCACTGCTCCGACACTTCGAGAAGATGATAAATTAATTGGTTTTTTTATTTATGACGACCATGGATGCGGGGGTATTGACACCCGACATCCCTGGCCCTGAGTATTTTGCCAAATTGTCGCTGCTCGATGCTGTTGATGTGTGAAAGTCTCCCTTCCATCGTCCTTTTGTCCCGCTTTCGATTCATTGCATACTAATTGATTTACGCCCAGACGCTGGCAGTCATCGATTGATTGGGAGCAATAAACTGCTGACCTGGGCCAGTGTTCAGGGCCAGATTAAAGATAGCCGGCTGCGGCAGCTGCCACTGACAATTTATTAGCAAATGTAATGAGCAGAGTTTATTAGCCGCCCGGCTCGTGTTTGCATCTAATTGAAATTTACATGCACACCGGACATTCAAGCATATCCTGCCGAACACTCCCAAGTTGCTGTGTGTATGTTGGGCAGTACAAACAATTGTCATCATTAAAATAACGGCCAGGATGCAAGCACACACACGGATGACGCTACTTCATGAGCATCGTTCATGTGCATCTGCCGAACAATAAATAAAGACAATTTGCAGCTGCAATTATTATGCGAACCGATAAGCCAGCTAAGCAGTTCAACATGTGCTTCACATGGGGTTATAGTAGCAGTCGATACACACATAAGGACACCCCATCTATGGACAAATCTGGTTCAGTGTCTGCCCGGAAATGTTAAGCAGCTTCTGGAATTGTTTGGCCAGTACTTACTTAAAAGCACAAGCAGAAAAAACTACTCAGTTCCTTAAAATTTGTTTTGAACAGCTGGTAACGTGTGTGATTATTTGTTCTGCTGGTCACATCTTTGCCATAATGTGACCATGCATCAAAATAAATCGTTTGGTTTGAAGATCTGGTCACATGTATGATAATTCGTTTCAACTAGTAACACTTTCACAATAGTGGGATAATGCATTAGAATTATAGGTGCAAGATAGAGTGAGTTTAAAATCTTTGTTTCCGAGCATAAAAATGTAATGTATAATCAAATCTTTAAAAACATTAAATTCATTTTTACTAAACCATTTTATTGTATTTTTTCTTTTCACTCTTTTGTGACACCCTGTTATCCCTATAGTTTTTTCTTAGTGCACTTTGTCCATTAAATGATGAAGCTACAGCTTTAAGTTGTCACCATTGACAGCTAACTCGATTCGTATGAGGAAACAGGCTGCGTTCAACTTCAAAGTGCCTCGAATTAGTCGGCAGATGGACAATTATTTAAGGCCTGTCTGTGAGAAATGTTAAGTGCTCTGTGGTCCGAGATGGAGAACTTTGAATGCCAGTGTCTGGTGTGTCCCGAATTGCAGGCGAGTTTGGCATTGGTCCGAGAACTTGTGGCCTTTGCCTGTGGCCGACCAATTTCGAAAACCAATTTGGCCAAAACCAGGGGAATGCCTTTGAAAATACAAGCAGAAGCAGCACTAGCAGCAGCAGCTGTAGTAGTAGCAGTAGCATATATGAACATTCAGTGTCATTAGCCCGAAGCTTAAGCTGGATACAAAAATTAGACTAATGAAAACAAATGGATATCTAGATTAATCCAATACTGTCACCTTATTTATAGACACAGGGGAAATAGAACAGAACGCCGAAAAAAAGGCAGTGTCACTGCGACCCACTTGGCGGGATTATTTTTACCAAGGCAAACCACTTCATTAGCAAAGCCACAAAAAGTGCACATCATCGTTGGGGTCCGAAGCGAAAGCGAAATCAATACAAAAGTGGTGTCATTAGCAGGGCGATCTTTTTGTCTTTTTATGCACCACCATCACGCGAGCTCACTCCCCAGTTCGCACCACTCCGCCGGCTGAGCTTATAAACAAATAATTATGGCGCATTTTAATGAGCAAACCAAGCGCTTAATAGTTAATGTTTGTAGGGGAGAGACGATGATGTTGCCGCTGTACAGCAGCAACTATTGCCATTTCCTCATCCTTCTGGCAGATGCCACAGCACGCGCAGGCAAACAAACTGCAGATGAGTGGCAGACAAGAACCATTTGCATCTGAAGGCATTTAAGTTTTGCATGCTCTGTAATTAAAATAATAAACACGCGCAAAATGCATTAGAAAATCTAGCCGAGAGCTTAACAGTCACGCCCCTCAGCCCCCGCCCATTTCTGCATCTACAATCAGCGGCAATAACAACAGTTGCTTTTGCCTGGCGGCTGAAAAGCTAGACAGCGGCTCACGTTGCGTATACGCAACGCTTGACATTTGTTTGCTCTGCTAAAACGAGGAATCTCCTCCTGTTTTCCCCTTTATTTGCTCAGCAAGAGCGTGCTATTTGTGTTGGCGGTTTCACTTAGAGCACGCTTCCAACCTGGCCTCAGGTGTACCGCTCCATGTCCCCTTTGACCCCTTCGAATGGAGCAAAACAGCAGCCACAATGTGACGAATGGATGGTTAGATGGGTGGGTGGTTGCAAAGGCTCATTGTGGTGGCATGCACCGCACACTTGACCTGCAAAAACAGTTACAATGGCAGGTGCACAGCGAAAATAGTAAACAAGTGATTTGGGACTACAGAAATGTTACAAAGAACGTTTATACTATAAACACAAAACTATTAATTTTTGGAAAATATTTGTATTTTTCGTAAATAATTATGAAACATTAAAGGGTGTCTTATTAAATACACTTGTACTATCTGTGATCATTTTAATCAGCTGATCGCATTTATAAAGTTCTCACATGATATCATCATAAATTAATCTTGATTAAAATCGAGAAATAACTGTATAAATAAATATAACATTTTTGAAACAATTATGTGTGTTAAAACTATCAATATTCCATAATAACATTTTATAAAAAACCGCAAAAACTTTTAGACATTCAACCCTATTAATGTCTATCTGTTTGATTTATTTGCTTAATTCCTTCATTTAATATTTTTCGCGTGTAGAGGCCACAAAATCAGGACAGGAGCTTACAATGCGGGAGAAATCAAGCTTGAGGTGTCGTTCTTCTTACTCTTCGATGTTTGTTTGTAACAATTCGCCACAAAATTCAATTCTCGCAAGTGCAGCGAGCAGAAGTGGTGCCCCCGAAACTGGCATCTCCACTCCTCTCCACTTACCCTCAGCAATTTCTGCATTTAAATGTTTCCAAGTACTTAGCAAAAATGTTGCTGCCAGGCCAAAAAACCCGAGGGCAACACAATGAGACACTTTTGCATTTCCGTCAGTCACACGCAAACGCACACACACAAAAACCAGTGCTTTTGCTAAACACTGTGATGAAACAAAATATAAAAAATTACAACAAGTGGGTTGTGCTGTGGGCGTGGGAGTGGAGCTGGGGGAGTGGCCGAGGTTGACTGAGTGGTTAGCTGCCTGCTATGGAGCATTACATCTGTAGACGTCAACTGTGTCAGCTAGCTGATGTTGCTGCTGCTGCTGCTGCAGATGTTGCTGTTGCTGCTGCTACTGCAGATGTTGCTGCTGGGTGGAGGATGTTGCTGCTGCGGCGTTGAGTGCGCCTGTCGACGCTCGAGTGTATCAAACACAACGCAACATCAGCTGCATACTTTCACAGCGAGTGTGTGGGTGCACTTAAGAGTCACTGTGTCAGTAAACAACTGACCCACTTCGTGATGAACAGGCCGCACCACTACCACCAACACCATCAGTACCACCAAATACCAGCAACAACAACCGCCGCACACTCTATTTATCATATTGCACGCTGCGTAGGACCCACAAAGCGTAGCATACTTTTTTGGCCAACAAAAAAGAGCGAGATGGCGCCAGATTGAAATAGGAGGAATATAAATAAGAGTGATGCCAACAGCTATCTTAAAGTTATATATTCACATTTCCCAAATTAAAGAGTTAACTTTAATAATTAGCTTAATATTTAGCATAAAATGTTGGTATATTATATATTTTATTAAAGTACATTTAACCAAATGTGAACATAAAATAGTTAAATTTTAGTTTCTATCTAAAAAAATAAAAACATAAAAAATAAATTGCAAAATATAAACAAATTCTAGTTCCATATTTTTTCAGAAGCTTTTTTAATTTAAAAACATAGCTCTATTTCCGTTCAAAGTTGCAGCACTGACAACAAAAAAAGAGGGGGAGGGGATGAAATATGCGGCATTTAAATAGCGCAAAAATATCTATGAAAATATTTTTGCTGGCCAGACAACCCGTTCCACCGCCTGTGTTTGCATTGTTTTCATTATTTTCATTCGTGGCAAAATAAATACGTTTTCCATTATTTTCTCTCCGTGCGACTGTGTGTGGGAGTTGGTGGGTTGTAGGAAATTTTTGAATTTTCATTTTTCCGAGATAACGTGAAAAGTGGAAAGCCAGAGTAACTGCTCTGATCCCGAACAAACATTTTCCTTTTGGCATTTTGGCAATTTGTCAGCGCTAATTTCACGTTGATTATCCTACACACAACACACATTTATATATATTTATATGGGTGTATTGTGTATTATATAATCATGACTGTTCCACTTTGGCTGTTTTCTTTGGTTTTGCTTTGGCAAGCATTTTGCCGCTGACAATTAAATGAAAGTAAGATAAATTGTCGCATTTGTTTACAGTTCAACTTGTCGTTTGTCTTTAATTTAAGCGAAATTTGTTGGGTGTGTTTTGGCTGCCCCACGGAAGGATCGGTTAAGGCAAAGGAATCAGGCCAATCGACAAGATATAGTAGGACCAAACTGAGCTGCCAGTTAGCCGCTTTAATTTATTAGACAAGCCGAACTCGCGGCATTCGAATATTTGCCACAAATATTTCGGCAAGGATGAATTCCCCAGAATAGTGTAATTTGTTGTTCACTTTGCCCATGGCCAATGGGCGGTTTCCGTGGACGTGGCAATTGGCTTAGTGTGAATGTGTGTCCTTCTAAGTTTTTGGAACCAAACTTTTATTTTAGTTGCTGAGAGAAAAGTGTGGTCCAAAGATTGTTCTACAGTTTGGAATATAAAAACAATTTTAAATCAAATTCCAATCCCTAATTAAGATAAGAATTTAGTATACAAAAATGGTATTCGCAAATAAGAAAATACATCTTCACACTCATAAATTAGATTTTAAAATTGGTGGACAAAACGAGTGTTTCCCTTTCAAGTCGCCATGCTTCATTGTAAAACCCGCATTTTCAAAATGCAAATACAGATGCATGCGGGCATCCATTAGCATAAACTTTAAGGACATCCGCACAGTGACACGTGAACCGAAGCGTGGAAATATTTTTAATGTCCTGCGGCGACAGCAACACTTGCAGCATGTGGAGAGTGCTTCGAAGTTCGCGAAGCGTGGAAATCGTGGAAAAGCTGGCGGGGCAAGCTCTTTAATGACGACCGGGAGTTAAGTAATTTTCCTTGTACTTTCCGACGGCGGTCGCACGTTGGCGCCTTCGGCTTAATGCGCTTGTACCTGTTGGAGATCCTGTTTCTGTTTCTGTATCCCTGACAGCTGCAACCCGCACTTTGTTCCAGCTGTTGCTCCTTCGGCGGCTCTGCCAATGGCCTTCGGTGTCATTTGACTCGCAATTACCACCCACTATAGCCAACACCCCTTTGAAGAGCCGCCCCTAAGTGGCCCACTTCCATCCCCACCCTCGCGTCTTCGTTTTCTACTTGAGGACAATGTAAATTTGATTATCGCTCCGGCAAATATTTGTCAGCCACTCACCAAGTGGGTGGAGTGGGATTCTCCGCCAGAGATGGGGGCAGCTGGATTGGCTGCCAGCTATGTTGCTGACATATTTATCTAGACGTTTGCCACTGACATTTTTGTTCACTACCAGCCGAGCATTTGCCCTTCATCCACACAGAGAAAAACTATTAGAGAAATTGTCAATCAATTTTAAAATGTATGAAAGCAAATCTGTTATTTTCATTTTTCAATTATATATTGTTCTTTACGTAAGACGTTAGAACTTATGACAAGTACCTCGAACAGAAAAAAGAAAATTATCTAAGCATTTCTATGTGTTCAAAATAAACCTTTTTAATATCGTAATATTAAATAATAGTGATCCAGAATAATATTAATTGGCAAAACGAGTGATTTAGATTTGATAAGTAATAATAGATATTTTGTAAAAGCCATAATTTACAGAACAACAGGTTATGCTTAAAATAGGAATATTAAGACACATTTTCCTATAAACATTACTGTAAAATATATATATATATAATATATAATACAAAAAAAGATACATTTATATATATATATTTTTCTGTGTAACAAAACCGACTTTTGTTAAGTCCATCATGATTAATTAAAACTTGTTCCTTAGTTTCGGATGTTGCTGTGTTAATTGTTGTTGTTTTTTTGCATATGTTGTTGTATATCCTGTCGTTGTTGTATTGATGTTTGTTTTGTTGTTCTAAACCGTCCAGTGTGAACAAGTTGCTTTTTTTCCTCTCTTGTCAACTGGCGCGAAAGAGAGGGAAGAAGTGGGCGGAAAACAGGGCAGCCTTCAGGCTGTGAAAAAATGGGCGGGCCAGGACTATCGTTTCCCAAAAAGGGGCGTGGCGACAAAGGTTGCGGGCAACGGATTTTGGACTCATTAGGCTCGTTCACTGTTGGTGTGAAAACTCAGCAAATATGTATACAAGACTGTAGGATGTGTATTAATGTGTGGGTGTGGGGGCGTGTCCCTGTGTATGTGTGTGTGTGTGTGTGTGTGGACGGGTGTCTATGTGTAAACACAGGGCTTAATGAGAAAAGAACTTACTCTGCTGTTTGAGTTTGGTTCCTGTCCCTCCGTTTCCGCTTTTTCTGTCGCTTTTTGTATTTGGTGATGTCGGCGGGTTTCATTTAGTTTACACAGGTGAGGTGTTCATGTATAGGTGTGTATGTGAGAGAGGTGTTTCTGTGTGCGTGTTTCAGGTAACAGACATGCAAACACAGCTTTGTAATTTCTTTTCGATTTTTGCTCTTTCCTCACTGCGGTTTCAAATTAAAATCCAATTTATTTCCATTGCAAATAGCGCGGCGAAAGATAATTTTAAGATAAAAAGCTTTTGGATGGAAATCATTTCTCTTTAATCTTAAAATTGTGGCAAATTGAGAAAACAATAATGCTTACCGCCGGAAAAGCATAAAACAATGGTCAATCCATAACGAAATTAACCGCGATTTAAAATAATTATCATGAACTCGGCGTAAATCACTTTTTTTTTAATTGCCAGCATTAAAAACATATTGTAAAAACTGAGATTTATTTTAACTAGATAATTTTATTTAATTGAAAATGACTAAACAATTGAAGCATAGCTTATAATGGAAAATCTAACAAAAAGTTTATGACAAAAATAATAAAACCCAAGGATTACGACACAATTCATAATATTAATTACGCAGCGATTTTTTTGTTTTTATTACACTTTAAGAGTCAAAGAGAATATATAGAACATTTAATAAAAAACCAAATATACAGCTTTGGCAATCAAAATGCATACACAATCAACGGTTTAAAGACCATTGGTCCACAATTTTTAGTGCTAATTTCTGAAAATTTGTTGGCCTTACGAAACAAAAAAAATAAATTATGCAGGATGTATATATTTTTGTTGTATAATTTTTATTTTATTTACAAACTCGTATAGATCACATTTAAAAGCGGGGTGTAAGAGGAAATAACGAGCAGCATCAACATTGCTAATTACTTTCTCATTATGTAGGCTATTTAGCTTTAATTACACTAAGCTCCAAGCCACGACACACACACACACACAAACACATACACAAAAGGCTCACAGGATAGCCCACACACACTCTCAAATACAGGGACACATGGAGAGCTCTTCTAAACTAGCAAAAAAAAGCGCTCAAATGCTCAAATTCGCCGGGCAAAGTGGCAACAGCATTTGAGCCTTTCACTTTTCACCTGCCTCGGCTTTCGGCCCTCGGCTTTAGCCGCTGGCAATTCCAATTTACAGAGCAAAATGTGCAGAATTTTCCATTTGAATTTTCGGCTCGGAAAATCCGCGGGGGGATATGGTGTCAGTGTGGCCCGAAAGAAAAACGCCCTTGTGCGCCAAATTGCCGGCTCTCGGCTGCGGAAAATAAGGAATAAGGCTGCAACACTTGCCGAGAAAAGTATGCAGCCATAATGAGGCGAGCTGGATATATCCAGTGTATTCTTTACGATCAATTTTCAGGATTTCAATCCGGTTTCAGTTCGCTGGGGCTCGGTTAATTACACCAATTTAACAAAGAGGCCTGGATGTGAACATACCTGGTGCGGTGAACTTTTTGTTCATCTATACACCCGGAAAAAAATATTCAATAAGAATAATAAACGTACTCTGGTAGATATTTGGTAACTTGTATACTTTTAAAATGTACGTTATACTTTACAAATCATGATAGACCTAATTAAAGAGTTTCAAAAACTTACAATACAAATCATGTTAAACGAGCAATAGGAAACAAAGGAAGAAATAATATTATAACTAAATTGTATAAGTCACTTTAAAATTATTCATTGGTATAGGGTGATACTACCCAGTAATTCAGATGCGGAAAATTTTTTTTTTTTTTAATTGATTATTGTTATTTTAAAATATCAGATATGTAAATTTCGCTGCTGACCAATTTTGTGTACTTTTTCGCCGTGCATGTGTGGGTTTCTCTCTTAGTTTATTTGCATTTTAATATGCCTCGTATTTTATGGGGCTTTCATATTGTTGTAGGTATTTATAATACATACTTTCCCCTTAAGCCGCATTTGTGTAATGAAACGGAAGGGATTACCGCTGGCCGCCGACTGTCGGTTGCCCCGCAACCCGCAATCAGCAATCCTTGGGCCTGTTGGTCCGGGAACCAGCCGCATATCACCCAAAAACCCACACTTAACCCTTAACCCTCTACATCTTTTGGCCCGAAGTTTAACGAAATTGAAACACATTTGCCTGACAGTTGCCATCAGCTTGGCTTCAATTTGATGTCAGCATTATTGACTGATCCTGGGGGCCCAAAAGCAGAAGCAGGGCTTCTGTTCCGTCTGTTTCGTCTGGATATCGCATATACATATGTTTACCCAAGGCTGAAACACTTCAAGTTGCCTAGTTAAAGTTAAGTGCTCGTGGGCGGGGGCATGGAGAAACGGGGCGTGGCCCTGCTCAATCATATTTCACATTCGCCACTTGTCAGCTTTTATCTCGTTTTCGTCATCCCAAGAAGTGCCCATCTTATTTCAGAGTCCCCCGCCTCCAGTTGGTTGTCATAATTTCATTATTTGCTGCGTTCAGGCATAAAAAAAGGGATATTGTCTGCCTGCCTGTTGTGTGTGTGTGTGAAAGTGTATGTGTGGGCTGGTTGTCATGAGCACGATGATGCTCGCATGTCCTTTACGTCGATGTCTGCACTCGCATTTATTCCTCAGCCTCTGTGGCAGTCGGTGGCCATCGCAGGATGACAGAGAATGTCTATACAAACACCAGACAGGACGACAGGCAGACAGATAGATGGGCAGCCAAACGCAGATACGCGCACACCGAAAAAAATAAATGTGAATGAATAAATTAGATTCGCAGCTCTGTTTTAAATACTCCCTGGGTTGCAAGCTCATGATTGAAAGTTCAGATCAAATTTTCAACTTAAACAGTATAAGCTCTATCTTTTTAAATGTAGAAACAAATTCAAAAGTGCAATACAGAAAATATATAAAAAAAACAAATTTGTGTATTAAGTTGATTGACAATATGAACAACGAAATGAAAAGTACTTATCCAAACTTTATTTGTTTTTGAAACCCAAAAAAATAAGGATAAAGGTATTTATTTTTCAAGTGCAGACGGGCATGTGTCGTCCTTTTTCAGCCGGTTGACTGACTGACGCGATTGCCACGTGCCTTAAGTTATGAGACGCGACGGCCAGCGAGTTGGATGGCAGAGGGTCCGTCGTCCGGCCAAAACTTCAATTTTAATTGGATAATTACTCATCCAATCCAGAATTAAATCCCGCCTGAAATTGATGCACCGCACCGGGGTGGTTAATGTGGGAAATCGGGGGAGGTTGCCTGCGTGCAGCCTTATTGAATGGTCCCTTTGAACCTTTAAAGTCTGCGGCTCGAGTGGCTGACTGGCATTTTCCCCCTTTGCCCTTGGAAAACTGCATCGCAATGGTTTCCAAATAGATGCGTTTCAAAGTGCAGGCCATAAAAGATTGCAACTTGTTGGTGGTACACGCACAAAACCGCTTCAACAGACCATTCACGAACGTACGAGATATACAGATGACATCCGGAATGTGCTGAAATTGAAAGCCGAATAGGGGAAAGTTGTTGCCAAAAGGGTTAACTGTCGACGGACTGCCAAATGGCTTGCCATTCACAAGTCCCAGGCATTAAATGTTCTCCAAATCGATGCAGTTCCATGCAAATGATCCTTCAATACGAGTAGTTTTCGAGCAGACAGCATCGAAAGGGGGATATTATAAGGGAGATACCGCTCACATTGCTTTATCCAACTTTGGCTGAGTTCCTCAACCGACCTCACTCATGTTCCACAGCATCAGAGAGTGTTATTGTAGACAATTGACATGGCAACGGGTCCGAAGAGCTCACAAGATCCCTGAACAAACAATCAGACGCGGCTAAGTGCTGCAATATTTGTACTGTGAATGCACACAGAGGGAAATTTGGAGTAGTTTATTTATATGCTCATTATTTAATAAAAACCCTACAAATTTTAAAGTTTTTACTTTCTAAAATGTTTCCACCATATTAAACTTATTTTAAAAAAAGAGATTGGGCATTGTCATTTGATTTTATATAGTGTCAAATTATGTTTAGTTTTCTTGAAGTGATATTTGAATGCTCTCTACTTTTATAATATTTAATATTATTAAAACTTTTATTCTTAAGTTCTATTCCTCCATGATCATTAGACATGGAAGCATGTATATTATTCAGGCTATTCATTTTTGTCAAGGACTTATTTCGCAGTGCATTGTCCTGGGGGGAGAAGTGGAAAATGTTTCCGTTGAAGCTGTGTGCACCGAAGCATAAATTCAATATTTTCATCTTTTATGCGCTCCGGCGAGTTTTCCGCTAGGATTTCAAAGGCAACGGATTCTTCGCCATGGCAGCCTCCGAATCCCAATCGAAATCCCACTGCCTGCCGCCCGTTGATTAGAATCAACATAAATAAAATTAATTGTTGCCGGTTGAGTCGTCGGGGGTTGCATTCAATTTGATTATTAGTTCAATCCAAAACGAACCGGAAACCGAGGGCGGTCCCCTTTTTGGTCCGACTACTTATTTCGATTTTGTCGTTGGCTAATTTTCCTGTGGTCGAAGACCGAATCCCTTGGGCACTCGCTTGAATGGCACAAAATAATAATAATTTATTTACAGCGCCCGTCTGTCTGTCTGCCTGAAAGTTTGAATGTCGCTCTGTTTGCTGCTTAATTGCCAACTTCTACTGTGAAAACGGTTTCGGGGAGTCGTCAAAAAAGCCCAGCCATAAATTGTGTGCAATTGTTTCCTGAACTCGGGGCCATTGCATCAGGAAATTAAACTGCGATTCGCCCTCTGTTTCTGACTGCCTGGCTCATCTGCATGCGCCTGGCGAAATATGCAAAAATGCCACGCCTCCCGCAATGACACTGAGAAAAAACTTGGGGCACATACTAAAGATTGCCAAACCAATTATATTTTAATAATAGACTTCTTACAAAATTATACAATTTTTTATTAAACAGTCATTTGTATTTGCAAGTGAAGAATATAATTTCGTATAATAACTACTTTTTACTTGATTTCCTTTTTGGTTTTTCTCCGTGCACCCATTCAAAGTCCTTAGGCTTCCATGCCGCAATCCAAAATCATAAATTACACATAAACTGACCCAACAGTGAATGTCGTATTTCGTATTATGCAAAATCCCAGCTACGGAGTTCGGGACTAAAAATTTAATTTCTGAAGAGGGACAGCGCACAAGACAATGAATGAATTGATAATTTATAAATACCCGAATGATCGTGGCTTAGTCAACAAAAGCAGCACTCATTTTGCAATACTCGTAATCACCAAGGGGCGAAGGGTTCAAAAATGCATAAAACCGAGCACAGAGCAACGAAAACCGAAAACTGAAAACCGAGAACCAAACCCATTTGCTGGAAGGGGCAGTGGTGACCCCACTCGAAATGCAGTCGTCGTTGTGGCAACCAGTTGAGTTGCAACTGCCACTGCCAATGCCATGGCTAATGGCTGGGTTTTTGGCTTTGGCATTGGCACTGGAATCGTTTCGGTTTTCAGCATGATTTCTCAATTGATTGCAAGTGGCGGGCCCAGAATCAGAATCAGAATCAGAATCGAAATAGGAGTTGAAGTTGGAGCCCTGTCACGCCTAATGCTTATTACCAGCACTCGGACGCTTTGCAATTTATGCAGATCCAAATGCAGATGCAGCTGGCAAAGCTGCTTACTGTTGGTTCCTTGGACTCTTGGTCAACTGCCCGCTGGTCAGTCGATTTGTTGTTTCTATAATTTTAATTGGAGCTCCGTTCGCAGAGGTAGCCCGGGCATTTTTGGCAATTTCCAAAACAAATATTGCTCGAAAGGATCTGCTCCGGCATGCATGAAGTGCCCGACCACCTCCGGTCCTTACTCAGGTGACCAGCTGGGCCACCTACCAAATAGTTTAGACCATGAAATTGCTTTCAACACTGCCAACTGACACACAGTGCATGGGGATTTTATAATGGGGGTATATGGGGGAGTGGGGGCGAACAAACTGTGAGCACTGCTCCGTAAACATGTTATGTAATTAAAATGCCTTGCAGATATTTTGCCCAAACATTTTGCGGCTGCTTTCCGCTTTTGTGTGCCAAAAATATTCCTTTCCAAATAACTTGAGCTCCTCTTTTATGAGCAGCCGCCTCTCGCAGCCTGAACTTTCTCAATGGAATGCCCCAAATTCTGGCAAGCTTTCACCACTTTTCCTTCGTCTTGGTAGATGCACTCGTACAGGGAAAAAAACTGCAGTGTCTACGCATTATATGTTGTTATGACCCACTTCAACAAGGGCCAGACTATGAAAATTAGCATACATCGTATTATTATGTAATCAGATAAACGACAGTTTGTATAAAAAACAACCGAATTAAAGATATTGAGTTTTAAATGCATTCGGAATTAATTAATTAAATATTTATTGTATGAGAAAAACAAGAAAAGGAAGCTAGTTAAAATAATCTCTGCAATGGTATAATAATATGTCAATTACTTCGCATATGATTTTATTAAACTTATTAATTTTAAACTTTTGTAAACCTCATTTAAATTTAAAGAAGAATAATCGCCAATTAAACTTTATTGCTCGACAGTAAATAAAAGCGAATAAAAATATTTGTACATTTTTATATAAATCCATTAACAGAACTTTAAAATTTGAATTACGTTTCATTCGTCAATGGTCAATAATACTTATAACAAAGGTTTTATTAAAAGACTTTAATGATGTAACAAATCGTACTGAAAGTCTTTGCTAACAGACCTTTCCATTAAAGAAAAAACTGCATTTTTGATATTTTTTGAACACTCTGACATTAACATTTCATGTTTTATTTATTTCTTGCAGACGTCACAAATCGCGATTACGTAAAGGTGAATGCCGAGGCGGGCAAAAACGTGACCATTCCGTGTCCGGGGGTCAACGAGCACTCGCTAGTGGACACACTCGTGTGGAAAACGGCGTCTACGACAATCGCGCAGTTCGCCAATCGAATACCACTGCTGCACAGTCCGAGGGTAAGTACAAAAAATGACCTTATATACTGCTATTAATAAATTCTACTTAAATCGTCTAACCAGTATAAAGAAAATGTGTTTTCAACATCTTCATTTCAAAAGTAAAATGAATCTTAAAAAACTTTGCTTCTTGGGAAAATTTTCTACTTTTATTCATTTCCTCAATAAATTTCTGTCTAAAAATTTGTTGGTAAAATATTTTCAATCGAATTTATTTATTCAAGACTCAAGATTCATCCCTTCCTGCCGTTTTCCCTCAAAAATGGCCCTCCAGTGTCATATCAGAATTCATTTCAACACTCAGCACAGCTCCGCTCCGACAGGCGAACACCCCCAATATATAGGGCCCTTCCTGGGCACAAAAACGAAGCTGTTAAAATAATTGATGGCCGGTTGCCGGGCGGCTGTTTGAACTTTGCCCTCCGCCGTCGACAGCGGCGATGAGTACAAGAAAGTGCAGCGAAAGTCCCGACAACTAAGTGGCCGCCAATGCAGGACAGAGGGGAGATCGGGGTCACCAAGTGCAGGGCAGCCGGCGCGGCTAATATATTTTAAATGCTTGATAGTTGCACTAAAACAAAAGCGACATGGCGCAAAAAAATGTTCAAGTGGCTGCCAGATGGCAGAAAAAGGGGGAGCCTGAGGAACAAAGCGGGCCGAAAGTGATTGCAATGGCCTTAAACGCACTCGGGGGGCCATTGAGGCGGCGCAAACAGAATGATGAAGTTGCCCCTTCGTTGGGAACAAGATGATGGAGAATCCCGAAATGTCTGCACTTTGAGAAAAGAAATCTGGGAGGGAAATACAGAGTACAAATCTAAATCTTGATTTGTTGTTTCCTTGACTGCACTTTATGGCAGGAGACTAGATAAGATGTCCTATTCCTTGTATCCGAAAACTTTACTCGCTTACTAAACAGTAGGGTGTAAGGACAATATTAAATCATTGAAATTGAATAAGGTTCTAGTTAGCAATTAACACTACTTTGAAAAATGTATCCTAAATAAGTACACGTATTTGAAAAGGTTGCATTATAATTGGAATATTGTTAACATTGGAACCACGCCCTAATAAATAAGAAATTCCTTATATTAGACCAAATTTTTTTTAGTGCAGAAATAAGATTGTACTCTAGCTGCAGGAGCGGGCTAGCCAGCTATGTGTTAAATGGCAGACTGGGACACTTGAGCTGCAGCCAAAGTTGGTCCCAATCCGGCTTCGCTGCTCGGTTCGCATTTCTTGGGCCGAAGTTTCCTGCAAGTGCGGCGGCTGCTTCTTGGCCCGGCTATTATGTGTATTAAAAGTTTTTCACCTTGGCACAGTAGCTGCTTCATTTTATTACAGCTGACACATGACCCCTCGCACACTCACACACACACACACAAAGAGCCCGAGGACCCTGTTGAGCTATTAACTTTTGTTTTATGGCCGAGACTAGAAATGATTCATGTTTGCCCAAGCCAAGCGGACTAAGGAGATCCACTTGCCCGATGGACGAGGAATTTGCCTCTACAAGTTTCCCTTATTTTCCCCTTTTTTCTCCGGATTTTCTGGTCATGTAAGGCCAAAAGGGCGATGAATGTAATTAGAGTTTACTGGAAAATCGCATAGAAAATTAAAAATTCCACATGGTAAATTTCTGGCAAATATTTTCCAGGGGCCTGTCTAATAATGCACGTCGACCAACAATTCGGCAGAGAGCAATCGGCTAAAACCCATATAGAAACTAATTCTGTAATTTGAGGCCATGCATGCGGCAAAAGACACAAAAGTAAATAACCGGGTCAGACATGCGAAGATAGGCCAGATACTCTCTTAGAAGATGGATTGCTGGCCATGTGGATGAAATAATTAGGTTTTGCTATTCGAATCAGACATACATTTTCCAGAAATACATTTTGCAGTATCGCAGTAATCTATGATGAAAATCCATACTAAACTTGGCTCAGTTCTCCCTAAGATGTGGGTATGCCTGCAGTTGGATTGAAATTACTTTCGGCTACATGCAACTTGCAAATTTTCTGCAAATCAGAAGAGAAAAAATAATTCTTGAATGAATTCACTATCAATGCATCTGGCTTTATGCTCTTGTTAGGCAAGACACATAGTTCAATTATGAGTCAGATAGATGAATTTGTGTGCAAAACAAATTTGCCTGATACAGGAAAAACTTTTGGGCGGGTCGATGACAGAGTTTGAGTGTTCTGTTTTTGTTGGTTTTCTTCATATTTAAAAGTTTATCCTGCCGAATGTGGAAATTCATGTCGGTCGACATGTACATTGTCAAGCCTTAAAAATCTATATTTTTAATTTTCATACCAACGGAGTTATAATTAAGTTCCCTTATTTTGTTGCAGATACAACTTTTATCGGACAACTTTGGCCTGCAGTTTTCACCCTCCCTAGCGAGTGATACGTCGGAATATATATGCCTCGTTAACGATCGGCATATACCAGAAGCCATCGTGGATTTATTGGTCCAGGGTGAGTTTTTTATATCCTTTAAAAACACTAAAGAAAATCTCGAATTGCTATATATTGCTATAATTTTATAAATACTTTTAACTTTTATATTCAATTGTTTTTATTGAATCCATTTTTGAACCTATTTTATAATAATTGTATATCTTTTCAATTTACATTCTCAAGGAACTGCGATTGCTTTCATTTAAAATATTTCTCTTCACGTTTATTCACTTGCTTTCTTAATGAAACGCTTAACTGTTTTAATGATTTTCCCGGTTTACTTGGCCAACATCCGCTGTCCCCAGATTCCATTTACCGATATGTCTTCGTTCCCTGATATACTCCCCCTTTTGCTTCGATTCCACACTCTTGTTTTCATTCTTGTCGCCCTCGCCTTGACATGATTTCCATTTGCATTCCACTGATAGCTGGCACTTTTCTCGTTTCTTCCCTGCAGATGTGCCCGATCCGCCGGAGCGACCATTGTTGATAAGTTTCACATCACGCTCCGTGAATTTATCCTGGGCGCACTCGCAGCACCCGCGGAATGCGCCCGTCACGCATTTTATTATTGAAACGCGGTAAGTGTTGCCCTGCCGAAGAATGTAGTATAAGTAGATTTTTCCAATATAGATTTAAAAAAGGCAAGTCCCATAAACTTGAAAAGAATTAAAAAAGTCAAATGCTGAGTTAATTAATTTAGACATAATTACATAATTAATTAATTCAAAAATAAACAAGCATGGGTATTTCGAAACAAGAAAAATATTAATATTATATATAAAACATTTTATATAAAGAACTTGGCATATACGTGCAGATAATATCCGTTCAATAAAATGTATAATTTATTAAATCAACAATGTATAATAAAATAAGAAATTATATGATTTATACCGCCAAGAAAATAATTTATTTTGAATTATTAATACTTAATACTAAATACTTAATACTCAATACTTAATTAATTATATATATTTAAGTTATTTTCAAAAAGCTGATATCTATCGACTACTAAAACTGGATGTTGGGAGATACAAACTTAAAACTAGCTAATTGACCAGCTCTTTCTCACCAGAGTGGGATGTTTTAAGCTGATGAACTGCCCGTGGGTGGGTACTTGGGGCGTTGGGTGGGTGGTCTGGTGGACCAATTGGGTGGGGAAGGGCGTTGAAGAGCTGTCAGTGGCGAAGATGGACGCGCGGCCATGATTGACACATGGAAAGGCGCTTTGCCAAAGGATGCAAACTGCGGCTGACCCCATTGCGCTAATGAATTAACGAGCAAAGCGAAACGCTGGATGCACACTATTGCCGTAATGCGCCCATCAGCGTCATTGGGATGCTAAGCAGCTGGCCACGCCCACACCTTTCACTTGGTCTTGCCCACCTGATATCCCCATCTGCAGGCCGAACGCATTCAATTAAATTCATGCGTTTACTGCTAGCTTAAAAGTACAAGTGAGGCCGAAATATGAGCACTTGATATTATTCTTAGCTGGGAAAGAAATTTTATATGTACTTTAGTACTTTTAGCATAGTACTTGAATGAAAATAAATAAATAATAAACGGCTAACCCCAAATCTTAAACCACAAATTCTCTTTATTTAAAGTTCATACTTAAACATCAAAATATGAAATTTCATAAAATACAGCTGCTGAACTTAATTAAATTAAATTAAGACTACAAACTCATTGTTAAGCATAAGTAGTTAATTCATAAAGCATAATATTAATACCAATTAAATAATACTTATATTTGGGATCACGATGCTATAATTTTGGCTGCCACTGTGAATCTCGGACCGCAAATTCCGCCCATTGGTCCGGCAGTACTTTAATTAATATGTAAAAGGATGACGACGACATGCATGACTACGGGGATACGCACTTCACTTGTGCTCCATTTAAATAGAAAAGAAAACACGGGCGCGCGTATAAAGCCATCTGTGCATCAGTGTGTGTATGAGTGGGGTGGGGGAGGCTTTCCGGGTTAAGTCGAGCACATACACCCATACACTACCACATACGTCTGGCATTGTACGGCACTGGCTATTTTCCGAATAACTTGAACTCAATGCGGGGCATGAAATAAAAAGCGAGCGCCGCCAACGCGGTACAAAGGCCAAGCGAAAATGTGGAAAAAATACCAAAAAGCGAAACTTTTTCAATAAATTTCCATCAACTGCAGTAGCAGCAGGGGAGAGGGGTGGCGGTGGCGGCCAGGGCGTGTCCTCGACAAGACACTGGGATCCCGGCACAATCGATGACAGCCAACTGGAAAGCAGAGCCTGCGGTGCATTTATGCAAAATAAGAAATAACTGCACCCACACAAACACTGAACAAGTGAAGGAAATGTGAACACGCGCCGCCGCCTGCCAAGTGCACGTACACTTTAAAAAACTTCATGAATTCGCTGTAAACTTTTTCTTGAGTGACCAGTCTCAGTTTTATAAATAAAATTTTGAAAAAGCTCAATGCCAATATC
This sequence comes from Drosophila fuyamai, assembly GCA_018153365.1. NCBI lineage: Eukaryota > Metazoa > Arthropoda > Insecta > Diptera > Drosophilidae > Drosophila > Drosophila fuyamai. Next base: position 5,970,610 of record JAECXW010000116.1, on the reverse strand, counting down.
AATACCATCAATAAAATATCGAAATCGGAATGTATTGATTCAATTTTAAACTACATATTCAAGTTTTCTGATTTAATAACGAAAAATAATTTAAAATAATATAGATCACAGTATATACATTAAGAAAATGGTCGCATAGAGAATAATTCAAAATGAAAAAAGTTAATAGCTTTTGGGATGTCAATTTGCAAGACCAGGGAACTCCTATATTATTTAATTAGTGTATTTAATAAGGTAATTTAAGAAAAAAGTTAGAGCGGCTATGTCAGCAAATTCGAGTAAATATTTTGAGCCCTTTTTATAGAAATCTAGAGAAGATTGGGAAATGCCAGCATACAAGTTGTAAATTAATTTTAAAGGGCCTTTGCAAATAAAATTAATTTAATTAGGAACAGAACTGATGTTCTTAGTGTATGTGCAGCTCATACGCAGCATAGCATACTTTTTTGGGCAAAGCGTACACAAAATGAAGCTGCCCCAGCGCCATCTCATTCTCCAGCGCGGTGGAGCTGCAGACTGCATTTTATGCAAATTCTCATCGACATGGGAGGGAGTTCAGTTCTTGATGCTGTCGAGGACCCCCCCTTCCTTTATTCACAACGCCTCTTATTTACATTTTCGCTTGATTCGGTTTATTTGCGCATATGGAAAAGGGGAGGGGTGGGCGAGGGTTCAATATGCATCCCATCGAAATTGAAAGACGCCAACGTCGACGAGCTGCAGATGATGATGATGGGGACATCCTTACGCTGGATTTGCCGGCTTGCTCCCATGCAATTGAAATGGGCTGAGTTGCCCCGCCAAGCGTTAAGTCTATCCATAAATTGCTGCCCCCTCAACTGTTGCACAGCAAGCAGGCAGGATAATGTCATCAGTTGGCGGATGTGTGTGCAATACTCGTACATACTCGTATGCATTGATGTTTTGTATTTCGCATATTTCACTGACATAACTTTCGGTCAACCGAAAACTGGGCCAAACTTTGCGGCTTACCACTCCACTGATGACGTGTTTATCAACTGCTGCATATACTGTTGCTCGATTCCATTCACCAAAACAGAAATAGTGTCGCAAAAAAAGTGTCCATATCATTATGCGATGTCCGCTGATGGTTCAGTTATTTCTTTTGGCCCGGCAACTCACTCAGCTGCATTTTCCGTCACTTGATATTTCCATGTTTGTTCAGTTTGTTTTTTAGCAGTACACCGAATAAAATTAATTAAATCCTGCGCTTATGAAAACATTTTCATTTGCTAGTTATTTTTTGTTTACTTTTCACATTATGTAAAATACGTTTAAAAGCATAATGAACTGGGAAAGTTAATAAAAACATTTATAATTGGAAGAAGTAAAAAACAACACTGCAATTGGGTTATTTCAACTATTCATGAATTCTCTGGTGATTGAAAATTGTTTATTAAGATGCGTAAATGAGTGCACATCCTTTTTTTTAAACAATATATTTTAAGCTAATGTGAAACTTATGGAAAGTACGTTTGAAACACATTATTTTTTAATATTAATATTTTATTTATTACAAAGTTAAACAAAACTTAAAATTACTGTATTTTTCCGTAATATTTAAAAAGCGAAACATTTATAATATGACAATAAAATATATATTTAAAAGCCCTCTCTTCTGCCAAAAAAATGTGGGCACAAATTGTGGGCTTTTAACCATGTTCCTGACTTATCTGCTGAGACCCTCGACCACTATTTGTCCATTATCTTTAAGGACTCGTGCCGAAAGTAAATTGTCCTGTTTCAACAACTCGTGCATGATCCTTGGCCCACAGCCCTCGGCCGTATAGAAGCGATACCCATGGAAAGCAAACACAAACTCTCCCAGATGCATAAATAACTCATATTCATTTGCTTAATATGGAAAAAAGTGAGCAAACATTTTTAAAGCAGCTTACGAGTGGGGAACAACAACGTCAGTGGAATAACAGCAAAAAGCATCCAATACATGTCCGTGGAAAGGCCACAAATTTATTTGCCATTGTGGTTACTTTGCCCACGTCGGCGGAGAATCACTCCCTTTTGATTTTTTTGGACCCGGGGTTTCAGGTCCAGGTCCAGAGCATTTTTCATATGTTTTTCATTCGGGCCAGATGATGGGAGGCCGCTCGCTGCCATGCTTCATAAAGTCGCCAAACCATTTTTTTATCGAAAGCAACGTGTCCGCAGGCCCCATGTCCCGATGGCCCCGATACGGGGATATATATGTATATATATATGTATATGCACTACATGCACTCACTAAATGCCCATTGCCAACGCAAACAGATGTGCTCCTCTCAACGCGGAAGCTGCTCGCACGCATTTATTAATTTTAATAATTTTTTTGACACAATTTCCGATGGCCGTTTTTTCGGGTGCCTTTTATTGGTTGTCGCCATTCATGAAATGTTGAACATTTTTCATCGGCTCATATTTAAACAATTTTTAATCACACCATAAAAGCCGCACCGAATCGGTAAGCCCCATTAAAATCAAACTTTAGATGGTTCCGCCGGGCGCAAAATTTATGCAGGACCCCAAAACAGAATGTGCCAAAAAATATGCTAAAATTATGTGAATTTAAACCAAAATTTACTACACTTTGAAATGTGCCATGAAAAATGTTCATTGTACGAGCGGCTGCGAGTAATTTATATGCGCACCAACAACAATATCGGCGGAATACAAATATTTCTTTTTTTTGGGCGGCAACGTAGGTGGGTGTACGGCAGAAAGGAGCATAAATATTTTAGTGCCTATGCGCGGGACACATTTCAGGAACGGGTCCCAAAAGGACCCAACCACCCGCAAGTGTCATGCAAATCCGCATCCGTTTTATATAAATTTTCATAATGCATTTTATGCCCATGGTTTATGTATATTGGAACCGCTCTGTCCCCTTTTCCTCACCGCCGGCAGACTGCAGCCGTAAAATATAGATCTCTGAGTTTATTTATATGGACGTGCTTGTGTGCGGCAATCGAGCTGGTAATTGCAATATAAATGCACAATAATGAAATGATTCGTTCAAATAATTTGGCCGAATCAAAATGTTTTGTTTGCTCTCGTCCCTTTTGCTCGATTAATTGTTCATTGAATTTTCCCCCTGAATGAGTCATCAACATACACTTAAAATTAATGAGGTCAATAAGCCATTGAAATTTGAAATTGAATAATATAAGGTAGAGTTGGTCCGTGAGTTATTTCATATAAAGTTAACCGTGCGCTGTAAGAACTAAAAATATTTTATAAAATATTTGGTATAATTAAATATGATCATGATAACAGAATCAACTGTCCATTTAGACTAATTTGAAAGATTGCAAACTAAAACTATTTTACAACTATAAAAACTTAACGGAAAATTGACCTCTAAAATAAGTCAAAACAAAAGAGGGATTTCTAATAGTTAATTGTAATTAAGATTATAATAAAGATTAGAGTCCCTTTTCCAGATGTGCTAATTTGATGATTACTTTATATTTTTCAGCGAGGGCGAGGACGGAATTTGGGAGCAGTTGGCCAGGATCTACACCAAAACGAATGCGACGTCATATCAGGTGACCGGGCTGACGCCCTTCACCGTCTACAGCTTTCGTCTCCTGGCGGTCAACAAGCTGGGAATCAGTCCGCCGTCCAAGGAGTCCTACTACATAGTCACGCTGCGTGAGGGTGAGTCCTTTGCCAGGGTCCTCTGTGCTTACACACTTTATTGGCGGCAGGATCATAAACTATTCGCGTAGGCGGTTCACATAACATAACGTAACATATAGCCCCGAGTAAAGTTACGCGACACATGACATAACAATTTTTACAATCGCATTAATTTTTCATTTCAATTCCAACGACTTGGCCTGACTTTTAAGTGCCGTCGATGAAAAGTTGTCACAGCCTCGCCCGGTTTGTCACCCACTCCCAGTTTTTCCCGCAACTGCCAGCAATTACGGCCTCATAAAGCCAGAGTCTCCTCACGTTGTATACGTTTAATTATTTTTCCGCTGACGGTAGGCCATCGCCCGGCTACACCAAGTCTGCCGTCATTTTATGGAACTCTTCGGGTCCTCCACCTGCGAAACACCTCCCGCATCGCATCCTCCTGCTGGCAATGACATTAACTGCGTCCGTTCGCAACCCAGAAGAAACTACAACTGCGGTCACAATAATAGTTATGGATTTTTAAGTTTAAATATCACATGAAAAGATTCAAAATGTAAATTGTTCAGTGCCTAACACTTGATTTAGAACACTTTATTTTAGTTAAAGGTCATTTTTCTACAATATTAATTTTAATTGAAGATTTACTAGCCTAAAGTTAATTAATATAAGTTAAAATAGGTAAATCAAAAAAGGTTGATGTAACAAAATAGTTTTTATAAACTAAGCCAATATGAAAATATTTTTATATTCATTAAATTTCATTTTTCCCGTAACTTTTTAATGTTTAAAAGGATAAAAACACCGTTTATACAACACGCAAGTGTCTGTATCGGAAACTGTAAGCTAGGAACACTTAAATTTTAGAGGCGGCTTTCATTTCATTAGCATGCGATGACAAAGCCGAGAACTTTACCTGCTGGAACTTAAGTGAACTATAGTAAAGCCATATGAACAGCATTCTGTTGTTTCCTGCTGGATGCAGTAATTTTGTGCCGAATGCCTCAGAAGTCCGTGTCATTTGGCTGACATTTCACCTGCTGCTGCTACTACTGCTACTGCTGCCACAGACAATGATTAATTGTACAACAGTGCGTGTTCCAAATATAGTGTATGCCACCTACATATGTATAAATGGACTCCAAAAAGTCACAAAACTTTCCGTAGGCTTTAAGAGCGCGAGACACATTAATCAAAGGCAAAGTAGCAGTAGCTGCGGCAACAGCGACAAGCTATTAGCAACACATTTGTCTTATGAACATTGGAAATGACTTTGACGCTACACAGAGAAAAATATATGGAAAATATTAAAGGTTATAAAAATACCTTTTTTTTGCAACTTTAACAGCAATAACATTTTTTAGGAACCGTAAGATAACATACAAACAAACTATAATTTAGTTGCCAATCCAATTTTATACTTTCGTTTTAATCTAGATAATTTATTATATATATTATTAGAAAAAGAATTTGAGAAGTAAGAGCTGTTAGGGTCTGAAGTGCAATGCTCTTAGTAAAGCAATTGAAATAACATGATTTTGTTAAAATTGTTCCCAGTGCAGGTTGGTAGGTTGGGTGTGAAATTCCATTTGTCCCGCACGCACAATGGAATGCGACCCAAGTCGCCGAAGCTGCAACACATGCGGTTACAAATTAGTCAATAGTGTGTTGCTATGTCCTCGGCTCCTGAGCTCATTAAGGTCCTTTTGGACCTCCTGGAGAGCCATATAGGTATATGTGTGTGTATGTGCCAATGCTGCGGTCGCCGGCCGAGTTGCCAATTTGTATAAATTAAGCCTGCGGCATGCATAAATTAACCAACGACACACACACCGCCTCTTTCGGCTAAGAAACGGATTCTTGGCAGATCTCTAAATCTAAGCAGCGAAAAAGCGAAAAGTTTTCAATTTGCTGAGCAAACTTTGGACGCGGCATCAATGTCAAGCCGAAAAGACACCAAATATCTTTTAATTTATTTATAAATTCATTGAGGTATGCGAAGTATTTCGCCCTTCCTTTTGGGGCTGGCAAGCTGCCAGATCATCCTTAGTCGGGCACACCTGCTACACTCAGAAAATAGCAGGTACGAATTCTTGAAAAGTTACAAAAATGTTGTATAGCTTTTTTTAAGAAAAATTATCCCTACATTACAAATAACTCTTTTTAGTTAAGGATTTCATCATTTTTAAAAGCCACATTAAATGTGATTTTTTTTTTTAAAAAGAAGTAAAAAGGTATCAAATGGTCTTCTTTACGTGCAGTTTCTTAAGCCAACAATTTATTCTTTGAGTGTATCTGCGCGACACACGCATCATTTAACCTGCGAGTAATTCCCGTAGACACGGCCAAAAAGGGGATGGTTGCGAATAGAAAACACATCCAAATACTGGAGCCCACTCCAAAAACCCGAAAAACAGGCCGTGGCACTCGCAACTTATGTTGCGTGACAGTGACAACTTGACAATGCCACAGACAACGTTCCGCTTTACATGACAGGTCAGAGTTTTTGGGTGAAACTTCTGCGCGGCGTTTTTAATTTCGAATTTTTGAGTTTTCCACCGGAACTTTTGTGCAAGCCAAAGTTTCTGGCCTAGCTGGCTCGTTCATTAAACGACTTAATCTCTTGCAGCTCCCACGGGCAAACCCATTCCGACAACGGCTCATAATACGTCCTCCACCTCGGTCTATATCTCGTGGAAAGCCCCTCCTCCGGATACCATACTGGGCGAGTTCCTCGGCTACCGCATCACATATCGACCACGCGATAGGGACCCCAACGATACCAAGGAAATCTATATTCGCGACAACACTGTGGAGGTGAGTAACGCTTTTATTCCTAGTCGTATTTAGTTGTTCAGGCCAAAGATAATTGAATTTCACGATTTCTGACACTCTGCCATATTGCAAACAAAAGACTCAGGTTGCTGTGCAGTTAGAAAAAATGGATAAAATCTTTAATCAATTTTGGTGGACAACGCTTGACTATCTCGTTTTTGAGTTTGTTCTCTTCTTCATTACTACACGACAACAAAATATTTTAAATATTATTATTGTTATTAAATAGTATATTAGTAAATAGATATGATTTGTTTTTAAATTAAAAAACTCTGGTATTATTTTATTAAAAGACTCTCTTATGTAATCGTAAAAGGTTTTACTTGACAAAATTTTTAAATGTCCTTGGAATGCAGTTCTTTGAGACAACGAATTTATTTGCAGTGCCGCAATAGAGGGAAACATTCCGTGTCCCGCCTGCAGCGTCATTCAATTTCGTTTTGGTTTCGGTTCGTGTCTGTCTGCTTTGCCACGTGCATATCATTTTCTTTGCCACAAAAACTCGAGGATTTCTATTTCGATACCGAATGCCAGTGTTTCGACTTCAAGTTGGTCTAAAAATGTGTGATTTCAGCCTGTCATTCGCCGGCTTAAAGTCACATCAGCGGCGTATTAAAAAGTAATTTACACCTGGCGACAAGCAAAACATTTCCCACACACCTAGATGCGGGGTAACAAGTGTTTTTCTTTGGCCACCTGTCAAGGTGTTTCCATACCTCGTTTGGGGACCCCGCTATCAGTGGCAATTTGTTAACGATTAGTCCTCAGCTGGGGCCAGTTGTGCTACTTGTCTAGGCCGAAACAGTGGGTGTGTTTTTTCATCTCCACGGGTCCCTTTTGTGTGCGGATAGTTGGGCACGCAAGCGGGCTAATGAACTACGCGAGTGGGGGAATGTTGGAAAAATGGGGGCGGACCCAGAACAAATAACTTGGGAATACCTTTCAATAACACAAAAGTGGCTAAAAGTTGGCTAAAAGCAAAACAAACGTTGCATATTATCTTTAAAAATAATGTCGTAAGCTTTTGACAAATTGTTAATAACTTTTTAAGGGTCTATTAAGACATTGCTGTAATTGGGGCAGCCAATAATTAGTTAGTTTCGTCTTTTGCAATGACTGATATCAACATTTGATATAAAAAAACATTTTTATCGTGTATAATAAATTAAAGTACGATTATTTAAATAATGTTCTGATAACCATAACATATCTGTATCTGTTTAATTTCCCATACTCTGCCGTATTCAAATGCCATCGCATGGCTTTGGCTAGATTATAATTCACCACCGGGTATTTGGAGAACCGCTGGTCATCTCTGGGGCTCTGCGAGCCAAATCCTGAAGCAGAGCGTTGGGAATGCATTTCTGAATTTGCAGCTGCATTCCGGATGCATTTGCCAGCTAAAATATGCAGAAATTATTAGCGATAATGCTCACGTACGACACTCGGCGCGGTGGAGTGCCCAAAAAAATTGAAGTGAGAGGCTGGAGGTGGGTTCCAAAATAGGAGGACGCTTGATTGCCACAAGCACGGCACGCTTTTGTGCTCGAGTGCATATTTTGTCCTTATCTAGACGCAGCTCCCTGTCTCTGTCTTCATGTCCTCTATTTTTCTCTCTTTTGCATGTCGCTGGCATGTTGAAATATTATCCTTGCAGGCAGAAACGTGCGACTTTAGGTTTACTTCTTTTTAAAGCAAAACTAAGGACACGGAAAAAAAATATAGTAATATATCAGTCAGGACTAACATTTTTGATTTCATCAATAATATTAAATGCACATTTTTCTTAGCAACTTCAAGACTTAAATTCCTAGCTTAGAGCCCCTAATTCCGCAAATGCACACTGCAGTATAAAAAAACTTCTTCTTATCATGAAATAAAATTCAGATAAGGTGAACAACTCATATTAAAAATGTTCTTTAAAAATGCATTGAAAACATACAAAACAAGAAAAGAATGGATGACTAAAGAATGAACTTAATGAAAAGTTATTGCACATAAAGAAAACAGGTTTATTGTTTTCTATCAGAACTGTTTGCTGTTCTGAAATTTCTGAGTATGAACTTTCCATTAAAATGTAATATTTATAATTCAGCTGGCTTGAAAACATTATTCCTATCAGTTGCAAGGCAGCAGCTTAAATTGAAAACGTTTTTTTTTAATGTGTATGTATTTTTTGTGCTCAAGTCATTTTGGTGGACTCCAGGACATGGCTTTCTGTTATTCCCATATCGCAGCATCAGCATTCAGGAGCCTGCGGGTTCTGTCGACCCACCACGCCCCTTTTCGGGCTGCCGCCTTCTTTGGCCAGCGGCATTCACATTGAGCTGTCACGTGTGTGGTGGAAAAGCGGGGGCGAAGGATTTTTCCAGCTTCGCCTGCAGGGCTAAATTTGCCAATTTTCTAATTAAAATTTCTGCGCCGTAAAGCATAAATTTCGCAACTTTTACGCAGATAAAAGCCGGCAAGTCGAGTCACACGAAACCTCAAAGGAAGTTGGTCCACAAAAAAGTGGAAGCGAAAAAGCGTACCCCGAAACTGATATTGTTGAGGTACCAGAGAAAAAACAGTGTAGTTAAAACAGCGAGCTCAGTTAGAAAAATTGTGGAGTTTTTTGAAGGCATTGGGATTTGTTTGACAAGCGAAATTTACATCTGTTTGTAGTTCCATCCTTTTTTTTTCCTTCCAAAACCTTTCTTTGTTACCAGTTAAGCCATCATCCACTGGCACTAATTAATGCAAAAGGGTGGGGTGAAAATATTTAGATGCTTATCCCCCTGCTTCACACTTTCCAAAGTTATGCAATATGGCCGGAAGTTGGGAACTTTATCAATTACATTATATCAATTACGTGGCCCGCCCTTGGGTAGCTCCAACTTTCAGCTGACCATAAAAATAAAAGCAGTTGTAAATTTTCGGCCTCATTTACTGGCGACTAAATAAAAGAGAATTATATGACCGCCCACCATATAGAAACACTAAATCCACGCGCTTGGTCTTTGTATACAGTTATAAATACAACAGTGGTTATAATAATATGTAAGCTTTTTTTTCTAAGTTTTTTTTTTCAAAAAAAAAATTATTTAATGTAATGTCTCAAAAATGAAAAACTTGTTTAATATTTATATTATATTATATTAAAAATTATCCAACGATTTGAAGAAATTCATAGACAGTGTCTTAGACGCTAGTGTTTTGACCGCAGCTGTAAAGGAATGCCGGGCGAGAAAGATATCACGCTTCTGGTGGAAATAGCTGCAATTGTGGCTGGCGCCGTCTGAAAAGCCCAGAGCAGCCACTTAAGCTGTTCGCATGGCAGTCAATCCGCTGCTAAGCACAAGCCTAAAGTTCGCATAGTCGAAAACCCGTTGGTTTTGCGGTGGAACCGCAGACGAACACAGATACACACGCACACATGCCAGCAGGCAAATTCAGGAAGGCAGCGCTCTAATGTATGCTACATAATTTGCACAAGGAAGCTGACCATTTGCGAGTGGGCCGAATGTTTGTAGTGCTTTAGGCAGAGAACCACTCTAAGTCTGTGGCTTGTTTTATGGTTTGGCACTGCTTTTGACCTTTGGTTAAGCCTTAATCAGTCGCTCGCGAATTTCATGGACAAAGCCAGCGATACGGATTCACTTGTGGCAAGTCCTTGGCGTACAGATTAGTAAATAAAATCTGTTTAGACATAGTTTTGGGTTATAAATTTAATTGTTAAATGGATCAATTCATTTTATTTTAAAAATGTATAATAATTTTTCAACTATTTAATTTAACACTCTCTTATAATTTTTTCCTAAATTTGAACTCAAATATACATTTCGTGTTTGGTATACATTCCACTTTGTTTTTTTTTTTACATGTTCGTGTTCTACATTCTTTTTTACTGTGTGATGTGGCAATTAAGGCAAAGACTACTGCTCGTTGCCCAAGCAACTCAATTTCCTTTTGCACCGACATCGCAGCACTGCAAATCAATTTTAAGTGCTGCAATTTTCATATTTGCCAACGGCAACGCACAAAAGTATGCAACGCGCAATTTCCGCTTCAAGCATGCACAATGGAATGGAAAGGGGAACGGGTGGTTCAGGGGGTGGGGGTCCTGCTGCTGCCGAGAACCACTTGCTGGAAGTGCTCCACTTTATTTTATTATGAGCCTTCAACGGCCAACAAATGAAAAGTATTTTGGTGTGTGTGCAGAGCAAAAAATTCAAATATTCGTCCTTAATTCTGATTTTTTAGAAAAAAAACATGTTACCATCAATAACTAAAATCAATTAAACATGTGTAAGGATTTTTCAAGAAAAAGACTACTGAAGAAGTTATTTTAACCTTTTGTATCAGAGCATTTTATCTATATATTATGATTGATGTAACATATTAAAATTTAATTTTTGTTTAAAAAAGGAATTACCCAGATTTAAAACTCAGGGAAGAATTTTGAAATATATTCTTTTCTATACTAAATATTATATTTTCTTGTAGTTACTGTTAGATCTAATTTATAAGTTTTTATTTTTGTGTACGTCTTGTATTTGAATATTAAAGCGGCAATGAAACTAATTTTAACAAAAATGTTCCCTTTTTCTTGCAGAGCCATGAGATACAGAATCTTCAGACGTACACGCAGTACAAGGTGACGGTGCAGGTGTTCAATCCCGAGGGTCTGGGACCGGAGACAACCATTCTGGTGATGACCGATGAAGGAGGTGAGTGCCGACCCCATTTGCTGGGGAAATGCAATGCAAATTCCCCGGATTCCCCACATAATCAATGATGCATGCCGCATAGTGCTTGCCCCAGGGAATTCTGTCTGTCAGGCATCCAAACGATGGCCATAAGTCAATAAGTCGATCGACCAACTATTTTTCACATATCCCGGAACCGCAAAATTCCAAATATTACTGCTTATTGACATGCCAGACAACTGACCAACCCCCAAATGCCAAAAAATAAAGTTATATTGTATATCGCATATCATATGCAATACAAGATGCAGATGCAGCAGCGTCAGAAACAAATTCGCCTTTGTGTGCACTTTTAGTTTTTTTCCCCTTCGAATTTTCATGGATGCGAGGGCAAAGCAAAGCAACTTTGAGATCCGCTCAACCACAAAATGCCTCCGCCATGCAATGAAGCAAACAAATAAAAGTTTAACTCCAGACCAGAGGCTAAGGAAAATATGTTGCAATTTTTCATATTTCCCACCCATTCCCCGGCATTTTTAAGCTTTTCTCGACAGTTCGGAATCCGCTGCAGACCGCAGTCGGTATACGAACTGTATTGAAATGGAAGAATACTCGCCCAAACAAATAGAAATACAAAATAAATATTGCTTACTTAAACTTTTGCCATATGCTGCTCAGTCAGCAACAAAAACTGCCCAGGCATGTCCTTTCTATTTCGGGTTTTTTCCCTTTTTCATACCTCTTATTTTGTGAGGTGTTTTGGGGATATATTGCTATGAACAGAACGTTTGTGCTAGGGGTATAGAAATAATGTGCTCCAAACACGACTAGTATTTTAAATTAAATATTACATTTATATTCAGTTTTATTATTGATTTTTGATAAAAACAAAAAAAAAATCTTTTAGTTTGTGAGTATTGCTAATATTGGCTAACAATATTGACAAGACATTAGGAAAAATAAGTTTAAATTATATTTTTTTTCTCGTTTGAATAATATTTTATTAGCCTTTAATTTTGTTTTTTTCTCGTTTTATTGCTACTGTATTAGCCTTACATTTTTTTATGTTTGAGGCTAAGACATATGGCTTAATATGTAAGAATGTGACTTAATAAATATGTTATAATTGGACTCTGAAACATTAAATAAATAATTATGATAGACGGGTATCAAATCGTTGCAATATCCGAGAAATGGCGATCCCTGCCGTATCCTTCTCTTTTTGTGCCCCATTGTTATATCCCCCGATTCCTGGACCGCCACGTGGATTTCCGCTGGCAGCGTTTCACTTGGTATCACCAGACGCCGCCGCTGGCGGAAGTGTTGATGCCATAGACGCCGCCCGTCTGAAGTCTGCGCAACGTAAATTATAAGCAGTTGGCCATAAATAAACCGGGGCGGATAAAAAATTCCAACGTGTGCGTATTTATCGGGGTAGAGGGATGGGGGATTTAATTTCCTGCAGTCAGCTCAAATCTGTTTGCATAAGCGCACGCCGAGATGTCTTGGCCAAATATTGTGCTCAGCTCGGGAAGTTTTTTAAGCGCGCTAAGACTCGAAACTCTTTTGAAAGTTGCCCAAGAGCTTAGCGGCATAATTAGCATAAAATTCAGCGGAAAATCCTTTGCCAGCATGAGGAAGGGAGTGGCCGGAAACCGAATAAAATCAGATTCGATAAAAACGAAAATACGCTGGCATTCCCCTATGGATTTGTCTCCCATTGAGTGCGGGTATAAGCTGCTTTCAGAGAGAGCGAAAATATAACTCTGGATTTTTGCGACAGCTGGCATAACTCAGTAATTTCCGAATTTTCCACGTTCTTTTCCATTTTTGTTTGGGATGTGCCAAGGTAACCTGGCAGGTGCAGACGGGCGGATCTTTCTGGGGATTTGCAGCGACTTAGGCAGCAACTTTAGCCAAGGCCAAGACCCAGCTGCTCCGCGCACTGGGCCTAATAGAATTCTGCCAATTTCGAGTGGGCGTGGCCCATGCGCGTGGCAGTTGATTAATTACCCTCGAATATTTGCCGCAGCACAGTCGTAAATAGCTGGCAAAAACAAAGCTCGAATTCCTGCACTCAAGAAAAGCAATTGCTAAGTTGTATTATGCTCAAATAACTTTATTTAATATAATAAAATATCATACAAATAATTTAAAAATGTATAAAAAAGTAGCAAAAAACAAGTTAATTGGATTGTTAAGTTATGATTAGTAACACTCAATAAGGATTATTTAAGTTTTGAGATAAAGAAACTTTGTATTTAAATTTTTGCACGATTTCTCAAAAAAATGTCTGCCATAATTGTGACCCATTGGAACTTCAATTCAAAGCGGCTTAATTAAATAGGACTTTTAAGTTTTAAACTTAATTATCTTTGTATTTCCATAACTCCGTTACCCTAAAATGCTTATTAACAATTATTATATTAGAAAAATCCATTCCTTGCGATTTTTTTTTATATTTGTATACAGTAGGTGGATTAAATTTTCAACCAAACAAAATGTAACCGAAGAACTCTGCAACACGACCACATGCGGTGAAAATTATGAAGCCTTGCAGTGCGGCTTAGCAGCGGGTCAGGGATCTATGAAATCCGGCAGTTCTTTGGAGCAGAGCGGTTCTCCACCCAGATAATGTCCTCAGAAGGAACTCAACGATTGCAAAACAATTCTAGGGCTTCGCCGGCTTTGCACTCCGAGCTCGACAGGCCGTCTTTGATTAGATATTTTCCACTTTCCTTCTTCGGCCTGCGCCTTTGTTATTGCGTTTTAACTTCTGACATTGGCCCGGGACTAGAGGTCTTGTCTTCCTCGCATTTGCCGGCACGCACTTGGATTTTGTTTGGCCAAGACTGGGAGCTTGTGGCCGAGCATAGAGTTTTTTTTGTTTCCCCCGACTGCAGTGCAGACAGCTCAAGGGGCGTTATCCTGCCAGACCCCCAAACACTTGTCGCTTTCGAGAGCGACAGAAAGACAGACGGACAATCGTAATGGCTTTGTGCCCTGTTTCTTGATAACTTCGTTTCGTTTCATTTGTGTGTACATGGCAACACTTGATGGTCTTGGCAACTTTTGACTTTAACGCGTCCTGTTACCTCGAGCATTGGTCCTCTGACACGGCCTTTTGCACCTTGAGCAGCAGGTCACGGGGTTCAAATCATAGGATTAAGTGAACTGGTTAAGACTAAAGCAACTCGAGCAGTATGCAATTTAATTTGTCTGCTTCTCGAGGGCGTCTGGTGACTGGCTCTTTAAAATCAAATTTATAAATCAAACAACCTGCAGCTCCTTGAAAATGACTTTGAGCGCCATTTTTCTCTTTCGTTCAAAATGCAAAATCAACGCAGCCAAAACAAACGCTCCATTAGATTCGTTGTTAGGGATAACTGAAGCAGAAAGGTACCACACTTGGAAAAATGGAGGAAACTGTTTCAAGGGTCATCACAATACAGTCTATAAATTGAGACATAAAATATAAAAAATTTTTAAACCTTTTTAAATGAGGATTTGAGCTTAATACTTTCAGGTCTGAATATCTATTTGGGTTACAGCATTTATTAACAAAATAAGAAATGCTAGGGCCGAGTGCCATGAGCATTAAATATCCGTTTCTCTGTTAATTAATTTAAAAACAAATATGCTCCGCACAAACAAAAAATGTTGGAAGGGTAAATATATTTGCTAGCACTGTTAAACTTGGTAACTTCTTCTTAATAACTTTTGAAATACCTGCTCGTCTTGTAAAATTTGTTGAATTTGTTGTTCAAATTATACCAGTCAAACAAGCAGGTAACTCGCATTTTCAATGTAATCTTTGGACATTAAATTTGGAAGGTAAAATAGCAGTGCACTCGCAGCAAGTATATCCCTAAACTCCCCTCAGCAATTTATCACCGCCCGTTTGTCAACGTCCTAGGGGTGTGGCACATAGCAGCTCTTATTTCTGCTGCATCCAAGAAAATTAATAGACACACGCACAGATCCACCTGGTAAAACCAAAAAAATCGCACTTGCATTTGAGGAAATGTTGCCACTCATTTCGAGTGGGGAAACTAAAGTAAATGGAAAATGGGAAATCCATTTGCAGAGAGCGCGGACTGTCAAAAGCTTGTGGCCGTCTAACCAGGATCCAGAGTCCACCGGCGACTAAGTTTTGCAACGGGCCCTACTTGCAGCTACAAAATTAATTACCTTTGGCTACTTTCAACTAGCTGCGGTTCGGGTTCAGCCGTTTGCATGCACTGAAAACCCCCGTGGAAACCAACTCCGCCCCCTTTTGGAAAACACCGCCCACCTCTAAAAGATGGTTCAGTGCATCCGCTGACTGCTTTTAAAGCGCCGGCCGCAAAGCACGGAAAAAAACACACAGATAGTGGAGTATAACCCAAAAGTCTGGGCACAAGTTTCCTTCGTAGAAAACTGCGGGCGGCTGGTTGGCGGAAGTGACAAGCTGCACTTTTGGGGTGATGGAAAGTGGGGGGGTGGAAAATTTAGCCACAGCAACAACAACGAGAGCAGATAAAACACTAGGAAACAAACTTTTCTTGGCCACAATGAATAGTTAATACACTCGCAGGTGATCTAATTGAGTAGGGATTTTATCGAAAATGCGGTGCATTATGTAAGATAACTGGGTCATTTTATAATTATGTATGTTGGTTATAGAATAATTATAGGAATTAGTTGAATCTTTAATTAATAAAGCTTTTCAAGTAGATTCAGCAAATTCAGCTTAAAATTATATAAATGAAGAAGAAACTCAAAAAGAAATCAATTCAGAATCAACAAAATGATTTTGGCTGTTGAGAAAATACCAAACATTTAATCCACAATCAAGGACATAAAAAATACCTGGTTACTTTATTTATTTGGCAATTAATAATTGAAATTATAAGTAAAATGTGTGAACTGGTAAGGTTATTGTAAAAAATATTAAGCGAAAGGAATAAAATTATTTAATAATAATAGCCACAAAAAATAAATGGGTACATTAATGAAAATAATTTATTTGGTTGGCCGATAAATCCATTTAAAATTCCTAGAGACAGTGTTCCATAATTATATCCCAGTATGCAAATTCAAGAGATAACCCTTTGCGATCAAACCTTTTTATGATGGAAGGGTAGTAAGATGCCCGCAGCAAACAGCGGTAAGACAGTCGGGAGTATTAAAGAAAAGGGCGGGGAAAAGGGGAAGGCGGAAAGTACCAGAAGGACGAACCAGCAGCAGGATAAGGTACAACGTGAAAAGTATGTTTTAATAAAAGCGGAAATGAAGCAGCGTTACCGTTATTTCCTGTTTGCGCACAGTTTTGTTTGCGGCAGAAAAAATAGATAAAAAGTAGAAGGAAAAGCGCAGTAAGGCCAGCTGCATTTTCACTCCCTACAAAACCAAAAATGATAAACCGCAAACCACTTAAAAAAGTTCTAGGCAACAGCAACGCAGGCAGCAAAAACTTTTCCTAAATAGACGAAATTAATGAGCAGCAACACGGGGGTGAAGGAAAAACCCTGCCGCCGGCTCAGATCAGATTCACAAGATTCTCGGGAACTTGCAACAAGCAAGCTGAGTCACCGAAAGTCCAGGATGAGATTTATAGATTCCGCGTTGGACTTTAGTAACTTATTAAATTGATAAATCCCTGGAGTGAAGCACTAAAGACTATTGCAAATTTTAGAAAAATGTCAATTCAATATATTATATTTAAGGTAGTTAAGTACCCCAAATAATAATGGCTTTCTGAACATCTTATTACTTTCAAACACCGGGATATGACTTTGTAGGTTAAGACCTCAACCTCATATGGGAATTGGATTCCTGTTTACAATCCCATTTCACCTTTGTGTTTTGCTTATCCTGCTCCACATCTCGGTCTCATAATGTGCACACATATCATTCCTGGGATGGGGCAGAAGTTGGTTTCCCTTTCGGAAAAGCAGGCTAATAAAACATTTGCAGGCAATCAAAAAGTTTCAGCGCTTTCTGGGATGGATGTCATTGCATGTCTGGGCCGCTCCTCCTTCCATTTCCTCATCGTCTTTTGGCCGCTGGCAGACGAGCCGTAATGCAAAATGAAAGCCCCAAGACGCTTTCCCCACTTTCCGCCCGCTTTCCATTTTCGGAATTTCGGAGCAGGGCACTCGAAGCCCGGCAAGTCGCCTGCCAAAATGAAAACGAAATGAAATGTTCGGAAAGTTGTTGAAAATGGCATTCGGCGTTGACAAATAATTTCATATCATGTCTGCGCTTTTTGGCAAAGGATACCCCATCCTGTCCCGCCTTTGATTTCCCTTCATTCCGCTTTGTCTGTAGGATCAATTTCATTTGATTTCGAGCGCCTTTTGCGGGACATGAGACTATGCAACCCATGAGTCTATTAAAGAGACCACCTAGGGTCTCAGTCTCAGCTCTTTTCTGAGTACGTTCTTCACTGAGAGAAATGGAAAGAATATAAACGAAATATAAATTAGATATTCACTAAATATTTGACTATTTACCTTTGGCACCTAAACATCATAGTAAAACCATATTAATTTTATATTAAACATATAAAAAAAGGATTGATTTGAAAATTACCCTAGAAAAGAAATTGTAAATTGATCCTTTGTAAAGAGAAAAGCATCTAGATAATGTTAATATTTTTTTACTGTATTCACCTGTCGTCTCCCTTTTCCTACAAATCATCCTTGAAAAGTTTTTTGACAAATTCCCTGCTCTCGTTGCGACACACGCTCAATCACTTTGGCCCGGGGCGGATTTTAAAGTCTTTAACTTTTCTTTTGACTTTTTGTATTTTGATCCGGTGGAGGGGAACAATCTTTTTTCCTGTTCGATTTCTTCGTCTTTTTTGTCTGCAGTTCATAGTCAAAAGGATTGCAATAACAACAAGAGCAAACAGCCAGCCGGCAATCTTTTTGATGGCACCTCAGTATCGCTGTGAGTGAGTGTGTGTGTGCGTGGGCGGTGGGATATCTGTGTTAGTGTGGGCGTGGCAGCACTCAGGCGTGCGTGTCTGTCACCGTTCATGTTTCTCTGCGTGTGTGTGCGTTTTGGCCTGGGGGCTTTTGCCGCTTTTGGCTTCGGCAAAAGTGCAGAAAATTTGTGCAAGTTACGTGCTTGATTACATTTTTCCAAACTTTTTTTCCCTTCCATTTTCCTCCGTTCCATTTCGGCCATTGACGGGTGTTCGATAAGGTTAAGGTTCGCATAGTTTAGCTATCACATGTGCAAACATTCGGGGAAAAGAAAATCGTCATATAATAACTCTGGAAAATAAAATGTAATAGTTAAGGAATTTATAAACAAATTTCTATATAATATATACAAAATATTAGAATACGAAGTACAATTTTTTTCTTTAATTTAAATTTAAATGCAAGGACCAGCTTAATAAAATCTAGACTTTATTTATTAAAAACAAAATCTTCAAAATGAAATTTAAATTTATTTAAAATTTGAAACAATACTGAATTTAGTTTTAAAGTTTGGGAACATATTTCAGACATCAATTATTTAGTTAATTTTAATTGATTTATTTTGAAGCAAATAAATAAGTGTATACCTCATTTTCGAAGTGCATGCAAATGTATTTTTTAAAACCCATAAATGACAATCAAAACCCTTTGAAGCAGTGTGTTTTTTTATTGGCGTACTCCCAATCCATTTTGTGCACAGAATCCAATGACATATCGATTAATGGATAATAGACCTGACACCTGGGCATCACACAATCGCTCACGAAAAGCTTTTAACAAATTGTGGTCGTGTATAATCGGCTTAAATTAAACAAATCTAAGCAATTAAGTGACTGGCAGCCTTAAATCCCTAAAAACAAACGGAAAGTGCAGAGCAAAGCCCACAATCAAATGGCAAACAATGTAATCAACGTAGGGTCAAGATTGCATGACATTTTGCCAGGGATCGGCTTAAATCACATTTTCAAATTTCCGACAAATTGATAGATAGTTCCCTTTGAGCTGTATTTTTAATTGAAGCCAAAGCATTTTTGCCCAATTGAAGGTTTTCATCTGATTAACTGACTTGGCCACAGGTTCGATTGGTTAGGTTAATCAACTCGAAAATAAGTTAAGTTTGACGTTTGAAAGGAGAAGCCCGTACCGCATGGTGTATGATCTATTTCGCCTAGCAACTTGTCTCTGTGTTTTGGCCACAGGACACACAACATGTTGCAGTCACGGCTGTCTCCTGCTATCCTTCCCGTCCTTCTGTTCACTCTGTAAAATTAGTTTTGCACTTTGTACATTGTCAGTGGCATTCTTTACATTTCTTGTTTGCCCCCAGCTTGAGCTGCCTGCTCCTCATCTCCCCAGATCCTCCGTTCTGAACTTTCGGCAGCTCTAACTGAGTTAGCCTGCCCAGCTGCGGTCCATGTGTGTCTGTCTTTGCATCCGTATCTGTGACTGTGCATGTGTCTGTGTCTGTGTCCGTGTCCGTCCATCGTCCTGCCGCCGCATCTGTGTGGGTGTGAGCCACTCAACTCCATCCTGTCACGTTTCACATCGTCTCGCTCGGTGCACTGCAAAATATTAACTCTTAAATCAAAAATACTTTTACCTAATTTCAACGATGAATTCAAGATAAATTCGCTTATTTTAAAATGAGAATATTTCTAAAGCCAACACAACTCTAAATATAATATTTTTTAGGTAGAAGTGTCCTGATTAAAATTTTAAATATTAACTGGATGATTAACTTTTTCTTCTCTTATTAAAATGCGCTAACATAGTATAACAAGAGACTGAGAAATCTTTAGTTATTTAAGGTCTCTAGTTAACTTTATCATTTTAAGTCAATTTTCTCGTAAATCATGTGAAATATCTTGCAGAATTCTTTAATATTTTTATGTTATTAAAATCAAAATGAAAATAGTGAAGAAATTTGAGCTCTAATTTTGTCCTTTTGAGAGCTCCAAGCCGCTCTGTATTAGTTTCTGCATGCGACTTTCACGTGGTTAGTTTGTTGCCGCAGACAAAACTATGCAGATTTAACGCTAAATGTGCCCACTGCCACTCCCTCGATCCGCCCCCATTTTCATCGCCCACTTTGCCCGCCTGCCACCCCTTTCGTAAATCAACTCTGGCCAAAGCTTTGAAATTTATTTAAATGCCCAAAAGCTCGTAATAAAAGAGACGCAGATTTATGCAGCCAGCTGGCATATGGCAAGTGCCAAGTGGTGAGGCACAAGTAGGCAAAACATTTTGGCCAGGCCTAAAGCCTTAAGCCCATGTGTGTCTGGCACTGATTGCCGCAAATATACACACATGCATGTGCATACATTTTCATTTGCAGTTTTGGCCCACTCCCCACGCACTTAACCAAATTGCAGTCGGCTTGGCTTCGCTTGGCAAATGTCTTCGCGCAGTCGCCATCGCAAAAGCGTTAAAACCGCATTTGCAAACTAACACCAGCAGGACCACATATGCAGGATATTACCCTTTTACCACGAATTTTCCTCCATTTTCCCCAGAATTTTCCTTGGCTGCTGCAGCTTTTTGTGCGTTTTTAAAATGTAAATCCTCGGAAATTTTATGCACATTTTCGTTGTTGTTGCTGTTGTTGGTGCTGCTGTCCCTGTCTGCTGGCTTATATAAAATTTTGTAAAATTGCATTTACACCACAAACACATTTGCATTTGAAATGCGCCCCTCGTTGTTGTTTCTATTGTTGCTCGTATTACAACTACAAGAGCACCGATTGCAGGACACCGGAAATGTCCAAGCCACAAGGTGCACAGTGGTCGAAATTCTCATCTAGAAATTTGTTAAATTTAACTTAAAAGTATATAAATAATATATTTAAAGCAATATTGACAATTTTTTATAGTTTTAACCTATATTTTAAATTAAGCTTAAAGTATTACATTTTATTCAGATTTTCAACAGACCTGCAATATGGTATAGAACCAATACTAACTGTCCAAAATTCAAAAGAAAACTTAAAATACTGCTTGATTCCACTTTTTAATTTGCAAAATGGAATAAAGGAATTATGAAACGGCAAGTGTGTCTTAGCATCTTAAATGTTTGCCTTATTTTTGTGTTCAAGAACAACATGGATTAGCAAATAAAGAGCATTTTACAAATGTTACCCCCAATGTTCCACCGTTCATCTGCTGAGTTTGTATTTTTTTGCATTTGTTTAGTCTGCTGCATTTAGTTGCAAATGCCTTGTAGCCTGGAAATCCTGTTTGGCCATATCCTTGTCGAGTTTCGGATGTGCAGACGGCACTCGGCCAGGACTTTAACTCGCCCTCCACCAATTTCCAGTCAAAGAGGCATTAATTGAATCTGAACGCTCATTTGTGGGAAAATTATATTCCTGCTTTTGATGTAGTTGAAGTCAGAAAACCTTTGACACTCCACAAAAGGCGAAAAGGGGGGAAAATGGAAAAGGGGCTTAGCAACCCACGCCTGAGCGCTGTGATTACAGCTTAGGACGCAATTTAATTATAAATAGCGCCAATTAATCAGGGCTTTCCAGCTTGTTCGCCGGCCTTAAGCCGACGCAATGACAACCTGCAATAGCCAAGAATCCTGGCCATTGTCTTCACCTATTTCTCTGCGTATTTCTATCCTCCCTCGGGCAGTTATCCTGATTTGCAGCCATTGTAGGAACCACGCCCAGCGTTTTGCATAACTTAAGCTCTTTCCAACGGGTTGTTCTTGTGCTGCGAGTCTCCTTTCTCGTTTCTTGCGTTAATTTGATTTCAGCATTTATGGCATTGTGGTCGCCCATTGGAATCTTCTGCCATAGGGTTAACATTTTTCACTTTTGGGAGTGCCACTTGTAAGCAGCATACTTGCAGGACATTGGCAAAAATCGCAAACAAATTAAACAAAATTCATTAAACTAAACATTTCTGAAAACTAACAAAAAGACTTAAAACCTGTTTTACTGTAATTGCTTTAACATTTTCAAATCTTGTTTTTACTTTCAAAGTTTATAAGTACAAAAGTCAAAATTTGCACTATAATCTTTAAAAGGCTGGCTTGCTGACCTAAATACCCATAGCAAAGTACACTCTAATATATTGAAAACAATAGATTCGAGTTCTGGTTGTGTGTTTTCCCGTCTGCACCTTGTTATGCATTTAACCTACAATACAAAACCCGAAACCGCTGTCAACTCTTTCGAAAAACAGCTGCAAAAAGAAAACATTTTGTAGCGAGCAAACATCAAACGACCTTCGCACATATTTCAAACCCGAAATTGTGACAGCAAGGTGCGGGGTGGGGGAGAATGTGGATTTCCGACCGCCAATATATACGTTAGATGTTTTTTTGTTACGCTTTCGGGACCGTGCGGGTTTTCCTATGCGGTTCCACCTACGTCGCGTTGAACGCATAAATTTTATTCAATTTCTGTCATTTCACGAAATGTATAAACACATCACGGCGGCTACGACCGAGTGCCACGCCCCCAGAACCGCACACCGCACCTGAGCCAAGCATCGGACCAAAACCAGACTCGAACCGAAAACCAAACCAGACCAAAAACCAAACCAAACCAGAACAGAACAGGCTTTCCTGCCTGCATTGTACATTTGCGGTTCTGTGGGATTTTTTGGGCCTGACATACAGTCAAGCTTGAGTTAATAATAGCGCATCAAAAAAGACTTCTCATAAAACAAGTACTATAGCTTGGGTTTACTTATAGTCCTTTTTGGATAACCACATTAACGTATTTCTTAGTGCTCATAATGTAATATAATTTATTTTATAAATTGGGTTTATTAATTATTAAAACAAAACTGAGATATGAATTTAGTTTTTTCAATGAAAATTGTTTTGCAGAAATCAACTACGAATTCAATAATTTTACTATATTTTGCAGTAATAACTTTGAGTTGAACATAAAGAAACATAAATATGTAAATCACCCTTAAGCCTTTCACTGCTGTTATTTTGACCTTAACTGTGAAATCGTATATGTGAATATGTGACCGTTTAACCTGAGCGTTACGTATACGCCGCGTGTGCCGCATGACCAAAAAGCACGCGCCCCAAATATTATTTTCATTTTTCTGCCTCTCGAGCAGCGGAAAAGTATTTTTCGCTTAAAGAAGCGCCAGGAAACGACAACGGATGTGGCCCAAGGAATGCAAATAAAGCAGAAATAAAATAAGGAAAACAGAGTCTTGAGCCGGGCACAAAGGATACGGCTAAGAAGCTGCCTGTCGAAGCCACACAACTTGGTGGAAGGTAGTAAGGCATCGAGGGGTTAAAAAGGGGGCCACTCACTAGGAAGCCGAGCTAAGTAAATTTTCAAAACATTTTGCTCGTCGTTGCGCTTTTGTCGCATTAGCGTACGTGATAACGTTGTGGAACAACGGTCCCAAGAATAGCGGAAAAAACAAGCAGCTAAGGCAACACATATGTATGCTAAGATCCAAAACATCCCCACTCGTATATATTATATATGTACAGATAGGTGCACTCAGATATAAAATATTTTTTTTTTCTATTCAACAATAAAAATAAGCAATAAAATAAATGTCAGTTTTCCGTTATGAATTCAATAGCGAATATTCTCTGTCAGTAACTATTATTAAAAAGTTACGTGTTCTTTGCTATAATGGTTAATTACTCATTTAATTGTTAATGTTCATTAACTCGTCTAAAATTCTTAGACCTAAATTTATTTTTGAAATTGAATAAGAACTTTAATAAGTTGGTTGAAAAAATATAAGAAAGTAATCAATCTACAGAAGCCCACACTTTTCTTTCTTGTGTCTGTTTGCATCTGCTTATTTTGCAGACTCTGCTCTATTTTTTTGTTGTCTTCTTTGCTAAGCGTATTGAATTTATTTTTATAGTAGAAAAGGTTCGCCTTCATGAATAAGAAGGAAAAAACACGCTCACCCCGAGAAGTCAAGAAATCCCGATATTATCGGCACAAACATAAACTTGAACGCAAAAGTTTTAAAGTTGGTGGAAAAAAATATTTTCGATTGCTGCGAGTGAAGCTAAAATGCTGCACAAATTTCTGCGAAATTTCCCCATAATTGATGGCTTTGGTTAAGCTGAAAACCCATCGATGCCCCACTTCGAGCCACTTGACTGAAGCATTAGAAGAAAGTTTTAAGCGCTGGGGAGTGTGTATGCACTGCGTATATATACATACATATATATCGACAGGCATCGTTCCGCCACAAATCAATGTAAATGGCATGCATGCATTACTCATACGCAGTGTGGGGTGCGACGAAGGATTCGAGAACTTGCAGCTAATGATGCTTCAATTGCTGCTTCTTATGAGTTGCAAAACGTTGAATGAATGAGCGCCATTGCATTCAATGGCCCACAAGAGTGTGTTTTTTGGGGAGGGGATGAGGCTTGGAGCCAAAGGATCCCAGGACCTTCAAGTGCAGCAGTCTAAGTAAAAGCCAGCAGTCGGAAAAGTGGGTAGGATGATGACGGCGACGACAACAACAAAGACGACGTTGCTGATAATGATGCATGCGGCAAATCAATTTTGTTGTATTATGCCAAAAGTGTGCACAAGTGCAGTGCGGGGAAAAGCGGTCGGGGAAAATGCGGCGGAGAAAATTCTATGGGGGTCGGGCAACATTAGCAATGAAGTTCCACCCAGACGCTCAGCTTTTATGTTGTGCCCTCTGCTCGCTGAATGATTTTTAGCTATTTTTTTTGTGTATTTTGTTTGGTTTGCTGGCGGGTTTTCCTCCTTCAATGGGTTGTTTTTTTATGTGTCACGCCCCCGCAGCAATGCCATTTTCGTGTCGTAATACTTCGGGGGCATGTGGCATGCTCTAACATCCCTCTACTCCTTTTTTCACTCTAAAGTCCTTCAGCAACGCCTCATTCAAGGAGCTGCTCTATTGGATGTGTAACAAATGTTGCACTTTCTATAGCTACAGTTTTTACAAACACTTTCTCGGCTGACGAATTAGTTACTTTTGCTCGAGGAAAAGAAAAATATATACCAGTTATTGGAATGGGATTTTCGTTGATTCGCAATCCATAAAACAAATTAATAACATTCCACAGCCGTTTGGGATTTATGGGTTTATGTGTTGTTAGCCTAGATCGATTGGTAGCTTAAGGAATGTCTTTTTATAAGTTATATTTTACTTTTGTTTGTTTTTGCCTGATGGTTTCTCCAGCAAAAAAATATAAATATAATATTAAACCAATGGATTTTTATTATTAATTACTTGAAGGATTTTAATTCCCTGTTTCGCAAATTTAATCGATATTGTATAAACTTGATAAAATAAATATTCAGCCAATTTCGACCAGCCTAAATTTATTTTACAGAAAGTAAAAAAGCATTGCATTATTTCAATTGATTGAAAATTCCGGTAGTTTAGTATTTTTTAATTGCTTTTTCGGCTTCGCCAATATTTGTAACTCGAAGCAATCCAAACGATTCTGTTGTAATAAAATCAAGTTATCAGAACCACACATTTCATATTAAATATGTTGTTTTTGTTCACTAAAAAAATCGGAAATGGTATTGACAATACAAAAGTGCAAATAAATTGATTAACCTTTGTATAAGTGAAGATAAAATATGAAAAAGCACACACAAATAACCAAATGAAAAATTAAATTTTTATTACAAAATGCTGGAAATGAAAATTGAATTGATGTCGTTTGACTTTGGGTTTCATGACCCTTAAACGACTTTATAATCGAAAATCAAACCAGAAAGTGAGCAAAGTATAAAAAACAAATCAGGCTGTTTCTTCGATTTTTGGCGTTGTTCGATTTCGACATGGCCAAACTGTTACATTTTCATTTTAATCTTATTAAAATGTTACACGCTCTCTCTTCGCCAGCCTCTTCGCTTTTCACTCTATCACTCACTGTGTTGAGCACAGTTCGGTATTGGAATAAGTTTTTAAATTAATTTTTTGTTAGCTAAAGTTGGCCAAACTGAGCTGAATTGAACCCGGCTGCCCCCTCGCAGTTTCCTTCCTCCTTATTTTTTTGGAGGGATATTTTAAAGGAAATGGGCGTGTGAATGGACCAATTGTGTCCCGTATTGATTGAATCGAGGGGACAGTGCCTGCCTGTGTGTATAAACAGCAATTGTTGGCTATTTGTTGCTGCAAAATTGAAAAACTTTTGCTTTTGCCCAGAAGCCTGCCTGCCGCTGATTGACAGAAATGTAACAGCCAAAAAAAAAATTGCAATTAAATTATAATTGTTGCCTGACGGCCTCATCGACCCTATTTATTTTTGAAAAAAATATCTGGTACGCCCACAAAAGAATCTTACGGAAATTCCCAATGCCACAATTGCGTGTTTATTTATGAAAATGCTAGTAACGTTCCCCTAGTACAACAAAAAAAAAGGAGAAAAGGAAAACCCATTTTTCCATTGCCACTTCCCCAGTTTGTCTGTTTGAATTTCGTGTGCATTTCATTTGCCACATTGTTGGAGAGCTTTTAACAGAAACTCCCAACTTTTCTCCCCTTTGCGCACTAGCGCATAAATCACATAAACAACGTTCTCTGATTTCTCGCATATGATATTTGTGATTTCCTTAGATGGAGATGGATAACCATGCAGTGGGTTTCCTGAAAAAATAACCCCTGTGAACAAACAGAGTAAAACAAATAAAAGATCCAGATACCAAACCAAAACTCCTATGTGATAAGCAATAAAAATCAGAATACAATGAGACGACAGCTGAGTTATAACTTTGCCTTTTTGGCCATGATTTGTTATGATTTCTCCTGAGCGCTTGCAACATTGCAATGCATTTTATGCTGCCATTAAAATATCTTTTTTCGGTCTTTCTTCCGCATCCTTGTTTCACGCATTTCCCTCGACGAATGCATCTTGATTCTTCCCGTTGATAAAGATGCCAGGAAAATAATTTAGAACCCTCGACATGTCAGCCCCCACACACAAGTTAGTTTCGTGTAATCCGGGAGCTCATTGCTTATATATCTCTGGTCATTTGCCATTTTTATTTCACTTGCCACACTTTTGCCTCCGCCCAGTGAGCTACATTTTTCAATTTACTTGGGGACAGACTCGGGGCTAGACCCAAAAAAACCAGAAAAAAGGAAAACGAAAACTCAGGCAGCCTGCAAAACTTCTGAGCTCCCTTCGACGTAAATTTACACATTTTTCTGCCACATTAAGCGGTCCAAACCGGGACCGGGTTTCACTCCAATTGGGTTGAGTTGGGTCGTGTTTCTGCTGGGAAATTCCCCAAAGTGCGATAAACATGCGCGCTACAGCCCCACACATTCGTATATCGACACTTTGGATGGCCTACTTAAATTCAAAATGACAAAAAGAGAAAGAAATTGAGTCTGGAAAATTTTAAATAAAAATAAATATCAAAAAATTAATCCTGAACAGTATTTCTCCATTCTAAAGGATTTCAGATCATTTAAGCAAATTTGTCAGTCAGTACTATACATTTTTCAATTTATAAATAAGGGATTATGACATGTTGAACTCAAGACTTAAGGTTTAAATGACTACAAATAAGTTCAAATGGTTTTCTTTTTACATAATCATCAATACAACTCATTTAAAATAAACACTTTTCTTTATACTCAACTCTTTAAATTCATCCTTTTAAATATCAAATAAATAAGGCTTATTGTCTGAGTTTGAGCTTGCAAACACTTTTTTAGTGTCAACTCCTCATGTGAGCACTTAAAAGAAAATAAAACGGAAGTGTCCTGGCCTCAATCTTCAAGCGAAAGTTTTCTATTTATTCTAGTTTTCATCTATATAAGTTTATAAATATATATATGTATTGTAGCGAACATACAGGCTTCGTCTTGTTAAACACTCGACGGTTAAGAGCTGCACAAATATTTATTGTGTCATTGATTTTGCCGCTAAGCCGTCGACGGGCTCCAGTTCAGTCGACTTTCCTTTGGGTGCAAGGCCTTTCCTTTTCCCTTTTCCGTATTTATCCAGAGCACTGCAGTCGGAAGGCAGTGAGAAAGTGGCGGGGTAAATATTAAATATCACCCGGAGGGGATAAGGAACAACAAAAAGAAAATTCAGAAGGACTTTCCAGCTGATTGGATGTGAAATTTAATTCCACACAACGATATTGGATGGCACATAAACTTTAATTTGGATAATGTTGGATTAGTTGGTACGCCTTGTATTAAATTTTAAAATAATGTCCTCCAGTTTTTTTTTGGATTAAATAAATCAGAAAAATGTGTATCCATAGGATTTTGACTTAAGGTTTCAAATTAAATTTAAATTTAAAATATCAATAGGCAGCTAGAAGAAAGCTATTGTAAAAAATTAAAACCAATTAAACATTTCAACATTGAATGATTTTATAATATATGTATATACATACATATACATATTATTATTAAATTGCTGACATGAATGAGTTACACTTTTAGCATATAAGTAAATTATTTGATTTAATTTTATTGAAATTCCAACACTCTTGGCTCGTTAATTAATTAAAATATACCTTCTCTCTTCCACTTGCAGGTAAGTCGATGCGTGCTGCAATTTATGCCCGGGTATGTCAATATATCAGCCAATAATTTGCGTATGACTTGTCAGTGGTTTAATTAAAATGAACTGCAGCATGAAGAGTGCACACATATAGCTACGCACCCATACACCCGTACTATCGAGAGCAATCAAATATAGAGAGTTTCAGCGGACAGCCAATGGCGTGTAAATAAAACTAATCCCGAGTTGAGCGACCGCATAAATCAGCCGCAGATCGAAACGGGAACGGGCAGCTGATCCAGTCAGGCGAATGTAATTATAAATCATCGGTGCTCAGCCACACAAATGCAATATAAAAAGTAGCTGCAGGCCTAATTGGCTTGCCACGAGTGAGAATACACAATATGCATCAATAATTCATGAAATTAAATAGCTTCCTTCGCCATTTCGACGACGGGACAATGCGGGGGGCAATTGATAGACTCAACTCTTCCGGCAGGTTCATATCACGTCACTCATACGCCCCGTTCTGCAACTGTCACATAAAAAGCAGACGACAATTTACATATTTATACAGGTATTTGTTTAGACACACACGACAGCATGACAAGCTGACAACATCATAATAATAAATTAAAATATTAGCGCTTAATTAAAATTATCAATACACCCAAACCACGTCGTCATTAAGTTTCAGGGTCCCATCGGCGACATTTCCCCATTGTTTCCACACTCCATCCTTCGCGCACATAACTCACTTCGCCTTCTGACAGCATTTCGCTTGTTTTTGCGGCCCAGCTTAAAAATAATAAATATTTTCAACTAAATCCATATTTATTTAATGGCATTCGCGAGCCGCACAACACAATTAATTAAGTGAGGGGCTTTATTGTTTATTTAAAGCTTCGGCTTCGCGGCTAGCCCGCGGCCTTGTCTCATGTGGGATTTTAAAATCGTGACAGGGGTTTTGGCCAGTGAAAATATTTGAACACATTCCATTTCATTTGGGGCGGAAAAACTGGCGCATAATTAAATATGCAAGTGAACTTTAGCGAGCGTTATTCAGAAATGAATAAAATGATTTATGGCGTACCCTTCAAGCATGGGTTTAGAACTATCCATCATATATGATATATATTATGTATAATATAGGTATTTAAAATATTAAATCTCTGAAAACTTCAGTTGGAAAGAAGAAATAAATTTCTTAAAATTACATCCATCATAGCAAAACTTATATTTTGCATTTGCTGCCCCTAATTTATAAACAAAACCATTTTAAGATGCAACGGAAAAAGCTAGCAAAATATGTCACCCATGAGAAGGAAATATGTCAGGAATGAAATTCAAATTTCAAAGATTTTTAATCTCAAAGATTGCACTTCAGGAATTTTACTACCCTTGTGTAAAGTCACCCAAAGTGGAAACGAACTTCCCTGGACATATGCCAGCTCATTTTTCACCTTAGTTAACTAACTGCAAACAGGATTCGATTGCAGGGCGCCTGCCATATACGTACGTATGTGAATATAAATCAATCAAGCTCCGTGCAGTTCAGTTGCCCCGTCCTGCCCTCCAGTTGCAGGACTAATCTCAAACCTTGCAACTGGATACGGAGAGCTGACGTTGTAATGAGTGCCGAGGATCGATTTCCGTTTGCAATAACTCAACTTCAAAATGCGAAATCCAATCTATACCATACCACCCAAAAGTTATACCTTTGCCAAACCCCCTCACAAGTGTTTACAGTTATTAATCTGATTATATTTAACGTGCAGAGCCAGCGGCAGAAGGAGTTATCTGCAAATACGGAATTTCCACGTTATCTGTGAGGGTATTCTGTGTACCTCCCTGACTGGCGCACATTTCACTCGAAACTTTTCAAGTGCCCATATAAGTAATGACATATCAGTCTGACGACGTCGACTGTTCTTGGATGTGAGTGGGCGATGGGCTGGGTTGAAGGTTGAGTGCTCCGAGAAGCCGGCTTCTTGTCAGTCGTTTTGCCAATTGACAGCATGACAAGTGAGCAGCAGGAGAATTCCACTCGTACATACGGAAATATGTAAAGTTAAAACAACGCAAAAAACACAAGCCAGCCAGCCAGTGAGAGCCAAAAAATGTTTGCTATAAAAAGTTTTCAGCTGCGACAACTTTTGCTTAACTTTTGCCAGCAAAATATGCAACTCTCAGTCTGTTCACATATCTGAATATATATATGTATGTATTGCATGGAGAAAAAAACATTCTAATTTGTATTCTTCAATATTGAAATTAAAGCAAAACTTCACCAGAAAAGCAGTATTTATTACTAAAAAAAAAAAAACTAGAGCTGGTTAGGAATCACTTTTATCTATCGGTCATATATCATGAAGCATTAATATCAGCTTTAAATAAATCGATTAATTTATATAAATGACAGAGAACCAATTAATGTACTTATTTATTGTTATAAATACATTTAAACCATTTTTAGCATATAATTAATAATTATCAGTATCATCAGTTTTTTAAGCCTGATTAAATCGGTTTTAAAAGTGATCTACTACAATATTGATATCATAAATTTAACTATTCAGCAAGATAAGATTGTCATTAATGTGACCCACATATTAATTTAAGATAGATGTTTTCAATCAATTTTTAAAGCATAATTCCTGAATTGAAATCACCTATTTTTTACTGTGCACATATATAACATATATATACATTTTGTGCTTTGTTTCATACTGCGTGTCCTGCTCAATCTTGCCGGCAAGATTTAATTAATCAATTATAACGATAGCAAACTTTTTTCGCCCAGCTGGGAACATGACAGTCGAAAAAGGAAGCCGGAAACCACAGATAAATCCAAATGTCACAGAACTCTTTAACAATTTAAACTAAAAAGGCATAGACACTATTATTCTGTGACACAGATTTTTTAGGGCGTGGCATTTTACTAATTGATGCATTCCAAAAACGAAGCGAGTTAAATGTAATAAATATGCAGGCGACATTATTTATGTGACAGCTGTGATTCTTTTTCGGATCTGGTCTCTAATACACTTGGGCGGCATAAATCCAAATTAGAGACTGTTGCCAAACGCATTTATCAATTAATGGCGAGGGAGATTGAGAGCTCTGTGGTTTGGCCACAAAGGCTTTATTTAACTGACTTTGGTTACTGGCCAGACTAAACCTTTTAGTTGATCAATCTCAACAAAAACCTCTTGACAATTAATTGAAAAATGGTTGGCTTGTCGGAAAACCTCAAAACTATTGAAAATGCAGCACTCTTTGTGCCGTCGTCCTTTGCGGTGTGTTGCATAAAATATGCCAATGTTCTGGGATCTCCAAGGGTTTCCGACGACAACGACGCATTCATCACCATTTGCTTAAAGTGACGCCTCAACACCCTCAGATACACTGCGAAAACAAAAAGGATATATAGTGTATCACACTCAAAGCCCAATGCAACTTGGATTCATCCGGAGTGAGCATTTTTAACACTCATACGCCCCTTTGGCCATGCAGCTGCACACACTCCGATATGCAATCCCCTCCGATTTCCTCACTCTCTCTCTCTCTTATTTCCTTTCTATATTTTGTCATATTCCCTGTTGCAACTGGCATTGTTGCTGTCTTTTAAGGTTCATCAAAGCTTCAACATTGTTTGGTCACAGTTGTTGGCCAACATCTCATCCTCCTTCCATTTGCCATTCCCCATTTTCCCACCCGGCGCCTCTCTCGTTCGTCATACTTCCGTAGCTGTCTTGTGAAATTTTTCCTGTGGGAGTTAAAATATGCACAAACTGATTCCCTTTGCCAGTTTCCCCTCTGTTCGCCTCGTTCCTCGGTAAACTCCTTTATTCCTTTGGCCCCCTTTCCTTGCTGGTGGCCTGACTTTTTCGCTTTGGCCGGAGAAGTAACGATAAAACACTCGAAAAAATAATCATATCACATAATAATTTATATCAATTTACATTCACTTCAGAAGATTTTAGAGTTTCATCGTTTATGAGTTAAATGCCAGCAGAAAAAATTTTCGAAATAAAAATCCATTTTCGGAATTTATAGTTGAGTTATAATAATATACTACAATTATATCGTTATAATATTTAACGAAATGGTTTCGGAATATAGATTAATTTGTAACTAGTTGATTTTAAAGTCATTTTTTTAATACGGGAATAATCTTTAGCCTAAAAGGTACTATTTTCTTAGGTGTAGTTCGCATGGCAGCTCTGTGCAACCGAGTAGTTATGCTCCAGTGCATGAGCAACTTGTCTGTTGTTTATGACGCCCTCCGCTGCCACTCCCCTTTGTACCTCAGCTCCCCTTTTTGACCCATGTGAGATGGTATGCGTGTGTCATCATCATCATCAACATCATCATACGTCTCGGTTTCGTGATGAAATCGCAGGGATATCATCTACACACACACAACAAATGAGACCTAGGGAACGAGAAGCGAAACAGGGTAAAGGATATATAGTAGAGGAATAATTTTGGCTGCCTTTGCCACCTTGCAGATTTAAAATTTAACCTTTAATTTTCACCCCTTACAGGCAAAGAGATTTAAAACGAAACCTTTTATTTTATCTTTTTATCTCACTAAACTTTAAATCTGCACATTTTGGCAAGTTTGTCTTAATAATATAATTTGCCTTAACAGAATAAAATGAAAATCTTTTTTAATGTATAAATTGAAAGAATCTTTATCAGAGTTGGCCAAATAACTTTTAGGTGTGAATCATTACATGTTTTTGCAAATACAAAAAACATGTGAAGCCCGTCAGCAAAAAATGTTGAAAAATTGGAGCACATATGTATAAGTTTCTAATTAAATGAAATGGAGTATATGTGATCATGTTCTCCTTTTCAACTATTTATCTCTGTCTGCTCATATCGTGCTTTTACAAACCCAGGAAAAGCAAGCAAAAGCAGACCCGAAGAGAGCAGCATATATTTTTCAATAAAATTGCATTTTTCTATGGAATTTATTGAAGTTGCAGCAGTGCAGTTGAGCTGTGGAGCAGTGGAAATGGTAGCCCCACATTTTGCGAAGATTGTTTACTGTGAGTAATGGGCCAGACAAATGGCAACCAACTCGACAGAGTCTGGGCTCCTCGATTTAGAGCTGGTGATTCCATTTTAAGGACGTTGGCATGCAGATCATTGCAGCGACAGAAATATTATTATGCCAGCATTATGTTCACAATGTAGTCTGCCATTTAGTCAGCTCTTTCGACAACTCTGCACTTTGGGCAGAAATGGTCGTCCAACAAAAGCCAGCACCATGAAGTCGTATGTGTCATAAATTTCACAGTCTGTCCCTGAGTTCTTGAGGCCGCCTGCAATTGATATGTCTCGGCACACAGGTTGATCATGTGACAGTTGATGGAAAACCCAACGAACAGGTGGCCCAAAACCAACCATCTGTGGTCAGGTGTACAAGCAAATTGCTACGAGTTGCACAATAATATTTTTGAAGTGATTTTCAAAAGCTCATATTTATACCTAAATCATTGTGGACATTTGGGGGGATTTTAATGGAAATTTTAAAGCGGATTCGGATGCCTTGCCTCCTCTTCAGTTTTTTATGTCTTTGAGTGTTTAATAAATTAAACAAGCTTAAATGTTCTAGTCTTACACTATAGTCGTACAGTATAGTCAAAATAACTACTTTACATTTATACTATCTCGTAAAAGACAGAGATTTCATAAACAAAATGATTAAAATTATTATTTGGCCAAAGTGTAAAATTATATTTTGACCAAAGTGTAAAAGTTAAAAATGCTGAACCCACTAGAACATTAAAATAGCAGAACTTTTATTTTATAACTCACACTTTAATGCGCGATAAACTTCTTGTTATTACCAGAGAACCCGCTGGGTGAGCATAAAATCCAGGGAAAATCATTAAATATTACCCAAAAACTTGGACGACGTCGAAATGCAATATTTTTACTCATTTCACTGGCACCGAGCGGGATAATTTCCGCTGCTTTGTAACGCCAACCAGCAAATTGCGATGAGTGTGTGAGCATGAAATTAAATTCCGTGCAAACAACAATAACCCTTTGAAGCAGCTAGAAGCTCCAGCAGCTCATTCTCATCGCCACACCAGCAATAACAAAAACATTTTTTGGGGGCGGAGCGGTACGTACGATCTGGCGAAAAAGAGCCGCTGGCCAAAAAGGTACGGAAGCCGAACAAATTGAATCGAATTTAATGTCAAAAGTGCAGCATATAATTGGCTTAATGCTACACACTGCCGCACGCAATACTACGAATAAACTGCAACTGTACGACACTAACACTAACACTAACACAAACACCACTGCACTTAAAGAAAAAGATCAACAAACAAAATTGAAAAATATCACCTTTTATAATATTAGGAATATATTAATACTCGGCAGTAAGCTAAACAGACAAAAACACCCCTAAAAAACAATGCAGTTATTGGAAAAGCACTACTTTATTTTACAACATAAATATGTTTAACTATGTGAATATTTCTTTATAATTTTGTATGTAAGTTTTTTTAGGTATCTAGATAATTTTTTCTTCTAAGTGCACACCTGCATTTGGTGACCTGAGTCCCCTTTTTTGCCGTCGCTCCCTCGTTTTCAGTTATTGCCTTTGTGCGTTTGGCGTTAAAAGCGCAAAATTCAATTTCGTTTTATTGTTCGTTAGTTAAACAACGGGGGTCGAGGGCGCCGAGTTTTCCGAGTAGTGATGGGCGTGGTAATTGCATTTCGCCCACCTGTGACGTCTGGTTACCTTTTGGCACACCAGCCAAAAGAACTCCGGGCGTATGAGCAATGCTCCCACAAAGGATGTTCGCAACACAAACCGCCTTTCAAAGGGAGCTGAAAACAAATCATAAAACAATAATTAACCCACTGCCCCAGGAACCATAAATCGAATAATGGCCAAAACCACACTGATTTCCGTTTGCAGCGGACCAAAGGCCAGTTGTCAAAGCGACGGTAACCGACATTTTACTTGGGTTCTCATGCATCAGATTTGTAACATAATTGACCCACTTACCTGGGGGCACTGAAGTTGCAACATTAAGGTACCCTCAATGTCCATGTGACATGTCCCCACGTCCCCACTTGACTCGGATATTAGACTTGGACTTGGCTTTCAGTTGCGATGATAACGGATGCTGGTGAGTGCAATTGTTACCAGGAAGCAAACCGGAGGTTTGGCTTTAAATAACCATTAACACGAATGGGGATAATGGCAAGCTCTCTGGTTGTCTGCAGTTTTCAGAAGAACATGGCAACATTTCCATTAGGTTAAAAGGCATAAAAAATAAAAACACATGCAAAGAACATCTAGAAATGTGTTTTAGTTTAACTATGTTTCATTAAAATTATTTTTGTAAAAATAAATACAAGTGATAACCAACCTTTGCATCTAACATTCGAGTTCACATGGTTATCCCCACTTAAAATTCCTTTGAAAATCATTTATCGGTGTTCAACTGAGTTCTATTTTTAGCATCGCCTGGCGATAATGTATTCATGGCTAAATACCTATAGAAAGCCCCACATTCGTTCCCTGGAAACTTGGTTATCCCCGGTTTTGCGAAAAGATTTTCAATGGCAGCACTGATGAAGAAGCTGGGTCTCCATTTAGCATTTATCGCCTTTCAGGGGGAATCTCTTATTCATATGCTCGTGCTTACCTTCTCGGAGCGCTTTGCACATAAATTTTCCAGCGTTTTTGTCACAATTTCTTATCTCATAAGCATAAAATTAACAACCAACCAAAATGGCGACAAAATCAACGTAAGAAGGCGAGATGGAGGGATTTTTGGGGTACTGAGCGTTATTTAAAATCGACGCCTGCGGCGCAGCTATAAAAATTTGTGCGCGATAAAACGGAATTATGGGGGCGGCAAAGACGGAAGGACGACAACAAGGACAATGACGCGGGTGCGAGAGAGCGACACGTGTTCTTATTAATTTTAATGCATATTAAAAATCGCATCCCTCAGGGTGTTCCTTAAAACGAGAGCGAACCGTATCAATAAAGACCCGAAAAGAAGGCAACATTATAGGCCCCAAACTCGTAAAACATCACAAACCACACAAGCAAAGAGGAAAATGTACACAAAATACACACACACTTGTATTGTTAAGAACAGACTTATGTTTATTAGATTTTATAGCGCTCATCTCGGCTAAGCTCGATGGTCGTGCGGTTGTCTCACGACCCATTTTTTTGTTTCTTTGTTACAATATCTTAATAGAAAACAGATAATTCATAAAATATTTACTAAGTGGCTAACACACACACACAGAGGTACAAAGACCTTTAAATCAGTCGCATGATGGAGGGGGAAAAAGCCACAGGCATTGTCTTCCCATGTAAAATGAACCGAGTTTTTGCCACAGTTGTGGTTATGATTTTTATAACCAACATTTCAAGCCCTAACTCAACATATTTTTACTCAGGGAAGGTATGTTTGTTTCTTGGGCATTTGAAACCAGCATCTTTAGAATGATATTCAAAATAATAATTGCAGCATATATTAGGTTCTAAAAATATATATAGTACAAAATATTATTTCCCCAAAATGCATTTTTAAATATGTTCAATATTATCTCTTAACTTTAATAATATTTGATGTTATTTTAAGGATATAAAGACATGAAACTTTAAGTAGATTTTCCAATGATAGAGTATTCCCTATTCGAATTACTCACGCCAACGGATTATTTCGTCTTGTTCTCACTGCTGCTCACACTTTACACTCAGCAGATAAATAATGCACAAAAGTTGTTCATTTAACTTTGCTTGTTTGTTTCATTTCATTTGGTCTTCTGGCTCCGTTGTCTTGTTCGCCATCCGTTCCTCCTGGTCTTGTATTCGGATTTGGGCTGCCATGTGCCGCGAATAAATCTAGAAGTAAGGAAAAGGCCGAGGGAAAAACGGAAAAAAAAGAAAAGAAGTTAAGAAAACTCATTCACATAATTTTCCAGTTTATTGTGAGCGGCTGCTGGCTCGATATACACACACCTGGTCAAAACGGAGTGCGGCATAAACCTGCTCTAATTACCGGGACCCCGAAAACGGCACAAAAAAGAACCATAAAATATAAATAAAAATCATTCATTTTGTGCACGTTGTCGGAGCACGGGGGCAACACCCTCTCCTCTTCTGCTTCCCCCCAATAGATCCTCTTTTCCGCCGGATCCTTAGGCTCCGTGCGACTCCTTCTGTGCGTTAAATTTTTATAGCCTACACTTGGGCACCCGACCAAGTTACTGCCACTTAATGAATTAACATTATTTTGATGGGTTTTATGCTTTTTTCATACTTTGGCAGCCACACTTCGCCTCTTTCTCGCCACAGCAGCTGCGGTTGCCATTGGCTATTGGTCATGCCCGGCAACACCTCGCCGCCTGGCTTTTAACTTTTTAATAAGCCACAAATAATATGGAAGCAAAAAATATTATATTCGAGCATAAGCATAACTCAAATCATTTCATTAACATTTTTGGGGCCGCGAATCTTTTTTTTACATGCGCGGCGAGGGAAATTGCTTTTTAAGTACTTAACTTCAATGCAAGCGGCAAAAGTTTTGAGGCTGCAGTAAAGCTAAAAACACTGAGGGATAATACAAATTATAATTTTAAAACAAAAAATAATTGTTTCGAAATGGATTAACTTTGGTTTTTATACACCTTTCAAATGTATATGATTTATAAATTGTACATTTTTTCTTGACCTACCTTACTCCATCTAAAATTTATTTACTAAAACATTTTCTTAGTAAACATTTAAGGTATATATTTTGATGTTGTACGACTATTAATGAGCATGGAATTAGCTTAAAATTTAAATAAAACATAATTGAATCATCAACATTTTTTTTTAAATTAAAATACAATACAATTAAAAAAAAAAAAACTGTAAAAAATGTGTTGTTTTCCACATTTTTTTGTGAGAATATTGAGAAGCAATAAAATTACAATAATTTTATAAATCTTTTTAAAAAATACCTTTTCTAGAATTTTTGTTAAAGGAATTTTTTTTTTCAGTGAATAAAAGAATCAGAAATGAAGTATGAGCGCCGAAGTGAAAGTTTTTATTAAATGCATAAAACGAGTCAAAGTCCTGGACTGCCAAAGGCTATATGCCACATACCTATATAAATCTATATATACGCACTGGACTTAGATGAGTGTGTGTGTGTGTTTTGGGTGTGGGCGTATTTTGGCTGTGTGCGTGTAGGGCCATAAATCTAAGTGCTTTAACGCCTTTGGGGCGACTTGGCAACGCCTACTTTTGCGGCTGATGTAACTGCCAGTTACCAAAGTCTGTGTCTGTGAGTTTGAATGGGTAAGTGGGTGACTGGGTGGATGTGTGCTGGTTTCCCGCTACCGTTATAATGAGTTTTCAAGTGGTTCCCTGCATAGGCAGGTAATTTCATTCTAATGCCTAATGATGTATCTTCCGTGGGAGGAAACTTGCACAATGAAAATGGACGGTCGGGAGGATGGGTCTGCCTTTTCATCCTAACTATTTTAGTTAAACGGATTTTGAGTGCAGTGATCGTCAAAAAGTTCTAAGTTCACATCTTAAATTCTGTTTTAAGCTAAGTACTTATTTTTGAAAAGAATCTATTTTAATAAGTTTTCTCATATTTTTAAAATAAAAAATTAAAAAGTTAGAAGTTAAAACACAAATTGAAATTCAACAAATATCAACTAAAATAGAATCAAAAATCCTAAAAAAGCATTGTACAAAAAAGATTTTCCCATTATTAGAAATAACAAAAAAAAGGAAAGCTAACAACGGGCGGAGCCGAAGTGGAAATACCCTTGCAGAATATTCTGTAAATTATATTCTCCAAAATTATTCATATGATGCATTCTTAACACTCATAAAAAATCACAAATTCCTAACTTTAAAAACACCAAAGTTATGGCAGTTCCAATCGTTCAGTTATATGGAAACTAAAGGATATAGTCGGCCGATCCCGGCCGTTCAGACTTACATATATACTGAGTGCAAAGGAAAGAAGGGTGTGCGCAAAGTTTCAATTGAAACTAAGACACTAGTTTGCGTAGAGACGGACAGACAGACGGACATGCGGACATGGTTATATCAACTCAGGAGGCGATCTTGATCAATAATATATATACTTTATAGCGTCGGAGATGTCTCTTTCACTGCGTTGCACACTTTTGACAAAAATTATAATACCCTCTGCAAGGTTATAAAAACGGTAGGATTTCAATACTTTACTATATTAACACGATTGGTTTCTTTCCAATTTTTACTTATCTGTGACGTGGTTTATGATGAGAGTTATCTTTATCGAAGAGCTACAAACTAATTACAATCGATAAAAGCAGTCGAGGCCATTAATCCCACAGATAAAGGGAAAACCCAATAAGAACATGTAGTTGGTTGCTGGCTGATATAAAAAAACTGTCTGTGCGATAAGCATTTATTTTAATTAGGAAAATCCAATCAGTTGTTAATTGAAAAAGTCAGAGCGAATTCAAATTGCGCGCCAAAGCGAGGGATTTTCCTGTTTGGAAGGTAAAATTTCCCTCTAACTCGTTGGGATTAAAAGTTGAGCGAGTTCATTGCACACACCCTCTCTCTTTCGCTCGAGAGAATGGGCCCTCTTTTACTCTCCGAGCGAAGCAGCTGCCGCAATTTGACGGCGAATTTATCTGCACGCCGCAAACGCGGCGAATGTATCTGTCTCTTTCCCTGTCATCATCATCAGTCGCCGTCGTCGTCTCGTCGCTGTGGTTTTTATTCCGATTGTGGCCATGCAAAAAGAGGCAAATATTTAGGAAAATTGCACAAAACCCTTACTGAAACTATCCAAAACATAAATAAAATAGTGTCTGAAAAAAGCTGCATGAAAAACAACCAAGAAACTGTGAAAATCCTATGGAAAACCAGGTGTCTTGCTGGTGGTTAGAAAAAAGAACAGGCTGCTCTGTGCGCAGCAGCCGCCTTTTTTCCCGAATCAAATACCAAACGAAAAACCTAAAAGCAATTCATCAGATATTTTTGTATCTCGCAAGGAAGTATACTCTAAAAATCAGTGCAGTGTTTGTGTTAAATTAAGAAAATAACGCCAAAAAGAATGGCAATGACCAAAAACCAAACAAAATGACCAACATTTGTGCCACGAAAAGAGACCTTAAAAAGTCTTGAAAAACAACATTTAATCCCATATGAATACAAAAAAAAATAGTTCCAATTTTTGTTAGCTGCTGCTTCTTCTTCAGCTTCTTGTTTTTGTTGCTCCCTTTGTTCGCCTTTGTTGTTGTTGTTGCGAATAGCATTTTGTGTACCTTTCAAGAAATCAATAAAACAAAAAAAAAGAGCTCACAACTCGCAGAAACGAGTATTTCTCCCTCTCTGAAAATTCTCTGAGACTCTCTCCCCGTTTTCTCTCTGTGTTTTGTTGACATTTTACCGCTTGGTCTGCGGCGAATGAAGCTCAACTTGGAAAACCATTTTACCAGGCAAATTATGTCAATAATTTAACATATTGAGCAGACGCAAAAAAAAACACAAAAAAAACTACCGGATGGTGGGCAAAAAACAAACCCTCTGAAAAATACAAAAATTATAAACTGCGCAAATTCGCTGACAGTTAAATGACACAATTCCGGCTCAGATTCTTTTTTATGTCTTTTTGGGGCTGGGTCGCACATTTTCTGCAGCGAATTCATAGCCCACCCATTTTCGCATCCGTATTTCGTATCCGTATTTCGTATCCGTATTCGTAGCACGTGCACTGCGACTCCGGCTCTATTGATTTTTCGCACAGCCCACGGGCACCCATTTTCCCGTTTTCCCCATTTCCCAGTTCCCGGTTCTGGGACTCTACGTTCTAGCTGCATATGCGCATGTTCACTCCAAGCATTTTCATCTATTTTCGCAATCCCAGTGCACTGACCTTAGCCCATGACTGTCAACATTTTCGGACACACTGGGGGAAATAATGGCATCCAATAAGTAAAAACATCTAAAATATTAACACGAGCGATTCACAAGACAAATATACTTAATTTTCTAATATAAAAGATCTCTTAATGATTGCTTATGATTAAAAGAGGGAAATTGAGAATTTCATACAAGTTAGCGAAACATCTTTAAATTCGTATCATAAACCTTTTAAAATCATTAAATAATATGGTATTAGAGCAATTTAAATCAGTGAAACAAATTACATATTACCAGATACTTTAATAACAAAAAAATGTTTTTTACATCATTCAAATTTATTAAAATATATTATTTCAAAATATTAAGAAATGAAATACTTTATAACCAAAATTATAAAACATTTAATATATTTCAATTTAACAAGCCTAGATAAACGACAAAATAATATGAAACTATTCATTAGAATATTTTTAGGTCTCTAGAAAAAAATATTGAGAAGATCTCTATTTCATAGTCAACTTTTCCCATGTGCATAATACCGAATCCCCAGCTACTTTTGACTCTTTTGACTGCATTAGGTACACATTTGTTTGGCTTACAAATTAACGCCATTCGAAGTGTTGGCTGGATAAACAAACAAGTGATTTTATTTCATAGCTCTCACAATGTGGGCCATTCATAAGAGGCGATTGGGGGCTCCGTTGGGTAAACAAACTACTGGTACTACATGCCTCACCAGCTGTATCTGAATCCCAAACAGAAACAGATACCCAAGTGGGGCGACTCCTCCGACGTGGATGTGGGTTATCAAAGAATCTCACGCTCATTACGAGGTGGGAGGAGTCCGGAGGTTGCATTTGTTTGGATTGAGGTAGTGTGATTGCGGCACGCGAGTGCTTCCAGGAAAATGCATATAATTCCTGGGGGTGCGGGAAAATTGCTGAAAATGTTGGGCTAATAATAGTTTAGAAGCAGAATCGATTTACATTTTTCCATTTTTACTATTATTTTTAAATTACAGGTTATTATTCTCTTGCTCATACAGGGTTTCTTGAAAAATAATCGCATGTATTTATACTTGAAAGAGAAAGATATTCGGCAAGATAAAATATTTATACATATTTTATAACAACAAGCTACCTCAGTCACTATTTTTAACCCTACAACATAAATCCCGTTTTTCCTTTTTAAAAAAATTCATTTTCATGAGGGATGGCTTATTCAATCAGTTAAGTAACAACTACAACCGCAACCATACTTCCGTTATCTGATAGATACACTTATCCCACACGGTTCTTCCGGTTACCTAAGAAAACTGCCCATTCCAGACATTTTCACTTTTTATCAAAAACTGAGACAGACAAATTGACTATTATTTGAATATTTTCGTATTAACGGGAACTGAACAATCGATCTTTTGCGGGGCGCCATGTTGTGACGAATATTTTCGGACTTTGAACACACAATACTACACAACCCACTGAGAAATACGAAGAAGAGGCGACTTCCCACTGGTTTTGGCCTGCAGTTGTCAGGCAATTTGCCCTCCGACAATTGATTTTCCATTTGGCCCTTGTATTTTTAGTGATTTTCAATTATCTGTCAGTTGTTGTCATAGACGGGTGAGCGGCCAATGCTAATCAGTTGTAGAATCCGTGAATCCGAGTTGTCCACTTTAGAGTGTCTGACCCGTTTAGCGTTATTAAGCACTTACTGGCCACAAATGGCCGACAATTGTCGCTTGATTGGCCAATTTCCATGGTCGGATCAGCGACTTTGGATGCGACTTAGACCCGCTTAACCATTTCATTTTATGGTTCCCCCTTTTCTTGGTGGCCCCTTTTACTCGGCGCGGATTCAATAATCTTTTCTGATTCTATTTTTATATATCCCCCTTACTTGTGGCACTCCAACGCCAGTTCATCTGTGTCTAGATTGCACAGGGAAAGTAGGAATATCACTTGAATGTCAGAAAGAAAATGAGATTAGTCAGTCAAATTAAAAATTATGTGTAAATAAATAAAAGTTAGGAAATGGAAGAATATATTACCCCAATTAATAGTAATCATTTAAATATATCATTATAAATAATTTTTATTTTGGTATAGGGTTTCTTTAAAATTTGATCTAGAAATATGCAATTTAATATGTTCGTTATTTAAAAAATATGCTTTTGACTTTCTTAGGAATTTTTCTTTCTGTATTGCTAAAGCTTCGGCTCGTTGGCTTACTTTTTGCATGCGGCAATTTGATGAGCTGCTAATTATCAGCTGGGCCGA
Source organism: Drosophila fuyamai (assembly GCA_018153365.1). Classification (NCBI taxonomy): domain Eukaryota; kingdom Metazoa; phylum Arthropoda; class Insecta; order Diptera; family Drosophilidae; genus Drosophila; species Drosophila fuyamai. Next base: position 5,926,773 of record JAECXW010000116.1, on the reverse strand, counting down.
CTGCGGTTGTGGTTGCGGTTAGCTGGCCAAACACGAGCATCAAGCAACAACACTTTTCCATAGCTCATATAGAATGCCTCACCCGACTTTGAGACCCCGAAAATATGGCGTGCTGAGGCTAATTCTGAATGAATCAGCACGAGCTCCCTGTAATTTGCACTTTGTTCGACTCTGAGTGCAGTGCAATTGTAGAACAAAGAGGAACGGAAAAGTGATGGAATGTTTCACTTATCCCGTGTCGTTGAGGTTCCGTGCATGGAAAAACTCAACTGGAAATTGTAGTGCTTAGGCAGCTTATGGATTGAGATCGATTAGCTGGGGATATGTTTAGGCATGGAGTTCGTTAGTAAGTAATTTAGCCCTTTTTCCAACAACTTTTGCATAATTTGTGTCTATAGAATGTAGAGCCTATGAGTATTTAGCTTATAACATTTTCAAGAAATATGTTTCGGGCAGAAAAGTTTTTTTTTTCCTTATCCGCCTAGATGTTATCCGTACATTTATATATATATACTTATATATTTACATATACATATATAATATATATTTATATAATATATATATGAAATGTAAATCAAGTAATTTTCACATGCGGAATTTGTTAATCAAGATTAATAGATACAATTTGCTACTCTGCATTTCCCAGGAATACTTTAAGTTATTCTATACTTATCGTTGATTTTCCTTTGCAGAGTATTCGATGATCGCCTCTGGCGTAATCTATACGCCCAATCATTAATTTTACGCGATTTTTTGTTGGCTCCTCTGTCCGCCTCTCCCACCTTAACCCCCTGCTAACCCATCGGCTCATCTTAACCCACAGATGGCGCACACATGTCGTCAGAAAGTCGTTTGTGGGCATTGCCAATTTGTTGGCAAGCTCTTCATATCGCATATATATGGGCATACGCTTATTTATATACGCCCTGTGAGTGTAAGCACACTTATGGCGGAGAGTGTATTTTTAATGCGGCTGCATCTTCGTCGGCGGATGAACCCCATTGAACTCTTTTCGTTTCGAGGGATACGAAAAAACAATAAAGCGCAGAAAAGTGTGAAGAAAATGCGAAAAAGCGGCAAAGAACACAGAAAGAGAGAAAGAGAACTGAAACAATGGCAGAGGGGTATTGAAAAAATGCAATAAATTATCATAAACAAAAGTAAAACAAAAAAGGCCAGCTTTTGCTTGATGGGGTTCAGATTTTTTTTTTTTTGGGTTGGCTCGATTTGAAAAATGTGTTACACAAGACAACAACAATAGCGGCTTTTACAACATGGGCTGGGCACAAAAAAGTGAATCATCGCAGAGTAACACAACTTAGATGCCTCAGCTTAATTTTGTTTTCAGTCTTGGATTTATTTGAGTCTATTGAATAATTAAACAAAATCAAAACTTTATAAAACACCAAAATACAGATTTTAAAATTGTTTACCTCAAGGTTTTCAAATTCTACCTTGTTTCTTGGGGAAAATAATACAACATTTTAGATAAGGCCAGCAAATCGTTTTTATTTGATTTGGTCGCATAATATTTAACTTAGGCGTAAGCAGAAAAAAATAAAGGTTTAAAACTTTAAAAAAAGCAGAAAGCAGTTAAATCTTTAACTCAAACCATAGTTCTTATAAATCAATATCTGAGTTAGTAAATCTTTTTAAATAATTTGATTGTAATTTTATTCAAATTGCAATTTGTTTGTGTATGTTTAGTGCCAAAATGGAAATTATTTAAACCGAATCTATTAAGAACTAACCTAATATAAATAAAAACAAGCACAAACTGTAAAACAACGCACAAAATGTTGTAAGCAAAAAGATAAACACTACAAAAAAATCCAGTCCTACTGAACAGTGGGACAAAAACGCACAAAAAGTGAAAAAATCAAATTGAAACACACGAAAACAAGAAAACATAAGTCGAAATCTTCCAATTTCATCGTATCAAGATGCCACGCCCCCAGCACCACGCCCTTCTAAGAGCATTGCTGAAGTTGCTCCTCTTCGCCAGCATTGCGGAGCACTGTGCCAGCGCCGTGCCCACCAACTCCTCCAAATCGCCATCCTCGCCGTCGCCCTTCACAGCTGCCCCACCACTGACCACCACTACATCATCAGTGGTCATCATTGCCAGCTCTTCCGATCGCAATCTGGCCGATCTAGTCAATCCGGAGGCAGAAACAACAGGATCCGGTTGGGAAACGCTTGAGACTGACTTCAATCCTGGCACCACCGTTGAAACCACCACCCAAAAGCCAGTGAAGGAACCATTGGGCACGGCAGCCACCTCCATTGAGCAGCAGGATCAGCCGCCGGATGTGCCCGCCACCACGTTGGCCTTCGCAAATGCGTTTCCGGTTCCGGTGGCCGGTGAAATGGGAAACGGAAATGGCAACGGAGTGGGAGGCGGCAGCTATAACGATGCCACGCCCCCCTATGCAGCAGTCGATGATAATTATGGTAAATAGTTCCTCAATTTATTGGATTTGGCGAGTACAAATTCTAAGTCAAGTTTTTGAATTTTTAAGTTTAAATATTTTGGCATTTTATTTTAAAAATTTTTTAAGTGAAACGGTCACTTTTATATTTATATTGTAATGCAAGCTCACATTCCTCTTTTTATATGGATCAGCTGATGAAAAGATATTATCCAAGAATATTAATTATCTTTCATGAACTAGATATAACCGAAACTCAAAAAGAGGTGAATCATTATAGAGTACGTGCTTCATATAACTTTCATAAGCATTAATCAAGTGACAGTAAATCAGTAATAATTATCCAAAAACCAGACAAAATAAACTTGATGGATCGAACCCTAACTGAACTTATTAAAATAACCCACAGACCTCTCCCCATTCCCATTGCTTTAATAGTTGAAGCAACGATGAAGTTGCCCTAGGCCTGCCCCCAAAAAAACTTCCGTTATCGACGACAAAACGAAAACAAAAAGTTCGATGGGCTTTCGACAAGAATTGGCAATTATAGTTGCTCAACTAGGTTCATTGACACCGCACTTTTCCGAACATTCTCAACCCCCAAAACCTTAACCCCTAACCGACCCATTTAACCCGCTTATCCCCTTCGGCGAAGAAGAACTTGTAGTTACTCAGTTATTATCTGCTAAAGAAACAACAATAAAATAAACAGATAAATCCAACACAACAAAAGCAATTGCATACTTCAAGGCAATTAAGAGAGTTTTCATTTCCGGTTTAGCACGCAGCCCTTTTTTGTGGGCGGGGGAGGAATTTGAGGCGGGGCAACGTCAACAACTGCCTGCCTTCGAGTAATATGGCAAAATTCTCACGCAAAACTTTCAGCTTTGGCCAAATGAATTATTTAACATTGTTTTTTGCTGGGGAAAGTTTTTGCACTGAGAAAGAAATTCTATATTGCTTAAATAATACGTTTATGATCAAAATAAAATTTATATTTGACAAATTTTATTTATTATGTTGTCGTTTAATTAGGAATTAATAGTTCATACAAATTTAATTTATTTTATCAAATTGAATTTTCGTATGTACTTTAAAAGTTTAAGTAGAAAAACATGATATTTCTATTATGATAACCACATTCTTCGCTTAAAATGTCTATTTCATGGAATATTTTTCTAATATTTTTCTTTTTGAAGCAACTTTTACTTGCTATTTTATATACATTTTTTTTTGGCCTAGCTCATGAAATATGAGCGGGCATTGACAAGCAGCCGTCTGCCTGCTCGTTAAAACTTGGCCAGCGGGTGGCAAACAGCAACAATTCATTGGAAGTGAGCTATGTTTTACAAACCCATACCAGAGTTTTTCTGGCTTTCCTTTCAACACAACGGGACACGCGATGTGCACAGGACACAAAACAATTAACAACTTAACTTTTATGGCCCACAATTATTTGGTATTTTATTGTTAAGCTGCAGCCAACTATTTTTATGGGCATGATATTAAATTGGAGCTGCCAGATCTTAAATAGGTCTTAAGAAATTCGGACGAGATGGATTTGCATGCCGCTTCCGATTTTTCCGGGCAATTTGCGTACTATTAAGCTGAAAAGGCTGACAGCTGGCAAATTGCAGGACAATGTTTTTAAGACTTCCTAAAGGCAACCAGATTTGCTGGCCACACGCTAAACTTGTATTAAGTTGCATTTTAGGGCACGTGCTGCATACACGCCCCCTCAAATAAATATGAAAATGTGGGCCATAGGGAGTGGTCGTAATAGGGACAAAGGGGTTACTGGCTCAAGGTTCAGTTTTTGATTTATTAAACCTTCAGGGGAAACTAATTGCACGCAGGAAAAAATCAAATATTAAATTACAATTAAAGAGGTTTTAAAATGTTAATAGTTGGCTGAGCAACTTAGAAATTTAAACGAATAATAAATTACAATATTTCGTTTACCCAAAACAACATAAATTAAATCACTCCACTTAAATTTGATTTAAAACGCGAGTGGGTAAACAAGCCCCACAATTTTGAACTATGAAAAAATAAGTCAACAGCCAATTAGCTTGTCCAGTCGAATAGATCAGCTAAAAGTGTGCTGTGCCGGTTGAGCGAAAATTAAATAAATTTTATATAAATTGCCGGACAACATCGTCATTTGAATGCTTCGCTGCTCGACAGTAATTACAGTTTCAGTCAAACGAATTCATTAGTTTTTTCTCAGAAAATATTTGCTAGCAAATATATGGCATTTGTTCATTCGTTATAGCAAATGATAAACGGGAATGACTGAAAAATTTAAATAATTGAACTTTTCATCGCCTCAATTAACAAAGCAATCAAATGATAAGAAATGTGAAGTTATTTAATATTTTTTGTAATTACAGTCTAAGTTTAGTTTGTGTAATCTCATCTTGTGTGAAACACTTTAATTAATAGACCTGCTGAATCAAATTTTTCACAAATCATTTTTTTGGACCACCTCCTTGCGAGATTTCCACCGAGTCATTAGTTTAATTAATTGTTTGGCTCAACTTTTGTGCAGCCAAGTGCCACGAGCAGGCTCCTGCTGTTTCCCATATTTCGTCGGGTGTCGAGTTAATTTTTTGTAAATTCATTTTCACTTCCGAGGCGCAGCTGAGAGCTGTCACAATTTTTGGAGTAACACTTTCGGGCTCGTGGCCGTGATGAAATGTGCAGTTCATCAAGTGCTGCCGCCACCCACGAACCATAATTTCATGTGGAAAGGGGCGATTCACAAGTGCCAAGTACCCTCGAACGTTTTCGAGAGGCATGAAGTTCAAATTGGTTGAGGGAAAGGGGTAAGAGTACCTCAATCCGATTTAAGGGAGTGTGCGAATAGTATCTGTCAGATACTTGCAGCTCGCAGGATGAATATTTTGACAAACAACTGTTGACAAACAATTTTGGAAGTCGAAAACTGCCAACGAAAATTGTAAATTAATGGACAAGTGGATATGAAATAAGTGAGCATAAATTGCAGTTGACACAAAAGCTGGAACTAACTGACTTCTTGTATTATTTCAATCGCATAAGAAATTAGTATTTTTGAAATGTAGAAAGATTTATTAATGCAACAAATCATATACTTATTAATTGATGTATAAAACAATTTATTAATACGTCAAAAACAATATTTTAATTTCCTGTCATTTTATCAAACATTGGCATTTGACTTTTACTTACGTATTTGATAAGTTTATATAAATAGTGTTTTATGTGGTTTTACTTGGCTAAAACCACAACACAAACAATGTGAACTTAAATATTCCACTCGCAGCTTGAACTTTTAGCAAAGTGCTTGCCACATAAACTGACCCCTGTCCATGATCTCTGGCTATATGGTATATCCGAACTCAAAGTCCAAAGTCGGACATGTCGCAGGCGCAAGGAAGTTCCTAATACAAATTGGCACAACTTTCGGCTTGTCAACGGCAAACAGGCAGCAACTTTGCTGCGTACTCTTGTATTTTGACAAATGATTTGCGCCTCTGCTGCAAAAACCAAAAAAACAAAAAGTCTTGACGAAAATAACTAAGTAAAACCAAGCGCAGCAGAGAAAACTTTGATTTTGAACTTTATCCAGTGAAAACTTTCTCTCTATCGACCCATAGAAATTTCACAGGACACTGAGTTATGAACATGACTTGTCAAAAAATACATTAAAAGTGCAAAGTAGTGGAGCAGCCAGCTTGGGTGGATAAAAACAATCATTTAGTAGCCAGCAAATTTGGCCCAACGGAAAACATAAATCATTGAACTTTTTGCCAGATCCTTCTATGCTTTTCTCAAAAAACAGCCATCAATCATTTAGATGGCTTTGCTGCTGTCTTGGTTTTAATTTGCAACATGGCTCAAACACACGCTCTCGAGGACTTTTGTTGCACAACCAAAAGGCGTGAATCGTGCTCAAGGCGTCCTTTGCACGTCTCAAAGATGATAAGCCAGCTGACTAGACCTCCAAAGTACTTTGGTTTTGCTGTGAAGTGTTGAGAAAATAATGGTGAGAGTTGGCTCACTCTGAGTTGCGCTTTTCACGGCCTGTCCCAAGGACTTTTCCTCTGTGGTTTTCACTCCCTTATGCGAAGGAAAACAGCCAGATATGCATACAAATATGCTGCCTACTTATCAGCTGTAATCTGCTGACGCTAATTTATGAACTCCCGTAAGGACTTCAGATAACAAAAAAACAAGGGAAAAAGTTTCTAAATTTAAATCCTTTTATTTGCGTTCAAATATATTTATTTCCAAATAAAATTAATAGTTTTCTAAAAAGTTTAGTTATTTTTCAGCCTACTTCACAAAAGAATTATACCCTCTTCCAGTGAACGAAAACATTTTGATATATTGCCTCTGTCACTGCGACAAACAAAGCTTAAAAAACGAAATCAAAATCAAGAACATAGATAAGCCCTTTTTTTTCAAAATTCTCAGCTTTTTATCGCTCGACCACGTGCCAACCCGCATTTAGACACGCCCACTCCAACAAGGACGGTGGGCGGCGGAAGGGGGATAGAAAAATGTTGCCTCGGCGACAACTTCCGCCTAACTGCACTTCAACATGTCAATTTTTCTTGTCCCCGACAAACAGATGGATGATACAAGAAAAAAATCAACCCCTCGGCCAAAAAGCCTACGAAAAATGCCTTTCGAGAGGAAAACTCACAGCTCAACTTGCATGTGTGAGTGGGAGTTGGAATTTGTCCTCTTTTTGCCGCACTCCAAGTCACTTGTCATGGAGGCCTTTTGTCTGCCAAAAGCCCCAGCCCCCCGTTGAGCGGCGCTTTAAATCATAAACACCTTGTTAGTGCAACAACTCGACACTTTGAACGTGACATTGATGCCTGTTTTTGTGCCGGTGCCGGTGTGCCCGAGTATCCAAACTGAAGCCCAAAACAGTTCCCGTGTCTCAAGCATCGAAAAACAAGCGAACTCTGGCCGGAAGGTTGGGTTTTTGATGTGGATATGGATGTGGACGTGGCTGTGGATGTGGATGTGGTGAGCCCGAGGTGACGGTGCTTCCATGTGCAACTTCCTGCCGATAACCTTTTGCACACACACATGCCACAAAAGCCGTCGCCGTTGTTGGCCTTATCGCTACGCTCTTGGCCATGAAGAGCAGGCAAATGCAGCCACCAGGAGCCATGGCTCCACGGACCAGACACTCGCCCTTAATTAGCCAGCATTTTCCGGAGAGGCCTTAAAGATGCGAAAGGCATGTTGGAAATTCAACGTGAAAATAAGAATCCCTAACAAAATATCTACATATACATTGAAATGTTTGCTTAAAGTACACAATTTTTAAACATTTTTACAATTATTATTGATTACCCATTGATGTTAAAACTAAACGGGCATAATTAACAATCATATTGAAAACGAGTATTTTTCAGTAATCTATTCAAAAAAAAAATGAATGTCCTTAAAACTATTCTATCTTAATTTAAAATATAAAATCTAAATAGTATTTATTATATTCTCGACTAAGATAGAATATTTTCTACTGACCACTGTATTTTTCACGGTGAAAATAAAATTTTGGGACATTAACCCTTTAGGGCAACACAAGAGTTTTATGGCTTTGACCCAAACTAGACACATGTCAAAGGATTTCAAAACGATGCAAATTAGTGAACATTAGAGTACCGAATAAAAATCACAAACAAAAGGATCATCGGTAGATTTTAAACTGACAGGACGAGTGGCAGGAGCACTTTGAAACAAAATTATTTTGTCGTTTGTCCATTTATCAGAGCCAGTATGCTTTGGAGTTTTGTGTGTGTGTTGGCCTATTTGAAGTGTGTCAGTTGAGTTTTGGCCCATTGTTTGTGCATTTGACAGTGCTTTGAGTTCAAAAAGGGGCCGCAGGCATAATGGCAAAATTCCTGTCCATTCCTATTCCTTGCCATTACACAAATTACAGCAATTTAATCAAAATGTCCATTCGAATAACGCATATTATAAGTCATTTCCATTGAATTCAATGGAATTGGAAAAATTAATTTATCGGCAAACACAATAGACTTAGCTGCAAGCAAAATTGTTGCAGACTTATTTTTAATTAATTATTAATTTCAACTTTGTACGATTAATCCTTTTTATGTACCTTTTTAGCTAAAAAACTATAAAAATATATAAAAAAGAAGACTACTTCAATGATCCGGCTTAGTCAAACAGAAACAAAAACTAAGAAACAAAAATTGTGTAATAATTAAATGATCTGAAATGACGTTTAATAAATAAAACGACATAATTTGCGAATAGGTTTTAAAAATCTTTATATTTCAGACATAAAAAAATGTAAGCTAGTTTTTTATCAACATTTTTGTAATCACTTTATTTTTAAAGTCGTGTTTGATCCTGTGTCTCTGCAATCAAAGTGCAAAAAGGGTCGTTCACACACAAACCCCCACAAACACACACTCGTACGTATGTGCATTCAAAATGGCCGCCACATTACTTCCGCTAAGTGCCGGAGCCTTTTGGACCATTCACTGTTTGCTCTTGGCCATCAAAGCTTTGGGGGACAAAACTTTTCAGCTTTTATTTTTTTCGCAGCTTGTTGTCGCTGCTGTTTTTTCTGTTTTTCATTTTCGGGCTTTATTTCGCATAATTTTTGCGCCTTTGTGCGAATTCTCGGGGCGGTAGAGCCTTTGACGCCTTTTGAAAGGCAGTCACCTGGGTTTTCTACCTCCTTTTTTGGCGTGTGTGTATTCTCTAATTGTTTGTTTGTTTGCTCGCTCGCTCTTTCTTATTTACTCTCCGTCCGTCGGCTTTTGTTTAGTTTTTACGTCTGGCCAAATCCGTAAAGCAGCTCGTAAAGTTAAGCAACAACAATAAAGCACGAAGAGCAACAACTAAATAAGGCATATGGCCAACAACAATGGCAGCCCACTCTTAACTTGTTTTTATATATCTTCATGTTCGGGCTTAGTTTTTTTTTGCTTCTTGCTCTTCAAGTCGTTTGTTGTTGTTATATATACATTTTTTTTCGAGGCTCAGACAACTTAATGCTATTTGCTCCTCACACACACAAACACAGAAATACACCTTGAACACCACCCGCGAAACCCCCTTAAGTGTCCTCGAGCTGATGCCTGCTTTTGTTTGGAGTTTTTAACAACTTAAGCACGTCGTCGGTATTGGTTTTTCCAGCCGCCACACTCTTTTTCCCCGATTTTCCTCCGACTACTTCATTTTCCTAGTTATATTTTTTCTACTTCCTGCCTTTGCCTTTGTGAAAATAATCACGCGCGCTTTGAGTGTGCACCCCCTAGTTTTCCCAGGCTTTACGGATTTTCCTTTGCTTTTTCACACTTGGTTACTTCCGGCGCGATGGCTGAGCAAATAGTGAGGAAAGCGCAGCTATTGTTTTCTTTTAATTTGCCCAGACATGTCGAACGTGTTTTTTTCCCTGAGAAATTTGATTTCTTCTGCGGATGGGTTTATTATTCGAATAGCTCTTTATTTTTAAAAAAATCTTAATTATTTTGAAAAATTTTTTTTATGGATGTTTTATTAAACGGACTGAATTATATTTAAATAATTTATTTCCAAAAACTTTTTATTTTGTATTTTTGAGTATTTGTAATTTTTGTAATATTTATATTAATTGTGACTACCTATGAAATACATTTTTTTACTAATTAAAAACTGTTACATTTTACCAATAACTTTATTTTGTGAGCTTTACTCTTTTATAAATATGCTGTTTCCAAGAATAGATTTTGTATTATTAATTCATTACTTTACCCAAACCTCCCGCCACTGTTTTCCAATCATTCAAAGGTTGATTGATTTGCGTTATTAAAATGGTTACTGCTGGCTGCTTTCCCAATTATTTATGTTATATTTGGCAAACAAAAACCAATCAGGAGCACTTAGTGCCCACACAGTAACCTGTCGAGAAGGTGAGCTTTCAGCTGTCTTCTGCGAGTGGCAAACCTATTAACTTTTTCTTTTCCCCTTTCTCCATTTTCCTTTCCCTACGAGGACATTTATCGCTCTTGCCCGCGTGGTTGTGTGTGTGTAAAGCACTTTGTTGCTTAATTGATTTTAATACAAGTACCCCGCTCCTTTTCCTCCATCAGGTCCTCAAGTGAGTCGTTCGCTTTCATAGTTCGAGTTCGAGTCTATAAATTGGCTTTTTCCTTTCCCTTTTTGCAGATGCAGCAGCTGCCTGTCCATTTCCCATTTCCATTTCCGTTTGCAATTGCAGAGGGCACGGGCCAAGGATGAAGTACAAGAAGAAATTGGAGTAGAACGGGCAGAAAAATGGGAGTGAAATAAGTAAATGGGCAGAGGCAAAGGCAAAGAAACTAGAAATGCCATTTATTGAATTGTATAAATTTCTATACACTGACAGCGACTGTTTATTCTGCCGAGCCAACTGTTCATGTGTGGGTTTCTCTTTTACTCACTTGTTTACACATAGAACTGCTCCTAGAAACTCTCTTAGTTTTTGTTTGTTTGGGAAATACAATTGCCGTATTTAATTCAATTATTTTTAAAGTTCAATACATTGTTTTTACACATATACAATTATTTCGTTTATTTATTTATAAAAAAAATACTTTAAGGCGCCTTTTTAAGAGATTTTAAACATGTAAAGATAATTAAATGGAAATCAAGTTAATCAGTTATTTTTTACACCGGCTCAAACTATATATAAAAAGTCCTAGTAACTTATTTATTCATCAATTTTAGACCCAAATTTTTCTCTCAATGTGCAAAAAGGAACTGAGTGTGTGTTTTGTTAAGCTTTATCGCATTTGCATGGCAAAAGTCTCGGGCGGAGTAGGGTCAAGTGCCCGTTCCCGCCCTCGGGTCACTCATTTGTTCTTTTGATTGCAGAGCGTTTTTGCTCGATGGTCAAGCTTTTGTTGTATTAGTAAAATAAATTACCATTTAGTGCTTTTTGCCACTTGCACACACACAAAGGCAAGCACATATAGACCCCAGAATACACACAGGCACACACACAAGAACCCTTTGGCTGTCACACATGGTCGAGTGTTGTCCTTTGGCTTGCAAATGAAATTATTGCCAGGGCTTTTGCATCCGCTGGTTTGCTGGATTATAAGCCACCATCTGCAGCTGTATGGGTGTGTATCTGTGTGTGTGCCTCATCTGTGTATGTGTTTTCCCACTGGCAAGTGCAGGCCATAATAAATTGCTAGCAATCGCATTTCCGTTTCTTTATGCGCTTCGATTACGTTGCGCTTTGCTTGCGCCAATTCTTTTCTTCGTTTTCCCCCCTCGTAATTGAATATATAATTTTTTGTTCCCTCTCGCACACACACACACACATGATTCGCCTGCCATTTGAATATAAATTGTTTTATCTGCTTCTGCAAAATATTCATTTCAATTTATTTTACTTTTCTTCATTCGTTGCGATTGCTTCGCCTTCCTCTGCCCCTTCTACTTTTGTATTTTCCTCTGTTCTTTTTTTATTAAATAAATTATTTATGCATTGTCATTTGGCGTCATCCGACTTGCCATTTTCTATGTGCACACGCCGCTAAGTATGCAAACATATTTTATTTACAAATTCGGGATTACTTTTAGAAAGTTGTGGTGGGGTTGGGAAAATTTTTTTACATTAAACAGCTGCGACGACTTTGATAACCCAGAGTTGGAAATCAACTTTTGGAGCCGTAAATAACACAAATCAAGGGTATATGGTAAACAATTCCACAAGGGCACATGCGAATATGAAATACATTTAATATGTAAGGGGCGAATATTAAATATTTAAACCATTTTAAATATAAATTTATTTTGTTGAATGGATGATTGCAACATCCTTAAACAGCTTATTAAAGTCAAAAAAATAAAATCATCAAAGTGGGTATCATATATTCTATACCGTCTAATAAATAAATTTTCTTGTTTGTTTAACTTCGTGGTTCTAAGCTGAAGAGTATACGACATGGCCTAAGAACATGAGCAAATTTATCTTTTGACTTTTATACTCATCCCCGTGTTTTATTTACTTTTCTTTGCAGTGCCAAGCAAACCCCAGAATCTCACCATCCTGGATGTTTTGGCCAACAGCATCACGATGTCCTGGCATCCGCCGAAGAATCAGAACGGAGCCATCGCCGGTTACCATGTGTTCCACATCCACGATAACCAAACTGGCGTGGAAATCGTCAAGAATTCTCGGAATTCGGTGGAAACACTCATCCACTTTGAGTTGCAGAATCTACGTAAGTTCTTTAATAAATATAATTCTGAATTTTTTTAATTGCCTTAAAAGTCTAAATTGAAAAAGATATTTGCTTCCCCTTTTTTTTTATTTTAATGGAAATGTTGTTTCCATCATTGGACAATGTTACCGTGGTTACGCATATACCATTCTTTGAATAAATATGTTTCCTTAAAATAATATAAATATATAACGAATACAAATGGCTTAGCTTTTTAACTTTTAATCACACTTTCGGTCGATAAATTTATACAACTTCGAAGGCGCAGACCAATCAAAGGATTTCCAAGTTGTCCCCGTCGATTCGATCCCTGTCAACTTTAGAACTCAACTTCAAACTGTCAACAGTCGAACGCCCACTTTGTGAAAAGCCATTACACTTTTCCGCTCCTTCCGCCAATGTTAAGCCCCTTTAACCTGCCCGAGGCCTATTATTAAGTCTAAATGAGGCTCCAGTCAAATTGTTTGCCAGCTGCTTTGTAATTAAATAGTTTCAAGTGCTCGCTGCCACTCGCTTGCCACTTTCTGTTTGCCAACAACTTTTGACGCTTATAATTGTACACCCCAAAGTCGGCTAATTTACCTGATTAAGGAGGATGGTGTCTTTTAGGCTAGAAAACACCATTCGCAGAAGATACACCGCATCAGAAGCTACTTAGAGGAATCCCTTTGAGAGCTCAAAGTGTTTTTTGGAGGTTTTTAGGCGCCCTCGAGCCGTGCAATTAACTTGCTACAAAGTTATGCACGGCATTCCACATTCTCATGCACCCACATTGTTTAATTAAATTACACTACTCAGGTGCACAGTTCCACCAGCAGGATGCACCAGCATTTGCATTTCCACCTAACTTCTGTGCGAAAATTTCAAAAGGATCTGCTTTTTGCGCCACGCTGGCTTTTCCTCGAGCCGCCATGACAACGTTTAATTATTTGCAAAATTTATCCAAGTAGATGTCAGCAGTTTCTCTTGTTAATTAAATCCAATTTAAGCTGACAGCTCCGCTCAAGGTACTGTTTTTTTCCCTTCCCTCTGCATGAAAAATCAATTCATTGTTTTTGTTGTCGCTGTCCCAGTGCATTTTCGCTGAGTAAAATTTAATTATAAAGCCGGACAGAAACCGCGGGCTGTTTTCTGTTCTCTGCATCCAGTGACATGCGGTGACGCTGCTCATAAAGAGCAGGAAAAGGATGCCCGATCCCAAATATAAAGTGGCTAAGAGCATGGCAGGTGCTCTATATATATTCGAATATACACGTAAATGCAAGTGACATTCGTGTTAAGTCTTAACGACCAACAAAAGCGCCAACTGTCAGATCAAAACGTACTCCATTAAGCTTATTAAATGGTCAAGACGGATGAACAACCGCACTTAATAAAGAAATTTCGTATATAACAGCCATCAAAATTTGATGTATTTACCTTAATTAATCAATTAAGAATAAATAAAGAATTTGTATACTTTGTATATATAATATGTTACAAACGTTCTTTTCTACCCTTCATTAATACATAATCTACGAAATATTATATATATTTTTATAGGACCCTACACCGATTACCGTGTGATAGTAAAGGCATTTACCACCAAAAATGAGGGCGAACCTTCCGATCAGATTGCCCAGAGAACAGATGTTGGAGGTCCCAGTGCACCGGCGATTGTAAACCTAACCTGCCACTCCCAAGAATCGATTACTATTCGCTGGCGAAGACCTTACGAGTTCTATAACACCATTGATTTTTACATAATCAAGACGAGATTAGCTGGACAGGATACACACCGGGATATAAGGATCAATGCCTCAGCCAAGGAGCTGGAAACTGCGGTAAGTTTTTACTTTCCCATGACTTTTGAAATATTTCAAGTATTTTGGCTTACTTAATAAAAGTTTACATTAAATTAATAATAAGATTAGTTACTATTAATTTTGCGTTATTAAAGGCTACATTTATGTAAAAATTTAAAACTAAATTTGTGTATAAGATCGCAACACAAATTATAAATGGATTGATCCCTGTGGAGTCTGGGAGTAATATTTCATACGCAGGTTTTTAAAAAAACAAAACAATTTTCCGTGCTGTTAGCAAGCATTTTATTGTCCTGCCATGTTGGCAACATTGTCGTCTTGTGATATGTCAATCAATTCGGCTTATCGCGGCCATTTGGCTGGGCCTGGCCCCATAAAAAACGAAAAGTTCTATGATAAACTGCCTAATACAGACAGATATGCAATAAGGCAAGAAAAAATAAAGAGCGGGCAAATAAAAAGCCGGCAGTAATAATTGCATTTTTATGCAGCAAACAACAAACGGAATACAGAAAAGCTCACCTGCTGTGGCGCCCGTAAAAATTTCATAGAAATTTCTATACCAAACAAGAGAGAACGCTATAGTCGGGTGCCCCGACTATCAGATACCCGTTACTCAGGTAAAAGGAGTGCGAGGGAGATGGCGATAGAAACTTTGATCACGCATAACTTTTAAACGAATGGTCCGATTTGAAAAATTTCTTCTACATTTCGATAGGTATTGATAAACACAATAAAACTGCATTTTTACTTTTCCGAAATATTTAAATTTATATTTAAATAAAATCGTATATAAGCGATTGTGGGCGTTAAAGGGGGCGTGGCACCTTTTTGAAACAAACTTGCGCTGCGTAGGAACTCCTAAAATCTGCATGCAAAATGCCAATCTTCTAGCTTTTATAGTTTCCGAGATCTCAGCGTTCATACGGACGGACAGACGGACAGACGGACAGACGGACATGGCTAGATCGACTCGGCTAGTGATCCTGAACAAGAATATATATACTTTATAGGGTCGGAAACGCTTCCTTCTACCTGTTACATACTTTTGCACGAATACAATATACCCTTTTACTCTACGAGTAACGGGTATAAAAATTCACACACATGGGCAGCATACTTTTCCGCTGCATCGCAACCACACCACACACATGAAAACCCGCCCACACCTGCGAAAATAAATTAAATTTATGTTGTTTTTCCTGTCCGCCTTTGTGCCACATCTTTCCTTTTTATTTAGCGACCGAAATAGTCAAAAAAAAATTGCAAAAGTAAATAAATAAAAACAAAGTTTGTCGTGGGGAATGTGGCGAGGCAAACAAATTTCACAACAATAAAATGTTATCATACACATAGCTGACTTTTTCCATATCTGAAACTAGTTGGGTTCTTGTTTCGTCCTGTTTATTTTTTTATTACTTGTCTCTTCCCCTAAAATCCCCTATCATTTTTGGGGTCCTCTGTCGCCTTGCTCTTGTTTTGGCCAGTTGAAAATATTTTTGTAATTGAAATATTTTGCAGCGGCAAACAAGCTTTTTGTTGAAAAACTAAACAACAGAAATGGTCATAATTTTACTTTTGTTTTTTCATTGCTAGTTTGAGAATATGAATGCCAAATTTTTTGTTTATTTTTTTAATACGAATGCGACAGAATTTTAATAAAGTTAAATGGAAACAAAATTAGAAAATTGTTCAGATCTCGAAGCCAAAATTTGGCTGAGATAAACTAACAAAATAATAAAGTTAAACAATGGAAAATGGAAAAAGATTACTTTAGTAATTGTATGTCTTGTTTAATTTAAAGACAAAATGTATGAGTACGTATGTATTATTAAAATTGTTTTAGGGTAATTAGAATGCTTAGAAACTACAAAATAAAAAAGTATAGATTTAGTTTGAACCTATTTATTGTTTTCATTAGTTTGTTTTATATATATTATACTATTTTTAGTACAGTTATGAATTCAATACTAACTTATGTTTATTATATTATTATATTACCTTGCAGATGATTTTACAAAATCTGACAACCAACTCGTACTACGAGGTCAAAGTGGCAGCGGCAACGTTCAGTGTCATAAATCCAAAGAGAATTGTGCTGGGCAAATTTTCGGAGTCAAGGATTGTAAGTAGCGCATAAAGATATCAAATGCAACACACATACAGACCAACACCTGCCACATGGCGGAAAAACTTGGCATTTTGTTTCGGGGCGGGCCAAAATGTCGGGTGGTTATAAAAGGCAGTGGGCGTGGCAAGCCATAAAGTTGGCAGCCTCGGCGTTGTCAGTTTCCATATCAGATTACATGTCCAAAAAGGTAGCAGGTTCTTTTTTTTTGCAGGGGACTCACAGAAAAGCTATTTAGTGGGAAAAATTCTATCCTTTCTTGTGGAAAGTATTCGGAGTACTAGCGAAATATCTTTACTTTTTTATGCGCTTTTAACTTTTGTATCTATGCATTATTGAGTCCTTAGCCAGTGGACCCCGGGGCGTATGCGTAATGAGAGGCTTATGCGCGTTTAACGGGCCCCAAGCAACAATGAATGGTCCTGCTCACTAATTTGTGCCTACACAGGGAAATTTATAAGTACTGTTTTTTGTGTTTGTAGAGTTTCCACTTAAATTATTTGGTTATAACAAACTTAGTGATAACAAACTTAGTGATAACAAACTTAGTGGACTGATCGACAGTAGCCATTTTAAACTCGATTTTTCTTGTGTACTATACTTTGCCATATAAAGCAATTTTTTTGGTGATTGTTAACAAAAATGAAGTTTTTGGGTTTGGAATTACACACCAAAATGTATACCTTTCCTAAAAAATAATGGACATTTATACTTGCTCATAAAAAATTGAGTCCCTTTCACCATATTTAAGAATGTATCGGTTCAAAACTTAAGAAAGCTAGGGTTTTGTTATTGTGCACCTGCGTTTATTGACATTTAGTACCCGCACAGCAACTCCTTCAACCTGTCATAACAACATCCTTAATGACATTTCACACAAACGCACACACACACCGTAAACTTTGTTGCATGCATAAAATATAATCCAAAGTTGTGGCAGAAATATAGCAATTTAGTTGACCTCAAGTTTTTGTGGGTGGAGAGGAAGGATGGGGTCAAAGAGGGGGGAGACCGCAGCGACACGCCCTCATAAGTATGCAGCAATATTTTTTGTGGCTCTTGTTCGTCCTTTCTCTCTCGCTCGCTCATTCATAATTCATTGGCATTGTTGTTGTTGGACTGCCTGAATTTCAAGTGGCCTGCACCTTTTGGCCGCATTTACATGGCCCGCTGCCATTTTCCGCTCGGCGCTCACAAGCGTCCCCAACTCCCGGCAAATGGCGCTCATTTAAATCCTTTCTTTTTTCGGGTGGCAGCAGAAATCGTATGCAAAAAGCGGAAATAAACATGCGCAAATAAAAAGTGCCCGAAAAACAAACAAAGGGAGGAAAAATCAACAAAAATAAAGCTCGAATATAATGATAACAGAGTTACACACATTTGTAACGTGCATTTCATACACGTACAGAGGGAAAAATTATAGCAAGAAATTACACTATATTTGTAATGGGTGTTTTGGTTAAAAATATTTTTGTTTATTTTTAAACACATTACAATTTGTTTGTCAATTTCAAAATACACCATTAATATATAACCGTCGATCTGTTTCAAAAGTAAAAATATATTATTTTTTACCCTGAAATTTAATACGTATTTGAAGTCAGCATCTTATAAACTGGTTAAGGTATGACCAATACAAATCGGAATCATGATAACCTAGAAATGGAGGTCAACAAGGAATTGAAGATGTAGGAGTAGCAACATTTCATACACAAGGTCCTCATAACCACCTACTAAATTAACAAACTATTAAGAACCTTAGTTCTAATCAAAGACATTTTTAAACAAGAAAGAATATATGCAGAATATTCCGATTTATATTCTCCAAACTTATTCATTTGATGCATTCTTAACACTCATAAAAAATCCCAACTTTCTAACTTTAAAAACACCAAAGTTATGGCATTTCCAATCGTTCAGTTAAGTGGCGGCTATAGGATATAGTCGGCCGATCCTTATGAAATTTGGTAGGTCAGATTGATTGGCCAAATATAAAAGCCATAGAAAATCCCAACTTCCTAACTTTACAAATCCCAAAGTTATGGCTTAACCGATCAATCAGTTATATAGAAGCTATAGGATATAGTCGGCCGATCCTTATGAAATTTGGTAGGTCGGATTGACTGGCCAAATAAAATACCAATAGGAAATCCCAACTTCCTAACTTAACAAACACTAAAGTTATGGCATTTCCGATCAATCAGTTATATGGCAGCTATAGGATATAGTTGTCCGATCCTGGCCCTTCCGACTTATATACTGCGTGCAAAGGATCGAAGGCTGTGTGCAAAGTTTCAATTCGATATCTTTAAAACTGAGAGACTAGTTCGCGTAGAAACAGACAGACGGACAGACAGACGGACAGACGGACAGACGGACATGGCTATATCAACTCAGGAGGTGATCCTGATCAAGAATATATATACTTTATAGGGTCGGAGATGTCTCCTTCACTGCGTTGCACACTTTTGACCAAAATTATAATACCCTCTGCAAGGGTATAAAAATGGATCGACGACAGATTCAAATAATATTTAATAAATCTATTTCTCAAAAGTTGGCATTACCATTAAGGAAAAGTTCGAGGGGGTTGAATTTTATTGATTGATTTTATTTATGATGATAACTCTATGATAGCCATACTCTATGACATATTCTATGACTAAGTACAAATTTTCCTATATGTACCAGTGTTCAATAACAATTCTAAATTAAACCTTATTTAGTTAAATCTGAAAAACACACCAAAGTTCCTTATGAAATTTGGTATGTCGGATAGATTGAAATAAAAAACCAATACAAAATCCTAATTTCCTAACTTTAAAAACACCAATGTTATGGCATTTCCGATCGTTCAGTTATATGGCAGCTATAGAATATAGTCGACCGATCCTTTTAAAATTTGGTAGGTCAGATTGATTGGCCAAATATAGAACACATAAAAAATCCCAACTTCCTAACTTAAAAAACACCAAAGTTATGGCATTTCCGATCGTTCAGTTATATCGCAGCTATAGGATATAGTCGACCGATCCATATGAAATTGGGAACGTCGGATTGATTGGCCAAAAATACAACCCGTAGAAAATCCCAACTTCCTAACTTTACAAACACCAAAGTAATGACATTTCCGATCAATCAGTTATATGGCAGCTATAAGATATAGTCGGCCGATCCTTATGAAATTTGGTAGGTCCGATTGATTGGCCAAATATGAAACCCATAGGAAATCCCACCTTTCTAACTTTACAAACACCAAAGTTGTGGTATTTCCGATCAATCAGTTATATGGCAGCTATAGGATATAGTCGGCCGATCCGGACCGTTCCGACATATATACTGCGTGCAAAGGAAAGAAGGGTGTGTGCAAAGTTTCAATTCGATATCTTTAAAACTGAGAGACTAGTTCGCGTAGAAACAGACAGACGGACAGACAGACGGACAGACGGACAGACGGACATGGCTATATCAACTCAGGAGGTGATCCTGATCAAGAATATATATACTTTATAGGGTCGGAGATGTCTCCTTCACTGCGTTGCACACTTTTGACCAAAATTATAATAACCTCTGCAAGGGTATAAAAATCATTGAAATAAGTAAACTGATATTTTTTAAGAGCATGAATGGCTCAAGAGTTTTTAGAATTTTGCTAGAGAGTATCCATATAATATTTAAACTGTTTTATCAAAATGTTATTTTCCACAAAACAGATTCAACTACAACCGAATTGCGAGAAACTCCAACCGCTGCTGCGTCAATCGCATAATGACTACAACCTGGCCGTTTTGGTGGGCATTATCTTCAGCTGTTTCGGCATCATCCTGATCATCATGGCCTTCTTCCTGTGGAGGTAAGTGGCGCTCCATGCCATATTTAAGCACTAAATTCGAAAATAAAAGTATAGTAAAAAGCAAGTGCTGATGTAGACGCAAAAGCAGCTGCTTTTCGTAGACAGTCGCGTGCTGTTCCATAAATAAAACTATGAAAAGTGTTGAGTGCAAAGCGCTGTCCTCCCACTCCCGTCGATAGAATTTAAAAATAAACTCAAGAAAGCAATTTAAGTCGGCCCGTTGCAGCTATAGAAAATGTCCTATTTTTAAATTAAAACTTATAGTATTAAAAACATGTAGAGTCTTGGAATTAATCTTGAAGAATTTAAATTGCATGTCATCATTAATTTTTATTTTTCACATTTATCCCTTTGTATGAAAGCACGAATAATCTATATTTCATTTTTAACTTTAAAAGAAGGAAATACTTAACCAATTAGTGGACTTCATGCTATCTGCAATCTCCACCCCAATATTAATTATACAAATACAAGTGCAGAAAAAATGTTTAATCCTTTCGGAATGCCCATCTAACCAATATATAATTAAGAAAATAACTCGACCATTACAATCCGCTTCTTCTTTCTGAAAACAGCGGAAGCCAGCTACCACAAACTTGAAAGGGGAGGTAGGCTATCTTCATATTCCCTGGAAATGTTAATTAAAATTCAAATTGCAAAAAAACAAGAGTCCAAGCGCAGCCAAAGACAAAGACAAGCAAAACAATTTTAAGTTACTTAAAATCTTTATTAAATGTAAAAGTGGTTAACCCATTGCCCATACCCCGGGAATCCTACTCCGTATCCGGATTCGCATTTGGCGGAGGCAACGGCAAACATTTGAGACGACAAAATGTGTTAGGGAAAATGAAAAGCGTTTTTATACCCAACTTCAATGGAAAGAATTTTGCATATTTTCTGTCGAAGCGATTTTTTATGCTGCCGCGAATATGCCAAATGAAAGTTACCCAAACCACTTTTTACCCCTTCTCGGGTTCCCTAACAAATTAATGCCATTTTATTTATTTTTTACAAATACCCTGCGAGCAAAGCAGAACGCATAACAGCGTGAGGAGATGGAGAAGAAGAAGGTTGGAGTGTTGCCATCCCATTTTTCAAGTTACCCAAGTTTTAGAGCGGAAAAAATTATATTTTATTAAGCAAACAAAGGCGAATTTCTACAATTTCCTTTTCAATGCAAACAAATATAGAGTGAGGAGTGGGTTGGAAAAGTCAGAACAAAAGTCAGGCGGAAAAAAAAACGAAGGGAAACAAGAAAAAAGGGTTTGCGTTTTATGTGAGGGCGAGAAAAATTCTTTCGCAGAACTCAATTCGCGGCTCTTGGCGAAATCATTTACATTTACTTTTACATTTGCAGAGCACTAATCAACGTTTAGTGGCCGCCACTGGAGGCTTGAATGGCAAAAAGTCAAGGGGTGTGGAAATTATTTTAATAACTGCTGCGGCTTGTGGCAGGTTAACTAAGTCCTAACCACACACTAGAGAACTGGCAACTTGTGCGCCAAGTAGAAATACTTTTACAATTTCTTATGGCAACAATTTGCTGCCAACAGCGATAACCATCTTTCTAACTTGCCTGACCAACATTTTGTAGAGTAGGAAAAATAGTTTTGAGAATTAGTTTACACTTCATAAAATAAATGGTGTTTGGTGCATAAAGTATCTTAGTTAGTTACCCTATATTTTTTATTTTTTTTTATATTTAATTTTTAAATATTTAATTCAAATATGAAAAATAAAGTTTCCAAACTAAGATTAAAAGTTAATTTTCGTTTGTTCAATAAATACAATTAAAACATAAAAACATTAAACATTCATATTTCAAACTACATAGAACTTGTTTTAAACAGTAAGCGAATATTTTGAATTACCAGCTCGGAATTTTTAATGAAGAGTATCTGAGTTTTAGTTTCTTATGAACTGACTTCAATATTATTTTCCATTTGCATTCCGACACCGAAATAAGAAAATGGAGAACACTTTTCCCTCTATCTGGGTCTCATCGTATGTCGACTTGTGTGTTACTTTTTCATATCTGATGCAGTTGTGAACATTGTTTTTGTGTCGACGGCTTTATTTGCCAGAAAATGTGTGCGCGTGTCTGGTTTTTTTTGTATAGAACTTTTCCCTATGCCAAAAATAGAATAGCAGAGTCAGACAAGAAATTGTTTTCGGGCAACGTATTGGTAACTTTTGCCAAAAAAGTTCCATTTCATGACAACGATGGAAAATGTGTGAGGGGTTAAGGGACTGTGCAGTTTTGTCCAGCTTTTCCCCATTTTTCTCTCTTTTCTTTGACTTTATCAACTGTATTGATGAACTAAATACCAGAGTTATCAACTTTCCAAGGGTAAATTTCTTCCAATGTAACTTTTATTGCGGAAGTTGTCTGGCGCAATTGAACGATTAACAAATATCGATTCTCTATATGGCAGCAAGTAGTGAACATTGCGTTTTTTAATTGATTAATTGATGAGCTAGCTGGGCAGCAACAATAGCAAACAACAGTAGACTTAATTAAGCAAACACGGGAGAAAAAAAGCATTAAAATTGTAAATAATATATGCAATAGAGAAGGGTAAATCAATGTCATATGTAGATAAGATATACAGCAGGATTATATAGCATTTTAACTGGAATTGTCACAGTTCAAACTGCTTAATAGCAATTGCAAAATTCTATTGAAATGTGTCAAAAAGTTTATGAAAGCTTTTAAGAATTTAATATATTTTGAACTTTTAATTTTATAAATGAAATATGAAGAATGGTCTTTAAAGATCTTTATAGGACTACTTTTATATTTACGGCCTTTAGAACATTTAATTTGTATCTCTTGAGAAGTGTTTATAAAGTTTTGTGTCATTAAGTTGAAAAAAAGCTTATTGGGCTTATTATTATTTTGAAAGAAAAATATTTAATATAATTTTTAGAAGGCTTTAGACATATATTTAAACTTTTCATTATACCATAGATTTAAATAAAATCAATAAAACCCTTAGGTTTTTAGAAGGTTTAATAAAAACCAATATTTACTGTAGAAAAGAGGGCATGGCAAACTGGCTTTTTGCGGCAGCTAAATAAAACGTGCCAGTTGTTATCAAACAGCTGATGCAAAGCCCAAAAGCTCGCTCTTTCTATATCTCTCGATCGGTCAAAAGATCGGGGAACTGAGGAAAAGCTCTGGCTGCTCGCTGATCCCTAATTGACAAGAGTTCAGTTCTCCAGAGCACGCGCGTTCATCAGTACGAAAACTATAGAATTTTCTGCGCCGCTGAGAGACCTACATAAAAAATCCAATAAAAATAAACCTTATCAATAAACAAGGCTGAAAAAATAAGCGATAACCACAGACACCTGCGTGTATTTTTTTATTGTTTTTTCTTATTTTTTTAAAACGTCACAACCACAGCCTCATTAAATTATTTATTTGACAGTGTGGTGTGTATTTTCCGTAGTTATTGCGTACTATTTTCGCAAGTGAACTGGCGACATTGCATTGCCAATATGACGTAATTTGTGTAAATATGTAAGCAAAAATCGCGAATATACAAAGCAAAAAAAGGCAATGCAATTCTAGCGAGGCGACGCATTATGTCAGGTTACAGGGAAAAACGCTGCAGCAGCCTCATGCTACCAGCAACGTCAGAAATTGCAACTGCAACTGCAACAGCAACAGCAAAACAAGCGACAGCAGCAACACCAAGGTTGTTGCGCCGTAAATCGCAACGTGGAAATTGGTTTACGTAAGTTTTTCGCAGCTGCACCCCCGGGAAAACGATCACTTGGCGCAACTGTCACGTGTTTGCCAAACAAAAATCATAAAGAAACTAATATCTACAGTCAGGTTGCATACTTAATGGACAGCGGAAGTCGACAAAAATAAATAAATACATTTGTTGGTGCGTAATAGAGTCGCAAAAAAACAAAAGTCTTTGATAAACAATAACAAAAGTGGAGGGAAGCTTGGGAATCAAGAAAAACATATGTAAATATATGTACATACATAGAAGGAAGGAATTTCTTATTTTCTGGTTGGTTTTGTCCCCAATTTAGCTATTTATTTACTTTTTTATCGACGAAAAAATAAACAAAGCCAAATTTCTGTTTTCCGTTGATAAGAATTATTGAAACAATTATCAAAGTTCTTGATGCCCGGCAACTTTCGTTTATTCTGCGAAACTTCGTTGAATAAACAAGAAACCTGTGAATAATTCCGCGGATATGCTAACAACGACAGATCAGTATCGCTTTTAATATATGTATATATGTATGAAGAGCAAACATTGAGAAATAAACTTTTTATCAGTACTTGGAAGAATTCATAGAGCATGAACTGGAATAATTAGGAATAATGACTAATAGGAGGAGGTAACTTATTATTTATTAGTTTACCATATCGTGTTGATTTCAGCACGACATAAAATAAATAAGCATACGAAATAATTATATTAAATATGAAACAGACACCACTAAAAAAGGAAGTAGGCAATATGTTATACAAACTTCAAGAGCTAAAAAACATACATATGTAGGTTTAAAACGTAGCAGTTATTATTACTACGTTAGTAACTTTAAATTACAATAAGTAGCCTACAATCAATATAGTTCTGTTAAGATTAATTTCAATTTAAAAACCATTCGCTTTAAAAATTCATTAAATTCAATGACTTCTGCAGTAAACATTAAAAAATCGATGTTGGTTCAATGCAGATCAAAATTATTTCCGCAATATTTCTTGCAAAAGTGCAACGAGCCACAATACAAGACAGAATGAAAAGTTGGCAGTACAGTCTGGACCACTCAATTTCCATTATGTCCTGCACTTTCTCCCAAGGCTGCGAAATCGACAATACAAGCAGCCACTGCGAGTGGAAAACTTAGCTGGGAAGTTGCCAAGTTTCACTGGTCGGTCGAGTGCACTTGTGAGCAAAACTTGGTGCAAGAAAGTTCTGCGCTCCTTGTAATCGCTTAAGCCAATTACAAAACTTAACCTCAATTTGTACAGAAATTGAACAGGCAATAACGCCCACCTTTTGTCATTATTGTCACTCATTTAAAACAGCTTTTCGCAAATATTTGCACAGTACAAAGTATCCTGTCACAACATTTCTTCCTAACGCCTGGCTGCAACTGAATGCCATTAGCACTGACCACTACCCACTTCCTGGAATCCATCTAGCGGCTTTTCCATCTCCTTTTCTGCTACTTGCTTATTTATGCATTTTGATTTCGCCAAGGGCTTGTCGGCCACGCCCATCTGACACCTTTCGCTGATTTTGCTCTAACTGATTGCAGCTGCTTCATAATTTCCACAGTTCACAACTTTTGTAAAGAAAATGATTCTCTGTCTGTTAAATAGAATTTACACTTTTTCAAAGTAGCCCGCCATTTGTAAGGAAATAGAGAAAGGATACTTTTGTGACTGGTCAGTAAAACTTCTGCTCTAGTTGCTGCTACACTTAATAGGATTGTGTTTAAAGCAGCAAGGAACCTCTTAAAGCGTAGGACCTTTTACATTCTAAAGCGCCACTTGTTATTTTAATAAAGGGAATTTCATTTGAATGGTGAGGGGACCTATTGACCTATTGAGGAAACAATATGATATAATCCACTGCTCAACCATTTTCAAATTTATGCAAATCTAAAAACATCACAGTTGTCTATTATAATATTATGTAAGTTTTGCTTTCACTGCTATACAAATATTTAGGAAAATTAATTATTTTTCTATTAACAATCCTGTTTAACACTTGGTATTTCCCTTAACTCTTTTCAGCAGAAAGTGCTTCCATGCTGCCTACTACTATCTGGATGATCCACCGCACCACCCCAATGCCCCGCAGGTGGATTGGGAAGTGCCCGTGAAAATCGGCGATGAGATTCGGGCAGCGGTGCCCGTAAATGAATTTGCCAAGCACGTGGCGTCCCTGCATGCCGATGGAGATATAGGATTCAGTCGGGAGTACGAGGCCATCCAGAACGAGTGCATCAGCGATGATCTGCCATGTGAGCACTCCCAGCATCCCGAGAACAAACGCAAGAATCGCTATCTCAACATCACAGCCTGTAAGTCAAAGTCAAGTTAATAGTTGTACTTAATCAAGTTAATAGTATTTTTATGACAACGAACTTTTGTACTGCAGTTAAACCTTTTTTACATTTAATTATCCCTTACTAACTACCTATTTGTTTCTAAAAACGCAGATGACCACAGTCGGGTGCATTTGCATCCCACACCGGGCCAAAAGAAGAACCTGGACTACATCAACGCCAACTTCATCGATGGATACCAAAAGGGACATGCCTTCATTGGAACTCAGGGACCTTTGCCCGACACCTTTGACTGCTTCTGGCGGATGATTTGGGAGCAGAGAGTGGCCATCATTGTGATGATCACCAATCTTGTGGAGCGTGGAAGACGCAAGTGCGACATGTACTGGCCGAAGGATGGCGTTGAGACCTACGGAGTGATCCAGGTTAAGCTTATCGAGGAGGAAGTCATGTCCACGTACACTGTTCGCACTCTGCAGATCAAACACTTGAAGGTGAGCTTTACTTAATTCATTTAGTAGTTTCCTAATCTAATGTTCTGTTTTTATTATTAGCTTAAGAAGAAGAAGCAGTGTAATACTGAGAAGCTGGTCTACCAATATCACTATACCAACTGGCCCGATCATGGAACCCCCGATCATCCCCTTCCTGTTCTGAACTTTGTCAAGAAATCATCAGCAGCCAATCCCGCAGAGGCTGGTCCTATTGTTGTGCACTGCAGGTGGGTTACTACTTCCAATAGTCATCAATAGGCACTTAGTTCCACTATATATAAACATTCGTTCCCTTTTTTTTAGCGCTGGCGTTGGTCGCACAGGCACCTACATCGTCCTGGACGCCATGCTGAAGCAAATCCAGCAGAAATCAATTGCGAACGTTTTCGGCTTCCTGCGTCACATTCGAGCGCAGAGGAACTTCCTTGTCCAGACCGAGGAGCAGTACATATTCCTCCACGATGCTCTGGTGGAGGCCATCGCCTCTGGCGAAACAAATCTAATGGCCGAGCAGGTGGAGGAGCTGAAGAACTGTACTCCTTACTTGGAGCAGCAGTACAAGAACATCATTCAGTTCCAGCCAAAAGATATTCACATTGCATCCGCCATGAAGCAGGTGAACTCGATCAAGAACCGCGGAGCCATCTTCCCCATCGAGGGCAGTCGGGTGCATTTGACACCCAAGCCGGGAGAGGATGGTAGCGATTATATCAACGCCTCCTGGCTTCACGGCTTCCGGAGATTGAGGGACTTCATAGTCACACAACACCCCATGGCGCACACGATAAAGGACTTCTGGCAGATGGTCTGGGACCACAATGCACAGACCGTCGTGCTGCTTTCATCACTGGATGATATAGTAAGTATAGAAATCTTTAAACCTAAAACAATATTTGAGGAGTCTTAAAGTACTATGGGTATTTCTGGTAGAACGAAATAAAACGTTTGGAAACTTTTAGGAAAAATAGGGAGAAGTTTACTAATGTATAATTTCCTTCCAGAACTTTGCCCAGTTTTGGCCGGATGAGGCCACGCCCATCGAGAGCGATCACTATCGCGTCAAGTATCTGAATAAGACCAACAAGAGCGACTATGTGAGCCGTGACTTTGTTATCCAGTCGATACAGGACGACTACGAGCTGACGGTCAAAATGCTGCACTGTCCCAGTTGGCCGGAGATGTCCAATCCCAACAGCATCTACGACTTTATCGTGGACGTGCACGAGCGCTGCAATGACTACCGCAATGGTCCTATTGTGATTGTGGATAGGTGCGTTACGAATGAGTTGTTTATAGAGAATTCATCCAATAATCCATAATATTTTCAAACCCCTACCAATTTGTAGGTATGGTGGCGCCCAGGCATGCACCTTCTGCGCGATCTCGTCGCTGGCCATCGAGATGGAGTACTGCAGCACGGCTAATGTGTACCAGTATGCGAAGCTGTACCACAACAAGCGACCCGGGGTGTGGACCTCCAGCGAGGACATTCGCGTCATCTATAATATACTTTCATTTTTGCCTGGCAATTTGAACCTGCTGAAGCGCACGGCGCTTCGGACTGAATTCGAGGATGTGACAACGGCCACGCCGGATCTCTATAGCAAAATATGCAGCAATGGTAATGTTCCACAGCATGTCATACTGCAGCAGCAGCAGCTGCACATGCTGCAGCTGCAGCAGCAACACATAGAGACACAGCAGCAGCAGCTACAACAGCAGCAGCAGCAACAGACAGCACTCCATGAGACAGTCAGCACACCAACAACCGATACTAATCCAAGCCTCTTGCCCATTCTGTCATTGTTACCGCCCACAGTCGCTCCACTGTCCTCCAATTCATCCACACCACCACCACCAAGTTCTCCAACACCATCCCCACAAACAATCCAATTGCCATCGCCATTAGACCTGCCCCACCAGATCTCACCCACAGTCGCCAATGCAACATCACCGGGCACACCAGCAACTGCAACTGCAACTCCAACGACTCCAACGACACCAACAACAGTCCTACCTATAATACCCACAATACCACTCGCATCCCCGAACAGTTTAACCCTTACTAATGCCAATTTCCATACTGTTACTAATAACGCTGCTGATCTGATGGAACATCAACAACAACAAATGCTGGCCTTGATGCAACAACAAACGCAACTTCAACAACAATATAACACGCATCAACATCACACCAATGTTGGTGATTTACTGATGAACAATACGGATAATTCACCAACCACTTCACGAACGATCATCAACAATAATAATAATAACAACGTCACAAATGCAGCAGCGACAGATGCTCAAAACTTAGATATTGTAGGTTAAACTAAAGATAAATTTACAGAGAGAAATTAAATCATTTTATAAATGTTTAAATATAAATATTTAAATTAAACACCGTACATTTACTTATACATAGCGATGTATTTATTAACGTTTAAGTCGTTTAAGTGAGAACAAGGCGTTTAGCACCTTGTCCATAAATTATTCATTTGCCGTATAAGCTCCATGTTTTACTTTAATGTATTCCCTCAGTTATTCTCTTTAATACTATCTAAATTATTTTGTCTTTCTATAATTTTTATATCGTATGTCTAAGTTTTTAATATACTTTACCTACATTTAGTCACAAAGGAAAGAAAAGTCAAAAACAGCAGTAAAAAACAAAAATAATCACAAATCTAAAAGTGGAAACGTAGCAAAATGCACAAATTGAACAAGTAGAATTAAACAAGAAAACGTATTTGTCTAATCATTTATATACGCTGATTACAATAACGTTAATGCAGGTTCATTCTGCACACACTTGTGCCATGATTTTTTAAGCTCCTACAAACTCCTACTAAAGTAATAATTATTAGTTGAATTATCGAGTTATCCTAGTAGTTGATTGAGCACTATTGCATTACGAATCGATTCAGTGTCCGTCCTAGTATCTGTTATGGTTTTCTGTCTTCTTATAAATTTGTTCCAAATTTGTTCAAAAATAATGAAGAAACACAAGCGAAACTTAGCAAAAAATGAATTGCAAATTTAATAGGCAAAGAAACGAATTATTGGAAAATATTTCGAGTTACCATGCACTTATCACGGAGCACATCACCCTCACTCTTTCCTCCACACATCACTGTAAATCCCAAAATAAATATAACAAATTCACACAATTTCAGCACGAAGCACAAGGGCATCACGAAAAAATTGTAAATAAAAGCTTAGGCCAGAAAATTAGATTCATTATTCTGAAGGAGCTAAAAATACTGTAAAAACTTGCTTGGGCCAGAAAACCACTGGAAGAACCTAAGACTCATCATTCTGAACAAGCTAAGAATATTGTAAAAACTAAAATAAGTCTAAAAGTAATCGCAAGCAAAGTATTATTAAAATATACAATTCATGTGAAAAGTGAGATAAAAAGAAAATCCCATTGAAAAGTCAAGTTTATGTTTTGTTTTTCTCTTATCGATTCACAGGGTGTTACCATATTTGATAGACCCCGAATAACGACATAATATTAATCTGTACAGTTCTTAAAGTTAGCCGCGGATGTGGATAAGATTTAAAATTAAAATTAGCACTCTGAATTGCCATAGCTATGCCTGTGTGTGAGTTAGCTTGGGAGATGTGTAGTTTGGAATTGTCCAGATTTAGTCAAATATATCTGCCCCACACACACAGCAAGTAGAGCGCAAATAATTTAGTAAATATTTTTACATTATATATGTAAAATATATTTTACATTATATATGTGAAATATAAATGGGAAAAACATAAACGATAAACAAACATGTTTTAAAGACTGGTTTTTTGTACACTTTAACTTAAATAAGCATGTATACTGATTATGTAAATGAACAAATGTCAAAGGTCCTTCAGTTTCCTCTTAGATTTATCCCGTGTCCACCCAATCGAATGTAGTCAGACTACTTGAGGATATAGATGGTAGGTGGGTTTGATTGGGTTGGGAGCACCCTTCAATCTTGATCTTATCAAAGCGAGAGCATTTGAATCCAATCATTTGTCAGCCGATACCAAATAGACGGCTCTACATATTAACCAACTAATGACCAATTTTTGTGAGATTATGTTTCTTAGGCACTAACCCGACATAGGTTAAGATTACTTATACGCTAGAAGGGCTTGTAAATTTTCATACTGACACCGGCAATGGTAACAAATGCTTCATCTGTAATATAAACAACAAGAATCATATTATTTCGATAAAATATTGAGAAAAACTATGCATTTTAACTGTTAAACACATTAATAGTAGTATGTACGATAAAACTATAGGTGGATATTTCTATACATTATGTACATAATGTTGTATGAGTGTGATTTGCGTCACAGCCAAAGAAAAGCTTAATCAACAGCATTGCAAAAGAGCAATGATTACACAGAGTTCTACAGAAGTCCCCCAATTAAAAACTGCACACACTTTTCGAGCAAATGGAAACCTTTCCACGACTAAACTACCTTCACACATTAACTAAAGTAAAAGAAAATGATACAAAACAACAGATACAACAAATTATCTAATTGACGGTGTTATGCAATTTATAAATGTGATGAATGTCAAAGTTAAGCGTAAACAATTTAAAAAAAAAAACATAGAAAATACAAAAAAAAAAGAAATATTAAAGAACAATTCGTAAGAAAGAGCTGAATGTAGCGAGAATTTAAGTAAGCATGCCCACGATTTTAGAGCTAAGCAACTAGATGAAGATAAATACCCCAGAGGCAGACCATAGATTTTAAAGAAAAAAGAATTTGCCCTTTGCAGACCCAGAAAGTTGGGACTTTCCCGCAGCTTGTAGAGGCCATTGAAGCAAGAGGATCCGATTTCAAAGTCGGAGAACGTCAAGCGACAAACAAAATTAATGATATATAATGATATGTATGTATATGTATGTACACCTAAGCTACTCATAAGCCAATGAAAAGTTGAAATGGACTAAAGATAAATGGAACAAACAAAATTGAAAGCGTCAAAATAAAGAACATCAAATTGCAAACTTACCCTAGATGGGCGATTGTGTTTCCACAGTGAACTCCACGTCCATAAGCCCGAATTGGCTGCGGGGTAGCACATCCGGGGTCCAGGTCAACAGAAGTCCATTGCCGGACTGATCCTGCGGAAAAGTGGGTATTATACAGTGTGGACTCTTCCTTATTAACGCTAAACAATTTTTTGGCACTTGATTATAGGTATTTTAGTCTTAACAAACCTTTGGAGACATTTCGAAGATGATCTTAACCATATAAAGCTTGAGTCTGGTGTAAACTATACGCTTTTTAGCAGGAACATTTGGATCAGTAGCTGGACGCACATAAGGTACAAAATTACCTTCCGCGTGTCTCTCGAAGGCACGTTCGAAGTGCAATTCAATATTTGAGGTACTGAAGATGCGTCTTACTGTGTGAGAAGAAGTAAAATGCCAGGTGTACTGGTTGAGCCCTTTATATTTGCCCGACGCTATCACAGTGGATTTATCCAAGGGTCGTCGTTTATATCCCGCACTAAAACTCTTACAGAAGTGCGAAAAGGTGTCCTGTAGGGTATTTAATAAGAGATTAAGAAAAAGGACCGGTGTGTATATCATAACATACCTTGTGCACATGGAAGCTTTGTTGGACCAAACGTTTTGATAGTCCGGCGTTTGGTGTTTCTAATGGCTTGAATCGCTCATTTAAAAGCTCTATCACATGATCCAGCCATGCTGAGTAGGATAACGCCGGTTGAACTGAAGCATTTAAGCAAAGAGTGTCTACAACTGGAGCAACTTTATCTGAACTATTTACTATCAATTCCCTTTTGGCTGGTAAGGGAGGCTGCTTTCGAGTTTTCACTTCTCTTACAATTTCAGAGACCTTGACAGGTGCCTTTTTAACCACTGATATTGTGGCCAACTCAATTGGCAGCTGATCGGTAACTACTGAAGGAGTCGCCTCCGTAAAAATGGGTGGAGCAGTTAAAATATTATAAGCCTCATTGATCAGCGGAAGTTCTATATCCTCGCTGCAAATATCTATCTGGTCCGTGGGCTGAAACTGATCCATCAGTTCGATATTGCAGTCGGTTAACTCGATTGGCTCTGCGTAAACATCGCAATTGGACAAGAGCTGCGAATCGTTGGCATAATGGACGAAGGCATCGTTGGTATTTGAGGTGTTGTGACTAGAGGTGGCTGCCTGCATGTTGTCAAGATTAAAGACGCCATCGGAGAGATCCGGTAAATGGAGCTATGATTATTAGAGAAAAGAGAACGTGAAATCCGACTATGTTCGATTTTAAAGTTTAAACTTACATCGAGCTGATCCCCGAAAACAAGTATGTCCACCTGAGGGTCGAAATCATCCACCATGCTCAAACTGAGTCGCAAATCCTCTGTTTCTAGTTCTCCCAATGGAGTCTCCAGCTGCGAGGGCATCCAAAAGTTCTGCAAGCCACTGGTAAAGTTGCCGTATACCCGTTTTCCTTGCGGAGAACTAAGAATTGCCGCCAAAACGAGCAGCAGATGGTCGCAAATCTCATCCTGCATAACTAGAGAATTATCCGGTTCCACTATAATCTTTAGCTTCCTGCAGGCGCAGGCGTAGCTGCCCTTCTTTTTAGACAAAACATTAGCCAAAACGGTGACATGTAGACGAGCAGCTGGAAAGGATTCTGACCTATCGCATTTCACTGCAAATGTGGTTGGGTTTAATCGCTGGACTCCAGGAAGATGCTCCTTTTCTTCTGCATATTTATAAAGATGCCAGAGATGCTGCTTCTGCTCCTGGTTGATATTAAGGTTCCACAGAACTTCCCGGGACACTCGGTAAACCTGGGCCTTGGGGAACTCGGTACCCAGTTCTCTACAAGCTTTCACGTGGACACAGTCCAAGGAATCCTGTCCTGATTTTTGGCAGGACTCCACGTAGCACTCGGCCTTGCTGGACACCACTGCAGCATCCGGTTGCAGGGACAAGGTAACATCCTGTATGACCACGAAGTTCCGCGGCTGTTGCTCCTTTTCCTTGGCCCGCAAGGAGTAAACAGTGGATCCGGGCCTTAAGGAAACCAACTGGACGGCATCAAGGACATTCCTGCGCTGCGGACAATAGGAATTTCGGCAAAACTGTGCGCGATTTCCATTCACAGCACCGCAGTGAACACACTTGCGAACGCCACGCATAATTAGTTACATTTCCTTAAACATAAAACATACGTTTTGGTGTTTTGCCAACTTTTGCACAATTTTGCCGGTTTTTGGTTTGCTTGAAACAGTGTGACCGTGCGAGGTATGCTAAAACTTACCACCTGCAAAGCTATCGATTAGTTAATAGTTAAGGGCTGGGTAATAACATTTATTCAAATTTGTTACAGGTTTTTAATCAAGTTCTGAATTAATGTTCGAATACATCTTAATAATGTTTACAGAGTTTAGCTTATTTTGAGTTATATTTGGCTTGTTAAATAGCCGTTAGCCTAAAGCCATAAGGGACATAATTTTTCTTACATTTACAATTTACTACATTTTAACTAGTATTCAATACATTCACATTTTTATTAGCAGAGTAATTTGTGTTTGCTTTTATCTACTATTTTGTTCCTCCAAATATGTAATAACGTTACAAATTATTACATATTTTTTACACACTTATTACATGATTCTTACATGTCGTTTGGTATATTCCAGTAATAGGGTTTTTTGTGTGATCTCCAGCCCTAGGTATATCAGCTGAATGTTATCGATTAGTTTACTGACATTTTAAAAAATTTTGCGGGAAAATGTCTCAGCAGCGGACCCGCAATATGTCCTTTTTTAAATATGGGGTCACAGAATAGATTATTCACAATTGCTAATTGTGTATCAGTTATGATATATATAAATGTAAATAAGAATTAATAATTCATATTTTTATTTATATTTATACAATTAAAAACTTAAATCTAAATTCTTAATCTAATATATCTTGAATTATAGGGTAAATGTTTCGAAACAATGAAGTTATAGTTTATTTCCGTTCTTAAAACTGAGGGAATAGCTTGCATAGAAACGGACAGACGGACTTGGGGATGCAAAGAATTTAAAAACTTTACATGGTCTAAAATTTGGCAGAAATTAAAATGACAAATTTGAACGCAGGTTCAAATCAAAAGTCTTAAGTAGTATGCCACTTTAAAATCGGCTTAACTATGTTAAAGTTAAATACTCTAAAAGTCCCAATGTGGCACACCTTTTTACAATACATCGGAAACTTAGAAATAACTAACATGAAAATGGGTCTAAAATTTGATCAACGTTAAATTGAAAACTTTGAATGCAGATTTGGAATCGCAGTAAGTTTGGTAAAGTTATAGACTCTAGAAGTCCAATTTTGAGACACTCTTTTGCAATACATCGGAAACTAAGAAATAACTAACATGAAAATGGGTCTAAAATTTGATCAACGTTAAATTGAAAACTTTGAATGCAGATTTTTAGAGAATCGCAACACAAAACTTTAGAGGTATGGCACTTTGGAATCGGAGTAAGTTTGGTAAAGTTATGGAATCTAGAAATCCAATTTTGAGACACTCTTTTGCAATACATGGGAAACTTAGAAATAACTAACATGAAAATGGGTCTAAAATTTGATCAACGTTAAATTGAAAACTTTGAATGCAGATTTTTAGAGAATCGCAACACAAAACTTTAGAGGTTCAAATCAAAAGTCTTAAGTAGTATGCCACTATAAAATCGGCTTAACTATGTTAAAGTTAAATACTCTAAAAGTCCCAATGTGGCACACCTTTTTACAATACATCGGAAACTTAGAAATAACTAACATGAAAATGGGTCTAAAATTTGATCAACGTTAAATTGAAAACTTTGAATGCAGATTTGGAATCGCAGTAAGTTTGGTAAAGTTATAGACTCTAGAAGTCCAATTTTGAGACACTCTTTTGCAATACATCGGAAACTAAGAAATAACTAACATGAAAATGGGTCTAAAATTTGATCAACGTTAAATTGAAAACTTTGAATGCAGATTTTTAGAGAATCGCAACACAAAACTTTAGAGGTATGGCACTTTGGAATCGGAGTAAGTTTGGTAAAGTTATGGACTCTAGAAGTCCAATTTTGAGACACTCTTTTGCAATACATCGGAAACTAAGAAATAACTAACATGAAAATGGGTCTAAAATTTGATCAACGTTATTATGAAAACTTTGAATGCAGATTTTTAGAGAATCGCAACACAAAACTTTAGAGGTATGGCACTTTGGAATCGGAGTAAGTTTGGTAAAGTTATGGACTCTAGAAGTCCAATTTTGAGACACTCTTTTGCAATACATCGGAAACTAAGAAATAACTAACATGAAAATGGGTCTAAAATTTGATCAACGTTAAATTGAAAACTTTGAATGCAGATTTTTAGAGAATCGCAACACAAAACTTTAGAGATATGGCACTTTGGAATCGCAGTAAGTTTGGTAAAGTTATGGACTCTAGAAGTCCAATTTTGAGACACTCTTTTGCAATACATCGGAAACTAAGAAATAACTAACATGAAAATGGGTCTAAAATTTGATCAACGTTATATTGAATACTTTGAATGCAGATTTTTAGAGAATCGCAACACAAAACTTTAGAGGTATGGCACTTTGGAATCGGAGTAAGTTTGGTAAAGTTATGGACTCTAGAAGTCCAATTTTGAGACACTCTTTTGCAATACATCGGAAACTAAGAAATAACTAACATGAAAATGGGTCTAAAATTTGATCAACGTTAAATTGAAAACTTTGAATGCAGATTTTTAGAGAATCGCAACACAAAACTTTAGAGGTATGGCACTTTGGAATCGGAGTAAGTTTGGTAAAGTTATGGACCCTAGAAGTCCAATTTTGAGACACTCTTTTGCAATACATCGGAAACTAAGAAATAACTAACATGAAAATGGGTCTAAAATTTGATCAACGTTAAATTGAAAACTTTGAATGCAGATTTTTAGAGAATCGCAACACAAAACTTTAGAGGTATGGCACTTTGGAATCGGAGTAAGTTTGGTAAAGTTATGGACTCTAGAAGTCCAATTTTGAGACACTCTTTTGCAATACATCGGAAACTAAGAAATAACTAACATGAAAATGGGTCTAAAATTTGATCAACGTTATATTGAATACTTTGAATGCAGATTTTTAGAGAATCGGAACACAAAACTTTAGAGGTATGGCACTTTGGAATCGGAGTAAGTTTGGTAAAGTTATGGACTCTAGAAGTCCAATTTTGAGACACTCTTTTGCAATACATCGGAAACTAAGAAATAACTAACATGAAAATGGGTCTAAAATTTGATCAACGTTATATTGAATACTTTGAATGCAGATTTTTAGAGAATCGGAACACAAAACTTTAGAGGTATGGCACTTTGGAATCGGAGTAAGTTTGGTAAAGTTATGGACTCTAGAATGCTTCGGACTGCTTATTAAAGTACTGAAAATAAATAAATGTAGGTCAATCTAGTGAAAATATAATTTTATTTTTTTTTATTGTCGTTGAAGAAGATTTGAAAAACAAATAGTTTTTTACACATATTTTACATGATTTTTATGTCGCAATCGAGATATTCCAGCGCATATGTTTTTTGTGTAATCGCCAGCCCTACAAAAATCAGCTGATTGTTATCGATATTTTTGTTGACCATTTCCATGTAAAATTTGTTATTCTAATTGGCTTGGTTATTTTATAAGAATTTTCCGGGAAAATGTCGCATCCATTGGAGGCGCCGCAGCGGATCCGCAAATATCCCTTTGTAAATATGCGGATTTCGGATCACACAATACTGGATTCCATCGAGGGACGTCACAATTGCAAATTGTGCAATCGTTCCCGCAAGTTTTTCTGCTATAGTTGCTACACACCGGTGGGAGAATTGGAGGAGCTACTACCACGCGTTAAGCTACCGCTTAAAATAGATATAATCAAGCACAAGAAGGAAATAGATGGCAAAAGTACAGCTGTACATGCGGCTGTTTTGGCGCCGGAACACGTGAGGATTCACACCTTTCCGGAAATACCCGACTACCGGGAGGAACCCGGAGTGGTTCTAATATTTCCCAGTGCTACTGCCCTAACGGTTCCTCAGCTTTTTGAAAGGAACATCCAGCTGCAGATAGGAGATAACTATGGACTGCCAAAAGGTCATCACATGGGAACCATGCTGCGACGGAGAATGGATGAGGTGGAGGTGCAGGATCCCCTTTCAAAGGATCAGGAATCCCCGAAGAAAACCTGGAATCTGGAGAACCTGCCCATTCGTCGAGCTGTCTTCATAGACAGCACTTGGAACCAAAGTCGCGGTATCTACGCAGATGAAAGGATTCGGAGTCTTAGAACCGTAGTCTTACAAAATAGGTTATCCCAATTTTGGCGTCATCAGCGGGGAAGTCCACGTTGGTATCTGGCCACGATAGAAGCCGTTCACCAATTCCTTCTCGAAGTGCACATAAATGCCTGGGGCCTGAATTCTTTATACAGAGGACTGGATAATCTCGAAATTACCGAAGGGTTTTATCAACTGGCAGCACCTTTAAAGATTGATACTTCCATCGAGGACACGGATAGGGTATCTCCCTACAATGGACAATATGACAACCTACTTTTTTTCTTCGCCAACATGTACGATCTCATTCATAAGTACTACGATCATAATGATCTAATATCATACCGACGTCCCATTTAGTTAACTATGTATATTATATTGGACAGTGAAAAATACACATTGCTGCTGGCTACGACTATTTCTTCTTCTTTTTGCCCTCATCACCGGATTCGGAACTAGAGGATTTGGCATCCGTATCGATGGGTTTTTGCCATTTCAGAGCGTTGCGGCGATACAAGGGCCAGGGTGGAATGGTGATCTGAAATGGGTTTATACAGAGTTATAAGTGAATATTTTAAAGCGTTGAGGAACTCACTAAGGAGGAGAGCACGAATCCGACTCCCAGGATGTAGACAGTTTGCGAAAATTGCTGCACAAAGGCTCCGTAAATCAAGCCGATAACTCCAAAAAATGTAATGATAAAGCGAGACCAACGCTCAGCCTTTCCCTGGCCAGCAAAGTCCTGCGATAAAAAAGTTTATTATACATCCATGGTATAAGGAATAAAATGTCCTACCATGTGAGTCTGTATGTCCAGCATTTTGTTTGAGATTTTTCTTTTAATTAGCTAGTTCTCTCGTAAACAATTCCTTTGCGGCACGTCAGCATATAAACGGTATGACCGTGCGTTTAATAAAATCCCAAAAGTAGTCCATACAAAATATACCATATATACCGATACGGTACCTAGATAGTTACGTACCTAGGTACAGTTTTGTAGTAGTTCTTATCAAACACCGTTAACCTTGAATTGATACTAAGTTTATTATTGATTTTTGTCAAACTTATTTTATCTTAGATACATGGATTTAATTACTTTTAATAATTGTTTCTGAAAATTAGTTACCTATTAAAAACCTTCAAGTGCAACTACTCGTATTTTATTTATACAAAAATTGCAATCAATACTAACAAAAATATACGTTATTAGTTGTAATAATTTTGAATTAAACAGCTTAAATTTGATAAGTTTAAAATTTAGAGATAAAATCACAACTATCTAATCATCGTGTTGATTGCAACATTGTAATAATATTGCCCGTTATCCATTAAAAAATTGAGTTAAAAATTATATAGTGATTTAATTTATCGTTCGTTGTTCATACATTTCTTTGTACAATATGTTTTGATGGCGGTTTGAACCGTGGACGTGTGTGTCTACTAATAAATAAGTGGCGCTTCGTAAGGCTACGACTAAATATAAGGCGAATGTGCGTTGGGAATTTTAAATTTTTTCGTCAATTCTAATCGAATGTTGGCAGGATTTTCCAGCTCCTTTTAATCCACTGCCTGGCATATTTAAACTCTAGCGGCTTTTGTGCGTCGAAGGTGGACGATATTGATTACACCGATGACAAACCAGGCAAACAGAGCTACCCAGGTGAAAATCAGAGTGAAATATAGACATGTCGCAGTGTTAATACGTCCATAGCGCCTTCTTTCATAGGATACACTCTCCACCAAATAGTCCATAAAGTCAAAGATAGCAGCGCACGACAGTCGTCCCTTGATCACGGGCACTATATTGCCTACGCCCTGGATTTCCTTCAAAAGCGATTCCCTGTACTGTTTGCAGGTCACCTCAAATCCGTCCGTAAATATGGCAGAGTAGATCAGTTGGTAGATGAACATGATAACCGAGATGAGAGTAGCAGGGAGCCCTAAAATAAAAATACCCTATTAAATATTATGCGGGAGAACCTTCGTTCTGCAATAAACTCACAATAGTAAGGTGATAGGCCGTCTGGAGTGAGTTCAGACTCAGTGGTTACCACAATCATGTCTCCAGAACTAATGAAAAAATACAAAAATTAGTCTTAATATATATATTTTGTATTAAATATCAAATTTAATTAAAAATGTCTATTATGAATCAATTATTTATTTAAACTCAGCTGTTGACTTCTGTAGCCGATCAGGACATAATAAGAACGCAAATTATTTTCTGCTTGGCAATTGCAGTGCGTACGTGCGGCGTGCGGCGTGCGGCGTGCGTTTTATTATCTATTTTTTTGAGGCTTAAATTAGAACACAAAAATAATTTTTATGCGGAGGCTACGTACCAATCGTCTCGGCTAAAAGTTCAAAAGTGGCCACCCTTTTGTGCTTATCGTTAGCTTATAATTACATGTGATCGATAACAAAGTAATCGTTTCAAATTAAACATTAAATGATAAAGGGAACAAGTATCGACTTCATCTTGACTTAACTTAGAAGAGAAATTATAATAATAAAATAAAATAATAAAGAAAATTCCTTAACATTCCGGCCCCCGTGAATCAAGGTGCCTTCTGAGATTCACCAATGACGTCGAGAACGGCCAATTTGGACGCTGGTCTTCGAAGTACTCCAGTTGCAGTTTTTACCGTTGCTGATCGCACTTGTCCGTCCTTTGCGGGTTGAATTTCAATGATTCTTCCTTTTTTCCATACACCACGGCTATCGGTCTCGTCGCAAATTAGAACCACATCTCCGATTTGTATTGGCTCCACACGGTTGAACCACTTAGTGCGTCGGGTTAGAGTCGGCAAGTACTCCTGGATCCATCGTTTCCAGAAGGTCTGCATTAACTGCTGCCGGATATGCCATTGCTTCTTCAGGCAAACGTTTTCGTCAACTACTGGTGTTTGTACATGGTTTGGGCAACCAAGTAAAAAATGATTTGGAGTAAGCGGATCGTCTTCGTATGAATCGATCGGTAGGTGTGTTAAAGGACGGGAATTAATAAGGTTTTCAGCTTCATTTAACAGACCTTGAAGAGTTTCAACCTGAGGTACCTTTTCTTTGAGGGTTAATGCCAAAATACGTTTCACACTACGCACCAAACGCTCCCATGCTCCACCAGCAGCCGGATTGCCTGGCGTATTAAATACCCACTCAATACCACAGCGACCACTCTCCATTGCAATCGCATCCACCACCGTAATCCATTGCTCTTTGCCGACACCGACAAAGTTCGTTCCTTGATCACTTCTAATTCTTTTTGGTACTCCTCTTCGGCAACAAAAGTTTTTGAGACACATAATGGCGGCATCCGATGACAAATCCTTAGACAATTCGAGGTGTATAGCTCTTGTAGTCATACAGGTGAATAACGCTACCCACCTTTTTTCACGTCGTCTGCCAATAGCCACCAAAAGGGGACCAAGATAATCCAACCCTGTATACGTAAAGGGTCTGATAAAGGCTGCAACTCTGTCCATAGGCAACTGTCCCATCAAGGGTGGCTTTGGCATTGCGGATAAGTTTTTGCATAACTGACAGTTGGTCTTAATGGTTTTAGCTAAACGGCGAATAGATGGTATCCAAAATGTTTGTCTAATGGAACAGATCATGGTATCCACATTTTGGTGTTTACACAGTTCATGATGATGCTGGGCGATCAGTAAAGTCAGTTTATGGGTTTTGGGTAATATAATAGGACGTTTTGTCATAGGACCAACGCAAGTAGCTTTATCAATGCGACCTGCTAAGCGAAGAACACCGTCGTCATCCAGCTCGGGCGAAAGGTTCCATATGGGACTGCAATTCGTTATGGGTTGACCATTCTTTAACTGAGTTACTTCTTGGTGGAAACAAGCGAGTTGGACTGATTTGCATAATAGTTTTTCAGAACTACAAATTTCTTCAGCTGTTAGTACTGTAGACTTTTTTAAGGATTTATTTTTGAACAGCTCGATGGCACGGCGAACCCAAGAATAGACTCGCAATAGTTTCTCGTATTTACTGTATTTGTCTATCATATCGATTGTCATGTCCTGAGTAGCAACAAATACAAATTTTGGACGTAATTCTTTGTCTTGGTCGTGAGATTTTATATCATCAGGTGGTGATGGCCACTCGGAGCTGTCGAGATATAAAAATGGAGGTCCATCAATCCAAACGCTTGGATCTGCTTTTGAGGACATGCGTGTGGCAGCATCTGCGGGATTTTTCGTTCCAGGAATCCATTTCCATTGGTCGATTTTTGAGCTTTCCAAAATTTCTGTTACTCTGTGGGCGACATATTGCTTATAACGGCGGCTATCTGATTGTATCCAGCTTATTACAGTCTTTGAATCCGACCACAGGTAAACATGTTTTGGGCTGACTTCATGGTTATTTATTATGGCGTTTTTAAGTCGAATTCCGAGGACTGCAGCTTGTAGTTCGAGGCGTGGAATTGATACTGTTTTTATGGGACAACAGTTAGCCTTACCCATCACAAACACTATTGCTACTTGTTCTTGATACATTACTCTCCAGTAAGCGACGGCGGCAAAGGCTTCTTCGCTTGCGTCTACGAAAATATGAAGTTGCAAGTCGAGATCAGGTTTGGTGAAATTATTATGATAGCATCTGTGAATCCTTACGTCTTTTACCTTCTGCAATTGGTCGTACCAAGTAATCCACACGTTGTGAAGGCTCTCGGGAATAACCTCATCCCACATTGTATTTAGGCGCCATAATTCTTGAATTAAGATTTTAGCTTTTATTACAAAGGGTGCTATAAATCCAAAGGGGTCAAATATGGACATTATCATGGACAGAACTTGTCTCTTTGTTGGAGGTGATTTTGCTTCAGCTACGTTGTTCGGCACTCCTTTAAACTTTACAATGAAACAGAACTGGTCTGATCCATGATCCCAATAAAGTCCAAGTATTTTTTCAGTGTTCAGCTCAGAGTGACTTAATTTTATTGGCGACGTCATGATCTCTATTGAGTTGTTCATCCTTGCCAAAAGCTCCTTTGAGTTTGACACGAATCCGCGAAGTTCAAAATTCCCGTTCAGATGAATTTGTACAACCTTGTTAATTATGTTACGTGCTTCATCTATTGTGTCAAAGCTGTCTACATAATCATCGACGTAATGATGATCAACAATCGCTTTTACTGCTCTGGGATTGTCGTTTTTAAAGAACTCGGCATTAAGATTTTTTACGTATTGGGCTGAACAGGGCGAACTAGCTGAACCGAATATCATCACATTCATCACGTAGACGTCTGGTTTTCTCGAGGTATCGCAATCTCTCCATAGAAACCGTTGATAATCCTGGTCTTCCTTTCGGATGAATACACGGTGAAACAT
The DNA here is from genome assembly GCA_018153365.1 of Drosophila fuyamai. Lineage (NCBI taxonomy): Eukaryota > Metazoa > Arthropoda > Insecta > Diptera > Drosophilidae > Drosophila > Drosophila fuyamai. The sequence continues at coordinate 5,883,066 of JAECXW010000116.1, read as the reverse complement.
TTCTTTAATGTCCGCACAAATTCCTATTTTGCGTTGACGAAACTTGAACAGTATAGACGGCAACGGGATTGGCTGATAGGCATCTGGTCCTTTTGAAAGGTATGAGTTCAGTGATACTCCATTAATTTGAGCTGCGGCGTCGAATACTAGTCTGAGTTTGTTTTTATTTAAATTATTTACGGCGAAATGCGGCAAATACCATTTTTTGCCTAATTCCGTTTCAAGTTCTTCCTTGCTTAATTTACGCGCATATCCTTTTCTTTCATATTCTTTAATTTTTTCTGAATACCATTTACGAAGAGACTCATCCTTGGACATTTTACTTTCCGCTATTTTTAGTCGACGTAGCGCCGTGTCGTAACTATCTGGCATTTTAATAACATCGGTTTTCCATAAAAGCCCAGTCTCATAGCCACTTTCGATTTTGTTTGTCGTCTCCTTCAAAATCTTTTCACATCTTTGGTCGCTATCTGATTTAAGCGGTAATGCTAGTTTAACCCCAAACTGGTCAATGTTTATGAAGTTATGTATTATGTTTTGAATGTCGTCCATTGAATTTTTACATTCTTCTACATGGCATACTACACCGCTGTGTCTGTTTTCGTTCGACCCGAACAATATCCATCCTAATTTAGTTCTATGAGCTGAGAAGTTTTCATTTAGATTAATTATTTCCAAAGGTCTGACTAGATTGATATGTGGCATTCCTATTAATAGTTTCGGCGCAGCATTATTATAATTTTCAATAGGCAGATCTTTTAGGCATGGAAAATATTTACAAAATTTTGGCAAATTCAGATCTTGGCATGGTAACATTAACCTTTTGACTGTTCTTACATTTTTCATAAGGCAAGAAGATAGAGATCCCGAAGGGTATCCTTGTAATTCCAGGTTTATTTGCTGAGACATTTCTGTTGTCGATTTGTTACCTATCCACTTTAATGTCATATGGCTTTTCGATCCTTTGAGACCCAGCAATTCGGCTGTTTCCTCTTCGATAAGAGATATGGTTGAACCCTCGTCGATAAAGGCAATTATTGTGCATTGTGATTTTGGACCTGTAACAATTATGGGCACGAATTTAAAAAGGGTCGTGTTCGGTGGTTCATTATACATTATTGTTGTAGAAACTATGTCGGTCTTTGTTTCATCTGGAATATTCTCAGTCTTAGCGGATTGGTACTTTGAATCGTGAAGAAGACGATTGTGATATCTTTGACATGAATCAATTTTGCATTCTCTACGGAATGAACAAGTTTGCATAGAGTGCCCCGGGCGTAGACACCCAAAACAAAGTCGTTGTTTCTTAACGATTTCCCATTTTTCTGGTAAGGTCTTCTTCTTGAAATTGTCGCATTGATAGAGCTTGTGGTCGTGATTACAAATTAGGCATTTACGGGAACGCTCCTGTTTATTGTCAACGGTGAAAATGTGCTTAGGTTGATTTTTCTTTTCCTGTGTTTTATCGGTCGTCATCGTCAATGTACTGCCCATTGCTATTGATACATAGCTTGCAATGTTTTGAAGCCATTCTGCGAATTGTTTAACTGACGGATATACAATTCCTCTTTCCATGATATATTTGGCCCACTCTTCCTTTTTGTTCATCGGCAGCTTTGTGACTAATTCATCAATTAGTGTAGGGTTATGAAGATGTGGTGTAGCGTTACAGTTCTCTAAAAACGCTGTTAAATTGGCTGTCATGACACTGAATTCGATAATATCAGTAATTTTGTTATATTTGACCGGCGGAAATGATCTAACTTTATCGAGCTGGCTTCGTATTAGCACTTCGGGTCGTCCGTAGTGGTTATTTAATGTTTGCATAATTGTTTCGACATTGTTTGGATATATGAGTAATGATGCAACCAAATTCTTAGCTGGACCATGCAGTGACTTTTGAAGGCGAGACAAATTCTCCAAATTGGTATAATTGTGGGCGTTTGTAGTTTCCCTATAGGCTACATGAAACATTGGCCACTGCTCTGGCGTTCCATCGAATGTCGGAAGATCCTGTAGCTTTCGTGAATACGGCTGATATAGATGCGGCAATCCTGTTGGCGGCTGGGCCTGCGATGAGGTTGAAGGCGTTGCGAAGATCGGGAGCGAGTGAGCAGATATGGGCGGCGGTGCGGTGACCTGATAGGTACTGTTATAGGAGGCTGATGGGAATGGCAATGGTACATATGGACGACTGGCTTGGGAGCTGTAAACTGGCAACTGCTGCTGGCATGGCAAGTGCACGTCTGGAAAGGTATATGTCGCAGTGAAGTTTGGCATTAACTTACCCATATTTGTCTGAAGTTGCTCGCTACTAGTCAGTGCTCGTGCTTTCTCCTGTTCATCATGTTCAAGTTGGCTAGTTATGCGGTGTAGTGATGAACGAAGTTCGCTATTTTGATTTTGCGATTCTTGAAATTTGAGTTCCAAATCTCGCAGCTTTTCTTGAAGTTCATCCATCTTGTTGAGCTCGATAATGGTTTGATCTGTTTCATCCCCCGATGTTGACATCTTGTATTCAAATCCTAGACGGGCTGGTGGCTTTCCTTTGTTGCAACGCTGGCTCACTCTTGGCATTCCAGGTTGTCATATACTTTATGTGTGAAGGCATTCAAAGTACAAATATATGCATGTGGGGTGTAGGCGGCGTTGGAGCAATCGATGATAGTGCAACTTATTAAATTGTTGATGGTCCAAACTGTACTTTTCGGCGTGGCTTTCCAAGTTCTTAGAACGGCGTCGTGTGTACTTCTTAAGAAAAATGGCGTCTAATTTTTGCTCAAATACATGTACATACATACATACAAGCGGCAGGCTTGTATAAGGTTTTTGTGCGACGGGCTTGCACTGAGATTGATAATAAAAAATGTTGACTTCTGTAGCCGATCAGGACATAATAAGAACGCAAATTATTTTCTGCTTGGCAATTGCAGTGCGTACGTGCGGCGTGCGGCGTGCGGCGTGCGTTTTATTATCTATTTTTTTGAGGCTTAAATTAGAACACAAAAATAATTTTTATGCGGAGGCTACGTACCAATCGTCTCGGCTAAAAGTTCAAAAGTGGCCACCCTTTTGTGCTTATCGTTAGCTTATAATTACATGTGATCGATAACAAAGTAATCGTTTCAAATTAAACATTAAATGATAAAGGGAACAAGTATCGACTTCATCTTGACTTAACTTAGAAGAGAAATTATAATAATAAAATAAAATAATAAAGAAAATTCCTTAACATCAGCTAAGTAATGTTAGCAATAAATTAAAAAGACAGGAAATCTTAAAAAATTAATGCAGGTTTAAAGGTAAATTTTTTATTAATGTTTTTTCAGAAATTAAATTAAATAAAAAAATTGTAGATTCCATTAAGAAAAATTTGTTGATAGAATTCATAAAATTCGTAAAATTAGATGAATAAAATTATGATTATCACAATTCCAACTAATATTTCATTTAATTTTTCATTATTAATTAACGCTATGGTTTCTCCATCTACAGATAAAAAAAGCCATATTTTCTTTAAAACTTCCCATTTTTTAATTGATTTATTGAGGACTGGCACATATTGCTGCGTTACTCATCCGCAGAGTGGTCATCATTAGCATAAGGCCAACCCAGACGCCCCATGTTGGCGAGCAAACAAATGTGGCAAGCCGATTAACCCGCTTGACCCCCAGACACTCGATCGGAATTAGAATACTTACCGCTGCCGGATGGTGGCTGTGCCTGCTTTGGGTTTGCCACGCCCGATGCACATCCGATATCCATGATAGACGCCCAGCACCACGGCGAAGAGCAGGGGCAACAGGAGTCCATAGGTGGCATAATGGCAATAGGCGATATTTCCGCCCTCGAAGTTATTATAGGTGCTCCTGGCGTGGAGCACACATCCGCAGTTTGTGTCCGGACAGGCATTTAGGACGTACTGCCAATGCGACCAGGCCACCGCCGACGTGATGCAACAGATCGCCGAGGTCACGATCGCCAGAGGGTACAGAAAGGACAGTGCTCGCTCCGCTGAATATGACATCTTGGGTACTGGATCGGTGTATCGTAGTTCCTGAGGCAAATAAACTATATTAAACATCTTTGAACGGATAAGGACGGATTAGGATCAATAAAACAAGGTGTCATATACGTATTCGGGATAGACCTCTTAGATGGCTTTTATAATTTTGTTAATCGTAATGGTATAGTCTTGTTAATCATCAATTATAATTAAGTGAAACTTGTTGGTGTAATCATAGTTTATAAAAAACTATTTTTATAATTACGATGCTTAAAACCAAAACATAGACATTTTGAATTGAATCGATTACAATACAAGCCTAACGGTATTTTAAATATCTCTAAATTTTATTTAGCAATAGATTTAGGGGAAAAAATGTCTGAATCTGTCTTTAATCTGTCTTTGGTCTTGTGAGATCGTCAGTTTAAATTGGGTTAGTCTTAATTAATTGGGCACTTTTCGAGCACTCCAATTTCGGATAATTGTAATTACACCTAATTCGTTTACGACAATTGCTCGAGGGAAATTGTGGGTGGTCAGGGACTAGCTTTACATTTAAATTTTCTTAAAGAAGGAATAATATATCTTTCACTTAAATATCAGATTACGAATGAATTAATGAAAATGTATTTTAACAAAACAGTAGTTTACTAAAATCATAATAAACATTATATGAATCGCAGTATTTTAACAGCCGTTTAATAATATAAAATAAACAGCGACATTTTTCTTAAAACTATATTTATATACAAATATATTTATAAACAAATGTTTTGAAATGATAACACTCTCAAGTCCATGACGTGACCACCCCTAATAACAAAAACTTCAGATCAACATTTTTACAATAGACCCCGTAATAAGTACCTATTTACCTATGCAATATATTATATTGATAAGGGTATAGATATAATATATAAATTGTAAAGGATTCCGGTAAAAAACTATTGTTTTGAAATGGTAATTTACAACTTTAGTTCGATAGGTATTACAATTACAACTCGTTGGGCGTCTCTCTCCAAACACACACACATACCCACAAAACTGGTTGCAACTTGCAGTGCACAATAAAAATATAAACAAACTTTGTTATTGCATATGTTAGTTTATGTTTGCAGTTGAGCAGCTCACTTTCTGTTTTTAAAAGCTATTACTTGTTTATCAGAATGACTTTAACGTGCAGTTCTTACAGAAATTACGAATAAACAACGAAACTCCACTGTTGACACATGCACGCGCACTGAGACACACCTACGAATATCGATATCACCGCGAGAACGACTGATCAGAAAAGCAGTGTTGCCAGATGTAAATTCTGCTTTCGCCCTAAATAATCTCGTTTTATTCGTTTAATGAATTCAGTTTTTCCCCTAAATTTAAACACACATTGAATTTCAAAAAACTTTGACAGAAATTATAGTGATTATTATACATTTAACATCTTATTATTATACTTTTAACATTATTGTAAATTTAACATTAAATATCTTTTATCTTTTAGCCTTTCAAACGCTTTAACATTTTTGTAAATGACTCTAAATTATCGCTGTTATTTGGTAATAATATTCGAACTCTGTTTCCCATCTTATCTTTTATAATATTGAAAACTGAAAATGAGCATTTAAAACTGGCAAGCTCAATGGGACTAGGCTAATTTTGATATGTTTCCAGCATCGACATATTCATCTAAAGTTGCCCAAAAGGTCCGACGAATTTTTTTGTTTTGCCTGTACTCGTCCACTGTGGCGTCAATGTTGACACCAAAACCTTTAAAAGATCAAGCCAGCTTTTTCATTTCATGCTTCTTGGCACTACACAGAATAAAATCATGAATCTTATTACATTATATTTCTAGCCTTGCAGAGGGTATTATTCGCCGAGAATGTGAAAAGCTGTGCAGTAAACTATTCCGACCCTATAATGTAAAAGTATTCTTGATCAACATCAAGAGGAAAATGCAAGTTTGCTTCATTTCTAATTTCTTAATAAATGCAATAGTGTGCGATATCTTATCAAAGTCTCGGTTTTTAAATTAATATGCTTTAATTTTTCCAATAGTCTGGGTAATGTTTTTATGAGTAGAGAGTAATAAGACTCCTATGTTTATTTATGAAAATTATATTCTGAATTTTCTCGAGGAGAGTTTAGCATTCACTTAACAACACCTAATCTTGTTAAGATCTGGGGTCTGTTTTTCTTTACTCCAAAGGCCAGCGTGTACAATAAGAAGATATCTGGATGTGGTTGGATTTATAGAGTATCCACTCTATTGTTCAGCTATGAAACATATATTATTTATTATATTTTATATTCGGGGTGATTTCATAACTGCTTGAAATTTTATTTTTTATTCTGTTATAAAGAACGTAATGAGACAGATGGATTGGCTTACTTAAAGTACATACGAAGTCAATCAATTAAAAACGCTAATTTGAAGGTAAAATAATTGATATTATTATATGTGTTTCCTAATGATCGTGAGGTGCTCCTCCGTTGGCCGGGTGCCATGTCTGCCGGCTGCGGCAAATGACGCCTGCACTCGCTCTTTGTACTGAGATCGTCCCCCAATTACCCCTCCATATCCAACTATATAATACGACCGACTAGCCGAGTGGATTTTGGCATAAACCATCTTCCGCGGACGCCTGATTTTCTCAGTTGCCAGAGAGTTGTGGAGCCGTCAAGTACGCGGAAAATTTGGCCCATGTAATGCCGTAAAGCTCATCGATTTCCGCCGGATTTTTGCCACTAATTTGCCAGTAATTGCTATCAAAGAAGTGAAATCTCAAGTGCAATTTGCCAAGTATTTTCGACCCCCAACATTGTTCTGTGAAAGTTACGAAATTGCACTTATTTTTCGGTGCTGCCTCGCAATTTGTGACCAGGACCAGGCGAATCCGACTATAAATAACCCAGGCAAAGGGTGAACAAAATTTTGATGTGTACTCGCAAATCAAAAAAAAAAACAACAAAAATGTTCACTAAATTCTTCAAAATTTGCCTGTGCTATTGTTGTAAATTGGCTATTTTAACCAACTGACTGCAGTTCGAGGCGGGCCAATAAATAATTAATTAATGGCTTTCGTTCTCGTGTTCATTTATTTGTAGACTACTTAACAATTTTGTTTAATCAACTAATCAAATGGGTAATTATGTGTTTTATGCCGCTTTTAACCTCATTTCGATATCGAACTAGAAATGGAATGGCTTGTGGCTTGATTTTTGCATCGAACTCTCTTACATAAAATACATATTACTATTATTTATAATACAATACAGAAAAATTTGTAAAGTTTAACGAAGCTTTTTGAGTACTGTACTATTAATATTTGAATATTACGAAATAAAATGAAATCCTCTCCATTGTCTGCCAAAACGTGTAACAGATTATGCTAACATTTCTAAAAATGGTCCGGTTTTGAAATTATTTGAATATCTAATTAAATATAAAGAAGATAAAACTTAAAGAAAGCAACCCCTAATTTACGTTAATCTTGCAATTTTGTAAAAACATTTACAATTTGGTAGAAACAGCATCGAAACGTGACTAATCAGGAATGCCTCGTAGAATGTTGCTTGTCTCATGAATGAATGCTTCTGCTTCTTATAGACGTCACCCGCAAAATACTCCCACGACGACACAAACCGGCGCCAGCCTGCATATTTCCCATAGATAGAGCCAGAACTACACGGACCCAGAGAAACTATATATTATAGAACAGAACACACAGACAATTCCCCGGCTGATCCGATCCAAGAGTTAGGCCAGTGCCACGATGGATAATTGGAATGTTTTGGCAGCGCAAACCTCATCGCAGGCCATCGGACTTCACGATTCTGGGGTGGTGAAGACGCGACTGGTAAGTATGTGCTATGGGATATAGTAAACAAAACAAACCCAGCCGACCGATCGCGTGTATATAGAAATCTTGGCAACAAACAACACGCGTATCTATATGCTTTTGCTTGCACTGGGAAATAAAATAGATAGATATAACAGACATAGAATTTTCTTTTTAGCTTTATAAGCACTACTTTTTAATGTGTGTATTTTTTGGATATGGTAGCTTCTAAAATATTAGAATGGAAAGTTAAAAAAATGTTACAATTTAATATACTGTATTTCCTATTGCGATACACATTTTAAAAAAATAAATAATGGATTATGGGAATAATGAATTTTTGTTTGGTCAATATTAAAAATTTTGTTTAAAGCTTACTTAAAAATGGATAATATTTAGGACTCGATATTAAAATGGATCATATCTTAAAAATGGATAATATTTAGGACTCGATATTAAAATGGATCATATCTTTCAAATTATTTGTTTGAGTTAATACAAGAAGTTTAAACTCGCTCTTGTTGGTTGAAGTGGTTTATTTTTCTGTGCAACACCGGGTGGGTGGTTAGGTGGTCGGGTGGTTCTGGGAGAGTGCGTGAGTGGTGCGGTGCCCAAGAACAGCTGATGAATCCGAGACAGATCTGCCACTGCTCTCGTTACTAGCGCTCGTCTATAAATAGTGGCCTGGTTCTCTTGAGTCTATTGCCTGGCGGTTCTTTTGGAGATTCCGATGTCGATGGGATTCCTTCTCGCAGTAGCGCGAAAGTAGCTCAGTCCGACGGATATTCAGCTGGCAGACCAGACCACGCGTAGTCTTCTATATTTTATATAAGCAAGTGCTTTCGAATCGATACTATATACCCGAGTGGCCTGAGGAATGGATATTTCCACGGATATCTGGGGTCAGCTGGCCGTCGAGGCTTCGCAGGTTTACCTGTCCGATGGCACAGTTCGCAGTCCCTTCGCCGATACGGTACAACGAGTTTTAAATATTACTTTGAGTCCTCACTTACTTTCCCGAAAACCAGGAGAGAATATCCCTCTGATAAAGAGAAATCCGCAAAATGCACTCAAACCAAAAATATAAAAACCATTTGAATATATGAACAACTATATCGAACATGATAAAAACATTTGTGTGAAATTGTGTGCCTATTCTCATTCAAATAAGAAATCTAATTAAATAAATAGCTATATTAAACCATACAAAAATATTCTAAATTAATATTTGAATAATCAAAAAATAAATTAAAATCAATTTCATAGAATTTTACCCTCACCAAAAATTGAATACTCTGTTTGAAATACAAATAGATGTTCTCCAATTCTTTTGATTATTTCTAAAATGAATACAAAAAGTATAATTAACCTGTACTTGAAATTAATGTGCATAATTTTAAGAACAATTTTACTATTTACTATTTATAAATAAAAAGTTGTAGATTTTTGGTAACCATCCAAAAAGTTTTATATTTCGTTTAATTTTATTCAAATAAGTAGGAAAATAGTGCTTGCGTTTTATGAATATCTATATATGAATTTGAATTTCTTTTCTGTGTATCTTAAATATTTTTCTCACCCGCAGACCATCGAGAAGCTGCCCGACAAGGTGCTGCTGCACATCTTCTCGTATCTGTCGCACCGCGAGATCTGTCGCCTGGCCCGGATTTGTCGTCGATGGCGCCAAATTGCCTACGATACGCGTCTTTGGAAGAATGTTTCCCTGCGTCCGGAGGTGTCTGGACTGCATGTGGGCTCCCTGGAGATGCTGCTCCAGCTGATCTCCGTGCGATTCGGTCCTACTCTCCGTTATATAGAGCTCCCCATCGAGCTGATCACGCACACTGTGCTCCACGAACTTTCTGCCAAGTGTCCAAATCTCACCCACATGCTGCTTGACTTCTCCACGGGTTGGTATTTCAGCTGATCATGGATTAATTGTTTTATTTAATTAAGTATTAATACTTTTCAGCCATGCAGTTGCACGATTTCAGTGAGATGCAGGCCTTTCCCACCAAACTCCGTTACATGTGTGTCTGTCTCTCCGAAGTGATCTTCATGGAGGGCTTCATGCGCAAGATCTACAACTTCATCAACGGACTGGAGGTGCTCCATTTGATAGGAACCTATGAGAAGTGCGAGGAGGAGGAGGAGGAGATCTACGAGGTCATCAACGTCCACAAACTCAAATCAGCCACGCCCAATTTGCGGGTGATCAATTTGTACGGCATCAACTTCATCGACGACTCGCACATCGATGCCTTCAGCTCCAACTGCATTCAGCTGGAGTGTCTGGCAGTTAACTTCTGCAACAAGGTCACCGGTTCCACTTTAAAGACCTTGATCCAGAGATCGAAGCGCCTGACCTGCCTGCTGATGAATGGCACTAGTTTGAAGTCAGAGTTCGTGATGCAGGCCGAGTGGGATAAGTGCGCCCTGCAGGAACTGGACATCACGGCCACGGATCTTTCGCCGGAGTGTCTGGTGGATATGCTAACCAGGATCCCGGCCTTGAAGTTCCTGTCAGCCGGACAGATCAATGGATTTAATGACGGCGTTTTGAAGCAATGGATGGAGTCTGGAAGTACAAGGTGGGATAAGACACAAGTTGTACATGTCTACGACTTTGTATATAATTTTGTTTACCTTTTAGATCCCTTATTTCTTTGGATCTGGACTCTTCGGACAACATCACGGATGAGGGACTCCTTAAGTTTGTGCAGCGTCAGGGTCACCAGCTGAGCGCCTGTTGCCTCTCCGGAATGCCGCACATCACAGATCAATTATGGATGAGCATTCTTCCATTGCTAGGCAACTGCAAGTAAGATATATTAAATAGAAAATTTAGATGAATAAGAAATTGATTACCTCATCCTGTTAGGATCATTGTCATGGGCACCGCTGAAAAGCTAGGAGTCAACATCCATGTGGACCAGCTGATGGACACCATCGCCTCCAATTGCGGCAACTTGGAGCGCCTGGAATTGCGTTGGGATCCCGATAACCTGCGATTCTCCGACAAAAGCCAAAAGGCCATCGATATACTGCGTGTCAAATGCCTTAAATTACGCTGCATGGTTCTCAGGTGAGTTGGCTTTAATTTATAATTTTGTAGCTTTTTGGTAAAATTATTTTGTTTCCAGTGATGGTCGTTATTATGAGACGGTTAAAGCCAATTTCGAACGTGCCGATCGCATCACCGTGGTCCGTACTACCACCTGCTGCCGTGTGTCCCCATATCACCTGCTCCGCAACTATAATGATTTGATTTTCAACTAAGGAATTGATTTTGGCTAGTAAACTCAGTGCGTTTCTAAGCTGAAAGAAAGTTTACGAAAAATGGCAAAGAAAAATTGACAATGCCAGCAAATTCTAAAAGATTCTTAAAAAATTAAACTAATTTGCTCTGAAACGCACTGTAATTCATGTTAATATTATTGTTTACCGAAATCTAAAAACCCATACCTCTAGTCAAAAGTCAACACAATTGTTTCTGTGTGTTTCTCTTACATTAGACTGTTTTTGATGTTTTCTGTATTTTCCGCTTCTTTCGTTTAATTACATTAAATCTAAATAAACGTACATAGGTAATTTAAATAAAAACAAAACAAGGATTTTCTTATTCAAGTTATCTTTACATTACAAAATTATACAACGCAATTTTTCGTTTTGCTCTCATTTTTCATCTATGTTGAATTCGTGTTATGTTTTTAACTAGATTTACTTGGTAACTTGATTAAATCATTTTCAGACTTCACCACATAAAATGTTTATCGTTTTTTTCTTTATCCGCTGATGGTATTTTTACACTGTTTTTATCCGTTGCAAACTTAGGGCTACATTTTTTTGTGTGTATTTCAACATTTTTGGATCAACTTTTTACCATAAACTTAACGTACATAGATCTCTGGTTCAATTATCGTCTCATTATCGTTCAGCGCGCTATTATATGCATGGTATATAATTTAATTAAGCATGGCTGCGTGTTTTATATATATATACGTAAATGTCTGTGCCTATGAGGATCGAAGGTGTTTTGTTTGTCGTGTGTTTTGTGTGATAGAAAGTGTGTCGTCGTGTTGTAGGAATAAATTGCTCTTGAAAGGAATAGAGAGGCCTTGGATCGCTACAAAGATTTGCAATTTTTACATAAGTACACTAACACACAGAACATATCCAAGTGGTAAGATATAGAAGATAAACAAGGTACGCCGAGCGCTCCCGTTCCGATTAGATCCGATTACTGCTGGTCCTGCGACATCCGGAACATGTGCGTCGTATTGCTGGCCGCTGCCGTAGCCACAGCAGCTGCAGAAGTGGCCGTTGGCGGAGGAGGTTGGGCGGATGCTGTGATAAAGCTGCTCTCACTGCTTCCGCTGGCGCTCATTCGCTGGGTGGCATTGCTGGCGACGTTGGCCAGGGACCTGGCCTCGCCAACAGCCGCTGCTGACTCCACAATGGCCGCTGCTGCCTCCGCCCCGATCGTCGCTGCTGCATTTGACGAGGTGGTGGCCACCTCTGGCATATCAACGGGAACCCGCTCGGGGGAACGTCGCGGCGCACCAGCGTTGTTTCCGTCCTGCAATAGCAAGGTTTATATTTATTAATAATAATATTAATTGTAACATTATTTTAGGTCTTAGTTTGCGCTTTTTGTTTTGAAAAAGATTGCTATAATTTCTGTCCCTAAAAACTTTTAGAAAATAAAGTAAATACTAATATATGTATCCCTTGCTTGGGGATAAAATAACATATGTGCATAATTTATGGGTCGACTGTTTTAACCGTTATTTTAACATGATATTTTAGTGTATGACTAATGTTTAAAGGAAGACGTTGATATATGTATATTTAAATAAAATTATCCCTTCTTTTACTCACGTCTCGCGGGTAGATACGGAGTGGCTGTTCGGCCTGGGCAGCCGCCGCTGGCTCCACTTCCTGTGCATTCTCCTCCGCCTTGTCTGTGTACATCATGATCTCATGGCACAATGGGCAACGATCCTGGACGTACAGCCACTTGCGTAGGCAGACGCCATGGAAGAAATGACGACACCGCGTGATCTTGGCCGAATACATTTCCTGAATAAAATAATGGGATAATGAATATAGAATTGAAATTGTAAGGCAAAACCCACCTGATAGCAAATGGCACAGACATCGTCAAATGCCTGCAGTTGAGCAGGAGTTGCCTCTGGCAGGGCAGATATTTTGTGGACCGCCGAACGCCGCTTCATGAATACCGACCATCCCGCCCGGGCCTCGCACCAGATGTTAAAGTAGGCATGGATGCACATCATAATCGCTCTGATGGCGCCGCCTGTAGCATTTTGGGCTATCAAGTTATAGTTATCGGTACACAAAATCAATTAAATAAAAATATTACATGCACACACAGAACAGAAAATCTGGACGCGAAACGATGTGGATTCGAGATTCGACATCCGGATCCGATGCACAAATAGGCCAATCGAATGCGGCGATGGGTTTGCTTACTCATGTGTTAATGTAACAAGGACGATGGAGGCTGGCCATAAACTTACCCGATTCAAAGATCAGGATCCAAGCACCGTTTATAAACAACAGGATTCCGAAGCAGAATTCCACAGAATTGCCGAAAGCACGCACATAGTATAGGTAGTCGTCAAGCTTTTCCCAGAAGAATTGGCGTCGGGCGTCCAGCAGGAAGAGTGTGTAGGTGGCCAGCGAAACGAGCACCTGAGAGACAATACGTAGTTAGTGTTGACAGTTTTTAAATTTCGTGTATGAAAAAGCAAAGAAAAATTAAGTTTATACACCCTATGGCAAACCTACTAGACTGTATCATAAGTAATAGCAAAATAATGCCAGTTTATGAATTATTCGATATATTACTGAAACAAAACGCGCCATATGCGTAAATTATAACATTTAACAAAGAAGTTATTTCGATTTTGCTATTATTTTCGATCGTTCCTATGGCAGCACTTTAAATGGTATTGCCCTGGGCAAGTTATCTGCCGAGACAGAAGAGAAAGTTGATATTAATTTTCATATAATGTGTACTGCGTTGTTTTTTACTGGAATAGTAAGTGTATAATTAATTGGCTTATATCCAAATGGCTGACTTAACCAGCATCAAAGAAAAACTCTATATAATATATGTATTAAGTTTTCAGCCAATAGTAGTTTTCATAGTGCGTAATGGGTTGCGTTTTTAAGTTGTTATTTTAAAAGGTAAGCTAAAAATTGGCTTATTAATCTTAAAATTTTAAAAAAAATATATATAAATGTCGTGATAAAATTCAATGCAAAAACTACTGTATTTGAGGAAATTTTAAATTGTTATCAATCTTAAAATTACAATTTTTAATGGGATACTCACCTTGACTATCACCTCGACGGAGAAGGCAGTAACCGCCAGAAGCCAGGTGGAGATGGATCGCTGTGACCAGAGGTAGTAGAGGAGGGACACGGGCATCACCACGAGGAAGGCGCAGACGGTGAGGGCGCGCACATGGCGTTTTCGCGACGGATTCCGTGCCGCACTCAATGACATCAAAATGGGAGAGACTATGTTGTGCAGGAAGTGCAGCAGGGCGGTCATTAGCAGGCACAGATTCCGGCACAACCTAATGAAGCGTTTGTCCGGCGAAAGGGAAGTCAGTCCCGTCTGCAGGGCCAGGATGTAGAAAAGCACTGCTGAGACAGTGCCCAGCGACTTCTCCTCGTCGTTGTCGTAGGTGAGCAAGTACCACTGGAAGCCTCGTCCGATGTAGTGGCAGATCATCGAAATCACGCCCGTCATTCCTAAAACCGCCGTCAGAGTTTCACAGCCATCAACGAGAAGCTTCTGCGTAGCCGGCATCAGTTCCAGTGGCTCCTCGGACTCCGTCGTGGCCAAAGCATAGCCGCCTTGAATAATCCTATTAAATTTATGATATTATTAGTTTGTTACTAAAATAATTAATGAATAATTAAAAAACAAGGTGATTAATGGCATTGTTCTACTAGCACATTAGCGCAGTAAGTGTAAAAATTAGACTGCGCTATGTGCATAGATAACATAAATTCAAGCAATATATCTGGACATACCTGATGGTCCAAAAAACCCTCAGCACATTGGGCACATTCAGGCGCTGCCACTCGTTTTCTATTAGCGCAGACAGTCCAAAGTTGGACACAAAGTTCATAGCGTACTGATACCCATTGTAGACCGTTCGACTGGCCTCCATGGCGCTGTGCATCAGCGTGATCTTCGTGAGAATGATAGGAGCGAATCCGGCCACAACCGGCAGGTGCTGCACCATCTTGGGCGGCAGTGGAAGCATGGCCCCCAGAATTGGACTAGCAAAGATTATGGGCATCCATTTCTGGAGCATCTCGAACCTCGGACCCAAGTGGATGTAGGCGAACAGCATGCCCATGAACCACTGGGCCATCAGATGCGGCGCCAGCGACATGACTACCCCGCCCGAATCCAGCAATCTCGTGGTGTTCAGCGACATGAGATCCTCCAGTATGCTGGGACTCCGCTCCATCAGCGCCAAGGCGCTCACATTGGACCAGTAGGACAGGAAGGTGAGGCCGAGCGAGGTGAGGAACATGTAGACCATCACCAGGTGACGGGTCCACAGCATAAAGATGCAAGCGGCGGACAGGAAACCTGTAATAAAGCGAAGAAAATTGGTCAAATATTTACGTTTTAGTGGTGTTCAAAGTGCGTCCGATAAGCGGCCTTTGGAATATTGGTTTCGTCAGCAGGTCAAATTCAGTGAACTTTAAATAATTTTATTGATTGTGTTTACATTTTGGTTGCACTCAAAATATAGCTTGAATTTTGTGATATGTTGAAGGCTACGATTATTTACTTCAATCGTATAAATCATTAAACTGTTAACTGAAATAAGCCTTTGACTGAATTCTGCAAAAACTACCATTCAGAACGATAATTCTAATTAAAATAATAGTTAAAAACTGTTTGATAACATGTTATCTCCCTTTACCTGCCTATCTATATTTATTTTAATCATTCTAATCACCTAATTTCCTAAAAGTACCTTTAAAATATTCGCAGTTACCTGTGATTCAGGAAAGGGAGCTTAGGTAATAATGATTTTGCTAATATCTGCTAGAAATCTTTGTAATAAACAAAATTAATTATGTTAATATATTGCCTTTCTTTTGGTACACAAATTTGATCTATTTACCATAATAAAAAAACCTGTTGTATCGTACAGTGGCTTTTGATATATGACGTGTAAGTCTAGTCCCTTACTTTAAAACTGGTGGCCTAACTATATCAATAGTCAGTAATAATAAACTAAGGTCTATATTTGAGAACATAAACATTTGACATATTTATTACAAATGTTATTTATGGTTTATGCATTATTGGTCATTCATACTTGTACTATAAGGACCGACGAGGATAAAGTACTGAAACTACTTGATATGTGGAATACATATATTGGTGGTTTTTAAAATGACGTGTAAGTTACCTCCCCTAGTAGAATTCCATGTGCAATAGGTAAGAAAAAGTGAACCTTTAAGATTACTCACCAAACAGGCAAATTACGAACTTGACAGTGGTGATGCTGAGCACATGCGCTAGCGTTTCGTCGTGGGATAGTTCATCCATCAGGGAGTTGAATCCGGAGCTGAGCATTCCGTGCGATTGCGCCGATCTGGAGGCATTTTCGATCGTCTGTTCCAAGGCAGATTGAGCAGTTCCCGCGGCGGATGTGGTCATTGGCGAACTACTATCTCCTCCGAGGCCGAAGAACTCCTTGATGCTGGCAAAGGGATCTTGGTCCGACTCTGGTGGGGATTCCGTTGGAGGGCTATCAGTGGCAGGTATTTCGGGACCCTTGTCCGGATAGAGTCGCGTGGGCAGACCCATTCCGATCCTCAGGATCTCATCGATAACCATCACCGGCGGAACACGCATCATCACGTCCACCAGACCCAGAACCTTTGTCCTCACGGACATGGCTGCTTTTCGCCTTTCTCTTTTTGGCGGCTATTGCACAAAACTATAGTCTATATAGGCTATAGTTTGCTGATCCCGCGTGACTCGGCAGTAATCGCAAACCAATCAAGCTCCAATCTGCATTTGTTGTGGCCTTCGTCTTGGATTTCGCAAAAAAAAGGGGAATGACGATTTTGGTTTTTGTGTGGGTGAGAGCTCTATCTGTGTGCGTGTTAGCAGGTGCAAAAATCTCGCTTGTAAGTCTAGAAACCTAGTGTTATAAGGTAGTTTGCGGCAGGTGGTTGTGGGGGGTAAAAGTCTCAAGAATTTTTCTTGAATTTTACACTTTTTCACAATTGGTTTTTGTGTTTTTCTGCTCTGCTTCTCCTCCTCCTTCTTCGCCCCAGCTATCGATAGGCCCTGGCTATCACCGATGTGTTGCCAGTGTTGGCCAACGTATGTTTGCACCGCTATCGATAGACCGAACCAGCTGTTCCTTTGGCGCGCGGTCTGCTATTTTCGAAATTCGGCTTGCAGTCAACGGATGGTTCGGCTTTTGTGTGCGTGTCGGGCGGGAGTACTTGAAATTTAAATTTAAAAAATTTTAAAACTACTTTCGAAAGGATCTGGCATAGCCTTCTTTTTGATACCGGCTCAATGTAAGTGGTAATTTACATTAGAATAGAAATAACTTAAATTTGGTGTACCAATATAAACTTCATTTTGTGTTATTTAAAATCAACTAAGGCCAACAGCAAACACAAAGCCGAAGAATGGAAGACTATTTCATTTTTTTCAATCAAATTTTGATTTATTAACCCTTTAAGGCTCTATTTTAAATCAGACCTAAATAAAAACTAATAAAAGGCTTAAAATACGTACCGATAATCCGTTACATTTCAAATACCAATTCCGATATGATACTGTTAAATTTAATTAGCAGAACTGTTAAAAAATCGTAAGCCAGTGTTGGTTAATGCTTATCTATATCCGACGCAGCTGTTAAGTTGGCGCTTTGCCTCGAAATTTAAGTCCAATCAGTTTGCAGATGGCTCGCTGTGAAAAACCCAATTTACATAACATATTATCACTTTTATAATTTCCCAATTTAAATATATTTTTGATATATTTTTAATTTAGTATTTTTTTTATTATTATTTTTAACTAAACTGACTGAATGAATTATTATTAACTCATGACCTTTATAACATAAAGTCTTCGCTATGTATCTTTAATAAAAATACTATTTTAACACAAAATTTAAAAACTTTTAAAAAATTCATCTATGAATTTTTGTTTCTATTGATTATAATAAAAATTTAATGTTTATTAACGACAGAATTTTCCCATCTAAATGTTTAAGCAAATATGTAAATAATATAAAAAGTATGGGCCGTTTTTTGAAAATTTCATTAGAACCCGTTTCCGGCTCACATATTATTTGAAATGCCCGCAGTTCCTAGTTCTGAAAGCGATTCCCGGTTAAACATTTCCTGCATTCTTTCGAATGCGCCCAATTCTAGTCCGTACCCGCAGGCCCCCAAAGTCATTTACGTGAATTTCCTCAATTGTTCGGTCATTAACTTTTGCCATTTTGAACCTTAATTGTTGTTCCTTCTTGTTTGGCTCCTAAAACCCCAACCCTTCCCTTATGCAAATGCACAAATTGAGGGCAACGGCAATGCAATGCAGACCGAAACTCTCGTAATTATGCGCAATTGTTTAGCGTTTAGCTCAGAAAGTTCTAACATAATTGATTTTTCATGCCGCGCCTAAGGAATTTTAAACAAACTGCACTCATAACAAACAGCCCCTTGTTTTTATGTCGAAAAATGCATGCTTGTCGATTATTTTTGAAGAGTAGAGTATTTGGGGTAGTTTAGATTTGGTTTGGTATTACTTTTAAATTCATTTAAGAGACTACTCGATAAGGTTCAAATTTGTAATAAAAATTTTCAGCCAATTGGTATGTTAAAATTGAAAAACAATTGAATAAAATTAAACATAAATTTCATAGATTCTAGTTGGTTTGCTTGAAGTTAGTTCATTTGCAGAGTAAAATATACTGTAAAATTTATTTTACAATATTGTTAAAAAATCAAATTGATGTATACTTTTTGTAATTGTGTGATTGAATATTAACAGGATAAAACTCCAAATATTAGAGTTTCTAATGTTCACTCTCGGGCCACATTACCGATTTGTAAGTCCCAACTAATTTGCATAGTTTTCATCGGTTTTGGGCCAGCGATTCCTGTTGCATACTTGAAGGGGCAGCAAATTGCACAAATTGCGCTCGACTGCAACTTTAAGTTTTTTTCTTAGAGGACAGGCGAACAGTTAACACTCCCAGCGGCACTGAGCTCCCAATATGGGCCTCATATATTTAATGAAATCAGTGTAATTGTCATTGCTGTGAGCCGGGGGAACCGGGAGCCGGGTCCTCGATATATATGTGTATATATGGAGCCCAATACGATCCAATCCCGAACCGATCCTCTCTCTTGCGGGTCTCACGCATGGCAATTGTATAATTTATCGCTCCAGTTCTAATCGGCAGCTGTCAGGAAGACAGCTGAGCAGGCTGGCCGATCTCGGGGGAACGATTTAATTCGCTGGCCATATAAGTCGGAAATTTGTACGTTGATTAACGCGCCAATCGTTTTACACAACAACGTACAAAGTGTCGATGGTCTCCATGTCGTAAAGCCCCGCGCTTTGCCTCGTTTTTCCTCGCTTTTTAAGCGGCTCCAATCGCAGTTTCATTTTCCCCGTCTATGTGTGATTTTATTACACTCGGAGATACACAAAAAGAAATTAAATGATTCGATTTGTTTTCATTACGCAAATAACTAGATCCTTCCAAGATTTTATGAGCAGAAAAAATAGTATAAATAAAAAGTCCTTTATGACTTCAAATATCTATTTAAAATGTAGTAATAAAAGGGTGGTCTTAAAATTTAGCTCTTTATTAATTTAATATTAGTACAATAAGTAAAGTTGGTTACCGTTTAAAAAGTTTTCAATTTTTTTATTTTTCTTACTGAAGCTCTTCCTATATTGTCATTTTTGTTTCTAGGTAGCAAAAATACCTTAAGCTTAGGCGAGAAGCCTACAAATTGTAACACTTTTAAAAAGAGAGGTAAGTGTTTGTTTGCTGTATAATAATTTATTCTATATTTATTATTAATTCTTTAAGCCTTTTAAATTCTTTTAATATAATTTTTAAGATGCAACCAATTAATTTGTACGGTTCTAAAAACGTCTAGAAACATTAAAATTTTGTCTTTATTATGTCCCAAGCAAGATAAAATGTATTCATTTTTCTCTGTGCATTCGAGTGGCCAGGAACAGGACCTATATGCGATCATGTGAACCCAGTGCAATGCGTTCCCAGCATGATTACCACTCGCAGATAAAATATAGAAATAGGCAGCTGGAAACCTGCTGGGACGCCAAATGAATTAGCTGCCGTTAAAAATTCAGATGGGGCTGTAAGTGATTCTCTCTTGAGATCATGAGTTCCAAATAACCTGCAAAAATAAATTTATTTTTTATAAACTTATAAAAGAGGAATATATATTTAACTTGGAATTTTATTAACAGACGAAAGCTAAAAATTTATTTTTTTATAAAATTTTTCTCATGGCATTCCTTAAAATAATATACCCAATATTATACCCTGGAGGGTATCATAAATTGGCGAAAGGAAACTTCATATTAGTACCGATAGCATCGCACATCTGGAATATAATAAGTACCAAAATCACTGTAAGAAAGCTATTAATCAAATAATTACTGGTAAGCTTATATGATTTTTTAATTTTGTAGCCAGCTTAATAAAATTTGCGTTATTTTCAATTTAATTAATTACAATTTATAGTTAAGCATGAGCATTTTTTCAATATTTATTAGTAACGCAAATTTGATAATCTTTTCTTGATAAATTTGTATAAAAAATTATTTAAGAATAATTAAAATGAACTGCAAAACTATTAAATGCTTTAAAAAAATATTTAAAAAAAAATAAATCACATACATATATTTCAAAATATTTAAGTAAAGGACTTAACTAAAGAGTGACACTTTTATTTTAAAATCTAAGGAATACCCATACTTTCGACTAATGTTTAAATATTCCTTCCAACTCAAAGCATATGTCACCGTATTATCTCCGGCTTATCCCCACTCTCTTATTTATTCCCTTTGATTTAATTGGATGCCACTTGGTACAAAAGGACCCCATACGATTTTTGAGTTTGTCATAATTGCCTCCCTGCAGAACCCTTTCTCGTTTGTTATATTGAAATGGATTTTGGCCAAATCCAGTTGGTGGTAGCAGTAGAAGGCCCCAAAAACGACGGCCCAATTATCTTTTGCATTCGGCGAATAATTAGGAGCTTGATTGACATGCGGATAAGGAGACATACACTTGGAATGCCATAGCAAATTATCGAACGGCTACTGTGCTGCTCCTGATCCACAAAAATCAAAGGCCGTAACGACAGCGACAGGAGGCTGGAGAAGATGAGGGGCGGGGAGCGAGGTGCGGTGAGGATCGGGATGCGGATCGGGATGCCGTTGAGGACGACAACGACGCCTTCCATTTATTGGCTGATGATGCTGCGCCTTTGTCTGCACATAGAGTGGTAATCTGATGCTGCGACCGATACAGAAGCCGCTCTGAAACAATGACCAGACTGCCGGACCAGGCCGGGATCGAAACCCGTTTCTGGCATCGCAGCAATTACAATATGTTTAACTACGTCAGCGCCTTATCTGCGGCTCCAAGGACTTGCACTTCGAGAAAAATGGGGATCTTTAATAATGCTTCTCAAATCCCTATTTTCTTTATTCAGTAAAACTTTTTATTTAAATTGTATTTATGTGGGATCATTTGACAAACGCAAAATGCTTAAAAGAGCTTATATAAAGAGATATTCGATTTATGTATAAGTATTTAACTTTGATAGTCAACCAAGTATTATTCAAATAAAAATATGGTTTAATACACTAATAAAATCTCTTCAATTTTTTTGTACTCAAAACTGATGTTAATACCTACGAAATTTTACCAAATACTTTTCAAATGATATAGTTATCCATTCTTCGCAATTTACATTTTCGTTTTAGATATATTTTTAAAGTTATAATTAAAATAAAACAAGAGAGAACGCTATAGGCGAGTGACACGACTATTAGATACCCGTTACTCAGATAAACAACTTAATATAAATATGCCTTCTTGTATGTTTTTCGCCGCTCGAATTAGCTACCGATTTTTATGTTAAAATCGGTACCCAGGGAACACCTCCAATTTGGCTAACTTGATTTGATTTGCATAGTTCTTGGGATATAGTTCGGTATTGACAAATGAAAGCCATCGCAATTTCCTTTAATAGAAATCCTTATCGAGAATTAACGTTGACTCTGTTGAGCACCTTGGCCAGCTGTTCCAAAGTCATCCGTTAGATGGCGCTATTGTATACGCCATGAAAGGCGGAAATGTAGGCGCTAGCCAGGCTTAAGCGTTTAATGGGTTTTTGGGCGTTAGAGTGGGCGTGGCAAACTTTTATTTAGCCAATCGATAGGTATTGACGAAACAAATACATATCAATTAAAATTTCAAAATAGCATCAAAACTGTGGCCACAGCTTGTGGCTTGTGGGCGTCATAGGGGGCGTGGCACCATTTTGAAACAAACTTGCGCTGCGTAGGAACTCCTAAAATCTACATGCAAAATGCCAATCTTCTAGCTTTTATAGTTTCCGAGATCTCAGCGTTCATGCGGACAGACAGACGGACATGGCTAGATCGACTCGGCTAGTGATCCTGAACAAGAATATATATACTTTATAGGGTCGGAAACGCTTCCTTCTACCTGTTACATACTTTTGCACGAATACAATATACACTTTTACTCTACGAGTAACGGGTATAAATAGAATGCTTCTCTAAAAGACGTTATTCTTTAGTTACCCCTATAAGCTCAAGATTAGTTTACTTAAACCTCAAGAATGTTAAACACTTTAAATATTACGTTATAAATCAGATGTAAAACCTATTTTTATTAAATATTTTATTTCATTCAAAAAATGTATAATTAAATAAAAACTTCACATTTCGCCTGAGTGTAAGCGTGGACTTTTTGGGACCCGCTCCCGCTGCCATCCAGAATTTTTCCCCGGCCATGTCAGTGATTAATCCAGCCGACTGGCTGCCCCATCAAACCGCTTGTTAGCCTGGATTCGGGTTCGGAATGGACCTGGGAGCCGCCTCATCATCGATTGTGTTATCGATGGCGTTGCCGGCTTTAGCCTCCGCTTTTGGGACTCGAACTGGCCCGGAATCTCATTTGCGATTAAGTTCTTATGGCCACTGTGCACATTTCGTGGAAAGTTGGCCAGCAGATCTTTATTGTTCGATTGGTTTATTTATAATAATTAGGTGCGCTGTCCCAGCGACTTTGTTTTGCCTGCACGAAGCAAGCTCCTTTACTGGCTATTTATTTTTTTCTTTTTTTATATTTTATTTATTTTTCTTGGCTTATCGACCAGGTGCTGGCCCATAAATTCTTTAAGCTCGCACCTTTTATTGTGCGCACTCACACACGCTGCTATTTTGTGCCGGCTTCCTTCTGCGCAGATTGCAATCGGCGGCTGCGCATGCGCGAGAACCACAGAAAATGCAGAAAAATAAAGAAAAATACGGCGAACAGAACCTGCACCACCAGCGTTCCTTTGGTAAATTGCTCACATTAGCAGGTTGTACGACTTATTAAGTAAGCACAATTTGCGTGGCCGCCGCCCAAAAAAAAAAAGAAAAGGAAAACACGTCAGCAGGAAAAAGAAAAAAAAAAAAAGAAACAAGAAGCATCGCATCGGATACTGGAAATAATGGGCAGCCGTTAAAGGTGGCGACCAGGAGCCGCCTATCCCGACAAGTGATTGTTTTATAATTGCAATCGCAATTGCAGCTTGCAGTTCGCAGTTCGATCCGCTAAATTGGCCCCGAGGTGTATCGCATCGTATCGCATAGTATCGTATCCTCTGTTGTTGTGGGCTGGTCGGCGAAATTGGCAATCCATTTGAATGAATAATTGCTCAATTACGAGTAGAGCCACCGCCGAAGCGCCTAACGAGTCACACTTGCTGGGCGGAAAATTGTTTTCGAAATTTGTCTGGCTGCGGTCAGCATGGGTGCAGGTAAAACTTAATTGGAGCGGGCTGCAAAAAATCTTCGGCTAAGCTGGATGCATTTTTCTGTGTCTGGTAAGTAAACACGGGGATTTGAGGTTATTTTAAGGGGGCTTTTAAGAGTGCTCTCTGCTTTGATAAAAAGAGAACTTAGGGATTAACTCAATAAATTCGCTCTTTAATGTTCATTATAAACCAAATCGCGTCTTTTTATACCCTTATAATTTCAGTCAAAAGCTTGCAACGCAGTGAAGGAGACACTTCCGACCTAAAAATGTATATATATTCTTGATCAGCATCACCAGGAGAGTCGATCTATCCATGTTCGTCTGTCCGTCTATCCATGTTCGTCTGCCCGGTAGTCCCATAAATTCTGTCCGACTGTCCGTCTGTCCGTTTCTACGCAAATTAGTCCCTCAGTTTTAAAGCTATCTGCTTGAAACTTTCCCAAAAGTTGTCTTTCTATTGCAGGTAGAACATAAAAATTTAAAATTTGGACAAAATTAAAATATATACAAAGTAAAATCTGAACAAATATATATATTAATAAAAAATACAAATAAATTATATTTAATTAATTAACAATTTAATTTTATATAAAACTTGTTATTTCCCTAGCTTGGTTTTTTTAAAACTTCCAAATTTATGTTATTTGACACAAATTTAATAGTTGTTTAAAAAATGTAATAAAAAGTGTGGTTTTACTTTGTTTTTAAGTTTTAATTTTTTAAATTATTTCTTTTTCCGTTTTAACTTATACTATATCTTGAAAAGATATCGTTCTAATCATCATTTCAACAAATGTGAGGGACTTCTCAATATCGTAGTAATCCGAGGTACTCCAGATAATTCCGTTTTTTTCTGATTCATCTCTGTTGCCACTTTTATAGTATATTCCGTTTAACGAGCTGTAATTGAAATGATTTCAGTTTACAATATTTTAATTATGTTTGATAAATACGACTCCTCTTCAGTGCCGATTTCAAAACTATCATAAGCAGCATGGCGATTGATTCCATTAACATCTCGAAGTCTAATATAAAGTTCACAGATTCGTTCTTTAGTCATCCTGTGCAACTTTTCCAGACCAATGAAAAACTCCCCGTTCACGTCCCCAAACCCATTCTTGTAATCCTCCCAGGTACGATTGAAATTTTCAGATCCGTCAAAACGCCTCTGGATTACCGACCATCCAGAAACAGGCGACATGCAAGGGACTTTGAATGGCTTCGTACCCCTTAACTTAATTTGGTAAATTCCATTTTTATTGCCACTGGGACATGAGTCCGGAAAATTTTCGGTAGTTTGCTCGCACTTTGTCTCCATGGACTTGATTTGATTTTTAAGGTTAATGATTTCTACATTTTGCCTTTTTATTTGATCATCTTTCAAGTTAACAAGATCGAAAATGGGTTTATAAACCGAAAAACAATAACCATCGCATTTTCTCTCAGTGCTATGTTGACAAGATCCCGAAGTTTTAACTGAGTCGACATCTGCTAAAGATATGCCAGCATTCGCCAAAAACAAAAACTCTAGAAAACTTAAGCTAAACGGCCCCAATTTCATTTTCATTCGATTGCAAATATGAACTGTTTCACCTTTCTGCCTGCTATAAACTGAGCTTATTAAGAGTGAAAGATTAATTTTTATAAGCTCTTTGTAGCCCTTGAGATAAGGGCTAGCCTTACATGTACTGTACTATCAACATATTTTTCAAGTCTAAAGCATACAAGGTTGCCATTTCAGAATACTTCGATTGAAACTTGAAAACCGCTTATCATTAAATTTCTTATTTTCAATAAAGATTTCATTTGTTTGTTAGTTTGCTAGCATGTTGATAACTAACTTCCATTATTTCCATATTGTATTACATAATACAACTACTAAAAAATTGATTGCCAGTTGTTTGAACTATAAAAGAATCAACTTTATTCGCTTAATCGAAGATACTTGAATTGAATTCTCGACCGAGCAGAGGCAGCGCAGCAAATTAAATACGAAATACGAAATATTTGCGGATCGGTCGATTAAAGCACCCAGATTAGCCAAAGTCAGAAAAGCGCGACAAAAATGGCGCTAAGCCCGCGGAGAGACAATAAGAGACATAAGATATAGTCACAGTAGCTGCCTGGCATTAGGGTGAAATCGAGAAATGAAACTGGACCAGTTTAAGCGGAAGCAACCGCAACCGATGGCTTGTGATGAGGATGGAGCTGGAGCTGGAGCTCTGGATCTCAGGAGCTGGAGCTGCATCTTGGATCTGTGACTTCGACTGGGGCCGCTGTCTGGGGGCACGTAAGAAATTTCATACTAATTGGCATAAATACCAAGTGTTGGGGAGAGAGACGTTGCTCGCTTTGGCCCGGCGACACTGACAGACTGACGAACTGACATTCTGGCGGACTGACATTGAGCCGGAGCAAATAAAAAGTAAACACAATAAAACTGCCTAAGTTAAACCATTATTAAATCAGTTATTTTGGGAGACTTCGGATACTTAACTTAGAAGAAAAATGCAATTTTTAAATTTTTTTATTTGTAAAGTTTTGAAGATAAAATTGCTTTATTAAAAATGTATTTTTAATTTTAAATTCAAAATAAAACTGTTAAAATACTGTAGATAAGTAAATATCCAATTAGAAATCTTCTTAACAAAGTTTTAGTTATTATTTTAAGTTGCAAAAAAAGATAAAGTTTAGTAATCTCACCCTTTTGAATTCCAGATCATAAATACAGAATATTCTTCATAGCGATGCCCCACTGTAAATAAAAACAAAGAGGGAGAGGCGAACGCTTGTCGATGAGATCTTCACCTTGGCAATCATTAATCGTCTGCCAGCGACATAATATCGATGATGGAGCTGTGTCTCCAGCGTCTCTCGTCTAAGCCAGTTTTATTTTTCATTTTATTTGGCTTTGTTTGGTTTTATTTTGTATTTCTTGCGATCGCTCCGCTAGTTGGCCGCGTGCAATGCTGGAATGCTCATCGAATCAATTGAAATTGCTGTGACAACAATAAAAATTCAACTTTGGGGCCTCTTTTTGCTGCGATGTTGCTGCCGTGCCGTGGATGTTGCTGCGGGGCAGCAACAGTTGCTGCTTCCATTGCCCACTGCCATTGCCATTGCCGTTGTTGTCGACGTTTTACCGTCTGGTTGACTGACTGACAATTAGACGTTGCTAAAATGTTGACTGATCAAGCGATTTGTAGCTGTAAATTCATCTCTATTTCGCTCGGCAGAGAGATTTCATGTCTGCTGCCAGGGAATGCTGCTGGTTTTTCTTTATTTCTCAAACCTCCCAACCTAGCAACACTCTTTTTTATTGCCTTTGTCTGCTGGTGTTCATTGGTTCATTGGCTGTCCTGCCTGGCGGCTACTTGTCGCTGTTAAAATCCAATTAATCGAACAATTTACTTTGGTGCGTTTAGCGATGGTGTTGCTATTGCCCGCTTATCTGGGCACGGGTTTGGATGAGGCACAATGGGTGTAGGTATGGTGTCTAAACTGCCTCGGAATCTACCAAAATTTGCGTACTCTTGGAGTGTTCTTTCGAATATACATTTTAATTACTAATGTTTAAATACTCTTAGCTTTAATACACAATATTGTATTTAAAAAAAATGGAAAACATTAGACGTACCAAAATTAATAACAGAGTATCAATAAAAAAATATTTGCGTTCTTTTTAAAACATGATATTTTTCTGTATGCACTTCATTAAGTAAGCTTATATTTATGATTGTATTATGAAAATTAGTTTATCTAAGCCATCTTTAAATATTTTAGAGCCTGAATCCAATTAAGTAAACGAATTAAAACTAATTAGCCCATTCATATTTATATTAGTATAAATACATATATATCCTAAATCACTAACATATGTTCATCTTTATTAGCTAATTATGCCGCATTTCATGCGATCACTTTCCAGTGAGTCCTATTATTTTCCCGACCTGACCCTTTCCATTTGCTAACGATCTGTAAGTGTTAAGACATAAATTACGAGCCGCCTGGAACATGACAGCGCTACAAAATGTGGACTCTTTCGACCCGGCCTCCAAAACAAATGGTCGGCCACCCCTTTGGCTGGCATCCAAGCATGATTAGTGTCAATTTTTGTCACTTTAATAGCCCCGTTTATGCGCCTCAAGCCCTGGGCCATTCGCTTGGGGCCACGTTCGTTCGACTGCATTAAAAAAGGAAGTGTGCCCTATAAAATAGGCCAAAAAAGGCCGTCTCACTGCAGCGCAACGTTTTCATTAATAGACGCTCCAATATCAAAGTGAAAAACTTCAGAGTCGAGCCGCTACGCCCGCCCCATTAAACCACAAAATTTATTGCGCCAACTAAAACGAAATCTCGGCATATCTGACATCCGAAACGGCGCGGGGAATGATGTGAAGTTGGAGTTAGGGAGCCGAATCCGCGATCCTTGGACCGGGAACAACTTAATTCAAGTGTTGTCACTTTGTCGTGTTCCACAAAATGCTGAAAACGCTGCTCATTAATTTTCAAGTGTAACTTTTATTAGGTATTTAAATGCGTGTGAGCATCAGGCCAATGGCAACATGCCGCATCCCATAAATTCGTCGGGCGGTGCATCTTTTTATGCCACTTCATATACAACATTTGGCCACATGTTGCAGTAGTCGCCCCAGCCAGCGTGTCGCACATACTTGAGATTGCATTAGTCCGTTTACACCCCCCAAAAAATAAATATGGGGGAAAATATCAGGAGGGGGACAACACTTCAGGGGAGTGGAGAGTGATCAATGCCCCCTCATCTGCCCGTTCGCAACCCATTGCATTAATAATCCATAACGCCGGGATCGGCCACTAGAGATGAGAGCGTGAGTTTTGTCAAAAATAATTTTTTAAATGTTATAAAAAATGTATTGCTTCAGCCCGTTTTTTTTGTATTATATTTTCAGGGATTTTGGAATTTTAGTATTTAATTTTAAACACGACTGAACTAAAACTTATTTTTAAAAAATATTTAAATTTTTTCTCTAATAAGACTTATTTCGGTTATGCGAAACCTAAAATTGTTAATATATGTCTTTGATCTTATAAATTAATTTCAAACTATTATTTTTAAAGGCGTCATAAGTTATCTTTCTAATGACACATTTCTCTTAATTGAATTACTATTACAAATATATAAGGTGTAATTTTTTATAACTGGAAATATTATGTTCTATTATATAAAAGTTGTATATAGCACCAGTTCATCTCTAGTTGCCACCCACGGAAAAGGGAATCCGAACTATCCACCTAATGTCGATAAATCAAGACTGCGAGTGGATGGAAGCAAACGAGATGAGACACCTCCACTTCACTTCGGAATATGTAGAGTCCCTACTTGAAAATCGGGTGAAATATTGTCGCTGCTAATGCTGTTAATGAAACAACGTAATTATGTATTAGGAGGGGACGCACGGATATATAGAGCACCCTACTTAAGGGAAAACTCCGGGTCGCGATGCACATTAATTATCCGCCGGAGAGCAGGAAAGTGAAAGTGCGGTTGAAAAGAAAATAATACAAGCCAAACAAACAAACGAAAAACAAAGACAAATACAAATGTTCGGGTTAAGTGATTTGAATGTGACATTATGTATTAAAAGGATTTTGTGTGCTTTACATAATAACCGCAACAAGCGGTTCAAAGAAGCCGACTTCGGTGTTTTTTATACGGGTGTGGAGAAAAAATGTAGTATTTATCCACATAATGTGAAACTTAAAAATAGATGTTCATTGCAACCAATTTGTATAAAGTCGTTCAAATTTCACTTTTGGCAAAATTTTGTAAGCCAATAAAACTTAATTTCTTAGTGCGATTTCCTAAAAGCAACTTTAGAAGTTTTTCAAATATTTTAAAATGTGCTCCCAAGCAACCATTTATAAATATTGAAATACATTTAACAAATGAACTAAGCTATTTTAATTTAGAATAATAATTTGGGGCAATCAACCAATATCTACTGTATAAAACCCCAAGATAAAGCTGTTGATCAAATTGTTCGCAAATTAAGCAGAACAGTTAGCTGAAACAGCAGGCGGTCACCACGCCCCCAAAGAAGGCGGAGGTGTTATGCTTGAACTCATCTGAACTCGAGCGGAAAGTCGACGAGTGGAGCAATCCGCCTGTTTTGTTGTTACTTTTGTCCCGCGGCGTTTGTCATGCGCTTAGATAACATTGTCATTAATCGTTCGTAATTAATTATCGGCTCTGGCCGGGGTTTTATTTTAAAGTAGTTATTATTATAACGAACTGTCAACACCTACTTTTAAAGCGTAGTGGAGCTTCAGCCCCTCCCTTTCGCTCTCTTTTGCTTCTACAAAGTTAGTGCTGTCAGTTTAGCTATTTTATCGTTTTTATTTTGTAAATTTGTTTAATTTTTGGCCTTTCTTGTAAGTTCTTGGGAACTGTTTGCTTTTTATTTCTATATTCCTATCGTTAATTGTTATAATTGTAAATTAATTGTAGTTATTGTAAAGTTTTCTAACTAAAAAATCATTTTAGAACCTTCGAATTTTTATATTTACACACTCTATTACGATCTTTGCTAAATATAAAATCCTTTCAATTAGCTGGTATTAAGTAAAATCATCTATTATCTAAAAATCACTTATAAGCCATAATATTTTCCTGAAATTTAGTCTTATGATAGATTAATTTTGTTAAATGTTTTAGCTTTAATTTTCTTAACCGACATCACAGCTTCCCAATCTCCCATTTGGGTGGTCGGACACTCTGACTGACGGTGGCCCGCCTCGAAAAGTCGAAAACTCGTTTGTCCCGCTCTCCGTTCCCGGCATGTGTAAATGTATGTTAATTTGCCGATCGTTAAATACGAAAATTTGTTGGTTTTATTGTCAGCTGGGCTTTGGCTTTTTGTCTTTTGCATCTTTAATTGGTTAACCATATGGTTTCGATCTGATTTGTTAGCGTTAACCTGTAACTTTGCTTTGGCTTCTTGTGTGGGGTTGTTAAATTAGTGTTTATCAGGCGGACATTAAGGCTTAATTGCGGCTCATCGTTGGCTACAGCAAGTTGGGGGATCGGAAATTAAGGAAAGACAGAACTACATTTCGGTTTATATGACTTTATTAAAATTCCAGAGGTGCATTTTTTGTGTTCTTCCTGGAAAATAGTAAACAGAAAGTTTATAACATTGTTGCAGTTATTGGCCAACTTGGCCAATATTCAGCATTTGTTTGGGTTCTCCTCCCCCAATTTAAGGAAACATTGGCACAATTGGAATTTAATGGAGTCAATTTGGTGCTTGGTGATGCATAAACTGGCCAAAACCAATGGTTTGGTGTGAGTTCTGTAGAATGCGAAGAGTTCCAGAAGTCACAATGAAAACGGAAAACAGAAGATATTGCTGCACAGAGGAAAACATATATGTATATTTTCTTAAAGTTATAGCAGACAAGATAATCTAATAATAAGTTTTGTTTTGAATTTTAACAACGATAAAAATATTATTTAAAAAAGAAAGGCAATAAATAAACAATATTACTAGAAAGTTGGTTAATTTATAGAAAAATACTACCTAAAACGGTACAATTTTTACATTATATTAAACTGTATTATAAATTTCCAATGGATGTAATATAATGCGTACAACCTGTAAGGTTAGATTTTAAGCTGAGCATAAAAATTTCATTTGAAAATATTATAATTTATAAATTCGAGATGTAGATTACAACAATGCTGATCTTTCAGATATGTATAACTAATATTTAAATGAAAGCCGACGGACATTTTTTCCCTGTGTTGTGCCTTGAAGTTGCTCCTGTTGCTGATGTTGCTCCTGTGGATGTTGCTGCTGCTGGCCGCTAACAATGCAGATCAAGAGATGAGCGCGTCCATTTCGGTCTGCGGATCGGCCATTGTTCCATTTGGCATGTTGTTTTAGGAGTTCACTAAAAAGACAAATGTGGTGTGTGGATGCGGGGGCTGAGTTTCGGTTAGTAAGCCAGCCAGCGCGTGTTAGTTCCACTCGTTAAGGATTTACGAGCAATTTTTATCACTTTGAGGATCGCTGACAAATCCGGCAACAACAGCAGCCGGCCAGCAGCAACAATGCAATGCAACATGCGCATAATAATGGCAAGTTGTCCGGCACACACGGATATATATATACGAATAGTCCATATAGTGGATATATGCTATATGCTATGAGCCATGAGACAGGAAGCGCGCTCGGCTGTCTCATCGTTGTCGCTGATGTGGCCAAAAGTGGCCAATAAAACCCCAGCGACGATGTCACCAAACGGCAGCAGCAACTGTTGCTGTTGCAGTTGCAGCAAGCAGAAGTTGCGGCAACGATGACGACGAATTATAGCAAAGTAATCGCAGTGGACACAGAAGTCGCCACTGCAGCCTTTGTCCATTTTGATCATACCCTTTCTAAGGACATTCCAATTTTTTCTTTTTCTTAAAAGTCTCGAAAACTAATATTTAAAAAAATGTATTAACTGTATAGAAAATGTATTATATCATAATAGTACCTCCTGTAAAGATACTGAAGATTTTCTTAAAATGGTTCCCAAGACCCATAATTTATTAAAATAATACATTGGCCTAGAAAGACCTTCATAATTTATTTCGATAATTATTATATTATTTAACAATTGTAAATTTCTTTGTTGCTTTTAAGTTCGTTTGCTATTTTTTAATTACAGTTTAAAAATATTTCTTTGTCATTTTCATCTCATTAATAGTGGAATAGGTTTTTGTTATAAACTAACAAGAATTATTATTATTATTTATTATTTTTATTAAATCCTTAAGGGTATCCGACATTTTTCTGCTATTTCATTCCTTTCTTTTTTGCCTTTACTTATTTATTTCGCATCTTTCTTTTCGTTTTTTATACATTTTCCTTGGCCAATATCGTTGGCGGCTTTTGGCGTTGATTTCCCTTCCAATTTATGTGACATATTGATTTTAAATTGATGATAGTCTATTTTGCGTTGGCCAGCCATCGGAGGAGCGAACAATGCCGAACGAAACCAATTTATTTTAGCCATTTTAAATTGGCATTTTTGCTGCGTACCGGCTGCATTTGGCCAATGCGTTCGACCCGGGCTTATATGACTTCATCAGCGGTTTATTGTCGAGGCAGACGAGTTGGCTGGCTAGCCTGGTTGGCTGGGAAAAACGCGGTTCTGCAGAATTCCCTGCACCATTCATAGGTGCGCATTTAAATGCAAATTTAATTCAATTAATGATGCATCAAATGCAGCCAATGCCTAATTGCCATGCGATGATCGTCGTCAGTGGCTGTAGCCCGTCTGCTGTCTCCTGTTTGTATTTTCTTTTTTATTTTTTTCTATTGCTCATCCTGGAGGATTCTTCGGCTGTCTGCCAAATCAGCAGCTGCTGCTTGACAATATTGATGATTTAAAAGTTGCTGCCGTTTTGTTGTCGTGCCTGTGGCACCATAGGCGTAATTAGACAAGCATTGTGCAAAAGCGTTAATTAAAAACCGCAAAAAGACACAGCAGCCCCAGTGGCAGTTGCCATTTTTCCACCGAGTATTGACTGCCAGCTGCGCCAGCGCCATGACTCCAATCTCACACTTGGAAATATATTTCTTCAAGTCATTAAACTTTAGAAGTTCACTATTAAATCAGAATGAATTAAGTTTATGTGGTCAGGAATATTAATAGAGTGTCACACTAAAACAAAATCATTTTATTACATCTTTAGTTAGGCGTGTATTTCCTCAATAATACTATCTTGGTTTTTATTAAATACAATTTGGGTACTGATTTTTTAGTTTTTAACTTTTGGCATTTAAAATAGAAAGAAAAAAAGTTAGCTTCGTTAAAATTAAATTAAATACGATTTATAAAAAAAATGTTCGCCTTAATTAAAACCAACTAATCTTAATTAGAAATTAAATTACTTTTTAGCTTTTGGCAAAAATATAGAAATAAAGTACTTTAAATAATTATTAAACACTTTAAGTGGGTAAAAATAATTTGTAGTTAGTAAACATTTGAATACATTTAGAATGTGATAAATAACAAATAAATTTAGAAAAATCTGTAATTGCTTGTATGTAAATGTAACAATGGATCTATATTTCAAGGTACCTATATTTGTATTTTATTTAGAAATTTCTTTAGAAATTTTCGTTAAATTACTAAATTCTATTCTGTTCAATCACTAAATTATTTCCAAAATAAATTGAATTTTCATTATTTTTGAAAGTGCATCTTCTTCATTGTCGCCTCCGTAATGAGCTCGAGCATCGATTGCGTAAGCTCTCCGCGGATGCATCTGCTCCAAGGCGCCCGTCCCTGTCCCAAGTCCCGGATTGCATGTCCCCAGGTCCTCAGGTCCCATTAAATACCCAAGTGCAACAGCGGGGGATGGCGCTGCTGCAATCAGTTAATAATTTCCTTTTAAACGATCTCGGCTCGAACTTCGAAGCTGCATGAATGGAGGCCCCATCTTCATGCGTATTTATGAGCCCATCGATTCCTGTTCGCTGTCCGCCCAGCGTTTAAGTGTCTTTGTTTTTGGATTGATTTTGACGCCAAGCGGTGGCGTTAAGGGGAGCCAAACGGCTTGAGAGCTAAATATTCGAATAATATAGGTATTTAAAAGAGGTCGGCTAAGGTGTAAATGTGAAGTTAGGACAAGAGTAAACTGAAATAGTTATTTTTAGAATTATTGTAGAATTTAATGTTAAATAAATTTGAACTTCTACCTCATGCATGCAATGGATTAAACGATGCTTTTGGTACTTATAATTGGTTGAATACATTTACTTGCACAGCAAAATCTGTCAAATATAAACTGTCATTATCAATATCCAAAAATAGGAAAGTAAGTTTTTATAACTTCACTTATTGCAAGTAAAACATAAATTAAGATCCTTTAAATCTTGTAAGGATGATAAGTTCCCTAGTTTTATCCAAGAATGCTGGTAGGCTGCTGCTTTCCCGTGGATCAGCGTTACAATCCCAGTGGCTTCGTGGGCAGAAGACCATGCCGGTGTACGATTACACCTGTCAGAATCCTCCGAAGTGGGGTTACTCGGCCTTTGGAAAGGACCAGAAGACCTGGGGCGAGTGGACCTGTGCTCGGTTGGACGACCTGCTGAACTGGGGCCGCAAGGGATCGCTGTGGCCCGTGACCTTTGGCCTGGCCTGCTGCGCCGTGGAAATGATGCACATCGCCGCCCCCCGATATGATATGGATCGTTTCGGAGTGGTGTTCCGGGCCTCTCCTCGCCAGGGGGACGTCCTGATTGTGGCCGGAACTTTGACCAACAAAATGGCACCGGCCTTTCGCAAAATTTATGACCAAATGCCGGAACCCAGGTGGGTCATCTCCATGGGAAGTTGCGCCAACGGAGGTGGCTACTACCACTACTCGTACTCGGTGGTGCGGGGCTGCGATCGGATTGTTCCGGTGGATATTTACGTGCCCGGATGTCCGCCCACCGCTGAGGCCTTAATGTATGGCATTCTGCAGCTGCAGAAGAAGGTTAAGCGCATGAGGACAATCCAGATGTGGTACCGGAAGTAAATAATAACTTACAAAGAGTTAACTAAATAAATCCCATAGCAATTAATAATAGTTTTGGTTTCACTAGATAAAATTGTCTTAAAAAATATAATTAAGTAAACATATTTCAAGATCTTAACGGCGATGACAAGAGAGATCTGTTTAAGAGTCATAAAGTCTATAAAATTGATTTAAGTTTTGAAAACTTATGCAAAAAAAGAATTTTAATAGGCAAAAAAAAGTACAGTTCCTGATTAATTTTTTTTTGGTAAATATGTAGGAACCCTTCTCGAGTGTTGTAACCTATTTTTAGATTAGGGTTCTTAAGGTTCCCCTTGATCCTACCAAAAGCCGATCTGCTTAACCCAAAAACAGAGTCAAAGAGTTAAGCGCATCAGTTCCAGCATCTCCAGAAAATCCTTAGTTCAAAAAGTCGCTTAGTCAGCGAAAAAGGGCTCGTGCTCACCTGCACTTGAATGGCATCGAGGATCAGTTTCAAGTTCAGAAAGGGATCTCCGGAGAGAGTCCTGCAGACAATGTCCAGAGACAATAAACACTTCTGGCGGCACTGACTCTCAAGTGCCGATGAAATATGAAGGGTTCTTGAAACATATGAAAGGATTTCGTTGTTTGCCTCTCGAACCAAATCCCTAAAATCCTTTTTGCGAATTTGCCGACACCGAACACTTGAACTTTGGTGGGAACATCATTAAATCCTCGCTCGAGTGCGGTGAGTGCATTAAATTATGGGACAACTATCGCATTAGTGTAATCCATGTGCGACACACCCACAAAACTTAGAGTTCGGGCCTGAATGGGAACTCTCGAAACTGAAAGACATGAATGAAGGACCTCATTCATTGGGCCTGGTGAAAAGGATCTGCACTCTAAGGTCGAGACAAAAGCGCAGCAGGCAGCCCGCTGATCGTCGGGGATCCTCGGGGATCCTGGGAATCCGTCCGTGACTCGGACAATTCCAGCGAATAAGAATGGCTGTGTCTGCGTGGAAAAATTAACTTGTCTCAATCGCACAGCAATAAAAATTAACAACAAAGCCACTGGCAACATGTTTGCCTCCATTGTGCAAGCATTAAATAAATTTAACAGCTCAATGACTTGTCGAAAGGTGCAGGGAGAATCCGGAGAATCGGAATCAGTGGAGCGTTCGCGACCAGGCAACCATATCTTAATTAGCAGACCACGGCCTACATTAACCTTAATTTTTTCTCTTTTTTAATTTACCGATTTCTGCTTAATTGCGGCGCCGAGGCGCCAACGAAAAAGCTTTACAGATGCACCCGAAAAATATTTTGGAGTATTTAAATAAACATTTTAATCAACACTTTGAAAGAGTTTACTGGCAAATGTTACGATGTAATGGTCACCCTTTGCAATAAATTTAAGGTGTATTTTTTTTTATAAAATTGGTTTAACTAAGCCAAGTAATTGAAACTCTTAATCAATCGCGGCAAATTTATCCGATTCAGCGAAAATATCCGTAGGTAATTCAAAATATTAAGTTAATTGAATGAAATGTATAAAAAAAACAAAGGGGAACGAATATTATGTTTTTATTTTCTAACTTTAAAGAATAGAATATAATTTATGAATACCCGTCAACCATTTATTTATAGCGTTGGTAAGATTTATTGGTCATTTTTAACATTTTTAATATATACTTTTTTATATTACTGATGTTTCTAAAAAATTAAATGTGCTTTAATATTATTGAATAATTTTAACAAAATATTTCCAGTGAACTTTCGGTGGCCCTTTCACTGTAATTTTCAGTGGACTGTCCAGCGGCGCATGCTCAGGATTTGCACTTGAGTGAAAATCTGGTAATCTGGGGACGGGGTTACGACCACCGAGGTGGGTCCTACCTGCAGATCCACAGCTCGTCAGTGATTGTAACCCCCTTTTCTGGCCAGAGGGTTAGGGTACGGGCAATGTTCCACGGGTCATAAATTACGTCAGACCATTTCGGGCAGATATGCCCAACGAATTGTGTGTTTAACACCTAATCGCCCGTAATGCTCTTTGGCCGATTGTGAGGTCCTCCAAAAAAACTGACTCGCCGCCAAAATGGGTCCAACAATAAACCCGAAAAGCAGCATCTAGTTTCATTCATTCATTCCCTCAGTCATTCTGGCATTCATTCATGGCCTCATAATGAAATTGTTGGATGTCTTCTTAAGTTCTTTCTTATTTTATTTAGGCATTGTGCTCGGGCGGAGATTTATGTTCATGAATGTAAATGCCTTCTTCAAATCTTTTTTATTGGCATTATGCGGAATTGATTTGTTGCCTCGTTGGACTCTTTCATAAAATTATTATCACACCTTGAGAATTCCGACGATCTGATCTGCTTTCTTTTGGGAGAATTATTAAGCTGATTTTAATTGCGTTCCATGCGTTCGAATGCTTTGACCGGGAATCGTAAATCTAATTTAGTGTTCTTTGAAATACAAAACGAAATTTAGACGTTTTCTAATTATGCAACGAACGATCTCTTCTGAGTGGGGCGATGTTTTGTGTGTTGTTTTCGATCGGATTTGATTGAAATTTATCGCTAATGCATTGACTCCGGTCCACGATCTGAGATCCGTAATCTTCTATAGGGCGTTGGCCATGAGTTTGTCAGTCCGCTTCGGTTTACATAAATATCTTGGCCCTGACTCCGTGTTGGCTGCCAATTTTGGTATAAAGTTATGGGAAGTCGTCAGCGCGTTAAGCCGTTATGGATACTTTACAAAGCCATAACGATAGGATCTTGATATTAGTTTTCTATGTGTTGTCTTGGTCTCCCTTCGCTCATTTGTTAAATAAAAGTGAAAATTTGTTATTTGTTGCACTCGGTTTGTCGGTGTTTCCAGCGATAAGAATCTTGATTTATATTACGAGTGTGGTTTATGTAAGATCAGCAAATCGAAGCAAAACTAATAGAAATCGGAAAACTTTTCCCGTAGGTTTTACGGGTTCAATGTCACAGTGAAATAAATAAACATTAATTTAAATTACTAGAAACCCATTCCAAAGGGAACAATAATCAAATTATAATTTGTAAAGGTGTATTTTCTAAATTTTTTAACCTGTATTAAATTGCTTTTATAAACAATATTTCGAACCTCTTCTTTGAGCTCGGCTTTAACGATTTTACTGCTTCGTAATGATCGTCGTCAGTGTGTTGGCCCAAATTAGTCGCCAAGCTGCCAAAACGTTTAGTACGCAGCTCTCACCAGAGAGTTTCTTTCCCCGCCAATTGTCCATTTGTCATGCGGGCAATAACGTTGACATACATTCGGCCCGGTCCTTTGTTTTTGCAAGTCCCAATCCCAATCCCAAGCCCGACTTGTGTTCATTTTCGGGGGGACAGGTCCCGCTGCTCGGCTGCATTGCGCAATAAAACAAGAGTCGCCAAGGAATTGAGGAGGAGAATCCATCATTAATAAGCCCTAAAGTGGCTGCCCGATGGCCGCTCCAGGCGGGCAATAAAAACAATGGCCAAAATGGGCAATGAGCGGCGAACGCACAGCAGCAGCAGCATGTGCACTTGTTGATCTTGTTGTAGTTTTTAATACACTGAAAAAAACCCCAATGTCAATTTAAGGACATTTTAAAATAAACATTACGTTGGAAATTTAATGCTAACGATGGATTCTTCAAACATATTCGCAATCCTTTTTAAATCAGGGAAAATTTTATTTAATATAATGTTTTTAACTTTGATTCAAAAACAAATAAATTTTGCTCTAATATCTACTTGAATAAAATAAGTTAGTTTTTACGATTTTCGGATACATTGTTAAGTATCCGAATATTTGTGGAATATTTTGTTTATATATGTATATAAGAAAGTTTTATTTTTGACATGGTTGTGTGCGTTAATTAATCGATAAAATGCTTTCTTTGTTGGGTCAAACACATTTGTATGTCAGTAATTTTAATGTTCTATTAATTATTTTAATCTTAAAATTAAATGTTGAGGACCAAAAAATAAATATATTTCATATCCCATTTTCCTTGTTGCCGAGTCCCACTTAAGTACACTTTCAAGTTAAACCTATCTTCGTTTCCATCTATTATTTTCCCCAGTGTTCTTCTGTTGCTGTTGCAGCTTGCAAACAAGCAAGCAGCAAAAAGCTGCAACAGGAGGCAACTGGAGGAGGGAAAAAGCCAAACCGCTTTAGGCCATTTAAGGCAACGCAATTAATTATTTTTTAACTGTTTTGTCATTTCGGAATGCAGCAAGCAGCCATCGTTGGCCATCGATTGGTCCTCCTCCTCCTGCCTTTTGGCTCTTAGCCTTTTTTCCCGATTTCCTTTCTGCCTTCCTGCTGTTTGTAAGGACTTTGACATGGCCGCATCACCGCAGCTTTCGCTCGTTTGATCGCTTGATCGGTTGATCGATTGATTGCTGCAACCGGCAACCTGCAATCTGCAACGAGCAACGTGCAACCTGCAATCGGGCAAAAAATGCGCCGAGATTGTAAAACGCGTCTGTAACAAGCCGTTGCGTTAATTTGCCGCTGCCGATTGGCTACCGAAATAAAAAATAAAACAAAATAAATGCCAGGGCAGACATCTCAGACATCAACGAAAATAGAAAGTTTTGTTTTTCCTTATTTTTTCTCAAGACGAGGCGAATAAAAAAATATGCAAAATGCTGAGTATATATAACAAATATAACAAATTAAACAACCAGTTGGCAGTTGGTCTGTGTGCTCGTGGCCGGGCAATAAAGACAATAAAAATTCATACATTTTTCAAGCAACCTCGAACAAGTTGTTGGCCGCCTGGCCGTGCTTATTTGCTTTGTCTGTTTTGATTATAAAAAGCATTCAGCTTTAATTTGTCAATTTCTTAATTGGCGTTTCGTACGTTCCACATGGCTATAGCCGTCTCTTTCGGTGTCTTTCGCTGTCTCTTTTTACCCAGACCCACACACTCAGATACTTACCAGCACAAAAAAAAAGACTGCCTGCTCAGTGATAGAAGAATTTTA
Source organism: Drosophila fuyamai (assembly GCA_018153365.1). Lineage (NCBI taxonomy): Eukaryota > Metazoa > Arthropoda > Insecta > Diptera > Drosophilidae > Drosophila > Drosophila fuyamai. The sequence goes on along the minus strand of JAECXW010000116.1, from coordinate 5,842,523 downwards.
ACAAGCTTCGGTGTTTTGGAATTTCGTACGTGAAGAATCCAAAAATGTTTTACGCAATTAAAGAATCTGATAAAATGTCTACAAGCGAGGATGCCAGAAAAAGAAGCTGATGGTCCCCCATATTCCCCGAGATCCACCCGATTTCGCCAGCCTTTCAGCGCATATCGATCACTTGTCCGTCGGTAAATATGACAAATTTCAAGGAACCACCAGCACTTTGGAGATAAAAACACAAAAAAACGAGACGAAATCAGAAGCGAATGCACATCAATATCAGATGTCGTGTATCTGGCTGCATCTGTATCTGTATCTCGGGTTTGTTGTGGCACAAACCAATTAAGCCGAGATTAATTGGCCATGTCAAGTGGCGTAATCGAGCGCGAACACAGGTTTGACATTTCATAATTATTTCAACTGCCTGGGCTGCTGAGGCACTCTATAGAGTATACCAATCTGGTCCCGTCTCTCATGATCGATCAATCTGTATCTGTATCTGCACGATGCTTTTTTGTTTTTGAGTGAGTGAGCAGAAGATGGCTTGTGATAGATACTTTCGTACCTACGGGTTTTTGTTTTGTATAATTGTCAGTTTTGATATGTTGATTTCAGGCGATAAACGCATGGGGCCACATGGGATTATTGATATTTCGATGTAATTATGTTGTCAGGTGGGTTTGCCTCAAGTTTCTGGAAATGCCAGAAGATTTTACTCCGATTGTAGTTGTGTAAGGGCACAAAATGTTAATGGATTTGGTAGCTAATTATTTGTTATCCTATGATCACAGTTTTGGTTGCGCTTGGGAATAACATGCATTACTAGTGTTTTTTGTGTATTTATACCCGTTACTCGTAGAGTAAAAGGGTATATTGTATTCGTGCAAAAGTATGTAACAGGTAGAAGGAAGCGTTTCCGACCCTATAAAGTATATATATTCTTGTTCAGGATCACTAGTCGAGTCGATCTAGCCATGTCCGTCTGTCCGTCTGTCCGTCTGTCCTGTCTGTCCGTCTGTCCGTCTGTCTGTCCGTCTGTCTGTCTGTCTGTCTGTCCGTATGAACGCTGAGATCTCGGAAACTATAAAAGCTAGAAGATTGGCATTTTGCATGTAGATTTTAGGAGTTCCTACGCAGCGCAAGTTTATTTCAAAATGGTGCCACGCCCCCTCTGACGCCCACAAGCCACAAGCTGTGGCCACAGTTTTGATGCTATTATGAAAATTTTTTTTATATGTATTTGTTTCGTCAATACCTATCGATTGGCCAAATAAAAGTTTGCCACGCCCACTCTAACGCCCAAAAACCCATTAAACGCTTAAGCCTGGCTAGCGCCTACATTTCCGTTTTTCATGGCACAATAGCGCCATCTAACGGATGACTTTGGAACAGCTGGCCAAGGTGCTCAACAGAGTCAACGTTAATTCTCGATAAGGATTTCTATTAAAGGAAAATGCGATGGCTTTCATTTGTCAATACCGAACTATATCCCAAGAACTATGCAAATCAAATCAAGTTAGCCAAATTGGAGGTGTTCCCTGGGTACCGATTTTAACATAAAAATCGGGAGCTGATTCGAGCGGCGAAAAACATACAAGAAGGCATATTTATATTAAGTTGTTTAGCTGAGTAACGGGTATCTAATAGTCAAGGCACTCGACTATAGCGTTCTCTCTTGTTTTAATTGTGCTTATGCAGTTCGATTATGGTGAACTTTATAAATAACACATTCAGCACGATCGACGTGTTTGTTTAATGCCATATTAACACTGTTTTTGTTTATTTTTAAATAAGCAATTATATTTTAAAGTAATTCTGAAGGGATTCCGCTGGTTAAAGAAATAATAATAATTATTTATGCTGCTATTTTTTCTGAAAAAAATTAATTCAATGTTTCAGATAAATTTTTAACTGGTAAAAAAAATTAAGGAAAACTATGACCAAATTGTTATTGTTAGTTTTTTCAAAAACAGAAGAATTTTTGAAAATGATTTTAAGAATAAATTTCGATTGATTTCTATAATCGTTTTAATAAATCTGTCATTATTCTGCTTTGATAATATTCGTGTCTTTCTAATTTAACCTCTCTTATTGACTCTTGAGCATCTCCTCATGAACCTGTTGATCTTTACTCTACTTTGATAATCAGAACTTTCCATCGTTCTGCCAATTCTGGCATTCTTCTGCAGACCCTGCTGATCTTCCACCTCTCAACCGATCAATCTCCGTAGATCTATAGCATGCAGAATTGTCTCTGTCTCTTTTGGCTTTTTATTGTCGCATTCGATCTGATCGCCTCCGAACCACTTTGTTACCAGGGTTCAAACTTTCTCTGGGCCACTCCGCACCCAGTTTTATCACCTATCGGCCATCGCTCATCCCATCCAATCCTATCCACACCCACTCGAGGCACCATTCCACCTCCCTCTCGCTCATTTTGCCGCTAATTTGACAACAATTTACTGTAATCACAATCGATTCGTGTTTGCCAATTTTTTAATTGTTTTCAATCCTCTTTTCTTTGGCCAGGCCCAGGCCCGAATCCAACTCCCGTCCTCACCAGACACACGATCGAGTAATTTACGATGGCCTCATGGTGATTGGATTCGCCGGCACAGCGCATGACACCCAAACCGAAGAAACCGAATGAAACCCAAATCCAAGCCCAGGGAAGAGGGAAGAAACTAAACCCTAACCCAAGCAAAAACCCATGCCCAGCTAAACAAACGAACTCCATTAGCAGATCTTTACTGGGCCTCTCTGTGGTTAGTTCGTGCGAACTTCTAGGAATTATGTTGTTCCAATTAAAATAAAAATTAAAATAAAAGAAGGCAAAACAAAAGGCAGCCCACAGTCGACACTTGGGCCCCTCTTCCTGTCGTTGTATCGATTTGTGAAATGGTCGTCGATGGGCTGGCTCTCACCCAGACACTTGAAGAAAATTTATTTTTATTTTAAATAAAGTAAAAAAGTGATTAATTAATGTGTATTTTTTGTGTTCTTGCACAAAAAATAACATCATTTTATCGAGTTAGAAATGTATCATACAAGTGAAGAATATATTTATATTTACAAAGACATGAAATTCCATTGCGTTAATTAAGAATGCACATATGTATATCATCTAGCCAAATTGAAAATATAGTAGCAATAGCTGCATTTTTTATATTAAACAACTATAGTGCAATGATTCCGATTTTTAATATATTTTAGGAGTTTATTGTGGCTTGAACCAAATAAATATTTATTTAAACTATTATTTTGTATAAAAATATAAATTATAATTAAATAATAATGCAAGAACGCCTATACTTTTTATGAAGTAACTGATTAAAAAAGTCATTTTCGAGAAACTTAATGGAAAGAAATTAAACATTTTGTTAGTAATTTTTCCCTCAGTGCATTTAGGGAGGTGAGGTGAGGAAAGTGGACTGGCGCTGGCTGATTTCCATTTAACCTGCTGCACCAGAGACACAAGGACCGAAAGACCGAGGACCGAATGACTGGGGACTGCAGCTGCACCTCGTGGATGCGGCTTGATTTCTTCGCGCACGATACGAATCGTGGTTGCCTTAAAACGACTTTAATATGTAAATTCGATTTCGGAAGCCAAAGTAATTAATACTAGAATGCAGCCCGATGCAGAGGCAGACTGAATTTAAAATTAATCCAAACAAACGGATAAGAGGGACCCAAAGGCAGCAGAAATGTTAATTTGCCTCGTCTGCGTTTCTTCTGGTCCCCAGGAAGCTACATTCTTACGATCGGAGGTGAGAATATTTCTCAACATTGCGTCGATTATTCCCGATATTTATGGGTCGTCCAAGGGATTTCTTCTGGCCCTTCTTTGGGGCCATTCAAATAAAAATTATGCTTGACATATTGGTATAAGTTTTGCTTTTAATTATGAATGACATTCTCTATGGGCTATCGTGTGGGTTCCCGACTCTATAGACCTGCTGTGAAATCAGAGCTCTTCTTGGGTCCCAGTTTTTGAGATAAAGATAAAGATCGCCTCTCGGGAAGAAAAACACACACATACGAATAATGAAACTCATTGATGTAGGTAAATTATCGCTCTGTTCTTAACGTCGTGTTTTCGTGTTTTTTAATTGGACTTTGGGAATTTAGTGAAAAATGCTAATTAGTTAAAGGGTTTCTTCGGCTCTTTCCTGTCGTCGATTTTGGGTTCGTTGGGATTGCATTTCATTGATAATATAGGAAACTCAACGAGCGGATTCCCCAAGATTTACGTTGATGTCTCTTGACTCTTTTGACTTGCCTTCAACCATTTCTCTACTATCTATAAAATTAGATTAGCAGTTAATTGGTTAATGTGCAGCCAGCAACGTTTGTTAATTGATTCTTGGAAAACCCCAACGAGAAAATCGAGAGGGGCCAAGAAACAGAATCTGGTTTTAATTAACAACTATTTAGGTGCTGGGCTACCGACTCTCGCCTGTTGCATGTTTTCCCTGATTTTGTGGAGTTTGTGATTTTGATATACGAGTACTGCTTTTAGATTGGATTGTATATCATTCTCCGATACTCCAGTTTTTCTTACCCTTCCATATGCGTGCACAGTAGCCGAAAGTTTTTTTGTTTCTTCAGAGGCTCCAGAGAACTTTCGGTTTTTGTACCACTAATTGGTTTTATGGCTTCGCCTTTGGATCTGTCACTCTTCGCCGGTCATTTGCCGGTCGATATCGTTTTTGTAGATGGCCTGGCTAAGATTTTCAGATTTCGTAAGCTTGTTTTTTTGGCCATTAAAATAGCTTATAAATTTATGCGAGGTCTTGGCATTGTTGGATTCCGATTTCCATTTGACTTGGCATTTGTTATCAACGAAATATTTTGATCTGGCTGATAAGCTTGATCGGGGATCGTAAGGCGTTTTGTCCAAACGATATGCCTTTATGAAAGACCTCCGTCAACTGGGTCAATCCGCCCCATACACACAAAAAAAGTGTACATCGATAAATTCCCCAACAAAACGCCATTGCCACTTGGCAGAGGCAGAAACTCTGGGCCAGATGCAACAAATACCACCAAAACTACTTGCCACATTCAACGTCATCAGCATATGGGCGGCTGTTCGAGATTCGAACATGTTGTAGGTTGTCTTGTCGTTGCCTTGTAACCCGATAGTTTTGTAGTTTTGTGGTAGCGCACTCATAAATTTCGCTCCACCGTCGCACACCTCGCAGTCGCATCTCAGGTGTTAAGCGGGTCGGGATATGTATACTCTATGTAATCAATTGGGTATTTTGATTTCCCAATTTTATACTACTAAATAATCAAAAAGTGTCAAATTTGTTGTGATTAAAATATTGGTATCGTTCATTTCTGTATTAATGATCCATCAAATTTACGGGAAACTTTCTAAAATGTTAAAAGCATTTAATGACTTTGATTATAAACAGGAATTTATTAAATGTTTATAGGCTTATAAAATAAATCTAAAAATATTGAACGATATTTTAATGGGTTATTAAAAAAAAAGACAACACGTGCAGGCAACAAAAATCTTTATTGGGGAAAAAAATTTTAAAATGTTTAATCAAACGAGAAACATTGGGAATGTAAAAAAAATAATAAAAAGGTTTTTTAAAAGAAAATTTTCCTAAAGGAAGAGCATTTCCACTTCGAATTAAACTCCAACATTCGAATTCCCCTATTTTTTTGTTATTTATAACTATTAGTCTCTAAGTTAAAAAGTCGATCTTGGCTTTTACAGTTTCGCTGCTCACTTGCTAGTGGTCGTTTGTTGTTTTATTGTTGGCAGCTCGCTGTTTTTGTTGCTGCCGGACTGGCATTATTTATTGCACGAAAGTCATTCCTTTTAATAGTCATGCAAATTAATTTTTGCTCATTTGTACAACAATAAAAATGTTAACTAATTAATTTTGATTGAAATTTGCATGCAAAACGCGAAAATCAATTTGCACGCGTCGCTTTGTATTGTTTTTTCCCCATCGAGATCTCGGGGCTTTGATAAGTGGCGGGAATTAGGAATTCAAAATTCAATATTCCGTGGAAAAAAATAAAAGTTAGACTAAGCATAAGCGACACGCCATTGGGCAACTGGTTCAGTTTGAAAAGCGAAAGTCTGCGATGATTTGGGGATGATAAAGATGTTATATGGGAGAGTGCTTTTTGGGGGAGGGTGGCCCGAAATCACAGAATTATTCCAGAACAAAGGCTGCAAATACCCAATTAGCGGAGGCATAATAAGCATCTCGGCAAAACGGAAGTCATGTTAATTAATTTCGACTATAAAATCCAAGCTGGCAAAGTTTCGAGGCGACACCGATAGCAATCTGCCGAGGAAGCCGAGAACAAATGGAATTCCGAAATATTAACGATAGAGGACCGACCCGTCCTCCTCCAAATATCGTGTATCTTTTGTCGTCTCCTTTTGCTGGCTGCGGTGCCCAATTATAAGCTAAAGACATTGAAATTCGCTTTATCGCGAAATTCGTTTGACCGAATGCGAGGAAGCCGCTGCCAAAAGGGAATGCGAATATATCTGCCGCCGCGTATACTTATATATATCTCAAATTAGCAAACATTTTATATCTGTCAGCTACTGTTCTCCCTAATTAATAACAAGATGCCTTTTTAATTCCATTTCGTGCGTTTTGCGCGCCGTTGCTCGTTTTAATTGCCCTCGACATTGCCTCAAGGAACTTCCACGGATCTCTTAAGTTTTGTTTGGGTTCGCTGCCAAAGAGGGGGATCTTTCATCGGCAGGAACCGAAACGAGAACCAGAACCATCCTGAACGGATGGACTGGGAGGCGCCTGCGTGCTATGATGCACTTAATCGCCGCTGCTCGTAATTATGGCTAATTCTTTCCGTTTATCTACAAAGAATGGGTTCTATGAAATTATTATTATTAATTTATGGGCTGCAGCGGCAGGGAATTTGATATTAATGTGGCAGTGTAAACAAATTATGGCCATGGTTGGCTGGATCTTGTTTGAAGTGGTTAAAATGGATGTTAATAGCTGTGGACTCTGTGCTTTTCTTAACACGTTTGACCAATTAAAAATGAATTAATAGGCAGGGAAATTAAAAACAAATATTTCTCATATATCTACTGAATTTCAACTCTTTTATATACATTTCTTCTATTATTGATTCATTAATTATAAAGAAAACATTTATTATATTTTAATATCTTTTAATTCCCTGATACATGAATTATCTTAAATTTGTTAATATATTTTAATCTTGACAAATTAAAACTTTACCAACATAACGTTATTTAAATTAGTTATTGTTGTTTGTATAATATATCTTTTTATTTTAAATTTAGAGCCATATATTGATTGAGTTAAAAAATATAACATCAATTAAAAAATAAAAACAAAAAACATTAAGAAAAACATTTTGTATTAAATGATTCGTCATTAACTGCTAACCACTAAGGCTTATTTTCATTATGCTGTCAGTATCTTCAAAAATATATATTCTTGTGGCATAAAAACTGCCAGTCCCCTTGTAAACCACACTTGAAAAAAATGCGACACAAAACACACACTGTGAAATTCAGGAAGTTGCAACAAACTTGCAACTTTCAGTCAGTCTCCCATTGTGAAAATAGATAAACACTCCAATTGTATGACACTAAGTTGACGCAAATGAGATCGAATGGTCAGGGTGCGAACATGTAACTGCCGTCGGCCAAATCGGGGCAGTAACTTGGCCAACTGAATGACCAGAACGGTGTGGAAAACCCATTCGGACCTCACTGACCATAAATCCACCGGGGCTAGACATTTTAGCCAACATTTACAGCTCCCTCCCGAGTTGAGTTTAGTTTGCCACCGAAAAGGGGAAACCTGTTTTTGGCCAACAAGTTTTAACCACGAAAACTCGTTTCGATCGCAATGGTAACCGCCTTCTAGAAAGCCAAAAGGAGGAGGAGCTTTGCCCAAGATGGTGACTGGGCAGAAAAATGGTGGCCAACTGGCTAAATAGCGATCGAATTTATGGAATTATTTCATTGTTCTAGGAATTTGAATGCCCGGCTAAAATGGCCACAATGGCAGCGGATTTTGATAAACGATCTTGGCCAAAAGAACAGAGGGTTGAGCCATATATACGATATATATGGTCTGAATGTTTATTGGATGAGTCCGGACAATCGCAGAAGGATGTCTGGAGGCGTGGCAGCGGGACCAGTTGATGGCTTCATTATGCAGTTGCGGCCTGGTCGGTTGGCGTTTTTCCTTACAAATTGGCTGATTTAATATTTTTGCCAATTAAGTTGCGCTATCCCACGAAAAAGGCTGCCATAATTGGTTTGGCAGCATAAAAATCACATGTATTGTTGGCCCGTTGCATACATTTCCGCTCCACGGCAATTAAGAAGTGTATGTCCACTTGGCCTGAATGTATCCTTCGGATACGGCAAGATACACCTGGTCGGCCGAAGATCATCTGTGCAAGTGCAAGTAAATTGACTGCCGCTGCCGTTGGTTCCACTCTGCGTCATGTCATTAAATGCTTGAACAAAATTATCTTGTTAAAATTACAAATAACACGAACATGAAGTAATAAAAACGTACGGAATGAATAATGTGCGCCACGTTAAATCGCTGCTGACTGACGACGATCTGAGGATTCCAAAACCAGTCTTTGGTCTTTAGACTCCAGTCTTCGGTCTTCAAGTCTTCGGACTTCAGTCTTCCAGTCTGTTCAACCGCAGGCATCCTTCATCCATCCATCTGCTCTGCGGTTTGCTCAGCATTCTTATAACTTTATTTTATGTGTCGATTTTTAGTGCTCGCTGCGCGGTTGCAGTTTCGTGAACTTTCCAAGTTAATTGGTTAGCGATTTGAGAGCGCTTGTAACGACTGCAAAAAAGACGTTGATTTTTTCCTCATTCGCCATGTGAACTGTAAGTGAGTGAGTGCCTGGGATTGGTCACATAGTTTGGCTTGGAGCACTCAAAAGCTGCATCCGATGGGTTGCGCAGGAATTTTCCAAGAATTTTCGCAGTTCCGCAAAAGCTGCGGGAAAAGTCGGCTATTTTTTTACAAATGGAAAAGGCTGGTAATGAAGTCATCTACTTATTCTATAATTATTATTAATTGTGCCAATTTCAATACTTTGATAGGTTTTTTATCGTATTAATACATTTTTTAATTTAACATAAACTAAGATCAAATGTTGACGAAGAAACTAATCAAATGTAAAGTTAAATATTTACAGTGTCTGACAATTCAAAAATAAATCTAAAACGTTAGTTTTTTCTTGTATTAATATATTTAATTATTGACAAAATATTTTTAAAGTAAAAGAATGATATAATTACTTATTTGTTAATTATGTAATTATCTAGAACACATTTAGCAATTTTAACTTTACAATGATAATTATGCTAAGACCGATTTAATTTTTCTAATTTCCACTGACGAAAGCGATTTTTTCTTAAGAATTATAAAACTATCTCCATTAACTTTCTCAAATGCATTTTTAAATGCTCATTCTGCGCTAAAATAGCAAGAATACCCGCTTAAACATCCTTATGGTGTAAGCGAGCAAGTCTTACTGCCAATTTAGGAGCTGTTATAACCCTGTTAAACTTTAATGGTATGTCTAAAAATCGTGGAAGTCGTGAGAAAAGTGGGTATTTTAATTTGACAAAGATTATAGCATGTCCCTGGTACCCCAGTGTTGGGTATGGGATATTACCGTGCCTTAAGAAACAGTTCACGCAATTTGCTCAATCACACCCCCCGAAATCGGACGGCACTCTCACCTTTCCCCGCACACTATCTCCGTAGATCCGGGTCTGAGCTAATACTTAAAGTTCCGTTACAGATTTTATGCTCTTCACGTAGCGCACTTAAAGTTCCCCATCGTCGAAAATTCGAAAAGTCAGGCCCATCCTCAGGTATTTTACCAGGTACGTTGCCCTTCTTTCACTTTTGCCGGGGGCTACCTTTTAGTGCATAGTTAAAACTGCTTTATGTCTTAATTAAAGTTTATAGCGCGTTTTGCCCAAGGCGTCAAAAGAGAGTCAATGCGCATTGGCTGTTGGCCAACTCAGCCGCCGCCCGTTGGGCTGCTGCCCAAGATCATCGACAAGCGGGCCCAAATGAGTTTTCCTTTTGGCCAATTCTTTGCACTGGAAAATATGTTGGATCTACAAATGTCTGAAATTAGCTTAAATATTTTAGACAGCCGTTTAAAACAAATAATTTAGGGTTACAATATTTCTTAGAATAAATTATGTTACCAATATACAATTTGTGAATCAATCAATACTATTATTGATATCATAAATTTACTTTCAGGTGTAGGATATGCCTAAAACATTTTTCATTTCTACATATAAATTTAAAAAAATATAGAAACACTTTGTCTTGGGACTTTTTGGGTTTTTACATATTTTTGAGAGTTACTTGATGCTAAATTTATTGTCAATCGAAAAATGTATTGCTAATTTAAGTATACTGGATTATATACTGGATAAATGGGTAAATTTCAACTAAAAGAAGAAAATTTTGGTTTATTTACTGGATAAATGGGTAAATTTCAACTAAAAGAAGACAATTTTGAACTCCAAATATTGTTTAAGCCTCGATAATTATACAATGATAATTTTCCATTGCACTACGATCGGTAAATGTCCCATTTACCTTTACAAAATTAGCATACAGGTTCTTTACATGTTGGGTAAATGTGTTAGCTATAATCCAATTTGTTCGCTTTAGTAGCCATTAATTTTCGGAGTGTGTTTTCCATCTGCAGACCGAGAGCACCTTGGCATGTGTAAGTGTTGGGCATGTACAAATCGCTTGATTGGCTTGCACTTAATTGCCAATGGCTTGCAACTCCCACTTGAGTTGGCTCTGGGATCAGCCATGCTGCTTTTAGCTTTTTGCTTTTTGCTGCGGACCGAGCTTTCCGGGCTTTGTTTTTAGTGCTCGACGAGGTCGTGTCTGCGGCTGCTGCAGCTCCTGCTAATAGGCAATTAAGCCTCAAGTGCTACCTGCCATTTTGTTGCTGTGCCAAAGGTGTTTTTGTTCCGCGGCCATGGCTAACCAAGCCTGGCTAATGCCTGTCTCTAAAATCGTCAACGGGTTAAAGTTCAATGTAAGTCATTAGCCAGAGGAATACTTGAGGTTGCTCCAGCAGCATATCGATTAGAGAGGGGTTCAGGAAGTACCATTCACTTCTTTGAAAATCATGCATAATTAATATACAAAAACAAATATATATTCACATTAAATAAAGAAACCATGCACATTTCATATTTCCAACTAAGATCATTAAAAGTATTTTGTGTTTGAGAATATATTACATTACAACTACTAGCAATAAAAGAGATTTTCCTATAACATATAAAAATAAATACAAATTATAATTAAAGCTATTGAAAATGATAAATATTCCTTTTATCCTGGAATCACAGATAAAACTTTAGTTTTTAAAAATTCCAGAATGTCAAGTTTTATTTACAATATGCACAGCTCGTCTTAATCTAATAGACATTAAAAATTAATAATATAAAAATATTCCTTATAATTTATTCTATTAGATATATATATTCAGTAATTGATTAAATTTATTTTTCAAAGCCAGCTTTCAAGACGCTTTAGCACATAAGTCATCTTGATAACGATGCAATTATTTTTTGTTATTTGTCAATTACTCGTCCAAAGCGGGTACTCGAAGTTCCTGAAATCCGGCTCCTCCTGGACAAGACTTCTATATCTCCAGTGGAACCTCCACCTAGCCATCCCATCTCGTTACGCAATTAAGCAAACTTCCGCTGGACGACGAATGTCCCCGCTTCCGAGGCAGCTTTCTTCATATTTTGAATGCCTGGTGACTTTAATTGCGTATACGCCGCCTGTAACGGTCGTTGGGCAAAACGTCTTAATTAACTCGTCTCCGCCCAGCTTTCCTCGCTTTTTCCCTTCTCCTGGTTTTTATAGCGCCTCTCGCTGCAATTATTATGATTACTTATTATTGCGGCCTTTCATTTCATTCCGTTTCGTTTCGGTTTGTTTGCAGGTCGGCTTTATTTTTTCGAGTCTCGCAGTCGGCAATTTAATGGCCGCGCAACCAATTGCAAATATTTTCCAAATTGCATTTCATAATTTCGTATTTTTTTGTTTCGGCCCGGCCAAGTTATTTTCCAGCCAACTGCACTTCCTTTCAAAAGCAAACCGATGGTTTAGTATATTGTCGCAAATTAAGAGGCTAAGTAGAAGAAAAAAAACCCCTCTTAATGCGGCAGCAAATTGGTAGCTTCGGCTTGCAATGCCCTCTGGGTTCTCAAATCTGCTGCTTCTCTGTAATTTCGGCCAATAAAATTACAAGATCGTATTAAAGTTATCCCTAAAAGCATATAATTTCAGACGCCTTAAGTGCCGCTTATTGATCGCGCAACGGATTTTATATTTGATGCTGCACTGAAAAGACATTAAAAAATGTTATATAAATTCAAAATATAGAAAGTTCTGTTTTAGGCATTACTCTTTTATTTTTCTTTTTCTTTTTTTTTTAACAAAAAAAATAAAATTCTTAATTCTGATTTTCAAATGATTTTATTCAGGAATTCGTCGTCACTCTGATTTTGTAAGGTATAATATTTTGTTTAGATTTTAAAAGGCCATTTTAATCTATAGCAAAGATTATTTAAGCAAAAACTTTCAAAATAACTTTTAAAAGGAATTTTTAAAAAATATTTTTTTCTCTTGTCAAACTGGAATCATTTAATATTTTAGTATCATTTTAAACTTAAAATGTTTATTTACCTTGAGCTTTAGGTGTAGTACACTTTTCTAACTTCATTAGCATTTTTTCTGAATGTACTTTTGCCTTATCAACCGCGTTCATAAATCCATATGCAAACCGAAAATTGGAGGGAAAAATTCCATCAATATGCAAAATTTTTCAATTAAAATTGGCCAGTCAAATGGCAGTGGCTGCAACAAAGGGCCAAAAGATAACTTCGCCATATGCACAATAAGGATAACGGCGGCAAAAACAAGGATGAGGGGCATCGGCGGCAGAAGGAGAAGAACGCACAGCAATCGACAGCAATTTATGTGCAGTCAGCGCCATTTTCACTTCATTGTATCGCGACCAACGGCAGACAGCAAAAAATTAATAAAAAGCCAAGTAAAAAATGGAGCAACAATAAAACCGAAATGGCATCGCACACGGCCAAACAAAAAGCTGCAAAAAATCATCATGAAGAAGGTGTAAGGCATTGTGAGCGTCAACAGCAACAACGACTGACAGGAAATTAGTTTCCATTTTTTGATGAATGCTTCGACAGGATTGCTCTGCTGATGGCGTTCCTTTTTTTCCCCTTTTCCTGTCGGGCGTTTGGGGATGCTGAGTGAGCCGCTGGGGATGCCAGGATCGTCAGCCAGCGCATAAATTGCCAGCAAACAAAACGTGACAACCGCTAGCCACGCTTCGGTCTGACAACAACAACAACAGAAAAACGGGGCTAAAAAATATGTGAAGGCAATGCTGCAACTTCCTTTCGTTCATTCATTCAACAATAAAATATTAACAGCGGCTACATAAAATAACAACTGGAGGGACCTTGGTCGCATGAGCAGCACCTGAGATACCTCGTGAACGAGGCGATTTCATAAGTCCTTACCTTAAATAAAATTAAAAAGGAGTTTTTGTATCAGAGTCACTCACTAGAAATTTAATTTAAAACTTAGAACGAATTTGACATTTTAAAACTGAGGAAGATATTAAAAAGTACTAGATTGCTAGTCATTTTCCCTATGACATAATATATGTATATAATGTATAATAATAGCAAACAGATAAGGTGCAAAAGCAAATAAAAGACAAATGAAAAATATAATTCGACGATTAACATATTCCATTTGACTAAATAAAAAATGACATTATTCTAACTTAATCTTTAAATACTTTTTATAAGATTTTAATAATTTTTTTTTACTATTTTGACCTGGTGGCTCAAAAGTTTGGCTTATCGAGGCTGATTGACGAGGCTGATTGAAAAATTCCAAAAATTTCAAAATAAGTTCATAAGTTAGGTTCATAGAACCTAAAAATTTATAAGCCCAAACCCCCTTTAGTTTTTACTGCCACGTAAAAAGGAGCAAAGTCCTTTCAGGGACAGCCAACTGACACTATCACAGGCATCAATTGGCAGCTTCATAACAACAATCAGAAATACGAACGAAATATAAAATACATATTTATAATCGCCTGTAGAAAGCCAGTTAGTTCTATGGATTCCTGGAAGTGTTGTCGAAGCTTTTCAAAAATACATAAAGCCTCACAGCTTGTCATTTATTTGTGTGCCTATCATGAGGCATAAATTGCACCATGTGTTCCCCAGAGAGGAGGAGAGAAAAAAAAACAAATTAACAAATTAAAGAAGCGGGTGTCATAAAATCATGGACTGGGTCCATTAAATTACTCGAATTTCATGTCACAATGCCATGATTTATTTGCTGGCTGGCAGAGGCATTTAAATGCGCTTTTGATTTACAAATAACAAATAAATGTTGTGATGAGTGGGATCTTTGGAATGCCGCCGGCAGTGGCAGCTGGTTGGAATACCCAGACTGGAGCTTGGGTCTTGGTCACGCTCGTAAAACCCCAACTAAGCGTCGAGAGCCACCAAATATCTCAAATGCTGATTAAAACATCTCCAGCCAAACGGTCCTCCCATGAAGATATCCACTTAATAGCCCATTAAGACGTTCGCCAGCTGTAAATTTCGGGATGTCTTGGTCTGGAACTGCCTAGCGGGCGGCATTAACATCTAGCGAGAAACAATAAATCCTTATTAAATGCCCAGCGAGCCCGGCCAAACTATTAACTGATTTTCTTTTGAATATTTCCCTCGCAGTGCATAAATCACTTTAACAGCCGAACACCATCACAAAAGGCAACTCTTTCTCGGATTTGTGACATTTTAATTACTGCTTACGATTTTTGATTTAGCGTCGATTATTATTTAACACAATTCTTCATGATAAATGCGTTATAAAATGGCTAAAGATTGTTTTCTAATTGTGGTGCGATTGTAACACGATTGAGTTGAACTTTTTTTATCTTTGGCCATCTAGTGCTTCACAAATTCTTTGCAGAATAACCAAATTTAAATTGTAGTTAATATTGAAAATGATTTGATCTGAAATAAAGTAATAAATTAATTAAAATGTTAAGCGGTTGTGCTTTGCTAAACTTCAATTGTATTTTGATCTGTAACGCGATCGAACTACTTTTTTAACAACCGCAGCTGTTTTGTATTGTTCTTTGTATAAAGTTCTTTATTTTGTAATTAATTGAATGACAATTCATGAGAATAAACCAGGATTGTATTCTAATTGTACCTGAATCATTGACACGATCAAGTTGCCAATGAAACAACTCCATTTGTTAATTAAATGTTAACCAAGTCATGATTGGTGGTTCGTGAAACACCATTCTTGATCTTTAATTCAATCGAAAAGATTGTTTTGCTTTTGGTTGCAGAACAATATTAGATCTTTTGTTCTGCAACCAAGACAACCAACGAGAGTTGTAAGACTTTTAAGGCTGATTTTATTCTAATTTTTACGTTTATCAGTAACGACATAGACTTTTAATCAAGGCAACTTTATTTTTCTTATTATACCCGTTACTCGTAGAGTAAAAGGGTATATTATATTCGTGCAAAAGTATGTAACAGGTAGAAGGAAGCGTTTCCGACCCTATAAAGTATATATATTCTTGTTCAGGATCACTAGCCGAGTCGATCTAGCCATGTCCGTCTGTCCGTCTGTCCGTCTGTCCGTCTGTCTGTCCGTCTGTCTGTCTGTCCGTATGAACGCTGAGATCTCGGAAACTATAAAAGCTAGAAGATTGGCATTTTGCATGTAGATTTTAGGAGTTCCTACGCAGCGCAAGTTTGTTTCAAAATGGTGCCACGCCCCCTTTAACGCCCACAATCGCTTATATACGATTTTAAAAATTTAAATATTTCGGAAAAGTAAAAATGCAGTTTTATTGTGTTTATCAATACCTATCGAAATGTAGAAGAAAATTTTCAAATCGGACCATTTGTTAAAAAGTTATGCGTGATCAAAGTTTCTATCTCCATCTCCTTCGCACTCCTTTTACCTGAGTAACGGGTATCTGATAGTCGGGGCACCCGACTATAGCGTTCTCTCTTGTTTTTCTTCTGAGTGAGACCTTGTAAATTCGTCTAATAATTGGATAGAAAATTTAAATATATGCCACGATCCCAAATTGTTTGACTTCATTAAGTCAATCGAGGACCGTTAGGGATTGATTTGTTAGCAACATCTTACCAAGATAGTTCTTAGTCTGCAGTTTGTAAACAAATTCATTTGTTAATTATGCTACGTAGGCAATAATTATGCCACGATCAGTAACACGATCAAAGGTTAGGCCCTGGCCTGTTAGCCATGTTAGTTGCAATCACCAAATACACTAAATACTTGCCCAGAGCCCGCTGATCGTGAAAATCAAAACAACATAATCATAAAATGCGCACACTAAACGTGGCGTTCTTCTTGTCCCCGTTGTTGTTTTAGGTTGTTTTTCCTTCCTTTTTTTCTGCTTTTCTGTTCATTGGTCTCTGCGTTCAAATGGCACTTGGCCCAAAGCGTTGACTCTGGCAGGAGATAAGATCGGCCAAAACCGCGAGGATCGCCTTAGCCGGCTGCCGTCTAGCTGCGCTTTTATTATCTGCAGGATCGCTTGCTGGGCATGCAAATTTTCGATGGCAGCCCAGGATCCAGCTCTTTTGGCCAAGAGCTCCCAGCTCCCAGCTCTTTTGGCCAACGCATGCCGTAAATCACCACTTTGGCTACAGCAACAAGAGCTGCAACAAATTTACAACAACTATGCCGTGCCGCGGCTGCACGATCAAAAAACAAAATATAAGCAAAATAAAAAACAAAAAGCGAAGAGCGGGAAAAAATTGCTTCCAGCTTTTTCGGCCTGGCCCAAAGTCATGAATCAGTTTTTCATAGAGCGCGCCTTTTGTTCCCCGGGCCAGGCGATAACTTCATTTTGTGGCTTAATATGCTTGTTGAGGGCCCGGTAAGTAGTTGTTGGCAAAAGCGTGAACTCTCCAACACCTTGAGCATTTTGTGTTGACACAAAACTGAGCCCGAGCCCAAGCCCCAAGCCAAAAGGCTTTCCCTGCACCATCAGCTAAGACCAGCGACTATGATAATAATTTTTCCAGGAGGCATTTGAGGTTGCCTGCTGCTGATGCTTTTGCTACTGCTGTCGATTAAGCGGCGCGACAATTTTCCATAGCTGCAGATCGTCCTCCTTGGTTACTTGTACACTGCAAGAACTTTGTATAAATAATAATAGCGTAATGTAGATCATGAACTGCCTTAAAACTTAAAACATTTAACTCATCTTAAGTATTCTCCAGAACCTTAAGGATATACTAAAGCTCCTACGGCTTAAGTGATTCCCTTATTGGTCCCACAAGCCGGAGAAATTAACATACTTTTTGGTAGACCATGTGACATGTTGAAAAAGTTTCTACTCTTTGACTATTTTATTCATATACCTTTTTAGCCATATAAAAAGCACTTGAAACTAAATTAAAGCATTACATTTTTAGATGTTATTCCCTTAAAAGGCCCCCCATCCCTTTTTAAACTTTTGTTATTATTGTCCGTCGAGCCGGATATAGAACTTAGTCTTTTATACACTCTTTCAAGAAAATAATCTTTTACTGTCTTTGCCTTCAGTGTGGAATGGCCCGCCGCTTGGCCCGCTGCAGCCACCCACTCGCGTTTGGGTGCTGAGTGTTTTACAGCCTCCGGCACTTGCCTTCTTTTCTCGGCCCAAAAGGGGCTCGGCGCGGTTCCCTGCCTCCCCCTTCCCTGGACTGCCCCTGATCCTCCGGAACGGAGTCGTGAGCTTGGGGCACGATTTTCCATAGCACATGCTGCGTTCTGGTCGCGGAACGTGGCCGGTTGTTGGCTTGTTGTCTTTGTTAGTGGTAGCAGTTAGTTGACTGCACTTACCACTAAGTTAAGATGTTTTTGTCTCCGCGGTCTGTCTGGTCGAGGTGTATGCGCAATTATCGTGGACAGGCGAGTCTCAGGCTCGGGGATCGGGTTCGGGATCGGGATCGGGATCCAGCAGCCAGAGCGACTCCATTGGAGCTGGAATGCCGCTGCTTAGTTTTTCTTTTTATTGATTTATGATTTGTTTAACACAAAGGCGCATTACAATGCTCCGAGTGGGCTTTTACGAAGAATTTCCTGGCCTGGCCTGAACGGCCAGTCATAAGCCCGGACGGCCGGGCCATGCATTTAAAATTGTCTTTACCAAATTTGATGGCAGCCTTAAACTTCATGCCACATTTGGGCCGCAACAATAGTTGCAATCACGGAGCCGGGTCCTCTGGCACTTTCAACACTCATAAACCAGGCTTAACTTAACATGAATGCAGCTCGGGTATCAAAATATTTTATATGCCTCGGGTCTTTTCCCCATTTTCTGTCCCCCTATTGTGTTGCCAAAGGGGATTTGGTCTTTTGCATATTGCATTTTGCCTGGCTGCCTGCGCTTTTTGATTGGGAGGTCCAACAGCGACGTGGAGGAGAGCCAAATGGGATGCTTTCATTTGGCCAATTTATTTAGTAATGCTGCAAAAATTAGACAACTGAATTAATTTCCACAGCGACAAAAAGCTTGAAATATTGCTGGCCCGAGATTATAGTCGAGTGAATTGTTTGGCACTTTCCTACTTTTGGGTTCGTTAGCAAAGGCTTTGGGTCTTTAGCAGGCTGGAAAGGCAGTTATTATATACTCAAGAAAACACAAAGTTGAGATGAATCATTAGCTAGTAATAAGTCAAGTATTATTTTATTTTTCGTCAACTATAAAATTGAATTGATTTGTATTAAGCCATGCAACAATATATAAGCATTGCATTTAGAAATAAAGTTAGATATTATGTCAAACAAGTAAAATATTTATAACAAGAAAGGAAAGCTAACTTCGGGCGGAGCCGAAGTTGATATACCCTTGCAGAATATTCTGTAAATAATATTCTCCAAAATTATTCATATGATGCATTCTTAATACAAATAAAAATCCCAACTTCCTAACTTTAAAAACACCAAAGTTATGGCAATTTCAATCGTTCAGTTATATGGCAGCTATAGGATATAGTCGGCCGATCCCTATAAAATTTGGTAGGTCGGATTGATTGGCCAAATATAAAACCCATAGAAAATCCCAACTTCCTAACTCTAAAAACACCAAAGTTATGCTATTTCCTATCGTTATTTGGGAGCTATAGGATATAGTCGGCCGATCCTTATGAAATTTGGTAGGTCGAATTGATTGGCCAAATAAAGAAGCCATAGAAAATCCCAACTAACTTTACAAACACCAGAGTTATGGCATTTCCTATCGTTCAGTTATATGGCAGCTATAGGATATAGTCGGCCGATCCCGGCCGTTCCGACTTATATACTGCGTGCAAAGGAAAGAAGTGTGTGTGCAAAGTTTCAATTCGATAGCTTTAAAACTGAAAGACTAGTTCGCGTAGAAACAGACAGACGGACAGACGGACAGACGGACAGACGGACAGACGGACAGACGGACAGACGGACATGGCTATATCAACTCAGGAGGTGATCCTGATCAAGAATATATATACTTTATAGGGTCGGAGATGTCTCCTTCACTGCGTTGCACACTTTTGACCAAAATTATAATACCCTCTGCAAGGGTATAAAAATGTCAAAAATGTATGCAAGCCATAGTAACAATTCATAAGCACAAGCTGGACAAAAAAGGAACTTATTTTTTGTGTATTTATTCGTATTTCAATATCTGATACGAGGTTCTTAATATCATAATGAATATTCAGTGGCTTTTCATTCAGATTCTGCTTCTGTACTTCAACCCTATTTCAAATGAGTACCTCGCCCAGTAATACCCTGACGAATTGCATTCAAATTGAACTTTCGGCATTAGTAATGACCGAATGGCGGACCCTCATCCGAAAATCGACGGAGTTCAAAGCCAGATCATTAAGCCTGTCAATTTCCCACTTCAAAGTGCGCTGCTGAAGAAGTTCTATTGACATAAGCCTCCGCCACAGTTGCACCTTCGAGGGGCCAAATCCAATGGACATCCCAGACCGTAACCCCCGAAAAAGTGCCAACTAAGCATGAATTGTGATAAGTCAAATCGTAAACAAATCAACGATCGCTGGTGGCTCCAAACTGTCTGGCATATTAGCCATATACCTTCCAGGGCCGATGACTTGGCCCAGACGCGATGTCTGGCAGCATCGATTGCATTGTTGATTGATTTATTGAAGCGCGGCTCGGAGGCTGGGAAATTGTAATGATGAAAAATTAACTCTCGTCAATGGGGATAGATGGAAATTGTGAGGATTGTTGCTCTCATGATGCTGATTCAATTGAAGGGCGTTCAATGCGTTGCCAAGACGATGAAAAGGCTCCTCCGATGATCTGTAGGATTGTTAACAATTATTTATTGCTTTGAATATCATTTGCCAAGGGTTAGGAAATTTTCCTCCGCTCCATTATTTCACTTAGCCAGATTCTGATCGCACTTTCTTCTCCAAAGGCCAATCATCGCTCATTGAATTCGATGGGAAAGAAACTGCTTTGACAATTGCCGCCCCCAAGAGCGTTCATAATTCCCGAACTGATTAGGCATTCATACCCCAAATGATTAATAACAATTGCGGCCAAACATTGTTAACCCCAGGTTAATTTACGCTTTAATCAATTGGGTTCATTTACACCAATTCGTGAGCTGAGCCCCCGGGCAGCGATCATTTGTTCTGATCGATCCATCTATCCATCGATCCAAAGTCGGTGGATCGTCTTGAAGTTTCGGAGTCAAAACACTTGAGATAATTGCAAATTGAATTATTGCTGAAAATATATTGAAAATTACTATATTTTGTGCTACAACACATTCAAATTGATGACTTGATTGATCGTCCTGCCTCGATGTCTTGATTAAAGGAGCGCCGCTTTTACGTCCCCTGCCGCTTGCCGTCTCTTTTTCCCCGCAGCTAGCCATCTCTTTCGCGGAGCGGCGCTCGATGAAATTAAGTTAAACAAATTTTATAACACCTTGGCTCCGGCACACTCGCCACTTACTTGGCCGCTCGATTGGAATGCAATCAGTTGTGATTTTTTCGCTTCTCCTTTACAAATGATGATGATGCCGATGACGAGGATCGGATGGTATACTCGTTCAGTGGAAATCGGGTGGATCGGGGGAACTACCTCGTAGATTACTCGCGCACTTAACCTCACTCACTTATAACAATAAACCAAATTGCAGTTGGCCAACAAAGTATGTAGTATCTTGTAGTTACATCTGTGTAGCTGTTAACGTAGCCCCCACTTTTATATTGCCTCTCGCTTTTTCCTGCGTATTGGGAGTCTGGACAATGAACGTTGTGATTAAGTTGAACGATCGCTGGAAAGATCACAAAACATAGCACCGATCGTTTTGATCAGAGGGTAGCTGAAAGTGGTTCGATTAAAGATTTTTCTCCTTTAAAATTATACTTGTTTACCTGTTATTTAATCAATGACAAAAACATTATCCAAAACAAATTGAGTAGATACTCCATTGTGCAGTATTACCTGAAACAATAATACATAACTGTATGTCAAAAATAATTTTTGTATATCATATTTTGTATGTCACTTAAATTTGTTTAATAATATCTTATCCTACAATCGCGTAGACTTATATATTTATTTAAAACTACAGCTTATATATCTAAATGTATTTACTTCCTAAAGTAAATAATTTTATAAAATTTTAAAAATTTAAAATTTTAAAGTTTTTTCACTATGTTTTGTCAACTTTATAATCAACCCTCGCCGTCGCAGCGCACGTCCCCATTTAATGATCGGCAATTTCAAAAACACCTTCAATGCAGCTAACAACGATGCCAGACCCCAGAAAAGGGTAAGGCGAAGGGGTTAGGATTGGGAAAAGAGGCTTCGCCACCCCCGCTGATCGTTGATCGGTGATCCACTGCATCGGGCTGCCCAGTAGGATATTTATCGTGAATTGAGTAGTTAAATTACTCAATTTTGATGCCAAGTGCTGAGTGGAGGTAGCCTGAAGCGGCTGGGCAGCGCAGTTAGTTATCAGTTCTGAGATGTGTACAAATCTCAGGGCCATGGGGCCAGATACACCGCTCAATTACACTGGTGAACAGAGAATACCTGTCGTACAAACATGTTGGCAATATGTAATCCAAAATATACTAAAATAAAATATATTAAATTAATTAATTTATTATAAAATTAGTTGTGTTCTGTACTAAGGTTCCGGTGCTTTCCTTTTTCCTTTTTTATCAAAAAAGAGCCTGATTTTATAACATATGGTTTGCACTATAAACTTATTTAAATTTAAGAAAGGATATGCTGTGTAGTGTTCTCTTTGTACCGCCTTTTGGTCAAGATCTAAGATCAGTTAAAGATGCACAATTGCAGCTGGCCATCCATATCCTGCAATATATATATGCAGATCACGTGGCGATCATCGCTCCTAATCGGAGGAGGAGTTGAGACGGGGAGTGGCAATTAGTGCGATCTCTTTCTGGCCGACTGACGGAGAACCAGGTCGGCTGCACTTTAATTAAAAGACGATAAATTTGCCAATCTCAATGCACAGGAACTGGCCTTGTTCGAGTTGCGGCGAAACTCCTTCTGACAGCCAACTCGCGGGGAGAGTGAACGTGCAGTGATATTTATTTATTGTTTGTACCCAAAGTGGCAACACAAAAGCCAAGGTGTTAATTTGTTGTTGGCCCAGCCAGCCCAGATAGTGCACTTGGAGAAATTCGTTGACACAATAATAAATCCGATATAATAGATCAATCAAATTCCTAACCAAATGTTAACAAAAGCTATGTATTAATACAAGCCAAGTTTTATATAAAACCGTTCTTAAGCAGTTTTGTACATTTTACATTTAAAAGCCTTTCATTCTCATTAAAATTGTTCTTATATTATAACATTTGGTGTGCAATTTACAACCTTTATGAATCTTAATGATATACTTTTTCTTATTTTGAAAAGTGTACACCTTTGAATTGGAGGGCTGCAGCCTGCCACAAGTCGCAGCTTCCATTCATGCCTTCTTTTTGGCCTTTTCATTGACGCTAACGAACATTTTTGTCCGATTTAATCCCATTTCATGGTGATCCTGCACAATTGCCGGCCGCGTTTGCGCCTCGCAATGGGCCAGAAAGCCAGAGAACCCGGCCCAAAAGCTAAAAAGCCGGCCAAAAAGCCGAGAGCCAAAAGCCCAAAGGCTGGACCGCTGGCAAGGGCAATTTATTTAGCGCGCATGCAGACGACAACAAATTCGAGTGCCAAATGATGCCAAGCTCGTTTCTGGGTTTCTGGCATTCTGGCTTTCTGGCTGCTGGCTTCCAGTTTAGGTTGACGTGATTTATTGGCCCAGTGCCACTACCTGAGGGCGTTTTGTCGCAAATTAGTTGCATTCGGCTTCTGTTAATTTAGCAACTGCTAGTAGTGCCTCAACTTCTGCAAATGCAACGCAAATTGCGATAATTTATCGAAGGCTGGTCGCGCAAAGTTAAACAGAAATTACGGCTTTTTGACAGTCCTGCCGTCCCTGCATCCTGCTTAAAAACGAAAGCACGTTCAACAAATCAACGCCTCGAATTGCTAAATTTATGCGCCTTAACCTCGGCCAACGGCAGGGGCCACCTTCAGTTTAATATTTTATTAATTTGACATATCAACTCGATTGTGGCTAATTGCGCTAAACGAGCCTGACCAAGCTCACCTTGAAGGTGTGGCGATTTCGATCACGAGCTTAAGCTAATTATGGCGGGAATGAAGTGAATGAGCAGGAAAATTTGTATAAGGTGAACGAAATTGATTGGACACACAAGAAATGAAGGATGATAGGTCACACAGGAGATAGTCAACCTTAACTGAACGTTAAAAAGTTTTACATACATCTGTGTAGAAGCAAAAGTTTATATTATTATTATTGTCAGTTTACCAATTAAACAATTTAAAAAATCTTAAATTTGGAAATTGCTTAAGGAAAATAATTGATTAAAAACATATACAAGAAAATGGTACCTAGGAAAATTAGGAAATTATGCTAAATCTTTTCATTAAATACTTTTGGGAATTTCCATTGCAAGAATGCTTAAGAATAATAATTGATGAAAGTCTATGTTCTATAAATACCCATGAATTGTAAATACAACAACTCCTGTATTTTTCACACACTTTTCAAGGGGTTGGTATAACAGAGCGCGTTATTTACTTAATCCGCCTGACTTCCTCATTAATCACCCTCTACCGATGTGGTTTTTTTTGGGGGGGAACAGGCTTCACCCATTGTTGGCCATTTATCTCCGGCCCGTTTGCGGTTTACTTTTAATTTCAAATGTTGTACATCTATTAGTAGGCCATTTAGGATGGCGGGAGATGCATCGAGCACATGTCAGTTATATCTGGGCATCAACCAACGTCAGCCGGTTATAGAGGACGAGTGTCATCCAGCTTCAGACTTCTCCATTGTTTTCCCCGATATGTACATGGCACAATCCCCTCATCTGTTCTTCTATAACCACTCCACCATTTATTCGGCTATTTGCTCAGGCATCCTCTTGTGTCTTAATTATGTCAGCGGGCAATCGTGTGTTAATAATCGTATATTTATAATCGTATTAGCTGAAAGGAAGAAAAAAGAACACAGAGCGCTGTAAGAAAGAGCATCCATCTATATCAATATAGACAAAATTTGGGAAGAGAGAACAAATTTGTTCAATGGGTCGGTTATAATAAAAACCCTGCTACAATTTTGTATGCCATTCATTGGCACTCTAAAACCAATTCATAACGACAATGTTCTCATTTTTACTCGTCTACATGTGCTTGAAGATTTAAACATAAAAGGTTGACAATTCATTTTGAACGGGTAATAATATTAATTTGTAATGGTAACTGCTTAGACAACTGAAAATATTCATGAGGCAGATGTACCAATTCAAACGAAGACTAGATTCTAAGCTATAAATGGAAATCGAATTTCAATAGTCCTGGTATACGGATAATGTCCTTTGAACTTGTATTGCCATAGCATACTTTTATGTGATCACGAGGTCAATCATTTTTTTGAATATATAAATATTTCAATAGTAAACGAGTTTACTGACACCTTAATAAAATATATTATAATATATAATATTGAATTATATATTGTATATATTATTTTAAATAAATAATTTTGATTTATTGACTGAAAAATTTGTTTATGTACAGATACGTAACCTTATATATATATGTTTGACGGGCATATTTTAAATGTTTTATTCCTAAACCACTTTAACTAAATATATTTTAAGCTAACACTACCTCACTGTGTGACTTCTTTTTCCGGTTAGTGTCAACTGATCGGATTTAAGAGGAGTCGCATCCTAACACTCCGTTCCACTTAAAATATCTCCTGCCGAGTGCATAAATCACAACAAAATCGGTGGATTTCCTCTTAAAAAACGAGGCGTCAAAACTCCAGGAAAATATTTGACACCGAATCGAAAAGGATGTTCGGTAGCGGCATAGCAGCTTTCATGTGCGTTATCCTTTGTGTCATTTGATGCCAACTGTTTGTTCAATCATATTTACAAGGAGTTCAGGTCCATGCTTTCTGGGTCATTAAGTCCCATTTCATAAACTGCAATTTATTTTTTGTAGAGTCCTTCGTCTAATTGTCCTCGAATAGCTCGGGGTACGGTGGCATGTGAAAGTGAAATCACGCGCTAACAATTGAAAGGATTCATTAATAAACTGTCTAATAGCATATCCATATCTCGAGTGCCTGCAGCCGCCGCATGTCCTTTTATATGACTCCTTGTTAACCCTCCGAAAATGATTCCCCTAAACGGTGCGATGCGATGCGCGGCGTAAAATGTTTTACGCTTCGTTGCATTGAAATTCATTTGAAAACGATTTTTCTTTCAGGCCACTTACACAAAGCCCAACACACAGATACGGAGTGAAGTGAAGTTAATTTATTAGACGTTTTGTACGCATTAAATGGCAGAAGGACATCATCATCATCGGAGCATCGGAGTCTATTAAATTCGTGTTCTGCCCCTTTGTCTGGCTCGAGTGCTCGAGTGCCTGCTCATCTGCTGCTCCTGGGGTTGTTATTTGTTTGCATGCTGTCTCTTTGGGTGACTCCGACTTCGAATCAGGATCAGGATAGCCGCAGGATCAACTAAAACTGCACTGCAAAGAACATCGATCGAATCCATATTCTAAATATATTTTTTAGAATATCATTTATTGTCATACACATTGGGACACAAGAATTTTATTTATTGATTCCGTTTTGATATTACATTTTATTCTTTAAAGCAACATTTTTATGATCCAGGACATATTGACCTTTAAATATATAAGCTGATCCTCACATATTATATTTTTTATCGACTTCATAATTTTAAATTGCTTTTGTCAGAATGTCATAAAAATAAATGAATAATCCATATTATGATTTACGAATTTGTTAAAGAAGTGCAAGTATTTTTCAATACTTATTTAATTTTTGTTAGCCATCATTATTTGTAACTATGTTTTTATTTCGCAACCTTTTTTTCTCAGTGCACATGTGGATATCGAACTGCGGCTGCCGCTTTTTACCGCCGCCATGCATCTTTGTCGCCTTTAATTTCTCGTTAATTGTGAAAATATTTATACTCATTTGTGCATTTTGCACCTTTTGCCGGGTCCCTGCCGAAATCCTCCCCTATCCTGGGCTAATTTAACACTCGGGGGTTGGTCAGGACCCCGGGCTGGCCTGACTTGATTGCCCAAAACAATTCCTACATAAAAGTCATTAGGGGTTAACTAAAGTGGCGATGAATTTACGAAAATTTGAACGTGATTTATAATAGACTCCTCGGCTGGGTAATGAATTCCATTTAAATTAACATTGAAATTTATTTGAGTACTTGAACTGAGGGCAAGTAGCCAGCTTGACTTTGCATCTCTTTGCCATTTCCCATCTCATCTGTCGCTTCTTCTAGATTGTCTAGCTTAGATAAATCAGAATGCTGGTTGAGTCTCCAAAGAAAGTGAGAATTATGGATAATGAATGAGAGAACAAAGGACCAATTTAAAACTTGTACGTAATTGACTTTTGTCTAAAACATGGAAAACCATTAAAGAGCACGGCTAAAGAAAACGGTAAATTTATTCATGAAGTATGAATAAACTTTTTTAAGTGTTTTCTTAAGATTATTCAAATTATTAAAATTTAAATAAAAACTCAAGACAAAGTTATTTTCTTATCTTAGAAAAAAGATTTCGTCATTTTGCTTTTTTTGAAGTCCGAAACGACAAATAATGAATATTTAATACGAATTTAAATACTTTAATTCAAGTACTGGGGCTTTTTTTAGAAAAGTTATTTTATAAGTGACCCCTTGATAACCTTAGGAAAAATAATTCATCAGTATAAAAACAGATTTTTTATAAATAATATGTTATGTGAAATAACCTGTAGGTTTTTAATTGATTTTTTGAAATGTGTGGTAAAACCTTAGAAGAGAAAGTGAAACAAAACCAAAAATTCATTCTTTAAGTAAAAATAAGATTATTATTTTTTTTTATTGTGTTCGGGTTTTTTTTGGTGATTGTGCTTTTTTAAAGTCCAAAAGACAAATAATGAATAATTAATACAAATTTTAATTACTTTATTAAAAATGTAAGTATTGGGGTCTTTTTCCTAAATTTTATTTCCTAATTGACCTCTTGATAACCTTCGGGAAAAGATTTCGTCAGGAATTAGAATATATAAAATCAATTTTTTTTTTAAATAATATGTTATGTGAACAATCAGTAATGTGTATTAAGTTGTTATTTAATATTTCAAAGAAAGTGAGAATTATAAAGTCAGAAATATTAGTTCATACAAAATATTTTTTATAAATAATATGTCATATGAACAATCAGTATTTTGTATTGAGTTATTGTTAAGTATTCCGTAACTGTCAGTGCTTAAATTCCTGCAATTATAATAACTCAAATTTATTAATTAATAATAAATGGGCTTATCCCATGATTGCTCAATACTCTTTGTATTCGTTTAATATACACTACTGAGTAATCGGGGAATATTTCCGAACCGTCGGATCTGGAAGCTATAGCTTCTGTGGTTGCTGCTGACACGCCCGACATGTGATGATTTATTGACGCGGTCAAAACATGTGTTGGAAGTGACAGCTACTTGCGGCATCTGCAACGCCGCCGGCACTGACGCCACCGATTCCCAACCCATCCCACACATCCTAGGCCACATATCCCATTATATCCAGTATCCTAGGCTCGAGAAACGCCGCGTGTGTTCGCCGCATTTTCACGGGAATTGTGTTGTTGCGGTTGCGCCCAACTTGTCTGCCACTAACGATCCCTAGCAGCGGCAATCAGTCTGATCTGAGCCGATCCGAACACTATCCCTCTCGTATTTCCGCCCGCGTGTGGGAATTTCCGCGCTACGTTATTAGATCAGGTTCAGGTTCCTACTGAGCCGCCACCGATCGTCCTCACTGGCTTCATAATTATCAATTATTTTCAAACAATTAATAAACATTTATAATCATTTACAATTTTCTATGCTCTCCTATCAAGCGGAAGCAGCTGCAAAACTAGCAAAACGTTTCCTTTCAACGCAGCTTGAAGCGGTTTTACGCAAGTGGAAAAGCAAAAGCCACAGTTAATTATTTAATTTAATTATATGTTTTGTAATTTTAAAGACTGAAGAATTATTATATATTTATTTAAAATAGGAAAGGAAAGAAGTGTCACGAAACAGGTAACTATTTTATTATGTGATTATCACTATTTAAAAATAAAAGATGATATTGCATAGAACAGAGAGTCCATAGTTTGTGTATCAAAATACACTTGCTTACAAAATTATATCGTTTTACCAGTTTTTTAAGTGGCTAATAATTTAATAAACTTTTTCCCAACTTTGTCGAGCTTATCGGGTGTATTACAAACCAATTTCATATTCATAATCAGGGATTCCAATTGTCGAACTTTCGTTTTGTTAACCTTAAAATTTATTTTATAAAATTTCTTTAATCTATGTTAAAAAGTCCCTTCTAATTAAAGGCATTTTTCATCAAAATCGAATAACGCAACATGGTTGAAACTATTCAGCATATATGTTGTACTTTGTTCTCATGCGGGGTGCGAGATCCGACTGAGATTTTAATCGCCCGTCGTCAGCTGCCCGCTGGGATATTTTGGGAATTTCTGCATGGTCGGCACGCACAGTTAGCCGCAAACAATGGCGATGGCGAAATTTGAATGCCGAAACTATGGCCATGTCAGGCGGCCATTTTGCGTTGAAAGGATAACAATAATAATACCCTCAATCGGAGCTGCCCGCCTGACTGGATGTTAATAGTGTCACTCTGGCAATTGACCAGCATGAATGTGCCCAGTCGAGTCGAGTGTGATGTGGTCCCCGTCTCCCTCCCGAAACAACTCCCCTTCAGTGGCGAGACAATCGCCGCCATTAATGCAATTGCCGAAATGTCATTTGCATGCCGGACTTTCCCAGCCATTTGGCTGGCACTCTCACAATAACAATAAATTTGATGAAAATTGCATTTCATAGGCATTTCATGCCTTGTGTGTCAGTAGTTTGATTAAATTGCCTCTGTTTCCCAGCAGAAAATGTCACAATGGGAAATGGTTGATTAAAGATTGATGGACCTAATGGGCGAAATTTGTTTTGAATTTAGGGGAAGGAAAATGAACTTCCTATTTATATTGTTTTTTATACTCAGCACTTAAGTTATTTTAGATCGGAATAAAATCTGTTCCTAGTTTTCTTATATTTGTAATAAGCTGCGGTTAAGGTCATTTAGGAACTGCTTTAAAATAATCCTAAAAAATAATTACTCTTTTAAAAATAATCAATATTTTTAACTATTGAAAAAACTCGATCTAGGATTAAACGGTTTTTGTATTAATAAAAATTTGTAATTCAAAAATAAATACATTTTTTGATGGCTTTAAGAAATTGAATTGTATTTTTACACAATCTTAAGATTGCAATACCAGAAATATTGTTGAACTGTCTTTCAGTTGAACTCATCAATTACTTTAACAAGACTCAGGCGAAAACCCTTTGCTCATTAGACACCGCCGAAACTCTTTCAGTTGGCGTGAAAAATATGAGAGATATTAATGAGCCGTGCCTTGGAAGGATGACTCCCCTCGAAAGAACATAGCTTGCCCCATCCTTGGAGTGAAATGCGATCCACAAAGAAAGCGACCGTGGCGGAATGTGCGACAAGTGTCCACCTCTGGCGCCATCTCACATGGACATAGGCCAGCAAGAGCACGCTTCGCGGAGAAAGCCGTCTGAGAGGCACAATATTTACCACTCGAGAACCTTTCTCTAATCGTACTAACTACCGTTTAATGTTTGGCCAGGGGAGTGGCCACGCCTACTCTTTTGCCCAGCTGCCTGCGAGGACTGCCATACATATATTAAGTCTCATATTTTCCAATGCTTGAGTAATTTTCCTCATATTCAATAATTACAGTGACGTTCTGAACTTGGCGCCATAACTCAGGAAATTAGACAGGCAATTTCAATTTTAGGAACCCGAAACCCAAACCAAATCGAATCCAGCCAAAATCGAAAGTTATCAGCGCTAATTGTAAGACCAAGTCTATAAATCTTGTCGGCTGGCAGACAGAGTTTTCCCCATTTAGGAGTTCCACTGGGTCTTGTGGGTAAGAGTAAGGGCGAGGGTAAGGGTTATCTCCCTGCTACATAATTACACGTCTTTTGTGCGAGTGAATCGGGTGGAGATAAGCATTTGGGGCTAGTCAAGCGTTATGCCTGCCGATTAGATGGAGACGACAGCCTCAATTACAACTGGAGAAGGGGACAGTTTGGTGGCCCAACTCCAGAGAATTCTTGGCGATAAGATTGCGGGATTGCTGTCAGCGATGTTATCCTTTTTTATGCTCAATTACAAGCGCTATGTTTTAATTTGGACTGATAGTGAAGAGTGGCTCCCGCGGGCCTAATGGAATACTGCTGATAATTTTCATAGCTTATTAAATTAGTCGAGTGCCTGTTTTGAGGGGGGTTATTGAACTCACGGAAAAACCAAAAATAATTTAAACAATATCATTGTGATAAGCCGCTGAGAGATTAATGCACAACAAAAATTAGGATGACACATACATCTTAGCTTTTAATGGTAATGCTTGGAACAAAAAAATTTAAATTATCTTGTAATAGATAAGATTGAACGACCTTTATTCCACGAACATTTATAATTTAACTAAATCCTTGCTAGCTCTAATCTATTAGACAAATCAACATTTTTATATTATGAATTTGGATGATTGATAATGTTAAACATTGCAACTAAAATAGTTTTTAAGGATTCGAATATTTGTGACGATTTTTAAAAATATTATTTGGCCTATCCATATAGATGGAAAAATACCTAATTGCTGGCGAATTTGGGAGATATTTTTCCTACGTGTGACTTGGGCATTGGGCTGGGTCTGAGGCGATCTGCAATTGCCCTGGTAAAACAATGCCCGCTTATTGTTTTTGCTGCACCTTTTCGGCGCAGTCGTAGGCAGCGGCAAAATCAGCAGCATTGTCTGGCATCTTGGCCCGGACTTTCGGCCATTGTTCCTATCAGTGGCCGGGCATTGTTGGCCGTTGCGAAATACAAAACAAAAACGGTCCACAAAAACAGACACAATTTTACACCTCTTTTGTGAGGCGGCCGTGTTTCGATTGTATTTTAAATAGGTTCAAGTGAAGCGCATCTAATTGCCAGCCGAGTGCCGAGTGCCAAGTGTGTTTTGGCCTTAACGCCTTCGAGCCGGCCGATTTCTGTTTTTCCCGGAAATCAAAAAGGTGCTGGAGTCCGGTCGTTGATATATGAAGCGTGTCAACGGCATCTTTAGTGGTTTTTAATTTGGAAATTGTTTTGGTCACTCCCCAGAAAGTGCAAAAATCGAGCATCGAAGAGGGGCGTTTGCCCTTGCGTTTGTCCAACAACTGTCGATTGTTATTTTCCCTAACAATATTACAGAATTCAGCGGAGTTTCGGACCCATTGTGTCAATTGCTTGTTGGCACTTTTAAATTCCTGCCATCAGACAGCCCGCATAAAAGTCTTGGCCAACAATCGGCAATTAAAGCATATGTTCGGACGATATCCATGGATCGTCTCATTACCGAGATGTTTATCTTTGTTTATCTGTTATCTGTTTCGCATGGAAACTGTGAAAATCCCTGGCATGTATATTTTGTGCGGGAGTCTAGAGTGCAGCCACCCTCATTATTTTTGGCTTTATGACGAGCTACAAGCCAATTATGTTGGGATTTTCGAGTCGAGCATCTGGGACTGTCATTAATCGATTGGCAACGAGGAAATAAAAACAGAAATCGCCATAATTGGCAAACAAAGTTGTCAGCTGTCGTCGCTGCAATCTGCATATGAAATCGACTTTAGACGAGTCATGTCCAGCTGGCAAATGTATCTGTATCTCTGGCCAAACTATCCTATCC
Source organism: Drosophila fuyamai (assembly GCA_018153365.1). Lineage (NCBI taxonomy): Eukaryota > Metazoa > Arthropoda > Insecta > Diptera > Drosophilidae > Drosophila > Drosophila fuyamai. The sequence goes on along the minus strand of JAECXW010000116.1, from coordinate 5,809,869 downwards.
GAACGTGTGTGTGGTCAGCTCACGTGTCAAGGAAAAGGAGCGGAGGGAAAGATGCCCAAAAATGATTTAATAATGAACTCGTCGGGGACAATGGATCCGAGTATGAAGTGCAATTCCCTCTAAGTGCTGCTCCCTTGACATCCAATCTCTGCTGACAGGCCAATTGTTTGATTGTTTCGTTTCGCCAGAATTTCAAAAAAATAAAAAAAGAGGATTCGAGTGCCTGTATGCAAAAGATACACACTCAAACACTTGAGCTCTTTCAGGCGTTTGATGGGTGTCAAAAAGGCACCGTTTTCCTACAAGAGGATTAGCCGGATTTGGGTTTTTGTCCGGAGGAGATCAGCCAATTTGAAAGTCAAAGTGCAAACAGCATTATGCGCTTATGGGCCATACAAGTTGCACTTTTTGATTGATCCCTCGTATTCCCCATATGCCAGCTGTCTGAGTTCTACTTTGTATTGTTCGAAAATGAGAGAGCAGGGTAATTAAAAGATATTTGATGGTCGATTTCTGCTCATGCTGAAAGCCAAAACAAATCCGATTTACCAGTGGTTATAATCGCTTATGAATTTTCTGTGGGAGAATATTTTTTTATATTTACTGTTAACCCCTAGGTATGGCTGAAAAATCAATTGTTCACTTGATTTGTTATCAGATGTATAGAGAATCATTAATGGATTTTGAAAAACTAAGAAAGATGTATTATCTTTGTTTAATTTTATATTGTACAATTTTATTAACTAAGTAACAAACAGATTGTTTTTAACTTAAATGAACATGGTTTTCTATTTTGGGATTTTTCTTACCGTTCGCTTATAAACTAAATAATTTTTTTCAGTTTTTTTTTTTACCACATTTAGAAAGGATTTTATTTCACTCCTTCGATTGCGAGTTTTATATATCAAGGACTCCCGTCCCATTTGTATCCCACTAACTGCTACCAACTGACTCTGGCTTTATTAATTAGCGGGCCATAAAGCCACAGCCAAGTAGCTCACAAATTTCAATCAGCCAAGGGAGAAGGAAGGGGGACTGCTGCCATGGGTTAACCTTAACCTTAACCCAAGTGTCGACATTGTTGTCTTCTCGCCGGCTATTGATATAGTAAATTTCCAAAGAAATCTTAGAGATGCGTGGCGGTTGATAAGCGTGCTGCAGCATTTAGTGGCAGATGCAACTGCACTTTATTGTGTCGCTTGGGTTTCGTTTGGGTTTGAGTTTTCTCTAGGATTGCTCCACACACTCGCCGTGTTCATTAGCCGCCATAATTTATATGAGCCAACATATTTATTGAATGTTTTGGCAGTCGTTTTAACGGCTAGCTCGAGTCCCCGGGCCTTGTGTCCAACCATTTGGCTGGGCCCAGCTGCCAGCTAGCGAGTGTCATAAACATGCAGTAGAAAAAAAACTAATGTTGGTTGAAAACTTGGTAAATATTATTTTTAACATACATACGACCTTAGTGATTTTATAAAGTCTTTTAGTATTTTCAATATCTCGAGTATTCTCTAAGCTTAAACGTTATAAGTATTTAACTTAACTTTAGCTGCTTAAAGACGACCAAGTATTTACCAGTTTAGAATTCTGATGCTCTAAGTGTAAAACAAATTTTAAAAAATAGACTTAAAATTTAGAAATATAAAGTGTAATTTATAATAATATTTTATGAACTATGTTGATTTCCAAATGCTTTCAAATCGTATGACATTTCTTTAAATTTGTATTTAAAATGTAATAAATTAAATTATATTTTTCTTCACAGTGAACAGAATGTATGGTTATTGCAACCAATTATCTTAAACTATCTTATAATTTTTCCCAGTGCAGAGAGCAAGTGCCGTAAAGTTGGGACAAACCAGCGACAGTTGCCACGAGGTCTAGAGTTAGTTTGTGGCACTCTGGCACCTGGGTATCCGTATTACCAGGGTGTGGTGCCTCCGAGTCTGCGAGTTTTGCTTTTGGGCTAAGCTCACAGCATGCAATTATTTTTCTGTGCGAGTGTGAAAATAATAAACCTGCCAATAGTGTGCAGAAAGTGTCCTGCGGTTCCTGCGCCGCCTCCTGCCTCCTGTCCCCTGCTTCCTTTATCGGCTCAAGTGCGCACTTGAGATGCGAGGCAGGGTATCCAGCTGTCCGGTGAAATAAGCTGGAGGGTCGGGGACACCCTACCTGCAATCGGTACTCGAGACGCTGTGGGTGATGCAAAGTGATGGATGAGCCGAGACGCTGGAGAAACGGCAGGATTCAAGTGCTTGTGGTGTGTCCTTTTGTTTGAGTTAACATTATTCTTCACTTTAAATACCAATTAATAACTGCAGCTGAAACTGGAAACTGAAACTGGAACACACAAGTGGACCGGGCCGAGTTAAGTGCAAATATCGCTCGATCAGTCCATCTCATTCTTCTCTACTTACACTAGGAAAATAAAATGAAAGCAACTTTGCAATTAAAACGTCAAAGAATGCCCAGCTAGGCGATTACATTATTAAATATGGTTTATCTAAATAAATCGGATCTGATCAAAATCAAAGTTTTTTAAACTGAAAAACAAGTTGTCCATATAAAAACAATTATTTTGAAAATTATTATGGCTTCACAAAGAATTTTTCTCTTAACTTCAAAATCTCTTTTTTAAATTAATTTAGAATTATGAATATTATTTTCCCGAGTGTAATTACCTCTCTTTCCTTTTCGATCTGGCGTGAATGCGTCATAATCTTGCCACTCGAAAATGATCGCAAATATTTGTAGAGCAACCGCTGACGACGACGTCGTCGGTCGAAATCGTCAACAACTTGAAACAATTAATGTGGCATTTGTGTTCCGCCGCATGACTTTCGGCTTCTGCGCTCAGATCCGCACCTCCGTAAACAAATGCTAATGGGTATGACAAGTCAGCCGCCGCCACCGCCACCGCCACTGCCACTTACTCAATTACTTTGCCAAACATGGCCAAGAAGTCGGCGGACCCATCACTTCACCCATCACCCATCGTTCAGCATTCGGAGTATTTATGATTTGTTTGCTCATCGGCTGGGACGTTCCAACTACCAAGCGTCAACATTTGCCATGCAAATAAGGCAGTCCGCTGGCTGGAAGAAAACGATATGGTAGAGGTCCGGCTTTGTCAGGTGTCCCCTGGCCAGTCGGCACTTCTCTTGGGATACGAAGACTGTGGACTGTACATGTATACCCCCTCAGTTTCGGAAGCTGGCTACATCTATTATGACTTCAAAGCGGCAACGCGCGCCAATTGTTGTGGCAGATTTTCTATAAACTTTGACTCACATTTGCCAATTAACTGCGACACTTTGAGTGTGTGTGCCACGGCAACAGCTACTGGGCTCTATAAATAAACTCTATCTAAATGGGGGGACAATCTCTAGTCGATGGATGGAATCACGGATGCACTAACTTAACAAGGGAAAGCTTTATAAATAGGTAGAGTCTTTAAAAAATCATTACAGATTTAAAAACATTTTACCCCTGGTTTTGTCAGGACAGAAAGATCAGCTTAAAATTAAGAAACCTGAATGAGGCTGGAATAACACATCCAATTTCGGCATACATTTTTTAACAATTTTTCCCCTATGAGAGTTCAAGTAAAAGCAGCGGCTTTGTAGGAAATAATTTCAAATACCATTAGAGCTATAAAAAAATGTATGCGAGAAATTAATTATGTAATTTCAGCCTGAAATAAATTATATTTTGTTTTTTAAGCTTTTTATTATTTACCATAATAAAATTGAAGTCAAGTTATTTTCAAAGCGAATTAGTGAATCGATCGTTAAGATGCTTACAAATGAAGAGAACTTATTCCTCGTCAAAAATGTGATGTAACCTCTTTGTGAAGGAACTTCTCTTGAGAAAGAGTATCAAAAACGCGCCGCGCGAGCATTCAAATCGCATCAATGGGCCTTCGAGCCACGAGAACAATTGAGCAGCTTTAGCTGTAGTGTCCAGTGTCCAGATTTAGCTTTCAGTTGGACTCCCAGTCCGGCCAAGAGAATCGACTGCAGTTTGCCTGGCCCACAGATACAAATGGCAGAGGAACGCCGAAACGCTGGCGGCTGTGTGCGATGTCAATTAGCAGCTACGGAATGACACTTTATGTGCGTCGCGCGAGAAGCCTCAGATTCGGATTCGGACTTGGATATTGCCTGGCTGCGGAATTGGCTACTGGCCGGCAGAATCGGAATCCTTGTGCAAAGTGCAATCAGTGCAAAGCAGAAAGCCAACGAAAGCCAGCGACCATGAACGGCCAACGCAGTTGACAAACAAATGTGCCGGGCCAAGGAGCCAGAGATCTAAGGCAAACAAACAATTGATATGGCCCAGACGGGCTCTGTGACTTGGAACCTCGAACCAGTACAGGGGGAAAAATATCTATAAATGTGGCAGTTCAAATTTAAAGTTCATTTTAAATTATCATTATTTTATTATATATCAACAAATATTGTAAGCGTTATATAATATTTTTTTTTGTATTTCAATAATAAAAACTGAGTACAAAATAATCTTATTATTTTATATCGATAAATACCTTGGCTTCGATACATATGTATTTGATGAATATTTATATTAGTCTAATACTCATAATAAGTTATTTAATAACTCAAATATGTTAAAAAAAGTGAAAGACTTTTTGGTTTTACAAATCTTAAGCTTATAACATTTATTTTTACTCAAACAACTTGCAAAGAATCACTACTAGAATCACTAAAAGTATTATTTTTCTGTTTACTCATAACATTTGGATACTAAAATATTTTTAAATATTGAGAAAAACCATATTTCATATATTACGGCATTTCTCAACTAAAATATTAATAACTTGTAACATGTAGAGTTTTTCCCCTGTGCACAACTTGGTCATGGAGAACAGTAAGAGCGTTTGTCCATCTAGAGTTTGGGAGCTTCTGAAGGCGAGCACAGGGATATGGATATGCGAGCGGACTCGTATCGCCGCAAAGTGACTTGTAAACATTTTAGCAACTTTTCAACTTCAACTTCAAGTTGAGGCCGAGTCGAGTCGAGCCTAATGAACTGCACTGTCCGTTTGCCGGGACATGGGATCGTGTGATTGTCAGTGCAGTTTGCAATCGCGTCTGCAAATTGACAAGATAAATACATTTAGCTAATTTGATTTTAGCTGCCCGAGTTTCGGATTTCAGATTTGGCCTGTGGGGCTTGTCTTAAAGGAAGCTGGAAATTTGTACGCATAAAGCGCAATTAAGTTGTAATTAAGCGGCACAAAGGCAAGCCGACAAGTCGGCCATTTATGGAGCATCGTCGTTGTCGTCCTCCCACGCGAAAAACAATCAAAATTCATTAGCCAAGCGACGACAAATAAAGCCAAGAGCCCAAAAGTCGGGGTTGGCTCTGCACATCCCAGAGCCCCCAGGCATGCGAATGTGAGTAAATATATGCGCAGCAGGCGGAGAGATGGTGGCACATAAAAGGCGACAGAACCGCACATCCTGCGCCAGGAAGCTGCCGGCTGAAATTACAAAAGTCAACCCCCAAAAGGCAGAAGGCCATAAAAACGCTTGAAAAGCGTATGCTCTCCACGGCCCCCAAACATTCTAGTAACACCAACACAGGATCCCATGATTCTGGAGGCCAAACCGAAACCGAAAACCAAGCCCGAAGGCTTTTGAAAAATTGCAAATTGAATTAAGCCAAAGTTAAATGGCTAAATGACTCGAGCCAAGTATCCTCCCAGCCATCTTTTTCCAACCAGCAGCCACCAGCTCTGTGGGTATTTGGTTTGCCTTTCGGGTGGGAAATTCCGGGGGGATTGGGTGGTTTTTGGGGGGTTGCGGTTTGGCGCATGATAGTAGCTAATATGCTGCAAAGGATAAGGCTCACACGGAGAGACAGGATACCATGGGCATGCTAGAATACAGAAAATCAATACAAACAAGTTTTAAGAGGATTACGAATATTTTAGTTAACATGAAAATAGAAAACATTTATACATATGTATATAAAAGGTTTTTGACAGTTACAATATTTTATAAAGTTTAGTTATCTGTTTTCCTTTTGTAATAAAAGGTATATATCCTAGGAAACGGTTTTAACAACTTTAAGTATAAATTAATTTAATTGAATGAAACGCTTATAAAATACATCTTACCGAAATTCAAAACAATAACATTCAAAACTACATGCTTATATTTTTTTAATAAAGATCTAAAGCTAAATTTCCTAAACATAAATTTAATCTAGTGATAAATATGACGGCACAAAGAAATAAAAAGTTGGAAAACCATATTAATTCAATTTGGAATTAGACTAAACCATTAAATACAAATATTAATTAATTTCGAGGTAATAAATCCAAATACCCTATTGGGCCAGTGCGTTTCCACTGTAACCATCTTTTGGAAAACGCATAGCTCAGAAAAGCCAACGTCGCACCATACCAAGACGAAGGGCAGGATTCTGAGCCTGGTCGGGATTGGAGTGTTAGTGCCAGTGTTATTTACCAGGCTAAATTATTAAACGATTGTTAAACGAGCGGATAAAGGATGAGCGTGAATGATGATGCTGCTGCCCGGGGAGGAAAAAGGAAAATGGCAGGGGAAGGCTGACAAGAGGGTGTAAAGTCCTGGCACCGGGAAAAATGTTCGGGGATGGGGGACGGGGAAGAGCAGGGGGCGGCTGCCTTGTTAGCTTGCCAGCTGAAGGGGAAATTTGATATTAGGTAAATTTATTTGATTTACATTTTTATGGGGCACCCGTTTGGCGCACAGGGTGGGTGGATAATTCCGAGCTGGGTGGAATTTTCCCTGTTGTTTGCCAACGTCGTTGTCGTCGTCCTGCGCTTATCTCACATAATGCCGGCAGTGAAGATAAGAACCTGTCTAGGGTGGGAATAGTACGGTGCACACCACACCAAAAAGAATAGATAGAGTAAATAAAAAATGAATTAATAAAAATGGCAGCAAAAATAATAATCATAAACGAGTTTGCGACGCACGACCAGCTTTTTTGTTGGCTTGCACCGAGAAAAAATAAACAACTTCAGTTTAAATATATAAATTTATCTTACTATTTTTACTAAAAGTGAAAAGATTAATAAATAAAATCATTATATACGAAATCATGTTATAAAACGTTTATTTTTATTGCATATAAGTTTTTAATGCTTAGAAGTGAAATTTCATTCTGTCATGTCCAAGATACAATAGAAGCAACTTCTTGACTTCCTTGAAAATATTGTTAATTGACAAATACTTTGTATTAATGGCAGTTTTATTTGCATTTTTTTCGCCTGTTCAATTATTTTCTATAAGCAAAGTGGGTGATATAAAAAGGCTGCGCTGTCAATCAACCACCCTGCGATCGAAGCCAAACCACCCACCCACCGAAGGCAATCAGTGCCAAATCAGAACTTTATTTATTTGCTTGTTGTTTGCCAAACATTTACGCCATCAGCAAAACGACACCCGAGAGCTCGTTAAATGCTCAGCCATGCGGATGTAATTCAATAAACGAGCGTTGTGCGCCATCATCAACACCCCACCGTTTAGCAGTGTGTGTGTGTGTGTGTGTGTTTGTATAAGAGCGCCTCTGTATGGGTGTGTATCTGTGTGAGGCAGCCGCAATTGCCACAACAGCCGCTGTGACTAAATGACTGACTGACAACCGCAGGGTTTCGCAAGGGGGATGGTTTATTTACTCGCCAAACAACCCCTCGAAAAGCATCCCGAAATCCCCCGACTTCAGCCTCCATGTTCCACCATTCTCCTCTCGTCCTGCAATAACGTTTATTGAGCCGACTTTCGCAACAGCATCGTCCTGCGTCCTTCGGAAATTTCTGAACTGTCAACATGTCAACTGTTTGTTGGCCGGGAAGGTTATTTCTGGGACGTCGTTTGTGTTTGTTGTATTTATCCATGGGGTGGGTGGCAAACGCTTTTTCGGCCTGTTTAAGCGATTTAACGCATCGCAAGGATAATGAAATTTTGATTATGCGCCGCTTGGCTGGTTGTCCTGGGACAGTGCTGCCCTCTGTTGGGCGGTCTGGTTGCTGGGTCGCTATGAAATTAGCGTCGTTTAGAGGTCCTTTGATATTGGTAGATGGGCTTAAACTCGGGGAGTTGCTAATTATCGTTGGAGAAGGATGGCAGTGAACTTGCAACTCACTCAAATTTATTCAATTAAAATGATACTTTAGAATGTTAATACTTAAAGTTGTAATATCTGATAGAATGATTACCTTTCTAACTATGTTTATTAAAATTCATTATAATTTAAACTACCGAAAAATCGAAAGAATAAAAGACAGAAACATATTTAATGATTGCATCAACTCATTTATATATCATAGTCTAGTATATCTCATATCCAGCTGGTATAATAATCAATTTGCTGACTGGGTAATTGCCCACTCTCGGATACAAACAATTATGCAATTCAATTCTGAATTAATTGCACAATAAAACACCAAATTCTAATTTAATTGACGGACAAAAAAGCACACGAAGCCAAAGTAACAACCCACATAAATATGCAACACCCACATACACACCCACTCAATCATTGCTAACCATATTCCTCCTCAAACCCTCTTTCATTTAGCTTCTAAAATCAAACTCGGATCGGTCGGCGGGAAATATAAATTCGAAAAATTATGAAAAACTATCAAAACATTTACATACGTTCAGGGGAGTCGGGAAGGAGAAAAAAATTTTCTTGCTCTCTTCGACCAACGCACATAGTGTTGCCTTGCTGGCATTAAATTAGCTAGTTTCGCCTTTGAATAAAATGAAAACTTTTCGGTTTTTTAAACTTCGAAATACAAATGTTAAAACCGTTTTTCATTCTTTTGAATAACCACTTACGTCGTAGCTTTTTCATTAGTTAATGAATATTTGAAAAAAAAATTAATTTCTTTGAGTGAATAAAATTGTGATTTGATAATAGTTTAAAAAACGATCAATCGGAAATTTTGTTTATAATTTGTAATATTTTAAGAACCATTAACAATTTCGTATTAAACAAGATGTTTTGAGGTTCTACATAGCTACTTTTCGTTAACTACAGTTGTCAGCACTGCACGCAACCAAATCGGCGGCCATTTATCAATTGACCAACTCGGCCGAAGCGTGGACTTTTGTTGGTGCTTTTGTTAGTGGCCGACTTGCTGCTGCTTTTGCCGGTTTCGTTTCATCTTAACTTGATGGCAGAAAGGGGGAGGAGAGTGGGCTGTAGCTCGCTTATGATGTTTATTGAAAAATTAATTTGCGCCTCGTTTTTGTATTTCTTTTTTCGGCTCTCATTTGCGTATTTCAAAGCGCAATGAATAATGATGCTGGTTAAGTAGAGAAAAATAAAAGAAACGCTCGACGTGCTTGGCCTGAGAAATTAATATTTGTAATTGGCTATAATTGTTTATGCCAACGGCACAAAGTCTAGAAAATGAGACGAAGACAATGATATTAATGAGCAGAGGGGCATCGCAACACATTTTGCAGCCATTTCGAAATGTTTAATTGAAAAGAAAGCTGAATTGTTGGGTCTCACATAATGAAGTGCTTAACTTTGGGAAGTAGGAAAATGTTTTAATCAGTGGAAGCGATGTGAAGGGGCGTTGGAAAAGTGGTAGGAGGTATATAAAGTGTTAATTGAATAGCTGGGAAATGTGTGAAGATCATAAATACATTTATTGCCGAGGCTCTTTTGATGTAAAATTTAATATAATTATAGAAAATGTTAGTCTTATGATAAAATTTTGAGAATTAAAAGGACATATTTAATATTTAATATAACAAAAAAATCAAAAAAGAAATAACTTCTCTAAGGATTTATTTTCAAGGACCCAAATCGTTCCTCATATAGAAGCGTTGATAACTAATTAAGGGAACCACACTGCCAGCCATTCGTCAACTGTTCTAATTGAGCTCTTTATGTTCCCCCCACTGGCAATTGCCATTAAAATCCTTTCACCAACTTGCTACCCGAAAACCCAAGGAAAGCCCCAACCACCCACACAATTCAACCCCCCTCCTCTGTCGACTTGGTCCTTCGAGCAGCGGAAAACAAAGGAGCAGCTGAACAATGGCTGGAAAAAGTTTTCAAGCCAACAATTTCACATAATAATCCTTAAAATGAGTTTAATTTGTAAAGCCGAAATTATAAACAGAGCGGGTTTGCAAGAGGGTTTTCGTTTCTTTATGAAATTTATGCCGCAGTTCTTTTTAGTGCTTATAGGGGATGGCAAAATTCTATATAATCCTGCATATTTCACATTTATATGTATGTGATTGATTTGGCCGGGTCCTGGGATGCTCGATTTATGGGCACCGATCCGATTTTTATGGCTTATCTTTTGAGGTGGGCATGGGCACCCGAAAAGGAGCAGAAAGGAAGAAAAAACATAATTTCCTGACCGAGATTGCAGCTTTGCGATAATGCTGCTCTGCCTGTCGCTTGACGATGTTTGGGTCCTGATAACGATGGACTTATTATTTATTATATTGTTTATGCTTGCTAAGGACATGTAGGAGTACCAATTAAATTCCAAAACCCCTGAAGTCTATACATATGTACATATATAGCTTAAAACATCACTCCAATTTGGCCAAATGAAGTCATGAGGGAAAGAGATGGGAAAAGGAAAAACCAAAGAAAAGCCAGAAAACCAAAGTGGAAATGGACAAGCGTTTGCCGCCGCTGCTTGTTATAAAATGCTAATACGCGCAGCAGCTCAAAAAAAAAGTGGAAAAACGCTTTGAAGATTGAATTATTCAATAATAATTAGGCGTGTGAGAGAGATGGTTATAGCATGGGGGTAGTAGTGCACCATCTCTTTCTGAAAGAGTGTTCAAAACTCACCACACTGAAGCGAGAGCGAGCGAGAAAAGAAGGCGGTGCAAAGGCAGAAAAGTGGAGAAATAAGAAACTCACACAGAAAAAAAGAGTGAGAAGGCTAGTGTCAAACCAATAAAAATGGTGTCGTGGTGTAGGGGTTTCTATGCATGAGAGAAAGAGAGCTACACTCTTCGCAGCCGGTTTTCCACCACCAATCTTTCGCTCTCAGTGTGCGTGAGTATCTGTGTGTCTCACTGAGCCAGCGGTGCATCCGAAATTGCCACTATAGTTCAGTCGCAGAACAGACGTGATCTCAAGAGGACGTGTCTCTCTCTCAGAACAAAATATACAACTCTAAAAAAAAAATAACGCCGCGTGTATCTGTGTGTGCGCTCTCGACAAGACAGTGTGTGTGTGTTTTAAGCGCGTGTGATTAACAAGCGCATTAATTAAGAGTTAATCGAAAACAAATTAACAGCAGGCCATGTCCCAATGAAACAATAAACCGCCATTCAAAGCAAACGTATCACAGTGAACAGTCGCTAAAAACAATCGAGAAAGAGGCTTTATGTTAAAGCTCAGCCCAGCGAGCATGACAGTTACCGGTCTGCGACAGACGATGACCAGCCCCACGGTGCCGCCGAGTAGCAACACACCCGCGGGCAACATCACCAGCAGCAGCAGCAACAACAACATGAGCGGAAGCAACATCAGCAACACCCAAATCCTGAGTCCAGCTCACCCGGCTGGCCTCAATCCCCTGGCCAGTCCCACCTCGCCGTCGGCACTGTTGCTGGCCCACCAGCAGCATCTGTTGCAGCAGCATCAGCAACACCAGCACCAGCAGCAGCAACAGCAGCAGCAGGCGGCCCTCCAGCTGGCTGCAGTGCATCCGCCGGCCCATCACCTGCACAAGACCACCTCCCGACTGAGCAACTTTAGTGTGGCCTCCTTACTGGCGGATACCAGACCTAGAACACCTCCAAACCAGGGAGGAGATGCACCCCAAAACCTCACCAGCTCGGCAGCCACCTCACCCATTTCCCAGGCCAGCAGCACTCCACCTCCGCCGGCGTCTTCGGCGGCACAGGTTCCCGCCAACACCTTCCATCCCGCCGCTGTGGCGCACCACGCCCACTTGCTGCAGGCCGCCCACGCGGCAGCAGCGGCCCATGCCCAACACCAGGTGATGGCCGCCCAACTGAGGCAGCAGCAGCAGCAAGCCGATGCCCGGGCCAACTCCCCACCCGCCTCCACGACATCCACGCCCAGCTCCACACCCATAGGATCAGCTCAAGGATCCGGAATAGTAGCCTCCACTCCCGCCAAAAACGAACGCCACTCGCCACTGGGCAGTCACACGGACTCCGAGCTGGAGTACGACGACGAAATGCTGCAGGATCATGATCCCGATCATGACGAGGAGGAGGACTCCATTGTGGATATCGAGGACATGAATGCCGACGACTCTCCCAGATCGACACCCGACGGCTTGGATGGCAGCGGCAAGTCAATGGAATCTCCGCACGGTCCTCCACCGGGATCGCATATGCAGTCCGCAATTCTTTCGCCGGCGGCCTTGGCCTCCGGTCATGTGCCCATCCGCCCTACTCCTTTCAGTGCCCTAGCCGCGGCAGTCTGGACGGGAATGGGAACCGGAGTGCCGTGGCCAGGGGCCAGACAAATGGCGCCTTTCGGCCCGCCCGGCATGTTTCCGGGAGCTGGATTCGGTGGAGGTAAGTGTCGCTTTCTTTGATTTTACCCAGGTTAAGTGGCGTTTTGCGGGAGCTTGTTAGCGGTTTTTGGCACTTCCTTAAGAGGAAATGATAAACCTTATCGGCTACATGTGCTTAACTCTTATTTAAAAACATATTTTTAGCCTTTCGGACGGAAAAGATGTTAGATATGTTGGCTATAGCAATCTGGTTAGGAAAATATACTTTGTTAATACAAAGATTTGATAAGAGGAAAAAAAGAAAGGGAAAAGCTGAAAAAGATTAATTTTTTTCTTGTTTCTTAATTTTTATTTAATTTATAAAATCTTTCATTTTTATCAACTCTTTTACTTAATAAAATAAACTTTATTTAACATTTCGTTGAGTTTTTGATACCTCACCTTAAAAAGAACATTACATTTTTTTCTTTTCTTATCAAATGTTGTCTACTTTTCAAAAAGAAAGAAGTTAATAATATTTACTATTTGCTCTAACAAAAACCTACAAACATTTTGTTTAACTTATGAACAATAGAATTTCGTAAAATTCCGGGCAGAGCAAAGATCGCATTAGCAACCAGCAAATGTGAGATATGTATTTAAAAACGATTTATTTAATGGAGGAATTTGCTTCGCTCTCCCGCTTCGCCACCCCCATTGTTTTATGCCCCATTCGCTGTGGCAAGTTTATCTACACCATTTTGTGTCGCATTTTAATTCAATTAACTGCCGCCCCTCGCCTTAATTGGCATCGATGGTGACTCTCCGCCAGGCGAACTGCGGGTGCTCCATCATGGCCACCTCGTCGTCATCATCGCGATGAAATGGAAACGATCGTGACTGCAGTTGGTAGTCAAAGTGCGTGGCAATTATTGCGGGGCCTTAAATAAAACAATGAAAAATGCCTGATTGCTGGGCCCCATTATTTGATGATGATGGGGCTGGCAGCGTCGCGTCGGTTTTGATTTGACTCAATTGGCTCTGTCTGATTATTCATTGCACTCGGTGGTTACCGCCGTTTTTCGGTGTTTTCCGGTCTGACAGCCAGCCCCCTTCTATCGTCCGAAAATCTAATAATAAACGCATAAAAACCGGACTGTCTAACTGGCCAGACTAATTGAAGCGAGTCTGGCGGGCTAACCGGCCGATCTCTATCTGCATGCACAGTTCACACTTTGCCTGCATTTCCTGGACGCTTTACGCCCACAAAAAACTATAGGAAAACCCAGGGAAACACTCGCTAAGTCACACTTTGATGCCGGACTGACATGTGAACTTTACTCGGCCATCGCGAACTTTGCGTTTCCGCTTTTTAAAGTTGCCCAACACTCAGAAAAGGGCGGTGCAAAAACGCTGCGCAAAAAAGTGTAAATTTGTTTTTTATATGCAGCCCAGCAACTATTGTTCCTTTTTTTGTTGCTTGCGGTTTGCGGTTTGAGTGTTTTGATTTTTTTGCCATTACAAGGCATTGTTTTATTAAGCTGTCTGGTTGCTACAGAAAAAAAAAGCTCTGAAAGCGTGTCGCCTTAGGGAATTTGGGTTTTAAAGTAAGTTATGGATTTTCAATTCAAAGTTTAAGTACTTAGGAGAAAAGTCAACTTTGTATAACATCTAAAAATCGTATTCTATATAAAATATTTAACATATTGAAAAAAATACGCTTTTAAATAAGACTCTTGAATATAAAAAGCATTGTAAATGGGATAATATTAAACAAAATAGCTAAAAATATTAAATTTTGAATACAGAATGCAATGTTTATAGGAAATGATTTTCAAAAAAAATTAATAAAAATGTAAACAAAAATAACACAATCTGATATCCCTGAAATTGGTTTTAAATAAAAATTGAAAAATCGAAATAAATCAATCTCAATGTGGGCCATCAATTCCCGGCCCTTCGCCAGCCACTTGAGCTATCTTTTGTCCCAATGTCTCTATAAAGAGGCCACTGCGGCGGCAAGAGATGAATAAACTATTCCAAACATTTGCCGCTTATTTTGTCATTTGGCTGTCAACTGCTGCATGTGTATAAAATACTGGCGAACAACTTCATTTCGTTTCGTTTCATTTGGCAGCTGTTTTTTTCTGACTCTTGGCTTCTCTGGTTCCTGTATTTAGCGTGTCTCATTAGCGCAGCAGGTTGCTGTCTTTTGTGGACTGATGATCCCCTGTGCGAGGGGTTCTACTTCTGACCTGCGCCGCTATCTTCTGCGGCATTATGTCAAGTGTTAGGTACTTAGTGCCTCGGCAACTGGAGATAGAGGTTGTATCGTTCGGTTGGTCGGATGGCAGGGCTACCGTTTGTCGGCTCTTTCATGGCCTATTAAATTAAACTACCTCCGATTAGACTAAGGGAACACACACACGCTAACTTGGTGGTTGTGTGGGCCGTTTAAGTTGGATTTTCATTTAATTTTTCGCCCTGCCTTTGCGGCTGCATTTTTTTGCGCCGACCATTAGATTAACATTATCGTGTTGCAATATGGGGAATTCCCTTTTGTGCCTTCATAATTTAACTAATTGCAAGCGCAGTCAAGTCACGTATGGTGCACATGCCACCCATTTTTTTGCCCATTTGCCAGCCCCCTCTTTTACCCTCTCTTGCCCCCTTTAACCCCTCGCTCTTGTACAACCACCACGCATTGCAGCTGCAATTCTTGGCAGCCATTATAGAAATTAATTTTCAAGCTGAACAAACGAGCAACAACTTGGGAGTCATTGCACAAATACATAGAGGCAAACAACGGACTCGCACACAAATACACAACTTGTTGGTAAGTTGGTAGAAGAGAGAAAGAGAGAGCGAGAAAACCTGGCCAAAACGGTGGGTGTGGCATGTCAGCAACGCCCACCCAAAACACGCAATTTTCAACAGCCCCGGCAGCAATTTAAACGTTGACAGACGGCTGCTGGCCGGCGAAAAGTGAGAAGAGGGTTAAGGAAGAGCAGTGGCAGTGGGCAGAGGTGGGGTTAAGAGGGGCTGTGGGGGGTTAAGGCGGTCGTTTGCATGCGTTTTAACACCATTTGCAAGGCTCCAAGACGAGAGAGTCAAAAGCTAAAATAATATTTGCATTCTGCACGCCATCTAACGTGCAAAAGCTGTACCAAATACACACATGCAACACATGGACATGGATTAAAAGGGGGCTTCGATTGGTAGTGGGGGGTTAAGGGGGCTAAGCAAGGGGCGTGTGGCGGCGCAGACATTTTGATGTATGTTTTGGTAAATAAAATTTATTTGCATTAAATTACCAAGCCAGACAAAGCGAAGGTGGATGGCATGGGTTAAGGCAAGGCATGTGGGTGTTAAAGAGGGGGTGCCATCGCAAGGTGTATGTGTGTGTGTCTATCCGTGAGGTTGAGAAAACATTTGCTAAATATTTGTAGACAATTGGTAGTTCAACTAATTTGAGCTGCTGCTGCTGTTGGATGTTGCTGCTGTGCCTTTGGTGTTGCTGCTGTGAATGTTGCTGCTCTGCACCTGAGTAATTAAATGGCATTTGGAACCTGTCATAAGAGGCAGCCCAACCCACGGGCTATCTGAACACTCTTATCTTGCCCAGAGGCAGCGAACTTCATTGCAAAACAGTCTAAATAGATATCTGGCCAGCACGCAATGTGACAAGATTTTCAAAGAGTTGCCAGTGGGCAGTGCAAGTGCACTCAGAGAAATATTTATAAGCCACTACTTAAATAATTACGAATTAAAAATATTAAAATATGTATATGTATTAAAATATTCAACGCTATATAAACATTTAATTCGTACCCTTTAAATATATTTCTTTGATTATAAGACCCCATTTTCCCCAGTGTAGACTTATCTAAGGCAACTGGTTATTAACACGCTTCTGGCTAATTAATTGACTCGTTTAACCGGTGTTAGGGCCCCGACCAAAGTTAACAATTTTAATGTCTTACACGCCCAAGAAATTCCCTTCGTCCAGGACCTTCGCCATTTAATTCGCGGCTTAATCATTCATTTAGACGATAAACACCTATTTGGTGCTAATTAAAATCCCTCATTATGAAATCGGCCCGAGGAGGCCCCCAAGCGGTTGCCGTTTTGACCGTAAGCGTGTAATTGCATTAGCCATCCGGCCAGCGATCTGCCCATTTGGTTGTTCCAATCCTCCATATTGCTCAACGGTTTTCACTGCAAAAACGCCGTGTAGATCGCTGGATGGATGGTGCTATGCGAAAACGCTTTAATGAAGAATTAATTGCCAGCAATTTGCACCGCAAATCAATCGAGCGTTGTCACCGTCGGCTATATACAGCGATTGCTTTGGATATTTGGTATTGCTGTTGCTCCAAACGATACGCGTAAATTTCACAATTGCTTGTTGCCTGTCTCATTTAGCTGCTGCTGCTGCTGTTGTTGTTGCTGTTGCTGGTGTTTTTGCTGTTGTTGCTCGATGGTCTTATACGATGTCTCGTCTACAATACACCGGAGAACTCAAATTAATTGAAAATCCATTACAAACATAGGCTAAATGTCACAATTGGCGTTTGTGGCATGTATTTGCGCTGGCAATGGCGATGCTGGCGACGTATTGCCCCAGCAGCAACAGCACGGCAGCAACATCGCAGCAGCAGCAACAACAATGCCTATAAAAGAGCAAAAAGGCGAAAACAAGTCTCGCACTCTGGTTTCAACGTGCGTCTCTGTCGCTCCCCCTTGAATCTTGAGTTTTTTCGCAGGTTTTGCAACAGGCCAAAGGCATTCGGTGGGCGGCGCAGCGAGGGGGGCGGTAAATCCAGCTCACTTGCAATGGAAACCCCATTCCAACAATTTAGCGACAAATGAGCAATTAATTTTGAAATAAATGTAAAGCAAACTGAAACGAAAAGAAAGATTGGAGCACGATATGGCATATAAATAATGGTAGTTACAGAGGCGGAAAAAGGGAATTCATATTCATATCACAGATTAAACATTTAAATATTTTTTCAATTAATACTCCTAAGACTTGAAAATCATTTTATTAATTCATTTTAAGCCGAGAAAGTATTTAAATTAAAGTCATTATAATACCAATATATTTGTGTGAAAAAGAAAAGATCAATTAATTTAAAAATATATTAAGGCTGCAAAGTAAAGAAACTAAAACCAACGAAACAACCATGTTTGGGCCATAAATTGCATATAAATATTAAAGCCATGCCGAGTATCAATATTATTGTAACGAAAAAATCGTAAAAGCCAAAACCTCAACCTGTGACAAAAGCGAAAAAGGGCTGTAAAAGTTTGGCCGCCTCGTTTATATGCTAATTTGGCAACTAATTTATGGTCAATACAACAAGAGCGACAACAAAATACCAAACAAGACAAAACAAAATCAAAACTTCACACGGAATGCAAGCTGACTAAGAGAACAAGGCGAATAACAAAATATATTTATATTTATAGAGGCCGCGTCGCTGAGTCTGTAACAAATTTCTGAATGCAGCATCTTCATTATAAAGTCTGGGGCACCTGGAATCATCTGGTGGCTTTATCGGGAGTGTTCACATTTCGTTTCACCTTGTTACGGGCCATACGAAATGATTTACGACCTGCAGCAGTCTGCAGCCCAGAAACTGAGGCACACAAATAAGTGAAATTATATGCATATCGACCGATAAGGCCGGAGCATTAACATAACTCCGACTTGTCACACTAATTACTTAATGAGCCAGTCAGCCCGTTCAAGTTCCCCCGTAAGCCAGCTTGATTATTAGTTTTGATTCCATCGCGAGTTGGATTTTTATGGGCTTATGGCAGCCCCGGCGACATTTATATGTTTATCGAAAACAAAACATAGCATAATGTGTGAGAACGTATCAAGTTTTAAGGACTTGTGAGCTTGACTTTTATGTTTTAGGATACTAAATATTTACTAGTCCTTTTTGAAAATGAATACATAGAAAGATATAAATTTAAAGGCAAACTTATAGTATTTTTTGTATATTACCTAGAGAAATAATATATTTTTTAAATTTACCTACTGCTTTTGCTCTGTTTAGGGATTACATCGATGGCTTCTGTGATTTTACGAGGTCTGCCCTTCTGTTATTGTTGTTTAATGCATCGTTACCATTTGCAGAGCATAAAAAGCAATTACAAAAGCATGCAACTTGGCCACGTTTGTCACTCGGCAATTTCAATTTGTGCAATTATGCGTAAAATTAAAGCGTTGCATATCATTTGCATTTGTCTTTATTTTGATTCGACTGCAGCCTCTGTTTTGCCTGAAAACAAAATGCCCAATAAATTACGCGTGCCCGGGAGGAAGATGGGGACTGCGAGGGGTAGGGGCTCTCAAGATCTGACCCGGACTGACTGCATCTTTAAAATGCCATTTGCATCTTTGTGGTTTTGGCGCAGCCCCGATGGCAAGCTCATTACTTTCATTAACAACACTCCCGGCATGCAACTCGCAACTTGCAACTTGCAACAGCTGCTGCTTTAGCCCCCCTTTCCACGGATCGGCCGTCTTTATAAGGCCTGCACGTTTCTTTTTGCCTTCTTTTTTCTTCTTTTACTTCTTTGTGCCTTTGTTTGCCAAAACAAAATGCCCAAATTAAAATTGTTTTGCTGTGGAGAGAATCGAACTGAGATATTGCCGGGGAATCGGTGGGAAGAAGCTGAGGAGGCAGTCGAGTGGGGGGGATTCACTCGGGGAATGCATTTCCCGTCGCTCCTACTGCGGCTGCTGCTGCTGCTTTGTCTGACAAATAGTTTAGACAGCAAATTTATTGGCCACTTAAAGGAGTAATTACCGTATATTGTTGCCGCTGCCGCTTTTAGCCAAATTGACAAGGCCAAGGACAGCGGCAGTTGACAGCACATTTCATTCAGCATGCGGCTGGGTTGTGCCTGTTTAATGATGCAGTTAAATCTGCTTCAAGCGGACAAAGCCCTTGACAATCTAATTTTTGCAAATCAAATATTTCTAAAGCTTCTTTACATTTAAAAGATTAAAAATTTAATTACACATCGAATAAGCGGACAAAGTCTAAGAGATTAATAAAAAGTGGGTAGAAAAAAGTACGTTTTATTAGGGTTACAATGCTAAAAGCTGGGAATTATAGGTTTTTATATTAGGGGAATCATTTTTTATTTGCTGTCCGCCCAATAGAATATTTACTGTAAGATCTCCCTTATCTCAACCAGTGAAACAGCCGACTAATCAAGTCATTTTCAATCTATTTTCCAGATGCCAACGAACCGCCGCGCATAAAGTGCAACTTGCGAAAACACAAGCCCAACCGGAAGCCCCGCACACCCTTCACCACACAGCAGCTGCTCTCGCTGGAGAAGAAGTTCCGGGAGAAGCAGTACCTGAGCATCGCCGAGCGGGCGGAGTTCTCCTCGTCGCTCCGGCTGACGGAGACCCAGGTGAAGATCTGGTTCCAGAACCGGAGGGCCAAGGCCAAGCGGCTGCAGGAGGCCGAGATTGAGAAGATCAAGATGGCGGCCTTGGGAAGGGGGGCGCCGGGCGCCCAGTGGGCCATGGCCGGGTACTTCCACCCCAGCCTGATGCACCTGGGATAAGTGGCGGCCCAGTTGGTGGGCGACCGCCATCGGGTGCGCCACCAACGCCCACTGAGCCACAGTCCCCCTCATCATCATCATCCTGGTAACCAAATAGCCGCTGTCGCCGGTCCTCGAGCGGAAACCCCCAAAATTTTGCTGTGATGTTAGCGCATTTTACGTTACGATACTTCCAAATGTTGTTTCAAATGCACACCCTGTAAATAACTATAAGAAACCAAGAAGCACCCGATTTAGCCAATCGAACTTTGTATATAGCAAGAGCAAAAGCAAGCAGAAAAATGTTTCCTAATTGTACATAAATCTAGCACGTAAACCCAATGAATTAAACACCTTCGTTCGTTTGTTTCGAGTAATCAATTAACAAAAGGATTGAACGTAATTTATTTGCACAACTCAAGTCAATAAGCGTAAAAACAACATTAACTAAATTCATATTTGATTGTACTGTATTTTGCAACGTAAGTCAGTCTAGAAAATGGATCGATCGTGTATTTAAAAAATACTTCTAAGCATCTAAACTAAATTAATCTAATGCTATAACTATGCCGTTAAAAGTACTTTATGATAATACCACAGACCTATACATATAGTTCATACATGCATATTATATTATGAATACCATATAGCGTTAATCCTCTGTAGTTGTTTAATCATAAATCATAAAAACAAAAATGTGAAAAAAATAATACAAAAACATGCAAAAGGAGCAGAAAGAAAATCATACAAAAATCATTGAAAAAATATATAAATATACAAAAAAATTATTGAACTCGTTTTATTTAAATTAGGTGGTTAACTTAAACTAAACTTGAACTACATAACTTTTCGTTTCACTTTGTGATCTGAATCATGATTTAAATTGCGCCATTGTAAAAACTCTGAATTTAATATAATTTATTTGCTATTAAAAAAATTATCAATTTGTTTCAATAATTATACCCGTTACTCGTAGAGTAAAAGGGTATATTATATTCGTGCAAAAGTATGTAACAGGTAGAAGGAAGCGTTTCCGACCCTATAAAGTATATATATTCTTGTTCAGGATCACTAGCCGAGTCGATATAGCCATGTCCGTCTGTCCGTCTGTCGTCTCTCCGTCTGTCCGTCTGTCCGTCTGTCTGTCCGTCTGTCTGTCTGTCCGTATGAACGCTGAGATCTCGGAAACTATAAAAGCTAGAAGATTGGCATTTTGCATGTAGATTTTAGGAGTTCCTACGCAGCGCAAGTTTGTTTCAAAATGGTGCCACGCCCCCTCTGACGCCCACAAGCCACAAGCTGTGGCTACAGTTTAGATGCTATTATGAAAATTTTTTTATACCCTTGCAGAGGGTATTATAATTTTGGTCAAAAGTGTGCAACGCAGTGAAGGAGACATCTCCGACCCTATAAAGTATATATATTCTTGATCAGGATCACCTCCTGAGTTGATATAGCCATGTCCGTCTGTCCGTCTGTCCGTCTGTCCGTCTGTCTGTCCGTCTGTCTGTTTCTACGCGAACTAGTCTCTCAGTTTTAAAGATATCGAATTGAAACTTTGCACACACCCTTCTTTCCTTTGCACGCAGTATATAAGTCGGAACGGCCGGGATCGGCCGACTATATCCTATAGCTGCCATATAACTGAACGATAGGAAATGCCATAACTCTGCTGTTTGTAAAGTTAGGAAGTTGGGATTTTCTATGGCTTCTTTATTTGGCCAATCAATTCGACCTACCAAATTTCATAAGGATCGGCCGACTATATCCTATAGCTCCCATATAACGATAGGAAATAGCATAACTTTGGTGTTTTTAGAGTTAGGAAGTTGGGATTTTCTATGGGTTTTATATTTGGCCAATCAATCCGACCTACCAAATTTTATAGTGATCGGCCGGCTATATCCTATAGGTGCCATATAACTGAACGATTGAAATTGGGATTTTTATTAGTATTAAGAATGCATCATATGAATAATTTTGGAGAATATTATTTACAGAATATTCTGCAAGGGTATATCAACTTCGGCTCCGCCCGAAGTTAGCTTTCCTTTCTTGTTTGATATGTATTTGTTTCGTCAATACCTATCGATTGGCCAAATAAAAGTTTGCCACGCCCACTCTAACGCCCAAAAACCCATTAAACACTTAAGCCTGGCTAGCGCCTACATTTCCGCCTTTCATGGCGTATACAATAGCGCCATCTAACGGATGAATTTGGAACAGCTGGCCAAGGTGCTCAACAGAGTCAACGTTAATTCTGGATGTTTTCTATTAAAGGAAATTGCGATGGCTTTTATTTGTCAATACCGAACTATATCCCAAGAACTATGCAAATCAAATCAAGTTAGCCAAATTGGTGTTCCCTGGGTACCGATTTTAACATAAAAATCGGGAGCTAATTCGAGGGGCGAAAAACATACAAGAAGGCATATTTATATTAAGTTGTTTAGCTGAGTAACGGGTATCTAATAGTCGAGGCACTCGACTATAGCGTTCTCTCTTGTTTTAATTAATTCAGTTCGTCAGGAAAATTACAATTATTTGAGCTTAAATATGTAATTTAAAAAATATGATTAATTCACTAACAAATCTATTAAAATTACTCATTTGTTTTCTTAGGTACAAAGTATCTCAATGACGATTACGCTGATTATGTGGATGTTCTCTGTTGTTGACAGCCTCATTAAGATCAAGGAAACAATATTTTGTTTTGATTAAAAAATAAAGTGTTATTTTCAACGAAGTGATTGCAAAAGTTCGATTGGCTGCCATATGCTGTAATACATTATTGCAAAGCCATTTCAAATCAGGAATGAAGTTGAAAACCTAAGAACTGGCCGCAGCGAATCGATGGAGGAAAATTGCTAGGAAAAAACTAGCAAGTTACGAAACGAGTAGCATCCATATAACATCAATATTTGCGTGAAATTGTAGAAATACCGCTGGCACCGTCGCACCCAATAAAATATAATATAATGAGTTCTGCGGATTGTCAGGGGCATTTCACAATTTCGTCGTTACCCATTATTGACTTTTCCCGTAATTCCCATAATTCCAGCTGTATCATTTGGTGCGATCGTGTCGGATAGACCTAAAACAGAGAAGCGTCGAAGCATCCTTATCGGCTGGCAATTAATATTTAATTAATCAGGCAATCGGTTGCTGAGGCAAAAAGCACTGGCCCACATGGCGTATTCGTAATGCTAGCAACTGGCTCTTTATTTAAATATATGGCAGAGGTTAGCGCTGGCAATCAGCGAATTACGATTGGAATTGAGTGATTATCAAATTGTTGGCATTATAATTTTTATTCCTGCGCGATTTGTCGACTGACATGCGGGGTTCAATAACGAATACATTTTTTCTTTATTTGTTGTTGACAGTTGGCCGAGCGTCAATAGCAAAATACTACTTGTGGGTTTTGCTGTTTCTGCCGTCGACTCTTATCGCCTGGAATTAAAACCCAATTAATTTAATTACAAATGGAAATAACACGCCGTCGGTGCAGCAGCGAGCAGCACGTCAAATAAGTTTGCTATTTTGATTTATTTACGAATGGCAAACAAGTGTTGGTGCTCAGCGCAACTGTGTGTGTGTACTAGGTGTATTAGTGCGTGTGCTAAATAAATAAATTAAACTATTATTTGCCAGCTTATGGCTGATAAGAAATGATAATTTCTGAGAACTCAGCCCTGTCTAGTGTGATTAAATATTAGTTTTAATGATTTAAGTTTCCGTTTTTTTTTTTTACCCGATGGCACTTTGATTATTTCTTGAAAAAGTGATAAAAAAAGAGGAGGTTTTAGAATTAAATTTAGTTTTCTGATATTAGAAAGTTTAAAATATAAATTTTAAGGGCAAAAATCTTGGATTTCTTAATAAGTCTGCAAAGCAATATTTAAAGTTGGATTGAAAGACATTCAATACAAGTTGAAAAATTTACATTTACATTCTACATTTCAATATGCCACTTTTAAATTGCTGATTGCTTTTTCCATTTTTATTTATAAATAGCTTAGCTTATTTATTCGAATTTCATTATAAAAATTTCTCGACTTTCTTGAGCGGCATACAAAATTTAATTGGTAGAAGTCTTGTATTTAAATATGGTTAAGTCCCAAACAATTTATTTTCTGTTTATACTGTACATTCGAATTAACAAGATTTGATGTAATAGTCGTAATTCCGCTCGACACATCCAACCTCACCTGTTTGCCTCTCATACCATTTGATTATAATTTGTTAACAATTAAAGGCAATCGTGTGATGTTTTATTGGGTAGCAATAAAATAATTAAATAAATTATCCATTTATTATTCATCAAGTATTGATAAATGCGTTCGCCAATAAAGGCGAATTCTCCACGGCAGCCGACTGTTTTTATCTCGGATGTCAAATCGATTGTCGCCGCAATTAATTACGCGTATATAATTACAATGCCTGCCTACGCTGACGCCAACGGTTGACGCCCAAGCCCCGAGAATCGGGGTTTCATTTCGAATAGGGAGATCGGAGAATCGGTGGATTGGTGGTTTGGTGGATCGGTCTCCCAGTAACTGGTGGCTGGGCCCCCTCGTTCCTTTATTAATTAGGCTCGGCTACGCCTTCAGGTAGCCGCAGGTGGCTCTGCATGCAAAACGCACCGCGCCGGAAAGTGCAATGCGTTAATCAAAACGTAATCAAATCATTTGGCAAGCGGCAAACAGCCTGAAACAGAAACCGAAAGGAGACCAAAAACGAGCCTAAAAATGCACAGACAGAAAATGACATTCACATTGCTAAACCATTATTTAGTGTATATTATTATTAAATAAATATCTAGATTATTATTACTGTTGCAGTGCAAATAATGGACCAAATATGGAATGTCATACCATATTCTATCTATTAGATCTATTAGAGTCCATCCTGAAAATGATTAGTTTTAAACAAATTTTAAAATTGCCGAAAATATTTTATTATCAATCTGATGGGTATTGAGTGCATATGTCATTAGAAATAAATTTAAGTAAAAAATGCTTCAGTTGTGAAACTGTATTTCGGCCAATATAATGTAAATAATGGGAGTACCACGATGAACACTTAATAAAATGATCAATTTTTGGAATTTAAAATTATAATACATTCCAATTTCTTTTTCCCCAGTGTAGCCAACATCAGGAAAATGAGCTGCATCGGCAGCACAATCACAGCCTGGTCACATTGGTAGCCTGCTGCGATTTTGGCCGAGTCCGGCAATTAAGCTTTATATCGGGCCTAATGGACCGAGCGCCGCCTGCGCTGATTGCGGGCATTTGTTTGGCGTCGTCGTCTTTTTCTCTTTCTCCTGCTCCCTCTGTCTTTCTGTTTCTGTCCCACTGCTCAGGGCCCAATCAAACGTATATATGTCTGTATATATAGCGGGACGCTACCCCTCGCCCCATCCAAAATCACAGCTTGATATTAACGCCCAACTGTGAGGCGGCGCATTTACAATGATAATATTTGTGTTCAAAGTTATCAATGGGCCAGCCGCCAACGGACTGAGAATGGGAATCGTTCAATCGATACAGACGGAGGGACGGGAGGACCCAATTGGGGCAGAGCAGTTAAGATCTGCTTACAACTTGATTTCAGTTGTTTTCTGCTTAATTGATTAACTACAGATTAAGGTTGATTAACTACAGACAAATGTTAGAGCGAGGTTACATCGTGTCTACACAGAGGGAAAACATTAAATGGCTTTTGGAGAGTTCGCATATATCTTTTATATACATTTTTGAAACATTTTTTTTGCAAACAAGTTTTAAAAAAAGTGTTTTCAAATTTTGAGCTCAATTACATTTTCTGAGCGAAAAATTAATAGTTACACAAAGTCAACTATATTTAATAGGTGGAATATGTGGATAAAATACTCCAAAAGACATTGTCCAAATAATTTAATTGAGTTAATTTTCCATAGAAAACGACAACATTTTGTCAATATAAATTTTTCGGAAATAAATTTATAGTGTCTACTTAACTCTAACTTACAACCAGAACTCAGTTCATAAAAAAGCATGCCACATGGATAGTAACACCACTCGGGAAATGGAAATCCAAGCATAACATTTTTTAATTAACACCCACAGACGGACACATGCAAATGAGCTCATTATGAGCAGATTATGCAAGATATAATGGATACTGGAAAAACTCCCCCGACTCCCGCGTAGATAGTTTTTCCAGCCCAACACCAACATCTTCATCAACCGACGGCAAGTTCAACAAACGAAGATTGCCCAGAGACAGATATATACTCGTATATTCACAAAAGATTCATTCATAAAGTCAAGCGAATTGGAAATCCGTTTACTTAACCCGCTTTTGGCTGGGGAATAAACCTGGTCCGCCATATATTCATATAGTCGTAAAGACTCCTCCGCAGACGGCATGGCGATCCGATTGGCCATTAACTCGAATGGAGAGCACTCGCAATTACCGCGAATAAATTGAGGTAATTAGGTAATAAAAATAATGTTTTCACCTCGTTATTTGAGGCAGCAGCTGCTCTCCATCATTCCCGGAATCGTGCAACCACCTGATAGGGAGGAAATAAACCGAACAGCAAGTGCCTCAGTCTTTGGTATTAAATCTTCAGACTCTTCAGCACATCTAGAGCAGACAGGAAGGCAATTATTCGATTGATAGGAAAATCAACAGAGCTCTATGGGAAAATGAGAAAAACTCTTGGTTTCCCCACGTAAAGAAACTAAAGAAATTCAAATATTATATTGAAATCGAATAAAAACGAATCAAATTCTTAGTTCGTTAATAGCTATTAATGTTGATATTTATTTATTTAATGTACATTGTAGACAAAAGTTGCAAACCTAATAAGTTACAGGGCTTCCTTGACGGCCATGGCTATTAATATCAATAGTTTTTTAATTTGAATATAGATTCCATTTTATTTTTAGAACATTTTAAGAAAGAGCATTTTGAGGCCTCGTATATATATCCGCCAAGTCCGCAGGCAAACTGTGTCCCAATAAACTCTCCTATTCCCTCAACTCCGTTTATGCAAATTATTCATTTTCCACGGAATTCCCTGGCCGTCAATTAAATTTTTTGTGCGCCCCTTTCCACTGTACACTTTGTTCGCACTTCGGGGCAGCAAAAAAAAATAAAAAAAAAACCATTTCATATCCATTTACTTTTCACTTAAGCCGAAATTTCCCTTTTGGGGTTACGGACTTTGAGTCAGGTGAGTTAGTTACATTTTGTGGGTTTTATGGCTTGGGCTAAGCACTCTTAATAGGTAATTACAATTTGAATTTCATAGTGGGTGAGTAATGGAAAATATCGCTCATAATTTTCCACAGTAATGGGACTTTTAAGTTGGGTGGAAAGATCGGTGATCGGCATTTGCTCCCACACTTTTAGGGTATTAATTTTTTGGTCAGCTGCATGCCTTCCTGGAATTGAGTTGTGGAGAATGCAATTAAACAAAATAGCGTGAGATACGCGGCCGATAAACGGAGGACCAGGAGCCAGAAACACTGTCGTGTCTGAAACCTAATTTCCAAGTTTAGAATTCTGCGAAAACGCTCCAAGAACCCAACTCCAAAGGCCCCTCCCGGCACCTCTCCTTTCGGGGAGTTTACGTTTTTGAATACTCAATTAAATTTTTGTGCCCGCTGCTGTGGCTTTTCCCCGGCAGTTTCGCACTATTTTCAATCGAATTAAATGCAGTGCTGCCTCTTGCATTTTCATGCGAACAATTTCAAGGAATCGCGCATATCAAGCGCGTCGTCGTCGTCGTCGGCACGCTCCGTTTGGGCGCACAATTAATTTGCGCCCCAAAAACTGAACGCACGTACTCTCGACGGGTATCCGTATCCGCGAGATACATTAGCGAAAGTGTAGGTCGTCGCTAGCAGATACAATTTAATTTCAAATGCTCTCCCTCTCCTCGGGTCGTTCTGCTTTGGAGTTACTGTTTCTACTTGCTATTTAATTCATGAATTCTAAACCATTTGAATGTAAGTGTACGCAAATAAGATTTCATACTGTAGTTTTCCAACAAGAAAGACAGATGAAAAACATGTCTATCATTAATGAGAAATAGTATTTTTAATTGAAAATACCATATCCCTTCATAGCAAAAGCAAGATATAATATTAAAGCTTAAGAATTATATGATTTATGTTTTCTTATGACGTACTTTTAATTTAATGAACGATTGATATTTAAGGTAAGCTTTTTAAATGGATTATTCTTCAAAGAATTTTTTTGGTATTAAATATTTTTTGACCTAAACATTTTGGCTCATGGATTGACTTATGCATTTTGGCAATAAAAAAAATGTATGGAATTACTAAAACCTTAATTTTTATAATGATCCCCTCTCCTTTAATATTTGAAAAATTTTAGTTACTGATTTCATTTCATTTATGTTACAGTTTATTTTGGCTTATGAAATTTTAAAATTACAAAAAGAAAACTTAGATCTTTTCAGTATAATCATTTAGGCTATTGTAAATATAGTCTAAGCTTCGGAAAATACCAAGAGTTTTAAACTTCAAACAAACATTGATAAATCACTTTATAATTCTGTAAATACATTTTTTTCATTTTGTTTTTTAATAGTTAGTGTATTTCGACTTCCCTTTTTTGTTGGCCAGTTGGCATTACCAAGGCATTAATTCATGCGCCCGGATTGTGTGCGACAGGGACGCCAACAAAATGCAAAATTTGTCTGAAGATTTTAATCGTCGGCATGCGCGCCCAAAACGGCCCCAAAAGAGCCAGCTGAAAACCAGCCAAGATCCGTCGTAAGAGGCTGTTCCCATTGATTCGAGCCGGGTCAGAAATGTTTTCTAGGCTGCTGGAGCCCAGGGAAAATGGCCAGAGATAGTGTGAGAAGGAGGGAGAGAGAGTGCGCTGATCTAGAAAGGGGCGGCGGGAAAAGTGGGCGGAGTGGAGACTGAGCCACTTCCATAGCCACATCTATATAGCCTCATCCACATCCACATCCCAAGTTAAAGCCAGAGCATGTAATGTTTGTCCGTTTCTCTTGTGCCATGGTTGTTGTTTCTGTTCCTGCTGTTGCTTGTTGTAGTTGTTGCAACAAGACAATTTACTTTTGTGCGAAATTAAGTGGCATCTGCAGCATGGCATTCCACTTGACTCCACCAGCCAAAAGTACACGTAAAATAATTACTACTTACATCCATGCTATGAAGCTTTTATAGGATCCATTATTACCAAAAACACTTTCGGGAATATTATTTGTAATTTACCCAGTCCTATCTTATTTACAACTTCGTATTATTGAAACAAATTTAAAATATATATTGTTATTAGTGTTTTATTTATTTGGGAACCGTGTAACAAATTTTAAAAATTGTATGACTTATAAAAATTTCCATTAAAAAATAGAATAGAATAGAATAGAATAGAATAGAATAGAATAGAATAGAATAGAATAGAATAGAATAGAATAGAATAGAATAGAATAGAATAGAATAGAATATAAATTCATCTTTTTTCCCATTTTTTCAAGTTACAGATAACCATGTTGCATAGAAGTCACTCAAAAAGCATATATACGAGTTTGGAAGTGATGGAGGTAATTTATTATATTTGTATGTGTTCCTGGTTTACTCATTATGAATTATAAAATTAATTATTATATGTTAAGATATTTTTAATTAAGAATTTGTTTCTTTTAGTGTGGTACATGGCAGTCACTCCCGCAGACTCATAGCTGTAGCCTCTGTATTCCCTGCACTCCCATTGCCATTCCGAATTCGCATCTGCATCAGCATCTTTGTGTCGCCGTCGCCCCCTCTTCGCCCCTCCCATGGCCTTCTGACGACTGTCTCGCTCTGTGTGTGTGAACTTCTCGCTCTTGTGGGCAATAACTAATTACATTCGCAATTATTTCATGTTTTGGCCAATTTAGTGGGACAAATTTATCTGCGCGGTGTCATCTACTTAGAATTGATGGCTTGCCATACGAAGCTGTTTGCTCTCGTCTTGGCGCATATTGTTGCTATTACTAGTTACGGGGGATATAGATATAGATATAGTTGGTGGTGCTACCGATTCTGGTGGTGCCATTAGGGGCCCAAGGGAACGTTGAATGACGTTGATTGTTGTTTGGCAAATGGAAAAAGGCAACCCACTGTCCGCTGCGATGCTCCCCTTCTGCTCCTCTAATGCCAAATGCAATTATTAAGCAAATTAGCAGGCATTTAGATATTCCAGCCAGATTGTCCACAACGAGGGGCGCCATTGATGGGCTCCATTTCTCATTCATCAATCCGAGTTCGAGTTGGGGGCCCAGAGGCGTGCCGAAACGGAGCGCAGATGGGGAGATGTACTGCCACTGCTCAGTTGATTAAGTTTGATTGCTTCCGGGAGATAGCGAATAATTCCGTAACAACGGGATCCACAGACAGGATGAAGTGTAATGAATATCCTAAAGCAGGTGGAACCAAACTGAAAGTTATAAAGATTTCAAGGTAAATTTATTGACACTAATCCATTATAGTACAAAAGCTGGATAAACACATAATATTTAGGTGTCTAATTGCCAACCAACTTAAAGCTCCTTAATATACACAGGATCGCTTTTTTAATAATCGAAGAAATTATAGTTCATTGTTGTATTATAGTTTCAGTTAGAATTGGTTCAATTTTACGAATGCAAAAAAAAAAAAATGATTTTTCAAAATCGGATATCAAACCCAAATAAACGTAAGGAAAGACAAAAATGTCAGTTTCAAATCTGCAACCGAAAACTTATTTTTCCATTCTTCAATTTCTCCCATTGGAATTCCCCCGAGCAGATAAATCTTTTGCATATTTTTTCCGTTTATTTGGTTTTCTCATTTGAAAACGGTACATTTTTTTTTGTCTCTCCATTTTTCTTTATTTTTTAGTAGCTGAAGAGTTACATTTATTGCTTTACACTTCCAATTATAACTCAGAAATCCATGGCAAGTGGAGACAATAAAATTCACCAACACGGAGATTTATGCCCACGCACACAGATACACTGTACAAAAAGGCACAAAAGCAACCACACAAATATAAACTGGCAGACAATTCACCTTAATTCAAGTAGAAACGATTTAACTCCCACGGCTGCACTGCCATTATATATTGTTGCTTTTATTTTATATGAACTTAATTTCGCTCAACTCAACCACACACACGCACACACACATATGCACAAAATACTTTACACCACAACCCCTTGCTGAAAAAAAGTAACGGTAAACGCAGCCATTTATTACATTTTCAACGGGGTGGGGGGTTGAGATCAAAAGGAAAGCGAGAGAGGGAGAGCAGGAGTGTGCGAGCGAGAAGGGTCAGCCGGCTAAAAGGATATGACGTTTTGCTTTCCTCCTCGGCAAGTGAGTGGAAATTTGTTTCATTATAATTATTTTCCACAATTGGACATATTAGTATGGTCGACGCAGGCAGCGACGTTGACAGCGACTGCGGCAGCGCCGCCATTTTTGCAATTTTCCCGTGCAAATAAACGCAGCCAAGTGTTAAGAAAATTGCTGGGCGACAAAACAGGACAAAGTGTACGGGCATGTCGTCTCTTTCTTGCCATTTCTCCATCCCTCTCTTTTCGTCCTGCGCATACTCAACACACCTGCAAAAGTCATCTTCAGTTGTGGTGAATTCGTATCCCCACGAATTTCTGGGGGTAGTTTTTTATTGATTTTAGTTTATGTACTTCTACCCCAACTTCCTTATATGCCACATGCCCTAGTGCCATCTCTTTCGCACTTGTGTACGTGCCGGGAATGACAAAACATAAAGTTATAATAATTTTTCTTTCCGCTTAATTGTGTTCGGGTTTTGGGAGGGGGAGAAATGTCAGACAGATAGCCCGTGTAAGGACATTTTGACTGCTATTGCCCCCTGCCTCTCTTTCTTTCTCTTTTTTCGATTTACCACCCCCAATCGCCGTCTCTTTCTGGCTGCCCCAAAATGACCTAGCGTTGGCACTTTTAATTTGATGCTTTTATGTATCGAGCACAAAAGGAGACCTCGATGAGACCCAGCTTCCCATCTCTATATAGAGCTGTCTATATACCATATATAGCCATGTACAGATAGTTGGCTTTCTGCGGGGGAGGATGGAAAGCTCCTCTCCTTGTGCGTGTGGACGTAGGAAATACAGCAATTAGAGCCATATTAACCGTAATTAAATTTAATTGTTTAATTAAGCGCGAAAAGTGAGGAAGACATTTTGTGAATCTCCGCCCCCCCGCCAGTTATTATATACCATATAACCCCGAGAGTGGGTCCAGTCTGGGTCCTGGACCAGTGGGTGGGTGGTTCGGTGGTTTAGGTGGCTTCTGGTCTCTGTGCGTGCGAAAGGGGATTGCGTGTTTTGGCCCTCTGATTACATTGTTGCCCCCGCTCTGCCCGTTTCTCTCGTTGTCTGGGTGTTGGAGTAACAAATAGCCATGTGATTTGATGCGACGGCTCTGATAGTCAGCCAATTAAGCATTCAAACGTAAATTTTTGCACAGTTTGCATTAATTAGCGGGACGGTGGGGAGGGGATTTGAATGGCGTCTGTTATGGGGACAAAATTTTTGGCATGAATTAATTGGAACTAAAAGGAGAATCAAAGGAGAATTTATTTTAATGTAATTACCGTTCGGCGTTGATTGATAAATTTCAATATAGGTTTATACAAACTTTTTATTTATTAAATATAAAATACTTTTTTAATTTAGTTTAAATTAAATCATATCTTCTTTCTATGGAATAAGTTTTGTCACGGAAAACATCTACGTCACATTTTTTGCTAAAGTTTTATGAATTTTACAATAATGATATTAATATATAAAAATGTTAAAAATATTGTTTACAAGTCCTTATCTTAATATTCACTTTGAAACAACAGTTTACCACTTAAGGACCCATACTATCATTAAAAAATATAGATTCCGGTTATAGTGTCCGTCCGGTTATTGCGACGAAAACTCGATGGCTTGGTTGGTCCCCACACAAACTTATATGATACAAACTTATGTATATGGTCTGTGCGTCTTCCAGGTATAACGACGTAAAATCGTTGGTCCCTTGAAAGACGCTATAACCGGACTCTACTGTATATGTATCAAAATCATTATATTTCCCGAACCTTTATTATAATGGATGGTCTTTAAACTATGTATTTGTTATATATGTTCTTATATTTACCCCAACTGCTACAGTTTTTAAACACAACATCTATTATACTTCTAAGATGAGTGATTAAAGACAAAGGGACCCACCAGAATTTCCAGTGCATCTGTCCCTGATCTAATGAAGATATCTAGCCGTTCCCATCTCGTTTCTGGGTAAGGAGGGCACCCACATCTATTAATTACGAAGGCCAAAAACAGCAGCTCTTGGGACATCAGTCATTTCTGGGACTCTAGATTAACTTGCAATAATGTCGTGGAAAATTAGCATCAATCAAATGCAGGTGCAGACGGCCAACACAAAAATGAGCAAGCCTCAAATCCAAAACGGAATCCAAATCCAAATCCGAGTCCAAATCGAAATCTCAGTGACAGCCAACAGATGTCAAGTGGCCCGCATGTATAAATACGGTGCAGATCGGAGGATGGTTGGTCACAAATGTCAACCACAATGCTGACATCTTAATAATGATGAATTAATGGGCAAACAGGCCGCCTGACAATGCCAACAACTACACAAGCGTTTAATAATCTTTCTATTAGTAGTGGGATGGAAAATCGGTTTTCCATTTTCCAGCTGTGGGAAAACGTCCGATCATCAATGTATGTATGGTACTTGGGCATTGATTGAGAGCACTGGCATCAATTACCATGGCCGATCCGAAAGACTTCGCTTCGATTCTCCGGAGCTGCCAACAAATTCCGAAATATCACTTAATTTTTCACATGTTGCTGCCGATGCTCCAAAGCCAAGAAAAAATTGCAGAAAAATAAAAGAAAAACGGCAAAAGCAAACGACATTCCATGGCTGCATAAATCATCCGCCATCCCAATCCAAAGTGAGCATGTCAAAGGTGCAGCAAGGATTTGAATGCGCCTTCGGGAGAGAGGAAAATATGAAGCCATTGTTGATGCCGCATTTCCATATAAAATCGAAGCCAATAGAGCGACGAAGATATAGACTGCGAAACCCTGGAAAAGGGGGAGCGGTTCGAGGGAGGAGAGTATTCGGTTTGGGCCGGGTTTATTATGCATGCGGTTAATGTAGTCATCGCCATTGCCCTGGCTGACTGGCCGGACATATGCAAAAAAGCCGAGCCAAGCAAATAAGAAACCCATCAGAATTTCTCACTCCGGCCAGGCGCTACGACAAATAAATATTTTAACTCACAATAACAAAAGGCACGACGGAGAGGATGAGGATCCGGACAACCTTTGGGGACAATTGGGACGGGACGAGATTCCGATATTGCTGGGACAGCGATGGCCGCAAGGGAACGAGGGTTGAACGAGGAAATTATACCCTATATATCATTTACTAAATTGGTGTTCCTCAATATATAAATGCAAAAAACTAGAAAATAATTTGTTTTTTTTCTTATTTCGTGTATTACATTATTCAGTTAAATAAATAAATAACCCCAATTTCATGATATATAAGAAGAAGTAACAACAAAAAATCAGCCAACTTAGTTCAATTACTTCATGATTTTAGCACAAAATATTTCAATATATAATTGCAGTCGATTTTAATTTATGAATATATCGGGTTGGTATTTAAAAATCTTATTTAATTCAATTTTGGCACAATTAGAGAATATAAAAAAAAGGATATCAAGAAAGTAAAACCAATGAAATATAAGAGCTAACTATTTTTAATCCTTATTTACAGGTATTGCTAGTTCTCTTGGTAATAATTTAATTAGCTTTAATTTATTTACATTCACATTGGTCTAGAGATGTTCCCAGGCATTCTCTGGGTGATACTTTTTGAACCACCCTCGCTGGCTGCTCATAGAACACCGAGATGTCCATCTTTTCAGTGCAATGTCGCTGCTGCAGGGCAAAAGCCGCCAAATCTGGCCATCATTTGTTTAAATATGCGCCTGCAGCAATCCGCCAACAGCAACAACAGAAACAGCCATCGACAACAACATCCGAAGTTGCACGTTTAACAATTCAATTTATTTGCAACATCAAAATTTAACGAACATGAAATTGCGAGAATTTTAAGATTTTCAGCAGAAACAAACGAGCGACACGATCCTGCGGCCTCTCGAATGTCTCAGTTCGGTTCAGTTCACTTCACTTCAGCTTAGCTTGGGTTTTGGCTTGGGTTAAGCCTGTCCAATCCCCACCCCAAGGCCCCTTAACCCCTCACAGGCCCCCTTAACCCCTCGCTGGCCGGCTGTGTGTTTGCTCTGGGTTTTGTTTGTCGCGCGCTTTTGTTCTTTTGTGTCTTTGTCGTGGGGTTTGCTTAGCTGGTTTGTGCGCCTCAGACCCACATATCCACATACCCACAGATCCACAGTACCCCAAACTTCCACGGTGCAAAGAGTCAACAATTTAGCATTCAAAGAAATATTTTAAATTAAAATTTCTGAAATTTTCGTCAATAAGCGGTCCGGAAAACAATGCAAGCGGGGTCGTAGCCAAAAATAAAAAAAACAGAGAAACCAAGAGAAGCCATGAATAAATGGTCAAGACCACGGCTCTGACCATCGCTATACTGATTCTCGTTTGGCTTTTTTTAAATACTTGCACATAAATATTTGTAGTCTGTGATTTATAGGCTTGGTATCTCGCGAATATCGGGATGGTCCACATATAAATTGGTCAAGTGGGTGAATTAATGTGGCGAGATTCAATGAAATTGTATTCAAAATAAATTGATAATGCATTTTACCATATTTAAAACAGAGTTTTTTAATATCATATTTTTTTAATTTTAATAACTCGCGTTTATTTTTTGAAAAGCTGTTGAACATTAAATTATATATACCAAATGACCTCAAATATTTCAATCAAAAAACAAATCCTAAGCTCTATTCCCCTTTATCCCACGCTTGTTTCGTTTTATTAGATTTGCCATAATAACTAACGCCTTGCGGGCATTTATATTTATTGGACTTGCTGCTTTTGGAGATGACAGGCTCGTCACTGCGCATCAGATTCAATATTTACCTTTCTCATCATGAGACTGCCTTTTGCTGGAGGATTTCTGTATTCTCTATTTTTTGTTTTGTTTGGCTAATAGGCTAATCACACATCGGGCAAAAAGCGAGGCACAGAACAACAAACAGGAGTCGCAGGATCAACCCCTAAGTGATTGCGATGTGAAAGTCAACAATCCTAAGCCGCTTACCGCTTGTTCCAGTGACAGGGAGCAGGCGCAGGACTCTCAGGACTTGGGCTTCGGGATTCGGGTATCAGGACTCTCAGGATTACAGTAACTTTTTCGTAATTGCTTGTAGCTGGCACGGCATTGTTGCCATTGGCGATTTCTTACCGGCACGCGGCCAAAATAAATTAACCAAACTCGTGAGAGTGCGGGAAAAGTTGGGCATAGTTCAGAGGAGGCTTAGCAGTGAAGATGGGACAGCGGATGCCATGCGATTCTCAGCTGAAATTGCATATTTGATTTGGTTGAAAATTGTCAGCGCATCGATTTGCATATTTGCATGTTGTCGCGAATGTTGTCCTGTCTTCGACGACTCGTTCGTTTTCGTTGCGTTGTCGTTGTCGTTGTTGCTGTTAGCACTTAAAAAAATATTTTAATATAATTTTGAATTACCAAAAAAATACAGAGAAACTTTTAAAGTTCTTACCTCCATATGTTAGCTTAGAAACATCAAGTAAAGGTGTTAAAAAGCTCTAGAATTGATTTTCAGTTAGAAAAGTCAAAATATTAATAATCGCAGTTAATGATGTTAATGATTAAAGTGATAAAATATTTAAAATTATCAATGATAATAGACATACAATTTTTACATAATCATCTGAACAACCTAATTAAGAAAAGGTTGCTTAGAAAGTAATTTTTAATTTCTGCAAAATATCTTTATCAAGAGTCGTATTTCAAGAGTCATGTACAATTTTTTTAATTACTTACAGCGTTCGGTTTATAATTTTAAAAGAATTTAGTATCTCTATAGTATTTTTTCCGAGTGTATTTGATGTCTTTGGCTCCTCGAATCAACTCGCTCGTCTCCTCTCAGCTTGCAAATTGAAATGTCAAGCCTCCTGCTTGATCGCTTTATGACAAGCAGCCCGGCTGGATGGTTGGATTTGGATGGCTGGATAGTGACTGATATATCTGCATAAGAGCCTCGTTGTCGTTGTCAACGCATCGTGCACTAAATTAACATTTTTTCCAGGCGCTTGTCAGCCATCCAATCTTATTCCGAATGCAAATCTCCGCGCGGGAACCTGTTGGCAGTTGCCAGGATATGGCCACGCACCCGAATGTCTTGCCGGGTTTTTATGGGAGCGCATTATTCGCAGAAGCAGCAACAGAAGCACAAGCAGCCTGCCAGGACATAGTTTGGGCCATCGCATAAAGCCTGATCCTTTTTCATTGCCGCGCCATCATTTACATAGGAAAATCTTGACGTACTTTTTATGATACACCCGCACATAGACATAAATTTCAAGTGCCGGGCACAGCATGAAAAATGGCAAATTAATGTAAATCGCAGCGGCAACACAAAACTCTCGTAGGCTAAAAGCAGGGGCGTTCATAGAAGGGTTGGGAAACAGAAAGGAAATAATAGAAAACACTTTATAAACAGCATCATAATGACCGATTATCAAATAAATTATGAAAGGTCAAGAGATTAAAAGATAAAATCTCTTTATATAAAATGTTTACATTCTTACGAAATAGTACAAAAATAGAGTGTGTACTACTAACAACATAAAAAAATAAACTTTTGCAGGTTAAAATAAGTAAATTTAAAAATTGAGTTTTACTATATTCAAATAAACCACTTTTACTTCAAATAAAAAATTATCCGAATTATACCGACTTTTTCTGCATCCTTGAATAACAAACTCCTCCCTTTTTTCAGCTCTACCACTTGCTGTGTGGAAAGTCTGCCATTTTATGAGCTTCACGACGAAATTGACACTTGAAGTGTGTGAAACCGCCTACAAAACAGTATCAACATAACCATCTCCCTTGCATTCTTCCAGTTTTGGGGATGGAAATAAAGCTCTGGGATGGGTGGGTTGGCTGTTTGCTTTGAGCTTTCAATATGTTTCGAACACTTTTGCAATAATGTTTGTCGTCGTTGTAGCCTGGAAGCGATAAACAACCGACAGCAACAACAAGGACCACCCAAGGACCCCGCCACAAGAATCCAGGCAAAAACTTTGTCCTTATATGTGCAGCATTTTGTTGCTCGAATTGCGGTCGTTGCGGTGGAGCTTCCTCCCCCGTTTGGCTGATATGTTATGTAAACGGAAAATGACAAACGAATTAGTTATTGACAACAACAGGAAACAAAAAGTTTTGCCTGCGTTGTGCGAAATTTCCGTTTACTATTGCAAAAACTGAGTATCGAATTTTGATATTGAGGTTGTGCGCACGGCACTTTTGACGGGGCTATGCAACATTGCTAATGAGATCGGATGAGGGTGCTGTTTAGTAAAGTTTTACATGTTTCACTCTTGTCAAGGGGCTGTGAATCGTTTGACACATTTATCAATATCTTAGCAAATTGTGGTATCGGCAATGTTGCTAAACATTAACATAACATTTTTTCCATTTGTATATGATATTTAATGGACGCAGTTTGATAAGTATTCCGCACTTTAGAACAAAAGTTTTGTTTTGTGCATTTTTATCCAACTTTTAAATTGTAACTTGCTCAATTTTTTGTTATCCTTAAAAACTATACAATTTTTATATATAAAAAAATTCGAAATTTCTGAAATATTTTTTGTAAAAAATTTATTTATTTTATTTTATTAAGGATAGAGGGGCTTATAATATATTATTATTTTTAATTTATTATTGATAAAAAATAATACATTTAAGATTAAGTAATTAATCACCTCAGAAAAGGGTTTCACTGGTTCCCCCTTTGAACTTTATCACCTTACGTACTTCGAGAGCAATCGACAATCTCAATTTCGCTTATTCTCATTAGACCCTTCGCAGTTTTGTAGAGGCCGGCTCTCACTTTTCCTGCTAAATAAAACCCTAAATAATATTCAGCCTCACTCCCCCGAAATTCGCATAGGAAGTTCGTCAATCGCCAGTCACGTGTCAGCAGTCAGTCAAGGTCCAGCGATATCTGGGAAAAAGGCGGAATACTGGAATTCCGAGCTGAACCCAAGGAGCTTCTGATCATTCATCAAGCTGAATGTCAATGGGACACGTTTTTTCACGTGCCTTTTGACAAAGGACACGACAAGGCGATTGCAGTTATCGGAATCGAAATCAAAATCAGAGCCTGCAAAAAATTAAGCCTCTTAATGCCTGGGTGCTACCACCAAAGGCCCTTAATTGTATTAGGACCCATTTGATTGTGAGAAGCGAAGATATTGGGCTGGTTGTTTGCTCGATCAAATGATTGATTGTCTAGCGCAGACGAGGTTGCGCATACGCCCCAGTGGTACATGAATCACGACCTCAAGAGGCAGTTGTATGTATGGTATAAACACATGGACAAAATAGCTCTATTCATAAGATTAACTATTAAGAAACCGTGGAAAAAAGCTGGTTACAGTTTATGGCATCAAATAACACTAAAAGCATAAAAGTTTTAAAAATATAATAGAAAATATTTTAGAGTCTATAACATAAATCATATGAGTTAACTTTTTAGCCCTTAAGTTCAAATTCGGAAAGGTATAAAATCTTTAAAAGATAAAAACAAAAATAATTTACTGCTATTTAGGTGAAAGATTTGTGTCTACAAATCAACAATTTATGGTAATATAAAGATTCTGAAGGACCTGAAAATATATGCCAGTATAATCAATACAGTATAAATGTATATTTATTTGAATATATAAATACTTTCCAAGCCTTAGATATAAGCTATTCTGACTCGAAAACCTCCAAATTGATAAGCACACACTGTGCATTTTCCTCTCAGCACTTACTTTTATATTTTTTATTTAAATACCTCTATAAGCCTCAAATAGAAGCTATTCCAAAGCAAAAACCTCTAAATTGATGAGCAAATTTTGTGTGTTTTCCTCTCTGCACACATAGACACTCCTCAGGCGCTGGGCAAACAAGGAGACTAAAGGAAACCGCCAACTAATCCGCAGGAAGCGGGCTGAATCTGAGGACATCAAAGCGGGTGGAACCCGCATCTTGTTACCCGGCCAACGCCTAATTAAATATTGACAAGTCAATTTGAGTTAAACGATTTGTGAGCAGCTGGTGGAGGCAGGAACTGCATATAAAACGCCGATCCTGTCCCGATGGTCCTGGAAATGTCCTGGGCTCCATCCGGCGGCAATGATTTGGCCATTTGCCCGAAGGCAAGCAAAGCTGCGATTGGCTTGCTGATTGGATTGGATTGGATTTGATTTCATTTTAATCGATTTGCATGCCAAACGACGTTTTGATGGAAAAGCAAGCTTTTCACATGCAAATTTCTCAGGCAAACAAACATCACGTCCCGATTGATTTCACTCGGAACTCGGGGTGGCATTTGATTGTCATGCGATTTTTATTCCACAGCATTACTATTTTGCATTTTGGAAGCTGGCACAGGTTCAGGTACTCGCATTTGAATTTGATTTGATAAATTTTTATGCTGATTGAAAAACGTTGGCCAAATGTGTCCCCAGGTGGCTGTAGCCGGGATTTAAATGGAAACGAGGCCCCATTATTACTTTCCAAGGTGGCCCATTACACGCATCCGTGCAGTTAATAATGCGAGCATAGGAATGCAAAGAGTTCGATATCCAATCGCAAATCCCCATCGCAATGCTCCATCGATGGCTAACAATCTTGGCCTGATGAATGCATTCTGTGCATGCTGCCATCAAATTGGCATAGTCCACCTCCAAAATCCCCTCTTATTTTGTGGCGTCCCACAAATTGCCATGCGCCTCGCCTGATGTCTTCATAACCCACACAGAGCGAGAGAGAGAGAGGGCTTTAGTCGCGCAGAAAGAGACGGGGCTAAGCCAACTTGGCTAACTGGCTGCTCCTCCGATCCCTCTGGCTTTTTTTCGGCCGCACCATATACAGCTCGCTCAATTCGATTACGTTTTCGTTAAATGTAAAATTTATACGCCCCACGTCAATTGTGACAGTTCACTCACTCACGGACATCACCACGGAGATATAGACGCCGGATCGGGGCTAGGAGCGGGTACAGAGTTGGCCACGGAGCCAGAGCCACTCGTTCAATGGCCAAAAACAGGCCACGGAAACTGGCCAACGAAATTGCAAATAATACGAATGTGCCACATACAGTGAGTGCCCGCTGAAGAATTACTAGTTTTTGCCAACAGGACTTTTAAAGACGCAGAAAAAAGGTCCCTAGATAATTTCTATCTGCTTAGATACTTTCTTAGTTTTTAATTTCTTCTTTATTTTTAAATTTTTACATCTTTCATTAGCCAGAAAAAGAACGAAAATATTTTGAGAATATTGATCACACTATAATTATGTAAGTGCTTTAGCACTATATTTTTATGGCATTTGAGCGAAATATGAAAAGTTAAATTGACAACAGTTATTATTGACAATACTTAGTATGCTTGCATATTGTTAAGCTTATGTTTATTATTAATTTATATGTAAAGTCTGAACATAATGGGGTTTCCCGTTACAATCTAAACAAAATTTTATATAAATGCAGTTCCTAATAAATCTAACACTGGGATATAATGCTTAAAAATTATTTTTTCCAGATAAAAAAATTGTCCCCGACTTGGCAATGACTACTGTGTCTTGGCCAGGTATTTGCCCTGCTGCCATGGCATTCATTCAGCCAAACTGCTGGTCTAGGCCCTCATCGACCCTCTTCTTCTGTGCAACTGTGTGCAATTTCGCATGCGAGAGGAAATTGAATTGAAATGCACAAAAAAGGAGCTCGTTATGTGCGTTCTGCAGGTCCGACAGGCGCCGTTGCCATCCAGGTATCCAGGTTTAAAAGTCAATTGCAGAAATTAGCGTGCCTCGAGGAGAGTCGGGCATTACGAACCCTTTTCGATAAGCGACGCTCGTGCGGAGCTGTAAAAGTATCAAATTACACTTCCGGCGGAAACAGCGTCGACGCCTGGGAAGCGACATCGCTGTCATTGTCGTCCCTGCGGCCCTTTTATTTTGTTATCGGACATCCTAGCCAGGTCTCGATTTCTGTAAAATTTTTAGCATCAACCAGCCCCCTCTGCAGCCTGTGGTTTTTGGCCATAATCCGCTTGTGACAGCAGCCGAAGGAGAGTCGGCCATGTGATAAGCCCGTGATGCATTGTCCGACGACCAACCACTAAATGACTATAAAGTAGCAACTTCCGCGACTGTTGCGCAAAATCATTCAATTTCCGTTTGGCCACACGACCCATGAATATATCCTTGTACTCCTTAACCTTCCCTCTTTTGATATGGGATATATATACAGCATCAGTAAAAAAAATATGAGCAATCCGCTTTCTAGTTGTTTTATTTGTGGAAAATGCTACAAATGTAATATAATTTAAAGCAATTGAATAATAGTTTAAGTGAATTACTTATTAATCTTGGACTGAAAATTATAGTTAAAATATTTTCTTTGATAACCATTCGAATTTATACTATATTTATTTCCAATTTTTTATAAATGATAGGCAAGAGTTAATATAGTTATTATCTTAAGAGTTTTCTAAGCATTGCTTACAAAGTGAAAATCACAGTAATCTTTTAAAAACAAATGTATCTTAAACCGATCATTTTTGATGCCAGATCTAAATATTTCTATAAAAACTTGAAAATGTTAATTCCTGTATTTCTTTTTAGCTTTACAGAATAAAAGTGTCATTTCGTACTGGGATTTCAGTCCCTTTAAATAGTTTTCTGCCTTTGAATAATGGACTTCAATCATCATTTTAATTACCAAAAAGTATTAAAACGTATTTTTATTATTCCTTTTCTAATACTTGGTATTATCCTATCACTTCGACCGCAACTGTGCGTAAATGTTTATGTGTGCTACTGTGCGCATCATAATCGAGGGTGTGATTTGTCCTTTTTCTGCGTTTGTCGCCTGCCTTTTGCCAGCCATCCTTATGAAACATCACCGCAATTTAGTTGACTCTGCGAACCCGAAACCCACGCCAGAATCAACGCCACCCTCCTCTTTTGGGTGGCTGCGAAAAATTTGAATAATTTTTATTACGTGGCGCGATATGAATTTTTGATGAGCCCTTGCAGCGCAGTGTTGTTGTTTGCCTTCTCTGGGGCGTGTGGCCAGTTATCCTTCACTAAGCCAAGTGACAGTGCCACAATTTATTAGATTCTCAGACTCAGCCTCCGCCTTCGTCTGCGTTTTCCTTTCCCCAAAACGTTGCCATTTTTTCTCAGTTTTGTTCCATATCATCAGAGTCTGCGCTGCAAGTTTCCGGTGGAAAAGTGGGCGGGAAAACTGGCCTTCGACCAGGGTGAACTGGGCGTGCTGTGTAATAAAAGCAAATAAAATATTCTTTAATATGCGACACTCGCCGCAGTCTGCTTCCTGTCATCCTGTTTTCCCATTTTCCCCCATCCCAACCCCTGTGTGTGTGTGGGAAATTTGCATATATATTGCTTGACAAGCATTAATGTATGTAATCCCATAATTTTTTAATTAAATCAAATTGTTTCGCTCTCGTTTAAGGCTCGTGGGATAGTGGAAGCCATATATTCTGGGTCTTTTACAGGTCAACTGTGGTCTCGAGGAGAAATAATTAAAAATCAAGGTGCTTTTTAATGAAAGATGTTTTATTAGCTGCTGGAAAAAATATAACAAATAAAATGTACCGAGCTAGCAATATGTTCTCATAAGAATGAGATAACTAATAAATTATTTAATTTTCCGTAAAATATTTTTTCAATTCGTTTCCATAATAAACTAATCAAGATTAAAATGTAAAGCTGTTTACAACGCCCCTACAATAGTTGCACAAAATATGTGGGATGTTCTCCCAGAACCTCAGGAATCCCTAAATTATTAAATTCTGAACCAATTTAGGAGCTGTCACGAAGCGACATTTGCCCAGTTGGCATCAATCATAATCAGTGGGAAGTGACTAAATGCAACTAAGATGGAATTATTCCGACTGTGTAGTCCAAGTGTAACCATTTTGGTGTAATACTCCCTTTCCTCTGGTCTTCCGCATTTCGAAACGATTAAGTGATTTCGTGCACAGTGCATGATAATTGGATTAATATGCGTCGACAGCCAGCAGAACAGAGCGTTGGAGTCGGTTAAACACGAGGATGAGGATGAGGATGGGGATGAGGACGTGGCAGCCACCACCAGAGAAATTCGGAGAAGTGAGGGTGGCTTGTGGGTTCTTGGGATTTGGTCCGGGGACTCGTTAGGCGGGCAAATTACGAGAGAACACGAGGAAGTTCTTCTCCTCAGTTCTGTCAAGTTGGCTGTTTTCTAGCTGCATTTTAATTTTGAAGAGCTTAAAATACAGGGTGTTTGTAATAAAGTATATACAATATCTGAACATTACTTAACCTCTAATATTAATTCTAAGCCACATCTAAGCAAACATATATCGGTTTTTCAAGATAAGAATAAATGGAAAAATATGTGTGCATCTTAATCAATATTGCAAAAAAAAATTGTTGTGACAAATTTGTTTTCCAACAAAGTAATAATTAATCCAATTCGGTTGGTTAAAC
This sequence comes from Drosophila fuyamai, assembly GCA_018153365.1. Taxonomy (NCBI): domain Eukaryota; kingdom Metazoa; phylum Arthropoda; class Insecta; order Diptera; family Drosophilidae; genus Drosophila; species Drosophila fuyamai. The sequence goes on along the minus strand of JAECXW010000116.1, from coordinate 5,764,995 downwards.
TTAATATATTGAAATATATTTTTAAATTATGTTACCAATTTTCGAGTTTTTAACCGCGCTTAGCTTCTTTTTTATATTTTAATGTTGACACCACTGACACAACCTCCACCCCTTTTAGCTTAAATGCTCTCGTTATCAAAATTACATATATCATAGAGCATTGTGCCGAGGGGTGGAACGAATGGGATAAACAGAGAGACGATGCCGCCCTTTTTCTGGCTACGGGTGGTTAACACCCGCCTTATGAGGGGTGCAAGTCAAATCAATTTCAAAGCAAACATATTCTCAGTGCCATAATTGGAAAAGTCGGGGATTAAGCGATAAAGTTGTATTCTTAAATTGATAAGCGGCGAGTGCAGAGTGGGGGACAGGAATGATTACCAGCGTAGTGGTGTTTAACCCTTGGCTTTAATTATTTAAATTTTAAAACCAGCCCAAAATGCCAGCGGAGGGCCAAACAATTTGTCAGCCGAATCCGGCTGATTGGTAAATAGGCCCTTGGTTAAACAACTGTTGGCCACTTAGCGTTTCATTACCAAACGCTGCCGCTGGACAAACAAATTTAACCGTTTCGATTTTTTTCGGGTTTTCAGAAGCCGCTTCCGAAGTGCTTTGTCTTTAAGGCGGTGCGATCAAATAAATGTGAAAAAATGTTAAGAAAAACCAGAGAAGTCTGTTTGAGAAGCCAATAGAGCTAAGTGCGATGGTGGCTTTGATCTCCGAGTGGGCTGCCTAATTTATAAAATAAATCATATGTGAATTAGCGGTCAACGGTGGGTAACTCGTTTGCGTCCGACGCCGATTTCCTTTTGATTAATTTATTTGCTAAACTTCGCTCCACTGCAGCCCATTATGGCCGCGTCGTTGTTCTCGGCGATCGGTAAACGATTTTCACACCTCCTCAACGGGTTTTTCTCCTGGCATTTGGCCAGCTGATTAGTGGATCGCGCTTTTGAACTGGCCGCCGCTATTTATTACCTCTCAGGCACTTGTTGTCTAATTGCCAAAGCCACCCGCAATGGCACGTCTCCATTTCGTTGAGAGATGACGATGATGAGGTTGCACTGGGGAAAAGAGTTATTTGGTTGGAAAATTGGTTAGTGTTCTCCTTGCTGTTTAATGCTGTTTTTATTATTTTAACTTTATTAAAACATTTTTAAGACTTCTACATGGCTTTAGACTTTAATTATTAATTAAGATGCCAATGACTTCTAAATTACTTGATACCTTCTAACTCATTTCCTTTTAAAATATATTATGGTTTGCTTGGGAAGTAATATTAATTTGATGAATAATATATTATTTATTAAGATGAAATAAAATGGAATACTCTGACATACTTACTTTTGAATATTTGTAATATCTTTAATTCTACAGCTATTTTTAACATTCTAAATTGGTAAATATTTTTACAGGCAGAAAAATTTGCTCGTATTGATGACCAATTATTTTCTTATTTTAAGCATACATTTTCCTCAGTGCCCTCATAGTAATGTCGCGTTCTCCTTCGCTGTGGCATTGGCCAATATGTGGCACTGGGTGAAATCATTGGCATCGTCCGGCGAAAGGAAAGTTTCTCTTCGCGCCTCGATGTTAATTTCGGGCCGCCTTTGATGCCGATCCACGAGTGCGCCTGGCCGGGTTTCTTCTCCGTTTTCGATTTTATTATGATTTTGTTATGATCGTGATCATGATCTAATGATTTGTTGTCGTACAGCTTTCGGCCTCAGCAACGACAACCAAACAAAAAGGTCCAATCCGCGCTCCGATAATGATCTGGCGCAATAAAATTGAAATGCGTCTGTTAATCGCTCCGAGATACATAATAATTTTGTGCTCCAAGCAGCCACAAATGCCACAATGGCCACGATAACAAAGTTCTGTCGACTGACCGCCGCATATCGATCACTTTTTGGATTTTGGATTTCAGGGGGACTCGGATTCAGACGGAATACGCAAAAATCACAGCGGCAGATCGAACGCAGAAATCGGGTATCTCAAGTCGACTTGGAAATGCTCTATTAAGGTTTTATAAATTAATAATTTTATATTTTTGAAAACAAAAGTATTTTTCAAAACCATAAAAAGTGCTTTTCTTAGATCTTGAATATTATATTTTGAATATAAAAGAAAAAAATTGAAAACTAGTAATGCGACCTACTCTATACAGAGCTCAATGTTTATTCGCTACTAAATATACAACAAAAAGCTTCAATTAATTTTTGAACTAAGATTAGTTTAGTAATTTGAATCTAACAATAATACATATTTTTGCTATGTTAGCTTCACAATATAGTTGTAATTCTTAGTAGACTAAACTAATTACAGTGATAAGAGAGAATACTTTAAGATTTTCTAGACGAAAATATTCGGAAGATTACTATTTGTAATTCTTAGTAGACTAAACTAATTGCAGAGATAAGAGAGAATACTTTAAGATTCTCTAAGCGAAAACAATTGGGGAGATTACTATGTTCTATCATTGGAAACACATTTTTCCGATTTCTTGTCAACTTAATAAGAACTAAAGCAAAGCATGGAATCAGCCCCAATTAGTCGATCAATTACGATCTGTTTGTATTATCACTATTCAGAATTGTTTTGTAGTTATCAGTTGCCACGTGCTTTTGCGATGTGTATATATATTTATAATATCTGTATAGTTGAATGTCAGTGAGAGTGTGAGATAAGGCCGTATAGTGCAACGTCCCCGCCAGATTGTAGGGCATGGGGCGCAATAAATCTTGGGCTTTTGCCCGCGGGCTCTGGGCCAACTCGAATTCAAATGGCCATTGTTTTGCCCAAAGGGCCGACGACAAATTCGGAGCCCAGACTTTTGGCCTGACTCCTGATAAAAATCGGCGGTCGCAAGCTGCGCGATCACCGATCTGATCGACAATATTTATGGCTCCAGCGGCAGCCAGAAAAATGTCTTAGCTAGAAATTAGAGCAATTAGCTTTGACCCGCGGCTGCTACATACAAATAAAAATTCCGAACAAAAAAAGGAAACTAATCAATTGGAATAGGAAAAGTTGATGACCTTTTTTGTGGCCGTTTGGCTACTGTGGGTGTGCCCGTCTCGAGACTCGGCTTGTAAACAGTTTCACTATCTGATGATTATGTAATTTATAGGGTTCCTGGCTACCTGTACCGATCCGTCGAGAAGATAGTGCCACATAAATAAGTGTGTCTGGCATAAATGTCAAAGGGCATTTAATGAAGTTATTAAACGCTGAGCCCGTAGAACCCGGGCTACCGTTTTCTGGACAGGGGGCGTGCTCAGTTCGGTTCGGTTCGTCTTGGTTCAGCGGGGCGATCATAATCTCAGGACCGAGATGCCCGGGTTCCTGAGTCTTTCCACTGCTTTGCATGGCGGCCAAAACTGGTTGGGCAATAAAACGCTTGCTATAACGAGCAACAAAATTTGTAACGATTCAATTTAAGGCTACATACAACATGAGCCGTACGCCGTCGGCGAAAGATGAAATAGTCGGAATAGGTATATCCTAGCCCCCCGATTCCCCCCGTTTTGTGTGTTTTTGGCGCATGTTGAGGATACCGACTCCGAGCGGCGGTTCAATTCAATGAAATTTATGAAGACATGACTGGCAATTGTAGTTCGAGCAAACGTCGGCCCAAAACCAGCTCCACAGACCCAGAGTTCGACGATCCTGCGACGCCTACTTGGCCATTGCGATTACAACTCAATTGTGGCTGGGCCAACTCACAATTGTCAATTGATTTTCCAGCCAATATTTCACAATTAATTAAGCGCAAAATTTGTGAACAAAGTCGGGGTGTGTCGGCAGTCTTTCAAATGGAATTTCTACAAGCATATCGCAGGTCAAGACAAGATGCGAACTGATTTCCCTGTTACCTGTACAGCCACAGGTCACTGCATTTTTTCAGCAGGGTGTGGACAGGTCAAAGGATGACCAGCCACCATTGATAGATGCCCCGAGATATCGAAGAGCATCTCTCTCCAACTGTGGGAAAACTGGTGAAACTCCGTGGGACTGTCGTTAAATGCGGACATAAAAGAAATTAGCCGGATAGTTTCGGTTTCGGCACTGATATGATTCGAAATTTCGGGTGGTCCGAGTTGGGGTTTTGAAACGAAATAAAAATTGACACAATCGTTGTTGGGCAATAATAATCGAAACCTATTCAGAAAGTAATGAAATTAGTTTAATTCATTAAATTCATTAGCTCCCAAATTATGGTCATGGTAGAAATTCATCAAAAATGTTTGTAATATATATTTTTTAGAACATTAAATAAAAATTAAGCCGAAATATTTTATTTTATTTAAAGCAAGTAAACACATTCTTCAGGCACAATCTAATTTATTCATTTTTTCACTTCTCTGGTAATCTATTTAATTCCACCTTGTAGATTGAAACCAATCGGCAGTGGTCTGCTCTGGCAGAGGAGCTCCACCGAGACACTTGTTCAGATTCTCGTAGGTGCTAGCGGTGCCCTCCACGTATTCCCGGTCGGCGGTATTCTGGCAGTTGGTCTTCAATGTTTCCAAAGTCTGGAGGTGGATCTTGATGTCGGAGGCGGCTTCAACGGAATTTGCCGAAACTTGGTACATGATCTTTGATTGCTCAGCTCCCTAAAGAATAGTTAACAATAATTCGAATTATACACTTTTAGTAACTGTATGCATAAACATTTACTATAACTATAGCTTTCACTCAAATGTTTTAATAAGTTTGGAGTAAGAGAAGCTTTTAGGGGTTTCAAGATTGAATCTTGCATTTGTTTTAAGCATTTTCTTCTGTAAACTTACCACACTGGCAAAGCACTCGAAAGCCAAGACGTAGTCCACAATGGATGAACAATCAAAGAAGGTGCTACAGCCGCTTTCAGCAGACGCCTGGATTCCATAAAGGGTACTGTTCCAGGCCAATATCACTGTGTCACTGTTGATATCGAAGTCCTTTTGGCACTGGCCATAGTCCACCTCCAACTGGGCCGTGAAGTCGTTGAGGATGGGAATGTAGTGGCCAAAACAGAGCTGCGAACTGAAGGAATCTCGAGCAGCCAACATGTCCGTCTGCTGCTGAAGTGTAAGGATCTTCTTGCTAGTCGGCAACTTCAGCTTGGAGGGATTTAACTTCGGGGTAATGCTCAGAGCAGAAATAAGGCCAAGAGCTAGCACCACTGCCAGCAGTGAGAATTTGGAAAACATAGCTGAAAGTCTTAGTGTTACCTCTTGACTGGATACGTTGGATGGGAGGCACATCGCTTTTATATCCATTACTCGAGCCTCTTATCTTCATCGGCCCTAATTGTCTCGTGTCGGAGGAAATGTTGTTGGCCGTCTATATTTCTTCATTAATTTCTGAACATTTTTTAACTTTGTTTAATTTTACTGCGTACCAGTTAAATTACATTGTTTGGAAATCAAATTCAGTGATATCAACAACAGTTTCATGTTATTAATACCTTCTTATAGAACGAATGTTCAAGATAAGACCGTATTTGAATTAAAAATACAATTCCATGAACCCTTTAGGTCCTAAAAAGTGTTTTAAGGTAATATTTACTTAAAACGTCCCTCAATTGCTTAATCGACAATAAGTCAATTTGGTTCGGGATTATATAAATTATTAAGTTTATTGTCGAAGGAAAACGACTTGGAAATAAATTTAAAATACAAATCCCGGAGAAGACATATAGAAGTTTTTTCATGGGTAGACATGAGATTGATAATGATGAAAACAAAAACATTTTTGATCGAGAATAAATAAAATTTGATAGAATCTGCAGCTTTATTATTAAAGTCCTTTTAATATTAGGAACCTTATTAATTATTTAATATACGTAATATACGTAAATCATAAAAGAATTAAATTAGAACCAATCTAACCAGACTCTCTGCAATACACTTTACACCACAATGTATACCCCTAAAGTCTTGTTCAAATATTGCACAACAGCTATATAAAATAAATATAGGATTATACAATACATCCATATTCTATTAGAAAATTTATAAACATATTTGAGTATTCACATATATTTTATTGCTCCGTCAGTGAGAGGCTTAAAAAATAAAGTCTAAATCAGTGATTTAGTGACTATAGTTAATATATATCTGACATTGCATATTATTATTATCATTTCTCCATATGACAATATGTTTGCTTTTGTGTTAAATGAATGAATTTATTAGAACCAAAAATAGATTGCCTGATTTTTCTTTATTGAACTTTTGAGTACATGTACATTTTCGACACTATATTTTTGTAACTGGGGCAATGGTTGTCGTTGTTGTCGTTGTTGTCGTTTTTGTTGTAGCAGTAGTGGGTGGCTGTGTGTCTTTGCCCTTGAGGCAGTTGTTCAACTTCTCATAGGTGTCGGCGGTGTCCTCCACATAGATGCGATCTGCATTGTTCATGCAAATGTCCCTTCGGGATTCCAAAACTTGATATTCCTCCTTAATTCTGACCGCGATCTCCGTGGCATTGGCTGAAATTCCGTAGAAGATCTTGGAGCTCTCGGCAGAATTGGTAGAGGCGCATTCGAGACGGGAGATTACGGCGTCCAGGTCCTGTTTCTCTGACGTCCAGCACGAGCAATAAGAAGTGGAGCAACCAGTGCTGGCGGATTGTAAAACACTCTGGCGATCCTTAAAGTACTTTTCGTTGACCAGGGCAGTGGAATTGTCAAAGGCCTTAACACAAGCATCGAAGTTAGTCTGGTACTGATCCGCCACATCAGCCAAAATAGGCGTATAGATCTGGAAACACCTGTTGGAAACGTCCGCATGGGCTTCCGCCAGTTCTCTGCTCTCCATCTGCAACTCCTGGATGTGGGAGTTGGGTTTAATCGCAACATGCAGCTTGGAAGCCAGGGAAACGCCCAGCAAAAAGCAAATCACCAGCAAATGGGAATGTTTCGGGAACATCGTGGCCTGCAAACTTGACAGTGATGGATCAACCAACCCGTATTTATACGGTGAACGCTCTGTTCTTCACTATCTTTTTAATTAGACGTTAATGTAATATATGTTGAGTTACTGATAATAACCAGTTCATTGGTTGGCAATGTTCTGCTAGTCTGTGTTGACTTCCAGTTGGATTAAAAACCCATATCATTCGTCACTTAGATGTTGTTTAAAGTCAATTAAATATTGTTTATGTAAGAACATAAAAGCATACAATGGTAAGGGCCGATCAATATTGTCGGAATAAGAATTTCCCAATTTTTATGTGATAATAATTCTTAAGTCCCCATGGAAATAAATCGATTTGTATTGAAATGAATTAAGATCTTTGATCAACTTTTATTTACAGTCACAAAAGTTCGCGAGTAAGACCATGTTAAGTTGGCCTGTATAGTAGAGTGTCTCGTTTTACATCTATACGACGTCGGTGGTGGGAAACTCCCAGTAGGGATCGCCGGCACAGGCAATGAGATCGTCGTAGCACTGACCGTGGTTCGTCTTGTAGGTTCGTTGGGCCTCCAGCAGGCAGGCCGATTGAGTGGTCTGGACGGCAAGCAACTTCGCGGCCAGGCTAGTTTTGTGGTCGAAGGCCTCGTCGGAAGCTGCACCGAGAGCAGCGGATCCGGCAGGTCCCTGTAGTGGTATATAGGGTTACAAATTATTAAAAATAATATTGACTATGAAAACAAAGTATTTTAAGACCATTTTTTACATAAATGAAGAACACTCGATCATTTGTGTAAAAAACTTTATCGCGTTATTGTTCGTGCCCTTTTTTGAGTACCATTTTTCAACAGCATTCGTTTTTAAAAGAACAAAAGTAGCATAAACAGATAATCTTTAAAAGATCATTTTAATTCGAGTAAAAATGTTATGAAGTATGCCAAATGCCGCTACAAATTAAATCAAAGAAATTAGTGGCTTAACTACGCGATTGACATTAAAAGCTGACTTGTCAACACAAATTGTCATATTAGAAAAGGTTAATAAAAGAAAATAGAAGACAATAACAAATAAATAAAAGAAAACAATCTGTTCTTGAAATTAGAACAAACCATCAAAGGAATTGATATTCTATTTCCGTTTCTTCCTTCTTTAAGAACTTATAGTATTTTAAATTAATACTAGAAACGGTATTATGTCACAAAAGGATACGTTTTTAGTATAACTTGTAGCTTTTTGTGGTTTTTCCAAAGGCCCAAATACTATATACATATCTATGATATTTTTTCGCTACTCTTACCGATGCGGCGAGGCACTGGAAGGCATCTTCATTGGAGGTAAGCCCATCGCACGTCAGCAGGGAGTAGCAGGTGTCCTTCACGGAATCGGCCAGTGCATTGCGGGCGATGCTGTAGCTCGAGTCGATCACGGAGGCGGCGTTCGCGTATTCCTCGAGGCAATTCCTGGAGTCCTCGTCGTACTTATCGACATGAGCCTTGAGGAGCGGGGAGTAGTAGTCGAAGCACTCCATGTTGAAGAGTTCCGATGAGCGCAGAGCTGGAGAGTTGCGCAGAAATTCGATCAGCGTGGTCTCCGCCGTAATCTCAATGGAATCGGGAACCACAGCCCCATGGACGGCACCAATGGCCAGGAAAAGAGTCAGAGCCTTGAACAACATTTTCACTTTCAGCACTTGAATAACTTGGAAAGAATGTGGTGTGTAAAGAACCAGATTTGGCTTTTATACCACACCCTCTCCACTCAAAAATCAGATTTCGAAGATTTACGATCATGTATATATCGGGCACATTTTTTGGTTCAAACAGTATTATCATGATGCATGTCATATCAACATTATCAGTGAAACCCCCGGGAATTATTCTGCCACCTAATTTAAACACTTTCTAATCAAATAAGCTTTATTATTATGGGTTATTTGAAACAGATTGTGATTCATAATAAATTGCTTGTAAAAATCAGAATATATATTTACTAATGTCAATGATGTATACTACATTTTATGCTCATTTATTAGATACTTAATGGATAATTTATTATTATGATGTCTGCTATTGTTATTTGTTATCTATTGTTAACAAAGGCTAATAAATAAGCTTTATTTTAATCTTGGAAACGCTGGAAACTTTCGCAAGTCTGCCGATTATGACTTGTCAATCACTTAATTTATTTAAAGTTACATTCCAATAAGGCTCATAGAAACATTTCCAGTAAAATAAATTAGATATATGTATGTATATTTATAAATCATAAGATCTTTATTTATACTCCTAGTCGAGAAAATTTCCCATAGCTTGATTAACATCCGTATTTAGTTTTAATTTTACAATTACATTATATCAGTACATTAAATTCGGAATATTTTTCTATATTTGCAGATAACAGAAAATTCTAAGAATTATTGTTATCTTTAACGAGAATGCGAATAATAAAGGTATATAAATAAGCTTAAAATTTATTAGGGAAATGTCAAATGCTAAAAAAAACAGCTACAGCGCTATTTATTTTTCACATTATGTTGGTTTTTTTAAGTTTATTAAATAGTATTTAGTCTAAATTTAAGTCGATGTCTAATTTTCGAAGGTTTGATTTTATTCAAAACCACGTTTTAGGCACTTTTACAGTTTTTTTACCCTTACAGAGGATATTATAATTTTTGGCAAAAGTGTGCAATGCAGTGAAGGAGACATTTCCAACCCTATAAAGTATATATATATTCTTCAGGACGCGATCCTGAAGTCCTGAGTTGATATAAGGTTTTCCGTCTGTCTCTTCGTCTGTCTGATTTTACGCGAACTAGTCTCTCAGTTTTAAAGATATCGAATTGAAACTTTTCACACACCCTTCGCTCCTTTGCACGCAGTATATATGTAAGTCGGAATAGCCTGTATCGGCCGACTATATCCTATAGCTGCCATATAACTGAACGATAGGAAATGCCATAACTTTGGTGTTTGTAAAATTAGGAAGTTTCCAATGGGTTTTATTTTTGGCCAATCAATCCGACCTACCAAATTTTATAGGGATCGGCCGACTATATCCTATAGCTGCCATATAGCTGAACGATTGAAAATTCCATAACTTTGTTGTTTTTAAAGGAAGTTGGGATTTTTATGAGTATTAAGAATGCATTATATGAATAATTTTGGAAAATATAATTTACAGAATATTCAGCAAGGGTATATCAACTTTGGTTCCGCGTGAAGTTAACTTTCCTTTCTTGTTTTTGCTTCGCGCGCTTTACCCATGTGCAAATTACAGTGCTACCAGACCGTCAAATGGAACTTTCCCGGTTTTTCCCCAATTTCGCAGTTTTCCGCCCTCGTCCCCCGGCGTAAGATGATACCCCAAAAGTTGCGCCTCGCTCCCCGCATTCGCCAAGACCCTGAGCCCCCTCAGAAAAGCGCAGGAAACGCTCGCAAACCAGCGCTGCCCCCTCAAGACCATCCCCATCCTGGCGTTGCCAGACTCCCCATCCCGGCGTTGCCATTTTTCTTTTCTTAACAGAAGTTCTCTTTATATTAGCGGGTAACATTTTCCCGATAGCGTGTACACTCACCACATTGAGCGGATAGACGAACCAGTGTACTCGAGTTCACCATCCACAATTACCGAGTTCTCGCTCGATAGTTAGCGAGTACACGATCCACATCAGGGTTGTATTTTCAAGCCTCGATATTATTAGCATAAGTAATCGATTTTTGTTCCAGCTCTAGTGCGTCACCTTTGTCAATCAAAATAATAGAAAAAACTCTATTTCCGCCTGCGAAGTGCAGCTTGCGATCGTGCGAAGGTGTTAATTATCGCGTAATTCGTTAGAAAATCAAAAAAGCGCTAAGAGGCGATGAAAAACGTTCTAAAACCAACGATTTTTTGCTCTTAAATTTTCACTTACGGCAGAGACGCACACGCACGCACCTCAGCAACGCACACACTCACACGGATAGAGCAGCACACACACACACACACACAGCGGCAAGAAGCGGAGACCATCAAACTTAAAATTTGCGAGGTGAAAATAACGAGAGTGAAGGTTTTCACAGCGCCAAAGTTCATAAATCGCGAGTGTGTTTTCATTAACAATTTTTCGGGGCCATGCCGAATTTACCCCACCCCCTGCGCACTTCATGAAAATGGGACTGCCAACTTGCGCGTGTTTTTTTTGTGAATGGGAAATAAATTCTGGATGCTGTCGCGCGCATTTTTTTTTTTCCATTTTCCGTTAACTGTATTGTTACGCCCACTTTCGAGTGCTAAATTTAGTTGCCCAAGCGGAAGGACGAAGGCGCGTCCTTGATAAATCGATGTGTCAAAAGGGAGGGCAAAAGAAACAAAAGGCAAAGTGGAAATAACGGTAAAAAGCGTGGGCGGCAAGCTGTCTTGAGGTTTTTCACCGCGCCCTCTCTTTGTTACTTTTCGTGTCCTTGCCGTCGGCTTAAAATTATTTTTCTAAAATCACGGCCAACTTGGCAAGGAAGCCATATGAAGTACTTACTATATATGTATTAATTAAGTAGCGACAGCTGATTCGACTTTATAATTCCCATGTTCTTGCCACTTTGTATAGAGCAATACATAAAGTCCTTCAGTTTACACTTGCGGCAACAGTTGGATCATAGTTATCTCAGAACGATCGTTCGTAATGAGTACAACTAATTATAACTCTTCGATTCAATAAATAGTTAAAGCTTTAAAATTGCATTCCAATTGTCTTATTCCTTAAATTTTAATGTTAATAGATATATAAATCTATCCTTTTTTTAGGATTCTTGTTGAGATATTTAAAATACGCAACTAAATTTGTACTTCCTAAGTAATACTAATAGTCAAATAAGTAGAACTTATTTCAAGCTTCGAGTTCCATTGAATTGCATTTAATTATTTCATGTTGGGCTGAAATCAAAGCAATGGTGAGTCAATTCATGGAGGCTTGTTTTTTTTTTATGGATATTCGTAAGCTGAGTATGGCATTTCCGGTCTGTTGTAGGACTCAAAAAAAGATTTTTTTATTATAACTCATATATACATATCTAAATATCTATCGAGATAAAATAGTTTATGACTTGACCAAGAGTAAAGGACTTCTTCGTCAAAGACCTTTCCTTTTGGCTCCTTCCCGTTTTATATATCTTTCGCTCGGAGTTCGAGTTAAAGGCTTTGTTTGGTGTTTGGAATTCGTTTAATGGTATCATTTTATCCCACCACTGTAGAATCCTTGGCAGCGGCGAGTCTTGGCCCAGCGAACGAATTTCACCCGCTCGGCAAACAGCACACAGCATGTTCAGTGGACATGGGCGGATTCCTGGATAAGCCGAAAACCGCCAAGCACAATGACCAGGGCGAGGGCAACAAGCTGCTCTTCGGGGTCAGCTCCATGCAGGGTTGGCGGTCGGAGATGGAGGACGCCTACTACGCACGTGCCGGGCTGGGGGATGTCCTGCCTGATTGGAGCTTCTTTGCCGTATTCGATGGGCACGCAGGGTGCAAGGTATCGGAGCACTGCGCCAAACATCTGCTGACTAGCATTATCAGCACCGAGGAGTTCATTGGGGGCGACCACGTGAAGGGCATTCGCACCGGCTTCCTCCGCATTGACGAGGTGATGCGGGACTTACCGGAATTCACCCAAGAGACGGAGAAATGCGGCGGAACCACCGCTGTCTGCGCCTTTGTCAGCCTCACGCAAGTGTACATCGCCAATTGTGGGGACTCAAGAGCAGTCCTGTGTCGCCAGGGAGTTCCCGTTTTCGCCACGCAGGACCACAAACCCATTCTGCCGGAGGAAAAGGAACGCATCCACAATGCCGGCGGCAGCGTAATGATCAAGCGGGTGAATGGCACGCTGGCCGTTTCAAGAGCTCTCGGGGACTACGACTTTAAGAACGTCAAAGAAAAAGGACAGTGCGAGCAGCTGGTGTCGCCGGAACCGGAGGTATTCTGCCAGAGTCGTCAGGATAGCGATGAGTTCCTGGTGCTCGCCTGCGATGGAATCTGGGATGTGATGACCAACGAGGACGTGTGCAGCTTCATCCACTCGCGAATGCGGGTGACAAGCGACCTTGTAAGCATCGCCAACCAGGTGGTGGACACCTGCCTGCACAAGGTGAGTCATGTATCTCAAAATTATCCAGTGGATTTTAACACTAACTATTAACATCTTCCGGAATACAGGGTAGTCGGGATAACATGAGCATTATCATCATTGCCTTCCCCGGAGCTCCGAAGCCCACCAAGGAAGCGATAGAGGCTGAGCATCGGCTGGAGAAACAAATCGAGAAGATCACAAGAGGTTGTCTAAGTCGTCTACTCTGTTTATAACTAATCGTAAACTGTTGATCCATGGCGTAGTGGTCTCCTCCGTCTCCGTGTCTTTATCGAACCGAAATACGTATACATTGTACCTTGAACGCCATGAGCGCTTTTAAAAAGGTCCTTTAATGGCCACAGCCCTGACCTTAAGTCCTTAGAGTGTAGCATTTGTCCCACATTGTCCAAAAACTCGATTCCAGCTGAATAGTTCCTTTCAACAGTAGTTCCAAAACAAAAGCAATACCAAAACGAATACCAAACCATTGCCATTACCAATGCCAAGAATAAACCTCGCACGCACACGCACCAAGTTACTTCGATCCTAGCAATTTTACAAATTTATTTAAAATGAAAAAAGACTATTTCAATTTGACTTCAAATTATTTAGATGTTGACTAGATTTTTCAGGATAAAAAGTATTATGTAAGATTTATCACATAACGGATTACACAACTTGGCTCCTTAAGATAGAATTTTTCGTCCCAATAGTTTATAAAATGCCAAAACCATATTTTTTAACCCAGTCATTTTTGAACTGTTTCTCTAGAGAACTTACACCGTATACTGCCTGTATGATGTAAATGGGGGCGTGTGTGGGCGTACCACCAATATCCTATCGCTAATGCATAGCAAATACCTATATAGCGTGTTAGTTTGTCATATCTGGTGGCTGTGCGTGTGGCTGGTCAGAGTTTCTCTGACATGAGTGTGTGCCTGAGTTATAGTATTATTTATACATGCCTGTGTGTGCCACAGCCACTGCCAAAAGCGTTCCATGTATTCGAAAATCCAGCCCATTTAGCTTTAGTCTTACATATACACCTAAATATTAACAATTATCGATGAACCTGCCTGAGCTAAGTAGTTAAATGACCCGTCAGCCAGTTTGTATATACATTTACGTATACGTATACTACATTTGATACTAGCCACGTTGCAAATCAATCAAACAAAATTAATATTTAACATACGCAGGTATTGACACTGAAAACAAACCAACACTTGGAATTGATGTAACTAGTAGGAATAGCGAATTAACACGTATTTTCTAAGAATGGAAGGGAAGAAGGATGTCTTCAAAAAAGATTCGTTGTAGATACGTTGTAAAGAAGCTTCAAAGCTGTCAGAAACCTCGACAAAAGCAATGAAAACATATATTTTATTAACTAGCAACCGCTCAGATGAACTGTAGTCGTATTACGTGGATTATGTATAGAAAGCAATAAATAAAAGAGGAGATTTCTGTGAGACTTCAGTATTCGAAACACCAAAGTGAATTTCGGCCGGTATCCAGAGGCCGATCTTCAGATGTGACCTTGTTGATATAGACAAATACTTTAACCCGATTCGTACGATTTATAATTAGCAAACTAGTGAATAGAACTAGAGCATACATTGCCCACCACTGGTCACAGTAGCAAAACCAATTACCAAATTACATAGTAATTAAGCAATTAACCAATGAATCAAATACTCAATGTCCAGACGAATTACTTAGCCTAGAGTAGACTATCCAAAGGGTTTTTGAATGTTATGTATATGTAGGTTAAATGAAATCGAATTGTAAACCTTATGCTCACAAACTGTTGTGCTTGTTGTTAACGAAGGCAACCGATTACTTTACCCAAAATCGATCAAACATATTCCACACAATCTAAGCTATTCCCACAAAATGTTTGTATTCGGGTTCCTCAATAAATTGGTTATTCAGCCAAGAGTGTAAGACACACACAAACCACATGCCAAGATACACGATTTATAGTGATTAATGAATTACCACAGATTGCATCAAAAATATAACTTAACAAAAGATTTGAAAAGCAAAGCCAGTGTTTGTCTGCCGTCTATTGGATTAAGTTTTCAGTTCATATTCAGTTCTCATTTAATTTTTCCATTTTCTTTTCACACTTCACGAAACAGTAAGCCAATCTTATTTAATAATACTTTTTTCAAAACAAAATTCCCAACAGATCTTTTTTTTTTTTTTGGTTTATTATTATCATTATTTTTTCCTTAAAAGTCAGTTCCAACTAATGCGTTACGTTTAGTAATGTGTCAAAAGGAAAACTTTCGCTATTCGATGTCGTTGTTTTATGGTTGTTGTTCGCGCATCGTACTACAAAAACCCAATTACTAAAACACTATTGCCAAATCAAAGCGCGAATTAGCCAAATGGGCCAAATTTCAATGCAAGAACAAGAAACAGAAAGCAATTCAAATTTAAGATGAGTGAGCATAAGGTACGTCTATAATTTTGTAGTTTGTAAATTTTCGAAAGTCACTTTGTCATTTCGTTATCTTTTATCTTATCGATCGATTGGTTTGATTTTGTTTTGCCTACACCAGCCCCCACCCGCCGCCAATAAGTTGTTATCTGTGTATTAATTGTACAAAGTAATCCACCCAATCCAACAGATAATCGAAAATGCATGCCTTCGTCAGTCACAATGAAAATATGACAAAAATTCTACATTAAATCATTTAAATCTTTTTTAAATATTATATTTAAAGATTCGATTTGATAAAAATAATTCAGTTGAAATATATTATTGAATGGTTTTGTCAATAGATTAGTCAGGTCTTAAATATTATAAAATATTTCAATTTACAAATTGTAAAAAAAATGATTACTTTTTGAAAATTAATATGTTAAGCATTCAATGTTTTAATTTTGATCCTGGCTTTTTATGAGTGATTGAAACCATAATTGAGACAATATATTTGTATTATTCCACAAAAGATAAGACAGTATTTCTATAGCTATTTTCTGCCCATCGACCTGCATCAAATTATTTGTTTAAAAATCGCTTGAGATGGCCAAAAATTTCCATTTTAGTTGATATTTTATAACAAAGTTCATATCTTTATTGCATTTGCTTAAAAGTAGCATAACTATGTAATTCGTATTTCTTTATGAACCATTTATGTACATAAATATTTATTTATAAAAGTCTTAAGCTAAGATCTGACCTGCCAAAAACCTGATCTAACCACGGCATTCTCTCTCTGATATTGTTACAGACAAGATAGAGTCTAGCAAAATAACCGACTACGTGGATCTGCTGAAGTGTCTACAGAACAGAGACGACATCGAAGGTCTTCCACCGGGTGGCGGTCTGCAGTCCAAGTGAGTGAATGGATTTCGAAAATAGAGGCCGCCGATTGCTAATCAGTGGTTTTTTCCTTTTCAGATATCATGTTATCGAGCGCACTTTCAAGCAAGAGTTTCCGGATCGACCATGTGAAGTACGAAATCTGTTCTATAATCTATAACTCGTTTCGCTGCGCTTTCGCCACTGCTAACACACATATTTTATAGCTTGCGTAGCACCGTTTTTGATCATTATAGCCTTTGAAATTGCCTTGTTTTTTTCTGATTTAATCAGTAGATCGACACCAGCGGATTTGGTAATGATTGAGCTATCACAAATTCATTCGATTGTCACCATTAATCACTGCTATCGTCTTATGTTCAGTTGGGGGTCCCCTCGCCCATGTCTCGTAACCTCTAATCATGGCTACCTATTCTCTTTCTTTTTTCTAGCTGTATGCATATGATGATATATGAATTTTGTAATGCTAATTGTTCATTTTAAAACCAACCAACAACCAACCAACCAGCAAGAGAACAAAGATAACTAAACACCCAAAGCTTCACATACTTTAAATGTAAGGCGAAAATTCATTATGTTGCTTGCCTCGTCCCTCCATCATCGACCAACCTTCATTTCGTTTCGCTTTGTTTCGTTTCTTTTGTTTAAAGATTTGAGAGAACCGCATGTCTGTTCCTGCATGTTTCATCTTTTTTCCACCCAATTCCGTATCCGCCTCAGCCGCAAGTCTGCATCCTGTGTCAAAATGCCCTAACCAACCGGCTCCCCACTTGGTCAATAATCGAGATATTTGTTATTCTTGCAGAGTCCAACGCATTAGGTTGCAGTCGAAACACTAAACAAAACCAGTTAAACAAATGCAGCAACCAGATCAGAACAGAAAGCAGAGCCACACAAATTGAACGAAGCAAACAAACAAACAAGAACACACACCAAACAGTTTTCTACTTTGATAAACACAAAAGAAAAACCTACTAATAATGATAATAATAAGAATAACGATACATTTATAGTTTATACGATGCAGTCCTAAACACAACAATACAAACAGCCACGCCCCACACAACTCTAAGATATAGGAGAGATCAGAACAGTGCGTACCTGAGCAGACTTCAGAGAACCAGAATTCGGTTACAAATCAGAGGATGGCTTAAAGCCAGCATGAGGACCACACCAAGCAGATTACTCCGAACAGATTCCTTGAACGACCCATCCATCTTTGTGAATGTTAACCCTCTGTGTGCCCTATCGTTCCGTCACTCCTCATCAATCAGCAATCACCAGTAAAACCGCCAGATAAAACTTCTTGAAAATGTGGAAAGAAAATTAGTGAAAACGGAAAACAGTTAAAAAAACGCGAGAGTCACTCGTTCAAATTGTTGTGTAAAAGAACTTTTTATTTTTTTCAAAAAACCATGTATTAACTATTGATTCCGAAACGAAAGCGGACTTTTATAAGTTGTAAAATGTTTGTTACCGAAAACACTTTTTGTTCACCTTTTTTATATGTATATGAGAAGATGTGTCGCCAAGCCTGAAGCGAAACTTAATAATGTAAAGTAATAAATGTTAAAACAAAACCAGAAAAAAAATGGTAAAAGAAAACCAAACTAGCAAACAAAAACTGTAACTATCTTAAAACGGAAACGAAAAAAGTAATACCTAAAACCTAAAGTAAGCGAAGCAAAACAAAACAAAATCAAATCCACAATAATGTCCGATCTTAAAGAAACGAGAATGAAAACTAAGAACTATTAATTTATAAGATGCAAGTTGATGATGAAAATCTTAAGAGAGAAAAGCAAAATTACGCTCGAGTTTGTAGTAAATGTTGATAAAAAAAAAAACCAACCTCAAACTTTTAATCAGTCAATCGATCCATCGTTCAGCTGAACTGTGTACCAGTCGTATCACCTCCAAAAGCGACAAGTATTATCCTTGGAGGCGGTCAGGATGGCATCGCCTGAGTAGCTGTAGGCACAACTGAATACTTCACCTTCGTGCCCGGCAAGAACTTGGGAGCACTGCCCGGATTCTGTGAGCCACAGGCGAGCCGTATTGTCCGCTGAGGCTGTGAGCAACATGCAACCACTGGGGCTGAAGCACACTTTGGAGACCTCATCCGCATGTCCTGCCATCAGGGACAGCATCTCCAGCTGAACCGAGGATCCTTCCACTTTCCAAACCCTCGCCGTGCAGTCGCTGCTGCAGGTGGCCAAAAGTCTGCCCGCTGCATCAAAGCTCACATCCAGCACTTCATCACTGTGCTTGGCAGTGAAGAAAAGTTCCTGGTCCATCTTCCTTATGTCCCAGATCCTCGCTGTGTTATCCAGGGAGCCCGTGGCTATCAAGGATCCACTAAAGTTCCAGACGCAGTTGGACAACTCTGCGCTGTGTCCTCGCAACTGATGGACCAGACTGTAAAGGGAAGTTCTAAATACGATCTTAGTCGAAATTCAAAACCCACCTCTTGCTCCGCACATCCCAAATAGCTGCCGTATGATCGAATGATCCAGTGAGCACCATCTGACCATCACGATTGTATCGCGCTGCAATCACCTCTGCTCCATGGTGGGTGAGTTGCTGGAGTTCGTGGGACGTTTCCACATCGTAGATCCGGGCTGTTCCATCCATGGAGGCCGTGGCTATTGAATTTGAATGCATCGGATGGAACTCAGCGGCCACCAGTTCGGCAGTGTGTCCATAGAAAGTGCATAGGCACTGGCCACTGCTGGCGGACCACACTTTGGCGGTGGCATCAAAGGACCCAGTCACTATTTTGTCGCTGTGAAATATTCCATGTGGTCAAGGTGTTAGATATTGTGTGTTTTGGCATTCAAAAAGACTAGAACTTATGTCTTAAACCAAAGTGAACAATAATCTTTAAAATTAGAATTAGGGCGTAAAGTAAAAGAACATTCTGTGTGGTCTAGCACATTCTATGCTTTCAAAATGTTTTTGAATTTGAATTATGCCATTTCTCAGTTTATAAATTACATTTATCAGTTTATAAATTACATTTATCAGTTTATATATTACATGTATCAGTTTACATAAACTTACCAATGAGGAAGATTAAAACCCACGGAGAATACCACATTGTCATGGCCAGTAAGGATGTGCTCCACCTGAGCACTTTGGGTGTTGATCACGTGGCAGGTGCGATCATAGCTGCCAGTAAGACATCGTTCGCCACTCCGATCGAAGGATACATTGGTTAGCGGCAGGATGTGCGAGTTGTGGCACTTGTGAAGGTAGAATTTCTTCTTTACTGGTTCACGTAGTTTCTTTTGCAGCTTTTCCAGAGCCTGTTTCAGAGCACTAAATGTGTTTGGAGATCTTGTCACACTTCCGCTGACAGGACGAGGGGGAGAATTCTTGTCGGAATCCGTAGGTAATCGATCCTCCTCCGCTTCGGCTAAAGTTTGAAGCAAAATCCTGTCTGCCAGAGGTTCAATGTTTGCCCTGCACAGGGGAAATGAAAGCTTTCAGAGATTTTTAGACAAAACATTGGCTGTTTACTAAAAACTTCACTTACTTTGAATCTAGGTCAAGCAGATCGAAGTGACGCAGTCGTTCATGGCCCTTTGCCGTCCGATAATTTATGGCCAGTCCTAGGATAACAATAGAAAAATTAGTACCTATTAAAGCCTTCGTTTAATGACCTTTCCCACCTGGCGGATAGTAACGCAGAAAGATTTTGTTGGCACTCATTCTGAGGTTGTTGTGACTCTGCCAACTCGGAAATTCCTGCACAACGAATTCCACTGGCTGTCAGTTTGCTGACCTGCTTTAATTCAGCTTTTGTTGATTTGACTGGCTGCCATGCCAAAATCCTTGTTTGATCGATTCACCTTGGGTTCCTTGTACTAGGTCTATGTCGAGGTCTCGAGGGTGAGTGGTTCAAGGATGTAGGGTAATGTATTCAGATTATAAGCGGTAATTTGGCTCCGCCTGTCTATCGAGTTGTCTCTATTCTGTAGGTGTTGGTTGGCATTTGAAATGAACTGAATTTTCTTTCTATCAAAGCTTTTCTAATAACAAAAAAGCTTTTCGTAGCTGGTTTTTCTACTTAGCCATTCATGAAACCTGGTAAAAATGTAGAATTTTATTGCTCATGTATGTTTTGGGTTTTAATATCGTAATGTACATTTTTAAATTGAGTGACTTGATTATTTTATTAATTTTTGAAATTAAAAATATTCTTTTTATTTTTAATCGTTTGACACTTTCTATTTCTTGGATTTCAAAACCAAAATTTATTAAAAAAAGGCGAATTTATTTTTAGATTTGAAAGAGGTCGAAAATTATTATATTTTAAGGGATATTGTTCGTAAATTTTGTATAATCTAGAAACTGGCTTATTGGTTTTTGTTCTGACATTCCCTTTTAAGTTGTTTCTTTTTAGGACAGGTCAATTTAAATAACGAAAAGCACATGACTAATTAACTTTTCCAGTCTCCCACTTGTGCCGCCGACAGCAACTACTCCCCTCTGAACTCTCACTAACCCTTGACCTACGATTGTCCTTTGGGAAACCCCTTTGGCATTTGACAGGCACCAGGAGCGGACAGCTAAATGGTCTCTGGCCATTAAACCTAATTAGCTTGTTTAAGATGGGAAAAGGAAGCCCGTGCACCCCAGAGGCCAATTGGCTGCCGACACCTGGTCGCATTTTTAGCAGATTTAACATATGTCCCACGTGGGCAGACACGAACCCACCCGCAAGCCCCCACCACACCTACAATTAGATTGCTTCACTTGGCTCCTCCGCCTCGTTTCGGCATTTTCACTAATTTAATTTGTTCAGTAATCGCTGCGTCGGGTGCGGGTGAGGAAAGTGAGCGGGATTTTCTGACAGCACCAGGACGACAGTCTGGGAATCGAGTCAGGCACCCAAGGAACGTCCATTAGCCAGCCGACAAAAAAGGCAAGCAGAAGAGACTTTTGGGATGTGGGCGGGGTACAAACCCCCACCTGACCATGGCCAATAATGATAAGTAATGATTAGATATTATCGCACCCAATTTCAGTCCACAGCAGCAGCAGTACTGAAAGCCACAGGAGGGCGATGGACAAAGGCAAAATCTAAATGGACACAGAAAAATGTGAGGAAATTCTGACAGAGAAAAAATATTGTCAACATTGAAATCAGTAAAATAATATCTGAATTATGTCATTAAACTATTTTTTTTTTCAACTTTTCTGTTTAAGATTAATTTGAAGGCTCCCAAGTTTTTTCGGTAATTTAATTAATATACAAATTTTCAGCGTTCATTGATTTAGTATTACAAAAAATACCTTAAATATTTACCCATATTTTGTTAAAATTAAATTCTCACGGTTTAATACTTTTTACCATAACAGCAACTATATTCATTTCTAGAAACTAGTCAAGGCTTTAAAAATTTTTAAGATTAATATCCCTATGAACATGACTCTTAAGATTTTCCTCTGTGTGTTGGAAAATGGCGGAAAAACTTGTGTGGGTGAAAGACGCGCGATAAGATGGCGAGAGTCTGTGTCTTTGTCAATAATAAAACATTTCATTGAATGTCCATTGAATGGTGAGCACAAAATGACAACATGGCAAAGGTGGAAATGGAAACGGAGCTTTGGATCATTTTGAGTAGGCAGGAGGCACCTTGGAGGTCGTCCGTACACCCATCACCACCTTCTGCCAATCATCTTTGGGGTCGTGAACAAAGGCAACAGCTGTGTTTCTGCGCTGCCCACTCCAACATTTTCATCTCTTCAATTGTATGCCCGATGTAATTGGGACACCCACAGGACTTCTGGCAAACGGAAGCTTTAAGGAAATCAGAGACGAATAAATGAGAGTACGAACGAAAATAAAATCAATTTAAAAGCCCATAAAACGCTTTCAGAAACAAAGCAACAGACGGGGACAGGCGAAGAGAATCAGTCGGATTAAAATTTATGCTCAATAAATTTTTGTTGATTTCCGGCAGGCGGCTTCAATCGAAATCTGTGTGTGTTAGGCATGAAAATGCGGCGTTGCATAAATTATAGACACACATTCGAGGTTTACCTTTCACCAAAAACCCCAGAAAGGATGGAACAAAAAAATTATTATTGCCGCATTTTATGCGTGTTTGCTCGACAGTTTGAGAGCTGGGTTCCTCGTTACCCATTTTGGGCAAATAATGCTTGAATAGCACAAACTTCGAGAGACCGCAGCTCCTAAGCCGATAGACCAGTCGAATTATAAGGATGAGCCGCCACAGGAACCCCCAAATCGAGCGATATATAAACAGATTTTCGGTTTGTGTTTGACTAAGCGACATAAAATTCGATTTTTGTTTTCCTTTCCGCTTGTCCTGCCCGCGGTTGTTTGAGGACTTGTTTTATTTTTGCTTTTTGTTGACGTGTGTGGCCGGTTTTCAGGTTTTTAGCTAAAAGGAGTCGTTAGTGGCTCTCTAATTGGAGAGGGATACTGGCTGGCAGGACATCAAACGGTTGCTAATCGAATTGCCGTGCCATGCGGCACTAAAATCATTTTCACAGATTTTGGAGCAAACCCCATCGTCCGTTATGTGCTATCTGATCTGGATCGGTGTTGTGTGTAGAATGTTGTGTATTTTTGTTTACTGTGCACTTTCCTTTCGGTTGAGGTACTTTAATGGTAAAATCAAACCGCGAAAACCAATATATTTTGTTCTTCTGTTTTACAATTAATTATGCTTTAGTCCTAGTTCTTTAAACACCTGGGACACAATTCTTTAAGTCTTTAAAATGTAATTTGCCACACGAATAGAGATAGGTATTCAATTACATTCATTTGAAATAAAGCTCAAGCTTTAGTAAATATTTAAAATACCTAAAAACTTAATCCCGGTAGAGCAGAAGACTTTAGTTGGTTTAAACACTATTTGAGAGTCAATAAACAACCTACAAACCTGAGCCTGTGCAAACCCCCTTTTATGACGCATTCTGCGGCTTAGCCATTGGAAAGTTTATGACTTTGATAAATTAAATTGTGCTTGGCCTAAAACACACAACCAGAAGCGAGTTTTCGTAGCTATCCCTTAGGTTTGAATATATCAAAATTCGAGTTTGCCATGCAGCCAGGCAACAAGCAAAACTTTACGGGCGAATTGTGTGAAGGCTGGAAACCTTAAACCGTTTATGCCCAATTGAAATGCAGACGCATCGAAATGTTATAAAATTTAATAATGGCCCTGTGCAGGTTGCCAATCCCCTTGCTCGTTTGCTCATGTTTTGAAGTTTTATTGTGGGCTTTATTAAATGGCAGGAGGAAGTTCGGTAGGCATTTTGTGCGGTTTAGCAGCCGCATCAAGTATACGCACCATAAATCAGGGTCAATGCCAGTAGAAGCTTCCTTTTTTGGCCGGAACGACGTATTAAAGGCATTAAACTTGCTCTTAAATCGCCAACATGGCTGTTCGTCATAACGGTAAGTGGTGCTTAAAATGAATTATGCATTGCCTTCGGTTGATATTATATTAAATCATATATACGGGTTGCCAGCCTTCACGTGCGCAAATAAACGTGTGTGGTTTTCAGGAGCGATTGCGTCTCACATTTGGTCGCCGAGATTTATCTGCCATTCCTGCTTCCAATTCAACTGGCCCGGCTTAAAGATGAATGGCATGTTAATTGGCGCGCATTACATTGCCCATTTATCTCAACTTATTTCTGCGGGGCTTCGCTTTTAGCCCCAGCTTAAGCTTTAAGTACGAATGTCATCGATCGCCTGCACTTGGCACTGAATGACAAAGTAATAAACAATTAATTATGCAAATGGTCAGACGTACAGTAATCCATGTTTTACCCCAGGCATTCAACTGGTTTCCTTAGGATACACAGAGAAAATGTTTGATTACTTAAAATATATAAATGTATATAATTGCACGTAATATCATTTTAAATTAAACTTGATACTTTCAATATAAAATACATTAACAAATCGTAACTCTTCTTAGGAACTTAGTGGAATAGCGTATTTAATATGAATATTAAATTGATATGAATATGAAATTGATATTTATATTCAAATATATTAAATTGATATTTATATTCAAATATTAAATACACATCTATTTATAAGTTTACCTAAAATAGTAAAATAATAACAAATCTCATTAAAATATGTTTTTCCAATTTATGTTGTACTTATTTTACCTATAAATATTTGTCTGTCTGTCTAAATCAATATCCTATACCCAAAGCTAACTTTCTTATTTATCTTATCCACTTACAGGGCGGTGGAATCTCATACTTTATTCCTTTCTAGAAGAGAAATATCAATTTCGACACATTCGCTTGGCCCAAAGGTGAGCACTTTTAATTAAACGTTTGTGTTGCCATTCGCTATTATGTTCTCAAAATGTTATCGTTGTAAATTATAAAATGGAATCCATTAATACAGGCAGATATATGTATGTATATAGTGAGCAGTTGCAGCCACACAACACATAGATGGCCCATCTATGCAAAATTCATTTGGCCCAAATGGTATGCAATGGGAAATTTGCGTGAAATTTATGCAAACAAGCGACGTTGGCCAAAATAGCTGCACTCGGTGGTTGATTTTCGTTCGGATGGCTGATTCCATGTGTGCAAATGGCTTTTGAAGCAGCTTATATAAGTCCCTTAAGTTCATGCATTATACAAGTGTCTTTTACTAAACAAAAATTTGTAAGCAATTTGTAAAGTATTTAACTAAAATGACACTCTCCGAATCAAGATTGAAAAGGGTGATATACTCATAAGTTTAATATAACTTATCAGCGCCAATTATATTACATTTGTAATATGTTTTAAGTTCAGCGAGTAAGGGGTACACATGAAATATTTTTAATTATTAATTCTGGTAAATGTTTTTAAAATGTTCTGTTGATTTAGTTTTTAAAATGTATTTTATATGAAGGATTGCTCTTCAAGAATTTGATCTCTTTGCTTTGTAGCCTAATCATGAAAGGTGTTATACTATATTTCCTGCTCATCGGAATGCACTGGGTAACTTTGATTTAAACTTTCAATAAGAAATTCTGCCAAGCGAAAGTCAAAATAGGCTTCCGGATTATAGGAGGATCCTGCAATCTGCGGCAATGAAAAGCCCGTGACTGGAAATATTTGAGGCCGCAGGAAGTGTGATTGCAGCCAGTTACAATTGCTATGGAGAATGCAATGACTTGGAAACAAATGAAGTGGCTAGAAGCGTAGGTCGTCAAACAGCTTTTCAAAGCAAAATTTATTTGTTCTATGTTATGTGAGACTTATTGAAAAGGAAAATCTAGTAAAACGAGTAACCTAAACATGCCAAAAACTTGGAAAACAAAAAAAGATTTTATAATTTGTTTTTAAATATCTTATTAAACATTAATAAATTTACCAACTTATCTAAAACTAAGCTAAATTTATAAACAAATTTGGAAAATCAATCCAGCAATTCATTAAAACAGTGTACATTAAAACATTACATAAAACAATATTTCTCAAGGAAATGAAGCACTTTCGGCCCTCAAAGTACTCAAATATGAATTTAATTAACATTAATTGGCAGCATATTTTCAATTTGCACCTGTGCCTGCAACAAAAGTGAAACATAACCGAAAGGAAATGGTCGAGTTAATTGCATATTGCGTATACGCCACGTTGCCGCCACGAGTGGCAAATGCCAAACGTTTTTGTTATTCCTTTTGCCAGTTGTTTGGCACGAGTTTGTGATTTTATTTTTGTTGTATTTTGTGTTTTGTGTGTGCGTTTGGTTTGCTCTGTTTCGCCATACTAGTGCTTATGGGTAAAGTTTTCTGGTTTCTGACTGGCAAAGTTTCTACATTGCCATAGCATATTGGGATTTTTGTGATTCTGCAGGGCGGCGAATTCAATGAAATCCGTTCGACCGCAATGACCACAACTTTCGCCAGCAATCTCGATCTGATGTGATTTTACCCCGTACTCCTTCTTCGCCTCTAATCTGCAATGCAGTGCATCTCAATCAAAATTTATTACACATACGCGCCGTTGTACAAAGCCGAGGTACGTAGAAGTCCTATCATCGGGTTTAAGGAGTTTCTGTAGTTTTGGACGAGCTGTTGTTCATTTTCAATTCGTTTAATGGGTCACTTGGGCGTGCGGCCCGAAACTTTTCACGAGCTGGCAAACAAGCCATAAAAGTAAATAGCCAGCGACGTTGAAGTAGTTGGGTTGATTTTTTGCACAGAAACTAAATGAAAAGAGCTATTGTCAATGTAAGTTGGGCAATTTGAAGCTTTCAGAAAACTACTTAGAAATAATAAGCAAATTCTTTTTATAGATTTTAAAATTATACTGCTTTAAAAGCCATTTGTAATAATGTATTTATTTTTACTCTCTCAACTCTAAAAACTTCAAACACTTTCAGATTTTATTTTTTAAAACATTTTTCGGTTAGATCTCAAATAATTTGAAGTCTCGAGATTTCCTGTGACTTTTTTATCAGTGTTAAAAAAAATTGAGAATTTATATAAATTTAGTTATATTAAACTTAAACTATTTTTTGCGATTATTGTTACTTTAAGGTATTTGTATAATTGGGTTGAAAATATTTTTCCATGTGTAAGTGGTTAAAAGAGTGAGAGGTGCTCGGATCCCTCGTTGGTCCTTGGGCAACCACAAAAGCGCACGCAACCGCACACCTGCACCATTTGTGTGTGGCCTGCAGAGCTACCACATTCCCATTTCTCTGGCAAAATCTGCGCCCCCGTCACAGGGCACCTTAAATATAATCGCGGGAAATTTAGACATTGTTGGCATTCGTGCAAAATGATATTTGAGAAAGATAATCGCCCTAATCCAATGATATGGCATACACACCCAGATTGGCAGCGGAAAAGTGGTGAGAGAGGTTGAAAGGACATTGAAGAGGATAGCGGAGTAAGTCATTCAACTGTTCGTTCCTTGGCCTCAAAGTTCCTCTCACGTCTCCTATTGAGCTCACTTTCAAGTCAGCCTTTGGCGTTTGTAAAATAAGCTTAGCTGCCTGACTTTCCCTGTGTGTGTGTTTAGTCTGAATGTCCTTGCCCGCGTAAGTGTTAGTGTGTATTTGCTGAGCACCCGCAATTTCGCCTTTTATATTTTTCGAGGCACATGCAACACCTCAGCACGTAGATCCCTGCCTCTAGACATTTAGTTCGTTTACCCAACGAGGCTTTTTATCTTTAATCTCAAGCAATTCAAACAGCTAATTTTTTAGAGTACCTCAAATATAAGTTTAATATATTTGTAATCGGAATTCAATTGTCTTAAATTATTTTTGGAAATCATTTGGTTCCTATTTAAAAGGCTTTTCGGTTTCTCAACATTAAACCTTATATTCAGCTATTTCGGGAAAAATACAATCATATCGTTACCACGATTTGTCTTTCTGTTTGGTTTTTATTTAACTCTTATTAATGACTTTCATTCGCATTGCAATTTAGATAACATCGCTTTTAGCAGAAAACATTTCCCTTCTTCCACCAACCAGCAGCGAAAAAACACATAAATTTCTTCCATTCATTCAGACGGCAAATCAATGCGAGTGGGCGTGGTTGGCCTGAATGAATTCGCGTCGTCACGTTTTAATCGCTATACAGATTAAAATAAACTCACACTGCACCAATGATAGGAGTGCAAAAAGCTACAGAAATTATAAATATATCGCATGGGGATTACAAAATTCTGCGATAAGTAGAGTATTTTGAGACTGCTTAACTCCCCGTGCTTGGTTTTAATGGCATGAGTTTTTTTCGGGGAATTTATTGCGTACCATCAAGCAGGTGGTGGCGGAGAATTGGCTGGTGAGCGCCATGGGGAGCAACTCGTTCGTGTTGGCACGTTAATTGAAATTCGTGGATCCCAGGTGGGGCATATTCATCCATCGACGAGGCGAACAGCGGACCTGGGACTGGAAACACAATTTATGTGGGCACTGATAAAAATACCAATTATCAATATTCTTGTTATATTACTTAAAATCAATAACATATTTAATGAGCTTGGTGACGACCCATGAGAAACAACAAATGATGATGTCAAATAAAACTCTTGTACATTTCAAGCACTGTGTGATTATATAATTGAAATATTTATCTTTACTAAAAAAGATATAAATTAAGATTAACAAATCTTAAATTCAACAAAAAAGCTTTTTTTATTTGCCATGTGGTTCAATACTATTATTTCAAAAATTTCTTCCCAGTGGAGCTTTTACGTGCCCGCTTTGTCGGTTGGTCGTTGTACGTTGCATGTTGCATGTTGCTCCTTGCGCGTTGCTCGTTTCTTGATACCCATTCGCCAGTGCGTGCAGCTCCAATTCTTTGTAACGTGTTGAATTACATAATATAAAGCTCGCTTTGCAGCTGCATAATCCCGGTAGCTGGCTGCTCCACAAGTGTAACACACATGGCGCCTGGCCGTGGTCCTTTTATTAGATCAATGGCACCACCGACAGGACAAAGTTTACCCGACACCAACTTTTCTCGTGCACCGCCTGGCCAAAGTCAAAGTTGGAAATTAAATTCCTTGCGTAAACACACTTCACTCTTCTGAAAAACAGAGGGGCTAACCCTTGCATCAATATCCCGGTCGTATACGTAATATGTAAATGTAATCAGTGCCCACATTTTATGTTCCTGCGTGTGTGAACTTCAGTGTGTGCTCCAGTTTGGTGTACACCCTGCAAGCGCAACTTTGTATTCAAGAACTTCACGATACTTGGCCTAATCTGCTAATTTGTAAGGTCTTGGCATTTGCTTGGGTTATTTATAATAATATATATAATTTATTATATATACATATTTCACTTAGGTAAAAACTACAAGTAGCTATTAAAAAGATTTATTATTAATCGCAACTGTTAGTTTAATTTTAATACAAATATAATAGTTGAGAATAATAAAGTGCTATTTAAAGTGCTATCGGGCTTTTCGATTTATTACCAATCTATATATTTTATATACATTTTTTTAACATAAACCTTATCTATAAGTTGAGTATATTTTAAATTTGTATACCCTTGCAGAGGGTATTATATTTTTGGTCAAAAGTGTGCAACGCAGTGAAGGAAACATCTCCGACCCTATAAAGTATATATATTCTTGATCAGGATTGCCTCCTGAGTTGATATAAGCATGTCCGTCTGTCTGTTTCTACGCAAAATAGTCTATCGGTTTTAAGGCTATCGAATTGAAACTTTGCACACACCCTTCGTCCCTTTGTCGGAACGGCCGGGATCGAACTATTTCCTATAGCTGTCATATAACTGATTGATCGGAAATGCCATAACTTTGGTGTTTGTTCAGTTAGGAAGTTGGTATTTTATTTTTGGCCTACCAAATTACATAAGGAACGATTGGAAATGCCATAACTTTGGTGTTTTTAAAGTTAGGAAGTTGGGATTTTTTATGAGTGTTACGAATGCATCATATGAATAATTTTGGAGAATATAATTTACAGAATATTCCGCAAAGGTATTTCAACTTCGGCTCCGCCCGAAGTTAGCTTTCCTTTCTTGTTATAAGCCGTTTTTGATAAGTTTTGTAGTTCTCCGGAATCCAATAAATACCGATCACATTAAACAGATAGGAACAGTTCGAATTTGACTTTATAAATGCGAGCAGCAAGTAATAGCGATCAATTAAAGAAGTCGTTTTACTTTAACTCCTGCGTTTATTTAAATATATGGGCTTGCTCTTATGTTGATGGCTCTTGCCAAATAATAAAGTAAACAAGCGTCGACGAAATATTAATGTTTAATTTTGAGTTAACTTGTTACATTCCTCTGGTGAAAGTAAATTTGGTTACTGGTTATCAATATTATTCTTCTTATAAATAGCACCTTTTGTAAGGTGAGATGCCTCAATCTCCCCAGATCTCTCATCATGGGACCGGTCATAACCTCATCCATACCGATCACACTTGTCTGCCTGGCATATATCAGCGGTGTCTCCTCCGATTGCTGCACTTCCGTGGCGATTCTTAACTTTAAGATCCGCGGTGGTGTCTGTGGTGCAGTGGGTGCCAAAAGTAATGGCAGTGGCTGCAGGATCACCATTTGTGCCAATGGCGAGGCCCTCGTGGGAACCTATTGTGGAAAGGCAGAGTGTGATATTTTCGGATGCGATTGCATTAACGGCTGCCTGCATGGTAATTGGGCCCAGGACTTTCTGAAAAAAAACTATTTACATGGCATCGAAATTTTGGGAACTGAAATGGCCAACGAGTGTGGCTTATGTAAGTTCCTTATTGACAATGGAATTAGGAAGTTCAGATTTTCTAAAGCGCTATAGATGTTTAAAATTGTTTTAAACTGAAATAAATGTAAGGTTTTTTCTTCAAATGTGTTTTTAAAAATATAAAAAACATAACATTCTGGAATGGGGATAGGAAATCAGTTAGGCAGACTATCCCATACTTCTTATTGTGCTCCTTTTTTCCATTCGACATGTAAAATGAATTTTCCGCTGCTGACAGACTCATGGCACCCTTACGGATATTTTTTCCGCCTGCGCTAAATGAAAAACATCCGCATATGGAACTAGTTTTGCATCCAAACAACAAAGGCATAAAAAATGCGACGCATATACCCCAGCAGGATATTTTTGTCTAAGCGCGGCTGGCATTGTTTCCATTCAAATGCCATCCTTCACATTCGTTTCTATCCTAACTTACGGCTGTCAATTTTAATCAATTCAACACGACGCTACCATCAACTGGCATTTTTCAGGGAGAAAACTTGTACTAGAAAGGATTGCAGTTGCCTATACAAAATATATTGATTAAGTTCGAATTTTTCTTTAAATTTATTAATATAACAAATTACGTATTTTGAGTATACCATAAAAAACGATAAAACGTGTCCTCAAACATTGTAGGCCAACGTTTCTTTCAAAGGCCCCTGTAAAGTTTTGCCAATTCCCACATTTTGTTCGCTTTTTATAGTCATGATGGAAAAACTTTGCTTGAATGTGGATTTCATGCTCTCATCTCGAACTGCAAAAAATGCTATATGGGGGTGTGTGCATTTGTCGCCTTTTCAGTAATTGAATACTTGGATTTAATTGGAACTGCACGCCCTGTTGAATTCACACAAACTGAATGCATACACATTATTGACAGGGCGTCGAGTTGATTCGAGTAAAGTTGAGCCGCGTTCAGGTGCTTGACACCTCCCACTACACATACCCACACAACCGGACACTGAGCGAAAAAGAGGTGTGCTAATGTAATACCAAATAAGCAAGTTCCGTCTGTAACTATTCTAATTAAAAAACAACAATTTATTTTTCTACATAGCAAAGAAATATTTAAATTTCTTTTATAAAAAGAATAAAAGCTCTTGTATTTTCTGAGCTAAATCAGATAAATTGTGTCCTAACAGCAAAATATTACAGTTCTTGTTTAATATTCAAATATTCAAGGCATTTACACCGAGTTGTTTGGCAGTGCTTTAAGTTCCTTGCTCTAGGCAAACGAGTCCAGTGCAACCCGAACGTTGACTTATTCATATTGTGATGACTTGGCGCAACTTTTTTTGGCAGCTTACATTTCTTGCCAATAAAATATAAATGGAAAAACCGAAGGGCACAGCCCGCAGGTGGGTGTGGCGTCTGCTCCCCGCTCTAATTGCCATGGCAGCTCGTTAGCTTCAAAGAGCCCGTAGCGGAGCAGGCTAATAGCAGAGCTAATACTTAGACTAATACTAATGCCAATGCTAATGCCATTGGCCGCTGGACCCCACTCGACCTGGCCCACACAGAATTGGCCAAGCGGCCAGGTAAACAACACGAAAAAATATTAAATGAACCGCAAAATTGTGCAGCTGGCCGAGCTTAGAAAAAAGAAGACAACATCATAGTGAACGGAGGACGCTTGTCTGTGGGTGAAGGGCCCCCGTTGACGAGCTAAATATAAATTGGCATACTTGCACCCATTGACTCGGCCTGGGATTTGATCCCATTCCTTTGGCGGGATTTGGGGTACGCACCCGACACACTCATGAATTTTTAAAGTCCAGAACAGCTTTCGTTTTCCACTAAGCAGACCACTTTCAATTGCCAGTCCTCCTGTTTTCCTTTATTTTTTGTTTGTATATGTAGTGCCCTGCGAAGCGCGTCCAGCCGCAGTGTAATGACCTTTGTCGGTCTCATCCACTCCTCCACATCCTGTCCATCCAATTTCGTCCTTTACTGCAGGCAGTTTGCATAGCAGCGGATGGAATAAAGAGAGTTGCGTACTTATGGGCTGAGCAATTGCCGAGCATAAATTGGCAGGCTAACGGCGAGGCCAAAGCAAAAATGTATAAAAGTTGTCCTCAGGACGCTGACTAGAACACTCCCTCACCAAGGAGTCTAGTTTATGATTAGGGCAACTCAAAAATATAGATAATAGATTGGAGGAGGGCTTTAAGGCTAAAAGATTACCGGGTTAACACCAAAACTCAAAGAAATCTGAATTTTTGATTGAAACTGCAAATTATATAAAATTATCCAGTTTGAGATATTACGATTCTGCTTAAGGCATGAAAACACATCCAAAAAACGTTTAAAAATACTTTAAAGTGGTGAATTTTTTAACTATTTATAGAAATATTTTTATATCTAAAAGACTTTAGTTTATAATACCTATATTAAGAATTATACTCAGTGTTTGAAACAAGTTTTCTTCATGCCCAACCCATTTCTGTCTCACTTATATTCCATTTCTGTTTAAAATATGTTCTAAAGATATTTTAATTATTAAAATATTTATAACTGAATATTTTATTATTTAATTTTATAACTCTGATTTCGGTTAAATATTTCTGTGGCTAACAGACACAGCATAGTTTTGTGCCCCTTCCAGCCACCCACAGTCCACAGACCACCCACCCAATCATCGGGACTTCCCCGTCGCTCCCCAATCGACGCAATTTGTATTATGCGCCTCAGCGCCTTTGCACTTAATGCCTTATTTGTATTTAATCGCGGCTTCCGTTTCAGTGGCATTCCACTCCTCCTTTCCCTTCCTTGCCTCTCCTACGATCCCAGTTTTATTCAATGGGAGTTTGAGCAGCAAACTTACAGATTCAGATACAGATAAACGGAGGATGACACAATTTGCTGCTTTTTTGCCAGTCTCTCTGCCACTTTGCCCTCCCAATTACCCACTGCCGATGGCTGTGCTTGACATTCGTCAGATGGACTCGCTTTTGGAAGGATTCTTCTTTGCCACTCCTGATAGTGGGCCTTGTTTGATTGCCCAATGGAGCCTGTCCGCCTTTGACTAGTTTTTGGAAAAATAACCAGCTTTAACTTCTCTTTAATCAAGTTCTCTGTGACATTAATACCTCGAACTTGAATGCTGAATTTCCATATTTAGACAAAAATTGACAAAGAACCAACGTTCGTTTAACGGTAATTCTTAAAACTGTGTATTACCTGGAATCTATATAGGTAAGTACTCATTTAAATGTGTCAACACTCTTTTGATAGCCCTAAAAACTTAGTAGCCTACACACCGAAAGACGAAACAACTAGCCTTAAAGTAATATAAATATATGCATTTCCAGATCCTAAAAAAATGATTTAACTAAAAATTACATCTACAACTAAATTTATTTTAAAGAATAATTTTCTTTTCCTTCTGCCTACTGCATCTTTCGTCTATGAAAACCATAAAATAAACAAGTGCTCTAACCACTCTTAAATCAGTCAAAGAGGCCACTTGGGGCATACGAAGATGGCCATTCGTTAGTCGCTACTGGCAATTATTATGTGCGATAATGTCCGGATGACGCGACGAATTTCGAAAGTTTTTATTCGGACCCGGAAGGTCCCCATTTGTTTGGGCAGTTTAAAGTTTTCGCATTAGCCGTATGACATTTACCGTGCCTCATGGCACGGAAATTAAGGCGGCCGCAGGACACAAAGGAGCGGTATCAGGAGCAAGAGGGCTGGCATCCGCCTTGCGGTATGCAATAAAAAGCAAATGTAACGCAAAATGTTATTACGCATACGCCATGTGTGCCGCTGTGTCACCGTCGTGCTGCCTTGTTTGTCTTTAAAGGTTTTCGTCCGCGCATTACTCGGTATCTGCACCAAAAAAAAGTCTTGGAAAATTCTGATATTAAATTACAAAAACCGAGTGGTAATGGTTTAACTTAAATAATTAACAATAACAATTTTGAATGGGCTTGTGTTTTAAATATTTTAGGATGTACATGGAATAATAATTTTAGCTGCGATTATATTGTTCTTAAATTTAATAAAAATTGTAATAGAAATTTTTTTTTTACATAAATGTAGAAGGAAACAAATTTATCTTTCATGATGGAAGTTGAATTGAATTTTATATATCCAAAAAATGTACTTCTTTTAATTTGATAAAACCAATTCTTGCTACTTAAATACAGTTGACTTAAAAAGTATATTTTTTCTCTGTACCTCCCCCTAAGAATTTTTCCACCTCCCTTTTTTTGTGTCTGTCTGTGGCTTTGAGGTCGAGTAAAGAGCCGGAGCTCGTCCTGCCCAGAGCTTTTAAAATGCCATTGTTTGCAGCTGCGCTTGGCTTCGCCCCGACCCCCGATGACCTTCTCGACCCGCTCCAGGCGTTAAAGTTTAAGAGCAGATTTCACTCTATTTCTTTTTTCCGCACTTTTTATTATTTTACTGCAGTCCGCCTCGATCCGGTTGCCGGCTTCATTATGGCTTTCTAATTTATGTGGCTCAAAGTCAATTTTCCATTTGGGCCTCTCTTTATGAGTTGGCTCTGCCGCAGTGGGCGTGGCATTTAACCAATCTGTCGACATATGTTACTGGGGCCTTGATTGATGCGCTCCCGATGAGGCGGATGTGGCTGGGATTTCAATAAAGTTTTATGCCATTTCAACGACCCGAGGAGGAGGCCAGTACCGCCCGTCCGGTGGAGGAAAACTTTCGAAACAATAAATCACCAATGACTGCGACGACAGCCACGTATCCTCCTGTCTGCTGAACCTGAACTTCTGTCCCAGCCTCTTAAAGCCAGTCCGAGAAGTGTAGGAAAATAAAGGAAATGGGTAAAGTACAAATGAGGAGTTGACTACGCAGACGGCCAAACGAATACCCTTGGGAATGGGGGTCTGATTCATTTCTGGGCCAGTTGCGATGGAGTCAAGGTTGTCTGCATTGATGCACGAGGCATGATGGATTAGCCGGTGTCATCACTTTTACGCTTGGAAAGACGGTATATTGGTGTTTATTATGTGGATTGTATTTTGTTCTGTGTTCATCATTCAATCAATTTTGAAGGGTTTTAAGTTTTACTCTATTCTGTTTTGAAAAATTATAATTATAATTATAAATTTAAACGAATTACACCATTAACAAACTGGAACCGAAATCACAATCCATTCCTAAAATTTAACAAAACTGTTATATGAATACTGGTTTCATTGGATCTCAGTATTTTTAAGAGTTGCATAAAGAGACCGGCAATTTAAGATCGAGGTATTTGAGTTTAAAGTCGTTCTTTTTGATGAAATTTGAGCTTTCTTCGTCAATGTTAGCAGTGATTTGTAGGTCCCCTTTTGCTGTGTAGATTGCATCAGAGGAGAAAGCTGCTTCTGTGTTAGAATCCACAGGGGTCATGGTTATGACATACCACTTGCTAGTATCCAGTCCAATGTTGCGCATCTCGAGAGTCATGAATAAATTGGGCAGATAACATCGCTCCACCTTTGGCCACACAAACGAGCACCTTATTGGATTGTTACTCAAATATCTTTCAACTTGCGACTGAAGATCTTTTGGATCATCCACATCCATAGGCCCCACTTCGTTGGTAAACATATCGCAATTCTCTTTTCCCTTCAGTAAAATGAAAGTTACAAAAACATTCCAAAATGTTTAGGAAAACAATGTAGTAAGATACAAAAGAAACTGATTATAGAGCTGAAGGAGAATGTATAACAGAGACTGACATAAGATCAGCCTACTGGCTTTAGCTTTCCCATCTCCAAAGGATTTTTTTGCGGACATATTTAATATTTGTTTTTTTGTTTAATTTTTTTAAAAACAAAAATATTTTCCGCCAAAACAAAAAATAAAATTTTGAGTTTATTAGTCTAGGATCCTTTTTTTCTTATTTATATAATATTAAAGGGTCGACGTTGTCCTTAAAAAGCATTTAATATTTTGATTTATTTTCTCACGACCATGTGAGAAGACATTTCGGATTTGCTGAGAGCTCATTGCCGCTCATGGTGCAAAGTGTTATGTTGAGGGTCTCGAATTGAGACACTCAAACACACGGACACACACACACATACACAGTCTCGCGCCAGGACCTTCGCACACACACTCATACTTAGAATTAACACCATAAATTTTGCAGCCTAAACTATGCCTGGCATGCTGCCTTTTGCCATTGACTTAGAGGAGAAAACGAGGGAAATGGAAAGTGGGCAGCCAAGTTGTTTTACGCTTTTTGTTTCTTGTTTCTGTCGCCCTGTCCTAGCTTGTTTGTTCTTCTGCGTGCTGCCCTGCATTGTTGTGCCCCCTTGGAAAATGCGAGGGAAATCCGAGAAAAAGTGCTTCGTTTCGGAGCGGTTGAAAGTGGTTTCGGCCGCCCGACCGCATTTATATAGCGCAAAGTTGCACCCACAGCAGATTTCAAGTTTTTATCTGAGTCTGACAATGATGCTGAACCGACTTTAGTTACACAGTTGAAGCCACAGACATTTTAGCCAAGTGGCTTAGTTGTTCGAGGCCGAGACTGAGCTGCTTTTAATTTATATGGCCAAAAAGGTTGACACGCAAACAACAAAATGGAGTCCACCGAGAAGAGTTTCTGGCTTACAGTATAAAGAGGAGCCATAAATTTTCGTACTTAATCAGCAGGCGGTGGTTCTTGATGTGGATTGGAGGCCGCCTTTGAGTGGATGTGGCGTATACGTAATGTGGACAATGGGGCGTATAAACGTATTTTTTTTGCGCTTACGGTGAGGTATTTTCCCTGAACCTAAAGGTAATCATGAGGTGGCTGAAAACGGGCACTGACAGCATATTGAATACACAATGAAAAATAATTAGACAAATTGTATGAAGTTTTTATTTTAGGAAACGAGCAAAGATCGATTCACAGGCTTAACAATTGTTTAGCTTAATGTGTCCTGTTAAATATAACAAATTAAAAATGGACTTCAAACTTTTTTTGTTATCCTTGTGTTATACAATCTTTGTTTTACTTTAAATATACAATAATTTTAATTTTAGTTTTAAGACTTTAAAATATTTTAATGGTTAACAAGCTTTTTGCAATGTAAACTAATTTTATTGCGTTTTTGTATACGCTTAAAGCTTAAAAGTTCCGAAAGCCCATTTAAAATAATATCTCTTGGACTTTATTGGACATTTAATTGAGGTACACGATTTTAATGTTCCGCCAAGGGCAACTGGAGAACAATTAACTGTCCGCGCTTGTTCCAATAATGCAAGCTAATTTCAGTGTCGCACAAGGAACGGACAAAAGGGCGTTATCCACATGGCAGGCAACACAATGTGCAGCACGCTTGTAATTTTTCATTGCGCTGATGCGGATTTAATCCCCGAGTTGGGAGCAAATGGAAAACAGAAGCTCCCAGCACAATGGCCCTTAGAATCCGCTGGCATCCGGCGGATGATGCGTCGGTATCTTGGCCATTAATGCTGATTATTCGCTAATGTCAGAGGGCTCGGGCTTAAACAGTAGTCTATTTAGAAGGACGCTCCAGCCACAATGCAATTTAGCTGCTTTAAGTGGCAAAAAGTTCGCAATTCGCAAATCGCTGGGGCAGGTGGAAGTTCCTTCCCCGGGGATAATTATAATGCCATTAGCATGTTTAGTTCACAATCAGATTTGGACGGGTTCGCCCCTTAGGAGACCGTTAAATTGGCTGCGGCCGCGGTAATCCTGTCGAGCTCTCATCCCCGTCTTTCCACCGCCTCCCTCGCTTTTCATGCAAATCCTAATAGAAAGTTAAATGTTTATTTACGCAGCCAAGGCAGCCGAGTGGCTGGGCGTGGCCGTGGCCCCACAAACTATTTTGTCGCATTTTGCATATTGCAAATAGCCAAAGGACACCCCGGTTAACCCCCGCTTGGTCTCGTTCCGTTGCGCTGTCCTTTTGGGCAAAGCAATTTCAACTTTCCATTGGAAGGGCAGCCGTTTTTTTCCGGCTTTATCCCCACATGAATTCCTAAAGCGGATTTCATTACTGCACGCAGGATCTCTGAATGCTGTTCTAATTTAAGAGACAGTCAGCAGAAAATTTGTGTCAGGGTGGGTGGTTTGGGATAGGTTGGAAATTCTGTAGAAAAATGACTCATGTGTCATGTGCGTTGTAAATTTATCGAAGTTCCGGAGAATTTTGTATTAGCTATATGTCACATGCAAACAAGCGCCAAACTGCGAAAAAACATTTTTCAACTTTTTAACATCGTATTTCTTTCAAGATTAGACTTATATATACATATCTTTATATTAAGTATGCAGATAAAATAATAGGGCTTATTAATTTTTTCTTGACTTTATTCTTTTAAATACAAAATAAAAGCAATCTGATTTATGGATGACCAAATTATGTATCAACTCGCCCTTTAAAAATTCTGGACCTCAAACTAAAAGACCAATATTGAAAACATCTTTCGCACAAATAAATCTGCACATTGTCCTTCTAAGCGGCAAAAGTTTATATAATTTGTCTTCCCTCAACTAAACAAAGATTATTAATTAATTGTCGAAAGCGTGCAGCAAATGGGTTGCTTTTTCTTATCCGGCTCCACTTTGAAAATGTTTATTTAAGTGGACTCTGTCGGAAACTTGTTTGAAATTGAGTTTGCCAAAACAATTGCTCACTTCAGCTGCTTCCATTTGCGTTTCCATTTAATTTGGACTGCACTCTGGGGCCGAATGCAGTAGATGCCGGCCGAGTTATGCGGCATTTCTAGCCGGTTTCCAATTGTTCGACTTCCTTTCGCCTTTTGGCTTTCCAACACGCGCCAGGGCGTTTCCTTTGGGCCATTTGCCCGTTTCGGCGCTTGGCAGTGACACAAATCGCTGAATACCTTCTAAGGAGTGCGACCTTTGTCTGAACTTCAAGGATTCCTATTTATTCGAGTCGGGCCAAGAATAAATGTTGGCAGACAGGAAGGAGAGCGGCAACTTATTTTCGTTTGCCAACGCATTGAAGTCTTCCACTCGATTTGCAGTCCAAGTTGGTCGTTGCCAAAAACCGAGCCCGGTTAACTGAAGCTGGTATATAGCAAAGTTCCACCTCCCGTAAGCTGTTTACCCTAACGCATCACTAAGCGCGCTGCACAAAAATAAATGTTCACAAACTTGCAGGTGAACTTCGTTGGCGTCCTTCGCCCTCGTTTTTTCCGTTTAAAATTAGCAGGCGACAAACTGTTGATTCTCCATGGAAAAGCATAAAGGGGCTGGCAGGGGGAGTTTATTTATCAAGCGACCCTATCATGTCAGCCTTTCACACAAAAGCCTAACCAGATCCCGGGGCCATGGACTCATTCAACTTTACGCTAATGTCACATGCTTTGATTACTGCGCCGTGAAATTTTATTGATTGGCCAGGCAGCGTCACATGAGCGATGGAAACCAGTCGGGTCTTGAGTCGACAAACCCATCCACCTCCCCAATAACATTAACATCCATATCCACAGCCACATCCACAACCACATCCAGGGCACCTGGCCAACCATCAGATTGAATGCACTCGCTGAGGCGAGCAATTCGAAGATGCTTCGAAAGTGTCAGCTGATAAGTAGAAAGGGTTCGATTCCCTTGTCGTTCCTCTTGGTTGTTTTTTTTACAAAGAATAAATACTAATTATTTTAAAAAGTATTAAAAGTTATATCGTAAACATGAACTACAAATTGATTTTGGTTTTTTGTGATCATTTATTATTATCATTGACCTAAATAAATTAAATAATTTAATAACCCACAATTATTTTTTAATTTCAGATTCTTATCAATCGCCGCACGGAGAACATCTTTTAAATTAAAAAAATATTCATTAAACTAAGAATTAACCTTAAAAAATTCACTTAATTTCCTTAAACAAATTTTATACACATTGGGAGATCGTTATATATGTATGTACGCATAGATTACCACAATCGAAGCCACATAGGTTATATACCTCGACGCCACTCCTTTTTCAACCGTAAGTCCAAGCGTTCGATTTCACTTACGATGTCCTTCACACCGGTTGCTTGTTTAAACAGTTGTGGTCAAACAAACAGAACTGTAAAAATCTACAATTTTAAAATTTTAGTGTAAAGCTATAAGAAAATATTTTTTGAATACAAATAAAGCTGCTTCTAATTTCATTTCCTTTTAAAGATCAGAAGCTTCAATACAGAATATACAATAAATTCCAGTGTTAAACATGAACATTGTTTTTTAGGGGCTACACAAATACTATTTCAAATTTTCGTATATATAAATTTGTTAATTTTTTGTGCTATTATTCTGGCCTTATCTGTTGGAAATATTATATGTTTGTTGGAGAGTCTGAGCCGTAGGAGCGTATTAACCGTGGCTAGGGTTCCGTTCCGTTCCTGTCGTGAATTGTATGTATAATGTGTAATAGTGAGAGCAGGACTCTGAGAAGTGTCCTGTATGGGAGGTAGTTTTTATCTTCAGCCCCGCCTGACAGATGGAGATTTCGCTCTGCCCCCCTCCCTTTGCTGATTGCTTACAATGTGCTGGGATGAAAAGCGCCCACCCCCCTTTTCGCTTTTTACAAAAAAAATGCGAAAATCCCTGTTAAAGCAAGCGTTGTCGCCGGCTTCGTCATCACAGCTAAAATTGAATTGGAATTGCTTCAGCTCCAATGGCAGGCAAACGACAGGCAATCTGTTGAGTCGCCTCTGATTGAATGAGGGGGCCAGGCCCAAGGTCGTCTTGGGGGTGCGGTGCTGAGGTGGGGGGACACAAGGAGAAATGCGGAACGAATGCGCGTAATGCGCTTGGATGGATGAATCCCGACCGACTGCGTGAAAACCGTGATAGGAGTGCGATTTAATGATAATATGTTGTACGACAAGCTTCAAGATAATGAATCTGTCATTTTCGGTGAATACACGGAAACTATTGATCCGTTGAGATTCTTTAAAGGCTTTGCGGCCTTGTGAAGGTTATTGAACATTGCTTTCACCAATAATATTTAGCGTGTGTTCATTCTTGTATCGAAATCAAAATATTTATCTTAGTAATTAGCAGTCATGAGCTAAAAATACAAAACGAAAACAGCTATATTACATATTTTACAACAAAACTGAATGCAGTACTTATTAGTAAATACCTAACGAAAAAAATTATGTACATATATTTATAAATGTTTAAATTTTTTAAATACAAACGATAGCTGAATTTTCTCCTATAAAATATAATTTCATATCGGTGCCAATCATAGCATCTAGCTAAAACATTATTACCAAGAATTGTCACCAAAATTTAAATGTAATGTCCTGTAATTTGTTAAGTTAAAAAGATTAATATTAATTTTTATGTAATTTCGATCATCTTAACCCTTAAAAGATTGTATCACCTTTCCAAAAGTCGATCTAGCTAAAAAAAGATTACGAAAATATTAGCAAAGATGCGTATAACCGCTGTTTACTGTGGTTCCATTAACAACGGCTGTTTAAAACGAATCAAACACGGCACCAATTCGAATTGGCCCAATTGTGATTCTAATTAGCGCAATTACGATAAAACCGCAGCAAACATTTCTGCGCCGAGTGTCGATAAGCAAATTCCAAATAAAGGCAACCATCGAGATAAAGAAAACATATGTACCGAAAGGTGTTCTGTGAAAAAATCTGTCGATTACGACTTGTGAGTGGGCGAATCATTTGCGTAAACAAAATAACAAACAGATACAAAGGAAATACTAATTAGACGGTGCGCTCTCTTATTTGAAAGTGCGGTCAAGGCGCTCAGCAGTTTGGCGTTTAACAACACCGTTCTTAAGGGGAGCAGTGGGTGGAAGGGAGATAGGTACAGTGCATTAGAGAGCGACTAGGGTTGTCAGACACTGGCAGTGAGTGAGCTAGTTTAGGGTCACTATAGGTCCTTATGTAATAAACTTATTACTAACAAAAAATATCCTAAAATATTTAGAAAATAACATCAAAAATCATATTCTTGGGTAGAATACATTTGAAAACCGAAACTCTTTAAGTTTTCTTATATTGCTTAAGCCCTCTCAAAGCCCACTTGACAACCCTGCTGCTCTCTCGCGCCGCCGCTCTCGCGCACACGTCATCAGCTGTGGCCCACTAACAACAGTCGTCAGATGTATTTTTGTTGCTGGCTGCATTCAATTTCTCA
Organism: Drosophila fuyamai; assembly: GCA_018153365.1. Taxonomy (NCBI): domain Eukaryota; kingdom Metazoa; phylum Arthropoda; class Insecta; order Diptera; family Drosophilidae; genus Drosophila; species Drosophila fuyamai. Next base: position 5,722,290 of record JAECXW010000116.1, on the reverse strand, counting down.
ACTGCAGGCTAAAAAATAAATAAAACAATTGGTGCCAAACATTCTGCGGCCACGCAACAAATAGCAGCCAAGCAGCACGTGCCAGTGTGCCAAAAATAAAACCGGGGAAAAAGCGCCGCATTTGACATTGAACAACATTCGCGGTGCAAAAATAAATCTAGGAAATAAAATAAAACACACACGAACAAAAACCGATATCAGCTGTTCGCGGAGTGCGTGCGGCAGAAAAAATTCATTATTAATTGTGCCATCGGACGAGAGAGGTGTTTTCCATTTTCCTCGGCATTTTCCACATTCCCCCGCCAGCGAATCGAGTTTTCCGGGCAGCAAAAACTGGAAATTGCAAACATTGAGCATTTATTCAAGTGTTGTGTAATCAAATAAAAGTTCGAAAAAATGAGTGCTACGAGTGTCCAGGAGGCGCCCAAAAAGGCTGTGGCCTCCAACGCCATTAAGTTTTTGTTTGGTGGTCTCTCGGGAATGGGAGCTACGATGGTGGTGCAACCCCTTGACTTGGTAAGACACCTGTTAAATAAAATCCCATACTGTCAAACTTGTTATAACTACATATGTAAAATTCATTTCCCAGGTGAAGACCCGCATGCAAATCTCAGGAGCTGGCAGTGGCAAAAAGGAGTACCGTAGCTCATTACACTGCATCCAAACTATAGTTGGCAAGGAGGGGCCATTGGCCTTGTACCAGGGCATCGGAGCTGCTCTGCTGAGACAGGCCACCTATACAACAGGTAGATTGGGCATGTACACCTACCTGAACGATCTATTCCGGGAGAGGTTCCAGAGGAGTCCGGGTATTACGGACAGCATGGCCATGGGAACCATTGCCGGAGCCTGTGGAGCCTTTATTGGAACCCCAGCGGAGGTGGCCCTGGTGCGCATGACCTCCGATGGTAGGTTACCAGTTGCAGAGAGGAGGAACTACACGAATGTGGCCAATGCTTTGACCAGGATCACCAAGGAGGAGGGCATTACAGCTCTCTGGAGGGGCAGTCTGCCCACTGTCGGTCGCGCCATGGTGGTCAACATGACCCAGCTGGCCAGTTACTCCCAGTTCAAGACCTACTTCCGCCACGGACCCCTAAAAATGGAGGAAGGCATCAAGTTGCACTTCTGTGCCAGTATGTTGAGTGGTCTGCTGACCACCATCACTTCCATGCCGTTGGACATTGCCAAGACCCGTATCCAGAACATGAAGATGGTCGATGGCAAGCCGGAATACCGGGGCACTGCCGATGTCCTGCTGAGAGTGGCCCGTCAGGAGGGTGTCTTCGCCTTGTGGAAGGGATTCACGCCCTACTACTGCCGCCTGGGTCCACACACCGTGCTGACCTTCATCCTGCTGGAACAGCTCAACCAGGGATACAACAAGTATGTTCTGGGCGTGGAAAAGAGCACTGGCCTGTAAATCAGCAACGAACGATAAACCATGCGTGTATATACAACGTTAAGTTTGGAACAAACTTAGGGCATTTAAATGTCGGCAATTCCGGTGACAATATTACATGATAACGATTAGCTTGAATGTTGAAACAGTTTTTTGTAGCGCCATAAGTATAAAGTGGATTCTCAATAAAGCACAAAATGTTATAAAACTGGTATCTTATTTGAACTTTGAACTAAGCTTATTTACTATTTTAAACTAATTACTTAAAGGTGTTAAGGTAATAAGGTGTTGAGGTGTTGTGTAATAATCAAAATATTTTCTTCATTTTTTTAGATGTTGTATTCATTAGTATTGTGGAATGTTTTTTTTCAGGAAATTAGTATAAAGCTACCACCTGCATATCGCGTGTGGTTGACTATTTAACCGCTATCTTGTCTTCAAAGTCACGTCAGGTTGGCAACTCCCAAGTTTTTAGTCGGTTCGTCATGTGTGTGAAGTGGGTGGTGTTGGCCCGCCCATATGTTGTTTTTGCATATTAATTATATTCTTTATATGTAGAAGACATATTTCCACACCCTGCTGTTCACATAGCTACTGTTCGCTAATTCCCCTGATAAACGTTATCATTGGCTCATTGCTGTTCCTTGTTTGACGGTACAAAGTATAAATCCCAACGATAAACTCCGGTACTGAAGATTGCATATATGTCTAGCATTCCCCTCCCATCGGCAGATTTCGCTATAATTGATAAGGAAAAAAGGCTGATAACCTTTATTCTAGTTGTAGTTTAATAAACAGTGCTATCATAAATGTAGTGTTCGGGTTGTATTCCAGTATAGCTGCTATACATCATTGCCTTTTATTTCTGTTTTGATTGGTTCAGCTTTATGACAGTTGATAATTGGATTATTTAATTTGATGAATTTCAGCAGTCGGTCAAAGGAATCCACAGGCAGACCACAAAAAACTTAATTTAAATTTTATTTCTTTCCAAAGCTTTTTTGTTGTTGAATTTTATTTATTACAAACTGGCCATAAAAATCCTCGCGAGAATTTATTTAAAAAGTTTTTATTATGCTATAAGTTTGTTAACTGGAGCGTTACAGTTTTCGTGTTGCGGAAGTGGGTTTTCGGGGTCAGGGATTTAAGGGGGTTATAATAAGCGAGAATTACCCCGATGCCAAAGGCAAGAATCGCATATTAAATTTATTTTATTGGGCCTTAGTGGAAGGGGCACATCCTCGGACGGAGTTTTGCCGCTTACCGAATAGTATTTGGGTAATAAAATGTTTTCAGCTTGGCCAACATTAAACCAGTCCCCCGCCCTTTTCGTTTCCCCTCCAGCTGGTACAACAAATCAAAAGTTTATCTCGTAAATAAATGAGCAAAAATCTTACTCGACCACAGGGCGCTCGGTTTGCTTATATTAAAAAATTTGCCTGCACTTGCTAACAAAAAGCTAAGTTCCCCACTTGGAGATACTTTCTCGGCCCCCAGTTTTCTGACAAAGTTTAAGCTGGCGCACGCTTTAGATTCTAAGAGATATTAGTTATCCTTTGGCTCCAGTACTTTGGGGTAATTAAAGGCGCCCGAAGGGCCAGCAAAGTAAGTGGCTTCATTAGGGGCAAATAACTTAATTTTAGCCACATTCGATTTATGCCCACAAGGAAAAGACTTTAATAATACAAAATGTGGCAATAATAAATATTTATTTTGTAGATTTTTTACAATAAGAAAAACATAAAATAATTTAATCATTTAATGTTTGGAAATTTAATTTATTAAAAGGTTTAAAAGCTGAAAGCAAAACTATCTACAAATAAACAATAATTTCATTGAAAGTATTTATGATAAGGTAAATAAATAATACTTAATTTCAATAATTACATTTTGTTGTGTACAAGCGGAGGTGGTGTGATAGGATCTAGGGATTCTCTCGTTAAAAATTCGGCTTCAATTGATCTAACCAACCCAAGAGCTCTTATCCAATGGAAGCCGCAAATGTCAGCGCCTATTTAACATGCAATTTTTAATTAACACTCAAAACATCAGCGTGCCAGACAGGAAAATAGAGAGAGAATCAGGCGAGGGCCGTGTAAATGTAATTAATTCAATGTCCCACACGAACAGCCAAGCCAATTCAGCCATAGCCGCCCAATCCCCCATCCTCCAATTTCCGCTCACCCACACATTCAAACCAACTTCAATTAGAGGCCGATACAGAGACCCGTCGAAATACTATCTTTGCGTTTGGCCTATGGAAAAACGGTGCGATTTTCGTTGAATTCTTTAACACCGATACAGCTGCGACCATTTGAATTACCCTGTAGAAGCATCGCTCAATATCAATGAATAACCACCAACAAATATTTACACGGATTAGACCATCTTTAAAAGTTAATAATGTTTAAATTTTCGATTTTGGTACTTTCACTGTACGTAGTAGAACAAACCAAAATGAAATTGCAATAATTATTTAAAACCAATAAATGGAAAATGGTTTTACAACATTACTTGTAAAACAATTTTGTCTTGTTAAGTAGTAGTGAAAATTCACGACTAACTGCGTTTAACTAAACCTGTACGATAAACCTGCTAATAAATGTGAAAAACTAAATTTCGTCTATAAAAACACATGTTTAAATATTTCTTATTTATTAATATTTACAGTTTTTGAGACTTTTTTTTGTCAGTTCTTGACTTTAATTAAGATTTTAGTACTCGTAATTTTAATGCAAATAAGTAAATGAAAGTAAAATTTAGGGTATTAATTTGGTATCAGAATCCACTTTCATTTTCGGCAAAAGCTTGTTTTATATTTCGAAATTCGGGCCGATTGATTTTGGTATTAATGCGTTTTTGGCCGCCCAAGGGAGCTTCCCAATCGATCGGGATTTTGGGTGGACGGTCGGAGTGGCTCTGGGATGGGCGATGGAATTGGATTTGGGATCGAAAAGCTCCCCGCAGATGTGGGCAAAAGGCGCAGTAGGCGGGGCACTCGCTTTTCCGCGGTCATGGCTCATAATTCAGCGTTTTCAGTTAACTGGTTGGCTGGTTTGGTTTTGGCTTTCGACTAGTTTGCCGGCCATTTGGCGCTCGTATTGTTTTTCCTCTGCTCTTTAGTTACGCTAATTGCAATACGATGCTCTCAGCCTGAAGCGTCAAACTAATTGCTTTTGCAAAACACATTTGAAACGCGCAACTTTTTCAATTTATCTATTTAGGGTAGGGGCCTGTCCTTCCTCGGTTGCGAATATTTGCAGACAATGTCCTCCCCACTTAAGTGTTCTGTTACATGGACGCGGATTTATCATAAGCAAGGACAATGCCAATGCACTTTTAGATACCCACACTATGAGCGAAAAAGGATAAACTCCTTGGTACAATTTATATTTTGTAAATATATATTTCAATGTTAATAAAACCTGGTTTTTAAATAAAGTTTGAAGCCCTGGTTTGGAATTATAATTTTAAATTATTAAATGAAACATTCTTATTGAAACATGTTTGATTTTTTTGTAGAGCACAACTATAATAAATTATTATAATGTGCATAAGTAATAATTGAATGGAACTTTGTAATCCGAAAATTATGAAATAACAAATATTTAAAGGTATAAATTTAGAAAAAATCGATAAAATTATAGTTTGCATTGCCAAATATGAAAGTTGTTTATAAATACGAATAAAATGTCAAGGAAAAGCAAACAAGAATTTAAAAGCAAGTTCGTTCTGGTTGTAAATCAATTCCATAACTTCTTAAATAAATTCAAGAAAATTCAGTTTGAAATAGTCTGCATTATAAGTGTTTACAACCCAGTTTATTTCTGTGTGCAGCTCTTGGAAAAAAGAACACGGAAGGGGGAGCAAAGCAGCGGCCATGGAAGCGGAAACGGAAATGCAGAACAACTGCTGGCTGTGTTCGTGCGCTGTTTCTATATTTTTTCCCCTGGCTGTTTGCCGCGTCGCCAACCCGAATTTCCTCTGCAACTTCCGTTTTCCCATTAGGCGTGTACATAAAAACGTTGAACCAGTGCTCGAGATTTACCCAACTAGAAGACAGACAAGTAGCGCTCATCGCACGCAAAACTTTGCTGCCGGTTGAAACTTTTTAAATTGATTAGTTTGTTGCCAACGCAGGAGGCTTTGAGGGATCCCCTGTAACTGGAACTGCATCTTACCAAACCTGGACCATCGACATTAGCCAAGTGGCTGCATTTCAATTAGCCCAGCCCAGCAAACATGTTTATAAGGAGATTAAGGGATGAGGCAATCTGGAGCTCAAAGTTTGCCAAGTCTTTTAGCTACTTGTCTGCTCAATTTAATGCAGAGAAAACTCTTAAAAGTGTTGTTTTCTTCTGTGGTACTTTAGGGATTTCCATGGGAGCAGTGGATATACCATAAATTTAATTATTATTTACTAATAAATATTTATTACATATTTTTTGTTTATTATGTAATTTTGATTATCGAAAACTGCAATCGAATTATCAAAATAAAATTTTCTCTTTCCTTTGTGGAATTATAGGTATTTTAAAGAGACCTTAAATATTAATATTATTTACAGACAAAATTTGTTATTTACATTTGTTATCATACTTTCAGGTACAAATAAGTTGATATGGCAATCACCTAATTTCACTTATAGCCAAACTTCGCCGTATTTTAAGATGGGCCTTCAAAAAGTTCATATTTCGTCAAGGATCACATAAAACTAACTCTTTCGTTGCTTGCTTAGATAATTCTTGAATTGGTTTTGGGCCCATGGAACAAGAAGACTTTAAGTGTATTGGTTTCCTTTACTTTATCAAGTATCCGCCCCGTTTACAAGTTTTCCCCAGAATTCACCAAACCCTCTTTTGTTTTGACGTGTCCTGTCATTTGTGGTGACTTCTTTTCAGGGGTTTCCTTTTGTCTTTGTATGAGTTCTAACAGTTATTTAGTGAAAATTGTCATTTGTCAAGTTGGGCTCAGCCACGCCCCGTAACCCAGAAACCTCAAAACATATATATTTACGCAGGGAGAGGGACAGAAAAAAACGAGCAAACTCGAAGCGAACTTTTCTATTGACTGGCAAAAAGTTTTCAACATGCTCAGCTTTTATTAATGCGCTCTCAAGACCTTGCACACTCTTATTTATCTAAAAATCCCAGTTACCTCGCCCATTTCCCTCCAGTTTTCCCATGCGAACTTTCCCTTGTTTCAACTTTCGCTTTGATTTTGCACTCGCTCTACGAAAATTGGCTCACGGAAAGTTGTAGATGAAAAGCTGATGGAGGGATTTCCTGCTCAACATTCGAAAGTAATTATACCCTTGCAGAGGGTATTATAATTTTGGTCAAAAGTGTGCAACGCAGTGAAGGAGACATCTCCGACCCTATAAAGTATATATATTCTTGATCAGGATCACCTCCTGAGTTGATATAGCCATGTCCGTCTGTCCGTCTGTCCGTCTGTCCGTCTGTCTGTTTCTACGCGAACTAGTCTCTCAGTTTTAAAGCTATCGAATTGAAACTTTGCACACACCCTTCTTTCCTTTGCACGCAGTATATAAGTCGGAACGGCCGGGATCGGTCGACTATATCCTATAGCTGCCATATAACGGAACGATAGGAAATGCCATAACTCTGCTGTTTGTAAAGTTAGGAAGTTGGGATTTTCTATGGCTTTTTGATTTGGCCAATCAATTCGACCTACCAAATTTCATAAGGATCGGCCGACTATATCCTATAGCTCCCATATAACGATATGAAATACCATAACTTTGGTGTTTTTAAAGTTAGGAAGTTGGGATTTTCTATGAGTTTTATATTTGGCCAATCAATCAAACCTACCAAATTTTATAGGGATCGGCCGTCTATATCCCATATCTGCCATATAACTGAACGATTGAAAATGCCATAACTTTGGTGATTTTAAAGTTAGGAAGTTGCGATTTTTATGAGTATTTAGAATGCATTATGTGAATAATTTTGGAGAATATTATTTACAGAATATTCTGCAAGGGTATATCAACTTCGGCTCGCCCGAAGTTAGCTTTCCTTTCTTGTTTTTAATTTAGTTTCTTTTTTGATTGATTCCATTTACAGTCGCGCTTATGTAGAATGCATTTTAATTTATTTAATTGAAATCAATTTGTAACAAATTGCCAACGAGTCGCTCACATTTTTGTCGCTCGCACGACCCGCGGATTTATTGAAGCATAAAATTTAAGACTTGTAATTTAGTGCGGAAACGGAGAGTTTTACGATCCACCAGGAAAAGGGGGCGGGCCGGAAAAAAGCGACAACTACCAGTGTCAATGTCGATGTTAAGCTTGCGGCCCATCATCCCAGTTGTCCTTGTTTTTGTTATTGTTGGCACAGGACATGCTCGCTACGTGTGAATGCCGCTGAAGGCCAACTGCACCAGCGGGGGTTAAGCAGCGGCCCAACAGTCCGCGAAAGCAGCGCGTTCGACTCATGTTTCTCGCTGTCAGGACACGCCCCCATCCTTCCGCCCAACCGCCCAGCCCGCCCCTTTTGCGCCAGCCTCCGCCTTTTGGCCAACTGAATGAGCCTGTAATTTGTACTTGCATTCATGAACAGCAGCCAGCTCTCCATCTCATTTTTTTCTGCACTAGGAAAAATAAAAATTAATTTAAATCTTACACTGTTAAATGAAGAGAAAATATATCCCAAGAAAAAATATTGGAAAGAATTGATATATTTATATGTATACATCTAATATTAAAATACATTTGTACATGACTAATCGGGTTTACTGACAGTTGAATACAAAAATGTTTTTTTTTTAATTTGAGGTGTAACTAATTCCTTTCCATGTATCTCTGCGTGAGTGCGTGAAGTTATTTAACATACACTCTCAGACCAAGAGGCGAAAGAATGTGCGAGGCCTTTGGTGGCAATGTGAAGGCCAAAACAGTGAAAGTCGCAGTCGCAATCGCCGTTTCTGTCGTTGCTGTCGTCGCTGTCCTTTCGTCTGTCAAGGTCAGCCCAAGGATAACGCAAATTTACGTGCTGCCCTCAAACTTCGACACTTTAGAGAGGCGCCTGTTGTGTTGTGCTGTGTTTTTCTGCGATATTTCATCCTTTTGTTTCGCTCCACTCACACATGCACATGCTCTCGAGTCGAGTCCTCTGTGTGTTTTATTCAATTTTTTATTCCACACAAAGGGGAAAGGATATGAGGGGTCTATAGCAGGAAATTGCTTGGTTTATGCGCCCCCCGATGTCGGCGATAATCCACTGATGTCATTTGACCTGCTTCACTGCATATCCTTCGGCTCCTTCTGCCAACTTAACTTCATATCTCTATCGACAGCTTGGAGTTAGCAGTTATCATATTTTTGGGGCTCTCTGTTTGTCTTGGCTAAAGAAGTTGTTCACGCATCCACAATTGGGCTGGGCAAATTTACGCTTCACTTGCAAACTCCCTGTTCTGGGAGCCATTAGATATTTGGAGCAATGTGTTGCCATCACAGCCGGCAGGACACCGTGGCCAAATCTCCAATAACAATAACCCCACCGACATGAAAAGGACCTCCCACCCGGAAAGTGTGAACCTTTGGCATTGACACGTCGTTGAGAGCTTTTTACAGTTTTTAAAAACAGTGCAAATTCGACATGTAACATTTTCATGGACCTAGCCAATATTGAGTCACTTCTTTTCTTCTTGGAATTTTCTGTCACTCTTCAAAATGTTTAGGATTATTTAAATATCATTTAAATGGATAATACAAGCAAATAAGAAGATTACAATCTTAATGAATTACTTCTATTATGAATTACAAATAATTTGTTACAAATATAATTTTTAGAAAACATATTTTTAAAATATTATATTTGTCTTAGTGTTATTACAATTTGTATTTTTAAAAAGGAAAAAGTAGTACATTTTAAATATTTATATTTTTAATTTCCTTCCGTTTTATCGATATCCAACTGCCAGCACCTATTTTCTTCATTGGCTGCTCATTTTTGGTTTCCGAATAACAACGACTTATGCCGAGGACATTGTCATTGCTGCTCACATATATTTATAAATGGTTAAATATAAACGCACAATGGCAAATTGGCAGAGGACCTGCCACACCCACTTAGCCAGCCCCTCGTGGATCCTACGAAAATAGCTGGGCCATTGTGTAGAGATATGGAAAATCGAACCGAGAACATGGAGCACAATGAAGCTGCGCTTGAATTGCCACATCAGGTGGGCCTCTTTATAAGTAGGGGTGTGCTTCCATGAAAGCAGAAGGTCCTCTGCGCAGTTCATTGGGCTTGACTTGCTGTTTGTTTTATTTCCAGACGCGCTTTAATGTCGTTTATATTTATACAATTTGGGAGCCAGCCACGCCCCCCGTTGGCCTTGGCCGCGGCAAGTGCAAGTGCCTATCGGCCAACCAAAAACCCACTCCCAAACAACCCCTCCAAAAGTCGCCGGTTTCTGAATCGAAACACAATGAAAGGGTCGTCCGGTCGCTTTTTACAACAGGAAGGGAACGGCGCCTTTTACGACAAAAGGCAGTCAGCCAGGCAGCCATCCATCTCGTCATCCTCGAGCCGTTTTTCCTTAAGTTCTCCCTCTGTCCCGCCTTCTTCTCCATTCACTTTTCCGGGCTGCGTCCTGCCGCAGTTCATCAATTTATTTAGCATTTTTATGCGCTCCGCGGCAGCAAAATTGTTTTGAGCGGCTTTATTGATTTCATTAGCGGCTTTTAAGGGCCAATAAAGACAACGTAGGCGATGGGTACCACTAATTTTTCCCTGCATATTCAAGAGACTTTCGCCGAACTTCGCTTACCAAAGGATTTGCATTAATAATTCACATTTCGAATGCAATAAATCGCTATTAGCACAGTCACCGACATATTTTATAAATTCAGCTTTTTGCGTGCCTGAAAAATTCATAAAATGGTATAACACGCACTTTAAAAAAAAGTCACAGAGGCGAGGAACTTTTTACAACCCTTGGCGACATTGTGACTTTTTAGACACTGCGGGTTGCAGATGTGACAGAAAGTGAGTTTTGATTTCATTATGGCGTTCATTTGTCACCATATTTTATGATTGAATGGCTGCTGAGTTTTGTTCATTCGCTGTTGTTTAATGAGCGTTTTTAGTTACATTAATGAGGGTCTATCAATGTAGTAAAACTGAAAAAAAGGTTAGGTTTATACGATTCTTAAAATTATATTAAAGTTAATGCACACTTATCTCATGTTTAAGTTGGCTCAAGAAAATTACATTAAATCAAAATTAGGCTAATCTTTAATAAATCTGAATCATATAAACCTACGAAAACCTATTTGAATATAGTACTGTATTAGAGTGCCTACATCGTATACAATTATGTTACAAAATGTTTAAATCTTATTAAACCAGTCCAACAGCCAGCTAAATAATTCAAAAAGTATGTTTTTGTTCAAACAGGAGTTTTGAAGTAGCAGACCCAAAGTCTCGACCTTGTCTTATTTGTCTATAATTAAAGGCATTATAAGTCGGCGAAGCGGAAATGCCAGACAGCGATTTTGTAATTGCGTGAATGTGAGACAGCCACATACAAAAGACACAGCCATAAATAGAATCCGATTCCAGAACATAAGCTTCCAACAATAATCCAAACAACCGAATAAAATTCCCCCTTTCTTCATTCCTCCGGAGACGCGAATTTGACTTTGCCCAGCAACAAAGTCATCAAAACAATGATTGCAATACATATTTGGGGCAACACAATTTCGCCACCGTTCTGACAAAAGGATCAGAAGGAAGAGGGGATGTGGCAGTGGCACGACAGAGCAGCGAACTCCAGTCGAAATGCCACAAAATACAAACCCGAAACGTGGGAGACAAACACGCATTTCGGTTCATTAACCAAACCCAACAAAAGGAGGGAAAAGGACGAGATAGCCAAGGAATGGGGAAAAACACTAGTAGCTAACGGAAACAAAATTACCAGCGAGCAAATAAAATGTCGTCGAGGGTTTGACGCAACCTTCAACTCCAGTGGTAAGCTGAAAGGGGATGTAGAAGGGTGGTGGAGAAAGGGGCTTTGGGGGGCAAGGACCTTCCTGAAGGATGAGCTCCGGTCGCAGCTTATTGTGTGCAGCTTGCAACGTTTCCTCGTTTTATTAGTTCCGCGCTTATCCACCATTTTGGCAGTCGTTATTTGGCTGATTACGGGCGAGGACTCGCTGCTTCCACCTCTACAGATGTGCCATATACTTACTTCATACATCTGGAGCGGAGCGTTGATGTGCTGTAACCTCCCTTCTACATTTTTACAATGTTCGCACAACAAAGTTTTGCGGGCAATCGAAGGTGTGGAAGTCGCAGATTGCCAACTAAAAGTAATCTCTCGCACTGGGGAAAAATGTAATCTAAAATAAGAAATATTCTTATACATTACTCATACGACAAGTAAACCAGGTATTGGATGATTTGTTTGCTGAATTACAAATAAGTTTTAAGTTTAAAAATTGGCCTCATACCTTGACATTTTACGACTTGTAAACCTTCAAAGAAATTAAAAAAATGACTGGCTAATAAAATTAAATGTAAGATTCCTATTAAAGTTATTTATTCGACAGACTTTCCAAATTACTAAATATCTTTAAAAAATAGTTCTGTTCAATGATTAATTCTTGTATATTTAGACTTCATTTTAATAGTTTCTTTAAATAATTCTCGATGGTATTATTCGTGAAACTAAAAGTAAAAGTTATTACAAAGTCCATTAAAATATTGTTGGGTCTTAAATATTCTTCTTGAATATTTTTCTTAAATTTTCTTCTGACAACTTACCCGTTGGAAATATACAGTTTTTTCGCAGTGAACTTTAAGGCGATGCAGAGCGCGGTCCTGTCTATCTGTACCTCCATCAGTATATCCCTACCTCCATTTGTTTCTCTGGGTTCAACTGTGGGTCATTAGTGAGCTAGAGCTGCGTAGTACATAGTTTTGCTCCGGTTTGCTTCGCTGGCCTCTTGATCATTTTCTCATTAGTGAGTCAATACACGCAGCTCGTTTTGTCCCCACATTGTTACGGCGGACACCTCCACCCGGGGATGGTATCCCTTTGGGAAAAGGACACAAGCAGGAAAAGGGAAAGAAATGCGAAAATCAAGCACACATGCGAGCTGCCCTCGGAGAGTTGTTTAAGATGCGTTGCACCGCACTTTCGCACTTTGCTGACTGCAACTCTTGCAGCTGTCTATCCATCTTGGCCATATCCCTTTTTTCCCAGCGCCTGACTGACTGACTGACTGACTGGATGACTGACTGGATGACTGACATACTTACCCTCCTGAAGAGGCGGGTCCAAGGGGCGTGATCCGAAAATGTAAAGTGTAAACTTTTTGCCAGTTGTTTGCTGAACTGGCACTACACTTTGTCTTCTTGCTTGGCTGGCCATCAGCCATCAAGTGTGGCAACTCATGGCATTTGCAGTCCTTGGAAGCCATCCTTAAACCCCCTGAAAAACCGCAAATCCGCAATGATTCCCTTAGTGCCGAACCGAACTGAAATTTAAATAAGACAAAGTCATCACCGAGAGTTCTTTCTTAGTTGTCGCTTTTTAATCTTCTTGCGTAGTTTTGTATATGGTAGTTACAGTATAGTACACTCAATATATAAATCTATGTTTGCAGTTTGCAGCTTAGCCTATGCGTAGCAATCAATTGAGATTGAGTTTGTGAATCTGTTGCCAATCTTGCTCTGAAGCTTAAGGATAATGCATTTACATGTACACTTAGGGCTAGACATGCTTGCACACCGATACACATACACAACGAGGACTCTATGAGCTATGTATGTCACTTATGCGCTACCATATTCAATATTAATAATTGCCATTTGTTTGGTTTGCCGCTGCCTTTGTTTTCACTCGACTTTCCCTCATTTCGCATCCTACTTCGCTTTGTTTGTTTTGAAAACAATGAGCAACATTCTCCCATCCTTTCGAGGCAATGATTTGTTTCTACTCATCCACTAAACTGACGTCTCGCCATTGTTATAAGTTTTTCTCAACCAATCCTCTTTCCTATCCTTAATTTATTTTCTGTCTTTGTGGTCGGGGGAAATCAATCCTAATTGCACACATTAATTATTGCAAAATCGGAATCGGATGAGCTGACCCATCATAAGCATACATGTAATAATACACAAATGGATGGGGCGAACCCTTTGAAGGATTAATTCATTAAGCTGCCACCCTGAATTCTCCAACTTTCGGCTGTCTTAAGCACATTTAACATTCACTCTATGTGTATTGCTTAAGTTCAAAGAACGTAATGAACAATGGGCATAATGATCTGATAATTTGCAAGTTCTCCTTCTGTGATTTTGTACTTGAATCTCCTACAACTGGAAACTGGTCTTGAAGCCTGATTGTTCGAGTCCTTACTGAGGCTATGTTTAGTTGGTATAAATTCATTATGCACCCGTAGAGTTAATTTCAGTTAATAACAAACAAGTATAGAGTAACAGAAAGCTAGTTTGAGCGATGGAAGGAGTCGAAGTAAAGCTATGTACAGTTTAGTGTAGTATTTGGGCTTGAGAGTCAGGTACTTGGACAGGTTGAAGACGTAGCTTTCAATTCAATTGCTAGAGGTTTGAGAGATTTACAGAACATAATACATCTACATAATGGAAGATCTAAGATATGATAGCTAACAGTAACACTAATTCCCACTATGCAACCACCGCCAGTGACTAAAACCCAGAAAGAAGGGCGATATACAGGGGATTGCCTGCTGCATAGTGTTCTATCACCGATTGATAAGCTAATGAGTGACTAGGCGAGACTAGATTGCTATGTACACACTTTGGGTGGGTTGATTTATAGGGAGGTATAGATAATCAATGGACATTTCTAAGCAATTTTGGTTAATAAAGGGTTACAGAGATAGCAATAACATAGCTTTTTCCTTCTTAAAAAAAAATTATATTACATTATTTAGAAATCTTATTTATTTTAAATTTAAGTTAAGTAGATTTACCTTAAATAATACAAAATATTATACATTTTTAAACTTAATGATAGATAAAGATTTTACCTAGGTTAAATGGTATTAACAAATATGATTTTGTTTGGGATATAAAAAACTACATACATCTTTAATGAAACCTTAAAATATTAAAAACGAAATCTATAAATGTTAGTTTACAAGCAAAATGGCTTAGAACTGTCCACAGTTTTCATGCCGCTCCTTTATATTTCTCTTTATCGACTTCCCTTGAAAACACACACCTATATGGTTTAATCTTAGAACTAAAGTCTGGGCTTTGATTTGTGGTTCTGGTGCTGAGTTTACTTGACCGAGGAGCTGGAGGAACTCGATGCCTCCATCGGCTGGCTCTCCAGTTGAGGCGTGGTTTCCACCAGGGCGAGTCCGATGCTCTCGCTCTCGCTGTCACTGGCCTCCTCGTCGTCCTCGACGTCGCCCAGTGTGGTGATCTGGCTCTGGACACTTTGGCACTGCTCGAGGATCCTGTGATGGTTCCGCATCTGGGCCTGGTCCTCGCTAGCGTCGATGAGCGAGGGTGCCGAGGTGGTGTCCGCCACTCCGGCGCCACCAATAGCTCCAGTTGGGGATCCCAGCGATGCATTGGAGCTGCGCAAGCGTTTCATGCCAATCATTGGCATGAAGGACACATGGTGACCCGATGAGTTGGAGTGCCCTGGCGTCAATGCTTTTAGGCTGGGGGCGAGAGGTGTATTGGCCCCGCTGACGGACCCCCCTGCCCCGCTCAACGAGGGTGGCACCGAGGCAATCGTCAAGGTGGACACCGAGGAAGGACGTCCTCCGGCTCCCAAGTGCAGGGAACTGGCCGAGGCAGCCGCCACCGGAGGAGCACTGATCGTGACAATCGTCTTGGCCAGTGCACTGTTCACCGCCGTGGTGGAACTGTAGTCGCCGCGCATCTGCATCCCCGAGCTGCGGCGCCTGGAACGGTGGTGGTGGCGATGGAAGCTCTGGCATCTGGTGCAGGATCGCTGCGAGGACGAGGGCGTGGCCGTGCCGGAGGAGTGGTGCTGGTGGTGGGCGGATCGCGAGCCACCGCAGTTGCTGCCACCGCTGCAGGTGCTGCAACTGCTCAGCTGACGTCACATGAGCGTGCGGTCAATCTGGTTCACCGAATGGTAGCCGAAGGAGGTGCTGGCTGCCACCATTGCAGCGGCCACATGGCACTGTGAGAAATAAGAGAAAGAACACAGAACAAATTGAACAAAAAATTAAAATAAAAGATAAGTGAAACAAAAATACAAAATAATTAGCAAGAAAAAAATGAATGTATATCGGATGAAGGCAATAACATCATAATAAATACAATCAAATACAAATTGACATAAGAAAAAAAATATTACGAAAATAAAATAGTTCCAACAAGATTTAATGAGAATAAAAAGGAAATATGAGCAATAAAAGATAAGAATAAGAACAATTAAATTTTAACAAGTCAAATGAAATACAACACCAAAGGCAGAAAGAGAAAGAGGGGTGAAAAAGAAGAGAGGCGAGAGAAAAGCATTTAATTAACATCTTGTTGTCTTATTTCGCTTCGAGTGTTTGCATACAATTTGCAGGCAGTGTTTCCGGAAGTGTTTTTCTTTTTTTTCCGAGTGAGAGTGTGGCTGTAAACAAAATTGCCGTTTCAACGCAGCAGCCGAAGTAACAAAGCAACAAAGTGAAACGACAACAACAACAATGAACAGCCAGAGCAACAATAACAACAACACCAGGGCGCAGACAAATGTTGGGGGCGTGGCAAACAACAATAACAAGAGAGACGAAATTTTTTTGCGGCTTTGCTTGCAGATTTCCCTTTGATTTTCTTTCATTATCTCTAGCCATTTTTTTGGGTGCAGTAAAAGTCAAAGCAAAATGCAGGATTGAAAATCACAAAACAATGAAAGTTGAAGGAAAAACTAGGAAAAGAGCAACAACAATCAGCCATAACAACAACAAAAGAGTGGGGAAAATAGGAAAGGAAAAGCGGTAACTGAAATTCCAATTTCTGCTTTTCGGAGAATTTTTAGTTTTCTTTTTTTTTTGAGGGGGCAAAGAATAATAACAGTAACAACAACATTATCCAAATTTTGTAAGTGTGCATGTGTGTGTTTTTGGGTAAATTCCAAGGACTTTGCTCTTCTGGGATCTTTGCATGATGCAAGTGGCTTCCACCTAACTGGATTTTAACTTTTCCCCTTCCAAAGATCCCATCATCTTCGGTTGGCCAATTCAATTACTGGCTTACAGGCGCCTCCTTCAGGTCGTATAAAATTCTTAAATCCCTCACCCATTTGCGTACAATTTGCATTGCGTATACGACGAGTGGTCTGCTGGCCGCAATTAGCTTAAATAATTGAAGAGCCAGACCGGATGGCCCGCTTAGCAGACTCCCCAGGCAACTTGGTAATTTGCTATTTTTATAGCCCCCCGGCAGTCCCGAAAAATAACAGCTGGGATGGGAAGTTGAGAGCTGGGCAAATAATCACCTCTGCCAATTCTTTTTTAAACATTTTAATGGGAATTTCAATAGTGAACACGGAGGTTAATCTTGATAATACTAAAGAAAAGCTTAAATTTCTCTTTAATCGTTTTTTATAAGTATAATAAAATGGTTGGAATGTGAAATATAAAAAGGTTTATCAAAGACTTTTGAATTTAAAATCTTTAATTAAATTCAACTAAATTCAAAATATCCTTAAAAAATGTAAGTGCTGTAAAGTATAACAGAAAACTGTAAAAAAATTGTCAGTCATTCTATTTTCAAGTGTTTTCATTTTACTTTAAGTCATAAAGCGGCCTAATCTAGAGCTATTAATGGTCTGTTTTAGTGACTCACAAGTCTGCCTAGAGGCTTGTCACCCAAAAAAAATACCTTCCGTGTAAAACCGCAAAAGGTCAATGACACCGTGAAGTGGGCAGTTTCGCGCACGAACTTGTTGCGGCCACGCCCCTTTTGGTAATTTATTACCAGGCACTCAATAAACCTCTCCGGGGTCCTGGGACGGCGACTTAGGTCGAACGCAAAGTTTCGCCAAAGGCTAAGCTTCTGGGTCACCCTATCTTGGCGGCTTAACCGGCGACCTTGCAGGCAGGGAGCCACAAAATACCCGATTGCCATACACCCACCCCCACCCCTATTCTTTGAATCTTGCGACAGGACATTAAAAGTTACATGGCTGCGTACACGAATTCCCACGGACCAAAACTCGGACTTACGCTCCAACGGCTCTGTCACATAATTATAAACGTTAATTTCACGTTCACAGTCAATTAGGGATAATTGATGTTTGCGCAACATTTGTGGTAAATTACATTTTGATGTTCGTCCTGCCCGAGAAATGAGCCATTATCGACTCTATATATTGGGGATGTATTTGGGCGTCCTGCAAGAGTATATTCTTGATTATTGTTCCATTTAGCTCGCCTCAGTTCAGTTCAGTGGTATTAAATCAGTTTGATTAATCGGTTAAGCAATTTTGTTTCGAATTCAATTTAGCTTTTGTTGTTATAAACAGAACAAAGGCTCGTCCAATAATTGATGCAATTAGCAGCGATTATAGCAGCAGAGGCACAAGCAGCAATAGCAGCCACAATGATCAAAATATATATTAAGAATTGTTTAAAGTACGTGCTATTTGCCTGCAGTTTTCGCCTTTCTATTCGAAGGCCCCAAATCGAAGCAGATCCGATGTGGGAGTTGGCCTCCGGTTGGCCAATGGTTTCCTCTGCAAACAGTCAGAATCACAAATTCCCGGTTTACAAGCTTACACATTTATGCTAAACAGCCTCAGTTGCGATTGCGTGTGGGTGTACGATTTGTGTGTTAGGTCTGACTAGCTGGCATTTTCAATCAAAACATCTTGTTGCGCTTGAGTGCACTTAGAAGAAATCAGCACTAATCTAGGCTGCATCTCTTTTTATATTTGAAATATGTTAATATTTATAACTATATTTAAAATAACTTTATTTAAAATATTGTTTTTATTTTTGTAATGGTTTTTATTTAATGGTTTTTATTGCAGTTTTTGAGAAATATATTGCCTGTATATGTGGAAAGCCGTCTAAATAATACAATTTCAATTTCTGACATTTAAAATGTCTCTGTGATACGCCATAAATATCATAATATCGATATGTAAAGTACCCAATATATGACCTTTTTGCGATTTTTCCCCATGTGCACGAACACTAAAGATGCCAGTCGAAATGGTATGCAAATTGGCCCTAGCAGGCAGGGTGCTTGTGTTTGGGTGGGTGGACAGTAGTCCTTTACGGCTCATTAGGGTACAGAGTGGGCCTAAATGTCAGCCAACCCACAGATGACGGTCGGTGATTAATCAGCGTGCTGAGTGTGCATATGAAAGTGTGGGTGGGGGTGGCATTAAAGCTGAATGAATCGCCTGTGAAGTTAATTTTAAAGTGTCGAACAAGAACACTCAGACAGCTGCAACTTGTGGCCCACCGCAATGTGCTTGAGGTGGCACAAAGATGCCCATCAGTGCGGCAGGCGATGACCAGACTTCCGAGGGCGAAAATCGAGTCCTTTTAGGCTGGGCACAAACCACACGTATGCAATATCCTCATTTGACCAAAGCCCATTTCCATTGGTCGTACACCAGGCAAATTGCGACTGCCGGAAGTCACCTCATTTGTCGATCAAGGGGCAAGTCCTTTCTGAGCGACTGATTTGCAATAAATTAGACAACTCGAAAACAGATACTCGTAGCACGGATAAAAAGTGTTTATCTTGTATTTAAGTATCGAAAAAAATATAATTCCTTTTTTTAATCAACATTATTTGTTTTGTTAATTTAGCTACAAGAATAGAATAAATCGAACTAACAAATACTTATCATCGTACGTATTACATACGTAATTTTAACTCCATTTCACTTCCTTTCCTTCCATTTATTTTACCATTTTTCACAGTACCCATGTGAACAATTATTTTAATTTACCATGTTTGTTAAATTATAGAAAACTTTCTATCAAATTTAGTTCTTTCTCGTTGATTTATATGTTCTCTAAAGTTTTCAGACCTAATACTTTGGAACTGAAAGCAAAATTCTAAAAGTATACAAACTTTATTCTTTGACAATCTTCTCTCCTTGCTTGTGAGAAAAACTTTAAACTTTAAACCCTCTACTGTTTTATTTGAGAACTGAACAATGCCATAAACTGCAAGGTTTTTTTTATTTAAGTAACCTTTTAAGTAATCCTGACTATTGAACCTGAATCGAGCAATACCAAGTTTGAATGCTCCATGCGTGGGCTCAGTCGTGCCCAAAGTTTCACATCCGCGTTCGCCGAATGCCGCTTTCGATTGGCTATGGAAACACTTGGCAAATAAATTGGCATGCTCTTGGGTGTAATTGATATGATGACAGACACATCGCAAAAGAAAAACGCCAAAATCCGTAAGGAGCGGATACGGAAAGTACACACACATCCGCAGCCCCTAACCCATACAACCACCAGGGCCAGACACATATTGACTGTTGATTGCTGTAAATAACATTTTCATCAATACAATTACATGTGGTATGTGCGAATGTGCGGGCTGTGTACGCTTATCGCCGAGGCGAAAATTGAGTTGGAAATTTTTAAGTGCAAAAAATGTTTATGGTTCACTTGATAACATTTCTCAAGTATCGTGTGTGCGTGACTCTTTTGTGGGTATTTCCTTTGGTGTGGGCGAGAACTAGGGGCTTCCAAAAAAATAAGCCTGACTCAGATGGTACGTAGAAAAGAACATAAAGGCTGGCGTGGAAAAAAATTTAAAAATAATAAACAGCGAACTAAAAAAATGCGAACCCTTTCTTCTCGACCATAAAATGAAAAGAAACGACTTTTAAACTTTCCTCAGAATTCAAATTGAATAAATAAGACCTTTTTAATAGACTAAAAAGTACCTTTTATTTTTTGATTTAGTTTTAAATATTTAACTTTTAAACTTTCCCTAAAATTTAAATTGAATAAATACGACAATAGACTGAAGAGTACCCATTTATAATTTGCAAAAGTTTGAAATATTTAAATTATTTTTTCAGAAATTTAATTTTTGTGAAGACAAATTTATTCAAAATTAATCAAACAATTTGGCAAACTTTAAGGACATAAAATTTTTAAATGTTTATGGTAGGAAATCGATTCCTTTTAAGTGTTTGAAGTATTTAAGTATTTTCCATATTAGTGCCTTTCATCAAGTTTAATTATAGCTTTCAGCTTGACACCCAAATGCTCGAATCTATTAATCCTCATCCGGTATTTTTCATCTGCTTTCCTGAATCATATATATCATTTTTCCTTTGCCAGAAGCGGGTATAAAAAGATCAAGAATACTTTATGAGAGAGCGGGTGCTTGTTTCGGTTTTCCTTGTTTCGCCATTGTGTACACTGGGAAAATCTTTTGTGAGTGGCGACAGCAACAGTAACAGTAACAAGAACAACATCAACAAGAGCAAGAACATGGAGAGCAAAAACAGCAACGGAAACGGTGACAAAAACGATGAAAGGACATTGTGTCCTGCAAGTGTGCGAGTGTGTGTGCGTGTGTGTTGGTTGTGTGCCCGGAGACTTTGTGGAAACTTTCGATTTTATTTTTTCTTTGTTTGTGCTCTTTTCAGTTTTATTCAGCTTGTCTGCAACAACATTACAAAAAACAACATCATCAAACGAAGACGGACTCAGGTGTTGGTGCCCAGAGACTTTTTTGCGTCGCTGGACTTTTTATTGTGGCTCAGTGTGTGTGTGCTTTAAAGTGTGTGTCTGTGTCTATACAGGTGCAACACATTCAACAGGTGCTTGAATCACAGTCTGTGTTTGCTTTGTGCTCTTTTGTAGCAAAGAAAGCAAACCAAGAAAACATATAAGTAGGGGGGTGTTCACGAAATCTCTGGGGTTCTTTGTAAACATTTTAAAAATTATAATTTATGTAAATTATTTCATGGAAATATTTATGCCTTTCATATTATTGTATGCCATAAATTAAATTATTATTTGCATTGTTTTAATATTTTTTTTTCAATTGAAGGAATGAAATTTATACACATACATATTGAATAATAATAATTGAATTTAATCAAATTTTCACGTAGGCTTTTTTCAATTATTGGTTAGTTTAAGAAAATTAAAGATATAAATGTTACTGTTTAAAATTTAAAAATAAGAGTAGTTTAAAAAATTTTTCGGAGATTTCAAGAACACTCCGCCTAGAAAAGGAAATAAGGACACAAGCAACAATGCCACGGCCGAGTCAACAAACAGGAGTGAGTGAGACGGCGCAGACAGACAGAGACGGCAACAGCAAACAGCGACAGTAACAGATGCAGAAACCAAGGAACGGAGACAGGATGCTCGTGTTTATCCCCCAGCTTTTTATGTGGGTGACTTTGAAGGACACAAAAACAGTCAGAGACAGAGAACGGGGAACAGAGAGAGTCGGAGACAGGACACCGAGTCACAAGTCGCTTACCTTGCCATTGACTTACGGACAAAAACGCAGGGCGCCGAGGGGTCGTAATCATTGTCAACTAAATCTACGCTAAACTATATGTAAGTCTGCTCACAGGAGTTGTGCCGCACGTGCTGAATGCCGTGCAGCGAGCAGGTCGAGTAGCAGCGCCGCGTCGCGAATCTCTGCAAAATCAAGAACGCCGCCGGAATCACAATCAGCTCGATTCGCCAGACAATGCGGTACTATATATAGGATGGATGGTATATATGGCGGCGGTAATGACGGCGATGAACTTAATGCTATGACGACATGAGCTATTTTGGGACAGGCCTCATTTTCCAGGAGCTGACACTTTAAGTGTTTTTTAACAGGTTGGAAACTTACGTTCACTTCAGTAAAACTTCTATCATTTACTGCCTTAGACTGACTCTTCTTTAAGTTTCAAGGCAATTTTAGTTGAGGTCTGATTGAGTGATTTTATTAAGTATATTCCCATTTAAATTATAATTATAAATCGTTTCCAAAGTATAATAATTTTACAAAATGTAAAATTTAAATATTTAATATTTTCTTTTCAAATGTTATTTTTAATGCACATAAGAATAGACATAATATAAGTGTCAAAGAAGTGAATTTGTTTTTTTTATATTTGAAAAATAGTAAAAAAAATTTTTTTTATAGCTTACAACATCGGTTCAGAATATATTACTCATACGACATGTTGCCTCAAAGATTACGCGCTGTTTTCTTTGCTTAACAAAGTTTACCTTTACTTATAATTTTTTTAAGAAAATGAAATGGGTGTTCCTTTTATACCGTTTAGCTTTTTTTAAATTTCAAAAAGTTCAGAAAAGTTTGACTGAAATGCCAAAACCAAACACGTGCCTTTTGGGGTAATTACTTAACAACTCTATTGACAGCAAGTCCCAGCAAGGAAGACAATGGATCTCTCCATCGCAGAACACTGGGTGCACTGCTTCCATTTCCATTCTGCTCAATCCCAGGCAACCTACTTAGGTGCAGCCAGAGTTGCCAAACATCAGAAAATTATTCATTAAAATCATCCAGAGGGTTGAGGGTCGACAGGTTGAGTGATGCGCCCCCCAGATGATTTATGCAGGGATTCGTAAACGTGAGGATGTCAGTGGGTGTGGATGAGTTTTGAAGCGGATGTCAGGAAGGTACCATGGTTCTCTGCCATGTGTGAACGGAAGTCGTGGCCAAAAATTTTTGGTTCGGGAGCACCTCGTCAGCTTTTTTTGTGCATATTCATTAGATTTGTAAATTAAAATTTGCCGTTCGTTGAGTTTTGTTTTCGGAGCATATAAAAGTGAGGACGACCGGCAGCGCGTAATTCATGAAAGCGATTTCCATCACAGTTTTCGTTTGCCCGCCAAATAAGAGTAGATACAAAAACAACTCATCCGAAAGGAAAATGCGGAAAAAATGCGAAAGTTCCGCAGACCGTAAAAACGAGAAAGAGAACCAAATCGAATGGCCTGGAGGGGTTTGTAAGTTGGACGGGAATTGGGAGACTCACCTGCGACTTGGAACGCATCGTGGGCTGGTACTTGCGGCGGATCTTACGAGGACAGCACATGCACAGCAGTCGCACAAAAGCCCTGAAAGAGAAGCCAGAAGGGGTTATCCTCAGAACTCAAAAGCCACAAAAACGCAGGCAAAAATACCACATACGAAGTGTAGTTGTTCGGGTTTTGGGGGTGCTCTTTTGAAAATAAACAGAAAATAAATATCCTTATTGCCATCAGCAATAACTTTTGTCCATGTAGAAAGATAAAATCCGATTATCTATTTAATTTAATATTTAATTGGATACCTTAAAAACTTGTATCCTATAAAAATAATTTATTTTGTAGAATATGTAAAAATTCATTAAGTTAATGTACATATAGATATTTTGAATTGTGATTAAAAAGGAATTTAATCCAGAGTCCTTTAATAAAGGATTCTGGTATTAAATAAATTAATTTGTTTAAACAAGGAAATATATCAATTAGAAATTTAAAGCTAAAATATTTTAATTTGTAGTGTGTCCTTTAATAAAAAATGTTTCAAATTAATTTTTAATGGCGTTTTAGTGGCATTGAACACCAAGACCAAAAGATCATCAAAAACCACTTAGCTCACCTGCGGAAGTCCCTGCTCCAGCAGGCGTAGATCACAGGATTCATGCAGGAGTTTATCCAGCCGAGCCAGGTGACGATTGCCGACACGATCTCTTCGTGCTCGATGCACTCTATGCAAAACCCGGACAGCAGGTTGACCACGAAGAAGGGCAGCCAGCAGATGATGAACACGCCCATCACGATGCCCAGCGTCTTGGCCGCCTTCTTCTCCTTGGCGAACTTGGCCAGTTTCCTGGACAGCGAGAAGTTCTTGCCCATGTGCCGATGGCGGGCCAATCCATTGTTGTGGAGAGCGGATAGTGGCTCATCGTCGGGTTCCTCTGGCGTGGATGTCGTCGTTCCGCCTCCGTGATTGTGGTGATGGTGGTGCGAATGGGAGTGGGAGTGGCTCAGGGATCCACCGCCACCACCACCGCCTCCTCCACCTCCTCCGCCTCCCGAAACCTGATTCGCCTGATCGCGGGTGGTGCCACCACGATGTATACGCAATGTGAGCTGCAGTTCACCGGAGGCCATCAGCACCTGTTTGGTGCCTATTTTTAAGGATCTCGTTTGGATCACAGCTGCCCTGTAGATCCGACAGTAGGTGAAAACCATCACTAGAAGCGGCAGGTAGAAGGATATCGTCGACGAGAAGACCAGATAGCCCAGGTGCTCTGTGAAGGTGCACTTGTAGGCCGGCATCTCGCCATCCCTCGCCGCTCGCCACCAAACGATGGCGGGAAAACTAATGGCACTCGAGCAGATCCACACGGCGGCTATCAGTCCGGCTGCCCTTTTCACTGTCATCCTCATGGGATAACTGAAGGGGTCCGTTATGGCCCAGTAGCGATCCAGCGATATGACGCAGAGATTCAGTATGGAAGCGGTGCTGAAGAGCACATCCAAAGACCTCCAGATGTCGCACCAGTCCGTGCCAAAGAACCATGTGTTCTCCAGGACCTCATACAGGGCGGAGAATGGCATGACCACCAGGCCCACCAGGCAGTCGGCCACCGCCAGACTGGTGATGAAGTAGTTGGTGGCCGTGTGCAAGTACCTCTCCCGTATGACGGCCAATATGACCAGGGAGTTGCCAAAGACCGTGGCGAAGGAAAACAGGAAGAGGAAGGCCAGCAGACCCACTCTGTCGTTGGGCAGGGCCTCCAGGAACTCGGAGAGATCGGGTTCCGGCGTGGTGGTGCCACCACCACCACCAACACCAATACCACTCGTCACCTTTGCCGTAGGACTCAAAGTGGTGGCGTTAAGGACTCCAGTTGCCAGCTCCGTGCTCGTGGGCAGCCCATTGAAGTAGAAGTAGACATCCTCGGAGATGTTGTAGCTGCCGAAGAACGGCGGCGGCGTCGGCGGCGGAAAGTGGGTCTGCGTCTGATTGAGGCCATCTCCTCGGAGGAGCGCCAAAAGGGGGGCGGCTCCTTCCGCTTCCGGCGACTCAGTGTCCTCCACCATGGCGGCCGTGTCTGCAACTCAGTGCTGTGTCGCTGCAGCTGACGCGAGTCCCTGTGCCAGTTCCTGTTCCAATTTCTGCCGCAGTTCCTGCTCCTGTTCCTCCTGCTGCTGCTGCTGCTGATGATGATTTTTCTCCCCAGACAGTCCGCGACTGCCAGCCAAATTAATGAAGCGCATTTTCATGTCCTTGGCCAGGACTCGCCGCCGGGCTGCCAAGCTGTCGACAAAAGAGATAGAATGGCTGGTGAACACAATGCAATCAGGACAAACTTAAGATAAAGTTACGGTGTAATACATTTCATAGAGATACGAATTATTTTAAATACAATTGTATGGGCCTTGTGAATTTAAATATTAATTTTTGTATATTCGGTCTACTTCTGCTTTTAATAAACATTTTCGACCATACAAATCTTGGCACCATATTTACGGTTTATTGAAGACTTATGTTTTAAAAGGCCTACTGGCCTTTGTTTACCAATCTGTCTGATTTTTATTCAATTTGTAGAGTAAATACAGTTTTATTTGCTTTCCAAATTGACAGTTTTAAACTTTGTTGACAAGAGTAAAAGTGGGGCGATTTTTTTAGTCTTGTCAAAATAAAAATGTAAAGTAACTCTCTCTCATAAAAACCACTAAGTGTTCAATTTAATTATGAAAAGTTTTTGCCAATGTTTCACAAATTTAGATCTGCAACTTTAGTCGCATTCTTAATATACAAAGTATTTGAAGGAAAAATAAGAACCTTAACATAAAGTTAGAATAATATGCTCTTAGACCAAGTTCTGATTTAAACATTTAATCAAGTTTAGATTGTGTAAGAAGAGCCTCGTGTCTGTTGACAAAACTTTTCGCCATTCTAATGAAGACATTGTAATTGAATCGCTGGCAGCAC
This sequence comes from Drosophila fuyamai, assembly GCA_018153365.1. NCBI lineage: Eukaryota > Metazoa > Arthropoda > Insecta > Diptera > Drosophilidae > Drosophila > Drosophila fuyamai. The sequence continues at coordinate 5,695,926 of JAECXW010000116.1, read as the reverse complement.
AGGCTATAAATTTCATTCAATTAAAATGTTGACTCTCGCATCTACAGCTAACCGAGTTAAGCAAATTTCCCGGGCACAAAAGCTAAACAAACACATTAATTAGAGGATTTTTTGGTCTGCCTCGAAATTGGGCAAGACTCACCTGCTGCTTGCGGCCCCAAAAGGTGCACAATTAATTGGCAAGCAGACACGCCAGCTGGAAGACCCAGAAAAGGAGGTCCTGGGAGGCGGGAGTGCCACACAAATAAACAAATTAAATTACATTTCGAGTGCCAGGGCTGGCAGGAAGTCGAGCGTGCGACCACTAGGATCTTGAACTCCGACCGGGCGGATGACTAAGTGGATGCTGCCTTTGTCAACGGAATTTGACAGAGGAAGTCAACAACTGTGCAGCGCATTATTCAAGAGTCCTGGCTCCTGTCGGCGTAAGTTGATTGCTAAGCTCCGTTCCTAATGTAAACAGCCGGCGACTGTGTCTCCAACTTGGATTGCAGTGGCTACTCACTGCAAAGTCCTCGCAGCTTTAAAGCCCTTGGAGCACTGCACATCTGTCATTGGCACTCCCCACTCCCAGAGGGTCCCATTTAACCAGGACCAATTTCGGGTCATGCAATCTATGCGATTGAAATTGAAGGTGAACAACCATGGGCAGAGGATTGGGAATAAACTCCTGCTGTATACTGAAAGGGATCCAATCAATGAAATAGTCTGGATTTAGAAACTTATTGGCTTCTGCTTCTACATATTTTAATTGCGTTTTTTTCATTGGTATTTCAACGGGGATTTCCTTTTTATGTCATGATTCAGTAAACAGTAAATTGCTAGGACTGTTTGCCAAATAATATAACTGTTTTCGGGTTAATACATCACAAGTTATAAGATAACTATAAATATAAATACATTTTTTTAATGCATTTTCATGCATACTGATAATGAAATTTATTTGCATTGAAAACTTCCAAAAATTGAATTTCCAAACGGTATACATTTCATTCGTATAGAGGATTACGGGAACAATGTCCCATGAGTAGTCCTTTGCATGTCCCTGCCTTAGTCCTAAAATCCTCAAAATATCCTTTACCTGGTGACGGAGCACAATTAGGTGTACATTTTTCGGCCCGTTGTCGTCACAGCCTTAATTTGAGTCTTTAAAAAGAGGCTTAATTTACAAATTTGTGTTCTTTTCAGCAGGTCTGTATCATTTGTAACTTAGTTACGTCTGTGCTGTCGTTCTCCATTATCACCTGTCATCATCATGAGACGGAGAGTAATACTGGATTTGGTCTGCAGCCAATCGAGCGGAGCAGGTCGAAGGACGAAGGACTCGTGCCCCCTCCCACATTCTGGTTGCTCATTTCCGGGTCGCGTATGCCATAAATTCTGCTGCCTGCTGCTGTTGCCTTATCTTAAACTCCTGCCCTCGGTAAACACGGTCCAGAAACTGAACTTGAGCCGAGTCTGACACGTTTATGGTTTATGTTTTCTTTAGCCACATTGCAGAAACGGCAGAAACAGCAGAGGCAGCGTCTTTTCTGCGTTTTTTGTTTAGATGTTAAGCACAATTTCCTGGCACATTTCTCACTCGCACACTGGCTAAAAAAGCAAACATTTTTTTCACTTACTCACCCGCCTGATGAGGCTGTTGATGTGCAGTAAGTCAAACTGCGTGCACGGGGCCAGGGAGTTGGGATAAAAACAGGGCAACCAAATGAGAAAACCAAAAAACTGTGCACTGAAATAGTTTTCCAGTGTATTTTTTTTATTTTAACATAATGCTAAACCTTATTAAACTATTCAATAATCAATACTTTCAAATCTAATATTTTTCTTAATACTTTGATGTCGATTGATAAAACAATTATTTGTATTAAATTTTTATTTGTAATGATTGGTAGATTTTCTCAAGAATATATTTTTACGTCTTCAATTAAAAACGTATTTCATTAAAATATAAATTGCAATTAATCAATCTCAAATCTAAAAGTGCCAAGAATCGTTTAATAAATTTAAAATAGGTTACGATTACAAATATTTTCCCGGTGTAGATGAAATTCATACGAAGAAGTAGGCGGTGGCCTGCAGCTTTCTGGTGTTTTCTCTTTATTTTTTGTGTCTGGGCCGAGAAATTTAATTGAGGCAACCTTTAAGGTTGCTGGTGAAAGCTGGGGAAAAGCTGGCCGAAAGCCAAGTCTGGCCTCTATGCAAAATGCTTTCGACCAGGCCAGCAATTTGTATATGTGTGAAAAACCTTTTGACCCTTTTCAGTTAGCTGGCTGTTGTGTGCGTGCGTGGCTGGAAAAGGCACCGAAATGGAAATGGTTAAGTCATTGAATGGCCTCATGAAAGTTAAGCAAATGCCCGTTCTTCATTTATATGCGGGTATGCCCTCTTGGACGTGAAGTTGGCAACGCGAGAAATTTCCGGGAAAAGCGGTCGGGATATCGTGCCCAGCATGATGGCGAAAATTAGGTTAGTTGTTAGGTTCAACATGAATTTTATAAGCGTCCTCTTTCCGTGGCCCCAAAATTAATTCCCTGCAACCTAATGGCGTTTCGTCTGCACAATTGAAATTGATTCGGGACGCAGACCCACTGCAGCATCGAATCACGCCAAATCACAACATTACATTTTAGATTCAACCACAGACCCGACCCTATGGCCAAATGTTTGGCATGTATCTGTATCTGCGACAGCTGCAATAACAGTCTTTGAATTTAAATTGAAGTCAAGAGAACCGAATAGGCCATTTCTAGTGAACAGACATTCAATAAAGTGCCTGCCGGCGTCCATTTGTTGAATTTTTATGCGAGTCGTAATTATATGAAGCGATTTTCCATGTCGCATTGTAGTCTATTGAATTATTAAAACTCCGAGACGAGGCGATGTGTTTATTGAAATTGCCTACCAACTGGCACCCAAAAAGCTTAGGGAAATGAGAAAGCTGGAGAGATGAAAACTACAGGGAAACTTCTTGGTCTCGAACTTTGGCAAATTTAATTGTGACTAGGGTACTTTTTGGATTGACGAATAAATTGAATGCAATTTCGCCTTTAGTAACTCAAATTTAAGCTGCAAGAGATAGAAATACTATAGATACGAGGCTTACAAATATTGCTGCGGCTAACCAATTGATAAAAATTGGTAAAATATAGTATTTGTTTTAATACAGCTTGATACATAAAATAGGTATATGTCTATTATTCATATATTTACCCCACAGGAGTTTAATTTAATTGTTTTTTTTTTATTTATATTTGTATAGTCCGTTTTGTAACCGAATTTTTTTGAAATGGTTGTATTAAAATATTATAGTAAGATAAATCAAAAAGATGTTGCCTATTTTGTCTTAGGAAGTTTGTTTAATTTTCCAATTGAACTTGGAATAATGTTTTCGAAAACAAACTATTGCTAGTGGAAAAAGAAGTTTGTCTGTATTTCCGGTCGGTTCATAGAACAGCCCCGATAAGTAGGCAACACAATTTTTACGGCTCCATGAATCACTCCCCTGATGTCAAGTAATATGCCCGGCTTAGAGTGCCACGCCCCCTCGTGAAAAGAGGCCTAATGCCAGAATTTATTAGTGTCGCTGCCATTGTTGTTCATGTCGATAAGGAGACATTTGAGCAGCGACATGTGCATGTACTAGGTGGGATCCCTACATCCATTAATTCCATGCACTATCGCGAAATTGGAATCGCATGGCGGATAGACGGGCAAAGCCCCGGTGACATTGAACAACCTTTTCTTTTTTGCAGCCTTCGTATTCAAATTAACTCGATTGTGAGCCGGCGGAATAGACTGCTATCTCTGGGCCCAAAGTATCGGTGGCACCCACTCAGGAGCTGAGCGATAAATCGCCGCCTAAAATCTTCCAAATTGCTCCCCAAGCGTTTTTGGCTTTTCGGTGTTTTTTCAGGTAACCAAGCGAAACAAAGCGAACGGTTCGAGTGGCTCCCCACTGGCGTCCAAATCTTTGACAATCTTAATGCGAATCCAAGTCAAACACACGCACTCTAGGGGGAAAGGCGGAATATGCGGGGAAAAGCGCCGATTTTCCGACTAACCCGAGCGAGGCGAGCCACTAAAACGACGGTAAGTACGGCGAGTTAAGGACTCAGTCAGTCAGTTGGGATCCGTTTTGGTTGGGTCCAAAATGAAATTTAATCACGCGCGTGGCGAAAACGCTCGCCATTCAAAGTGCCGATGTTTGCTTTATTTTCGGCTTTGCAACTTGTGTGCCCCCGACCGATTTGATAATACTCTTGGATCCCGGATCCTGGTTCCCCTCGGTGCCAAGTCGCTGGGCTGCTTAATTATGTCACAAATATTTACACCGGTGGCAGGGTGTCATGGCACGCAAGGAATCTAGCCATGGCAAACAGAAATCAAACGAAACAGGGCTGGCCAATGTTTTTTCGGATATACTTCTATACATATATACATTTTTTTGTTCGCTATCCGAGGCAATCAAGGACAAATAAGGACGGCGGCGTGGTGGGCATGAAAGTGGATTCCGTGATAATGGCTGGCATTAATTTGTGGCCCGCACAGACAGCTCGGGAGACGGAATCGACAGCACAAACTCGAGCTCTCAGAACTGGCACCCCGAACGGAAGCAACAACATGGAAAAATACGAAATTATCCATTTTATACTGCACTTAAAAAATTGCTATGATTTAAAAAAGAGAGCAATTAGTTTGAGACGTTTTTATTTTACAATGAATTTCATAATTATAATCGTAGTATTCAGTTCTTTGATTATTTATATGCCTCATTAACTCACTTAGATTGGCAATATTTATGAAATATCCTTTTTTTGATGACGCATACACGCGTATACTTAATTTTGTAAAAGCTTTTGTAAATTAGACACATAAAGAGGTATGATAAAAAATTTAGAATAGTTTTCTACTTAAGTCTACGTAACTTACAGAAAAATACTTTTAGTCAACACTGCCACAAGCTCAGAAAACATTTCGATGTTTAAATAAAACAAAATGCTAAATAAACCAAATTCGGTCAATTTTATTTTATTACCCGACCTAAAGATTTTTCTAGTGTGAGTGCCCTTTCGTTCCTGGGCTGTTATTGTTGCGGAAATACCTTTGGCATGTGAAAAGTTATTGCCGACTCTCGAACACTCACACAGGCTCCCAGTCAGAGACACATTTAACGCGCTTGTCACGCAATGAATAATGATTGGATAGGACGACAACCGGCAAGGATACAGACAACGACAACTACAGCGAACTCCAGGCCAAACAACAAGGTGAATGACAAGGGAACATAAAGGCCGCCAAAGGCACTGGTACCAACATCTGCCTGCTGTCAGTGAGCCAATCGAGCATCGGGCATTACTTTAAGTGGCATATTGCTCATGCGACATGTGGTCCCCCCGCCAAAGCCATCAGCATCTTGCCACCCTTTGTTTCCCTGTGTGTCGTGATTAATAATTAAATATAGTCACAAATGAAAAGTGGGTCAGGACTTGAGATCTGCCGGTGCACAGAGAGAAATCTAAAGAGTAAGGTCTTTATTTCTATAATATAAAACACCTCACTTGCTGTTACAAAATGGCGTAAGTTTTGTGGTTTGTCATTATTTTTTCCAAATTGTCAAATTCGATTTTGTTATAATAAATATTTTCTAGTTTTATATCATTATATTAAATAAAGAATAAGTAAGTGTAACATTTTATTAAGTATTAAACAATGCCACAAACGACAGCTATTTTGATTTGTGAAACAAGCCCTCTGATGACCAATTTCCCTGAAAGTTTTTCCCTATGCTACTTCCGTTTTTGTCTTTGTCCCGACAAATCAAGTTGCAAAGCGGACATGCGGCGAACACGGAATGTCCTGACATCCGTGTCAGCCGCGGAATGTAAAGCGAAATGTGAAAAATTCAGCTAAAAACCACCCTGACGTCATACGAGGGAAACGCTAACTAATCCAAATCTCGTGAGCTGTCGAGTTGAGCACACATGAGCGAATCATTTGACCAAATATTTGCATAATTCGAAATCAATACCGCCCAACCCACACGACCTGAGTTCGAGTTCATCGCATGCGGATTATGATTAATTTGTTGCAGTCGGCAGATGAAATGTTTACGGTTTTCAGTGAATTTTCCGCTGCTCTCGTATTCTGTTTGCCTTGCTATTTTCCCCCAGAACGGCGAAAACGGGGCACTAAACTAACGAACTCCGACTACAACTGTGAATCCACTCAACTTCTGCTCCAGTGACTCCCAGGATATAGGTTCTCTTTCATTTCGTCTCCGGACGCACGCACGCACTCATTTCATTGGGACCCAAAGGACATATTTAAAGTTAGTTTTTGATGAGTTGGCATGAGTTTTATTAGCGGCGCCCAAAGTTTCCCTTTGACGCAGCTCTTCACATGCCGAAAGAGGCGGCTCGATGAGAATCGGGCTCCTAAAAGCCATGGGGCAATAAATTAAAAATGTATCACATCAAGAAACGGGGCAAAATGGAATCTGGGGATCCAATTGCGAAAACTTAATGCTTTTGCATAATATTCGGGGGCGATTTGCGCCGGCAATGAATTCCAGTCACATGACCGCATCAGATATGTATGTGCCAGAGCTTTCTAATATGATAATAACATAAATAACTCCGTCAGCGGATCCTCAAGCCAACATGAGCAAATTACAAATTGTCTGCACACGCCGTCCGTATTCCCAGTGCCAGTTCCATTAATGAAACCGAATCCACATCGGAGTTTTTAACAGTGCTGTATACTTCGGCTTGGCAAAAGGAGCTAAGTTCGTTAATTAAAATGGAAAATAAGGTTTAAAAAAGCTAAAAGACTAAAAAATGCTATAACTAAGAATAAAGTCCATTACCTCAGAAGTTTTGTAGTATTGTTGAATAAATGTATTTCTGATTTCACTAAAAAATAATATTGTAACACCATTATTTGGCAACTCTATGTCCTTTTAAAATCTGTTCATTAACCTACATAGCTTGGAAATATCCACAAATTTCTTCATACAGTTTCTGCGATCTTTGATTAGCCAGAAAACATCCAAATTGGCCCCACTGCAACCCACACCCCCAGCCAAAAATTCCCAAATGGCCTCGGCACGTGTGACTGTGAAACAATTTCAGTTGCAGCCTGATAATTTCGATATAATAACAAGATGCCAAAAGTCACGTCGTTAGGGGGAGTGGGCAAACTCCTCCAAGAATGAGTGAAAGGAAATTCATCAGCGGGCCTGTCAAAGACGAACTGAAATATTGACTGCAGGAAAGCAGATAAGGACGAAGACAAAGGACACAGAGAGTTGCCTCGGGCGGATGAATATAGAAAGACAATGACTGGGACTACATTACTTTTATTTCCATTCACTTTTCCCCTCCAATATGAGGCTTCCCCCTAATACTGCCTCACTTATCGACTGTTCCTAATGGCCACGCAAAACGGCCACTTATAGTTTTATTATAGGCCCGAATCAATTTTGATTTGCTGGCTGTCGTGGAAAAACAATTTTCTACGAATAATTTGCCAGCCATATCTGTGTGGGCGTGAGCGTATATCAATTCTGTTACAGTCTACTGAGAAAAAAATAGTTCTATGCAGAAATGGGGTGTATTCCAGTTCAGATCAATAAGTTTATTAAGTTTTACAGTTAATCTGCAGAAAATGAGTATATTTGTAAAATGCTTTTTATCCAAATCTAATCTTTCCTTCCTGATTTATTAAAAGATGCCAATTAAAATATTTTATTTGTAGTTCTGTTTGGATCTTACCATTAGTCTTAAAGCTTAACGAGGTTGAAAATGAATATCCAAATTTAATGTCTTGCATAATTTAAAAAAGTAGTGGGCAACCCCACTTACAAAATTGAAATGCTTTCACAACATTTTAGTTTCAAGAGCATGTAGTACTTGTTTATATGCAAACATTAGTATTGCTACAAAGTGAAATCAATATTTTTATTCTAGACTTTAATTTGACTCTTTTCCTCCAGTGTGCTCGCAGTAACATGATTTACACAATAAATGTCATGCTGGTCCTGTGGCCACTGGGCACGCAAGTCCTGTCGGCACATAATGCACTTCGCCACAGGGTTTTCCTATATTTTACCATTTTACCAGACAGCCAGAGGCCTTGGCCATTTTGCTAGAAATCTCTTGGCCGCTGGCTTATCGTGTTTGTGCCAGTTTCTAGTTTAATCGGGGCATCTTGGCCGAACAGTGCATGTGGGCAAGTTTGGAGTGACATTCTAATCAACTGCACATTAGCATGCAGGAATAGTACTTCAAAGTGGGTTAAGATCCACATGGCAGTCATGCCACACACACACACACACATTTTCCTGCAGCTGATTAAGTTTCCTCTTTTAGTGAACGGGGCAGAGATTTTATGGCTAATTAAGTCGCAAAATTAACATTAAATGGCAATCTGCGCGGCACGGAAGTTAAGGAAGTCGAGGATGGCAAGGATATGGCACTCACTATATATGGCGCGACTGACGCCTGACATTTTCCAAACTACGGCAGACAACTTAAGACTGCGCTTCGAATCGCCAAGGTGGCTGCGAAAAACTCATTTCGCGATAATTAGTTAAGGGAAACGTCGGAGCCACCTGACCCCACCAAACCATACGAAAATACCCCCCGAAAACCCACACCACCCACTACAGTTTTCAGCATTTCTCATTTCGTTCGGCGGCGAAATAAAATAAAAATTGCTCATAGTCACCGGCAATATTCCTTAGCCATCTCTTTTTCTGCCAACTCAGGCAGTTTATTAAGGCGAAATAATAAAAAAAAGCAGGCCAACAAAAATACTGGGGGTATTAAAAGCCAACTGAGCAAACGCAGCAAAAAAAGTGGCGGTAGCCGAAAAAACTGGAGGTAAAACCAAACAAAAAGGTGAAAATTAGAAATATAAACAGGTATATATATTTATGACTGTACAGCAAAGGAAAACAAAACGCGGGCAGCCTTAGGGGGTGGCACCAAATCTGCTTGGCTGAGCTATTTGCAATCATGAGAAATATTATTTTAATTTTGGTGTAATAATTTGCTAGAGAACATCATTTTCATAAGCCCTCCGTTCCACTTGTTTCCTCGTTGGCCCCCTTTTCGCGCAAAAGAGGCCAAATGCGAGATGTCTATCCTTGGCATGAAATGAAAATGAATTTAAATACCTGAACGTGGCTTGCGCCCACCCACCACTCCGCCACTCCCACCCCCTCCCGGTTTTCCACCTCATAGCGGCAGGAAGGCAGGAAAACACGCATCTACATTCATCTACACTCATCAGCCCAGCGGGAAAACCCCACCCAACTGGGGGGCAGGATCTCATCTCCGCTCCTGCGGCTGCCACCGGCGAATTGTCATTCAAATCTGTCGCATCGCCCACGGGGCCTAGTGGGCGGGAAGCGGTAGGCGAGGGGCGTGGCAGGAGGAGGGCGCGTCAAGCACGCAGTTTACTGCAAATTTTATTTGTTGCTGTAATTTTGAGCGTTTTGCGCTTAGCAGCCGCCTGAATCCGTATTTTCACAGAGAGAAAATACATACAGTTGCGATATAAATCCCAGTATTTACAGTACCTTAAGTTGTGCCTCAAAATATGATATATTGAAACCCACATCTGGGTATTCAAGCAACATTAAATGTTTTAAGTCATTATAATATATTCGAGAATGTCATGTAAAACTCTTAAAAAAAAATAACTTCCTAAGGCCCTAAGCAAACACATTTATTTAATATTAAATATAAAATCCCAGTACATCTTTTAAAAGAATTGCTATGACCAACAAAAAACTTTAATAATGTGTAAACCTTAGTATGTTTGATATTAAAATACAAAAAAAAAATCAATAAAAGATTTAAATGCTGTTATTTAATTTCTTTGAGTTTCTAGGATTCTTAAATACATTACTGGAGAGAATAAATTTGTTTTCAAATATTTTTGTCTCCATGTATTTGCCACCCTGCCTTCGAAAATTTGTGTGTGTGCGTGCTGGATCTGTGTGTTTGGGATTGTATGAGTGTGCGTGTCATTCATTATTTTCAATTTTTCAATTCAGAAAGTTTCCATTGCCCGTTGCTGGCTGCTGTAAAGTGTTTCGTCCCTAGCGGAGCCAATTTTCGTAAATTTTTTGCAATTTATTACGATTTTCGTTTAATTTCGTTGTCGCCGACCGTCCCACCCTCAGGCGGAATCCCTGAACCACCGCGGCACCAGCACCTCCCAACCACCCATCATGCGCCTTTTTCCATGAGGCATTTCAAATTTGTGGCATAATTTTCAGGCCGATGGAAGAAAGTGAACCGGGGAGTAGGTGGATTGGATTGGCAAGAAACAGGCCACTCCATCGATTATTGCCTGTTAATTCTTCTTGTCGGGTGGGCGTTGAAAAGTTTTCCCCGAAACGCCAAAAAGAAAAAGTCAATTAGACCATTGAACTGACGCGCCTGAAAGTCGTAAGGCTCCGCTTCGTGGAAAGCGAAAGTTTTGGTCCTCCGAAAATTGGAGAGAACGGACCACTCCAACTGACTGCACGTGTTGGGAATTAGTTAAGTAAATAAGGGGACTTCTAGATCTCTTTGGAGTCTGTTGGAAATGGAAATTATAGCAGAGCGCCCGGGGGAATTTACCAATGAGGCGGCAAAATAATGGAAACCCATTTGACGGCTGAGCGAGCTCGGTATTCCATTGAACTTGGATTCCATGAAAACATTAGCTTTAGTTCTTCATTAGCACTCTGATATACGATTATTTGCCGGATCACATTCTCGTGTATCTCTGTTCGGTTTTTCTGATTTTTCCTGGCTTACCTTGAAGCCTTTCTGGCACTCCCATCAATACCCCAGACCTCAATCCTTCTTGGCCAAGTGCCCAAGCCGACCAGCTGCTACATAAATCATCCCCCGTTGGCCAAAAGGAAAGGCAACCGCAACAACGGCTCACATACACTTTTGACCAGGTAAGTTGTGGGGCCCCAACTGGTAGCCTGTCATAAGTTATTAACAAAACGACCCTTTAGCCCACATACGCCAAAGCAATTCGTAAAGTGCCATCACAGGCTTACTCACGCCCCCACACAGATACTCACATCGATACACACATATACACTCGCACACACACTCGTCCACCGACTGCAATCCAAGACAATACTATAAGTACACACTCGAACAAAAGAGAAAATAAAAGGAAGAACTAAATTGGAAATAATATTTACGAGAAATAATATTTATTAAAATAAAAATATATATTAAGAAGGAAATTATCTTCTTTATTTCGCCTTGTTTTCTGAATGGATCCTCCTATATTTTGTTGTTCTTTTTATATTTTATGCTTTTTTAAAAACTTCAAGAAATAAATGTGACATAAAAACTTCAAGAAATAAATGTGACATAAATTAAATTATTATTTTTTAATTTTTCATTTTTTACACTTACATTATAAAAATAATATACAATCTTCTTTCAATTAAATTTGGGACGTTTTTCCAGTGCAGTGATTGGACAAGCGTCAGTTGCATTTTGTGGATTTTGTGTGGACTTTCAAGTTCGTTGCATTCGGTTACATTTCGGGCGGGACAGAAAGGATATCTAGGGGCGGGGTGCATCCGAAATTATGACCACTCGGACCCAATTTACTGGCAGTATGCCAAGGCCGCTGACGTCGTTGTGGGGCGGCTGACAGCTCATTGGAATTTGGAATTTTCATTAGTGTTACAAGTGCGCCGCCATCGAGACGGGCGGCCAAGTCGCCAAGCCAACAAAACCAACAAAAAACGGCGACGGCGACTTTTCCGAATCAAAATACACACGCATGGGGCGGGGTCATATGGTCACGTGTCCAAATGTGTGTGTGTGTGTGTGTGTGTGCAAGTGAAATATCCAAACAAGCTCAAGATTAATGTGCTGCGGGCAGTGCAAAAGTTTTCGAATGTTTGGCATTGCATGCTTTTAGGGGCGTTGCTAACAGCTTTCGTTTCCGAGCCATGTAAGAGCTACCATATTTGATTGAAAACGGCTTTAAATCCTGCATACACTTTAATTAACATCATGTTGAGAATGCAATTTAAAAACAATTAAAAACTATTTCATATATATAACACAATGAACTGAATTTGCTAATTTTATAAACAAAGTCTTATTTTGGGAATAATTATCTAACGACTACGACAATTATTACGGAAATTGTTTCCTAAAAAAACATAAAGTACGCTTTTCATCTAAGTAGTATTTTGAGTCGTTGTTCTTTTTTATACCCTTGCACAGGGTATCATAATTTCAGTCAACGCAGTGAACGAAACATTTTCGACCCTATAAAGTATATAATTTCTTGATCAGCATCACCAGAGGAGTCGATCTAGCCATGTCCGTTGCTTCCTTTCTTGTTATTAAAGATATTTAAACTAGGATATTTTATTTTGATTGAACTAAAAATTTCAGTTTGTTTAAATTTGGAAACCAATATAACAAGGATGTTTATAATAACTGGAATAGTTTTATTTAGTTGGTTGTTGAAATTATTTAATTTAATGCGATTTATATAATCCCAATCAAATTAAAACCAGAATGAAAGTTTTAGATCTACTGTTTAAAACCGGCTTCCGTAGCGTTCTAAATGTTCAAATGTATTCGAAAGTTTCGAAAGTATTCATTTTCGTTAAAAAATTAATAGTTTTTAAAAATTTGAACAAATTTCACACAGAGAAGTTTAAAAATTCCTCTAAAAGAGTTAGGCTCTCTAGATTGCTGGGTTTTTCTGCCGTAATTTTCGTGGCCAGTCAACTTTGGAGTGGCGCTAATGTGTAAAACTATTTAAGTACCTCAGCCCCTCCACCCCCTTCTCGTCCCCTAACAAACAATGTTGCAAATTGCCGCCCTCTTTGTTGCTGTTTTGGTAATTGCACTTGCTGGTTTATTACCCACACAGCCATAAAATGTAATGCACATGATGTAAGTACTTAAATATGGCAAAGGCTTCGCCGATGCGTAGCGCCAAAATTTTGACTGCTGTCAATGTCAGTAAAGTGTACATATTACTCCCATCCCCCACTCCCATCCACAAACGCCTAAATAATTTCACCTGACATTTCGTCGACGTTTAACGGGGATTTTTGGTTTCGACAGCACTAAGCAAACAAAAGTAAAAGCGGATTTGTCAGTGTTTGTGGTGTATTGTTCATACATTGTTTTCTTTTGTCCTGTCTCATTGTTTGCATGTGTGGTGCCAAAGGAAAAGCGAAACAATCAAGGATTGCGGCACAAATAAATCGCAATGCTTTTTGCATTTGACGCACCAAAATAATCACAATAGCCGGGGCAGCACTTTAGCAATTTCTTGCGACTACAGTGGAACTTCGACAACTCGAATCGTAGTCAAAAAAGACTTATAGCTTTGGAAAAACTTCTTATTAAATTATAAAAAAAAAAAACAAACAAATAATAAAACTTTCAATTTTAAACTGATATTTTAGAAACTTATTCAACGAACACTGATAATATATTGGCATTTATAAGATATTCTGAGCTTTTTTTAACATATATTGAGAATAAAGAATAATATTGAAATAAAGAATAACCAAAATCAAAATTGTACTATAAAAATAAAATCTGTGGTAAGTGTGCAAGTTAATATTCCCTAAATCTAAATTAAATAGCAGAATATTCAATATCTGTGGGTGCGAATTTCCCATGTCAAAGTTTTGGGTACAATCCGGAGTACATCTGAGTGTGCGTAAACAATTTCGCTGTGGTTAATGGATTTCCTTTTGTGTTATCAAAAGCATTTTTAGCCTACAACACACACGCTTCCATAAATATCCAATTCACAAACTATTTCAATTACAAAACAAAGGAGAGAAAACTCGACTGGAACCAGTGGAGGTACACAAGTACCTGTGTGAGTATTCTTGGGGAAAATGGGGGACGGGCTTTTCTATTTCCCTCTGCCAAGTGCCGTTACATGCACGCTGTTTTATACTGTTCGAATAAAAATAATAGCACTGATTGATTTCCTTTTAAAAAAGGTTAACATATGTTTAAAGCAATTAAAATGCTACCAAAAATTATTAATTATTTCACTGAATTACAAAAACAAATTTAAAATCCGCTACTAAAATATATTAGCTTTTAAAGCATTCAAATAAAGTGAAATTTTATTTTGAATTCCTATAAGAACCAGTTAATTTAATTTCCCATTTTTGAGCCAATATTTACTAATCAAATATATGTGCAAACAAAACCGCCATCGGTCCGTCTCACCAAATAGAAGATAATAACATTCTGCTGCAGGCTGCTATTAATTTGGGCACATCTGTACATATACTACTGTGTGTTTAGACCTGTTCTCCTTTGCTAGTCGCTGAAATATTTATATGCAAATAAATAGTTTAGCGAGCTATCAACTTCAACATGGCTTAACGCGCGTGTGGTGGGTGCCATTGTCATTATGCGTGGTGTACATATATCAGGGGCGGTACTCGGCAGGGGGCGTGTCATAAACAACAGCACACACACATTATAATGGCTCACAGATTGCCACAGAGAATCCTTTGAGCTCGGCGTATTATTACCCGTTAATGGCGTGTGGCATTTAATTGCTAATCTATTAGTGCGAAGACAAGACCTTGAGGTGCTACGGTTGAGACCCGGATACAAGACGGTCATATTGGGTTAGGTCATGGAATGAGAAAATTGATTTAATTGCCTGGAATTTGTCTTAATTATAAAATCAATAGGAAAACAAAAGCTTGTGGAATTTGCACAAGAATGAGCCGCTTAATTAACCAGTATGTCTGTTTTAGTTCAACGGAATTTACTTTTATGTCAGATATGTGTTCAGCTTTTTGTGATGTGGTATTTCCGATACATATGTTATGGTTTTGTTACGCCGTAATCGACCGTAATGTAATTTAATGGAGGGCTAAAAAAGCCAATCGACCAAGGGGCAATCAAAACAAACTCGAACTATGGCAAAAAGCAAGTGCTGGAGATGAAATTACGCAAATAGTCGGGCGCATAAAAAACCTAAAAGCAAAACAAAAGATTTTCAGAAACGATTGCTGTAAAATATTCACGTACAGACCAACATAGTGATGCTGTTGACTTTCATTACCTTGCGCAAATAGAGGGAAAGTCATTAAAAATTTTAATGAAGAAAGTTTTTTTCTTTGTTTCCCGTTGTCACCGTCATCGTCGTCTTTTGCGCCGCCGCCTCAACTTGATATTTAAATTTTGTTTTGTTAGCAGTTCTCCGCTTTATTGTTAACAACAATCGGGGCTATGGCGGCATTAGCATCCGCATCCTCATAAGCGGCAACTCCTGCGCCCGGGCATGATTTATTAGAGCGATAAAGTGATTAAATTAAAATTGATTTATATGGCAGGAGCAACAAGAACAACTAGCAGACGGATGCCTCTTATATCCTGATTATTTTCCTCTGCTTATGCTCCAAGAAAAAAATCAGCTTCCCCTGCGATGTAAAAACTTACTAATTTATGCAAAGCAGACAGACTGCTTAAGGCTCTGCTGCGGGACGACATGGCGTATGATTAACCTAAATGTTGTGCGACCCTGATTTTCCCCTGCTTTACATTTAAATTACCAAACTAAAAAAATATCGCTCGGAGCTTAAATTATTTCCCGCTGAGAAAAAGGTCCTATTTTCATATCCTTGTGTGGGCTATGATGTATCTTGTGTGTTTTTGCGGCTTGCTTGTGCTGGCAAAAAGGACAGCAACGCACCTAATTTGCCCAGTACAAATAAAGAGCCAAATAAATAAGGGGAAATCGACGAGCTTTTACCCGCACCAAAATTCGATCCAAGCCATGTTTATTGGATTTCGAATCCGATGGGATTCTTCCTGCCATTTAAACTCCTTTGGGTTGTGAGCTGCAACACAGTTGCCAAGTATTTACGGCGATGATAGCCCAAACTCCACTCACCGTCGGATGCAGTTCTTCCTGCCTCTATCGAAGCCACAATTTCTCGTCCCGTTGCCCCGAGGGGATGTCCTTCGTCCTGCTCAAATTTTCCGGGGCCTTATTTTTTATTTCTTATATTTTGCCGTTGCCTGGACGGCTGTTGTGGTTCTTGCACTGACGTTGCGGTCCAAATTGAATTTCACTTGGAAAATATACGACCATGATTAATCACTTAACGAAGGCGGGATGGTCTCAACAGGACCAAGGATAAAACTCATACAAGCCGAGCATGACGCGGAGGACCGCATTCCGTTAACTCGTTTACTGCAACTGATTCGATTTGACAGATTTCGGCCAGCCATAAGCTCCCAAGAATCTTTTTTAAAATCCTTACACAAATTTTAATTTTGGTTGATTTTGTAAAAACGTAATTCAACCTTCTTAATGAGAAAAATATATAACAAAATTTTCGATTTTTTTAAAAGTGCTTTCAAAGGATATTTTAGAAAAACTATGTTGTATTCATATCGACTTTAAATGTTTATCGACTTTAGACAATTTTTATTGTATTAAAAGAATTAAAAACGAAGAGGTCTTCCAAAAATGCCAGAACTTTAACAGTAGTAAAAATCAATAACAATAAATAAAACAAGAGAGAACGCTATAGTCGGGTGCCCCGACTATCAGATACCCGTTACTCAGGTAAAGGGAGTGCGAGGGAGATGGAGATAGAAACTTTGATCACGCATAACTTTTTAACGAATGGTCCGATTTGAAAAATTTCTTCTACATTTCGATAGGTATTGATAAACACAATAAAACTGCATTTTTACTTTTCCGAAATATTTAAATTTTTAAAATCGTATATAAGCGATTGTGGGCGTTAAAGGGGGCGTGGCACCTTTTTGAAACAAACTTGCGCTGCGTAGGAACTCCTAGAAGCTGCATGCAAAATGCCAATCTTCTAGCTTTTATAGTTTCCGAGATCTCAGCGTTCATACGGACAGACAGACAGACGGACAGACGGACAGACGGACAGACGGACAGACGGACATGGCTATATCGACTCGGCTAGTGACCCTGATCAAGAATATATATACTTTATAGGGTCGGAAACGCTTCCTTCTACCTGTTACATACTTTTGCACGAATACAATATACCCTTTTACTCTACGAGTAACGGGTATAATTACTGATACCTTGAAACCACTTTAATAAAAAAACATTAAAAGTGTGTCTGGTGATAGTTTTCAAAAATAGTTATACCCCCTTTGAAATTATTTTTTTTAATAACGGAACCGTTCTTATCAAAATTTTAATTTTAAATTTGTAAATTTCAAATTTTTCATAAATTTTTAATATGAATGCACAACATTACTATACATTTTAATTTATTGTTTACCGCTTTTAAATTGTATTATTTATTCAAGTAGTTTAATTTTTACAACACTTTATGATTGAATCACTCCACTTTTTTTGGCGACACCGTGTTCATTCATTGACTTGCAGAGTTCGCTCGCGAATTTCATTCACAAAAATTCAATTTTTGGCAATTAGCGGACCAAAGACAAACGCGACCAGAACGCCACTGAAAGCGAATGAAGGCGACCGAAAAACGGAGAAAAGCACGCAGCCAGGACCTGCCGCGAAGCCTCACAGCACGGGAGTGACGAGGACGCTCGGCCGAGGACTTCGTTTCGGTCTGAGTAGAGTGACGAACTGGCAGGATAACACACGAGGACGATGATGGCAGCTATGCCTGCAAGAATCTACCATTGACGGTTCGCTAGAAGGCAACAGCAGCAGCCGACCCCACACACACACACCCTCATACCGCACACACGGACATTTGTTGCAACTGGCAGGATAACTCGAGTGGTGTAGCACACTTTTGCGGGCCGCTCGTTCGGAACAACATTTCGTCCTTCGGAAAGGGGTCCAAAGCCCGGCATTTCTCAGCTGTTCGCTTGGCGCCAAAATTCTTGCCGTTCTTGCGCAGACGCTAGACTGTTATACGTGTTTCATTCTCCGTGTGGTAGAACTGTTTTAGCCAGGAGCGGTTCAGAAAACCAATTAGGCAGTAGGGAAACAATAATATTTTAATTACATTTTGTAACAAACAAATAAGAAGTTCAAGGCCATTATCCTAATAAAGCCAAACTACACTACACCAAAATGTCCCCCATAATATTACAATTTTCTTCATTAATTTTAATATATTTATCTTTATATTCATATATATATATATATATTTATCTATGAATTATAAGTTTTAAGAATATGCTTAAATGTTTACCATTGGTAAATATTTAAAACGTTAAAGCAGAAGTTCTTTTACCCCTCAAAATTATTAATCCAAACATTTTTTTATCCTTTTTGGCTATTCCCTTTCTTCCCCCCTCTGTCAAGTGACAAATTTCAGCAAAAATGTGGCACATGAAATACTTGTCTACCCATTTTGCACATTTGGTATTTAAAAAGTTGTTAAGCAAACTTTCAAATTAAATACTTCGGGCTTAAATTGTGCGAGCTTCCCTGGCACACGTATATTTGAAGAGGGAAACGAGGATCTCCGGGGTGTGCCAGCAGCCTTTAATACTTGATGCCTGGCACAGTGCATTCTCCTCTCATTTATTGCATTTTGCATGTGTAAAGACCGTTTTTATTATTTCGCCCACGTACACGATGTGTGTGAAGAGCACCAAATTAAGGAATTCTGTCTGCGAGTAATTAAAATTGTGAAGAAAGCCATAATGCCAGTGTTTATATTTGCGAACTGCCCAACTAAAGCGAGTTGAGCACCCGACAAAGTGTTTTAATTGAGAGCTTAAGTGTTATCCTACCCCAGCAAGTATTCTAATATATTTTGATAAGTTTTGTGCTGCGAACCGAAACGGAAATGGGGAAATGCAAATGGCAGGCCGCTTGGAATGGGCTTAAAAATGCATGACATCAATTATAAGAAGTTTTCTTAATTTTCTTCCGCCCATAACTCACATCGGGTTACTCGCAGCAACTTTTTTCCGAAGCGAACAACTCGACAAGGGCAAACGCACATGCACACATTTTCACAGAAAGCACATTTGTTTATTCCTCGATTGCGTACAAACATTTGCATTTGCATAGACAAGTTAAAAGCATCTCCTCAGCCTCCGCCCGCCCTCTAAATCCCCAGGACACTGTAAAGAATATATGTATAATATTTTATCACCAAAAGTAAATATGCCGTATCTTCTGTGATTTTTTAAATATAAATATATAATATATATAAATACGATATAAATAAAATTAAGTTATAAAACTTTTCTGGAGCAATTTTTATTTTTTATATATAAAAATAAACAATATTCCTTACTAGTTCGTCTAATACTTTTAATATCACGAATTTCTATATCATAGGGTATGGGTGATTTTAAGGTCAAAAAATTAACCTAATTGATTGGAGAAATTACATCATTGTAATTTTATTGTATTGTAATGTGTATTGTAATTTTAATATGCAACAAGCTAAATACAACTAAGGTCTTAAAACCATACAAGTTTTTTTGTCTGCAAACCATAGGACCTGAATCAGGAGCAGAATGAACTTCCTGCTGCCTGAATGCGTCTGAGTCAATGCAGCTGCCGCTGCAAATGTGTGGAAAAACTCCTGCTGCCTCCTCCTTTTCAGCATGCGAGATTGCAGATTTCATATACAAATTTTGCACTTCTTCAGAAAATTATTCAAATTACTTGCGAGCGACAAGCGGTGCGCTCAGGACAGGTCCTTGCCCGTCCTGCCCTTATCCTGGCATGGATATAAACAAAACACCTTACTCGAGGCCCCAGCAAGTCAACAGCCTTGGCCGTTTGACAGTCCCAACGATGGCAAATCTTTGCACAGGATGAAGGAGTCCGGGGTAAATGTTGGCCCATCAATCAGGTAAAACGGCAAATGGCGGTTCGGGTTCATGGCTTGTAATCCCTTAATATTATTAAATAATTAACACGCGTTTCTGGGCTTGTTTATGGCAGCTTAGCGACCGGAAGTGATGGAGCCCAGACTTTTGTTCTAGGATTTACCCATCAAAAGATAAACGCAATTACTGAGCAGTTTGGAGCAGTGCGAAGACAAAAGCCGCTCCGCGAAACATGCAAATTAGCGTGGCAGCGAACGAGTTAAAGTTCGCCTTTGAAACCGAATTTGCATATTTAAATGGCATTTTGCCAGACACTTGACAGTCTAACTGGCAGTTGGCAACATTCAGTCTTCAACCATTTCTCTGCTCCTAAATCCCTGCACCCTTCTCCCTGCTCCTTGATCCTGTCACTCCACGGCGACAGTGACAGTCGGTGCCTCGTCACGTTTCTGTTGGCTCATAAAAGTGAGATTGAATTTTGAACGGGTGGGCCAGGAAACTCCTTCTACGATCCGGAATCGCCCTTACTTTGCCATCCAGGGTGTCTGTCCTTAATAGGCCACATGAACTTGAACCCTGCCACGAGGAGATGATGATGATGACGACGACGATACGAAATTGTTGCACACGCGCAGGGACTGAGGGCTAAAGTGAAAGTGTGGCTGAAAGTTTCTGACGAAACCGGAAGTCATTAACGTCTCGTCGGAGTCGATTTAGTGTCGTGTTTGGGTGTGAGCCTGCAGAAACTTTATTTATAACTACCTACTCATCAGGAGACTTTATATTGCAACTGTTTTCCGCCCACTGTGCTTAATGAAGAGCGATGGCGGATTTGTTTCACGGCCCGAGGTGATTTAATCAGGCGGATCGAAGCAGCTTTAACTCACCTTTGAGAGTTCAAAGATACAAAGCAAGGGTTCAGATTTTGACATAAGCTTTGGGCGTTTGTAAGTAGATGTCTGGAAAAGAAGAGCAAAATTAGACTAGAAGTTTATTCCAGAAAGTCGATTGAGCGACTTTCAAGTTTTCTTAAAATTTCTTACACTAATGAACTCCAACTTTAATTCAAAAATGGAACAAGCAAGCTAGCTATTTTTAAAATAAAATAGTAAATGTAGCAGTTAATAAACAAAATGATTAAGCCTTAGCCTAAATAATTATAAATAGTTATATTACTTTTTATATAACTTCAATCTACATCCCAATTTAACCTTTTTAAATACAAGTTTAAAGTTTAGATTTGACTAGTGTGAGTCCCTAAAATTCATTCCGCGTTGCAGACTAATTTATACCTTACTATTGGCACTGATATACCTGAATTAATGGACTTAAATCAATGTGGCAAATTTGGAAATTGTGAGTTTTCACTGCGTGGTTTGGGAAACCATTTTAAATCCCCGAGGATGGCCGAAAAATTGAGCACGAGGGCACAAATCAATTGGCATTCAGTTTCTCAGCATGAGATGTTTGATTGACACAACGCTAATTGGCGACCATTCGGGTTGTCCATAATGCCAGGATTGGATGGCTTATACGTCAGTGTGTGCGTTTGCATATGGCCTTGTGTGTGGTAATCAGGAGCAGAGCAGTGCAGCCGAATTTTCCTCTTTCCGGACAGATATGTAGCAAAAAAACCGAAAAATGTTATTTTTAAGTACTGCGAAAATGGACTTTACACCATTTTGGCCATGTTTAAAATAATTAATATATAGAAATCTATTTGCTTTTTATCTTTTTCTGCTGTGTTGGTTCTCAAAATTGACTGCTGGCAGCACTGAATTCAACTTATTGTAAGACGGCATCATCCGCTTTGCCCCTAAGACGACTTGAATCCCTGGCGTTAAATACAAGACTCCAGAAAATCAAATCACAAACTTGGGTATAGTTTGCTCGCCAAATAAATCACGGTGCCAAGCCACCAATATCCTGGCAATCGAAGAAGACAGTTGACAAGGATTCGGAATACACGCAATGATAAATCGAAAATATTTTCACTTGTTTACACAAAACAATTCGGGACGACAGACAATCGACTGAAAGCTTGACAAAAATGTCCGACATCTTCCCCAACTTTCCTTTTGACCAACACTCAATAAAAAGTAACACAGACTCCTCCAACCACAAGTCGTTGCCTTATACACTCGAAGAAATAACCAAGACAATAGGATTATAAATGAAAATATGATTCAATTTTTTACCAATTTTTTTTTTCTTTCGCAACACACTTATTTTACATAAAACAACTTATGTATGTTTTAAGTAAATATGATTTTAAAATATTGAAAAAAAAAAAAAAAAGTTTAAAATAAGTCGTTGATTTAAAAAAACTATTTAGATTTATAGCTATTTAATGTTGTCTCTAAATAAACTTAACGTATAAATAAAATATATGTTATATTAAAAAAATCTAAATAAACTATACAAATATTATTATATGCAAAAATACCTATATTAACCTATACCAATTATAAGCAAAGCTTTAGAAAAAAATTTCAATAAAAAAAGTAAAAATACGTGCTTAACTTCAAATGGTTTTTTGACTGTAAGAGCTTCGTTTAATGAACGAACAAACAGAAGATTACGCTGCCAATGGACAGTGACTTGGCACCATCCCCCCTACCATCCTGAATCGAGTTGAGTAAACAACTTGCGCGTCCTTGGCCACTTTTAGTGCTGCCACCCGCACTGCTCTTTCAAGTGTTAATTGTGTGCGTGATTTAAGCTTTTCGGGGGCAGAGAACACGCTGGGATCCAAAGCCACCCTCTTGACCATTTCGAATAATTGCTTTTTGATTGAGTTCAATGCTGCAGAGGCTTTCCTCCGCGCTTAACTTAAATTTGAATTCCCAATATCTTGGAGCCCGTCGAACGAAGCGCATCCCAGTTATTTCTTTACTCCCAACTAGAGTTATGTTTTACCCACTGGAACTTCCAAGGCCCCGACGACCACTTTACTGGGATTACAAAGGGAATACTGGACTCATCCAGACGCAGCAGGATCCCGAAATTGGTAGTCGATTGGGAAAGCTATGGCGGCTTTTTCTGCCTTATCTCAAGGGGTATGCAGAAGAATCATCCGTACACGGAATACGATATCTGGCCGATCCCAAGATGAGGAAATTTGAGAGGTAAGTTGGGAATGGCGATTAAATAAATGTCTTTAACAATTTTAAATTGACAACGTAAAGCAAAATATACTTTTCAAAAAATTACTAGGGAATTTAGGTAAGGACAAAAATGATTAATTATTATATATTACTAGGTTATAGCACTTATATTATTGTTACAATTTATATTCGTGTGACTAAGATATACTTTTAAAAAATGTCTTATTTTAAAATGAGGTTAATCTGGCTGATAATTCTGGTGACCACCAGCATTGGGGCCATTGTGGTTTACGTGGACCTGAACGAGCTTTACCAGACGGTGCGCATACAGACCACCATCAAGAACACCATGCTCCCGATTTTCCGGGTGCCATTTCCGTCGATTGGCGTCTGCCAGCGGAATCGCGTCAATTGGATGCTACTGGAGAATGGGGCAGCTGAGCACTTTCTAGGTGCCAACGTTTCTGCGACCCAAAAAGATGTCTTTATTAAATTCTTCACTGCTGCAGCAGATCCACACTTGTCCCGCATTAACGAGATGTCCAACTTCTTTAGTAATGCATCTCTGGTTGCTGATTTACACCTGCTAGATGGCTTAGATCTTCGCGAGGTCTATATGTACCTCCAGTTTAGATGCCAAGATCTGTTCTTCTCCTGTCGCTGGCGGGAAAATCCAGTAAACTGCTGCGAGGTTTTCGAGCACCAGTTCACGGAGTCCGGCTTGTGCTTCGTTTTCAACACGGAAATCAGTCCGGCATCACGAAAAAGAGCGGTGTGTAACCCTTCGTTCTAATAATTATAATGCTTGATTTTATTATTGTAAATAAGGTTGAGAAACCTTCTTTTAATAAATTTCATTTTAATTAAACCTTTGTACAGAGGGAGGACAAGTACTACCCCCTTCGCACCCCGCAGTATGGCGAAGGGTCGGGCTTAGATATTTTCCTGAGGCTCAACAGATCCCTGATTCGTCCGGGAAAACGAGGTATAAACGTGATGATCAAGCAGGCACAGCAGTGGAGCGATGTGGTGCGGCATGTGCCACATGAAGCCCACACCAAGATCAGCTTGGTGCCCCGCTACACGGTCACGGATGAACGCACCCGGTCCGTGACTCCGGAAGTCAGGAGATGCATTTTTGGTGATGAGGTCGACAATCCGCAGTACAAGAACCTGCCGGGATTTGAGTACTGGGTGGGAAACTGCCGCAGCAAGTGTCATCAGGAACACGTAATCGATCTGTGCAATTGCTCGCCCTCCATCTTCTTTCCAGTCACCGATAAAGGTTAGTTTAAACTCCTTTTAACTACTAATACATCGTAAAGAGAAAATAAAAACTCTTTCTTTCCATTTAGGAAGTTATTATACCCGTTACTCGTAGAGTAAAAGGGTATATTGTATTCGTGCAAAAGTATGTAACAGGTAGAAGGAAGCGTTTCCGACCCTATAAAGTATATATATTCTTGATCAGGGTCACTAGCCGAGTCGATATAGCCATGTCCGTCTGTCCGTCTGTCCGTCTGTCTGTCTGTCTGTCTGTCTGTCCGTATGAACGCTGAGATCTCGGAAACTATAAAAGCTAGAAGATTGACATTTTGCATGCAGATTCTAGGAGTTCCTACGCAGCGCAAGTTTGTTTCAAAAAGGTGCCACGCCCCCTTTAACGCCCACAATCGCTTATATACGATTTTAAAAATTTAAATATTTCGGAAAAGTAAAAATGCAGTTTTATTGTGTTTATCAATACCTATCGAAATGTAGAAGAAATTTTTCAAATCGGACCATTCGTTAAAAAGTTATGCGTGATCAAAGTTTCTATCTCCATCTCCCTCGCACTCCCTTTACCTGAGTAACGGGTATCTGATAGTCGGGGCACCCGACTATAGCGTTCTCTCTTGTTATGATTATTACGATTATTTTTGTATCTTTTATATTTCGCAGATAACTTTACAGTATGCAAAGCTTCGGACTTTAAGTGTCTTTACGACAACAGGCGTGAGTTTTCAAGAATTATAGTTATACCCGTTACTCGTAGAGTAAAAGGGTATATTGTATTCGTGCAAAAGTATGTAACAGGTAGAAGGAAGCGTTTCCGACCCTATAAAGTATATATATTCTTGTTCAGGATCACTAGCCGAGTCGATCTAGCCATGTCCGTCTGTCCGTCTGTCTGTCTGTCCGTATGAACGCTGAGATCTCGGAAACTATAAAAGCTAGAAGATTGGCATTTTGCATGTAGATTTTAGGAGTTCCTACGCAGCGCAAGTTTGTTTCAAAACGGTGCCACGCCCCCTCTGACGCCCACAAGTCACAAGCTGTGGCCACAGTTTTGATGCTATTATGAAATTTTTTTTTGATTTGTATTTGTTTCGTCAATACCTATCGATTGGCCAAATAAAAGTTTGCCACGCCCACTCTAACGCCCAAAAACCCATTAAACGCTTAAACCTGGCTAGCGCCTACATTTCCGCCTTTCATGGCACAATAGCGCCATCTAACGGATGACTTTGGAACAGCTGGCCAAGGTGCTCAACAGAGTCAACGTTAATTCTCGATAAGGATTTCTATTAAAGGAAATTGCGATGGCTTTCATTTGTCAATACCGAACTATATCCCAAGAATTATGAAAATCAAATCAAGTTAGCAAAATTGGAGGTGTTCCCTGGGTACCGATTTTAACATAAAAATCGGGAGCTAATTCGAGCGGCGAAAAACATAGAAGAAGGCATATTTATATTAAGTTGTTTAGCTGAGTAACGGGTATCTAATAGTTGAGGCACTCGACTATAGCGTTCTCTCTTGTTTTTAATTTGGCTTTATGGCCTAACTTTGCTCATAGTTACCTTTAGTATTGAACGCCATCCTGAAGAGAACGATTTTGTAAATAATCCTTTTAAGGAAAGCATGATCTGTGACTGTTTTACCAGCTGTACTCAGCTTATTTTTGAGCGTATTTACAGCACCACAGCACTTGAGTAAGTACACTAGTCACAGTAGTCGGGCTTCTATAATAACATTTAAACAATTTTTTCAAGTTATAATGAAACCAATACCGAGACTGGTTCAATGCGCTTAGAGATTTTTTACCAGTCCGGCTGGATTATCCAATATCAGACCACCATGAGATTTACGTTTGTGGAATTACTGGGTTGGTTAAGCATCTCAACTCTTTTTAAAAATAATTCTTAAGTTGTACTTATATTCTTCAGCTAGTTTTGGTGGCATAATCGGACTTTTTCTGGGCGGCTCTTTACTAAGTGCTGTTGAGCTGGTCTATTATTTTTCGATTGGTCTATTTTTGTATATCAATGGTAAAAGAAAGTTGAAAAAACCCGAACCCCGCATCATAACTGTACCATTTAGTCAGAGAAAAATAACACCAATTAAGTAAATACATAAGCCCTTAATAAAAATCATATCCCTCAAAATAATATTTTCATAAACCTTGTGATCAAACATTTTTTCATTGGTTAATTAAAATTTATTTAATTGATGTGGGGATCCACATTTAAGAACTTCTACAAGCCTCTTCTTAATTGTGCACCAGCGACTTATTTCTTTTGGCCATTCTGAATCCGAGTCATTTAGTGACTGAGCTTTGGCCTGGTATTCGGGTCCAAAGACTAGTTTATTTGTAGTTGCACCCGGGAAACTTTTTTCGTTTAGGATATCCATTCTGGCTCACAAGCTTTGTAATTGAGTAGTTATGTTTTCGGCTATTGATAAGCCCGCTGGCAAAAGTGGCAGACGAACTCAATGATAATCGGGCTGAACTGTCAATTAGCTATGATTTTACCACAGTTAAAGTTTAGCGGTTGAGCGAAATGCGCGAAGTTGTGTTGAAACCAGAGCCTTCCTCTATGGATCATGATGACATCCACCAGAACTTGAAGAAGGGAAATAAAAAGTCGGAAAGTAGATTTGTTTCGACCAGGCGGTGAGTGACAACTAATTATCACATTTCTAATACATATATTATATTTGTGCACTCCCAAGATACGGATAATGTTTCTAATTCCCACTCACCTTATAATTACACTTGTTCCTCCTTAACAGTTATGCTAGAATCCTGCTTAAAATTGTGGCCGCCTTATCCACTGTCTATGTGTGTATGTTGTCTTCGGACCGATATTTCAACTGCTGGGTGCAGACCTCCATAGAAAGGACCGACATGCACGTGTCTGAGATCAAATTTCCAGCAGTGTCAATTTTTCCGGTTAATTTCACCAGTCTTAATGAATCAACCACATCGCAGCGATTCGCCAGAGCCTACAATTTAGCCCAGTCCGTTTTCTGGCAGACTCCGATATCAGCTCGCCTGACGGAAGACAACTTCACGGAGTTTCCCGAATTCGACGACTTGTCCTACTTGATGTGGGGACTTTCCGATCACTGGAAGCTAAATTGCAGAAATTTCTTCTCTGAGTGCCAATGGCGTCGCAAAGCGATGAATTGCTGTGACCTTTTCCGGCCTGGAAAATCGTTTAAGGCGTATGCCTTCGAGTTCAACTCGGTGCTCTCCTTAGGAAGGGACGAAACTTGGCCATGGTCCGTGGCCGCATCGGGTGGCCTAAGCGGCCTGAATGTGAAAATCAAACGGCAGCACAGTCAGTTTAATTTGAATATGGTGGGAGTGAGTCCGATAACAAATCAGTATTTTGCGGTATAAGTTACTATCTATTACCACCATTCATCAGGTTTTCGTACATGAACCCACGCAGTACATGGGCATGAGCGTCGACTATTCCTCGGAGGATCGCATTGTGATTCCGGTCGAACCGCTGCGTTTCACAGCCGAAATAGAAGTCAAGACCCGCCCGCTTGAAATGCGTAGGTGTTACTTCGAGGTACATAATATTATTCACAAAAAATACAACAACATTTTAATACACTATCCTAACCACTTATTTTAGAACGAAGTCTTACTGACCGAACAATACCGCTCGGAATGCATCCACAGTTGCCACTTTAAGTACATTACTAGAAAGTGCAACTGCACTTTGCCAGTTAAGGCCGTTATGAAAGAAGAGAACATTACTGATGCGAAAGACAGCAGCAGTCGCAGGATTTGTGGTGTTAAGGACCTAAGCTGTTTTAATAATAATCGATGTAGGTTTTCCTTCTTAATTATACCCGTTACTCGTAGAGTAAAAGGGTATATTGTATTCGTGCAAAAGTATGTAACAGGTAGAAGGAAGCGTTTCCGACCCTATAAAGTATATATATTCTTGATCAGGATCACTAGCCGAGTCGATCTAGCCATGTCCGTCTGTCCGTCTGTCCGTCTGTCCGTCTGTCTGTCCGTATGAACGCTGAGATCTCGGAAACTATAAAAGCTAGAGGATTGGCATTTTGCATGTAGATTTTAGGAGTTCCTACGCAGCGCAAGTTTATTTCAAAATGGTGCCACGCCCCCTCTGACGCCCACAAGCCACAAGCTGTGGCCACAGTTTTGATGCTATTATGAAAATTTTTTTTATATGTATTTGTTTCGTCAATACCTATCGATTGGCCAAATAAAAGTTTGCCACGCCCACTCTAACGCCCAAAAATCCATTAAACGCTTAAGCCTGGCTAGCGCCTACATTTCCGTTTTCATGGCGTATACAATAGCGCCATCTAACGGATGATTTTGGAACAGCTGGCCAAGGTGCTCAACAGAGTCAACGTTAATTCTCGATAAGGATTTCTATTAAAGGAAATGGCGATGGCTTTTATTTGTCAATACCGAACTATATCCCAAGAACTATGCAAATCAAATCTAGTTAGCCAAATTGGAGGCGTTCCCTGGATACCGATTTTAACATAAAAATCGGGAGCTGATTCGAGCGGCGAAAAACATACAAGAAGGCATATTTATATTAAGTTGTTTAGCTGAGTAACGGGTATCTAATAGTCAAGGCACTCGACTATAGCGTTCTCTCTTGTTTTTATATTACAATTAATAATTTTGGAGAATATAATTTACAGAATATTCTGCAAGCATATCAACTTTGGCTCCGCCCGAAGATAGCTTTCCTTTCTTGTTTACTATAAATCTGTACCATTTATCGTTTTAAAAAGAAAGGAAGCATTGCATTGCAAACTTTTGATTAAAATTATAATACCCTCTGCCAGGGTATAAAAATTATAATACCCTCTACAAGGGTATAAAAAAGATGACATTTTAATACAAAAATTAAATTAAATTAAATTAAAAGGAGACATTTCCGACCCTATAAAGAATATATATTCTTAATCAGCATCACCAGCAAAGTCGATCTAGCCATGTCCGTCCCAAAAGTTGTCTTTTTATTGCAGGTAGTATATAAGTCGGAATGCGACTATATGATATAGCTCCCATAGGACTAATCGGAAAAAAAGAATTTTAAAAAATTATAACTTTCTTGTTTTTAATTATTTTTTCGTTTTTGTTCTTTCTGATTTGGTAATAAATATTAGGGAATTAATATTTAAATTTTAATTCAATTAAAATCACACAACAGTATCATTTAGCTGCCATAGAAACGATGGCAAAATGCATCGCAAAATCGACATAGCTTCTTTGTTTTTAGTAATATAGGAATATAGTTCTAAATTTTTACCAACTGCAAGGGTATATAAAGTTCGGATTGCCCAAATTTGCTTTATTTATTGTTTTTACTGGGTTATTAATTTTAAATTAAATTTTAAGTCGTCGCGTTTTTTTTATGATTTTGCAGTTTCAATCTTTTCTATGAGCAACATCATCGAAGAGTCCAGGGATAATGTGTTTTCCACCTTTGATTGCGGCTGTTTTCCTATGTGTGATCACACCCAATACCATTCATCCACCTACACCGAAAGATTGAGCACCCACACTAGCCATGGCACAGAAATCGAAATAGATGTGTATTTTCAGGAGGAGACCCTCTTTTCCTACCGCTCGATGCTTCGGTTCACCCTGATCGATCTGATGGGTGAGTTTGGGACTCAAGACCATCTGCATAAACTAAACAACCCTTTTAATACACAGTTTCCTATGGAGGAGTAGCAGGCCTGATCATGGGCATTTCGTTTTTAGGATGTTTTAATAACTTTTTGGATAACTTCGCCTGTTGTCGTTTACCCCACGACACTTAATGTGGAACCATGAAATCCCAGACATCAGCAGAGGCGTTCTCACGTTGCCATACTTAGCATTACTTAAAACACACCCTGTTTTTGGGGTACACACAAAATTAAGCCCATTAGAAAAATCGTTTTATATTTAACAGCCTGTACAATTCCAATCAGACATCACAAAACTTGGAGGCATATTTGTCACCGCAAGTGCCCTTTTAAACCTATCAGCGTTCTGGAAGTGCTTGCCCACTATATTATTTTAAGTCACAGATAAAGGTAATTTTAGATACCTATATGATACATTAAATCTGTGACATATTTCAAAATTTATAGCAAAATGTTAGTCAAACATAATGGTGACGTCATGTATGTTTTTCGCGTTATCGGCCAGCGGCGTACTCATATTAAAATTGGTTAACAGAGATACGGGTGTGTAATAATAAGACACTCGTGTATTCCTAGAATGGATGTTGGGATTTATTTATACATTCATGGAAAAATAATAAAATTCATTAAATCAGAAACTTGCATCAAACTCTACCATTTGGACAGAGAAAATAACACCAAATAAGTACATACATACATCAAACATTAATTACAATCGGAATATGCTTTTAACAATCCTTATTACCAAACATTTTTTCTATGGTTAAATGGATGTCGTAAATTACCATCACCAATGTTCTTTCGGGCTGCAGGGATCTCTGACAAATGGCCGACTTCGTTTGTGATGTAACTTTTAAACTTTCGCCATTTTATTCGCAGCTGCTTATTTAAGACCCTGTAGTACTTGTTGTCATATAGATGTATTGCAAGGCCCACGGTTAGATAGTAAATCAATTCGAAGGCACTGACCACAGAAGCTCCCAAGCAGAGACCAAAGATTCCCCCTAAATTGGCTGCTAGTAAGATAACCAATATAAGATATATATATAAAGTTAACGATTGGAGTTTCTTGCCTATTAAATCAATAATGGTAAATTCCAAACTGGTGCGGAACATAGGTGTAGTTTCCACCTGGTAGTGCACATCCACCTTAAAGAGTTTCTGCTGTGGATCCTTTGGTCTGCAATAAATTGTTTTAGATATTTCAGAAAATCAAACAAAAGTTACGTTTAGCTCTACAGTCTATGTGCAGACAAAGGCAGTGTGGTTGTGGACGCATAATAATCGACCAGGTAGCAGTTCACGAAACAGGAACAGGTCATCCCCGGCTTGGTGGCACTGAAAAGGGCGTCCTCGTCCTTCCGTTTGTCGTAGCTGAAAATGTCTGCAACGAAGGGCTGTAATAAACTGACCTAATCTTTTAAAATCACTCTTACCATTGTGACGGGCCAGGCAACGCAGGCTGGCCGCATCGCATTGTTTAACTGAAAAATAGTTATTTTTAAATACACATGAAATATAATTTGTAAAATCCTTGCAAAATGTACACTTTTCATTTACTTATGCTTAAATAAAACTTTAATTGATTTATTTCATTGAATAAATAAGAATACTCTATTCAGGAATTTAATCTAGTGGCCATACGTTTTGATTGGGTTTTTAAAGTTACCCCTGTTGTTGACGAGAAAAAATATCGGCAGGGAGCAGTTGCACATTTGAACCAAGTAAGATTCGTGGCACCTATTTAGGCAGTTGGTGAGCTGAAAGGATTTGCCATACTTCTTGGCCGCATCATGTTCATTCAACTCGTGCTGCTCGTCCTCAAACAGGCAATTCCTCCGCTCCGGAGGAATGCTACGTGTAGTCTCATCTGTCCAGGTGATATCCGGGCGTACAGTCACATAGGTCTCGGTGTTTTGGGTCATTGAATAAACGACATTGTTTAATTGATCTGGCTTCTTAATCATTATCTGAGGGTAGAATAAATATTCTCATCGTTTTTAAACTTCTTTAACCGTTTACTCACATAGACATTATCGTTGGCCTGAGAGTCGGGTCGCTTAAAACTCTCATTAATAAGTAAATCGAAATTCAATCCCGTACTCTGACCCGCCTTGGCGTTATGCATTGGATAGAAATTTCTACCTTCCCTCTCTCTAATTTCCTTCGATTGAGGAGAAACCACTGAATTGAAAACCAAACAAAATCCAAACTCTGTCTTTTCCATCACAAAATATTCGCAACAGTTAAAGGAGGAACTGCGCCACAGGCAGGAATTTGTGACCATAATGTCCTCGCAGCGAATGCTTAAGAACAAGGCCAATTCAGTTATATTAACAAATCCCACTGCCTCCAGATTGTCGTCATTCAGTTGGGACAAATTCGCCAAATAATTTCCGAAGCGGAGAGTTTCTAACCGGGAAACCAAGATGGTGAAACTCTCGACAAGTTCCACACTGGCGTTCACAGGAAGGAACTTCTCCTTGGCCGCCTTCAATTTGGTCCAATCAACGCGATTGTCAGTGCAAATGCCCACGGCAGGAAATTGGACCAGGAAAACGGGAAATTGTGGATCATGGACCACTGTCTGCAACTTTTGAGTCACAAAACGCTCAGAGAGTAGAACATAGAAGAAACACGATAGGCCTACGCTGATGATCAGCAGCACGCTCCAGATTAGTCTGTAAATGGAGAATGAAAAATATTAAAAAATAAGAAAGGAAGCGAACTTCGGGAAGCCGAAGATAATATACCCTTGCATTTATTACAAATCTACTACATTTCGATTTGTATGCCTATATTACTAAAAACAATGAAATACATATGTCGATTTTGAGTCGCATTTTGCCATCGTTTCTATGGAAGCTATATGTATTGTTGACCGATTTTAATTTAATTAAAACCGTAATTCCATAATAATTAAATTTTACCAAATCCCAAAAGACAAAAAAAACACGAAAAAAAGGGAAATAAAATTATAACATCGTTGTTATATATCTATATACTCTTTGATATAGAAATTTTTAGCGCTTTCAGGAAGCGCTAACTATTTAGTAAAAATACAAGTACAAAAATCGGACCACTATATCATATAACTGTCATAGAAACCACCACAAAAAATAATAGGAAA
This sequence comes from Drosophila fuyamai, assembly GCA_018153365.1. Lineage (NCBI taxonomy): Eukaryota > Metazoa > Arthropoda > Insecta > Diptera > Drosophilidae > Drosophila > Drosophila fuyamai. The sequence goes on along the minus strand of JAECXW010000116.1, from coordinate 5,662,897 downwards.
ATCGACCTTGCTTCTTTGTTTTTAATAATTGAAGTCGAAATAAAGAATATTTAATTTTTGCAAGAGTTGCAAGGGTATAAGTTCTTAATCTGGTCGAAGTTTACATCCTTTTTTCTTTTAAAATAAAATTATCGATCCCCAAAATTCAAACAAACCTCTCCACATTGTGCAAATGTGGATCGTACAAATAGCGAACGCAGTGAATCGTTGACTTTTCGCAATAGCCCCGAAAGTGAATTCGCAGCAATTCCACGAGGGACTTGTCACTGGCACCAACACAAGCGGCCTCTACCGATTTATCTCTCTTGGCCATTCTGGAACCGAGTACCTCAATCAATGAGCTTCGTCCCCGAATTTGGGAACCCTTTTATGGCCACAGACGACCATGTAATTGCAGCCGGGAACTTTTTTCGGATTGGCCATCCATTATGGCTCACAAGCTTTGTAATTGAGTAGTTATGTTTCCGGCTATTGATAAGCCCGCTGACAAAAGTGCCAGTCGAACTCAATGATTAGCGTGCTGAACTGCCAATTAGCTTAGTTGAAGTTCACCGGTTGAGCGAAATGCAAGAAGTTGTGTGGAGACCAGAGCCTGCCTCCGAGGATAATGATGATGACCACCATGAGTTAAAGAAGGGGAAGCAAATGAAAAATGGATGGGTTTCGGCTAGGCGGTGAGTCATGACAAAAAAAAATAGTCCAAAAAATATGATGCACTCTGCAACACTTAAAAAATATAGAAAATGTTGTACAAATTGTACCTGCCTTGCAATCCAGATTTTTAAAAATATAATCTTTAACATTTTAGAATAAATAATTTTCAAAATCTGTTTGGTGTAGTCTTTTAAGGACCAAATCTAAAAAGGGATACCCACCTTAAAAATGTAATTTTTTATCGAAGGTACGCGAGAATACCCCTCAAAATTATCGCTGCATTAGCTACTGTCTATGTAAGTGTGTTGTCCTCGGAGCGGTATTTCTATTACTGGGTGCAAACTTCCATAGAAAGGACGGATATGCATATCTCTGAGATCGACTTTCCGGCCGTGACAATTATCCCGATTAATTTCACCAGTGCAAATAAATTGAAGGATGCACAGGCCTATAATTTAGTCCAGTCTGTGATCTGGCAGACTCCGATGGCGGCTCGCCTGACGAAGGACAATTTCACGGAGTTTTCCGAATTCGAAGACTTGGACGTTTTAAAGTGGGAAATCTCGCAGTCCTGGCAGCTCAATTGCAAGTACTTCTTCACTGAATGCCACTGGCGCCACAAACCGATGAACTGCTGTGACATTTTTCGTTCTGGAAAGACCCTAAATGGGTTTGCCTTTGTGTTTAACTCGGTGCGTTATTCTGGAAAGGATGAGACTTGGCCTTGGTCAGTGGCTGGAACGGGTTCCTATAGCGGACTTACTGTTAAAATAAAGCGGGAGCACAGCCGGTACACTGTGAACATGCTGGGGGTGAGTCCGATAATGATAGTTTGTAGCAATCCATAAAAATTTTCTCCTACCATTTACCAGGTGATTGTACATGAACCAACTCAGTATCTGGGCATGAGCATTGATTACTCCTCGGAAGATCGTATTGTGGTTCCGGTGGAGCCCCTTCGCTTTACTGCCGAGGAAGATGTCCGGGCTCGACCGCTTCAAATGCGTCGGTGTTACTTCGAGGTAACAAATAAAAACGAACAATATATTTTAATACCTCGAACTCTTAACACATTTTTACCTTAGAAAGAAGTGTTGACGCTTGAACAATCTCGCTCGGAATGCATCTACAGGTGCCGCCGTAACTACATTATAACCAAGTGCAACTGCACTTTGAATGCCCGAGCTGAGGACGATATTAATAACGTTTCCAATGCGAAGGACACCAGCGACCAAAGGAATTGTGGTTTTAAGGACCTTTACTGTATTAATAAGTATCGACGTAAGCTAAAGAAGATAATATTATTTCCAACAATTTTTATTATTATTTAGACTCATATTTAAATTGTTAATAATTTTTTATTGAATGCTCTTTTAGTTCCCCTTTTTTCCATGAGCAACATCATCGAAGAGTCCAGGGATAATGTATTTCCCACCTTTGATTGCGGCTGTTTTCCTCAGTGTGATCACATTCAATACCATTCGGCGACCTACACCGAAAGATTAAGCACCCACAATAGCCATGCCACGGAAATCGAAATAGATGTGTATTTTCAAGAGGAGACCCTCTTTTCCTACCGCTCGATGCTTCGGTTTACCCTGATCGATCTCATGGGTGAGTTTGGGACTCGATAGCATCTCCTGCATAGCCTGCATAAACTAACCAACCCTTTTAATAAACAGTTTCCTATGGAGGAATAGCAGGCCTGATCATGGGCATTTCGGTTTTAGGCTGTTTTAATAACTTCTTGGATCACTTCGCCTGTTGTCGTTTACCCAACGACTCTTAAAGTGAATTTATGAAATCCCAGACATTCAGCAGCTGCGTTCTCACGATTCCATATTTACCTGTAACCGAAGCACACACAAATACACTATACACCTGGTACTTGGGCTACACACATAAATAAATCCAGAAATAAGACGCATTAGGAAAATCGTTTCGCATTTAACTACCTGCACGGACAGTGGACGTGCAACCCAATCAGACATAACAAAACCTGTGGGTATCGGATGGACTAATGCATACAAACACAAAACCAAAAGGTTTGTTCTCATGCACTTAAAAATCATGTATGATTGAAAGTTATACAACTTATGCAATATAATAGAAACAAAACATTTAAATATTTTTTTCCAACTATTTATCAATTTTTATTTTTTGTCGATTCAAGATCCAAAAAGGTTCACTTGGACATACATAGTTAAAATATTCGATTGCCTGTTATGAAAATTTCGGACACAATCTATTAGAAAACTAAATAAATAAAAAGAGCACAACAATTTTGTAAATATATCTAAAATGTAGATAAACATCGATTTTTTTAAATTTAAAGCCTAACAAAATGTTGTTAACATTTTTAAGAAGCCTTTAAATCTGTTCTACAATTTTATAAAGAATTTTTTGAGTGCATGCCTACAATTGCCAAATGTGCTGCGTTTGCTAAACACTTTTAATACACATATTAATTTTTTTTTCTTTGTATTAAATAAATCGACTAACATGCCAGTTTGCCAGAGATTAAAGGGGGACATTCTTATCAGCAGCCCAGCCGCTGGAGGTTATTAGATGGCATCCAGAATTTCTTTGTTGTCCACTTGGGCACACCACAAAAGCATTAAATGCCCACATCACAAAAGAATCAGATTCCCCATGCTAGGAGCATGATCTCTGCCATTTTTTGAGCTCTTGCTTTTGAGACCCCTCAGGTACCAAGTCCAGTCACAGCACCCTCGGAGGGGTATAAATATCAGAGTCTGTCGCTATTGAGACACAGTCTTCGCTCGATCGTCGGACAAACAAGTTAATAAAATCAAAAATGAAGGTTTTTGTTGCCATCTGCGTGCTGATCGGTCTGGTGAGTGTTTGGCCCAATTGAACCCTGTCCGATAACCCTTAGAATCGCACACATAAAATCCAATTTATTATTTCCCTTTGGGTAAAAGGCCTCCGCTGATTATGTGGTGAAAAACCGGAACGACATGCTGGCCTACCGCGAGGAGTGCGTTAAGGAGCTAGGCATTCCAGTGGACCTGGTGGAGAAGTACCAGAAGTTTGAGTACCCCAACGATTCCCAGACCCAGTGCTACCTCAAGTGCGTATTCACCAAATGGGAACTGTTCGACGCCCAGACCGGCTTCAATGTGGAGAACGTCCACCAGCAGCTGGTGGGCAACCATGCCGACCACAACGAGGCTTTCCACGCCAGCTTGGCTGCCTGTGTGGACAAGAATGAGCAGGGATCAAATGCCTGCGAGTGGGCCTATCGCGGAGCCACCTGCTTGCTGCGGGAGAACGCTGCCCAGATCCAGAAGAGCCTGGCCCCCAAGGTATAGAACCTTAATTGGACGACTGTACGATAAACATTAATTTAGTTAATAATGTAATCAATTTCCGACAAAGTTTTGTTGCTTCATATCAAATCACTTGGAGAAAGGAAGAAACTGTTTGAGAGTTCCTAATGGTAAAGTTATAACTCAATAAAGAAATGTTTGTAGTAGATAAAACCTTTGACTATTATATAGACATAAAAGTACTGGGCACTACATTTTTATCAGAAAATATATAGATTGAAACTAAAAAACGCAAAGGCTATAGTAGAGATTGGTGTGCTGAAGGCACCAATTTATTGTCCATTACTTATTCCATATAGTTTTTGGAGTGTACCTATACTACTTTTGCCGAGTGCTGTTCACACCCATTATGGCAGCTAATGAATCCTGTCCACCTAAATGTAACTTCATCAAACTTTGCCCATTCGTCATGTTGCTGTACACCCGGGAGCTTGTGGCTCCGCGGCCAAACCAAGGACTTCTCCGTTTTAGAAGGAAGCCACCACGAATAGAGTACAAAGATAGATTACGCAACGCATTTGACCACTGCACCATCCATGGGATGCAGCACGTCTTCGGGGAGCGGCATCTTTGGCAACGCCTCTTTTGGCTCTCTGTCGCCTTGGGGGCAGGAGTATCCGGTTTTAGTATGTACTCCGTGCTAAGACTTCGCCTTAGTGAGCAGCTCCTGGTGAGCTTGATAGACACTACCCAGTTGCCAGTGTACCACATCGACTTCCCAGCGGTGGCCATTTGTCCATGGAGTCATGTCAACTGGCTGAGAGCTCCGTCTGCACTAATTCGATTTCTGCCGGAAAACCCGGATGCGCACCTCCGGGAGGCATTTCGGCATCTACTCGTCGTCTTGGACTTAACTAGCTTTTCCAATTTTAAAAGGGCAAGTGATATGGGCAATGAGATTGCCGTGGGCTGGAGTTTTTTCAGCATGATGCAGCTGATGAACTACCTGGCCTATCGATGTGAGGAGCTGTTTATCCCTGGTTCCTGCGTCTTCGATGAGACACATTATGATTGCTGCCAACTTTTTGTGCCAGAGCAAACTGAGATGGGTCAGTGTTTGGTTTTTAACTCTCTGATTTCGGATCACTCCAGGAAAAAGCAATTGACAAGCAAGTTCTATCCCCGCAAGTTGAGTACTGCTGGCGAGGAATCGGGACTGATGTTCACGATTAATGCAAGCTATCCGTTTGTAAGGGGTGGTGTAGAAACACCTTTTGGAATGAATGTAAGTGTTGTGATTCAATCTTCCTATCTATTTATATTATTTTCATTTTATTTTAGCTCATGATCAAGAAACCACGTCAATGGTCAAGTGAAATTAAATACAACCTCCATCCGGATACGGAGAACTTTGTGGCTGTGCATCCATTGGTCACGGAAGCCTCCACGAACACATATAAAATGAGTCCCAGCAAGAGGCGTTGCTACTTTGATGTAAGTAGAGAGTATTAACAATTATAAGAAGTTTTAAATAACTATCGTTCTCCACAGAACGAACAGAGCCCATACTTCCAGAACACTTCATTGACCTATGATCGGGCAAATTGTTTGGTTGTGTGCCTTCATCAAGTCGTATTAAAGACCTGCAATTGCTCCACGCCAGTTTTCCTGCCCCCTATTGGTATTGGTAAGTCTTGGGCAATTTTTCCTCTAGTTATTTTTTATTATCTCAAGCTTTCCATTCAGAGGGTATTCGTGAATGTGGAGTTTTGGATGCAAAATGTCTGGGCAGTAATGCCGATATTTTTAGCTATGTCAGGATGGGCGACCAGGATAAGTATATTAACGACACACGACGTGGGTATTTTTGTGATTGCCCAGATAATTGCTATTCATGGCAATATAAAATGACGCTTAATGTGCGCAAGTTGAATTAGTAAGTCGATCATACATTTACTCCCATGTAAGTAATGCAATTTTATTCTTTTAAAGCCCAAAGAATTCCACAGAGCGATTAATAAAAGGACAGATTTATTATGGCCAGCGTGTAATGACCAAAATCATCACAAAACTCAAGTACACAAATCTCGATTTGCTAGCTAACTTTGGCGGCATCATAAGTCTGTTTATGGGGGCATCTGTCATGAGTTTCATAGAACTTGTATTTGTAGTAGGAAAACTAATATGGGTGTTCATTAAAGATGGTTATGCTAAATTAAACAACCAGATTAAGTAGCTTACGTTGATGAAAATAAAGAGCGTTCGCGAGGCACGTTATTTCTGTTTAGTTTCCTGGTCCGTCGGATAGCGTATATAAATAGCCGGATGAGGCACAGTTGTTGGAGTCTCTGGCAATTGGTCCAAATAGGAGCAGCCGATAGCCAAAGCGGTGCCATCGGAGCTAAAGTTGAGCGTGGATATAGAGGTATCGTATTCGTGAAACTGGCACAGGCGTTTCTTATTGAACCCATCCCAAATATTTACAATACCATCGGATCCACCAGTGGCGAACGTCTGGTAGACATTGTGAAAACTGAGCGCATTAACCGGATATATTTGCTCGATGTTCTGCTCCCGATTCCGGTGGCACTTGAAGGCGAACTTGCGACGCTGCACCTCGGGATCGTGGTCCAGGTACTCAACGGCCACACGGCCCTCGATGGAGGACATTACATAGCCCTCTTTATTGGGGAAAAGGCGGATGCAGCGGGTCTGGTACTTGAGCGAGGACTCCCGCTTCATGATGTAGCTGTCCATTTTACGCAGGTCCCAAATCAGCACCTTGCGATCGGAGGTGGCCACTACGATCTTCTCGTCGATCACGGACATAGAGTACACCTTGCCGTTGTTCTGCTCGAAGGTGCCCACGCAGCGCTTCTCCCGCATGTCCCACAGCTTCACGTTCTTGTCCCAGCCGCCGGTGAGGATGCCATTGACGTACTCCGCGTGCTCCACGCATCTAATTGGCTCCTCGTGGCCACCAACCACACTTTCAGCCTGGGTGTTCACATCGAAAAGGCGCAATTGGTTGTCTAATGAGCCGCTGACCACGTGCACGATGTCCTGTGGATCGGGGGTTAAGTGGGGGTCACAAATTTAAATGTATCCATCTTACCATGAAGGCACAGTCCAGAATAGGAGCATCCTGCAGAAACTTCTGACGCATCTGGTTTGCCGCCACATCGTAGAACCTGAGTGTTCCGTCCCACGAAGACGCCGCCATGTACTGGTTCGATTTTGGCCCGAATTTCACGGCGGAGATCAGATCCTCCGGCGGATTGTTAAGCTTGAACTCTGGAGGCCGCATTTTGTCGAGTTTGCAAAGTATCAGTTAAAAATGTACTTAAATTTTAAAGAAAAACTGTTAAAATGCGAATGCAAAAATCGGCACGGCGTCTATGCTAGAGACGCACAAATTCTCGATAGTACTATCGATACATCAAATATTTGTTTTCAATATTCATTAAGGGGATTAATGAAATTGATTGATATCAAATAAAACTGGTTACAACTTCTAAACCGAATCGCGAATAAACAAAATTACTACAAAATCTAAATCAATCTAAGCGATTTGCTAATGAAACAATCCTGCTTGGAAGTATGAGTGCTATACTAATAATAAGAGTCATGAGCTTATCAGACTATATTTTTTATATACCGTTAGAAACCCTAATAGTTACTTTAACCTTTAGAAACGACAAAAAATAAATTGATTCGTCTGAAAATTAAAATTAAAAAAAAGCTTACGCATTTGATTAAGCTTACACAAAAATATAATTTTACAATTATACTCTACAATTAAACTTAAGAATATTTTTAGGGATTAGTAACATTGAACATTAAATTGAATTTTGAAAATTGCTTGGTATAGCACTTAATTAAGCATTTGTTCATAGGATATTATAGTATGAGACAAGGAAACAAAGTAATACAGCTGAAAATCCCAACTAATCGGTGTTCCGACCCTGACGACTTTTTCCTATATAACAATATAACTTAAATGAACCTAGATAATGGAGTGCCCTCATTATTTTTCTCAGCTCAGTACCACTTTCCGGTCACACTATTGCAGGTCCACCACTAGGAACCGATAACTGATATCAGACAATCGAATTGGCGGCGAATGTGTTTCATCTCAGTAGACGACGCTACTTAATCCAGAAAACTTATTTGTGTATTACGGAATTTAGGAGAAAACTTGTGATGGATGAACCGCACGACTTTCAGTTCGTGCTACCCCTGAATTCCTCGGATCTTATAAACTCCAGTGGGGATCAGTTCTACGTGAAGGAGATATTTGGCAGCGCCGAAATTCCCCAGAAATTGCTAGGTGAGTGCCCGTTAGCGCGGATTCTTTTTAAATGGGTACAGTTTTAGAAAAATTTCAACCGTTTATATTTTCCCGCCAGAATGCAAGCGAAAAGTCCATCAAGGCGATCCTTTCTATATATTCGACCACTTTGACATATACTACTCGGTTTTGGAAGTCCAGGGTTCTGATGCCAGCTGCAGCCAGAATCTGATGAGGTCTTTCGATCTCCTCTATATGACTGTGGACAAACTATTCCAGGACCTTCACCCTCTGCTGACGGCCAACGAGCCAATGTCCAACCAGCAGCGCAAAAGCTATTTGAATCTCACTAAGATGACCCTCTTCCTTCAAGTGAGCGTCGTCAAGAAGCTCAACAATTGTGTCCAGCAGGCTCTGCGGGATCAGCAGGTCAATATCCAGAAGAAGAGGGCAAAGCAGTCGGAGGCCATGGAGCAATTCCCAAATTGGGACGTCAAGCGAGCCAAATTTCTCGTGCAGCTCTTTAATGTTATGCAGTGCCCGCTGGAAAAGCTCTGGAGTCCGCCTGTCGCCGAAGACGACTTTATTTCGTGAGTATCCCATTAGTTTCTGAACCAGTACATAAAATCTAATTTACATCCAACAGATTGCTCTGCGATGTCTGCTATCGAACCCTCGAGCTGCAACCGCTTCGTCCTGACAACAAAAACGTATTCGACACGATCTTCCAGATCTTGGGTACCTCGATCAAACGTTTTAACCAGGCCATGACCTTTCCGGTCCGTATCCTGCAGATTCTGCGCGGCACTGAACACGCGGCAACGTCCGTAGCCAACGGCATTCTGCTGCTGCACGAGGAGTACGGAATCTCATCTGTTTTTTCCATTCTGATTAAGAGCATTGTGGACGCCCTGAAGCTGGACAGTTCTGACTCCACTGTGTCAAAGCACTTCTCCAATTTCCTGGCCGAGTTTTCAAACATCGCCCCTTCGCTGATCATACCACATCTGGAAAAGCTGGCCGATGACCTCTTAGATTGTCAGTCACATACATTACGCAATTGTGTGCTGCAGATAATTGGGGACACGGTGGTCAGTGAACTGACCTCGGAGGAACTCAGCGAGGAGCTGAAGGAAGTGCGCAACGAGTTCCTAGAGCATCTGATGGCTCACATCTTGGATATCTCGGCGCACGTGCGCTCCAAAGTGCTGAGCATCTGGCACCACTTAAAAGTACAACACGCCATTCCGCTTAACTTCCTAACGAGAGTGTTGGACGAAGCAATCGGAAGGCTAGAAGACAAGAGCTCCCTGGTGCGGCGTACCGCCATGCAGCTGATCAAATCCGCCCTAGAAAGTAATCCCTATTGCAGCAAACTTTCCCTGGAGGAACTGCGGGCCAAGCATGAGCACGAGGTTCTGGCCATGGAGAAACTAAATGATGTCTTGGAGGAAGAGCGCAAGCAGGAGGAACAACTCAATGCTGAGTTTAGCACCCTGGCGCCCGAACTACTGCCCTTCATTGAGGCTAACCTAACGGAGTGTAGGTCCAAGTCAATACAATGGTTGACCATATTTAATTAATATGTAAATTTCTAGTCCCTGATATGCAGTTCGACAAGGAGGAGAGCGACGAGACCTTGCTGGAGAGAATCGTACCGCTGATGCGCGAAAAAAACTACAAGGACGTCATTGTTCTGGTGCGAAAGGTTGACTTTTTGGCTGGCAATCAGAATATGAGGTATGCTGATCAGAGATTGTATTTTGAATGTATCTAAGTTTCTTGAATCTTACCTAATCGTAACAGCTCCTTACTGAAACACGAAGAGCACTGTGTGTATGTGCTGGCATTGCTAAAAACATATCACCTGCTGGCCGCAGGATTTAAGCAGAGTGTAGGTTTCAGCATAAATAAAATAAGAGTCTATACTAACCAGAAATCTAATCTAAATTTCAGAGCGAGGAGATGCTGCAACAGATCAAAACGGTGCAGTTCCTCAAGGACAGCATAGACTTCGCGGTTCTGGTGACATCGGCATTCCCTAAGCTACACGAAATGCTCATGTCCAAAACGAACACGGATGTTTTCGAAGCTGTTGATCTGTTTACCACTGGCTACATGTTCGGGATACACGGCACAGAGTCGGGAATGCAGAGGATGCTGCAGCTGGTCTGGTCCTCGGACAAGGAGAAGCGTGATGCCGTGTCTGATGCCTACAAGCGAGTTCTGTTTTCCACAGACCAATCTGGCCGTGCTCACGCTATCCGAGTCGTTCAGAACTTGTCCAAGTTCCTTTCGGAGATCGAATACGGCCACTACACGGCCATGGAGTCGCTGATGGCCGAGTGGGTGTTAGGTGGAGATATCGACGCCGCTGTCATCCAAGTGCTCTTTGAGCGCTTCACTCTCAAGCTGGAGGGCACCACCGTCAACGAATCACGCCTGTCTCTCCAGCTCTTAATCATGGCTTCGCAAACAAAAGCCAGCATTGTTTCGGCAAACACATTGATCATCGAGGACATTGCCGCCGGAGATCGGGTGCGCTGCGATCCTCGCATTTTCACCGGCTGTCTACAGTTGCTGGTCAACTCGATCGATGCCAACAATAATGCCAAGTACTACAAGCGCCACAATAGCGATTCGGAATTTGTGGGAAAAATCACGCGGCTCTTTCTAGACTTCTTTTTTCACAAAAAATTGTCGGATTTTGATGCGTTGGCCATGAGTGTATTTGAGTATTTCTACAGGATGTGCCAGGCGCCGGATGTGATTGCCCAGCAGTTGGTGGTGACTCTGCTCAAGCGTTTTAACGAGAGCTGGTTGGTCAAGGAGGCAGCTGCTCTCAAAGAGGGAGGCCCAGTCGTGGGGAATAAGGAGAACGTTCCGGAATCGCAGCCCACGGAAATTCCTTACTCGCAGCCTCTTCCCCTTACTCAGAGTCAACCTGATAACCTGCTCCAGTCTGATCGCAGTCTAATGCCCGTTTTTCTGGTCACCCGTTTAGTATTCTGTATCGGCTATATGACCATCAAGGAGATGATCTTTCTTGATATGGACATCTATAATAATATGAAGTACCGCGATGAGCTCACTGCGCAGGAAGAGCGAAAAAATCGTAATCAACTGGCGGGAAATGCACAGAACGCAGCAAGGAGGCAAACTCTCAACATGTCAGCTATGGAGGTGCGCAAGAGACTATCTGGAGTAGCTGCCGAACCTCAGCAGGAGCCGGATGACGATCTGGTGGGAGCAACGGCTGAGGACAATATAGCTGAGGAAATCCACGGCATCTGCGAGGAAATGCTGCTGTACAACTCTGATGCTCTGCTGGCGAAGCTATCGCCGTTTATCATAGAGATTTGCAAGCGTCCCGGAGAATTCCGCGACGACAAGTTGCAGCAGGCAGCCACCTTGGCCCTAGCCCGTCTAATGACCGTGTCCTCCCGGTTTTGCGAGTCCAACATGAGTTTTCTGATGAACATCCTCAACCTGACCAAGAACATCCGGATCAAGTGCAATACAGTCGTGGGACTTTCGGATCTGACGTTCCGTTTCCCGAACATCATTGAGCCATGGACGGGACACTTCTACGCCCAGCTGCACGAATCGAATACTGAGTTACGTCTGACCGCCGTCAAAATGCTGTCCCATTTGATTCTAAACGAGATGATACGTGTGAAGGGCCAAATCGCCGACATGGCGCTCTGCATTGTGGACGGAAACGATGAGATCCGCAATATTACCAAGCAGTTCTTCAAGGAAATTGCCAATAAGTCCAACATTCTGTACAACGTCCTGCCGGACATTATCTCGCGTCTGGGTGATATCAACCTTGGCTTGGACGAGGATAAGTACCGCATAATTATGTCCTACATCCTGGGGCTAATCCAGAAGGACCGCCAGATCGAGACGCTGGTGGAGAAACTGTGCCTTCGGTTCCCGGTGACCCGCGTTGAGCGTCAGTGGCGCGACATCGCCTACTGCCTTGGTCTGCTCAGCTACAACGAGCGATCGGTGAAAAAGCTTATGGACAACATGCAGCACTACAGAGACAAGGTTCAGGTGGACGAGGTCTACCAGTCATTCAAGCTTATCATCAGCAACACTAACAAGCTGGCCAAACCGGAGCTCAAAGCCGTGGTCACCGAGTTCGAGAACCGACTAAACGAGTGCTTGCAGGTCAATCCGGACTCTTCGGCGCAGCCCGGCGATAAGGCCACTGGAGTTTCGGAAGGACAGGCTAACAGAACCCGGGCGGCCAGGACGAAGAAAGGTGGGCCTAAGCCGGTCGCCAACAAGAAGACTGCCGCGCGGGGACGCGGAAGACGCACTCGCGTAGAATCCAGTTCAGATGATAGTCCCAGTAGCGACAGTAGCGATTAGTTTATCTTCTTACTTATACAAATCGCCGCGTTGGTAAACTTAATGAAGTTTTTAAAAACATTTATCAACTTACAAAATAGCAAAACGAAGTTGAAAAATCATGTTATTTTAAAAATAAATCTACAATACAGAACTTAAATTTATATATTTATTTTTTCAAGTCAACAAACATCTATTAAACTCTACTTCGATCCGTTTCCACATCCACCAAAATAACGAAACAAATATTTGGTTACACTAATCTAATGAGGTGGGGAAACAAACACACGTAAATGGCATTACTCTAGACGGCTTGGAAGTACTAAGTTTGGTGGTTGCGTTTATGTTGTCTATGGGATACCAACAGTTGAGCATTGGGCACTGGATTCACTTGATTTTCTTGCGAAAAGTTGGACGAGCTGCTGGACCGTCGTCCGCTGTGCTCAGTGCAATGGCAAATTGGGCAGCGTAGTAGGTGATCATAATCTGGAGGCGGGCGAAGGGCAGGGGCACGCCCACGAACATGGTGACCGCGATCAGGGCGTCGGAGATCACAAATAATATGGCACCAATGGCGCAGAAAATGGTGAGAAAGTTTTTGGAGGCCACAGCTCGAGCTAGGGATCTCCACAGCATTGTGGTTATCAGATAACAATAAATAGGCACTCCGATTATCAAAATCTCGTCCAAATTCTTGTGCACAAAGTAAACAACTGTAAAAGAAATGAGGAATTAAATTTGGTAGTTATAAAAAATATTGAAAAATGTAAATAAAATGTATTGAAAAACTTTTACTAGTTTCTAAACTTACAAAGTGATACCGCCACATATAGAACCAATCCTATTAACCACTTTACGGGCTTCCAACCAAAGGCGCTGATATAAAATACATGCGCCACTCCAAAAGATATCATTCCAAAAGGAAACAGATTTATGTTGAGCAGAGCATCACCGCCGCAGGAGAAAACCAGGCCCAAAAGAATCCAAAGTGATCGACGATATCTGTTAAAAGTTACTTTGAAATTATAATCTGAAGTGTTAGCCGTTTTAAAATCATACTCTTTTTTGAGCGTGATGCCCTTAGCCACCACATAGAACATCAGGGCCACAATCGGCAGGCATTTGAGCACTGTAGTCCATAGTTCTCCTTGGGGATCCTTTCTCACCAGCGAAAAATACAGTACGAGGGTCACCAGAAATGGCACCAGTATGAGCCCCTGCGCTTTTGCCTTTAATTAAAGAAAACCACATGTTGTCAGTCTTCTCAGAATAAGGTATGGGAATTATTATAAAAATAATAAGAAGTAGATTAAAAATAGACTTTATCGTCTCTTAAATTTGTAAATAAAAAACTATATTTGATATATTATTGTAATATTTTGTAATATACAAAATTACTTTTTAAAATATCTAATATTTGCTAATATCCTAAATTTCAAGTTGGGTACGCCTCAAAAAATTAGATTTAGTCTCGATCCTAAGCAACAATTATTAATCGGAGTAATGAATAAGTTTAATAATAGTTCCTTTTTTTTGTGCACAAAAGTAATGTTAAATGTTTGAAGTTGACTTTAGAAACAATCAATTAGTTAAGAAGACATTACTTATTGAACCCTTAATTCTACATAACTAAATTAAGCTTTAGTTATACAAGAATATTAAAAAAATACTTTAAGATATGTTGAGGGTTCACATGTTGCTTGGTATTAAAATAGCCCAAGCGATTAGCGCTAATCGAACCACGGAGGTCCAAACTACAGACAAACATTGCGATTAAGAAAATCGGGCGCTTTTGGGGCTGATTAGATTAAAACATTTGGTCTTGGGGTTGGCCTTTGCTGGTGCCTCGTCAAACATTTATGGTTTTTTGGAGATGTAAATTGGCCACGAATTAGACTTTGTTTTTGGGGTGGGAAAATTGAGGACGTCGCAGCCTTCAAACTTTCGCTTTCGGTGCAGGAGCTTTGAGAGTGCTCCAGAGAACCTGAGAGATGTGCAAGGTCAAGGACGAAGCATTGTGTTCTTTTTATAGCTCCACTTTCTGCGGTTAGATAAAGCATCCGTAATGCACGCACGCATATATAATATTATTTTTGTTTTTATAGCTGGAACATGAATATCACTGAAACCAGAGATTTCAACTTAAGTACCAGAACATGAATCACTTACGAACTGCTTGAAATCGTTCATATCCGCCGTAATTAGTGCAAATTACAACTATTAGCGACGGTGAAAAGTCTAGCCAAGCTGCACTTTCACACGATGCGAGCGCGGAATCGGAAATAAACAAAATAAACTATAGGTCCCCCAGAAGGGAAAACAATGGAAAAGAACACGTTGCGCACGGGCGGCTAACGTCAATAAACTGAGGCGTATCGTATACATTTTCGATTCGCTGGACTGGCGAACGCTGAAAAGTTTCCGATTTCTGGAGAGTGTAAAGTTTTCAGCCGGACATGTGGTGTGCAGCATATGCAGCATTCTGCAGATACACGATACAGATACATTTACAGATACAGGAGGGCAGATTGATTATTTTCTACCTTTTGTTATTAGTTGAGAGCGGGAATTTAAAGAGCGCTGCTCACGCAACAGGTTAATTGAGAAGTGACCATCGGGAAAGCTTTTTAGACAGCATCAAATTAAAACGAAAAGATACACATGCGCAATCGCTCTCACACTCTCCGTGTATCTTCAAAACAATGCAACAATCTCTGCACACTTTCACTCGGTAGAGCTTTCTCCACGAAGCTTTCCTGGCCTCTAGACTTTTTCGCCACCTTATTTTGGCCAAAAAGTTCATTCCGTTTCGAGTTGTGGCATTTTTCAGGCGTGCGAAAATTCCTCAGCTGTCCCAGAATTTCCACAACAATTTTACCCATCTTAAAGTAGTCAAAAAAATAAGGAAATAAAGTGAAAAGTTGAATTCTTTTTTAACCAAGTAAGTTTTAGCCTAAAAGTATGCTATAGCTAGTCCTACAAGTGCCCCAAGTGGAAAAACCTTGTGTCAGAGCTGGAAAATTGTGTATCCGTAGAGGCTTCCTGTAAGCAAATACACACTCCTGTAAAGGAAAAGGAGGTGGTGAAAATTAAAGCTGACCAATGTGACACACATCGGGTGAAAGCAGTTTGAGGAATGTCACTCACACCCCTCGTAAATTATGCAAAATAAAATTATGGTAATGTGGTTCCACAGAAAGCAAGAGTGGGATCCTTGCCAAGAACGACTGGCACACACTTGACCTCCGAGGCAAGCCACTCGAGTCGGGCACACAATATACTGCAGGGACATAAGCCTTTGTGGGCCAGTGGGTGGTTCACGTAGTGTCCCATCCACCCAACCGACCCCACACACAAGTGCACGTTGAACTTGAGAAAAGAACAGAGGAAAGCCCCGGGCGGAAAATGCAAGATACACATCTGGCAATGGCCAAATCTCTAAGGAAAAAACCCATCAAACGAGTAGTATGAGAAATTCTATTTAAATTGATTGAAATCTTCTTAAATGTTTATAGTAAATTAAAAGTGTCATTTAAGGATTTGTAATTAGCTTAACAGCTATTATGCATAGCTTACTTATCATTTAGATTCTTAATAATTGTGTCTAAATTATTATTATTATTCTATTATTCTGCAGATATTGTAAAATTCATAAAGAATAAAATTGGTATAGTAATTGGTATATAATAATAAAGTTCTAGTTACTTGAGGATAAAATTAATTAATGATTGATTTGTAAACAGTAATTGAGTTGTTCGAATAGCCACTAATACCATGACTCCTTTTCACTCCCCGAAATAGATCGAATAGAGGCCACTTGAGCAGCAAGCACGCAACATGGCGTGTCCTTTCTTCAGGCGAGCGGATTCGCTGACACGTCAGCCCTCGGTCATCGCCGAACCCGGTGGCCACTGGGCGCTCGAGGACGAGGAGCTATCGGATGACGCCCTGACCCTCAAGCACCTCCAAATGGCCATCCAGCTGCTAACTGCGCCATCGAACGAGGATCTCAACACGGCAGTCACTTCTTTGGTGGCCAAGTACCGCCAGAACTGGCCCAACATTCACAAATTGTAAGTAAAAACGATTAGTCTGATTAGGAATAATATAAGCTCCATTCATATCTTAAAAGAGGTTCTCAAAAGCGTAAATTTAAAGAACTGCGACCATTCTATAACCTATTAAATTTGATTTAAAAACTGAAAAATCTTCTTTGAACTCCTCTAGAAAACTGGATCCCCAAACGTTCAAGAGCTGCGCCAACTATGATTACTTGGCGGACATCCAGGAGTTGCTTTTGAAGATGGACGAGGCGAGCGCCAGCGAGATCCTGGTGCTTTTGGGTGAGGAGCTAATCACTTGTTGCTGCACGGGCATAATTGAAAGGGCCTTTCGCTGCCTGGGCACCGATCTCCAGGAGTTTCTGGGATCACTCGATGGGGTTTACGATGTGCTCAAGCTGCAGGAGGTGAATTTTGACTACAAATTATTATTAATTTTCTAACAAACAAAATCCCTATGATAATCAGGAGGATGTGACCGATACTGGCTTTGTGTGTGCCGGCGAAGGAGAGCTGATCTTTACCTCGGAGCGTCCGGTGATCGCCTGGTTGCTCCTGGGTTCCCTGAAAGCCCTGACCCGCATGCTGTATAAAGTGGATGTGAACATCAAGATCGAGCCCGTGGAGGGCGATGCCCGCCGCTATCGCTATCTCTTCTCGCTGGTCAAGGATAACTCCCAGACCATGCTGATGGGTCGCCCCACTTTTGTGAGCAAAACGATCCCAGAAACCGTGCAGCGGAGCAACTCCAGTAATGCATCTGATTTGCAAATGAACTCGTCTAGTTTCTGCAAGATGTTTCCCTGGCACTTCATCATGAATGAGCAACTGGAGCTGGTTCAATTGGGAAGGGGATTTAGCAAGTTGTATAAGCCCTATATGGCGGATTTCGGATGCCAGGCGAGCACCTACTTTGATTTCAAGCGCCCCAAAGGATTGACCATGAAATTCCGGGATATTGTGCGCCGCACCTATACGCCCTTCCTGATTGGTCTGAATAATCCTCCAGGGGCCGTAGACTTCCCGGCTATAGGATTGGAGATCAAGGGTCAGATGGTGCACTGCCCCGAATCGAACTCTCTGCTGTTCATTGGCTCGCCATTCTTGGACGGCTTGGATGGGCTGACCTGCAATGGACTCTTCATTTCGGACATCCCGCTGCACGACGCCACCAGGGAGGTGATCTTGGTGGGCGAGCAGGCCAGGGCGCAGGATGGACTGCGGCGGCGCATGGACAAGATCAAGAACAGCATCGAGGAGGCCAATTCGGCGGTGACCAAAGAGCGAAAGAAGAACGTCAGCCTGCTGCACCTCATCTTCCCCGCAGAGATAGCCGAAAAGTTATGGCTGGGCTCCTCCATCGACGCAAAGACCTATCCGGATGTGACTATCCTGTTCAGCGACATCGTGGGCTTCACCAGCATCTGCTCAAGGGCCACTCCATTCATGGTGATCAGCATGCTGGAGGGTCTATACAAGGACTTCGACGAGTTCTGCGACTTCTTTGATGTGTATAAGGTGGAGACCATCGGAGATGCCTACTGCGTAGCCAGCGGCCTCCACCGCGCCTCCAAATTCGATGCCCACAAGGTGGCCTGGATGGCCCTCAAAATGATCGACGCCTGCTCGAAGCACATTACGCACGATGGCGAGCAAATCAAAATGCGGATCGGTCTGCACACGGGCACGGTTCTCGCAGGAGTGGTGGGCAGGAAGATGCCAAGGTACTGTCTCTTCGGGCACAGCGTCACCATCGCCAACAAGTTTGAATCCGGCAGTGAGGCGCTGAAGATCAACGTCAGTCCCACCACCAAGGAGTAAGTATTAAAGGGTTAGGCTAGTGGGATTATAAATTATAAATTATAAGACTTATCAACAAATTTTTCTTAAAAGTAATGCTCATTCGAATTTGTAATGTTCAATGGCACTAAATGGCAACATTTATCCAATTTAAGTATTACAGTAGTCTACTTGCTCGGTTTCGAGTCTATAATAATCAGTAAATTATTAATTCCACTACAGGCCCATACAATTAAACAAAGCTGACATAGAAGTCATACCTTTCTTAAGCATTTTTTTCTCTAACAGTTAAAGTTTAAGTTTCCAAGATCACTTAGTCAAATCTGAAACTACTTTCCAAACAGTAAATAGTTAAATTAAAATCATTACAATTAATTAAATAGTACTTCAAAATGTGCTTTTAAAATGTATATTTGTGTAAAATTTATCTAAACCTATTTAAAATTTTTTTTACTTTTAGCTGGCTGACCAAACACGAGCGCTTCCAATTCGATTTGCAGCCGAGGGATCCCTCGTTCCTGCCCAAGGAGTTCCCCAATCCGGGTGGAACCGAGACCTGCTACTTTCTGGAGAGCTTCCGTAACCCGGCTTTGGACAGCGAGCTGCCGCTGGTGGAGCACATCAATGTGGCCATGAAGACCATATCGGAGGGCGGCGATGCTTAGGAAGCCGAAGCCATTTCCAGATCCAGCCCAGATTCAGGATCCTCGATCCGTAACCCCAACCCTCCCGTAGACCCACTCGCTCAGTAGTCGCAGTTCGATGCACTTGTATTGTGGTTTGGCCTGTTGCCCTGCTTAGCCTTTAAAACAATAAACTATCCAATTCGAATGGTTGCATTCCAGCACAAGAGATGAACACTTTATTTTAAGGGGCTATTTGGGGTCTTAGGCGGCGGCACTCTTCTTGGCCTCCTCCTGCTTGGCCTTCACGAAGGCCCTGACCTTGTCGCCGATCTTGCTGGCCATCATGCACCGGTGTCCGCGGAAGGCCCATTCGTCCGTGGGACTCTTCTGCGAGTTGTCGTCGATGCAGCTCTGGGCGATCTGGAGGGCCTCCTCCTCAGTCAGGTCCATCTTGAACTGCTTGGCCAGACGGTCGGCGTGGTAGCCCTGTTCGCTGCAGAAGATTTCCAACTTGGTCGCCGTGCACGTCAGATACTGACGAACATCGGGTTCGTCCGGAAAGACCAGGTTCTTCAGCTGGGCAATCTGGTCACCACTCAGGGGATTCTCCTTCAGGCATTCTACGCGGATGTTCTTGATCTCCTCGCCAGTCTTGGGCTTCCACTCATCGGCATGGGCCTGTTGAAAATATGATTAATACCATGAATTACAACATCTTAATATCTAAAAAGCCATTATTTTTTCTAACTTAAAACTTAAAATTTAAAATATGTAAGAAACTTCTGTTAATTGTTTTAAAAATGAAATGAAAATATCTAGTCGAATAATTTTCCCAATCATTTAATCTAAAGATCAATTTATAGTCAATAGTACGTCGTGACAATTAAAATATACATTTATTGCAGGTTTTTATCGTAAGAGGTATCTTTGACCGGCCGATTTTGCTATTTAGTTGCAAAATAAAGTTGTTGAAACGAAGTTTCACAATTTGCATTAATTTAATGCTAAGTTATTAAATTACAGTTGCAAAAGTTTCAAACAATGAAACAATATCTTTATTATATTTATGGCGCACAAGTAAGAAAACATTATTTAAATTTTAAAACAACAGTTTTTTAAAGTAACGAGGATTTCAACTGGTTAAAACAACTCTATAAAGTTCTTGAAATTTGTTTTAAGCCCACTTAGTAAATTTGAATATATGAAAAGCTAGTTCAAGTTTGCAGTTAGAATAGTTCGCCTTTGTCACATGTTATATATTATATATACACACCACAGCGCACAGGGCCAGAGCAACGACCAGATACTTGAGCATATTGGAATATAGTTTCACGATCGCGTTGTAGATGAAGTTCTGAACTGAAGCGCCGTCGGCTTAGTGCCTGGCTTTATAGCAAAGCCACCGCTAATCGTAAATCGGTGATCGCTCGATGGCTCTATGTCTATAAGTCTATATGTCTATGCTCTCTCCCCAGATTCTCTGTGTCAAGAGTTCAGCGATAAGCCGGTCCAGTTCCCAACCACACTGTTTAATTGCATTCCGCACCAGCTGATAAGTCTGGAAAGAGACCCAGACTTCGACTGGAATTGAACATTTGCTGAGCTCTATTTGCTATGCAAAACTTGTTTGTTGATTAACTTGTTTATTGAATAGATTTCTCGATTATTCCGAGTTTTCAATTTCCAGTAGTATTTTCAACTAAGTCTTTACTTTACTTGCTGATATTGAATCAACTGTTATCTTCTTGGGAAATCTTTCATCTGGAAGAAAACTATTTCCTGTTTCATAGCAAATGCATTTGTTGTATGCTTAATTGTTGAGGTATCTGATGAAACAACTAATGAATCTTAAACTGATTTATAAATTCATAATAAATCGTTTAAGTTTATAGTAATGTAACATTTCTTTAAAGCATTTCTATAAGTGAATTATTGTGAGCATTTCGCTTTCTCTTCCAGCGTCTTTTAAATAATATTTAAATAATATTTAACAATGGAAATATCGCGATTGTAATTTCTCGCATAACCACTGACAACTAAAATAAGACAACGAAATCTGTCATTCGTCATGACATTGCACTTGATCCCTTATCAGTTACCGGGGTCAAGCGAAACCCCCGATTTCCCAAATACCGACGCACTTAATAAATAACTAATGCTGATAGTAGGAACCGCCAGCCGCTTTCACCTATTCAAAATAATGGACGATCCAAGTGGCCAACTGTCAATTCGACGGCCATTATGCAAGCCCATGCAGTCGTATTTAATTAAATCAAATAAAATTCACAGCTGGCTGTCGAGTTCAAAATTAAATACGGCCTCAGGCGACCGAGAGATGTCATTACTATGGGATGATTTCGAGCACTATATTATATGTATGTATATGGGTAGTAGTTTGGTAAACGTAAACCCGGTGGTTCGCTGGGAACCACGCGCCCTTCAACTAATAACAGTTGCCTCAAAGGGGAGTACTGCCCTTCACAACTATTATTATTCAGAGGAGGC
Organism: Drosophila fuyamai; assembly: GCA_018153365.1. Lineage (NCBI taxonomy): Eukaryota > Metazoa > Arthropoda > Insecta > Diptera > Drosophilidae > Drosophila > Drosophila fuyamai. Next base: position 5,641,305 of record JAECXW010000116.1, on the reverse strand, counting down.
GAGTCCTTAACTGAGGGTTAGATAGCAGGGTTAAAAAATAGGTCGCAATCGGAAACAGTGTTTATGCGAGTACCCCAAACAATGGTCATGATTACCATCGTTATGGAGTTCTCAATTTCTCTCCCCCGGCATTGTATTATTGTTGTGTTATTAGAAAAATTATACAAAATATATATACAGGCTGTTGAGTGAAAATTATATTAACACCCTGAGAGCGTGTCAATGGCCAAAGTCAGGCGTGTTGTGGATATCTCAAATTACTGGGTTTAGGATGGGAAATGGTATTGGAATGAGGATTTAGATTGGAAAACTGCAGTTAACGATTACATAATCGGTCTGTTGGCGGTGTCAAATGCTTGCCTGCCGGAATTCGCAATATTGTATAAATTGTGAGCCCCTTGAGCCATTTTGTTTGAAATTTGAGTTTCCGGCTGGAACTCGAAATGAGAATGTGATATGAATTCTTTTTAGAGCTGATTTCAGGTAGTCCTTGCCATTTGGCGTGTGTCATGTGAAAAAATGTTTTTGGCCAAATCCTTTAAAAAAATAGATTGTTCTAGGAATCCTAAGATGTACTGCTGTGGTCACAATATTAGCACAAAATGGCTCTAAGCAATATCTGACAGAATTTGTGTTATTAACTTCATAATATTAAAGATTAGGTATCAAAGGATAGTTTAATAAAAAAACACTGTATTTGTAATTTTTATTTACATTTACCTCTGCCTTTAAGACGAAATCTTAGAATTGTTAGTGCTATTATCTTGGCCCCAATTCACTATGGGGTATTTGCCCGATTTTTTGGAATAAATTAATAACTCGCGAACTATGTAACATATTTCGGTGAGGTTTTTTTTATAGTACTCTTTATACCTATACACACCTGTTGGAAAAGTAAAAGTATATCCCACCCCCTCCCCCCCCTACCAATTTTTTTTTATAACAAATTTTGCTCTATATGCTCTTCATTTTCAATTTCAATGTTGTAAAAAAAATCATAAGCGTTTTCTCCTTCATAATCATCAACATCTAAAGACTCGTCTCCAGGCTCATATTCGCATAATAACAATTAAATGACCTCTGGTGGAAGAGAACGCGCTTCTTATATTTCATTGATGAAATGTTGGGGTCCGAAGTATCCATGGCTCTTTGGAAAACATCTGTAAAGTTGGAGTTTCGACTGGGGGATCAACTTGCATGCTAACAAAAGGCAATACGTCATTTTTTTTTATTTTAAAGACCCTTTTGCTTATGCCACACTTCCTGCAGGGCTGCGTTTTTGGTCAAGAGATTGGTCCCTAAGAAATGAAATTACTCGAAAAGTCGCACGAGGCGCACAATCAGACAATATTTTCTGAATCGGCAATTAATGACTCTACAAAATGGATATAAACACTCTTTGAACAAAGTTAAACATTTTTTTAAAACTTTATTGAAAGTTAAACTTTCTTTCCAAAACCCAAACGAAAACATCACCTGCTAGATTTACAAATTGTTAGAATTGGACGCACATATTAAGCTAGATATAAGTATTTACACAAAGTAAATACCTGGAGAATTAGAAATCATTTCAAATTTGACTGTTTTACGTCATTTTGTTGCAGAGATAATGATTTGAAAGTGAGCTTCAAAATTAAGCAAAAAGTAAGCAAACCACGTGCGGTTGCAACAGCTGACTTTAACAGTTGGTATTAAAATACCAGACTTTTCAGTTAACATTTGCGGTATGTTAACGAACAGCATGATGTTTTCTTAATACATTTAAAAAAAAAATTTTGAATCGGCATACTTTTAAAAAATACATTTATTCCAAAAAATCGGGCAAATACCCCATAGTGCAATTGTATGCATCTGCATATGACACAACACAATTCTAGCAACTTGCCAGCAGAGATTTCAGTTAATAAAATGGCAGCCCACCAGCCGCACACAAAGTTTCCTTGAACTTTTAACAAAATTTCACGTTTCCATGGGTTTCCGGTCGGTGTTTTCTTCGCTTCTTTTTCCGCAAGAGGAAGACTTCCGCCGCAAGAAAAGCAAAATGTAATTTCATGGCTCGCTGAACGAATCCGAATACATGAGAGTTCAAAGTTTCAGCTTTTGGCCGGCCCAAAGGAGCGACAGAGACGGAGAGACAGAGACTGTCACAGGATGCTGGCAGGACTTGAAAGCGCAGGAAGTTATTTAATGAGATTTTCTTTGCGTCAAAGATAAGTCGAAGGAGCAATTCCGAAGCCTGCAATCTTGTAAAACAATATGCAAAACACGCGGGCGGGGCTGGTGTCTCTATCTGTGATTGTTATTGTCGAGCTGAGAGAGCTGAAAAGGATAAGCACAGGACGAAGGACGAACGACAATTGTTGCACACACTCGAAATTAAATTAACTTTTTTCGACCCTGTCCATTTTGGAGTGCCGCCGTCGCCTGCATTGTTCAAAACCAACTGCCGCTGACAGTTCCAAGTTCCAAGGGGAAGTTGGGCGGAGATGGGCGTTCGCATTCCGACCTGGCTAACCCACACAAGACCCACTAGACCCCTTGCAGAACTAGAGACAATCGACTCCACCGACTGCTCAAATATTGGCTTGGGGTCGCGGCACCAAAAAGAAACCATAACCGAAATCGAAAAACCAAAAACGAATACACAAACACAAAGCAAACAAATCGCAATCGAAATGAATGAATGGGGCAATGACGCAAGGAAAGCTCATTAGCCGCATGTCTTCAAGTTTCAGTTTTAATTTTGTACAATATCTCGGTGTGTCGGGGTGAAAAGATCTTTCTCTGTATATTTTTTCGGGGGTCTTGATCAAATAATTTTGCGGCCACTGCATGTTAAATATTTGTCAACATTTTAAGGCACTTTTCCATTGTTCCCCCTCCATATTCTCCTTTTTTTTATTTTACCCACTGAATCAGAAGCAGTTGAGTTGGCCACTTGAGATGTCCGTCGGAGTCATCAAAAGAACCCAGAGAAGCGAGTATGTGGCACACAGAGATGTGGTCAAGACCCGGGTTAAGCAAAGTAGCAATGATCCCGGAGTGATTTCAACTTTCCTCCTCGAGGGGCCTTGCCAACGGCTACTTATTACACCGCGGCCAACAACACATGCGTGTCTTCAATTCATGCCCAAGATCAGCATTTCCTTTACTCGATCTTTTAATGAATATTTTTTAATGGCGTACACTTATTAAATACCCTTAAAAATATTAAATTATGCATGGTTATTATTTTTTAAAAATTCTTTATTATATAAAAGTAATTTTTTAATTCAAAGCTACTAAAGAAATAATAGCAAACCTATAATATTTTAAAACATATATCTTCTACTGTCCAAGATTAAATGATGGGGATAAAATGTTATTCAAAATCATATTTTAAATTAAAGCTACTATTTTGAGTTTCATAAAATGGAAATATTAATATTAATTTTCTCATAATACCTTATGTATTTCGAAAATTTTCTTGAAAATCTTTTTAGCTTTAAAAAGATTAGATGCAAATTTATTTAATAATCTTTTTCTCTGTCGGCATTAGAAAGTATTCCTTACAAGGCCTTATTTTAATATTTGTTTATCCCTAGAATAATCAGTTTGTGTCTATATTTCTGGCATCATAATAGGGCATTTATAAATCCGCAGATCTCTTTTGATTGATTTCCATTTCTTGCTATGATTTCTTGTTGATTTTATTTCCATTGTTGTTGCCATGCTGCGTATGTTGCCTTGGCTGTTGATTATTATTGTGTGCCACTGTGTGCGCGCCTTTATATTGTTTGTATTGGACCGCCGCCTGTCCCTTTTCCTCCTCTCCCCATCCCTCTGCCCTACCGCCACCCCCTGCCCCACCCTTTCCACCATCAGGAGGCCGCTCAAGCGTGAAGAGAGCCAGTCAAGCCGACGACATAATGGACATGTTTCAGCTTTTGTTATTGGCGTGCACAGAAATAAAAGGTAAGAACTTTCTTTAAACCTATTACCTATCTGTTAGTTTATAAAATCAATTAAATAATAATTAGCTGGTAAAAAGAAATTTTTATTTTTTTAAATAGCTTTTCTTAAATCATTTAATGTTGAATTATCGTTCTTATTTAGGGTTATCTTATCAAATTATTTACAATTTTAGAAGTAATAATAATAATTTAAAATCAAATACTTTGTGGATTAAAATTTCTTTTAATTTAAATGATCTTATTTAAAAAAAAGTAAGCCCTATTTTAAGCATGATAGAATTTTTTGAATATTTTAGTTCCTTGTTAGGCTTTAATTTTAAGCATGGTTAAGCATATATGATATAGATATTTGATTTGTTCGCAGTTACATTTTAATATATTTCTCTCTGTGTAGCAACAACAACAAAGTAAGTTGTCATCTCCAGCGCTGCTCAACTAATTTGCATATTTGGTCGCAGTAAAAACACTTTATAAGTGGCCACCCAGGGCAGCTTGTCTTCATGTGTGAGTGTGTGTAAGCGAGTGTGTATATAGGCGTACTTTAAACAAAGTTAAAATGCGAGAAATTGGCCCTGCGCAAAACACCAGTAGCTCCACGGTAGCAGCAATAACTGCAGCAGCAGCAGCTACAGCACGGCAGCAACATCAACGGCGGCAGCAACTTCTAGCCATTTACTGTTGCCAACAACTGTAACCTGGCCAAAAAGTCAGCAGAACTGGAACTGCCCCCTCTTTTAGTGTGTGTGTGTGCGTATGTGTGTGTGGAGGTCCTTTCGCTACTAACACACATACAAAACCTCACACAGACAGACGGCTGCAGTTAGAAACTTGTTTCTTTTGGCCAACTTGTAAAACATTGTTGCCGCTTTATGTTCTTCTATTTTCAGAGTGTGTGTGTGAGAGGCATGGCTCCGCCTGTTTTTGTGGGCGGAGTCTCTTAAAGAGAGAAGGAGAATCTAATGGAAAGACTCTCAGAAAAACAGAGAGACAGAGAGGCAGAGCATTTCCGGCGAGCGAGAGATTCAGGCGCGCGCATTGTCGCTGCTTCTTTCGCACACGTGACTTGACTGTCTCGTTTGTTCAGTGCTCGTACTCAGTTTGTTTCAATTGCAATTATTTTGTAACATTCCAATAGGCCAGTGGGACCCACCGCCCCAACAAAATATATGTATATATTCTCTTTCCAACGTAGCAGGATATAAGCCATATTATGTAAAGGACTGCGTATAAAACACTTGCTATTTTTAATGATTTTTAAAATATCCCTTTTACATGAATTTGTGAATTTTTTAAAGTAACAGGTTAAAATCAATATATATTTTAACTAATTTGTCTTAGAAATTGATTCGAAATTTTTTATGCTAGGAATATATAAATATATTAATGTCATGGTTACTCGTATGTATAACAAAACTTGTTATAAAGAAAAACCCTGTACCATAATAAAGTCATTCAAAATGCTTATGTTTGAAAATTGTTTTTTTTTTTAAATTGTCATTTTATTAAAATTAATGGAAACACATCACACGGTCGAAGGCTGTTTATACCCGTTACTCGTAGAGTAAAAGGGTATATTGTATTCGTGCAAAAGTATGTAACAGGTAGAAGGAAGCGTTTCCGACCCTATAAAGTATATATATTCTTGTTCAGGATCACTAGCCGAGTCGATCTAGCCATGTCCGTCTGTCCGTCTGTCCGTCTGTCTGTCCGTCTGTCTGTCTGTCCGTATGAACGCTGAGATCTCGGAAACTATAAAAGCTAGAAGTTTGGCATTTTGCATGTAGATTTTAGGAGTTCCTACGCAGCGCAAGTTTGTTTCAAAACGGTGCCACGCCCCCTCTGACGCCCACAAGTCACAAGCTGTGGCCACAGTTTTGATGCTATTATGAAATTTTTTTTGATATGTATTTGTTTCGTCAATACCTATCGATTGGCCTAATAAAAGTTTGCCACGCCCACTTTAACGCCCAAAAACCCATTAAACGCTTAAGCCTGGCTAACGCCTACATTTTCGCTTTTCATGGCACAATAGCGCCATCTAACGGATGACTTTGGAACAGCTGGCCAAGGTGCTCAACAGAGTCAACGTTAATTCTCGATAAGGAGTTCTATTAAATGAAATTGCGATGGCTTTCATTTGTCAATACCGAACTATATCCCAAGAATTATGAAAATCAAATCAAGTTAGCCAAATTGGAGGTGTTCCCTGGGTACCGATTTTAACATAAAAATCGGGAGCTGATTCGAGCGGCGAAAAACATACAAGAAGGCATATTTATATTAAGTTGTTTAGTTGAGTAACGGGTATCTAATAGTTGAGGCACTCGACTATAGCGTTCTCTCTTGTTTTACTATCTTTTTAAAAGGGTACTATATTGATTAAGATTTCATCAAAAAGTAGTGTGGTCTACAACGATTTCTTAAATATTTCGACAGTACAAATATTAACCAATAAATATTTTGTAAAAAAAAAATTTTGTTGACTATAAAACGTCACTAAAATTACCAAAACACTAATTTAAGAAAAACTAATAGTAATTTTTAAGCAGGTATATATCGAATTTCTTCTTTGAAGGACTTTTAAAAGAAATTCGGGAATTCGGGTTGAATTTGTATTTTAATTATTTATCCTAAAACCTTGAGAACAAGCAATTTAGCACTCTTACGTTTTGTGCATTATTTCAAGTATAATGTACAAATAAACAATTATTTGTTTACCTGCACTAGGTGATTTTATTCATGGAGATTTTAGCACGCACTTCAGACATTTTAACAGCTGCAGCTGGAAATGAAAAGCAAGTGGCGATGTACCAGAAACCAAAGCCGAAACTTTATTTTTGGCAAGTGGGGTACATAAACTATAGGGGTCTGGTAATATTAGGTACACCTCAAATTTTAAAAAGCAACAACTGCGTTGCCAACTGTGTCAGTTAAATGTGTGTGTGCCAGTGTATGTTTTTGAGTGTGTGTGTGCTAACCATGCCAACCAGCAGCGAGGTCGCAACAACAACGCTTTTGGTTGGCTATTCCATTAGTACCGAAGCTCTCTCACACATAACAAAAAAAAGGAATTGTGAAACAAAGGGAAACAAAGAAAATGAAAGAAACCCCAAACAACCACCAGTGCACCACCACTGAAGCACAACCATACCATCACATCACCACACCACCACCATCACATGGCCAGCCAGTCCGGAGTGTTCTCCCTCCACGTTACTCATACGCCGCGTTGCCGTCGCCGCCGCCGCCTCGAGTGCACAATTTTGTATACAGTACCAAATTAGATTTGAAACTTTTTTCTTAATTGCCAGCTGCTCTGCCGCCGTCGACGTCGCCGCCAACGCCGCTGCCAACAGGCGACGCCGACGCAGGCAGCTGCGCCACACAAAGGTGGTTGCAACACTCTCTGAACCTAAATCCAAATCCGAGTCCGTATCCCCCAGATATATCCCGTATATACACACATAGCCGCGTGTACTTTCAACCCTCGTTCGCAGCCGCTTTTGTATTGGTAAATGTTGCCGCTTGCCGCCATTGCTGAACGTCGCCGTCGATTTTGCTGCCGTGCGCTGTGGCCTTTTGGCCAAAAAGTTGAATCAGTTGCAATCGAGGGCTCAGTGTGTCATGTCGTCAGCGCGCGTGGTTCCTTAAAAATATGTCTTACCTATAAAAAACGGAATAAAATTGTTAATAAATACAGAAAACAAAAAAATATAGAAAACAATAAAACTATACAGAACTAAAAACTATACAAAATAAAAACCCTAGTGAAGTGTGTGCTTAGAAGTGCTTAACTTCAATTAAAGTAAAATATAGTTCACTAATCCACAATCGCTATGAGTCTGCCGTCGGGTGTGGACATGCAGAATTTGATGTCCCAACATCCGGTCCTCGGAGCACTGCCACCTGCTTTTTTCCTGAGAGCCGCCTCCGAACGTTATCAAAGGACTCCCAAATGCGCCCGCTGCAGGAATCACGGAGTGGTAGGTCCTTCGAGACATTACCATCTGGAATTTGGGACTTACGCTCAACGGATTTCCGTTTTTTTCAAACCCTTGCAGGTCAGCGCCTTGAAGGGCCACAAACGATATTGCCGCTGGCGGGATTGTGTCTGCGCCAAATGCACGCTAATTGCGGAACGCCAACGGGTCATGGCTGCTCAGGTGGGTTTTACTAAGAATTAGAAGAAATTATGTTTAAATATTTGGACAAATCAAAATTTAGCTTATGGGCATAATAATCATAATCAATCAAAAATCTGTACTCAAGCAACTCCTTAGTAAGCTCTTTGTTGTTTTAAAGTAGTACAAGGATATGATAGAGGAATATGATTACTTTTTAAATCAACTTTCACATTTTATGATACTTTTAATAACGTTATTTTTCAAAAATATGTACAGATCATTGAATAGAAGCTTAATTGCTAGCAATTCGATTAAAAGCTTTTTATAAATAAATATATAAATATTATACGGAGAAAAGGTTTTCATTTCATTTAAATAATTTAAAATTATAAGCATTTTTTAAAGTACAATTAAAAATGAAAAAACTTTTCTAACCTGAGATTAAACGTCGGATTTGGTGTAACGTTATTACCAAAATATTATTTAGCAAACCATAGTAAAATTCTAAGCTAAGTCTGGTCAGTTTTTCCACTTTATTCAGCAGCCGATGGTTTAATCAAGTTCCCTGTTACACTTCACTGATCAAAGATCCGTTTTCCACCATTTCCCTCCTTTTTGCAGGTCGCTCTTCGTCGCCAGCAGGCCCAAGAAGAGAACGAGGCCCGCGAACTGGGTCTCCTGTACACCTCGGTTCCTGGCCAGCAGAATGGCAGCGACAGTGCCACGCCCACTCCGCACAGTCCCAACCACAGTGGCAGCGGAGGATCGGCCAGTGGAGGATCCGGCCAGAATGGCGTCTTTCACGGCGGGATTCCCTCGCCACCGAGCGACGGCTTCGAGGCCAGCTCCACTCCCAATCACCACCAGCAATCGCAGCAGCAACAGTCGCACCACCAGCAGCAACACAGCCACAACCACCAGCACCAGCAGTCCCAGCGATTCAATGGCAATGAATCCGACACGGATGGACGCACCCGTTCCGAGCACCTCAGCGTGGGTTTCTCGCCCACGAGAACCGAGTTGGACGAGAGTCCCGGTAAGTTCAAGAAACAATATTGCAAAGATTACACCGAAGAAATTCGTTGTTTTGTATTAAAAAGTACGGTCACTTTTAGTTCTGATATTGGAAAAACTATTATTCTGACTTGATTCTTTTAAAAAAATTTGTAGTCTTTAGAAATTTGCTCAATGGAGTGTCTGTTTCCTTTTTATTATTTAGACTTGGTTATTTTAAAAATCCGTGGTCCTTACAAAGTCTTACATACTTAATTTAAATTTTCTCCGTGGAATGTTTCTCTTTCACTTTCACTTTCAAATTTTATTTAATTTCGCTAGTTAGAGTTTTCGCTTAAAAGAGTACACGAATATAAAAATTTTTCCAATAACCTTCGGTTAAATTCTAAATCTATAGCATAGTTGCCTTTATATATAACTCAGTGTAAATAATCCGGAGGAAGATGTAAAACTAAATTTTATAAAATATATTATATTATAGTATAAATTTTACAAATTAAATTATTTTCTGTGTAGCCCCTTAAAAAGCCCTTTACGACTGGCCTCTTGCAAAAGAGGGCTTAAAAACCTTGGGGCAAGTGAAAAGCGCGTTAAGAAAAATTTGTTTTCGATTGTTAAAAATTCAGCGGTGCATAAAGTGCCACACTCGCGGTTGCATGTGCATAGCTGCATGTGTGCAAGTGGCGAAGTGGTGCTGGTGTGTGGGGCGTAGGTGTTGTTTTGACAAAGATTTAGCCACCCAAGCTGCAGTCCTGCACTTTGCTAAACAGCGCGTGAAAACGTCCTGGAGTTGCGATTAAGTTAACGGGGGAACCAGGAGCTCAAATGGCAACAATTAAGTTAAAGTCCTCGTTAAGAAGTCGGTACTTGATTTGGCTTCACCATTTAAGAGGTGTTTTTAAATGTAGGGACGCTTTAATGAACAAAATAAAGAAATATAAAAATGCTATGCCTTAACACAATTTTAAAAAAAAAAACCCTCAATTTCTATTAATAAACGGGCTCATTTTTATAAAAAATATAAGAAAAGAAAACTGAATGTATCAAAAGACACTTGCATAACAAAACAAAGTTTACCACCCAACTGGTATAAAACCCCGGCAACATCATCTTGTCTTCTATTATATTCTTAACAATAGCAAAACAATAAATGTTATTGTAACATTATCCAATATTATTTGATATTATCCCAACTAAGCCAATCATTTCTAACCAGATCATCGCAGCCAGATTGCCTTACCATCCTAACTCAAACTCCTTCCCTTATTAAACGCCAAACAGTATCAAAGTCTGTCGAGAATATCGCAGACCTTTCGGCCTCACCCACTCATTAGGACTATCTGCTGTCCTGGGGGTTAAGACAACCCCATGCTGAGGGTCCTGGCAGGGACGTAACGTGAGATACTTCCCCGCCGCCTCACTTGTCTTTATTTGTTTGCCTTTTTAAAGGACGTTGTTTTTTCTGTTCGTGAAAGAAAAACACACCAGGATTCTCACGCGAATCAATCGAGAAAACCTGTCTATTTAAGTACCAGACTCTTTATTTGCACTGAAATCCAAGACGATTTCACGCTTGAATTTTTATTTTCGGTTACAGAGTTCGGTATTGGGTATTGGTATCCACGCACCCTCGACTTAATTAAATTTTCACTGCGGCTTCGTCAACTGCAAAATCAAATAGACGCGAAAAAGAATCAGAGGTAGATGAAAACAAAAAAAATATCATATAGCTTGTTTCATTTGTGAAAAAAACAGCAGGTTGTCCCAGGTTGTCATGTCAACGTATCCCGATCTCCTTGCTCCATCCACCTTTTTTATTTGCGATTCCCCTGATTACATTTTCCCATTTCTACATTTGATACTTTTATTTGCTCTGAGCTGCCAAGTGGAAAACCGCACAGTTTCCACTTGCTACCTGGGCCACTCACTGAGGGTATAACGATATCTGCTTTTGGGAATACATTAATTCAATGAAAACTAGCGTTAGAGAAGAATTGTTAGAGAAGAATTGCATAATAAGAATAAAAAATCTAGACACGTAATTATGTGATAAGTTCAATGATAGTTCGTAGTTAATTCTGAAATGAAAATACGGATCTACCAGTTTAAGTACATTTTTAAGTAGTTAAAAAGTGTTAAATGTTGGAATTCTGAATCATAACTGTCTTGTTTTAAAAAAATATATTATATTTATGTACATATCCGTAATTATTGTTAGCGTTCCGAAATAACATTATAGAAGTCATAAACGACGTGTTAAATTACCAATAAAATTGTTATTCAAAAAATCAAAATGTGAGCCATTAAATATTTTTCTTCCTTTCGTTTGCGTAACTCATGACTAATATGACTTTATTTTTGATTTCTTCTTGCAGTTTCCAAGCGTGGAGCTGCCTTGTCAAATGAAACAGACCAGGACACGGGCTCCGAGTCCGGATCACCGAGCAGTCCCCGGCCAAAGGTTGCAGGACTCTTTAATCTGACCGCCAGCTTGTCGCCCGCCCGCACAGGACCGCCCAGCTCTCCGGAGTCCGATTTGGATGTGGACTCGGCGCCGGATGAGGCCACGCCAGAGAACTTGAGTCTCAAGAAGGAGGACAGCCAATCGCCGCCAAATACGCCCGCCGAAAATCTGCATTTGCTGCGATCCTTTAGCAGCAGTCATGCCCCGGGCTTCCTGCCATATCACCACACGCAGTTCCTGGCCGCCGCCGGCCTGCCCACCCACCACCACCCACCGGCGCACTCGCCGCACCACCAGCAGCAACAACAACAACAGCAGCATCAGCAGAACCACATGCCACAGCACCACCAGCAACAACAGCAACAGCAACAGCAGCAGCAGCAGAGATCCCCCATAGATGTCCTGATGAGGGTGTTCCCCAATCGCCGGCGCAGCGATGTGGAGCAACTGATGCAGAGATTCCGTGGCGATGTCCTCCAGGCCATGGAGTGCATGTTGGCTGGCGAGGATTTGGGTCAGACACCGCCGCAGGTTCCGCCCTCACCGCCCTTCCCCATGAAGTCCGCCTTCTCGCCCTTGGTACCGCCCTCTGTTTTCGGATCCCCAACACACCGCTACCATCCCTTCATGCAGGCGCACGCCAAGAGATTCCTGACCGCCCCCTACGCCGGAACTGGATATCTTCCGGGTGTGCTCAGTGCGGCGGACATCGAGCAGTCGGAGTCCAATGGAGCGGGTGGCATCGGGCTGGATCGCACCAGCAACGCCGGGGATTCCCAGGATTGAGGCAGCGAGGCTGAGGCCAACGGCTCTGCCGTCTTCAGGCCTTTCGAGTAAGATTTCCTTCTAGGCTGGAAAAAATTAAGCACTTCTAAAGTCAAGAATGAAATGTCTAAATACGCAGGGTGTAACTTGGAAAATCATTGCTTAATTGCAATCTTTCTTTCTTCAATTTTTAACAGAAAGGTTTCGATTCTCGAAATCTTCGTCTTTCGGCCTTATTTGATTTTTATTATTTAACTTATTTAAAACAGAATAATTTCTTGATTTTAGAACCATATCTTACACCCGATTTGTCCTAGCTATGCCTAAAACTAAGTGTAAATTATATTTGCCCATTAACTTCTAGCACAAGTATTGTAACATAGAAACCATAATATTAATATGTTTAATGAATTACAAATTAAGAAAAGCATACACTCGATCCCAGTTAAGAGCCATAAGATTTATTTGTTTAGCTGAAATTAATATAAAAAAGATGAGATTATTGTGTAAGGGATTGTTCGATCACAACCAACTAATTGAGATATCCATGTGTACCATATAAATACGAACATATATAAATATATTAAATATTATATTATGTCTTAGATAAAGTACATTTCAAACACTGTGTTAAAGTATTTAATAAATCTACAAAATAATTCAATAAAATTAAATGAAGCAATTAAATTACTTTCGGTATTTTCTGGGAGATTCTTGGGGGTGATTTAGAATGGGAAATTACCACAGAAACGTAATGCAGTTATATAACACAATAAATATTTAATTTGTTATTGGAAATGTAACAATCAAAAGAACATTTGCATTGCCAAAACAAATCTGTGATTCGACAAATAATGGTTCTATTGTTTTGCGAAACGTTTAGTTCATCCCTCTATTGATTTAAATCGCTTAGAGCCCCAATTAAATCGCTTTGGCCTGCATTAAATGCCTTTCTAATAGACCAATTAATACAAATATTTAATTGAAAGGTACTAATGTTTGACAAACGCACAAGACCCAAGGGCTGGTTAAGTAAATATTTAATTTTCACAGCACGTAATTTATAATCGTGAGAAATTGGCCAGGGAACAATGGCCTTCACACAAACACCCCCAACCGATACAAAACAAGAGAGAACGCTATAGTCGGGTGCCCCGACTATCAGATACCCGTTACTCAGGTAAAAGGAGTGCGAGGGAGATGGAGATAGAAACTTTGGTCACGCATAACTTTTTAACGAATGGTCCGATTTGAAAAATTTCTTCTACATTTCGATAGGTATTGATAAACACAATAAAACTGCATTTTTACTTTTCCGAAATATTTAAATTTTTAAAATCGTATATAAGCGATTGTGGGCGTTAAAGGGGGCGTGGCACCTTTTTGAAACAAACTTGCGCTGCGTAGGAACTCCTAGAATCTGCATGCAAAATGCCAATCTTCTAGCTTTTATAGTTTCCGAGATCTCAGCGTTCATACGGACAGACAGACAGACGGACAGACGGACAGACGGACAGACGGACAGACGGACATGGCTAGATCGACTCGGCTAGTGATCCTGAACAAGAATATATATACTTTATAGGGTCGGAAACGCTTCCTTCTAGCTGTTACATACTTTTGCACGAATACAATATACCCTTTTACTCTACGAGTAACGGGTATAACTACTGCATGAACGACCACCCACGATTCGAAAATCCCAACTGGTCATCACAATGAACCAAAGGGCCAAATAATAATGCGAAGCGTTAATCCGTATCATCATTATCTATTTGCCACTATTTTGAGGGCAATGCCACATGACCCCCGAAAAACACCAGGAAAACTATTCCGCATGGCCGTGTGCGGAAAAGTGTGAAATCCTTTTACACATAAACGGTTCGAGCTGTTTTTGTTTTCCCCATTCGGACACACGACACGATAAACCAAATTATAATAAAACTAATGCCCACAAACTCGCACACATGACCAGCACATTTCCAGAAACTTTACAATGGCCAAAGGACTCCCCGACTCACACCCACGAAGGGACAATAATATCGGTTACACACATGCCGAGTGCAAATTACAAAACTATTTTCCAACATGCGACTGAATGGATAACAAAATTAAATTATTGGATATCAATTTGTCCATTGTCCGCCTTGCCAAACTCGAAAAGTCAACAGCAACAAGGATGGCAGGATGTGTGACCAGCTATATCAGCCTAACCAGTCCCATTCCTCCCGTATTTATGTGCCCGAGCCGAACAATGGGCTCTATGTACCATTGTCAGGGTCCAACAATGCCGATGGGTTAGGATAGCGAAGCCACAGGATCCTCAGGTCGAGTGGACAATGGTCGACATAAAGGCAAAAAGGACGAGGGGAGAGCGGGAGGAAGAGGGAGGTACAGGACACACTGGTGAGCCCGGCCAGTCAGTCAGCCGCTCGCTGGAGGACGAGCTGTCGATAATATCTTAGAGTAGCAGCGGCCCATGTAGTTATGGACTAACAATGAAGCTGGAGGAGAGCCAAGAGCAGTGATGATACTTTAGCTCGCAGCTCTTATCTCGGAAGACAACGGTTTCTTTTAAATTTTGAAAATAAAGAGAACCCTGATGGTATTTAAATTCCTCTTATAATAAAAATCACTAAATGGTTTTGTCTAACTTTATTTAATTTTTAAAATTGTAACATTTGTTAGTCTGAGTTGTATATAAAAAATCCTTATAGATTTCCCTTAGTTTATTTATAATTTTGATTTTTAAATGGTCGGATTTAAATTTAATTAAAACCGTAATTCCATAATATTTAAATATTACTAAATCCCAAAGAACACAGAAAAAAAATAACAAAGTTATAATTTTTTTAATTTCTTTCTCCGATTCTTTCTATTGGAGCTGTATGATTTAATCGCCCGATCATTCTCGTTCCGAGCTATGTATATACTACCTGCAATAGAAAGACAACTTTTGGGAAAGTTTCTAACAGATGCTTTAAAATTGAGGGACTAGTTTGCCTAGAAATGGACGGAGGGTCTGAATTTATAATACCCTCTGCAAGGGAATACAAATTCATAAAGTAAATGGCCAACACAAACAATATTATATGGATTAGTTATTAAAACTGTTTTTTATGAAGTCTCCCCTATTTCTCAAAAAATAGCCAACTGTCCGCTCAAAAATAGACATCACTGGCTAAGCAGAAGCATTCACAGGAGCAGCAGGCAACATGCATATGCTCCTCGAGTGGCGGCACAAAATGCATACAATGTCAGGCATGGAAATTCTTGATAATAGACAATGAATTAATAGCAGGCGGTTACACGAGGGGGAGCCAGTGAGCCAACAAACAATCCCATCCAATCCAGCCAACCAACAGACCAGCAAATCGACAGATCAAACCTCAGATAGAGCCCAAAGGCAATGGGAACAAAGTACAACAAATTGCAGGAGTTATTCGGAAAGGGGTTTCGCCTGATTCTGCTGGCAGATGGCACATGCTTTTTGCGGCCTCCAGAAGTGCCGTGTCAATTAAAAAACAAACGAGCGGCAAGCTCTCCGCAAAGAAACGCCCAAGAAGTGGCCCACCCCAAGGCCAACAAAAACGAATCCTTCCCAAAAGGGTTACTTAACAGCTTAAGATTAACCGGGCATATGTTTTTCCTGGCTAATTCGAGGGTGGTCTGCCAGAGACTTCCCCCCGGGCATTAGTTTCACTTATTTGTTATTATTTGCTTTTCCACATTTCGAATGTCGAAGACCCGTGATCACAAGACGCAGCGACTCATTGGGTAACCCAACCTGCGGCTTGTCAATCGGAGGGTCAGAGGCCATATAGCAACAACTAATTTGGCAGCCCCCAAAAAACCAACTCCTCCCCCAAAAAAAATAAACAAGCTGTTTTGTTTTTCCAACAGACAGCGCGGGGAAACAGCCGAAGGATGAGTAAAAAAAAACCTAGAAAAGAAAACAAATTCCATTTCAAGTAGCAAACGCGTAAAGTAGGTGGCCCAGACCTTTTTGCCCAGACTCAAACACACAGTGCAACCAGCTATGAGAAAAGACAATTTAAAAGGGAAGGTTGATTACCATTTGAACATATTAATTGGTAGATTATGCCCTTAAACAAACAGAATATGATATAGTCGATTTTAGGCAGCTATAAATTATGAAAAGAACCATAAAAAGTTTAAATGGTTGAAAGATTCACTTTTACACTCAAGAAACCAATCAATCTACATTTAATATATCGGCACATTATTGTACTAATTTTACAAAAATGACATAGCAGCGATTTAAATGAAATGCATTATATTAGGTTGCTGATTTCGAAATACAAATTACTCTTTTAAGCCTGAATGTTTTTATTTTGGCTTAATTTTCGGAAAATAAATGATTAAACCTCTAATGAAAAATGTTATGTGAGCTGTTAAATATTGAGGTTCGTCTTTTCTCTGCGGGACCCTTTTTGGCTAACTTACAAAGAAACAAAAAACCTAGAATAATATATTTGTTCAAAAGTCCTGATCATAATTTTACAGGCTTTACAAACGTATAAATTTATTGATTGAGTTTTTGATAATTTAAATACTTCGCTATGTAATTAGTTAAAAAAGTTTTAAAAATGAAGTTATATAAGCAGACATTTCTGGGAATTGTTGATTTAAATAAAATCAGCTAATTTAAAAATGTTCTCCTCTTCCACCACTGTGCTTAGATTTATTTGTGGTCGGGGCAGTTTGTCAGTCAGTCACAGTCGCAGTCGCAGTCGCAGTCGCAGTCGCAGTCGGCTAATAAGCAGAGAGTCCATCGGAAATAGTGAAACCTGCGCGGTTTGTTGGGCAACTGCCAAAACGATGAGAAATCAATTTTTTGGATTCATTTTCGGATCGCTGGGGTTTGTTTTGCTTTTGATTTTCGGGTTGTTAGTTGTGTTTGCCGCCCAAGCAGCCAACACATGATACGACCATTTGATTTCCATGTGCGCATCTGTGAGTCGTGAGTACGGATGGGCATGTATTCGAATGATTTAATACAGTAGCTGGGATGGATGCCTAATGGCTCACCCCGAAGACCTGTTCTTTGATGCACTCATGCGCGGTTTGTTTACACAAAATTAAAAATTCATAATTTACATATTGTGTATGTGTGTATGTTATCGTAGGTGTTTTTCATACTGATGATTTTTTACATTTGCTTGGGCCTGCTCAATAGGAGCTGTTCGGTTCTTCTTTTATCCCAGCCGACATGTCAAACAAAAAATTGTGCCCCTCTTTATGGAAATATGTCGCTGATGGCAACTGTACCTTAGGATGTTTTTAATGCTTTTCAAAACCCACCCAAACTATGGGAGTTGAGGAGTGCTAAATGGATTTTAAATAGCGTGGGATGGAATCGGGGTTGTTGCACTCCATTGTTTGCATTGCCACGATCCTCGTCAAAAGTTTTGATTTTGGTTTTTCAACTGCCTAAATGTCACGTGTAGTCCTCGTCTGTCGCCTGTCTCTGCGGTTGACATGAACGTGTGATTCCGGGAGGGAAGTGGTTGGGTGGTGCAGTGGTTCAGTGGCTCAGTGGCTCGGTGGCCCAGTGGTTGCGATTGGCCCGGCCGTGTTGGGGTTAACCGAGTTAAGAGTGCGATAAATATCTAAATGCCGTCATTTGCCTCATCAAGGGGCGTTGATGTTTATCCAACAGTGTATTTGTTTGTTTAATTGACAACGGATTGGGCTGAGAGTGTGTCGAGTCCTTTGTGCAGGACACGTGGAATGCTGCGGTGTCGGTCAGGTCCGATCTGACGTGGTTCTGCGAATAATTGGCACGCGTGAACCAAGTGAGATGGTTGCTGATTTGGATATAATGCACTTTGTTTGATGTTTTTAAAGGGATCAATTTATATACAACAATTTATAATAATAAGAATTACTGCAGGCACTTTCCGATTATTGGTGTTTCTATAATTATGATGATCAAAAATTAAAAAACCATAAGAAATTTCAAAAGTCAGTGGAGCGAATAACACTAACTTCTTATTGTGGATACCAAATATAATTTAATTTGTTCCAATTACATTTCAGTTAACCTTGGGTAACAATGGCGCATAGCTCCTCCAACACCTCAAAAATAAATTGCATTACAACAGAAATGCCCGACACTAAAAAGCAATTCTCTCCACTATATCCCTGCACTTGAGCCACAAAAGCCGGATAAAAAACAAACCAAGTACAATATGCAAAATAAATGCTCAAATAATAAAGCGAGCAGGAGCAACCGGAGAACGGAGCACGAAAATGGCAACGTAACTCAAGAGCTACTCCAAAAACGAGCGCAGGAACAAAGGAGCAGCCCAAAAGTGAAAAGGACGAAACAATGCAGACAGCTGACACACACGCTGGCAAAGTGTGCAAAAAAGCATTATTTAAAATAATATTAAAATGAAGCGTTAGTAAAAATAGCCAAAAGAAAAGTCAAAAGTTTTACAAATGGAAAGGAAATAAAAATGGGAAGTCACAGCTAAAAAGTTGTACGGACCAATTTGGGAATTTTATGTTTTATCTGGAGAAAATATCAAAATAATTGGCTATATTGATGCGCTTACCCATTAGCAATCTTATAACTCTGTCTGATTTATGTAATTTAAAGAAATATTTATTTCAATGGCCAAATTATAACTCTATCATTCAAAAGGATATTACAGATAACATCTTCAAAATGTCTTATATATTTAACTAACTAAAAGCAATTAAACCTTAGATAAATTGCTAGAACAATAATACTGTTTCAATAGCATTCAACTTTTTTCTGTGTAAAAAGGACACTGGAGGAGGATGGGGTCGTCAGTGAGGCGACAAACGGCCAGCGGACTAAATAAAAAATAATAATGGAAGTTATACATTTTATTTCACAGACGAATGGCAGCAGGACAGCCAAGGACCCCGGGTCCTGGACTGGCTGGCAACCCCTTTGGAATGTTGACAAGCAGCAGCAACACAAAAAATAAAAAATAATCAAATAAAACTGAAAAGGATTCTCTTTTGTGCGCTTTGTTGTTCGAGTAGTTTTCTGTTTTCCCTCTGTATGCGTGAGCTCAAAGGAAATAAATGTATTGTATTTGGAAGCGCAGCTACAAATAAAATTTTAATCAAAATGTAGTTGAGTGTTGAAGGGTTGTTCTGCGATTGTGTTCCAAGTTCTCCGCGTATATAAGTGTATGTGTGTGTGTGTGTGGATTGTTTCTGTCAATCAGCAGCTTCAGCTTCTTTTGTTGCTGCCGAAGGATACAACTGATATTGATTTCGAGTTTGCCGCAAGCACAAAGGACTCGGAGACCAGGAACGGCAGCCAATGGGAAAAGTTTCGAAGAAATGGTATACAATGGCAGCCGGAAATACTCACCAATACTCGGGCACAGCACTTTCAGCATAGTTTCATAATTGCGAGCAGCAATGGCGCTGAAATGGAAGTCCGCATGTCCCTGACCACTTGGCACTACAACGCCCCCTTGGCCCAAACACACACTCCCGTTCACATTCTTAGGGAGGGCTTTGCATGCACACAGTCGGGGTTAGAAAGTAAACCACTATTCGGTTTCTCTGCAATGGCTTTTTAATTAAAACAAATTACAGCCAAAAACCGGTATAGAAATAAATGTAGATAAAATAAATAACCTATGCATGCGTTAATTTCTCAATGAGGTATAAGTCCTTTTCTTTGTAGTGCAAATTAAAAAGGGTTTAAGTAGAGTCTAAATATAAAATCAGCAACATTTAAATGTATAAATTTGATAAAAATCAAAATGCAATAATATAGTAAATGTTTTAAAATCGAATAGGTATTCAAGTAATTTACCATTGTAATACAAAATTATGTTGATATATACCCTCAGCACAGGGCCTTTTATATTTACAGTACAATAAAAAATTATATTAATGCCGAGTTGTTTTAGTAAGGTTATGCAATTATGTCTTTGTCAACAAAGAAACAAAATTTGATGTTCATACAAAATATTCATACAAAATATTAATATTTTCCTTTTAGATACTTTAATCTACCTTTGCTTTAGTTAAAAAAAATAAAAAATATTTTAAAGTTTCAAATTATATTTCAGACAGAACTTCGATTTTTTCAAAAATAATAATTTGTCGGAGTTTAAATGTAATATTTGACCAGTTAAGACTTCAATTTCGCCCGCATCTGTGAATGCGGACTTGAACATAGTTTGCGTTGTTACTTCGTCCTGTGAGCGGCATGCGACATGTTTCTCTACCAGTGGAAGGATATCCAGGATATCCAGCTTCCATCTCTCCCAGCTGGTGGCGAATTTCATTTTAATGCTTGTTGGCATTGCACAGCTACGGGGGGTGAATATGGGCTATATGGCAGGGACCGATTTCGATCCTCCGGCCAGACTGAAACTCAATTAAAATGGCATTTAAATCATGCGAACTTCTTGTTCTGCCTGCGCCCAACACCCCGGTGGAAAATTCTTCGGCAAGTTGCCTCAATCGACTTGACTTGTGGGCTTTTGTTTGGCATTTTTCGGCCTGGAATTGTTAATAATTTGTAATGACACGCGCAGTTAACCGAATGCCTTCTGCTAATGGTTATCGCTTCCCAAAGCGTAACCGATTTATCCGGCACACAAAGGATGCACTCCAGATCCAAACAGCCCCTGCATCCTTTCTCTCTAACTCTTGCCCCGAGAGCACTGGCCTGAAAATGGGCACATGTCTGCAATTTACGCAGATTTTTATTCAAATTTTGTTTAGTGTATAAATTGCTGTAGCAAACAAAAACGAAAAAAATGCGGAGAAGAAACCGAAAAAAAGATGCGGTTGGGAACAGAAAAATATTTCATATTGAGGTTTAATTTGATCTTAGTGAATTGAATTTAGTTTGAAGACTTTCAAATGCACTAGAAAATTGAGGAATATTTGTAATGTATTTAAAATGTATTTTCCCAAAATGATTATAAAATCATTTAAATCATTTATTGAAAAGATTGTAACACCTATAATACATTATATACATTAGTGAAAATAAAGTATAACTTAAACTTTTTGATATTGTCGTAAAATTAAACAATCTTAATGAACAACAATATTTTTTTCACAAAAAAATATATATATATAAAAATTTTTTTAAAATCTTTTCTTTTTAATTTGACTTTTATAAATTCAATTTCGTGATTTTATCAATAAAATGTAAGCTTCATCTAATGTATGGTGTATCATTTATAACTCAAACATCGTGTGCAACTTCTGAGGCCCTTAAAAAGTGTCTTGAATTAAGAAATAAAAAAGGATATCAAGGACATTAACGACTCTTCATATAGCGACCGCAACTATGCCAAATGAGAGAATAGAAAAGAGGCAAGACGAGAAAAAACACATTTGCATATTTATCTTTTTTCGGTTATAAGCGTTGGCTGCTAGCGGGTAGCTGCTATAACATTAGCATTTCTCAAAAGGATAATGCGCCACCATCACCTCCTTCCCAGTCCCATTCCTGCCGAAGTCGTTTGGCATTTTTCCGCTGGCATCCCCACGTACTCCATTCTCCAAAAGGGGGACTTCGTCTAAGGGGTTTAAACGGGTGACAACCATTTGTTTTTGGGCATGGGAACAAGGCGTGTGCATGTGCTTAAGGGCCTCGTTAACAAAGTTATTTTGTCTTTTATCGCCCGCTGCTCAGTTCTCGGCGATGTCAAAACATAACAGGCATTTCGATTTGACGTCATGCGTGTGACATAGTACAATTTATATCCTGGCTCGTGTTGGCATCCCCGGCGTATGAGCAATGTGAATGGTAGTTGCCTTGTCATTCTGTTGCAGCTGGTTCCCACCAAACACATATATATACTTATATATGTATATAGAGATGTGTTTAGTAAATAGAGGAACAATTCCTCGCACGGCCCCGCCCACACGCACAATTAATCTTTTGTCGAAGCACTTAATTGAATTGCCCCTGCCAGGCCAGCAAATATCAATTACCACCACAATTATCCACACAAAGGACGTGGAGAAGGAAGTACTCCGCATTTAATTGAATTACAATTTCATAAAAATCCCCAAGAGATAGATTCTGTGGAAATCGCTTAGGTTGGGTGCAGGATGCGGTTGAATTGCAGGGAAATTTAAGATGCCGCGCTTGCGCACACAACTCAAGACCCCAATCGCAATTGGCATTGGTTTCTGGTTCAGTTTGGTATCGCTATCGGTATCGAATAATGAAGAATGCTTACAACTTTTTAACACATTGCACAAAGAAGACGAACAAAGGATCTCGCATACCACACAATAAATATACATATAGCGCAGTTCATTGTGGGCACTCGCGTGTTCATTGTGATTCCGATTATTGAAATGCGCACATAATGCCAACAAAACGAAGTTATGAGCAAAGTATACATGTACAATACATAAGTTTATACCTTCAAGTGATTCGCGCCGCTTCTCCATTGTGCTGCTGGCTCTTCGAAGCCCGTCGAATCGCCCCGAAACGCAGGCGCAGCCCTCCCGTAATGGCCGCCGATCCCAATCTAAAGAACACTGTGAAAAATCACCTCTTTAATTGGGAATTTAGCTACTGATCAATAAAAATATTTGAATTTAAAATTTAATATCTATACTTTTTGAAATAGTTTAGATTTACAAAATGGGCATTCGTAATGTAAGTCAATAATGCTAAATTAACAATATATGACAAATTCTACTTATTAATGGTTTTTCAATGGCTACAGCTGATTTTATTCTTACTTCACTCGTGAGAAGATGTTTAAGCTTTTAAGAATTTTACAAATTATCTAGAGGATCTTAACATAATATTTTTTCTTCTTGTAATTTCGAATTTCTTTAATTTATACCTTATAAACATTAGGTATATTCTTTTACCAAAAGAATCTTTTTTAATATACAATCTAAAACCTTTTATTTTATAATTTCATATTTAAATAAGCATTTTACAAATCTAGGAAAGTAAATGCTTTAACAAATTTTTAAAAAAGTACGAAAAGTTACGTATTGTAGGATCAATAAAATAATTTGTAACATTATGACACCGAATTTGTTTCAGATTTTAACAACATATTCCCGATTTTATATTAAATTTAAATTTCAGTGCAAAAAGAGCGGGGGCTGGCAGTCGAAGTCGGAGAAGCTCCGGGAAGTACACTCACTTCCAGGAAATTTAATCCTTAAATGCTGCATATAATATACATTAAAATCGTTTTGTGCTTGAGTCGCGTCCACTTCAAATGTGACTTAAAATGCAGGCAGATGGAAAAACGTTTTATGTAGCTAAATGAGTTTCGAAATTGTGGGGAATAAGACCCTTACTTTAAACACGTTAAACAGTTTTTATTTTTATTAATATATTTTCTCAACGGTTTTGCAGACATGCATATATAGGAAAATTTAGAAATATAACATTTATAACTAGAGGCATAATTATCGTCCTTATCCTAAATGATTTTTATGCATATACTGATATACTCCGTTTTGTATAATAGGGTTCTTTAAAGATAAATTAATAACCTCTCTTGTTTTCTTAACATTTATTAAATATTAAATACGTTTTTCATTTATATTCTTATGTACATTTTTTTATTTAAATGAGGGGTCTTATACTATTAGTTTTATATTTTATAAGACAAGAAGATAATGAGATAATGATTGAATAAAAGGTAAAGCTTTAAATGATCAAATGACAAAAATCTTTTGTAGAGTTTGATAGTCCATTTACCAACTTAATTTGTATACTAATATGCGTGGACCTTAATTGTCGAAATAAACTCCCTATAGCTCCATTATGTTCCTCATCCCTTGCTTCATCCATCATTATTAAGCAATGTCATAATCTACATTTAATAAATATAAGATAAATTTCAATTTTCAATGATTCGCCGCCACCAGCCGCAACTTCTTCCGCCCACAACCGCCTGTTTTGCTCCATACAATAGCACTCGAACATAATTCAAAATGCCAGTAAAACATATTTTCCAAGCTCGAGTTCAGTGGGGAGACAAGGCATTTGTGCAAAAGTATTTCAAGCGAAAAATCACACTTTGACATTGTCTGCTGGCCCGGTGGAATGGAGCTGTTCGGGATTGGGGTCGCTCGAGGGTTGGCTGGTTGACTGGTTGTTGGTTGACTGGGTGTTTGATCTGACGGTGTTGTCGGTCAGACGTCGACGGCAGCCCGGCATAATTATTGCCAATAAACGTCGCCCCGCTCACCCGACTTCGCCCCATCCTCCTGAGCCATTTTCCCGGGCAAATAGAACGCCCCTATCGCGATGCCACGGGCGCAAAAACACTTTGTAATATTTAGGCCGGGACGAGAGGAGGATTCCACTCGATTCCTGTGATGATTGCACAGAGAATATTTTTTTGTAATTATAAATGAAAATAACTTAACCTATCAGAGGAAAGTTTCGATATGAAAAATACAGATCTGAAATGAAAATGCACAATAATTATTATTAAACACCAGTCTTCTCTATTTAAATTTATTTAGGGAAGTAAAGACCGTTGCAAGCTTTCAAAAGCATTAAAGAATAAAATAATATATAGTTAGCATTTAAAGAAACAAACATTAATGTAATAGTTATATATTTGCTGTTTCAAAGTTGACGTCAACTAATATAGAAAATGGTAATGAATTACCTTAGTTTCCTGATTATTAGTTTCCGGATTATTAGTTTCCAGATTATTAAGAGATAGTTTTTTAACTCTAAATATTATTTCAAAATTGTCACCGACTAATGTAGAGAACTGTTATAAACCTTTATCTAGCCGTAACTTCAAATTTATTAAAATATGGATTTTTAACTCTAAATATATGATTTATTACCCTTCTTTTTTTTGTTTTAAGAGATTAACAATTCAGTTGTCTTGTCTTTAAAATTGTAAATATTATTAAGACAAAAACTGTAATTTGGATTTTTATGCATAACAAATGATAATATTTTAGCCCAGTGTGGATGCTCGTGTTAGAAGCCAAAGCCAGCAATGATTGGTGGGGAGTTTGTGGGTGTCTGGCATATTTCTGGTGGTGGATGCTCGGATGTTTGGATGCGCGGTAAAGTCTGTGGGTGACATTCCCGAATTTCATTTGCCAACTCAGCTCAACCGCAAGCGCCCATCAAATTTCGTCACGGAAAGTGTGTAAATAAGTTCATTACACACATTTGATTGAGAGGAGAGGCCTCCCCATGCCCCAGTATTTGTGGGATCTGTGGCCAGGTGTCCGCCTGCCAATTGGTAATTAAAAATCAAGAGTGTATCTCGACTGGCAACACAGTCATTTAATTCAATTTGCAGGCCACGCTCAACTGACTTTCCCTCAAAATACGAATTTGAAAAACGTTTGAAAAGGTTTAAGGACCCTGGATGGGTTTGCGGTGGATCGGGCATTGTGTGCTCGTGCCCGATGGCCAAGGATAACTGTCTGAGCCTGGCAAGACAAATGGGGGTGCAAATCGTTTGCGGAACTCACTCACTCACTCACTCAGTCATCATTGACCCGAATCCCAGCCCAAAGCAGTTGCGGATGCATTTAATTTATTATTAGAATTATTTATGACAAACACTGGGGGAGGGGTGATAAAAAGCGGTTATTGTTAAGTTTATTAGGGCTGGTTGGCGATCCGGAAAAGGGGTGCGACCTCACCAGGAATCTCGCACAGTGGTTGCCATTTCGGCTATAGATAGTCATTGTAAAATACCATAGTTCTTTCGAACCTATTCAAATGGATATGCACGAATGCTAATCACTAGATCAAGAAAGATTATCGAAGGAAAACTTGTAAATTGGATTCTTGTATAAGTGAAATGTTAAAGCTTAGCTGTGTCAGTATAAAATTGAAAATTAAAGCTTTTCAATTGAAAATGTTTCGAATTTCATTAAAAAATGTTATTACGGAAGCTTATGTAATACATTATTTATCTAAATAATAAATAAAAGACCTTAAAAATTAATATTAAAGCTAACCATAAAATAAATAAATAAATTAATTTTCTACCTCATTAATCTATGAAAATTTTTAACAAAATAATACAAAACATTATTATTCTCCTCCTCCCTTTCCAAAGATAAATATTAGAATGATTTTTCCCATTGTACCCCAACTAAAGTTGAACAGTTTTGACAGACAAATTTTTTGGGGTAAAAATTATGGTTAGCTCGCAAAAAATGATCAAAAACAGCCTAAACGCATAATTCATGCATCAGATACAAGCCACTTCAGATAAATTGCAGGACCAACGAAATAACGAGCCAAACTGACCGCCAACCGCAACAACAACAATGACTTGTCGCACACTTGAGCCTTTGAAAGGATAACAATTTATCACAAAAGAGGAAAAGGAAAATGTAGGCACACACAAGCACATATTTTTTGTATCTAACAGCGGGTTGAATTTGTTTACGATTTGTGAAAGTGAAATATGTTTTGGTGACATTAAGCCGACGGAATCAGGATTAGATGCAGCATCCTGCGAGGACAATGGGCCATCGCTAGCCTTTATGTGCGGCACGTGCTCATCTTTCCACTTTCAATAAGTAGCGAAATTTTTAAACATTTGAAAATGTTGTTATCCCCTCCGCTGGAGAGTTATTTAAAATTTAATTTGAAAATTTGTATTTGATTCTCTGGTGTTGGCATATGCCAGCATTTCAGCCTGTAAAGGATTAGCGCCTGTCACCTTTTTACCCTCGGAAAGAAGCAGAAAACCATCACGATGTGAACTGGCAAATATCTTTCCTTTCGGCTACAAGGATGTGGAAGGAAACGCGACAAGTCAAGACATTTTTATGCAAATTTATCTCATTACGTTGGTTGGCACTTGCTGTTGCCGCTTGCAAAGTTATTTTCAGAGTGAATTTAATTAAATTAAATTAAATATTCAACACATGGCAGCAGAGCAAGGATAACTTTTGCACTTGCCTTCGCATTGGCATTGACTTGCCAATGCTGAAGTCTTGGCTTCACTTCACGTTAATTAATATTTATATTCAATATTTATGCATAATAACTACATATCAAAAAGAAATTATGTAGTTCGGTCACGTAGGACTAGGTGCTTCGGTTGTCAAGTAATTAAAATTAGATGAACCCATAGATCAAAACAAAACTTAAAGAATAAAATTTGATAATATTTGGGAAGACGAAAGAAGTTGCGGAGTTTTACATAATTATTTTATGTTGGGCTTATAAAGGGTAATATAATTTAAACATTTTATAAATTTGTTGTTCTATACGAATTTATTCATCTAATTTATCAGTAAACAAACAAATATTTTCTGTTACAGCTGTTTTACTAACAATCAATTCATATAGACTTTAGTTTTTTAAAAAAGTTATTCCCTGAATTTTACAGAAACATTTGGAATCATTTACCTTTTAAAATCGTTAAAATACTTTCAAAGTCTTTAATTATCAAGAAACCTAATATTGCCCACATATAGAATAATTTAAAAGTACTATTGCTCCAAATCTGTTAAACTTGCTTATAGCTTTTACTTAAAGAAATTAGAATTAACCCTTAGTGTATCAAGAAAAACAACATTGACCAAAAAAAGTTTTTTTAATAACAAGTCTCAAATAAAAGCCGTTTTTATCACTTTTTCATTCCTAATTATAATTCTGTAATTTTAAATAGTCTTGAGTTAATACGATTAAAAATATGACTTCCATTAAAACAAAAAAAATTGATAACTTGTATATTCATTATGATGATGAATGATTATAATTATAAATATCTTAATCTTACTCTTAGATATCTTCTTTTTCCTATTTATAGTTTTAAATGTCTTTTGTTAAAACTTTTGAGTATATATCTTAACAAAAACGCTTGGGCGGTGAGTCTTAATTTTAAGCTACCTGGTTGGCGAAAACTTTTCCGATTGGCGGGTAAACCGAGATTAGAGCACCTAGCTCAAGTGCCAGCTGCCGCTCCTTTTCCGCAGGACTCGGGGATCCTTTCTGCCCTCAAGAATCGAGACAAAAGCCCGCGGCGGAGCAAGGCCAGCAATTATTTGTGGCATTCGCTCAAAGGAATTGTGTTTGGCTTTGCTATATCTTTTAAATACAATTTATAAAGCACGCGCCGCTGCACAATGCGGGGGAGGGGTAGGGGGTAACGCTGCACAATGGGCCAGATAAGAAGGCGGCCATTTTGTTTATGCGCCGCGCACAAAGAAATCAGAAATAACTGGAAAGTCAAGAGGCGGGAAAAAGGAGCTAGGGGCAGGGGGCGTGGCGCCTCTCTCGCTTTTTAGTGCGAAAATAATTGTAAAATCTGCAAATGCAAAAGGTTTTCAGTGTTATTTCCTTTTAGCCGGGCCCACACAAAGGTGGCACAATGGAGGCCGCCTCTTCAGGAAAACCCGAGGAAAACTGACGCCTTTGTGATGGATCTCGGCCGCAGACTGTGTGTGGTAAAATTGCAATTTAATTGCAGTTAAATTGCTCGCAATTTGCTCAAAAACCGGGGAGATTTTCAAAAAAGAAATCAGCAAGGTAAACAAGCAAATAAAAATATGTGCGAGTGGGGGAAAAACTAGCGGGAGAAGTAGAGGAACTCGAGTGGTTTTTCATTTCGCAGGCGATTCAGTCGAGTGGAAAAAAGGTTCCACTGCAGGGGAAAAATGTATCTAAAGGATACACAGATCTACTTCTCTCTTCGTCTTTGTGTGGGAAGGTTGCACTTGAGACCCCGACAGTTGATATCATTATTTGTTTGCCATTTGAACAGGGACACGAACATGTGTGGAAATGTCCCCGCAGCGTTTATTTTGATTTTATGCCGGAATAAACGCAAATAAACAAATTGGATATCAAAACGATAGACTCTGAAGAGCAAGATAGGATTTCTTTCCCAGGCCATTGTTGAGTTATGATCCGCAGATAAGTATCTATTAGTTGTTGAGTACGCTAATTGCAGTTCCTTCTCCGCATTTAACCCCTTCGAAAACGACTCGAACTGCCTGCAGGCAGCAGATTTATGGGCCTGGCTGCATCACCTTGGTTATTTAATTTGGTTATTGTATTCATTGACACAAAAGCCAAACCAGCCAGCCGCCTGCTGCGTGTTTTTTGGTGCCTTGCCAACTGCCAGCAGCAAATAAGCCCCGGAAAACAAAACATCATCTCACTCCCCAAAGCACTGAAAAAAAAAAATATTTAAATACATGCTTAAATTTTCATCACACACGGAAAAACTATTTAAATCGTAGTTAAATTTTTTACTTAAAGACAGAAGAATAATACAAAAGAATACCTAGAATCAATCTACGCTTACTTAATCTTAATATTTTTATACTTTTGTTCTGATTTATTTTTGTCTTTCTAATGTTCTTTTATTGTATTTAACCTTTGTGACCGAGTAGGTGTACTTTATGGTTAAACATAATAACATACAAATATTTTATAAACATACATTTAATATTAGAGTCTTAAAATTTCCCCACTCAACTTTTTGCTGTGTACTCATTCCCACTATCTTAAACACCCAACAGAATCCGGTGCTTAGCCAAAGTCTGCAATGTGTTTTAGTTGAGTTTATGAATAAAACAAGAGAGAACGCTATAGTCGGGTGCCCCGACTATCAGATACCCGTTACTCAGGTAAAAGGAGTGCGAGGGAGATAAAGATAGAAACTTTGATCACGCATAACTATTAAACGAATGGTCCGATTTGAAAAATTTCTTCTACATTTCGATAGGTATTGATAAACACAATAAAACTGCATTTTTACTTTTCCGAAATATTTAAATTTATATTTAAATAAAATCGTATATAAGCGATTGTGGGCGTTAAAGGGGGCGTGGCACCTGTTTGAAACAAACTTGCGCTGCGTAGGAACTCCTAGAATCTGCATGCAAAATGCCAATCTTCTAGCTTTTATAGTTTCCGAGATCTCAGCGTTCATACGGACGGACAGACGGACAGACGGACAGACGGACAGACGGACATGGCTAGATCGACTCGTCTAGTGATCCTGAACAAGAATATATATACTTTATAGGGTCGGAAACGCTTCCTTCTACCTGTTACATACTTTTGCACGAATACAATATACCCTTTTACTCTACGAGTAACGGGTATAATTACACAGGACCATCGGGGGTCAGGTCGGCAGAGGTCATGGTTCGGAGGGTGGAGTGACAGAAGCTCAGGCTCATATCGAAGCCAACAATGGATAATAAGCGTATCCACTTAATGGTTGCCAAGGTGCCGAGGTGGAGCAGGCGGCGGGATTACTAGCATTGTGGATATGCGAGTGCCAAACCCGCGGTCAAATGCCAACGAACAATGCCAGAAAGTGGGTGGTGCTGGTGCGGTGGGTGTGAGTACGTGTGTGCCAAAAATCCTTTGGCCGTAATCAAGCGGAAAATAGCACAATGACTATCTACAATATATCTGGGACAATGGAAGACACGGTCTGCAGGCAGGAGGAAAACTGGCGATTGTCAGTTTAAAAACAAAAGGACTTCATACACACACACACACCTCATGGTTAATAACAGCAAAAAGGGGTGGTGAATATTACTGGCGGCAGGGGGCGTGGCATTGCATACAAGCAAAACAGATCAAACTGTTACAAGAAGGCAGCCAGCGATGCAATTTCGGGTAGTCAGCGGGTAGATCGAGAAATCCTCATGTACAAGTCCGCTAAATAAATCAAAAAATTACATATTACACACACTTATCACCATTAATAAGTATGTAGAAAATTTGATGCATCATGTTCGATACCTAAAAACTTTTAAATACTTTTGCTTGTCCAATTTTGATTAGCATAGCCTGGCCAGATTTATTTTAAATTCTATAAAACTACCAAAACAATAAATAATTACAACCATCGGTATGTTCTTATTTTATTTTAAATATTGCACAAAGTAGGCGTTGTGCTAAACTTATCAACTTTTCAAAATCATTTTCTCATTTCTGAATCGTTATTCGTAAAGTGTGCTCTAGAAATTATTTTCTAAATATAATTTAAAGAATAAAGAAGGTTATTAATTTGTAATGATAATAATAAGGCTTCCAAATATTTTGGGCATCACAGTAAAATACTATTGGATTTTGCGTTCTTTTCTGGCACCCTTTTTTTGGACGAGTAAAGAAGAAAATACAAATATACCCAAACCAGTGAATATGACCGAAAGATTGGATTGAAGTGTCGCTGGTGGTCCTTCTAGCCCGTCTCTCTTAACAAATCTTAAACAAGAATGTTCTGCTCGGGGGTGGACAGTGATGAAGATCCTGCTGGAGCAGGAATCTTGTGCGTGAGCCATTTGGACCCAAGGACATAGATTATTATAAGTAATAATATTAAGTTTTAATAAATTCTTAAATGAAGCATTGTAATATATGTAATATTCCCAGAAAAGAGCGCTGACCGTAGGTTTAAAGTTTTAATTCATTTTTGGGAATGTCATTTCCAACCCTCGTGGCGAGGAGAATATCAATAAGTTGCAGACAAATTGTAGCTATCTCACTCGCCCTTCCAAAAAGGTCCGCCACTTGTCTCTAATTTTGCATTCACATTGCGCATACGCCGCGTAGGTCTTTGTATATCTGCAAGCACATAAGTGTGTGTTTGCTTCTGACTGCAATTGTTGCCTTTGATTGGGAATGCAGGCTTTCAAAAGTTTATTATGCGGGCGTATAATTGATATGTGATTTGGAAATAATTCGAGCTTGAACTTTAATTGGAATAGCTTATCCCCAAGATTGTTGGTCATCGATTTCGGTTTAATTGATTAAAAAATTGTAATAATTGCAATGCAAGTTATGCTTTCATACCAGTACAAAAACAAAATGATGATAAAATAGTTATGAAATATAATAATACTTGCATATAAACTGAAATCAATGGTTAGAAGCACCCTTTAGACTTCTAAAATTCAGACATTAGACTGCAAATAATTAAATATACAAAAGAGAAGATAAAATGTTAAGTTCTTTGAAAAGAGGCTGCATTCTTGCAAAGATATTTCCGGAATTGCATTTCGCTGCCAAGTTCTGCTAATTGCTGGCCCGCTAATGACTCTAAGCGGAATCCACTGGTCGCTAACTACCGACCACGCCCACCCAGGACCCGGTCATTTGCCAACTGCCATTTGCGGCAACTAAGCGCAATTAATTAACAACCCAAACGATTGAATTAAAACGGGACAAGGAATAGAAAAAAATTGTACAAAATGTTGGTACTTCATAATAAAGAGAGCGTCCGCTGGTAGTCACATCCCCCGCCCACGATCACGGCGAGTTGGCTAAAGAAAATGCAGCTTAATGCTGAATTAATTCCAATTACCACACCAGCACACCCGCTCCTCCTTCCCGGGCCGTCGCCATCGCCATCGCCAGTGGACGTGGACGTGGACGTGGATGAGCACACTCAGCGGACTGGCCAGTAATTTAACCGCTAATGCGCGGAGTGCGGCCAACAAAAGCAGCCGCACGCGCTGACCTCCGGCTTAGTCCGTGGCCAGCTTACTCTGCACACTGAGAGAAAAGTCCTACAAAGATCTAGGACTAAATTTAGCATAAATGAGAATTCAAATATGGTTTAGGTGTCCCCTTAACCTAAACTAAAAA
Source organism: Drosophila fuyamai (assembly GCA_018153365.1). Lineage (NCBI taxonomy): Eukaryota > Metazoa > Arthropoda > Insecta > Diptera > Drosophilidae > Drosophila > Drosophila fuyamai. Next base: position 5,608,389 of record JAECXW010000116.1, on the reverse strand, counting down.
CAAATTCAGATCAAATGTGATGGCGAATTTATAAAGTTGCCGTCCATCTATGGAATATTTCAATATTTCATTCCAATTTTTAATAATTTTTAACCCAAAGCAGATGAATCCTTGGTTAAATTGGATTCTGTTCTTCGAAAAAGATTTTGGTGTGTTTTAAGTTTGATAAGAAATTTTTAAAAACATTATTTTGGAAGCGGACGAATTCTCGCATAAATTGAAACTTTGTCTCCCAAAACAGATTTGGGTTTTGAGCTATTTTATTTTCCGAAATAGTTTTGCCATGTTGTTGCTTTATTAATATTACAATGTTGAATTGACATAGGACCTAAACCCTGTGGCTTCTATTCAGTACATTTTTTATATCAATACAGTTATCAAAAATGAACCAAATAAACAAAATGATTCAGATTAAAGAAATATATTTTGTTATTAAAGTTATGGACTATAGTTTGGATTTTTTTCTGGTGCACACCATCCCAGTCGCCACTCTGCATTGCCATGGCCTTTTGTGCAAGGTTTTAACATGAATTTATTTTATATAAAAATTTTCCTTTTTTCCGTCAGCCATCGGCCACTTGTTTGGCTTTCAGAAGATTCACTAATTAATTATTAATTAAGTTGGAAAAATTGCCAAGCACTCCATTCCCCGCCCCTCTGAGCGAACTGAAAGATGCTTTTGCATTCAGTTTGAAACTTTTGAAAGTATTCCAATTTTCTAGCATTTTTCTCGTTCGCTTTGGCCAGAACTTTGTGGGCGGAAAACTTTCGAGCGAGCAAGGAAAACTTTCGGGGCAATTTTCCCCCGAAGCCAAAAGTTTTTACTGTCGCATTTCTCCGACTCCAGAAAAGTCGGCACTAAAATGCAGGCCTCGAGTGAGAAAGAAAACCCCATCGTTAGCAGGTCCTTGGAAGGGATATAAAGGGAGAAGGCCTGGCTTAAACAAAAAGCACGTGTCCTGAGAAGCGCCTTTCATCATGCGAGCGATGGAAACTCAACTGACCTTCCGACTCGGACACTGGCCATGTGCAAATTGTAAGCTGCAAAAACACACGAGAGTATAAAAAAAAGAACAGAACGCAGCTCAGAAAAGCGCAAACATTTATATTTAATTGGTGGTTTGTGCTCGAGAAGTGGCCGCCCCCTTGTGGCCTTGTGTCTACCCAATTGAGTTTCAAAGTTGCAATTAGAGCGGTCTGAATGAAAGACTGCCCATTTTCCTGGGGAAATGGCACAGAGGGTGGAGGAGGTGGTCGGTCAGGTGAATTGGTGGCTGCATTCATTGGAAACAGTTCAGATCGGGGCAGTCCTCAAATGGGAGATGTGGTTGAGGGGAACCCCAGTGGAGAAACAATGCACATTCAAAAGAAACAAGTCGCAGACCATTAAGCCCGAATAGCATGCCACAATATGGAACATAAAGTGCTTCTATGGGCGGCTGTAGCACATTTGAATGGACACTGAAGTATGCTAAAATTAAACAATATCATACAGGGTTGAAATTTCTTAGAGCTACAAATTGTTCATTACGTTTGAAAACAGGTTCCGAAAATAGTTTTTATTTGTTCCCTAACTGATTTTTTTTTTGCCAATTGGTCTGAATTGTATACTTTGTGGACAATGGTAAAAACAGTTTGATTTATTACCTTTATAAATTAAAACCACAGTAGTTCTATAACAATAAAAGTAAGAATATTTTCTGTCTCTGCTCAAAAATTAAAAGCAAATATAATATATATTTGTTGGCCCTAGCAGCTAGTACTTTTATTTTCAATGTTAATAAACAATTCATACATAAAAATAAATATTTGAAAAAGTGACAAAATCTGTACTTGATTGCTTAGAACCACTCAATTGCTTATCTTTATTCCCAAAAACATTGTTCTATTTTCTTATTGCTTAATCATCAATATAGATTGTTATGATTAACGCTAAATGTTAGAGTAGTACGTTATTTTATAGTTATACACAGTGCTAGGTGAATCGACCAAAAACAATCACTATAAAACCCATCATATTGAGATTTACCATATCCAGTTTTTTCTGTTCATTCTTTTTTGATTCATAGAAACTCTTTGAAACTAAGTACTTTATGCTGACTGGCAAGCTAACGCAATCTTGGCACGAGCAAAGCTAAATGGAAATGAAAAACCAAATTGAATTTACCTTGCCTTTGACTATGTCCACACTCATGCAATGCCACGCCCCCTTTTGCGGATCAGGCAAATGTGCCAAGTGTTTATGCACTTAGAAAAATATACAATTATGATTGAGCATATTTATTTTAATTATTTAAAATAAATAGTTTGGTTTGCATTTAATCTCGAAAAACTGTTTAAAAACCAGCATTTAATTAAATTTACAAATGATAATCAATTTTTTTTCTTTTTTGATTGCAATCCTTTTATAACGCACTTCTAATTGTGGTTAGATAGCAGATAATCTTATTTTACATATTTAATTATTCAAAATAAATAGTTTGGTTTGCATTTAATCTCGAAAAACTGTTTCCATAATTTTTTGTAATTCAAGATTGCAACACTTTTCTAACGCACTTCTAATTGTGGTTTCTTTTTTAAAGATCGAATTCTGTAAGTTTTTTTCTGTTTCTGGCTGAGCTTTTTCTCTCCTTTTTTTGACGAATGCGAATGCAATGACGATGCCGACTCGATGATGACTTCTTTACACGACATTTAATTGAGAAATAATTGAATAGGTCGTGTCAAGTGTTTGTTTGGCGTTTGGCTGGCTGAGGTCTGGGATGCAGAGTATGGAATTCGGAATAGGGGCGGTACGGAAGTGGGGGACTTGGATTCCCAGAGAGGTCTGGCTTTCGTGACGAAATTAGCTTTGTCAAATGCGGCTGACATGGGCACGGGTTGAGTGGTGCGGAAAGGTCTATTGCAGCGTGAAAACGCCACTGCGAGTTGTTTAATGAAGTAGTCACAGTCGACGGAGAAAGTCGAAGGCCCTTCGATTTCCGATTTCCCACCACTGAAAACAAAGCCGGTGATGCAGTCAAAGGATAGGTGAAAAAGCACACATCCATAAAGGGGAATTCACGTGTGATTGGAATGTTCCATAATAGTCCTGCAATCGGTTTGGGAGTGGGCGGGTCCTGGGAAATTGTCGCGCGGTGCAGTCAGCCGCGCACTTATAATTGCAGTTGCAGTTTAGCCGACTTCATTGTGTACTGAGAATTGGGGGGATTAATCAAACATGTGGCCAGGGGGTGAATTTATCAGAATTATTTTTGAGCAATCAAAAAACCTTTTTTTCGAAATGCTTGAAAACATTACAAAACTGTTTACCACATATCACAAAAAATAAGATAACGAAATATAAAGCAATACAAAATTAAATAAAGTGGAACTTACTATTAATAAGAATCTCAATACTGGTTAGGAAAGCATTGATACTAACTTTTCTAAGGTTAAGACATAATTTAAAATACAAAAGAAAATAGTCTCTTACATGTGATTATCCCTGGTGATCGAGTATTACATTCCAAAACTTCTAGATCTTTTAATTGGTTCAGCATACAAGTTTTATTTAATTTATATTCGTAATGGAGCTACTCAATTTAATTTTGTTATTTCCACAACATCTAAAAAATTCAGTTGGGTGTCCTTTACGAGCCAACTCCGAAGACTTAAAAAAACTTTGAGTTTCTTATGAGACTTCCACTTAGAGTGTTTTGAGAATTATAAATTTACAATTCTCTAAGATTCCGGAAGAATATACGCCAGTTGCTAGACAATCTCATCGGAAGTAAGACCACTTAATTACTAAGACCACTTATAAGTACTTGATCTTTGGCTTTGGTAAATCTTCTCCCAGCTAACATGTTCTTGCTGTACAATTAAAGCTAAAGGAAAAACACCTGTCGTTTACGCACAAAATATACACACATTCAAAGTAACTTCTTTTTTATTGTCCAACCATTCACAGACTGATCACGCATCCCAGTACAGGTCTACTGGTATAATGGACTATTTTGAGTCACTCACATCTTGTATTTATTGTATTTTGAAGACGCTGATTACGTCAAGACCAGACGCTCCGGCGATGACAATAATTGCCCAGGCCGGCAGACCCATTTTCCATGAATTCTAGGTTAACGCCAATGCTGCTTTTAGAACTGGTTTCCCTAGTTAAAGTTTTCTATAAATGAGCTGTGTTCATCGGAGTTTGCTCCATTTACAAACATTTAGCTGTCGAGTACGCTATGAATCATCTGAATTTGGGGATCATTTGCTGGAGCTGCCTACTCCTTATAATAGCTACAAAAACCGAAGGGGCTTCGGTTTGGAAATTGCCAACAACGGAGCAAGTGCACGAGGATCTGGAAAACTGTCGCCAAGAATCCCAAGACGAAGAACCAGCCACCTTGAGATGTTTGGTGAAAAGACTGGGACTCTGGACAGATGAGAGTGGCTACAATGCCAAGCGGATAGCAAAGATCTTCGCTGGACACAACCAAATGGAGGAACTTATGCTGGTGGTGGATTACTGCAACCGGAAGGAGGAGCGAAGAGCCCAATTGGATGAGTGGGCTCACCTGGCCTACAGGTGCGCCACTTCCGGTCAGTTTGGCCATTGGGTCAAGGATTTCATGGGCCGAAAAGAAATTAAATAAAGACTTGTTTTAAGACAAAACGCAAATGAGGCTCTTTAACATATTGTGCTCAAAAATTAGTATTCTTCATATAGTAAACAAAAATTCAAAAATTCTCACTTCAAATATTTTCTTTCTTTTCAAGCTTTTCAAAGTTTTAAATCAAACAATTGAGAAAGTGCTTCTATGTAATCTTAATAAGATCGAGACGATCGTTCTTAGGATTGATCAGCATCAAAGGATTCTAAGATATTAAATACATTTTAAATACATACACTGCTCCCAAAGAATCTCGCAAGTTATATTCTTAAGATTTGATATACTTATTGTTAGTCTCATATAGAGAAGATTCAATAAATAAAGCATATATTTAAAAAAAAAAACAAAAAAAAAAAATACATTCGCAATTCATCAGAAAAAGAATTGCTTATCGACGATTAAAGTCTCAATATAAAAATCCATATTAAGAGTTCATAAAATAGTTACATTTACAAATTGAATAGAAAAATTGGTCATTGTAGGAAAAACAAATATACACCAATTAACGTTTCATTTTTATATATGTACATCTAAAGTTTATATTTTAGAAATATTTTCTCTTAAAATTGAATTTGTATTAATTATAACCCGAGTTTTGAATTTACTCGTTTAATGTATGAGTTGACCCCCAAGAAACAAAACAGTTGAGTGTCAGAATTGCATTCTTTATTAGAGACTTGAACTGCCAAGTAGGAATCAGATGGGTCTGGGTGGCGGGATCCGTTGTCCTCCTAGACCTTGACACTGTGCTGGACCAGCTGCAGATTGGAGTTCAGGAAGCACATGCCGGCGTGGTAGGCCTTCGAGCAGGAGTCGGCCTCCTTGGAGTGGGATTCGGCACAGTGGGCGATCTTCTGGTGCGTCTCGTCCGAGTGGTTCACCTCGGCACCGGCTCCAGACAGCTGTACATGGATCTTGTGGACATCGAAGCCGTGCACCGTGTCGTAGAATCCGAACTTCTGGAAGACGCACTCCAGGTAGCAGTGGGTCACGGCGTCGTCGGGGAACTGCCACCTCTTGTACTTCTCCACGAGCTCCTCGCCGGCGTGAACCTTGTCGGCGCAGAAGGCGCGATAGGTCACCAGGTCGTCGTGGGTCTTCACCACATAGGTCTCATGGTGGTGGCCATGGTGATCGTGGTCGGCCAGGACAGAAGTCAGACCCAGCAGGAGAACTATGAGGACCTTCATGGCGATGTCTATTTTACTTAGTCACAACTGCAACTGCAATTTGTGCTAGGCTCAGCAGCCGTATTTATAGCCGGAGTCTGCGGCTAGGCAAACAAGATGCTTTGTTTCCATCTGCCGATGAAATTAACCTTCCATCGGGTCGATTTGCGGGTGATTGACTGGCCCAACGATTACCCTTATCAAAGGGCAAAGGTCGCCAAGCAACGATAGATGCAGGTGCCCAGGTTCCAGATGCCAGATCCCAAATGCACGGCTGTCAACAAGTCTGAATCACGGCTTATCACAAAAATGACGTGACTTTGGCCGAATTCGTGGTGCTCGTAGAGAGAAAGAACGAAGATCGTATGCACACCGGCGCCATCTAGGTGTCATTAACAGAACTAAGAACAAATCGCTCAGCTCTTGTCAGCTTATTGAAATTAAAATTCTTATTCGGATTTTTCTTATTTTAACATATGTTAATAACAGAATACAATTCGGTTAAGTAAAATCCAATCAGATATGTTGATAACATAACCAAATTCTGTTAATTGAATGTTAATGTTTTTTGGTGTTACCATTCTTAAAGTAAATACTTTACTTCGCAAAGTGGCGCCATCTGTCTGCAGGTAGAGAAATTAAGTCTCTGCGTTTCACAGCAGTCAGCATTGCACAGTGCACAGGTAAATTTTTTAAAATTCAAAAATGGGCAATCAAAAAAATTCTTAACTTAACCAGTGTTTTTTATTTAATGCTCAATATCGTTTTTTTACCTAGGAACAACGTCGTTGAACAGCTAAGAAATAAAAAATAACCATTCAAAATCTTCTTTTTTTTTTAACTCAATGATTAAAAATGTAAGTATACCAAACCTCACAAACAAATTATTCATTTTTGTTCCTTTTTTCTTATAAAATTAAAACTATTTAGCAGTAAAATAATTAAATGAAATTGCTGTGAATGTTGTTTAAATAAGTAATTATTACTAGTTTAAGCAAACATCTAATAAACCAACGACTGCTAGTCTCATTGTGACGGTAAAAACAGAAAAAGGGAAAAGCGAAAGTTCGGCCGAAAGTGAAGAGTAAAACGCGGCAGGAGGTTCCGCCCACCACGATGGTCTATCAAACAGCCTCAGCAGATCTCCAAGTTTCGGATTGACCCCGCAACACCAAGCAATCCCCACAAGTTGCAGCACGAGCGTGGGTGGGGAGCGGATCGGATCACTCTTATCACCTCTGACAGGGAACGTGACTGCGGCAAATAAAAACAAACTATCATTGCGGAGTACACTACAAAAAAAGGGCCATAATAATGAAAATCTGCGTTATAGTGTTAAAAGAACTTGTTGCAACATTAATTAATCCAAAATAATATATTTCTCTTCGGTATAAGACTCAAAAAAGAAGTTTTGAATTATTTAAATTCTATATTTTCGTATGTATTTATTGTCTTTAAATTAAAATATGTAATTAAAATGATAAAACTAAAATAATTTAAAGAATTTATTTTAATAATGGCGTAACTTCTAGGCTATAACAAATAAAGAAATATGGTGATCAAAAAAAAAAATAAGATATAACAAATCTCCTGTATATTAAAACGGGAAAGAAACATTGGACATTGGATATTTTATATTATAAATTTAACATATATATAATATTTCTCCAGGTGTCTAAGCATATATAAACAACCTGGTTAACAACAAAAAGTTGAGGACTTGGCAACCAGCTGAGAGTGGCTAAAACCACTGCCGTGGAGTAAAATGAACAACTGTTCTGAACTTTGGTTCGCAACGAAAGTGAAACCCGGTAAGCCCATTCGTTATGGCCGAGAATAAAGACTTGTTGTGACTGAGGCTGACAATTGCATTTCCAGAGTGTGGAGAGCTGAACAAATTCCTAGCCCAGTTTTGTGTTTTATTTCGCCTCCACTATTCTACACTTTCGCCCGGTTTATTGCATTCATCTAATTCCGATGAGCAATTAAATCGAAGCTAATGAAAATGCCGCCTCCAATGGGAAAGCATTTGGGTTTGTTTAGCTTGTGTTTCGGTTTCCATTCATTCGAATTGGGAACACTCTAGGAAAAAATACCCTAATTTAATTACTACATTGCTTTTTACTTTGAAATGCTTCGTTTTTATTGCTACAGAATCATAGCAATCTAAATTAAATCCAAGATCTAACATATCTTTTTGCAAAGTTTTCAAATTTTAAAACATAATAAATCGCAATCGAATTAACTATCTCAACCATGTTAGCAATGTCGAAAAAAAGTAGAAACAAAGTATTAAATTCGTTCACTTATGTAGTAGCTGAAGGGTATACAAAATGTTTAAAAGAAAATATAAATAGGGACCAAGTGTCGTATGAGCAATTGTTTTTGCCCAAATTGTTTAGGGGAAGGTAACAAAAATTATACTTAAGTCTATCGAAATAATATTTAATTGACACTTTACTCTCAGTATTTTAAAAGTAATTTTATTTTCTATGTTTTAATGGCAGAAAACGGTAATGGTAACATGTTATTTTTATAATTTTTCTAATCTATAAAAAAGGCGTCAGACCCGAGGTAAGGCTAACTGAAACTAGGCCAACTCCAAGAAGTTCCTGTCCGCACGCCCATAAAAACCCCAAAGCCAACACAGAGGTTTATTTGCAAGCCTTTGGCCAGCATTTCATTGCCAGCACTATAGCCACTATAGCCACTGGCACCACCAAACCACCAAACCACCGAACCACCGCACCACAAACCACCGAAGGTATAAAAGGTTGCCCGTGGAGCGCGCCCAGCGTTCGTTTGAAGTCCCCAGAAACCAAGAAACCAAGAAACGCGCGTGCGCAGCCGCAAAAAGTGCCAGTCGATCGTCGACAGTCTCCGCGTAGAGTCAGCTCAGATCGTGATCCGTGTTCTCCAGAGTGCAGCGCATTTCATTCGTACTATTTGCAGCAACTTGTTTTCAAAGTCATTACGTGTCGGCCAGTCGCTAAACAAATTGTGCATTTTTAAAAACACTCGCAAGAGGCCGTGCAAATCACACAATTTATGCCATCTTTTTGTGGGTTTTCTGGAGCTTCCTGACAGTCATCAGTCAGTCATCAGCCAGTCACCAGCCGCATACGAAATCCAAGGAAAAAATTAAAGAGGGGAAAACAAAAATCCACACGGTCAATATGCAAATGGAAAAGGTAAGCAGGGCCTGTGATAACTTTATTTATTACAATTCCTCCATTGATACATATGATGTATATTAAGCGATGCATGGTATCATTTAACGCCCACCATTCTCTTGACACTTTCACTTTCACAATAAGATTCAGTTTAAGACTCAGGTTTAAGGTTACGCCACTGCCGTCTATTGCCTTTGAACTGGTCTTAGCCATGAATACGACTAGAATTGCGGCTGAGTCAGCCTCCAACGAGCCAAACTGGCAATGCAGGCCAATAAAGCCCAGGCGAATGGGACAAGGAGTGGGTTGGGGAGCAGAATATGGTTCTAAGGCCAGAAGTTGGCTGGCTGGAATTGCGGTGCTAAGAACTACTAGATAATATAGTAATTGAAGTGCTAAGCATTAAATACTTTCACATTATTTTATATTAACTATGCAGGCAAAGATGCTTTTTGTTTTAAAATTTAAAATAACTTTAACCAAATAAAAGAGAATCATTATAGCACTATTAATCATTTAAAGATGATTGCTATCATTACTACATTACAATCAATTGCCTTAAAAATACAAATACAATTATTTGTAATAAATTTAAATCAACAATCTAACAAATTTTTGTTGTATTTTTATTAAACTTTAATAGTAGTTAACCAAGAAAGTATCATATTTGTATTTAAATTAAATGCAATTCTATAATAGAAATAAATAAATTGCATTTAATTTAAATACAAATGTGATACTTTACTAGAAAAATTTGATAGATTGTTGATTTAAATTTATTGCTACTCGACTTACAGGCTTTGCTTTATTATCTCCAGCGATCAGCACAGATGTTCATATGCATATTTGCTGTGTATTTATAGTGTGCACTAATCCAACTAAACTGCTGCAATCAAAGTATAAATAACAACAATTAAGTAATTATAAATCAGTGCAAAGATCTAGGGGGTAAATGTGAAATAGCACATGTGAGTGAGAAAACGAGTAAAAAAGTTAATTAAAGTTAATTAAACCAAACAGATGAAATATAGGAAAACAAATAGTAAATCACTAAATAAACCAAAGAACTTGCTTGGTAAATACCGGAATTCAGTTATAGTAATCATCGTTTGGTAAAGTTTTCGGAATCACTCCAGGTCAATTCAGTTCATTTTTTCGAACCTTAAGCCAAATTTCATTGACACCTTTGAGTGACCACCCACCCCGATTTCTCGGAAATCTAACCACTGAGCCTATGGAAACACCCATGGCCAAGAGTGCCAGTGATCCATTGAACCATTTTGAACTATCACTTTTAACGCGGCCATTACAATGGCACTCGAGGTGGCCCAATTTCGTGGAGTGGAGTGCAGCACTCCGCACTTGATCGACGATTATTGTCTGCTGATTCCAATCAATTCGATTCGATTCGATTCAATTCGATCCGTTTAATTTCACTGCTGCCAGATGCCGACGAAATCGAAAACGAAACTAGAAAAGAAAAGGAAAGGAAAAGCGTCGAAAATTGCTCCCTCGAAAGCAAGATCATGGTGATCGCGAGTGGGTGGATGGAGGAGGAGGAGGAGGAGGAGGAAAGTCAAAGTGAAATGCTTGGAAAGCCAGGCAAATTGCCAGTCAGTCGCTCCGTAAACAACAATAAGCGATCCGAGGAGGGCGATCCAGCCCAGCCCAGCCCAGCTTGGATGTCTGGGTAACCCGAGAGCGGCAATTAGAGTGCAGCCCCCTTCTCGGGGATCAAGATCAGAAACGCGGTCACAGTTCCGCCGATCGCTCCAGTGCATTTCCATGCTCCAGTACCAGGCCCCGTCAATGGGCAACTCGCCTAACCGGACCTAGACTCCATCTCTCCGAGGAAAGGCCTTTGGCACAACTCCACTTAAGCCCATGCACTGGGCAAATATTTCGATCAGAGCTCTTAAAGAAACAAAATTCATTAATAACTAATTTAGTTCACAACTGAATGTTAAGTTCTAGTATTTTGCATTAGGATTAAAATTACATTTACATCTAATCAAATTGGCTTAAAACAATTGGTTTTATTGATATAGATTATTTTTTTGGATCTAAGAGAAATCCATTATAATTTTTACATAAAATTACTTTAAATCTGATTGTTACTTATACTAAAAGTTATAAAAGTAATCGGATTACTTAAAAAATAATTATAATTAGTTCCACTCCGTTCTCTTACCAAATTCTAACAACGATGTTTTCGTTGTTTTAAAATAAAACTAAATAAAAAGTGAGAAAAATGATTTTCACTGGCCCTAATTCAATGGAAAAAGATCTATGTAATGCAAAATTAAATAATTTAATTTGAAATAATTAATTGCCTAATTATTATAAACAAACGTAATTTATACAATCTTTAAACCTTGTTGTAATGAGAGGCTACCGAACTTAAAACACATATAAAAACCAAGAACTAGATCCCAATGCTGTGTTTTTCCTAGTGTAGGGTAGTGCCCCGTCCGGTTCGATCGGCTACTCCGTAATCCAATTAAAGGAACAATCTACATTTCAATTCATAACTAATGATGTGTAGAGAATTCGCAACAAAGGCTGACATGTGTTGATTGTTTCGGCGACTGCAGTGCTGGTATTTGAAAGTCGTGGGTTTCTTCTGGCGGGGAGTCGCGTTGGATCGGACCATTCCATTACTAACAAGCTTCCCTGTAGAGCAGTTCCCCAACTTCTCAACTTCCGTCAAACACAAGCACAATTGTGCGTAGTTGATTGATTGTCGATATGGCGATCAATTAGACAGATTATGGTTTTCCATCGATTGCGATCGCAGTGACAAAACCAGGGACAGCTGTCAATGGAAAACAGAACAGTGGTACTTGAATAACTCCAGATTCGATTTCTATATCCGCAGCACACACTTCTGGTTCTTCTGTTGCTGGGCCTGATTTTGTGGACGGGTTCCTCCCAGGCCGCCCGTCGCCTCAGGAAGAAACCGAAAGTCTACAATGCCCTGATCACCACGGACGACAATCTGACCTCCAGCCGGGCCTATCCGGTCATCCAGCCCTCCATCCACGAGCCTGGCTACGCCCCCTTCGGACCCTACAATCCCTATGGCTTCTATAGTCCTCCGATCGTACGGTTCGGCCAGCCAATTGTTCCTGGACTCACGCCCAATGAGAGGGTAAGTTTGTATAATATATGTCTTTCTATACTTTAATAAGAATAATAAAACCAATGAGAACTTATTTTTACTTGGTTAGACTCTTGAACGTTATATCGCTTTATTCGGCTTAACTCTTTGTTTCAAAAATTCCAATTACCTTTAGCTTACAAATTAGTATAATTTCAAATCTTAATAATAGGCAACTAACTTTTAATGAGTGTTACGTCTTTTAAATACACTTTTAACAAGAAAGGAAAGCTAACTTCGGGCGGAGCCGAAGTTGATATACCCTTGCAGAATATTCTGTAAATAATATTCTCCAAAATTATTCATATGATGCATTCTTAATACAAATAAAAATCCCAACTTCCTAACTTTAAAAACACCAAAGTTATGGCAATTTCAATCGTTCAGTTATATGGCAGCTATAGGATATAGTCGGCCGATCCCTATAAAATTTGGTAGGTCGGATTGATTGGCCAAATATAAAACCCATAGAAAATCCCAACTTCCTAACTCTAAAAACACCAAAGTTATGCTATTTCCTATCGTTATATGGGAGCTATAGGATATAGTCGGCCGATCCTTAATAAATTTGGTAGGTCGAATTGATTGGCCAAATAAAGAAGCCATAGAAAATCCCAACTTCCTAACTTTACAAACAGCAGAGTTATGGCATTTCCTATCGTTCAGTTATATGGCAGCTATAGGATATAGTCGGCCGATCCCGGCCGTTCCGACTTATATACTGCGTGCAAAGGAAAGAAGGGTGTGTGCAAAGTTTCAATTCGATAGCTTTAAAACTGAGAGACTAGTTCGCGTAGAAACAGACAGACGGACAGACAGACGGACAGACAGACGGACAGACGGACAGACGGACAGACGGACAGACGGACAGACGGACAGACGGACATGGCTATATCAACTCAGGAGGTGATCCTGATCAAGAATATATATACTTTATAGGGTCGGAGATGTCTCCTTCACTGCGTTGCACACTTTTGACCAAAATTATAATACCCTCTGCAAGGGTATAAAAAGCTTTCTTTGTCTGATTAGTTGTGAGTCCTAAGAGCTCAAAAGATCTAGTGTATTTGTGAAATTGTGCATATTTAAATGTCTCTTTGTTGAAATACATTTATTTGCAGCTTCCCTACCCACTGCCGAGTGCTGCCCAGTTTCCAGGTGGCTTTGCACCCTATGAGCCCCAACAGCCGGTGGAATCGCCCGTGGAGCAGCAGCCCCCGCCGGAGTCGCCACCCGGATCCGTGGAGCCCCAGGAGATGCCCAAGGAGCAGATGCCCCTGCCGCTGAATCAGCAAGGACTGCCTCCCATGCTCATACCCCTGCCCTCCCAGTTCAGAGGACAGCCCACCCACCTGCCTCCGTATCCCTTCAGCCAGTATCCAGTGATCTACGATCAGGGGGGTTACATTAGGCAGAACTATCTGCCTCCATACGATTACTACCCCTCTCAGGGTTATCCCATTCGGGAGGCCACTGCTTCACCCTCTGGCACGCCGCCCGCAGTACAGGATCAGCCCCCAGTTCCAGTCCAGAGTCCACAAAGTCCCATTCAGCCATTAGCCCTGGATAATCTGGAGCCAGCGACGCCCAGTTTCGAGGACATTCGCAACGGATCGGAGAGCAAAAACAGTGCGGTCCCGGATGTCCCACCTCCACCAATACCCTCCGGACCCAAGCGTCCGCGACCCGCGGATCCGGATAACTGATTGCTGCCCGGATAATTCCGGTTGCTCAGTTCCACACACGTATTTATTACCATTTCGCTTAGGCTTATAATATCGGTTCGATTGTACAATGTCGCTTAGCCCGTAAGCTAAAGTAAGAGTTCATTCTGAGATAACGAATAAATAATATAAAATCGCCAGTGCGGTGAATGAACTGGGATGGGTTACCAGTTCCCCAGGGAACTACGGGATGATTTCGCTTTTATCGGGGATTTGGGAATGGTTTATCTTAGCTTTCAAGGGACTATAAATGCAGGAAAGTTGGTGTGAAATGTTACAGTTTGCATCCAAAGGGGACACAGAATGAAGCTAACGCTGCTGCTGATCGTTTGCTGTTGCCTTTTCGGGTTGGGTAAGCTATCCTCCAGACTTAAGGAAGTGTGCTTTAAATAACCCATTGAATAATGTAATACCACCTACAGCCCTTGGCAATCCGGTCGTGGTGACCAAGTCACCATTTATTCGCAGTCGCTACAGCCTGCGCTGGCGAAAGACCACCACTGTGGTTCCCGAGGCAACTACTGGAGTGGCCGCCAATGCAGCCAGCACCACCGAGCACCCCAAGTTGGCCACCTCAACCGCCAATGTGGACTACGATTATTATGGCAACGGGGAGGCCGACAATGTGGTGCACAAGTAATGGTGAAACCATTAATTAACTATAATAAATAAATATTTTTAAAATAAATCATTACTTAGTCAACGCGGTATTAAAATCATAATCAAGTTAGACAAGACCAGCGAAAAGAATACAAATACAAAAAATACTGAGAGAATGAAGCCATATAAACAGATTCAAAAAATTATCTACTATATTTTAAATATAAAGTGTTTAAAAACTATAAATATCATTTAATTTTAATCGTTAATTAAACTATTACCATTAACCAAAACCCTAATCTTTTGAATTATTTCCAATCACAATCAATTTAGCAATCAATATATTCCTACAGAAATAAAAATAGTTCGATTTTTTTGTTTTTAGGGTTTAGGATATTTGAAGTATAGATAAACTTATTTATAAGCCAAGTGCAAAAATCTTCTTCGCACAAAAAGTTGGTTTACTTTATGATGTATCATAAGCTTATTATCTTAAAAATGTCAGTAAATGTAAATTTCAATTAAATACTTTTTTTTCTTAAAAATATGTGCTACCATATCATTGAACACAGCATTTGTAAAAAAATAAAATTCAAATAATTCGTGCAAAATAACAACATATAAATATATATAAAATTGAACAATATCCGGTATATGTGCACAAATTCCTAAAGCTCTGCAATTGTCCATTTTAGTTTAAATAAATGTTAATGCTTGGATCTAACCTGTATGTTAGCCACTGTTAAGCAATCATGAAAGTGTTGGGTTTTGAATCTTGAATTGTGCGCACAAATTATTCGATAACACTTTGCACCAATCGATACGTCCATGTTAAGTCGCTGTTGAGTTAATATTAAACACAAATCAGCTGTTTTTTTGCCGACAACAAAAACAACAGAGAACAAACGAGTTTTAAAACAAAAATGCTATTGACAATTAAATGCGCTCAGAATGTGATTAAGACAGAGTTTCGGAAAGTGGCCAATCTGCTAGGCAGGCGCTACATATCTGGTTTATCCTACGGCATTGCAACAACAGCAACGAGAGGCGGCAGGTGGGTTGAGAGGGGCGAAAGGGGGGCTATAGTACCGACCGAAAAACTGAGCTTTATTTATTCGCGCAGCGATTTGCAAATCTCAGTTCTGTATTCGCCATCAACGAGAGAAGTAGCAACTGGTGGCAGCGCAAATCTCCGAAGATTCTACGGCACCCAAAACTCTGAGGCCCAAGCAACCACACCGAAAAAACGCAAAATGGTGGTAAGTACTAACGAAGTTGGATTTACAGATCAAGGGCAATTGAATCTAAGCGAAATCGAGAGGTATTCTTATCACCGTCACCTCGAATTATAAACGAGCCCCAAGGCCGAGTTTAGACGAAAGCAAGTGTTTTATACCCTAACACCGACGGGGTACTGCGAATGTGGGCTGGAGTTTTTCTATTTTAGAGCCATCTAATTAAGCTAAAATATACATATAAATGTCTTGAATTACTTTGCAAGTTTCCCAACATAAAATTCCCATAATTAGAACCAGTTTTACCGGCATTAAGGTTTTGAAATGCATGCAAATGTTTTTGTATAACCTAAGATCTATGTATATAAGTTATTCTATTTTGTGTTCAAATATATTGTAAGTTGTAGCAGGGATATATACCCTATATACCATTTATCTTTCTTCAAAGTTTTTTTAATCTGAAATAATAATATTGTAGCCATTATTTATTTATTATTTTCTAAAAATCTCTGTTTATGATAGTCTTGAAAATTTATTAACTAATTATCTGCATGTACACTAAAAAGTTAAAATATTAAAAAAAGTAATTTGCAGTATAAGTAAAAGGATAATAGAATATTACTTATAGTTGGTTTCTATCTCCTTAAATAAGAATAACATATTTTATTATTCTACTAAAACTGACCGATTTAAAAGGACTTGCCATGTGATCATTTATAACCCTCTAACATACTTGTTGATTGTTTCCAGGTGCGACTAAACGAACAGGAGCGAGCTGAGAAGCTGCAACCTCTTCTTGAGGCTGGCTGGACTTTGGTGGAAGGCCGCGATGCCATATTTAAGCAGTTCGTCCTGAAGGACTTCAACCAGGCCTTCAGCTTCATGACGGGAGTGGCCCTTCTGGCCGAGAAGATCAACCACCATCCTGAGTGGTTTAACTGCTACAACAAGGTGGACGTCACTCTATCCACCCACGATGTTGGAGGGCTGAGTTCGCAGGACATTCGCATGGCTAATCATCTGGAAACCACGGCCAACTTGTTGAAATAAACGCATTGTTATTCTATTTACTAGTTGTCTATAATCTCTGAACTCCAATAAACACTCAACTCAGCATGGATTTGCTGAGGATTTGATAGTCCGCTTGTTCCAGTACATCCGGGGAGATCTCATCCTTAACGTAGCCTAGTTGGTTGAAGAAGGAAATGGACGGTTCGTTGTTGTTCAGGACGGTCAGCATAACCTTTTCCAAACGCCAAAGGCGTGCGCAATCTTCCAAAATGCTCATGACGAATTTTCCCAGGCCTTTTCTTCGGTACTCCTCTGCCACTTGCATTTCGTAGCTACAAAAAGGGCTTTTAATTAAAAAGTATATGTGATTTTAGTGTAAAAGTATAGTTACCAATATAAAACACTATCCCCGTGATCCATATCAAACCGAAACATGGCGTAGGCCACATTCTCCTTCTTCTCATTTTGGGCCACCAAATAACGAGCCCAGTTTTTGTTTAACTCTGCGGATTTAATCTTCGGCTGCCAGCCCATCTTGAGTTGTTTGTAGTAGGGTCCCACGTTGATTTCAGCTAGTTTAAATGCCCATTTCAGTAACTTTGAATCCGCATCCGTCTTTGTTCGGCAAATCAGTTTGAATTCTTCCCCACTGGGAGCCTTATAGTTTTGATAGCTTAGAGATTCCAGTGGATTTTTGGCTCTGGCAGCCGTTTCCACAAATCTCTGCTTGGCTCCTTGACTGAGTTCATCTTTATTTGACATTATTGCCTTAATTTATTGAGCAAAATAAAAATCAGACAGATTAAAGCGCGCAAATTAGAGATGGCAAAACCGGGTAAGCAAAAAAGCGATAGAGCTGCAAAAATTCGATGACACTATAGGTGTTCTAGGTTTTTCAACGATTTTTCTTCTATATGAGAGCTGAGAATACCATTTTTTTCCCTTTTCTTATTTTTATTAATTTTAACTGTACTTTGAACAATAAATAGCTGAAACCTTGAATTTTAGTTAGCTGTTGTGTTAAAAGTTTTATCCCTGTCACTTTCTATACGAGGTATCGATAATTTATAATAAATAAGCAATGCTTACGGTAGTTATGCGATAGTTGGTATTTTGAAGGCTATTATTGTTGGTTACCTTATTATTTTTCCTTCGTTTTATTTGTAAACACTTGTAAAAAAGTTACAAATTTAAGCTATAATATAGTAATATATGTATGTACATTGCTTATAAATTCATTACAGATTAAACTGCCACCGTAGAGTCCCCACCAGGTATCAATCTGTTAATTAAACAAGGCAACAGCTGACGTTATCAATTTTGTGAATTTCAGTTGACAATGTTCAAAAAATCCAAGCCCAAAATTGAGCCACCTCCCACGGCTCCAAGTATTGTGGAAATGCTAGCGGACATGGAAACCTTCGAGGTTAATCAACCCACAAGCGGTTCTACGGATAATTCCGATTTGGAGCACGCACTTCTCACGGAACCGGAGAATCTTTCGCTTCCAACTTGGTGGCAAGTTTTCGACGAATACGATCAGAAAGTCAAGAAGCTATCGGCCACCGAGGAAAGTTTGGAAGCCCAAAGAAATCAACTCAAAGATTGCTACGCCAAACTGGAAAATAATGCTGATAAATTAAGGGACGGCATTAGAAAGCAACAGGCGCTGGCCAAAGAAGCTCTGAAATGTTGAATTTATATATTAAATAAACTTTAATAATCAAAAGCAATCAACAATGTCTAATTTTCAACTAGCATGGGTAGAACCACCTTAAAGTGCATGATTACGTTGTTTTCAAAGATTTTTATACCCGTTACTCGTAGAGTAAAAGGGTATATTGTATTCGTGCAAAAGTATGTAACAGCTAGAAGGAAGCGTTTCCGACCCTATAAAGTATATATATTCTTGTTCAGGATCACTAGCCGAGTCGATCTAGCCATGTCCGTCTGTCCGTCTGTCCGTCTGTCCGTCTGTCCGTCCGTCCGTCTGTCCGTCTGTCTGTCTGTCCGTATGAACGCTGAGATCTCGGAAACTATAAAAGCTAGTAGATTGGCATTTTGCATGCAGATTCTAGGAGTTCCTACGCAGCGCAAGTTTGTTTCAAAAAGGTGCCACGCCCCCTTTAACGCCCACAATCGCTTATATACGATTTTAAAAATTTAAATATTTCGGAAAAGTAAAAATGCAGTTTTATTGTGTTTATCAATACCTATCGAAATGTAGAAGAAATTTTTCAAATCGGACCATTCGTTTAAAAGTTATGCGTGATCAAAGTTTCAATCTCCATCTCCCTCGCACTCCTTTTACCTGAGTAACGGGTATCTGATAGTCGGGGCACCCGACTATAGCGTTCTCTCTTGTTGTTTTTATATATGTATCTCGAATCAGGAGGATCCTTTAAGCTTTATTCGTTTATCACTTCCAACTTAAATAATTTCAATCAGATATACATAGTTTAATATATTGTCATACATATATGTACCCTAACTAGCAACGTGTAAAAAAAGATAAGATTTTTTAATGTAAATCCTCTCAATATTTCATTTAGGCCCACTGTGCGTTGGTTTGTGTCCATGGTAAAACTTCAGCTTGAAGTATATTTACGGTTCCTTTTAAGACCATAGTATATTCTTCTGAGCCCGACATTTTAACGGTCAATTCGAGGTGCGGTCACACTGCTTGGTGGATGGTGGTCGAAAAAAAGTTGTTAAAAGCCCAGAAACACAAATTGTAATGCAAGTGCTTTAGTGACTGTGAAAAGTAAGCAGATAAGCGAATAAATAAATTAAAGTTAAACCACTAACAAGCGAGGCCAAAAATGGCACGGGAAATCGAAATTTACCCGATTAAGACCTGGATGATTGGGCAGAAGAACAGGTTTTAGGCCGTGGCAACAACGAAAAAAAAAAAGAAAAAAAACTGGCGACTGGCTTATACCATTTACGCCATTAACGGAGGTCGATTGTTTTCTAAGTGTGTGTGTTATATTTGGCTATATTCCACAAATCCAATTATCACAAACAGAAAAAAGAGTGCAACAATTCGTGGCTAATTGAATTTTACTTGTATTTTATTTTGGTTTGGGACCAGCGCAACAACAACACCGAGCAGCGAGTAGAAAGAGAGAGAAGAGTGAAAAGAGAGGGGGTTTCATTTGGCCAAAAGCTAAGCTCGGGTAGAATACACACACATACGCTTACGCATGTTGGGCAAAAACAATAATTATCCAATTAAACGCTTGTCAAAGAATGCATTTAATTTCATTGGCCAACATGGTAAGAAAGAGAGGCCAAAGAGAGCGCCTAACTAACAGTATTTTTCACGGGCATACCAATACCAGTGTTTCATGTGTGTATGTGTGAAGTGCTAATGAGATGCTGTGACTCTCTTCCTCTTCTCGCCGTTTGTTGCTTTTGCCATTTATGCAAAAAGACGCAAAAAAAAGTAAAATTTTTTTGAGTCGAACAAAAGATTTCGTGTAAAAGGTGAAAGCCACTCAGTGATCCGCCGTATACGCATTGCAGTTTCTTTGTGCCCCGGACCGTTAATGCAATCATCTCGCGATCATAACCGTTTCCGTTCTCGACTCAATTCTCTGTTCTGGATTTTCCATTCTACATACATTCATTCCATTCTTCCAGCCAAGATGTCACTGATTGGAGCAACTTGTTCGCAGCGAATCCCACAACAATAACAAAGAACCAGCGCCAATGATGTGATACATCAGCAGAGGTTGAGTTCAGAAAACACAACCTTCAAGTAGTTTAGGCCACCCACAATCACCCGGAATCGAATCCGTTCCGGTTCAAATTCACGATGAGCTGGCTGCTGGGCCTCCTGGGGCTGCAGATCCTGTTCCTCTGGCTCCTGCGGCTGCCAGGCGAGATTTTGGCCATACCCACGCCGCTCAAGTTGCCAGGTGAGTCGTGATTCAATAACAAAACAAAATCCCAATTAAATTTCAACCAAAAACTGCCATTAAAAACAATTGAACTCTGAAAATTTGAAAAATATATATCACTTTAATCTTTCCTACAATTATTTCTTCTTCTAAAAATATAGTAAAATTTAATTTTAAATTAAAAATAATTTTGTAAACTCTGTGAGCATTATAAAAATTTATTCCATGATATTTTAGAAATAATTTTTTTGAAAATATTAAGTATACATTTTCCATGACACCCAAATAATTTGAACAAATAATTTAAGACCATAAAATAATTGAGTAAAGAAAAATGGATAGGAAATTTATAAATTTATAAAAGCTGTGATCATTTTATTTTTCCACTTTTTGTCACTAAAAATTATATTTTTTTTAAGCTGTTACATATTATTTATTTATAATTATGTTTATAATATGTAACAGCTAAAATAATGTCGCAATTTCATATTATAAACATTATATATTATAATATTATTATATTATAACAGCAAAAAAAAGTCAACACTTTTCGTCCAAAAAAGTGGAAAAATAATATGATCACAGCTTTAGTAAACCAGCTACTTAAAATTTTTTTTTATCCATTTTTCTTTACTCAATTATTTTACGGTCTTAAATTTCGGACCTAGTCCTCTCAGACGATGCTTTCTATTACTTACCATATCTTGAATTATAGTTAAGAGAAATTTCATTTTGTCATTACTGCCGACAGCTTTCTCCTTACTCCGCTAACCAAATACCCCTTTCAACTTTTCAGGCTACACCCACAGGCTGACGCCCTACATCAAACACTGGGAAGCGGCGAACTTCGATCGAGGGGTGCTGCAGGCGGCGCAGGTCAGACACCTGGAGCAGGCTCGCTTCCGGCAGAAGCGACAGGTGAGGACAGAGACCACCACACCGAGTGGACTGGCGCACACCATCCGCCTTAATTTCTCCGCCCACGACAGGTGAGTGCACTTGAGATTCTCAACAATCTCAAAAAATCACTTAATCACCTAAACCTCCTCCTCACCCGCAGAGATTTTCGTCTGGTGCTGCGCCAACAGCCGCATTCGGTTTTCGCCCACGACGTGGAGATCGAGAACACTCTTGGTCCCATCGACTACGATGTCTCACGCATTTACACCGGCA
This sequence comes from Drosophila fuyamai, assembly GCA_018153365.1. Classification (NCBI taxonomy): domain Eukaryota; kingdom Metazoa; phylum Arthropoda; class Insecta; order Diptera; family Drosophilidae; genus Drosophila; species Drosophila fuyamai. The sequence continues at coordinate 5,586,581 of JAECXW010000116.1, read as the reverse complement.
GCCTGGAGGATGACGAGACGGCCCATGTCCAGGCGATCCTAACCAGCGACAATCTGCTGGACGGGACGATAGAGACCCAGGCGGAGCACTACTACATCGAGCCGGCGCAGCGATATTCCCAGCAGCTGGCCGAGAGCGGAGTCCACAGCATAGTCTATAAGTTAAGTGATGTAAATATGCAGAAAACGCAGTTCACCGGCGGAGGACTTAACTCCGAGGCGCCCGCTAAGACGCACTGCGCCAGCGAGAAGCTGAGGAAGAAGCGCTGGTTGCCTGATGAGGTGAGTTTTCAACATATTGTTCTTATGAAAAATAGGATAGTATAGCTTATATGAGCTAAATTATATGAGCTAAAATTTCTTTCTCTTACACCCAAATATCAAGATCAAATGCCACCTTTAAAATAAATTGTTAAAGCTTTATAGACATTTTTATTAAAATATAAAGTTTTAAAATATTAAATAATTTCATTTCTTTCAGTTGGCCATGTCGGATGCTCCAGCGCCAACGTATAATCGGAATCCGCCCCTGCCACTGGATCTGGAGGTGCCCTACAACGACGACTTTCGCGTCCTCGCCTCCGAGGAGGATAAAAGTGAGGAGTCGCCGAGGAAATACCCAACCACGTCCACAACTAGGAGCACCGTGCGTAGTACGGAGAGTTTCCTGGCCACGCTGACTAAGCCCACGTCGAACCGCAATATACTTGTAAATAACTACAATCCCTCCAACGTCGGCGAGGGAAGTCGCAGCTATAGCAACAGCAACAACAATGCCAACAGCAATAATAATAATAACAATAACAATAATAATAGTAATAACAATGTGCGGAAGTTGTACACCAAACACAAGAACATTATTGTGAGCACGTACAATCGACCCATCGAACCGGAATTCGGAACGCCCTACGAGGAACCGAATAACAATGGTACCCGCGACCTGCCCAGTAACTTCTTCAATGCCAACTGGACAACGCTGTTTCTGGGAAATAACAACAATGGCAACGACCGGCCCAGCCACAAAACGCATGTGGAAATCATCACCAAGAATGGAGCCACAAAGAAGCCAAATATCATTGTGAATAACTACAATCCAGAGATAATATTCGCCCCAAATCCGCACAACCCAAGTTTTAACAGCATGTTGATGACAAATCTCTTAAGTGGTAGGGGCGGAGAGGATATTCATAGTTCTCCCAGGCTGCTCTACGATCGCAAGACTACCTGTATGTTGTATCTACAGGCGGATCATACGTTCTTCCAGAAAATGGGTTCGGATGAGGCGTCCATAGAGGCTATCACTAGGCATGTGCAGCGGGCCAATACAATCTACCGGAATACGGACTTTAACAACGATGGAAAACCCGATAATATCACGTTCATGATCAAGCGCATCAAGGTGCACAACATGAATGCAATGAAAGATCCCAGTTACCGATTTCCTGGCAACTATGGAGTGGAAAAGTTTCTCGAATTGTTTTCGGGTAAGATATTATAAATTTGAATTTGCAAATTAAATATAATTGATTTTATAGTCGTTCTCTGATAAATTGTTGGCTGTAATTTTATATGTATTTAGACCTTCTCTTTTGATTAATTGATATACAATTATCATTATATGTATTTTTTCGACACTTGTTCAATTATTTTTTTGGAAAAACTTCAAGGTTAAAATCTTTTAAAGTCGTGTATTCAAACAGTGATACCAATCAATTAGAACAAGAAACGCAAATCGGTTTCTACCTGCTAATTGAGGTCACCTACCCGTAAAAATGTGTCAATAACAAATGCATTTTTGTATGTATTTATTCAAAAATTGGAGCCCATAAATCAATAAGTTATGTTTTGGTATCGAACTATCTTGACGTTCCTTTTCTTTCATTTATTTTGCAGAGGAGGATTATGATGCCTTTTGCTTGGCGTACATGTTCACTTATCGTGACTTCGAGATGGGAACTTTGGGATTGGCATGGACGGGTGATCTTAAAAACGCTGGCGGAGTTTGCGAGAAGAATGGCCATTATAGGGGTTCTCTTAAGTCTCTTAATACGGGGATAGTCACACTGTTAAACTATGGAAAACATGTCCCACCTGCAGTGTCCCATGTGACATTGGCACATGAAATTGGTCACAACTTCGGATCACCGGTGAGAGTTACAAAATATTTAATAATGAAAATTGTATCAAGATATTTTTCCCCTTTCAGCACGATCCAGAGCAGTGTACTCCTGGTGGTGAAGACGGAAACTTCATCATGTTCGCCCGTGCCACTTCGGGTGACAAGAAAAACAACAATAAGTTTAGCACCTGTTCTTTGAAATCAATAGAACCAGTGCTGAATGCCAAGGCACGTTCTATGAAGGGTTGTTTCACAGAACCCCAATCCTCGATTTGTGGCAATGGCGTGGTGGAACCGGGCGAGCAGTGCGATTGTGGATGGGAGGAGGACTGCAAGGACTCGTGCTGTTTCCCCATGTCAAGGCAACCGCGTCTGGACGAAACTCCCTGCACCCTGACGCCTCATGCACGTTGTAGTCCTTCGCAAGGACCCTGTTGCACCACCGACTGCAAGCTGAAATTCGGTGATAAGTGCCGAGATGATAATGGCTGCAGGGATCCTTCCTTCTGCGACGGTCGGGTGCCCCAGTGTCCTCCATCGGTGAACAAGCCCAACAAGACCATCTGCAACAAAGAGTTCGTCTGCTACATGGGCGACTGCACTGGAAGTATTTGTTTGGCCTATGGTCTGGAATCGTGTCAGTGCATTCCAGGACCTCAGGACGATCGGATCAAGTCCTGTGAGCTGTGCTGCAAGATGCCAGGAGAAGATAGCCCATGCCGAAGTTCTTTCGAGTGGAATGAGGCTCCTTTTGATGTGCCCGATATGTACTCGAAGCCGGGAACACCATGCAATGACTATAATGGGTTCGTATATACCCTTTCATTTTAATTTATTTCTAGTAACTATAAAGTCTTTGTTTTCAAATTAGAATCATATCTAAAATGCATTTAATAACATAAAATGGAAGCTTATCTACGTATAACTCGTCCAAAATTATATTTTAATACTCCCTCTTTTATTACAGTTACTGTGATGTATTTCAAAAGTGCAGGGAGGTGGATCCCTCTGGTCCACTGGCTACTTTGCGTAAGCTCTTGCTTTCCGAAGAAAGCATAGCCACCTTTAAGAAGTGGATCCAGCACAACTGGTACACTGTAGCTCTGGCAGCTGTGGGCGTTATTCTGCTACTGGTAAGTTATAGGACTGGCAATGTTACAGAAATTCTCAAATTCAATATTAAATATTCTTTGGTTAAAAAAGTTAATTAAATTAATCACGCAAATGTTAAGGGATCAGGTCGAGGCCAAAGTGCAAGCAAGGGCTCAGACCTTGGGTGAGCACTCAGATTTCCAGGGCCCAAAAATAATCCTGTAGAATATATGAATAACACTCATCTAGCAGTTGTCTCTGTGGCTAATTTAAGGCAATTTTAGACTAGAAATCATTGAAACATTTATCCTTGTTCCCTTTCCTTATATTATTTTTTAATTATATTTTAAATTCAACTTGCTAACCGCTATTTCATTTTTCCTAGGCGCTGAGCACAAAGTTGCTGGCGAAGCGGTCGAATCTGAAGCTTAAGTCCGTCACCATTATACACAGTGCCACCACGGAGACAGTGCGTCTGCCCGAGAACAACAATGGTGTGATAGTTCACACAGCTGTGAGGACAAAGGTTCCATTCAAAAAGAAGGTTCGCGGCGAGAGGAGTAAAAAACCGGGAGCAGGAGCTGTAACTAAAGTAGGAGTACCTAGCACAGCTGCAGTTGCTTCCCGAAGTGGAGCCAAAACCAGTGCCAATTCAGAGCCAAAGAAGACCACTAGAACTCAAGCAATGGCCAAGAAGAAATCTCTCGAGGAGGAGCCAAAGAAATCCAACAAAAAGCTGGGCAAGCATATGAAGGAGATTATCGACTATTCCCATCGCAACAACAACGGGGATGATGCCTCAAATCTTTCAACCACCAACAACCATACCAACACCTTTGGCAAGGTGCAAAAGTGGCTGTTGGAATCGCCAATTGTGGCCCAACCATTGTCCCACATTGAGCACAGTTCTCGGGTCCGCCAGGTTATGAGCAAATCCCAATCTACACCTGAAAGACTGGTGCAAAAGACACCACAGAAGACCAAGTCCATGGGTAATCTATCCAACGAGAAAGTTAAACTGCAGGTGGTCTACAAACCGCCCTTCAAGTTCTCCTTAAGATTGTCCAAGAAACCAAAAGTGAAAACACATGTGGTGAGTGCAGGTATACGGCCAAAAAGAGGTCAAAAGACTAGTAACCGAACAGCGGGCCAATCCTCCTCGAAGGATGTATCAACACGCGCCAAAAGAAGTGCTCTTTTGCTCTGCAACGAAGCAGAGGATGATAACCAGATCCTCACCCTCAATGAACCGACCTACGAGACCTTGAAGCCGCCCACACCGCCGAGGTCCATGGAATATTGCTACGAGAATGTGGATATGCAGGCAGAGTCCTCCAGTTCGAAGCCGAGCAGCAGCAGTAAGGTTGCACCCAGCTCACAGAATAGAGCCAGTTTGGAGGCAACTCCTCCAGTATCAGCGCAAAGGAACTCCTATCGTAGGTCAAACTCCCTGTCCACTCACAATCCCTTTGCGGCAGCTCCTCGTCGAAGCAGCAGCAAGGCCAGTGGATCGGTGAATCTCACGAGAAATTTTGGTAGCACGCAGAATTTGATTAATCTTAGTCAGAATTTGGCCAAAACCAAGAAGCGCAGCAGTCTGAACCTAAAGGCCAGTGGTAGTGGAGCAAATAGAGGAGGAAAGGATACGCAAGCTATGGCAGCTGCATCGCCACAAAGACGTTCCTCCTCGAACGCCAATCTTCGCAGGGACAGCAGTGTCTCCTCTTCAAAGGCATTGCCTGTTCCACCGACCAGGAACTCTCGAAATAGCTTCAGCAATATTCCAAGGGCCAGTTTGGGAGGAGGAAACAGCAATGCCTCCGCAAACACAGGGGCGCCGCCCAGTTTCTCTCGCCAATCTTCCAGCAGCACGGCAACTAGTAGCTCATCCATAACGCCAGGGCTAGCCTCCGGAGTGGCGTTGCAGCAATCCGCCTCGACAAGCGCCATGCAGCGTCAGCCAACCTCCCAGCCCATTAGAAGAAGCCTCCACAATTTCAGGACTCGCGCCACAGGCGCGGCACCAATAACAGCAACTGGAAAACCAGGAGCAGCAGCAACACCTGCAGCAGCGGCAACATCAACCGATAACAATGAGCTGCCTTCTGATCTGGAGGTAGTTGTTTCCGATGTGGAGAACCTTGTTAGCTAAGGGCAGCTATCCCGTTCCAGTTTCCACAACCAACCAAGTGAAAGTGATAAGTCTTAATGTTAGTTATACAAATTGTCGCATAGGTTTACTTGCATACATATATATATATTTGTACATACATTATATATATGTGTACTTTACACTGCCTTAAACTTGCCGTTTCTGCTGAATATGTGAAATACCACGCCCACTCACACGAACAGACATTCAACCGCATTCCTCACGTCCATAAATCCCCCGACCAAGGCTCGCCCCAGCACTTCGAATGCATCACCACCCGCTAAGCCATCCAACCAACCGCTCACCCACCCAACCACTCGCCCACTAAAGCCACCGCAATCCAAACCGCCAGCCGCACTTTGTACCTTTTACTGTTTACTGTTTGTATTGTATTGTGTGCACTGAAAATTTTACCAGCCTTCAAAGTTCCGGTTGCCAGATTCGATTTTATTTAGACGTTACAATGATATTGTCTTCAAAAATCTATTAGCACTCTGATTTAGACAGATATCCGACTGACAGATTACTACAATATTTTAATTGGATACAGATCTATAATGTTTATAAACCCATTTATATCCTATTACAGTGGCTTAAATCTGATCAAATTGATTTAAAAGAAAATACTAAACCAAAAGAATTGAAGAATTTGGAACTGGCAACTGGTGTATGAAAAGTTATTCTTTTTCGATTTGTTTTTAACAGAGCAAAACTAAATGAGCTTTACTTTAAAAAATAAATATCCTTATTATTTCAATAACAAATTTTGCTATTTCATAATCGTTAAAAGAACAAAGCGAAACTAAATACCTTATCATACACCCACACCTTATTTTTGCCTAATCTTGGCCTATACTTTAAGTTAATTTCAAAACAGTATTACCGAAACTGTTACGTACCTACTATATACTTATATTGCTTAGTTTACCTGCTCTTCAAGTTTCCAACAACGATCACTACTCATCTAAACTACGACGACACACAGAAAAATACAAGGTGCTATTTTAGTAACAAACGAAAAAATATCAGCCGAGAACATTTTCAAAATCCTTTGCATATTTTCTCAAGATCAAAACTAAAATTAGAAAGGAATAGAGAAAGATTGAGGTTGGTGTAGCCCACGAAGTAGCATATACAGAAATAAAGGGAGCCGGGGAAAGTTGCAAATAGTTGTATGGAATAGTTACAAATAACCAACGATACTGTCAATAAATCAAAAGCATGCATCGAAAGTAGGTTTTAGAGAATGCCCAGCAAGCCACATAGAAAGTTAGCCACCCGAAAGTTTAAATAAATCCACCCGATATCTTCGAGCACCGGCACCTGTAAACTCGCATCGATCCCATAGTGACACCTGCAACTCCGTAGCCTGTAGTGTACATAGAATATTGAATGGACATAGTTTTTATATGCAATACCAAGTTAGAGCAATGAAAACAATAAAAAGACACCTAACGATATTCATACATATGTAGGATATAAAGTCACATTCCGTAACGAATCACTGAGCAGCGGCTTTCGAGTTACACACTAACACCCAAACAATAACGATCTTTAGGCTAAGGATAATGATTGATATTTGTAGCTATATGAATGTGTAGGAAATCAAACGGCGTATCAAAAAAAATATATACATACATCCATATGGGGCGTGCAATAACCATTGCAACTTTACGAGCATTTGGGTATATTTTTGTGTAATATACAAGATAGAAGACATAAGCTCAGCTCAAGAGACCGACAACCGACCCAAAATATTAAATATTGACAGACAGACAGTTAACGCGTTGGCCAGTATTGAAACGGAGAACGAAAATAGTTAAAACAAGTACGCGACAATCGCTTTGAAATGCTTAACATAAAAAACAAATAATGGTAAACCCGAAAATCGAATTGAAGTTTAGTTTCTACTTTGTCTTGACTACATATTTCAATACGAAACTATACAAAATAATGGCAGGCAAACAAACTACCAAAAAAAATGACAACATTAGGAAACATAAAAATACATTGGAAAGAAAGGGAGTAAATGTGCCTAATAGATTCAATAAATTCATGGCAGAAAGGGACATAAATTTTCCAGATATTTAAGCTCAAATTGGAAAAAAAAAACTTTTAGGAACATCTACTCCCATCCTGTATGTTTTCTATTACCCAGTGTAATTAATGACATGATTAAGAGAACATTTTTAATATTGCCAATGTTTGTGTACTGTATATAATTAAATGCAAAAGATTATTGTCTAAGCGGACGAGAGTATTTTGAGCGTGACAAAAGACTATTTAGCGCGAAATGAACCATTTTTGTGTAATGTATATAAGAAACCGATTGATTTTAATCTAAATATACATAAATATTAATGTAATTGTAAAACTGCAAACGATTTTTAAATCTGTATGTGTATTGTGTACCTCAATTGTAATTAATTTTTATACTTTTCTCGAGATGGATTAATGCTATTTTTATAATTTAGCTAAATGAATTATAAACACGTATTTACGTCTCCCGATCCCCCACGAAACCATTGCCTACCCCTAGTTAATGGCCAGTTTTTAATGTTGTCCAAGACCGCATACCCCATCCAACAACCTACATAAATACATATGTAATTTTGTCAATTAAGAACGCGTAAATGTCTCTAAGAAATCGAAAGAAAAAAACGAAATGAAACGAACAAAACAAAAACCGAAGAGCAAAGAAGTGAATACTAGCATTTTACGATTAATAATTTTAAAGACAATTTAAAACAATAATTAACGTATGTATTATGATTAGCGAACAAAAAGCACATGTGTGACAATTCAGTTGTACTTTATGTTATGATTACTACAATACTTTATTTATTAATCTTATAGTTAGTAACTAATTTTTAACCCAAACACACACACATATGCGATATTTTATAATTTCCTCATTTTAAGCAAAATTCAATTAACAATAAAAACGAAACTAATAATTAAGGACGATTGACTTAACATGTTCCAAACTTAAGAGGACTTCTTTTCTGCTTTTTCCAGCTTCAAGGCCCGCTTAGCCATAATCCAAAAGTAAAGACTTGGGCAAAGATGGCGAAGGTAATATGCAATCTTTGCTTGAGCGTCGCTGACAATTATATCGGGTTCTTTACGGAGAATGCATTGTAGAATGCGTTCTGCTAGTTTATGGGGGGACATGCCCTTAGCAGTGGTTTCGTCCATTTCTAGAAGGGAACATACAATTGGTTTAGTTGAAGTATTCATTTATTTAAATAAAAAACAAGACAGATCTGGCACTTTACTTACTTCCATAGCTGCTTCCCGATCCTGTTAAAGCATTTAGAGAGAGTTGAGTACGTATATACCCTGGACTAACACAGGACACGTTTATGTTTTTGTTAGCCACTTCAGCTCGTAGAGAATCGGCAAATGCCTGCATGGCATGCTTCGAGGCGGAATAGGCGGCCCTCTGGGGAATGGCGAATTTTCCCTGAACTGAGCTAATGAAGCAGATGTGACCACTACCACGTTTCACCATTGAAGGAAGTAGAGCTTGGAAAAAAAACATATTTAGTCGATTTCTGTAAAAATTAATGCATTTCTCACCTTTAGTTAAGGCCACGCTTCCGAAATAGTTAACCACCATCACCTTAAGATCCACATCCACTGCTGTGGATGCCACATCCGCTCGTACACTGATCCCTCCATTGTTAATCAAAATGTCCACTTGATTATAAACGGCCAATACACGATTGACAAATTCTGGAATGGAATTCAATTCAGCCAGATCAAGAGCCAACACAGTAGGTGGATAGGCGGGATCCTGGAAGGATTAGAGAATATTTACTGTTACTTTTTCAGTTTAAAATTATTATTTCCTTTATTGTCACATTGAAGAATGTATTAATGAAGACAGAAGGGAGAAAAAAATCTTTAAAAATTAAGAACATCACGTTCGAAAAATATAGCCAGTGAGTTGGAAGGTATAATGTGCTGGATTAAATTAAAATCTTTTATAAATTAATATCCATTATCATTCAGCAAGGGTCAGATTTAATGTTGAAAATATCAAAGTTTATGTTTTAAACTAAAAAATGGGGAAATAAAATTACTTAAAGGGCACTTCAAGAAATTTAATTTAAAGGATAATTTTCAATTTGATTGGAAAAAGGAAGTTGATGGCCGACATATACAATAATGAATACAAAATTCAGTTAAATTAAAAAACAAATATTCTAGACATTACCACATCTAGTGCGAGAAGATCCTTCTTAACCCGCTCCAATTCCTGAGTTCTACGAGCCGCCAAAATCACCTTACATCCAGCCCGGTAGAAGACGTGGGCCAGGGATTCACCCAATCCCGAACTTGCACCCGTAATAAGCACCACCTTTAAATGGTTTACATAATTAAGCGGCTAATCAGTAATTAATGTTTTCTCATTACCTTGCCGGGCAACTGATTACGGTATTTTTGGGCCCGGAATCTCTGCCATATGTTCACGAGAGCCAGTGGAAGGGCCACCGGCATCAGGATCGTCCCCAGCACCCAGTAAAGGACGTTCCAGTCGCTGTTGGAAGCACATTTTTCCAGGTCCTGCGCTTTCATATTTTAATTAACCAATTTAAACCTTTGAACTCTTTTTCCAAATGCAAAATGATTAGCAACGAAAACAAAACTGCAAATGCCATTTTCTGGAAAGAGGATACAGTTGAGCTCAGATAAGCTAAACTTATATTGAGAAATAATAGACTCGAATATACATTTTTTTAAACTTTAACATGAACTACTGTTATAAATAAAATTTCGGAAAAATAACTTTATCTATTAAAGCCTTTTTTAAAGAAATATTTGTAATCTATTAATTATAGCAATTATGTTAGTTACAGTTTCCTTGGTTATTAGCTATCGAATAATTACTGTACCGTACAGCTGTGCTTGCCCTTCACTGCGAATGGCAACTGGAAACAGCTGATTGTTGTTACGTTATTTAGTTGCAAAGGCACCTAGTGCAAATAAATTATATGAAAATTAAACAAATGCTGCAATGAATAGCCTCCTGCGACATGGATATCGTCTGGGCTGCTACCTGCCGGCTGTCCAGCAGCAAATCCACACCACCGCTGTACACAGGACTTTTTGGGAGCGCGAAAAGAAGTCGGGTTACAAGACCAAACTGCCGGAGCCCTCAAAAAAGCAGCTTATCATGGACGGATTGAGAGATCTGAAAGAGGAGATGAAACTCTGGCGCAAGGAAGTCAGGGAGCAGTTGGAGAGTGACCCCATCCTAGTCTTCCGCCCAGGAGAAACGGATGTAGTCTTTGATTTCAAAGCTCCGGATGTGCTGGACAAGTGGACGGTGACCTCAGATGCGGATCACGGCGAGGGCAAAAGCACTGCCACCTTGGAGCTGAGTTCAGCCGGAGCGGGACTCTTCCACGGAGACGTCAACTCGGATCACACCAAGGATGGCATCATTAAGAGGACTGGATATGCTAATATACGTACCAAGAGAGTACGGGTGGGTTATCTATTAATATGTCTCTAATGACGACTACATACTAATACTCTACAGTTATCCGTTCAACCTAGAAATCCTTCAAGCGGGAGTCAACATACGACTGGACCCAGTATAACAAGCTGATTATGAAAGTCCGAGGCGATGGACGCAGCTACCTGATCAATTTGCACACCGAGGGCTACTTTGATCTGATGTGGAATGACATTTACCACTATGTTTTGTATACACGCGGTGGTCCCCATTGGCAGATAGCCAAGATTCCCTTCTCCAAGTTCTTTCTCTCATCGAAAGGAAGGGTTCAGGACCGCCAGGGAGCCATTCCGCTGAATAGGGTAACCCACTTTGGATTCTCTGTGGCCGCAAAGAAGGGTATGGATGGTCCGTTCGGCCTAGAAATAGATTATGTGGGTCTGGAGTACGATCCCAGTCATCGCGAGGAGTTCGCCTACGAGATGTACCAAACACCAAAATACATTGTGGCCACGTAACGTAACGCTTACGTTACGGCAGTGTTATTTAATTGTAGAATACGAACGAAGAACAGTAAAGATTGTTTAAAAAAATAGATTTGTTGGTACGATTTTAATTCGTCTTGGATCTACGGAGAAACGCGATTATTTTCAAATTTACTTTTATAATATATGACTACTATAATTGCTAAAATATTATTATTCATTTTTTTCATCAAGAGGTCTAATATTAAAGTTTAATAACATCGTCAATTATATTTTTTTTTTTAATAAAAAAAATTCCTATTTTATTCATTTCTTAGGCAGTCCGCACTGTATACTCAGCTGATTCCTCGCCTCTCTACTCTCTTTTCCTATCTTTTTTTGGCCGTACCTTCTTCTTTACAATCAGCTGTTTAAATGTTTACATTCACATCGTCGAATCTTCATGGTCATTTTAGCGTTGAAATTGCAGTTTTTGTTCCTTTTCCTAAGATATTATAGCTTCTCCACGTCTGCCAATTAGCGCTCGGCTTTCTGTACTTCGTGTGAATTGCGCGGCTTGTGTTTTCCGCTCAGTCTGCTCCGAAACTTTGACTGATAAAAGCTGCCGGAAAACTTGCGCTTCAATTTAAGTTTCATCGCGGGAGATATAGCCAACTGGTGCTTCACTATCATTATCAGACATTAGATAAAATCATGGTAAGTGATTTTCTAAGTTGACAAATAAAAAACTGTGCCAGCCAGAAAACCGTTAAAAACATATAGACAAAAGCTAGAAAAACGTGACCATGTGGCAGTTCAGTCACCGAGACCTTGAGCACACGTTGTTTATTTTAATCCTGGCTGTAACCACAACAAACTAAATCAATACTAGTCGGCGGTTTTTACGCGCTTTACCGGTTTGCTTGTACTATTTAATTTATGCGCCAAATAGCAAATAAATGATACTAAATGGGACAAAACCAGTTGGCCACCATCAAATCGAAAGTGTTGGGTGCAAGAAACCAGTTCTTGTTACCATTCCTGTTATCGCGACTCTGTCTCCACCTTATTTTTTTACCTGTTGACTGAGTTTTACCTTCAGTTTTACCTCCATCGGCGTCATTTGCTGACGTGTGTAGTCCCCTGAAAACATGGTGCAATTTACGGTAGTCCCAATCACTATAACTTAGCCTATAGAAAAGCATCCCTAATCTGTAATATAACTGAGAAAATTTACGTTTTTTTATCTGATCTTATTTTTATAAATATTTGAATCCATTATTATATCACAATCTGTCTTTTGGCAAAACGATGTTTTAAATCATGGAAAATTTTAGTGTTACTATTACGATTTACAAATTATATTTTCCTCTAATCCATAATCTCTAATAGGAGGAGACGTATCTGTATGATCCCAGTCTGCTGATAAAGCTGGACTTCCATCGCAGTCCCGCCAAGTTCAAGCCCTTCATATCAGCGGCTAATCCCGGCGAGCCGTGGATGAAAGTGCGTCCTCTCAAGGACACCGACTACGATCGTGGATTCCTGCAGCTGCTTTCCCAACTTACCCACGTTGGCAATGTAAATCGCACGCAGTTTTTGAGTAAGCCTATAATAACAACTTATTTAATATGATTTTTCATTGACCAAATTCTTTTTTTAGCCCGCTTCTCGCAGATGAAAGCTAGTGGGGATTATTTTGTCACTGTTATTGAGGACACTCGCAAGAATGAAATTATTGGAGCTGCATCCTTGGTTATCGAGCGCAAGTTCATCCACAATTGTGCTGTGGTAAGTTAAATAAATTTAAGAAGTCATTTTTATAAAAATTATCCATTGCTTAACCCATAAATTAAATATCAAAATGATTGTTTTTCATTTAGCGTGGTCGTCTGGAGGATGTGGTGGTTAATGATACGTATCGCGGCAAGCAATTGGGCAAACTGTAAGCGTAAAGGGGAATATAGCTCTTTCCGATGAAGAAAAACTTATCCAATTAAATATTCTACAGAATTGTTGTCACCGTATCGCTGTTGGCCGAGGAACTAGGCTGCTACAAAATGTCGCTGGACTGCAAGGACAAGTTGATCAAGTTCTACGAGTCGCTGGGCTATGTGGCCATCCCCGGTAACTCCAACTCCATGACGATTCGTTATGATGAGGGTCCAACGCTGAAGCGGAATGCTACCTCGGCCGGCTCCAGTGGAACAGTGGGCGACTCCTGCCAAACTGTGAGCCTCGATTTTGCATCTTGACAATTAGCCGCCAACGCTGCTCCAAAGTCCAAGCTTTGAGTGGGTGCACAACCCAACTCAAAACTACAACTGCGCGAAGCGCAATGAAAAAAAATCAGAAAATTGGATTCAAAAAAACAATTGCCAGAATACCATTGCGCTGAGGGCATTATGGATTTTTGGACAGCGCTGGCAGGCGGTGATGTCCTTGTGGGACCGTTCTTTCAACCCACCCGCGAGGACATACAAATAGTTATATAGTCAACCGCAACAAATGTTGCTCTCTGTTTTTAATCCCTACAGAACTCTCAATTTTATAATTTTTTCTCCCCTTTCTGCTACTGAATGTGCGGCTCTACTCTCAACTCAAAGGTAGTTGTAATATTACCTTTTAAAAGCACCTTCATCAAGTAGCCTTATGAATAATAAACTCAAATAAATACACTAAAAACTAATTAACAATTGCGACCAGACTCAACAGAATCTCACAGAAAACACTAAAGTCTTTTCAAATACATTAATTAAATAAAATGATAAATTACATTTTTTTTAATCCATTTTTTCTATTTTGAAAATGTATTAACTGACAACATTTTTATTTAGCATTATTATTTACAAATATTTTAGTATTAGGAGATATTATTAACTGCTATTGAAAAATAGTGATGATACTAGTCTGTTTATTTGTTTTGGCTAAATTTTAACTATTCCTTAAATATATCATAATGAATATATTCCACAAACAGTAAACTTACAAATTAGAATAGTGTGCAGCTCAAAATATCGAGCAACATGTATGCATACGAAAGTTTCTTTAGTGTTTCTTGCAAGGTACTTATTGAATCGAAGTCTTCTCCATTTACATGGGACTTAAATCGGGGGCAGAAGCTGGGTAAACCCAGCCTCCTCCGCGTCTCATGAGTACGAACACAGGTGTCCGCACTTGGGGCACTTTGAGTGCTTGGCAAAGTACTTTTGAAGATGCTCGATGTGGCCGCCATGGGAGCATCCTTGGCACCAGGCGTATAGACCCCGGACGATCAGACCGCAGACGCAGCACTTGGCCGACTGCATGGACTTGCACTTGTCGCAGTACCATCCCACTTTCCCGCCCATGGGGCGACCACATTCTCCGCAGTTCGTGTGCATGGCCGTGGAGTGCTGGTTAAGCTGCTGCACCGATCGCAACCAAGATCGATTGATCACCTCGCAAGCTTCGTTCCATAGCTCATAGCGATGCAGCTGGTCCACATAGGTATAGAACCAGTGCTCCTGGGGAGGAAAACCCGAATGATTACTATGAATTGGTTTAATGATAGGTTTATTTACTCACCACCAATGTGTCCTCAATGGGCAGTAGTTTACGGGCTTCTCCCAACGCTATAAGGACTGTGAGAGCTGTTTGAACATCACCAACATCGTTCATCAGCATTAGGGCATCGGAAACAAATTTATGTGGCTCCCACATGGGGATGGGCGGAACATGACTGACTTTCAGTACAGTAGGAACATGTGGTGGCTATATTAACAATACAAAAAATAAGATAAGCCATACATATATAAAATTCGTTACATCTAAGTTACCGGCGACTTCTCGTGATCGGATGCCTTGAGATCGAGTTGGGGACGAGCTGCCTGAACATCGTGATGCAGGGCAGGAAATGCCAAAGCCTTGGCGCATTCTGTGGGTCCTACATAAATGAATCCATTGCGCAAAAGCTCAAAGTTGTCAAAGGTAATCTCGCTTATGATCTGCGTCTCGGAGAGTATCACTGAGCTCGTGGGCGGATGCTCCACACCGCTGCCACCAAGCGGATCATCGTCGACATTCGCTACGTCAACCTCATTGGCCGTCTCCGGCGTGTTCCCATTGAGATCCTGGCCCAGTTCACTCCGCTGCTGAGGCCAATCGCTGGCCACTTGGGTGGAACGGCGGGAGTTCATCGGATTCTTTTGGTTGGAGAAGGAGGACCGGTGCTCGAAAGGAGGCTCAAAATGATTGCTGCCGTAGAAAAGTTTGATAAAGTTCCACAGCGTGGTCGCCTGTAAAAACATATTAATAAGTATTCGAGATTGTAGTTAAGTTCAATTTTTACATTATGTTTTCCGTATTTCTTGGACACTTCGGCGTTGTGCTCGCAAAGCTCTGCGAGCTTCTTGCCACTAATAATCAGTTCCCTAGCACAACCAATGAAACTCTCATGTTCTTGGGTAGGTCTCGAAACGGATTCACTTAGTGGATAGCCAGAAAACTACAAAAATGAAGTGGTTAAGATATGTCCTTATGTTCTTAAAACTTACCTACTCACCGTATCATTTAAAATGAATTTGTACATCTTGGAATGGTCCAAATGGAACTGAACAATACCAGCTACATTCGTTTTCCGGCGACTTCTAAAATAAATATCCTTGATAACTAGCAAATTAATACAATTAAGTACACATACATAAAGCTGGAGGACTTGGTATTAGAAGCACCACTGGTCTTTGGAGCATACTCCTTGATCTTGTAGGCAAAGGAAATGTCGCCAAATCTCCCCAAACTAGCTCCCTGGGCATTAGCCTTCATTGCCGGCCTCGTGGCATCTTTAAAAGCATGCTTATATATGGTGGAGTCCTTGCTGATGGAGAGCAGACAGTGGGAATCGCTGCCCTGCCACGCAATTCCAGTGGTCACATTGGTGTGTTCGTTGAAAGAGGCAAAAGGGATGTACGGCCTCCGGATGTCCCAAACATGAACGCTGTAGTCCACCACTAGCGCGCAGCTGGCAATGTGATAACTGGAGGGGATTGGGCTGAGTTAATATATATAAAGGTTTGAAAGATATCTCAAACCCACGTTCTTTCCGGCCGCCACTTCACTCGTCCCACCACTGCTATCGTATGGATGGTGTGCTCCAATCCCGGCCTGCCGTCCATGTTCCACACCTTTATCTGCTTGTCCCGACTGCCGGTGGCCAGCCAATTCCTCGTGGGATGCCAATCGCAGGTGTAGACGGGTCCGTAGTGCGCCGTGAATTGCACCATGCACTTGTCCCACTTCCTCATGTCCCACAGTTGGACGGTTCCATTCTCGGAGACAGCGGAGAATATGTTCTGCGTGTGCGGACTGAATTTGACATCCCTCACCGACTCCGAATTGCAGAAATATGTGTTTACGGACTTATCCGATCGGATGTCGAAGCATTTAATTGTGCCATCCTGAGATCCAGAGATTAGGATGTTTGGTTCGCTGCTATGGAAAGTTACAGTGTGGGCAGTACGTTCATGTTCATTATAGACAAGAAGCTGCTTCTGCCGACCGAACTTGGAGAGATCCCAAACGGAAACTACGCCATTGGTGGCCGCCGTGGCCAGAAGATTGCTATCCAAGGTGGACCAGGCCACATCGTTGGCGGAATAGCTAAGATTCTGGTTCTTCCCTCGCATATTACAGGATTCCGTAAAGCCATTGCTGTTGATGGCATACACTTTAAGCACTATTGGCGAGAATAACAAATGTATTAATAGAAAAACCTTGAACGCTTTTAATCTTACAGCTCCTTCCAGCCAAAGCGATCTGGTTGTTATCCTTGTTCAAAGCCAAGGCATTCGCATGTCCTTCCACGCAAATCCGCAACGAGATTGTGGAGGTGTCCTTGTCCTCCAAGGAATCAGGCATCCTGCAGCAGTTGCAATTGGGCCCTCGGAAAACAAAACAGTGATTTGATAAGACAAGACGCTATCGCCTTTTTTTCGGTTGGTTCAGTATGACCGTTTCTTGAGTAGCAAAACATTGCGGTAAATGTTCTGAAAAACGCAATGAAAAGAGATTTCAAGGAGAAATTCAAGTTTTCAGTTTTCATATTCGTTTTGTGAATCGATTATTGAAATTTTATTGAGATAAATTTTAAAAAACCATGCAATGCAATGTTTTTCTTTCTTATAATGTATTAAAATTATTTTAATAGTGAAACTTTTTTTAATTATATTTATTGTTATTGTTATATATTTTATAATGTTATATATTTTATAAAAATCGGTAGAAAATAGGCTTTTTAGTTCAAGCACTTTTCCAAAATATACTTGGAACACCCCATCAGGAACTGCTAAATAATGCGCTGCATTTTCAGAGCGCTCTTACCGGCAGAGTGGCAACGCCAGCCTTGCGCCCTTGCTGTTTACAAAAATCACGGTCGACTTTTTCGGAAATTGCAATTATTAGCGCAACAAGTTGCCGTGTAAAAGCAGGCGATTGGAGCCAGGTAATCCTTCCCCAAAATGCCGGACATCAAGATAACGCCGCTGGGCGCCGGCCAGGATGTGGGTCGCAGCTGCCTGCTGCTTTCGATGGGCGGCAAGAACATAATGCTCGACTGCGGGATGCATATGGGCTATAACGACGAGCGACGATTCCCGGATTTCTCCTACATAGTGCCGGAGGGACCGATCACCAGCCACATCGACTGCGTGATCATCTCGCACTTCCACCTGGGTTAGTCTTTTAGTTCCGGCGACTCCTTATCTGGGCAACACCGGGTCTAATCGTTTCTTTATCAATCCAGATCACTGTGGCGCTTTGCCCTACATGTCCGAAATTGTGGGCTACACCGGACCCATCTACATGACGCACCCAACCAAGGCCATTGCACCCATCCTCCTTGAGGACATGCGCAAGGTGGCCGTGGAGCGCAAGGGCGAGTCCAACTTCTTCACCACCCAGATGATCAAGGACTGCATGAAAAAGGTGATACCAGTCACGCTCCACCAGAGCATGATGGTCGACACGGATCTAGAGATAAAAGCCTACTACGCTGGCCATGTCTTAGGAGCCGCTATGTTTTGGATCAAGGTAGGCTCCCAAAGCGTTGTCTATACAGGGGATTACAATATGACCCCGGATAGGCATCTTGGCGCCGCGTGGATAGACAAGTGTCGGCCGGACTTGCTTATTTCCGAGAGCACCTACGCAACCACAATAAGGGATTCAAAGCGCTGTCGCGAAAGGGACTTTCTCAAGAAAGTGCACGAGTGCGTGGCGAAGGGTGGCAAAGTTCTAATCCCCGTTTTCGCATTGGGTCGCGCCCAGGAACTGTGCATCCTGCTGGAAACCTACTGGGAGCGGATGAACCTAAAGTACCCCATATACTTTGCCCTGGGTCTCACAGAAAAAGCCAACACCTATTACAAAATGTTTATCACCTGGACGAACCAGAAGATCCGAAAGACATTTGTCCATCGGAACATGTTTGATTTTAAGCACATCAAACCATTTGACAAGGCCTATATTGATAATCCTGGAGCAATGGTGGTGTTTGCCACGCCGGGAATGCTGCACGCGGGTCTTTCCCTGCAGATTTTCAAGAAGTGGGCGCCCAACGAGAACAACATGGTGATTATGCCCGGCTATTGTGTGCAGGGAACAGTGGGCAACAAGATCCTGGGAGGCGCCAAAAAGGTAGAGTTCGAGAACCGCCAGGTTGTGGAAGTCAAAATGGCCGTGGAGTACATGAGCTTTTCGGCTCATGCCGATGCCAAAGGTAGCTAAAAACTAACAAGTTTAATATGACAATTATTAAACCTTATTCTCTTTGCAGGCATTATGCAGCTAATCCAGAACTGTGAGCCCAAAAACGTAATGCTCGTCCATGGTGAAGCAGAAAAGATGAAGTTCCTACGCTCGAAAATCAAAGACGAGTTTAACCTGGAAACCTACATGCCGGCCAATGGGGAAACCTGTGTAATTTCAACGCCCGTCAAAATACCCGTAGATGCTTCTGTTTCCCTGCTAAAAGCTGAGGCACGATCTTATAACGCTCAACCGCCGGATCCCAAGCGACGTCGGCTCATCCACGGCGTCCTTGTGATGAAGGACAATCGAATAATGCTGCAAAACCTGACCGATGCCCTAAAGGAGATCGGCATTAATCGACATGTGATGCGATTCACTTCTAAGGTCAAGATGGACGATCCTGGACCCATGATCCGAACTAGTGAAAGGCTCAAAACTCTCCTCGAAGAAAAGCTGGCCGGTTGGACAGTAACGATGCAAGAGAATGGCTCCATAGCCATTGAATCCGTTGAGGTGAAGGTGGAGGAGGACGAGAAAGACCCCAAGCAGAAGACCATTTTGATATCCTGGACCAACCAGGACGAGGACATTGGAGCCTATATACTGAATGTGCTCCAGAATATGTGCTAAGCAACGAGCGAAGCATCCCAATGAAATCCCATGCCTTAATTCCATAGATAAGCACAAAGTGTAGTTGTCATTTTCTGAAATTAAAATGTGGGTCGAAATATACGTAAATATTCCAATAAAGCTGTGGGTTTTACATTCACTGGCTTTCTATGTCAACGTTTATCTACTTAAAAATTTTAAAAAATGTTGCTAATTTGTCTTTAGAAGGAAGTGAGAAAGCATTGCATAGTTTTGACTTGATTGGTCGCAACAAGGTTTTAAAGTGGATAAAACCTTTCAGTATCGGAGATAAGCTATGTATACATTATATTTTAGATCAGTAATAAATTCATCATCAAATGATAAAATAAATTTTATGAAGGCCAGAACATATCTGAAATTGCTCTCTAAATTCCTTGCCTCCCACATCACAAAGTTAAGAGTCCTAGAGTTTAGAGATATTTTCGTTCGTTCCACGCTATTTATTCTGGTATTTTTTTCTGAAAGTGTAACATTACTAGGGTTCCAGGCGTCGCTCCTGGTGCCTGGCACCATATGCAATTAGCTTTATGTATCGTTGGAGCCTTTCGAACACAGAAACTTCGCTTATGTCAGGGCGGCGGCACCGGAGATGATTTCAATCAGCTCGCGAGTGATGACCGCCTGTCGGGTGCGGTTGAAGGTGAGGGTCAGTTTGTCGATCATCTCACCGGCGTTCTTGGAAGCGTTGTCCATGGCAGTCATACGGGAGGACTGCTCCGAGCAGGCGCCCTCCTTCATGGTGTAGAAGATAAGTGAGGCCAGTGAGAACTCCAGGTAGCTCTTGACCACATCGCTATCGAGCGAATCATAGACGGCCAGCTTCTCGGACTTCTCCACGGTGGCTCCACTGTAGATGGGAAGGGTGGAGCACTGGTAGGACACCACGGACTTAAACCGGTTGTAGACAATCTTGCCCTCGGTGTACTCGTAACCGGCCTGCAGCACCTCGTTGGCAATCTTCGAGGCGTCCAAGAAAGTGGGCGGCAGACGGCCCACCTCATTGGCCACCATCAGGATGTTCTTGCCGTACAGACGGGAAAGAATAGCGCGCGACTTGTCGCCAACGCAGAAAACCTTGGTGTTTGCCTCATCCTGGGCCAGTTCTCCACGAATGAGACGAGCCACACCAGTGTGGACAGCTCCGCAAAGACCACGATCGGAAGTCACCGCGATGAGCAGCTTCTTGGGCTCCGCCTTCTCGTCCGCCTGGATCTCCGTCTTCTCGAAGAACTGCTGGGCACCAACGCCGTAGGGACGCGCCGCTTTCAAGTCTCGCTCCGCACGAGCGTACTTTGCAGCGGACACCATCTTCATCGATTGCGTAATTTTCTGAATGTTCTTCACAGACTTCAGGCGCATCGAAATCATCTTCAGGGTGGCCATGCCACGCTGCTGCTGGGCCAGCACGGTGGCCTCCATTGCCAGGGGCAGCAAAAGCTGGGTGCGTTGCATCATTTTCCTGTGAGCTGTCGAAGATTCCCTGCCACAAAAATTAACTTAATTTCAACACAGCAAAATGGTCGGAGAAAATTCACCTGCGTTAAGTTGGCTGCGCCACAACGAGTGTTATAACACCGAGGGTAGTTGCCATCCCGTTGAAGGTGGTAGTAATTCGTGGCGAATGGCAATCAGGCGCGGTGGAAAGGGGGTTATCTTTTAAATAATTTTATATTACTATTAATAAATTGTAAAGTAAATGTTGCCAGATTAAATATATAATTTATAAAATAACAATAATAAGTAATTACTTGAAATGTACATACATAAAAAAATGTGCAAGGATAAGTATTAAAATATTAAAATATTTCAATATTTTTTAGATTTTAATTTAAAACAGTAAAAATGAGCTTATTGATATCTTTCGAAAATAAAGCCTTTTGATAGCATACATAATTAAATAAAACATTTGTCGAACTTGAATAGTTAAATAAAACTAAATAAAAACTTTTAGCGTTCTGGTCGCGCTTGGAAAATATATCAATGTAAAAATAGAAGTGAAATATTTGTTTATCTTTTAATAAGGATTTATGGATTTTTAAATCCCATTAAGGCCACAAAACAAAAAGATGAATAAATAATTTGAGCAAGTAATTAAATAAATGTTATTATGTTTAATTAAGTAACTAAAAAAAGATTAAGCCAATAATTGTTAAAAATTGGTTGTGCAAAGATGTCAACTTGTTTTCTTGCCTCGTCCAGAGTTGCCCTCCTGTCCTCTGTTGCAGTCAGCTGCTCACGCACGCCATCCCTTGGTCCGTCATTAACGCCTCACGCAAAAAAAGCTGACGTACTCGGGAAAAAGATTAGGATAATTCGACGGAGACGAGTGTCCGATCCGATCAATTGACTTCCCCGCCCCCGCAATAAAGCCACATATATCAGATCGTCCTAACCAGGGTTCCCAGGATCCCAGGGATGAGAGCTCTCAGGACGAAAAACAGCGGATAAGTTAGCCAGCGAGTCTGTGTGTGTGCGTGAGCAAAGCTGGAAAATTGTTGCTGCGCAGCGGAAAACTTATAGGACATAAAGCAGCAGAATTGGCATGACGAAGATTAAGATAAAGCTAAAGACAGAGGCATAAGGCATAAGGCTAAACCAAAAATCGGAGGCTCCACAACCGAATTCAGTGCCTTTGCAGCAGCAACAAGGTCTGTGAGAGTGTGCGTGTGTTTTGCCTGCGCAGTGTGTTGTTGTTGCAGTTGCAATCACCAGCAGCAGTTGTTGTTGTTGTTGTTGCGTCGTGACACAACAGTAACAAAATATTGAGCCGCCGAGCAAAACACATGATGTGGTCGTTCTTCTCGCGCGACTCTTCGAAAGACTTTCCCTACGACATTGGCGAACCCGTGGGCGGTTTTGATCAGTACTCCATATGGACACTGCACAAGGCCAAACGCAAGAGTACGCTGGAGGAAGTGTCCGTGTTTGTGTATGACATTCGCAGCGGATCCGACACCAAATGTGAACTGGCCAAGGCATCGCTAAAGAGGTTAAAGACATTGCGTCACCCCAGCATCCTGCAGTACCTGGACTCCCTGGAAACGGACAAGATGCTGTACGTGGCCACCGAGGCAGTGGATCCACTGGGCAGCTATTTCGCCAAGCTGGGCAGCGACAATGTGCAGAAGGGTCTCTACCTGGCCTGGGGAATCTTCCAGATCACAGTAAGTTTAGGAGATATCTCTCTATTTACTACTCTCTTTAAATGCAACTTTAATTTCTTTTAGCGCGCCCTGTCCTTCCTCAACAACGATGGCAATCTGCGACACAACAATGTCTCAGCCTGGTCGGTATTCGTAAATGCCTCTGGCGAGTGGAAGCTGGGCAGCCTGGAGTATGTTTCAGCGGCTGATGGCAATCCCATGCCGCCCGCCAAGATACCAGTGACCCTGGAGGTCTATGATTCCCCAGAGAAAAATGATCAGAGCAAGCTCAAGGCGGCCACGAAATGGTACACATACCATTTACCCTTTTACTGTTTAAATATTAAAGTCTACTTTCTCAACTAGTTCCGTGGACATGTGGGGCCTGGGCTGTCTAGTTTGGGAGGCCTTCAATGGCGTTCTCAAGCAACGCTCCAACCTCAAGGACATTGAACACATACCTAAATCTCTGCAATCGTTATATTGTGAATTAGTGGGAGCCTCGCCTTCGAATCGCCCTAACCCCGCCGACATAATCACACGTTGCCGCAAGCCTGGAGGCTTTTTCAAGAACGACTTGGTAGACACCCTGCTTTTCTTAGAAGAAATCCAAATCAAGGACAAGGCAGAAAAAAATCGCTTCTTCAGTGGACTCACCACGCATCTGGACAACTTTCCCGAAAATGTGTGCAGGCACAAGATACTTCCACAACTGATAACAGCCTACGAGTATGGGGATGCGGGATCGGCAGTGCTGGCACCCATGTTTAAGGTTGTACATTGAATTTATACCCCTTATCTCGCTTGAGTTCATACGGAATTAAATTCTTGTAGCTGGGCAAACTGCTGGACGAAGTGGAATACCAAAAACGCATTGTGCCCTGTGTGGTCAAGTTGTTTGCTTCCACGGATCGTGTGACGCGGTCGCGCCTGCTGCAGCAATTGGATCTGTTCGTCGCGCATTTGCAGCCACAGGTGGTCAACGATCAGATTTTCCCCCAGGTGGCTCACGGTTTCCTAGATACCAATGCCACCATACGCGAGCAGACGGTCAAATCGATAATCCATTTGGCGCCTAAGCTCAACTACAACAATCTAAATGTGGAGGTGCTGCGTCACTTTGCCAGGCTGCAGGCGCGGGATGACCAAGGCGGTATTCGCACTAATACGACGGTGTGTCTGGGCAAGATTGCGCCGCACTTGCATCCGCAGGTGCGCCAACGTGTGCTGGTTTCCGCCTTTATTCGCGCCATGCGTGATCCTTTTCCACCGGCCCGAGTCGCCGGAGTTCTGGCGCTGGCCGCAACCCAGCAGTACTTTTTGCTCAGCGAAGTGGCTAACCGAGTGCTGCCGTCTCTGTGTTCTCTCAGCGTAGATCCGGAGAAGACGGTTCGTGATCCGGCGTTCAAAACCATCCGCGGCTTCCTCGGCAAGCTGGAAAAGGTCTCCGAAGATCCCAGTTTGCGTGAGACGATGGGTAAGTCCAATATATCCGATTAATCATTAAAACAGTCGCTATTTATATCAGACTACTAATTTAGTTCACGCAAAATAAAGTCCAGTTTTCTGCGATAATTTTTTTTATATATAATTGTAATTAATGTTCGGTCTTAAACATCGAATTAATTGCAGATCTTAAACATAAAAGTTAAGTTATAAGTTCTTTTTATACCCTTGTATTATTAGAATTATAATTTCAGTCAAAAGTTTGCAACGCAGTGAAGGAGACATTTCCGACCCTATAAATTATATATATTCTTGATCAGCATCACCAGGAGAGTTGATCATAGCCATGTCCGTCTGTCCGTTTCTATGCAAACGAGTCCCTCAGTTTTAAAGCTTTCTGCTTGAAACTTTCTATTGCAGGTAGTATATAAGTCCGGATCGGGCGACTATATCATAAAGCTCCCATATGAAGAAACAAAAAAAAAATTCAAAAAATTATAACTATGTTGTTTTTAATATTTCTTGTTCCTTAAGATTTGGAATTACGGTTTTAATTAAATTAAAATCGGACAACAATATCATATAGCTGCCATAGAAACGACTGCGAAATGCAGCGCAAAGCCGACACAGCTTCATTGTTTTTAGTACTATAGGCATAGAAATCGAAATGTAGTCGATTTTTATACCCTTGCAGAGGGTATTATAATTTTGGTCAAAAGTGTGCAACGCAGTGAAGGAGACATCTCCGACCCTATAAAGTATATATATTCTTGATCAGGATCACCTCCTGAGTTAATATAGCCATGTCCGTCTGTCCGTCTGTCTGTTTCTACGCGAACTAGTCTCTCAGTTTTAAAGCTATCGAATTGAAACTTTGCACACACCCTTCTTTCCTTTGCACGCAGTATATAAGTCGGAACGGCCGGGATCGGCCGACTATATCCTATAGCTGCCATATAACTGAACGATAGGAAATGCCATAACTCTGCTGTTTGTAAAGTTAGGAAGTTGGGATTTTCTATGGCTTCTTTATTTGGCCAATCAATTCGACCTACCAAATTTCATAAGGATCGGCCGACTATATCCTATAGCTCCCATATAACGATAGGAAATAGCATAACTTTGGTGTTTTTAGAGTTAGGAAGTTGGGATTTTCTATGGGTTTTATATTTGGCCAATCAATCCGACCTACCAAATTTTATAGGGATCGGCCGACTATATCCTATAGCTGCCATATAACTGAACGATTGAAATTGCCATAACTTTGGTGTTTTTAAAGTTAGGAAGTTGGGATTTTTATTTGTATTAAGAATGCATCATATGAATAATTTTGGAGAATATTATTTACAGAATATTCTGCAAGGGTATATCAACTTCGGCTCCGCCCGAAGTTAGCTTTCCTTTCTTGTTTCGGCTTGCCGAAGTTTGCTTCCTTTCTTGCTGAATTTAATATAAGTAAATTTTGAATGTTTTATGTATTTTTAAATACAGCAAATACAAATATAGCATTTAAAACGGTTCGATTATCAATTTAGATGTTAGTAATAGATTTGATTAGGTAAAATACACATTATCAGCGGTAAATTGAAAATCCAAAGTCTCCGGCTTAAGTAGTAGATAAAAACGTTATATTAAGTGTACTCTTTTTTAAAGAATTTGTTATTATATTCTCTTGTAGAGGCCGATGTACACACGGCTACGCCCTCAATTGGCAATGCTGCGGCCACCTGGGCGGGATGGGCGGTGACAGCCGTTACAGCCAAGTTCTATCGCAGCCAAAGTGATTCGTCTCGACCAAGACCGCCTTTAACTGGACGCAATCTGTCCAAGCCAGCGTCGCTTGGTGAGTATTCGCCTCGCTTATGCAATTTTCACAATGCAATTAACCTGGCTTACTTTTGCTGTGTAGAGCAACCATCGAGCAGCAGTTTATCGACCACCACCAGCAGTGTTACCTCAATGACGTCGCTAGAGCATGAAAGCAATGACACCTCCGCCTCGGCCTCTGATTATGGCAACAACGATTGGGACAACGAAAACTGGGGGGAAATGGATGTGAGTATTATTTCAATGCCATTTGATTTTCACTTATGATTCTTATTTCATTTCAGACCTCTCAGGATCCCAGCAGTCCGCTAGCAGCCAGCTCCAATAATGGCGCCTTGATGGCAGCCAATGCCTTAAGTGAAGTGCGTGATGGCTGGGACAACGAGGAATGGGGAAGTCTTGAAGAGGATCCGGTAAGATATGACCTCTTCATATATCCATTTTCTACTTTCTAATTTACCTTAACTTTAATTAGTGCGAGGAGGAAGAGCAGGCGGAGCAGGAGCAACAGCAACAACAGCTGGCAAGACAATCTATATCATCCACCACGTCATCCAGTCAGCACCACCAGCGCCCTCTGCTCCCGCATCAGCAACAGCATCCCCATCAGCAGCAGCTCCAGCAGCACGAACTGAATGATCTGATCGAGCCGCTGGCCAAGCTCAACTCACACGTCACATCGCCGTCAAAGCAATCAATGCTGCGGCCAAAAGAGCTGCCCAATCTATCTAGTAGCAATACGTCGCCCACGTCGGCCACTGCCAATTGCAATAACATTAGCCCGCCTTCGTCGCATTTAAATAATTCGACGCATAATGCCAATTGGAATAGCGATTCGTGGGCCGACGGGGAATTTGAGCCACTGGATGAATCGGGATTTGGTAAGTTCAGGATGCTTCTTTATAAGCTTTCTGTATAACAAAAATAATATTTATGTCACTAGTTTAGTGAGAAGTACTCTTGTTTCAAAGTTTGTAAACTTACCCGATTAAATAATTCTTATAATTTAGGAAATGCCAAACTGGATGAGGCGCGTCGCAAGCGGGAGGAGAAGAAGCTGCAGCGGCAACGGGAACTGGAGGCGCGACGGGCCCAGCGGGCGAGCGGTCCCATGAAGCTGGGCGCCAAAAAGCTTTAGAAGTAATCAGCGGATAACAGCATCAAGTGTTATTTGGCTGTTATTTCCATCGTACATCTAAGCCCAAAGTGTATTTTGTATATTTCTGTGCGTGTGTGTCTTTGTCCCGTTCCCAATGGACTCGCTCTGGGTGTGCTTTTTGTTGATTTTTGGGTAGCAGTTTGCATTAAATGCAATCTCTGTGTCTCGACACTCCATTTTGATTCCGTAACATAGCCGTATTGTACTTCTAATGCTGGCACGATATTAGCTAATATATTCAGCGTCTCTAACGAAATTTCAAATGTAAAGCACTGTAATTAAAACCTGTAATTTATATTTATAA
The DNA here is from genome assembly GCA_018153365.1 of Drosophila fuyamai. NCBI lineage: Eukaryota > Metazoa > Arthropoda > Insecta > Diptera > Drosophilidae > Drosophila > Drosophila fuyamai. The sequence continues at coordinate 5,558,973 of JAECXW010000116.1, read as the reverse complement.
AAACCAAAAACAAATGAAGCAAATGACAAACCAACCAAACAGTAGTTAGTAAATTACTTCAAATTTATACTTTTATTAATCGAATCTAGTAAGAGTACCGATGTTAGGATATCCTGCATGTCTGACTAACTAAATGGATCCTTGAGCGTGAGTGTCACCGCAAGGTTCCTGCAAGTGTGAGAATCGGGGGATAATCGATATCAGTGAGCGGAAATAAGGTCTTTTCCCATCCTACTATCTATGAATGTGTGTGAGTGTGTGATTTCAAAATTCATTTTAGTCCCCCCTTTCCAAAGCTAAAAACTTGATGGTCTTGATTCCATACTACGATTTTCTAGAAGCGCTGAAGGGGAAAATAAATATTTAAAAAAATCTGAACGTATTTTTGCGAATGGAGCGTAACCAAAATTGTGAATTTTAATACATACATAATAAATATTTTTATATAGCTCATAATAAACGAAAACGAATTATATAGAACCAACAAATAGAAACAACAGAAATTAAGAACAGAAAGCAATTAAAGAAGGAAACAATTTTAAAGCTTTTCAGCGATACATTTAATTGTAGTAGAATTGCACTTGTTATATAGATGTCCTAGGTTGCCATAAATAGGAACGATCAGGAATCCGTTTTCCTCTTGGTTTATTTACTTTAAGCTGTTTCGTTTAACATTTTTGGAATTTTACCCAATTAAGAACAGCACCAAGCGCAAGGCCATTTTTTGCATGTCAAACTAGTAGCGTTACCTAAGTGTAAACATACAACTTTTGAATGTCCTGTACATACATATAGATACAGATATACATATACCTAACATATGCCGATTTTTTCCAATACCTCAATATCAGTGTACAATTTTTCCATAATATATTTTTGAAATACAAACGAAACTAATAACCCGAAACAAAGGAAATATGAAAAAGAAAAATGTTGACTTTTTGAAATCTCATTGTTGTCGCCGCGTCTGTTTGCATTTGGAGCAAACAAACACCACATATGTAAATTTGTAATGCAACTCGATTCCAATCCACGTCAGCCCAATATCCCCGCCTTCCCCTCTCCACATTTATTGGCATTCATTTTCTTATAACAAATTCTCTCTGCAAATTTAACATTAGCGTAAAGAACTATTTAAAACAAAACATTGAAAATAAACAAATTTGAAGCAACATGGAAAATTTATTGTTTAGACAAATTTTTAAGACTGCAAAAATAAAAACCAAAATTAATTGAAAGTGGTAATGGTAAATTACAACCAAACTAAATTATTTAGTACTAATCATCAGTAAAATAAATTTTGAAATAATAACAAATAACGACGACTGTTATCTGTTCGGGAAGTCTTAATCGATCAACCTGTGGGTAAGTAAATTAATAAGTAAACTGTTTGAGGGGCCAATAAAGAAATCTCATCTATTGAAATTGTTTAATGGATATTCCAGCATGCTTTTGTCCACATCTGGTCGACTGGATATATTTAGTTGGTTAATGGCATCTGTTTTGGCAAATGTTTTTGATGGCCATTCGATAATTGCAACGATACAACCCAAGCCTTTGTTTTACTTGGCTCTGTTGCAATTTGTGCAGCTGTTTTTGTCCGTGTTGTGAGGATAGTTAAGACGGGTATATGCAGATAGCAGGAAAAACCCAACAGAGCTTGCCATACAAAAAGAGAATCTTTTATATTATTATATCACTTTTAAGTGCACTTATTTTGAAATGCTTAAACTGAACGAAGATCATTTTTATCTATCGCACTTACTCATAATAAAAAAATATGTTGCTATAATAAAAAACTTACATCTTGTATTGCATTTGTTTTTATTCATTCTATATATATATATATATATATATATATAACTTTATTCTTGACATTCAAATTTAAGGAACAACACTTTTATTTTGATGAAAAACACATTTGAGGACATCTTACATTCGTATTTATTTGCTTTCTTTGGTTTTTAATCGACCTTTGAATATCATAACTATGCCTTACATGCTTTTATAGCATACTTATTTGAGCCAAAAAACTCCTCCCACTTAGCTAATTAAAATGAGTCAATCTGGGCAATTCATTGCTCCTTGGTAATCCCCCAATGTCATGTCACGTTTTGCAAGCTATTTTTAAGACATGCGACCGCACAACTTTGTTTTTCTCACGCGCCCGTTTCGCAGCTAATTTGTTGCAACTTGCACTTGGTTTCCAACACAAGGGCGTTGCCTAAGGGGGTTGCTACTTTTTTAAATCTTTCTGGTTTTCATTTTCTAATAAGTTTATGAAAGTGGTTTAGTATTTTATTAAAGAAGGAGAGCTTAAAGGACACCCCATAAATCGAATATTTTCTTAAAGAGTTTTTATTTAAAAGGCCTGTTAATCGAATTTTGTTGTACGAGATAATTTAATTTAATTTTACAACAACATTCTTTTAATTTAAATAACTAACTCCAAAACTGAAACGAAGATAAAGATTTGTTTGTGTTCAGTGAATTATTTTAAGACATTTAACTATTTGTTAATGTTAATTAAAAAAATTTAAAATTTTAAAATAATATTTTAGTATTTCTTTTATAATTTTACAAAAAAATTTTTAGAATTGCTTAGAAGCTATTTATACAATTTGAATCGCAGTTGTAATTTAATAATGCGGCAGAGGCTTGGATATTCAGGAAGTTAAAAAATAATATTTTTTGGAAAGTATGAATTAAAGGTATGTTGGATTATTTTAATTAGTCTCCCCCTTTTGCCACACCCTTTTTGCAACCGATGCTGCCGCCCAGTTGACTTCCCCCAAATGCGGCAGCTGCCAAATATGTTGACGGAGTTGCCCTTGCCGTGAGTAATTGCCTCGCCCAGTGCCACAAATACTACAAATGCGATGCTCTGGATAGTAGTGCTTAAAATAAGAACGCCAAGTGGGGTGTTTGAGAAAAAAACCGGAGGCGACTAAAGACACGGATCGCTATTAATAGGCACTGAAGTCAGATGATGGAGACCCTGGCGATAGAGCTGCAATAGCATTACTCATACGCCCTGCCTGCCGCCTCTCGCGTGTCTAATTGTGCTGAAATTGAAGCGAGCGGGCCGCGATTACCGCCGCTGCACGGGTGTGGGTAATTAAATAGTTGTCGTGATAAAGTTGAGCAAATATTGAGATCATTATGGTAATTCCGGCTGCCCTGCAACCATCCCGGCATTCAACATCTTTGGCATTCATTTTGCGCTCATTAAACTTGAAGCATGCCGTTCTATTTCGTTTTTTTTTTATTTTTGTAGCCTGCGATGTTCGGATTTGTCACCGATATACTAGTATTGAAGCTATGCGATTTGGCACGCAGGTGTGCGGCGGCCGCAAACAACTCTATACGAAAATTCACATAATTTCCTCGCTTGGAGCGGGCGCAAATGCATTAAACGCTCTTACTATTGCCATTGTCGTTGGTGTTTTGTTTTCGTTTCAGTTTGTTTTAATACCCTTTGAACGTAAAGTTTTGGGTTACATAAGAGGTGCACACAAAAATTGCATCTTCGAAACCAGAGATAATTCCATATTTTTAAAATCTAAATATTTATCTAACGATCTAAATTATGAAAAAAAAGTTTTCAACAAATAAATTAGCCTGTATACTAATTAGCCAAAATTAAAATTAGTACAAGTATTGAAAAATATATTTTAAATTACAAAATAAAAATAAAAACTCCAGAATTTGTGTATTTAAAAATATTAATTTGTACCTATTTAATTTTTTAGATAGCTAGGCTATCTAAAATTCTTAACATATTTAAGTATTCGCGTTTATTTCTTATTTTGCGACTTTGACTTCCACAAAAGCTTCGCGCATTCAATTCAATCAAAGCGCAACGCTCCGCGCGACTCGCCTTTGGCTTTGTTTTCGGCATCTTTTGTTGTTGCGGCTGCTGCAGTCGTTGCAAAAATTGTTTAAAATTTCAAATTAGCTGCAGTTTGCATTGGTTAATGTTTCTACATTTGTTGCCAATTTCTAGGAGCGGTCTCTTTAGCATTTTACACAACGACTGCATTCTGGACCGACTTCCCAGCTGCCTCCCACTGCGGGTGATGGCATTGTGTGTAGAACAATATTCGCCAGCAAATAAATCATTTTGATATTTGCAAGTTTATAATTTTGACTGAATTCGAGGGAAGTTTAACTTGGGGGTATATATCGTATTTACAAATATTTGGTTGCTGCCTTATGAACACAATATTTAAAATATTATCTTGGTTCCTTAGATTAGCTAAAACATACATTGAAATACGTTATCCATTACGAGATGTTTATCTACACTCAGTAATAAGAATGCCATATTCGCCTTTAAGGTCGGAAAAACAAATTAAACACTTCTTATAAAAATAACCATCATTATTTTTTATTTAAGAAAAGTGTGAAATAAATCAACAAAGTTACAAAGTATTTATTTTAGCTTACCTTATTCTTTTAGATTAGTTAAATTGTAAATCCTTCCTTTTTACTATCTTATCTATCTAGAGGTGTTTCTTTACAAGTAAAAAGAAAACGTTTTGTTAATATGTAATTACTCCCATTTTGGTGCTGTAAAAAATTACCCAAGTTGTACGCATGACAAAGAAAAAACAATTTCTACGCAGTATTTACATGGTGAAATTCTAAAAGTAAGCGAAAAGTGATATCACCATGGGTACAAAGTTCTTTGTTACATCCTTGTATGAAGATAATGTGCATTGATCTCTGTTAGTGTGGTAAAATTATTAAGCTATAATTAAAACTTAACAAGAAGGTGTCAACGCGGTAACAACTATATACTAATATATCAGTTCTATTATAAAAGAATAAATTGTATTATGAATATTTTTTGTTTATACGGGATATAATAAGTCATTTCATAAAGATTTGTTATATTGTTTTCGTTTCTTAAAAAAATAATAAATATTTTCTTCGAATTAAAACCACAAAAAAAACAATTGTTAATTTTTATTATATTTTGATAAAAACTTTAAATTAATGCGATCGGCATTTTCAAGAACCCTTGATTCGAGCGTTTATTTTTAAGCACTTGACTTTAGTATTGTTTGTTATCTAAAGAGTGAAAAGCCCAAAATGATTCATATGGGTTTTCCCGGCATTAACCCCGAATAAGGCCACGCTTGAGCGTACATATTTACGCACTTTGAGCAAGTTTCCGTTTTGTACAAATACGTGCAAACAGGCAAATAATTATTGCGATGAACAAATATTGGCCCGTGTAAATGGACAAGCCCCCAAGGCAAACAAAGAGCGATGGGTATGGGACAGCGGCTAAAAGGGGGCTGCCATAGAAAGGAAAACCGCAGGCACGACTGCGATAAGGCGCTGAATCGAGCCGTGGTCTGACTATACTGACTATAAAGTCTTGGTCCGGCCTGGTTTGGTCCGATGTGGGGTTTACGGTGCGTGTCCGACTTGATAATTTGCGGAGACTCCAGACCGCAGACAAGACGATACGATGTCGGATGAATCACCCAAGCAGTATGGCGACCCGTGGCCAAGAGAAGTCCCAAGTGTTCCACGAGCTTGGCACGAGCGCCACTGAGATCAGTGCTGGCCTCCTAGCCTGTTTTCGAGACTATTTGTAAGCCCCTATTTCGAAACAAACAATTATTACCCCAGATCGAAATAGGACTGTTAATATTGTATCATCCGTTTTATATCTTAGCTATTAACTACTAGTTAATAACCCATACTAAGTGTAATATTTAATAGGGTTTTAGGAACTAATTAAAAAAAAATTCAGGAGTAAATATAGTTTATAAAATTATTGCCTTGATTATTATTTTAGGCATACGAATACAAATAATACATATTAAATCGTACCCAATCTTACTTTTTTTCTATTTAAAGCCACACGCTTTTAGAAATGACGGCATTTCCCTTTATATTATCTTGAATTTTTTACTATAAGGAGTAAGCTTAAGTAATTCGAAAAGACCAATGCCTTTGATAAAAGACCCCAAGAAAGATTTACATTATAAAATTTGTTTTAAAATTTAAGCGACTGAACTAAAATAGCGACTAAATTAAAGTGAAAAAGAAAAATGTTTCCGATAAAAACTCTCAAGAATTTTTACCAAGGAACTTATCAGCTTGCAAAAGCGTATTTAGGGAATGTTTCCGGGAAAAATATTTTGTAAAGATAAGGTTTATATTTGTTTTACCAACAGCTATTAAAGCTGGCCTTAAAATGAAGACAACACTGTCACGAGCATCGCGAGCTGTAACCAAATAAGTAAATAAATTTACAACTGACGGCTGCATGCAACAGTTTGTTGTCGATGAATGAAAACGTGCTGCCAGAGGTTGAAGGCAGTGAGGTAAAAGGGGATATTTGTGGACACTTGGAGCCCCTGCAAACGGGTTTTTGGCCACATGCACAAGACACAATGTAAATGGCAGCGAATTGGCGCTCAATTCGAGGCTTGCCGCACACGTGTTGATTTCGATGGCGAGGCCAGCTGAGCAGCCGCAGTCTGTCGCCTGCCAGCCCACAAGCCACCCACCACCCACCACCTGGGCACCCACCAAAATAGTGTCCCCTGTCCTGCCACCCTTTCCCCTTCGCCAGGCCACCTTTGTAAGTGGGTCAATTACAGGCTGCCATTGTCGCTTTTGCCACCACATGCACACGGACAAATTATCATGAGGTAAAATTTAAATATATGCAACAAAACATCCAAGTTATAAATGATTCTTAGGTTTTTAAAATCTTGTCTAGCTTTCGCGTATTTCAACCACCATATTTGGAAGTGTTAATATTAAACCGAATATCCCGAATAATAAGATAATGGTGTTTTTTATATAAATATGATTCTTGGATTGGTTTTTAATAATTGTATACATTTTTTAAATTTAATAATAATTTAAAATATTGTAGGCAAATTCACTATCATAATTTCTAACTAAATATTTTCATATTCTTTTAATAAATTTGTAATAGGATAGTGAATACTGTCTATAAATATAAAGATATGATACCAAAGTTTTCTCTGTGCACGCATGTGTTCAAAGTCCCAACGAACTCTAAACTTGCGAAATAATAAATTCAATTTCACAAAATAGGGTAACAAAATAAAAGCCAAAAACGGCCAAGACCAAACAGCCAAATCGAAAGCAATACAAATACGAATCGAAAGCACGTCTAAGTTAATTGTGAAATTCTATATACATTTATCGGTTGTCAAGTTGGTCGAATAAGTAAACTGTTTACCACCTTAAGCAAAATGACTTCCGATTTTATGAATATATTGCTGACATTGCCTACTATGTAAAAGTGTATCACGCCACCATAATTCTGCGGGAGGAGCTCTTTGTCTAGAAGTGTGTCACCTGATTAGCGGCACGTATACCATTCGCTGGAGATTATTTCACTTACTCTCTTTACAGTTTTTTTTAGCTTTTGATAAGTCTTTTATTTCCGGGTTACTGAGTTTTCCTGGAACTTTACCTAATCGCAGTGATGTTTTATGGATGCTGCTGAATTTAACTATCTATTGTAACGCATGAACTGGCAAATTTAAAAAAAATATGTATAATTATGTTTTTAAGAACTAAAACGATTTAATTTGTATATAGTTTTTTAATATAAATCGTTAATACTTACCGCTTTTTTTAAATTGGTCAAATCTTATTAAAATTAAGGCTTTTGCGGAGATATCTAATATAATTTACTTCCAAATAAGCTAGACCTTTGAGCATGTATAACTTGCTATCCAACCAATCCCCTATTCCAGATCGAGGCGCCTTGCCTGCTTTTTGTGGCTGAATCGACGGTTTGCCTGCCGTTTGGGATCGGTTCTGTTTTGGGTTGCTCTTTTTGTACTGGATGATCAGTCCGTCCCCAAGTATTCCCGTCCGTACCTCTGGCCCGATCTCCATGTGCGGCGATGGCGGCGGCGTTGGCGATTAATTACCCTCGAAACGGCTTTGCTGATTTCAGCTTTACGAGCCTTTTTAATTTTTTTTCGCTGGTCGCCGTCTTTTCTTTGCCTGACAAGTTGAAATATGCGTCGGACACTTTCGAGCGAGGGGCATAAAAATACCAGAACCAATCTGAACTGCTCTCGGCTTTTACTCTTTTTGTTTTTTTGGGTTTTGTTTAGCGGTTTGCGGCTGTTGTTTTTGGGCAAGCCTTTGGTTTTTATAGTTGTTTTGGCAAGGCACTAAAACATTTGGGGTTTCGCTTTGTTCGTGCGACCGCCAATTGTTATAAGTGGATGAGTTAAGGGCTCTTCATTCTAGAGCGGCGGCCACCGCGTGGAATACTTAATATTTATAGACCTAGGTCTGGAAGCCAATCAAAGAGAGAAACATTTATAGAAAGAGTATTAAAACTTCGGTTTGCTGAAGCTAGCTTCCGTCCTCGTTTTTTTTTAAAGGTCAAAAATTAGTATTTTTGAGGGTCAAATTACACTACAGGAGAAAATACTAATTTTTGACCTTTAAAAAAAAACGAGGACGGAAGCTAGCTTCAGCAAACCGAAGTTTTAATACTCTTGCAGACTTTGCCAAAGTTGCTAAAATTGAAAAAGTAGCGAAAAGAATAAGGTATACATAAATTAATTAGAATTGCATAGATATATGTCAATAGCTTTTATACTGCAAAAATGTCATATGAAAAAAGGAAAACAGGGATATTTTCGCCGCCTTTAACAATTTTTCCTACGGAAGCTATAACATATAGACGTCCGATCGGCAAGCGATTTTACCCTAATCAAGGTATGCATAAATAAATAAGACTTGGAAAATTTAATGTCATCGCTTTTACACTGCGCGAAATATTCTGAAAAACATCAAATTTGGATCGATTTTATCTTATTGTTCCTATGGGAGCTAGAGGATAAAGACGTCCGATCGGCAGGCACTTTTAACCTGATCAAGGTATGCATAAAAAAATACGATTTGGAATGATTCATGGCAATAGCTGATATACTGTGCGAAATATCCCGAAAATCATAAAATTTTAACCGATTTCACCATGTTGTCCTATGGGAGCTATAGGATATAGACGTCCGATCGGCACGCGCTTCTACCCTGATCAAGGTATGAATAAAAAAATAAGATTTACAAAGATCCATATCAATAGCTTTTAAACTGCGCGAAATATCTTCCATTCTTGAAAGTTATATCCGATTGTTCCTATGGGAGCTATAGGATATAGACATCCGATCGGGGCGATTTTTAAACTTGATCTGCGTACACTTTTTTAGGACAATTGTATTGAAACAGACGGACAGACGGACGGACGGACGAATGGACGGACGGACGGACGGACGGACATGGCTATATCGACTCCCCTATTGATCCTGATCAAAAATATATATACTTTTTGGGGTCGGAAACGTCTCCTTCACTGCGTTACAAACTTCTGACCAAAATTAGTATACCCTCTGCAAGGGTATAAAAAAAAACATTTCTACCAAAAAACGTATTTGTATTCGAGATCCATTCCATTTGCAAAGAAGTACCCTTAAAGCTTAAGGCTTATTACTTTTAAAACGATTGTACGTCCGGTCTTATTTTAAATTACCTCAAAAAAGTTAAAAAAGTGAACAAAATAAAGCAATTCTTTGTAGATCAAAAAACATTTTAAATTTACATACTTTCTTATCTGAATGAAAAAAAAAAATAACTTAAGTTTCTCTTTAAACTAATCTTATGTTTTTTCCAACGAATTGATAATTTTTTTCTTCTGGCACTTTTTATAAGTATTAAAATTTTGGTCAAAAGTGTACAACACAGTGAAGGAGACATCTCGGACCCTCAAAGTAAATATATTCTTGATCAGGATCACCTCCTGAGTTGATATAAGCATGTCCGTCTGTCCGTCTGTCTGTTCCTACGCGAATTAGTCTCTCAGTTTAAAAGATATCGAATTGAAACTTTGCACACAACCTTCGATCCTTTACACACAGTAGATAAGTAGGAACGGTCGGGATCGGCCAACTATATCCTATAGCTGCCTTATAACTGATCGATCGGAAATGGCATAACTTTGGTGTTTGTAAAGTTAAGAAGAAGGAATTTTCTATGGATTTAAGTTTTGGCCAATCAATCCTACCTACCAATTAATCCTTCCTACCAAATGTCATTAGGATCGGCCGACTGTATCCTATAGGTGCCATATAACTGAACGATTGGAAATGTCATAACTTTGGTGTTATTAAAGTTAGGAAGGTCGGATTTTTTATGAGTAAAAATAATACAAAAAATGAATAATTTTGGAGAATATAATTAACAGAATATTCTGCAAGGGTATATCAACTTCGGCTCCGCCCGAAGTTAGCTTTCCTTTCTTGTTTTAAATAACTACATATAATTTTGAATAATTTGAATTTTCTTGAAGAAGAAGATTATGGTGGGCTTTCTTTTTAAATCTAATTTGTAGATTATAAAGAACCATAAAAAAGTGTTATTATCTGTATTTAATTGCGAGATAACTTTGAAACAACCTTGAATAGGGAACCGGAAGAAAAAGTATCCTCTGAAAACTTGTGTAATAAACCAAACCCCCTCTTCTCTTATACGGGTTAGAAATTAACTCTCTTTCGATGTCTTCGCTTTATTATGACTCATAATATACGTCAATACTGGTTGATATCAGAGAATTCTAGAAATAAGGGAGAGGAAAACTTTAAGACGTCACGGCTTCAAGGCAGCTATCGATAAGGATTTGGACTGGAACACGTCATGGCTGGCCGGCAAAAAGTGGGGATGGGGGATGGATGATGGGGGTTGGGGTGGGGACATAACCCGCAGCGGGTTCAACGTACAGATGGCTTGGGGCCACACCTGTTGCCGAAACTACAATAAAAATACAAAAAACCTGCGTCGCAATAAAGCAAGAGCAGAGCAGCAGCAACAAAAGCAGCCAGAACGCAGAAATCACGCTACGATCATAAAGGCAAAACGTGCTAATAACAACAAAAACAAAGCGGTAAGAAAACCCCTAGGAGTTGCACTTGAACCCAGGTTGAATCCAGAACTCCGCTGGAATGCCGGCGATTTAAACCAGCTGATGATGAGCGAGGCAAACAGATAATACCATTCGTAAACCAGATGCAGATTCAGATACAATGGCTTGTGAAGAAATGAGGCCAAGGCAAGCCACGGCCACGACCTAAGAAACACCGGAAGAAATTGGCCATGCTAAAAACACATTATACCATTATATATTACAATTGAACTACATTTAGACAGGTAATGTTAAGTATCTTGTCTCATTTAAATGAAAAGGAAGCAATAAATATAAAACAAAATTAGAATATATGGAATATAAAATTTTTTTACAATGATAAGTATAAAATGTATATCTTAAACCTTATATGTAGGAAATGGCATGTATTTATATACGAACTGAACAGACTCTTTGTTTTTTTTCACAAATTCCTTATTTATGAGTAACCTTTTGTAAAGATGGCAATATTATAAACACCAATTAACCGAGATTAGGGGTAAGCTTATTAATTCGTTTTTGGAACTTTCCATGCTTATGAATAATGTCCGTTACTGACTCACATTAAAAAAACCGTCTTTCTCAATAATAAAGTTAAACGGACCTACTATATAATATTTATTTTTGGGAAGTATGGGTTAGTTTAATCAGGATACAGGAAAGTCTCTAATATCATTTCTACAAACATAAAAATTAAGAAACTGTTAAATTAAATATATTTAAATAAAATGTATTTAAAAAGTTTTTCATACAATACAATTCTAAAAAGTACGTTCAAAGGAAATTAAAATTATCTTCTTCTTTGTACATTTGTTCTCAGTGCAGTGAAGTCAATGACTTTTTGGCGAATTTTACCGCCCAAAAGTAGCTGCTGAAGTCGTGCGATTTAAAACGCCCACGGCAACTGCAGGGCGGCTTCTGTTCCTCACCGATTTTTTAGGTTGCTATTTTGTTTTGACTCCCAGTATTCGTAAGGTTTTCGAGAGAGATATCATGCACCTATACCTATGCCAAAGGTGAAAGAATCTGACTGCCTTATTGAGTGCCGCACAGAAACACACACAAGGTACAGTTAAAGGTGTACGTACTGTATGTGTTTCGAGTTCACTGTACCCGTTACCTTTCGTGCGTATTATTAACTCAAATATACACAAAATATAACAACAGAAACAACAAGAACAACTCGTACATCAATAATGACTTAAAATCTCGGCACACGTCAATGGAATAAATGCATTTGGTGCACTGAGAAAAAACCATATTTTTTAATATTTCAAGGTTGAAACCGAAAATAAAGTTAAGATAACAATATACACGATTTAACTAAAAATAATTTAGGGTTCAACTTTATTCTGAATGTTAAACCAAAAGTCTAACAAGGATACGTTTAAATAAAAATATTATACATTCACACAAATTATTAAAAATTTTAAATTTAGCAATTATTTTTTAATGTTATGGATTATAATTAATTGTAAACATAAATTCTGATATTATATTTTGATTAAGCAAATCTATCAGTCTGTGCTCCAATTTATTTATTGAAATTGTCTTTAAATTTATCATGCGGGTAAAGATTTAAATATATTTTTTCTTTTCAGAATTATGTCAGTGTATTTGTATGTGGTATTTACTTGTGCGTAAGTATTTGCGGCGAGGCGACCGCTCCCCCGCCAAAAACGGCAAAAAACAATTTGTATCCTCGTTCGCTCCTCGCTCCATAAACAATGAGAAATGTTGCATCCGCCTTTGTTTTTGTTGGGCGAATTTGCGATCTCCCTTGTTTGTTGTTGGCATTATAAAAGTGTCATTAACATGTCAACGGGTCGCCAAAGTTCGAGAAGTTTTTGCAGTGGGAGGGTGGGGATAAGGGGGGTGGCCACAAAACGTGCATGGATTAAAAATGTTTGCGACCACCAATTGTTTTGAGGGGCTGTATGCAAATGTAACTCCAGCGTTTTTATTAATTTTAATCAACAATGAAATAAAACGCATATTATAAAGGTACACTTTAAAAAGATTAATAATATATTCTATTATAATATTTATATAATTATTGTCTATAACATAATTATCACATTATTCCATTTTAACCACTTTTGAACTTAATTTTTTTAATAATTGGTTATAGGAATACATTATCAATAAAATTAATTATTACAGAAATACAATTTTGTGTAATGCCGAATCCGATAACTGTGATTTTCCTTGCAGGAGCAATTATACAAATATTTAATAAGATCTTAATTGTTTAAGATCTTAATTGTTTTCTGTGTATCCTTTCTCCCTTTTGTTGTCAAGCGAAAAGTTAAACGGTATACAGCCCAAAGTTCATTTTTTCCCCGCTTCCGTCCTCTTCACCACCTACTCTCTCTCTTTTGCCACCCCTTCTCTCGCTTACCGCCCCCGCCTGTTAACAAAAAAGCTTGCAGCAGCAAGGAACAACAACAACAGGGGCACACACAGCAACCAAAAACAAAAACTATGTGAGCAGAGAAGTCAATGATCGGTTGGCGCTGACGTTGTTGTTGTTGTTGTTGTCATAATTAAACGCGACAAATAAAATTTGAAAAAAAAGAGTCGCCACCGCCGTCGCCAGGCTATAATACAACAATGAGACAACAATAAATTCTTCAATTAACATTCGCACAGGTATAGAGTAAGAGAGGGAGAGAAAGAGCGCTGCAGGCAGAGAGCGTGACAGCCTGTCTTTGTATTGGTGGGAGTATCTGTGTGTGTGCCAGGATCATTTGCATTTTCGCAAGGTGTCGCATAAAGGCAGCAACAACAAATTCCCTGATTAAAATGCATTTACAGCAACAAAAACGGCAGAATAACAAGAACAAATTTCGCTGCTGCTAAAAAGTGGGCACGTCGCGCATATTTTTGTGATCCCCTTTGTGGTTCTTGTTGTTGTTGTTCTTGCATAGATTAAAAATCAGCAACACAAAATTTTGAGCGCAGGTGAGAGGGAGTGGGAGATATATGTAGCCCGGTGGTGCTGACGGTTTCAGCTTTTTTTTCACGCTAAAATACCACTTATTTCTTTATTTTGTGGTGAAAATATTTTTAAATATTTAATATCTTCATGGAATTGGAAACAAAAATTTTGGACCTATAATATACTGGTATCTTTAAAAATCTTTAAGGATTATTTGAAAACTATATATCTTTTAGCAAGGTACCTGAAAGTAGAATGTGGTCTATATTTTTTATTTTGCATAAGGGGTACATAGTTGTGTTTACATATGAAAAGCCAAAGCTACATTTTAATGGCATACTTTTTTCAACCTTCGTCACTGATAGTTTAAAGACCCTAACGTTGCTTTATTTTCCATTTTCTTACGTCCTTTTCTAATTTATTCAAACAAAAATCAGCATGATCAACTTATTAAAAATTAAGTCATTTTATAATGTATAAGAACTTAAATGGCAATTTTTAGACTGTCTATATAAACAAAAATAGATTTTTATTTTAGTTAATTAATTAAATCAAATATGACGAAAACTAATTTTATTAAATTTAAATAAATTAAAAATGTAGTTGTCATTTAACCTTATTTAAATTTCTTAATTCGTAAGTTTATTTTCATTTTATTACATTATTTTTCATATTTGTATAACCGTGTTCATCATCCTAGCTTATTCGCCTATTTCTGAAAGTTCTAACATCTGGATCAACCTATTTGTTTAGCTCCTGAAAACCTGCCACCTCCCGATCGCACTTGCTGTTGTTGTTGTTGCTGCTGCTGCCGCTACGGCGGCTGTTCTACATATTGTTATTGTAGTTGGAGCTGCCGCCGCGTGCCAGCATGGATTAGTCATAGTTTTTCGCTGACGTCGAGTAGCCAAGAAGACGTCGGCGACGACAATTCGCAGTGATCTATCAGCTAGCGAACGGAGCGGATCGCATAGGCCTTTTAGCCAATTGGCGCCAAATCGTAACCAATAAACAAACAAACAACCAGTGTGCGAAAAAAAGATCAAAAAACACCCAGAAAGGTGTTTGCAAAAAGTCCGACACTGGACCACCACGATTAGTCACAAAATGAGAAAAAAAGGCAGAAACTGAAACCGAAATAAAACGCGCCTCGTAATAATTTGTTTCTTCAGTTTGTGTGATATTTTTTTTTACAATTTTCGTAGCCTTTCAGCGCAGTTTTACCTGGTTCCAGAGCGCAGCAAATAATATTGGAAGCCCCAAAAAAAAACACAAACAACAACAAGAAAAACGATTCGAAACACGAAGTGATCGCGAGCTCACTTCGGCTTTTTTGAATGTGAGTGTGAATGTGTGTGTGCGCCTTTGAGCGCAGGTTTATCAAAATTTTCATTTTCAGTTTTAATACACTTTCTGCCGCACTGCCGTGTGGAAGTCTCGGTCCTGGCCTTAAATAAAAAACAAATCAAATAAGTAAATACGAACGTGCAGTGAAAGATTTAATTCGAAAAATAATAAAAAGCAATTTGTGTCTGGTTGATAATAAAAAAAATAAGAACTAATAAGAACATGCAGTGTCTGGTTTTTTCGATTTCGTCGCCTGTTTATAGCAAAAATCACGTAATTTAATCCGTGTTTGTTTGCCCGATTTGGTGTTTGTTTACGCGTCGTTTACCGTTACCCAGCCACTTGGACCGCACGTGCTGATCGAAAATCGTAAATCGATCGAAAAGGGCGAAAAAATTGATCGCTTGGGGCGGCCGCTTGAGAGTGGGCGTGTGCGCAAATGCAAATGGGAAATTAATAAACCGAATTTGGCGTGGAGAAAACGCTTATTATCAGTGCTAGAGAAAAGCGAAAGGTAAAGGGAGAAGAGGGAAGTTGAGTCATCATCTGCCTGTGAAATTGCTAAGAAATTTAGTTACAAACAATAAAATCTATGTTCTAACGGCACAATTTGTAAATACGTATAAAGAATTCTGTCCAACAAACTAAAGCTAAAAACCAAAACTCATTAAAGTCAATAAACGCGAAAGGTTAAAGTATTTAATACTGTAATAATATCTCAAGAACTAAAGTGCAAATTACATTTTTTCGAAAAAGAATAATTATAAAAACTTTGAGCCAAAGTAAAAAAAAATACAAATAAAATTTAACTTCTAAAAAAAGTGTAAAATAATTCCAATTAAGTGAAATAAAAAAACGCTCAATTGACTACAAAATTAAACTAAATAATTGATTTTCAAATTAAATTTTAGTTTCTGCTGTAAAATATTTAACAAAAATTTAAAAAAAGTGTATAAATTAAGCCTTAATATTAACTAATAAAAACCCTCAGTCCAAACAAATTGCCAAAAATTAAATATAACTAAAAGTATACACCTAAAACATAAACAAGAGCGTGTAAATAGGTTTCGTGAAATTAAAAATACATGTAGTAACTTCAGCAAACTAAAAGCAACCACCGATAAATCAAGCCAAAAATAAGTTTGCACAAAATAATAAACAAAGAAGAGCAGGAGATTGCAACATCTTGTGATAAACGCAGACAATTTGTTGCCCGTTGAATGATTGCAATAAAGGCCATCGAAATGCAGCACAACAACGGCGTCGGCAACAACGCACTGCAGCAGCAGCAACAACAAATACATCAGCAGTTGCTGCAGCAACAGCAGCACAATTCGCCTGATAATAATTATATTTGGGGGAACAACCACAATGGGAATATCAGCAACAACAACGTGATGTTGCAGATGCATCAGCAACAGCAACTACGTGCCGCCTCCTGGATAACCGATTGCAATAAACAGCGCCACATTAACAACAATAACAATATGAATGACAATTACAATCAGCAATTGACGCAACAGCAACAACCTCCGTACATGCAACCCAATTACAACAACTACCCGCAGCAACATCTAGTGCCAGCAACAACATCGCATTCGGCCAATCATTTTTACGCGTGTCAACAGCAGCAGCAGCAATTTCTGGCTCCCACAACAACAGCGGCAGCAGCAACATCACACCAGCAACATCAGACGCAGCAGCAACATCAGACACAGCAGCAAAATCATCGACAGGATTACGCATCCCTTCAATTGTCCAGACATGTAAGTAAACTTCTAAATGTTATATTTTCACTGAGAAACACAATTTATTGTGCAAAACTTTTAATTTTTGGTTTTTATCTGTATTTTGACCTTAGTACAATATTTTGTTGCTGTTGCTCTTCATGTATTAAATAAAATGTAAATCAAATGTATATATTTGAATGGTTTTATGAGACCGACAAAATCCTTGAACTTATTTAGTTAACCTTATCTTGTTTTCTTGAACCGGGCTTAATCTGATTTAAATGAAACAATTTCAAGATATAATTTTAATCAGAAAATAATATATATTTATAACAAAATCCAGGATATGGAAGTGTTTATCGTAAAACAAAAAAGACCTGTAAAATAACTTCAATTATTACAAAGTTCAATAAATTATATTATTAATTATATTTATTATTATTATATTATAAATCATAATTTTAAAAAATCGAATACTTTTAAAAGCGAGATCCGTTTTCATAAATCAAATTTTTAAGCCGGGCTTGGACTGTTCCCAAGCTAAGCATATAATACTTACAGATGTGCATCAAGAAAGGAACTTTTAAGAATGTTGGTTATCCAATACTCTCTTAGTGTATATGTAACAAGTATGTAGGCATTATGATTTGCCATCTCCCTCATCTCCGCTCATGATTTGTTGTCGCCTTTTGATTTGCGGTTTGGTGGGCGGCGCTTCGTCCCAACTTGGTGTATTTTGCTCGCTTTTGTTTCCGTTGTTTTTGCATCTTTTTTAGTCGCGTTTTAGTTGTGTGCTATTGTTATTGTGAGAAATTTACAACAGAGAAAACTAACCAAAATGGCGGCTAAGGGGCGTATACTTGATCTTTCTTTTGAGCTTTCGTCACGTATACGACATGTGGAGCAGAGTGCTTCCCCCCAAAATAAGCGCGCATACTTTAACTTTATCTGAAGTAAATATTTACTGCTCGCTGGCTGTGGCGTGGGAATGCCACTCCCCAAACACACAAAAAAGGAGAATAAGTAAATAAAACAAACAATAAAAATTACTTTTCGAGTAATTTAATTTGTTTCAAGTGCGAACAAAAAAAAACTGGATCTTTCGATATATATATTTTGCAAACGTATATAGATGTGTTTAAATAAATTTAAATTAAATCAGCAGACAGTTACAGATTTAAGCGGCAACCAAAGGGTTTAACCCCTCGAAAGTGATGTTACCCGAGGGAGACTCACTTGACCTGTTTGCACCCCATTACACGAACTTTTCGTTGTTAAAATTTAAATTTAAATTTCAAGTTTTCGAAAGCTATTTAAGGTTAAACGTTTAAATAAGCCGATTTGCTAAAAACTTATCATTTTCAACATATGTATGTACAGGGAAAATTATAAGAAAATATATTTAAAGTTCTTATAAAATAAGGTACTCAGTTAATCAGTCTTCCATCTAAATTGATATCAAACAAAAATAGGGTCCTATAGGCTTATACAAAAACAGCAACACAATCACCCTATGTTTCTTCTATGCTTTCTATTTGATAATTAATAAAGAAAGCAATTAACAGAATTTCTATATTTTTAGCTAAGAAACAGTATTTTTATTGTGCAGAAAAATGATTTTTAATTAAAGCTTAGACTCAGTGCAATTAATGATAGCCGACAAGTGTGATATTTCCTATACCACCAGCAGTACTATCTTTTAGCAGAAAACCCCTCTAGTTTAATCTGGGCGATCGTCGCTTCTCTATAGAGTCCCAGTACCTAATAGAGTCATGGGTTAAAAATACGGAGGTGATGCATGCCCACATGTGTCCGTGTCGCGACGGAAAGTCTACGTTTTTGCCTTTGGCCGGGCATTATCGCCAGACTCTCCGCTAGAAATCCACCGACCAACGTCAACCCAATGACAGCGAACACACGTCGTAAGCGGAGCACCGCTCCTCCAGATAAGAGCCCAGTTGCATAGTCACGAACACATTGGCCAGGAAGTGTAAAAGCCGTAAACAGCCCCAAGAGTCCGCAAGTCCGCAGTGCAGAAGCAAAAACAACAAAAGAAAAACACCTCTGGAAAGTGAAACCCGTAGAACGGAAATGCCAAGAGCCGAACACTCCAGAGCACATTCATAATATAATGTGTGTTCAGGTTTAGGAAAGGGGATAGGGTGTCGGTTGTGTGGGTGATTTTCAACACTTATCTACGCTTTCGTTGTGGGCCACATTGTTGAGAGCTGTTATGACTAGGCCAAATAAATTCATATTAGTTGGTCTTGCTCTTTTCCCATGGTTACCTATCAATCTGGGATATCACGTTATCAATAAGACGCCCGAGAGATTTCTTAAAAGGTGCTGAGTAACATTTACTGACGGGTTTTATGAAGATAGATAGCTGAATTAACTAAATTAGGTCTTAGAAACGTCAGTATAGGTCAACATAAATCGTGTTAATGTTTGATAAATTTAAAATGCTTAGAAGTGTTTTTAATTCTTTGAATATTTCTTTCAAAGGCATAAGTTTTGATTGTTTTTTATAAAAATAATTTTTCCGACTTTCAGATTAGATTTTAATTGGAATTTTTCTTTCGAACACCTAATTTGAATTGTACTTGCAATTTTTAGCTGTAATAGTCAACATTAATTCCAGATTAGCAGAATATACAATACAGATAATATTAGCACTCTAAGGTACATTAAAGAATTTAGGAATGACTTTATTGCATAACTGTGCCCGTTATTAAGCACAGAAAATAACGAAGTAACAAACATTGAAGTACATAAAAACCATAATGTTTTCTCAGCAGAATTATTGATAAGATGTGTTTAAAGAAAATGTTGGACTATTTTTTCTCCCTTAGCAATTTGGGTATTTTAAATTTTCAAGCTCCTCATGAAGATAAGCAAAACAATAAAATTACTTATGTGGTCACCAAAATCTATTTCCAAAAAAAATGTACTAGAAATCGCAACTACTTAGGGAATTCTTAAGTCGCCAACAGGCTCTTGGGATTTGGGAACTTAAACATATGTTTTGCTTTAAGCTGTCCTTGAACCTATTCGTTTTGTTTTTCTGGAGGCAATTTGGTTTTTCTCTCTGTTTTGTTGTTATTAATTATTACAAAAACAATTAAGCGCTCGAAATTAACAACTTTAATTTGCCTTCGTTTAGCTTTTATTGTTGCCATATCTGTTATTATTTCGTATGCTTAATTTTTTAATGAGCGTCGCTCGATTTGTTTCTGCCTTGTTTCTTAGTGCAAAACGGTTCTACAACAAACTCATTAAGTTTTCTTAATCATTTAAACTGCAACTAGTTGGTAAACAGCCACGCCCCTTCGCCTCCCTATATAAGCCCATTAGCGAACCCAATAATCAGGTGTTTTTGAGTGAAGGTCTTATAGATTTTGATTTCGATTGTTTTATTGGGATTTGTTTTTCTATCAATAGCTGGGAAAGTGTTGAGTTGGAACCACTTGTCCCTGAAATAGAGAATACACAGCAGGCACTTTTCAATTGCACGTGCATTAATCTGGTTAATAATTGAAACGGAAATGGTTCGGGATATGATTAATACCTTATAAACCCCAGTTCGGACCTTAAATTTTCACTACTATGGTTTTAAATACAACTTTCTTGGCTTATTCATTCCTTACCAAGAAATATAAACAAAATTCTGGGAACTCAATGACTTATCGGCGAATCGATGACGTCGTTCCATGACGTGATCAAAACTTAAATCAAAGTAAACATTATTCAAGCGATCGTATCGCTTAGCAAATAATTAAGTACGAATACAAGTTGTGTGGACTTAAATAAATTGAACGTCAGCAAGCACTTGAAGTGAAATATACATATAATTATAATGTAATTGAAACTTCAA
Organism: Drosophila fuyamai; assembly: GCA_018153365.1. Lineage (NCBI taxonomy): Eukaryota > Metazoa > Arthropoda > Insecta > Diptera > Drosophilidae > Drosophila > Drosophila fuyamai. Next base: position 5,538,097 of record JAECXW010000116.1, on the reverse strand, counting down.
GATATAAATGACGAACAAACACTGAAACGAGATCAAACAAAATTTAACATTAATAAAGAAATTTGGTTCCCATAAATGTTTAAAGTGTGAATTTATATTTAAAATTTTAAATATTAAATTTAAATGGCTTCAAATTTCACCTTGTACAGTTTTTGTAGATGCGTATACATACATATATCAACTTAATCTATAAAGTAATTAAAATTGACAAAACAAACCATAATTACTGGCTTTACTTAAAACATTAGGAATAAATCTTTTAAATACTGCTATTTTTGTCAAAACTCAAATATTCATCGCCGTTTTTTTTTAAGTTGTAGGTACCATGTACATTCACAAGATTTATTCTATAAATAACTCTCATAATATCAAGAGCCGAATTTCCAAATTTTTTACGTACTTCCGTTTCTTTTGGAAATTTGTATTAAGTAAAAATTGCTGTGTTTCCTGTAACGATAACTCTTTACTTTGCGTTTTTATAAAATTTGTGATTTTAATTAGGGTTGTGATAGCCGACCACGTTTTATACAGTTTTCGCTTCCGACTTGGAGTGCCGATTTTATTTAATTTTTAGGTCATAAAACATGAGCTAGAATGGTAACCTAATCGGCGTTGCCCCCGTGAAGTCGCCTGGTAAATTGCAGCCGCATTAACATCAACAAAAAGGCAGCCAGAATCGAAGGCATTCAACCCTCAGCCTTGATATATCCCTCCCAAGTCCCGGGGAATCAGAAATCGGGAATTGGGAAGTGCTAGGGCGTCGCCAGGCACTCAGACATTGCTTATCGAGCTCGTGCTGTGCGAGGAGTCTCGTTCGAAGTCTCGGCCGAAGTCTCAATCCCAGTTCCTACTTCCCAGCTAATGGACACAAAACATTTCGGCTACCTGGGCACCTCACCTAATGGGCCACGCATCGGAATCTGAATCTGAATGGGAATGGAATGGAATTAATGCATATGCGGTGCATTTCTTCTGGAAGGAGCTGCGGCTAATAGACGCATTTAGCACGCGCCCAAATGCATCTTGCAGATACTTGCACTCATTAACTGACCTTGGTCAGCAAATTGTTCACAGTGAACGAAAAAGAGGGCACAAATACAATGGTATTGCATTATATAAGTACCGATATACATTAGTAAACAAAGAGTAAGAAAAAATCAAGTACCAATTTAAAAATGTAATATATATATTTTTTATTTTGTTTTGAAAAACTGATTTAAATCTTAAAATTAAATAAATTGAAATGGCCTTCACATATATTTTTCAACTAATGATAATCTTTGAAGTGGACAAAACGAAGCTGAGGTTTAAAGTAAATTAATGAATAACATATGTATATATGTAAATCAAATGAAAATGAATCTGGAATGTTGTCAGAAGGGCTATTTTATATTCCAGATTTTCCAAAGTATTTAGTTATTCAAACATAGGTTATTTGGTAGCTGTGCTTTTAAAGAAAAAAAAAATTAAAGTTAAGCATTTCTAATTTCATCATATTTTGAAACAGCTTCAAGTTGTTCAGATCAAATAGGTACAAATTTACATACATATGTATAAAAAAGATCATTTGCAAAAAATCGATTTCTCCAAAGTTAATTAGCATATCCAGCAAATATTTTGGTGATTTTTTGGCGTGTGGCACTTGCACTGGCCGCCAATTGGCGATGGAATCGAAAGAAATGGGAAGGGGAACCAATACCCGGGGTAACCTGTCCGCGTATCTGAGTCTCTGAATGTCTCTGAATATCTCTAAATTGCGGGAGGCCCACACCAGTTTCTCTGGATGCCCCTGTGTGAGTGGCTGGGTATCCGTGTGTAAAAACCCCGATGAGTCATCCGTTTCAGAGTGCCGATGCGTGCCGCGCCACTTTGGCATACATAACATAAATCGGATTCAAAACGAACCAAATCCAACATGTGCCCGGGCAACTGGTCCGCTTTTTGAGTGGGAGCCACTTTTTCGAAAAAAAAACAAGAGAACCAGAGAGGACAGTGAAACCAAAACAAAAAATGTCAACAAACGAGCTGCGCGCCAAATTGCCACTTTGAGTTTAATAGAGTTTGAGTCGAGTGCATCTTAAGGCCCACTCACAGATTGAGTCCCTCTCTTCTCTCACAAAATATCGCATGCGATTAGAGCCTGACAATCAAATTGCATCTGTATCTGTGAGTTGTTTTGTAATTCTCTCTGCCTTGCTCTCTTTTGCTCTCCCCCTTTTGCTGCACCATTCTGACAGTTATTGTTTCGTCCTGCTTCACACCGATATTCGTCAGGGCCACGAGAATCATGTGGAGCATACAAAAACTGTTCAACCGGGTTTTTCCATGCGGTTTTGTCGGTTTTATGGATTATCTGATTTTGACACTTGGTTATTTTTTGGTTGGTCAAGGAGATATTTTTAGGATGTGTGAAAATTCTTAATGGCTAACGGAATTATAGATACATATATTTAAAAATTCCAAGTGTTAATTACATTATCGAAAGGAAATTAAGTCAATAAGTTTCTACCCTTGATATAAATTTAGGATGAAAAATGCATATCTGATGATTTAAACTTTACTTACATATCTAAACTTTTACCTATCTTAACTAATATTAAAGAAAACACGCTAAGTATACCTTTCCTATCTAATAAGCAGTTAGAGTTCTTTGAATAGGTTTAAAGTTAAAAAATAAAGAAACGAAATCATGTTTAAAGCATCTTTCAAAAAAGTATAAAATTAAAGAAAATGTCGAAGTTAAATTTTTCAAAACATACTTGTGATGTTTTTTATCGCCAGGGAAATACCACTTATTTCATCAAATATTTAAACTCCAATCTACTCTACAAAGATATTTAAATAATCTTATTGTATATCTGGAAACTTAAACTATAGAATCTTACAATAATTTGGTTAGCACAGAAAACAGGTATAACTTAAAACTAGTAAACTAAAAATAACTAACAGATAAAATAATATGTGAACTTTGTTAAAATGTCTTAACAACCACCACATGTAGAAACCTAGCTCTGAAACTAGTTCGATTTCGATTTTCAATTCGGGCAGCCCTGGCATCTACGCAACTTGAATTTCCAGGCTGTCCGCTGGTGTGCGTGTATCTGTGTGGGCCGCCGAAGCAGTGGTGTGCGTGTGTGTGCGAGGCAATGGCCAAGACGTCATCCGACGCTGGGAAAAGAGGGAAAGGGAGGGGAAGAGAGAGCGGAGTGGAGCGTTCGCGGTCTGTTTTATCGCCAGTTCAGTTGCCAGTTGCTCAGTTATTCAGTTATTTTTTGCTTTTTGTTAAGGCAACGCGACTGCAGAACGGCAGCGGAAAGCCACGCGGCCGTCTCCCTCTCGCGCCACTCTCTCTGTCTCTCTTTCTCTCTCGTTAATCAGTCCAGACCGCCCACCACCCCCCACACGCCCCATTAGTGCTCTCCCGCTCGCACGCACTGAGAGCCACGTTGGTTGGAGTGAGATAGCTGTCGAAAACTCCCCCCTGTAGATATCCACCCAACTTGTTGTTGTTAAACTTAATTTTTTAACACTTTCACAAGTGCAAAGCCAGAACATTCCCAATAAACCGTAAGAAATTACAAAACTGTCGTGTTATCTGTAAGAAAAAACAACATAATTGTGTTTGTAAGAGCGGCGAAATTCGAAAGCCCCCCTCGAAAACGAGAAATCCGGTAAGAAATTACGAAATATTCAACAAAAGTCGGGCGCAGTTCGATAAACGGCGGTGCGTGGTGCGGGGCGTGGTCCCCCGACTTTAATCTAGAGGGTTCTACGCTTTCAAACGTTTTACAACTGGAAAAACGCCGAAAAGAGAGTGTCGTTGTGTGCCAGCTGCACATGTAAATTTTGTTTATAAACGCCAATTAAGTGCAACAACCACAATGAAAGTTAAAGTCGAGCGCACAACAAAAAAGCCCGCCATCACAAAGGCGGATGATCATCCGCCGGAGCAGGATGAGGAGGTTATGGATCATGAGGAGGAGGAGGAGGAGGATCTGGACTTTCTGCCCGCCGATCTAACCGCAGCGATATCGACAACGAAAATAGCAACAACTGCCGCCACACCAACAACGGCTTTGGTGCGCAATCTTATCGTAAGTGAGATACTCTATTTGTATACCCTAGAAATTGGGTATTATTAGCCGTGTTTGCAGTTCTCGAACTTGGGAGTTCCCTTGGGAGAGAGCTCCACAAGTGGAACTAGATTTGTTGATTAAAGTGACTGTATCCCTTTACCTATTGGAATTTGGTTATTACCCTAATGAATTGGCTCGTATGGATAAGATGTAATAAAACTAGTTTGGTATTTATTTTAAATATTCGTGAAAAGTAAACCTGTTTAAATGTTTTTAAGATTAAGGAAATTGGTAGCTTTTATTGCAGCTTAAAGAGCTCAGAGTTTATACTTCGTTATATTAATCACGTCAATCCGAATAGGATTTACTTCAGTTAATCTTACATCTTGTCCAATAAGTTAATTTTGAAATTAAAGGAGATAGAAAAAAAATGATAAGAAATTTAAGACTTTGTAGAATTTGGATTGTTTCTGTAAATCTGTATTCATTATCCTTTAGATACTTTTGGATAAAGTGATGTGTAAGGGTATTTCCTCTTCGCTAATGCCTTCTTCATCTGGTTTCTTTGCCATTGACTTGGATTAGGGAAAGAGGAAGAGAGATACATATGTAGGTGCTGTGACTTTACGGGGGGAGAGGTGAGGGCGGTACGAACTGGTACTGCATAGAACGCAATAAGTTCGTACTCCCCCTTGTTTCGGATCTCGATATTTCCCACTAAAAGCTGAAAGTTAAAGCAGACTTTGCTCGGTCGTCGCTGAACAGAAATACGTATATAGAAAACGGCACACATACGGCTCTGGAAACTTGTTTAAAAAACATATTGAACTTTTTTTTTGTTGCTATGTATATTCGTCTGCCTTATTTTATTATGATTATTCGCCGAATTGTGTGGTGCGCATTTTGTTGTAGCTTTCCATTGTTATTGTTGCCGCTGTCTCGTTTTGGGTTTTTATTTCGTATTTACTTTGTCGACATCTTTGGAATTTCAATTTACACTTTTGTTGTTGTTTCGCGCTGTCACTTGGTCGTTCTCTCACGCTCACAAAGGCGTTAAAGAGAAAAACAGAGAGAGAAGCTCACACAGATACAAAATGGACACGTTTATAGATTCTTTTATCGCATGCGAGAGAGCCAATGTGAGTGGAAGAGGCAGCAAGAGAGAGAGAGAGAGAGTGAGTGAGTGGGTTATTGTACATTCCTTTATTGCACTTAATTCGTAGTCGCAGCCAAGGTTGCACCGTTCGGTTTTGTTTTTCTATTTTCCTATCTCTCTATTTTGGTTTTTGGATTATCCCCTAACCCCTTCCACCAATCGACAATTTTGCACTCTGCATCTGTATCTTTTTTGGCGTAGGTGCGGTTTTTATTTCTGCTCAATTCTCGTTTGCAACACGTGCATCGCCAATTTCATTTCATATTGCTGCAATGTTGCCAATACGCAAAGAAATCCGCTTTGAGTTCAAGGCTTCCGTTTCCGTTTCTAATTGGATTCCACTTGGGACTGCAGCAATCTATAAAATGTTCAAAGCATATTTATCTGTAATAAGTGCTGAGTTGTTGTACAATTTAAAAGAATATACATACATATGTACATTTTGATTTTTTAGGATGCAAAGAATGCTTAGAGTTGTTCTAAAACACATTAACTATTTTATTATATATTTAACATTTTATTAAAAATTAATTTTATATTTTGGTACATTTATTAAAAAATGACGACCATGAAATCTTTATACATATTTCCTTTTCCTATTATTATCAGCACTTGTATTGATTTTTCGGAGAATAATTTTTATTGTCCTTTGAATATGTCTACCAAAGCTTATTCGAAAGCAACAGAAACCTTATCATTTAGAAACACGTATTAACCTCTCTTGTTTATTTTGTAGGCAACAAGTTGTTACTGGTTATAACTTTTATATTAACTTATTTTGCTTGGAAATATTTGTACCATTTAAATACCATTTCATCTCAGCTGCATCAAGTATTCTAAGGAAAATCTTAAAAACAAAAATAGACCTGTCTTCTGCGCGGCGCACAAATCCATCGGCTAATACCCGACTTGACAAACGACATGTGAACATCCCCCGATTTCTCTCTAGCCTGACATTCGAAATTATGCTGCAGTTGATTTCACCATAAAATTAAATCCAATGCCAAGGTCAAATGGCACTCAGATGCTGCGGCTTCGGCTCACCCCTGTTTTTATATCCCCCCAACCACCCTGATATCACGCCGGTATTCCACTTAGAATGTCAAGCGACTCACGCGTCGCAATGTTTGAGATTCGATGGGGATGGTGTGCTGACACGACGATCAAGATGGGGATGGTGCGAGGGGATGCTCACTGTATATATGGCGCTATGCACTTGAACAACTCAAATTGCCTTTTTCGCATTGTGCTGCATAAAACATGCAGCGTGCTACATAAATATTCCATGCATTAAAAGCAAACGCATTAAAAGTCACGAGTAAATCGCCTAACGAGCAGCGAACTCTACTCTGAGATAACCTTTTTACAGATTTTTAAGTATGGACAGCTGGGGTCAAGCAAATAGGGTTCAAAAATTATACAAAAAGTTAAGGAGATCATAGGTATCATTAGATAAATAGTAGTTTTTTTTAACAGATATGTACATATATAAATTAAAAACGTTTATTAAACTAACATTAAAAAGATATTATTTTGCTAGTTGAAAAATTGTAACATATGAGTGTCCTGTCGAACATTTGTATAATATATATCTACAATCCTATTCTTATATTTAATATTTTTTGAAGTAATGTACAATTATTTAACATTAGAATTGAATTTTTCATTTTAAATCGAATTTAATTGCCCCTTTTACTTTGACCCCACCTGTACACAACTGGCACACGTTTATATATTCGTATTTTAGCGCTTTATAATCACGATCAGATATCCAACTGAAATTGCCAATTTAATGTGCGCATCAACTAAAAATAAATAAATATAAAATTGCCAATGCTTTTGCCGCCGCCGCGACTTCGTAGCCATCAACGCGTTCACTTAGCCAGCAAATAAATAAATAAATGCACACAACAAACAATTAATTATTATTGTTCTTGAGTTGTTGTATTTTCGGTTTCAGTTCCTCGACTTTGACTTCTTCTCCTTATTATTCACTCCTACGTTTTTATGGCGAAACTTTTACGACACTTCGCGTTTGCCTGTCCCCTCACTCTTTTCCTTTATTTGTTTTATTATTTTTATTAAGGCTTTCGATTGTTCCAGGAAAAATTCAAGGGATTTTGAAAATTCGATTGCGTTGCTATATGCACGTTTATAGATAAAAAGTTATATAGATGGCATAGATGTCAGTGTGTACAGTTGTAATTGGCACTGAAGCACTTGTCAGTCACAAACGCTTTCATTGATTGGCTTTTGGCTCTTTTAATATTTTTCTAGAAAAATTTATGTACATTTGTATAATACACTTTATTGGAGCTGATAAACTTATTTTCCTTGAATAAAAGTGACAGAATGGCCATTCTAGTTATGTATATTGAAACTGTGCTTACTGGAAAGGAATATGTGGGGATTTTCTAGATATTTACAATAATATTATATGATTAATAAGCGATAAAAAAAACTTGAAAACATTAAGTATTCTATTATTTTTTTTTAATCTTAAAATATACTTCAATTTTAAAAGTCAGAATGATTGAATCCAAAAAACGCTGTCTTTTAGGAAACCATGTTAGCAAATTTGGATGATGAACTTGCAGTTTATACTAGCAGCCTCTTATCAATTATTTTGATGACTTTTTGTGTTATCTAGATCTATGTACAATGCTTCTGCTCTTTGTTCTTTCTGGAAATTTACCTTTTCAATTAAGGGGAACTACAAGACAGAAATACAAATCCCGTATCTGCACTTAAAAGACCGATTAGCTTGTGCATTTTGGCGCTACGCTAATGATATTATCTCATGACGTCAATGGCTTAAAGTTAGCTTAGGCTATGGCCTTTAAAAAAAACTCTAAAGTTGAGAAGCCGGTTTTCGAACTCGGTTCATTTGAGAGCCAAATTTGGTCACACGATTGCTCGTCGAAATGACGTCACATGTTGAGAGAAAGAGAAAAGCGATCGCTTTTCAATTTCGATACTTATTTCCCCCCAAAAACACCGTGCATTATGTCATCATGCATTTCAAATTAACTGGCAACAATAAATTTGGAATCAACAAAAAGAAAATGTCAAAAGTTGCGTGTTTTCGCACCAGCTTTCCATTTTCTCGGAATCAAACTGGGGCGTAAATGGGAGTGAAAAGACAGCGAAATAAATACGTTTATCATGAGCGTTGTTTGCAGGGGGATGTGGGGTCAACCTGATTCGATGCCATATAGATAGTGCACTGATAGTGCTTATCTTTTGTGTATAGACACCACACAAATTAAGAGTCATGCCTTCATCTGAATTTGATAAAGATAGTTAGCGCAAAAGTAAACACACAACCAAATCCCACCGATTATTGTAAATGAGTTAAAGATTCAGAGAAGCATTTGCTTTATAATAAGGTACAAAAAATAAAACTGAAGTGAAACGTTTTTGGAAAGGCATACAAATAAATGTAAAACAAGAAAGAAAAGCTAACTTCGGGCAGAGCCGAAGTTGATATACCCTTGCAGAATATTCTGTAAATAATATTCTCCAAAATTATTCATATGATGCATTCTTAATACTAATAAAAATCCCAACTTCCTAACTTTAAAAACACCAAAGTTATGGCAATTTCAATCGTTCAGTTATATGGCAGCTATAGGATATAGTCGGCCGATCCCTATAAAATTTGGTAGGTCGGATTGATTGGCCAAATATAAAACCCATAGAAAATCCCAACTTCCTAACTTTAAAAACACCAAAGTTATGATATTTCCTATCGTTATATGGGAGCTATAGGATATAGTCGGCCGATCCTTATGAAATTTGGTAGGTCGAATTGATTGGCCAAATAAAGAAGCCATAGAAAATCCCAACTTCCTAACTTTACAAACAGCAGAGTTATGGCATTTCTTATCGTTCAGTTATATGGCAGCTATAGGATATAGTCGGCCGATCCCGGCCGTTCCGACTTATATACTGCGTGCAAAGGAAAGAAGGGTGTGTGCAATTTTTCAATTCGATAGCTTTAAAACAGAGAGACTAGTTTGCGTAGAAACAGACTGACGGACAGACGGACATGGCTATATCAACTCAGGAGGTGATCCTGATCAAGAATATATATACTTTATAAGGTCGGAGATGTCTCCTTCACTGCGTTGCACACTTTTGACCAAAATTATAATACCCTCTGCAAGGGTATAAAAAGGTTAGTTGTATTAATTTTAAACCAATAGCCTTTATATATTAGCCCATTAAATATTTCTATGACCCCGCTACTGTTTTGCAATGGTCCATTAATTTCTTTCTGTGGGTTTAATGAACCCTCTAGAAGACGGTAAAATGTGGGTGGTGGCCACTGCCAATGCTAAATGCCAGTTGCCCAATGCTCGAAGTTAGGTCTTGTATTCCCCTAATTGAGTTATACATCCACCATATAAATAATTCCTGGCGGAAATGGCACATGCCGGCAATGGGATTGGAAAACGGGTGTGGAATTGGCTTGGATTGCCCGGTGGAATTGGAGCACATCTGGAACCGAGTGGAGTGTGGCTAAAAATGCACTCGCCACTGAAAGATTTACAAGCCGCGCAATCCTGTTTGTTGCCGCGGGTTCTCCCAGATCCCAAAATGCACTTTGTGACGCGTCATCCAGCGCGGAATTCCGAGAAGAGGCGCAGCATCAGGCAGCGGTATTCCAGAGGTCGGAAGGGGAGTCTCGCGGGGGCAGGAGGAAAAAGGGGGACTCCACCATCAACTTCGATTCGCCACGGCGTTGAAAAGTGCGAAATGGGGAAAAGATAAAGCCAAAGGAAATTATCGGGAACTGACGCCCGACCAACAGCACACACAGCACTCCCCAGATTGTGTCAACCCTTTTAAAATGCAACTAAAAACTAAGGGGTATTTTGGTTGAGTAGGGATCTTCACAAATGTATCCTCAAAAGTTCATAAAGTTTCCCTGTTCAATATCGCGAAGACACTTACATATGTACGTTCTATTTTCACAATTTGAAATATATTTATACATTGTAGGTGCCCAAATTTTAGGAATATTCTAAATCAATAACACTTATATTTATTGACCCATTTTATGCTCAAAAATTCTGACCATAACTTTTTACTGGGATTTGACTTAAAAATTACAACCAAATGAAGTTATTCGTGAATAACCCATTATTAATTGATAAGTCCTTAAAGATCAATTTAATTTTGCTGCTAACTCGTATCCTATTATCATTTTCAAGTTGCTTATGAGGTAATCCATTGTCGAGTCTTATCCTCTATATTTTTTTATCGAAGACCTAATGCTTGGGGGGAATTTCGCAATGCTGCATTGGGATTTCCATCGCCATAGCCTCGAATCGCCTGATTTTGCCTGGCTTCCTCTCTTTATGCTGAGTGAACTGATTTGCGAAACTCTCTGTTGAATCACTCGCTTTTTACTCAGCCCAGTCACTCAATCTTCGAGTGAAACCGAGTGCCAAACGAGTTTTGTTGACTACGAACGATATTTGCTTTGCAAGTGGGTGCCAAGTGTGGAGCACGGAGCCCTAGGCCGTGGCCCGTCCCCTCCCACCTTCCCTCTCTCCCACACCAAGTGGGCCGAAATGGAAAACAGAAAAAACAAAACGCACGAATTCTGGTTAAAACGCCGATGAGTCATCACGGCAATGTGTGTGGAATCGGTTGTAGCTTTTGCCCGTCCATTCATAATCGCGTTTACTGAATGAACGAACATCTATATAGGCACACACGAATCGGCGTCTTTATAAACAAATATATAGTACCTACAGCTGCGGTCGAGATAGTAGAAAAATTACGAAATTTCACAATTATACTAATAAGTCAACAAAATTGTTACATTTTGCTGTCTTTAATTAGCTCTTAATACCTTTACTTTGTAATAAATTTTATTTAATATTTCAATGATAGTATAATTAAACATGTTGATGTGATCCTTTATACAAAAAATATTAAGAAGATTTGTTGTCGTTGAGGTCAACGTTGCGTATGAGTGATATACTTGAAAGTCACATTTAATATTCATATTAAACTCAATTTTTATACCCTTGCAGAGGGTATTATAATTTTGGTCAAAAGTGTGCAACGCAGTGAAGGAGACATCTCCGACCCTATAAAGTATATATATTCTTGATCAGGATCACCTCCTGAGTTGATATAAGCATGTCCGTCTGTCCGTCTGTCCGTCTGTCCGTCTGTCCGTCTGTCCGTCTGTCCGTCTGTCCGTCTGTCTGTCCGTCTGTCTGTCCGTCTGTCTGTTTCTACGCGAACTAGTCTCTCAGTTTTAAAGATATCGAATTGAAACTTTGCACACACCCTTCTTTCCTTTGCACGCAGTATATAAGTCGGAACGGCCGAGATCGGCCGACTATATCCTATAGCTGCCATATAACTGAACGATAGGAAATGCCATAACTCTGCTGTTTGTAAAGTTAGGAAGTTGGGATTTTCTATGGCTTTTTTATTTGGCCAATCAATTCGACCTACCAAATTTCATAAGGATCGGCCGACTATATCCTATAGCTCCCATATAACGATAGGAAATAGCATAACTTTGGTGTTTTTAGAGTTAGGAAGTTGGGATTTTCTATGGGTTTTATATTTGGCCAATCAATCCGACCTACCAAATTTTATAGGGATCGGCCGACTATATCCTATAGCTGCCATATAACTGAACGATTGAAATTTCCATAACTTTGGTGTTTTTAAAGTTAGGAAGTTGGTATTTTTATTAGTATTAAGAATGCATCATATGAATAATTTTGGAGAATATTATTTACAGAATATTCTGCAAGGGTATATCAACTTCGGCTCCGCCCGAAGTTAGCTTTCCTTTCTTGTTTTATTTAATCTAGTATTATGCCCGCTTAAATTGTAATGTAAATAATCGAAAAACCACAAAAATGGTTTCTTTATTCGCAATTCTGTATCAGAACGGATTCTGTATTTAAAACATATTTCCAAAAGGCTATGAAATTGATATACACTTGCTATCCTCCTAGATATTTCTAAAAATATGCCTGCTCCTGTATAATTTAAGCCCTATAAATGTATAAACAAAGTATATTTGGGTATTTTATCACCGACTGCTGATAGACGAGGAACAATATTTGCCGAAGACGCCTGCTGGCGACAGACTGACTGTCAGTTGACTAGGCACTTGGCACCTCGACGCTGGCCAAGATTAGGGTGATGTCATCGGGCTTCCCGCCGCCAGAATAGGGAACATTGTGCTCCCTCGCTTTGATGGCGAAAGGAGATTGGAAACTGGCATTCAGGGACAATTCCCGGGCCTTGTCCACCACTTGACTGGCGCCCTCCTGGAGATCCCGTTCCCCTCGCTCCTTTAGGCCGTTTAGAATCGTGAGCAGCATGCTCTCGGGCATGTTGTCGAACAGTCCATCCGTGGCCAGGAGCACCAGGTCACCGGGCTGCAGGGAGTGCCTCGAAGAGATGGCCATTTCCGGTTTATCAGAGTAAACGTAGTCCCTCTGATCCTTGGGTGCCACAGTCAGCTGATAGGGGGTATTGAAATCGTGGGTTTGTTCCTGCGAGCGGTGCAACACCCGTCCATTTCGCACCACCATGAAGCCACTATCGCCCAGATTGGCAGTGTACAGGGTGCAATCCCTGCGGTGCATGGTGGCCAGACAGGCGGTACTACTCCCCAACACAGGATTCTCCCTGCCACTCAACTCCTGATAGCCGGCAATGAGCAAGTCCCGGGGATTGCGTCCATCGAAGCCCGAACGTTGAGCCTGGCCGGAACAGCAGGACATCAGCTCCTTGGCAAAGCGGCCCGCGTCCACGCCCATATCCCGCCAGCCGCCCACGCCGTCGGCCACGCCCAACACTTCGGCCAGGGGCGTGGAGCTGACGAACCAGCTGTCCTCGCCGAAACGCTGATTGGACCGCTCACCGGGAAAACGCGGCTTCTTCGATCTGCCCTGCACCACCTTGATGAGGTAGGGATCCCGCGAGGTCATCCCGGACTGAAACGAGCGGATGGAGTAGTCCGGGTGGTCGAAGAAGTGGGTGAAATGCTGGAAAGAGTGCCGAGCAATCTGCAGGGGACTCTTCCATTGCCTGACAAAGCGATTTACCAGGCGAGGCCAACTCCTCAGCCTGGATCGCATCGAAATCATCATCTTTTCTTACTTTTAAGCACTGGAATTTTAAAGAGAAACTACCTGAGAATTGTCAGCTTACTTATGTAAGTTCGAATATAGCAACAATAGATTAAAAGCCTCCCAATAGCAAATAGAAAATGGAGCAAAGAATGATTAAACTGAAGTGATAGTTTCCTAAAAATAAATTAAAAATAATAAAAGTTACAAATATATATAAATATTATTCTGAAAAATAAAGGTTTTCGTAGTGGGACTTATTGCAAAATTCTAAAATATGAAAATAGTTGAAACTGTTGATAATAACACTTCCAAAAAAAAAATATCGTTAGAAATTCGGATCCCTTTTTTTAAAAAACCAATTTATTATATATTTAAAAAAATCCATCTAATGGCTATTAACATGAATGGTGCAATAAAACCAATTGAAGCCCAACCCCTTAAACTGTCAACCGTCTTCGTAATTGGAGTAAATTAGCTCTTCAAAAGTTATAAAAACTTAATCGCGACGCAATTGAAATCTTGTGTTTCTTCTGTTTACACCATAAACATTGGTTAATCGTAAGGCCCGATACAGAACCCATATACGGGCCTGGGTTCCAGGTATTTGTCATAGGTAGACTTGATTTCTTTGTTGGCCATTGTTCAATCTTATCTTGATGGGGCCTACGACACACTGGACTCGAACCCAGACCCCCATCATCACCGGAAGTTTTGATCACGCTGCGGAACTGCAAATGCTATCGCCACAACCTTATGCCAGGGTGTTCGTTATCGGCGAAAAGGAAAACAATACGCGGAGATAACTTTATTTAAAACCACTGATGTAAACGCCTCTAGATACGGGGGCTTATCAAATGCCCGTCGTATTCGGCAGAATCGCTCATTATTCATTATTTGCAATATTAGTTGTTATGTCTGCCAAATTATCAGGAAGTCTTAGGTCACTTGTGCAAGACTGCAGGGTCGCACGATGAGCTCGATAGAGATTCTGGTTACTAAAAAACGAGAACTACGGACCATTTCCGCCTGCCTGCTATCTGGAATCGGAAGTGGAAACGCCTTTTCGCGACATCGGCTTATCACTTGTGTTCATACGTCAAACGTGAGTTTTAAAAATTTCTCTGACGATTTCCTTCAGAGCGTACGAATTTGGGTGTTATTTTTAGAGGGTTCTGGCTTATGATATTCGCAATATCGGGCTCTAAATAAATACGGTTTCTCCAGCATCCGCTTGAAATATATACTATCCTCTTTTATTATGTGGTATATAAAATATATTTTGAATGTTCTGGCTTTGATTTATTTCTTTTAAAGATTCTGAATTCGTAGAAACAGAATAATAAGCCAGTACAAAAAATAAAAACTATTAGCAATATCCCAAATTAAGAAAACATTCCAACCACAGGGCAATTCCCTTGGAATATTATTTGTTTGTTACATTTCTGAATCATTTTGTTTTTAGTGTATTATCAAGAGATGGAATATAAAACCACAGTTTAACTTTCTTAAATAACTTAGTATAATATGAGTAATTTATTTTAAGTGCTTCTGAATCATTAAGATTAGGCACTTTTATCAGCCATCCAGAATTTAAGCTTATGAAGACATATCCTTGTAAAAACCCAGCTTCTGAATCACAATTATTAGATTTAATGCATTATCAAGACGAAATTCAGTTTGCGTATGTTCTTATCCATTTGGGTCAGACAGTGAGACAATTCTTAGCTCTCAGTTAGTCAGTTCGGTCCCAAATCCTAATTGACTGTGAATTTTGTTCTCTCATTGCAGGTAAGTAGAGCAGAGCCACATAGGGCCGCAAATGTCCAGTGTCACATGACCCACTTTTGGCTGCACTTTCCGCAACGCCTCTTATTTTTTTACGAAGGGGGTTTCTCATGTAAGTGGCGACGCAAGGTCAACGTGGCCTTTTTTTTTAGTGCTATCCGCATATAATTACATGGCCCCCGAGCGGGGGCCCCCATCAATATTTATTGAAAGCTGGCATATCAATAGATAAATGGCTAGAAATAACACCTGCAGCCGGCGACCGGAGTACGGAGAACGGAGACCGGAGCCACCTGAGCCTCCGGCGGCGACATCGGATGGCCACGGCGACCCATTTCGAAAAGCTATTCCCCGATAAGAGGTAAAGCCACAAAGGGGCTCCATTCATTCGGCGGTGGACCTGCAGTTGGGTGGGGTTTACCGGGGTCTTTAAATTTAGTTGCTTATGTCATAACTAAATTGTCTGGCCGGGGCGATAAGATAAACGGCAATCGGGCCCCAGAATCGGGTAAACAAAAAGCGTAGTCAAAGAAAAACTGGGCACGTGAGAGCCCCGCCGAAAAAGTCAAGAAATATCCGAAAAGCTATAGCGTAGCGGGTTTAACCCGAGATATATGTATGTATGTACATGTATGAATTTTTTGAGCGCCGGACCAGCCGTGCTGTTATATATGTATATATTTTTTTTCTTTATTAAATTGCTCAGGAAATGCCAGAGCACAAAGCTTTCAACTCACTCATTCGGGCGAACTCTCTCGGAATTGTTCACTCTGTGAGTGCGATAAAAACGCTCATTCGGCTCGGCCCGTATAAAAAGCGAGCCGTCGACGATGACGCATTCAGTCTAAACAAGTTGGCCGAGCAAAACGCTGCGGCAAGTGAGTGAATTTCATTCAGCATTCAATCAAAAATCGTGAAAATTACGTGAAAACTTGAGAAATAAAACAAAAAACCAAAAAGTGTGTGCGAAAATTGCGACTCTCTCAGCATGTGCGGTGCTTAAAAAATTAAACAAAAACAGAACGAGAATTCTAGGAAATATTGAAAACAGACAACACAAATAATTCGCACGATCGCGCGCCACTCGGTTTCACAGATACAGATACATTTTGCGAGATACAATTTGCCAGTGTTTCGGTGTGCGAAACACAAAAGGCGAAATTCGCCAGAAATCGCTTGAGTCATATTAGACTTTGTGCGATCATAAAATACATTTTATAAAAACTCCTATTTAAAAACAAATCAAAACGGAAGACCTACTGATATCCGACAAGATGACGCTGGATAATTACAACATCTTCAATGATGAGTATCTGTACAATATGCCGCTATCGCCGCTGCCAAAAGTGGTAAGAGTTTTTCCACGGCTATTTAGTATTAGCAGAATCCCCGCCCTCATTTGGCACAGTTAAATGCCAGTGTTATCAGTGTTTGCCAAGAATTTCTAGAATTCCAATGTATAAAATATTGTCATAAACTTATTGTACAGTCTTTGTAGATACATATGTACATATATGGGTACAATTGGACGAGCGCTTATCGTTGCCAATTGAATTCTTGGAATTTGGAGATCCCCTCTTTTCAGATTCCTATTCAATGCCCCATTTTCATACATACGTATAGATGGCATTTTGTTTGCTGCGATAAGGGGTGCCAGCCTAGTCCTATTCCTCCGATTGTCCAATTTATGTTCACGCTCGTTACCAAAAAATGAATTGTTTTTTATTCGCGATAAGGGAATTATTGTTGGCTGTGGCAAGTGTTTTGGGGCTCGTGTGGGCACATCGATCATTGGTTTCGTAATAGTTGAAAAGTATTATTTTGCGTTCTCTATTTTTAAGTGCTACGTGACTGATTATGAAATGAAAACAATGCTGAATTGCATTATAAAGAAAATTTAATTTTTACAGTCGAATTTGGTGTCTGTAAATAAATCGAAATATAATACAGAAAAACGTCTTAATCAATGATTTTCTTAAAGAGCTCTTATAAGTTTTAATACTTATTTACTTTTTTTCTTTTGAACATATTTATTTAAATGTTTATTTGCCTGTTTAGGTCTTATAACTTGTATATCATTTTAGCATTAAAAAAAATAAATACAACTACAAAACCATTATCAAAACCATTATCCATTATTCTCCATTAATTTGTAATCTTTGCGTGTAAAACATAATTTAATTAAGTACACCCTGCCGCAACTCTTAAAAAGTTATTGCCAAAAATCACCCTCAATTTGGAATCACGTTGCGATTTCATGCCACGATTTACAGTTACCATTTTCCGGCTTAAAGTCGGAGTTTCTTGCAGTTTCTGTTTGCTTTTTTTTTACCCATTTTGGCCATTGCATTTCACAGTCCAGTGATCCGGTCTGGGTTTTCGACTGCGTCTGGGTCTGGTAATGGTAATCGTAATGTTTCTGGGTCTGTTTCTTCATGGAACCGGCGCCATTCGCTGATATCGCACACGTGCGATTTTCGTGACAATTTATCAAGTTTTGTGCACTGGGTTCTTGATTTCCATATATGTATGTATGAACATTATTTTTCACTTTCCGCCCAAAGAGGGCTTAATTCGGGCGTTTTTTATTTTTTTTTTTAATGGTAGAAAGTGAACGAGGGTCCGATTGTGTGCCCCTTTGACTTGTGAACCCCAAACACACTTGCGTGACACTTGATACTCGACATTATAGAGGGACAGATGTGTGTGCTTTTGTATATATATTTATGTTACATATAGCCTGGCAATTGGGGCGGTTCAAAGTGACAGGCTGCAAGTCAAACACTTGCCACATGCGCGCGGCTTAAGGTCTGAAATGGTTCCATTAAATACTATATAACCAGCGCCCCCACATTATCCCAGCCAAAGTCCAACTTTCTTTTAATTAACTGAATAACTGAATATGGTCTTGGTCTGCTCTTGAAGTAATGTTTTTGTGTTTTTTCGTGAGGGGGTTATAACGTGGACTTTTGCAATGGTTTTTGGCTTTTATATGTGGGCGTATTCGATTGGTTTGAGTTTGACATGAAAGAAATCACTTGAAGCGGTTTTTTTTTTGGGAATTCGAGGACAGACAATAACTTTCCTTTGTCTAGAGCTGCCTACACCCTCTAGAACTGGCCTAAAAAATATATATCTTTGCTTACTTTTCGGGCTTATATATACGAGTAATATAGATATGTGTCTGCTGATCATGCCATGTCCATGGAGCATGCAACAAGACTGCATTCAATTAAGATCAAATTTAATATTAAATATGTCTACGAACTGTGAGCGCACTTAATTGCATTTCCAGTCAATTTAATTGAGTTGCTTCTTAATGAATCGAATGCAATTTGGCATTACTTTATCGTCGCAGAGCTGCCAAGAAAGTTCGGGGCAGATAATTTGACAGGCAAAGCAAGCGCTTCAGTTGCCCTGTAATTGAAGTCCTTTGCTAAGGGTTTTCCCTGTTCTCTATTTTTTTATTTTATTTCTTTATTTTTCCTTGCTGCCATGGGTAATTTCGTGTTGGCAAATGTCCTGGCTTTTGATGGCTTCGGTCACGTCCTTCTAGGAATTGGCCAAAACCCCCCGAATGGAAAGTGAAAACAACTTTTACTACTGTCTCCGCCTGGCAGGTCTGTCTTTTCTTCGGCTCCCCTCCCCTCTGTCTAGGTTGCATTTTTGTCCTTTTTGTAGTTTTTGCTGTGGTGTCCTTTCTGGCGCCTGAAAGACGCGTCGTTTGTTTGCCATTTCCTCGAACTGCAAACTTTGCCATAAATTCGCCGGCCCGACCTCCCCCGTTTTCAGGGGTTTCTCTCTTTTTTGTTGTCGCGACAAAATGCATTTAAATAAATTATTCCCAGACCAGTGTCGCGTCATTTTATTAGCTGCACGTTTGCGTATTTCGAATGCCCACTTTGCTTGGCCAAATCAGCTTAATTATGGCTTAATGACCGGAGTGCATTGAGAAATGTGCTATCGATTAAAATGGCACCCCTCTCGCGGGAAACCCAACCCAGGTAAATAAGATACAACAAAAAAGAGGAACCAGGTTCAATGTCCTGCTTAAACGGCAGAACATAAATATTTTCACTCTTTCATTACTTTTTTCCTCTTTTTAATATCTTGCAAATTTGTTTTTTCCCTTGTCCACGCCCTCGGAACAAAAGTCTGATTAATTTGACACTGAACTTAAAGCCCGAACGACACCAGGGAATCCTGAAAGCGGCTGAAAATTTATTTGTCGTGCGTTTTGCACTTTTTGGCAAATTTTGAATTATGGCTGTTGCCACAGCCAGCGAAAAAATGTTTAACTTTAATTCAATTTTGTTTGTGTGGGCGTTCCGAAAATGGACAAACGTCAAGTGATTTTAATGACGGCGCTGCTTTCTGTGTATACAACATATATACAAATACTTAATGTACTTTGCATAAATGTTCGTTATATAAGGGGGCCTCTTTCTGTTTTTGTTTTGTGTGCCTAAAAAAGGCCGGCAACCGTGTGGATGCGACTTTTGTCGACTTTCTGCCGGCCGTTGACTCTGGGCCACTCCAAAATTCTTTAGACGAGGGAAAAGCCGGCGGAAAGGGGCGGGGAAATTGGGCTTTATCAACCGCCAGCCGGCACTTAGCACAGTCAACACGCCGATCGGCCATTCCGCTCGGGCATTGCGGTCACGTTCTCCTTGCCAGCGAAAAAACAGCATTAATAAAATAAAATAAAACAGCAAACACATCAACGAAGTAGCACTTCGAAAATATGATTTTTGCTTCTCCTTTGCGTTAATTGTTTTATTCGCAGAATTTGCATTTATATGCAATTCATACAAGAGACTTGCAAAAATTCGTATCTGGAATTATGCTTATCGTCAAGGGAAGTGCAGTAGCCAACTGAAATTACAATGTTGTAGGTGCACGGAAAATAGATATTATTTGAGGACTACAAGGTTTCATATGAACGGAATGTAAAAAGTATCATATCTGTGTTTAATGGTATTGTAACACACAATATATTACATTAAATGAATAATATTATTACGCCTTTTTAAGGAATATTTTCTAAGGCTTAATTGGTGAATTTAAAAAGCTTACTTATGCCATTGAACCTGATTTATACATATGTACATATGAGGCTCTACATATATTGTTATTATAAAAATGTTATTTCCTTAAATTTTTTATCGCATGAAGCTATAGTCATCGAAATTAAATATAGATAAAACAGATTCTCGCGGTACTTATTACACATCTTATTAATTTTTGTTTTTTATAAAAAAAAATAAAATTAAGAGAAAGTCAAAAGTTTTTCTCTGTGCATAACCCCATAAAGCTGAAGACGCCGCACTTGAACTTGTCAACTTTTCAATTCTCGCTTTTATTTTTTTTTCGCTGTGACATTGCAGCAACTTTGAGCAAACAATGCTGGAGCTGCAGTTTGTTCAAGTCTTTGCCAATTGAAAAATCAAAATTGTATTATTTTTTTCTGATAATTATGCGCATTTCTAACTAAACAAACGACATGCAATTTTTGTATTTAACAAGCTTGCCAACTAATTTATGCCGCCGCGGCAACAACAGCAACTAAAGCGTTTAAACAAAGGCGAAAAATTAGTTTGAATTCCGAGTTTTAAGTTGGCAACTGTTAGTTAACATTTGGCTGAGACAGAGGCCCATGCTAACTCGGGCTGTTAGCCTTTGTTTTCCTCGCTCCTAACAATTATTAGCCACTCTTGATATAAACTATACAAATTGTCGTCGCCTGTTTTCGTTTTGTTTTTGCCTTTGATGATGCCAAGTTTTTTTGTGCCGTCATTACGTCATTGTCAGGCTGAAATTGGCTTAAAAATAGCCCAACACGTCAGCTGAAACAGAAGGCAAAGTCTCGGGCCCGAGAAATTCTTTAGCACTCAAGTTGTTGCACCTACACTTCCCTTCTCCTCAAAACAGTTTTTCGGCGAATACGATTTCGAACTAATTGAAGCCAAGGTCGTAGTTAATATGCAAATCAAAATGCGAGCACGGATTTTAAGGAATTGATTAGGGCAACCGGAACAATAGATTTCTAGGAATTTTCCTCTAATTTACTTAAGAAACAACTGAACGAATATGTTTTTTTTTTGGGATAACGCAGCCGTATTTATATTAAAAATAAAGAATAAAATATATTTAAATGTTGATAGCACACCGCAGAGGCTCGTTGATTGTATAAAAATGTTTTTAATCGTAACATTATTGCTAAGTTTAGCCTTTTTAAACTCATTGATTAAAAAATTCTAGGAATATCATTTATTTTTATAATTTTAATCTGTGTTCCTAGGATTTTAATATGAATGTATGAAAAAATATATTTAAAATTTTTAAAAATCAACGTTTTCTATTTTCACGTTTCCCCAAGTGTATGTATATATATTACTTTAGTTGCAGTCCCTCGTATTAGTCAGCAATTTGCTGTTTTCCGCTGACTACGTCACTGTTTTTTTTTGATGCTGGCTGTTCGATGTTCGCTGCTGGCTTCATTTGGTTTATAATTGACCCCCAAATGTGAACTCGGACCCTCCTTCTCTGATAAGAGAGATCGCCAACCGACATTGCCATTGCCTCTGAGCTGGCTTCAATTTAGACAATTCAATTCACGGCTCTTGATTGCCAGTAGTTCGCATTCGTATTATTGTTATTTTTATTATCGCTTGTTTTGCATATAGGCGAACTTTTCTTTAAATTGACTGATTCATCGGCTAAATATGGTTCATGTACCAGGGGGAGCAAGTTCAAAAAGCAAATTTGCCATGGAAAGTGGGTTAAAACGAAAGTCCCCGAAAACAATGTGGCAAAGGTGTTTAAACACCAAAACTCTGGCGGAGACTTGAAAGTACATACCGAAAAAATAAATATATAAAAAGCGCGTACAAAGAATAAAATCGATTGTTGGTTGTCAATAAGGGAACGGCCTTTGGGATTGGGAAACGCGGCTGCGATAAGATCGTCAAATAAATAAGCATACAATCAGCAACTCCCTGCACAGAAAGAAATACAACATTATGTATATTATTATTATTATTGTTATTATTTCATTCTGTTTGAATGCAATGTAAAATGTACCATATTAAACATTATATAAATATTTCCATCTAAAGGGCCTTGAGGTAAATATTTAATTTGTAATAGATTAATGTATTTAATTGATAATTATAAAAACAAGTTTAAAAGCAATATATTCTTTTCTTAATTCTTGTCTTATATTCTCCTTCATTTATACAATAAAAATCAGAACCATTTCTTTCGGTGCACCCAATATATGTAATGTTTTTAGCCCACAACAAAAGCTGGCAATTAGCGTATTGGCCAACTTGCTGGCGACGGAAATAAACACTCGGCGAGACAGGGGGTCTGAAAAGTTAGTTATTGTTAATGTCCCACACGCACACACCTGTTCGGTGGACATCTGTCAGATGGGGCTGGGTGTGCTCTATAAATATTTTCACATATTCGGAACCATAACTTCTGCCAAATGATTTCGCCGAAACATTGAGCTGTTGTGGCCTTTAATTTATGGGCGAATGAAAGGCATTTCGATGGAAAGAGCTGCTGTAAAATCGGCAAATCGGAACTAACCCACACGCGAGCAGATGCATATGCATACATATATGCCATACTATACTATATGTATTTTGCTATAAAAGTATGGCGAGCGTGGTCGTCGTGTGGGCAGCCGCTCAATTAAGAGCAGGCAGCGTTTAAAATTATTTGATTTTCCCAGTGGTTGTCTTCTAATTTGAGCAAACAGCTCGCGGCACTAGGCACACACCCAAAAGACAGCTCTCCGGGTTCTCTAGATATGACTACATATATCCCCAGCGATCTCTCGATCTTGATCGTTGCCAATTTCGCTCGCCGGATTCGGATTCAGTCGCAAACGAACAACGAACCATCGAAGTTTAGAAAATATCTAACAATTAAAAGCGATCGCGCGCGCGCTTTTTCTCGAACCTCGAATCTCGAACAACGAAACGAAAATAAATTTGGAAAACTGCAATTGTCGTTTTGTTTTTAGCGCACGTGCATTGCCAAAACGAATCAGAAACAGAAACTGAAACTGAAACAACAACGAATCGAGCCAGGAGAAATATATAGACGCGGGAAAGGAACAACGCAAAAACGACGCACATTTCTCAGTTGCATGCCGCGTGGATCGAAATATATACATATACATATATAATTTATATATTGCTAAACTTAGAAATAAAAGCGAAAAAGGGAGGAATAACTTTGAGAGGCGTTGCCCGTGGCCAAGGAAAATGAGAAATACGCATGAATATTAATGCAGCATTAATTGAACTAGCTCAAGGCTCAAGCGCCCTCACTCTCCCTCTCTCTCTCTCTCTCTCTTTTTGCCACAAATCTGTATAATTATATAATCCAATTTGTGTTATTTATCGCGGCCCTCAGACCAGAGCAGTGAACTGAGCTGAACTGGACACGTGTCATTAGATTTTAAGCCTCGCACACTTACGATATATTGCGTTGATTATGAGCGCTTTCGCCGATCGGAATATACATTTCAATCCTTTGCGAAATCAGCAAACGCTTATCGTCAAGCGACTGAGACCGCCGGAGAGCAAAAACTTCAAGAACTGAGCAATCGAACAACGAATATATACGAACTCTGCTCGCAGCTAAGAAAAAACGAACCTTATTTAAAAAAGCCAACGCAGAAATACAACGAAATATATAAGCAATAAAACAAAGCCAAAAACGAACGAATTTTTAAGCAACTATAACAACACTGCGATAACAACAGCATCCAAAACAAAAAACCGGAAACATAAAGACAAGAAAGGATCATCACATTGTTAAAGAACTTTTGCAGAGAAAAGTGTCTTTTTTGTACATATATATGCTAGAACATAGATTTGTTTTTGTTGATTTTGAATATAACTCATAAATATATATCATTGTTGTCCCAATTTGTTGTGTTAGCTTAGCTAGGCGCAACATATAACGAATACTAGTCAGCCGCCCAACTGTGCGTATACGCAACGCCACTGCGTATACTTAATATTTAAGAGTAGATAACTAAGGATTAGGCTAAAAACCAACGAACAAATGATGAAAAATCTAAACGGTAGGGCGCACAATGCGTGCTACCATCCCTACTACCATCAATCGTTGCACTTTGCACAGCAGCAACATAATCATCAGCAGCAGCAACAGCAACAGCAACATCACCAGCTGCAACAGCAACATCAGCAGCTGCAGCAGCAGCAGCAGCATCAGCAGCCGCAGCATCAATTGTTACGTCATCAGCAACGGCAACTGCCCACGCAGCCTGCCTACCAGCAACAGCAACACCAACAGCAACAACAACAACAGCAACATCAGGAGCAACTAAGGCAATCGTTTGCCCACAATGGATTTCCACTACGCAGCAGTAACAGTAACCATTATGGCCATGTTGCTGGTAGCGCCTACGCCGGCAACAGCAACAATGCGGCTGCCATGGCCGCCGTGTGCCAAATGCAGAATTTTTTTAGTCAACAACAGCAACAGGAGTACAACAATTGCTTGACTATTAATTATTATCAACAACAGCAGCAACAACAACAACCACAACCGCAACAACAACAGCCAATGACAGCTACGACGACAGCAGCAACATGCAATGCCTCAGCAGCAACAGCAACTACAACAACAACCTCTACGAACACCGACAACAACAGCGATAATTTTGCAATGGACGCCAGTGAAATCGCCACTTTTCTCGCCAACGAGCTTTTCCTACAGCAGGTACCAAATATCGTTGATTAAATCCCTATCGAAAGTCGAGAAATTGGGCGCGAAACAATTGGCAAGCGGTGTGCGTACTTATTCATCGCTGAAAATAGAACAAATGCGGAACAACAAAGGGGTGGGCAATATAAACAATGTGATGGATTGGGTCCTCTCTTTGTTTCTCTTTATTCTTTTTGCCAAAAAAACACGTTCCCTAATTCCTAGAAATGTACAAATAAGCAAAAGGTCTTACAGTCTTAACAATTGTTTTTGATGTTAAAACAAAAGTAATGTCAATGGATTTTATTTAAGAAGCAAACTTTAAGTGACTGTTCTTTAAGAACTTTGGAATACTGAATTTAAGCCAAACGAAATGATTTTTCAAAGTGGTATTTATGCAAAGCGTTGGCTTTTAGAGACAATATACACTTTGTAATGTAAAAAAGGATCTCAATACACTTTAGCGTTTTAAGATAGAACAATAATATTTAAAATTTCCAATAAAATGTTCATATAATATACCTTTTTTTGTATTAATTAGCATTTAATTAATAAACCCTTTTCTTTGTTTATTTGCAGCTCGGCAACTTTGAGACCGGTCAGAGTGTTTTAACGCTGACCACGCCCACGCTGACGCCGACCACCACGCGCAGCATCGAGGACACCTTTTTCCAAATAATGTCGGATACGCAAAGTGATCGTGGAGCTGGTTGCGCGGGATTTGCAGTGCCACTGGTGCTACCAAATGCTACGGGAGCCACTGAATCCAACGGCAATGGAATTTCCACGATTCCCACCCAGCAGCCATACGATGTGAACCTGGTGCCCGGAAGCGAGTCCGAGGAGTCCAACGATACGCAGATGAACGAGGAGCAGGACACAACCGATACTTGTAAGTGAAACTGGTACAGAGGAGCCTCTGTGATGTGCTAACTGAATCCCTTTCTCAATCTGCAGCAAGTGCCCATACGGACAGCACCTCCTACCAGAATGGCCACATAATGGGCAGCAGTGTGAATGGCGGCGGTGCCAACAACTTCAGCAATGTCCTGGCTGCCGTCACCTCTGGCCGCGGATCCTCCTCGGCCGGTAACAACGCGAATACCTCAAACAGTGCCACGCCGGCGCGCCGTGGAGGCGGTCGGCGGCCCAACCGATCGGCCAACATGACCCCGGAGGAGGAGCAGAAGCGGGCGGTGCGCCGGGAGCGGAACAAACAGGCAGCGGCCCGTTGTCGCAAGAGGCGCGTGGACCAGACCAACGAGCTCACCGAGGAAGTGGAGCAGCTGGAGAAGAGGGGCGACACCATGCGCAAGGAAATCGAAGCGCTGACGAACAGCAAGAACCAGCTGGAGTACCTGCTGGCGGCCCATCGCCCCACCTGCAACAAGGTGCGCACCGACCTGCTGAGCGTGGCCACCTGCAACGGGCTAATTGCCCCGGCCGGACTCTTGAGCGCCGGCAGCTGTGGCAGCGGATCGAGCAGCCATCACAATCACAACAGCAACGACAGCAGCAATGGCACGATCACCGGATTGGACGCCACGCTGAACTCCACCGGCAGGAGCAATTCGCCGCTCGACCTCAAGCCGGCGACCAATATAGAGAACATGCTGCTGAACATCAAGGATGAGCCGCTGGACGGTGGCTTGGATTCGGGCTCCAGTCTGGACCAGGATGGTCCGCCGCCCAACAAGCGCTTCACCTTGCCACCCATGTCCACGATGCCGCAAATCCACATGTCAACGCTGATGACGCCCACCGGCGCCTCGTCGGGATCTCTGCAGACGCCCATCACGAGCACGGCGCCCGGAATATTCGGCAACGCCTTTTCCGTGACCACCAACGGCGGCAGCATGAACAACAGTCCCACGCTGAATGCGCTGAACAAAATGCCCAAGGAGCGGCCCAACACGCTGGCCTTCCAGCGACCCATGCACCTGTCCATGGCCAACAAGTCGTCCGGGGCGGGCGGAGCTCCCACGCAGATCCAGGGAGTGCCCATCCAGACGCCATCCACGGGCACCTTCAACTTTGACTCCCTGATGGACGGCGGCACAGGGCTGACCCCCGTTTCGGGTCCCCTGGTGCCCAACAGCTCCGCCATGAACAAGCATCCGCTGGAGCTGGCCACGCCCTCCGCCGAGCCGTCCAAGCTGGTCAGCTTATAACCGGACAGGAGCCGGGTCAGGGCCGGAGGATAGGGGGTCCGCGGCCACCAGTTCGGGGATCGAGTCAGGATTAAGTTAAGTTTGATATAATTGAAACGTAGCGATTATATTTACACTTGCTAAAAGATAAAAGGAAACCAACAAAACATTTTGCTAGTTGTAGAGATGTTTTCATTTTTTGTAATCGTAAAGCGTGTGACGAATATTTTGTTTCGTTAACTCTAATGTTTTTTGTATTATTATCTTTATTATGGTTAATTTATGATTTTTGCTATGTCTTTTACATACGCCAAGCTACATATGTTATGTACTTGTATTTTGTGCAATTTTCAAACCTTTTCATTGCGTGTTATATATTTTCAAAAAATATAAAAATGCGAAGATCGACGATGCATGCATTAATGCCTGGAAAATGATAAGGATTATAGGGAGTGTAGATTTGAAGGATGCGTTGTGATATTTATTATAAAACGAATACAAAAGATACCAGATAAAACAAAAGTAGAAAGCAAAACAGGAGCAGTAAACAAAAGCGTGTAATGAAAGGAACTAAGCCGGTTTTAAAATTGTACATTTAAACGAATCGCGTAAATATAATATATATATATATATATATATTCAGCATACAAACTAAATACAATGCCTTGAGAGAGAATTAAGAAATGCAAACACTTTATATATATGAGTATATATATGTTTAAACCTAAACAATAATCGCGTTAAAGCAAGTTTTATATTGAGCAAAAGCAAATGTGAAATGAGATAAATATACTTATTGTACTCTGTAAGCTGCAGTAGAAAACCCAAATATATTTTTACTAAACGCAACAAATGCGCTATTTTCAAATACCATTTATAAGAAATGACAAAAGCAAAGCAATTATTTAATATGTAATTATGTATTATGTATACCCAAATACGATTTAACACAATCTGATCAGGTAAAAACCTCTCGCCAGTTTCCACATTAAATTCTCTGAATATTCAAAATTATCAATTTATCTAAAACCAAACCGATCGATAGTAAATTTAATGCACTTATAAGGGCAGAAAAACACCAAAATTGACAAAAATGAAATAAAATAAAATAAAAATACCGAAAAACCTAAAAACAAAATGATTAATTATTTTTAGTGTTATCTAACAACAAAAGGAGCACAATTCTCATGACTTGCAGATAGTCTGGCTTATCGTTGGTAAACTGGTCAGGTAAATTAAGGTGGACCAGCAGAGACTGTAGTTTAAAATTATAAATTTGTTTTCCCAGAGTTTCCAAAGAAGTCATAGATATTTGACAATGTGGTTAATTCAACTGAAATTCAAAATAGCACTATTATTTTTAAGAATATGTTCTGTTTGTATTTTTCAAAGACCTTTACTATTATTATTATCTGGTAACATAGTTTCCAAACTCTTGGTGATGTTAGGGACCAGCCTAAGGGGCAGGTAAACGCGGCAGTGTTCTTCCATTCGTACACCGATAATGGTTACATATGTACACAAAATGCATATATTCATTTTCGGGTTTGCCTTATTTTGCATTTTTTCGGATCTGTTATTTTCGCTGCAGTCACAAATCGGATCATTGTTTCAGTTACTCGAGAACGTGCAATATGAGCGGAAGTCAATTTCTTCGCGCCCTGGGACGAACGCTGGGATTGGGTAGGAAGCAGCTGAAGGTCGATAGCCGACATGTGGTGATCATCACGGGATGCGATTCGGGATTGGGGTAAGGTTACTGAACCTGGATTGAGTTAAAGCCACTGACTAGCTGCTTTCTGCTTTTAAATAGCCACTCCATGGCCGTATACTGCCACGATTCGCTTCACATGACAGTGGTTTCCTGCTGCCACAATCTTCAATCCGATGGAGCCAAACTTCTGCAGGCTTTAAACTCATCCGAGGATGGGCTGAGTAGGATGCACACTCTGGAACTTGACCTTTTGGAGCCCGATTCGATCCGCCATGTTCACTGCCA
Organism: Drosophila fuyamai; assembly: GCA_018153365.1. Classification (NCBI taxonomy): domain Eukaryota; kingdom Metazoa; phylum Arthropoda; class Insecta; order Diptera; family Drosophilidae; genus Drosophila; species Drosophila fuyamai. The sequence goes on along the minus strand of JAECXW010000116.1, from coordinate 5,509,052 downwards.
ACTCAGGGATATACTGACCAAAGATCCAAGATATCGCTTAACAGCCCTGATAAACAATGCGGGAGTAATGTGCTTTGGGGAATTCGAATGGCAGTTACCTGAGCAAATAGAAACGCAGATCAACTGCAACCTACTGGGCACAATGAGGTTAACGCGTGAATTGCTTCCTCTGCTCCGCCAGCAGCAGGGCAGGATCATCAATGTGACCAGTCACTGTGGACTGCAGGCTCTTCCTGCTCTGGGTCCTTACGCCGCCTCCAAAGCCGCCTTGCGCTTTTGGACAGATGCCCTACGAGTGGAACTCCAGCAATACGGCATGGAGGTGGTCAACTTTATACCAGGTTCCTTCGTTTTGGACAGCAACATTGCAGCCAGGCAGCAGCAGCACGCTGAGAAGATGCGAAAGGCCTTCAGCCAAGAGCAACATGCTCTATACGACACCTACTTCGAGGCCTTCAATGGTTACCTAAAGGTACTAAGCGGCTTCAAGCCTCCCAATCGCCTAAAGAACGATTCGCTCCTGGCCAAATTCAACGATGCCTTGACCAGCTCCCAACCTTTATCATTGTACATCGAGGAGCCCCGACGATATCGCTTCTACCGTTGGCTCTTTTCGATTTGTCCCACTCCACTGGTAGATTGGTTAACACTACGCTTCTGCGCCATGCCCACCTACGAATCCACAAACAGACAGAAGAAGATTTAGGTTAATCCGTAGTCTATATATATTAAATTTACAATTGTAGCACATTGAAATACTTGGCTGAGGGCTGTGGCAAATAAATCGAGCTGGATCCAGGGAATGGAAAACGGCAAAGACGATCACAGAACATAACTGGGTGGTGGTGTCTAGTAGCCAGTGCTGCGGCACCGCTCGAATACCGCATCGTTAAGCAATTGAAACCACTCGCTAGCATAGGTGGAGTCCTCTGCCGTCCGGAACAACTGAAGCTTTTCCTGTGCCGGCAGCGAGGAGCAGAGATAATAGCTGATAGCGGTTTCCGTCAGCTCAGCATGGTAGTTCTTCAACGCCCACTCCAGCAATCGCAGGCAGTTGTGAGAGTCCAGGAACTGGATGAGTCTTTGCTGCAGTACGGCCTCCATCTCGGGTATAATGTACACCCGCGACATCTCGTAGGCCTGCAGCAGGGCAGGGTAATCCGATTCCGTTAGGTGCCGCTTCTGACACACAATTAAATGCAGAAAATAGCGCAATCCACTGACCGTATAATCCTGCAGCTGAATCTCGCCATGGTGACCTTCTCGAAAGTCACTATTAAGCATTTTGTTGAACACCTCGCTGGTCTCGCAGAGCAGCTCCTTATTAAAGCGAATGGTCAGGGTGGAATCCTCCCCACCACTAACAAGAAATTTCATGTCACAGTTTTCGTGAAGTGGAGCAGATTGGCATGGCTTCTGAGTACAAATATCAGCCGTACTTTCCACTGGCTCAGCTTCTGGTAAAACAATACCCAGGGTATACCGGGCCATTGATGTCACTGCATCCACCGCTTCATCCGCATAATGGTCATCGATTTTCTTTCGCAGAATTAGATCAAAAAGCATGTTAAGCGCATTTCCATCGTACAAGAACTGATAGAGTAATCGATGACTCTTGACGATGTAAGCCACCGAAATGGCTGCTCTCTGCTGGGCGTTCACATCATCGGAGCGCAGGAGTCGCACTAGCTCCTCCTTGCCATAATTTGATTCTCCGACATTGGTAAGCGTTTCCAAAAAGGCGAATCCATCTTTACGCATCTAAAAAAATAATGGATGTTCAAATAGAATTCGGCTAAGGGTAGAAGAGTTTGAAACCCACCTCTTCCACCTTGGTGAGTTGATACAGCTGATGGACTACGCCATGCTTGATGATCTGGGCAAAGAACTGGCTTTCCCTGAAATAATGAATTAATCAATTAATCAAATTTGCAGTTTCCAGTTTAAACTCACAGTAGAATATTGGTCAGGGCATTCGAGAAATTATTGTTCGCCCCAAATAAGTTTATAGCTCTTATTAGAGTATCTAGTGTCTCGGGCTTTCCCAACTCCATTCGTTTGTTAACCATCAGCGTTATGCGATAAATTAGATTCTCAATTATGTCGATGGTGTCGCCTGCTTGATTCCGGAACTGGGCTAGTTTGGGTGGTACATCTGAGCTGAGTTCCTCGAGATCCTCTTTGTCAGAAAGCGGGTCATCTATGGGCTCGCTACCCTCATCGATTAGCTTTAATATATCCAGGACACTTGATGCCTGAGCACGATTTGCGGCTATGCGGCGTTCCCTTGTATCCCCGTTGGTGTCATCTTCATCATCGTCATCATCACTGCACGCCGGTGAATAGTTGTCGTCGTCATCATTTGTCAGCAAATCTTTGCACACCGGAGACATGCTACGAGAACTGCAGGGACTGGTGGTGCGATAAGATCTGGGCGAACTGCTCGGCGAGTCAAAGTCCGAGTTCTCGTTAGTCTTTGAGAACTTAAAAGAAAAAGAATGAAATCAATAGTGGTTTAATTATGTACATATATTTCCAATACATACCTTGGTTAGCGTCTCTGGGGTTGTGGGATCCGTCAGTTTTCTTTTCTTGCCTCCTTGTAATCTTTCTTCTCTGCGACGTTTGTGATGCTCATCATCGCTGGTCAGGTAATCATTTAATTCCCTCACCAGCATGGGTACCAAGCCCTCATAAAGCAACATTTCCATGCTTAAGTTGTCATATTGGAAGTTGTTGAGAATGTGAAAAAGCTGATGATTAAGAAAGGCACAATTAATTTCTGATAGCATTTTAATAAATACTAGACTTACCGATGATCGCTCGCTCTGTGAGTTGGAGTCCCGAATCATGGCCACCAATTTACGCAGAGCTCCACATCTTCGGATCTTCGAGCGACTGCAGGCATCCGTCGATAGGGTCAGTATTATATTAATGCAATGCCGGCTTTCGCTTTCGTTAAGAGGTTTCGCCATGTTGACCGCCATGAGCATCTCGCAGGCAGCCACAATGGCATCCGCCGTGCTCAGCATGTAGAAAGCGCAGGGATCCTTGCAGAAGTTCGAAAGGATTTTCAAAGCCGAAGCCCGCTGATCGCCGTCCTCCTTCACGAAGCACACAATCGATGCCAGCGAGGTATTTCGGGAAATGGACTAATAGAGAAGGGAATATTGAGAATATAGATTACAAAATCACTTTACATTTTTTTTGATTAAACAGTCTCTCACCTCCCAAGCTTTCATGCCAATCTGCTGAGCTGAAATCAGCACCAGGCACTTTAAAATTTCAAGAGCCAGCTCCACAGCCGTCTCGTTTTCGGTGGGCAGAGCATAGTCACAGTTTCGTGTGGAGTTTTTAAGCATCTGGTAGTCGAAGATGTCACTCCGCACTCCCTCTAAATTTCGGGCCACCTCCTCGAAATACTTCTCGCGGTGCTGGTTCCGCTTTAGTCCAACAAGGGTAGACACCTCGATGTCCGGAACGGGTTCCTTAGGAGCCTCATTGTTCTTCATCACGGCCAGGAAAATGCGCATCAGCTGCAGGAATCCATTGGACACCAGGAAGTGCTTGAGAAACTGGCTGCTGGACAGGAGAAAACGGCAGACGCGGAAGGCCATGATGCGGGTCTGCACCGCGCTGGTGGATTCGATTATGTGGCAGATGGCCGGGGCAATGGCCGCGTAGTGTACGTTGAGATACTGAGATGCCTTCTTGCTTTTGGCCAGATTTCCCAGCATTCGGCAGGCGCGGCATTGGATCACAGGATTGGGTATGGTCTTCAGAATGGTCACCAGCGGGGGGATCACTTTGCATTCAACGGCCTGAAAGGGGAATTTTTTGAGCAGATCAATTCATTATTCAATGTTTTATAAACATGAGATTCATTTTTAAATGAAAAAATATAACTTTTAAGGAGATTTATATTTATAAATTAAAATAATTTTAATTATTTTTTTTACTCAAAGTAAATATTTAAAATAATGGCTTGTTTTTGTTTCTAATTTTCTTACCTCAATGCAGGCCTGTTCATCGGTGCAGCAGTTTCCTAGTATGCTTAAGACCACTTCCATTATCTTTTCATTCAGCTTGGTGATCAATCGAACCTGGAAGACGCAAATTATTATCATTTAAAAATCGATTTGAATCACGATCCTATGTTGTGCAAGGCAGTAGCTGCCAAACTTCAACGATTGCTGTGGCTCCCAAACCCACCATGATGTGAACGCCCCCAGCAGTGCGAAATAAAACAATGCCATTCTTGTCCTTCACTAGATCGGTGCGCAGCTTAACCAGGCATTTGTAAATAACCGTGCGATCCGTGGAGGTCTTGAGCACATCCAGCATGCTCTCCACATGCTCTGGTGTCCAGAACATTGGCAATTTTCTTAATTTTGAAACAATTCAACAATTTTACCAGTGCGTTTCAAACCTTTCTGATAGTGTGGCCGCACAGTTTGCAGTATTTTAAAGTAGGTTTTGGTATATTGCAGGATTTTTTGAAAATTTTGGTGCGGTATCACGCGACTACAAACAAAGGACGAAAAACTTGTTTTTATTTTCCTGAAATTAAGGGTGATTTTACACAGATACAATTTTCCATAATACTTTCTTAAATCTTAGCATAATTTCCGCCAAATTAATTTAATTCAAATTTGAATTCAAGCTAGGCGCGCAAAATGTTCATATTTCAATTACTTTCTGTTATACAGAAAAAATAATGAGAAGATTAATCATAGTTCAGAGAAAACCCATTCAATGAATTCGCATATTTTAAAAACAAATTTTTTTTATAATAAAAAATAAAAAGTTATTTCATTATTCAAATCAAAATTTATGTAATTAAATTTGTTTGCTTAAATTGCCGTTGTGACACGAAACGGTAGTTTCACCTCTAATTCAGGTGCAATAGGGGATATTTCAACTGCTCATCCACGGTCATACTAATTTGAGGAATAAAGCAAAGCATCTAAATAATTAGTTAATCACTAGTTGTCTTTGTTATACGTAAACACGGATTTTCCCCAGAACTTTGCATTTTTGCTGCAGTCGTGCAGTTGAGTTTTTCACGGATTTTAAAAAACCAGTTTCGAAGTGTTTTGTGACTCATCAGTTTTCGAAGGCTCAAGGAGGGAATTTCGTCATGGACGCGACCAACAATGGAGAATCTGCCGATCAGGTGGGAATAAGGGTAGATAATCCCGAGAATCCCCACGATTACACGGATGCCCTGGGTTCCGCTGGATCAGGAGGAGTGGGGAGCAGCGTACTGGTCGCAGGAGCCTCGCATTCTTTTGGCACCGGAGCCATCGGGCAGCTGGCCAATGGGTACAGCTCACCCTCGTCGAGCTACCGCAAGAATGTGGCAAAAATGGTTACCGATCGGCATGCAGCCGAGTACAATATGCGCCACAAGAATCGCGGAATGGCCCTGATCTTCAATCATGAGCACTTCGAGGTGCCCACATTGAAGTCCCGAGCGGGAACCAATGTGGATTGCGAGAATCTCACCCGGGTGCTTAAGCAGCTTGACTTCGAGGTTACGGTGTACAAGGACTGCCGCTACAAGGAAATCGTGCGAACAATTGAGTATGCATCCTCGCAAAATCATGCAGACAGCGATTGCATCCTGGTGGCTATCTTGTCGCATGGCGAGATGGGCTACATTTACGCCAAGGACACGCAATACAAGCTGGACAGCATCTGGAGCTTCTTCACGGCCAATCATTGTCCTTCTCTGGCCGGCAAGCCCAAGCTGTTTTTCATCCAGGCCTGTCAGGGCGATCGATTGGACGGTGGAGTAACCATGCAGCGTGGACAGACGGAGACGGATGGCGACTCTTCTATGAGCTACAAGATACCCGTGCACGCCGACTTCCTAATTGCCTACTCCACCGTTCCTGGATTCTATTCGTGGCGCAATACGACCCGGGGCAGCTGGTTTATGCAGAGCCTGTGCGCAGAATTGGCAGCCAATGGCAAACGGCTGGACATCCTGACCCTGCTCACCTTCGTGTGCCAACGAGTGGCCGTCGACTTCGAGTCCTGCACCCCGGACACGCCAGAGATGCACCAGCAGAAGCAGATCCCCTGCATCACCACTATGCTTACGCGCATTCTGCATTTCCGCGACAAACAGACGGTTGCAGCTGGACGGGTTTGATGACTATTGGAATGGATTGGGCGCTGGCTATGGCGCGGTGTGTGATAATCGAGGAAAGGGGTACGAGAGCAATCCAAGTCGCAATTATGATAAAATTTTATTGGCTATCGTCCATAGCTGCATATTTTTATAAAAACAATTTTTAACCGTGGCCAATAGCTTTGCGAGATTGGACGCTATATACTACGGAGTCTTATCTACTGCCCGTATTTTTTTATTTAAGCACAATGTATTTTTCAATTGGCAATTATTATTGCCGCGTTTGCACGTCTAATTTATAGTAGGGTGGGTGTATTTATATAAATAAGAAATTCAAAGAGGCAAAATTTTGCCATATTCAGAATTGAACTATTAGTATTTAGGCCAAAAATTAAAAAAAGAATATATTAATTTGACTTCATACTTAAAAAAACGATCTCGAAATTCAAAATTGTTATTTGAATATATTCTAGGGAGAAATTATTTGCATTTACTGACCAGATTCATTTTGCCTCCTCAGTTAATTAGGAAAGTCGACCCACCCTAATCTTTATCTACTTCAGACCGATTTACCCTCTTATTTAAAATGTTTACTCAAAAATGTCTTTAAATATTAAGCATGTGTGTCATGATCGTCCATAACAAAAACAAACAATTTTAGCCTGTAGTTGAGAATTTGATGAACAACATGTACTATCTATACCATTTTTACTCTTATATAATACACATTAGCAAATGTTTTCCTTTCAAGTTTACAGCTAATAAAAACGATCGAAAACAATGGAAAATCAATGACCATTGGGTGTTGACCTTGTAGACTTTTTTTGGGCGTCAAGTTGAGCAGGATTTCCTGAAAAGGCATTGCCGCCAGAGAGAAAAGTATACAAGGCGAGTTATTGGCTGACCCTGTTGTACGATTATAGAGCTTACAATCACTTTATTCTTAGAGCTGGACACAACGAAAATAAATTCCAATTTAGATTTCACTTAAAGCACACGGGGATGGGTAGAATTTTAAAGCCTGTCAGCGGATCCGACTCTGAGGCTGGGTAAATGCACGTTTCTGATAACTTCAACTAATAAAAAACGTAGAATTTTCGCTCACAATTTGCTAGTTGAGGAAGATCTAGATGTGGCCACCCTCCTTCAGCTTGGCAACCAGGGCATCCACGTCGGCGACTGTGGCTCCGGCCTGGCGCACCGGAGGATCCTCGACGGAGACGACCTCAATACGCGGCGAAGTGTCCACACCGAGATCCTTGGCAGTAATCTTCTTTAGCGGCTTCTTCTTGGCCTTCATGATATTTGGCAGCGTAGCATAACGCGGCGTGTTCAGGCGCAGATCAGCACTCAGAACAGCCGGTATCTTGGTCTTGATTGTCTCCAGACCGCCGTCAATCTCACGGGTGATGGTCAAACCGGCGTCCGTCTTCTCGATCTTGTTGCAGAAGGTGCCCTGCGGCCAGTCTAGCACGGCGGCGGTCATCTGGGCCGTTTGGTTGGCATCGTCATCGATGGCCTGTTTGCCCAGGATCACCAGGTCGGCCTTTTCGTCCAGCGCCAATTTGGCCAGGATCTTGGACACGTGGATTGGCTGCAGCAGCTCGTACTCTGCGGCCGGAATCTCCACGTGGACGCCACGATCGGCGCCCATGGCCAGGGCGGTGCGAATTACCTCCTGCGACTGGGCAGGACCCACGGAGACCGCAATCACTTCCTCCGCCAGCTTCTTTTCCTTCAGCTTTACAGCCTCCTCCACGGCGATCTCGTCGAAAGGATTCATCGAGTGCTTCACGCCCTGGGTGACCACGCCTGTCTTGTCGGGCTTGACGCGGACCTGGTCATTGGAGAAAGGTCGAAATTATTTTAATTGCCATTTAATTAAAGCGATTACGCAAAACAAAGCGCAACAAGTGATAAAAAAAAGATGGGAGAAGATACGCAACAGGCTATTACTAAGCTCACCTTGACGGCGTAGTCAATCACACGCTTAACTCCAACCAAAACTCGCGCCATTTTCTGCAAAATATATTTATTATTTAAGAAATTGATTAAATTTCTATTAATTTCAAGAACTTACCTCTTCAAGATGGAAATGAACTGATTTTTAGGTGGCGGGGGAGCGGGTGGTCCAAAGGTCTTGTGTGCCTTGAGTGTTGCCAGACTGCGATGCCGAAGTTTTAGGGCTAGAAAAAAGCTAAAAATATTTTTAAAATTTAAGTATAAAAAACATTTGATTTTAATAAAAAAAAAAAGATTTTTAAAAACATTTTGGTCATGTCTAAGAAGCATTACAAGGTAGTCTACGACATGGATGTGGTTTTTTTTTTCTAATTTTTGCACATATGTGTACTACAACCGTGTTTTAACTGTGTTTATGTAAAAATTCTGTTACCGAAAGAGGAATAGCAAGCACAATAATATAAATAGTCAGATTTATAAAATTAAAGAGCTTTTTTCAAGATTTCAAGCCTAATGTAAATAAAAAATAAATTTTATAGATTTCAAATCTCTTAAAAATGTTCATATGTAAAAAAATGTAACTTTCTGCATTTAGCAATCTATCTTATCAATTTATAATATAAAATATTCTAATCATACTTATTCACCCCTTTAAAAGGAATTTAAAACCTTTCGCTGCATTTTCTGAAAAATTTAAAAGAGACAGAAACTAAACTTTATGCATTTAGCCATGTCTCTTCTGAATTTGAAACACAAAATATTCCAATCATATTTATTAACTGCTTCAAAAGTAATTTTAAACCTTTAGAGATATTCGTGAAACTACTTCCATATTGAAATATCTTAATAAAGTAAAGCTTCTTAAAAATATTTAATTATATCGGTAAACATTAAATATCGGCAACCTACTCCAACGCAAAAGAACCTGCGGTTTTTGCTCCTCTCTACCGGCACTCAGCTGTTGTACTTTCACCGTAATCATATTTTCGCAGCGACGAAAACATCCCAATCCCATTCCAATCTTTGAAAGATCTCCTATAAACATATCCCAAAACAAATAAGATAACGATGGCTGCGACTGTTCCGGTGATCATGCGCGTCATGGCGTCCTCGATAAGCACGGCAAAGCGGGCTGGCGGGATCATACGCGATGTGCTCAAAAAAGGGGACCTCGGAATAGTGGACAAGGGAAAAAACGACTTACAGACAGAGGCGGATCGCTGCGCTCAACGCTGCATCATCGCATCTCTGACCAAAAAGTTTCCAACTGTGAAGATCATCGGCGAGGAAGGAGGCTCCGACCTGAACGTCTGCGACGATTGGCTGGTCTCAGAGCTGGATGAAGGATTCCTGCAACAAAGCTGCCCGTCGGAGTGGGAGGATGTCAAACCCGAGGACTTTGTAATATGGGTGGATCCCCTCGACGGCACAGCGGAGTACACACAGGGTAAGAGCCAGACAACACTTTTAAGGTCCTGATCTAAAACTCACACCTTTGTTTCTCCGCAGGACATGTGGAGCACGTTACCGTACTTATTGGGATAGCTGTCAAGGATGCAGCGGTGGGCGGCATCATCCATCAGCCCTTTTACAAGCAGCCCGATGGCGAAATGGGTCGCACTATTTGGGGCCTCAAGGGTCTGGGAACTGGAGGATTTACAGCGGTGCCCGCTCCACCCGGCCAATTCATCATCACCACCACACGCTCTCATTCCAATGCCCTGCACCAGCATGCTCTAAACGCTTTCGCATCCACAGAGGTTCTAAAAGTTGGAGGAGCTGGCTTCAAAGTTCTGCAGCTTTTGGAGGGCAAGGCCCATGCCTACGTATTTGCCACACCGGGATGCAAGAAGTGGGACACCTGCGCACCCGAGGCCGTGCTGGAAGCCCAGGGCGGAACCCTAACCAACATCAATGGCGACCACTACGCCTACAACGCGGATGTGGAGCATGTGAATCGTCAGGGAGTCCTGGCCAGCTTGGGACAGAACCATGCCGAACTGGTAGAGAAGATACCCGCAGATGTGCGGGCGGCAGTGGGAGCCAAGTGAGATAGCATTGAATTCCAGCACTTTATTAGTTTATTTGCACTAAAAGTAAACACATAAATTAAGCAATAACAGGTTAGAAAATTTGACAATTGTTGAAACTGGAAACAAAGTTTATTTTTTATTTATCAAAACTGCCACTGTTGTTGCTGGTCGTGCTGTTGTTGGCCACCGAGCTGTTTAGGTAGCGATTGCGCTTTGCCTTAGACATTTTACAAGAGTTCACAGAGGCGGCGAAGCGCAGCGACTTAACGGACTCTTGGAAGCAGTCTTGGAACGGCGAAACATTGATGAACATGAGGGTCTTTGAGTTGCCACCCAGCGAAGGCATTAAAAGGTGTGTTAGTTTGGAGTTCCGGTACGGAATGTGATCCTGCTTCTGCAGCAAAGCCAAGATCACGTTGGTAAGCTCTGAGAGCGAGCGATTGATGTTCTTTGTTTCGGTCATGCGGGTGCTCGTCTTCGGAGACTCAGAGCCGGCCAAATCCACCAGGTTTATGGAGCCCACGGAGATCTCTTGCTTCTCGGAATGGCGTCCGATAAGCTCCAGCTTGGTAACAGCATGGGAACGGGAGGAGCGCTCGTTGCCAGCGGTCGACGCGGTGGCGCGGTTCATCTTGGCCGTGTGCATCAGGTGGCGCAGATGATTGGGATCCAAAACAATCTCCTCCGTTATGTTCGATACATAGATATCGTTCTTGTTGTTCTTAGCCATCCTAATCTCCATGTCCTTTTGTTCGTTGCTCAGTAGATCGTACAATACCTCGTTATAGATCTCCAAGAACGTAGCCTTGATCTCGTACTCCCAGCCCAGATTGCGATAGCCCCGGATGGAGTCGAAGAGTAGATCCACCGTGCGTGGAATGACGCCCGTACTGTCCGCCACTCCGTCCATCGTGTAGGTCTTGCCACTGCCAGTCTGCCCGTAGGCAAAGATGCAAATGTTGTAGCCATCAAGTGCCGATTGGATAAGCGGCGAGACCATCTCGAATATGTCTGACTGGGAGGAGAGCGGATGAAAAACTTGGTCAAAGGAGAAGATCTGCTGGCCCATTTTGTTCTTGGACTGGCCGTCGATGCTTTGCAGCTCAACGGTCGCCTCGTCGTGGTATGTCCAGGTGCAGCACATGCGGTTCTCCTCGGAATCCAGCGGCGGTCGTATTCGACAGAAGACCCGGATGTTGCCGCGCAGATCCATCACCGTGTTGTGCAGCTCCTTGCGCTCCATGTTGGACTGGAACAGCTGCTCCTTGCAGGTCTCCAGGTCGGCGGCCTGTTGCTCATTGCTGCGCAGTAGTTCCTCGGTGCGCTGGCGGAGATGGACAACTTCTGTGGTCAATGCAGCATGCTCAGTTTTTATTTTCTGTAATAAACAGTAATAAGACGTTTGTTTGTTTTTTTAAATTATATTCCTACCTCATGTATTGCCTGCAGCTCGGAGAGCTCTTCTTTAGTCCTGCCCAGTGACGAAGTTATGGTCTCGATATTCTTGGTGTGCTGCTTAACCTGTCTTTGGAGACACTCGTTGTCCGTCTGCGTGTTCTTCAGAGTAGTCTCCGTTTCGATGAGCTTGTTCTGCGCCTCCTCAAGTTGCGTCGGCATGGACTCCAGCTCGCCCATGTCCTCTGTCTGCTTTTCATACTTGGTTTTGAGCAACTTGTGCTTTTCTAGCAGATCATGGAAACGGGCTTTAAAATCGTAGGGGGCAATGCGCTTTGCGGTGGTTCCAGCAGCACCCCCCGTGCTGGATGCCCCTCCTCCTCCTGCGGGCTTAGCTTTGGTAGTTGCCGGCGCTGCAGCTCGAGGAGCAGGACGCGTTACTGGCGGTCTTTTGGGAGCAGTGTTGACTGTTGATAAGGAGCTGACCGGTGGACGAGCTGGTCGATGGCTGGGAGCAGCTAGTGTGCTGGCCAGGCGAGAGACTTTGCTGGGAATACTGGGCAATGTAGGAGCGGCAGCAGTCCTCTTGTTTCCGCGCAGTTCATTGATGTCACAGGCGCTCCTACTTCGTCTTAGCTTGGCCCGATTGCCAATCTTCATGGGTTCGGGAGAGGCTGCACGAGCTGTACAAAATAAGTAAAGAATTAAATGGGAATTCTTCAAAAAAGTTACAAGAACTCACCTCCTCCGCGGCCCTCAAGGACTTGAGGCAGATTGTTGAGGTCGCGCGACAGAGGCGGCAGCAAGTTTCCGCAGTAGGTTTGATTGGGATTAAAGGCGCTAATTCCACCAGCTCCCATTAATCCCAATCCTGCAGGACCTCCTGCGCGAATGCGATCTGTGGGCAGCACGGTTTTCACTGGCATCTGGGCCCTTTTGAGGGCTGACGGTTTTGGCAACCGTGATTCCATTACCAACTAGGATTAGGAGATAGTTATTCACTCGACTAGACGCTTGCAATTGCTTTTATCAATTAATTTTTTGATGTTGATATTCACACAAGCGACGCCGCTAGTTCCCGCCGTTATTTTCGATTGCAGGGATGCCCTGGAAAAGTGTGACCGTTTACCCAGAATTTGTCGTGCTGCCACCTTTTCCTTTTCCAGTTGTCAATCAGATGTTTTCAGTGCTACAGCTTTGGCCATCGGGCACGACTTTTCGCTTTGATTCGTGTTTTTGGCAGGTTTTCCGCGAGTAAAACCCGCCCAAGCGGGTGTAAAAATAGTAGCTTCTATTCTCGAAACGTGCCTCTCGTGCAAAAGCTAGGCGAAATAATTTAACAGCCTGAAAAGTGAAGACTTGTGCGCAGCACCCGTGGCGTTGCCAGACAGTTGTGACAATTCGCTTTGGATTAATTTTTGGCGATTATCCAAATTTTCGCGACGTTAGCAGTGCGGAGGGAAGCCACGCATTTCTTCAATATTAGTTATTTTATTAAATCAACGAAAAATCGCGTTCCAATTGGAAAATTGTTGCGTGACAAAGGAGTTGCCAGACCAACCACAAGTCTCACGGGTCCACCTCTAGTTTGTTTTCATTCGGAAATTGGGAAAAGCTCCTTGGACTGCACTGATTTGCTGAATTAAAACTGGTTTAGTGCGTTCCCACGACCAAGAATCGCCTCGAGATGTCGGGGCATGCGGAGCTCAAGGAGCTGGGCATGTTCGAGCTTCGCCCTCTGGTCACCAACCTGAGCTGCAAGCTGTCCGCGGTGACGGCGGGTCTGGACGAAAAGCAGTTTTTGTGCCTGGTCAGCGAGGACAATGAGATCCTGCTGCGCTACATCAGCGCCTCCTCCGGCCAGGAGGTGGTCAAGATGATATCCTGGTTCCGCAATCGCGTCATTCACGACGTCTGCTTCGATCCGGCGGGCGTTTGGCTGCTGGTGCTATGTGAGTACCACCCACTTTTTGGTTGGGGGTGGTGGTGCTGATAAAATTACTCTGCCCTCATGTGTGCGTGTGTGGTTATTGATTTTTTGTTGCTTTTTCTGTTTTTATTTAACGATCGAATAGTACACCTTTCTGACCACTGATCCATCAACAGGTTTCGACAACACGCTGCACATTGTGCCCGCCCTGGCGCTGGTGGAAAAGAGCCATGGCCTGGCCTCCTCATCGCTGTACAGCACCAGTCAGGTAACCTCCTACATCATACCCTTCGTTGGTCCGCACGAGTGCCCCAACTCCAAGAAGTGCCCCAATCACTCGGCGGGACTTGGCGAGCCAACTGTGGAACCGGTAGAGCAGCTGGCTGAGAATCTGGAGCAGGTTAGGCTGCAGGAGGAGGAGGAACCACTGGGCCACGATCTGCCGGAGCATATGCTGGTAAGGAATAGCGGCACAGAGGAGACAGGGGCACAGCCGCAGCAACAGCAGCCCATTGATGCAACCGGTAACAGCCAGGTGATGGCCACGTCCTTCATGGCGTCCAAGACCTGCCCCTATCCTCTTTCCGTCGTCTGGTGGAAGACCAACAGCGGTCAGAATAGGGCCATTATAGGATACTCGGATGGATCCATCTGCTTTGTGGGCCTAAGTCCCAACTGCCCTATGATCGCGAGCACTGCCATCGAAAACGGATCTGTGATGAGTCTAGTTATCTGCAAGGATAAAGCCTACGATGGCGTCATGCTGTTGGTAAGGATTTACGCTAGATTATGGGTTTTAAAATCCTATCATTTTAAAATGAGCATCAAGACCAAATTTTGAAATAATACAGTTTATAATTCTTAAAAAAATAACAGACTATTCTAATCGAAAAAAAATTGGTCGAATAGAAAAACCAAAAAAAAAATCTTTGAAATTGATTTTTAAATGGTTTTTTCCAAATCCTTTATCTGTAAAAGGTATTTTTATAAAGATCCCACTAAAGTTCATTCCGGTTTTCAGATAACTTCCTCACTAAAACAGCAGTACAAGCTCTTGCTAGAGCAAAAGGCAATCAAGTACGTGTATCCAGGAGACAGTTCTCCTACGACCCGTGAAGGAGCCTGGCAGATCGTGATGTCCGTGCAGGGCAAGCAGCAGAATACGGTGACAGGAGCCCGACAGAGCAATAGTTCCGACCCGGCCTCGGATAGCAGCCAGTTGGAAGAGGAGGTCTTCGCACCGCCGTGTAGCGAGGATGCAGCGGGCAGCAGTCAAGCCGCGGCAACTGCAGACTCGTCCACCGTTCCGGCGCCCACAGAGACAACAACTGCAGATGTTCCACCACCGCCGGCGCCGCCTTCTTACAGCGAGGCAGTGGCCCGGCAAACAAGCGAACAGCAAGGAGGCGTCCGCTTTCAACAACAACAACTGCCAGCGGGCAGCATGGATGGCATTTTGCCCGCGACGAGAGCCCGCCTAGCATCGCTCAAGAGTTTGGGATCTAAGAAGTTACAGGCCATCAAGATGCGCCTCTCCGATCAGCGGCAAAAGTTCGATGAATGTGCGTAAGCTAACATAACCGAAGGCATTGTTTATTCCATTCCCTTTTTAAACATATTTTCTTGACTACATTGTGTTTATCTTTGTTAATTTTGAAATGCTGTTTTATTGTGTATTTTAAAATTTGTTTTATTGATGTGCAGTTTTGAGAGAACTGTTGCATCTATTGAAGCGTCACTTGCGTGGTGAGTTTGCACAACTCTCACACTTGACAGACCTAGTAGAAGCAGCTAAAGTCTTTCATTGAGAAAATGTACTTATTTTAATCCATCCTATTTGTTTTAGTTATGCCGGACTCGACGATGGGCTCGTTTGCAATCATGGATTCGCCCTCAGTAACGCCAGAGCCGCTGGGAACCACCACTGGATCCTTTTACACCATCCAGAATCTGCGCAGCACTTTTCTACTGAGTGCATTGCATAGCAATAGTCACAGTTTGACCGTGCACAGCATTGACATCAGTCTGAAGCCATTGTTCGTTTACAAGATTCCGAAGCACACCCAGGAAATACTCATAAGCTCCAACATACTCTACGGTATACACTACGTAGACCTGCACTGTCGCAGTGACTCGGCCATTTCCACCGCGGCCTCATCGCTGGAGGATCCGATGGTGGCCAACACAGACAAGGAGAATCGGGACGCGGACATTGAGAAGCTGGAACAGGCGGAGGTTAGTGCCCAGAAGAGTGATACAACTAGTGCAACAACTACGGCCACCTCGAGTCTGGATCAAAGCGAGATGCCCAGCAATGCCATCAATGCCGTGAGCGTGATCAGCAGTGCAATGGCCTCCCTTCATACTACCGACGAAGATGTGAGTTCCCTGTTATTCGTATGAGTGTTTCCCATTTTCTAATATGCTTCTTCTGCTACAGCGCTTTAATAATCTGGCCCAGTTAGGTCTCTTTCGCTTTGAGCATGAAACTGTGCTGCATTTATATCAGATGGCACAGTACCGTACCCCCGCCGGTCAACCAGAGACCCTTACCAAAGAGGAGAAGGCCAAGGCTTTTGAACTGAAAGATATCCACACGCCAATGGATTACATCCAGTTCTATGAGACGGCGGATGTCAGCAGTGAGTTTTCTCTGCGTCAAATGGAGATAATGCAATCCGAGTTCCCGAAAATTAACTATGATCCAAGCTATGTGATCACCAATAAAAATGTATATACAATACAGCTGAGGTATGTTTTAAATTTTTTCGCTGGACGATTCGTTTCTTAAATGTTCTTTACAGAAAGGAGCCGTTTGAATTGTTTTTGGATGCCGCTCTGCAAAACGAGTTTAATCAGTGCCGCGACTTCTGCAACACCTTTGACCTCTCATTCGAGCAGTGCATCGAATTCGCTGGTGATTATCTTCTGAGGCGAAAGAAGATTACCCAGGCTTTACTCACGTACAACGTGGCCCGGGTGAAACCGATACGCACAGCTTTAAAACTTGCCATGTACGGACACACATACGCCCTTATGCAGCTGAGCGCCATGGCCCTAAAGTCCACATATCTGCTGCGATCGAAGTACTTATGTCACCCTCTACTCAAGGGCATTTTGGGAGACATTACATACCGACACTCGGAGGATGTACGAGTGATCTTGCCCGAAAAACAGCAGCAGGAGGATGTTATTAGCGGCGCCGCTTGCAGCGACTATCACTATGGTGTGGACGAGTCAATTAGCTCCCTTCAAATGTCGCCTTCATCGCAGTTTCATTTGGCGAACTTGCTGCTCATTACGATGGCCGAGAAGGCAGTGAATGATAAGAACTATATACCGCTGTGGTAAGTAAAGTGGTTTTTTGTTTTTTTTTTTTTAACTTTCTAAATCACTTAAAAATTATAGGAACTTTCTGGTGAACAATAGCAAATATCACACCAACATGACGAGCATTGTTCTTTGCCAAAGTGGACTCTTCTCGTCGGCCATTATATTGGCAAAAATACGCGGTGTCTGTTTGGATACATTTAATGCCCTGATCAGCGTGGTGGCCCAGGAGTTCGGCTGGTACAACGAGCTCAACGTTTGCCTGTACAACCTGAGCGAGAATATATTTATGGAGACAATAACCTACTTGCCGCATGTGTCCATGGATTACTTTGCTTTCATACAGGAGAAGCTTGATCATATAAGACCATGTGTGTTGCAGGTAAGGATATTGATTTAAGATTTTGTAACACATTATGTTATAAATAATTGTTTTCAGCGTCTGTCCAAGCAACTGAACCCCTTTTCACCCGCTCTACGGCCTATTGTATCCCACAACAGCGACTGCGCGATGTCTAATGATAATAATCCCCAGTTATTTGAGTTTTGCAAAAGTCTAATTGAAACATATTTGGCAGTGCTCATACATATGGAATCCCAGCGGGTGAAGCATGATTCTATTGTGAATGCTTTATCGAATTTCCGTATAAACTATGAAGACAATCAGGCAAGTTTTTTAACTATCTTCATTCTTAGGACTAAACGAGTTTTTCTTTTAGTTTGCCATTGAATCTGCACGTTTCAAACCGATCTCAGCTGGTTGTGCCTACTGCGCCTGTGTTGTGGATGGAACCGCCTACTTCTGGGGCTCCAGTGGCATACCCAGTTATTATAGTGCTCAAAAGTCAACAGGTTGGATTTCCTGTCATTTATAATTTAATTTTATTTATTTAATTTTTATTATTTCAGAGCCACCTGAACCAGCGCATGCTGTAAAAAGCCTAGATCTCCTTTCCCAGCTGAATTTGCAAGTGCACGCTATTAAGTGTGGACGACAGCACACACTTATTCTAACTAATAATGGCGTAGGTTTTTAATCTTGAGTTTAAAATTGTTATTTTATTAAATTTTACTGATCTTTGCAGCTTTATTCAGTGGGAAATAACAATCTTTGCCAGCTGGGGATTGGGCGGCACATGCAGATGGCTTTGCAACCGATGTTGGTCACGGCTTTGGATGGCATGAATATAACGATGCTCGAGGCGGGTCAATATCATAATGCGGCTGTGGCGGATGGCAAGCTCTATATGTGGGGGTATGTTCACGGCCAGATTTGTGTTGTATGTAAACTGATTAACTTATTTGTAACCATTTTCAGATGGGGCGTCTATGGCCAGCTGGGACAGGGCAGCTGCGAGAATATAGCTACTCCACAACTAGTCAGTTTTTTCAAGTTTAAGGTAAGTTAAATGATCCAGTAACTAGCACAATCCCACTAAAATGTTTTTAATGTAGAAAATTTTACAAATATCGCTGGGCCATGCGCACACTCTGGTGCTGTGCGGGACATCCAACAACTACATGGAGGCTAACTACTGCAGCAACGAGCTCTTCGTATTCGGCTCCAATCACTTTGGTCAGCTTGGCACCGGCAATAGCGATCACGGAGGCGACACCAAGATAAACCTGCCAATGCTCCTGGAAGTGGGCGGCTGCAGCCTAAGACTGATACACACCAAATTTTTTACCAATGTAAGGTTATGGGTTAGGATTGGATTCCAAGATATATGCTTTCATCCTTTTACAGTTAGCTGTAGACGAAAAAGATCGTCTGTACACATGGGGTAGTTCGCCACAGGCTTTGCGCCTAGCCAATCAAATAAAGCGTCGCGCCAACGCCAAGCAGAAAATGGAGGAGAACCAGCAACGTGAGCTCTTGAGCAAGCAATTAGAGGCTACTCTGCTGCCGGCATCCATCCCGAGTACCAGCGTCCTGGTGGAGCCCACCACATCCTACGCAGCGGTGGTGTCCGGAGCCACACCGAAGGCCCCCAGTGAGACCAAAGATGGCCAGGAGGACCAGAACGAGGCAGCGCCGTCAGATGCTACGGAAAAAATTGCCCCGGCGTGTATGCGAGAGCCGGAAATACTTAAAGCGACCCCACCGCCACCCACTGCGGTTCCTGCACCAGCTCCTGCTGCTGCCACCGAACCGGATCCCACGGAACACCTGACGCCACATCTGGTGGATACCAGCGAGGTGGCAGGTCAAATTCTGCAGGTAAGTGAGAGTGGAATATAAAAAACAGCATTTTAAAGTCTGATCAATTACTTTCCTCCTTGCAGATCTCCAGTGGCCTGTTTCACTTCTGTCTGATCTCGTCCAGCTGCTCGCTCTACACGTGGGGAAAAAATCTGGAACACCAACTGGGCACCGAGGACAAGGATCGACGGGCGGTGCTAAAGCCTTCGCCCATCGATAGCATAGAACGTCCCATGTACGTAGACTGTGGTGCGGACTTCACGCTGGTCATGACCACCGATCACATTGTGCGAGCCTTTGGTGGCAATTCGAACGGCCAGTGTGGCCGAGATTTGGGACCCAGCGTGGAGAGGATGCGACAGAGAGTAGTGTGCCTGCCGACAACTAAACGACTGATGCGATTCGAGAGCCAGTGCGTGGGAGCGCCAGTGGAGATTAATCTTCCGAGACCGCGCATTCGTCTGGACCAGGATCCAGTCAGATATCTAAAGGTTATGCCACCATATCAGCCGCACTTCCTGCAGGCGGCAAACATCAGCTTCGATCAACACTACTCTGTGGGCACTCCAAACTACAAGAGCAGCACGGAGCACGCGGCAACTGGGCAGGACTCGGACGATATGCTGAGTAGCCTTGAGAACCTTAGTCAAAACGATGGAAGCTTCTCGTACAATGCGCCAGTGCTAGGCGACGCCCACAGCTCTATGGACATGGACTACACCCCCGAGGAACAGAGCTATGTACCATTGCCTGGACAGGCTTTGGGTTCTGGGATACCCGTGCATCCGGAGAAACTGCTGGACCGAGATGATGACGATGCCAGCACCTTTACGCAGAGCACCGAGGGAATGGAAGGGTCGTCACTGCAACAACTGCGTCATTACATTCACTACTGCCTGTACGTCTTTCATGGATTGTATAATCCCGACAAGATTAGCGAATGCGCCCGTCCAAATCGCAACGAATACCGCATACGTATATGCATGCTCAACTTTCGATTCGTGGAAGCCTTCCGGTTGTGTCTGCAAAGCTGCGATTCCGCCCAGCGCACACTCAAGTTGTTCGAGTACTTCAGCAAGGACACGGGCTATGTGCCTCTAAGGAGATCCGATTTGAAGCACCTTATCTATCACCTGTGTCTGCACTTCCTCGAGCGCAAGTTTGATATGCTGGAGTGTGAGCGGTTTTTCATGGGCGATCTGGACTACTATCTGCTGGAGCTCGCCTACGTCTTCTACTTCAACAACAATAATTCGACGCTGGAGCAGAATCTCAACCAGAAGTTCAAGCAGCTCATTGCGGCGGCGGACAGCAATCAGGCGGCTTCGTCGGGTCAGGAGCATCAGCAGCAGCAGCTCCAAGACACCGATGTCATATTCGATAGCTTTACGGTCAAGTTTAAGACGATCCTGTGCCAGCGCCTGCTCAGCTACTCGGACTGCGAGGCTGCCAATTAGCAGTGGCTGGGCCCTGGAAACCCGTT
Organism: Drosophila fuyamai; assembly: GCA_018153365.1. Taxonomy (NCBI): domain Eukaryota; kingdom Metazoa; phylum Arthropoda; class Insecta; order Diptera; family Drosophilidae; genus Drosophila; species Drosophila fuyamai. Next base: position 5,488,577 of record JAECXW010000116.1, on the reverse strand, counting down.
TCCGGTTCAGGTCCTGAATCCTGTCAACTTCCGTTCGACACTTATCAGTTGAGGGCCCACCTTTGTCGTCCGTCTTGTTTAATATGTTTCGTTGTAAATTCAGTCCGAGAACCGGGGACTGCCCTTAACACACACACAGACACACCCCACCCTTCCTCTTCCCTTACATGTTTACGCCTAATTATATATATGTCATAATTGTTGTTTGCGGTTATTTATACATCAAATGCTTTTTACAGCGCTGTTATTTAAACGAAATATTTAAGACAAACAAATTGTTTAAAGAATCCAATTTTTGTAACGCTTTGTTTGCCATTGGCTACGCCTGCTTTTATTTGTTTACTCAATAAACTAAATAAACCGAAAAAAAGTAATCCAAAACTGCTCATCGAACATAACAAATGGAGGCTGCAGGATAAAAACTATATTACATACACATTTTTTGTTTTTTATTCGATATTCAGCTTGTGATTTGCAATTATTTAATAAAACCAGAGTATAATTAAAATAATTATATACACATATATATGATTAACAATAAAATACGTTTATACAAATAAAAAGAAGACGAATCTACAGTTTGAGCTTGATGTTGTCTGTTGTCCATCGCTTGCTCTGTAAAGTTTTCAGGGCGTTCTCGCAGTAGAACTGCTCTTCGGAACGCTCGGGCAAGGTGTCCTTCAGCTGCTGCAGTTCCTGCTGTTGTTTCATCCCGGCCATAGCATCGATCACCGCCTTGATACACTTCACCCGCCTGGCTAGGTCCAGTTTCTCCCCACTGTTGCCCATCTTGGAAAGAAATAGCTGCAGAACGGTAGACGGAGCTTGTAGTTCGTAGAGACGAAGAACGGCTAGAGTCAGATCGAAGCTGATGTGGAACTGCTTGGTCTTCAGAGGATGCCAACTAGGCACACGTTCGAATATGCATTCTAGATCTGCATACGCCTGGGCCTGTGCCCGTTCATTGAGAGCCGTCCACTCATACTGAGCTGCGGAAATTTGCTGATCGGCGGCAAATCGCTGAGGGGATACAGACTTAAGCATATCCTGCTCCTTCCAGTTGCTGTTAGCCTGGCAGCAGGCATAGAGTACTTCAATAGGCGTGGGCTGATCTCGGAGCTGTTTGTTCAGGCCATTCTCCTTCTCCATTAGCTGCTGAATTTTGAGAGCAGCGTGGAAAACCTGTTCGTAGAGCGGTATAATACCCACTCCCGCAGTGGCATAGGCATCTACCAACAGCTGGAGATGTTTTTTTCTGCTGCTTAGATCTCCGGCAGCTAAGGCAGCTTGGAATTGTTTAAGAGCCGCCTCCTGGTGGCGTCCAAATCGCTGCAGCATCTCTATATGGCCGGCCAAATCGCCGCTTTCCTTCAGATAACTCAGATATTGCTCCAAAGCCTTGGGACGCTCCCTTAGAATTACATAAAATTGAATCGAATTTAGGGTCCTTTTGAGAAAAAGCAACACGGTGATGACAGCATGACCACCACCTTGGACCAGAAGGGTGTCCAGCAGCTGCTTCTTCTCCTGCAGTGACTTAAACATCTCTAAAGGAGCCGTTTTTCCCTGCAACAATTTCTGGGCCGTGGATTCAAGATTTGGACTATACAGAGTGCTTTGGAGTTGGCGGCGCAGCAGTTTGAGCTCCTCCTCCGGCGAAACTCCCTTTGGTAGGACCCTGTCGTCCAGTGCCTGCTCTTGGAGCACTAGTTTTAGGGCATCCTCGCTTAAAATGGATTTAATGGAGAGGTTCAGGGTGGCACTGTTGTTGAAGCTGGCCTCCGAAATGGTGTCGTCGGCGAAGATTCCATTGCTGGCTAACTCCGGCGCGAGGTCCACCTCGTCCTCATCATCAAAACTGAACGCCACTCTAGAGGATCTGTTCCAATAGGACTCACTGTCGAATTGCAGGTCCATTATTTTTATTTTGTTATTTTGTTTTAAACAGTGTGACCGCGAATAAAAAAAATGAATATGCCGTTCTGTTTTTATAACTTTGCACACATGGTCGCACTATTTTTGAAGTCTAAATATTTAAATTTTTAAACCGTTACTAAGACATACTCCACTGTAACTAAAAAGGTTAATAAAAATACTCCCTCGTAAAACTTTCAAAAGTTACATTTTTTTATATCATTGTATACTGCAAATAAAAAGCTTGGGGATTCTTTGGCAAAAACCGCTAATAATTCCGCGTTGAAATTTTTGATGATAGTTAAATAAACAAGATAATAATCGAACGATAATTTTTTAAGGAATTTATGGCAATTAGCAAAATATGGGAAATCTTTAACTAAAGGCATAAACTTTGAAGGCTTAATTTAGCAGCACATTAAACTTTATCATAAATGCTTTTCTCTTTCCAACGCAGTTTAACGATCAAATTCTGCATGAAAAATTAACTTTAAAGGTGAAAGCATTTACTTGAAAGTTGTTCTGTTGGTGGTGATGTGTGTTATTCTCCAGTGAAAACCTATAAACTAAAACCAAGATTTTTATTATTTGCATTATTATTAGGTCAATTTATTTAATAACTTGTTTAACCATGGGTAAAGTGAATCTAGTCGTGAATAAACTCCAGGCTTATCGGCCAGCGCACATCCCACTCCCCAGGACACAATACCAACCAGTTGCTCCCTGACTGACAGGGGTCCTCCGGAGTCCATTTGGCAGGCATCCGTGCCTCCGCGAAGATATCCCGCACAAATCATCCGATCTGTAACTATTTTGCCTAGTAGATTTCTGCAGGCCGTTTGATTAACGATCGGAACTCTAGCATATCTTAGACCGTCTGATGGAGGTCCATTCATGGACTTAAATCCCCAGCCGGCAATTGTGGCATAAGTTCCATCCGCTATTTTTTTTGGGTTTACAGGGATAGCCTTTACCTGAAAAAGAAAGCTCTTAAGTTGAAGTTGTAAGTTTACTCTGTAGTTTTTAAAATCCCAACCTTATTGGATAATGTCAAATTATTCCTTAACCGAATTATTCCAATATCATAGTCCATAGTCTTGCCGTTGTACTTCTCGTGGGTGTGCAGATCGGCGACCGAGAATAGTTCCCCATCATTGCGATATCGCGAGGTTCCACCAACCTTTACTTTCAGCAGACGACGCGAAACTCCAGTCAGGCAATGGGCTGCCGTCAAAATGGTACGCTTATTTATTATTGAACCCCCGCAATGGTGGATTCCATACAATTGTATGGACACTATATACGGAATGTTGGATATATCAGCTGGAAATCCACCAACTATGCGTGGATCTGGTCGATTCTCCGCACATGAGCATAAAGAAAAATGATATAAAAGTAATATCAACAATAACTTGCCCATCATTTGCACTTAGTCGAAGAAAGATCCTATTTAAGTAGGAATGTGCGCCGTTTAGAACAGTCTTTAAGTACAGAAGAACGTGAAAAATAATGAGAAAAAGCATTTCAATAAGTGCCCATTATTTTGTAATTAGGAAAAGTTTTGCTTATCTCATAACTGTCTACAAAAGATTCCCGCCAGACTATAACCAAACGTTCGTGCTGTAAGTTATTAAGACACGGACTTATTAAAGTATATAATAATTGGTGAATAAAATGGAAGGAAATAACTTCAGTTTATTTGATCAAACTAGATTTTTTGTGGATCTTTTAAAATATTTCTGTATGTCTAATCTGTGTAGTGACTATTGTCAATAGGTTTATAATAAAAGATAAACGGTCCGCATATATAGTTTGGAATCTGCTATGAATCATCAATAACCGGTAAATTATATTGGGCTTTCTTCGGTCTACTTCGACTCTATTTTGACACATTCGCGGCAATATCATCTGAATAGAATTAATGGCCAAATTTGGTCTCCACACATTTATTGTTTGCCCAATTTGTTATCAAAGCACGACCCGTTTCTTGAAGAACGGACTCGAAAACTGATTTGCATTGGCTTGACCCATAAATTTGGAAATCAAACACCGTTTGATGGGCCATTCTAGTTTTACATATCCAGCTTGAAAGCGCTGGATGTTTGCTTACCGGCTATCTCCGACTGTCTTTGCCAATAAAGTGGGCTATTCAAGATCGGCAGATAGCATTGATCTCTGGCCGTAGGATGGGATCTGAAATTAAGTAAAAGTAAACACCGAAACCTAAACCCACACACAATGTTTCGGTAGATTTAATTTAAGCCGATTAGGCGAGTGTGTGCAGCTAGAATGAGAGAAAATGGGTAACAAACGATTTCACGTGTACCTCATTAGTGAAAGTGAAAAATAATAAAAACGCAAGCGACAGTTATAAGCCAAAACCCATTATTACGCCCAGGTTTTACGCGTAGGTCTGGGCAGGGCCCAAGGTGCTAACAGGCCCATAAGAAAATTATTAGACGAAACCAAGTGGAATATACATGTTATTAACAGGTAAAGAGAGTGGAGAGTTGAAAGAGAGAGAGAACAGGTGCACATTGTTCTCGACCGTTGACCGCAATTACTCCCCGCGATCGATCCGAAGTAGTTGCATCCCGAACACGTTTGAGTTCGGAGTGGAGAGATCTTATGCAGGTGATTCGACTGCGAGGCGTGTTTACCATGCTAACAATTTCTTTTTATTTGAGATTCTCTCGGTTCCAAGCCTCCACACTCCCATTGCCATTGCCATAGCCCCGAGACTTTCTTTTGTAAGAATTCCGAACTCCATCCCGCTCTCTTCTGCAGGTTGGTTGTCTTCTCTGTCTCTTCTTTCCTTTCCGTCTCGAAAGACAACAAACCAGCACCACTAGCCTGCTCCTACAGAACTTCTTTATCTAATTTTTATAACAAGTCACTCGGCGGCATTGAAGACTTCAGTTCTGCGGCGACCATCGAATGGTCAAGTTCGGCGTTTCCTTTGTCCCCAGTGCGAAGTGTTTTGGGCTGCGAAAGTGTTTTGTTTCAGTGTGACTAAGCTGAAATTCCGACTTCGGGATAGACTGTAAAAATAACTTGTTAATTAGGTAATTGTTTGGAAAAGTTTTAATGCCCAGGGGAGTTTAATTATATTTAATAGAAATGCCCCATCATATATGTATATTATAACATGGGCCCGTTGTGGGAACAGATACATAGTAGTTTGCTTGCTTTTTACATCAAATCGAACCGCTACACAGATATGCACCTCCTGCACTAACTGAAGAATAACTAAGAAAAATCTGAAAAAAAATGTTAACCGGTTTATTTAAACGGCAGTGATCAAGCTGACGGATGACTATGGCCAGCATTGAAAAAACGGAGACAATCATTCTGAATAAGTGAACTGAAAGACGGAGGAAGAGTCTGCTGCTGGTGCAAAAACGCACGAAACGAGAAGAAATTGTGTAAAATGCAAAAGGCCCATGTTTTGTTCGCCTCGAAACATCAGTCCGCAGTTTCTGTCAAAACATTAGCGAACATTAGGACGTCCGTTTTGGAATGGCTTGCAAACGCAGACTGCAGACGGCAGACTGACCTGACGGGAGATGCGACTTGGTATGGTCTTCTTGGCCATAATGGAGTAAATATTTCAAAAAATATGCAAGACTAATAGGCAGAAATGGGAAAACCATAGGAAAATAAATGCTAAGCATTAACACTCAAGTTCGTTAGACCCTTGATTATCCCACGAATCTGTAATTGGGCATATTCAAAATTCCCCAAATTGGAAATTAATTTAACAGTGTGATATCTACCGTTAAATAAAGCAGCATTTTAGCGAATGAAGAAATGAAGTCATTAACACATTCAGAATGGTGAAAGTTTTTTTTTTGGCGGCTGCGGTTCCTCTTGAAGCTCGGATTTCTATTGACTCTTCGGCTGGCGGGTAGATCTTTTAATTACATCATGCACCTGGAAATAGGCTGAATGTGAATGGAATTGAAGTCGGTCAGAATGGGTGTAGTCGCCTTTGGAATTAAATAAAAGTCATTAAGACGAACAAATAAAATCGAGTAAAATAAAAGAACGATTTCGAAAGTGCCAAGAAGTTAACAAGTGCTGATTGACCGCAACAGTGATCTCAAAGCGGCATTGTGATGTGTTTATCTGATTGATTGTCTGATATTGATGCCGTGCAAAATTGTTTAAGAATTTTATTTATTAAAACGGTTCCAGTTGTCAAGTGCCGAAATAGAGAAGTATTTTAGAATTAAAAGCGAGTCTTGTTCATATGAACTTAATGCTCTCTTTAATAATTCTAATTATACTGAAATGGGCTAGTTGGTCATATTGTAATTAATATTGATTCAATAAATGTGGTATAATAGAAATTTTTGACAAAAAAAAAGAGTTTAAGAAAATCTTAAAACTTTACATTTTTTGTCCAATTCCTTATACTAAATCTTATTGCAGATAGAAATTATATGAGATAATTTTTCAAGAAGTGTTAGATGCTTTATACATTATAAGTCCTTAAAAACCCTACTTACAATCACGTTCATTTCTTTTTGCAAAATAACTAAGGATTTTAGATGAGAGACAAAAAAGCCATCTCTTCTTCATACATTGGTATTCCTCTCATCCCAACTATTTGTGGTATGAAAACGTTTAGTGAAACCCAAAATTCCTGGCCCCAAAAACAACCATCATTTAACAGTAATTTAGGCAATAAACGACTGCTCGCACTAATCGATTGTGATCAGCGACACAGTTAGGCGGTGCTATTTCCTTCGGGTGTCCATACCGGTTGGGTTTGGGTCCGACCTGATCGCTGCGGGCGCAGCAACCCATACATATGTCTATGCTCGGCAAAACAACTTTTTGACGATAATCATTGACCCAATTCTTCTGCCGCTTTCTACAAGATTTTTGTACAATAACATGGTCATGGACTCGTTATAATGCAGCTTCCTGAGTGGCCATTCTTTACATGGCATTGCTGGCATATGATCATGTGCACCAGACCCCAACATTTTCATAGATTTTAAGCCAGAATCAAATGTGGAGAGAAAAACACACATTCAAAAGTCTTTCAAGCATTTTAACTCTAATTAAGTTACGGCTCGTTTTGACCGGTGCAAGGTTTATGAATCATATTAACGGTATGGTATTTGTGTGTATACCATCTTATAATAGGAGAGTTTACAAAGCCAGAAGATCGGTTTTGGGCGGAACTCGAACAGTCGCCACAGCGGATTAGTGTGTCTGGTGCGTCGGCAGTCATGCGTTTCGTATACAACCCACCTTTTACAAACGCCGTATATATTACACCAATTTTTCTGCACACATGGCTATTCATGAGAATTCTAATAAAATAACGGAGTAGAACTTCCAAGTCCGACGACTCCAAATGATGATGGATGTATATTTACTTTTGTAATACAGTTATAATGTTAATAAGTCATGCTTCAAGTGGATTCCTAACGAGATATTCGCCAATAGCAATTACCCTACTAGAAATTCAAACGTATTCCCTTCATAATAATATTCTTTTCTATAATTGAATTGTTGTGCCGAATCAAGTATTTGTATTAATAATTTTCAAAATTGTGCATTCCCCTTTTGGGTTATTATTAAAAAACAAAAAACACTGCCTACGCCAAACAAGTTCTACATGGTACTTGGCGAAAAATTAGAGCTCATGACCCCTTGATAGTCTTTCCAGCGCAACCGTCAATCATAAGCGATGCCCATTAACTTGGCAGTTGCGCAAGAGTTTAGCTCAGCGAACCAGAAAAATCCAAGCGAATAGTGGTGAATAGTGCACGGGGTCATCGACGTGAGCTCAGTTTCCTCAACGGAGTTACTTGCCGTGATATTGTTTTTCCCGGGGGACTTAATAATTTGCGTTACGCCTTATAGCAAACAAATTAATTTCAAAGAGACAGTACCTGCGTAGTCAATTTACCGCGCTATATAACTAAAGATTTATGATTATATTCTAATAAAAATAAGTTTTACAGACCGCTATTAGTTATTCAATTAGAATTTTATTGTGTTATAAACAAATTGAGTTAGGATTACCTCCTTAAAGATGAAACTTGTTTAAAAATGTGAAACACATTTTTTATTGTTACTCGTTGGGTTAGGCTTAAAGTGTTTTAAGTAAGGAATGGGGTTGAACAATATTAATCCTGTTACCAGTAGCTTGTGATAATAAACATATATTTTCTTTACAGGCCCCAGTGATACTCTAAAGATGGCCAAGATAAACCTATTAAGACACCTTGTCTTAGCCCTGATGCTATATAGTGTGGCCACGGCCAAGGAACATCTGCGCATCCGAAGACAAGCTGTGGAATCGGTGACTGCCGCACTTCCGAATGCTAGTAAAGTTATTGCTTCCGAAGAGATTGAGACCCAAACGGAAATCCCCAGTTCGAATGCAAAGCCAACCGAGATCAATAAGACTGAGAAGCCCATAGAGACAGTTGAGACCCGCAACTCGGCTTTTGATTTACCGGCCAGTTCTGATTCATCCAGCCCCTTGGGTTCCGAGGAGGATAATATTTACTATGACAATGCGCCAGTAGATTGCAATCCCGATCTTGTGGGCTTTGAAATTGTGACAGGGTAAGTAATGATGGCTTATGACTGGGTAATTATCTAATAAGTCCCTCTTAAGATATGTCTTCTCGGCTCCCGAGAAACTGATGGACTCTCAGCCGGGCACTCTAATGCTCACTGATTGCCTAGACACCTGTAGGAAGAATAAAACTTGCCAGTCAGTCAACTATGAGACCGGGCTTTGCGTGCTGTTTTCAGCACATGCTGATCAATTACCGGGTAAGCTACTTACAACGTTAAACAAACTACCTCACATTTTAATCATAATTATTTGAAAAGGTGCCCTAACAAAGTCGCAGTTCCCCGTATTCACTATCTATGCCCAAAAATCATGCCTCTCCGTAAAACCCTGCTCAAGAGCCTGGTACGTCGATCGTGTACAAAATTATAAGCTCAAGACGGAAGTTAAGCGTACCGTGTCGGTGGCGTCAAGACGCGAGTGCTTTGAACTTTGCCTAAGCGAAACCGAATTCACATGCAGGTAAGAACTTTTAGGGGTATAGTGTGAAATATTATACATATTGTGCCAGCCGAAATAAAAACTCAGTTGTTTCGGGCACCGCCATTTTGTCAGATAACTCAAGCAGAAGATCTCCTTAATTATCCTTCGGTAGATTTTATTGCCTATTTAACTGGTCGTTTTTTATTTCCCTTTTATGTCCCACATAGATCTGCCAACTATGATCGTGTGTCTGGGGCTTGCGAGCTAAGTGAGTTGGATCGTTTAACATTAGCCGGCTCCAATGCCTTCCAGACAAACGAAGGGTCCGACTACCTTGAGAATCACTGTGTCGATGAACCCAACAAGCTGTGCGAATTCAAACGTCTTCGTGGTCGCATTTTAAAGACGGTTGATTCTGTTTACCAAGAAGTCAGCAGTATCGATGAGTGCCGCGAGCTGTGTCTTAATTCGCCTTATAGGTGAGTCCAATTTCGTACCAAATTTTATAACTTTGAACAGACATATGTATCTGTTTATTAGCTATAAGACTTTTTCTCATAAATTGAGATTTTATTTTATTCATAATAATTTCCTTAAAGGTGCCACTCATATGACTACAATGACACTGGAGATATGGTTTGTAGATTGTCTCACCACAGTCGTGCCACTTTGGCCGATGTGCAGGAACCCTTCCTGGAAGTTCCCGAGGCCTCGACCTATGAACTGAGTTCCTGTTACAACGTCACCATTGAGTGCGGCGGGGGGGATATGCTGGCACGTATTCGCACCTCCAAACTGTTCAGCGGAAAGGTGTACGCCAAGGGATCTCCCAAATCCTGCTCAGTGGACGTTAAAAGTGCCCTGGACTTCGAGCTGCGTATGAACTATCACGATCTGGAGTGCAATGTGCGACAGAGCACTGCCGGTCGTTATGTGAATGACATAATTATCCAGCACCATGACATGATAGTGACATCCTCCGATTTGGGCTTGGCCTTGGCCTGTCAGTACGATCTGACGAACAAGTCGGTTAGCAATGGCGTTGATTTGGATGTGCGTGGGGACATCATGCCGGCACTTTCTGAGGAAGTAATTGTTGAATCACCTAATGTTATCATGCGGATTACCTCTCGGGATGGTTCGGATATGATGCGCTCGGCTGAGGTTGGCGACCCGCTGGCTTTGAAGTTCGAAATTGTCGACGAACAGAGTCCCTACGAGATTTTCATTCGGGAGTTGGTTGCCATGGATGGCGTGGATAACTCGGAAATTACCTTAATTGATTCAAATGGCTGCCCGACTGACCACTTTATAATGGGGCCAATTTACAAGGGCTCGGTTTCCGGCAAGGTGCTGCTCTCCAACTTCGATGCCTTCAAGTTCCCATCAAGTGAGGTGGTTCAGTTCAGAGCTTTGGTAACGCCCTGCATGCCTAGTTGCGAGCCCGTCCAGTGCGAGCAGGAGGATACCAGCGGTGAATTCAGGTCATTGTTGTCCTATGGCCGAAAACGCAGATCGCTTAACTCCACAGGTTAGTTAATGTTTGATAAGTTTTTGAATTCCAAAAGTCTACTTTCTAAGTATTAATTATTTACCCTACTTCTGATAAGACCAATTTATTTGTACTAAAAAATCATAAAATTTATAACAAAAAGATATTTAAACTTTGCGCATTGGTTAATGTTTGATAAGTTTGTAGACGTCAGGAAGACATAATTTTCTCATATTTTTATTATTGTTGAATTCCAAAAGTCTACTTTCTGAATATGAAATATTTGCCCTACTTCTGATAGAACCAATTTATTTATACTAAAATTATCATAAAATTTATGACCGAAGGAAGTCATAATTTTCCCATATTTTTATTATTGTTGAATTCCAAAAGCCTACTTTCTAAATATTAAATATTTACCACACTTCTAATAGGACCAATTTGTTTATACTAAAAAAATCATAAAATTTATGACCAAAAGATATTAAAACTTGTTGCATTACTTCTAAATATTTCCCGTTCTCTAACAGATGATCATCCCAGACCACGTCGCGACATCGACACTTCAAAGAAATCCGCTCCTAGCGACATGCTGCTGGTTCAATCTATTCAGATAACAGACAAATTCGGATTTAAGCAAGATAAGCAAGAAAGTGGCGATTATTATGACGGAAATGAAACCACATTTACGGCCAACGAAGAGGGGCATGGATTTTGTGTTAACGCTATTGGTAAGTACACTTTTAGGGTCATAAAACACTTTTAATAGCCACTTGTTCTGCTAGATTATTCTAGACATCAACAATAACTTGACCTATTGCTAACAATAGCTTTTGCTATACTCTCTTTTTTTATAACTAGGTCTTATTACAGCTGCCACAATTTTCTTGCTAACTCAGTTGGCAGTGATCGCGATCTGGACCTACTGCTACCAACGTCGTCAGAAACTGCAGCCGTATCAGCATTCTTACTAAGCAGAATCGCAATATTCTTTTACATTAACATTAACGTCTAAGCTTCAAAGGTGCAATCAATATTTACGCAGCGTTATGCTAATTAACTGCTACGAATACCCGTCGTCCTGATACAACATCCGCTATTTGCCTTATCTAGTCAGTGCACGATTTTAGAGAAAATGAAATTTATGTGTCTTGTTCGGTGGAATTCAGATTGTTTGCATTGCAGCCATGGCGTTTTGAAACACTCGTGTTAGGTTTGTGTATTCTTCTAACAGATTCCCTACTTGTAAAGGAAGTTCGACACCTGCCTTGAACTTCTTTTGTGACTTCGGAAGTTGAATGGTTGACATTTGTAAAAACTAATACATATTACATTTACTTTCTCGAAATAACACCTTTTCATCTGTATCGAATGCTACTTAGTTAAGTTAAGCACTATAATTTATTACATGTCAATGACAGTTTAATGTTTGCATTGGACCCCTTTAATTTTATGAAACGAAACTCATCTTATTATTATTAAACATTAAGAATTTTAATGAATTATATACGATGTGTACTCATTTTTGGTCGGGTGTTAGGTTTAAGGACTTAAAAAACAATAATAAATTTTAAAACAATTTCACTTGGTTTTCATATATGGAAATTAACTTTCTATGACGAGAATACAATAAAAATATTATCATTTTTATTACTTGCATTTGGAGCACCATATTTATGGGAATGGATGAACAAAAGTCTGCCTGCCTGGCCTTTTACCCACGCATAACAAATTGTGCGAATCGGAGTTGGAATGCAGACACCTGCGAATTATTATTTATACTTCAATAAAACTTAAAATGCATCCAACTGTAAAAAGCGACTCGAGGGCTTCCAGGAACATGCTCACTTAGAGTCGCCCAAAATGCACGACACACTCGCCAGAATCGTAATCCTCGGCAACAAAAATGAGGAAGGGAAGGCACCGATTCACTTTTCTATGTGGGCAGAGAGGCAGAAAGGTCCAAATGTCGTGCTTGTTTTCGTAAGTTTTCCCAGCGACTCGACGTCCCATCTTCATTATGGAGTATGGGGTATGGGGTATGGAGTATGCTGTATGCTGTATGCAGTTTGGCGATGGTGATGGCGTACACCTGTACGAAGATCCAGCAGCTGTATAAGTATCGTTAGCCGCAGCGCTTGTGTGAATCATGCAAATAAATGCACCCTCAGCACAACAGGAAACAGGCTTCGTGCAGATTTGTATCTTTATCTGCTGGAGGAACGCTCTTGCATACGGGAAAGTGACTCCTGTCCAATCGTCTGCCCGTCACTCCACTCGGCTCCTCTAGGTGACTGGATTCCTCTCAATTAATTTACTTAGCAATGCGCCTTCAACGACACTACTTCAAGTATTACCAGTACCAGTAGTAGTGCCAGTGCCAGTGCCAGTACGAGTACTTAAGAGCGCCACAAGATTTTAGATCGCTGGCGGTACTTAACGCTAAGTTCTAGTTGTTTTAAGGCATAATCTGAAAAGATTCTTAATTAAAGCATGCATGCAAGGCGATAAAAATGAATGTACGTTAGATTTGTAATGATGGTGCCGTGGTTATTTTCCTCGCTCAATTAGAGATTCCCAGTGTCGATTGTGCTCCGTCAGCACACGAAATAATTGGATGTGTTCGCCAATGGCACAGCATTCGTGCTAAGAATTGATCACATATGCAGAAATTAAAATGCATCACGTTCGAAGGATGCATAAGAAGTTTTGCTGGTTGAGCTTTATTGTCTTAAATCGGCGTGCACATTTTTATGGCTAAAAACACAGGTGCTGCTAAAAGAAAGAGCCTCTAATAAGATGTCGCAAAAGGTAACTCGTTTTTATACAAAGACTGAAGGCCGTTCTGTGGAATTATTATGTGCCCCAAATAAATTTATTATTAAAACCGCGTCATTTGTTTACCTTCTTTTGTGGTCCCATTCTAATAGCTTCCAAAACTGACTTAATAATGGACAATGACTATTCCGTGTCATGACAAATTATCGCAATCGTAGTTGAAAAATCTTCATGTAATGAAAAAATAGATAAAAAACCACCTAAATAATTAATTCCTGTAAGATTGGTCGTATATGCAAACCAATATATATATATTTTATTTTTACAATAGGAAAACATGTACTTAGATTAATATATGAATTGATACAATTTGTATACTATATCCGTGTTTCAAGTATAAATAAAATAATCAAATAAAATAATTAAAACAGTCGGCACTGGATTTACCTTGACCAATCGCAAACCAAATTTACTATTTACAGCAGACTCCGCATGGCCGTTATTGATTACAGCTCCTGACTACAAGCGTTTCAGTAAAATGGAACTGACTGACGTTCATGGCAACATTTAGGGTTATGATTCCGAATAGATGGTGCAGCGTTTGTTCTTTCCAACGGAAGCTAGTAAATTATTGTTGGGGCTCCAACTGACCGCATTTACCGCAGTGCTGAGAAACACAATGAAAGTCAAAGTAGATTTAAGGATTAAAAATGGGATGGCAGAAAACTCGTTAGGAATGTAACAATCATAGAATAGAACATACTAAAGAATAATTGATTACTTTTTTCGGGCAATAGTGGGTTCTTTCTGAGATCTTAGTGCTCCTATGCAATGCGAATCACTATTAAAGTTTTACTACCCACCTGTGTCCCTTGAGAGTGGCTTCTAGGAAACCATTCACATTCCAAATGTATATAGCACCATCCGCTGATCCACATGCAATCTTTAAGCCGCTCGAGTTGAAAGAAGCCCGAGCAAAATCACAGCTGATTTTAAAGTGTTCGTTTCTGTTTGAATAAAATACAGTATTATTTGATTGCTTTAAGCAACAAGCTAGGCATCGACTTACGTAAACGTGGATATAACTTGATTTTTGCGTAAATCTAATAATTTAATAGTATCGTCTCTTACAGAGCATATGAGGTAATTGCAATCTGTTGAATTAGTATGTTATATTAATAATGGAGGATTACCAGTAGTTACCACTTGCCTTTTGACAAATCCAAAGACGTGATTTTGGCCGGCATTAGGACATCATCAGCTTGCTTCTCGGTGCGTATATCCCAGAAGCGGATCTTCTTATCGTAATGCCCGCTGATAATCGTTGAACCCAGGCTGTCGGTGGTGACGAGATCATTGCAACTGGATCCGGCGAACTTTGTCTCTATGCAGGCGATGCTGCGCAAATCCCATATCTTCAGAGTGCGATCATGGCTTCCGGTCACCACTTTAATGGGCTCTTGGACATATTTGGCAGCCATTACTTTTCCACTGTGACCCGTCAGCGTGTGCTTCAATTGGTAAGAATTCAAGGCATACAGTTAGCGCGGAATTACGTTATAGGGCAAACATCATTTTATAAAAATCTCGACACAGCATCTAAGTAGGTAGCGCAAAAAAAGAACAACAATAGATACTTGGGGCAGGGGACCGACCGCCAACACCTTTTCTGGCATCGCATATGTACCTTCCATTAGAAACCGGCTAATTGCCGGAGGTAAGTATCTTTCTCTAGAACGGCGTGCAATTAAAAAGTGTCCGCAGACATTAAAGACACAGTATACATTTAATTACGGCTTTATAAACAAGGATCTAAAACACCACGCATAACTGCCGCGGAGAATTTATTGACATAGGTCGCATGGTGGGACATATTTTGGAGTTGTTAGTGCCCTCTTACAGTGCTCCCTACCCCAGAGCCACATATATGAATTAAAGTCATTGACACTTTAAAGCGTTGATTCTCGCTTAAATTCTTGATTATTTATCTTTTAACACAGATGCTTAAGAGTAGAAACCAGATAAGATTAAAATGTCTTCCTGGGGATCAAGTAAAAATTGTTGATTAATGTCTGTGGTAACATAAAATATACCAGGCTTTTAAAAATTAAAAGACGACATTAAATCTGCAGTGGAGCTTGGCAAGAGAATCAAGGCCTGCCGCCTAACCTATTTTATTAATAATAAATTTCTTTAACTAATTGCCAATTTAGGCCCGTTTCGTGAGGCTGCCCTTATAGGTATACGACTCTTTCTTTTCTTAATTAAAAGAGCATTTGCATCCGATTTCCAACCGGCAACCGGTCAAGTCGAACGGTCAATGTACGCGCAGTGTGGCTTGAAACGCGGACCACTGCCTCCGCCTTGTAGCGGTGATGTCTCAAACATGTTTGACTGGAGCTACCCCAAAGTGGAGAATTCGAGAGCGGGTAGTTGGAGAGTTGGAGAGAAGAGTGTCTTAGGCACGAAGAAAGAGTCCGCACTTAATGGCTCATCCAAGAGGCCGGTTTCTAACTAATAACATGAATTGAAATGTTCTCTTAAACAGTCCAATTTGAACCAAACCTGCGGTTTATTTGGCTTCGAAAACGTGTTGTCCACAAACCGGTGAGTTTAAAATCCTGCAAACCACTCTGCATTTTATCGGAATGCTTGCGTGGTAGGAAAGCTGGAAATGTCCTCTTTTTGAAGGCCATAAATTAAGCAAACCATTTTTAATAGATGACATATTACTGAGGCTTAATATGACAGGAAAATAAGTAACAACAACAAGTAGAAGCCGCTATATAAATCAAACAAGTCAATGGTAATTAACATCTAGAAATATCGAAGTATAATGTTTCAATCTTAAACAAATTTTAAATGTGATTCGAACAAAGTTTTGTAATTTATTATAATATTATATTATATTCTTTTATTTTTGCTATTGTTGAGGGTTTTAGTTAACTGATTTATTACAACAAGACTATTAATTTAGATAAGAAATCTTTCGAAATGTTTATATGTTTTATACTGGCTGGTAATTATTAATTTTATGGAGCAATTGATCATTGTAATAACTTGTTTTAAGGTCATAAAACAAACTACCTTGGTTAAAATTAGATGATATGTGCTGCGCTGTTTACATGATATTTTTATGTAAACATCAAACGCTAATGATATCCTAACTATTTGAGTTATGATAAATACATTTTGTCCCAAATGTCCAGGAACTTTTGTCTGAAGGTATTTTTTTGTGTTTGATGAAAATTCTCCCGCATATAGTTCCTATGATTGCGGTGTGTGAAAAGATTAGAGACGAAAAGTAAGAAAGGCGCAAGTATTAATGATAATAACTTGGCAATCAGTTGACTGTTTGATCGCATTGTGGCCAGAGGCCGTACAAGTCAGTGTGCTCATTTTAATGCTGTATCTCAGCGGCGCTATTCTTCAGTTACAGTTTCCAGTTGTGCGCAAAAGAACCGTTTAAATGTCAATCCAGAAATACCAGTTAGAAGAGAAGAGTCGGTGTATCACACGGATGAAGCTGGCGGAGAAGCAGGAAGAACTGCACTTGTATGTTTATTCGCATGCTGACGATGTGCAGCATAAATGGACGGAGTTGCGGATCTGGCCTGACCAGGCGAGAGATGAACCTTGGGGTAAGAAAGATTATGCTGCTGCAATTCAGGCCAACTGCCAATGTATTGGCCAGTTTCCCCCAAAGCTTTCATAGACGACTTTTATTTATGACCGTCAATTGGAATTGATTTCTATGATAAAACTCCAGAGTGAACGTTCATAAATGGTTCTGAATGACCATTTCGATAAACAGTCAAAAACTACTTTGATTTTAAAATATACTGTAAATATGAAAACATTTTAGAGTCCAGTATTAGCAGTTACCCTATCCCTTAAAAAAGCTTAAGAAGACACAAAACCCGTTTGTTTTAACCATTTTGAAAAATTTCAGGAAATCTAGCCAAGGCATGAAATCATTTCTCCAATCATTCTTAAGTGGAACCCTAACAGAACGCATATATCATAGTTAGAGTGCTTTATTTACTATATAAGTAAACACTTTTGTTTGCCATCAGCGTCTCTGTAATGTTTACTTGTTTACTTTTCGCCTTTTTTCTGAGTTAGAAAGCGGCAAACATGCAAAATTTATTTATAAACATTGACATTGGTATGAATGTGTGCATATATGTATGTACGTACCAACATGAGTAAACAAAGGCGAAAAGAGAATATCATGAGGGCTGAAAATTCTTTATAAATCAAGGCATCAAAGAAGTCGGTTTTCAGATCTGCTTAAAGCAACAATATAATAGAAAAGTGTTGTTATGCCCATTCTGGCCTAGACTAATTGCAAGAACTTTATTAAGAATTCATCACTTCTCTAAAATATGCGCTATCCCTGGCAATCCTTATTTTTAAAGTGAACTAATGTATTATTTGAATTTCTATATTTCTAATCAAAAAAAAAGAATTTCATGAGTTAGTAGCATTTACGATTTGTCCAGCATCGCGGAAATCGAATACTTATATTATTATTTAAAACATTTATTGAAAATAAATAGCGTATAGACGCGTCGACCAAAGTGAACATTTTTTTCCTCATTTGTTTATCATTTTAAAATGCTACATATGTATGTATGTATGTGTTTTGCATTCTTTTAAATAAAACAGAACTCCGGGGACCATTATTTTTTGTTAAATATTCGGTTGCAATAAATCTATCTACTTTATTTTAAGAATACAAATTTTACTTACCCTCAAACGATTGTCCATCACCGTCCATACTCTGGCACCGTAATCATTGGAGGTGCCCAGTATGTAGGCACCTGTTGAATCAAAATCTACGGAATTTATTCCTGCACTGCTCCCGCTTAAAACTGCACGTGGTTCAGTGGAATCTGAAAGTATAAATTTTAAATTAGGGTTGTTTAAATTTTGATATATTAATAATAATAAAATAATGATTTTATGATATGTTCCTTTTTTTTACATATAATATTTCGTTTTAATAGGCCACTTTAAAGCCTATATGAAAAATATGTGATAAATAACTCACTTTTGCCAATATCCCAAAGCTTGACTTTGCGATCTGCGCCACCGGTGGCCACCATCCGCTCCACGGGACTCCAGCGCACCGCGTGTGACTCGTTTTCGTGCGCCTCGAATTTCAGGAGGATCTTGGTCGGATTGGCCTGACCCAGGTAGCCCGTGGCCTTCAGGGTGTCAATGGAAGCTCGGGTGTTTTCGCAAACCTCGCCTGCTGTAAAACGAGCGCTAATATATTCATTATCATCGAGACCTATGGCTTCCATGGCGCCATTTATCGTGGCCTCGTCGAAGTCCTCGTCGCCAATGGGACCCCCAATGAACTGGGCGGGACTGGAGTTACGCTGCAAGGATGCTGCGCCCGGCGATGTCGAGGTATTACTGGATGAGCCGGGCTCACGAACCGCGTCTTCCAGGTCACGTTTCAGTTTGGCCGAACGTTTCCTGAAAATTGACGGCAGTCTTTTTCTAGATATGTTTAAAAACGGTTATACATTTATATTAAACCAAAATAAAAAGGAGCAAATCAGAATGAATGACACAATCGATAATATTCGTCTAAATGGTCCGTTCTACTCCTTGGCGTTTGTTAAAGTGTTAGTAAAAAAATATAGATAAATATTTATTACATGCAGTTTGTGTAGTTTTCCGTAAACCTTTACGTATTGGTAGTTCCCGTGCTCCGCATTTTTCGGTTAACTTGCTTGCATGACGTTTGGTGGGTGGGCAATAAAGTGGTTTTTATTAACACAACTAGGTGATCAGCGGTCGGGTGGATGGACACTGCAATCTCTAATCGGGTATTAAGATAATAACTAGTATACATGCCCTAGACCTAACAACACGAAAAACAATTATTGCTTTTCATATTTATTAATAAATTTAAGAGTCTTCCTACAGAGTTTTCTAGACGCCAGCTTCTCCTGCGAATTTCTAAATTCGTGATTCTGTGCACGTTTGCAAATTGTGTTACCTACTTCATGACATGGAAACACGCAAAGGCGCTATTAATTGATTACCTTTCCCCAACTTTTATCAATAGTTAAAAGTAACAAATGCCAATTGAATACCTTTTTAAGGAAACTTTAGCAAAACAGGATCTGATGTTCATTAAAAAAGTTATGCTGGTCCTGTTTAATATGTGATGTTAAAAATAAGCAAAAAGCTACTTGATCCATGAAAAATCGTTTGTTTCGTATGTATTTGTTAACAGTTTACATAGAAATTTTATCACTCTTTTATAAGCATTAGATAAGCCTTGTGATTAACCATTTTATATGTATCGCTGTACTTATCTGGTTACGAAAATGCACTTATATATGTACATGTATATTAATGATCGGAAAGATAAGTTATATTAAAAGTTATGTTTTGCATGATAATAGGGTTATAATGCTGCTATTTTTCAATAAACGTACCTTATTATGCTTTCGTTTTCCTCATTCAACTTGTCGGCATCCTTTGACTTATATTGCATAAGACGTTCCAGTAAACGCCGATTTTCATCCTGTGAATTGACAGAGAACGAAAAGCTTTTTAGTAAACGCTTTTTCATATTTAGAATATATGCCAATATTTAGAGCCGTCGCGAGCCGTTTTCCGCGTTGAACGCTAATGTGCTACTGGATCGAAATCGAAAAGATAGCAAGCTTTTCCCGTGTGTATACGAGGCATAATGATTCGAGCCATCTGCAATATATTTATCGGCATGCACGAAGCAAATACCGTACAAAATCATTTTTTCAATTGGATTCGGAAGCCTCAGGTTAAGTACCAATTAAAATAAATTTGTACGGAATTAAGAACAAACAAATCTGAAGATTTAATTCATATGTGGTATTTAACGATCAATGGATAACCAGCGTTAGATCATTGAAAATGGCCTGGTATGAATTAAATGCTATTAAATTCACTCGAAATAGGTTTTAAGCTTAAACCTTTAAAAAGTTTATTTACAAAAATGATAGGATATATGTATTTATATGTTTGTCCATATTCTGACCAATTTTAAACTTACTAAATTAACAGATCTCGTTTTGTTCAGTTTGAATTTTATTGAGTTTAGCGTTTAATTAGTCTGTTGACTAAATCGAACGCAATAAAACTTACAAATATTAAAATTCACTATACCAATTTAGCAGTTACAATAATTTACTTTTTATGTGTATTGTTTAAGTCAACTAAATCAGAGACGCAGTGATCGTGTATAAATATAAACGTAACCAATCTGGACCACTTACTTGTACTCCTCTCAATTTATCCTCAAGGGAGCTAAATGCCAATTGAAGCGCTGTGTGCTCATCCAACATGGTGTTATTGAGTTTCTTAAGTTCCTCTAAGCTCGAGTGAAGTAGCTGCACTTCAGCCCGCAATCGATTGTTATTCGTTTGCTGCTCGGCGAGGCTACAAAATAGATACATAAGATACTGCAAACAATATATGTTGCTATACAAGATATTCCATGTTTTATATTCGGCAAGATTAAGTGATTTTTTTCATAGTCTGTTCTGATATCTTATCGGAAGATTTATCTCACTGTTTTTTAACTTCATTTTAAATAACAGAACTCTATTTTATGCATTTTTCTCACCCTTCTTTTTCATTATCTAAAATTCAATAAAGTGCTCCTATGAACTCTAATCTTAACTAAGACCAAATTTGTCAAAAAACGTTAATAATCTGAGGGGAATCTGTTATTATTTAAACATTAGTCAAAACTAACCCTTCATGGTAATCAAATCTATAAAACTTCGAGAAACCGTAGCATTTTTAGTGTGTTCTTCAAACGAAATCCTAATTGGAATTCCTCTACGGTAAATCTAGTTTGCTTTCCAACTTGCTTGACGAATATGAAACTCGGAACATCCTCGATGACTACCTGTGCTCCTTCTCGGAAATGACGATCCTCTGCTGCTCCATCTTCTGGTTGAGGTCTACGATCATCTGGGAGTTCTCGCCCTTGCGCTTGTGTAGATCGGTGAGCTCCTCCTGCTGGCTTAGCAGCTTCTTCTCCAAGGTGGCAATGGCCACGTTGGAACCGGTGCCACCTGTTGACACCGCACTACGGAGCTGCTCGTTTTCCACGGACAGCTTCAGGTTGTCCGCCTTGAGCTGGGCCACATGGTCAATGAGGCGGTTGTCTGCAATGCAATTAAAGTATGTGACCATGAAATGTAGAGATGATTCGGAGGTTAACTGGTGCGCAATGGGGGGCAACTGGGGCTCCGCTGACCCCGGCGACCCGAATTCTTACTTTGCTCGATGATCTCCTTGAAGTTGTCGCATTCCTTGCGATTGCGTTCGCGTAATCGCCGCACAACATGCGCTCGCCACACATGCTCCTCCGTCGACATCTTTTAAATGTGCGTTCTCCGGAATTTATTGCGTTTGCGGTGATCGGGATTTCGGACTGTTGGCTTGCGTTCTCGATTGCAGGATTAGTGGCGACAGCTCGGCTTTGTCGACTGTTCGCATCGCAGTAGGCGTGGCACGGGCGCTATAAGACGGCTGCGTTAAATCGCATAATTGTTTTTAGGCAAATATGATTATTATTCAGCTGTTCATATCAACAAATAGAGCTGGTGGTGGAACAAAATCGATTAAATTATTCGATATATATTACTATCGATTATTTGGGCGGCAGTGCCGTAAATACGCTTTGCGCAGTGCTGCAAAACGCCCAAAGGTTTCAATTGGTAAAACCGTTGAAAACATTTAACCGGTAGAAACAAATGAGCTGTTATTTTCTTAAACGTTAACTCAATAACTCAATAAAATCATTAATAAATAACTTATTGAAACAAAATTTTTAAATCGCATATCCAAAGCATGATTTATTCTATATTAAAATTGGATTTATTTTCCATATTTCCGGAAAATAACCTTGATTGGAATTTGTACAAATAAGACAGCTTTTGTTCTTATTAACTAGCATTATTGCATTAGACTTAACGCTAAAACTTGAAATTTGAATCGACATACAAATCTATAAAATAAATTATTTAATTTGACGATTTACTGGACAATCTTCTGCTTTCTCATTCTTTGTTTCCTTCTACTTGTCAGGTCCATGTAAACACCCCTGTCCAGATGCACCTTAATTTCATGCTTTTCATATACCGACTTAATATCGAAAAGAGGTATAACAGCCATCTTAATTAGAAACAATAAAACGCCAGACAGAGCCGTGGTGGGCATTAACAGGAGCCAATACTCCCAGTTCAGGAAACTCTCATCGCTCATTCCCAAGGATAAAAATAACAGCCGTACAGTGTGAAAAATCAGGCTCTCCATCGAGCACCACACCACGATCGTGAAAAACTCCAGCATAGCCAAACATGCGATCACCTCCACCAGAAACTGAATGGCATATGGCAAATGCGTATACCGATCCGGATACATTTTAATATCGGTGGCCATAAGCATTAGAGCTACCACGAAAATCCATCCGCCCAAATTCGGAGCAGGTGAACAGCTATCAAATTGCGAGTGATATAGCGATATCCCAAGGACGAGGTGTATAAAGCCGGCTGTAAAAACGGCTTGATAAGAAGCCATTATTTGTCTGTCTCTACCGCCTTAAAAACAAAATTTGTTAACTTTTTATCAATTTTGATTTTTTATGAACCACAGTATATGAATAATAAAAACTTGGTTGCTTTTCGGTGAATTTGAGTTGTAATATGTTTTGGAATTATTCTGATCCCCATACAATTTGTATACGAATTGAGTCAATTTTTAAACAGTGATAATCATGACAAACTTTGCTTTAAGTGTCACCCATAGTAACAACACCAGTCAGCTTGGCAAAAGTCTTCTCAGTCAGAATTAGTTTCCGAGAGTAGATGAATAATTCTGGGATACTTATAGACAGACAATAAATTTTAAGTATACATAAATCCACAGTATGGAAGGAAAAAAGCGAGGTCGATCACATTACAAACCCATTTACAAGTACCAGAAAGTAGCGCGCATTTTGAATAATGGGTATCTAAACTTTTTAACCGAATACAAGAAGCGTTTCTGCGGCTTATCCCCGCAGGACATGGTGCGTTTTGGAGCTAAGCAATGGAATCTGTTATCCCTCGAAGAAAAGGAACGCTTTAAAAATATGGTAAATTTGAAATTAACTTCCCATGTTCTTAAAGCGTATTTTATAATATTAAACTGTTTTAATTCCGATAGAAAGAGTCTGTGACTGTTAATAAAAGTTCAACTACTTCGGCTGAGTGGGAGTCGAAAAAGGAATGTCCCGCTAACACGGTAAATTGGCTATGCATGATATATATTTTTTAATATTAATATATTTTTGTCGTATTAGAAAGAGCCTACGACCTTTATAAAAAAACCACCTCGAGCAGCGGAGTGGCAGGCGAAAAAGGAAAGCCCCTTTAACATGGTAAATAAAAAACTAAGTGATTTAAATTCAAAAAATGTTATTTATATTTTAAATATATTATTATCATATTAGAAAGAGTCTGTGAGCTCACATCGATCGGCTGAGAGCCAGTCAGCAGAGGAAAACTGCTCTAACATGGTAAATAAGTTGAGCTTAAGCCAAAATCATCTAAATTCATTAAAAAAAGTTCTATATTTGTTGTTTTCATATTAGGAAGATACTGTGACCTTGAAAATGAGCCCACTTTGGGCCACTGAGTGGCAGTCGATAAAGGAGAGTTCCGCCAAACATGAAACTGAAAACCGGTGTCAAAACCTCTCGCCGTATGCTCGTGAAAGGGAGGCTACAAGGACCTCACAGGGCTCCAAAAACTGCCAGCGGAAAAGGAAAAGTCCTCTTAAGAGTCAGGCGAAATATAAAAGTCCCCCGAAGACTCCGCCGAATATTGAAAGTCCTCCACAGTCTATCCGCGACGCAAGTCCTTTGGGCACGGCAGGTGCCTACATACATTTTATCCGAAATTTTAAACGGCAGAACTGTGACTTGTCGGCCACCGATTTGTTGAAAAAGGCAGCTCGTTTATGGTGCCGCCTAGATTCAAACCAGCGCCAAAAATTCGAGAGGCCACTTTGGTAAAATCCCTTATAAAGTTAGTTTAAATAAAAAACAACCCCTTTTTTTTAGGATTATAAATACAGGATAAGAATCACCTTCCATTCTATCAGAAAAATTTAGACTTTAAGAACATTTAATATGGTTAAATTTTAAGTAACATGTTTTGTATAAATATTTTTTAAATAAATACATCTAATCTTTACAAATTAATTGAGATTGATACATAATACGATCAATTTGACTGGGTTAAATGTAAGTTATTATTGTATTGTTATTGTTCTTCATTTGAGGAAGTTGACTACTATTACAGAAAAAGTGTTTTAGTAGAGCTTTTATGTCTTTTTATTTTTTAAACCATGTTATGCAATGCAGATAGCGTTAATATCAATAAATACTTACTTTCTCAGCTAATTCCTTTCAATTTTAATTCGCATTAATGAGCATTAGCGATCGTGCGCTGGAAGTGTGAAAATAGACTTCAATATACTGCTGCAGACATATCCCCTGCAGCGACTAGAAAGCTGCCGTGGCATTTGGTCAGCTGCTAAACTACGCAGAACATACGTACGTGTAAGTTTTCTAAACACGCAAAGGCAATTAAAATTTTTAAGCGACATACGAACCCCCACGAATTGCACGCAGTTAACAGGGAGCTGGACATCCCACAAAAAGATTGACTGCAGCAGCCCAATGCGGGAAAACAGGAAAGGTGCACCCGATTGCGTCCCCGAAACTTAGTTACCCTTCAAACGCTACCCATTCAAAATCTTTTCAAATTGAAATAAATTAATTAACTACATTTTAATTCGAATTGCTGGATTTTTAGTTTATACCTTTTTTTAGGTGTTTAACAACGCATAATGTCAAAAAATGCAGGTGCAAAAACAGGATCGAAACATTTGTAAAAGTATTCAATATTCTTTAATATAATTTCTTTTTATTTATATAATATTTTTTGGACATCTTTATATTATCAAATTTATAAGTTTTTAAAATATACACTTTTGTCTATGTGTGGCGTAATTTTTGTTTAGAATAAACTTAAAATTCTGTACCAAACCAAAATACTTTGAATTAGTTGGTTATATAATTTTAACGATTCTTTAAATATTTTTTAAGCTTCTCAAAAATTTATAGGTTGAGTTTACATTTTTTCTTGAAGAAGTAGTTGTTTGTTTTTAAGTTAACAATTTATAATTTCAAATAACTGTAGTATTAGTAATTTCTTAACATTAAATTTAAAGTAATTAAGGTTAGATTACAAAAAATAATCCGTCGTTAAAAATATCGATGAATTTGCTCCAAAAAAAGGAACGCTTTAATTTGTACTATTATCTCTTAAAATTTGTTTAATTACTACTTAAAAGCCATTTATGTATGCAACAACAGCTCTCATTAAATTTTTCGAGGTGAGTCTGGTAATAAGATATACGTCTTTATTATTGGCACCGACAACATGGAAAACTATGACAAACACGACTGGAAGACTTCACTTTAATGGCAACACCCTGATCAATTTAAAGCCCATTAAAAAGGCCATGTACCCTATTGGCCATTGTAGCCCGGTTGTACAACATATCGTATGCTTAATGCATAACTAATGAAGCAGCAGCTCCTACGTTTCCTACGATTCCTACGTTACTGGCACGACGCTCGCAGTCGCTTGTGGCTGTTATTGCACGGGCATTTTGTGCATTTGTGCATTTTGTGGCGAGGCTGTCACTAGGACATGCCACAATTGTTGGCCTTTAATACCAATACCGCACCGGCGCAATCCAATCCAATCGAATGGCCAATGTACAAGTCTCTGCTCGTTTTGGCTGCAGAAATGTTTCGTGGTTCGCCAAGTGCCGCTGACGCCATCGAATTAGATTACAGAAACCGCTTTTGTACGAAAAGTTAGCTAATTAGATTTCAGGTTCAGTGAACCGTGTGCCGTTTAGTAATGCCCAAGGGTTTGATATTTTCAAATCTGAATTTTATGCCGTACGCCATAAAGGAGGATTTCAAAAATGCGCTTTTTATAGGAGTACCTCATTTGCATGGGATCGTAGGAGCCTGGGAAGTGGCGGCGTAATTCGTTCTATACTCTACGAACTGCCTCACTCATACTCGGCTTGTCCCGGAGTAAGCATGCGATGGTACTCATAATCTGCATTCGGAATCTAATTCAATTAAGCAATGTTAATGGCCTGGCAGCGGGAAGGGTACAGCTGCGGTCAGAAAGGTAGTACATGGGTAGTACAGAGAACAAAAATATTAGGATACACAAATCTTATTAACTTGAATAATCGATAAAGTTAAATCAACATGCATTCATTATTTGTTAGAAAGCTTATATACTGTCACAAAATGAAGTCCATAGAGTTTACCTCTGATACAAGATCTCGAGTTCAATTTCCACTGATTTTCAATACATTTGTAAGATATTAATAAAGATATATAAAGATATAATAAATATAATTTTTTATTTAAAAAAATCAAAAAAACACAGGGCTGAATGAATCCTAGATGAAATGCTGCTATACCAATATTTGATGATTATAGTCTCAATAACTTTACCTATCTAGATTTTTTGTCTAGATTATAGTCTCAATAACTTTACACCATATCAGCATATAATATACATTTTTCTTTATGTGTAAATACATAGGTGGGAAGCCACATAAAGTGAGCATTCAGGAGATGTATTCCCCGTTCTTGCCGAGACCGGATTGAATTTCCACCTTATAAATCTACCATCCGCTCCGTACTTTTCTTCTGACCGCAATTGTGCACACACACTCGCCTATATGGTATATATATATATATATATATATATATTTTCTTGGCCGGGCCGAAACTGATCTGGGCAAAGTGATTGTTCAGTCCGCCAGCAAGGCATCTTTTGGTTATTTGGTGTGCATTGGTCCCAAATCGAATTGTTGTTACTTTTAGTTGCGGTGCCAGGAATAGGAATGCAGTTGTACTTTGTGGAGCAATTAAAGCGGACGAAGAATGATTTAACAGCCTCTGGAAAAACAAAAACTATCATGTGAGAGTGCAGAACAATGCAGGCTCTGTGAACTGGCTTTCAGCAATAAAAAAAAATATTAAATTGTAATTGCAATCATATTTTTTGTTTATAAGTAGAGCTTTGCAGAAGTAATTTGAACCCGAGCAAAGCCAGTTTATTATTTGCTTTTATTAGTTCACTCGCATTTTGTGCTGAAAACGTAATATTTTTTTAAAGCCTACAGGTTGCATATTTTTTATTCGTCCAATGACTTATGTATAACGGTCTTGTTAGCTTTTGCCGTGTCTCTACATAAGTATATTTATTACGTTTTCAACCATTGTCTTTATGAGTTTTTTGTTCAAATTCGATACCTTTAATTCTAAAAGTATTGCTAAAGCAAAGCTTGTATAAATTATGCACTTAACTCGTTTTTGTGCTACCCAGAGTTCAATTCAATATTTGCTAAAAATACAAATTATTTTGCTGATATTGCATAAGCAAACATTATTGCCACACTTTGCCATACGTTTTCTTATTATATGTCTGATATAATCAAGAATTCTCAAGAAGGTAAACTGAATTTAAATTGGCTCAAACAGCAATTCGAGCTTATGAGGAAATTAAACCTCAAAGTTTTGGCTGACACATTTCGTTTCACCGTTTTGTATCCGGTGTTCTTTGAATAAATAAGTATACTTAATTTTAAGAGAAATTATTTTATCATAAATTATTCTGATTCGCCTTTAATTTTCAAAAGTATTCACCACAAAGCTTCAAGTTAGGTTGCTGAATTACACCTTACTTAATAATTAAATGTCAGCATAAATAAAGCGAAAAAAGAGATATTAAAATTTCCCTTGCAAAATACTCACTATTAGAGTACTAAAATTGGAATTGAAACGTGATCATTACTTCACCTAAACTTGAAATAAGTAAAATGATCCACACAACGATTCAAATTTTCATGGAAATATGACATTCGAATTGTAAATGTGTCGACACATTTCTTTCGATCCGAAAGACAAAAGCGAAGCCAACTATTGTGGTAATCAAAACCTCCAATAAATTTCGCAAGAGACGACCTTTTTATAATAACGAAAGAACAAGCATAACATCCGTGTTTAAAGAGGCCGTGGGCTTAGCTCAAATTAATCCCCAGCTCAGGAAAATTTAGCAAGACGGAGTGAAGAGCCAAATTTGGCTGTTGGGAAACAGTAAAATGAGCTAATGGTGTACATCTTGCTGAAAACTCTCGCACTTTCTCTTTAAGTAAATTATGAAAATGAAGTTAGCATCCCATGAGTTTTACCACCGTAAAGATACTGTGTTAATAGCCAGTTAGTACATGTCTTAATCTTTTCCAAGGCAGTTTGAATGGCCCACAGATTAAAATATAGTTAGCTATAGACGGTTTTATGGACTGGTTTCTGAATTTTAAAACTTTTAAAGCTCTGTCTGTACTTTAGCTTATAGATATGAGTCAGAATATTAAACTGCTTTAATAAGGTATTTAAGTTGATTGTTTGGCATTTTGTAGAACTAGATGTGTATATGAAACATTATAATATCATGTGGTGATAGTTAGTATTTTGGTAGTTCTATTTACGTTTTGAGTTTTACAAAATACCTTATGTGTATAAAAGATATTCTAAACTATATTTAAGCTGTACAAAAATGATATTACTTTGATTGTTATTACAGCATCCGGTTAAAAATGATAATATTTGCCCGGTGTGCGACTGCAGACACCTCCCAATGATGGTAATTTCGTGGATTGGATAGCACAGCAACTGTCTCATTGTCCCAATACAATGGAATATGCATATGCGACTCTGTGGCCGCCTGACAGGTACAAAAATGCTGTCTGCCCCTTTAGTGAACTTCATTCATGCACCGGATCGGCGGAGCAAGCGGGCTGGCAAAGTCCGGCCACAGATTGGTATTGCTATTGCTGCACAAAATCGCAGCAACATCACCTAAAACATTTTAATAAAAACTTTTACACAGCGCCCCAAACACAAACACACTGAAGAAACTGCAGCTAAAAACAAAAGAGGGAAAAAAGCCCGAAAACTGGTTCCGCAGCCTACTCCTATGGAAATGAAACATGGTGGTCTTTTATTTACCTTTGACTTAACAGACCGCTGTTAGCTGATTTTTTCCAGAAACATACATACCAACATGCACCTGCAGATCGGGGATCGCGGTCCATAGTACCTGTACCACATAGGCGAAGCCTTTCGCACTCGAAAAATGGGTATATCTAGCTATGTGGTGTGCTGTGTGGCATCAGCTGGTAAACTAGTCCCAAAAACCAGTTTTACCGCAAAAACGAATGCCAGCGAGAGATCGGTCCCGATTCCACTTCATTCCGCCTGGGATTGGATGGTAGCGCCCACTTGTTGCTCGCAAGAGACACAGGCAAACCGAACCGAAACAGTTCCGATCCGACCACCGAGCCGTCATCACGTACTTTCGCGCAGTGTACTATGTGCATAATCGTATCGTTTTAGGTGGCTCCCGCGATACCGGTTTTCAAGCTGGTATGAATATGCCTAAGAGCTAATTTTTTAAGAGTTATCTCTCAAGAAAATGTGTAAAGTTCAGAATGGTCCGTTTATGGCGACGTGTGATGTGTAGATCCGAGGCTATTTGAAGTTATAATACCCTTGAAGGGGACTAATACTGGGTTTATTAAACCCCACAGTCCTCTATACCAGTGAATAAAAATGAATTAATACCCGTTTAAATTACAAAGAAACCCCACTTGGAAAACAAAGCCCCCATCCACGAAGCATCCAGCATTAAAAAAAAAGATTGTACCCATACATAACGATATGTATAATTCCCCGAAAGCAAGACTTTCTCTTGCCAATTTATTGTTTACCCAAAAAAACAATGGTGTAAATACAAGCAAAAATTTCACATCAACTTGCCCATCATCATTAAACAAAAAAAGGATAGAACAGTAATGTGGAATGTGAACGTGATCGCTGTATTAAATGCCAATGTGTTTATGATTTTGTAGAAAACACACAACACGAATTTAATTTATCGACCTGGATTTTTTTGCGACATTTGCAAAGAAACAACCAAAACCAAAAAACGTTTTCTGTCAGATCGGCAAATGAGGTCACGTATGTCGAGATTTGTGTAAGAAAACTTATACACTCTTGTACAGGCACACATAGATAGTCATCAACTTGCCATGCTACTTTTACTACATGCTACCAAAAACTCCCACGCGCCGCTTTGTTGGTTACATTTCGCGAAATATTAAGATTTATAATTAATCCATGAGGACAACCTCGAAAAGTACAAAAATAAAGCCATTAATAATCAATCAAGTGTGGAAAAAACGAGAAAATAACGCTCCTAAACCTGTCTTGTGTTTATAATTTTTAATGTGTTGACTCAACCTGAGTTTTCTCATAAAACCATACATAAAATAAGTATTGTTAAATAATAGTGTCGCGTGTGTATTTAATTAAATTTAACCTTATTTCATATTCAGCGTACGGGTGGCAAGCAAATACACAATTGAATATCCAATGCCCGAAATGTGATTGAGGACAAATAAGTCCTTCGTTAACGACGTGTGACATTTTTCACGTTGGATACCTAGCAGAAATATTTTGAGCTACTGCAATTTTAAATCTTTAGAATAAACGGTAAGTTATAAGAATGTAAACCTAGCTTTAGTTATTTATACAGCATTTATACGGGAGAAAGAATACCAAAGAAAACAATGTTCTGTGATTATACTTCTGACGTCTACCTCAAAGATTAATCTTCATTTGGTTAAATGCCTCGAAGCAAATAATAAAGAAGAAGGCATAATCACCTAACTGTTGTTTTAAGCGGCAATTCAGCTACATTCATTTTATTGTCACCAAAAACTTTGTAGTTCAACGACTAAACTCACTAAATATACACTTTTGAGAATCCAATATAATTGGTATTTTGTATAATTTGCGTCTTGATTTTCCATACTTTTTTAAAGCCCTGAACGTTGGCTTTTAAACCGCTGACCATTTAAGACAATCAAATTTAAAGATTATTTCTGTTACTCAGCAGTTGATGGTTGAGTTATGTCAGTATGGGCGTTCTTAACAAAAAAGCGAATCATGAAAATTAACCACCGAGAAAAATGATTCCCAGCAAGTTGGCTCTTATATACTTGCTGAGTTCAATGGAACGATTAGAATTATAGAAACTTGACCCATCAGCATTAAAGTTTTGCAGAAATGATCGAAATTAAAAGGTTATGAAAACATTTCTATAGCAGTCATAAATTTAATCAAACCTGAAATGAAATCACAATACCATTACTACTACATTGAAGTTTTAATCTGCTTAGATTGAGATGCGCTGATATACGACAATATATTATTGTCATGAGGCATTATGAAACTTCTCACGGATCAGATTAAATATATACGCATATCAACGAATACTTTGTATGGACGCGAGCGCGTCCTCCTGTTCAATAAAATTAAAATACAATAAAACACTCGCAGAATTAGCATAACAATCAAAGTTGGGGCTGACAGAACGATTCGAGTATGATTGGTGGGCCAGGGTATCCCGAGATTCGGACCGTAAAACTGGCGTTCCTTTCTTGTTTATTTAAGATTTGTCTGGCAACCATCGTTCGCATTCCAACAGATTTCAGATTTAAGTTCGGTACGTATTGTACCACATTCAAAACTAGAAAATGTTGGCAAAAACAGCATCAATAAGCAACAGGTTTCCCGTACATATCGAATCTGCACCCAGCACTAGTAGCATTTGAGGCAAAGGCATACAGGCATAGGCATTCAAAGCAAAGCGATACCTCGGCTTTCGTTTATTTTGCAAACCAGTTTGGCACATTCGGCTTTTTCTATAAGTTTCCGGTTGAACATAATCAGCAACTGACTTTCTGTGGCCACCGAGCTCCGCGGCTTCACTTCATCGCGACTTTTGTTTATACGGCGAGGGGCATGGTATGTTCAGTGAAAGCGGAGGACTCGCAGCGCTTTTCGCGATTTTCTCGATTTTCGCAAATAGAAACAGGAACGTCGAAACATTTAAGCCATATCAATACAATGTGATATCTCGCCGTTACGCAATGCACGATCGTTGCTTTTATGATTTCGGAGATAATTTCAGCAATAGCTGCGTTTTAAGACAAGTTTGATTTAATTCCAGATTGCGGCACTAGCTGACATTTAGAAAATTATATAAGTCGTTAAAAATAATAGATATTTTGATTGGTTGAATAATATTCTGTAGTGTAATTGCGTAAAATAAATAATATTAGGCAATCAAAGAAACAAGCAATGATTTCGACTTTTAGATTTTTAAATCAAGAGAACTGTATCACATAATCGGTATTTGTGTATATGCAAGAAGTCGGGAACTATATTAAACGTTGGTAATCAAGCTTAGTTTTAACCATCCAGAATATATAAATCGTTTCCTTAAATGACACGATAAACAACCCAATTGTTTTAATTTGCACATACTCACTAACAGCTTTCATATAACTACAGTTTTATTGACTTAACTTGGCTGTGATAAAACCTATATTAGACATAAAAATACAAAAATATCCAACTTCCAGCACTTCTACCCACATAACCAACATCGCGGATGAGTAATTTCCTTTTTGTTTGCTTTTTAAATACTTTTTTATAAATACTAAAGAAATACTAAAAAATATTTAAAATACTTGTTTTTAAAATTCCTATTATATTTATTCATATGTTAAATTTAACTTCTGAATTTGTTCATTAAATCTTAAAACTACTTGTGCATTAGGTACAGTTTTAAAAGGCTTAATAAATATAAATAATACTGTTGTCATATTTTTTAAATCTTTTTGTTTATATGTTGATTCAATCAGCTTAAGATTTAACACTTACTTAATACTTACTTAATAACTCTTCTACTTCTATGTTAACATTTTTTTTTTAGATTTTCTTTATTTAGAGAGTTATTTTTTATTTCCTTATTTTATGGATTTTGCCTAACTAACTGAACCTATTTTATTCCCATACATAACTTATGAACTCAAGCAAATAAAGGCCGAAGAAAAAGCGAGAAAACCAGAGATTAGCTTCGATCTGTTTCATTAAACAAACGATCCGGGTAACGGATACGATAGAAATAGAAGTGCTCCTGGTGCCAACGAGTCTTGGATGGGGAGTTCGAGTTGGAGATGGAGTCGGAGTCGGAGTCGGAGATGTGGATGGGGATGGGGCAGAACGCCAGCGGATGTGCGCTGAACTGCAGTGAAAGAGCTGAAACTTAGGGATAGAAGCCGCATGAGGTGGCTTTGGAGAACATGGCTAACTGTATCCCAGCCGCAGCCGCAGCCACAGCCACAGCCACAAAAGTTGATCGGGCAGTCAAGTTGGCCATTTAGACGCTCGATGAGATGAGGTGGGCAAAATGTGCACCTGATCGCGGGCCCCGTTGTCTAGTTGTTGGCACGGCTTGCCTTCCCACTTTATTAACCAATTTATGATCCTACCGTTATGAACTTCGCTCAGTCAATATTTTCCTGGCCAAGTCGTTTGATGAGCTCAAAACGGAACTATGAAAATTTTCAATTTAGCCACCAATTTCAACACCAAGTTAGTATTGATTATCGCTAACAAATAGCCGCATAGCTATCCTCCGCAGATCTTCGCATCTTAGATTTCCACATGTCCATATACGCGAATATATATATATATGTATATATATTTTCGGCATAGAGAGAAGAAAAGAACGCGCTGCGGCTAAGACAACGCCAAGTTTGTTAAATTGTTTATTGCATATTGATATCACACCATTTAAGGCATGAGAAGCCGTCTTTGCATACAAAAGCAGCGTATGCAGAAGACATTTCGAGCTTGACTCGGGTTTCCAGATCCGCTGTGTGGGCCCGATGGCGTAGGTTAAGCTGTTAGTGGCTCAAAATAATATTTAAATCAGACTCTGGCAAATATATATTTTACAAGGAATATTTGTTTACTTTTATTTTCAGAAAAATGGCTGCGAAAAACCTCACTCCCCAGCAGGGACTTGGCTTCTTCGGACTCCTAATCCTGCTCTGTTCAGCGGTTTTGGGCAAGTCGCAAATGTGCGAAGTGGAAACCGGTCAAACGAATATCATTCTGGATATCGAAGAAAGCCGTGAGTCTTGTAAGTATTTCTTCAACGGATTATATAAACCATTTAGCTTAGGTTATCGACTAACTAACTATGCAATTTGAACAGTTTAAAATGGCTTTAAACAGGAAATATGACTTCTAAAACTACTTTAACTTTAAATCTATTACGTGGATGCAAAAACATGAATGGCTGTTCACTTTTTAGACAAAATGCTCGGCGTTCAACCTCGACTTCAAGATCATAGACTAAAAGCACGAAAGGTGCAACACCATAATTATAATTTTAAACGTGTTCATGCACATAGGCAGCACTTCACATCAAAGAATGAAAAGCACGTCAGACCAGAGAAATTAAATGTACATTGTAGATACATTGTATATTTTCATGTTCGCTAAGGTGCACCTCTATAAGGTAAAACTAGCCAACTCTCAAAACCCTAATTGGTTGATTTTGGGGCTGCAATTAAGTAATTTAAAACATTAATTAACTCTTGGGTCACAGAAGTTTAGGGAGGGTGTCAATAAAAATTATTTATGCAGACAGATACATAAACCTAATCCTAGAGACTTAGGATTTAAATCAGGCTACGAAAAATGTACGGCCCATTCATTTTAAATTGAAATTTGTTTAGAGTTCATAAACTAATTAAGAAGACTTTAGGCATTGAACTCCTTCTGCAATGTATTCAAATTAAATATTATGGTTCGTTACGTAATATCTGATATCACTTATGGAGGCGCTTACTGCGAAACAACAAGATCACGCGAAACTTAAAGACTTTCATGTGGATGCGAGATGCATCTACGATATGTGCACACACGTATACATCGCAAGTGATCGCTGCAACTTGACCCCAAATGCAAAGAGAAAGGCAGCTGTCTGCAGTTTTCTCGTTTCCCTCCCGATATGTTTGCCGGCTTGGAGCCACTTGTACCAATAACCTAGCTTTATTTATTAGACTTCAACTTTTACTATATTATTTATGCGTTTTTTGCAGTTATTGGACAGCCAACCAGTCCGCCAGAGCTTCCAATTTTCGGCGATCCGGAGACGGAAATCGCTTTGAATTTGGTCTTTCCGAAAGGCCAGCCAATATTTCAGTTAAACGGCAAGAAACTGCAACTACTGCAGCCCCTGGATCGAGATGAGGAAAATCTCAGTCACATTGTCTTTCAGGTACATTACTCTCTCTGCTCCATTTTGTCAGATGAAAATATTTATGAAAATATGTCGACGTCTACTCAAATCGTTTCAGGTTTCCTGCACCATTAGATCCACGAACAAAAAGCGCACCATTCCCATTATTGTTCGGGTGTCGGACATAAATGACAATGCGCCGCGTTTCATGAACACGCCCTACGAGGTTACCGTTCCCGAGGTAAGTAAATAGACATTTTCCAGCGTCCGCACGATCAGCTTTTCGCCGCCCCGAAGTTTGCCCGCATTTCTCGCTATAGTTCCTCTGAGCCGGGTGCCAAACGGACTATCACGCTGCAAAAAGTCACATATACACTGAGATCAATTCAACTAAGATAATCATAGATTGCTTTTAGGAACTATGTATTTAACAGCTTCTTAGGTGGAAACTTTAAACTGAAAAGTTATATATATTTTAATTATATTAGATACATTCTGAATTGACAAGTGTATGTATAAACGTGTGATAAATTGGAAGAAATCTAAAATCTTCCTTTCATGTATTTTTTTCAATAATTTGTATAATAAGCAGAGCGGATTTTCGGAATCCTCCCTTTTTCTTTCCTGTGCAAGAGTCAGGTGAATGTGGATAGTCTTCTCGACGCGACAACAGCAACTACATACTGAACACTAATGAAGTGGTAGTGAACATGTTTTCAGCGCTTCGGCAACACAATAGCATGTCGAGCGGATCCCCAATCCGCAATCCCCAATCCCCAATCCCCAGCATCCGAGGATCTTGGGACCAGCGGCAAGTGCAAGAGTATTGCCTGCCGGCTTTTAATCACGTATTTAGACTAATAACGTTCAATTACAGAACTGTTGACATATTAGAAAGCAGCGTCAGCAAAAAGCATAAAACAAAGCGGAAACGTGCTGCATACAAACTCGAACATAAAGAACCCCTATAAAGTGCATTACTTTGCGACGACTTAGCCAAGATGAGAGAAACCTTGCCAATAAACGTGCTTAAATCGCACCTGTGTCTTTACATAATAGGAGAAACCTCACATAATAAGCCGCACATTATTAAGACATTAAGCCAGTAGTAATTAATTAATTAATTATATCATTTTTGAACAATCATTTTTCATTAGAATACATAAGAAATCGTAGAGAAAAGAATGGCTTTCAGTTATAAATGCTTGTCAATACAGTTAATAGTTATTAAATTATGGCGTATTATAAAGAACATTTAGTATGAATCTCTCTTCCCTTAATCACGTTCTTAATTCTATCACTATTACCGAGTGTAGTGATAGAATTAAGAATAATAATTTAAGATTCGAAAAAAAGCCATTTATAGTTTACACATTTTCTTTTATTATTGATGACCTGATCAAAACTAAGACCTTGAGAGTAGATTTATCGGATAGCAAATAAAATGGTAAAGCAATGCTATAAAGCAGAATATAAATGGTTCATCGGAATTTGCAATCAGGACGTTTACCCATACAAAATTTATTTAACAATGTGAAGCCTTAAAGTTTAGGAAGACTGGTGGAGAATAAACAAAAGGGCTGGATGGCTACCTGCGTCATCGTATCTTCGCAGAAAAGTGTATATAGTGCATTGTAAATTCGTGATCCAGCTCCCTTTATATGGCTTTCTGCCAGTCAAACTGGAATATAATTGGTATGCACTTGCCGGCTTAGGCGAACACTCCCAAGGGACCCGATGTTCGAGCAGAAACGACAAGACAGAACAACACAACAGAATCGCATTTCATTCCTGCTCTATCAAATAATTACAAGAACCGAGATAAATTATACCTCCAGAGAGCTACCGAAACAATATGGTATCTGCAAA
Organism: Drosophila fuyamai; assembly: GCA_018153365.1. Classification (NCBI taxonomy): domain Eukaryota; kingdom Metazoa; phylum Arthropoda; class Insecta; order Diptera; family Drosophilidae; genus Drosophila; species Drosophila fuyamai. The sequence goes on along the minus strand of JAECXW010000116.1, from coordinate 5,451,154 downwards.
ATCAATACCCATAATAAATGGCTGGATTCAGCCATGGGAATACGAAAAGTAAATGCCCGAACACCATGCAATAAAACCGAAAATTATGAAAAGCGAAAAAAGATGACCTAAGCTTGCATGCCATTTAACTGAGGAACAAATCGCAAAGTTCAGCGAATGAACAATGTCTTGTGCATGAGCTCAGCTGCAATTCTGGGGATGCACTGTGGATGCTAAATTACCGACTCGAGTGTACAGAAGAAACGCCAGACTCCAGACTCCAAACTCCAAACTCCCCATACAAGTAGCAAAGTTGCTCCTTAACATGAGTTTAAGAGGCTGCGACCGTTACATAACAGCCCAGCAGGCTTTTGAATCTTCACTGCAGCCACTTGACGCTGAAACAATGCGAATAAACTAATGATCTCAGAGTTTCCGTTGGCTCCCAGTTGCGTTCCATGGGAAATGTTAGAAATGTACCTCCAGTGAGGGAACAAATAGCTTATGGTATCATCTTGCTGAACTAGAAACAATTTATTAAGCAGGCAGGAAACACTTTCGGTTCTTGAATAAAGCCCTCTCTCTGAAATAAACCCCCCGTCGCTTCCCATGTCGAATTAACTGACATTTCAATGGCTTTTAATAATTTTTTACAGAGCACACCGGTGGGAACCACTATATTTCGAAACATTCAGGCCCTCGATAAGGACGCAGGTGTCAACGGGCTGGTTGAATATTTTATAGCCGAGGGAAGTGCCAATTCTACAGATATTGAAAAGTATAGTGCGGATGGCTATGGCACCTTTGCCATATCATTTCCACACCAGGGTCAGGTAAGTCTAGAAAGTTTATTTGAGAATCATACATTATAATTTCTCTCCATTTCTTTTAGGTCACTGTTGCAAAGACTTTGGACTTTGAGAAAATTCAAACCTATTATCTCACAATTGTGGCTTCGGTAAGTGAAGGCTTGATAATTAATTAAGGTATTGCAAAGGGTTTATTAAACTGTCTACTTTGTTATTGCAACAATTAAATGTTGTGCTAAAAAGGCCCCAATTATCTGCCTACTTTTACCGGCCTTTTAGCCGACGGCATTTTATAAAGTTCCATACCTTTCACTTGGGATCCAGTCTGAAAACATATACCTATAGATAACGGTAATGCAATTGAGTACTGCATTATAAATGTATGAGAAGTTTTTTTTTAATTTTAATGAAATTTCTTTTATTTACTTTCAGGATCGGGCGCGCAATACCGCAGATCGCCTTTCATCGACCACAACGTTGACAGTCAATATAGCCGATTCAAACGATTTGGATCCATCGTTTATATACAGCGGATGTGCCTCACTTGATGGGGCCTGCATTAATCCAGAGTATTCCGCATCCGTGCCAGCAGGATCCTTGCTAGGAGTACTTACTGTTCTTCCCGAAAGGATTCAGGCAGTGGATCTTGACACCATAAATTCCCCAATTCGCTATAGTTTTGCAAGTGGTATGCCTGGAAATTACGCGGATTATTTCCAGATTGATGAGAATACAGGAGTGCTGAAGCAAACCAAAGCTATAGATACTTCGACGGCGAAAAAGTATGATATAATAGTGAAAGCAGAGGAGGTTTCCCCAGGACCACAACGATTCACGACAGCCAAGTTGGCCATTTCCGTTAAGCCAGTGGATGCCAATCCCCCCGTAATATCATCCTCTCAAACTGAGGGTTATGTGGATGAGAACTCGCCCATCGGAACTAGGGTGTTGGACTCGAATGGAAACCCTATATCATTCAAAACCACAGATGCTGACCTGAGTGACACCGATCCGAAGCCAGACTATATATACGAACTGACCACGCCGTCGTTCAATGTGACTAGCGATGGGATACTGATTGTGAACGAGGATAACCTTGATCGCGACCCTCCTGGGCCAGGACGTTTCAAGTTTCAAGTGGTGGCCCGGGAACCGCGAACCAATGCGGCCAGTGCTCCACTGAGTCTCACGGTCCACCTACGAGACGTGAACGACAATGCCCCCAAGCTGGCCATGGTGCCACCGATCTCCATTACGGCTGGGGATCAGAGCGAAAGTCGGCTGGTCACCCAGGTCATCGCCACCGACAACGATGAGGGTCCAAATGCCGTGGTTACCTACTCCATTTACCACGTCTCCAACAATGGCATTCAAAAGTTTACAATCAACGAGACGACTGGTGAGATCAGGACCCAAGGACGATTGCTGGCCGGTGAGCAATATAGCATTACGGTGCAGGCCACCGATATCGGGGGATTATCCTCGCAGGCGATTGTCGAGGTGAGTGTGACCCCGGGACCGAACACAAAGCCTCCGCGTTTCCAAAAACCCATCTACGAGGTTCAGGTCAGCGAGGGTGCCGAAATCAATTCCACGGTTACGGTGGTTCACGCCGAGGATCCAGAAAACGATGCAGTTGTCTACTCCATAATATCGGGCAATGATCTGCGGCAATTCGCAGTGGGTCAGGAGAGCGGCGTCATTATAGTCATCCGAAAGTTGGACAGAGAGAGTTTGACCCGCTACCAACTTATCCTGAGAGCAGAGGACACTGGTGGCCTCTCCAGCAGTGCCACCGTGAATATCAAGGTGACAGATATCAATGATAAGAACCCAGAATTCGATGCCTCTACCCTGCCTTATGTCTTCCAAGTGGACGAGGGCAAAGCCCACGCCTCCGTAGGAGTTGTTCACGCCACCGACGCCGATGAAGGTATCAATGCTGAGATTACCTACTCCATACCCACGGACATACCTTTCACCATTAATGCCACTTCTGGGGAGATACTGACCGCCAAGGAACTGGACTACGAGCAGTTGAATGAGTACAAGTTCGTGGTCACCGCCAAGGATGGTGCTCCTGATGCCCGACTAGGAACTGCCAGTGTTACGGTGATGGTACTCGATCTTCCAGATGAGGTGCCAAAGTTCACTGATGCCCGTATTGATGTACACATTCCGGAAAATGAGGAAAACTTCTTGGTGGCCACTGTGCAGGCCTTCGACCCGGACACTGTTCCGGAAATAACCTATGTCCTTCGCAAGGGCAATGCGGAACTCTTCAGGGTTTCGGACAAAACTGGAGAAGTGAGGACGATCAAGGGATTGGATTATGAAAGCCAGAAGCAACACCAGCTGACCATCGGAACTATTGAGAACGATGGCGACGGTCCCGGAGATACAGTTCAATTAGTAGTAGACGTTGAGGATCGCAACGACTTACCCCCGAGATTCATAACCGTTCCCGATCCCGTGACCGTAAATGATGACCAGAGCATAGGAACCATCATAGCCACTCTGCCAGCGATTGATGGGGATGGTACTTCACCGGGGAATGTGGTTCGCTACGAGATTGTGGGGCGTGGCAAGGCCCCCAAGTACTTCCAAGTGGATCCGGATACAGGGGCGATCCGGATAAGAGATGAATTGCGCAAAGAAGAGGATACGGAGTACCAGGTGGACATCAGGGCCTACGATTTGGGGGAACCCCAGCTGAGTTCGGTGGCTCCCCTGCGAGTTGATGTACATCACCTTTTGTCTAACGGCAATAGCGAAATTAAATTGGACAATAAGCTGGAAAGCGGAATGGTTATGAGTAGTGAAAGTATAGGTTTGGCCTTCAGCGATGATAGCTACACCACCAGTGTGCCAGAGTCAATGGAAATTAATAGCACCCTCAAACTCATTCAAATAGTCAATTCAAAGACATCAACCGATGGACCACCGGCATTCAAGTGCGAATTTGTGCGGGGAAACGAAGAGGGAATCTTTAATTTGAGTTCTGCTGATCATGGCTGTAACTTGTTGCTCATCCAACCACTGGACTTTGAGAACAAGACCTCGTACACCCTTCAGTTGCGCCTGACGTCCCATCGGTATTTTATCAACCCACAAAAAGACACCACTACCGTGGAGATAATAGTTCAAGATGAGAACGATAATGCCCCAGAGTTCGAGTTTAATAGGCTACGCGGTCAACAAGACACTTTCTATACGGTGGTAACCGAAGAAATGGATGTTGACACAACCATTTTGCATGTGCGTGCCACAGATCGTGATTCAGGTAAATTTGGAACCGTTCGATACACTCTCTACGATGATGACGAAAACCGGGTTAATATGGTAAGTATTCTATCAGCACATTACACAGTTTTTTTTTCACCACTATAATTCTATTATATCCAGCCCACTAGCTTTTTCGTGATGTCTGAAGATACTGGAGTTCTGCGCACCGCAAGGCATTTCAAAAACGAAAACGACTTTCCGATGACATTTTTGGTAGAGGCTCGTGATAGCGATGCCCAAGAGCAAGGATCTCATCGCACGAGAGCCCGCATTGTTGTCAATAAGCTGGCGGACATAAATCGAATGGCATTATCTTTCCCGAACTCGGCACCCAGCGACCTTCGTAACTACTATACGGAACTGGAAGAACTGCTGGACAAGAAAACCGGTCTGGTCAGCGGGATTGAACGAATGAGCAGTCAAAAGTATCTGGCCAAGAATGGCACGGTGATCGAGAACCCAGCCGCAACGGATATATGGTTCTATCTAATCGATCCGAAAACAGAGCAGTTGGTGAGCCGTAAGGATAGCATTGTGGAGACCACTTTATTGCAACCAGCTTTGCGATCCGAGCTAAATATTGCCTTACCAAGGGCCACGGCCGACAATATCTCATTTCCCCTAGAAAGAAAAGAACAGGTTCATAAGGTGGGGTACTTAATATTGTATATATCATTTGGACATCTCCAAATTCTTTCTTTTTTCATTAATTTTCAGGTTAAAGCCGCTGTGGCCATCGATAATGAAGTCTTTCCCTTCACTCTTATTGCCATTTCACTTGTCATACTTATTCTTGGCACAATCGGCATCATCTATATATGCATTTCTTGGTCTAAGTAAGTACAGATAGTTTTTAGAGCCTCAATTAACTGTCTACATTTAAATAGCTTAAAAATAGAAGAAGATAGTAGAATCAGCATTTACCCATGCGAGTCTCTAATTCTTTATTTAATGGCAAATATTGAGTGCGATCGTAAAACTGGAGTACCGAATAATAGAATATCCATTAAAATGTATGTATATTTTCCTCGTTATAGATACAAAAACTTTAAGCAACGCATGCGACAGTACTCCTCAACGAATCCGACCCGCTACGATCCTGTGATCGTTAACCAGCAGGCCTCGAATGCCAGCGAAACCATAGCCAACATGAAGGAGTACGAGACCCAGATGCTGGCGATGGCAGTGCCGCCGGATGTGGACGACGATCTGCAGCTGGACTTTAGTGCCAAGAATCATGCCTTCTCACTGGACAACGTCAGCTACATAACGCACAAGGAGAACACCAATGGCGGTGGTCAGTCCAGTCCATCTCACTCGGACGCCACGACGGCTACCATTGCCACACTTCGTCGCCACAAGAATCTCAACAACGCCAACATGAACAACAATCTAGCCATAAATAACAGACAGAACACCTTCAATCGGACTCTGGAAATGAACACTCGCAACAATGCCAATCCACTGGGATCCCCCCCGAATGGAGGTGCCCTTTCCGGCACCCTCACTTTGGGTCGCATCAAGCACCAGAACAGTAACCATTATCAGAACGGCGCTTACAACATAGATCCCACTGGTCCCAACAATATGGCCAATGCTAAAAATAATGCATATAGCACGATGGGTAGGCGGGGGAACACATTCTGCGACGTGGGATTGCTTAATGGCAATGGTGAGCTGATGAATGCCACGCTGGGTCGAAATGGCCAGCTCAACAATCGACTTTATGGTGGAGAAGTTCCAATCACAAATCCGCTTTTTCAGAGGTACGTATTTTAAGGATTTTACACGTCTAATTGTACAATCTATATAACTAATATCGTCTTTACAGGTCCAGTTCTGATCACAACCACTTAAGCAGCACAAACGAAAACGTTTCCTTTGGCAAAAGGGACTATGGGCAAATAGGCTTTTCCTATCTGAACGATTTGGATCGTTCAGAGGTAGAGACTACAACGGAACTGTAGGGAAATGATTAAGAAAACTGGTTTCAACATTTAACAGACTTTGTTAACATATTTAGCTGCCAATTTATAATTTTAATAGTGCATTTTAACAACGCGAGCGGTTGCCATCAATCTATGATCATAGCATATGCAATCTGTAAATATTTGAGTAGATACTGAATGGAGGAACTGATAACTGATATATTTAACTGTGCTTTAAGATCAAATAATTACAGTCATTACTTTTAAGCAAACAGAGTGCATATTATATATTTTTTAAGAATAGGCAAAAGCTATACATTTTCTCTATTAAATGTGAATTGTTAAATATATACATTCATAATTGTAAAACAAATATTAAGTTGTATAAATTATGAAAAGCCAATAATTGTAAATAAATAATTCCGTAAAGCGACAAAATAGTTTTACTAAATACAGAATATACTATTTATTAAGGAATCCTTTTTTCCTGAAGAAACAAAAAATACAATAGATAAGAGATTTAAGTCTACGTTTTTTAATTTAATATATATGGATTTATGATTGCAACAGTAAATATTTATTCTAAGAAGTTTTAAGAAGTAGTGCTAGTTTGCTTTTGTATGCACTTGAAAAGTTTGATATCGTCTTTGTTGTCTTCGCCATGGGCTGTGGTGACGTTAAGAACTTGGCCTACAAAAAGATTATCTGTGGGCTCCTCCTTTTCCGTTTTTATAATGGTACTAACACTTGCTGACACCGTCTCATCTTCTTCGGTCTCTGACTCGCATTTCTGTGAAATAAAGTGTTTATTAACAATGTAAATACTTGAGTACAATAAAGTAGGTTTTGGATTATGGTTAAAATTGTGGGTTATTACATTTACTATAATATCGAACTAGTTCATCAGAGCATCAAACCAGGGCATTTGCTCAATGCCCTCAAGCATTCTCAACACTTCATTAACATTGCTGTCGGTCTCGTCGATTTCAAAGTTAAGTTCGCTACTGTCATGCACCGATGATTCGTCCAAACCTAGTTGGCTTTCAATAAGATTGTCTTGAGCTTGAGTTTCACCGGGGTCATAAAAATCATTTGGTACTTCTTCGCCATCCTGTTCGAGGCCTAAATCTGCATGGGCACCGTCCACACTACGATCATCAATGGCTAAGCCCAGGTCATTTTCCATGTCAAGAAACATGGCGCACTCATCGTCGAGGGAGTTTGCCAAATCATCAGCTGTGTCGAGATCAAACTCGAATATACCACTTGCAAAATCCAACAGATCATCGCCCTCCGCACGCTGTTCGATCCGTGGGTCTTTTCCGACAAAATTATCGACACCACGACTTGCTGCGAAAATACTTTCTACCGGCGGAGTGCTTGGAAGTTCATAAAACTGGAGGATGAGAGGTCGGCAATTTATTCAGGGTCGATCACAAAAGGCTTATTAGACAATACTAGCACTTATGTACATGTGTTTCGTGTTTGTTTCTCAGTAGATATACTTAGCTTTACTACAAATCAAATCTAAATACTAGTTACGCAGTATTGTATGTTAAAACTGTTTTACAGTTCGATTACTGTAGTTTCGGCAGTTATGTGCAACACAACTTATGGCAATGAATGAAGAGGCAGTTGGAATATTTAAGTAGTAACGTGTGGTGGTTATGGCGTGGGTTAGGTTTAGTTTTTTATCAACGCACCTTTTGTATATATTGGCGCTTAGCCGGCGCCACGGTCAAATGCAATACGCAACTGGAGTCTTCAAGGATGCTGGCCACCGGTTCCTGGCAGACCACCCCACTCCGTTCCACGCCGCATGCCCGAAACAGGACCTGGCGCTTGTCCTCCAGAATGTGTTTCCGACAGTGCTTGCAGCAGGGTAACGTTCGCTCTCCACACTTAACACCGCCCTCTGTGAAGATGCACTTTGGGTTGCTCGACGACTTGGATGCATACAAGGTGTCCCTGGCGCGCTTCTCCTTTAGTTTCTTGTAAAGCACAGCCTCCATGCCCTGTCGACGATGGTAGCTATTCAGCGCCTTTAGCTGTTCGTACAACTTCCGCTCGTGTGGCGTGTCCTTCAGCTGGTCATGAATGCTGCCTAAAAAAAAGGATTAGTTTAACATGCTTACTAATATTGTATTTGTTTTAAGCTTACAATATAGCTCTCGCTCTCGGCGTATGTCGTGCGAATACTTGCGACGGCGCTGTTTCAGAACATGCTGCAGATGGGAAATTTGCTCGCGATAAAGACCCTGAAGCTTAATCAACTTGGTCTCGGCAATTCTAACAGCCTCGGCACGCGTAAAGACGCCAGCATGTCTGAAATAAATAGTTCGTGTTAGTTGAATACTTTATAAAACGATTTGTATTGGTCGGTTTCCGTTTTCACTGTTTTTTTTTTGGATATGATTTTGGGCAAGTATTAATTTTAAATCAGCATAAATATACATTTTTAAGAGACACACAGTAAAATTATTAATTAATACCATTCCCGATGGTATATTGGTAAGTTGGCAGAAACTCAAAAAACATTTCCTAAAAGTGAAAACCGGAATAGGCCTCATTAAATCTTACTTTAGAGGATCATCATCTTCAGAATCAACGCTTTCATAGTCTGATTCATAAAACTCTATGTCCTGGGCGGTGTTTCTAAGACAAGGTGGATCCTCATCATTGCTGGAACTATCAGAAGCATAATCCAAAATACGACGGCGCTTTCGTGAGCTATCCACAACGTGGTCAATGGTGTTTCGGTGATCTTGGGTAACTGAGGAAGAAATAGGTTGGCTTACTGCTTAAAGAATCCACTATTATAAGACTTACCAAATGGAGTTACATGGGGTGAGACCACATCAATTTCATCATCATCATGGGGTTCGGTTTTGGGGGCCTCCGGCTTAATGTCCTCCACGTTGATGTGGGACGAGAGGCTGTGGAGCAGGGTCTCGTTGGTCTCCACGCGACTGCGAATGCGACCCACATTTAGGTGGGTCTTTTGGAGCTGAGTTTGGCGGTTGTGCTCGAAACACAAGGTGGTGAGGATCTGCTCCTTTTTGTTGTCGTACTTGGCCACCGCGTTGATGCACTTCCTCCCGTTCGAGTAGACATGCGAGCACTGGCGGTAGTTGGCGCGGGGATCGCGCAGGATGTGCCGCATGCAGAAGTCGTAGCCTTCGATCCGCATCAGACTGCACTCGTAGGTGGGATTGGCGCAGTACTTGATCTTGGCCAGCTCGCTGTGGATCTGCTCCCGCAGCTGCTGCTCCCTGTCCGGCGTGCATGGCGTGCCGGTGAAGCGGGTGCACTGGCGCAGTTGGTTCGGCGAAAAGCTGGACATTTCGTATTATTTATAATGGCTTCTATTCAGAGTTATTTTCTTGAATTTCCGTCTGAAACAAAAAATGCGAAGCCTACTACGGAATCAGTGTGCCCTTGAACCTCCGATAAAAAAATACCCAGAAATATGGCCATCATTTAACAACACATGCTTACGAAAGTTGGTAGGAAACTTCGCTAACAATCAGAGCGGTTGTAAGCCATAGAGGGTATTCCAGTTTAGCAGTTAAGTGGAAATTTTTACCTCGCTTACTAACTAATATTTTCTGCTCTTTTCTACTTATGCAAAAATAATATAGTTTAAACAATTAATAGTTAATTATAAACTTTTCTCTTATTTTTTTTATTCAGTTTTTTTTCAAGTTTTAGAGTTCCAAATTAGGTTTTTTTCATATTTAATACTGCAGCAAGTGTGTGTATTTTTAAGAACAAAAGTATATATCGTTTTTATAATATAAATTTAACGCGTGGAAAAACCAATCACTACTACTATCTTGCTACTGCTATTACAACTGAGGGAATTCTTAAAATTATACCTTATTTCTTAAGGACTAACGGTTTGACTTCGATCATGTTATGGCTATTATGGTTTCAGACCTGAGGCTTATTCTGAAGTTATTCTCTCGAAACACGGCGAGATATACTGGAGCATGGAAGGTCCTCTTCGCGTTTTCAGGATTCTTCAACTTCGCCTGATAACTCATCTGCCTCGGTTAAAAGGACCTTGATCTTGGCCATTCTTATGCCGTAGCGAACCTTGTAGTCCTTTGCCTCCAGTTGTGGCAGACATCGCTGGTTAATAAGTACAACAAAAGGCTGGCTTGTCTTTATGGCTTTCTCTCCCTTGAGAATGACCCAGTCCGCCATGTCCACATCCAGATTCTGAGCTCTGAGGCAGCTAATGATCCTATTGGGATCTGTTTGCCCCTTGGGCAACCAGATGCGAGCTCTAGGACGCCAAGGAATTTCGCTGGCGTGGACTAGGCTGATACGTAAGCCATTCCAACTGTCGCCAATTCTGGACACGCAATCCGCCAGGAATACTTTCGAGAACCCGTCGTCGCACCTGATCACCCGATGACCACGGATTATATTCGAGCAGTCGAAGGACGGGATGGGACCCTCTGGCACAGCCATGATTCTATCTGTCACCATATCTGCCAGTACGCTCTCGATCTCCTCCCACGTTTCGTTTAGTAGACGTCCGTCATCGTGGAGCTCGTCCACCAGGGCCATTGCCAGGTTATCCGTGACCACCTCATTGGGGTCCTTCTCAGCTAGTGAAGCACCCTTTGCCTTTTTTGACGCTCTGCTTTTTTTCCCCACCGATTTTTTCTGCTTCCCTTGTTTAGGTTGGACGGCCTTGAGTTGCTTCTTTTTCATTTTTTTTCTTTGCTTCCGGATCAACCGTAGGCTACGAGCCTTGTCCTCTGCATCCCTGTGTTCTGTCCTGCCCTCCGCTTTGTTTCTGGCAATCTTTCTCAGAGTAAAGCGGGCCCAGCCGACATTCTCCTTTTGGAGCTGATGGGGGCTTCTGTTGGAGCTATTCGGCTGATCCAGATCTATGATGCCATTAGATTGGGTACTGCCCTGTGGAAGAAACGACCCCTTCTCTTCATAAAGGTCACTTGGGAATTCGGATTTCAAACGACGACGCCAGGGAGAACTCTTCAGATCTTGGAAAACCAAGGGCACAAGTTAGGATAGGAAAATATGACAATATGTTACTAACCATCATGGTCAATTGTACCATCGTCCTGTTCACCCTTTATTTTCTCCCAGGAGCAAGGATTCTGATTCATTTCGACAGAATTAATTCAATGATGTGCTTTGATTTACAAATCAAATCAAATAACACGCAAATCGTAAAAAAGTCCCTAAAAAATACAACAAATTACACCCATAAATATTTAAGCCAGATGGTGGAGTTCCCTGATATAAATTTAGTTCTGCCTCAAACCATAGACCATTTGAATACATTACAGTTTGAATCCTAAATATTTAAAATTAAAAAAAATATATATCTTTTAAAATTACTAAAATACAAAGGCGCGTAATGCTTTTTTTTGCATATTTTTTTCGATTTTCTTATCCCTTATGTATATTTGCAGAACATCATCTTTTAAAGCTTTACACGCATTTATATTGGGGGAGTTTATCGTCCAATAAGTAGGTCTTAAGTTAACATATCCATCATAAATAATAAAATATAAGAATATTTTATTCTGGGAACTAGGAGAAGTTATTATCCATAATTTCAATCTCCACTAACAATATCGTTTTACAACGAATGCATTTAACCATTTATTTTGCTTATGTACCGCCTTTAATCATACATGGCTTTAGGAATTTGGTGCAGGATAATATTTTGGCAACCTTTCCACATTACTGCCCCATAATCAAAGTTCCAGATAATAGCTTCTGAGTGTCGTTGTAAGAACAGAACCTCTATGAAATGGCAAGCACAAAAATTAAGGTTTGTCAAGTAACCAAACAACTGGCCACTAGCACAAACGACCACCTGATCATATCTTGCGAAACTATTTATATGAAATGGTTTGGATTGTTATCGCCTCATCTGAATTCGCTTAATCGTATCAAGAATCGATTCTTGAAATAAAACAATTGAAATAAAAGGGAAAATATAATAGAAACTTACAGAAACTTTAAAATAAATGTATTAAAATGCGGTATATATACATTTCCAGGTTTTTGGCAATCATCCACTTGTTTCAGTTGCGAAAGCATTTTACATGTGCATGACCTGTTGTAAGTTAAGAAATCCCCCGCTGAGTAAATGCACAGATCGTAATGTCGTTAAAAGTATAATAGTACCTAAGAGTTAATTATCATATTGCCCGCTTTATCCTCCTACAAATACAAGCCGTAATAATCGTCAGATGCTTAGTTGTCCACCACGTTCATGTCGAGGAGAAGTTTCTTGGTCTGCAGATCGATGAGCCGGCGCTTGGCCCTGGCCAATTCGGCCATTTCGTTGTAGTATATCGTCTCCGCCTTAAGCTTTTCGTCTAGCTGTGTGGAGGTTTCTGCCAGTGACGCGCTATCCGGCGGAATCATGTTCTGCATTTCCGCTGGTTCCGGCTCGTCGCACCTGTCCACAACCACGGAATCAGAGTTTTCCACCACGTACTCGTAGAAGGGTTCCTGCAGCGAAATCGAAGTGACCTTGAACCAGAGAGCGAAAATATGTAGAATGTGAGTCGGTTGAAAGCCCCGAGACAAACCTCTTCGTCCAGGTGATCGGCAACTTTCTCGATGATGCTGTCAACATCATCAAAGTTGACCTTTTCGAGAGGATCAGCGGCCTGCCGTCGCTCCAGGCTGCCAAATACCTCCTTTTTGGGCGTCAACAAGTGCTGGTGCGAGTGATTCAGGGTCTTGGCCAGATTGTTGTGTCTCCTGACGATGTGGCGCATCAGATTGGAGGACGAGTGTTTCGAGGAGAGCGTTTTCCCGCAGTGCATGCACTTGGCCATGAACTCGGAGATGCGGATGAAGTGGGCCCACAGCTTGTTGTTCTTCCCGATCACCTTGTTGCGCATCTCCACCTCATGGTTGTGACGCTCCATCTCCTGCTGCTCCCTTTTCACGCCCATTATGCCGCGCACCGCCGACTTGGTCTCACCCTCGCCCTCTGCGAGCTCCATGCTGAGATCCTCGGAGACGGAGGCCTCCAGCTCGTCCTTGAGCTCCGCCAGCATCTTGCCCTCCTCGCCGGCGAAAATGGTGCGGGCCAAGAGCTTATGGTTTCGGATCAAATGGCGCGTCAGATTGGAGGAGGTGTGCTTGGAGGACAGTGTTTTGTCGCAGTGCTTGCACTGTACTATGTATTCGGTCAGGCGGTGAAAGTGCGCGAGAGCCTTGAAGTTTTTCCCAACCATAGTTGCATTAGCAATTCCGGGGGCAAATCCTATCGACGCCTTCGGCAGCTCCTGGCCCACTTGCTTGCGATTGTCGCGTTTATTTATCAAATTGCAATTATTTTCGGTGCAAAATAGTGCTGGAAGAAACATCGGTTCCCATTCGATACTATCGATTATCATTTGCTATCTAATAACGTCGATCTGGCAGCTCATTTAACATAAAATCTTGGAACAGTGCTGTCAGACCAATCGTCAATGGGAATGTTGCCAGATATTTATTTAAAACTGTCTATTTTAATTATTTTCTGTGAACATTAAGTAGTTAAGCTTAGTTTAGGTACATCATTTTTTAATTTCTACAATTAAAAAAAAACTTATCAATTGACACTATATTTATTATAAAATAATATTTAAGAAATATATTGTTCACTTTTGAATATTGTAATTTACAATAAAATAATTTTAATCGTAACGGGCCTTAGGCTATTGGAAAAATTGTATGATTTAATATTTAATTTAATTCGTTTTTATTATTTATTTAATTTATTTGACAGCACCTTGTGTACTGTTAGGCGCAGAGTTAACAGAGCGGAGTTACCACTCTGCAGCAAATGTCAAAAAGATAACCCCACTTTTTTGACACGAGGTGCTGTGCGTGTCTTTTCCTTTCTTTCTCGCTTTTTACTCGACCATGGGTAAGTCAGCTCTCGCATAATACGGCGAAATATCAAGAAAATGGGCTGAAATTGGCCTGCAAACATCATGAAAGTGTGCACAAAGTACGTCTACAACCGCATCCACAAAGCGGCAACTGAGAATATGTGCATTTAACAAAATATAAGTGAAACTAACTTGCGCGTGCAATACGGCTGTTTTGAGTGCTCCAACAACGTGCCCATGTTCTTGGTTTTTCGGTTAGACTTCTGGTGATCTGTACTAATTTGTTATTATTTTCTGATACCAGGTATTAGCCGCGATAGTGCACACAAACGCCGGGCAACCGGAGGCAAGCGCAAGTCGCTCCGCAAGAAGCGCAAGTTCGAGTTGGGCCGCCCCGCCGCCAACACCAAGGTAAAGACAATCCACCGGATAATCCCTATACCTATAATCTAGAGATCCAATTTGTCATACTCCTAGTGTGGTTCCTTTCAACTCTTTCTATTAACTTCAGTATTTTCAGTGTTTTTAAACCATGCACATGTTTGTATGATTAATGCATTATATCTTTGATTACTTTATCAATAATATTCAATACATTGGAACTTAAGTCTTACACTGACACAAAAGAATTAAAAACGTTACCAAAAAAAAAAATTGATTGTCGTTAACCTTACTCAATAATATGTTTGCAATAAGTAGGGGTTTATCTTAACTGATATCTCTTTTTTTTCGACACTGTCCCCAGGAGTATAAGAAAACTGGTTCTCAGATTTCCATACAATATAAAGTGATGTTAACGCGTGTCAACTGCAATTGTGCTCTCGAGCACTCTTCTTGATGATTGAAAAGCTTTATGTTCGGACTACTGATTATAAAACTATTTTTATAACTCCTTTCACCTACTGTCAAGAAAACGTGGACTAACCCACAAATCTTCCCTGCTTTCAGCTTGGCTCCGGCCGCGTCCACAAGGTGCGCACTCGTGGTGGTAACACCAAGCTCCGTGCTCTGCGCCTGGAGACCGGCAACTTCGCCTGGGCCTCCGAGGGTGTCGCCCGCAAGACCCGTATCGCCGATGTGGTGTACAACGCCTCCAACAACGAGCTGGTGCGCACCAAGACTCTGGTGAAGAACAGCATCGTGGTGATCGATGCAACGCCTTTCCGTCAGTGGTACGAGGCGCACTACGTTCTGCCCCTGGGACGTAAGCGCAACCCCAAGCACGCGCAGAAGGAGGATGAGAACGACGTGCTGACCAAGAAGCGCAGCGAAAAGGTCATGAAGAAGTACCTGGAGCGCCAGAAGTACGGCAAGGTCGAGCAGGCCCTCGAGGATCAGTTCACCTCCGGCCGTATCTTGGGTGTGTATTTTTGCTTGCTCAAATTCAAATCCCGTTTAAATGATGTAAAAACCCTAGCGATCCAGCTACTTTATTGCATCGATCTTGTTTTAAGAAAGATGCAAGCCTGTTGGGTGTGATTCGGCTTGTCATAGTTACTCTGATTTCATTACTTAACAAAATTATTTATTTGAAGTTAGTTGCCTCTATCTAATTTTATATTGTTTTTAACTTCCAGCTTGCATTTCTTCCCGCCCTGGACAATGCGGTCGCTCCGACGGCTACATTTTGGAAGGCAAGGAGTTGGAATTCTACCTTAAGAAGATCAAGTCTAAGAAATAAAGGCACTAGATAAGCTTGCAAGACATGATTTGCAAAGAAAAACGGAATAAAACAACTTGTTTTTATAGGAAGTGCATTTTTGTGATTTTTTTCTTGCAATTTGCCAGGTGACAAAGACATGACATCCAAAAGTCATGTGAATGTGTTGTAGAAAAATTAAATCAAATAAATGCAGTTAGAAAAGAAAACATTTTCGTGGATAGTGGAGAAGGAGACTCTCCCTTAAATGTCTATTGAATTTTCTTTTCATAAGTATGATACAATAATACGTAATTATTAACAATAGTTTAAATATCATTCATATTGGCTATAATTACACAACGCAAATAGGATGGTGAATCCCATAAAGTACAACAAATTCATGTAAATTTGAAACTGCCAATGACAATCTGTGGTTAAATTTTCATCTTATTCTGCTGTCATCTAAAGTTCCTAATGTTCGAATAGCATGGTCATCACGGCCATTAGCGCAATGCCAAATATCAGTGCTAGTAGCTGTTTGATAGACTCCTTCCGCTCCTCTTCCTTCAAGAGATCAGGTAATACTGTGACCAGGGCAATGTGCAGAAAGCCTCCGGCGGTGAACGGCATGATCCACGAAGTACGTGCCTCTGTAAATGTAAAGATAAGTTCAGTTGGTTATCACTTGGAAATCCCCTTTAAGCTTACCCATGGCCGAAGTTACGCCGGAGCCTCCGATGGCTACCAGAGCCCCCAGAAGGCCAGCTCCCGCGGTTAGAAGCTGGGCACGCGCTGCGTCCCAGCGACTGAATCCGGATCGAAGCAAAATAGCGAAATCCCCTACCTCGTGCGGAATCTCATGCACTGTAAAAATTTTCAAGTTAAACTTATTTCTCTCTTAAGGGTTCCTAAAATACTTACACAATATGGCAAATGTTGCCAGGATTCCATGTCTGAAGGATACCAAAAAGGATCCAGCCACGGCTAGACCGTGCGTAAAATTGTCAATTGAGTTGGCCAAGAGGTTGAGATACCCAGCCACTTTCTTTGGCTGTTCTTTCTTCTCCTTCGACTTCAGCTCCCGTTCGCGGAGAAAGCACACTTTATCCACATCTTCGATATCGCAGGCACCGCCACAACTCTCGGAGGACTCTCCTTCAGGCATTTTTCCTCCATGTCGACGCAATAGGCAGTTAGCTATTTCAACGCACTTGGGCTGGGGATTTTCCTCATCCGCGCTGGCGTAGCCGGAAAATATTTTCTCTACTATTGTGAAGATAAGTATGCCGGAAAGGACCCAAAGACCTGACCGCAAAGATGGGTGACTAGATGGATCTAATGAAAAGGCACTCTATTAAAATCAAATTTAAACTTTAAGGTTATCATATCTCACCTTGATTATCGCCTTCCCAGGCTTCTGGCAGCAAATGAAGGAACACATCACCCAGAAGTCCACCGACTGCAAAACTTAAAAGAACTCGCAGGAGCTTTGATTCCCCAGCTGGATGACAAGAAATGAGTTACGATTGAAACTATAATATGATGTATTTTAAGTGGGAAACTTACGATCTTTGTACCCTTCTTTTGCCATTTTTTCCTCCGTAGGAATGATGATCAGCGGGAATATGCCGCTCAGACCGATCACTACCGATCCCAGCAGAGAGAAAACCCATGGCGTGTACTCAAAGCTTTTAAAGTACTCGGGCATGTACTGATCCATAATGTTTGAGTATATCATGGCGAAGTGTTCATCGAAGAAGCTGCTATTGGTGGTCATTTTTGGCTGCTTTCTACGGCTACTTATAAGCTGCTTTGTGTTGGTACTAAGTATATTCTTCAGTCACTACTTCTCATTTCCTGTGCCTTGTAAAGGAATATGTGTCGTGTGTGACGACTTGAGCCAGCTAAAAGTCGAAAATTAATTTTTTGTTACTTAAGAAATGGTAGTTAACACGTAAATTTTGATCGAATACGAAGTCGAGCGATTAGTTTTCCTAAATCCACCACCTGGCAACTAACTCATTGAACAACTAGATGTGTTGCTCAGTATCAGACATTCGGTGATGGGAAAATCCTTTAGATATGGACAATGTCAGCCATAATCAATATAGGGGCAGCAAAAACTCCCAACTGGGCCTGTTGTCATGTTCGATAAGCAAGTCTCTGTAAAATTTAAGCATAGCGGCTTAATGTGACTAGATGTTTTTATAAGGAACAGCAGTCTATCAAACTAAGACCATTGCCCGATAGTTTATTCGTCAGGATGAGTAGGCGTGTCCTTCCTCACAAATATCCTATATTTGGATAACATCCATATCACAGAAAACCATTAGACATTATCCTAACTATCTTTTTAGATTTTGTTCAATTTTATTTAGCAGAATTATAAATTTATTAGGAGGAATAATACAAAAGTAATTTGGTCGAGTAAGAATTCCCAAAGATTTTTTTAAATGAATACATACAATGCAATTGTTAGTTATGATAAGAGTCTAAATATACAATAGGTTAGTTTTACATCCTTAATTATTTAAAATGTGATTGAATACATTTGCTCACATTCGTTGTTCTAATTCGAGTGTCACAATTATAATTCACATTTAAAGATTTGATAATCTTGCTTAACTGTTTTATAATGACAAGAAAAATTTGTTAAGTCCTTTCAGTAAAAACGAGCAAGGGTAAGATAAATATTCCTTGTAAATCACCCTTTTAAAAACCATAAATTACACTTATATCACCGTAAACAAAGCCACAAATATTTCCAGCAAGACGGAGCCAATTGCCAAACTCGATAACCGTAGCCTATAATGTGCACAAACTGACTAAACGAAATTTCAGAAGACGCTGGTCTAGAACGCCCACGTCAAGATACTTTGTGTTTCCATTTGATTTCTGATTTGATGTGCACGATGCAGCTTAAACTGTTCACTTTTTCTAGTGATAAGATTACGATGGCGCTGGAGTGGTTCGATATTGGCGACTTTGTTAAACGGCAATACTATACATGTGTATTGGGGAATCGGGAGAATATGTTACTGCCACCGTCTCAAAAATGCTCGCAAGAATTGTGACTATGCCTAAAGTTGGAGCCCCACAAGCGATGCGAAAGACAAACCCGTGAGTAAAAAGAAAATACTATTAACTATGGCCGACTCTTATCTATCATAGTCTTTGTCATTGAACTATCACAAAGCAAATTATTTAGATTAGATTTAGTCGTCGGGTAATTACATGAAAATGGAGAGGGCGGCTAGTCCGCCTGAAGATCTTTATGACTTAATCTAAGAGGCTGTAGAAATAAGTGAATCATCAAAGACTTGTGGATTCGAAATGCATCTATTAAAATAACTTTTGTAGTCGCATCATTTCTGTTAACATGAATTCTATAAAGCTAAACTGTTTTCAATATCTTAGAATTTACTCTTGCTAATTTAACTGTGTAATTACAATTACACCATTTCAAGACAATCTTTGCAAACTAAGATCGCAAAAAAATCTTAGAATTTAAAGACAATTTAAAAAGCTTTGTTAAAAACTGTCAAAATTATTTACTAGGAAGCCGCTCAAGATTTTTTGTATTTATCAGTTGATCACTTGAATAAATACCCCAATTTCATCACAATAACTGAGGAGTATGTATTTAGCTGTTGAACTCTATATTGTATTGTATTTTTCGGGCGACAGTCTAGATTCAGAAAAGAAAAAAAGTTGGAGCGGGTTCTTTCCGGTAATCCTATATACATATATATATATATCCCAAATTTGCACAGCACATTATATTTATACATAAGGCAGAATATTTTTTTTTTTACACAAGTCGAGGACAATAGATTTCTTCTGCGGTTTCAATTTGATTTGTGGCGTGTGGGTATTTGTATACTTTTCAACTGTTAACACAATACAGTCACTATAACACACTTGACTGTCGCTAATGCGGAAATTTATGCTACAAGCTCCACAAGTAGTGTTATCGCGTCGGTAACTAAGCTCGTTATGGGGAGAAATCGTCATCTACATTCGTTCTTATAGAAATAATTAAAATAAAAATTGAATTGGGGGGTTCCAAAGCTAGCTGCATCAATAAGTTGGATCAAATTTGTGAATTTGTAACTGTTACTCACAGGCAAATCAAATGTGAATCATTATTGTCGCCAATAGTGCCATTTTTTCAATGGATCATCAAAATGGCAGAGATTATTTTGCACGCTGCACTATATAAGAGACATGGCGGAGTGAACAAGCTTTAATTATCAATGAAAACGTGTGGATCACAGAGTTTAAGTGAGAAACTGGTTCCCTTTATAGATAAGACTAGCATATGACCAAGATATATGTACATTCTGCTTTTTAATATGCATAAACAAAGAATTGATAGCTCTTTGCATTGACATCGATGTGAGGGGGCGGTAAATGGATCGAAAATATAAACATGTGTACTTTCCCTGCCTTTACTCAAGCTTCAACCCTGCAATACTCATCATTTATGCATATATTTGTCAACACTGTAAACCCCTTTTTCTGAGGAAATTCTCTGTTTTGGTTTCTCTTCAATCTTTATAGGCTGATAATGTACTTGTAAAACCACAACTACTGTATACCACATGTGTATATACTTCTTATTTACCAACATAGAAAATCAAAACCCTTCGATTCTCCATTAAAATTATTAAACAAGATTGAAGCCGCGAAACCAGTTTGCAAAACAAGTTATCATTGTTTTGTTGTTTAACGAACTCTAGTTTATTTGTTATTCTATATGTATGAACCACTGATAAAGAGCAATACACGCATATTATAGTGCTCAGCGCTCAGATTTCAGATTAGATTTATAACTGTTGAAAATTTGTCAAATATGGCCGCTATAAGTGACGTGTGTATGATAATCTTATACTAGGTTAGTTATGCCGCATGCTAAAAGCTCATTGCGGAAGTAGGAAATTTAACTATAGTGTACAATATTTTCTTAATAGATATATTCAAATAACACATTGTTTTTAATATTTGTATTGTTTTTGTGTTAAAACAGCAATTGAAATCTTCGACAATAGAATTCCCGAACATTTATGTAGCAGTATTGAGAACATATGTACATATGTGAAAACATGTTTGTTTGCATGCGTATATATGTATGAAAGTGATAAGAAACATTTAGCTGGATTTATATACGAATATTTGGATTTATTGTTCCTTTTCTTTATGTTACAACGTAACAAATTCATATAAATATATAGTACATTTATACGTAATTGTTGAATTTTTTTAACACAATGAAGTAAAATTGTGTCATAATCATAAAGTTTCTACATATATCCGGATTACTATGCAGTTATTTTTACCGTAGTTTATATTGCAGCAGGAACGGGTTAACGTGCTCTTATCAATTTTATGGTTGCGAACGATACCCAAAACTTTCGGTTTTGTTTCTATTGGCTTTTGTGTGGCCGCGAAATTGTTTGATAAATTACTTTCCTATTGCGTAGTAGCGATCATTGGCACCCGTTTTACTCCGCAGTAATAGCTCGGATTCACTTATATATCGTTTGGGCTCTTCCAAAAGTTAAATATGTATTATCATGGCCCCGCGGAATTCACGGGTTTAATACCTTCGCACCGCGCGTCGCTTTACTGAAAGTTACAAGCTCGCCAAGACCATATGCATTTATACATTTGTTTACTTTGTTCGAGTGCCGTGCGGAAAATACAATAACAACAACATTGTGCATTTGTGATGGAAAAATAAAACAAAATGTCGAAATATCGATAGCTTGTGAGGAAACTTTCGTGTCCTACGTTTATCACAGACCCAAACCAATGTAGAAAACTATAATATTAGAGGGGAATTCCCGAAAGGCGATATATTGTCCTTCAATGAAAATTAAATTTTATTGCAAAAGAAATTGGCCAAATCAATACTATTAAAAAAATAATTATTATAAATATAAAAATATAATAATAATAATTGGAAATTAAATATTCCTTTTTTATTTCATGAAAGTCGATATTATAGACCACTTAATATATTATCATAGCATCTATAAAAAAATTAACTCATTTAAGTAAAGTGCTAAACACCGTACAGCTTTACAATTATGTCTCTATATTCGGCAACAATATTAAATTTTCTTCAGCCTTACATATTTTTTATATAGAAAATTGGTCTTTAAGAAGATTTTTATATAAAAGTATTTCAATGTATTTCAATCAGAGCGAATAAAAACCCCATAATAAAATCCCATAATCCCATATTCGTAGCTTATTCGTTTAAATACGCGCCCATTTAATCACTCGTGTCCGTGTCACGTTAAACAAACCTGCCCATCCTTAGCTAAATCGATTGTTCATGAATCATACCCAATGTTATCGAACACATTATTGCATATTTGACACCACTAGTATTTACGCGTATCAAGCGTAAAACTCAATTAAAAATTGATTTGGACTCAAATTAACAGTGTGATTATGTTTATTAAGTACCAGGCGATAGCAAAATGTTAAATGCCGTAGATTTAGCTCTAGTGCGGCAGCTAGTGACGTCACACAAGTAGAAAGCAACCAATAAATCAGTGGGGCGCCGCAGAAACAAAAGGGGAATCAATAACAAAAAGGAAAGAAAAACGTAATTTTGTGAACAATTTGCATACGATTGGGTGGTTAGGTAATAGCGATAGCCATCAGAAACGCACAACACCCAAAATGAGTAAGCTGGAAACGGACTCGGACAGTTCAGAGGAGTTTTTCGATGCCGAGGACACTACGCCCAATCGTCATTCGACATTATGGTGGGTATTTGTGAGGTACTCTTTCTTAAGCTCTATCTAAATGATCCCACTTTCAGTCGAAAGCTACCTCCTGAGGTTGTACAGGAGTTCATATTTCCCGATCCCGCTGTCAAAGTAAGTGCGGCAGCCTCCTCCGACAGCGATGCGACGCCCATTGGCGCTGGAACGCCCGCCACTCGGAGTCCCACCAACAGCCTGGGTGCCCGACTAAAGCAGCAGGATGCGGGGTTGTTCGTTGAGCCCAAACCCGTGGCCGGATCAGTAAGTGGATGGGGTCCAAATGAAAGGTCTTAGTTTCCGTTCTGCTAGACCCAGTTATGATGTCATCGGATAGGGCAGTGATTTATCATCTATGGCCTTGGGAAACCATTTTCATACGTCAAAAACCCTCATGCAGTTCACATGAAATTTAGTTTTTTTTTGTAGAATTTTATCTAGCTTTTGTTGTTATTGACTTGGCACAACTGAACTGTCTTTCGTAAATCCAATATTTACCATATTTGTGTTTTTAAATATAGACATTTTCCTTGTGTATTCCTTTTCCACCCAGTATAACATATACCAGTACTCATAGTTATTATCAAAGTTAAACGCCATAAAATGTCTAATTGCTCCATTGGCGAACTTTATGAAAATATTGTGTCACCTTTGAAGAAATAGATTAAAAACCGACATGATATAGACTTTGCCCAGTTGTTATTTCCGAAAGCGAAACCTTTTAAATGTAAAAAAAAATGAAGCAGTTATTTTATAAAATAAAGTAGTTTTTTTGTTTATTTCGTGTTCACTATAACACATTCCACACTCACGCAAAAAATTGTTTTCATGGTTATATAGACAATTACCCATCTACCCTCTTTGCATAGATGATTTTCGAAAATTATAATTCGGTGGTTTTCATTTTTCACTAGTTAAGTTTATTTGCAACATATTTATACATATGCCAAAAAACACTATCTAATGAATAATAGCCAAATCACCTCCTTAATTTTGTGTCCATATTTGTGTTCTTTACTTTCATATTTTCTCCGCCTCATTTCGTAAATCCTACGAATAAAAACAATACCCATCTTTAAAAATGGAAATCAACTTAAACTTAAATCTCGACCAATGTTAAATATGCATACGTTCAAAAAATGACATAAATATCGCATATAGTATGGTAGACAGCGCTTTCACGAACTACGTCAGTGCATGCAAAACGATGAAGATGATAATCCAGGAAATACACTCACACCTGATTCTCAGGTATACATTTTTGTAATCTAGCCTGTTTGCTCAGCTTTTCCTTGCCATGGTTCTTCCAGGTGTACTTACGATTTCAATTTAATTTTGCAGAATAGCTCAACGGATGGCATTTTCACCAACCGCTCGTCGCATCCGTTTAAAGTCATTGAGACCGATACGATGAGCATACAGAGCATGACATCACTGGGTCGCGTGGGCCGAATTTTGGCGGGCAGCATTGATCCATCTGGTGAGTAGATATGTGCTTTGCAAGAAAACAAAGCAGCCGCTGACACTCTTATTTCATCTGATCCCAGCTATCAGCATAGATCGCGAGTCTCTAGCCTCCTTAAATGTCCAGCAGCAGAAGCAACAGGCCCAGCAGCAACAACAGTCGCTGCCTGCATCGTCTACTAACTCTAACACTCCGCCAAGCACAGGAAACACTTCCTCTGGGATGAGCACACCCAGGGTTTCGCCCAAGCATCAGCAGAGCGGTCAGGAGGCAGCGGCTACCTCGGGAGGGATTCCAAGTGCTTCGTCCTCCACACAATCCTCATCAACTGGCGCCATAATGCTGCAGGAGCCGGATGTGATAGCAAGCACTAAGCTTGCCCAGTCCAAAACCACTGATTCCATCACCTTATCTGGTCCCGTGGCGCCACCTCGAAGAAAAAAGAAGTCTCGAAATTGTTCCATTAGTTCCTCGGATCAGTACAGTTTGCCACCGGCGGACAACGAAGACACCGATAGTGATACCCGATCTGTGAAGAGTGTGCAGGGTCTTCAGCAAAAGTTGCGAGATGACTTTGTCATGGAGTTTGAGAGCTCCCTAAATAATGTAACCCCTTCAACCGCTAGCAACACATTGACTTGCTCCTCAACTAATACGATTGTCTCGGCTTCGGCCTCGACTGCGGCAGCATCTTCGTCCATGCCATCGACAAGTGCAATTCATATGCGTACCAATGCCGCTTCGATAACAATTGGTGGACCAAAACCAACGCAATCTCTGGGCAGCAGTTCAACGTCGGTTCACTCAAAGCCAAGTCCATCGAACTCGGCGAAGAGTAACTCGGCACCAGGAAGGGTTAGGTAAGTTACTAACATTAAGCAGCATGCATGCATGCAGAAAGGATATTTACATACAACTATCTCTTCTAGTTCCATTGATCCAAATCAGGGTCTGAACCTGTATAAGGCTATTCAGGGGGGTTATGTGGTCAAACCACGCGATGAGGCCAGCAACAAGGCACAGGGTCCGTCCCAGGATGAAATCGAGCGCATCGAGAAAATGCTAATGGAGAACGCAAATCGACCAAAACTGGCGGGAACGGGATCCAACAGCTTGGGCAGCTCCACACGGTATGTTATCTTCATTAATGTTTTACTTTTTGTTTATTCTCGAAATCCTGAATTTCCCACAGCTATCCCGGTTTCTGTCGTGGTGTTACGGACAAGGAGCGTCGCAAGTCCGCTGGCGACGAGGATGAACTCAGGCAGATGAACATTTATGTCCGCACGCGAACCAGCTCTGGCAAACAGCTGACTGACTTTGAAATCCTAGAACAAGTTCCTGTAAAAAATTTAGATACAGGAGAAAATTTGCCACTATCTGAAATGCGTTCACCACCAGTGCCTGAGGGATGGAATCCGCTGTCGCTACACATTCTAAAACTGACCTCCCATCTGGAGGCAATACAGAAGGAGTCTGACGAAGAGAGTGTGATCGGCATTCCGCCTAGTATCGAGGGTCAGCAGCCCGACGAAGAGGAGCTGGAGGCGGAGGATGGCAGTCGGCTAAAAAAGAAGACGGCCAGGATTAAACGCTTCTTCGGCACCACAATGCGAAAAACGGTGGACAAGGCCAAGTCGATTGCGTCAGAGGTGTCGCATGCGCGGCACAAAGAGGATGTGGCTGATATTGTTGATGCTATGAATCCCGAGCAGAATATTAAAATCAAGGCTTCATCGTCCAACAAAGGTCCCTACGAGTTTACCAAACTTCAGCATGTCCAAGATTTAAATGGCGAAGACAGAGGTGCTGTGTGGTGCATGAAATTCAGTTCCTGCGGACGGCTTTTGGCCACTGCTGGACAGGACAAGGTGCTAAGGATTTGGGTTCTTAAAGATGCTTATCCGTTTTTCCAGGTAATTTTAAGATAAACAATCTTATTTAAACAATTTTGTAATGCGTATTATCTCTTCTTAGGATATGCGCAACAAATACAATGCTGACCAAAAATCCTCGCCTACGCCATCCCAGGAGTCTCTCGTCTCGCAGCATTCAGCGGAGGAAGCCATTGCCATGGCCACAGCCGCCGAAAAATGCCCTGGTCCATTCATGCCGAAACCTTTCTGCACCTACAATGGACACACCTCTGATCTACTGGACGTTAGCTGGTCGAAGAATTACTTCATTCTGTCAAGCAGCATGGACAAGACTGTGCGGCTCTGGCACATATCCAGAAAGGAGTGCCTTTGCTGTTTTCAGCATATCGATTTTGTCACCGCTATTGCGTTCCATCCACGCGATGATCGCTACTTTTTGAGTGGCAGCCTCGATGGCAAGCTAAGGTTGTGGAATATACCCGACAAGAAGGTGGCTCTTTGGAATGAGGTAGATGGCCAGACGAAGCTTATAACGGCTGCCAATTTCTGCCAAAACGGACAGTTTGCTGTAGTGGGAAGCTACGATGGTCGATGCATATTTTATAACACGGATCAGCTGAAATACCACACGCAAATCCATGTGCGCTCCACCAGAGGCAAGAACCGCATTGGCCGCAAGATCAGTGGCATTGAACCGATGCCCGGAGAGGACAAGATTCTAGTAACCTCTAACGACAGCCGAGTACGTCTTTATGATTTGAGGGATTTAAACTTGTCCTGCAAGTATAAAGGCTATTTGAATGAATCCTCCCAAATCAAGGGATCGTTTAGTCACGATGGAAAGTATATTATTGCCGGATCCGAGAATCAATGCATCTACATATGGAAAACAAACCATGACTACTCTAAACTCAGCTCGGTGGGTAACATTAAATCATTTGTTTTAAATAAAATTATATTGCCTATTTTTGTACCTTTAGGTTCGACGTGATCGCAGCGATTTCTGGGAAGGCATTAAAGCACACAATGCTACGGTCAATTGTGCCATATTCGCGCCGCACCCGGAGGCTATCATTAAGCCCGAACCGGATGAAATTTCGAATGAGAAGGTGCGTGATAATCCATCCAAATTCCATTCTTTGGACTTCAATAAAGTACTTCTAATGATGGTGTTACTTATTGCAGTTAGCTCACAATCAGCCGGATCCACTGGTCGAGCAGCACAAAAAGGGATGTGGTTATGTGTTGGTCAGCGCCGATTTTACTGGCGCCATTAAGGTCTTTATCAACAAGACGAAGCCGAAACACAGCAGTCTGCCCTACACGGCAATTGCGGATTAGTCTGTAGGCAGAGGATGTGAAAAATATTAGAGTAAAAGTAAAATATTATTTTTGTATTTTTGACATTTTGTATCGTTAGTAAGTAGCGCCATCACTTATTTATATTCATAATAATTAATAATTTCGGTCTGTCCCACACCTATTTTATTCCCATTCTAAAAGTTGTTAACAATTGCTGCTGGCGCGAACTGTTTAATCTTACGGAAAATATGTTATGTATTTTTAACGCTGAGTGTGTGCATATGTGTATAGGTATTTGTTTAAAAGTTGATTATTTTAAAAGTCAATTGTTTATTGTTATGCCCTTGTAAGGTGAATTTTGACTGTACAGAAGCTTTGTTTTGATATTCTCGATTGCTATTAAATCTGTCCGTCTGGCCACAAGTCACCACTATGATATGATATCTATTAACAAGTTAACTACTGGCCAACCTCCAAGGGTACGACTCGGAATGCCGAATCGAATATAATTTATTTTTAAAGTCTTCGAACTTAATCTAACTTAATATAATTAACTTTTAAACAATATATATTTTGTGTAAAATAAAAATGTGCAAACAGGACATAAACTGCAACTTTAATTCTGCTAATTTTGTTTTATGATGATGGAAAGAAGCATGGTTTTGAAGTGCTTCTGGATTGGAGTATACCTAAACAATTCCCTTTGCTATTTAACAACAGCTTAACCTTCATATTTGGGGCTTCCTAAGGTACGTGCTAGTAAAAAGTACAGAAGTAAGCAAAGGTGGGTGTAATTTGATATTGGCAAGAGCTCTGCAGACATTTGTAAATCTTAGGTATTATAATTGCAAGAAGGGTTGAAATGTAGAGAACATGATGGAGTAAATGAAATGCAAAGAGGAGTGAAACAGACATTGCTTTAAATGGTTTGACTCCTGTTAAAACATTTGTTGGTTTCCTACTTTATTTGCATAGTTTGGGGCTGGCCGTCTACTTGCTAAATAATAAATGAGCCCGTTTTGCATGGTATTACCCCAAAAAACGATAGTCTCCCACATATAAACACATTGCTATGTGAGTCCAAAAATTAGATACTGACTTTTTAAAGAATTATTTGTGAAGGTCTCTTTAATTAGCAGTGACATTAAAAAGAGTTCCTCACAAGAAGAAGTACGAACTCGCAATGTGCACATTTATATGTAACATGCATTCATGGTGAATTACATCTGCAAAATCTGTTCATATACATAGGGGTGGCCCTGAGTTTTATACTTAACTTTTACTACCACCATTTTTAACTGTTTTTAAAATTAATCACTCATTTGTGGTCTTGCCTTTTGAAAATCTTTTCTTTAAAACAATACAAAGTTGTACCTTTTGTGTCGCCTTCTTAGAAACGATTCTGTTAAAAAATCTTATATGCTATGAATATATTTAGTTATTGTGATGGGGAAGTCGAATTTATAACAGGTCACGGCATTATACAAAATCTCTTTTAAGACTTTATTTCCAGTAAGGCTCAAAAGAAATCCCACGTTTAGTGTCTTACTTAACCCTTATAAATTGTATTAATGTTCCAAGGAATATGTTGTTATTGAGAACAGGTCGTATGAGTGATTTTTTGCGAATGAGTAATATATTAAAAACCTTAGGCTTAAGTTTTGCAATTTATTTTTAATGCAAACTTAGCTTATGGAAGTCCACCCTATGGTACATTCCCGAGTACTTGGACATGCAATCAATAAAGATTTTATTTTCGGAGTTGGGGTGGCGGGTGTTTTGTCGCGATGCGGCAACAACATCTGTTGCAACGCCAGACGACCCCCCAAAAAAACGAGCAGCAGCCAGACGCCGGCAAGCGGCGGACCTCATCATCAGCATACACCCGTTTCAAGAAGGCAATCAATGCACTTCTGGCCATGTGCCAAGTTTCTCTTCGGAAAACTCGGAGAGCCGAAAGAGAAAAACCAGAAACCAGTGTAAAAGAGTTGGTTTGGGTTCGGTTTCGGTTGAGAAGGTAAAGTAAATTAAAGTTCAACTCGTTTTGTTTCTAACTTTTCAAAACTCGAATTTTTAGGTATTTATTCGACGGTATTCTGTAACAAGTTAAAAGCAAAAAATACCGTCATTAAAGAAACATCAGTTATAGTTTTTAATTTTGTTTAATTAACTTATTTAGAAGAATTACTACTCCAAAGTTTAAATGGTTATTTCCAAATAAAGCTGGAAAGAGAATATTTTACATTAGGATTCATGCTTATTTATGTATTTTATTATATACAAAATCAAACATTTAAAATGGCAGATAGTACAGTGGAACAATGTTAATTTTTGATAATTAAGAGTTAAGACTTTGTACCATTTGGTATTCTTTTTTTTTGTGTGTTAAAATGTATTATTTTATAAGATACAAAAATATCTTCAGTTTTGCTTATCAATTTTACAAGGGATCTAGAGTAGCTCATAGTCTGCCTGCAATATCAACGAATCTTTAAAGTGCAGACTTTTCGAGTTTTGCCGCGTCACTCGTTTATCCAAAGCACCCACACTACCGCACTCTCACACACCCGCAAACACAAACACAAGCAAACACACACAGTCGGCCGTGTAGCAACAACAATATTGAGCAAGGTGCGCTTAACTGGCCGCTCTTTCGATTCGTTTTTCTCCGTTTCAGTTTATTTCTGGCTCTCGTGCAAGGCGCAACGTATAGCGGATACGTTATATAGTATCCGTATCGGTTCAAATCGGGACGGCTTTGTCTTTGTCTGCGTGTGTGTGTGCCTGAGTGTGGGTGTGTGAGTGTTTCCGATGCGATGTTTTAGCTATTTGAAGCGCAAAATGCAATATTTACTATTTGACAAACGCAGATGAATCACTAGGCGGCAGAACAAGTCATTAGAATTTCCCGAGATAATTTAAGTTTTTGTGCTTTTTCAAGAGGAACTGATCTTAAAATCCCTATATCATACTCCCCTGTCTTAAAAAATACAGCTCAGTGATTTATGTGTTGGTGTGTGGGTGCAGTGCATAAATAATATACATAAAATTTAAACAAATAAAGGCTGTTAAAAGATCGTAAACTGGCGACTTGGCAAATGCCGAGATCAGTGCTAAAGTGAAACTTCTTTGTACAAACAACAAAAATAACGTTAATTGCCAACGCCATTCTTTTAAACCCACTTTTAAAGTGGGTTCGTGTGTGTGGTTGTATATTTTGAGTGCCTATTTGTTTAATAAAACAATGCAAATACTTTGAATATCTGTTGTTTATAGTTTAGCTTATTCATATGTCTGTTTATGAATTATATGGCCTGACAATCTTACCCCTTTTAAGTGTGTACTAAGCGCTAGAGCTTAGTTAATTGATTTAACTAGCCTGTAACAGGCATACCTTTTTTCATATTTTGAAAAGAAGACATAAATCCCAATTAACCACAAAAAATCCTTTCATTTTAAAAACCAAAGAACCCCAGAGTTGAAGACATTTTAGATTGTGATAGAGCCATTAGATCGTTTATGGGTTTCAGACCTTACAATTCTTTTAAACATAATGAACAATTAAAATGGCTTGGCGGCATTCGTAGGCCCAAAAGTTTCCATGGCATGAAGTAGAGACACAAGACCAAAATAAACGGAACCCTTTCACTTTAAAATCCGCAGAACCCCAAAGATCGAGCGTGCAAATAAAGCGACGAAAACGAGTTTCGCTAAAGAGCAGAGTTTTGCAAAGCGGACATATTCCATATCGAATAACCGACCAATAAAGTGTTACTTGGCTGAATCCAACTAGCTCCGTTGCAGCGACGTGGTGGCCTATATTCAAAATAGATCAGAGATCGACGGCAGCTGCATCAAAAGGCTGGAGGAGATGAGGCGGCGATGAGGAGATCGCCATGTGAGAAGAGCAAAACTAGTTTCCCATTTGCGCGCTTATGCTAAGTAATAATAATAAATAAGCGCAGTCGTTGTTCGCCGTTCGAGAAGTGACCTAAAAATACTGGTTTCGAGTGCGGCTTGGCGTGAGAACGTGCAACATAGCTACTACCAATGGCCACAACCGCCGGATCCGCAGCCGTGGTGGTGAAGCGCCCCGGACCACCGGTTCCCCCCAGGCCCAAAGCGGCCCAGTCCGCCAATGGAGCACCACCGATCATCCAGAAGAAGCCCACCTTCGTGAGCCAACTGAGTGCGGTGGGGCGCACCTTGGTCTACAAATCACCGACAGTTAATCTGCCCAAGAAGCAGGCCCAAACCCAGACCCCCACAACGGCGGTACCAACTCCTCCGATCAAACCGCTGAAGCTACGTAAAGCTCCCGATGTGCCAACGGCCAAGCCCAGGGAGGCCATAACTTCGGTGGTCACGGTCAATCGTCATAACTCAATAAGCGTGATTGGGGGTTCCCCGCAAACCACGCCCCGCAAGGACACCCGTTTGAGCCTGGGAAAGGTGGACTTCGAGCGCGCTGGTCTTCAGCCGACCAGTCAGCCTTTACCCAGACCCCGGAAAATTGTGCAACTACCCGTGGCCACTCTGGATGTGGAGGATATACCAGTAGCCACTACCCACCCATCCACTGGGTTATTCAGAAGATCAAAGACCACCCTGGATGGCTGCCAAAAGGAGTCAACCCCCTCCCCACACAACGGAGGATTCCTGGCTGGTCGGACTGTGGAGATCAAGAACAACTTGAAGAATGCCGCAGAGCGTTTGTTCTCGGAGATAATTATCAATCAGAGCCAGAAACAGGCTGCCACCGATACCACCATTATAACCAAACACGAGGCCCTGAAACAGGAGGCGGATGTCCTGACCATCCAGTCTACGGGAAACTGCATGAGGATCAATGTGAATGGTGGCCAGTCCACCAGCACCATGAAGAGTTCGATTAGCGTGGGCAATACTCCGCAGAAGAAACAGGCCTTCCACGAGATGCTCATCTCGGAGCTGGCTGCCATGCGAAACAAGTCCTGTTCCCTGGAGCAGTTGCCAACCAAGTCCCTTTCGCCCCCGACCACATCCACACCCAAGAGTGTCATATCGCGCAGGCGATACAACTCCATCGATGATGCCGAGGATGCCGAGGACGTGGATGCGGACAACGTGGAGGATGCGGATGGAGATGTCGATGAGGAGGATACCCTGACTTATGCGGTCAACAAATCGCTGAAGGAAAACATTGGCAAAGAGGGAGTGTCATCGAGGAAGCGTTGTCCTTCGGGCTGCTCCACAGATTCGTCGCCCTACGGCACCGAGAGATCCCAACGCATCCGCACCTCGGATTGGATCGAGGTGGGCGACAATGGCACGCCGGTGACCTTAACCAGCTGCCACATCAGCCTCGAGGATTCGGGCATGGAGGACGAGGAGCGGCTGGACGACATGTCCTCGGGAGTGGGCGATAGTTGGGACAGCGTGAAGGAAGAGGAGACCCAGAAGCGTTCTCGCAACGGAAAACGGTGAGTTTTAAAAGCTATTTACGCAGTAATTTACAAAAACTTTAGGTGCATAAAACCACATCTAACTAAAATGTACGTTTAATATTCGAAAATCCCTCTTAAGACTTGCAAAATAAAATTATAAAATTACAGACTTCCATTATTTTTTGAGGTAGAATATTATCTTCAATAGTTTCCTCACCCAAACTTATTTTTCCAATGTGCAATTTTTTAAGTACTATTTTTAGAAAGGAAACTTTGTTTTATGCTCTCAATCAAGCGAGTAAATTAAGGAATATTAATGGGAATATTTTAATGATCAAAAATTGGATTATGTATTATTATCAGAAAACATAAATTTTTTTATGCCTTGATTTTTGCCTCATTAAAAATTTCTAACATTACCTTTTTTAATTTTCTTTGATTAACAGACTTGTATGATGAAAAATGGGTATTTTTGAGAAAATAAGTTAAGATCCATTACTACCACAATAAAAAAATTTATTGCCGATTATTTATTGCTAGTAAATTTGCATATGGTAAAAGAGAAGAAAAATGCAAGTTTCGTCTGCCAATAAACGGAAAACTTGTTAAGGTCTCGGTTAATGGGAGATAGAGTTAGAGGTCGTAATACTTTGGAACTGAAAATGACTTTGGCGCACCATATCCGATAGTCAGTATTAGCCGATCTCGAACTCGTTATTGAGCTACCGCAATTATTTCACCGAGTTTCGCTGGGCTCCATTGACATGGTTTTGATCGACCGTGCGCATCCCACGGAATGCCGAGCACCTCTCCATCTTCACGTGCAACTGGGGGCCACCATTGTCTCTAGCTCTCATCGCGCACTTTCGGAGTGAGATCTCTCACAGAAGCGGGCTTGGCTTACATTAATTTATCTGTGCTGACATCATTTCGAATGTGGTTTGTTGCATGTTGCACATTGCAGATTGCACATTGCATGTGCGAGCTTTTGGGCCCGCGATTGCCGCAAGTAGCCGCCGCAAAGGCTTGCGATATTAACAATTTAGGTTTACTCGTTAGTATTTTGAACAGCAGAATCGAAGTGGCCAAAAACCCGTTTTGAGGCGCTCTTTTGCGACTCGAAAGATTCGGATTTTAGCGGGTACACACAATGGGCCTGTGTTTATATTAACATATAAATACTTATATGTATTTCGCTTGCGGTACGTGTTTGTCGCCGCGAAAAGTGATTATCGTGACTCACAGTGCTTGGCATTTGCGCCATCGCACACACGACCAAGATACTTCATATATCGTGCATATATGTATGTTCCAATATTTGCTTATTCACACGAAGTATAGCTTTCATTGGCAGGCCATCAGAATGGCCGATAGAAGTTGCCTTTACACTGTCAATAAATCACGAGTTAATAGTCTCTAATCATGTGGGTTTCTCGTTAGAAAGTTGCTAGAGTTCGTCTCAATAAAAATCCGTTTCTGTGCTTATCTTCCGAAAAATTGATCAAATGCACTCAAAAAACTGCAATTTGAGTGGACCAAGAAAGTATAAGATGATTTATGATCCTAAGGTCATAATTTATGATTAATTAACTAATAAGAAAATGGTGGATTAAATGTTTTATGTAACAGGTTTTACTAAAAGCTTGATAATAGGTACATTTAGGAATTTGTATTATTCATGAAATATGAATAATACGCGGAGAAAATTAAATTTTTTCATGCACTACTCATTGCATTTTAATAATAATAAGACTCTGACTCTCTTTTCTCATGCAAGCATTTTGTGCCGATAATAATGTATTTGACTTTATATATATTACTCACTCAATCAATGCATATTTAAACGAACATTGTCGAGAAGTCATTTCCTACAGCGAGATGCAACTGGCAAATTGCATCTTTCAAATGCCTGAACGTGTAGATTGGGTCTTATGCATATGAGGTGGTTCACAGATAAGTGCAGTTGCATATACACATATATGTATAACTATATCTATATCTATATCTATTTCCATGGCATCGGCTGTGGCTAACTGTTGCAACTTCGACGCAAGCGTTATAAAATAAATTCAATCACATGGCGAAAGCAATGTTGTTGCACCAATCCCAACATGATTCCCCAGTTATTGCTCCTTCGATTTCAATTTGCATAATGGTTGCCGTTATCAAGAATGGTTTACGTTCGCGTTTACCGTTTCCTCGTTCTTCTATATATAGAATGCTTGCACTTTGGCTCACCAGTTTGAATAAAAGTCGTAAAACTTTTATTTAGACATTTCCGTGAATTTATTTCTGTGTTATTGCATACAAAAGTTTCATTCAGTCTTTGTTCGAGTTTAAAGAACTTAGCTAAGAAATTTTCTTTTGAAAACTGAGCTTAATTGTCATTTGTGAGCTATTATTAAAAGCGAAATGGAATGTTTGCATGTGGTAATGTCTTGAATAACGTCGACTGCAACTTGATTATTGCTTCGCATTGCTTGTTGGCACCAATCATTTTCCAACATCATTTTCTGGGAATTGCAAAGCGAATGGAAGCCAATCACAAAATGCAGATTCCGATTTACATATCTTAGAAATTTAATGTAAATGCAAGCCACTTTTAAAACCCATAACAAAAACTGAAGGCTTTTTTTATTAGCTGGTACCTCAGTTTGATTTTGGAGAGATTGTGTTCGGTCAAAAGTTCATTTATATTGAACAAGGGTTTCAGGTGATTAGCAGGCTTTCACCGAAGTTTTTTAAGTATAAACATATATTGGAAAATCGGTCAACAATCCATGCAGCGTTTATTAACATTTATTTGTTGAATAAAGCGATTAAAGCCATAAACCTTTCTAAATGGTATTTATGCCTTGGAATTACATATAGTATAAAATACTATACTGTAATGGCAATACCACAGACTTGGACTCACCCAAAAACTAGGCGCAGAAACACCTTCAACTACGATTAAAATCATGGCCGGTCCGGAGTCTTGATGGCTGTCAGCCACTGAGTAGTTTCAGGTGGCAGAGTTGTAATTTCTGTGTTTGCCAAAGATACACAAGTCAGGTTTTTGACGCTGTTACCAGTGTGAGAACCGTTAAAGTACGACAGGTGACTCGACAAAGCTCTCCAGTCGGCCTAACTGACTGACTTTCTGGCGTACGAGTATTTCTGCGTAATATGCTTCTGTTTCACTCGGTTAGCAGCTAAATATCCCAAGATGATGATGCGACAGATATCCAGAGTTCAACTACCCCTTTGTTCTCTCCGCAGGAAAGTATCAGGTCAATGGATCTTAAGCTGTCCCCACTACAACCTTTCAAAAAGAAACTTCTGGGAAAGATCAAGTCAATTAATTGCATGATTAGTGAAGTGTTAACCACTTGTACCAGAAATGAATGCCCAAATGAGTGTTACTAGTTTACAAGGTGAGGAATACAGACCAAACCACTCTCCAGTTGAAAACAAACTTTGCCAAAAAGTGGCCAAAATACCCAAAGACACTATAAACTTGATTTTAACGGAAAACAAAACATGCGGAAAAGCAGCCTGGACCTGGAAGCCAAAAGTGGATGATGTTTTTGGACTCTACTCCACTTCGTCTACGAGTGTAGGCTGACTGGGCTTACATAAACCGCAAACTTTGAGCACACTTTTATTTGTATGCTCTGTTACAGTTTATAAAGAAATTGGCAGTATAAGCTAATGACATAATCTAGGCTTTGAGTTAGGAAGTTGGGTTTACCTTCGATTTCAGGGTTTTATATATTTTTACCATTGAAATTTAGCATCTGCAGGAATACCCAGAATCGCAGCAGGGTTTAATGCACTTGAGTATAAGTTACACAAAGCTTTGTTTAACTTAATTTATTGATATTGTTTTCAATCGTAATAAAGGCCTTTCAGGCGAATAGATTCCATGTGTATCCGGCGAAGAGACCTCGTTTCACATTTAATTTGCCATCACTCTGCACTTGTGGTACCTTACTTGATTTTTTCTTTAATTTTTTAATGCCAACAACTCCACGCAGATGTCTGGCCAAAAATAGCAGTCTGAGCCAAGCTGGCGCAGATTTGTAGATTTGTATCTCAGGTGCTCGAGTATTGCCCAAGTTTCCTGTTCCGTTCGGTGCTCAAGTGGACGGATTTATTCGTTTGTGGTTGCCAAGCTGCACACTGAACATTTTACTTTCACATAAGGAAATTTTAAAAGCACATATGTTATATTTTTATTTTTTATTTATACACCTTCGTATCTTAAAGCTGGGAGAAAGATGTTGGGCACATTGATTTTTGAATCAGAGTTCATAGGTCTATCATAAGCCGCATAGGATATATTTGAATGTTTAAAAAACATCATAATATAAATAGTAAATTCAAAAATACTATTTTTGGGGTCAGGAATTTCGGCCTTATAAAAGAAGTCTATTGCTATTTTACTGATCGTACACGTTTAGGTGAATTAAATAAATGATTTAATTGTTCCTTTTCTTTTGAAAAAAGGTTACTATTGCTAATCCTTTATAACATTTTGAAATATTCAAAGATTTTCGACAATACCATTTTTGGATATCAGGGATTTTGGCCTTACAAACAAATGAGTTTAGAAAAACGTTACCTCCCTTACAAATTTGATTTGTTGATAATATCTTATAGCCTCTATAATGATCTAAATTGGTATACCACGATTGTTTTAAAAGGCAATTAATCATCGAAGCCACTCTTTCGTATTGTTACTTGTTGTTTTTAATGGGATCAATAGCGTGTCTTGCATATTTTGGGTATTGGGGCATTCTCAAAAGTGTCCCGCTCAGATTGCGGTGCTTTCGCTTTTGAGTTTCAGGCAAACAAAGTCTCAGCAGTGGCCTTATGCCGATATCATGCTATATGGGGCTTGAACATAGCTTTGATGAACAATCTGCATAAATTAAGCCATTCGTAGAGCTATTTGTAAGGTGGTGGCTATTGGCCGGCTTCGTTCTACTAATCAGGAAATCGAAATCAAAATTTCGCTTTTTGTTGGATTCGAAAGAGAAACCCGCGACTAATCGTATGCCGCACAACACAATTTATTTGGGTAACTAAACCGCTCTAGTCGGTGGTTCATTTGCATACTATTGGTTATTTGTTTAGAAACTCTTCAGGCAGAGGAGAAATAAAAGTTAGAAAATAGAAATTTATGGGCTCTGCGGTGAGTAGTTGGTGGGGTATTTTGAATGAAAGCGAAAACGTTTCAATATGAGCGATTTTGAGGTGCTTTTTATTTTCTTATTTTTTTTTTGGGAGTGGCTCACGTAGAGGGCGACAATACGTGAGTAACTGGCGATAATAACTCCTCGAAGACTTGTCCAACTCCGCAACTTCTCACTTAATTTGCACCGGACTCTTCGGCCGTTTTCAAGACAATGGAAAACGATGCCTTATTAGAATGCGTGAGAAAGTTACTGTGAGAAACTGGAACCCGATTGTGGCGTTAATCCCCAACTTGAGGCGGCGTTATTAGTCTTTACCGTGCCCTCATTAAATGGCTGAGAAAGAGTCTCAAAGAACTGACCCAGAGATTTCTACGCAGCCATTTAAATCCCCCTTTTATCACCTTCTTGAGCGACTTGAGTGCCATTTGTTTTCGCCAAGCATTTAGCCAAGGAAAGCTCATAAATGTCTGGTGAAATTTTTGGGTCAACTATTGGTATTATGATCACGTAGGTAGAAGCCAGCCTGTCGAGAAATCGCCGCGGCGCTAATATATATATTTTTTTGTATACATATATTGCATTGTTCTGTTAAGACATCCTGCAATGTGCGTGCTCCGATTCGCCACCTGCGCAATTGTCTGTATAATTTGCCCATTCCGCATTCGATGCACTTCTTCTGTGGGTCACAGGGGATGTCGCCGGCATTCAATGCGTGGATCTGATTCTACCCGGTTTATATATAGACTGCCGCATTCCGCACGCTCCCAATTCGCTTTGGTCTCTCTACCCAAGCAAGGCTAAAACCAAAACAAATTTTAAAAAAGTAAAAAAAAGCGCTGTTGGGGTCCGAAATAAGACAAATTTGACGGCTGCATCACTCGCCATCATGTTCGGATATTTCTGAATGGGAATGGGAACGCTCCCCTGCGCCAGAATCTCTGTTATTCTCTGTTATTGTATGCCGGCTATACGGATTGCCCTAAGGTCTCGTTGAAGAGCTGCCTGATTATTTCGTACATGATGTACTACACCGGCGCGAGCGTGTTATTTTGTTATGTCTAAAAATATCTGGGGATCCGCTGGTGACAGGGGCGCACAGGGTGGTGCAATTCTGGGGATCTTCTAGATCATCTATGACAATTTTGGGACCATGTTGTAGAAATTTCGAATAAAAACAATGAGCTACGTGAGTTTGTCTTGTACTTGAGTGAAATGAAGTTTTATAATTTTATTATTCTCTTGTTGACGTAAATAGTCATACTCTTTTTATAGAAAGATATAGATGTCGTTAAACTTGATACTATCATACAAACCATAAACCAAATATCAATAGAAAAAACAGTTTAAATAAATCTTCATGACGTTAAACCCAATAATATATTATGGTAACCAAATTAACTCACTTACTTTCACCTTTTCGAATCGAAATACACCCTGTTTGTCATTTTATTTTTTATTAAATCAATTTGCTCATTTCTTATATATTTTTATTTTTGTCTCGATGCCTGATTCTCACTCTCGAGAGTGTTCACCGATCGCGTGGCTTTAGTGTCTCTGTTTTGCTGTTTTGCGTTTTTGGGGCTCCTTGGGGCTCTCTCTTGGGGGATTTGGGTGATCCAACGTGGCCGAAAGTGGCAGCATTTAATTTTTAGTTGCACGCGAATTTCGCAGCGAAACAAACAATATCCACGCCAAACGGAACTAGGAAATACAGATTATATGTTCATTTTTCCCATACTGTTTGTACAAATCGTAATTTGTGAGTACGCGCTGAATCGCAGACCCTTTTAATGACAATGTTTACGCAGCTGTGTGAATTCTTCAGATAAAAATGACAGATTAGCAAACCAAATTAGACATGCTGCGAATAGTAAAAATAATATCTTTTCTGCTGCCTTTGCTTTGCAATATAAATACAAGAAAAATACAAAGTTTTCGTGTTGATTTGTGTATTGTCTAAAAAAATGTTGCCGCAGTGTTTTTTCAATGTGTTATTACTTCACAGCATCGGCTATTTGAAAAGTAACAACTTGCGGATATACATGTGTTTTGATTAACCGACATGTGAGACATTTCAGATAAAGACATCATTTACGTTTGTATAAAATCATTTTCGTTGACCTCCAGCCTTGCCCTGCGCAGAATATTGCTTTGCCCAATGTGCTTGTGAAAATCTCATGACGTAATATCAGTTCGGTAGAAATTTAAATGGAATTTATGATTATGATCGGTTGTTGTACTCTTTGTTTTAATACTAGTTGAAAGAATTGACGACTATCTAAACATTCAGTTTAATTAGACACAACGAAGGTGGGGATATGGAGCTTTCAACATCTGCTGACGGATTTAATTTGAATTTTTAAAATAGCTTGACGTGTGGGTTGAAAATAGATGAAAGGTGTTGATTATGGCTATGAATATTGGCGGTCAGCCCTATTGAACTATTGTAGAACCAGCTGTGTTTTATATAGCTAAACGACTTTTTATTTAAGGTTATAAATGTTATGACAAACAAGTAGATTGCACAATATTTTTTAACTTCCCTTACTTTGTTAAAAAATATTCCTTTTATGATCTATAAAGGCATTTTTAATATTTACAGAACAGGTTAGTAAATTAATGACTAAGCAAGCACAACATCTTTTTTTGCCGAAAATCAGTTAAGAGTGAAAAATGGACAATTTCCTAGCCAATAATTTGTTTACGGCTCACTTTAACTTCATTTGGTAATCTCCATTACGAATAAATGAAGTCACAAGCTAAATTATCTTTTGCATTGACCACGTTTTTGTGACTGTATTATGGCCTTTGATGCAACTGACTGAACAGACTGTTTAACAAATTTTTTGAACTCGTTTGTTAGCATTCTAAAAGCCATAAGTTGATGGCCTTCGTGTCTGGTTTCTTTTACGAATGGAGTTGTGCTTGCATTAAGTACATAACTATATCTTTTTCGCATACCGGCCCATGTTCTCATGTATCTTGAATTCCTGTGCTTGTATTACAGATTTAGACTGAAATGCCATTCTTATAACTTTGATTTTACAATGAGAATTCCGATCTTAAAATGATAATATAATCTAATTGCTTCACCAATAATTTACAAGTAGCGATTTGTTGTGTTTTTCCATGCCAGCTTTTTGTAACGAAGGATAAATGTCAGAAAGGGATTAGGGCTATGGCTATGGCTATCTTATTTGCTTGGGCAACATCTGATAATACCCTGACATATTAATAATTATCAGCCTTGCAAGACTACCCACCGTTTGCGCTGTTCTGTTTGCTGTTCCTGTGCTTTCCATGTTAGTTCTGTGTTGACATAATGGATAATAAAGTAAAACCCCATGATATGTACAAAATTCTTAGCAGCTTATGTCATAAGTCGTTTCATTGAAAATAATACAAATATGCCATAACATTAGCTGTGCCTAACCGACATCTGACAACACCCCATGCTGAAAGAACCCATCACCTCTTCCACTGTTCTGTATTCCGTTCCTGTGTTCTGTTCTCTGTTGAATCTATGGGAATGCGTTGAAACTTTGAAATCGACCAGCTTTGCGTGCCAATATGAAATCTAAAAGAACCACCTATCTTATCCCCAATGGAAACTTTGCAGCTAATGTCATAGGTCGTTTCAAACGAAGTCACTGAAAATGTCCGAGGACCTGGACGAGCTGTTCCTGTCTCCCATTCCGGCGCCCTCGGCCGTGGAACTGCAGCAGTGCATCTTGTTTGGGTTCCGGCGCCGCCTCCATCCCGCCCAGATTTTCGAGGAGTGTCGGAACGCCTTCGGGCCCTTCTGCCCCAGTGCCCAGTATGTGGCCAAGTGGCATCAGCGGTTCCAGGACGGATTCTTCAACATAGACGAGAAGGACGACGAGGAACTGAAGATCGGGCGTGGGGAAACCCCAACCACGTGTAGTGAATACGAGGATGAGAGTGATTTCGGTGAGGCGGGGACCGTATTACCCCTGACTCTAAGCGAAATCATCAATCGAAATGAGGAGGATGATTTTGAGAAGGAGAGTGATGATGGTCTAGATGGTCATGTGATTGGTTATTGGCAAGGTTATGGCTATTTGGGTGGCAAGCAAAGGTATAGTTGGGTTGAAACTAAATTGTATGTATTGCCTCTAGAGTGGACTACTTCATATGACTAATTGCGGTCTTCTATTATCTTCTCTTTGCAGTGGAAATTCGGTTTGCGAGCTACCACCGCTGCCCAAATCTCTGATTGGCTTTAACAAACTATTGTGTTCCGATTCGGGACTCCTGAGTGATGTGGAGGGAAATAACAACAGCAGCGAGATCAGCCGAAAACCAAACGACTCTTTTGAATTGGAGATCCAGGATGACAATCAGAATGCCAACGATAAGTCACTGCCCTCCTCGCCGATCGGAAACACAGCAATACCACCGATGACAGCGAAATCCGAGGCGAAGTCCCCCAGTTTATCCGCCAAAGGAAACCCCCAGGCAGTCGAAGCAGGCAGCACTCTGGATGCACAAATTGCGACGCTGCGGAAGGAAATGGTAAGATCTCAATCATATTTTATTGTATGTTTAAATTGTAAATGAAAGCCAAACCAATAGCTTTTACGATAAGCTAACGTAGGTACACGATAAGATCTTAAAATTATCCATAAATATAAGGTTTAACTCTTAGATTTCCAGAAGACTTTATTTTGGTGATTTTACCACCTTTGGTTTTATCAAGATCATACTTTTAAATGGCATAATATCGTTTTCTGTTTTCCCTAAAATCGAAACGTATAATAAGCTAAAAAGGTCTTTAAATCGACTGCTTTAACATCACCTAAAAATTCACTAATTTTGTTCTGAAATTAAAATATCCTACATATATCCAATGACTCAGTTTCTCCATAAAATATTTAAATTTTTCAATATGCATTGAATGATAAAAAATTTAATCGACTCGTTAAGCAAGCGAAACCAGTTCTCTGTCGTGCAAAGTTATTTTTATTTGAATGTTGTCACTCTTGTGCCGAAATATTACACACTTCTTAAGGGTATAAGCTGCATTTGGAAGTGAACTTTATTGACCTGCCTTAGTAAACTTTAGCTCAGCCGCCTAATACCAAACTTCTGCGAGTGGGGGACAAAGTCTAAGTTGGCCAAACCTTTCACATTTAATTTTGCTAGCTTTTGCTGGCAACAGCATTTGTTCAATACCAATAGCCTATCGTATTATGGCCGTAAGAACCTGTTTAATACTCGCTTAGGCGTAGGTGTAAATACCCCAGTAAGCCTTGAGTTAGGAGCGGCCATTTTCTGTATTGTCTCGGATCAAATCAAAACCAAAGTCTTCTGAATAAAAATGCTGACTTTTTCGTGCTGCTCCGATTTAGACGTCGATCTGTGGCGGCGGTGAACAATTGGAAATAAATACTAAATTGTGCACCATTTAAAGCATTTTGCGCAATTTGCATGTCTGCTGTTGTGCAATATGGCTATCGAGACTTGGCCAAGTCTTGGGCTCAAATGGCAATTTTGTGGGCCACATTTCCCGTGTAATATTATTATTATTATTATAATTTTTCGCTTAACCCACATCGTATGAGTAGTTCTATTAGCTCTTACTTTTCGTTACATTAAAGTTTCCATCAGTTCGCCAACGCAGGCCCAATGACACTTTAATTGGTCATTGTATTTGCCCAACCATTTATTATTGTGTGTTATTTCTGCGAGGCATTTAAATTTATTCGTTGCCACAATAGCGATTTGTTTATCTAACTCTACCGGGTCTTAGTTATTTTCTGGCCAAGTTAAGCCAAAAGCAGTTGAAATGCCATTAAGGGGAAGATAAGCCCCGATTGTTTAGACACCATTGAAAGGAAATCACAAGTTTCTTGGAAAAATAGATTTCAATCAATAGGGAA
Source organism: Drosophila fuyamai (assembly GCA_018153365.1). Taxonomy (NCBI): domain Eukaryota; kingdom Metazoa; phylum Arthropoda; class Insecta; order Diptera; family Drosophilidae; genus Drosophila; species Drosophila fuyamai. The sequence continues at coordinate 5,407,690 of JAECXW010000116.1, read as the reverse complement.
GTGATTTATTTATTTATTTTTTTAACTAATTACTGGTTAGGGTATCCGTTTGCTGACCTATCTGAACTATCTTTCCTTGGTTTTCGCAAATGTTTCGGTCGGTTGATTAACGATCAGAGCTCTGATCGTTCAGTTCGGTGGGTGTGTAAGCCAGTAAGTATGGGTCCGGTGTGTGAATGTGTTTTGCAATTATGTTAGTTGGCCGCTTTTGCTTTCAAATGCCGAACTGGGCAGAGATTGAGTGGTTAGCCTTCTTGGTGAACCCCAGACATCGATATGCATTGTTCACTCACGTATATTTATGTGCACTGTATTTGATATAAAGCCGCTTTTACTCACTCTATTTCGAGCACGAATTGAAAGTAAATATTTGCTGAAGGTCAGTGCGGTAGTTGGTTATTATTGGGTTATTAGATCAGCTTTCAGTTCGGGCACAATGGGTTTTCGACGTTCCACCTATAATGCGATTATCCATTCTAAGCTTTATGTTTTTTCTAACCGCAATAACAGTGTGCAGAAAAGATTTGTTGTTGTTAACTAAGGTTAACAATATACATATTACACAAAGTATTTGAAATTCGATGTTTCACTTTTTAATTCGTTTTTTATGTTTGTTTTATTATTTTAATGTTTATTACCCCATAATCATGCTGTATGACTTATTTCTCTTTATAATACCAGAACTGAAATCCAATAGTTCCTTGGCATGTTTCACATAGCAAAATAAAATGCTATTATTTTTGGTTATTACTTTGAGTACTTATATATACATTTTAAAGGGGAGATGACTTAAAAAATGATTTAATATTAAAAAGTTTATTTTCATTCTAAATAATGTTTCTTTTACCACATGAATAAACAGAAGATCTTAATTCCCTTTATAACATTCAAACTGAAATGCAATTGTTCCATATAGGTTTTTTCCACCACTTGAAGTGCAGAACTCATAAAGCCAGAAACTTCACCTCCATATTAATAGATAATTGTCAAGTAAAATTACGCTCAATTGTTAAAGCCACCATTCCCATCGTCATCAGCGGCACCATCTCTAATGTGTACAGCGATGAAAATGAAGTAATAAACCTGGTTAATGCAATACAACGCATCGGGGAGAAATAAAAAGCAGCAGGTAAAGGCGGGCCACAATGGGAGAAAACAGGAGTAAGGCTAATCAGCGCATGCGCAGCCATTAAGCCAGGCAATCCAGCAAGTTGGTAAGTTGGTAAGCTGGCAAGTGAGCAAGCTGGCAAGTATAGCAACAAAGCAAGAAAGCAACAAAGCGGGTCCGCTTCAGCTAATTTATGTTGCCTGGCGTTTGGTTATTTTGTTGGTGTTGTTGGTATTGTTGGTTTCCCAGATACCTCGGTTATGGCAGCAAATTAAATTTATGAACGAAAAAAGGCAGCAGCAGCAGCAGCGGCCAAAGTAACTAAAGAGCCAGCGGACAGTTGGTGAGAAGAAATGCATCAATGCATGAAATGGATTTTTACGGCTTACATAAAATGGCCTTGAACGCGCCCGGCATTCTTTCTCCAGCCTTTAAGATCGTCGGCTACCGATTAAGCCCCTCTTGGCCAAGAAAGACCCCCATTTGCGGCTAATCGCTTCTCACTTGTTTCACTTTATTTGGCACATACGAACCGAGCTCAGTTAATCAGACCGCAAACATGACACGCCAACCTCTTGCCGAGGGTTTTAAAAAGATATATGTGCGTTCTGCAATCGGTCTATTGCTTCATTTGCCCACCTTGCCTAGGTAATTAAATTTGTGGGGGATAGAAAAAGACCCATTGGCTTGGCTATTATTATAATTTCAGTCAAAAGATTGCAACGCAGTGAATGAGACATTTACAACCCTATAAAGTATATATAGTCTTGAACAGCTTCACCAGGAGGGTCGATCTAGCCATGTCCGTCTGTCCGTCCGTCCGTCCGTCCGTCCGTCCGTCCGTCCGTCCGTCCGTCCGTTCAATCTGTCCAACCTCACATCCAGCTTGTCCTGCAGAGCCTTAATTTAATTCGCGAAGTCTTCTTTTGTGATGATCTTGTTGACTTTTCTCCCAAATTCCTGCAGTTTCTTCATTTTTCGGTATTTGGAAATATTTAAATACTTTAAATTACGGTTTTAATTAAATTAAAATCGGACCTCTTAATTAAATATCTCGAATAGAAAGTATTCCTTTGAGATATAGTAATTATTTACAATATTAAAATTACGTTTTGTCAAAATCGGAGAACAATATATTATATATGTAGCTTCTATAGAAACGTTAGCTTTATATGCAAAATATGCGTAGAAATTGAAATGTAGTCGTTTTGTAATGGCTGCAAGGGTATATAAACTTCATGCCGAAGTTAGCTTCCTTTCTTGTTGTTTAGATATTTTAGAGAAACTGTTTACCTATAAAGTAATTATAGATAAAAATCACCTAAAAAGACAAATCATTGATAAATGCCACAACTGGAATGGGGCTATAAAAACGCATGTTTAATTTCCCTATGCTAATTTTTAAATGCAAATGTCTGGAGATGCCAAATGTGAGTTTGCTAAATGGCAACGCAGCTGGGATCCCCCTTTTCTTCAGACAAATGCTGAAATTCCCGGCTTGTTTTCATTCCTTCCCGTTTCCTGATCTTCCGCATTTTTAGCAAAGGTGACGCCGTTCAGCTGCAGAGTTCACGCATCAGTGCAGAAATGTTTGATGTAAACTGAATGGCTTCCCGGCTAAAGATAGAACGCGCCACTATTTATCTTGGATCTTGGGCAGATAGATATATATACATATATACATATGTGGACATATATTTATGCAGTCGGAGAGGGCCTTGTCTGGCATTTGCAGCGTTCATTGCCGTTTGGCGCTGTTGCATTTAAGAAATACTTTTAGGGCTTCTGCTTGTGTCAAAACCTCCTATTACCACCGGGCACGTAATATAAGCACTTGGAACCCCCTAAGCAATTTTAGCGCAAAGAGCTTAGGGCTAATTAAGTTTTCAACCGGATCGATTTGATTTATGACAGAACCGCCAAAAAGATAACTTATACAGCGGCCGATTTTTAATATTGTTTATTAAATCTTTGCCATGTGTACGGCAAGGATAAAATTCTAAATAAATTTTTTATTTATTTTAATTTTAGAAAGTAAAGAGGTGATATCTAATAAAATAGGAGCAATCAATGCAATAAATGTTATAGTCCTTTAACTAAAGTCCTTAAAATTCTTAAATATATATTTTCAAATAGAATTTATTATATATTTGAATTGATTTTTATACCCTTGCAGAGGGTATTATAATTTTGGTCAAAAGTGTGCAACGCAGTGAAGGAGACATCTCCGACCCTATAAAGTATATATATTCTTGATCAGGATCACCTCCTGAGTTCATATAGCCATGTCCGTCTGTCCGTCTGTCCGTCTGTCCGTCTGTCTGTCCGTCTGTCTGTCCGTCTGTCTGTTTCTACGCGAACTAGTCTCTCAGTTTTAAAGCTATCGAATTGAAACTTTGCACACACCCTTCTTTCCTTTGCACGCAGTATATAAGTCGGAACGGCCGGGATCGGCCGACTATATCCTATAGCTGCCATATAACTGAACGATAGGAAATGCCATAACTCTGCTGTTTGTAAAGTTAGGAAGTTGGGATTTTCTATGGCTTCTTTATTTGGCCAATCAATTCGACCTACCAAATTTCATAAGGATCGGCCGACTATATCCTATAGCTCCCATATAACGATAGGAAATAGCATAACTTTGGTGTTTTTAGAGTTAGGAAGTTGGGATTTTCTATGGGTTTTATATTTGGCCAATCAATCCGACCTACCAAATTTTATAGGGATCGGCCGACTATATCCTATAGCTGCCATATAACTGAACGATTGAAAATGCCATAACTTTGGTGTTTTTAAAGTTAGAAAGTTGGGATTTTTTATGAGTGTTAAGAATGCATCATATGAATAATTTTGGAGAATATTATTTACAGAATATTCTGCAAGGGTATATCAACTTCGGCTCCGCCCGAAGTTAGCTTTCCTTTCTTGTTTTGTGGTGATAAAGTATTTGCCAGCTATTGCTAATTTTTTACTCAGTTAATTATTTTGTAGTGTAATAAAAGTGTAATAAAGTGGTTTATTTGCGAACAGTTGACCTACATTCGCTGGCAGTCTGATTTGCTCTTTCTAGTCATGCCAACTAATGGTATTAGCACAATTCTATTTGGATCAACTTCCCACGGATAACCCTGCAAGTATGTTAATTCGCAACCAATTCACATTCGACCCAAGGCGACGCCCCCGCGAAATGCGGCGAAAAAGGTTTTGTACAACCGGCATTAATCTGGTAAAAACTGGCACTCACTTAACGTGGCTCAAAGCAAATGGTAGAGAAAAAACGCAGATAGGCAGTTTTTACTTGAGAACACGTAGATACTTCCTGATTGTTGGGAAAGTTGAGGAAAAGCGAAAAAAGCAGCTGCTCAAGTATTGAATGTTGAAGAAGAAACCTTAAATGAATAATTTCTAACTGTATTCTAGTCGGAAGTAAAGAAAATTTAGTTTTGCGGTTTTTATGAACCAATGTCCGAAACCGCAAAGGGAAAGCTTCTGAGTTAATTTATGATCTTATATATATATATATGTAAATATTTAAATTCCATTAAAGTTTCATGGTCTAATTTATGAACAAACTCATGTTTCAAGTTTCCATGTTAATTAAATACCTTCTTCTTAATTAATAGCATGCAATTCTTTTTTTTATTATTTTATTTCATTTTAATTTGCTCTTGCATCCAATCTGAATGCATTAGCAGTCCGGTGGGTGTTGGTTGAGGCGAAACGCAGGCTTGAGCGGATTTTGTTAATACCACGATGCTGCGGCGGTTGCAGAAAGTTTTTCTGCTTTTCTTTTCGCGCGATATTATGCCGCGATATTAATTGACAAATGAGATTTTTCCTTCCTACTCGACAGCGACAGGGGAACTTTCATTTTGACCACAAGCGTCATGTTGGCGAAAATACAGGCCAAGGCTTTAAGAGGACATGAATATTTGGGATTATTCATGAGCAGCCAGACGATATATATTTCGGATAAGACAATCTAAATCTATAAAATGTAAAGTAACTACTTTACGAGGATAAATCAACGAAATACACCCATAGTGGCTTTTGAAGTTCGATGCTTTATTGTAAAATCCGAATAAAAATGTTTCTATATTATTTTATGTTAGACCAAGCTGAGAAAGCATTGTATATTCCTTGATAATACTTAATATTCATTTTAATTTTCTTCTTTCTGAATAAATACCATTGTGACTAGCGTAGTAATGTATAAGTTAAGTATGCTTCTGGCACTAAAATAATTAAAAATCAAATCAAAGACCGTCTTATTGTAAAGTATTCCCCTTTTTAATTCCAGAACGGCCTGCGTCAACTAGATCTCTCTTTGTTGTCACAACTGTGGGTGCTTAACGAATCAATCCAAGAGTTCCGTGCCTTGATCGAGGACCAGGAGAACGAGGATGAGGACGACGAGGTGGACAATGGCAACGAGGTGGACGAGGAGGGCAACAGCCGGATATCCTCGTCAGTCGAATCGGTGCGATTCGAGGGCGGTGCGGATGCCAGGGCGAAGCATCTGGGAACCATACCAAAGGTCATTACGACGCAGCCGAAGGTGCTGAGGGATGAGCTGGCCAGCAGCAAGGATCAGAAGCCGGTTCCCCGGATGCGGAGTGCCCCACCACCGCCGCCACCCGCCGTTCTGCAATCCTCCATGGAGCGAAAGCCGCCGGCACCTTCACGGCCCACATGATGTTACCTCTCGGACTTCCTCGCCGGAGTCAGGATGGTCATGTGCAAGGCGATCGTGAGCGATGTGCCCGCCTCCTCCACGTCCTCGTCCTTTGGGGGCGGGATGGCCCCCTGGCCAGACCTGGGCGTGGCCAGTTTGTCGGACCAGAAGAGCTGCTTGGGCGGCAATCGGAGTGGCCTGCTCCAAGCTTAGTTTTAGTTGATACATACCGATAATTAAGGTGTACGAGCGATTTACGAGCGAACTGATCTAAATTTTTGGGTGAACTAGCAGTACTCGAAGTGCCCTGAAAAAATCCTGATACGAAGCCTAAATTATCTGCTGCTTACCTCAATATAGGAAGACCCAACATAATGTAATTGGTAGAATTCGTAAGACCAACCTCTATGGTTAGGAGTCCTTTGTGATCTTCAGTTGTAAGTTTATTGTACATTTTTCTCTTGTGGTTTGGGCTTGATGGGTTCACCGATAACTTTTGTTTTTGTTTAATAGCCTTACTCGTTAAGCGATACTGTCAAATTATGTACTGGATCGTTCTTGATCCTGTGTTTATGTTACACCATGCATTTGACCGGTAACATTTGTATATAGCAATTTTCCTGGCTAGCTGCTGAACATTTTATAAACCTAATGAAAAGTATAAAGAATAAAAAACTTGAAAGAAGCGTTTTGTATTTATTAAACTTGGGACTTGGTTTCTAGGCCAGGCTTACGCCATCCAGGCCCACCTGAACGCATGGAAAATCGTAGCTCACGACCTGACTGGTGGCATAGTTGGTATAAATGTTGGGACATACTTTGACCGCGACTCCTTCAAACTGGAAGTTCACTTTGAGGCACATATCCAGGGAAGCCATAGAGACCAGTGGCAGGCAAAATTTGGGAGGTTTCAGGGTGCTTAAAGAGAACTTGGCCACCGAATTACCATCCATTGTAGCCCCCAACTCGATCGATCCCGTAGTCAGGCCAATCTGGACGGTGAGACAAACTAACAGTGGAATTAATATAGACTAAGGGGTATAAAATAATATCTGAATGAGACATACCAGTACTGGTTTGATTCATAAGATCGACCGTAACACTTTGGCAACAGCTGCAGGACATCGTCAGGGAGCACTGGCACACCTGATCGCTTGCCGGTAAGGATATCAGTCCTAAATCCGATCCTGTGTCAGCTTGGACATAACATAAAGTTACTATAATGACCAAATATCCAGTCAGGATGGCTTGGGAAGTCACCATTGTGTTGCTTCTGAAATGGATCACAAACTGCCCATCAGTTATTTAACTAGTCACTTTTTGTCAACTGCTCTTTTCAAGCGGCAATTTCAATTTTAATTCTTTGTAATAAAGTTTTTCGAAATTAAATTAGTTTTTATAAGGGTCATTTAATTGGAAATGACCCGCTATTTAGATGAATTTATGGTTAATGAAAAAGTCATACACATGTGCGGCTATTTTTTTTTTCAAATTTAATATTGTTTTATATATTTGAAATAGGCGTTTTAAAAGTGCGTAAAAATGTATACATCCTACAAGTATCTACATAGGGGTCCGCCCCCTATCGACGTATGATGTCAAATATGTAGAATTCATGTAGATTATTTTACTTATCGTACAGTTAAGCTTTTTGTCATTCAGCTAGTCAACATATTTTTGAATTTTTTATACAAACCGTTATAAAAGCTAAACACGTGAGCTTATTTTAACCATTTTAAACGGATTTTCAAGGAAATGATTTGATTTAAATGTTTGAACCAATACATCATACATATACACAATTTTGCGACTCAATCGATTAAATTAAACCAAATAGATGAAACCAATAGATTAAAATGTAGTCCTTAACTTCAAATTGTGTGTAATGTATGAGTATTTTCGTAATTGTGCTTCCTGAAAATTAATAAGCGAACTAAGACTTGGTCATCTGATTCGGCTAATTTTGCTTAATCCCTTAAAGAAACAATTTGTAGTTTTCGTTTTATGAGCTTAATACGCCTAGAATAAATTCTGAATATTTTTAATAGATTAAAAATATTTCTACTTGAAAATAATAAATAAATTTTTCATTTGACTCTGTTCTTTGCATTAGTTGCATTGACTGCAATACTTAAAAAGGCATTGTTAAGTGATAGAAATAATTAAAAAGTCATTTTAATTAGATGACATACTTTCCAATAGTTATTTCGACCCGCTAAAGTTTGCTTTCGTTTTTGTTGTATACGTTTCTGATAGTTGAGCATCATTCACGTCGATGCACTCAACCTTTTTAAAAATGCTCAGTAAATAAATATCACACAATTGATGACATCGCAGGAGTTCTTTGAAATCGCATTTTAATAAACCTCACTCAGATAACCATGGAAATTGATACCCCGTTCCTTTCATCAATACTAACAATACGAACTTACCAGGGCCCTTCGCAACTTTAAACATGATTATGGAAATTCCATTAAAAGTTTAATGGGCTCCCTGGAAATGTTCGAAAATCACGCACATGCGAAACATGAATAGGATACGGATAGGGTGACGGGGGGTGATGGTGGTGGTTACGTTTGCGGGCGAAATCGCATCAAGTTACGCAGTGGGTGCAGTGAAATTGCAACTGCAGGGCTTCTAGTTGAAGCGGATGCGGAAATGGGACGTAAGCAAATACAGCCGCATCACGCACATCCGGGGCAACAAAAGTGGGAACAGCCAAACAAATTTCTGAACTAAATATGGCCGCCCATCCGCATGAAATTGAAATAGTTTAAATTAGAAGGATAATTCTTTAAATATTGTATTTCAGGAAACATATATGTATTTTGGGTCAAAGGAAATGAAGTGAAACGAACCTTTTTTTTAATAAAGCTGTAGTTGCTTATAACATGAAAATAAGTCCACGTGTTTTTGATTCTTTACTATCAGAAATTGCATGACTGATTTTACGTATGCTTTTGACATTCTCGCCTTCAACTTGGTGGATTTTCTTTTCCTTTATTCTTGATTGTTGGACATTCGTTACGAGGAATCCAGGTAGAGAGCTCATTTTCTTTTCATTTATAGCCTGGCAGTTTTCATCTTTACTTTTCCATTGTCCATCCTTTTTTAAATTATCTTCTTAAGCTGGATGCGCTTCTTATGGACCATGCGTTTAAAGCATTTATTTTAAGTATAGAGAAATTGGTCAAAGGAGTTTATTCCGGAAAAATGTTCATTTGCCTTAAGGTTGTGCAATTATTGCTTTTGTATAATAAACAAGCAGAAAAAGAGAATTCGCAAACGAAACTTAAAAAGGGGCATAAGTGTCAGATTCCTTCATACCAAACAAATAATAAAGTGCAACAAAACCAATATAAATTCCAGTTAAAATTCCATTCAAGTGATACTCGGCTTAGTACCCGGTTGCTTAGTTTTCTCACTTTTTGGATAGCCAATTGCTTGTTTTATTCCATGAATATGCCAAGGCTTTGGAATTAAAACTTAACTGAGGCAAAGCCGAAATATATTCTAGGAATGTTTTCGACTTCCATTAGCATTCGTTGCCAAATTGCTCAACTTTTTAAGTGCTTTGATTTGCATTGCATTGCGATTGGGAGGGAGATTGGGAGTGTGAGTGGGAGTGGGCCCTTTAAGCTTTGGCTTGGCAACTGCACCCAATCTCCAAGTGCAGTGGCATCTGCATCTGCGTCTGAATCTGCATCTACATCCGAAACTGAAACTGAAACCAAAACTGGAGCTGTGCAAACGACCTTTGATGTGGGATTGGCTGGCTGGCTGGCTGGTCGTTGGGTTAGTCTCGACTCGTATTCGCATTAACGCCATTAGGCCAATTTGGCACTTTGCCCTGGCCCAGAAAGGCGCACGGAGAACTTTCACAAACAAAGGTAACAAACGGCGGCAGGATGCTGCAATAGCTCTTCGAAAGCCACCCAAAACCACGCAAAAACACCGAAAACCACCCAACTTACCCCGTTCGTTCCGCTCCACGCCACTCACATGCCAATGCCCGTGTAAATAAAAGTCAAGTGAGAAAAACAAATAAATTAGAAGCGCATCCTCCTTTCCTTTGGCAGCGGTCATTTCTCTTCGTTATTGCGCGACTGGCTTTAATTACGACACCAGGCGGCTAGAGGAGCAACTGGGTCCACCAAGACCCATCCTTCGTCCTCCGGCGCAGCATGCTCAATTTATGTTTATTTGAAAGCTGTTGCACTTGACTAATGTCCTCCGCCCGGCCTCTCATCCTGCCACTTAGCAGCCAACTGGGTCTTCCCCAGCTCCGTTGACCGTTGGCCGAGGCTGACGAGTCGCCTCTTGGACTCTGGCCATCTGGTTTTTGAACAATCAAGTCTGCCTCATTTGGGACAGACGCTGGGCAGACGGAACTCTTTGGGAGGTCGAGATAAAAGCTTTCAAGCGTTTAAGTAACATCAGTAACAGTTGGTTTTCGCCGCATCAAATGTCTGAAATTGAATTTTATCTCAAAAATAAGTACATTTTTCACTGATTAACTCTTCCTTTTATTACGCCTTTAAATACATAAAAGAACGAGTTCATTTAACTTTAGAGAGTCGAATGAAATGCAATTATCATTCTGCACAATAAATTCTTTTGCATTTTCGATTAATTAAATACATAGTTTATCTATTTTAACGGATGTGGACTTACAAATTTAGAGAATAAAATTAAACTATCTCATCAATCTACACAATAAAACTTTGTCCAAATTGTACAGCAATTCATTTCTAATACTTTCTCTGCTTCGATAACCTATTTTACATTTATTTGTGTTTTTTGGTTTTATTCCTTAGTAAATCGACTATTGATCCATCGATCCAAAGGCCTAGTGGATCCCTTGTCGGTGGCGTTCTAGAATATATTTGATTGTAATTGATGGCGCATTTGATTTATTAGTTTTCTCATTAAACAAATTGTTGAACAATGCCGGGCAAAGAACAATGCGCAGTACTTTGCGACACACACGCACACATGCCGGAATGTACTTGCGTTTATTTATGTAGATTGATGGTCATTTGTGTAAACACATCCATTGACGTAAATTTGAATAAACATTTTCATTAGCAAAATGTCCATGAGCCCCTGGAGATCTTCAGAGCTTGATGGCTGATGGCCGATGGCCAATTGCCAGCCATTCTGGCTTGGTAATGATGACCTGGCCGTCACATTTCCTCAATTGGTTTCGACTTGGCCGGTCGATGCGTCGAAATGTTTCGTCCTGGATTTGGGTAATTTATTACACCTACTAAAAGTGCCAATTACGAAGCATTATACCCAATCCTTTCAAAGATTCCTCGGAAGCAACTGTCCTGCGGTCGAATTGGTAATTGTATATAAACAATTGCTAACAGGCTAATTTGATTTTGAGCTTAGCACATTTTGATATTCCATTAAAACAGGTTTAAACTAATTAAGGACTGACAATTTATACGATCCAGCCATTTCACTTTGATTTTAAGCTTTCCGGTTTTGCATAAGTGTATTAAGTTTGATTGTCTTTTATTTATTATCTAATGCAATCCAATGCCTTTAGTGCAGGTATACAACAAATTAAATTAAATAAATGCAAAAGGAAGATAAAACTATAAGCGTTTCTGGCGATATTAATTTTGTGTTTTATCATTTAAGTTATTTGAAGATTTACATAAACTTAAACTTTATCAAATCTGTACTATAAGCCCAAAGTTCCAGCTAACTAGTTTTGATCATATGCCCATAATTTACACAGTCTTTCAATATTTATTTTTATTTTAGTGTATATTCATTGTTGTTTTGGTCAAGGTCAGCGAGTGACAGCTGGGGCATGTCGCTCAGCAGGTCAATTTTGTTCTGGAACGACTTGAAATTCGAATCGGCGATTTCCGGCACATTCCAGTAATCCTCCTTGGTGACAAATGGACCCTGTGGGTCGTGGAACGGTGCGGGGAGAATGCCTAGTTGGAACTGGTAGCGCACCCTTTGGAACAGATCGACCTTCTGGAGGCGCAGCAGCCTGGCCTCCTCGATTGCCCGCCGGAAGACGGGGTCAATCTGGCTCAGATCTTGGTGACCCCGGGTCATGCCCACAATCACCGCCCGCGTTTGATCCAGACTCAGCCGCATCCTATCCTGCTGCCTCCTTCCGGCCCAAATGGGCAGACAGCGGGCACACAGTCCGGTCACGAAGTGGTACACCCGGTTGGGGCACATCTCGCACTTGGTAACCTCCAAAATTGGGTTGCGCCGGAACAGATCCATTAAGCGTACGTACTCGGGGAAAATAATTTCTTCTTGACAGTTCACAAGTAATCGAATAGTATTGGAAAAGGGGGCATTGTAGGCTTTACTTCAAGAAACATTAAAGAGGAGGGAACCCTACTATAGGATTCACACTTTTTCGATTAAAGACAACCCTTTTCAGTTGGTTTTTATCCAACCTTTTGATAGCCAGACCAGTTACTCGAAAGATATAGTAGTCCCTTTTGTCATTAAAATGCATTTTAAAGGGCGACCCTTTTAAATAGGTTTCCGTCTTTTCTATTTAACAATTGGTTTATCAAGTGAGCAAATTTTCTAAAAAATCTTTAGAATTGCATAACTTTTAGTTTATAATAATTCCAAAAATCCAACTACACGAACCATTACACTATACGAGTACACGACTATAATCGACCCAAGGCCGATTTGTCAATCATATATTTTAAAAAATTATACGCCTTTATTGAGGACATTTTCTTGAACAAATTGCAATCGGTTTTCGATCTCTACAAAACTAATTTATAATACAAGAAGTTATCAGAAGTTATCTAGAAATACGATATATTAATTTCTTGCAATACAGTTAAAATTAAACTACTGTATCTTATAAAATATTATAATGCATAAGTAATCAAAATGGCTATCCACTTACAGCTTTGGGCTATAGCTACATTTTAGCTCGCCCGTACATTAAACATTGCAGTTGAACAGAATATAAATAAATAAGTAATAAATTTGCAAGCTTGTCCGCACTTTCCACCCACATGTCATGCGGGTAAAACCTTGCTTAAAATCTCTAGCTCCACGGTTAACATCTTAACTCAACTCAACTCTTTTGGCGGTCGGCGCTGCTCTCTTTTTAGCCAAGAACGGAATTCGTTTAATTTCTTAAATTGAAATTATGGTAATTTCCTGCAGTCATGCGAGCCTTTTCATACCCGTTCGTGTTTGGCCGGAAGCGATGACGAGCGGGTGCGGAGGTGGGATTCTGATGGCTGATGGCTGATGGCTGTTAGCTAACCGAAAGTCAAGTTCGTGAAATTGAGGCCCAAGGCCCGAGGAGGGGCACCTGTCCAGGTTTTGGTGGCCGCATTTACCACTGCAGCAGCACACCTCACGCCCCATGCCACATGCCTCATGCCCCATGCCTCCAATCCGAAGGTTAGTCCCGGCTAATCGATAGCTCTCCATGGCGATGGCCGGGGTGTTGATTTATGGCATTCCCGACGCACCGAAACCTGCTCCGAGATCCGACGAAAGTGACACATTAATGTGTTCAATTGAAGTGCCAACTGCCGGCCCTTTCTCCCCCACTTCCCCCCAGTTCATCTCGACAGGAAGACAGACAGAGCGGTCGGAAACAAAAAGCGCCCCTGGAGCTCTGGCAGTTTGTTAAGCTCGTTGTTCCCTCAATTGCTCCTCCAAGTGGAGCTCTTCGTTTGCCCATCACCCCAAAAACCTGCACATTTCCAAGCCCTGCGTATCTGCAGTGATGAGTATAGGTACATTCTTCAGAAACTTAAAGGATGACCTTGTAGAAGATGTAGAAGGCACATTTTTAAGTTCCTCTATCCCTAAATATACTTCCGTAAAACATACATCGATACATATATTTTTCTTTAAAAAAAAAATTCTTTAAGAAATTTGTACAAAAGAGTTAGGTACAAGTTTAAAAAATAATACTATTGAAAATGAATAGGTTATGTAGTTACCTCACAGTAACATAGACCTCTATCCCATTTATCTGAAATAAATTAACCCTAACATGGTACATTTTTCAACAATTTAATCATATATTACTGTAGAGATTTTTAAATAAATTAATTAAAAATAAACTTTTAAACATAGAATTCAGAAGCTGTACCTTTGTAAATCAAGTAGCAAAAAGTGAAAAATATTTTGGTACTTCCCAGCACTGTCTTCCGATTACCTGTTGAGGTATGTGTGGCCCGAGGTCCTGAATCCTTGTTACGATTTGTGTTCGCAACTTTGTGGCAGGATTTTGTGGACGAGTATCCGGTATGAGACACTCGCTTCCTGGCCGACTAATCGATGCAGGATCAACTGGGGCTTACGGTTATGACATCGTTGCCTGCCTCCAAAACAACCACACTCATCCACTCCCGGGGAATGTGTATTCCTGAACACAGGGCGACCGCTAACTCAGTTTTTTGGTTGTGCGAGGCAAATACAACTTGGATCGAAGTCTGCGGCTCCAGCTCCACGGAAACCACGGCAATTTCTTTTCCCCATACGCATGAAACTGGAGGAAAATCGGTGGAATGGCTGTGGCACATCGAAGTTGCCGAGGCTGTGGCATGTAGATTGTGTTTGCCATTGCTGCAGCTCAAGTGTAAACATCATCTGGTGGCAAGGATGTGCGGACGAGCTTCCCCATAAAGCGGAGAATGTCTGCACAAACAAAATTTTTTGTGAGATTTGATTTGATTTGATTTTAAGAAAGTTCAGCGTTGTCACACTTGATCTTAAAGTTTGTTTTGTTAATTAAAAACTCACTTTTCAATTCTTAAACATTAACGTTTATGTTGTCAGAGAGAAAATTAGCAGATGCTTAAATTTGTATTGCTTATAAGGAGTGTGGTATCTGATCAAAACTATGATATGATCTCAATTTTTTAATAAAACTCATCCAAGTGCTAAAAGATATTTAAGAAAATTTAGTTTTAGGCTCTAGTCATAAAGACAAATTTAATAAACTCAATAAACTTAACTTAATAAACTTATCATTATTATTATTTTTACAAAGAATTCAATTATATTAAAAGTACATCATTTTAACAGCAATCTTTTGAGAACCTCTTTCAAAGTGTCCTGAACTTGAGTTATTTTGCTCAGTGTACAGCTCCTTCCCATCTGAAATCCCCTTTGCTGCGATGGTGCATGTGTGTGCCTCTATGCGTTCGCTTATGGTGCCTCCCTCAACGTTGTATGCCTTTGATTTCATTTCACTTCATTTGATTTTGCTGTGGATGGAGGCGAACTCGCGGCTGCGTCGATATACAAGAGGCCAACCCGCCTCCAATCCTCCTCCTCCAATCCACCACCTCCAATCTCACCTCCAACTTCATATCAATGGGTCCAACCTCCCGGAAAACCAACGGCCTGGAATGACGGACGATGGCTTGACATAATTTCTGCTGCCTGATGGTTTCGGGTATAATGCAGTGGTTTTGTTTAACTTACTATTGGAATATATGAGCTGGGCATAGCAAAGGTTATCCATTTCACTTTGGTTAACCAGTCTTACTTACTTATCAACTTCTTTAATAAAAATGAAACACCAGTGAATGCATCTGTTTTGTTATGTTTTCTTTTTAATTTCTTTCAATAATATGTATGTCTCATTTATTATTCAATATGCGTTCTAGTTCTATTATTTTCCATTATTTCTCTCGTCATTATATATGTATAAATTAATGTCCATTGTTCAATGCGTGTGGTGTCCGCTTTAAATGCCAGACATGCTTTCAAGTTGATCGAATTTGTAAAACGAATTTCCTTGCACTGACAAAGCCAATTTGCGGTGTATAAAAAATCATTGTGCAATTCTCAAATTCAAATTTCCTTTATAACAACAATTATAATAACAATAATAGTAAGAAATACGCGAATGTTTATTGCATTATTTACTGTAACAACAAAACCAATTAACGAGCCCTGCTTGAGGGTGTGTAAAAATGGAATAATTTTCACGGCTTCTCCTCAGTTGGTTTTAATTTTCCTATTTGCTTTCCTTATCGTAGTACGTTTGCCCTCTTGCTGTGTCTTAAAAAATGTATTAAAATTAGCTTAACTATCAAAATTATATGCACTTTGTTGTAGCTTCATTTGTCTCATTTGAGTTCGTTTTCAAATGTTTCTATTACCAATTTTCTAGTCAGCTTATATACATTTGTTGTTATTTGTGTTCTCCGTTAATTGTTTTTCCTGTGGCTTGCCTTGTCTTAACTATGAACAGTTTGATATTACAAATATAATGCAATTATCCTTGATGCCATCGGTAGCTATCTCCTTAAGTTTAGTGAGTGGCATTTACATGTATCTACATGAATATCAAAAAACTATGCAGGTTCCTCTAATTCCAACAATGTTCTGCAGCTTATACAAATAAATGTTAACATTCAATATCTCCTAATCTCTCCTCGTCCAAAGCCTCTGTATCTCAATGTGGAACAGAATAAGCGGTTTAGTTACAAATTGGGCGCAGCATGTCCTGTTTGGTGAGATGTGCCAGTGATGGAATGATTGAAAAACTCCTTTTGGAAATTAAATATTGTCAAGCACGAATGTGAGTGAGTGTGTGTAATCGGCCTCGAAATTGAACAGAATCATAATAATGTCAAAGTGATAAGAGGGTGGGATTATCGGGGAGTTATCTAACTACAGTACATCTACACTGATGGGGAATCGTAGAAACTTCTAGGCGAAATGTGCTCTGGCGTGCTGGTTGATTAATGATTGAATCAAGACCGAGAAGTTACATAATTGCTTTTCGTCATTTTTTGTTGTCAACAACAATACTCAATAATATCATATTCCTCTATATATCATTCAAATGATCACAGTCAAAAACGTTGATTATTGAATTATATTTTAAACATTTAAACCTTTACATTTTACTACACGACAAAGATTCGGTTTTTTCCAAAAAAAAAACAACATTAACTGTAACACAAATACGAAAAACTTCATGACTGAAATTTGACCAAATTCTCTCAACTTGGGGCACTTTGTGAAGGGCATACGAATGTCGTCTAGGACGAACTTCATACCGATTTCTACAGCAAAACCAAAAGCGATTGATGGTCGGTCGTGGGTGTTACAAAATGTGGGCGGTTTCTCTACAAAATGAGGCGTGGCGTGGCGAGTCTACTTCTGTGTGGAGCGATTAACCGAAGCGTAAAATGTTTTCTGCCGCTGGCCGAATTTTCATTTGAATTTCCAATTGCATTTTCGTAACTTTATTTATGGTTGCGTTTGTAGTTTGGGTTGCTTTTGCTTTCCTCGTGATTAGCTGAACATTTTATTGTATTTAATTACTAATGCATTACAAACTTATTCATTACCTAATGCAAAATTGTACACTTAACGTTAATATTCTGTTTTCCGTTTGGTTTCTCTTTCAGCAGTACAAAAATTATTCATTGCATTTTCTGTTTAGTTGTTTGTTTTGTTTTTCGTCTCATTTTGCCTTTGTTTTCCATCCGTAATGGAATCATTTTAACTAAATTTACACATTGCCAAATTTGCATATTCGAATTCGTACAGGCACACATATACACATGTATATTGCATACGCGGCTAGAGATACAAATACACATGCCACTGCCGTAGCTTAGAACTAGACTTCGATTTATTTCATTAACCGATAAACACTTCTGTTGGTTTCTCCGTCTCCGTCGGCTGGTTTAAAAATCATTTACGCTAAAAAGTAACTAAATTTAATCAATCTTAGGAATTATTCAGTTGGATCAATTATTAATTTATGTGTGTGCTCGCTTGTGTCACATTAATCTGATTCATTTCTGTTCTGCTAGTTGCACTAAAACCTCTGATAGTGTCGGTCGTCGTGTCTCGAGTTCTTTGGCCATCTCCGCCCATCTTCCACATCCGTTCGAAATTCGATTGGGTAGACACTATGCTGGAAGAACAAATAGAGTATCCTTGGCTAGTTCCGCAGGGTTCCGTATCAGGTTCTGCTAGAAGTCGCTACTCGTCGACGGATTCCCTAGATTGCTCTCCACAGTGTCGTCCTTGTGTCAGAGGGGCGGCTTGTAGACTTCAATAGCAGGCGTGAGCATATCCACTCGCGTTGATATCGAAGTATCACTGTAATGGAAGGGAAACCTTTATTAATGATAGTTCAAAATTTTATCAAACAAGAAAGGAAAGCTAACTTCGGGCGGAGCCGAAGTTGATATACCCTTGCAGAATATTCTGTAAATAATATTCTCCAAAATTATTCATATAATGCATTCTAAATACTCATAAAAATCCCAACTTCCTAACTTTAAAAACACCAAAGTTATGGCATTTTCAATCGTTCAGTTATATGGCAGCTATAGGATATAGTCGGCCGATCCCTATAAAATTTGGTAGGTCGGATTGATTGGCCAAATATAAAATTCAAAGAAAATCCCAACTTCCTAACTTTAAAAACACCAAAGTTATGGTATTTCCTATCGTTATATGGGAGCTATAGGATATAGTCGGCCGATCCTTATGAAATTTGGTAGGTCGTATTGATTGGCCAAATAAAAAAGCCAAAGAAAATCCCAACTTCCTAACTTTACAAACAGCAGAGTTATGGCATTTCCTATCGTTCAGTTATATGGCAGCTATAGGATATAGTCGGCCGATCCCGGCCGTTCCGACTTATATACTGCGTGCAAAGGAAAGAAGGGTGTGTGCAAAGTTTCAATTCGATAGCTTTAAAACTGAGAGACTAGTTCGCGTAGAAACAGACAGACGGACAGACAGACGGACAGACAGACGGACAGACGGACAGACGGACATGCTTATATCAACTCAGGAGGTGATCCTGATCAAGAATATATATACTTTATAGGGTCGGAGATGTCTCCTTCACTGCGTTGCACACTTTTGACCAAAATTATAATACCCTCTGCAAGGGTATAAAAATGCTCAATTGATATATTGGTAATATTTAATACAATGGTCTTGCAAATTCAAAAGGTATTTTTATACCCTTGCAGAGGGTATTATAATTTTGGTCAAAAGTGTGCAACGCAGTGAAGGAGACATCTCCGACCCTATAAAGTATATATATTCTTGATCAGGATCACCTCCTGAGTTGATATAAGCATGTCCGTCTGTCCGTCTGTCCGTCTGTCCGTCTGTCTGTTTCTACGCGAACTAGTCTCTCAGTTTTAAAGATATCGAATTGAAACTTTGCACACACCCTTCTTTCCTTTGCACGCAGTATATAAGTCGGAACGGCCGGGATCGGTCGACTATATCCTATAGCTGCCATATAACTGAACGATAGGAAATGCCATAACTCTGGTGTTTGTAAAGTTAGGAAGTTGGGATTTTCTATGGCTTTTTTATTTGGCCAATCAATTCGACCTACCAAATTTCATAAGGATCGGCCGACTATATCCTATAGCTCCCATATAACGATAGGAAATACCATAACTTTGGTGTTTTTAAAGTTAGGAATTTGGTATTTTCTTTGAATTTTATATTTGGCCAATCAATCCGACCTACCAAATTTTATAGGGATCGGCCGACTATATCCTATAGCTGCCATATAACTGAACGATTGAAAATGCCATAACTTTGGTGTTTTTAAATTTAGGAAGTTGGGATTTTTATGAGTATTTAGAATACATTATATGAATAATTTTGGAGAATATTATTTACAGAATATTCTGCAAGGGTATATCAACTTCGGCTCCGCCCGAAGTTAGCTTTCCTTTCTTGTTTTTTCTGAATCAAATACTATCTATTCGTGTTTCAACTTTATTGATCAGATAAGTACGCACAATTTGGTAATATTGGTAATATTAAATAAAAATAATTAGTCCTAATAAGAATTCTGTAATTTGAATATTCCTTTTTCGAAGTTTAAGTTTATTGATCTGCTAAATTCGCTTAATAGAATTTAATAAATCGTAACAATCCAAAAGATATTAAGCTCAATGATTGAAAAACTTCTATCTCGTGTTTCAACTTTATTGATCAAAGACCTAGAAAAGAGTTAAGCATTTCAGTGACTTGTGGTATTGTCACAAATAAACTTCTTTACACTTTAGTTTGCAAACATAAAAAGTTTAAAGACCCATCGCAAAAGGGATAAAGTAGCAGAAATCAAGCCAGTGCATTTGTCCGCAGGGGCAAATGGAAAAGCCGAAAACTTTATCACACCGAGTGCAGGCAGACAGCTGCTACTTGCAACACGTTGAGCACAACAAAGTCTAATTCCAGTCTCACCATCAGTCAACAGTGCCTCACTAATTGCATTGCACTGCCTTAGTATTACTTTCAGCAAAACACACATATTAACCCAAGTTAGGCAATTTTTAAAATTTATGTAAAGTGTGCTTTTATAAATAATTCTAGCCATTTGTTTTTAAAAATCTTGGAGTTTTTATATTTTAGTATTAATCAATTAATGCATCATCAAGAATGTATTTATAATTTAGTCAAAGGTTTAAAAAGTCTATGTATATGTGGTGTTAATGCTGCTATTATATTTATTTTAGCTCGATAAAATGTTATCATGCAATTTAGCATTGGTATTTAATTTTACCTTAAATCGGTTTTTTGTTTCCCTTTTGAGTGTAAACTTATTTGTATGCACCTGACACAAT
Source organism: Drosophila fuyamai (assembly GCA_018153365.1). Lineage (NCBI taxonomy): Eukaryota > Metazoa > Arthropoda > Insecta > Diptera > Drosophilidae > Drosophila > Drosophila fuyamai. Next base: position 5,387,286 of record JAECXW010000116.1, on the reverse strand, counting down.
ACACAATATGGCTGCAATGCGTTTTACTCAGCGGGAGTGAATGCTCCTGAGTCCTGATTTCATTTATTCGGTTCAATTGTTACATTTATTTGTTATACACACATATACATATTTTCCTTTCATTGCCTGACCCTCGACCTACGGCTGCCAGCTACTCTCTACTTCTTCGTCTGAATTTTCTTTATTTTCCCGCTTTTCCCCCATTTCTCGTTGGCTTCTGGCTGCTCGGCTTCTTTATCATGGGCACCCACTGGATTGGAGCTCCTTTGTTTGCTTGTTGCGGATTCGGTTTCGCATTGTAAATGAAATGGAATTAAATGAAATGTGAAATTTATTGTATTTAGGGGATTTCCATGCGACAAGCGCTGCGGAAGCGGAAGTGGATGGAGATTGGGTTTTGGGATGGAGCGAAACAACGCAGAGAAATGCGAAACAATCGCCTTTTCGCTTACTATTTCCAATGTAATTTATACGCGTACTTATGGCATTGTTCGCTAGCTGTTCGCTTTATTGGCACTCTACTTTAGTTTTATTTGTGTTTACTCTCTGCTCCTGTCTATGATCGCATTCGTCCATCCATCTGTATGCACTTACCATCTCATTTTGAGTTGAGTAAAAATCTCAAAACGGAAGTTGTGCATGTTTTTTTGCATCTACCTCCTTGCAACACTGCAATTGGCTTTAATAAATTTACATCCTTACATACTTAAATTCATACACCCACACCCACTTCTGCTAGCCAGTTCATAGAAAGTTGGGAATAGTTGATGCAAGTTCGGCTCGAAGCAAAAATAAACAAAACAGGCAAAAACTGAAAGATATTATAGAAACTTTCGAGTGTTGGCAACTCCTTGAAATGCGCTTAAGGGAAATAATTAAAACGAGAAGCTTAAAAGGTTTAACTGAAATATGAATTGAAGAGATTCTTAAGTGTTTTTCCATGCTCAAACTTAGGGACAAAATGTGTTTCTTCATTAATATATACATTTTTTTTTTCATAAATATTAACAGGGAAAAATTAAAAAAGTTTAACCTATAGGTGTGGGAAAACATATTTTCAATTATTTTATTATCTTTATCAGTTTTTTTGATTGAAGTCAATGTAAGCTTAAAAACAAATCATGTTTTGCATTTATTTTCAAAAAAAAAGGTGAATTAATTCAGAATCTTGTCCTTAAAGACTTCTAGCCAAAATACAGTTTTTTTTTTACAAAAATGTGCTGTTATAAGGAAAAAACAATATTTTTTATATATAATTATATATAAATTGATATATTTTTAATGGTACGTTTCGTTAAATTGCAGTTTTTATTTTATTTTCTAATCCTTTTTGATATACTTAAATAAAGACTCTCTTTAAACTGCTGATTGATTGTTCATAAGACTAACTTTTTTTAACTATGCATTTAATTTAATTGCTTTATTTCCTGTGATTGGACACTATTCAAACACATTCCAAAGTGCCAGAACTGCTGAGTGCTCCACTTTGGGGGAAGATAAGAGTTAAGAGTCGGACACCATCTGGCGTTGACCATTCATCAGCATGAAAAAAGGATGCGGATGCAGTTGGATTAGGGGAGCACCGAAGGACAAGACGGGAGCCCTCATCTCATGGAAAGTGGGCAAAATGTTGCGAAGCTGTTGAAACTGTGTTCCAATTAAAAATGCAACAAATTCGAGCACAAATTTCTGCCATGCAACTGCAATTGAAAATACAGTAAACACTCTATATAAGCACATTTACATAAGTAACTTTCTTTTAATGAAGCCTTATTTTTTCACCCAATTTCTGTATAAGCACTCCTAAATAAAAATTATTGAAAATATTGTAATGAAGAAAGGTGAAGAATCAGCCACGACGTAATAGTATATCCATACAAGATGATAATTCTTATATCTAATGTTTAATTTAATAATGTTAAAAAATAAATAAAAATATACTTATTTTTTCTTTATCAACACCTTCACATCAGGAGCTTTTTGTAAAAATATGACAGATTTGTTTATAACATAGAATGCAGACTGTATAAAGGATGCCCACGCAATTAAAAAGCTTTTTTTAATTGCATTTAACATGGAATTAGTTTCGAGAGCTACAAAAACCATGAAAAGCTGGTAAAGTGCCTGCGGTTATCTGTCGGTTGCCTTGTGTCACTTTGTAGCACGTGTGCATACATATAAAACTTGAACTATTCCATTGAATTTATGATTGAAATCGATTGCGAACATGAATATTGCAGAAGAGATTTGTGGAGGAAAACGGTAGCAATTGATTAAAACCATGGGATTTCCTTTCAGTTGCAGTTCCCACAAAACTTTGTCGAAGTTTTACCTTAGTCAGGAACTCATTTCGACCCAAAACCAAAGAAGCAGGAGATTTCTGTATTAACTCCACAAAGCGGACGGGCACAACAACTTTGTGCAATTAACTCCCCTCCAACTGGCCAACTTGGGGCCAGAGGAAGCTTATTACAAACGACAACAGGCCATGTAAATGCCAACTGGCAGTGCGAAATGGCCAAAGGCATCTCCGCCACTTGGCCAAGACCAGGAGCCGTCATCCGTGAGTTGGAAAAGCTGGAAAACCAGGTCAAAACAGGTGTGTGTGTGCAGGTTCGACTGGGAGTGGCAGAGGCGGAGGAGGAGTTCGAGTTGGAGGCCGCAGGACGCAGGACTGCAAACTTCCCAATGTATTTAATTTGAAAATGCGACAGTGACACTGCGGCGTGCTGAATGCTCGGTGTAAATTAAATTACACGCGCCACACCTTCCCGGCGACTTGGGGATAGGCCGGCCAACCCGAAACAAGGTACATTAAATTTTCATTTGGCCAAAAGTCCCACAAACTTTGGTAACAAGTCGCAGGCGCTGCAAGGACATCAGCCTTGGGCGCGTGAAAACAACAGCAGGCGGCGATACACAGAGAAAAAAATATCACAAGCCACATTGATAAAAACGAAATGAGAACGAAATGGAGTTCTTTAAAAAAACTTAAAACGTGTATTAATACTTTATATTGCCAATAATTATAGGGATTGCGCGTTATGAAAGTTTGTGTTATGAACGTTCTCATTTATAGATCATTTATTCTTGTTTAAAGATCTTTAAACATTTTTTAATGATAAAAATAGCTTGTAATCCAGTGTTTATCTGATTTTTGTTTGTATCAAAAGGGAAAATATTTTTTAACAAAGGTCTTCCATACGAATGGAATTGAAAAAATAATTTTGGCTTTGGTTTTTAAATTAAACTGAGGTATAGATATAAAAAGCTGGCATTAAATTAAGAACTTTGCCTTCAAATTTAGTTCAGTGTGCAGATTCAACTAAAGAGATACAGATACAACTGGCAGCCAGTCTGATTTCAGGGGTGCGAAAGTGGGGACCAACTCAGAGGTCAAAATGCTGCGGGCTCGTGGCTTTGGGCTTTAGACCCCGTCACCTGGGCCGGAGCCAGAATCTCTTCTCCCATCCAAATCCGCAGCCTGCAGGCGACAAGTAAACACAAACGTCCACACCCGAAGCATCCAACCCGAAACGCCGGAACACCCTCACAAAACTGACAAGTGTCGGTCGGAGGTGGGACTGGGAGAAACTTAAAATCTCATTAGTTACATTTTTGAGAGGACACGAGATTTGGCTGTCAGCTCGGAACAGCAATAACTTGAAGTTTTTGGCGCCCAAGTTGACTGGGAAATCGGAAAATCTGTGCAGCTTGGCAAACCGTTTCGGGATTCACTTTGCCAGCCTGACCGCTTTTCTTTCGACTGTGTAAGTTTGAACTGATAAAATCAAATTCTTTCAGTGGTTGCAAAAGTTTTTCCTTTCAAACCGAAAGTCCCGCAAAACTAAGAACACATTTTTGTTTAAAAATGTTTATTGCCTTGTTAAGTTTTGTAGAAGCTTTAAGTTTTACATTTAAATGAAATATAATTATATTTAAATAATCAAGAACACAAGGTTTTTTTCCCATGGGAAAAATTAAAAACCATATTAGTTTTTTTGTTGATGGGAATACAAAAATTTTTTAATGATTTTGGCTTTTATCCACTTAAATCAACAGAGTCTGAAATTATTCGATTTTTTAATTAAAACTTTAGTGCCTCGTTAAAAATAAACAGCGCAGAATTACAAAAGGATTGCGATTATGGGTCGTTGTTTTTGGATGCTCTATAGACACTTTTTTTTTGCTAAAGATAACTTTACATTTTTTTACACGATTCACATGTAAGTGTGTGGTATTTTAATATACTCATAAACGTCACATTTTGAATATTGAATAAGTATCGAATGTTTTTTACAGCACCAAACAATATTTCCCAAGGACAAAACTAAAGTATTTACTTAAAATGCGTTCAGTTTTTTATACGCCTTTATTAATAAACAACAATTCGCAATATAATTCTTTTCTGTGTGTCTGACTAAGCCAGGGGCAAAAACGAATGTTTGCAAACTGAAAAAGTGCATTGGAAAACACTTGCGCATATACTGGGTATTTAAATTTTTAACAGCTTCTATATGCCTGGTCACGTTTCTCCGTTTCTCTGGGTCTCCGTTTCTCTGAGCCTCCGTTTCTCTACTTCTTCGTATATATATTTGGTGGGTGGGAAGTGGGAAACGCCCCCTGGGTTGGCCATATATCGGTGTTGTCTGTCTGTCCCACTGATATTGCCGGCCATATGGCAGCACTTTAAATGCAAATGAAAGCGCTGAGCGCTTGTCCTCGGCGCTGGCAAAATGTGGTGCGTCGAGGTCGCCAACGATTTGAGAAGTGCTCGTCCGCCCCTCGCCCTCAAATGGTTGGGGCGAAATTTGCATAAAGCTCCCAACTAGAATGAATATTCGGTTAGGCTTTTTCCTTGAGGTCCTGATGGCACGTGACTGGCTCATGGACGGCCAAAGTTTTGTGTGTCAAGGCACTGCAACTGCGGATACATTGTGCTTTAGATACTTGTTGAGCCTGTCCTTCGTCCTGGGAGATATGTATTTAGTTCGCTCCGAACACCTTGAACACTTCCAATGACAGCTTGCCTGTAGGTCACTACTGCTGGCTGACATTTCAAATCAATGCCCTCCCCCCCCCTCGGTTCAAGTCAAACAAAAGTCGGGTTGCATTTTTGAAGCCAAAAACAACTGGGGCGTTGCTAACTTTTGTTTCGTCATTTGCGTGGGCGTGGCCCGTTTCAATTGCCAACTTGCAATCGAACTCGAGTCGAACTCAAACAAGAGAATTCAAACTCAAATGAAGAGGGGCGTTTGGGGGGCTGTACACTTGTCTTGGCCAAGTCAACAGTGGGGCATTGATATTAAGTAGCCCTGGCCGAAAGCACCGACAATTCATCATCGAGGACAACCTCGCATAGGAAAACTTTGGCGAGTGTAGTGAAAAGTTTCTCGGTTTTCCTCTCGGTCATTTCTCTGCGGGCCAAGACATGACGAAGATGTGTCCGCCCGGCAGCCATTAATCAAACCTGCTACGTGATGTCTAGTCCTTCTGGCCATAAATAAACCCGTTCCGCTCCCAGGGAATAGAAAAATCTAAACTGGCCGAAAAGGATTTATGCAAATAAACACTTTTTCAGCTCGATGCTGAGTGATGGACTGGCAATTGCCAGTGTAAATGCAATCGATGTGGCAGGAAACCAGGAAACCAGGAAAGCCCGGCGTCGGACCTGCACTCAGAACTAAATTAATTCTAATTTTGGGCTAAAAATTATATTCAGTGAAATATTTCCAGAAAGGAAATTGTCAATTGTCTCGAAAATCTAGATAAATGAATTATCGCATTAAACAATTGTTTTAAAAATATCTTGCTGACAAATATGAAGAGTCAAACAAAATAATATTTCGTTCTTTAAAATAAATAAATAGCAATTTGAATACAATTATTTTAAAACATTTTAGCTTCTAAAATTGGTATTTATTTTTAAAAATTTTTAAAATATTGTGATTTTTTGAGTTCAATATATTAATTTGTTTTGTACTAAAATACCCCTCATCATTTAAATAAGAGATCTATAAATAAATTTAATCCTAAAGGCTTTCGTATTTTGAAGTGTAGAGAATCCTGGAAAACCCCTGGAAACTCAGAAATTTAGTTTCCGTTGATTAATTTCCGCTCACAGCTCAATCATCGGGTTTCTCTTTTTTTTTCGCATATTTCTCGCTTTTTAATATTATTTCCACTTGACGGTGGAAAATCGAACCTTATTGAAAAGCCCGTTGAGTGGCGGAATGAGGCTATCATTTCAGCCCGGGGTCTGAATTTAATTTTGGGCCATGTTCGTTAAAAGGTCGGTCAAATGATTTATTTGCCGTTCCCGCATTGATTTCGAGTTCAATTTCGATTTCGATTTCAGTTGACGGTTGACGCTTTTTGGCGACGCCTCCCTCTCTTCACGCCCCTAATGAAATCATTCCGTGACACTCCGCACTCCAGATGCACGTGCAACCCTCTTAATTGTTAAATCGAATTCGCTGCTTTGGCTGTGCGCGACAACGCGGCGTATGCGTAATGCGATTATTGAAATGTGTTGATTGGAATCAAGTTTGAATTTTAATTGGATTGTCATTGTTCTGCGGAACACATGCAGGCAACGCAGTCAACAAACCGCTTCCGAATGGATTACACACATTAGTTATGAACTCGAGGTGGCATCCCAAACCATCGGTTTAAAATCCGTGGTCGTGCTTAAATTTAAATCGAATTCGGTGAACACTAAACTGGTTTGATTTTCGTGGCGGGGAACTGGAGTGGAATATGTTATATCCCACTCATAAATTATATGCACTTCCCCACATCCTTTAAGCTGTGCGGGGCTTAATGGCATGCTGTCGTGGGAGTGGGTGCAAAGAGCAAATATGAAATATTTCCCAAACGAATGTGCCATAACAGTTGAGTGAATAAAACATTAACAAATATTTATTTCCATAACTGCTGCCGCAGCTGTTCTACCCCCGGGGGTGTCCTTTTATTTTATTATATTTATTTGGCCTCAGTTATGTATTTCTTTTTTTTTCGTTTGCTCCCTGCAATAGAGCATGTCCTTGTTCCACTGGTGCGATTGTGATTATACCAAGCGGCAAATAAAAAACAAAAATAACAACAAGCAGGAGCACACAATCGGGTGCACCGCAACTCGACCCCCGGAGCAACGCACGGGTCAAAGGGCAAACCAGAGCTCCACCGCAGAACTTGGGTTGGGTTCGCTTTGCGTTTGGGTTTCCCCAAACGAGTCCTGCCCCGAAAGTTGTGGAAAATTCTGCAGCCTGCAGCAGAGCAGTTAAAGCGTCAGCAGCATTCCGCCATTCGAGTTTTCCACTTTTCCGCTTTTCCGCTTTCCCGTTCCGCTGCCACCACACCTAAGCACCGACGGACGGGTGCTAATGCAGCGTTTAAGGCAAAACTCTCGCCACTCGCCTTTATTTTTTGACGGGCAAACCACACAACAGTAATGGCAGAAAGCCAAGAAGCACCTCTTGCATCCAGGGCTTCCCCCCGCATTTCCAACCACTTTTCCTAGCTGAGCTCCGCTGGCCACGTAAATTGCGTACAATCCCCGCAGCTAAAGCTGCGAAGCCAACGCGTATTCCTCACTAATTGCACATTTTTATCTCAATTATTGCGGCTTACTTCTTTGGAGTCTTGGAAGAGACCAGCAGGGAAGGACATAATAAAACTGAGGACGAGAAGTTTTGCAGGCTGAAAGGACTGAGCCTCGGCACAGTGGCCAAAATGGCACAAAGTCTTACTAAATTTGGTTAGTGTTTGATCAACATGAAACTAAATCTTTTAGATAATATCCAATTTTTTTCTTTTTCAAAATTTGTATGAAGCAAAAATTATATTTTTTCTGTTACTTCGGATATCTGAGCTATTGTGAATGTTAATTCAAATTTGCTGCCAGAAGCAGCCTATTTTCAATTATTCTCATGGTTAAACCGCGCCTTTTTTTGATCTGGCCAAACTAACCAAATGCGGGTACATTTTAAGGATCTGAAAAATATGCAAACTATGTTATTATTTGTGAAAAAAGTACGAAAGCGATTTAATTTTTGCCATCTATAAGAAACTACAAAATTTTATGAGCCTTTTCTCTGTTGTTACAATAACAAAAGAAAAGAACATAAGAATTAGTATGAGAATGTTTTAGCTTTGCTAATTTTCCAAAAATTAACATATATAGTTTACCTCAGTCCATGCGAATAGTTTTTTAATTGTTGTATTCATTTTAAAATAAATGTATTTTATTTCATTTCAAGAAACAATTGTTTGCTTCTCTCATTAAAAAGTTATTTATTTATACGTTGCAGATTTCCCACTTCGGCCACTGTGCAGAGCGAATCATTAAAGGATTATATGTAGGCTATGTCATGTTGCATATTTTGTACACTTTTAGGGTGCAAGCCAGAGCAATTAAGTATGCTGTGATTCAACTTAGAAAAAGATTATGAAAACCTCAACGACTGTAACATTTAGGTTGATTGCAGTCTATAGACAAGTAATTTGTATGCAATTGGACCTTTTGATTTAAAAATACCCTTAAACATTATATAAACAAGTATTTGTGAAATAAAATAGTTTACATATAATTATTTTTATGTTATTTGTATTTTGTAAATACAATTTGTTTTAAAGGAAGCTTGTAAAGTTAAAAATTATCCTCTTGTAAAAATCTTATTTATTTCATTCCATAATTTTGACAAAGGAATATTTAAATATTTCTGAACATTTAACTTTATAAAAGAGTTCAGAATGATACATATTTAATACAAATTTTTGTATAACCCCTATTGTGTCACAAAATGTTTGAGTTTTAAATGAAAAATCAGGCTATTGTAAGGCTCCGGCTTCTACAAGTTTGTCCCAAAAAAATATGAAAACATTTTCGGAACTTTTGGCAAACAAGCTTTAAACCCATTTCTATTATCAATGCAGGACGGGCATTCTGTGCCTGTGTGTGTGTGTGTGTAGGCCAACATTGTGGTATGGGGCCAAGTGAAGCGATGCCAATTACGAGTAGGCGAGTCAACAAACCCAGTCAGCAGTTTGGTCGCAAAAAAGTATGCAAAGCACGAGCACGAGGACGGGGGATGTTTTGGGAGCCCAACTCGCTTGTGAATGAGCCCAAGTGAGTTACTTGTAATTACCACAAAATTCAATATATACCACCCACCCTGAAAATGGATGGATGGCTGAAGGAGGAGGCACAGCTGCTGCCGTAGTCAAACATCATTTGGCATAGTCGCGCTGGAACTCGTTTTGCTTAACGACCCCACCACCATCGACTTGCGTCATATCCCTACAACTTGTCGAAGATGCGACGACCGCACGCACCATCACCAGACCATTCCATCAGGTCCCATCATATCCCATCCCATTCCATTCCACGCCATTTTGAAGTTCGAGGAGCTGCCTCGAAATGGCAGCTGTAAAAAATCACAGCATCAGCATAAAAGTGCTTAAAAGCAGCCGCCGTGTCCTTAGATCGGGGCATGCTTTTGCTTTTTGCGCTTCACTTTGCACTGAATTTTCCAGATTTCCATCACCTCCCCATCCCCCCCGTTTTCCTATCCCAGTCTGTAAAAGTTTCGAGCAGTTTTTCTCCAGCTGATTTCTATCTAACCGAGTTTTCGTTTTTTGACGTTGCTCTTTTGGCATTGTTGCCGGCCAAACTCATCTCATTAGACTTCGGTTTTTGCGCTTTTAATGGAATTATTTGGAATAATAAATTATGAAGCATTTTAATTGCCAGCAAACAGATTCCAGCTCCTCCAGATACAATTCCCGCTCCAGTTCCAGCTCGTTAATGCGGTAGCCTAATTCAATTTCGCGTCTTAATCCAATCAGCAAATTGAAGAATAATTGGTAGCAGGGCAGGCCCGCAGATATAATATTACATTTTCCATTTTAATTGGGATTTACTAATTAAAAAGTTTTGCGTCTCAAAACTCAGCCATTTGCCCAAAGGAAAACAAGGAGCTCCTTTTCATAAATGGTTTGGTTTTCGGGGGTGAGCTTACATGGTTGGATTAGGAGGACCTTTGTCAACTGCCATTGGGTAGTCCTCTTTTTGTCGGATTATAATAGACAACTGACCCATAAGACTTTCAATATTAATTAACAGGGATTCTTTTGGATTCTTGTTCCTTAAAGTTTGAGCTGCCTAATTATGGAAACGGCAAAGTTTCCTGCGATATTCGATTTAAGCACCAAAATTATCCAAGATGTCTTGAATGCCTCAGTTGTAATAAAATATTACAATATTTATATGTTTTATTTTTACAAGCAAATGTTCATTATTAATTTCAAATTTTTACTTTACTTTGTCATAAACAATAAAATAATATTAATTAAGTATATATGAAATTGCTCTCCTCGTTCTTTTAACATTTTAAATAAATGAAAAGAAATAAATTATTGCTTTGCTAATTAATTGTTTAATATATTAGTTTAATATAACCTGGGCCGGCAATTAATATTAATTTATTTTGCGGTAAGTTGTATTTTCAATTGACTGAAACCTATTAAAAATAAATAAATTACGTATCTTTCATAATTCTTTAATCTGTGAAATAAACAATTTAACAAATTGCGGGCACTTCATCACAAAAATAAATACTTATTTATTTGTCACTAAGACGTAAATTTAAGAAAACTCTTCCGATGTAAGGGAAAATCACAAAAATAATTACTTATTTTTTTATCCTTCAGACGTAATTTTATGAAAACCCTTTCGATATAAAGAAAATAGAAGGAAACGATCCCTGCAAGGCACTGAATTGAAAGCAGCTCGAAGTGCACAAAACTCAGAGTTCGGCACGCATCATTAAATTCGTCTATGCAATTTGCTAGCGATTGACATAGTAAAACAAGCAAAAATAAAGGGAAAAATACGAATAAATCAAGAATATTGCGCATAAATGTGTTTAAAATTACGCATTGCTCATACGCAGCGTATGGCAATATTTCCGCTTGACGGCGCCTTTTGTGCCAGTCTGCAAGTGTGTGTTCGAGTCCTGCCCAGGAGTCGGTCACTTAGTATTCCGCTCATGGACACACAGCTGACACGTCGTTGGCCAGCGGCAAAGAAACCACATCCCAATCGCATAGCAACAGTCCAAAGGACATGTGAGGGGCATCCGAATGCCGTGTGTTCTCCTTCAGCTACTGAAAGGATAGGCCACGGGCGCCCCAGCTACGCAGGCCAATTTGCAATAATATTGATTTTTCATTTTCCGCGTGGGCTTTGGTTTTATATTTTCGGTTTCATTGCCAGCAAAAACTAAAGCCCAGCGAATGGCCAAAACAAAAAGTTGACTGGCAACACGCTTTTGGCTTGGCCATGCCCAAATGCCGTGCAAAAGCCAGCGATGAGCCAACAATCACACACACAGCGATTATGGAACACCCACCCATTGGCATGTCCCGGGGCCAGTTAAATAGTCAAAGGACAACAACGCTGGCGTCGGCGAAGGCAACTCCCTTTGCCGCTGGCAAGCATAAAGTTTACAGTCGCATTGGGTCGCGACTTTAAAATACCGATCGTTTTCGGTGAATATTTTGCACTTCAACGGATTCTTTACCTTATTCGGGAAGCTCTTCGAATGATAGCCCTATATTTTGTATATTAGTTTTGGGTCAAGCTTAAAGTAGAAAATAAAATTTATTTAAATTTTAGTCCAGTATACCCATTTAATTATAGCATGGCTATATCGCTGAAAATGTTTTGTGGGTGACGCGACTTTTGCCGAGTGGGTTGCCAAACAAAGCCAACTGTAACAATCCGAAAAAAACACGAAAATTCGTTGGGAGTCACGACATAGAAATACCCGCCTAATACTGAAAAGTTCACAATGTGTTGCCTACTTAAAAGGGCTATTCTAAGAAAAAATCTATCAAGCTTTGTAACTTTAGTCATTAAGGACCGACACGCCAATATACACTTAAATGGTATCAAATTAAATTTATTTGGAGCAAAAACCCGACTCTCTAATTTAAAACAATGATGTCACGATATAAATTCAAATATTTTCATTCTGTAGAGCTGAAAGCTTAGCACAAAATCATAAAAAGTATTTTTAGATTGGAGATGGCTAAATAGACTCAAATATTTGTACTCAAGAGCCAGAATATGCATTTTCTATGCTATATCTCCTATTTTATAAACCCCATATTCCCTTTAAACGCCATTTATAATGGGTATAAAAATAGCAACAAAAACCGAAACCAAAAGTAAAAGCAAAAAGCAAAAGCAAGCAAAACAAAATTAGTTTCATAAGTTTTTTATGAGTTCATCGCTTTTTTGTGTGTATGGCCAGCAAACACACACTCGCACACACACACACGCGCACACACTCGCGGAAACAGTAACCAACACATGCGAAGCAGAGTCGCCTGGCTGACTAACCAGCTTTTGTGCCAAGGGTCGAGTGTTGGGGCGTTCGTCGCGTGGGTGGACGCCTCCCCACGCTCCCTACTCCCTATACCACCCACTGCCCCTCCCCCTTTTTGCCAATGTTCTGGCACTTCCGTCCACCCCCTCCGCTCACACCCACACACACACAGCCATACACAATTTGAGGAACTTTTAGGCAGGCAAATAATTCACAGAAATACACATATAAATATATATACATAGAGCAGGAAGCCAAGTAAAATATATTGCGAGTAAATTTCTTTTGTTGCTCGGCTAGACGTTTAGTCGCAGTGAGCGAGCGAGAGGGAGAGCTAAAGCAAAAGCGATGGCGACAATTTGTTAAATTGTTATTGTTATTTCTATGTTAAATGCTCCACTGCCCTCACAATGGCCACCCAAACCAAGCCAAACCAAACCAAACCAACCCGACCACCCACAAAACACCGCCACATTTCCCTTTGCCACCCAACGGCTGCTGCACGTAACGTCGATCTGCATAAATTATGTGAAATTTATAAGGACAACACAAAGACTGCCAGCGGCAGCTAGAAATACTTATTACACAAAGCAAATATTGTACAACAATTTCCATTTTATTGTTCAGTTTACGCCGTTTTTCGGGGACTGGCCCCGAAGGAACCAACGGGTACTTTTGTTCCGGTGTAATCGGAGGTCCTGCAGGTCGCTACTTAGGGCGTTCATTTCAATAAAGAGAAAAAGTGCAGCAGGCGTAAAGGTTAATAAGTGCGAATACATTAAAGAAAAGGGCAATTAGAAAGGCTAGAAAAGCTATTACCGAAGAAGGAAAAGTTCATAGGGGTTACGAAGAAATGTACATTTTTTTGAAAGTATTTAAGAATTCTGATATACAAATCTTCATTTTTAAGTGTTAACTCTATTAAAAATATATCAGTTTGATAAACAGAGAACAATATTTTTATTGATTGCCATTTTATTATAATCAATCTAACAATTCAATCTAAACTTCAAAGTGATGTATATTAAGAACAATAAAAGTTACAAAGTGCTTCAGCTTAAAATTGTAAAGTTAGAGGTACAAGAATGGAAAGAAAGGAACAAAATGAAAGAAAAAGCTAAACAACCTTTCCCCCAACCTTCAACCAGTAAAATGTAGAGAAATTGTAAAGTCCTTTTTTTAGAACGATAACGATTTGTTTACACGGCCGAATGGGGAAAATGTAAGGCAAACAATGGAAAATAAATTGCAGTCACATTCGCGGCGCCTTGCCAATTACAGTAAAGAGCGCATAAATTGGGGGAGCGGAAACATTGTGTTGTGGGTCATCGCCAACCAGTCATTCCACATGTCACATTCTTGCACGGCATATGACTGACCATTTCCGCTCACATGTGGTGGCCACTGGTTCCTGCCCAAACCCACACTCTCGATTTTCCACGGTTTGTCATTGGAATGAATGTGAATGAATGGCTAATGCATGTGCTGCCAGCGAAATCGAGTTCAAGTGAACTGGCGAGGGGACTGTGAGCCTTGGGTTTCATTAACCCAACAGAAAGCAACAATAAACAGCCATAAACAGAGCAAAAGGCAATTCCGATTCGTGTGAAGCTCTGCGAGTTACGAGCTTAAGTAGCCAGCCCCCATTCAACGCCCCCGCAAAGGTGACCAATGCTGCTTTCGGGGAACTTTACTTTCGGCCACCACCCACTCGAATAGGCCATACAAATTGATTTTCTCACACCTCGCAAACTCCTCACGACAAGTTGATTTCGCCTCGCATTTCGGTTACATTTCGCTTCGTTTCTGATTATGTGAAAGCGAAAGTCGGGCCATAAAATGGAACCATCCACCAGTTGAAGTTTCTGTTACGGACTGCTCGGCTTTTCCCATTCGCAATCTGGCATTTGAGGTGCTTAGGCAGGCACATGTCAATTATCCGATCGGGTCTCCCCTTCTCTGACAACCCAAAGTCAGTCAGTCACTCAGTCAGTTCGGTAACAAATCAATTAGTCCGCAAAGAAACGTAATACTCCTGTGTGGAGTACAAAACGAAGTTTCTTCTGACACGGACCAAATTAATGTTGGCTTAACTTGACCATTAATTCCCGACTGTGACAGCTGCAGATTAATTTAATGAGCTCGCGGAGCTGCGTTTGGCGAAGGATTAAAGAAGTTAGAGCTGTTTTATAGCTTTCGTTATTCTTAGTGGAATAGTGGAAATGTACTAAATACTATAGTTAAACCACAATTGTTTAAATAATGGGGTCATTCACATCTAAATCTGAATTTATTTAAATAGATTTTCTAGAGCTAACAAACATTTATAGTTTATTTTATTAAATGGTATTTAATAAATGCAGTCTAAAATGTTTGCATAAGTTTAACAACACAATTTAAATAAACTTAAAGTCAACATATCTTTTTAAATCAAGCATTATGAAGGTACATACATACATAAGCGCATATGAATTATAAAATAATGAAATACAAATATAACCCAATTACTGCCCCCAGCTTAAAATTGATATAATGAGCTGTTTCAATTATATTTTGCCTTGAGCTCCATGTCCCCTGGTTAATTATAACAAAATATTGATGTGATAAGGCAAAATCAATTTACACCGCTCACACGAATGAAAGTCAATCTCACGCGCAAACATACCCAAACACACTTAAACAAACACAAACATCGGCTGACAAGTTTCAGTTGTCATGGGCAATTTGCTGCGAAAGGTCGAGTCCAATCGATCGATGAGAGTGCTTAATTGTTGCCCAAACTGCCCTTACGCATTGATCCATTTATATTGACACTTCGTTCACGCTTAAAAATTAATCAGCGATGGAGCGCTTTTGTTCGATTCGAGTTTTCATTTCCAATCTGCACATTCATCACTTTTCCATACCGGATGCTTCCTTCTTCAATTATTTAGGCCCAAAAGTCCAAAATTGAATATTAACAATAAATATTCTTTACAAATACTTAAAAAAAAGGCAAGCACCTTTCGAGTTGACGAAGCTTATAGACGTTATAGCTGCAATCTATAATGAAACCATTTATTTACAATTATTTAAAAATAATTAATTTTGGGATCCTTTATCTGATATCGAAAACATATTTTGCATATATTCTAAGACCTATTTTGTGATAATTAAGATTTGCTACTTCTAGAATATTTTAAAATATATCTTATATGGTCACTGGTGAGTTGAGTAGTAAATTGCTTAAGTGAGTAATAAATATGAAATGAGGGTACGACTTATTTAACTGAACATATGAAACTGCGTTGCAAACTCATAACAGAAATTATTATACCCTCGGCAAGGGTATAACAATCAAACCATAAAATGTTGCTCCATTTGAAAGTTATTAATTTATAATTCATAAAGGGGTCACATTACCTATACTGCAGTGGCAGGAAGATTGATGGAGAGGGAAGCTACTTAGCGGCTTAGCCAAGGACCAACGAGGAGTGATTCTCCGCCGGGCGACGACAAATGGCCATTGTGAATTCATGCTGGTTTCGACACGTGCCGGCCGTCCGGCAAGGTCAAGAGATTTATGGCCAGGGGAGGAGGGAGTAGGGAGGAAAAGGACACTTTCAGCCCAAACTTGCAAGGATTCCTCATTGCCAATCTAACCCCAACGGGTTATGGACACGTCCAGCACTCAGGACCCGAATGACAGAACTCTCTCTTTGTTTAATTCATTACCTCGAGTTTTATCTCTGATTATGGCAATTAAAATTTTACCCAATCCCCTTGATCTGTGGCCAGTATTAATTGTGCCTTTTGCCAACGAATTATTATTATCAAGAGCTGCATTCGTCTTCTTTCGATTCAATCAGCTTCTGATGAGCCTGGTTCAGAGCGTACTCATTGTTTGTTTTATTAACCCCAATTAGTGCGTCTGGTCGGTCAAATGGACTGAGTCCGATGCAATCTGATTGCTTTTCAATTAATTGACAAGCCATCATAATTGATGCTCTGTTCACATGGCCAGGCATTTATTATATGGCCGAGAGAGGCATTTCAAACTTAACGTATAGCCTGTCAAGTATGATACTCCGGTATTAATTTCATATTCAGTTAATCGATTTGTCATGAATTTTGAAACCATAAAACTCGGTATGCAAATTGTGTTGGTTTTATAAATTTAGCCAAGAATCGATTAAGGTGTAGCCAATTAAGCATCTTCCCAAGTACTATAAGTTCACATGGTTATATTATTATGAACACCGCAATTCGTAATAAATGGTATTTTTATTCATTTTTTTCTTTAGTAATTTCTTAATTGTAGACCTTTTTATTTTATATTCCAACAATATTCAAATTCTTCGTGTAAAAACTCAAAACACATATAAAAATATTATAGCAATATTCATAAATGAGTGAGTCGGTAAATAGGTGATATTTATTTGATTTCTGTTTGTAGAACTGGCTATTTAAATTTCTACAGCATTGAAATTCTTCTGGGAAAAATTGAAACACATTCCAAAGTCATTGCAAAACCAAATTGAACTTAAAAATTGTCCATTCGTTTGCCGTTCTTTTGATGCCTGTAATAATACTTAAAAATAAGCGATAAATTTAAATCAATGGCTCAATAAGAATGATTTAATTGCGATTTTATTTGGCTGGCACGAAGAGTGTCTGGCGAGCTGTTAAAATTCAAATTAAAAGCCAGAACGTGACCAAAAAGTGAAATTGTGTGGAGGACGCTTCTCGGGTTTAATAGGCAATTTGCAGTCGTAATCCAAATGCAAGCAGTTGGCAGAAGTCACGCACAGCCTAAGGATAACAGCCGCAGGACAGCGAAATTATTTTACACATTTAAGGCGATAAAGCCTGGACCAAAACCTAAATGCAACTGGGCTGAAATATTAGTGGCAAAAGCCAGGGCTTAATGGCCAATAAATCGATTTGCTTTCGGCAGACAGAGCGACGCACTGCAGCCTTGGTTGGGCTACCAATTTTGGCATCAAGAAGGGGCAGAAGGATAAAGGGCGGGCCAGTGCTTATCGGCACGCATGCACGCAGCTGGCGGCAATTTGGATACGAAGATAAAACATTTATTGGCCACATAAAACGGGTGAAATTACCAAGGACCCCCGGCTTCACAGTGGCCACATCCTGTCCTCCGGTCCGGGATATTAAGTTCGATTCAGATCGCCTTTGTAATTTCCCTTTGCTGCCGTCGCCCACCCAAACAATTCTTGAGCAGCAAATCAATTTCAGCCTTTACTCTTCGGGACGGTTCCCATTCAACGTTTTTGGGGACCACAAATTAGACAAATGATTTTGGACATTTGTCAAAATCGTGCAAAGGGGATTTCCTTTGTCCTGTTTGCCAATGGACCCAACTGTTTTCTCAAATTCATTGTCCTGCCGTCGTTTTTGAAGCAGCTGCAGTTTTTACCCAATAAGTGAAAAGCTTATACCTAATGAAAATATTCTAAGCTTACTTCTTTATTAGGTTCCAGCGCAGATTTACTGCTCATGGGACCCCTTTAAAATATGTGACATGTTGTTTGAGTTTGAATGAGGTTGTGTTCTGCTTAAATGAGTTATAAATATTCAATGAGGGTAAGATTTTTTCAACTAAACATATGAAAAAAATAAATGTTGGTATAAAGCGCGTATCTTGAAGGTAAGCGACTGTAAATTGTGTGTTCCATTAAGGGTGTTATGAATTTTGAATAAATGAAATAAAAAAAGGTAAGGATATAAAACTGATATTTCAAGAACGGCTTAGTTCAAACGGGTTCGTTATTAAACGTAGATATGTTTAAAAAAGCTCTATTTACTCATTTTTGATTATTTTTGACGTTTTCATTAAACTATTCCAAACTATTTTATTTTTAACAGGGAACCATTTATTCTTCCTCTGGGTACAATTTAAAATTCTTTTTTTAGTTTATTGAATTAGAATTAGGCGAATGAAGTTACCTATTAATTTGGTTGCAAAATTAAATTTGAAGATCTAATAATAAAAAAGGATCCAAATCCTCTTATTGTTTATTTAAAGAATCTTAACCTTTGTAATCGTAGGTTCGCTTTGTCATTTCCCATACATTTATCATTTCGAAGAAACTTCAAAAGCGCCGGGCGGAAACTTTTGTTTCAAGCGGTCCAGAAAAGAGCGAAAAAAGTTTAATTAAATAAATTACAAAATGCTTTGCCAGCGACAACAATTCATTAAAAGGACCAAAAGACAAAGGCAAGCCAGCCGGGACGAAAACAAACAAAAAGTTGAGGCATCCTGCCAGACGAGCGTCGGGATGCGTTTTGCAGGGTTTCTCGACTCGCTGGCAAATTGAAAGGCAACTGTGAAGGCGCCCATAAATCTCAGCTAGCAGGTGAGTTGGCATCGGGTGATGGGTGTTGGGTGGTTTTCGGTGGTTTTGTGTTGTTAAGAGTGGTCGAGAGCGGTGGGTGGTGCATAGACAAAGGCGGCTAAGCAAAAAGCGGGCAGCCACAATAACTTTTAAGAAATTATTATGTGGTTCTTGCCGTTCCCCTCTTTACAGATTGCCATAGCCGGATGGAACTAGCATGGACACGAAACGATGTCGACTTATTTGCATGTTTGTCAGGGTTTTTTTGTCTACTGTTTTTTTTATTTCTGTTGCTGGGTGCTTTTAGTTTCCGGCGCGTTGCACTTGGAGCGAGGTTCTGACAAAGTTGCGGCACAGACAAACAATGCCGAATTGCGGGGGCGGGGTCCTTTCAAATTGCGTTGAAAGCTCCCGAATGTCCCATTTTTCCGTTGCTGTTGTTGTTGTCGTCGGGAAAAGGCCAGCAAAAAATAGCGAATAAAAAAATGAAGGCAGCAAAAAGAGGGCAAAAAATATGTGACACGAACAACGGCAAGCGACAACGTTCCGGAACAGAAACGGAAATTGTGAAATATACAAATGTTCGTCTTGTTTAGGTGAGCTACATGCAAACTGTCCCGGCCACCCACCTACACAGAGAAAAATAACTATTTAAGATTAAGAAAATTCCAAGTCAAAGTGTTATTTTAGACAGAATGCTTTGTTTGACTTATATTTTGTTCTCAAACTTTAGAGTAAGAAGAAATTAAAGTACATGAATTCGACTCATCTTAAAAACATGTATTATTGATTTAAGAAAGCTTTAAAACAACTATTAAAAATGTTAGGTATATTGTTTAAAAGTGTAATTATAACTTGGTAACAGTTTTTTCTTCTTTATTTTAAGTGAATTGTAAGTGTGGAGTAGTTTATCCAAAAGAACGGGAATATTTTGATTCGTTAGGTGCTTTGTCTTGCCCAAAGATATCTTATATCTTCTATTTTATACTTAGATCATGATTTTTTCCTCAGTGTAAGCTCGAGCGAGTCCGCCTCCAGAGTTTAGCGAACAAGGGTGTATGGAACGTTTTGTAATAAAAATATATGGATCTGGCCTGGACAACGGCAACATGTCACATTGTTAAAATAAGACAAAAAAAGGGAAAAGGAGGACGACAGGGAACAGAACGGAGCAATCCCGACAATTTGTAGCCAGGCGTTAAACGTTAGAATATCCGGTGAAACACGCTTATTAAAACGGCAGCAGTTAGGCCGGTTCACACCCCACTTTGTCCGTAGGGATAACAAATTGGGAGGACAACAAATAAGACAGCAAGAACAAGTTGATCACCAAAAAGGACAACCATTGTTCACAATTGCACACAGGTTTTGTCAATTCAGGCAAAGAGAGCAATAATACTGTATAAATTATTTAAATTTGTGCTTAAATTCTTATGGGAAACCAAAATTAGTTGAGCGGTTTGTATAATAAACATTTTTTGATTATTTAAAGCTGCAAATATTTTATTTATATGAATTCAAAAGAATATATCAAACAAGCTTTAACATTTTTAATTGAAAAAAGCTAATGGAAAATTTAGTTTTATAACATAGCAAAAAAGGCCTCTTGTATAAATTATTTGAATAGGTGCTTAAATTTGAATGATTCAGAAATTGAGAGGTTTTAACACATACTAAAAAGTATTTTATTACTACGGGTAGTTACAATGAGAAAAAAAAACAAACATTTATACGCATAATTAATTGAATAATTTAAAGTTTTCAAATAGAAATGTTATTTTAACAGTTAGATTCTTATTCTTTTTTATTGAATTTTATCTGTTGTTTTTTAATGTTTTATTAAAGTGTAAATCATCAAAATTTTCCATACCGTCAATACTTATAAAATGAACACATTTTTTTGTTGAATTGTGTAAATAAACAAATTTTTTGACATAAAGATTGCTTGTTTAATTAAATGTTTATATTATTTTGTTACTTAAAAATAGTTTTCGTTTTAAGCATGTTAAAGGAAACTACAAAGTAAGGAATATAATCTTTAATTGCTTGAATAATGAATGAATAAAATAATTTATATAAAAATTTTATTTTAACAACATTCTACGAGTTTTTACACATGATTGTTTGGGCGTAAACATAATATATTTTTACTTAAAATTGGTTTTAGTTTTTATTTAAGGCTTCGCATTGACTTTCAAATTCTATTTTTAAGCTAAAGGAGAATGTATTTAATTTATTTAATTTTATTTATCAGTCCCAGAGAGTAGGCAATAATCGATTTCTATAAAGGCCTTCAGATGGCAAACCACAGGGTCCTTCGGCCCAGAATATGCCTTTTTGCTATAATTGCCTGTCACTGCCAAACGAAAAAGCGAAGAATTTAGTAATTAGTTTTGAGCTGCTCCCATTTTGTGTTTTTGTGGGTTTTAATTAAATCAAATATCCTTAAGGCTTTGATAATTGGCAGGGCCGGCCGCAAGAACTGTCAGAAATCATTGCAAAATATTGGCAAGCCGTATCAGAGCGAATGCATTTTTGGCAGTTGGCCAAAACAGAGAAAGGATTTGTAATTACGAAATTAAAACAGCGACAGCTGGCCCCAAAAATGCATGATGGACTGTCCAAAGTAAATGAATGGATGGGTGGCGGGCTGGCAGGCTGGCTGGCTGACTGACTAGATGGATTGGCAGGCGGACAATGTGGGTGGATCAGCCTTGGGGTGTGGCTCTACAATATCCGGTCGGCTCAGCTCCTGCTTCTGCTGCTACTCCTGCTCCTGCCGGCATGTCCTGCCACTGACGGAGGCGGATGCACCACCGGCAGCAAGGCAGCACCACCATCAGCAACATAACCGACAAAAACACGGCCAACAACAAGTGCAACGTGTCGTGACCGAGGCCACACCCCAGGCATTTCATTGGATTCTCGAGTGGGGCGGCGGATCGGGTGGCTTTGGGTGGCTTGGGGGTTTTTGGGTGGTTTTTGGGTGGTGCCGGGGGACATGGCGGCAGGTGGTCTCTCATTGAAATTTGTTGCATTATCCTCAGGATGCTGGCTGGATGTCCTTGCACGCTGCTCACTGTTCACTGCTGCACTTGATTGCCAACAAAAATTGTTTTGCTGCATGTCCTTGTTGCAGCAACACTTCACAGCACACTGAAGTGACTGCAATGGCAGGCAAAAGGACACGCAGCTGTAATTAAATTTGTAAAGAAAAATCCATGTTTTCCCGGCATCGAAATTTAATCTTCTCCTGCCCCCAAATTAGTGCCAAACAATGTGACACTGCTGACAATTTAAACCTAAATAAACACACGTGGTATGTGCTTCTTCCCTCTCTGTCTCTTCTTCCTGCCATCTCACTTATTCCTGAAACACAAAAACGCACGTAGACACGACTACACTTGAAGACGGCCATAAAGATAAATGTTTTATATACGTGAATTGCTTTGAATAAAAGCTTTGTTTGCCCTGTTTCACGGGCCCATACAAACAAACTAACAGATGAACTGAGCTGCGTCTCCCCTAGATAATAACTCATACGCCCCGTGGTGCGAGTCTCAACTCACACTTAACGCTTTACATTTTCAGCTTAATTGCGATTGTGGGGGGTGCGAAACGGAGGACTCAAAACGGAATTCCTTAATGTGCAGTTAAAACTTTAAATGTTGCTAATTCAGTGTGTTTTCGTGGTATTCTGAAGAAATTAGGTGGAGTTTGAAACGCAGTTCTTTGAAGCTGAAATTTCGTTTTACGTTTCTGGTAAATTTAAGAAACACATGATAATAGGAATTGACACAGATTTAGGCCATTTCTTTTTTGCTTTGACTTTTTTCTGTGTTTTATTCAGTCCGTATGTCTCAACATACTTATGTTCTTTATTATGATGTTCTAACAGGCGTATTAAACCAAATGTCTGACCATTAAAAATCGCACGCGCTTTCTTGGCAAAATTCAGACAGCACTGGTCGAAATTTAAAGGAATTGGCTTGTTTCTAAAACCGGGACAAAAATTATTAAATCAATTTTAAAAACATTTTTAAATTTCTGTAAATATAATACTGTTAATAAAAATATTTAGTTTTTTATTAATAAATTGTATAATTTATTTTAAATAAACACATAATGAAATAAGTATACCTTACCTTTTCTTAATTGTTTAAGTAAATCAAAAACTTAAAATATTGGAAATTCAGTAAACATTATTTTTTTATTCTGTTCATTATAAGAAGTATCCACAGTGGTAAAAAAACTTTTTTAATTATTGTTGAGATACTGAGGCAATAAAAGAAAACTGCTATTATTTTGAACACAGCTGTGGGTTTCAGAGTTTGTGTATCCATCTGAGTATATGTTCAAGTATGTGTGTGCGCAATTTATTATGAGATGCTTCATCTTAAGAGGCCGTCAAGCAAAAAAAGGAATATGCTGGCGGTGCCATAAATTCCTTTTAATAACATATTCAAATTTAGATAATATCCGCCTCTATTGCAATATTAAAGCTTGCACCCTCCACAGATATATGTATATATTGTATAGTCGTGGATTGGATTGTGCAATGTCAGTCGCCTGCAAACTTTACCGAGTTATCCAGACATCTTAATTATCCGGGCCACAGCGCTTAGAAATTCCGGGACTTCAACATTTCTTCGGAGCTCTGTTTCCCTGCTGAACTCAAAGAGATTCAATGAGGTCGCATATGCGCCGCTATTCATCCTCTGGCCGTTTGCAGTTTCATTCCGGACTCGTAGTTGGAACAGAAACTTCTTCGCATTTACGTAAGGTATCTTCATGAATATGTATTCCCCGGGGAATGCGACTCTCTATCTGTGTGCTCATGTTATTAATGAAGCATTTGCAACGTCTCTCCACTAACTTGGCGGACTTTTCCCAAACGAACTGCGGAAAATGGCCGAAGAGGAGGTGTAGGGATTTGCTGGGGATTTACATGAATTGACTGACGACGACTGAGCTCCTTGCCAGCCACGCCCATATAGCCAGGCAGGCAATCTCCAATTGAACCGAACAAGAAATGGAAATTTATTGAACAGCATTCATATGCTGCGCATTATTAATATCGATTAGGGGGTGTTGTGGGCGAATCATGTCGTGACGAAGAGCGTCTCAGGGTGACTGGCGCATCTTGGGTGTCCCGATACATGTGTCGGTCCGAGATTGAGATAGCTTGCACTTCTCTAGTTCTCTTTCGGCACATATAAATAAAAAATGGGGGTCTACAACAATGGCGATGGGTTCCTGGGCATCTGCAGATATAAAGGATCCGCTTTTTTGGGCCACCATTGTTTCCAGCTTCGCAAAAGGGATACGTGACACTCACCCAAACGCAAAAGCGGGCAACATCTGCCTGCAACTAAACGGCATTTCAGCAATAATCATGGGTCCTTTTGTTGTTGTCATTAGAGTGCGGCAGGCTGCCAACCCAAATCGAACACGAGCCACATGATTATGTGAACTTTTGGGGTGAGAGCAGGTGAGCATTCTTTAAAGGGAGCTGTGATAGTAAGCTGATGTATAAGCTCTTCATATTGATAGTCGAATAAGACTTTTTCTGACCAAAGCCTATCAAATTTTTGCCAAATAGATGGTCGAAGAAAACACACACACAATTCGTAAAAAATCATTTAGGAAAATGAAAGACGTGACTTCGTTGCATTCTCAGCTGCTTGAGATGTTCATAAAAGGAGCAAAATTGATTTTTCTATAAAAAATAAAATAAAAGAATGGAAAGCAGCACAAAGTGGCACACTCTTGCATAGGCACACACACACACACACCCGTGCACAAAGAAAAACGCTTCTAGGCAGCCGCAAAAGCAGAAACAGAAGTAGGCCACACTAGGAGCATTTCCCTCATGGCACCCACACCCACCAACCAACTAGTCACCCCCCACCCCCAACACCACCCACTGCTGAACCCTTAAACTCTTGTTTGAGCTGCACTTGAAGAAGATGCTGATGGTGGCTATACCCTCGTCGGGGGAACCCCAAAACCATGAAGCTAGTTTCGCTAAATCGCACTTTTCAAGCTCTCTGATTTAATCTTGCCCGGATGAATCTTTTTATAACTTGCTGATTTTTATGAGTTTACCACATGGGACTTATTTACGTTTTGTCTAATTTAACAACATATTTATCTTTTACTTTCAAAACCTAATTTTAAAATCAGTGAGGATGATTTTTATAATAAAAAGAATAAAATATACATAGAAAAATTTGAAGAATACATTTATTTCAATAACAGTATAATAGTTTCTGGACTTAAGTATTAAATAACTGACTCTGGCATATTGTTGAACAAATTATTTTTTACATCAAATTTCAATTAAAGTTATAAGACAACTTGGTTAATAATTTATTTTTGTAATTTGCCTGATGGAATTTAAAAAACATTTTTTGTGGCTAAAGCGTAAGCAAAGTGTCAATTTCACGATAATTATTAGTTTAGACTAATGATAATGTTACTTATAGGTCACAGAAATTCCTTAAACAATTTCATTTAGATCTGTAAGTGTAATCATAAGTAAATAGTTGAAAACTTCAATGTAAAAAATTGAATTAACAATACAAAATCACTACAATTTTGCCTTAAATTGGACGGAGTTCATTTGATTGAAGCTCTAGGGTATTTCGAAATCGACTCCACGTTGGCCCAGACTCGCCTACTTGGCTCTTAACTCCTGCTGGCTACTTAGTTGCGGAGGCAGTTGGTTTCTTTATTGGCTGCGATTTAGTTGCGTTATGGCCAAATGATTGAGTGGCCTAAAAGTGCCGCTAATGCGGAGCGTGCCCAAGGCAAGGAACTCGAAATGGGGCATAATGCTGGCCCATTATCATTAGCCAACTGGCAATGAGTTGCAACTCTTGCCCACCTTTTCGTTCTACTTAACTTTCAGCTGAAGAGCTGGCAGATTGTTTTGCATATCGCTCGATCGAGTTTTTAGTCGAGCGTCGTGTGAATGATATCCTGCAAATCCCTCAACGGCAACTGTGACTGAAACAATGTCGCATTCAGCGACGAGAAAAAACCTCGGCGAAAGGTAAGCTGATTATGTAACACACATGGAGTGGTTGTGGGTGTGGGTGTGCCTGTGTGTGTGTCTGCTTGTGTGCATGCCAGATAGCGCTAAAAACCGTCACACGCTGACGCCATTTTGTTTCGCAACTTTTCAACAGCTCTTTCTCAACTGTTTTTATTAGTGATTTCCGTTGAAAACAAGTTAAAATATGCGCATTAGATACATTTCTGCACCACCTGCCCTCGCCGCGGCCGAAGGATTTTGCAACTTAAAGTTTTTGTGGGAGAATATGTTGAGCATGCACCTGCAGCTGTCCCCAGACTTATTCGCACATTTAATATTGATTCAGCCTTGCACATACATAGCTCAAAAATTGAATGCCAAATTTGTTTATAAAACGAAACAAAATATTAATAATATATTAAAATTTAAAAACTCATTTGGTCTCGTGGGATGTAATTTCATTAAGCATAAAGTAGAACAAAATGTAATTAAATAAAATACACAAAGTTTAAATATAATACTTTTCCACACATGCACATTTAAAGTTAATTCTTAACGATATAATATTATACAGAATATAAAATCTTGTTCCTAATGGAATTTTGCTTTTGATTTGCTTTTAAAAATTTGTCAATCCGATGCTAAAGCAAAATCTAAATTGCTCAAACCGAAGAAAATACATTTTTTGTCTAACTTATTTGTAAGATTATCCAATTAGGCTTTTCAAAAAATAGGAGCTGCAATTGTACAACGTTTGCAGATTTTCTAGAAGGATATAAATAGCTTGTCAATAGCTCATCTTTTTAAAACGTCAATAAGTATGCTACAATAACAAAACATTTCGAAATGCAACCTTTTTCATATGATTTCTCCGTGTGTAAAACCTGAACCGAAATGGGGTCACTTTTTTAATCGAAGGTCGTTCAGGCACTGCAATTATTCGACGATCTCTGCGCCCATAAGCGATTTCAAGGAATGGCACTCCTAGCACTTTACCTATAATTGATAGAGCCTCTGGGCCAGTCCAAGCCAAGCAATCGGATGAGCCAGAGCCAGACGTAGGAAGACAAAGGATTCGAGGGGCAGCACTCGACGAACTTAAATTGCCCAGCCTGGCTGGCATATGAGAGCGCCCTGGCTGCCATGACATTTGAATAATGCACGTACCAAGTGAATCGGCGGACAGGAGTAGACACAGGAACTGCCAGCGGGGGCAGCCCAGAAGGGAGGTGGGCTCGGGAGGGGGGACATAGACCACCAATTCATTATCGATTGAATCGATGTGCAATGACTACTGAAAACTGATGGAAATTTCCTCGAAAAGGGAAAATGGAAGGCAAAACAATGGCACAGATTCGATAATGCCACAATTCTAAGGGAATTCAATAAAAACAGGCATTAAAGACCAGCTGGCTGTGGATTTGAAGCACGAATCAATGGCCGTTTGTTTTCCATTTACTTGATGGCCAAATGTAATTGTCAGTACTGCCCCGCACCCCTTACTCCGCACATTCCATTAGCAGTCGATGCCAGATACAAACTCAAACCCCGGCGGCTCTGTCAACAGCTCAACATATCAATCATACGCAATGTGGTGCGTGTTTGGTGCGAGCTCTAATGCCTCGGCTGCGGTGCAGGGTGGCACATACATGCGACGCCTGGTCTTATAAATAATTTAGACCGCATATTACTCCAAAATAACAACACCCCCTCCGTTGACACGTTCACTCAGTACGCACACACACAAAAACTGTCATTAGTGAATTATTTAAATTACGCCGCCGCCAGGAAAGCAAACATTTCAGACAGGAAGGAACTTCCTGCTGAGAAGGTTTTGCTAAATTAACTTACTGCCCAAAGAAAGGAATGTTTGTAACGAAAATATGGCTCTAATTTCATGAATATTTGAATAAAATAATCGAGAAGCAGAGTAGTCGCATTTCCTTAAGCTTGTTTTGTGACTTGATACACCTTTCTACTCATTAATACTTAGAATTAAAGCATCTTCTAGTGATAAAGGAACTTACTTTTTTGTAGATTAAAAAATACCTTAATTTTTAGGAAAATATTTTTTAATTTTAGAATCGTGTTTTTAAATAATTTCAAAAACAAAATTATTTAAAGAATGATAGCAGCCTTTTGTAATTTCACTCTAAAACAAAAATGATAGTTTCGATTTTTGAAAACGGTATAATAATTTCAGAATTGCCTGTCAATACAATAAACATATTATGCAAATTAAAGTGGTAAACTGTATTTTTCTTATAAGATAAATGTTCTGATAAATCAGTCAACAGTTTCTGGGAAAATATGAATACGTAGCTTTTTTTCTATGTGTAAAATATGAACTGTTTAAATGAAAACGTTTATTAATGCGAAAAATCCTATTATACGATATTTCCACATGTATTCAACCATAACAAAATTTTAAATGTCTAAAACTTAAATAAGGTGGTAACTATCGGCTTGTAGAAACCTTAATTCAAGTATAAAAGCAATGTGCCATATTTCCGCGTAATTTACTTTAATCGAAGTTGCAAGGAGTGAAGTTAGGGAAGAACTTCCAGACTATACCGGCCCTTATTAAGCACCATTTCGTAAGCGGGAATTCGTCACTCACCTGAGATTCTCGATGCGCGGCCTTCGGCACTGCGGCCGATTGCGGCGGTGGCTGCGATCCTTCTTGCAGCGGCAGTCGCAGTGCATAATGCAGAGGGCGATGGACGAGATGACCGTTATCACAAAGGGCACCGCGAAGAAGTGGATGATCACGGCCACCTGGTCGTCGTGGTTGTAGGACGTCAGCACCACCGTCTTGTTCTTGCGCGAGTAGAAGCACGGGAAGATGGCGCCCTCGATGCCGTAGTACCCGTTGAAGTTCTTGCACGTGACCGACGGCGGATAGCCGCATCCCTTGATGTTGACGAGGAGCGTCGCCTCGCCGGACTGCTCCAAGTCCGACGTGAAGTTGCTGTAGTCGGTCATGTTCTCTGGTATCGTAATGTTCTGCTCGACAAACGTCACATAGATATGAACGCAGCGGTACAAATCGGAGGTGCACCCCTCGCGACACGAACTCCACGAGCAGTTGAAGATGCCCACGAGATCCTCGCGACGCGTCGTCGTGCACAGCGTGGGCTTCTCGATAAAGTCGTGGCTCAGCGTCGATATGGCCGGATCGACGTAGAGCGGTACGAGGAAGAGCAGCGAGGCGCCGGCGGTCACCGAGAAGAAGGCCAGTGTCGAGGTGCCATAGAAACGCGCACGTTCCCGCCACGAACGAAAGCGCCGATTGCCATTTTTCTTTTTCGGAGCCAGTTCTCGGATTTTACGTAACCGTAGCTCTTGTTGTTGCTGCTCGAGTAGTAATTCCGAACTGCCACTCCTCATATTATTGTCGGTGCACACAGGGCGCTGATGTTGCTGATTGTTGCTGCTGCTGCTGCTGTTGCGAGTGTTGCTGCTGCTGCTGCGAGTACTGCTGCTGTTGCTGCTGCTAGTATTGCTGCTGCTGCTGCTGCTACTGCTGGCGTTGCTTCTGCTGCGAGTGCTGCTGTTGCTGCTGCTGCGAGTTGTTCTGCTGTTTCTGTTGCTGCTGCTGTTGCTGTTGTTGCTGTCGTCGCTGACTGCGCAGCAGCAGCTGCAACGGCATCAACGCTGCTCCGTCGCCGCTCCGTCGCTCTGCTGCCGCTCTGCTGCTGCTCTGCTGCCGATGTTGCACTTGTGTGTGCAACTGCGACGTCCGCCTACCGCAACATCCAGAGCGCGTGTTTTAGGTTATGTACACACGCTTCGGCGCAGGAGAGCGGAAGAAAGTTGAGTGTAAGCCAGATATACACGGAGAGAGAGAGAGCGAGAGAGAGAGGGGGAACAGCTGTTCCGGAGAAAGTCGGCGAAAGGGAGCGACAGAGACAGCGACAGAGAGACAGAGAAAGGGAGAGACAGAGAGCGACAGTCAGAGAAAAGCGCGCTCTGGCTTTTTCATTTGTCCTGGCCTATTGTTTACTCCGCTCGCAGTTTTCACACTTTTAACAGCAGCTAAAACACTGAAAAATATTATTATTTAGTTGGTTATTCGATGGCTTTAATTAATTTTATAAATTTAGGATTTTGCATTTTTGTTATAGGTTTTTAGTTGGTTTTTCTTCACATTTTGCGGTTTGCGTAGGAGTCACTTTGCTCACAAGTCACAGCTGTTGATGTAGGTTAGTTAGAGAGAGAGTTTTAGAGAGAGAGAATGAGAGAGAATGTGGGTGAAAGTCCTGCTGTACAGACTGACTGCGCTGCCGGCGTCGACGTCGACGTCGCTGTCAGCGTCGGCGTTTGCCTGTCTAGTGGTGTCGCCCTAGTGACTGTGTAACCTTTTTGTCTGTGTGTTGTGGGTGGAATTATTTATGCTACACATTTTGTGCGGCGGCTTTTCGCTTTTCCCATTTTTTTTTTGGTTGTCAGTGCCAGTGCCTTGGCATTTTGCTTATTATTCTTCAATTTATTTGCATTTGTTCGCCAGCACAACATCCTTGACTTATAACAGATCTCTGGCAGAAGTCTGATCTAACCGACGATGTAGTTCGCCCCCATAACATCCTTGGTTCACCTTGGTGGTATTTTGAAAAATGGCCATTGTTGTTGTTGCAACTTCGCGTGACTCTGGACTATGGTCAGGTTCGGACTTTAACTCTCTTCCTTTGTTCTTGCCCCGTTTTATTGCTAGTCTGCTTCATTTCATTTCGTTTATTTGGCTGCCTTTGTTTTTGCCATGGCACGCATTTCACAATTTTCATCATAGACACCCACAAACACACACACAGAAACAGACACACGGGCAGTTGGTAGGTGAGCTTAGCTGTTATTGTCCCAGTGTAGTCGGAATGATTTCATGCTTTGTTCGGACAACTCGGCGTATGAGTAATGCACTTGGCAGGCAAAATTATTCAAGTCGCAGTGAATTGCTGGGCAAGCGTGACATTAAAAGCGTAAATTCTGGAAGCTTTTCTACCAAGCCTCCAAGTGGAACGACTACAACACCAGCAGGCCATGCAAACGCTCGGGAAAACTCCTTGAGCGCCTGTCATTGCCATAAGAATTAAGACGCGAGTACACAGAAAGAATGGGGTCGGTCTAATTTGGCATTTCCAATGTTCTTCAAAGTTATTTTGAGAAAGTTAATAAAAGATTAAGGAAAATCTAAATAAGTAGTTTAAGTAATGATGTATTAAGATACTCTTATTAAAATTTATAATTTGTTTTTTTTTGTAATATAGCTCAAAGTAATAGAAAATTTATAAAAAATTAAGAAGTAAAATCAATAAAAAATGTGTAGATAACTACATAAACAATAATACTTTGATGCAACATTAACTATCTTCCTCTATGCACAGATCTATAATTTTCCCACCATTTTCCACTGTGCAACACCCACGCCTTTTGTAGAGCTGCAAAAGTCTGGAGGACGAATGGAGGGGAGGATGAGGTGACTTAAAACTAAAATAGAAATAAAAATGGAAATAAAAATGAAAATGAAAATAAAGCATCAGGCTTTCGAATGAAACTAACTTTTGACAGCCGAACTGGCAGCTGAAGAGCCTGCAGCCCGCAACCCGTTCCGCGTTTCCCGCTCCGCCAGCGCACTTTGTTGATTTTGTTGCTAACGTTGCTGCCTGTTGTGTGTTGCCTATGGCTTTTCCTATATGCTCTTCTCTTGTTGTTGTTTTTTTTTAATTTCAGGACGATACAGAAAAGGAGGTTTGCTTCTTTCTTTTTGTTTCACTTTCACTTGAATTTGTACGTTTGCACTTGAATTTGCCACGGCCCAGACTATCCCGTATTTTGCACGATTACGGCACGGTGTTTGCTGCCACAGAATTGGAATTGGCTAACACCGACGCTGCCATTGGCTCACGCACACACACACACACGCTCACGCACACGCTGGGCGGACAGACAGACAGAATTCTCGACACGAGAAGCGCGCGCGCTTGGCCCTGACGTGCCTCTCGGAGTGTTTGTCCAAAACTGAGGACTCAGGACGCGAAAAAGGACTCCGAGGACTCCCGTCCGGACTCGTCTGCGTCTCCTCCTCTTTTTTTCTTTTTTTTCTGTTGGCGGACGGCAACGCAGAGGTGCGTCGACGCCGGCA
Source organism: Drosophila fuyamai (assembly GCA_018153365.1). NCBI lineage: Eukaryota > Metazoa > Arthropoda > Insecta > Diptera > Drosophilidae > Drosophila > Drosophila fuyamai. The sequence goes on along the minus strand of JAECXW010000116.1, from coordinate 5,355,375 downwards.
GCGCTGCCAACGGGGGCGCAACTTTGCCGAAGTAACAATGTCTGCCATATACAATCGTCAAGGATTCGCTTGTGCGCGCTCCCGAGAGATAGATATATATATATAGAGAGAGAGAGAAAAAAGAGTAGGGAAGACGAGAGAAAAACTGGACGAGGACGCAGGCTTTTTGTTGGCACAACAAATCTGCACTGCTTGCCCGATTTCCTCAAACAGAGCCGCTCCCATCAAGTATACGCACTGCCAGCCGGCAAAACATGTCCAACTGACAAACTTTTCTTTGTCCTCAAAAGCTTTAACTTCAATAAAAATTAAAATTAAAAATTAAAATTATATTTTAATTTCAATTGTTGTAATTGTTCCTTAACAACTTTGTTTAAATTACACTTAAAGTGCATTTTAATAATACATAATTAACAAAGAGCTTTTAGCACATACAAAAACCACAGAGGCAGCTTTTATTGGCATCATTCCAGCGAGTTTCTTCAACAAGTAAAGTCCATGGACCTTAGTTTTTACAGTGTATTTTTTCATGTTATAAGATGGGACTCTAATTTTATGCAGCACACTCTGATATCTGTTATTTTAGAAACACTGATTTTTTATAAACATTGACAAAAAAATTATAAAATAAACGAAATTTTTAATTAACTCGGAACATTAATATTGCAGTCCCATTAAATATTAAATACAATTTTGGTAATTTTTTATATATAACATTTTCGTTCTTGTTGTTTTTTTTTATTTTTATTTAATACCTTTTTTGACAGTAAGAAATAGCTAAACATTTTTTCTTCATGAACCAATAATCGATTATTTATAAACCAGGAAAATAAATATGTTCCCATTGAAATAAATAGTAACAGCTATCGAATCTGAGAGCTCATAACTAATTTCAGGGTTGCAAAATTTACTAATCACGGTTTTAATTTTAGCTGTGAAAAATAAAATTAAGAAAAGGGTCCTATTTATTCTTTTTACAGTAACTCATCTCTAATTAAAAATCTGATAACCATCACGTATTTTATTTAAGCTGTGAAAAATAAAATTAAGAAAAGGGCTGTTTTAATTTATTTTACAGAAAAAAGTCAACAAGAAAAGACAGTTCAATTAAAATAGCACATTTAATACACGCCCGAGAATGGAACATCGTTCTTACAAAATGGTGAATATATTTGTAAGAAAATAATTGCACTCAGATCTAGTTGGAAATCCAACAGCAGATCAGAAAACCCGATCGATTCGGGAATGATTTAAGTAATTATGAATAAGCGATTGAATAGCCCCATATTAAAGGTTTGCAGCAACAGCTAATCGCTTGACTCATTATTAGGTGGTACTGATATCGTTTGACAGAACTTTAGAGTGGTTCTAGCTCCACTCTAAAGTTCAGTCAAACGATATCAGTACCACCTAATAATGAGTCCTTTAAAGCTTTTCGTGTTTTGGCAAATCTATTTAATATACTAAGATCATATTTGTAACATCATATCATAACAAACTTATATATTTATATACCGCGCCCTAGGTGTATCTTTTAAGTACTTTTGGTTGAGTGATCATTGCAACTAAATATACTTTTAAGATTAATTTTCTTTTGCAAGAAAATATAAATATTTTACATACCAACTTTGTCGGAACAAAGCATTTTTCTCTCTTAAAATAATTGGTCTTAAAACTAAATAAAACAATAATTATTTAATTTTTTTAAATTCGAGTGACTATATCTTACAGCTTTTATGCATTATGCATTTATTGGCAAAAAAAAAATTTGTTTAATGTGTCCACCGATTGGGCTGAAGAAATCTATAGCTGCCATCGAGACCATCGGCTATTAACTGGATAAATTTGGTTGATTTCTAATATGATGATGTTTTTCTATTTCGGATCTATCCCTTGGGCGAACTACATCCTATAGATGTCACATATCTGTCATCTTCTTGCAGAAGTTAGCTTCCGTTCCGGTTTTTTCCTCATGACCTAAAAAGAGAAAGCGAACAATAAATTAAATACGTTGTAATTTTTAAAATATGCAAACCATTCGCAATACATCGTTTTTCAAGTGGCAAAATATGCTTAGAAAAGACATTTTCATCAGATTTCAATACTGCAGCATAAACAAAGAACATTTTTCGGTAGGAGGCCAATTTTCGATAATCCTTATATCAGGAGCTTTAAACTATAAACTTAAATAATTATACATAAAAGTGCAATTTGGAAAATTATTCCTTTAGATTACGTTTAAGACATATTCAAAATTGCTACAACTATGTTTGCAATAAACCATGTACTAATAGAACCTAAAAAGGAAGTAGGAAGCGAAAGTTTTTATGTAATTGCAGCTATAGAAAAAATTATTTGTTCTATAAGTCTATAGCACCTGTATCTTTTATATGATTAAATATCTGATATTTAAGAATATGTCAGCTATTCCTAAGCTTTTTGAAAAAATCATTACTCCTTATTTGATCAATCATTTCTCCGTGTCAACACGGATTTATTAAACGTAGATCGACAATCACAAACCTTCTAGAACTCACTACATTTGTGATAAAAGGCTTCAATAGTAGTTTTCAAACAGACGTCATTTACACTGACTTTAGTAAAGCATTTGATTCTTGTTCAAAAACTTGACCTGTTAGGTTTTTCAGTTCATTTCAAGTTATCTGAATGGCAGGTCACAAAGGGTCCTTTTTAAAAATTCAATTTCTGAAACTCTCCGTGTTACCTCCGGTGTCCCACAAGGGAGCCATCTGGGTACGTTTCTTTTTACATGATTTATTAATGATCTTCCCTCAATTATAAGTCCCTGCAGTATAAGGACATTTCCTGCCGTTTAGACTTTCAATCCGATTTAGATCATTTTCAAAACTGGTACCGAGATATTTTACTAAATTTAAAAGCATCCAAGTGCAAGCTGATCACTTTTTATCGGGTCAATCCGATATACGCGACTTACACATTAAGTGGCAGCTCTTTGGATAGAATAACTCTTGTAAACGATCTTGGCGTTCTCTTGGACCCTAAACTAAAGACCCTAAGAAAATTTCTTGTTCATTCATATTTCTACAATTTATAAATAAAGTAATGATTAACTACTCCAGAAAAAACAAGTTCCTTTGTGTTCCTTATTGTGTTTTTCGCTTACTCGTGACTATACCAAAACTCTACGAAAAACTAAAAGATGGGATATTTAATGAACAAACATAAAAGATATTGTTTTGTTATAAAAACTCAATTTCACAACTTCAATAATCTTTCTTATTATTATTATATTAATTTAATAGAATTTTTCTCCAATACCGAGACATGTAATTTGAAAAGTCAATTTCAAAAGAATGATATGGGCTTAAGAAAAACATTCCTTCCCACATAAATTTGTGGGTTTAGGAGGATTTCTGAAATTGCGGACTAAAAGGGGGCACAAATCAGTTTATAATATATAAACAAAAAGTATTTAAGCTTTTTGCCTGCCAGGCATTTTCTACTGCAATTTTTCTAGCAAGTTTTTCCTTTAACATTTTTTTTTTTTTTTTTTTTTTTCGCGCGGAGTCCCACGGCCCACTTACCCGCCCAACCGACCGAGGGACGCAGCCGTGTATCGTACGGCACGATTCGCGATAAGATAGACGCGAGATAGGAAAATAAAGGTAAAGGTCCGGGGAAAAAAGTAATAGTTAGATCAATCTTGTGCCAATGAAGCAAGTATTAATCGTTTTAGGAGCGGCAGAGAGTCAAGATTTGATATTACAGGAAAAAGTCTATTATAGTCAGAACATAATACTCTGAAAGGCTCATGCAAGGCATAGTTAGATCTACAATGATTTAAAGTTAGGGGAATATAATTTCTGGTTAATCTAATTCACTATCAACTTTTTTTTCGAAAGTCAATTGGTGTATTATTCGTTATGATCGGACCATCGTTGCAGATTTAAATTTTTTGTGTATATATTGAAATCGGCTTGAAGCACTTGGACTATTAGTATATCCGAATTGTTTGTAGGGATATGATATAGTCGTAAAATCCATTCCAAATTATACACTAAAACAAGTGAGAACGCTATAGGCGAGTGCCTCGACTATTAGATACCCGTTACTCAGTTCAAATTATCAATTTGAATTCGGCGATCTCTTAGAGCTGGCAGCTTTACAGCACGAGCATCAGCACGAGCGCTTCTTTAGCGCAGGCAGCCTTTGTCCTGCACCAACAGCTGTGTTTATGTTTATGTTTTTAAGTGCAATGCTTACATACATACACACATACGCCATTGTTTGACTCAGACCTCCAATTTGGCTAACTTGATTTGATTTGCATAGTTCTTGGGATATAGTTCGGTATTGACAAATGAAAACCATCGCAATTTCCTTTAATAGAAATCCTTATCGAGAATTAACGTTGACTCTGTTAAGCACCTTGGCCAGCTGTTCCAAAGTCATCCGTTATTGTGCCATGAAAGGCGGAAATGTTGGCGCTAGCCAGGCTTAAGCGTTTAACGGGTTTTTGGGCGTTAGAGTGGGCGTGGCAAACTTTTATTAGGCCAATCGATAGGTATTGACGAAACAAATACATATCAATATTTTCATAATAGCATCAAAACTGAGGCCACAGCTTGTGACTTGTGGGCGTCAGTGGGGGCGTGGCACCATTTTGAAACAAACTTGCGCTGCGTAGGAACTCCTAAGATCTACATGCAAAATGCCAATCTTCTAGCTTTTGTAGTTTCCGAGATCTCAGCGTTCATACGGACAGACAGACGGACAGACAGACGGACAGACAGGACAGACGGACAGACGGAGAGACGGACATGGCTAGATCGACTCGGCTAGTGATCCTGAACAAGAATATATATACTTTACAGGGTCGGAAACGCTTCCTTCTACCTGTTACATACTTTTGCACGAATATAATATACCCTTTTACTCTACGAGTAACGGGTATAACAAGAAAGGAAAGCTAACTTCGGGCGGAGCCGAAGTTTAAATACCCTTGCAGAATACTCTGTAAATGATATTCCCCAAAATTATTCATATGATGCATTCTTAACACTCATAAAAATCCCAACTTCCTAACTTTAAAAACACCAATATAGTCGGCCGCTCCTTATAAAATTTGGTAGGTCGGATTAATTGGCCAAATATAAAACACATAGAAAATCCCAACTTCCTAACTTAACAAACGTCAACGTTATGGCATTTCCGATCAATCAGTTATATGGCAGCTATAGGATATAGTCGGCCGATCCCGTTCCGACTTATATACTGCGTGCAAAAGAAAGAAGGGTGTGTGCAAAGTTTCAATTCGATATCTTTAAAACTGAGAGACAAGTTCGCGTAGAACTGTTTCTACGCGAACTAGTCTCTCAGTTTTAAAGATATCGAAACAGTTCTACGCGAACTAGTCTCTCAGTTTTAAAGATATCGAATTGAAACTTTGCACACACCCTTCTTTCTTTTGCACGCAGTATATAAGTCGAAACGGCCGGGATCGGTCAACTTAGAACTGTTTCTACGCGAACTAGTATCTCAGTTTTAAAGATATCGAAACAGTTCTACGCGAACTTGTCTCTCAGTTTTAAAGATATCGGGGAATATAATTTCTGGTTAATCTAATTCACTATCAACTTTTTTTTCGAAAGTCAATTGGTGTATTATTCGTTATGATCGGACCATCGTTGCAGATTTAAATTTTTTGTGTATATATTGAAATCGGCTTGAAGCACTTGGACTATTAGTATATCCGAATTGTTTGTAGGGATATGATATAGTCGTAAAATCCATTCCAAATTATACACTAAAACAAGTGAGAACGCTATAGGCGAGTGCCTCGACTATTAGATACCCGTTACTCAGTTCAAATTATCAATTTGAATTCGGCGATCTCTTAGAGCTGGCAGCTTTACAGCACGAGCATCAGCACGAGCGCTTCTTTAGCGCAGGCAGCCTTTGTCCTGCACCAACAGCTGTGTTTATGTTTATGTTTTTAAGTGCAATGCTTACATACATACACACATACGCCATTGTTTGACTCAGACCTCCAATTTGGCTAACTTGATTTGATTTGCATAGTTCTTGGGATATAGTTCGGTATTGACAAATGAAAACCATCGCAATTTCCTTTAATAGAAATCCTTATCGAGAATTAACGTTGACTCTGTTAAGCACCTTGGCCAGCTGTTCCAAAGTCATCCGTTATTGTGCCATGAAAGGCGGAAATGTTGGCGCTAGCCAGGCTTAAGCGTTTAACGGGTTTTTGGGCGTTAGAGTGGGCGTGGCAAACTTTTATTAGGCCAATCGATAGGTATTGACGAAACAAATACATATCAATATTTTCATAATAGCATCAAAACTGAGGCCACAGCTTGTGACTTGTGGGCGTCAGTGGGGGCGTGGCACCATTTTGAAACAAACTTGCGCTGCGTAGGAACTCCTAAGATCTACATGCAAAATGCCAATCTTCTAGCTTTTGTAGTTTCCGAGATCTCAGCGTTCATACGGACAGACAGACGGACAGACAGACGGACAGACAGGACAGACGGACAGACGGAGAGACGGACATGGCTAGATCGACTCGGCTAGTGATCCTGAACAAGAATATATATACTTTACAGGGTCGGAAACGCTTCCTTCTACCTGTTACATACTTTTGCACGAATATAATATACCCTTTTACTCTACGAGTAACGGGTATAACAAGAAAGGAAAGCTAACTTCGGGCGGAGCCGAAGTTTAAATACCCTTGCAGAATACTCTGTAAATGATATTCCCCAAAATTATTCATATGATGCATTCTTAACACTCATAAAAATCCCAACTTCCTAACTTTAAAAACACCAATATAGTCGGCCGCTCCTTATAAAATTTGGTAGGTCGGATTAATTGGCCAAATATAAAACACATAGAAAATCCCAACTTCCTAACTTAACAAACGTCAACGTTATGGCATTTCCGATCAATCAGTTATATGGCAGCTATAGGATATAGTCGGCCGATCCCGTTCCGACTTATATACTGCGTGCAAAAGAAAGAAGGGTGTGTGCAAAGTTTCAATTCGATATCTTTAAAACTGAGAGACAAGTTCGCGTAGAACTGTTTCTACGCGAACTAGTCTCTCAGTTTTAAAGATATCGAAACAGTTCTACGCGAACTAGTCTCTCAGTTTTAAAGATATCGAATTGAAACTTTGCACACACCCTTCTTTCTTTTGCACGCAGTATATAAGTCGAAACGGCCGGGATCGGTCAACTTAGAACTGTTTCTACGCGAACTAGTATCTCAGTTTTAAAGATATCGAAACAGTTCTACGCGAACTTGTCTCTCAGTTTTAAAGATATCGAATTGAAACTTTGCACACACCCTTCTTTCCTTTGCACGCAGTATATAAGTCGAAACGGCCGGGATCGGTCCACTATATCCTATAGCTGCCATATAACTGAACGATCGGAAATACCATAGCTTTGATGTTTATACCCGTTACTCGTAGAGTAAAAGGGTATATTGTATTCGTGCAAAAGTATGTAACAGGTAGAAGGAAGCGTTTCCGACCCTATAAAGTATATATATTCTTGTTCAGGATCACTAGCCGAGTCGATCTAGCCATGTCCGTCTGTCCGTCTGTCCGTCCGTATGAACGCTGAGATCTCGGAAACTATAAAAGCTAGAAGATTTATATTTTGCATGCAGATTTTAGGAGTTCCTACGCAGCGCAAGTTTGTTTCAAACAGGTGCCACGCCCCCTTTAACGCCCACAATCGCTTATATACGATTTTATTTAAATATAAATTTAAATATTTCGGAAAAGTAAAAATGCAGTTTTATTGTGTTTATCAATACCTATCGAAATGTAGAAGAAATTTTTCAAATCGGACCATTCGTTTAAAAGTTATGCGTGATCAAAGTTTCTATCTCCATCTCCCTCGCACTCCTTTTACCTGAGTAACGGGTATCTGATAGTCGGGGCACCCGACTATAGCGTTCTCTCTTGTTTTAAAGCTAGGAAGTTGGGATTTTCTATGGGTTTTATATTTGGCCAATCAATCAGACTTACCAAATTTCTTATAACTGAACGATTGAAAATGGCATAACTTTGGTGTTTTTAAAGTTAGGAAGTTGGGATTTTTTATGAGTTTTAAGAATGCATCATATGAATAATTTTGGAGAATATTATTTACAGAATATTCTGCAAGGGTATATCAACTTCGGTTGGCCCGAAGTTAGCTTTCCTTTCTTTTTATACCCTTGCAGAGGGTATTATAATTTTGGTCAAAAGTGTGCAACGCAGTGAAGGAGACATCTCCGACCCTATAAAGTATATATATTCTTGATCAGGATCACCTCCTGAGTTGATATAAGCATGTCCGTCTGTCCGTCTGTCTGTCCGTCTGTCTGTTTCTACGCGAACTAGTCTCTCAGTTTTAAAGATATCGAATTGAAACTTTGCACACACCCTTCTTTCCTTTGCACGCAGTATATAAGTCGGAACGGCCGGGATCGGTCGGCTATATCCTATAGCTGCCATATAACTGAACGATAGGAAATGCCATAACTCTGGTGTTTGTAAAGTTAGGAAGTTTTTTCTATGGCTTTTTTATTTGGCCAATCAATTCGACCTACCAAATTTCATAAGGATCGGCCGACTATATCCTATAGCTCCCATATAACGATAGGAAATACCTTAACTTTGGTGTTTTTAAAGTTAGGAATTTGGTATTTTCTATGAATTTTATATTTGGCCAATCAATCCGACCTACCAAATTTTATAGGGATCGGCCGACTATATCCTATAGCTGCCATATAACTGAACGATTGAAAATGCCATAACTTTGGTGTTTTTAAATTTAGGAAGTTGGGATTTTTATGAGTATTTATAATGCATTATATGAATAATTTTGGAGAATATTATTTACAGAATATTCTGCAAGGGTATATCAACTTCGGCTCCGCCCGAAGTTAGCTTTCCTTTCTTGTTTTTGTTGATTTTGTTATTAAGTATTCCCATCCTGCCTTGTCTTTTAAAATGCATATTCTTTGGGGCACCTATTAGAAGAAAGAAAAACTTTATTAACATTTTGGAAAGAATTTGAATGAGTGATTGCATATTACCGAACCCTACTACCCTTTGTTATTATGAATTTTCCAAGTTTATTGGTAAGGGGTTGATCTCAATTTATTATTTAAAATATCCTTGGCTGAATGCAAATAAAAATGAATTAATATATTTATTGGGAATAATCAATTACCGCTAAAGTCTTTTATTTTGGCCTTAGGAACACATTGTTGCCGGTAAAATGGTATTTACGTTTTATAATTTCAAAAGATTTTACGTCTCTCGTTGATGATCGTTCTTATTCTGAGCAAAAATTGACTCACTTCCAGCTCACAATCTTGAAAAACAACATTATGTAGAACTATATATTTTATATATATTAAGCAGTCATTTACATGCTGAGAAATCGTTTTTAAATATGCGATTGAGCAACAGAATATAATGTCTTCTGAAAGCTGTTATCAGTGAATTGAAATGTGTTGAATATGAGTTTGTATACCCTTGCAGAAAGTATTATGATTTAAATAATAACAAAACTTTAACAATAGTCCTTTTATCTAATGTTTTATTTTTGTAATAGCTTCAAGAGTGCATTACTTTTGGCTTGCCGAAAATAAAAATACAATGGTCAATAAAATATATATATGAAGCTATGTGTAAGGCGGACTCCCAAGGCCTACTTTTTTAATTTACAAAAGAATTGTTAATAATGTTAATCTTTTCCCATTAGTTATGTAAATATGTATGTTTTTTAGACAAGTAACACGTATGTATATATAAGAATGCTTGTTTTTACGGACTCACTTTCATAGCCATCTTTAAACACAGACTCTTGCAATTTTTTCACTAATTATCTTTTATATAATCAGTTAGTAGAGGGAAAATTGCGAAAACGAGTATTACAAAGTGAAGTGCACAACTAAAAAAGCTCGATTGCCTTAAATGAAATTACCAATGACCAATTCTTATCTTGCAATAGTTTCACCTCAAAAAAATAAAACAAAGAAAATCAATAATCCAAAGTGAGTGCATCGGTCGGAATAACAGCGCGATACAATCTTATCTCCAATTTCTTTCCTAGTCATTGTGTTGCATATAAAAAAACATTATTTTTCGTGTCACAGCAGCTAAGATGATGTTGGTCAATTCTCCACCTGGGCATTTAATTGTAAAAACATTTATAAAACGGAAGTTGTATTGTTTTTTTTACTGTGATTAGTAAAATATTTTTTAATTTTCGTTTTAGGTTCTACTTGTACTTCTGCGTTTGGTCCTTTGCTCAACAACAATCCTTTTTTGCGGCTGTTTCATTTCTAGTTCGAAAAATGGGTTGCTTATAGAAAAATGCATAAGTTCCGACTTAGATGTCGAGTGTTTGGCTCAGCAGGAGTTTGAAACATTGGATTTATCTGGAAATGGACTTAAGGAGACAATCCTATCAAAGCTAAACTCAACCATGTTCGAGAACCTTGTGCACCTGGACCTCTCACACAACGAGATCTCGCACCTGTCCAGTTTCAAATTCAATACAATGCCTCGTCTGCAGAGTGTGAACCTGAGTCACAACCTTCTTACGGAAATGCCTGGTGACCCATGCCGTATACCCTCCATCGACGTGAGCCACAACAATCTGACCGATATGCACAGCTTGGTTGTCCTTTTCAGGACCAATGCGATCACCAAGGGAAATCCGTTCCTGTGCAACTGCTCTTCGCCTACCGTAAAAAGACTCTACACCACGGTTCGTTAAGGCTAGACAAATAGGATTTATTTAATATACATTCATTACATCTGCAATTCCAGGCGAGCCAGTCAAAATTGAAGAATATCGAGTGCATGTTGCATGATGGGGATCTGCCAAAGCCTTTGTCGACGCAGTGCCACAAGGAAATCGACCAAGATCAAACATCTCCACTTAAATTGTTTATCGAGTTTTGTAGTCAGTATTTTGACAGTATTACACTTTTCTTTTTTATCGTGTTCGTGATTGGCGTCGTACTTTTGTGTAAAAAATATACATAATTTAAATGAATGGAACAGACAAGATTTAAGTGATCGAATATTACTGACTTTATGCATACCTCATTAAAATATCTTAGCCATCAGGATATTTTCTATGTAACTTTCAAAACACTTACTATGCGTCTGATTATATAAAAATTATATCAAAAACCAGTATCAAAATATTATTATAATATTGTATTATTTGAAAAGTATTACATTTATTTCAAAATTTGTACCGTTAAATATAAAAACAATTGGCAGTTATCTGAACTTTGTTTTATTTGAAAAGAGAAATAGTTGCGCAATTGGAAATCTTATTCTGAAAATTTGCGCGAAAAGCACCTCAGAACGGGTTTGTGGCCGTCCGGTGAAAAATTCACTGTTTTCACCGTGTTGCACGCCATGTAAAAAGCCAGTACACAAACCATGTTACTGTCAAAATCACTAGCATACTTTTCGGCGATTGAGGAAGCTTGTGCTGCTGCTCCCGACGCATTTTTACGTGGAGCAAGTTTGAAAGCTGTTTCGTGGACCTATTTCCCCAAAGTTATATCCAGTGGCCCAGTTCCAAAGAAGTGGGAGCTCTGTGCATCCGAAACTAGGTCAAGTAACACCTCGTCTGTGTTTGCCCTTGGCAGAATGTCCTTGGTGTGGATAATAGTGCAAAAATGCGCTTTAACTATTTGAAAAAAAAATGCAATCTAAATGGTGACCATATTTTATATTTAAAAGTATAAAAGTTATATTGGCAATTAATTAAAAATGTATGCTTCAGAAAGGGAAATATTTATTCTGATGCTATTTTTTTTAAAACTAAAATATCTTACATACACATTTATTCAGTACCTTAAATAGATTTCATTTTAACATTTTGAAATTTTAAAAACTGAGATACAAGTTTTTAAGACTATAAAAAATACTGATTTACCAAAATTATCCGAAATTAACAATATAACAATAATAAAAATGGAATTTTAAATTTGTTAAAATTGAACAAATATAAGTTTATACATCATTTTAAATATTTAAAAAAAATTTTTAAATCCATATCACCGAAAATAATAATTGATTTTAAATTAGTGTTGGAAATTGGTAAACTTAAAATAAGGTCATAGAATTAAAATAAAAATCGGATTTTGAGACAAGTTCCAGAAACGACAATATTGAAAATTGTTTTCAATATTTCTTAAAAAGCTTACATTAAATATATATGAAATCGATGCTTTGAATATGCAGTCACAACTTAAGCAATGTAATTTCCACATTTAAGAGTTTTAAAGTAATTGTTTTCATTGTCGTAAAATATTTTATTTTGATATATTTTGTATAAGTACAAATTGATAGTCGCAGATTGGACCTGAACATATCCCTGACATAGAAAAACATGAAAGTAGGTCATCGTGATGACGTGTGGCCTGATGACCCATTTGCGCCCTGAAAGTTGCCTAGTTGCAAAGTTGCCAAGGTTGGTGGCGTCTTTGGCCTGATTTCGGGCTTGGGTTTTCAGCCCAGGGGTAGTTTAATTTTTTATTTATCGGATTGAACGCGGCCTGCAAGGGGCAAAGTCAACAGTTTGGCTCGGACAGCTGGTTGCAGCCTCCGCAAACTAACTCAACTAACTCAACCCAATCCAAGTCAAGCCAACTCTCCCCTCGCCCAGCCCAACCCCATTTCATCCGAGGTATTTATTTGTCTATTGCCGCGTATCGGTGTTTGCCTAGTGCCCATATTTGTGAGTTGTCCAAACAAAAGCCTTGCATCTGAGCAGCCGAACAATGAAAACTGTTGTCTGTTTTCCACCAGAATTTATGACCCAATGTCAACAGCACGCACAGTTTCCAAGTTGGAGGCGCAGCTCCTCCAATTCTCTAATTCCCCGATTCTCCATCTCCATTCCTGGCTCTCCGATTGAATCGTCCATCGGTGAAATCGGCGCGGCCAAGGAAAGTTGCTGTCAGGTGGCCACTTGACCCCAGCCATCGAGTTGGATATGACGGCAACTCCAGCTTCGTCTCCCAAACCCAAAATACACACCGGAAAAAAATGATGGCATCAGTCCGCTCAATATATTCATATATTAAGCAATTAGCTCATCAGTTTCAAACAGGAACCGTTATCATCCCACATTTTAAAATTAAAAATTGGTTGCTGATTCAATAAGGACGTGACCACAGTTTGAGTGACATTATCATCGAAAAAGTTGTGGTAATAAATATATTTATACAAAATAAAATATTAATCAAATTGAATTCGAAACCGGGTTTTTTGGCTTGTTTTTATCGCTTATAAAACTTATATAAAAATGAATACTTAACACAATAATATCGGAAAAAATATTGCTCAAACAATATTTATTTTACATTTTTTCTATCGCAACAATAATAATAATTATTTTGGTTTAAGTAGTACTTAAAGAATAATCAGTAAATTTTGAACCTTTTTCAATTAAATTAATATTTGAATTATTTAATTTGAATTTCGATTTTATTTTAAATGGTCTGCCATTTATCCATTTCCGCAAATAAAATTCGAATAAAAACGGTACAGACTAAAAACCACTTAAGCCTCTGGCTATTTTCATTTTTTTTAAACATCTAAGACTATCATACCTTTTATTCCGGAAATACCATAGAATGATATCTTGCATATGTTTTTAAAACCACTTTAATAGGAATTTATTTTTTTAAATTTATATATATATAATTATTATTAAATATCTAAATGTACAATCAAGAATAAAGGTTATTAAAAGAGTGTAAAAGAAAAAAGTTTGGGAGTGCTTCAAAATATTTAAAGAGAGATCTATCTGTGCAAAATTATACTCCGGATATTTCCCACCATCAGGATCAAATCCATATTGTATCTCGAGATTTGTATCTATTATCTTTCAGTTCAATGGGCAGAATTGATGGTCGCACAAGAAAGACCTAATTAACGACATAGCCCAGTGATATTTTCTCGCCGTGTCAAACCGGTTGTCAAAACTCTATCAGACTGTGGCTATGCTTTTTGTCATTCACATGTCCCGACTGCACATGACATAAATTTGTATCTGCAGCTGATTGTGAGTCGTGTAATGGCAGCGTGTATCTTGTATCTGCACTCATCTTTGTCTACAATTTATGCTTCCTGCCATCCCAATCCCCGGCTCCGACCACTTTCATGTCCGTGCTGACATGTTCACATCAATCACACGACCCTGTGCTGGCCGCTGGTAACTTGATTGTCCGTTCCGTACAAACGAATCTCCCCTCGCGACCTGCTGGATGTCAAAAATCCAGCAGATACTCTGCCAGCGAACAGGTAAACATTCTAATGATCCCCGCACGCAACTCCAAATGTCAAGGCCTTCGAATAGGAGTGGGAGTTGAAGTTGGAGTTTAAGTTTAAGTTGGAGTTGGAGTTGGAGTTGGTGTATATATGCTAAGTCCGAGTCAAGGGCGATTTTCCGCCATCTGCGATTTGCGTTCGGAGTTTTGTATGTTTTGTGCTTTTTGTTTGACGACTGACATCTCTTTTGATGGACAACTCGACGCGGTGTCGGTGGCATGTCCACATCAACATCCATGTCCAGGCTCATGTCCACGTCCAAGTTCGCAGTCATGACAGCAAATTTGCCTTACTTGACAAGTTCCCTGGCCAATTTCGGGGGTGACCCGTACCGATTCTAATTAGCGAGTGCTCGCAGATGGGGTTGATTATGTAATGCTGTAATGAGTGCTGAAAATTCGGATTTTTGGGATAGGTAATAAGCAATGAGAAGACCACTTTACTTTGTATCAGCCAAGGTTATTTTACTGATTTACTCGCTTAAAAGCAATCATCTTTTGGAAGGGTAGAATAATTGAAAATTGAATCAATATTAAGAAAAGGGAAATATAATAATTTAGTCTAATGTCTATTTTTACAAGCTAAAAATAATTTTACCGTTTCACTGTCTTTCAACCAAATATTTTAATGGAAAGATGAATCAAAATTGTTAGTAAGGAAAGTAAAAGTATTACTACTAATTAAAAAGAGAAATCTTTATTTTTGACATCTTTGCAAAGCCAAAAAAATGTAAATATTTTTGGTTTTGCAAAAGAGTCAGTAAACATTCTTTTTGTTACATTTTTATTTGCCTTATATTAATTAATCTTTGAAAGCTACATATATTCTCAATTTGGAATGCAAACGTTGAGCGTCAGTTGGAAATATGTGTTGAAATATGGACACAAATTATTCACATTAAAAGATTACGACAACTTATACTAGCAAAAAGTATCCATAAATATATTTGAAGTCAGGGATGCTTAAGTATGTTAGACATTTGCCAGAATTTGCTTTTGTTTATCCACAGGTTCGAATAACAATTTGTGGAGCGGATAATTGGCAGACCATCCAAATCAAATGTGGACACTTAATCCGCCCCGATTCAGTGACGTTAATTTGCATACAGCTTGCACTTTCTCTGCGTCATCTCCAGTGGCAACTGCCCTCATCTCAGCTTCTCATTTCGTCGTCCGATCGGGGTAATTTCAAGTCGATTTCTTGCCAACAAAGGCCGTCCATTGTGGGACCTATACCTTTGGCGATACCTAGGCATCAGCGTAATTGAATGGAACGGTATGGAATGACATACATATTTTCGAAATCCGGTTTCGAAGGCGATCCAATCAAATCCCCACTCACACACGTGAGAATGCGCATATCTACGGGTATAAGCGTGTGATAAAGAAGGGAATGAAAATACACCGCAAAATGCAATCTACAAAAAAGTTGAAAAGTTATTTTAAATATTTGTAAGATCCACTTCAGATGTACCTTATAAATAGCGAAATTATTAATTGTGCATTTATAAATATTTTTAAATTATATATTTCACTATAATATTTGTTCTATGATACTCAACTTTGCACAGGTAAGAACATTTTTAAAATTATAGAAATAGACACTCATAATATTAGGAATACCAACCAAAAAGATTAACTTAGTCATATTAAAGTATATATTTGGTAATTTTTCTCATAAATAATGAATTAAATTACAATTCATGCAAAGTGTAAGAAATAATTGCGGCGCCCTACCAAATACAGCGGCTATAATAAGACTGACAAAAAAGGGTAAAAGTAATAATTACAACTTTACAAAGCAATCCAAAAATCCGGTTTAATTTTCATAAAATTCGAATAAAATTTGAATTTGGTGATGGTCAGGAGGAGTGGTGAGGGGTGCATCCAAAGTGCAACAGCTGCTGAAAACTTTTTGCCGTCTGTCCCTCCAGTTGGAGCAAGTCCAATCAGAACGGCCAGCGAATTGAGGCCGCTGTTAGCTAACAGACGATTCCCGTTCTAATTGCGCTCTTTTACAAGCGCTGTAATGTGGGCTCTCTCCTCCTTTTACAGCGCCCGCTTGCACTCTCTTTAACATTAGCGTTAGAGCGGGCCGGCCTCTGTTGGCCTCTCAATTGGTTGACCTATTTTCCAGTTTGGGTAATGTGTCAATGCGCCTGTATGCGCGTATCTGTATCCGAGTGCCAGTGCAGTTGTGTGTGCATGTTTTCTGTATCTAACTATTGGCATCTCGCTCCGTCTAACGCCTATGCTTTGTTTTGGTTTTGCCTCTTGCCTTTTGCGTTTTCCTTCGTCGCTCGCTGCCTTTGGTGTTGTAACTCGTGGATTGCATTTACATTCACATTTACATTCACTTGAGCAGCCACTTTGTTGTTTTCTTTTCGTAACTGCGTATTTGTTGTAGCTTTGGTAACGCTCTGTTGATTCGAAATGTTGTTGTTGCTGCTTCGGAATTTCCACTGGAGAAATGATTAATTGAATTTGCCAGATAGTTCATCTTTGCACTTGGCCGCCACTCCTCTGCATCTTCTTGTTATTTCGCCTGCAAGGGGAGGAAGAAATCACCAATCATCACTTACTCATATCGAATATCAAAATACCAGTTCAACTAGTATAAGTCGAACTTTTATAACTCGATATAATACAAAACTACAGATAGGTTTATTGGCAAAAACAAATATGTACATACATATATATATACGTTTAGTATTAAAAGTTACAGAAATTGGACGGTAAATTTTTGAAAATTTGCAACATATTATGGTATTATGTATTATGTTTTCTACCAATAGGTTAATTAAATTAGTATGTAGAGATTATAGTATTCATACAAGTAAAATATATAATAATATTATTGGCGCACTCAATAATGAATCAGGTGGAATTAAAATCATAATGAAGCAATTGTAATTTGTTTATTGTTTTGTGTTAATAAATTTTGATTATTCATCATATTTATTTTAGTAATTTCTATACCAATTCTTTAATCATTTTCATTAAAACAGCCAGGGATTTGTTACATTAAGTACAATTCTTGTATAGCAAAAGTGCTTAAATCTTATGGGCTGTGATATCTTATTATAACATGTGTTAAAAGTGTATACATATGTATATGTATGTATAATGCTCCAAGGGAAATAGTTAATTAATTTACTTGAAAATGAGACTATAAATAAACTAAGACGACAAAATAACACTAATGCTAATAACTATTTTCTCTGTGTAGTTTAATACAGATAAGGCCTACATAAGTTTTCCCTTGGACTGTAATCAGCAGTTTTCGGCTAGATAAGAGCTGAAAGCATTATTTCCGCACTATCTGACAAGGTCTTCCGTGCGTCCTCCATTTTCGAGTTTTTTTTTTTTTGGTTGACTTAACACTTGGAGTGGGAAATACGCAGTGCATTTTCCTAGACTCTAACTCCGTTCGCAAATGACGTCTTCAAAATATGCTGGCGGCGTGAAAATCACCAGAAAATCCACCCCGAAATCGGAGCGGAAAACGCAGAAACTCCAGAACAATAACTACGCAAATCTTGGATGGATGTGATGGTTATTGGAGTTGAAGATTGGAACGCCCATCCCATCCCCCACCTCTCAATAAACGCCCCCTGCCCTTCGGCACTTGCTGACGTTGCCGGAGAATGCCTACAGAGGTCATTCCAAAGGCAACAACAATGCTCGAGCAGCGGAGAGCCCAAAATACCAGAAAACGTCGAAATATATCCACATCCATCCGCAGCAACAGCAGCATACTCACATCTACAGCATGGAAAATTGATGTAAACAAAATCGAATGAATTTCAAAGCACATAACAGCTGTGAGTCGCCAAAAGAGAGAGAGTGTGAGAGAGCAGCACGCTCCCCCGCACACACATGCACGCACACAGCCACCAGGGCTCTCTTTAACTGTTAAATTCTGTGACGTTATCGTTGGAAACCAAAAACCGGCCGGCTCTTTTTTGCTCTCCTACGATAACATTTGCGGACATTTGCGATTGTTTAAAGAGGATGTACTAAAATGTAAACATTGATATTTTATAGTTCTCAACTAAATTGTTATACTATATAAATAATAATTATTTGCGGGTTATTACTTTTGAAACTCATTAGATAATTGTATAAGAGGGCCCTTTTTTCAGTAATAACAGAGACTACAGGAAATAAATCAGAATTAATTTTATGACCAACAAATCTTAAAACTCTCTGAAACAAACGACATGCTTTTCACAGTTTTCGAGGCCCACGTTCGGTAGTACTTAACAATAAGAAAACTACATAATTTACTTTATTGAATTCAGACAACTTTTCTAATATAAAAAGCCGTAAAAAAGGCGTTAGGTTCAGGTTTACAGAAAGGACTAAAGAGGACTTGAACGTTGGGCTGGCCGATCAAGGCTCTCTCGTTTGTTTTGAGGCTGAGGTTCGCTTTTCAACAGCTGTTTTCGCAACATTGTTGCTCCCAGCTGTTATCGCTCTGCTCCACACCGTTGTTCTGTTGTTGATAAACCAGAGCGAGTCACAAGCTCACACACACGCGCATAGGAATTATGATGCTGGTCTGTGTTGACAAGTGCTCTATGATTTTCTTTTTTTTACTGCGTAGTACTTTTTGCTGTTCATCTAATTTATGCTACCATGGCGTCATAGTTATGCTGCTAAGCTACTGCGCATATACATATGTAGCATTTATATATGAGGTTTATTTGGTGATTTCCCAATGTTAACGAATGTTTAAGCTGACTGCTCTGTTATCCCCGTGGAAATTGCAGTTTTCCTCTAACATTATTATGCTGCGGAGAGGTCTCACACACACACACATGTGTTGTTTTGCTTTTTCAAGCGCAGGTAGATGCCATAGAAACAGCGTAAATGTATGGATATACATAAGAGAGAGAGTCGGAGAGCGAGCGTTCGCGAGTGTGTATCTGTGTGAGTGGGTAACTGTAACTGGCCGTTTGCGTTTCGTTTCGTGGTTCGTTCGCTCGCTCGCCTCAGTCTCTGATAGGAAACTCTCGGGAGCAGACCGATAAGCGCTTTTTCGGGCCTTTCCGCCAAACCAAAACACCAGAAATCAGCCAACAGCAAACAGCCAAGTGTAAAGCAAAGCAAACTAATAAAAAGCCAAATAGCCAAGACAATCGGGCACAGTTTTGGTGTTTCGTTTCCAATATTTTTGGGCCACAAAGCCAGATAGGAAACCCCAAAAAAGAAAACTGAAAAGTCAAAACAAATCAGTGCAGTGCAGCCGCCAATTGCATCCCATATTGCTCTCCGGCGAGTGTGTCCCCGTATGTGTGTGAGTGTGTGATAAAACTGAGAGAAAAGTGAAACGACCGGCAGCGAAAGCGCGAAAAACAAAAAAACTTTCAACTCGTAATACCAAACACTAACATCAACCCCCACCCTTCCGCCCGCAGGAAGTCTAAACTGAAAAGCTGACGTTACAAGCGGTCAAAATTGGATTATGCTTAGGCACAAACGCAACTGCCACGCCATTCAAACGCCCAGCGACGCCGAGCATGTGAAGTTAAAGCCGCATTTTCCTCCGCCCCAGTGGCTCCTGCACCGCGTCACCTTCTCTCTGGAGCTGTATCACAAAAACATCATCAGGAAACTGCCCAGTTCCGCCAAATTCCTTGTCTTCAGGCTGACCAAGAACGTCTGCCAGACTTAAGTCACTCGAAACCCCTACAATCCACATTAATAAACTCAAAATATCAAAAGACAAAGTGCGTTTAAAACCAAACATAAAGTGAATATAATTAAGAAAGAAAAGTGTGCAAAGAAGTATATGGAAAGAAAATCAAATACTCGAGTGCAATAAAAAAGCAAAAGTGTTTAAAGTGCAAGAAAATGTGGTTGATTATGGCCAAGTTCAAGCTCTAAGTTCAAACAAACAGACGTAGAAAATAAAGACTAGTAGGAAGTCCAGCAGAAAAAGGCTGGAAAATAAATTTTTAATCCCCTCAATTAGAAACACCGAACGTACAAAAATGTCCACCGGCCGTCGTTTGGCCAAGCGCTCCATCATCGGCACCAAGGTGTGTGCCAAGGGTCCGGACGGCCTCTGGTACTCCGGCACCATCTCGGACGTGAAAACGCCGCCCTCGTACATGGGACCGCTCTCCCCTCCGCCGCCGCCCACTTTCCTTGCGCCGGGCGAGGCCCAGCTGAACGCCGACACGCGCTACATGGTCCGCTTCGATTTCAAGACCGCCGTCGAGTCGCCAGTCGCGTCCACGTCCTCGTCATCGTCATCGTCATCGTCCTCTTCCACGTCCATTTCCTCCACGGATCCGTCGGTTATTGTGGAGTCGCGTCGCGTAGCTAGCGTGCACATCAGTCCCGCCCAGGCACTCCGCCGCAGCGCCATGATCAAGGAGTTCCGCGAGTCGGACCTGATCGGACCCGGCTTCCGCTCCATCATGGACACCGAGCTGCAGCCCGGCCAGCGGGTCTACTTCACCTTCAACGGACGCGAGCAGAGCGGCGACGTTGTGGAGCACGACGCCACCAAGGACGAGGTGACAGTCAAGATCACAACAGTTGGAAATGAGGTGAGTTGGCATACAGAACACTAAAGTTTAAATGCAACCACAAAACAAAATCTTTTAAAATCAAAAAATATGAATATTATTCAAACATAAGCATTTATTGCCCAGTGAGGTTTTAGAAAATATGTAAATGTTTGTTTTATCAAATAGAATTTTATTTATACATATGTAGATATACAAGATATTTGAAATATTTTTAATTGTTTCAATTAAAAACTTTTAAATTAATGATTGCTTTCTTTATTATTATTAACCCTATATGTATTCAAGTACTTAAAATATAGTATTTTTACACAGAACAATGTCAAAACCCATTCAAGAAATTTGTTAAAAATATATAATTTTATATATTAATAACTGAATAAATCAATCCACTATTTCAAAATTATTAACTTTTCTTTCTAACTAAACTTAGGAAAATCAGTTTTCCTTATTTATAATATTTTCTTATATTTTATATAAATATTTATTTCCCTTAATTATTTATATTTATTTTCTCAAAACATAAAGTTCATTAACGAGAGTTTATACTTAGAGAATTAGATTAAGTATTGTTTGGGAGTTTTAGCTGACTAAAACTATTGTTCTTTAGTCACTTTGATTTATATTTGATAAGCAAGGAATTTTCAATTTATGCAGCTTTTATATATTTTTTGGGGTTGACCGCTGGCTGCTCTGTCGTCGCTTGCGTCGTCATCATCGCCAACATCATCATCATCATCATCGTGGGGCGACGGAAACTGTGTCAAGGTTGGCTTGGCCACAGAAAAACCCCCTTTTGGGGGCGCAGCATACACATGCACTTATGTATATCTATGCGCCTATGTACTCGGCTATTCAGAGCATATATTTACTCGCACCCCAGTACAGTACCGTGCGATATATAGTGTGTATGTGCAATCACGTTCTATGTGCAACTATGCAACGAATAAAAAAAAGAAAAGCACAAAAAATACTTGTCGAGGGTCGCATTCCGCTTTTCGGCACGTAATTGGGTTACGCTCTGGGTTGGCCTTCTTGCGTATGCGCTTCGATATAGAACCCCTCTCGATTGGGGGCGGTTCGAGCCCCTAGATTAGATTGGCCAAAGCTGAAGCTTCTTCAGATTTAATTATCTTCGGGGGCAATCGAAACCCGAAACCAAAATGCAATAAAAAGTCAACTTGATAAGATCCAATATTAAAATAGCTACTCTGGAATGGCTATAAAATAGTTTCATGAATATCTTTCAAAAAATGCAACCCCTTTGTGTTTTTATTATAGAATAATACCACTCATGCGTGATTTTCAGCTTATTTTTCTCCATGAATTCATTATTAATTCTCCTCAACTCTTTTGGCCCACACAAACAAGATCTAGCTAATCCTCCAGCCACAGCCTATTTTACCATTACGTCACTCGGAATCGTTGAACTGCTAAACAAACACAAAAAAAAAAAGAATTAATAAATAAAAGCGGCGAAAAATAATTCTAGGGTGAAACATCGGATGGGGGCATTTATAGAATCGCCCCGAAGCCAAATGCGAACTCGAAAAAATCTCAGTGACGACGATGTTGATGGTGTCGTAATGAAAATTTGTTTAGAATTCGGTTTCGTGAAAGAATTTGATAGAGAAACGAACAGCACCCACGATAAAAAAGAGTGAAATAAAAAGCACAAATAAAGAGACGTTCGGCGAAAAAAAAAACAATTGCAATAAATGAGCTACAATTTCAGGGCTAAATAGAGATACATGGCTTGAGGTTTATACGTTTTACGGCTATGTAATTATATAGATTAATTCTCCGGGTTGGGGCCGCGCCTTGGCAACAACAAAAACAACAACCGGTCGCAAGAAAAAGATGGAGATACGCAGAGAGAGGGAGAGCGCATGAAGATCGGATGAACTTTTCGAATTGCGTCATAAGTCAGATATACAGATAGATGGCAAAAGATAGTTGGATACATGAGCGGAGCACATGCATCTGTGAGATACATGCTCACATAGACACTCGGCGAAGCGGTTTGCCGGCTGACTGCGCTGCAGTCAGAAAGAGATGCAAGAGCCGGCTTCAAGCTGTGCTCTGTCCCTTTCTCTTCCTATCGCCTTCTCTATTCCTCCAACGTGTCATTTTCGTCCGGCACCTTTTGCTTTTCCCTTGCAGTTTCCCCAGTTTATTTTTTTTGCCGGCACGGGGTTTTTCTCTCGGCTAATAATCACTTAAAAACATTCGTAATTGTTGCATTCGAATGCCGAGATACTCGTCACGAGTGTTGATGCATTGAAAAAAAATATATATACATTTTTAAACACAATACGTGTCAAAATATGTGACAAAATATGTATTTTCAATTAAGTTACATATGTAGCTACCTTTGCAATGAAATACCAAATATAAGACCAACGGATAATCGCATTTTGTTTACATGACAAATTGATTTGCTGGTATCAGGATTAAAATAATATATTATGTAAAATGTAATACAAAAAAAATTGTTTTTCAAAAAGGTCAGAGTTTAACACACACCAATGCCTTAAATGTTTGTAATTTTTTATAACTATTTGATTAAAATTGCATTTTGATCAGTTGCCATGAGGATTTAAGAATACTAATATAATGGAAGATAAAACATCAATTTTTGCTTCTGTGTAACCGTACGTTTCGAGATACAGATACAGATACGCGCTCCTCAATGCCAAGTCAGCTGCGCGTATCTTTTCCGTGTGGCGAGTCGATAAATTTGTCAGCTATCTAGCTGGCTGCCAGATGTGTGGGCTTGTCCCCAGCCCGATGTCAGCCCATTGTGCCCAGTATCCAGTATCCAGTATCCAGCAGATACAGATACTACCCGGACTGTGACCTGATCGAGTTTGATCTGTTGCCCAAAAGGGGAAAACACTGAAAATGTATCTATCGCAGCTTGTTTGGCTTGTCCGCTGGGTTTTACGATCATGTGGCGGCGGAGCTGAAAAGCCTCGAATTCGGAATCTTTCGGCATAATCAGCTATGGAAATGTAAAGCCAAACGCCATAAAGAAACGCGCGACTTACAAGCTCCAACTTCTATGACCTCATCATTAGCCACAAATTCGAAAATAACTAGAAAAGTGAAGAGCTCAAGTTCGCCACTGCTGTTGTAAGTCAATCAACAATTGGTTTTTTGTTTGCCGTCTGTAGCTTGTTTTTTTTTTTTTTTTTGGCTCGTTTCGTAATCGAAAACTGAACTGACAGCGGGGGTGGGGAAATTTGTTACATCTATCAATAGTTGTCCTCGCTGGCATGTGATGGTCACGTGTGTGTGTGAGTGTTTGACTCCAACCGAAATTTTTTTTCGGTTCAATTGCCCGCCTTTGTTTGCTACAAAACAAGTTTTTTGTGTTTTTTTGTTGTTGTTGTGTTCGCATCGGAAACGTGAGGCAATTAATTCTAAGGTTGTTTTAAACGAGAAACTTGTTGCACGCATTTCCACCGCCATCTCCGTGCTTTACATTTACATTTCCACGTCCATTTCCAGTGGCATTTCAATTACGATGACGTATAATGGCCGGGCCATGAATCAAGAGTCCAGCAGGAACAGCGCATATAATTTGCAAGCTCATTTAATGGGGGGCACTCGCTGACTTGGGCCAAGAATTAAGCTCAGCTGCTGGCCCAAATGTCGGGGATAATTTGTCAAGACTTGGGAGGAACTCAAGACGGGTAGCCCACTCCGATTTGTTGCCACTTCCGGGAGTAATTTGTAGTTTCTCCCTCGTTATCTGACGCTCTGTACCTGTGTGTTTTGCATTTAAAACGAAATTCATTTTAATGGCATTGAATCTGACATTGCCATTGCCGCTTGATTTTTGTGTACGCACGCAACCGTGCTGCTCCCATTTCTCCACTTGACTTTTTACTTTCATTGCTGGCCGAAATATATTTAACTTGTTCTTTTCGGCCTCTCACTTTTCGGCTGTGACCCGTTTTTGGCCCGGCTAAATGTGCATTTTGGCCAGCTGACCAGGTGAATGGCCATGACAGTGGTAGCAGTTTATTTACAA
Organism: Drosophila fuyamai; assembly: GCA_018153365.1. Classification (NCBI taxonomy): domain Eukaryota; kingdom Metazoa; phylum Arthropoda; class Insecta; order Diptera; family Drosophilidae; genus Drosophila; species Drosophila fuyamai. Next base: position 5,330,421 of record JAECXW010000116.1, on the reverse strand, counting down.
CTACCGCTTTCGAACAGAAGAAATCCATCAATTTGCTGAGGGTTTTCAGCGCGGCCGAAATAAGTTGTAAGCTGATAATTGGATTTGCCCAAAACTTTCCACACATGTTTTGTATAAATCCATTAGCTCTGCGATCATTTATCTGGGGTCCTGATCAGCTGAGGAATTTGATCGTTTATGAGGCCTTGTTTCGAATCCTGGCGGGACATGCCTACTCCTGCTTCCTCTTTCTATACCTCTTTTGGGGGACTACCCGCTGTTCAGAAAGGTCTCGGGATTTCGGAATCGGCTAACGACCTGCCCTGCTATATCCTCTAACCCCTCACCCTCTGTCTAACCCTCCCCCTACCCGTCTTTTTTCCGTTTTCTGTTCTCTCTGCATTGCTATGGTTTTACGATACCGGCAAAAACATAAATTCCCTTTTTTGTTCTTTGCCTGTATGCCGTTTTCGGTTTTTTGTCTGGAACAGGCCAAAAAATGACTGGCAGGCCACTCAAGAGCACTGCTGTTTGTATTTTTGGTTTTACTTTGGCGTTTTGGGTTTGGGTTTGGGACTGGACATGGTTTGGAATTGGTCTGGGTGCTGCTGCACTCTAATGACTAATCGACCTTGCCGGCTACTCGTAGATCTTGCAGGTAGAAAGTAGCCGCTTTTTTGGCAATTTATACTCAACAAAAAATATGCACTCCAATTGGAAGTAATCAATTCTGGGGAGGGAAGGGAAACGTTTGGCTTTTGTGTTTGGGGTCTTTGCTGACCTTTTTGCAGTTTGAACGAGACTTGTCCTCAGCCGGTTTTGGGTTACAAGTGGTCTTCATCTGTCGGCATAGCGTTAATTTCTTTCACGGTCCTATGACTCACAGATAGGTCCAATTGAAAGGGAGCTATCACCCACCACCAACGATTTGGCAACCGAAAAAAACTGAAGGTGAGATAAATCGAAACGACTTTCAAAAATGCATATATGTACATATTTAGCTTGTTTCGGTTTCGTTTGTGTTTTTTGATTTCAAAGCAGCGCCTTTTTGTTGGCTGATTTTTAGCGTTTTCAAAAGCGGCCTTTCAGCACAAGCTCAACCAGATATTTATACACACACACCTGCACACCTGATTTTTTGAGTTTGTCTGAGTGAGTCTGGCGTTTTGGGTACATGCCACCTTGGTATGTGGGTCAATTTGAAATGGGGTTTTGATTAACGCTCAAAGAAAGACAGCGGACAGCAGCAGGAAAATAACAAAAATAATCGCCCCTCATGTGTTTCAGTTGTGCGGGAAAAGCAACTCGCAAAGAAAAATAGCCCTGGCATAGAGATAAAACGATATCATACATTTTGCAAGCAATTATAAACTTGTATTTGCATAAAACTATAATCCAAGACTGCAGTTCCAGTTATCTTCACACCCGGAAGACTAAAAAATCATTTTTATGTTACTATGAGCACCATTAAAAATATATTCGCCAAAATAGATTTTGCTTTGATTGCGGAACTGCGCCAAGGGCTACAAACATATATATATGTATATATAAGTCCAGTTTCAATCAACGAGCGAGAGCTTTAATTATTGATCTCTCATTTTTTTGCGCAGTATTTTATTCACACGAAAGTAGGTTAAGTTTTTTTGGTTTGTGCGTTATAAGGCTTTATTTGTTTGGCTTTATTATGACTTAATTTAAAAGTGAAAGCGATGAAGCTGAATTTTGGTGATTAAGCAAGCCAAAAGAGGGTTTTCCCCACAGAGAAAAAAAGAAGAGAGAGAAAATGTATTCCCCAGCAGAATGTAACACACAGATTCAAAACAAACTTGCAGATAGAGATACAAAGAAGCCCTGCCGCGTTGGTATTAGTGAACGGGTGGTGTGAGAGTGGTTGGGGAAGGGGGGAGTTGTGTGCGTGTCGTGGTCGCGTGTGTGCGTGCCACAGAACGTAAACAAAAATACGAATGTGAAGAGGAGGCGGAAAGTGAGAGATAAACAGAAAACAGCTGTACACACCAGCTAAGCAGAAAGAGAGAGAGGGCGAGAAACCCGTTTCTTATTAACAACAGTTACGCACTTTACGCACGCTCAGTTTGCCGGTGTGTGTGAGTAAGTTTGTGTGTGCGTGTAAGAGAGCCTTAGTTTTTTTTGTTCAAGTATGGAATACTTTTTGTACATATATTATTCGCTTTGAAGAAAAACCGGCTCTGAGTTTTGTATTTTGGGTTTGGTTTCCATTCGATTCTGCCAGCGGAAGCACGCACACTTACAAACTGGAAACACAAAGAAGAAGCCACGCATGAAAATTGCTTTTCATGTGGCAGAACCCAAAAGTTCGGATAAAATAAAAGAAGATGTCAACGTCACCAGTTTGTGTGCGTTGAACACAAACCCATTTAGCACCCCCCCCACCCACTTGGGCACCCCCCTCGGCGTTCACCCTTAACCGCTTTTCCATTTTCCCCCTTCTTTTTATCACAATTTTGATTTTGTTTTGCGCCCATTTCGCTTCTCTGCGTTTTCCCTTATTTTTTTCTTCGTAATGCGAGGCCATTGTCACTCTTCCTGGGGGGCAAAAGTGGGCGGTGAGCGGTGGGTGGCGGATTTCGTCTAGGGCACTGAGAATAACTGTTTCCGGTATTTGGGTCACATGAAATTTAATCAAATTAAAATGTTTCGTATTCGTATTCTGGCTAACCTACAACCCGACAGAGAACAAAGTTTTTCCATTTTTCTCGACAAAGTAAGGGGTGAGGTAAGGGGTTCGTTTGCATTCCAATCGTGCTGACTTGCAACAGTTGCCCCTGCAACAACTACTGAGCGTCCGACCAAATTGATTGTAATTTGAAGTGGAACAACTACACTATTCAATCGGTGCAAGGGTACTTATTGTACAGTTCAAATATATGTTTTTGGTAACTTTTGGAATTTTATAATAAAACATTTTACCAATAAATAAAATGATTTTACCTTAGAGATACAAAATGTTTCAACAACATTTTTTAATATTTAATGCCTTCAACAAAAATATTGATGTGTTTGTCCCTGTTCTTAGTCGCTAATTATTTATTTATTAATTAAATAATTAGTAATTAGTAATAAAAATTTAAAAATCACAAATTGTTAAAAATAACATAGTTGCTTTTTCATTACATCAGTAAACGTCCTTAAGTGTATTTTAAGATCCAATTTAAGATTAATATATAAGTTTCCAAGTAAAAAATCAAAATGATCTATGAAAATACTAATCAATAATCTGTGATCTTTTTCTTTGCAAATGGTTAGTGTAAGTTTGTGTGTGGCAGCATCAAGCTGTTGACTTGATTTCGACAAATTTGTTGCCACCATTGGCTCCTCTTTTCCTCTCGCCTCCTTTAAACCCCTTCGGCTCTGATGTGCAATTGACAGCAGCAACTTGCACCCGGGGGGAATCAGTGCCGGCAGCCGAGCCAACGTCGCGGCTCGAGTGGCAGGCACATTTCCAAGCTGGAAATCCCAGAAAAGCAAGGCGATAGTAAATCTTGCACGCTTATCGTATACGGCTTATCACGGGCGGACGGCCGAGTTGTCCGGGCGGGCAATTGAACCCCAAACTGAGTATGTGGATGACTAAAATACATGGCAGCCGATGATGAAAGTTGATTTCGGAGATAATTTCGAGTGTGGAAAAAAGAGTTGTAATTAGAGAGATTTTTATTTACTTTAACTTTTGTTAACTTATCTTTAAGATTTAGTCCTTAAAATATGATAATAACTTTAGTATTTGAATTTGCTGTTTAAAATCAAGGAAACATAAAATAAATTACGAATTTCCCAGTGTATTTAAAGTAACAATGGGAACTGAATTACCAGTTCATTTCCAACTAAAGTAAACATTGACAAAAATTTTTAAATTTATTAAATAAATAATCATTTGGTAATGTATTTAATAACTTAAGTTTTAATTTTGCTTTTGTAAAATTTAATTATTTTTGTGTGTTAATCCATATCTAAATCGAAGCCAAATACCAACATAATACCGGTGGCTGGCAAAAACAAAGTCGAAAACTTCACACTTTCTACCGCTGAGCTGTCGGCTGTGGCCACTTTCTACCGCATTTCGAATGCACCGTCTGCCAGTCGGCCAAATGGCCAGACTCTCATTCATTCGGTTGGGCCGTCAATCAGTCGGTTCGCCAACGGTCGGCTGGACCGCCAAAGTTCCGAAAAAAAAGCACAAAAAAACGCCAAACTTACGCACCCGAAAGCGAGAAAGAGAGAGAGAGAAGTGGAGTGGGGGAGAGATGGCGCCCAAAACAAAATGGCAGCCTCCCATGCTCCGAAAAACTACAACGCAATATGGTCGCCATTTTGTTTTCTCACCGTTATGTTTGGGCCCTATGCTCCCTCTCCCTTTGTTTCTGTATGTGAATGTGTATGTATTTCGATTTTGCTTTTTTGTTTATTTCGAGGCTTCTTCTTTTCGTTTTTCCCTTGGCCGCGTAGGCGTGATGGCGACGTCATCGCCCAATCCCGACACTACCCTCCCCCTCCATTAACCTCCTCAGCCTCGACACCCCAAAATTCCACCGCTTGGGCGCTATTTTCGTTTATTTACATTTCGAAAGCTACACCGCCAGCGAGTGGAGGGAAAACAAAGAAGCTTTTGAGCCGACACACGGTCGATGTCTTCACGCGTTTTCGATGCCAATCATGCGTAAATTACGCGATTAAATTAACTTGAATGAGTTTCGTGCAGCATGCAAAGCAAACAAAATAGAGATGACATTTAGTGCTGCTGCCTCTTCTCGCCCCTTTTCTGCCTTTCCACCCACATACACATGGGAAAGGGGACATTTTATGAGAAATTTAGAAAACATTTGGTGTAAAAATTAAGGAATTTCTACGGATAATTTCAAAGGGTTCCGAGGCAACTTGTAATTATATATTTAGGAATTAATTCAATTTAACTAATTACTTTATTTTACTCGATTTTTAAAAATATGTGTTTTCATTAAAAGCCTTAAAATCTAACTACAAGTGAATTTCCCATCTCTGAGTTCGAGTTACTAGGTCCTCACGTTAACAGTTTTCACCTCACATAACAATCAACTTCGCTTTTTTGCTTTTACTTTGGCTCTGTCTTTGGCATACTTCTACTTTTTCGGTCTTATAAATTCCAAGGGGGCGTTGACAGTGGCGTCCGTTAAAAGGAATAACCTACTAATGGAAATTCTCGGCAGACAGCGATGCTTCTGCCTCGAGTACGCCCCTGGCCAGGGACAATGCTTCCGTTTCATTGGCATCTGCTACGCAATTTCTGTCGTCATCATTGCTCACTGCGTATACGTAATGGCGGTGTGAGTGAGTTTGTTCGGTTATTTGTTTGTTTGCTTACGTAGCATTTTTACGCCGAGTGCTTATCACAATTTCACAGAGGGGAAAAGGCCGGATTCATTTGACCCTGTCTTTTATTTACTTTACTTTCAATTGTACTCCACTGGATTATCCCTGTGCAATTTCCATTGCAGTGCCATATTTACGAGCCGATTAGTTGTCAAATAGCCCAAGGCCCTGCCTTCTGGCCATTTGAGTGGGTGTTATTATGGGCGATGGCCCGTTCATTTTCCATTTTCACTTTCACGTGGGCGTTTGAAAAGGGCGTGGGCGGGGCCGGGGGCTTCTGCGTTTGAGTGGGTGTGGCCCATAAACACTGCCTACGACGTCACGGGATAAATATAGAATACTCACTCCGGCATTAGTCACTTGAAGTTGCTTGCGATGACGTCGTCGGGAAATTCTCGTTTGCTATTCTGAAATTAATTGAACCAATGCACAAATTCCTTAAGCACTTGCCATAACAGTATCTTTTTTGCGAAGTTTTGCCCAAAAAAAATAGTACGCATACCAAATGAAAAACAGACTGGAATTCCATTGCCATTTTCTTGACAATTTTTCTGTGTTGTGCTGCTGTCTGCGCTACAATGAAGGCTCGTAAAATTTTATCTCCTCAAATAAAATTTAATTGAAACAGGAAACTCTCGCATAAATTCCCATATCCGTATTGAGACATGAATGACATAAAGGGACGACCAGGATTCCTTTGGCCCCCCGTACTCATTGAATTGCAATCAGAATAGAAAGGGGGGTAGTTTATGTACATAGGAAATGCAACTGGATATGTTCAATATATTTACCAAGTATCGTGGCTAAAAGCAATGAGGGAACGAAGTGCTGGTGCTGAAATGTGAAACGCTGCAAAGTTGATGATATTTAGGGTAAGCCCCAAGCTGTGATATCATTTATTGTCCCCATTTTTTCGGATTGCTGACACCCCGGAGGGAGTTTAGTTGCGATTACCGATCGATGTGCTTAGTCACCCTGGGTTTTATCATCGGGGCGTTGATCATCTTTCACCGAACTCCATGTTACTCATGGCGCCCCACGCCGTTATGATAATTTCTTATGTTGAGTCAAATTCGTGCATAATAAGCCGTAGATTTATTCGTTAAATAATAATAATACCCTCCCGTCCGATTTCGTTTTATTTCTACTGGGTTCTGAATTTGTATACGCGTTCTCCGGCTGCTTCTTCTTTTTGTTTATACGCCCATCTGGGTTATTCAACTTTCGGGAACGCGAGCCGTTGATCCCGTTCGAGTATTCCAACTGTTTGGGTCTCTGTGTTTGTGTTTTCGGTTCATTTCGGCAGGGGAACAAACGCATTTACATATTATTGATTCCGCTGTCTCTTTCGGCCGAGTGCGTTTTAAATCGCCTCAATTGCTGCGAGCTGTTTAAATCGCCTGGAATTTCAGCTGCACTCTTTGACACTTGTCTCTTTTTTTTTCTCTCTTCTGCTTTGCTTTGGCGATTATGAAATTATGTAATATATTGTGAGCCGAATAAAACGATTGCAGTGGAGCCTTGAGTGGTTATATGTAAATTTTGTTTGTGCCGCTTTTCGAGGTTTTTCGTGTGGCTTAATTTGTATTTTTCATTAAATATTTCATGCAATAAGTTCAACGAAATTATATTTACAATTTAAATGACAACTTTCTATTATATTATATATATTTTGATCTTAGACTTTTTTAATCATAAAAATTATACTGGAATATTTTATTACAGAAAGATAAAGAGTTGATAACTTTTGAATTTTTTGAATTTTTCTAAAATTTTTGTACAATTTTCGTGTAAATCATTTGATTTACTCTTTACTCTTTATATTTATCAAGAAATGGTGTACAAGACATTTAACTTATCATTGCTGGGCTTGTATTAAAAAAGGTTTTAATAATACCAATAAAAGTAAATAGGTTTCTTTCCTTTAAAATCAGTTTTAATATTTTTTACAACAAAAAAGGTACAGGATATTTTTTATTAAAACGGATTCATCTATAAAATATTTGACTTAATATTGGATTGCTTGGAGCTTACTTAAGTAATGAATAAGGAGCAGACAAGTTTTATGAGTAGGAATTTGGGACTCATCCAAGCGGGGGTTGCCCAGTCTCCTTTTGTGTTTTCGTCTACCCTCTGAGGGTTAATAATATATACCTGTCTCTCTCTCACTCGCTATTGGCGTCTCTTTCATTGAGCAGCTGCAGCAACAGGTGATCCTTTGCGTTGTGTATTTTATATTTTTTATACCCGTTACTCGTAGAGTAAAAGGGTATATTGTATTCGTGCAAAAGTATGTAACAGGTAGAAGGAAGCGTTTCCGACCCTATAAAGTATATATATTCTTGATCAGGGTCACTAGCCGAGTCGATATAGCCATGTCCGTCTGTCCGTCTGTCCGTCTGTCCGTCTGTCTGTCCGTATGAACGCTGAGATCTCGGAAACTATAAAAGCTAGAAGATTGGCATTTTGCATGCAGATTCTAGGAGTTCCTACGCAGCGCAAGTTTGTTTCAAAAAGGTGCCACGCCCCCTTTAACGCCCACAATCGCTTATATACGATTTTAAAAATTTAAATATTTCGGAAAAGTAAAAATGCAGTTTTATTGTGTTTATCAATACCTATCGAAATGTAGAAGAAATTTTTCAAATCGGACCATTCGTTAAAAAGTTATGCGTGATCAAAGTTTCTATCTCCATCTCCCTCGCACTCCCTTTACCTGAGTAACGGGTATCTGATAGTCGGGGCACCCGACTATAGCGTTCTCTCTTGTTTTAGTCTGGCACAGTGTTGTGTCTGCCTGTTGCCCTCGCCAGATTTTGATGAAGGTCAACAAACTTGGTGGTGGCTGCTGAACGTGAGGCGAACGAACCCGCTCCCTATACCCCTCTCCCTCTAACTTAATCATGCTCTCTCGCTCGCTCTGTCTGCAGGTTTTGGTTCCTTTTTTGGTGGCGGTGGCGGCGGCGTCCAACGAAGCCTAAAAATCGTAATTTGAATCCAATCTTGTGCTGGGGAATTCTCTTGAAACGCCATTCAAAACAAAATTTCCAGAAGCGAGTAGCCGCCTATCAAAACAGAAACCGTACGAGTGTAAGACTACGAAGAAGTCCATTAAATGGTAAAACCGACATAAAAAGTCAAGCCCGAGATGCGTGTCAGATTTAATTTAACTATAAGGGGAGGCATAGTCGATTTCGTCATTGGTACCAAAATATGCCGGTCGCTCGGTCAAGAAACCCAGCCAAAGAACAGAATAAAAGTTAATAAATAACTATGAGACAATGACTCGAATGGGAAGCGATTTGAGTCTTGTTGCTGGGTGCTTCCCAGGTTCTTTTCGGCCATCCATTTTGGCCAATGACGAAATAGCGGGCCGGTTCTTTCTCAGCTCGGTGCAAAGTCTGCTGTTTGGCGCTGGGGAAGATGTCAGCTGCCGGTGATTGGAGCAACTCCATCTATTAGCTTTCTGTTTACATTGCCGGGGGAACAACAGATCAAAGCAGGGGGATTAATCAAAGTTTTGGGGTGGCTAGTTGACCCAGTTGCAGTGGCAACCTCCTGCCAAACAAAAAACAAAATATTTCACTCGGTTTGTTAGGCAGGCGAAGGGAAATGGAAATGGGTCAAACACTCGATGCCGGCAGGGCAAACTTGTTGTTATGGCTGAAACCGAGGCGCTGCATGCGAATTCCCAAAGTAAACAAGGCAACAACACGGGGTGAACAAACAAACGAACCAGGCAAATTATGACATACATTCGGTTTTTGGGGAGAAAGGGGAATGGGAGCGTAGATATCATCAAAACATAGGAATTCACTGGATTGTGGCTGATTGACTTCGTGTTTAGAAGGGGAGTGGCGATGGATCGTTTCCTTTAAAGGCAACGCATGGTCTCTCTTTGAATTCCAAAGCCAGGCACAGTACGAACATTGCGTAGCCGACAGGGTGACCAACTTGAGAGTTAAGTGTGTCACCACCACTGGCTGCATTCATTTCGTTTGCATCACACGAAATAGCTCGAAAAGCAAACAAAAATTGCTGTGTGCTACTTTGGCAGCAACTTCTCCCCTGTTTCAGTCTCTTTTTGGGGGAGTCGGTAAACAAATTAAGCGCCTTGCCTTGTCACACCGAAATAAATCTGAGCCAAGTCCAAAAGCTGCAGTTGCTGGTTCGAAATTTATTTGGTGTCAGTGCTACACTGTTGTGTGTCATGTTTTTCTGATTCCGATTCGGGGGCAGCTCAGAAGTAAAGAAGAAACCGAAAATGAAGCACAGCAAGCAAACAAAATACTAAGCGAGACGCCCACAGAAATATTTGATATGCTAATGCCAAAGTCATTATGCAATTGTGAGCAGTTCAATGCGTACCTGTGATGTGTTTACACCATGAAGATCTACATATTTGCAGTTGGCTAGTTGAGCAAGGCAGTGTGAACTTTTCGGTGTGAATAATAACCTGCTTCGCTTTTCCCAGATGAATTATTTCCGAGTCCCATCGGCGCCATTCATCACACACATAACTTGAATATATATGCTGGTGTTCAATCTTTCAGACAGAAAATCAAATTCTCATTGCAGCCCCGAAAATTCTATGCTCATAAAAAAGCGAGACGAAAATTGCGCAATTTAATTGCTGCTGGCAGACTTTTTGATTGAAATTTATGGCTCATGTTGTCCTCCGTTTTCCTGCTCATTTCTTATTTTCATCCGCAGACTTGTACGATTTTACATGTTAGCCGTGAAGGCGGCAGAATGTTGGTCAATGGCACAGATAGTACACTCTGAAAAATGTATGCAGCTTATGTTCACTTAAAAAAGCAGACAAACAAATCGGAATTTATTCAGTTCCAAATTCCTTTGAGTGTATAGGAATTCGCTGGCACAGAATGTTTAGATACAACGAATTGAGAAAATTACAATATCAATTTGTCTTGGAGTGATTTACTGCCAGTCGAGCATAATAGAATTGATCGAGATACTGTATCTGGCCGTATTTTTAGCTGCGTAGTTTCATTGCACCTCGCACTCGAGGAGAACTATTTCGATTCTCTTCCTATATGCATTGCAATATGCATTCCCCGCTTATCTGCGCCCTGTGCCGGGTAAATATGCTCTGATACATATTTAGACGGCAGCTAATTGAAAGGCGAACGGGGGAAAACATTTGCATAGAGCTGCAGCTTAGCTGCAGATAATGCAACGCAAGGCAAGCTCTGGCGCACAAAGACTGGCCTAATTAGTGTCAAGTGTTGCCCCAGCAACGACAGCGACGACAGCAGCAACATCAGCAGCAGCAGCAGAAGCATCAGCAGCAGCAACAGCAACAGCAGCAACAGCAACAGCAGCAACTTCAATGAAAACGACAACATCGCTGACAATGGCCAGACAAAAGAGGGAAGTCAATTAGAAAGATACAAAAAGCGAGGCACACAAAACTCTGGCTGGGATGGGATTGGGATTGGGCTTAAGTTTGAAATTTCGATGAGTTCGTTGGAGTCTGGGGGCTGCACTCGCTTGTGTATAAATTGCAGCCGGCAAACAGTAGCTGAAAATGTATCCACAAGTTCGCTTTGTTGACAGCCAGTGGGCGCGATCGCGCTGGCGCTCACAAAACGAAAAACAAATCGAGGCGATTGTGTTTTGTTGTGTTGTGTTGTGGCTGCTATTGCTTCGAACTGAATCATGACCCAATAACCCAATTTTCCAAGCGCAAGCGGCAACCGCAATGACAACTGCAAGTGGCCATAGCAAAAGCAAACGCAAAGGCAAACACAACAACGGCAGCGGCTAAAATGTATCGTTCGGATACAAAATAAGCGCAACAGCAACAGCAACAAAACTCGGATAGGCTTTGAGCTTTAAGCCGTTGGCATTGAGATGGCTTGAAGGGGGTGAGTGAAGGGGAGGGGGATTTGCCCCCTCCTGCGGAAGGTGAACGGGGATTGCCACTGCATTCGCACTCGTTTTCATCAGTGCAACGGAAGACAAAGCAAGAAAAGCAACAATAAATAAGCTTATTTTTAGTTAACTTGTTCAATGCTTTTTGTCGTTTCTGTTTTCGCCAATAAATTTGGAGACAACAGTAAACAATAGTAAAGCGCCTTTGTAAAGTTTCTAAAAGACAAGAACAATTGATGATTTTTCAGTTTTTAAAGAACAAATAAAAAAAATATGCACAACTTTCTCTTGCATTAAAAATTAATAAAATCCGTATGTACGTTTACAAATTCTTAGTTTCCTTAAAACTATTTTTGTTTGCAGTTTAAGAGCATGCAAATACTAATATTTTTCTAAACACAACTGTGTATACATTTAAAGTGTTTGCTTCATTCTGCTGGCATTATTTAGTCAGATTTTGGCACTTGCTTTGAACCTAAAAACAATGGCAAATCAAGTAAATGAATGCAAATATGTCAATAAGTCACACAGTTATTTTGGCGTCTGTCTTGCGAGGCATCAAAATATTTGTTAATTAAAATGGCCAGTCGATTGACACGGAAACTGCAGAGACTCGGCTGGAAATGTGAAGAAAAATTTAAATATCCCAATCTGGTTATTTTTGGTTTATTTGTGATGGCTTAATTCAGAAAGTTGTAAATGGAATTTACATTTGCGTTTCAATTGTGCATACCAATCCGCAGTGTCAGTTTAAAATTTGTAATTAAAATATGTTTAATTTCTTTGACAGTCCAATTAGTTGGTATTTTTGGGTTATTTGTTTCAGTGATCAGCATAAGCCAGGCATCACACATACGCACCGTTTCCCAATATTAACAATGGCCATGCAAATGGCCGAGCAGTGCTAGCTTTGCATTAAACATACATATTTTGTTGTGGGCTCTTTTTTGGGGAATTTATGACGTAGATAAATTTTAATGAGTGGCGGCACGCCTTGAATTTTAATGAAGAGCCTTGGACAATCAAACAAAACTGTTGGCTTATATTTTCCCATTTCGAGCTGAGATCACAATAGAAAAACTTAAAGCCAAAGCTCAGCCGAATTCGAGATCTGTTCAACTAGTCCAAAACTTTCGGACCACTCGAAAATAAATAATCAAAATACACGAAACGAAAACAGATAAATATTTTTAGCTCACTTTGCATGCTGCCATCACGTGCTGTCGCTTGAGCTTGAGAATTATGTTTGAATTATGTTGATTTTATGTATTCGAGATTCGACAAAGTAAATGGTTTCATTTTTGGCCAGAAAACCCGATACGAGTGACGTCTGATTTTACCTGAGTGGCAGGCCTCTACAGAAAACTAAAAACTAACAAGGAAACGAGTTTGTTACGACATCGCTTTTCGAATATCTGCTGGGTATGGGTATGGGGGTAAAATGTTAATTTAAAAATATATATAACTTGGGTTTGGAAGCTGTCTGGCAGTTCCCCTACTGATTTTTTTTTGCCCCTTTCAACCTTAAGTATCTCGCGATTCTAATTCTCTTTTACATAGTTTCCGTTTCGTTTGGCTCCGTCGAACTTTTTGTTGTGTGTAGGCGCTTATAAAACGAATTCAAGGTTGATTACCGACATCAGCACTCGTGTGCGTCCCTTCCCCGATCAGCCGCGCCCCCTCCGCCCCCATTGCGAGCATTATCACCTTCATGAGTTGCTGATTTGGACGACATATGAAAAATTCTCGTGGCCTGCCAGCATTTACTGTAAATAAATAAGGGCCCAAAAGCTACATTCTCTATGTTCTATTTTTTTAGTTTTTTTTTTTTGGTTTTTCGGTGGTTTATTTTATTATTTATTTATGGTGCTGGTGAGCCTGTTTTTTATCGCCGCCTCTGTGCGTTTGTTAATTTCATAAATTAAGCTACCATTGTATGCTGCTGTGCGTGTGTGTGTTTAGTTGATTGGCATTATGGTAAAGGGCAAGGGGTGTGGCTTGGGTTAGTTCCAACTGCTGGTAAAATACTAAATAGAATGTGAAATATTTTTCCCATTTGCGGTCCATGCAAACAATGTTGATTGTGTCATTCAGAAATATGTAGCTATGTCTTGATATCAATTTATCAATCGCGGCACTCGACAACTCTTTGAATACACTTGTTTAATTTTTATTTTGGCTCTTTATCAGTTCCCTGTAAGTTCTGTTAGTTTTTCCTCTTTCCATTTCCATTTTCTGTTGCTGTTCATTGCTGTTCAAGGTGAATTATATTAAAAAGAATTTCGTAGAGTTCTCGGTTCTTGTTTAGATAGCTGTAAATGGGCTGCGGAATCTTGAAAGTACAAACAATTTTTGGAGCAGACTTTTAGTCAAAGTTTTTTATCGTTCGTGTCTTTACATGGCAGCCAAAATTTCGAAAGAGGATACATAAATATACAAATGGGCAATAACAAGGTATTTTTTGTGGAAGAAGCGAGATGAATTCAGTTGGCCTTAGCAAAATATTTATATGGTATAGATGGAAATCAAAATATATGTTTCATTTTCGTTTTTCTTTTTCCTTTACTTTCAGGTAAGCATCCTTCGAACGATGAAGTAATACGTGTTCTCCCAGTCTATTTGATGTTTATTTTGGCACTCGTAAAGGTAAAGTCTATCCACTTTTTGATAGCTGATTGAATTTTCGTGCGTTGCAGTTGGTCAAGAGTTGTTGTGAATTGAAAAATGAAAAACAACACGCGCCAACTCGCCCAGGTTGTTCATATAAAAGTTGTGCAACAAGCTGTCTGCGCTATTTGCGTTCAACTGTCATGATAACAAAAATAAAACTATTAACTTTCAACAAGTAAAATTAACAACTATTGCCGGCGTTTGTTTTTACGTAAGTGTAAAAATACCTGCCCGGCCAAACAGTGCAAACCAGAACAACAACGCCGGCCACAAAAGTTGCATTTTAATTGTTTGTCATGTTTTTCAGCTGGTTTTTCGGTGATGCAACGCGTTAGCCAGGCTTTTAAGATTTGTGGTGGTGTGGCAAAGGTCTCTTAAAGCAGGCATTCACCCGATTTAAATCAAATATATATAGACGACCCTCATTTAGTCGATGGCTTGTGGTTATCAGCTGCAATAGTGGCAACATCGCACCCCCATATTATGGTAAATGCAACCTTGGGGGCAACAACAGACGGCAATGCAAAGCGAAGGCGAGCATAGTGGCATAAATGGAACTGACATTGGCTATGCAAATGCATCTATGCATGCGAGAGGGTTGCTCCTCCAGTTTGTGCAACCTAGTTTAAAGCTAATTAAATGATTTTATTTGTTAAACAAGGAGATTAAATTGATAAGGCCGAAAAATTGGACAAATATTTATCGCATAAGTTCATTTGTCATGACCCAATTCACAAAGCTCGGTTAGTAAAATTTTAATTGCATTTCCATTGTCGATACTAATCTAGAATAACAGTTAAATTTTGTTATTAAAATGACTTCAATTTCTTTTCAAATAAAATTAGTTTTCATTTTTTAGAGCAAAAATGTCGTAGATTATCAAAAAAACTAAAATTGTAATTAGGGAGAACTGAATGTGAATGTTAATTAATGTTATTTCATATTTTAAAGCATTATTTAAATCAAACTTGATTAAATTGGTAATAATTTAGATGTTATTATTAAATTGTAACAGAAATCAGGGAAAATTATTTTGTAGAGTACTCTTATGGCAACAACTTATTAAAGCAAATATTATTCCGCAGCGAGATTTTTCCACATCAACAAATTCAAAAGTTTTCACTAAAGACAGTAATTAAAGTGATGGTACACAAAAACTACTTGATCAGCCCCGCATTTGTCGATTCAGCATTTGCCATTCAAACCGATTTTGGCACGTTTTTGCCCAAGTTTACACAAGCCGGTGTTTCTTTTTGTTTTGTTTCGCTTCGTTTTGGCCAAGGATGATGAGCGAGTGGCGGCAGAGCGACCTTTTAGCCCAAGAAATACGTAGCCCACCGAATGCGCGATAGCGGAAATCTTGTGGGTTGAGTGCATTTTTTGCGCACTCCGCTAATCCGCTCGACATTGTCAGCTGAAATTCCTTTTAATGTCATTTCGCAGTTGCCTTTTCGAAATAGACGTCTAATGGAACCTGCACCTGACTAAAGGTGGCAGGTGGGTAAATGGATGGAGTTCGAGGGACACGAGTAGTAGTGCTAACTTTAATCGCACTTCCCCGAAATGATTGCCTTTATTTTACAGTTGCATAAAGCTTCCCGCAATCATCGTTCATTTAGCCGATCGCCCCACACATTCGCACATAAACGTGTGCCTAACCTTGCGCAAATATTGCAAATTGACCTTTACATAAATAAACGCTCCGCCGCTGCAGTTGCTGTCGTCATATGTGGAAATTCGTTCGCTTTTATTGCACTGCGTTGCATTGCTGCTCGCAATTTAACGCTTTTCGTTTCTTTACGTACGTGAATTTGTATTAATTTGCTGAGTGGCAAAAGCACTCAGTTGTTTCATACTCTGCTCTGATTAAATTATTTAAGAAAGCGTTTATTTCTAGACTTTAATTTATATCAAAAAATAAAAGAAAGTTTGCGGACTGAGTTTAATTGAGATTAAAAAAATTTATTTTCGTATTTAATTTACAATGTTTATTTCTTCCATATTTTTATATATATCATCAATAATAATACAATAATTATCAGAAATGCCATTATTCATTTAATTAATAATCTTATAAACTAATTAAATAATTTAAACTTAAATTGATAATTATTTATTTACTAAAATTGTTGAAGATCTTGTTGTTTTACTCATTTAAATCTCCTTTCAAACTATCTTGGTTCTAACTTCTCAAAAAGATTAACAAACATCGTAATCATTGAGCATCCGGTTCATTGCAAAAGCTTTTCCCGTAACTCATGAGTTCATAACTCATGCTAATCGAGTTTGGTTCCATTTAAAAGCGTTATTTCGGGAACCATCTTCGCGAACATAGACTTGAGACATAAATCAATTAAACGTACATTTTTCAAAGACCCAAAATTGGTTCAGTCGGTGTGGAAATGCTAAGCTACTTAACCCTGATGATGGAAATTAGTGTCGGTGTTAGAGTGCAGGCACAATGAACAAAGTGACGTCAATTTTAATGGTATTTTAATGGGTTCGGCTGGCAGTGGAAGTAGTGAGCTAGACAGAAGACATCGACGAATACGAAGACGCAGCCATAAATGCCAAATATGTAATTTGCATTTAATTTGACAGTCGTAAAGAGTGTGTGTTTTTGGTTAGCCAGCCAGTCTGCAGTCTGCCAATAAGGCAATTAGAGTGACAATGTAGCCAGGTAGTTGAGGTTCCTTCGGTTTTGGGTTTCCATCTCTCGGTGATGCAGGCTGCAGCATTCTTTTTGGCCGGGTCTAAAGTAAGTAAGTCTTCATCGAGTTTATTTACCCCGGCTGTGCAAGTGAACGAAACTCCCAACTTGGGTCTCGCATTTCGCTTTGCTATTTAGCCGCTCTTTATGACAACATCAGCCCTCTTGGCCACTTTACCACTTTGCCAGCTTGTCAAGTGCAGTTGGCAGTGGCAGGATTGCAGTTGCTTCCGTTGCAGCAGGGCCGTTTGTGCCTTTGAAATCGTATTAAATTTCAGCAGAAAGCTGGCTTTGTTTATCCGCCCTTTGTAGTGCCGTCAATCTCGGGGGCAGGAAGAAATTTATATTAATTAGGCGAAGCCAAAGTGAGAAGTGTCTCGGCACTTCTGTTGGGGTCAGCGAAACGCCTTGTAATGTTAAAAATTCTTTGAACTAAATTCTAAGCCAAGGAAAGTCGCTCAGACGTATTTTCCTTTGGCCGCGACAATTAACATAAGAGCGAAGAGTAATGATTCCATAAATTATGTTGCCATTTAAAAAGCCGTAAACGTAAATTTCCTAAGAGGTTATTATCGTTTTTTCTGACTGTCTTATTTTTATTTGACTGCTTCTTAACTTGTTTTATGCAAAAGCACAGAAAGCAAAAAGCGAAAATTGTGCAAAATGGAAAATGTCTTTTAGAGCGTCGCTTACAAGCCATTTCCATTTTAATTTTAACTGCAATCGACAGCATAAAACAGTTGTTAAAAGCAGCAGCGGCAGCAACTAAGTTAAAAAACTGAATTGCGTGTAAAGGCAGTGCAACAACTACAACAACTGCAACAACTACAACAATAACTGGCAACAAAGTGCGCGAAATTTCAGCTTCAAGTTGTTACCCCATTCCAACTCCTCTCTTTCTTTCTGACTTGTTTTATTGCATTGCATTTGCAGTTGGCCATTTCTCTCTATTGCCCGATGGGGTTTTCACTTTTTTCAACCAAACCGAACCCCCCACCCATCCAATAGCTTTTCGGTGTAATTATGAAACTTTTTGCATTTTAATTGGATTTTTATTGATCTTACGCACGTGATGGTTAGCCACACAGACATATCCCCGGCTTCCGATTGCAATATGATTAACCGAGCATCGGGCAAGAAATCATAAGACAATGCAATATGGGCTCAAGCTAACGGTAAACACAGCCACCAAATGGCCAAAAGACAATGGCCATTTGGCTGGAAAATCGAGGAAAAACGGCAGTAAGTTGCTGAAATGCTAATGGGAAAACGTGAGCTCCGCTCTTGCTCATTATTTCAATTGAAATTTGCCTGCATTTCTTGGAGCAAAATGGGCAGAGGGGTATGTCCAGCTTAATGGAGTTTTTAGCACCAGGAAACTATAAAATACGGAGTGGTTTTTGCCAAGGGGTATAACTTAAGTTCCGAGTAACTAAAAGGTAGTTTGACACAACGTATTTATTGATCATTTTATTGCGGAAAGTTAAGCTCCGTAATTTAATAAGCTTGAAGACTTTTTAAATGGGTATCAGCTTATGCCGAACATTCTCCTTTTTTACTTTTATGCAGCGATGAAATTCAGCTGATACATTTTATACAGTGTGATTAGTCATATTTGGACTTCGCATCGTAAACGGAAAGCCTGGCCAGCTGTGCGTGCACATCGGCAACCCTGGTTACCCTGCAATTGCCATTGTTGCCACCAAATTGCAGCAGCAACAAGTTGGCGTGCGCACTTCTATATTTCCCAATGCGATAACTCGCCAGAGATATGTCAATCAATTGGTTGGGCCCTCTATATGGTTATATGGTGTATGGGTGTGCAATTAAAACAACACGCAGCCATCAATCACTCGGCAGTTAACAAATTCATGGGTTTATGCGTTCTGTCCCTTTGTTTTATTGGCCATTAAACAGACACATGTTTGTTCTTTCAAGTGGATTACGTGTATTTTTACTTTGCACTAAATATTTAATTATATTAATGCTTCTTCAAAACATTATTCTTTGCGATGTTGTTTTTTTTTGTTAATTATTGTGTTATATTAATGTTTGAGTATTGTTATTAAATAGACATTGAAAAAATCATACGATTTTTGTTGATTTACGGATCGTTTAAAAATCTTTTTAAGTGCATTTTTATACCATTTCTATTTTTTTAATCGTTAAATAAAATTCTCTTCAAAACAAAATCCGGTATTATTTACTGTGTTTTCAATAAATAACGCAATAAATTGGAAAAAATACTATAAATTTTTATGAAGTATGAAAATTGAGAAAACCATAAAGATTTTATTCGGTGTTTAGTGCCGAATTGTTTAGCAAGCTGTAATTTAATTTCAAAATTTTTTGTAATATGGGAGCCCAGGAAATATTAAGCACAAATTCCTGTTACCTTGTTCATTGGGTTTATTGAGCTTTGGGTTGAAGGCATTAAATCAATGAACTTCAGTGGAGTATAATGGCTTGATATCAGATTTATAACCAGGGCATACACTCCCTGGACTTTAACGGTAAACTGTGAGTCAAAAGCAATCCCCGAATTTATAACACCCGAACCGGTTGGAGCTGCAGATACTTTTATTCCTCAACCGCTTTTTTCGGGATGATTTCAGAAGGGGCCAGAGGTGGGGGGCGGTGAAGGGCATCTAGATATATCCGGCGATTCTGGCTGCCTTTGAAGGGCATCTGTCCCTTATTTTTACTCCACCTTCAATGCCGCAGAATTTCGTAATTGAAGTGAAAACCGAGAATGCCAATGCAATGCCGAAATTCGAAAGTTATTACGCTTAATTTATGGGTCAAATGTGCACTCTCCGCTTTTCCCTTTTTTTTTTTGTTTTTTTCCTTCCTTTTTTTTGTGGCGACACAGATTTGAAAGTCGAGATATGGCCTGCCCCTTGGCCATCGAGACTTTTCTGGGGCCACGACCTTAATTTATGTGATTAGCGTCTGCGTACCGCATGCAGATAAGACCCGAAAATGATTCATTCAAGTGCGGACTTTGGGAACGGAGTGGCGATCAAGTGGGTCAGAGGTTTGGTCGAGTCGAAAAGCAAACAGTAACCGAAACGTTAAACAATGCTGGGGCCGTTGTCATTTGGCAGGCGTTTCGAATTACAGCAAACAGCTCCTTTTACAGGCAAAACTGTGTGCTGTGTGCTGCAGCCACCGAAACTGTAAAAGCAATATGCAATATGCAAAAATCCAAAGGCAAACGAGAAGGCAAGGCGATGTCTAAATTTCCAAATACGCAAAAATGCTAAAATGGCACGCCAACTTTTGGTGTCTGTGTGCTGAATTTGTAGTTATCTTCACTTTTTCTCTGTTTTTTGTTTGAATAATTGAAGGTGAGGCGGAACGCACGGAAAATGGATTCGCAATTGGAATTTCAAATGTCGTTTCGCGTGAAAAACAGCAAAATGCATCCAGGATCCGAGAGCCGAGATGAAGTGTTTTGCTGGGAATCATTTCGTATGCACATCGCACATCGTTTCACTCCCGACATTTTTTTGACATCTTGTCCACATGTCTCGTAAAGTTTAAAATCCCGAAAGGGAGTGTAAGATTTGTGGCAACACCAGCAAGGACTGCAACAATCAGTGGCTTCTGTAATTAAGTTACCAATTGCCTGGCAGGACTCCGATTGGGATTAATATTTTATCTGGGTGTGGGCTTTCGACTCGTATTTATACGTCTGCGGCTGTGGTTAATTTAAATGCAATTGTCAGCAGCAGAAGATGCAATTTAATTAAGCTGTCAGAGGCTTATTGTTGTGGTCAGCAGGAAGTTGCACAAGCCCAGGGTCCTCGGAGGACCTGCAGGTGAAAACTCCGTGGTGAAAATTCTGTCAAAATATAATTTAAAAGTGTTTTTTTGACATCTAATCATAATAAATAATAAACATATTTTTTCAACAAGAATTGTTATAGACAAGCCTAAAGACACTGTTTAATTAAACTAAGCAAAAAGGGTAGTTTAAGTCGAGAGCCACGACTATTTAATAGCCGATACTCTGAATTCCAATTTCACAAACAAAATGATGTGGTCCATTCTGGCAATAATATGTATAACTATTTGATAGAGCGGATTATGTTGAACTTAACTTCTTAATACTAATAGGTGTTAAAAAATGTGAATTGCACTTTATATACCGTCCAAAAATATTTATCTTCCATATCCCTATAACTTCACAACAAATGGGTCTTGGTTTGACCTAATTTTGAAATAAGCTTGCACTGCGTAGCTATAAATTGAATCTGCATATTAAAGTCCAGGTTCCTAGCTCTATACGAACAGACGAACAGACAGATGGATGTTGCTAGATCGACTCGGCTAGTGATCTTGACCAATAATATATATCTCTTCATAGAGTCGGAAACGCTTACATCTACCTGTTACTTACTTTCCAACGAATACAATTCAGATCATTATAAATAAATCATCTTCAAATTGTTCTTTGGTGATTCACTG
The DNA here is from genome assembly GCA_018153365.1 of Drosophila fuyamai. Taxonomy (NCBI): domain Eukaryota; kingdom Metazoa; phylum Arthropoda; class Insecta; order Diptera; family Drosophilidae; genus Drosophila; species Drosophila fuyamai. The sequence goes on along the minus strand of JAECXW010000116.1, from coordinate 5,309,306 downwards.
TATATCTTATAATGAATATTTCAAAGTCCTATTTTAAATTCCTTACTTTTGTTGGTTCATCTGCCCCACTTTGGTTTATCGCCGCCGTCATTAGCAAATGGGTCCGTTAAACCAGGGTCTGCAAAACACCCAGCGGCCGTCAATTTGAGGTGAGATCGCCGGGTGACTAATGCCGGACCACCCGATCGGATCTATCAATCGCTGGCGGCCTTATCTGATCCTGCATAAACAAAGCAAGAAACAGAAACACACAACAAATTGGCCAACCCCGCTGGCCAGCCAGTTATGACCATTTAAGCCCAATCGGCGAGCGAATCGCGAATCGCGCTCCATAAATATTGAGCTCATATTGCGAGAGCGGAAGATTGATGGACGGGGCAAATTGATTTGCGGCGCTGCATCTCTCAATCTATTGCAAAATTGAGTGCATTGCCGCTGGTTTGGTGAGAATGGATGGAGCCAGTGGTTTGGGGCTGGGGCACGACATAATTAAGCCACCATCCCGCAGAAAGTGTTCGGAAGAAGTTTTGGCCATTGATTTATGGCCGGGCTTTGGGGCTGGCAGGCCGGCACTCAGGGAGATTGAAACATATTTGCCTTTGCAGCTTCTTTGTTTTGCCAACGCATTGCATTCGGGTTCCCTGCCGCCGTCAAAGCGAAACTCCGGGCATAAATCAGTTGGCCAGCAGCTACCGGGCTTTCGGTGATTCGATGATTCGGGCCTTCGATGCCTGAATCTGGGTCCGTCCAACCGGTCTGCGGTCTACCCCTCCATATCCCCAAGCCCCCGAAACCCGACCCAAATCCACAAATGCCGCACAAAGGGCTGGCCAACTCGGCAGCGTCCAGGTCGGACATCCAAGTTGGCATTGGCAACGGGCGAATTGCGAGAAGCGACAATCGACACACGACAACAAAGGGCAGCCCAAGTCCAACCTGGAACGCATGTCTCCAGGGCTATCGACTTAATGCTATTAAATTGTGCACACATAAAGTTAGCCCCTGGCTGCAGACATGCAAATTAAATTAAAACAAGAAAGGAAAGCTTACTTCGGGCGGAGCCGAAGTTTATATACCCTTGCAGAATATTCTGTAAATAATATTCTCCAAAATTATTCATATGATGCATTCTTAATACTAATAAAAATCCCAACATCCTAACTTTAAAAACACCAAAGTTATGGCAATTTCAATCGTTCAGTTATATGGCAGCTATAGGATATAGTCGGCCGATCCCTATAAAATTTGGTAGGTCGGATTGATTGGCCAAATATAAAACCCATAGAAAATCCCAACTTCCTAACTCTAAAAACACCAAAGTTATGCTATTTCCTATCGTTATATCGGAGCTATAGGATATAGTCGGCCGATCCTTATGAAATTTGGTAGGTCGAATTGATTGGCCAAATAAAGAAGCCATAGAAAATCCCAACTTCCTAACTTTACAAACAGCAGAGTTATGGCATTTTCTATCGTTCAGTTATATGGCAGCTATAGGATATAGTCGGCCGATCCCGGCCGTTCCGACTTATATACTGCGTGCAAAGGAAAGAAGGGTGTGTGCAAAGTTTCAATTCGATAGCTTTAAAACTGAGAGACTAGTTCGCGTAGAAACAGACAGACGGACAGACAGACGGACAGACAGACGGACAGACGGACAGACGGACAGACGGACAGACGGACAGACGGACATGGCTATATCAACTCAGGAGGTGATCCTGATCAAGAATATATATACTTTATAGGGTCGGAGATGTCTCCTTCACTGCGTTGCACACTTTTGACCAAAATTATAATACCCTCTGCAAGGGTATAATGATACCACATTCCCTACGAAAAAAGAAAGACAAATCTAGATATTTTTATTAAAAAAGAATACTCCAATAAAGTTATAATTTAGTTTACTCCATGTCGAGCCTTTTGAAACAATTTGGGAATATTATTTTTTCCCTTTTCTCACTTTTTTTCATGTTTAAATTTTAGCTATTTAATATCCATTTACAACTTTGTCACTCGAAGTTTATATTAAAAACAATTTTAAATTTTATTTTTAATAACAAACAAATTTTACGTTCCCTTTTTATCATACATTGTACTACAAAACAAGAGAGAACGCTATAGTCGAGTGCCTCGACTATTAGATACCCGTTACTCAGCTAAACAACTTAATATAAATATGCCCTTTTGTATGTTTTTCGCCACTCGAATTAGCTCCCGATTTTTATGTTAAAATCGGTACCCAGGGAACACCTCCAATTTGGCTAACTTGATTTGATTTGCATAGTTCTTAGGATATAGTTCGGTATTGACAAATGAAAGCCATCGCAATTTCCTTTAATAGAAATCCTTTTCGAGAATTAACGTTGACTCTGTTGAGCACCTTGGCCAGCTGTTCCAAAGTCATCCGTTAGATGGCGCTATTGTATACGCCATGAAAGGCGGAAATGTATGCGCTAGCCAGGCTTAAGTGTTTAATGGGTTTTTGGGCGTTAGAGTGGGCGTGGCAAACTTTTATTTGGCCAATCGATAGGTATTGACGAAACAAATACATATCAAAAAAAATTTTCATAATAGCATCAAAACTGTGGCCACAGCTTGTGGCTTGTGGGCGTCAGAGGGGGCGTGGCACCATTTTGAAACAAACTTGCGCTGCGTAGGAACTCCTAAAATCTACATGCAAAATGCCAATCTTCTAGCTTTTATAGTTTCCGAGATCTCAGCGTTCATACGGACAGACAGACAGACAGACGGACAGACAGACGGACAGACGGACAGACGGACAGACAGGACAGACGGACAGACGGACAGACGGACATGGCTAGATCGACTCGGCTAGTGATCCTGAACAAGAATATATATACTTTATAGGGTCGGAAACGCTTCCTTCTACCTGTTACATACTTTTGCACGAATACAATATACCCTTTTACTCTACGAGTAACGGGTATAAATACAAATTTCTCCTGAATGGCTTTCACTTAGTCAAATTCTAGCTAGATTTGTTAAGAGTATAAAAAATAATGTTGTTAGAAACTTGTATTTTTAAGCATGCTTTCCTTTATTTTTATTATTATTATTTTGCCTTGTGAGGTTTATGACAATGCTCTGTGAGAATTCTTTACGAGAAATCGTAAAGCGTCAGTGGGTAAAATTGCCACAGTGCCCTAAAAAAGATATCTTTAACTTCGTCGTCTGTGCCATTTCAAAGTTTCGTATGCAAGTTTCAGATTGTTGCTGCTTTTAAGTCCTTTAAATTGAGTTCTTATTTTGTACCACTTGTCAGAGGAAACTGAAAGTTTTGCACGTTTAGCAGTTTGTCGCAAAATTACGTGACTGATAGTCGCCGTCAATGTGCATTTCATTTCAATAAATTTGACACGTTTTGCAAAAATCATATGGGTAACATGAAGTCGTCAAGTGTCAATTAAATAACGTAAAGAAGCTAAGTAATCAAGAGGGAAAAAAAAGAAATAATTAATCCCAATTATGGCTAATTTAGAGCTTGCTGGGAAATTTTTTTTCTCTTCTTATCTTTCTATTAAATATAAATATCTCCGTTTCAAATGCTCTTTTTAAATCGTTATTAACTTTTGACATTTAAAGTCTATAATTAAAGTTGACATTTTAAAGTCTCAATATTCGCTATTAACTGTGATCAACTTTGTTCTCCTTTGTAAAGTGCAGAATTAATTATTACGATCTGCGGATGGCGGCACAAACAACTGCCATTCAGCCCCGCCCCCCTCGCAACTCCGCCGCCCCTTTAAGCCAACTTGTTGCGTCATACTTAAGCGACCAAGGCAACAACTCAAATCATGCGGCCACAGTGTTTTTTAATTAATTGCCATCATAATCATGCACCGACCACCGCATGTGGGAGGAGTTCGTTATTAGTATGCGGCCGCGGTTTCGGTTTGCAGCCACTGTGCACACTTTTCATTCAATTATAAAGCATTTTTTCGTATGCAAACACCACGCAGAAAATGCTGATAATTAAAAAATGTCAAGAGTTGCTGGTAAAACAAAAAAAAAAACAACACCAAGCAGCCAGTCCGAAATCTGTTGCGTGTTTAATCATCAGAACAACCACAACTATGTGTAACATTCAGCAAGTGAACAAAAAGAAAAACAAAGTAAAAAACTGAAAGGCAACGCAAATTTTGAAGTTGGAAATTTGAATTTAATTGTTGCCGGCAATGGTTTCATGGCCAAGTCTTGTTGGTGCTGTTTTTGCGCTGTTGCCACATTAATTTGCATAATAACGAATCAGAAATTGCATAGCCAGCTATGCAGCCTTATTTTTTGCTCGTACGAATATTACAAAATATTGCGTATATTAAATCAGTTTTTTTTTACTCTTCTATTTTTAGGTAAGCCACGATATCCAGAGCTGGGATTTGGGTGATTTCCGCTGGACTTTGGATCTTAACTTGACTTCCCCTTGGTGACAGATAAGCTTGGAGAACTAAAATATGTTTGTCGAATTGATCGGTTTGTGGAAACCATAAAAGTTAACGAATGCAATTGCATAATTTCATGCGCACAGAGCAAATAATCATAATCATTACGCATACGCAGGGGTGTCATTTTACTGCTTAACATTTCAATTTCTCACATTTTTTACAGCCATACATTTTATGCGATTTTGCTGCACACAATTTGCGTGACTTTTGTCAATAACTTGCTCTCATATCGCACTGTCTCATTATGAGTGCGTCGGCAGAGTGCGGAGTGCGGAGGGCATTGGGTTCAAAGTGTCACACATGGATTTCCGCATATTTCATGTGCTTGCATTCCCATTTGCCGTATTTTTATGTTAATTTATTTGAATTGGGAAAAAGTCGACACAAAAGTTTCCGAAACGGGAATTTTCATCTTGCTTTTTTTCCACGCAAACCGCAGCGCAGGGCTTAATGACATGGCCCACCCCGCACCTGCCTTTCCCCCTTGCCCTTACCCCAATTCGTAACCCTCCCCCGGAAAAGGGCTCACTCTTTTGTCCACAAGGCACTCATCCAGAACGGGATCGGCGGCGGCTACAAATATCATAATTCAGTCACATTTATTGTGGGCCCAACTTCCGGTTAACTTGTGCTGGAATTTTAAATGCTTTCCCTTCGAAGATTGAGAAAAACAGTATAATTATGCCAAAAACAAAAACTTAGAAAAATTAGTGAAGAGTTGTAACACTATTTTTTATTAGATTATTGTATTACAGTAATATTATTTAACATTAGTGACGTGTTAATTCGTCGACACTCTTTCCTTTCTTAAGTTCTGAAAATTTCTGCATATTTAAGTATTTTATTTTAAAGCTTCGACTCCCCATATAAATTTTAATATTATTTTAATACCCAGCACTTAATTATTTACACATAAATATTTTTTCTCTTTGTGGATTAAAACGTTTTCCCGTAAAAGATTCCTCTCTTCAAGCTAAATGTTTTTTAATATCCAGCCAATGAGTGACTGCAGTTGAGGATAATTGGACGTTGGTAACCCGGGTCAGCAAATCGAAACGATTTTTCACAGCCCATGGCTAACTGACTGATTGCAGTGCAAGAGGAAAAGACAGAAAGGAAAAGCATTTAAACCATTTTCACAATTTGAGGCATTCATGTTTTTGTTTTTCCCTCCACTTGCGTTTGGATTGTAATCAAATCATTTTGAGTGAACCAACTTCCGCATACAAAAGCGAACGAACTTGAAACACAAAGTTTTTCGACTTTCACTCGGATGGCGGGGAAAATAAGATGGAGGGGGAGGGAATCTGACTCACAAATGAGGACTCACTGTAGTCTCTAGGGCCCTCGGCTCCGATGAGCTGTCAGGTTAAATTAAGCCAAACAATTTTTGACGCGAACACAATTAAGCGGCTTACGACTATCAGAGGAGGCAGTCAAAAAAATGAAAGTCGCAAGTTCACTTTCGGTTTTTCATTTGTTGTGCAATTGCCGGCGCCACGAGGCCAACTGCAAAATATGCCGTAATCGCAAATGCTGCGGCAAAAAAAAGGAACAAAAAAATCAAAATAACAACAAGTTGACGGGAGCGGGGGCGCCATCGCATAATTCAATCAAAACAGTGAAAAACCAACAGCACTTTTTGCAGGCAGTAAAAGTTGAAAATACGCTTCAGAGGAGGGAGAACCCAAGACCATACCCGAACCCAAGCCCATTCACTTGGGCCCCCAAGAAGTTATCGCAAAGTGCATATCAAGCATACGCCGCGTTGTCATTGAGATGGAGTTATTTTTAACTCTCGCCATAACCCACATGCCGAGCTGCAGCCGTGCCACATTTTCCTGCATAAGTTTATTAATTTGAGCCGCCAACTGGTTTGCTTTTTTGTTATTGCTTGGCAGATCGGCGTTGAACAGGCCGGCCGAAAACCGTAATTCATTTGTAACGTGCAACGTGTTTTGGGGTGGCCGTAAGGCCAAAACCAGTTTCCAGCAAAGCCACAGGCCCAGAGGCCTCGATTGCCACCGACTCGGCTGCGAGGAGAGATCTACGAGCTGCGATAAAATGTTAAATGCTACACAGATTGATTTCGACCAGCGTTTTCGCTGTGGCATTTTGAAATGAATTATGTAGCCGTATGCAAATCGCCTGAAATGCACAATCAAATTGAGTGCTGCTGGCCGGCATTTGTCTCATCCGGCGGAATCTTAAACTCAATTTGTTTTCAAATTTAAATAACTAATTTGTATGGCGAGTTTTCAGCACGACCCTGTTTCTCTTTCAGTGGCTAAACGAACTTGATTAATTTTTCATGTCGAAAACCCTAAAATAATGTATTTTCGACAATGCTTAAATGAGGTTTATAAATACATAAGCCTTTTCAGTTTGTTTAATATAGGCTTTTTGTTGTCTAAAGTGAAGCAGGTGTTTAAGAAATAAAGAGACATTTATTTATGTTAAAGCCTTTTGTTTTTGCTGGCCTCAAGTTCAATGACATTCTGAGCCCTCAATGCCTGCACTATGGAATAAAAGTTAGTTTTGATACAATTAGGAGAATGTAAAATTGTAATCATTTTTGATTCACCTCATCGATGAGACTCGTTATTTATGGACAGTTCCTACTAATTATAAAATAAAATGCTTAGTGCTTTGTGCAGCGTTTCGTTCTTCAATTATATCACAACCGCAGTAATGAATTAATGCGTTAATTTCCTCAACTTAATTACATGCCGGACAATCTCTGGCAACGCAGGCTCATTTGCATACCTGTTTTATATGGTTTACACCTACTAGCGAAACAAAGTGTTGATCGCAATTTCATTAACTTCAATGTTTACACGGCCAGCTTAAAAAAATAAAAACTACTTCATTGGCCTGTGAACATGACATGGGTAATTCAGTTTTGATTTTCATTATTTCATTTTACCCCAGCCAATATATACAATTTTCTTGCGGAAATTGAAAATTCAGATTACATGTAGAAAGTCGGACCACCCTTCTTCGATTGCAGGCAGTCAATTACATTGCGGTCAGGACTAAAGCCCCCAAATTAACTTAAGCCTTCGTTACATAATCCCTCAGATTTTGGGCCATCAAAATAATTGAGCTGCTCATGTGTGTGTGTGTATAAGTTGAATTTAATTCAATTTTATTCAAATTGCTGTCGGAAAATTGCAGACACCGGAGCAACAGGGCAACATGGTCAGTGAAAATCATATTTTTATGCTCGCACCGCGTTCGAAGGCAGGCGCAGTGTAATTTCATTCCATAAATTTCCACTTAATTAGCGGTCAGCCGGGGTTATCCCCTCACCCTTCCCCCCCTTCACCAGCCTACCAGCACCTGACCGTCATGGTCAGCAATTTATGCTTAAATTTCCGCTGCATATTTTTCAAGGCGATTGCGTACACGCTTTTCAACTTCCACTTAACCTATACAGTAATTTATGCTAATTTACGCAATTTTCCTTACTGCCTCTGCCTTTCTGACTCAGTCTAAAGGGGCGTGGCCGGTTATGGCGTGACGTGTCGTATATATAAAATATATCGAGCAGATTATTCTCACTGCAACAGTGTAACCGAAATTGTCATGCAAAAGTGGCGAATTATGGGGTCTGCGAAAATCACCCGGAAAAGTATACTCTGGGAAAAAAATGTTTTAAAAACGAAATTTCCCTCATAAAATTCAGAGCTGTGTTTTTTATTGATTTTAATTGAATTAATAGTTTTTATGCAACATTTATAGAGACTCTTAATTATTTTTATAGTTGCAGGCTTTTTAAGAGGATGTAAAAAAGGGGTGTTAAAAAACAAATTATTTTTTTTTTGAGTGCAGACATCACTAAAAAAAAAACTAAAAAGAATCACAGAATAGGAAAAACGCAACGAGGCCAAAGTGGAATCAAATTAGTTGGACAGGCAGCTCGGAAAATTTATTTCACGCACCTTGGACTACTTAGCGGCGTTGTCATCGGTCAGCGGGCCAAACGAGTTTCCCAGCCAACATTAGCACACGCACTTGCCAAGTCTCGAGACGCCGGCGACACCTACAACAATTTCAACAACACCCATAAAAACCAATAGCAACGATGTCAACACCAATCGACGCCGGCCGGCCAGGAGATATATACACACATATGTACACTTTTATATACATAATAAAAAATAAATGCATTAAAAATCGAAAATCTCAACCCGTTCAAAGTGGCACAAACAACGGTACAGACACACACGCACAACAAACAGGCACACACTGTTGCAACACGACAACTTTTCTATCACTCGCACTTAATTCATTTTGATTTCAGTGCAAAGTGGAAATTTATTTGCATAAATTAAAATACAGAAAAAAGGAAAACGAGTAAGAAAAATAAAAAATATATATATATGTGTTCTCCACATGCAACTATGTAAGTCCCTCCACCGCCACACCCCCTCCCCTACATTATATAGATATATATGTAGGTATTCGTATTCATGACAAGTTGCCGGTCGGTCGCATTGGGCCCGTTATGTTGCTAGTTGCTGGTTGCCTGTTGCTGTTGTTTTGATGTTGCTGGTGGGTTATTGCTGCTGCCGCCGTTGTCAGTGCCACAGCAGAAAGACAGAGATGGCAGTAGACAGAGGGAGACAGAGCACCGCTCTGTCGAGGCTGTTGCATAAATAGAAAATTTATTTATTGATTACGCCTTGTGAATTCCTATATAAACAGTTTGTTGGTTTGGTGAGTGCTTTAAGCACTTTATATGAGCTTTCATTTTAAGTGCTAGTGATTTTAAACTTTTTATTTGCCCATAACGATTCATTAGTTGCTATTAAAGTTAGTTGAGACACAAGGAAAATTTATAGCCTGAAATAGAGACGTTCACTGCTCTTTTATGTTCATAAGGATACAATTTTTAACATCATGTTCGATGTTTAGAATGTGACAATTACAGGATTAATGTTTTTTAAGAAAGGAGAACGTTTCCAATTAAATTATGCAGCTTTCGTTAAAAACTAAAAATGGGACAAAATAAATATATGAAAGCAAATATAACTATAAGTAAAACCAAATCGTATTTTGCTTCTATATAAAAAAAAGAAACCATTATTTATTTCTGCTCGATTTCGTTGGCTCAAAGCCCCAAAGTTCCCCTTGTTTGATCAATGACACTGCAATCGCTCATTGCGAATTAGCCACTTCATTTTCGACTTCCTCAAGCTTCGGCCTTGGGCAAATGGACTAGGAAGCCACAATGCAGTAGCAAACAGAGAAAATGTTAATAAAAAGACGGTGTGAAAACGACAGCCCAGAAGCGCGGAAAACGAAGACGAGGAATTGCCAACGCAAACAGCATTTTGCACATTGTTAGCAAGCTGAAAGAGGCATGCAACTAATCATTAGAAGCTTGTTTTCCAATTTGTTGCTGCCTGCTGTTATTGTTGCCGAGTTTCAATGTCAATTTGAATTAATTAATAGAGAAACCGACATGAAAGAGGCAGACAAATGATTGAACGCAGCGCACACACACACAGTGTGTTTGAACAGCAAAAAAAATATAAAAGATGCAACGCAACCGAGCGTAACAAATCCCCCGAGACGGGAGTGTTTTGCCCCTCCAAGTCGCAATGGAAATTATCATTCAACAAACGATATCAACAATAAGAGCCATAACAACAGCATTATCGCCAGCATCAACACCAAGCGTTTCAGTTGCATTTTTAATGATTTCCATAGAAGCGAAAATGGCAAAAACTGAAATCGTTTGGGCATACATAAAGGCACAGATACAGATACAAATACAGATACAGCCGCAGATACCGAGATACAGATGCAGATACAAGTTGCACATGCTGTCGCTGGTGCTCCCCTACTCCTGCCACGCCCACCCTCCCTTCCGCCCACATAAACGGATTGCATGTGAACAATGTGTAAATAGTTTTAGCAGCGAGCAAAAAATATCATCATCATGTAAGAGATATCAATTTGTTAGCACCCAGCAGCATATGCGGCCGACATCAACTGACGGACATCCCAACCGTCCGCCCCTAGAGAAGTGTACATTACAATGTTTACCAGGCCATGTTCAGCCATGAAGTTTTGATTATGGCATTTTAATCAGACGGAAGGAGAAGCTCGTGGATCGCATAGCTTTAGTTGATGAACTCCATTCCAATGAGAACTCAAATGCTGGCAATTATCATGAGCTGGGGCAGTAATAAAAAATTATAATCTTGTTGTGCCATTCAAAAACACTCATTTGATTTGGATTTCTAATTAAGTGCTAGCTTTAGGGGTTTTCCTTATATCAGGTTTCGTCGAGATGGAAAACTAAATTGCAATCTAGCTCACTCGTACCTTGCAGATTAAAAAAAATATATTTTAATTTGAATGTAATGGCTCTTGCATATATAATTAAATTAGATTACCAATTATTTTCTTTTATTTTATTTTAATGGTTTTTGCAAGTGATCACTGGTTTGTTTTCAACTTGTGCTAATTGTCTTGAGGCAGTAATAAAAAGTTGGCTGGTGATTAGATTTTAAAGTGATGTTAGTTTTTTAAAATGCATAATTCAATTTATACATTTATTGCTTTGTTTCATAACATTTTAATGACATTTTCAAGTGAATAACTTTTATTTCTCCCTCTTTTTGCAGGTACGTTTTGATGGTAATGCATGCTGGCAACTTAAAACGGTAAATAAAAACAGAACAGACATTTTCACCGGGGTGCTCTGCCTTTCAACTCGGCTTAATTCCAATGCTCGCTACAAATCCGTTCTTCGCCAGGGACGTCGCTCATATTTACGTATCTGAGCAACAATAATTGCCAGTTGAGCCGCGTCGAGTGGAGCTGCAAGCTTCTTTTCCCCACGTTGCAACAACGACTCGGAGTGGCAACAAAATGATTTACAAAAGATAACAGAAATGGCTCGCTGCTCGTATGTTGGCCTACAAAATTCGAGAAAAGGAAAATAAAAATCATGGAAAATACATTGAGAGAGCGGTTAATGTGGTGGTTCCCCCAATCCCCCCCCCTGTTTTGTAGTCGGCAGCTAATGGTTTTGTGCATTGTTTTTGTGGTTGCAGGCCCCACCTCTGGATGCACTTTAAAATGATTTTCCGCAGCTCTGCCACAGCCCCAAGAAAGCAGCTCAGAACCAAAAGCGAAGCGTTAAAAATTCAACTCGAAATTACTTGTGCTGTTTTTTGTTCCATTGCCTCTGCTGCTGATGATGCTCGTAATTCTTGCTAACATTACTTAGCCAAAGTCGGAGTGCGGAAAATGGAAAAAGAATTTCCCTCAAACGTGAGAATGGTGGCGAAATAATTGAGAACGATTTTTGTGGCATTTGTTTTGCCAAAGGAAATTGATTTCCAATACCAGAAATAAAAGTTTGTGTGGAAAGTGCCGAACTTGTTGAATGAAGATGTATGGGCCTGCGTTTGGCAACAGTTTTTTGGTTGTTTTTAGTTTTCTATTTGTGTTTTGTTTGCGGCCAATCCCCATTTCTTTTACAAGCCATGTTGGCAGAGGTTAAACGCTGCGTTTGCCGGCAACAACATGATGCCTGATCATCAACATTAAAGCCAAGTGCCTGGCCCATGGCTCTTTGCTTTTGCTTTTGCCTTTGCCTTTGCTTTGGCCCCTTTTCGCCCCCTGATAAATGCGGCTAACCTATATTTTAGCTCTCTGCATCGCTGAAATGGCGTTGTGAAAAACATTATTAACCGATTTTTATTGCATTCTACTTTGTCCGTGGCTGCGACTGTGGCTTCAGCTGCTCCAAAGGCATTTGGAGGCGGTTAACTGGCCATTAAGGGGCGTTCCTAATGTATCTCGATGCCAAGATGGAGAGGCCGACCGAAGGCAGGTCTCTTAGTCTTAGTCTTAGTCGCAGTCGTAGTCTTAGTCTTAGTCGGGCAGGCTCCAAACGCAGTTCCGAACTCCGTCTTCATCTTCATTTTGCAGCCTTAAGTCCATGGAGCTTTTGGAAGACATTGTAGTGCCATTTCAGCTGCCAGTTTGTGCTGCCGGCTACATGCGAGTTTTCCTTACCTGGCATTTGGTTGGCCGCCTGTCCATGGTGGGCTGAGCCCGACTCGTAAAATCATAAAACAAATTAATTGGCACTGCCGTGTGCAGAGAGTACAAGTACAAGTATGTGTTTTGCCAGCCAAACAGCCATTGTCCTTGCCATTTTGGAGTTTTTTCTGTTTTTCAACATTTCTGTTTTTCAGTTTTTCCACGGCGCGGTTTCCGCTTAGCTAATTTGCAATGCAGTTTGCTCTTTTCGTTGTTTGAGGTTCTGTCTGTTTTTATTTTTTTTTCTGCTTGGTTTTGAGGCCACTTTTGAATGCAACTCGTCGATTGCTGAATCGGTTTTGTGTGTCGCACTTTTGGTTTCTGGTTTATTTAATGACTTTTTGCAATTGTTTTCGTGAGCGGATTTTCAAAATTGGTTCCACTGAGCTTGGCAGCGGCTTTTAGTTCGCTTTGGCTTTGCTTTTTGCCTTTTTGCAGCTCAAGGTTAAGTGGCATTCGATTCGTTATTGCAAGAAATAAAAGCTGCGCCCCTCGCCGCAATTTCGGCTTTATGGTACAATTTCATTGAGCTGCTAATAAGTGCTGCTGTCGATTGTTTATGAGCTTTGAATGTGGGTTGTGTTCGAGCGGCCCCGAAATGTCGAGCGAAAATTGCCTGACTTTGGCTCACGGGGCGTATGCGCAATGTGCTGCGAGTGCGAGTCATTAGAAGTTGGCTTATTGGCTTCATTAGACAAGCTGTGCAGGGCAATTGATCGATGGCTCCGGGCCATAAGCCATCATTATCCGTATGGCAATTTATATGCTGGCCCGCAATCTTATGATCTCGCAAACGATCATAATCCGTTGTTTGTCTTACGAAAAGTTCACAGATTAATCGAACTCATTGATCAGCATTGGAATGGAGCGATTGCCGCCGATCTTTGGCTATAGTAAAGGATTTTGTAACGAAGCATCCATCAAATTTGTTATCTTCCGTTGACTTATCGTGATCTCTGCCGGTGGATAATCGCTCTGCATCTCCCATTGTTGGCCAACCTCCCACTCTCTCAAAAGCAATTTACCGCCGACTGCACTTAAATACACAGTGAATTAATTGAACAACTTATAGGGATAATACTATACAATTTACTGCTATCTTTGTATTATACAAAAATTCACTCGCACAAATAAAGTGATTAATGGTCAAATGATTAATAAAAATGTTGTATCTAACACACATTTATCACATAATATGTGACTACAGTAGAAGCATGTAGAAAACGAACAATCCGTTTTGAGATTTTAATATAAACAAATTTGATTAATTACTTTGAACTTAATCAGCGTATTTATTACACCCTTAATGGAACGGTTAGATCATTTAATATATTGAAGTAAAACCTTTTTAAAATATTAATAAATCAGTATGTTTTTCAAAAATTGTTTTTTAATGCAGAAAGCGAGAACCACTTCTATCAAGATAATAACGATTAATAAGGACTTTATGTCACAAAAAAGTAATTCAGATGCTTAAAAATTAAGGATATTTCGAAGAGCAGGCAGATATTGCAATAATTTTTCACTGTGCAGCAATTGCAATGCCATTGCCTTTGCCATTGGCATTGGCTTTACTTCAACATCCCATCTGAAGCCAGCTCTTGAGCAATTTACGCATTTCATTTGATTTCAGACATTGCAACGTTGTCGTTGTTGCTGCTTTTGTTGGTATTGGTGTTGCTGTTGCTGTTGCTGTTGCCATTGTTGTTGACGACCTTCCTTGTTACCAATGTGCCATGGCGAAATTAACGGCAATTAACTTGATTCGCTTTTGTTTCCATTTGGCCCTCCCCTGCCTCGACTGGCAATGCATTTTTCTTGCTGTCTCCTTGCCATTTTTTCCCCTTTTTTTGCCATGTTTTTACCGCTCAGCAAGGCAAAATCGACAGCAACAGCAACAGCAACGGGCATGAGGTAATAATTTACGAAATTGACAAGTGAATCATTCAGCGGCACAGTGGAGGGGGCATGGCGACTTAGCAGAAAATTAATGAGTAATTAGAAGTTCCTCCGAAAGGCAGACCAAGCGGCCTCATCTTTATTGTTTCAGTTAACTCGAATTCACCGGGGGCGTGAGTTGAGGAAGTGTCGCCACTTAGTAGCGTTTTGTTTGCTTTTTATTTGCCCGCGTTTGGTTTCTTTGTTTTGCCAGGCATTGATTAATGAGCTGCGTCTGCCTGGTGGCATTGACTTTGATGTGGCAACGATATATATTCCCCACCGAGTGCAGCTCAATATCATAGTCATACCTTGGTCGGTTTTGCATGTTGTTCGCGATCGACAAGCGACTGATTAGCCTCGAACACGTTGAGGATACCACAAATATGGCAGCCAGCTTGTCGACCATATCACGATGTGGCAACACAATTGCCAATGCAGTGATCGCAACAAGGAAATATGGATGGTAATTCAGGCGTGTTTTCTTTCGCAGATCAGATCAGCTGATTTCTCGGTTCTAATGGTGATCTGCGGGTGAAGTTCACCTGCGGGCTGCAATTACCTTGATGATCACTCTGGCTGATCCTAAACTCCGTTAGCTGATTTTTGTTCTAGACGATGTTGGCCATTAGCTTATCTTTCAGTTAAACGGATGAAAATATTGAAAACTCTTTTACAACGCAATAACCATGTAATCGCTGTTAATCTTAATCGGAAGCTTATCAGTAATAAATAAAATGTTCATATTTTTCATTCTTATTTCTTTGTAGTCGTCCAAATATTATGTAATCATTGAGATGGGGGTCAGCCAAATGATTACAACTGAGGACTTTTTTGATTTTTTTTGTATGACGAATTGATAACCAATCAAACATCGTCGAGTCTTTAATTACATAATAAAAGCTTGTTAAAATGTAATTGGTTATGCTTCTTTCCACATTTACTACGTTATATAATTTCATTATATATTTTATTCAATGTATGCACTAAAAAAAAGAAAACATCTCCATGATTTGTTTTGTTTAACATCTTTTTAGATATTTTTTATTGCCAAAAAGATTTTGTTAAAAGTTCATTCTACTATCTAGTAAATAAATCGGCTTTAATTAAAACTGATAATAAATACAATTTAATTAGTATTGAATGTCGGTTTAAATGATTTCTCTTATATATACGCATACTTTTTAAGAAATCTCCACTCTCAGTTAATGACGTTAACTTCCCAACCATGTGAATGTCCCCATCTCATCCCAAATCCATCACTTTTAATTCGAGTCACTTAATTCCCACTTAATAAATATTAAACAGAGTTAACCTTATTTGGGCACAGGCGATCAAAGCGAGTGCCACACAAATTGTTTGTGACTAATTTACACGACGAAAGGTCATTGTTTCCACTTCAATTAGCCTTTTACTTTGCGGCTAAAACAGAAGCGCCTGCACTGGCTGTTGTTTTCTGGCCAGGCCGCTGACCAAATCGGAGTGCGTTTAATGCCCGATGTGATGACTCGACTCTCGAATTTCGAGTCTGGAATCTCAAGTCTCAACTCTCAAAGCTCGACTCTCGGACAGCTCGAGCCGGCACTCAACGGAATAGACGGACTTATGACAACAAAGCCGTGAGTTGCGGCGGATTGCAGCGGGTTGCAGTTGCATAAAATGCCAAATTGTCTGGCCCGACGAACAGCTAACAACCAGCGAGGAATGGCCAAATTTGGAGCTGCCAAGTGGAAAATGCAAGCCGAGCTTCGGGCCAGCTGGTTTTGATATATGGCCGCCTCAGACCGGCCGGCTTGCAGGCTGGTTGGCTGACCAAAATTGGCCAACAACTCTGGTTGAATGCAACAAAGTCTCCTATCCATTTAATTGCCACTAAAATGTCACAGTGGGGGAAATTAAACGGTTTTATTTTGACGGTAACTAATTCAAAGGCAGTCACACACACCAAATGGCAAACAAATAAATAAGAAAACAAGACTTTTCGGGCAAGTGCACGCAGGCGTCATAAAATTAAATTTAATCCGCATGAAAGTGGCTTTGCCTGTTGGCTCTTTCACCTTTGGCCACACCCACTTTGCCTGGCGTTTTGTTTGTGTGCCGCCTGTAATCCGCCTGCCGCCGACTTCCAGCCGTGTTTATTTATTTGCCAACTCATTTAAGCAAATGACCAGGCCAAGACATCGTCCGCTCAGATCGCGATAAGTCCGCCATATACTGGGCATGCACACACTCGGTGGATGGCATTCAACTCTTAACAAATTTATGGCCGATCTCCATGTGCGCCGATTGTTCCAGGACTCGCAGTTGTTTTGATTTCATACCCTAGTACTGCGAATTTTGGGCTAAAATATCGGGGATATATCTGCGAATTATCAAGAGTTGCATTGCTCTTTGAGCATTTTAATTATAATTTTTAATTATTTTATTCTTGGAATTATCTTCTTTCTTGTTATGGGTAAACAAAGATAGCTTTGTTTCTCGAAATCATTTCTAAATTGTCAATAATTAAAATTAATTAAAGCTTTTAATAGTATAAATAGAACCTTATACCAACTGGTTTTTGTTAATTTTTATTGCAAATCATCAAAACCATCATATTGCACTCCTATTTAAGGCCCTGCCATTTAGCAAGAGTATCTCCGGTTTCGGCCCTAAAATTGCCTTCCCCCAATACACATGTTGCCTTTGTTTTTTTGGAAGCTGCTTATCGGCTTGTCGTCTGCTTAAAGTGTTAAAACATTTTTTTTCCGGCTGCTGCAAAAGCGAAGAAATAAAAATGACTTGAGCAGCTACTTGAGCGGCTTTTGTGTTCCCTTTGGTTTGAGTAAATGCCGCATTTGGGTTAATTTTTGTTTTGTTGCTCGTGTCGCTTTTTTATTTTCAGCGCATAATTAATTTAACATGCACTTTGAATAACCCGAATCGGGCATCTTTAAAGTGGCACTCGAGAGAATCAATCTTGAGATTTCGGTACGCTCTTGAGGCCTGTTGAGACATTTTTGAGCGGCGAGTGGAAATCATTTTGGGCGAATTTGTCATCGAAAGCCTTGAGACGACGGCGGTCTTTGAATGGCATTATTTAGTCATGAGCTTCAATCGCAACTTTATTAAACCCTCCATTAGGGCGGCCGAAACTTGCAGACAGCTAACTGGCTTACAAGTGGCCCAAAGTGCATTAATGGCCGGGAAAATGGGAAGAGAATTAATACCGCTTTGCTGGCCATTAACGTGAAATCGGCTTTGAAAGTTATTAACAAGCGCTATTTGGCTAAATGATTCATTCGTTCGCAGGCCTTCATGGCTAATTAAATAGCTCAAAGTGATTTAAGAGAAGGTTAATGTGTGTGGGTGGCGGCATTTGTCGTGGGGCAACATCAAACGCACATGACAACACACACTCTCATGCAGCTGCACTCGATCGCAATATGCAAATCTTGTTGTATTCGGTTAATAGCCGACGCCCACGCAGAATGCCGAAAATATGTGACACATTAGACACATTTTATATGAAAATGGAAAATGAAAAGCTCATTCGAAAGTAGTTCAGGGCAACAAAGTCTGCTAATTACTCAATTATAATTCCGTTTGGCTGCTCGCAAATAAATTGTATTGCAGGAAAACGAAAACCCGTCTCAAGACCAATCCCCCTCCACTTCTTATTCCACACTTCCCATTTCCCATTAGTTGTGCCACAATAAAATTGCTCGCTCTGGCAAAAAGTGAGGCAATTAAGCAAATTGGAAAATTGCATGCTCCCGACGCTGTTTCGGACACTTTTTACCCGTTCCGTGCAATGTTGGTAAGTGTGCTTAATGCCAAGATATGCATCGACAAGGGCGTGAACACGGATGACGACAGATGCTCGGGGTAAATTACGGCCACAATAAAACACCGCCCTTCTGCAACTCCCAAATACTCAGCTACATCCCATGTCTGATGCTTAAATGCCACACAAAACAGCAGACCAGCAAAAAAGCCCCGAACCTGGCAAATAAAAGAAAAACTTTTAAATTAATCAGGCGTCGCAAATATGCAAAGCTGGATTTCCCCTCCACTTTTTTTTTATTATTATTTTACTCGTACTTTGCGGCTTGCATAAAATTTGCTGCAAAATTGATGTGGCAAGCAGCGTTAAGCGGCCAAAACGGTAAACGAAAGAGTAAAACTGCCGCGCCTGCGCGGTTTTCGCTTTTCGGTTTTTAGCTCTTAGCTGTTTTTTCTTTGCTGGATTTGGAGTTTGGGTTCTGGGAGTGGCGCCCATTTGGCCCGGGTGTCGTTGAGGCCAAGCGTAGCGTTTTGTAAACAATTTTCGTTGTTTCAGTTTCAGTTTCAGCTTCAGTTTTTGTTCATTTCATTTTTCATTTTCCAAGCTGCGGCTTAAAGACCCAAATGCTGACAGGCAAATGGATGGCTAAGGCGAGACCTTGTTCCGCTCACTCCATTCTCGAGATATGCTAGACTACTCTTATATATACTGATATAGATATAGTTATGTACATTACATAAATGCGGCCCTGGCTGCTTGATTGAATTGGAATGGAGCGCAAGTCAAGAGTTCAGAAATATCGTTTATTAGTTGCGAGTTCTCCAATTGTTACCCAATTTGTAATTTGAACTTCACAGTCGAATGCCCCAACTGTATCTCTGTATTTTTGTATCTTTGTATGGCACGCCTTGCCCTTTGGCCCTCTTCTCTAATTGAATCCAAAGTTTTTCCATTAACCCACTCCCCCGGTGAAATGTAAAATAAATCGCCAAACTGGCAGCGGAAAAGGGGAAAATTTCTGTAGACTTTTCCCGCGCCGGTTTCCTTCTGATGCGTGAGTTGCATAAACAAAAGTTGTTATTGTTTTTTGTTATTTCTAATGTTGCTGCTGTGGTTGGCTGGCTGATTGCCCCAACTGCTTCAACCTGCCTCGCAGTAAGTTGCTTAACGCTTCGACAGTTTTTTGTCTTGCAGTCAGCCAAAGTTGACCTCATTCCCAAAAAAAAACAGAGAGAAAATAGGGGGAAGCAATTTTGTGTAGACCTGCAGCTAATGAGAGTGTGTAGTAATAAGTGACTTATAAATATGATGTGGGGTCGCCCGTCTTAGATTTCCGAACCAATTAGCATGACTTACAAATGTCAAGTTGAGTTGAGGCTTTTCTCAAAATGCCACACAACGAGTGACAAAGTGGGCGTGGCCGGGCTATATACTTCCCGATTCCCCCCCCGATCCACTCGTTCCGCCATCGAAGTGCAAAGATCAAATAGTAAAGCGGCCGCAAGCGAAACAGCAGCCCAAGTTAACTGTCAACTGGCCGTAATTAATTGCCGGCCACGGCTACAACAAGTTGACTGCAGCCGGGTCTTAACTCTTTGCCACCGGTCCAAAGTCGGACTCTTTATGCGGCAGATGTGCTCGTAAAGATTTCCTCATTGTTGGACGTGTGCATAAAAAGCACTTAAGGAATTTTCACCTGAGGAGGAGCGGCGGTTTCGTAAAGGAAATAAAGTCTTTGCGAAATCTATGTCACTCGACCATGGACAGTCTTTCTATTTGCTTTTAAATATATAACTTACTTGTCTCTAATGTTCTTGAATTCGGCGGAGTTCTTCAGTTTAATTCAAAGGATCTATGAATAGTTGAACTTCGATAACTGAAACGATCTTTATAAATATACATCATTTAATAAGCAATAAAAAAATTCATAACATTTGTATAGCTAATATTTAAATATAAAATTAATATTTGAATATAATATACAATATTTACCCAGCGTTGCTTCTTTTAACCCCAACTTCACTTCGTGAAAAGCATATGTAGATCATTATTTGGCAGCAATATCCTAGAAATGAACAGATACCACCTACTTTCGCCTATGTGGACATTGATTATAAATTATTATAAATCTTAATAGATTCTCTCTATTTCCACCTCAATGTAATCGAATTCGGAAATGGGAACACTGGCAATCCGCTCAAGTTGTCGCAATTCGCAATTCGCGAGGGCGATTGGCAATTGCGCATTTAGATGCGCTGGCGATGCATCTGCAATCGAATGCCAGCTGACGATTAGAGAGACGAGTAACGACAATGAGCAATTAAGTCGCGTATAATGAGCTAATTAGAAATAAAGCACAAAAGACACGAACAAATGTCTGTGATTCTGCGCAAAAAAAGGAAAAAACTAACAAAATGTGTAAAAAGATTGCCAGCGATTTGCCACTTCAAGTGCACGCAGCTGTGCGAAAAATGCAAAAATTGAGATTAATGTCAGGCTCCAAGATCGAGGGGCTGGCTAAATGTGGGACGTGCCAAAGTCGCGATTTGCGAATGACACGTGTGCGGTGATTAACAGCAGCAGCACAATTGGCCAACAGCAACAAACAAAGCCACGAAAGTGTTAAGTGTTAAGGCCAAGAAAAGGGAACGCAACTGAATGCGTTGCGCTAAATGGCATAAAAGATAGCGATAGCCCGCCGGCTAATCGGGCCAAAAGCACACTGTGTGTTGACTGTATTCAATGCAACAAGCACGTGAGGCCCGATAACCCAACCATCCAGCGGAAGTTGGGCCTGTTTTGGCCTTTGTTGGCTTGTTGGCTTGTTGGCTTGCACTGCCTGGTGGCACTCGGCACTCGGCTGATAAGGCCGGGCCAAAAATATTACGAAACACTCAAACCCACTGATAACCGCTTCAGTTGTTAACTTTGCTAACTGCTGTTGGCCAGCGCACTGCCAATTGAGCAAAACTTTCTGCCGGCCAGATATGCAGGTGCAGGTGATGCAATTCCGCGATTGCAAAACCAATGTCAGTGACAGCGAATCGCTAGGAGTGTTAACCGTACATGGTTTTTGTTGTAAATAGTGTTTTCTTCCCTTAAAATTGTTATCAAAATGGCTTATTTGTTTCTCTGACAACTTAAATTATCCAATATTTGGCTTGATGATTATTTAACTTTATTGATAGCATTGGAAATAAAAATAAACAATTAAAATTTGTGCATTTTTATATTAACCAATATAAGGCCATTTGAAAAAAAACTTCAAATGCTATGTTTGTATATTAGTTAAATTAAAAATAAGTTGATTAAGGTATGTTGTTTTAAAAATTTCATGTATCCCAAGCCTAAACAAATAGTTTAGTATTTCATTCTGCCCATAAAAGAACACTTGTGGTCCTCCTTCTTTAAAGTCCCTAATTATTTTCATATTTTCCCAAAGGTAAAGAACACACTTAACTTTAAATTCCCATAAACAAAGGGCATTATAGGCATAGCTTGACTCCACACACGATGTCGGGACCAAAGCGTGAAATTTAAATAAATGCACTTGAGGCCTTCGGAGCAGCCTTTCTTCGATGTGTCGCCGGGCAAATGACCCCATTAACATTTCCACGCATATAGGCACAGGGGAAAACCTGCTGCGGAAAACCAACGCACTCACAACTCCGCCAGGGAAACTCTCTTGGGTGCATTCTACCACGTGACTATTTTTAGGTATCTTTCCACGTTTTATTTCGGCCGCTTCCAACGAGTTTGAATAAATTAACAGCCTCGATGTGGTTCGGTCTCGAGTATTCGCCTTTAATTACATGCAGTTGTCTCGAAATTAAGTGCCTATCTGCCTGTGAGAGGCTCTCTAATTAGGCCGCTCGCAGCACCTGAACCTGTGTAAAATATTATGCCCCGTCGGAGACAAAGATAAAGCCCGGTAATGCGAGTGGTCGGCAATGTGGCAAAGGCGAAACGGTGGAGCGTAATCATCGGCTGCGGTCAGAATGTTTCAGAATTCCGGGGAAAAGGTGTTGAGCAGCCCAAACATGGCCGCAGATACTTCTGTGTATCTATTGTGAGTCAAGTGTTTGGTTAAATATTTATGCGCCTGGGTCAAAGGTCAATGGTACAAACCAGGTCGTTCCCAAAGAACTATGTGTGTATCTCGGTAGAAGCACCTGCTGTGGCTCTGGGTAAAAATGAGAAAAATGCCTTTCAGTATGTGCCAACAATGTTTTTCAATTACTAAATATTTAAGGTTTAAATATTTCCTAATACAGTTTTAAGAAACATCAATTGTAAGAATCAAAGGACATTTCACTTGGTACATTATTTACACACAAAAACTATGGATATTTAATCCAATTTGAATTGAAGTCAAGGTGAAAAATAACGACTTGATCTTTATCAAAATACGTCAATATGACTAAGAGAAGATTACATTATAGTAATAATAACCCGTCATATTCTTTGACATATTAATTTATATATTTAAATTTTACCCCCACATTGGCTTGATATTTTTTCTTGATCGAAAATATTTTTGTTTATTTTACTCCACTTGAAATAAATTGGTAAATATTGGTTTGGGTTCGAGGATAACACATTTCCTTTGTTTTGATCAATGTCGTAAATCTCTGGCACTGTCTCGCTCCACTTGCCAGTTATTTATATCTGAATTTTGCTCAATTGTCAAGGCGGCGTATCTACAAGATAAATAGCGGAAGGCCGGGCCTAGACATGTTCGAGCTAGCGCTAACAGTTTGAGCAAATAAACAGCCGCAATTCCACCTCTGTTTTGACCACAAAAGCCCACACACACCACACACACACACCAGATACTCGCCGTGTTTGCCAGTATTTATTCGCACCGAAGGCAAATATTTCCGCATTCGAAATGCAAACGCAGCCTTCGCCTTTTTTCTTGCCTGCTCCTCTGATGATTTCTGATCGTTTAGTGCTGCTCGTTAGTTTTGACAACTTAACTTTTTTGCTTGTTTCTTCGAATACAGTCATATTCTGGGATGTAAACTTTTCGCCACCGTCTGCATTCAGATTCATTCACCTGTGCAAGCTGATGTTTTCTCCAACTTCTCTTGTTTGCCAGTCGGAGTTGTTGTTTATGGCTTATTGGCTACCGTTTTGGCCCGGCCATTGTGGTTGCTGTAGCTTTGTTGCATTACTTTCACTTTTTTTTCGCACGGCAACAAAAGCCGGCGTTTTCTTCTCCCACTTCTTGGTGGCTGAAAGTGGGAGCAACTTGGCTTTTATGCAACAACTTAAACAATCCAACTGCTTTATGGCGGCAATTGTTGCCGGCTTGTGGGGCCGAGTCGCGATTTGTGGCTTACAGGTGTTTACCTTTACCGGCAACATCAGCCGAAACAACAACAACAACAGCCGGCAACAGTTGATGGTTGGTTGGGAACAAAAAAACACAAAACTATGGGGCAAATTTACAATCGCCGGGACTCCTGCTGTGGCAATTTAAATGTAGCATTTGCTGCCACGCTTTATTGAATAGTTAAACATCGCTTTAACCCACTTTTTTATGCTCTCTTTCGTTGCAGGTGCGTATTGCAATGTGCTGATGAGAAAGAGCTTAGATACTCAGTAGGTTTGGTTATCCAGCTAGCTGGTAAGTGAATGAAATCCGAGTACTTCCTTATTGTCTATAGTTTGTTAGACCGCCATTTGATTGCCTTTGGAATCGGCTTTCAATTATATATTGTTGGGCAACTGCTGGTGAGTTCACAAGCCACAATGGTTGGTAATGTGAGAAGGAGGCGGAGCGGGTAGATTCCTTAATTAAACTTTAGTTTCCACAAGCCAGCTTTAAGTTATTTCCAACAAGTGCCAGTGCCAGTGCCCCATGCACCATGCCGCATGCCTCTCGGCATATCATGGCAAATGGGCAACAATTTGAAAAGTTTCCAAAGCCGCCCCGTCGCATCTTGGCAATTTTCAAAGAGTGCAAATACTTCGACAAGGCAAGAGAGATAACAACAAATGCCAATCATTGTTTGCGTAGCTCATCAGCAGCTGTTTGCCGCTCGCTGGCTGCACAGGCGCAGATACGCCGCATCCATGAGATACTTTTGTTTCACTTTACTTCACTTTGCCGTATTTTGTTTCACTTTGTTTGCCTTCGCCGCCACTTGAAAGTGTTAAACTAGTGTGAAGTCCGAGCTTCAGTTGAGATACCCATACAAATGTTGAAAGGAAGCGGGCGGGTCATTTTGCCGCCTCGTCAATCTGTTTATTTATTTTCTGATGCAAAAACTTGATAATGATTTCCTGGCCCAGAGATATTTTCAATTAAGTTATGCAAGCTTGAAAGTTGAGTCCGAAAAACTTTAACGTCGAACGTTTTCTGTAAACTTTAAAAATGTAAGAGTGATTGTTGCCGATAACCCCAAAAACTTTAATCTATTTTGTCTATAAATAGTATCTATTTTTAAATAATAATGTTTCTAGTTTCTGTTTTATTTCTTTTGGCGTTCCCTCTTTTAATTATAGTTCATTTGCTTTTCAAGTTGTAAAAAAAAATAAGCTAAAACAAAATTTGCCCCAAACCAAAAATGATGCAATTTAAATGATCCCCTGCTGCAACTTTAATGAAGCTGTTTAAATGTTTAAATAGTTTGGCTTTATTACTTTGGCACATTTAGCGCATAAAACGACTCAACTCTGTTTCCTTCACTTTGGTCTCTAAGGTCTTTTGTAGTTTTTGGTTTTTGCCTTTGCGCTTTTTTATATATTTTGCATTTGGTTTTGCGTTTTATGCTAATACCGAGACGTGCAAAAATTCGCACTTTCCAACTCGTTTGGCATGCCAAATTCTCATGCCCATAGCCATTCCGAAAAGGCGAACTTTTGCATTGTGGCTTCGTAGTTTGCGAATTTTATAAGTTTTTGCACCACAGCAGCGTCGAACGGCCCAAATATCAATTAAGGCCATAACCATAGCCATAGCCATGTTTTCACTTTCCGTTTGGCAAGTGGGTCACCGAGACGCACAGAAAAGAATGCCGGGAAAATCTTCTCAGCATATGTATGTACATATGGCTGACCCACTTGCCGCATGGTTGGCCAAAATCATATAAACCATAAATTTGCGGCATCTAATCGCATGGCAAACAAGTTAATTTGCAACTCCGCCGGCAGCCAAGTGGGACAGGCCACACCTGCGAAACGAGCAACGTGCAGCGTGCAACGTGCAACAAGGCATATGCCGTATGCCATATGCCATATGCCATTTGCCACATGACTCAGATCCCGCGCAGCTGCGTAAGTTTCCGGGTTAATGCTAATGCTAATTCACCGAGCCGAGCCTCATTGTTCCCATTGTTCTGGCCAGAGATGCAATTGCCCAGCCGGAGATAGCGGATGCAGGCGAAATGTCAAAAGTGAAGCCACATAATAATTACGATTATGCTGTTGCGGGCTGACTTTTCCATCTACCAACCCGTATGAGTCGAGCGATGGCCAAGTCCAAGTCGGCCCGCCTTGGCACAGTTCTCGTTCTCGTTCTCGCCGGAGCCGCAGCATAATTGCACAGCCCCATGAGTTGGCCCAGATCGAGGCTCATTACTCCACTGCCGCGACTAACTCCTATCTGCATCTCGGATCTAGGCAAATACACGATAATCACACGTTTGCGAGCTCAGAATTTGTCATGTCCCTATGCTTTGCGGACTTATCAAATTGACCATTTGGAAATCATTAAGTTTTATGGGTTCCATTCTAATAAAGGAACAAATAAGCCCAAGTAATCGCGTGCTCTGCACACGTCAAAAAATAAATAAATTATAGCATTTGCTTGACTTGCGGCTAATCATTGCCGCAGGATAATGCAACTGGATCCCGAAAGAATCGCCACTTCTAATTCGCCATTTCCTGCCGCGTAATTGTGGCGCATGAAAGTGCCTTTTTTGAATAAGCCAACTGAGCTGCGTGTTGGCAGCGAATAAAAAGACTGCAGTTACAGTTAACGGCATCTAATAGATACTTTGCCACCTTGGCAATAACAGATGCAAACGAACGATGTCGGCGGAAAGTGAGCAGGGCAGTAAAAAAAGACATAAAACAGCGGATAATTGAAAAATTAAGAACAGGCTTACAAGATTGATTTAAAAAGGGGAGCGTGGTTACTCATACGCCCGGTGTACCCGCAGAGGCCAACATGTCGTATGAGCGACATTGAGGTCATAGGTAATTTCCCAGCCTTTGCCTGCTCAGTTACTCGATTTCTTCTCACAGAACTTTCACCAACACCCCACTGGTAGATTAATTACCCAAATGCATTCTACCATTAGTCAGCCGCAAGTGCAACAAGCTGCGTTCGCCTTGTTCTGGCCATCGATTTGAGTTCGGCCAGCCAATCGCTTAATTAAAATCTCTATTTACCACCTGCTATCAGCCTAAAATCCAAGACCGAGCCTCAGAGATGTTTTCAAAAGTAGCCCAAGGCGCTATTCCATGCCATTGTGAAACTTCATGGAGCCGTGGCCAAAACCGAAGCCAAAGCGAATGGGGAGCCACCCGCAAATCTTTCACCTGCTACAACTTGGTCTGGCCACGCCCACCAGCCAACCCAACGCCCCCCGCCCCCGCGACGTCAAATTACCTGGGCTACAAATTGAGCGCAAACGCATAATTAATTCCACGGTGCCGGCGATGGTGGAGGAAAAATGGGAAAAAATTAAGTTAATGTTTTGAAATCAGCAGGTAGCCGGCAATAGTCGAGTATAGCCGGAGCAGAGACACACAGACAGTCGCAGCTCAGACACATAACGGTAATTGTGAGGAGGGGCAACAACACAGTAGCAATCGGCAGTGGCATGCCCCCAGCATTTACAGCTACCACATTCGATTTTCAACCGCCCAACAACTGACGAACATCAATCTGGCACTTGAAATGGATTTATCTTTAAGACTTTTGAAAGCGAGCGATTGGTGTGAATTAGAAATGGCACAAACTATATGATATACGAAGAAATTTAAAGAATTTTTATTTTTCTCCAAACAAATTAACGACCATATTTATACAAATGCTAAGAGTTATTTTATTATTGATTAACGGTGTATTGAGTTCTTGAGTTTTTCTCTTTTACGTTTCTTTAAAATAAGTAAGCTATATAATGTGATGTGTAATAGATGATATTTTGAATCTTATATACTATTAGAAATATTTTAATATCATTTCGATTTAACTAATTATATTTTTGGTATACCTTTTCAATATCGATATTCTTAGTTTATTTTCTTTGAAGTTATGATACATGTTGGGATATGATAATATAGGAATCTACCGATATTTCCCATATCTTTTTCGCATCCCTGGTGAGAATCGAATGGATTATCGATTCGAGGTCTTGACAACTCAATCGCATAGCCTCGAGTTGCAGTGGAGTGCTCCATCATCGTCCGACCACTTTGGCAATTAACCGTTAATGCGAATGCGTCTTTGGCCCCCAGACACGCTCTCCTGGCCAAAATGTGCGAACAACACCATCGTCTCAACACGAGTGGAACTCGAATTTGAATTTGAATTTCAATTCGATTTTGATGGTGGTGCGGTGGAGTAAATGCCGCTGGCGTTTCTCGCTGAAAGTTTCTCGCACCTGCGCAACTTACTTCGATGACTTGCCAGCTTGCCAGCTTGTCTGCTTGTCTGTTCACCTGGCGAAGCTCCACCCCCCTCCCGTTCCTTCTTCACTAATTTCCAACTCCAAATGCTCGAGCGACTTGCGTTTCATAATACCCATGAAAGCCGAGACGCTGCTGCCTTGGTTTTTGTTTCACTTTTTCGGTTTTTTACTTTCACTCGCCAGTTGCTTGTGGCCCCGGAGACTACAAAGTCTCATTGGTTTGGTCAGATTTCGTGGAGTGCTCAAGAAATCAAATTGAATTTCATTGTTGCACCACCAATCTCAGCCACCCCTTTACAAAATAAATAGAGGGGGCTTTCTAAAATGTAAAAAAAAATACAAATTCGATTCGCTTTGATTGAAATTGTGAGGCATTTAAAATTGTTTTGGGTCACAATTATACGAATGCTCCTCCGATTTCCCCCGTATGTTTCTCTATTCGCTGCACTTTCGTTTTCCGCTTCTATCCGCTGCAATTACCCCGCAATTACAGTTATGTTTATGTTTTTGATTTTCAGCTGTCTCGCCATCCAAAAAAAAAAAACAAAAAAAACTGAAAAACAAAATCACAATTGCCAGCGAAATTAACCGTTAGCCATGTTACGTACGTGCTACTTAGAAACTCTTACAGCGGAGTTTCAATTGCTTTTTCCGCCGCCAACATTTTCAATTTTTTGGTTTTGGGAAAGTCGTCTGCTGGCATGGAAAACGAATTATGCAGCAATCGCTTAATTGAGCTTTTATTTCTGCGCACGTACAGATCTTGGTCATGTGTCAATTTCCGCGCCTCGTGTTTGCATAATGTTCACAGTGTTCAACTTGAACTAAGCCCCAACCAGCGGGTGGCACAACTACCACCCACCGATTGCAGATCTCAGATTCACGATAGGTGATCAATGCTCACACTGAAAATAAATTTGGAGGTTGTTATGATCGATCCCCAAACTTTTCCTGCTTTAAAAATTAGCAGAAATAGTTTAAACTATGCTTACTTTTGAGACTTTTTAATGAATTTTAATGAATTTAAAACCACTTAAGTTCATAAATAATATTATAATATTAAACTTCAATAAACCATGATGAACTCTCTAGATTTACGCGCCTGTTTATCTATAGCATAAGTTAGTTCATATATAACCTAATTTATTACAATAAAATAAAAATAAATTATTATAATTTAATGGATAGCTTTTAAGTTTTAAGCCCCCTTCTTAAAGTTCAACACAATTTCGTGTTATAAGAGTTTCAAGTGTTAATTTTTAAAGGTGTATCTGCAACTTGCATCATGTTTCAAACCTGACCAGACCAACAGCCATTGCGAAAGCGAAGCGGATTGAAAGTATTCGCAGGTATTCGGATTTTTTGTTGGATCAAAATTCGGTGATCGGTTTTATATAATGACCCACAAAACAGTTTTTTAATGACTTTTCTGGCCGCTGTTGTTGCTTTTTGCTCGTTGTTATTCGAACTTCAGTCGCATCTGCGATCTAATAAAGCATAACCAACCGAGGAGTCTCCATTAGACAGATCAGACTGTTTCGCATTATGCTCGAAATAGGTTAAGTGGCTTTCAATTTAGACACAGCGAACACAAAAAATGCGAACAATATTCAATTCCATTTGCCCTGACTTGTTGAATGAGTCAAATGCGGTTTGCGGAGGCGGAGGGGGGAATTTGGGGCGTTTGGACCACGCCCTTGTGAACAACAACCGCTTCCGGCAGGCAATATACATATATACATATTACACATATAACCCATCGATATTGAGTCACACACATGCTCAAATGCGATGTGCGATCCAAAGACAATTTGTCATTCAACTACAATTCCTGCCGGCTGCTCTTTCCATTCCGATTTGCGATTTCCAATTCCATTTGCCCATTTCAAGTTGAAGCGCAATTGCAGGCCGAAGTTGCACGATCGGGAGACATGGCGGGTTACGTAAATTCTGATATTGCCTTGTCTGGGCTTAGCCTTTCCAAAGGTAAATAAAACAGAGCCAGACGGAAGGCGAATGTTCCGTTTATTCCGTTTTCGAAACGCGTCAAATGACAATGGCAGAATTTATTATCGTTCAGCGCTCCACAGCTGACTCAGCCAGCCATCCAGTCGGTCGGTCGATGATCGGTGGCTATATGTTCGGCTATATATATATACAAGAGAGTGCTGCAGTCCATATTGCCCGATATTGGCGGCGAGTGTCAAAAATGCCAGGCGTTAAGCGTTAAGCGGCTTTTTGTGCTCCAATGCAACAATGGAGGCTGCCTAATCCGCAGACAATTAACCCAAATTGCACTGCTCAAGTCAGTTTGGCACGTGGGCAACTCTCGCGTATTCTTGCGAAAATTGCAGCAGCCGGGGACAGAGATCACACTGAGAAAATAAAGGGGAAACTTTCAATGTAGAATCAAACAAAAAAACGGTGTCTGGTCTGAAAAAAGCAGCTTGTAAATAAAAAGTTGCAATATTAACAATCAAATCGGTATGATTCTTTTTTTACTTTTAAAAATTAATTACATATTTCATCTTTAGTCATACAAATATTAATGATACAACATCTAAAAAAAAAATAAAGATAATTCCTCTGCTTATATTTTTATTATTTACTTCATGTATTATTTTTCTGAGCATGATTAAACAAACTTTCAATATTTCATCATCATCATTACCTAATTTTGTGCACTATCTCGTCCTTACGGTAAGCTCAAATTAGCGGCTTAAACTGATAAGCCGTAAAGAAACTTAATGTTTAAAACTATTAGCTTACCATGAAGACGAAAAAACTGTGCTAAAAATAAGACGAAATGTACCCAATGAGCCAAGTTATTAAAAGAAAGTTGAAATAATCGAAATACTTTCCAGTGGAGGGGCGATAATTGCACAAGACGACGTCGTCATTGGCGGCAGCTGGCAACAGACAACGGCCGAGTGGCATTTGAAAGTCTTTGACTCGCTGCAGCTAGCTCAAATAAAAATTGCCTCGGTCCAAGGTAATGGGCAATTAGCTGCAGCAACCTTCTGGGCCAACACGGGCTAGTCAATAGTCAAACAAATGAGGCAAGCGGAAAACAAACTCCGGAGTGCGCCTGTCATGGATACTGCAATTTGCTGCCCAGTCGCAGATACTCGCCGATACAGATACAGATACAGATAGCCTTTAATTGGGTTTAACTGACTGTCAATGGCGGTAGCCAGCTGGCGGGGGGTGGTCACTGCCCAGGG
Organism: Drosophila fuyamai; assembly: GCA_018153365.1. Lineage (NCBI taxonomy): Eukaryota > Metazoa > Arthropoda > Insecta > Diptera > Drosophilidae > Drosophila > Drosophila fuyamai. The sequence goes on along the minus strand of JAECXW010000116.1, from coordinate 5,278,198 downwards.
GGTGCACTTGGGCATTGTTGCAGCCAGGGGTGCACGATGCATGATCATCGGGGCAATGAGTGATCAAAGTTATGGGCCGAAGTCGGTTTTGCAGCAGGGGTGCTTCTATTGAAAGCCATAAATTTACTGGGGGTCTGAAAGGTTTTCGATGTTGTTTTCCTATATTTTTGTCCTTGCCTTGAATGGGCTTAGAAACTCGGAAATGAAATGAGCATTTTCACCGGAAGGTTTGAAAGGCCAAAAAACCTAACAATTAACATAATCTTTTCTGTTCCAAATTAATAGTAACAAACCAATCCAAGCAATTTGCATTTAATTTTATCACGTCTCTTTTATTTTTCCCCGTTGTTTTTCTTTTAATATCTGGTTTCTTAAAATCGGCGTATCATTTCATATTTGCTTTTTGAACTATGAACCTAAATTTAAATAAAATCAAGAATATTATAAAAATCTTTTAAGTCCTTATAATATAATATAATATATTCTGAAGATACTATATTTGTTTCATTTTTAATGAATGTAACGATCGGTTTAATTTTGCTAATTTTCTCGCACTATATTACAATAAAAATATAAAATTAATATAAAAATATTTATCCACCAATTGCTATATCATAATTAGCCCACTTTCAGCACATTGGTTTGTCTTTTTACAAGTTAATTAACTGACCAATTCTTTTTACGCAAACAATTTTCGAGCTTCATCGCTATGCAAATATTATACTTGGCGATCCCTCAATCGATACCCCATAATTAGCCCCACTTCCGACACATTTTTGACTACCAAGCGAGACCCCAATTCGAATTCCGAATCACGGATCGATCGGATTGCCAAAAGTTGAGCTCATTTCGACTCATTTCGCCACCGAAGGCAAACGGATAATATTTACGACTATCTGTGAAATTCGCATGCTTCTCAGGTTTCCGGCACGCGTTCACGCATTTCAAAGTGATCGAAATCAGAAGCGAGGGTTGCAGGGGGAAGTTGGACACGTTTCCCTGATAAACATAATGAGGCTGGACGGAAGAGGAGTGACAAACTTCGGCGCATGCGCGCAGGCGGATACAAGTCGTATCTTACAGATTCAACACATTGTATACACACTGTGTATATTTCCATTTTTGTTTACTCAGTGTAATTTGTTATCAACCCCTTTGTGTCCCGCCCCTGCGGTCTGATCATGCTTATCTGAACCCCTTATCAGTGGACCACATATGACTTTGTCTGCGGCGGAATGAGAAGCGTAATCGGTAAACTCCGAGCGGTATTCCCAGGCTGAAACTGCGGGAACGGTTTTGCCTACTTTTGTTTTTTTTTTGCTTTGCGGCGAGGTAGCAAGGCCAGAGGGTGTCCCAGATAACTGGCTATCACCCATCGGAGCTATCAGCGCTGCTGGTCAGCATAATCAGGCTATCCAGAACCGCATTTCACTCTCTGTTCAAATATTTTGGTTTCGCTTAAAATTGAAATTGGGGTCTCGCTTGGTTTTAATCTCCGTCTTGAAGCGAATGACAAACAAGTTTCCACTTTCACTTGAGCATGGTATGGCAGAAGACCCGATAACCCAGAACTGGTTGTGGTTGTTGGAACAACTTACTGCTGTTATTGTTGTTCCTAGGGTTCCGATTCCAACCGCCAGACCGATGGGCAAACATTATTGTTCCATGGAATTTTCGCCCCCAGCTTTTCGCTGATAAGGGAAGACCTTACTCAATACCGGGAATCGGGGTCAACCCACTGGGATAACTACTCTTCGGAATCATGTATACCTTTTCTACCAAGCTAAAATATGCAATGGAATTTTCTCCTCATGAAATTATACTATTTAAAACCCTCTTTCGATTTAAAATAATATATTTTTAGTTATCGCACACTTCCTTAAAAATAATTTGCACAGTATACTAGGGAGAATTTTGTATAGGAGATAAACATTGAAAAATAACAATGATATACAAAAAAGACATATTAGCAATGGGAAAAAGTTGATTCATCCAGCAATAACCTTGAACATTTCATGATATCTTAAATTACAAATGTTATGAACTTTATATTGCTAGTTTAATTTTGAACATTTTAAAACGTTATAACATCTTAATTATTACATAAAACAATAAAGGCTGTTCTTAACAAATAACTAACTAAAAAATGATGATCAAGCATTTCAAACAGGTACAAAAAATAAACTTTTTAGAATTTCTCAAAAGATATTGATAAGATACATAGTTTAAACTCAAGTAGTATCTTTCAAGTTATTTGGTTTTTAAAAAAAATAACCTGCAGCTTAAAATTTTGTTATATGTGACAGATAGTTACGGATTAGACGACTTCAATTTTTTTAAACCCCTCCCGCTTCTTTAAGCCAAATGTGCAAGGACTTCATCAAGTTTTAGTGTGTCCGCCATAAACACCGCATAAAGATGATGGCATTAAGACCTAAACCCGGCGAAAATCCCCGACGAAGTGTAAAAATCCCAGCGTGAGCTGAGCTCGAAAAGCGCAAGCTAGCAAACAGAAAGCAGTAAACAGTAAACATTGAAAAACACGGGCGAAACAATGGGGGAAAATAAGTGCTTTCGTCATCGCTGGCGGCGTCATAAGCCAGTAGATACTTCTCTTAAGTCAAAGGTAATGACTCTTAAATCAAAGTGAGATCGGAAAGTCTCCTTTGTATAAAGCAAGTTTTTGCGGTACCTGCGGAAAAGCTCAAAGATACGGGCGATATCACTTGTATCTTTGAGTTACGTAAATCCGCTCTTTTTTGCGGGGGAGCAGAGCAGCGTGAGAGAGAGCGCCCGAGTGTTTTTCTCCCCGTTTCGAGTGAAAGAGAGCGCGGCGGCGCAGTGCAGCAGAGATTAAGATACATAAACAAAACGGCAAAGCATGCGAAAAGGCAGCACAAAGCAGAGAAACAAAAACAAACTTTGGTGAGAAACCGGAAAATTGGCAATGCCAAATGGCCGCGAAAGAGAGCGCAGCCGCGCGAGAGAGAGAGTGAGAGAGCGAGCCGAGTGCAAGAGCCGAAGCGACACGAACAGAGGCGAATGGACATGAACCGCGGCGATTTCAGCGCACAGAATCATTCTCGAAATCGCGCGCGAACCTTTCGCACCATCAGACCGCAGATACAAAGATATAAGTCCGCAAGAAAATCGCAAGACCGAAAATCGCAAAAAAATAGCAAGCCGAGTGTTTTCCCCTGTTCGCAAAAGGAAAAGCCCTGGCAGCCGAAAAGTGCAAGTGAAGTGAGGGAGTGGAGTGAAGTTACTGCCAAGTATAAAAGCGTATAAAAACAAATTAGGAACGAGGCCTAGTGGCCCAAATTCAGAAAGCGAGAAAGCAAAGAAGATCAAGCGAAAATTTGAATAATTAAAAATAAACACGCGCCGTGCGAGAGAGTGTGAGTGTGCGTGCGGCGTATCCGTCAGATACGCGCCCGCTGACGTATTTTTCCCGAATACCGTTATAGCCGCCAACGCTGCCGGCCGGCTTTTTGTGCCCAATTAACGCACATTCAACAAATTGCCAGACGCGAAACAAAAAAAAAAACAAATTGTTACAGCGGCATCGGAATATCGAATTAAGCCCAGTTTATCGGCCGTAATAAATCGCAAAAAAAACCTTTACCTTTCGTCTCATTTAATTTCGCTGCGGTTCGTTCTGGTGCAGTGCAATAAAGGAAATAAAGAGAAAAGTTTATAAATAAATATATACAATATACAAATAACTGAATGCAGATGTTTGGCATAATAAGTGGCATAATAATCAGTGGTGAAAAGGTGATTGCATAAGGATATATCTACACTGCCTCTGTTACCAAGTGACCTCATTCAAGGTTGCCCTAGAGGCACCAGAAACAATATCCTATACATTTTGCAGTTTACTTGGTTTCTCAATTAGCGCCCACGCGCGTCGAAAGTTTTTTAATTGTTTTTCATTTTTACCTGGTTAATGTATAAGTATAAGGAGGGCTTTACGGTGGTCTGTAATTAACCTTGAATCACTCACTTTAATTCAACTTTTTTTGCCCCTGTGAACTATAATTTAATTGGTTTTCACTTCTCGGAAATAGTTACACCACGATTTCGCCGTTTATCAATTCAGATTTCCAGGGAACTTGCCGCGGAGTAGATACTATTACTATTATTTAGAAACATCCGACTTGCGTGACGGATGCAACAATGTTAGATGCAGATACCCCCAGGAATATGTGTTCCATGTCGCCATTTACTCAATTAGGAATCGCTTTAAAGTGCCCACACTGCGTCATTAATTTTTAATGGGATGCTCAATAAAGTTGTACGCTTTAATTGTTTTTTTTTTTTATTTTACGAGTGACTCACGACTCACAGCGGCGATAAGAAGGCTGTCTGACTAACCCAAGTCTTATTCTGTCCCCCCACAGGAACCAATTGAGCTGAAGAAGCGCCTCGAGGAAGTGCGTCTGCTGGAATCGCGACGCTCCGCCCGCCTGGCCGATCAGGATCGCGACACGGACTTCGCCAGACTCGCCGACATGAGTGGCGAACGCCGCAGAAGCAACATACACAGTATTGAGGTGCCATCGCAGCTCTCGGCGCAGCACAAGTGAGTACTACCTGTAACCATTCACATAAAGTTTATAGACTCTAGCTTTTCTCACACAAAGAATAAATAAATTCAAAAATGTATCTAGAGTTGATATAGAATTTTAACACCAGATATTCTTGATTGTAAATTATTTTAATAAATTAATTACACTTAAATGAACTGACTACTCAGAATTTTGTGTATCTGTAGGTTTACATAAATACGTGTTTTTGTTTATATATGTACCTAGGTAACAAACCATTCTGTCCCCTACTACTTTTGCCGGTCGTACCCGGTTTTTATTCGCATTTTATTCGTTCGTTCTGTGTTTTCGACTTTGGCTGGCTTTTGCATAAATATGCAACGATTGGCGTCTGTGGAGACTGGGCCATATCAATAATTTATAAGTGGCGACAAATTAGCGGAACCGGCCACCAAGTCACGGACATCGCCCGATCCACGTATAATATCTATAATAAAATTGTGTCTCCGTCTTGTCGGCCAGCTGCGCCCTCTGCGGGCCACGCCCAGCTGTTTAGCATAGACGCCGCTTTAACTGCACTTACATAAAGAGTTCTCATCACCTCCACCTCCACCACCACCCAAACACAAACCTTCCACTTGCCTTCGGCGAAACGACAGCTGATTGCAAAATAATTCAAATTTTCAATTACCACCCGCTCAGACGTCGCGACGACTACGCCGAACTTAAAGACGGCGGCGACGACAAAAAATACAAAATACGAAATACTAACATTTGATTACGAAGGCAAATAGTCGCGCCGGGTGTCATAGTCTAAGTAAATGCTCTAATCAAATGGGGGCTTTTTTATTCAGAACAACAAAAATTAGAGGCGGATAGAGCAGAAGAAAAAGTTTAAGCTAACTTTACAAGTGTGACCATGAAACCATTTAAACTAAGTTACTTTATAAATGTGACCATGCCTAGGAGAACAGGGTCAAAACTAGGATAAGAAATAGCAAAGTATTTATTCCAAATTACGAAATATGGTTTATAACGTATATAACGTATCGTATAATGTATCAGAATAAATTCCAAACCACTGATTTGGAGCACAAACTGGAGTATCTAACAGGGAAATAGGTATTTCAGCGTATCACTTAACCCCATTAATATCTCGACAACTGCAGAGCATTAAATTTCCGACTTGCAATTGGAGCGATTGTCACTCGCCGCTGATGGTTGCGTATTCCATTTCAATTTCAATTGATAAGCCTCGTGCGCCGCAGTCGAAACTATTAGTTAAGTGTGCAAAAAGCAGCAACATCAGCGGCTGCGATGAATGCCGGCCACGTTCTCAATTGATAATAAAAATAATAACAATAATAATCAAAATAAAGAAAGCAAAAAAGAGGAAAAGGAACTGAAAACAAAAAGCACAGGCAGGCGGCAAAATATGGCGCGTCATGTCCAGCCAGGGGAAGGGGGAGGGGAAGGGGTCTGTCAGGGGTGTGGGGAAAAATGGAACTGGGATAGGGGAGAATGGGGGTTTGGCGGCGGGGGGGCACTTCAATTGCGTCGTAAATGCCAGCGACCATCCCAAGTCGAAGCTGAAAACAGCTGGAAAAACTAAAACTAAAGCCAGGCGGCATGTTGCTGTTGGGACAGCCAATGTTGCTGCTGCTCTTGCAATTGTTGCAGCTAGTGTTGCAATTGTAGCTGCTTTGACTGCAGCTGTTGTCGCTTGTGTTGCTGCTGTTCTTGCAATTGTTGCTCCTGCTGTTGTAGCTTCTGTTGCTGTTGGTGGAGTTGCTGTTGCTGCTGTTCTTGCAATAGATGCTGCTATTGCTGTTGCTCCTGTTGCCGGCAAAAGAAAAACCAATTCAACAATACTTCTCTTACTGTTTCTGTTTCATTGTATCGTTGGCTGTAATAAAATTCAAATAAAATTCAATTGAGTTCATCGCGAGTCGCTGGGCCAGCTTAATTTAATTAATTACATTGAAAAGAGAACGCGAGATGTGGCAAGTGGCATGTGGCAGATGTGGAGGCACCGGGGACACTTTGTAGCTGTGAAACCGAAACCGAAACTGAATATTGCCGGTTTGCCGGGTCTAGCTGCAATTTCAGTTTGTTTATCATTGCTCCAGTGGCCCTCTGGTTTTATTTTAATTTTGTTTCGAAACACGCCTGCGAATGCGGAAGTATTTTTTACCCGCACACACAGATACGCAAATAAGCTGTAAGCACAAAGCTCTCGTCGACTCGAGTGTGTGTGTGTGCGTGAGTGTCTATCGTCGCCATATTCTTTATGTTTTGATATGCCATCTGGAGAGCAAGAGGGAGATGGCACGACGGGGCACTCACACACACGTGTAATGATAACAACTCGCTCACCTTGCGCGGCACCGCTCCAGCCCCTATCCACCACCCTCCTCCTCCACCCAACGAGTGACACGCGCTTCTCGCGTAATGCGACGTAATATCAAACGGTCAGCCCCCCTCCCCCTGTTTATAGAACCCCCACCCACTCCTCACCTGACTAATCTGAAATGTGCTTTTCTCGTTTACGTGTGCGCGCTCTTCTTTCCACTCGGAATTTGGTTTTTAATGCGTTTCTTTTTATTATTATTAATTTACATAGTTTGGCAACCGATCTGATAGTTTGAGTAAACAAAACTTTATTTTTCTCAGCGTTTTCCGTATTCGTTAATTCCCCGGGTAAACAAGTCATCAGTTGAATAATATTTACCTCCAGCCGGTTGTTAGTCTTAAAATGCTACAATTTGTTTGATGTAATAGTTGATTTTGTTACTCTATGAACTTTACATATCAATTTAAATTCATCATCAAAAATACTTTCAAATAAGCAATTAGTTTGTGAACCATAAGCTTTTGAAATAAGCTTTTGAAATCCGTAGAATATTTCGATTAATTAATAATTAATTAATGTACATTGCCTAACAGCCAATAGTTTCTTTGAACATAATTTTAATTATCTGAGCATTTTCCTTTTAATAATTGTTGTCAACGTGTAATCTTCGTAAACTTCAGCTAACAAGGAAAGTCCAACTGCAAATCATCTTTGATTCTCAGGTAGCCCATCCACAACCTTTTATTACCAGCCATTTTATGGCAGGGCAATTGCAGTTGACAGACAAAGAACGCATAATGATACAGCAGAAAAAAAAAGGAAATAATCATAAAAAAGAATCAGAGAAAAAATGGAAGCGAATTAAGTGCGGAAAAAAGTGGTAATAAATATAATAAGCGCGTAATTATCGCGTAAATGTCAATTTACGCGGCGAATGCGTTGCGTCAGTGCTAATTTTTAACGCTCGAGTGGACCCCATCTATATGGAAACCTCCCCTCCCCTCCCCCTCACCATAGATCCCCCTACTAGGGGTCGTTCGTCTAATGAAAGCGTGTAAGCGTCAATTGGCCAGGTTACTCAGTTATAGTTAGGTTTGTTGTTGCTGCTGCTGCTGCTGTTGTAATTGCAATGATTAACAACAGCACAGCTCTCCCCTTCCACCCTCAAACCCCTTTCCCCCCTCCCCACACCCCATGCAGTTGCATTCGCCGCTGTTGTTTATTGCAAAAACAAACAATATGGGAAACTGGCAGTGAGCAAAGAAAAGCAAAAGAACAGCACAAAAACACACACACAACGCCCCAACAACAACAGTAATAATAAAATAATTTACAAACAAGTTTACCGTTGCAAAACAAAAAAGAAAAATAAGAATGAAATCAACAATAAAAAAACACGACAAATTCAGAACAACAATAACAAGTTGTAAATAATTATTCAACAAGTTCTACATAGATAGGGAAAAACAAAAAAAAATGATGTCTTAAAAAATCGACTTTGGCTTTAACTAATGTATTAGTCATGGTATCGATTTGATAGCGATTTCCAATGTAAATTGGCTGAGAAGCATTTAAGCTACCCTTTGGCAGAAAATTCCAGTGACGAAGGCTGCATAAACAACGTTTTGAGGTGACGTCAAGAAAATGGCAATAACAACGGGGAAAGCGCACGACAAAAATGAAAAAGCATCAACAAAACAGGGAAAAGGGGGTGGGATGAATAGGGGAGGGGGTGCTGGTGGAAAAACAGAATTCAAATCCAAGTTGGCTGGCAGCGGCAATTAGCCGAGACTTGAAAAATATTTGCCAGTTGTTTTTTGTTTAGCTTTGTTCTCCACTGCTGCTGGCAAGCGACTATGTACAAATATTATTATGAGCGACTGTTTGTCTTGCCCTCAAAAATACGCCGAGAGCCGAGCAGAACAGCTCGCAAAAAAAGAAGAAAAACGAAAAACGAAAAAAATAATACTTAATTTCAGTACAATAAAAAGTCAAGTCGAGCGCAAAAGTGGGTCAAAATTATTATTGAAGCAGAACAAAAACAAAGCCAGCAGCAAGGCAACGATAATGGCAATGCAGAAACAACAACAAAAGGCAGGGAGGGGCAGAGGGATATTGGCGATGGGGGATGGGGAATAGGGGGGTGAGAGTGAAAAAATTTATAATAATTTTCTAAGCGACGGCCCCTCGACGGCAAATTATTGAAATGCATTCGCATTTCGCATTCACCCGGCCAGGAGAGACACTCCAATGGCAGGGACCATATAACCTATATATGTATACCCCTCGAATAGAGCCCCTCTCGCCCAGAATTTCCCCCCAAGTTGGGCTATCCATTGCCCATGCACCGTTCCAATGAACGTAAACACAATTTCCCAATGTTCTGCACGAATAGTTTGTTTGATCGTAAAATTTTATTTCTGCATTCAAATCGCAGCGCTAAACAAAATGCAAAAAGAGCGAAGAACGCGAAAAAAACCAAAATGCCATTGCAGTTGTGGGCTTTTACACAGAAAGAAAAGAGTATCATATCACAGATAATTATATACTTTGTAAATGTTTAATCATCTGAGGTGTTACATTCTTTAATACGTAAGTTGCCTTTGAAATTCGATTAAGATTTACTTTATTCACCGTGCAAAATTGACTGGAACTATATGATTAGCGAATATTAAATATCTAGGCTCTTTGTTTTAGTGCACTTTGTATTTTCAGTTTGGGCCGGTATTTACCCTTTGCTTGCTGCTTATGATTTGGCCAAGAATAAGTTTCGTTTCGTGCAAAAAGGAATCCGAATCGATGCGGTTTGGCGGAAGGGTCATGAATTCCCTCGAAAAGTGGAGGTTTTAGCCAGAGTGTTGAAGGCAAAACGAGGGACTCTTTTGTGGTCAATGGGGAACAATCAACTCGGCCGGACCGTACTTTGTAAGGCAAATAATGCGAATATCATACAGTTCGGCGATACATATCCATGTTTACTTGCTGCCTCAAATCTGGCATTCAATTTAAATGTGAGCTCCATTTAAAATGAATTTTCCTGCATTATTTATGCCCAAATGCATTAATAGACTGTGCCAGAAAAGCTCCATTTCACCCCACACCTTCGGCGGTATAGAAAGATGCAATATAGTGGAAGTCAAGAGGAGGTGGTCAGAGCGAATGTGTTGACGTTGATGGGCAAAACAATCTGTTGAAAAACACATCAAGTGGAGGATGAAAAAAAAAGGGGGCCAATGGGCGCATATTCGTACCATTTTCGTCAGCTAGTAAATTTTTAGTGGCTCCGGCTACTGTGACCAGTTCGAATTGGGCACACACACATAGCCAGAGCGGCAAAATAAATAAAAAGTGCAGATCGCGGCTGGGCAGGGGTGTCTAAAACAGCAACATGATCAACAGTTGCTCATAAATTAAAGTTCGCCATCGTTTCGTGTGCCGATTTTCGAATCGCAGGCCATAAAATTTAATGTGCACACACTTACATATGTATGACCGAGCGACCCAACGAGAGGCGGCTGTCGGAAGGGGGCGGTACCATAGATCGGAGCATTGACTATACCATATAGTACGGAGTTTTCAAGTAGACTGTTCTGTGCTGCACGCAACATTTGCACTGCGGCCAAAACGCAAATTTCGAAGAACCAAAAATTAGATTGAATTGTTTCTCCTTCTGCTGCAATTGTAGGCTAAAAATTGTGGTATGAGGAGTATGGTGATAGGGGGAGGGAGGGGAGGGGCATAATGACCGACCTGGTCTAGGCAATTTGATTGAGTTGTTTCCAATTGAAATGGGAAAAACGCTGCGGGTGTTGGCACTGATGTCTGACAGCAAATGACTGCGAAACCACTTCGGAGTGCCTTGCAGTGCCGGGCCGGGCTAAGACAAAAGTCATTTGGTTTTTTGGTCTGGCCAAGTCGAGGAGGCAAAAGGCAGTCCAAACCGCAGCGCAGCTCTGTAATTTCCAGTTACAGTTACAGATTTCTAGCCTGCCAGCTAGCCGAGCAGTGATTTGGCTTATTTTGCCGGGCCTGCGGTGGTCGGAATAGCAATTGCCTTGCAGTTCCTTCAACTTCAACTTCAGATTGCAAGTTGGAGTTGCAGTTGGAGTTGGAGCCACATGCAGCAGTTCTTGGGGCAGTGTCAATTAGAGTTCGAGTTGAGTTGGGAGGGGGGTGGTGTCCTGTGCCTTGGGGCACTGTCATTCCCATTCGGTGACCCACAGATTCCGTCAAATTGTCGTGTCACGTTGGATTTGGCTAATTTGACTGCCAATGAGTGCCACGCCTTCACCTTGACTTGGCCAACTAAGGCTAGCTAAGGTAACCAAGTGCAGGGTTAAGCAGAGAGTTTTCCCCGGGTTTTCCCACCACCCCTCTCCTCCTTGGATAATTAAAGTGTCCGCTCGTTTGTCGGACTGTGGCCGTCGCGATTTGTTAATTGAATTAAATGTTGGCCAAGCGAGCGGGTCATCAAAATGCAGGAGACGGCATTGTCGTCGCACTTTGATGGGGGCATTGGGATTGGGACACAGTCCGAGTGTGCAACCCAGTGGCAACTTAACTGTATAACTGTAAAGGCAAACGCACGTACAACTGCCGCCAGCTCTGCGGCTTCGACTTCGAGTGGGCCAAAACGTACATATGTGAGATCGCTTCGCATGGTGGGCCAATGACGAGGATTTTAATTGAAATTGACGTTGTTAATTGATTAGCTAGCTGAAAGCATTTTAAACAAAAGAAAGCTATTATTCTTGCTAGCATTCAATTAAGTGGTCCCACAGGATTTGGATGTTTTATTAGCTCACGTTGTCATTGTCTTAGAGTTTTATGATTCGAATTTTAAAACAGTTGTCAACGAAAGAGAAGGTGCATCAGAAAGCATGTCTCCATCTTTCTCAAACATTTATCATATTTTGATATCATCTTTTGTCTATAACTGCTATTAATTTGTATTGGCACTAATTTAGCACTTAATTGCAGATACAATAGAGAATTATTTATTGCCGGTCTCTAGTAAATTGGGTAGAATTCCTCATTAGTATATGTTCTTCTAAAGATCTTTAAATAAACACACATTTGTTTCATAAATCATTATTTAATTATGATTTTATGATAAACTTAATCACGATGTGCATATAACGACGTCTTCTCATTTCTTTAAATAAATTTATTATACAGCAAACGAAGTTTCAGTATAGTGAAATATAATATTTTCAAGAATGCTGAATAATTAACTATAAAAGACTTAAAGAGAAAATTATTCATGGTTTACTATTTATAGTTTGTATTTTAAGAAGTAGTTTAAGGTTTTTTAAAGTTTATTGTGTTATCGCAAACGCATCCCACTGTGCTTCGTTGGCCACAGTGGGTAATTCCCATGGTCTTGCTTCTGGCTGGCCAGTCAAGTACCGCTAAATTGTTGCAGCCACTGCAGCGAATGCAGTAAATGCGGCAACAGCAGCAGCAACTGCAACTGCATCAGCGACGCTTCCTGACGCTTTTCGCTCTGCATGCTAAGTAGCTGGAGGCGATGCCGGCGACACATGAGCGGCGAACAGCAGAAGCAGCAGCGGCCCACATTCAGAGTGCTTTGCCGCCGGCAGGTGTGTCAGCCCCCCTCCTCCACCCCTAAAGTGCCCCCTCCCACTCCCAATGTCTGGGCCAATGTCCATAGCCCGGTGACAACTGGCAGCTTGTTACGCCCTTTTGGCTGTCGCACGCTTATTGCTCTTGTCACTGACTGCTGCCTGTTGGTAGTTGGCAGTTGGTTTTGCTATTTGCCTGTTGGTGTTTTCGCTTTTTTGAGTGGGAAAACCTGGCGGAAATCCTCTCCCTGCGTCACGTCACGTGTACGACTGTACAGGCAACTTTTCAAATTGAATTTCGCCGATTTATCAATTTCCCAAAAACACAAACAATAGAAAGTGGAAATAGCAATGGAAATGGCTGCCGGCATCGCGCTTCAACATTGGCCATGGCTAATGACATTTTGGGCCAGGTACGAGTAGTACAGTAGGCCCCCGATGGCAAGGTGCAGTGCCTGGGGAAAACCCAGCCCCGGGCCACTTTCAAGTTGCCTCGTTGCCTTGTCGAGTATTCCGCTTTTCCCCCCAGGCCGAAGGAAAAGCCGCTCATGTCCGCGCATTTCTAATAAGCCCACGGGGCACACCTCAGCGCAGCTCGGTTCATTTTAGTTCACTGCGGTTCAGGTCCGCCTGCCGCTCAAGTTCAAGTTGAGGCCTCCTGTCGCCGATGTCGCAAAAGGGAAGGAAAATGGAAAGAAAAAACAAACGGCAAATGGCTGAAACAGAATCGACATTGGCGCGGAATTAATACGATTTTTATTCATGACTCCTGCAGTGAGAAAAACAAGATTGAAACTAAGTTTAATTATTTAATAGACAAAAGACAAAGAACAGCAACCTTAAATTTCCCTAATCCTGCCTATTGTATATCTAAAGTCCTACATAAGTCAAACATAATAAATAAAATTCCATTCTTATTAAATGGAAATAGAAATTAAACTGAAAAATATTTAAAAAAACAAGTATTATACATATAATTATAATACAAATATATCCTAAATAAATATGGTATTTAAACTAAAGTTTCTAGGGGTATTGATATTCCACCAATTGATAGTGATCAATCTTACGATGAAGCAAAAAGTTGAGCCTATTTTTATTGCATATTTAGTATCATAGGGACCTCTTTTATTTTTTTTTGTGTTCAGTTTGGAGTCCGGTGGTATTAAGGAGGACGTGAAGCGGTAAGGGATCTTGGCCCATGGGGCGATAGCCAATCTGCTTCGGCCGCCGGCTGGCTTCCGTTGCCGGAATGTGGTGACAATGTCTTCTTGGGCTTTTCTCCGCCTCTACCTATTGGCTTTGGCTTTTCCTTCTGGCTTGTTTTGTTGCCACAGACAATTGCATTGTTGTTGTTATTGTTGCCTCCTTGGCCGTTGTCGCAATGCTAGTAATTTGTGCAAATGAGCCTCTAAAAAGGCGTGGAGCCTTTCAGACGTGAACGGAAAACCAGGAGGCCATTTCGAGGGGAGATGGCGAAAAAAACCGAAATAGACAAAAAATGTTTAAAGCGCCATTCGGCTATGTAAACGATGCGGGTCCCGCCGAAAATGAACAAGAAAGGAAAGCTGTTAAATGTTTTTCCCTCCATTTTCCAGTGCTTCGTTTTCAGATTTTTGCCATAGTTCAGATGGCTTCGTTTTGGGTTTTTTCTGCCGTTGCGCTAGTAAAACAAAATGATAATACGGTTGGCTTTAAATGTTAATTGAGTTACAGACAACCAGGCCAATCCGAAGACCAAGGACTGTACAAAATTAAACGAATCATTCATACCCATTCAAACTAATCAACGAGAGCACGTGCTCCGCCCCGAGAGCCAAAAAGATAAATAATAGCTTCCCAACGAAATCATAAACAACCACGCACCGGGGAAAAAATAACAAAAAAGACGAAACAGCAATTCCAGCATAACTATTTACTACGCCTACTCTGACGTTTTACCGTCGTTATCTGCAAAAAAAATTAGCAGAGACCCGAATCAAAATAAACCGAAAGTAAACATTAGCCAGCGGGAAAAAAAACTCACGCATACGTCCATAAATGGGGTGATAAAGCACCCGGCAAAGACGAAAAGGCCCAAAACACACCAAAAATATCACCCCCCCCCCCCCCCATCGCAGAAAAAAAAATACGCACACATTTTACTGTTACGCACAGGCGCTTGCTTTCGATTTAATGCCGCGTATATCACCTGCAAAAATGTTGGAATTTCGCTATTTGTTTACCCCCACAAATTTCCGTCTCGACTGGCGCTACTTGGCTTTGAGGCCACATCCCCAAAAGTCGGGCTTTTGTTTGCTTAACTCAATTTTATTGTTCGTTTTTGCAAAAAACAAGAAGAAGGAACGGGCGGGAGAAGATTGAAACGAAAAAAACAAAAATTATGTGTGTCAACGGCGGGCAGGGCTACAAAAATGAAACCTCCAAATTAACAGGGACAACAACAAAAAGAGGTCGCCTTGTTTAAATAAAATAAACAAATAAAGAGGCAGCAACAAAAGGCGAATTTAAAATGCGGCATCTGAGAAAAACTCCCAGAAAAGGCGGAGGGGCAAATTGACTCACCTCACGCAATGCAAAACAACTAAACACTAGGCAAAAAACAGAAAACTGAAACAACATCACCTTGAACAACAACAACTAACAACAATCCCAGGCACTTGTCTGCTTTTCGGCCTGTCCAAAAATAAAACCAAAATAAAAAAAACAACAGACACAAATTTTTGCGTCTGACAACGTCATGGGCAAATATATAATATAGCCTAAACAAAAAAACAAATCATAAAATGTAGTCACAATATTGAATAATAAAAGTGCGTGTTCATTTGTTTTGATTTGATTTTCGCGATTGGTGAATGGAAAGATTTTGAATATTTTGCGCATACGCACCGTTGCAAACTAGTTGCAAACCAAAACGTTAGCGCTTCCTGTCTACATGTCATAAATACACCCATCTGTTAGCATCGATCCATTTTTGGGGCAAAAGACTTGTTATTACACGTTTTCCTTTTGTCCAAAACGTATTTACCTTCAGTAGGCTTTGTTGCTATTGCCATTACTTTTCTTTTTTTAACGAACATTTCCGCTTTTGTTGTTGCTATTGACATTGGCTTGAATAGGCGCAGATATGTGTGCCATGGAATCTTGGCCCTTATCGTGCAAACTGATAAGTAAAAAGCTCTTTCGCATGGCACACAAAAACCTCAATGAAGTTGGGGGTAAATATAAAAAAAAAAAACTTTTGTTGTTGCCCTCTGCGCTCTAATCACAGAAATCAGCCAACGACTTTGGTTCTTTTTGTTCTTTTTTCCTGTTTTTTTTTTCGTTCGCGGGCTTTTATTTTTGCCTGCGTATAAATTACACTTGAAAATTGTTTAGATTTTGATTGGCGATATCTAAAGGGGCCTTTTCTTGTCAGATTGCAGGCCACGACGGAGTCGCTTTGTCTCCGGCTAACTCGCACTTGCGCTTTCCCTGGGCAATTTGGTGAAAGTTTTCCGACCCGGGCCGAAAACAAAAGCGAATCTCGAGCACGTGGCTAATTCAATAAGCTTTAATTGCAAACTACAAGCTACAAACTGCAAACTGCAAACTGCAAGCGGCTAACTGCAAACCGCACAGAAATCAAGTTGAAATGGAGCTGCAGCCAGCGAATTTCATGCAATTTCCACTAATTTCGCCGCCACATGCAAACAACAACCGACTCGGGGGCTAAGTCCTCCTCAGTTCGGGGCATATCATATTCGCATCTCCTACTTCCTGACACTGCAATGTAATTTTGCTTTCAACACCTCTTTTCCAACGCGACTCCGCGACGGTTGTTGATTGCGCGGCCCGGCAAACGTGGTCAAATAATGGCCAATGTGGCGAAACAGCAACGGTTTGCCGCATTTCCCAGCCTGGGAAAGAAGTACGAAAAGCCTGGCCCCGAAATCGGGCGCGAATATATCGCATTTCAATCACGCGCTCTGGGGCAATTTACGTGCGGCCACGCAGCGAGTAGGCCGAAAAGGCAACTTGGCTGGACCTCAGAGAAGCAGCATCACAATGCAACATCACAATGCAGCATTGCAACTGCCGCTTGCAGTTTATTAAAGTTAGCTTTTCCAGCGCTGCGCATTGGGGCGGAAAGCAAACGGCCTAACGGTACGGATTGTGCGCATTAAATGGCCACATCGTGATGGATAAAAACCCCCTCCCCGTCCCCCCATACTTTCCACCTCCCCTTTCCGTCAGGCACGCGCCTTTTGCCGGCCGGCTTGGAAATGGGTAACAAGAAACAGCACTGATTCTCCACGGATGGGGAAATGTCGATTTATGCGCGAATTTACTTTTATGCGATTAGCAACGATCTGCGGCAGAAATTTATCGTTCAGTTTAGCAAATTTAATTGGGACGGAAATCCCGGCAAAAGGTGCTAGCGCATTAGACAAAAGGCTAAAACCTGGTAGCCGACTAATAAACTTTTATGGCCCGCTGTTTGGCCAAGGAGCTGCATTCGGTTAAGTGCAGTCTTGGCCCACGACAGCCCGCGGCTCTTCCCATTTCACAATGGATTTTGCAGCACGAGTTGTGTTTTGTGTTAAGCGTTTTGGTTTCGGTTTTGGCCCAAAGCAGATGGTCGCCGGATGATAACAAGGGGAGTTCCTACAGCCAAGGATGTTGCAAATAAGCCGCTTAACTCTAAGCATCAATAATTGCTTGCTGCAGCAACATACCCATCCATCCATTAAGCAGCCCCCTGTTGGCCAGAGATGAGTGCTGCTTCCCTGGCATAGTTTAATCCTGGCATGCAGCAAGTGCTGAACGCAATGCCTGACACAAGTGGTGGTGGCCATGACGACGTCTCAATAGCTGGCACTTGGCTCAATCGGGTGGCCCGGAGTGGGAGCACTCTGCTTGATTATGGCGGGTGTGCCAAATCAGTTTTCCCATTTCAAATGTTTTGAATTTATGACAGTGTCGCGTCTTTATGGTCAGCCCCCCTCGTCAATCCCTCGATGCATTCTCCATTGTCGCCGGCTGCCTTTGTTGGGAATATAAATTTGAGCGAACAAACACTGTTCATAAGGATTTTCGCCTGATTTGGCCAGCGAAGGTTGCGCCAAGGTTAGCTTAAAGCCAAGTTGCATGGAAAGCCAGCCAGCCCAGCGGATCTGGGAAATCTACACGACCACTGCGAAGCGTTTGACGTCGCTTCAAATATGTGAGGCCATCGGAAGGAGGCCAATTAATGACGAAACAATAACACACACAATGGGCGGCAGTGGAATTCAGTGGCCGCAGAAATTAGTTAAATGGAAAAATAGTTTTGCGATGTTTTGCATTGAAATGCCGCTCGAAGCGATTATCGCTGAAAAGACCTCGTGGCATTGTTGTTGTTGTTGTTGTTGTGCAAATTACAACAACATGCGGCCGCTTTGATGTCTAAGCTAAGGCTGCCGATTGCCTGCGTGTCTATATCTTTATCGGCCAGTTTCTAGTTTCTATATGTAGATGAGTGCTTGTGGGGGTGGCTGATAAAATCAAGAATCACAACTGGGTCAATGCTTAGAGCTGCAATTGATTTGCCACTGGAATTAGGTGGGGGCTTTATCTAAATATACATGTATTTGCAAATATTTAGGCCGTCCATAATCGGAGTTTAATCTTTAATTTACGCTTTTAAGAAATATTTTATAAAAATGACTTTGAATAGTGGATTAAAACTCAACTGTGTTCATTTAATTTGTGCAGAATAATTGTTAGTATGCCCAAAAACAAAGAGAACATAAATATAAATTTACTTATATTATTTATTAGTTCCAAGAATAGCCCAACAATTTAAAAGATTTAATTCAAATACATTAATTTCTTGTGCATGAAATATAATAATTTTAAATAATTAGCTTTAAAAAACTAGACTTTACAATTTGTTTTTTCTTCCTTTTTATTTCCAGTGCACGGAAACGTCCGGCCAGCGATCACCAGGACTACAGCAGCGATCCGAACAAGGACGAGGAGACATGCCGTGCCGCTGAGATTCTGTCATCGATGAAGCTGCAGAGCCCGCATGGCGGTAGGTCATCCTCCGCCCTCGTCCTCGTCCCCCTCCCCACCCGTAACCGACCCCAATTAATTTTGCCAATTTCTTAGCCATGGCCGACAAGTGCTCGAGTCCCGGCAGCAGCTCGTCGGCCTCCTGGAGTTCCGGTTCCGCCTCGCCGCCCCTGAGCGACGACGGCCACGCCCACCACAGCCCACACATCATAATGTCGCCACACGATGCGGCCAACGCACGCATACGCACAACATCCGTGTCCACGTCGGACGAGGGCATTGTCATCGACTTCAAGGAGGAGCGCAAGAAAAAGGTGAGCGATTCGATCCATGTGCCCTAGAATTTAGAATTTAAAATTTCGAACCTAGAATCTAGAATCTAGAATCTATTATCTAGATATGTATCGCAGGGAATGCGGTCAGAGGAATCTGGGCTGTTGGCGGTGAGGCGTGACATTTTGTTGCATTTTAATTGCAACTTTGTGTATAGATTTTAATTGCCATAATTATGTAAATGTCGGTCGGTTCTTGGCACGGCCACACGGCGTATGCTTGATGCCACACCGCCGCACACAGCGTCCATTACTCATACGCAATGTGCTGCAGGCGAAAGAAATATAAACAAGAAAGGAAAGCTAACTTCGGGCGGAGCCGAAGTTGATATACCCTTGCAGAATATTCTGTAAATAATATTCTCCAAAATTATTCATATGATGCATTCTTAATACTCATAAAAATCCCAACTACCTAACTTTAAAAACACCAAAGTTATGGCATTTTCAATCGTTCAGTTATATGGCAGCTATAGGATATAGTGGGCCGATCCTTATAAAATTTGGTAGGTCGGATTGATTGGCCAAATATAAAACCCATAGAAAATCCCAACTTCCTAACTTTTCAAACACCAGAGTTATGGCGTTTCCTATCGTTCAGTTATATGGCAGCTATAGGATATAGTCGGCCGATCCCGGCCGTTCCGACTTATATACTGCGTGCAAAGGAAAGAAGAGTGTGTGCAAAGTTTCAATTCGATATCTTTAAAACAGAGAGACTAGTTCGCGTAGAAACAGACAGACGGACAGACAGACGGACAGACAGACGGACAGACGGACAGACGGACAGACGGACAGACGGACAGACGGACAGACGGACAGACGGACATGGCTATATCAACTCAGGAGGTGATCCTGATCAAGAATATATATACTTTATAGGGTCGGAGATGTCTCCTTCACTGCGTTGCACACTTTTGACCAAAATTATAATACCCTCTGCAAGGGTATAAAAATCAAATAAATGTCGGAATCGTTTTCGCCTAGGAGAATGCCAACGCATCAATCACACAAAAGGGCAATGTCAGCAGCTCGTTAACTTGGCAAGCACAAATACACACACACACACACACTCGCCCGAGGAGCAGTAAAATCAATAACCCCCAGCTCTGGAGCTTCAGACAGTTGGCTCTTTAATTAATTATGTTCGGGCTTTAAGGGCCCCCGCCTGAAATCGAGAACCGAAACAGAAACTTACGCAACTAAAAACCAACAGAAACACCCGCCCTCTTCCGACTTTTAGCCATAACCAGCGGACAGTCTGCCGTTTGTTTGCCCAACTAGTTACGCTTCTGCGCCCGCTCGTGTGTTTGGCTATTTCGTTTAGAGCTTTTAAGGGCTCTTAACAGCAAACAGACAAAAACCTAAAAACGAGCAGCCGGCAATGACAACAAGAGCAACAACAACGACAATGGGCAGCAGAAAGAACAAATATCGGAGTGAACAGCAGCCGCGGCAGAATATGTTAACCTTGAAAGTCTGATTAGATTTTCATATGGTGGTTATATGTTTTATTTACACACCGTCAAGCCCAAAGTGCACTGCGAGAAAATCTCAGCAATAAAATAATTGAATTTATCGATTTCTTGGGTTTGCGAAATTCGCTTTGATAATATTATTCTATATTACATATTTTATATTTGCCTAACAATTTCATTTACCTTTAATTTAATTTGCCTTAAAAACCTTTTAAATTATATAAATTAATGAAAACGTTTGCCATCATATAGAGTATGCTTAGAATACCTAATGAACGATAGTCTATCGACAATGAGTCATAGCTGGGATTGAAACTATTGATAAATGAGCTTGGGAAGTCTTCATAACAACTTGACTTCTCGCCCAAGTCCAATCAATTTTCCATTCATTTCAATTAGTCAAACGTTTTTGAGTCTTCGCTGCCAGCAGCAGTTGCACTTTCACTTTCCATACCTGTTGCACAACCGAGACGAAAAAGTGACCAAACTTCCTCGTCGGTGTCAGTCCCAAAAATAAAAAAGCCAGTCTGTGGCTGGGAGTGCGCATTTGAATTTATGTCAGAGTCGGCTGGCCACGCCCACCGTTTTTGGGCTGAGCAAGGAAAACAAACAAATGCACAAACGAACACAATGGAAAAGTTTATTTTGCCAAGGCGTGGCTGCTTAATTGAAAAGATATATGCCGCATTTCCGCATCTTGCATCTCGAATCTCGCTGGCCAGCAAAAACACAAGCCAGCTGGATGGATGGATGGATAGATATAGATGGATAAATGTACGATCGCCGGGCTGAGAACGAACGAATGCAATTAATGTCTAATTGTGCGCAATTATTGTCAGTTGTCAGCTGTGTGATGTGCCGCATCAGAATGCACTCGCCCCGAATCGAATCGAGTGGAGTGACGATCTTCAAGGCGGCCACGTGGCGCATACGTAATGCCATCCAGCTGACATTACTCATACGCACTGTGGCGCGTGCGGCTGTTACCAGATGCATCGACGATGATTAACCTTCATTGCTCGTCAGCCCGTCAGGCGATTCAAATGGAACGATATACCATAACCAAGTAAACTGTAGTGAAACACACTAAAAGCCGATTCATTCGCGGTGGCCTTTGTCTCGCTGGATCGTCACCACCATCGTGCGGGTTATTACTTAAAATGCAGATTTATGTGCATTCACCATTTGCCATTTACCGCCACCCGTGACAATCAGGGCCGCCTGCCTTTTAATCAAGGCCCTTGCAATTGCACTCCCATTAAGGCAACTCCAAGGCAACCCCCCCTCGCCCACCGCAATGGGTGGTTAAACGCTCGCCCATTAATTTCTTAACCCACAACACACACTCACAGGGAGTTCGCGATGGCCGCCAAAGGAAAGCTTGAGTGGGAAGGCCACAACTCAATCCTGGAGGGGAAATTAAAACGCAAACTGCCACGACAGCAATGTGACAAGCAATCAGAGCCAACAATTTGCGGTGACGAAACCAAAACGTTGGAAAAGTGACTCGACTTTTGGATCGAGCAACAGCTTCTCATTGAATTTCCCCTGAATTTTCGCCTTAATTGGGCCAACCCTTTGAGGGACGCATCACCATTCACTCTGTAGATGCGGCTAATTGCACACGCCATGTTCTCTAGTATAAGCTTTTCAAATTCCAACTCACAGTATAGCATAGTTTTTTTTTGTTCCGTCTAATTTGTTTTATAATATCAAAAGGCAACAAAAACGGCAAAGCCAAAGCAAACAGGCAAATTATAGTGCACAGAGCAGACAGCGCGGCGGGTTATTGCGGGCTGGTGGAGAAGGGGAGGTGCACTGCTCAGGGTGGTAAAGGGGATGGTGAAGGGTGTGTGCGGGGGGCGGATGGGCGGCGTTGCGGTTAGCTGGCATTAAGCTTTCGCAATGCCTGACAGTTGGAACACAAACAACAATGGCGGGCGGAAAAGGGAAAGGGCGGCGGAGCTGCATTCGCGGCCAGCCAACATGGCGCGGCACACGTGTCTGTGAGAGCCTTGGCTTAGCTGCTTTGGCCTTTTTTTGACAAATGTGCGCGCATTTTGCAGCTGGCAGCAGAGAAGCCAATACACTAATAAAAAATTCAAATTAAAAAATTAATTAATTATGTTTTCTAAAGAGCAAAAACTATTTCTCAAAAATATGTAACTGGAAGTGGAAGTAAAACAGCAAAATATATTTTAATTATTATTGGTTCAGTCAAGTATATGTAATGTAAAATCATAAACTGTCTACTATTTTTAATAAAATAGAAAATTGTATTTTAAAAAATTGTAGTTGAAGCTCAAAACTGGGCCCTTTAGTTTATGTCGACCATTTCATTTAAATAATGGGAAAGTGGAAGTTAAACGGAAAAAAATATTGAAATTATTATTGGTATAGTCGAAGTAAATAATGTATCGATTCCATTAAATAAGCATTAATAATATGTTCAGTGTAGTTGAACTGACTGCATTCACTTTTGAATAAAATGTTATTTTAGAAAATGTTTATAAATTTATTATTGACGCCATTGGGCCTAAAAGCTTAGGTCAGCAATGTCCTTATTTGGTTGATAATGGAAATCTTTCCTTGGTCTTGGAATAAATAAATTTTTTTTGTACAATAATTTTTTATAAGTGCAGCCCATAGTGCGACAGCAATTGCATTCCGATTTATTTTTAAACAGCTGTCCTTTTGTTTTTAAATTCAATTAAATTCATATTGATGATATTAAATTTGGGCCTCACCTGCGCCCTGGCTTTGCCTTATTTCCTTCGCGTGTTTTCGCTTAACTTTCTGCAAATTATTTTTAAACCGAAAAGCAGAGCAGAGCAGCGCAGAAATATGGCAGAATTTAATTAAAATTCGTACGGCGAGTGTCTTTGAGGGGCTCTGCAGCTCTGCAACCTTGAGTCAACATTCACTCACCACACACTCGAGCACCTCAGTACCTCAGTGCCCAAGCACCTCGGCCGCAGCCTCAGAAAACAAGCGGCAATTGCTGCCTTCGGCACTTTGCACATAGACCAGCATCGACGTCAGCATCGCAGTCGTGTGTATTAATTTCACTCATATGGCTGTTAACCTTGAATTCTGATTAGGAAGCGATTTAAATTTATCTATAAGTCATTTTTCTTCGCTTTGGCACTCGCCTTTCGTTCGCTTTTGCCGCTCGCCTTTATTGAGTTATTATTAAAAGTTAATTATTAATTGTGCTGCTAAAAGCCATTTGGCTCCCCTTCGTTTTGCAACCCTCCGCCCCCTCGATGTGCAATTTGTGGGGCATTAACAATTGCAAATGACTTGGCCAAAGTGTCGACATCTTGGCTGCGTTGGTAGATTAGGCAACGCGGCGACGGGCACGGGGCGTATGAGTAATGACTGAGAAGCGAAACAGCTGGGCGCAAATGTAATTACACCTTAAGCAGAATAAATGACAGAGCAACTGACTGACAGCCGGGGCAGCCTACACCCAAAACCCCAAGAAACTGCAAGCACTGGAAAGACAAGGGAAAAACCAAAAGGGTTACAAGCAAAATATGCTTCAAAATAATGGTCAACCTTATCTGCATTCATATAAAACGGTTAACGATGAATCACGACTTGTGTCAGAATATGAGATTGTAAAGTAAAATAATAAAAATCAACTAGGACTCAGACAGCTGTAATCTCTAATTTAGACACGAAACTATTTACTAAAACTGACAAACGACTAAGGTAAAAGGAATGTGCAGTGAGTTTATCGAAAAATAATGCTAAAATGGCGAGGTATTTTTAAACAAAACCGCCATTTAAACTTATCGCTAAAGCTGACAAATGTCTCACGTCTTTTGCATTCAACAAGCCAAGGAAATGGCTGCCGCAATCCGTCAAAAGTCAGAAAGTCGGAAAGTCAGTTGCAGGAGTGCCCAGACATGCACACAATCGAGCACTCGTGCGTGGCTGTATCTGTATGGGTGCCCTTTAGAGTGTGTGCGTGTGGGAGAAACGAACTCATAAATTTGTCATAATTGCAGAAATTGTGACTAAGGAAAATGGCAATGGGGGAGCAAAACAGAAATGCAATAAAAATATTTCTACATATACTTGTATACCTATGTAGTACGCAGTTAGCAGCGAAAACGAGCGGGGGTCTTTATTGGAAAAATGAATATTTAGTTGGCTTTTCCACGGGGCCAGATCTGTGCCAAGTGCAAATGCAAACGGAAAAGCGGAAAACGGCCAGAGCAACAAATGCAGCGCCAATTTTCATGTTCAAGGTGACAAAACGAAACGAAACAAAACGAAGCGGACACTCGAGCCAAAAGCTTCAGCTCATCGTTTGGCCTCGTTTCCGTTTGGCTTTTGCTTTTGCTTTGGCTTTGCCTGTGCTGTGTATATGCTGCTTTTCTGTTTCTGGCTTGCTGCAGTTTTAACCTGGCCATTTCATGCTATATTTGTCATCACATCGATACACCATGGGTGGGAAGCCGGGGGAAAATCAAAGAGGGAAAGACCACCGCACAGTAAAGTTTTCCCCAGTGCAGTGCCATTTCGGCCCACTGTACCGCTGTCATCCGCATTGGCAGAGCCCGAAAAATAGCGCTTCACCGAATGCGGAATTTGGCATTGGGCTTGGGGCCCGCGCCTCTGACACACTTAGCCAGCCTTCTGCTTATGGCCAGATTCAATATGTGCACTTGCATGATACAATATAAATATAGATAGGGAAACAAGCGGTGCTTTTCGCTTACAAATCGTTGCAGAAATCAGAAGAGGCAGTGATTGATGTTGATTTTAGAATTTAGTTCAAGATTAATGCTGTTATAATAACAATGATATTCAAATGATTAGTTTTAAGAGAAAATGTAATAAGTAAATGCAATTAGGCATTAGAAATACATCAAGAGATTCATATTCAATTTATAATAAAAGTATGCCTTGGCACATTTAAAAAAAAAAGTGAAAGATGTCTTACAGTTTCTCTAAAATAGTTTTCTTGAGTCTATGAATGTAGAATAATATATTATTTTTAATTAAGGGAAACCTTACGACATGATTCTAATGTTTGATTGTCCCCATTCTCAGTCAGCGACAAGAACAAATTGCTTTGAGCTTCTTACATTGTGGTTAGAGGCATGCAATCGAAATGTTTGCGAAACATCTTTTGGCAAACGTTTGCCACGAGCCCTGAAAACACACAACCAAACACTCTCATTTCGATTTCACTGTGCCAGAAGCGAAAAACTTTTAACCCTCCCCACTCACACAAAGTGTTTTCCGAGGGGTCACAATTAGATCAGCAAAATAATAGAAGTGCAAAGAGCCGAAAGAGGGCAGCCCGGCGAATTGGCCTAGTTTCGTGGCACGGTACACAACAAAATGGCGGCCCTTGCAACTGTTGTCGTGGCTGTACTTTTTCACCAACACTCTCTTGTGCAATGTGTGTGTGTGTGTGTGTGTGTGTGTGTGCAGTTTTCTAGGTTAACGCACACAGAGACACAACGAATGCGGATGTGGATGCGGATGCCACACTGTTGCAGCAAAAATACGTTGCGCCGGCCGGCAAAAAGCGAATGTTGCGCAACAACCGCTAACCATGAAAGTGCATTTCGCTCGCTCGCTCTCCCTCTCTCTAATTTTCGCCATGCGCACTTGCTCACTTGCTCATTTCCCTCACTTCCGCTCACACACACACACACATATAGTTTCTGAGATAAGTGACGATGATGCACAAATGGTGGAAAAAGGGGTTGGGATGTAGGAGGTGCAACGGCACGTGTTCGCACACCAATGCAATCCGCTTTTGCATTTGCTTTTACTGTGCTTTTGCGGCTCTGACGTCGTCAATGCCGGAAAATGGAAAATGCACAATGGAAAATAGCAAATCTGGCCACAAATTGTTTGTTGGTCTCGAGCCATTTGTATTAAGTTTCCCCGGCTGATGTCATTCCTCATCGTGCCCAATTAAAGAACACTTCACCAGAAGTCTCCTATCTCAAAGCCATTGATCGCCGACAAACCACTTAATTTAAATCGCTTTAATTTATTCCTCTCGCAATTCGCTCATAATGAGCTGCATTCAGATAGCGCTAATAATATTTATGAGATTTATTCGGTGGCTAAATCATTGGGCTAATGACAACACATGTATTTTCGCTCATACTTAAATTTCCATTTATTTCGTGAGACATTCACAAACAAAGCAGAAGAAATATCAACCATAAATCTGAACGTTTCACTTGGCAAAGTGGAGATTTGGCACTGTGTTTTCTTCCCATTAATTGTACAATAAACAATTTGGAAATGTGAATGCATCGCCGGTGGAATTGTTTTGCGGTCGATTCACTTTTCATGGCTAATTAATTTTCGCATTGCGCAAAATGAATTAATAACGCAAAATGCCATGAATATGCAAACGTGCGAGTGTGCTCCCCTCTCGCCTCCACCCCCCCTCCAAAAACATACATATCTTGGCATACCAGTATACATATGTTTATAAGGTATATATATTTACGTGCATTTGTGTATATATCGAAAATATATTGTTGGCATCGCCGCAGTCGCCATAATTAAAAGCCAAACAAGCGGCAGCAGCGACTTCAGCCCGCCAGGTGATTTCATTTGCAAGTCGCTCTCGGGCGCAGTTTTGTTGCTTTCTGTTTTGGTTTTTGATATGGCAATCTTCGTTAATTATACGCTTAGTTGACTGATCGGGTTGGGGTGTTGGTGGCGTTACTGGAGCCCCGAGGGGGCGGCAGTGGGTGTTGCTGTTTGCCTAGTGGGAAAACAAATGCACCCCGGCAAACAATGGAGCGCCAAGTGCTCTGCTTACATCACTGGCACTCGGCGAATGGTGGGTCCGAGGGGAAAGGGGGTTTGCCAAACAAATGCTCTTCACACACACCTGTGCACTTTGCTTTATTTGACAGGGCAATTGTGTGAAATAATACCCATCGCTTCAACAACTGATAAATTACTTAAATGCTCTTTCACAATTTAATCAGTTTTTCTTAGCAATACCTATTGTAAAATAATGATATTAATCAGAAATATTGCCACCATCTTTTTAAACTTAATTAGGATCAAAAGTTATGCTTTGAACTATTTCTTACATCTTTCATCATAACTATTCTTAATTATCACAACACTATTATATAATTTTACTTAACATTTCTTTTCTTTTTAACGTGTTTTGTAAGTGGGTTTAGTGAACCTTAAACCCCTTTTACTTTGATTATTTGCTGTGTATTGGCTGAACTTTAAAATGTAAATTTCATAATACCCAACTATTTTAAAATTCAAGCTCAATCAAAGCAACTCACGAGAGTTGATAAGTCATATTTTAAATATTATAAAAGTAAGAAAAATTAACTGAGAAGTAAAGTTTAAATATGATATGTCATTTTGATTTGTGATGGATCTTTTTTTTTGTGTGCGCAACAAGCGCTAGGCGTGGGCGGAAAAGGCAGCAACAGCTCGTTGACATTTGCATTTTGGGGGCGGATCAGAGGGGGCGGGGAGGGGGGAGGCCGGCTTAATTAAAGCGGAGCAACGACGTCGGCACGCCTCAGAGCTTAAAATTCTCTGCGTCGTTACAAGTTCTGCGTACTCATACATATAGTACATATTTAGATGCGCACCCCCAACCCGATGCCACCCACACCCCCCACCGCCCACTATGCCCCTCCCCCTCTGATGACAGCCGCTGAAGCGAGGCAATTGTGGGCGGGAAGCAGCAGAACTGCATTAAAATTCAAATGCCGGCAATGTCAGGGCAGAAAGTGCGGAGCAGCCATGGCATTTGGCTTAATGTAATGGACGAACGGGGGAAAAGTCAAGCTCGACAAATAATGCTGGTGGATGCGGAGGAGCAAAGGAAAAATAATAAGATATATTTCTCGTTCACCATAAATCACGACTGCATGAGGAATACATATAGTGAAGGCAGTGTGGTCATAATTTATATTTTTAAAGCTCGTTCACCACGCAAATCAACACATTTCGGTACATCTTGCCAAACAAATAATTCTCCACAATGTTTGCAACAAGTCAGAGCCAATTAATTTCCACCTAAGCAGCAAACATGACAGAATCCCTCTGTCTTCTTTTTTGTTTGCTTATTTTTTGCATACCAAATTTGTCATGACAACAAATACAGCTGCCGAAGAAAGCCCCATCGGTTGGTTGACCAAAGGCTGAAAAGCGGGGGAAAAGCAGAAAAGTTGGGCAAAGTTAGCGGCAAAGGCAAAATGCCGACAAACAAACACAGAAACACACACACACAGCGTATGAAGGAATTGCAAATGTATTCAAGGTCAGGGCAGACATGAAAAACGAGAAAAGCCGACTGAGGCAGCGGCAGAGCACCACACACCCACCCAAACACACACACACACACGTACGAAAATCAATATGGCAACACTTTTAAGGGTTGCGGCGAAAAACCCACGCAGCCCTTTCCTTTCCCTTCCTCACCCCCCTCCCCCTGTCCAGCGAAAAAGTGGAAAAGAGGAGCAGCAACGTCATCAGAGTGGTTCAGTGGGTCGTCACAAATAACGCTTCGGGTTTCCCGCGCATTTTCCACTCTCTCGCTAAGAGAAAATGGAGCCGGAAAACACTGCGCAGGCTTATCTCTCTCTGTATATCTCCTTCCCCAGTTCTTTTTTGCAAAAAACCCAAGGCGAATTTTAAATCGGGAATGCTTTTAATTATAGCCCGACCCACGCTCTTCCACTCTCCAGACTTTAGCATGTAATTAAGTCCGGCCAATTACACGCAGCAACAACAGCGAATTGCAAATTGAGTTTGCCAGCAAATCGATGGGATTTCAAGGTTAGCTTGCGTGACATTTTCCCAAGCAACAAATATATTTTTTGGGGGTCTAGCGGGTAATTGGAAAAGTTGTCGAGACCGCGGATGCACCCCAAAGTGTAACGCGCTATAAGAAAACCCCAAGTAAAAGCAAAAACCTGTGCGTTGCGTGCGCCATCATCATTATGGTGATTGTTTGTATTAAAATGGCGACTGGCTGTCGTGGCGTATGAGCAATATTTGATTTATATATCGATTTTTGCCAGCACAAAGGCCTGGCCTTGCAAACCAGTTATTATCATAATTATTGAAAGCGGCATTTCCAATGCAAAATGCAAATCTATTTCTTATTCAAATTGCCGCATTACCATATGACATCTCCTTTTCGCTCTTCTAATTACAGGTGAGTAATTTTTCGCTTTGGACAGGCTAATGTCTTTAACTGACTTCTGTGAGTAGAACGCATTTGTATCCATAAAAAGCCACTTATCTGCATTTATCCACTTTATTATTAAACATATCCGTGTGGGCAGTGCGGGCAAAGCGAAACCTTGACATGTCAGCGTCGAGTTTTGCAAATGAATGGTGTCTTAATACATTCGACCGGAATGGAAAGTTGCCCCCATCCACTAAAACCGGGGTCCATGCTCCCAAAAGTATGCTTGATCCTTCAGCCAGCTCGCCTCGATTGTTTTAATTAGCATAATGACACTAGACTGCGTCTAGACAGACAGAGTCCGGAAAATCCGAGTTTATTCCTTGCTTTCACCACTCCACTTCTCCTACTTACTGATTCATGAATTACGATTTTTGCCGGCTTTTAATTCGGAAAACGAAAAATACTCAGGTTCATAAATCATGGACAAATCCGCGAAAAAATGCTGTTTGGTGCTGCTTTCCTCCAATTAAACGAAGTATAAATCAGAAATGTTTGCCCAACCATTTGGTGCAAACAATGCAATAAAAACTGTTTGCTTAGCAGGCACAAACTTTGGATATCTAATGGGAAAAAAAATAGCAGAAATGATATTACCGGGTCGGAAATTTCCCCTTTATTTACTGCCTGGCAACCGAATTGCGAATGCAGTTCCAGGAATGGCTAATCAATGCCCGAAACAATTAGTCATGAGGAGAACCTCCCGCAGTGAGAGTCAGTGAGCTGAAATTTTTAGCGGCGTGAATTTCGCAAATAGCTCACAGATACTCTCACGCACACAAACGCACACCCGGGACCTAATAATAATCATAATAATAAAATAAAAACCGCTGGCCACTTGGCCTTGGACTAGGTTGATTGCATTCTAGCGGTCAATGCCGCCGCCGGCGTCGTGAAAACGATCGCTCAGCGGCTATCTCTTTCCCGTTGCGTTTTAATTTCGTACCTCGTATTCCCTCTCGCTGCTTCTGTATTAAAATTATTTGTATTTATTTGTATTTTCGTATTTTGCAATGACAAAAGAAAAATATCGGAGAAGCCAACAAACAACTTGTTGTTGCCCATACATTTCAAAATCAACAACAGCAGCAGCAACTATTTATAAAATGCGCCGGCCTGGTCAGAGTATCTCTCGCTCGAGTGTGTGTGTGTGTGTGTGAGAAGTATCTCTGGCTGTCCCAGTGTTCGCATTACGGATATTTGTATCTGTATCTCAACCCATACGTCTATCTGTATTCGTAGCTGTAGCTGTAGCTTTTTGGTGCCCGTGCGCGACTTGCAATGCCGGAAAGCAATAGCAAACGTCGTCAGAGCGGCGTTGTGACGCCAGCCAAGCAATTCGCCACTGCCAATGACGACAGTGCTCGTCGAGTATCTTTTGGATACATTGCAAAACGAAAATAACACAACCAGATCCGCTCTTCGCCGGTTTACCTTTTAATGGCATTTGCATAACAAGTGTCAGGCCTCGCCAACCCCTTCCATAAAACCCAGAGCACCGAGCCCAAAGCCCAAGATCCCAGATTTCAGATCCTTTGCCCCACACATAAATAATTCAGATTTCAGTTTTCGACGGCTGTTTCCAGGCCACAGTGCATTCAACCGATGCCAACTGCTAAATGCGAATTGCGAATGCGAAATGCGGGAGGTTCATTCGCTTTTGGCAAATATTTACCTGCGCCATAACTACGGGCCAGTATTATTAACTGTATTTTTCCGAGAGCTACTTTCGAGTATTCTAATTAAATTTGGGCCCTCCTCTCGCCTGTTTATGTTTCCTGTTTTTTTTTTTTTTCGGCTAACCAGCAGCATCGAATGATAAATTACCACTAAGTGTGTTTGCTCGTACCTAATCGGTTTTGGATACGCTCAAGATCACGTCATCGTCGGAACAGGTTGCAATTGATGCGTCGGTAGCTGGAGAAATAAAGTATTTTACTGCTGCGATTCGTGATGGCCCGTAGAACCGCTTTCTCCGAAAGATAAGCGAACAACCTTGACGCCGTGTGCAATCGGTCAGGCCAAAAATACGATTCGGTGTGGGCATACGTCTGATTTGGCCTTGCAGTGTGCTTTGGCTTAGAGTGCTTTTGGCCCATGACTTATGGCCAGAGGTGTTGTTCAAGGCCCACTTCCGGTTCGGGCCAACCTGCATGTGGGCGCAGCAGCTACCTCAGGTGTTCGGGTATTCAGGTGTTCCACAGCTCAAATGCTCAATTGCTCAGATGCTCGGCTAGTCCGGCATGATGAATGACTGCAGCATTTATAAATATACGGAGCAGCCATCATCATCATCATAATGAAATAAGCTAAGCATAACAAATGCGTCGAAATATTTGCGACAGGTTGCAATAGCCGACAAACAAAACAGAGAACGAACAAAAAGGGGGAAAAAATTATATAAAATAGCCAAGCGAAAACATCGAGGCAAAAACTCGAGTCACTCAAAGTGCATGGCCTTGAAGATTTCGCTGCAAAACAACCAAAAAAACAAAAACCACACGGTGAATATCATAAAAGTATTCGCACAAAACACAACTCGCAAATAAAATAAAAAAAAAATATTATGAAAGCCACTAATTTGGCAGAAAGAAAAAAAATAAATGCATAAAATCTGAATAGTACCAGGGATTAACTGGCAATTTGCATCGGCTTGATGAGCATACGGAGTTTCATAAGCTGATTGATTTGTCATTAGCAGAGCCCCACCAATTAAACCCTAAATTTGTTATTAAAGAATTATAATAATTAACTCCGAAAAATTACATACAGCCCAATCGTATTTTCACCTCGTCTCAATTTTCAATTATGGTTTTTTAATCGTGTTTTAACCGGTCAAGTGGCTTTGGCCAAAATATTGATTAATTGCAGTCAAGGGGTTAATAGGATTACAAATTGTTGTTGTTGTTGGAGGTGGTGGTGGTGGAGCTGATTCTGCTGCTGTTGCGGCGACCGCACGCTAGATGGCGTGTCGGCGCGACTCGTCAACGTTTTTGACAAGTCAACAACAACGTTTGACTGCGGCGGAGATTGATGGCGAATGAGTTGGCACCTGCCATTGGCCTTTAAGCCGCTAACCGTTTGCAAATCTCTAAAGCCTGCCAAAACCTTGCCAAAATGTTTGCCTGTCGTTTGCCAGTTGGCTTTACTGGCTATACTGGATGCGGTTTCACCGCCAACCAGCGACCATTAACATGAAATCTGTTGATCTGCGGTTTCTTAGTCATTGTCATTTGCATTTCCTTAGCCATGATTTGATTACACGCGCTCATGTTATTATTTGTGAAACTCTACCGCAGCGATTGTGTGTGTGTGGCTGGCTCTTTTGTTTAGACAAAACAACACAGCACAACGGGAATTTCCATTGCACTCTAATTGCCACTGTAGCACCGCGCGGCAACAATTGCAAAAAGCTTCATCATCATTACACTGGCGCTTTTTTCTGCAGCTTTTGCTATTGGCGTCAAGCCGTCTGAGTCGAACGGCTTTTCCAGCCATTCACTATTCAGTACCCACTCTCGCATGCATTGCCGCCCAACAACCGGCTATTAGCCATCGTATGACTGTATCTGTTTATTTAACAACATGTGCCACAATTAGGCTGAGCCCAGTTTTTGTCTTACCAATATTGTTTTACCTTCTAGCGGTTATCTCGCTAGCCAGTAAGCCGGCTAATTATTGCTTTATGACTCGGAACCCTGCACCCATAAATCCCTCACAAACTAGCGCAGTAAATAATTACACAAAGACCAAAAGTCGGGGGACATTGCGTGCCATTTCCAGCTGAAAAGCGTAAATTATAGAGCTATTTATTTATGCTGCTGTTACTGCTGCTGGTTTTATTGCCCTGTGTGTGCCAGTTGCATTTGTTTAAAATGCCATTTGACAAACATCAAAGTCGTTAAATGTTACTTTGACATGTCGCGAACGTGGCTCTCTGGGGGGCATTGTGGGTGGTCGTATGGCCAATTAGATGAGTGAAATGTGGCACTGTACAGTGAACGGGGGAAAAACCCCGCTCGCAGTGCAATTTCACAATTGTGAGCAATGCACAAACGGTCGGCCAACGGAGCCAGCTTATCGCTCAGGGGAAGAAATGAGCTCTTGACCAAGTTTTCGATTCAAGTGACTGCAGGGAATATTTCGTTTCACATAGATTTGCAATTACATTAAAGTGCCCCCTTTCTTTCACTCGACGGATAAACAAAATGCCGCTCGCAGCACCGGATACGGAAATAAAGCGTCAAAGCTGGCAGGGCCACAAATAAATGGGAATCTAGTTTGCTGACACCGCACAAAGGATGCTCCGTCCTCTCTCTTTCTGGGAAAAAAGGGATCCGCTGACATTTTTCCATTCCAAGCCCCCTGCCGTTTGATATAGACATCGCATATAGACAGTTTTCCCCGCAGGTCATACGGCATATATATATATATATATATATGTCGAAAAGCCAGAGCTAAATCCTGGTCAGCAGCGCTCCCCTTATCTCTCCTTTCCTATCCTCTATTCACGGTTTCCTAGCCCTGCCCCTTTTTAGGGGCGTTGCCATGGGAAAGCATTTTGTCACCGTGACAGGTGCTTAAATATTTAAAAAGCCAAAGCTCAGTGTTGTTGTCAGGTGTTGGCCAAAGGTAAAAATAAATGATGCTTCGGTCACTCGATGAAAATGAAGGCATGGCGGGCATAGGCAAACAGGGACCAAAGAGGCCCGAAAATAGAATGTTGGGCGCGACAAAAGCGAAATGGCCTGGAAGGACCCGACTTCAGACTTAAATTCAATTAAATTCCTTCCTGGTCTGGCTGCTGAAATACAAACACAAATCGGTTCTGACAGCAGCGAGCTTCTGATTCCGATTGTGCACTTCGAGCGGCTAATGAGGCGTGACATTGATGATGACTCGGGCATGCTGGAATCGGCGGATCATTTGTAATGTGTCATGATTATGCAATATTCGTGCAACAATTACAGCGAGGCATTTGCATAAAAAGCGGACGCCCGTCAGCCGTTCGAGTGGCAATTTTCCACTCAGAAGCGGGCCAGCTAGCCGGCTGTTTTGGCCAACAGGAAGCTGCTGAGTTGGCCAAGACAGGCCAGCGTCTCTGGAGAGCTGCTGCGCATGCGCCGCCGCGCCGAGTGACAGCCCAGTTTGGACAGAAGACCAAGGACAGAGGACAGGGGACAGCGGACAGTGGAGACAGTGGACAGAGCGAACCGGCCGGCTGCCGGCGGCTGTGACAGCTGTTGATTGATGAATCCTACAGCCTACCCCCGAGGCTGCCCCACGGGTCTTCAGTCTTCGGTCTCCAGTCTCCAGTCTTCAGTCTGCCAGTCCAGCGTTCCAGTCCAAGACCTGCCTGATGTCTCTGCGATCTGCCGGCCTCTCGAACTCTCTCTCTACGCCAAAGATTGATGATGACGCAAGCCCCTGGCCGAGCTTCTCCCCGTTTTATAGCCGCGCATGTGCAATAAACACTTCTAATTGTAATTAATGAGGCGATTGTTTAGTTTTTATGTGTTGATTTTTTCTGATTTACCGCCCTGCAGTGCAGTGCGGCCCAGCAACTGTCCACCGACTAAATGGAGCATTGAACTTGAGGCGATACTAAGGTATAGAATACGTGGAAAATCGGAAGTGCAAACATAAAATACTCTTCTAAAACTACATCTATACTTTGTTTTCGTGATGATAAAACCCTGTTGAAGGGTATAGAAAACAGAAGGCATTGGCCAAGTTCTCGTTCTCATTCTCGTGCTCGTGTGCCGCTGACTTGTTTTTCGTTACATTGAACTTGATGGCCATTTTGCTCTGGCCTAGGCCCTTGGTTCTCCCTCCATTTATTTTCATCCTTTAGCCAACTTCTTGGGGTCTTCAGCTATCGACGGAGATTTATCTTAAATGCTGCGTTTACCGGGCTCTTTTCTCAGCTGCCTTTTTCTTTGCCTACCGATTCTGGCCTTTTTAGCTTCGTGTTTTCGTATATTGGCAAACACTTTTCGGCCTGGCTCAAATTAATGGCCCCGAGGTGCGCCTAATGATCCCCACAAACGACAAACGGCAAAACGGCAAACGGAGTTCGGTCCAATGAAAATGTCAGTCCAGGCGCTTTTTATTTGCTCTAGCCATGCCATGTTGTAGTCGCTTGTCTGTGGCAAGAGTACTACCAAATATGTTTAACAAAAATCAAAATAATTGCATTAGTGACGCGTCACGCCAGGGGGCGTCGGGCCAAGAAGGGGGCGTGGCATGTGTGTGTGTTGACATGGCGCTTTGCATGCGACCCGCATATAAATCCCAAATAAGTGAGGAGGAGGGGACCAACTAAAAGGGGTCAAGCGGCCGAGTAATTTCCAGGAAAGTAATAGAAACGTTTCAGGGGGCCTCCTACAGTTGCATATCGAAACGATATGCCCAATCTGCTGCACTTTCCCCCACGAATTGATGGGGCCATTGTGTTGCTCTTGTCTTGACTCTTTTGTCAGCATTAACATACGTAAGTGTCAGCTGAACGTTGCTACTGTACAGCCAGCATGTTGCTGCTGGGTCGCCGATGTTGCTGCTGTTGCTGCTGATGCTGTTGCAAGGGGGCAAAGAGGCCAATTGATTTATCGTGACAATGAGTGCAGCTCCCGAGCTTCGCTATCGATGTGTAAATTTGAATTTCGTGGCTCATAAAGCGGACAATGGAGACGGCGGTGAAAGACAAATGTGGCAGCCACAGATTGTTGTCGGCAACATGTTGCTCTTGCTCTTGCTGTTGTTGCTGCTGCTGCTGCTGCTGCAGTTGCTGTTGCAGTTGCCGCAAAAGTGAATGCCCTCGCAGTGACGTCACGAGTGCAATCCAGTTCCAGTTTCCCATTTCTCATTTCTCATTTCGCGATTCTCATTTCTTGTTTCTCATTTCTCGCCTGGCTGCAATTATCGGGGCCCCGAGTGCAGCGCGAACGATGAGCAAAATACAAAATCCAGAAGAAATATGAAAAGCAAAACAAACTGCACGAAATCAAAACAAAAGCCCGGGCAAGAGGGGCACCATCGAGTGGAACGAACTCTGTTGCACTCTACGGCTTTCAACGGCCACTGTGGGAAAGGCAATGTGCCGGGTCGACGGGTGTTGAAGTGGAACGTAGCGAATGAGCAGGCCGATCGGCAGGAACGGTGGAGGGGGCAGGAGGGGGGTGGCGTATCCGGGGGATACTACACTATACACTATACTATACGATGACTAAATGCAACAAGCGGCGACTTTCGCATTCGCATGTAGTGGTAAGCTAAAGTTGATGAGCAACTTCAATGGCAAGTGGCAGCGGCAGCGGCAGCAACTTATCTGCAGCAGCAACATGCCAGTGTATGTGGCACACGGGCATCAGCAGCTGGCTACACTGAAAGAAAAAATGATTTATCAAAGTATTATTGAACTTTAAAGTTACATATTGCATGGATTGATAACTTAAAAATCAAAATAGGGAAACGATATTTATTGAGCTAAAAAATGCATATATTTGTTTTTTAAATCATACAAATTCGGCAATTTGTTATTAAGCTGCTTTTTTCTCCGTGCTGAGGCTGTTGTTGCTGCTGTGCCGAGTGCCGAAGCACTCGCAAGTTGCACAAACATGTTGCTCACTGGCTCCGCGACATGATTCTGAGGCGCAGATATAAAACCGAAAAACAACAGCAGCAACGACCTGAAAAGCAGCAACATCGCGGATTGGGGATAGCGAGAACAAAAACAATGTTGGGCTAGGTTCCTCCGATGGGCTCCTCTGTACTCCAGTGCACTCCACACCACACCACACCACACCACTCCACTCCACTCGACTCCATCGTCATTATTATCATCTGGTTTTGGTCTGGACAATTCTCCTGCCTTCAATCCGACCAACAACTATTGTCCATAGCTGCTTATTTCAGTTGTTGCCTTTGGTTAAGGCTCTTGTCATTGTGGTTGTTGTTGCTTTAATTTAGATGCATCTCGAACAGTTTTTGTTTTTCCTGCTGGCTGCTGGCAAACATGGCCAAAGCCATGAAAAGAAACTTTCATAAGATAAACAAAAGTTATATATGCATATATATGCATGGGCACATATGAGAGCTGGCTGCTCAAAAGGGTTTTCAACCGGGGCGAATGTCCCCGGCTAAATTGTACATATTTCCCCCACTAATTGATTGCATTTTCTTTTCTTTTCAGGTGAGTTTTCCCCTCTGATGCTTGAGAATCTGGTTAACAGTAAGTCGTAAATTAAGTGATTGCCCACTCACCCATAATTCTGAGTTTCTGGGTGCGCCCCCTTTTTTGTGGAAATCACAATTCTCAATGAGACAGGAAACAAGGAGTGTAAAAATTGTTCAACCAGCTGCTTTATTCAGTTATTTCTTTTTTTTGCGAATGTTGCACTGGCATTCAACTCATTAGCTTAGGTCGCGAAATAACGCTAAAACATCGGGCACAAAGGCGGCCTGGGAGAAACCGCGTTACGCATTTTTAATTGCCAACTTGACGCTGCCAGACAAAAAGAAAAGGGAATAAATAAAGAACAAAACACCGCTGGGGCAATTAAAAAATTAAGCAAAATTTCTGCATCAGCTGATGGGTGTGTTTTCGCTGCGGAAAAAAAACCAAGCCCAGGGCAATGTCAACGAGGCAGCAGAAGAAGCCGCAGCATTTCCTGCCCAAGAATCTCCCTCTCAAAACTGGTGATTCAAAACAGGGGCGTGCTCAACAATAATTATTAAAGGGGCTTACCCGGAATATAGATTTCTACATTTCGTACATTAATCAATGAAGTTATAGTATAATATGTATCTAACGAGGACTAGATGTGATTTAATTTAACTAAAATCAAACAATTCTATTTTCATATTTCAAATAAGTAAATATAAAGCTGGGACTTTTGATATTAAATACAAGAGCTGATATACAAATTTGTCTTTAATTTTAATGTCAGTCATTTTGTTTATTTTGATTTGAACCCACGGAAACCGCCACTGTTCTTAATGTTCCAACTTCGATGTGAACGTGGTTGTGTAGCCGTAATTTATGCGCCTCTTCGACGCGCTTGCCAATTGCTTCCTTGCGCTGCGTTTTCTTTCTTTTTTCCCCATTTTTTGTTCTTTTTTTCCAAGAAGCAGCCGGCATCCAGTCATCCTACAACCGCCCCCGCGTCACATTGCAAAGATTTCTTTATTACTTGGGCACGTTCGTGGTTTTTTTTTTGCCGCTGTTTTTTTCTTCTTATTATTGCTGTTGCTCGGGGTCGAGGCCGGTCATTAATATCCACGCATGGAGTTCACTTCAGTTCGGTGGAGCACGTCCCCTCGTCGCTCCACTTCCACCCACTCCATCCCAGATTCGTTCCAATCTGAATCAGCTGTATGCATAATATTTGTTGTTTGCTGATTCTGTCAGCGTCTTGAGGATCCGCTTCGTCACTCCATCGCCGTCTTCACTGCAGCGATTCTTGTCCAGGTCAGTTCTACAAAATATGGGAAGATGCTGCTGCTGTGCTGTTGCTGTTGCTGCTGTGCTCTTGATGTTGCTGCTGTGGCTGGCATACGTGAGTGGCTTGGCCGGGCGAGATCTGTTGAGTCCGGAGCTCCAGAGGCTGCTACGATTCTGTCGCCGTTCCAGCGGAGCACGACTTATCAACTTGGTTTCTGTTTCAATAGCCTCTTTCTATAGGTTATTTTCCTCCAGCCGATGTCCATGCGACAACAATCACGAATGCAGCCCGATAATGACAATGGTAATGATGACGATGGTGCGGCTGTGACTGTGTCCCAAATGCTGATAATGATGTTTTTTTGTTTGCCGGCGATCGCGCACAATGGATCTGCACAGCCCATTTGCTATATATACTATGTACATACATGTTTACAAAACTCGGTATTCTGCCTAGAAGAACATTTTAAATAATATATTTTAGAGAGAAAAAGTATTTGGGATCATTGGTCTTTGAAACCAAGAATATTCCACCTTTTTTCCATGTCCACATATGGAACTCATTTAAAATGAGATAATCTGATCCAAACCCTTCTATTTCTTCCTGGCAAACTGAACCCTTTCCCTTCGTAGTTTTTGGGTTCGCTGTCCTTTGGTCAGGTGGCAGTGCCTTATAGGAGTTA
The DNA here is from genome assembly GCA_018153365.1 of Drosophila fuyamai. NCBI lineage: Eukaryota > Metazoa > Arthropoda > Insecta > Diptera > Drosophilidae > Drosophila > Drosophila fuyamai. Next base: position 5,238,507 of record JAECXW010000116.1, on the reverse strand, counting down.
CTAGACCTAACCAGCTAGCTGACCATTTTCCTGCTGCCCCAGCTCGGACTTAATCTTGGCCGGGTTGTTGCTTTTCCACTGCTGCTGCCACTATTGTTGCTGTCTTTTTTGACCGGCCGGCCGGCATTATATCTCATTACAGAGATCAGCATAAATAAGCAGTGAGCACGCCGCACCACCAGCTCGGCTCCTCCGACATCATCAACAAAACGGCAGAGGAAGGGGCAGGGGCAGGGGCAGAGGCAACAACAGACAACAACAGCCCACAGCCGGAGGAACGAACGAGCGATTAAGCGATACATTCAGCCATGTTCGTGTATTCCCCACAGAGAGATGGGGCAGGAGAATGGGGCATGGGGCATGGGATGTGGATTGGGGCAGGGTGAGATGGGGACACAGATGGAGAAAGGGCAGAACGCTTGCGTACTCGCCGAGGCAATTGAACTCGATTGCAGCGCGTGAAGGTGGACATGACGATCCCGTTCTCCACTTGGCTCCTCCTCCAGTACCCCACACCCCCCCCCCTCTCTACATATATACACATCTACCATTCGCGATCCCGGGTAAAATAGAATTTGTTATTGTTGTTGAGGCAGGGCAGTTCCTTGACCACATGCGTCATCATCATCGCGTTCGCCGTGTGCAAAAAACATGATCATTACACACACAGCGCGATTCCCGATTCCCGATTCCTGGACTGGACATGGAGCTGCTGCCGCTGCTGCTGCTGATTCAGATTCAGCATCATCAGCTTCGGCTCTCTGGCTCCGGCCTCATAATTCCCATTCCAAGCCCATTCCCCTCAGCATCGCTCGTTCAGGCGTTTTTAATGATGCGTCAGAATATTGTTTACGCATCATTTTACATGTCGGCAAATGGGAATGGGTTGCAGTTGCAACTTGCAACTGGCAACTGGCAACTAGCAACTTGCAACCTCATAGATACACTCTGCCGGCGAGACTTTGTGTGCTGCCCCGGAGGCAAGTGCTGAATAGATGCTGCTTTTATTCTCCACTAGCTCGGCTATAAAATTATGAAACCCCGTCTGCAGAGAGGTTTGCCAAATTCCATCGTGATGTGTGCATTAAAGCACGAATTAGCCGCCGGTTATGGCTACAATGTTGCCTGCCCAACTTCGACTATCCGGCAGATGCATTGCCATCCTTATTAGCCGGCAATTTGTGCCAAGAAGAGTATCGAATGAAGCAAAAACAACAAAAAAGGATCAATGCAAATGCAATAATCCCTGCTACACTGATAAAACCCCAAAAGTGCAAGTTTAGAATTTATGATTGAGCTCTTAGCTAAGCCCTCTTTTTCCACCAGAAGCTCGAAAGTAATTCCAATGAAGTTTTCCTACCCAGGGTTGCCAGTGTGTGTGCTGCCCAAGGAAGAAGTGTTGCCATGGCGCCGGGTGCAAACAATATCGAGGTGAATGTGCAACAACTAGGAACTGCACTTTGTTTACATTTCTCCTGCTGTGTTACTTTTCCCCACTTTGGCATTTATGCTTAAGCTTCTGCTTATGCTACGGGTACTTTTCCTCCTCCTTCTGCTCCTGCTGTGTTGTTGTTGTTGTCCTGGCTGTGGAAATTAAGCGAAAAACTTGTCAAAGGCATGTCCTGCCCTGCACCACCGAACCCGCGCAACACCCGCTTGCACCTCGCATAAAGTCAAGTGCGGCGGGCGGGGGAAAAGCAACTTTTCTATCCCAGCCCTTCGGTGCCGACACTGAGAAAAATAGGGCGGTGGGTAACAAACTGGGTTTCTTTTTATAATACATTCCGATTCTTTAGATAGGAATTCTTAATTCAGATCCTAGTATATGATCAGGAAATATCATCTTTTTAATGTAGGTAATGTGTTCCAGACTTAACACTTAATTATAGTCTAAGCACTTACCTTTACATTAATCTTTAAATTGTAGATGTTTAATAGAATTAAATCTTAAATAAAAAAAAATAATAAAAAAATAGATGTTTATAACATATTGCTCACCAAACAATATCTACTTTAGATAAACTTTCCAACCAACCTTACACAATATAGATAAAACCAAGCAACTTTCTTTTAAAATTTAGATGAAGTGTTTTCTTTGCAGTGAGTTACTACTGCTTACTTCCCCTGTTTTATTTTTGCCTAGGTTGACATGCAATCCCAGGTACATGTGGAGAGTTCCCTGCCGATTCTTAACTGGGTTCAATGACATACAGGATAAGAAACAGCAACATCGGGCAGCCTACAATCCACCACCATTCACACATACATATGGTGTATATACGTATGCATGTATATATACTTATATATATATATAGAACAACAACAACCGGCATTAACTTAGCTGGGGCAAGAGCACAAAACGTAAACGTTGCAAAAAGGCGGCAAGCAAAGACAAACCCGAAAACAAAGCCATGGCTAAAACGTCCAGAAGCAGGAGCAGGCCAGAAATGGGTAGGACTAGGACGATGATGATGGTGATGGTGATGGTGTGCAGGGAAAGGGCCAGTAGATCCATGCTGCACTTGAGGTTAAAGGCAGCCAGTAACCGAACCAAACCGAACCGAAGTGGAGTGGAGTTGAGTTGAGCTGGGGCAAACCTGTGTACAAATACTCGACATGCACGCCGCCGCCCATTTGCCACTCCACTCGGTATCCTGTTTGCCTAGGCCCGCATCCCCATCCCCATCCCTGTCCCCTTATCCTCATCCGTAACCCCCATATGTTCGAGTTGAATGGATTCCTTTTGCTTCGGCAGCCAGGCTTTTCTTTCTGCATTTTCGGCGAGGGCGAATTACGGCAGGACCTTTTGCACTGCCATTCCCTCTCCTGTTTTCATTGGCCTTACCCAGATTATTAAAATTCCTGCAATATGAAAAGAGTTCAATAAGGTCCAGAATTCCAGATCGAATGTATGAATAGTCGGCAAGAGGAATCGCAAAGCATACAACCAGGGGGCCGATGAAAAGTCTGCTTAAATAACCATGCCGGTTTACCTAAGCCGGCTCTCCTGCTGATTCAATCCCTACGCCTTGACTTATTGCATTTCTCCTAGCGACCGCAAAAGGTTGGCAGGACAACTTGGGGGTGCTGATTCAGGGCTCCATTTAAGTTCTCCCACCCGCAGAACCGTTGGGGAAGGGGTGCTTAAATAAAACATGACCATTACCGCTGCATATTAAATAATATATTGAACCGGCCATTAGCTGAGATCGACGCTCGCTGCATTTTCATAACAAAACAATTTACAAAAGGCCACGGCACAAAACCGGAAATCCTTTCCAACTCGCATATGGCACGCAAAACGAAGGCAACTTTTCCACTCACCAATGTTGCCGTTTCTGCCGTTTGTTTGTTGCTGGGTTAGGTGCCCCGGAGCAATTGTTACTGTTGCTGTTGCCGCGGAAAATTGCCGCTTTTAATATTACCTTTTATTTTGCAATTTTTGCCTTTTTGTTGGAGCCTTTTGTAATAATGCAGTGCGCATGTAATAGGAGCCAGGTGCCAGGGTGCCGAGTCGCCTCCATGCATTTATATTCGAGTTCGTATCCATTCTCGTATTCCCCGTTGCAGCAATCATTTCCACCTAACCGCCCGCCTGCTGTTGTCATCTGCCACAATTTGTACGCTGTTATTAACTGACATGCTTGCCAGGAGGATTTTTTATTTAATTTTCAACCTCCGCCACCGGGTCCGATTTTCTTTTTTGTTAGTTTGTATTTTCCGTTTCAATATTAATGGCATGATACTTTATAGCGCTTGTCAATTGGCGAGGGCGGTAAAAATGAACCCAGTTCGTATTTGCCTTCCCGCATCGATTAATTTTAATAATATATTCGGCGCACCTGCAATCGGGCATATGCCCTCCCTATATCTGCTTCTATATCTGGAGTGAATTTTGAAGTTTTCCAATCAGACGTTGAACTGGCAAAATACGTACATGCTGATCGGCGAAGATAAGGGACGATTCAGCCGAAGTTTACTGCGCTCCTATCTGACTTTGACCTTCAGTTCGGAAAAACTGCGTTTCTGCACCGGCTGACTTTGTGCTTAGAAACGGCAGAATTGAAAGTAAGCCAAACTAATCCCCCGCACATCACAGAATTCTATACATATGAAATTTCAAAAGCAGAGCCAATCAAACAAAGAAACTTATCGCAAACCCTATTAAATGGGGTGAGGGTCGGGGGGGGGTAGAGGTCTCTTATGGAATCGCAGGAGCGGAAGACCTTTGGCAGACTTCTTGGCAGCCGGCGAGCAGTGGGTAAACAATTGGAATAGTTCTGTTTGCTCTTCGCTTTACAATGCAAATTGTTCGTGGGCTGTCTTATCAGTGGCATGCCATAAAATAGATGTTTTTATATGCACTGAAAAACTCAAGCACTCGCATGACAGAATGTTTATATTTATACCTTATTGTTAAATGGAAATGGAAGTGGCATTGAAAGCAGTTATGGGGTGGGGCGAGTTCATTGTCATCAAGGTCGTTGCGGCACTTTTCGTCAGTCGAGTGTGAAAATCGGTGCTTAGACTTAGGAGTCTACTCTCGCCACATGAACTTTGATAAGCTCATCCAGAACGGCGAAAATAATGGACTGATGCCAGACGAAAAATCGCAAACGCAAACGCAAATAAACCGCAGCCACTTTGCGCGAGTTCATTGCACTGGACATGTGCAGTTCACACTACAATTAACTGCGTTAACATGCAAATTAAATTTAGTTTAATTAAATTATAAACATTCAAATCGCAAAGCGAAGAGTCAATGCACTTGAGGCTCAAAGAAATTTAATTTAAAACGAAACAAACAGCAGGAAAAACAAATCAAAAACGATACGCTACGAATCGCGTTTGAAACGTAAGGTGTTCGATGCGACCGTCTCTTTCTTCCACCCTCCTGTTATCTCTTTCACTTAGCATCTTACTACCTTACTCGCTCGACCCAGCCTAACCTTTCAATATTCTCGAAAAAACCGTATTTAAGTGTGTTTAATCTTCTGATAAGGTTTCATTGACTCGCTTAGGCGAAAACTGCAATTAAAATGCAAAATTTTGCACAAGCGGGAGAGAGAGTGAGAGAGATGGGGCGAAGGTGTGCGAAAGAGAGGGGCGATCGGCGGCAAGCGGTTAAAGATTATTTACGAGCCGTTTGTTAGTCACGTTTTTGCAGCAGACGTTGCCCAGGGTTCACTTGATTCGAGTGACCGGCAAACACGGCAAATGCAAAAACAACAGCAACAGCCCAATAAAACATATAGTATTATACAGTTATAGTATAGTATAACATCAAAAAGTGAACGAGGCGCAAAAAGTGAAGCAAAGCAAACGAAATGGGACAGAAACAAATCAAATCAAATGACACAAAAATGGCAATTTGCAAGGCAAATGGCATAGAATGGACTGAAATGGGAACCCGAAGAATTTCCTTATAGAGGTCATTGCTGATACGTGCTTGCTCTTCCATTCTCGTGTTTTTTTCACCCTGGAACCCAAACCGTTAGCTTCAAAATGACCTTCGATGTCTAGACGTATTTGACAAAACGCAAAATACAGGCGCACGCTCCAAAAAACACACTCACACAGATACTCAGACACAAATAATGCGTGATTCTGTTGAAAACTCATGGAGTTTATTCAACTCGCCCCGTGGGCGGAAAAGTGGGTGTGGTGGGTGGCGGAATTTACGAGCGTGGCAAGGACACGACCCCGCCAGTTTCACTTTTATCGGTGGCAGCAATTAGTGGCAGCCAGATAAGGGAATTACTCAGCCGCAGCCATGAAATGTTTGATGTTTATAACTCTTATGCGCCGCCAGCCAAAACTAAGCCCTCCGACTTTTAAGCCCAAACTTAAACTTCCCTAAACAAAACAATAACCAGCCAAATCCTTTTCCAACCCCCTACCACCGGTGTTAATGTTTGCCTAGTCCGCTGCCAGCGGGGCTTTTTATGATTTAAGATTTAACTTTTTGCCCTCGGTGCGTGCCAATGACACAATAAAAGTTGCCACAGGCAACGCAGCCTTGGGGGATCCTTGGAACGAGCCACTCGCACGCAGGTCCCGAATCGCAGACGACAACGCACCTTGCCGCCTTCGTCTGCCTTCGAGCCATAAAATTGCTGGGAAGCGGGGATTCAGACTGGGCTGGGATAACTCATAGCTAAAACTTGCTTGAGAGAAAGGAAAAACAAAGAGGAAATGTGGCTAGCAGACTCGAAGATTGAGGCACGACTTTTAATACCTTACTGAATTCATAGAAAGCAAGATTGTTTTTTTAACCAATCGTTAAAAAGTTAGTTTAATAACAAAAGAATTTGTATTTAATATTTTTGAATGACACAAAAGCACATTAATAATTTCAAACACTTAAAAACTGAAGATATAAACACAAACGTTGAAATATTGTATTTTTTTTATTAAGTTTTTCAAATTATTAAAACCCTTATTCTTCTCGAATGGGGTCTGAAGCAAATTTAAATGTTAAATGTTGAATGAACTAGGAATTCTATTTATTTAAATGAATGGCATGTTTTGTAAAGGACTATTTCAGAACTACCCATGCTTCTGCTATAGGGCGTAAAAAGTGCGTGAGCCGGACTCGTTCAATGACTTTGGCCTGGTCTCGTGCCCCGTCTCCTGACTGCCTTTCTATGTGTATCTCTCATTATTTTTGTTTTGGCCAACTGGCTCAGCAGGGCAGCTGGTGCACGAGTTCCAGCCTCCTTGGCCCAGTGTCAATGGCAGTCGCGAATCGAGGTTGTTGGACCCTCGGCCAGGGCCAACACCAACGCAGAAGTCCTCGCACTCGGCCTTTTCGGCGAAGCCCCATGCTGAGCCATATTTTTAGCCTACTTTGCGGCGCTGACCCCGCACGGGCGCCCAAGTATATTTAGAGGTCAATTATCTCGGCCGGGGGGCAATGGCAATGGCAATCCATCACTGGCCAACGCCCGTGCGTATGCAACGCTTTCTGCGGCCCACTCACCTCCGGCTAATGATGAGTAATTTCGTTTCATTTTCAGTCGGGCCACGAGCATCTTTAATAACAATTACGATGACCGAAGTAGCGGGCTGATTTAATCGCAAGCCTTTACTTTTTTCGGCGCGCCAAGGTAGATCGATGGGTGGTTAAGGGGGGAGGGGGCTTTGCGGCGGTGTGGGTTATTCAACTTTTGATTAATGGCGGCGCATGCATGACAAATGGCTGACGCGCACTGCACTTGTAATTGTTGCTGCCCGCCATCTCCGCCAGTCATTCAATTAACTAAATTTACAGCTCGGTCCCGCCATCTTAGTCATGCATTCGACTTCGACTTTTGTTTTGGGCGCTCTCAATTAAAAACCCAATCCGATTTCCCAGAAAAGCGACTTCCCATGCAATCCTGCAACTGGGCAGTAATTAGCCGCAGTTAACACGAGCAATTAGGGCTAACCGTAGTAATGGCAGTTCGTGAAATCATGTCAATGCCTCGCACTTATCGTTAATCAACGGCCGGCAAACATGAAAATGGCAAAGAGAAAAACCCGGGCCAAACACTCGCATTTGCCTGGCGATAGGGATCAGAAAGAAAATGCAGTGCATATTTAGGCAATCCGCAGTGGCACTCTCAATTTGTTTGCTCACGAAAGTCGGCTAGCAATTTGACCCCGACATGGTAAACTTGGAAATGGGAACACGAGGCTATCTCTCTGCTTCTTTTGTCCTTGCCACATGCGAAAAGTGGGTGGTTGTGAGTGGCATTTGTGTGTCTGTGCCACTTTTTGACAATTTCCCCTGGCCTCAGTGTGAGCAGCGTTCAATGTCAGCGAAAATAGCAGCAGAATATACCACGAAAACCAAAATACCTGGATAACTTTTCCCCAAAAACCTAATATATTTAATTTCATTAAGCAAGAAACTTTTTTAGCAAATTTTCATGAATTCCACACCCCTTGTCTCCTTTCAGGTGAGTGCCATGAAGTCTATTAGCCCGCATATTGGCTTGACCACCACCCAAACTGTAAGTTAACTTTTAAACCGCTTTCGAACAGCCAAACATTTAATGCCCAAAGCTACAATAACAGAAACAAAAACGAGGAGCACTTCAGCTGAACGGAATAAAAAGTACAAAAATGTAAAATGAGGTTTACAAAGTTTGTCGTAAAAAAAAGAGGCATTGAATGGTTAACGAACGAAAATCGACCCATTGAGTGAAGCCAAAAAGGCAATTTAAGCGCCTTTTGTGCACATCGCGCATACGCCGCGTCTGCCCGGCTGCAGGCACAGACTTTTTGAGTCCCAGCCAGACGGAGCTGGAGCTGGAGCTGGAGCTGGAGTACAGGTTGCCATTCGGCCTGTCCCCGGTCATTACGAAAGTTATTCATGCGAACTGTTTGCCCTGGCCATTACATCAGGCGGACTGGACTGCTGGTCTGGTGGATTGTTGAAAAAATGCGGAAATTTCGGCACTGCCTTTCGGGCAAGGAAAATTTATGAAAATTGCCATGTGCCGGCCAGAGCTCGACTAGATCGCTCGACCTCCCCTTTTTTATTCACTTTCCCTGTCAATTGTTTCGAATGAGGCAGCTGGCTTGGCCGTTTATTTGGCCTGGCCATTTGCATTCCGCTGTTTTCCATGTCCAGCAGTTGTCAACTTGTCAATGCAAATGTTTCGCCATGTCCACTCGACAGATATTCTATCTATCAGCGTTGAATTTCAATTAAATTTGGCTGGCTGTTCGATGGCTAAGTATATAAATTGCATTCGACCGATATCGTATTAAATTGGGGTCGCTCTCCTGGGTTTTCCAACCCCTAAGAGTGGATACTATGTATTTGGGGAAACTTGATTCCCCGAAACGCATTTAGCCACCCCTGTTCGGGCCAAATTATGACAACTCCAGTTGACTCCGCCGAGTCACGAACCGCTCGTTCGCATATCAAATTTCAATTGCCCAACATTGGAAAGCCGCAGAACAACATAAATAAACCAGTGGAGGGACAGGGAATAGAAATACAGCCAACCACAAGCTAATTGAATTAATTAAGAAGCGTGTATTATATTACCAAAGACAAGACGGGGGCAGATGATGATAAAGCAAAATTAATCAGGAGCCAGGAAGAGGGAAATCGCCAAGCTCAGGTCACGACCAAAGCCCCGCTAAGCTATGCAGGATTATTAAAATGATTTAAGCTGCCAAATTGCTTAAACAATATTTTCTTTTCCTTTTTCATCCTCCCCACTTTAGCTTCAGCATTTAGTTTGGGGTTATTGTTCGGGTCAATAGCGAGGATAAGGGGGTGCGACTCAAGAGGTAAAATAAAGAAAATTATAATTAAAAATCTTCCGGCATTTGGCATTTTATCTAAACAGGAAGCTGGAGGCAGCCACAGAGTGGAGTTCAGGAAAAGCGAGAAGAAAAGAAAAGCCCGGAGGCAGGCAACGGAGAAAGGGGCGACACTTTCGCCGGAGTCCTTGCCGCATAATGAAAAGTCTTCCGAATTGGGTCAGGCAAGAAATTAAAAAGCCAGCCCGGATTCTGGGGGAAAACAAAAGGAAAAGTTAAGAGGGAAACTTCAGCTTAAAGCTGCTGCCGCTATCATTCGCAATTAGACGCGTTGACACTTGCTCGGGCCTGACTTTGCCAACTTTTGGCAGCAGGCCAGTCGAAGAGTGGCAAGTTGGGAGCAAAAAGTTCAGTCGGTTATCCGCCGGAGTTGCCTGCCAAATTGGTGCTCAAAGTGGGAGCATCTGCCCTCGTGGAGTGTGTGCAGCAAATTGAATATTTAAATCCCGCACTCAAATCCTTGCATGCTTCAAATTGAAAAGCTTTTCCCCCATGCCATTCATAAAATATGCAAAGAAAATAGAATGGAAACAAAATTATGTTTAATGCAGCTTTTTTCTATGTTTCGTTGTTTTTCGCCCCACATTTTTTTTGTTTTTTGGGGAAATAGAAATTGCTTTCAAATTTGCTTACATTTTTTATTTTCCTGCTCCGTTGGTTGTTTTTCCTGCCTTTTTTCACTTGGTCTGCGTGCGTGTTCAATTTGCAAGTGCAATGGAAATGGAAGTGAAATTGAAATTCACCCTGCCTGCGGGTGTTTCCGTCTCTGTCTCTATCTCTCTATCTGTCTCTTTTCGCAACGTCTGGGTCTGAAGTTGAGTTTTTGGTTTCTACTTTGTTGCGGCTGTTGTCGCTGTTTATGCAACCTGCAATTGGCAATTGGATTTGCGAGTCTTGCACAATTTCTAGTCCGACTCAAAACTTTGGAGCAGCCGTTGCCGGCGGGCACTGAGTTGGGATACGAACTCGCTCATATATAAATAATCACCGGGGTCCAAAGTTTATCCTTCGATTTGATTGCCAAGCCCCCGACTTTATGTAGCAGCAGGGCGAAAGTGTGCCAAGTCCACAATTCAACTCGAAGGACTTTTGCGAGCACTTTGTTGGCAAGTTTTTAGCAGCTTTCAGCGTTCAGCTACAGCATTTGCCTAAGTCCGTATTAACCCATTTTTGGGCCGAATGCATAAGTTGGCTTACCTCTGTTCGGCTTAGGACTCCAACATGTTGCACACTCCACTCCCATAAGAATGTGCCACCGCTATTTCGGCGACACTCGAAAGCCGATTGCCGCCATGTCTAATTTGCTGGCCATAAGCAGCTTACCAACTTTCCCCATATTGAAACGCCGTTTTAAACACACACAAGGCTCAGACCTTCCCTTCGCTTACCTTCTGCCACATTTAGAGCGTTCCTTTTTTTCTGCTTAAACGACAACGACAACTTTTGAGTGGCGCATAATACCTGAAAAGTAATGTGAGTCCCCTCCCCCCTCCTCCGCCAGCCGATATCTGCTGCCCTTGGGGAAATGATAGACTCAAACGGCCATCGCAACCCGAAAAGCTTGGCCAAAACTGCTTTTCGTCCCGGCAAGTTGATTATACCAGTGGACTTTTTTTTGGTCATTTGAAGTGTTCTTCTACCGTTTTGCGCAGTTTTCCTGTCAGTCTCCCCCTTCTGGTGGAAAATTATTAGATGGACATTTTTCCGGCGGCACGTGCCCCTCCAACCAGAAAGGCATCAAGTTTTTTGTCAGGGCCAGTTTACGAGGGGATTGCCTTTGGGGGCCAAATTGAAATGTGCCTCGGGAGAGTGAAATGGTCTTCAAATGGTCGAAGGGCCTGAAATATGAGCCCGCCGTATTGGGGAAAACTCCTTACTGCTCGGCTTAAATTGAGTCATTTTCCAATTTACATCGCTGAGACCGAGGCATCGGACCAGTGCAGCATAAATTCCAGATACAGGACGACATCGCCCGGGGCCGAAAAGTACACACTGATACACCCGCCAGCACAGCCGTGCTCTATATATGCATCTCGAGTGGGGTACATGGAGTCGAATACGCTTGACCTGGTTTAGTTCTGCATCCCCGACTCAAATGGCAAATGGCAGGGACAATCCTCCTCGTTTGCCACCCATTTTCCCCTGCCTTGCAGCATACATAAATTTCGCCAAGTACAGTTACTGCCATATGTATGCTCGCAGGCCTTGATGCCATTGTTGTTGGCGTTTTTGTTTCGGCAGCCTGGCAATTGCAATTTCGCAAGGTCACCCAGGCGCAAGTGAATTCCCCCTCCGCCACCTCTTTATTTGTATATACACATATATATATTTATATATGTATATGTATATCTGATGCTCTGTGACCCAGTTACTGGGACCCCTGGCTTACTGCGCCTGCATTCGGGCCCGCAGTTTCTGGGTCAGCCATGGCAGTACAGTTTAAGCCGGAGACAAACGCAGCTTCCACTCGGCCAAATGGCAATACCAGGCGGGCTCAAATGAAAATAGATGAGCTGACCCTGCCCACCCCATAAATATTGTTCACTTACACGGAGAAAAAATGGGTGACTTTAACAACACATACATATATTCAACAGTTCTATTTGTAATATATATTTATATGTTTAAACTTATTTTAAAGTCGCAAAAATAGGGTTTTTAAAATATTTTAGGTGATTGCACTACATAACATTAGCTTTGATTTAGACTTAATATTTGAATGAATCAATAATCAATATAAAATAAAATAGCTTTAAAATGTTATAAATTTCAGAATTAAATGATTTTAATGCTATCAGTATGATTAAAGCTCGATTATTATTATCACCTTAAATCGCCTGGGATATTCCATTGTTTACTGATATTAATGAGACTTGAATCAATGTTGAAGATAGAATGTTTAAAAAGTTATTAGGCACCAAAGGAGATAAGTTTCTTCCCCTGCGCGTTTCAACATGTTTTTAGCTATACTTGATGAAGGTACAGTCGAACTGTATGTGGTAGGCTTTCCGCCTGTCACAAAGTTTGACATTTCCCCCATAAGCCAATTACTTTTTAGGACTAACGTCCAGTCTTTCGGCCCCCACTGCCCACATGCCAACCACACATCTTGTTAAAGTCCGTGTTGATTAGGACTGTTCCGCCAAGAAGGAGGCAGGACAATCCATGTTGGGCGACGGCAACCCATTCAAGCTCCATTTGGCAATTACCGCAGCAATAAAAGTCAACGGCAAATGCAGCCAGCCACACATTTTATTAGCAGCAGCAGAAGCGGCAGCGGCAGCCCTTGTACAATTTACGTGTGTCAAATAATAATTTCGTTGTCCTGGCCGCTTATGCTTATCTTTGGGACAAGTGAAAATCCCCTTTCGGCTGGAGCGGGTCGAAAATTTACATTTTACAATTTACGAAAATTTTTATGTCATAATTGGATTCTGTGGGCCATTGTGTACTGCCTTCCCGGCTGAGAGATGTGACAATGAGCAGCGTAGTGATAACGGGTGGCGAAAGGAATGGGGCTTTAAGTTGGGGTTGAACGGAATCTCCTGCGGTGGCCATTAACTTGGCCCGAGGACGCCAGCCTTGTAACTCGAGCGTTTCCACTGATAAGGACTTTAATGCCCTGAGGGTGTCCTGCGCTATGCTGTGGTAAATTGAGCGTGGCCGGATATTGTCGTCGCTGGCACACATATACCTACATACAAATAGTGAAAATTAGATGATGGCGGGGGGTGGCAAGGCTGTGCTCTAAAAACGCACCACTAAACTCATTTCCACTTCCTGGTTGTCCAGTAACTAAATCATTTGTAAAAGACTATGGCAAATTGAGCACAAATTTATGGCTTCAAGGACCCAGTGTTGCATACTCTCAGGCTGTCCTGCAATTTCCCATAGTTGTTTCCTGTTTGGTCCCTGTTTTCTGCACTCGCTCTATTGCAGGCCATTTCGTTTGATCTAATTTGGTGAACGTAAAAATGTAAGCTAACGTGAGCTACACATTCAAGTTGGTTTGAGTTTTGGCAACATGTTTCCCCTCAAATGAACACAAAGTCGCCTTCAGTGTTCACGAACTTTTCGCATAAATTTTATATACGAAACGTGTTAGCATCTGCACAGGGAAAAAAGGTTTCAAATTTGTAAGATCAAATTGGGCTGGATATTAGAAAATGTGTCATAACCATATTCATTTAATAGACAAAGATATAAAAAATACATGAAGTACTTGAACGTAAATGTTAAAATTATAATAGCAAAGCCAAACATGATTAGAATTTTTCCTCTGTGCATTTATGGGATGTGCACAACCCTTAAGCCGCGATATCTAGCCGTTTGGGCCATGTCAAGAACGAGTCGGTTATTGTGCTTCTGTCTGCCCGCTCAAAATATCAAAATCAACGCCATTGTCATATTTGCTGAATGAGTGAACACTCAACCTCAATTTCAGCTTCCATCGTTGTCGTTGTCAGCCTTTTTCCAGCTCTTTCCCCGGCTTTTCCCCCCTCTTCGAACCGCCGGTTTCCCAGCGGCAATGACAATTTCGCGTGTGTTTGTCACATCAGTTATGCATGTGTGTTTGAGTTTTCATATATTTATGACACTCCACTCTGTCACTGTCTGCGAGCGCGAATTTAAATGCGAATGTGACTGTGTGCGTGTTTTTATTTAAACGCAATCAAATTAAGGGCTCAGCAAATTGGCAAGGCCATCAGCAGTATGTAATCAACTTTTCAAATTTTCTCCCGAAGGTTAAAATCAAATGCGAGATACAAAATACGAATTACCAAACACAACATTCCACTATTCAACCCTATAAAACCCCAATTTGGTTTGCAACTCGTTACAAAAATAGCATTTCCAAGTAAATTTACTGTGTGGGTGGGCGTTCTGAACTGATGAGGTTGATAAAGTCAACGGGAAGTTTGTTGAAAGCTTCACCCTTATCCGATGTGACCCAATTTTCTCGCTGCCTGTAGACACAGCGATAAGACTTTAAAATCAACCGCTCACATGCAAAAAGCTACGAATTCGATTTGCGGCAAGTCGTACTATATACATAATAAATACTTGGAAGATACACCCCGCAATGCAAATTGCCATGACGAACTTAGGCGGCTTTAATGGCGTGCAAAAAAAAAGAAGTTAAGAAATGAAAATACAAAAAACATAAAACGTCCTGAGCCTTCAGGCAGAAACATAATTTCGTTGCCTACTTTGGAGGGCTGACTTTAATGGCGGATGGGCGTTGAAATGTAAACGGTGCCGTGAGTGCAATTTGAGTTTGCCACGCATTAAGCCCTATTAGGGAGCTAAGGCAAACCTTTCATGTCTGTTATTAGCCACGAGGCGAAAAGACGCCAGATGCCTCTAATGCTTGGCACACATTTCTCTGGGCCATAATGCCCTATCCCCACATCGATACAACGCAATTTGTGCTATTTTCTGTCGCCAGTGTGGAGTCAATAATTTATGCTTCTGCTCCATTTTTCGTGTCGGGAGTTATGTTGGCCTTCCATTGACCCAATTTTGCTAACAGTGCTCCCGTCCCCCATTTCTATGCGCTCTCTCTTCGCGTCCGCTCTTTTGGCTCTCTTTTTCCTTGGCCTTAACTCTCTTTCGCTGTTAGGACGTGACCGCTCTTTTTGGCCTAGTTTTGGGGCAGTTAACAGCGGCAACTTGGCTCTCAGCGAGTGACGTTTCATGTGGCACGGACAGGGACAAACTCAGAGAAGAGAGAGAGAGCGGAAAATACAGGGGCATGGCCACCCCCTCTGAGGGAAAACTCGGAAGGGGGTTGTTGCATATATACACCACTATATACTGTTGACCCAATTTCGAGGCTGTCCTTCCACAGCTGTTCTGATTTCGGTTTCGATTTCGGTTCGCATTTCCGCCTTGTGTATTTTCGGCCCAAGACCCTGGGGTTTGGGGATGTTTATGCTTGCCGCCACCGGGAATGGGAAATGGGGAAATGGGAAAACTCCAAGATGAACAGTGTGGAGCAGAGTCAGCGACAGAGGCAGAGAGAGCGCAGGCAAACGGGAAGATTTTTATTCACCCCACGCACGTAGTTTGCGTGGGTGGGTGGGTTTTCCCCAAGATGTGTGTCCTCCTCGGCTGGCAAGTAAATTTTCATTGAATGCGAGGGCAATAGGATATTGCATGGCAACGCAGGAATTCCACTGATAACGTTAAATGTATCGATGGCAGGCGGGGAATTATTAAGTCCACAAATTAATAAGGATGTGCTGGCAAAGCTGAGCCGATCAAGTTCCATTTCGAATCAGGAAATATCTGCTCAGCCAGCTGGGCCTCGTTCCGGTTAAAGTCTTAAGTAAATACGCTTGAAGTACGCCCCCGAGTAAATACAAATATACGCACTTATACTGGAGTATATATGTATATATATAGATATAAAATGTAAGTTAGAAGCAGCCTGGAAAACACCCCCACTTTCTTGCCAATCTTCCTCAAAAAGCCTTAAAGAAGATTCATGTTGTGCCGCCCACTCACGTTGGCTATTTGTGTATGTTTGCCCGGACCCGGCTTTGTGCCCGCTGTTTTTCCTGCCAAATCAGGACGCAGTGCGGTAGTCATTGCCGCCGTAATACGCACTCCTGGGCGGGGGTGGAATTTTATTTTCTCATCCGCCCGGCCGGAAAGTTTGCCAGCTGGAGTTCTGTGCCGGCGAATGGTTTTCTTTCATTAGCAGACAAGCGTTTACCCCCGCCGTCGGTCGCCGTTCCTCATTAGAGCCGGATAATTAACACGCACCACTACACGTGCAACTCAAAGGGACATAACTCAAGCTGCTTTAATTTACTTTTGGATTCGAGTGACTTGGCAGGTGGCAATAAATACCGGGGGGGGGGCGCGGGAACGGTCTAAATTGATAGCACAAAATCATTTCGAACTTCTTTGCACCTTAATTGAATATAATTGCAAAGCAAATGGCGGCGTCGTCAGCTGGGGAATTGAAAATTACGCATACGCAGCGTTTGACAAACGAGCTGCCGTGCTTATCTGCCGTCGAACAAAATCGAGGCATTAATAAACCCCTTCAAACATTCAGCATTAAGATGCCAGTCACGCAGGCGACCAACTCCGAAAAACTGCAAACGGCGAAGGCAAGCCGGCTTACAAACATTCACATCTGGCAACAATGGCGTGTGTATTCGCAGGTCCTTATTTATGAGCCAGGATATGCCGCATATCCTGGCCCCAGAAGTCTGGCCGCAAACGAATTACGGCCGCCCACTAATTGCAGCAAGTTAAAACGAAAAGTGTGTAGAACTTTTCGCTATTCCCTTTTAGGCCGTTAAGGCTACACTGAAAATAATTGGTATTACATTAGATGAGGATTAAAAAACATGAGGCAACATATATAGTATTTATGTTAAAATGATAATATTGAAAGAAGAAAAGTTTCAATAGCAACTCACAATATCCACATGCCTAATATGAACAAATATTAAAGTACGTAAACTTACGTAATTTAATTACAATTTCCAAATTGTTCACTGTGTAACCATTTGCGTAGATGCGTGCCAACCACGTGCTTTAACAATTTACGCCGCTTAAGTAGAGCAGGATATTTATGTTTATGATTACGTTGCGGTTCGCAGACTCCTTCCCAAAAGGCATTCAGGCTTTTCTCGCTTTTCCTTCCATTTCCTGTTCACATCTCACATTACACATACGCCGTGTGCGCCCTCCGTGAATTCAGCTTAAGTGGGCCAAATGGCGGAATAAGGTCCCTCGCCGCACACCAACTGCAATCCACAACAAATAAAGTTCGCTAGCAATCTCAAACCACAAAGTTGTAAACAAATCGTTAATCATTTGGTGCACAAGGCCAAAACGAGGAACCAAAAACTCAGTTTTCAATTTGTTCAGCAGTCGCACAAGGACAACAATTGCCAGCACAAGGACGCAATCAGTTGTTTGCAGTGCCACCAAAACTGTACCGTATGTGTGTAAATATATGCAGTTTATATAGCTGGTGTGTGTATATAGTGAGCCAGCATGTTTAAAGTGGGTCAATTGCCGCAGCGCAGTGCTAACCTTCAGCATAAAAACGCAGCATAAATGCAGGCGCACAAAAAGGCGAAGAGCTGGGCGCCAAAAGCGTGTCAAGGCGAGCGACAAACGAAGCAATGCGACCGCAAGGTGACCCAGTAAATAAGGGGGTGGCTGATGGGTGGTTGGCTGGCTGGGTGGTTGGGTGGTTGGGCTGGCAAGGACGCGGACCGGACCCGGGCCTGTTATCAGTAGTGCAGGCGGCATGGCCAGCTCGTTCGGGCGGCATCGTTTGCCGCTCGGGCGAGAGTCCAAGGACTCTGATTCTGGCTTTCAGGCAGCCAGCCAGCCAGCCAGTTGCATTGTCCGCACCCACACAGTCGCACTTGGCACCGGGCCGGCACCGGTTCGAATCGCTCCTGCTCCTGCTTCTGGTCCTGCTATTGCAGCCGCTAATACCGCGCCACTACAACTGCTCCTGCAGAACCGCGTCGCGTGTTTGTGGCCACCATGAATACCATGGCACTCAATTACTACGTGGAGCGCAGTGACTACGAGAGTTATGGTAGCCACAGTCCCACGGGGGAGTGCTCCTCGCGGTCCTCTTCGACATCTTCCGAGGATTCCCTGATGCAGCCCTATTCCCGCCAAGTACGAAGGGTATTTCATTTACTGAGGAGATAGTATAAGACTTTTTCTAGTTTAAAACATATTTAAAGCATTTAAAATAATATAATGAATAAGATTCGAAGTAGTTTTCACTCCCCTTTACTTACTTTATTTTTACCCAATAATAACCCTATATAAACTATATAACCCACTAATAAAACCCTATTTTCTCTTCTCATTGCAGTCCAAAAAGTTCCGCTGCGTTTATCCGGGCTGTCATAATGTGGAGCACGAACAGAACAAAATCGTTCGTCACATCAGGAAAACACATTTGGGGTAAGTGAACAAGAAATCGCAATACTCATATCAGGGTATTAAGTGGCGAGCAGCAAGTGGGTGGGGCCTTGACTTAGCCACCGCCGACCTTCTCCGCAAAATGTTCCACCAAAAGCGAGAAGGGAAGAGCGAAGGGGAGCTCGAAACTAGAGCACTCAAGCACAGTAAGCAGGTCATACATACGAGCATAGCCCCTTTTGCAACACGCAGATTACTTTGCGCACCTGCGGGCCAACGAGTGGGTGTGGATGTGGGTGGTGGTGCAGCGGTGCGCTTTTGAGGCCAAGGTCCAGTCGCCCACACACGATCCGCGCTGAGCTCTGACTCTTGCCAATCTCGTTTCCTATGTAAATCAAAGGGGCTCAATGGGGGTACACAAATAAAAGACGCTTTGGGTTTTTTTTTGTTGCTTTCGCTTTGACATTGTTGTTCTCTCTTCTGCATATATGCGGTATATCTATTCGTATATATATAATTGTATATGTTTTACTTTATATTTATGGTTGCAATGTTCTTAGTGTTGGTGGAGTGGCGCTGTTGCTGTTGCTGCTCTATAAAGTACAGTCCGCATATAGGATGCGTGTCTACCGAACGCAAGAATGTCGGGGAGTGTGTATAGGCTGGCGTACGCTACATGTATATCTAGTTGTGTATGCTTATATAGCGGTCGGCTCGCAGGCAGCGATATAGTAGGATCTATGACAGGATCTGGGCTTGGGGCGATACTTATTGCCAAATGAGACGAGGGTGTGCCTCCAGAACTGAATTAATCGTAGGCGGATATATGTATAATCTCGGGGCGCGGGTCGGCCTTTAGTAATGGTATCGTAACTTAACACTAAATCCTATGAGCAATTTCTTACAATTTGAAACGAACTAAACGTAAACACGGCCGACAAGTACAAAAATTGAAACTAGCTGGAGGTACACACAATATAATATAATAACACACATAATAGATACAGTACATTCTGAATTTGTTGGTTTTTTCCAAGCTTACGGCAAAAACTGCAATTGGCAATCGGCACATTAACTAAGAAACTTCCTGAAGCGCAGTCCCGCGTGGGTTAAATATCGGCATTACATTTTACATACGGTTAAAAACACTAATTACTATGGGCTAAAATTAGCTTAGGCTTATTAATATGCTGCGTGTTCTAAACAACTACATTAGTCTGCCTTGATTTGTTGATTGTTTGTTTGTTGGATGCTTTCTGGGTGGCTGGGTTTTCTCCGATTCGTCCATTCAATTAAAAGAACTACAAGAGTTTGGAGGTTGTAAAATAGGATTGGACTGCCGGTGCGAAAGGTATACAGAACATAAACGCAACTACTTTTCGAAAATAGATAAAATAATTTACACTTTTCAATAAATAACCTAACCATAAAGTAGTAACAAAACAAAAGCTGATACAAATAGAACCAATCGATGAAGTTGAGCGGACTCGGAGAAACGAGAATTCCCAGAAAGATGTATTGTTATTCGCTGTCCTAGTGCGGATGCATAAGTCCATGGGTGATATCCATGCCATCGCCTATTCCATTTACGCTCAGCCCGCCATTTAGCATGCTAGAAGCTAGAGGGAAAAAATTAAATTAGATGTGATTTCCTGGGAAATCTCTTAGATGTTCTCACAATTTCGCGATCCTTGTGTGTCCACTTGCGTCCAGTACTGTTCAGATGGGCTCTGAGTACTAGTCCCCGGCGGCGCCTGGACCGGCGCCCCCGTGTACCGAAAATACGGATTCTTCAAGTCCAGAGTGTTGCTCGACGAGATCAGCGTGCCCTCGATGTGCAGGTCGATGGTCACGTCGTACGACTGCCGTCGGTTGGCCTCCAGCAGCACTCGACCGGTCAGCGTCTGGCCCTGCTTAATGAATATGGGCATGGGCAGCAGGCAGCGCACCTGGTACCAATGCGTCAGCGGTGCCGTGGGCGACGTGGAGAGCCACACGTTTTGGCTGCTTCCACTGAACTCCACGTCAAACCAAAACGCCAGCCCGTGGCAGATGCCCGTCTGCAGGATGTGGAACTCTAGGGGGATGTCTGCGGGAGGCATAAGTCTACCTTAGCCACGGAACACAATTTACAGTGGGAAAACTCACCAATCAAATGCAGGTCGTCCTCCTTGTCGTTGAGGAAGTCGCACACGTGGCGCACCGACTTGGCCATACAGATGCGGATGTCGAAGGTGTCCACGATGGGCTGGCGGAAGTACTCCTTCATGCCCTCCTTGTGTAGCGTGGTCAGGTCGACGCCGTGGAAGGCGGACTGGTACCAGAAGTTGGCTTTGTTGTACTGCTCCGAGTAAAGGGACTCGTCGGAGAACGGAGCGATGTGCAGGTCGCCGTGCGTGGGGTACATTTTACCGTGGGGCTTCAGCCACTTCCTGGCGTGCAGATACGTCTCCAGCATGCGCTCGTTGTACAACATATAGCCCATGGGCTCCGATATGATCACGTCCACCTTCTCGGGCAGCTCGATCTCCTCGATCTTGCCCGGTATCACAGAGATCTTGTGCTGCACATTGTTCGATTCGACCAGCTGCTGGGCGTACTGGGCCATGTTGGAGGCTTCAATGGCGTACACCTTGGCAGCTCCCGCCTGCACGGCAAAGAAGGAGAGTATCCCAGAGCCAGCGCCCACATCCAGGACGATCTTGTCCTGGAAATCCACCGCATTGCCGAGTATGGCCCGCTGGTAGGTGCTTGTCCTTACATAGTCCTGCATCATATTCTGCTGCTGGCTGAGGTAGCCGTAAAACTGGAAGTATTGCGAGGCGGACGACTCCTCGGTGCGCTGCGAGAACACAGACTTGGGCCTCAGGTGCTTAACGTTCTCCACCACCTTTCGGAAGAGCTGCTGATCCTGGTCGCTAGCGAACCTCAGAACGAGGTTGTCTGCGTCCAGAGAGACGGCATAGCTGCGTCGGCCCATCTGGGCGGCATCCGTATCGGCGGCGATCATATACTCCTTGAGCACGTGGCTGTGGTCTTCATCTGGGGAGGGTAGATTTGAAGGGTTAGATATGGGTTTCTAGGGATTCCCGTGATCGAAATTGAGACTCACCTTCCACCACCCGGAGCACCACTCCCTGGGAATCGTAGCTGCAGAGCAGCGTGCAACTGCCCTTGTATTTGTTGGCAAACTCCAGCTTCTGCTCGTCGGCTATTGCGCTAATCACCACGCCGCTGAACTGGCAATTGCTCAGCGGGCAAACGGCGGCGGCGGTGGCCAGTTTTCGGGGCTGCGAGTGGGGCTCCTCGGGTCGCAGGCTGGACATTTTAGCTGGTGGAAATGTTGTCTTTTTCGTGGGGGCAGAACGCTCTGGCGTCTTTTTCCCTTGTTAATTGACTTTGTAGGCTGTGCTAAATACACACACACACACACACAGGCAAGCACGCGAAATGCAGACAGACGCGCAAAATTTTCTATCCGCAAAATTTTCCACCACAAAAAATGGCTTGTGACTGGCAGCTGGGAAATTGGCGCGCTGGCTATTTATGCGCGCTGCTCTTTAGAATGGGACGGCTGCTCTAAATCGATCGCTCTTGTTGATTTCGTATTGATTTCACACGGAGGAACGTGCGTATTTTTTGCAAAAAGTGTTAGAGCTGGAACAAAAATCGATGTTTTCGTTCGATACTATCATATACTGCAAAATTCTCTTTTAGTATTTTTGTCTTATTTAGGTGATTTCTGTACCTCCCGGTCTTGGGCTTTTTGGAAATCACATTGACCATTGTACTGTGCTTACTACAAATATTGAATAAATCTTTGAGTTAATGATATATACAAAAAATAGTTCTGTTAATTTATATTATTCAATGTTCTATCATTAAGCACAGTTAAACACACCACTTAAGCATAGACAATCAATTGGTTCAGAACTCTGCTTAAGTGTCAAAGTACTGGGGTTGATTCACCGAGCAGCATGGTTGGCAACGCGAGTCACCAAAGAAAACGGTCGTTTGAGAGGGATGTTGTTAGGTACATAGATGTTGTACCTAAATGAATATTTAATTAATTAATTAATTAAATTTAAAAACTGAAAAACCCTATATAATTGTTAATTTAAATAACTTGAATATTATAAAATACAATTTTTATAGTTAGAATAGTTTTGTACAATTAGAATCTTAATTGCCAATATTGATATATAAACGTTCAAATTTATTAAAAACTTTTATTTATCCCTCCTTTCATTTAGAAGAATAATTAAAAAAAACTGTCTTAAATTCATAAATTATTCTCGATAACTTGCTTAAAAAATTATAGACATGATTTCCATGATTATAACAATAAAACACTACGTTAACTCCATCAATATAATTAAGAATGCAATTAATTACTTATATAGCCAAAAAATTTGTTATATTTTAATTGGGGCTCTTAGTATTGCATTAGCATTGTTTTTGGTCCACCTAGGTACTTCAATAGAGTATAGCATCACTGTCTGAAGACATCCTTCTAATTAACTCTCGACGCTTTGCAGGAAGAAGAACCGTCGCTCCGCGGACGATGACGAGAACGAGGAGGAGTTCTACTACACGGATGTCGACGACGACGACGAGCAGGTGAAGCCCAGTTTGGCCTCCGAGCCGACGCTGAGTCACCGGGACATGGCGCGTCCGCCGCACGAGGATCCCGAGTACCAGAAGCAGATTGTGGGCAACTTCAAGTGGGTTTTCAATATTGTGGACCAGATATGGACTTCCATAGTAACTCTTTCTTTACTTACTTTACAGACAAGGACGCGCCGGGAGCCACTACAACCACCTATCGCAGCTGCACGGCCGCACCATCAGTGGCAGCAACATCCCGAGCACCCACCAGCAGCAGCTGCAGAACAACAACACCAGCTGCATCCCCACTTCGCACCTGGCCCACCACAACTACACATGGCCGGCGGCGGCGGCGGTGGGCAGCATCTCCTCCGCGGGGACGGGGCTGGCTGCAGCCAGCTCCTCCGCCTCGCCGCTGGGCAAGCACGCTCGCTCGTCGTCCACCCGTCCGTCCCACTCGGTAGCGCCATATCCATCGCCGACGTACGTCCAGCAGCAGCACCACAGCAACGGCAACAGCAACGTCAGCAGCCACCATAACAACCACCACACGCACCACCACAACTACGCCGGCAGCAGTGGCAACAGCAGCAGCAACAGCAGCAGCAGCAGTCCGGTGATCCACAGCAATAGCAGTGCCAACAACATGCTGCAGCAGTTGTCGCAGCAAAATGTCACGGTCACGGCGCACCACAGCCAACAGCAACAGCAGCAGCAGCAGCAATTGCAGCAGCAGCAACACCACCAACAGCACCACCAGCAGCAGCAGCATCTGCTGTCCAGTGTGACGATCACGCCCAACTTTCATCCGGCGCAGCAGCAGCCACATCAGCAACAACAGCAACACCATCAACCGATGCGCGGGCAACATCAGCAGCAGCAGCAGCAGCATCAGCAACATCAACAGACAACTGCCGGCAACCTGGTTGCCCACAACAACAACAGCAACGGGAGCAATCCGATGCATCAGCAACACATGGCGCCACAGGCGGCCGTCAAGCAAACGCCGCACTCTCCCGGAAAGAGGACGCGCGGCGAGAACAAGAAGTGCCGCAAGGTGTACGGCATGGAGAAGCGCGACCAGTGGTGCACCCAGTGCCGGTGGAAGAAGGCGTGCAGCCGCTTCGGCGACTGAAAGCGACAGAAGTCGTCGACGGAGGCGGCAAACCAGGCGTCGGCGCACCAGTCCAAGGCGGCAGCAGCAGCAGCAACATCAGCAACACCCAACCCAGCAGCAACAACTCCTAGCCCAGCAGCAGCATCGGCCTCCAAGATGACCACCACAGTGGTGCGATTGGCGGCCGAAGTGGCTGCCGGCAAGCAGTTGCCCTCCTCGCTGACCATCAAAACCAACAAGCGGTACGGCGGACAGGTGCAGCAGCAGCAGCAGCAGCAGCAGCAACCACATCCCTATGCAGTGACCGCCAACAGCAACACGATCAGCAACAGGCCGGTGCGCATACGCAGTGTGGCCACCTCGGTGATTGTGGCGCCGATTACCTGCACGGCCACTACGACGACCACGCCCACCCAAACGGAGGAGGAAGCTGGGGAGGAAATGGAGGAGGAAGAGGAGCAGGAGGATGAGGTGCATCAGCAGGAGGCTCTTGAGGATCAGGAGGAGGCGCAGGTGGCTGCGGCCAACGGTTTGCTGGCCTGGAGCCGAGCAGCCGCCAGTCAGCAGCAGGCGCAGGCCGTCCTCATGCAGGGTTAAGCCCGCCGAACCACAGGAACCACCGCCCCCTGATCTCTGACCCCTGATCACTGACCACTGACCACTGACCTCTGACCTCTGGCCCCCAGTGGAATGGCTGCCCGTGTCAGGTGTTGCCCCGATGACAAAACGCAAAAATGCAAATGAAAAATGGTCTCTTCTTATTTACTCTGCATTGAATTGTGCACCTTAAACACGTAACGGTATCTCTTTTGTTGTTGTGCAGGTGTTTGCCAACTGCCGTGCAAATGTTGCTGACATTTGCGCCCGGGCAACATTTGCAATCTACAATAATCTAATTATTATTATTATTATTATTATTATTATTATTACTATTATTACAGTGCGTAAATATACATATACATATTTATTTCTAAAATGACTTTGTTAATTCTTATGTTAAAAAGCAAACAGCAGTTGGCAGATTTTTATATATACAAAACAAAAAACAAACAAACAAACAAACCGATAAAATATAGATGCCAGCTGTTTTACATAAAACATAACAAAAAAATGGAAAAGAAAAAACAGCAAAAAACAATTCAAACATAAACAACAACAACAACAAACAAACAAATGAAAACCAACAATATATAAAGCAAATATACATTTGATTTTTTTAGTTAGTAAGAACTCTAGTAAATTTTTTTCTAGTATTAAGTGCAATTTCTGTTCTACTTCTCGCTCTAAACAAAGAAAACAAAACGAAATGAAATGAAAGGAAACGAAACGAAGCAAACCAACTCAAACTAAACAAATCAAAATGAAACTATAAAGCAGAATATTCAAAACGAAAACCTAAAGATATGCATATTAAATATTCAAAGCGTTGCATCTACACATTAAATAGGCGTAAACAAAAAATAGTTAAATTACTTGCATAATCATGTGTAACTCAAATCCAAGAACCGTTTAAACAATTTGTAAGTGTGTGTTAAGCGCTAAGAGTTAAGTATTAATCGACTTCATGCATACGAGCGGCAATAGATGGACACACAGCTAAATAATCTAGTTAATTAAGCACCCAGACACCACCCACAACCACGACCACACCCACACCCACAGCCACCCACCACAAAGACCCCAGACCCCAAGACTCTCAAACATCTATAGAACAATTACCCCGAACCTAAACCTAAACCTGAACCCAAGACCACGCTAATGTAACATATAGACGTACGAGCAACTTAAACTTAAATGTAGTGAATTTTAAAAACAAACAAACCAAGCAAGCAAACAAACAACAAACAAACAAACATACAGACAGGCCGACAGACAAACAGACAGATGGATTGAAGTAGATCTTATCCTTATCGAGAAAAGGGAACCGTCAAAATTTCTATTGGAGCCAGAAGGAAAACACTTTCAAACATGTTCAAATTTTTAATACATTGTTAAGTTGATATTTTCTAAAACATACTAAAACGAAAAATGCGCTAAATTCGTATATTGATTAATTTGTAATGAACTTATGACTAAAAACTAAGATTTATAAAAGAAAAAAGAAAAACTTTTTGCGTTGTGCAACTGTTGTGAATTGTTCAAATTACGGTATACACATACAAACAATGACGTCACAAAGGACCCAGCGAGGTCTGCGAGGATATAAGGAGATATAAGGCCTATCGAAGGATGGCCTGAGATTGAGATTGAAGAGCAGGAGAACATATGGATGAAGAAATGAAAATACACAAGGAATTCTTAACCAAATTGGAAGTACAAACTAAAGTCTAGAATATGTAAATATAGAACCCCCATACACACACTTAATGAGGAAAAAGAAAAAGGACGAGGAAGAGCAAGAGGCAGAGAAGTGCAATGGGATAACGAATCCAGGTCGAAACCGAATCGCGATCGGAGAAAGCAGTAGAATGTGGATGATGGGAGAGGAAGGAAAATTGAGCTTAAGCGGCAGCAGCTTTAAAAAGTTTTTGAAAATGAAAATGGGAAAATTACGGAAAAGCGGGGAAAATGCATAGAAAGGATAAGCGGGAGCACGCAGAAAACCGAAAGGATTAAAACACGCAAACTTAAATTTCATTGAAATTGTTTGCCGTGATTTGAATGAAATTCATAATGGTGGCCATTTTGTGTAATGCGAAAAAGTTTAACAACATTTTTTACACTTGTATTTCGTTTATATTAACTATAAGTTTAATCAAAACCACAACCACATGAACGATTGTAAACAAACCGTGTAAAATGCAACTGAAAACGGAGAAAATGCAATACATTTTACTTATTTTTGTCTGTCGCCCGTCGGGGCGTCTATTCTTTATTACGATTATGATTACGAGAATGATTATTGTCATCTTTATTATTGTTTTTCTTGCTAATTTTCGTGCACCACACAAACACACACACAACAAACACCCCCCACACACACACGCGCGTAGTTAAGTACGTACACTCGATCTATTTCGTTGCGTTCTGGAAATTATTTAAAATTAAGTGATATTTTTAAACAAACAAAAAACGAAGAAAGAATGAAAACTATCCATTATTATATAATTATCGCTAATATTTCTTACTATTTTATGTGTACGATTACCACAATCACGAAAAGAGCAAGAAATGCAAGGCAAGCCAATCCCTCGGTCGGTGGATCCTCAAAACCCCGACCAGAGATCTGACCTGGCCTGAATAACGAACGGAAAGTGACAACAGATGAAGCAGACAACTTATGCTTAATGATGATTAAAGATTAATTGAGGGATATCAGTAATATCGGCAAAGGTCAAAGCTCTAATCCATCGAACATGAATGCTAGATTCATTCAATAGCGAGAAATAATGTTTCTTTTTAATTTTTTTTCTTGGAAAGAACACAACACAACAACAACAAGAACACCCATTTTATTAAAAAATATACAATTGTTATTTATAATTAAACAAAAACGAAAACCAACTTTGTTTGTTTTTATTATGATTTCACTTTTCAGTTGCTCCTTTGGTTTCCCATTCAGTTATTCCTTGTTTTGGATAGAATGGTTTCCGGATTCACGGAGACTCCACCTGTTTCCCTTTGTCCCCACAAGAAGAATGCATTTCTCGAACAGACACGGTTTCTCCCAGGGTCTCAGATATAGCAATACAAATCGGAACGGAACAAATTGTACAACTTTCTACTGCTAGTCTATTGATATTCCGATGGTAGCATAGACCTAGAACAGTTGCTAGTTTGTCTTTAGTTGTCCTTTCCGCTGATTTAAGCCGACAAGTGTACAGAGAAAGAAACGCTTACATAACACAGCCACAGCAGCAGCAACAGCAAGAGATCGAGGTGTTTATCCTTAAAATTAGCTATACATTATCGGGCATATTTGCCCTCGTTTACGTTTAAGCTGAATATGCATGTAGATGGAAACTTATGATATTTCTTCTGATATTTATCGTCGTTATTGATGTGTAAACATAACATTAACTCTAAGCTAAGATGGATTCGGAGTAGTCCCTTAAGGAGGAGTTCGAGTTCGGTTAAAATTAGAAATCTCACGGCAGCTGGCAGCCGGACTTGCATCCGGCGCAGCGATTGCTGGTTCAGCGCGGTATGTTGCATCCACTAAACGATAACTAAGTAATTATACTTGATACATTATATACATATACAGTACATTTAGGTGTGTAGCTAGGGGCAAAGTGTCTGAGCGATTTTTGGGGACTCGACATGGATATATCTATGTGATTCCGGTTTGAATCGGAGCTCTGCGACCGTGGCTGCGGCCTGGGCGTCTTTGTGTGTGTGTTGGTGTTCATTTTTTGGATAATTGGAAAGCGAAATTAGTTTTAAAACAAAATTGCATTCAATATAAGGCTGATTTATTTGACTTGTTCATTTTGATATATACACAGACACACACACACACACACACACACACACACACACGGCACACACGCACACTCACGCATATCAGCCAGGCAGCTAGACATTGAATTCCATATAAGATTAAGTGGATTAAGTCGGTTAGTTTAGTGAGTATCCAGCAAAAGACTTGCGCATCATTTATTTAGCTGCGTTTTCCCCGCACCCTCGCATCAACTCCATTTCATCAATGAGAATCGAACAGAAGCAGGTGGAAAAAGGAGCTATATCCTGGGGCATGCCAATTTCCATGGCATGTCCCCACGAAAGTGAAGAGTTGTTGGACTGGTCGATGAATCGAATCAAGTGCCCTACACTGCCAGCAACGAAAACCACAAAAGTATTCGCTCATGCCTGCCGCTCGAGTCATCCCATCCTGGTTAAAAAACAAAGAACACTTAAAATTCAAAGAAAGCAATAAGCTGTTTATACAATCAAGTACCCTTGTAATCATGCATCGCACACATTGGAACATTCTTGTGAACTGACTGATACTTCAAACCAAAACCAAAATACGAAGCGAGATTATGTATAGTGAAAATCACGAAAATCAGACGTGAAATCATCTAACATAGGCCTCTGCCATCGTGTGTCGGCGGAGCTTAAGCATAATTTCAATAATAGGTTTTAAATAAGTTTTTCTACCCAAGAGTTGTTGTAACGTTTTTACAATTTAAATTTATGATAATTGGCAAGACAATTGTTTTTATAACTGAAACTGAAAGGACACGAGCGTAAGGATTGAGAACTTCGGCCGAAATTGTATTCAATTATTTTGCATTGATTGGCTAACAACTGAAACCACTAGATGTCTTCAAAATTGGCTAAATGCAACCTTGATTTCAAAAGACTTTTTGTTCTGGGCCAGCCCCTTGAATATTTATGGGTTGACATTGGTGCCCAAGAAAATTGGATAAGGACAAACGGACGAGAACGTCAAGAAAATCCTACAAATTAAAATATAAATCTAAAGACCTAACAATTAATATGTAACATTAACAATAATCGGTTTAGTTGGGCTAACTGAGGACTTAATTAGAATCTAGGCGATATGAGAGATACTTTGAATGACTTGACTCGACTTGATTAAAATTAGATGCTCCCACTTCCCCCGTTCCCACCACATTTGTATTTGTATTTTGTAATTGTATGTCTAGCATTAGGGGCATCCCCCAGCACACGCACACATACACCCATAAATACACCCATACATACAACCACAACCATTCATTATCACCTTGAACTTTTCGTGTTTTTATGTGTAGTTCGTAAGCGATGATTAATGAGATGAATCTATGATATATACTTGTTGTTGTGTCTACATCTATAGAAGTAACGTACCCTATCAGATCGATTCATCCTTGTTTTGTTTACCTTGTTGACTTGTTTGCTGTTACAAAGATTCTATTACCCCCACTGTGTACTTATCTCGGTTCTGCTTGGACTAGCCAACTAGTTGAACTGGTTGTCGGCGAAGTTAGGCTAGAGCATACTTTAAAGGCAGGCGGCGGTCGCCAGGATCGCCGCCACTGATCACCACATAACAAGGTACAAAAGAGGCGCAAAAGGGGCGGCATACCCTCCCCCTGCCACGCCCATTAGCCAGAGGCGAAGGCCTGGAGCAGGTGAAAGAGATGTGAAGATGAGCAGAGGAGCACACAGAAAGCGACACAGACACAGATAATACTACATTTACGAGCTAGCGTAACGGAGTTTTGCATTTCCAAACGAAAACCATAAGAAACCAAGTAAATAACCAGCAACTAAGTGTCGTGTATATTCCGTGTTACAAAAAATACAGCCACTGTGCAGCAGCAGCAGCTATATAAGTATATAATAATACATGTATACAGTATATACATATTTAAATACAGATAATATATATAACCATATGCATACATATATCTAACCGAAATTATGAATAGCGAACGAGAACAAGAACTCCCTTCTGACGGCAATGATTGTTCATATACCTATACATATATGCAGTACCCCTAGAAACATAGATGTGCATTAATCATACGTACAGTTGTCTCAATGTGAAAAGCTTAGTCCACACCGACCGAAACTAACGTAATCGTAATAGCAGCTAAACTCGAGGACCCAGTACCCGAAATCCAATCACTAGTGACCCCTGACCCCTAACCCCTGACCCTCAAAAACATAACGAATATCCGTAATACAGAGCAGCAGAGATGTTTAACACTTCAATTGAACATTGGTGAGAATCGAGTACCTACAAAACTGAAAGAGATAGAGAGCGCGCATGGGCGACTATATTTTTTGCAAAGCAAATTGTGCAGCAAATGCAATCGAAACTAATGGAAAACGTTTTACGCGCGAACAATTTTAGACATACAAAAAAAACAGAGGAAGGAAGTACGAAGCGAGGGGAACACGAACACACAAACTACAGATCATAAATAGATATATTTTGCGTCTTTATATACAGGCAAACGGCATATTTGTATATTTACACTCAATGTACAGATCAAAGCAACAGATCACAGCAGCTAGGGAAATAGGGATACTTAAGTACTTGTTGCTCGGTTGGCTTTTTATGCTTCATGTCCCGCATCAATGTCCCCTGTTAATTGCGACTCCAGATCAGCCATTACCCATTAAATCGCAACGTGTCGGATAGGATGTGCACATTTTGTACTATTTGTCTGTCCATAAAACACTGCTACGCATATGTACGTAAGCCTAAGGATCCATCACCTTCATCACACTGAAGCATTTACTCTAACACCACTCACGCTATACAAAAATCCCACAAAATAAATCATTTTCAAAACTATTTTAAGTGAATGAAAATATACAACAAAGAAAGCAAGAAAGAACTCTAAAAATCATTTCAATGGACGTGTTTATGAATGTTGATTTTAAACAAAAAATCGAAATCAGAATGAAAAAAACGTAAACAACTAATTGTATGAAATAAGCTAAACAAAATGAAAATTCTATAATAAAATAAAAACAGAAAAGACAAAAGCAAAATGATACTTTCAAAACTAACTATTTGCGTTTTTATTTATAGGGGAACTTTTATTTGGGAAAATATTGAATAGATTACTTTAATGCATTGGAAAAATTGGATAGGTGTTGCAATATTTTAAATGGCAAAAAGAGAATCTTAAAGTTTGTCATATTTGGTTTTATTATACCCGTTACTCGTAGAGTAAAAGGGTATATTGTATTCGTGCAAAAGTATGTAACAGGTAGAAGGAAGCGTTTCCGACCCTATAAAGTATATATATTCTTGATCAGGGTCACTAGCCGAGTCGATATAGCCATGTCCGTCTGTCCGTCTGTCCGTCTGTCTGTCTGTCTGTCCGTCTGTCTGTCCGTATGAACGCTGAGATCTCGGAAACTATAAAAGCTAGAAGATTGGCATTTTGCATGCAGATTCTAGGAGTTCCTACGCAGCGCAAGTTTGTTTCAAAAAGGTGCCACGCCCCCTTTAACGCCCACAATCGCTTATATACGATTTTAAAAATTTAAATATTTCGGAAAAGTAAAAATGCAGTTTTATTGTGTTTATCAATACCTATCGAAATGTAGAAGAAATTTTTCAAATCGGACCATTCGTTAAAAAGTTATGCGTGATCAAAGTTTCTATCTCCATCTCCCTCGCACTCCCTTTACCTGAGTAACGGGTATCTGATAGTCGGGGCACCCGACTATAGCGTTCTCTCTTGTTTTAAAATGTAATATTGTTGTGTGAAACATCACTTGGTCATCGAAATGTAGTCCCATTGCACCATGTAGAGCGCGTGGACCAAGATCACCGATGTGATTTTAAAAGCCAACGAGTGATTCATGCGAAACGTACCCAAAATAGCGATGTACGTATGCTGACTAGCCAATTGCAGTGACATCCATTCGATCTGCAAGAAATTAAGAACTTCAGTCTAATTTACTTTATAATTTACTGACTGGGTACTTACACTTCTCTCCACCTTAGTGCTTTGGTTGTGAGGTGTCCTTAAAATATCCTTGACCGCCTCGAGTAGTGAATCGGTTCTGTGGGTCAAGCAACTCACGAGGAGTGATAACAACAGGGGCTGGATGCACGTAATCAAGGCCATTAAAATGTACTTTAACTCTCTGTCAGAGTGTCCATGTCCGAGAATTACACGTACGACCATGTATCCTACCACAATGCCACTCCAAAGATTGCGCAACAGGTAGCACAAAAAGACGAACTTGAATATGGAGCACACCTCCGAGGTTAAATCGATTAGGCACTGAAACATGGTGTGCAGTCTTTGAAACTGTCTTAACTGGTAGGTAACAGATCTAGGACTTGGATCCAGGAGTACCATCTTCAGGCCGGTCTCCAATCGCCACCAGCACTCGCATATCTCCGACAGGATGGCAAATGTCAGGTAATTCATCGTAAATATCATACACTCGGGCAGAAAGCAGTTACAGGCATGGTGGAACCCCATCCTGGTGCTCAAAGTAAACATAACCAGATGGATGCTGAGGCGAATAATCAGAAGGGCGGTCATTAAGTAGAGCAGGCAATTCAGGTATCGCTGTTTGCCCTTCGGCCATCTATATCCATTGTGCCTGCTTAGCTTCTTTTGGTGCTGGAGCTTCTGAAGAACCACAAAGATGGCATTTCGCCAATAATAGGAACAACACATGTAGCTCGAAAGGGTGAGAAAAACCACGGTGAAGTAGGTGAAAAAGTTAATCAATATCAGCACGGATTTTGCTTTATTAGCAAACAATTCCCAAAAGTTCAGCAGGAACTTCGTCGTAAGGACGCAGACCAAAAAGTTGTGCACTATCCTGTAGATGGCAAGGAAACAAGACCTCCGTAGTCTTCCTGACCCAACATCCATGTAGAAATCCACAATTCCATTAAGGGCACAGAAGAAGCCCAGACCAAGTTGAACAATGCTTTTCAGCGACCGCATGACTTTATCTACAAGCTCTCCGTGAAGTAACTGAATCACAATCTAGGTATCCCATCGAGTCGATGTGTCAGGACCTGTCATTTCGTTTAAAAAAGATACAATCAGTTGGGAATTGATCCTCAAGGGTTGAAAATTAATTCATTTAGCCCTGCATTTAACGATTTCTTAGGGGCACAAAATTAGTACTTTATTAAGATTTTGTTTTGGAATGGCAGATAGTGTTAGTTTTTTAATGGAATTTCCATATAATAAAACAAAACTTGAAATATATTTTGAAAATTTTTAAAGGAATTCAACGCGGTATGACAGTCCCAAAATTTGGAGCTTGGGCTGATTTTTAAGGGATTTTTTTTAACTTATCCAAAATAATACACTCAGCCAAAATAATGATTGGTTTTGACCTAAACTATCATTAATGTGGAGAAATTTATTTTGACCGACTTTCACATTTTTTATAAGGGATTACAACATAATTTTTTGTTGAAAATTGGCCTTAAATAAATTTTATTTAGCTGGGAATGCCAATTTATTTAAAACTATTATATATATATATATTTTTCGGATTTTGACCAAACAAAATGTTTAATTGCTTTATCGCTTGCAGGTTATTATAATATTATCGGATGTTTTGTAAAGGACTAGTGGAGATTTTTCCGATTTTATGTATATACATATATTTTTGATCGGCACCACTAAGCGATTTGATATGACTAGTCATGCAGGATATCGTTAGGATATCTTAAGTTAGGTTTTTGCATAGAGTTAAATTGTTATAATTAAGTGTTCAAAGCCCCGAACTGCTTCTTTAATAGTTATATCATCTTAGGTTTTACCTTTTGTATGGAAAACATTTTCCACGTAACATCGGTTGGCTGAACCACGGAGCCGAGCTCGAATAGACGAGCCGATCCCATGTCCATCGATCGGGTGTCGTATTTTAGCACACTTCCCAACCAGCCCCAACTTCAGTTTGGCAGCAGCAATCACGCGAATCAGTTCGGTTCGAGCCAAAGGCGAAACGAGCCCACTCTGTACGACCCACTGCATCTGAAACTATGTGGAAAACGCCCGACGCTTGACGGTTGACGAATTTCGGAATAGTCATCACCTTGAGTGCAGATCATCGGTGGGGCTAATTGAATCGGGATCGAAAAAAAGTGTAAAATAATGAACGAACTGCAATTTGGGAACGCGGATAGAGCTTGCCAATTTTTTTGCTAAACAGCCGCAAACGCGACAATCAGAGTGCTAAGTGCGCTATCAATCAATCCAGTCCGAGGTCGGCTGCAGTGTCATGGCTGGATTGCCGCTACTGATGAACTGGCTGGTGCTGGTGCTCCAGCTCCTCCAGTTGGAGGCCCACTACATACAGATCGACCACGAGGAGTTTCGGGCCAGCGGCTTCCCGCATCCGCACTTTCCACCGCCGCCGTTGACGCCTCTGGATCACCTGCCCCAGGTGCTGGCCGCCAAAGAGCTAACACCCGCCGAGGTGATGGTCGACCTGACCAACGACCTGACCCACCGCCTGCTCCACTACCACTCCATCCTCAACCGCAACAACTTCGCCTTCTCGCCGACCGCGCTGGTCAGTGTCCTGGTGGCCCTGTACGAAGGATCGGCGGGCAATAGTGCCGAGGAACTGCGTCATGTGCTCCAGTTGCCCAACAATCGGGACGTCACCCGAGTGGGCTACCGTGACATCCACCGACGATTGCGGGTAAGGCTGGGCTGAGTCCACAAATGGGCCAATGTGGCCTCTTTGAACTTAACCCAGTGCCATTGGCGGGAACTCACTTAAAACCCCTCCAAATGAAATGCCAACACACATTTACACGCTTGGCTAAGCACCCATTGGCCTGGAGTGCGGATTGCCAAGTGCTCATTGATAAAGAACAGAATCAAAATTGAGTATGCGTACGGCCAAACAAATTGCCCCAGGCCCATGACCATTGCTTTGCTGATCTGTAATCGGATTTCAATAGTTCGTCGACCCCATTGGGTCAGATAATCTACCAAAAGTGACCAGCAATTGTTCAAGTGAATAGATTTTTTAATTGCTAATCATTATGTACCTAATACTGATCAGATGTTGAGCAGTTAAATTGATCAATAGGGCTTTTTGATGGCTATCTTTATTTTGGGAAGGAAGTTTTATTACCCACAATTAAGGGGTTTTTTTTTAATTTTTAACACTTTGAAAAATTGTGTTCCTCCACACTTTTTTTTAATGTTCAAGGTTCTGTTTCTTGAAAAAAATGGATCTTATATAAAAACCTTGAATACTTTATTACTTATTTTTGTAAGAAGTTTTTAAATCATTTAATTATTAGATCGTGAAACAGAACTTTATTACAAACACATTAAGATAAAATAAAAACTCTTAAATCAGTTTACTCTTAGATATATAAATACAAAACGATATATACTAATATTTTGCATTCATTTTTTAGACTTACTTCTTTGGTTCCGATAATCCCCTAAAAGGGCTCAGCTTGAACAAGTCCAATGTGACGGTTCTCAAAGACTTTGAAACCGTTCTCATGTTCTATGGATACGATCTCAGTATCGACATGCTTTCCTCAACTCCAGTCAATCTTACGTCGGATGCTGAGATAGTCAACACCACAATGGCCAGCAATTCTACGACCGAGGAAATGGAAGCGGAGAGCACAACGTTGAAGGATGCGGAAAGCACAACAGAAGAACCGGCCACTACGACTACGGAGGCACCGGCCACCACGACGACAGAGCCTCCAACCACCACGACAGAGGCGCCAGCGGAGGCGGAGGCCACCACAGAAGCCCCTGCTACAACGTCGGGCGAAGAGGAGGCCGAACCCGCTGGCGAAGATGAGGCGGCCGAGTTGGTGTCTGCATTTGTGGCCGAGGAGGACTCCGAGCCGCTGCTTCGCATCCAGAAGGCCCGCGTCTCCCGCCTGCCCACCAGCAAGCTGCAGGCGCCGCTCAAGCACTCGAATCCCATCACGCCGAAGCCCATTTACTTGCCCAGCGCCCGGACAGCGGCCATTCCGATGATGGCTCGCCAGGTGGCGGAGCGCAGACCATCGCCCACACGGCAGGTAATTTCCATTATAGCGCCTCAGGCCGCAAACATCTCGGTGACTCGAAAGACCAAGATGGTGCGCCACAAGCGTCACGCGCTGCCAGGCTACAAGGATCTGGATGCGAATCTCTTCCTGACACTCTTCAACCCGCACACGCATGTCCCGCACCATCCGCTGCACATCCCACCGCCAGTGCCCCCTGCCTTTGCTCCGATCACCAACGATTTTGAGCCACACTATATAGGAGAGGCGGCCGAGGGCAAATCCAACTACAATACGGATGTGATCAGCCACGTGTT
The DNA here is from genome assembly GCA_018153365.1 of Drosophila fuyamai. Classification (NCBI taxonomy): domain Eukaryota; kingdom Metazoa; phylum Arthropoda; class Insecta; order Diptera; family Drosophilidae; genus Drosophila; species Drosophila fuyamai. The sequence goes on along the minus strand of JAECXW010000116.1, from coordinate 5,201,783 downwards.
CTACCTGGGCAACCAGCAGGTGGTGCACACCACCTTCAAGGTGTATAACGCAGTGCTGTACTACAAGTACTTCGAGCATCTGAAGATGAGCGTGCTTGAACTGGAACTGGACACGCCAGAGTACAACCTGATGATCCTGCTGCCCGACTATCACACGGACATCGTAGCAGCTGCAGCCTCCCTGAAATTGGGACCCACTCTCAGGCTCATGCGAAAGCAGTTAAAGCCGCGATGGGTGCAGGCTATCATACCCGACTTCAAGCTGCATGGGACCATGTTCCTGACCAACGATTTGCAGAATGTAAGTGTCGATTAGTGAGCTTTGGATTCTTTTTATTGAACTGTGTCTTTGGTGTGCGCTTCTTGTTGCAGATGGGAATGTAAGCATGGACGTGATTGCTGCAGCTCCCGGCTCACTCTTACTTTCATTGCAGATGTGATGTCTTCGAACCGAATCGCGCCGATTTCCGACCCATGACTGATGAGAAGGGCGTCTACGTGCGGCACATTGAGCAATCCATAGACGTCACCATCCGTACGCATCCCATCAATCAGCTAAAGCGTAAGTGTCTCGCATTGCAGCACACCTGAATGGTTTGGAGTGTTGTGGAGGCATTGAGCCGCAACGCATTGCGATTGCCCCACCTGTTGGTGTTGCAACAGTTGCAGCAGCCTCTGCAATACGAGACAAAGTGCAATAAACACTTCCTTTCGCTCTCCAGGCAACTATGGTGCCCAAACGAAGCCCATTCAGATCTCCGTGAATCATCCGTTTCTGTTTTTCATTGTGGATCGCGACCTGGACGTCGCTGTTATGTCGGGCCGCATTTTGAATCCGCTGAACGTGCGCATCCAATGAAGCTCGACGAAGGTCGAATATCGAAAGTGATGATCCCTTTGTTTCCCGGTGCCTACAAATACAAGAAGTTAGCTACGCTTAGTTTAAAATGTAAATACGAAGGAGTGTCACGGGAAGCTGGGCAGATTTAATTAAAATTAAAGACAATGGGCTTTAAATGATTACCTACAATATCATAACATTACAAAAATAAAATATCTTAAAATTTAATCGAATTCAAAATTGATAAAATTATGATTCGTTTCTTAATCTGATGATGGTCAAATTAACTTTAGTACTTTTTATATACTTCCTTTTTCTTTTTCAAGATATATTATTGGTATATATGTACATAATTTTTGACTCATTGATTTGGAATACCCGATTTTGTGTGACACTCCGGATAAGTTAGGCTTACCCCTTGAAAATAAATTAAGTGAGGTGTTTCTTAGCCTAATCAGTTATGTGGTTTATCCTCCTACTAGTATTGATAGGTTCCGAAAACCGAGCACACGCAGAAGAGACTGGTGTTGCGGAAGACCTCGGTGACGGTGGTGTCACAGTCGCAGTCCCAGCAGCAGCGCGAGCCGTAGGTGGCCCCCGCACCCAGTTCCTGGCCGAGCACAACCTGTACGACGTGCTTGTAGCGCTTCACTTTGGAGCTGCTGGCAATTTGCTGATTCACCTCGTCGGCAATCTCGCTCGTCCACGTTTTGGCTACGTCCTTGTCGTAGGTTTTGTCTGCAATTACAGGAGTTGCTTAGCAACTGGACAGGGGTTAATGGATTACTCCACTTTACCCTTGAGTTTTTCGGCCATCACGTTGTTCATAATGTTCTTGATGGTGGGCAGAGGAAACATCTCTCCAAAAGCAGGTCGCATGCTGTAGGCAGTGGGCTGAACAGCCGGCTTTTCCGACTTTCCCGGCGTCTCCCCGAGATCAGCTGAGCCCAAGCTGAGATTTCCGGGCGAGGACATTTTCTGCTGTTTCTCCGCCTCTTTGACAACTGCTGACGTCTGGACAGACTTGGTTGCTTCTCCAACAGATTGTCTGTCAGTCATTACGCATTAAAATAATTTCCTTTAATTAGCAATTTAGTGAAACGCCAACCAATCGCTGTAGTTTGTTTATTTTGACATTCACCACGATTAGCAGACATTGCTTCCGAGTTGCCACCTGGTGCAATTCGAAAATGCCGCTTAACAGCTGCTTAACCCCCTAAAAGCAAGTAGCGGTTTAAAATTATATGCCCACAAAAAGATTATCTAATTTAATTTGAATTAGCTTATTTGAATTTAGCTTTCAAAAATAAATATATTTTAGCTTTACTATAGTTTCAAAACAAAACCCAACAATCAACAGCTTTAGGTTTCATAAAATCTTTATTCAATTCAAAATAAATCGAAAAGTTACATAATAAATTCGATAAATATGTTTATATATGCAGGTTATAAATAAAATTACTCAATAATTTAAATCATTTCATTAGTATACAGTTAATGGTTGCTTTGCTCCTTTACATCGTTATGTGTAGGCTCTCGCATATAGAAAATATTTGTGTGCATCTCTTTGTGTTCACTTTGAATTTGATTGGGCAGCAGATGACATATTACATACATGGGTGTGCTGTTTGGGTGCTTCGTCAAATAAATAATAATACATTCAAACGGTATACACAAAAATTGACAAACAAACGCTAAGTGAAAATATCCTAAGAAACTCAAATACACCATTTACAATTGCTCAAAATCACAAACCCAATGTTCACGTTACACAATTAAATCAAAGGATAAAAAAACAACATATTGCATGGGGCATTCAAAGATCAGACAGAATTCAGTGGCAACGACTTACTAAACATAGAATTAGGTTGTATACGGAACTAAAGGTAGTCTCGAAAACAATTGTACTGCTTACTGTCAAATTGCGAAATTAGTTTTTGGTTTTGATTTCTTCTCTGCCTGCTTTTACATTAATCTTGCGCGCATCTCCGAAATTAGTTAGTCTTACTACTTAAATATATATTGAAATTGTTCTCTGCCAGCTTAATCACTCTGAATAGTTAGTTGCTCGTTTCGGTTACAGCTCATGGATTCTAGTATTGTTAATTGTTAATATTCAGCTGCCTTTTTGGTACGTTCTCCCCTGTATCATCTTAAGTATTAAGGCTCAACAGTCCGTTTAAAACTTCGCAGACCAGCACACTCCAGGGAAAGTTTGCTATTCAAATCTGGAACGGAAGGATTGTTAAGTTTTTGAGTTTTTTTTGCTTTTTCAGGCACCACTCACATTCGATTCTTCGTGGTCATGAGGTTGTCCGACCAGCTTAATGCCCGTTGCCTCGGCTGAGGTCGATGCCGATCCCGCTGCCGTGAGGTCGAGTTGGGAGGCAGTGGGTCTGAGGGCTGCTCGCTTAGCTACAATTTCCAGCATCTCGTTGAGTATTGCACCCTCGGCGGCCACATCGGCGGAGCTTTTGTCCAGTTCTTTAATAAAAGGAATTAATGAATATGGGTTTGATAGGAGTTTATAAAATGAAACAGACAATTTAGAATATTTGTATTTCCCTTTTACTATTAGATAGTTTAAAATACTTATTGAGTATAACCAAAAAGTATGTAATAAACATAAAACATACTGATGTTAGCATCATTGTTAGTGCAGACTTAATACTTACTGTTGCAGGACAAGCGCAGATTGAGCTCTTCCTTGAGCTGGGCATGCCGATACTCCAATTGCAGTTCCTGTTGCCTTATGGTTAGTTCCTCATCGCGTTTCCTACACAGAAAATCAGTCATATTAGTTTTTAGGCATCTTAGCTTGGCAGCGCAACCTACTTGAGTGCTGTGATGTTGCGCCAAATCTCCAAAAGTTCCTTAAGTAGCTTCTCATCGTTGTCCTTTGTTGCGTCCAGGCTGCAAAATTAAGCTTAATTAAGTCAGGAGTTCAATTAAAAATTAAGATTGTAGACCCACTTTTCAATATTCTGCGCCTCGCCCCGCAGGGCCTTCTCAATGAGCACGCCGCGTGCCTCCAGGTCCTTCAGCTGCACCTCAATCTCCTCCTGTTCCCGCTGAATCTCTTGAGCGATTCGCAGTCGCTTGAGCTCAGCTTGTCGTGAAGCCTTCGATATGGCACGTTGCTTCTTATGCTCCCGTGTCTCGTTAGCGTAGCTCTCATCTGAAAGGGGAAAATGGTTAGGATCTAACTTGGATGATTCATTGGGTCAGGAAAGGACACATGGGGGGACACGTTATGCAGACATTAAATGAGAACAACAAACCATCGGATCTCTGATAATTCAATGGCAGAGGCGGAATTGGCGGTGGTGTCTGGTCGTCCAGGGCACTCGGATGAGATCCGGCAAGGTGGTGGGGCTTGTTTATGTAGAGCTGCGGGCTAGATGAAGAGAACGATTCGGGTTTCGGTTTCGCAGTGTTCGTTTGCTTTCGGTAGCGACTGTTGAGCGCGGTGTTGAGATACTCTTGCGAGTGGTTTGTCTGTGATGTGGCTCCTGCTGCAGCCGCGGAGTTGCAGACGAGCATATCCTTGTCCTAGTGTGGCGTTGTGTTTGGAGGTATCAGAATATATTTCGGGTTAAATGATTGCGTTTGTTTTTGAGAGGTTTCAAAAGGTGGAGAAAGACATATTGAAACTTTAAAATAAACAACTTTCAGTTCTCTGATTAAAGCAATTTGTTATTTACTAAAAAATAGTAGGTATAAACATATAACGTGCAGGGTGTCCAAAGGCAAAAAACTTATCAAATAGTTCTTATGGATCACCATAACCAAAAGTCCAGAAGAACCAATCATGCAATAATCCAATAATAATCCACCACATTGAACTTAAATCATAAATAATAACCCCAAACGCGATTTCCAATAAATAATAAGGTGTCCAATCCTAATACTAATTAAAAATTAAAGTTACAACACACAACATAATATCCTTAAGTCCAAAAGGTTCCCTAAAACCTAATTCACCTTATGGTAGAAATAAATTAAAGTAAACACATAAATGTTATTTACGGAGGGGCATAGAAGGAAATACAACATAATACAGCAGGCAAACTTAAAAGTTAAGATTTAAATAACTTAAGCTGGAATTGGGTAAAAGAAAATGAAAATAAAATAAATGAAAACAAATTAAAATAAAGTTGTAGCAATTTGATTAGTTTAATAGAACAGCAAACAGACAAATAAAGCCCATCCAAATAAGAAATGAGAGATGTGCGATTAAAAACGAGTCAAAATACCATTTAGGGATGCCAAATAATAAGACTAAGCTTTTGTAAGTGGAAAAACTTTGGAAAACTCGATTGTGATCGATGAGTAGGGTTAAGAATAGTTAAAAGTTCTTACACCAAAACCGAAATTCCTCAGATCAAAGCAAGACTGCAAAATGATGGAAAGAATTTTAAATGTTATAAATGAGACACTTATTACACAAAAACCAGACATCAAGTCCTTGGCTGCTATTATAACTTAATGCTAAATGAGTTGGGTGAATTGATAGCTTGGACTAGCCAAGCTTAGCGAGGCAGACAACATTTGGTTACATCAACACCGACCACAACCACTTATAAAATACATTTACTTGGCGAAACACTCACCTTTGACTTCTCCTTGGACTTGGGCGAGATGCGGAAACGACTGAAGACGCCACCTCCTCCTCCGCCTCCTCCCGCCGCATCCGAGATTGTGGGCGTGCCACTGTTGCTGGTGCCGGGTCGCTCTGACTGTTCAGAGTGGCCGGCAGTCACAGGGCCACCCTGCTCCTTGGGACTGGTGGCCGCGGATGTTGATCCCTTCTGGAAGAAGCTGGACAACGACTGTATGAGGCTCCTGCGGCGCTCCGGATCCTTTGGCCTGCGTCCAGATTTCGTTTTTGACGACTTCTCCTGACCACCGGCAGCCAAATTGGGATCGGATGTGAAATCCGCCGCCTTGGCCTGAAGCACTGCGTCCTTCTCCAGCTGCTGCTGCTGCTGCTGACCCACCATGTAGGCCAGATCGTTGACACTCTTTGAGGCACTCATTTTGCGGGCACGGGCCGCCAGATTCCCGGCTGCCATCTCCTCCAGCTGCTTGGGCTTGAGGACTCTGTTTTGGTCGTAGTTTAGACGTGAGCGTATGAGCTGCATCTTTTCCTCGGGACTGAGACCCAGCTCTGTGTTGGACTTGAGACGAGCTCTGGCTCTAGCCTCGCTTCTTAGATTCTCCGTCGAGGCGGAAATGTTGGCGATATTCGGTGCAACCACTCCTCCTCCTCGGTTTACTCTCGCCGGAGCGTTGGGCGTGACAAAGTCGCCCAATTTTCCGCCATTAAACGAAGCCGTCTTGCCCAGCTTATAGCCTGTCAAGGCACTGACTTCGATGTGCTCGCTGAAGGGTCGCGGCTTGTAGAGATCTCCACTGCGTGTTGGTGCCTGGACAGTGCGATAGGGCGATACATACGTGGACGTGGCGGACTTCTGCAATGGTCTCTCCGGCGGCGGCTTTGGTCGCTCCTCCGCGGTGGAGGCATGGTAATGAGCTTGGCTAGAGCAGTTGGAATCCTGCGGACTGCACGCAGCCGCCAACTTAGGAGTGGGACTCAGGCTAGCGCCACTGGCATAGCCACTGGTCAACAAACTGCGCTGACGACTCCGGTGCAGACGCTTCTCGGCGTTCAGCTGCTTCTTCGACTGCAGCTTGTCCATGACCAGGTCGTGGATAAGATCTTTCTGCTTAGTTCGCTCTTTGGTGATCTCCTCCAGCTTGCTGCTGAGCGTGGGAATCTCAGGTACCTTGCCGGAGATGCTGGTGCTGCGGGAACGCATCGAGGACACCGTCTCCTCTGCGGGCTTAGGCTGATCCTCGACAGTTTCTATCACAGGTGCGTTGGCATTGGCCAGCAGGTTGGGCGCCTCTCCCTTGGAGCTCTTGCGCCGTTGGGTGCTGATCTGCGAAATGCGCTGTTGCAGCGCTCGGACATACTCGAACTGGATCTGTAGATCCTCCTCCTGCGCAGCCCCCTCCTTTGATGCATTCCCTGGCGTCGAGGAATTGGGCCCACTGCTACTAGTGGTCACCGTGGAGGTCTTTGGTTGCTGCTCTGAGCTGCTGGGCGTGGAATCACCCTTACCCGCTGCCAACATAGAGGCGAATTGATCGAGCACCCTGGGCGACGACGTGTCCAGTGGGCTGGTAACCACCGTCAAGGCCTCACTCTCCTCCGTTGTAGTGGGCTGGGTCTGAGATAACCCCAATCCAGCCATGCTATCGTCGTCCAGTTCATTGAGGGTGCTGGAGTCTGTCAGGGATTGGGTCATCGCGGGTGCCACCTCGTTCACTGGCGTCTTGGCATCATCTTGCATGATGTACGCTCCCTGCTCGATGTAATCAATGCCCAGTTTCTCATCCCGCTTCGTCACCAGGGGCGGTAGGTTGCTGGGGTAACTAGACGGCGGAGCTGCCCTGCGCGTCGTCTGCTTAGGTTCCGCCTCGATGTACTCCATGTAACCCCTGTTCTGAATAAGCGCCGTGTTCGTGGCGGAATAAGCCTCTGCACAGGAACCCTCCGATCCCGTGTCCATGAACTCAATGTCATCAATGTCGATGGCACTGAGGATTCCGTCCATCTGCACCACAGGTGCCTGCCTGGCCAGTTCGTGGATTACCTCGTTGCCACTGGGCAGCTTGTTTGCTCCACTGCGCCGCCGCTCCTTGCGACGTTTAATCGTGCCCTTGTTCGAGTTGAGCACAAACTCCATGTCCACAAAGTTCTCCGAGATGCAGTCGTCGGCCGTCCAGTCGGAGAGTTCTGTTTCCGTTAGCACCTGACCAGTGCCCGTGGGCTCTGTTTCCGAATCGGATCCTCGGGACAGCAACTCTCCCGTGGGCGTCTTGTCGCTATCGTGCGCCGTGGGCGTGGTCGGTGTGTCTGGCGTCCTGGCCAAACTGCTCAAATTAAGCGTAATGGGCTTCACCGCCTGGCTGTGCTCCACATTACTCTCGACAATTAACGGGAGGTTCTTTAGGCTCTCGATCTTGTTCTCGTTTTTGCTGTCGAACTTCAGTGTGGGTGGTCCCATCTCGGGCAAAGGAGGTGGCGCAGTGACACGACGCTCTTTCTCGATTACCGTGCACTCTGCAGGCTCGGGAGTAGCTGTCACTGGTTCCGTCTCGTGATCATCCTCCAGGTCCAGTTCACACGTTTTCAACGCGGGAGCAGGTGGAACAATAACATCAGAGGGCATATCCAAGAACTTAACATCCTCGGGATCCCCAATGTACTTTCCATTCACAATCATCAGGCTGTCCACCTGCATCAAGGCACCACTTGTGTCGTGTACCTCCACACGGGGCACATTGTGCTTTCCGCCTCCTGTCTGGGTATCCGGACTGGTCGTTGACTCCAGAATGTAGTGCTGAATATCTTCGATGCTGGACGAGTCTGTGCTTGAACAGATGGACCCACTGCTGCCGGTGGTGGACATTACCTCCGGCTTGGTCTTGTCCCACGGGATGTTGGGGACCTCGATCTGCACGCTGCCCGGCTCATAAAGCTCATGCTCGGCGACATCCTTTTCCGGGGAGTCACGCTTCTCTTCATCGGACTGCTCTAGCAGACTCTGCTGTTCCTCCCCAACCTGCTCCTTGGCTCCAGTCCCCTCCTTGATGTGCCCCAGAATGTCTGGGATGCATTCCTTAACATCCCGGGAAACATCAGGCTTCGGTTCCTCCTTCACCTCCTGCTGCAGTTCGCTAATCTTGTTGCTGTCGGGGGTAAGGCGATCGTCCACATCCAGAGCTCCACCATCCACCAACTGCTTCTTGGGCGACTCCAGCGCCGTGAGATCGATAATGGCCACCGGCTTCTCTGGAGTCACCAGGTCAATAACCTCGATTACCGTCTTGTTGTTCGTCGGCGTGGTGGGCGAACTCTTTCGGGCCAGTTGGTCCAGCAGCGTGGCATTTACCGCATCCGTGTACTCCATACCCTTGTTCAGCTCGTTCTTGCAGTTCACGAACACGTTCTCCTTCTCGTTATCCGTGGAGTGACTGGATGGAGCCTTCTGTATCCGGAGCTCAACCCTCAGATCGTTAATCACATTGCTGGTGGCGGAGCGTATCAGCTCGTTGGACAGCCCGACCGACTGACTGCCTTCGCCCAACTTTGTGCGATCGAGGAAGGTGCGCATCCCGGCACTGATGTCACTGCTGGGATTGAGCAACTTCTGGCACTCCGAGATGTTCGACTGGAAGCTGCGGATGCGCGAGTCCAGCACCGAGGTGGATCCCGACTTCTGAATCTTGTTGCCATTGGCCGGTTCGCCCAACAGGTACCGCTTCTTTAGCTCCAGACTCTTCTTGGAGGCAATGCCCTCGGTGCTAGCCGTCTTGTTTAGGAGGTAGTCGCCTGGCCGGGGATTCTGTAGAGGAGCACGTTGGCTGCTGATGAGCAGGCTAGGATCCACCTGGACGAGTGGCTTAAACTGCGGAAGGGGTGGCTGCGGTTGGTACTTCTGGAGGTAGCTGCCACCCTTCTCCCGCGCCGCCAGCTGTTTCTGGTGGAGTCCGGCAGCAGCTGCATTGGGTCCTATCATGGTGGACTTGATCTGCGAAAGAAATCATCAGTTAGAAATACTATTTTATCTGCATACAACAAAATTTCAGATTTTTTTTGAAAAAACTTTTGACTGCAATTATAATACCTTCTGAAAGGGTATCAGAAGGTATTATAATTGCAGTCAAAAGTTTGCAACACAATGAAGGATCTGCATCACCAAACCCTTTATAAGTTATGTATACTTCGTCTGTACCATTTTTAAGTTAATTAAAGACCTACCTGGACTTTAGTGGGCTTTCTTAGATGGGTGTCATCGATAAAGATTTTGGGCGCCTGGCGTATGATCTCATCGTTGTCAAACTCCGAGTCGGTGGATATCTCAGTGGCAGAATTGAGCTCCACCTCGTCGGGCGAGGTGCTCTCAGACTCGGTTTGAACCTGCAAGTGGAGTCACGGAAACAAAGATGAATTAGTGCGGGCTAAGACAGGACAAGAGGCAACTAAACGAACGTAAAACAAAAGCGAAGGGAGCCGGGGATCAGTAGAGATCGGTCAGATTCTACAACCCGCACTCGCTGGCGGCGTTTAATGTACAGCAAACACCTTGGGCGCGCACATGCTCATTAGTCGGAGTAGTGGGTTAATCAGCAACAACAGCGGCGTCATGCCTTTAGGTACGATCCAGAAGGGAAACAAAAGGAACGCTGGAGGACAGAACAAACGCTGGCCGGGATTAGCTAGATTGGCAAGGGGGTTAGACCTTTTGTTTTTGGACGGCAACAGAACGACACAACACAATCAGTATTCAGTATTTCTAGGCTTTAAGGCTTCACAGGTTTAGAGACTACAAACTTTCGGCTTTATTTCGGGCTGCTTGAGTTCGGGGTTAGCGCAACATTTCGGAGACGGCTGTGCTTGAATTTACCTTCGTAGATCGTACCCAGGTGCATTTACTTTTCAATCAAGTGACTAACACGATCAGAGGCTAGCCCGATCTTGTCTTTGGCTGGTTGGAGGACTTGAACTGGACTTGAACTTGAAGGCGTGGCACATCGAGAGCAGACAGGCGGGCGGGCGGTCTAGCATGGTTGGTTGGTTGGTTGGTTGGTTTTTGGGTGTTCTTGGGCTGCTGATCGGGGGACCTATAGTGTATTGTATGGGGTCTGGGGTCAAAGGTCGGGGTCTGTTTCTAGGGTTGGTTTCGCTGACGTTGGGTTGGCTCTCAGTAGAGATAGTAGTTGAGGCGTCGTCTGCGGCCCCAATGGGGTTAAATATAAATGAAAAGAGAAGGCTGCTTTGGTCAGTGGTTCAGGGCTAACAACTAAGAGATAACGCACGACTCTTTGCTGCCGTAGCCGGAAAGTGCGGATCCGGATCCGCTGGCGGGGCTGCGCCGTCGGAACAGGTCGCTTAGGTGGGAGCTGCGCGTGGTCGATGGATAATAGCTGCCGGTGGCACTGCTGCTGGGGATGTTGTAGGTTCTCCTGGTCAAATAATCACTACTGGGACTGAGGTAGTCGTATGTGTTGCTCTTCCTTGTTGAGGTATTCGGAAATCGATTTAGCGTGGAACTGGCATAGTGCCTTGGCCTGTAACTGGTCAGATCCTCGTCCACATCATCGTACTCCCTGCGATCTGTACTCCGGAGTACCTCTCTCATATAGGGATTACGTTCCACCACACGTTCGTTCACGAAATCTCTCTTGCGATTGTGCAACCGTTTGCTGCGATCTAGCAATGCTTGGGTACTGGCGTCCATTGGGTCACCGAAGGTGGTGTAGCTTGTGGGACGAGCTGTGGCCACCGTCGTGGTGGTGGAAAGGGTGTCCGTGTCCTGGCTGGATTGCGCTGACAGAGATTGCAGGGAGGGTCCTTTTTTGAGGTCACTAAACGACTTAGAGCTCTGCCGGGAGCTATTGGATAACGGTTTGAAGGGCTGCGGAGATTGGGACCGAGGTTTATCCTTGAATCTTTGGATTCCTCTTTTTTTGGTGGACAGCAATCCACTGAAAATATCATCTTCCTCTAAAGATTCAGCACGCTTATCGAAGATAGTTTTTCCATCCGGCCACTTGCGGTTCTTGAAAGCAGCCGATGGCGGAGAGTCCGATCGGGCGTATTCGGGCAGCTGTTTCTTTAGCTTCTCTGCCTGATCTTCCTCATCCAAATCCTCTTGATCCCCCTCCCCTTCGAGCTGCGCCTTGGGCCACGATCGGCCTTGGAACACATCGGGCACGGGCTCATCAATGGCCACCGGCTCGGGAACAAACCTGGGCTGCTCTGGCTTTGGCAGGTTCAGCTTCTTGGGCATGGGCACAATCACCGGCTTGTTGTCTTGTAACTCTATAAATGCAAACGAGCTGCGCCGCGTGGAACAGGCGGTGGAATCCATCGAGGTGGCACTCCCATCGACATCCAGCTTTTTGAACATGGGCGGCGTACCCTCATGCCGGGTGGCCGTGTCCTGTGTGCGATTCGTATCCTGAGTGGTGCCTCGCCGGGATCCCATCTTCATGGGCGGCGTGGGCGGTGGTAAGCTGCGCTTGCTGCTAGAGTTGCTGCTGCTCTGCAAGGAGTCGCGTCTGCGTTGCTCCGCTGCAACGACCTCGAAGCTCTCGTCACGCTTGATCAGCGCCTGCCGTCTTTCCTGCTCGAAATCCTCGATGAGGCGTCGCTGGGCCGCCTCTTCATCTGCGTCAGTGGTTAGATTGTTCAGAAGTTGAACCGAACTGCTGTTGGGTGAGATGGGTCGCATCTTGTTTCTTCTTGGGAGCATAGGGCTGTTCGGCAGCTTCTCCATGTCCCATTCCAAGGAGCTCTCCTTGCTGGCCACGCTTTGGGTTTTCGATGGCGGTTGGTATTGCGGCAACTTTCGACGTGGCATTGGTGATGCTGGCAGCTTCTCCATGTCCCAATCCGAGGAGTTCTCCTTGCTACTAGACTTCGATGGGGTAATTATCTTTGGCACCTCAACTGAACTGCTGACGGAGGAGTTTTCGCTCTTTAGGGAACTACTCTGACTAACTGGTGGTTTGCGAGGGCTTGGAATCGCCAGAGGAACCTCTTCTGGTTGCGTTGTTATCACCTCATTGTTTTCTTCTGTAGTGGAACCATTTTCTTTGATTACTTTTTTCGGCTGATCCACTTCGTCGACATTTTCCTCCACTAACATGCTAGGAAACCTTAATGTTTGCCTGCCTTCGATCGGAATTACTTCCAAGACTTCAGGCTGGACATTTTTATTGTAAACCTGTTGTAGGAGATCCTGTACAGAAGGAGCCATATCTTCTGGATCTAGTTTTGACAGCTTTTTTTTCAGCCTCTGAGGAGCCACGGGCAGCGACGGTTCACTGGAAGAAGAACTGCTTTTGGGTCTGCGTTGTGGGCGCGATGGAAAGAGGTTGCTGTCTACTTCGTCTTGGCCATTAACCTGTTGGAATTTCTTTGCAATAATCGGCTGGAAAGTCTCGTCGTCCCGTTCCAGAGACTCAAGCTTATCCAAATAATCCCGATCTGCAGTGTTTCTGGAAACGAGGTTGGCCCTTGGCGTGATGCCCACTAGTTCATCATTGGAATCGAACTCCACATTTACAAGCATCTCGTCTGAGAAGTGGCTAAAAAGCTTCTCAATGCTCTGATCCTCAGAACTGCCCCTTTTGACCACTGTGACAGGCTGGGCACTGGGACTCTTGGTGATTGTAGTGCACAGGGAATCCACATCGATGTCTTCCTCCTGGGGCTCAATAATGTCTATGGGCTGTGGTTCCTGATCCATTTCCTCCACCATGCTCTGGAACAGTTCGTCCACTTGCTCAGCCTCTTTTTCCTTTTCCAAGTGACTCAAGGCAATGAGAGCCTCCTGGTTGAGCTTTTCGTTAAGAGAAATATCTGACTGCCGCCGTGACATAACCAAACTGGATTGGGAGCCCCGACGTGAACTGTTCGACGACTTATCACATCCTGTCTTGGGCAGATTTTTAATGTCTTCTACTGGTAAAGGAATTTCTACTATAGCTTCAATCGGCATTTCTTTAATGGGCTCCACAGCTGGACTCTTTGTCTTTGAGCGTTCCAACTCTTTAGCCTCTGTGGCTTTTTCTAGCAGATCAAGAACCTCAAAGTCATCTGGAACAGGAGTGGCTGGTTTTAAGGGTATTGGTACCACAAGTTTGGGCGCCTTCTTTTGCGCCTGTTTGGTCTGGCGAACGCTGCTGATTTTGGCCAGCTCCTCCAGCGAGTTGTTTGCTTTGGCCACCTTTGCCGGTTTAGAGGGAGATTTTTTTTTCTTTATGGGAGACTTTCGCTTCTCGGGTGACTTGCGAGCATCCAGGCCAAAGAATTTTGCCAGTTTGGAATCGCGATACTGCACAGGTAGATCGTTCAAAGGATCTGGTCTGGTTTTAACAACCTCTTTTGGCTTCTCCTCCTTTTGGGCATAGAACTTGTCACGCTTCTTCTGCAAAAAGTTTGTGGCCTCATTGCGCCATTCGTTACGCAGGTATTCCATGGTCTTGTCCAAATCGCTCATTGAATCGCTGGCCGACACTAGTGATTCCCTGGAGCGGGTCAAACTGCTTAGATTACTGGTGGTGGATTCCATGCGACGCAATTTGAATGCCCCATGTTCATCACTGTTCTGAGAATTCTGGGAAGTAACTGAACTCATGGACTCAAATCGTTTGAGGATGTTTTGTACTCCAGTTAGTCTTTCCTTAGAAGGCTTCAAATCGAACTCACCCTCCCCTAGAGATTTGGTTTTTAATAGTTTCTTACTATTGCGTCTGGGAAGACCCAGTTCTAGATCTAACCCGGTTTCCTCCAGTATACGATCAATGTTGTCGGATAGATCGCTCGGTGACTTTTCATCTTGAAACAACCGCTGATACTCGGAGCTGGGTGAGCGCACTTCCCCATCTCCAAGGATTTCGTCCAATATTCGTTCAGCTTCATCCTTTGGGGCTGGGGGTGGCTTCTCTGGAGCAGCTTCGGCTGCAGTTGGTGCATCTTGGACTGCTGCTGCCTTTTTGGCCTTGGTTCCTTTGGGTACGATTTTCTTCACTATCTTGATGGTCTTTCCTTTCGACGTAGCTGTAGCTTTCGTCACGACTGCGGTACTTCCCAACTTGGCTGGTTTCTTAACCGCCGAGGCAGCCTTCGCGGGAGTCTTCTTTTTGGTCAGGTCGAGAGCTCCATCCATCTGATGATCCCTTAAGCTAAAAGTATCCAATGAGGCTTGTCGTTTGGGTGGCACTGGTTTAGTATCTGCCACCTTCACTGGGATATTTTGAGTCTGCCCTCCCTTCTCCTCCTGGTTTTTGGACTTCTCCTCCTGGACCTTGGATTTGGTTAGAGATGCCTCAGTCTGTGACTTCTTGAGTCGATCCGCCACCGTTTCCACGGTTCTTCGCTGTGGCGCCGGACTGCTGGGAAAGTATTTGGATAGATTAACATCCTTAAGAGTAACCTGGTTCTTGTTTGTGTTGCTGGCGGAGCTTTTCTCCTGCTTCTGGTTAGGGAAATACTTGGAAAGGTCCATGGAGGCTGGTGCCTGGGCACTTACAGTGGGCATCGTCAGCTGTGATTTGATGTGATCCATGGTACCGGCAAAGCTGCTGGCCTGGATTTCCTTTAACTTGCTGTTAAGCTGTTTATTGGGTTGCCTTTCGACATCCACATCCGCATCTACATCCATATCTTCATCCTGATCGCTGCTGTTCTGGCGCTGGAGCTTTTTTATAGTCCCTAGGATCCCTTCGATTTGCATCTTGCTGTCACTGGGAATAGGAGCTTTCTTCACCTTTGGACTCCCGGTGCTGGCGTTGCTCCTTAAGCTGTTGGAACGGCTCACATTGGTGCTGCTACCCTTGGATTTCGGTTGGGGCAGTTTTCTTAATCCCTCTGGCTTGGGCAACTGCTCCTTGGGTCGTTCTTCAAAGTTTGGTTTGCGCGGCTTGAGTTCATCCAGATTGAAATCGATGACTGGTTTGGGTTTTGCTTCCACCGACGGTTGAGGTGGACTCACCACCTTCTCAAACTTTTCATCGAACTTTGACTTGGGTTGGAGAACAGGAGCAGTAGCACTTGGTGCTGGAGCCACCTTTTGGCCAGCTGCTATGGCCGCATTCTCTGCGAGCCATTTCTCCTTCAGGGTGAGCTTGCGAAGGATATCGCTCTTGACGAGATTCTCCTTGGCCAGCACTTCGAGGTCCTTGTTCATTTTTACCATGTTGTTCATGTGATACAGTTTCTCGCTAATCGCCTCAATTTCGCTGCTAAACTTACGAGGGGCATTCCGCTCTAGTTGCTCCATCTCCACACGAGTCGGCGTGGCTAAAGGAGTGGACGGTTGGCTGCGGGCTGACTCAAAGGAGTTGCCCGATTTCAGAGAGTTCCTATCGGCCACATTCTCTTTATTGTCTACGCTTAACTTAAGTTTCTAATTATTGGAGAATTTATGATTTTGAAGGGTAAAAGTGAAACCAACACCATGACAAGGAGATTAAATGAATATCGTAAGAGTCAAGGAAAATAAATGAGAATAATGAGAAGGTTAGTCTCCCCATCACCAAAAGGAAAATAATAAAGTGTAACCTACCTCGGTCTCCGTATCCGTGGGCAGATTGGCGGGCAAGGGTTGCAGACGAACCTCTTGGCGGCGCAGTTCGCGGGCCTTCTTGAACTCTTCACCCTCGGTGTCATTCTTACCATCATCTGAAATTGAAAGAGTTAAATATAATATTAGTTTGGCGAATTTAAAACATCCCCTTGAGTGCCCACTCACCCGCAATACCTTCACTAGAGTCGTAAAAATCATCGGAATCATCGCTATCCTCACAGTACTGCTTTCCAATCCAATCCGACGCCAATTGGAGGGTCTGAGCGCCAAAGGGCGAATCATCTGCCTCCTCGTACAACTCCGAATCCGACTCCGTGTCAGATTCATCCGAGCTGGATAGCTCTGACTGAGAATCATTGTTGGATTCGGGCAGGAAGTTGCGGCCCGACCACTCGTGCTCATCGATGACATTGGCCTCGTCATCGGACATGGCATCGGCGGAAGCAGTGGCCCGCGAAGTCTCCAGCAGATCCACTTGGTCCCTGGGTGGAGTGGTGTCCATGGGCTCAGCAGACGCACCAGCAGCGGGTAAAGTTCCAGCAGTTGGTGGTAGAGCAGGCGAGGCGGCTTGAGCGGCAGCGGATTTCTGCAACAATGGGAAGAAGTTGGTTTAAAAAATTAAACATTTTATAGATCTCAGATCAACACTCACTCTAGACTTGTTGGTGCGCTGTGGCAGCGGCTTTGGTGGCAGCCGGAAGTGCTGGGTGCAGTAGAAGCGACCCTGCGGGTCGTCCCTATCGAAGGCGTAGCCTCCCAGGCGCAAGTTGGTGTGGCAGTGGTGGCACCTAAGGCAATTGCGATGCAGGACCAGACCCTCCACGGTGGTCTTCTCCATCAGGTAAACGGTTTGCTTGCAGAAGCGGCATTTTTCGGAGGCAGCCTGCTTCTTGAAGGCCAGCGCCACCTTGGAACTCTACATTATAGCAATGGATTAGCATTAGATTAAGTTGAATGATAGATATTACTTTCAATTAACGATTTCAATTTAACGTTTGCTTTGCATTGGATGGGTGTCATGTACAAGTGTGTGGGTATGTGGCTTGATGACTATGAGTGTATGTGGGAAATAGCCTAGACTTTTTCTTAAAGCACGCTAACAACATCATCGACAGCAGCAACAGCAACCACAGGAAGCAACCACAAAGGTAATATAACATAAAAGGTAAAGCAAAAAGCAAATAGAAAATAGCACAGGGGAAACCGATAACAATGGAACCCAAACAAAACAAAAGATACAAGAAGGTGGTGGGAGAACACAAAATTACTCACAGATTTGGGTATGACTGTGTTGTTGGTGTTGGTGGTGGCATTGCTGCTGCCCGCATTCTTCTCGTCCGAGTTTCCTTCGTCCTTCTTGCCAAACTGGCCGGCAATGGAGGCCACCTTGTTGCGACCCCGCTCGCCCACGTCCAGGTTGTGGCCCTCCTTTAGCTGCTTGTCCAGATTGCGTATCGTCTGGTCGATGTCCTTGAACTTCTCCGCCTCGCGCGAGTCCTGGCGCTGCGGCTTCGACATCTTGTGCTGGCGTGCCTGGAACTGCTCCTTGCTCCACTTAGGCACCTTCTCGCGCCCCTTGGGCCCATGGATTTCGGTCTTCTTGGACAGCTCGATCTTCTTCTCGATCTCGCGCACATTCCAGTCATTGGAGTCGATCTTGCCGATGGCCCGCATCAGGTCCTTGGGCTTCTTATCACCGCCAAGGCCCCCGCGTCCCGTCATCCGCTGCTCCATGTTCCGAATGCGGTCGCTGAACTGCTCGTCCGCCGTGCGCGGCAATGCCGAGGGAATATCTCCCCGTTCGCGATCCTTTAGTTTATGGGCGACGGATAGTGTTTGTGGTCGTGTTTTGGGTTTTGGTGTTTGGGCATTTAAATAATTAAAGTTCGGAGACGGAGTTGAGGGGGTGGAGAAATCAAAATAGATATGCATAAATATTTTACTTCTAATTACTGATCGTCGTAGCAACAAATCCACATTAACAATCAAATAAAAGGGTAAACAACGGAACGTAAACTTAACAAAATGTCCTATTCGGACTGATTAGATGAACGAGCTTAGCTTAGCAAGTAACACATTAGTAACTGGCAAACTGGCATAGTTGAATTTAGATGCTTAAACGTTAATTCACAGCAGATATTACACGCGGTTTTAAAATGTTTTTTAAACCTTTACCGAACAGAAAACAATTTCAAAGGGGTCCACAAAATTTGTTTTGAAAATATATTTTGGTTACGAGCTTTAATTTTCAAAAAAATAGGGGGTTATCTTATTATTAGTTTATTATCAAATTGATATTTGTTCTTTTAGTACGAGCAAACGTAACATATTTATTTACAACACATGTCAAAAATAGTCTTTAAATGTTTGTCAACGATTATGTCAAAGATCAAAACTTTGTATATAGCCTGTTTCTTCGAGCTCTAATTAATATTTTAGCCAAGGCGCTTGTTAGTTGCTTAAAACTTCATTTCTTGATAAAAATCGAGGGACAAATCTCCAGCATTAGTCAGAAGTTAGGATCAACAGTGGCCCGCGCAGGACCAAAACAGGTCAAGACAACAACACAGAAGACGCAGCGTGCAAGAGCGAGATCCGGAGATTCTCGTCGCTTACGGGAAACAGAAGCTTCCGCTCGAGGTCCTTGACGCGATCGTTGAAGACGGGCGCCTGCTGGCGGTAGAGGAATATCGAATAGTCCTCGAAGGGGGTGCCATCCTCGGCCACCCCGGCCTCACCACCCTCCCGCAAAAGCTTGCCCGCCTGCAGGAGCTGCAAGCTCTTATAGAAGTTCTGCGTCTGGTGGTAGCGCTGCTGGCGCCGCTTGCTCATCCGCTCCTGCCGATTCTCCTCGATCTCCTGCAAGCGCTGCTGGCGCTCCTCCTGCGCGGCAGAGGTGAGAGTGAACACATTGGACAGATTCGGAGGGATTCGGATTCTGGGGCAGGGGACTTTGATTTTTTTGATCGAGTGTGACTGTGGGAACTATGGGGGGTTTGGGTGCTTTTGCATGGGACACACACAGAACGGATACGGATATCTAGATCTAAGTGACTACTTGACTGCGGAATTGCTACGTTAGTAATATGGGGTCGAGGGTTACGCATCACACGATGGAACATGAAGACGACACTGGGACACTTGGACACTGAGCGAACTGACCTCATTGATGGTTTCGAATGCGCTAATGGCGTTACTGATTTCATGACAGAGAGCTGTTCTCAGCAGGAGCTGAACCTTGGGAACAGATTTTCGATTGGTTTGGTTTCATGAATTTGGTTTTCTTGCGTTTTACATTTGTGATTAACAATTAATTTTTTTGAATGTACATGAGAGAGCTGAGTTCAAACAATTTTCAAACGAGTAATGATAATGAAAGAGAAATTCACATAATGTATGTGTATATATAACAAATGTGCCAAACGGCTGAATCAAGTGGCGCAAAGTCACTCCTCAGACCTTCTGGACATTCGCGTATGAACCAATCCACGATATAATATAATGCCAGCATTTACTCACAATATTGGCGGTTTTGTCGACCTGGCGGCGCTTCTTCGAACGGCGTGGCGTATCGTTTTGACCTATCGCAAAAATAGATTAACAATCAGTATAAATACATAAACGGTTTCAAATAAATACGTCTCTGATGTGGCTTGCTATCAACGTAACAATAAATAAAGTTACACCATCTTTGAACTAGTATAGCTACACAGGGCCTTTAAACTTGTTTATAATGGCTTTAAAAACAAAATATATATAGATTTTTTTCCTATTAATATCAAATATTTGTAAAGCTTTTAAGTTAAATAATTTGAAAAGGCCTTGCAATTAAAAATGTATACAAAATTTATAGAAATTAATCTAGGCTTTAGTGTAGATTTTATTGCAACTTTACAATTTGATATGAGTCCGCATCTTGCAGCCACATTGAGATTTATTTATTTGCCAGACTATGGTGTAAGATGGTAATCTTCAACACACCCTGAGGCGTTGTGGTGCCCGTTCCGCTACCGGCTACACCGGTGGTTCCCGCGGAGGCTCCCCCAACATTGAGGAGCTGCTCGTGACGTCGCTGCCGCTTGGCCCGCTCCTCCTCCAGAACCGACCGTCGCTGCACAGTCGTGGGTATGTCCACCGCATCCTGCATCGGCGACTTGGCCTTGGGCTTCGTCGCCAGCAGCTTGGAGAAATCGGGCTGGGCGTGCGTGTGGTTGATGCGATATTTCTGGCGCAGATCGCTGAAGTCCATCTTGGGGTGCTTGATGTGCGGGATCTCACCACGGAAGAGCTCGCAGATCTGGTCCAAATAGTTGAGCCAGATGCGCGACTCCACGTCGGTCAGGTCTAGCGATTGTTTAGCGCTCATAATCCGATCGATGTGTAGTTCGCGCTCCAGGACGGCAAAGGCCAGCTCATTGCACTCCGCAGGATTCATGTCCTTGGTGGCAGCAAAGTCGATGAGATCAGGTCGATAGCTAAAGGGGAAGAATAAAACGTTAAAATCATATAATTTATCATATAA
This sequence comes from Drosophila fuyamai, assembly GCA_018153365.1. Taxonomy (NCBI): domain Eukaryota; kingdom Metazoa; phylum Arthropoda; class Insecta; order Diptera; family Drosophilidae; genus Drosophila; species Drosophila fuyamai. Next base: position 5,181,250 of record JAECXW010000116.1, on the reverse strand, counting down.
TTTATCATATAATTTGTAAACTTGTAATATGTTTTGAGCCGAAAGTTAATGGACTACCCACCGATTAACGAGTGCACAGAGAACGCGTCCATTGCGGAACACATCCGATGCCTCTTTGAGCTCCGGAATAAAGTTATGGGCGTGCAGCTGGGCACTAATCCATCTCAACAATGTGGCCCCCTGGGGCAATAAGTCTAAAAGTTATAAAAATAAGTGTTTAATAAAAACGTAATGGTTAAAAATCATTAACTTACCTCCGCTGCGTCGCTTGCGCCTGCCAGGCGTTTCCACATGCGGCGTCTGCAGGGCGTGCGTGTCCATGAAGGTCTGCTCCAGAATGGACGGGTCGTCCGTGTCCACCAGATGCTTGACCTGCCAGCTGTTGACCGACTCCCGGTTCAGGTTCGGGTAGCGCGTGGCCGGGTCCACGGTGTAGGCACTGATGTCCCGCTGCAGGGTGTCCGGCGTGGTTTGGTTGAGCAGCCGGTAGATGCTCTCGCGCTGCGCCAGCACACCGAGGGTGCTGTTCTGTGGGTTAGACCATAGCTTGATGGCATAAGCCGCGTCCATGCTGGACAGGAAGCCGCGGGCACATCCCGATCCTGTGGGCCAGAAGGGCTCCAACAGGCTGTCGCCCACGAGGCACTGCATCAGACGGGCGCCCTTGCGCACGATCACGCGGCAGGACATCTCGGCGGCGAACATCGAGGTGAAGTCGAACATGGCCACATCAGGTTTGCCATAGTGATTAACAGCGAACTCCAGGTTTGGCATTTGGTATTGGGTGGAGAATTCGGCTGCCTCGCGGGCGTAGTCATGTAGCTTCTGTGTGTCCACATTGGCCGGAGCCAGCAGCTCGCCGGGATCGGCCATGTCCTCGATGATAACGCCCTTGTCAATCAGACTGTGTTTCTTGGCCGTCATCACGAAGTAGTGCGTCTCGTCCTTGTAGTAGACGATGTTCTCCAGGTCGATGCCCGTCTTGCCGTACAGCTCCTTGAAGAAGGCCTGGTTGAAGATGAAGGCCACACCGCTAATCTCCTCCACCTTGGCCTCTGCCTCCGTCTTCTTGTTTATGAAGTTGGCCGTGATGGCGATGGCCAACTTGCCGCGGAACTCCTTCCGCCTGAAGTCCAACATATTTCGCTTGCCATCCGCCCCGATCAGCACATCGAATTCGTAGTGGGAGACAGCGTGATCCGAGGGAGTAACCGCTGCCCTCCACCCACCTCCATCGCCGGAGGGCTCCTGGGCGTGGTCGAAGCTGACGCCCTCGTGTATCTCCACGCCTAGGAGCAGGGCCACCTTGAGCAGCATGCACTGCAGCTGCCTGATCGAGATGTGATCGATAGAGCCGGCGCAGAACTTGCCGTAAAACTTCTTGGCGCCCAGATTGCGCAGATCCGTAATGACGAACGGCCACAGATGGAGCACATTGTTGCGGGTGATCCGGTCGCGTTTCTCCAGCACCACCACCTTTGCGCCCAGCAGCTGCGCTTCGATGGCGGTGCGCAGGCCACAGGGACCTGCTCCTATGACCAGGACGCGGGTGCCAGTGCAGGCTGCTCCCTTTCCGTACACCCGATGGGCGGCACGGGCGTCGAACTTCTTCCACAGAGCCTGCGCCTTCCACGAGCGCACCTTGGCCTTGAGCCGCGGGTAGAAGTCGTTGAGGGGCGACGGCCGCAGACCCACTGCCTCGCACATGGCCCGGTGGAGCGCCAGGATCTGGCGCATCGTGGTGGCCACGCACAGCAGGTCGAACAGCTCCGCCGCCTCGGCGGCTGCCGCGTGCTCCGCCATTAGCAGCTGGTGTTGCTGCTGCTGCTGCGCCGTCAGCTGCTGCTGCTGCTGCTGCAATGGTTGCTGCTGCTGCGGCGGCAGATGGTGGTGCTGCTGCGGGTGGTGCGGCTGGTGGTGCCGCTGGTGTTGGCGGCTCATTCTGCGGCGGGAAGACAGAGAGTTGGCAGTTAGTAGAGTATTTTTGGTTGACGACTACGACTACTAGACAACGACACTTGGACATGGCAGTTGAAGAAATACAACTCACACATGTTTATTTCCTCGTAAAATTCAATTAATTTCTGACAGATTTTTCATTCACATTTACCCGTTTCTATTATATTAATGTATCTCTGTTTATTTTCCTGGGATTTCGCTTGCGCTGTCTTGGCTGTCAAATTAATTTTAATTAATTAAGCACATTATTAAAAATCGCTTGGTCGGTTCTTGATGATGTTTATACCCTACAGACCTCAACCTCTTAAAATGGAAACTTATTTTATACGATACAAATTGATCATGAAATTATAAACATTAATTTAAAGAATAAACATTTTTAATCTTATTTAATTTTAAATTTAATAAAAAATTTTTTTTTTAATTTTTAAAAGAAAGTTGTCTTTGCGAGGGAAAAGCCTCGACCTCCTTTTAAGTCAAAGAACCATCTCGTGTTTACTCATAAAGGACTGCCTCATATGTAAATGTAAACAAAATACAAGTTTTACTTTTAAAATATTCTCAGAAAGCTGAAAGAAACACATCCCCTTTCATTCTTCCACCCCAAGGAACTAACAAAGAGCTTTTAAACTGAACTTGTCATCATCTTGCTTGTTTGCTCTCCTTTTTGTTTTGCTTACAGATTCAAATGACAACTCAAATCTTGCCAGAGCATTTACTTCAATTAATTAAATCAGAAATCAGAAAGAATTACTCATGCTGATGTCCAGCGACGATAATAAAACCGTTGAACAAAGCAGAGAAAAGCAGGAAATCTACTTGGTGGAAAGCTCAACTTCTGTATGCCCTTAAAAAAATTTCATTAAAATCACTAATAAATAATAAAAATCCCGATAGCCAATTAAACCCATTTGAACTGAAGTAGAGCATTATGTGCAAACCCATTTTAACCACCTTATGGCAATAATTGGAATAGCCTTTGAGATCTGACAAGTGAGCCAGACAAAAGCCAAAGGCAAATGAGCCGGTAAAAGCTGCCACTCGAGTTTGAACTTCTGTTTGGAGCCGCCTAGACAGGCAACAACCTGACAATGGACAGTCGGGAACCGAGACCCGAGAACTGGGAGCTGCAAGGTAGGAACCCTGAAGTGGAGTGCCATTTGTGACGGGGCAAATGGAAAATAAAAAGTAAGCCACAAGACCGCATCTGTGTGTTCTTTGTGCGAGTGTTTGCTGGATGTGAATGTCCCGCATTTATTCACTCGCTCGCACAAAGGACAATAGCCCCTGGGGAAAACACGAACAAACGAGGACGAGTCATTGCCCCATTTTCGGGAAGATTATCAAGATTAGTGGTTCAGCTCGATTAGATACCCCTTTATCACAAATATGATTTCTGTGGAAGCAAATTAACCAACATATCAAATCGATTGGTTTAGCCTATTCTCTTGCTAACCAAATAAATTAATTAAGAAACTAACCCTTTTACCATAAAATTACTTTACAACGAAAGATCTTGGTCCAAACTCGCAGCCTTGCCCTGAGTTTATTGGACGTCAGAAGTTTTTCAATGCACAAATCACAAATCTGTGCAATAGGTGGAATAATTTGAAAAATGGATAATTTTCACAGTAGGGTCGAGACGGGCAACATCAGGAGACGGGCGTCCAGGGGCACATCCCCGGAGGGCATCCGCTCGCGTTGCTCCCCAGAGGTCGTCCGGCGGTACCCGTTCGCGAACACCATGGGCGGCGATCCGTCCAGCTGCTGCAGCTTAAGCATCAGGGGCGACATCTGGGGCGGGGCTCCTGTGGAACTGCACCCCGCCAGAATCTCCACCGCATACTGATCGATGTCCCGGCCCAGCTGGTCCACCACTGACTGCACCACGGAGTAGCGGCCGTTGGAGCAGCTGAAGAACCCCTGGCGCAGTCCGCCTTCGAGGACGTCGGTGACCACTGGCCGGATAGGAAGCAGCGGCAGCCGGTAGACGTCAGACACCCTTTCCGCCACCTCGTAACTGGTCGCCGGACGACCCAACACCTTCAACACCTCCAGCACCAGAGCTCCATTCTGCCTGCCCAAATTGGTGGGATTCATTCTGAGAGATGGGACGCGGTTTGATTGCGGCACTGTGCCCTTCCTAATTAGATCTTGGTCCTTGGTTTTGTTATTGCTAAAAATTAACAATGAATTTGTACGTTTTTGCTTTTGCGGCGCTAGCCAAAAAATGAAAATCAAAATATTTTTGTTAGAAAATACTTGTAGAAATGTAGCTTGTCCTGATGTTTGTAATAAACTAAAATTAGTAAAATGGTCATAAGGCGCTTGGGGTTGGAGATAAGATGAGAGGGTTGCTGGGATTTCCTTTTTTTTTTGGATGAAGATAACTTTATCCGGTGGTTCTTGAAAATGTAAAATCGGGGATGCCAAATCCCTTTCCTTAATCTACTTGTCAAATTTAGCAATGAAATAAATTGAAGGTTTGCTTTATGAAACTGAACCCTTCAATATAGAATAGCAAGTCCTTCCATTGCATGTTTAAGGAAATGGTATCCGAACTCATATGCTCGTGCTTTCAAAAAGGTTCCTTTTTTGCATAGATATTATATTATCCCTGACAAATTATTCTACAGCAACCCACAAAAAATATTCCTTGCCCAATGCCAAAAGTCAGTCAGTCCAATTTCTGTTGTCTCATCGTCTATTAAAGTTCGGGACAAAAATTCGATTGGCGCCAAGAAAGTCATAAAAAAAAAGAGCTCACCCAGTGCCCCAACCACGCCCACTGTTCGAACAAGAAAGGGCGGTGGGTTGCTGGGCGGGTGGGTCACGCAATTGGCGACAGCTCGACAGTCTCCCTCTCCCATTCTCAACACAGAAAAAAAAAATTTCCGTTTTTCAAAGAAAATTATATTTGAAATTCGGTTACACGAAAACAAGGTCCATCCTTGTGTGGCGTGTTCAACAATAAATAAAAACAAAAAAAAATCGGTTGGAATGCACTTGGAATTACATACACATTTTAACGGAACTTCAAACAAAGAGATTTCTGTGTCACCCCCAAACAATACTGATTGTCTATCATGAATCAAATTGTATATGATTTTTAAAGCTTTAACTTGATATTCAGCATATCTAACCTATGAAGACCAATCATGAACCTCAACTCTTGCATTTTAGCTCACTGAAAATTATATATTATTATTATTATTATAATTAAGCTTTCGGTTCGAAATTTCAACCTCCATGTTTATTGCCGTGTAACTCTCATTGGTTTCTTTCACTCCCTCTCAAGCCCTATTTGTTTGTCTGGGTTAAACAAAAGACTTGTGGGTCACATTGGGCACACACCACATTATGTCACTGCGCGGACAAAAGGGAGAAATGCCAAGAGAAATGGGGAGTGTGGTGGGCAGAGAGATGAAACACGAAAATTAAACTGGAAAGAAAATGAAAAGTTTAGCGCTTATCGATTTTTGTCTGCTGTTTTATCAGCCAACTGTCGTCACAACTTGAAGTTGGTTGAGGCAGGGAGGGAAATTATAATTAACCGAAAATTTGAAAGAGGCTAGGGTATTCAAACAGCCGGCAAGGGTGGACTGCAAAAGGCTTTCCTTTTCGAACTGGGGGTTAGACGAGCGAGTGACTCATCTTTGTGCACATTTTCACATACTATTCGAGGGAGGCCCAAAAATATCTCACCATTCGCACAGCTAAATTACTCATAAATTCTGAAAAAAAACCTAAATTGCGGACTTTGAGTAAACGGAAGATTTCATGGTTTATAAAGTGATGCACATGGCTGCCGGACAAGATCAAGGTTCTTGAAAACAAATGAACCATTTCAGTTTGAAAAGCTGAAATTTCTCTTTCTTTTCGTAGTTCAAAATTGGCCGATGGCCAGGAAATTTGTATTAAATATTCAAAACACAAATATCTTGTAGTCCCATTCATAAACAAAATAATTAATTCTGTTCAAACTTTTGTTATTTCTTTTCAATTTCGCTTTTGTCAAAATTATTTTCTTACCTGAAGAAATTGACTCGTTTGTTAAAATGTACACAGTATTTTCCTACTTTTCGGTTATATCACAATATTTCGTATTTATTTATTTACTCGGACCGTTTCGTTGCGAGTTGAGGAGCCACTTGATCGGTAATGAAGCTACGCCACTGCCTGGGATCATTTTTAAGGCAATTTAATGAAAACACTTTACAAAGACAGATGACAAAGATACAATGAATTCAGCCAGGTGAACAAAAGCCAGGAACATCCCAACCACCCGAACAACGTGAGAACTTCGTCAGAAACTGTTGATATACACAAAAACATAAAGGAAACTCTAATTATAGATTTATAGATATTGTATCTACAAGCAGAACCCATCAAACAAGTGTTTTTTTATCGAGAAAAGAAGGAAAGCCCAGTTAGGGAACATGTCGATAAGAAAGCTCTTTCTTGGGTACTTTCTAACAACATCAAACAAACAGAAGAAATACTTTCAGACTTTTACATGAAAGTCACGTATTTTGAATATTTCTTTGTTGTTTTATTAGTTCAATTTTTATGAGACAATTGTCGATAGAAATATGTCGCTGAAACGTGAAGAGTTTTCAGAAGTTATAAATTTATTTAAACAAAATGGAAAACTTCGAAAGCACAAAGTCTTTTTAACATTTCAATCTAATAAATGTCTCAATTTCAAATCAAGTTTCTTAGCACCTCTACGCTTCAGAAGTTGTGGCAAATGCCCACAGCTGGGGCATAAAAAAATATGCAAATAGGCAGTCGCTTGATTGATTTGCGTTCGTTGTTTTCTAATTTTGATTCCTATGCCAATTGATCGACAGCCTCGCAGACAAACGAAAATTGTTGAAATTGCAGCAAATTGATTTATGAACACCACACCGCCGACAGAGCAACACGAACTACAATGCGGAAGTGCTATCAAATATGTTTGGTATTAGGGGTACCCACTGCTGGTGGGAAATTAAAATAAAATATAATATCATTCGACCAAGTGTGACAATTAGAGGCACGCCTGTGGCGCTTTTCTTTACCTTTTCGCTGGTTTCACAATTACAACAAGATGACAAGTGAAAAATAATGAAAATAGATTTGATTGAATAAATCTTGTCGCCAACTTTTGGATGGCAGCCAACTTAAACTTTGTGCATTGTTATAAATTTTTAACCGTATTTTATTTGGCACTAACAGACGTGGCTAAATAAATTACGTTTAATTAGTGGGACTTGGTCAAAGCGCTGACAGTATAGCTTATCTCACGATATAGCAATTAAATATCGAATATATTGAGACACCCTGACCATATTTCACTTTCGCAATTTTCTAGTTAAATTAAACTTTTAGAAAACTGAACTTTTTACAAGTAAGTTTGTCAGTCACTTGGCAAAGAATTAAACATATAGTGCTGCACCATCAAGTGTAATCTGAGGCAGAAAAATATTCGAATAGACAGCAGCATAGTGTACGTTCGTTTAAACATTTTTTTGCTATTCTTAGCCAAATAAAATTGGGTCAGCAAACGCTGCGGTTGGCCAACTAGCAGCCACGAGCCAAACATTTTCCCAGAGAAGAGAACGAGATGAGGGGAGAATCTGCGAGGCGCCTTCAACTTTTTTTGCACTTAGATATATATATATATATATATATATATATATATATATATATATATATATATATATATATATATATATATATATATATATATATATAGTATGTTTATATATAAATAGCGAATTAATTGATTCCGAGTGTTTACTCCCTGTCTCGAGCTCGCTTTTTATTCCTTACGCAAGCTAAATTTCTTGTTAAACGAATTTTAATGCAAAATCAATTTTATGGCTGCCGGCGACTTCGAATTACATCATCGGTGAAAGGAAACAAGGAGGAGAAGGTGGCTATTCAGCGATTCAATTTCCTTGCGGCACAGCAGCATCCTTTGTGGATAATCCTTTTTGAATCACCGTTGACATCATTTAGAGTAGACTTTGCGTCACCATCGATTTTAAATGATAGTGTATTTAACAAAAATATATTCAATCTTTCTTTTACTGTACTTCAGAAATATTTTTAAAGCACACAAATATAAAAGTTATCCACACCTTAAAAACAACTATACATCTGTGCCATAAATTTAAAGTGACAATAGATAACTTACAAAAAAGTGGATGATGGTCACGAAAAATAAAAATGTAAAATTCATATTACTTTTAATGTATGCCAGTTCTAATTAAGAACTTTTTTAGTCTGATTGTATTTAAAAATGCCCCATTTTCGTCTGTCGGACCACTTCCTGCACACTTCAACCCATATTAAAATAAATAAAAACAAGAGAGAACGCTATAGTCGGGTGCCCCGACTATCAGATACCCGTTACTCAGGTAAAGGGAGTGCGAGGGAGATGGAGATAGAAACTTTGATCACGCATAACTTTTTAACAAATGGTCCGATTTGAAAAATTTCTTCTACATTTCGATAGGTATTGATAAACACAATAAAACTGCATTTTTACTTTTCCGAAATATTTAAATTTTTAAAATCGTATATAAGCGATTGTGGGCGTTAAAGGGGGCGTGGCACCTTTTTGAAACAAACTTGCGCTGCGTAGGAACTCCTAGAATCTGCATGCAAAATGCCAATCTTCTAGCTTTTATAGTTTCCGAGATCTCAGCGTTCATACGGACAGACAGACGGACAGACGGACAGACGGACAGACGGACAGACGGACATGGCTATATCGACTCGGCTAGTGACCCTGATCAAGAATATATATACTTTATAGGGTCGGAAACGCTTCCTTCTACCTGTTACATACTTTTGCACGAATACAATATACCCTTTTACTCTACGAGTAACGGGTATAAATATATGCCGCCTGCACAGGAAAAAAGAATCAAAACCGGGGCGGGCAAACCCTATTCTCCCCAGTCCGCCCTCTCACTCCGCTCCAGTTGCATTACAACTCGGATTGGGGTCATACCCGGACAAAGTTCTCCTCTTGGGGAAACAAATTTAATAAACAACAAAATGGATAAAAATTTACATAAATATTCTATTTTTTGCGGGGTTTAATTGCACACTCAACTTACTTGTCTCAGTCGCTGTCGATGTCGTGTGGGCCTGTCATACATGCAGCATTAACTGTAAGCAAAGGAAATTTGATATGGTTAGATCGAGTTGGGTATAAATGCATTGTAAATAACTAAGAGCTAAATTTATTGTCTCTAATTATGCCACCAACTATTGTGACATTTCAATGTTGAGGCCAATTAAAGATATCGGGGCCTTCATTATATTCATGTGGGCTGTGCGAATATCTCAAATAGCACCAGGAGCAACAACAACTGAAAACCAATTTATAAATGTCTTATGGCTTATGATGGATTTCAGGTTGTGTGTGAGTCGCGTGGGCCACCAAGACAAAGAAATATTCATAAATAAAATCGTTTAATAATAGCAGAGATAGCTAACCGAAGTGTTCAATACACTTTCGAAAATTTTATCTTATAATTAAATACGGCCTACTCTTACAGTGAACTTAAAACATTTAAAAGATAAAATAAAAAGATTTTTGTTTTGATTTATGTAGAGTGTAAAATATTACAATGAAAGACGAACCATTTTGAACATTAATGCTAATAAAATGCAGTGAGTGGATTTCATACCCATTTATGCCGTTTATGAAATGCGAAAATATGGGCAAGGTCTCCACCGAAAACAGATTGAATACGACAGATTGCAAGAACAATTTATTGCATGCTCAATTGCAATAGCAGACAAGGTAAACAAACAAAATCGCAGACGTAAACACCTGCTTAGGTAACGTCGGCTACCACATGGCAATTACCACATCCTTTTGCCTCTTTGTCCCTCGATCCACTTCCCTGTCCTCACGAATTTCGCACTGGACTCCGGCAGACCCTCTCGAGCAGTTAAAACTGCAACAAATGGCAAAAACTACGTACGGCTGGGCATTTATTCAAAGCAACAGCTCGGGCACGAAAGTGGCATTAAACTCAGTGGAGACGAAGACGATGACGCTAGACGACTGACGATGAATAAAACACATCGAGCCTCCGGTCCCCAGCGGAAAATGCTGAAAACCCAAACCAAAACAGGCCAGAGACAAGACGGAAAGGAAATAGCCAAAAAAGAAAACCCAAACACAAAATCACGTGCCTAACCGCATCGACGTAAAATTGGGGAAAATTGCAATTGAGAGGAGTGAAATTGAAATGCCCTTTCAAATCGTATTATGGAAAATAATTGATGTTATAAATTGCTCATAGAAAAAATCCACCTAACAAGTTTTTAATCAAATTAAGAAATTAATAATTTTAACATTTGAGATAGTAAGGTCGGGCTAATATCTGAATGTAGGCTTTCAAGCATTTGCATAGACTCTTTCAATGCCTTATTCAAGTTACTCCTTTGGAGGATAATAAAAAAAAATGCGGCAGCAAAAGGTTTGCGTCTCCTTTTTGGCAATTTTGGCGGCTGCCGTTTGGCGCTGCCTGCAATGAATGAAATTAAATGTTGCCAATGGGGATAGACTAGCAGAGAAAAATAAAAAAAAAATAGCCAGAAATGCTAGCATGCAAACAATAACAACGGCCACATCACAACTCGTTTTGTTGTTAGCTGGTTTGGTTCGCTGGTTGCCGCAGCAGCCGTCAAAAGTTGCCAAACTTGGCCAAGTGTGCAATGGCAAGTGTTCAGTTATTTTTATAGCCACCGCAGCAACAACAACAACAATAGCAACAAGCACGACCACGACAAGTGCAGCAAACTCTTGGCCAGGCTAAGGTGAAATATGATTGCAGGCTGGTTGGCCCCAAGTCTTGGGCCTTAAGGAAAACCGAGCCGAGCAAAATACGTTGCCAAGTTGCTGTTGTAGCGCTTTCACTAGTTGCGCCGCCGACTTTTCCCATATTGAAAACGTGGCTCTTACGGTTGGCCTATAACTTGAAGCTTTGGCCTGGCGAATTTCGGTCTAATAAATGAATATTTGCTGGCGGCCAAAAATTCTGTACAACATGTTCGGCCGCGCCCAAATTGTTTTTGTAAATTTTGAACATATATATGCAAATTTTAGGTTGATCACGTTCATTAGTTTAATAGACATTTGACGAATATGAAAAGCTGTTTACATAATCTGTGCGAAAAGTGAGAGGTAGAACTTTTGTGTTTTGCCCTTTGAAAAATATCTCATTTGCAATTGAAATGTTTAAATTCTATTTATTCACAGGCCAGTCTTTGACAAGGCTTTAATTATAAAAAACTAACACTTAAAATATATTAAAATGATAAAGAAAACAACCAAAAGATAAATATAAGTATTCTATCACGCTACTGTTTATCCACTGCAAATATTGATATTTATTTTAAGAGTAGGCAAGACAAACAATATTCAAAGCATGATTTAGTCATATATATATGTGCTCTACTTTCCGTTTCATTCTAAGTTTATCTCTATTTGCGTTCTACACTGGATGTGAGTAACAATACCGCTGGCTTATTACGCTAAATTTACAAGCTAGTTTAACCCGTTCAAAATATGGCACCTGCAAGCCGGGTAGTATATTGCATGCCATATACCAAACAAGCGAAAGACCAACAAAACGAAGACAAATACAGCAGACGGTGAGATAAAGTATCTAGAGATGACCAATCTGAGATATGGCATTGCCCTGCGCTGCAAAGATAGATAGCTGACCTGACCTTTGGTCGCACTGCGATGCAACAGAAACAAAAGAGAGGCTGCTTCCACAATGCCGGCAGTTAATCATCGGTTATATCATTGACCTCCCGAGAGTTCGTGGCGGCGCTCCTCCTGCATAATCATTCGCTCAGACACACAGCCTCCCATTTTCTCCCCGCCGCAGCATAATTAACATCTGAGCGATAAATGTAATTAGCGATTGCCTGCACTTAATTGCACTTTCATTGAGCAGAGTTCATTGCCGCATCTCGGGGCTTTTGTGTCAAATGTTGGGCCGTGTCAAACACAATGTTCAATTTTCTTTTTTCGCCGCTCATCAAACTTTCTGGCCCCCCTCCACCTCTTAAGCCAGCCATTGAGTATCTGCGAGATACACAAAGGCAGAGCCAACAAACAAATGCACCTCGGAAAATAAACAACCACACACATCAAGATGCGCTGCCAACGCAAAGAGTTTGGGTCGAACTTTGTTTAAAAATAACAAGAAAATAAGAAAATGTATCTGCCAGCACTGCAGTTCTGCCATCTGAAAGATACGGGCCCACTCGATGCACAGAGCTCACAGCTGGGTCTCCGCTTTTAGTGTAAACACTGCGTCAAAATAAACCCCATTCAAGGATGGGGCACTGCAGCTTCTTCAAAGCGTTTCTGACCTCAAGCAAGTTCTAAAAACTCACGACTTTTTGTAGGGGCGCAAAGCAAATTCAAATTATTTCAAAAGATTAAAAATACGATTGACTATTTTAAACTTAATGACTTCATTCATGGGTGAAACTGGAGGAATCATAGAGGATTATTTTTGCATATACTTAATATTCGTACTAAACTAAATAAACTGAATACTTTTTCCACTTCCAAACACTATATTTCCGCATAACTTTTCATAAATTCTTTTATTCTTTCGTGTTGCCTGTAAATGCGGTTGCATTGTAAATTCAAATAAGACAGGATCACTTACACAAGAGGCACTTGTGGGGATATTTTTAGACCACTCACGCATAAAGTCGGCAAAGAAAAGCATAAGTGCCAAGGCCCGAGGTGGGAAATTGCGATTTTCACGCACTGTTCCTAGTGTGATTTACTCCTGGCCACCTCGTCGTCACCTGTCCCTGACTTTTTGATGTCTCCTTGGGCGTGAGTGAAGTGCGGCTATTAGGAAAATGTGTCTCTCGCAAAGGCAATGCGCGTATTTTTAGTGCATTGGCTCCGCCAGCTTTCGGGTTGGCCATGAAAATGTATCTGCAGCTAAGTTGGCGGCTGCAGGTGTAGCACTGTAGTGGCTCTCGCACAGGTGAAAGTATTTAATTATGCGTCTGCCGCATGACAAATCTGTTGGTGTTGATGAATTGCCATTGCAATGCAAAACATCCTTGGCTAAATGTCGGCTTGGCAAGTGAATTCCCCAGCGCATATGGCCAGCGGATGCGAAAAAGCTCGGACAGGAAAGTGAGTGCCCAAAATGGGGCTCGTCGGACTCGCGTTTTCATTGGAAAAGCGAGGCGATATCGCCATGTGTGGCACTGGCAGGGGCGCTGATCGCAGCTCGATTACAAGGGGCGCAAACATTTATTGGTAAGGCAAACAAACAAAGTGCCAAGTGGCCGGGATTTTGCCTTCGTATTTTAGCCAGCTGCGTGTTTATTTGTTTGCCAAACGTGTTTGTTTGCCCAACACCGCCACCCCCGACTGCCATTTCGATATTAATTTGCTTAGCAATTGGCACTTGTCTGCCATGAATATTCGAGCATGAGAAAAGCAGTTAGCAGATGTCGCTTCAAATTTCGCTTTCCACATTGCCCCGGAGAGTTAGAGTGTGTTTGCTAAAACGAAGGAAACTTAGTTTTCTCTTCTCCATATTAATAGGGCTAAATTTCCTAAAGCCTCTCAAATAACACATATTAATTGAGCATTGAGATTGTTGTTTCTTATCTAATCGCTTCTTATTACAACGTTTTCCTTGAAATTGTCTTTAAATCTCAGTCGCACACCGGGCGTATGAGTAATATCAACAATTCATATAAAACATTGCTGGGAGTTCTGCGATGACAACAGAATTGTGCATGTGCCAATTAATGCTTGCTATTAAGTCGCTAATTTGCCAAGCGATTAGGTGATTATTTAACCAGGTACACTTCAAAGAAAAATCAGAGTTAATTCTCGAAAATTCCATATGCGAGGGCAAAATAAAATAAATGGTTTCACATTTATATTTATTTTAAAAACAATAGCTCAAACATTGTAGTTTCCCTATTTGGGTATCATTTTTATCCAGAGTGTACAACGGGGCGCATGAGCAATCGACATTCTGAAAATATGAGCTGATACAATAAAATCTAAATCGAAAGCTAAACCAACCGAGCAAAGCCATCACTTTTAAAGTGCAACTGCAACTATTTTTACATTCAATTTTATTTATATTTTAGCATTTTTAGCTGCTGCAGTTATTTTGATTCGATTTCTTAGTTCGCTGGCATTTTCATTGCAACAGCAATACAGTCTCACCCGCAGCAGAAGCCGCCCAGCAATTGTTGAACGTTTCGAACATATTTGAGGCCTGTTGTTAGACAATTTCATTTGCAGTTTGCTTTAACGCGCAAATATTTGCACAATCCTCGGGCCGCTGCAATTGTTGCTGCGTTTGCCCCTGTTGCCGCTTTGCTATAGTTTCAGTTGCTGTTTCGGTCCTCTGAGCGCTAATTGAGTGAGCACACGACAGGCAGGCAGTCAGTCAGTCAGTCAGTCAGACGAATGGTTAGAGGGACGGGCTGTCAAGCAGCTCTAGAGGAGAAATGAAAAACGCAGCGAGGTCTGGCAGAGATCTGGCCGAGCCATATAATGTGGGGCATACATCGAACAGTGCTTCCCCCACCGGCTTCACACTTTGTTCATGCCTCGGGAAGCTCGAAGCATGCAACACGCCATAAACTTCAAGGAAGTTGCCCAAACGATCAGCATCAGCAGCAGCAGCAGCATGCGTTCCGAAAGGAATTTTGATTGCCCCACTGTAGTTGATTCCATCCCCCACCCCCAGCCACTCTTGACCACTAGCCATAAAATTGTCATAAATTTAATCCGATAAAGTTTCATTTCATTTGGCGGGTCGGCCCATCTAATCAGCAGCCTCATAATCCCCATCATCATTACGGCTATCAATGCAGAGGAAAAAAAGCTTATATCTCCATCAAAATCAGCAGGTCAAACAAATGTTAACCAAGCTATTTCAAATATCTTCATTAGTAAATACTAAAATCAAAAACCAAACGCCTCTTAAGAAAGATACAATTTTAATATAGCAAATTTTAAAAATGGTTTAGACATTAAAACCCTGATGTCGGTTCCAACATTATGTAGAAAATCCACACATTCATCAACATATCATAGCAATTTATCTTTCTGTGCATTTTATTATTAATGTGGCTATTGTTACTATAGTATATACGTATATTCCGTTGACAGTCCGCGGCACTTCCACTGCGCATCAACGCACATTTTCCGAGCTTCTTTTTTTGGGTCAAACATAATTTTTTATATGTTGGACAGCAAAAGTCAGTGGACTTTTCTTTAGATACAATATTGAGGAAAGTTTTGTGTCTTGACAAAGTGATGGAGCGTCGGACTGACGGATTGTTGAGCATTTTTGCACTTATCAAATTGGCTGCCATGAATATAATCGCTTAAGAGTTTGATTGCGTAATTGATTTGCGAGGCTGAGAGCAACAAGTTTAGCCTGAAACAGAAATCGATAAATATTTCTGACTCTGTCTAACTCATCTCCCTCTCTATATCTCTTTGAGTGTGTGTCTAAAGAATCTTGTTAGATGCCGCGGCTCTCACTTAGCATTTGCAATTTGGTCAGGAATGCTGCTCTTTGTAGTGGCGAAGTTTCGCTTTCTAAATGCCTCGCATTACTCATACGACACGTTGCACAGAGTTGCAAGTTTACGTGGAAGGTTAAGAAAACAGTGGTATAGCCTTCAAAGAGTTGTTGCACGAGTATTTAATTGACAACTTTAAAATTTAAATGTTACTTTCAAAACTACAAATATAAGCTATGATCTTTTTGACATTACTCATACGACATGTTATACAATACTGCCAGTTTGAATAAAATTAATAGAAAAATCCGTTTTAAGACTTTTTAAGACATTATATTCATTTTTAATATTTAATAACTGGAACCCTTTCAATAAGATGACATGCTACATCCATCTTAATGATTACTATTTGACTACCTTTTAAAGGTTATTTTTATTTGGTGTGCTCAGTTTTAGCCCACTTTGTGGCAGCACGTGCTTCAGCTTAGCTTAATCTATTTGCTTTTTATTTACCTTGGCCACTTGAGTTGTTTTTAATAAACTGTTGATAATGGTTCACTTTTGGCGCTTACCAGCCACCCACACACTCAGAAACTGAGAGACAAGACACCTGCCCACACTGGTCCATGAATTCTGCTGCTTTTAAACTTTTTTTTCGTCTGTCTTGCTGCTACTTTCTGGTCAATAAATGTGGCCATAATAAGCCTTGTTTGGGTGTGGGTGTGGCATTTATAGTATTCCTTTTGAGATTTGCAATCGCGTGTGCACACTTCTTAGTTATCGTGGAGTGTGTGTTGGCGTGCTCTGGGCAATTTCGTTTTTTCTCTCTTTTATTTTTGCCATGAGGAGCATTTCAGTGCGATTCATTGACCAGATTCCATGACTCTGCGCAATGTAAATGAAACAGTTGTTACTTGTGTTGCTACTTTTGTTGTTTTTGCTGGCGTAATTATGTGGCCAGAAAATCGTTGGCTGTCATTAGGCGCACGAGTTGACCGTGAACCAGTGACGGTTTCACATTTTGAATTCTCTTTCGCTTTTTGTTATTGAATTTTATAAAAACACTTTCAGCAAATCATTAAAAAGTAAAATAAATTGAAGTTAAAATAGGGTAGTAGTAATTTAGTTTAATTTAAATTTTACATTTTTAATACAAGTACTTAAAGCTGAAGAATAGCTTTTCCGTCTAGAAAACTCGATTTTATAAATTTGACTTGTAGTCAAACTTTAGTAAATTAAATATTAAAATATGAATTGTAAATCAATTCGTTTGATTTAAATCAAAAAAGTTTGCTCTAATGCATATATGTAAATATAACTTGAATCTAAATTGACCAAGGCATAAAGTCTTCTGGAAATTGAATATAGGAGGCTCTTTCCTAATCCTCAAGAGAATTGAGGCCGGGAACAGAGGAGTATGTGTGTTTTTTGGGGTGTGCTATTCAGTTCTCCCAGTTGCATTGCCAATATCCGCTGGCAATGCAATCAAGCAGCAAATAAAAATAGAAAGAACAATATAGAACCATCAAAATCCATTGCTAGAATATCTGACTGGTCGAATGAATGAATGAATGAATTAGTGACGAACGGCGAGCGAGCTTCGTGGATCGATTCACGCTCGACCGACAAACTTCCGCTGCTGGGCAGAAAGCTAACGAATGATAACTGTGCCATGTTTTCCACTGGGGGTTAAGTGCAAACGTCATAAACTCAATTTCTCCGGCTCCCCTCCCTTGATTCCCCAGTGCCCTTTAACTGTACCTCGCTGTGTGTACAATGTACATAGTTTAGTTACCTTTCGAAAAGACAAAGCTCCGAGCAAAGCAGAGTCGGACCAAAACAAAAAGTGATTCATGCGCAACCAGAAAAACCGAAAGAGACGGGTAGATTCCCAAAGAGAGAGGGAGAAACTTGTTTCCTAGGCCCAACACGAGGCAGCGAAGCATCCAAAGATGGGAAATGCCCGCTATAAGGAGAACTCTCTCGGAGAACCACACACTCGGAAAAAATTGAGTTTGGGATCAATCGAAAAACTTTACCCAGAATACTCAAAGCACCCAAATATTTAAACATATTGTTAATGTTGCACATACTCGTATAATTCATAAAATATTTTAAAGAATATAAATCATGAAGAATATAAAAACGACCAGTACATTGTTAATCAACGGTTAAATAGCTTTTACCTGATAATAAAAAAACCGGTTGTATTTAAAATGTTGAAAGGGAACTGTAAAAAATTCAACCCGAAGTAAATCTAATGTCCACTGAGCAATTCACTTTGTCTAGATATATGTAAAGATACCTAATTCTCATTTTTTCAAATAAACATAGAACAAGTTCTTGTTCATTAAAAACGACAAGCTCAAACGATCATTGAATTTTGTTCGGTGCATTCAGCTCCGGGGTTTACTTTCCTTAACGGAACCCAAATCGATCCGCCCTTCTGCCATCCTTAATTGCATTGACACGCCCCGTTTATTGGACTGCGGTTGCCTGGCCCCGACTTTCCAATTGATCCGATTGATAATTGGATTTGCGTTTGCCGATTGGAAAAGCGAAGCAGCGGCGGCGGCAGCAAAAGAAAATACCTTTCGAAACCGACTCCAGCACCTTATATGGATCGGAGAGCCGATTCGTGATCAATCAGCTGATTCATTAGCCCCAATTTAGTTGGTCAAGGTTTGGCCGCTCCAAATGCGAACGTGCTTATCGCATCAACACCTTCCGCAGGTCGATTTCCAATCGCAAATTGTTATCAGCGCCGCTCGATTTCAATAAGAGACTAATGAGAGAGGGGCGGACCTCAGGCCTTATAAGGAAGGCAAAGGAACCCCTATACGAGCTGAGTATGCTTGTAATAGGCGCCGATCATTAAATTAAACTACACTTGTTATAGATAAGGAAATGGAATTCACTGAATCGCGTTCTCCTTGTGTTTTTTCAGCAGGTGATAATAGATTTGTTTGTTTTACATTCTATTGAAATTTTAATTGCCGAGGTAAGGCAACGGCAAACAACAAAGGAAACTTTGAGTTTGAATTCGATTCAAAATTTAAAATAACTTTTGTTGAGCTCGTTACAAATCCACATAAAATTTTTGAAGAGTAAAATACACAATAAATAGCAATCTATTATTAAAGATTTTAAAACACTTTCAAAACTTATTACAATCCTAAATCTGTAGAGCACATGCACTCATTATTAATCATAACAATTTGCAATCAAAAATTGATATAAAATTGCTCGGGCCACAAACCAAAGTCAGCACATTAAACCGAATAATTAATAGCTTGGGTGGGAGTTTTTAGATCAGCAAATCAATTCGCCTCAAGCTGAAGCATAATGGAACGGGGAATATATAGGTCTACCTGAACCACAGAATTTCCACCACATGGCAATGAACTGGGTATGTCTATGGAAACATCAATAATTTTTGTGGCCGGGACCTTTGGCCGTAAATAGTTTGGAACACATAAACATATCCGATGTGTGCCACAATTTGTGTATATGGTTTTTGTTTGTTGTTGGAGAGCTCAGCCTACAGTTCAATAAACCCACCACAGAAGCTAATTACAATACCTCGCAATAAAAACAGCGGAGGCAGCAACTAAAATTAAAATTGAACTACAAAATAATATGTGAAAACACTAAAATAGTTTTTTTGTGACAAATTGTAGAATTAATTGCACATAAAAGAGCTACAAAAACTGATGTGGAAAGAGAGATCGCGCGAAGAAGAACTCTCTCTAGATCGCTCTGCGTAATTAAAAATATAAATGAAATAGCAATTGAAGAGCCGAAATACAAATGCCCCATGCAATCAGCTTTCTTCACGCTAAAATTAGCAGACGCCGAAAAAAACGAAAGAAGAAAGGGGCACCGTGGCTGCGAGTAGAATAAATTTTACACAAATTTTCCACCGATGAAAGTTTGCCTCTTTCATTATTTTTCGGCTCGTGTTTATCGAATCTGTTAGAGATGTTTAGCTTTTCATTTCTTGTTAGGAATTCTTTTTTTCCCGAGACCCACCAACCGTTGAAAGTGGGTGGACTGTGGGTGGTGCCCCAATCAATTTAAATAAATTGAAAAACTGCAGCTATAAATTGAAACTGAAACTGTCAAAGCCAAATGCTGCGAGATAATTAAAAATAGTTCTTGCCGGGTTTCGATTTCGAATCTCGATTCTTGCCGATTTTCGATTCTCCCAATTCGATTGTATTATTGGCCCAATAAACTATGCCCTTTTCAAGTTGGCCATTGGCCAATAAAAAACGACTTTTCATTGGGTGTTGGGCAGCGTTTGCCAATTAAAAATGCATGAGGCAGGGTTATGAGGCAGTCGTTCTGGCTGGCCAAGATTGATAGCCGAGTGCAGGTGGGCACAACTTTAAGTATCCAGGTGCAATTGACGATGAAAGTGTTGACCAATTACAGCTTTGATCAATGAATAATATCTGCCAGCGGAAACGGAAACTATCTAGGGCTATTTTAAACTTACATTATCCAAATTTATTGCTAATTTTAACAGTTTGTCCTATGTGCATCGCCAACTGATAGAAACCATACCTATACTTATCTAATCTATCTTAATAATTCACACCGCCTGGTTATAGCTAAAAACAAAGGCAACTCTAGTCCAACAGCAATTATCAGTCATTAAATGTGGCGCTCTTAGTCACTGACATATGCCAATCTACACTAATACGCATTTCAATTTAATATATAATTATACATTTTAAACAACTCACCTTAACAAGCAAATTTGCTGGTCGAAAACATTTGTGTTGGGAAGGCGAAGAATATGATTTGTTAGCTTATCGTTTTGGTTCACTGAAAAAAGAAACAACCAAAATATTTTGATTAATTTTAAAATAATTATAACTTGGTTAAAAAAAAAACTAATAAGACAAAGACCATTAGTATTGTCAACAAAAAAAACAAAGAGTAAGTTATTTCCTGATAGCAAACTCAAGTAGATTTAAAAATTAGAATTCTCTTTGGTTTAGAAATATTTATTTAAATCAAATTTAACATAAAATTTCTCCAAGTGGAAAAGTGTTTTACTCGATCATTAGATTTTTGCTCTCTGCCATGGTCAAAATACGTAATCTTTCGATCTCTGACGGTTGTGCATAATTAAGGAAAGTGAATCATGTGGTTAAGACTAAACTAACACCAACATATTACCTTAAAAGTACACAAACGTATAGATACAAATGTATCAGTAAACACCGAAGATTTTCCCAGAACATTCCCGTTTTGTTTTAGACGGCAGCACATCCGGCGACTGTCGAATTTCTGAATGTGCCAATGACATGAGCCCCATTTAGAAATATCTGTTTATGTTTACTGGCCAATATGACCCCTCCATTTCCCTCGGTGCGTTCAAACATTGTCGCCTGTCAGCACATTGAATTTGCATTGGAGACCCAATGTTTTGTTCACTGCCATTAATTGGCCTTCGCTTTGACTCCGGGGTATGGTGCATGCAAATGCAATTTGTTTGGATGATTTCAATTGAGAAATTGCAACCCGTTCGTTTGGTCTGTTTGCATGGAGATTCAAATCAATAAATCGCAAAAAGTGTTTAGTCAATAAAACACTTGCAGTTCCCAAAGCAAAAATGACAAAGTATACTTTTTTTTATCAACTGAATAAACCAGTAATAATTTTTTTCTTCATTTAAGCTTTTCTCAATCCGTAAACTAAATGTATAAGAACATTTTTAATAAAGTAGCTTATAAAACGGGATCTAACTTACTTAACTTTATACACCATTTTGAATTTTAGACCGGATTTATCTCTAAGTATGATTAGAACATTATCAACATGTTTCCTTATGTGGAATCATATTGTCGAAAGCCTAATGAACTGAATTTTCAGCATGACCTCATCAGAATTGCTTTGAATTAGGACACGAAATTCGAGGAACCTTGTTTTAATACCACCCACACGGAGTTATATTGCTTCGGGATAATCCCTAATGCTTGCTCCATTCTAAGGTAAACTTCTTGGGAAGTTGAAAAACTTCTAGTTGGAAATGTAGCACAGGTTTTGTAAACATATGTGCTTACAACAAACCCCTGGAAATGGAGGAATAAATAAGTCGAGGAGGTGAGAGAGCTGTGCTAGAAGCTGTCGAAGCGTGAAAACTTAATCATATTAAGAGCTCGCAAACCAGCTCCTAAACTTGGTATAGAAGGCAAAGGGCTGATTAAACGATAGATGGATGAATGAAACGAACGGGTGAGTGGCTGAGTGAATAAACTGAGTGGTTAAATGAGCAAAGTTAATGCCTGACTGGCTGTAAACTGGAAAATCGAGGCTCGAATTAAAAACCCAAACACCGGCACAAAGGCGGGCGTAACAAAAGTAGCATGTTGTAGTTGTCTCAACTGAATTATAGACAGGCAAATTCTTATTCACCGGAGCAGCGAACTTTTGCAATGTGAAAATGCACAAATAACAAAGCAACACATCACAACAAAGGAGCTAACCCACTTGGGTCATGGTCATCGTGATGATGGCTTTGTCTGTCAGGTTTTTAATTAATAATGAAACTCCTCCTGCCCGAAAGAAAGAAAAATGGGGAGGGGGAGAAGAAAAGCGCAGACAACAAAAAGTATAAAATTGAAAACGAACAGTGGACACTTTGATGATGTATTTTTGATAAATTGTGAAAGTGCCTGGCCCAGACGACAGCTAATTGACGCCCAAAAACTCCCCATCTCCCACCGACCAAACCCATTTTCCCAACAGCGCCGCATATGTTATTAAAGTGGCGATAAAAATGCGATTAATAACACACAAAAGCCTATCACGTGAAAGGCCAGCAAACAAAACCAAAAAAAAACACACATAAACAGCGAATGCGAAAAAAAGAAATCGTATAGTCGAGGAAAAGCCGAATGCTGAACTCTGCCTTCTGCAAAAGATAAACAATTTTATGCGCTCTCTTCGACTTCAAAAGAGCTTCGGTGATAGGCGGTTTAACTAAAATAGAAGTAAAAGTAAGTGAACAAAAATGCTTGTCCTTGGCCGCAACTTTATCTAATTTGGCTGATATTTTATCAGTGTCACAACACATTTGACGATATCAATTTCCCATTTATGGGTTAATGGGTGAGAAAGGGAGATAGAGGAGTTCCTCGGGTTTCGCGTTCAGAGGGAGTAAAGTTTTTATGGTTTTTCAAGTGCTTCTCAAATGAAGAAGACCCTGCATTCTTTGCCCTTTCGCTTGCAATTGTTAACACATTGCGGTCATAAAAATGCACTTTATGGCATTCCAGCAACAAAGGTCAACTGCGTCGCAGTTGGTTTAAGTGCTGCGTGGGGGTTTCAAAAATGGGAGTGTTGTAAAGGGATGACAACAGTTGAAGAACACAAAATTAATCATGACATTCATGTTGATACTAAAGAATTATCAATTATTCTCGTGAAAGAAACTAATGAAAATTACAGAAAATTCTAGTGAATGTAACTAAGATTTCCGGACAACAGAGATAATTTATATCTACTTGATCCCACATTTTTGGAAAAGGGAAAACTAGTTATATTTACACTCTGCCAACATATGCTAATGACCATTGCTATTACCATCAAGCCAAACTCCATTAACGCCTCTTGAGAGCCAAAGTCCAAAGCGAAATAACTAATGAAAATATTTCTCACAAAGCACACACATAACAAATGTCACACTTTACACGTGCCCCCTAAAAAACGAGGTCCCAATTAGAGACCAAATTAAATATTTCCATAGGGTAAGTCACATTCCAGCTCAAGGAATTGACAAACGTCTCAAACTTTAAACATTAAAAATAGAGTGCACTGTCTACTATCTTATCTTTGGATTTAAATACTATTTCGACCCTGCGATCGGGCCATAAATATTTATGCAGTCAAGCAAAAAGTTTAGGGCGGCATTTGCTTCTACTGAAATCCAAAGAGTGCTTTTTCATTGTTCTTGTGCTTTTTCCAGTGCAATGTCATGACTTGACGCCATCGTCTTGTCTTGGTTGCCTTGATTGGTGTAAAGAAAATTGCGCCGGCAGCAGAACGCGATCTTGGAAGTCAATGCTCCTATATACTGACGGGGTTCAACGATTGGTGATTATTCCGGCGATATTGTTATCAGAGGATGTTCGTGATTGCGACTCTCTTGGCAATTTCCATCAATCTTCTAGGGAGTCATTTCCCTTTTAAGGACTTATAAGCTCTACTATTTCTTTGAAGAGGTTTTTTCTGCAGATCCCTTTTATTAAAATTGTTCTAAACGTACATTTTATTTTATTTTCTCCAAAATTATACGAAATAAATGTATTTTTTTGTATACTCAACGCAACATTGCTGTTGAAGGGGAAAAAAATGTCTTTTAAATCGGAACCGATAGTTTAAAAATAGCTTTGCTGTGCTCAACAATAAATAAATCCAACTTTTACCCATTTGACTCGCTTTGTAGATGGAATTCTCTTGTAATTTGTTGCACTTCTTTGAAATAATGTCAAGGCTAATGCATAAAATCTTTGTGACCGCTTTTCGCTGGCGCGACAATATTTTTCCTTGCCTGCTTGGCTTTTATTTTTTTAGTTTTGGGAAACTTCGATGCTTGTCTATGTGGTGCTGCCGCACACCCTCCCCCTGTTACGCCTCTTACAATGATGTCATATCACACAGTCTCAAATTGCTCCAATTTTGCCTCTTGCTTTTGACTTTGTCACGCTTTTCCCAGCGAGCGCTTTTCCACACTTGACTTCGCATTTCCCCAGATCTCAGCGCCGCTTTTTCCCACCTCAACTAATAACTTTGTTTTGTTTTTCATTCATTTTCCGAGTGCATTTCGCCTGGGCTTTGGCTTTTTTCGCAGTTGCCACTGTTTCATTTTCTTTTTGCGCCTGCCCTGGATTTCCATTTTGTCGTACTTGGTTTTTGCGCCGGTTTTTCTGTCGGATTGTGAAAAGTTGTGCACTAATGGCAGCTGTGAAATGCATTTATGTTTATGGTCTAGTTTTTCCATTCTTTTCTTGTTTGCGCGCTTCTGTAGCACCTCTTAAGGGCAAACATTTATTCTTATCCTCCAGTCACATTAGTGCGAAGGCTAAGAGCAACCGCGATAGGCTTGGGATTGAAACATTATGGATGGAAATGGAGCAGAGCAGTAGGACTTAAGAACATTAAACTCTACCGATTAAAAAGTTATGAAAGAATGTATGGGCTTTGAGCTATGTTGTTCAACAATTTATTTAGTTTGAAACAATGGCTATTTAAGTTAATTTAACAATTTTTTTGTAAACAGTCAGTGTATTAAAAAAAATGGTATATATTTTTTGAATAAAGAGATTGATGCGCTTAATGTTATTTGTTGTTTCTTATTTTCTAAAGTATTCGAAATTCTAAGCTAATGCATTAATTTCACTTTAAAGGTTTCAGACCAATTAATGGACTTATAGATCTTGGTTTTTTAATTATATATATTGCATTTGGTAGTTTGGTAAAACTTAAATAAAAATTACCAACTACACTTGTTTAATTAGAAATATAGATTATGCCATGTGTTAATTAATATAAAATTCAGATACGATTACATAAACATGCAAATCTTTTGGCCATTATAATACACCATTATCGATAATAGGCTTGAGACTCACCTTGATAATTTACAGATTCAGCTGGAACTGTTTGATTTATTCGAAGGGGTTTGCATATATCATTTTGGAAACGGCAAATTGCGATTATAATCGAAAAAAAACAAGAGGAAGAGAAGAAGAATAAGGGGAAAGGCGATATTAGAGAGATAAAGTTGCACGCGAAAACCGGTTGCCGTTATTGTTTACACCAAATCGGAAACGAAGTTGTGGGGGCAGGCGCGAATATAGATGTCTGTTGGTGAGAAGGAATACTTGGGTGGAAAAGGGAGGGCGGTATAAAGGAAAATGGGAATCAATAAAACAAACACACCACGAAAAACACATGGAAAGTGCAGCACACATATGTATTTCTCTTTTTTATTTCGGTTTAGTGCTCAAATAGGCGAGTCCTGCTGCCATACAAATGAATCATTCGCTTTTCGATTTCAACGAGTGATATGATATGGGAGATAAATGCTGCACAATCACACACACACTCGCACGCACATACACCCGCCCCCACGCACACATACGCGCAGACGAGGCTTCACTGTTAATGTTTATTAATATATTCCAGACACGCGGATCCATAGAGGAAAATACATATTCGATTCACGGCGGCGACGGGGGAAAAAAGAGAGAACCGAACTGAAATAAAGAACACACGTTGGTCCGTTTCTTTGTTTTTTGTTTTTGGTATCGGCGGCGGAGTCCTAATCACTATATCCACATTATATAACCGCACTGGTAGATCCGAGCATCGTTGCACTATGGGGCAGACTCTATCGTACCACTCAAAGCACCCGTCACTTACACTTTTTCGCCAGTCGCTAAGATTTCGCGTCCGAGTCGTTTGGTGATTTGTTTTTTAAAACGCGACGTTCGTTCCTCGGTTGTCGACGGGTGGAAACAGTGTGACCGCCTCCTGGGCGACGCGACATACCGTCAGTGTGACCGTTGTGGGAGTTGCGCCAGGTGACTAAATATACCAAAATACTAAATCATTTTCAATTTATATATATTAATAGTAAACACAATTTTGCAGTTTAAATTGTTAATGGAACCATATTTTATAATTAGGTTAAACATTCTTATGCTAAATAGGTTGATTTAATGTATTTCATCTCCTTAGATTTTCAAATCAATCTAAAATGTTGGGATATTATATTAAAAGCTTTTTAATTAATAAAAATATTAAATATATGTACTTGAAATAACAGTGGACTCTCAATGAAAAGAACTAGGAGCAATTGTTAACTTTTCGAATGAGCTCTATAGTTAAATTATTTTTCCTCTTGAAAACCACTGTAAACTTTTCGTTACTGTTATCGATAGCCGCGCTAGTTATTCTCCCATCGCTTTTGAGCACTCATTCCGTATATAAATATTTTCCGGCTTTTTTATTTGGAATGGTAAGTGAATGTATAATCAGAAGTAGCATTTTCTTAACGACAAATCCTCCGTCAGTTCTCGCTACTGCACAAGGAGGAAAACGCGCACGATAATGCGCTGTGGGCCTGCACCTGGGGCCGCGACACCGCCGATCCGGATCCGGATGATGCTGGCACGGAGGCGGAAGAAGAGAATCCCTTCGATTTCGACAAGAAGGAGGCCCGTCCCAAGGATTTCATTGTAACCGGTGGGCTGGATGACTTGGTCAAGGTGTGGGATCTGCGGGAGGACAACACCTTGAAGCTGCGCCACGAGTTAAAAGGACATGCTTTGGGAGTCGTATCAGTGGCCGTCAGTTCCGATGGACAGAGTAAGTTGGAAGATTTCTTACTTTTAACGTTCGAAATCATATCTGTAATTAGACTATTTTTAGACAGAACCACCTTTCACCAAATCGTTTTTCCAACTCTCCTTTCTTTTAGCCATTGCCAGTAGTTCCTTAGACTCCAGTATGTGTTTGTGGGATGCCCGATCGGGCGACAAGAAACACCTGCTAACCTTCGGTCCCGTTGATCTCTGGACGGTCGGATTCTCGCCCTGCAACAAATATGTGATATCTGGATTAAATGATGGCAAAATCTCTATGTATAGCGTGGAAACGGGGAAGGCGGAGCAGACACTAGATGCCCAAAATGGCAAATACACACTGAGCATTGCCTATGTAAGATCTACCTGATGTAAAACGCACTCCGTTCAGCCTTCACAGTACATTATTTGCAGAGTCCAGATGGCAAGTACATAGCTAGTGGAGCCATCGACGGCATTATCACCATCTTCGACGTGGCGGCGGGCAAGGTGGTTCAAACTCTGGAGGGTCATGCCATGCCCGTTCGCAGCCTCTGCTTCTCACCCAATTCCCAGATGCTGCTCACTGGTTCCGATGATGGTCACATGAAGCTTTATGATGTGTAAGTGTGATCGGTTAAACGTATTAAAATTCCCAAAACTAGCATTATGATCCTCTTCAAGTCTGTTATAAGAATAGGAGTATGTGAAATCATTCTAAGCTCTTTAAAAATAAACATAGATAGCTTAAATCTTTAAACAAGGAATTAGGGAAGTACAGCATATTGCTTTGCTTTGGTATTTATTTTAAGCTGATGTAATTGAAATCATTACTTTCATGAAATATTTGTTAAATGTAAAAATATTTTGACACGCTAAACGAAGCTAATCGAAAAACCATAGGATACCCAAAAGTAACTATTAATATCAAACTATTCTTTTACAGGACACACTCTGATGTCGTGGGCACCCTCTCCGGCCACGCCTCCTGGGTGCTGTGCGTGTCGTTTTCCGAGGACGGAAAGCACTTCGCCAGCTCCTCCAGCGATCGCACAGTCAAAGTGTGGGATACCTCCGAGCGCAAGTGCCTTCACACTTTCGCCGAACACTCGGACCAAGTTTGGGGCGTACGCTATAGTCCTGGCAACGACAAGGTGGCCTCCGCCTCCGAGGACAAATCCCTTAATATTTACTTCTGTCCGCCCAATGCCATTGTGTGATTCCCGTTTCGTACAATAAAGTGTAGGTTTAAAACAAAAAAAAAACAAATGTTTTATTTACGGATTGCCCTCCGAGTTGGATTTAACTTTGAGGAGAGGCTGTGTGGCCTGTGTCAGCATCGTGTCCTTGTACTTCTGATCAGGTATATACATATTAAATGTTTTAAAGTAATGAAGGATGTTTTCTAGAAGAGAAAAGGTAAGTCCGGGCGATTTGGGGTTTCTCTTCTGAAAATCTCACCAACAAGCGGCTCCTTAAGCTTGTAATCATGGGCTATCTTTTTGGCCGGCCAGGATTCCGGATCCAACTGGTGGTCATTGATGAACTTGAGTGCCTGTCGCAGCGTACAGTGTCCGGGGCTGATGCGCGTGGGCTCCAAATAGCCGTACTCGAAATCATCCGGCGTTTGGCGATCCAGGGGCAAAGCTCTCTTCTCCACTTGGTCAGCTGCGGCCTCCGCTGCCTGCCGCTCCTGGACTCGCTTGATCTAGGAAATGTAGATAGATCACAGATCAGTATTTGTCCACATAGATCCCTCTAGTCTTAACCCACAAATCGGTCCTGCGAGGTTACATAAACGTCTTTCAATCGCCCGTCCAAGCTAGAGTCCTTCAGGTTTAGCTTGTCCACGAATCTGGGATCCACTGTAGGGGGAAAAGCAAACAATAATAAGTTGGAAATCGTACCATGGGTCTAGAAACCACTCACACTCCAAGGTGCGCTCCATATCCCTCAAATTGGAGTCGAATTTGGGCGCCGGTGTGGGTTTCTCGCGTTCTAAAATGCGATGGGCGCGATTCTCAGCATTGAAGCGATTTGCCCGGCGGGCTACCATCGAAAGCACTTGACCCATGCCAAAAATAAGTTAGTTTTTATTTACTTCGCTCAAAATTCACGTGAAATCGTGGAGACCGAAAAAAATTTGCTCCGTAAACATAACCAAAAAAGTGTTGGATAATGTCTGAGAGCAGCCAGCTGTGATTTGTTTTTAAATCAGCTGGGCTGTTTTCGATCAGTGTTGTAAAGCACTCGCACAACTGTTGCTTGTAAACAAAGGTAAAGTTTACTTTTATTTGGATTTGTTTGTTAAAGATCTCGAGAAATGCTGCCTCTACGATGCAGTTGGTCTCTGGCGCGGGCCAACTATAGCACCAAGGCCAGAAGGGAACTAGTGGCACGCTATAGTGACGAATTCCCGGAGAAACTGCTCACCCGGAAACACAAGATTTCCTCTCACATGTACGTTGCGAATGCGGAGGCTGCCCAGAGGATTGGCCAGCATCTGGAGCCCCATTTCCAGAGCTCCGGTTGTGATACTGTAATGGAACTGAATTCAGGAGCGGGTCACTTCACCCGGCATCTGTTGGATAGGGAATCTCAGTTCCGGCGGATACTCCTGCTCGAGAGCATGGATCACTTTATGCCGAAACTTCATGAGCTTCATGCGCTGTATCCGGAACGCGTAAAGGTGCGCCAAGGGGATTTTGTCAACCTGTGGAAGTTGGTCTACATGGACAAAATGGACGGAGGCTCCAGGGTAGCGGACCTGCTCCATGATGTGCCCCAGAAAGCCTTCAAGGATGGTGAGCTTATACATAATACTCCTTTTAAACCATTTTCAACCATTCTTTCCGGAAGATATCAATATGCTGGTCTTTGGCGCTGTGAGCTCATATCCCTTCTTCAAACATTTGATCAACTCGCTCATCTTTCAAACCAGTCTTTACAATCTCGGACGCTGTGAGATGATCCTCGTAATGCCGCCGCCTATTTACATTGTAAATAGTTAACTTTAAGTCTCAAGGATCGATCACTCAAATTACACTCTTCCTTTTGTCAGCACCTCACTTGCAACAATGAAATTGGTTACCTTATCTACCGCTCGACGAGCGTGCTCTTCCAAATCCTCTTCGAACACCAGTTCATAGCCAAGGTGCCGCGCGAGGATTTCCTGCCTCAGCAAACGGCCTACAGTCCCATCAAGGGTAGTAAGTTGGGCAAAGTGCGGTCCATCAATCCGGAGTATCTGTATCTAGTGAAGTTTTCCCCTCGTCGAAATCTTCACGAGCTATGCCAGTCTCAGGATCTTTCCGCCCTCTGGTTCTTTATAAAGCAAAACTTTGTCAGCCGCCGAAATCGAATAATCCCCAATTTAGAGTAAGTAGTCTAAAAAAACATTTGTACTATTAATTTTAGCCTGTTAATTTTGCAGGAAATGGGTGCCCGGCTGTGGACCTCGGCTGATCATCAATCCGCACACCTCTGAGCCCGTGACACCTACTTATCCGAATGAGTTGCCCAAGAAGATGCCGCAGTATTCCTGTCAAAGCACTACCATGAGCACCAGAAACTACTATCCGGGTATTAACATCTACACCCAGTTTGGAGATCTCCAGCCCAGCCAGATGCTGACGCTCTTTAGTCAGTTCCGCCATTGGCCGGAATACGCCGAGAGCTCCTTTCTTGCTTCGCTTGAGAACGCGCTGCTTAAGCTGGAGACTCCCAATGACGAACCGAACCTGGAGGACGGTGTCACGCTGCCAGAGGAGGATGACGTCGAAGCGGACGAGATGCTTGAAGAAGAAAGCCCCGAACCCGCAGCCCCTACCACCAAGAGCCGGAGGAAAGCCAGCTCCTAGTTTTCTATGGTACAATAGCTACGTGGAACTTATTTCACTGAATTGAATTCTCTAGTGAAATCAAATACCTTCATTGTTGGTTACTTTTGAAACTCAACAAGTACTGTTAGCTGTTCTAGAAAACATTAATTTAAATACAAGAAAAATTCACATTAAAATGAGTCTTTAATCCAAAAATCATATAGTACCTGATGTAAACATTAAACAAATTCGAAATTTTTCACTGGGATCTACAGCACCAAACAGAACACAATCATAAGTACTTAATCGTTAATCATTTTAAATCTTGTGATATCCTCTAAGCGCACTTTCCTTGGGCCAAAAGGCGACTGCCGCGGGAGCATTTCTCGGCCAGCTCGATGTAGTATTCCGGCGGAGCCGTCTCTGGGGTGTCTGAAATTCGGGTCTCCAGTTGTACAGACAATTTGACACAGTCCACCATCAGGTTGAAGGGATTCACGCCCAGCACGAAGGTTGCCTCTTTATAAGGACACGGATTCTCCTCGTTTTTGGTGTTGCCGAACTCGTAGCAGGTATCCCGGATCATGAAGTGCCCGTCCCGGTTACACGGATTGCGCACGCACTCCGGTATGATTTTTTCCTTGTAGAGCACCAGCATCTGGCCAGGCTCACAGGGTCCCTGTCTGTAGGCTGGATAGCACCCATCGGTCTCTGGGTAATACAATGTGGCTGCCGAAGGGGAAGAACCCAAACACAGGTAATTATTATGTCATCACATCGGTAGCTCCATTATGGCTGCTCACCTGGCGCGCAGTCACAGACCCAATCGTTTTGCTTCTGCTGGTCCCCTGGATAAAGAAGCTGGTGCTTGGGGCATCGGGCTGGGGAGTAGAGTGGCTTGCGACCCTGGAGAAGAGAAGAAATCAGAGGAGATGACGATGAGGTCTGATTGATTATTGCCAATGCGTCTGTCATACCCTACCGAATAGTCTTACCATTTTGTACAGTATTTTAAAAGTTTTTTTCCAAAAACCCTTAGGTTTTTTTAAACATGAAGTTTTTAATCGTAATCTTACCATTTCTTACAAATTCCGTTTGCTAACGATAATCGGCATTAAAAGTTAGTTTCAATTTAGTGTAAAAGTTATATTTTAATGTTAAAAAAAATGAAAAGGAATCACTGGTTAATTTAAAATGTAACAGCCCACACACATCTAACTGTATAAGTGAACACTTTTTACGACTAGAGGAACCTTTTTTAAGCTTTGGAAATTTCCTACACTCTGGGCAGATCTGTCCATGATATCGTTTTTATTGAGAACTTATTATTATACTTGTATAGCCATATACAATTGTAACTCAAATTTCTCAGTATATAAATAATTTAAACGGGATTTTTATTTATCTAAAAGCTGTTTTGGGAAAAAACTAAATTGGTGATCTTAAATTGTTGAACTAAAATGTATTTAAATCAAACAAATTTGATATTAAAATTAGTTTTTGATTATTTTGGTTGAAATTAAGAGATCACTTCTCTTAATTTCCAACTGGACAATACACTTATTTATTGGTCTCATTGGGAAGGGTATAAAGTGCTTGGCTCTGTACAATTGGATCTCTTCTCTCCCGTTTCGCGTCTTCTTATCACGGTCCAAAACTCCGATCGTCGGATCGGTTTGATTCTGGCTACAGCTTACCGCAAGGTTGGCCTTCTTCTTATCAATGTCTTGATCCTCGACAAAGGCAATTTGGGCGCGTGCCACTTTCCCAATAAGCGCAAAGAGCACGGCGATCAGCAGAAGTCGCGGGTTTATATTGATCATTGTTCGAACTCTCGCTCTCGCTCTCTCTGTTATGATTAACGGGTATGCAAAATCGACGATGCCGACGGCTTTACAAGATAACACAAAGCGACTTTCCTCGGTTTCACTTTTCACATCCGCTTACTACCAACGGTGGCGAAGATCAGCTCCAGACTATTCAGCTCCGCTCTTATTAGCTTCCGATCCGATCTAATCAGCTCCTACTAGTGGTGCAAAAAGATCGATGCTGACAGTGCCTATCGATTTATTTTAATTAAACACAAATCTGTCTGATTGGGATTTAATTGATATTGAAGTTTTCTTACTTGTTTTCCATTTTTTCCTTTATACATTTTTAAAAAAGCAAGAGAGCTCTATCAAGAATGAACATTTTTGTATGTAACAACACAACAAAGCAGTAAATAATAATAACAATAATAATTGTTTGATTATGCTCAAAATATTGATTTTATTACACAGAGTGTAACGAATTATAGCAATTACATATTTTTTATTATAAGAATTGTGCCTTAATCATATATTGCGATTTTGCGCGGGCTGAACTCTAAACAAATTTGAAAAAACTGTGGCGTTACTAGCACTGGTCGCCTATCGTTATCGTTATCTATCGACAAACGCTCACTCTTCATATTTTTCTTTGTCAAAATAAATAGTAAATAAATAAAAATTGAATTCACCTGCAAAACGAAGAAACCAGACGAACAGAACGGCTCAAATGGACGACGAGGAGACCTCAGGTGGGTGTGGTGACACCAAGTCCCTGCAGTTATGGACTTTACTAACATGTTGACCGTTTTAAATTGCGCAGAAATCAATTCTGTGCAGGGGGAGGACGAAACGGCTGAATTGAGAATACCCTCTGCCCAGGGGATAATAGACAACGCGGATGAGCTGGAGGAACCTGGCCACAATCAATTAGATCCCCTGGCCATCGAGGGAGCATTGGATGGCGAGCTGGGAGTCATAGATGAGGATGTTGCGGAGGACACCGCGAGCGAGGGCAGTCATCCCAGCAGTGACATGTCCCTTGAAAGTCCAGGCAGTGAAGGTGAGTCTTCCTAGTTCGTTAATTCACGGAAATCCCCTTAAAGCACTACTTTCTCCCCACAGATGACTCCGATCTGGAGCGCCTTCCCCGCTGGATGATCCCCCAGAACCGCCTGCGCTCCGCCGTGGACATGATGGTCTCGCAGGCCCGTCACCGAGATGGCGGAATCGCCGCCTTGCTCAACCGGGACAACTTCCTGCAGCGCGTGCGCAGCATGGTCTTTAGCCAGGAGCGCCAACGAAGTCGCACCAGCGAGGAGACCAGCCAGGAGGCCACCGAGCAGTCGGACGAACCCCCACCACCGCCACCATCTCGTCCCCAGATCGACATCGAGCTGGAAAGGGGCGTGCGCTTTGACACCAACTTGCCGGCCGAGCACTCGTACTTCGGCAACCATTTAAGCCGCGTACCGGGCGTCGACTACTTGGAGGTGGGCAGCACCCACCACATGCTCATATTCCTGCACCAGCACATCCTGTTCCCAGGCGAGATTCTGCCTTTCATGCTCGACGACCGAATGTTTGACGAGGATATGCCCGGCCTGGATGGCCTAATATTCGGCGTGGGCTTTCCCCTTATGCAGCCGCCGGAGGACAACCCGCACAAGCTTTACGGGGTTACGTGCCAGATCTACGAAAAGGGCGAAAGCGGCAGGGAGTTGATGTTCTACAAATCCCGGGCACTACAGCGCATCGTCATCAACTGCGATGATATCCAGGGGTGAGTGGATCAACAGTCCACATTTTAAATACCCTATTAATGTCTCCAAATCCTTTCAGGCCGCCGCAGTACATTGCTCGCAATCCGACAAGCAAGTGCTTCAGCAAAGTCAAGATATTGCCGGAGTACTTCCTGCCAGAACCACTTCAATCCGTTGAAATGGGTTCGATGGCCAGGTTTCGGGATATACCCTCCATGCAAGACAAGTACCGCAGGTTTCAGCTAGCCAGCACTCCTTGGCCGGCTGAAGTCTGCCAAGAGTATTCATTCGATGCCATCGTTGAGCGCGCACGCCAGAGGCTAGAAGTCCAAAAAATTGACACCATGCCAAAATGCCCCATTCAGTTGTCCTTCTGGCTGGTGCGAAACCTCCACCTAACCGAAAAGATGATGCGACTGACCTTCCTCACGGACTCGGTTAACACTCGCCTCCAATTGATCAAGAGCACGTTCAAGGAGGAGTCGCTCTTTTTCTGCCGATATTGCAACAGCAGTCTGGCCCACTGCGCGGATCTCTTTGCCATGTCCAAACACGGGGTTCAGACGCAGTACTGCAATCCAGGTGAGTGCTTGGTTTTATTCCAAGTCCGGAGTAGGGCTTAGAAAACCACATATAGATGTAAATATTCAGAGTTCATAGTGGTTTTAAACAGTAGATTGTCTTTTGCAGAGGGCTACATCCACGAGACGAACACCGTTTACCGGGTGATGTCCCATGCCATTGGCTACAGCGGCGAGCCATCCACCAAATTCAGCTGGTTCCCCGGCTACCAGTGGCACATCATACTGTGCAAGTTTTGCGCTCAACACGTCGGCTGGGAGTTCAAGGCGGTGCAGCCCAACCTGGCGCCCAGGGTCTTCTTCGGCCTGGCTGGCTCCAGTGTGCGGATTGGAAAGGCCAGCGAGAACACGCCGGTCAATGGCAGCACCTACGTGGTGCGCAACATGCTCCGGCTGATCTCCAACGAAATGGAATGAGGCTGGCGCGTTGTGAAGCGATTGATCAGTGGGCAACTCTGCTGCTGCCGTCGCCCGGAAAACAATGCGGGACCTGCTTAAT
The DNA here is from genome assembly GCA_018153365.1 of Drosophila fuyamai. Classification (NCBI taxonomy): domain Eukaryota; kingdom Metazoa; phylum Arthropoda; class Insecta; order Diptera; family Drosophilidae; genus Drosophila; species Drosophila fuyamai. Next base: position 5,145,893 of record JAECXW010000116.1, on the reverse strand, counting down.
TCGTTTCACAACCAGATTTAGCAGAAACCACGGCAGTTGTTGGGCGTGTATGTAAGCCGAAAGATTGATTTACATATGGTTGGATATATTTTCTTTAGTTCAAGTAAATTATGCCTAATTGATATTTAAGATTTTTGAAACTAAAGTCTCTCTGTAATAAGTTACTCTTAATATTTGTTTTTTTTTTATTATTGTGGTGGGTTTGTGATGCGATATTCCTTTATTTAGTCATTCAAAAGGGCCGCAAACGAGGTGGAGAGTTTCTGCCAATGATCAAGCATGCAAATTTATGACATTGTGAAACTGGAAATGGGTTAGGACAACTTACCGCCTTGCAAAAAGGACATAGGCCGAAGGAGACCTCCAGGAAGGTCTTTCCATCCATAAGCGTGGTAAACCACTCCTTCAAGCAGGCAGCATGGCACTTGAGCACACATTTCGCATTGTCGCAGGACACGAGGGGCACCTCACCGCCATCCAGGCGGTAGACAAAGCAAATGTTGCAGCGCAGTTCCACATTCTCCTCATCATCCTGCTTGGGGCCATCAGACCAGTCTGGCATGGGGAAGAAGCACAGGTCGAAAATGCGGAGCAGGTTTTTGTGCATGTCCAGTTCTGAGTCCCAGTTGCCCAGCCCCTCGCTGAGAACGTGGCGCAAGTGGGCCACCTCTTCCGTGGGCCCAATGATCTTTAGGGCCATGGATGAGATGCAGGCGAAGGGATCCCCAATGGTCACCTTCAAATAGACGCGATCCTTGAGTGGGAACACTCGTGAATTGTGCTTGGTGGTGATGGGCGATGGTTGCAGTACATGACACAGCTCATCGATGTCCATGAAGTGTTCGTAGAAAGGACGTAGCTCCTCAAGCACTTTGAGGAAGAGGGTCAGAGCTTCCTCCAAAGTTCGTGCGCTTTTGGTCAGCATTTCCCCAAGCAACACGCATTCTGGCAGGCTGTGATCCAGCAGGCGCAGCGAGGGAACCTCCAGCTCCAGATAGTGATGCTCATAGTCGGAGAATTCGCTGAAACGCAGCCGGGAGCAGGCCTCATCCATTTGCAGGCGGTACTCGTTGGGTTTGTGCAAGGCTAGGATATCGGAGTATATATTGCCCTCCGGCATTGGTTCCTTAACAGCGGTTAATGCCTCTGTAGCGGGAAGAATCTGTGCCAGATTAGCCAGAAAGTCTTCCAGAAGCCACTCATCCTGGACCTTCAGATTGTCCGATGTATATATCTTGTACTCCAAGTGCTCCTGCACATATAGCTGGAAGCCATTTAGAGCTGGGTGGTGGGGTAAGTAGAGTTTTAGACGCCGCCAGGTTCCCTGGATAAAAAGACCAACATTAGTTTGGCGGGAGCTATTGGACTACTGCCCACTTACCTCACTGCACATAACTCCTCGTATGATACAGGCACCGCCCGGCTGAAGCTCCGCCAATAAGCCAGGATACTTCTCCGCCAAGAAGCGTTCCACATCTCCTTCACATCTGTCCATTCTCTAATATTTCGGCAATCGTAAGGTTTTTATTGTTTACCTTTTTTGAACCTCCAGAGCTAGAGATGTCCCGTTATCGATGACATCGATTGTTCCAATCGAGATCGAAAGCGCAATAGTCGCCGGGTATTTAAATCTTTAAATACTTGACCGAATTATGTTTATAATTAGAAATTGATTAGTCCGGGCTAAGGGATTTTCCCGCCTTGCTTACATATTAACCATATAGATGCATTGTTTACCATCTATAACATTGTAGTTTCGCCTCTCCCGGCTTATCGTCCAAATTTACGTTATTTACTGATTGGATTTGGCGGTGTTTGCTCTTCGTCAGAGCGCAACACCTGCAGGCCCCACTGTTTTCATTTGTAACACCTGCGTGGCGGTCCCGTATCAATAGCCGCCGAGCCTGATAAATAGCTCTCTCGAATCGTTGGTCATCGCTTGGACACGGGCTATTTAAGGTTCCCCACCAACCCCATCGATTCCATTCACGGCTGTCATCTGCGTGCGCGCGTACTTAATACCTTTAATTATTCTTGACAAAGATTAAAGGCGCTTCTCCGTTTATAAAATGCTCCAAATCGTTGTAACTTTGGCTTTAATTGTGGCTTCAGTCAGTGCCACCAATGTACAGCAGTGTAAGTAGCTTAGTTTCTTTGATTCGGTCACTAGGATATTTTAAGCGGTGGATTCAGGCTTTAAATAAAAGTTGATTCATGGTTTAAAAGTAATCCTCGGCTAGTGATTCATTTCACAGACATTATCTCTGTGAAATGCCAGAAACTATTGCCAAAAATACTTTTGAGTGAAATATAAAAGTCCTCAAGAATATCTGCCGGCAAGGTGATAGGGCTTATCAAGTAGCGCCTGCTAATCTCCACAGTTGTTTCAAAAATCATAGCCTACTTCTGAGCTCATCTGTTGAATTTATTTTCAGGCAAAAACAAGCCGTTTCCACTGGAAGTTAGAATAAAGGACTGCGATGAGCCACCGTGCGTTGTCTACAAAGGCACCGTTGCCGTCATGGAGGTTCAATTCCTGGGCAGTAAGTTGGGCGGTTTATCCACTTGTATCCACTTTGTTCTTACCTCTATGATCTGGCAGATAACAATAATATCAGAAGCATCACAGCTACCACAACGGCCAAGGTTTTTGGCATGAATCTGCCATATGTCCTTCCGGATGAGGTGTCCAATGTGTGCCAAAACCTTCTATATGGCGCCATGTGCCCCATTGACAAGGACGAAGATGTCACCTACGAGTTCAACTTCTACGTGGAACCTTCGTTTCCGGAAATCACGGCGGATGTCACTGTCACACTGAACGATGCCCAGAACGAACCGATCACCTGCTTCGTCGTGACCTGCAAGATCCGGAAGGGAGCAACTGCATCGCAACGGGACGGATATCTACTGGACTGAACGAATCCCATTTCCGAATAAACAGACGATGTACGCAACACCACCGATTTTGGCCGACTGACTATTCCCCCTTATTTGCCGAACAATAAACTCAAAACTCTTGCAGCGATAGCCGTATTTGTTTACCTTGGCTACGTCATGGATTCCAGTGTACCCGTACAATCAGTCTACGGATTAACACATTTCTCAGCCCGTCGATTAGATATTCCCCCGTACCTATTTATATACAGTCATCGGTGACGATAGTATTTGCACCGAAAGTCCAGTAATTTATTTCCACTGATTCAGCTGCGGAATGGCCAATAAAATCGTGCTGATAATCATTTATTGACCGCTCGTAGATCGCGTTGACCATATGGTCAAAAGTTTGGCTCCCCTTCATGGTAATGCGATAACCGTCTTGCTGGGTGCAATTGTACACTGAGGACTATGGGGTAAAATATAGTTCATGAAAGAATGAATTTAAACACATATTTTTATAAAATATTATAAGAACAAGCGTTTCCTAGAACATAATCTTTTAGGCACAGTTTTATTGGGCTCTTCCTGAAAGTGAGAAATATCATTCGTCAAGCAATTTAAATAAATAAAAATTAATTAAATAAAATGTCTCGCAAAACTTATAGAAAAGTGTTTTAATATATAATAATTTCATTTTGGTTCTGTTTAATAATTATTAAATGAATACACTTTTTAAAGAGAAAAACATAATTCCTGTCGATTTCTTTAGTGCATAGTAGGAAATATGGTTTTAGGATGTAAGATATTTATGATCTGCATATTTTTTAATCTATTCAATAAACAAAACAATGGAAATAATAAAAAATGTAATCTTTAAATGGAGACCTTCTAAATGAAATATAAACTAATCTTGACCAAAAGTTCCCAAATTTTTTTATAGTGCACAACGTGTAAAAATAAATCTGATAATCTTGGTGAGTTTCTGGATTTGGAAAAAAGGGGCATTGATAACCAGGTACATTTCTCTTCTTCTTCGCATCGAGCCCGACCAGGTGTGTTAGGGTAATCAAACTTGAGATTTGCAAGTTTATATTTGATTGTATTATAACCTGTCGACCACTTGAGTTTACACCTTAATGGCTGCGTGTACAAATAGCACCGATGGCCAATAGAATGCCTTGTAAAAATGCCAGTCTACGAGTTTGGTTTTGTTTTGCTTAACCCAGGAGAAAACGCATAAGATGTACTTAGTAAACCACCCTCATATGTTGGGGTAAAGCTTTTAAAATTTTATTAAATATTCATAAGACATCTTGGTTGAGCTCAGCGATGGATTTTGAAAAAAACAGAATGGTATATCACAGAAAGTTAGGCCAATTGATGAATGAGTTTGGTCAACTTCAGTTGAGATTGTCCAGTTGATTTATCGAATTGCCGCCATTGCCTTTGACCACCTTGATGTCGCAAACGAAGCACGTGGCAGTCTCCCCATCCTGATCCACCAGATAGATTTCGATCTTAACGCCAATCTCGGGGTATTCCCCGATGGGAAAGCTGAACAGGTAGGAGACATCCTCGGTGTCGTAAAGCGGGCAATAGGCACCGTACTGAAGATTCGGGCAGACGGCAGCCACATCCGCCGGCAGTTCGTAAGGCACCGTGATAATCCCGAGGGTAGTGGCCTTCACCAGGGTCGTCAGTTTGGTGATGTACTTATCCACGACAAAGTCGATCTCGAAATCTTGGGTCGATCCCTTGACGATTTGGCAGGGCGGAGTAACGCATCCATGAACTCGCACCTCCAGCGGAAAGGGTTTATTTCCAGAGCCTAGATGGTAATTAGGTTTTAGCGTGGTTTTACCATATGTCTTATTGTCAAACTTACATCTCTTCACTTCCGTGGCCGGATGCTTTTGCTGGGCTCCAGCCAGCGACAATAATCCCAGGGAGATCAGAATACACGTTTGGACTTGCATGTTTCTCGGCTCTAATTGCTTTCGGCCAATGGTGCCCACATCGTTTTTATAGCCAGATCCGAGGGGCTTCTCGGCTAATACGATCGGATTTGGCCTATCTAATCGCCACTGATTTCTTCGCACGGAAATTGAAACAGGTTTTCGGGCAATTGAATAGCAATTGCCAGTTTTTTCTTTGCACAGAAGGTTACTGCTACAACACTTTCCACATAAGCATGTAAAAATATAAATAATTTCCATTTAATTATAAAGGGTTTAGTTAAATACACTGTCATGTTGCGCATTGTCACTTAATGGACTTGTGCACAGTGAAATTATTTAACATTTAATTTTATTATATTTGAAATACATTTTAAAGGAAAACAAGAGAGAACGCTATAGTCGGGTGCCCCGACTATCAGATACCCGTTACTCAGGTAAAAGGAGTGCGAGGGAGATGGAGATAGAAACTTTGATCACGCATAACTTTTAAACGAATGGTCCGATTTGAAAAATTTCTTCTACATTTCGATAAGTATTGATAAACACAATAAAACTGCATTTTTACTTTTCCGAAATATTAAAATTTATATTTAAATAAAATCGTATATAAGCGATTGTGGGCGTTAAAGGGGGCGTGGCACCTTTTTGAAACAAACTTGCGCTGCGTAGGAACTCCTAAAATCTGCATGCAAAATGCCAATCTTCTAGCTTTTATAGTTTCCGAGATCTCAGCGTTCATACGGACGGACAGACGGACAGACGGACATGGCTAGATCGACTCGGCTAGTGATTCTGAACAAGAATATATATACTTTATAGGGTCGGAAACGCTTCCTTCTACCTGTTACATACTTTTGCACGAATACAATATACCCTTTTACTCTACGAGTAACGGGTATAATTACATCATTAAAATATAAAACCAGTGTGCTTTAGATGATTGGGGATACTAATAAAACAAAAAATGCTGTCGTAAACATTAAAATCGATTTTAGTTAGTAAGCACTTTTAAAGGATATAGGGATTTATCCAATTTAAACCAAGCTTCCCTCAAATTAAATAGATGAAAATTAACCAATGAATAGATAACCCTTATTTTCTTAATCGAATAGAGTATATCCCAATACAAATCTCCACATCTATTCGCATCATTAGAGTCGCATTCGCAGGCATTGCGAGTGGATCGGAAAATTATGAAATCGGGCAACAGAATTTTATCACTTCATCGGCGAGTTCATGGCACCCAGGACTCGGGCACAAAGGCAGTGGCAATGGCAGTGCCAAAATAAATCCCAGAGCACTCCGCAGGCAGGCCACTAAGCCTGTCGATGGCATTGGAAAAACCCACAGACATTTGTGCCCCGGCCAAAGCCACTGACAATGGAACTTTTGCGGGGCAGGAAAATGTGCGAGCATAAAAGAAACGGACTAAAAGTAAGCTGGAAAATATAATTCCCCCTCCAGACCCCCAACCACCCAGCACTCAACGGCTTGCGAATTCGCCAAAGGTAAGAAAAGCGAGGTGAGCTTGAAAAGTAATGTGATTTCATTGTAGAATTTATGTTGCAAAAGATTGTTAGCAAGGGGAAACAAATATAGTTAGGAATTGTAGGAACAACGATAAACGATTTCTTCTGAACCAGAAAAAGTACCTAAAGTTAAAAGATTATTTTCAGGTTTCTATACATATATATTTTGGTGGAAATATTCCGCTGTAAGTCTTTTAAAACAATAGAAGGTACTAAAGCCAATAACTTTTTTTTATTAATTACTTTAAATTTTTTGAGATATTAAAGATTTTATTCAGGATATGCAATGCAAAGAAATTTTATACAGCTGTATGTAAAATGCGTAAAATGAAGATTTTTTGCTTAAATGTTTGCTAAAAAATTTAATATTTAGCACTTCATATAATTTTACACTTTTGTACTTAAAATTTTTTCTTGCTTAAAGCATTAATCTATTTTTCGAGCAACCCTCGCCGATATTTTGCAACATTTCGGATGGTTGGTGGTGACTTGCCATGTGGACAGCCGCAGCGCAGCATGAGATTTCCTCAAAATGCTTTTGAACATGCCAACCTCCCCCACTTTTTTCTCCCAGGAACTGTCGTAGCTCCTCACATGTAATTGTTGTGACATTATTTAATATGTCAAAGCAATGGAAAATCCTGCACGACAAAAAATATCCCGGACATACAGCCCGAAAAGTATCTTAGGGAACCGCAATATTTGATTAGCATCAGCCGGAGTCCTGATACATTGATTCCTGGATTCTATTCTCGGTGTCATTTAATGCAATTATCTGGGCCGGAAAATCTGATACCCGAATATTTCCGCAGCCAAACATTTCCACTTAGAACGGTTTCCGTTTGCACTTTTGGGTGTTCTCCATTTTTGCATATTCCCAAATGTATTTCACGGATGTTTGGCTTATCTTTGATGTGCCTTTTTATCGAGGAATCAATAATGTGTGGAGTGGAGGGGGAAAGACGAACTAAGAGTTCGAATATTGATTATTTCTTGGCGAAAAGTAGGCAACACTTTTCAGTATCGGCCGGGGTTTACTAAGCTTTTATTTGAATAGACTGGTTATCACTAACCCCGCCTAGAAAGTCCGCTGTTGAGCTAACTCAATTAATTTGTCAAATCAAGTCAGACATTAAATGCCAGCGCCAAAGCCAAACAATTTGTCACGCCAATCCTGTGGCCTTTCCCCTGACAACCCCCAGTTACCCAGTTCCCGGATGTCTGTTCTATTTCAATTTGATATTTGTTTGCACGTAATTCAATACGGAGCAACAAAGTGACAAACTGGCGCGGCCATTGTGTCTCAATTAGGCGGCAATTTGATTTTCGTGTTGTTAATTTTTCATTAAATTTTTGGAGCTGCCGTGTGCTGTCAATTAATAACGGAATTTCCAAAGGGCACGGGCACGCCCAATTGCCCATGAACCCTTGCCCTTTTCGCCCTCAACAGGTGCTGTCTATGGGTTCAGTACTTGTGTTGACTAACTTAAAAGAAGGAAATAAAAAACCTTTTCTAAAAAATGATATTTAATTTTATAGTTATTCATGTGTTTATTTGGTCTGTATATATCGCCTCAAATCGAAAAATTGTTTAAACAGTTATTACAAAATTAATTTTAAACATTTCAATAAAGCCAGATGGCGCCATTTTTTGTTTTCCATGCCATTTACAATGCAAGTAGGCGCCACCTATTAGGGGCAAAGGTGCAAGGTAAAATATCCTTTTTCAGAAACTTTCTTTCAAGCGAATTTTATAAATATAAAATAGTTGAGTTCTGAATAAATCGAGGATTAAATCCGTTAGTTTTTACTTTTGAAGCAATTGTAAAAATATAAATATTAAGTTAGTGTACTTTTTAAACAAAGTTAAAGAAAAACCGCTCAGCACTGGCTAGACCAACCCCTATCTCCAATGGTCTATTTACAGAGTCACTCGGTTGGTATGTAGTTGTAACTATCCAAGTGCATTCAGCTGTTTGCCTTTTAACGAGGAAAAAATCTATGATTGCTCGTGGTCAACCAGGTGACCAACTGGCCTTGAGACAATTTTCCCACACTTTCCAACTGGAAAATTCGGGGCGGAGAGGGCAAGAGTTTTTCGCCTTGGTGCACCCTTTGATATGTTGGAGTCTCATTTGCCAATAGCAATTTGCATATGCCGTCATGCAAAAATGTTTTTATTAAATTTTTCCAGCTTGTCAAGCCCGCCCGGGGATGCTAATTAATTGCTCAAACCCCCCGAACAGACTGCTCTGCTTTTGGCACTGTAATTAAGTGAATGCGAAATTCATGTTTCCCGAAATCAGAGGGAACATGCGTTGCAACAAGTTCGGCTGTTGAGTAATTTTCCCCCGACGTGTTGGCATTTTATTCCTTCCTCTCACCTGGCAACGCAATTTCACCTGAGAAATGTGCCCACTTCGGGCGAAAAGAAGTTTGCCTAATTTGCATAAAAATGTGCCAGTAGCTCTCAATTTCTGACTACCTTCGTATAATTAAAATGTTAGCTGGAATCCTGAGTTGCTCTAAAATTAGAGCTCGACCCGTAATTCTGTTTGGCATTGATGGATACCGGGTACAAGCTTGGAACTCCTAGGAAAATGCCTAGTGGTTTCCGTAAAACTGGTAATGATTTGGTATTTGAAGGTAGATTGCCATGAAGTGATTGTAAACTGAAAAGTTATGTCATTACAGCACTGGTTTAAAATTTAAGAGTCTTGTTGTATAAAAGTTTTAAAAACTGTTTGGGTAATTCCAATCCTGTGCTGGAAAAATAGTTGTTCATTGTAACATATATTGCAGTTTAGGATTTTTTGGCCCTATGAAACATATAAGCCACATGAGCACACTTCATTATCGTATTCAGTTATTTTAACGCATGAACTAACTTTATTTAATTAAGGTCAGACTGGAGTTGGTAAATATTTTCACCCCTTATGGAAGACACCCACCCGAAAATTCCACCAAAAATGCATTAACGCGCAAATTAATTATAAAAATGCAAATTAAACAAACGTTTCGGCCAATTGAATTCTTAAGTCTTCGGCTTGAACCCCGAACATTGGCAATCTTTTACTCATTTACGGAGGAACGTAAACATTTTAAAATCAATTGCTGGCGGGGGCGAAATCGCTTAGCTAATTTGCATATAAAACAGTTGAATTTGCGAACAAAATCAGGAAATATTGATGAAATTTGGGCACCAGATACACCCCTTGAAGGCAGCTGCTGTTTTCGCTCTCAAAGAGTCAAGTGGGTGTAAGAAATTGTGTAAAACTTGCTACAAATTGGCTATGCATATAAATTGATGTTAATGTACCGATGATCGGGGGAGGGTTGCTATAGACCAGTGGCCCAAAAGTATGCTACGAGTGGATAATGGGGATAATGTGGACAATGCCGCAATCTCGTAATCTCTGTTGCCGAGTTTGCTCCACTAAATTATCGCTAATCGCTGGCTAAATTTAATATTTTCTTTGGCCTGCGTGCAAATGCACCCGAAATGGTCAAGAACACAACAGGTGTGCTGATTGACCATCCTGACCAAGCCAAAATATGCACTTAATAAGTTCAGGTGTACTGGCCACCAAAACATTTCTGCTAAGAACGGCTCCTTCTATGGTTATGATTCATTTAGGTTTTTGGGGAACCATAACTGCAATTTGCACTTCGTTGATTTACCACAATTACTATCTCAAGAGCATGATATGTTTCATTTGAATATTACAATCCAATAATCATAGTTTTTACGAATTTGATAATCGGAAACATTAGCAAGTATTGATACTGATCAAAACTATAAATTCATTCTAAATACGATTGAGTCGTAATATAATAGCTGCGAGCGCTTCTTAAAATTATTTATCTCCAAAGAGTATTCCATGTTATATTGTTACCCACCAAACATGCTCACGTTTTTGCAAGTACTTATATTATTAATATAATTTATAATTCAAACATATGCTACAAATGTTCTTAAGAACTCTCTAAGTGCGATTAAAACGTAATAATTGCCACTAAACTAACAAATTCAAACGTAATTTTGGTGCAAACGTTCAAAGCCCAAATGCGATTAGATTAAGTGGTGAGTGCAAAAGAACCAAGTTAGGCACATTTGGTATAAATACCCCTGCGATTAGTGAATCTGGAATCCAATACCAAAAGTACTTTCAACCTAGACACAACTCAGCCACTGAAAAGCCAAGAAAATGTCCAGCTTCCAGAAGTTTTGCCTGTGCCTAGTGATCCCTCTGATGTGGACTTTTGTAGCAGCCAGCACGCCTTTTAGACAATGTGAGTCAGGCCAAAAGAAAGCCCTCAGATCATTTAATAATTCAATGTGATTTAAATTTCAGGTGCCGACAGCAGTTATAGCCAGCCACTGATGGTGCAGATCGATCAATGCGACACCTTGCCCTGCGATTTGTGGAAGGGAACTGAGGCCAAGATCGACATCCAGTTTGTTGCCAGTAAGTAGTCACTATAATGGGTTTTATTAATTTATTTGGATTAAAATCTAGTTAATTTTAACCATAATTGTCATACTATATATATAAAATCACCTTGAATTTCCTTACATTTTAAAAACATTTATTGCCTCTTCATTTAAATGGTCTATTAATTTTTGTAAGTGTTGGCACAAAGTTATTTTTCCTATTTGTTACTACATTTTAATATACTTACGTCAAGTTTATAGAATTAACAATACCGACTAATAAATTACATTTTAAAGATTGCCATGCCTTCAGATTTTTGTTAGTCAATAATCTGAGACAAAAATATTTATTTGCTTTTCATTTTGCTTTCATTCTAAGTGAAATTTTAAAGATTGATAGCCAATATTAAGCATATGTTCTTAAATTTGCATTAATATCTATTAATAAATTCCTAAATATTAACATAGTTCCTAACCGAGTCCTAGTATTTTTGTTTTAACCATTTCCTTTGTCTTATTTTCCATAGCTCGCAATTCGATGAAGAAGTTGACGGCAGAAGTGCACCTGACCTCGTTGGGGGTGACGATTCCCTACGACCTGGAGGCTGCCCGGGGCAATGTGTGTGGCAACCTCTTGCACGGCGCCTACTGTCCCCTGGACGCTGGCGAGGATGTGACCTACCACCTGCTCCTGCCGGTGACCACCAACCAGCCGGAGGTGCCCACTCGCCTGGAAGTGCGACTGCTAGACTCCGAGGACGGCGATCGGGTGGTGTCCTGCTTCCTGACCGACACCCGTGTCAAGAAGCCCAGTTCGGGAGCTTAGGATGCGTTCCTGAGACGCAGATGATTAATAGATTAGGTCGAGACATTGCATCAATGCCTCGGCACTGGGCTTCGGCCCAATTATTAGCGCGTAAGCTGTTGGCACTTAAGTCCCACAAACACTATTAGCAGTTATGAATAAATAATTAGGGGAAAATATTATAAATAATCGACATGAACGGCTGACTTAATTACCCGAGCACATGTGGGCGTGTGTGCCAGTCTACGCCAGCTTAACCGCCCCCGGGGGCGCCGTGAATCGGCTTAATTTAATGACGCAGAAAATTACGCAGCTCCGGAGTGGGAAAATCAGGAGGACGGGAGGTAGCTAGTGGGGTGGAGATCTTCAGGTGCCTCTCCCACACGACTTTAAACTTTCCAGCGCTCTATTGGCCTCCATTTACACGCACAGCTCCTATGGCTTCCTTCCGGCGCTCAATGCTAATTGGCTTTTCAACACTTTGGAGCTTCCTGCCAGTGATGGGGTCTAATGAACGAGTTCTGATGGCTGCACATATCCGACGGTTAGCTAATTGAGTCGTTGACTAGGTGGTGACATATAACCAGGAACTACAAATTGGTTGGCTAACAAATTCTAAATATTTCAATATATTTTTGTGCACATTTGCCACAATCAAACACAGGAAAAGCCAATAACTTTAAACTTCGATGTGTCTATAAAGGACTCTATAATAATTGCAATACTCACAAATTGAAAAGAAATCAACATTCTAAAAATGCAGCAAGGCTTAAAAACTAGTGTGGTGATATAAGTTACGCATAAATTTGAATAGGGTTAAATGGTTTCCCCAAAAACAACAGGTACTTTATTATTTAAGGCCAAACAATGACTCACAATAAGCGACACTGGTATAAACAAATACAACTCGAACGTTTAGTCTACACGTGAGTAGGTTCACATGTACCAAGGCTTAGCCAACCGAACCGATGCAATGATGTTAACAATTAGCCAAATTACTTGAAATTAAATGAATTTAATGTCTAGTCATGCTGCGAACGAGTTATGGGGCTCTTAGAATGAAAGGATCTGGAGTTTATTGCAAAATGGGTGTCAGTCGGTTCGGTTTGGTTTTTTTGGCTTCCGCTATAATTCGACTAGCCATCGAGGTGGTCGGAGATGTAAGTTCCTATTACACCGAATATAGTTCGAGTTCAATGGTGAGTTATTCAATTGAAAGTTAAACTAACACAGGCTAACCTACTCGTAAATTTCAGAAAGCTGTTGCTGCCATTGATAACATCCATGTCTTTGGGGAGTCGCACTTCATGAGGGTGAAGACCTACATCTACGATGACCGTTCCCATTTCGATCTAAATGTCCAGATGGTCCATGAACTGGGCAGTAACCACCTGATCATGAACATAAAGGTACGAGTGAAGCCCGATGGAACCAATGCCTTCGTGGAACTATTCGAATTGCGACGGATCAACTTTTGCGAGTTCCTTAAAGAATACAACTCAAATCCTGTGATTCGTTTTATGTTCAAGAGAAACCTAAGGCTAAGCGACCTCATCGAGTGCCCCATACGAGTAGGAAACTATAGCCTGCTGCACGCCGATGTGGCCGGAAATATGCACACGGAAGGGATCCAGAATGGCACCTACAAGTTCTTTGCCGAAATCGTTGAGGAGATGGGCGAAATTGCCAAAGTATTCGCCCTCCAAGTCACCTCGAAAGTCAACATCGTGGCCAAGGAGTCAATATGTAAAGCAAATAAAAAAGTTATAGAATGTGTTTAAATCTCCGAGACAGTAAAATTAAAATAAATATCTGAAAATAATACAATTCGGTGATAGGTTGATATTTCAGGTCGTTTATTTTAACAGCTGACATTTATAACTGAAATAAAGTAAATAAGTGGCAGAGTATGCACTTATTATAATAATACATTAAATATTTTTATTTTTTTAAATATGGCTTATCTTTATACCCTTGGAGAGGGTAATTTTGGTCAAAAGTGTGCAACGTAGTGAAGGAGACATCTCCGACCCTATAAAATATATATATTATTGATCAGGATCGCCTCCTGAGTTGATATAAGCATGTCCGTCTGTCCGTCTGTCTGTCTGATTCTACGCGAACTAGTCTCTCAGTTTTAAAGATATCGAATCGAAACTTTGCATACAGTATATAAGTCGGAACGGCCGGGATCGGCCGACTATATCCTATAGCTGCCATATAACTGAACGATCGGAAATGCCATAACTCTGGTGTTTGTAAAGTTAGGAAGTTGGGATTTTTATGAGTATTAAGAATGCATCATATGAATAATTTTGGAAAATATATTTTACAGGTTATTCTGCAAGAGTATTTCAACTTCGGCTCCGCCCAAAGTTAGCTTTCCTTTCTTGTTATAATTTATACTTGCTGATATTATTATTGAGAGAATCAACAATGATTTCCGATCAATGATTTATCGTCAGTGCATTCTTAAATGCTACAGTCGAGGAATATTAAATATTACCGGAAATAATTATAATTTGCTTTAGAAGCTATTCTATATCTATTCACATGTTGTAATATTTTTGAAATTACCTATGTATTCGAATTTTTAAAAATTCACTCAATTACGATGTTAATTTTTCAGCTAAGGGCAGCATAAAGAGCTGGAATAAAAAAGACTCGGCCACGAAGGGGTTAACCAAATAGAACAGTTGATAATAGGGTCGTTTATTAAATGGCTGGCATTAAGTTCCGCAGGTGGATGGACCATGACCACCTGATAATCGCCATCAGATGATTGTTCTCATTGCGAAATGAACTTCGTTCGGTTGGCGTTGTTTCTCGCGCTCTTTGAAATAGTCAATGGCAACGCAACGAGTTCAAAGTCCTTGTGGGATGACGACGAGGAGGAGGAATCTAAGGTATAAACACATTTCCAAGCGTACGGTCTACAGTTTGCCACATTGCAGAAACCCATATTCCGCATCCATCATATCAACATATTCGGGGACTCCCGCTATATGAAGGCGTTGTCCCACATCGACGAAAGTCGCACCCAATTTGGTCTCACTGTGGTGCTTCGCGAGGAGCTAGGCAGCAATTTCCTGACCTTCAATATAAAGGTGAGGGCGCGACCGGCAGGAAAGGTGATTTTCGTGACACTGTTCCAGTTGAGGGACCTGGATCTGTGCGGATTCTTCGCCGAGTTCTCCCACAATCCCATGATAAAGTACTTCCTCCAGTCGCAGATGCAGCTGAGCGATATCATCGCATGTCCTGTTCGCGTGGGGAACTACACGCTGAAGAATATGAGTGCCAAGGACGTTTACCCGCCGAATCTGCAGAACGGCACCTACAAGTTCTTCGTGGAGGTGATTGAGGCAACGTCCGAGAAAGTCTTTGCCCTGCAGGTGACCACCGAGATCCATGTTCCAAGTGCCCCCGAATAAACATTGCGCATAGTACAGTGTGTGAGCCAACAAAGGATGTGTAATTACAGGATGTGTGTGTGTGTGTGTGTGTTTACATTCACCCCCCGTCTGCATTGTAAGCGGATTGCTGTCCTTTCGCCCTAGAAATTGCCGCATTTTCCATTGTGCGTCATGCGCTTCGGAGCAGGGAACATATTGAAAATCGTTTAAAGCGCCGTCCAAGTGCATGGCCGATTATTGTGATTATCCCCGAACTATAGAGACTTGCGTGTGTGCTCTAGTTCGGGGGTTTCCCTGGATTTCCCGCGGGATCCTTGCGGTTTTCCCCGAAGCCATATGCGCAATTTGGGTATAATTAATAGAAAAACAATATGTTCAATGGCCAATCTATTTGGGATCACTCTCGTAGAGAAGACTTTTACCATAGCTGAAGTAAAAACATGCAAGCCGTAAGCCACTAAAACCCTTTCCATCATTAAGGTGGCAAAAGGCGTTGGTAATATGATATTTTAATGGAGCTTGAAATATTCTTGCCCCCGTTAATTAAAGTCCATAATGCGGTTTTCAGCGAGTATTATTTTCCACATCGTTTTTTTTATAAAGGAAAGGGGTTGCCTGACAAGGGTCACACCCTCCAATCGGTAATGCCTTTCTTAACGCACAATCAAATCACTTTGCGAATTCAATTTGGCAAAAATAATGCGAATATATCTCGAGCCAAGGCCGAGGCAAATGGAAATCAAAATTTCAATCTCGACAGGCGGCTGAGGGAAAATTCCTGCAACTTGGGAAAAGTTGGGAGGGGGGTACTCACGTGAAGTGCCAATGCCTGCTATCGAGTGTCGCACTTATGTGTGACCTTTGCAAATTCAATTTGTCGCCTTTTTATCTATAAACATTTTCTATTAGCCTCCGTTGAGGGGGAGACAATTTTCAATTTCGATTTGGCAACAGGGGGAGGTCAATGGCAGAAAAAATTGTATTTGGCGTCCAAATACTTCAGCTAATCCTATGGGACAGGTCATCGAAATTAGAGCTCCTTGGCTTTTGTGAAGAAATATTCCAAATATATATGATGACTATAAGAAATTAATTTAATCAAAATCGATTTTTAGTCGTCGGTAAGCTAGCTTCAAGTCAACTTTAAAGCGCAACTTTGGATAGCGTTCATTGAGTCCGTTTTCTGGCAATTAAAAAGGCGTTGAGTTGGGCAATTAAACACACGAACCTGCCTCAAAATAATTCACTTAAATAACGCAATGTTGCGTAATTCTGTTTCACAGTTTTGTAATTAAAAGCATTTGCATAAGAATCGCATAGAGTGCCGGCCTCGGGCATACTTTCATGCCACTCTAATTAAAGCCGGCCCTCGGAGCAGGACCCATTTTCCTGGCCAGGACTTTGGGTCTCGTCTTCCCCTAAAGGTCATCAACGTCTCCGACGAGGCGACTCAAATCCCTCGGATTGGGACTGGGAAATGTGCAGTTGCGGTCTTGGTTTGTCAATAGCGTTTTGTCCTTTGCGTGGCATACAGGAAGTCTTTAATGTTTAACCTGAGTGCCTTCCAATCGGTCTAGTATTTAAAAGAAATTAAGTTGTTTGGGTTTATATTTGAAAAAATGAAAATATTCTTTCGGTTTTACAGATCTGTTTCTCCACCAAACAAGTTATTCAAGTAATCTGAATGATTTTGAAAACTCGTTGTTTTTGTAGTTTGACCACCGGTTATAACAAAAAACTTGGACTAATATTATTTTAAATAAATTGCACCTATCAATCAGTGTTTTTTCTTAAATAAGACAATATATTATAGTCTTGAAAAAGGGTAGTACGGATATTTTATACCTATCCAATTCCAAACCGAACAAGTTTTAGAAGTTAAGTAGAACTTCTGAATACAATGGTCAATATAACTTGTAATTAAATTGACCATTGTATTCAGAATTTCTTTTGAGTGCATATTTATTTTAAAACTGGTTATCAGAGTAAGGGAGAATCTAAAAGTCCGGCACTCGAATGTAGCGGCTCTTTTTGTTTTCTATAGAGTCGTAAACACTTTTTGTATATATTACATAAATTTGCACGAGTAAAATTACATTCTTATATTACCAGGTTTTTTCTATGTGGCTGAAACCATGAACCTTTAGTCAAATTATACTTAAAAATAGATGGCGTTTGGCGGGACGAAGGGGAAGTCTATGTTAAGGCTTTAGATTTAGTTTGGTTTTAACAATAAATAATTACCTAGTAGATAAGATCTATTTATTTACGTTTATCAATCACATTCAATATGAGCTACGGTCCAATGACGCGCATATGCAGTATGGCAGCTAATCCCACACTTCGAAAATCAATTTCGGATTTCGGAAAAGTATTGTTTTTGTTGCTAAATATTTATATATTGCTAAATATGTATATATTGTATTTTAGGAATTATGTTTTTGAAGGTATTTCTAGTGTAGCGAAACTCAGACACTATATCGTAAGACCCTGTTTTAATTTGACCTTATTATTCTAGTGGCACAAGGATAACACAACAATAGCCAATAGTCTTATTAATAAAAGGAAAAAGTATTATTTTAAATAAAAAAAATACTTAAAAAAAAGGTTAATCAAAACCAAAAAAAGATTCCAAAAGTAAATTAATTTAGGCAAATTTGATGGCTAGTTTCAGTATGTTTTCGATTCTGAGTGCATGGGCAAACAAAACGTAAATCCGTGTTCAAAAATCATATGAGCCTAATTAAGAGCCCATTACCCAACCCTCGCTGTGTAAACAGACACCGCCGACCGCAAGTCAACCAACCAACTCGCGAACCAACCCTCCGATTCAGTTGCACAGGCAATTTCCTGGGGAGGGGTGGTGTTTTACACAACAAGTTAGAAGGGTGCTTCGAATTGTTACGTGTGTAATCCGACACTCGGCAGCGACAGCCACCTGGGCAATTAGCCAGCGAATCTCCATGCAAATGAGTGGTAACTGTTTGGCGCTCTCGTTAAGAACATTTCCTTAGACATCCTTGGTGTCAACAGCAGGCGGCTCAGACTTCGCTCACAAAGGCCGGAGCTATGCTAATGAGCCCCTGAAAAGCTGACAATTAGCCGAGGGCAAGGAAAAGCCACAAACTGAAACTTGTTGACCTCGTGGCCACAACAGATCTTGGCCAGGCTTAAAACTTAACAAGCCATTCTTTACGTTATTTTTCTTCTCTACGAGGCTGGGATGCGGCCTCTTTGCTCGGTTGTGCGCCGGAGTATAAAAGTTCATAATTTAATTTCAGTTTATTAGCCGGAATTGTTTTTGGCGCTGCTGCGAACGAGGATGCTACTGATGGCGTCGCGACGCGAAAATTTAATTAAGTTTTTGTAGACCGTTTCTCTAATTAATTGCATTCAGCTGCAATTAAAGACAGGGATCAGCATGCAAACATAACTAGAAACAGGAGAGGGTCTAATTTTAGTCAGGCTTACAATTTATATTATTTATTTATTTGTTGTTATCTAGGCAAGCATAAAAATATATGCATTGTTTTAAAAACTATACTAATCAAATTTTTTTACATACTTGTTATAAATATTATTTTTTAAATAAAATAAATATATTATTATATACTATTAATGAGTATTTATTGTTACGTTTTTTATATAAAATAGAGCATTTTTTTAAATTAAATTAAGACAAACAAAAAAAAATATATATATATAATTATATATTTGAACCGAATATCGTATGTTATTATTTAAGTGATTGTTGTGTTAATATTTTATAATATAAATAATGTATATGTCTTAAATTCCGCAACCATTTATTTCATTTGGTTTGACTACATTGTTTTATGCCTCTGGCTTCCTTAATTTTTTGGCCAAAAGCTGACGCCATTTTGGAAAACCGCTTGCAACAGGGGGGCTACATTAAATTTTCAAAACCACAAAAAGAATCCTTTGGTTCTTAAAATGTCTGAACAACGCTGACCATGCTGATGCCAGGAGGAAGGGGGTTTTTATAAACAGAGTATAAAGGTACCTGGGGCTGGCAACAAAAGGCGCACTCACCTGCCAACGTCCCAAAGCACCCCCTCTACAACCTACGACAACCCCCTCCCCACACGCTGGAGTGGGTGGGGGAAACTCCAACGCAGTGCAATGAAATTCTTCATCTGCAATTCAATGACATTCCATTCCGGACTTTTGGATGGGGGCGTGGCATGGCGGAGCACATGCTGCCAATGAGCGTGCCCCCAGCGGAGCAACAGATGAAACATTTAAGCGGCGCCCCCTGGTGGACCTGCAGCAAGGGGCGTGTCCGCGCATGCGCCTCCCAACTGCGTGGGTGTCCGGGGGTGGGATTGTCGAGCTATGTCATCCGCACGGCGAATCCCAGGCCAGGCCGGTCCAGGATTCCGCCGCAAGGTGCGAGCGAGAGCCGCACATCCCGCTCAATAATGTGAGCGACCTGGTGGGTGGCCCAGTGGGTGGTGGGTGGTGGGTGCTCGCCCTGAGCTGCCTTTCATTGGCTTCGCATTCAAACCCAATTTCAGCTCACAGCATTGCGACAGGTGACCGTCCGGAGTTCAGTTCTCTTTGAAGCCTGCCGCGGGTCAGTTGCGTGTCACGGAAAATCCTTCAGTTAACTGGGAAAGTCCTTTGGCTTTCGGGAATGAATATACCTGTAGTGCAGTGAAAAGGTGTCTAACAAATTATTAAACTGGAATTTCTAAAGTTGTGCAACTGCAGAAATAATATTTTGAGAAAACAAGTGATGTCGTAAAACCAAAAAATAAATTAATATATAATAATATTCTGAACCTTTAACTAAAGATTTTGAAATCTAAGTTTTGTTAAAATATACATGCTATATAAATCAAAAATAAATATCGTGCTAGTTTAAGACCTAAAGGTAAGTCTTTAAATAATTTAAAATCATTTTAATTTAAGAATTCAATATAAACATTTTGAATATAACTATTAATTTTAAAATAATAATTTCGGCCGAACTTCTTGAAGGTTAATTATTTCTAATCAAGCTCAATCGAACGATATAATATTTTATCAAATTCAGAAATAAGGGTTTATATTTATAGCAAGAGAGAACGCTATAGTCGGGTGCCCCGACTATCAGATACCCGTTACTCAGGTAAAGGGAGTGCGAGGGAGATGGAGATAGAAACTTTGATCACGCATAACTTTTAAACGAATGGTCCGATTTGAAAAATTTCTTCTACATTTCGATAGGTATTGATAAACACAATAAAACTGCATTTTTACTTTTCCGAAATATTTAAATTTATATTTAAATAAAATCGTATATAAGCGATTGTGGGCGTTAAAGGGGGCGTGGCACCTTTTTGAAACAAACTTGCGCTGCGTAGGAACTACTAGAATCTGCATGCAAAATGCCAATCTTCTAGCTTTTATAGTTTCCGAGATCTCAGCGTTCATACGGACGGACAGACGGACAGACGGACATGGCTAGATCGACTCGGCTAGTGATCCTGAACAAGAATATATATACTTTATAGGGTCGGAAACGCTTCCTTCTACCTGTTACATACTTTTGCACGAATACAATATACCCTTTTACTCTACGAGTAACGGGTATAAAAATCGGACGACCGTATCGCATAAAACCCATAGGAACGATCGACAATTTTATCGGAAAACCGACACACAACTTAAAATTTTTTTGTAATAACTGCAAGGGTATTTAATTTCTGCCGAAGTTGGCCCAAATTTTCTTATTTTTTTCGTTCTAAACTCTACAAGTTTTTCTATCAAGATTAAATCTATTCTCTTAAATGATTTGTAACTAGTTTATTTCAAAATGAAACAAAAGATAAATGGAACCCAAAATTAGTTTCAATCAAAATAAATCATTTAAATAAAAAATTATCTAGGTGTTTAGGCAAATCGCTTTCAACTGATTTATAATTTTGGATATTAATTAGTTATTGAGCATGCTTAATTCGTAAATTTTAAAATTTCTCTTTTTTTTTCAATTTACGCATAATTTTTCAGTAAAATCCTATCCAAAACTTACATAAAACGATTTATTGTGTAAAGATAAAACTGAATGTAAGACTTCAAATGGAACTTCAAGAAACGCAATAGAATAGAAGGGAGAAAAATGATGAACATGAATCCGCCGACACACCCGCATCCCCATCCCCATCTTCTACCGCATCTCGGCCAGCACCAGCAACTGCCCGCCGTGCTCCAAGTCCACCCCTCCAACACCCACTTTGTCGAGTGCCGGGCATTACCGGCAATAAACGAGACATTTCCGCAATTCGGCCAGCATCGTCCGGCTATCTCGCTGCTCTCCCCTCTGGACCTTTCGCTGCGGGCCGCGGCCAGTGTAGTGCCAATTACTCCACCCTCGACGCCCTCGCCGCCCCGCAAGCGCCAGAGATTAATGTCCGAGGAGAATTACCTGTGGCGTCCTCACATGGCGAGTCTGGCAGCGCCAGTTAATGTTCCTTCGACCCTGGCTATGCAGCCAGGCAGTAGCTTCTTCCACCATCATCAGCAGCAGCAGCAGCAGCAGCAACAGCAGCAGCAACAGCAGCAGCAACAGCAACAGCAGCAACAGCAACAGCTACAGCAGCAACAGCAACAGCAGCAACAGCAGCAACAACAACAGCAGCAACAGCAGCAACAACAGCAGCAACAACAGGAACAACAGCAACACCAGCAACACCAGCTACATCATCAGCAATATGCCATACGCAACAGCGTTGAGGGCGCTTCCTTTAATAAAAGTCATTTTCACGGGACGAAAAATAACTTTGAGCAAATTCCGGCGGGTCAATCGAGCGTTAGCTCGCCCATCTACGTGGAGGATGAGACCATTGTGCTGACCGAGGACGAGGATGAAACAGTTGTCAGTTCCCATGACTACAATGAGTACGCCACGGACACGGAGGAAGTCAACGAGGGCGACGATGAGACACTGCAGGTCCAAGTCAGCGATAATGGCGATGAGGATGAGGAGGAGGTCTTCGTGGATGTCCTGGGCAGTGACGATGATGAGGATGAGGCGGTGGACCCGGCCACAAGATTGCAGGCCCAACTCCAGGAGAGCACGGCTCTGAAACGCAACGAACTGTTGTACGAGGATGAGAGGCTGCATAACCAGGCCGTAGATGGTCTGGCCAGTCTTTTCGATCGGGATTTCCCGGAGCCAGAGGTGCAGGTTAGCGAACTGGCGGAAGTCCAAAGCAGCAGCGGAAAAACCTACACGGATCTGAGTGGCGGCGTGGCAACAGTGGAGATTAGGCATACAACGTCACCCGGCCTCCACCCACCTCCTCCTCCTCCAGCCCCTGCTCCTGTTCCTCCCCTGCCACCCACGCGACCCCACAAGGCCGAACGTAAGAGGTCGAAACTACGGAAACACATGGCCATCGATGAGGAGACCATAAGCCCCGTCTCCGGCACCATCATCCGCAAATTGCGCGACGACGAGGAGCTGGTGGTGCGCAAAGGCGACATTGATCCGGCGTTCAATGTGGTCGAAATCACCGAGGAGGCCAAGGCCATCCTGGCCAGCATCGACAACAAGATTGGAGACTATCTGTGCCAGCTTTGTCGCACCGTCTACGACGACGCCTTCATGCTGGCCCAGCACCGCTGTCCCCGCATCGTCCACATCGAGTACAAGTGTTCCGAGTGCGAGAAGGTTTGTGGTTAGTCAAGGGAGTTCCTCTTCAGCCGGCTAAGTCCTAATCTATCCGCAGGTCTTCAATTGCCCGGCCAACTTGGCCTCCCATCGCCGGTGGCACAAACCCAAAGCGGATGCTCCCGGCGGAACAGGTAATCCCAGCAAGAAGCGACATGTCGAGACGGGCGACCTCAGTCAGGAGGCGGGACGAGGTGGCGATGACGCCAGCGATGGCATATACCCTTGCCACATATGCGGAAAAACATTCAGACGGTGAGTTATTCGCTGGGTGGGATTTAGATTTATGATTCTAAAAATCAAAAATATTTAAATTGGTCAAAATTACAAAATTATATATTAGATATAAGGACCTAAAAGAGAAAACTAAGCCATAGATTAAAAAAAAATTTACTTGTGTATTCAACAAAATTGGTCAAAAAGAATGAAATATTTTTATCTCTCTGGTACGTTTAAAAAAAACCGGCCTAAAACTAAATGTTCCGAAAAACTATATGTAAAACTAAAGATATTATACATTATTAAAGCATATTAGTTCAAAATATTCCTTATATTATAGGTGAATGCATTTTCAGGAATTCAGTATAGGTATTTTATAAAAGTAAAAATCTTGGTTAAATACATTGCTTATTTCTATGCTTTTCTCTTAAGAAATAAATATTATGAATTATTATATTTATATTTTTAAAAGCATAGAAAAGCATTAATTTCTCTTAAAAAATAAATATAATCAATTATTATATTTATATTTTTAACCTTTCTTCAACAGACAAGCTTACCTGAAGAAACACCAGGCCTCCCATCAGATGCTGGATAATCTGAAGAACCTCGATTTCTTCAAGGCACAGCAGCAGCAGTTGGCCATTAATGGTCACCAGTTGCCCGATCATGTCCAGCTGCAGCAGACGGCAGGAGGACAGGCGGTCTCTGCCGTCGCTCCCTACTCCTCCCTGACACGCCCACCGCAGGGAATGCCCCACTACCCGCCCCCAAATGGTAAGAACTATGCGGCTGGTCAGCGTTTTCCCGGGTTTCCCTTCCAGCCCTTCGACCAGCGCCGCTTCTATTCGTTCGGGGAGTTCTACCTATCACAGCATCTGGAGCGCTCCTCGGCCTTCCAGTATGTGCAGGCCAATCACCTGAGGCAGCTGTCGAATGTGGCACAAACGCTGATGCCGCCACTGCCCGTAAAATGACCCAATCCCAATACGAATGTCTTGCGGCCCGTGCCCCGCATTGCTGCCACAACAAGTGGAACAGCACCTTCGGCAGCGGCGGCGACAGGCAGACAAATGGCAGCTACTGCGACGGTGTCCTCTGGCTGCCACGCCTTCAATTGGGTGGCTCCTTCAAATGCCAGTGCAACTACAACTGGAAGTGCAACTGCCGCGGAGACCGGCGGCAATGTTATCATGTGACTTACCAACTATTAGAAGCATTAAATTAACGATCTCTAGTTAAAGTTTAATAAATCAATCAAAAGAGCAAAAAGTCTTTTAATGGGTATTTTTTTAGGGTTTTATTGGATCAAAGTGTCAAAATTTATTATATTGCACTTAACAAAAAATTAAACAAAAAAAATAGTTAAACTAGTATTGAATATTTCTTTTCTTTTTTAAGAACGCTGCTGTATGATGTCTTCTTTTTCCATTTTTATTGTTTTAAAATTTTAAATTTTTTGGTTTTTAATGCAATTTTTTTTGTTTATATTCAAAAATTTTTTTTAGTATCGATATTTTTTCCAGCCTACTTCACAGCCTTGTTTTATTTAACCAATCATTTAATGGTGTGGTTTACAGAATAACTAATAAATTAAATTTGGAAAACTTAGGAACTTTGCCATTCATTTAAAGATTTTTCCTTCCAAGGAAAAATATATGTATTAAGGATTATTTTTACTCCTGCTAAGGACGTGGGATATAGCATGTGCCAGAAACGATTCCTTTTGAACACCATGAAATATGGAAGACTTGGGTCCTGCAGAATATCAAAAGATAACTTGATAAGATATTTCGAAATACGAAATTACAGGAAATAACCTACCTCGAGCAAAAAGTAAGCTCTCCGAAGGCATTTGATGTAGTCTCTGTTGGATTTGAAACTCCGCCTCATTGAAAGTATCCGGCAGGTGAATAATAGTCTCAGTTTCTTCGCTCGCATCCAGGATTGGTTTCGGATAGATTGCATTGGTCATGAGAACTAGAGTTAGAGTATCCCGATCTGGCTGAAGATTAACCAGTGTTTCGTTCAGAAGCTGCAGTTGGATTCTTTTCTCCATGCCCGACTTAATAAACTGCTCAACTATCAGTAGATAGCCTTGGCCTTTCTTTTTCAGAACTTGAAGTGATCTTTCCACCATTAACGTCAGACTTGGGGCCTTGACATTTCCACTCAAATCTCCATTTGCCATCATACCGAATAGAAAGTCAAAGTTGCTGGCATTCAAGGACTCCAGTTCATCCGATCTCTGAAGGAATTCAAATTTTATTGGACTGATTTTGCTCTCCTCGAGCTTGTGGTTCCTCCACTCCTTGAGCAGGTTGCGTCCATCGCTGGAGTCGCAGAGCAGTTCATCAACAGGATCCGAATTGGTTTTGGGAACCAGACTATTTAGCATTTGCCTGCCGCCTCCGATTATTACGTTGAGAGATCTACCAGTCTCACCAGAGATCAGCTGACGTGCTATATCCTGGCAACCGGAGTTAGAGTAGCTCAGAGGCATTCTTTCATCGCATTCGTAGTTACTGTTGGTGTTTCCAAGAGCTGCCCCTGTGGATCCTGTAAGCCTTTGGGTGGTCACAAAACCCGTTCGAAGGCCAACTAATTGAGCCTGGCGAAGAACACTTAGCGGGGTATCCGTTTCGTTGATTGACTCCCTACAATCTGGCTGAAATCGGGGCACTCTATCCAAAGGTATTCCCGACCACAAAGCCCTGGAAACACTGCCCACTTGACAGGGAATCTGATGACTGCAGCTGTTTTTCAAGCGAGCCAAATGTGGAAAGAAGTCCCAAGCAAAGTTCGTATTTCCCTGACTTAAGTCTTTGGCGGAAAATCTATATGCAGCCAAGTCTGTGCCATCGATACCTTGAACCAGAAATATCCTTACGTTTCTGGGATAATTTAGACCCGAAGGCGATCTCAACGCCTCGTTGAGCTCTTCAATGCCCTTGTCGTACCAGATCTTCTGCGTGGAAGTCACCTTGTCCTTCCAATAGTCCACATCCGCCACGTTGGCCACCTCGTTATCCACCTCGTACCTGGTCATCAGTCCGATGCAGACCAATGTGACCACCAAAGTTAACAAACATGTCCCGGCCACAATGAACACCTGCGTTGATTTCAGCCGAACAGTTTGGCAAAACTCTTTGGTCCGCTGTGTCGTTACCATCGCCGAGCTATATCTTAAACTGATTCACAGCCAGAAAGCTTAATCATAAACAACTCTATCTGCTATCTGTTCTTCGAGATAAGGTGGGGTTGCGTCTTAAAGGTCTTACAGCCCCCAATCGTTGGACGTTTAGTAGGGCTTAAGTGTAGCAATTAACCCACGTCATGAATTATAAATGCACTAATTGGCATGCCAACTAATGCAAAAACACATGGAGAAAAAATAAAGAACAATTTTGTTAATCCTTAAATAATAACAAATTTAATATTTTATTCACGATTAATAGTAATCAACAGTAGGATTTTAAAATGGGATAATGCGTACACCAAGGTCTTGGTAACTTTTCAAAATTTGGAATTAATTAAGAACCCGTTTATGAACACAAACCATGACCAGGAATAAAACACAAAAATTTGTTTAAAATTGTCTCATACGGCTTTAACTTTCCAGGATTTGATAATTATTAATAAATGAATTAGAGCGTATCTAATTAAGGTGTCGATATTAAGTTACTTAAATTTTAAAAAAAAAAACAAGAAAGGAAAGCTAACTTCGGGCGGAGCCGAAGTTGATATACCCTTGCAGAATATTCTGTAAATAATATTCTCCAAAATTATTCATATGATGCATTCTTAATACTCATAAAAATCCCGACATCCTAACTTTAACAAGAAAGGAAAGCTAACTTCGGGCGGAGCCGAAGTTGATATACCCTTGCAGAATATTCTATAAATTATATTCTCCAAAATTATTCATATGATGCATTCTTAATACTCATAAAAAGTCCCAACTTCCTAACTTTAAAAACACCAAAGTTATGTCATTTCCAATCGTTCAGTTATATGGCAGCTATAAGATATAGTCGGCCGATCCTTATGAAATTTGGTAGGTTGGATTGATTGGCCAAAAATAAAACCCATAGAAAATCCCAATTTCCTAACTTTACAAACACCAAAGCTATTGCATTTCCGATCGTTCAGTTATATGGCAGCTATATGATATAGTGGCCCGATCCGGCTCGTTCCGACTTATATACTACCTGCAATAGAAAGACAACTTTTGGGAAAGTTTCAAGCAGATAGCTTTAAAACTGAGGGACTAGTTTGCGTAGAAAACTGAAATTATAATACCCTCTGCAAGGGTATAAAAACACCAAAGTTATGGCATTTTCAATCGTTTAGTTATATGGCAGCTATAGGATATAGTCGGCCGATCCCTATAAAATTTGGTAGGTCGGATTGATTGGTCAAATATAAAACCCATAGAAAATCCCAACTTCCTAACTTTAAAACAAGAGAGAACGCTATAGTCGAGTGCCTCGACTATTAGATACCCGTTACTCAGCTAAACAACTTAATATAAATATGCCTTCTTGTATGTTTTTCGCCCCTCGAATTAGCTCCCGATTTTTATGTTAAAATCGGTACCCAGGGAACACCTCCAATTTGGCTAACTTGATTTGATTTGCATAGTTCTTGGGATATAGTTCGGTATTGACAAATAAAAGCCATCGCAATTTCCTTTAATAGAAAACATCCAGAATTAACGTTGACTCTGTTGAGCACCTTGGCCAGCTGTTCCAAATTCATCCGTTAGATGGCGCTATTGTATACGCCATGAAAGGCGGAAACGTAGGCGCTAGCCAGGCTTAAGTGTTTAATGGGTTTTTGGGCGTTAGAGTGGGCGTGGCAAACTTTTATTTGGCCAATCGATAGGTATTGATGAAACAAATACATATCAAAAAAAATTTTCATAATAGCATCTAAACTGTAGCCACAGCTTGTGGCTTGTGGGCGTCAGAGGGGGCGTGGCACCATTTTGAAACAAACTTGCGCTGCGTAGGAACTCCTAAAATCTACATGCAAAATGCCAATCTTCTAGCTCTTATAGTTTCCGAGATCTCAGCGTTCATACGGACAGACAGACGGACAGACGGAGAGACGGACAGACGGACATGGCTATATCGACTCGGCTAGTGATCCTGAACAAGAATATATATACTTTATAGGGTCGGAAACGCTTCCTTCTACCTGTTACATACTTTTGCACGAATATAATATACCCTTTTACTCTACGAGTAACGGGTATAAACACCAAAGTTATGGTATTTCCTATCGTTATATGGGAGCTATAGGATATAGTCGGCCGATCCTTATAAAATTTGGTAGGTCGAATTCATTGGCCAACTAAAAAACACACAAAAAATCCAAACTTCCTAACTTTACAAACACCAAAGTTATGGCATTTCCTATCGTTCAGTTATATGGCAGCTATAGGATATAGTCGGCCGATCCCGGCTGTTCCGACTTATATACTGCGTGCAAAGGAAAGAAGGGTGTGTGCAAAGTTTCAATTCGATATCTTTAAAACTGAGAGACTAGTTCGCGTAGAAACTAACAGACGGACAGACGGACGGACAGACGGATAGACGGACAGACGGACATGCTTATATCAACTCAGGAAATGATCCTGATCAAGAATATATATACTTTATAGGGTCGGAGATGTCTCCATCACTGCGTTGCACACTTTTGACCAAAATTATAATACCCTCTGCAAGGGTATAAAAAAAAAGGATAATCTACGTAATCTTTTAGTTTTCTGAGGAAATTGAAACATTTTTGCCACGATAAATAAGGAATGGTTTTTTGCAATGCTAATTTAAGCTATATTTATTTTTCCCAATGCACTGCATTGCGAATTCCGAGTTCAATTGCTGTTTTGAGGGGTCAAAAACGTCTCGGCTTTGGTCATTTACTATTTCTCACGTGCACAGTCGATTGTGTGGGCCACGATTGATTTGCTAAAGCAACTTGTCAGCAGGATGGGATGTCCTTTGGCCCGGGCAAACGACATATACTAATTGCCATTTGGCATTCAAATAACCTTTTCAATAACCACCCCATTTGGCAAACTATTTCGCTTATGAATTCTCGCAAAATTAAATTGGCTGACACAGAACGGCAACGGTTTGTTCATTTGCAAGTTATGCGAATGCAAAATTGTTGCCTCAATTACCTGCCATTAGCCTGCATTTACGCCCCTGCCCCCGACCCCGCCCACTACGCCCATCACGTCCGTCATTTCGTCGCTTTGAAGTTGCTTTGCATTGACATGTGGTCAGTTTTCCCCCGGCGAAACTGTCACAATTTCAATTTGAATCCCACTCAACTGACAATCGCACTCGGTCGGTCGGGTATCATTTTGATTATCGGCTTGTCCATTCATCTGTTTGTTTTACCAACTACCAACGGTCTTGACTTGCGGAAATGGCTGAGCAATTTCAATGGCAATTTTTCAATCACGCTGTGATTTAGCCTGTCAAACAGCAGCCCACGTTGCGTATGCGTAATCTAGTGTGGGTATGAGTGAATTTAGTGCTCCTTCCTTCCCCTAAAGATGGGAAGCGATTTCATTTCTAATATTTCCTCCTCTCTGCTTTCTCTTCTGCTTCTTGGCCCTTCCTCCAAATTCTAAGCATTTATTCACATTTCTTAAATAATATTATTTAGTTGTTAGGCAGATAAGTTGGAATCAAAACATTATTTTTTGCCAAGTAGCTTTTACGAAATTATGAGTCTGTAACTAAAAATAGCATACTATTTTTGTAGAAAAATACTATAAAATATCAAAGCTCGTAATAGGGTGGCCCTATACGGAAAATTTTAAAACTTAACTTTAACGGAAATGATATGTTTTGTAGTGAAGTATAGTAATCTCATAACCACAAAATTGTATGTTAATTTTATGATCAGCATCACCAGGCGAGTCGGTCTAGCCATGTAAAAATTTGAAGAAAATCTTCTTTCTGTTGCAGGTTATATATAAAGGAATGGGTCGGATCGGCCAAAAATATTATATAGCTTTAATATACAGTTATTTTCAACGATTTCAGACATACAATTTTGAAAATCGGAGGAGTACATCAAATAGCTGATTAATGTACAATCAATTGAATATAAAACCGACATAGATTAATTGTTTTAAAAATATACGATTAAAACTCATATATTGGGATAAGTTCTTGTTGTAAGGGAAGTTAATAAAAGCTCTCATTTCACCCCTATTTAAAGGTTCGTTTATTGAGTGAGCTTGTGGGTAAGCTTTCAGCAGCGCCCCCTGCTGGCAAATAAAGAACTAATCAAGACCCTAAGATAAAATAAAATGAGGGAAACAAATTAACAAAATATGTTTTTGATAAATAATATTATATGAATATTTTTTTTAAATTCAAACAATAATCGGTGAGCAATAAAATAATATAAACAAAGATGGCCAAACTTAGTTTCTGATTTTTAAAATATAATGAAACACTATTTTTAATAATTTAGTTTAAATTTTAATGCCTGGAATAACCAACATTTTATATTTTATCCTTTAACAAGAAAGGAAAGCTAACTTCGGGCGGAGCCGAAGTTGATATACCCTTGCAGAATATTCTATAAATTATATTCTCCAAAATATTCATATGATGCATTCTTAATACTCATAAAAAGTCCCAACTTCCTAACTTTAAAAACACCAAAGTTATGTCATTTCCAATCGTTCAGTTATATGGCAGCTATAAGATATAGTCGGCCGATCCTTATGAAATTTGGTAGGTCGGATTGATTGGCCAAAAATAAAACCCATAGAAAATCCCAATTTCCTAACTTTACAAACACCAAAGCTATTGCATTTCCGATCAATCAGTTATATGGCGGCTATAGGATATAGTCGTCCGATCCTTATGAAATTTGGTAGGTCGGATTGATTAGCCAAAAATAAGACCCATAGAAAATCCCAACTTCCTAACTTTAAAAACACCAAAGTTATGGCATTTCCGATCGTTCAGTTATATGGCAGCTATATGATATAGTGGCCCGATCCGGCTCGTTCCGACTTATATACTACCTGCAATAGAAAGACAACTTTTGGGAAAGTTTCAAGCAGATAGCTTTAAAACTGAGGGACTAGTTTGCGTAGAAACGGACGGACAGACGGACAGACGGACAGACGGACATGGCTAGATCGACTCTCCTGGTGATGCTGATCAAGAATATATATACTTTATAGGGTCGGAAATGTCTCCTTCACTGCGTTGCAAACTTTTGACTGAAATTATAATACCCTCTGCAAGGGTATAAAAATGGCTTAACTGAATAAGCAACTTATAAGCCATGTTAATTTATTTTCTGAAAAAAAGCTTGTAATTTTTATTGTCCAAATATAAATTTTTTCATCAGAAAAAATATATCCCAAAAAATTATTTATACTTTTTAAAATTTGTAAACTTACTCTATTTGGGAAAAATTATTTTTAAATGCAATCTCCCTATTGTCAAACGAGTTGCATTTACTGACTAATGCACTTAAAGCCTTGTCAGCCTTCAATCGGTTCGCAAATTTCAAAGGGAAAACTCTTTAAAGTGGGTAGAAAATTCCAACAGCTGGTCAAATCTGGTGCGGCTTACTAAGGATTAGATCATATTAAATCATATGCTGTGCAAATGGCATTTCGTATGCATCCGACAAGCGCCGCAGGATGCAATTAGCGGCGAGTGGCCGTCAAGTCAGAGCCGTCGAAGACAGGAAGCCGAGAAATCGAGAAATAGAGAAACCGAGAGACCGACAACCCGAGAACATGGCCAAGAACAGTGGTTTTGAATGGCAAGAGCGCCCAGGAAGTCGACGGGCGTGACGCATATGGGTCACTTGGACTGGCCCACGTCAATGCCTTTGCAAAATGCCAAGCCAGCTCCAGCTACTGCTGCTGCATCTGCCCACGTACACGACCACGACCACGCCCATACCCAGTTCACGCCCGGAAAACTGGGTGGTTCCCTTAACAGCATTCATATGCAAGAGAAAAAATGAGAGCGACCCCCACAGCCGTGACCTTGCCCCCCAAATAGCAATTCTCATCATGGAGTGATGTTTGCATTCCAACGGCGCCTGCCTAAAACATTTTCCGTGTTCGCTTTCCATATGGCAAGAAGCGAGGAATTTCCTTGACCCATTTTCCGGGGAAAATGCAAAGCCCAGTTACTAAAATCCCTAATTAAACTTTAATTTGAAGCGCCTAATGCGAATTACAAACTTTTTGCAATGAAAATTCGCTTTATTTGTTAGTAATCCAATTTAAATTAACGCTCGAATTAAGGCACAACGCAATATTTTCCGTACAAGTGCAAATTACTTATATGAAACATTCCAGGGACATATGCGTCTACTTAAGGGGGGAGCAGTCAATTTTAATGTTGGATAAATAAGATAATATGAAAAATATTAGAATAAGAAGAAATAACTTTGACTAACTAGTTCATTTCACCCCCTTTGGGTCACTTCACTTTCATTAATTTGGGTTTCAAGCCAAGCCATAATATTACTAAGATTTGTTGATGCATCTTCTCTCTCTGTATTGAGAGAAAATATTTTCTGTATTTAACAAGAAAGTATTTGTATAAGTATTCATATACTCTTTAAATTTGGGAAACGATAAATATAAGACTAACGACTGAATCCCAGATAAAAGCAATATTAAAAAAAACGAGATACTTTTTAAAAGCAAACATTTTTACATATGCTATCCTATCCTATCCTATCCCAAGTATTAACCAAAGGCTTGATGTGTTATTTCTAGATTATCTTTTAGGCAATTTGCTCTCTTTGTTTTAATTGTTTCCTTGCTGTCGCCGAACTATCTTGCTGGCACATGTGAACCTAATTGTGGTATAAAGGTCTTAAAAGGATTTAAAATAATAATAATGGTAAACAAATAATTGAAATATATCCTACGCTAATTTATAATTAATTTAATAAGTACTCATGCAAACATAAATAATGTGTGATATGTTTAAATATAATTTTTGGACACTAAATCGAAATAATATGTTTTTGGGTTGAGATATTTTCTTTATAATACAAATTATAACAATATTAAATAACGTAGCTCATGTAGATCTTAAAATGCATAGGATCAGCTCTCCTGTATTATTATGATTAGAAAAATTCCACTTAACCCACACGTTTTAACGTCTTCCATAATTGGTATTTCTGTATAGTTTACGCTTGATTGCATGGCATTCTCATTGCCATTTGACAGCAATTTATATAATACAAGAGGGGGTCATAAAGGGGGCGGAGATGAGCAATATGACTCGTCTCTTGGGTGCAATAAATGATGCAGTGGGGTGGAAAATTATGCATTTAAATCTTTAGACAGCGAAACCTTTGCATGTGTATTTCTTCAGTATCTTATCACAAATGGGGTAACAACAAAGCGAATGGCATTGAAAACTTTGATTAAGTATCAATTAATGTTTTAAAAGAGAATATATAGGGAAATGGCAAATGATTGCTTTTTTGCATACCAGCGAATCGAAAAATTGTGCAATTTTGCTTATTTTTATTGGGAAATGCGCTTGGTTGAAATTATTTACCTTTCCCCTTTACTATCTCTTTGATTATTTTCTTTAATGTTTGGCAAACACGAAGTGGAAACCAAGTGGCGATAAGACGAAGACAAAGCGGCAAGAAATACAAAAAAAAATGAAACGGAAGAGAGATAAAACTGAGAAGTTGCAATTTATTGATTGTGTGCACTTGCACTTGTGTGCGTGTGTATCTGTGCCTGGTATGTGTATCTGTGGCTGTACTGAAAATGTAGTTGACAACTGACATACAAACACACATCGGGTCATGTATATGTAAGTATATATATGTACTTATTTGTGGCCTTGAACGTGAATTGCATTTGCGCTCGAAAAGCGAAAAAGTAAAGGGAAAAAACAAACACCGAGCGAAAAACAAACAACAAAAACAAGATGCTAGGCGAGGGATATGGCGAGTGTGTGCGAGCGAGATGGCCAGACGTCGCAAAGAAATGTGCCAAAGCGAAAAGTTTGCACGCACACAGGCGCAATTTGCAACTGCATCTCCCCCTCTCTCGCGCTATCTCCTTCTCCCTCTGCAGCAGGCTATCTCTCTCCAGCGGGCAACTAACAATCTCAAGGTTACCCCATACACATACAAATCACTCATGTGATGCGCTCTCTCCTCCTCTCTCTTTCTCTTTTGGCAAAAATGGAAAACTACCAAAAATAAATTGAATTTTCAAATGCAATTTTATGTTCTTAGATCCTCTTGCCTCCGAATTAATCCATCTGAAAAACTATACAGGTACCTACATAAACATTTCCATTTATAATTACACAAGGAAAAACATTTTTTAATTCACTTTTGACAAGCACAATTTTTATCTTTATTTCGATAATTAAATTCTTAGCCATTTTATTCAACTCATATTCTACCTGATTTTGGAAAAGTATTTCACGTTTCTTCATCTATTTATTTATCTATCTATTTTATTTATACAAATCTATCTATATTATTGCCAAATTATATTTTGTTTGTTGTTTAACACGGAACAAAAAAAACAACGAAATATAATATATGGTTTTTTCCTCTGTGTACTAACAGCTTGTATGGCATGTTTTCTGCCTACGTTTGCATCTTTCTATCCCAACTTGCATATATGTACATATGTATATTCATTATCGCACAGATACAAATTTCAGTTTCACCGTTTTTTCCGTTTTCTATTTCATAAGTTTAGCAACATCATTTTCCTGTGTTTATTTGCGTTAAAAGTGTGTGTATGCTAGCGGTTGTGGGTGAGTATTCGTGTTAATTGGTTTTAAAAATAAAATTTTACATCTTGATTAATCGCCTTTTAAATTTTTAAAGTCTGGTAACTCGGTAGCCATTTTTGGGGTCTCATTTAAGTTAATGGGTCAACTGGGTCAAAGTTATCCCTGCTTTAATTAAAAATTTCATTTTGAGAAAATAGCCCATACGCCATGTTGCCAAGCTGTAAATGTTTTTAAGTTAGCTTCCAGCACATGTGCAATGCTTTCGTCAGGGGAAGTGATTGAAGGGTCAGCGTCAGCACATACATACATACATAAAATCAGCCACCGCCGACAAAAGCGCTATAAAACCCCGAACAAATGTCAAAGTTGAATGCACAATATCAAAGTCGCTGCAGGCTAGGGGAAAGCCAGAAAATAGCAAATGAAATCGAAATCGAAATGGGAATGTAAATGTAAGTGTGAACCATTTGGCACACTTTTCCGTCCGTCCAGTGCAACAGCCAACATATGGTCGCCATTAGCTTTACCGTTGCATAAAGCTACCCTACGCTCTCTATTTCTAATTTCCCCTGCAAAACGGCGAAACAAGAAAGCGAAATTTCTGGCACATATTTCACAAACATCGACTGCAGACAACTCGTCGCAAGTAGCGATGATTCACGCCAGCTATATACTGGTATACAGCCAATTCACCACCCTCACACAGCTGCACTTTCAGTTCGGTTTTTGCAAAAGCTTTCTCTCTCTCCCTTGCTCTTGCTCTCTCTCCGTTCTTCGTTCTTCGTTCCATTCCACAGCGTTTCGCACACACACATAAACGCACCCGAAAGCGAATCCTTGTGGCATGTATTTCAAGTTCACTGTCAAGGTCACCTACTACAGTCATGCGCAGCGAAAAGGAGGAAGAGAAAGGGCGGTTGTTGCAGCAGCAGCCGAATCAGCAGTTACCTACACAGTGCTGGCGAAATGTTGCCCTCCCACTCTGACACAGTTTTCCCCAAAGTATACACATTCTATAATAGACGCGCTATAAGCTCGGTCCGACAGCAAGTACTATACAGAAATATGTACTCTCGCCCGAGATATAAATACGTGTGGATTTAAATCTGGTTTATAGCCAAGCAACCAATTTCGAGCGCTACTGAGCTCAGCTTTAGCTATTTTTAGTAGCAATTGGACACTTTGACGAAATTTGTCATACTTGACGTATACTTGATATTCCGCATCTAATTATTTATGGCTTTAAAAATCCAACCATTTAGTTAATGCAAATTTAGCTCTTGCAAAAATGTTAATTTATCTAAAAATGACAATGTATAAAAAAACCAATTACAACTAATTGAAAGGGTTATTTTTCAAAAACTTAAATTCCAATAAATGTATGAAGAGCTATTGCTATTGTATCGCTTTTAAAATACTATTAAAATATTTGTTTATAATTGCATCACCCAACTGACTTAGCAATCAATTGCAAATATGAAAAACAAAATAAATAAAAAATACGTCCCTTTCCAAATTTACTCTTTATTATTTATTATATAATAATTCCTTCCCAAAAATCCTTTGCACCGCAAAAATGCACCTCATTATTTAAATCATTTCATTTGTAAACAGACAAATAGGCAATTATTTTCCAATTTAGAAGTTTTTAATTACTTAAAGTATATAAATTTACTTTAAGAAATTAATTACCATTCAATTAAATTTAAATAGATGAGATGGGAACTGTCTGAACTGTATTTATAGCCCTTTTCCGTTTTTCTTTCCAACTGTAACAAAATTCACTCGTTAGATGTAATGCAATTTGCCCCACAATTTCCCCACAGTGGTAATGAGAGAAACGTTTCCTTTCCTGCTTGCAGGAAACATGGTCACATACTATCGATGGTCACTGTGCCTGTAGAAGTGCAAACCATGGCTGTGTGTGTATCGGTCGGGCAGTTATACATATGGGTCTATATATTTGCCACTATATAAGCTTCGGTGTGCGCCAGTGCATCCGCGTGTCTGTATCTGTATCTGTATTTGTATTTGTAAATGTATCTGTATCCGAGTACCCTTTAAAACGGCGCGGTGCGCATGACATAAGAAATAAGAAAACGGCGCACGAATTGGTAAGTTATGAAAGTCCCCAGCCCGAAATGCACTAACATCTGTTGCATATATCCGAGCCGATGATATAGATACACATACGTATATATCCATGCATCGTTAGGTTATATATTTACCTGAAAATATGGCACCTATGAACGTTTCTAGCGATATATCGCGGATGCGACCGTTACAAAGTGCCAGGGTATGCAAGAGTTGCAGTCAGGGCATTTAATTAAATTAAACAATTAAACAAACAATGCGGACAGCGTTCTCTCACAAACACATGTAAACCACTACATATATTTTAGTACTTGCGCCCCAAACAAATTCAATTAAGAAATTAAAATCGAAAAGCGAGCAATGTTTGTACTATTAGAAAGAGAGGAAAGAGACGGATGCATAGGGCGAGAAAAGGATGCAACCACACCTTATAGAGTGGGTGCGATGTAGTAGGATTTTGGGGGCTGGCTAGTCGGTGGAAAATTGCAGCACACGCACATTTGTCAATCGAAATCGCGTGACTCTGCATCGTGTATATAGGTATTATCAGGTTCCACCTACAAACGTCGAATATATGGCAACAAATACCCTTATACTTGGGAGGGCCAGTAAGCCAAGTAATTATTGTACTTTCCTCCTATCACTCGTCTACTCTTGTTGCTACGAACATTTTGTGTTGCAAGCGGCAGTTAGTCAATAAATGCGCTAATTATATACAATTCGCTGCCCGGGCCCAGAACTCGAACCGAAAAGCCCAGTCCCATCAGATACACAGCGAACTAAGTGCACATACAGTGGGCACACAATGGAAATGAGAGATCAATGTTTTGAGTGGAGAATCGGCAATTTCAGCTATTGGAAATCCCGTATAAGTACTGAAATATTAAAGATTATTTGATTAGATATTTCTATATAAAATAAGATATTTCCGAACTGCTGTTAATATGTTTACACATTTATTTTTTATTTTTATTCCTAAACCACATTTGATAATAAACATATCAAATGTGGTTTAGGAATTGACAGATTGTGTAGTATTAGATATTCCTAGAAATTTAATTTTTTTTTCAAAAAGGTTCCAAATTATACACAAGCACTCAATAATAACATTAGTCACCCTTCTAAGCTAAGCAAAATCACCAAAACCGAGTAACGTTACAAGTTGATCCTAAATCTATACCCTGAAATCTCCACATTCAAATTGATTATAGGCCACACAAAGGCATTTAAGGGGACACCAAATACTGTGATACCCCGGGTGTCCTTTTCTACCGGGTGACCACTGTGCAGGGGCAGTAAACAAGACGCGTCAGGGCAGACTGCACAACTTAAACTGCAAGTACATGCCAGCGAAGGGGACGAGGTGGTGGGAAGGGGGAGGAAAGAACGGGCTAGAGAGAGATGGCAATAGTGAGAGCGAGCGAGAAAGCGAAAGGGGATCAGATGAGGAATAGCTACGTGTGTGTGTGTTAGTATGAATGTGTGTTACTGCGAGAGAGCTGCTTACTGGCTTGCACTTACACTCTCTCCTCGATTTATTACATAACATCCTTGAACTTGAGCCGAGCTTGCCAGAGGCTCTACTTTAAATGTTATATGTTATTTTGTACATTTTATATTCTGGCAGTGGCTCCTGTCCTTTCGCCATATATGTAGCTTTGGCTGTCTTCTGGGCCCCCATTCTTTCCTTTTCTCCATCCCTTCTCCCCTCCCTCCCACACTGCACCGATTCTTCTCTCCTCTCTTCGCATCGGAAGCTTTCGGGCTTTTCAGCAAACGACAACGACGGCTCTGCCATTTTCTGATGGGCTGCGCGTTGGCATTGAAAGTACGGCAGGCGAGCTGCCAACAACGCTCCATCCCCAGCAAATCCCCTATCGGAACCAGAAGAATTCTAAACACAACAAAAAGTACTATAATACCACCAAAAGCCAGCAAACAATTCCTCTATTATTCGTTGTAAATTAGACACGCAAATGACATCAACAGCGAAATTGAATCTGTCAAATCTAAACCAACTACAATACAAAACCAAATAACAATGCAAAATAATTGCAAATTAATTGTGTTCAATTCTAATAGAAGTGCTTGTCAAATTAAAAAAAAAAAGTTTAATAACGTATACCTTGCGCAAAATAATTTAAATCATTTATGTGCATTCTATAGTGCTCTCCGAAAATTACGAAAAAAAGAACGGAAGAAGGAGAGAGAGAAATGGATTAAAGAATGCAAGTGCATTTCACAACTATTTTAAATACGTGACCCAAAACCAGTGAGTTCTGTCTATATAAAAACAACAAGAATATTTAGAAAAATGGAATTAGGAAAAAGTGTGTTTTTGAACTAGGAAAAAAAGAAGAGGAACACAAAATCAACTGAGATCTTAAAAGGTGAGTCATATTACGCCAACAAACCCAGAACTACATTTATCTACCAGAAACTACATGTCTTTCTTGTCGATTTCATCAGCCATCCTTTAAAGAATTTTCACTTCTCATAAAAAATATGTGTGTCTAGGACATATAGGCATGTAGTAAACCTGAGCAAAACACCACACAGAATACATTTGAAAAAATTGAACGAAATTAAAAAATGTATTCCCTTAACGTTATATGCGTTTGCTATTTTATAACTTCTTATTTATGACGAAATTCCCTTGTTCAAATTATAGAATAGACACTAAAGGACAATGTTTTTCTGGCTATGGTAAATTTTTTTGAAAGTTTTATATATTTTCTAGTCCTTTCTTAAGCCAAAGTAAAAATAATCCAAGCAGTCACAACCATATTGAAAATGTATGCATATTCGTATTCCTTGCTCTAGCTCTCAAAGCTCTGCAGAGCTTTTCGGGATCAAGGGATGAGGATCTCGTTAACCCCACCGAACCCTTGAGATTGTTTCTCAGCGTTTTGTTTTGTTTTGCTTTGGCTAGAAAAAAAGCGTCGCAATAAAAACAGGAATCCGCAAAAAGCAAAAGTGAGTTGCAGGCACACAGATAAAAGTGCGCAGATACAGATACATTTTAGGGATGAGAATGTGGAGGAGAATAATGAATGGAAGAGAGATTAGAGAGACTAGAGAGAGCGACCAGCGAGAGAGCCAGTTTGAAGGCCACCGCGGAGAGAGTCGAGTGTCATCACATGTGCCTTTCGGGTTTTCGAGAGGTGTGTGGGGCAGTAGGGCAAAAGTGCCCCAAAGACTGCCCAAAAGCGAAGCAGAGCCAAGAAACAGGAACAGGAAGAATCGAAAAACTTGACGAAAGAGAGCGCAAGCCAAAGAGAGTGTTCGATAGAAGATAGAAACTCTGCCGACGTCGACGCCGGCAGAGGCAGCGCTGCAACAGAGGCGAGAACTTTCCATGGCAGACGAAAAAGCAGCGACATTGAACAGCGGCACCTTCAACCGATCGCATTTGTCTTTTTCACAAAGCTGATAAATAAATATTTAAACACAAAATACTTTCTAAAAAATATTCAGAAAATAAAAAGTGTTGGTCCAAGGACTAAGGGCCTTGTCCCAAAAGTGACGCATAAATATCCTGACGGAAAATTCTGCGTCCTACCCCCAGAAAACCAAAAAAAGTGCATGATAGAAATGAAAAGTACCAGCAAACACAGACAAAAAAAGAAATGTGGCTGAATACAGCAGAATGTGAGTAAACTGAATTGCGTCGTAGTTAACATTTTTTCGACGGCGTCATCAAAGGCACAACGCCACCCCCGCCGCCACCCTTTTTCACCCACCGCTGTGTTGTTGTGATTACGGAAAATACAGTCAACAATTGCTAAAAGCTAAGTTTTACACCCAGGGGCGCGTCAAAAGGGAATGGAGTATTTTGGGGGTTAAAATTCCTCAAGATACTAATATTGTTTCCAAATAAAAAATTGTTTTAATTGATCAGAACTTACTAGGTATTCATATATGTCAATAAAATATAATTAATATAATTTTTAAGGAAAACTTAGAAAGTTTGACTCTAACTAAAACTGGTCTGATAGCATTACACTTTTGACGCATATGATTTTATAATTTATGATTATGGTTTAATAACATTACTGGAAGACCTCTTTACATCAAATAAACTTTAACAAAAATACGTTCCCTTATTCACACACACAATGGCACTTAATGTTGGCCATCTCTCCAAATCATTTGTTTTTCTATCCCGGAATTTGCAGAAATATCAAAATTTATTTATAACATAAACAACACGAATTAAGCCAACCAAAGAAAAAAACATAATCGCGAAAAAAGCCACAACAGCAGCAAAAATAAACAAAACAAATGCGAAAAGCTTATAAACAGTTCCGTTTATATACAAGATAAAGAAAACAAGAGAGAACGCTATAGTCGGGTGCCCCGACTATCAGATACCCGTTACTCAGGTAAAAGGAGTGCGAGGGAGATAAAGATAGAAACTTTGATCACGCATAACTTTTAAACGAATGGTCCGATTTGAAAAATTTCTTCTACATTTCGATAGGTATTGATAAACACAATAAAACTGCATTTTTACTTTTCCGAAATATTTAAATTTATATTTAAATAAAATCGTATATAAGCGATTGTGGGCGTTAAAGGGGGCGTGGCACCTGTTTGAAACAAACTTGCGCTGCGTAGGAACTCCTAAAATCTGCATGCAAAATGCCAATCTTCTAGCTTTTATAGTTTCCGAGATCTCAGCGTTCATACGGACAGACAGACGGACAGACGGACAGACGGACAGACGGACAGACGGACATGGCTAGATCGACTCGTCTAGTGATCCTGAACAAGAATATATATACTTTATAGGGTCGGAAACGCTTCCTTCTACCTGTTACATACTTTTGCACGAATACAATATACCCTTTTACTCTACGAGTAACGGGTATAAAAAGCGAACGAAACATTCGGAATTTGGCCAAAGGGAATTATGATTCTTGGGAACGTTGTGCGAAATGTGATGGCTTAATTTGAGCGCGAGTGTGTGTTGCCATTTTGTTTGTCAGCCTCTCAACTTGTTTATGACTTCACTCCGCACCAACAATTAGAAACTAATTTGCTGGCAATTGTCGCTAATGGAGAGTGCGAATTGGGAGGTTTTGCTTTGAATATTGTAATAAACAAAGGAGAAAAGAGCACGAAATTTTAAAGAAAAGAACTCAGCTTACTTCAAAAAGGTTCTCAATAATATTACTACATTTTTTACTTCTATAGTATTTGTATATCACAGAAAAGTTCAGTGCTCTTATAGGGTGAATCTTTTCCTTTAAAAGAAACTTATAATTCGTAAAATCTCTATCTTCTATAAATAAGTTTCCCCATGCAGTTAAAATGTATTCTGTGCACTAAGGTAGTAAGAATTTTTGTATACTACCGCTGACAGAGTAATTTTAAAATTTAAAGTATTAATCAGATGGCAAAAACAAATGTTAAAAAAGAAATATAATAAAAAAAACTAATTTTTAGATCCCTCTTTGTTCTATATAGTAGATTAAAACATCGGCAATCAAGCTATTATTTAACTCTAAGCGGTATATGACAATCTAATGGGCCATAAAAATGGTATTTATTTGCAAACCGTTTACAGAAATGCTTAGCATTCGCAATACTCTCTAGTTTTATGGCCAGGCAGTCAGCCTGTTGATTTCCGATTGCATCACGTGTCATCAGCAGATCAGCGATTCTATATTCTATTCCATCCCATCCCCAACTAATGCACAGATGTTGTACGTATATTTGTGACTCAGATTATCTACTGACACACGATCGGCCGAGTGCGGTAAACAATTCTGTGAAATTGTAAACTGCAGTTCGCCCAGAAAACCAGCACTCAAAATACTGCTATGCGATGCAGTCAATCATGATCCAAGTGCAATTTCCCGGCGAACCCCGCCCCCTGTGGAAAACCACAGCCAAACCTACACAATGCGATATTTTTGTATCTGAACTTGACTCTAGTTTGGCTTTGCGTGCCGCTTTTGTTTGCACAAGATACGAGCTCATCGATGTGTGCATCAGCATATGTACGTGTGGGTAAATGGGATTTCGAAATTCGTTTACGTAACACTCGCCCCATCTCCGTACAACCCACACTCATTACGGAAGCAAAGATGGGGCTGTGCAGGGAAAGTCATCTTCGCTGCTACACAGAAAATAAATGTGTGCATTGCAAATTGGTCAACGATTCTAATCTGTGGAGTGCGAATAATCAAATAACATAAATACAATTTTTACGGACAATTTTACAGTTTCCTTTACCAACCAAACTGCTTTTAATTTATCAGACGTTTTAATAGAATTTTCAAATTAATTCTCCACATAATAATGCTACTTAAATTGTATAATTTTAGACATT
The DNA here is from genome assembly GCA_018153365.1 of Drosophila fuyamai. Taxonomy (NCBI): domain Eukaryota; kingdom Metazoa; phylum Arthropoda; class Insecta; order Diptera; family Drosophilidae; genus Drosophila; species Drosophila fuyamai. The sequence goes on along the minus strand of JAECXW010000116.1, from coordinate 5,102,735 downwards.
TTATATTAAGCACAAAGTCTAGATCACAATTAATTTGAACATAGCGTATACGTAATTTATACTTGAAAACATTATTAATTATTCGGACCTATCACAGAAATCTCTTTCAGCTAAAGTCGGTTTGGATTTGTATTAATGGTCGGAAGAGATTTCTATGGATTTTGGAGTCACATTGGTGATTTTAACCCTTACTAATGTCAAAAGAAGTTAAAAGAAAATATTAATCTTAAAAAAATGTTTGAGTTTCCGAGTATTCCGAATTGCAGAAGTACCTCTTAATCAAAATTGTCTTTGTGCCTTTTTATGATTTTTAGCAGTGCACCCCTTTAATTGCCCAGTGGCGTCATTTGAAACTGTGTTAGAGAGAGGGTATGGATGAATTTGGGGATGTTGATAGAGGGGTGATATTTTTTGGGGGCGGTACTGAAACAGTCTAAATAGAGAAAGATGATGACTCGGCCCAGGTGTTCGCTATATTACGTATGCATCGCGTAAGCTGCAGCTCAAAATGGGCAAAAGAGAGAGAGAGACATCGATGTACAAACGCATGGCTAGAGCGAAAAAGCTCTGTCGACGTAGGCATCGCGTGCTTGTTTTTCGTTCAGTGTGTCGCTCTCTCTTCTACGTCTATGTATGTGTGTTTCAAGTTCAAGGTTAAGATACTAGTTGTATATACAGTACTCGAGCAGTGAGTGCGAGCGAGCTGGCTACACGTAGTTGCCATAGTGCTCTGCTGTACCCGTGGGCATGTGTTGGTGCCTGTGTGGCAAACCAGTTTTGCACGTTTCAGTGCGAGAAAGAGACGCCTACACGTGCAGCGCCAAACAAAGAGGAAGCAAAGGCAGCACAAAAAGCAATAAGCAAAAAGCAGAATCACCAAACACAAAGAAAGGAAAGACGAACAGTTAAACAAAAAGCGGCGGCGGCAAACATTTACTGGCAAAGAAATTCAACGCGGGCAAACATCATTCGCTCTCTCCTTTTCTCACGCAGCAAAGCATCGGCTACACACACAAGAAATTTGGTTATACCTGACACCAGACACTAAAAATTTTAGTTAAAACGTTGTTTTTAAACATTTAATACTATATGCATTATATGTATATATTTTATACATATGTTTGCATGAGAGCTGTCAAAATTTGAAGGAAAATATTAAGGTCCTTCCCTAACCCGCTATACTAGCGTTTCGCATGTGATAAAATTTGTTTAAAGAAAAAATGTACTTTTAACTTTGATCAAAAATAGTATTTGAAATGTCAACGTGTCGTATGAGAAATTTCTATTGAAACTTAGAGACAATTTCGCAACGCCTCAAACTTAAAATAAAGAATTTTGTAGAATATGTACATATATTTCCCACTTATATTTACCATACTAAACAGTGAGAGTAAGGTTTTGGGAACAAACACAATGTCCCAGCAGTGGCATTTAAGCTCTGGCTATTTCTTTAAGCTCCAGCCTGTTATCGAAATGTAAAAAAAATTATCTATTTAACGATTTCGGATCGAATTCTTTTTTACTGTGCATTTGATAAAGTTGATTTTCACCGTTCGCTTTGTGACACTTATTCGTACTTATTATTGCTCTATGCGTTTTGCCTTTCATTTTTATTATCTTTCACTCACACACACACACGATTACACCCATGGAGCTTTAATTGAATTGATGTTGATGATTACGCTGAGTGGCGACTGCAATCACCCCTACCTCTTCCCCACCCATCCCCTTTCAACCTGTCTGACTACCTGCCAAAGCAAAGCGAGAAATTCTGTTGGCCATTTAATTAATCGCCAGCGTGTTCTTACTTAATGGACTCGTAGCTCAACAGTAAACACAGCAAAAAGCTAGAACATCGATCCCCCAAACCGCAAAAACCAGAAATTGATTTCATACACCGGACAAAGCATTACATTAAAAAAAAGGAAATTACTGAGCGAATTTCACTATTATTTTCGTACTTATTTATAAGTTCGCACTGTATTATTGATTACGATCACTTATGATTAATCAATCTCTTCTATATGAGAGATATCAATTGGTCTTAAAATGCTGGAATTGTAAGCCAAAATTATCTTTCAGGACTTGAATGAAACAAATAGTGCCCCCAAAAATGTATTTTGTGATTACTTTTCTCATCCTAAAACTAATTCAGGCCACACCCGTAGCACATAAATAGCACATTAAACTAAATTCCATTTTGCATAGCGGAGAGTTCGTTGCACTAGCAGTGCAATGCGCCATATGCAATGTGCGATGCACTCGAAAAGACCTTGAGTGGGCGGTGTCTAAGGTAGGGGATCGGCGACAGGCGAACCTAGAAAATAAAATTATATTATAAATTATATTTCCCCCTGATTCATGAACGAGGGAGAACGACTCAGCAAGGTACGGGACTAAAGGTTTGGAAGCTAACAATGCGACAGACAAAAAATGTAGTTAGTTAAAGTAATCAAATTACCAATTTTTGTTGCAATGTTAGACTATAACTTCACCTGCTCTAAGCGAAACAATGTAAAACTAATAGCTCAAATTTGTATTTCCTTACTTTCCCCTTTTTAAACCAATATTAAAAGCCAAATAAACTTATAATATATTTTGTTAAAAATTTTATAATAAAAGAAGGAGAATAATTAACAATTTCGGGGTATTCAAATTTACCAAAAAAAAAACTTGTAGAAATAACCTTTAAATAATTTCCATCTGTATATTGTCGGTGATTTGCCTTAGAGTATTTTGCAGTGTGGTGCGTGCAAATTCAACCGAAAATTGCGCCCTCATAAAATGTGCAAACGAATGGCAAATTTCTTGCCTTCGAAATGTTTGTTTATAGACGGACCAATGGCTAGCGCTCAAATGCTGCGGAATCGATAATGTTAGCCTGCATTTTATCGATGGTACTCTGGTTCTAAACAAAAATCTCTTTGTTTATTTATTTTTAGGGCGGTGAGCTGCGTCAGCATGGAAATTTAATTAGCGACAGTTCAGTTCAGCTGAGCAGCGCTAAGTCCAGAGGATTTGACTGCCCCGGCCCCCCAAAACCACCCACTCGACCGAAAAGGGGGTGGGATATTTCGTTGATTTTTGCATGACGACAGCAAAAAGCGAAAAGGCGGAACAACAATCGAAATGCAACTGCACGAGTGTGTGGGTGTGCGAGCGAGGCGGCCTATATACAGCAGACATGCGCTCTCGCTCAACGACTTGAACTTGAAAACTCTTTACTGCCGGCAAAAAACGAGAGAGATGGAGAGCAGGTATGTGTTGAGTGTGTGTGCGTAAGTGTTTGCCATTGATTAAGTTAAACAACAACAAAATCAGGGCAGAGCGCTGGCTGCGTTCTCTCAACTTTTGTGTGAGAGAGGGCTTTTGCGTGGGCGGCTTAAGGCAGCGCAGTCGACGTCGCTGCCGGCGTCGGCCAACTGTTTGCTGTTTTGTTGTACTGTAGCCACATACTGTTGCATACTTAAGGGGATAGGAGTACAAGGGGTGAAAAGCGGGAAAAATCGGTGGGCAGTACGAGACGGGCGGAGAGAGAGGGAAGCAGGAGTGACCTCCACCTGTGTGAGCCCAGCTGCAGCTTCCCTTTTGGCAAGTTTATTCAGTGACGAACGGGCAGCCGATGAGGTCAGCATCACGCATACGCCTAGTTATCCCCAGTATCCCGTATCCTGTTTAGTGTCGGTGTCTGCGAGTTTGTGTGCGTGTGAGTGGTTCGTTCCAAGTTCATTTTAAAGGCGCGTCGCCCTTTACAACAAAATCAGGTGTGGAGAATTGATTAGCACAGCCCAAAAATAGAAGAAAAGCTGAAACAATGTGGTTGGTGTATTGTGTACTTACATAGAACTCAAGTGACGCACGCCAGCATATGGCAATTAAATTTGAATAATTAAGCAGCTGAGAACGACACGACCCGAACTCTCCTTCACACATATACATACAAATGTACACTACCAGCTCACACTTTTGGCATATGCAACACTCGTTCTTGTTGTCTTGCACCTTGACCTTTCCACACCCATGCAGCACTACGCGTGGGCTGAGCAGCATTCGGATATACACGCCCCATCCAGGGGATCGGGGAAATGGATATATACATATACTCGCTTATGTGGAACAACCCACAAGTCGGCTGGCAGCTGTTGGAGCCGAATCCAAGGAGACGAGATGCACGCCAAAAACACTTCGGTTAACCCCCAGAAAAGGACCAGTTAGGCCAGCGGAAAGTTTTGCACACAAGTCACAGATGGCACAAGTGCAATAAATTAAATATAAAGAAAAGACCAGAAAATAATGCAAGAATTATTAGTCGGTTCAGGTAAAGTTTTGGAGTTTATAAAAGTGGTTCAATAAATGAACTTGTGAGAGTAAAGAACTTTAAAGAAAGAAAGGTTGATTATCTAGTGTGGTAGATTGTTCTTTGATAATGATTTACATTTGAACGGTTTTAGTGAACTTAGTGCAACGTTTTTATTACATTTTAATGTGCATGAAAATATTTTATCCGGGCTTTGATCAAAGGTCAAATGTTATTCTGTGACTAGGACTAGAATGTCTAAATTAATGGAGTTCAAATTGCAAATTAGGATTGTAGGAACTGTGTTATTAATCTTAGTTTTTTATATTTATTTTAAGTAATTCCCAAAAATAAATTTATATTCATATAATGAAATTAGAAAACAGAGAAATTTAAAGTTAAGTTAACTATGAAATTAATTGCAGAAAGAAAACACTAACTATTCATCTACTATTTCATCAATTTTAAAGGAATTTTTGAAGATTGTATATAATATTTAGGACTATATTAACAATCAAAAAAATCGTATTCAGAATATCTCACCAACTCAATGAATTGAAGTGACAAACTAAAGAACCAGAAATTTTGTAAAAATATAGTTAAAGTGTGCTTAAATTGATTTAACTGGAAAATTTATATTATAAAAGTGCAGCTAAATGAGAATTTTGTGGAAACTTCATCTGCAGCTTGGACCAGAGTAAGAAAAGTGGTTTGTGTACTTGCTGAGCTTTCCGCGAAAAGCTAAATTTTCATATGCAACTGCCATTGGGATACACCCTGTGCTCGCTTTGAATAAACTGCAGCAAGTGAACACAGCTGGTGGTATCCAGTGGCCGTTTGGCATCCTTGCAGCTCCAGAAACGTCCACGATGACTCCTTGCTTCAATATGGGGTAAGTCTCTCCTCTGATCTACCAGTTTCCTGCTCAGGATAATACCATTTGTTTTGCAAGTCCAATTTATCAATAATTTTCATTTCGTTTAATTGTTTCTTACATTCCGTTACGAACCTAATTTTGCCATACTAAAAAGATGTTCTCTTAGCCATAAGCTTCAGTTCAATTCAACAAAGATTTCATTTCTTCCCAACAAAAAGAAAAAACAATGAAAAGAGATAAATTGGAATTTAAATAAAATAATCTTAAGACTTAAGAATCGTTTAAGAAAATAATCAGTGAGAAGACAAAAATTGCATATGATTATACTCAGCATTTTCTTGTTACACATTCAAAATAATTATAATTTCGCTTTTGGTTTTCCGCTTGCTCCGATTTTCTTTTTAATTTGAATGTATTATTTACCCCGACTTACACGCACATGGGGGCGGATTGGTGTGGGGTTTGAGGTGCGATAATGGGCGCATCGAATGCAACGCTCTGAAAACTCTTTAAAACATTAATTATGCCCCGCACAAAAAGCAAGCCGTCCGTAGTAATGAGTGAAATTTCAGCGAGGGGCGGCCCAATCAGCTTTAGAAATCGCTGGCAGAAACAATTAAAGAGATCTTCATGCTGCAAATTGATTTTGTTTGCGATTTATATATATTTATTGTCGCCTATTTTTCAGTTTTCACCCAGTCGCGTGCACTTGCTGCAAAACGAAAGCCATTTGGTATTTTCTATTTTCGTTTCGCTTCGGCTTTTTGGCTCAAACATTGGCGATGCGGTGCGATGCAATGCGAATTGGCCAATAGTTCTTGGTCCGAACTGCAGCTGAGCAAAGGCAACTTGGTGACATTATTTCGACATTTGCCTGCTCGCTGCTGCAGCCACTTTTGTCACTTTTGCATTTCAAATGACCGTCAATTATCCTTTGTCGACACTCCCCTTTGTCTTTCGCAGTTCTCTTTTCCCTGAGGTCAAGGAAAGCGAAATTGATTTTCTGCCCCAGCGAATTTCTCCTATCTCCCCCGTGTTTTCCTGTTATATATAGTGTGGTACGTGTGCATTTAAGAGTCTTTTTCGCCTTCCTTGTGTCTTATGCAATCGCTGGGTTCTGTCACTGCCATGATTTTTTCGGTCAAATGGCAGTGCAAAATCAATTTTCAGCCGGGGCTAGAAAAACAATTATCTGGAGGGTAATTAAAGACAGTCATCGGCAGTGTGCATTGTGTTCGACGCAGTTTCGCCTCTCGGTGACCTCATGACTAGTTTTATGATGAAATTAGCTGCGATTGAAGTGATCGCATATAAAACGCCATCAAATTCAATATAAAACCCGCACTCAAATAATAGACAATGGCTAAGCGCTGTGACTTACGCAATCGCGGGATATAGAAATCAAGCTTTACATAGCTGCTTTATAAAAAGAAATATCAAGTTTATGGCCAACAAATTAAATCATTAATTTATGCGATGGTTATAGTTAAACTCTATGTTCAAATTAAGTCGTCAAATTGATTTATTCAACTTAAATAAATGTTAAATGTTTTTTATTTGTTGACCTCAAGGTCATATTTATATAGCTTTTAAAGGTTTTACAATCAATGTGGGTTTAATAAGGTAATGGAAATAATATTATATCTAGAGTTCGAGTATTGGATGAGAGTCTAAGAAATGTGATTTTAATCTTTAATTTTAAGTTCGTTGATTTAAAATCTCCCAAAAAAATATGTATGCCTCACACCAAAAATTTGTTTCTGCTTACATTATTTCAAATGTAAAATTTTCCCAACCATCCAACTAAATAAATTCCCCCAGTTTGTTATTAAGGGCGAATTTAGAATATTTTATTTATTTAAATTTAAGCATTTTTAAGAGGGGTTATATGCACTGTTAAAATTAATTTTTCCCGGTTGTCTGTCTGTCTGTCACCGCACTTAAAATCATTTATCGCACAAGATCGTGTGCCAGCTCTTGTTTTATCGAAATAACATTATAATAGCAGTACGGGCACTAATCACACGAAATGCTTCAGGTCATGCATGACGAGATTAACAATTCCGATAGCAGCTGTTGGCCTCAAGCGGAACAATCGCGGTGGAAAAGCGGAATTTTCAATTTAAGGTTGACCTTAGAACAAAATTTGATCGATAATTTCGCATAATTGTGGAATCTCTCTCGCAAAAAAAAACTGTGACACACGGACACGCACACAGTGAAACGTCACCTTGAACACTTAACTGCAACTGTGCAAGCGAGATAGCTAGAGAGAGAGAGAGGTGGAGAGTATTAGATAAAGAGAGCTAGATAGTTTTGCGTCATGTGCAACTGCAAAAGCTTTTGGCTTCCGCTGTTCGTTTGTGTAACTTAGGTGTGTGTGTGTGTGGGAGGAGAGAGCTTTAATCGCTCTCCGACTCTCTTTTTAGTGCCGAGTGAGTTAGCTTTTTTGAACGAGCCGAGCAGCTGACAGTTGCGCTTCAGCATTAGACCAAAGTAGTTTGACTTTTTAGTTTTTAGCCGCGAAATGAAAAGTTGCATGTGTGTGTGTGTTGTGGCAGCTGCATTTGCAGCGAGAGACAAAAATACATTTCGTACAAAATTCCGCCCTGCATTTAGTATATTTCACCTTAGAGCGTCTTTGCCACACACACACATTGCATACGAGAGACAGACACACACGTGGCCATCAAAACGGTATCGGTTCGCGTCGCGTTTGGCCTAAAATTGTAACAGTTTTTCTTTACAACGGCAACGGCAACAAAGGCAAAGGCAAAGAAAAGCCAAAAACGCAGCTGCAGTCGACGTCGCTGCCGCTGCAGTCGCCGACGTTCGTTTCTGTTGGCCAATTGCCGTTGGCCAGCTTCAGTGTTCATTTTCCCATTGAGTCGGCAACAACGAGCGGAAGTCGCAGAGGCACACAGCTGGCGGACAGTCGATCGATCCACACAACAGCTGATTAACTGCGATTCCTAACCCACATAGTGTGTTCTTCTTGCCCCCTGGATTGCATAAAACCAAAACCAAAATCGAAACGACAAAACACAAAACCAAAAACCCACAACCCAAACATTTTCGGTGGCGTATACGTAATATCAGTCGGCTAGCTGCACATCTGCCATTGCAATTGCAATTCGCTGGGCATTATGCAATGGCACAACAGAGAGACACCCTGTAATTGGCATGGCATGGCATGAACAACACAAAAACAATGGCCGCTCGTTCCCTCACACACATTGTTAAGTAGTTTTTGTGTCTAGTCGGAGGCAATTTGTTAAAAACAATCAGCGGCACTTGTATGTGCACGGCGGCAGCGGCGGCTTTTTATCCCGCTCGCACCCGCTGCAGCGGCAGTTTTAAATTTAGTATCGCTGCAGTTGCTGCCTGTAACCCAAATTTTGCATCTCTCTGTGCAATTCGTTTTCATCTTATATAAGATGCACGAAACAAAGACCTTGTTAATTGTGGAAAAAGTGTCGAGGGGCGGGAAAGAGTAACAACTCTGGGCAAGTGAAATCGCATTTAAAGCCTGGCTTTCGGCGACTTCAAAAGGGGTAGATAAAACTCAGGCGAGGGTAATTAAATCGGAGGCACTTGCAATCCGAGAGCAACAACTCACACTCGGCCACTTGACCTTGCTCGGTTTCGCCATGCGAACACAGTACGTATACGTACCGTGGGCCCGTGTGAGTGTAAATGTGAGTGTATGGGGGGAAACACAGCAAATTGCAATATTTTGTGTAAAAATAACGAACCGACTTTTACATAAGGCCATCAGTACATAGAAAAATACACACCACACACACGCGAATATCCATTCACCTGGCGTGGTGTGCGTGCGTGTGGGTGGCTGTTATGAGGTCGATTTTTGTTGTTTTCCCCCGCACTCGTGTGGGTGGATGACTGAAAAATGCATTTGACACAGAAAACAGGCGTGCAAACACAAACAGATATCGAAAAGCAGATATTTCCAAAGCCAATGCAAATTCAAAACGAAAAGAAACGATGAAGAAACAGCTTATTTTGCCAGAGAAATACAAAAATATTTCACTGATTCATGGCAAAAATCCCCGATGATTGATTTGATGGCAAAAGCGAATATAAAAACCAGTTTAGAGCTCTGACGGCTTATTACAAATTTAACATATCTAACATATGAGGTTTTAAAAAGTTTTCTTTTTAAAGTTTAAAAAAAAAACTAACACACACACAAAGCAAGTTCAACATTAAATATTTTTCTATTTTAAAAGTAATTAATTTCTTCTTTGGACTTTGCAGTCTGTTATTTATTATGCAGCAAATATAAATAGGTGTATACGTTTTCATAAACATTCGCCAGAGCTCCTAGATTTTTTGTTTAATTTGCATTTGGATTTTGGACTTTAACTGATATCAGCAGCCGGCAGCAAACATAAGTTGTCATCGCTAAAACATTAGGAAATATACGTAAACCCCTATAAACAGATATCATTATGACATCATTGTTAGCGGGATTCTGTCATGTATCATTGGCTACTGGTACTTTTATAGTTTGTGTTTATTTAGTAAGCTCCAAATGTACCAGCTTCGACTTCTAATTTGTCAGTCAACCAGACTAAATGATTAGCACTGGCTGATAAGCATTCTGTGTATTCAGAATTTAAATTCCCCAAATGAATCACGTGTTGTGAACATTTGCTTTTAAGTATTTCAAAGTTTCGAAATATTTTTCTTTGATTTAAATATGTAGATATATATTGTGAAATATTCAGTTGCCTTTTGGCTACCAAAGCGACCTTCAGCCCGGACCACAAGGTCGTATGTGGGGAGATGGCAGTGCAGCAGCCTGCAAACTACTCCGTATGGAGGTCGATCTGCCCCCCTCGCCATCGCTCGCTCTACAGCAGTTATGTAAAGACGAAATTGGGTCAGTGTTATGACCCAGTTTCTTGGAGGGGAGCCAGCCAGCAAACCCCCTGCAACTTGCAGTTTGATTAGTTTGAAACGGGCTTTTTGGCACCTCCGATAATTACAATTGGATGGGCTTCGTGCCGCCGTTTATTGATTTTTAGTCAGCCCGTCAGCTTTTTTAGTATAGCCAACCTAGATAGCTCTGGCCTGGCCTGGCCCAAGAGTATTGGTATCTATCGGATACACGGCACCATCCATGGCCTGGCTGCAGTCGTGAGCTGAGCCAAGGAGCCAAAAATAAAAATTCTCTTTGGCTCCGGGCCAAATGCAGTGCACATTGGATTGGCAAGGGTGTGGATTGGAGGGCGGTTCATTCGCAGGGTAAAATGAAAAGTGAAATGTTGCCATGCCACGAACGACAAAAAAAAAATGAAAAAGAAGCACAGAGAGAGCCCGCTGCAGAGAATTTATCTATATTTATTTGCCAGAATTCTGACATTTATTAGTTGGCCCGTTGAATTAAGTCGAAAAGTGCTCTATAAATATGGCTAAAATGCAGTCGGATGACAAATTTATGGCCCACCGCATAACTCATCTATTACCCACTTTTGACCCCCTCCTCCGCCGCCTTTTGTGTTGCAAATTCAATGCACACTTGTGTGTCATTTCGCCTGCCACTTATTACATCACCCAGAAGGCAAAAGACACGACACGGTGCCATACGATATAGACACTGCTTGAGGCCCATTACTATTTGGGTCAACCTGAGCCTGCCAGCAAATCTTCACACAAACACGCGCCCTCTAGACACGACTTTATCGATGTCTTTTCGCCCAAGTAGCAGTCCGATTGTTGTTCTTTGCGAAACAGTTTAAACATTGATGAATTCCCTCGTCAGTTATTCGAAGAAAGTTGCTCAAAGTATCTGCATTATTTAAATGTGTCGGAAAGAGTACGAGTTTGTGGTTGTTAGAAATACAAGTAAACAATGCTTTTTCTAGAAAGTTTGTTAGAATTAAAAGACCTTTATTATAAATACAAGCCACTATGCAAAGAAATTTTTTAAGAAAACCTATTTTTTTATAATACAAGTTCATTTTGATCAACTATCTTCAACGTAAATATTTAGTTTCAACACATTCCTATACATATAGATCAACATGATTATTGTTTTGGTCAGACCTTCCCCTATTTCTCTATTTTTTCTTTCATACGCACGCAGCGCTGGTCTTCATGATCGTATAATAGCTATCACGCCTTTAACGCATGACTCAGTTCCTTTTTGTTCTTTTTAATTTTAGACAAAATTGCCATAAAACCAAAGCAAAAAACTTTTATGCTTGAACAGCGTTCGTCATTAGTTAGCTGCGTCAATTGTGGACTCTGTTATTTATAAATGCCGCTGGGGCAGCCACGTAAATGGTGACGGAAAGAGAGATAAGTTATGGAATTTCTTACTTCCAGCTTATCGTGGACACATTTCCATATTACTCTGTTGCCAGGCGAATAATCCGCTCCCGAAAAACTGATGAAAAACGACGAAAAAGAAATCATTCACAAAAATTTGTATAAAATGTGGCCAGACAAGGGCTGCCTTCGGTTTTGGACTTGTCTGGCAGTTGTTGTTTCCCGTCTGCAGATAAAGAATCGAATAGCAAACATTCCGCGTCTGTGATTACGTATACGCAGCGTTCACCGAGCGATAGGTTTTCCCCCTTTGCGGGTGCACGCGTGCTTGTGCCTACGAAATTTCATGGGTGTATCTGTATCTGAGTCAGTCGAGTGTGTATTTAGCAGATTATAAGTGCCGGAGCCAGTGTGCGTGTTGTTCAGTTTTGTGTAGCTGATCATGCGACCCACCGAATTAAAATGGGGAAACGCTTTTTCCATTTGATACTCTTTGTCGTGGAACTGCGACTTTGATAGCCACTAATTTTTAACAGAGTAAAAAAAATAGTTTTCTGTAAAAAATAAATGTTTTTACCCTTTTTTAAACGATTTTTTTATTTAAATACTCTTGTAAATTATGATTTAATTTTTCTTCAACATACATTATTTTTACAATTAAAAAAAACTTTTTCGTTTAAAAATGTTTTTAATAATTTAAAATTTTGTATTTGGTATATATTTATTTCTTGGAAATCAATTTTGAATTTCTATAGACCATTTTACCTCAGCGTTAGCTTCGTTTTTGACGTTATTCTTTTGGCTATTGCAATTCTTTTTGGCCAAGTCAAACAGTAATTTGTCTAAGTAGCGTTATGGCCCTCTATTTCGGTTTGGTAACACTTCGGGTCACTTCCGGTGACGACAACTTCTTTGAAACTCCGTCGGCTGGCAGTGGCAGCTTTTATGACCCAGATAAAAGTAAACGTGTTGGCCAACACGGCGGGGTACGAGGAAAGGGGAAGGGAGAGGGGGGCGGGACTGAGGGGCCATTGGTTCATGAAGTGCTAATGAAAAATGCTCAGCATTTGCCTAATGAAATTATAACCGAGCCACTAAGTGGGCCATAAAGAGGAGCGCACAGCTTAGGGGGACTGTCAGAATGGGGAGAGAAGGTGTTTTGGGGCATTTTAGAAATTTTTCATTCAACTACTACGAGGTCGACCATGTAACCCATTTAACGCACATGGAAACGAACGATTTGACAGGCCAGGCACATGGAAGCACATTTTGTTTCTTTATTCAGTTAACGCTTTTTAAGCTCATGAGCTAGCTTTTCATTTATCAATACACACTTGCGCACACAGCGACACAAATGAACAATAATTTATTTAATTGCCCGAGCTCTTGTTCTTTCGAAATTAGAACACATACACGCACACACCATTCTCGCTGGCACGCGATTAAAAAAACTAAATGGTTACACACAGTATGAATTTTACAAGCTAAGACTGTTTATTATCTGTCAGATATTCCACTCCATTTGTGCATGTGTGCATACAGATGACACATCGCGTATACGCAGTGTGTTTGCACTCATGTTCGTTCGGTTTTTTAACATTGCGACATTTCAGTTTTGTTTTGCTCCACTCGACGATCAATGGTTTTGGATTTTATTCTACAATAATTGGTAGCATTGGTCTGGCTCCTCCACTTCTTGCCTTTGTTTGTTTGGGCCCAATGCCTGCTCAATGTTTTGGCCCCGTTTTTGGATTTATTTTCTGTTTATGCGCCACACCTAGAGGCAAGTAAAAAGCAGCCAAGCAAGTCGAAATTGAAGGCTGCATTGGCCAAACTGCGCCTATGTGCCGGAATAGAAATGAATCTCTGCTCCAGAAAACATTGGGAACTTCTTTGACGAGTTAGGCATGTTCCTAACAAATTCGGCACTGGATTACTTTTTGAGCAATCAGCTTATAATCGCCCTGCTTATCTTATCTACCCTTTGAAAATGGGTGCCAGTTTCGATGTGGAGGGCTTTTCATTCAGTTTCCGCCTAGATTTTACCAGTTTACATAGCGCTGACTGATGGGCCAGAGCATAAATGGAAAAAACTCAGGCCGAATGACATTTGGTGACACACAAACGACTTGTATAACCGATCGGCGATTGGTAATCAGCGATCCACATCGACCCACTTTATACACACACCCCTCGGGGCCCACCTTCATCTGTATATATATCGCCCCGATCCGCTGGTTTATAGCCTATCACTATCAGCTGCGCACCTTGGCACCTGCGACTGCTTATCACCTGTTTCGTGAGCGTTGGGATCGAGTTCTTAGCTCATGGTTCATTGTACTCGGCCTCCCAGTCCCATTCCCGCTCCTACTTCACCTTTGTTCTGCATGCGTTTGAGCTTTGTTTGTTTGTTGGAGTTACCTTCTTTTCGGTTTTTGTCGAATCCAATCCAGTAATAGCCGCCAGGAGATCCATTGACTGGTCCAATAGCTGCCAATGACACTGCCCCCACAAAAACGCGACGCCGTGCCGTGCTCAACATAATTTTAGTTTTTGTTTCAGTTTAAAATAAACGATTAAACGATAATGCATCCTTTGAAGGTTTTGGGCTGCGTGTCAGGAGTGCATTTGCACTGAAACATTCTGAAGCATGTAAATGCACTATCTGGTACGACATTCCAGAACGTACAATCTTCCCGAATGCAAGAAAATGCGAATAATAAATGAAATATGCAATTTTTGTGATAGTGTGATAACCGATTCTCAAACTGATTTTTACTCTAAATATAAGAATAAGAAATAAATAAGTTTACTCTTAAAATGTAAGACACTGATTTTAAATAAAGAATGCAATAAAATATGAATATCTTCCATGAAGAGTTGATCTTGTTATGTATTTTGTGGTTTTATTTATTTCATCAAGGGAATTTTGAACGAAATAAACAATAGATGTGCATGGAGGAGTAACCTTCGGTTGCAAGGTTTCTTAGCCACGACATCGTAGAGCTGGGGATGACCTTGAGCACTCCGACTCAAATTGGCTCAATTATAATTATTGTAATTGTGCCACAAAGGTCTTAGATAGCAAATAAAACTTGGCTTGCCCTGACTTATATATTATTTATAAAGGAAATCAAAGGAACTGGATGTGTTTAGAGAGAAACAATGCTATTTATAATGAACAGTTTTTAGAGAGAAATAAAGCTAGAACGTCCTACACAACTAGAGAAAACATTCAAAACTCTAAAATGATTACCCATTAACACAATTTAAAACTCAAAAACTAAAGGCTAACATTGCATATTTTACAGCGGTATTGCGACAGCGCCCCCCTGACGCCGCCCGACACGAGCTTTCGTTAACACGCAGCGTAGCATAAAAAGCAGCATATCGGGAAACCCCCGAAATCCCCCTTTTTCGAAGTCCCTCCACCCAACATCAGCCAGAAGGTGGCGCTCGATGACCGAAAAGCTCGGCGAACTGAAGTTGCCTGAAAACATCCGCAAGATGGTGAGGTCGAAACGATTTCGGTTTTTGAATTAAATATTTAAACAAAAATAACCGTTCCCCCTTATGTATGTTTTGTCTCTCCATCAATCATCAAGATCCCGAATGAATTAACCAAATTAGTGACACCACAATCAAGTAACCTCAATTGGCTATGCGCTTTGGCAGTGTGGTTAGCTGGTTGTGTAGCCAATTATTGCCGTTGACAATTCACAGCCACTATCTTCACTGCCGCCGCGACAAGCTAAAGCAACGATAATGGTATATTGGATTGGGGCGAACGGACCCCTCGCAATCCGGATGGGAGGATAGTTCCTGTACCATCATCGACAAGAGCTTTGCATCCAACTGCTCCATGGCGTTATCCACTGCAGGTTCTCCAATACCGATAGCTTATAAGAAATCCTATAGATTTAATTATTTTGCAAAACGTCGAATTCTAGGAAGCATGTACAGTCGATTTAAATGTAGCTTTTAATTTATCTAAAAACCAATACCAAAATTTATTAAAAGAATTGACAAAATGGAGCAAAAATGTTGTACCCAGGGGGAAACAAATAATTCAGCACAAAGGATTTCTTTGATAAAATTGAGTAGAACGCTATCAAAAATAACATTTCCATATCGATGAAAAATGACACTCTACGAAGAAAAAGCTATTCCAACTACTTTCACCCTTTTAAATCTTTTCAATACAAAAAAAATTAATATTAACCATTTCATTAAATTATGTAAGTAGGAATGAACTGTAGTTAATTTAAATAAATATAAATGCTTACTGTTTCGAACCGAACCAGAACTCCCCGAGTGGATATATGTACATATCTACATTACATTTGACAAGAAAAACTGAAATAATTGGAACGTCTTTTGTTTGATGGTTTGTTTGTTTTATATATATAAATTTTAAATTAATAAAATTTACTTGCTATATTTCTATTCTTTATAAGTTCTTCTTTATATAAATAATAAATTTAAATCGCACATTTTTCTCATTATATTTATATTATTACGTTTATGTTTTTATGCAGTTTTGTTTTTGTTGGATTTTTGTTTTTATTTAATTTGAATTACACAACATTATTTAGATTTATCTTTACTGTTATCGTTATCTCCTTCTTTAATGTATGTTAAAATGTGTTGTCGCTTTTCTTACATATTATTGACACTGTTCTTCCAAATAAGAGAGAAGAATTGTTCTGTTTTGCTTCTTGCCGTTTGTTCTTAAATGGTTTATGGTGGCTTTACATTGTATTTATATTCCTTAGTTGATGTGATCTGCTTGCTTGAACTAATTTAAATTATGTTAGGGGCTTCTCTTCTCTATTATGTTTTCATTTAAATGTTCCGCATTTCTCGATGATTGTGTTTAATGCTCTCGACGCTGCACGTTACTAGCGTTAAATAATTTAAGAGTATTTAATAGAGGACTAAGTTAGTATACGCTTTGTAGGTTTGGCGAAGTAAATTATATATTTATAAAACAAAATCAAATTCAATGCGTTTTCCTTCTTGTTTTGGATGAGCGAGCGTGTATGTGAGAGTTGACATTAGTGTATATTTATGGTGTATGCGGGTGAGTGTGGTGTGTGTGTAGGGATGTAATAATAATAGTACATAAATACAACATTATACAAATAAGAGAGGATTTCCATGTTGTAACGAACAAAATAAACAATAAAACGCTGCAAAAGCTCAAGACGAACATGTCCATTGCAGACATACACCTGCAATTCAACTTGTTTGTCTTGGCTTTTGTCTGGAGCCGCGTTCGTTTACTTTGTTAAATTTTATAAGCAACATCTAAACGCGCCATGGCATTTACAATGATAAACTAAACAATAATAATACAAAAATGATGGTAAAATTGAAAAACCTGCTTGGCGATTAAGTTGTTGCATGCACGAATTATACACAAAAAACAGATAGACTCAATTAAAATTAATTTAACCAAAACAAAAAATGCAATTATATTATTCTCGTTTTATTATAATATGCATATAACTAGAAACTTTTCAAGTCGACGCACTGGGCGCTTTAAAAGCGCCCATTTCGTCAGGTTTTCTTTAGATTTTCTTTTCGAAAAACTACGCTAATTGCCCGGATTAGAGTTAAAGTTTTAGTTTACATATTCAATATTTCCCTTTCGATTCGTTCGTTTTGCTTGTTAATAAATTGCCTTTGAATTTGTTTTATACATAAATATAATTCATTTTGATTGTTATTGAAGCTTTTTCAGTTTCAATTCAAATTATAAGCCTAGGCATGAATTTTCTTTTATTTCTTGTTTTTCTTTTGTGTATAATTCGAACTGTGTGTGTGTGTGAGTGTATCTGTATGTGTGTTAGTATATGCTTTTACATTTGTTACATATTCCATGTATTTTAATTTTTCGTTTCCTTTTTTTAGTTACTCATATAGTATCTCAAACAATTTGTTAGTGACTGATGTTCTGGCTGATGTTGTTGTTGTTGTTCTAGTGTCTGCTGTTGCTTGGATGTGTTGTTGTTGTTGTGGGAGTTGTTTCTTGTGTTATGTGGCGGTAATATTCAATGACATTTAACATGAATATTAAACTGCCACCGCTGCGCATACAACATTGTTACTCCTTTCAACAATGTGCAATTTGTGTTCATGTTGTTCTTCCCATCTATAAGTTTGCCCACTTGGCTTAGGACGTGCCATTGACCAGGCCTTCTTTTTTGACATTCTCCGTCAGCTGCTGCTGGCCGGTAGGCTGGTCCGTGTGGTTGTTGCTGCGATTCTTGTTGTTACGTCGCGGCTTCGGCTGTTGTTGCTGCTGTGGCGCCTGCGGTTGCTGCTGTACCTGCGACGGTTGCTGCTGTTGCTGCTGCTGTGTGCCCGCCTGCTGCTTGTCGCCGTTACGTGAGGCATCCTTCGGCTTGCTCGCACCGCCAGCGGCGTTCGCATTGCCGCTGTTCTGTTTGCTGGCATCTCCGGCATTCAGTGTCGCCTTGTTCACAGGCGCCGGAGGCTGCGGTTGTTGCTGTTGTGGCTGCTGCGCCGACTGGGGTTTGTTGTTGTTGTTGGCCACCGCTCCGTTTGCTACAAAACCACCACAATAAGTATGCAGGTAAGTTTGGGGTAGGTTAACCCGCAGCAACAGAATTATACTTACTGTTACTGGGCCCATTGTTGTTCTTCTGCCTTCTGCGCCTCCTCGAGCTGCCCTCGTACGATGAGTTACTGTCCGCTGTGGAGAGTGGTAATGATTTAAATATTAATATGCACTAGTATCCAGCAAAAAATTGAGATATTAGTTAAAAATACAGGTGGCAATATAAATTAACCGAAACGAATTAACTTCCACAGCAGACAGAACCTTTTGTCACACCTCTAGTTAAAACAAGATCAAGATTTTTAGTTAGGAAATACTATTTTTACTTGGACTGAAAAGTATTCAACTATGTAGAGGAAAAAGCCGCCGCAAATTTGAAAAACCCGTGTTCTCCTGACCAACCGATGATTTTAATAATCGGAAAATAAAATATAGTAATGTGCAAGGTGATATGTAATGAAACTAGATTTTCTTCGCGATTTCACTGTTGGACAAATTTGCATTTTTTTCGATTTTGATTATATTTTACACAAACCAAGACCTACATTTTGCTTTATATTACCCATTGATTAACCGCAATAGCGAAAATAAGTGTATTTTCTGCTCATCTCTAATTAAAATAATAATTAAAAAATGTATGTAGAATATTATTCACTTAATAAGTTTATTATGATTAGTTACACAAAAAAACTAATATGATTTATTTAAATTAGAATCCTAAATATAGATGAAAATGGGAAACAGTCCTTATCTTAAAATAGTGTTCTTTAATAGTTAATAAACTTGCTGTACAGATTCTCGTTTTTCTTGACCCCATGGTGTCCATTAAACGGAGGGGGGAGGATCGAGTTTTCACTTTGTATCTTGTTTGCGCGCGAAATAAATTGATTCAACTAATTGGTTAATTGGCAGCATGAATCACGGAACTCACCTCTCTCCACACTGCTCACTTCACGGGTCTCCCGCACCTCCTCGGCGGTGTGGTTGTGTTGCTGATAGTCCCTGCCGTTCTGCTGCTCGTTGCGTGGCGGCCGGCGGTTAACGCCTCCGCGCCTGTTGTTGCCGGCACCACCAGCACCACCGCGATAGTTTCCGCTGTTGTCGCCGCTGCCGCGATCGTTGTAGCCACGCTGCTGGTCGCGCTGATGATCTCCCCGCGAATTGTAGTCGTCCTCATCGCGGCGATTGTTGTGGTAGCGCTGATTCAGCCCGTTGCCACCACCAGGACCACCGCCACCACGTCCACGTCCGCGACCACGCTGACCGCCGCCACCGCCGCGCATTGAGCGCACAGACTCAATGTCGCTGCTGTAGCCGCGCTCAGAACGTCGCGTGACTGGGAAGCTCTGTGTGGAGCCCATGGAGGATTCTTGGATGGCTCGGAGCTGCTGATCAATCTCCAGTTTCTCCTGGCGCAGCTGTTCCACTTCCTAAGGGTTACAGCAAAGAATGAATTAATAAAGACACATATGTAGAAGAAGCCGATGTTTCGATTTCACTATTGCTGAATCTTCGTTTAAAATTTATTCTTACTGCAGAAGAAAATAAATGTATGACTGTGCGTATCTTTTTAAAATTAAAAACGTTGAGCCCCTGAACCAGATTTGGCAATTATAAAAATTCGATGGAATTTGGTGAAAGTAAAAACCGAAAAACGACAGATGATCCCTTAGAACTTACCTTCAGATGCGACAGATGATACTCCAGCAGCACTTTGGCATTCGCAATGCTCTCCACGGTACCAATGAACACAAAGGGTACGTGCGCCAGCTCACGTGGGATATTCTGATCCTGCTCGTCGTCGCCAGCAATCTGCCCGGAAAAGATTAGAACTGGCCCGCGTTTAGCGCACAATACTCACAGCACTCACCTTGATTCGAAACACGCCACTCTTGTCCACAATCTCCTGGATGATGCGCCCGTTCTTGCCGATCACCTTGCCCACCAGCTCCCTGGGCACCTGGAAGAACTCCTCGGCGTATTCGAGCATGGCGCGGGCACGCTGCACGGACTCCTCGGTCTCTCCGCTGATCTTGAATGTGCAGGACTTCTCCTCCAGCTCGATGTTGGTGACGCCGACCAGCGTGCGTGCCGCTTGTATATTCGAGCCATGCGAGCCAATGGCCAAGCCCATGAGATCGTCACGCACACGGAACTCCTCAACGTAGTTTCTACATAAAAACGAATTAAAATCAGTGTTATAAGGGATTTGTTTAAAAAATAAACAACATTTGACATGCCTGATATGCAAATGCATCATATAAGTACATATTTGGCGGCAAAAAGTGGACAAATGTATAGGTATCTGGATGAAACTTACCCACGGCTCATTAGTTTAGTCGTTTCGAGCTGACGGGCAGCTTCTTCAGTCCTTTTCAACAGCATAACCTGAAAGTAGTATACATTTTAGAAGTTTCCATTAAAGGACAAAACTCCATTTCTTAGAGACATTACCTTCTGTGAGAGATTACGAAAATGCATATCCTTGAGCATGCTGGCGCGCTTCTGAGTGTGCTCCCACTTGGAGATGACGATCAGGGCGTCCAGATCGCGACTGTAGTTGCAGACGCCGGCATCGATTGTGCGCTGAAACTCCTTGTGTATGCCATCCTTCTGGGCTCTACAATTGCGAAAGGTATGTATATAATGATCATCTATTAAGAAATAGTTTAAAGAGACACTCACTCTTCGCGCAACTCCTCGGGAACGGGCAGCGTGAACTGGTAGAAGGACTTGGCTGTAATTGGCGGATTCGAGTTTTTGGCGCGCAGACGGCCCAGTTCGCAGATTTCGGTGTAGGGCGTTTCAAAACCAATGTACGCGACCGCGCAGATGTCCGCTTTGAGCATTTTGATGACGGCCACCCACCAGCCGCAGGTTTCGCGCTCGTTCGTGCGCGTGAACACCTCCACCTCCATGCCCTCCTCGAATATCGGAGCGGCCACCTCCACGGTTTCCTCGGGCGGCTGGCGAACGTTCACAAATGGATATTTCATCACCTCGGGCACGCTGCAACAATGCGTGTGCAAAGAAAGTAGATTCAATTAATTAAGGTGCACAGATTTTTTTATACATGTCCGCGGACAGGTGTTTGCAGAAGCTTCTGCTGCAGCTGCTTCGCTGGCAGAGGTCCAAGGCATAACAACAACCATTGTGGGGGTGCCCCGGCAGACCCATGTCCACTCCTATAGCCAAACCCATCCCGAATCCCACCACAAAACACAGATCGGAAATGCCACACAGTCGGATAGGATTGTGGAGCAACTAAATTTAGATCCAGCTGCTCAGCTCAAGTGGATCTCGGTGTGCAAGAGATGGAAGACAACAAAACTAAATTAAAAAACGAAAAAGCATTCGTTCCAAAAATGTCACAAGAAATGCAGCTGGCACACAAAACAAAAACCGAAGAACTGACATAAACGAAAGCAATTAAAAGTAGCTAAACGACGATTTTATACTCTTTCGGTAAAAGCTAATACACCAAACAATTATTGGGAACCATTTCCTAGTTTAACATATTTTTTTTAAATAAAGGACATGTCTAAAAATTATAAAGTTCTAGCATTTTGTTTAAGTCACAAAGACAAAATAGGGTACTTAATGTTTTTCAGTGCCACTTTCTGTCGTTTAAAAATAGGCAATGACAACTAAATTTTAGCTTCAAGAAACCATAAGTCAAATCAAAATGTTGGGCAATAATAATAAATCAAAATTGTGTCATGGCAAAAAATCTTAAATGTTTTAGAATCTAGATACATAATTGATTGGAAGCTGATACTTAAAAAAATTTTAAAGAATGATAATGATTGTCTCAATATAAACTTCAATATAATTAAATTACATGTTAGTATGCTCGTCTAGAGGTATTAAATCAAGTTATTTTAAGTAAACCATTAAATTAGGCAAACTTAAAAAGCAAAAGCATCCAGTTTAATGATTAAACCTACAAATATAGGAATTCTGGTTACAAGCTGGTCAGTCAGAGCTTCATAGCCGAATAGGTAATGAATAAATATAAATGCTTTCTTTCCGCGGTTAAAAATAGAACGCGCCTTTTGACGCTGGCCGTCGTGTCAGCGCCGCTGCTTAGTGGCATTTGTCGCTCGCACTTGACAGCTTTTGGCAGAGATGGAAGCCATCCCCTACTCCTCCTCCATCGGGAACTTCCCAAGTCAATGGGGCGGACAATCTTGGACGGCGTTGGTCAGTCAGTCAGTCAGCAGATTGGTTTTTTTCGCCAAGGAACTAGAGTTTGTGGTGCTGCAGCGGCAAATTAGAGATTCCGCTGAAGGCAAATGCGGAGGAAAGCGGATGGCAGGCGGACGACATTAATGATGCGTGCCCAGCATCTCTAATTTCTAATTTGGATGCCAAAAAGTCCCGTCGGTGGTTCTTGCCCCCGCTCTGATTGTATTAATTGGTGCAAATTAGTTAGAAAATACGTTCTAAAAGTTGTGGTGTATCCGATGTGTTTGGTTGTTGTTTGTCCTGTTCGCAGATTTGTTTGTTTGAAAAAACTTACCCATCCACATCCACAAAGATGCCATCATCGCCAACAGCTGTCACTTGGCCCTGTGGTTGTTGTCGCAGTTTTTAGTTTTCAGTTGTAGTTTTTTGTTGACGGCAGCAAGCGGATGAAATACAAGAGCATTGACAGGGCCAGCATCGGGAGGTATAGAAGTAGAGAGAAAATGTGTGTCATTAATGTAGCTACTGCCTTCAATATTCCCCACGTATACGCATATATTAATTATATTACTATGATCGCCCCACCCCGAAAGAGCCGACAAACAATGAGAAATAGAGAAATGCAAAAGCTTCCGAGAGTCGAAGCCCACATCACCGATAAGCGAGTAGAACCTTATCCGAAATGCAAACAGCCGAGTGCTGAATCATCATCATCAGGGAAGTCTCTCTAGCAAGTGTGTTTATATGTACTGCACTTGATTTGTTTGCGAACACTGTAATCAAAGGCAGGGCAATGCGAGGTATTCTTTACTAGTTTATCAGTATTCCAGAAGTTTCCAGGAACCCATTATGATTGTAGTAGAATGGACATAATTTGCATTTATTACCAAGAACCTTCTCAAGAAATAAATATAAAATAACATTATTAAAAAACGTATCCTATTTGCACTGAACAACGAGATAACGACTTATCCATTTCGCGGACCCTATGTATTAAATACACAAGGTTTAACTCTCTATTAAATATTAAAACAATTTTAAGTTAACTTCTATTAATATACTAATGTACATAAATGAACAAATGCTCATTGAATTGTATCTTGTGTGTACATTAAAAGTAATGATGTTGATGAACTGGGAAAAAAAAAAACAGTAAATGAAACTCATAAGAAACTATTTATATTCAATAAAAATTACATTATGTTAAACAGAAATGCATAATAAAAAAATAGATTAACATCTCAAATTACTTAAACCTATATCAAAATATATTTGAAAATATGTGTTACTGTTACCAGACTTGGTTTACGAACCGAAAAGTGGGCTTAAGAACCCAGTTAGCCCGTAATCTTATCTGGCGAATAAAGAAACCGCGAATTGCAATGTTTTAACGGCCTTATCTTTATAAATTGCAACGTTTAGAAAGGGAAATCACCAAAACAACAAATATCAATGCCCGACGACGTCAGGCGGCAGCGCAGCAAGCAGTGCAGTCTGCGTCGCCGTCGACGTCGGCACCCCCACACCGCAGTGTGCGTGAGTGCGTTGGTGTATGCGTGTTGGTATTGGTATAGTGGTGGTGGTGGTGGCGATGATGTCGAGACTCCACTCAAAATGTTGCTGTTTATTTATAGAAATAAAGCTAAAATCCACGAAATTAGAAACTGAGGCAGCTGCTGCCCCAACTCCCTGCCTCATTTTTTCACCCTCTGGTTATCTTAGGGAAAACCTTTTCATCCGCTTTGTTAGCACTAACTCACCTTGTAGTAGGCGCCATTGTCGAGCCGAACTTCCACGAGAAGATCTTCCATGTTGCTGGTCGTGGGGCCTCCTGGTTTTTCCGCTTTGTTTTGGTGGTTCTTCGCCGTCCGTCCCTCCTGCTGATGCTGCTGCTGCCCAGCCTTCAACTCCCGACTTTTCCCCGTCGACTGCAGTTTGCCGTGTTATCTAGGGTACCTACATGGACACTAGTATTATATATTTTTAATTTTAAAGAGATAATACCCACAATTCAGTGTGCGGTGGCAGAATCCTTGCGTTCCTGCTCTTAATTCCTTGTTATTAAATCAGTCTTTTGCTTTGCGGCTGCTAAATGGTGTCTAAAAAGCAATAACAAAAATGGAATGGTTTTGTTTTCTGGATGACTTTTTTTGGGGAGGGAAATATATTTTTGACGCACTGGTAGTCAACAAAATTTTTTTGAAGTTATTTTGGTGCCAGAAAATTCCTGGCAGCCAACTGCGACGCTGGCAGCTACGTCGACTGCGGCAGCGACTTGCCGGCAGCGCAGCAGCGTACTGCTTCCTCTTCTTCTTTGTCTCTTCTTTTGCGCGTGTGTGTGTGTCCGCCGCCGCACACACACTACGTTAATCAAGCGTGTGCGCGCTCTCTCGCTCTCCCTCTCTCTCACCGCCGAAATGTTTCGCTCTCGTTCGTTCACACCGATGAGCACGCTTTTCCAATAAGAATTTCACGCACACTACAAAGCGGCACATGCCGAATTTACATATCGAATTTACACATAATTTCCACACTTGCTTCCGTTTTACTCGTTTTTTTTTTTCAAAGAAAATCCATCAGAGTTGCTTAGCTTGTATTTTATCGCTTTTCCTCTTTCAGCTGCTCCCTTTTGCTGCTGCGTCGCCGTCGCTGCCGGCAGAGAAGCGGCGTCGCTGCCGCAGTCAGCGTAGTCGCCGCCGACGATGTGCAAAATTTTTTCGTTTTTCGTTTTTTTTTTCGGTTCTTGCAAAATTTTCTGAGCGCTTTTTGCTGCTGTAATACACAATTGGCTGCAAAGATAACAAAACTTACGGCTGGCCGGCACTTTTGCACTTCGTTTGCGCTTGGCGGATGCTTTTTAATGCGGCTTTAACCTTTGAAAATACAAAATATATCGCGTGCAGTGCTGCTTCAATTTTTTTCGGCTGCGCTGCGTTCTCTTCGTTTTGCTTTTGCACAGTTTCGCAGCTCGGCAACGTTCCGCCGGAGTTGCCACTTAGACGCAATCGGCGCGCGTTGCTGGCCACTTCTGGTGGGTTTGGTCGGTTGGGTAATGTGGCCAAGGGCTTTGAACTTATAAAAATAGAAAACTAATTTCTTGATAAATCATTTGTGCTGGATAACACAGGGTTTGCTTGAAAACACTCACGAAATAATGTTTGACAGGAGGGTCAGCGGTGTGGCAATGCTGTTAGGTGACAGCTGTCTGGGCGTTGCCAGAATGGCAAAAAGTAGTGGGTCACAATAGACAGGGCTGCACTATAAGCGCGCAAGACGGTTACTTTTTAAAGTTTAAATTGCTGATAAGAAAAATTAAGTTATTTATGTAAATTGATGAATTTTAATGGCTGCTCCCGATTGACTGCTCACTTGGTTTGCAGGCTTCTGGCGAATAATTGAATTGCTTGCCCATCAGCAGATTGAATCACATGGTTGGCGCTGTTCAATTGATTTGATTCGATTTTAATTTTTTGAATTGCTGGCCACAACGATTCCCGTTAATGTAATTGTGCTTGTAATTGCAACGACTATTGGGGTCAACAGTGTGCGCAATTTGCCCCATGCGGTGTTTTATTTGCACTTTCTTTGCCCCTTTGATTGCCCGCAATCGCGTGACGTCGCTAGCGCCTTTTGTCAACACGCTTGTTGAATTTGTTTCTGCCATTCATCAAATGCACCTGATGGTGAGTGGCCGATAAAGCTGTTAAAGGTGCACTGCATTCTATTTATAACCCCATTTTCATCAATTTTCAACAAATCGGTCAGCGGAAATCTGGCAGAATACTAAAGACAGGCGCACTTCAATAAATTATTAAGGGTTCCTAAATAGTTAGCTTTATTTTTCCTATCAACTGCATTTACATATTTATTATTTATTCGCATATAATACTTGAAAGTAAATACATATTTTCCAAACGTTTTAAAAATAAAATATACATGTAAAATATAATGGTATGTATATTTTGATATAAGTGACCTCGAGTTTGAGAAAAAGTATAATACTATAAATACTATAATGACAATTACACAAACTTAACCATGTCAAACCAAGAAATAAGACTGTATGTCATTTTGTTACTTGTGTGGTGAAAACAAGGCTACAAATTGCAACATTTTCATAAATGAGAACCATTAAAGTTACCTGCTTTGTTTGAGTGGAAAATCAAATGTCTGTGCAAAACCAACACGCTGCACACACGCTTTTCCCATTTTTCAGCCAGTTTCTTGGCTAAAGGGTATCAAGATTCGCAATTCGTTAGCCACAAATTACCGCTCGTGTTGCCGGTAATTACCGTCAAGCAACGATTTGTTGCGGAAATGCATTTAGATTTTTTCTCGTCCAAAACGCACCCACCCCGCCCTCCATTCCATTACATTTACTACCCTTATTTAATCAGTTTCCCACCATTTATAAAAATAAGAGCAGCTGCCGTTTGACATTGACTTTTGTTTCGCCTTTTGGCACATTAACTGCACTTTAATGACGTCGACATGCCACGGTCAACAAAAGACAAAAATTATCCGCGACGACAGCCTCTCTGCTCGCCATCTCGCTCGCACACAAGAATTTGTCCCGCTCAATTAGCATTTGTCTCTCCGATCAGAGAATTGCATATGGGTGCAACAATTGGTCACTTTGGGGCACTAAATTAATTTTAATTCTAATTTTAACCAAGCCGCCGGCCGTGGCTCGGATCAACTGAAATTTATTTGCCAAAATGTGACAATCTCGATCTTGATAAAAACGTCACTTCCTGCGACGTCCTCTCTACAACATGCACTGAACAATATTTAATATATTTTAAAAAGTTTTTCAAGTTGTTATTATGCAATTTAGAGAATTACTCGGATATTATTTTCTTTTTTAAATCCCTTCGCTTGCAGACCTGTGTTTATATATGTATCTTCATTATAAATACATATCTTATTTTTTTAACGTTTGCTGGTTTGCCTTGTAATGTTACAAGGGCGACGAACAAACATAAGTTACTAATATTTACAAAAAATAAATACTAATCCCTTAAGAAAGTTGCTTTAAGTAAAATATCGAAACTTTTCATTTATATTTAGGAATTATTAACAAGTCAAGTCATTTCTTGTTTTAATGTTTTATATATATTTAAGGATAATGGATTATATTAACTATACATACCTTAATAGAAAACATTTTTTATTGGTACTTACGAAACATTTTTGTAGAAATAAATAAATTGTCTGCCATTGAAGCGTAAAGTCGCTCTTACGCGGCGATGAATTTTGTTCTTAATTTAAAAATTATTAAGTGCATTTTTATGTCGCTTCTAGAAAGATTTGTACATCATAAATAATCTATTTTACTCTCTAGTTAAGTACACACTCGCATTGACTTATAAATTTTTCTGAAAATGAAAACATTTATTGTTTAATTTAATGTAGTTTTTACTTGCTTATTATGATTATTAGATTTCGGGACTTACGCAACTTATTTAATTTAAAAATGTAATATTATTTTGAGAGTTTGGCACTTGAATAACGACTTTTTTAGATGATTTACGTTTATTTTATTTATTTTATATTTAAGTACGGATACAACAAAAATTCTTGAAGCAAGAATTATCCTAAGTCAAGTACGATCATTTTTTAATTTAGAGCGTCGTTTTTACCGGATCTGGTAATACGCTAATGTAATATGATCTATTTTTGAAAGCTTAATGTTTTTTATTCAACTGACTTTATTTTTCTCAGTGTGTAATTTTGCAAGAGTGGGCGTAAGAGTCATGTGCCAACCCTTGCTCTCTCGCTCTCGCTCAGCTGGTAATTACCGTTCGTTGAGCACTTCTCTGCCTGCTTATCAATTAATCAGCTTCTAAGCGCAGCTCGGCAATTGCAACATTCACCTTCGGCTCGTTGGCGGTTTTATTTTTGTTCTTTGCAATCTGCAATTTTTCAGTTGACAATTTCTTTTAAGAGGAAAGTGGAAAACCCACGAAAAAATAAATAAAGAGCACATAAACCTGACTATAGCGTTGCCATAATTCAATGTTCAATTGTGTGAGTGCAGTGCCGTTTGTTTGTGGGTGTGTTTTTGCGGCTGTGTGCGTGTGCACATTGCCCGATGCTCGTACCGCTTTTCAGTAATCATTCTGTGCCTGACCGCCGCGGGTTCCGTTCTTGGCCCGCCCGAGGTTCCGATATAAAAGACGCGTGCCGCTCCAAAACCGATGGAGTTCGATTCGAGACCGCAAAGGTTCCGTGTCCTGCCTGGCATCCTCTGAAAAAAAATTGAAAAGTTTACTGTGCCCTCTCAAAGTGATATAACCAAAAAATAAGTGATTTAAAAAAATATTTTTGACGAAAGTAAACCGTAAAAAAACCTTAAAATGCATTTTATCACCCTCTCCTTTATAGGTAAATTATTATCAATTAGTACTTATCATCTGTGACTCATTTAAAGCCAATCAAAGTTATTTAACTACTCCAGTGTGAGTCATATACTCAAAAAATCGACTGCCATTAATTGGATTCATGTACTTATCGCAATAGTGCTTATCCACATATCCCCATATACCTCCGATAATACCGAAAGGGCACGTCTAGGTTGCGGCTCCCATATTCTAATTGTTTGCTGTTTATTTTGCAATTTTTCGGATTTTTTTAGTGGATAAGATGACATAGACAATGTAGTAATGATAATTCGCTGGGATCGTAAATTACAAGGCGGCCTTTTGCGTTTTTGATTTTCAATGGACAGGTTCACAGACCAGGGGAAGTGATGATTGCCATCGGAAGCGTACGGATAGGCTTGAGTATTTATTCAGATAAATGCAGATCCAGGGATTTGTTTTTGAATTCGGTACACAAGCGGTCAAATTTGTCAATTGGCTCCATCCTGTGAAAGATTCGCTTATAGATAAGCATAATAAATCTGTGAAATGTGTTTTTTTTTGATCCCCTAAATTAAATTTTACAATAAAGAAACCCTCAAAATTAGTAGCTTCAGGGGTATATTTTTCATTTTGATTAACCCTTGCAAAGAAGACATAAAACTGGAGTTATTTTCTTTATGTAGCACCGTAAAAAAGGGGATTTTCGCCATGGCTAATTTAGAAACCCCAACGCATTTTTCTGGGCATATCTTAAATCTAAACTCACGCCGTCACATCGGTACTCCAAAGCACGTCACAGAACTTTGGAAATGGATCACGCGCCCGAACAGATATCTGAACAAAAGACAACCTATTGCCGTCTTGTTTGACTTTGTGGGGCATTCGGAAAATACCCACTTAATTTGTCTAATACAGATACAGACGACTCATCATTGCGGGCAGACTGAGTGATAAGGTCAGCGAAGCTAAATATTTGGTCACGCTGGGGAGTAGCTTATGGGTGGAAAAACTGCTGACCTAATCGAGATAATCGAAAGTACGCCCGAGATCGTGCAGTGATAAGTTGCCAATTGATAAGGGACTTTTCAAGTAGCGTATGGGGGAAATGCATATTAAACGATTAATTGGCAATTAAGTCCACCGGGTTTATGGATCCGAACGAGATTCGATTAAGCTTAATCGATCCATTAAACGTCAATCGTAAGGCGCCATTTCTTATCGGGTTTGCTTACTTGTCAGGTAGCTGCGTTTTTGGCTAAGTTATACAGAACATATAAATAAAGGCAGGTGATTAAAAATATATGTAAGTGAAGCCAAATCCGTTAAGACAACTTATATGTATAAAATTCTCAAGGGACTTAACAATTTTTTAGAAAAATATGTTTTGAACACAATTAGCAAAGTGATAAAATTGTTGTTGTCCAAGATACGACACCAGGCCAGTATAGAGTTATTTTTCTATTTGTGTTTAATTGTAGAAATCAATTATCAACACCCATTTAGGCTCTCGTTTATAAACCATTTTATACTTAATGTGTACTAGGTTTTTTTTTTAAATATATAGCACCTTACACTATTGCTCGGAAGAAGAAAAGCCTAATTTTTACACACCATTAGTGGCTAAGCTTGTAAATTAATTCATCAAATTTATAGTCATTTTTTGCGGTTTGGAATAGACTTGTGATTTTTTCTTAATGACGCAGCATTCAAAAAACACTTGTTTGTGTGTTTTAAGCAATACAAGCTGAGTCAAATTTAACTTAGTGCAGATTATTTTTTTATTTCAAAGAAAATGAACATGTCCGGGTTTCGATCATGCATCATTTATTACTTTCCTGTTTATTCACTAAAAAGGGACCAAATTTTAAAACCCATGACCCATTCCAAATTGGTTTCGGGTTAATTACGTCAGTTGGGTCGATTGAAATAATAATATTATTAGGGGAAATGTTTAAGCTGCGGTATTTTACAAAATATTTTCTGGTAGTGTGGTTTATATTTAACTAACTCTTGGAGTCCGAACAAGTAGAGTTCCAATTGATTGGTCTTTGTCAGGTAGCTGTGGAACAAGCAATTGATGGATGGTACACACCCTCTTTATAAATCTGTCATTTATGTCCAAAACACTGGATGCACTAGAGCGTTGACTGAGCTACATTTATTTGTATTTGCTTTGCCTCCTTTTGTTGTCAAACGAAAGTGAAATTGCATTCAGCAGTTCACTTTCCTGATAGTAACTACTTCCTATTTAAATATAGAGTCATCTGCTGGGAGTTGAATTCTGTTTACAAAGACCTTCTGCTATCAATCTGCCCCCTTTGTCACTATCTACTCAACTTGTTTTCCTCGGCTTTTTATCAACATCCATTCGCAGTCTTCCCCTTGCATTGCGAATCCAAAGTCCATTAAGTCGATTGGCTTATGATGGAAAGTTTTTAACCCACTCCCCCACCCAATTGATTGGTAATGCAGCCCGGCCCTAAAGCAATCTCATCAAATGTTATGGTAACCATATCGCCCAAACGTCACAACTTTAGAGAAATTCAGAACAAACCAAAGTCTTGGTATTTATCTGATTATGCCAGTTAAGAAAATTATGTTCCCGCTCAGCAGATTAGATTAATTCTACCTATACACGCTTTTCGCATATAGAAATCAAATTTATATGGGCTCTTTGTAATAATATATATCATTTAATTCTTTAAGATAATAATGTTTATCTGTGCCAATTTAAACGGAAGTTTGTTAAGTAATAAAATACTAAATTATTTTTTTGTTTATTTTATAGGTCTTTTACCCATCTCAATTGATAATATTTGGGTTTATCTTGAAATATTATTTGTTGAATATTTATTTAGACAAATGATAAAGACAATAAATTTTGATGGTTGCACCCACGTGACCTGCGGTGTATTTATTGGACTCCGCATTTTATTGCAGGCTTTTAAGACAATGGGTCATTAAATCGCGTGCACTCCCGAAATCGTTTATCGGTGGGAGATATCTTTGATTATGAGGCTCAGTAAAATGTAAATAAAATTTCGGCTGGAAAATCACTGAGTGCTCTATATATTTTGGGGGAATCTCGATACCTCAGTGATTTGACAAAAAACAAATTAACACAAACGACAGACGGATCTTTATCGCGACTGCTTAGCTAGCAAAATCATTTTGATTATTTTCTGCTGACAAGACCGAAACGATTTAATAAACAGCAGTTGATACAAGCCGTTCCAATGCCAGAACATCGCAGCAATGAATTCCGTTTTGATTCTCAAGAGCAGGAGAATATACAATTTTTTTCACTTGACGAATTCACGGGTTGAGTGCATTTTTCACTTCAGCTGTATGCAGCTGTTTATTTTGCGCGATTTTTCACATGATTATCGCCCATTGCATTGCCCGTTTCAAATTACAGTTTTGTTAACTTTTACACCCCGGGAGCCTTAAATTACAGAACGTTTCCTATTATCAGCTATCAAAGCTTTTTAGACACTCAAATTTAATTGTCCGAGCTTTGCATGTGCAAATTTAATTGCACTTTAAATAGTTGCCCGACATTCGTTGCATGTCCGTTGAAAATGTTTTTAAGATGGCAAGGGTTCGCGATCAAGTGATTCCTTTCGATTTGGCATCTGACGGATATTTCATTACCCAATCACATATAATCCACAAACCGCTCACGTTAAAGTCATTACGTCTTGTGATCGTTTCTTAATTAAAAGGAATACTTTTATGACTCTTGATACGGCACTAATTCAATACAATTTCACTATTAATTCAAATTGAATAAGTACTCTCTGCTTGCCTAGTGAATTATAAAAAAAAAATCATTAAAAAATGAAATATTATTAATAATCAAAAACTGCCATAACTCAGAGATCTTTTCCTCCGACTCATTGCGTCACAGGGCGATCCAAGACTATACTATGGAAACCTCAGCTGATGAGCACGTTGCCCGGCAAAAAGTAAATTAAAAAGATTATATACAACATATAGTATTTATACTTGGGTATATTTAGTACTCTACTTTCACAGCTGCGGTCGTCATTTGTCTTTTTGCAGGCCAACTTGCAAAAATGCCAAGCGGCAAGCATAAATACTCGAAAGATTAAAGACAGAACATAAATTATCACACTTGTATGCGGACTTTTTTATTAACCCATTAATGTTGAATATGGCTTAATAAACACGGTCATTTGATCACAGATCACGCTAGAGACGAGTTATGTGGATGGGTCGGTGGTTTTTAAATACCAAAATGGATCGTAAAAACTAAAAAGCCGCACGCATTAAATTTGGTCGATATTTTGATGTGCAGATGTCAAAATGCTTTTAGCAAAGCTGGAGGAGGAGAAAGCCAGAATATGTGGACAATTCGCAGGTTAATGAAACATTAATGTCTGCTTGCAGATACACTGGTACTTATACGTATATTGTATATACCAATATATGTGGCTGAAATCATAAATTTCATGGGTATTTTTAGCCGAGTCAAGTGCAAGGTGCCGTGTTTTTGGCTGAGGCTGCCAAACATGTGTAGATTGACCCTCTGTCAGTATTTATCCCATTGCTTTTATGGCCCATCGTCAAGTGCAGTTTTTAATGTGCTTGTTTTTGGGTGGCCCTCAAGCGTTCTCTGCGCGCAGTCGGTCAAGTTGAAGTTTATTTAAATCGTTTTCATTTGACGGTTCCACACGGCGTATACTTGATACTTATCTGTCACCCCCGTTCTTTCGTTATCGTTCTCAGTCTGCTGCTCTGTGGCCCTCAGCTGGGCCAACGAATGGGGCTACCCGGACTTGGACAGCAATCAGGATGAACGTAAGTAAAGCCAATCGAGTTTATTCGCTAAAATTAGTTAATCAACGCCACGGTGAGTGGGTCACTCTGCTCTGGCTGGCTCATTGTCAAGTGTTTTGCATACCAGAGCTCGATTCAAATGTGCTCGGATATACGAGTATATCTATCTGTGTGCACGCTCCGGACTTGAGCTTAGTTAAATTGGGCCAAATTGTTGTGTATGCAAATTGAACATGAATAATGATAAATTTGGACTGTTACTTGGGCAATTCTGCGGAAATTGAACTTCTGCCTAGAGTTTTTAATTAACAAAAAGACCGTTCAATTATTTAAAGTTTGATTTATGAGAATTTAATTTCAAATAAAAATTTTGCTTGTGCAGAAAATTAAGATAATGAAAATCAATTTAACAAATAATGGACTGGAGTCAAATATTATACTTTTTATTGAAAAAACAAGCGATCAATTATGTAAAGTTTGATTTATGAGATTTTGAATTCCTTATTTGGCTTGTGCAGAAATTTAGAAAAATAGAAATAAATTCATATGAAAAAATTGCTTTTGGAGATATTCAGAATAATACAAATCAATTTGACAAGTATAAATAAGTATCAGTTTTTGACATTGATGGATGATCTTTATATTCCACAGCCTTTCCAAAATGGGGAGGTCTCTGCGATAGTGGCAGGAAGCAAAGCCCCATTAATCTGCATGTGAAAGGGGCCCTGAAGGGCGAGTTTGATCCTCTGAAGTTCGAAAACTACGATGAGCATCAGAAAAATCTGCTTATGGTCAACAATGGGCATTCAAGTGAGTTTTTAGATATATGTCAGAAATTGGAAATAATCCAATGAGTAATTATTTTCATTTGTATAGTTCAACTATCTGGCTTCGATCACGAATTGACATTGACTGGTGGTGCCCTGCTGCATGACTACGTGGTGGAGCAGATCCACATGCACTGGTGGTCGGAGCACACCATCAACGACATCCGCTATCCGCTGGAAGTACACATTGTGCATAGGAACACCATTTACCCCAACATGACCATGGCGGCCGGCTTCAAAGATGGCATTGTGGTAATTGGAGTGCTGTACCATGTGTCCAACACGCCCAACGAGGCCATCGGCAGCATCATCAAGAGCTTGAAGGATGTGAAAAGTTATGGGAGCATGAATAAGCCTGCCCAGGTGGCAGATTCCCTGGCGGTGGACGACCTAGTTCCCGGTGTGGACAGCTACTTCACCTACGCCGGCTCCCTGACCACGCCCACCTGCGCCGAGGCCGTCACCTGGATTGTGCTCACCAATACCTTCCCGGTGACGCTGGACCAGGTCAACGAGTTCAAGGAGATCGAGTATGAGGAGGGCAAGCAGCTGCACAACAATTACAGGGAGCTGCAGAGCGAGAACAATCGAGCGGTGGTCCTGGTCGAGCAGCCCGAGGATCGTTCGGGGGCAGCTGGAGTCACTGCATCCGTGTCTTTGATCATGGTGCTCATCCTGGCAGGCCAGAAGTTCCTGCTGTAGATTTAAGGTGGATACCACCCCGAAAAGAGCAGCCAATGACATACTCGTACCAAAGAATCGTTAAATACAACGAATTTGTTTACCAACTATATTAACAATCCAAATACCGGCGACACAGGAGAGCAACGTCAGACCAGACAATTTATACTCATTAATTGTAATGCAGAACAGAACAAGAATTCAGCTAGTCAGTTTGTGTAAAGTTCGTTAAGTGCAAAGTTCACAGATAATAAATGAAACATTTTACAAGCATTCCTTGTGTTTATGGGTAAAAGGGGCATTTACGCAACTTAAAAGTGACCGCTTATTTCCGTCTAAAGTTCAGACTGACCAATATCGGTTTATGGCGAGTTCCAAAAATAGATGGTGAACAGTTCTTCTGCATATTTTTATCACAAGACCCCAGCTAGAGTAAACATTTTTAGGGTCCCTGGACAGTGTGATTCCTCGAAGGGGTCATTACCTGGAATAAAGTATTTATCACCGAATAGTATTCATAAATCACTGATAACTGCCAACGTCAACTGACCAATTGCGCGGCCTGATAACGCTAATTGATACTAGATGGACTCTAAATAAATCAACTACAATAACAGCGGGTCATGCAATTTGATTTCGCTTATTGCTGGCCATACTTAATCATTTTTGTTCATTTCGTTGCGAAATGACACTTGGCCGCACTTCAGTGCGATTGGAGCGTGTGTCCGGCGGTTTAGTGATGGAACAGCTAATTATACCCACAAGCTCAACTATATCTTATCTGTGGCAGATACATGCACGGAGTATAGTCCTAAAATAATCTAAAGTCCGATAAGCCGATTCTTAACTTAAAATGCAATTAAGGCTCAACATCTAAGCCATCTTCGAAGACATCAAGTAGCTTCAAAAAGAACCCTCTTACCTTCATGATTTCTCCAAAAAGAATGTGTAATAAATGCACAAAACTTGATTTTAAAACACGTTTTTGTTAAGTTTTGTTATTAAATTTTGAAATTTATTTGTTGAACGATGATTTTAAAAAAGCTTTTGTTTTAATTTATTAAATGACTTATGGAGCGAAAACGTTGCATACTTTTGAACAACAATTTAAAATGTAATTTGTACTCAATTTATTAGTCTAGTTTATGAGATATTGACTGTGTAGAAATCGTGTATAAAATTCGTATAAAAGTGTGTAAAGATTTTAATATCAAGTAGTATTTAAAAGACTATAAAATATGTATTAACTAGTTTTAAAATTAATTTGTTTAAGGCACAGAAAGAGTTACAATGATTTGTTTTTGCTTAACACTTTATATTTATGTATATATTTAACAGTGTACATTCTTAAAGCTTTTTGTTAAATTGAGGAACAATAAATACGAATGGGACTACTATGCACACAAACTATGCAACAAGATATGCTCGATTTCCACCATTGTGCTGGCTAAGAAAAGGTACTTAAATTCCATTTTTAATACCTTGTGGCATGGAAATATTCTTCGATAAAAGAGCGTACTCCACATCCATATGTCTGATAAATGGGGACGTCAGTATCTTGGCAGCAAGTTCTTGGTTCCCATCATCAAAAGCTTGTAATAGTTTTTGCAATGTGGACACTTCTTGGTGCTCGCACCGATTCCCCCATTTCTTGAATGACTTCTTGGCATCCGCGAGATCTCCATATGCTAATTGCACTAGTACCAAGGCCACGACTAAGCGACCAACTTGTCCGTAGGATTTTGTTTGTAGGTTTAGGCTGATCTCTTTTTTGAGGGCCTTAATGGCTTCTTCGTATCTCTTGAGTTTCACCAATATTCTCGACACTTTCGATGCGAATTCAGATCCTTGATGGGTGGAATCTCCGATCAATACAACGGCCAGAGCCCGCTTGTAGAATTCCAATGCCAATTCAGGGTGTTTGGGTTCCGTCATTTTGGCGGCTTTATCCAGTGCTGCAGCAGCTGCTTCCGGTGAACCATGTTGCTGATAGAGACTGCAAGCCCTATTTGCATATTCCTCAACTTCGGACAGAGTTCCGTTTTCCTTGGCCAGCAAAATAATCTGCTCGTATGATTTGGCAGCGTGGAACCACGACTTGTTGTTTTCGTAACAGTCGATGGCCTTCAAAAAACAATCCTTGCTCTTATCCGAACTTTTTGCCAGTCGATATGCAGCTGCAGCCTTGTAATACATACCAGCTTTGGCATACTCATCCGGGGCACTATCGACCTGCCCCATTAAAGCCTCAGCTTCAGAAATTTTTTTGGCATCAGGAGCAGACATTTTCTTCAACTTTGTGCTTTTCATAAAGTAAAAATCGATTGCTTACGTGTAAATTAGTGTGCCCTAATGCGCAAGTGCAGATAAAACGGACTTGACCGCTCCTTATGCGGATATGACACGGTATTGTTGATTTTTTGAACAAATATTTTAATAATTTGTAACAATATTTAATCAGTAAAGAGAAAATTTTTCTTTAGTGCACAGTACAGCTTTAAAATGTCTCTTTACCTTTGTGTTAAATTTGCTGTATAAAGGACTGCTCTACGAAACTACTGGTTTCTAATAGAGGATTAGGTCCATTTTTAAACCTGGATATTATTTTCCTTCATTTAAATATTTTAATAATTTACATTTAATAATAAAAACCCAAACCCACTTAACTAAATGTATCGAATTCGTATAAATCGAACTAGA
This sequence comes from Drosophila fuyamai, assembly GCA_018153365.1. Taxonomy (NCBI): domain Eukaryota; kingdom Metazoa; phylum Arthropoda; class Insecta; order Diptera; family Drosophilidae; genus Drosophila; species Drosophila fuyamai. The sequence continues at coordinate 5,065,114 of JAECXW010000116.1, read as the reverse complement.
TTCAGATTTTTGACTGTACGTCTTGTATCGTATCCCTGGGGCTAAAAGAGAAAGATATCGAAAGAAACGTTCTCTGTCATTCTGAAAACGTGCATCAAAAGAATACGTTCGGACCTATTCAGACTCTTCACCAGCGTCAAAAGGAGTAAATTTGATTTTGGTTTAGTGGATGATTCTGGAATTCGTTCTCAAAGTAGGTAAAGTCTTCTAACTGAAGTTTTTCAAGTTCTGCCTTATGCACTTTTACACAGTTAAAATCATACAGGCTTGTGAAGGATTGAAAATAATTTGATTGCCATGAAAATCTGGAGAGATGCAGGACTTACTTACATCCAATATTCAAACATTGCTGCCCGTGTGGTACGTGAAGCCCTTCGAGCGGAGCTACGTGCAGATGCTGCTAAGAGGGACATAAGCCATGTGCAGTTCACTCCCTGGGTCAACGGAAAGCCAAAGCCACGCAAGAAGAATGAATGAATGAAGATGCCTTTCTGGTTCCTATCGGTGGTTTTCTCTCATAACACCATCAAGGATTAGTAAAAGCTTTGATGCCTCTACTAAAACAAAACTTCAAAGATTCAAATAAATTTGAATAAATCCAAAAAAAAAGAGGCAAAGTTGTTACAGTTGTTATTTTGTCCTCTACAAGAAGTTGGTATCAAAACAGCACATCATATAGCATCGGCCATAACCATATTTATCTCCTAATTTGAATTCCTAATTAGAATACTCATTTGGACTAGGATGGGGCAACTACTTCTTCTAATGTTTAAATAATGTTACAAGCTTATTCACTCTAAAGTACAACACAGTTCTGTATTTAAATACGATTTAAATAATAATATACACAGCATGAGCATACATTCTACACACGCGTATTAAATACATGGATTGTGACTGCTTAAATTAGACTAAGACACTATAAGAGAACAGTCAGTACTGGAGCACCAGCCAAGGCAGCAGGATGATGCATAAAGACCAGGTTAAAGCCTTCGCCCCACTTCTCAGATTGGTGTAGCTGTCCACGATGTGAATCTTCCAGCCCATATTCCCGTGGGTAAAGGAGTTGTAGTACACGGTATCCGGCCAGGTGATATTCGGCGTAATTTCCAACAATGCCGGTGCCTCATCCACACATTCGGTGATCAGCGATCGATTGAACTTCTTGAATGTGGGGAAGTTATCATCCAGCCTGCGATCATAGCTCGGAGGATATCTGGAGAGGCACAAAGGACCAGCAGCCGTAGGTTTGGGTCTGCCTCTTCTAGTGAACTCCACTCCGGCCAATACGCGAATCTCACTCTGTTTGGCATCCGACAAGCGATCATAGCCTCCCTGAGGGTCATCCGTAATAACCAGCGGATGATAGTGCTCCGGCGAGTGGGGATTATTACCACCCCTCACCTTAAAGGTGTAGGTCAGACCACGCTTAAGGTAAAGTTCTGGGATCATATAGCCATTTATATACCAAGCCAAACCGCTGGACACATGACCTGTCAGTCCCTGATAGCCACGTAGTCCTCCCGATGGTCCCAAGTAGGCATTAAAAGTGCGTACAGTTCTGTAAAATAGTTAACTATTGATATTAGAATATCCTTGTAGAGAAAGATTCCATCCTTACGCATCTGTTATCCTGGTTCGCTCCCACAACTGAGGGGGAGGCGTATCCACTCTTTTGGTGAAGTCAAAGCAATCATTTACATGTTCCGTGGTGTTAAAATCTATAACTATATCACTTTTGGGATAGTATGTATGAAAGGCGGGTTCGTTGTTTGAGTCCAACTGGCCAAAGGCCCAAACTACGTAGTTACTACGGTCCAGAAAGATTTCTTTATCACCATCGTCGGCTAAAGAGATGAAAATGTTTAATAAAAACTTAATTTAATAGATTTTTACTCACATGACTTGAGGGTCCGTCTAAAACTGATTGTGTTGATGCCATCTTTGCGACTGTATGTGTTTAACTGAAAGCTGTCCAATCCACCAACCACGTCGTCCCGGCATACTCCTTTGTTTTGGCCCAAAACCTGAACGCAGGGCGCCAGCGAAGTGATATTGTAATCCACTGTATAGCCCCTGATCTCGTCCATATAGGCCACCACCACATCGGAGCCGATCATCTGGCTGGAAACATCCGATCCGGATATTCCGAAGGACATGTAATCGTTGGCAGCCACCTGACCCGAGAGCTGGAACGTGATTTGGGGGCCAAACACCTCCCAGGACACCTGCATATCCTTGTGTAGCTGCCGGCAATTGGGCAGCGAGAATTCGTACTTCGTTACTTTCACTAGCGACGGTGGAACATTCAGTCCATCGCTGATCAAGACATGACCGTAGTTCTCATTATCGGCCACATCATAAACACTGATCCAGTCGATGTCGAAAATGGTCTTGTCTCCCGGCAGTTCCAATTCAACGGTCTCCTTGTTGTATTTCCTAATTGGGTCGAGGCTAAAACATAGTAGAAAATATTAAAATATTTACTAACTCGTTAATATATAATACTTACTATCCCCGCTCATCCGGCAGTTTGCTTCCTCGACTCGATGGCTGTGCCCCCACTCCCGCCCAGAAAAAGGTGCGCTTTCCACGCCCATCGTAGGTGAAGTCCTTAATGCGAATGGTTTTCGAGTCCAGAATCTCAATGCTACTGCTGCTCACATTGTGGCTACGCTTGGAAAACGTTCCGCCCAGCTGAGGCATAGGTGGCTCAAACTCCTCGGGAATATAAACGTCCCCGAAGTTGTTCTGACTGTTCAGATCGTAGACCGCCAGCCATTTGATTTCCGTTATCTTTTTCCGATCCGGCAGCGTCAATGTAAAGTCCTTGTTGTGATACCGATCCAGAATATTGGTTCTAATGTAATTAATTAATCGGAAATAATAAGTTTAGATAATTGACGCTGTTTCTGTATTTGCATAAAGAATAAATGACTAAGGTCTTTGAGTAATTATGTAAACGTAAACTGTTTAACAAGATTTTTAAATTGATTTTAAGGACAGTATCTTTACTGTGTAAAGAGAATTCTCAATTGTACGTGTATTTACAGACAAAATTGATGGTCCCAAGTAGGACAAGTAATTAAATTAAAATTATCTCTAACCAAAAAAGGTTTAACATCACATGAAACCAAGCCAAGGACACTTACTTGCCATACTCATCGGGCACAATGAAGCCTTGAGGTCCAGGGCGATTACTGGCGCCCGACCAAAAGAAAGTATCCGCTCCGTTGCCGTCGTAGTTGAAGCCCACTATCAAGAAGGTGTACTCATTTACGGCATACACATCGCCGGATACCTGATGATGGTACGAGTTAAGTTTTCCGAGGTATTTTCCACGATATGGACGATCATTCTCTTCGTCCTGGGCCACTAATTGGTTGAGAAATAGTTAAGAAAAGTCAAAACCCGGCAAAAAGAAAACTATTCGCAAACGAAAGACTGTGACAACAAACTCGTTTTGGTTTTCCGCTCTGACTAATAAGCCAACAATTTGGTTTCTGATTTACTGCCACTGGGCCATGTGGCGCCCCCTGGCGGGAACTCAGAGAGACAAATCCAAGACTAGACCAGTTTCTCTAGTTTTACACGAAAGTGAATTTGTTTTCGCCTTGTCCCGTCTCGAGCGTAACGCCAATCAAAATTTCTCTTTCTTTTGCAGTTTTCTTTGTTTTTCTTGTTATTGTTCGGCTTGCAATTTAGTTAGTCTATGAACTTACGGGCGGCGTTGAAAAGTAGGAAAAGCGTTACAACAACCAGTAATAATTGCCGCTGCAATCGCAGACAAAGAACATTGCTGCCGTCTTTGTTGCTCAATATCATTTTAATTTATTATTTTTGCTGTTCCGGACTCGTTATTTTATACACCCAACTTCCTAAGCCACGTTTAAATTTTCGGATTCAATATTTTCTTTGACGCTTATTCACGTCGTAGCATTTTGCATTTTGTTTTTTTTTTATTTCGCTCGGTGCGTCACTTAATTTCTCGGGTTTCCAAATATATATGTATGTAAAGTATTATTAGAGAGTCAAGTAATTTATTTTTTCTTTTGCTTAAGGTCGTTTCGTCACTTGCATGCGTTTTCGCTGCTATTGTTGTTGCGATCACTTGGCCAAAACAGGTTTAGGCCGCAGTTCCGGCGTTTTTTTTTATATTTAGCTCTTTCACTGGGAAGCCGAAATCGAAAGCGAACCGCACCGTCCAACCGATCTGAGTGAACTGAGACTTAAAGCCGCCGTTATTTCGGTTTGGGTTTCTTTCGGAGTTCCAACGTCTTGGTCATGTTGAGTGCGCACTGCTCTCTCTACCTCTATCATTTTCTCTCTCTTTGGCCGCGCGCATGCGTGCCTGGCATTGAAATAGCCAATAGTGCCCATAACGGTACTGTTGCATTTAAAAAATGCGAGGTGTGTTTAAAAGGTTTAGGCAAACTTTGCAGATCGGAAGCTTATTCCACCACAGGAGATATTAAAAAAAAAACAAACACAAACTCCACAAATGTATAATGAAATCATTGTTTTCCAACTACATATGTACAATAAGAAGCTAATTTGGAAGACTTTCAAAATAATTCCACATGAGACACCAATAACAATTATATAAATAATTTAAGACAAATCTTGTGAAAACAAAGCCCATTAAGAAAAACATGAGATTACATAGGCACAAATCACGCATCCGGTTAGTGGCAAAGTAATCTGGTGTTTTTATACCCGTTACTCGTAGAGTAAAAGGGTATATTGTATTCGTGCAAAAGTATGTAACAGCTAGAAGGAAGCGTTTCCGACCCTATAAAGTATATATATTCTTGTTCAGGATCACTAGCCGAGTCGATCTAGCCATGTCCGTCTGTCCGTCTGTCTGTCTGTCCGTCTGTCCGTCCGTATGAACGCTGAGATCTCGGAAACTATAAAAGCTAGAAGATTGGCATTTTGCATGCAGATTCTAGGAGTTCCTACGCAGCGCAAGTTTGTTTCAAAAAGGTGCCACGCCCCCTTTAACGCCCACAATCGCTTATATACGATTTTAAAAATTTAAATATTTCGGAAAAGTAAAAATGCAGTTTTATTGTGTTTATCAATACCTATCGAAATGTAGAAGAAATCGGACCATTCGTTAAAAAGTTATGCGTGATCAAAGTTTTTATCTCCATCTCCCTCGCACTCCTTTTACCTGAGTAACGGGTATCTGATAGTCGGGGCACCCGACTATAGCGTTCTCTCTTGTTTTCAATGGGCTTTGTTTCCATGATCCCATAATTTTATGATCAAGTAATATCTGAAAATCATCTGGAAATAATCCGCTTTAAATCGCTGATGGATTTTCAGCGATTCGTTGAGTTCTCGGGCACCTCGAACTTGTTGCTGAGCCGGTCGCTTAGCGCCGCCGATCGCATATCACATAATCGTATTGTGCCCTTGGAGCTCGAGTACACGAACACATTGCACTCGGTCGGTTGGAATTCGTCCGTCGTGATCACGTCCGTTATCTTCTATATATTGGTTGGCTTGATGTCGACGATGATGTAGTTTTGGTTGACCATCTCCAAGTTCCAGAGATTGATGCGCAGGTCGTCGGCCGACAAGAAGGTTTCCTGATCCGAATTAACTTGACTGCGTCGCATAGCATTGCATTTTGCAACTAAATGTAGTTTATGTGGCAGAATTTTAAAATAATACCTCACAAAATACCATTGACAATCTGATCTTCCACGAATAATATTTAAGAAATGAGTTTAGGCAATAAAAAAAGATTTTATTAATTTGAAAGAGAACTGATGACTTTAAATTTTCTTATTAATTGAGCAAGCTATTTACGATATGAACTCTAAGATTCGTTGTAGAAGTTCACAAATTTGACCAATCCAAGACCAGCCAAACGTATCCAAATATATAAAACACAAGCCTTTGTATTAAATTAAAATGATTTTGTTGAAAAAGTTTGAACAAAATATAAAATCTTCCCCCATTTCTTCCCTACTAAAACACATTTTGGTTAATTTTCTCAATTTTCTTGCTTGCAAAACTAAACTTTATCCTTAAGTTTGCTTTTATTAGATTTTATTCTGAATAGCAATTCAATTATTATTTTTAAAACTAATCAATTGCAATTTTTGTGGGTTTGCATTTTTAAGTAAACAGCAATTGCGACTGTTTATTTACTCGTCTGTTTTCGATTTTATTTCATTTAATGAATAATGTTTTACGTTTTAAGTTCTCTCTTTTGTGGTTGCGATTTTATTTACAAAAAGGCATGTCAAAAATCAATGAATAAAGATGTGCGTTGCAAACCAAATTAAATAATAGAGTGAACCAAAAACATTTAACTTGCAACCGAAATAATTGTATCGAAAGTGTGGAAAATTTGTATACTATTTTCACTCAAGGTTTAAGCCAAATTTCACTGAATTCTTATTTTCTAAACAAGGTTATCTTCTATATCTGTTATCCCGCTGCACTCTTCTCTCTTTGTATAACTAGTTTTTTGAAAATACAATATTATTAATATATCATTATTCTCATAAGAAGCACAATTTATGTTGTTTAAGTTTTTATTTCATCATTTTATGCGTTTACATTTCAGTATTTTGAACTTGCTGCCGTACATTTTTCAGAGTTTTTTGTTTAACATTTTCAGCGCATCGTTTAATTTACTTTTATTTTCATTTATGGTTTGTTTTTATATATATTTTTTTGTTAACACTAGACACTAGATAACCTATAAAAATGGTTCAGTTTTGTTTATAGTTCTTTATGGAAAACATGACAATGGATAAAAGAAACTTTACAAAACAATAAAGAGGTTGGAAAAATCGTTGACCGATGAAAACGGGGGAGGGGCAAAAGGGGACAGGCAGACTATATGTGAGAATTGGTCTTGGACGCACGCACGCATAGTTGAACTAAAAGTAGCAATACTTAGCTTAAATGTAGCGTATAAAAATAGTGTTTTCTTTTTGTTTGTATTTTTTCATTTTAGGTAGAGACTAAATTAAACGAATTGAGAACACTAAATTGTATTTTTAACTTAGGCTGCGTTTTTTTTATGTATATATATGTATCTTTTTAACTTGCAATGCATACGTTATCAATGCATTTAATTCATACTTCTTCCGCGTCTGCCTCTTCATTGACTTCTGCTTTCTGGTCTAGCATTGGATTCTTAGTGAATTAAAGTGTTTAAATGAGCATTTTGAATTGGTTTGACTGAGACAACTTCCGGCTGTTCGATTGCTGACATTGATGAGATTTAAAATGAGACATAATCGATCGATAAGCTCTGCGGTTTATCGTCTCCTTTTGCATGGAATGAACGTTGTCAAACAAATAAACAATCGGAAATTCGTATTTAGTCTATGTTTATAAAGAAGAGCAAACAGGGCGCATAGTTCGTAAACTTAACAAGCAATCAGAAAAAATATTACAATATGCATTTTATGATTTTTTTAAGTTGTATATTATTATCTTTTATTACAAATACTTCGGCGCTGGCGCTAATTATACAAAATTTTCGGGAAAATCAATTGTTATTAAATATTAATCTTATTGTGTTTTTTTTTTGAATTGCGCTACAAGAAATCAACTTTACGCTTCACTATTTATAAATGTTATGTATAAAAATTTGTATCTTTTTCTTAAGTTTCTGGTTTTGTTTCTCGTTATACGCCTTTAGCGCAAAAATACATTACAAAGCTTTTGCTATGGCATTATGTATGATGTAAAGTTTTGGTTTTTGGAGGCGGGAAGGGAAAAAAGGGTGTAGATGGATGGTGGCCTGAGGTAATGGTGTTAGGCAAACAATAGAATTGCGAGTGAAATTTGAAAACGCTTTTGAAATAAACCGATTGAATTAACATTAGAATGTGGCGCGTTCGTAGTTGTTGGTGTTTCTGTAGTTAAAGTTGCTGGTGTGATTGTGGCGTATGGTGTGGTTCTTGTGAAGAGTGTTGGCTAAAATTTATCCTGAAATATGAATAGGTTATTAGTCGCAGCCACGGCGATGATATTTTCTTCCGGGTGCCAGGCGGTGTGCAGGATCTTCTTGTTAAAGTCGAGGCAGTCCACGCTGATCTCGTCCTTCTTCCGTTTGCCGCCAGTGCAAACTTTCCGTGGCTTCAGCACCGTCTTCGGCTTGATGATGTCCCTAGACGCCTCCAGCGTCACATCCTTTTTCGAATTGCGGTCGAACACGCGGAAGAAGTTGTTGTAGCTCCCTGTCATTATTGAGCTATCCTTGCCATTCCAACAGCACTCGAACTTGTCGAAGATGCAGTCGTTTTCATACAACGAGCACAGTTTGGCACGCAGGTATTCATGGACCTATAGATTTATAGATATAAATTAGTATTGATCCAAAAATATGAATTTGTTTTTCTTTAAACTTATATTAGATTATTTCGATACTAACCGGATAGGTCTCAATGGGCTTCGTTTCCATGTGCAGATCCCACACCTTGATGCTCAAGTAATCTCTGGAGATCATGTAGCGACCCGAGTTGCTCAGCTTTACATCGCTGATCGAGCTGATTATTTCGCTAAAGAAGCTGCGGTTCGTTGGGTTCTCGGGCTCCTCAAACTGTTTGCTGTGCCGGTCGCATAGCGCCGCCGATCGCATATCACATAATCGTATTGTGCCCTTGGAGCTCGAGTACACGAACACATTGCACTCGGTCGGGTGGAACTCGGCCGCCGTGATGACCTCCGTTAACTCCTCCATGTTGGTTGGCTTGATGTCGACGATGTTGTAGCTCTGGTTGACCACCTCCAAGTGCCAGAGATTAATGCGGAGGTCGTCGGCCGACAAGAAAGTTTCCTGGTCCGAATTAACGCTAATTGAATTGATGTGATAGGTGTGTGCATTGGCGAAGGTGCGCCGTGGGGAGGCTTCCACCAGCAGCGGTATCTGCTTTACGGATGGGACCCGCAGGGCCGTTACGTTCTGTGGATCGCGGATCAGGCCGTTCTCCTCCTTCGTGTTGTAGCCTTCGAACGACTTGTCGCGCTCACTGACCTTCCACAACTTGACCGTCTTGTCGTTGGTCGAGAGCAGAAAGTGCACAGGATTCTTCTGTTGGAGCCACCGAATCTTGTTGATCTTCTCCTCAATCTCCAGCGACTTGAGGTAATCGAATTCGGGCTCGTGCGATTGGAATGTCGAATAGACATTGTATTCGCCGCGTCGCGGATTGGCGGCTTTCGAGGCAGGATCACGCTACAATTAAAAAATAAGTTTAATAAAATTTAAGTAAAATATATGTTAATGTGCCTATTAAAGCCTTTGCTCACTTGAAAGATAACGACGCGACCGCCCTTGTCACCAGTGGCCAGCAGCTCGCCATCGTGATTGAATTCCACGCAGGATATGATGTCCGCATCCGTGACATCATCGTCTAGGGCGCCTTTGATCTGTGAGAAGCACCAGGACGCCTCTCCATTACCTGAAAATACAGAGCAGGACCAAATGATGAGAATGCGAGTTGACACCTTCGGCCAGCTCGAGTTCGACTCGCTGAATGCCAATTTGTTTAGACAACTGAAAAGACAGGCGGCTCTGAGAAGTAAATGTAACATTTGATTTTCTCAAAACTCACACATGCCCACAATCAATAGCTGGTGAGGGAAAGGACAACGATGACGACGATATCCTGAGCCTCCTCAAATATTTGCTAATGACGCCATACTCGACCTTCCACTCTGGTCTTCGTCTGAGCCATGATGGTACACTTTAAAGCCCTTTAAGCTCTTGGCCAAATATTCTTTTCGTTTCCTTGTGTCACTGCTTTTAGCCCACAACCACGCCCCACCCCCGTTATTTGCCAATTCTCTTGCACAGCCACTTTTGGCGATTGCGGTACGTTGTGTAAACGATGACGTTTCTGTAGTCCTCCTTATTCCAAAACCCCACTTTATACACTGTCATTCCTGCTTCTGTTATACACTGCTATATTCAGTTTAAATGTATTTCCCTTTTTATTCACAGTGGAATTTTACAACAACAAACAATTATTTTCAGTAATCGATTTATCTTGAATTCTGCTTTAGATACCAACGTTAAAAGTTTTCCCAAAGTAATACTTAATTATTTACCAATATTGCAATGTTTTGACAATGTTTGTAAATTTTACAAATACTATTCATTCCCACAGTACTCATTTTCATATTGTAACTGCGAATGCCTTTTTGTTTTTGGCCGCCATGTCTGGCGCTGTGTGCGAGTTTTGGCAATTTTTTCATTATTCCCAAATATTCATTGGGCTTTGTTTGTTTGATTTCTTTGGCACAGCCCTTGCCCAGCCCAGTCCCATGTGCTGTGACCTCATTATCCGCTGGCTGTTGGCAGTCTGTTGGCTTTTTCCTGCGATGTTGCCTGCTGCTATTGACGACGTCATGATGTGATTGACGTGGCGAAGCAATTGTATTTATTCAGGCTATCCGAGATCCCATGCACCATAATACGAGCAAAGGCAAACGCCCAATTAGTCACTCCTAACTTAGCCGTTTTTGATGATATTTCTGGGCACTATTTTTAGACCGTTTGATATGCGAGTTTTGCACTCGCCCACGCAAATGCAGTCATTTACAGTTTTTGAGTCGTTGAACTCGGCCATAAATGCACATAATGAAAACAAAAGTATTACAATAGAAATAAATTCAAAATATAATTGGAACAACAATATTTCATAGGAAAATATCAATTAAAATAAATAATATAATATAATATGTTTACAAAACAATTCATGACTCTCAGAATTTATTTTACAAAATTAAATCGTGAATATATATTATAAAAAAAGTCTAAATTCTATTTTCCCTACTGCAAGGCACCAATTAAAAAAAACACAAAACTTTTAAATAATTTTAAAATTAAATTAGAAACAAAAAAGGAAGCAAACTTGAGATAAGCCGCATTTATTACAAAACGACTACAGCAGTTTTATGATATTGTTGTCCGATTTTGACAAAACTAAAAGCGTAATACTACTATTGTTCCATAGTATTTAAATAATAACAAATCCCAAAGAACTAAAAAAAATTAAAAGCAATAAAGGTATCCTTTTAAATTTGTTTTCCGATTGTTCCTATAGCAGCTATATAAGGGAGTGAACGACTACTCTGAAATAGCTCTCACTCTTCTGCTCGCTTATTTATTTGTTAGATCGTATATAAATGTACATAAAGAGATAAGTAGATTTTTCATGAGCGGGCGCAAAATGGAACAAAATAATGAAACTCAAATATTGACACAATTATTTAACACAACCACGCGATGTCGCTGCTAAGCTAAAGCTTTAGCTCTCCATCCCCTTTCTACTACACTATCTACAATATCACGGATTCAGTTTATATACGCTATAGAGAGGGACAACTGAACGACCTAGAGAATGGCGGAACGGACTGATTGACTGACAAATACAGAAGGCAAGGTGAAAATGGGAAAACAGGCAAAGAAAGCATGAAAATAGGAAATCCTTTTTTATTTGGCAGCCTAGTTGGATAAGTTTTGTCAAAGGAAAGCGTTAGAGAAATAATTCATATACATGACTGAATCGCTGAGCAATTAAGAATATTGGTTACGGATTATTAATGAGGGAAAATATTTTGGGCAGGAAATCGATGAATGTTTTAGGAAATATTTTACTCTTCCAAATCAATAATTCTATAAAAATCGAATTAAGTATGTCTAAATCTGTAAAACTTCATTTATAAATTTAAAATTACAATCGACATTTTTAAAAAAACATTTACAATGTTTTACAAATGTGATAAAAACCATAAACTAGTTCAAACAAGAAAGGATTCAAACTTCGGCAAGCCGAAGTTTATATACCCTTGCATTTATTACAAAACGACTACATTTCGATTTATATGCCTACATTACTAAAAACAATAAAGATATGTCGATTTGGCGCTGCATTCGGCCACCTATTCTGTGATAGCTATATGATATTGTTGTCCGATTTTAATTTAATTAAAATCGTGATTCCAAAAAATAATACCATATCCCCAAAGAACCACATAAAAAATTAAAAACAACAAATTTATAATATTTTTGATTTTTTTTCCGATTGTTCCTTTGGGAGCTATATGATATAATCGCCCGATCTGTTTCGTTCCGACTTATATACTACCTGCAATAGAAAGACAACTTTTGGGAAAGTTTCAAGCAGATAGCTTTAAAACTGAGGGACTAGTTTGCGTAGAAACGGACGGACATGGTTTGATCGACTCTCCTGGTGATGCTGATCAAGAATATAATGTCTCCTTCACTGCCTTGCAAACTTTTGACTGAAATTATAATACCCTCTGCGAGGGTATACAAAATCAGCAAAATAGATGTTTACACTTAAATTTTAACGAGAAAACTGAATAGTATAAGTCCGACAAAATCGATAATTGATTGGTTGTTTAGTTATGATCTCAGCTTGTTTGGCTTCTTGGGCAATTTAAGTTTGCATTGCAAATTGAGCACAAAAGAGTCTTAACGTTCGTTTATACGTTATACAGCACCTCGTCGTCCCCCTCGTCAATTACCATATCCAATCTAATCTAAGACACACATCAATCTGCCCCTCTTTACTTAACCCTCTCGAAATCTCCACTTTTCCTATGAGAAGCGAATGTGACGGGCAAGAACATCAAAAACTTATGTAATGTCTGCTTTGCGACATTGTTTTGTTGAACCTCTACATGTGCAGGCCATTAGGAGATGTCCATGCCCACTTGTGCGTATCTTGCAGATACACTATTCAAGAAAATCAGGCAGACACTGCATATAAAATCGCCAAATAATTTTGCATACATCACATGAACCGACGAAAAGAATCTAGAACCTGGGCGACGTCACGTTGTCTGGCAAGCAACTTGGGAATTGAATAAAGAAGCGGGGGTGGAAGGGGTTTCCTTTGGTCCATTGCGACTTTAACTCAATTTGCACATGGCAAAAAACACAATCCGACTCCGAGGGCTCTATATCTATTGACCGACCTAATTTGTACGCCGCATTCTCAGCACTTGTGCAATTGTTTATTATTTAATTATGGCAATTGTATCGCTGTTTCGAGCATGTGCACGAAATCAATTTTATACTCTTGTAGAAAGTCCTTGCTTCAAATAATTATACAAAAGGATATAACGGTTCATGCCCAAAAATTTAATTCAATAATTAAATTCATGCTTTAAAAAAACATACCAATGATTTAAAATATAAATATTAAATATAAAAGACACAAACAACAAATATATGTTGTTATAAGTGCTATAAATGTTATAAAATAAGGACATGTTTAACATTCATTAGCAACTTCCAGATCTCCAAACAAGATTCAACTGTTTGTAAACTAAGTACATTTGGTTTAAATATACCCTCTTATCGTTTGTACACTGTTTTCGTAACGAATCATGCTTTACGTTTACGAGTTGTTTTACTTCCATCTGGGTCTTCAAAATAGATAATGCAGTTGAACGGCGGGAGCGGTCATTTGTTTAAAAAAAATTTAATTTTTGCATGCCGCTCACGTCGCCAGCGGCTTTTCGTTCAACTGTAAAGATCAATGCTAGTTGATAGGGAAAAGTTGTTTTTCGATTAACGCATTCGAGTCTTTTGACTAGTTTGTTTACTTCTCTGTGAATTTGTTTATCGGCTGTTTGGGCGATTTTAATGCCAACATCAAAATGTTGAAAAAGGCGAAAATAGATCGGGGAAATGCCAAAGACCCTTGCAGTTTTTCCAAATTTGGCCCTGTGAATACTATTACGTCAACATTGATAGGGGTCCTTCAAATACGATTCTAAATTAACATATATTTTAATAAAATTAAATTTAAAAAAAAAAATAATCCCCCGAATTTATACCAAAGATGCCAATCAAGAATACACATTTGGGTGACCGCAATGATCTCATTAAAAATGTAACCAAAAATCTAACAAAACTTATAATACTGTATTCCAGGGTATAAAAATAAAGTTGGCAGTTCCCACAAAAAAACGAGTGACGAACGAATGTAGAGAAGAGGAAAAGGAGGATAGAAGGAGAGCAGCAAGAAGGAGAAGAGGAGAGAATTAAACTTACCGGCCATGACAGTTGAACAGTTTGCGTCGAAAGCAGCCGCAGCAACAACAACAACAACTACACTAAAACAACAAAAATAACAAGAACAAAAGGAGAAGGCCAAAGGAGCTGCGCTCGCGCTCTTTAGCTCCGTCTCTTTCTCACAAGGGAGGTGTTGTTGTTGCTGCCAATTTGGAGTTTCAAAGTTGAGCGCGATTTTAATATTCTTTCTTTTTTCACTTATTCCTTTGATTACACTTTGGTTTTTTGTTGTTGTATATCTAATATATTCATTTGATTCCTTTGTTAATTATTTTTTGTCAGCACGACTTAAGCACATATAGGGGAAGAAAGAACTGCAAAAGTAGGGGAAATTATAATTTTTTAAGAACGACGTCGGCAGCGCAGCAGAATTTTGGCGTGCGTTTTTTTACATGTGTGTGTGCGAGCAAAAGAGAGAGGGCGAGTGCAGCCGGTGGTTGTGAGCGAACACAAAAAATTACTTCACACCGATAAAACGCTTTATTTGCCAGTCGTTAATCCACAATTATTATTATTTATTGCATTTTACCAAACAAATACGAAACACACACACATAAACATATATACTCGTTTGCGGCGCTTGCTTTGTCTCTTTGTTTTATCGCGAATTCCGAGCAAAAAATATATGCGAAATCTAACCTTCAAAATGGGAACACCGAATAGTTGCGATGCCTGATTATTTTACGACTGCATAAATAACGGCGTGATTAAAAAAGGATAAAATATCAAGCTACTCCAGTTTCGAATCCTTTTTCCACCTAATATTTCCAATGAAAATCAAGTATTGCCAAAAAGTCAAAAAGCTTCTGTTTTCTGATTCTGTTTCCGATTCACATTCTGCGCGCTGCCTCTTCTTCCCGTTTTTGCCGCCTCTTTTGCTGCACTGCTTCGTCGTTGCGTCGTAATATTAATATGAATGCTAGTGAGTGTGGCTTTTGCACAAGCGGCATTCCGCATTGTTTTTCGCTTTCGCACGCACTTTAGGACTATTTACACTGCTGCCGACAGATTCCCGCACGCTTCGCACTCTGTTTTATCTTAGTTAGTGACTAACGGATTGCGATAAATCCAAAGCAAAATGGAAGTACAAATTTTGTTGCAAATTTCGCACTTTACAATAAGAGTTCCAAGCTGCCGAATTGCCGCTGTACAAACGGCGTTGCATTTAGCCAGTGTTGGTCACTACGACCAAGCAGTGTTGAGTAGGGAACGGTGATAACAGAGCTCTGTTGGCGCAAATGTTAATGTTAACGTGGTTTTGGCGGGAAATTTGAATATTTGGATACAGTATTGACTAGCAAATCCTCAACTTTTATTACCATAAACGACCTTGTATAAATAGGAATTTGTTTGAACAAAATTGGCTGCAAGAGGTTTTTGTTTATGAAATGAAAGCCCCATCAGAAATGTTCAATTAAACATGCATTTTTAATACCCACGCTTTTTTAACTCGATAGATACTTTTTTTATATAAAAGACCCTAAAAACCATAAAATTATTTCTTTTTTTTTTAATACCACTAAATTTATCATATGACCTTGGCCTTTTTAAAACTTGAGTGCTTTATATCTGAACAGAGAAGATTCTTCTGATTAAAAAGTCTAAAATGGGTAGTCCCCAGGTGATGAGGTACAATAAAGAAGATGTTGCTATATAATATTCAAAAACAGAATTTAATTTACCATCTAATCTTTTTAAAATGATGTGTAAGGGCGAAACTCTTAAAAATTATGAGAAAATAAGATGGATAACACTTACTTGTTGGCTTTTTGGCCCCGTTGATATTGATTGCCGTGTTGAGCATGTTCCCGATCTTGGTGATGCTCGACTGCCGCATGAAGGTGCGCGGCGGTAGTGTGAGCGGTGGGGGCGTGTTCTGGAGCTGCGGGTCCGGCGGCTCCAGCACCGGACTCTGCCGGCCCCAGCGACCCATCGCGGATTATGTGGAGTTTTAGTAGTTGGGCTCGGCCTAAGCCTGATCCGGCGATCTGCAAGCAAATTGAACGGTCGAATCTATTAGCGACTCGACTGCACACATCGGTTGTATAATGCATGTTTGCATGAGTCTCCGACTTCATCGCATGAGCGGGCTGCGTGTTTTTGAATTTGTCGGGCAATTAACACCTGTCGCACACCCCTCTCTGCATCTCACCTTTTGCCAAACAAATGGGTTGTGCAAATGAATCGTCTCCTGTCGTTTGTTTACTTTAGAAATTACGCCTGCGTGCAAAACAGAACAAAACATCTGCTTTCGGTTTGAATTAAATTCCGCCGCCTGCGTGTTTAATAAATTTAATGTTTTTTTTTTTGGCTAGTCAAGAGGTGTGTCCGCCGTTTTTGGCCTCGTCTTGATCTGTAGCGCCTTTTTATTGGTCTCTATTTAATTTATTTCTCTCTGTCAGCAGTCGAAATAAAATTCCAAGTTTTTCGTATTTTTTCGGGGATGATATATAGCTAAATGCAAAGAATCTGGCTGGCGTTCCAATTAACAATTACACAAAAAGGCAATTTCGCTAATCTCCAGCTCAAATATTTGATTTTGAACTCTGAAGGCAGCGCGAAAACGTCAGAGTGGAAAATTTCAGCAGTACAAAAAAACATTGTAAAAGACAAAAACATATTTAATGTGGGTTTTCGTGGACATGTGTACATTCAAATCGTTGTGGTCACATTAAAAGTTGTGCGATACACAAAAAAACAGATAACGTAATTTCAAGCATTCACAAAAATATTTACAAAAGAGAGTCTAACAAACAGTTGAAAAAGCATTAAATTTATTAAACAAACAGAAGCAGAGCTAGTCCAAAGGTATTTAAAATAAACTGCAGAAATGTTATGTTGAAAATATTTGTTTTTGTTTATTTAGAAAACTGCTTTTTTAATTCAAGTTATTAGTGATTATACATTTTTACTTTCCTAAAATGTCATTTAAACGGTGGTTTTTAATTTGCTCAATTAAAAGACAATATAATATTTCTTAAGTTACTTTATTTTTGTTGACAACTAAATAAATGAGATAAACACATTATTAATTATATTTTTTTTGGTTATACTCAAAATGCCAAAAATATAGCTCATATTATTTTAGCCTCGCCTGTTTATACATATGTCATGTGTACGATTTATTTCACACATTTTCGCAATACGGATATACAGTTACAATATGAAGGCGAAATTCCGCCACGTTCATTAAAGGAGGGATATATGTAGATATATATGCTATAAGGGGGGGTTGAGGTGGGGCATATGCAAAATCGGGTATACGCAACAAGTTGAAGAGCCGCAACATATGCATGACTAATGGCCAAATAGAAAGAAGCAGAAGACAACGTGCGGAACAACAAATAAAAAGAAAAAGAAAACCGCATAGGGAAAATGCGGAGAATTGTAATCCAATTAATGGGCTGCGTCTTCAATGTCTCGCGTCTCCGTAGAAACGTGAGTGCGCCAGCCAATCGCATATTAAAAATCTTTCCATTTCTTCGGTCTGGGAAATACAGTGAGTACCACGTAAAAAAACTACCAAATTAAAAAAATAATTATATTTGGAACACATTAAACAAAATATTAAGTATACGTACAATTTGAATTTTGTTGAAATATAAAGTATACGCCTAATATTTATCAAATATTACATTAAAACTTAGATGAATGAATAGTACTTTTTAAGTCATCAAAAAAACATTTTTGTGAAATAAAAAACCAATTTAAATTTTTGATCTACTACTGAATGGTTGTGAAGAAAATAAATGTTTTGCGCTTATATGTATAATTAAATGACTAAATGAAGCCATTTATACTGTCCTCTCAGAGGTGTCACTGAAGCTTACTAACAAACTAGCAGAACACTAGAGATACAAAAATAAACAAATGAAATGAAAGGTCTATTAAAAGTATGTGGCATGTGAATGGGTGCAGATACAAGCGCCAGCTTTTCTTTTCCCCGAATCGCCACAGAAACAGCAACAAAACCAAAACAATAACAAACAAATAGCGCGTTTTTCAAGAAAATAATCACGCCGAGATTTAGTTGTTCATTCTGTTGTTCGGGAAATGACAAAGACAGGCAGCGGAAGCGGGAAAAGGAATTCAAAAATGAAATTAGACAAATAAACGCATTTTTTAAATTTGTAGAGTAAAATATGATAGCATTGTTCAAAGCAAAGGAAGGTGAAATATTTTTAATGGAGACAAGTATGTGATAAATTCTTGAATATTGATAAATGTACCATGATAAACACAATATTTTAGTTATATTCCTAGCTTCAGTTAAATAATAACTTAGGGTTTATTTTGTTTCCGTTGGGAAAAACCAGAGATTTACAGAACCTAAAAATAAATGCGGTAAGAGTTTTAGAGTCACCTGCACACGTGCCACACGAGACCCATTCGGACCACACATCATCCCCCGTCCAAGTTCCCAGCAAGCTCATGAGCGAAAGTCCAACCAGGTAGACGAAATATGCCTGCCAAATCTTTGGCTTTGCTTATTTTTGGATCTGTCAACCTTTCTTGTCTGGTTTGCCTAATTTGCCTTTAATGTGGGGGTTGAAAAACTGGGGGAGGGTGTATTTACACCTAGTATTGTTTATATTTAGCGTTTCATACTCTCCCGTTTACCAAACTGTCTATAATGTGTCCATCAAAGTGTCTTTTCAGTTTGACATCCATTGGCGGCACGCAGGATTTGTTTTTTTTTTATTTTTCTTTGTTTTTTTGGGGGCAGGGTGGATTGATAAACAATTCGACGGGCGGACGTGATTGCTACCATATGTCCGGTTAGATCTATGACAAGTAATATCGTGCTTATCAAAGTGTTTCGGCTCATCCAATTAATATACTTCACGGCCCCTCAGCTTTCCCGCTCCACTCGTGGCTGCCAGATATAATGAAACTAATTAGCATTTGACAAACACCATTCTCATTTTCCTCCATACAGTGGGCGTTCTACCAAAAAAAAAATATTTCTGAAATTCTTAGTGCAAAATAAAATGATGGCTTTTTCACAGTCTTAAAATTATTGTATATTTTGGGTTATAATTTACAATGGCATCGAAAGGAGGAGAATAAAAGCAAAAAAAGCTAGTTTGACTTTTCAATATATTTATTATTTGGAATACAATTTTTGGGTTTAATTTAAACATTATATTCAAAATGGTAGGAAGATATTTTTGTTAAATTTATTTCAAGAACATTACAAAGAGAATTCAACATATACACTTTTTATGTAAAATTATATTTTATATAAAGCCATCTTATTTACTTTCTAAGTTATGATCTACACTTCCCAATATATCGAGGTTCCACTGTATATATATTGAATCTACAAAATACAGGACCAAGTAGGAGGTGACGGACTCCAGTTGGAAAAACAAATTATAAGCCCACAAATAATGACACAGTCACATGGAATTGGAATCAAGATAAATGCGCGTGCTATGTTGTTTTTTTCGTTTTTCAGCAATTTGTTCGATTTGCTAATGCGAACAGCTTAGGCAAATATTTTGGCATAAAAGTCAGCAAGTGACAAAATAGTAGCTATTAATTGTTTGTAAGTCGGCTCGCTAAACATGGCCAGTGCGAGTCAATAGTTGTTTATTGTTTGGCTCAGAGCGAAACAAAGCGGCCTGAAAATGTTGTTAACCTCAAAAACCGCCAAGAACGTCAACAAGTGAGACTTGGAACCCCCCAAAGGGGGTCAGATCGAGGGGTTAGGCTAGAGAAACTGGAGAATCAGATGGCAGACAGTCGTCGAAACCCCCGCAAAAGGTTGACGTAACAGGCCAGCTAAACTCTTAACATTTTCAGCATTATTTTCGGCGATATTGAAACAGCTGTCTTGCCATATCGGTAGCATTTGAATGGAAACCACACGCGCGCATATTAATAAAACTTTTTCAAACACCGAAATTTAACTCACCAGCTAAAGCAACTAGGACCAACAACAATCTGAAAAAATCACAGCCAACACGAAATACTATTTTAATTGACCGTCTTTAGATATCTCATAATTTTCCGTGCATTGGTCTATTTTTAAATTCGGATTCTGATTTTTTTTACTTTTATTTTTATGTGCTCGCTTTAAGATCGTTTTTTTTCTCAAGTTGCAACGGTTAAAATTCCTGTCTGCACATCCGATTTTACTGCACTTCTTCGGCACTTTGGTTGGCTTTTGTTTGTTGTTATCACACTGGACGGGCAAAAGGCGTACAAAGGCACAATGTAAACTAATTTAAATTGAATTCAGTGCTCGCTGCAAGTGGAAAAGTGAAAAATAAGGAAACCGCAATAAGGCGAAACAGTCAACGCGGCGACGTTAAAATTAGCACTGAAACGCGCCGTGCGAATGCGCGCCTATGATTTCTTTGCCCACTCTCAATGCTACCCAACAGAGATGACGCCTTTTTGAAATCAATATAGCCAGAGGGGGTGCACTAGTGAAAGATAAACGTACTTTTGGAACTCATTTTTTAAGGATCTGATCAAAATTGTAGTAAAAAATTCTTGCAAACATTCAAACAATTTGGGTTGCAAACTGCTCGAAATTATTTTTGAAAATAATGTAATCATTTTTGTAGATTCCTTTGTTGTATAAAAATTTTCAAAGCTCATACACATTTTGGGGCTTTGTTTTATTTAATAACTAATTGAGTGAGAATTGTTAAATAAGAATTGTACAAATATAATTATTTTATAAATTATATAAATATAAATTCTTTATAGTTAGCTTAAAAATAGGTTTCAAACTAAAGAAATGAAAACGATATGTTAGCTTACTATAATGGCGAGACAAGTATAATATAAACATTATATATAAAAACAAAAAAGGGAACCAATCTTCGGCAAGCCGAAGTTTATATCACCTTGCAGTTGTTACAAATCATTTACTAATTTTCAATTTCTATGCCTACATAATATAGGCTATATTACTAACAACAATGAAGCCGATTTTGGCCATCGTTTCCATGGCAGCTATGTGATATTGTTGTCCGATTTTAATTTTAATTTAATTTAAGTTCCATAATTTTTAAATATTACCAAATCCCAAAGAACAAAAAATAATTAAAAACAAGAAAGGAAAGCTAACTTCGGGCGGAGCCGAAGTTGATATACCCTTGCAGAATATTCTGTAAATAATATTCTCCAAAATTATTCATATGATGCATTCTTAATACAAATAAAAATCCCAACTTCCTAACTTTAAAAACACCAAAGTTATGGCAATTTCAATCGTTCAGTTATATGGCAGCTATAGGATATAGTCGGCCGATCCCTATAAAATTTGGTAGGTCGGATTGATTGGCCAAATATAAAACCCATAGAAAATCCCAACTTCCTAACTCTAAAAACACCAAAGTTATGCTATTTCCTATCGTTATATGGGAGCTATAGGATATAGTCGGCCGATCCTTATGAAATTTGGTAGGTCGAATTGATTGGCCAAATAAAGAAGCCATAGAAAATCCCAACTTCCTAACTTTACAAACAGCAGAGTTATGGCATTTCCTATCGTTCAGTTATATGGCAGCTATAGGATATAGTCGGCCGATCCCGGCCGTTCCGACTTATATACTGCGTGCAAAGGAAAGAAGGGTGTGTGCAAAGTTTCAATTCGATAGCTTTAAAACTGAGAGACTAGTTCGCGTAGAAACAGACAGACGGACAGACGGACAGACGGACAGACGGACAGACGGACATGGCTATATCAACTCAGGAGGTGATCCTGATCAAGAATATATATACTTTATAGGGTCGGAGATGTCTCCTTCACTGCGTTGCACACTTTTGACCAAAATTATAATACCCTCTGCAAGGGTATAACAACAATGTTATAATTTTTTAAATTATTTTTTCCGATTGTTCTTTTGGGAGCTATATGACATAGTCGCCCGATCCGGTTCGTTCCGACTTACATACAACCTGCAATAGAAAGACAACTTTTGGCAAAGTTTTAAGCAGATAGCTTTAAAACTGAGGGACTAGTTTGCGTAGAAACGGACGGACGGACTGACGGCATGGCTAGATCGACTCTCCTGGTGATTCTTATCAAGAATATGTATACTTTATAGGGTCGGAAATGTCTCATTCACTGCGTTGCAAACTTTTGACTGAAATTATAATACCCTCTGCAAGGGTATGGAAACTGTCGGTAAATGAGCTAAATAGGTTGCACTGTTTCCCCAACTGCTCTCTCGCTCTTCTCTCGACTCTCCGGCTGGTGATGACCGTGGGGCCGGCGCTCTCTTTTGAAGAAGATTTTTGTAAACAAAAACCGCGACACGCATTGTTGCTGCTAATGTGATTGTTGTTGTTCTGATAAACGCTAATTTGCCTATTGATATTGAAGCTAATGCGACTTCGCACAGACAGTTACAGCCAAGCAAATAGCATTGTTACTGGGGTAATCATCTTTAGTAAATTATGAAATTAGGTTATTTCATTTTTAATATTTTGTATTTTTTATGCTATTTAAAACCGGTTAAAAAATACAAATATCTAAATCTAAATCTGCAATGTCTTATTTAATTATCTATAAAATATAATATACTAATAATACATAATATGTTAAGTGATCGTTTGTTTTCAAACTCACCAAGTCTTAGGGAATTATCATTGAAAGAATTCCATTATGTAAAAGAGTTTAGACAGATGGGCATACATACATATGTACACATGTCCGAATCGATTTACCTTATGAAGCTGATCAGCAATGGATAGAATACATATGTATGTAGACAATTTAACTTAACAGTCATGGGAATTAAACCATTTTGTAGGTGTATAAATTGATTTTAAATTAAAGTTCTTTAAAATAGTGGTCGCTTATGATATTGTATCTTAAATTAGTATTTGACCTATTATATTTCATTGTTTCTATTTGTTAGCATAATCTGCTTTAATAACAGTTTCATTTATACGACGATATGATTGCGTGTTGATTTACCTTCTTTGGATGTGGTTATTTCGAAGACTATTATTGTTTGATCAGAGCTATAAATTTGTTATAGGTGTATAAACAAGTTAAATGTGAAAAGTAATAATAATAATAATACAATAAATACATATTATCCTAAAGATATTGAAATTAAGATTTTTATTTGAACTAGTTTGAATCCAATTTTGAGGTACCTGCAGAGTTAGATATTGGTGCTGGCCAATGTTCCTTAGGTAAATAATCGATCCTTTTCATATCAGTGGGTAAAAATACTCTTAAGCCTTTTACGCCTTTATCCTGTTAATTATATTTGCAGTATTTGAGATGGTCTTTGTTTTAAGACTTATAGCGCTTATAAGCAACCCAGTTCTACCAAAATTCCTTGTATGTCCTGGCTAGCGTTCGGATGTCTTTCTTCTGATTTTTGTGCTGGATGCATAGAAGTTCCCTATGGTTGCTCCAGTCCCCGATGCTGTGATGGAACATCACCTCCAGGATGAGCAGTTGCTCGTAGAGCACATCCCAGGTAACGCCAATGGTCGCAGCACAGGTCTCCAGGAGCCAGCGAAAGGAACAGGGAAAGAGCTGACGCAACTCTCGCTTATCCGATTCCCGAATGCTGCTCATATAGCCGTGAAGAAGCCAGCAATCAAAGTTGGAGACACGCAGCAAGAGTTCATTAGGGCTTGGCGGCCCTTCGCTTGTTTCCTCTGCCCTTTTATCTTCTTTATCCTTCTCTGCCTCTTCGCAAATCTGACTTCGTTCTAGATGACGACGGGGTAAGTCTAGTGGTACCTTTAACGGGTCCATACTCCCCTCCTCGAAGGTTTGAAGCGAGCTTAAGGTGTCGAGTAGGACCTCCTTATCGTTCACTTTGATCAGGTAACTGGGTGTCTTGGTAATTTCCCAATAAGGATTATTTGCCTCCAGTCTTTCACGCTTCCCATACCGCTTCGTTAAACTGTTCAAATACCGGGTTCCATAGGTTCCAGTGGGCTGAAAGAATCGAAAGTCTGGCCGTTTCTCCTTCCTCTTCAGCTCTCCGAGCCACGTTTCGGTTTTAATGTCAGTGTTGGCCCGGAATTCGCGCTTGTCACTTCGAATGTGCTGCAGCGGGCGGAATATTCCCACATTCTGTATGTCCTCCTGGCAGGCGACCTCTTCCACTCGTAGTTTAAGACTTAGTTGGGATAAGTAGTGTGATAGTTTTTCCGTTTCTATAACAAAGGGATCCAGGTCTCGCTGCGCATGATTTACGTGCATGCAGTCTGGAATCCTTAAGCTCATATGCGCACCATCCGATTGGGAAGCATGAAGTAGGATTCTTTGAAAGTAGGAGTGGGCGGGCGTCAAGCTGGGCTGGAATTCAATGTGATCTTTACCCACACTTTCTTGGCTGGACTCGCCAAAGTGCTCCTTTAACATCGTTTCAATGATGTGGGTCAGGTTTTCATGCTGACGCTGCATTGCTGGCGTACCCTGTATCTCATCGTAGTTGCAGCCATGCTCCTTCTCTTTCCGCTCCTTGGCTAGGATGTCATCCACCTGCCTTCCAATTTGAGTGGAAACTCCAAAGCGATTAGCAAAAGTCTGGTTGTAATGTGAGACTATCACTTTCCGTATGTCCACGAACTGCATCCACTCCGTGAAAACAAAGAGCAAGGGAGCTTCATCTTCGCCGGCTTCCACCAGATGTTCATTGATCTTAGCAGCCGATTCGGATATCAGTTGCTCCTTAACATCGTCCAACCCGAAGAGCAGCTTCATGGCGTAAAGGATGTAGGCCATCGTTCTGGCCTCAAAGCGCGGATACATGTGTGGACCCATGGCGTTGAAGAACGATGGTGGATACAGATCGATCAGGCTACCAACGAACTTGACCAGGCGAGGAGGCAGGCCCAGCTCCAGGATATATCGCTCGGCCAGAGAGTGCAGATTCGGTTTCTGGAATTCGCTCAGGTTTATATATCGCGACATATAACCGATGTGAAGACGTAGGCGCTGAAATGTAGATCAGGTGTTAAAAAACAATATATATACACAATATATCATAAATATTTTTAAAGCTTAAAGATCTTATCTTATAAGGTTTGCAAATAAAGACGAAACTTCCATACGATGCTGATATGTTGTGGCTAAGGAAGTTCGACTGAAATATGTTAATTTATTTTTATATATCACACACACCTAAAGTATAATGCAAACTCCTAGGTAAATGACTGACAAAATTGGGTACGCACCTTGTAGGTGCACTTGTCCTTGTGGTTTCCGAACTCCATCTCCTTAAACAGCGCCTTGCCCTTGGAGGCCACATTTTCTGGCAGATAGTTGAGCAAAAATCTTTTGGTCAGGTGCTCCTCGTCGATGAACCGCAGCAAGTCCGTTAGCTGTATATCATCCTCCACCATGTTCAGAGCTATGCCGAGCACAACGTACAACTTGGTGAGGTTCAAACAGAACATGTTGCGGTCAAAGTGCTTGAGTTGTTTGGCCATTGGTCTCAAGTCGTGGCACCCCATGCTGCTCTTGCTGTCCTGGCTGTGCTTGTCCAGGTGCTTCAGCGGCATGTGTCGCTTCAGAGTCCTTCGGGCGTGTATGGACCACTGCAGGCGGAGACTGTGGTCCCCTTCGGATTCCGAAGGACCACCCATTTTGGTGAAGCCCGAAGCGTCGAGATCGCGCTGGAAAAAACAAATGGTAACAAGGCCTTAGAGTCACTTCTAAGATAAGATCAAAAGAAGATGAAAGCCCACTAATGAGTGGGGTAATTATGTAATTATACAATTGTTAGCTATATAAGAGGGACCTGGCCAACTGAATGGCAGTTCAGCAGCTTAACTTCTCACAATTATGTCTCTGCGTCTGGTTCTGATTTGCTTGGCTATCTTGGCAATGGCTTACGCCCAGCCTGCTCCAGGAGCTCCAGAAACCATTGAGAGTAAGTCTTATTTCATAAAATATATTACAAAACCGGAGGTTTACAGTTTCTTTTAATAGTTACCAAAATTTATGTGCAAAATGTTATTCTGAACCCTTAAAACAATATTATAAAATACTAATTAGCTTCTTTTCTTTTCTAAATAACATAATTTTCACCAGTGGAAGAGCCATCAGAGGGACCAAGTGATGATACTAAGCCACGTACTCTGTTGTTGCTGTTGCCATTGCTGTTCCCCAGTACATTTTATGTTCCATAGGTTAATAAAAATAAATATTTGAGCATTCAAGTACCTTGGTTTTGTTCCACAGTCTGAACTTGGCGCGATCGTCGTTTGCATCTCCTAAAGCTCTGCTCCTCTTGCCCCTCTTGACCTTTAATCGTTTGCGGTTGTAAATGATGCGGGCATCTCTGCAAGAAAATGCTTCCTTTAGATATAGCTTAGAAAGAAAACTAAATATCAAATCGAAATGCCCAGATCAAAGAACTTTTTAGATGGGAATATTATTGATAAAATATTTATTTTAACACAAAAGTTATTATTATATTTTTTTCCACAGTTCTAAAGAACTTTTAATATTTTTTAAATCCAATTTAAATTTGCAGGTGAATAATTAGAGATAAACCGATCAAATCTTCCTGTGTTCTGAAATATGATGATCAAATTTCCACTTGAATACAAAAAATAATAATCCTACATATGTATGCACAATGAGTTAAATTCTGTGATTTCGGCAGGAAAATCATTGGACTCACCTGTGAAGTGCCCTAACATTTAGCTTGGGAAGGCCGATTTCGTTGTTTCGAAAAAAGGCTACTTCCATGCGGCTCATGTAGGCCGCCCACACCTGCAAGGTCATCAGCTTGAGCTCCGGCTTGGCGCCCATATTGAGCAGCTCCTGCAGGAAGCCGCGCAGCACATAGTTGTAGAACTCCCACGAGGTGATATCATTGTCCATCTCCTTGGCCGCATCCTTCTTGGGCTGGCGGATTGTCCTGGAGGCGTATTTCCCGGGAGCGGTTTCATTGAAGTTCTCGTCGGCGGTGAGGTCCACAGCCCGAATCTGGTCCTTCTGCATGCCGCACTCCACGCAGTAGTAGTAGCCCTCCCGCTCCTGGAAGGTCTTCTCCCCGCATACTTCGCACTGCATGTTCTCCAGCTCCAGTACCTCAAGAACTTCCTCCATTTTAATTTAATTTAATTTTTATTATATTAAATTTATGTCAAATTCTCTATGAGAACAAACAACAACACATGTGCGGCTGCTATATTAGGGATGGCCGAAATTTAACGTAATTTATCGTTATCGGCCCCACGGCGCCGCGTATTTCAAAAATAATTATCGAAGTACAATATAATTTACCGACAAAAAATGGGTTATAACTTTTTTAAAATATTATGGAACCCATTCAAAAAGATGTTAAAAAATGATTAGAAATTGTAAAATAATGTACTAGGACTTCATTCATAAGAAACATTTGTTTGTTTATCTTTTAAAAGGACCCCAATGTTTTTAATAACCGATTTTTTTCTCACTTTTTTAAAATTTGACTAGTTTAGTTAAACTTAGTTTTTTAAATGATTTTATAGCAGAGTATACGACAACCTAATCTCTAAAAAAAATGTTCTATAAAAAACTATAGATATTCGATTTAGTTTTTAAAAAAAAAATATAATGTATGCATTTATTTACATTTAAAAGAATTTTTTAGTCATATCTTGAAATATTTGACATAAGTTAGGTTTCTCTTCAACTTTATCAATTTTACAGCAACATAAAAACACAATTATTTCAGTTATGTCAGTATTTTTTTGTTTGTTTATTGCACAATTACAATATACAGGTTCACTTTCATATAATTTATTACAGCTAAAATTACTATGGTAGAAAAAATATGTGTGGGGACTCTCATTCAGTTTATCCGTGCTACTCGCTAGATTTTGGGGTGGGGAAGGGCTGGGTATGGGATCGTGTGGGTCTGGTTAGTGAAAACATAAACAACAGCAAAGTTTGCACAGAGTCTGGAAACCACACGTGCAAAACCTAAACTAAACTAGAGCTGTGGGTAATTTCATTTCATTTCATACGAACTTAGTACGCCACGGTAAAGTTTCAAAGTCAACAGTTTTAACAGGTTCGCTTGCGAAAGCATAACAAGGTTTCATTTCATATTTCTTTCATTTTTTGTTTGCGCTTTTCAATGGTGGCATTGTCGGGGGGTTAAGGGCGCTCTTATAGTTAACATAGTGACGATTATCTAATATGGTACATTCACTTTTTTTGTGTGGTTTGTTTTTTTTTTGCATAGGATTTTTTTATAAAAAAAATTACAATATAAGAATTCGTTTTGAGCTTAACAAAAACGCAAGCTAACTAACCTAACCGATTGGATTCGAGCGCTGCATCGATCGATCCATCAATATAATAAATATTTCACGTTCTTGTGTATATGTGGCTTGCTGTAATCAAAGCGGTATAACTATTCCTAGATGCGTATAAAAATATTCATAAACATTCGTATAATTTTGCTCAAGTCTTAAGTTTACAGTTGGTTTCAATATGAATTTGAAGGCATTGAACGCACAATGTGCGCGTTATTGTTTGATTTTCCTTGTTTTTTGTTTTGTGTGTTTTGGGCGGGACAGGGCAAATAGTTTTGGGGCGGGTTGGTGGTTTGTAAATCTTAGTTGCTCTTATATGGTCATCAGTGGGGGTCAATTTGTACAACTGACTATGGGTGTAGTTAGGGCTAAGTTACTTGGCTAATCTAATTACAGTGTAGGGCTTAGGTCTAGTGCATAGCTATGCGTAGATATATCATTTCTAGCATGGTTCTTGTCGTTCTTCTCACGTTTTCTATAAGGCACAGATATTTGTTACATCAGTTGTTTATACACATAAATACTTTCGCTTAGTGGAAATAAATACTAAATTAATTACAAAAATGTACAGCGAAGACGGGGAGTTAAGAAAGGGGCTACACCTCCACGCCATAGTTGCGATCCACCACGTAGTCGAAGCGCTGTTGCTCTTCATCGGCAGATGCAAGTGAAACAGGAGCTTCGGCTGGCTTTGCATCGGAATTGGCAGCGGAAGTAGCAACAGGATTGGCAGCTGGAGTAACTGCAGGAGTGGCCACTGGTGCTGGTATCTTGGGCACTGCCCCGCTGGCGGCTCTGTGGTGGTGGTCACTGAGATTCTTGTTTCTGTTGCTGCTGGCCACCAGCGCCGTATTGATAGCGATTGCCGTTTCAGGTGAATTGTAGAACTCATTCACGTCCTCTTCTTCCTCCTCCTCCTCTTCTTCGATGGGATTGGCCTCCGACAAGGTGAATTCACTGGGCAGCTCGGGCACCGACAGTCCCTTGCGTGTAAAGAAAGTGATCTTCTCCCTGTAAGCATCAACATTCAATACCACTACTCAATAAGTTCGATCAAAAAATGACTTACTTGAACGACACCAGATCGGGGCAGCCCTTGGGCACCTTGGTCTTCCGCAGCTTGTGGATCTCTTTGGCGGTCTTCATCAGAAGCTTCTGCAGCTGGCGCTCCTCGGGGCATTTGGCAGGATCGGCGCGAGCCACTAGTCGCTGGAACTCCTCGTTCTCAATGGCCCAGGCGGCCACCAGCGGATCCTTATTTTCGCAGGCCTTTTGCAAACTGTTTTATAAAAATGTAACGAATTAATTCGGGTTCTTTGTAGAGGGTATTATTATAAACTTACACTTCCTTAAGGTTCTGCAGCTTGGCGATTTGATCATTGAGGAAATACAGCTTGCTGTGTTGCGCCTGCAGATCCAGTTCCAAGTCCAAACTGGTGCGGGGTATGTGAGTATGGTGAAGTTCTGGAAAAAAACGAGTAGAAAATATATTTAAATGATTCAAAATATATTATATTATATTTTAAATTCTCCGATAGATCTTTTAAAACACAATTTGCATTTTGTAAGAAAAAAACGTATAAAAATTAAACTGTGTAACCGGTATAACTTAAAAATATTGTGAATTTGTACACTTAGAATGATATTTTTGTTACTTACTTGTGACTGACTTGGGCGCCTTAGTGTGAAAGCGCAGGGATCGTCGCTCGGCGGCGCCGCGCTGGAAAGTGTGGGGCGCAACGCCGCAGTGCATCGCGGAGTCAGAGTCACTGCGATTTAGACGGCAGTTGTAGCGGTTCTTGCTGACGGCCGCGGATGGAGTGAAGGTCTGGGATCGTTTCACGGGCCTGTCGTCCATCAACTGGGATTGCCCACGAGATTTCTCCGGCAGGAAGGCGCGATCAGTATTCGTCTCCTTGTCGGCAAACTCCTGCTTCATGTTCTGCAGATAGGCGTCCAGCATTCCACTTGCTGTTGATTGCAATAAAATAAGTATTTAAATAATATTGAAGCCTGTTTAACTTACAGTTCATCACGCCAACATCGTTGATGAGCTGCTTGTCATCCAACTCGTCCTCTTCCTCATCATCATCGTCGTCGCTGCACTCCGGCTCGTTGAGCGGACCCAACTCCAGCAACTCGGCGGCAATCTGCTCCTGCAGCTCCATGCAAGGTGCTTGGTTTCTTGTGAGTGTCGATGTCTGGGAGGAGGTAATAGTGGACTCGTCCGAGGACTCCTCCCGGTTGTTGCCACTGGGCGTTGCATTGTTGGCAGCAACGACGGCTGCCGCTGCTGCGGCGCTGGTGGAGGGAATGTCCAGGGATTCAAAGCTGGGAATGAACTTCGAACTGAGCACGTTGTACCACTTGAGGGTAGAATCTTCTGGGTTGAACTCCGCCATGCTGATTTGCACAGTGCCCTAGAACAAACAAAAATACATGTTAGTTCTTTCTCAAAATCAATAAATCCATTATTTGAGATATGCTTACAATGATCTCCTCCTTTTGTCCAGTCATGGTAACCACGGTCACCTGCAGGCTCTTGGTTAGCAGCTTGTCCAGCGTAATGGGCACTGCGAACGTATCATTGAAAACAGGCTTCTGGAAATCACCCAGCGCCTTGGTCCTAATGGATGTTAACGAATTCGGCAGCAACGCAGCACGCAGGTACCTGACAAGAAATGGAATATGAGTATACAAGGCTAAAATTGCAATATCTTTTCTATACTTACACCTGTGAGTTGTCCGCCGAAGCAGTCCAAAGGGACAGCAGATTGTTGGCCCGTTCCAAGGACACGACGAGTACTCCTTCCTGTTTCAGATACTTCAGGCCAATCTGGACTTGTGCTAGTTCCTTTCGCGGCAGATGAGCTCGCGATGCCTCAAAGACGCCGGAATCGCCGGCCACGGATTCATTGCTGACCGCCGCCGAAACAGATCGCGTATTGGAGGTAGAGGACGACCGACTGAGCATGTCCTGCGGCAGATCCAGTAGCGAGGGCTTCTCCGAAATGGGAGATAGCGGAGCAGCAGCCAGGTTGAGCGGAGTACTCATGTTCAGCTTCTGCAGCTTGGCCTCCAGCATCATGCAATCCAGGACTGTGGAGTCCAGATCGTAGGGTCGTGCTCTCACTCCAGAAATCGGAACTGGGGGCGGTGCTGTGTAGGCAGGAGGGGCGGGTAGGGCATTCGCATAGGTGGGCTCCTCTTTGAGGACCTGCGGTGCCTGGTCCGCTCCGGGGTTATACTTCATCGGCGAGGCGGGCGGCGTCTCCATGGAGAGGCTGCTTCTAGGCGAGAGCGTTACCTCAGAGGATGGCTGCTGCTGCAGGACAGGATGCACGGGATGCAGTCGCTGCTGCTGGTGCTGCTGGAACATTCTCTGCGAGCGTCGCCTCAGATCCACCACGTCGATGGGTGAGTCCACCGCAAAGGGATCGATATAAATGTCGGTGAAACTCAAGGCACTCTTACTGCTGGCCGTGGATAGGGATCCCAGACTACTGCCGCTGCTAATGGAGAAAGTGCTCTCCGACGAGAAGGACTTGAGTCGCTCCTCCAGCAGCTTTGTGGACTTGAGGGCCTCCTGCAGTTTGTCCAGCAGCAGCTGCTTCTCCTCATGGAAGCGCAACCGATTTGCCACGCACGTGTTGTTGGCCTCGTAGGCCTCTTTCAGGTCCTCCTCCAGTTTGTGGCGGGTCTGCTGGATCACCCGCTTCTCCTCCTCGCTGCGGGACTTCAGCGAAATGCTGTTCAGATCGTTCAGCAGCTTCTCCTTCTCCTGTATGAGCAGGATGCGATCCTTGTCCGACTCCAGTTGGCCGGGCTCAATGCGCTCCACATGATCGGCCAGCTGTTGCTGCAGCTTCTTGATGTGCTTGCGCCACTCGGCGTACTGCAACTTGGTCTTGGCCATCTCGGCGAATCGGGCTCCTCCGTTCAGATTGTCCCCCGATGAACCACACAGATCAGTTTGACTGGCCACGCACACACGATCGAAGGGCGAGGAGAGGTCCGAGCTCTCCTCGCTAATCTGCTGGCGGCTCAGCTCGTTCTTGATCTGCACCAGACTGCGCATCAGCTCCTCGCGCACCTTTTCGCCGGAAACCAGCGACTTGTGCACCTTGAGCATCTCCTCGCGAATCGCCTGGACCTCGGCGATGTCATAGCATCCGTTCTCCCGGGCATTGATCTTCTCGCCCACCAAATACAGCGTGTTCATGCCGCGCTCCGTGTAGGATATATCATTGGTTATGTGGGTCAGCTCCTGCTTCAACTGGTGGACACGATCCCTCGCCAATATTAAGTCGGCTCGCAACAGTTCCGGATCGTGTCGGCTCATAGAGCTGGACGAAGAGCACACTGGAAAGGAAAAAGGGCATTTTAATTTAAGTGTTTGTATGTTAGCACTTCAAGGTAAATATGTAGATCGATCTATTCAATTCTGTTTAACTCTTCCCCTCATAACAATGTTTACTTTTCGGTAGAAGATTGTATGTATTGATTAATACTCAATAAAAATTTGCAAAGGTAAAAGCGATAATGAAAACCTAGAATTGGTAATCGTAAAAAATTCGGGTTAATTAAAAACCATATCTTGGTAGATTATTAGTTCTTAAAAATATTTGTTCTTTATCTGATTTACTATAAGAGAGTTATAGGATCATAATTTATTGCGTGGTAAAATTAATTTAATACGTAGCTTTCATATTAATTCTATCTAATATTTATTTATCGATTTCAGAGACATCTTAATACCGCCTTTGATGTGCTATCATATTGGTTCAAAACAGATACTTACGGCTGTTTCGACTGGCTGCCAATTTGAGGTGATTATTATACTCCTCCTGGGCCCAAAGAAGTCGCTGCTGCTTGACATCGAACATTTCCCGCTTGTTCTCCAACTGATCCTGCGCCGCCGACAGGTAATCGCTTAGCATCTGCTCCTGCACACTTTTCCACTCCTTCCGAGGATCCTCCAGCTGGGTGCTCTGCGCCAGGTGATTGATATAGTATGGTCCGATATTGGGATCATAGGATTCCTCCCAGCCCATGGGCAGCTCATCGCCCACGCAATCCTCGAATGTCTGTGGCTTTGTGTAGCTGTAATAAGAGAAATAAAAAGGGAACATGTTAAGATATGTAGTTGCTTGCAGTTATATACATGTGTACCTATGTACACTAAAAGTTTGTAGAAGTAATATAAATTAAAACAAATTTAATATTGAATTTTAAAAGATGTATCTCAATCCGTTCCCACGCCAGTTAGTGCTGGGAATTCGATAAGATTAGCGGGCATTTCCTGTGTGCATTTTGGGTAAAAGTGGGTAAAAGATGTCTAAGACGGCCAAGAGTGTCGCAGAAATACCAATTTTTACCGCAGCCATGCGGCGGAATGTCTGCGCTCTGTTTGCTGTCGCCAAATGCCGCTCGCATCTAATCTTATCGAGGCCATATTCGCATAGTGCGGCATGAAAGCAAAACAAAAAGCGGAAAGATGGCCCAAACCAAAAACCCCAACTGATGACGATGACAACGTCTTCCTTCTGTTTGTTTGCGAAACACAATTTCAATATCAGGCAACAACATTTTCGCATTCCAACGATAATTGTTAATCGCCATGGATTGATTGTTGAAACATACGCATACGCATATGTCCATATATCCATGCCGATGTGTCTCCTCAATTGCGTATACAAATATGTATGTATGGTATTTGCGTTTTTCATTAAGGCTTCGGCATAATGTTAATTAATCATTGCTTTGGAATTCGCAAAGCCATTAAAGAAGCTCCCGGAGAATATAAAGAGATAATAAAATTTGCGCCATATGCGATAGATACATAGGGACAGTGCGTTTCAGCGTTGTAAATCGGTTTATGGCATGCAGTTCAACGAACGATATACTGTGATAAAAGATCATATATTTGCGAATGGTACACAGTTTGTGCCAATATGTGAATACCGCCGAATACACAAAATTAGGTACGCGCCTAGAATTATTAATCAAGAAATTCTTTAACTTATAAGTACTGAGTCACTAAAAGCTCGAATTAATGAGACAAATATTAGATTAGGATAGGTAGTTGATCAATAATATATACATATATGCTTAAAATATCACACCATTTTCCATTGATTAAAAGTCAATGGCCTTGTCATTGTTTACCATGTACTTAAAATTCTATAAAAAATCTAATTACGTATACGCACTGAATGACAAAATTATTTGTACCTTTCGGTTTGAGTTAACTATTAAAATGAATCAGCTGTCAAATATATTAAATTGTTATTTATGGAGTATATTTGATTAAGAAATTACCGAAATAACCGTTTTGTTTAATTTTATTGGTTTGGTTATGGTTGCGAACCGCACTGTAAATAATATAATATTTGTTTGCAGATACCCAGATTGCAGCTCAGATGTCTGTCTGTCTGCCAGTTGATTTGGTTGGCATTTTCTTAGAATATCTGGCCACGAGCCTTTCGCCTGCTGTTTGCGATTTAAGACATATTTTTCGGCTCGCTGTTTTATCTGGAATCGAATGTTGACGCAGCCATTGAAAATAAAATTAGCGCAGCTGCGGCTAACAATCGATTTTGTTTATGATTGACTGAAATACCGCGCTATCCAAACAAAAACAAACTGAAGACGGACGCTGACTAATACTCAACTATAGACTTTCTTGCAAATATCTGACATTGATTTTGAAGTTTAAGACATTGGATCATAAGCTAAGGGAGATTCACGTCTATAAAATAAGTTTAAACGTGTCATTATCTTTAAACCTGTTAATCTGTGGTTATATTTGGCATGATTTGTTGAACAAACATCGCCAAAATCCCCAGATAATATTTTGATTATTTAAGATTGCCATCTATGACGTCTGAATATAATTTTACGGTAATTATGGATTTGGAGCTACCCTTCAGACCAATTGTTTTTAACAGGAAATAACAATTTTCAATCCAATTTTTTCATCATTGTTTTTTATCTTATTTAGAAGATTTATACCAAGTAAATATCAAAGTTGCATATCAAATAGAAAGAAATCAAGTAGTCACGTATATTTGATTTAATATATAAGAATGTTTGACAAAACGAGATCTTGCCAATATAGCTTGATTAAAGCTAAATTCACATATTTCATGCAAGTTAAAAATTCTATAATGCCTTTTTTGAGGGTATTCTTTCAAAGGTTAAACTCTCGTGTGAACGTGCACTTGGGCAGGGACTCCCATTAATATTTAAGAGTCAATGGCGATAACTTATTATTGATATAGTATATACACATCTATGCACGCCTGTACATTTATTGCAGTTGATTGAATTAAACGCACGCCTTTAATAAACGGAACAAGGTTCATCCACTTTGCACTCGAAGCACAAAAGCAAAACAAAAGAAAAGTGACACAAAAACATATCGAATAGTGGGTAGAAAAACTGAAATATAGATACCAAACATGAATAAATAAACTGATACACAAATGCAGCCGGAGACATGTGCCAGTCTCTCGGTACTCGGGTCCAAAGCTCCACATTTGACACACAAACCGATCTCACGATCGCCAAAGACAATCGCCAGCGAAAAA
This sequence comes from Drosophila fuyamai, assembly GCA_018153365.1. NCBI lineage: Eukaryota > Metazoa > Arthropoda > Insecta > Diptera > Drosophilidae > Drosophila > Drosophila fuyamai. Next base: position 5,029,174 of record JAECXW010000116.1, on the reverse strand, counting down.
TACATGACTTTGACTTGACGACGTTGATTTGATGTCGTCGTGGATTGTGGCCCGTCGTTGTCAACAACACAACGGTTTCATAATTAACAAGAAAGGAAAGCTAACTTCGGGCGGAGCCGAAGTTGATATACCCTTGCAGAATATTCTGTAAATAATATTCTCCAAAATTATTCATATGATGCATTCTTAATACAAATAAAAATCCCAACTTCCTAACTTTAAAAACACCAAAGTTATGGCAATTTCAATCGTTCAGTTATATGGCAGCTATAGGATATAGTCGGCCGATCCCTATAAAATTTGGTAGGTCGGATTGATTGGCCAAATATAAAACCCATAGAAAATCCCAACTTCCTAACTCTAAAAACACCAAAGTTATGCTATTTCCTATCGTTATATGGGAGCTATAGGATATAGTCGGCCGATCCTTATGAAATTTGGTAGGTCGAATTGATTGGCCAAATAAAGAAGCCATAGAAAATCCCAACTTCCTAACTTTACAAACACCAGAGTTATGGCATTTCCTATCGTTCAGTTATATGGCAGCTATAGGATATAGTCGGCCGATCCCGGCCGTTCCGACTTATATACTGCGTGCAAAGAAAAGAAGGGTGTGTGCAAAGTTTCAATTCGATATCTTTAAAACTGAGAGACTAGTTCGCGTAGAAACAGACAGACGGACAGACAGACGGACAGACAGACGGACAGACGGACAGACGGACAGACGGACAGACGGACAGACGGACATGGCTATATCAACTCAGGAGGTGATCCTGATCAAGAATATATATACTTTATAGGGTCGGAGATGTCTCCTTCACTGCGTTGCACACTTTTGACCAAAATTATAATACCCTCTGCAAGGGTATAAAAATCAGCAAATTTTGTACTTATTTTTTAGACAACTTTTCGTTTTTCTTGCCCTTTTTAAGCTAAGTTAAGTAAGTGGCATAGTTTGCCATTTGCATTACGCTGGACTTAGTTTATTTCTATTTTGAACTTCGTTGAATAAGTAACCATAAAAATTTAAGTATTTAGTTAAGACAGACGAGGAAAATTGCAATCTTTAAGTAAGGTTACATTCAGGTACATTCAAATATCTAAAATCTCGATAAACCTAAAACCTAACATTTAGTTGGTTAAATGAAAGGTGCTATCTCTAATAAACTTGCTCTTTCTTTATCTTTAAAAATGTTCAATAATTAAAGGTCTTATGAATGAAATGCAAATCCCCTGCAACAGATAAAATTACCGTCGCTCTAAATAAATCCCAAGGAAACTCTATTCATTGAGAAACATAAAATTCCCCGAACCTTTGAGAACGGCTTACCCTGTCATTTCATCAAAAGCTCCCCTTTCAGAAGACAGGTGTCAAGTGCGGCTGAGTGAGAGGCAATTAAATTCGGAAAACGGCTGCCGTTTTTATGTGCCTTTAATTAACTCAATAAGAAAATCATATGCAAATTTTAATGGGCTTTCCATTAGCGCTTGACCTCAGAGACATCGGCACCATCGATGGCCTCACCACGACAACCACCGGCACCTCCCGTAAATCGAACGGAAAAAATCAATGAGAAGCAAGGCGAGTGGGCGTGGCACAGGTTACCAAGTAATAGGGCTTCATTGGCACTTTTGCAGATGCTGGCTAAAACGAGGTAGGCAGCAGGCAAAACGGCTGGCACTCAGCTAACGAGCAACTAACGACTTGTTGGCCTTTAAGCAGGTAACTCAAAAACTGACTTCAGACCAAATTAAACGTAACTATTGGTTTGATATGCATGTACACACAATTTCGGTCAAAATTTGAACACAAAGCTTTTTATTTTAATTTACAATTTTAAAAACGATACTTTTGAAATCGTCAAAATGTAAAGCATAGAACAATTTAGGATAGTTGCTGGTTCTAAAATATCGTTGTATTGATAAGCAGAACCTGTAAAAATGTAGTGGAGATAACATTTAACGATATTGATGAAAGGACATATTATTTTGACCGCCGCTGTGGGCGCACACAAACGTGTCCGCTAAAAGAGCGGACAAGAAATCTGCATAAATTAAATTATATTGTAAACAAAATATTTATGGCGCGGCGACGCAGCGTCGACCAAGCGCTGTAATAAATTCGCGCTTAAAAAAAAATAAAACAAAGGGGTGGGGAAAAAATGAGGGAAAACAAGTTTCAGTCCAAAAATATTTCAGCATGAATTTTGTTGTCACAATATGAGTGAAACATGGGCATGGCATGGCAGTCGACGGAAAAATAAAAATAAAATAAAAACCACAACGAAGACGATGGCGATGGCTATGGCGAGCGGCCAGCGAAGTTGTCATTAGGCAGCACTTAAGCTAACTGCACACACACAACATACACACACTTAAAATCACTCATCAACCATATTATTTAACTGTTCACGTCGAGTTTTATGCTAATTCGCGGCTATAACCAGTAAGAAATGGTCTACGGAGTCGACCATTTGATGACCAATAAACAGCAAATCAAAAATGTTATATTGCAAGATTTTTACCTAATAAAGTGCTTTGAAATTATTGTACCGGTTGGTCAAATACTTTAATCTGCAAAAACTTTTAATGGTACTCCAAAAGCTTTAAGCCTCTAAACCAGTTGTAGTCCTTATCTCTGCTTTTAAGTTCGCAGTCCAAGTTCGGTATTAAAATTCTACCTATTCTGCTTAAGGCTATCTTAAGTATGTATACCATTTTATTCCAATTACTTTAATCTTTAATGACCCCCATCCTTCCAATATTTTACCTTAATGGGGTAGTTCTTATCTCTGTGTTTAAGTTCGCAATCCAAGTTCCGTATTCAAATTCTTGAACTTTATACAATGTACCGCCCAATTCACATCCACTCGATCGAATCAAAAAACCGTCAATTAAAATTCTTTTTCAAATTGATTTCTTTAAAAATAGTTTTTAATGAATTCACTTTGGGAAGAATCTCACAAATTAGCCGGCCATTCATTGCGAGCCGACAAGATCATTTAGCAATTCAAATCGAGGCCTGCGTCAATCAAGCCAGTCCCGAACGCCATGATATAAATTATCATGTCCGAAATAAGCATAATATTAGGCGAACGAACAAAAAATAGGCCCAGCTCGACCACTTCGCAAGCGAGTCACGTAGCACCGTAGTCGGATTTACTCTATTTCAATTATTTCGCTTTGGCGGAACTGAGACATCGAACACGCAAGTGGAGCCGCAAGTGTTCCGGTTTATATTCGAGCTCAAAGTGGTTTGTGAAATTAATGTCAAGTTGATGTATGCAAGAATCATATAATCTCCACGTTATAACCTAATTTGATCGGGCAGCCCCCAGCGGGCCAAACATCACCTTGACATACCTATCTCAGAAATAATATGTGTACGTTTTTGTTATGGGTTATAGTTTGAGGAATGAGGAACCAAAACCCCCGTTGCGGCCGGTTGTGAAATAGCTTTATGGCCAGTGTACTGTGTTTGAGAACCAAAGGTATATGGTTTGTGATTCAGCGAATGATAAAGCCGACAAATATACTTCTCGTATAAATCAGTTAGCGTAGGTCACTTGAAAATGAGCGAACTTATTATTAAACTATCCCTAGTGAGCTTAGTTTATAATCATATAACACGAATATGTAAGATCTAATAAAATAATTTATTGAACAATGCCCGTAATCGAATACCGTGGATTATTGAATACATCAATTATCGAGATGATTTCATTATCGAAGGTCAGTTGTATAATGAAGGAAGTATCTTATGGGCTCAGGCAATTTAATGCAAAGTATAAAACAAACTGCTTGAGAATAATAATTGGCTGACTCAGCGTCCGGTAATTCATAAACAAAGTTTAGCTATGTAAAGCACATTAAAAGATCGTTATCAAACTGAATAAATAGGCAAATAAATCAAAAAGTTTAAAACCTATATTTTAAGTGATTGAAGTTAATGGACCAATTATAGAGATGATTTAATATCAAAGGTCAGTTATTTATTGAACAATTTACGGTAAAGGAATTCGTAAAACAAACTGTATTATATGAAATTTGTTCATATAAACAAGTTCTAAAAAGAAAAAGACTTCTGATATCATAATAATTTTTTTTGAGGTTGTGGCTTTAAGTGGGCGTGTCTGACGGTGGTACATATGTATATCCATAAATTTCTCTCCTTATCAAGATTACGCCGTTTTCTACTATAAAAGCCAAACTTCAGATACGAACTGGTTGCCCAAGAAGAAAATAAGTGTAACTTGTACCTATTTATAGTCTAAGGTACACACACAGCAAATCAAAACTCACGATTGCTATCACACAGATGCTTCAGAAAAGATTCATTGTGGAAAACAATGTTTAATTATAATCGCTCACATTATTTGCTGTAAAATTATTTGCCCTGCTTCTGGCGACGACGTCGGGTGGGTTTCATTATCTGTCAGCGTCGGGCGTTCACAAATATTTTCGAGCTTAATCAAATTACGCTATAAAGGTCGTACGTCGTTTTATCTTATCGCGGTTCGTTGTCGTTTTTACTTTTTTGTGTTGCTGTTGCCGTGTGTTGCCTTCCCATTTAACCAGATTCCAAGTGTTGTTCGCACTGGAGTTTTTTCCCGCTCGGACTTGTGGAAAAGTGGTGTACATATATTAGCTGCATTTCCTGTTCGCATCTCGTCTATCTCACACTTCCACTTCCTTCCGCTGCGATAAAAAGCGGAAACCACTTTAATGCCCGTCCCCAACTTGTGTGAAGCTTATCAAATGCATTTTACGACCCGTCTCTATGAATATTTCAAATATTTTCAAGCCCCCGCCCACAAAAAAGAGGAAAAGTCAATGAACTGCGCATGCGTTGGACCAAGATAATACGAAGGTTTCTGTTTTTTTTTTTTTTTTTGGGGACGGCCTATCTAGGAAAGTGTTTTACAATCTAGCCAATGGGATGCCCGGATTTCGGGGCTTTTACCCCACATATCTTTCAACCCACTCGGCTCGGCAAGTGGGTGTCAATTACGGACCTCGGAATCCGGAGACTTCAGACCTCAGGGACCCATTCGATACGAGTTGCGTGGGCCGATCTCACATTAGTCACACCGAAAAACATGACGGCCCAGAACAACTTATACATCTTCAATGGTCTCAAAAACTTTTGGTTGGCTCGGCTCTTCGTCTTTCACATTTCGAAATCACAAAATGTCTGCCATAAATTCCAAAGTGAACAATTGAAATAAATTTTTGCGCCATGAGCACGCCGACTGCATACAAATTAACTATTAAAAAATTCATAGAATTTATACATGGACATAAACAAACAGACAGGCAAGTAAATGTATGCAAAGAGCGCCCACTTGGCCGCTCATGGCAAAATCAAAACTCCAAAGCCAAAGCAAAATAAACTTAAATTGAAATTTATGATTTTTAATGACCTGTTGACGGGCGTTTGCGTTTGCGTCTGTGATTGTGCGAGGTCCGCATATTATTTGCGGTCACTGTAATTGCCAAAACTCGAAAGCTAAATGGCAGTCAGAAAATTCAGAGAATTTTTCGAATGCATCATTTAAAAGGGGCAAAGTTGATTGATGATCTCTTGCTCTGCAAAATGTATCTTTCAGAAATATAGCTTAAGTTTTTTATACCCATTATAAACCTGTTTGAATTCGAATAAAAACAAACAATAAATTTGATTTGCTATAGAAACCCACAAACCTTAATTTTTAAAATATATTGCTAATAACTGATCAAATCATTTATCAAAAGAGGCCAGTTATCGAGCTCAAATTTATTACTTAAAAATTTTTTTTATTTCAATTATGTAGATTAAACTTTTCCATTAAGGTGTATTTATTGACCGCCTAGAAAAAGATTAAATCAGTTATCAAAAGAGGGGTTGTTAATAAATTGAGTGGTGATTCAGATTTCAATGAATGAAATATGTTAGTAACAAAATCACCCGATCATTTAGTTTTAATCAGCTAAATTACCTAATACATTATATTTTGTAAGCCTATTTTGTAACATATTTGGTCTAAAAACATTTCGAATTTTGATTTTCGTGTGGCTTTTGAGAAATATGCAAACGGTATTCAATACGTCAACAAAAATTCTTGGTATGCGCATTATAAAAGATTTAAATTCGACACGACAACTCGGAAACATTTCTGTCGCCCACATGGAACATGCCAAAATGTTTCCAACCGATCCTAACTTACATATACATATGTTCACGAAAATTCCTAATAATTTTGAGTGTGTGTTGGGAACCTTGGCAACGTCAAGAACAAATACAAAGTTTGTTTTGCTTTAGTTTCTGACTTTTGTTTTGCATTTCTTTTTTTGGTAAACTTTTCAGACTTCAAAGTGTCCACCTGTGCATTTTGCTTGGCGTGACATTAGTCGGTTCCGGGAATCGTTGAAGTAGATGCATGGCCAAGAACCTCAAGATGGAGATACTTTTGTGCCCCTTTGTTTTTGGTTCTCTTCTTTTTTATCTGAAGACTAATGCAACTGCAAAGTTAAGTGTAAGTTTACTTGGCTAATAGCCGTAAGCCATCTCGTGTTTGTTATTTTTATGTGTGAGTAGTAGTTGTTGGCCCCCTCGATCGTGGTTGTACTCTGTCATTAACAAAACAACTGTTGCGACCTTCACATACCAGAGCAACCAAGCGACTGTGCGCCAAGCGAGGCGAGATCGCATATGTCTGTACCCATATTACAGCTAAGCTCAAATTAATAATATATTCTATTGGAATATATTTTTTTAATTTCCATGTCCATTACTTAGTTGAAGAAATCAGTTAATTTATTTTATAAATTACATAAAAATGCAATCTAAACATCATAAATCAACTTTAAAACTTAAAATGAATTAAAATGTAATTCAAATGAATTATGAAAGTTTTTTTTTTACAGAATAATAACTATTATTTTGAACCCAATTGTATTATACAGATCGTATACAAATACATATTGAATATATTGAAATCATAAGGCGAAAAATCCGAGTGCAAAACGTGAATGCGAACGCGAACGCAAATCGCAAGCTGAACGACGTCAACGTCTCCGCCTCGAAATTATATTCGCCCGATCGTCATATTCCTGAGTATCGTATCTGATAGAATTTAGCCTGCAATAATGCAGCAGAGCAGGGGAGGTTCCCCCATTTCATTTCATTCCATTCCGTACGATACCATGCCATTCCATTGTGTTGGGGCCGCATTCCAGACATGGGGTCGTGTGTGTGCGAATTGAACCCAGAATACTGGGAATATATACTCGACTTCGGGTACATATGCATATGCACATGCATCTATGTATGTACATACCAATCTGGATCTGGGATGGGGTTTTAATGGGAATTTCGTACATTTCCATGATAAAAAAAATGGTAATGCCGTCCACCCTTTAATTGTGGGAGCGCAATCAACAAAGGAATAAGCATGGCGAGCTTAAGTAAATGGCGTTTCATTTTGTGGATTAACATGAATATTTCATAATTGCAGTCTAGGGATTTCAACGCAGATATGCGACTTTAAATATATTCGATCGGGGGAATTTCAAAACATTCATGAGATAAAATTCTGTTTTTTTTTTTTTTTTTGAGAAAAAAGCTTGCCAAGATCAACTAGCATGCATTTCGGTTTGTGTATTGACAAGAAAAGTTCATGTTTTTGGACAAGTTGTTTCTTTTAAACAGAAATTTGTACATGGTTTTGAGTGGAATTTGAAAAAATATTTTTTAATATTGAAAACATTTTAAGCTAATATCAAAGAAATATGCAAACAGGATAAATGAAACCATTTTGATATATGTATGTATGTATGTACATACATATGTACATAATAACCTCAGAGACTTTTCATTCAAAATTCGGTTTGCTTTTGACAGACACTTTGGCGATTCCCACATTGGACTCAATGGACATTTATTTAAAGGATTTTTTTATGAAATTTATGAACTGAATTCATATATTTCCGTGGAAAAGTTTTGGAAGCAAAAGACTTGCCAAGATCAACAAATTTAATTTTTCATACCTAATTATAAACAAATAGGTTCAAAAAAAGCTTCACCTATTCGAATTTTCGTTTGGGAATTCAATTTGCTTTTCGCAGACACTTCGGCAATTCTTTTGCACGAACAAAACTCAGAGGAAATATATTTATAAATATATTTTGTTGGTTTTGTCAGACAGTTTGGGAATTCACATCATGGCCAAAATTATTTCAAATATTTATTTATTATTTCTTTTCGGTTTTGTTTTCGCTTTACATGCCATTCGGCAACAACAACAGCAGTAACATGAAAATACTTTTCAACGTGTCTACAAATAATAATAAGCAGAATGAAAGCTGGCCCGAAAGAGATGGAATGCAGGGAAGGCGAAAAAATGCCGCATGTCAATTGGGCCAATTAACATTTCTGTTATTTGCCGTATTTATTTTTACTGCCTTCTTTTTTGTCGTCTTATTTTACCTTTTGTTTTATAAATAAATATGCTTTTGTTTAAGATTTTGTTGTCATTTTTATTGTTGGAGTATGCAAAAATGTAGCCAAATTTGTTGTTCGCTGTTATTTTTGACGCCGGGCCATTAAATAAATTATGTATGCACCTTCTTCTTCTTTACGTCTCGCCTCTTCATATTTCTTCTTAATGTGCCATAACAATAATTTCTATATAAATCCGTTCGAAACGAAACGAAACAAAATTCCAAGATATCTTTTTCTGGCATTTTTCGGTTTGTTTGTTTATCTCGCACACAGATATTCACCGAAAACCGACACATCGGCGGTCCGATGGCCAGAACTTGAAAGATTTCCAATTTTATGGTAAGCGCTCGTGGCATACCATGGAATTTTAGTCTGCTTGTTGCTGCTTTGGGCAGCGGCTGGCCATAACCGATTGGCTTTTATTGATTAAAGAATTTTTCGTATTTTTTTTGTGGGTCGTTTGGCGGTTTTGCGTTCTAATGTTGCCGTGTATAAAAATATGGCGGTCAGGGTCGACTCATAAAGATAAGTGAAACGAAAAAAATAGTGGATTGTTTAAAAAGTGGAGAATATTTACTGGCCTTAAACTTTCCTGAATATATTTAAATATTTAAAAACGTTTTTTTTTGTAAAAGATAGAACCTTAATAAATTTTCAAAAGATGCGTTTTATTGAATTGATTAATTTATATTTCATTTTTTAAGGTGCATTACATTACATTGTAAAGTGTAAGCAATGGATTTTTAGGATTTTATTATAAAAACTAATTAATCGAGTAAAATGTTTCGGATTCAAGTTTTATTTACTTTACAACCATAACACCGAAAATAAAATAACATTTTACAGCTGCTAACAAGTTTTGGTTATCTTTCAGATACATTTGCATAATGTTATTAAAAGATACTTATCGAATTCTGGCGCGTGTTTCGAGTCCAATAAGGAAAACACGAAAAAATGCGGTGTATGTATGAGCGTTGTGTTGCCAGTTGGCATTATATAAGCCAATTTAGATATTCTTGTTGTTCTTGGCAGCGACAAATACAAATCGTACAAAATATTTATTAGCGGCAGCAGATGCGCAGCCACACACACACGCATAAGCCTATGCGAATGTGTGTATCTAGGAATGCATGTATGTGATCATTAACTACGAGGCAAACAAATAAACAAACATGCATAAATAACTCGTTGCAGTTGCAATGGTTGTTGTTGTTGTTGCTGCTGCGATGTTGCTATTGCCTCCAGCAATGACGGAATGAGATAGAGGGAGAGCAACTAAGTGCGAGCAAGATAGATGCGGTTCAGGAATGCGGTTTTGACAAGTTCTTCTAAAATTGTACGGGCAACTTTGCTATTTACGCTATGAAACACCAACAACAACACAACGAGAGAGCCACAGCAATGTGTGCGAAGGAGCACGAAAAGCAGAACATGAAAAAATACCAACAACACAAGATGGTTGCGATCGCTGCGAGAAAGAGTGAGCAAGCGAACTGCGCTGGGGGCAAGCCCAGCAACAACAACAATCGCAGCAATAGCAACATTGCACTGGAAAAAACATTCAACTTGACAAAGAACAATCCTTATTTGTTGAACAGATAAAAAGTATCTTATCCTCAAATGTACAGAAAATGTAATAAAATTATCAAAAGGTTAATGGGTCTGTTTTGAAAAGCAAACCTTTTAAATTTTTAAAAAAATCAAATGATTTATGATTATTTTCCGGGGCAATAAATAAAAAAAGATGTAAACATAATAATATATTTTTCTTATAATTTCCACGGCAAACAAAACAGCACATAGAAAATTATTTTTTTTAAAGTTTGATTTGCTTTAACTAATTTGCACTATATTAAACCACATTAATTTGAAAAGAAACAAAATAAAAATGTTATTAATTAATAAATTTACCTACTAATTGAATTTTAAAAATAAGTTTTTTTTTGTAAATTACTTAAAATAATGTTAATATAAAATTTTTGTCCACTACCATTACAACAACAGCAGCAACAAACTATGCAGCAATGTTGTCGTTGCAGTCGCAGTCGCTAGTTGAACGAACGATCGAAATGGGCGGGCGGAGGGGCGGACGGGGGGGCGTTGGGTTGGGAATGCCAGAGCGCGGTAAAGTAAATGCATTTTGTGTTTGGAAATAGGCTGACGACGACGACAACGGCAACAACAGCAACTGCAGCGATAGTTGTTGCTGTTGGAAAATATTTCAAAGTTGCTGTGAACTCACAACAGCGGCAGCGGCACCAATTGAATGCAATTTGCTTGTGTTTGTGTGTTTGAGTGTGCATGCATTTATTAAAGCAATGCGCGCATTGCCTTAAATGCCAAAGCTACCACGAATGTATGTATCAAAGCATTACATGCGTACACTGCAATAAACGCAAATGGTTTTATTTTTTATTATTTTTTTTTTTGCAACTAAAATAATTTTATTTAATTGTCCTTATGTAACAGTCTATCCAAATCAGAAACCCATTAAACATTTTTCACATTTTTCAAATTTATATTATGACAAATAAACAAAATAAATAAATTCGATAACTGTAGTTTCACTTTTTGTTCTGCTAATTTTTATTTTAGTTTTGGTTGGTAGAGATCTTTGTAGTATTCCGAGTTGAAAACATATAAGACATTTAAGACATTCTTTCTATATCATTATAAGGGGAAATGTTAGAATATAATATTATGGGAAATAAAAATTCAAGTTCAACATTTTTTTTGTGTGTACTTATGTATCTATGTAAGCTACGCCCTGCTTTTTGTATTTGGCAAACATTCCAAGCGCTTGGCAACATTTGCTGCTGCTGTGCTGTTGCTGTTGCAGCCAGGCCGCAACATGCAGCCCATAAAAATGTTCTTATTTATGTACATATTTTGCCGGGGCAGGCGATGCAAGATGCGAGAGCAGGAGGCGAAGTCAGTTGCTTTGACATGAATGTCAGCTTTGCGCATTTAAGCAGTTTTATCAACATTTTTAACCCTCTTGCTCGCTCTGCCGGTGCCTGAAATCGCGTTATCCCGCTCTCTGAGCCGGTTTCTGTTGGCCAGGCCATATTCCAAGTGCAATGTGCATCCTATGTGCCAAGTACTTGCATCAGTAGTATCGCAAACTAGAGATGGGCGTGTGACAAAGATTCTCTCCAATGTTTCCACTCACAGAAATCGAGGAAAATGGGATTTGCACAAAATATATGTCTTTTTCGTGCACATTCCTCCGAGCGGCGTCAGAATGCGATTGCAGATCCAAAAGATCTTTTGCCCTGACCCACAAACCAATAAATTCCAGCTTAAATATCCCAAGAATGCGCCGAGTCGAACAAAAAGAATCGGGCAATCGAGCGAATGAATTATGCGCTGTGGTAAACATTTTGACAGCGCACGCAGCACACACAACACACAAAAGATACTTCGCAAAAGATACAGCCAGACAGGCGCACAGATACAGATACATTTTTAAGTGGCATCCCAGGAATGCCGATATACAGCTAAAGTCCACATATGGCCACCGCACTCGGCCTCTCTTTCCCACCAACGCGCTCCCGTTCTGCCTGCCTTATCACTTCATTAGGCCATAAATTCGACAACAAAACGAAATTCCACAGTTGAACGAACAGCAGCAAACAACTTGAACACCTACGAGATACACAGTTACCGATTCAGATACATTCCACAGCCACGGCCACAGCCCCCTCCATGTTAATTATGCTCCTCATGCAGTCGCTGCATCGCATCGCATCCCAAAGATACAAAAAAAAATGCGAAGAAATCGAAACAGAATGACGATAAACAAGGTAGCCATCTGACTTAAGAAATTCGAAGTTCATATACTCTTGCAGTTATAAAAAATTACTTTTGTAGTAATAAACTGCAGGATAGTTTTGTTCAAACCTTTACAACAATAGCGACACTTAACGTTCAACCACGTACCGAGTTTTAACTTTGATTAATAAAATACTTTTGTTATAAACAATTCGCGATGTTATTTATTTGAAGAACTTGTTGTCTTAAAATAATAACAATATACATATAAACGTTGATAATACTGAAAATGGAATGTCTATTTTGATTCGCATGAACTCTACCACACTTCCAAAAGGTCCACAACCGTTTTAACAATGTAAATATACCCCCTGCGAGAGTATTCAAAGGAGAGACGACGTGCGCCTGCGCAGAAGCCATCAGCTTCATCATCCCATAGCCCCCCGCAGATTCATCTGCATCTCCTCCCTTTTGGGGCAGACTTAAAGAATATGTTATGCGCACTCAAATGGCATTCGGAAAGTGCTACTGAAAAATAATACAAAAGTTACGTGCAGCCAACAAAAGGGACAGAGTGCTGGGGATGGAGTTGAAATCCCCGACTTAAGGCTGGCACCTATGGAATGCCTCATTCTGTATGGCTGTGTGTGCTTTGTGCATTGGATTTCTGGTTAGCCCATAAAGTATTTAGTCATGGCAGCTCTCGGAACAGCTGATTACAGCGAATGCCATTGTCCACACCGAGCGTGTCCAGTGCCTGATTAGGGCAATTAATTGCCGGCGATTAAATCGAGAAAGAGAGATGAGTCCCCTCCTTTAAAGCATGGTATTTCATGGGAAAGTGTTTTTAAATGGCAGATTAGAGATAAAAATCTTATAAAATCCCTTGCCGTTCTTGAGTTTGGATACCTTTTCAAGTGTATCTTCTGTACGCGAGCATCTGCCATATTCAAGAAGCTAAATCAAAAATAAAACACATGCTCAAGGCATGGAGAAAATTCCTGGTTTGCCCTTGGCTGGTTATTTTCATGTCTTAGAAACCTACATGGACGATATCGAAAATTTCTAACAGATAGTTTATGACCAGAAAAACTTTATATTATACCCAATTTCTGTTCTAGGTACTTTCTATTTTTTAATCAAAAAGTCCTTAGAACCTTTATCTCAACAGATTCCAATCTGCCATATAAATCAGGATTACGGGATTGCGAACACCGTGTACAAACACAAAAGTATCCCACAGCAATTTATCTTGAGTGTGCACATTCCTGCCTTTATTTTGGTTTCATTTCATTTCACTTGCTTAATTATTTTTCATAGCAGCCGCATGCAGCCGTACTCGTACATGGAGGAAAATTGCTACCTTTGCACAGATTTTTATGGACTACGGAATACATATATATACACATCACGATCAGTCAAGAGCCAGCTCAGCATATGGCAAAAATTCGACCAGACGACGATCGGATCGGCATGCAGACGAGTGCATAAACAAAACAAGAGAGAACGCTATAGTCGGGTGCCCCGACTATCAGATACCCGTTACTCAGGTAAAGGGAGTGCGAGGGAGATGGAGATAGAAACTTTGATCACGCATAACTTTTTAACGAATGGTCCGATTTGAAAAATTTCTTCTACATTTCGATAGGTATTGATAAACACAATAAAACTGCATTTTTACTTTTCCGAAATATTTAAATTTTTAAAATCGTATACAAGCGATTGTGGGCGTTAAAGGGGGCGTGGCACCTTTTTGAAACAAACTTGCGCTGCGTAGGAACTCCTAGAATCTGCATGCAAAATGCCAATCTTCTAGCTTTTATAGTTTCCGAGATCTCAGCGTTCATACGGACAGACAGACAGACGGACAGACGGACAGACGGAGAGACGGACAGACGGACAGACGGACAGACGGACATGGCTATATCGACTCGGCTAGTGACCCTGATCAAGAATATATATACTTTATAGGGTCGGAAACGCTTCCTTCTACCTGTTACATACTTTTGCACGAATACAATATACCCTTTTACTCTACGAGTAACGGGTATAATTAGGGATTAAAATAAAACACAAACAAAAAAGAAGCGAAATGCCTGCGGATCGCGCGTGCAGGCAGCCAGCTCGAAATCCAAAGCCAAAGCCACAGCCAAATCCAAATCGGAATCCCAATTTCGGGCCACAACCTCGTCCAGTAATAACCAGACCAGAGAGCCACCAGAATCGCGGCCCTATCCATGTCTCCTCCAACGAAAAACAAAAAAAAAACACATAAAAACAAAAACTGAAAAATCGCCAACAATCGCCGGGCGTAGAGTAACTTAATTTTCTGCTCACGTCTGCAGTTTCTGTAAGTGAAAAATTGTTCAGCTGCGCGAATGACAGCTGAATTATTATAAATCGATATGCTGGCCACTTGGAGATTCACGAGAAAAATATGGCAAAAAATGGGGGCTAGTCCGAGTCACAATCACAGGGCCTAAGGTGCGATACACCGTGAGAATACTCAAGTGTTTTTTTTTATTGAAAGCTTGCACTTCAAGAAATGTCAGATAAAACTATTAAAGAAACAAAGCAGAATTTTTAGTATGTACCATTTGACTAGATTTTGTAGGTTTATAATACGGATATTATAAAGAAATTATAATAAAACGTGTTAGAGCTGGATTGAAATGAGTTATAAATAATTAAATTATATACTTTAAAAGTATATTCTCTCACTGAATACTTTTTTTTTTTGACATAATATAAAACTTCCATAAATGTTTTTTAATTAACTTGTTTATAGTTATAAAATCTAGTCATAATTCTCAGTTATAATGCAAAGTTTTACATTATTTTTAATAGATTCTTAAATCGTGGGAGACTCTGAAAAAATATAGTTTCATACTTTGAGTCAATCTGCCGGCAAAAAGGCGAGCCCTTGGCTTGTTTTCCCCGCCTACCCCCTGGTACCCTCTTAATTAGCACATGTTGAAAAGGAAATCATTATGCTTGATAAAAATCACAAGTGTTGATTGCTGAAGAACGTCGCCGCTGACATGCAACAAGTGCGAGACAGGAAAAGTCGTTGCAGATCCGTGGTAGTTGTTGCTGTTGCTGCTGTTGTCGTTGCCTGGAAGTTGTTGCCACTTTTTAGATGGCAGTTGGTGGCAAGTTGCAGCAGCGGCTTTGGTAGAAAAACAGACGCTAAAATGGGCAAAACATGCGGTGCGAGGAGCGACTAAAGTTCGTTTATGTATCTGTCAGATACATTATGTACCCATGTGCCTATCTTTGGCCAGCGAGTGTCGCTGTTGCAGTTGCAGTATCTGCTGCTGCTCGCAAGTGCAAAAGAAAATATTTTTTAACGCTTTGGGCCGCGTACAGCAAACTAGAAAATGTTGCTGCTGGCAAAGCCGCGCATTCATGCGCGTAATCAAATTGTAATCACGGCTTCGACTTCGACTGCAGCAGGGAGCAGCAGCAGCAGCAACAGCAACAACAACTGCAGCAGCCACTACAACACCAGCAACAACAATTTCTTCTCTGTTGTTGCTGTTGTTAAGTGGAAATACTTGTTGCACAAATGCAATGCATGCTGCTGCTGTTGTTGCCCGTTGCCGCCGCTGTGTATCTGCATCTGTTGTCCGCGTACAGTGGCTGCTGACTATGGGCAACTGCTGTTTCACTGAAAATACAATTTTAAAGTAGATACCAATACTATCGAAACAACATGCATTATTTAAGGCAAAATTAAAAATCTATTTTATGCCCAATCAAATGAAAAAATAGAACAAACTAAAAAAATGCCACACAAAAGGCCTTAGGAAAGATGTATTAAAAATAAATTGTATTTACATAAAAGTATAAAATAGCTTGCTGTCCAATTAAATTGATTTTGCAATCTTTTGATATTGTTTTTATGTCAATTATCACTGTAGGTGCAGCAGCAAACGGCAATTGCATCTGCATTCTTTCCACTTTTCTTGCTGCCGCTGTTGTTGCTGCATTGCCTTGTGCAATTTATTAAATGAAAAATGCCGTTTTGCAGCTTTCCAAGTTGCTATACATGTACAGACCAGCGCATATAATGTGGGATATACATATATATATATATATGTATATAAATATATATAGATAGGTATATATCTAGATTCATACATGTGCTGGCATCTTTCGTTGCAAAAGCCAAATTGAATTTTATGCAAATTTTTAGCTCGTTTTGACTCGGATATAAATCGCCACATCTAATGCATAATGCCTGGCAGCACACGCATGCACGCCTCTCCTCTATTTCTCAGCTCTCGTTTCGATCGCCTGATTTGCGTTCTTTATGCAATTGGTCAATCCAGCGATTTATCGTACCAACCGCTCGATTGTTCGTTCTCGAATTAAAATGCCACAGGTGGAATTAGAACGCTACAATCTGGTTGAGAGAGGAGTACACAGAGAGAAAAAAAAGCTTCATAACGAGAAAAGACCAGTTAATTTGTCAACCTACTAAGATTGTGTAAGTAACTACTAGCTAATAAGTTTGATTAATTTCCACATGGGTTTTGATTCCCATCGCCAATATATGTTTATGGGTATTTTCCCTACCTATAAATACCTTAAATTATATATTTTTTCCTGTGCACATATTTATTTTTTATTATAATTTTTTGTGCTACTGATCGGATGGAGATACTCAAGTGCAGCCCCCGCCGCTGGCGCCACTCTGTCCGACTTATGACAGCGATCGCTTTCGCTAGGCCTTTTTGGCGGCGATTTGAGTTTATGTAAAACAAACGAGTTCGAGTCACTATCCCAACTGGTAGCCAACCGATTTTTCTGCTATTTTATACTTCAGTTTTTTCCCTGTGCTTTTTTGATTATTTATTTTTTGTAGCTCCTATGAATAGATCGAAAAAATGTCTCCAAACACGTTTTCTGTCCAAAAACGAACACAAAAAATATTCCACTGTGTCGCCGCCTTGTTTGTGGCTAAACAATTGGCCAAAAAAAAAATGGTAAAAAAATATGAGAAAATAAAGAAGAAGACTGCGGCGAAAAAATGCCAAATCGCATGGCCAAGTCAAGTCGTTGTTAACTTTTGTTTATACAAAAAAAAAAGAAGCAATACACCAACGAAAATCACAAAAAATACCGCCTGTCGAAATGCTTTACAAACAAGTGAAACATTTATTAAGTCAAATACTCTGTTCAATGGAAATTCCATTGGATTTGTCATGAATCCTTTGCGGGAAATGAATAGCTCTGAGACACGATATCGGGTTTGACAAGATATACCATTTATACAGACTACAGTAAAGGGTTTTTTATTTTCAGTTCAGATAGGATCAACTTTTAAATTTTATACATAACATTTTATGAAACGATCAAACATTTTCATTTAATTTTAGAAAACCTTAGAAAATGTGTGCTATAGTCGGCCCAAGCAATTATCGTTAGAATTTCAAGGGTATCGCTAATTCGACCTTGCGTACGCGTATTGGAATAGATATTTATTTTTTCTGTGATTTTTGTTGGCTATGTTCGAAACGTGGCGAGGCCTTAAAGGCCGCCCGAGGCCTGGCTCGCTTCGCTTTATTGTAGAAATTTATTTATGGTTTATTGGAATTTTTGCGCGCTACCGGCAGCAATTTTTAAAATTCAATAGCAACGCGTGTTGTAGACGGGGGATCGATAGACATGGAGGGGGCGATATATATGGCGAAAAGCGTATATAATTTTGGTGAACAAATTTGAGCGACGTGCAAAATACCAATAAAGGGAGTAAGTTTAAACGTTTTTGTTTGCACAATGCGAATGGTGAAACCATGTTGGAATTGTGGAACTATATGGGGAAATGTATTGAACAGATAGCACAAACTCTTAAAGAAATCGACGAAAATTATAAAACATTGTGCTAAACAAAGTAAAGAAGTTATTTTCTAACTTACCAATTAAAAACGCATCAGGGATGAACACTTCAAATCTAAATAACTTTTATGAGTTAATAACCTCTTAAACAGTGTATAAGATTTTGTATCAGGCCATCAGGGGCTTTATTTAAGAGAAATTAATCGTCTCAAACACATAATATAAAAAATAGGACAAATAAAATTTAACGACGTTACTAAATCCCAGAAAATCCTTCAGATTTCAAATGTCTGTAACCCTGAAATCGAAACGCACATAGATCGTTGCTTTGTTGCCCACTGGCAGACATTCCTACGACATGTGTGCATATATAATCTACTTGATGCATAACCCTAGCAAATGCGCAGATGTTTCGTTTCATTTTCAAAGGCGGGCGACGGGGACAGGGGAAAATGCTGAAATTCCACCAGGCTTAATTCAGTGAAACATTTTCAACAATGTCCATGCAATTTGAAACAAACAAAGGGAATGTTTGTGTTAATTGAAAGCGTGAAGCGCACACAGCCTCACACGAACTGAAACAATACGGCGCAAACAGATATAAATGCACAAAAAAAAATTGAGATGTATGATCATTGTATTTAACCATTTTACATATCATTTCAGATATGTAAAAGAACTTTTTGAGATTTTTGGTGAAAGAATAGCACAAAATGATTAATTGTAAGGTCAGTTGTTTTCAAACACGGTAATAACAATCTTAAGCTTAATAAAACATATTTTTTATTAAATGTAGAATTGATATTGATTTATTATTTCTCAAATAGGAAAATGATCTCGAACTTTTTTTCAGTGTGAAAACCAAAAGATTGAACTGCGAGAGAGGGCGAAGAATTTCAGAAATCAATTATTTCGAAACTGCAAAAATTCCTACGTACATTTTGCAATTGTTTATGGGCAAAGCGACAGACAAAGATGGAGAATTTGGTGGGGCAAAGGCGAGAGCGAGAGGCAAGACAAAAAATGTGAGCGAACGGCAAACTAAAATGTATCTATGAGATACATGGCCTGATCACAACGATCCCGCTCGCTCTCGTCTGGCTCTCTCGCACTCATTACGTATGAGTTTGTTGGTTTTGGTTTCCTTTTTTTTTGCAGATCATTCGCGGAGCTTTATTTAACTTTTGCTCTCTCGTTTTTCCCGTCTTTTTTTTTGCCTTTACAATCCATTTTTTGTTTGTTGCCACTCTCAGTTCAGTTCAGTTATATTTGGAGTCTTAATCATTGAATCGGAATGTTTACTCCAAGTTTTTTCCCCGTTCCGTTTTGTTTTGCCTGTTGCCGTTGTGTTGCCTTGTTTAAAATATGTAATTTATTTCGCTGCTGCTTCTTGGCTGTTTTTGTTTCTTTTTGCCTCCACTGATCGCATTCCTTTGCACACACACACAACACACAGCTGCAGCACGCACCTTTTCTTTCCGGTTCAAGAGCGCTTCGGAATTGGAATTTATATGGGTTTTTTCAGCTTGTTTCCCCAAGCTTCCTGAATAAGCGAGCTGCCCTCTCACATGTACTTTTATAAGCATGCAATTTGTAAAAAAAAACATTTGTAAGTTCCCAAGGAAATAAATAGACTTCAGATAAATAAATAGATCCATTTTTACAGGTTCTCGGAAAATAATTATATTCTTATTAGCCAGGAATATCACTATTTCAGAATGAACAATTTATTTAAAGACAAAACAAAAATTTTGAATCTATCGTATGGATTTCATAAGTTTTTTGAAGAGTTTATGCTTCTTAAAATCAATTTGAGAATTTCTTATTTTCGACCAACTAACGACAATTGATAACAATTTTTATATCTGATCTGCAAGCCTTTTTCAGATTTTTCACA
Source organism: Drosophila fuyamai (assembly GCA_018153365.1). Classification (NCBI taxonomy): domain Eukaryota; kingdom Metazoa; phylum Arthropoda; class Insecta; order Diptera; family Drosophilidae; genus Drosophila; species Drosophila fuyamai. The sequence continues at coordinate 5,009,177 of JAECXW010000116.1, read as the reverse complement.
TTTTAGATTCCCATTTTAGGGCCACTTACCAATCTCTGGGATCCAACCAGGTGGTCTTCTTGTTGATGTGGTCTATGTAGTAGGTCTTGCCATCGAAATCCTTGGCAATATCCCAACCATCTGGAAGTGGGAAATCGCTGTGGTGTTGTTGCTGTTGTGGATGATGGTGGTGGTGGTGTTGTTGCTGCTGCTGCTGCGTGTGTTGTTGCTGGTGGGGCCGCAGGTGGTGGGGATGCAGGTGATTCTGCGATTGCGAAGCGGTCTGTTGCAGATTCGGCATCTTAATTTTTCTCTCTGTACTTTGGGAGTCTGAGAAAACTATATACTTTTCACCCGACGCGCGCTTTTTCTTTTTTTGCTATCTACTTCAGCCTATTTTTTTGGGGGTTTCTCTTTGCGCTGTTTACATTAGCAAAGACATTTTTATTCCGTTTCTTTCTTTTCTTTCACTCCGGCGATAATGGAGACAAACACATAAACACACACGCGCGCGAGGGAGAGCGGGAGAGCGCGGGCGCGCTCTCAATTATTTATTTATTTTTTTCGTAACTGCATTCCATTCCAGCCACAAACACACACACATTTGTATACAGATGGATACAAGCACACGATCACTGCTCACAGTCACTGCTTCTTCTTTCCATTTCTTGTTGTTGTTGCCGTTGTAATCGTTTGGGCTCCTTTTTTTTGCCTAATTGAACTAATTAACGAGGAATTTAACTCTCAGCTTTTCTCTTATTCACGATCACAAAATCACCGAAAATCCGACTTTTTGGTTCAGAAAAAAATATTTGACTCAATGAGTTTTGTTTGGCTCGCGCCGTTACCGATCACTTCGGTTCCGGAATTTCTTAGAGCAGAAACACGAGCAGCGCAGTTTGATAACCGTCCGATTTGGAATTTGTTTTTCCAATGCCAGTGTGACCGCAGAAAGGTAACAAGAAGATACCGCCGGGCTCCGAAAAATATACTTTTTTTTGTTATTTTAAAATATACCATTAATATATCCTAGTTTTCAACCAGAAATGTTAATTTACGTATTTTTCTAACAGAAATGTTAGGATGCAACGTTTTTTTTATACCATTTTTAAATGTTTAAATGTTGAGAAAAATGTATATTTATTAATTTTATAATTCTTTTAAGATTCTTTTATTATTATTTTTCATTTCGATCTGAACAAGCTGAATGCGAAACAATGTATTCCTGTTCACTAAACAAACAATGTAGATTAGATGTACATCAGAGTATCGATTTTCGTTTATTGACGCTTTATTTTAGGGGATCGTTACTCTTTATAACATAAGTATTAAGAAAAACCGACTTTCTGTTTTGAAAAAAGTTGAGAAATGTTATTCCGCTATTAGTTTTTAATTAAATTACTCTCTAAAAAAACATTAAATATTTTCTCATTCTCTTTATTTTTTACAAATTTACGACTCTAAAATATAGTAATAATAAAATGTACCAATATACTTTTGCTACTTTTCGGTCAATTTCGGCTGAGCAATATTCAAAAAGATTCAAATATTGCTCGGTCATACATAGCAAACATCGGTAATCGATTTTTAAAATCGTAACCAAAACCGGTTCCGTTAGCTGTAGTTATTGTTAATTCGCACTGTTAACTAGTGTCAGTTATTCGTCCTGTGCTGGCTCTTCAAAAATCGGTTTATTTAAAAAAGTCTATTACTACAAGAAAGGAAGCTGATCAAGTTTATATACCCTTGCAGTTATTACATATCGACCACATTTCGATTTCTATGCATTTGTTTCTAAAAACAATGAAGCTATGTCGATTTTGCGCTGCATTTTGCACTTGTTTCTAAGGCAGCTATATGATATTGTTGTTCGATTTTAATTTATTTAAATATTATTCAATAATATTTAAATAAAACCAAATCCCAAAGAACAAAAAATAATTAAAAACTACAAAATTCTAATTTTCTTAAAATTTTTTTCCGATTGCTCCTAAGGGAGCTATATGATATAGTCGCCCAATCATGGTAGTTCCGACTTATATACTACCTGCAATAGAAAGACAACTTTTGGGAAGGTTTCAAGCAGATAACTTTAAAACTGAGGGACTAGTTTGCGTAGAAACGGACGGACAGACGGACATGGCTAGATCGACTCTCCTGGTGATGCTGATCAAGAATATATATACTTTATAGGGTCGGAAATGTCTCCTTCACTGCGTTGCAAACTTTTGACAGAGATTTTAATACCCTCTGCAAGGGTATAAAAATGGCTAATAAGGCAATATTTATAGAATTTGCCTCCAACAAGGTATTTAAAAGCGATGAAAATGAAAGAAAGGTAATTTGTTTTTAAATATTGAATGTAGTTTGTATTGGATTAAACACAAATAACTTGTTTTTTTTATGTATTTATCTGTGTTTGGCCCATATGTGCATTATTTTATTTATTTGGTGCGTATTAAGACAAAATCTTTCAATACATAAGTAAATTAAAAGAAAACTACGGGTCGGATTGTTTTGTACTTTTGATATTGTATTTGCATTTAAAGTATTTGTAAAAATCGAGTCAACAAGACTAACACAGCTTCAGCTCAAGACACGTGCAATTTCATAAACATTGTATATTAAAACGAAGTGAACTAGGAAAATAAGGAGAAATACCTTCCCTCCGCTCGTGTTATGTCAACTCTTTGGATAGACTAACACGAAAACCTAACTAATCGGTAAATTACACATAAATTAATCATATCGGTCAACAACTACAACTAAATATTAGTTAATAGCGGATAAAGAGCGCCCCATAAACTATGTACACTATGTCCCGGTTCCGTTTCCGTTTCCGTTTTCGCATCCATTTCCGCTCCCCGGTTCTGGGACCTTAGATTAGCGATCTCAAATACCAAATCTCAGGCGAGAACGGGGGCACTGCAGCCATTGTTCAGGCGATATTCGGCATAGACCAGTCCGGTGTTGTGCCAATGATAGAAGGCCGCCACGATGATCAAATGCCACCAGTTGTGCGAGTGGCCCACGAAGTCCACCTTTCCGGTGAACCAGCGCTCCGGGATCTTGGCCGCGTAGAAAACGAACGCGACGAGGCAGAGCAGGTACATGACAACAATGCGGGGCACCATCAGCTGAAAAAAATGGGAGACGGTAAGTTAACTCAATAATTTGTTAATTTGTTTGAAATTATAACATATACAAAATTATAATTTCAAGTATTATATATTTACATCTTTAAAAGCATCAATCAAAATCCCTAGTTATTTGTTTTTCTTTTTAGTTAATTAATGAAAATCAGAAGTTATTTATGTTTGTCTTTAGTTAATTGCAAATTCATATTAATCATTTCAACATTTTAAACTACATTATATAAGAATTTAGTAGCTCTTACAAATGCAAAAACCTTTCATGTTACATATACATATTTGATAAAACAAATAAAACTTTTCTTTGACTATTTTTTAAAACTAAACAGTAGTTGAAGTGTTTTTTTCCTGTCTGGAGTGCAACATGCGTTCTTCAATTACTTGTGGTACCTACCCTGACCAGCTCGTTCTCCAGGCCGCCCATCGCCACCGCCCAGTGACCAAGCGGAATGATTCCATAGGCGGACCACAACAGGAGCACCGCCACCTTGCCGTTCATGGAGACATTCAACCGGGGAATCTGCACGGCGATTGCCAGGGCGAACATCCCCAAGGCGATCGTGGAGTACAGGGTGCGCAGGAAGGTGTGGCACCAGAAGGCGTAGTACATTCCGCTGATGTAGATGGCCACCAGGGACAGCGAGATGCCCAGGAAGTCGACCGATAGGAAGAGCTCGTAGTGCTCCTCCGATTTGCAGGAGAATATGTGGTATATGGCGGACATCAGCATGCAGAGGCAGAAGCAGACCAGCAGACAGACGACCAGGACTTGGTCGGTCAAAGAGGCGTGCAGGCGCAGGAATTGCAGATCGAAGATCGTCAGGCCGACGAACAGGATGCACCCGGCCAGATGGCTCCAGATATTGATCTACAAAAATGGGAATTTACAATTTAATCACTTCAAATTAATGATATAAGTAAACAGGAAGTTTCCCCGTGTAAACTAACATTGTTTTAAACTTAACAAGAAAGGAAGCAAACTTCTGCAAGTCGAAGTTTATATACCCTTGCAGTTATTACAAAACAATGAGCTCAAAGAAGTTTGGTCGAATCGAATTTTTGAAATTCGAACACTTTTTTTTGCCCACCTTTAATACGGAAAATACGGAATCTTTGAAAATTTACAACTTTTTCGAAAACATATTAAAGTTGACTTTTTTTTAAACTGAAAATATGACCATGTTTTCTTATCTCCTAACAAGTAACAATAAAAAAAAACCGTTTGCCCACCTCTTAAAACAGGCAATTTTAACATAAATCGTGTGCAAACATATTTTTGTAAAAATGCTATTTTAAAAGACTTTTGCTCAGCCAAACGCGCAGAATCTATAAAATTCGTGCTTATGAAATATTTTTATTTTATTTTATTGCAATCACTAGTTATCAGGCCAATTTGATTGAAGTTTGACATAAAAATTAACCATATGATTTCTTTTCGCTTTCATAAAAAATTATAGATTAAATTTCTGGAATAATTGGGCAAAATAAGTTTTGTTTTCCCAACATCTGGTTTATTTGTATGTCAAATTATAATCATGTTAAGAAATCTAAACGCACATGGCGCGGTTTTTATAAAAGCGAAAAAGAAACCATAACTGATAACAAGGATTCCAGTTCAATAAAACACTTCACAAACACCAAAGTCATGGCATTTCCGATCAATCAGTTATAGGGCGGCAAGGGGATATAGTCGGTCGATCCTTATGAAATTTCGTAGATCGAATTAGTTAGACAAATATAAAACCCATAGAAAATCCCAACTTCCTAACTTTACAAACACCAAAGTTATGGCAGTTCCGATCAATCAGTTATATGGCAGCTATAAGATATAGTCGGCCGATCCCGGCCGTTCCGACTTATATACTGCGTGCAAAGGAAAGAAGGGTGTGTGCAAAGTTTCAATTCGATATCTTTAAAACTGAGAGACTAGTTCGCGTAGAAACAGACAGACGCACAGGCAGACGGACAGACAGACGGACAGACAAGCGGACAGACAGACGGACAGACAGACGGACAGACGGACATGGCTATATCAACTCAGGAGGTGATCCTGATCAAGAATATATATACTTTATAGGGTCGGAGATGATTCCTTCACTGCGTTGCACACTTTTGACCAAAATTATAATACCCTCTGCAAGGGTATAAAAATAACTGAATCTGAAATCTGGGAATCTGTTAAATGGAAAAGATTATGTCAGTATGCCAATCTTATTTGCGAGATCTATATGATTTGTATACAATCTTAAAACATATAATTTCTCCAAAAATGTCAGTAAATGTTTCAAAACGCTTAAGTTGTGTTGATTTGCCTGTTATTTAATGATCATTCTAAGGCATCTATATGATATAGTCTTAAAATTTTTATAAAATTAAAACTATTATTCTGAGATTGCTAAAATTTACTATATCTTGGAGTATATGGAAATATTTTAGGAAACGACAAAGTTATAGTTACGAACTGACGGAAGATGTATTCGAATCGCCTGATATAACAATGAAGCTAGGTCGATTTTACTCTCAAGTTTTCGGTCATTTCTATGAAAGCTATATGATATTATTGTCCGATTTCAATAAAAATTAAAACGTAAATCTAAAATATTCAAGATTTACTATATCTTGAAGTATATTTATTTAAATTATTAAACATCGAAGTAATAATTTTTTTGTCATTTATTTCATATAATTGTTCCGATTGTTCCTATGGGAGCTATATGATACTGTCATCCGATTTTAATAAAATTAAAACCGTAATCCTGAAGAACAAAAAAAAAACATTAAAACAACAAAGTTATATTTAAAAAAAACAAAATTTTCCGATTCTTCCTATGGGAGCTATAAGATATAGTCGCCCGATCCGGCTCGTTCCGTCTTATATACTACCTGCAATAGAAAGACAAGTTTTGCGAAAGTTTCAAGCAGATAGCTTTAAAACTAAGGGACTAGTTTGCGTAGAAACGGACGGACAGACGGACGGACATGGCTAGATCGACTCTCCTGGTGATGCTGATCAAGAATATATATACTTTATAGGGTCGGAAATGTCTCTTTCTCTGCGTTGCAAACTTTTGACTGAAATTATAATACCCTCTGCAAGGGTATAAAAATATGATCTTAAAGAAGTTCATTACTATATTACTAAATAAGATTAATTATTTTTAAGTTTATATGATAGTTTGTTTTTAACTTTTTAAAAATGGTCGAAAGTTCAAAATAATTATACCCTTGCAGAGGGTATTATAATTTTGGTCAAAAGTGTGCAACGCAGTGAAGGAGACATCTCCGACCCTATAAAGTATATATATTCTTGATCAGGATCACCTCCTGAGTTGATATAAGCATGTCCGTCTGTCCGTCTGTCCGTCTGTCCGTCTGTCTGTCCGTCTGTCTGTTTCTACGCGAACTAGTCTCTCAGTTTTAAAGATATCAAATTGAAACTTTGCACACACCCTTCTTTCCTTTGCACGCAGTATATAAGTCGGAACGGCCGGGATCGGCCGACTATATCCTATAGCTGCAATATAACTGAACGATAGGAAATGCCATAACTTTGGTGTTTGTAAAGTTAGGAAGTTGGGATTTTCTATGGCTTTTTTATTTGGCCAATCAATTCGACCTACCAAATTTCATAAGGATCGGCCGACTATATCCTATAGCTCCCATATAACTATAGGAGATACCATAACTTTGGTGTTTATAAAGTTAGGAAGTTGGGATTTTCTATGAGTTTTATATTTGGCCAATCAATCCGACCTACCAAATTTTATAGGGATCGGCCGACTATATCCAATAGCTGGCATATAACTGAACGATTGAAAATGCCATAACTTTGGTGTTTTTTAAGTTAGGAAGTTGGGATTTTTATGAGTATTTAGAATGCATTATATGAATAATTTTGGAGAATATTATTTACAGAATATTCTGCAAGGGTATATCAACTTCGGCTCCGCCCGAAGTTAGTTTTCCTTTCTTGTTTTTAATTAATAATGATTTTTTTAAATATTAGGATCGGTTTGATTTTCATAACAGGATTATTTTAAAGAAAATCGAGGTACTATTTTTGTCTTATTTTCCCGTTTTATTGAATGCATTCACTTTAAGTTTAACACCAAGACAGGTTAATTTATTTTTACAAAATAAAGATCTTTAAAATATCTTTTTAATAAGAAAATGTCAAAAATAAAAAATGATCGATTATTAACTGTTGTAAACATAAAACCGTTTTGGAAACCTAAATTATATAATTATTGTCCGGGTTCTTACCGTCTCATTGGTCCACCAGAAAATGCTCTGCAGGCACAACTTGTTGGATAGGAATGTGCGATAGCCGCGTCGGATGTAAGGGTTGAACTTTAAGTGACTGGGGGCCTGCATCGAAAAAACAATTGAATAAACATTTCAAGTAAATACATTTTTCCAAGTCCATAAGACATGCAAATCGAATGCGCAGCATTGAAAACAAAACAATGAAGACAAAACAAAATAGATACGACAAAACAAATGGAGAACATCTTTTGGCACTGGCATCCCGCCCAATTTAAAGCGAAAAAGCTTTTCACTTGGTTCAATTAAAAATAAATAAAACTAATTAATACAATTCTTTTAGTTTGGCATCTTGAAGAGAAATGTTTAAATTGTAAAAAACTATGTACGTACGTTGTTTACATTCTTTCATGTGATTAAGGTTTTCTTTGTTTATTTGGTATTTTTAACATTTCTAATCGTTTTTAGGTTAAGTAGAATTAGTTCCTTCCATTTAAAATAATAATATTTCTCTAAATCGTATTGGTAAATTAATTATTACCTTTATATCGGAAGCAATTATTAATTGAAAACCAGTTGAAGACTGGTTTGAAATTCCTCAAGAATTGGTTCAAAATAACGATAATGGTTGCAAGAGTATTTCAGAAACATGGTTTAAAAATTCCCAGAAATTCGACTCGATACTCGATCCCAAAGCGGTTCGGGAGTTACCTTGGGGATTTTCACAGACTTGTAACCTACACCTCCGAAAAAACAGTAGCTTCTTTTTATTTGCCACCGCTCTTCAAATATTAAATGCTCGCTGCCCGTAGAGCTTTTTATTTGTTGCTGGTCGACCTTGATTCAGTTGGCATTTGGTTGGGTTTGTCTAATTGTATTATTTTGCAATTGTTGCCAACTCGTGGATTTCACATATTTTAACGTTTTGGCCATTTTACAGCGAGCAATCGGTTATTATTTGCGCATATGAAGACAACAATGAGCCAAACCCAGAGTTTAAAAACCATGTAAATCGAAGGTACCCCATAGGTTGTTAAATGATTTTATTTTGCCTACGGCCTGAACCCGTATTTGCCCCTGATTGTGGCTTTTTGTCAATTCGCCAAATACAATTTGCGATCAATTAAAATTCGCTGCGCGACAATTGCCACCAAATTGACCCCCAAGATCGCGTGGGTTAACTCACATCATCGAAATTGCACAGCCATTTGAATTTGGACAACTTCTCGTCGTAGTTGGGTCCATGACCCAGAATATTGGGCTCCTCGTCGGACGGAAATTGATGCGATGCGTCCGTATTATCCGTTACCAGTTGACCATCGATCTAAAAAGAGATTTGCCAAAAAAAAGGAAATGTTAAAACTAGAAACCTTTATCGATTAGCTGCCGCACCGGCTCAAAACTCATTTGAATTGAGGACAAGAACAGATAAACGTATACATTTATATATGCTTCTCAGATTCTTCCGCCTTATGAACAGACGTTGGCAACTGGCCGTTTTCGTTTTATATTTAGCCACCAACAGCAACTGCAGTCGAAAATTGATTTGTTTGCTGTTTTTATTATTATCTTTTCTGCGGTTCCTGCTATTTCAGTTGTTGTTGTTGTTTTGATCTGGGGTTTTTGGTTTCGGATTAGCGTGTAAACAACTAACAAACGAGCGTTGCAAAAATGCAATAAAAACAACCAATGACCAACAACAACCCCATAAGCGAACAGCAATAACAACAACTGTAAAGGGGGCTTGACTGTAATTTGTTTATCCAGCTTCTAAATCTAATGCATAACAACAACAACAACAACAACAGCAAGTGTGGGAGGGCAAGTGCAAGTGCAAATGCAAGTATCTTATCCAATTTGATGACGTTTTGTTTACAATCAAAGTTTGGACGGGCCCATAAATGTACTAAGAAAGCTATAATATAGTTTTATTACTTCCAAAATTAGCTATTAGCTATTAAAATAAATTTATAAAAATAGAAGAGGTAACAATTTTATTCCACTATTAATTCTTTGCAAGATCGAGTATGTATTTCTTACACTTATTTACAATAATCCGTTTACTCCATACAATCATTCAACAATTGCTAAGTAAAATGCTAAATGGTAGGTACATTTAAGCACTTGCATTTTGCATAATAATACCTTTTTTCAACACTTAACTCACGGTACTAGGAGTCATTAAAAAGGTTATTCAAAATTGCTTTCTCCGCCTATTTGTAAATAATTATACAAGTGAGTAAATGTTTTTTTGTCTGGCTATTAAAAATGGATATGTTCAGGTAATTGAATTGCTCAATTGTCACATAATTTTTCGAGAGGGGGTATGGCATATATTGTAAATTATACCACAAATTTATTTAAGAGATAAAGACAAGTTTTTTGGAATTTTAAATAAGAACAAAGAAATTGTAATTTAACATTGTTTAATAAAAATAAAATATTATGTTACTTCTCGATATTCTAATTAGTAATCACTAATTGAATTTAATAAAATTGTGCACGAGCTCGAAAACTTGACATTGTAACTTATTAAATATTTTCGAACAAACACTCCATGAAAATATTCCTTATTTCAGCATGCTGAGATAATTGTCAGCAAATAGAAAATATAATGGAATGCCATCGATAAACAGGATGTTACATTCATTAATTAGGCATTGACGTAGTTTAGCCATTTGTTTGCTTTGTTGCAATGCACACTTTAGGTTTCCAGAGTTTGTAACCCAGCTTACATCTTTCTTTTTGCTGCCGCGAATAATGCACTTTAGTTCGGTTGTCGTTGTGGTAACAATTGTGGTTTCCATTTTGTGAACTTATCTCCAAGTTAATATATTTGGAATCAAATTGGGAAGCCTAAACCTTTGGCAATGGTTTGTGTTTTGAGTTTTTCGTTTTTATAAATTTCCTCAATTCTTTAATATATTTCAACACACGTAAGACTCAAAAACGAGGGCTTTCAAAACAACGTTTTCCAAGTTTTTCGCGACTCCTTGAGGAGTTTTTCAACTGAGCGCGGAATAATAGTAAACCGTTGCGATTGCTCACTAGTTGGCAACTAAAAACCCCTTGTTGGGGCCAATGAAGTGAATCGAAAAAGCTTGTGGAAAAGCTTTCTATAATTTCGCAGCAGCCGAGAGCGACATTTCGATTGCTGAATGTTTTGAGAGTCAAAAAACTGACCAATCTTTTCACTTGGGAGAGCCATATTTTTCACAGACAGTTATGCTGAAATTATGCGAAATTTCGTGGCTGATGAGCTTTCGCTTCTTGTGCAAGCGGCCTCTTTTGGTCAAGTCAGGTTGATTATCGGGTACACTAAAAAATCTTTAAACGAGATTTTTCTATATGAACATTTGTTATACTATTGTAAAAGTTTTTACGTTTTCAAAGCAATAACAGATGAGACAATATGCGAACTACTAGGTCTTTTAAAAATATAGAAAATTAATTAATAATTGCTGTGTTTTTGTTAATTATTTGGCTAAATATGTTGTTAATAAAATTTTAGTAGAGTTGAATTATTTAAAAAATTAATTAGTATACTTGAATTTTTAAGTTAGTTTTTTATAAGTGGCGATGTACATTTATTTTTTGCGAGTGTACCATGTGTGTTTTCAATTAAGACAAGCCCCCTTATTATATAACATATCGAGTTGATGATCGGTCGCCCAATGAGAACCCTTTGGCAAACAAAAATTGCACAATTTTGAATGCTCGAGCTTTTCTCTCGAATTCGCATTAATTGTTTACACGATCACAAAACACGGATGCATGATTTGTTTTTACCGCTGCTGGGAGACGTAAATAAAAACCGAAACATATCTGAAAATTGAGCCCAAAAACCAGTTTTGCCTTTCGTCGAAGTTCAGGAATTCCGCATGGGGACTTTCGCAAGGCACCTTGGTCATGTGTAAACATAATGCATAACAAGATATCGGTGTGGCAAGCTCTAATCGGTTACAAATAAGCCCAACTTGACCTTGGCTCCATTTGACGGAGATCTAGTGGGCTAGCCCAGGGGCTATGGCGAAAATCGCCTACTCTGCCACTTTTGTGTAAGGTTAAATCGAAATCTTCAGCTTTTCGTATGACTATTTATTTGGCGTTTCACAGCTGAGACTTGAATGCAAAGCGATGCACGTGCCGTTTGGCAGACTTTGAAAACAGGAGCGGATCTGAATATGGAGCCATTGCAATTTCCGGTTCCATTATGATCAGTCTGCAGTTTAGGAACTCTTAAAAACTAAAAATGAATAAAGTTTGGAATAATTTATATTTCAGTCATGCAAACTCATAAAACTTATAATAAGGCTTTCAAAATTAAAAAAAAACTCTTAACTAAAAATAAATAAATAACTGTTTTTTTTGAGTTTTTATATTTGTTAAATTTTGCATAAATATTTGTTTTGAATAAAAATATTAGGGTGAAGAGTTTCAATAGATATAAGAAAACATTTGGTAAAATTCAGCATATTTTGGCGATTTTAACAGCAGTCTTTTTTGTCTTTTATAATTTAAAACCCGGCTTACTGAACTAACGATGAGTCAAATTTAAAATAATTTAAGCCGATCTAATACTGTTAAGTTATACAATATAAATATTTTTATTTGTGTGATCATATATATAAGTCTCAAGACCCCGCCATTTCCGAACCGCTACCGTGTGAAGTTCGCTTTGCTTAACAAAAATAAACCGACTTACCCAACAGTTGCCTGCGGAATCCTTCCTAGATTTTCGGAGGTAGCAGGTGGACGTTTCGACCTCCAGCTCTGTTTCTTCCAAGATCTCGCGGGGTCGGGGACTCATGGCGACTCGGGGGCCTAATGGAATTTACAGAAATTCGACTCGGTTAGATATCGTCTGTCCGAGTAAACATTTAAGCTGCGATCGCCAGTTGGACGCCGGCATGCTATGCACCCTTCCCCATTTCGCAGAAGAGTGCGAAAATCGAATCGAGCTCCTAAACAAAAGACTGCTCGAATGGTGCCAATTGGGGAGCGTGTTGCCAGGTTGGAGTCGATAAAGAAAGCGTGCTTCGCTCTCTCCGTGGCCTCTCTTTTTTCACTCTTTATCGCTGGGCTTTCGTCCGAGCTTAATCGATTATAGCTGGAAGAAACCTTTCCTAAAAAAGGTCTCAAAAATTGAACTTTATTTATTCCAGTATACGTATGTATGTATGTATACTGAGAGGAGCTGCTTTGTTTTTGAGAATAGCTTCGTTGAGAAGGGTAAACTTTATGATTTAAGAAAGTAACCAAAACATGTTTTTTTTTAAATTTCCAAAAAAAAACTCTTTGAATACCTATATTTTACATTACATAATATAAATCTATCTTTACGTTTTACATACATATATGTATGTGCAAATCAGAAAACAACGTCTATTTTCACTGATCTAACTAGCAATTATAAAAAGGAATAATTATAATTCATTAAATGTGAATGAAAAATGTTGTATTTTAATTATCCAATTGACTATAAAATTGTTTTCTGTGTGCTTAACCAGTAGCGTTTGTTTCCACGACTGCAATTTTGAATTTCTTTCTTTTATAGAACAGCATTTCTCTCACAAAACCGTTTGCATAATCGAAATTTCTAAAATTTCCAGGTCATTCAACGGCAGCTTTCGCAGCACGTGTCAAGCCAACAATTGCACTTGTAAATTGACAGCCTTAAGGGCACAGATAACCTTCAATTGATTTTGATTTACTTTAGTTTAACTTGGCCACACACGGAATTGGGATTGGAATTTCACTTTGAGCTGATGAGTTCTCGCGAACAACCTCTCGCAACGCGGCAAAATATCAACTGAAAATTTTAAAAGACCTCGAGTGTGGTACGTTAAGAGTAAAGAGAAAAAAGTAGCTTCTAAGAGAAGAGAGACGGGTTTTCAAGAGAGTGATCTTGGCAAAAGCTCGGCGAAACTTTGATCTCAGCGAACATGGTTCTTTTTATATTCAGTACTGTATTTGTATTAATTAAATGCTAATTTTGCACATGCTGCGGCTGTTGCCGCCATCGGAGATTTTACACTGGAACTTTAAAAGCACTTCCTGAACATTTTAATTTTTTTGGTCATTGCCCTTTAAAGATTTCGTCCTAAAAGTTAAATTAAAAACGTTAGGGGATACCGAAATTTACATAATCTTCTGAAAAAATATATAATTTCTTGAATATTTTTATTTGTGAACATTTTTGCTTTTATGCCAACACACTCAGACCTTTTATAAAATCGGCTCTTAGCAAATGCCCTCGCATTGACCGAGTTAACAAATTTCCTTGCTTTTAGCATCATTAAACCCTCTCACCCCACAAAAACCATTAAAAAGTTTAATTATTGACCTAAGAAAGCTGTCACTTGCCATTGTCGTGCCAAGATAGCCGTGTTCTAAACAAAATCAGTTAGCGACTCGTTTCAAAGTCCACATGATGCTGTCCAATTAAAAAGTTGTTGCACACAGTAAGAATATAATTCGAAATTAGACTTACTGGCAGATGGCTCAATAAAACTTATCAACCAACTCATCCATATCTTTACAGCATGATAATTAACCAAATTAGCTGAATAAGCGTTAATTTTTTTTGTGTTGTACCCAAATTTGGCTATAGTACAGTGTTGATAAACTTGGTGAGCTTTGAAAACAAAAGGAAAGTATTAATATTAAATAATGAGCAGCATCATCTATTTAGTAATTTATCAACTTTATACGAAGGGAACTCAACATCAATAAAATAGTTTATTAGGTACTACCAAATTTAAAATTATTTTCAAAACATAAATTTGATGGAAAAATTCCAAATTAAAAAAAAATTTATTACATAAATTAATTCTGGGCAACAAAAATTAAAATTTTTTGTTTTGGTACAAGCGATGAGAAAAAAAATTGTAGAAACCCTATTTGTTGTCAAACCGCATTCATTACATTTTATTTAAAAAAAGCAAGTGTGGCTGAAAGCCCTACCTTTCTCTACTTTGGCGCTTGAATCTTAAATTGAATTTTTGCAATTTTTATTTTTCCGGTTCTTTAAATATAATATAATAATAATAATAATTTTTCCAGCTGATTTTTATTTGTAGTTTTGTTTTTCTTTGTATTTAAACTTATTATGTTGATGCTGTTGTTGGTAGCTGTCTAGCTTTTAATGTTTAATGCTTACATAATTTTTCAGTAATTATTATTAAATTATTTCCGTTTATGCTGTTCTGTTTCTGTTCGGTCAAAACACACTTATTCCCAGTCCGCCACCAATCTGCCAGTTTTCGCTCCAGCTGCTGCTGATGTTGTCGCTGCAAGGCCTCCGGTCCGCTGGCGGTTGCCGCTGCTGTTGGTACCGCTCCCAATTTTGCCGTTTCTAATGCTAATGCCGCTGCGGAGGCGGTAGCAGCGACAGCGACTGCAAAGGTGTCGGGGGCAGCTGCTGATCTTGTTGCTGCTGCTGCTACTGTTGCTGCCGCTGCTGCTGCTGCAGTTTCTGATGTTGAAGTTGCTGCGGCTGCAGTTGCTGATGTTGCTGTGGCGATTGTTGGTGTTGTGGTTGTTGCTGCTGTGGCCGCAGTTCCTGCTGATATTGTGGTTATTGTTGTGGTCAACCGCACGGCGGCCATTGCCATTAACAATGCCGCGGCTGCAGCTCCTCTTCATCTGATTCTGACTATTGTAAACTGTTGATGTTATCTTTGTTGCTGTTGCTGTTGCTTTTACTGTTGTTGTTGCTTCTGCTGTTGCATTTGCATTTGCATCTGCTTTTACTGCTGCTGTTGTTGATGTTGAATTTGCTGATTCTGTTGGACTGCTGCAATCTGGAACGCATCACATAGCATACTTTCTAGTCCACTCTCGTGCCAGCTCATTGTATTTTTCCCGATCGGTTTTATATATTCTGGCAATCTCTGGAACAAGCGGATCGTCTGGATTGGGATCACAGAGTAGAGAGCAAATTGATAATAAGACTGAAAGAGAAAAGAATTATCATTAGTTTCGATGTCATTTCTAAGCATAAGGTTCACTCACCTTTTGAAATAGTTAATGCTGGCGACCACTGAGATCTTAATATATCGAGACAAATCGATCCATTGCTGTTAATGTTTGGATGGTATATGCGCGTTGTAAAAGCCACTTTAGGTGGTTTAAAGGGATAGTCTGTTGGAAAATGTATAGTTAAGAAGAATACACCTCCTTGATAAGGGCTGTCCGGCTGAAAGAAAATAAAATGAATGAAGATTAGAAAATTTAAGCAAGCTAGTTGATAATTCAACAAATTTACTTGTCTTTAGGAATATGGAGTGGGTTCAATTGACAAATGAAGTGACCGATATAATTAATACATTTTAATACATTTACTCACATTTTCATTTAAAATAATAAATGTTTTGATGTTTCCGAATCAAACAAATAATTTTAAATAATTTATTCCTTCTATTAAGTATTATTACTTAATATTCATCGCGTCAGACCGCGAAAGCATTTCCTATTAGCATTGTAAATTGAATAGTGTGTAAACAAAAGTCAATTACATATTTCAAAATTAGTATAACTAGCTATATGCGCTTATCTATACTGACTATTTTAAGTCATCGTGCTTATCAGTTGTATACACTCTCTATCAGCTAAATATAAAAATATAATGCGTTAACTTAACATTCTAGTGTAATTATTCTATTTTTGAGTCTTTACGGTAAGCTCAAGGTAGAATATAAACCTTCTCAGCTTACCATGAAGAAAAGATAAACAGAAAATAAAAGATAAATTATCCATATCAACATTGAACACCAATCCAAACCTAAACTTCAAACAAAATTAACAGAAGGTAATTTGGATTTAAAATAAAGATCAATTTATAGCTGCGATTTGATCTTCATCCATTCGATCTTATATTTCTCTTACCGGGCCCATTATTGTAGCTTGCCAGTGAAATACTGTAAGAAAAGAGAAAATGTACATTAATCAAACAATTGTAAGAACGCATTTAAAATAATGAGATAGAACCCTACAGAACAAACAAAAAATTCAAGTGCAGTAAAACGTTTGTTTGTTTTGATTTGTATGGAGAACTATATCTGCCCTGTAGCTGAATGACTGTCTCTACAGTGATCACATAATGCATATTTACAATTGGTAATGGGATGCTGGAAAATGTTAAATATCCTTGGGTGTATTTGGCCACTGCGCCAAGCCTTACTGTATGTGCTCACTCACTCACATCTAAATAAACGCACCACTCTCTCAGTACCTCCCACCAACTCACTTCCCTTCTCAGGGCCATGCTCTTTGGCGATTCCTCCACAAAAGAACAAACAATGCCAGCCAAAGAGCCTTGGCACCGACAATTGGCAGCGACGTCAGCAGCAGTAAAGCACCAAATGTCTCTCTCCCTTGAAACTAAAAACAAAAACGCTTTAATGGAGATTATCTACGAACAAATACCCTGTAACTACTGCGTCTTAAAGTATATTCCGTACCGTAAAGAATTTTTATGACTAGTATCAAAATTTCGTATCTCCCCAACTAGCATATTAATTGTAGATTAACCTTAAACTCTAGTAATAATTGAATATAAACATTCTTTTGAGTATTGATATGATCATATCTATGTAAAAGTTACTTGGGAGAGATAGCTTTTTATACATGTATTTATCCACAAATACAGCATACCCTTGACTCCTGCATACAGAGCATTATTAATACCCTTGTACTCTGTGAGTAAACGGCATTTAAAGAGAGAGCACGAAAAGTGCGGCAATTGGTTCACAACCATGGCCAAAACAGAGCCACCAGCAAAATACCGTCAATGTCATCCTGGGGAGCTAACGAACACTATTGGGGAAACCCTCTCTTTGTTGGCTGAGAACTGGAAACTGGAAAGTGGGGCCCTCGGTAACCAGCTGCTGCCTTGACCATAATTACACGAAATGTTCATTTGTCCATTTGCTGTTGGAGTTCGAGTACGGAGAATGCGTCGGCATTGTATTTGCTTTAGCTCAGACAAAAGTAATCTCGTAGCTGCAGCCATGATTATGCCACTTAAACAATAATCAATAAATATTCTGCTCATTGCAGAGCGATGAAAGCCCAGAGGGGAACCAATAAGCAGTGAAAGAAACAAAGCAAATATATCTAATATTCATTTTGGGAATTATATTTATGTTTTATATTGTGTTGATGATTTTATTCTTTGGAATGTTAAGCTATGGTTACACAGAGCATTAATTTAAGATAAAGCTAGACCTGCAATCTAATTGCTCATGCTGTATCAAGACCTAGTATTTCTTTTAATGTGTATTAAAATAAACAGCTAACCTGCAACTTATTACCAACTACTTAATTGGTTAAATTAATTTGTTTGATCCCTCCTAGATTAGCTCAAAAGCATACGATCAATTTTCCTTTTAAATGTATGATTAAATCATAAGGTTTCTTTTTGCTTGATTCGATTTCAACGGATTACTTTAAATAACACGAATGGAAACCAACCCCACACTGAGCGAAAACTATTGGGAGCTGTCATTACACTTGGAAGAAAAGTCGCCACCCAAACAACAACACAAATCCAAAGTAGGCCCCGCCCTTTACTGCAATTCGTTCCTTTTTACTTCAGCTGTTCGGCAGCGGTTTAAAAATTGCCGAATGATAATGCAGACAATATGATAACATCTGCGGAAACAAATCAAATGAATTTGTGTATCGCCGTACATATAGAAAAGACGATTAAATTCTGATAATAGAAATCGAGTGAAATCTCTTGGTTGCCCGCAATTATCAACAAACGATGACAATTAGCATTATTCACTACTTTATGATGAACTTGAATGAGTTCCACTTCCTGACAAGCAGAGATACAGGGAAACGCAACACAAAGAAAGTGCTGGCATATAGCTAAAATAAATTGTTTTTATTTTGGCTTTTCTTAATAACATTTTCATTTCTATAGACAGAACGTATATAATTATTTACAAGAGTAAGGGAAATTTTCTTTATAAGTCTATCAAACTATATGATGCTGCAATTTTCTGACCTCTTTCTCTCATAATTTCATTTTAAACAAAGTATATTACGGTTTTTTTTTGGCCTTACTACATATGAACCTTCAGCAAGGCGATGTAATTACACGATTTCACTTTTAAGTGACGTCATTGGAGAGTGACCCCCATATGGTTGACACCTCTTCTTCTTTCGAGGCTTTTCAATAATGGTTGTCTGTGCTCAGTACCGCTTTACGTGTTATAAAGTAACTGAATCTGATCCAAAACCAGTGTGAATTTGTTGACTAATTGCATGTCGGCGTCTTAAGTTTTAAATCGAGTTCAAACCAGCGAAAAAAAAAAACAACAAGCACCGAAACCAGAACTAAGTCATGGTGATCAGCTGATTGGAGGCCGTCGCAATCACAACATAAAGAACTGAATCCAAACTCAGCGTAGAAGAATCCAAAATTAGCATGGGACGAGCAAAAAGTTACCAGAAATTGGCGAACAAACAAAATATAAAATGTTTACGTTATATGCCTAGTCACGAATAAGGTCTATGACGTGGTGATGGTCAATCGATAATATTTAAATTTTTCATTAGCAATCTCATGTCGCAACCCCTCGGGGCGACTGTCTTTTGAGGGCTTTTTTACTATAACTATTTGGAGAAATATGCATAAACTTTGGCAAACCGTGATCTATTATTATTATTATTATTATTTTTGTTAATTTAAGTGTATTTAGATATACAGTGAGTCACAAAAGTATTCGTTGCTAAGAGGGTTAACTGAAAAATGCCAATTTTAAATAAGTAACCATTTTAAAATGGCAAAAAATGGTTTATGTTTCCAAAGATATATATTTTGTGAAGTATATAACGAAAAAACCCCAACAGAAAACGCTTTCCATGAAAAGATATGGACAAAAATATAAATATAAACCGTTTTGCATGCTCACAAAAGTATTCGTTGCACATAAGATTTTTTTATATTCTACTATTTTTTAAGGTTAGCGCATTATTTTTTTTTGGCATTTTGGTTGCGTTTCTATTTTAAAGACTGAATTCGGGAAAAAACACCAAATTTTGGGTGTCATTCTTGGTGTAAATCTCTAGCAAAATGCCAAAGGGAATAGAATTAAACTTTTCATAAAAAAAAATTATTTTACACCTACATAATGAGGGTCGATCTATTAAATATATTTGTGTGATGTTCGATAGAAGTCCTTCAACCAAAAGGAGTCTCATTTCTCGACTGAAATTAAGAAATTCCCTGGAAAATCTACCCCGTTCTGGCCGTCCAAAATCATTAACCTGCAGAGAAGAGAGGAAAATCTTCGAGGAAAACAGGAAGAAATCGCACCTTTCAGCTCCGAAAATTAATACTGTCATATCTACATCCCTGGGAACAAACGTATCCACTAAAACCGCCCGAAAAGTGCTCAGGAGCCAAGATCTGCATGGGAGATGCCCTAGAAAGAAACCCTTGCTCTCAGCCATAAATATATCAAAGCGGCTTTCTTTTGCTCAAACGTATTTAGACCGTAATTTTGAGTACTGGGAACAAGTAATATTTAGTGATGAAAGCAAATTTAATATATTCGGATCAGATGAAGAAGGAAAAGTGTGGCGAAAGCCTTGTGAAAGGCTTAAACTGAAAAATGTTAAACCAACGGTGAAACATGGCGGTGGTTCCGTACTAGTTTGGGGCTGCACCCCCGCTCCAGGAGTTGGAAAGTTGGTGTTTATAGACGGAATTATGAATGCTGAAGGATATTTAAAAATATTAAAGAAAAATTTACACTCCAGTGCCACAAAAATGGGTCTAGAAGACGGCAAGTTCATTTTCCAACAGGACAATGATTCCAAACACACGGCCTGGAAAGTCAAGAATTGGCTCTTGTATAATACCAAGCAGATTCACACTTCCCCACAGAGCCCAGACGTCAACCCTATTGAATATTTTCGGGCCCATCTTAAGCTAAAAGTCCAGGAACATAAGATTTCCTCCAAGAATGAGCCAAAAGAGATATTGCTGAAGGAATGGTCGAATATACCCGAAGTGAGGTGCCGAAAACTAGTGGAGTCAATTCCGAGGGGCTTACAAGCTATTAAGGACAATAACGGCTTGCACACAAAATACTAAATTTAAAAAAAAACATGAATATTTAATGCCGAAACAAAAAAAACGAATACTTTTGTGAGATGATATTTTGTAGTTCTAATACTTTTCAAAGAAAAAACCAGCAATAAAGGTAATTTTCTAAAAAATTTTTGTTGTTTTATGTATGTTTAATAAGTGCGTTACCCTAAACAATAAATAAAAATATTAATTTTTTACATATTCATTAAAAAAAACATGTATTTACTCGTAGTGGACCTCGCAACGAATACTTTTGTGACTCACTGTATCTAGCACCCTTATTTTCTTTTGAATAATAATGTGGGTGGTTTTCTTCAAATTATTATCTATAGAAATACCAAAAATATATACTTTATATATTTTTATTTTATATACCCTTTGTTGACTCAAATTGGGCAACTACAAATATGTATTTCCCATATTTTTTTATTTCTCAGCTCCCACAATATGTGGTGAAATCAAATCTTTGCTCATAGCTCCATAGCATAAGAGGCTGACTCATGGCAAATCTTCAAGATGATGAACGAACGTTGACAATACTTACAATCATCTCCAACTGGACCGGCTGAACATTGTGCAGGTGGATCTCTGCCCAGATCTTGCAGTTCCTATTAAACAAAAGAAATTTGCAGATATTAGTGATTGAATTTGAAATATATTTTTTTGATACCTTTATTTTCATGTTTCAAAAATTTAGAGAATTTATAAAGTCCGTTAGTTTTTTTTTCATATTAGATCTTAGTTTAGATTGTGTGAAATCTCCATTTCTATTAGATTTATACATTTTAAAAACAAAGAACACTTTACACTGATCTAAACCATAAACAAGAGCCGCTTTTCTAATTACAGGAACCCCAAAAAAAGTTTTCCGAATGAGCAAAAAGAGCATTTTTTCATGGCTATCTGCTTATGTTTTCCGGTTGTCGGTTCTTTTGTTTTGGTCTATAATGCACGCACATCTCTATATTTTTCCGAGGAGTTGTGTTAGTGTGTGTGTTTAGCATGCAAATGAGGTAAATTTTAAATGCAGAATTTAAAAACAGAAATATGGGGATACGAAATAAACATTTTTATGCGAGAGTTCGGTTCAAAGCGAGAGGGAGAGACGTGAAAAATCAAGTTCGTTGGCCCGGACCACAAATGGCGCTGTCTCCCTTTGCCCCACCCCCTACCCACTTGCTCCATCTCTGTTGCACTCGCACACACGCACGCACACAGCTGAGCGGCCGCCTCCCCCTTCTCCTTTACTCTTCTTTAGTTATCACAGCTGCCCCACACATACACACTGTCACAAATAAGGGGGAAAAAAAGGTGTAAGGTAAACCGGCAAAAAAATAAAAAATGTATATAAAAAGAATAATGAAGATGAGCTGCGAAAGAAGAGCGCGGCTCAGGGGTGAAGTGAAAAGATGAGACGGAGAAAGAGTGAGAAGCTAGAGCTTCTGTGTTGTGTGCGTGTATTTGTAACGGCACCCCAAAATTTGAGTGGAACACAACAAAAATAGCCACCGCGAGAAGAAAAACGTCGTGCCTTTTCGCCCCCTCTCACTTGCACATTCCGAGAATTGTACCTGTTGAGCAAAAATAAATTACAAAAATTGTAACATTTATTTTTTCGTTTGGAGTAGGTGGACTTATGACTCATAAAAGACAAAACAAATAAAACAAAAACAAAACCAAGCACGCACACAAAAAGAAGTGTTGATATAATATGATGAGCAAAAGTCAGACATTATTCATTATTGGAATAGTTATTAATTTTAGATTAATTTAGATATTAAAATTATTAAAAGAAATTAGGGTGACTTTAGTAATGCCATCTTAAACAAATGTATAATTTTTCAGAAGTTATCATAACTCACATATAAATATTATAGATTTATATTTTCCTGATTTTTCTATTTTATTTCTAACTTCCCCTTTTTCAGTGTATTTTGCAAGAGTGTTGATCCGCGTTTAAGCCGAGCGTTCTCTCTCGCTCTTTAACTCTCTTTTTTGGCAATTGAGGCCAACTAAAGAAAACCTTGAAGAATTTGCAACAAAAATTAGGGGGCGTGCTTGATTTGTTAAGTTGTTACTACAAAATGTACTTTTATTTCCTGTTTGCCAATTCGTTTTCATTTAGCCAGGTATTTTAGGGGGAAAACTACAAAAAATCGAGGAAAACTCAATGGCCATGACGCTGACGCCGGCAGCGCGACGTCGAGACAGTCAGCAAACCCCCACAGACACACACTCGCATACTTAACGTTATTCTCACGCTCACACACGCATAGATAATGTACAAATTCCCCGTTCGCCACTCATTTTGTATGTAAATTATGCTTAATTATAATTTATAACTAATTATTTGGGGGGCCCCTTTTGGTTGTCGAGAGTTTTGCAACACTAAACACCGCACGCACACACTTGCGCTCTCTTTGGCTCTGCCCCATTGTGAGAGCAAGACAGAGAGAGGCCTCAGCTGTCGCTACCAAAGGGAAGGTGCCAAGGACAGAGCGAGACGGCTTGCAATGGCGAGCCAAGTGATGGCGAGACTTTGGATTTGCGCGTGTGTTGGTGGGGGTATGACTATGATAACCGGCTGAAAACGAAAAAAAAAGATCCCAATTCGCCAAGTAAATTTTTCACAACTGCAAGATTTTTCTAAGGTGTTTCAAGATGTTCTAAAAATTTTACGACAGAGGGGTGTTTTAAGCCCTTGAACATTTCGTTTCCCGATAAAACTGAGGGTAAAAAATCATTACTGGACAAGGACAAACGCCGCGCAGGCACTTTGAAAATAATTATCGAAACACGCACACCTAGGCACCACCGCCTATATACATATATATTCTTAGGGGCTACACTATTTCTGAATTATCAGCCTAAAAAGTAGGGTTAGGTTAATTTTATACGCTTCTTGCTTTTGCTCTGTTTTATTTTTTGCTGGATCTTTCTGCGGCGCTGGCAGTGTGCGTGTGTGTGAGGGTGAGAAAGTATGCGAGTGCCATGTACAGCGTGTATTGGGTAACAGCGCCCGTAAAGCTGCGAAAACTCCGCCGTAGTTTCAATAATGTAAATGCATCCAGGTGCCCGGCACACACACACACAGGCACACAAACAATGCACATTTGCATTGCACTTTCACGCACGCAACGCACTCACACACTCTCGTACAAGTAACGGAAACGATGACTGCACCACACGTTGCCTTGCCCACCACACGCACACATCCTCAGCCCTTTTTCACCACCCTAAAATTTCTAATCTTCCTCTAATTAGAAACTAATTAATTAATTTCCCCCTTGCTTTAAGCACGCTTCTTTTCGGTTTTGTCTTGCTTGTTCTTCTACTTTTCGTCGTGTACCTACGTTTCACATATCTTGCATAAAATTTTTTCGCCCGAAGAAATTCATGTCTGTTCACACTTTTCTCTACTTTGAGTTTGGCTTGGCCCAAAATGTTTTTTTCAACCCGTTTCGTAGTTTTTTAATTTTTTTTTCACATACCTTATTGATTCTTTTTAACGCCATTTTCTGATTGAAATTTGATTTTCTGGGTTGTGTGTGTGTGTGTTTGGTTGGATCGTGGTTTGCTAGTGTTGGTGTCTCGCGTATTTCTTTTGTTCTTCGCACAGAATTGAATTTTCAATATATCTCCTGCTGCTTGCTTAGAATTGAACGAAAACGAAACACAAAAGCTGCGTTGCGCCTCAAGAACTTTGATGCTTAAATATGGCTCTCTTGGTATTGTATCCCTTGTCTCGAAATAAAGCAGCACCAGCGCACTGCGAGTATAAACGGCGACCCGACGAAGACTACGGCGACGATTATTTTTTTCCAATCAATGCGGGGCCTGTCGAGCGCGTGTGCAAGCGAGACGGCCGTACAAGAGTTGACTGCGAATGACTGTCCCGCTGACAAAGCGTTTGTGAGAGAAAGATGAATAGTGTGCGGAAGTGGTGGCGGTGTTGTAAAACGGCAGTCCAAAAGAACAGTACAGCTAGACAAGCATTAGCGTTGCATATATATCCGATTCATACGGAGTGGCCAGATCGATTAGGTGGCAACTCCTTGGTGGGGAAAAACCAACTGATTAGTATATAATAAAAACTAAAACATTCCAATTTCAACTCACTTTAAATGGTTTTGGTGCGAA
This sequence comes from Drosophila fuyamai, assembly GCA_018153365.1. NCBI lineage: Eukaryota > Metazoa > Arthropoda > Insecta > Diptera > Drosophilidae > Drosophila > Drosophila fuyamai. Next base: position 4,984,532 of record JAECXW010000116.1, on the reverse strand, counting down.
TGATGCGATACCGGCAGCAAGAAGGTGTCTTGTCTTTTCTCCTAAGCCCTTTACCGCGTTGCGTGCGCAAAAACGTTGCAATTTATTTGTTGATTTGTTAGCACACAACGTAAAGTGTTGCTGGCTGCCGGAATGTTTTTACTGAGCAATTTTGATCCTTTGCTAATCCGGAGTGTGTGACATATCACATACTAGCTACTGGGTTGCATAATTGTCAAAGCGTTATTTCCAAATTTAAATTTACCCAGTCCACTGATCTGGCAAGGCTGCTGGCCGTGGTCGGCGCACTTACCAACACGGCCTACTAATCGCTTGCAACTCGGTGTGCTATCGATATATCGCAGAGGCCGTTGGTATTTCTGCTTGGCCTTGTTAGCCATGGTCACACTTCCACGGTCTGCAAAATATTTTAAACAAAAAGTGCTTGTTAATTAAGAAATTTACTTAATTTTAGTGACTGTTTTGCCTGTTTTTTGGCTTACTTAGGGTTGTGCCAGTGTTTTCTTTGGTTGGTTGGCTTTTTTGGTATACGTTTGTGTTCTTAAACTCGCTCGTGTATCGCCATCTCGCTTCCACCCCCGCAATCGGCTTCTTTTTTTTGTGCATTTTTACACAAAACTCACACATTTGTATGACCAAGAATTTACACTTTAGTTTGCGAATTAACCCGAAATAAACGCGATAATGTGCAAGTGCTACTAATTTGTTGGCAAGCGGTATATTCCGCGGATTTTCACCAACCCAAAAAATGGAGGAGGACAATGCTAAGGCCCTAAAAAACAACAACAAGAACCACTATAAAGGACGCCAGCTGCAGGGACACGCCCACAGCACCTCCCCCGCCTTCGTCGAAATATTTATATTCGATTTATAGTAGTAATTGAGTAGTCATGCCAACAACAAAAACAACAACAACTTGCAGCGAAGAAGAAGAATCAGCAGTAATTCGAGAAAATTGCGATACGCCAATGGCGACCCCAACAAAAACAATAACAACAACGTCAAATGCAGCAGCCACAACAACATTGCACAGGAAAGAAGAAGCAGCGACAGCCAGCAAAACAAAAACAACAACAATATTAGCCGCTGCAGCGGGATGCCACAAGCCGTTATACTTCAGCCGCCGCTTTCAGGATAAACGGAACTTCAGTTCGTTGCCGCTTTTTGTTTACGCGACCTCCCCATCGACACACGCCCACTCGGCGGACGGGGTGGGCGTGGCCAAAGAGGCAGCCGCATTCAGTCATAAGGTGAGTTTGATTTATCCTTTAAAATTTTATATATAACTCCTGAGGGAACTGAAGGGATCCACCTAAAAGTTAAAAAATATAAAAAATACAATGTTTGACCACTATAACTATATATAACTATAACTTAAAATTTATTTACATAAAAATAAATGGTTATAAACAAAGCTATTTTACTGTTATTTGTTGATCTTATTAATACCTGCATAAACTGCAATAACAACCTTCCAAAAAAATTAATCCTTGATGAAAAATATTCAAATATGCTCGACTGATTTAATACCCAATACCAGCATTCATAAAAATCGTTCCCTTTTTAAGAAATGTTTGTTTTGTGGCTAACATAATATTAATAAACCACATCACAAGTCTAAATAAACGCTTCCTTACTACTAATACATACTTTCACAAAAAAAACACTATTCTTTTATTATAAAAGGGACATGAAGTAATATATGTTTCATCATCAGTTAAGGCCTGGTTTAATATTAGTTAGTTGGTCCTGGTTTGGTGGTTAAAATAATAATACTCCCTAAAGGTTTTACCTATTTCCACCTTTCTCTCTACATCACTTTTTCGAGCAGTGGCACCCGCTCTTTCCGTTCTGAACTTGCGTAATGGATCACTTCCGCTGCACTTTCAGCTTGAGTCGTGCCATATCTGAATTTATAATTCCCGCCCAATGCTTATTTCAACAGTAAACACTAGGTTAGGGGGATCACGATCTTTGCTTTTAATTTGGAGTCCAATTTATAAAAATTAAAGGAAAAATAAAAACAATTACAATTTAAGTTAGGTTTAATAAGATTTTATTTTGATTTTACTTTATATATAAATATGTTTTTTTGCATTTAATATAGAACATATTTCCTCAGTTTAAATCTGATGATTCATAAAGGTCTTTTTAAAAAAGATCTGTACAGGTTTGCTTTGTTCTAGCTCATAACTACTGTATTTAACTTTTAAAGTTCTGCTTGGCTACCGCACTTCCCCGCACCCTTCCTCTTCGCTTCTTTGTTCCTCTTAAAAATCGGTGCATGCAGAATCATATCTCCATTAAAAATGCGTTTTTAATGTTAATCAAAAGCGGTTTAAAAAATGTTTACTCTGCGTTTTTTTTGGGCTGTTTCTGTATTTATATCAGTATCTTTTTCGAGTTTCTGCACCGCGGTGATCGCTCAAACGTGTCAGACATTAATGAGCCAACCGCCAAAGCCGAGCGTAACTGTGCTTTGTCTCATTTTCGGTGGCAAGAGGCGACTTTGTGCAGGGGGGAGGGGTCGAGAGGGGGCGGGATGGGCAGGTGGTTACAGGTGCAGCCATTGACTGGCGAACCGCTCTCCTTTGTAGCCTCCCGCTTACGGTTCGTTCTCTCTTTCTGCCGCAGACTTCCCTCTCTGTCGCGCACTGCAACGCTTCACTTGTGCCTGTGGTTGTTATTTTTGTTGCAGTTCAGTGAGTTGCGACTTGTGCGCCACTGCTCATAAGCTTCATTAACGGATGGCCAAGGCAGACAACAAAAGCTGGCAAAGCTTCCGAAAAATGTTTGCCACTATTTTTCGCCCCGCCTCGGTTTTTTTTTTTACGAAGCTGGAAAAATCGGTGGCTATGTCCGGAGACATCCTATTGTTCATTTCCTTACTATATGAAAAAACCTATAATTCCGCACCGAGTTGGCAAAAAAAAAAAAAACAACTCATTTTATTTCCACCTCCTCCTATTTATTTATTCACTATTTTTTAATGGGTAAATCAATTTTTAAAATTTTTATTTATTTTGCATATAAATATCTAAAATGTTACAATAACAAGTAAGGGAAGCTAACTTCGGGCGGAGCCGAAGTTAATGTATTCTCCAAAATTATTCATATGATGCATTCTGCATCATACAAAATCCAAACTTCCCAACTTAAAAAAACCAAAGCAGCTATAGGATATAGTAAACCGATCCTTATGAAATTTGGTAGGTCGGTTGTTAACTTTAAAAAACAAATGTCTCCTTCACTGCGTTGCAAACTTTTGACTAAAATTATAATACCTTCTGCAAGGGTATAAAAATGGTCAAAAGGCTAACCTTGTAAAGCGTATAAAAGTGTTTATATGAATTGTTATTTAATCATTTTTGTTTACAATTCGATTGTTTTGCATTAAAAATCTATTTCCTTTTCATCTGTAAAATGTGCATGGTACAAAAAGTTAACAAACAAATGCTATAACATAAACCATAATGTTAAAACAAGCAAAATATAGTCACATAGGTTAATAAATAAAATGACATGTTCAACCAAAGTTGGACAGCTCATAAAAATCGGTCACATCATAAAATTTCCATATAGTTGCAATATCTAGTAAACCTTTTTTTATTACCTACCTCCAATATTAGTTTTATTATTCAATTAAAAAGAAAATCAATTTGCATTTCAAATATTTTCTTTACATATTTCTCATGCTTTCTTTTCGAACTTGACGATCAGATCGTTTGACACTCTTTTCTAGTGTAAGCGCTTTCTACTGTGGGTTTTCCGAAAAATGGCCAGTGGGTGTGGCATAATCGTATGTGTCATGCCCCATCCAATATGTTAGGAATGTTCGTGGGCGATATTTTGAAAATACAGTGGATCAGGCAACATCGCTTGTATAAAATCGAATTTAAAAAATTCCATTTTATAAGAACTCGTTTAGAGAAAACCTAAAGAAAAATCTTGAAACCCTTTAAGTATTAACTTAATCAAACTTTAAATTTCTGTATTTGATTCGAAAATATTATTTAAAGTATGAGAGACAAATGCCTGATTGATTGTATTTTTCAATATTTAGTCTTGGCCTTTCAAGGTGGGCCAAAAATTGTAAATGGGGCTTTAAATAGCCATTTATTTTTTAAAAGCCTGTGACCACTGTCGGTCATGAACTGAAAGTTTCAGCCTCCGCTGTTATAATACAATTACGCTGCATTGCTGTTAGATCAGCCCCTTTTTTCTTGCCCTCCATGTCGGGTGTTGTTTACATTTTCAAATTTAAATCAATTTTGTTTCTGATTGCGGTTTAAGTGGCAGGTTCCAGTCCACAGTTTTCAGTCTCCAGCCCCATCTCTTTTCTTTCTTTATGTTTATTGTTGCCATATGTGCTTGGTATCTGGATCTGTATCAGTCTGTGTGGCATTCTCGTGTTGTCAAACAATGCGCATATGGATACTGTATCTGTATCTAAATAAATGTATCTTTTATTACCCATATATTGTGAGACAGTTGTTTTGGGTGCAGCGCAAACAATTGTCGAAACGATCTCTCATCTCCCCTCTCCCTTCTTTTCTATTTCTCTAGAAATATATTTTTGATTGGACTTGCCCCTGGGGACCTCCTCGATTCCCACAACTTTTTCCTAGACACAGTTTACATTTCACTTACAATCAATATTGTGGCCTCTTTCAATTGCTTCACATATTTTATTTATTGGGGGTAACATGAATTTGAAGTGATTGAATGCTATTTATTAAAAATGTTTTGATTTTGCAAGGAATTTGCTGATTTTATTGGCATATTATTCATATTCGTAAAAAATTCATTTAAACCAGATTCAGATTACTAATTATGGGTAATTTAGTTATCTTTAATATGCAAAGAGCGATAAGATAAAATAAAACAAATATTAGCTTAAAAGAATTATTCCTGTGGCTAGTAAAAATATTGATTATTTCCATTTATTATTGAATTATGTTGCATAGGTTTAAATATTTTTAAATAAAAACTCCAAAGAAAATAAATCTTAAAATTATTTAAGTAATTTTTAAAATGCAAACATGATTGAAATTTGAAAGCAAATGATTTCACAGTTTATTTAAGATTAGATTAAGCCTCTAAAATCTTCCATAGAACAGTAAACATCCAGCAAATACAAGCTCTTAACAAGCCCCCTAACCCAAGTATCGTATCTCCTGGTATCTGTTTGGTAAAGAAAGGAGATATATAAGAGTACTTCAGTAAATGTCAGTAATAAAACCACAGCAGCTCCAACTTAATCGAAACCGTTTGCCCTACAAAAAATACCAAGGGCGTAGCGTTGCTATTATATCAATTTCACAAAGAAGCATTTATTGCTGAAGTGGTTCCCGCTTATCTCGCTTGGAACCAGAAGATTCTTTAGTATTTCTCAAGGCAAATAATATGTATATTTGTTTTGTTAATATTTTGATATTTATTTGATAATTCTTAATCATTTAAGAATAATTAAATGAAAACATAAAAGGTGTTAAACTTCAGCAAGCAAATAAAAATGTTTTCAAAAGCGACTGTTTCGATTTTTATTAGAATTTGTTTAAAAACCATTTTCAATCAAATATTTGATTGTTTCTATGGCAGCTATATGATATAGTTGTCTGATTTGTAAAAAATGTAAACCTTAGTTCTGAAATAATAACTCATAATACAAAGATAAACATTAAAGTTATTATTTGTATATAATTATTTGTTTAGTCGTCGTATAATATCCTTTGAAAGGGATAAATAACTACTATTATTATTTATATAGCTTATAATTTGTAGAACTTTGTACACATTTGTATTGCTGAAACTTTTTAAATGTAATAAAGTAATAACCAACGATAATTTATATTTTTCATATGTACTCTTTAGAAAGAAACCTATCCTAATCTTCTAACATTTGGGAAAAACAATAAAATCAAAGATAAATATAAAATGCAAATTCGTTTCACTTCAGTTTACAAGTACACTCTTGCTTATTTAATTAAACTCTTTTATACAGGTAGTCTATGATTTAGATCTTCAAGTTGACGCCGGGGTAACCCTTGGCATTCAGACCAGTGACCTGGTAGGTGGTACCAGCGGGGTCTGGCACGTCGAACTTTTGGGCGGTCGTCACATACAGAATATCCAAGTTGGGACCTCCAAAGGCGACCGAAGTGATTTGAGTGGTGGGAATTTTAATTTCCAAAAGTATTTTGCCGGTGCTGCATTAAATAAGCAGTTATTAAATGTTCAACCTGAAATAAGAAACTTTAAACTCACCTTGGATTGACCTTGAATACGGAACCTCCGTTGAAGGTGGCCACGTAGATGTTTCCCTCCGTATCCACGGTCATGCCGTCGGGGTACAATGGACCCTCAGGACGGATTTTCCTCAGATCGAAGATGACCTTTGGATTGCTTACGTCTCCGGTGGCCTGATTGTAGTCATAGGCCACCACCTCGAAATTATTTGTGTCGACGTAATAGAACTTCTTGGCGTTGACATCCCAGGCCAGGCCATTGGAGATGCCCACCTTTTCCCTAAGGAGCTTTGGCTGACCGCCGGCCTGCCAGCTGTAAAGATTACCCAACCACAGGTTGAAGATGTCGCCTTTGTCGTTCATGGTGCCACCGTAAAAACGTCCATTCGGGTCGGATTTGGCATCATTAATTCGGTTGTTCTTCAAATCTGATTCAACCTCGAATAGGGTGCGGACGACCTTGGCCACAGCTGAGACTCCATCCCACTTGACAATGGAAACGCGACGAGCGCAACCAACAGCAAACTCCTGCGGTTTCTTGTCAATCGGCAGGATAAAGGAAGCGAAGGTCTCGCCCTCGATTTTCGCTTTGTACACCTTGTTCTGCTTGAAATCGTAGCGATTAATGCCGGCAGACTCGAGGTCCACGTAGTACAGACTCTGGCTGTCCACATCCCAGTGGGGTCCCTCGCCCAGACAGGCATGGGAACCGGGAACAGCTTCAACCTTGTATGACATCTGAAATTGTATATATATTATAATCATCGTTTTTAATTTTTCATTATTTAGTTTATTCTTCAAAGCTGATAATTACATAAACAATGACCGAACCGTATTATATAGTAATTAAGTTTCCATACACAGTATAAAATAAACAATGAGCGCTTTGGAATTTAATTGCACATAAATGTGACACTCTCTCTTCTTTTTTTCTCACCTCTGAGATTTATTAATTATTGAGTGCTCGAAAACCGTTGAACACTTTTCAGCTCCAACGTACGCAAACTGAATTGAATCGCGTTAGTTGAAATGCTTTTATAGAGGTTCTCGCACCAATACATGCCGTATGCTATATAAAGCTGTTATCAGCTTATGGCACCAACACACAAAAATATAGGCGAAATTAATTATTGAGGTAAGCCCCTTCATCTATGATTGTGCAAAATTTTCAGCCACACTTAAATTAACTAGAGCTAGTTTATTTATATTTTAACAAATATTTTGTTTAAGTCTTCTGTTGTGTTGAATATGAATTAAAACAAATCAATCAAAATATATAATTAAATGTAAAATATACAGTTTTTTAGAATAATAATATTACATTATTTTATTATCATATAATATGTATATTGCAGATACAATTTTTTAAATTAAATATAACAAGATATTCAACATTTTCAATAAAGTGGTAAATAAATTTTTTTTGTGGAATCCAAACCTAGTTCTTAATTTTTAACTGTGATTATTTATCTCAGTTGTCTTATCAAATGACAATCTCTATACACATTTTATAGATTTCATGAATTAATCAAACATCTATTATCTTCGTTAATAAAAACATACATGTGCGGTAGATATAATTAGGTATTGTTTTGCATTTCATATTTTGATTTGGTAGCCATGGAAAGGCACTTAAAAAGAGTATGGAAATGAAAGGCCGTAAAACCAAAGGTTTACCACTACGATTTTCCTTATCAATTTCCATAAACAACCAACTTAAACTCAAGTTGTTTTTCTTTTGAGAGTGCGAGCGGGTCATTGATTAAACCTTTTGCGGTGGTGCCATGGCAACTTGGTGTTTGTGTGTTGTGCCCTTCATGTGTCCCACTCGCACCCCAATGGAGTGGAGTGTCTTCTACTACTCGTATATAGTATGATATTAGTTCGCGACTGTGTTTCTGTCTTGACTCCTTGGCGTGTAATTAAGCTGGCGTGGGGAGGGAGGTGGAGATAGATAAGAAAGGCCGTCCACTTGGACAGTGGGTCACTCGAGCGTCGTCTCCCCGCTTTGGTCTTTTACTGTACTTGTCCATGGCAGTTTTTCCTCTCCTTCATATGGCTCTGCAACATCAACACCAATGGCAACAACCATAATAAAAACTAATGAGTTGCTTGGTTGTTTTACCCGTGGTTCGTAGTTTCTGCGGTATACTACATTCGAGTAGAGATATGTAACAGAATCTGCAGTGGATATAAATGGATCACCATTCTTAAAAACTGAAGCCCAAATGTACTAAGAAAAAAAGCAATTTAATAACAGTCAGGATAAATAAAGATATAGAAATAATAATACTCACAATGTGTGTGTACAGCTATAACTGAACTTATTCTTTAAAACTCAAAAATAAGGTCATAATGTAATAATATACCAAATGAAATAATTATGAATAATAGGAAATAAATTCTCAGGAAGAATTTAGTACCATATATCTTTCTATGGATCAGTAAAAATAATAATCTTAGTACCGGGTAATTTGTAGTCGGAATAATCGATATCCGTTCCAACTTGTTGTTGCTGACCGATGTTGCTGCTGTCTGCTATGTGTCTTTGGCCCAGTGCATTACCCTTTGCCACACTTTACACGCTTGCATTCTTTTGATTTCTTTATTTCTTTTGTGCTCCTCGTGGAGTTCTGTCTTAATTATCTGTAATTGATTACATCTAAGCGGGCGCCCTAAGTGGCGATTGTTTACCTAGAAATTAAACGCACCGAACAAACAGAGTGCGTAAACAAATAAAAACAAGCGTGTGTCTGAAGGAAAAACAACCTTTGCGATGATAGGATCCTCAAAAATGAAAAGCCGAAGATGATGCAGCAATGCAAGCTGTGCATTGATACACGATAATGCTCTTAAGTGCTTGTAAACACTCTGTCTCCGTGAGTTTTTCGTACTCTCTATTTCTGACTGCTCTTTATTCAGCTGGCTGAATAAAAATTACTCACTCAAAATTATAATTACCAGGAAAAGATATTGTTTTTTTTAAAAAACAGTTCACTGCAGTTTTTGAACCTATTTTAAATATAGCCTTGTTAATGGAAAGTTTATTTATATTTGAAAATTGGTGAGAAAACTTTACCAGTACCAAAACTTAGACCAAGTTTCTTTCGCGTTTTCCACTCAACGCTCACATGACTCATGGCAATAAAGCGCTAGCAGCTGTCAGGGCTAGCAGTTAGCCGCTAGAGAGTTTCACTCGACTCTCGCTCTTGCTCAGCCGTACTCTCCACCGCATTTTCTCTCTCTGTAAATGTATCTCATTCAGCAAACTCAGCTATCGCAGCTGTTGGAGAGCGAGACTCTGGCATTATTTTCCTTTAGTTGTCAAACAATTGCAGAGCGGCGTACAACGCGATATCGCTTTGCTGGATTATTTTTTTCGTCGTATCTAGTACTGAAATTGTATCATCTGCGAGATACACGCATATTCTTCTGCCTAGCACACGTGTTACAATATTTTGTAAGCAAATATATACATAACAAATACGAGTGTTCAAGGGCCCCAAACAAAGAGCAGATTTTGCGTCATCTGATCTCGGGGAGCTGAATCACTTCACAACCTTTATTCTCATCGCGAGTGTCGGTAAATTGTATCTGTGTGCTGCGAAGACGCGCTTCGATCGCGTTCTACATTTTCGATTCGGTATAATTAAAGCCGCGCACACAAAAAAAATAAATAAAAACCAAGAGATCGGATCTGTTTTTGCATACTAAATAATCAATAAAAGATATCAAGTTTTTGTGCCAGGTATTACGAAACCCCGGCATTAAAAGTGAAATTTTTAACGCAACCACCCGAAAGTTCCCCATAGAAAAACCGAAAAATATTTATCTCCGTGTGTTGGCAAAAAAAAAATGAAAAGTGACTTGTGACCATATATCAGAGAAATCAAATGATTCCGCAGTCGAAAATATCAGTAAATAAAACCTAAATAAACCCACTTAGACGGTGCAGCGCTTTCATTTGGATTAATCAATTTTCATTTTCGGACAACCAACCAACAGGCATGCTATACAGCGTTTTTCACATTCTGCCGCGACCCGTTTTAAATGAGATTTAACTAGATAAATGGTGCGTATCTTGTAGCCTTCTAGTTCGTATACCCCAAATACGCTTTGATAAATTGAATTCCTTACACACCAGTTTTCTGAAACTGCTAGCGGAAGTCGAAATCACTTTAAATCCGATCATTTTAATGATATATTTCTTGTAGATGTTTAAACTTGTCTTCAGTTTGGTGAAGGCTTTTTGACTGATTGTGTTGTGATGTTTCGAAGGGAAAAGGAATTCCCCCGAAAAATTTGTTCAATCAGATCTATAATTATATTTCTCAGGTTTTTATAATAACAAATATTTTAGAAACATCCATTCCATGGTAATGATATTACGAACATGCTTTAGAAAAATAACAAAGAAAAAAAGGCCCATATTCCTTCTTTGATAATAATATTAAAGTGCCGGTATAATTCATGAATAATACATTAATGTTTATCGAAAGTTTATTAGTCGTTTTCCAGACTTAATATAATATATCAATATATGACTAACGAATTCAATATTTATTTTTAAACAAGTAATGTATTTTCTTGAAGGTTTAGATTTTAAGTTCATCCACCTCTGATACACCCGCATTCCGGTAATAACCTTTCCCAACACGAATAATTTACTATACATACCATACCACCCCAATACCTGCCTGCATATTTTTTTTTCATTGCACTCTTTTAACCACCCCATTTGGCCAACCTCTTCGGTAACCTTCGGCATTACTTAGATAATTACATAGACAAGCTTCGAAATGACCAAGACAGAGAGTCTACCTCTTTCGCTCCTCACTATATTTATCTTGTTAATTAAGAAGATAGCTAACTACTGGTTCATTTTTAATTGTTACAAGACGGTAATTTGTATGCAAGCCGACTGCTGGGACTTCGTTTAGAGATCTTAAGAGTCTGTTATTATTTTATTCTCGCGTTCTACTCGACTCACTTGTGTCATTCATTTCGGATTGATTATGCACGGTCTTGACTCGGTTGAAAGCACACCCCTCTGGTACTCAAATATATATTATTCAACTAGAGGCATTTCCATGCGGGTTTTTCGGTTTAACTCCCCGCGTTAAGTCAGTTCGCTATATAGCAATTATTATTGTATTCCACTCGCCTCATATCTGTGAAACGTTGTTTGGGGTCTTTGTGTGTGTGGGTTTGTGTTTCTGCCTTCTTTGTTTAATTTTTGCCCTGCTCTGTTGGCATTTTTAATTGTTTTGGCTGGGTTTTGTACGCTTTTTTATATTATTGTTTGATTCAGCTTTTCTCCCCTTTTTGTTTGTTCGGGGAAATTTGTCGCCAAAGCTTTGTCCATTTCATATTTCCAGCTAAATTAAAAAACAAAAACATAGAACCTGACTTGTTTTAGCCATACGTTGGTTAATTAAGTTATCAACCCAATTGGATGCCTTTCTTTTTCTTTTTTTTTTACACGTTTGGTTTTGACTTTTGGTTTCTTTTTTTTTTAGCTTATTGCTTTGTGTGGAAATATAAAAAAAAAACAAATAAAATGGAGAGCAAAACTAATTAAAAACGTTTTCTTATTGCGAAAGCTATTGGGAAGTGTACGAAGAGATAAAGTTGAGATTTTTTGCCATTTGTTACTCCACTGAAAACTATTATTGTATGCACAGCTTAAATAACTTATTTTTTGAAATTGTACGTATTTACTGATGTTCAAAACTGATCTCTCTTTGATTTTTTGAAGCTAATTGAAAATGTTCTTAAGGCATTAATTCTAAAATTCTAAATAATATAATCTTTAAATATACACACCTTTTCAGACTGCTGCTCGCATTCGTCGATTATTACTAACTTGCAGCTTACAGGTTTCGGTTCACAGGACTTTTCAGATTCTTCTCTTCGTTTTTCCTCAGCTTCCGCTTGGGCTTGTCTTTCTTTTTTCAATTGTTTGCATTTCGAAGTGTAATCGTCCCTCTGTGGACATTCTTTCTTCGGGCGGACATTTAAATTTTCCTCGGATGATGCACAGTTTTCAGTCAGTCTTCGCTGGCTACACTCCTCCTCCTCGCGCATTCTTTTGCAATCTTGCTCCTGTTTCAGCTTTTGGCAGGCCTTCTTTAGAGCCCTCTCTTTGCACCGCTGTTCCAGGGCTAATTTCCGACAGAGCTCCTCCTGATCCTGCTCGGCTGTAGTCTGTTGCCGGATGTTGAACAGGCGGAAGGTGATCTGGTCCGCCGACATGGCATTAACCAGCACCATCGATGCCGTTTGCCCCGGCTCAAGGATGTTTAACTTGGCTATTAGCTTTAGGCCCGACTGAATGATGGATCGAAAGTTAAAGCTACCGAAGACCATTTCCTCGACGAGCAGTGGGTACACGCCTCGAAAGATCAGGGATTGGGCCGCCTGGGATTGACAGCCAGTGAGCATTACGATGGGACATGGTGGTCGCATGTGACTGACCATCTGGGCCACCATGGAGCACGGACTGGCCACCACTATTGCCTTGGCCTCACCCACCGCGGCAGCCTCTGCGATGGCCGTGGTCACCGCCGAAATGTGATCGGCGGCACTGGTTCTGATCTCCCTTTTGAGGCTGTTCCGCAGGCGCTCGTACCATAGAACCGCCTCAACTTTGGCGCAGATCCTGGCCATGCATTGCACACATTCCACCGGATACTTGCCCTTGGCCGTTTCGCCGGACAGCATTACGGCATCGCATCCATCGAAGATCGCATTGGCCACATCCGAGGCTTCGGCACGCGTTGGTCGCGGCTTGGTCATCATCGAGTCCATCATCTGGGTGGCACAGATCACCGGCTTGCCCACTTTGTTGCACTTGGCCACGATCGACTTCTGGGCCAGCGGCACATCCTCCGTTGGGATCTCGATGCCCATATCTCCGCGGGCCACCATAATGCCATCGAACTCGCGGATAATTTCGTCTATGTTGGCTAGACCCTGATGGTTCTCGATCTTGGCGATGATCTTTATGTGTTCACCCTTCGGTCCCAGTGCTTGGCGCATTTCGGTCACAGCCTTGGCATCGCGGATGAACGACGCGAAGATCATGTCCACCTGCTGCTCCGCACCGAACTGGAGGTCCCGCTTATCCTGCTTGGTTACCGCGGGAAGATCTACCGGAATGCCAGGTAGATTGATGCCCTTGTGGGAACCCAGCTTACCACCGTTCTCCACCTGGCAGATCACCTCATCGGCCGTGGATTCCTTTACCACTAGAGCAATCAAGCCGTCGTCGACAAAGATGAGGTTTCCAGGTTTCACTACGGAAGGTAATCGCTGATAGTCCACGTAGATCTTCTCCTTGGTGCAGTTCTCCTCCAGCTCCTTCTTGGTGCTCAGCGTGATCTTGTCCCCGGCCTTGAGTTCGATCTCGGCGGTGTCACTGCCACCGGCCAACTTGCCTGTCCGGATCTCTGGACCCTTGGTGTCCAGGGCAATGGCCACGGTCCTGGGCAGACCCGTTTGCTCCACGTACATTTCGATGGCCTTCCGAGCCGCCTGGATCGTCTTGCAATGGTATTCGTGAGTGCCGTGAGAGAAGTTAATACGGACCACCCGCATCCCCGCATGGATCAGTTCCAGGAGAATTTCAGGGCAGTTGGATGAGGGTCCAATGGTGCATATAATGCCACTGAGGGGCAACCTTAAAGCGGGTGCTTGGAACTGCAGCCGAGATTGGTAGTCCAGCTGGGAAAAGAAGGGTCCGCGGTCCAGCCTGAACTTCGGCGGATCCTAGAGGAGATTTGTTTGGTTCAGTGATTGATTAACGAATTCATTGTCCACTCACCATCTTCTTTTTGCAATGGTCAGCATTGCAGCGACATATTAGCATAGATAGGGAACTAGGACATCGGGACACATTGCAGAGGATCGCCCTCCGGCAAAGATTTCCAGCGTATGTCCGAATTTTGAAAACAAATTTGGAGAAAAAAAAATATATATATTAAAAATTGAATCTGTCAAGTCTTAACAGTTAAAACCAAAAGGAAGAAATTACTTTTCAGTGTTATTTACATTTTAGATTCATTTTTGTTAACGATTTTTAAGTAGTAAATAAATTATGTTAATATTGCATAGTAGTATTGAGTATTACCTCACACACCTAAATTGTACCATTTGAAACACACCTTCGAAAAAAAAGTTGAGAATTCAGAGCCTTATCAGAACCTTCATCGGAAACCAATACAAGTTTTCTTACATATACTCAGTTGTTTATTGTGCCGAGTGTTAATATCAGCCAATTTTTACTTTGAAATTTCCATTCTGTTTTGACAGTCAATAGTCTGATTCATGCACTTGCGCAATTTGTCCAACTCATCGCAGTTATTGTTTTGTTTGCTTAGAACGCAAATGCATTTGCCTCAGCTGTCTGAATAATAGAGTGCAGTTAAGATATAGTAGACAAGTTTTCACCTTGAGGTCCTGAAAAAGCCAAATAAAAAGCCCGTTATTTGCACTTTGTCTGGTTGTTAAACATTCGACTCTTAGCCGGTCGTAGTCGTGGTCTTTGTATTTCTGACTTGTGATATTTCGCACATTCAACAATTCACACACATATGTATGTGTTTGCCCCTTACACCCGTCCCTGGGAAATGGCACAATGCCGATATTATATGCTTATATATACTTCAATTTATTTTTTATTCATTTGCAAATTAAGTCGTATAATAATATTATAATAACTCGGTTGCAATTGTCATGTGATTTTTTGTGGAAAATAAATTTATACGACTGGTGCGTACCGATTGATGATGATTGGACTTAACTTTTCCGCTTGGTGTACTTCTTTATTGTACTATTTAGACTTTTATTTATAAGTAGTCATTTGTATTAACAAATGTATATATATTAATAAAAATTACCATTCTAAATGACTTCTATTAAATTTTATAATATTTCTTTCCTTTAAAAATCACATTATCTTTTTATTTAAACTGACGGATCACGAATCAAGGTATAAATAATTCTGTAATAGTTCATTCCATCACAGAATAAGTTATACCTTATCGTTTATTTTGTCGTTTAGCTTTTGGTTGATTGTTGTTCGTTTTAAGTTTTCATTTTCGGCTTGCTTTGTGCTCGTGTGTTTTTGTCATTGCCTTGCCATTGTTCGCCTGGCTTTTCTCACTCTCGTGCCCTGTTCTACTTTCTATGGCGCTGATCCATGGGTGGATTGAAAAGTTTCACGGATATCGCCCAGACATACGTAGATGCCGGCAGTCGGACTGTATAAATCATCATAATTTCGTAACAATTGAATTTAGAGCGTAATTGCCGTAAATAAGATGAAATTGCAATGACTGAGAAATAATAATCGAGAGTCGAGTCGAGTCGAGTCGAGTGGAGTAGAGTGGAGTGGAGCCAAACTAAATGGAGTCGAGGTGCAGAGCACGAGCCGCTGGTCCGATGGGAGCATTGAGCCAAGTCGGGGCATAAATTGCGCTAATAAAGCGCACAATTAAAGTCACCATCGCCAGCGTTCCGTCGCTGTCGTTGAGCAAATTGGCAACACTTTCCAATCGAAACGAGTTGCAGATTCGCTGGAAACAAACTTCTTTTCGACGCTCTGATGCTGATTTGGCAATTTTCAAAAATAAAATGAAAATGAATTTGGGTTAGATGAGCGAGTTACCCCCCGAAAGTTGTATCTCATCGGTGCAGCGAATTTTTGTCAAATATGTTTGCCCGGCTGCTTGCGGCGAGGAATGCGGAAATATTGTTTCTTTTCTTCTCTATTCAGCTGCTTTTGCCTATCTCTGTTTACGTGCACTTTCCACGGCTTTTCCTCCCGCTTTTCGCCGCATCTGCATCTGTTTGTTTTGAGATATTTTCGCGCTTCGCGCTGCCGTTTTATTTCTTTTCCCCTTTTTTCAACGAGCTCATGATGATTTCGTGTTATATAGTATGTGTTGCTATGTGGTGGCCAGGCAAATGCATTTTCCACACATTTTCTTTCGTGCATGACATTAAAGTTTTAAATTTAACAACCAGCCAAATGCCGGTCTGTTCGTTCTTCGTCTCGTAGATAGTTCCCTCGCTTTGTTTTTACTCTTTGCCGTTTTGACGACACTTAACTCTTGCGAGCACTTGTGAACTTTGCCAAGTGCGTCAAAAGTCGCGCCCCACTTTCCAAACTCTAAAGTTTAAAAGTCAATTTTATTTCGCTGGCAAATAATTTATTGAATAATGTTTCGACTTCATTTTAATCGAGATTAAAATCAATAAATACTTTTTTGCAATTTCTAACAAAAGATATTTGCATTTATTTTTCAAGGACTTTTATATCTTACAATTTTGTCCTTAATTTTACTTAAAAACGACGTTCTACATACATATTTATAAACAAAGTAAAATAAATAAATAAAGCTTGCCAATTTACAAATTAATTTTTAAAGCAAAAAATATCGATTACAAAATTTTGAACTAAACATTTTTTTTTAAATTTTTATCCGGTATGACTTGCTATATTTTATTTTTAAAAAATAAAAAATTAACCTTTTATAAGAGTACATATCTGAAAATGTACAAGGGCAAGATTTCTGCTTTAATAACTATATTACTTTAGGTCTTTAACATTTCCAAAATAATGACTCGATTTCACCGCAGCCACGTAAATTAAAATCAAGCTTGCTTGTCAACAGACATTGCGCATACGCCGCATTGCACAGCAGAGCAAGACGAACTGCATTTTATTTAGAGTTTGCTTGCTGAGCTTGCGTGCCCAGTGAATGGCAGTCGCTGTCTTAATTCTCATTCCCGTTTCGTTTATATTGGGAACTCTTTTCTTCAGACAAGCAAGTCGTGCAAATGTCAAAAGTGTGACAAACATTTTGTGGAAATTCGGTTCATTATTCGACCAAAGTGACCCCATTCAAAAAACTGATTACAACGATGATTACCATCCCCAGACAGTCTTCCCTCAGCACGCTTCTAATTTCTTTGAGCCCGGCTTTCTTGGAGCTTGGACTTTGGTAGTATCTTCATCTCCGTTGCCGGCCAGGCACGATTTACTGCCACATTTAAATTTAAACTTGAAAATTTGTTGCTGCAACTGGCATTGCTATTTTTACCATTTTAACCAGCACGTTCTACAAGTTTTTGCGGCTACCTGCCGCGCTACGTGGGAAGTTGGAATGGGAATGAAAATGGTTTGCTGCAAATGTTTGTCCAAACTGGACGCATTGTTTGGCCGTCACCGCTGTTGGCCAAAAGGAAATGTTTTCCTAGGCTGCCTTGAAGCGCAACCAAGTTGTTGACGCGACGGCCGGGTTTGTTGACTTGTCTCTCGATTTATCTGCGTGTTAATTTGAGCAATTAACATGGTAAATTAAGGAAGCACCAATTCGCCGTAGATATTTTCAACATAAATACACACCTAAGGCTGCTCGGGTTGCTTGTTAACCTGCCAACTACAACATGATCAACATCTCATTGTCTGAGTTTTTTCTCCTTTACTGTTTTTCGGTTAACTCTTTGCGCTAAAACAAGCCAAACAGTTAACGTAAAAATGAAGTATAAAGCTGGGTGAATGAGGAAATGTTTGTAATGATTTTGAAAAATAAATTTATTATCAAAAATTACCAAAAAAGTAAATCAATTAATCATCCGTTTCAATGTGGCAACAACCGCAAATTAAGTTATTCATTAAAAGTAATTAGGTGTACCTAAAAAAAAATATGATAATTATTTTGAGACTATTTCTAGGAAGCATTTTGAAAATTGAAACGCTACTTGATTAATTAATTAGCAATAACATTTAAGTTTTAAAATATTAGGTTTTGGTAGAATTAAGATTCATAACTTGTATCTGACTTATGTTTGTTTAATTTAGCATTGTTCAGTATCCTCTTCTTTGAATTAAAACTACCATAACATTTATTATACTATTTATTGGCCAGCCTCTAAATAATTCCCAAACTACCTCATAGAAATTCGATTAGTCATTTATGTTGTATACATATATAAACACCAAATAGTATCTTTGGTAGTTGGCTTTCCTCTTGCATTGCCGACTTCCACACAAGTTTTTAATGCTTTTTAAACAGAGTATAAAAACCACCTTGCGCCCAGTTAGTCATTCGGCACACACAAACGTGTATATATAAATATAGCCACAAGCCCCGATATGGCCGGTATACAGTTAACCAATTGTTAACCCAAATGTGCTGCCAACTGATACGAAAAGAGAAGGGGCGCGGCACGAGCTGGGGGGATCCATCGAGGTGCGCCTGCGCGCAGCACATTGCCAACTGATTTGCTGCGCATTGATTGAAGGGTAAATTACACCTTGCCACATGCGATTCGATGCGAATCAACCCGATGACGGACACATGAACGGCGGTCCAAGATTACTCGTACAGGGGTGCACATAGAGATACCTTCACATTTAATGTGAAAAAAACGAAAGAATTAAGGATAGCCGTATTAAATTATACAAAGAAGTTATATTTTAAGAGCCTAAAGATAAAAGATATAAACAAGATTATATCATACATTTTGCATGGCAAAAGCTAAGACCATTTACATTTTTCTGGATATTTGTAAATGTTATAAAACATCGATTTATATTATTATTATGTATAAAGTAATGTGTAATTTGTTTCCATACAACAAGGTCGCCCTTGACTTTAGCTCACCTTATCTAAGGATTATTTTGATACCGAATAATACTGAATGCAATTTTTCACGGTGTAGGCGCTTTCCTCTTTACTCGGCAAATATGTATCCAAAAGATACTGTTAGCTACTGCCGCTACGGCCACCGGGCGACTGTTATTTGTATTTGTAGAATTTTGTGTGCAAATACAATTTTTTCGCTCGCAACTATTTGTAAATTGCGTCACCTTCGCCGAAACTTGGTTTTTGGTTATGGTTCGCTAGTGTGTCCATGTTTGGATGTTTAGAGCGCCCTCTCTATTTCTCCAACTATCCGACAACCGGTGGACGTATCTGAGTATCTCAGGGTGCGAGTATCTGTGTCAATCGCTTACACTTGTGTTTGTGCTGCGACCATAACTGCATACATATTTAATAGCATTTCAATGTTGTTTCATTCCAAGTGCGCTGTCACGTAATTAAAGTCACATAAACATTTGAATAGGTTTTTCTTGAATGGCTTTTAAATTTTTTTATTTTGGCACATTTATGAACGTACGCGTAGGCATTTCGGCTAGACTGAAATACATACAGTCCGCCACAAAAATAGACCGTCATATAGAGTTGTCTGCGTCACTTGTTATGAATATGAATCGCCATTGGTTCCGTGTCAATTGATATGAATTTGGTTATTTATTACTCTTACTGCATTGGGTTTGTTGTGATTAATGTATTAAGGGGTTAGCATAGCCAATTTTTAATAGAATGTCCTACAATAAAACTATCGAGATTTTATTAATTTTTTAAAAAAGGAATAAAACTAAATAGAAATAAAACGAAGTCTTAAAAATACCAATTTTCTCGAACGCCTCACCCAGTACACTCTGCAATATCCCATGAAATCAAAACATTCCTTTCGGGAAGAAAACTTGAGATTCTAAAGCCTTTATTCTTTTTTTTATTTTCATTTTTGCTTTAATTATCTTAATAGTGACTTGCAATGTCTATTCGATTGTCGTTAAAAAGGAAACACCTTTATTAGTCTTTTTTTAACGACTGGCCAGAGCAGGCATTTCCCTTTTAATTAATAATACCTCACTGGTGTTTTGTGGCGTGTTGCCAGCGGGCCTTTGGGCCAATGCCACCGAATGGCAAAAACTTTATGACACTGAGACCTGGGTATACCTCATCATCAGACATAAGCAAACGCAAATTGACAGCCGTTACGGATATGATGATGACCTCATTTCCAGAGCAAAAACAGAACTTAATTAAGTCTGGCTTTTTTGCTTCTGATTGTTAGCAAAACTTCATTTTCACTCCTCACCGATTGAGAATGATGTGTTTTTAATAATACACTTTTTTACACATTTAAGGAGCTGCTACATTTCATATCGCACTTTTTTTTATTGCTGGCCAATTTCAGTTTGAGGTTTTGTATTTTTAAATAATTGTCGCAATCAAATGTAATTACAAATGCATTGAAGTTGTCCGTTTGTGTTTCCTTTTTGCATGGCAATTACAAAACAAGACAAAAAGCAAAAGCAAGCCAAGCGCTCAATTATTGTTGCAACTTGCAACAGGCAGCAGCAACACCAGCAACAGCAACAACTGCCGACTTTTGTCGATGCGGTAACATGGCTCAATTTTGGCTGCTGAACATTATTATTAGTTCGCATTTGCGAACAATATTCGCTTATTGTTCGAAAAGATCGGCCCACAACAACAACTGCAAATTGTGGCTCCATTGTGGCAGCAGCAACAACTACACAAATAGCAACAGCAACACCAGCGGATAGCAACAATTGATCATATTTTGGTCAGACAACAAAAATGGAAAAAAACGTTGATAGATGATTACTAGTCAACAAAAATGTTTTAATATCTTAAAAAGTTTAATACTCTTACTTAGAATCTAAATTCCTTTCATTAACTTTTAAAAATTTTAAATGGATTAAAACTGACAGTTGCTTTTAAATATAATGTCATAAATTTAAAATGGAATTATTTTTGTTTATATAAATGCAGGAGTTTAAAGTAAATTATGTCAAGATTGTAATTTGTTTAATTTTTGTTTAAAAAAAATGTTTAAATCGAGCAACAATTAAGTAATGAAATAAATACAAACTTTTAATTTTTTGTGGAATTCAATATAAAATATGCAAACAAATTAAGCTTGGGGTTTAAAGGTTTCAAATTGATATAAAATTGCCCAATGTTCAATTCAATTTCGAAAAAATTAAGTTCAATGTTTTGTGGGACTTCAATTTAACAAAAATTTAATTTGACACAACCAAATGCGAGTTCAAAGGTTTTCAAATTGCTTTTAAATTGCCCAATGTATGATCTACGCGATGGCTGCTAAAAGGCAGCAACAACCTTTTCGGAAAGGGCATGAAAAACAGACAGGCAGCCCAAACAGACAAACCAAAAAAAAAAGACAACCAGACACCGAAAATAAGGCACTTGGGCCTGCAACCGGGCCAAGATGCATCTCGGCTAACTGTAATGTCGTCAGCGATCTTGGCTTGACGACGCCATTATGAAATTGCACGAGTGCGGGTACGGGTACCAGCCGCCATTCAACAGATCCGAGGTTTGTTTTCTTTGTCGGACACTTTT
The DNA here is from genome assembly GCA_018153365.1 of Drosophila fuyamai. Taxonomy (NCBI): domain Eukaryota; kingdom Metazoa; phylum Arthropoda; class Insecta; order Diptera; family Drosophilidae; genus Drosophila; species Drosophila fuyamai. The sequence continues at coordinate 4,963,030 of JAECXW010000116.1, read as the reverse complement.
CACCTGCTCTCCCACTCTGTCTATTGTGTGCCAGGCCATGCAAATAGTGCCCCAGCCACCGCCGCACGCCCCAAAATACAGAAAAAATAGAAACAAACGCGACTCCGCCATCCGCTGATGGTTGCGCCTGTCCGCGAGGCAATCGTCGTCCAGCTGGTGCCACCAGTGTTGAATGTTTGCACTTTCGGATCCCTCACTGAGTCAGTCAGCCACTCAGGTTGTGAGCACTGAAAAAAATGAAGTCCGTTAATTATTTTCTTAAATTTTATTTGACTATATACAAGTATTAAGTTCTTTACCACCATTATAAATCATAATAGTTGGATGGTCTTGACAAAAATTTTAAAGTAGAGGATATATTTTAATTGGATTAAATATATTGTATCTAATATATCACGAACGTCATTGAAACTAACCAGACATTTATGTTATGTGATTTTATTACAAAGTTCCTCTTTTTTTTGATTCACTCACAACTTTGTGATTTGCATTGCCCAAATATCATCTGCAAGTTTTTTTTTGCTTTAAATGTTTGATATATTTATATAATATTTAAAGAGGAGTATTGTGTAATTTTCTCTCTGTGCAGGCAGGCAATCGCAGGGCCCGTTCGTGAATTGGTAACCATTAACCATCAAGCATTCTCTGGGGCTTTTCAATTTCATTTGCGCAATTATTGTGAAATTAAGATGTTTGCTCAGACAAAACTCGCTCCTCCTGCTGCTGCTATCTTGCAGATACATTGGGAACTTTCTACGGGCTCGTAGATTCGTTTGATTTGAGCCAGCTCATGTGAACTATTCGCCAAGATAAGATATGCTAGTGAGCTAATTATGTCTAGGAAATTGTTCAGACCCAACTGACATACAAAAAAAATAAGGCAGAGACTGTGAGCCAAAGAAAAATCTGTAACAAATAACAAAAACAGCATCTTGAGATCTCATAGAACACAACTTTCACCCGAAAAAATCGGATACAAGCAACTACAACAATGACAGCAAGCAACGGGCCAACTGTTGCAACAGTTTTATGGCTTAAAATTCACACTCTTAATTGCCAACCAGTGTGTGTATCTTTTAGATACTCAAGCGCAACGCATCTCTACGCATGTGTGACCGACCGACCATCAAGAATGATTGTAATTATAAGACTGGCCCAGAGCAGAACAATGAAAGAGAAAATTGATAGTTAATGCAACTGCAATTGGAGCTGTGCAGGTTAATTGAGCGCATTAGCGGTTCATAACCGAGATTTCTCCAGACTTTTCTTTGAATAGAGGTTTAACCTATAGGAACATACTGGGGATCCGGCTTCTTATTTTTTATATAAAAATGTTTATGACCAGATACGTATACCTTAATATTGCGTATACGTATACCTTAAATTAACGATATTTAATACCCAAATCGACTTAAACTGTTAAATATTTAAAAACAATGTATTATAAATTCAATACAATAGACTGTATTTTATTGCTTTTTGTGTTTCGTTTTTTTTTATCGTCTATCATAAAAAAAATCGAAAACTGTTATTGTACTAATTGGTTTATATTTACAAAACCATAAGCCTGCCATTTTTTGTTTTCATAATTCATAACCCATGCACCTAAGGCAAATGGCATAATATTTATGCATCCGTGTTATTCGATACAGCTTTTGAGAATCGACTCAATCCAGACGGAATTACATCGAAATTGTCGCAGGCAATAAGTGGTATTTAATAATATTTTTTCCAGCTGGGAAGTGCGTACGTGAGCTCGTTTCGAGTTTCGCGGTCGGCACCATTTGTGTATTTGTGTGATAATTCGCAATTGGAGCTGCAACGAACACACACCCACTTGCGGTTGTCATCTTCTCACACACAGATACTCACTCGAACCCGCAGATAATTTTCCAGCTCTTACGCTTAAGTAGGAAAAGCGTTCGTGAGTGTAAATTGTGTTAAGTTCTTTTTGGCTTTCTCGCCGCGACGGCTTTCTATTTTTCCCGATGCCGTTGGTGCCACTGCGGCTACATATCTGTTTTTGCGGCTGCCGCCTCAGTTCTGACTAATGACAACCGTTTGTGGGAGTAGGAAGTGCCTTCCCCACCTCTTTTATCTTTGTTTTAGCATTTTTTTTTTGTTTTTTGTTTTCGGCGGCAGGTTTTCTCTTTACGAGATTCTGGAGCGTCATAGTTAGTTCTTCCCGACGTCTTTAAAATTACTTACTAATGATAATTAGAGGCATTATTTTCCCATTATTCTTCAGAAAGTTGTTTCCCGTAAGCAGCATTTCTGTTGGTTTTTATTGCAATTAAAGCGTCATTTAACTGGGCGTGGGAGCTGCCGATCCGGGAAAGATTTGACCCCACCCATCCGCCCCGCCCAAGTCAAGTGGTAATATAGACATGACACATGATAAATGGTCGGGATTTTATAATTAAAACCGCAAAAGTTAACTAATGTTTTTGCATTGTTTTCGATTTTGTTGAGCTATTTTCGTATTGCTTTCTTTTTTTTTCAATTAAAAATAATGGTCATGCACATTTTATAAATGAGTTTCGGTTCAACGGAGCTTTTGATTATGCAAAAAAAAAAAACTGCAATAGCCCGGCCAATAGCCACATGTGTGTGCTCCACTTATTGGCCAAGATTAACTTTGGCTGCTGTTTGCGCTTTGTTTGCCAACAGATTCAGATTGGGATTCAGCAACATCATCATCGGGTCTTCAGTTGCCGCTTCTTCAGCTTTTCAGCTGTTTTGTGCCTTGAGCTTCCGACTTTCTCCAAACACATACCGCCGCACAGGCATATATACACATGCATGTGTACACACTTGGTTAGCCCGGCGTTATAACAAATCCAGAGTGTGTGCTCGGCTGCTCTGCCTGGCCAGCTGCCTAATGATCCGTCTATGTTATAACTTATATGCAAACCGGCTGCCAAATTGAAATGTGCATGGACTTGGGAGTGTGCTTTCCTTAAAATCTCTCCATCTTCCTTGGCCTTTTGCCAAAAATATGTTTTGTTTTCCACAGCATTTGATGTTGATAAATCTGCCGCCCACTGTTGTAAACAATTTGGCATTATTAATGTCTAGATATTACGAAATTTGTCAGTTTTCGGGTAGGCAAAACAATACGTCATCAATGTATATGTTGTATTTCTATAAGAGTTCATGGGAACCCATTGAGGAAATTAAAAAAAAGATCAAGATTACTTCTTTTCCGCAAGTTTTGTTTCTCAAACAATACATTATAAGTAAATCGGTTTCCCATTAAAGCTGTTGGCTTAATTGATAAAAAACTTAATAAGATTGATGGTATTCTTATTCGTAGGTAGATTTTATAGTTATCACACGATTAATACTAATGGTATTTATAAAGACTTTGAAAACGAAAAATATTTAAGAACGTTATTTATCTCGGATTAACATTAAAGGTATACATAAAAAGAATGTTATTGTTTCCAATCTAATCAAACGATGAGTATAAACGTTTATTTATAAACAAATTTGTATTCCGAAAGTATTGTATCATGAATATAATTATTTATCTTTAATCAACTGTATACCTAATCATATTTGTTTTTCTTTTTTTGCAGGTGAGTTCACAATGCAACGTGAGTTAACAACAATTTGTTGTCTTGTGCCATACTGACTAGAATAAAAAGACCTTGTGTTTGTCATAGTGGTAAGAAATAACATTTAGAATGTCCATTTTTGAAATACCCTATCTTAATCAGTAATATAAACTTAGCTTTGTCTGTAATTAAAAATCAAAACTTGTTTACAGCAAGACTTGTTTTAGTACTCATTGCTTTAGTAGATCTTTGATATGGTTAGGTGATTAAAATTGTGCAGATTTGTTAACACGTAATAGGAAACTGAAATTGGATGTTTATAAAAGGCAATCAAAACTACGTGATTTTACATTTAACTTTATATACCAGTACTACAGAAACTAAGACATTCAGCTTAAAGGAAAGTAATATAAGCTTAGAAATAAAAAAAAAAAAAACAAAGATAAACAACTATACACTTATATAACTTTAATGCTTCGAGATTCCTTAGTTTATTATACCCTTTTGTGGGCCAGGGTATTCAGAAGACTTACACATTTTATTGGGCAACCAAGCGGGGCCTGACCAAGGAGCTTGGCTGTCGTTTTATGTTTCATGCGAATCGCAGAAATGAACAAAAATGTATATGTGCAATTATAATAAATTATTTTCGCGTGGATTAACGAGTTAATGACGGTCGCTCCGGTGGAAGCCGAAAAGAGCGCGTGTTTTTAATTGTTAAATTGCTGGCAAGAAAACAAGGCAGCGCCAGACAACTGAGCTTCAGTCAAACCACATTTATGTGAATGCTTGCCAAATTTGTGTCATGCCCCAAATAGGATAAATCCGCAAAAATAAATCCGCCTGCTGGCTGCTGAATGGCACTTCCCCACTAAACGGAAACGGATGAAAGTGTATTTTTTGAAAATTGGTCAAATAAATGCTGCACACGGCGACGAGGCTGATGATAGCGATGCATGATGCCTGATGAAGCCTGATGTTTGGCCAGGAAATCCAAGCAGAAACATGGCCAACGCTTGTCTATGGCTATATTTAGTCAGCCAGCCAGCCAAGTTATTGGCAAAGTCTGCCGTTTTGGGGAAAAGTCGATGTAAACAAGTCCGCTGCTGTTGCAACGACCTAAATTCACCGTAAAATTCATGTGAAAAAAGATACCTCCTTTAAGGGGGGTATATGTACAGTTAAGGTTAAATCAAGAGTACTTAAGAACGGGGATTGAAAACGTTATTCACTTAAGAACCAAGTAGTCTTTAATTTATACCTAATACAAATTATGATCATAAATGGTTAAAAATAGTTATTTATAAAGGTTTTTATTTATTCAATGAGTAAAAATTATAACAAATTTGTTCTGAACTCCCTTATTATTTTAAATGGGAACTATTTTAGAGTAAAGTTGTAAGCTTTTATTCACTTCAATCAAAACTTTTATAAAAAACATTTTTTTTAGATTATTTTCATAATCTAAATTTTGTTTGGGAATTTTCATTTCGTAGGGATTTTGATTACAGTGACAAACCATTAAATCTCAATACAAATAAAAAGTAAAAAATCTCGTTCTCAGGGTTATTTTTTTGGCCGCACCTGTATGCATGTTGCGATGCTGAGGAAGGCAGCGGGTGGGGATTCTCTATGTCTCAGGTGTCTTGCGATGGCCAGCTGTCGCAGCGTTGCAACAAGTTGCCAGCGAAGTTGTTGCCGTCGCCAAGGTCATCGTCGTTAAATGTGGCCAGCATCCTCTGCTGCTGTTGTATATTTTTAAAGGTTTTTCTTTTTATTATTGTATATGCTGTTTTTTTTTTTTTGGTAGCTCTTTGGCTTGGACATTTTTACCAGTTTGACAAGTTTTTTGCAGTCACTTGTCTGTGCTCGCTGACTACTTGGGCTTCTACTCACAACATCTTCTTGTCCGCTTCTCAGATTCTTCGATGTTCTTGCGCTCGTATTTCAATTTCGGCCTTTTCTGTACACTTTTTTGCTGTTTTTGTCTGTAGTTTTTGTTTTTGGTGTTTCACTTTGCCCATATGGCGCCGCTTAAGGTGTCCCCTTGGCATGGGAGCTGAGTTAAAGCGGAAAATTTATGACCTCCACAAAGAAAGCCTCCACGTACTATACAATTTCATTATGAATTATGCACAGCCATGGCCTTTCGATAAGTCAACGAACTGGCTGCGCTTACTATATAGTAATTACGAGGGTAGTTTGTTAAGATGATGGATATGTTCTGATCAAACAGTCAAGACGATAAAACAGTTCTTTTTTTTTTATTTTGAAGATATGGCTAGGGAAATTTCTTAAATGCAAACTAATTTGATTTATCTAATTTGTAAAACTCTTACCAAATTTGATTGTTCTCAAATAAACTTTTAAATTAGCTTCCATCAAATTTTATGTATGTTTTTGAAAATTTCAGAAAAAACATTTAATGTCAATATTTATTTTACGCAAGACCACACATATTGACAATCCATAAATAATAATCGAGACAAGCTTCAAGCATTCAATATATATTGATATTTAACAATAAAAACATCCCCAAAGTGTTTTTGCTGAGCACACGTAAGACTGAGTCATCAAAAGGATATTTCCACTGGGGGAAAAGCTAAAAGTCAGGGACATGTGAAATGTGGAATAGAAAACTAGAAAACTTACAGCCAAACCGCAGACCCCAAACGAAAGGCAAACCCCTAACTGGCCCATCGGAAAACATTGTTGAGCCCAGATAGAGACTACTGCGCCCAGCTATTAACGGGCCCAACAAGTCCGACATGCACACCCCAAATACCCAGTGAACCGCAAATGTGTCGCTGCTCCGGCCGCCGCTGTCAGCGCGTCGTATACTTGATGTGTATTTCCAGTTATTGGCGGCCGCATTTATCGATCGGCATGGATATTAGACGACGTCCTCATTTAAAGCTAACCACTGAATCGCCGTCTCTGTCTCTAATAGCCTTTCGAATCGTTTTTTTTTGTATTTTCGCCAAGTTTCTGCTCTCCGCGCCAGGTAAATAGCAAAACAGAGTCTAGGGGCTGGCCAGCATGCAAACAAGTCTTTTATGGCGCTTTTCCAGTGACAGTGCATCACATGGCCATGTTTGGGGCTATCTGTTAACTGTTTTTGTAAGCCAACTTTGTTGCTTGTTTTTTCATTTATCAATGAGGCGAAGAAACTGGTTACGGCAAACTATCATGCAGTCGACTAATTAGTAACTTGAATTGTTTTTTCTATTTTGAAAACTAATCATCTGCCAGAAATTAATTCGAAGGGATTTGCCAGAATGCACTCTTGCCTACTGAATACATCTTTTGGCCTATTGTGACAAAACTCCATAAATCACAAAATGGTCTTGTCTTGGCCAACAAAGTCGTGACCAAAAATATGATGTTCTTCTTTATCTTCAATTTTTTTGGATGTCTTTTTCTTTTTGCCCAAATCTGCAAGTTTAATGTGATGCTAAAAAGGTGAACATTAACTTTGTAGTTTTTCTGAAATTGTTAACTGCTTTGTACTTAAACTGTTGGTTTTTGCAAAGTACTTAATTTTTTGAAAGGTATTTGGTAATGTGTTGCAGATGGATAATGCAAAAAGTTAACAAACTAAATTAAGAAGGAAAATATATAAAATTTAGTTTAGACAAGTAGCTTTTTTGTATAAATTGACTCTTTGCTGATAATCTGTAAATCATTGCCCTTTTGATGGCGGGGATAGGCCGTTACTAACTAATCAGTTGCCTAGTATCTCTTTCAATTTGATGCCAGCCGCACTAAGTGAACCATCTAATTGAATTGTTAAACCAAAGCCGTTGTTCTCCATCGGTAGCCTTATTTTTTTGTTTCCTCGAAATTATTTGCTGTTGTCAGCAGATCTGAGTAAGCACGTAAAGCCGCGGCTCGCTGTTCAATTGCGGCGATTAAAGTCGCGTTTGGCCACGGCCATGCAAATGCCACAGCGCCTCTCTAATAGGCTTGGGCTTACTCGGATTTGGGTTTGGATTTGGGCTTGGTCGTCGACGGCATCATCCACTAAAACTGAAACTAGCAAGGTCTTCGGCTGACGTTCTCCAGCTATTACATTACATTACAGTAAACGAAGGTAAGCGCTGAATGTGCTTGTGTTACATAAAAGCTAATGAAAATGCTGGGAATTCCGGCGCTGTTGCTGCCTCATTAGCCGTGCTTATGAACACAATCGCCGGCTAACTCAACTCGAATAGCCGGAATAAGTGCAATTCATGCGGCAAGTGCGTGGCTCGAGTGCACCTGAAAGACATTTCGTCGGCGTCCTCAGTCTACAGTCCGCAGTCCTCGGAGATCGCAGATGAAGTGGCCAAATGGCCAAGTGGGCAAGCGTCTAATTATGCTCACCCTTGGGCGCTAGTAGCCTTTCGCCCAGCGGCCAGTAAACAAAATAAAAAACCAATTTGTTAGCGCCTTTTAGGAACTCCCAAATGCACAGTGTCTCAACGACTCGAATAATAATACAATGGTCAACAATATTTGGTTAAAAATAGAAAAATAAATAGGCACTCGCTTTTGGTTAGTTGGTGTGGTACGTGGTAACCATATCTAAAGAAAAATTGTATAGACAAGTGTTTTAATTATGGGTTCATATATATATTGAAAGTATCTCACTGTCTCATTTATAGTTAAAGAATATTTTTTTTTTAATTATACGAATTCTTGGTTCTGCAGCATAAAGTTAATGCTTTTGTTAAAAAAATAACAAGCATTTATAAAATTTTAAGATATTTTTTATTGAACACCATAAAATATATGAATATTTAAAAAAAATAAAAGAACAATTTATACAATTTTTACGATTATCTTTAGAAAGTTGCGTACTTTAAAAAATGCTTAGAGAATGCTTCCTTTAAACGGTTACTTAAGTTTCTGAATTGTACTTCTTATTGAGTAACAGTGTGCCGTCTCTTTAATTAGTGAACGCAACTTGAATTCTCGGCTAAATCTTTACCATGACTTTCTAAATGCAAATTCTTGGGCCAGTTATTCTCGCTCTGGCTAAGCAGAGTGTGATTTATGGCTACCATGGCTGCTTAGATGCTCGTACACTTTTCAAATTAGCAGCTAGAATAAATGCCCCCAGCGATCTTGGCTTATGACTTAGCCATAAAACCGAAGACTACTCAGAAATGCTTCTACGAAAAATACTTAAAAAGAAGCGCAACCAGTTTTTGGGCAAATAAAATACAACAAAACTAGACAAAAGCCAGAGAAGATTTTCAATCTGCTGACTCTGGCTGGTGTTGCTCTTAAATTGGCTTAATTTCCGTGCCAAAAACAAAAAGCGGAATCGATCAATGGAAAAGCAAAAGAAACTGGAAATGAGTTTCCCCCCTATTTACGAATTGGCTATGCTTTCAATGCCAAAAAGGGTCGCAGTGGGAGCTCCAACGACTTAATGAACCCAACACTGGCCCCCAAACCCCTCTATTTAGCCAAAGCGATTTAATAGAGCCATGAACCTTGAGTCAAGTACATAGAAAAGCAAAAACATAAACATAGTTTTGTTGTTTGTCTTGGTATAGTCGCTGTTATTATTATTATTTTCGGGTCTGCTCTGAAAACAAATTTACCCAGCCAGACACAAAAACAACTGACAACTGTCAAGAGACTTTTGCGGGGGCAGTGTCAGACGAATAGACAATGGCCAAAAGAGTGTCAAGTTTAAATATGTTTATATGAGTGCCAAAAAGTGTCGCAGTTTTTCTCACTCTTTGTGCTTTTGAGGACAATTGGCTTCATCTACTTGGCTCTGGAGTTTTGTTACACGGCTAAGCCCGTAAGTCGTATTGATTGAGCCAGACTGAGCTGAAATAGTGCCGACCATTCAGCCAACTCATAGCTAAAATGTTTTCTCGCTATGACTGAACTGAAAATATAGGGTATTACCTGCAAATTTATAAGGGCTGTAGATAAGCGTTCTATTTATAAAAGCTAAATCACAAGTGTTAAGGTAGATTACTTTTTGTCGATTGGTAGATATCAGAGAATGTACATTTACTTATGTGATAGAATTTGAAAGATTAATTGTGGCGTTGGAAATTTAGTTATAAGTAACATTGTGGGATTGATAGTATTAAATATATATGTAATTAATTATCCAAGAACTTAGCCTTTTTTTTGGGATAATAATTTTGGGCTTTGTTTATTATTCAAAATTTAATACATTTTCTCCGAACTGGCTCAGTGGAAAGTGTACTTTGCTTTTTTATGACTCTGCCTGTTGACAGTCTGGTGAAATATTCGCCAATGAAAATGGACGCAGACATTGAACCGGCACAAATCTAGTTGGCTGTTGGCCGGGTTTCGGTGTGGGTTTGCATCGAACGATATGCGATATGCGGGGCCGTAAGTCATCTGGCCATTTGAATGTGGCTATGCAAATATATTTGACTCTGACCGAATGCAAACAACAAAGTGCAGTTAGCAGACAAAACCCCTAGGGGGCATGTCAAGCCAATTAGAAGTGCTGGAAATGAGCAGTGAGGGCGGACAAAAGCGCACGCGCCCTAAATTGGTTAAGGTTGGGCCCCGAAAACTTTTCCATTTCCCCACCGTCCTTCAACAAAATCCAAAAGCCCCCTTCTTAGGGCAATTATAACTTTTGTTTGGGGAGGCGCCAGAAAATAGATTTCTCGTTTTGTGTACTACTCTGCTGCTGCGCCATTTGTACAATTGCCATGGCGATGCAATTTGAGTTTTAATGCGCTTGCCCCTCTGCGATTGTATCTGGCAGAAACTACTTATGGCGGGGAACAATGCCGACTTTCGCGCTCTAAGTGCTGTGCAATTTCAGTTTCAATTTTACCAATTTTACCATGACCTTTTTTCTGGTCTGGCTGGCCAATTGTGTTTGGGTGCCAGGTATTGGCGCATAAACGCCGTCCCATTAGCCAAGTGAAAAGCAAATAGAAATTGGTGCTAAATTATGCCGGAACTAAGCCGGGCCATACTCGTATAAGCCTAAGTCGGCTCGAACATCGATTTCCTTGGTCATGCAAGCGTGCTTTTACCTCTTTGATTTTCGGTGTTCGATTTTCGATACTTGCGTCAGCAGTCGATTGTGTAACAAAGATCAAAGTTAATACGAACTTATTTGTTTTTCGTTTGTTCGATTGTGTATTTTTCGGGGGTTTCTGGTATCTTCAATCGGAAATCGGAGGCAAGGTGAACGCACCAGTTTTCGAGAGGTTTTTGATCTGAATGGTCATTAACCCATTCGAAACACGTGATTGATTTTGAAAGGGAATTGGGTGCGATGTATAGAATATTCAATTATTGGGCAATTATAGTTTAAAATTAAATTCGCAGATGGAAGTACTTCCTCTTAATCGTTTAAAACATCTTGATTTACGATAAGAAGCTAACTCTATTTCAAGAATTATTTTATTATTGTGAAACTGGTTTGTAAAGAATAGCAAAATTGAAAGCAAAATACAAATGGATGTGCAGCTGTTAATAGCGGATAATTTTGAGTTAAATCGAGCATTTGACGAACACTGTATTTAGTGGGTAATTCGAACAGACATCTGGGAAAGTGGTCGTGGTCAGACATTCCCATCCGTCGGATCCCCCATTATCCTTTCCTTTGGCAGCTGTCGGAGAGCTTTCCGCACTTTCATTCACGCAAACTGAGATAAAAAGGAGGTTGGTAATTAAAACATAAATCCCCGTCCGGCCGTCACAATAATGTCAACATTGTGGCTGCTTACCCCTTTTTGGATAGGCTTATCTCCGGTCGCGGATCCGTCTGACAATCTGAAAGTCTGCTAATGAAAATATTAAATTTAATGAAATGAATATTTCTGCCTTTTGGCTTTGGCTGGCACGTGAAATCTGTATAGAAATGCCGAGCCAAAAGAAATTCCAGCGAAAGTGTTGGCTGTTAATGTTTCCCCAACGCAGTTGGCCGACTCCTCGACTGACTGGCCAACTGGCCACGGCGTCAATCAAACGTTGTCGCAGCTGTCTGCGAATTGCGAGTTCATATTCATTCACTCACTTGCTCACTCACTCAGCGGTGTACTTTCGAAAGCAATTTAGTATTTGTTAATGAAACTTAAATAATGCTCCAAATAGGCAAATGGCAATCAAAAGTCATTATGTGCATATAAAGAGTGGCTCTTAACAACTGTCTCTCCTTCGTCAGCAAGCTGCACTTTCTGCTTTTTTTGATTTTGTATTTATAGACCTACACAAGGAACATTAAAATACAATTTGATTTTGTGACTATTTGTGATAAATAAGAGTCTTACAACAATTTTACAATTTAACAATTAGATTTTATAGATACTTTCTAACGATACTGCAACTGAAATTAAGTGGCTATTATTTAAATTCGTGTTCATTTTATTAAACCAACCTTAAAAATCTTAATGTTCTGTAATTAAAAACATTTGTTTGCTTGATTTATGTCTTACATTATAGGTTGGATTAAGTTAACTTGAGAGTAAAAATATTATTTTCTGTGTACAATATGTATAGATTTGTTGTATGTGGCCACAAAATAGCCTCGGGCAACAGCAAATTTGTACTGGCGCCCTTCGCCGGAGGTTGCCCAGCCCGGCCAACTGAAAGCTCTCTTTGGAGCAGGCGGCGGTTGTTGTTCATTCGCCCGTTTATAATGTAACCGCAACTCATTTTTTTCCCCGTCAGCCATATAATTTTTGTTTTTGCAGCTTTGCCCGGTATAGCATTACCTTTGATACACTATAGTTAAAAAGGCGTTGTGCCCGTGATTATCATACATCACTTCATTTAAATAAGAATTGGGATAAATTTGATAGGCAAATACCATAAGAGTGGGTGAAATTAGTTGGTAACAGAAAACAATGGGATGGATATAATTTTAAATAATTTGTTTATTTTTAAAATTATTGCTTTTCATAAGTAATTCATGTTTATATATACAGTTACGGAATATCTTTTGATATTTAAAAAATCATTTAATATATCATAATATGATTATGTATTATATTAAAATACCATAAAAAGAATTGAACGTTAAAATGCAACTTCATAAAGTATGTGTATGTTTAAATGAGGGTCAGATAAATGAATTCTAATTTAAATTTCATTTTTAATTACAACATTTTACACATATTTTAAGTAATTTGCAATATTCACATTTTAAATAATTATTTCGAAAACGGTTTAAAAATTATAAAAACAAAAAAATATGGAAATTATGCTTGTTATGGCGGTTAAAATCTAACAAGCTAAAAATGAAACTTCCAGGTGTTTTAGCCACAATTGCTTCGGGCCCGGTCGACTATCTTTCGTGGCCGCTGGACAGCTTTGTTGTGGTCGGGAGGGAGTCCTCTCCCCATCTCTCCTGCCATCTGAAGGCTTCAGGCTCTTCCCGTTTCCCGGGTTATGCGACACGCTGTCCACTCCAAGGAAAGTGTTGTGGTTAAAACAAACAGCTCGCCCTTTCGGGAAAAATGGGGGAAACCAGCAAAAATAAATGGAGAGAATTACAATTTGAATGCATTGTCTTTTGTGCGGCTACGACCAGAGTGCAATTGCCGGCCCTTCCGTTAAAAGCAACTTTCATGGTGGCTGGCGGGCATAACCAAAACCGAAACCAAAGCCAAAGCCAAAACCGTTCGATGCCGCACCGATAATAAATTTCCCTCATTGTTACCTGCCCACGGTGGTGTTGTTATTATTATTATTGCTGCCTTTATGCACACAACATCATCATAATAAATTTCGCCTGATGTACGACGGCTGTTGTACTTTAATAAGCAAAGTGCTTGGGCTGGCCGCTTCGCTGGTTAGCTTAGCCATCCACTTGCCACTACTGCCACTGGCCACTGGCCACTGGCCACCGTTTGTCCACTTGGCCATGCAACCTGCAACCTGCGACGTGCAACCTGCAGCACGAAGTTTGTTGAACCTCAATCAGCGGGCACTGCAGGGTTCGTAAATAAATTAAATACCTTGGAGTGTTAGTTACTGGCAATTTAAACAGATGTGGTCAAAGTATTATTACAAATTTATATACTGGGATTTTTATTATTTTATTTTTTATTTAAGGATAATTAGAATAAAAAATTTAAATGATTTCCACTGCCTCTCTAAATAACTATGGCTAATTACTTAATAATCACATTTATTTATTTTATTTTTTATTTTTCAGTTTATGCTAGTTAATTTGGCAATGCATTTATCCATGCCTTGGATGACTTGTTCGTTTATCATTGTTTTAATTAAGGTCTAACACCTGTTGTTGTTTATATAAAACAATATCTGCAGGCATTAATTTAAACGCCATCATGCAGGGCTAATGCATGTAACAGCTGTGCTTAACTATACTTTAACCAAATTTTATTTATTAACCTAATGCGTCCCCAATGCATTGTTGGGTTAGTGGCTTTCGTTGGTTAATTTGCATGCGTCAACACTGCCATCTCAGCTTGGCTGCTGACTAATCGCCGCACATTTCCGCCTTCGTATTAACGGCTAAGATACGTGGTTGTCACTTGCACGTCGGCCATATCATTAATTAAATGGCTATATATATACCCATATATATTTGTGAGTGTGTGCCCCGAAAGGTGTTAATTATCAAAGCTGTTGCATGGCTAATAACTGGGCTATACCCACAGACCAAGAGTAGTTGGCGTAGACAATGGCCCCAGAGAAATCTTCACTTTTTGGCAATGTGTGGGCCATAACCGTAATGGCATCTCATTAGCATTGCATTAACGACACAATCATAATTTTTAATGATGGAAAACGTGCCAGCTTCAGGTCGCCACATATTTTCCACCACAAAAAAAAAATGAAATCATAAAATATATTAATAAAAAAGAGAATAAAGATTGCTTGCGTACACTTTCTCGGTGACAGATCGTAAATGTGATTAAAGAACCTCTGGTTATGTTTTTAGTACGAGTATTTCCGAAATTCCCCTTCGTGCCTTTTTACATCACCAGAGTTTTCACTTTCGTCGGGCAAAAGTTCACTGCTCTTTCATGTTGCTTATTAGCCCGTCGCATTTCTTTTCCATTTTTTATAATTTGTAGTTTATTGTTTTGGTTTGTTTTTCTTGTTTTTGCTGCGTTTGGCATGCAAATTAGCAAGACTACACAATAACCAGGCTGCAACTGCACCGCAAAATTGTTGAAATATTTTCACTTGCTGCTGTTGTTTTTTCAACAGCCACCGCACGGTTCACTCGAAATAATAACTTTATTTCTCATGCCCTTGCCAGTTTGCGGGTGTTATTAAATTTGCTGCATTTAGAGGGAGATTCATCAGTAAAAACTGGTGTAAAAAGTGTAAAGCATATAGACAATGTTTATTGCACATGTGCATGGTTAAGCAAAGTTAATGTCATTGTACTTCGAGATGTATATTAGCCTTCAATCTTTACACGATCTAATCAGCATATTTAATAGTAGTTTTGTTCAATTGAGAGGAAAAAGCTCTATCACAAATTAAGCGAACTTTTATTTAATGAATTAGTCTAGAAAGAGTGATTCGACTTCGATTTTTTTCCTTGCTGAAGATGGCTTTCATTTTTTGCCGTTTTCCTTTGCCAGCTGCCGCTTCGTGCTACTTTGCAGCTGTTTATTATGCCGGGCAGGTCTTTGTTATTGTTGCTGCCGCTTGTGCTTCTGTGAATTGTTGCTCATACGCCCCGTTGCTGCGGCTGCTGATTTGCACTCATTTCATTTCAATGCACTTCCCATGCAGGCGAAACGCAACTGCAACTGCAGCACAAAGAGCTATTGCAGCAGCAACAACGAGCAGCAACATTAAGAGACGTGTTTAGAATCAGGTCTATAAATAAGCAGGGAGGGAAGCATCATAAATAGCATTGACTGGATACTAGAAAATGTCAGAACCCAAGCTAATCAACGGCCAGGCATCGCGTTCGCACTCACATTTGCAGGTAATCATTATTAATAGACGGGCAATTACAACACCCGGCGATAGATGCTTCCAAGGCTACTATCGATAAAGCTGCAGACAACAAATAAATAGCAACAATGGCAACCTCTACACAGAAAACATTATTTTTTTATGACTTTCATTTAAAACACGAATAATTAAAATATTTTATAATATTTTTCAAAAGGAGATGGAACGTGCTTTAGTTTATTATTATTATTCAAGATATTAATATTTAATTTGTATTATAAAAGTATAAAAAAAAAACTATAGTTTCAGTCGTAAAATAATCGAGGTTAAACAATAGTTTCTGTGTACAAACGAGATTGCATGACTGGCTAGTCAAACAAGATAAAGGAGCCAAACAACAAACATCGAATACAAAAGCTTATAAAATAAAATATGCGACTACTGTAATAAATAAATGCGGCAGCTCCAAAGTCGCCAGCTCAATTAATTCGCTCGCCAGTTGTGTTGTTTTGCATGGCAGAAATTAATGTTGAAATTAGACAGACAAATATTTGCCACTGCAAATCACGACTCGGGGTATATCATGCAAACGAACTGCTAAAACAAATTGCGAAAAATGCATTTTAAATTGAATATCCACTCGAGATTTATACGTACTTCAATTCGCTATCCATATAAAAATATAAAGTTGTATATGTGCAAAAGACTTCACTTGAGTGAGCACTGAAGCGGCATGTTAAAAGGTCATTGTCTGCCAATCGAACAGCAGCAGCAACCGCAAAAGCTGAGCGCAATATCTGATTATTAAACACAATCGAAACTGAGCAGCCCAAAAAAGTAAAAACAATAATGAAAAAAGAGATCTGGCCAACAGCTGGGCGGACTTTTGTGGCTTTTAACTTTGAATAAAAATGATAATTAATTTTTTCAGCTTATGCTTTTTGCTCGGCCAATACTTTTTGGAAAGGTTCTTTGGCTTCGGACTTCCCTGCAAAGCAGCTGCCTCATGGACAGCCTTCAGTTTTAATTCGTTTTAGATGCTAGCAAGATTTTAAAAGCTGGTAATTATGAAAAGTACAGCTGTCGTTGGCCGTTTCCCAGCTTTAACTGCATTTAGTCACAGTTTAGTCAGCGGCAGCGAAGGCGATGGCAGATTTATGTCTCATTCGCGGTTTCAGTCGCTGCAAGGCCTTGGGAAATCTCTCGCCAAACAATGGCACATTAAAGATCCGACTGTAAGGAAAAAAAAAAAAAACATTCAAAAACCGAGGCGTTGCCGGTGAATTCCCAAAAGCGGTTTATAACAGTTGTCTGCTCAGAGCCGAGTCGACTTGATTCAAGCCACGTTAGTCTTATCAGAGTCCCGCCCTCTGTGGCATATCTTTCTCTTACTATTTGTGTAATGCCATTTTCTCTTTGCTTCGAGCTTCATTAGCACATCGGAATTTCACTTTCACACATGTCAGCCGCATTGACGAGATTGATTTTGTAGTATTTTACCATTCGCCTTCAGTTTTCTACGGGCTCAAGTTCTTCTATAGCTTATATGGGAATTTCATTATAAAATATTTAAAAATTTTATTAGGACTTTAGTTCTTCCTACCTATCTACCTATAATTTTCGCTGTAATTAAAAGAAATTTTGTTGATCTCGACATTTTTGCAAATGCTTGCTAATTTCATGTTAAAAGGTCTTAAGTTAAAGTACATTTATTTTAATTGATTGTTTTAATTGCAAATACCTATTATATAAGTTCAAGCCTCTTTCGTAAGCCAATCTAATCTCTGGAATTTGGCGATATACAAATTTGCCTGCCAAAAAGAATTTCACTTTCACACCTGTCACGTCTGTTGATGAATGAAAACTTGAATCGAATTTAAAATCCGATTTGGAATTAAACCTACAGGCAGCTATAATCGCGGCCATTAATTTGGTTTTTAACTACTCAATTTGTTTGGTGTTTTGGGACTATTTTATTTTTCTCTCGTGTTTTGCGTTGCAAATACAACTATCCTTGGGGCTTACTTTGCCATTGACGTCAAAATTGTTTGGTCGATACGAGGAGAGTGCGGAAAATCATTACTCTCTTGACTTTGAGTGACATTTTCCGTTGTGCGAAAAGTGAAAAGTTGTTATTAATATTTGCACGATGAAAACTCTGTTCAAAGTGTCGGCTACATTTGGCCGGTTGATAGTTGACGGCTACACCTGCTGGCTGTATAAAAAAATACAGAAATGGCTAAAAATATAAACAATTATTTTTTTGTTTGACCAATTTTATGCAAATTATCTTTGTTTTCTGTGTTTTTTTTTTCTTTATATTATTATAAATTGTTTTTTTTTTACCTTCACATTTGTGTAGACGTTTACTTGTTATAATAATTAATTAGTTATATTTTTTGCAACGATAATTAACTAAGTTTTGATTGCCGGAAGCCGTTAGCAGGTGTCCGAGGCAAAGGTTTGCAATTTATATCTAATGGTTGAGTGACGCTTTTAATGAAAAGTCGTACGACTTTTCCCATAATTAAATTAAACTGTTTGCCATTAATAATTGTCAAAGGAGAAGACAGCGCACACTCGTAACTTCCTCTGCCCATATATGTCGGTCGAAATGTCAAAGCCATAAATTGATCACAAACATAATAATCCATGTGACAATCGGGCCTGTAGAAAAATTAACCATCAGGCCATTTATGAAACACAAATGCCAAAGAAGCCGTATACGATTCAATTGAATTCGCATTGAATGCGAATTGAATTGGGTCTACAAACAAACGAGGCTACAGCCAAATTCGGACAACCCACCCTAGAAATAAACACACAAGTGCACACGATCCCTGTCAATCTCACAAAATTATGTAAATTTGTTCGACAACGAAAAAAAAAATAGCAGAAAAACTACATGAAATTCGAACCGAAGCCGATCAAAGCGGCAAATTGAAAATCCCCAGACAGTTAAATTGATTTTACTATACACATAAGTATATGCAGTTTACATAAATATTTAGTTTCGTCTGGCTTTTGGCCACTTGTCATTTTGCCCATATTTGGCAACTGGCTTGAAGTTTTTTCACTTTTTTCTCGAATTTGTTGTACTCAAGGCGCCTAAACATTTGCCGTAATCAAATAATTGCCTTAATAAATTTGCTTAAATTCGCCTAAAGTGCCAGCGATTTGCACTCAAGTCCTGTCTAAAAATAAATCATCAACGTGGGCCTCACCTGTCGCGTGTTTTCTGTCATTTTGGAGGCGTCCACTTTGGGTTGTCTATATATGTGGGCTGATCGGCGGGATAAAATAGATGTGGTCACCGCTGCGAAGAGTGAGGACCTAAGATTTATTTGGGAAGTGGTTCTGAGATATCCAAAACTATACTTTGATATTTATGTAATTTAAATTTAATTGATTAAAATTGTTCTTTGTTGAGAATGAACTCGTGTGAACTCGGCTAAAAAGACTTCTCAGATTGTTTAACACGAAAAAAGCCTTTATTATCCACTTTTAGTAATTACTAAATTTGTCTTAAGAAGTTAATTTAGAAAATTGTTGCCGGATAATATTTGGGTTGCATGTGCTTTATTCTATAAATATTAAAAAATCATATTATAATTAAAATTGAAATAATAATAATAAAATACGAAACTTAAATGGCTACTGTACCGCCTGTTGAATTACACAACAATCAAATTTATTGCCTATTAGGTCATCATAGCAATAGGAGTCGAGCGTTGTTGTCTGATCTTATGTCTTCGTCTGGGGAAACACTTTTTAATTTTTTTACGGTTAGCTTGTCTAATGATCTCAACAGATAACTCAATAATTTTTCACAGTGACAGACTCAAAGCTGGCATTTAGACTTGGCCATAAAGCCCACTCAATATCGACCATCTTTGGCGACGTCTCACGCATCTTTCCGTGCCAATTGCCAACGGTTCAAATGGCTGTTGGCAACACCAACTCTGCCTTTTTCCTCTCTTTTCGGCTCTGCTAGGCAAATCCAGTTAAAAGCCGTAAAGCCATCGGCGGCGCTGTTTTTTTCTGTGCCCTGGCTTTCCTGGTCAAAATACTCTGGACAATACAATGGCGGACAATAAAAAAATCTGTTTTAATGGCTTGATGCCATAAAAGCGTCATGGCTCATAATTCATTTGGGGGGCGAACTTTGGATTTCGGTTGTGGATCCATCCGTGATTGCGCTATCTCCTACCGGCTTGTCACTCTCTCCAGCTCCCCCTTTCTCTGTGTGTATCTCCAGGGGTCTCGGCCATGCCATTTCACACTATCGACGGTTTATCGGCAATTTGATTTGGCTCACTCGCCAGCCGTCAATCGGCCCTGAATCGTAATTGTCATGGTTTCAAGCTAAAAAGTGCCAAATCCAACTGGCAGTCTCCCCATTTTGCGTCATACAATTCGCTGCAGTTCATCCTACACAGACAATATTTTCAATAGTTTTGTATGATTTAATTTTGAAAGGAATTTCATTATTAAATCATTTTCATTGAACAATAATAAATTAATAAATAATAAAAGGAAAAACTAAAATTTTCTTTCAATATTTGACTCTATTTTTTCACCTCTTATTTCTTAGAACTTCATAATTTTACAGGAGTTACAAATAATTTGAAAATATTTCCAAATCAATCAAAAGTGCTCTGTTTTGTTGAACTGTTTCCTAATATTTTCTTACATCTTTAAGCCTAGCCCTCTTTTCTCTCACTATTTTCTTTGCCCCATGGCGGGATCGTAAAATTTTCTAAGCTCATTATTTGCTCATATTTTTACTATTGGCCGGCAGGGCTTTTGTTGCAGCTGTAGAAAAAAAATGTTTAACGCTATTTCTGTTGCTCTCTGATGACAAAGTGAAAGTTTTTTTTGTGTTTGTGCCGGCAAAACGTAACAACTAAACAAAGCTGCGGGCCATGCAGCTATAACCATACATATATAGTTTAAGTTTATATACACCTAGGTTCACCAGGTATGTCAGTGCTTGTTGTGGCTGCGCTTGTTTTCGGGATGTCAAAGATCACAAGCCCCGGGAAAAGAAGACACACACGCTGGGGTCTTTGTCGACAGCTCTTTTCTGCGGTTACGTACGAGTATGCGATAAAAATTTGTCACATCTTGTTAGTTGGAGAAGTGTAGCTTTATTACTCACTTTTCACACCCTTAAAATGGTCGGGAATGTTATCTTCGGTTCCCCTAGGGAATGCAATTTGCCCTGATGTGGAAAAGATTGTCTGAACCAAGAAAAAAATGCGGATGTTTAAATAATACATAAAAAAAACCGTACCGAACATTACAAAAATGTATTTTTTTTTGTTCTTTAAAAGAATTAAAAGATGTCATCTTATTAAAGAACATTTTTTTGTGTAATACGATTAAGCAAAGTGTAATTTCTGAAAATTTTAGTGCAATATACTAAAATTTCCAGAAATTTCTGATAATACCGAAAAGCTCTGATGATTTCCTATTGCCATAAAAAAGTTTTAAAACTGATTTTCTAATAAAGTAATTTGCCATTCAAGTAATGAGAGTCTGTAGTTATTTGAAATATTTTCAATACCCATTGGTGGTTTCGAATTCCAGCTGTTTTACTCCCCACTTTCATTTCGCATTCATTTAACAGTCGGACCTTGTTTGGGATCTGTGTCACGCTGCGTATGAGTAATCATCCGGCCAAATCTTATCAAATGACAGGGAGTGAAATGCAAACAATTATCAAACGGGCCAAGTTAAATGGAAAACATTTAGCAAGGCAAGCTTTCGGTTATCAGCCAACAACTCCCGATAAGCCTTTTTCAAAGCCAAAAGCCAATTCAGCAATGCGCTTTTAAATTGCGTCGCCATTTTTGGCCTATCAGCTATCGACTAAACGTATTTTGCATATATTATTTTGCATAAGAGTGGCACACAGGTGGGCGCAGCACGAAGAAATACAAATAAAATACAAATAACAAGCTGGTTCGGCGAGGTGCTGAAAAACTGCACATAATAAATATAATATTTATTTCGTATAAAATAAATCAGAGCTCTGAAAGTGAAACGTTTACCGGATGTTGGGAGATTGACAAAACGAAGCGCGAAACTATCGACTGCTGGGGTGGCTGACTCCGTCTGATCACTCCTATATATACACTATATATGTATCCAAGTGTCTCTGGTTGGATGCATTGACAGATTGCCGTGTGTAATCGCACAATCGTGCAGTCATTGGCACACCAAAAGCAAAAACTCGGGGCTTCAGGGGAAACCGTCTATTTCTGATGTTGCCTTTTGTAAAAGTGCATTGAACAGCGAAATTAATGCAAGTCAAGTAATGCGGAAAAGGGCGTGCCGTGTCGGTTATTTGGGACGTACGGTTTATAGAATAAACTAACAAAAAAATCGATATACAAACAAGTGGCCAGAACTGACACCGAAGACGCAGTCGTCTGGCAATAAACAAAGAAAATAAACTGAAAATCGTGCAAATTGTGTACAAATTGCCCAACTTCCGGCGGTCAACGCCAGTTATCGCGTGACCAGCCAGGGGATCAGATTCGGGGCCCACAGCTCCCCAAATTATATGGCCATGCTAATGAACAGAATCAGCGTACAAAAGTGTGAAAATTGTGTGAAAGTTCCGGAGTTGTACGGGCAGGCAAACAATGGCATATTGACAAAACCAAAAAGCGAAATGCAACAACTATTGTTTGCCGGAAAATCGATTAGAAATCGCTGGCAAATGACAGCAGAAGAGGTGTGCCCGTTGGCTTAAACCCGAAACTGGAAGTGGCAGCTTCAGATGGCCAGCAACAGATACTCGTACCGAGTCGTATGTACTACAACGTTTGGCGGCTTCGAGCCCCCCAGGAGTCAGCCCCAGGATATACCATCCCACATTGACAGGAGCCCGCGGGAGTAGCAGTTTATGAACGTTTATCGCCACCATCGTGATCATCATCATTATTATCATTGGCGGTCAGGCCAATCCGACGGACAGGCGAAAGTTTAGTCCCAAATGCACGGGTAATAGATGAGAGCTTGTGCCAAAGGTGCAATTAAAATTTAAAGTAGTTAATTAATTTAATGCAAAGTGCCGACTAACGGCGGGTTTCGGTCTACAAAGCACAAGCGGCGCCAATCAACTTCAAAAACCATTGCACAGTGGGTCATTTACCCTACTTCTTCCACAATTAATTAAACACAGTCTATAAAACTAAATAATTCAATAGGTACTTGTACAGTGATTAAAATGATATTAATGTTTGGTAAGCGGGATGCAAAGAAAATACTTGAGTCTCATTCAATTGTTCGTCTAAGCAATGAACTATGAAAAGCATAGGCAGAGAGTATCTTAAAGTCTTACCACTTAATATAAAATGTTATCTCTTGTCAAAATGAAATACACATTTCGATTAAGTAATAGTTATTGCATATTAAATTCCGTTTTTAATAACTTACACTTTTCTTGGGGTTTAAATTAATTCTCATTACTATCTGCGTAGTTTTATGTAATACTTTATTGGCCTATTCCACGGTAGTCTGCTGATAGTGGTCTTTTGATGTGTTAACCAAGTTTTTATTAAGTTGGGCCAGTTTTGCTCTGCGTCTTGTGCATAATTTATGTGTTTAATTATTTTTTTTCTTAGTTTTTCCGTAATTGCATAATATCTGCAAAAGCTGACTGGACATAATTAATAGTTTTCGGTCGTTTTTTCTGCGGGATCCAGTAACTGAGCCGAGACATTGGGCGGTTTTAAAGACTTGTGCAATATTTGTAAAATATAGGAAGAAAAACTATAAATCTTGCATGCCTTTCTTACATTCAATTAGTATAAAAAGAATTAGAATATGTTCCACTTTATTATAGATGAAATTACGCAACAATGAGAAAAACCTTTTAATAGTACTTCCTTATTTTTTCGACCTTCCACACAAAACTATTTGTACACAATAATCATTAACGCCTGAAATGTAATTTTACACATTTACTTCAACTTAAATAAGAAAAAACACAAGTAATTGAGACGATTACCAAAAAATGGCCGAGTCAACAGGGGTAAAATAAAAAGAAGGCAAATACCAAGGCGGTAAAAAACCAAAAACAAAACAAAGCTAAACACGTGAAGAGGAAATTTGACAGGCGACGATTTGCATTGCAACAGATGTTGTAAATGTGGCAGCTACTGTTGTTGCAACTCCTTCACAACTCGAGTGTTGTTTTTTTTTTTTTTTTTTGGCAGCTTTTGTGAAGTCCCCGAACAACAGCCGAAAAATTGTTAATTTAATTACAACACTTGCGTTCCGTTGACTGCTGCGACGATTACCAAAGCGGCCAAGCACCGAACACATTAGACAATTATTTCCATTGCCACATATGGAGGGAAATGTGTGGCAAACACAGGGTCCGACAATTTGCTGTTTTGTTAAAAAATTAAAAAAATAAAAACTACGTACACCCAAAAACATAAAGAGGCGAACTAATGACGGCTAATGGGAAATGGCTTATGGCGGCGTTGGGTTTTATTATTTTTATATTTTGGCGTGGCGCTGCAGATGCTTAGATATCAGACAAGGCAAACTGCAATTGTCTTTTAATTTTTAACCAACTGGCTGTCAGAGCTGCAAAACGCTGAATGCCGAACGCTGAACGGCGAACGCACAATGCCCCAAGACCCCGGAGACCCTGTTGTATAGTTCCAAGTTGCGTCAGAGGCTGGCGGCCAAACCCAGACGCCAACATGTAACTGCATTGAAATTGAATAGGAATTGGAATTGAAAATATAAATTGGCGTAGTCAATGTGCCGGGCGATGACTGTTAAAAACGCCATAAGTCATGTTCGGGGAGTGGGTCGGATAATTAATAAGCGCTCCCAATCCGTAATAAACCGTTGAGTCCCGCCAGTTTCGCCTCGCCAGGCAGGGCTTTACATGCATAATTATATGAGCTCTGGAGTCTGGTACATCCCCATAAGTGCGCACGTATTCGACTGCTCAACTATTCGACTGTTGTGCAAACCCATCACTAATTGTAATACGGGGGCGGGGCAGAGAAGGTTGCACTTCCAAAATAGCTGCTGTTGCATGGCAAACTTCAATTAAAACGATCGAACAACAATCAAAGAAATATCAATTTCTACGGGCCAAATGAAAGCAATACCCAAATAATAACGAACAACGTATGGAAGTTAAACCTTATGTACAGGCGCAGACATTCTAAAAACTTTTTTTAAAATAACAAAGTTAAAACATTTTTCTGAATGAAATAATATTTATTTTTGCAAGTTAAATTTATATGATACCCAAACCAACAGGCGTTCATAAAAAACCAGCTTTGATTTTTATTGGTGTTTTTGACTGGATATTCCTTTGGTTGGAATACATCAAATTTACGATTTTTCGTTTATTGGCGAATTTTTGACATAGTAATCGGATTAGAATAAACTTCAAACACACTTTTTATGTGCAGTAAAAAATATTAGCACAAGATATTTTGATTTATGCTCTGTTTGACCTGTTAACCTATCAGCTTAAAAGATTTTTATACTGCAACGCAGTGAAGGAGACATCTCCGACCCTATAAAGTATATATATTCTTGATCAGGATCACCTCCTGAGTTGATATAAGCATGTCCGTCTGTCCGTCTGTCCGTCTGTCTGTCCGTCTGTCTGTTTCTACGCGAACTAGTCTCTCAGTTTTAAAAATATCGAATTGAAACTTTGCACACACCCTTCTTTCCTTTGCACGCAGTATATAAGTCGGAACGGCCGGGATCGGTCGACTATATCCTATAGCTGCCATATAACTGAACGATAGGAAATGCCATAACTCTGGTGTTTGTAAAGTTAGGATGTTGAGATTTTCTATGGCTTTCTAATTTGGCTAATCAATTCGACCTACCAAATCTCATAAGGATCGGTCGACTATATCTTATAGCTGCCATATAACTGAACGATAGGAAATGCCATAACTCTGGTGTTTTTAAAGTTAGAAAGTTGGGATTTTCTATGGGTTTTATATTTGGCCAATCAATCCGACCTACCAAATTTTATAGGGATCGGCCGACTGTATCCTATAGCTGCCATATAACTGAACGATTGAAAATGCCATAACTTTGGTGTTTTTAAAGTTATGAAGATGGGATTTTTATGAGTATTAAGAATGCATCATATGAATAATTTTGGAGAATATTATTTACAGAATATTCTGCAAGGGTATATCAACTTCGGCTCCGCCCGAAGTTAGCTTTCCTTTCTTGTTATATGCTAAACTTGTAATTAAATAGTATACATATATGACTGAATAAACAAATTTAGAAACACGTGAAAGTAGTAAGCAAAGTATAGTAAAAATTGCAGAAAAATGTTACGTATACGTAACAGAAATAGAAGAACACGCAAGAGGGTTGGGGAGGTGATTGTGCAAAGAATTGTGTAAAAATCGATCAAACAACAAGTGCTAAGCACTCAAGAAAATAATAGAAACAAGAGTGAAAATAACCTTACCTATAGTTGAATTCGCTTACGCATTTGTCATTGCTTACCTGATGAATTTCTACCTTAAATCAAACTATGACTTTTCATAAATGACAAACGTTCTCTGATTTATGGAAAAGTTGCTACCTAAATTTATGGCAAATTTGCCTGTTTATTTCATTGGTGTCTGGTACTATGAGGAACTGCCAACTGTTTCTAACCCTCCGCCGTGTGGTAGGAAGATCTCCTGCTGTTCGGTGGGAAGCTAGGTGCTGTGTTGGCTGTTTCTAATCACCCGACAAGCCCCAAACCCTGCTGGCTAGTGTTGCGGCAGTCGACTCGAGTGGTGGGCAGCCTAATTGAGCGGCTCTGTCGCCCAGGCCAAGTGCGTTTTTCCGTCTGTCATGGCGCACAACGATGCTGATGATGATCAACCCAATTGCCATGGCGAGTAATAAAACTTGAGGAATCAGCAATGCGTGGCAGTTGTGCGGAGATGGTAGTTTTCGCCCACGACGACGATCCCAGCGATGATGATGTTGAGTTGATTGGGACGATGGGAGACAGTGGTCGGATTGCCTGAAGTGGTGACTAAAAATGAATAGCTTCTTTAAACTATAAACAATGTTAATCTAATATTTATAGTATGGGATAAATCAAAATCATTGGGATAAAGCGTTCTCTATTGAAAGAAAACTTTGAAAGAAAACTTAAATCCGCTCTAAAATATTTTTAATTTTATATTATTTATATAATTGCCAGTAAGTTTCTAAGTTCCAAGAAACTCAAATCATATTTATATATATTTTGTTCTTAGAAATTTAAATTGTTGTTCAAAATGTTCCACTGTTTCCCGCCTTTTGCAATGCAAACCGTATCAGCCACTAGGCGCAGCTTGAGAAGATACAACTTCAAAGCAGTGACAGACGCCTCGTTCGAGTGACAAGGAAGCACTTGTGTCTATAGTCTATAGCTGGATGCGAGTGGATTGCGATTTGCATTTGTGTCTCCGAAATATATTGTATGCGGCGCATAGGAAACTTTGTCTGGCCGTTTTCCAGGCCGTGGGCCAAAAGGCCAGATCCACGAGTTAATTGAGCAATGAAACTCTGAAATCATAAAGCCAATCGCGATGCTCGAACGGATGGCAGTCCCCCGACATTGAGCTTAGTTTTTCTCCATTTTTTATAGTTGTCTTTGAGTGACAGTCAGTTGACGTTTGAATTGTTCGGTTTCAATTTCGTGGTTGACAATGGATTTTGCTATATAATTACACGATCTTCAATGTGACTTCTCCACCACTTCCCATGCTTTGATGTTCGCCACGCTCCACAGGCAAGTCGGCCAAAATGAAAAAACTCCAAATGAAAAAGACACAAAAAAAAAAAAACTGGCAGGAAAAGTGCAGTACGATTATGCAAGCCATGAAATTATGAGCTGTGCTTCCTGGGCCCCTCTCTGTTAATTAGCTATTAAATAATGGATTGGCCCAGCCATGTCATGTGAATGTGGGCCAATTTTCATGCTTCATTTGCAATGATTTTGCCATTAGTCTGACCAACATTTCCCACTGCCGACCAAACACCATCAGTTGTCTGCATGCAATGGGCAGAGTTATTTTTTTCATTGCTCACCTCTTTTACTTTTTCTTGGCGGCCGAGAACAACAGAAAACAGACAACCCAGTTGCCTTGTTTTGGCCCCTCTATTGCCACATATATTCATGGCACTCGCCGTCGTTTGTTTGATCAATAGCCTTAGCTAAAGCCGGCCGACAAAACGACTGCCAGGCAAATTTATGTTTATTGCATGTGAAAGTATTTTGCCAATCAATTGAGTTGCCGCCGCTCGAGAAACATTCTCGTCCAGTGAAAGCTTTCCACCCGGTTGACAAACGAATCTCGCAACAATAGTGCACTGAAGAAAATAATGCAATATGAAGGGGATTTATTATTTCCTAAACGGTTAATTTTGTATTCCTTAAAAAATTAATAGTTAATGTACATGTATATGTCACTTTTTAATCATTATTCATGACTTGTAAATTTGAAGTTGTCATGTTATATTTTATTTTGAAAATCATATAAAATCAAAATTGTAAAAAAGAATAGTTAAAAAGGTGGGATTAATATTTTGTAAACTATATTCATTGAAATGATTGCTTTTCGCCTACATCTCAAAATCCATAATATAGCACCGATGTTTTCTGTGTAGTTCCCGTTTCTTTTCCAGAGGAGATGCTGGAAAAGAGGGAAATAGAAATAAATAGACAAAATAAAGAGAAAAACTACTTTTACTTGGCCCGGCCATCTGTGGCCTGTTCTAGTTTGCAGTCAGTCGGGTCAGTCCGTTGACTTGGCCTGCGTTGAGTAGTCATGGCCTGGCCAAACACAGAGAATGATTGTCACAAATTGCTGCATCGATTGGTGTTGCAGCTACAAATGTTGATGGTTGCTGGTTGCATGTTGCTGGCGTGCATGCTGCGGCTGCATTAAGCTGCACTTTTGCTACAGTTTTCTCCACGGGTCGCCGGCCAGCGGGCGATCGCTCTCCAGAGCTCTGCAATTCATCAATCATAATTTGTATGTCATTCACTAATCGTTCACACTGCTCCCGAACTCCTTGGTCACCGATTGCCCCACCATGATGATCAATTCAATTTACTTAAAGTAACGCAACGTGATGTTTTCTCTCGAGTAATTATCAGTCCCACTGGGCCCTTGCGTAAAGCCCCTTGATAATGACTTGTGGCGATGTAAGCTGATCTTGGGCTCTGGCTGAAAGTGCAGCCCATCGCACTTGACCATCGAAATCCGAAACAACAATGATTCATGGGATTATCTCACCTCGTGCGTGATCACCAAGTATTGGTAACATGAAAATACGTTTGCTAGGGGAAAAAATTCAAAGGTTGTGAAATGTTTTATGTTAATTAATGGATCATAGAATATTTCACAATTTTTAAATTGTAAAAGTTATATACATTATTTAGTTATTAATCGTTAAATTCGAACTTAATACTTCATTGGCTACAAATTGGTTGGGAAATTTGAACTAACAAACGGAGGTCACGAAAGATGACTGGTTAGCCCTGAACGATCGTTAATGGAAAACTCAATTTACATTTATTGTATGTTTTCATGACTACAAAGAGTTGGTTGTTGGTAAATAAAAACAACAAAATTAATCAAGCATTAAAAACCGTTTGTCAGATGATTTTTACATTTTTAAATTTATACTTTATACATATCTATAAATGATACTTAGGTTGTTGCTTGATATTTTGCAATATCTGACTTAATTTTCATTACATAATTATAGTAACTAAAATAGAAGTTAATTTAGGAAAAATGTAAAAAATAGCCTTGGGAAAAAATAAAAACTTACCCTACCGTTAAGAATTTAATTTCCAGTAAGCAGAATATTAAATAAATAAATGTTCCTTCTTTATCTCCTTGCAGAATGAAGGCTTCGAACTACCCGCAACGCATGGCATCAGCAAAACGGACACGGACGGAAGCTGCATCAGCCACCACAGTCAGAGCAACGGGAACGGAATCGGGGGCGTCAACGGAAGCGGAAACATCGTCCACCGTCTCGGTGGAGTCTTGCGCACCACTGACCTGGCCAGCGGGGCCATGGAGTGCCTGCCGATGAGCAGCGCCGCCCACCACCCACATCTGATGGCGGGTGCGACGGCGGTCGGAGCAGTTTCCGCCTCGCCCACAGCCACTGTGGTGGTGGGGGCCACGTACCCGCACCACCTGCACCACCACCACCTGAGCCACCACACGCCCTACAGCAACAGCTACGGGAGCCATCACATCCACAGCGAGCAGACCAAGTCCCTGCAGGAGCTGCAGCACGAGGTGGGCGCCCTGCTCGAGTTCCGGGATCTGGTCATCGAAACGTTTCCCGACCTCAAGCACAAAATGGCCTCCATGTCCGCGACGCCCCCGACGCCCACTTCCTCGGTGGGTGCCATCGGTGGCAGTCACTCGGTGGGTGGCGGCAGCTCCTCATTAGCCACCAGGTGAGTTTGGGTGAACATTTTTTTTTAATATTCTTTAAAAATAAGGAAGTTGGCTTTGTTTTAAATGCTTAATAATTATATTTATTATTTTGTTAAGACAACGAAGTCCGATTTCTTTTACATATAATTTGTTTTCTATTTTATGTCTCAATGCCTCAATACAAACAAGAAAGGAGAGCTAACTTCGGGCGGAGCCGAAGTTGACATACCCTTGCAGAATATTCTGTAAATAATATTCTCCAAAATTATTCATATAATGCATTCTAAATACTCATAAAAATCCCAACTTCCTAAATTTAAAAACACCAAAGTTATGGCATTTTCAATCGTTCAGTTATATGGCAGCTATAGGATATAGTCGGCCGATCCCTATAAAATTTGGTAGGTCGGATTGATTGGCCAAATATAAAATTCATAGAAAATACCAAATTCCTAACTTTAAAAACACCAAAGTTATTGTATTTCCTATCGTTATATGGGAGCTATAGGATATAGTCGGCCGATCCTAATGAAATGGTAGGTCGAATTGATTGGCCAAATAAAAAAGCCAAAGAAAATCCCAACTTCCTAACTTTACAAACACCAGAGTTATGGCATTTCCTATCGTTCAGTTATATGGCAGCTATAGGATATAGTCGACCGATCCCGGCCGTTCCGACTTATATACTGCGTGCAAAGGAAAGAAGGGTGTGTGCAAAGTTTCAATTAGATTATCTTTAAAACTGAGAGACTAGTTCGCGTAGAAACAGACAGACGGACAGACAGACGGACAGACGGACATGCTTATATCAACTGAGGAGGTGATCCTGATCAAGAATATATATACTTTATAGGGTCGGAGATGTCTCCTTCACTGCGTTGCACGCTTTTGACCAAAATTATAATACCCTCTGCAAGGGTATAAAAATGAAAAAGTCCCGTATTCGTTTGAAATATAAATATGTAGTCACGTTTAAGTATATGACAATTTATTTTTTATTATAACCCATAAGTTATTAAATACCAAAAACATATCTGAGAAATCAGAGTGTGTAACGAGGCCTTAAGATTTACTTAAATTTTTTATTATTATGGTTATTCTACCTAAGATCGTTCTCATATGCGAAAACTGTATTTGAACACCAAAGAATTTTTTTTAAAACATTCATATACTCGTATAGTTTAACTTAAATCGAACCTCCTTTTATGTTCTTTTAATTATTAAAAGATTAATGCAACATTATCCATTTTGCAGCAGACGCGAGTGGGAGCCCGGCATACGCATGAAGCGCAAATTGTCGCAGAAGGAACCGTCCACGTCGTCAGCGTCGGCAGCTGCTCCATCCTCCGGAGCGGAGGCGTCGTCCTCGTCGCTGACGCGCAGCCGCAGCAACTCGCACAGCGGCAAGAAAGAGCCAAAGAGCGGAGAGAACAACAACGGTAGCGTTGTGCAAGACTCCGGCTTCTCAACGGAGACCAGTTCCTCCAAGGAGGGCCACAGTGCCTCCTCCACCAACGGTGCTATGACGGTAAGTAAAATGACCCTCAGTTATTTATTTTCTTCATGATCCAATCCCCCTCAAAAATGAAATAAAATCAATATTAAATGAATTGTCTTCCACAAACAGGTGGCCATAGCAGCGAATCGCCTGAGCTGCGCGGAATCGGATGATGAGCTACTCAACCTGCTGGACGTCATCCACCGCAAGTCCAATCGTTTACGCGAGGAGGTGGAGCAGTTGCAGAGCTACGAGCGCCAGCATGGGGATGGCCAAAAGACAGGAGGCGAGGGCAAGGATGCGAAAAAGGACGCAATGACACCGCAGCAGTTCCGGGAGCAGGTGGAGCGACTGAATCGGGAGGATATCAAGCAGCTGCGCAAAGAGCGCGATCGTCTGCTGGACAAGTTGGCCGAAATGGAGGCGGAGACACTGACTGGGCGCATAAAAGCGGCCAAGATGAGCGACCAGGTGGAGGAGCTGGTGGGCGTGAAAAAGGATCTCGAGGAGCAGCTGAAACTGGCCATGGCCCAGAAGCTGGAGCTGAGCTCGCGGGTGCAGCAGTTGCAGCAGCAACAACAGCAGCAGCAGCAACAAAGCAAGGGCTCTTCCAGGTGAGGAAATTCATATAAGAGGAAAAACTGTTTAAAAAGGTTTAAAAATGTACTATTTGTATAAACCAGTTTAACATAGCCTTATTAGTATCCTTTAAAATAGTTCACTAATCGTATTTTTCTATTTCAGCGCCAGCCAGTCGGATTACTCCAGTCAACGCAACTTTCTATCCTCAGCCACCACGGTGCTCTCCAATGGAAGTCGCCCTAGCAGCAACATCATCAGCAACAACACATTCCAGCCGGTCGTTCTCGATCAGCCAGCGCAGGAAGCATTCCATCAAAGCTCAGGCAGTGATATACCATTGAGGAAGCAGCAGCAATCCTTGGGACGCCTTGATGGCATTGTGAGCACTCCCGGGACTCGCAACTCCAAATGCCGCCTGACCGACTCCAAACGATTCGCGGCCATTCTCCTAGAGACGAATGTGCTGGAGCTGCAGCGTCACTTGCTCACCCTTACAGTGCAGAACCAGGTGCTGGCCCAGAAACTGGACTCGTCCAGTAAGTCCAAGACGCTGCTGGCCAAGCGGCTGGACAAGAGCAGCGAGGAGTTTGAGCACCTGCGCTATCAGTTGGAGGAGAAGAGCATCGAGCTGGAGGGCACCAAGGCGCAGTTGCGACTGGTGGAGTCCCGCCTCCAGGCGAACAACAGCACCACCAACTCGTATCTGCATTCGTCGCAGCATGACTATGAGACCAATCGCTCCTCGGCTTCCACCACCCTGATGCTAAGTCGTCGTGGAGTGTCCGACTCTGTGGACTCCGCCTCGACGGCCATGCCCGCCCCGCCCGTCACCCAGATCAGTACGCCCAGCATGAAGGCCATGGTGCCACTAGCCATGGACGAGCTGCAGCAGCACAGCAGCAGCACGGAGTCGGCGCACGAGCACGAGACCCAGGCGCTTCGGACGCCGAACAGCACCATCTCGCCGCTGAGCAAGACGATGATCAATGCGAGTCCGTGTCCGGTGGGCAGCAGCACGCCCAGTAACATAGCCGCCCGTGTGATGAGCATCAGTGTGGGCGGGGTGAGTCCGTTCGAGGGCATAACGCCTCCGCCGCGGCAGAATGCGTTCAGAAAGTTCGGCAGTGCCAGCAAGCCCAGCAAGATTCCGCTGCCGGGCAGCAAGGCGGCGGCCTATTTTTCGGGAAAGCCGCCCACGGGAAGACCTTCGACGGCGGGACGCTCTCCGCCATCGGCGCACAACTCAAGCAGCACCTCGTATGGCAGTAAATCCTCATTGAGCAGAAGTACTGGCAATCTGCAAAGCTTGCGGAGAGCGGACACGTCCGCCTCCAACCATTCGCTGAGTACGAACACGAGCCGCAGCTCGACCTCGTCTTCGATACCGCTGGCCACCACACCTTACTCATCCGGCTCGACTGGCAATCGCAGCCAGCCGACAGCCGCAACGACTCCGTCCCCGCGTGTGCTCCAGAACTCGCCGCTGCCCAAGCTGAAGCGGGATACGATCAGCTCGAGGGTGCGTCATCTGGACTCCCTGTCACGTTCCCAGCTTTCGCCGGAGGGCGTGAAGGGCCCCACCAACGCCCCCTCCATTGCCGCCCAGCTGAGCTCGACGCTGCGCAAGGATCTCCAGCTGAGCGGTAATGGCACGGGGGCGCCCTATCACCAGCACCACCAGAACCACAGGCGCAGTGGTCACTCGCCGGCGTCCAACTCATCCGGCAGCGGAGTGTCCAGGCGGTACAGTAGTGCCTCGACAGGGGGTTCCGGTGGTCGAGCCATCGGCCGGGATCAGGGTGAGACCACCACGCCCACATCCAGCTATGGCGGCGACAGTGATAGTGGCAAGGTACGCACTCTCAAATCAACATTATTGGGTTGGTTCAAGTGAATTATTATAATACTACTGATAATACCGATACATACATTTATATATATGAATATCTACTGATTACCGTTTAATATGCCTTCGATAACGTTTACGAAACAACAAAGAACCACAAGAATCATCATCTTCGCTACTGTTAATAAAAACAAATCAAAACGAATCAAAACAAGTACAGAAATCAGCAGCATACGAAACCAATATTAACAGTATACGTTAATATACATAATTACGTGCATATTATTTATTTAAACATACAATTAACCCATGGCATAAATACACCACATACATATATACTACAGTTACATGCATACATATATCCAAAAAAAAAAAACATAAAAATACGATCATGTAAGCGTCTCGTGCCTAAATAAGGAAATTTGTTCTCTGCCCTCGTTGTTTGTCATTTATTTTGTAGGTAACTCACAGACAGAAAATTTAACAATTTCCAAAAAAAATAGATAATTCAACAATGATATTGTCGCCAACAGGAAATAGGTAATTCAAGTTTGTTTGTTTCACAAAGAAAACGAAAAATATAATTCAACAACAATTAATTTCTTGTAGTATCTGTCTACAATTAAATTAACAACTGCGTTATCAAAGGATTTTGAAGATCGTGTTATTAAACAATCCAACATTGTTGAATATTAGTCGGGGACATAATTTTTTTCTAAATGCATTAGAACTTGATAATCATATATCGAGAATATAATTCGTTGTACTTTTTATTTTGTTTATGTTGTTTAAAAAGATTTCAAACCACTTCTTGCCATAGCAACTTCAACTTTAGGGAAATGAGTTTTCGCCAACATGAAAGAAAAATCAAGCTTTTGAAAAAAGAATGGTCTACAAACTCTTAAGTCTCAACAGTATGTTCAATATTCCACAGCCTAGAATACAGTTTCAAGACCCTACAGCTTTTGCTTTGGGTTTGGGTCGTTCACTTAACACTTTGCCAGTGAAAGGTGCCTCCTATCAAGCTCTCACTGCCTATCGATGCCTTAGGTGCTCAGTAGCCGGCTTAAATTAATCAGCAATTTCACATGCAACAACACCAACACAGCGGCGGCAGCAACAACAACTGCAATGTTTCCTCTATATAGTTATGTATATAAAAAGTAAAACAAAAGTCAAATGCATGTACAATATCATTTCATATACTCATACATTATGCAAATCACGAGTATTGTGGCTCAGTACATTTTCTCCAAGTAAGCATGCCTCGTTGTTGGATCAGCCAGTTTCTCATAGTGTTCGAAAGCGAGCTTAAGCATAATTATTAGTTTGCGTGTGTATTAAAAATTATTATTATTATTATTATTATTGCTTTGTAATTATTGTAAGCTATTCTTTAACTCCTTATTGGGCTTAATTTAATGTATAATTTATTGATTTGTGTATGAAGCAGATGGGCTTATACCAACCTATGCGTATACGCTATTACTTGAAAAAATATAAAATCGATTAGAGAATACGAAAAAGGTTTAGATTTATTTGTTAAACTTATGAAGGAAAAAATAAATTTCGTGTATTGCAAAAAAAAAAGACTTGCCCTAAATTAGAGTTAAATGCTTGCCAGTTAACATATCTCTATAAGAACCTGGAAGGAATTTGGCTTTATCATGTGGCTAATGGAATACATTTCTAGAAGAGTCCTTTATATCACCCTGTGGTAGATAGCTCATCCGAAGATCCAACTAACCAAACACTCACCCTCACCCACATTCACACCAGGACAATACACCATCGACAGCATTAAATGCTTTATTATGGCTTTGTTTGTGCATTACAGACCACCCAAATAAAAATTCCAATTAGATGATTGAAATAATTTGTATCTAATGCTGTAATTTCTTTTTACTTTTACTTTTTCTTTCTGCGCCTTTCTACCCTATTTGTATGTCTACTCCAAAAACAAAACAAAAATTTATACTGTCTGTTGTTGTCATAACTCACATATATACTCGTATTTTGTATATCCGAAAAAACTGACCGTACCAAAAATATCCCCGCAAAAACGTATAAATATATATGTAAATAAATATATATCAAACCAACCAACATCAAAACCAACCAACCCAAATCCCAAAAACCAACAACAGCCCAAAATGTAACTAAACCTATTGTGAAAACAGAACAAGCCACTATTATTAACAAACGCCAGGCTACACAGAGAAAATAATCACCGGAGTTGGTACGGATAGCAGATGTTACCTATGTATTTGGAACTAAGGTGGTGTACTGATTGACTGAATGATTGGCGCGTTGGTGGTGAATACACAAAAACTTCGACTGCATGCAAAAATAAAAAAAGACAAAAATAATCGAAAAATCGAAACGCTTACCAAGTAAAATGTGCGATTGGAGTTTTTGGTATCGGACAGCCACAGATAATAGTGATGGCCAAACGAAAAGGAGCAGCGCCCTCGCCCAGTTCATCCTCCTCAGCTCAGATCAGCTCAGCCCCAAAATCAGCTCAGATCTCAATCTCGAGCCCTCTGTTGTATATCGTTTGTCTGTTTTGTTTTTGGCCAAGAAGCAAAGACAATGAAGTAGACACTTTGCCGCCATTCGTTATACGCGTAAGTCTCTTTTGTTGTATCTCACCTAGTAGGTTAAGCTCTCCCATTTCTCCAATCCAATCCAAATCCCCACACCGCCAACCCCACAGCTTTCTCTTGCTTACCCCACACTGAGTTACACGAGCATTGGTTTTTATTTCGATGTAGTTCGTAGTAGATCTAGCCTACCAAGACTATCTAGACCTAGACCCTCACCCTTTCTACAATAGCAAAAATGGGCAGTGCACACCAAAAAAAATACACAAAATTTCTATTGAGCATTAAAACATGCCAAGTAAGGTAAACAAAATGAGTGACTTACACGATGTACATATACTGATTGGTTGATTGATTGATCGCTCTGTGCTAACCACCAATATAAATATATTGTGCCCGAGGTTGAGGGTTCTAACTGCTGTCCAAGAGAACAATTCTCCCGCTACATGCTAACCCCAAAACTTTTTGTGTTAACCTAACGATCTAATTACTATTCTTTTCGTTTATGTGCCTAAACAGCCGTCTAAAACCCTATCGTTTTTTCTATTTCTTTCTAATTCTCATTGCTTGATTGCACATTGATCCAAATATTTGATATACTATTCTGTTTTTCTTTGCTCTCCCCAAATCCCCCGTAATCGATGCTTAGAATTTGGCCAACCCCGTTGAAAAGCCAAATTTCCGTCTCAATAACCACAATTGGCAACTATGGCAAACGAACGGCAGTCAGGGAAGGATTCAAATGGAACAATATCTGCCCCATGAGCTGCACGATGTGTCCGAAGAGACGGCCTACGATTCGTATTACTCTGAGTACACAACGCCCGATTCCATGGACTGCGGCAGTGCCAATCTCCTGGTCACCTTCGACTACGGCTACAGTGACTCCATCGAGGCCAGAGCTGATCCTGCAGGCCAGGATGATGATCGGGGTGAAGGCGCTGATCCTGAATGTGGTGAAGGGTATGCTGATGTGGATGCGGATGCAGAGGGAGCCATTTGGTTTGGCACTCCGCCCAAGGAGAAGAAGGAGGCCAAACTGTTCGAGGTGCATCATGTGCAGCACAAGCTGCTGGATGACAGTTTGCGATCCCTGATTTCCTACGACGTTGATGATTTTGAGGAGGAGCTATCCGACCCAGAGCCAGATGAAGAGATCTTCTATGACAGCATTGAGTGTGTTTGAGATGCTAGGGGCAGCAGGTGGCAGGTGTTTAACTTTCAACTATCATATCTAAACTAGTCTTTGTTTTCAAACCCTCTTTCACGCATTGCTTGTAATTATCGGAGGGAAAAGGAGGAATATGTGTATGTAGGTGTAGTATAGGTTTATGTGACGTATATAATGTTGATTTTAACGTGTTCGGCTTAACCATCCAACGGCCCTGCAATGAACGATTGTAATTGAACTGGATTGTGACTGAAGTGGATTGATCGTAATGTTTGTTTTCCCACGTTAACCATTCAGGGCTTTAGTCTATACGCATGATGGTTTCTTCGACTATTTATTAGTAGCATACAACCAGTATGTCTTACCCACTACTTTGTACGTATTATTTAGAGTGTATCGAGTTGAGTGTGTGCATCTATGTAAGAGTCTTAAGTTAGTTATCCTGCACCATTGCCTATTTACTCAAAACTACAATTAATTTACTCGTACTAGAACGGCTAAGTAGTTTAGTTGTTAATCAAATTTAGTTAACACATTGCATCTAATGTATGTATGTACAGTTTGATATACTATCTAATTATGTATGTATTCTATTTAAGTCAGAAGGCAAATGTAATAGGGTCTATCTATCATGTTATCA
The DNA here is from genome assembly GCA_018153365.1 of Drosophila fuyamai. Lineage (NCBI taxonomy): Eukaryota > Metazoa > Arthropoda > Insecta > Diptera > Drosophilidae > Drosophila > Drosophila fuyamai. Next base: position 4,924,758 of record JAECXW010000116.1, on the reverse strand, counting down.
CGAAACTGCGTTTACTACATTTATAAATCCAACAGACATAGAAGTGAGGGAAACCAACAATTATGATTCATATTAAAGCTAATAAATAATATATTCAAAAGGCAGCAAATGTAGACATGTATCCATTTAAACAGCAAATGTAATTGATAAACACATATAAATGAAAAAAGTCTAAAATAAAAGCAATAAAAATGAATACTTTCAAAGCGTTTTTTATAGTTTCTTTGGAATGTTTGGGTAAGTTTTGATTATAAATTTTAAAATAAAATTGGTGAGTGGTTTTCAATTATCTTTAAGGGACTTGACTAAATGGAGTAAAGTGTCTGGCAAAACCCGGGCTAAAAAAGTAAAATTCAATAGTATTTTGTCAATGGCAATTTTTTCCTAAAATATCTTCAAAACAATAAAAAATGAGATACACATTTATTGTGTATCAATCAATCAAAGTTAACGCACCGCTTGTTTTAAATGGACGCCAAGTGGCAGAAATTGAAGTAAATTGAAATTCGAATTTTGTAAATGCTGTGCAAATTTTCAAACCGCTTTCCTCTCTCGAACGTGTTCAAGTAGCATTTTTCAAATGCCGCATAATTGAATAAGAGCGTGAAAGAGTCGGAGAAAGGCAGGGTCTCTCGTGTAAGCACCCTCTCTTACAGAGCTCCCCAATGGATCACTCGTTGGCCGACACTGGGACTCGGGTCCAACCAGTTGGCTATGTGCGCTCCGTGTCAGCGGAACATATCCGGAACGGGTTTCGGCTGCGTTCAATAAACCCAGACCCTCGAAAGGCATTCGGTTCGGGGGACTAATAAACCGATTTTGAGAACCAGCTGGCGATTAGCTCACTTGCGAACCTCCCCATAAATGCCAGAGCCTCCAGATATGCGGCTATCACAACCCTGCGAACGCCGGTAAAGTTGGGGGCCGCAAAAATCTGCTATCAGCAACATGGATTTCGAGGAGATTCTGGCCAAGTGCGGCAACAGCAGTCGTTATCAGTTCTTGCTGCTGGCGTTGTATGGCTACCTCATGTTCGTCGTATCGATGCACTACTTCTCGCAAAACGTCATCAGTTTTGTGCCTGACCACTGGTGCTATCACGAGCAGCTGGAGAATCGCAGCTTCGCCGAGATCGAGGCGATATATTCGCAATTTGAGGGGCCCTCGTGCACGCGACTGGAGAAGATTGATGAGGATGGCGTGAACCACACGCTGAGCACCGAGCGTTGCAATCGGTGGTTCTACAAGTATGACTTTGGATATAAAAGTATGAATACGGAGGTGAGTTCACTTAGTGCTTAGTTCGGCACAACTAAGTTGCTTAATTAAACACGTCATTTATAAATATAAGGTTTCCACTTTAATTATTAGTACTTTTGAGCTCATACAATTATTTTTTGGACAATATTTAAAATGCGGCTTTTTGAGTTATGAGTTTTTATAATGTAATTTGTTAGAATCCCTTTTGATGAGGCATAAAGTCAGGTAAAGGTAAGTGTTAGTTGCAGACATAAAACTAGAAGGCATAATGTCAGATAAAAGGTAAGTGTTAGTTACAGATGTAGTCATAAAACTACATATAAGTATTTTAAATTCATCAGTGATGCTTTATTCAGATGATTTGAAACTCAAAACAAGAGAGAACGCTATAGTCGAGTGCCTTGACTATAAGATACCCGTTACTCAGCTAAACAACATAATATAAATATGACTTCTTGTATGTTTTTCGCCGCTCGAATCAGCTCCCGATTTGTATGTTAAATTCGGTACCCAGGGAACACCTCCAATTTGGCTAACTTGATTTGATTTGCATAGTTCTTGGGATATAGTTCGGTATTGACAAATGAAAGCCATCGCAATTTCCTTTAATAGAAATCCTTATCGAGAATTAACGTTGACTCTGTTGAGCACCTTGGCCAGCTGTTCCAAAGTCATCCGTTAGATGGCGCTGTTGTATACGCCATGAAAGGCGGAAATGTAGGCGCTAGCCAGGCTTAAGCGTTTAATGGGTTTTTGGGCGTTAGAGTGGGCGTGGCAAACTTTTATTTGGCCAATCGATAGGTATTGACGAAACAAATACATATCAAAAAAAAATTTCATAATAGCATCAAAACTGTGGCCACAGCTTGTGGCTTGTGGGCGTCAGAGGGGGCGTGGCACTATTTTGAAATAAACTTGCGCTGCGTAGGAACTCCTAAAATCTACATGCAAAATGCCAATCTTCTAGCTTTTATAGTTACCGAGATCTCAGCGTTCATACGGACAGACAGACAGACGGACAGACAGACGGACAGACAGACGGACAGACGGACATGTCTAGATCGACTCGGCTAGTGATCCTGAACAAGAATATATATACTTTATAGGGTCGGAAACGCTTCCTTCTACCTGTTACATACTTTTGCACGAATACAATATACCGTTTTACTCTACGAGTAACGGGTATAAAAATATTACATTTTTATTTATCGTAGAGTAAATGAGAACTATACTTTCTCCTATAAAATAGTGTATTTTAATATATTTTGGAAGTAGTATTTTACTGAGTTTATTTTGAGAACTAATATATTTTAATTTAAATTTTATTAAAATACAGCTAAACTGGGTCTGCGATGAGGCTTATAAGCCGCGAGTGGGTCAATCGCTTTTCTTCGTGGGCTCGGTATGCGGTACTTTGGTCTTTGGCCTGCTTGGAGATCGGATAGGGCGGATTAAGGCATTGATTTTGGCCAACTGGTGTGGCTTCCTTGGAGATTTCTCGACAATATTCGCCAACAGTCTGGTTTCCTTTTCGGTCAGCCGATTTATATCTGGATTGGCGGCTGATGCAAACTCTTATCTCATGTATATACTGAGTAAGTACCGGACAAGATTTGTCATCTAAAAATGACTAATTTAAATGTTTCTTTCGGACAGTTCTCGAATATGTCTCCCCTTCGTTGAGAAATGTGGGCCTTAATACTGTTTTAGGCAGCTTTTACTGCCTGGGCCTGATTGGGGCCTCCTGGTTAGCAGTTTGGGTGGGCCACTGGCGCATATTTCTGGCCTGTTCCTCGGTTCCTCTACTGCTTGTCACTCTGTTCTACTTCCTGGTCCAGGAGAGCGCCCAGTGGCTGGTCACGCGCAACGACATTGATGGAGCCATCAGGCGGCTCCAACGAGTGGCGAAGATCAACCGTCGCCAGGTGGCCGACGATGACTTCAGGACGTTCAGGAGCTATTGTGAAGAGCACTACCGCAAGGAGGCCAAGGAGGCGGAGCACAGTGATGTGAAGCTACTGGACATGCTGAAAACGCCGCGCATGCGTAGTACGGCTTTCAAACTGCTGCTCATTTTGTGAGTATTAAAATTGCCTTATATCTTTGAATTGCTTGTTCTCCTAAAAAGTAATGCTTAATGCGTGTATTTTAAAATAAATTAAATTAAGAAAGAGAAAATATAGATGTTATCATCTTGATTAGTTGAAAATACTTTTTAAGATTATAAAATAAAAAGCGTTAGATTTACAGACCTGATAGGGCGCAACTTTTATAGTCTTCAAAAATATTGGTCCGATTGATTTGAAATGTTGTCTATATAACTAATTATTACAAAAAATCGATTAGAAAACGCCTTAAGGGGTATGGTTGTAATCTGGAAAATATATAGTCTACAGTATTTGTTTTTTTAAAGATAAACAATATTTTTTTTAATAACTGTGAAACTAAGTACTTACTTTAAGGCTGGTTGAAGTTTATAGCTGACAGGTATTTAATTGCATTAATAACTATCAACAGCGATAGCGAAAACTGTATTTTGCATTTATAATGCATTCTGTTATGTATATTACATTTTTCTTCCTCCCGCAGTATAATTATTACACCCTGCTATAACACAATCGCTCGGAACGTGGAGGGTCTGGGCATATCGCCCTTCATCATGTTCTCCCTGAACGCCATGACCCTTCCGCCATCGGGATACCTGCAGGGCCTTCTCCAAGATCGGATCGGGCGCAAGGCCACCGCAGTCAGTTGGATGGCCATCACGGGATTATTTGCCGCTGCAGCTGGACTGGTGATATCGCAGGGAAGCAATCGGAACGTGTTCCTTCTGGTGGGACTCACTTTGGCGGCCAGATTTGGGGTTTCCATCGCAGATGGTGCCAGCTCCCAGTTCTCCGCGGAACTAATCCCGACGAGCGTGCGTGGAAGGGGCGTGGCCGTGGTGCACGTGGCTGGATTTGCCGCCTCCTTCCTCTCGCCCTACATCCTGCACCTGGGCACGTACTTCAAGCCAGCCCCCTCGATTATTCTGGGGCTTCTTTTCCTATCTGGAGCTTATGTGTGCCTGCTACTGCCAGAGACGCGCAATAGGAAACTACCCATGTCCCTGGTCGAAGGAGAGGAGTTTGGTCGAGGGGAGGGCATGTTTGATTTTATTACCAATATGCGACGAGGGGAAAGATCCAACGTCGGCGTCGAGATGAGCACCAAGCCCTTGGAGGAGGACACTCTGATGGCTAAACCTCTTCAGCAATAAGGGAGCTCTATTTAGGTTAGCAACAAATTGTGTTCTCCTCATATTCGAGTATCTTACATTTCATTGACTATAATTATAATATAATATTTATAATGTCACCTAACTTTAATTTAATTGACTTTTATTAGGGTACTACCCATAATAGCAGTGTGCATCGAACACTGAAACCGCCAAGAATATCAGATAAAGGAAAGAACTGGTTATTGGTTAGCTCAATATACTGAGATAAGTAGTATTAAACATTTAACATTTTTCTTGGGCAGAAACAAAACAGTCACACCACTGCGAGCGATGGTTGTAAAGTCTTTGGGATCATAGAAACTGTCTGTATAAATTAGCAGTAACATAGTTGTATATTTTGAATAGTAGATGGCCGATTACAGCGACGATATGAAAACAACAAAGCCGCTTATCAGCCATAATAATTAAATCAGAACGTTTAAGTTATGATCGAATCGGGCATTTCGTGGGGACAGCTTAGGCGAGTTACTTATCAGCTGCGGAGAGCCGCAAGAGTCGTCCCAACTATTCAACTCCAATATCAGCAGCCGCTTTCACAATCCGCTCTTAACTATTCGACATCGGTGGCGGTGGCAGAGCGGACCGATTACCGCAGCGGACTGGCACTGGCAGTATGTGCGTGGCAGCGGAAGAGAGAGGACCGCCGAATTCGGACAGTTTTGGTGCCGTAGAAGTGCATCCCCGGACATGGCCATGGACTTTGAGGAGATACTGGGCAAGTGCGGCGACTGCCACCGCTACCAGTACATGCTGTTGGCTCTCTACGGACTGCTCATGTTCATCGTTTCCCGGCAATACTTCGCCCAGAGCGTCATCAGCTTTGTGCCCGATCATTGGTGCTATCACGAGCAGCTGGCGAATCGAAGCTACGCCGAAATCGCTGCAATCTACGCACCATTCAAGAAACCTTCATGCACGCGACTGGAATCGATCAACGAGGATGGTAGCAACGCCACTGCCAGCAGTGAGCCCTGCACTCGCTGGATCTACAACTATGACCATGGATTCAGGAGCATGAACGCCGATGTGAGTCCCTGCTTGGGCGCCACTTAAGAGCGCTTTAATTTCTGAAGAGCATTTTCTCTCCCCGCAGCTGAATTGGGTGTGCGATGAGGCGTACAAGGCGCGAGTGGGTCAGTCCCTGTTCTTCGTGGGCTCCATGTGTGGCACCCTGCTGTTTGGTCTACTCGGCGACAGAATCGGACGCATCAGAGCCGTGGTTTTGGCCAACTGGTGCGGCTTCCTGGGCGACTCGGCCACCATCTTCGCCCAGAGCCTGGTTACATTCTCGGCCAGCCGGTTCGTATCTGGCCTGGCTGCTGAGGCCAACGCCTACTTGATGTATATTCTGGGTATGTTATCATTATACAGCTCTTGCACTTATCTAGTCTTAATTTCCAAAACAGTGTTGGAGTACGTTTCGCCAACGATGCGAAGTGTGGGCCTGAACCTCACCATGTCTGTGTGGTACTGTCTGGGCATGATTAGTGCGTCTTGGCAAGCCGTCTGGCTGGGCGGATGGCGCCCCTTCATGGCCTGGTCCGCCCTGCCCCAACTGCTGGTCACCGGCTTCTATTTTCTGGTCCAGGAGAGCGCCCAGTGGCTGGTCACGCGCCACGATATCGATGGCGCCGAGCTGAGACTGCGCCGGGTGGCCAAGTTCAATCGACGGGAGGTCAGCGAGTCGGACTTCGAGCTGTTCCGCCAGCACTGCAAGAACAAGGAGTCGGAGGCCAGCAGCCAGGTCTCCATGCAGAAGCAGTCGCGTCTCATCGACGCTCTTGAATTTCCGCGCCTACGTTTGAGGCTTACATACGTGCTGGTTGTCTTGTGAGTAACGGAAAAGGGCTTTCTTAGTGCTCAGAATTTTTTTTATTTGTTTAGAAGTTTGCAACGCAATGAAGGGCATTATAAAATATATATAAATTCAACGTCTATATTATAATAGGAACGGACAAAGCAGGAAAAATTAACATAGCTTCGTGCTCTTTACTATCGGCTTGTATACTACTTTTGAAATTTTTTAAAAATATTTCTGAAAAGTGACCCAAAACCTGCAATTCTAAGCTCGTAACTTTTTTTCAGAAATCTGATTTCGCAGTGGTATACTTATAAAAACATGAATAAGCATTAAAGACTAGTTTTTTAATTTTGGGTTGAACTTCGTCATTTGTTTATGATGTAAACCTTTTGAAAATTTAAAAAAAATGTCATTGCTGAAAAGGTACCTAAAACTTGCAATTTTAAGAAACCTTTTTTCACAGAAATCCAATTTCGAAGTGGTATACCTCTAAAAGCTTGTCGTTAACTCCCTTATACAATCGAAATACAGAATATTTAATTTTTTTGATAGCTGCATGAAAAATGACTTCGGCTTGCCAAATTTCTTAGATTTTGAGGGCCAGATTTGAATCTGTACATCAAAATCTTTAAAAATATAATAGATTGTTTCATGAAAAAAAGTTCATTTTAAAAAAAAATTATTTAAATCGATCTTAAATTTTTTTAAAACTTTGGCCACTGAACTCCGATTGTGCAGTAATATACTCAAAAAAAATGTAATTTCTAATAATTTCCAATTTTTAAAACATAAAATTTTTTTTTATTTGAAAAAGGACTTCATCTCATTTATCTAAAATCTTTCCAGCTCGATTACGGTGCTCTGCTATAATACTATGTCCCGAAATGTGGAAGGTCTGACCATATCGCCGTTCGTCATGTTCACCCTTTTCGCCCTGACCCTGCCACCTTCGGGAATTTTCCAGACCCAAGTCCAGAAGAACTTGGGTCGCAAGTTTACATCCGTGGTCAGTATGACAGCCACTGGAGTGATGACCGCGGCCACTGGCATTTTGCTGACCTTTTGGACGCAGCCCAGTGCGATGGTGATGGTGTGTCTGCTGCTGGTGTCCCGATTCGGGATCTCCGTGATCACAGGGTCCACCATGCAGATCTCGGCCGAGCTGATTCCCACTTGCGTGCGATCCAGTGGTCTGGCCGTGATCCATGTCACGGGCGCAGCCCTCTCCTTCCTCTCGCCCTTCATCCTGCACCTGGACACCTATTTCCGGGCAGCCTCCTCGATCATCCTCTGCCTGCTGCTCCTTCTAAGCGCCTGGATTTGTCTGCTCCTGCCGGAGACGCGAAATAAAAAGCTACCCTTGAGCCTGGCGGAGGGCGAGGAGTTCGGCAAGGACGAGCGGATGTTTGACTTTCTGAGAGGGTCCAAAAAGGAGGATCAACATGATCTCAGCGCTGACACCAATGAGAAACTTATGGCGGAATAATAATATTTATCAAGTAGGTGTTAGGATTGGACTTAATTAGAACTATTACGGCTTCTAGTAAGTCTTCTGCACAAATACGTTGCCAAAAATTTGGTGAAAATGTGTTTGTTTTGTATAAACTAAATTTTCCTTAAAAGCGCATAATATAGTGGTTCTAACGATATCCATTAAGCAGCCAAGATTATATTCATCATAAGGGCTCCCCTAGTCTAGACAATAAAAAAAATGTCGACTTTTTTTTACTACATTATGAGCGAAGTGAAATAATTAAACTACAAGATAAAACATAAGCTGACAATAGGAATGGCAATAAAGACTGTGGTAATTACTATTATTGTAGGCTTCTTTCGATAAGAAAAGATTTTGACATTATTAAAGATTTTGATTAAATAATTTATTTGTTTTTCTCAGGGTTTCTTTTTTTATATTCTGTGAGCATGTTCAAATTAGAGTAATAAAAACGAAATATATTTTTATGATTTTTCAAACAACTTAGTTTGGTTAAGTTTTTAAGAGCTGGATCTTGGTAATCTTATGCCTTACAAGGAAAGTATGGTATTTTGTGTTGTATTCACGGAACTTTCCGTCCACCGCGAATATGATACGACGGCATAATAGACATTAAACGATTTTCATGCCCACCAAAACACCACCAAAAAAATTGAAGTACTTGGAAGAAACTATTTTCTCCATGTAAACAAGTTCTGGCCGAGAGTATTTGAATGTTCATGCTGGCGAATCTGGGCTGTCATTTCTGCTTTTATCTCAGCGCACTCTTGACCTTATGTATATTACACTTGAGGAGGGGCGGCGCTTTGTTGTTTTGGCTTTATTAAGAGTCCATTCAACTTATTGCTCGCCTGCATTGTTGTACTATGTTTGATTCACTTTTCAGAGGTCACGCCGAGTGTTTATCTATGCCAGAGAAGGCTTTCCTTCTCGTGAGACGCCGGCGTTTGTTTAGATTGGAGTGAATGAGTGAATTCACTTAAGCAATAAAGCGTTCGCGTTTGAGCAACCCGCCATATATATGCGATAAGCCGCCCCCAAAACAATCTTATCGGAGATAGACGGAGACTCAACGTGCGAATCCGGCCACCTTGCACTCTTTCGCCTTGCCTCGCCTCGGTTTGAATCGGAACGGAACGAAATCGTCTGGGCTCGGATCGGATCGGTTGGGTTTAGTCTTAATAGAATCTCAGCGAGCGCACGACAACGTCCGCCCTGTCATCATGGATTTCGACCAGATCTTGGAGAAGTGCGGCAGTGCGGGTCGCTATCAGTACCTTATGATTCTGCTGCTCGGCTACATAGCCTTCACGTCCACCGTTCACTACTACTCGCAGAACATAATTGGGTTTGTGCCCCAGCACTGGTGCTATCATGAGGCGCTGGCGAATCGCAGTTTCGAGGAGATTGCCGCGGTGTATGCCCCCTTTGGCAAGGAGGCCTCCTGCACCCGTCTGGATAGGATCGAGGGTGACCGGGTCACGGTGAGTAATGAGACCTGCCAGCGTTGGATATACAACTATGACTTCGGATTCAGGAGCATGAACGCGGAGGTGAGCTATTGAGGGTATAGGCATCGCCAACTGAAAGTATAACCTCTTGTTAACCAGCTAAACTGGGTGTGCGATGATGCCTACAAGGCGCGGATCGGACAATCTCTGTTTTTCCTCGGCTCCCTCGTGGGAACCTTCACCTTCGGCATGCTGGGCGACAAGATCGGCAGGGTGAGAGCCGTGATCCTGGCCAATCAGTGCGGATTCGTTGGCGACTTCCTCACCACCTACGCCGCCAACTTGGTGCAGTTCGCCATTTTTCGGTGCATTTCTGGTCTCGCCGCCACGGCAAATTATTATCTGATGTTTATTCTGGGTAAGCATTGCGATATCTTGAGAATGAGTGTAGATGTAGGGAAAGCTTTTGGATACCTAAAGTGCGGAGTCAACAACAGTGTCTACTCCTAATAAGTGTCCCGACTTTCATAATACGCATCACAAACTGTATTCCAATATTGTAACTACAAAGCTTCTTGACCCACATCAATCCAAACGTGCTTCACTTAGTAATTCAGAGGTCACGTATGAATATTACCATTTAAAATTCTCTAAAGAGCTTGCTCTGTAAAGTAAACTAATAAAATTGGAGACGTTTAGAATGCCATTAAATAAATTACATTTCACAGTACTTCAAGCACGAACAAGAAACCATATTAAACAAAGACCACTTATATAATTTAATTTTCTAGTTCTTGAGTATCTGGCGCCCAAATTGAGGAACTTGGCCATAAGTGGAACCCTTGGCATATGCTTTTGTCTGGGTGCGTTGGTGGCTCCCTGGCTTTCTGTGCTGGCCGGGAATTGGAGGATCTACCTGACCTGCTCGGCACTTCTCCAACTGGTGGTGGCCCTGTTCTACTTTGTGGTGCAGGAGAGCGCTCAGTGGCTTATCACACGGACCAATGTGGAGGGGGCCATTGCCAGGTTGAAGCACATCGCCCACTTTAATGGAAAGGAGGTGAAAGCAGCCGACTTCGAAGCCTTCCGGAGGAATTGCATTGTTAAAAGAAAGCTATCAAATCAACCGGAGCAAACGGCTGGAATTTTTGATCTTATGAAGACCCCGAATCTTCGCAAAATATCACTGCTGGTGGTGATCACATTGTAAGTATAGTTTAAAAATGTTGGATTACAGTTAAAATGGTTATAAAATCTCTGTCAAGTCCATCAGAAGAACAAGTGTTGTCGATTTCTAGAAACGAATGAATAATTTTTTCATTTGGGAATTCGACTGAGTGCCAAAAATCGTAGCATTTTTATAATAAATCTCTGTCGATCCTAAATGCGATCCTTTTATTTGATGGAATATTAAATACTTATACATTTTTGAAATGTAAAGTTTTGTTTGTGTTGGGTTAAAAACGAATTGATATTTATGAAATGTGTACATCACTAACTGAACATGTACTTTTATTTTATCTTTTTTAGCATGCTGACTTCGCTGAGTTTCAACACCATATCTCGAAATGTGGAGGGCTTGGGACTGTCACCCTTTGTGGTCTTCTCACTGTTTGCCGTGGTCGTTCCCCCGTCCGGATTCATCCAGGGCCTCCTGCAGAGTCGAGTGGGTCGCAAGGCCACAGCCTTTCTGGCCATGCTCTGCACCGGACTGCTGTCCTGCGCCCTGGGCGTAGCCCTCTCCACTGATGGCGCCCAGGGCAACGTGACCTTGCTGCTGGCCTTCGCCCTGCCCATGCGACTGGGCATCTCCATGTGCTACACGGTCACCTCGCAGTTCGCCTCGGAGCTGCTGCCCACCTGTGTGCGCTCGCGGGGGATTGCTGCAGTGCACCTGGCCGCAGCGGGCGCCTCCTTTGTGTCGCCCTACCTCATTCACCTCGGCACAAAGCTGCCGGCAGCCCCGTCCCTCATCCTGGCCCTGCTCCTCCTGTCTGCATCCGTTTGCACGCTCCTGCTGCCGGAAACGAACAACAAGTGAGTATCGAAGGCATTTTGGAGGAGGGATGAATGTGAATCCAAACATCTAGTGGTACAAACCCCTTCAAAGAGAATATGCTTAAAATGTTTTTTTCTGAAACCGGAATACCTTTTAATCCTTCACAGACAACTGCCCATCACTTTGGCCGATGGCGAGGCCTTTGGCAAGGGAGAGTCCATGCTGTCCTTTGATTGTTGGCGTCGGCACGATGACGATGTGTTCAAGCAACCCGTCGAGGAACTCAAACTGAACCAACTCAATGGTCAAACAAAATCCGATACGGAAGCGGAAGTGTAGCGAGAGAAACCAATCAAAGTATTCCCACACAGACTGTTGTATTAAACCCCAAAGGGTCTTTAGAAAAAAAGGTGGACACGGTAGCTGCGAAAGTTGTCTATAGATGTGAAGTTTGCTTTATTTTATTGATTCACTGCTGTTCACAATTTATAACACAATTTTAACTTAGCAACTTGTATTGAGCCAATTTGTTGAGTTCATTAGCTTTTTGGAATCGTGAGTGTCGGTATTGTTGCCTCTGTATTAAGTACTTACTTGTAAGTAAAAGGGTCATAAGTATCTTGTATCTTGTAAATGGTTATGTAAACTCTTGTAATTATGTAACGCTTAAATGCCATAAACATAACGGCTACAATTTGATCGCATCTTTCTGTCCCAATTGCCATAGAAAGTCTTACAAACTCTAGCGTACAATTAATCGGAATCTCAACGGGGATTTCCGCATTGCGAAACTGACCAAAGGTCCGTTTTCTTAAATCTAAGTGTAAAGTCTAGCGCAGACATGGCAAGAAGTGATTTAGGGCCATGTCGCCGGTCGCCAGATTATAAAATGTGAAACTATAAACCAACCCAATCAGCTATTCAGCGAAGGGACAAACTTAACTAGAGTTTCACCTTAACTGAGCATAAATAGTTTAATGTAAAATGATATAAAATGGATCAAAAGATTGTTCTCAGGGCAGTACAGGGAAATACAATCGGTGTGTCACCTGTGAAACAACTTAGATTAATGCTCATAGGAAGGCAACCGCAGCGTTTTTCTGATAATCATCTATTACTATGTATATTTGTGTATCATATGTGTGTATTCGCTAAAAAAGTTCTCTACATTAACGCAACATGTGTATTTTTTGGGGAGGCGGGGCCTATATGCCCAATCAAACATATTCTCCTTGGGGTTTATATTCAATAAATTTATCAATTCGTTTTTCTATGAGCAATTCTGTCGAATGCTAACAAATACAATGGGTACATAAATATTTCTGATATCAGTATTTGTAACTTTAATCTGTGTATTTGCCTGGCATCCAAGCGGTTACGTCGGAAACGTCAAAAACGTCCTATAGAAATTGCCTAGCGCTAGGGGTTCCCGATCTCTGCGAACTGGGCCTAATAACAAATGCTCTGCTCGAAATTCTTAAGATTACGGAATGCTTGTAAAGGTGTTATAAGTAATGTATCTCAGTAGATTTGTATGTATAAAGTAGGTAGGTGTGAAGTCTGCATCGCATCCACAAACATGTATAATCAACACTAGTTCACAATAGTTCAGTTGAATCCGAAATGCACGTACACAGTAAAAAGGTAAAAAGATCCCTCATAGTTCTCTCGCAACCTGAGACCGAGTACGGGGGTACTCCAGTATCCTATATTCGACTATATAGCACCATCTCAGTGAGTAAGTGGATAAGTAAAGACCGAGTGGCGACTGTTAAAACACAACCGCCACTCCTTCTGCGATCCTAAGGTAAGTGATATACTTGATTTAGGTGGTAAGTACATAGTAAGTAGTAGAAAAATATACATGTAGTAAACATTGAAACTTTGGAGACGTTAGAGGGAATAAACTATCGCTACGGGTGTGTGTGTATAATAATGTATATGTATATTAGGTGTGGGTGTGATTGGGCTCCCAACAAAATTTATGGCTTAGATTAGAGAGCCAACCAACAGCTAACGCTTTAACCTTAGATTATGAACTATTTGTGGGTAGAATTAGTATCTGTGTGTATATTGTGGTTTCCTACTTGGGCTTTCTATGCTACTAAATACCATTTACTTTGCAATACTTGCTGCTTATTGTTTGACATTTATCATATGCTGGTTTAGAGAAAGTATTCTATGTCCACATCCACATCCACATCCAGCTCCGGTTACATTTTCACATTGATTTGCTTCAATATCAATTTCGTAATCATATGTCCTACAACATGATCATCACCAAATTTCAGGCGTGTGCATTATTTGTGTGTTTCGAAAACATCGAGTATAAAAGACAAGCGGTATTTAGGCAACGAGTGATTCAGCAATTTTCTTTTATAAAAAACATCTTCTATAAATTTGTTGTCAAGTATCATTCCACTTTAAATATTACTTTGTATTATCGGTATTATATTTACGATCATGGTAAATATCCACTTACACCAAAAGCATTCATAAGACTCGTTTTTGTATTCTTAAAAGTGATTTCTCTGAAACAATTCATCTTATAGAGCTGCCCTACGACCTAAAGGGTATTCATAGATATAATATGTAAGCCTATATAAAGACCACAATAATCAGGTTTGGAGGGAGGTGATATATTTGGCTGCTATGGGAATTGATTGATTCATTGATTGCTATGGTGGGTCTATACCTTCTCAGGAAGTTGGAGGCATGAAGCTGGTAGCTTAGCTGGATTTGCACAATGTTTGCGATATGTATGATGTCAGGATAGATATATGCATACAGATTAGAATGCCGTTCGCTTAATGTCTAAGAAACGGAAGAGTGGAAAATAAACCAAAAATGTTGAATTTACAAAAATGTTATTTGTATTTTTCGGATATTATGGATAGTTATACAAAGTAAGCTTATGCCTCGATTTAACTAGGTTTTAACTGTATGTTTAGTTCTAGTTTTATCGTAGTTTAGCGCATATAGTATGCCAATTGCGAATGCCTCTCAGAGGGGAGAGGGGGAAAAAACACACACATACAAACTGTCTTAATATCTAGGCAGCCCGACCTTGGGACCTCATCGTTTTGCTTTACAGTTTTAGTTTTTATCTGCATCGAATAGCTGAGAATTGCGCTTACAATTAGTGCCATAAACTTGATAAGGTTTTTTTCTTAGTTTCTCATGTCTGCCATGATTACTTAGCTTTTTGCTTTTTTTTTGCGTATCAGCGGTTCTGGCAGCGTCATCGCCATTTTCCGACGTATTCGAGTATTCAGAAATCATCATTCCACACTCCTAACTCTAACTTGTGAATGTTACAATCGTTTTGCTTTCTTATACCGCTAGTAATGCTTCTCAGAGTCGTAGTAATCGTTAATTGATAATTATCGCATAGTTATTACAATTCAATACAATACAATACAATACAATGCAGTGTGCCATTGGCAATTCAAACTGCGAGTTTGTGATTTGTCCTGGTTCTAAACAATAAGTTAATAATCTTCAGGATCGGCCTATGGCAAATTGGCTCGAATGCCATCCAAAGTGGAACGCAGCACCAAGCTGCCCTCCACCCAAAAGTTGGGTCGATCCAGCATATTCTGCCAAAGGGATAGCTCCTTTCCAGTGGCATCCATCCACTCGACTTGGCGGCCATAGCTGCGACCTGTTAAATAAGTGGATTTAATTGGGGTTCGGTTCGGAAATATAACTGAAAACTTACCTGTTCCCAAGGAGAACCGTATGCCGCCAACAAACTCATTGCTGGCCAGGCGATCGTGATCCCACACGGTTAGCTCCAAAGCCCGTTCAGACAATTCCTCCAAGGAGACATCCTCGTAAACGAAGGTGTAGTTCCAACTGGGATGCAAAGTGCGCTTCACCACCGGCGTCTTTTGCTTCGAGCTCCGCGTGCGATCAGGCAATAAATAACTGGCAAAGTAAAAAATATAGTTAGTCACTTGTAATTAAGGCACATTAGTTGAAAGCCCACCTTTTGCAGAAAGCATCGCATGTGCCGTTAGCCTTGATGGGACTCAGGTGCTTGGCCTCCTTGACCAGCACATGCAGCTGGCCTCCCTTCGAAGTCCGGTCCGATTTGGAGGCCACCGACTTGATGCTGCCTCCGAACTTTCGCAGGTTGGAGGAACTGCCCGTTAGCGAGGAGCCGCGCGAGAAGAACGACGACTTAATGCTCTCCGGAGGAATGTACTTCAGGCCCACCACAATGTCGCCTCTGTATGTGGCCACTTCGTCAAAGGGTTCACTCTGCGAAAATGTAACAAACATGAGTCAAGTATAGGACTTACTATTAAATCTGTATTATATACATTTATTTTATTTTTATTACCAAAAAATATAGTTGTAAATGAATTCATTCTTTCTTACAAAGTTTAAGGCTAATTACTTTAAATTACTTTTCTTGATTTTAAACCTAATAATTACTGTAATGTGATATAATTAATGACTAGGCTAGAACTGCTTAATTGGGTGTGGTTCCTCATTTGTTAAATAAATGCTTAAATAAATGCAAAAGTAAATTGATATTTTATTTACAAGACTTTTACCAGATGATTATGATGACAATGATTCCTACCTATCATATACATTTTCTAATGTTTTGCGGAAACTTACGCGCTCTTGGAGAAGGTACCACTGCGACTGGGGATTGTCGAAGAGGCGACCCTGCAAATTGACACTGACTTCGCCGAGGAAGTCGTTCCGCCCAAACATATCCGAGTGCCAGACCGTCAGCCACAGAGTTCGCGACTCCAGACTGGAAATGGGTGTGTGGAAGCGCATCGTCTCATCGAAGATGGGATTCAGCGTATGCTTTTTGACTTTGGTTTTGCGCTTGCCAGCCTTTGACTTGTCGGGCAGCAGATATACCTAATCATCAGAAATATCAATGATTAGTAAATATATATTAAAGGAAGAAGAGGTAATACAACCCACCTTGACATAGGGATCACTGCGATTGCGCTTGGCATCAACGGCAGCCAAGTCCTTGCAGCGCACCACGTGGATTTCCAGGGCGCTCAGCTTGTAGTTGTACTGCATGGCAAACTCCACTTGACCTTTGACCACCACGGTGCCATAGCGACCTTCACCCGCTCCCGAATAAACGCTGGCCATGGACTCCGAACGTACCTATTAAATGGTGATTAGATATTACCATTGTTTAGATTTTGCTAACAACATCGGTGAGCTTCACTTACCCCCAGCGAGCTGAGACTGCTGCGATTTTGGTGCATGGCCACCAGCCGATCGATGTCCTCATCCGACTGGGTGGGCCACGTTTCGCTGGAGGCACGCGACTGGATGGGACTGCCGGTGCCATCTGCCTGCCGCTGTCCAATCACCGGCGATCGAGTGAGCTCCTCGGCGGCCACTTTGGCCTCCTCTGCAAAGAGAAAAGCACACTTCAATTAGCACTCGAGTTTTCCACAATTAAGGCTAATGGTCTATGCGAACGGATGATTAACGATCCCATGACGATCGATGGAAAAAGTGGTTTGGTATTTTAAGCTAACGAACAGCGTTGATAATTTTTCTTTTTAAAGCCCCCTTTTGTACTTGTCTTCGGTCTTTAATTTCATAAGTGAAATAACGCAATCCAAAAAAAATGTTCTAGACAATTATTGTTGGTTAAGATTGGAATTCATCGCGAAACAAAGCAAGGTTAAATGAGACATAGAACAGTCTTCCTATTCTCAGCTTTGTTGCGACATTCATAAAACATGAATATTATTGAAGCTTTAACCATATGTTTCTAAGCATTTAATGTGTTTTGTTGTATAAACTGGATCGTGGCAGAATGAAATAAATCAAATAAATCAAGTAGATATTTTCAGAAAACATTAGCTAATAGAGGTGTTTTTCCCTTAAACCACTCCATAAATAAAAAAATAGTTTTTTTTCAGGGTACTAAAGTATATACAATTTTCCCGGGTGCAAAGAGGAGATCTGTGAAGGAGAGCAGCTTGGGGCATCGGTGCAAGGAGCATGCAGTTGGCAATGGTAGCAGTTGCCGCCTACCTTGCACCGCTACCCGTTCCTGCCTCGGATGATCCTCCGGCTCAGATTGCGCCTCCTTCTCCTCGCTCTCCACGAAGGTCACATGCAGGGGTGTGCGTCGGTGCAGGATCAACGATGTCCTGCCCCCAGGAGCAGCATTTGCCGGCAGATCCTCCTCCAGGGTCTCCAGAAACCTATCAGAGTTGGACCTCAAACTATCGTCCCAGGTCCAAGCTCGTCGCTTAATTACAGATGGAGATCGCAGTAGCGGAGGAAGCTGCTGCAGTGGCTCCTGGGTAACAGGAATCGCGGTCTCTTCAAGTATTTTCTCACTTTGCCTGTTGGCCTCCGCCTCGCGTTGCTTCATCTCAATCACATAGGAAGCCACCTTGGCATCGATGTCGTCATCCTCCTCATCGGAATCGTAGTGGTAGCCATTAGTTCTTTTTCTGCAGCAGTAGCAGAAGAAATTACTTTTTCTTGGCTTTCCACCCGATCTGCTCCAGTAATCCTGATAGCTCCTTTGGCGACGCCTCTTTTTCCACCAACATTGGCCAAAAAGATGCCGCCACTTGGACTTGCGTTGCGGTTTCTTGCACCCATCCCCAGATCTCTTTTTTCTCATGCGATTCAGAGCTGCGTAGTGAATTTTTCCAGCCGAACTGGAGGGCAGTGAGGAGCCAGCCGGCTGGGACATCACTCTGCCATAGTTGTGCACTCGAGCCAGCGGAACAGGTGCAGCCGAGGCTGGCTGGGATTTCTTGGCGGAGGTGGACGCAAACACATTATAGCTGGCGGCTTCTTTCGGCGCTGAGTTTGCCGTTCGTCGCGGGCCAATTAAACGAGTCACTTGCTTCATTTTCTCAATTTATCATTTCACAATTGCGCGATTTGGTGGCAAGATTAATTGGTGACCGCTTTTTTTGGTGTCATCCGCAGCCGACTGCAAATGTTTTATATCACTTTTGGCTCTGCCGTTTCGCCAACCAGTTGGCAGTTGTCATCTGATGAGTTTCTCAATTGTCTGCGCTGCGCAACTCTTTGAGTCAATTAGAAAGGCCTTAGCTTTGGGTTTTAAAAGGAATTATCCGAAATAATTTGGTTTCAGTCTACATTTAATTCAATTAAACTATTAGTTTTAAGTAGCTTTCAATTGGTAAACAAGTTTCTTCGAGGTACGTTCAAATCCATCATAGGCCGATCATTTTCTTCTACGTCTGTTTTTTTTTTTTGCACTAAATCAAGTTTTTTTTAATTTAAATATATATAATTATTTTATGTAAACTTTTAAGACTGCTTCCGAAATTCCAAAAAAGGTTCTCCTTAAAGAACTTATAGAAAATTGTTTGTTGCTGTAATTGTTCTCTCTTTTATAATTCTCAATAAATCAAATAAATATCACATTGCTTTATTATATCAAATAAAAAGTTTGAGGTTGAGCCCCAGCCGATAAAAAAAGCCTTCTACTTGTTATCTATTAGATATGGCTGACAATAGTTTGCTTTTACAAGTATGTACGTATATTTTTTGGTTTTGCATTGGGAAAGTTCTTATTAGAAAACGTTGAGAAATGCATTAGGTGATAAAATTGATAAAGTACAATCTTATGGAAAGTTTTTAAAATGTATTATTTATTATCATCTTCCGGAACTCAAAGAAGTAACCCATGACGATTCAATCGAGATATATTCCATTTGTTGTCTGCTTTATTGGTTCTGGTATTTCACTCAGCCAAATAAATGGCTTTCACTTATTATCACTTAGATATATTACAACAGAAATGGCTGATAATGAATAATTTCTGAGCAGTGTGACATAGATTGCTGGCCCTTTGATAAGATGCCCAGCGACACGCAATCTTTGGTTATTGGAACACGTAATTGGAGCACTTGATCGCCGCTTGAGAGCCGCTAATCTTAGATAGCTGGCACCTGGGCCATAAAACATTTGCATGACCCACCGCCAGCAGTCAATTTAATTAAGTCGAAATGAATAGCGGCCCTGAACTTGCCACAGCCTTCAGGTGATGACCAAAACGAAGGTGTGAAATCGAAGGGGAGCAGCAGACAATCGAGGCAGTTAGCCAATAAAAGTGGGTCAGATTACACCCAGAGCGTTGAGAATGGCCATGCGATCCATTCGGATACAATTAAACAGAGAAATATCCATTAAAACGGCTTTAAGGGCCCTTAAAAATGTTTGCACTGGGTGCTGAAAATTTGAATTTCTTTTATGCAGTCACGATTTGTTGACAAATATATCCGACCCGTCAATGTTTTCATTTCGTTTTCGCTTTTTATGGCACTTCTATAATTTCCGCTTTGTTAGCACAGCGCTCAATAAACGTGAGCGGGAAGGGCGAACCCCAAACACCCATAAAAAAACAAGCTAATACCAAAAACCCAAAGCGAAAACCCGGCGAACTAAAAGTCAAAGTGAGCGAAAGACTTCACTTTCACTGGCAGCAATCGGTTCGTTAGAGTTAAGATCGGAATTCGAGGGGTCTTATAGAGCACATCGTTGCGGCGGAGTTCCAGTCCCGTTGCGCGATTCCAAGCAACTGATCCAGAGATCGAAGTCACTTCCAGAACCCCAAGAACAGAACATGGTCAGGGCGACCGCAAATCTAAGTTTTATTCAATTATTTAAATATTGAACTATGGGGTCGCGAGGGGCGATGAAAATGCAATTAACAAGAGCCAATGGAAAACAATCGCCGCAAAAGGGGTGATCTTGAAGAATTATAAAAAAAAGTGTATTCTATTAGGATCTATATTGAGAATAATCCAACGTAATAAGGACAGTTCTTTAGCAAAAATAATCTATCTAAAGAAACTATTAAAGTTTGTAAGCCTTACTTTTAATAATTAATGGGTTAACCTCCCTTGAAACACTTGTAAATATAGATTTCGATAATGAAAATTACATGACCAATTTAACCAAAATGGTAAAGTTCTTGTCTTAAAAATAAAAGAACTCTCCTCGCTTTTCCATTGAGATTTTCTCTAAGTCAGTGAAAAAATACACATTCCGTCTCGCATTTCTGGGTAGTCTGTCTCGGCTCTCGGGCAAAAAGGTTAATTTAATTAGGGGGCCGAACTGAACGAAGATCTCTGGTCTGTGGACCACGGGTGTCGCTTACAGGGTGATCCTCCTCTAGCAGTTCCATTCCCGTTTCCATTCCCATTCGAAACTTCCGCCATGCGGCTGCGATAATTGCAAGTCGGTTCGATTTGCATAATTGTGGAAATCGTTGCACTGCAATATTATTGCATGCATCGGCCCCCGCTGGCGGCTGTGTTTTGTTTTGGTGCAAAACACTTAAACGGCTGCCGGATGGGCACGGACATCGTGGCGGAGTGGAAAATGGACGTGGACATGGAACACGGACCACTTCCGCACTCCGGCGGTGCAGCGATGCACGAAACTAGATGTGGAAAATGCATCGTTTAATTCCCCAACGAACCTCTTCTGGCGGCGATGTCACCTCCTTCGTGGGCTCGAAAACATTAATTGTTGTATGCAAAATGAATAAATGAAATAAATACAGGAAATAAACCAGCGAAGCTCTTTATCAACGTCAAGAGCTTAAATACCGAATGGGTGTACAGAAGTTCAATACTGACGCAGAGTTCGGTGGTTGGGGCTTAAAGGGGACACCCATTTAATTGTGCTTTGGCCAAGACAAACGAGTTGGTTGAACTGGAAATAGAAACTGTGTAAGCACAACTATTTTCAGAGATGGCAACGTGAAAAAGTTGACAGACAACCTTGTTGGTCCATTATCTATATTCTAATTGTCTTTAAGAAATGAGTTAATTGTGATGAATTCCATTCATCTTCTTTAACCCTTAATGAAAGTTTTTAAGATTTAATAAACATTTTCCATGGTTTATGTGGGGCCTATAAAAGCGTAATAGCTTATCTGCGGCTTAATGTGCCGGAACGCTAACTGAATTATCAAAAGAAAATATAAAAGGCATTTCGCCGAACTGAGTTTCCATACGATTTCTCTTTTGTTGATTAATATGTGTTCCTCGATAATAATAATTTTAATTATAGGGAGCTGCAATAGACTTAGTTTTTTTTTCACACTTCATGTTTTTTCTTTTAAATACCAAACCATACTCATGATTTATATACTGTAGGGTGCGTCCTCTATGTGAACTCACTAATTAACTACAGCTTATTCAAAACCATCCCTCATCCCCCATCTCTAGGTGACACAACAAAGTTCAAAGCCCGCCTGCACCCAGGTTTTCGAGTTTCGAGTTGGGGATCCATTGACCAAGTGGTATATAATTGTTGGCCGCAAAAGCGAAAACAGCTTTTCAGCCAAATAATATATAGAGAACAGCAAAAACTACAACAGACGCCCCCGCCAAGCGGAACAAAGCCACTTCCACGAGGTACTCCACACATCCAAAACTACATACTTCTACGTCGGGGGGCACATTAACACACTGGCTACGCAACTGTGCGAAAATCGCTTTGGACGCTAACTGGAACTGGAAACCCAGCAGCAGTTGGCTATGAGTGGAGCTCTAAATATGGATACAGTTAATTGACCTTGATTGAGTTTATTTCGGGTAAAGCAGCTGTCTGCGGAACCAAATGTCTCCATCCGAGTTGGTGTGAGTGTGTATCTATGAGTGGGCTTCCCGGGATGGCCAACACTAACATCATCATTATGGAAGGTTTGTGGGAAGAAGGCGTCAAATTCTCCAGATTCCTGCGCCAGCCTAATCAGCATAAAATAGTTCAGGGTGCGGCTGTCTTAAAAGTGCATGTTTTGGTGACTGGTTTTGGGGACTTTTATAAGGAATACATTTAATAAATAAATGCTTAAGCTATTAATGTTTTTCAAAACGTTTTCAGACCTCAATTTATCTTTTTTGGTTCCGCATTTTTTAGTTAAAATCTTCCAAAGAATTAATAGCCAGTATTCAGATATACTTCATATCAATAATATTGATGTAAAAATGTTCCAATTTCAATTCAAATTTTACAATATGAACCAGTTGTCAACTACATTTATTAAATGTTTTTTTTTTTTAAGTGCAGACCCCGCCTTAAGGTCATCTGTCTCCCACTCGTCTAAGGATCAGATTCCTCCGGGACTCCTTTGACGGCAAATGCTAAACTCCTTCCACTTTGTGTGGAATTTTTCATTAGGAAGGAAGCAATTTCATGGCCAGTTATTTGAGCTCGCCGGCTGACGCCTGTGCGTGTCCCCCTAGGAACGCGCCACCCCGAATCCCGAGTCCCGTGATGAGGGAGTGGCCACCACCCCTCGAAGGTATGGCTATGCTAAAGGTAAACATTTTGGTTTGAGCAACTCACCCGCTGACATGTTGAGACGTTTGCGCGCATCGCGCTTGGAGTAGAGGAACTGGAAGCCCGCGCCTAGTTTTTTGCCCGTGGATCCACTGCCACCGGCACCGCCCACTCCCCCGCCTCCAACTCCCCCCACTCCTCCTCCTCCACCAGTGACAGCTGCCGCCCGAGCGGCCAATCCTGGCGAGCGGTATCTCGCACTCTTGGCACTGCCAGTGGCCGACACGGTGGACGAGTTGGAGGGAGTGTGGTTGAGGGCGCTCTGTGACTTTGTCTTGGGCGTGCTGGTCATGGGTGCGCCACCCACTCCGGTGGTGGGTAGCCGGGGCAGGGAGTTCGTGCTGGCCACCACCTGGCCAGAGTTCAAACTGCGCGGCAGAGTGGATCTGGCGCCGCCAAACTGGTTCGAGGCTGCCTCGTCACTGGAATCCGTTTCGTAGATGGCATCCGGCACGCTTGAGCGGCGCACATCCTTCGTGGAGTCACCGCCAATCGAAGATCCCGCGGAGGAGAGCCACGGCTTGGCGGGAGAGGACTCCAGCTGGTGGTGGTGGGCATCGCCGCCGCCGATGCTGCCGCAGGATCGCACCCGGTCCAGTTGCTCGCGGCTCAGGCTCTGCTGGTGCTGGCTGAAGAGAAGGTCGCCTGCAGATCGGCGCTTTGCAACAGCCAAAGCGGACGCAGACGACGAGTTATCCCTGTCCAGTTGGCTCAGCTGGCTGAGCCTCGTTCTGCTGTCGCCATTAGCCAGTAATGCCGACTCAAAACTGCCGCGCCACGAGAACCGCTCGTAGTCGCTGGCCACGCCGCACTCCTCGCCGGCGTTGTCCGAGTGTCCGGGTCCGCCGGATCCTCCAGTTCCGGCTGCCCCACCGCTGGGATGATGTCCAGTGGCCTGGTGGTGCAGGTGATGTGAGTGGGGCGAGGTGCCATCTAGCAGGAGATCATGGGATCTGCTCCGAAGTTTCAGCTGTTTAATGGGCATGGCCCTCAGTTGCTCCTCCACCTCATCTTCCTCATCCTCTGTAGTGGTGGCCGAGATCTTGGCCTGCAGTCTACGGTGGTGCCGCTGGTTTTGTGGCGACGGAGTTGGCGTCTCATTGCCACTGCTCACCTCGTGCATCAGAGCCACCAGCCTGGTGCCGATATGCTGCATCACCTTGGCAAACAGTTGCGGAGATCTCTCAGTGGTTGACTGCTCCGTTTCCTCAACCTCCTGGGCAGCCTCTATTTTGGGTTCTCCTCCCGCCGCCACCTTGCTAAACGAAGCCACCAGCTTTTGGTAGACCAAAGCCTCCATGGGCACACTTTGACTCTCGTCCAACAGGCCACCATCACCGCGGTCGCCCTCCTCGTCGATCTCGAACTTGTTGATTATCTGCTGGCAGCTGGCCGAGATCTGGGCCTTCAACTGGCCCTTCCGCTCACCGCCCTCCAGATCTGAGCTCGTGTAGTCCGAGGAGTCGTACGAATCGGACCACGTGTCCTCACTGCTCAGGTACTCCACTATTTCGCGCACCTGCTCATCGTTGATTCCCGGCACCGTTTTCATCAGTCGCGTCAGCTCGTTCTCGAAGTAGGCCAACTGGGCTGGCCGGGATTTGGCCAATCTACTCTGGGAACTGGGCGTGGGCGTGGTGTTGGTGTTGGCATTAGGCGTGGTGGGCTTGCTCTGCTGCGCATTTGCGGTGGCCACAATCAGGGTCTTGAAGAACTGCCTCATCTTGCTCATCATCAGGTTGGTCTCCTCATCCGAACTCCAGTTGTTAAAGCTGTCTTTACGCACCAGGTTGGGCAGGGCCAGATTCCTCAGTTGGCTGGGGACTGGAGTGGCCGTGGCAGCAGCTGAAGTGCTGGGCAGATCCATCTTGGCCAGACTTATCTGACTATGCGCCGGCTCCCGATCCTCAGTGATCTGCTCCAGAGCAGGAGTGGGACTCTTGGGAGGCTCACAATCCGGCGCAGCCTTCAGAAGATCATCATTACTGCCCACGAATCCACTGTCCCGGCTGTGGTGGTGCTGTTGCTGCTGCTTCTTGGCCTGGGACTGCATCTGCACTTGACCACTACCTCCTGGAGTGGGTGTACGGCACTCGGAGGGCTCCAGATCATGCAGCTTCTTCTCATCCAGTGAGTCGTGACGCTTGCGCAGCTGCTTCTTGCGCTTAATGGTGTCCGAGGAGGAGCCATCTGAGGCTCCGGCATTGGCCAAATGGATCACAGTGTCGTCACAGCCCGCCTCCGATTCCGAGGTGTCCTCCACTGTGGCTGAAGCTGCTCCTCCCGCAGATGACACTGTGGCATCCAAGGTGTCTGCGTCTGGCAGGAGTAGATTGTCCAGCGAGGAGTTGTGGCTTCGCGGGGTGCCCCGGGCTCTCACCAGGCGCTTCCTCCTCTGACTGGGACTCGGGTGTCCTTCACTATCGCTTCCCACACTGCCGCCACTCTCATCACTTTCCGCCTGTTTTTCCGCACCACTAAAGCCCATGAATCCGGACAGGAAGTACTTCTCCAGACGGGAAGAGGCGAGATCGGAGGCGCCTCCACTCTCCATTAGCTGATCCTCGTGGGGCAAAGAGTCCAGGCTCTCGGAGCACTCGGAACTCACCTCGGAGGCGGTGTCGTCCCCGCGTGTATCGATGGAGCTCATTACTCGCCCGTCGCCCAGGCCAAAGAAGAAGTACTTTTCCAGTTCGGAGGCACTTAATCGGTGGTGGTGCTGCAGGGTGCGCTGTCTTCGCCTCTCAGCCAAATCCTCATCCTCCATTTCGCCATCCTCATTGTCCGCCCGCATGGAGGCCACCTCGCTCTCCTCACAGCTCTCCTCGACTATTGTGTGCAGGGTGAAGTCAATCGCAGATCTGTTATAGCCCCTCAACTCCTCCTCCCTATCCAAATAGCCATGTCGCCGGCTTCCATCATTTTCGCCCTCCGCATCCTCGGAATCCGTGGCCGTGGGTGTGGTGGTGGCATTGCTCAGGTCCTCATCATCATCCTCGCCCCGCTGGCTCAGCTCCTCCACCCAGGAATCATCATCCGCCAGGCCATCCTCCACACTGAGTTCCGGCACGGCGGGCGGTTCGTTTAGGGAGTCCACACTGTACGATTCGCGATCGCTGCTCACGAGTTCCGTTGGCTCCATGGCGCGAAATGAGTCACCCGCAAAGTTCTGGGCAAAAGTGTTGCTGCTGGACGGGCCTTTGTTGCTGCTGCGGCCGGAGTTGCTGTCGTGTATGTTGCTGTTGCTGCTGCTGCTGCTACTGCTGTTTGCCATTTCGTAATCACCAGCTGCACTTTCATTGTCTTTGGTGATCATGACCAAACTGCGATACTTGGCTGAAAGTGAATTTTTGGGCGAAGCCAGTTCGCTGGGCGATGTTGCAGGTGTGTCAGGTGTCGTTGCTGCTGCACTTGGAGTGTTTTTCTGATGACTACCGAATATTTTGTCGAAGTCACACTCTGCGTTTTCGCCACTCACACTTGAATTCACACTCACTACGTCACTGCTGCTGCTGCCGCCGTCGACAACAACACTCGAGCCGCTATTTCTCGTCTTTTGTGCTGCGAAAGCGTCATTATTATTATGGCCAAGTTCGTTGTTGTTTTTAGTGTTTTCGTTATTGCTATTATCGTTGTTGCTGTTACTATTGCTGTTGTTGCCGCTGAAAAGCGCAGAGCATGGAGCGACCGCAACGTTTAACATTTCATTTTCGACTGCCGACTCCGCCGACTCCGATTTCGATTCGAAGCGATATTGCTGCTGCTCGTGAGTGCGAGCGACAGGTAAGCGAGAGCTCTCTTCTACCTGCTCAGGTGCCAAGAAACTCGCCGCCGAGAGTGAATCCAGCGAGTAGTCACTGTTGTCGTTTATTTTGCATGCTTGGCTGCATGTGCCGACCCTCTGAATTTGCTCAGCTGTTCGCCCATCCACCAGTTTACAATCGCTGTTGCTGTTTGCCTTTGCCTGCTGCTGTTGTTGATGTTGCTGTTGCTGCTGCTGCTGCTTTACCTGCGGGCAGGTGAGGCGGTCATTAGAACTTAGCACGGTCGAGAGGCTTTTCCAAGAAGGGCTGCACTCGTCGGGCTTCCCCGGACTACCTGCCTGGTTGTGGGTGGCAGCCACATCAGTGCCCGCCGTGGACAACTGCAGATCCTCATTGATTTCGGCCACTCCCTGTCGGAGGCGCTGCAGCTTCATCTCCAGCTGGGAATTCTGCTTATGCAGCTCCAGCAATCGATTGACATCGTTCGAGATGCTGTGCAGCTCATCGCAGGCGGCCAGGGCATCGCTATCCTCTATGGGCTGTTGGCGGCGCTCTGATTGCTCCCCGTCTGGCAGCGATCGCATGTGGTGCAGCACCACGCCGGCGGCGTCGTCCGTCTGTCCGCCCACCACCACAATGCAGTTGGCCAGCTCATCGCTTGAGTTGGCAACACGGCGTTCACTTTCATCATCGTCGCCGTCGCCGTCGTCTTCGTCACTCGATTGGCAATCACGTGCAGCTGGCGCCGCCTCCTCCGCTTTCTTGGGCTCCTCCTCAAGGGGCTTCACATAGTTGAGTACTATCCCACAATCCGTTCGCTCGGTGTCTGTGTCATTGTCGGAGGAGTCCTCTAGATTTGCCTCGGAGGAGGACAGGGAATCTCCCTCGGTGGAGGAACTGCGTCTCACCCGTGCTCCTGGCTGGCGGTTAACGACAAACACCTTGTTGAACCGCCTTCTTTTGGGCCTGCGGTCGCGCACCGTTCCCGTATCATCCGAATCACAGGATTCTGAGCTGGAACTGGAGTTCGAACTGGAGCTTGAGCTGGAACCACTGGTGGTGCTGTGGTGGCGATGCTCCTGCTCCTGCTCCTCTGGCACCGCATCTTCTTTTTGCTCCTCCATCATGCCTGCCACATTGTAGCTTCTTTGAGTGGCCTTTCGGGGTTTCTTGTCCAACTCCTGATCCTCCTGACTGCTATTGCTACTAGCCTCGTCTGGACTACTTGCCGCATAGCTCTCGCTCTGCAGATGGGCCGAGCCCGATGCCGATGCCTCATCGGACATCTTGATGTTCTGTATAAGTCGATTGGAGGACAAATTCTTGGCAATCTCCGCTGTCGCCCGCTGATCTATCTGCTCTGGGTGCTGGGCTCTGGGTTTGGGACTGGGACTGGCACTTTTAGCCACATTTCCAACAGCATTTTCGACTGCAAGTCCGCCGAAACGAGTTATTACCGCAGGAGCCGCAGCTCTAGTTGCTGTTTGTGTTTGTGTTGCTGGTGCTGCTGCTGGTACTTGATTTTTATGTATATTCGTTTCGTCTGCTGCTTCCACTTCTTCGTGGCTGTTGTTACTGGCCAGGTAGGTTTGTGTTGTTGCCGCTGGCTGGGTTTCGCATAGATTTCGGCTCTGGTATTTACTGGCCACTCTCTGAGCGGTTCCCTTTGTGGATGTCGCTGGTGTTGCTGTTGCTAGTGTTGATATTGCTGCTGCTGCGGCTGTGCTCTTATCTACACTGGCAACATGTGCCTGAACGGCGGGCACTGGCAATGTGCCGGTTTTATCAAAAACATTACACAATCTACCCGTTGTGGGCGTTGCGTTGTTGTTGCTCTTGCTGCTGCTGCTGCTCTTGGTGTTGCTGTTGCTGTCGTCGCTCTCACTGTTGCTGCTGCTGCGACGCGCGCTGCTCGTTTCTTGTTGCTCACCCGTCGGTGAACGCGACGCTACTAAACTTGTTGGCTTTGGCTTGAAAGCATTGCTGGCTATTTGTTGATGTTGCTGCTGCTGTTGTTGTTGGTATTGCTGCTGCAGCGAGTTGGCAGCTCGGATTGGACTGGCCAGTGTTTCCAGGCTCCGTCCCGCCGTCCCATAGCCCGAAGTGCTCGAAGACGAAGAGGACGATATGGTGGAGCAGAGGGACTGCGTCATCAGTGATCCCAGCGAGGCACTCAGCTCCGGCGCCGAGGACTTGAAGCCACCCAATCCGCGCAAGCGTTGTGGCATTGGCGGCGGAGTGGTGGGCAGTTGTTGGTAGCTCTTGCTGGTCACCGGCGGCGTTGCGTCGAACATGTTGCTACTGGCCGCAGCGAATTGCTGCGAGTAGGCTGCAACTATGGCGGCAAATTGCTGTTGGTGGCCGGCCGCCTTCCAAAGTTGCTGCAGACTGGCGGCCAGCTGTTCATCCTGCTCCAGGAGAGGATTACCGGACACTTCAGGCCAGTTGGGATAGGCGGCCATGGGCACTGGAATGGGCACGGGCACGGGAATGGGCACATACTGCGGCTGCTGTTGCTGCTGGCTGGGATTGCAGTTGCATCGATTGTGGCTGTGGTGATGGTGATTCTTTAGGAATCGGGTCTTAATCCTGGTCTTCATGCTCAGTGGATGAGGCGGTGGTGGCACGGGTGGAGGTGTTTGATCCGAGCTTGTCTGCGAACTGCTCTCGTTGTTCAGGACAAACTCCTCATCGGTTCCCGTGTCACTCTCCCTGATCCTCGGACAGTAGCTACTCCTCAGTTGCTGGGGGCGCCTCTGCACCAGCGGGGAATCACTATCGCTAGACTGACGCCTCACACGCGGCGGCGGAGTGGGCGTGGCTCGGGCCGTGGTATAAGCAATCATAGTAGTTGTGGTGGTCGTGGTGGTGGAGATCATGGACGGTTCAAAGTAATCCCAATCGCAGTCCTCCACATTGCTCACAATGCTGTGACAGTGATGGGTGGAGCAGGACGAATCCGTGTCATCCTCCTCCTCTTCCTCCTCCTCCTCCTCCCCGTGACAGGACGAAGATGAATCCGAGTTGAGGAAGACGAGCTTGAACTCGTCGGCTTCAACGCTATATTGCGACTGCTGCTGCTGGCGTCCGTGCTGGGTGGAACACCTGAAGTCTAGCTCCGATGACGACGACGTTTCCATGGCATCACCCACTCCTCCTCCACCGATATCACCGGAAGCCACGGACAGCTGCTGCACTCCTGTGGAGTAGCGGGGGTGAAGATTTGGGCACATAAGTTCGGAGACAACCACTTAAACGTTGACCAACACCACGAAAAGGTACGCAAATACTGGTTATTAGCACCACACAGTCACCAACACACAGGTGAAATACTGGTTAGCCGAAGGGTGAGTTATTCCACAACAATATTATAGGTTGCAGACGGGTTAAGCACAAGTACGGGTGGTTGTTTTACAACTAGCATAGGTTAAGCTTGGATGGTTATACCGAAATACCACAGATATTAATAGACACTAAAGGTTACGAACACAAAAACAGGCTGTTCAAGGAGTGTTAGTCATTTTATCAACCCCAATTCTTTTATAGTTATCTAGGTAATGAAATGGGTTCTGAGAACGATTGCTGCTATAGGTGTGTACCTTATTGAATTACTAGAATTGCAAATCGAAATTGATTGCTCTTTTATTAAATAGTTATTAAATACAACATCTCTTCCCGATAATGAAAAACAATAGCTGGAAATCATTTACTGCTTATAGTTTAAAACAGAATCTTCATAAAGAGAAAACTCGAATTATAAAAGCTGATTCTCATAAAAAGAACGTAGGTTTATCGTAATATTAAACACCTCAACTTGCATATTTTTTGTGAAATTTGTATTAATTTCTAGGTAAACAAGAAACGTGGGCACACCTTGACTAATTTGTTTTTTTTTTTAAATAAACAAAACAAAAGAGCAACTCGATCCAAATGCCATTAAATCGAGTGTTTGGTTTTCTAAATATGAAACTATGTTCAATTGCAAAGAAAAGTCAGGTGAGTAAAATCAGGTCGCAATTAATTGCACAACCTTAATATTAACCATGCCCTTAAGAACAATAAATTTTTCATTTATTTTTGTTTTTTTTTTTCATAACTCATCCTGACCAAAATTGAATATTCTAAAAATCATTTCCCTTGCCGTTCAAGTACCCATCTTGTCCGGAAGCAGTTCAAAGACTCTTGATTGATTATGATTGCTTGCCACAAGCTTTTCTTGCCAAGACAAGGACTAGCAAAAATTTGCCAAAAAGCTTTTAAAGTTGCCAACATCGCTATGTCCTTCGTCACCCTCCTCCCCTCGACTTTCCCCGCACCACTTTTGCTTGGATGGGTGCACAAACAAAAACTGCAATAGCCAGCAGTCGGCGGATGCACGTAGCGTCAATCCCTGGCAGCCACAAAGTAAACATTTGAACTCCGCTTTCCCTGCACCAGGAACACTTCCCTTCTATCATTTTTTCAGCACTTGGAACAAATTCAGTCCAGCATAGTTGCCCATTTTAGCCTTGTTGAGTATTAACTTAAAAAAATCGGTTAGGAAAGGTCCTGAAAAGTTCTTTGCTTAACAAAAAATAATTTGATTTAACTTGAGTTAAGTTTTAAGTGTATGTTTGAGAGAAAGAAACAAGATAATTCCATTTATATTAACGACATAATTCAAAACACCATGTTTGTATGGGACTTTCACTCAGCAAAACCCAAATTGTTCGTGAAACTAAACAAATTATGATTTTGTATCTCAGTATAGATGTTAACTAAAAGATTATCCTTAAATTAGCAAAACAAAATATCAAACATGTTCACTTTTTCATTCAGATATTGAATGAAATATTAGAGGTTATTTTTGAAAATAATGATTTAATGATAATAAATCATAGGCATATGCCAAAATGACTTAGACTAGTTTTACTGAAAATCGACCTATTACAGGTTACATTTCGATTTCTTTCGAGTGTACTTGTTCCCTAGAAGCTGACAGTGAACACTTTTAGGCATTCACAGAGCCAGAGCAGTACCCACATTGGGGTACAAAAGGTGTATGAGATAAGATTAACGCTACAGTTTTGACAGTGCCGCCGCTTTGCATGGCCAAAAATACCAGTGGGTGGCACCGGCAGTGAAAGTACCCGGACCCGGCTCTGGAATCCTTCCAGGCGACAGCCCACCGCATCTCTAATCCGCACATAGATACACGCCGCGTTGTTAGTCACAAGACCAGACCCCCAAAAATCGCCAAATTGAAACATAACAAAAGCCGGCAAAGGCGTCCAAGTCCCTCTGCCCCCCGGGAAAATCCTCTGAAAACTCTTGAAGCGGCTCGGCGAAGTGCGTGTGGGTGGGAAATCGATTTATGAGTTGCCAAAAAATTATCCCGCCAGCCCACGGCTGGTTTTTTTGTATTTTGTTTCGGTTTCGGCCCGTGGCCCAAAATCTTTTGAACCGCGTCAACTTTCCTCTTAAATTTGGTTTTCCCCGTCGTTTGTGGTCATGTCGCCAATAGCTTTAGGGGAAATTTAATTCAAATAGAGAAAGAAAAGTCTGCTAGGAACATGGAGAAAAATTGATGGCATACTTTTAGAAGCTGACTACAAAAGTGAGGGAGAAAAAGTGTTGCATTCTTTCAGGATCCATTTTTATTAAAGCCAATGACTAAAAAATTTGAAAGGTGGAAACTTGAGACCAGACTGCAAAATTCTTTAACTACCAAGAATATTTACTTCATTATACTCGTAGTAGCTCTTTTTAGATATTTAAAATACTTATACCTAGAAGTATTATAAAAAATGAAATAAAAACCAATTTTAAAGGAACGAAAATAGATAGATTTTAATATCTTCTTAAATATTTTTTATGTTGTAAATTAAGTCATTACTCTAATAGAAAGACTTGATGATCCCATCAATCTTAATTAAGACCAATAGTTAGCTTAAGCCAAAATAAGTTGGGCAAAAAGTCATAATTTGCATTTTACTACATTTTTATTTCCTTCCCCGAAGCCAGAAAAAACCTTGGTTTGACAATGAGAGCCAATCCAAATAGCAGTCACCTTCACTCCTTCAAGGAGCTTAATTAATTGAGCGAAATTAGACGAAGGCGAAGCCCTTCACAAAGAGTTTGTTAGTTACCCAGGAATTCCCAACCACCCACCATCAGCATCAAAAGCAGCATCAGTACAGGCACTAGCATTACCATCACCAAGTTAATTACGCTCCCAAACATACACTTAGCTACACAGTTACAACTACAAAGTGCACACTGAGATAAGATCGTGGAGGTAAATTCGAGAATAACAAAATAATTGAATATATTATTTAACTTTTTCAGAACATGACTACCAGCAGTTTAATTTTGTAATTTTGTTCTACTCTAAGAGTTTTATTAACTAATTGAAACTTCTTTTAAGTCATAGATTAATCTCTGTTAAGTTTTATTATCCTTTTAGATATTTCTCTCAGTGTGTTTTATGGGGACAGCTATTAGCACTAACCTTCTTCGGCGGCCTTCTCCTTTTCCTTGCGACGCTGCAGCACGACCTTCTTAAAGACGACCGCTGCCGCCTCCACTGCATTTTGCAGCTCCTGTTCGCCCAAAGTGCTGGTGTGTGCGGCTTCCTAAGGATAAAAAAGGACAAAAAGGAAGTCGATGAAGTGAAAAGTTTCCGCGTTTAAGCCTACTTGTCTGCGGGCCTACAATGTTCTACTCACCGATGCGCTATTCGGGTCGCCGCCATCCTTCTTGTCCGAGGACTCGAGGGACTTGCCGTTGACCGGCTGCTCCGCTCCAGATCCTTGGCCCGGTTCCCCTGGGGGATTCGGATTCTCCTCCTGGCTGGTTGATGCTACTGAGGCGACAGGAATTTCTGTTTTTTTCAGGCGCATGGCTAAATCAGAGTTTCTATGCATAAGCTGTTGATGGAAGGAGTAAATGTGCTGGGGCGTGCTACCTGTGGGGGCGGTTAACGGGAAGGGGTGCAAAGCGTTCATCAATCGGGTGCCGGATCAAGCGCAGCTACTCAAGGTTCTACCAGGGACCGCAAGAATTTATAAATTAACTTTAAATACATAGTTATTTATGCGCAGGCACAAACTACTTTGGGTAGCTTAGGTGGGGATAACTATTTTTTTCCGAATATGGTTTTTTAATTACTAATCACTGTTTAATGGTATACATTTTGTGTGAAATTAAATGACTGAGATGATTTATTTGAAAATCACAGAGGACACTAATAATCACTATTTGATGTTTATAGGAATATGTCGTAATTTTTGGGATTTTTTAAGAATCTAGAGGTCTATTTAACTTTGCAAGCGAAATCTTTTAGTATTGTCAATAAAAATAAAAGATATCGATTTATTAAATACTATTAAAATAAATTGGAATATAAGAACCTATTAATTACTTAAATTGCTTTATATTTTCGATCACTAAGGGCGAGGGACTACATTTTGAATATTTTTGTTTAGCAATAAGTGTGCATTTTATATTTTCAACTTAAAATATTTGTATATCTAACTACAAATGTTGGTATAAGAGTATATGTATTATATGTGGTTTATTATGTTCAATATGGTTGCTTAATGATCGATTAAGTTATGAATCAAATCAGGTGAATATAAGTGATGGGTGCTTGAGAAAAAACTGGTAATAATTGCGGTCCCTGGGATCTACGGATGCGTGGGCGCAGAATGCAACCATAGCTACTTTCAAAACTAGAGCTTCCTCCTGACTTACCCTCCTCGGCTTCGCCAATTCCAGTGCGACTATTTCGGCGTCTTGCCTGTGGAATTTTGGAATTTCCTCGGGTTTTGTCTAGAATATCGGCCAAAGGCCGCGGACTGGGTATTTTCGTAATCTCCGTTTTCTTCGTGGGCTACGTAAAAATATAAAATATATTTAATAAACAATTTGTGCGAAGGGGATTTCCCATAATAAAGAATTTTATTATCGATTTTAGTCGCAACCCACCTGCGTGTCCTTTTCAGGGTGCGAAAAGGATCGTCGTGTGACCGGCTTGGGTGTCGGCTTGGCTCCCGAATCCTCTGAAACGGAGCGCATCTGCTCTGGTTTTCTTCTCTCGGTGGCATTTCCATCTGAACCACCTCCAGCGCTTGATGACCCTTCATTGCCAGAGCCTTTTCCTCCACTCACATCCGAGACCTGCGAGAGTTGGGCCAGTTCCTCCTGCTGCATCTGAAGTTCCCTGGACTGCCGCCGTCTCATGCGATTGTGCATCAGAGGGGTTCGGGGCAGGGCGGCTCCTCCATAGAAGCCCTGAGGGGTGCCCATGTCGGGATAGTAGCTGGGCGCACCTCCTGATCCGACACTCACACCCAAGCCCACTCCGGCTCCTCCACCATATCCCGAATCAGCCAGCACATTCTCAGCACTGTATATCGGTCTCTGGGACGAATTCTGGTAGCTGCCATCATCCGATCCATTGTTGTAGATAATGCGCGGCTCACTGCTGAATCCTGCGTTATAGTTCCGCTCGTACTGGACTTCATCCGACTCCAAGAAACTGGTGGCACTATCCCCGAAGTAATCCACGTATTCCGGGCGATTATCCAACTCCTCGGTGACATCGGGAAACTGATGGAACTGCTGCTTGGCCTCTCCGAATGTCCTCTCCTCCTTCAGGCAATCCTGTCGCACCAGACGACTAGGCGATCGCCCGCCAGTCCGCTGGACAGCCGTTGGAATCTCCGGCAGCAGTCTCCTGTTCTCCGGATGTCCCTTGGTATTCGAGTACTCCTCGTTGCTGTGGCTGCGCACCTTGATCATCTTGGCATGGGGATCCCGGGAGTGATGGATATTCACGCTCTGACTGCTGGAGTACTGCTCTCCACCACCGCCACTGGTGCTGGCCACACTGCCTCCACTTCCCAGATCAGTGCCTCCCACTGCGGGCACATGGGGCTGGGAGAGGAACTGCCGCGGATTCGGGACGCTTGGGAAGAGGAAATTCTGCTTGGCCCTCGGTGAAATGGGCATGAACTTCGCCGGCGGCGTGGAGTGTACTGTCAGTGTGTTTCCGCTGCTAAAAGCCTCCGGATTGGGCAGCGTTTGCTGGCGCATAAACTCCGGGGATCGGCGAAACTGCGGAGAAGTCTGCCGTTTTGGCGGCGATGTGGGCAATAGCTTGACATGCTGCTCGGGATTCGGCAGCGTGGCCTGTCGGGTCATTCTCGGCTTGGGCATGGGTCCGACATCCTGTTCACCGCTGGCCAAATTGGAGGCTTGCGACTCGTAGTTCAAAGGCGGTGGAGCCACCGTCGAGGGAGGTGCTCCCGTGCTGGGCAACAACTTGGTGCGATGGTAGGTGCTGGGCGGCTCCGGGAACGAGGTCTGCCTCATGAAGGGCGGATAGCGCTGATGCTCCCCCGGCGATCTTTCCGGGGAGCGACTGTACAGGCGGTTCGGGGAGGTGGACATGTATATGGCCGGAGTGGGCTGAGCCGGCAGCGTGGATTGACGGCGCACCTGCAGCCGGTGATGCGTGGGCGTTACCTCCAGCTGGGGCTGCTGCTGTTGCTGCTGCTGTGCGTAGTTGTCGCAGTCATCCACCGTCACGCCCACTCCCATTCCCATTCCCGGCATGGTGTTCATGTGGATGACGTCGTCGCTGTTGTAGGCGCTCGGATAGAGCGGGCTCTTCTGCAGCTGATGTGGCGATGTGGGCGCCGTTAGGTTCACGGAATTGTAGTTGGCCAGGTTGCCACCACTGCCGCTGAGGGTGGGGTCGTTGTTGAGGCTGGTCGGGAGCGTCGACTGACGCAGGACCCGTCGCCCCAACTGCCACTTGCTGCTGGTGGTGGGCGTGGCAGTGCCACTGCCGTAGCCAATGCCGTGCGTGGGTCTCGGCTGCGGGGGCAGATGGTGCTGCTGGTGGTGCTGGTGCAGAGTGGGGTAACTGCCCGCCGACTGGGCCTCAATCAGGTGCTGCTGCTGCGGATACAGGTTGTCCGCCACCGGCTGCTGCGAGTTGGGGTTATTCGGATCGTCCTCGGGATCTGTAGAGTGAAGGAATTATCAACTTGGAAACACACCACTTCTCTCTAAAATATTAATTATAATATTTGCATATTTGACATAAATAATATAAATATTTTCTTTAAATTACAAACACCTGAGGCTATAATGTCACAGAAAAATAAGATATCTGTGAACCTACAAAAAGAAAATGAAATTTGTATTTTAATAAAAATGAATCACAAACGAATAAATTTAATTGCATTTCTAGATTTCATTACTTTACTACAGCGTTTTGTTTTGTATTTTTTACGTCTATCTTATCAGAAAATTGTGCTGTGACCATAGTCCACCAACGAAAGTTTGAGACGTCAAACAATCAACTATGTCTATATTTTGCAAGGGATTTTTTTCGATATATCTTGTTTGATGTCCAGCTTTCACTACTAACAATACAACATTGTGCATTAATGGAATGAAAATTAATATCACTTGCATTCCTACTCCATGCATATACTCACTTGATATGGTCCAAGAACGTCGGATGCTCTTCCTCAACACATCGCTGGTGGTCAGATGGTCGACGGCACTGCACGAGCCTAGGGCATAGGCGTCCTTCAGCCACTCGCCGCTGGCTGATTGTAGTTCCCTGCAAGAGCAACAACATTGCCACTTTAGAAACCAGAAAACTTCGCCAAACATTTCCCCAACGAAAGTTGGATACGTCAAACAATCAACAAGCTCGAGTAAATCGGCAGCTCAACGGATTCAACGTCTGTCAGTGTTAGCGACAATTGGCAGACTGGCTGGCTGACTTATTCAAAAATACACTGAGTGCCGGATTGTCTGCGGCTCAGCATTAAAATGAAACACCAACACACTGGGGCCTAATGCCAAGGTGTGAGCCATCGGAAGAGTTGAAGCCGCCACACTGCCTTGAGTGCGCATAAGTATATTTTTCGGGAAAACTTTGCCAATGAAACCGCAACGGAAAAGTTTGGGGCTCAGGCACGAAAGAAATAATTAAATATTAATGAGTGAGTCAAACTTCAACCGGATGTTGGTCCTGTTTATCTGTATCTTTCCGGAAAATACTAACTTAAGTCCCACATTGACGAGTTTTTAATAATATTCAAAATTTAAATATGAAAGTGTTAACATTTAAATTATTAAATTAACAAAAGAAATTGTACCGTATTTGGTCAAAAATAACTAAAATAAGCCCCCTTAAAACAAAAAAAACCAATTGAATTTTATTATTTCGCAGAAGTTTTTTCGTTAGCAAAACACCATGCGAAAGTTAATTAATATTGAAGCTTAATAAATTCGTTTGAAATGCCTTATAGGAAATTCCATTTTTTTTTAATTCGCCGTATGCCTTGTAGATTGACCTTTATAAAAATAAACCGAGGAAAAAATATTTTTTTAAAGCGTAAGACTAGTAACAGCTTGTAATCAATAAATATTTGTTGTTTGATAAGCAATCTGTTAATAAAAGGAAACATAATTATGAACGAATAACCTATGAATATTGGTAAAACAAGAAATCTATGTGTGGTTACAGATTCGTGGAATAATCTTATTTCTTTGAGCAGTCAGTATGCGATTTCAGCTTTTCTTGGGGGTGGAGTCAAGCAATCGAATAAATTCCAGCTGAGAGGCAGACGCGAGTGTAGACGCCTTCCATCGAACAATCGAGTACCAGGAGGGGCTGGGCCCATCGTAATCGTCATCGCTGTCATAATTATCCAGCAGCTGCAGCAGACGCGGCCAAATTTGGTGTGCGTCATGCGTGTTGACAGGCGTGAAATCGCAGGCACCTGTAGGCGGCGACTTGCTGGATTCTTGGCTCGGGGAAATCTACATTTACCACACGATACAAGTATCTTTTTGCCCTGCAGCTGCCATCGAGTTGGCCAAGATTTAATTACGCAAATGTCTGTGTCTGGCCTTGCGAACTCAATACGGGCATTTCTCGGCTGGGGAGCCGAGTTTTTTGGAGCCCCGGCTCGCCCATTAACACTGAACCTTTCGAGTGTGGGTCGCCAGTCTCATCAGAGGCAATTGTTGTGTTGCCAAATGTTGGCACAAATCGAGCTGATGCTGTGGCGACACAGGGCGTATGTGCAATGTGTGGGGTGGCTTATGTTTATGCTGGCAAAATGGTTCCAGAACACACAGTGCAGCTCATTTCACAGCCCGAACATTTGTTGACAGTTAACGAACAGCAGTAGAATGAACATGTTTGGCCTTTCCATTTTTGGGTTTACGGTGACATTTTTCCATCCTTACAGTTGACTAATTACAAAGTTATTTAATACATCAGGAAAGCCTTTTTTTGTGCACAGAAAGTTATGCTTAATTACAAAATCATTTCTGCAGGACACACAAAAAGAAAAAAAGGGATTTATCTGCCGGAGTGGGACACACATGCAAATAGAATTTTTAAATTAACTTGCTGTTTACAAAACACGAGTTTGAGTTTAAGCCGCTTTGCATCGCAAATGGGTAATCAAAAAGTGCAGAGCAAACACAACGATTCGAAAACATCCAGTTTCAAATATACAAAACTGCAAGGGAAACCGAAAAATGAACCAAAAATCTGCCACCTCAGTTATGTGAAGCCTCAGTTGGCATTCTGTGTCACCTGATGCCCACGAGTCGTGATGGGAAAAATGGAAAATAAACAAATGAGCCGCTTCTATCACCTTTCAATGCACATAAGCCCCTTCCTGGAATTCATTTTGGCACATTCAAGCTGGAGATATTTTTCTCTGTCCGTTTGCAATTGCATATTTTGTTTTCGTCTGCACCAACAAGGTTTGGATGACAATTTTGACGATACAAAGCAACCAAAAGGGCATGCAAAATTAGATTGCAATGCTGAAAATTGCAGCGTTTGTACTACAAAGTCCAGTTAATAAAAAGAAATGCGAAAACAGTTGTCCGTGCACGAAAGAAGGTAAACTGGAGTTGAATATACCCTGAGATACATTAAAAACTACGGGTTTCTTTAAAACTGAAAAAAGAAATAGCTCTTAACTAATTTAATATCACATCAACAAATAGGGAATTTGCAAGATGGTGATTTTTTAAAAAACTAATCTACATTTTTTAAGTTAAATTGAATATCTTCATAAACTGAGTTTACTGTAAACATATTTTTTAAACTTTAAAATAAATTTCATTGCCTTTTCTTGGGCTCAGTTATTGTACTGAATTGTAATGAGATTTGGTTATGAAGTATCTGATACCTTTAATTTTGAAGTAAACTAATTAGTTATTGGGATTAGTAACATTGAATTTAGTTGTGGCTTTTAAATTTGTCTCCTTGAGATGGTATTATTACATTTATAAATCTAAATCGTTGGTATAACACACCCTCAAGAAAGGGTATTCCAACACCACAAGGACACAAAGTAGAGTTTTGTTGTTTGGCTTGGTTTTTGTGTGCGTGAGAGTTGGATGGTTCGGTTACATTCAGAGAGTTTTGCGAGTTTTTAGTTGACAATGAAAGTTGGAGAGACATATAGACGTGGGGAAAGAGAAAGACAGACTGACAGATAGAGGGGAGACAGAGACACACTTACATTTGCTTGTGGCACACCACGCACACCCAGTCCGTGGTGCGCGATGTGAATTCGCGACAGGCTTTGCAGACGCGCAATTTGCAGACGCGACAGGGGGCGCCGCGGTTGGTGATGCGACCCAATTCGGTGTTGCAGCGGGCGCAGTGGCGACTCTGGTCGCTCGTGTGTGCGTTGTGGTTGTTGTGTTGTTCGAGCTGTTGTTGTTGTTGATTGGGCTGCATGGTTGTCTGTTGTTGTTGTGTGGCATCGAATGGCTGCACTCCACCAACGACCTTAGACGCACCCTTGCGCCTCAAAGCATACAATTCGGCGCGCAAAAGCCTGTTGTTGTTGAAGTTCGGTTGGAGTTGTTGTTGATATTGTTGGAGTCATTGTATTGTTGAAATGGTTGAAGATGTGGTTACAATTACAGTAATTGTTGTGGTTTTTGATGCGTGATTGTTTGTTGTTGTCGAAAATTATGAGGGATTGTTGTTGAAATTCGTTTGGAATTGTTGTGGTTGAAAATTGGTTGGGTTGATGTTGGTGTTGTGGAATTCATTGCAAAGGGATAGTGTTTTTTTGTGCGTTCAGTTGTGGCGTGTTTATTGTGTTGTTAAAAGTTTTGTTTAAATTACAGGGGTTGTAGTGATTTTTGTAGTGGGTCGGTTTGAGGGGTTTTGGTTTCAGGTTGGTAACATAATTACGTGACAGACGCATAGACATTTCAGTAAGATTGTTGGTTAAGAAACGAAAACACGTTACAAAAGTTAACATGACATTTTGCGACAGTTAGACAGAGAAGGAGCGAGGGAGAAAGAGAGACAGATAAAGCGGCAAGCGTGTGTGTTGGATATTCGGGTGTGAGTGTGTGTGAGTTCGTGATGTATGTGTAATTGAATGAAAAGAGACAAAGAATAAAAAGAGCACACAAAAAGTTGTCATTAGTTGATTTAGTAGCAATTTAATCGATTTTCGAATTGAATTTTGGTTAATTTAGGTTAGATTGATTGGACAAGGCAACATTTTTCACGTGCGCAACACATTTGTAAGTGAATTAAAGTGATAAGCTTTGAGACAATAAATCAATTAAACTTCTTGCAAAAGGATATGCAAAAAATTTAAGTTTTAAGTAAATTAAAATTATGAATGCAGATAACTTAGTGGTTGTTTGACATATGGAGATTGAGTATTCCTTGGCGTGGGGAATAAGCGTTAAAATGTAAGCTTGAAGTCTATATAACTATTTTTCGTTTAATAGATTTTGTTGTTTAATTCCATTAATTGTTAACAGAGTTCAAACAAATACGTATGTAATTTTTGAAACCCAATTAGAAAATCGAAGATAGAGGCGTTCTCAAGCCTAACAGGAACTCCAATGGAATTAATTTAATTCCCACCGACACTAATTTGATTAAATTCGAACAGGACAATGTTGCCTAATTAAATGTCCCTTCCCTGGAACTTAAATTATGCAAATGACCACATGTAGGTGAAAGTTGGCAATCCAATTAAATCGGCAATCAACCGTAAGTCGATGCCCGGTTGGCAAATTAAGTTTGAGGTCCTTCCATGTCCCACTCCATACACACGAGATTTTCGACCATTTCTGGGTATTTGGTGCCCCCGTTGCTCTTTCTTGAGCCGGTTGCTTA
The DNA here is from genome assembly GCA_018153365.1 of Drosophila fuyamai. Taxonomy (NCBI): domain Eukaryota; kingdom Metazoa; phylum Arthropoda; class Insecta; order Diptera; family Drosophilidae; genus Drosophila; species Drosophila fuyamai. The sequence continues at coordinate 4,883,160 of JAECXW010000116.1, read as the reverse complement.
ATATTAACGTGCAGCTGGCAGGCGAGAGCTATAAAACATGGCAAAGAACTGCTGACGCATAAAATAAACTGAACACATGGGTGCTTACAGATGAGTTCAATAAAATATCAATAAATCATTTTAAAATCTCTTATGCTTCCTAATCCTGGCATAGTTTGTACATCACCCTTAAATAAAATGAATTTGAAAACAAGATAAATAACAGATTTGCCGTCTTATTAGTCGTTCAAAGCCTTTGTTAAATGTATTTTTTTTTATCGTCAGAGTTATTAAAGAAGACATCAATCTTAATTGCATGACACTAGCACAAAAATAGAAACAACAAGAAAGGAAAGCTAACTTCGGGCGGAGCCGAAGTTGATATACCCTTGCAGAATATTCTGTAAATAATATTCTCCAAAATTATTCATATGATGCATTCTTAATACAAATAAAAATCCCAACTTCCTAACTTTAAAAACACCAAAGTTATGGCAATTTCAATCGTTCAGTTATATGGCAGCTATAGGATATAGTCGGCCGATCCCTATAAAATTTGGTAGGTCGGATTGATTGGCCAAATATAAAACCCATAGAAAATCCCAACTTCCTAACTCTAAAAACACCAAAGTTATGCTATTTCCTATCGTTATATGGGAGCTATAGGATATAGTCGGCCGATCCTTATGAAATTTGGTAGGTCGAATTGATTGGCCAAATAAAGAAGCCATAGAAAATCCCAACTTCCTAACTTTACAAACAGCAGAGTTATGGCATTTCCTATCGTTCAGTTATATGGCAGCTATAGGATATAGTCGGCCGATCCCGGCCGTTCCGACTTATATACTGCGTGCAAAGGAAAGAAGGGTGTGTGCAAAGTTTCAATTCGATAGCTTTAAAACTGAGAGACTAGTTCGCGTAGAAACAGACAGACGGACAGACGGACAGACGGACAGACGGACAGACGGACAGACGGACAGACGGACAGACGGACATGGCTATATCAACTCAGGAGGTGATCCTGATCAAGAATATATATACTTTATAGGGTCGGAGATGTCTCCTTCACTGCGTTGCACACTTTTGACCAAAATTATAATACCCTCTGCAAGGGTATAACAAGTATTTTAAGAACCATAGAATAACAATCTCAGCTCTATTATTTTGACGCCGACTGTAGGCAAGTGTGATGATGTGATGTGTCGGTAAAGGAGTCACGCCGAGCACATAAAAATCCTAACAGGACTTTCGTTTCTGTGTAAATTATGTTGCCAGCAGCAACGGGAACAACAATTCTTAATTATCATTTTATCTGCTGCCCAGCATCGGGATTGGAGTGCGTGCGAGCTTTATTAGCGTCACAAAATCAGCAAACTGTCGTTTGACGGCAGCCACAAGGCCTAGTCAAGCGGCCATTAAGGTATTCAGAGAGCGGAAACGAAACCAAAAACCGAGGCCAAACCAAAACTGTTGCATACTCCCAGGAGCACAAAAACACAAATAAGGCAGCACTAGAATGGCGAACTAACCACGGACCACAGACCCGCAGCCAGGGACATGTTTTATTGGCCTGGTTAACGCATAAACCCGGCTCCCACCGCCAAACAGCAAGGCACGCTGGTTTTTGGCCTCCCAACTCACTCCAGCACACTGAAAAAAACCTCTGACCATATATAACAGTCGTTTACACACTTTTCACCTCACTTTTAGGGATATTCGCATAAATCTGTGTTGAAAATTTTGCCAAATTAAATGAAGATACATTTATTTCCCATTAAGAAAACGTATGACCTGTTTTGCCCTTTAATCCAGAGAATTATACTTTTACCTAAGTCAATATTGATGCAAAATATTTTGAAAATGATTTGGCTGTCCTCAGTTTATTTAATAAATTTATTATTTTGGGAGAATAATAACGAAATTTAAGACAGTGACATACGCCAAATGATAAATTTAAACAAAATAAAACCATGTTACATGATTCATTCCAAGCAATATTCAGTTGCATGTAAATTATCTTGAACAAAAATGAAAGAACCCTCTATGTTTCGGTAGAAACATATTTCTTAGAAATGTAAGATTAGCTTTTGATTAAATGCAAAGGTTTTATCTCAAAGAATGGTATTCATTTCGCCGTGTAGCCGTGCTCAAGTTTAATGTGCCATCTGTTGGCATGTCAGGATCGCATATACATTGGGTTTGCGATGTGGCTGTGAGACGGTATGTGTTCGTTGTCGCATGTTCGAGTGCTCGAGTGCTGTTGTAGCAATAGTTGTAGCTACACGACCACCACGGCTGCGTTATGAATTAATAATCATAATAAGCCATTAGGGCAGGATCCACAGAAGGAGCAACAGCAGTGGGCTGCCAAAAAGTGCTAACTCTAATGGCCATAAATTCACAGTGACCATGAAAGCGGTGCAAAGACCTGGATTAGCCAAACAGTTTGGGTTAGAATATGATAAAAACCCTAACATGGCCTAAACAAATAGCGTTACGCATGTTTCCGAATGTCCCAACCCCCGATGCGAGCCCGATTCTCCGCTCTGTGGGCTTATGCAAATAAGCAACTAATTAAACTGATGTAAATCAGCTGCGTCCTTCGTCGAGGATGTGGGTGAAGTCCTCGTTTTGGACTGTTGGGCGTCTGACCTTTTGGGTCAGATCGAACACCTGCTCCACGGGCAAAAACACCGCAGAGCGATGGCTTATTAGATATCAAAGGAGAGATAACGTTTTCGGAGTCCTGCTTTGATGTTGCCATGGGGCAGCAGACAACAGGCAAATAATTTGCCTTCTTCAGAGCTTACAGCTAATGCAATTGGTCTGTGTTTTGGTCTGACTTCAAATGCCAAGGATTTTATTTGGCAAATTAGGGCCCAACTTAATATTTGCATCAAACAATGTCAAAAATATTAGGGTTTAGGAATTAAGTCTTGCCGGTTTATTTAAATAGGTCTTATTAAATTATTCATTCAATAATTATTTTGAAGACTGACTGCCAGTTAACTTAAAAGTCTTGTATGGCCAAGTCGAACTAATTTTGTAATATAATTTTCCACTTGAAATCGATACTTTCCACGAAGCCATAAATAAATAATTCTGCAATCAATGACAATATTCTCGAATTCATTTTTTTTATTTATAGTTTTACTCTAATTAGAATAATCTTTCGAAAGCGATTAATCGATTTTCTAAAATTTAATTGCCAAGCGTTTTTATTTAACAAAACAAATTCCAAATTTGATTAACATATCAATGGTATTAAATCATCTTTATACCCTTGCAGAGGGTATTATAATTTTGGTCAAAAGTGTGTAACGCAGTGAAGGAGACATCTCCGACCCTATAAAGTATATATATTCTTGATCAGGATCACCTCCTGAGTTGATATAGCCATGTCCGTCTGTCCGTCTGTCCGTCTGTCTGTTTCTACGCGAACTAGTCTCTCAGTTTTAAAGCTATCGAATTGAAACTTTGCACACACCCTTCTTTCCTTTGCACGCAGTATATAAGTCGGAACGGCCGGGATCGGGCGACTATATCCTATAGCTGCCATATAACTGAACGATAGGAAATGCCATAACTCTGCTGTTTGTAAAGTTAGGAAGTTGGGATTTTCTATGGCTTCTTTATTTGGCCAATCAATTCCACCTACCAAATTTCATAAGGATCGGCCGACTATATCCTATAGCTCCCATATAACGATAGGAAATAGCATAACTTTGGTGTTTTTAGAGTTAGGAAGTTGGGATTTTCTATGGGTTTTATATTTGGCCAATCAATCCGACCTACCAAATTTTATAGGGATCGGCCGACTATATCCTATAGCTGCCATATAACTGAACGATTGAAATTGCCATAACTTTGGTGTTTTTAAAGTTAGGAAGTTGGGATTTTTATTTGTATTAAGAATGCATCATATGAATAATTTTGGAGAATATTATTTACAGAATATTCTGCAAGGGTATATCAACTTCGGCTCCGCCCGAAGTTAGCTTTCCTTTCTTGTTTCATATTATTTTGATAACGCACTTTTTGGCTGATTAGATGACTCTAGACAACAGGATTTTCTTGCAAATTTTAAGATTAAACTTTAATTGCGCATAGTATATGGTATATATTCACAAATTTAAAGTGGTCAGCTTTTTGTAAGTTTCGCAGCTGGCTAAATGTCCTTTAGAGAAATTATTTCCCACTTTAAAGTCCCCTTCGGTTCTCCCTCCAGATTTATCCACTGAAATATGCCATAATTCAAACCATTCCCGACCACAGACAACGCGGCCGGTCGTTGGCAGCACCGGGCTGTCCATTAGATTTACGATTTTAATGACGCCCAGTGCTGGCGCTGATGTGCCAGAGAATGCGAATATAAATAATTACCAGGCTAAATATGATTTGCCGGGGCGTCTGGAGTGGACTGACTGCTGGACGTTGGATGCTGAAGCAAGGACAATGGCTAGTAGCTAAGGCGATGGCCAGATTGCCGTGGGTCTCGCGTTTCCGTTTCAAATTAAAACTTTTTGACAGCGTTGCGAGGCAAAAAATAAGCAAACTCGAGAATGAGCGACCAGCCGGGGGCTTGGCCTTTTAAATGTATCGCAGGTGCTTTAAATTTAAGCAGACTCGACCGGTCGAGCACCGGAAATGGCCCGCAATTCGCCATTTGCGCGCCTTTTAATTATGCAATGTACGACAAAATGGCGTCACTCGAGGGGCCCGTGAGCATGTGTGTGGAAGTAAGTGCTTGAAAATGTTATTAGTTTTAATTAATTTTAAATGTGGGGCTAAAACTCGGACGGCAGCCGAAACACGCAATCAGTCAAAAAAAGTGAACCTTCGTGTTTTGTAACGGGCAACGTTTTGCACTCATGCAGTTTGTATATTATCCTCTTTGTGGAAAGACTTTTTGTTCTTCACACAAGCACCACCAAAGCACACGAACGGCGATCGTGGGCAAATCAAATTAAATGCGAATTTTGTTGAATTTAAAGCACTCGTCGCACACGTGTCGTATGCTTAATGGGCCAGGACCATAAACCTAAATAAACGTGGCTGCCGTTTGCCTTTTTTCCACACATGTACAAGTATGTGCTCAGTATTTTTTAAGAGGGTAAGTCATCGGAAACATAAACTTTATTAAATGGTTCGTAACACCGAAAGGGCTGGGAGTAAAATGTTTTATTCGCTAAAAGTTTTTTTTGCTTCTTGACAAATATTTAAATTTGGATCTTACTGAACTTTCTAAGCTCTAACTTTTCTGTTAGTTTAATAGTGTCAGAATGAATAAAATATAGTCCCCTTTGTTGGATATTTACTCTCTTTAAAGTCAAGTTTATCTAAAGAAAATATATATAACCAGATTTTCAAAAATAAGGCATTAGCTAAGATTCCTCTTAAAAGTATATTTTAGGTTAGCAACATGAAACAAGAAAAGAAAACATAGATCTATATAAACATAGTTAAAGTTCAAAATTGTTAAGGATTAAGCTACATTTTAATACAATACAAATATTAAAATATTAACAGAAAGCTTTAATAAGTTTAATCCTGTTAAAAAGGGACAGTTTTGCAGAGTATTCAGGTTTTGGTTTGCCCACAGCAGCAACCCCTTTCCCGTTGTTAAACTTCGATTTGACACTGATAACCGGGCAAGGGACAGACAAGGGTTACTTCGGCCCTCAGCTGGGCCCCAGCATTTGCATAATTACATATTGGGGGAGCTGAATATCCAGAGGAAAAGGATGAGTTGCCACAGCACCCGAGAACGTTGACACCGAACACAGAGGACAGACAATGGGGCATATGCAAAACTTCATTTCTGTGCTGGCAGTGTCTCGAAATTAATGGTCCTCTCCCTTTTCAGCGGTTGCCCCCTTAGCGCCTGGGTTTGCATTAGCTATGGCCCATAAGGCGATGCTCTCAGCCGGGCTTAAGTGGCCATCTGCAGATGAATGATAGTTGCTAGGACCACAGGCCACAGGCAAGGCATCCTGACAATCCTTTCACTCCTAATTAAGCTAATAAGGAACTAATCATAGTTTCGTAGTGTAAATTGTTGATAAACTTATCTAATGTTAAGTGGGCGGAAGAACAACCCCATAAATAAATATATACTTAAATTGGTTTTGATAACTAGTCAATTTAATAAAAATTCACACAGAAATGTTTCAAAGCCATTAATTTTTTTTGCTGTGCTTGTTTTTTTTGCTGTGCATCTCGGGGACTGACTTAACACGCGTCGTATGCGCAATATTCATGAGTTGCATTACGCATACGCCAGGTGTGCAGCGACTGCCAATCCCAGATAATGTTAATGTCAACATGCATAATGAAGTCGCTGCAGGACTCGGAATTCCTTAAAATTTGTGCATAATTCAGTAAATAAAGCGCTTAAAGACCGTTGTCAAGGGAACAACGAGACATGGATGCCCCATAAATTTTGTGTCATAACAAATTTTGATTGCCGCGCATTTCGCACGCCGTTCCCGCCACAAAAAGACAATAAAACCGCGAGCTCCAAGATAAAACCAAGCCATGTGCCGCAAAAAATAGCTCACGGCCACACAGACGATACACAAATAGACCGTGGAGATGAAAGAGCTGGCTTCACGTTCAGCTTTCCTGCCCGCTGGGCTGCGAGGTTGTCGCATTTGTCACATCTCGGACAGTTTCCAAAAGCGTTGGCCAAATGGCAAACTAGAAAACTGTGACACTGTTTTTTTCCGATGTAAAACCTGCACGATTTATGACCGAGTTTTCCCCGGGAAATCCACTTTCGTAATGGCACTGAAATCGCCAAACATTTATTACTTAATAAACGCAGCCAGAACAGCAAGAAGTCTGCGGATGGCCAAATTAAATTGAAAAAGCCTCAGACGGAAGAGAATGAAAAACTTTTGCGTTAAGGGCTTAGGAGGGGCTTTTGCCCCCAAAAATGATGTTCGAGTTGTTTTCGCAGCAGTTAGCTGTCGTTGTTGCCTCTTTTTACAGCGCTTAACTGAGCCATTCGTGCGTTAAATTATAGCCAAAAGTCTTTTGGGGCCTTTGGTCCGTCCGCTGCCAGCTGCCTGTTGCCTGTGCTCTGTGCTCTGTGTTTTCCGAGATTTGCTCCAGTGCCAAATCAAACAAATCGTCAATTTGTACTTTCATTTACTTTCCTGCGCGCTCAACGATGAACAGCGAAAACAAGAGTTGGGGTTGGAGCAATGGCGCACCGGAAATCGCACGGCTGCCATTTTAAGCACCGGCTAAATAACAGTTAATCGACGCATCGCCTGTCAGCGCTGTCATCGTCGCCATGATTGTTGCCTTTGTTGCCCCACTGTTTGCTGTTATTCTTGGTCTTCACCCACTGTTGACCATTGTCTGCCATTCCGTTTTGGCCTGTTTGCCCGACTCTTTGTTTATTTGCTTTGGCTTTCCAGCGAGCGCGCCCTTTTCGCGAAAAAAAGGGGGAAGCAAATGTTTTCTTAATTGTCAATTGAGTGCCTAATTGGCCGGACCATCGCCGTTGTCCTCATTGGTCGGTTAAAGCGCATAATTTAGCTTTAAATTATGATTAAGTGATCCCTAGACGGCGATGCACCGAACAACAGAAAAATTTTTCGCTTAAAGGTCTACAAAATATTTTAGATTTATGGACAAGAGAATTATTTTCATTTATCTTTTTATACCCTTGCAGAGGGTATTATAATTTTGGTCAAAAGTGTGCAACGCAGTGAAGGAGACATCTCCGACCCTATAAAGTATATATATTCTTGATCAGGATCACCTCCTGAGTTGATATAGCCATGTCCGTCTGTCCGTCTGTCCGTCTGTCTGTCCGTCTGTCTGTTTCTACGCGAACTAGTCTCTCAGTTTTAAAGATATCGAATTGAAACTTTGCACACACCCTTCTTTCCTTTGCACGCAGTATATAAGTCGGAACGGCCGGGATCGGTCGACTATATCCTATAGCTGCCTTATAACTGAACGATAGGAAATGCCATAACTCTGGTGTTTGTAAAGTAAGGAAGTTGGGATTTTTTATGGCTTTTTTATTTGGCCAATCAATTCGACCTACCAAATTTCATAAGGATCGGCCGACTATATCCTATAGCTCCCATATAACGATAGGAAATACCATAACTTTGGTGTTTTTAAAGTTAGGAATTTGGTATTTTCTATGAATTTTATATTTGTCCAATCAATCCGACCTACCAAATTTTATAGGGATCGGCCGACTATATCCTATAGCTGCCATATAACTGAACGATTGAAAATGCCATAACTTTGGTGTTTTTAAATTTAGAAAGTTGGGATTTTTATGAGTATTTAGAATGCATTATATGAATAATTTTGGAGAATATTATTTACAGAATATTCTGCAAGGGTATATCAACTTCGGCTCCGCCCGAAGTTAGCTTTCCTTTCTTGTTTCTGCTTCAAATATGTATGAATTTATTTTCAATAAAGAGATATATAAAAGCATTTACATGTTTAGCTTAATTTATTTTCGTTTGTAGTCTTTTCTTTGATTTTCCATATTTACAATTAATAGAATTTAAGCTCTAGCAATTTTCCTTGACCATCCAAAATTGCTGAGAGTTTATTAAAATTGAATTAATTTTGTATTAAAAACATTCCTGTTTATACACTTCCAAAAACTTTGCAGAAATACTATATATATTTATAACGACTAAATAATTACGGTTTTACTTTTATAAAAATCAGCAACAATCGGGGAAAATTAGAACTTCGACTTGGGCTGCCCGAAATTTTCTTCCTTTCTTGTTTAAAGCTCAATTCTGGTTTAAATGAGGGGTTTGGAAATCTGATACTTTGGGTATCGCAATCAAAGGTGACCCATTTCCACTCGGTAACTGATATTTTAGCAATCGCTCTGTCCATTGTCGGCGTTCATTATCCTAATGAAATGCAGCAATCAATCATGGAACCTCGGACAGGATAGATGTTGTCCCCGAAAAACGTAATGCCCCATATGTGACTGGCATTGGGAATTTACTACCAATCTAATGAAACACGATTTCTGTTTCTTTTCAATAAGCAATCAAGTGAGCCACACATGGCCGAATTGCGCGCTGGAGATTAAATATATATGCGTGAGTCTATTGGCGTTATTCTCCCTAGAAACACGGAACATACTACAAATATATATAAAATGCCATGCATGTCGCATGTCCTGAATACCGGATAATGCTCTATGACAGCCGCGTGTTCAACGAATTTCAATATTTTCATTTATGGCCTCCGCCTCTGTTGCTTGGGGTGTTGAGTTTTTCTTCATGTTGATTTCTTTTTTTGGCGCATGTGCGAATACAACAACATGGAAAAGCTGGAAAAATGGAAGCCTGCATTGTTGACCATATTTCGTGATTAATATTTGATAACTCCCACATGTAAACTAAACAAAATCAATATCAGGTAACTGACTCAGTGACCGGTAGGGGGAAAAAATGGGGCAATATTCAGCTCTATAGCATGAGAGCAAACATTGAAACGGATCTGGACTTTGGTCAGCTTGGGGCAAATGGGAAATATTTCATTCAACCCACTCGATGTGTTAATATTCAAATCGGAACCACTGAAAGGATGTCGGGAATTCATTGACATGGGAGTCACGTAACTTGACTTAAGTTTCGAGTTTGTTTCCAAGAATTCGACTTATTGACAGACGCGCCGAAAGTTATGAAAACATTAAAGGAACGCCCCAAAGTGCTTCGGCTGGTTGGGGCTTTTTTTCCTTTTCTTTTTTTCTTGCAAAGAAAAAAGGTTTTTGCTTTGGCCAAAATTATGGTACACAATGAAAGGGAGAGAGATATGCGAAATACGAAAACGAAACAAAATTGCTAAACACTTAGTCAAATGAGGCTGCGACTGCGACCCGGGCGCATTTTCCGGGCGAGAGACTCTAAAAATTTGCTTCTTCTTGTATAAAATTATAAATTTATGGCTGGCGTCTGCACAAAAATAAATTTAAACAAATAGCGTAACGACGATGGGCAGGGCATGGTACAGAAATGCCCGAACTGGCCAGCTGGAAACGCTTGACTAACTGGTGGGCAGAGGAGAACTGAAAAAAGACCGTAAAAAGCCGCCAAAATAGTTGACTTTACACTCTCTGCTTTTCGCCTAAATGCGTGCTAAAAATGCTTTTTGCTGTGAATTCGCGTTTAAACTTTGTAGAAAAAAAGGTTGGCTTTGTACGAGTATATTATTGTTGTTATGTATGTTGAACACACTTTCTCTTAGTACTTAAAATAGCTCACACTTTTTTATACAAAGGAAACAGCAGTAGTTTATTATTAAGCAAACTGATTAATTTCATAAATTGTAATATTTCTTGCTTCATATTTAAAATATTTGTATTTCACACACTTTTATTGTACAACTATGTAATAGGTAAAAAAATGGGACTTAAACAGTTTCCACAATAATCCAACAACACGTAAACTTTCAAGATAGGAGTTACTTTTTAAAAGAAAAGCTTCTCTATGTGTCATCCGACCAATCTAAATAAATCCACACATTTAAGTTTAAGTTAGAATTAACCTTCTCAAGTTGTCTATCTTTCGCAATACCAGTCCCTGGACAAACTCCATCACGCGGCGTGACCTTTGCAGCCCAGATAGCCCACACCCGTTGGGTGTCCCCATTGGAACCCACTCCAGACGGAGTCAACGGCTAACCGTAAATAAAGTCGACTCGACTTCGGCGTCGAGAGCTACGTGCCGCCGACGACAAATTGTACGTGCGTAAATTGGCTGCCTGCCAAAAAGGTTGTTGACTTATGGCCAAAAGCCCGCTTGCCGGCTCACAGTTTTGGCCAGCCAAGTGCCGTTGCCTGGCGTTACTTGACGTCTTCCGTTTTGGCCAACACTTCACCTTCGTCTGCCACACCCCTCCTCTGGACCATTTCCTCCCGGCGAGCGTGACAATGTTCAATTCATTGCCGGCCATTCAGAATTTTAAGTAATTGAAGGCAACGTACACGCTAACTAGCCCACAATTCCGCATAATTATGTAATGCCCAGACGATTTATGACCTAGTCTCACAAGGCACGAGGGAAAATGGATTTGCATTTTCACGCTTTTCATCAAATTAGTTGGCCAGAAATTCAGGCCGAAAGTTTGACGGTGTCAAGTAACTTCGCTCTCGAATTTATAAGGAATATTAAAGGGACAAGAATTTTTAGAAACATATAGATAACTAGTACATATTAATGCTTAAGCCTATAAAAAATTGAATTGAACTATCTTTATCTTTAAAAAATAAAGTTATAAGTCAAAAGTAATTGGTCAAAATAACATAAAAATTCCAAATTAAAAAAAAACTAATAACAATTCATTAACCTTATCCTAGCATTACTAAGTAATTATGTTTATTACACCATCAAGCTTAAAAGTGCTTATGTACTTTTAGAATAAAGTGCACACTTGGAAATTTATTTGTTTTGCCTTAAAAGTACGAATAAAAGCACACTCATAAATTTTAATTTGTGTTGTTAGTGCAAACGAAGTCTCAGACATTTTGCACGTTTTTTTTTTAATCTCGGCCAAACTCTAAATCTGGCAAACTCCGTCGGTGGCTCTGTGGTTTGGCTTTGGTGGGCGGTGTGGCCCATTTTTATTTGTGTATATATTGGTACATATATCGCTCGAGTAGTTGGCTGTTAATTCCGCACATGCGGCGCACAAGCCGCTTTTTCGGTTTTGGCTTATGTCTCCACTTTGGCTGGCTATAAAATTTATGACAACCAACTTAATTCAATTTCAGCCATGAGTCAATCAACAGCTGCATTTAAGTGGAAAGTTATGTGCAGCCAATCGATACACGAACAGTTTGTGCCATTTTATTTTGACATATTTATACTGCCAACATACGTTAAAACATATATAATAGATATGCCTACAATACCTTTGTATAAATGCCGCTCGCAGTTGAAATTGACGTTTAATATTTAACTAGGAAATTAATTTGACCGGTGACTTTGACACAAATGAATTTTACTTTTTTATAAGCTGGGTGGTACAATCTTTTTCAAAATTGATTAAACTGAACTTTTCATATTTCCCATGGCAATTATTGGCTCGGCAAGCTACATTGTCAATCGGCCTTTAATTAATGGCAATGTCAATCTGCAGTCGAACAGTGAATTATCTCCCCCTTGTCAGCCATAATTGAGCTCTAAGCTGCACCTGTTGAGGCCAATTTTCAATCTGGCAACAGTTCGGCCAACTGCCAGCTAAGCCCGTCGAAAGCAACCTGACCCGCTTATGTCAGAGGCTTCTGAGAATACCGGAGCATGTGATTCCTCCGCTCCGATGGCAAAGGCCACTCGGTGCAACAGGCAAATCATGTTTCCGTGCCCCATGTGGCTCGAGGAACGTGCTCGGGTTCGTGATCTCGGCCAGGTGAATGCTGGGCATTAAAAATTGATTGTGATGGAAATGACAAACGCCACATTCAGGTCCCAACATATGCATAGTGAAAAAAAAACGTGTTCAGTCTCGTGAAATTTAATCTAATTTGAGAATAAATTTGTGGAATAATATTGTTACTGTTGCCTCATATTAAATAATACATTTTTAGATCAGTTCATGCATTAAAAATACTATCAGACCAAGTTAAAAGTATATTTTTACATTTTAAGATAAACAAGAAAGGAAAGCTAACTTCGGGCGGAGCCGAAGTTGATATACCCTTGCAGAATATTCTGTAAATAATATTCTCCAAAATTATTCATATGATGCATTCTTAATACTAATAAAAATCCCAACTTCCTAACTTTAAAAACGCCAAAGTTATGGCAATTTCAATCGTTCAGTTATATGGCAGCTATAGGATATAGTCGGCCGATCCCTATAAAATTTGGTAGGTCGGATTGATTGGCCAAATATAAAACCCATAGAAAATCCCAACTTCCTAACTCTAACAAGAGAGAACGCTATAGTCGACTGCCTCGACTATTAGATACCCGTTACTCAGCTAAACAACTTAATATAAATATGCCTTCTTGTATGTTTTTCGCCGCTCAAATTAGCACCCGATTTTTATGTTAAAATCGGTACCCAGGGAACACCTCCAATTTGGCTAACTTAATTTGATTTGCATAGTTCTTGGGATATAGTTCGGTATTGACAAATGAAAGCCATCGCATTTTCCTTTAATAGAAATCCTTATCGAGAATTAACGTTGACTCTGTTGAGCACCTTGGCCAGCTGTTCCAAAGTCATCCGTTAGATGGCGCTATGGTCCCATGAAAGGCGGAAATGTAGGCGCTAGCCAGGCTTAAGCGTTTAATGGATTTTTGGGCGTTAGAGTGGGCGTGGCAAACTTTTATTTGGCCAATCGATAGGTATTGACGAAACAAATACATATCAAAAAAAATTCATAATAGCATCAAAACTGTGGCCACAGCTTGTGACTTGTGGACGTCAGAGGGGGCGTGGCACCATTTTGAAACAAACTTGCGCTGCGTAGGAACTCCTAAAATCTACATGCAAAATGCCAATCTTCTAGCTTTTATAGTTTCCGAGATCTCAGCGTTCATACGGACAGACAGACAGACGGACAGACGGACAGACGGAAAGACGGACAGACGGACAGACGGACAGACGGACATGGCTATATCGACTCGGCTAGTGATTCTGAACAAGAATATATATACTTTATAGGGTCGGAAACGCTTCCTTCTACCTGTTACATACTTTTGCACGAATACAATATACCCTTTTACTCTACGAGTAACGGGTATAAAAACACCAAAGTTATGCTATTTCCTATCGTTATATGGGAGCTATAGGATATAGCCGGCCGATCCTTATGAAATTTGGTAGGTCGAATTGATTAAAATAAAGAAGTCATAGAAAATCCCAACTTCCTAACTTTACAAACAGCAGAGTTATGGCATTTCCTATCGTTCAGTTATATGGCAGCTATAGGATATAGTCGGCCGATCCCGGCCGTTCCGACTTATATACTGCGTGCAAAAGAAAGAAGGGTGTGTGCAAAGTTTCAATTCGATAGCTTTAAAACTGAGAGACTAGTTCGCGTAGAAACAGACAGACGGACAGACAGACGGACAGACAGACGGACAGACGGACAGACGGACATGGCTATATCAACTCAGGAGGTGATCCTGATCAAGAATATATATACTTTATAGGGTCGGAGATGTCTCCTTCACTGCGTTGCACACTTTTGACCAAAATTATAATACCCTCTGCAAGGGTATAAAAATAACAACAAACGAAATGAAGATATATTTTTTCCTGTGCACTCGAATCCACAGCCCACACACGCGACCACAATGAAATTGTATTAATTTTATTTGCCATTCGGAAATGCCAAAATGTGGCTGTTGGGCTCGATGAAGCGACATCAACATAACTCGGGGCTACAAAGAAAGCGAGCAATTTGGCAAAAGCCACAAGGAAACAAAAACCCTGACATTGCCCCCGTCAATTTGCATTTGGCGGAGGGAAATGTGGATGACGAATGTGCGTGCGATTGGCATCGCATCGCGATTGCTGTTTCCACTGCCATTACCCATACGCAGTGTGGCCCATGAAAAACAAGGGGGAAGTCAAAGCGGCAGGGCGACCGGTAATTGGAAAATCATCCATTACAACCGGCTAATGGAAACTCGGTGAAATTGTCGCTAAATTCGATTAAGGGTGTAAGCATCGAGACTTTGATATCGATGAAATACGGCTACCCATCCGCCAGCTCAACTCCTCCGCCCCCAAATATCCACATGTTTGTATAGCTGTTTTGGGTTTGACTGATTGCCTCGGTTCGCCTTTTTGCGCCCCACTCTGGTTTTTGGCCACCGCCCCTGCCAGTCCACGCATAATTATGTTACTCAATTTGGTGGTGGGCACGGGTGAAAGGCCATTATTTATAAACACAATTTAATTAAAATTCATTCTGTGTCTTGAACCAGAAACAGTCACGGATGCATACAAAGCACCCAAAATCTATTTATCCCTAAGTGTATATTCCTGATTTAGATTTAGTGCTTAGAAGCATAGATTTTCCAATAAAGAATGTTGCTCTTGAATATCTGCTTGGCTATTCTTCTTTATTAAAAAAAATAATTCTTGACCTTTTTCACGTTTTTCAAAGTTCTAAAGAACTGTGTGCCATGATATTTATATGTAAATGTCCTTACCTTTTGCTTGGTAGGGTTTATTAACACAAGTTTAACTATGTATTGCTCCTTATTTTGAATTCAAAGTAAACGATAATTATTACCAAAAAATATCCTATAGCATATCGACTATATCCTATAGCAGCGATTGGAAATGCCATAACTTTGGTGTTTTTAAAGTTAGGAAGTTGGAATATTTTATGAGTATTAAAATGCATTATATCAATAGTTTTGGAGAATATAATTTACAGAATATTCTGCAAGGGTATATCAACTTCGGCAACGCCCAAAGTTAGCTTTTCTTTCTGGTTTTTTGTTTCATTCATTTCAAAACTAGTGAAATAGACAGTCATATCAAATTAATTTCCCTTTTGACATGAATAAATCTTTGTAAAATGCCATTATATTTACTTGAACAGCAAATTGATATTTTTATTTTCAATAAAATATTAAACCGACCTCAGGTCATGCCCCCATTGAACCGTCAGTTTGTTTGTATGGAAATTATATGAAAATTTCACTTGAAACTTTGTCTTAAGCTGGCTGCCACTTGCAGTTGAAAGTTTTTCCATATTGCTACCGACTTGCATCTTTTTTCCCAGTCACCGGCAGAGTTTCTGAATTTATTGATTGGCCCGTCTAAAGTTACGGCGAAGTTTCAATTTTAAATGGAATCAAAGTCAAAGTGTATAAATAAAATAAAATCAACTGCACAAATCCCGCATTCAAGTGCCACGGGCCAAGGGGTCAAGTTTCTTTCATGCGGTTGCCCAGTGGAATACGAGAAGCCCCATATTACAACTATATGTATATGTACGGTGCCTGGCGATTCAAGAGCTTTTCTATTGTGTGCATTCCTCACTTGTCAGACATTCCGGGTCAACAAATTGCGAAAGGCTTGCTTTTGCTTGAAAAGAGTTCCTCGAATCTGTTGATACCAAAGGCGCAACGAATACCAGAGTTGGAAATAATACCCACCTTTTTTCTAGTGCTCATTAGTTTGCTTAAGTATAAAGAAATGCTCATAAATGTTGTAGGATTTAAACATGTTCCAAAAATTGTGTCCAATTAGTAAATAATGAGTGTTTTATGTGAAATCGGACATTTTTGTTTGCATTCCCGAAAGTTGATTGGAAATCAACTGGAAATTTACATTGGGGTAAGAAAGTTTATAGCATTTGCATTCAAGACATTTAATACTTTAAAGATTCATTTTCATAGAAAAGCCACATTAAAGTTCGTTGAACCAAACGAGGCGAGTTTCTCCCCGAAGTTGGCATGATTAATTGACGATGACCCAGCCAAAGGCTTAATGCTGAACTTCCGTGCGAGTGGCAGATATACTTATTATATCAATTAAGGTAAGCAACAATGCTTTCTACCGTCAGCCCAGTCCACCATTTGTGCTGTCTCATAGGGACGGACCACCACTTTCCATCATCCATTCAACAAAATGTGCAATAATGATCATCATGTAATGCCAGACGCGTTCGATTCGAATTACAAATGCACAAACAAAAACTCTACAGCAGGTGCAGTGGTTTGAGTAAACACCGAATGCAGCACTACCAACGACAACAAATTAACATTTTTCAAAACTCTAAAGCCCGACATGCGTTGACACATTTGGGAAAATTGCGTACAATTTCAAATGCAGGCACAAAACTTTACGCGTAATTACGACCACTGGTAAAAAGGAAAAATAAGTGGTAGGAAAATAAAACAAACTGCTGGCAAATCGCATTCGCCGCGCCGTTGACAGTTGTAAAATGGAAAGGTTATCCGAACTCTGGCCGGCAAAAAGCATGGACAAGCAACAAATGCGTGGAGGAAAGTGCCTTCGGAAGCTGCAGCTGCTACTGGAGCTACTCATCCTCCTCCGCCGACGACTCCTCTAAAAAGCTTCTGTCGAGGACAGTGACTGATGGTCTGCGAGCTCCGCTGTTTTTTGCCTCCGATGATTACGATGACGATGATGAAGACGGCGATGACAGGGCAGCATTTAACCAGCGCTCAGCAGTTAGATAACTATATATAAATTATGGAAGCCAGACGATAAAGATAGTCGACAGATCGCTTTAGAACGCTCACTGCAGCACTCGGAGAAGTATCTTTAAATTTATCCACCATTATGCTTAGCTATAGTTATGAAAATAAAATATTGTATGGCTTAATTCCTTTTAATAGTTATCTAAAAATGATTGGTCTTAAATACTTCAGCGCGTAGAAATAGTACTTTCTTAAATCGATTTACTCCACCGCGTTAAGCGAAAAGTATGTTTTAATATGCAGCTGAAAACCTCCATTAAGCTTTCCATGAATACGGAAATCCAGGCAAACGCGACTATTTACTTATATTTTTTGTAAACCAAAAGTAAATTTAGCTTATCATTCATAGTCAATTATACTATTCTCTATATACCTTAATGACCATTTAAAATGCAAAAAATATTATTTTTATTGAATGCAACGCCTGTGAGCCTAGAAATTCAATCGTTTAGCTGGGATGGGATTTGCAATACAAATTTGTATGTAAATGTTGGGGAGCATATAACCAATAGTCAGGGCTCCAACGTCCCTCGCCGCTGAAAGCACTTGAGAGCTACTTTGACGCACATATCCCCATTAAGTTGGCTCCCCGTTGAGTGTGTGGCTCCCAATGCGGCCATGCAGAGAGATCTCCTGGCCTCATGGCCCAGAACCCACTCAAATATGCAAATCCAGTGGAAGTCCACAAAACCTCCGACGGCCCACATTCGAGTGCATGTTTCAAAGCTTCAGAAAAGGCAGTTGCATAAAGCTACAATGCCTTCCGAGAATCGAGAAGAGAAAGTAATTTAAAATTACCGTAACAGAAATTTTTTGTTCAGGGAAACCCAGCTAATCTTAAGACAATATTTTCCAGCCATGATACAATTTCAACCTGTCATGATACAATTTTGAGTGGTTTTTAAAGCTAATTGCTTTTCTTTTTAATTTACTATTCGAGTTTTACATAAAAATACCTCCGTGCAAAGATTAAACACAGCCAAATCCCTAGACTTCAGACTTTCAGACCTATTTATCCATACGAAAACTGTCGTTGATTAAAGCCTGTCAATCTCAGTTGGTGAGCACGTTTCGTTAGGTTAGTAACACACAACAATACTTCAAGTACAGATAAGCAGAACAAAATCAATTAAAAAACTTGAAGAGACCGGCTCGAAAATTCCATTCCCGGTTGGTTCTTTTTTGAAGACTACTGATTTTGCTTGTACCGTAGAAGAGATTAATTGCCCCGAATCACGATGCATGGTCACCACTCGGACGCGGAGCGCGTTGTCTACGGCGCCTGGGACAATCCGGGAGTCTCGATCTTCGCCACCGCCGCCCAGGAGCCCGTTCCCAACATGCTGTCCCATTTGAAGCCCCTGCCAAATGGCGACGACTGTGTCCTCGACAAGGATGCCTGCCGCCTGATATCGCAATCCTCGGTGGCGGAGAATTCGCTGTTCCGGCTGGTCAAGTTCCAAGTGGAGGAAGTGGCCGCCGAGCGGAACAACAACATGCATCCTCGCCAGGGACAGGAGCGAACCGATAGCGACATTACCCTCGGACTGGCGAGCGAGTTGGCCCGCCAGCAGGTGGAGGCCAGTAGATGCCTCCAGCTTCACCTTAATGTGGCAAATTTGAGGGATCTGGAGATGGAGGTGGCCAAGGCCCACACCGCCCTGTCGATAAAGTCCAAGATCATGAGCAATGTCAAGCAAACGCTGGAGGATAGGCAGCGGGAGCGGGCGGAGGCACTGGCGCATCAGCGAGCCGTGGAACAGGAGCAGCTGGAGGAGAAGAGGCGGCGGGCGCAGAAGGCGGCCGCCTTTCGCAGTGACCTTATGTCCCAGATTTCAGAGGCACGAGCCAAGCGCATAAAGGATCAGGAGCAGGCCATCGAGGCGGGTCGACGTGAGCTGAGCGAGTGCAAGTCCAAGATTGAACAGGACAACCTCAAGGAGGCAATCAACAAGGTGGAGCAGCGCAGGGTGCTCCTGGAGTCGTTGGACCAATCGGCAGCCATGCTGAGGCAAACTCGGGAGGCCTACGCTCTGGCCCAGAAGAACAAGCCCGAAAGAGGAGTGCTGGACGCCCTGGGACCGGTAACGGCGGCCTTTGTATCTAAGACAAGGAAGCGACAACTGGACGAGATTCAGGCCAGGGACATAAATGCCGCTCGACTGGGCTTCCAGCTCAGCCAGATCAAGCACGATCTGGAGTCGCGCGAACAACTGATCACTAACCTTCTGATCCGCGAGTTCCAGGCCAAGGAAAATGCAATGGTACTGGAGCAGGCAAGGACCAAGATGGCCAGGAAACAGGAGATCCGCGAGCAGCTGCTCAGCCAGCGCGAGGAGCAGAAGTTCTTCCGGGAAAAGGCCGTGCAGGATGCCCTGGTCAAGCCGAAGGATCCCATGTGCTTCGGGGAGCGACAGTACCGAATGCAGGTGGCCCAGCGGGAGAACACCCGGAAGCTGGACGTCCAGTGCTACAAGGACATGGCCGATATGGTGGTGGAGGGCAAGCGACGCAGGATTGCCGCCGCGCAGGAGGTGCGCGACATCATCCAGGCTGTGGATGATATGCAGCATCACCAGGACGAGCTCGTGGCCGCGGAGCGCATGAAATTGCTCTCCAAGCAGCCCGCCGAAGTGCTATCCGCCCTCAAGAAATCCATCCTCACCGAAGAGGAGATCAATACCTTCAACCTTAAGAAGTGAATAACCAGTTTCCCAAATATATACTCCTTTCCAATGGTCAGCTTATTGAGCTAAATGGGCTTTTCGCAACGCCTTCTCTATATTTTGTTGGTTGCACTCAAAAAACAAACTGACTCTACACATTATCAAAATTATATAGATTGGCCTTGGCTAATTTTTTGGGTAAATGCTCTTAAATGTATGGGCTAAGATCATCTTTTCGGTCAATATTTTAAGTCTTTGCCTTATAAAAATTTATACT
The DNA here is from genome assembly GCA_018153365.1 of Drosophila fuyamai. NCBI lineage: Eukaryota > Metazoa > Arthropoda > Insecta > Diptera > Drosophilidae > Drosophila > Drosophila fuyamai. Next base: position 4,863,031 of record JAECXW010000116.1, on the reverse strand, counting down.
GACAGTTTCATTCTTGCCTCGAACATCTAAAAAGGTAAGAGTATCGTTACTACTCTGTACTTATAATCTTTAAAGAGTGTATTATTAGACCAACCCCGGTGGCCATTCAAGTAATGCTTTATTTGGTATGGTGTACTATTATTAGATCAGAAGTGGAGCACTAGCAGCCCACATGACAGGATGTGCTTAATTTTGGCCCCATGCTGCTGCTCTTAAATGGACTTCGTCTGGGCTTTGCCGGCATGGTAAATGAAATTCACTTTCTTACCCATTCTTTGGCCAGGCTTTTGCAGCAGGTCAGGTTTCGTACTCGAACAACCGGTCCACCGACATTGCAGCTGGAAATTTGCTTACAATAATACGGTTCGAGCGAACGCAGATGGAGCGTAAGTGCACTTGGGCGCGGGGCACACACGCGTGCTGAAGTTTTACTTTCAATTTCTGGATTCATTAGCCGACTACCAATGGTTGGCTTAAATTTCATAACGATAGTCAAAGAAGGCTCAAGAATGTTGCCAAAGTCACTTTTTTGGCAACTATTTCGGTACATGCTCTCGACGGCTTGCCGAAACTTTCTCTGAAAATAACTTTGGCATAAAGAAACAACTTCAGTATGCAGAGAAAAAAACTCTGCAAAATTAATCAAGAATTTTTATATTTTTGGATAGTTATCTTCTTTGAGTAATCATCTGCAATCTAAGATCAAGCTTTTCCAAAAATGGGATATTTTGTATTTTCAGAATGAAGTGCCTTTAGAGATTTGATCCCATGCAGGTTCCATTGTTTTTTCTTATTATTTTAGACAGTAAAAATTATACTTCTCAGTGTATGGATTTGCAGTAGCAACCAGCATAACCACAACTCAGTTTCTGTTTCAAGTTAAGGCTGCCAATGGTGTGAGGTTGTTTTGTCTTTTCGACTCTGGTCATAGGAGGTTGGCTGGAAAACTTTTTATGCCGAAAACTTTTTTGGGGCCAGATCTTCAACTTGGCCAAGATGTTAAGTTGTGTGCCTGTGTGAGCATGTCTGCACCTTTTCCACCTGGAAGAGCGTTACTGACTCTAATAAGAGTCGTCGTGTGGCTGCAAATGTGTTTGCATTGCAATGAAATTGGAAACGAGATCTGCAAAAGTTGAGTAATTGAGCTGATTCTGCTTCGTTGGTCACTCAAACCGAAGAACCTTTTCTCCACCGGATTGGTGCCACAACAATCATTGGGGACCCAGTTTCATGCCAACATAGAAAAACGCACATTGAAAGAAAATATTCAACGGTTTGGTCATAAATATTTTCCTGAAAACTCTGGACGTCTTAAAAACAAAAGTTTACTCCACAAAATCAAAACGTATAATTTTAATGTTCTGCTGTTAATATATTCGAACTAGCAATACATTTTACTAGAATTTTTATGATTTTTTTTCTCTGCAAAGACAGCGAGCTCGTCGCAGACCAAAAAAGGGAACAATGAAAGACAGGCTCAGAGACATTGAATGCGAGCCAGAGAACAAAGCAATAAATGGCCCGAGAAGTGGGTTGTTGTTAGTTGTTTGCCTGCCATGCTGGGAATGGAAAATGGAAATGCTCAGGAAAATGAAGGAAATGCAGCGTCGTTAACAAGGCTCGTAGGTTGGCTGGCGGCGGGTGGAAATCGGGCAGGTTGTCAGGCAGTACGCATATGCTTGACACGGAAAATGCAGTGGCACCGCATACTAATGCCACGCCGAAAGACAAACGGAGGAAATAGATGCTCATAAAAATTACTTTGGTGGCTTTAAAATGCCATCAGCAAAGCCAATCCATAAGCGGTCTCTTACTCGAGAAGCCCACGCAAATGCAGCCCACAGATATCGCCTGAAGTAGCTGGTATCTCGTGATTATCATGTGGGCGGCGAGTGAAAATTGCGTGCAATTATCCAAAGATGATATCAGCACTGGCTGCCGCTTATATTTATATATGCACTCCATTATAGCCCTTGGGCTGCGATTTGTTTGTGTGCTTTTAACGCTGCGAGTCGAACTGGTTTCGAGCCAATCGACTGCTATAAATAAACAATTATTTTTAATGCAAAGCCAGCGAATGCGACCGCCGCAGACACTGCCCATGGAATGTCACCATAAACAATAATACAAAAATTATTTTAAAATAGCTTACTCGCTGATAGTATTACCTTAAAGTTACATTAATGGACTTTATTAAAATACATGAAATATCACCACATTTGTAACAGTTCTTAATTCATTTTATGATTAAACAACGAACATTTTTGTGGGATTAAATTAATTTTATTTACTATAATTACATTTTGAGTTTTTTTATAAATTTGTAAGTAAATTAAACAACGAACTGTTTTTGCTGATGCCATACTTAACACACTACAAAATCTTATCATTTGTGGCTTAAGATATTTCCTTTACTACTTACTTTACTTTACTTTACTATATTTCCTTTACTGATGTTCATTCAAAATTAATATTCAATCTTTAAAGAGTTATTTTAGCTCATAAACATTTTTTTCTGTTATTTTTTCAAGGACCTTAATAATAAACTAACTATCTCTGTATGCAGTAAAAAATGCTCAAGTCACGGTTGCTTTACTAATAATTTCTAGATAAGAAACCTTTGATATTCCATGAATTCTGACCTTTTACCTTAGATAGCTATTGTATTCGCTGGGTGTGCAAATCAATAATTAAATAGTTAAGTGCAGCTAAAGCTTATTCATCTGTAGCTGGCTGCCTTTGGCCAGATACACTCACGTACGCCAGATGGAGACAATTCAATTTTAGCCAGCTTATGGCTATTGTTATGGCCATTATATCTGGCTTACATTTTAAGCGTTGACCGTTGGCGTTGGCGAAACAAAACGAAATAAACTGCTCCACACTTGGCTTGACTTGAGCTGGCATTCAATAAGAATTTCAATCGCCTCGGCGACACATTGCAGCCACTTCAAGGCAGCTGATGCCACGAAAAATATATTGGGAAAAACGCCAGCAACCACAATAATGATTATAACAACAACTGCGAAAACAATAACAAATCAACCTCTGTTTTTTCTTCAGAGCTACTACCCCAAAAAACTGTTACAATTTTTGGGATTTTAACAAAAACAAAGGGCGAGAAAAGCCAGATAAAGCAGGACAAGACTTTTAACACACTTCTTATTTTATTTACTCAATCGATTTCAAAGATTCTGATTCACTTTTTTCAAAGTTAATTATAAGTCTTAAAGTTCTCGATTGCATTTCCGTTGGCCGCCTTCTGAATCATCGAAGTGGGCAAGCTTTTGGATACAAAAAAGTACAGTGGTGTTAAAAAACTGTCGCTGTAAGTTCTATATTTTTATACCCGTTACTCGTAGAGTAAAAGGGTATATTGTATTCGTGCAAAAGTATGTAACAGGTAGAAGGAAGCGTTTCCGACCCTATAAAGTATATATATTCTTGATCAGGGTCACTAGCCGAGTCGATATAGCCATGTCCGTCTGTCCGTCTGTCTGTCCGTCTGTCTGTCCGTATGAACGCTGAGATCTCGGAAACTATAAAAGCTAGAAGATTGGCATTTTGCATGCAGATTCTAGGAGTTCCTACGCAGCGCAAGTTTGTTTCAAAAAGGTGCCACGCCCCCTTTAACGCCCACAATCGCTTATATACGATTTTAAAAATTTAAATATTTCGGAAAATTAAAAATGCAGTTTTATTGTGTTTATCAGTACCTATCGAAATGTAGAAGAAATTTTTCAAATCGGACCATTCGTTAAAAAGTTATGCGTGATCAAAGTTTCTATCTCCATCTCCCTCGCACTCCCTTTACCTGAGTAACGGGTATCTGATAGTCGGGGCACCCGACTATAGCGTTCTCTCTTGTTTTACTTCAAAAATATAAATAATTCATCCTTTGTTTCTATGAAACATGTTTTAAGAAGTTATATCTTTTACGCAGCTGTTAAGTATTAATAATTAATGCTAAAAAATACTTAAATTAAAATAGGTAGATTATTAAAGTTACTCTTACTTTGTGTATAGTAAGTAGTATTAAGTAATATTATTCTAGCCCCAGGTGTATACAAACGTATATATGGTTTTATAAATAAGCCCCATTCTGCCGCTTGTTTACAGATTTTTCCGTCACATTCACAAAAATGTTTCACAGCCATTTTGGCCATTGAATTTGTCAGGCATAAACAACGCGAAAACAAAACAAAGTGGCCGGCAACCATTGACAGACTTGTTTTGGCCAGATTTTTGTTTCGGCTTTTGTTTCATTTTTTTCCAACTGTCGGTCGACTCAATTGCGCTGCTTAATGTGATTTGACCAATTTGGGTTCTGTGACCAAAGGCAGTTCGTTAATTTGCCTATAATTATTCTGTCATGCCTATCCGATAATTGCACTATCGGATCTGGCGGATTATAATGAATAAGTCGTGGCTAATTTCGGTTCGAAATTAAATAACTCAAAACAAGTAGCTACTCAAGAGTACCTTATTATTGGGCAAACCTTTCACCCTTACTTTCATAAATTTATCTTGTGAACCATCATCATTTAAGTTTACTTTTGATGACACTCGTTAAGGCACAGTTAACCCGATTTGCATTTGGCTTGATTAAGGTTTTCGCAACTAGTTTATTCTGATGTGGGTTTATCACTGGCCAGAGATCTAACTGGCCAAAAGCTCAACCCAAGCCCAAGCCCAAGACCAAGCACAAGCCCAATCCCAGAAGTGTCTCACATAAAGCTATTTTTCTCTGTTGAGGCAGCTGTTTTCGTTTCGATAAAAATGCAAATACAACAGAACGAAAAGAAAGAAAAATATCGTTATTAAACTCAATAACTGTCACCGTTTTTTGCATAAATTATAATAAGTTTGTGCGGCAGGAAGAATATTCAACACAACTTATGAAAGATATTTCATGTTTGCAGCGGAAATAGAAAAAGGCCGACAAGCAAACAAGATGGAAAATTCAGGAAGCCGGCGAAATGATAATGATAAATGCTCGAGGCCGACGAAAGGAGGCGTGGCTTGGAATGAATATTTATGAATGATTAATGAGGGGAAAGGCATGGCCCGGAGTTGGCCCAAAGTCAGAGTTGAAAGAAAATCTCCAATTATGTCGTGCAACTGGCAGAGTTCACGGCTCCAACCCTGGTCAATGCACCCCAACTTATCTCGAAAACTGTCAAGCCCCTAAACCCCAATCCGACGGCATACACATGACATAATGGCCAAATATTTGGATCTTGGGCACATAAATAAGTTCAGCAAGTGTGCTTTATTTTTACGGCACATCTGATAAGCGCTTTCAACTTAGCTCATTTCAACCTTATCGCCGCCGTTGAAAGACAAAAGCGAACGTACGTTGATCGTCATTCCGAAACTAGTATATAAAAAAGACATTACCATTTCAGAAAAATCAGTGTCAAGTCGAAAGTCAAGAATTTTTTGAAATGTGTTATGGCCATGCAGCAAAGTGCTAATTAAACTCATCTGGCTGCTGACAGACACAGAGATACGGGGTACATCTTATTTTGAGAGAGAAACTTTTCCACACAGGTGACACAAAATCTTGGTAAACGTGTCTGCTGAAAACTGTCAACAAATGTAATTTGAGTGTGGGAGGAATACTAAATGCATTTACATATCTTCAAGATTAAGTGTCATAGCTTTTAAAAGAGACTTTATTTGTATTATTAAGTGTCTGAAATGGTTTAAAACACCTTTTCGTTACCCAGAACATTATTTATTTAATATGAACTGTATATGCTTATCTGTTTGGTCTTAAGTTGGTCTTATTTAACCTGATCTTATGAAAGCTTAACACACCCTCTTAACACCTACAAGAAACATTATTGTATTTAATATGCTTATCTTGAATAGTGATTATTTACTATAATGAGTATTAATGTGATTTTTGGAGCACCTTCATTGTTATCCCATTATAGAGCAATATTTATACGGAGTATAAACGTTTGATAAATATAACAGAAATTAAAATACAAATGGATATAATATAAATTGGTTATAACATTAAATTATATAAACTATACTACCATTAAAGGCTTATAAAAGAAAGATAGGAGGTGGGTGGTGTCTTTTCAGTTTTTTTATTGACAACCAACATTGATACCTATTGTTAAAACACGCCCTCAAACGTCTTCACTTCTAAAAAATACCTTGATGTATCCAATATTCACATTTATCATCTGCTGCATATATTTTAAATAGGTGAGGCTTTGAAATTGAGGGTCATGGCTTTATTAAATTCATATTGTTTATTATTGTATGAGTTTTTGAAGCCATTCCCGTCCTACCTATCGCATTATTAATATTAGACGGACAAATATTAAAAGCCTGGGAAACAAAGCTCAAAGTGAACCTGATTTCTACTTCCTTTTTGTGTGATTTTTGGAGGGGGAGTGTTAGAGTCTCTTTCCATTGACAACATTGACGACTATTGTTCGAGAACGCCCTCAAATCTCTTTACACCTACAAGATACACTGCTGTATCTAACAGATACCTGTGCTATTTGTCATTGTTGCTGCCGCGAATTAGTCATGCCGAGCCCGAGTTGCCAACGAATGTTATTGCCCCTCAAACTCGTAATTCCCTCATCGCCATGGTCGCGTTGCGAATCGAGTTCCAGTTCCAAATGTATCTGTCTTGAACTTGGTAATGGCCGGGAATCTTCGGCGATGTCACGGCAGCAATGCAAACATCAAAAAGCCCGAGACGTGCATAAGAATTAAGCTGAGCTTGCAGCAAGAAAAGGTAAACAAGACGTGGCCAGGTTGGGTAAAATAAAAACAACAGCAGAGAGGCATGAGAGTCGACCGAAAGTATCTGAAAGATACAAGTTCTCCGGGCGGAGTGGGTGCATATGCATCCACACACGCCTTAACTGTTTGTATAAAATGTGCCCCTCGAGAGACACAGATACAGGAACATTGGAACGAATTGTCAGGGGAAAAGCAGGGAGGCAGTTAAGTATATTTTACCTTTGCGGTGACGCAGCTTCTTTGTTCTTTGACTCCGTGGCTTAATTAAATTTAAAAACCGTTAAAATAATCAGTGCCGGCTGCGGATTCCTTCTGTGCAAGCTTCTTCTTTAAATTGCAGAGAAGCAATTACAGTCGCTTGTATAACCAAAAAGAGATCGAGTGCTCACGCTGATGTGTGCAGATAAAAAAACTTTATATTGATCTCGAAACACAAAATAAGGTTCTACAATAAAAGGTTTTACAAGTAGTAAGCACCAGATTTTATGACGCATTTTAGTAAATTCTTGAATCCAAAAATAGGTTTCTTAAATTTAAAACTTATTATAAGGTTTTTTTGCCTTTTCTGATAACTAAATTACAAAATTTAAATAATTGAGCAAAACCTAAACAATGTTAATTTTATTCCAAAATCTGTATTTGCAAATCTATTCTATTCGATATAAGCGTTCTTAATCCAAGAATATCTATTTTCCTCTGTAACTCTATTCTTTACCTTACTGGTTGCGGGATACTTTCGCATATAGCTCCTGGCCGCTAGTCGTTTGTAGAAATTGCTTGAGTAAACTTTGGCAATCCGCCAAATTCTGCGTTGTTTGGCAAAGAAATTATCCAATTCGTTTTCGGAGTTCGCTGGGTTCGTTGCTTTCGTTGCTGCTACTTTGCATACACCGCCGTTCGATAGCGATTTCAGGGGCTGCGTGCGGTGTCTGCCAGATACATTTCGTATTGGTGTGTATAATTCTGATATCAGACCGAATAAAAGACACTAAGGCACTTCTGGGGCACAGGTAGAAATACACAAATCTTAAACCGGCAATCTCATCGCACTCACAGATACAGATACACACGCACACAGTCTCCGGATAGGTGTATCTTTTTTGTTGTACCAGCGGATCGGAACGACGTTCGTTCGGATCGAGACGCGTTCGTTGACTGAAGTCGGTTTGCCAAGTCGCCGATCGGTGGGATTCCAGATTGAAGCGCGGCCAGCGGTTGAAAGCAACAGGTTGAAAGCGGCTCTCTCTGAGATACCCAGGCACAGAGATACTCGATTACTCAGATACTGAGATACTCGGCTACTCAGATACTTGGCTGCTACCTGAGGCGCCCTTCTCGCATTATCATTAGGCTGAATGCTCGGCGGCGACGTCGCCCGCTATCAGTTTAATTACGTATGAGAAAGTCACTCGGAAAGGCGCATTGTTCTCGTTCTCACTCTTCTTTGGTTTTGGGCCCGGTTCGCGTGAACTGCGAATATTTCCCAAACTGGATGCATTTAGGTGCATATTTATACACTGCCTGTCGGCAATTTAATCCCGTCGAGGGTACATGCGCTAAGATATTCGTGTGGGAAGTCTGGCGAAAGTGAATTATACGAGGGTGGGAAAAAAGAATTCCATATTTCTTGTATTTAAAATTTGCATTGGTATCATAAAACATAAAAAGTCACTCATGAAGTACCTTATTCAAGGTTTGTATGCAAGGATCCATATGACATACATATGCAATATTAAATTTTAAAATTAACTTAGGATTTATTTATCGTAATATTGTTTTTATGATAAAGATTATATTTTGATCTGTAATCCATTCACTATTTGACTATTTGAAATTAATATCAAGTGGTAATTTTGTTCGCTTGAATTTTGCATTTTAAATCCTACTTTCTTGCAGAAACTGTAAACAAATAAAATGGCTTATACTTTTCAATAATTTTCTGTTCATAACTATATTATTGTACAAAACATGCCAAATGTGAAAGCTTTTAAAGCTTCTTATTTGCGTAAATAATTGAGTTTATCGTTTTAATAAATACACAAATATTCTGATAAAGCTGACCATGATAGCGAAAATATTTGCATTCCGTTTGTTATTAAATTATATTACCCGAATGAAACTTATCACAAATAAAGCAAGGCAGAGAAACATTGTATCTAATACCATAAAGCCATCGAAAATTAAAAACCGATTGCGATAAGCCTCTTCAAAAAGCAGGATAAATAAACTGATATTGTTGTTATTCAAATTGCACATAAAGCATTTTATCTCATGAAAATGAAACAAAGTTTTTAAAGTGATTTTAATAGTTTCTGCAAAAAGTTCTTTATGTGTTTTTCATTCGCAGAGTGTCCAATATCCGCCAGCATGCCAGTAGACTCTTACGCTTTTCCGTCGAGTAACGTGTGAATTCGTGCAGAAAACATTTTCACATGCCCCCGAGTGCAGTGGAATTTGTAGTGCAGTTACAACAATGAGGAGTAATAGTTGACATGCGGCACTGACAAATATCATAATTGTTGGATAGCATTTTAAAAGTGTATTTAATTATGGCTGGCCATGCTGTACGGCGCTTTGGGAATATTTACTGGCCCGCAGCCATTGTTTTATGTTTGTTAAAATTCCGGGCCAAACACATGGCATGTGTGACTCTTAATTACAAGATGAAACGCCGCGGGACCCAACGCTCTAATTTACATGTAAATTGCAGATGCTGCAGGATACTAGTATCCGATGAAATGAAATCCAAGACGAGCAGCCAGAACCCACCAGCACTGGGGGTCATCGAGGTCGGGCAGCAGACCCGGTGTCACCTAATGAGCCGATCCCAGACGATGAGTGGGCGTTAAGCGGCCAATTAAGTCGGCTGATGACAAAGCCAACATAAAGCCAGGTGTAATAAAAGTGTAGAGCCATGGAAACTGACGGCTTTCACAGGCTCTTCAGCTGACTGGGCAAAAGTTTTCAGTTCATTTTTGATGGCCATCGCCGGAAAGTGGAAGTGGATATTCCCGGCAGATGAGCAGTGATTCGCTTGCGTAGCCTAGCAGCGAAATTATAATTAAAAGTAATCAACGACAATATCAAGGCAAATGCAAAGGCCAGAACACAGAGCACAAAGCCAAGGCTAAGTAACGTCAAAAGGCAAAAATCAAGAAATGCTGCGGCGCAACAAGTCAAAGTAGTATGGCCCACGGCCCCGGGACTCTGTCTTTCTACACATAGAAAAATCAGTGGCTTTCTCAATTATATAAACACATAAAATAACAAAATATTTTCGCTGTATCAGACATGACTAACATTCGTCCGCCCATCACGGAAACCATATAAACCCCACAAACTTGTTAAGATAAAAATTTATTTTCATCACAAAAAACTTCGACAATTTTTGCGGTGCACTCAGAAGAGAAGTCATATATTTTTATTACGAGTAAAAGTTAAATGAATAATTTTATGCTGACTTGCCTTCTTTTTGATACGTTTAATCAGAGTATTTCAAATTAATCCAAACGATATGAGAAGGCATTTGGGTAAGTAAGAGTATCTGATTCATACATTTTGTTGATTTTTGTATAATAGAGGAATATAAAAACACACTCTCAATTAAATAAAAAAATCTAATGAAAAAATGTGAAATTTTGTTAGCGCAAACGAATATTTCTAGATATTTATAAAGATAACCTTATACTATTTCTATTACTAGTTTTTCTGTGTGGCTTTCCTGTTGGATATTGAGGGCGCCTAATGCGGCAAACATTTGTTGGGAAAACATTTAATTAAGTTCCCTCTGCCGGCGAATGATGAACGAGCGCTCCATTAGATTTAATTTACTCAACAAGTATTACCAACATTATCAGTGTTATTAGCTAGATGAATGTGTATTTCCCGCCCCTCATTCCACCGCCCATTCGTTTGTGTCGGTGTACGCGCCTGTATTTGCTCTAAGGGCGCCTGTGTTGTTAGCGGAAATGAAGTAAGTGTGTTGTTGCTGCCAACTCGAGTCCAATGGCTGAGCACAACATTTAAATTTCACAAAAAATTTAAATTTAAAGGGATTTCTCAGGATGAACCTTTTGAACAATAATGTTAGGAATAGTATAAAATAAATTGCGTTTGTTTTAAAACGGCTTTGTTTAAATTCCTTAAGTATAGATTGTATTGTAATAAAGTGAGCAGATATTTAAATATATGATTAAATAAACCTTTAGTTACCCATGAAGTCTTTAAATATTGAAATATAAGTCCTTTTATGATATAGTGAATATTTATTTACAGATAGGATTAAATAAACTTTAAAGTTTTTCATAAACTGAGAGCAAAGACAAGCCTTTTAAAGAGCCAACCACTTTACCTCTTTACAGAGCTCATTATGCGCTCAACTGCACTCGCAGGTTGCTAAGGATATCTCACGAGTTTTGCAGCGGCGTAAAGGAAATGAAATTTTCTAAGCCGAAGAAGCTGGGAAGGTTCTAATAGCACGTTGATTTTCACGCTTACTACTTAGAAGCCAAACCATTCTTAGATTGATTGCTCAGTGGTCGTGGGCGAATCAAATTGGGATTCAATAGGTACAAACTTAAATAGGGCTTTATAATTTGACTAGTAAAGGTTCAAGATTATCATTAAGTATGAAACCATTTTTTAAATATTCTACTAGGCTAAAAGTTATACTTATCCTACTGTATTGTGTGTTTTTCTGGGCTTTAGTAAAAGCTTACTGCTTAGAATTTATATTGTATTATAGTGATAAATGGTTATAAAATAATACTGTTAGGACCATTCACTCATGGCATTTTACATTTGAAAAGAACACAAGTCTCAGTCGACTTAATGGCAATGCTTTCATCAATTGTTGGACCAGCTGGATCGATGACCACCCACGGTTAAAAACTATAGAGGGAGGACATCGCAGGACCTGCCACATGTGACCCACTGGTCGACAGGACCTTCCTTTCGCCTGTTGCCAATCTCCAATGGCGCTTTTCAATTTAGCTATTTCCGCCCCAACGGTGGTTGACATGATTAAGCAATCAGAGGCGACTGAAAGGCGCAGCACCCGCCAAATGAGCCAAGCCAACGGAAGGCATCGAATGGGGACCCAACTTTGTTGCCGGCGGAAGGGATTTATGTGTTTAGATTACTTGAGCCGGCAAGGCCAACGGGATCGTTTATATGTTTATATGTTGGCCGCAAAAAACCGTCATTAAAGTGTACTATGTTGGTAAAAGGAACAAGTACTCATATACAATATAAGTCGCCGAAGCACGCCCAGTATTAATGGCCCTCATAAATTTTAGTGCCTTCGCTGTGATTGCATTGCGTAATACATCATAAAATTAATTAATTATGCACCAGCAAAGTCATATACCATTCCATTGTATTAAACAATCGTTCTTTTTGAGAAAAGGATACTTAATGCTTACTCCTTAAAAAGGAGTAAGGAAATCAAATTTGGAGGCCAAAAAAATATATTGTAATAAATCAACCTTTTTATATATTTGGAAAAGCTTTTTGAAATTATTTTACTTTGTAGCAGTGAAAATGTTTTAAGGCTTAAATTGTATTAATGGAGAACCAAAGGCATTGTATCGATTGGTAGGCCTTAAAAATAATTGTCTAAAAGCGAAAACGTGTACGAGAACTGTCAACGAATGCCGCACAAGAGAAAAAGAGGACAATAAAATTGCTTTCCATTTTGTGGCAGCGACGGCGTGACAATGAAAACACTTTCCAGTTATTTGAATGCCAATGCAGCATAAAACTCGGATCGTACCACCTTTCCCCACCTGTTCAGTTCCCCCTCGGCTAACGACGCATTAAAAGCGGGTGGGAAAGCCCTGCAACTAGAACAACAAACAATACGCCAGGGTCACGAAAAACACTCGCTCGAGTGTATGCCAGAAGAAATTGAAATGCAGAGGGGGAATTCAACAGAATGGAGAAATTCTTTCCTCGCCAAAAGGGATGCTGATAAGTACAGTAAAAGTTCCCTGGGCAGACGGACCCCTCCGCCGCTTTTTAGCTTTTTCTTGCACTATTTTTTCTAGAAATTATCTTTATGTTTAACGTTTTTAATTTAAGGATATTATTCTACGTTTCAAAATTAAATGAACTCTAATATATTAATGAAATATTTCGAACCATTTCAAAGATGAAATTTGTAATAACAGGGCCATAACAAATTCATATTCTGAATTCCATTCTTTGCCAATCGGAGTGGCACTGTAAATTCGTGTAACAAAACGACGCCTTCCCCCAAAAATGAGAACAATTTTCCGCGCATATCAATTTGGAACACCCGGCTGGCAATGGCAAACTTGCAGGGACTAACAGACTGGATGGCTAGATGAACGCCGGTGGCAGACGCGCGTGATTTGTCGCCCGAGTGCCTCTAGGTAAGCCCTGGCATACCATACGTGTACGGGTATATCCCAATCCAATGAAAGCTAAGGAGTCCGCAGCCCAGAGCCGTGCCACCGCAAAATGTCGAGCCATAAATTGCGGTCTCCAAATGTGCGATACGTGCGTTTCCTGAGGGAAAAGCCACTCGGCAATGCGATTGTTTTTTCAGTCAATAAAAAGCTTGTTCCAAGTGCATTAGCATCTGCAATTCGAGTGGCAAAAGCAAGTGCATTGTCTGCCAAAAAACTTCTGTCTTCTTGGCACATTTAATTAAGAAAGCAGGAAAAAGGCGGAGAAAAGGTTAAGGAGAGGGAAATACCTGACTTAGTTAGTTGCCAAAGTGCAGTGAAACAGCTCGGCACTGGGACGAGTTTCGATTTAACTTACAAAATTACAGGAGACAGGAGATAAAAACAGATGAAAGAGTCCTTCGGTTGGAGAAAATGCAGACTGAGCAAAAAATAAGTTAATCAGTGCAAACTGTTCTGGGGTACGATATTGGTTACTTTGTCACAAAACTATTTGAATACGCAATCAACATCTAAATAGGATAATAAAAGATCAACTCTTGATTTGGTAGGAAAATATGCAGTGCTGGCTGAGCAACACAGAAGGGATATGTTATTCGCTACCTTGTAAAACATTAATTAGAGAAAAAAATAAATATTAAAACTTGTAGGACAACAAATTTAGTTAACAATTTAGGTTTCTTTAAATCAGATTATAAAGTAGTTTTTATCAGATGTTTTTTATAATAAAGATTTTAGAAACCAAATTAAATTTTGAACGCTCGATCTATTTTGATAATATTTATTATAATATCAATGACAAGTGTTTAAGTTTAAGCATACCACTATTTGTATATCATTTATTATTTGAATAAATTGACTGTGTAAATAAATATAAAATATAAAGATCCAAAGGAAGGACTCTTTTACTCAATTGAAATATGTAATTAATAAAGTGAGCCATTACTTACATCATTCTGGTGGCATCTCTCTGCCGCACCGACTCGTCCCGATTCAACACCTCGATGATCATTTTGCGCTCGTTCTCGGAAAGATTCTCCAGGACCTGAGATGTGGCCACGGCCAGTTCGGGACCCAGTGCATCGATGGTGTCCACTGGGATTCGCTCCACACTTGACTCGCAGCTGCTGCCCATGGTGGATCCGTGGAGGCTGTACGGGGCCATGCCTCCGCCCATTCCCATGCCCATGCCTGCGACCACGCTCATTCCCATGCCCATGCCCATCCCTCCGCCCATGCCGCCCCCGACCACGCCCATTCCCAGGCCAGATGGTGCAGACCCTGTGGCTGCGGTGGTCGGCACTGTGGCACTGCTGCTGCCGTACTGCATCATGTTGTTGCTGTTGGGCTCTCCCGCAGCAACTCCTGCTGCTGCTGCTGCTGCTGCTGCCGCCCTGTGCTTGTTGTTGGCGGTCTGGGTGGGCGTGGCGGGGAGGCGGGCGCTGCGTCCACTTGACATGCTACACCGATTTCCAAAAGGGACACTGCAATTCCAGATTTGGTTTGTATCCTATGGATGCGAACGTATGCAAATAAAGGGAAACGGCCGCAGGGGGCAAAATTCGAATGACCTCAGCTGACTTTTTAATTCCGGACTTTATTGCTGCCCATCGGCACTGCTGGCCCTAAAATTTGATTTTAATTTTGTGCTGCTTTGTAGCCGAAATGCGCATCATCCTGCCGCTTGGCCAATCGATACCTGCAAAATAATAAAATTGTTTCTCTGTAAATATTCTGTAAGTTAATGTTGATGCAAATTGAAATTCGATCCCCCACGCAGTGCATAAATTGCGTACAAATACCAGTGGGTACTGTCTTAGCCCAAGTCTTTTACCTGTTTTTGCTTTCCCTTTAAACTGCCAATTAAAATACTCAAAATAGCTGAAAAGACCATAGCGGCAATCGATACCCTAAATTCGTTACGAAATTCAGTTGTTTCTTTTTCTCAATTTTTGTTCTTTACATTTTTAGTTTAATTGCTTTGGATAAGCAGAGTTCTGGATTTTCAAATAAAATTGTGGAAATAAATAAAGAATACAAAACAAAAGTTCCAAAAGCAGAGTCCTGTATCTATACATTTTTAGTTCATTTGCTTTAGATAAGCATAGTCCTGGATTTTCAAATAAAATTGTGGAAATAAATAAAGAATAAAAAACAAAAGTTCCAAAAGTATGACGCTCGGAATATTTTAAAATAATATTTTATAATTACTGTATAAACAATAAGGCCAAATAAAAACTAAAGCGGTTATAAAAACCAGCTTTTACCCAGTATTACAAAATCTGCATACACTCTGACAACCAGATTTGCATTAATATTTCATCATTTCAATTTTATCACACCATAATATTAAATCGTTGTCTATCAGCTTCTGGCCAGGATCACGAACCATCCGTGGTGACCCAGTTTTTTAGCCTCAACGTGCTGCATAAGCCATAAATACACAGATGATTAATTGAATATTGAACACATCGGCATGTCACACACATTTCCACACATCGAGGGGGAATCCCCCGTTACGCTACATATATGTGGGTTGCGGTGGATACAAACGCAGAAATACCCGCTCCGCACTTGGTTTAGATTTTAGATATAAGTACAACTTGGGTGCAAGGGTAAACCTGTGTGTACACACGATTTGTGTTGGATAAGGTGGCAATGTTTGTGTTACCATTAAAATCGAATTACTTTAGCAAACAGTTCGCAAGTAACTTGTCAGAAAATCCATTAAGATGAAGGCACCAATAAACTAAAGCCGCGAGAATACTCAATTGCAATTCCGACTTAATGAAAATTCATTCGAAACCATACTGTAATACCATTAGAAGATATGAATTGTAAATAATTAGTTAATGAAAGTGTCAAAAAATCAATTTAACTTTTACAAAATGAATGGAAAATTAAATTAAAAGAAATCCATTATCACTAATGGCTTTAATATAAGCTTAACAAGTAAAAATTAAATCAAAATTATAATTAAAATTATAATTATTTTATGCTCAAAGTAAACAGTACTTTCCTTATATTTTAAATGGTTATGTCCTTAGTCTATACAACATAAGAATAATGGAGTAAAACTTAAAAATGTAATAAGCCATTTTCCACTGTTTACATTCATATTTTAGTTCTGAAGAAAAAGTTAAGATAACTTATTGTTAAAATATATTTTGTAAAACAAATCTAATGGAGAGCAAACAAAAAAAAATCACTTCATACAAATAGCCTTTTTAAACACCTTTTTATGGATTGTAAAATAGCATTCAATTTTCTCTTTTGCATTCATTATCTGCCTTACTTTTTCGCAAACAACACAATTTCAATAATATATAAACTTCACCAAAAGGGGCCTGTGTCCTCCTTTTTTTAATTTAATACGTATAGACATATAATAGGTAGGCACAATCATTCCACTTATAATTTGTTTGTGCAAATTCAAATATATGCTTTTAAAAAAGAAGGTAAAGAAACTAATTTATTTTACATCCTTTTCATTTCTCTTTCAGTCTTTTTTATAGTTGATTGAATTAATTGTGAACTTTTTCTGTTAATTTTTTTTTATTTAATAGCTTTAAAATAGCCACTTTTTCCATCACAGATTTTTAGCCGCCTTTTGTCCTGTTTCACCTGTTTCTGTCGTTCATGTGGGTGCAGTCGAGTGAGGTTCCATGGCGGTGTTCAATTTAATTTCTCTGAATAGTTCGGTCCATGTATTTGTTTGCGTGGGCATGTGAGCAACAGCAACAGTCAAAAGGAATTTAAATGACAATGACAGTTTTACTGTGGCGGCACAGAAAAGGACAAAGGCGATGGTTGATTGGGAAGGCGTTGGTTGGTGGCGGTTTGGGGGAGGCTGGCATGCAAAGTCCAACAGTTTTATCGACTTCTCATGTGCGCCTCACAAATACACACACAATCGCTAGGATACCTTCCGGCACTGCTGACAAAAGCGCTCTTTTCAGCAAAAAGAGGTGCAAATGGAAAATTGAAAATGTCATAAAGTTACGCCTGGCAAACACAGAAAAAAATGTAGAGTTCTTAATCTTTAGCTTTGTAAGTCTTGCGACATTTTTATATTATAATTTCGGTCAAAAAAAATTTAGTACTAAACGAGTTGATATAGCCAAATTAGGCAATCTACTCTCTCTGACTTTTGAAGCTATCTGGATAAGCCAAAAGTATTATTTCTGTTACAGGCAGTATTTAAGTCAAAACAATAGCAAATTAAATGTATATACAAGAGATATGGTGATTTTTTACATTACAAAACTCCCATTAGAACAATCGGAAAATACCTTTTTTGGAATAAAAACCAACGACTATATAATAAGTGCCTTATTAAATTCGAAGAATGTAATGGAAATTCGACCTGAATGTTAAATTTTCGGTATAGCTGCAAACTTCGGCTTGCCGTTGTTTTCGTTCTATCTTGCTCAATGATGATTTTAAAGAAAATAAAAATAAACAATACCTATTTTTTAGGTATTAATGTGATTGCCGTCTGCTTTGTTTTGCCCTGTGCATGCGTGTATCCGCGAACTCGCTTAACGGCTGGCTGACGGGCAGACACACAGGACTAAAGACATGCGATATCTATGACAGCACAGCATCAATTGCGCTCGGCTGGCGCTGCTTAGAAGATGAGAATCCTCCGCAGCGCTCCCTCCAATATCCTGCGTTCCGGTGATGGATGCATCGCATGTGCAAAACTGACGCTCGACTGCGTGCGGTGAAAATGTAATTAAGCATTTGACGCTGCCACCTGGCTCATCGCCTTGGATTCCTGTTTCACTGTACAGCGCTATTAGATATAAAGGTCACTGGAGTTCGCTTTTTCCAATATTTTTTGTAATATGTAGCTAACTTCTTTTAAACCAATAATACCTTATTATTAAATCAATATACTTATATATAATGTTTTCAAGATTTCACATAATAAATTTGGCGTTCAGTGCCATTATATTGATCACAACTGTATATTCTTTATACCATACAGCACGTTGTATTATTGAAAATATTAGAGACGTAATGGAAAGAAAAAAGAGATGCACCTACGTGCAGGATGGCGGCGTCTTGTATGTCTGTTTTTAATTTACACTTGCTGAATTTTTAATGATGCATGTGCTGGCGTTGCGTATACGTAATGTGCGAGGGACCTGGAAACTTGTTATCCTCCACAACACAACGTACGCACACTGACGACACATACACACTGCCACAGGGATGAGGATGAATGTCCCTCTTGTGAGCCAGGTCCAAATACCAAATATTCAATACGCCGGGATGCCAGGCAACGACTAGTGGCTATTTTTAGAAGGGCAAATCCATTGAGACCGACAGACAAAGAAGAGAGCTTCCGGAGTACGCAGCTCGATCCTGGTAATTGAATTTGACCTGGCCCAACGACAATCAATATTGAGACAAGGATGTCACAGGAAGGCCGTGACGCCTCATCCGGCTAATGGCTGAGTGCAGCTCTCATTTCGTTTTGTCCAGATAGATGACAGATTAAAATGCACATTGCACATACGTCACGTTGGCCGAACATAAACCGTTCGAAACGAAACGCATAGCCATGTCATGAATACACAAAATAGGACAAAACCAACAGAAACCAACAAAAACCGACACACATTATCTGCATTTCAATATTTCACTGTCATTATTAAACATCTCGTTGGGATTGTCACAATCTATGCAAACAGAAGACCGTCCAGGGTCAAAGTCATCTTCCGGAAAGCAAAAAGCAAGAAAAGGGAAGCCAGGATATGTCGAAGGATACAGACTGGCTGTCACATCAAAGATAAATATGCAACAGTCTGCCAGAGCGATGGGCAAACAAAGAGTCGGGATTCTAGGACTTGGGAGCTGACACACACTTTAAGGACTTCGACTTTCAATGGCAGTGAAAGGGGTCCACTAGGAAATTCAATAAAATAAATTCAAAATCCTCTTTAAAAATATTTTGATTTTTTGCACACCGATAAGTAGCATAAATATTTTTCGAAAATGTATTTGTTATATTTAAGAAAAAGAAAGAATTTTCCTAATAGCATATCATTTAGATTTTCCAAGCATAACCCTTTAAAAAAAAATGAATACATTTAAAGCCTTTAAGAATTTAATTTACGAAGAGAAGATTTGTAGGATTTAAGGCAAACCTAGTCCAACAACATCAAGTAAAAATTGTAATAAATTTAGAATGCGAAAATGTAACTCAATTTCAGACAACTTGTGTACATTTTTTTGGCAACACTTGCGCCATAACCATTTCACGGGGCTGACTAAGTGGCTCATTGGCCCGGTCGACACACGAATCGAGCACACACAGCGCAATCAATGTCAAAGTGTCGCTTAAGCGAATACACAAAAAGTCCATGGAATAAAGATAGATATGAGCTCTCGGGAACGAGTGTGTAGTAACCCTGTGAGTGTGCGTATTTCCGTTGCGCTTGTCTATGTCCCATGCCCCAATAACGCCTTAAGCACTGTTCGGTGGGGGCATATATTACTATAAAATAAGCGTTAGGCATGACTACAAGGAGGTGGGAAAGCGGCGGTCGAGGGAAATGGGGGAAAGTCTTGTTACACGTTCAGTACGTATGTATGAACATTAGGCGTCTAACTTGCTGGTGTCAACTGCTTGTCGACAAGGTTGTCTCTCTGGTTCACAATATTGACTACTTGGAGACCAGAAGCAACTGGAAAATAGGGTTGCCGGGGGGAAACGCCAACCAAACTGTGTGACAAGTGAGAAGTCATTTGTTTTTCGGCACAGAGCTCAAGACCAAGGCTTATAACTAACAGTTAAGCCTCTTATGTATATAAATCTGCGGTTAAAATAATATTGCCAAGTCAGGACAAGACTTACTTCAGTTTTCATGTAAACAATGACTGATACACACTTTTCGATAATCTAACTTATATTAATATTTAGATCTGGAACTAATAGTATGGACCTTTATTTCATCTATTGCTTCTTTATTTCGTTGCTATAAATACATTTCTTTGAATTTTTCAACAGTGTTTGTCTAGCTTTTTGGTAGCTAACCAATCAAGACATCCACACAAAGGCCTAAATCTTTTGATTACGGAAAATCGATTTTAAATTATTCCCTTGCTAAATACTCAATAATTTACTTTCGACGGGCAACTTTTTGGGACTTCCAAGTTCAGAACAAATTCCAATTTAGAACATCGATTTTGTGTCAATGAACCGTAGAGCCAATAGACGAATTCTCAACCAATCCGTATGTTGAAACTGTTTGTGGAAAAGGACCCGTAGTTTGTGGCAGCCACTTGCGTGACTGGGCATGCACCATTCCCATGACTCAGCTACACTGATTAATAATTTAACCACATAAGTACGGGCTTAGGCAGGGCCGCAAAACATCTCGGAGGAAATCCACAGCGACAACAAATCGAAGGCAATTCACATTCGAATTATAGACATAAATATTTAAAAAGTGCAACTGGTTCCGGCCACATTCGATTTAAGCTGCGGTTAAGCATGAACCGATGTCAACACACTTGGAAAACAAAATATTTTAAATATTACAAGCATTGTTAAAATACAAATCGGGTAAATAATAAGCCCAACCCAATTTAAAAATAATACATTTCATAAAAAATCTGTATTATATTTATGTTGACTCTGAAGATTAAGGCCTCCCACACAGGAAGTGTTAAAATTTTCTTTCATAAAAGCAGACCCAGACCACTTAGCATATATGAAATTCATCAAAAGAAAGTAGGAAAAATCCATATACATATATAAAGCCGGGAACAGGCGACTGCACACGGTCAGCAGGATGCGCTGAACAAGGAGAAGAGGAGCTCCCCCCAGGCTCATGCCATTTATTATTGGGTGTGCGTTGGAGTGCAATAGTGTGCCGCTGTGTTTGTGCAACGGTTTTTGTGGCACACGGGTCGTATGATTTATTTAAAGTAAAACAGCAGAAGCAACAGCAACAAAAGATGTAGGTCAAAGTACGTACAAATGAGCAGATGCTGCGGAAGAATGCATACTTGGAGGGGATGAGAGCAAAGGGCACAAGGGGTTAAGTTGTAGACAATTACGCTTATTGTTAAAAAAAAACAACCATCACCTTTATTTATTCAAACTCAATCGCAAAGTGTAGGGGTCAAATTCAGATGCGGATCAACGGATTAATTAATTAAAGCAAACTACTAATATAAATTGAAATTACTATTATATCAATTACAAATTCATAGGCAAGAATGTTGAAATTTTATTTAACTTAACGTTAACATCAAATAAATAATTTAAATTACAGATTTTATTATTGAGCCCTATTACATTAAGAGCATATGTTAGTGTGCACAACAATTAAAAGAGACAATAAAATTGTAATTACAAATTAATGTTGCGAACCAATAATATGATTGTCGTAAATGGGCTTTGGAATGGAGTCTATTCAAATTAAAGTCCTTTGAAAAAATATATCACAAAAAAGAGTTGGCAACATTGAAGAAGGGCTTTAGAACGACTGACATTTTCTGTGAAATGTTTATGCATTAGATTGGCAGAAAAGGCAACCAGCCAACCAGTTAATGGTCCGGCCAACAACAAAAGCCAGGACCGCCAGACAGGCTGCATCTCCTGCTCCGTTCCGCAGGACATGTGCGGGCCAATCGATGGAAACATAACCAAATCGCATTAATTACGCTTCAACAATTGTTGCGCCACAAAGCTTAAACGGCGATTAAGGGCAACTCGTTCAGAGGACAGCCAGCTGGCAAGGACGTTTTGCAGGGGGTTGATGGCGCCTAAAGAGGGGCTAACTGTTGCTGGTCCTGGCCAGGATTCACTCTCGTCTCTGCCGATTTGCTTATCCTCGTTTGTTTGCGGCTCCTCCTCTGCTGAGGCTTAAACAATTTCCGGCATTGAAACCATTTGTTGCTACATGCAGCGTTTAATTAAATGACGAGCTGTCTGCATGTGTACCATTGCCTGTTTGTTTGTGCTCTAGTATCCTATCCCAGTATCTACACAGACCACACAAATGCACTAAGAAAATCAAAACTTCATTAAATTTTTACTTTCATAGAAAAATTATTTTATTCAACTATTTTAGGATCAATCTCTTTTAGAACTTTCTGAATCTCTTGCAAATGTATACATATTTTTCTTTGTGAGCTTTTAGAACCCCTTAAAAATGTACAAATGCCAATTTCTTTACATTTATTTTTTCTTTTAAAGAATTTATAACACATTTTTTTAAACTTTTTTTCTTAAAAATTGTAAAATATTTTAAAGACGCTTTCAAACAAATTCTCCCAGTGCACGACATCACAGAGAACAGCTACTTGGACTGCAATCGCCATTGATTTGTGTCTATATTTGCTCATTTCAGCTGCCGACCATTCTACATTAGCATAATTATGATGGTGCGGAGGGAAGGTCTCTATCAGCCACAAAGAAAATTACGTGTCTGTTCTGTTTATTGGAGCGAGATGTCGAGCGTGGGAGCAGCGTCCAACAGACTCATGCTATAATTTGTATTAAATTAAATGGGGTCAATGTTATGCAAAATTTATCCAGTGCCGTAGCATCAGTTGGCCAAGCTCCCTATTCTCCTGCTCCCTGGTTGTCTACTTTATTTTGCTAGCCAACTGGCTGTCTTATTGCGGCTGCTGAGGCTTTCAGCTTGCACACTTAAATAAACTTAGGATGATGAAGACAAATTTAACTTTTTTACAAATGTTATGGTCAACTTGTCAACCAATATTTATACAATTTTTAATCCCAAATTTTAGTCAAGTAATATTTTTCATTCCTATAAACGTAACCGTTTGAATACTAACTCTAATTACCACATTTTATAAAAGCATTAATTTTAAACAGGCAAATGTGAAATTATCAACAAAACCAAGGATTGTGTTTAAAGGGAATAGTTTAAGTCCAATTAAAGTCGGCTTTATTTTGGTATAAAAAAGTGAGTGAGCAAGCCAATATCAAGGATGTTTGTCGACTCTAGCCCTTAAATTTGTTTCTGTGGACCGACATCGTAGCGAGTCATTAACGTGTGCAAATATTTGTGTATGCAGGGATGTGTGGGCATGTTTCACTCGGTTGGCATTGGTGTGAAACTGCCGAAGCGTGGCCAGCTGGCATTTTTGGGCCCAGTTCGCCGGAAGGTCAAAGGCAACTGCCTGCTCAGCACTCCTGCCGTTATGATTTGAACCCTTATGACTAAGATGAATGTGTAGTATGCGCTCACAAAATTATTTGCTCTGTGTTTGGCGGGCAAATATTGAATTGAAGAAGCCACAAATGCACACGTCTTCAGATTGTTTGAGTTTGGCATCTCCTCAAAGTGCTCAATGTTATTTCTGATGAGCTTTGCATTAAATATGGGTATTATAACAACAGCCACCGTAAAAATAACCAAATGGTTAAGGGTAATAAAAAAATACAAAAAATAAAAAAGGACTTTTTCAAAATAACAAATACAAGTATGTTTTTGCTTCAAAAATGTTGTTAAACAAATTTGCTGTTTAATAAACTTCTAAGAGTAACTGACATTAATATCAAATTTTTCGCACACATTTCTCAGAATTCATATGCTTGACATCAATCATCTGAACCGATTTATCAACCTGAAACGCTTAAAGTTATAATAACCGGAATTGCTGTAGGCAGCTGAACATTCCATGTCCCGTCCCAAAAAGAGACACCTCCCTTTGGACTCATTAGCGAGCACTCCTGGCACGCTGTCCTCTTGACTGCATTAAATTATTCCAGGCAGCAATTTTGGATGCTATCCGCAGTTGAATGGGTATTCGGATACAGCCATGTAAAGTTTTATACCCCCCAGCGTTGTCTTTACCAAAAGGACTTGCCGCGATACAATAAGTTTTCTTTTCCTTCTTTTTTAGCTTTCCTTGTTGTTTGCGGCCCGAAAAGTTTTTTTGTAAAATTTCAATTTTGTTATTTCGGTGCTCGGAGTGCCAGCACCCCTCGTTCTGCTAACTCATAAATCAAAATGTCTGCACAAACAAAGGCCCTGAAAAATAATCTGGTAGAAATCTGCCCAAAATGTCAGATTGTCAGTCGACCAGTGAGTGGCCAGCATATGCCCTGGCTATAGTACATCCGTCAGTCCACAATCAATTAAATTCGCAGAGCCCCAAAGCATTTCCCAGGAACTAGTTGCATGCCAGGATATTCAAGCGATTAAGCAAACATAAAAGGACCCCTGAAAGCCGACCACAAAGTGCATGCAAACCCTTTTTATAAATATTTCGCAGGAAAGGAAAGTGACAGTGTGGGGTACAACATTCGTTGACTTGTTGGCTGGCTAAGCAAATATGCACACAATTTAGGAGATTACTTGGGGATACGGGAGGCATCAATCTTTGAATGTCACTGCGCCCGAAGAGGGGACAGTAACGATGGAATATATATGTATGCCCCCTCACCCAAAAGCATCCCATTTAGGGAGGATTTTTCCAAGCGTAGAGAGAGACTGAGACGTCATAAATCCATGTCAGCTTAAAAAATACACACGCCAACCGTCGACAGCTCTTTAAAAAGTCGTTAAGGCCGCAAGCAAATTCGCCAAACTGCAAATTTGATGAATGTTGGCGGTTAAAAGGAGAAAACAAGTAAAAAGCTCGTGGGAAAGGAAAATGTACCAACGAAAACTGCAAAGGGAAAATCAAAACTAAGTCGTAATGCAAATGACAAATTAACATAAGTCAACTCGTCCGAATTCACGTCATAACTTCGTTTATTAATTCTAAGAAGATCATTATTTTGTTTGATTTATTATTTAAAATTCGTCCGAAAGGAATTAAAAAATTTCTTGTTTTCTTATTTTAAAAATAAAAGAATGTTTTAAGTTCCGTCAGTTTTGCCAATAAAAATATTGTTTAAATTGATTACTTATGTTAAAAATTAATTTCGTCATTCAAGGAAATTCGAAATGTTACATTTGATTTGCACATGAAGAGGTATTGCTTACTGCATATTTATTATTTGGTAACATTAAATAATAATTAGCAGGCAGCCACCAAATGATCATTCGAGGGAAAACTGGCGAACGTCATTACGGACGATTGTGAGAAGGGGAAATACATTTATTTGTGCCAAACTAACATAATCACATTTGCGGAACCGAAAAGGTCCGCAATTATCTCTTAGGGTGACTTCGTCCAATTGGAAGCCTCAAACTGAGACTGGTTTTGTCATCTTCCCATCACGAGTGTGTGGCCCTGGTGCAATAAAAATGGAAATTCATTTCGTTGCCTCCGCAGAATGCTCACTTGAGTGGCGTGAAGCCACCAGCCACTAATGATTAAATCGATATCTGGGTCTGTTCATCTGGGCCGACGCACAGTTGTCAGATCCTATGGGCCTGTCATTCTTAAGGACCCCAGATGCATTTCCGATTTATTGGGCCACTTCTGGATTTTCCAGAACAACAGGGACCAACTACCTTCAAATGTTCATAAATCTTATTGAAATCAAATTTTTCAGACAGATTGATTACTTATAAATCTGTATATGTTTATTGCTATCTATATTTATATTATATAACCGAAGTAGAACAAAAATAGGTTTTTCAAATAGTATTATTAAAATTAAAGCAAAGAATCTTAATTGCAAGCCGAGCAATGAAAGTTTTATACCAAAATAAATAAAAAACGCGAACAAAAAATCAATCAGAAAAAAAATCGACAAGAACTAAAAAAAATGTATGCATATGGCAAAAAAATGTTAAAATGTAAATTGAAAAAAATTGTTTAAATTTTAATGCAACCCACAAAGTGTTTTGCACAACCCATTTTGCATTCCAAAATGTGGAAAATGTCACGTCAAGCCGAGCGACATTGTGACAATTTGATTATTTCATGTCAAAGCGAACACAAATTTTTCTTTTATGCATATTATATTATACAAACAAGGCCAAAGAGAACAGCAGCCACAACAAACAGAAGCAAACAAACAAACAGTTGACTTGGCTGGCTTTAAAAAATTGTTTGTTTTGCGGCCAGGGTCCCAAAACAAGCGTCGTTACATTTGCATGCCAGGCATCATTTCTCCACGCGGCGTATGCGCAATATTTGCCTGTTTAATGCATAGAGAAGTCTAGCAAAAGCTGCCTGTCTTATATTTAAATAAAGTGGAAAACGTTCTTTTGATTTTGAGGCTTCCTCTTAGATTTTCGTGCAAGCATGTAGCGGAAATTAAAAAGAAACGCGTCAAAAATACAAACATTTAATTTAATAAGTAAATTTCGGGCGTAGTACATGCATAAAAATGTAATACCATTTAAACCAAAGTAAATATGGTATGGTGAAAGTTTTGAAATAACAAGAAACCGAAGCTCCCGCTTTAATCTAATTTAGTGTTCTTTTTATTCACACCCCAGAACACCCATAAACTCATGCGGTAGTTTATTTTTAAACTTTTAGTTTTACTCTAGCATGGCCGTAAAAGTTTCGCCTTTGCAGTTTATGTTGCACGTGTAATTAACACTAAAATAGATTTGCAAATGGAATCTGGCAAGGAGAAATATTTTTCAGTTTATAGTTGACTATCAAATGACAGAGTCTGCCAACCTCCTGCCTTGCGTTTTCCTTAATGAAGGGAATGCGGTTCGTTCCTGGTCTCCAACGACTTCGTTTTGAGCAAAAACAGGAGCGTAGCATAAAGCAGCCGCAGCCATTCCCTTCTCCAGGTGGGAATTAATAAAACGGAGCTTCTTTGCCATGAAATGTGTATTCAGGTTCGCTTCTGGGAATGCGGAGCCAGAGAAATTCGCCGGTTTCGTTTGTGTACTGTGACTTCATTTGAGTCTCTGTGCTACAGTAATTAGGACTTAATTAATGTGAAAATCGATTGCGTTGCAAATGAACCTGGCTACACATATTTTTGGGGAAAATTTTGGGCTCGGCCCAGTCTGTTTTGCATGGGCGTGTCGTGGCAAGCAGATTAATCATTAGTAAGTGCAAATTGTAATTAAAATAAATCAGCCATTAAAACACAAATGCCAGCAAAGTCAGGTCGATCTCTTCAATTTTGATTTGCCAGAGGCTTTGTATCTGGAAATGTCCGTCTTTCAGTATTGTTAATTGCCAATGAAACTGATAATTGCATTTCCAATTTTCAAATAGACTTATTGCAGCTGAGTTAATACCTTTGTAATTCACATGTTTGGTCTTTGATGAAATTTAGTTAGCTTTATTATATTTTCCTGGCTCAAATCATTCATAATCAAATAAAAAGTTGTAAGTTGTATGAATGTTAAAATTATTAGGTAACACAATGGACATGCTGTGTAAAGTTCTCGGAACTGTGATTAGATATATACAAAAAATTACAAAAAAATGTCTAAGAACCTTCGAAATCCGTATAAAGTTCTCACGAAAACTTCATTGCAAAATAACAGAGAAAACTTGACAGAATTTAAGAAATATTCTTTGAAATAAAAAAGAAACTTTTGTTCATTTGTTTTTTAAAAGGTTAGTTTGCAAATAGCTAACATTCTTCACATTTATCATATACTGACAAATCACAATAGAAATTGTAGTTAAATTTAGCATATATATATTGTAATTGTTTATTAACCTGTGGACGTATTTTCAAACGGCATTAGTCCAAAGTGCTTTGCTTGGGACAATGATGAAATTAAATCAACTGAATAATTTATGAAACACACGACAACCCAATAGCACAGGAGGAAATATAAATTTAAAAGGTTCCCAACACCGGCTAATAAAAGCTGCCTCAACAGCTGATGACTTTCCCAAGTCACAGGAATTTCAACAAATCTTACGGAGATTTACAACTACAAGGATACTACATTTTCCTTGGTTCTCTTTTGGGGTTCAACAGGAAAGTGTCCTTTCTTAAATTTGGTAAATTTAATACGAAATGTTTGAGCTTTATATAAATTAAATTTAAATTGTTTAAGTCAGGTTTAACTTTAAACTTTTGGTTGGAATAGAGTATAAAATGTAGAGATCAACTTTTTAGGGAAAGGAAAACATTTTACTGCACTTCCTGTAGGTATATAATGCAAACATCCGTAAGGAAGAGTAATACAAATAAAGCAAACACAATGCAAACCATTTACCGCAAGACTGAGTCTGGGGAAAAATAACATGGGGCAGACAGCATCTGAAACTCATCAGGCGATTTTAATCAGAGCAGGCAAACACACAGCAAAAAATATATAAATAGCTACACAGAGAAAAACCAATTACAATTTTAAGAAACACTTTTTTGTGTAAGAAAAACATTTATATTACATGAGCTTAGTTTCCTTTTTACACAGTATCACGATTTTTTCAATCTGAAGTAATTATTCACTGACTCATTCAACACAAAAAACGCAATATTTTACCAGTATTATTTGTATGAGGGATAAATATTCTGATTGACTTTAAGCATATAAATAGGATAAATGCTTTTACAACACACTGACTCATTCCGACGTGGAAAAACAGTGATTTTATTCACAAAGAAAGAATATCATGATTGTCCGAAAAATATTTATTAAAAAAATAATATTGTGGGTTCTATCATGAATAAATACATCGTAAAATGAAGGAGTTTCTTAATGTGTCAGTTAAAATGAGATCCATAATTTAAAAACGCTTGTTTGCATATAAGACAAAACGGATCCCAGCGTAGCATAAATGCAAATGGCAGGGACAAAAGGCACGAAATGATTATGATTACGGCCGTAAATTCGAATACTCTGAGCCACATGAATATTAAGTGCGTGAAGGCAACAAACTTTTCCAATGAAAATGTGCAGACAATTAAAACTTTTCACTTGCCTTCTACAGCGGTGGCCCGAAACTAAAGCGCTAATTGTTTCCTAAGTGATGCCGAACGGAATTAACATATCAGCCGTGCGTGCGTATTAAGCAGCCAAGGGAAACGAAAAGGAGCAGGAGCAGGTCCTTTATAGCGACTTGTAATACCGGCGCGTCTACAAAACCGAACGGAGGGAATTTCGAGTGCCGAGCGCTGTGAGCAAGCCGAGCGAACCGAGCACGGCAAAGGACATCTGCGTTATGAGCGGCCAGGACTGCCAGGACCGTCAGGAATGCCAGCCTCGCACAACTCGGCTACTCGGCTCTACTTCGGCTAACACACACTGGGACACCCCGAATGTGTGCGTGTCTTTGTGCGCGGCAACTGTTGCTCTTTTTTCAAGTTTATTGGCTCACAAGTGTCAAGGGAAGTACGTATTAATGGCAACGTGTTGCAAGGAGCAGCAACAGCTAGCGAAAAGCGTAGTAGATTTCGCATTAGCCGCTCTGTGAATTGGTAGTAGCCATTGCGCTAATAAGGCAGTGGCTGTAAGTCGGTCTAGTACGTGGTAAAATCCAGGATTGGTAAACAGCAATTTCAGTTATTTAATTTTAATAAACTTAAATTATAAACTAAATTGGTACAAAAAGAAAAATGGCAATTTTTATTTTTTTAACTGTAACTTTTGGTTAGCCCAACAATTTAGCTTGGAAAATTTAAATTGATATTTATTCTATCAAGACAAAACCTTAAATTTTCATTACAGTAAGCAATCGGAAGTACACTTAATTTTAGGAGAGTCTTCTATTTCAATGATGAAAAGAATTTACTGTCATCATCATCATAAGAATTTGAAGTATGATAAAAGCCCCCATAACCTTTATAATCCTCCCAGGTATTCCATTAAATATTCCATTTCGGGTTCTGTACTGCGCACCCCATTAAATGGTAAATCGATACGCTTCTACCATTACTTCTAATATAAGGTTAAGCGGGGTGCGATTACTTGTAAAATTACATAACATAATGATCAACAAGTCTGGCAACGCCGCAGGTCCACAAATGTCCACACAGGAGTTATCCTTGCAAAAATGGAGACCAAGGACCTCGCTCAAATACTACCAAACACCCCCAAGCCCGCACCCACATTCATGTATGCACGTGTTGGCGGCCACGACTGCGGCTTTTCGTTCAACTACAGCTGTCTGCTGTCTGTTGACCCACTGTGATTGGCCCTGGTGGGAGAAGGGGGGTGGTGCCGCGGGTGGCTCGTAAAATGCGAACAGATGAATAAAAGTAGCGTTCGGCCATGGGCCACAGATAGGTGCAGATGCTTTTCGCACAAGGCATGCAAATGGATAGGAAACATCGAGAAAAATAAGGTCAAATAAAAGTATTTTTTTAACAAAAATTATTTGTATATCAATAGAAAACTTTAATAAGACGAAACAATTGAAACTTTTTGAAAGAGTGTTAAAAATATTCAAGTTGGCCTTTTTATGAAATAAGTTAGGCTTATAAGCTCTTATTTAAAAATGTGAAAGCCTTGTATAAGCCAAAAAACATGCAAATTCGTTTTAATATATTCTAGAAACAGCAAAAACTATATTGTTAGTTGCTTATAATTATCCCATATTATAATAAGAAAGCCTAAAGCATATATAAATATTAAAAATTTATCGAGTTGCAAATTAAAAGATAATTTTTTCTTAAAAAAACCTCATATATAATATTAGTTTTTTTCTTTAATAAAAAGTTCTTCAAAATGAGATGTTTGACTATTAGGACTCTCCACGTTTAGATTCCCCACATATTTCTCAGTGTCCGAGTCCTGACCATCCCCCATTTGGAAGCTGGCAAAAAACGTAGCATATTCCCGGGGGCACGGTGTATTTGCTCGTGTTAACATTTGTGTGTGCTTATATGCGGTGCGGGTTCTTCGGAATGTGGTTTTCAGCGCGCTTTGCAACTCAATAAGTTGTAATTTTCTTGGTGTTTTATGCGCCAGGAAAGCGACAAAAACACAGCGCAATCGAATAGTAGCGAATACGCGCGAATGCGCAACGGAAATTGAAGATGAAAGGCAAGCAGATAGCAGACACAAAACACTAAACATTGAACACCTTAAAGGATGCGTTTTACCCCCATCGAATCCTTCGATTGCTGATTGCTCGTTAGCCCGGAAAATCGAAAAATTGTGCAAGCCACGAATAATTGAAACGCGATCTAGAGTGGATGCCAATCAAAAAGCCCTGGCTGGGCAAACTGTCCAGACAATCAGTCAGCATTATGTGGTTTATATGCCTTATACGAGCCACGGCGACATACCAGTTAACAGCTTTAATGGCAACCATAAAA
The DNA here is from genome assembly GCA_018153365.1 of Drosophila fuyamai. Taxonomy (NCBI): domain Eukaryota; kingdom Metazoa; phylum Arthropoda; class Insecta; order Diptera; family Drosophilidae; genus Drosophila; species Drosophila fuyamai. Next base: position 4,831,672 of record JAECXW010000116.1, on the reverse strand, counting down.
GATGCATTGCCAGCTCGGCGAAATCTCGTTTATTTGCATTCCGAGACACTTGTAACGACCGCACGTGGATGGCCGAAAAACACTACCAAGTAACAGCAACCAACTAACACACGACGGCCACAAATGAAACGGTTAAGTCACATAAAAAAACGCTTGAGCCGAAAACGAGGGAAATCGCGCTACAGACGCGTTGTGAACGCGCCAACAACAATCCAGGCACTGAAAGCGACAGCAGCAACAGCTCCATGAACACCAAAAGCACCAGAAGGTCCTGGGCGGCCCAAAACGTACTCAGTCACACACTCTCACCAGACGATAAGGCTGCGCTGCCCGCCCACACTGGAAAAAATGCTCTTAAAGTGACATGCCAAATGTGTAATTCAAGAAAACATCTATATTTTATTCAAACAAATTTTAAAGCATTGTTAAAATTGTCGTTCAATTGAAAAAATGTTTGAATTCATTTTAAATAATTACATTTCAAACGTTGAATAATATTGTTTCTTGAAATGTAATGTTTGCATTACGTTTAGTTTTTCCAGTATTTATTAATTAAAAAAAACCTAGTATTTAATTTTAATAGATTGTTGAAAAAATTTAATATAATTGGAACAGCTTTAGTAATACAAAACTCACATATTCGACTGGTTGAGCAAGTATTTAAAGTATGAACACATGAAAAGTTTTTATAAAATATCGCCTTACATTTTAATACCCTTATAATTTTGGTCAAAAGTGTGCAACGCAGTAAATATATATATTCTTGATCAGGATCGCGTCCTGAGTTGATATAAGCATGTCCGTCTGTCCGTCTGCCTGTTTCTACGCGAACTAGTCTCTCAGTTTTAGAGATATCGGATTGAAACTTTGCACACAGCCTTCGATCCTTTGCACGCAGTATATAAGACAGAACGGCCGGGATCGGCCGACAATATCCTATAGACGCCATATAACTGATTGATCGGAAATGCCATAACTTTGGTGTTTGTAAAGTTAGGAAGTTGGGATTTTCTATCGGTTTTATTTTTGGCCAATCAATCCGACATACCAAATTTCATAAGGATCGGCCGTCTATATTCTATAGCTGCCATATAACTGAACGATTGGAATTGCTATAACTTTGGTGTTTTTAAAGTTAGGAAGTTGGGATTTTTATGAGTGTTAAGAATGCAGCATAAGAATAATTTTGGAAAATATAATTTACAGAATATTCTGCAAGGGTATATAAACTTCTGCTCCGCCCTATTATGGCTAATAATAAAAGAAGACAGAAATCAGTCTTTGGGAAGTCAAAGCTTAAACCTTTGACCCTCGTACACAAATTAAATATTTTATATTTTATGTTTCGATTTGTATGGGTATACTGTAAAATATTTATCGATGGTTTCTAAGGTAGCTAAATTATATAGTCATACGATGTTCATTACAATAAAACTGTAACTATGGAATTGTTAAAAAATAGATTAGATTATATACATAAATGTTAAAAAACTTCAAAGGTTTAATATATCGTAATATTATATATATTTGTCATTATTTGTTCTAATTGTTACTCGATATATTCGAAACATCTGACCATTTCGACTTATATACTGCCTGTATTAGGAAAGACGAGCGAAGCTGTTTAACTAAACATTTAGTTTTCTATTCAGAATTAGTTTCACTCAGTCTTCTAGATTTTATATTATATTTAGATATCTGAAAGTGCAATCTAGTCGTAATTTCTCTACGTGTACTCTCTGTTCCATTGACTCAAATTCCACAACAACAACAGCTTTCAGGTAAAGTACTCACAGTAGCAGTGGCAACAACAACAACTTTTGTCCGGGGGCCGCGAAGGGTGAGAGAGGAACCTAAACTGTTGCTCCGCCGAGAAAGAGAGAATACCCAGGAGATTCGGAGAGAAAGAGAGCGATGTTCAGGGGTTCGAAAGGAAAGGTTCAGTGTTGCCGTGCAGCACCCGCTCTCCCACTCTCTCCCACATTCTCTCCCAAAACTGTTGCTCCTCAGCTTTACGCACAAAGCTTTCGTGGCATAGTTTTTCGGGCTGAAAGGAGTGCGAAGCTTTTACGGGGGCGTTTGTTTATATTTTCCTCCTGACCGAGCATGTGTTTTGGCTCACACACATTACCCACTCACACACACATTCCACCAAGCCCAACACTCTGACACATTAAATTCTCCGTGTGGCGGCACTTGAAGCCGAGTTATTTTCTTTTTTTTTCTTTATTTCCTTTTTTTGTTTGGCCGTCTGAAAAATGACGTTGCTTGACCTCAGTGCCGTCTATTTACGGCTGTATGTCTGTGCGTGTGTGTGCATGTGTCTTTTGTTATTCTAGGCCACAACGAATGAGTTAATTTCACGTTGGGCCCCCAAATTACTGTCCATTTTTCATGTCCTTTTGTTGCACCAGCAAGACGCGGAAAAAAGGCAAAAAAAATATGTTGTCTCGAGAAATCCGCTCATACATACATATATGCTTTGAAACAAAATCAAAGTTTCAAAGCAAAAATAATTTGTTGTTTAAAGCAGTTTTATGTAATTTCATTTAAAAAAAAATAATTTTAAAAATCTCCACCCCTTCTTTACCAAAGACTACATTACATCTTTTTCCATCATGTAAAATGTATTATATTTATCAATTATATAATTCTTTATTGACCAAGAACACTCTTGTGAAATGTTTACTTTTGAATATCCTTATTAAAGTTGTCTTCCACGAATATTTCTTAAGTTTCTCGGCATCGGATGATTTTAGGCCAGCCAAAAGAGATTTCATTTTGTTTGCTTATTTTGCTTTACCCATAATTTATAGGCCGACTCATTAGGCATTTTCATAAGCCCGAGTTTGCATATTCTTGGCAGCCAAGCAAACAAAAACAAACTCACAAAAAAAATTAGAATGAATACGAAACCGAATCAAAACAAGGGAAGACAACAAAAAACAATTAATTAGATGGATCCTCTTTGTATTGTGAAACAAAATTCAATTAAAATTGTAGCAAACAAAATAAATTGAAGGCAGAGGGAAATTTATAGCAAAGCTGGCAAACAAATGTACAAATTTAAATGTTGCCTTCGGGAGTTTGGTGGACATTTTGTCATCATCCTGGAATTATTTCCTGCTTGACTCTTAAAGCGCTGGTAAATGCCAAACAAATTAAATTGCAATTAATCATTGGGTCGAACCACCCCCTCTTGTTTTGCCCAGCACGTGCTGAGCGACCTATGACAACGTTCCACGGCAGTAAAATGTCTGCCAATTAATTACAAAACGCATGAGAGGCCAGATAAGAGCGGCAGCCATTAAGGAAAACGCCATCCAGAGACAACAAACAAAAACAGGGCACAAAAACAGGAATTGGGGCACAGCGGCAATTAACACGCGGCATGTATGTATGTATGTAGCTTTTCCATATGCGCTGGTGTATGAATTAATTGATTTTTTTCACATCCTCCTTGTTGCCGCTGGTTGAAAAGGTAAGTGTTAATGACAATAAAAATTAAAATTATGTTTGAGCAGATTTCGTTGTTATTTAACGGCTGTCGATGGTGCTTGAGGAGATGAACACTTTCCGAGATGTATGAAAATGATAATATGAATGTTTTTAATATATTGAACGTTGCAATTGCTTAATTTTTCAATTTACCTTAACTGAAAGAGCTCATAAATCTTTAATATAAAATAATAATTTATAATATTTTAAAGCTAATACAAATTTTATTCGGAAGTTAAATCCTTTTAAATAATGCTTATGTTTATTTTTTAAGGAAAGAAATAAAGGTAGATTACTGGGCTGAAGTCCTGAACTAAAAGCTACTCGTTGAGTTCATAATTAATTCCGAATTTTTCGGTAAGGGATCTTGTGGTCGAAATGGATTCCTTCGTATTAGCCGTTCGCTTTGGGCATTTGTGACTTCTGTGTAATTGTCATGGCTCGTTAGCGACATCTGACCCAATTACTAAATACTGTACTTTCTTTGGCTTTTGTAGCAAATTGTGGCTCATAATTGAATTGATAAGTATGGTTTATTGGCCCCGATGCCACTTTTATAAGACAGCGGTGTGAGACTCGTTTACTAATTTATATTTTTTGTAAGTGTTTGATTATTTAATATTTATATCAAAGGACTACTACTTGAATTGAAATTTCCTTAAGATTACACTTTTATACTTGATTTCTGCTTAGCTAATTACAGCATTCAAATTATGGTTATTTGTTTAGATAAGAGTTTTGGCTATAAAATCACAAAATGTTGATTGTTTATTTTACATTTTAGCTTCGCTAAATTTATTTAGACTGAAGACCTAACTGGCTTTCACGTATGCATTTCGCTGCTCAGCAAGTTCATTTATGATTAGCTTGGCCAACGCAAACGATACCAACAAATTGGCTTACTTCAATATGTGTAACGCACCCCACGCGAACCGACAAACAAACAAAACAAAAAACGACGAACCCACAAAACAATGAAAACGAAGTAAGCAACACATTTTCTGGCACTTGCGAACTAAGTGCACTTCAAAATGTTCAACTCAATATTAAAAAATAAATAAAATAAAAAATTGTTTGGCTTTAGTCGTTTAACTTGAAATACTCATTTTATTAACATACAATGAAAATATAATTTTAAATGCTAAATTTTAGACCATTTGCAACTAACACATGCCAGAAATTTCTTTATAATACTTTTTTCAATATTTGCTAAATTTATTTTGGCTAGTGAATATGACTGTCGGCTAAATTCAACTGTAATCGTAATGCGTCAACACTGAGGGTGTTACTTTCTGGCCGCCAACTGCCTTTGAATTTCCCGGGCCTACAGCAAATGTGACGGCGGATGCTGGAGGCATTTGAATTTTCGGGGAAGAGGAATAAGAAGGAAAGTGGGTGTTTTTGGGTAAAAAAAGAGGAAATGGCAAGGGAGCTGGGAGAAGCACATTCGTACGTTTTCCTTTCATTTACTCGATTTTCGTGTTTTTATCCTTTATTGTTGTTTGCTCGAGTGCCGTTATCATTTGTCGGTTTATTTTGCGCCATATGTGGCCAGGGATACTGCTCCTCAACATACTGTTTTTCCTGCCTTTACTCCATCGTGTCCCCCTTCCATATTTCGCCCGCACGATGAGTGGGCGCAGTTTATGCGCTCTGTTCCAGTGGGAGCCCCAAGGCAAGGTAAACCACCCTATTCAACCCCATCGATGAAAAAAAAACCACTAAGCATGCCCCACGTAACTTTACACTCCTGAAAAGGTTCAAGAGAGAAATTCAATGGAACACCAATTGTTTTCTTGTAAGTAGAATTATATAAGTTTCCTTTGAATGAATGCACTAAATACTCTTTATTTTTTCACACATCAAGACAATGTTTTATGATTTTTTATTATTAAAAAAAATGGTCATAAAAAGATGTATATGCTTTTCTATTTATAGCAAGTTAAAATATTTCTTTTATCACCCAGGATAGAATATTTTCTATTTGAAATTAGTCTGTTTTTTGGGAGAAAAATGTAGGACAAGAAAATACCAAAGTCAAGGAGCCAGAATTTTTTTGCCGTGTTCACGCTTGGACTCATCTGTGCAATTTACAAGCGTGGGTGGTTATAATAACTAAAATGAGTGTGAGTACCTGGTTCAACACGCACCGTTAAAAAAAAATTTACATTCCTGTGAGACTTCTGCTTTGACCTTTAACCGGCACTCCGTTTGTTTGTTGATTAGCTTTTTGGTAAACTCATACCCACCCGCACTAAGCAAACGCCGTGCAAATGACATTTTTAATGGTTTCACTCTGGCTTAAAACAAGTGTACCATTAAACATGTTTTAAACTGGTGCGGGCACTGATGGAGTTGCCAGATCGTCATATAATGCAGGGCTGCGATACATCTATTTCCATCAGCTGTTTTTTGTTTACTTCGCTACTTCTCTTTTTGTTGTGATTTTCCTTTCTTTTTACAGCAGCGCCGAAAAACGCATGTTTTTCCCAATTTCACCGACATAAACAAAGGCTATTTATACACGAATCGGATAAACAAGAGGCGAACTAAGTATTTGTTTTAATCGGCGACCACAGAAGTTTTCCGTTTTTGCATGCGTGCGGTTGGGCCTGTTAATGTCGGCCAAAAACTAGACGGCGGCCAATTAAATCAGCGGCAGCAGAGGAGGAAGCGCACAATTTATTGGGCAATTGTGGCTGCCAAGAATACAAGAATCCGAAAGGGGCCACTTCACGCTGGTAAACAAACGGGTAAGGCTTATAGACGACATGCATTTCTGACAGGAACAGGACCTTTCAATCTATCTCTTATAGGTTTTCGATGATAACCAGGATCTGGTGAGAGCATCTACGGCTTGGAGCCACCATAACCCCATTAAAGAGTTGATTTAAATTATTAAATTAAAGATATACTCTCCATTGCCATCAAGATTAGTTATACACAAAGAACTTTGACGTGTTCTTAGTCCGTTGACTTTTTCATTCTTCACGTTTGAACTCCCCCAAACAACTCTTTACCCATTTATATTATTTTGATTAAAATCATTTAGACGATTTTTTCCACAACTGACGAATTAACTAGCTGTAGTTCGTTTAGAAGATAAACCAGAATCTGAATAATCTCTACCAGACGACGATATTTGCCAAGAATTCGAGGGTTAATGGGGTCAACGGCTGTAAACAACCGATCGGATCTGAATAACTTGTTGCAGTAGGTGAGTAAAATAAGTTAGAACCCGGAACAGGACTATTTCTCTAGTACTGACAATTTAATTAATGTGTTCACGTTTTTAGATGCGAACACAATTAATTTGCACAACAATGGACTGATGCAAACAGTTGTTACCCGATGTCTGCCAAAAAAAAAATCAAAAGGAAGGGCAACATAAGCAGAAACTACAACAATTCGCAAAGCAGCAGCAACAATTGCAAGAACTGTAGCAAATATTGCATGTACAACAGCAACAATATTAAGAAAACCCGCAACAACAGCAACATGCCACTGCGGCAACCCGGTCATATCAACATTTCGCCTAGAATTGAGCAATTTGCCAGTGCTGCTGCTGCCGCTGCGTATACGTAATATTAAAAATAGGCTATCGCCCAGGCTGCAGGATGAACAAGCGCAGCGTCGTCATCGCGGGAATTGTGGCCAGCCTTCTGGGCCTTGTGCTCGGTGCCAACTTCTACTTCATGTACTACCTGACCGCCGAGGAGGGTCATTTGGCCAGCGTTCGGGCGCTGGAGAACATGATCAGGCACAAGATGCGTCATCTGAAGCCCAACTACCTCAATCGAAATCCGCGCTTCTTCATGTTCCGCAACAAGCTGCTCAAGAACTACAAGGCGGCGCCCTACGAGAACGCCAGTGTCCTCTGGGACATTGCGAACTGGGTAAGTCAATGGCTTCAGAGGCCGCAACCTTAATATCTGATCAGTGAGAAACCAATAATTCATATTAGTATTCGTTTTACGCTAGATGCGTTTTCTGAAAACCAAGAGATGCAATTCTATTTTATTATCCTTTTAGTTGTGATCGTAATTAATTAAGCCTTAATTTAAAACATCACTTTATTTCCTTTAAATCTGTTTAGTGGCCGCATGAAAACGAGGTTTATCCGCTGTATGACTCATCGATGGGTCAGCTACTAGAAACGATGCGCCGCGAACCCATCACAAGGGTAAGCAACCTGGGACGCGGGACCCAGCTGAAGCTGCTGATAAAGCTATCACAACAACAAAAGGTGATCTTTAAGCCGCAATGGTATCCGCGTGACGAAGTGATCGAGGGAGTAGTGTACAGCGGGAAGGATCGACACACTGCGGAGGTATATGCGTTCTATCTGGGCGCCGTGCTTGACTTTCGGTGGACGCCAATCGTAGTGGGTCGAGTAGTTAATCTAAAAAAGGAGATTTATGCCAACGGTGACCAGGAACTTCAACAAACTATAAAAATCGAAACGGACGAGGAAGGCAAGGAAACGTATTGCCTGTTCGGAAAGTGTCACTACTGCAACGAGGAGGAGACCGTCTGTGGGGACGAGAAGCACAACGTCGAAGGTGTCCTCATTTATATCGTGCCCGGAACGATGGCTAAGCGGCGGTCCCCATGGCAGCGAACCTATAAGGAAGACAAGCGGGCGCCATGGGAGGACGACATGACCTACTGCAAGTACGCTGAGCAGTACATCCGAAGTAACTTTTTAATATAAATTAATAATTGTTCTTTTTTAGGTCTTTGAAGAACAAAATGGAAACCATTCGCTTGCTGGACCTCATAGATGTGGCCATTTTCGATTATCTCATTCAGAATGGGGACCGCCATCACTATGAGACGCGGGAAGAGCGCGTTGTGCTCATCGATAATGGAAAAGCTTTTGGAAATCCAAATAAAGATCACTTGGATATCCTGGCACCCCTTTACCAATGCTGCCTGTAAGTTCCTTACCAACTTTAATATCTTAACTTTTCACATGTATACCTTTCAGGCTGCGCAAGTCTACGTGGGATCGCCTGCAGGTCTTCTCAGGTGGCGTGCTGACAGAAATCGTCGATCGGCTGTCCAAACAGGATGCCCTCTATCCACTCATCACAGATAAGCATAAAAAAGGAGTGGAAAGGAGACTTCTAGTGGTCTACGCGGTTGTGGAGCACTGCATGGACATCGAGGGCGAGAAAATGTTCAAAACTCTATAATTCAAGCTTGAGATTAGGGCTTAAACGGTTGTCAACCCTGAATAGGCCAGCACTTGAGCTTCCGGAACACTCACTTTCCACTTCCTACATAAGAAGTTAGCTAAAAGTATCTAGAAACTTATTTAATAATTTTAGTCAATGATTTCCTTCAACGGCTGTCAATATTCACTTAAAGTTCTTAAAATATGTAACCCTTTAATTGTTATTTTTAACTTAATTGGTTTTTAGGTAGGTTAACGATTTTCAACAAAGCAAATTAGGCAAAGAAGTCGAAAAGATAATTCGAAAAACCTAAATGCCATCCATTTAATAATTTTATTTATATAAAAATAAAAGTATCTTTAGCGAATTGAAAGCAAATAATAACACGGATATACCCATTGGTATTTATTTTTTTTTTTACAATATATTCCAAAAGTTATAGATCTGAAAACCGAACATTGAAAACATATCTGATAGTCTAGTTTTATGCATAGTTACGTTGTTATTTAATAGGAAAGATTTTAGAAAATTGCAAAATTTTAAAGTATAGTTTTCTAACATAACAGAAGAGTGTATACACAATAGAAAATAAAAACTTGTCTTATTCACTTTTGGTGGTTTTGCTTATTTTCTAATAAATCAACATCTTGTATATATATACCTATTATATATATATTACAGACTTTCGACACAAGTGCACTTTATTTTTTGCCTTCTTTCCTTACATTACTAAATGTAAAAAGCTTGTTGAACTGCTTATTGTTGCGGTTGCTGGGACGGTTCTAAAAAAATACATATTAAATATTAGATTATAATTGATTGGCGTTTCAATATTTTAAAATAACGAAGATTAATAAGATATTGACTCACCTTGCCGCGCATTTGATGTTTGATTTCTGTTCCGCGGGCTCTTTGCGCTCCGCCCCTAAATTGCTGGAAGTCCACGTTTTTGTAGTCAAAGTTCCTGCCGTTCCCTTCAGGCTTGGGCTGCGGGATCTGCTGGCTGGAGCTCTGTGGATGATTTCCTCTGTTTTTGGCCTTAAAACCGCGCTTAATCTGCTTGGGCTTGTGCTGCCGCTTACTATGTGCGGACGAAGGTTTCGCTTGCTCTGTGGACTGCCTTTCAATGGGAACTTCCACGACTTCGTCGTCGCTATGCTCTGGATCCAACTGAACTGGTGTTGCGGGTTCAACCTTCACGTGCGGTTCTGGTTTAACTCTAGGTTGAGTATTCTCATCCTTGCGTGGTCTCTTACTGGTAGTTGGCTGCTGATCCCCATCCGTTCTCCCATTAATTTGGTGTTTACGTTTCAAGTGTTCTTTTAAGGGAACGGAGTACATGGCATCCTCTTCTTGTTGGACCGTAGGTGCTTCTAGTTTTATATTTTGCTCGGGAGCCGGTGCCGCCGGACACAGACGCCTCTTGAGTAGCTCACTGCGCTCCCTGGCGATCTGATCTGCCTTCAGCTGCTCCATTAGCGGCAGGATCGCAAGGTAACGTTTATAGGGCATGCGGAGGGCCTGGCTCTCCTTGCGAAGATGGGCCCATCGCAGCTCCTCTTCTTGAGTTGGCTTGCCAGGCTTGTCGAACAATGCCATTGCTGGTGCCACAATTGGCAAATCTTCTGTTGGAGCATCCTCCTCTTTGGGCAGCTTGAGTTTCCCTGTGGTAGAACTGCGTTTTAACAGAGTGGGCAAATCATCGCGGGTTTCTTCCTGATGCGAAAAGTCATGCGGACAATATAGCTTGCTGCTGAAGTCCTTGGTCGAGGGCGGCAACGATGCCTGCGTACTGCTGCGGGCCTCTAAAATTGGCTGAAATAGCAAGTATGATAAACTTATAAGCACACAAAATTATCTTTAAGCTACCAGGCGCAAGACTAAATGATCTTACAAAACTATAGCTAATTCATGATTAATAAAATTGATTTTGTCAAAACTTAATGGCACAAAACTTTTTAATTATAAGTAATTATCTTACTAATGTTTGAAATAAAAATTGCTATATTATGTTTAAACTTCAGCAACAAATTTAAATTAATTTTCACTTATTCTAAATGAATTAAAAAAGCTGGGCTAATTCCTTCCTAAAATTAGCTGAAATCATTTACGATTGTTAATATTGCGGTATATTCTATTCTTCCTATTCCTATTCTTCTAAATGATGCCAAATTAATTGATGAATAAATATTTTTTTACATTTCAGGCGACCTTCTGCGGATAGGAAATGATTAAGAACATGTGGTGAAGTCGATCTATACTCTTCATTTCAACGTTAATTACAATTAATGGATAATGAAAATATTTCGGAATAGGCAGCGACGTTTAGCGAGTTGCAGGCGCTGCTTGAAACTGCTGGAAAACTCACTTTGACCAGTGGCTGATCGCGCGCCTTGAGGACTATCTGGTGGAGCGTGTGCAGTTGCTGGCGCACTAGCGGCGGGATGGGGTTACAGCAGGCCAGAATGCCCTGCATCTCCCTTGGTAGACTCTCGGCGATTTGGAGCATCATGTGGTTGGGTAGCACATAGCCATAGCTCTCGTCCTCCGACCGCGCCGTCGCATCGCGCCACTCGAAGATTCCCCGAAGCGCATGCAACTGGCGGTTGTCGAAGGAACGCTTCGTTTTCCGCACCAAATCCATGTGGGATTCCGGTCCAATGTGAGGCTTGTTATACCGCTTCTTGCACACTTCCGTGCTCATTTGATAAACGCTACCCAGCAGCCCCGGTTCAGCTTGCTGCTGCAACAGATCGTTGGTCATCCGTTCGTAAACGTATATCAGAAAGTGGGTATCCTGGCGAGCGTAGTCCACCAGCTGCTGGGGTAATGGCCTCATCCGCCAATCGGCCAATTGAAGGCTCTTGTCCACATCCAAATCCAGGTAGTGCTTTAGCAAAAACGCCAATGATAACCTCGCCATATTTAAAGCCTTGGCTGCTCGATGCGTGTCGAACATGTTGACGATATACAACGATAAGTCCCGCTGCAGCCACTCAATGTCCAAATCGGCGCCGTGCAGGATCTTCAACTTCTTGGGGTCGGTGAGAACCAGATTCAGTATATGCATATCATCTCGCAAAGTTAAAGTATCAAAAATATAATCTTTGGAGCGAGTCGACATCTGGACCAGGCAAGTGATGCCCATGAAAGTGCGATAGGAATGGTGCTCCACATCGATGGCGATCTGGGTCGCTTGCCTTAATTCCTCCAAGGCCTCCTGGAGCTTTTCAACCGTATTTACCAGCATCAGTTCGGTATCTGCCATGAGAGCTGGAAGCACTGGCTTCTGCTTTTCTAGTTGATGTGGGGGAGGCTGAAATTTCAGCAGCTCAAACTCGTAAGGATGCAGATATGACTGGACATTCCCATCATCATCGTATTCGGGCAGTAGGGCCAGCGGTTTCAGCGAGTTGGGCTTCTCCTTAAGCCTGGGAGTAAACGGATTTTGCGCACTGTTGTCCACAGATTCCTTAAACTGCGTCTGTGGGCGAACAATATTTTTGGCCGTGAAGAGTCGAGCCGAAACCATGCTGCGTTGCGGCGTTCCTGTTGTCCTGTTCCAACTGCCCGCTTTTGAAGTTTCCTGATTTTGTGGCGAAGCAACTTTTGGTTCTGCAGACGTGGAGTTGCTCATTACGTCCACCTGAGCCTCCAAAACCTGTTGGGGATTCCTGCGCAGACCGCTTTTGACGTCTAGGTTGGTGGTGATGCGCTCGAACAGAATATCATTGCACTCCTGCACCATTTCAAATTGCTCATCCAGTTGTCGTCTGTTTGGAAAAAGGTTGAGAACGTTAGAACTGTATGATATCAGGCAGCTTAATTGTTTCTTCTGTCATCAAGTGGATATTTGTCAAAGTATATAATTGTACAAGTCTTCAAAACATTTTATTGATGCCTATAACCAGAGTGCTTTGATTAAATCGCTTTTTAGTATGGAAGAAACCTTATTCTCAATTCATTATGTAGGTATTTTAAAGGGATTCATTTTAAATAAACTGAAACGGTCATGGTTATATCTGAATTACGATATATAGACAATCCTTACTTCCTGATGTCGCCCTTGATCTCCTTGGTCTGAAGCACATTTCCGATGAGCCCAACCACCCGTTGGGACAGGTCGTCCATGACACGTGCGTAGCCCGGGTAACTTAAATAGAGGGATCGGGCGGTTCCTTGGGGAAAGGCGTTGGCGGCCCTTGTTGCGGCCACAACGTTTTTGAAAGCTTGCTGCAAAATCAATGCAAAAAGGGTATGGTTAAGAATAGAGTCAGAACAAATATAGAATTTCCACTCACATTTGTGAATGCCCCAATGTCTTCTGGAGCACATTGCGCCTGCTCTGTTTGGTCCTGATCCTCTTTGGCTTCGTCCTCCTCGTCTTGGTGAGCTCTTTTCGGGGGTCGCGGCATGTCGATTTTTATGATGATTGCTTTGTGTTCTTTCCGTACAAATTTTTTTTCGTTTTATGTAGAAAATGTGCGTGTTTTCTCTTCTTCTTTTGAGAATGGAATAACAACAGCTAGAATTTTGGGTTTTTCAACACTACCGGCGGCAAAATTTGATCGATATACAGCACTACACGTCGCTGACCGCACGACAAGAAATAAACCAGTCTTTCGTATTTTAAAAATTTTAGTCGAATTTGGAATGATGATCTCGTGATGTTCAAATACTGACAAGGCCTACATTGATCGAAATTCTTTATAATTTATATTTATATTTATAATTTTACAATAATTATTATATTTTTTTTAGAGATAAAACTTTTTAATTTATATATAATATTTATTTAATTATATAGCTATTAATAGCCCCTCTTAAAAGTAGCTATTTCTGTTTACCGAACACTTTTCAACACTAGTGTTTCTATTAAAGGGAGCCAATTTAAAAACAAAATATTTATTAATTTAATTTAATATTAATTGTTTATTTATTATTAATTTTTAAGTTTCGAACATTATAAAAAATTAATTATTTGTTTGTTATCCCCCGCCTAAAATGTTTAAGAAAGGCCAGCATAATATTGTTGATCTGACCGCCATCTGATTATCAGTGTGTCCACACCTCCGGTCGCCGGCAAAAGGCAACTAATTTAAAGAAGAAGCAGCGACTCCAGAAAGAAGAAACGGAGTTACGTACCAAAAAAGTAATTATTGAGATTAAGTTAATACTGTTTTAGGGAAATCCCAGATCCCAAGATGCTCGATCTGTACAGACGCACGGTGGCACGATTTCCGCTGGGCAGCGTCAGCTACATGTTCGCCTATGGATCCGGCGTGAAACAACAGGAAGGCTATGAAAAACTTGGCAATGGAAATGGTCAACGTCCGGCGCCGGGAAGCGTTGTAGATCTGGTTTTCTGTGTGCGGGATGCTCAGGGATTCCACGCGGAGAACCTGCATCGCCATCCAGGACATTATTCTGCTCTGGGACATCTGGGACCGCGCTTTGTTGCCAACTACCAGGAGCGTTTGGGTGCCGGCGTCTATTGCAATACTTTGATTCCACTGGCGGATGTGGGTCTTACCATAAAGTACGGTGTAGTGTCGCAGGAACAGTTGCTAGAGGATCTACTAGACTGGCGGCATCTATATCTAGCTGGAAGGCTTCATAAACCCGTTACGGATCTAGTGAACCCCTCAGATAATCCTTCTCTTAAAGCTGCACTCGACAGCAACCTTTCGTCTGCTCTGCAAGTAGCTTTACTGCTATTACCGGAAAAGTTCACCGCCTACAGTCTGTTTCACACCATCGCTGGACTGAGTTACAAAGGGGATTTCCGCATGATCTTCGGCGAAAACAAGCAGAAGGTGCATAATATTGTTAATCCGCAAATCAAGGACTTCTTTGCCTTGTACCAACCTTCTTTGGCGCAACTCTCCAAGTTTGTGGCTGTCAATATGAACGGTCAGGAGCCAGGAAGCCGGAAAGCAACCATACTCTTCGAGCAGGATAAATCCTCGACAGCCGCCGCCCAACACCTGCTAAAGTTGCCCGGGGAGCTGAGGGAACGCCTAACGCGGAATGCTGCCTGTCGCGGCGATTACGCCGAGGTGGTGGATCACCTTTCCGTGGCCTCTCAGCTTCCGGAGGTGCTGCAGGCATCCGTCAACGACATCGTTTGGCGCAGCAGCGTCACACAATCAATCAAAAACATCGCCAGTGCGGGCGTTCTCAAGTCTCTGGTCTACAGCTACCGCAAAGCCCAGAAAACATTCGCTGTTTAGGTTAATTTGGGATAATCCCCTGGCTGCCAATTTACTGACTAAGTTGTCCCAACAGTTGCATTTCGTTATATAATTTTAAGCTTTAAAGTTGTTAACTGCAATATATGTATAGCCCAAGTTAATGAAATGAGTTTTTTTGGGGAAACGAGAAACTAGGCCAAGCAATAAGATTAGTGATTTAATTTATTTTACTAACAGAGCATACAAGTAAAGGCTTAGATGGAATCTGCATTCTTACTTTATCCTCTTTTTTAGGGAAACGTTAAGAAAACCGGAATAAAGAAAGGGTATACGAATTCGAATTAAATCGAAAGACTTTCTGATCAATTCTTTAACGGCTTGTGCAATTTACTTTTCTTTACAGATCATGTCCAGCGAAGACAGTAGTAGTGACAGCAGCTCCTCAGGCGACGAAAGACACCGAAAACGGAAGCATAAAAAGCACAGCAAAGATGTGGACAAGTCTAAAAAGAAGAAGTCCAAGAAACATAAAAAGGAGAAGCGAAGCCATAAGGAAAAAAAGCGCAGCAGGCATGCGGAGGAGCAGCCAGTGACATATACGAAACCTACTGTTTTGGTGAATGTTTCGCCACCAGAGATAGATTCAAATAGTCAAGATGCCTTCGGTCCTGCCCTGCCGCCACATTTGAGAAAGCCTAGTCAATCGGAAATACCAGTGGAGAAGCATCTGGAATCCGAACCACAGGCCATGATAGGGCCTATTATGCCCAGAAATGTGGCCCAGGAAAAGGCTCCTATGGCGGATGGCGAAGCTGATGATGATGATGATCTAGCTGGCACCTTTGGCCCACTACCAAATGCAAGCCAAGTGGCACTGGAGGAACGTGCTCTGGCCCTGAAACTGGCGGCCCTGGAGGGAGGAGGATTGGGTACATCAACAAACCAGGACGTGCGTGAAGAGTGGATGCTTGAGCTGCCAGATGTTGGATTAAAAAGCGGTCTTGCCGCCCTGAGCAACATGAAGCGCACATTTTACCAGGGAAAAGAGCGACCGGACTTCAGTGATCGAACCTCCTGGACGAAGACACCTCAGAGTGAAGCTGCTGCTGCTGCATCGGGCCCGAAGTCCTTCAGCTCCAAGGAACTAGAGCAGATGGCCCAGGCCAAGTACGAACAGCAGCGTGATGACGAACAGGAAGGTATGGCCAAAAAGCACAAAAAGAAGCACAAGCGGGATGAGTCCCTAGTCGAGTTGCATCAAAAAAAGTTAAGAAAGGAGCAAAGAGAAAAGGTGAAAAGGAAATTAAAAACAAAAGTTTATATTGTTTTATAATTTATTCATTTTTAGGAAAAGGAACTAGCTGTTTCGGGTTCAAAGCCAGAACGCAGACCCTTTAGCAGGGATGTGGATCTAAAACTCAACAAAATCGACAAGAATCAAACTAAACAGATCGTGGACAAGGCCAAGATACTTAACACCAAGTTCTCCAGAGGTCAAGCCAAGTATCTGTAAAGCTGATTCTAATTATAAATGTTCGAGACACGAACAAAATCTTTATTTAGGAATGTAATATAGAAAATACAAAATAAATGATTTTTAACTTCATTAAGAGAAAATCATTCAACTCAAAGCAGGCAAAATTAATAAAATATAAATTATATTACTTTACTTAATCAATGGAAATAATCGCAGAAATAAAATTAACAGTCACAAACAACACAAACAGAAAATAATAAAATAAAAACAGATGGGATTTGCATTTTTAGAGATTTAGTTGCATAGTTTCATTGCTTAAACCTCAATTTAATCGACATAAATTATTAAGATGAGGACATACACGTAAGTAGGCAATATAAGCTAAATGCAAAAGAATGAGGCATTTTTAGCGCTGTGGCGGTGGTTTCGGCTTAGGAATCTTGGACAACAGCATCTGTATCTCGTCCTTTTCCTTCCAGTCCTTCCACAGCTCGTACAGATTGACAATGGCGCGCACTATCTCCTGGACCTTATCCAGATCCACATTCAGCTCGGCGAACCACTGTTTCGTGGCATCCTTTTGCAAGATAACGCAGGCGATCTGCAGGCAGGCAATGGCGATCTAAAAAAAAGGGTATTGTGAGAGGGAAAGATCCAGAAAGCTGGACATGATCACGCACCTGATAGGGAGGATACAGCAGGCAGACATCGGTGCGCAGCGAATCGTTGACAATGCGCCAGCTCAGAGTGAGCAACTGGTCCTCTTGGCCCATATCCTGGACCAATTGCAGGAGCGGTCTGTAGGGCTGGTACACAATTAAGCAACAATCCAGATTCTCCAGCAGGTAAAACTCGCACTCCAGGATGTGATTCGTGCGATAAGGGAACTCCTGGGCGTATGCATAGCTGAACTTGGTCTTGATGGCCGACTGGCAGATCGAAATCAGTCGGGAATTGGATATGACCCCAAACTCCTCCACTTTGGAGGCCAGCAGGATGCAGGTGGGTGCCAGCAGCAGAGGATCGATATTTTTCAGTGAGTTCCTCGCGTAGAATCGCTTAAAATATACCGTGGCTGTGGCAATGACTTGTTGCCTTAGTTTAAGCTGCTCTCCCAGCACCTGGATTACGTTGGCAAAGAAAATAAACACTTTTTGGTATTCATCCTCGTTTAGAGCCAACAAATCGAGCTGACGCTCCCGCAGCAGATCCTGTTTGTCTAGAATCCACTGCTGCGAGTGCGAGCTCTGCCAGAAATTGCCAGCCATTTGGTAAAGAGTAGGCCAAGCTTCAAACGCCGGCCAAAACTTTTTCGTTAGCTATCCAAATTAAATGTTTATATCGTCACAAAGCCAAACCAAACCAATCCAGAAAAAAAAGTTGTTGCTTTGAAGACAGTGTGTGCACACCTTAGGGTTTTTTCCACCAACAGCTAACAGCTGTTTGGCCGCAGCCGACTTAACGTAGTGCAGTGCATCGGTGTGTGTGAGTGTGAATTTTTCATCCGCGGCGCTGAGACGAACAAGTCTTAATAATTTTTTAGTTAATAGGCTATTGAACGATTTAACTGAACGATGGCGTTGCGAGTTCTTGGCGTCACGCAGAATATGCGCACCTTCATGCGGGGCGTTGACATGATCAAGGTAAGTCCAGGGAATCATCCAATGATTACGCTCCTCAGGATTTAAATTACGTAATTGTTAATTATTGTGTTTCTGGCTGTGTTATTGGGTAATATCGATACTTATAAGCACAAATATACTTATTTTCGTTATGCCTTTATAATCCAGAAAGTCGTTCTGCAGAGTAATGTAAAGAAATTGGCTTAGAAAATCCCTTACAAACACTTTTGAGGTTATGTTCGTGTTTTACTTAACTTTTTGCTACATTTTTTCCCCATTTTCCCGAACTTACAGCGCTACAAGTCGGCTGCCACGCTGCAAAAGACCCTGCTGAACATCCCCGCCACCCAGGTGACCAAGCTGGACAATGGTCTCCGTGTGGCTAGTGAGGATTCCGGCGCCTCCACCGCCACCGTGGGTCTTTGGATCGATGCAGGCTCGCGTTCAGAGAACGAGAAGAACAACGGAGTGGCCCACTTCCTGGAGCACATGGCCTTCAAGGTAGGATCACTAGTTTGCCACTTAGAAACCGAATAACCTGTTCCATCCTTTTGTTAGGGCACTGCAAAGCGTTCGCAGACGGATCTGGAGCTTGAGGTGGAGAACTTGGGCGCCCATTTGAATGCCTACACCTCCCGGGAGCAGACCGTCTTCTACGCGAAGTGCTTGTCCAAGGATGTGCCTAAGGCCGTCGAAATCTTGGCCGACATCATCCAGAACTCCAAGCTGGGCGAGTCCGAGATTGCACGTGAGCGATCTGTGATTCTTCGCGAAATGCAGGAAGTGGAGAGCAACCTGCAGGAGGTGGTCTTCGATCACCTGCATGCCACTGCCTACCAGGGCACTCCCTTGGGCCAGACCATCCTTGGTCCCACCAAGAACATTCAGTGCGTGTTTTAATTGACCATTTCAAAATATCCATTCTGAAATTATAAATATTTTGTAGGTCCATTGGAAAATCCGACCTGACCGACTACATCCAGACCCACTACAAGGCTTCGCGCATCGTTCTGGCCGCCGCTGGCGGCGTGAAGCATGATGATCTGGTTAAACTGGCCTGCGGTAGCCTAGGTGGCCTGGAAGCCAGTGTGCTGCCACCGGAGGTGACTCCCTGCCGCTTCACCGGCTCCGAAGTGCGCGTGCGCGACGACTCCCTGCCCCTGGCCCATGTGGCCATCGCCGTCGAGGGATGCGGCTGGACTGACCAGGACAATATCCCCCTGATGGTGGCCAACACCCTGGTCGGTGCCTGGGATCGTTCCCAGGGCGGTGGCGCCAACAACGCCTCCAATCTGGCCCGTGCCAGTGCTGAGGACAGTGAGTAGGCCTCTGGAACCATAAGGATATGTTAATTCATGATTATTATTCCCACGCAGACCTCTGCCACAGCTTCCAGTCGTTCAACACTTGCTACAAGGACACCGGTCTCTGGGGCATTTACTTCGTATGCGATCCTCTGCAGTGTGAGGTGAGTATTGCATTCTAGAGATTAGGTATTAGCTATAGAAAAGTGAATTAAAGCAATTAGCAAGTAAATGTAATGGCAAAATCAATTAGCAATTTCATTTAAGCCTAGCTGCAAAACAATGTTGAAAACATGGATTCCTACTTTTTTGTAAATATGTAATATGAATCAAAGAACTAGGGAAAACCTTCGACATTAAAAACTGGATTATTTATAATTTGTAATTCAATAATTTATTGATACTATGACTAAAATTCTCCTTCCTCCGCAGGATATGCTCTTCAACGTGCAGACCGAGTGGATGCGCTTGTGCACGATGGTCACAGAGGCCGAGGTTGAGCGCGCCAAGAACCTGCTGAAGACCAACATGCTGCTGCAGCTGGACGGTACCACGCCCATCTGCGAGGACATTGGCCGCCAGATCCTGTGCTACAACCGTCGCATCCCTCTGCACGAGCTGGAGCAGCGCATCGATGCCGTGAGCGTTGGCAACGTGCGCGACGTGGCCATGAAGTACATCTACGACCGGTGCCCAGCCGTCGCCGCCGTGGGTCCCGTTGAGAACCTGCCCGACTACAACAGAATCCGCTCCTCCATGTACTGGCTGAGGGTCTAGGAAGTTCCACCCCCACTCTTGTTGGACATTGTAGTTTAATTCAAAAGAAAATTTCGCCCGCAGAGGATCAGTAAACCGATAATACCAAAAGTTATATAAGTTGTTCTGGCCCTTTATTGATGTGTGTAGTTAATGGGAATGCCACTAAGACCCTTTTTCAGCTGAGCGGGCTCCGTCTGGCCCAGGGCAGGGTCTAATCCCTGCCATGTGCGGTCCTCAAAGGAGAGTCCTGTGTCTGTGGTCATTAGTGACATTTTCGCTTGGGTGGCTAAGGCTAGTGAAGCCGAATCTCCTGCCGCTTCCAGGGATTCGTTAACCACTCCTCTTAGTCTTCCACTAACTAAGCTGACATCGTGCTCTGGTATAGCTGCCACATCAAATGGTAGGAAGCTGCGTCCTGCCGGCAGAAGTTGCTTGAAGTCCATGACGTATGCTTCGGGATATCTCATGTGCCAAGCAGGATTCAAGGCCATCTCTGCTTCGAAAACGGAAACAATGGGCTTATAGTACTCCTTGGAGTCGTACATGTTGTTAAAGGGGCAACCGATCAGGACAAAGCAATCTATCTCCAGGAAGTTAGCCAGCTTGGCGGGATTAATCCTGCCCACGGAAATAAGCTGCGTCTTAATGCCTCTGCTCTTGGCCATGGTTTGTAGGCGGGCCACCACATCGAGGTAACCCTCAGCCGAAAGAGTGGCGACAATCAGGCCTAGTGTTTGTGCATCTTTGCATTTTTCGATGTGGAAATAGCGACGCCGGATAAACTGAGATGTGAGAGGATTCTTGGGGCTGAAACCGGCAGAGGCACCATCATAGATAAACCATTGAACGGCCGCTGGAGCAGTCAAGGAAAGATTGGCGAACCGCTGATTATCGGCACCGATGAAAATGCAAATCCGCTCTAGGTCGGAACTTTCCTTGGAGGCCTTTAAGTCACCCTCAATGGGAGGGAATACCTCTAGGATAAGGTCTTTGGGCTGCAGTGTCTCAACAAGCTGCTTTTGTAGCTGTTCCCCGTAGAGATGTTGGTAGCCGATGTCAATGTAAATGCACACCTGCCGATCTGTGCACTCCAAACGCAGGCTTTGCAGTTTGCCCAGGAAGAGATCCAAATCTAGTGGCAACTCTGGGTAAAGATATAGTACGGGCAAGCGGGTGGCCCTGCTGCGACAAGCGTTTCCGAAGTGAATCACACTGTCTGCATCCACATGGGCAGCGGCGATCTCGTCCACGCAGCAGCTTCCGTATGTGGTGTCCGCCAGGATAAAGACTTTCACCTCCTCCGGCGCAAGCA
The DNA here is from genome assembly GCA_018153365.1 of Drosophila fuyamai. NCBI lineage: Eukaryota > Metazoa > Arthropoda > Insecta > Diptera > Drosophilidae > Drosophila > Drosophila fuyamai. Next base: position 4,810,326 of record JAECXW010000116.1, on the reverse strand, counting down.
GCTCCCTGAGGCGCACACTAATGGCATTGCTGTGGGGCAGATAGTCATCCGGGAATTGCAGGCAAACCTAGAAGGACAGTCGTCAGAGCAAAGTCCCATTGTAGAGCCGACAAACACACCCTTTTGTAACCATTTTTTCGAACCCAATCGCCACACATTTTCTGGTGATTTTCGTTCCATATCTGTTCGAAGGTCACCGGCTCCTCGGCCTCCGTCTGCCGCTCCAGAGCGGCTGTGTCCGAGCTGGAGAAAGCCGATGCAGTTGTTTCGGATGAACTCATTTTTAGGGAATTTTTAACAAAGACAACAATCTTCTACAGTCCACCAGATGCAATAAAATAAACAATGTTAAGATAGCGTCGATTAACGAGCTTAGCGTCAAACATGAAACGAGGAATGCGGAACACAGAGTGTTTTTTTCAATTACACTGCCCAACAGTGGAGTTCGTCAAACCGAAGCGTATATACCCTAGCAGCAGTAACAAAAATTAAATATCCTACATTTCGATTTCGATGGTTTAAAACAGTGAGGCTAAGTTGATTTTCCGATCATTCTTATGAGTGCTTTATAGTATAAAGCCGTGATTCTGAAATCGTTATATAGGACTATAGCTCTTAGTATATGGATAAATGTTAAACAACGAAGTTATAGTTTTATATTCCGTTTTTCCCGATTGTTCATATGGGAGCTATGATGTAGTATGCCGATCCGGCCCATTTAGACTCATTACTATCTGCAAAAAAGAGAAGACTTTTTGCTAAGTTTCATCCAAATAGCTTTGAAACTTTTTGGTTTGCATAGAAACGGACAGGACGGACGGACGGACAGATCAACTCGTCTGATGATAATAATGCCTTTATTTCGTAGTGTTAAAGAAAAAAGGACAACGCGGAAGACGCTTTTAAAGTCAAACTTTGTTTAAGACTAAATTCTCAAATGGAATTTATTAAAGCAAAGAGTAAATATTTCACAAACGAATATGATAAAACGTTCTAACGAACGGAATTGAATTCCTTGGAATAGGCGATGTTCGAACTTTCAGCATTGGTGCCGAACATCCCGGTTATTCCCATACTGGCAAGAATCTAAATAAGATACAAGCGATTAGCAAATCTCAATTTCAATTGTTGAAATCACCACGAACTTATGTATGTACATATGTTAACCGTGTAAAATTACCGAACTAAGTTCCGATTTGGACGATGTCCACAGGCAAATCCACAGCCACCTTCTTGTCCGACAAGATGAAGTTCGCAAAAGTGAGTTCCATCGGCTTTTTAATTAATGAAAATACTGCGCCATAAAAAATGAATTGGCATTCTTTTTCTGCTTTTTTTTTTATTTTTGTACTATCTTTATAACAAATGATATATTTTATAATTATATTTTAATTATAGGCATTAGAAATTTCCTTTCATGTTAAATTTGAACGCGCCAAACATATCGAAGGCTCAAACCTATTTAGCAGTGTGACCATAAAATTACGTTTGCTTGTTTGAATCATTTTCTGTTGAACCTCAACATAAAATTTGAATAACGATAGCTAAAAACATTAAACACTCATATACATTTAATTTAATTATTTTGGAATTGCTCAAGCTATCTTCTTTTCTGCCTCCAGCCCACATGATCAGTCTGATCTTGACCCAAATTTACGTTTGGAATCGCCTACCAACACTTGTTGCTTTCTCCATTTCACCCACCATCATTTCACCTAAATAGAGCATTGCCGAAAAATATGAAAAACCGAAATCTTCGCTGCATCGTTAGCAATTGTTATGAGAGTGGCCAGCAGGATAGTAGATCCATGTTCAAGTTTCCCATAAACCCAGTTATCAGGCAAAAGTGGATGGAGAACATCGGCCATTCGAAAGACATTAACTTGTTCAATAGTCGTGTATGTAGGCGTCATTTTGAAGCACAGTGTTTTGGCAAGACAAAAGTGTTTTCCTGGGCACTTCCAACGCTCTTTTTGGGTAGGTAAATCGAGAGAATGACCTTAAGTAGCTTTTTAAACAATTTTTCCCTATCGTTTTAGGTGAAAAAGAGATACCGCACCAGATCAGTAAACCGAGGAAAAAAACCCTTACCCGAAAATGTAGCGTCAGAAATTGCTCCTCACAATCTCCGCCAGAAAGATTGCATTTTTTTCCCACGGATCCCGAGTTACGAAAGGAGTGGATGGATATATGCCGCCTTAAGATGGACAATAAGTGGCTTTTCATCTGCGGCAGGCACTTCCGCAGCAGTTTTCTACCCAACAGCTTTGGAAACCTCAGAAAAGACGCGGTTCCAGAACTCTTTTTGGGGTTGGAAGGTGAAGATCCCCTGGGAAAGGGTCTTAAAAGTGAGAGATTGCATTCCAAGCGAACGAAAGTGTGTTCTAAGAGCGATGATTCGGGCATCGACGAGGAGAGCTGCAAGGAAAATAGGCCACATGAATCCTGCTCCAATTGCCTGGATCTTAAGCAGCAGTTATCAGCGGCACTCCTGCGAATTCAGCAGCTTGAGGAAAGGGCACATACCAATACGGACAGCGACGAGGAGGAAGAGCACATTTTCATGCTAATGAAATAGATACCATCCTGCCTTCATACCTTAAAGAAAATTTATTCTAGTGCATCACCAGCTCAAATTGAATCAACCGCCTGTTGGTGTCGTTGGGCAGGCGATATGGCATGGTGGCGGCCATGTTGGACAGGGCTTTGGCCCGCTGCCGGAGCTGCTGCATTTCAATCTGTTCCAACGAGCTCCCCACACCCGTTTTCAGCTGCTTATACTGCCGCTGGGCGATGTCCATGGCGGCCACAATAACGTCGGGCAGCACCTTAATCACCTCGCCACTGAGTCGCTTCACATTGGTCAGACACACATCCACATCGTTCGTCGTGTTGGGCATCAACTGGGTCCGTCGAAGCTGCTCCAAAGCGGCACTTAGATTCCCGTCGTGATAGAAGTTGAAGAAGGTGAGCAGATCCTGCAGCAACACAAAGCTGCTCTTCATTTTTGGCTCCACCTCGATGCTGTCACTGGCCAGCAGTTGAGAGAGTCTCTGGGCCTCCTGGCCGAGGCGCTCTCTTAACGAACCGCCGAGCGTGGGCAGATGCACCACCTGAGCCAGCAGAATGCAGATGTGCTTCAGAGCCAGGTTATATTTGCCGGCCATTTCGTAGAGTCGTGCTGAGATCTCAAAGTTGCCCAAAGAAGCCAGTTCGTCAGCCACCAGAGCGGCCATGGTGCTCGTGTTAAACTCCGAACAGTCGAATTGACGGAAAAGGCCACTGAAAGTATGGTAGACTTTAAACTTATGACTGATTCAAACGAAAATAAAACTGCCTCCTCACCTGTTAACCTCGTCTTGGTCAGTCGCCTGGCGCTGGCCGAATATCAGATCAAATATGGTCGTATCAAAAACTCCACTGTCCACCACCACATTGCACACGCACGCCATGAACATGTTCCTGCCCTTGGGATCTTTTAGACAGCGCAGCGTGTAGTAGTAATGCAAAGCCTCCGAGGTGTCCGTGCGCTCGAATCTCTGCACATATTGCCGAATTAGACGGGTTAGGTTGAGGCGTCGCAACGGCTGCGGATCCTTGATGTCAATTGATAGCAGGGGCTGGGACACACTGCGTGCCCCACCCAGAAGACCCAGCTCGTGCAGTGCTATGGCCATGTGCACGGCATGGACGCGGGTGTCATCCCGGCGGTAGAGAAACTCAATGGCGGCTTCAAACTGTCCAGTAAGTGCCAGTGTTTCGAAGTACAGATGCGGCTGCTGGCCGGCATTAAAGTATTTCTCACCGTATTTCTCGAGAATCAGCGACTGCAACTTTCCAAAATTGGCAGCGTCGCCGGGCTTCAGCATAGCCAGTCGAATCCACAAGAAGTCATCAATGGTCTTGGCCACCTCTCCATGAACTTCATTGACATCGCAGCCCAGAAGGATACAGTAAACGGCCTTCTTGTAGGCATCCGTGGAGTTGCGTATTTTGTTGGCATACTGCAGCCTCAGTTGGTTTTCAATCCGGGAATTTGTGTCGCCCGCATTTCGATCCGCCACCAGCTGTGCGAACTCCTCGTGGCTACTGCCCGCTTCGCGCAGGAACTCAACCGCCGTCTCAGGCGATCCACAGCGCAATCCATAGTAGACCAGGGGCCACAGCGGTCTTTCGCCAACCGTGTCCACCAGTCCAATGGTCTGCTGGGCACTGAAGCGGTGGCTCACGTAGGCCAGGACCAATTGATAACTATTGCTGGTATAGGAGCCGCTCACCTGGGAGCTCATAAACACCCGGTAGCGACGCTCCAGGTAGGATTTAGCGTGGCTAACAAACTCCGGCCGCTGCTGCCGGCTCTTGATGGGATCGCAGTGCAGAGGTTCGCTTATTTGAGTGACGCAGGCCAGCAGGGTCCACATGTCTAACAGCCGGCAGTCACCGAAGCTCTGGGACAACTGAGCAAACTTCTGCACGAGGTTGGGCCGGTTGCTACCCTTCAGCAGCAGTTCGTTGTAGTTCCGCAGTTCTTGGGCATAGACCAGTTCCAGGTGATCAAGGCAGGAACGCGGCGGGCAGTGTGGATTCAGGATGGTGGGTTCGGGCAGACGCTGCAGGTCGATAAAGTTCTGAGAGGGCGCTATCAGGGCGTCCAGTAGACGAGCCTTCTCCTGGTTCCAGGCGCTGTTCATGCTGGCCCACTTTTGTTTGCTTACTGAATCGCTGATCTGAGGATTCAGGAAGATGTCAGCGATGGTTTAGCCTGCCAATTTCTTACTCACGTTCTTGTTGGTGTCCTCGATCACGGAGAGGATGGCGTTTTCGCGCTCGATCTTTAGAAAAGTGCGCACATCCGTGTCCGCCTTTACGTCCAGTGGCTCGAAAGTTTTTCGGGCACTCAAAGCCTCCAGTTTCTGGTTCAGTTTGGGGAGGTCCACGCCTTTGGATCCCAGCAGTATGTGCCTAGTGAAGAAGGCGTATCTTACGCTCTGAACTCAATTTAGTTGGGACTCGTTTACTCACGCTTGGATCTCCTTGCCGCCGGTTTGGGTGACCCGGGAGTGGAGCTCCGTGGTGGCCTGCAGGACCTGCTGAAGCGTCCGCTCTACGGCTGGCAGCTCGCACTCCGCTTTTGCCTCATTGGTCAAGTTCTGGGCTCGCTGCAGCAGAGTGTTTAGGTCCATTTTCACAGTTAAATAAGTAATAATTTATACAAAGATAGCCGGCGTCAAACATAAAGTGTTATTAGATATTTGCGCCACAACTATGTAAATTAGAGATCGTACTATCGAGCGTCTTGGAAGTACAGTATTCTCTCTGAACAAATATTTTTTAAGTATTAAAAAAGTAGTATGCTGCCAGCTACTGTTGAAGTGAATCAAATTTATTACCCCCAGTAAATATTTAAAACATTCAAAATTGTTTTTAAAATATAAAGCAAATTATGATTTTTTAATAATTTCAAATAATTTATTACTATTTCGAGCCTTGTAATAAAATTTTTTCAAGGCATACGTTTCTTATTTCAGTCACGGAAAAAAAGATACATAATTAAAAAGTTAATTTTTTAACTTTAATAAAATATTTATAAATTTGGTTTTACAAAAAATGTTGCTTAGCGGTAAATAATATTTTCCTATTTCGAATCTAATTTTTGTTATCGATAGTTGCCCTGGTATGTGGATCACTTTCTCATCTCTAAAAACGTGCGCGATTTGTTTTTATAGTTGGATCCACTTGTTAGCTTGCATAAAATGGCTCTGTTGACAGAAAAGCGTTCGAAAAAAGAGTCAGCTCCGGCCACCGACAGTTCCCCGGAAGAATCCGATTCCGAGGGTAGTCAGAATTCTGGCAGCGAGGCGGAGGGCAACGCCGGCTGGGCGGATTCCATCCTGAAAGTCCTAAAGACCACCAAGCCAGAGACCCAAAACAAGACCGTGTTAGCTCGGGCCAAAAACAGCCAAGCAGCAGTGCGATTCCAGAAATCCGCGGCTGCAAAGAAGCCGGGATTCGACTTTGAAATCGAGAAAACAGAGGTTCAGGAGGAGGACGATGATGATGAGGATGAGAAGCCGGAGGCCTCTGCTCTGGATGCCACTCTGACCAAACAGCAGCGCAAGAACGTGCCCCTCCAGCTGCGGGTGAAGCCTAGTTTCCGGGACTTAGAACGCGAGCGAACACTCCGCAAAGTGGCCACCCGCGGAGTGGTGCAGTTCTTCAACGCCGTGCGCATCCAGCAGAAGGATCTGGAGCAGCAGTTGGAGGATGCGGGACCTCTGGACAGCCGGCAGGATGCAGTGCTCAACAACATTAACAAACGCAAGTTTCTAGATGTTCTGATGAGCGGCAAGCGGGCGAAATCCACAGCCATAGACAATGCAGTAAAGAAAGAGGAACAAGAAACGGATGAGGATGACGACGAGGATGTGGGATCCAGCGGCAAAAAGAAGTCTGAGTGGAGTGTTCTGCGCGAGGACTTCATGACCAACAAGAAAATCAAGCACTGGGACGAGGAAGACGACGACGACGAGGAGGGCAACAACGACGAAGCAGATGACAGTGACGATGATGTTGGGGCGGATTAGCTTTAGTTACCGAATAAATGTTAGCTTTTCAATTTTAAGACCTTTATTATATTGGGCTAGTTAATCATCTCTGCCTTCGAGGTCATGTAGATGGCCACGATCAGGCCAAACAGGCCGATGGCCGAGCCAAAGATCTCCACGATGAGGATCTTGACAAAGAGCGCCGAGTTGGCAGCATCCGCAAGAGCAGCTCCGGAACCCACAACGCCCACTGCCACGCCACAGGTCACGTTCACCAGTCCCGCGCAAAGACCTGCGCCAAAAACAGCGAATCCTGTGAACATGTTAGTCGAAATCACCGTCCTATCGGTGATCAGTCGCACGCTGCTGAACTGCTGCACGCAGCCGGAGAGCAGGATGGCAGTGATGAGGCCGTAGATGGCCACCGCCTCGCAGAAAATGACCGAAATCAGATTCTTGGTTTTGATGCGGGGCGATCGCACTCCGCCACCAGCCACGCTGCACCCAATCATGTAAATCCCCATGGCAGCGCCCAGAACAGACAGGGCGCAGGCGAGGAAGATTCCTAAGCCTGACCACAGGAAGGGATTCGAGGTGTACAGAGCCCAGCCGAGGCCCATTCGCTCCCCCGTTCCGGTCATCACGTTGGCCAGGACTATGCCACCCACAGCAAGTGTGGCGGCACCAAGCACGAACAGCACGAAAAAGATTCCAAACTTCATTATTCCAACTCTCACGTAAGAATCGTTCTTAGACTCGAAAGCTACTTTTTTTTTCTGATTGATTTAGCTAGTCAAAGCCCATTCGATTGCTTGATCGAAATTCAAAATCATTCCCATTTTGAGTCTTAGAAGTTAATTTTTCAAATCAAATATTGTTATTCCAACTAAAGTGGATAATATTCCGTTTTTAAAAAATGGTTTGGCGCTACTAATTCCTCAAAAATTAATTTGAAACTTGTTGACATAGTCGAAGTCCGCTTTTGCAAAAAACAATATTCGCTTAAAATTGTACATATTTGAAGTTATATCTTTTAACTCCCCTCAAAGAAGCGTTAACTTTTCTGTTCAGTATAATTATTAGTTAGGTATTTGATCTCTTCCATCTCTTGAGGCTAAATAAAACCAAACTTATAAAATACATCTCTGTATTTAGTTAGAAGATGAAATGATTACATAAGAACTTATGTATGTGTGCATCAATTCGTGAAAGTAATGAAATAATCGCAGATTAACGATTTGATTTGGCCACACGCTCCAGTTCGTCCTTCTTTTTGATGGCATACGAATTGGAAGACCCCTTGGCGGCGTTAATCAGCTCATCGGCCAGACATTCGGCCACCGTTTTGATGTTACGGAAAGCCGCCTCTCGTGCTCCAGTGCAAATTAGCCAAATTGCCTGTAATTAAAGAGTATCATAACATTTTTATTGAATACCTTTCGCATTGGTGTAATTACTGATTAGCAAATGTATATTCATTTAAAAATAAAAGTATTGTTGCAAAAAATAAGCTTAAAATACTATATTGTATTGTATGTATTACAAATATAGGTATAATTAAGATCTTTATTATCCAACTCGTAGTATAAATAATAGTATAAATGACTATAATAAAATCTTTAATGCTTATTTAGGAAGTTATATTTAGATCTTCAAATTTTATTGTATTCAATTTCAGTGAAATTTTTATTATTGTGGAAATTATAACATTTTGAGGAGATACAGAAATATATTTTAAATGGGGATTACATTTGGTTTTTGAATGTTTATAACTTCTTGATATTTTTCAGGTAAAAATGAAGTAGTAAAATTGTTGTCAATCTAAAATAGCTTGTGTTAGAAGTTATTAATATTATCACTGCAAAACAACAGTAATCTCCACTAAATATGTTAGCTTTAAATTCTTTGTGGATGAAAATTGTTATCCCTAAAAATATATATAAAACAAGAAAGGAAAACTAACTTCAGGCGGAGCCGAAGATTATATACCCTTGAAGAATATTCTGTAAGTTATGGCATTTCCGGTCGTTCAGTTATATGGCAGCTATAGTATATAGTCGGCCGATCCTTATGAAATTTGAGAAGTCGGATTGATTGGCCAAAAATAACACCCATAGATAATCCCAACTTCCTAACTTTACAAACACCAAAGTTATGGCATTTCAGATCAATCAGTTATATGGCGGCTATAGGATAAAGTCGGCCGATCCCGGCCGTTCCGACTTATATTAAATATTGTGTGCAAAGGAACGAAGGGTGCGTGCAAAGTTTCAATTCGATATCTTTAAATCTGAGAGACTAGTTCGCATAGAAACAGACAGGCGAACATGCTTATATCAACTCAGGACGCGATCCTGATCAAGAATATATATACTTTATAGGGTCGGAGATGTCTCCTTCACTGCGTTACACACTTTTGACCAAAAATATGTAAAATATGTTTTCGAATACAATTGCATAAACGGTGCTTTTTAAAGCTAATTACATACAAAGCAATGTAGATTAAGTTGTTTGGAAGAGAATACGGGTGATCTTGGATCTGTGACTACTAAAGGGGTTAGCCTTCTCACTTGTTTTCTCCGATCCGGATAGGAATATATATATATTCACCTGATTCACGCGCCTCAAGGGCGACACATCGACGGCCTGTCGGCGCACGGTGCCTGCGCGTCCGATGCGCGTAGAGTCCTCCCTCGGACCGGAGTTGACGATGGCGTTGACCGTGACCTGGAGCGGGTTCTCCGAGGTCAGCAGGTGGATGATCTCGAAGGCGTGCTTAACGATGCGACAGGCGAGGAGCTTCTTGCCGTTGCTGCGGCCCTTCATCATCAGACCACTGGTGAGGCGCTCCACGATGGGGCACTGCGCCTTGCGGAACCGCTTGGCCGCGTAGCGACCTGCCGAGTGCGGCAGGTAGCGGGCGAACTTCTCCTTCACGGCAATGTAGTCCTGCAGCGAGATGTCGCTGATCGAGATGTCGTCGCAGGCCCAGCGTCCAAAAAGCTTGATTTCCGGCCACTCTGTGGCCTGCTGGGCGACCATCGTGGTCGCGCCCTCCTCCTCCCAGATCTCCTCGTCCTGCGGCTGAGGCGGGAGCTGACCCGCCTCCTGGTTGTTGGACTCCACCACCTCCTCGGACATTTTGGGCCACTAAAATACAGCTAGAACTCGAAAAGCGTGCGACTTGGGAAGCGTTTTCCGCCGAAAGAAAGAGGATGCGAAAGAAAATGGAGAACGTCACTTTGAAAATGGCCGCCAAATGCAACTCTGTGGCGCCGGGCTGCCAACTCCTTGGCGATTTTTGGGCGGTAGTTCAAATTAAAAGCTCACTTTTACTATTTACTGATTTAATGTAGCCCGTAATTCAATTATATTTATTTTTGTGTTTTGTATTAATGTATACTTTGATTTATTTTGAAGATTATACCCATATATCGTGTAATTTAAGTAATAGTTTCGATGCCATTTTTAAACTTTTGCAGTAACACTTGATTTCCGAAAGACGAGGCGAACACGAATAAAAGTTTGTGCGATATTTAAAAGGATTTAAGCCAAGTCATCATAAGTATGTACATAAGTATAAACATTAGTAGGTATACTGTTGACACAATACCAGACCACCAGTTTAATTTAATTTTATTTATTTGTATATGTTTTTGTGTAATTTTATTTCCTTTATTAACGTATACTTTAATTTATTTGAAATATTATTTTAAAAATCGTGTAATTATAGTTATATTGCCTATGTCATTTTTAAACTCTTGCAGTTACACTTGCTTTCCGAAAGACGAGGCAAACGCGAATAACTTTCAGTGCGAGATTTAAGCGAAGTCATCATATATATGTAAATATAATGATTTGTGCAGCTGAAGTTGAGGTTTCCCTTACTGCTGACACAACAGAAGACCACCTATTCATGTTTCTCTCGCCATGAGTGTTTTTTATTATTAATTGAAGTATGCAAAGGCATTGCCTACACCGCCTTCAAAAATTAAAAATATTAAAAAAAAACTAGCTGCATTTGATTGGATAAATATTACCTAATTATAATTTTGGGATCTTCAGAAGGTATTTATAGAAAATTATAAAGATCATAAATATTTTTGACAAAAAAAAAGTTGTAGATAAGTGTTCGAAATGCCTGTTACTCACCGTTCTGTTAAAACTCATTTAAAATTGATAAAACACATAGATTATGTATATATATAAGTATGTATGTATATACGGAAGATGTATGTAATGCACTCAACCATTTAGCGCGTGCTTCTGATAAGCCATCATCGTATTTATTTTCTCACAATTGATAAACAAAACTTATATATTTTATTATTTGTTTTAATATGGAATACTTTCTATAATAATAATAATGCGACTGTGCATCTTTCTACAACTTCTGCCTTGAACAGTAGCCTGAAATATACAAGTTTTTCGTTTTGTGGTAGTTAATATAATACATTCTCAATTAGCCGTTGAAGAGCCAGTGTAGAAACAAACATAACAAACTACTTAAAATCATAAACGGACACACACACACGTTGTCTTTCGTTTGGCAAAATAATTATACAAACAAATCGCCGTCGTTTTCACACCGAGCACACTCCACAATCGATTGAGTGATGCTGAAGACTGCAAAGTGTGCGAGGCGTGAAAACCAACTGCTAACTTAACCAACTATCAACTTAATAAGTAACTAAAGTCCCAGTTTAAAGCGTTTCGACTGATCGGATTTCGGTTTGTGGGGAGTCTCCTGCAAGCTGTAACTGCATATAACGAGTTGTAATTTCCAAAAAATATGCAAGCACTGGTGTTGCGCGTGCTTGCTTCGGGATGGGGGAATGCCTTGGTGACTGATTCTTGTTCTTCGTGATGATGGGGGCGAAGGCTGCGGAGAAAAGTGATAATTAAATGGGTGATTCAAATATGTCATAGCACTCGAGGCTGGGCTCATAAAACGAGTAGATTTGGAAACCCTTTCGCTATCAATAAAATCATTACTATATACTTTTGATACTTCTTATTTTGGTTAATCCACTGACATTTTTTTAAAGCTTTTAAAAATGTATTTTCTTCGATAACATGAGAACTTTATAAACACTGCACCATTTGAAAAGGAAGGTTAGCACTAATTTAATGACCATATTGGCTTATTTTGCTTCTATACATCTTATCTTCTAAGTGATAACACATTATACAAATAAGATGTAATAATCACATTTCTAAACATAGTTGTTTTAATAGAACTCGTGTGAGATATCTCGACTACCAATTGTATTGTTTTTTAACTATTTGTATTTGGTTAAGAAATGTATGAACAATATGGGATTAATAAAAATAAAATGAAATTTACGTTTAGGTGCATTTCGTAAGTCTCAAGAACAACCCATTATGGCTTAGTAAACTGATCATTTTATAAAATTAAACTTTTTTTTTGATAAGTTAAATGGTTAAGCCCCGCTTTCTCATCAAGCTGAAAGCTCGTTTTTAATTAATAAGTTATTTGATTATTTGTTTTCTTTCCTATCGTGCTAGGCCTAACAGTAGTTGAGAGTTATTTAAGTAATAAAATAAAATGCAAGGCAAAGAACTAAGTCCTAGGACGCAACCTAAACATGATAAGTTAATTGCGTGCCAGTGAAATCAGTCCCTACTGCCAACTCTATTATCATGACCTTCGGTGTTGGACGATGATTCACACACTTACACTGGATGGCTGGCGACTTCGCCTACTCCTTGTCGCCCATCTTGGACTTGGAGGTCATGTAGATGCCCACGATGAGGCCGAAAAGACCGATGGCCGAGCCGAAGATCTCCACAATTAGGATCTTCACGAACAGGGCGGCATTGGCGGCGTCCGACAGGGCGGCTCCCGATCCCACGATGCCCACAGCGATGCCGCAGAAAAGGTTGACCAGTCCGACGGCGAGGCCGGCGCCGAAGATGAGGTAGCCGGAGAACCAGTTGGTATTCTGGATGGCCGCCTGCGACAGGGCCGTCTCCATCGAGAACTGCTCCAGCTGGCCGGACAGCACGATAGCGGTGATCAGGCCGTAGATGGCCACCGCCTCGCAGAAGATGACCGAAATCAGATTCTTGGTCTTGATGCGGGGCGCCTTCACGCCTCCGCCCACGATGCTGGTGCCCGTAGTGTGGATGCCCAGGGCGGCGCCCACGACGGACAGTGAGACGGAGAGCCCAATGCCAAGGCAGGCCCACATGTACGGGTTCGAGGAGGCCAGGAACCAGCCCACGCTCACCCGCTCGCCCTTGCCCGTAAGCACGAAGTACAGGGTCAGGATGGTGGCCACGGCGAGGAAGAGCCACAGGAACGTTTGGGACACCACGGTGCGTATTTGGGCCGCCATCTTGCTATTTCTTCACTGTCTGCGGATCGTGGGAGTGTTAGCACATCCGGATTTCCAACTTTTCCAGCTGACACTCACCGAATTGCAGGCGTAATTGTATTTTCTGTCGACAGGTGACTGCTCCGTGCGAAAAAAGAATCCACAATCACATGACGTACATTTTCTCTATCATAGGCTATCGAATAATCACGCCACTCGATAAGTGCGATAACACAACAGTGCGCAGCTATGCCCAGTTGGCTTTTTCCAAGCTGCATTGGTCTGCTATGGAAGATATACAAAGGAAGGTATGAAAGTTAAAGGCTTATAAAATATATAAATATGAACATATTTAAATTGGACAACAATGAAATTGATTGTTTTTACTTACTTCTCGAGTATTTAACCAGGGGTCATTACTAATTAAATTCGAATCGTGCTATTTTTTTTTTTTACTTAAGCGGGTTAGTTGTTAAGATATTTTACAAACTGAAAGAAAACAAATTTAAATAAGTGTTAGCTTGATAATATTAACATATTAACACACACATAATGTAAATTTAATTCTGTATTTTTATACATGAAGAATAACTTAAAAGTTAAAAATATGTTCTAGTTTTTTGGACATTTGTTAATAAATTTTTATCGATTTTTCGTAACTTTATAATCGCTTTATAAATTATTTTTTTGATTAGTATTTGACACTATCTCAATAGAGACTTTATTTTTAGCGGCTAAATATTCTATGGGATGCCACCCTAGCAAAAAAACGTAATGGACTCCAAATCCGAGACACCTTCCCTAGCAGCTGACTTAAAGCAAAGACGCACACCGATAACTTGACAATTGTATCGGAAAACTAGCAAAAGAATCGAATGTATTTTAATCTCGTTGGACTTGGCGGTTAAGATTCGAAAACCACTTTAAGGAAGCATTTAAAATAAAACAGGAATTATAGAAAATTATTGACATTTTTAAATTGGAAATTTTTGAAAATCTAATAATTTTTGGGAATTATATTTAAAATACGAAGTTTATTAATGGTATTGAAATTATTATACCTTTTTGGTTTTTTCGTTAAATCTTTTTTTCAACTTAAACACATTTTATAAGTTTTCTAAACAGTCAATTTCTTTAAAATGTAGATATTAATAAAAAATGTATATCTTTTTAATACAGTCATCAAATGCCATATAGTTTCTTATTCATTTTTATAGACAGTAGACACTTCAAATAGCTGCCTTTCTTCAAATGTAATTTTCTTGTTTTTACTTGGGTTGAAGAGATTTATCCTCTTTTAGTAATAAATGTTTGGCTGAGATAAGTAATATTTTTTATTTACGCTCATTAAATTTTCCCATATAAATGTTTATTCATTTGCTTTTGTTTTTTGTATGCATATCAGCAGTCGGAGGCCTTTTTGCAGTTCAGTGGCCACCGCCCGAGGAATTGTGCCTACGCGTGGAAAACTGTCCTGCCGGCAGCGACTTTTCCGACTCATTGAATTGGCCGGGGGAGCTCAGGCCAGGTCAAGATTTCGCCCTGGATGGGGGCACGTTTAACAGCAACCACGTGACGGGAGCGTAATCTAAAGCCACATCATCATTAAATATTTACACTACATTATAATTCCTGTTCCTTTCTTGCGTGGCGCGTGTCACATACACGTTTGCACTGGAAAAAAATTATTAAATTAAGTGTTAACTATTCAAATTTGGTAAGAATACATTTTTAAGATATTTATCTTTTACATATGTTAATTTATTTTAATTTTTTAAAATGCTACATAAATAAATCTCGGTTTTTCCGGTTATATCGCAAAGTAGGACATAGCGTTTAATAAATTTTTTTTTAGAAATTTGTCTATTGTACTTATTTTTTAGAGTGTAAATCAAGTCAGATAAAACCAGCGACAAAAAGAGGGCTTGAGGAAGAAAATGGCTTACAAGAAACGGAAAAAGTATGAGTCGGCGCGGGCGACACAACCGCAACATTCAATTAAACGTAATGTGTTGTTTGTTGTCCCTTGAAGGACAGGTTGGGCCCATCCACTTTTGGTCCCCACCCTTTTTATAAGACCCATTCCTTTCCAGGATAATAAATGTAAACTTTTCACTTGAAAAATTCACGACGCGCATAAAGAACAAATAAAATGAGACGTCTACGGATAAGGCAGAATTGCCATGGGTCTGGGTCAAGTCAAATATCACAAGAGAAGTCCATTAACCTGCGTCATTCTTCTCCTTGACTAACTTTTGCACGCGGCTTCTTTTTAGGTTTTTGTTTTTCGAAAAATAGAAATGGTGAATATTCACTAAAAAATCTTGCGATCAGTTGGTTCTGGCCAATTTTTAATGAGAAGTTGACAAACATCTTGATTTCTGGCCATGATAATTCCATATATAAGTTAAACAATGAAACAATGTTTATGTTTTGATAAGTGAAAAGTCAAAAACTGACAGAGGATTTTATATTGCAGGTTAAAGTGGTAAAAACCATATTTTTTGGATAGCTGTTCAAATCTTGCCCGCCTAGTTTTTTTATCCTTACATTTTAAAACGGATAACTATTATTATAAAATATAAATTAAAGTATTTAACAAAAATTTGCCAAGTTTAAGGTCGCTCCGCCTGCAAGAAGGCAACACTTTTGTGCCGCTTGACTGCGGAAAAAACACAACAATAAAGCATATGCATAGGCGCACCTTTTGTTCACCTGCCACCACTTGGCAACAACAACAACAACAGCTGCAGAATGAATTGTGGCAACAGAGTTTAGTTTTCTATAGACCGGAAGTTGGCCGGGCATATAAAAGGCCTTCCGCTGCTTCCCGGTGAAATGTTGCATTTCAAGCATGCCCCAGACATGAGTATCCAACAATATGCAAACCAGCAACCTCAACAGTCGTGCAACCACTGTTGGAGAAGCGTCTGAAGTAGCCCCGGGCACAATGAACTTCAAAAGAAAGCTGAGTTCCGACAGCCGCACTGGGTTTATGGAAGGCTAATTTTGAGAGTCATTCAGGAAAATAGTCAGAAGAGAAAGTTAGGAATAGCTCTGGTCTGTGTACTAAACGTACCTTTTATATACACATTTATTTTATTTTTTAAAATATCTAATTATTTTTCCAAATTACAGATATTTACAAAATGCTATTTTGAAACTTAAGAAAGAATTGTTAGGTAAAAAATAGTTTAATTAGAAAAGGAATAAATATATTTATACAATTTCTAAATATTAAGTCGATATGCCCGTATCAATATCAAAAAGATAATCAGTCCACTTACTTTTTTTTCTGTGTAAGTATACATTGCAGTTGCAGTATGTCCAATCTTTATTTAAAAAATGTTAATAGTAAAAAATATCTAAAGAACTTATTTTTCAATCGTCCAGCCTTTCACATTTTAAGCAGTAAGCTAACATTTAGGCGGTCCAGTAGAAAGGACCTGCTTCAGAGTGTGGACGTGGTTTTGTGCGAGAGTCCGGCACAAAAGGCTGTTCAGAATTGATTTCATTGTTAAGACATTTGGGCCGATTTGGAAACCACTGGGCAAAGTTCAAAGGGCGGACTGAAGCCAGGTGGTGCCGGTGGAAAATGGGACGAGCGGTGGTGAGGTGGAGCAATGCTGCAGTGAAATAAGCCGGCATCTTGGAGCTTCAGTCCCTGGCTTTTGATAAAGGAGGTCCATCTTAGGTTAAGTAGGCCTCCTTCCCCTTTGTGCCCTTTAATCTTATTTATTTGTTTGGTTATCCCCGAAAGCTAAAGCCAAACAAAATCTCGTTTAACCGTTCTTGATTTTATTTTTGATTCAACTTTAACTCCTTGTTTGAACAAATTGCATTGCTTTTATTTTATTTGAACTAAGTGGCCGTCGAACATTAATTTAATGTACTGTAATGTAATGTTCAATCCGTAACTTATGCAAATGAAATGGCAATTCACTGAAATTTAAACGGCCGATTGATTTTTTGCCATCTTTTTATTTATTTTGTTGCTGTTTTTACACGTGGCAAGTGCGGTGAGCTAATGAAATGCAGTTCATTGTATATATCGAGTTATAGGCAGAACACTTCGTAAAGAGATTTAAACATATGCTGGAAATTATAGTTACTTTTACCCTTTTACACATTTTTATGGTAATTGTGCAGATAATACAATCAACAACTACAATGATATATCTACTCAGCTATAATATATTTACTAATGGCCATTGCAGGAAAAACACATTTTTTATGAATTATTTTTAATAATTGTTGATTAAGTATAAAAAATAAAATGACCATTTGTGTGTGCCAAAAAAAGTTAATTTGTAATTGGAGAATTTTTTAATTTAAAAATTTAATTAGTATTAATTTAAAATATATTTATCCTGATAATTTGACTTACCGCATGGTCTATCAGAAAGTTTGTAAGTTTCAAGCCTCCAACAGAAGTTGCCAATTTGCAATAACCACTGTCAGAAATATTATGTACATTTTTGAGCGCCCATCTGCGCTTTGCTCTTCATTCATTTCATTACCTACAAAGGAGATGAATTAACGTGGCAGGGGTTTTCCTCAGAGGTTCAGTTAACTCTCGCATTGCTGAACAAAAACCCGCCACAGGCACTTGGCCAAAAAGTGACAAATTGTTTCAATTCAACAAAAGGCAAAGGAGCCAAAACAACAAAATGAGTAAGATGGCAAAAGCACAAAAAACAATAAAGCCTGCACAATAATGGCCTAGAACAAAGATAAGGGGAAGAAGAGAGGAGGAGTTAGGATGGAACTGAGCTTTGTAACCCTTTTCTGGGCTAGTCCCTCGCCGTTTATACACGGAATAAAAAATCATCTGATGATATTTGGAATTAAATTGTAAAAGAATTTTTAGCAAAATCTTTTATGATTTAAACATGCTAAATTTTAATTTTATGTTTAAAGTATATTAGAAAATCTTATAAAGGATTATTTAGTTACTTAGTTATTTTTAATACTATGTATATAAGATTGTTTATATTAGATCGGATTAATAATTCTTATTACTACTATTTAAATTGTATTAAATTCTTAAGGCAAACAAAAACTGGGTCAATATAGTATCCTTCAGTAATTGTATCTTATAAGTTGTAACCCAATATTTTTTATTTATTATAATTTATTATTCTAATAAATTTTTTGGAGTAAGGTATAATAAATATAATATTTCAAAATTTAATGAAATTAAAATACAAAACTGAAAATATTTGTAAATTGTGTTTCTTAGTGCAGCGAATTTTTCTCTAGTATTCTTTTCCGTTGTTCTTGACTCGTGTTTTCATTGTGTCATTAGCCGCCGTGTCCGTGTCCCTGCGCGTATCCTTTTTATCTGTTGTACATGACATTTTGGCCTTTCTCATAAGTCCCGGACAGGCAAGCATAAAGCCGGACAAAAGGTAGCACCTTCCCAAGAATGATGACGGCAATTTGCGGCTGATTCTTCTTGCTAAGCCTTTCCCTACTTTGCATCTCATTCTCTAGCATGTACAATTATCTTAATTTTATCTAAAAACAGGAACTGAAATTCTGGGGAATTTTTTTCGTTTACAAATTGGAATTCTCATCATCATTTGGCAATGCAGTTTTGGACACGCTCTGTTTTCTATCCAAGAACTGCACATTGGTTTTAGGGTCATGAAAATACTAAAAACAAAAAATAAAATTTTATTTATAATAACTATTATTTATTTATCCTACTGATCTAAGGGAAACGTATAGGCTTAATAAATGGAAAAATAATTTTCTTCATTTTTAATTTGTAATGATTAACTCTCGTTCTCCACTGTTCCTGCAATTGAAACTAAAAACTCTTAGAAGATTCAAACTGGCATGTCCGTATGCAAATTTCAAGCGAGTGATAAAAATTGACTCCTGCCCTGAAATGGAAATGCAGTTTGGAAAAGCAAATATTTCAGCGTAAGTAAACTACATTAGCAACAGGAGCGCGCACTCAGGGGCAGAGGGGGGATGTTGGGAAGGGGGAGGGCCCTAAAAAGAGTGGCAGCATGAGGATGAGCTAGTTGGCCCTTGGTTTATTTGCCCGTGCGTCAGGTGCAGTTCAGTCAGGTTCAGTTGAGCTTCATCCTTGGTTCCCAGCGCGCCACTCGTCCTTCTGCCACCTCAATTTCCCAACATTACCCATACGCCCCGTGAGCCGGTGCTCCGCTTCCTGTATTTGTATCTGTGCGGTTGACAGCTCTGCAGCTCTCGCTTCACTAACCATCGAGTGGAAGAGGGCTAGCCAAAAATATAAAATCGTTTTGCCTGAGGGCCAAGTTGCAAATGATAGAAAAGTTAATCTGATGTTTGTGCATACGCGATGCATTTTCTAAATGTAGCATTAGGTGAATAACGGCAATCAAACATTGAAGTCTTTTTTTTTTTTTTTTTTTTTTTTTTTTTTTTTTAAATATTATTTTTTATTCACTGGAATCTGTTCAGTGCCTTCTGAACTTAACCTAGCGTAATTAACGAGAAAGAAATTTTATGCATACATAGTAGCCTTAAATACTAAGTAACAATTATAACGAGTTTCAAAGTAACAATATAAGTGAGAATTTTATACGATCTTACGAGTAGGGAGATCAGTTGGATGTAGCTTCTTCAGCCGTCGGAGAGAAATTGGCTCAGCTAGGTCACTCGCTAGGGGGTTTGGATGTGCCACAATCCTGTCAGCGTAACGACTGCTGTGTATATTAATTTGGTCCCCGATAGGTAGTAGTCGAAAGTCCCTCTCGATGGCACTGTTTGTAACGTACCAGGGGAGCCCGGATGCTCGCCGAGCTGCACGTGATTGCACGACTCTGAGCCTCTCAAGCTGATGCTTAGAGGCAGTGCCCCATACTTGAATGGCGTACGTCCAAGTTGGCGTGATGATAGCTTTAATTAGCAGGGCCTTATTTGAAAAGTGCAATTTTTTCGAGCGCAGCAGCCAGTCAAGCTTTTGTTTGAAGTCTTTGTGAAATTAAATTACTTCAGTAAGTAAGTAAAAAGTACACAAATTTATGAATGTAAATCAGAGAAATACTTCGATTTTGTTTAAATCAAAGACTACCCATCAAATTTGTTTATTTTGTGATATTTATTTATAAGTTTTGGCATTTCAGCTTTCTTCGTTTTTGTGTCCGAGTCAATTATCAATGTAGGAGCTCCGAGAGCCAGGAGTCAGCACTCGGTATTATTATAATCTTATATTAATTATAGATTGTATTTCCTTGAAAAGTAAAGAAGGATAAACCACTATTTGAAACTATCGCAATGGATCAATATTAATCAAACCTAAAAACGATTGCCCAACTTTTCACGTTTCTCTAATTTGCTGAAAAGGTCCTTGCTCCGTTAGGCAAACATTTGTCTAAAATGTGGATTTATAAGTTAAATATTGGCTCAAGCCAGCAAGCCAGGTCCTGAGTAAGTGAGACAGATTGTCAACGAAATATACAGTCAGGAGCGGTGACAAACAAATGCGATTAAAACTTTAGTCAAAGACAAACAAACAAAAGTTTTAAAGACTTCTGGGACCACACCAAAGCAGCCGAGCAGAGCAACAAATTAATGAAATAGTTTTGATGACTTTTCACCCCTTTTCCCCGCATTTTCCCGAAATTCCCCATATCCGCCTCTCATGTGCAATGAGCGCAGCTCTGTGGGCAATTAATCGAAAGTGTTTGCTGCATAAATCAAGGCGACTTATCCATGCCGCCGAAAGTATGCAAAGTTATTTGCCAGCAAGGAATGCGGCATGCGCCGTAAGTTATGCTAACTATGCCACAAGGAGCATTTCCTCCTTACCTCCGCGTGTGTATATGTGTGTGTTCGTGAGGAGGGCATCGCAGTATGTGTTCGTTTGGGTAATCAGGCAGCAAGTAGGTCAGCGGCAATCAAAGCCAGAGACTCCACGAAATGGAAATCAAATTGTATTGTGCCCGTGTCTGCGGTTCGACTGGTGCCACAAGAAATTATTCCTGACTTCCACGCCACTGAATAGCAAGTATTTAATGCATCGCCTAAGTGTTGAAAAGACTTTACAAAATCCTATGGAAAGAAACACTACTGTAGATGTAATGTAAATAATTTTCATAATCAAACCTTTTACTTGAAAATCAATTTAAAAAAAAATTTAAAGAACGACTTTATGTCCTATTTTTATGATTCTATGCTTGTTTAGTAAATCGGAGCTATAATTTTATTCCATTACATGTTTGGATATTTTAAGCTCAGCTTGTTTATCATCCTCTTTGGGATGAAGTTTTTAATGAAATTTCGAATTTCCAAATTTATCCTGGCCTATCCTTTGGTCTCATTTCCCTTTCCTCTATCAAATTTAATGTCTAATTTCCAACAAATTGCCTCCGTCCCGAAGAATGTAACACTAAGTTTAACCCCAATAACATTTGCTTTTTATAGCAAAGCCGGCTCAGTTACACGCCCTAATGCCAATTCAATTTGACTGTTCCTAATTACTATAAAATATCGCGGATATTTAGCATTAATGAGGCCAGTGCGATGGGAGACGTAACCAATTCCCGATTCTCCCGCTCCGGAGAGAAGTTCCAGTACAAGTTTTAATTGAAATTTAAGCACTTAATTTGCCAAAAAGTTAAGAAAGGGAAACGGGAGGAGAACTCATTGATTCTGGTCGGTTCTGAGGGGCGGGGCGGACGAATTTGGGGGTTATAAATAGGTTACCGCTAAGGTGGTGACCCCAAAAGTGGCGGTCCTTTGCTGATGATGTCGTGCAATAATTTACACCGGTCATTTCTCTCCTTCTCTTTATTTATGTCCCGCAGATGTCACGTGTTCCTTTTGTTACTTTTGGACATCGGAATTCGGAAAGTGAGAGGCTTGGAGTCAGTGTTGCCAACGTAGTCAATTTTTATTATACCCGTTACTCGTAGAGTAAAAGGGTATATTGTATTCGTGCAAAAGTATGTAACAGGTAGAAGGAAGCGTTTCCGACCCTATAAAGTATATATATTCTTGTTCAGGATCACCAGCCGAGTCGATCTAGCCATGTCCGTCTGTCCGTCTGTCCGTCTGTCCGTCTGTCCGTCCGTATGAACGCTGAGATCTCGGAAACTATAAAAGCTAGAAGATTGGCATTTTGCATGCAGATTCTAGGAGTTCCTACGCAGCGCAAGTTTGTTTCAAAAAGGTGCCACGCCCCCTTTAACGCCCACAATCGCTTATATACGATTTTATTTAAATATAAATTTAAATATTTCGGAAAAGTAAAAATGCAGTTTTATTGTGTTTATCAATACCTATCGAAATGTAGAAGAAATTTTTCAAATCGGACCATTCGTTTAAAAGTTATGCGTGATCAAAGTTTCTATCTTCATCTCCCTCGCACTCCTTTTACCTGAGTAACGGGTATCTGATAGTCGGGGCACCCGACTATAGCGTTCTCTCTTGTTTTTTTTTTAAATTGTTCAACTTTTTAAAAATGTTAAACTTTTTTACTACAATATGCATTCATTTTTGATTTATTTAACATATAAAAAAAGTGTGATATGAATTTATTATAAAATATTTACTTAGTTTCATAATTAGCGAGACACCTTATTATATTATATTTATTGCAAAGCTGTAATACAATGTGTGCTTCCCTGTATTTTCACTTTTCTGGCTTATATTTGGCAACACTGACGGGATTTCTGGGCGTGTTCCTTTTGAATTGGTAGCCTTGAGTGAAATATGGCGAAAGTTCATGAGGAGACGACATCAAAATGATGATGATGCCTCCGAGTTGGGCGGCGGTGACAACATTGTCGACGTCTATTGCAATCAAGAATTTATGTTTTCAACGCGCAGTTTGTCTTCACAAGGAAGGTGGTCTTTCCCCCCTTGGGATTCTTAGCCATCCGGGTCCTGAGCTCTCCAGTTCCGGCTGAAAAGGGAATGGGTTTTCGGCTCTTGAATGCCTTCAGTTCGAGTTGGCTCGCTTGCTTGGTTAAACGCAATTTAGCTGCATTGCTCAAATTTCCGCTCCGCTATCGCGTTACCTTCTTCCACATCTTACCTTCATGCTGGCTTTTCATCTCCCTCTTTACCTCTATCTTTCCACTATATGTATTCGAATATCCTGCCGTGACTTGTAAGCCAAGATGTGCAAGAAGTCAGCTATAATATTTGAGTTGGGTTAGCTGGAATGCGTAGGTCAGGGTATCAACTGTTTACTTAATGTTTGGCCAATTTGGATCGAAGTTCATTATGAATTGTATTGACACGTGTGGGTGTAGTAAATAAAGCTATTTAACGACAGACAAATTTCCTTATAATAAAGAGCATGTAAAATTTGAACAAACGATGTTGGGTAATAATTGAAAAACTAAAACTTGTTATATATGAAAATATACATTTAATTTAAATCCATTTGACAGTCCCATCTTAATTAAGTACGTTTTTTTTTTAAATAAATTTAAATAAATTATTAAGATAATTTGGGGTGTTACAGAAATCACTAGACTTCGAAAATCACTTAGAAAGTTGTCTAAAAGTATGGAATTAAAAAAACTATTAACTTTGCATATTTCTCGACCCCTTTATAAGTAATTTGAGTACCTAGTCATTTCTTTAGAGACCTTGAGAAAGCAAACAAATATAATAGAAACTATCACTGTATTTATTAGGGCAGTTAGTTAACATTCCAAGAAAGCGATTTAGATAATTCATTAGCTTGCTTAAAGTTTCCCGGGAAACCAATTAGTAGCTACCCCGGGCAGATTGGACCCAATTCAAGACCATAAACTCTCGCCAGGCGCCTCGGGGTAGACAGGAGATTATGCAGCATATACGGAGGAAAAGCGGAGAGCATTTGACTGACATCCCGGTCGTATTTATGGTGGGGAGTCCGTCCGAAAAGGGCGGACTGGACGGCCATGTCAAGTGCAGTGACTGGAGGAAGGTGAACCCTCGTGGGCCAAGACGGCTACATTTTCGGCTGAACTCCGGACTGCGTGGGCTGTCTGACGATAAGAGGCACTTGTCTTGTCTGTAATGGATTATTCGACATTTTTCACATGTTCCTGCCCTGCGGTTAACGCTCAACACATCCCGAGCACTACACGTGGCAAAAATTAATTTACGCCCTATTCTCCCACACCCATTGCTTAAATAAACTGTTTCCAGTCTATTTTCGGGCTCTCCAACTAAATGTATTGTAAGGGAACGCTTGGAGCCGGCGACAGTCATGTCAGCCACCTATAAATAACGCCGGCCTGACATCAAATAATCATGGCGGTGTCGGCTGAGACTACATTTTGGAGCCCTGTGTAAAATATGGCAGTACTGGGAGAAGTTTTTGTGTTAAATATGCGTGAATTATAGTAAGAAGCTTACCCAGTCGCTTTCCCTTAAGACCTATTTTATTTGGGAGTTATTTGGGGTTTCCCAATTATGAAAGGTAATGCAATCACAGTGAAAAAATTGAAGTATACCTTAAAATTATATATGCTCGTAGTGATTGCAATGTATCACTTGTCACTAGTTCCACATCTTCAATTTTCTCTAAATATTGGTGTTTTCCCATTTAAAAGTGTCTCCGTTGATCCTTTGCCCGGAGTTCTGCCCCCTCTCCCCGCAGCAACTTTCTGCTTGGATTCTTTTGTTTGTGTTTGGGCTAACCGAAACACCAGAAAGAATTTTGCGATTTCCATGCACGTTTTGCATAGCAAAAGACGGAGCCAAAAACAACAGAACCCAAAATGGGAAAACTCTGGGTAAAGCGGGGGAAACGAGTGGCGGCAAAGGCAGCTGGAAATAAAACATCAATTTTTATGCGACAATTTATTGCGTTTCCTCCGCTTTTTGCCCTACCTTCAGCTTTCGGCGAGTGGCGAGCGTGTTGGGCACGTGTTCTTTATATTTTGGGCATACCTTCGGGCGTCTGATTACATAACAGAAAATGTCAATGTTTGTCAGCCGGCAGCTATTAGATTAGACAAGGTGGTTACCTGGAACCACGAACCTGGGTCCTGCGAATGGTTTCCCTGTTTCGGTTTCAGCTTCCCTTCCCATTTTCAAAATTTCCATACACAAAGATATATTTTCTTCACAAGCTCTAATATTTTGTTTTAAAAAACGGGTGTAGACATCTAACAACGATTTTTTAAGCATTAAAAATATATAATATTAGCTGAAGTGTGTTTCATTTATTAATAAAAATGCTATATGATATTTAACCTGATTTTGTAGACATTAAAACTATATAATATTAACTGTAGTTTGTTTAATTTATTACTAAAAATAATCTAGGCATCAAGAACATTTCTTGTAGATAGGGTTTTACACATCCAAAATAAAATGAGGCACACATATTTTTTCTCAGTGTGTTTATAGGGATTGGAAGATGGTAGATGGCAGCTTAGATGTGGCCCGTGTTGACTGTGTGCGAATTGTCTGCTAATCTTTACAAATTTGAGGTGCGCATTTGTTTACGAGCTCGCAATGGCAGCGTTGGAGCCATGACTTCTGGCTAATCTTAGGCTTTTTTGGTAGCTAGAGACGTACTAAGCCCTCTGAACCTCTGTGCCAGAAGTGCGGCAAATAAATAAAGTATCCGCCCTGTGATCGGCGGATTTTTGAACTACAACACGTAAACTTTGGGATTCTTTGACTGCATTGCGTTATAATTATAATTAAACATGTTTGCATGGTAATTATCTGTACTAAATTATTGACTTACCGTCGAAATTAGAGTATATCAGTCGTAAAACTAGATTGTTTGATAAACAAATCAATCGAAAATATATATGTATGTATGTAAATAAACTTAAATAAGTCTCTCACTGATTGCAGATTCTAACTCTATTCGATTTCATTTATTTATTGAATTTCATAATTGTGATTTCCACATCATATTCATTTCTCATTTAAGCCAATCAGTGAAACCTAATTTCACTCTTTAAAATCCCAGCCTCCATTCAACTGAACATGCAGCTCAATAAAACGGTTTGACCGTGCTTTTAGACCCATTCACTATGCATCGATATCGTTTTCAGGCAATTCGTGACGCAATCCGACTAGCCTTTAGTCCGACAATCCGCTTCCAAGCAGTTTGCACTCAGGCGCATTAGCAGCCACCCGTGGCCGCCCTTCAGTGCCATTTAGAATCGACAACAAAGCCCAAGCAGAAGCTTAATGAGCGAGCCAAACGCCTCTCAGCAATCAGCCATTGATCTGGTTTTGCACCCATCTGATATGCAATTAATTTGGCCATAAACCTACCACAAGTCGCTTTCAAGCATAAGACTTAATAATAGATTTAATAACGATTTTAAGTCGGAGGTGTGAAGCAGCAACTGCACTGGACAAATTAGTCTTTGACTTATGAAAATGACATAAATAAAACAATAAAAGTCGGAAATGCTTATAAAAATTTTATTAAATCATTTAGATTAAGAATTAAAATAATTACCAGGAAACTAAACTCAATTTAAATTTTATTTTTGGTTAGGTTCAAACTCATATACAAAACTACATTGTTAGGGTACTTGAAGATTGTACGGGTTCTATGTTTACAAATACAAATAAATAAGAGTAATCAAGAAAAAAAAATTGTGTACATCCGTCTTTCTTAAAATTCTGTCATTATTAAAATTATAAATTATTCAGTTTATTTCCCTAGTGTAATATACATGATATTTCTGCATTCCTTACTTGTTCAACATTTAATGCCTGATTAAACCTTTTGAAATATTCTGCACTCATTCCTTAACGCAAAATTCCTCAATCGCACGCAAAAGTGGAAATGCCAGAGATTCACTTTACCCTTTTCTTTTGTGCATTATTAATTTTCTTTGATAGCCAAATTTTTGTGGGTGGCCAAGGGTATAAAAAATAATGATTACAACTTCCTGACCAAAACGGGAGCGAAAATTCCGGGCTGCAGGCGTCGATAAATTAAGCTTTATGCGTGGCTAATAGAAAAGTGGCGGCCACCTGGGTGAGGCCCACATATGCAAATTGTTGTGGCACTCGCATACACACGCGCATTCAGGAATACATAAATTACATGCTTAAGCAACAAAGGGAAAAGGCAGAAAAAGTTTCATAAAAATGTGTAAAAAAATAAACTATTTTTCCAACGATTTGCATTGCATGAAAGGAACGCATAAAACGGAGCTAGGAGAACAGGTGGCGGACAAGGGGTTATAGGGATATTTAAATAAAAATGGGGAAATGCAAGAAGGCAAATGCCGGCTGCGTCTGTGTGCGACTTTTTAGCATAAACTTGAAGATCTCGGCGACGACAGGGCGTATGCGTAATGCAAGTGGCATAAAGGTTGCCCATATCTTTGTAACTAAGGGCACTTTCCGCCCTGCCTTTCTACCAGTCAACCTTTTGCTTTTATGAGGTGAGCCGTAAAATATGAAACGCTTTTAGCAGATGCTTTGAAAAGCGGAAGGGGTAACAATGGAACATTTTGATTAAGAGTGAAGTTTATACGAAAAATTGTGCCTTTTGTAAAAGATTTTTAATATAACATAATATCGAATGTTTATTGCTTTATCAACAGACTTTTTAATATTATGTCTTGCAAAGTTAAACTTTAAATTGCAATTAATTATTTGCTTAGCACAGATCAAATTAACTTTGAGAAGCGTTTTCCAATTGGGCACATTTTAAGGCATATTGACAACTCAACCTAAAGCTTTCTATTATCATATATATTTTTCTCTTTAATGGAATAAGTTTTTTAAATGTTTTGCATTTTTAAAAGTCACATCTCAACTGTTGAGAAAAAAAGTTGCCGTCCACTTAAAACGCACTTAATTTATTATTTATTCGAAAACTTCTTAATTCGAGTGTTATTGATTTTGTATACAGCTTAGTTTGTTAGTATTTTATATTAACGTTTTTTAGAATCTTCCTATCAAATTTTAATTGAGACTTACTTTAAAGCAATTAAGATGAACGAGGTTTGTTACTTTGTTGATTTAAATGCGCTTTGAAATTGAAATAAATATTGTTGAAGTGAGGCTTTTAAAATGCACGTGCAAATGAAGAGCACTGCAATTATATAAAGCGTGAAGTGAATTAAATAATAGAAAAGTGCTTCAGACACTTGTCTTTATTACATGGCTTTTAAATTGTTAAAGTGAGTACCCTTTCGTAAAGAAATACGCCTGGGAAGGTTTAAAGGCATAGATTTGGCCAGCTTTTGGTTGTGTCGGAGTTACTATGCAGCTTGCTTTGTCATGTGTCAAATTGCATCAGCCTGCCGGGCTGAGATTCCTGTCAGCTGCCTCGAGGTGCCACATCAATCAGGCTGCAACTGCTCACAACTGGACTCAAGGAGCCGAAGTAGAAGGACTGGAGGAACAGCTGCTGCCATTGTCTATTTGCCGGATTGCATTTTTCAGCAAACTTAATTAATTCTCCGGCTCAAGACGGGATCCATAATAACAGCAATAATAATAATGGGTCATGATGAGACAGCAGCAGCGGCAGTGGCCCATTGAATTGGTAAGGCCATAAATTGCATCGACCGTTTGATTTATGACCAATAGCCATGTGCAAGACATCCATAGCTCCGGATTCGTTGGCCACGGACTCCTCCTAATTTGGCACTTAAATGCAGCGACGTGCGTGGACCGCCGACTCACGGCCTGACTTATGTCCAAGTTTTCCCCAATCCCTTTTCCCTCAGGCCCTAGGTCCCGATTTTCCCCGCCTTTCCAACTGCTGCTGCTAGGCATATGCACACGTCCTCGCTAGCGATTCATATCACGCGCCGCAAAATGGCGTTACGTGTTTGCCGCCTCCGATACTCCTGTTACTCCGGAGTCCACCGCCTCATCACCATCTTCCAACTCCCGTGTGAATTAAGTGGATCAGTGATGGCAACACTCGACCGGAAAAGCTGCCGAGATAAAAGTTTATAGTTCAAGTTATTTGTAGTCTAAAGTCTTAATTATGGAAATTGTGTTTTCAACGGCTTTAATTATGGAAAAAAGGTTTCTTTAAAAATTCAAAACAATTAAAATATATTCTAAGGCCAAGTAAAAATTACCTAAATATTTTATATAATTCAAATTTTTGAAAATGGTAGAAATTGAGTGATTTCACCTGATAAATTCAAAAGTTATTAGCTTTAAATTTTTTAAAATAAATAGCTATGTCGGCAACGGTGGCTGTTGCTCATGCCCATCTTTTACCCCCTTTGAACCCCCTTTTTAACCGCTGCTCCTGTAATGCTGCCTGCTGGCGTATTCAATAATTGGCGCCTTTGGTTGTATGGGTTGCCCAGTTAGTGTGCGGGTGTTCATAGTTTGACGTGCCGCCGGAAAGGATGCTGCATTAAATTTCGCGCGTTACACATCAGCGCAGGCTCTACAAATTACTGCGAAAATTGATTCGCAGTCGAGGGGCAAAAAAAAACATCAGCTAACAAAAAAATCATTGATAGTTATGCCTGTGCGGCTTTTTCACACGTTCACTGCGTCTTGTTGTTGCTGTCGCTGGTGTTTTTGTGCAAATTTGTGCATTTTGCGCTGTTTAAAATGAATGCAGTTTATGATTTTTTTTAAAGAATATGAAGAGAACTCTACCCTTTTAAAATATTTGTTTGTTAATTACTGCATTTCTGTAAGCTTTACAAAAGAGTGTGGTGATAGTGTTTTATTACTATTTTTCTTTTTATTAAACTTTTATGTATTGTTTTAATTTTTATTTGATACATTTCAATAAGGACTTCCAGTTGTCAAATATTAATTTAAGAATTTCCGCAACATACATCATTAAGTAAAAATATTAAATTAATGGTACCAACACTTAAATGTTGTTTAATTTCCAAACAATACTAGTAAAGAGTATAACATTATTGAATAAAATGTACGGAAAATATTTTGAAATATAAACCAAACCATTGCTTTATTGGGCTCATTAAAACAATATATATTAAATATATTATTAATTTTCGGAAATGTGTTGTTATTTTTATTGGTTTTAAATATAATATTCATCTCTAAGTGGTTTTATTTAGATTTTTAAATTGCTCATGCTGGGGTGTCCTTATTTAATTTGCATCAAGCTAAATTTAGAATTCTACCCCGATTCCAATTTAGCTTCGTCAGCGTTACTTGCACTTTAATGAACCGCCAATTGCGCACTGTTCACTGCTCACTATTCCTCCAATTGGATTTCAGCTTTGGTTTTTCTCGTTGTTTTTTTTGCTCCTTACTTTTGCTGTTTTTTTGCCTTCTTATATTTTGCTCTTTTCTTCTTCACTCTAATTGAATTGTTCGCCGGTGCAATTTAATTTTTGTGCAAAGGCAAAAACAAAACATGCACTCGGTGGGGAAAGGGTAGGTACAATGGAAGGGAGGTCTAAACCGGTTCGCAGTCTTTTGCAAGGTCATACGGGGGGCAGGGCCGGGGGCATGGCAAGGGGGCCAGTTGCGGATGCAGAAGTAACAAGTGTTTTGGGCTGCCGGCAAAAAGGAAGCGGCAATGAGAAAAAACGTGAAAAGTAACAGATGCATGAAATGATCGCCCCAACAAGATGAAACAGTACCGTACAATAAATTTTAAGCAGGGTTCGTTTTAGAAGATGCATTTAACCTTAATTTATATACTATTAAGATATTACAAACCAATACACAAATATTTATTATATAGAATAAGTTTTAAAAAGACAACTAGTTTTAAAGTTATATTTACCTAAAAAAAGTGACAAAGTGAAAGTAAAAGGTTAAACAAATTGGAATCACTAAATGTTATAAAAATATATATATACGTTAACATTGATATATGTATTTTTATAATTGAAAACTTTGTAGGTGCTTGAACACCCAAATAACATAGGCTCTGAGAGGAATTAAATAAAATTTTTTGGGCTAAAAAGCAGAACGGAGTATACAATTTACTGAGAGCTGGACTGACCATAAATGTTTATTTTTATTAACGTAAACACTACATATGTTCTCAGCACCGAAATCATCGATCCGCTCACAGCACAGCCACCGCCTTTGCTCTCCATTCTCATGCCGTTCTTGTACACCAGGTATAAAATCAACCAAGAAAGTAAATGGTATTTATATTGTTATTATTATTGTTGTATTATTTAATATTAAATATTTTAAAATATAAATAAATATTTATTTTTATTTTAATGTCCAAAGAGGTATAATATTAAA
This sequence comes from Drosophila fuyamai, assembly GCA_018153365.1. NCBI lineage: Eukaryota > Metazoa > Arthropoda > Insecta > Diptera > Drosophilidae > Drosophila > Drosophila fuyamai. Next base: position 4,779,284 of record JAECXW010000116.1, on the reverse strand, counting down.
CTCTGCTTTTATTTGTTGCATGGCATTAAGTAAAAAAAATTAAATAAAAAAAACTTTAATAATTTAATTTTAATTTTTTTTTGTATGGGAAAGTACATATTTTTTCCGCTGGTCTAACCAAAGGGTTTAGAAAACGAAGACGAGAGCATAAAAAAGAAATAACAATGCGAACCAAAACATAACAAAGTGAAAATCGAAAGAGGAGGCTAATTAAAGAGATCGAAGGCAGAGAACGCCTTTTGAATGGCATCAGTTGAAATCGAAACGTCGTTGGGGAAGCAACGCTTTCAAGAAGCGGGAAAACATCAAGATATATACATATAAATAGTCAGTGGACCGCCGAGATCGGGCGGGGAAAACGACATTGACATTCAAGCGGGCGCGCTAATTGATCGATAAACCCCCCAACCCTAACGCCCGGGTCAAGTGCTCTCAATTGGAAGTGTCAGGAGGCAGCATGGGGCACCTGGTCCCGCTGCTGTTGATGTTTTTCGGTTTCGGAGCTCCATGGCCGGTTCTCGCCAGATCCGATAACCAAACCGCCTGTGGATCGCTGGAGATAAACGAGATTGCGGACTTTCGGAAAATGCAAAACTGTACGTACGTGGTGGGACACATACGACTGGCCCATGTGGACTTTACAGCCGGCAACTACAGCCTCGAATCGCTTGCCAGCAAGGTCTCCGAGATCAGCGATTACCTGATGGTGTATCGCTGCAGCGGACTGCTCACCCTCCAAACGATATTCCCCCGATTGCAGATCATTCGCGGTCAGGTCCAGCTCTTCGATCAGTACGCTCTGGTGGTCTACGAGAATCGCAATCTCAGGGAGCTGGGCCTGGTGGAACTGTTGCGTGTCCAGAAGGGCTTCATTCGCATCGAATCGAACCCCATGTTGTGCTTCGTGGAGACCATCGATTGGATGTACCTCATGGGCAACGCCACTGAACAGCACTATTCTCTTAAGGTGAATATGGAAAAGCTAATTTATTGCTAATGGGGTTATTTCTAGCCTGCATCATAACAAGAATGGAAGTTAACTTGAAAAAACTGAAAATGTATTTTTCAAATCGTACAAATTACTTAATTTAATTTGTTTATCTCGGGATAGCTAACTTCGGGCGGATCCGAAGTTGATATACCCTTGCAGAATATTCTGTAAATAATATTCTCCAAAATTATTCATATGATGCATTCTTAATACTAATAAAAATCCCAACTTCCTAACTTTAAAAACACCAAAGTTATGGCAATTTCAATCGTTCAGTTATATGGCAGCTATAGGATATAGTCGGCCGATCCCTATAAAATTTGGTAGGTCAGGTTGATTGGCTAAAAATAAAACCCATAGAAAATCCCATCTTCCTAACTTTAAAAAGACCAAAGTTATGGCATTTCCGATCGTTCAGTTATATGGCAGCTATAGGATATAGTCGGCCGATGCCGGCCGTTCCGACTTATATACTGCCTGCAAAGGAAAGAAGGGTTTCAATTCGATATCTTTTAAACTGAGAGACTAGTTTGCGTAGAAACAGACAGACGGACATACGGACAGACAGACGGACAGACGGACATGCTTATATCAACTCAGGAGGTGATCCTGATCAAGAATATATATATTTTATAGGGTCGGAGATGTTTCCTTCACTGCGTTGCACACTTTTGACCAAATTTTAATACCCTCTGCAAGGGTATAACAACTTAAGCCGTGAAAAACGAAATGGTTTGGAGTATTTTTCATATTCATTTTGCGATTCCTCTATGTCTTTTTGCAATAACAAGAAGATTGGCAAAATCGAATCGTCTGATGATCTCGATAAGAAAAGTATTATATACTATATAGATAATATGAATTGAATATTCATTGAAAGTCTTTTTCACTGCGTTGCTAACAAAAATACGTTAGTCCCTGCAAAGATATAAAAATAACAATAATGAAATACAGTTTTATAAATCCTTTACTACCGTTTGAACCCTAAGCTTTTAAATATCCAGCTCAAAATGATTAAAATTATTGTATTTAAATTGTTTAATGTTGTTGACTTTCCGTTTTATCAACAGCATAACAAGCCGCAGAGCCACTGTCCTTTGTGTGGTGGTCCTTTAGCAGATTTCGATTTCCTTAAGAACGCCTCGGAGCATTGCTGGAATCTTAATTCAACCCAGCTTCGTCCTCGGCCGCCTCGTTCCAAGGATTGCCCCTTGGCCTGTGGTATAAGTGGATGCGATAATGCCGGAATATGTTGTGACCACAACTGCGTTACTGGATGCTATGCACAAAATTGTTCACTGTGTGCAAATTACCAGGGAAAGAGTGGTTGTGTAAATCAATGTATCACCAGTTACGAAATAAACGGGAGACAGTGCATCAGCAAGAGAGAATGCAAGGATTTGGGAAGGATTCCCTTGGTACGTGGCTATCAGTGTGTGAAAAAATGTCCGGGGAATCAGAAGAAGATCCTGGATGCCAAGGGCATGATTCAATGTCAAGTGGAGTGTAAGGGCGATTTTCATGTTAAGAGTGCTGCCGACTTAGAAGACCTGCAGGACTGTTTAACCATAAATGGTTCTCTAACCATTGAGTTGACGAACATTAAGGGTATGTTTCGGAATCAAATATTTGATACTACATTAATTCAATATTTATATATATTTGTTAATACCTTAATTTAATTAAAAATCAATGATTTTTTAAATTTTTTTTGGCAGAGAAAATAGTAGAAGCTTTGGAAAATGCTTTAGTTAGTGTTAAAGAGATCACTGGCTACCTTAAAGTTATACACTCTGCCCAGCTCATGTCACTATCATTTCTTCAGAACTTAGATGTTATTCGAGGTGATATCCTGGTTGAAAACAAGTAAGTTAATTATGTCAATATTGTATTCTATTACATAGAAACACAAAATCGCATTTTTTATATTTCCACGAACGTACCACAATGTAGATTTTTTTTAGATTCGAAATCAAAGAGTACTAAATGATAATAAAAGTGTGTGACTTTAAATTAAGGCATACAACGAACAAAAATTAGTTTTTCTCTTAAAGATGCATTTTTTAAGTGCGAAAAATGTTGTGCACAATCAAAGATTAAAACTTTGACGGTAGGCTTAAAAGACCAAAGGTTTACTTTTTTGGTTTATAGATAAAACAAAAAAATTGTTTATTTTGTTGTTTGTATGAACCTTACCACCAAATGTTGTGAATTTTATTTTAAAACGTAATATTTGTTTAAGTTTTTATTTATGTCGATTTTAGATACGCCCTCTTCGTGGTTAATAACTACCATCTGGAGCACATCTGGCCCCCCAATCATCATGTGATCATCCAGAGCGGTATGCTCTTCTTCCACCTGAACCCCCGGCTGTGTTACGAAAAAATTCACCAATTGCAGAGCTCGCTGAAGAGCGGTGAAAATATATCTGTGGCAGATGTATCGCGCAATTCGAACGGTGAGCGCGTGATTTGTGGCGACGTAGTGCGGTCCCTGAAGCCCGTTGTAGAGGATTTGAATTCCACTGCGGTGCGCATTATCATGGACTATATGGACTGGGACGGCATGGAAACGCTGATAGGATATTCGTATTACTACAAGGTAGCCCCGCAGCAAAACGTGACTATGTACGATGGTCGGCATGGTTGCGGTCATGACAAGTGGGTGAGGTATTTTCGCAGTCCGGAGTTGATCTATAGCATTTCCTCCCATTACTTTGCAGCTGGCTCATGGATATTTCGCCAAATAAGAGCCGGCGTCACGTGATACGCAACCTAAAGCCCTATACACAGTATGCGTATTTCGTAAAGACCCTCACTCGTACCGATTACCATATTCAGATAGACGCCTACTCGAAAATCGCTTACTTCCAAACGCTGCCCGATAGGCCCAGTCCCGTGGTCCGGATCCACGGCAGCTCGGAGATCAGCTCCCAGATTGTGAGTCTTTAAATAATTTATAATTTCCTTTTAAAATAATCTCATTGCCTAACAGCTTCTTCACTGGTGGCCACCGAGTCGTCCAAACGGCATCATTAAGAAATATTTCTTGACCTATGAGAAGCAGAATGTAACCAAGGAGGCAAAGGAGAAAAATTATTTGAATTCCGTGTCCGCAAGTATCGCGGATTTTGATTGCGAGTGTGTGGATGTGTTACCCTACTATTCAGGTGCTCAACCGGATGACGAGGACTATTATGACAAGGATCAAATCACCTACGAAGATGCGTTACCCAATCTCATTTACTTCTCGTAAGTATAAATTTATTTTAATAAATTATAATACAAAAAACCGATTTCATTGACAGGCGGTATTCCGACAACCGCAGAAAGGAGTTCGACAAAGTGGTAGACTATGGGCATCTATTGACTATGAAGAAAAAGGAAGTGCCCACTACTCCAGCGCCGATCAATCCACTGCTCACAAATAAAACGGTGATAAAAAAGGCCGCTGAGAACTACGAAATGTTCCGCATGAAAAGCGAGATGAGGCATAAGGACATGCAGGACTTCGATCGGGAGAAGTGCAAGATCCGCCATGCCATGCCAAGGTGCCAGAACTCACATGCATCCGTGGTCCAGCAGGTGGAGGAAAAGTGCGTCGTTGAGGAGACCTTGAATGGCATTGAGCTGCCGGGCAATCAGCACTTCTACTACCTTTTCAATCTGGAACCTGCGACCTATTACCGGGTCACAGTGCGGGCCTGTGTCGATGGCGTGGTCAACGGGTGCTCCACTCCGGCGGAAGCCCTGGTCAAGACCACCAGCCTTCGGATGGAACGGTTAATGAAGGAAGTTTATGGTTGAAACTATCGAAACCCATTTGTATTATCTGGCAGGTGATAAATGCTAGCCCATATGACACTAGACTTGACGATGCAGGTGCAAATTTTTCATTCCCAACCTATTATATATTAAATTTAAAAATTTAACACTTTCTTAAATTTATGACACAATCAATCTAAAATTCTTCACTTTTTTCGTTTTCGACATATTATATTAAAAGTGGATTTGATAAAAGTGTAGTTTTTTTTAATTACATTTTTTATTACTTCTGGTTATGTTATAACCTTTATTTTTATACCGAGAACGAATGAGTTCTCGAAATTTCTAGTGACTTTTCTACCGTCTTATTATATGTAGAACTCAGGATATGTAAACGTGTTTCAAGCTTCCATTTTAGGGACGTGTCATATGGGATAAACTAAGTATTGTAAGTCCAATGACTGTAGTTGTTTTAATGTTCCTCGCAATGTATATTAAATGTGTAAATGCCAAACAAATCCTCAACAAGCGACAATATGTTTTCATCAATCTATTCTAATTTGACTTAGCAGCTCGTTGGGCTTAGTGGGAGGTCTTCAAAGTGTGGGTGGAAGCCCAAAACCGGTGGAAAGGAAAATCCCGCACTGACAGCGGTGATTTTTGAGATTCTCAACTTTACCCGGAAAGCGGTTACCTTGTTTGAGATTGGCTATGGCTTACGTCTAGGCCAAACTAACAGCAGCAGGCAGCATGGAAATGCCAACGCATGGCACTTAATATGCAAATATGCCACAAAAGAGCTTTAAACTTTAAAACACTGACAAAAACTAGAACTAATCCCCTCCAAACTGGGAGGAAAAGGGCAAGGAGCCGTTCGAGACGATGCTTCGAGTGGAGTCAAGTCGAGTACGTGTCATGTGTCGCCTTGTTTGTGGCCAACTTTTCGGCGCAGCTGGAAAAGTTCCATGAAAACGTGTCCCACTCAATGGGGGAAAACGGTTCGTGATTGACGCTGGGCCAAAACGATGGGCATGGAAATGCGGGGAAGGGTGGGCGTTCAGAGTGCCTGCAGAGGAAAAGGATTTCAATTCTGCCGCTGACACTGACGCGCAATTTAACTACCTCAGACGAACGCGAGGTCCCGAGCCAAGTACTTCAAGGGGTAACCCGTTGACTATCCCTTTTTTTCCTCTCAAGTCTGCACTGAAAAAAATAGTTCCCAGATCAAAAATAAAATTAAAAAATCGGAACTGTGAAACAATATCTTTTGCAAACTTTCCTAACTCAAAGACTATAAATCCAACCAGTTTTATTAGCAATAAAACTAAACTAATTCAAGAAATATTATTTTGGTTAGTTTTTAATTTACAGTACAATAATAATTATAATATTGAAATTTGTGTTATATTTTTGTGAAAGGAATATATTTTAATATTGTCAAAATTTGTAATGGAGTTAAATGCGTGTATTTTTTATTTGTTAAGAGAACTAAAATATAATAAATGACAATTTCTTTTTAAACTTAATGTTATTTATTAGTTATTTATTAATGTTATATTAGCTTTGTAATATTAAATCTATTATTTCATTTTCGACTAAGCTGTCGTTTTTTTCAGTGAAATTGTTACCTGCTGACTAACCTCATTCATTATACTGAGAGTATGACAAGCTTTGAACAACTAATCTCTTATTCAATATTTGATGTAGCCCACTTAAATCAACTGGCTGGACTTTAAGCGAAATGTGAGCCAACTGAAAACCACTTATCCCATATCCTTTAGCGCCATCTTTAAGTGCCTTCCTGTTGGTCCTCGGAGAAGGAGGGGAAGATATAGGGTTGTGAGGGAGCCTTTCCTAAACCAATTGTATTTCAATATTTCACTGTCTCCCCTTTGCCCTTACTGTTGCACCATTTTCGCGTTATTTCCGTAGACGTAGTCGCTGTTGTAGTAGCAGTCGTAGTTGTGGTTGTAGACGCAGTCCTTGCCGTGTATCCTCGTTATCCTTGCACTCGTTTGTTATCTATGCACTTGCCAGGGCAAGCACTTTGGGTGTGGTTCGGCGAAGTCAGTGCGTCAGATTCGCCGTCCCCCGTCTGTTCCCTAGTTCGTTCGTCATTCAGTCAGTCGGACAATATAACTGAGTGCTTCACGACATCTACCAGTGTTGTCCAATGCAGTACACAGAGCGGTTTTAGAAAAAACGATTCCAAAATATAATTGTATTTGAATAACCGATATCAGGAGTTAAGTTTTACTTAGAGATAAAATGTGATAGTTAATGTTTAGCCAGCTGAATAGTATGCAATTCATGTGTCGGCAGAACGCCTGCATAACATTTTCCCTTACTCACCAGATAGAAACGTGGTAGCTGGAAAGACTGAATTAGAATACCTTAACAAATTTTGGTTTATGGGCTGTATTTAATAAAATCTTGGTGATCAAATGGGAGATAAATGAAATAAAATTTCAACATCCATTTTTGGCTTGATAACCGCCAAGTTCGCATTTCTACTTTGCCACGTGTGTGCACTTCAATTGTCCTTGCCCCAACTGGAGAAACGAAAGTGTCGGCATCACCTTCACCATCGACGCATTAAACTCTGCGTTTTCGGATTTGAAACGGGTAGGTCTGTATATCCTGGGTTAGTGCGTTCAGTCTGGGAATGGTAATGGTAATGATGTGTACTAGTTTGGTTCGGAGGCATTGATATATACTGTACACTTTCGCCTTGTGAGCTTGTGCGAGTGTGTGTCTCCGGTGTGCCATAAATCTTTTTCCGAACTAGGGAAAATCTATTTAGAGTACATAAGGCAGTTCAACACATTCAAATTTAAAAATAAACTTTCATTCTCTTGAAACAGTACCTTATTTAAATCCCTCGTGATGTTAGTTTGATTTGACATATCCATTTAGACATAATTTAATTTTAAAGATAAGTAAATATTAAAACAGATATAAGCTCTTTAAGTTTTAATTTAATTTCACCATTATAATATAAAATACATAGGCAATATAATCGAAAATCCATTCCTTTTAATCTTTTACTTCAATCCAGTTGTCAAATCGACAAACAATAGTCAATGCATTCAATTCGAGGTCAAGGCATTTTGATGAAACATATTTGAAACCTTTTGATAATCCACCACCTCACCCATCTGCCCCATCTTTGGGTCACCAGTTCGTCAGCTTGAAAATGCACGACTCGCACACACAATTGTCCTTTTCAATGACCATTGCCATTGCTTTGTTATCCTGTCGTTTTGTCTGGCTTTAGTCACATTACAAATCCAATTGCCAATGCGAGATAAATGCGCTCGGATAATATGAACTGGCATGTGTGGGAAACGGTCACTTAGTCTACAAGGACATGCACTAAGTGACAGTCGGAGAGAAAGTGCGAAGCGAAAGGATATCGGGGATTGGTAACAGCTGATTTTAATTTTAGTTAAATGAAAATGTGCTGAGGCAGGAACCATGTTTATTGGTCAAGTCAGTTCGAGCACTCAAAGTCTATTCGACACGTCTTTTTGGTTTGCCCAATCCGTTTGTGCAACCATTTTTCTCTCTCGTTTCTAAAAATTGTTATTTAGAAGTATTAGGCTATTTATTTGTTAAACATGTTAAAATAACGTTTATGTATATGAATCCAGCTTGTTTAACTGTGATGATAATTTCTTATTTAAATTTTAAAAAAGGTCTTCTGTTCACTACTCTTAAAAATAAATATTGAAAAGTATTAAATTGCTATTTAATTTTAACAGAAGGTGGATTTATTTTAGAGTTATTAAAGCGTTAAAAATCTGTTTTAATTCTAAATTTCAGTGTGCTAATATTACAATTTTCTTTTCATTCAAGTACTTCTCTATATATGAGGCAAAACCAATAAAAGAGGCTCTGTCATTGCGTGGAATTTGGCATGACTGCTCGTCAAGGGTTGGTTGGGCTTGTTTGTGGCTTATAAATTATGTAAAACGCTGAAAATAGTTTTTACTCAGGCTGTAAACTTTCCCCTTGCAATTGTCTTTTTAAAAGTCAAGCATGAAACCAATCAGATGATAGATAGTTAGTTTTTTACTAATTGGTCCAGGAATAATTTAGCCCCGGCAAGCGTTTGTCAATTGGCTTTGAATAATTTACCACATCATTGACTTCACGACCCGCGTCGCCTAGTGTATGCGACATAAGTGAATTCAATTTGACGATTATTTTGGGTCATTATATATATAATTTTGTATGGATAGGCTTCAGGTCCTGGGCATTCCTCTCCGTTGGGCTCAACGGAGTCTAAAAATGAAAAGTCATTGCTCTAGTTTGTGCGATAAACGATTTTATGGTAGGGGACATGACAAGTGGAAAATTATGAATGGGGAATGCCGAACCGCCACTTATATTGCTTTTACGGGTTGGTTGAAAACAAGAGCTTTAGTTCTTTAACTTCTTAGAGAAATTAAAAAAGAAAAGTTTTAGACAAATATTTATACCTTCTGTTCAAAAGTTTGCAATGTTATAAACGAAACACTTTCTTCCCTATACTATAATATGTATTCGTGATCAGCTTCACAGAAAGAGTCGATCTAGACATGTCAGCCTGTCCGACCGTCCGTATGTTCGTTTGTCCGTATGTTCCTCCGCCCGTATGTTCGTTTCTATGTAAACTAGTATCTCATTTTGGAAGGAATTTGGATGAAACCATATCAAACTTTTTTTTTTATTGCAGGTTGTATATAAGTCGGATAGGACCGGACTATATCATAAAACTTGTCTTTAACATAAACGTGTATACTTCAGAATTATTTGATTAATATTAACAAAAAAGAAATATATACCCTTGCAAAATATTCTGTAAATTATATTATATTATTATAATAATAATATTATTATTATAAGCCACAGAAAATCCCAACTTCCTAACTTCACAAACATGGCATTTCCGATCAATCAGTTATATGGCGGCTAAGCGATATAGTCGGCCGATCCTTATGAAAATTTGTAGGTCGGATTGGTTGGCCAAATGTAAAACCCATAAAGAATCCCAACTTCCTAACTTTCAAAACACCAAAGTTATGGCATTTCGCATCATTCAGTTATATGGCACCTATAGGATATAGTCGTCACCAAAGTTATGGGATTTCCGATCAATCAGTTTTATGGCGGCTATAGGATATAGTCGGCCGATCCAGGCTGTATCGACTTATATTCTGCGTTAAAAGGAGCAAAGGGTGTGTGCAAAGTTTCAATTCGATATCTTTAAAACTGAGAGACTAATAGAAACAGACAGACGAACAGAAGGACATGCTTATATCAACTCAGGATGCGATCCTGATCAAGAATATATATACTTTATAGGGTCTGAGATGTCTCCTTCACTGCGTTGCACACTATTGACCGAAATTATAATACCATCTATAAAAATGAAATGAATGAACAGCATCACGAGGAGAGTCGATCTAACCATGTCCGTCTGTCCGTCTGTCCGTCTGTCCGTCCGTCCGTTTCTACGCAAACTAGTACCTTTAATGCTTAACTGCTTGAACTGCTTTCCCAAAAGTTGATTTTCTATTGCAGGTAGTATATAAGTCGGAACGAGCCGGATCGGGCGACTTATCATATAGCTTTAATTAAGTTAAAATCGGACAACAATATCATTTAGCTGGCATAAAAAACGATGGAAGGCATAGAAATCCAAACGTAGTCTATTTGGAAAAGCTGCAAGGGCATTTAATCTTCTGCTTGCCGAAGTTTGCTTCCTTTCGCGTTTTCTTTCTTTTTAATACCCGCAACGCAGACCCATTATGCGTTGTTTACCTTTTCGAACAAAAACAGAAAGAAAAACCATTGGCAAAACTTTGCTTTGTCTACCGCGCGTTCAATATTGAAAATTACTCCTTAATTAAGTGCTATGAACGCATTGGAAATGTCAATAAAGCGCTTTGCCCGAAAACCAATATCCTTTCGCACTTGTCGCAATTTCTCCCCTTTTCCCACCTGTGTTAGTGTCTGTCTGCAAATTTGAACAAAAACTGTTTCAATTGTTGCTGCGGCGCCATATTTGTCAGCCATTTGCGAATGTTTCTATACCGCCAAACCCACCCACCCATCCCACTACCACCCACTTGGATTGGTTTTTGTTCCATTTCCGTTATGGCAGGACGCATTCATTTTGGCGTCATCAAGGTTGCATGATGCGCTGGCAAAACGTGTCAACGGCACAACGATTCGTTCCGCCTGACAGTTGACAACTCCATCTGAAAGGTAAATCGATGGCCTGGAAGGGGGTTTTGGGGCTTGGGCGGACTTTGAGGGGCGGTATCGGTATGCGAGCGGCAACCCCTGTCGAAGCTGCTCAATAAAATGTCATTTAATGCTGCTCCGCGTGTCCCTGGCAGTACAGTAAATTCTGTAGGGGATATACCAAAGTTGATGAGCTAATGACGCTTGAATAGTTCGGAGAATTGACTATCTTTCCTGCCCGAAAAGCAGGAATACTTTTCGATTTTATTATTTTGACAAGAATCGAGTAAGTAGCTAAACAAATATCTTTTGAAATTGTGTAAGTATTTGTTACCTATTTACCTATAGACCTTTTAAGCAGAATCAACTGAAATACTGATTGAGTTAATTAATATTTCATATGACCTGAGATGTGATTAAACCATCATTTTGCATCCTTTCTGCTTTGTAGGGAGTAAGTTAGGAGTTCTTCGCTCTTCGTCTACTGCTGTTTAAATGCGTGTGTATGTTCGCAATTGGATGACGGCCGGGCGTAATTGGCTTGTAATTGAAAACTTTGCGGATAATTAATTGCTGAAAGCTGCCTCACGACATTTATATGGTTTTAGTTGTGGTTTGTCCTTGCCATTTGCTCTGATTTCCTCCAGCTTCTTTCCCATTCTCCTACGCTTCCTTTGAGTTCCCTTAGCTGCAATTGTAAGTTAATTAAGCGACAGCGTGTTATAAATAGCTTAAGTTTTCCTTTTTTGTGGGAGGGAAATTTTCAATAGTTGAACAAGTTAAAACGATTTGTTAAAATCAGGAGGTATAATATCCTAAAATACCTAATTAAAATAATTTTAAGGAATATTTTATTTAGGTACAAAATCTTAATTTCCTCACTTATTATTTTAAATAAATTCATTTATTCGAAATTTATATTTCTTTGCTCTGTTATATATTTATTAAGGTGTTAAATAGTTTAAGGTAAGGGGTCATGCCTCCGGCAAGGTTTAATTAATTTCATTTTCTCTTTCACTGGGGTCGCTGCCTTTGTTTCAATCAAAGAAATATTTTGCCTTTGTTAATGGCTTTATGGCAAACCCAAGGCAATGCCAGCATTAGTCTGGTCTCAGCATGGAAAGTTCATTTGTCAAAAGCTAATGGCAGCTGTATAATATTAATTAATGTATATTTAAACATCAACCAACATCAACCATTGACACGGTCGTAGTCGAAAGTCGAGTGCTAATGAATTCTTAATAAGTTTAATACACATTTCAAATGGCGCCGCAACGGGGGAAGTATAAGGTCGTTAACACCGGAGCAAAAGTAATTTGTCGACCCAATCGATCCACTTAGTCCACCCTCGTCCTCATTCCTGGCATATGTTTGTTGCCTCATCAGCAAGCGGACATGCATTGGCTCAAGCTATAAACAAAGTTCTTAATTTCCGCGCCACATAAAACTTATCTTCATTTGCTGGCCACTTCTTCCCTTCCTGGGTTCTCGATCCCCTGCGTTCTTGGGTCATAAAAATCACAACATAAGCTAAAAACTTTATGCTGAATGCAAACTGGCAAATGCAAGTTTCCTTTCCACTTTTTGCCCAATGCATTTTGCCATGACAGTACAGTGGCCTCAGAATTTTTTAAATTGTTTGAAGTTTTATTATAAAACTTACTTTTTATGGTAACTAAATAAATTTAACAAACGATAAAAAACAAAAATATTATAACAAATATCGATCAAATATATTTGTTTGCTGCAATTGATTCAAAGGAGTAATTTTAATTTAATTAATTGCAAATATTGCATTATTTTTGAATAGCATTTCCCTTTGATATCGGCTTATCGTTTCATGTAATGTATATCTACAGTAGCTAAACTAATTCTATGAAAAGCTATAGAAAAATTAAATTTAATTATAATAAATTGTGAGACACAGTGCCAAGTCTGTTGTCCTTCAGAAGCTAGTTGTAAGCAAAAGTTTTATGGCTGAGGTCGAATGCAGAAATATGTAGTCAAGGAGTGGGAACCGAAGCACCGGACCAGGGACTGGGTCTGGGACTGGGACTGCGATTGCTACTGGGACTGGTTCCTCCTCCAAGGCTGCTGCTGATGTTGTTGCATTATCTTAATGTTCATTAGGTTAAGTTTTTGTGCGTTTCCTCGCTGGATTCTGGCTGCTGTGCTGCGGCTGCTCATTTGTGCGCCAATCTCCCGTCGACATCCGGCGACGTCCTCAATCCACCAGCGACTTGCACTTCTGCTTCTACTTCATCTGTAAATGCAGATGAACGACTGTGGTCCGAATAAAGTGACCAGCACTTAATATTCTTTTGAAAATTATACACTTTTAAATAAGATATTTAGTATAATTTTATAACAATTGGTTTTAATTGATTAGAACTGAAAAATATTAATATTAAATAATATATATTATTCTCTTATCCGTACAGATTAATATTTATCATATCAATTTATAAATAATATTTATGTATAATGAAGTATTATTTTTAATTATATGTAATTATGCTAGTTACATATCTGAATGCGTTTACAAAAAACTAAATTACAAGACTTTTAATTTATTGTATAAGGCAATATTGTTTTGACCGCTGTTGTTGGCTAGAGCTAAGTTTGTTGGTGATGTTTTACAAACTTTGGCATTCTGTATCTTAGGCGAACTCGTCACAACTTTTGAGCCCAAACCATTATTTTTTTTCGTTCTGAGTTGAAATTTTATTTAGTTTGGGTTTCTTTCGTGATAGTTGTCTACCCTTGTGCTTATGTTTTAAGCCATTATTGGAGTGCTAGCCACTTTGAGACAAATATAAATTTAATTAAAAAATTCCTCAACTTCAAATTGTTGCTTGGCGCCATCAATTGAGCAGGATCAAGCACATTTCCAAACACTTTTATTATACAAACTCCAAATTGAAATTGGATTTGAATCAAATCGAAGACCCGATCGCCTTAGTGTTGCACTTGTTTCGCTCGTGACAGTTCATTAGTATCGTACATCCTGTCGGATTTGTCGCGATTTGACATTTTTATTATGGTTTGCTTTAGCAAGCGAAAGAAACATAAACAAGAAAGGAAAGCTAACTTCGGGCGGAGCTGAAGTTGAATATTCTGTAAATTTTATTGGTTGGCCAAAAACTGCGGCATTTCCAATCGTTCAATTATATGGCAGCTATAGGATATAGTCGGCCGATCCTTATGAAATGGTAGGTCAAATGGTAGGACTGGTTGGCCAAATATAAAAGCCATAAAAAATCCCAATTTCCTAACCTTAAAAACATCAAAGTTATGGCATTTCCGATCGTTCAGTTATATGGGAGCTATAAAATATAGCTATATATCCGATCCGGATCGTTCCGACTTATATACTGCCTGCAATAGAAAGACAACTTTTGGGAAAGTTTCAAGCAGATAGATTTAAGACTGAGGGACTAGTTTGCGTAGACGGACGGACGGGCAGACGGACATGGATAGATCTACTCTCCTGGTGATGCTGATGAAGAATATATATACTTTATAGGGTTGGAAACTACACTGCGTTGCAAACTTTTGACTGAAATTATAATACCCTCTGCAAGGGTATAAAAACTGTGTGAGTGAAAGCAAGCCCACAATAAAAATGGCAAATGAGAGGTGGGTGGCTCCTTTTGGCTTATTCTGCTCCTTTCTCTTTTTCGCCCTCTTTAGCTCATTGCTTATCTCCGCTGTAAAATCTACTGTGCATAAACACTCTATCAAAAAGGATATTTAAAAAATATAACAATTTTAACATTACCCAATTATATGAACCAATAAAATACATAACTAAAATAATAGCTTAAATTAAGTCTTGTAGAGTTAAACAAAATATTTGATATGCTGAACAAAATTATATTTATTTATTTTATCGCTGTCAAAATAATAATGATTTTGATCGGGATATAGATTCATAGATCGAAATAGAAAAAGGTTTAATGGATTTGGGAAGATACATATAAATAAAAGAGCATTCGAATTTTAGTGAATTCCAACAATTATATTTCTTTTCATGTTTTTCGTAGCTTTTCTCCGGCTTTAGCTTTATAATCAGCCAACCAGTCAACTCCCTGGCTGTATTTATTAAGTTTTTGCTGTTGTTTAGCTTTTGTTGCTTCTTTATTTTTTTATGTTGCTTGGTCTGACTTTGACACTCCTGATGTAGTTGCAGTGTTACTGCTGTGGGCAAAACTAATTTGTATAAAAGTGCAGGCGACTTTTATTTGAAGCGACACAAGGAAACTACTCCGACATTTGGCTAGAGATAATTGAATAAATTTCCCTTTGGAGGTGAGGGAGTCTCACCGAAGGGGACTTGAAGCCAAAGCGCTAATTGGTATTAGAAGTGTAAGAAGGTTCTTGGTCAAAGTGGAGTTTGTGGAACAGAAGAGTAGAAAAAAAAGTTGATTACAAAGTGAGCTGCAAGGTGAAAATTGGAATGAAATGAAATGGCAACGATGCCATGAAATTTCTCGACTGATTTGAAAAAAGTTCAGAAATGATTTCAAATTAGTACCGTTTTATTGTGAACTGGAAAAAACAAGCTAATCAAACCATTTTTTGATTTCACTGGTTAACTGTATTAATGGTGATTTTTAAATTCTAATAAATAATAAATAATTAATTCTTATTCTAACCTCAAAATTATTGTTTTCTGTTCTCTCAATGATGACGGGAAAACATGCATAAATTAAGTATGGTTTCATTGGCTAAACTGAGATTTGGTCAAGTTGAACAACCATTAAATTCAAGTAATACAATTTGTTCACAGCAAGTATCACCCTAAAATCCTGCCGAGGCTCGACTTTAAAGTATCTGAACATGAAAATGGCATTGGACATGTGTAGAACACCAGCCACAAAAAGGACTCAGGCACACCTCAAACTGGTTAACCTGGCAACAGCAACAGCAACAGCATTTGCAGATTCAAAGGCAACTGAAACTGGCTTTGTGCTCCTCTGGACCTCGACTCCATTGAAGGTAACCCCGAATGGCAAATGACACCGATACCAGCACCACATCTGGCAGCCGTCGCCTCTAGTTGTACCAATCAACAGCCGTGTCACTAGCAGGCCAAGCAGCAATACCACGGCCCTGGTCCAGAGGCTAAACGTTGCACTTTTATACGGCCACTGGTTTTTTTTTACTTTTTTTTATAGTAGGTATTTTATAAAAATGATTAAATACATATCTAATACAATTAAGCACATTTTTTAATTTAAAATTAAAATTCAATTTAAGTTAAATTAACTTTTGATTATTTGAAAACAACTTGTTGCAATCAAAAATCGTTAAAAATAATGTATTCAGAAAAAGATTTTAAATCAGATCCGAAGTTTATTTATTAATATTTAAGACTTTTAAACATGTTTATACTTGTTAGCTTACACAAAATTACTCTCAGTGTTGAGCACATCTCGAGCCAAAGAAAAATTGGGAAAAACTGCACAAAGGCAAATCGGAAACGGAAGTTGCATGTGGAAACGGTCGCAGAGTCCTTCCCAGAGCGGTTGCACACTGAGCTGCCTTCGTTTTCCCGCTGCACGATCCTTGCTCCTCTTGTTGGTCTGGTTCCTTCTATTCTGTCTGGCCGGGACTCTTGAATGGCTAACTGGAACTGACAGGTTTTGCCTTTTTGTGCCAAGTTCTCTACTCCCCCGCTTCAATGGGCTCTGTCTTTGGCTTGTCAATGCTGGCTGTCGTTTTCCCTTTATTTTGCCGTCTATAAAATGAGATTTTCAGTTTTTCGACATGCCGAATAATAGTTTACTCCATAATTCATTGGATTCTTGGGCTGGATTCATAGTGCCATCGCTGCTGGTCACTTAATATGTCAAAATTGGCTGCCGAAACGCAATAGTGAAATTAGCTTTTCTCCTTGGGGGCAACGCTAAACAATTAAATTGTGTGTCGCTTATAAATTTTGGATTTCCTGTCAACAGTGCCATAATGCTACTGATGTTGCTGGTCACAGGCGCACTGAAAATGGTGTTCTGTTTGCGTTTGGCACACTCGTCCACTGAATTTTACGCCCCGTTGGATTTCCCATCCCCTTGTAGGTTTACGCCCTCCTTCCTTTTCCCCTCTTCTGCAGTCTCCTACCACACCATTTTTGTTCCTTCCTCTTCAATAGGGTCATATACTCGCACATACGCACAACAGCCTTTTCAATAATTGTGCAACAACTGGAAACGATTATGCAATTCCATCATACCAAGAGAGACACACTGCCACATTGAGATTGGGTGTAAAAAAATAAAGTAAATGGAGACCATGAGGGACCTGGGAGAATTTCTGAATAAGGGGATACACTGCATGATGATCTGCTGTATTGTTACACACTTTTGACCACATTTTATATAAGGTATATATTTTCTACTAAAACGTTTTATCAATTAAGACTTATTTAACAATAAACTTGTACTTTTTTTAAGATAATTCGATTTTAACTAATTTTAATTTATGTTTTCAAAATACATTTTTGATTCCTGAAAACTAAACTTAACTTATACTTTCAGAACAAGCCAAATAAATTACACTGTCAAAGATGAGTTAGGACGAATAGTATAAAGAATATTCTATATTTATTGAAATTTTATTTTAAAAAACATTTAAGGGTATTCCAACCAACTTTCTGCTAAATGTTTGTAGTTTGTGTGTTGCTGAACTGTTGGAGATTGGGCCTGTAGCTGGGCCTCATTGTTATACGAGTATTGTATCTTTGCCTATACATCTGCTGAGCTGATATGGCATTTGGGAAAACGAGTTTTATTTCATTTGCGGGCTTTCCCTGATCCATATCCCCAGCCCAACTCATCCCATTGTATTGTATTCGAGTTCGGTTGGGCGTGGTGTGCATGTCTGGCTTTCATTTTGAGGTTATGCAAATTGTTATGCTGATATCATAATTAATTCGTTGGGGAAACAGGCCGGAAACAAATTGGGTTTTGAATGAGTTATTGTATTTTTGCGGTGTGCTGCATTTTTGTTCTCTCCCATATCCTTGTTGCCATAGCAATTTCGGTGGAAATTCTTTTATTTGATAACACACTTTTTGTGAGCTAACAACAGCATAGAGCAAAACACAAGCGACACATTTGGCCTCCGTTTTCTGTTCTCTTTTAATGAGTTTTTCCTCTATTGATTTAGTTTCGCTGCTTTCCAGTTTGGCTGTTTTATAGAGCTGGCTAACACCAGGAACTGCCAGAATTATAGTATCCCATAAAACGAGCCACAAAACTCGCCAAGAGCGAATCATCAGCGGGTCCTAAAAGTTGGATAACTCAACTTGTCTGTGGCTCAACCACAAATTATCAGCACTTTACTGTTGAGTTTCCTTAATGTTCATTGTTTACGGTTTCTTTTTATTCTTCTGGTATGGAAAATCTAGATGCTCGCAATAGTTCCTTGTTCCACTACTTGTTTTTCCCCGCAGCTGGGGCAAAAGGGAATGATAAATTAGCTGCATATTATAAATTCCTTTGAGTTGAGTTGTCACACATGCGATGCGATGGCTGCTGGAGGGCTCATGGAACTCATGGAGCTCATGGTTCATGGCTGCCAGCAATTGTCCGTGCATAAGTGTTCGTGTGAGGCGTAAGTAAGCCACATTTACATATGCCATGGGTGATTCCAGAAGTTTTCTATATGTCGAAAGCAGGAGCTAAGTTTCAACGCACAATAGTTTACAAAAAATACGGATGCTGATGCAGATTCCTAAAGGATTCGATTTTCTTGGAACATTCATTCAAAGTAATTAAATAATTACATATTTTTTATTTCGTAATTTTTAGCTTTAGTGTTTGAGAAAAAATATTGGAATGTAATGTTGTATTAGTGAATTATGTTTTAAAATTTTAAATTTTATAAACTAAAATAATGCTTTGACTAATTACTCCCGCATAATATCATTTTGGTTATTGGTTAGTTTCAAATTTTTTTTAGCAACTGGATGATATATGATGGGCAGCTACATATGTAATCTATTTAAATATTCTTCAACAACTGTTGAACCCACCATCGAAGCTGCAACAGTCGCGTTTCCCTGTGTCTCCGATTCGTGGCGCGTAACGTGGGCTGAGTTGAGTTGTTTGTTTGTAGGTGGATGCTGCCCGACTGCCTGGAGTGTGTTTCATTTTACCACCAAGGCCGTAAATACTCAAGCAACAACGGCAACAAAGCCCCCTTTGTCCCCCGACCATGAAGCGAGGCAATGGTGGTCAGGGGGCGCGGTTTTGGCCGCCTATGTGTGGTTGTTTCAGTTGTCGGTGGCGTATACGCAATGTGGCCGACATTTTGCCAAAGTGTTTGTGTAAACAAAGTTGTAGGCCATCTATTTGTTTGCCAGTTTGTTTATTGTCACCAGCACACCCAAACACACATGCTAAGCGTTTACCGAAGGCATTTCCTTTTCGGCCATTGTTTGGCTTACCTTAACCATTCTTTGTACACGGGTTCGTTATGCTTCCGTTTCCGTTTCCGCTTCCTTAACATTTTTTCGGCATTCGCCCTTGGAATGATCATTTTGATTGATGGCCAACGCATTTATATTGGGCATTTTGTTTGCTTTCTTTTTGCTGCTTCACACTCACATTCATTTATAGTATTCTCGGAATGGCTTGAACATACTGCGTATTGGTTCATTGCCTGCTCCACCTGATTATGCCCCACGGTCCATGTGACATTTATGTAATTGTATTGCCGCTGAGTGAATGAGCGAGTGAGTGATGGCTCAGCCCAGTTGGGGATCGTACCGACAAAATACCCGCATATGCTCAGAGTGTTTCATAACGTACCTAATGGCTTTCAATGGCTCTGAAAAGGGTTGAGGCAGGTGAAAAAGTTTTTGAGAAAGAGCGAGAGAAGGCGGTGGCTTCAAGTGATGATTATGTTCTCTAAGTTAAGAATATGCATAAGACATATAAATTTCGTGTGACTATTCCTACATTGTGTAATGAATAATAAGAATAAAAAAATATATATTAATGTTTTCTACGTGGCAGTCAGAGAATGACTTTATTAAATAAGATATAAATAAATTATTTTAGGTTATTTAGAAATAACAAGTCAGAATCAAGATCCAAATAGTTGGATAAATTTGAATGTGTATTTTTAGACTATATGTAAATTTCATGTTTATGTATATATTAATATATGTATATTCAATGAGCTACAAATAAACTAAAACTGCATATAAATGAATAAATAAATACAAATAAAAATAAAAAAATATAAATATAAATAAAAAAAAATTAAATAAATAAAATAACATTATTGAAAATTATGTGATATTTAAATAGTGTTTTTTTATACTTTTCATATTTATATATTTAACCTCTATTAGAAGTTATTGCATGTCTTGAATCAGTATTAAAGAATTATAATTTTTGCAGTCATTCTTAAACTTGCCTACTTTAACTTTTGCCAATTCAAGGTCACTATTTTCTTGGAAATGAGGGCACTCCATCAATGCCCTTTACCCTCATATTTGGGTGTTTCATCTGGCCCACTCTTTAATATGTGGTGTGTCTGTGTTTGGGATGCTCACATTTTGGTTTGGCTTGTTTGATTTCTATTATCCTTGAAAGAAGATGTCCTCTTTTGGCCAAGCTAAATATATGGCTTCTTTGTTTAGGAGCTGGCCGCATTTGTTTTCCTTGTGTCCTGTCTCATTCAATCTATTTTTTTTTCTCCAAAGCCGAGCCTTCTTTGTCTTGGCCTAGATTTGCTGGCGGAAAATTAATGTGGCAGGTTTCGGTGTCACCAAATGACGGGCACCCAATTTGTTTGAGTCTCGGACTGTGAGGATCAAGGTGAGCTCATGCCGCCTCTACCCTAAGTTTCTTTAAGTGGAAAAACAGGGAAAATGCACTTCGCTTTAACAATTAGAAGCGTCATTTTGCCGTTCCTTCCCCTCTCGTGGCGGTAATTTCAGCTAATTTGCTGGTACTCATAACATTTGAGAGCGTCGTAAAAGCAGAGGGGCTAGGAAAAGTGACGAGGTGGTTTTTAGTGGGGCCTGGAACCCCTACCGGATATTAGCGCAAACAAAATGCAACTCTTGAGCTGAAAAATTGCCGTAATGAACGAGCTGCCGAGTCCCCCTCATGTTCGCCCTAGAGGGTCGCAGAAATTGTTTAATTACTGCATATTCTTGCAGTGGATAGTGGCTGGGTGAACTGAAAAAAATATGACGTATATTCATTGCTTAAGTGTTTCCTTTCTATTGCAATCAAATATTTATACACTTAATTGATAAATCATAGTTCCATGTTCTTACCTTACCTTTTTATCTAGTTTTACTAAATAATGGGTGATTTTTTCAGTTTTTTGTTTCAGTGTGGGTTGGAATGGGAAGATGAAGAGTCAGCGGACATTGGCTTGACACATTTTCCAGCTCTTGCTCTGTGCACCGTTTTTCGGGTTGGCTGATTCTTAGCCTCAACTTTATCAACTCTACCAGCTGCCCTCCTTCTTTTCACCCTGTAAAACTCCCTACATTTCATTAATTTGCTATTAATTTGTATTTTCTTTGCAGTTGCTTTCTTCAGTCTTTTTTTCCCGTCGCATTATTTAACCTATTTGGGGGCTAATGAACTCACTGAAGGGTTCTTATTTACCCCTTTTTCCTGCCCGTCTCCTATTTTTCTCCCACCCACTTGACGTGGCCCAGACTGGCTTAGTTTTTGACGAAAAGCGCTGGAAAACAGCTTCGAGTGGCTGAAAAGTAGGCAATGATAAATTTGTTTGGGGAGCTGTGAAAGCTGCTTGAGTTTTTCGGTTAATTCAAATGACAAATGTGCCTGGGAATCAGGCAAGAGCACAGACATCGTTACCCAAATGATTGTTGACTCTACTCGAGTTCACTTTGCTGCAAATTGATTGGGACACACAAATGAAGATACAAATGGTTTTATGTCTGCTTTGGGTTTAAATTACAGTTTATAGGAGTGGTACTGTCTATCAGGGATATTAATTTATTTTACGAGCTTTTTCTGTGGCTTAAAAATATATTACAGTTTACAAGACTGTTCGATAAAATATTAAAACATCTTTAATAATCCCCTTGTATTTGGATGCTGGTTTTACCTTCTTTTCTTTTAGTAATTTTCTATAATTAAACATTTTAAAATTTATTATATTTAAAAACAAGAAAGGAAAGCTAACTTCGGGCGGAGCCGAAGTTGAAATACCCTTGCAGAATATTCCGATTTATATTCTCCAAACTTATTCATTTGATGCATTCTTAACACTCATAAAAAATCCCAACTTTCTAACTTTAAAAACACCAAAGTTATGGCATTTCCAATCGTTCAGTTAAGTGGCGGCTATAGGATATAGTCGGCCGATCCTTATGAAATTTGGTAGGTCAGATTGATTGGCCAAATATAAAAGCCATAGTAAATCCCAACTTCCTAACTTTACAAATCCCAAAGTTATGGCATTACCGATCAATCAGTTATATGGCAGCTATAAGTAATAGTCGGCCGATCCTTATGAAATTCGGTATGTCGGATTGATTGGCCAAAAATAAAACCCATAGAAAATCCCAACTTCTTATCTTTAAAAACACCAAAGTTATGGCTTTTCCGATCGTTCAGTTATATGGCAGCTATATGATATAGTCGCCCGATCCGGCTCGTTCCGACTTATATACTACCTGCAATAGAAAGACACGTTTTGCGAAAGTTTCAAGCAGATAGCTTTAAAACTGAGGGACTAGTTTGCGTAGAAACGGACGGACAGACGGACAGACGGACGGACAGACGGACATGGCTAGATCGACTCTCCTGGTGATGCTGATCAAGAATATATATACTTTATAGGGTCGGAAATGTCTCCTTCTCTGCGTTGCAAACTTTTGACTGAAATTATAATACCCTCTGCAAGGGTATAAAGATATATTTATAATACCCTCTGCAAGGGTATAAAGATATATTTATACCCTTGCAGAGGGTATTATAATTTCAGTCAAAAGTTTTCAACGCAGAGAAGGAGACATTTCCGACCCTATAAAGTATATATATTCTTGATCAGCATCACCAGGAGAGTCGATCTAGCGATGTCCGTCTGTCCGTCCGTCTGTCCGTCTGTCCGTCCGTTTCTACGCAACTAGTCCCTCAGTTTTAAAGCTATCTGCTTGAAACTTTCGCAAAACTTGTCTTTCTATTGCAGGTAGTATATAAGTCGGAACGAGCCGGATCGCGCGACTATATCATATAGCTGCCATATAACTGAACGATCGGAAAAGCCATAACTTTGGTGTTTTTAAAGATAAGAAGTTGGGATTTTCTATGGGTTTTATTTTTGGCCAATCAATCCGACATACCGAATTTCATAAGGATCGGCCGACTATTACTTATAGCTGCCATATAACTGATTGATCGGAAGTGCCATAACTTTGGTGTTTGTAAAGTTAAGAAGTTGGGATTTTCTATGGGTTTTATTTTTGGCCAATCAACCCGACATACCAAATTTCATAAGGATCGGCCGACTATATCCTATAGCTGCCATTTAACTGATTGATCGGAAATGCCATAACTTTGATGTGTCTAAAGTTAGGAAGTTGGGATTTTTTATGAGTATTAAGAATGCATCATATGAATAATTTTGGAGAGTATAATTTACAGAGTATTCTGCAAGGGTATATCAACTTCGGCACCGCCCGAAGTTAGCTTTCCTTTCTTGTTATTTGATTAAGATAACTATAGAACACGTTTTCTGTACAGTGGTTGACCTCTTTTACCTTTTCTATAAAGAATAACAACGCTGGGCCAGGAATTTTGACCTGAAAACAGATGACAGGCAACACAATTAATAATTGTCATGGCGTACCCTTAAGATTCCTACACCCACACCGAAAGATCGTAGCTTTTATTCTCCCCAGAAATCTCCAAGCGGGAGTTTAAAACTGTAATTAATGACAGGGAGGCTGAAGACAGCAACAGAATTGTCCATTTTACTAATCTGCAATACAAATACTTTATAAGCACACTAAGATGCCGAATTCCCTTCCCATTTCCCCTCATATCTATGAGCTGTATTTACGTATCTATGAGATTGCTTATTATTATGAACTGGCTTAAATTCCCCATCGCTACCCAGGAGCAATCATATTCAAATTAATTTACCTAATGTGTTGTGCAGTCATAAATTGTAAGGCCCAACCAGTAAACGACTGCCACTGGTTACTGCCACGATTTGCTGTTGGTTTTTTGCGCCCACTTTGGGATGGGACTGGGTGGCACCTTCACCTTGTAAACAAGATAATTATGGCAGCAACTATGACAGCGAGCTTCCTGTTCCTGGTGTCCCTGCCCCGAAAGTAAATTCATTTCCTGCCAGACAATTTTGACTGCTGCACGAAATGTTGACAATGTCCTGCTCCTGGAATCTGTGGGGAAAGGACCTTACAGCTTGGCATTTTGTGTATTGAGGACTGTGGCGCACTTAATGAGACTCGTACTGAGGTTTTGGGTCTTCGCCCCTCTATTTACTTGGCTTGTTAGCGCGGCATGAGTAAACAAGGTTTAGGTCCAGATTGCTGTCACAACGATGAGAATTTCCGAGATTCCTTTATCTTCTCGAATACTGTAAAGCCAGAGCTTGAGGTGTAAGTTTAAGTTCTAGCATAGTTTGGGGCTCAGATTGCAGTTATAATTATAATTAGGCCATCAAATGTTTACCATATTTGCCATTGCCTAGTGCTATATTTGCCACCACTTATTTGTATTCACTTTTCTTTTTCTTTTAATGGATAATGTCCTTAGTTATTTTTTAAATATTTGTATGGAAACATTAACTCCCACACTTGCTGCTGTTTTGACAGTTTATTATTTATGTAAATTATTTAAATGGTAATAATTTATTATACCCGTTACTCGTAGAGTAAAAGGGTATATTGTATTCGTGCAAAAGTATGTAACAGGTAGAAGGAAGCGTTTCCGACCCTATAAAGTATATATATTCTTGATCAGGGTCACTAGCCGAGTCGATATAGCCATGTCCGTCTGTCCGTCTGTCCGTCTGTCCGTCTGTCCGTCTGTCCGTCTGTCCGTCTGTCTGTCCGTATGAACGCTGAGATCTCGGAAACTATAAAAGCTAGAAGATTGGCATTTTGCATGCAGATTCTAGGAGTTCCTACGCAGCGCAAGTTTGTTTCAAAAGGGTGCCACGCCCCCTTTAACGCCCACAATCGCTTATATACGATTTTAAAAATTTAAATATTTCGGAAAAGTAAAAATGCAGTTTTATTGTGTTTATCAATACCTATCGAAATGTAGAAGAAATTTTTCAAATCGGACCATTCGTTAAAAAGTTATGCGTGATCAAAGTTTCTATCTCCATCTCCCTCGCACTCCCTTTACCTGAGTAACGGGTATCTGATAGTCGGGGCACCCGACTATAGCGTTCTCTCTTGTTTTAATAAAAAAACAAGAACGGAAGAAGCTCGGTAAGCCGAAGTTTATATACCCTATTCTATATTTTGATTTCAATGCTTAAAAACAATAATACTATATACACTGAAATTGTAAACATCTAATAATAATTTTTGATTTTGTGTACTTATCAAAAATAAATGTATTTAATAAATTATATTGAATATATTTAGGTCATTAAATAGGTGAATTACGACTAAGTCATTTTGGCCCCATAAATTGCAATGTGCGCATGGCTTATAAAGAAATTTAAAGAAATATTTGTTGTTTTTTCAAATATCTTGGAAATTCTTTCTGGCAGGGCTTAAATCAACGCTCAACTGACTTAAAATGCTAAACGAATTGGCCAAATCATATATCAGAGGCCAAAAAGTTAGCACGGAGCTGTCCTATGGGCTCATTGCAAATCATATTCATTTGAGCCTATTATTGGAAAAGTTACTTCGATAAGCTTTTGTTATGATGAGCCACAATGATGATGCGATGAGCCCTCGGAGATGCAAAGGCATCTTCGGATCTCCAGCCAAGTGCCCATTAATAAGTGGCATGCCGCGTTTGTTGTGTTATCAACTCTCCAATGGCCAACACGTGGCTACTACCCACTCCTTTTGGCCAAAAAATCGCAAAACTTTCTTGTAGATGTTGTTGTTTTTTGGCCTCTTCACATTGATGGAGTTATCGACAGCTTGAGCTCACCCACGCCCAAACAAAAAAAATATCAAACGCAAAAGTTTGTGCACACAAAGCGGCTTGGCGCTATGAGCACCGCTCTGCTGCTCCGTGGCACTATATCTCCTGGTCTATATCACATCTCCTGGCCAACATCCTCGCCTCGTGGAGCATTAGAGCGTAACACGTACGCCAAACTTATTGATTTTCAGCTCGGTCTGCGGCATGCAGTTTTTGCGGCTTTCGGCTTAGTTAGCGAATTATGAAAATATTTGCGCTGTGCCAACCGGAAGCAGTCCGTGATGAATCACCGGACCGAGGTGAGCGGGATGGCGGCGAGGATTCCCGGGATGAAGAATGAGTTGGGTGTGCCGGCAATTCAGAAATCTCTCGTGCGTGCCTCGCGTACCCACACATGAGTCCTTCAACCCGTTCACTCCGAATGGGACACGCTTCAATAGCAAATAAAAAATACAAATAAAATGTTGTTTACAGAAGTAGATAAGAACTCGCACATGGAATACCTCCTGAATATGTTTATGCGGAGGATAAAGCATTTTTATTTCAGCTCAAAATTAAAAACAAACATGAGACACCTTTCCTCTAAAATAAAAAATATCTTCACGCTATATTAATTTTAAAATAATAAAAAAAAAATTTTGATATACCGTTTCCAATAATATTTTTCATAGTATTCAAATTTATATTAAATATATGGTTTTCAATTTTGAAGCGATTTAGTTAATCCTTAAAATAGGTATATGACATATCTTCTTATACATTAAGGAAAGCGCTCACATAATAAATATTCCACAAATAATTGTAAGTCAAAAGAATCGATTAAAGTATTTTGTATTTAACTAATTTACCCCATTATTCTCCGCCACCTATTGTCAGACCTAAAAAGTGCTCGTAAAACCAAAAACCCTGAAAAACAAGAAATCCGAGCGTAAAACAAACTAGTAACATGTATAAAAAAATTGTTTTGCTGCTGTCAGAAAAAAATCAAAACAATACGTGTCCATTGAACGAGAGGCCACAAGAGTTCGACAGTTGGCATTGGAGTGGATCGAAATAGGTGGAGTTTTATAATGGGGGTGAAAGGAGGGAATAAACCTGCAGTAGTAGAGCCATTTATGTGTTAAAGTTGCGGCATTAAACTCAGTCCTACCAAGTTGGCAAAGGGTTAGGGCACTGGCCTGAGTTACCATAAAAAATGTTTGTAGTTCGCCTCGTTTTCCATATAAAACGAATTTGATGAATGATGTTATGTTGTTGCGCAACTTGGGGAGCATGTGTTTTGAGACTTTGGCCAGGAGCTAAGCAAATGGTTGGCTGTCAAGGAAGTGGAGGGGAATTTGGGTACCGGAGCTGGGGCTAAGTTGAGTCGAATGCCTGGATGCGCTGAGATTGTAAAAAGTCTTGCCTGGGACGTGTGGTTTAATGAACTGGAAAGTGGAACTCCAACTAAAAAACAAACGAGTGGAATATATATATTGGTATAAGAGAAAAATCTTAAGGAAAATAAACTCTTTAGAAGGTATCCCAGTATTTCTGATATTTTTAAGATATTAAAAAAAGGCTGATACGGAAAAAAACGTTAAATATTAGCTTAAATACAAGTTATTTTACATAATGTTTTATAATTAAATCGCATATATAAATGAATTATAATTGATCATATTTATTTAATAATTGTACGTTTTGTTTCACAAGCAATACGTACTCTAGAAGTGTTAAATTCTTCCAAGTTTGCGACACTTTCCATTGGTTTTTTGAGCGAGGTATCAGCATAAGGTTTTGAAACCGGTAACGAAGCGAAAATCGCCACACAGGACATTGTAGCGACCCTTTCGGTGCCTAAGCTCCGAGCGAATCCCTTGGAAATCCCGGCACATCTCCTAAGTGCGTTAAGGCCTTCTTTCTACTTTTTCTCGCAGGACACGGCTGTCAAGTTTTACACCGTTGGGTGCTAAAAATCATAAAATCAATGCGTCATAAAAAAGAACTCAGCCCGTGTGGGGCTAAAAAGAAATTGTTAGAGCTGCGTATTTTCGTTTTTATGGCTTTTCAATGCCCGCACACAGATACGCCCATGTGCTTACATCTGCACTGAAAA
Source organism: Drosophila fuyamai (assembly GCA_018153365.1). Lineage (NCBI taxonomy): Eukaryota > Metazoa > Arthropoda > Insecta > Diptera > Drosophilidae > Drosophila > Drosophila fuyamai. The sequence continues at coordinate 4,751,048 of JAECXW010000116.1, read as the reverse complement.
AATTAAATTAAGTTGGTGTGGGAAAGCAATTTAATCAGTGCCGGCTAAGTACTCGTCTCTGATTTCACACAATTATGCCTTTGGCTTGGCTGTCGCCGAAAACTAATTTCAGCCATTTCCGGTAAACAATCAGATGTTTGCTCAGCAGTAAAAACATTGAGCAGAACAACGCCAGCAAATATATAACAATAAAGTAAATTGCACAAAGTGAGCGAGATGGCATCACCAAGACGGAAAGGCTTCACGCTGTGAGAGGGAGAGAGAGAGAGAGAGGGATAGAGTGAGGAGCGGGGATGCCCCACTCGGAAATAATTAAATAAATGAAGCAGCTGCAGAAACATTGCTGAATTCCGCATCAGACAGTCAGACACCGACAAGATAGACATCCAGCCATCTCGGAGAAGAGTTGCCAGCTGGAGATGGTCTTAACTATCGCGGAGGTATTACTATTTATAGATTTTTTTTATTTAAAAAAAATGTAATACACTTATATTAATAAAATAAAATTTGAGTTGTATTTGTAGGTTTTGTAGTAAAAAATTTGTATTGGTTTTTCATATTTCCCTTACTAGAAAACCATTTACCATTATCAAAATTAGCTACTAAATTTTAATGTTGGCTAATGGTGCAATTATGCCGCCCGCAACATTTTACAACTAATTAATAAATAAATGTATAGCAAATAACTTCATTCTTTCGAATACATTCCCATCTCTACAATCCAGTGAAGCGTTTGAAACTTTTGCCTGGCGAATGGTGAAGATTTTTAAGCGACCGTGTTCCTGCCACCGTCGCCATGTAATTTGATTTGATGTTCTCTGCCGTTCCAGATACTGTACATATATTTTTTTTGTCGCTCCCTGGCATCCTACTTTGCACATTTCTGGCTCATTCTGTGTCGCCTAATGAATGACAGGCAGCAACAGCCGCCGCCGGCGACTCTGAAGGCGTTAGAAGAGGCGTCTAGAGCGGGAAAATGGGGGCAGATCTGGCTGAAAAGGGCCGCATAACTGCCATAATGCTGATGATAATGTGGATGATGTTAAAACGCGCGTGTTTCTCCTGCAATTGCTGTCATTCCGAAGTCATTTGTGGGCCGCCTTCATTCGCTCGTCTGCGTAGCGGAAAGTGTTGCCTACTTATTTGGATAGTGAAATTGGTAGAAGGTAAATCTAGGCGTGGCAGGTCGGTGGCACTTTTCAAGCTTGTTACGGACAAATTGGATTGTTGGATAAAAGATTTAATGGAAACTTGATTGTGAAATGCGTGATTTTCAGTACTCTTGGAGAGCAAAACCTTTAAGGATATCCCACACGATAATAATGTTAAGTTAATAAGTATTAAATAGAATCAAAAAGCAAAAGGTAGGATTAAATAAAGTCCCTAACCTAATTAGCTTGTTGTGTGTTTAATAATATAAGTAGAATTTGAAAAGGAAATTAAACAGATTTGTGAAATGGTTACTAACAATTTGCTTTTAATAAAAACTTGCAGAACAACATCGGTTACTTTTTATAAAATATATTTTGTTTTAACAGAATTGTGAACATAAATATTTGCTCGGCAAACTTTATAAAAAATGCATCACTGTGTTGTTTACGATTTCCGAGGGTAGCCAAACAACTAATATGAGCTTAATAAATTACAATGCCATACTGTGCAATTCAATTTGCTTTGTCTACCAAATAAAGTTTTTGATCGATTGCAGCTGTTGTTTATTTTCCATACGAGTATTCAGTAATAAAGTCACCAATTTTCCTATGTGCTAAGCTGAACGAGTCATAAGCTCTGGCCGAACCATTATTTAAACAAAATAATTCAACACAATTGGCCGAACCGAACAGAAAGAGTGCTAAGCCCTTCGCCCTTTGCATTGAACCCCGACCCGACACGTTTGGCACTTGAATAAATGCAAACAAATAATAAAATGGTTATAAATGCACTTTATACAAATATTTTACATGCCAACATAACAACCAAAGTTCCATGCCAGACCACGCCCCTCCCACACAACGCCCCCTTCCCGCAGAACAAACCAGAACAGCACAAGCAAAACATCATCATCAAAAGCTGAGCAGAAACAGAAGCAGCGAAAAAAAAATAAACAAATAAAATATAGAAAAAATCATGCAGCAATAAAAAGGGGAGAGGTCTGCAGCAAATACCACGACAGTCGAATCCATAAAAAGTTATGAAAACGTGTAAAAGGGAACCGCTTTGACTGGCAGCAAATGGAGTCGATGGTGAAATAGGGGGACGAACCGCAGGGAACGGGGCCTTCGAGTTGTTAGCCATGTTGGAGTGTTGGCGATGCCAAATAGATACATTCTGAGCTGCATTCTAAGGGGAAAACCAGGTGAAACAACACAACAGTGTTGTGTGCTTAGTGACCCAAAGTGAACCGAATTTACAAAACAAAACCTTGGTTATTCAACAAGGCAAAAATAGAGATGGAAATGAAGGAACATAACTATAACATAACATATTGTAAATAATCTGGATAATAAAAGCACTTAATATTTTCCAAACTAAATAGAAAATATATCATAAATTGGTATGGACAAATCAATTTATGTTTGTAAGTGGGTTTCTCTATTTATTTTGCACTTGACACTTTCAATAAAAAATGATGATGATTTTGAATTGTGTTTTGCTTTATTAGATAAAAAGCAAAACCATTAATTAGATAATTATCTCATTTATCAGTACTAATTTATGAAATTAACGATACTGAACAAATTATTATAAACAAATAATAATCATTTTTCATAAGTTTATTAATCGTAAAAAAAACATTAATTACGAAGCTGTCAAATCATATGGATGGATGCATTTTCCACACTGAAATATTACCGATAATTCTGTTCAATTAGATGCCTAATAGTTCATTATTTATTGATGTTAAACTCACTTCATCTGTGATAAAGTAGAAAACGTATGAAGCTTAAGTCTCACACCGACTTCCTTTTCAAATAAAACAATTTAATTTAATCTCAAACAGTTTTTTTTTATATCGCTTTCCCAACATAAGCTTTCCTCCCCCCAACCATATGGTATATTCCCCGGGTCAACTTTTCTTTGTTTGGCTTTGTTTTTGTTTCTGTTTGTATTATTTGTGTATTTCTGCTGGCAAATAAAGTTTCCTGCCATTTTTTTTGTTGAACACTTTTCTTTGTCTACGCCTAGCGACAGAAATGAATTTATTTCGGATTGTTTTCAGAACTTAAACACTCTTAATTTAAGCACAGAGAAACGTCTTCATTTTTGTTGCTGAAATTAGCGCAAAAGTTGAGAGTTTATTATACTTATGTGCCTGGGAGCCAACAACTGAAGACATTCCTTGGAGAAAATTCAGACTTGGAGAAGTTATGGGAGTCACAAGTTTAGCTAAGATACAACTTAGCTTACACTTTTGGGAGGACAACAATGCGTTATTTCTGAGTTGCATGTGAATATTTATTGTATTACGTGAGAGTATTTTTTTTAAATATAAAAGCCATTATTAAGTCTTTTGTTTTTAATGTTTTAAAGAAGTTTAAAATGACTTCTTGAAGTTTACACCTACATACTATTAACTTACATAAATTTGGTAAGCACAAAAAACGAACAAACATTGTGAACTGAAAAATCTGAAGAAAAAATATACCCCACCTCCCAAAATATCTATACGACTCAAGTTACTTTGGTGGCTTTGAGTTAAGTTGCCAAAAATCTGTTAGCAGACACTTACAAGTCTGAGCCAGGACAATTCCACAGACTGTCTGCCACAAGTGAACTTATTTGCTGTTGTCGACGTCATTAGCCGCATTTGTCTGAAATTAAGTTGAGTTTATGACACGGGCAACAAAAAATTGGAGGGCGACAATCGAATTTTTCGTTCACTTGGCTTTGTCTTTTCCTTGGGCTGTTTTGTGGCTTCCCCATTATGGATTTTATTATCATCAATATGGCATGTTACTCGTATCCTATATCTTTATATTGTATGCCATGTGAAGCAATTAATTTGGCTTGTGTTTTTATTTGTCCTCTTTTTAAGTGGTTTTACTTGTCTTTCCTTGGTGTCTCTTGGTGTCTATATTTTATTCCGGGGATTCTCCCTTCAGAACTGTCGTTTTTCATGGTTCTGATTTTATGACAGCGACAGCTTGAGACAAATAAAGGATGTACAATTGTATCGCCCTCCGTTCATTAGGTTTTCGTAACTAAGTCTAAGTGCTGGGTCTGTTTGTGCACTTTGTTCTTGCGGTCGCTTGAACTTTATGACAAAATAATGGGGCTCATTAAAGGCCTTCGTTGGACGATGTCTGGTAAATTCCGCGGGTAAACAAGACTTGGTGCTTAATGGTTTGTTTAAGGGCTTTTCGCTGGGTGAGTGCTTCACTGATCACTGACTGGTTTTGGATACTTTGAAATATAATATTTGACTTGCAGTTTGATTCACTTAAAATAATGATGGCACAATGTTTTCACTCTGATAATTACTGTCCAATATTTAAACTTCAAGCACACTTTGAGTGCTCTAAAAATGTATATGGTTTCTATACTGCCAATAGTTGGTACATATTTAGAGAACAGGAGGTATTCCTGCCAAAAATAATTTGACGAAGTCTCATATAGCAAACTAGCTTAAAATATTTCAAAAAAAGTTAGCTTTTATGTTAGAAAAATATTGAAGCACAATATTTTTCGTAACTCACTACTCTGTTGAATAGTTTTTTGTGTATGTGGGTGTTTCCTACATAAAAAGTTCTCCATTTGGCGAATGAAAATCGATGGAGGCATCGTATTTCATGTGTTCTTTTGTCTTGTTTGTATTTTTTCTTTGTTTGTATTTGCTTTCCCCCTGAAAATGAAAAATAAACAAATTTCCTAATGACAATTCGCAGAGGAGCATCGCATCACGAGAGAGTAAATTGATATTGATGCCGAGTGTTGTAGCAAATTTAAGGGGCGTGAACTTTTTTAACTCGATGACCTTAAAGTTCGTCTGAAAATACAATTTTTAAGCTCATTTCTTTTCACTTTTATATCTGGTTGAGTGTGGCCTACTTTAGAGCTTCCTTCCGGTTGAACTCAGCTTATCTCTTCCGATGTGGCCAACTCTCTAGACAGCTTTCTTAACCAATCAAGTTCTTCCTGCCTGGCCTAGAAAGCTTATTACCCAACCCATTCACCTTGCCTCACTCACCTTTGCAACTATGCCATATAATCGCATTTGCATATTGTTTTGTTTTTCCACTCGGCCCTTTGTTTTATTTCGCCACCCAACTTTTGGTTTATTTCCATTTAATTTTCTTGTTGTTTTTTGGCGGGGCTTTTCGCCAATCGCAGATCAAACATCTAGGCCTTGGAAATTCTTTAAATGGAATTCACAAAAAATACTCCTGCTTTTCATGACATTTGTGTGGGTGAAATATTGTGTAATATGCATAAATCACACAGGCAATTAAATGTGTTGTTTTTTGTTTTCCTATACATTTCATATGTAAATGAAAGGGAAACAAATTATTGGGCTACCTTCAGTCAGTTGCTTTGTTTGTAGGTCCTTATGCCACACGATGAAAGCCCAAAGCATCACAGCAGCCAAGAGAAGAAATGGTTAAAGATTTAAATATTTCAAAGCATTGAAATTTGGGTACACTACGAACCAATTTTGATTTAGTTGATTTCAGAATGCAAAAGAATGAATAACTTAATTAGCCTGAACATTTTATCTAATACAATTTATTAAATATTTCGTACATTTTTAAAATAATTATTTGTTTAGTTTTTACAAGAATACTTCTCATACTGAATAATATTAACTCAATCCTTACTAACTTAAGGTCTCAAGCCGTCGAGCTACTTTTATTGGCCATGGGAAGCATAAATATAGGTAAATCAATTCTATAACTCATAGTTTCCGTAAATTAAACTTTGCATGGTGGTTGATGATTCCATATATATATTAACTTTATAAATTAAATTACTTTTGGTGGCTTATGGCATGTTTTTGCTGCGGTGTTGATAAGAACTTCAACTAAATAGCAACACCCCAAATACAAGGGTATTCCCAAAAAGGCATGTTAAAGTAGAGGAAAATAAGTTGTTCACTGACGCACAACCAGACATATAATTCACATAAATCTTTTTATTTGTCACTTTTATTGGTTTTTATTATTGTACCTTTTGGCAGTGTGTGTGTGTCTTATGAGTGTGAGTGTAAATGTGAGTGTAAGTGTGGGTGTCTGAGTCGTCGGCAGTTGACACATGCGTGCCCGATAATGTCGCGAAATGTTCGCTTGGCTTTGCCAGACACTCAGACGGCCGTTGTTGGGAAAAAGGGAAACAAAAAAAGAAAATATTACAATTGCGGTGTGCAAAAAATACACAAAAGTGTGCGAGGAGACAACTACATTTTCATAAAACGACAGAAATATTAAATAACAATAAAAGCGAGATATATGCTTGTGTATAAATGTATTTATGTGTTTTGCCATTTCGTTTTTACTTTTATGGCGTGCACACCTCGAAACCAGGGGGCATTTTGTATCTGTGTGACAGACTGTATCTGTATTTGTATCTATATCTGTGCTTGTGCGATTCTAATCAGCGGCCAAAGCTACTACAATGACAGCAAACAGAGACAGACCGACAAATAAACAAACAAAACGCACGAATAGGCAAAAGAGCCGTCCTCTTTTGTGCGACCTTCTGACCCCGGCTCAACCTCCGATTTTTTGGCCAAGACCCCGACCGACCCTTCGCCAATGCCAGACAGCAGTTTTTCGTCCTTTCATGCAACACAAAACTTGACAAATATACGTGGCCCTTGCCCCTTTTCGGCTGGCAGTCTCAGCTGGCGTCGCTTGGTCTTTTGTCGGCGGTTCTCTTGTCAAAGCGATTTTAATTTGTGCGGCCACCGAAATTGAAAACTGTCAAATCTGTTAACGTGGCCTTTTTGGATGGCCAGTGAGTATGTGACCTTCTGATTATAGTTATTTATAGTTCATCTTTTGACCAAGCGAACGTGGTCTAAACGATAAAATAGACAAAATTGGGAATGTTATTTAAAGGGTCGTAATTGTTGTTGATTTTCTGGTGTTCTTAGTGTTTTCTATAAAAGTTTAAATTAAATAATATTAACTGGACAAGGATACATTATTCTATCTATAGAATGTTTTAAAAGTATTAAATAGCCATTCTGTTTATTTTTAATTAAAAGCAAATATTTGAAATCAGTTTTTATAACTTAAATAAGGCAGTTTACTAAATAAAAAGGTTAAGATTGCTATAGAACAAATATTTTATTACCACACATTTTTATACCCGTTACTCGTAGAGTAAAAGGGTATATTGTATTCGTGCAAAAGTATGTAACAGGTAGAAGGAAGCGTTTCCGACCCTATAAAGTATATATATTCTTGTTCAGGATCACTAGCCGAGTCGATCTAGCCATGTCCGTCTGTCCGTCTGTCCGTCTGTCCGTCTGTCCGTCTGTCCGTCTGTCCGTCTGTCTGTCCGTATGAACGCTGAGATCTCGGAAACTATAAAAGCTAGAAGATTGGCATTTTGCATGCAGATTTTAGGAGTTCCTACGCAGCGCAAGTTTGTTTCAAAAAGGTGCCACGCCCCCTTTAACGCCCACAATCGCTTATATACGATTTTATTTAAATATAAATTTAAATATTTCGGAAAAGTAAAAATGCAGTTTTATTGTGTTTATCAATACCTATCGAAATGTAGAAGAAATTTTTCAAATCGGACCATTCGTTTAAAAGTTATGCGTGATCAAAGTTTCTATCTCCATCTCCCTCGCACTCCTTTTACCTGAGTAACGGGTATCTGATAGTCGGGGAACCCGACTATAGCGTTCTCTCTTGTTTCCGATTATAGAATTATAAAATGTTTAGTAAAGAAATTAAATATTCCTGAACCTATAATAGAAATCAATGTAGGTTTTAAATTAAAATAGCCATTGCTTTCATAATCTAAAAACAATGAAAATTAGTTTTTGCTTAGATAAATTTGAAAATAATTGTAATTGCCTTTATTTAGAGAATATCAGTTATTTATAAAGCTTAATTTAAATAAAAACACTGTCTATTACATCAAGTTAAAATAAAAACTTTAATTTATTGCTTGAAAACAAGAATTTATCATTTAATTAATCAACAAGTAAAATCTCGATTACAATTTCGCCTGTAGGCAAATAAAGACAGTGAATTGCAACAATAAGGGGGAAATATTTTTAAGCCATAGCAAAATTTAATATTTATAAAGGTTGTGCAAAAAAGAGAAAAGGAGGGCTGGATGAGATGAAAAAAGAGGCGGAAAGCAATTTTGCTGAAAGGCGTATGCCATTTTCACCGATAACTGGCAATAGTTGGAGCTTATGTAAATATGTGTGTGGACTTGTGTGTGTGTTTGCGCGAGTGTGCCTAACGGTAACGGTGTGAAATGGCGCATATGTAAGCAGCGGACCCATGGATTTATGGGCCTTTACCCAGGAATTATAGACGGTTGAGCTCTGAGCCTTCATTTCTTGTCTGCCGACTGTTGTCTGTTTTTGGTGGCTTAAAATCCAATCGACGCACACAAGCCATTTACCCACGAACCAATCTGTGGAACACTTTTGTTGGCATTGGCGGAGGCGTGCGTGTTATTTACTGACCGGAATTACCACTTTCAGCGGAATAATAGATTACACGCACCCAAACTTGTAATTGCTTTTGCCTGTTAACGTGTGATTTCAGATGGCCAAGGTGGGCGTGGCCAGATTCACCACCGCCCACAGTCTTGTGCCCAGCTAATGGGCTGTTCACCAGGGAAATGCAATTTGCAAAAGCTTACGCCTAAGATATTATATTGAATAAATTATATAAATTTGCGTACACTTTACTAGTTTAATCAGACCCATGAAGTTATAATTATACAATTATTTAAAAAAAAGTCATTTGTTTGACTATCATTGTTATTAGATTTTTCGGCAGTTCGAGTTAACAATAATTATTCTCCCACATAAAGACTACCATTTATTTTTTTTCAAAGTTGGCCTGAGTGTGGCTAAGTTCTTGATTTCCATATTTAGTCCAATATCAGGCAAATTCAATTCTATTTCTTGTTCATGGCTCATTTAAAATGCGAAATTCGTTTGGTTCGGTCCTGCCCCCAAGAAAAATTGATGACCCAATGCTATCGCTATGACAACCTCATTTAAGACGGATTTCAGTCCTATAATCGTGAAAATTGCACATTTGCACAACTCTGATGAGTGCAGTGACAGCAGCTGCTGGGAATTAAGTGATAATTTCCAAAGTATACACAGACATTGAGATATTTGCAATGGTTGAGTAAATATCCAGATGAAAATGTAAGGAAAATCGATAAAAAAAAGAAATGGGGAGCGAACGGAAAGTTTTAAAGTAAGTGGGGAATGAGGATTTTGCGCTGGACATGAAATTACATTAAGATGGATGGTGTGATTTCTAAAAGTTATGAATAGAAATCAAATTTCTGAAATAGATTGATTAAAGAATTCAAGTCTATAAGTGCGCTTAAATTAAATTGGTTTTAAATATATTGTAATATATAATATAGAAACAATTTAACTACTAATGCTTAATAAGTACTAAGCACAAATTAAAACAAGAGAGAACGCTATAGTCGAGTGCCTCGACTATTAGATACCCGTTACTTAGTTCAAATTATCAATTTGAATTCGGCGATCTCTTAGAGCTGGCAGCTTTACAGCACGAGCATCAGCACCAGCGCTTCTTTAGCGCAGGCAGCTTTTGTCCTGCACCAACAACTGTGTTTATGTTTATGTTTTTGAGTGCAATGCTTACATACATTCACACATACGCCATTGTTTGACTCAGACCTCCAATTTGGCTAGTTTGATTTGCATAGTTCTTGGGATATAGTTCGGTATTGACAAATGAAAACCATCGCAATTTCCTTTAATAGAAATCCTTATAGAGAATTAACGTTGACTCTGTTGAGCACCTTGGCCAGCTGTTCCAAAGTCATCCGTTAGATGGCGCTATTGGTACTACAGGCCATGGAAGGCGGAAATGTAGGCGCTAGCCAGGCTTAAGCGTTTAATGGGTTTTTGGGCGTTAGAGTGGGCGTGGCAAACTTTTATTAGGCCAATCGATAGGTATTGACGAAACAAATACATATCAATTAAAATTTTCATAATAGCATCAAAACTGTGGCCACAGCTTGTGGCTTGTAGGCGTCAGAGGGGGCGTGGCACCATTTTGAAACAAACTTGCGCTGCGTAGGAACTCCCAAAATCGACATGCAAAATGCGTTCATACGGACAGACAGACAGACAGACAGACGGACAGACGGACAGACAGGACAGAGGGACAGACGGACATGGCTAGATCGACTCAGCTAGTGATCCTGAACAAGAATATATATACTTTATAGGGTCGGAAACGCTTCCTTCTACCTGTTACATACTTTTGCACAAATACAATATACCCTTTTACTCTACGAGTAACGGGTATAATTAGAGAGTTGTATTTAAAAAAATTGTATAATAAAAATTAGGTTTTCCCTTGCTTGTAGAATAAAATAATGTGGGCCATTATTATAAGCCATAACGCTTTATAAATTGCAATAATACTTAACTCGACACTCATAATTAACCGCACTTCAACACCATCTCGGCGATAACACTACTAATTACAGATTGGCTTATTGACATTGTTATTTTGTGCGTCGAATTTGAGTTGAGAACATTTTAAAGCTTTCTGTCACGCCCCGGGGTCAACCCTTCGATAAGCCATCATTCATTATTTACTCGCATTATGCCGAGTAATCTTTCATTAATCCCAAACTTTTAACAACAATTTCCAATCCCCTCCACCTTGCCCCCCAAAAGAGTCCACCAGTTTAATTTTCACATCGGCCGCAGCACGCGCCCAAAGAGTCAATAATCTCGACTGTCAGCACTTTCAGCTGAGCCATAAACAAAAACAAACAGACAGGGAGGATGGAGCAACATTTACCTATTTTTTTAATTACCATAAACAAAAACAAGGAGTGAAAAAAATAAAAACTTTTACCATTTATCAAGTGAGCTGTTGTTGCCGCTCGCATTGTTATTGCTTGCCATCGATAAATGCAATAAATCAAAGGGAGAGGAGCGCCACGTAAACAATCAAGGAACAACCGCGGGCCAAGGATGAGCCCAGGATTTTTCATCGAAAATCGTGGAAAGCTGGAGAGTTTTTTTGCCTCTCCACATCGCATAATCTCCCCTTCTCTTTCGAAACAAATTTTCATTAATTTTCAAGGCTATGCATACCTTGCATCTTTTACGATATTCGAAAGATTTATATATCAAACAAAAACAACTCCAAACTGCGGAGAGAAAGTTGTGACGATCGCACCTTCTAAGTCCACATTTTGTAAAGTTAATTTACTATTACTACTTTTTTCACATTCTCTTTTACCCAAAACCCACATCGGACCAAATTGACAAAATGTACAGCTTTTGTATTCAATTCGATAAAATAAAACTTTTGCTGGCCAAAATAGTCATGTATAACTTTTAACTAAATATCTAATCAGTATGATTAAAATAAACTTGGCTTCATTTGCTGCAATTGCTTTTAAAGTAAAGTAATCATGTTATGTAATCCGTGTTTACATCAGGCTATCAAAATTAATTTCCACACTCTCTGAACGTTTCGTCACTACGCTTACTGCCTTCCAAAGTTTTTTGTTTTGTATTTCTTATTTTTCAACATTAAGAGCTTTCAGCATTGCTACACATTCTTTTCGTTTCAGCTATGAGAAAAAAGCCAATAATTTGGGCTTTGTAGGGAATTGTAGGGAACTTTAGCACTTGTGGGCACTGTTAATTTATAGAAACTATCTTATTTATTTAGCTAGAGATTAAAAATATTTTTATTTTTATCAAAAAAAAAAAATAACAAATTAATTAAAGCGTGTTTTAATGTTTTAAGTTTGTAAGACAGCAGCTGTATTTATTATCAAACATTAATTAAAATTTGTTGATAACAAACAAAAAATCGTATGTCTCTAAATTAAATCCACCAAAGTTATCCAACTTTTGATGTGTAGTGACCGTGCATTCCTGACATCCTCCAAAAGCACAGTGCCTTTTTGTTTTCAATAAAAAGTGCGCTTTAATTACTTGTAATTTGTTTTAATGCCACTTGGCGAATCAAGTGCAGTCCAGCGAAGCGTTGGGCATTAAGGATGTAGGAGTTGTAGTGCCTGCTTCAGGTGCAGTTACTTGTTTGATTTGATTTACCGGGAAAGTTAATGAAACTTTTCCGGTCGCCAACGGGAAACTGAGTTATGAAACAATTTGCAAGACTGCGTCGATTTGGCCAATGCATAAATATGTATGTGTGCTCTGCACTAGAAATTGATCATTAAACATTAATATTGAATGACCACTATAATGGCGCGACAGCCCCAAGTGGGAATTTCCCCTTTTTCCCACTGCCGTCCTGTGTTTTCCTTTTATTGCCACAAGCTGCAGAGGCCACGAAGATAATTTCGTCTGAAACTCATTTCGTTTAATGGCGTTCAGGTTTATGCGTCGAACAGAACCGACCAAGGGTTTTCCGAGGCCAAAGAGATAGGAAACGGACGCATTTCGATGATGTCGCGCATTCAAATTGTGGATTGACGAACTTTTCCATGCATGTGTGGACGTGGGTGGGTGTTGAAATAAGAGACAAGAAGTGAAAGGATAGAGCAGCGACATTTCCTTTGCTCTTCGTGCCACAGTGAACTTCGTTTTACATGTACGTGTACATTATTTCTGAATTGATATGCCATCAATTTGCGTGACTTCGATGCTTAATATACTTATTTCCACGTGTTAAATTGCAATTAAATCGTTTGGGTTAAGCCCCTGGGCAGCTGCCCTACTTTGTTCTTACTAAGAAACTGTCAATAAAATGTTACCCCTGTGAATTTATTTAATCTTCTAGTGAATATATATGCTTTCAAGCGATAATAATGTAATTTATAGCATTAAACGAACTAAATAAGCCTTTTAAAGTTATTTTACGAATGGTTTTAGTTTTTATATCAACAGAATGGATTATATTGCTAAATTCGATGCTTATTAAGATTAAATTTAGAATTTTTTATTATCGTCATTCCGTTTCAGTGTTCTTGGAAAGTTATATAGGCAAACAAATCATAAAACTAAATTAGACCCCAAGTTCGTGTTAGCCAACCGCCACTGTGGCTGTGTGATGTGAGCAGAAGCAATTAAAATGCGGCAAACGACGCAGTAAATGAAGCAAATGCTCCAAATGCGTTTGCCAAAAGCATTCTGTCGCTGCACATGTGTGGGTGTCGATGTCCGTGTAAGCGGGTGTGCAAATATGTGAGTGTGTATGTGTATCTCTGTGGTTTCGGGAACTAAATTAACAAAGCCAGGCTACAACAACAACGGCGAAAACGGTAGCAGCAGTGGCAACCAGCGACCAATAACCAAAAGCTAGAAACTTGCGTCATCAAACTTTGGACAATGAATGGCGACGACTATGACAGAAAGAGAGGGCCAACCAGAGGATGCGTAGAAAAGAAAGAGAGGGGTTAAAATAGCCAGCACTGAGGGAAAGAGATGGGGATGTTAAGTCGAGCTCTGATGATAACGGTTAACAGGGATATGTGGCTTGGACATAGCGCAATGGCATCTATGGACATTTCTCTTACTCAATTTCTACGTTAGGATTACGGTGAAGATTCCTTAAAACGTACTAACTTAAATTTGTTAAAGAAGGCTAAAATTTACTCCCAAAATAAAAAAAAAACAAGAACTCTAATGCAAAAATTTAAAGACTATTTCATTTTAGTTTTTTTTTTTTACATATATTCAAGATTATAATATCTACTTTCTGTCCGAAGGATAATTCCTTTTTATATGCAAATTTGTAAAAACATGAAAAAATTCTATTCTATTTGTTTATTAAGTTTGGTCCTAGTTAACCTTTTAATGATTATTTTCAGTGGAAACAAAAATATTATATTAAACACAATTTTTTGTCTTTTTATCTTTATACTTCTTTGAATTTGTAATTTTTGAAAAATTATTGTACCAAATATTACCTTTTTAAAGAATCACCGTAATATGCGTGTGGCCACCGCAGTGTGAGAAAAGGATTCGAGTGCCAAATTACTCAAATTGAGTTGGGATTTGAAATTGCGTGAAAAGACGCTAGCAACTTGCCATTACCATTCCAGCCAGTCAAGCAGCAATCATAAAAGTCAAGCGGAATTACTGGCCCCTCCTGCCGCTTTGATGTGCGGAAGTCCTTGGAGCAGCACCATCAGCACCAGAGCCACCAGAATCAGAACCAGTTCCACCATTGCTGCCACCACCACCACCATCACCAGCACCACTAACTCCCCCGCCATGGCAATCACTTTCACTCCGCCATTGTGCATAGTTGATGTACCACCTCCTTGCCACGCCCCCTCATCCGTCCGCCTTTGTTTTGGCATTTTAATTAAGTTCTCGCACTTGTAATAAACGACATTGCTTGATTTGCTCAGCGCTGGAGTCTTGACTACAGACCCTCCCCTCCTTCTTCACAACCCAGTATTATTATGGTAATTGGGGGAACAAATTTGACAGTCGCAACTGATTGAGCCCGAGCTATCGCCCTTGGCGGACTGACAATTTGCGCTGATCAGACTTGTTTTTATTTATCTTCATTGACAGGCAACGGAAAATGAGTGGAAAAGTGTGAAGGATGCTGCGAAAAGAACGGAAGTTAATGAAGAAATTCAAGGATTCTTAGTTTAAAAGTCAAAGGTGAAATATGAGTTGAATTGAGAATAATTTAAATTAAAGTTTTGGTAAAATAGTGTAATTAAAGATTATTGTGAGCAAAGCTTCTGGAAATGCGATATTTTTTATCAAAATCCGTTCAAGACATTGCGAATTATAGACCTAATCCAATGGGGGCCTATAAGTAAAAAATTCAAATAAATATTTTACAATCTTATTTTCGGGTATTAGTGCACTAAATGCAAAACAGAAAGAAACAACAAAAATAAAGGTCACTTATCATACTTAACGAGTGACCTCCTAGGTCCAAAATAGAAGGGGAGAATTGGGCAAGGTTAATGGCTCCTTATCGAGCTGCAGACACAAACTCAGACCCAAGCCAAGCCGTGATTTGTGGCCATTAAAAACCCTTCCAAAAAAGTCTAAACTTTGCCTTTGATTTATTTGCAGGCTTAAAGCAGGCTCTGTGAATTGGCCCACATAATGCTGCCAAATGGAGCCAACTAAGACATGCAAGAATAAAGTTATGGTAAACTTATTTTGCGTGATGACATATTTGTTTTGCATGCTACAAAAAACGTACAAGCTTTAATTTATATAATTATCTCTTGTTAAATTTACAAGAAATAAAATTTGTGTTGTTCAATGGGCCTGCAGAATTCTTAATTTGCATTAATGAATATTAATGAATTTCGTTACAGAAAAATCAATTTCACAGAATTTGATTACGTGTAAAATGGGAGCTCATCAGATGTCTTTAATTAAAGGCATATGCATGGATAGTAGGTATTGAAAAATTTAATGAAAGCTTATTAATCAGGGCATTCGATGGTGACCCGATGGATTGGCATTTTATTAAATTGTAAACAACTATTGGCCACCCACACCACAAGTGCCATATTATCGGCGTCGGATCCGTTTTACATCAACACACTTTTCTGGTCTATAATTAACGCAATTCCACTCCCACCGAACTCGATTATGGCCACATTACTGTCATTTGATTAACCCAATACCTTTGCCTGTGCTCAGGATGTGGGGGTTAAATCCTTTTAAATTTCTGCTCCCCTCGAATTGAATTTCAATTCTACCGTTTGCTTTATTTTCTGCTTGTTTAACGTTTTTATTTGCCGATAAGTTTTATTGAAATTTTAATTTATTCATATGTTGTGACATTTACATGTGACTCGAGCTTCGGTGCACACAGAATGAAATTTAATCCACGTAGAATAAACAAAAAAGTTGTTAAGCAAACACATGGTAGAAATTAAAATATTGCACCGATATTTGCTTTATGTGAGTGGAATACATTCTGGATAATGCTTGGCGGTGGAAATTGAAGGGCTGACAAAATCGGAATGGAATTCGAAGGCCGAACTTTATTTGGTAACCAATTACCCTTATTTGCTTAATTAATTGATTGGCAACTTTCAAATAGTAAATGTTGCTATCATTAACCAACTATTCCGATTGCTTGCTTTGGTATTTGTTGAATTACTTAAGACTTTTGTATTTATTTATTTTCCATTCGATTTTGTATCGAAATATTGAAGGAATACTTACAATAATTTAATTAGAAATGAGGAAAAAACTTTTTTAAACGTAAATATTACCTAATCAACTTACCTGCTCCTCTTCATTAAATTCGATTAAAATTAAACCAATTTGAAAATTATCATTGCAGATATGAGTGACTTATTGGCCCTCATAAATGGTAATGGGTTGATGCGATGTACTTCAACGCACTTGTGTCTCAGCGACAAGTTAATTACCATGTTAAACAGAGTGACATCAAGGCATACAAATGTTCGGAATTGTCGCCAGGAAGAATCCTGGTAAGTTGGCCGTGTGAAAAAATTGATCAAATGATAATTAAAAACGAGCGCAGGGCAATAAAAAAGGCCTTAATGACATAATAACAGATGACAAATAATAAATTGTCCGCCCAACAAGGCGGGCGAACTGCGCAAATTATTGCGCCGCATTCACGCAATAAGATGAGGTACGGGTCCCATATTCCGGATAGTAACAGTTGCCGGGTGCTGTGAATTATTGCAGTAATTAATACCCAGAAGCAGTGTTCATTATTTTCGAGCCGAGTTGTGGAGTTGGGGATGAAGATGGGGCAAGGTATTGCGATTACCATTAAGCATTACGGTAGAACACCCGATTCCTAGATACACAAGGCAGATATATGGTGAAAGCGTCATTAACATAAGTATCAGCATAATCTCATGTTGAACACAACAGCCAAACGGGAGTGCCGAAAAATATGTAGCACGCAATGAACTATGGCTCACTCTGGGTTTTCTTCCTCCCCCTTTCGTCCTTGGACTCCTTACCTGGTACCGGGCATAACTTAATTATGATGAAGGCAGAGGAACGAGGCGAATCTCAAGGCAGGTGGGTGGCTTTTCCCGCCTGGCCGAGCAAGAAAAAGTGTAATAATAACTATTTGCATTTTATGTGGCGCTTATTTTAGCATAAATTGTGTAGCTTATGAAAATTATTCGTGTATCCAGCCAGCCTTCACCTCTGTGCCCCCGATTCCCGGTTGGCTGAGCCCCCAGAAGTCACAAGGTGAGGCGAAGTAATGACCCGACCGGTCGCACGGTGCGTATGGGTAATTGTGAAAAATGCATAAAAAGAGTCGTTGGGCCTCAGCTCTTTCAGCACTTGCTGTATTTTTAATTTAAGTGTATGCATAGGAATTGGGGACGTTAAAATAGTGGAAAGTTTGCAGAGGCTGCCAAACTTTTGGCAATTATGTAACAAACTGAAGCACCTAAAGGAACTTAATTGGCCTGCCAAAAAGTCAAAGCATTTGTAATTATTAAGGTACTCTCTTTTTTTATGAATTTTATTATGATGATTATCTTTACCTGTATTTTTTTGTGCGTATTTATTTGACTTTTTCTGAATTTAGGTCAACATTTATTTTCCATTTCCTTAAACATCAAGTGTTACTTAATAATATCAAATTCAAGACATCTTAATGTTTCCAAAGTAATGTAATGTCCTTCAGACTAGCGGTTATCACCAATTTTAGTTAGTAAATAATAATAAAGGAATTTTATATTAATTTAAGAAGTTCAAAACACTGTTTTAATTTTGGCTTATGTTTTTAACTGATTGTAGTTACCGTTTTTAGTTTTTTTTAAAATTAATTCGCCCCTTGTGGACACTTCCAGTTGAAATTCCCATTTGAATATGCGAAGCACTTTATATCAATCGCTTTCAATCGCCACTTATCAGAATTATCCCTCAACCACCCGGCTTTTTTATACATTCTGCTCAAGGTCAATTACAGTCGTTGGGTCTAAGTGATGCCATTCACTCGTCGTCATGCTAAAAGCCTGGCCAACAGTCCAATCATTAGCTACTCAGCCCATATTCAAAACGCATTTTTAAATGGCCTCTAGGATTTGGACTAAGCCCACTTGACAAAGAGAGGCGAAAAATTCCGATTCCCATTGGGAAAAAGAACCATTTCAGGTTTCTCTTTTTGGATCCAGTCATGTGCCACATTTCGCAGCCATCGATTTTGATCATGATTTTCTAAGACTGTTTTTTTGCGGCCACAACACAAAGCACAATCAAGATAAATCGACGACAATTGTGGCTATTTGGAATGGAATTCAGTTTATTGACAAGTCGCCGCACAGGCGCATTTATTGATTTTGTTATTATTTCAGAAACGGTGGAATCAGAAAAATGCTAAATAAATAAATTTAAATAAAGTACTTGCCTCTAACGTTGCCCATTTTTTATATACTTTCATTTTCCAGGCTTTCGCGAGTTTGAATGTCGGTGGGCGGTTGCGAACCAATATTTATTGAAATTGTGGGCGCATAAAACTGCAAAAATATTTTTGTTTCCTTTTTTTGCTGTTTTGTCCTGGATTTTATTTTATTTTCTTATTTGAGCGGACGCGAGTGCTTCTCATATTTAAATATTTAATTAGCCTTGAGGAAGCTGACAGCCCTTAGCTTTGAGCTTCTAGAATGAAGCCTCCTTGTAAAAAGGTTAGCCTAAGCGTGGAATGAATGGGCCTGATTCCTTAAGCAAAAGGCAATTAATTAAGAAGGTCAATATTTGAGATAGCAAGGGCGCAGGAAAGAGGAGACATGAAATACCAAAAAGCTGAATTAAAAAAAAAAACATGAAACATTTTCTTTGAAATTTGCAAATTCGGTTGTCCCGAAAGAGAGACTGAAATTAATAAGTAAAACAATTTGTATAGAGGCGCGAAGTAAACAACAATAATATTGGGACAGTGAAGAGCAGGTTAAAGTAATTTTATACATTCTCTATGTATAGAGTATAGAGTATTTCAAACAGAATACAAATATTCGTGGACCGCTTATATAAACTATAGTCAGCTGAGTGGATTGAAATTTAAAACGTTGTCGGTAAGTAAAATAGAAAACTAGTTTTACCAACATCAGTCAATAATTATAAAGTCATCAAAGGAATTTAAGAATGTTACAGGAAATATTAAATATTATCAAAGTAGCCGTTTCCGACAACAAGAAAAGTAATTAAGTTTATCTAATTACTGGCACAATAATGTGCTTTCTTAAAAATTATTCAAAGCAAAAGCGCCGAAAAAATCTCCACATAATGGAAGCAAAGCAAATGCAAAAACCAACTGCCCTGAGGGCAAGGATGGTCCATCCCGCATTAAAAATGAGAAATTTTACGCAGACTGGAAAGTTAGGAGCTGTTGGCACATCAGAAATGTTAATTAAACGCAATTGTTGAGCAGAACAAGTGCGATCGCAGTGACTGCTCTTGTTTCAGCTGCCCACGCAAGATGTCAGGAAAATGTTTTCATTTGTCATTAACAAAACGGCCTAACAGACCGTTAAGGAACTAAAGCGAGGCGAAGCGACACGACACGGAAAACGCACCGAAGGTCGTGCTCTCGGCCATAAAAGCAATTCAAAATGTAATTACGCCATGAAGGCATGAATAATGCTGTCTGGCCTGGATGTGTAAGTGAACTTATTATAATGTGCCCTGCACGCGATTCCGACAGGCGACAATTGATACTGTCAGCGGTGAACAGTCGACATGGAGGAGTTGAAGGGTTCCTCGCTGTCACTCGCAGAACCAGAAACCCTTAACTTCGTCCACGACCTGGGCACTGGCCAACTATCTGTCCAAGTAGTTAAGTTCAGAAAAGCAGCGGAAACAGACAAGTGTTAATATTGGCCACAAAGTTGGCAAGAATTAATTCAATTTAAAGTATACTCCCTTCTGAAAATATTTATTGAATGTGAAAATTATTGGTCTTATGTTGTATATTACAAAAAGGTTTGTAAAAAGGGTATGATGATTTTGGAAAATAAATTCTTACTCAAGACTCAAAAACAAATAAATTTAATGAAAACCATGAATTATGTTAATTTATTTGAAATTTTTGTTTACAAACAATGAAATATAATGAATATCTTCCTTATGACAATTCAATTCAATTCATATTTTCGGGTTTTTGTGCCTTTTATTTATCAACTTTTTAATTATGGACGCAATTCAGTCAAAAATAATTTATTAAATTTTTTCGGTGCACACACCATACTCACATCCGGATTTAGCCACCAAATGAAACAATTAAAATGCTCCGCTGCGAGGACTTTTGCGTGCTGCCCAAACAAGCAAAAACCAATTTGAATAACTCAATTAATGACAAGGCCAACGGGGGCCACAAGTGGAATCCTCGAACATGGCCAAGAGAGCAGCGAGAGAAAAGCGAAATAAAAAAAATTCAATTTTGATTTCAATTATTAAATTTTATGGGGAAAAATAAAAGACAGCGAGTCAGCAAGGATAAAGTTATATTAAATATTCATTATAATAATCCACAGGCTGAAATAAGTCAGCACAAAAGTTGGCATTTGGTTTTTGGGCTTTTCACACAGACAGGCTGGCGGAAAGTCAGGAGCCATATTTCAATGGACTTCACTTTTCCTAGAACCCGAGGGAAAAGTTAGCCCAAAAGGAGGGGACCAGCGCACATTTTATATGCCATCGAACATATTGAATTCCAATTTTGCGCTTCAAAGTTAACGTGCTGCCATTACATTAAACGTGATGAGAATTAACAGCCCCCGATTCGATTTGTGTTTGTGTTTCTGTTTATTTCCAAGCTCCTCTCATGCGTGTATGTATGTGTAAGGGGGGATGTCCCTCCGATTGGGGGCGTGGTCATAGGCAACGCCTGACCTTTTTCCAGCACTAAATTAAATTTGATGGCCCACAAATAAGGCTGAGTGTCTAATTATTTTCCTGCTCAACCCACAAAAGAGATGACTCTTCAAGTTTCCTGGGCACACGCTGCGTATACGCAATTAGATCATTGATGTGATAGCAAAATGTGTGGGAATATGCAAAATATTTACTCAGCACGTTAACTGCAGACATTTGCACTTGAAAGTAGTAAATATCAAATGACTTTTATTTTGTTTTTCTATGTAAAAAAGCTCTTGACTATTAAAGGTATCACAAATGGAGTGTTGGAAAATAATTGGTTTTATATAATTTTTAAACCACAAAAAGACTATGAATATTTGTAATGAATTTTTTATTTCTAAACATTTAAACTACATAAACTTTTTATATATAATTTTCAATAAGAGATATATTACTTTAATTCATAAACTGCTTTATTCTTTCTAGGTATGATTACTAAAATATAGCTCTTTATCCCAATTATAATTTGCTGTTAATGGAATAAAGTAAAATCTGATTAAAGTTTATCAAAACTTCCGCTGAGATACCCATGTGGAAAATCCCCCGCCTAAAGTCAAAGCCAAAACGTGACTGATTGAACAATTTGCTGTGCTCAGTGTCCACAACTAATACGCTTTTAATTACAATTTGCGGTTAAATGGCATAAAATGCTGCACAAATACTCAATGGGGCACCGGATAACGTATAACAAAATCAAACAAAAATTGTGCAACTAATTTGAATATTTGATGAAATTGCCAGTCAGTCCAATCAAACTAAACTAATTTAAATCAAATTTACCAATACTCCCAACATAGCCACAAAAAGACCTCTGGCAAAAAATTCAAAATAATGAGCGCCATTAAGGGTACAAAAGCGTAGGGATACAATTATGTGTGAACAGAGGGGAAGTTGGCCAAAGTTTGCGTTTTTTTCGACCAATAACTTGCTTAGCAATTTGTCAATACAGTTTTTCCCACCGCAAAGTCAATGAAACAAAGTTGAACAGCAAAGGGGAAAACGAGAAATCAAAACCCGAATCTTTTTATGCCAAAACCCCTATCAAGTATAAAAATGTGAGAAAGGAAAAGCAAATCGGATGCCAAGTAGCCAACGAAGGGTGGTGCAATCAGATGTATTTGCGGGGGACAAAATTCTATTCATTGTCTTGCAAATTGATATTGTACCGGCACTGTAAGCTACTGCAATCGACAGATATATGTGGTAAAAGATGTGGGGAAGAGAATTTGCCCAGTTTGTTACGCTACAATTCGTTTACATGATAAAAATAAAACTGTTTTTGTGGCTGCCCCTGTCGCTTTCTGCATTTCTTTAAATATTTACCAGATTTATTAGCCTGCCAGATGCACACAAAACTTTTGCGGCCATGCAGCATTTTCGTATATATTTTTTTCCATTTTAAGTTTTACCATATTTCTGCCCCCTTATATTTTTGGACTATTTTTCCCGTCCATACACATATTGCCTTTGTTGTATTTGCTGCTGGCAGTGGTAGTGAGTTGGTGGAAAATAAATTGCAAGCCGCACAGCGGAATGCGCAATTACAGTGGCTAGAGATGCTAAAAAACGATGAGACCATATGAGTAGGATCAGGCGGCAAGGATTTCAAAAGCGAGTTCAAAATATTAAATTAATTTTACCTCAGGATATATATTTTATACATACATAATTATTAATGCTGTGTAAGCAGCTTATAATAGGAAAGTTTCACAAAGAAAATTATTGAAAGTTTTGATTTGGAATGCTTGTGAATATAATCTAAAATTTCTTATTTTGTGGCTGGATAACTAAACTTGGCAACACAACAACCGGCGCCCAAATATTTTGTGTATATGTGTGCGCATAGGTACTCTCGCCTGCAAGTGTGAGGATAGCTGTGTTTGTGTGTGTATGCGAGTATCTATGTGCGGGTGGTGGGGAAACTGTTATTACAAAGTAAAATTTGCAGTTTGGTGTTTCTTTAACATTTTTTGTACAGCCAGCAGCAGATGAAGAAGCAGCCTGCTTTTGTGCCTGATGCTCTCTCTTTTTATACCATCTGACCCTCTCTTTCTAACCTCATTTATAGCGGGTTGTTGTGAGGTTAACTGCTTGATGAAAGCAACATTCTGTAAAACCAAGGCTTAAAGGCGACTCGAACGCCTCTTTCTTTACACACAAAAAAAATATATACCATTGAGTTTTGAGTTTATTCACAACCTTTTAAGCAATAAAGTATTAACTCTAAGTGAATTCCGGAAGTTAGTTCATTAAATTGTGTAGCTTTTTGTTTTGTTTGTTTGTATTTACAAAAATAGTTTGTGTTTAGTGAAATATATATCAGTGGTCCAGGTTAACTTTGGCTACTACCCCAATGAGTTACGTAACTATTATTATTTTAATAATAAAAAATTACAAAATTTTAACTGTTTTTAAATTTGGAATAAAAAGCATTTCAATATATAAATATAACCACATTTTATTTAGGTGTACGAGTGTATATGAGTCCTAACGAGTTTATAACAATCGTGGCCTGTTTCTGGCAATCTGGTTCTGTAATTACAGCCATCTACCGGTGAGGATTCGCATTAGCAGCCATCAAGGTGTATAGCACCTATGCGTATGGAATCCACGTAGTCCTTCGGTTCAGCGACTGAGCATTTTGGACACGCGCGTGATTTTTATGATTATCAATAATACTTAGCCCCGCAGGCAGGTGTACAAATTTCAGTGGATTTGGCAGTGAGAATTTATGACACCGGCGGCCTATAAAAACGCATGAAGCGTACGTGTTGCGAGAGCTTAACCCAAAGGCCAAGGCTAATATGGATGTCTGTCAATTGTTCCCCGTAGAATTTGAGTATTTTTCGGTGTCTTTTTGTGCTTGCGATTGACATTTTTATTTTTGCGGCATTTTTCCAATTACTCCCATTTCTGAAGATCTTAATTGCGTTCTGTCACTTACCACATAAAAATATATGAAATGTATTTTATGTCCTCCATTTTATATTCTCTTTTTTGTGGTTTCATCTGCCACTAGTCAAGTAAGATTTTCCAATCATTAACATGCTGTGGGTGATTTCGACTTCATTGCTTTGTCCGGATGACATTTTTTGTGGTTTTATTGAAAGTCATTCGTTAATATTTGCATGTGGCCTGCCTCTTCAGTTTCTTGATCACTTACTGCCGTTAATAGTTCAATTTTATAGTGCTGTTAATTTTGCCCCATAATGTGGTTAAACCTTTTACGATGTCTGACACGCTTGGGATGATGAGCCTAGAGCTGAGTCAGCAGTGAGTCAGAGTTGGCCTCAAGTTAATTGCAATGATAAAAGTGTTTATGTTTGTAAAAGCTTACAGTTTTTATAGAGCTGTGGTAAACATAATTTAGAAGGTTTTCGATGAACGGATGTCTAGGGGAAAATTGATGCCCCATTGGTTTGTGGTTACCCATAGTTATTTCTTCATACTTGTCTACGTTTATTCACTAAAAATATTGATTAATTCTTAAGCGTGGTGTACTATTATTCAAATGCAGTACTACGAACACAGTGGTTATAAGAGTATACGTCTTAATATTCTCCTAATTTTATTTAGTTTTGGAACTAACAACCCATTTAATTCCTAAAACATTTCATTCATGTTTTACAAATACTAAACACTAAATCATTTTTATTTAAATTCACTTAATAATTTCTACTGACTAAATTTGGTTTCCTTTTAATATTTTCAAATCGTTCTCACATATCCAAGATTAAAATCATCCTTAAACAAACTTTTCTCCATTTGGCCTCTCCGTCCATCAAATTACTCTCATTGTTCATTAATTCATGGGAAAAAAGATTTTTTATCTATTGTGAATTTATTTTCTCCATTCCAAAGCAATAGTCCAAATTATAATTTGCAAATACATTACATGCCTTAAACATTTCTATTACAGTATCAGAGCCATCAAATCAGCCGCAGAATATGTCTATCTGTAAACATCCATCTGACTCTCGTTGAACCCACGCGTGTTTCGTGGCAATGTCAGAAATAATAACGCGAGATAAACAAGCGCAATTGACATGCAAATACAATTTTCGCATCAAAATTTGAAAGGGAGGGGAAAATGGGAAAATCACGGCGCCAGGATAGAAAAATGCTTGGTAAATTTCAGCTGTGCTCAGTTAGGGCTCTTTATCTCAAATATTCTGAAATACTTTTGTTTTTAGCAGCCCACGAACGAAATATAAAATATTTGCCCTACCCGAAATCCACAGTTGTTGTCACAAGAAATAAGAGTCTGTCTGAGTCTTAGACTGAATAGCAACCTGCGGCCATTTCCAGACGCAAACAAACCAAATTGGATACGTCAGCTAAATGTTAAGGTTTCCTTACATATACTGGGAAAAAATTGGTCTTAAAGTATAATAGGTATGTCGGACTCCTTGAAATTGGTTTAGCATGTTCACAATGCAAAATAAAGAAGACGAAATTTAAAAAGTCTTTCTTATTGATTCTAGTCTGTTTTGTCAATTTGTTGTCTAAAAGTACGAAATATTTAATCCACATTTAATAGTAACTTCATATGCTATGCACTTGAAGTAAATATTTAATGTTTGTTTTATAATATTAAACTTTTTTGCTTAGTGTATAAAATATAAATACACATAGAAACTCCGAAAGATACGAGGACACACGCACGGGTAAACAAGTTCAATTAGCATAAATATTTCGGGCATAGAAATTGGCCTTTATTGCCAACGTTTGCGTTTTTATGTTTACGTATTATCCTCTTCCCCGCATTGCTGACATCGAGCGGAAATGGCAAAGCTAATTTACTAATTGTTTTCATTAATTAGCGGGGATATGTGCAAGTGGCTTATATGCTTAGTGACTATTTGATTGTTGCCCAGATATGGGCGTAACATATGCCTGCTCTGTGGGAGGAAGTGGAGGTGGGGCTCTGCTCAATGACCCACTTAGAAATGGAGAGGCGCATGTAAGCCGCTCGCTTAATGCCACATTCTGCCAGTTTGCCATGGAAAACCAAATAAATAATCAAAGAGAAGCAATCAAGAATGGGTTAACGAACTGGTAATGCTCTCGCCGAATTGTTCAAAATATATACAATAAACTCATATAGGCAGTCATTAGAAAAAAATATCTGTACCTAATTAGACGAAGCTGCAAATTTTGAACATAATGAAATCATAAATTGTAGTAATGCTCCTATATTCTACATTAAATTTGCACATCCTTTGGCTTTGATATTTCATGGAAAGCGCATGCAGTACCACAGCTGTTGCCAAATTTTGGCAGCTTGAGTTTCTACTTCGTTAGCTCTACAGTTGAAATGCACTTGATCAAAAATGGCGCTCTGTGAAAATGTTCGTAGAAATAATAAGGGAAAAAGGCAAAAGGCAAGAATGTGGCAGAAGTACGAGTGGAATCCGAGTCTATTGCCATCGAGTGCAGTCGACCCATTTCAGCTAAATACAGATTTCAGGCCAGTGACCGACAAATTCCGTGAGTCGGGCGGTCGAAAAGTGGCCATTTTCCATCAGAAGCCTAGCTACAGTTCTGATGCCTTCCGTTTCCGCTTAGCTAGGTAAAGCTTGTAATTGCCAAAGTTCATTGCCTGCGGCCACATATGCATCCTATGACCTACCCCAAATTGCGAAATTGCGAAAGGAGTTGTTGGTTGGGCACATAAGTTTTGCAAGAGTTGGCAAATCATTTCGAGAGCGGTTATGGAGTAACTTGCTGACCAACTCCCGAGGCAACATGCATCATTAGTTGGGCCAAGCTGCAGTCGATTTTGCGCAGTTGATGAACTTTCCGGAACCAAACAGAAATTAGATCAATGGACCTTTTCCTCTATCCTTGCATATACACAGATGAATAAAGTTAATGAAATAGCATTGCCTATTTCTTAATCGTTCACACTCACACTTTCAAACAGCAAATAAATTAGGTAATGTTTAAGCCTTTTAAACGTGGTTTAGCTAACCAGAACGTTCCATTTT
The DNA here is from genome assembly GCA_018153365.1 of Drosophila fuyamai. Taxonomy (NCBI): domain Eukaryota; kingdom Metazoa; phylum Arthropoda; class Insecta; order Diptera; family Drosophilidae; genus Drosophila; species Drosophila fuyamai. Next base: position 4,724,021 of record JAECXW010000116.1, on the reverse strand, counting down.
CAGTAGTCTTAACTCCTTATCATTTAAAAAGCTTCTTCTCTTATGGATTTGATTTTGTTTTTAATTTGTATTAAAAATGAAATCAAAGAACCTACCCAACATTCCAAACATTACGTACTGAAGCCCTAGCACTCTGCGATAATAAACATAACTTGGCCAAGTTTTGTGTCGCGGCTTATTAATATGCGCACGTGTCGACATGCACTAAAGCCAACTGCCACTTAGAGATACTCTGAGGCTAAGTAAATATGCAGCCCGACTTTGGCATTACTCATACGCCATGCTGGTTGGCGCTTTATATGCACGCGAAAAATCAATTATTTAAATGAAAATATTCCGCGTGGCCCTTTTCTGCTGTGCAAGAGAGAAATTCGAAATACATATAGCCTAGCGGGTGGTTAACTAGAAATATTTGTTAGAGTAACTTTGGCAACATTTTTAATCAATTTGCTCGTGCGGCGTTAAAGCCCCAGAGTTGTAAAATGAAATGAAAATGACACAGAATGTTGTTGTTGCTGGCCCCATGCAGCTCACATTGTTTGAACCTAAAAAAAAACATCATAAAGCATTCTGCAGCGCGAGTGCAAAAAATATGTGCTAGGAAAAACTTATTGCATACTCGCAGGCGCGACACGTTTTTGGTCTGCTTGGTTTAGAGGCAGCTAATTTAATTGCAAGCGCTAAAAGTTTGGTGGCACGCATGGAATTTCTGAAAAGTTTTCTGGTTTCATAAATTATTAAGCTTTTTTTCTCAAAAAAATACGCATCCATAATTTTTGTGCACAAAACATGTGTGTTATCGCTTTGACCAAATATAGTATCAACAAGCTTTCAGATACATGATTAAAGTATTTCAATTAATTTAACATTGGGGAAATAATGAATCAAATGATTTAATTAAATCAGTACGGTCCCTGCACAATCTTTGTAATTTAAATTAAATTTTCATTTACTTAAATCTATTTACTTGGCAATTGGCAAAGTGTTTTCGTTTTGTACTAGAGCATGGATGTTGAGTAACCTACAAAATTCAGTTCAATTAGTTTTCTACGATATTTATTAATTTTAACTCAATATTTATATTTTCTATTATTAGGTTGTTTTGTCATTTTGGGTATAACAAAACTTTAAGAAAACTTAATTTTGAATAAAGGTACATACAAGTTAATTTATTTAAAAATGCAGAGCTTAGGAACTTGCTTTTTAGTACTGGATCTATTGATCTTAACACGAAGCCACTCATCAAGACCTTCTTTCGCTTATTGCTACTCTTAAATTAACAAAAGTTATGCAGTTCCAACAACACTATATTTTCTGAATTCTAAAATCTTGATATATAGTGTTCGACGAGAATAGTAAGAGCAAACTTTAGGCTTTTGCTGTGCAGACAAAAGTCGGTGGGTAATTATCTTATGTATGATTAGTTTTGGTAATTGCTCAGCTTTTCAGGATCTCTCCCTTGGCAGTTTGCAAAACTGAGACGCAAATTGAAGCAGTACATGCATAAATCATGAAATTATCTAATAAAGCCGCCGCATGACTTATTAAGCATGGCTCTCGGCGGGTTTGATGGATATATTTCCATTTGTGTGCGTGTGTGGCCTGGTAAATAAATAATTGCTTTAAGCATCTTTTCAACTAATTTTGTTAAATTTGTTTGAGCAGGGAATGCTCGTCTAATACAACGAAAGATTTCAATATCAAATGAAGCCATTTAACTTATTGGCTATCTCTCGGGTTCGAGTTTTTGTTGCCTTCGTATCGTTTGATGTTGGCTGGGAAAAAGTTTTAAGCTGCTTTTCTGGTTAACCACTTTAGCCTTAACAAATGTACACAATATTTGGTGTTGCAGAAAAGATTATTCTGGTGACCAGCAGGGGAAAATCAAAATAAATTCATATTATTTATGGTTATTTAACAAGTCCAAAATTTACTTTTACCATTAATCTTCATTATTTTTATTGCTTTTCCTTTATAAGTATTTATATTGACTTGTTTTCTTTAAAGCTTAAATTTAGGCAGTGTCTTATATCAAGAAATGAGAATTGCAGAATGTAGTGTAGGTGTATCCTTCATGCGAAATCCTATTTGTGTGTTTCAAAGGGCAACAATCAGAAAAATTGGCTATGCCATTTCATGTTATATTTCCCTTTTTATGTTATTCTTTTATAACACAATTTTAAATAAAACTTCAGGAACGAGTTATTTCCTGTTAGATAGAAATAACGCAAAATGTAAATTTTTCAATTAAACTCTTAGGCTTCGAATCACTGTTGAAGAGTATGTAGCACATTTTTTGCATGCCAATCTAAACATTTCATAGTATAATTTGTTTTTCTTTGGCCAAATGCTTCCTTCTAACCGAGAACCAAAAACCATAATTGACTTGTTAGGCAAACGAATGCAATGAATGCTCCGGTCAGGCTCGAATGGAATTGGAATTGGCTTGGAATGGACGAAGCCATTAAAGTTAATTTAAAGTGGCTCGACGGGCCAAGAGCTCGTTCTCTGGCTAAATTAATAATGGTTTATGTGTGTGGAGGGAGATAGCGATACTTATGGAGTATCGCGTACAAGTGGCGTATGTGCAATGTTTGTTTGTCGGCTTGCAGTTATTAAAATGCAGCAGGCAGCACTGGCAGCGGCACAAATAGTGGTGGCAGCTGTTGTTAGTGCGCTAATTTCGCTAAACATGCAAATCACATGTACGGTTTGCTGCCAGAGCTGGTAAGCCCCCGCCACCCCCTCGCACGCCCACCACACTCGCAAATGCACCCTAACTGAGTTCAAGCACTTGAGTTTATGTCGCGGCCCTGGCACGCGATGTGCGATGTTCTCGCTTGCCGTAGGCATTTTGCCTTGCAGGTTGTCATTACGATGAAAATTGTGCGCGCAAGTACTTAATAACAAGTGCCGCACAATGTGGCACACACGCACACCAAAACTAGTGTGGGTGTGTGCGATCACAGCGAAAAAAGGATTAAAATCAACCAAAAACCCCGTTTTCTATTTATTTAATATTTTGATACCGAATCTTGAGCTTAAAAAAAAATAATATACGCTTGTCATCAATTGATTACTACATCTACGACTTTACAAAGTTTTATAACTTTCTGCAATCAGTTATTTTAAATTTTACTTTAATTCCGTTTGTCGTGTCTTCGTATAAAATAAGTTATTTGTTTTAAAGGTATTATTAAGATTTGTAATATAGAATACTTTTTTATTATTCCTCCTCTTATCCTCCTATCTTAACATATTTTTCTCGATGTATATATATTTAAATAGGTAGCTAGTATTTGGGCTACAACAAAGTGTTGCTAGTGCGACAACGTGTCGCATTGGCAATGTGTTGAATTTTCAATGATTTGTAAGTGCGAGAGCTCAGCAGCCAAGCAGCAGCTTCTTCCACTTCAAAGTTACTGCGTTGAACACGGCGTATACGCAACATTGTTGTCCGCTGCTTGCATTGACAGCTGTTGCCTCAAGTCATCGCCTCCCCCGCACCCGATTGCAATTGCATAAATTGCCAATGCTGTTCAATGTATTTTTAACTATTTTGCATAATGGTCAGCTGTTAGACAGATAGAAGAGAAACGTTTAAATTTGAGGAAAAGTTTTCTAAGTAATTTTATTTGTTGTATTTTCGTGCTGTGGTCAAGGAAACAGACATCCTTAGATTGATAAAGAATTCATCTGAACCGCAGCACTGTGCGGATAGTTACTGCAAAGTTCAGCTCAGAGCATATAAAGTTTAGCATTTGCACTGTTAGCATTCTTGGAATTCATTGCTTCTTAGTTCCTGACAGCAGTTGCATGTTCATCTGTCTATCTAGGGACAAACATCATCAAGGAGCAGAAGCTTCTGTTGGGAATTCCCTACCATTTCCCCAAGAAAGCAGCTTTGAGACTTCTGCCTCGGCTGCGGTAAGAAAATTCTGAGGCCCTGAACATTTCCTACGGCTGGTGCTACACCCCTTACACCTCTCAGATTTCCCGCTGTGCTCGTCGTAAAAAGAAAATTAAATAAAAACATCTACGGGCGAATTTAAAACAAAATTTCCCCGTTTTTGTCTCAGGCGGAGGAGTGTTGACTAGTTTTAGGCGCCGCCCGGAGGCCAGAGAATGCTCTCGTTTTTATTTCCAGCAATTTACATGCGTCCTCGGCAGTAATTTGTAACCAGAGAAGGCACAAACACATTTCGTTCCTCGAGGGCAAGTTTCCCTCCAGCTTTTCTGGCATTTTTGTTTTCGCTTTTAAACGTGAGTTTATATTCAATTTATTTGATTGTTTGCCGTTCGCCAGTTTGGTATAACAAAAGCCCCAAGTTCGCATAGTTTGGGGAATTTGCATGCAATGTCATTCGGTTTGAATTCCATTTGCCCCGCTTCCACTTCCAGTTTCAATTCATTTTGACTGGGCGCTGAGTTTCTGCCATGAATGAAATTGAGTTTTACTCGCCCTCTGTTGTTCCTTTATTTTTGTTTTGCTGACCAATTAAAAAGACCACAAATAAAAAAACATACAGAATAATCAATATTTTATTAAACTGCGTTTTGCACATTAACTCTCAAAAACGAGGAAGACATTTATATAAGGTAATTTCTAAGGGTCAATTATAAGTGTTTTCATTTTATGTTTAGCTATTTTTTGCCATAAGCTATTTTGCTTTTAAAAAAGAGAAAATAAAATTGGTACATAAAATGTATTGGTCTTCAATTAGTGCTACAATTTATAGGATTAAAAGCATGGTTGAACAGTTTTTGAAAAGCTACATTTTTATAAATGCATCTAATCAATCTCACTTCAAGCGTTTAAATCACTCATAAATGCATCGCTAAATTTGAACAATTCCGCCAATTGCTTTATCCAAAATCCACGGATAATAATAATCCCCTTCCAGCCATTGAGTTATGCAATCAATATGTGTGGCCAGCCGATTGTTTGCTGCGGAAAATATTCAAAAATTGGTCGGTGAAGTTTTTAGCTTGGTTAGACCGCGAGCCTGTTTTACAGAGAGTATTTCAATTATTTTAATTACAGTTGGCTAACGTACAGTTTGGTGGCTATACGAAATTATTGCCAATTGCGGTTGTCACTGCACAGTCCTTTCCCCGATTTGTATGGCAATTAATTTTACATAATTTTTGGCAGCGTGCCATGCTCTTAGCCGTGTTTGTTCTGCGGTCTGCCACTCAGGTTCGACTAACTTTTAGCTCAAGTGCAAATGAAAATCAGTCAAAATGTTACAGCAGCGGTGCGCGTAATGAATGTGTGAATAATTTACGAGATGCCTGAGTGCCGGAGCAGCGATGGGATTATAAAAGCGACAAAAGTCGTAACCAGAAGTATCAGAAGGGATGGCTAGACAAGGCAGCTTCAGGTGCCGAAAGGCCACAATATTTCTGCACCTGGAAAAATATTAAATTATTGGGGTAAACCATATTTAATTTTGCAATTCAATAAAGTTTTGAATAGAATTTATTATAAGTAGAAAACATTATATATTAGTTTTATTTAACTAAAAAAACATTTAGTTGTAATAGCCTAAAATTAATTGAAATAAAGCATTGGTTGCCATTTGCCATTTAATTTATATATGCTTGGATTTGAATTCTCATAAAAACGGATTATTTTGTAATGGAAATTATTTCGCTAAAAAAACTAAATAATAAAGTAGAAAAAACTTTAAAATAATAGGTATTACCGCCCAACAAAAAAATAAAATCAAAATAAATGATTATTTTTAATTTTTTTAGTTGCTTATAACGGATACTGTCATTGAAATATTTATAAATTTTAAAAGTTCTTTCTCTGTGTTTTAAACAGTTTGCAAGAGAGTTTCCCAGAGAATCTCTGGGTAGTCTGCTTGCGGTCCTTTCTTGATTGTCCCTCGCTGGCCGGCAATCAATCAGAGCGCCTGCTCCGGGCGGTCTGCCCCAGACTCCGGCTAAAAGCAGCCACAACTCGTGCTGCACCTGCTGCCCCTCGGGCAACTCCTTCAGAGGAGTTCGTGGAGCTGCGAGGCTCTGCCTCGAAACGCATGAAATGCATTAGGGCTACTTAATAATTCAGCAGCGTGCTGCTAGCCACTGCCACAGCTCTGCTCAGCTAATTTAGAAAAGCTCGCCAGCATCTACAACTCCGCAGTATGAGATGTGGTGGCATATCCTGTCCCGGCAAAATGCAAATGCTGGGAAAAAGCTAGGAAAATAGAAAATAATCGCTTAGCTTAACGCAAAGTGTTTTCAGGGGATGGCTAACCATTGAAGGGATTTGTATACCGAACGCCTTAGACAATCAACTTTGCAGATCAGTAAGGGGTTAGCCAATAAAGCGTACAATTTCTTTAGAAGGATGCTATTCTTCAAAAGGCTGAAAATTTTTAAGAGAAAATTGAAGAAGCATGTGATGTAGATTCGAGCTTGTTTAACATTGGTATTTTATATGTAGGCTGGAAATGTATCTCTCAGATTTTGGCGGCAAGCACCGACTCGGATGAAAGCGTATAAAAAATTAATAAAAAATTGCAACAAAAATTTGTTCTTCCCAGACATTACTTAACAGATTTAATACCCAAAAACATTTTATTTGCACAAATAAAGAATAATTTATAAATAGAAGTTTGGTTTACTTTTGGCGTTCTAGGCATCTTTGTTTCGAGGGCCTTTTCGGAAAGTTTACTGTTTGTCAAATGCAAACTATTCACTTATTTTCCAAATATTTTCGACTTCCTGACTACTTTCTTTTGTTTGCGTTTGCCTAGTTTTCCCACTCATAGTACAGCGAAATGAAAGAGCTTGCGCACTTTTCGTAAGCTTAATGAAGTGTTCTCTATTTTTTCACTCACTCATTTCAAGCCAACGAAAAAAGACGCCATAATTACTGCTAGCAGTGCTATTTCTTTCTTTCTGGGAACTATTTGCGTTGGTAATGAGCGCATTTTGCCCTCTGCCCTCCGTTCATAAAGAATGCGTTACTAATTATTTGTAATTTGCTTTGATTTGTGCTACTGCTGATGGTGCTGCAAGTTGCCAGTCAAAGTGCCGCTTAAGCGCATTTACGTGCTGTCCATTAATTGGAAATATTTAAACCATTCGAGAAATGCGAACTCCCTTTGGGCTCCTTTCGTTTCATTCGGCCAGCGGACGGCTCATTAAATCATTTATCCTCGCCCAATTAAAAGTTGAGTTCTAATTATTACGCACACACACACACAAGCGCATCTGACCTGCGGCAATGTAATTTTACCCACACTGCGTATGAGTAATGCGGCTAGGGAAACACATTCTCTAGCCTCCGCCGATATGCAAACTATTTTCGCGTGCAAAATGCAAATAGATACGTACGCTGCGAACCAGCTGCTGGTTTTTTTGTTGACTCCGCCATTTTCCTTTATAATTTAGGTTGGTTTTTGGTCGAAGTGCTAAACAGCGCATGACGCTGATTTGCCTTATAAAAGCAGGCACTTAGTTGTCCTCGTGTTTTTGAAATTGGGCTTAGTTTAGGGTCATTATACTTAATGGCCAGGACACATATCAGCGGGATAAATTTAAATTTAGTTAAGTAAAGATAAAAGTTAAAGACCTTTTTTATTATTTTGTACATTTATACTATTTTTCTACATCATTCTTTAACTTAGAAAATAATCAAATATATATTTATTATTTTTATTTATTATTATTTTGCTTTCATAGTCATGTATGTATAAAGCATATATTTTTTAACACCTTTGTGACCTATTATGTCAAATATTTGGTCTAAGGTTTAGAAAAAATGTACAGATATATATATTCTCGTTCCCAATATAATGTTGCCTCACTTTTTGCAGCACTTTGTTGATAAGACTCCATGAACTTAATAAGTCTTAAATAATTAAAATCTCTCTACCATTGAATTTTTGCAGCATTTTTTGCAGGCTAGTGTAGTCAATGTTAATTTTTGGCGACGATAGAGGAATTTTCCTTTTTTTGGCTGGCCAGCTGCCTGCTGTTGTCGCTTATCTCGCGCAACACAAACAGCTAAATAAACAGGTATATAGGACCAAACTCCCACAAGCTGCAGGTGCAACAACAAGGACTTGCCACACAACGCTGCACGTTACAAAAATCCAACAGAATGGGATTAAAACTTATTTAGCTCCATGCAGGGCCAGCGTTTACTTTTTGTTCCGTTTCATGAATTTATGAAATGTTTCAGCGTCCTTCCGCTTTTGGTATATAACACACACTCGCTCCGATTTCGCACTCTTGAAAGTTCTATTTTCCCCACTTTTTACCCTATAAACACCCCCTTTTCCCCCTTGAAAGCACCACCGTTTTATCCGCAAGTCTGCGTCTCAAATTCGAAATACGCAAATAAACTGGGCAACATTGCACAGCTGCATGTTTGCCGTTTTGCTTTATGCCATGTTTTATCTGTCTTTGTTTCACCCACTCAAGGTGTGCCACCCCCGCCCAAAACCCCTGCTTAAGATATATGTGATAAATGCGCGCAAGTGGGCAAATAGCGTTATAAGCTGACCGCAAGCTGTCCGATGATATAGTTGTTTCCTCTAAACAAGGCTAGTATGAAGCTATTTACTGTGGTCACTGTGGTTTTACTGGCTATTACGCTGTTAGTCAAAGCAAATTTAAGTTTTTCAGAAATTAAAATCGTTGAGTTTTTGTGTGTCTTCATTTTGTATTTTCAATGTCAGGTAATGCAAAACCTTTTGCCAGTACTTGATATCTTTAGGAGAGTTTGCATATTCAAAATATTTGCCAGGCAACCGCTTTCACCTTTTTTGGAAATATTTTTAGGTCTTGACCTCAGCAAACAGTTTCTATGCGTATGCAAATTAAAAAACACACAGACAAAACCAATGGGTAGTATGAGTTATTTTCATACTCAGCAATAGGTATTACTTTTTATAATGGCTAGGGGAGTTGGGACTGCTTTCATTATGCTCCAATTTCTTTTTTTTAAGCTTCGTTAAAAATTCATAATTATCTTATGAAAGTAATTATACAATTTTAGAGTATGCTATATTGTAATTAAGATGAAAAACAATTTGTCTTTTGACAAGTTAATCCAGAAATTATTATGAAAGGTATTTGCACTCATTTTTTTGTTTTCATTTTTTTTTTTTTGTAATGTGAAGGAATTTTCGCAGTGCTCACACATGGTTGAAGCGGCGGCATTTGGGGCTACTTTTGTTTGCATTGCGGCGAGGCGAATGCTTGTACCCTTTTTTGGGGTCTGCACTCTGCAGGTCCGCTCTCTTTCTATTTAATTAAAAGTGCACATTTTTACATATTCGCCAAGTTTTTAATTTCCATAATTAGCGTTTCCAGCGCTAACGTGTTTGTTGTTGTCAACCGCCAACAGTGTCAGCACGAACTACGACCGAATGACATTTTCGAGTGTGTTGTGACACCAGAGCTCACAAATACACACCTACACAGTCGCACACATAAGCAGCGGCATCTGGTCTCGTTTTCGTTTTCGTTGCCTACTTATTTGGGCCGCAGTGTCACATGTAAGCAGCTGCCAAAGTGCTCTCCTTACGGCTGTGTGTGTGTGAGTATCTGTGTGAGTGTGTTGTGCAACATTGTGAAGAGCGCTTGTCGCTCTTGCCTGCCGTCTTGTTTTTGGGTTTTATTCCTGTTTTTACTGACGCTGTTTGGTGTTTTTGGCGTTAGATTTCGTTGTTGAATTTTGAGGACAGTCTTGCACAAAACAATAAGGATTCTAATAAATTAATATTCCACACACTTCTATCCTGATCAAAAGTTTGCTAATACATTTTTAAAAAGTATTGAAAACACGTAGAAAAGTTAAGTAAAATATAATTTATTAGGACTCCGTTTTGATTTTGAGAGAAAAAATAATTCAGCAGACAATATTTGGTTCTAATATACACTAGGAATTTTTAACGTATATTGCGAATGGTATATGTAATAAATATTAACAATTTATTTTATCCAAGCTTCCTTTTACCATAAGTAGATTCCAATTTTATTGCAAGCATTTAAAAAAACATAAAAATTTGACTTATGAATTTTATAATTTTAATCCAATTCCACGCTCATTGTATGTATTTTAAAAAAATTGTTTATTTTGCTGAATTTATTTACTGAATTTGAGGCCAAATCCTGCCTGTGAAGGATCTCGACACCCTATTTTTATACCCTTGCAGAGGGTATTATAATTTTGGTCAAAAGTGTGCAACGCAGTGAAGGAGACATCTCCGACCCTATAAAGTATATATATTCTTGATCAGGATCACCTCCTGAGTTGATATAGCCATGTCCGTCTGTCCGTCTGTCCGTCTGTCTGTTTCTACGCGAACTAGTCTCTCAGTTTTAAAGCTATCGAATTGAAACTTTGCACACACCCTTCTTTCCTTTGCACGCAGTATATAAGTCGGAACGGCCGGGATCGGCCGACTATATCCTATAGCTGCCATATAACTGAACGATAGGAAATGCCATAACTCTGCTGTTTGTAAAGTTAGGAAGTTGGGATTTTCTATGGCTTCTTTATTTGGCCAATCAATTCGACCTACCAAATTTCATAAGGATCGGCCGACTATATCCTATAGCTCCCATATAACGATAGGAAATAGCATAACTTTGGTGTTTTTAGAGTTAGGAAGTTGGGATTTTCTATGGGTTTTATATTTGGCCAATCAATCCGACCTACCAAATTTTATAGGGATCGGCCGACTATATCCTATAGCTGCCATATAACTAAACGATTGAAATTGCCATAACTTTGGTGTTTTTAAAGTTAGGAAGTTGGGATTTTTATTTGTATTAAGAATGCATCATATGAATAATTTTGGAGAATATTATTTACAGAATATTCTGCAAGGGTATATCAACTTCGGCTCCGCCCGAAGTTAGCTTTCCTTTCTTGTTTAAGTAGATTTTTTCTGCCAGTCGGTCTTAGCCACATTATTAACTTGTCATTGGCTTGTCTGCGGTAATTTCTAGTTGCCAACAAGACCATTGGCACGTGTTCTCGCCTGCGGTATGATTTAACATGTCCTTTGCCAAACGGAGTGACAGTGACAGTTGCCCAGTAAATTAACTTGTCTTAGCCCCTGGCTCCACTAATTATTACTCATTTTGGTGCCAAAAACGACTACATCACACTATAATGAAATAGTCAGTGACTCAACTATTATAATGGAAATCGATGATTTTAAGTTATGGAAAAATGGGAGGGAAACGAGGAGAAGGTTGCCTAATCGAGGCTTTGAGTGCTCTAGTGAATTAGACCATTAAAATTAGATTCTAATTTCATTGCAAAACAATTTTCTAACTTCAAACGACATGAACAACGATGGAAGCAAAAACAACCAAATAACAACATGCAAACGTGTTTACCCACTCATTTTGGTTTTCGTAGCAGCAAGGGATCCGAGAGCTAGAAAATTTAAGCAAGTAAAATGCGAGTAACTCCCTCCAACGCAAATTGGCCAAAGCCCCTCAAGGTGATTGCTGGAGTTGTATCGGTGCCTGTGCGTTCAGTTACCCACAAAAGCCGGAAATAACAGCATGACCTAGATTTGCATGCCAATGCTGGTCGCCGGTTGCTATCAATGTGTATATAAACACACACTTCTGTCTGCTGCTTAACTCTCCCTTTCTAAAGTTTCAATTGCAAACTGGAGTTGACCTTTTTTCAATTTAAAATGCTTTAACTTAAAATGTCTTAAATAAGACGTTCTTAATATTTCCCTTTTTTCATACTTATATGTCGCCATTTATAAAGCTGTGCCTTTTTTTAATTAACATCTCAGTCATATGTACTAGGTCACAATTTAATGCAAACAATTACAAACCAAGTATATCTGGCTTATGCAATCACTATTCCCAACACAAATTAACTACAGTTAAGCCACTTGCTTTATATTTACATACTGTATACCCATAAATTTTCTAGCACTCAACACTCACAAAACTTCTTATCTCTTAATATACTCATTAACTTTTGGCCATATCAAAGCAATCATCACATCGCTCCCACACGAGCAATTTTGCCCCACAGAATTTTTGTTTTCCCAACACAAACAACAAAAGCACACAAACTGCACCCGAATGTTGAGTTGGGTAAAATTATTCCATATAATTTGTAAAAGAGCGACCCATAAACGGGCTCAGCAGGTCACAAACAGTTGAACCCTCCCCATCGCGCTGAACTTGCATACTTTATTAGTTTGGAGCGCTAAATTAATAATAAAAAGTTTTGTATTTTCGCCCAGTTTTGCGGGTTTATTTGGGTCACAATACGCATAAGGAGTGTGCTGCTGTTTTGGGTTGAGCTTGATTATTAAAAAAACAAAATTAATTAGAAGTGGGCGAAAACTATTTGCGTCGACGGATAGAAACTGTGCTCATCTAGACATATTTAGCCGTACTTTATTTTAATAAAACAACAATCTGCTTGGAACTGATATGCATTATGTATACGAAAGTTTTCCGCCTGAAAGGCGTACGATGTTGAGGTTGTTTTCGGTATTCGCCAGAAATTGCCCCCAACAAAAGTTTATGAGCAGACGGAGTGGCATAAATCTGCAAAAAATGAGCCGCTGACTTTTGAAACTGGCGGACAGCTTGGCAGCCATTTTGTGGCGGACCATCCTTTCCATTTTCCTGAAACTCTGAGATTCACATAGTGTGTGTGTGACAGACTTAAGCCGCGGCTGCAGGATTTTGCCAGGTTTTTCTTTACGCACTTGCACTTTGGCCTCTTGCAGCTACAGACTCCACCTTTCAGACTAATGCAAAGTTTAAAATTTTCAAGTCAGAATGCTAATTGAAAATAACATTAGGCGTTTGCAACAGTTTTTCTTAGCCTTCTCTTTTTATACCCTTGCAGAGGGTATTATAATTTTGGTCAAAAGTGTTTATACCCTTGCAGAGGGTATTATAATTTTGGTCAAAAGTGTGCAACGCAGTGAAGGAGACATCTCCGACCCTATAAAGTATATATATTCTTGATCAGGATCACCTCCTGAGTTGATATAGCCATGTCCGTCTGTCCGTCTGTCTGTCCGTCTGTCTGTTTCTACGCGAACTAGTCTCTCAGTTTTAAAGATATCGAATTGAAACTTTGCACACAGCCTTCGATCCTTTGCACGCAGTATATAAGTCGGAAGGGCCAGGATCGGATCCTATAGCTGCCATATAACTGATTGATCGGAAATGCCATAACTTTAGTGTTTGTTAAGTTAGGAAGTTGGGATTTCCTATGGGTATTTTATTTGGCCAGTCAATCCGACCTACCAAATTTCATAAGGATCAGCCGACTATATCCTATAGCTTCTATATAACTGATTGATCGGTAATGCCATAACTTTGGGATTTGTAAAGTTAGGAAGTTGGGATTTTCTATGGCTTTTATATTTGGCCAATCAATCTGACCTACCAAATTTCATAAGGATCGGCCGACTATATCCTATAGCCGCCACTTAACTGAACGATTGGAAATGCCATAACTTTGGTGTTTTTAAAGTTAGAAAGTTGGTATTTTTTATGAGTGTTAAGAATGCATCAAATGAATAAGTTTGGAGAATATAAATCGGAATATTCTGCAAGGGTATTTCAACTTCGGCTCCGCCCGAAGTTAGCTTTCCTTTCTTGTTTGCATTAATTTTGTTATCAAAATAAACGTTTTTCAATAAATTATGTGGTTATAACATTCTGTGTGACTGTATTATCTGTAAGTAGAATCAGTAAAATCATGTTTATTTAATTATATTATTATTTATTCTTAGCATTTTTAGTTTATCTTATAAGTCATACTTGTCGGAAAGTGCATTTCCAGATGCCTAACAATTTAAACAATAACTGCGCGCAAACTCGAGGGTAATTTGGAAAATCAGCCTTAATTCCATCAGACAAGTGCGGCACTGCAAAGTGACTTCGGGCCAGTGGGCCAGTTGGTCGGTCGGTGACTTCAGTCGGCCAATGTGTTGACAGGACGACTGGGCGCGTCGAGTGTCTCTGACCTCGTCACCGAATTCAATTATTCAGCAGCTGCAATCCTGAAAATGTGTAACTGTTGCCTGTTGGCAAGCCTTAAAATATTAATTAGAATGGCGCAGCCAGACGGGAAAGAGGCAGAAAGGACAGTAGACGGGAAGTTGCTTCAGATGTTGTTGCCACATTTGCGCCAATTGAAGGCGTGGCACTGTCGGAGCACGCCTTTTTAATTATGTTGCTTGCTGGGAAGTCAGCCATTTGTAGTATTCTGCATAGAAATAAACAATTTTATAACTTTGAAGTAAAGTTAAGTTACGAAAAAAAGCTTACTGCAATTCTAAATCTTTTACGGTACCTTTTAGTTTGTTGTTATCAGATTCTTAATTTTGTTTAAATGCAGATGACTGATAATAATAATACTTTATCAAAATGTAAAAACTCAGGTAAAGTTTAAATAAATACCCAATAGCTGAAAGTTAATGAAATACAATGGTTTAGGTTTTTACACATGCAAACAAATTGAAGTGGAGTAATTAATTCAATGTAGATTTTAAAAAATGTAGTATAGGATTTAATTTGAATCCAATTAATTAACTAACTTGGTTCAAACTAGCTTGAGTTCTTAAAAACTACTGTTTTTACTCAGATTTTATTACTTTTCCCTGTGTACTCATGCCTGATTACAATGCAGCTTTACAAACCGAATGAAATGGCAAAGAAAGGAATACTTAGTGGAGGAAAAAGAAGAGACTTCGTGGGCGATGGTGAAAGCCGCACTGGCACCCATTTGCCTTTGAGCGGAAACGACATAGAGGGCGCTTGGCCCGACCCATTATGCATAAGTTGTTGCACTGCACTTGTTGCTGCCACTGCTAATGGTCCGTGCTCCTGCCTCCGGACTGTCCGCATCCTTCCGCCCCTTCCAAAACTTCCGCCCCTCGCAAGGTCAGGCGTTGTAATGTTTTTAATTAAGCATAACAGCCCCGCCTCGTTGTGTTTTTGTTTTTCATTTGCAAAATCTAAGTGGGACAATGGCAATTTGCTGGAGAGCTACTCGAATGCCACAAAACGGCAGCATTTCACTGCGTTTTGCGAACTAAGAGAAAACCGTCTAACATTAGTAAAGAAGAGCATTTGCTAGAAACCACACAATGTCTTTAAATTGTTAACAAGATTTTAAATATCTTTTTACAATTAATTAATTTAATTAATTATTAATTTAATGTCACTTCTTATCTTTACATCTGCTCCCATAATAAAAACACCATAATATTATTTGTTTATTTACCTTGAATAATTTAATTACAATTTTGATGACTGCCTGACTGTATTTTATATTTTTCTGCAATAATATTTAATTTTCTGCAAATAAACGTAATCAGACCCATTCCAATTACGCCAATCAAATACCGCGGAGTCATTCACGTTCACGACCGATCACACTCGTCGGGAATTCAAACAAGCCGCGTATATTTCACACTCGAATTGAGTTTAACTGCTACATACTTTTAATTTACAATGTACACTTTTTTGTTGCGTCCAAACAAATTATTTAAATTAATTTCTGAAATTTTTTGCATTCATTGCATCGACCAATTTACTCACAAACTTCGCATGCATTTCCATTGCAATTCTTTCTCTGACTCAATAAAGAGAGTCATTTGCAGCGTGTGCACTGCGGCGTATACGCAATATGGAAGTGCAATAGGCTGGCCGGAAAAAAACCGACAGATGATTTGCCGAAAAACACTTTATGAAATGTATTAAATTCACCCGCCTCGACAAATTTATGTATAATTTTTTGCCGGTCCCCGCTGCTGCTGTTGCCCATGAAAAGTGCATAAATTTGCTTTTATTTTTTCCCCTTTTTTAACTTTCTGCCGCCTTGATGTAAAAATAAGTAAGAACGAAATGGGGCGATGGGCTTGTGCCTATGATTAATGAGTGCACAATTTAATAGGTGGTCTTCGCCGCTGTCGCCGCTCCAATTCCAGTTGCAGTTGCCACTCCCATTTCCATTCTCATCTCCATCTCCGCCTCCGGTTTGTATGCATTTCCCGGGCATTTTCACATGATTGCGTTTAATTCTTATATATGCAATATACGTATATCTATATTTATATGCAGGCATACTTACACAAAACAAAAAATCAATTTAAACTGGTAATCCACTGTTATCACAGTTTGGCTTCAGAAATACATTTTTTGGACATTAGGTTATTATGGATGTTTCTAGTATAAAACTGTTAGGAAATTCTCTTGTCCACAGTGCTTACTTTCAAATAAAAGTTTCGTATTAGAACAACGTAAAATCCATTTTTGATATTAGTATATTTACGATCATTTTTAGTTGTGTACTGTTTGCAGTTGGTCTGCATACCTTACACCAATTTTTTCTTTTTCAGAGCCGTACCCCAAAAAAGTGTACCCCCTTTTTTCACCCTCCTGTTGTGATTTATTACTTCAATTGTGTAGTCGCGGAAAATGCATTTTGCGCATTGCATTTTATTGCCGACAGCGTTTGTTTTTTCCCCCTTTAGATACCCTTTCCCTCCCCACCACACAGCATTCGGTGAGGTGTGAAGTCGGTTTCACACACAAACACACGCATGTTTGTGGCCGCTCTTTATATATGTACCAAACATACGAGCTCAAATACAAATATACAAATTTTTTGTGGGGTTTGTTTAACCATCTGAGGCCGTTTGCCAGTGGAGCTTGTTCGGCTGACTAAGCTGATCGGAAGGTATTCCATTAATATTTGTTGGAGAAGGAAATTAAGGGAAGTACCGAGCGAAATTATGGATTGGACAAAAAATGAACACTTTGGGGGAGAGGTGAATTTAATGAAACCAATTTCACTTAACTAGAAATATATATCTTACTATGAATTAAAAAAATAGTTTGGTTGTTAATATAGTACTGTGGGATTGGTTTTCCTATGGGAAAAATAAAACATATTTAAATATATTTAATAAGATGATTATTATAATAAGATGATTGCTTTATTTAAATGGAATTAGTGATAAGTAGTTCTGATAATAATTTGATGAATTTTAATGAGGTAATTTTAGCAGAGGTCCCACTATTTGTTGTTTTGTTATAATAAGTTGATAGATTTATTAAAATGAAATTAGTGATTAAAAGTTCTGATAATAATTTTATGAATTTTAATGAGGTTAATTTATGTATATTTATGTAAATACCTAAAATTACCCCATTACAAAATTTGTTAAAATTAATTATAAAGTTAATATGAATATAAAGAAGATTACATGTCATACTATTAGTAAAATAGTATGCGGTATAGTTATTGATAAAGTCTCTAAAATAAAATTGATTTTACGTAATAGAGTACTTCCACAGTCGAATAGAGATCCTCATCTTACTATATGTGCTCCTTTCTTTGTCTCTCGTCCACTCGGCATCTATTCATTTCATTCCGGTCTGGGGTTTTTGCCACACGTCCCGTAAATCACACAAGTGTCGGGACAGCTATAAAATCGCACTCGTAGCATACTTTGCAACACACTCCCACGGGGATTTTCGGGGATCGAGGACTGCACTTGCATGTAATATAATTTGTTGGCACTTGCAGATGCGGAATGCCATTTCTCTCTCTTGAGGTGGCCTAAGGCCCGCAATTGTGCATTTAATTACACCCATTGCTCAATATTTAAGTAGATCGTGGTCCCAGTTGGCGAATGCCGCCCCGGGTTCTTTAAATTATGCTTGACTTTGTGTGTAACATTTGAGTGTAATCGTGGCACCGATTCATGAGTTCCGTTGATTATGCCGATCAAGCCGGCAGTGTGAACTCAATTTCTATGGCATTCCATCATTGACGCCACAAATCGCTATTGGCATCGACAACAGCTGCATCTGGAATTAGTTTTTCATGTAAATTTTTAGCCAAACTATGTGTGGTTGGCTGTGCTCCACCTCTGTTGGCCAAATTCCCTGGCCATGTGCGTTTATTATAATTTATGTAGCAATTTATCATCTAGAGCCCCCGCTCGATCCCCCGTGCCCGAATTCCATGGCTAATGCCCGATGACCATCGGCAGCAACAATTGCATAGTTTTCCATAATATCCATGAGCCTGCCCGAATTTTCAATTAGAATTTTTGGCAATGTGTGTCCAGGCTTGGGGAATTGGAGTACAAGTGCGCCGGTGAAGTTCATAAATTTTTAATAAATTCTATTGAAATTTCCACAGACCAGGAGGGTGGGTAATTTACCTGAAATGCAAGGGCGACAGAGTAATGTTTGGCTAAAATTTTAAAGGGTTTCCTTAGCAGCCTGGAATTTACAAAATCCTTTTGTTTAACGTGCCAGTGTCCTTGAAACAGAAATAATTGATATAGAAGTTACATAGAAAGGCTTTGTTGGTAGCAATAGATAAAATTGATCTTGAAACTTATTATCACACAACAGCAGGTGGTAATCCATTTAAAATAGGGGAGTAATCTTATTTAACTAAATTAAATTATTCATAGTTTTGTAAAAATTTCGGAATTAAATCTTTAGCCCAAATGTATAATCTTGGATAGTGGTATCCATTTGTCTTATGCAATCGTCTGTCAACTAAGCCATAAATTTCCCGACCAAAGCACGGCTCAATAGAACAGCCAATGCAAAGGTGGCGCCGCAATGCTGAAGCATTTTGCAAAGCTCTTTAATTCTTCGATGGAGCGGCGATTAGAGGTCTTGGCGAATGGCAAATGGCCGGCGAGCGCCGCAGACCCGCTAACAACAATAAACAAAACCGGCGGAGGCAAAGTGACGACGGCATTAGACAACATCGCATATCAATGCAATCGCAATCCGCTTTTTGCCAAGATTTATGGACAATGCGGCACGGCAGGCCAAGTGGAAGTTCCCGGCGCGGAGTTGAAGTTGGCAACGGCAGCTGCAAGTTGGCTTACAGTAAATATAAAATGGCTCAGACGGGAAAATCAGCAATTCAAAGGGTTTTGCGTGTGAAGCCAGCTGGCGACAGTCGTCGGCACTTCTGGCCGGAAAAACCAAGGAACGAAGGGCGTGGAAAATGCGAAAGACAGGAGGAGAAAAGACCGCCTTCCAGCACAAGCTGTGTGCCATTGCAATGTCAATACAATCTGGCAATGGTTCAATAGCTGGCAAAATGTTTGCCTAACCGCGTGTGCACTCACAATGCACATCGGACATTGTTTTTGGTCGATCAACGGGGGCGGGTTTTGAGGGGGCGTGGCATGTGCGGCAAACACCACGCTCCCTGCCCCATATACCATGTTCCATGTGCCATGAGCACGCCTCGACGAGCATACAATTGGCATGGGTCGCGGCACCGCAACAAATGAGGGGCAATCAAAGCTGCCTCGGACACAAACTGCTGAAACTAAACTGGAAACTGAACGCTAGGAACTGAAATCCGGCAGCTGAAAGCCGTTGCGATTCATTTGTCGCCTCAGCAGACCGATTAAGCGGGTAATGAAATCTAATAGAAACAGAGTAAAATCGTTGCAAATTGGCAGGTGGTTTTTACTCAATAGTGTAGCAACTAAATAAATTAAATACATTTCAGAAGCAGAAAGTTCAACGCACTTAAAAATAAATTTATTTCGAAAACAAAAATGTTTGTATTTTATATGACTAGAAGGGTGAGAGTTTAGTACTGTGCATAGGTGAATACCACAAAGTAATCTTATATATTAACTATTCATTATAATAAGTATAAAAATGTAGGCTTTTATAGAATATTTGTATTTGAAAATAAATATTTAAATGCTAAATTTAATTACTAATTTGGATAAATTAGGTATTAAATAATGATATCTATGGGATTGTATTTTCTTGATGGCTTGAAAATCGTGAAAGTAATTATGACCGAAAACCCAGAAGCATCTTCAATGACTCGCAACTCACCAGACTAGCTAATTCCTGTTTTGGATAATCTTATTCAAAGACAACATTGAAAAAGCTTTCTCAGATTTTCCTAATAATCAGCGGTTCTGAGAATCAGTTCGCACCTCCTGCTGATGGTTGAATTTAATTTTGCGCCAAGGTCTTACAAATATTGTGACATCCATATAGAAACATCCTGTCGGAGGTAGCGGCTATAGTTGCGGCCAGATAGAGGGCGTGGCAGCCGCATCCGGATTGTTTGTTGGCTGCAGGCGGCAGAAGAAGCAGCAGAACGGCAGGAGCTCAGGTGCTCAGGAGCTGTGGCAGCAGAATCAGCCGACGCGGTGATGCCCCGTCATTCTGCTGCTGGCTGTATGTATGTGGCAAGCCAGGCACGACAAGAATTTAATTAAAATCTGAAATTACTGCCATCGGCAAGTATTTTGCAATGGCCAGGATTTTGAGAATTTTTAGATGCGCAAAAAAATTTCTTGTGCAGTAGGTTAAACTCTCGAATGTTCACTTTAAATGTGCCACAGATGTTCTGTCCATATTGACACGGCCAAATATGACAGATCCTTAATGAAAAGTGCATATACAAAAGCCGGGGGAATTTAATCTGTAAAATTCTGCAGGAGCCAGAGTGACTTTGACTTCGGGCTGCTTGACGTTTTCACGCCATCGCATGAATTTAAATGTATTTTTGCTTCAGTCTCAAAATAATTACTTATTGTCCTGTGGCCGCATTAAGGCATACGCTTCCCTAGACACGCAATGCTTCATGTCAGGCAAATTAAAATTAATGCCGTTTCATTCGATCGGGCAGGGAAAAAATTGAATTTTTCGAGAAAAGCTGAGCTGCATTTTAAATTTTAATAGGATAAATATGCCTGCACGCTTTTGTGTATCTGCTTGAATGCGACGTAGATTAAATTATACGAAAATATGGCCATCAGTAAACCTATAAACAATTGGACAGAAGGCCGTCCAACTGATATCCGTGAAGCCACAGCAGATGAAACTCTCGATCCGCTTGGCAGAAATTCAATTTCGGGAGCGGGTATCGTGGAACTTTCATAAAACTAAGTGCACAATGCAATTATAGGAGAAGAAAATCCATTATACTTTTTATTAGCCTTTAATTGACGTTTAGTTTTATAATTTCAGCTATTGAGACAGACTCTTTATTAAAACTTGGCTTACTGTTGTTCGCAATAGAGTATAATCCTGTTTCAAGAATTAATATTTTAAGTCCCATTCACTGTGCTTCACTGTCGTTTTGCCACTTATGCTTGTTGTGTTCTCTTTAACCTTCATATATTTTCATTTGATATGAAATATGTTGCTGTTAAGCTGCATGGTTTTGGCCATTTTTGTATGCAGTTGTTATGGACATCTGCGACCGGGTTTGTTAAACATTTCCGTCTTGCCTTTTGCATCGTTGCTCCCATGGCGTATACTTAATTTGATGCCGCAAACAATTATAAATTTAATTATAAAACGAATGCAAAGAGGGTGTGGGCATGAGTAGTTGGCTGCGGATGTACGTGTACTCTTGTCGGTTTAGCAAAACATTTCAGGGGCGTCAGCCATTGAAAGATACACAAACGCAAATGTGACAAGTTACTGCAAATTTACACGATAAATTCATTAAAAAGGTACACAAAACGTGGCAAATAGTTTACCGATTTGTTGTTGCCAAAGTGCTCTGTTGTTGTTTCTGCAATTGTCAGTGTCGGCATTGCATGTTCAGTTGATTCAATTTAATTGTTTTGCAACATGCACAGGAAGGTGGGTGGCAGGCGTATTTCATTTGCGAATTGAGTTGCCTGATTTTGCCCGTGACAATAGATTTGAGGCATTTTGGAAAGGGAAAAATTCCGTAACAAGCAACAAGAAACATTTTGCGGGATCTGCATTAATTATTAGTTACCTTCTAGCTTTGTTTTCCTAATTTCTACTCATTTTAATTAAAAACATTTTTTCTTTCAACAAAAATCAGAAAAATGCGGCGTGCGTATACTTGTGTGGACTTTTATACAAATATTGGCGCGGAATGTGACATCCCCATGGCAAAGCTTTTGCGTATACTATTTCCAAATATAGACCAAAAATATGTTGGTGCTGTGAAGCAAATTTAAATATGTTTATACGCCATTTTGGCCATCAAATAATCTAAAGGATTTTCATGTTTCCAACGTTACAGCATAAAACACATAAGAATTAAAGTCTTTAAATAGCTTGGGAATATCAACATTAAAATTCTCGTAAAACGTTCGGCTTGAAATTTAACAATCTTAAAATTGTTTGGATTAAAGCTTATTCGTATGTTTGGCCGTTGTCTATCTATAAAAAAGAAACGTTAGCCAGCTATAGTTATAAAAACGGATCGTTTCCTAAGAAAACATTCAAAGCAATAAGGGCACATAAGCCGAAAGCACTCAAAATTAAATCAAATAAAAAAAACGCACTTTACGAAGTCTTTTGGCCGCATTTATTACTGCAGTATGCGTGATTTGTAGCAATTTACTCATAATTCCAGTTTGAAAAAAAATATCCTACGACAAGGAAATGAAGGGAAAATGTTGCTAAAGCAACACACCATTATTATAAATATTTCATTAAGTTTTAAGTGCCTCCACACAGCAGCACAACAATAAAAATGGGACACGACACGCGGGAGCTCGCGACCGATTTGCCCGCCATTACTCATACGCAGAGTGGAACCTTTGATGCGTGGCCAACGTCGGCAGTCAATGAGTGCCCACTGTGGTGCCTCCTTCAGGACATAATAATTTTAATTGCCCGCGTGGAAGTGTGTGTATGCCACCAGCTTTGGATTGCATTTCTGGGGTCTGAATTCTCTCCTGCGTTTTCTTCTGTCATTTCGGCCCAACCATATAAATTAATTAGTACGGCGACAAGTGGACACCCCGCCGATTTCAAGTGCTTTTATTGGCTGCTCAGGCTTTTAGTATAATTGAGTGCTCGAATTTATATTATTGACAATTAGAAGTATCAATAAATTCGTTTTTTATGATGCCTTTTTGTGAATTCTTTGTACATTGTGTCCTTTGAGTAACAAATGGTATGTAAAGAAGTTAAAATAAAATAAGCTTACTTTTTGAAGCCTTCTTTATTTATCAGTGTTGTTGTTAGGCTTTGAAACTGTCATTGATTTCTGATATTTATACCCGTTACTCGTAGAGTAAAAGGGTATATTGTATTCGTGCAAAAGTATGTAACAGGTAGAAGGAAGCGTTTCCGACCCTATAAAGTATATATATTCTTGATCAGGGTCACTAGCCGAGTCGATATAGCCATGTCCGTCTGTCCGTCTGTCCGTCTGTCTGTCCGTCTGTCTGTCTGTCTGTCCGTATGAACGCTGAGATCTCGGAAACTATAAAAGCTAGAAGATTGGTATTTTGCATGCAGATTCTAGGAGTTCCTACGCAGCGCAAGTTTGTTTCAAAAAGGTGCCACGCCCCCTTTAACGCCCACAATCGCTTATATACGATTTTAAAAATTTAAATATTTCGGAAAAGTAAAAATGCAGTTTTATTGTGTTTATCAATACCTATCGAAATGTAGAAAAAATTTTTCAAATCGCACCATTCGTTAAAAAGTTATGCGTGATCAAAGTTTCTATCTCCATCTCCCTCGCACTCCCTTTACCTGAGTAACGGGTATCTGATAGTCGGGGCACCCGACTATAGCGTTCTCTCTTGTTTTGTAATGGGTATGAGTATATTGGAATGAGGGACTGAAAGCTGTATTATTTGGTATTTTGTAGTTTTGTTTACGGCAATATATATTTTTAATTAACCTTTTATTTGACTCGGCATGTGTTTGGGATTTAAGACTCCGAATTGTCCCAAACATGACAGATATTTCCTTTTGACTGGCTTTTGTTGGTTGCCACTTTAAGTTTTCATCAATTGATAATTTTTTTGTGTGGCTCTGACATTTTCGATCAGTTAATTCGCAAGCAACTTGGTTTTAGAAAATTTCAGCTTATTTAAAGGTCTAATAATCATAATAACTTGCGTTACTGTTAATGTTTTATATAAATATGCAATATGGAAACATAAAGTGAAATTATATTTTAATTTTGTTGTGTACTGATAAATCAATAACAAATTCCATCAAAAATTTTTCGGCAGAATGGCAGGCGGTGAAACAATATCCTGAAGCAATTATTTGTGTATTTATTGAAATTACATTTAACTCAATGCCATTTCGTGCCCTGGGTGTTGTGTTGTTTTTGAGTGAGCTCTTCGTATATTCCACATCAGGTTGTCATTTTTTGTGATTTTCTTTGCTACTTTATTGAAAGAGCCTGGGCTGTAACATTATAAGGCAACAAGGACGAGTCGAGGCAGACGTTCGCCGGCAAACACATCTCATCAGGATTCTTTTGATTTCTTTGCCACACTTCAATACGCATTCGTGGCCGGGATATAAAAACCGAACAGAAAAAGAAGCAAGTGGGGCAAAGGGCAGGAAAAGCAAAGGAAAAAGGAAAGAAATGAAAATGCTGCAGCAACAAAAAGGAAATGGATGACGAATGAATAAACGCATGGCAGGCTGACACACTGCTCTCCTGCCACGCCTCAGCCCCTCCACTTCCGCCTCTGTCTGTCTAACACTGAAAAAAAGATATGGAATTAAGAGTGTTGTTGCAAAAAATGAAAAACAAATTGTTTGAAAACGTAATCAATTATATAAAAACGATGGCTCTTGATCGCCCAGTTATAGAGCTTTTAATATAGGCTCCCTCCGCTTTGGTTTCAGTATTATTATAATTTATTTTCTTTGACAAAAAAAATAAATATTAAAAAATACTTAATCATAAATAGCATAACAAAACAGAAGCGAAATTAAGTAACGATTTCAATTAAATGAATTTTATGATACAAATAGTTTTTTGTTTATTTTTTCCTTAGTGAAGAAAAATGAAAGCGACGGTACCAAGTCAAACATGTTTGCTGACATGAATGACAAGAAAATCGTTACGCGCTCTTACTGACATTAATTGAGGCTGATACATAAAGGGAAATATATAATAATAATAAAGGGCTGCCACCTTTGTAGGCCAAGGAAAATCACTCCCCAACCACCAAAGCGCATCAAAAGTTTCGTTTAGGTGCATTCTGCATTCCTGAGACTTCCGGTTTTCTGGCTTTCTGTCGTAACGAAGTGCTACGGCGGTAATGGTAATGTTATGCAGATTGCAGGTGATGGGTGATGAGGCTGGGACCACAGTCGAAGGTGATTAGGAAAGACGGAGTGAATGGAACACGAGACTGCCATCAAGTCAGCTGAGGCTTGATTTAACCTTTTCAGCTGCGAGTGCACATCGCGAGTGGGAGCTGTGGTCGTATTTGGGTTAACGCCCGGCCCCATAAATATTTAACGTTACGTGACTCAGCTCAAAAGGCTCGCCAAAGCTACAGCAAACAACTCCCGAGCAATCAGGATGCCAAACGAGCCAAGCAACATGTAATCTGGAGCTTTAAGAGCGCATGTAATTTGGTGTTTAACTTACTTCCCGAGACTTACTAGTTATTATTTTTGTTTATGATTATACCATTTACTTATTTTATTTCAGTGAGAACTTACTTTTTCTCCAGAGATCTAAGTCGTCATTTGAAGAAATGTATGGTTTTAAAAAAGATTCTTGTCCCTCAATGTTTCATTATACTTTTGATTATTTAGAATATGTTGATTTTCAAGAAAACTATTTGTGAAAAACCATTTATTCTTCCCCCAAATCATATACGCAGGCAGTGAAAAACTCTGTTGGGGAAAGCCAAGGTTGAATCACTTGAAAAAGTTCCACCAGCAAACGGAAAGGTAAACGGCCACTGCTAAAAATAAAACGAGAATACGGAAAAAGCCACGGACGAAAATAAAACCCAATCGCTTTGCTGATGGCCACTTTGTAGTGTGTAATTACGGATTGAAATTAAAATTGGTTCGACTCACACACACACGTAATGTTAAAAAAATAATAATATTGAGGAATACCTCCTCCGTTTCTTGGAAATCCAGGTGGTGGAAAATCGAGTCGAATCGAATTATTCTCATCCCAAGTCCAGGCACTTCACTTAAATTTAATATATTTTGCGGAAGACCAAAAGACCAAATAAAAAAACAGTGACACAGTGAAATTAAAAATTCAATATCCTGTACAAGCAGAGGAAAATTATAAATAAGTATTTATTGTAATTATTGCATTTTATGTCTTTGTGCGATAAGCAGGCAAAGGAAGCGGCGCACCTGCTCGTCCACCCCGTATTCTTTTTTCCCTCGGCAACTTGCGAGTATTTTCCGGGGACAGGACCTACTTTACCTTCGGTTTTATTCATGGCTTTGCTTTGTTTTCCCAAGTATTAAATTTTTTACGTTTATTGTACCAGATTTTCCATCTCTGTCCGCAGCTGCAGCTGCTGACTCAGCCGCCAGTCATCAACTTGGTGTACTTGAAATTAATTTTTAACTTCCGTCTATATTTCTTGGTCTTGTTGGCCGACTCCCTCATTTGTTTTGCTTTGTTTTGTATTTCTTTCTTATCGCTCAGTTCACTTTAGCTGTTATTTTAGCCGGTTTTTGCCCCGGCACGTCATTCCTGCCTCATTTGCCACACGCCATTTGGCTGCCTTCCGGCCTAATGACGAACATGCATCAAAATTAGTTGCCAGTCGGGCGTCATAAACATAAAAATGAGCCTCCAATTTTAAGGCCAGGAAAACTAAAGTAAATAAATAAATAATTATGATAAGCCATGATTGTGGTAGGAGGGACTTTCGTAGAGCATTATTAAGGATTTGTGGAGTAAAAGAACTTTTCTGATTGGCTGAATGAACACCGAATACGTTCAGGAAACCGGAGTGTTAATGTTGTATTGCCATTAAAATTTTATTAAGGAAAGATAATATCATATTTCATGATTTTTTTATGTCCTCCATGGCATTGTTTTTTAAGAACTAATTTTGAAATGCTTTGATTGAGCAAAAATGATATGTTGTGAGAATTAGTTATTTTCCGAAATGTGTCCTTCCTTTCAACTTGCTAAATATTCAAGAATTTTTTTTTTCCAAAAGTAAGTTTATAAATCAATATATTTTGAAAACAATTTCGGATCTATGGTCATTTGTTGGCTACTGGAACGCGTTCCAATGTTATAGACAGCTATCAATGAAATCGAAAGATCTTAAATAATCGTTTGCCAAGAGCCTCTGATGCTACCATTTTTCTGACCACTTCCATTCGGTCCTGACCACCCTGAACATTTGGACAACTTTCAAAAATTCGGCCACATTTATGGCTGCCAATGTTTTTGTTTTTACTGGCAGAGGTTGTGGTGAGCAGATGAAGGATAAAACGGGGCGTTTGGGGCCAGGGGAGTGGCAAGTGGGTTGGCTAACTATAAAACTCAGCAATGCGTGAAAAGTACCGAACAAATGCCACTCCCACACGAACGCCCCCGTTTGCGGACGGGACCCACATATGTATATTTTGTGGAATTTTCCTGAGCCACCGCCATTCCCGGCAAGGCATGAAATTTTTAATCCTTTTGCCGGAGTAATAATATATTTTTGTGGTGTGTGTGAATATATATAAATTAAGCACGCACGCCCGAATAGGAAAAGTTTTTTGCTAAATCCTTTATGAAAAGTTTCTCCTTTTATGGGTTTTCACAGTCAACTGTGTGTGGGTCGGTTATTGTAAAAGCTAATTAAGTCATTATCAATTGCCTGACTGAACTGTAGGCTAAAGTTTTGCCCACTTTCCCGAGGATCATGCCTTTGTCTTTTGGTGGACTCCAATGGCTTACCTGGTTAGACGACTAACATAATTTTTGTCGTCCTTTTAAATAGGATTTTTTCCACATTTTTTCCCTTTCCTGTTTTTGCCAGCATATTAATCAATTAGTGACCTTCAGTGCGGCCCACTTCCCACGACTCTTGGCGTAGCATACTTTTGAGAGCCGACCAGGCAAAAGGTTAAAAGTGCCAGGAAACATTGTCGTATAGTTGTCGATGGCATGTCGTTGATTACAGTGGGCCAAGAAGAGAGAGCATTGGTGAGAAGGTCGGAGAAATTGAGAGAGCTTTTTCGAGATTCTCCTGGAAGTTCGAATCGCGCGAGAGAGTCCTTTGGACTAAGAGAGCTTTGTGTGGGAAAAGTTCTCTTGGCTGGCTTTGTTTGCCTTACAGACGTCAGAATTAGAAATTATAATTGCCGCACATTATTCAAATCGTATACATGACCTACACCCACCCATGAACAGGTGAGCTTTGGCCGTAACGCACTTGAATCGAATTGAATTTTAAATGTCCTTTTTCTTATAACAAATTTGTCCAAAAAAGATGAGTTGACAGTTAAAACAAATTCAAAATATTTTTAATAATAGGTATCTGGACTTGATAGGAATACAAATATGTTTAGCATCTCAATGCTATTGAACAATTAATATATTTAAATTAACTACAGATGCGTAAGATTACCTTAATAACGTAACAAAATTGAATTTTTAAATGTTTTAAATTGCGTAAGTCAAAATTATAATTATACTGTCTGGTACTCAACTGAGTTCAGTTAGAACATTTTTTCATAGTTTCATTAAATAATTTCCTTAAATAATTATTTATTTGATCACAGCTGTATCACTGATAGACAGTATAAGGCATTTGGTGTCTCGCCCAACGACATTGTTCGATTGCATTTCACAACCACATCAAGGTTACCAGCATACCTGCATATCTTAGCATTTGACCTTTTCCCCAGCAGTGAATAAAGAAAGTTTTCAACTCCTCCGCATTTACATTTCCACATTTTTAGAGCCGCTTTAAGTGACGTTTTCCCTGGCCACCTTTAAGAGCTGAGATAATGGGGTTAGACAGCTGTCAGTTGGGTTTCGTTTGTTAACTGGGTTAGTTTTCCTCCTGCCAACCATCGCCGATGTTAGCTGGAATTTTGGGTGGTACATACTGATAGGTTAACTCTCTGGCCTGGGCATTACCCTACAATGAGAAAATGTTTTTAATTTGTCAAAATGCTTATATTGTCTTCTTTTACATTTTTTCATGTAAATCATGTAATGAATCAAATGCTTATATCGTCTTCTTTTAAATTTGTTTGTTTTTAGTTATATTAAAAATCATATAATTAATCAGAAAATTTTACAAAAACTATATACCTAGTGAATTTGTAACTGTAATATTAATAAATTTGTAATTGTAATATTAATAAATTTTTTTGTCGTGCATGTGCACTTGAACATACCAGCGATCTGGGCGTTGACTTTGATATCTGTCCCTAAGCAAGGCGAAGTGGGTCTATTTATGTTAATTAAAGCCATTAAGAAAAATTTATCATGTGCCATAAAGCAGACTATTTATACAGCTCCAGCTCTGTGGCACTTATTAACGATCTCTCCGAGCCTCTTTATGCCGAATGTGAACTCTCTGCGGGATGGTCTTCATCTTCGCAAGCCCCAAACTTTTCCCATCCTTGGCCATCAAAGTTTGGCACATCAAACACATCTTAAATCATGCATGCGAGTTGTGAGTTATTCCCCAGTCGCCCGACTTGTCCTAGGACTATGGTATATGTGGGCAAACTAATCAACACTACCCCCTTCACAACAAACCAAGTTCAGCACTGAAAATCTTAAGTGAAAGTTTAAAAACTTTTGCCCCTCTTTTGTGTCCTGCTGTTTTCGCCACTCTGGCTGTTTTTTCCCTTTATAAGTGGAAAACTCATTAGGGAATTTTGAGAAGCATTCTCGACATATTTCAGATACAGAAACACCCTTCCACAACCCCCCCCACACGTGACCGCAAAAATGAAGCGTCAACCGCAAATGCTACGCTGGCATGGAAATTATGTAGAGTTAAGGTGCCGCATCCCTTGAACCCGCTTAACCCTTCTCTTAACCCTTCACCGCCATGCGTTCGGTTAATTTCCATCTTTAAGACACTCAATGTTGCGGTCAAGACCCTTTGAGCCAATGCGAATGCGAATCAGAAACTGGTGCCATGGAGGGCCGAAAGGCATTCCATGTGGCCGGGCCGCACCAACCACAAAATGCCTTCAGGATGTATCCACAGCCTCATCTGCATACTGGACCTGGGACTGCAACTGCCAGTCCATTCAGTCAGTCAGTTGGTTGTTCGGCTGTTCAGTTGGCTGGTGTTGAAATATTTTCCACACACAAAACGGCAGAAAGACGGACATTCCTCCTGGGGAAATGAGCAGAAAAAGGGGGAATTAAAGCGAGCAGCTCAAACGCTTAAATATGCAAAAGAAAATAATGAATGAGCCGAGAGCAGACGATTCTGACCGAAACCCATATTCAAATGGGGAGTAACCTTCAGATTTCGGTGAATGTAATTGTGGAAAATGGCTAACCGCTTTTAAAGGCAATTGCTATGGTATTTGATAATGCACTTCACACATAAACGTTAAATTTAAGAGCCCAAAAATTAGATTATAATTAAAAATGTTCGGGTCGAAATTTCAAAATATTTTAGTAGGTTGGACAGCTATACTTTTATTGATTTGCAACAAAATTATAATGTGAGTATAAGCGAATGACTTTAAAACAATACTATTTTTTTAAATTCCGTTTTATACAAAAGCTGCGGTTCATTTTATTACCAAGACGTACCATTAGATTAATAATTAAAAGTGTCATGACCAAAATTAATACGTTTGAATGAATTTAAAAAGGAAGATATAAATATTTTTTGAGTTCAATATTGGCTGTCTTGAAGTAAAAGAAATTCTCTAATTTTTGTATGATTGCATGCAATTTTATGCGTTCTGTGTTCTCTATTTGTGTATTCCCATTTAAAATTTCAACCACATTTTCCTGAAACTTCTCAAATATATTTCCATGCGATATATTCCAATTGAAACCGTAAAAGCGATGAAACAGCTTATAAAGCCATTAAATTCGTGTGGGTCTTCTATATGGGACCATCGAGATATTCCATTAAACCGAAATCGGAACACTCAAATCAGTTCACTTTTGGGCGTTTCAAGTGTCTGGTGCACATAAAACTGTAAAATGATAATCGAAATTGCGCATTCTAATATTTTTTATTGTAAATTAAAACAATAAACATTCAAAAGCTGGGCAGGGGACAGTGCTCTGTTCTGTTGTTTTGGGCGTATCACTGGGCAATCTGTTTATATTGTTATAGGGCAGACGCACGCACGCCTTCAAGGACAATGCAACCAACCAAAACTCCCTTGAAAGTGAAAAGGGGGTAAAAGGGCAAAGGGCATTCCGAGTGCGAGCAGACAGACATATCAAATCGTTTTACGTTTGTCAAATTTAATTTGATTTTGTGTGAAGTTTATTGGTAAAACGCTTTGGGCCAAGAAGGGTGTGAGTATGGGTTGTCCAACAGGGATTCTAAGCGTGCGTGAAGCTACGTGGTCACTCAATCCCACACTTTGGAAATGTCAGCTGTCGGTTGATAAATGGCACTTTCGTTTCGCAATTTAGCTAGGGCAACTGAAATTAATTTAAATGCTTTTATTTAAGTACAACAAATATTTAATTCTAATTGCATTGAAATATTTATGACAACATTTTTGTTGATTTATGAATTCACTTTACATAATTTGTGGGACGTTTTGGGAGCCATTCACCGAAATTATAGTTTAAGTATACAGAATAAAATTATTCAAACACAAATTAAATTTTTTTAATTAAAATATTTGCACGAGGGGTGGTGGAGCGGTAAACCCATTTAGTTCACCAAACAAGCATTACAAAGTAAAAAAAATAGTTTTAGGCTAGGATTCAGGGCACCAACAAGTATATTTAAATTGTAGAAAATATTAGCTGAAATTTTAGTAAAGGAAATTTTAGGGCATTAGACCAGGCTTGTATAAAAGATGTGGAATTATTAAGATATAAAAGATATAAAACGAGTATTATATAATATTGGTAATGATGTTTTCATTTGATAAATGACCAAAATCGTTCAACCTGCTTTAAAATTGAAATACTTTTTTCAAGAACATTAATTCCTGGATCCATTGAGCAGACAACTATAGGAGGAATATTGTGCAAAAGTTTGCTGTCTGCTGATTGCCTACCATCAATGACGGATGATGGAAAATGGAAAAGGAGGGCGTGGGAAATGCAATTAAAGTCTTTGAGCTTTTAAGTTTGTGCCTCCTTGGACACTCTGGCCCACTCATTGAATTTATTGGCAAATGTTGGGGCGGCGAGGACAAGCGCCGTAAAATGTACAAAAGAACAGGCCAAATAAAACGCAACAAATGCTCGAAATTTTATTTATTTCTTTTCACCGATTTCCCACCTCTTTACCACCCCCTAAGGATAAATGTGTGTTTGTGTGGGATAAGCACGCCTTGGTTACAAATTAAAAATTTGTCGTTTCAGGGAATTTTCGACACAAGAGGCAACAGGAAGTCACTCAGGCAGTTGCCTCGTGTCGTTGTAAATAAAAAAACCGATACTGGAACACATCGAAAGAAACATTTAAAAAAAGAATATAGAATTAAATTAAATATGTGAAAATCATTAAACATTGAACTGAGAAATTTCCAGCTAGTTTTTCTTTCTGTGTGGGTACAAAAAGCAGGTCCATTGAAGCAAGCATATCAGGAAACTTCTCCATCGATGTTGATGTTGCCCTTTTTCAGTTTGTTTGTTTTGCTTTCACTTTTTTTTATTCATTTTGCTCATTTAGGCTCTTTTGTGTTGATGTTGCCCGCGAACGAAGGAGTCGGGGTCCCCGGAAAACTGTATAAATTCAGTAAAAAATTAATACAACGCGCAATTATGACCAACAACAGCGGCAAGTGCCTCTAGTGGCCACTGGAACTGTCAGCGCCAACATGGGCGCGAGAATCGTCAATTACCGACGACAGGGGTGTGGCCACAGGAGGGGTGGAAAAAAGAAGGGGCGGGCTGAAAATGAAAATGGAAAGAATGTAGAGTGGGGCCAAGCGGGTGCCATGTGTTTGGCCACGGAAAAAGGGCTAGCGCATTCTGGAAGTTCTTTTTATTGATGCTTAAGGATTCGATGAGTAATGAAAAGTTCTGGTAAGCAACTTGCGAAATTGTATGTAATATAGCACTATACATAGCGTTTTTATGTTCAACTCTGATGATAAAAAATAATTGTGGTCCCACACTAAATAAATAAATTTTTATTATATTATATTATCTTATTCAATTTACTTTCAGTCTTAATATATTTAATATGTTATATTCAAATATAATTTTGTTTTTATGTTTCACTTGCGACGCACTTGACTTAAATTATTTATTGGGTTACAACTATCCCCATAAATATATTTAAGAATATTTATTTACAAAATGCCTTTTAATACTGAAATTGGTCAATATTTGAAATGGCCAACTTCCAAATATAGAGCGAAAACTATTTTATATTTTTAAGAAAGTGCACAATCTTATGGAAACCTATCTACTTCAGAGTTCAGATTACTTGGCACTTCCTGAGACACTTTTCACATATCAACGGACCATGTGAAAATGTCCTGTTCTCCTTTTAAGCTTCCCCGTTGTTGTTGGCATTCGGCTTCGCATTTTGGCACATTGTTTGCTGGGAGGACATTTATTTAATTGCCTGATGCTTGGAGGGGGTCATTACAGGAAGTACTGAACGGAAGAGCGACAAAAACGGGCTGTCCAGACCGAAAACAGGACTCGATATAAAAGCTCCTTTTTCCTCTTTTCAACAAAAAATACAAGCATATTAAATGCGACAATGGCGCCGACCGGAAGTTAAAATTATGTTGAAACTTTGGCTGTGTGTGTGGTTGTGTACGGGTATGTTTGAGTGGTTCTCTGTGGTCATGATGAGGTTGGCAGGGCTTTGTTTCTGCTTCTCCTTCGGTCTGCGGTTCATAAAAAGTCAATAAAGCGAGTTTATTTCGCTGGAGTATGTCAACATCATTTCTGCTGACAAGTCATTAAATCATGTTAGAAAGGCAGACCTTTTAATTCCGCCTGCACACACATTAAATTTGAAAAATAAACCTAAAGTCCATAAAGTAAAAATTTGTTTGTCAGTTTTTCCCTGTAAAATCCATAAAGTTAAAAAATTTGTTTGTCACCCAGTTTCTTCTTGTGTTAATAAAAGGGTTTCATAAAAATTGTGTGTAAATAGTTTTATTGTATGTTATAAAAAGAAGAAAAGGCATTTTCAATTTGTTGTAAACTACATATCCTTTTCCATTGCCATTTGCCAACTTGAGATCCTCAATCCCCTGCCAATATTTGTTTTCAAATTAATTCCAAAGCAAACATCGATTCGCTTAACAGGACTTGTCTTTATAAGAGGGAAATAAAGAAAGAAAGTGTAAGGATGACATAAAATTTGCCCATAAATATAAAGTAAGATGCCAAAAGCCGAAGACATTTGGCAATTTCAAGTTAAATAAATCTCCGCGACTCTCCTCGACTGGCTTAAATTGCATATGCGATGTGCTTGCCATTTTTCACTCCATTCCTCCTCTTGGCATTGTGTAAATTGTTGCGCAAAACTTTCTGGCTTTCAAAGAAATGGAATTGTTATTAAAGTTGGAGCTAAAACTGCACTGTAAGTGACTCCGACAGCAAAACAAAAAAATTGTGAATATTAAGAAGTTTAAAAATGAATTTGTTTGTATCTTGTTATTGCGTCAACAAATTTAAATACTTCTTAAAAAATATAGTTGTATTTAATTTCTTTTAACCAAGATATCAAAGATAAAAGCGAATAAAGCCAACCATTAGGACACCCAAAAACATATTAATTTTCACTGGGTAACTTTTGGGTAATTATTCTTAGAACTAGTTTTCTTTTGTTATCTATTAGCAATTTAGAATTTGCCGGAGATTGCACAGGTGTACAGTTCAGCTTTTGGATTTTTTCGCTGAAAAATGCGCAAATTTTTCAACTACGAAGCGGCTTTGCCGGCGGCTCAATGGAGGGGCCAAAGGAGAAGGAGGATACTTTCCCTTGGCCCATGCGCCTGTCTGCATGCAAATATTTATGCATAAAGTTGGCTCTGTGCTCATTTTTGCCCACTATTTTTGCGTCGCCTCGTCTGGGCCATGTTTGTGGCTTTTGGCATTGTTTGCCGCCTGACAACAGTCAGCAAAAGTTTACGCTGGCAGCGGTCGAGTGTAACTCTAGCTCGGATTCAGTTTCAGCTTTCGCTGGGCACATAAATCATCTTTCTCTCTCTCTGCATTTTGCGGCCAACTTAGTTAACATGCCGCCGACTGCAAGCTCAGGCAACTCTTGCATTTTGGCCATCCTGGCCTGCCCTCGAGGCCAAAATGCAATGCAT
Organism: Drosophila fuyamai; assembly: GCA_018153365.1. Taxonomy (NCBI): domain Eukaryota; kingdom Metazoa; phylum Arthropoda; class Insecta; order Diptera; family Drosophilidae; genus Drosophila; species Drosophila fuyamai. Next base: position 4,688,801 of record JAECXW010000116.1, on the reverse strand, counting down.
GCAAATGTAAAACTGATTTGTTGTGACGCAGCAACAAGCGAAGCAGATATACGGGTGTGGCACTGGCATGGGGGAGGTGTTCCTGCCCAAAATCCCCCCACTACCACCCACTCGGGCCTCCGTCAAAAGGTGCCACACAATGCCAAACCTGCAACCTACAGCCGTCCCAGCAAACGTAATTTTGTCAATTTGTGTCCGACAGTTAACCCGCAGAGTATATTGGTTTAAGAACAGCCGGATAATATTGGATTAATATTTTTATTTTTTAACCATATTTGAGATGCAGTTTTGAGAATGTGTTTAAAACTTAATTTTTGTATGTTTTTTTAATTTATTCAAAACCGAATTTGAGAGGCGCATGTATAGGAATCAGCTACAGTCTTTCAAAAAAATAACTTTTAAAAATTTATGTAAACTTATTTTTTTAGCGTAGCTTAATAACTTGCAATGTATTTTATTTTTCACATCAAACATAATATCTATGTCAAATAAATTTCTCTCCAATTCCCGGTTACCATAAACATCAAATGTTTGCAGCTTAACCCAATAATACGCACTTCAGTGTCGAGGGTTAAGCCTTAGTGTGAGTGTCAGCAACTTGTTACCAGGGCCAAGTGTCCTGAATGTGCTTGTGTGTGTGCCATCTACGTGGGTTTGGGTGTGTATATGACCCATGTGCGATTATCATCACGTAGTGGCATTGCGTTCATTTCACATGCCTTGCCGTGTGCCACTCGGTTCACAAATTGCTGCCGTTACTGGTGTTGCTGCTGTGCATGTGGTGTTGCTGCTGCTTTTACTGCTGCACCTCCTCCACTTTGTTATTGTCCTTCACAATTGACAGCTAGGCCTCAGGCGATTCCCTATAATGACTGTGCGTCCTGTGAGTTAATTCTTACTTTTATTTTAGGTGTGCTCCTACACAAAAAAAACTTTGCTGATAAATATAAAATAATATAAAAAAAATTTATAACAGTTTTTTATACAACTATTAAATTAACTTTCAAAATAGTTTTTTTCTCATTTATATAATATTAGTTGGAACATTTTGGGATCAAGCCATCTTGAAACATTTTCAATTTTAAAAAAACATGATGTTTTACGAATGAAAACTCTTTGATTTTTTATAAAAATAATCCGAAACTTTTTAGTACAAATCCGTGCTTGACCTTTTTTTTCAGTGCACTTTATTATTCGATGCGTTGCTAACGAAACCAAAAAGAATTTATTAAGTGCATTGCTGTTCTGTTTGTTTTATTCGAGAAAAATTCCTTTTTAATTTCGATAAAATGAAATTTAATGAAATTTCCCGCTCGCTCGCTTTGCAAATAGAAGATTCATCGGATAAAAAAAGAGATAAATAAAAACCTAAGCGGAAGAAAGCCATTGGAAATGAAAATCGAATTGGAGCTCGGGGAGCATGAAAAATTCCCATTTAAACAACGTATGGCTAAGTTTCACAGTAAATTTGAAAAACAGTGGCGCTGCCAGTAAAGAAATCAAACTATTTTCAGAACACACACAATTCCACACAGTTGCAAACAAATCGCATGGAACTTTTTTTATCATGTGACTTTTTTATTTTTAAACTCACGGATCAACTTTATGCTTTTTGCATCGGGGGAATTCAATGGTTGCTGAAGTTTTGATATTTTGTTGCTGTGAATTTTTAACGCCCAATTCTGACAATCCCGAAATCCTTTTTAAATTGAAGTATATATAGTATACTATAGTTTTTTAAAGTACTTGTTTGAAACAAAAAAGTTAAAATTCGTGTATTTAGAAATTAAAAATACCATAGATACACACATTTAGCTAAATCCTTTCTATAATTGCAAGGCTTCTAAAAGTTCCTGAAATTAGACAAAAGGTATCTGGTCGCAAGCTGCAGCAAGAAATAAAAGAAAAACTCTCCGCAGACATTGTCAGCAAATTACGCAGTGCAAATATTTGCTTTAAACAGATGAAAAGTTTCCTGGCCACGGCCCAAGCAAATTGACACCCGGCCAAAAAGCCAAAGTGCAGGCCAAAAACTTTGCGCTTCAATTTGCGACGTCCTCCCGGGAAAATTTGGGGTGGAAAAGTGGGCGATGGATCTGCTCGTAAGTGCAGTGTTTAGTGCGAAATTTGCTTAAGCAAATAGAGTTATAGACAACGGCCATGGATACACTGCTGCGCTGCGGCCATATGGCCACACTTTGCAAGAATTCGAAAGCGGAAAACTTTTTGGCATATTTTGATTGACTTGACATTTCCAACCAACCACGCCCACCCGATCTCCACCCACCTGGGGTGGCTTTTCCGTTTTCCTTCGAAGCCGCTGGCATGTCGGTGGAATTTTTGCGCTACGCCCCAAAAGCAACAAGCGAGAAATGCTGATAAAAATACTTTTCTTTGTCGTATAATAAAAATTTCATTACGATTTTTGCGGTGTGCGGAGTTTTTTCTCTCTTTGGTTCTCCTTTTAAGTAAAAATGTAAAAATGTGCAATGCATAATAAGCTCGATGACGAAGAGGAAGTGAGGGAAAGTGGAAGCGAACATGGCGCAGCGGAAGCAAAACAAAGGCAAAAAGATGCGCCGCCATTGGCAACAGAATGTAGCCAAAACCAAGAGGGAAATGCAAAGAATTGGAGGGAGAAGGGGGGCGAGGAGCGAAAGAAAAACTCGGCTAAAGTAAAAGCTGGAGGGAATTTGCATATTAGCTGCACGAAACCGTCGTTAAAGCAGTGTGCAGGACATCCCGATTGATGGATGGGAAGGGGGACCCGGACATCGGGGACTCACGGGTCCTGGCTAATGCAGCCTGTTCCTGGAAGCAGTTTTGCATCGAAAAAAGGATGGTAAGTGCGATAGAGAAACGCAGAGACGGAGAAGTTTCGCCCGCTAGCTGCCTGCCAATTAGATGCAAATGTATGGCCATTCTTGTTTTTTACTTTGTCTCTCGCAGAACTGTCAAAAGACGATGGAATAATTCCAAATACTGTCAATAGATCCGCAATATAGATAGAGAACTCAGACTTGGTAATGCAGGAAAGTGCTGAGAAAATATGGCATAATACACCATCAGCAGAAATTACTCATGACTCCAGCAGAGAGTCGTACAGCTTATAATATGACAACATTTATGATTAATAACGTAAAAGAGCTAACATATTCGCCCTGATAAAACTACATTTTAACCAATTTCAAATGGAAATGTTACATTAAATTTATTTGTCTTAAATACGCCTATTAGTGTTCATAATCCAGCTTTAAATTGTAATATTTTATCCTGGAAGAAATACATTTTAACAGCCAAATACAAATGCTTAGATCTGATTGAGTACTTATTATTTATTCAATGCCTTACGTCTTAAATTGTTGGTAAATTTATGATAAATGTGTGGTCTCCCCAAACTATTACCCATTCCACATTCAACGGGCCACACGGCGCATACATAACGAGTTCACAGACATAATCAGACAGCGTTTCAGACTCTTGAAAGTCCTCTCAGGAGGTCTTCCCCCGTGTGGCACTCTGCAATGCGCTTAGAGCATAATTTGTTTCCAATTGCGATGTCTCGACATCGAGTGCTACCGCACGGTGGCCCATCAAACTGCAGTGCAATCGTTTCTTCCGCCCCTCCGGATCTCCATAAACAAATCAACGACGGAAGGAGGAGGAAAAGTTGAACTGGGACTGGCATCGGGACCGGCAGTAGGATTGGGACCAGAACCGGCACACATCACAGACACCGTCACCATCGCACGGCCATCGCATTCGTCGTCTTCGTCATTCATCATTATGCAAAACGTGCTTCCTGGCTGGCAAGCTTTTAGCTTTAGTCCTCTTTCTCCGCCGCCGCCCACTCAGTAACCAGAAATTGTAGCAACATTTGGTTTTTATTGTTGTGGGGCAGCCATAGTGCTCGCGTCATATTCCGAGCATTCCCAACTGCGGCCACTGCGGTGGCAAACTTTACGCCCAGCATTATTTTACTTAGTTGATAAACTTTTATGCCCGCCTCGTTCCCGGCCAGCTTCTGTCCCCAGTACCCAATCTCCCAGTTCCCAGCTCTGAGCTCCCAGTTCCCACGTCTCATGTCCCATCTCCGTCTCTACACAGAAAAAGACAACGAAGTAGCTCATTTTTTCTAAAATTTTCGAATTCAATTGGGTTTTCACATTAAAATTATTTTTATGGAGTCCTTATAAATACAATTAAAAGGCAATAGAAACATTTTTTAATGACTCAAATCATTATTCATTAAATATTTAAATTATTGTTTCTTCGAAACATTTTTTGTCTTATACTTATATACAAATTTTAGATAATTATATTTTAGTACCTTTCGTAACATTCTTAAAAACATTTAAGCTTTTAATGTATTCTAATAAAATCAATGATGTAAGGGAAACTTCGTTTGACACTAATAACTTTTCTCGAGTGTGGTTTCTTTCCGGTACTGTATTGTGTGCTCGGCTTGCAGCTCAGTTCGGGGACCGTTTGCTCGTAGTTCTGACTGCGTTCCACTTTTTTTGGGGTTTCCAATTTGTCACTTGCCTTTGTGCCTGGCTGGCTTTTTGTTTATATTTTTGCCAACTGCTTTGTGACAGTTTGGATCGCAATTGAAGTTTTTCTTTCCGTGCTGCTGCTTTTAGTTTGCATTTATCATGCCTCACCGAAAAACCGCAACAATGTGCCCGGTTGCTGCAGAGGGAAATCATAATTTTAATTATGCAGACCGGAAAATAAATTTGTGATTGATTTTTTGGTGGCACTAGCTCTGCGGGTTCCGAATCGACAAATGCTTGTGTGTGCAAAAAGTATCAATAAATATTATCCAAGGTAGTGATAATCCGTTTTCCGTTGATCATGAATTCATACAATCTGTTCGCATAAATTGTAGTAAAAATAAACGTTGGAGCAATATTTTTTTGGGTATGTTACTGACCGATAGAAAAGAAATATACAACAACTTATGAAAATTTATGAAGAATATTTTGACGAGTTTTTTTTGCAGGTCCTACACACAAATAAAATCAATCCAACAACCAAAGAAAATACACAATAACAACATTCAAATACAACAGTGTTCTTCTCTTTATTACTTTGTATACATTATAGTAAATAAATTAAAAACTAAAAATGATGATTGCGTAGAGATAGATCATTTCATTTTTAAATGTCCGACAGTCGTGCCATGAGCAACGTCTCCCAGCGGTGTGATCGATATCTCCCTGCTTTTAATCCGGTCCTTCCGCTTACATATTTCAAAAAGTCCTGAGGCCGCAGTGAGTCAGTCAGTCAGTAAGTAACTTACTGCGATTATAGTCGGCAGTGGGCTCCGCCCCCTTCTGCCAACTGGGCTGGGTGAAAAACTTTCTTTGGTCATAAGGACGAATGCGATTGCTGGCTTCCTTATTGTTGCTCTTGTTGCCATAACTGCCGTGGCTGCCTTTGCCTTTCGCAACCTGCGGCAAATAAATTGAAATTCGTAATTATTCCCAACAGCATGGAAATTTATTCCGTTTTAATTGAGTTTTCTTTTGTGTGTGTGTAAATTTCTGGATTCGATGTAAAAGTGAGAAAAACCTCAGGCCAGACCAACTGGAATATAAATTGAAATGGAATCTGCATTATTATGAAATAAAAATTGGGAAGAAAGCGGAGGGGAGAGAGTCAGCATAAGCGGGTCAAAGTTTTTTAAGTTTTAGGAAAGGTTTGTATAAATTAGCTTAGCCAAATTGCTCAGCATTTAATTGGAAAATTTGAATTTATTTTTGTTATCGTTATCCTAAAAACTGCCATTGTTGCAAAAAGTTGTGAAGTCTCAATCTTATTTTTTTAATGGCTTAAGCATTTTATTTCATGCCACGTGCATTGCTCAAAAACTATAATACCGAAAGCACTCCAGTTTGTGCATTAATATATTTCAATTTTGCACGTGTCCGGAAAAGATTTCATTCCTGGCAAAAACTCAATCGTTTTCAGAAAGCGAATATTTATTCCCTGCTAGGGTTGACATGTTTGTGGGTTAACATTCAATTTGCTTGGGTCATTCCCCCAAACTTTTTCCCCACCAGTTTCATAGGATTATAAAAGCCAAAAAGGGTGGAACTGCATCTGAGTCGGGGGAGAAATGCAGAACGTGGCTAGCTGTTGCTGGTTTCAGCAAATGTTAAATGATTTCAATTGTTGCTACGTTGACGCTCTGTTTGCCTTTCATTTGAATAAGCTTTTCCGAGCTGCCCGTAAGCACGTACCAGGCCAAAGCGGACCAGATCTTGTGCATCACAAATTGCAAGCTGTCCTGCGTGTGTGCGTGCCGGGGTTTCATCTCGGCTTGTCTTTTATTTAACGTTTTCATAAACTGCAGCCGGGGCAGCCAGCCCTGTCCGTCCGACTTCTGTTGCATTATTTGCCTGGCAACTTTTGCCGGCATATCATCAATCAGCAAACGGGCGGCATTCCCTCGTTACTGGGTTTCTGCTCCGATTTTGAGCTGTAATCTCACACAGAATAGAGCGGGAGAAACTCTCCTCCGTCCTTCGCTTTTGTGGCTGCATCAGATTTTCGACATTTTCCTGGCAACAAATTATTTATGGATGCATTCCTATCTCCTAATGGGAGTCATGACTTTGTAGTTCATTTAAAATAAATTAATATAGAGTTACGCAGCATGTGCTAGTCAAGAATTAATTTACAGTGGGGTCGGTGAGTTCGAAAGATTAACAAATGCTTCCAAATGAGCGGCAGTTTTTCAACCCAGACTAGGGGAAACATCCTTCCAATACACAAAATTTCCGCCTAATTGATCAATACATTTTACTGCTACTTCCTTCCTTCCGCTGTTTTGTGTGTGTTTGCTTGCCATTTGAATAACAAATTCCAGCGAAAGGGTTTTCCGCACCATAAAAAAGTAAAAAGTGGCAGGGCTGGAGGCCAATACTTTAAAAAGCACTGCTTAGCTATTTAGGTGGAATATAATCGGTAAAGTTTGAAATGTATGCCTTTTTAAATTGTTACATTATTTTTATTAACCTTCTCTTTATCTTTTTTGAAGTTTTGGAAAAAAATGGATTATATGTTTTATATTTTTAAATTACAAATTTAACGAGTTTGTAGTTTTATGTATGTTTTATTAATATAAAGACTTGATAAGCCTATGTTTTTTGTTTTTGACTAATGTTTTTTATTATTGCGTTAGGGATAATAAACTTAAAAATTCTTTTTTATACCCTTGCAGAGGGTATTATAATTTTGGTCAAAAGTGTGCAACGCAGTGAAGGAGACATCTCCGACCCTATAAAGTATATATATTCTTGATCAGGATCACCTCCTGAGTTGATATAAGCATGTCCGTCTGTCCGTCTGTCTGTCCGTCTGTCTGTCCGTCTGTCTGTTTCTACGCGAACTAGTCTCTCAGTTTTAAAGATATCGAATTGAAACTTTGCACACACCCTTCTTTCCTTTGCACGCAGTATATAAGTCGGAACGGCCGGGATCGGTCGACTATATCCTATAGCTGCCATATAACGATAGGAAATACCATAACTTTGGTGTTTTTAAAGTTAGGAATTTGGTATTTTCTATGAATTTTATATTTGGCCAATCAATCCGACCTACCAAATTTTATAGGGATCGGCCGACTATAACCTATAGCTGCCATATAACTGAACGATTGAAAATGCCATAACTTTGGTGTTTTTAAATTTAGAAAGTTGGGATTTTTATGAGTATTTAGAATGCATTATATGAATAATTTTGGAGAATATTATTTACAGAATATTCTGCAAGGGTATATCAACTTCGGCTCCGCCCGAAGTTAGCTTTCCTTTCTTGTTTTATATTTTAATTTATTATTTTTCGTTCATTATTCATTCTCAAAACAGGTTAGCTTAAGATTCTTCCTTTTTTTCATTAATATGTGGGTTGATAGTGGTTTTTTCGCCTGACCGCCATTGGAGCTAGAATAGCTTATTCCGCAAATAGAGCACTTGGACCTATTTTTTACTGGTTGGAGGGCGTGAAGGGACCTTGAAATGAGCTTCTCAACCTTCTGTTGGCGAGCCGTCAAACGTGGATGACTGAAATGCTTTTCAAGACTTAAACTTCTCTGACTTTTTAGGGTCGATCGGGGCCTTTCACGAGATAAAGATCGCTGCCTTCTCCTGAGCTCCATTTTTTCGTTCAAAATCATCTGACGTTTCTTTTCGAGCTCTAGTTGGAATGGCGTTTTCGGCAGCTCATAAAAAAACTTTTTCCAGCGTTTAAGCAAACCTTTAAAAACGAAATTTTAAAGAGTAATGAATTTATAAAACAATATGTTCTATGTTATAAATTATATACAACAAAATAGCCAAAGTTAAAGCGATTTAAAAAAAATAATACAAAATCAAATTTATTTTCACTTTTTTCTTTAAAATTAAAAGCCAACTTAAGCTTAATTTTCTACGTGTCTTTAGAATTAATAATAAATAATAATACCTTCGATATCGTAATATTTGTTTGGCGGTACGTCCTCGAATTCTTCAGGCGAAGCCGTTGTAGATCTGAGTGGCTTCAAGGATGTTTGTGAGCGCAGGGCACGTCTCATTCTGGAACTCATCTGTTGTCGAAGCCCCTCGAATTCCGCTTCGGTTAAAATCCTCTCGTAGGCCGTTTGGCATCTGCTTAATCGTCGATCGTGAAGTTTCACCAACGCGTCTTCATACCCCTTGGAGGCTCCATTGTACCTCTTTAGCAAGAGCAGATCTGTGGGATCCGTGGGCGTTTTATCCTGCATCAGGAGGCTTAAGACTTTCTTTATGTCTCCTGCTTCCCGACCAGCCAGTTCGCTCAAGTCCTTGTCGTGGGCTCCGGACTCAAGATCTTCAGTGAACCGTCTTGGTGCGACATTTTTAAGAGATGGCCTCCATTTGGAATTACCCGGTTGAACCGTCCTCGTGCCGTCACCAGCCCCCAGATCAGTGGATAAACCATCCTGATTTGTTACAGCATCTTTATCAATGCCATTTAAGTCAGAGACATCGCTCGTAAAGTTTACCTTATTACTGGCTAAAGGTACTTTCTCTTGAGATAAAAGATTTTGTAGACTTGGGCGAAGGGCGGCACTTAGCTGCTGGGTAAGTCCATTTTGAGCTTCACTGCTGGGAGCCTTCCTCGAAAGGTGAGGAAAACCCTTTGGACCCACAGCCATAAAGCTGGATTCCCTTCGCCTACGCAATTTGAACTTTTGCAGAACCTCGATCATCCTGCGGCTTGAGATATTGTCAATGTCTTGTTTAACTGGAGGCACATTCTTTTGTTTATGACTGCGAACTTTAACACGATTTTGAGTGTGAACTTTATTTATTTTTAGACTGCGACTTTTACTGCGACTTTGAGCGATACTTCTAATGGGACTACTAATTTGACTACTACTTCTCATTCTGTGACTTTGACTTTGAACGCTAATCTTGTTCTGTCTTTGAGCGCTATCTATTGCGTTACTTGTACTGGGATTTTGACTGAAGTTTTGACTTTGATTTTGCTTGGGGTTTAGACTGTAATTTTGAATGTTTCTAACACTGCGATTTATACTGATGTTTTGACTTTGACCACGAACAATACTTTGGTTGCGACTTTTACTGGGACTGCTACCGAAAATTGTACTGCTTCTTTTTCTCCCTTGGACACGATTTTGAATGTTTATTTTATTGCTATTTTTTGTGTAACTTTGAGTTTTCTGTTGACTGTGATTTTGATATCGTATTCTGCTGCTGTTTTCGGAGGGACTAATAGATTGACTTTGACTGCGGCTTTGATTTCGATTCCGACTGCGGTTTTTACTGCGACTTATACTGTTGCCACGACATAGAATTTGACTTCCACTCTTACTGCGGCTTTTGCTTGAACTCCTGTTTTTGCTGCTACCCTGATAACGCTTTTGAATGTTTGTTTTATTTGATTTGATTCCACTGCGACTCCGGCTGCGACTTCTACTGCGGTTTTTCCTGCGACTTTGAATAAGATTGCGACTGCGAATTAGGCTCCGACTTTCGCTGCTTTCGCTGCTTTTGCTGTGATTTTTACCGACACTTTTTAAGCTGAGTTGGCTTCTGTCTGTAGTGCGATTTTGACTGTTTCTTCGATTTCGAATTCGTTTGTGACCTTTAGTAACTCTGACACCACTGGTTTTACTGCGACTTATACTTCCCTCTCTGCTTCGATTCTTATGTATTTTTTTGATTATAGCGATCAAAGATTTTTCAAGGTGACTTATCGTGCGAGAGTCTTTCCTTAAACTATCTCTGATCCTCGATAATTCGGAGTTCAGTTCGTCCTTTTGTTCAAAGACTTTTACAGATATTTTTGATGCTTTGTTACCCAATTTTCTATTTGATAAATGAATGTGTTCAAAAGGTGTGGGAACACTATAAGGTCCCGGAATAAGTTTACGATAAGGTAAAATGATTTGATTAGATGCACTCTCAAATTTTTTTTTCTGTAGACATTGAATGTTGATATGGTCTGTCTTTTGGCTTCCCTGAGTTTTCATTAGGACGGTTTCTTCCAAAGGAAGAATGCCAGATAGGGCCATTTCTAGTCTTCTAATACAGCCCTTGAAGATTTTCCATGTCTGCGGTGATTTTTTAGCCATTTTTTTAAACTTGTGTAGTTTTGTTTTGATGAACTGTTTCTTAATTTTGTTGATAGTCAATGTGTTATGTTCGTGCGACAGTTCTTCGTCCATTTCCAGCTTCAATTGAAGAAAGAGTTTTCGAAGGTGCTGCTGATGACGTTTGCGCTGTTTTTTTAATCGCCCTATATGCAGGCCTTTTTTTAATTGGTTCAACTGGCTAAGCTTCACATTACGAATCTTATAAGCTCGTCTAAGTAAAGTATATGCCTTCTTCTTGCGTTTCTCCAGTTTGCGTAGCTCCATCGAGAAGTTACTTACCATCAATCTTGATTTGGCGATTCGAGGTCCTCTTGCAGGCGTTAGACTGCGGCTTCTGAGAACCCGAATGCTGCTTCCTCTCTTTAATTGGATTGCTCTGAATGCCATTCCGGTTAAAAAAAAATATCTTTAAAATCTTTATTTTTTTGAAATTTTGTTCCACTTTGAGTTTAAATGCCAAACTTGTTTGATATCTGATACTAGAAATCATCTTAGATTTTTTAAGAAAAATGCATTTTAAACACTAAGTTGTAAAATATTTCCGTTATACAATTTTACTTTGTTTAAAATAGCTGCCTCTGCTTTATCAAAAAACTCCTTGAAAACTTTGTAAGCTACCGATTAAACCGGTCTTATATTGTTACTTAAATATATAGATGTAATAAATATTAGAATATTTCGTTAAACATTATTACCATCCCTGGTTCTCAGCTACGTGGTCTTGTACTTATACTTAACCTTTGACCTGCCGCTGTGTTTGCTACCAATTTTCCATCTGCCGACTTCACGAAGAAAACAAACATAAAAGAAATAAAAGAATTCGTCGAAATCGCGATTTGTAGCCGCTTTTCAGTGAAGCGAATTTTGGCACGCCAAAAGACGTTCACTTATTTTTATTTACTCACCGGATTATGCTAATTTTTAAAGTGATTTAGTGTAGCCAATACAAGACCAAAGAAACCAAAGACAGAAAAAGAAACGGCGAATGAAAGAAACATTTGGCATACTCGGGCAAATAAAAATAAAAATAAAACGAAAATAAAATACAGTAAAATCTAACTGGCGTGCCACTCCCACCGTCGCCCGCCCCCTAATAGCCTGCATTGCGTGTGCTGCAAAATTTCCGTTGACGCACTTCCTGGCGGAGGAGATGGAGATTCCTTAAGGCAAATCAACGTAATTCTTCAAGTTTGATTTCGTGTGTTTAGCTGCGTGTTTGAGTTGGCTTACTTAACCAAAAGCTGTGGGAAACGGGAAGAAATATATAGCATTGTGCAAGGGAAAAAGAAAACAATAACAATGAATGTGCGATAATTTTACATTTTATCAAGTTTCGAGGGCTCTCTTTGCGCCTCTTTCGCCATTCGTTGTCGTCGCCATTTTTTATGTGAGCATAAAGCGGCTTTGGTTCTAAAGCCCTGCCACTTCGCTTTGGGCCAACAAAAAACACACTCACACAGAAACAGGCGTATGGGTAATTTATAAAAAGTAACAAAATGTTACGTATACGCCCTAGCGACCAAAGGCAAATGTCACACACTGAGCTTTGGCACCGAGCAAAGAAATTCCCGTCTTCTCTTAACCGTAAGCGGCTTAGTGGTGTCGTCGAAGGAGCAACGTAGCATTGCTGCGGTTATATAAGTAATTCGATTAAATGAAATTTCCCAAAAAAGTAAAAATAAGAGGAAAAAAATACAGGCCAGAGAAGCCGCACGCATGGCGTTCATTTATAATTAATTAGAAGAAATTTTCGTTAATGGGCATCAAAATTAAACAAATGGGTTCTTGCGTTTAGACATTTTGGTCTACTCATAGTGGTTGTACAGAAAAATAACCTGTAGCCTAGAAACAAATTGTAGGCTTCTGAATTATACGAAGTGCATGGCAATAGGTCCAAGGTAAATGTTATACAACTGATTTAATTTTAATTAAGTTACAAATGTGTTGAATCTATTACTGGCTTTATATCTGCTTTAACATTCGACAGATATCATCAAAGTGCATAATTATTATTAAATTTATTCTGGTGACTAAATAAATTTGTCTCCTCTTAGCAAATAGATATATATAGAATAGTAAATAATGCCCAATAGAACATTTTATACAAGCCTATGGAAACAATGTTCTTTACATTGCTGGTACAACATTATTTTAGTACGGCACATCAATTTAATTAAATTTTTGAGGACATTAAATAATATATACATATGTTACCATGAAATTCTGTTTTATTTTTTTGTTAAACGACACTTTACGACCACCTCTTAACCCACTATGGAATTTAAGTTTTTTTTCTGATTTTAATTTGCTACATTTTGCTGTCCGTCATTTAAAGGCAGAAAAGTGAAAGTTGAGAGACAAGAGATGAAAAATTTCATTTTGAGTTGTTATATTTTTGTTTGCCCTGTTTCACATACCATATGCATGGGCGTTGGGTCAAGGGGCGGGGCAACAAAAGCGCAGCTAAAGTGTCAGCATGGCCTGCTGCCACCATGAAACTGTTAAAGTTTTAATGACGGTGGCTCACACGCGGAACTGCACGGCAAAAATAAAAAACATTGAAAAATGTACATAAAATGTAAATTTATGCCATACATAAAATAAAAACTTTCAAATATTTAAATTGTATAATAATAATCGATTTGTTATTATCAGCATAAAACCACTGTTGTACTTAAGCTAAGGACTTAAGTATCTTTGACTTCATTGCCATAACTAAGTGTATACTACTGGCTAGCTTTTTTAATAAATTAATGATTACATTTGTACTCAACTTAATTTTTAAATTGTATCAGTATATACATCTGAAATAGTTTATGAAATAACTTAAAATATTATTATGATAAAAACGATGACTATTATTTTCTAAAAAAAACTTTTCTCATATTTTATGTTATAATACACACACATATTTTCTACAGTGTAGGGCGAGAGTGATGGGGTCTGTGGGCTGTCAGCAGTTAGAATGACATTAACAATTGTTGGCAATGCGGCAAAAGCAATTTTGTCCAATGAAATAAAAGGCCAAGTCGGGAGTGGAAAGAGAGAGCAAGAGGGATAGACAGAGAGGGACAGTTGAGGTGCAATGTCAGTTGGTAAATGCCATGTGGTCGACTGATATTTTTTCTCATTTCCTCTGGCTCCCTCAAATTCTTGGCTGACTTCTTCTAATTGCCGACCGTTGGCTGCTGCACGCCGTCGTTGCACGTGGCAGGTTGCTGGTCGCAAGTTGCTGCTGCAATTAAGCATCAACACGTTCGCGCATCCTCATGCAGTCGCTATAAACGGGCAGCACTCGGCATATAAAATGTACGACTCGTAATTGAAGTGAAACTGCTTAAGCATGAAATCAACTGCAATGGCAAAACGATTTTCTCTAATTTGCTGATGTGCATACAGATAAGAGTGAAAGAGAGAGCCAATAGGAAAAAGGGACAGTCGCTGGGAACTGACGTACACGGTTTTGGGTCTTCCTTGTTTTACCCGCTTATATTAAATCAATTTAAAACCAATTTTCCACAAAGAGTGAAAAGTGAAAGAAGAAAGTCCCTGCGGTTGCCGGGAAAATGAGAAAGGAAAACGGAAAAGCTTTGTTACTCGCCCGTATTAAAAATTCATTACTCTAAGCCACTTCTCTGGAGTGCAGTTGTTGTGAAGGTGGCTTTCCTACTTTCGTTCTGTTTTTCGTGAAAAAGTTGTTTTTAAAGACATCGAATTCCAATTTCCTTTTGCTAGGCTACACGTTTTGCCATTTTGTCGAACGTGATTCGAATTTACACACACATAAAACATATGCAACAAGGGCGGGGTCAGAACGTAAAGACACATATACAGAGTTTTCCACGAAAACCTCTAAAAATGCTCCGGAGTGTGCTCAATGCGGCGTGTTAAACGCTTTGTTTCTCTCAAGATCGACCTGCATTGGCGGAGAACTTTGTTTATACTGGTACAAATTAGGTCTGAAATCAACCACAAAGCTTGTTCAAAGAGCAGTGGATCAGGCAACTGCATATGGTTAAAATTCTTTATCTAAAAACTGCTGAAAATTTCGAATAAGTTAAATTTTTGTAATTATTTATTAAAGATAAGTTTTTCATTTTTTAATGTTGTCCACAAGCTTAAACTCATTTAAAAAAGTTATTCCATCATAGTTATTCCATCATAATGGAATAACTTTTGACTGGAACCTAATACCTAATATTAATTAGGTAATGTCCTCCACTTAGCACCGAAAATGAAAAGCATTTATGAGCGGAAATCTTTGATTCCTGCATATGTACTTGCCACCATAGTAAGTTATATAAAGCTATGGTGTGAAAATAGAGAAAACAATCGAAGAGCAGCTTTTCGGGGAATCCAATAGCATCAGAATGGTATCGAGGATATTGTTTACTTATAACACACCCAAAATTTAATTTGCATAAGCATGACAATAGAGAAAATTGAAAGTGCACTCGAAAAGTCAATCTAATTAAAGTCGAAGTACCTGGCAATTTCATTCTTTGAAAATTAATCGAAAGCAAATAAGACAAAGAGGGAAGCTAAAGAGTGAAAAACAAAAACAGTTTGTCTTGAATAAACACGAGCGAGCTATCGCATGGCAAACTGAAACAATCCATCCGTATTGGGCAAATGTTTGTGGGCTTGGGTCTCATGTCTGCGATTATGCCAAGTGTATTTAATTCCTACCTTGCAGTTTTGTCGAAGGCAAACAAGGCATTAGACAATCGGTGCACACACTTCGTATGCACAATATATTGCCAATTCGTATCTCTGCCACAAGTGCACGCTTCGATGCATCAAAAAACGTAAGATGAAATTACGAAATTAGCAAAACACTTGGATAAACACTTGAATCAACTCGAGTGTGTATTCTACCGTGAATGCCAGGCCATACCTACACCTCAAATAAATGAAGAGTAACATTATAACACATCAGTTACAAGCTTTCATTTAGTAAAGCTAAATTTAAATTAAGTTTTAATTCTGCAGTTATATGCATATTAATGTTTAATTAAAATACATCTTCAAATATATATATCACAGATATTCTAATATATATTTTCGTTACATGTATTTATATATTTGTGATAATATTTCATACATGTTTTGATGCTTTTCACAGTACTTACATTCCTTAAACATTTTTAGAAATTGTCCTTTTTAATGGGGGCAAAGCCTGTGAAAGCATTTCTTTGGCGGCACAGGAGTCTAATTCGTTAGATCTCAGATAGAGAAGTGTGCTTTCACCGATGGCCTTCAATGACAACCCTTTGCTGCCAGTCAGTCAGCCAGTCGACGTTGACTGGCTCATTAACCCGGCTGCGTCAACACTTGGCGCTTGATATATCTCGCATAATTCCAGCGGCACAGGTAACTACTCGTACGCTTCACAGGGACTTGAGCTATTTAACTACATCCATCTCTGTTTGCACTTGCTCACTCACTCGCTCGCCCGCTTGTTTGCCTGGTCCAAGTGTGTTGTATAAATATTTATTTGTGCGTCACAGTGGGGGAAAATTCAGAGAGAATTTCCTCGTTTTCCACGGCTAGATAATGCGTCGCAGTTGTGACACATTTCAGCGATATATGTGAGGCTAAATGACGTCAAGAGATAGATTTACATCTGCCAGACCCCTTTCCGCACTCCTTTTCCAGATAAATATAATTTTCTTGCGCGCTGCACTCGGGGGTCTGATTTGGCATTCGGGCGCCTGACTTTATTGTTAGTCTGCCACTTGGCCCTGCTTTTGTTTGAGCAAGCCAACTCCCTGAGTCCCCTGGTTATTACAGCCAAGCTCATGTGTTCGAGTCGGGATTGGAGGGTACTCCACTATATTTACACTATGTAAATCACGACACTATTGTCTGCGAAATCTCGAACAACAAGATGCAACAAGATGTACGGGAGTGCGAACTCGACTCTGGGGCACGCTTAAGGCAAGCTTAATTTTTCATGCTGTTGGCAATAACTAGCCAGGATTTTCACACTTTTCCCGGGCTGTGAGTCCTCCATCAATTTCATTTTGATATTGCTGGCGTTGGTGGGCACGCAAATATTTGGAGTTATTTGTCAGATTGGCATCACCAATTCCAGAAGTGTTAAAGGTGGTGGTTCTAGTAGTTTCCCTCAGCATTTATTTGGTGGCGTAAAATGTAATATACTGATTGTGATAGAAGAAATATCACCAGGTTCACCATATTTGATTTAATTTCGTAAAGTTTTTATAATTATTTTTTTTGGTGTGCCTTATCTCTACACATAACCCTTTTAGTGCAGAAATTAAAGCAAATTATTTTACCGATGACAAGTGCACTGAAAAACCTTAGATATGATGTATTTTCACTAAGGTATTTTTAGCTGCCAGCAGCTGTAATTAATGGCTAACCCTTTTTGGTATATCGTGAATCAACCCACTCATTTGCCAGGCATGTCGTGCACATTACTCATCCGCCACGTGCGCCGATCCCACACCCCTCGTCCTGTCACTCCTCTGCAAGCTGACGTGCAATTTCAATGGTCAATCAGAGCGTTCAAAGCAGCTTCCAAGCTCCGTTTTTTATGGCCATGACAATGGCAAGTGAAATTGCGCCAAGCCCTGAACGAAATTGCCAGCATCGATCGAAGGACGACGAGTGGGCGGCTGGGCGGACTGAGCAGATGGAGGGGCGTGGCAGCGGCAAATCAATGATGCGAACGAAGCTGGCTGTCTGGCAATGGGAATGAAATGAAGCAGCTGATGCAATTCGGTTTTGCCATTGCCACAATAAGTTTATGGCACACCATCTGTAACAGTATCTCCTGAATTCGTGGAAGTATCTGCACGATGCAAGATTCATGTGCAACCGCACCACCTGCAGAACGCGTGGCGCTTTTTCGTTTATTTCACGCTCTACTTGTAAGCCGAGTAAGTAGAATAATTTCCAAATTTGACAGCAGACATATGAGTAGCCGTTTCGGCCGCTCTAGCAGACAACCCACCTGTCACGCCTCGGGCAGAGCTGAAACGCCACCGGTAACTGCTATACAGTACGGTAACGTATGCCAAACGGAAACTCGAACGGAAACATTCTGGGAAAAGTGGGCGGCGAATTTCCACCGACTGACGGGGTCATGCATTCAATGACGAAAAGCCCCAGTCGTCTCTATTTTTTTCACCTTACTTCCGCAGAGATGCAAATGTATGCATGGCTGGTATAGTCAATGGCATAAAAAACGGGATATCGTAAAACGTATAGCCAGAACGAGTTTCCGTATCCTATTAAGAGTGAAGATTACTTTCATATGCACATTTTGATTTCCTAGTTGCATATTCCCACTGATGCTCTCCTGGCTTTCCCTCAGGGAAATGCCCATAAAGTGAAACGGAGACAAGCTTAAAGGTTTGGCTGATGTGTAAAGCTCCAGGCTTAATTCAGTGATTTAGAAGTGAAGAGAACTCCAAAAAACTATTTGACCGGATTATATTCTGCCAGCTCTAAAGCTTAGACAACAAGCTATTACATGCTTAAGATAAATTTGATCACCGAGTCCTTTAAAAAAGTCCTTGTTACATAAATTCTTTGCAATTTAAAAGTTTTAAGTGTTGACCAAAAGAAAATAATTTAAATTAATGCATAAATAATTAACAAAAACGCACCAAATAAACTTGGCAAAGCTGTTTAATTAATATCCTTATTTGAATACAATTGTTAACAGCAAAACAATGGAATGCCGAATCGCATTAAGAGTCGACATCGTGTAAACAGTAAAAACATGTTCAACTTGTTAGTTGTGTGTTATTGTTCCTTTCTCATAATTAAATTGTTATTTGTCCAGCCTCTGTCATAACCCAAATTGAATGCTAATTAATGCTATATAGGCATTTAAAAAACATATCGAATCTATGAAAAAATACTTATCTATGGGACATTCCCAGGTTTTTTATTTGCCTACCGGTGGTTTATCGTTGGCAATAAAATCTATAAATTTTCGCTTGGTTTCAATTTAAATGCAAGTTTTGGTCGGGTTCATAACTTATCGCAGAACATTTCAATAAATCAGCAAAACCAATGATGTTTAAAATTAGCAACAGCCAAAAAAAGGACACAAATAGGAGGGGATGGAAAGCAAATAATAATAAACCTTGTTACCGTGACCATATAGGCCAAATGAAATATGACACAAAAGCAAAAACGAAAGCGAATCGGGAAAGCGAAAGCTAAATAACACGTAGAGCAAAACAATAATAATAAAACAGAGGGAGACGGCCAACAACAGCCATCGATGAAAGGCCAACGCAGGGATTGGGCGACGTAAATTTTACGAAAGAAACGAACTTATTTATACCCTTTTGTATAGTAAACTGAAGCTTAACATAATTGAAGTAATAATATATGGTTTATTTGCATATTTTTCTCTATAAACAGTTGCTCAAAAGAAAGAATTGTCATTTCTATCGCCGTCATTTCCATTTATTTTGTAAAAAATAAAGAAGATAAGCTTATTTAACTATGAACTTAAAAAATACTAAATTAAAATATTTAAATTATCTTTTTTCGTAACTCTGGGAACATTCGTTAGCGTACTCTGGTTAGAGTACTGCCAAGACCAAGCAACGCGGCCTGCGTCTTCTTCATGCGATAAACCTTTACACTTCATTAGGCTTTGGAAATTTCATGCTCCAACAGCTTAGATGCTGCAGAAAAAGCATCAATGGGTTAAGGGCCCAACAGGACGCAGGCCCTTCGAAAAAAAGAAATCGTTCTGTGTTTAATCAATGAATCAGATGATTCAGTCGATTCGGCTCCAGTGTCCATCACTCAACATGCAAAAAGCGAAGGATGGAAGGGATCTCTCGACGATTGCTAGAACAGTTTTTCTGCTGTTTCTGCCGTCGATTCAGGTTTTCACTTTTTTTACTCGAGTATTTTGCTCTTTGCAGAAGTTGTTTGTGCTTTTCACTTGCACCCAATTTTTCAAGAGGAACTGACTCAACTTTGTGACATTCTGTTGACATTCAAGATGCCACGGCCAACTGCGTATACGCAATATTGTAAATTATTCGCTGTATAAATGAAAGAGCAAAGAAGGTGCAGTGCTGCAAATAAATAATAAAAAGAAAACACTTATTGCAATTCAATGGAAAATATTTGTATGTGCTTTCCGATGTAGAAGTGTGTGTGTTGGTGAGGTAAAAATAATTGCACGTAAAAGTTTTTTAATTAAAAGCTACTCGTGAGCTGTGTCAAATGTGCGTGAAAGCTTTTAAAAATATATAAAATATAATGGAAAACTCTGATAAAATTGCAGCGCAACAGAAGAACATAAGTTTTCTCGCGAAAACCAGCTTAGCTGCCAACTTTAATTCTGAAGCAATTCTCCAACTCAGAGAACCAATCAAATACAGACAACTTCCATCCCACAAATCCAAACCAAATACCTCTTACATACCAATGTCGTAATGAAGAGGTGGGAATGTTGCGAAAGCCGACCTTACATATTTTCCATAAGAGGAGACGTTATTAATTTTAAACGCCCGCTGAGCTAGGCCCTGGACCAGCAGGTGGCCAAAATGAAGCTCAAGATGCCCGGGAAATGCCCGGAAAATTACGGCAACTGGGAGGCAAAACCACTGAAGCGGGGAGTGGCGGGGATGCTTTGTATTCAGGCGCTCATTCATAAATTGTGTGTCATAAGCGCGTGAAAATGGTACAAGTATTTGAATTTAATTATGAACTGTGTCACTGGGAAAGACAATGCGCGTGGGACAGCGACTCTAAAGTCGCTGTGATAAATGGCACACATAGAAAACTGGCAAAAGAGACAGTGATAGTGGAAAGCTGAGAGGGACAAAGAAAGGAGAAAGGGACGGAGAAAGTATAACGAGAGTTAGCTTGGGTTCCAGTGTCATCCGAAGCTTGCTAAAAATATTTTTGCTGCATTTCAGTTTTATCTTGCTGGCTGCGCTTCCGCTTCACGGTTACAGCTGCGGTTAAAATAGTGGAATTAATTTTTAAAAAATTTAGTTGAAATAATTTTAAAATGGATAAATGTTGAGACTTTTTGCAATAAATTGATTAGTGAAGACAATGGATTAGACTTATAGGTTTTAGAATTTACCCACCGATTAAATTATTCAAAACACTTTTTTGTAGGTCAGCCTTAAATATTGTTTCCTTTCACTGTCGACTGTGAAATGAAAGTCTAGAATACCAATAGATTTTCTTCTTGTTGTATTATTTTTATGACAGCATCTGTATGCACATTGTGCATTGCACATGCATGCACGTATATATTTTTTATAAGAATATTATTTACCTGCATGCTGGCCCATTACTCGCCATATCCCCCGACCTCATCCCCATTATCCACCGCCCAGTCAAAGGATTACAGCTGAGTGCCGGCTGACGGCGGGCTGTGCTCAAAGGATGTGCCTTACTGCATGCAACAATGTGCAAGTCAACTCGAGCGGGCTGACGGGTGTTGAGGAGTGTTGAGGGGTGTTGAGGAGTGCGGGAGGCACACGGCTTGGTTTAAGCATCAGCCGAAGTCTCCTTTTCGCCAGTGTGCAAAGTGTGACTCTGGGCAACGGAAAAAAGAACAACTTGACTTTACACCTTATTGCAATTTACTGTAAAATTGCACACACTGCTGGGTGCTTTTCTGCCCGTTTCCGTTTACTTTTCCACAGTTTGCATTCCCTTCATATTTTTTTTGGCCTGGCTGACATACACAGTTATGCACTTTTGATTGGCGAAAGTCCAGAGTCTGAGTCAGCACTGAGTAATGCGTTAAGAGTTGGCCAAACATTTAAATTAGTAGACTCCAGGAACCTCAAAATGATTATATTGCGAGTTGTAAGTTGGCAAGGTCATTTGAGCATACGATAAAAAAATAACTTTAAATTCCATCAATTATAAATAAATTACATTTATGTTAGATATCTACTAACTTCGTTTGTATGTATTTGATACGTTTAAAATTGTTAAAGATTTGGGTACATGATTATATTTACTTAGGAAAAGCGAAGTGGTTTATAATCAAATAACAAAGAAACCATCTTTTAAAAGGATTCTACTGGAGCTTTATAAATATTTTTTATCGGTTCATCCGAAAGTAACGTTAATAGTCACATAAAATGATGCCCAATAATGTGTCTATTAACGCTACGTAAACGTCGCATTTACGAAAGGATTTCAGAGTCTGAAGCGGATGACTTTCATAATCTTAAAACGATATCGAATTACATAATTCCATTACGTTATCCAATCAGATGGCAACCGGCGAACATATGGGACAGAAACACATACAAAGCCGTAAACACATACGAGGAGTGGAATACTGGCTCCTGGCACAGGTTATGCCATTAAATTGCAATTCCTTTCGATTTGTGCTGCGCTGCTTGGCCATTTATCTCCCCCACCAACCATCTTTACTACTCCTCGGCTCTTTTCACTGGAAAAAATGGGGAATAACTAAGAAAATTTATATTTATATTTAAGAAAAGGTAAATCTCAAAAGCTTTATTATTCTTGAAGTGCATAACTTTTAGTTCTTGAAGTTAAATACTAATATTTAACTTTAATTATTTTAGACAAATATAAGTGAATTATTTCTTACCAATCATAATTCCATTGTCACTGTCCCCTTCTTAAATGTTACTTAATAAAACATTTGAAATTAATAAGGTTTTTCCTTTGTGTGCACTATCCTTTTTCTCCGAGTACGCCTGTTTGCAAGGGTCTGTGCTTTGGGCCATCTTCCCGGGCTGCAGCCTTTAATCTGCGTCGTGTACTTGACACAAATGCCGCATAAAAACAAAAACAACAGCAGGTAAAGTTTTATGCAAAAACATACACAAAGAAAGGTGGAGCGAGAGCGTGGAATCTGGGCCCCAAAGTGGGAGGGAGATGGGTACTAGTCGCTGCACTTTGCATAAACGTAAAAAGGCAGCAGGATGAACTTACCCATATGCAGCAGCTATCGCCATCCGGAGTTGCTTGTGCATAAATCTTGGCGCTGAAATGTATGCAACACATTTATATACAGCTTCCCATTTGCATGTGTGTGTTGGCCAAGACAATGCCAGGTGAAATCAACTGCTGTTGGCGACAGCAAAAAGGTAAAGGGAAATATAATAAAATAAGGGGGAACTGCTGCCTTTATTAATTCTAAATCAGGACGGAGCGTGGATATTGAACGCAGCAAGAAAGACTGAATTCTGCCATTACAGGAAACACTCTTTGCAGCGGAAAAAGAACGGAAGCATTTGAGAATGCACTTAAGTTCTCCGCCCCTGATGAAGTACGCTTTCAGGTGTTGCCATTTGTTGCTATTAACGGCTGAATGGCGGGTGATTGGCACCTGGCGGAGAGTTCAACGAGTTCAGTAAACAGCCGCCAAAAGCGGAAGTGTTGAAAGACCACGCCTAATTCTGACCCAAAAACTTCCTGCCCCTCCGTCTTTTGTTCACCTTTCGCATGCCGCATCACGTTCTAAGCCACTGCGGGAAAACTTGAAAATTAAATATATTCAAGGCACACAGAGGGAAAAATTTGAAAACATATATGATTTAAAATGGTAATTAATTAATTGGCTTTCGTTTTGAATAGACTTAAATCAATTATCAACGTTAATGCCAAATTAGCAAACATCGCTTACATTTGTTAATGACATATATAGTTGTAAAATGAAATGAAGCTATTTGAGATAAAATTTGTTTTCAGTACACTGACAGACACCAGAAACCATGCACCGGCATTAATAGGCAGCAGAAAAATGCAAAATGCTTAGACGTGCCCAACCGCAACAACCTTTGGCCCACAATAACAACAAGGGGTACAATAGTGGGCCAAGACCAACCTTGCGTTTGAGTAATGTGCGGATTTCTTTTCCTTGTTCTTGCTGTTGTCAGTGCTGTCGGTTCGTCCATTTTCTTGATGGTAATTAAAATATTTTATTAGTTTAATTTTATTATTAAAATAATTTGTTCCATAATTGAAATGGGATTACGATTCTATCAATATTTATTTAATCTTTGTACTTATTTTTTCAAGTAGGAAAATCATGAGAGAAATATTAAACTGTATACCATAAGAATAAAACAGTTTTATTTAGGTTTGTAACTTTTTCTTTAACTTTTCTTTGTTGCAAAACAATTGGAATAAATGATTTTTATTTTAAATGTTTATATAATTACGCACTTGCCGTGGCAACATGCCGATTAAATATTTAGAAAAAAGTTCAGTCATTAATTTATAAATCTAGCCATTTTTGTACAAAAACTAAAATATGCCATAAAATGTTTTCGGTTTCTAATTGATTCTCTTCTATGCTCGTTTTGGCAATATGTCCGCTTAATTTTGGCTGCTGGCTGCACTGGCTGTTGCTCTCCATCTGTCTTTGCTGGGTGGGTGTGTATAGATGTGGACTGGAAAGTAGTTTTCAATTAGCTCAGTGCTGATAGCAAAACCCCATTGAGTAGCACTGAGTGCTTTGTTTTCCGAGCTACTTCCTCAGGGTGCCTATGTATTTTGAAATCGATTGGGGAGGGGCATTGGAATGGAATTTTAATATATCTAAATAACGTTATTTATGTTTACAGTGCGTTCAAAGTATTTTATGGATCTACTTTATAAATAAAATATAGTGACTAAAAAATAATTCCCTTTAATGGAAATATATATATATATTGGCTTTCACTTCTATTAACTTGTTACTTAACTTGAATCCAACGTCATTCCATAATTTATTTAGAGTATTTACCCTTCGCTTTCTTTTCCATTTCCATTTCCCCAACTTGATGCGGCTGGCCAAGTTAGACTTCTGTTGGCCAAAACAACTGCAAAAACAGAATCATCTGGTGGGGCCAATCCCAACCGGTTGAGTAGGCACTAGCTGAAGATAGGAAAGAGGAGACTGCGGACTGCGGCACATTTGTTTTCATCGGCAATTGGCAAGTGAAAGCTTTTAGCGCGAATTGTGCACGGCAATCACTTCAAATGGAGAAGAAGCCCAAAGCAGCTTCCGTAGATAGTCTCCTTCTTTTTTCTGCCCATCTATCTCTATCGCTGGTTGCTGCTAAATTTGCTGCAGCTTAGGGTGCTTTAATAAAGGGTACTGAGGGTTTTTCAAAAAGTTTGCAACCTGTAGCTTAACTAATAAAATATATTTAAATCCAAACTATACATACAAAATTATCACATTTTTATATATTGATGTTTTTTCTGAATATAATCATTGGTTTGCTGAAAAAATCGATTAGAGGGTTACATATTTTTGCACTTAAATAAAATATGGGGCTTGATTCATTTGTTTCATTGATACATTTTTCATAAGTAAAAAATATGGCTCTTAAAAAATATCTTTAATCCGACAAAAGAGCATCCGCACTTCACGACCGAAATCCTTTTCGTCCAGTATCCTTTGGCCACCTGTTTCTACTGGTCGAATAATTTCCCGCAAAATGCTAAGCAGATTACTTTTAATGCCTCGAGCGTAACGACTGCGGCAGTTAAATTTTGTGTTCTTTGGATCCCTATGTAATGCAGTAGTAAATTTTTTAATGGTCTTTATGCTCTGATTCCGCGCGTTAAATCAGATTCCGGCTTACCCAATCAAGGCATTCATTTTTTCATTTTTTTTGTGTGCCCGTGTTGCGGTGATTATTTGAGCATTGACTCCAATTGACTCCAGGTCACCAGGGGGCCGCTGTCCTGGCAGCGACTTGATTAATAAAGCCACGGGCCAATCGTCGAATTTGTTTTCTTCATAAATTTATAACCATCGGCCGTAACGAATGACAGCCGTTTGGCGAATGTTTTATTGCGTACATAAATTGCAATTAGTCTCAGTTCCCGTTGGGATAAATGCGAGCACACGCATGTCGCCGCCTGGGAGCCTCTGCCACTCGAATGACGAACCGGCCGAACTGGCTAACATTCACCCCCTTGCCACCACGGTGGGTTAACCAAACATCAATTGACTTATTAATGTTTGTGCTGCCTGGCGGGAAAGCCAGGGAAAAAGAAAAACGGCCGCCAAGACAGGGTCGCCTCAGTTGGGTTCATGTGGCGCCCTTTGGGACATTTCGGCGGTCCGCTCTTCGCCGCAGTCACGTCTGCATTTAATGTGAAATTATGACTTTAATGGCCATACAAATTTATACTAGAAATGAAATTGGGTGCATAACCTTAATTTTTTATTTATTTTAAGGGGTCTCTTTAATTGCCGGCAAAGGGTCAACGACACCGACGAAAAGAAATATAAAATTATAAAAATATCGTCCTTTCACTCAAGGACTAATGAATAATTAAAATGTTCTCAATGTTCAGACCGCTAGGAAATACAATACTTATTAAGAAATTGTTGAAATAAAATATGTAATTAATTAAATAATATGTAATTAATTAAATATTTGGCCACCTTTGAAGAGATTTTAAATCTCTTAACACATATTTTTGAATCAAACTATTATATAATGTAAAAATAAAATGTTTTTTTCATTGCACACATATTTGCTTCAATAAGGTGAATAGTAAAGTGACACTCGCAGCTCTCGAAATCCTTTAAAAATACTGATAAACTAACCAAAGTCCGACAAATATTGAATGGCAATTTGATTGATTGACTTTGGTTCTGCGAATGTGTGATTCCGTTCCTCCCATGTGTGTTTGTATGAACCCAGTTAAAGGTTGCTAGCTTCACGGATTCTGCCTTTTGCAACCTCTGTCTGCGTGCTGCGGCTTCCTTTTTACGCTGTAGGCGAATGCAATGTAAAAACATTTAAGGTTTCAATTAAGTGAAATCCCAAACGACCAAAAAATAAATGGGCGAAAAAAGGCAAGGGCTCTGAATGTCTGAAAATGCCCGGGAATGAGGCTGAAATTTTTCAAGCAATCAATTTGGCCTTCCAGACTAAAGAAAGGGAAAAGGCAAATATATATGTATACGGGTCTATACTTATACATACTTTTTTCTTGTGCAAAAACTGGACCTGAGCCAAGTGTTTTGGGCTTTAAGCATGACCTTCTTTGACAAACGATTGATGCAGGATCCTCAAACCCAACCCTTTCATCAAATGTCAAAGCTTAGACAGTAACAATCGCCTGAGTTATATTGAGATTTATTATGCCTCGCAACGGAAAATAAAATGCCAGTTGCAATCATTAATTATGATCGATCAGCAGGCAGTGATTTTATTTGTTTTCCCCAAATGTTACACGGCTACTGGTCTGCAATTTATGCACCAGCCTTGCATTTCAATTTTACTTGCAGTTTTTTATGAACTGCCCGAAAGTCGAAAGCCACTGGCAAAAAATGACTTTTGGCCACTGGCCAAGAGCAGAGTAGCTCTTGTGGGTGTTCCCACACTTAAAGGGGGACTCTGCCTCCCTTCTTTGTTTGCGTTGGCTTAAGAAATCAACAACTTACACTTTCTTTGGGCGGAGCAGCCTCCGAGCCAGTTGTTTTGACACTTTTGGGCCAAGCGAAAAGTTTCTCTTGGCAGAAAGGAGGCTTTTTCAGGTCGCAGGTAGTCCCAAAACGGAAATCTCTCTGAAAATAATGGATCTTGAACTCTTTTTTAAGAATACCAATAACTCTGAATGTTTCCCCTGTCTATTTAAATATACAATTTTTTAACATACTTAAAGAAGTGGTTAAACTAAAATTTAGTTCGCAAATGGCTTGTTTTTAGAATATTTTTCTTTTATATGAATTTTTTGTGTTTGTGGGATTGATTAAAGAGCTGCACAACTTTCATCCACCCACTGCCTTTTCAAACCTTTTTTTGGTACCCTGCGATGTATTAACCCAGTTGTCAGGCTTTTTCGCCCGTTCTTATTTCGCCGGAAATTTTATAATCAGCATTGTCGAAATAAGGAAAACTTTGCTATGTAAATTAAATGCCGAAGCCCAAAACTTTTTGCTGACATTTCTCGCCGCTCGTTCTCTTGTATAGCTAACCCGGAAAAAAATAAAAAAAAAAGAATACAAGAGCGGCAAAACAAAAAATTCTCGCTTATATATACGAAATACGAACACTTTTTTATTGCCGCCCGGGCAAAGGCAGCGGCAAATAAATGTGGTTTAAACATGACAAGTCGCCGTGGGCTGCCAGCTCGTTATCACCAAATATTTTTGCACACGAAATGAGTGAATAAATAAGCCAGGCAAAAAACGGGGGAGATGCCACACGGCAACTAGCTCCTCCGAAAGTCGGAGGTGGATCGGTGGCCATATAGCCGCAACCAAGGCGGTTGGGTCGCCGTTTATGGTCGTCACTTTTTGGCCGCTTGTTTGACAAATAAAACGTGAAATGTCAGCCAGCCACCCGGTCAGGCGGTCCGAAAGCCAAACAAAAAGAGTAACCAATAAAAGCTTAATTAACTGTTTATGGCCATGGCATGTTAACTGGGCCCGCACCGAGCGGACGTGCCGAAATTCGTCCTTAGCCATTAATCTCAAGTGGAGATGGGACTCAGGAGCCCCGACCGTAAAAAACTTGACGGGGAATTGGTCAGAACTTGGTGGGGAATACGAGAGCCTTTCTATCGGTTTAATGAACAAACAACCTCGGTAACTTGTACACGAACAAAGTTATAGGATATTTACATATGTATAAAAATCATACGCATCTAATACTCAACCCCATATTCATTGAAAACAAAATTTTTAACATTAAAAAAGCGGTTATATATTTTAAAACTTGAATTGTTAACGAAAAATTTAAACTAACACCTACACTGTAGATTTAACTGTCAGTCATACACGAAAAAGTATATCAGAAACCGTAGGCAAAATAGAAAGGAAAAAAACAAAAAAATCAAGCTTTTTACATTTATAATTTTTACATATGTACTTTGGTAACTATTTTTTGTGTACCTTCCTTGCAATTAATTTGTTGCAAAACTGAAACTGCATATTATGTCGGAGGCTTTCGGCGTCGGGGACGAGTTCAAAATCCCAGCAGAAACGCCAAACAAAAGTCAGACGTCTCTCCGAAACTTTCTGAAAATCGAGCCTGAAGAGTTGTTGAAGGTTGGGGATTGCTATGAGGTAGACACCAAGCCGCAAGGTCCAGAGCTACCTGAGGAGAACTTTAGTGTTCCAGTAGAGGCGGAGAATATTCTAGTAGCTCTAGAGGAGGCGGAATACACAAAGGAACTTGAAAAAACGGATAAAACCGAAGATCCCAATGACTTAGGGCTTACGCAAGAGCTCTGCTTATTAGAAGAGGAGGAGCTGACTTCTGGTTCTTCCTTCACTTCCTGTTGCTCCTACAAATACATCAGACAATCGATCCTCAAGAGAGAGATACCCGACGCATCCACCGTGAGTTTGGATAGTGGCGTTGAGACTGATTCCCTAACGGATCCTGATAGCAATCAGCAACAGGATAAGCTGGAAAAAGAGCCCTACTCTAGTGAAAATCCCTCCTCCGTTAAAGTCATAATGGAACAGCGACCCATTATCCTCACGCCTGAAGGCAGTGATGGTGATTACGAAATTAGCTTAGAAGAAGTCCAACAACGTTTTTCGGCTTGGTTCAATCGCACCGAAATAGAATCAGCCTTTTCCAGTTTTATG
Organism: Drosophila fuyamai; assembly: GCA_018153365.1. NCBI lineage: Eukaryota > Metazoa > Arthropoda > Insecta > Diptera > Drosophilidae > Drosophila > Drosophila fuyamai. The sequence goes on along the minus strand of JAECXW010000116.1, from coordinate 4,659,582 downwards.
CAGGTGGATGAAGATCTGGATGGATATATAAGTCTGACAGAACTCAAGAGATTTCTGGAGATACTGCAGTTGCCACAGACCCATTTGGCAGTCAAAAATGTGATGACCCATGTGGTGGGTAATCACGAGGAGCGGCTGAACTTCTGCCAGGTGCTGCTCGTCCACGGAACCTTGATGCACCGCATGGAGTTACGCAAGTGGAGTCTGCAGGATCGCGATAATCAGCGTTTGGCAATGAGTCAAGCCGTAGACGTGGCCCAGGTGGGTGTCAGTGGGGCAAAACTCTTTTTCGAAGCCAAGATAGCCCTGCAAACGGAACCACTGCACCTGAGTTCGGCGCAACCGGTGGCCAGAATTCCAATCAACAATTCCCAGGACTCCAAGAGCATCGACTGCAAAAGGGAGCAATTTAAGTCCGCCGCTGCTATTTTTAAAAAGCTCGAAAGCGAACAGTGAATGCTGACTCTCCATTACAAGTCTGTTGTGTACAAAATTCTAGTTAAATTTGTAAAAAAAATTGTACGTTTTATCACAGTCTGACCTTGTGTCTACTCTATAACTTTCCTTAAATCATTTGCCAATAAAATTTGATCCAAGAACGCGAACGTACCTTAAGTGACCAATCAAAGGTAATTGCCGGGCTTCAGAAACAATACCTCCACTTCTGATACTACTACTTCTTTCTGGGCTGGCCGCTTTTCAATTTTTTTCCTTTTGGTATGTCCTTAGCGGCAGTGATGGTTATTGAGCCATTTTTTAGCCAGACTACATTTTTTTACTCGGTTGTCGCTCCAGCCAAATTTTTATTACTGTCGAAATTCCATAACTGGAGTTTCATTACTCGTCGTGGCACATGTAAATTTGAATAATACAATTTTGTTGTACTTTTTACATATATTATATATCTTTTATTAAAGACAAAAAACAAATAGTCTGTGGTAAATTTCTTATTTCCAACAAAATAAAATGAGCACCACTCGCTGTTGGCAGTTGCAAATTGGCTGGGGCAACGACTCCCCGAGGAGCGAAATGTGCGTGCACACACGCCAAGTAGCAAGTTGTGCGACTTTTCCGGAAGTGGCCGGGTGGCCTCCAGTCTTCTGGGCATAAAAATATTTTCGTGCAAATAATTTGCGCTCTTAACTACGCCGCGTATTTCGATATGTATTTGCATACCCTGTGGGGCACAGCCAATCCAGACCCAAAGGTGAGCGATCATTTGCACAGGATATCAAAAAGTTGGCCTCGCCAAAATCCTGACACGCCACACAATTATGCTGCCATTAGGGGGGCTGTGTGCTAATATTTATAACTGATTTGGCTTCAAGGGCCTTCCCCGAATCGAGCCAGTTACTGGCCACACGCCATATCCAAATTAAAACGAAAGCGGTCGACGCTGCGTATACGCAATATAGCGGAAAATAGTGTACTAAAAATTCAACTAAAGTCATGCGAAAATAATGAGCATAAGCAGGAAGGCGATGGAAGGCATGGGAAATAGTTTTCAAATTAAAATAAATGCCGCAACTGAAATAACTTTTATGTGCCCACAGGGGGGGAGCGGGTTGGAATATTGGAAAGCGGATGGAAAAGCGGCAGGACTTTTCCTACGCTGCTCCACTCTCAGCCAACCATAATGCCATGAAAGTAAATTCACTAGAAAATTAATTATGAACGACGATGGCGAGGGCAGCGCTGATGGTGACGTCGTAAGTGAAACCAATGCAGCGTTTAGCGGAAAAGAAGGGCTTGCCACAGGGCGGTGGGCGTGGTCTCAAGGAAAGTCAGGACCAGCCATACCTTTTAATGGCATTGCCATCAATTTCGCTCAATTGCGCGCACAATCGCATCTAATCACGACGAAACGACGCCCGAAAAAACTTATATTGTGGTAGGAGGAGAGCTCTATGATTTCCGAACAAAAAACATACCTCTCATTTATAATATTACAAAATTAGAACATAATGGTTCACGAACTGACAGGATATACTGGCAATATTTATCAGATTCTTTAATTAAGACATAAGTGTATAGAAATAAAAGCTACGAGTTTATTTGGCTTTCAAAACCAGGACAATTAGGCGGAAATTGTAACTTATCCAAAGTTCTCATACTATTACTAAAAACTTTAATATATTTGTTCAGGTTTTTGTTTTTGTATTCAAATTTCAGCCTAGCATACCTTTCTTAACAAAGGTTGCACTACAACAAAGAGGGACAACTTCTGGATGCCCTGACAAAATGTTTATGGTTATTGCTTTATGGCTGCCTGCGCAAGTGTGAGTGCGTGAGGCTCTCCATATGTGTGTGTGTGTGGAGGATGTGAAAAGGGTCACGTGTCAGATGTCATTGACATGGTTTTCCTTGCCTTTAAGCGTTGGCAAACAAACCAACACAAACACGCGCCGATGAGGGCTGGGCGCCGAAAAGTATGCCACGGTTTTTGCCTCATTTGCGCTCAACTTTTTCTGCCCCAAAAAAAAAACATCTGCCTTTATCCACGCTCACTCACTGCCAATTGCAATTAGTTGATGTAATAATTTCTGGCAGATGCGAGAGATCTCTGCCTTCCGTTCGTAATTGACAGGAACCCAGAAGCAGAGCCGACTTCTCTGGGGAAGGAGGAATACGGAAGAAAAATGAATATGGAGAAACATGTCAGAGCTGTCGGCTTGCCTTAAATTCAAAGTCACTCAGGTCATGAAGTCCTATCCTGTGTCCAGAATTTCGAATCCTTTTTGCTTTGCATACACAGAAAACTAATTATCGTAAAAGATTATCGGCTGGCTATTTTACCATTACAACATTTTTAAAGATCTTTCAACAGGTTTATGAAAATAAATTCGGAATTGTTTAAATTGACTTTAATCCTTGAAATATTTCTTGTAAAATTAAATGTAAGTTAATTTTTTTGCGTGTAACGAGCAGGGTAAAATTACACTTTTAACCGCTCGAAATTATATATTTTACTCACTCCCCATTTTGAACCCTTTTCACTAAGTTGTCTTTTAAAATATTCACAGGTAGAAGCCATTGTCATATCATATTCCCCATGTGCGTATGATATGAAAGTAGAAACTTACCTTTTTGCTTAGAAGCCTGAGTTTAGGTCAACACCCAAGTAAGGTCAAGAGTGGAAATAATTATTGGGAATCGACTTTCTGCCTCGTGCCCGTGTAATTAAATATTTGTTCAATTTTTTGTGGGAAATCTAATGAATGCCTGCAATTAAATACTTCTTAAATTTGCAGGGAAAATTAATTATTATCGAGACCATATTTTAATAGAATATTGTTACTGTTTATATTTCGTATTTTCACGTTAAGTAAATTTGATTTTGAGAAAGAAAAAATTTCTTTTAGATCAAAGAATTATTTTAACAACTAATACAAATATTTTGTATTATACTGCCACCTTCCAATTATTATACCCGTTACTCGTAGAGTAAAAGGGTATATTGTATTCGTGCAAAAGTATGTAACAGCTAGAAGGAAGCGTTTCCGACCCTATAAAGTATATATATTCCTGTTCAGGATCACTAGCCGAGTCGATCTAGCCATGTCCGTCTGTCCGTCTGCCTGTCTGTCCGTCTGTCCGTCTGTCCGTCCGTATGAACGCTGAGATCTCGGAAACTATAAAAGCTAGAAGATTGGCATTTTGCATGCAGATTCTAGGAGTTCCTACGCAGCGCAAGTTTGTTTCAAAAAGGTGCCACGCCCCCTTTAACGCCCACAATCGCTTATATACGATTTTAAAAATTTAAATATTTCTGAAAAGTAAAAATGCAGTTTTATTGTGTTTATCAATACCTATCGAAATGTAGAAGAAATTTTTCAAATCGGACCATTCGTTAAAAAGTTATGCGTGATCAAAGTTTCTATGTCAATCTCCCTCGCACTCCTTTTACCTGAGTAACGGGTATCTGATAGTCGGGGCACTCGACTATAGCGTTCTCTCTTGTTTTCTATTTGCTGTAACTGCTGTATTCAAATAGTCTAAATTGATCATAAATAAATTTAAATGCAGCCAAATAAAAATAAAAATCAATCGAAAAAAATCAAATTGGTTTTAGTGGGTGTGGCAAAAGATTGATCTGCCAGCAGCGAATTTCCGCAAGAAGAATGTTCAATGAAAATTGGTGCTGAAATTGAGGGGTTGGAGTTCTGAAGTTGCAACTATGCTTTTGAGTACAGAATGAAAACAGCAAGTTGCAAAAAACATCAGCTGCAAAAAAACATGAAATTGTTGCTCAAATAGTTCCGGCCAAATATTCTAAATATTGCTTTCCACTCGGAGGAGCTAGAAAAATGGCAGACCGACTCTAATAAAGTTTCAATGCGAAAACACAGCCTGAATTTAATTTTCTGTGCATTATTGCACGTTATAAGATATCTGGTTTACACAGCCAGTTATTCGCAAAATTAGTTTAAAAATTAGTTTTTCGTTTTTTTTCAGTTTTTATATTAGATAAAATTTTTGTCATCACTAACATTCTTCAATAAAAATTAAAAAAATTAATTTAAAATTTATGAGTATTAGTATCATATTATTATTTAAATATATTTAATGATTAAATTATTTAATATTTATTTTAAATCATTAAAATTAAATAAAAGCAGGACGTCTTAATCGATAATTTCCCTGCAACAAATATTTTTATTTCTGGTCTTACATGATATGTCATATTTTTATACCCGTTACTCGTAGAGTAAAAGGGTATATTGTATTCGTGCAAAAGTATGTAACAGGTAGAAGGAAGCGTTTCCGACCCTATAAAGTATATATATTCTTGATCAGGGTCACTAGCCGAGTCGATATAGCCATGTCCGTCTGTCCGTCTGTCCGTCTGTCCGTCTGTCCGTCTGTCCGTCTGTCTGTCCGTATGAACGCTGAGATCTCAGAAACTATAAAAGCTAGAAGATTGGCATTTTGCATGCAGATTCTAGGAGTTCCTACGCAGCGCAAGTTTGTTTCAAAAAGGTGCCACGCCCCCTTTAACGCCCACAATCGCTTGTATACGATTTTAAAAATTTAAATATTTCGGAAAAGTAAAAATGCAGTTTTATTGTGTTTATCAATACCTATCGAAATGTAGAAGAAATTTTTCAAATCGGACCATTCGTTAAAAAGTTATGCGTGATCAAAGTTTCTATCTCCATCTCCCTCGCACTCCCTTTACCTGAGTAACGGGTATCTGATAGTCGGGGCACCCGACTATAGCGTTCTCTCTTGTTGTTATCCAGATTTATTGCCATTATTTCCATTAGCGTATAAACCATAAGCTGTACCATGTAGACAAGGTTGTTAAATTGAAACAAAAATTTCAATTCGATGGCCAGTAAAAACCAATCGCCCGCCATTTCCCAGTCCCCCGGATCCCGTGGAAAGTTTTCCCCCAGCTGCTCTTTACATTTGCCTGGTTGATGTTTTTCTTAACTTTATGGCAAGAGTATTTTTGTTGGCCCGGCGCTCGGAGCTCGAAGCCCCGGCAAACAGCCACAAGAACTACTAAGGCAGCAGTAGCAGCTTTTCGATTCAATTTCCGTGTTCACAATGCGCTTGTTGCTATTTTGCATACTCGGGAAGGATGGGGATTGGGATCCGTATGGGGTGGGTGTACAGGGAGTATATCGAAAACATTGGCAGATTCTCGGGTAGGCGTGACTTAGTTCCTTGTTCTCCGCTGAAAGTTTTCTTTGCCTGTTTTTGCCCTAAGTAATTCGCGCACACTGCAAGATTTATGCACTCGAAACAGGCAAAAACTTCAGCTGCAGTTGCGATTCGCATTGCCGTTGAAATGCGAGTGGGAATTAAGTGGGGTTTGGCCTTCTCTTCGCTGAGTAATATCCGCGCATCAAAGTTTGTTAGCTGGCTTAACCGGGCATCGAATTCGATCGTGCTTGACACGCTATGTAAGTGCACAAAATCTATGGGATATTGTTTAATGAGTTTAGTCTTACTGTGTTAGTAGATGATAGATGATTTAAAGTTATTCCAACAAATGATTATCTAAATTAAACTGGCTGTGAAAAAGTTCCTCAAATCCCTCAACCAATTGTGAAACAAAACATTCCTAAAAATGATATTAAATTTAACAAAGAGTACTCCCTAAGTTAACATCCTCAGATACGCCTTAACCTCTGATGCTCCACAAGGAAAGAAAAACTTCCAGCTGCATATCAATAACAAAATAAACTTGTTACGTTTCAAAGCTGCCGAGAAAGTAAGTGTGCAGAAAACTTGGCAAAGATTGAAATGCATCGCTTAGCCGAACTTTAACCCTCGAAATGCCAACATTTATCGGGGCCGCTAAGAAAGTGGTAATGATAAAGGGGCAGGTTGTTCAGGGCAAGCAGAAAACATAAATGAAATTAAGTGTAAAATCATCAAAGTTACCAGACAGCTTCCAAATCTCATGATAAAACATAAAAAGGGAAAGTATTTAGGGGGAATAAGGAATAAAGGAAATCTCCTCCCCGCCAATCTATGCAACATTCATTTTTCTCTTGTCATACATAGAACCCAACCCGGCTTGATGTTGAAAAATTGAATAAAACGAAAGTCAACGTTGGGATAGGGCTAAAAAAAAGAAGGAAAGTTGGGAAACGGGTGGAGGAGAAAGAAAATCTTTGCCTGATGCGCTTAACCCTTTGCACCCAAAGTTATTTTTTGCCCCCATTCTTTCAGATGATACTGAAAGGCGAGTTTCATAATGATAATAATTTTTTGCATGATTTATGAATGAACAAGTTTTATGGCCCCGAAACGAACCAGGCCAAAAACCCCGAGCAAACGTTAATATCCAGTAAAGTGGGCATAGGGAGCTGACCAGAGCACCGTCTTCGAGACTGGCCCGCCCTATTGCACTCTAATATTTATTTCGACTTCGGAGCATAGTAAATTTGCATCTTTCAGCGTTCACATTGCTGGTGGGGCAGGTGAAAAAGCGAGTGTTTGGGCACTCTTTGAAAATCATTTTGGTGTGAAATTGTGTCCGCACAGGGCAGAGGAGTGGAAAGAGAGGGGCTTATTCGGAGCGAAAGGGAGAGCGAGCACGTGAGCTCATTGAAAATGCGCGCTAGTAAAAGTTTCCCATGCCAGGCCAGGAAAAACGTGGTAAAGGCAGAGCGGAAGGAAATAAAGGCCAGAAGGTAATGCTCTCGTACTTGCTTTTGGGCTTAGCTCAAATTCGAGTCCGGCGCTATTTCTGCCATTAAATTGAGGCCCCGAAAGAACGCTAGACTTAAGCCATTTTTTCTTGTTTTTTGTGCCGGGTACCAACAGATTAGTGGGTATACCTGTTTAATTAGGGACCAAGCTATAATCCTTAGGAGCTTAAAGTTTTGAGTATTTATTATTTTTTTATTTCAAAATGGATGGAGCAGTCTTTTTTGATTTTTTTTTCAAATGAAGGTTGTTACGCATGAAATTTTAAACGAAGAAATTGTATATATATATGATATTTGGCTGGTCTAAAATATAAAATAGTTTGAGAAAGTAAATTTACGATTTAATTGAAATGTATTTGTTTTACTCTTTCTTCAAATTTGTGTTGACTTTTGAAGGACTTAAAAGAAAGGTAGTTTTCCAGGTAACAGGTAAAGTGCAGTCGAAATACAGATATTCCTGTAACTCTCTCTTTATGGTGCTGCCACAACAGGCCATAAGTTCCGTTTGGGTCTCGCGTTTTATAGCCTCTGGGCCATTGATAATATGAAATTAATGCCCAGCGCACCCTGCTTTCCGCCATTCCCTCCACCAAACCAAAAGGGGAAGTAAAGCCGAATCCGAATCCAAAGTTGCCCGGAGTCTTGGGAAGATTTACGGGGCATGCAATCGATGCCCAGTTGTGCGCCATGTTGCATGCTTGCAATTAGGCGAAACAAACCCGACAAGCCCCGAAATTATGCACACTCAAGAAGGTCAAAAAACAGCTGTGTGAGTGTGTGTCATAAATGGAACTCTACATTAGTGTGTGTGCGGTATATTTTTCTTTACAAGTTCGGTTTTTTGACGGCGCGGCGGTTTTGCCTTTCAGCCGAAATTCACATGCAAATCATAGAATGCAGGATACCGAGTTCCAAAAAGTAACTTTTAAATGGCGTTTTGAAAACAAATCGAAATTTTTAACAAATATAAATTAAGCTTCACTCTGTTTAAATAAAAATATTTATATATATAAATATGATTGTTGTGGATATAATGCTCGAAATTAAGCTTTCTTAGTAAAGACTCTGATAATTATTCAACAAAAGTAAAATATGCTTAATCTAATTAAAATAGTGGCTCTGTTGTCAATATACAATATATGTATTCCCATACAAAAAACTCGACAAAGACATAATAAAAACATGGAACTGATATAGTGGACTGTAGGCATGGGTATCTTTTTTAACTGGTGCCATAAATTTGATTCCACACTGGATACAACTGAAAGAGAAACCATTCTTGGTAACACATCAGAACTCCATTTTGGTTGCTTATTTTATTATGCGTGATGTTGTAGGACTCACAAGCCCGCACATCGCACTTGAGGGCGCAATCGTGTATTTTCAAATAAATTCCCCAAATGTGACAAGGACATTTGCATGGAAATTCTAATACCACACCGCACACAAACGCTACTAGGAAAGAAAAGGAAAATGGAGTGCTGGAAGGGGACGTGAGGGATAACCAGGTGGGTTGTGGACACTCGAGTGATGAGTTCTAAGCAAATGTTTGTTGCAGTTTATTTGCGCATGTAATTGAGGTCGTAAGCAGCAAGGCAGCCGGACAAATATAAGCAAAATAGAGGAAATCGGGGGAATTCAGGGGAAAAGGCCAGGACATTACAAAAACGGAGGGGAACGATTCTGGAAGGAACAATACCGTACAGGGAGTTCCCTTGTTATCCACAATACAAGAACACATATCACACAAGATTCCGATGGGCCCCCAATCGACATGAATTCCCATCAATTGTTGTTTGACATGCAATTAATTCGCTTCACTCTCCCGCATGCCAAATAATGTATGTTTAATATCTAACAATTGCGGCAAATTTAATTGACTAAATATATATTATGTTGGATACAACAACAGCAACGCCATCTAGGCTTTTGTAACCGCAACTAGGCTATGCAAATTAATCAATTTGGATGCAAATACTTTGGAGAGTTCTCCTGAAAAGAAGTACATTATGCATACGAGTCAAAGTGATAAGTAATTTATATTCTTTAAGAAAGAGCTATACTTTTTATAATTTTGTAACGCGGGCTATATTTTATTACATTACATCAACTCACGTTTGAATTTGCTTATAGATTTTTGTAATTAAAAATAATTAATATAAATACACTTTTGCAGTCATAATATGTTATATTTTTAATGCAATGCAGGGAATCGCCTGATTCCAATCCTTAATTTCATTCTAAAAACTTGCTGTGAACGCCTACATTTTTTCGCCCATGAAGTAACACATTTTGCGTAATGAGTTCTTATTGCTTGTCATTTTAATTTAATATTGTATCGAAAATTACATTCATCCCCATTTTAACGGCTTGTTTTTGCTGGTTGGCATTTAATTAAATAGCGGAAATGAACAATTTAATTAATTTATGGCAAATGACAAAAACCATCCGCTGTGCAATTATAACTAGAACAACAAAACGAATTATCCAGCAAACTAAACGCAAGCACCAAGGTTTCAAAACATTAATATCTGTCATTAAATATATAGCGTCAAGTGGAAATTGATGAAACGTTACATAAAAAAGGAGTAAAGGGTAAAATGAATAAAAAAACGTATTACGTTAATTCTGTCTGGATTTGAGCTTAAGTTCCTAGACAGTCGCTAATTGTGTCCGAGGCTTTATGGTTTTCCAGACGCCTTAAAGTCTACTCTTAAATGGCTTAGATAGGGATCACACAATCGGGCTTGATGTAGTGGCTGCTAATCACTCGAAAACACGCAAGCTTACCGCTCTACTACATCAGCCACATTCTTCGGTTTGGGCCTGCTTAAACAGCATAAACCAAAACAACAGCCAAACCAGCCATTTAATATGCATGCACAAAACTCAATTGAAACGATTGGAAGCGAGAAAAAAGCCCATGGCATATGTGGGCAATTCATTTATTTTAATGAAAAGTAAATTGTGTATTTACATAAAAGCGTCAGGTGAGCAGAGCCCCAAGCAACAGAGACAAACAAGCAGACGACCGACAATCAGCAATAATATTTGTCTGTGGAATGACACTGATGTGACTGAAAATGTACTCCTAATTTTGAAAGCGGATATCGCGTGTGAGATCTCGTTAAATTGATTCTATATGAAACGATTTTCTATTTTAAGTCAATCATATGACAATCAAAAAGTATGTTTTTAAACTACTTAATTAGAAATATGAATATGATGAGCACTCATTTATTCTTTAATTCCATAATTTAATTACAGTAACTCAATAAATAAGTCATGAAATTTATCTATTTTTTGCGATATTAAATCACTATGCAACTGAAAATTAAAAGTACGATAAATTGCTATTAAGCATTACATAGGCTGCGCAAAGCTATTATCAGTAGTTTTAAAAATATAATTTCAAATCTCAAATGAAGCCTCAATTTATTAATGAAAATATTTAATTCAAATGCAAAGGAAACTGAAAAAATAACTTTATTGCCTAAACCGACTACTATATTCTTGGAATTTTTGTTAAAAGGTGCATACATTATGGCAAAGAGTCGTCCTTTTGGGAAAGGACGCACCTTAAACTCTTGGCCGGAATTTCATTCACAGAGCCGAGTTTAATTGAGGCGCAGCTGGTGGCAGGATTATGCCACTCTCAAAAACTCAAATACCCACACTCGCAGTACAAATGTAGATGTCGGCGGTGGCATTGATTTATTTAACGCGCGCGCGGTTAAAGTCGCGTCGAAGTCGCGTAGCAGTCGCCGTGCAACCGCCTGATAATCAAATGTCATTCCTGGCATGCCACGCAGCAGCAGTTGGCGCCCCGCCCGTAATACACACGACAAGTGCTTAATTTATTTTGCATTAAAGCCCCATTTATCTTTTCTTATCGCCTGTGCAACAACATTGAAGATTTACTCAGCCAGCCGACAAACACGCCCATTTAAATAGAGTGAGGACGGGAATAACACTCACAGTGTATTTTTGGATACAGTGAAAGAATATTCACCACAAGTTCTTCCTGATCTTTTCTCTTATAAAAAAAGAGTTATATTAACTCTGTCTCGATACACAAAATGCAATTCATTATGGTATTTTTGTTTGAAAAGTTTTTATGGGATTATTTGAGAATTATTATATAGTGAAGTTTTTCAAACAAGAAGGTAACAAACATAAAATGAGTAAATTATATAAAAACAAAATTAAAAAGGATAAAACAAAATGTGATAGATAAAATTTATATTAAGCGAGAAGATGAAGTATTTTTTCTGAGTGCATATATTTGTTGGTTGCTCCGCCCGGCACGCCCCTAATTTATGTGCCTTCAACTGCAAGCAAGTCTATGGTCACGCCTTCTTTCCGCAATTTTTTGTGTGTCCTGCCTCATGGCTTTTTGCGGCAACCGTCTGGACAAGCTGCAAGTTGTTACTCCTCGTTGTTGCCGTGTCAATGTCCTTGGTCCTTCCACCGCGCACACACTGCTACTCCCCCGAGTGTGTGTGGTTGTGGCCTTTATTAATTGCAACGCCTCAACAAAAATGTTTTTTGGCATTCTTCTTTTATGTTTGACCATTCAAAAAAATTGTTTCTTTTACAGCTGACAACTGCCAAAATGGAAATAGGCAGAAGTGAGTTGGGTAAAAAAAACCGGACAACGCCTGCGGTTACGCTTTAAATTGTTGGCAATTTTTTTGTATCTAGGCATTGTCGCTTACGGCCATTATTGAATTAGGCTTTGTGGTTCAGCCAGAAAGAGCCATAAAAACATACAAAATGGAGGAGTCAGAGAATAAAAATGGGAAAAATTGAATAAAACTGATTAAATGTGGAGGATTGCCAAGAAAATGCAGTTGCCAAACTTCATGAAACCTTTTTTGGGTTCCTAAATGGATATAAAGTGATATGGACGCTTAAAGGCAATTTAAGTATAAAATATTTTGAAAGCAAAATGTATTTTTTTTATTTAGAATATTGAACATTTTTCAGTAAATTAGTCTGCAAATAGAATATGAACTTTAACTTCAACTTCAGTGAACTTTAAAACAGAATAATGTTGTAATGTTTGTTCTGTCAGTCTTAAAATATTGCTATATTGCTATTGAGTAAGGAGTCGAAAATAAAATTGAATGGACACTTAAAATATAAACTAAAGACTCTAAAACACAAAACCATAATACCTCTAAATAACAGTAGCAAATTTAACAATAGTAATGTTCAACAAAGTATTTATGTGGATAAATGATATCCCTGACATTTGTTTAGCAAAAAATAAGAATGACAAACAAACTATATAAAAATGGTATTAAGTTTTATGCTTTTGTTAATTGATTAATAAAATAATTCAGAAAATGTTTAATGATATTTTCTAATTACATTTGCCTCTTGCTGCAGTAATTAATTTTTGACTTCTAATTCATTTTCCTGATTTTAAAGATTTTCTTTATGACCAGCCGCACACGTTCGCCTTGCATGTGTAGTTAAGTTTACAAGCTTACTGGGTCAATGTAATAATTTGCACAACAGCAGAAACCAAACGATAACAATGCAAACGTGCAATCGCCGGAGTGAAAGTGCAGGGGAAAGTGCCAGCAACAAAAAACAGCCATCGAACATCGACAACACAACCCACAATCGCCATGCAATCCCCTCGCTCCTATTTTGTTGTTCTGTTTTAGTGCTTCGTCGTTTGCTAAACGGAAATCGATGGAAACTCTCTGCTTGAAACTCGCTTGCACATAGTTTTGCTTATCGCCGGGAAAAGCGTTCCCAGTTATCGCTTTTCGAATCGCTCTTTTCCCCCAACTTTTGTGTTCCAGCCGATTGACAACGATTGAGCGATAGAACATGAAGGAGCTGAACCCTTTGAGGGAATCCCAGAAATCGGAGTTTGCCGAAGAATATATATTTGTAAAAACGTCTTAATTTGATGGTCATTGTAAGCAAGCACTTTTCTGATTTACAAGAAATTTACATTGATGGAAATGTTTACACTGAAGTCTTTTAAGCTAAATTAAAATTTTTTACCGTTCGATACGAACAGATTAGATTTCTTATATCTCCCTGATCTTTTAATTTTTGGTATATTTTTTTTATTATTTTTTTTTTTATTATTGCATAATATTTGAATATATTTGACGTTAGATACATTAAGGTTCGTTTTCTTATCCTCCATAAAAATTCTTAAGTATGTGTGTAATTACTATTGATATGATTTTAAAAATTTGTATTAATTATAAAGCAAGTTTTATTAGTTATATTATTACAAATTTCAAGCAATCCTACAATTTTACAGCTCTAGTGTTGCCTTCTTTTTCAACTAGCTATGTATTTATATTCTGTGGAAAATATTTGCGAAACTGCTGCGAGCACCATTTGCGGAATGGCAGTAGGTACAAACTCATTTAGAAAGCGAGCGTTTTATGCATTAGCATTTGGCGGCAAACAAACTGCATTTCTAAGCACCGCCGCTGCCTTGACCATTGTTGTGGGTTCTGGGCTCTGTGTTGTGGACTGTGAACTGCCGGCCGATTCCGTGGCTGCCGCTTAACTGGATGCCTTTGGAAGCCATAACACGCATAATTACATGCCAAGCAACAGGTTAGATGCCAGCCATTAAAAATTAACTGCCAGCGCAGTAAAAAGCAAACTTGAGGAGGCGAGCAGCGAACATAAATGAAAACTAATTTCGAGTTTTTTCAATCTGGGTTAAAAGGGTCGCTCCGCCATCCCATCGTATCCCATTCCAACCCATCCCATCCGATTGCCCTGATGTTGCAGCTGGCGCTTGCCATTTTTAATCAGAAGGCAAAACCCTTTGAGCCACGAAGAGGAGCAAAGGATCCAAAGGAGCAGCCATTTCAGCGAGTTCTGCCGATGTTTTTGCCCTCTGCTTCCTGGATTGTGTGTGGTAGTAATTGTAAACTGCTGGCTGATGTTTTTACAAATCATTTGCAATTCATTTGCCGGGCACTTATAAAACGTTTAAAGGAGAGTTTTTAATTACGCCCAGCTGGCAGATAAAGTAGCTATGTAACTCATGTAGTATCATTCGTAGGACAACTGCAACTGAGTCAATGACTCGGCTTATCTACACTCGAAACTCGCCAGTAATAGTATTAATTATTAATATTGTATTCCAAAATTCACCCGAAAGTAAGAACAAAGTTTGTTTATTTGCATTTGGGCCAATTAAAGCAATCAGCCACTTTTGTCAGAAAATGTTTTTAAACTTAAGAAGACTATTTAACGAAAGGATTAATTATTTACTATTTTATGTTATAAACATCTTTAAATAAATATTTCTTATACTTTAAAGGGAATTCCTTTGTAAAAGAATTTTAAAAAGTCCGTAAGTATTTCTTTTTCCAGTGCACTTGTATATCCGAGCTGCTCATTTGATTCGTTTTAACAAAATCAGCCGTATTCAAGCGGTTGATGCTCCAGTGCTCCAGTGCTCCAGTGCAGAGCCGCCTTCCTATTCCGGACTATCTTCCCATCTTTGGTTCTGTGAAAGCGGCTTACTCGTATGGCCTTTATTGCTTTTCGACAGCTTGAGATCGGAGGAGGGTTTAAGGTGAATATGCATCCCAGCTGCATGCCGATGATGAGGCTCTTTGTTCCACTCCAGCTGACGTTCCTCGTAATCAATGTGGGCAACTGGGGGAGTCGAAGACTCGACGAATGGGAATACCGCCTGCAGTCTGCATTTAGATGAGCCGACGGATTTGCAGATTGTGAGCGGGATAAGCGAGTGAAAGGGGAAACTCCGGGGCGGTCGAAACTCCTTTAAAGTGCCGAGAACTTCGCTCAACAGCCATCCACCTTTGGCCACTTGAGAGCGACTCCAACAGCCGTCCTCTGGCCATCTTGTGACTCTGGCAATCAGTGTGCATTGTGGAAAGCAGCGGAGAAAGCGAGAAAATCCGAAGGCAGGAAGGAGTCTGAGCCAGCCAGTAAGTACTTCGGAGCATTGGCTCCGAGCAGCATCGATGGCTCCTTCCACTGGGCCCTTCGCTCTTCTCCATTCTTCTGAATTCTTCTCCGGCAACTTTCCAACTGACGGCTGCCATTCAAAGTCTACTACTGCCCAATGCAGGCATGATGCCTGCACTCAGCAAAAATAGTAAGCAAATTTACTCTATCCAAAATGTTCAAGCGTACTTCAATTGACATATATATAACAAGGAAAACTCCGCACTTAAGATGCAATTTCTTTGTTTTCCACTTTATTGACGCTTGAAAATCTTTTATTTTCAATGCTTTTTCTCAGCGTGTTTGGTGGGCAAGGAAAATGGGTCGACTGGGAGGAGCAGAGCGCTGACATCCGTTTCGTTTGGCCTGCTCCTTGTTTGTTTACTCCACCCTTACGAGGCAGTTTGCTATTTACCCAGCCGGGTGTGGGCTGCAGATCCAGATCCAGATCCAGCCAGAGATCCAGCTTTGTTTGTTTGCTTTTTAAAGTTGCAATCATTCTACACATTACACCATGGGCAAACATGACCCATTTCGATGGCAGCCCCTCGTTGCCTCGGCTATTGACTTAAAAAATTCATTTCGCTAGATATTTTCATTAATTGCAAAATAGGCAGGCGCACAAGCAGTCGAAATCGCTGGCTGGCTCTTTCAATATTATATGGTTTTGTCAGAGGGGATTGCTTGTTCTCGAAAATCAGGCAGCCAAGGGAGCCAGTTGGAATACCAATCGGAAAGGCCATTCGCCTTGTTACTACTCGAAAAGCAATGTTTGGGGGCTTAAATAAAATATTCTAGGCAGGGGGAGATGACAAATACCATATCCAAGGCCCTAATTTTTAAACGTTTGTGTGCTGCTTACTTCTGGTCTGCATTCTTAAAGGACATTGGTCGGGAATATTTTTATTTAGCATAGACAGTTTATTAAATGAACATGTTGTTAATACAAAATGTATAAGTGGTATTGTGTGAGAACGTTTTTGGTTTTGTCCATATATTTTTCCACTTTTTTCAATTTTAAAGTAAAAAACTTTTTAAGTTTAATACTGATGCTAACATTTCTTGTTTCTACAGCTACCATTGTTGCTGTTATTTTGGCAGTCATTCTTCAGGCTTTTTGCCTGCTTTTTCCTTCGTTGCAGTTTGTTTTGTTGCTTT
Source organism: Drosophila fuyamai (assembly GCA_018153365.1). Classification (NCBI taxonomy): domain Eukaryota; kingdom Metazoa; phylum Arthropoda; class Insecta; order Diptera; family Drosophilidae; genus Drosophila; species Drosophila fuyamai. The sequence continues at coordinate 4,643,281 of JAECXW010000116.1, read as the reverse complement.
TTTGAATAGCCCTGCATCTTCTTTTCATCGGCGGTTGTGCAAATTTATACATGCGAAATTCCTAGACGCCAACGCTATCTCCCTCTATTCGGCCCCCTCTCTCTTTCTCTTGCTTGCATGGTCGCCATCGCCATGCGTCAACAATGAATTTTATGGCTGGCCTTGTGCGTGTGTTCGTACGGATTTTCCTATTTTCCTTCCGTTTCTGGGTGTGCGTGGCCGCCCATTTTTATGTAGATTTAAGTTAGTGCCGAGCACTTGAAATTGATTGGACAACTATTGGCTTCAAAAAATTAGAGCGCAACGCTCACATAAAACTCAACTTCAGTCGCCATGTGAGTGAGTGTGGCTGGAAATGCAAACATAAAAGTCTAAAAAGGAAATGGGAAATGGCCGCAATGGCAAGAAGAAAATGGAGACCCTTAGTGAGTTGTTACAATATGAGTAATTTGTGGCCAATTTATGCCAGCAACTTTTGCTTGCAAAATATTTCTACAAGTTTAAGTGAGCATGGCAAATAAAGTGGCAGAACAATCAACAACCCTCACAATAACTCAAGAAATATTTTATAAGGTACTTATAAAATTAAAAAATATGTAATTTACAAACAAACCACTAATGTGTCTTATACATTTAAAAACAAAATGAAATGCAATTTTTTTTAATTTTTGTTCATATATGCCAATAAAAAACGTTTTACACCAAATTATAACATATCGTTTTTCTTTTTGCAAGTCATTCTTATTATCAGCGATCTCAAGGCCCAAGAAATTACTTATTTTATCAACTTTGAATATTCAATATTTGTAATATTTTTGTTAATCTAGGAACCTTAATTACTTCAATAATTGCTGAAAAACGTTGATTCAATCATACTAATGGCATGCTTAGTGACTGGACTAACTGCCCACTTAATGCACTCAAATCAGACGAAAGGAGACAAGCCACACGAATATGTTAATTACCACTCGCCCGATGGCGGATAAAACCAATCAATTTTCCAGGTAACCCGGACGAGAGAGAGAGTCCTTTAACCTCACGCCAGAATAACAAACAGATAAAACAAAAAGTGCATAACTAATGGCGGCATAACAGTAATTCTGCATCATAAGTGGGTTAATAAACCACAAAACGCCAGCAAAGGAAAATTTGTCCGACATTTTGGTAAATAAAAAAGGAAAAGAGCCAAACTCCGGATGGCAATCAAGGCAATACGATAATGGAAATTGAAATAATTTGCCCACTTTTGAGCAGGCCCAAAACCGAAAGAATGCCAGGCTGGCCTGTGTAAAATTCCAGTTGGCTTGCCACATAAATCACAAATGTGCGGCCAAGTTGACAGAGTCGGTGGGCGGGGACGGGAAGGCGTGGCACTGGCGGAGGACTGGCCAACTTTAACACACAACAGCCACGCAAGTTGAAAAGTATGCTACACAGAGCTAGTAAATACACGTAGCGCAGTCCAACACACACACATACACACGTAAGTGCGGCGCATATAATAATAACTTCATGGCTGCCGCTCACAGCAAACAACAGCGAATATTGTTGCCTACTTGCAGGCGCTGCGCGGAAGGCAGCCAAAGTTTTTTAGCCGCCGTTCGCCAGAGCGCACGCAAAAGTCATGCACTGACAAAACAGAGATTTCTCCATCTTTAAAAACACAAATTAATGAAAGCTTACTTTTTAAAAAGGAGATTTACCGGCTTAAGCCATTTTTGGATCCTCGTTGTGTCATATAAAAACAACCATTCGTATTATTACATTGAATGGGTAACTTAGTTTAAATAGTGTCTACATTTTGAGCTTAGATTTTAAGTCCCTTAATACAGAATTTCAGAATTCCACGCCTAATTTTTAAGTGTAGTCATCGCCTAGCTTCTTCTGCCTGGCGGATTTTTTATGGCCCAACAAAAGGAGCTAATGTTAAATTTACTGAAAACGTTTGTTTCAAGTGCTTTATTATTATTTTCTTCTCGATTTTCCCCATTTTCCCTCATTTTGTGCCATGTTGTTTTTCATTAGGCAAGGCGGAGCAGCGGAGGAAAAGAGGGGCGTGGCTAGGATCAACCGCCAAGAGAATGGCATGCAATGCATGCTAAACCGATGGCATAGCCTTTAATACCGAAACGATTATGCGACAAACGCAAGGAGCAGGTAAATGAGTTCAGGACATTAAGGAGTGGTGAATGGGGATTGAATGGAGGAAATTAAGGGGTTAAGACTAGGGGGTTGAGTGGCCAGACAGCTAGAAGCACAAAGCATTGTAAATCATCGTGAGCAGGGCGCACTAAAGAATGCCAAAGAAAAAAGGAAAAATGTCGGAGCTGGACATGCTGCATAGTGTTTATTTTTCATCTAACACAAGGGGCTGTGTATGGGGTACGAAATGGTTTGGGGTGAGGCAGTGGCAGGGTGAGCACCTGCAATGTGCCAACGTCATGTTCACCTTTCAACCGCAACGAACACTTGTGCAAACACAAAAAGTAGACTGCAACTGAAAACGAGATCCTGCTGTTCAAGTCTTCTTGTTATCCCCTTTCCCCCAAGTCTTTTTACCCCTCGACTGGGTAAGTCTCGGGCATGAAAAACATTTTGCATGCATAGACATGCAGCTGGCCAAAAGCAGTGAAACGAGAGTACACAGCTATTAAATATGTTCTTTAAGAAATTTAAGGCTGATTTTTTTAAAAAAAAATTTAAGTTTTAGATATTATCCATCGTAAAGTTTTTAGGGCTTTGGCAAAAAGGCACTTATGGCTTAAAAAATAAAATAGGTTTAATTGTAATAATTTATTTGGGTTTCTATATTTTTCTCCCTTTTAGTTAACCAAACTAGTGCTTAATTTTTTAAGACAAACTTTTTTCAAGACTTCACAGCTCACGGGTTTTTTAAATTAAATTGCTTATCCAGACATTATAATTGCAGTGCAGGAGTCTGCTTCGAAGAAACTAAGCAACCTATGGAATGCCGGGCCACAAGGGCGACACCCACAACAGGGAATGTTAGAGTGGGCGGTGGGTGGTCGGCAGGACAATTACGTAGACAGAAAGCCCTGCATATAAATGACCGGCATGCATAGGAGACCAAGAAAAATACAGAAAGGGAAGGAGAACAAAAGTGAGGAGAGTCGCCCCATTGGGCAAGCATTTAATTTGTATTTTATGCGATTTATGTTTACTTTAGTTGGCACTCATTTTGCATTTTTATAAGTGCACATAAAAAATGCACAGAGACGATGGCAGTCACAGGCTGCAACAAATGTGGCAATCAAACTGCACAAAGGTCGACCACAAAACGTTTGTCATTTTGCGGAGCCACATTTATGGGTTCACCCTTTTAGTTTGGAAACCAAGGAAAACTATTTGAACGAACAAGCTTTTGCAGCTTGTTAAGTAATAGTCAAATTGAAAGGATACAAGACTTGGATTTATGGTACCTAAATTTAGATGAAGAAAATTAAATTTTAAATATCTACCAAATTTTAATAAAAGCGTTAACTCAACGTTTTAAATATATATACAATTTTAAATAGTGCGTTAACTCAACGCCAGAGCCCATTACACTTTTTTTTTGAAAATCAGAAGTTGTAATTACAGAATTTCAAGTCAATACTCACTACTCAAATTAAAATCTACTTAAAGGCTTAGTAAAAACTATTTCTTTGATGCCAAGGAATTAATGCAAATTAAATAGCCCTTAGTTAATATTTGTTTGGGAAGTCAGTAACTTTTTCTTTCAATCTAGAGAAGATGCTGCTCAAAGCCAACCAGATTATATTTTTTTTCCACGATGACCAATTACGTTTATAAGCCTTCTGTGACCATCTTCATGCTCTTCTAACTTTTGTATAAATTCTCCATAATCATGATAAATTTGCCTTACAATTTTTTAGTGGCCAAGTGAGGAGGGGGTGTGGCGTTGATCAGCTGCTGGCCGAAGAACTCAAGAATTTTCAGCTATCAGTTTTCCGTTTTCCATTTTGGCCTCACTCAGGCCAGAGGCACTCATAGTTTACGAGAACCGCCAAACCAAACCAGATTCTTCCCCCTTTTCCACGCCCATTTTTTCGGGCTGAAAAGCCATTAGCAGGCGGGCAGACGTTTTGTATTTAAGTGGAGCAAACGGCAAAAGGCAAAACCGAGGGAGCTGCAGAAAAAATGTTTCTAAAATAAAAATAAATTGTTAAAAAACTTTGGTGCAGAGAGCCCGCGAAAGGAAATATAAACAAGCTGGCTCAGGACATTGAATGTCCTCAGCAGAATACAGTTATTAAAATTTTTACTACGACGAACGGAGCCCAAGATGATGATGATGGCATTCATCAGGCCGGCATATTGATAGGCACAAGATTCTCAAAGGACGAGTTCGGGCTTGGAGCTCTCGACGAGCTGACGAGCAATTACCTCCCAATTGCCCACTGTCTTGGCCCTTTCCCTTGACCTTTTGGCTGACTTAAATCCACTTTATGCTGTTGGCCAGCTATTAATTGGTACACTTAACAAAAATTATTTTTATTATGATTATGATAAGGAAAAAGTTTAACTATTAACTAGCCTTTTCTCTAGCACATAAAGTTTATAGGACCTATGATGAGCTTAAGTAAGATCCATTAAAATTAAATTAAGATATTTTTATAAAGATTAATTTTTTTCCGTGTGCCAACACCCAAACCTCCGGAAATATGCTACTCAAATATTATTTGTTTAGGCAAGCAATTAAAAGTGGATGGCCACAATATGAGTTGCTGAAGTGCCCGACGGCAATGATTGTTAAAATGTTGGCAAATTGGATTTTGGCCAGCCAGCGGCGCGCAGGGAAATCTGGTGAATTCTGCCCAGGTCAGTTGGTCACTTGGTGGCTCCCGCTCTCTGATAATGGGGCTCTCGTCCACCAAAATAGGCGTAAAATGAAACTTTTAAGTACTTTATGGCCAGCACTATAAAAAAAATAAAAACAACAGCAGCGACGGCAACCAAACACATCTGCCATGTGGCCGAGCTACCAACTTTTACCTCCCATCCGCCCACGCCTGCAACTAAAAACAACATTCAGCGGCAGAGGGCCAGAATCTGAGATGTGCTGTGGCCATGGAAAACTTTCCCCAAAAACAGAAACGATGAAGCAACTTTTGGTCATATCCTAAATATCACACCGGTTGTAAAATGATTATAAAACATAATGGTGGTGCCCGTCTATCCAGTGGGAGGGAGTTAGAAACCTACATAAGTATCTGATGAAAATCGGATTTCAGCTTGGGGGATTTTGATTACTATCACAGATATGTAAATTGCGGAAGTGTTTGGTTTCAAACCAACCAGAAAATATTATAAAATATTTTATTTTAGATAATAAATATATCAAAATACATAGATATCAGATATTTTTTAAAAGCATAGAAAAGCTAAAATTAAATAATGCTTTACGCAATGGTGTTGGTCAAAACATGTCCTACCCTTTAAAGCTCGTAAAGAAATTTTCCACAGATTGGCATTAAAATCTGAAATTGTACTGTCATTTTTTTCGAAATCTGTTAAAATGTGATGAGGATATTTGTTTAGTTAAATCCAAATAGTAATTTTAAAATCAAATCTAGAATTTTCCGTAGCAAGCATAGAAGTAAAACATCATTGCGATTTTCTTTTAATTAGACAATTTGTATTACTTTTCGTTTAAAGAACTATAAATAAATTTAATTTGTTTGTAAATTCTTAAAATTACCATTTTATTCCGTGTTAGTATAGGACCAGCCAAGTGACACGCAAGAATGAAGATATTCCCTGGAAAAGAATGCACATCAGCCAACAAAAATGATAACATTTTGGTAGAATTTCATTATCATTTCCGGTCCTTCCTTTACCAACTCTGGTATTTAGTGGTCTGAAAGAATGCTACACTTTTCTGGGAACGACCGTGTGTGGGTGTGAAAAGCACCGCTGACATTTCAGGCACGTGCGAGTGAAGAGGTCGACGGATGGCGAAAAATGCTTTGCATAGTTTGGGGAGCGTGCCGAGATCAAAAACCGTCTCCGCTGACGATAAAATGACAGAGCAATAGCAGGGAAAAACACAACAGCAGTGACAGCTACTAACAAAAAGCGTGAATCAGGCGTCAGCAGTTGACAATTGAAGTTTTTGTTTGGCACTCGCATTACGACAACGGGCTAACAGGGCGTATGCGCAATGCGAAACCAGCCAGCAGTCGCCATTGAAAGCTGATTGACTAGGGAGAGGTCAGGCATCAAAAGCAATAAAAATCGTCTTGATGCCAGGGCCAACAGCAGTGGCATCAATAAAGTAAATTCTACGCATAATCATAAAGATTTTTCATTAATGTTTAACTGCGTTTCAATGCGCTTACTGAAGATGTGTAACGAACATTCATAATTCGCAGGCCAAGATGTTGACTAAGAGAAGCGCTCACGCGAAATTATTCTCCGGCTTGGCTCGTCGACAATTGGTGTAGGTTTTGGCTACTTCTCTCGGATGGCCTATCTTCATTATTAATTCTAAAAAATATTCGCGTGACAGGACAAGCTATAACAAAGGGACGAGACACTACATGTTTTAACCAGACATTTACGGACATCTAAAACTAGGGGTTCTATTGCACTTTACCTACTCTGTGAACACTTTAAAATCTCAGATGTTGTGGAGATCTATATTGCCCTCCCTTCCTTCGACCGTTTCTTTACCTACAAAAACCCATATTCCTTGAAACGGTCCCTTGGTGTTTAGGGGTGCCAGGGGGTCATTTATGCCGAGTCAAAAAGTTGGGGATTTAAAACATTATAAAATATTTATTTAACAACTAAAAGAAGAGTACGAATAATTCCTGGAGACAGCTATACATCATAATAAATCAGAGAACAGCAAAAATATGATAAATGGGACAATATAAAACTATGTATAAATAAAATTGGGATAAAAATATGGAATAAAAATATAGTTTATATAAAAAAAAGTTAGGCATTCATGCGATGAGATTGGATTTAAATATATAAAGATGGAATTAAAAAAAAAGATAAAATTTAGAAAGGCGAATCAGATTTATTTGGCAAACATAGCCATAAATTTGAGCAACAAATGGGCAAACAAAACTCCTTAAAATTTTAGAAGTGTATAATTGATTTTCCGCCACTCACGTTGGATTTACTTTAGGTTTTCATTTCTTTGTGGGATCTTTTTTTTTTTATTGATTTTACTTTAACGAAAAGTTTATATATCGCATTTTCTTTTTAATTGGGGATTTCTTCGGTTATGTCATCGTTTATGTGAATAAAAATATCAGGAACTTTTGTTCGCTCACCAAAATTCCAGCTGGAGTCCTCCTCGACGAAAGCGCTTTCTCGGGATAGACCTGGAACTTTAGAAAATATGCTTTTTCTGGCACACACGTACCGCATTTATGATAAAAAAAAACCGACACAAAAAAATGCGATTAAGTCCCCGACGGAAATCACTCAATATTTTTTTTTTAAAGAAAATCACTCAAATTGGCCTCTGCCCTTTCATCATCATTTTCGCTCGACTTTTTTTTTTTTCCACCGCATGGCCGTTATGCAATTACATTAACTTAAAATAAAAAAAAATTAATCTCTTATGCTAAAACTTAACTACAAGAATTTCGGCTGCTTGACTTCTGCTCTTTTCTTTTGCATAATATTTTTTTTCCCACTTTTGGGTATTCGACCCTTTGGAGAACTTGCTGAGGGATTTTCTGTGGGCTTTGGGGACTTCAACAGAATTCTTTCAAACTTTTCACGCCACTAAAATCGGGCACCCATGATAAGAAAAATTCCCTCTTTTCTCGGGACTGCAATTTTTCTGATTCCGGCGACGTTTAACGATTCCGAGTCATACTTTTCTCCGGCTTAAAATAACACGCCCTCGAAGGCGGCTGCGCGACAACTGCGCGAATCCAAAAAAAAAACTCAATCTGGGCGGCGTTTTGGAGATTCTTTGTTGCTGCAAGACTTCGGTGTTCTTCGTTTTTAGGCTCGCCAATATGCACTCAATTTCGGTCTGTTTGCTTCCGAATTGATTTTGTTAAGCGCCAAGCCTAATTAAATAAATTCCAAGCTAAGTTTAAACTCACCCAGACCCTACGCTTTAGAAACTTACCAGCTAGGACTCAGCGCTGCGCTGGATATTTAAGCTGTGGTTTTTCGGTTCGCTGATATGCCGGGGATAACTTTCGCACTAAAAATGTAACTTTGGAATATATACTTGCACCCGGCACAACTTGCACCTTTGACGCCACGATTGGAATAGACCGATCTAGACGCCACAATTATGGCGGTAACCCCTAGCCGAGCAGATGAGATGGAGAAAGGGAAAGTTGACAGAAAGGTCTGTTGCTCTCCTTGCCGCTTTTCTTTAGCCACATCCCGTACCGCAGAGCGACTTCTAGATGGCGCTTACCACATTTTACATCCAGCTAACTACAAGCGCTACAAAAAAGCCCCCCTCCTAAGAGCAGACTTGGGGTTTACAAACCCGAAGGATGATCACCACCAAGCTTGTAGTTCATTCAGACTACTGTTTCAGGTCCTTGGCGTGGAAACGACCTACCAAATTCCCTTGTAAATCTTCCAGCTCATAACACGAATTCCCTAGCTTCTTCCGGACTCTGGCTTTAACATATGTTGGTCCTAATTTTGAACTGTATCCGCCTGGAACACTACTCTGCTTAAAGTTCTTTCGGTACACTTCTTGCCCTTCGCTGTATGCAACCTCTCTTGTCCGCAAATTGTATTGACGCTCATTTTTGGCGTTTTGCCTACTCATAACTTCCTGAGCCTTTTTCCTGACCAACTCCAGAGAGTCTTCTCGCGTAAACACCGCAGATCTATCCTCCAAAATTCCCAGAGCTCTCAACAGTTTATAGGAAGATCCGGACGAGAGGAAATGCTGCCCAAATACCATGTAGTACGGTGTGGTCCCCATAGCTGAATGGACTGCAGAACGAAGAGCGCAGCATATACTACTAAGCTGCTCATCCCAATCCTTTTGGTCAGCTCTCACGTACGACCGGATGGCGGCAATCACGGACCGATTCACCCGTTCGGAAGCATTCGCCTGAGGCGAATAAGCCGCTGTAAGGGTATGCGATATCTCATATTCCCTTAGAAACTTTTGGAAGGCTTCCGCCTTAAACTGGGAACCATTGTCAGATACTATGGTCTCTGGGAATCCGAACGTATGGAACAATTCCTGTTGCATATATTTTATCACCACGTCTGCTGTAAGCTTCTTGACCGCTTTCAGAAACACGAACTTTGAATAATGGTCCAAAACAATGAAAATTCCCACATTGCCAGAGCGAGATCTGGGATATGGGCCTAAAAAGTCAACATACAATCGCTGAAAGAACCGCTGTGACTCTGGTGCCACGCCCATCGGTGGCCGCTGTATTCTGTTCGGATACTTGGTGGTCTTGCATGTTTCACAGGATTGAATATATGACTTGACATCATTAACCAGACCAGGCCAATAATAATACCTACGAATCCTTTCTAACGTTTTATGTACGCCTCCATGTGAAGCAAGTGGGTCATCGTGGGATTTCTTTAACACCTCTGAGACTAACTCGTCGGGAATCCAAAGCTTCCAAATAAAGGTATCATGCAATGGGTCACCCGTGGCATGATCTGATCTCCTGTACACCAGTCCATCTACTACCTTCAGGTCTGGCAACTTATCTTGATTTGCTTCTACTCTTTTTGCACGCTTCACATATTCATCCGATTTGAACTGTGGCGACTGAAGATCGATTAACAATCCATGACTTGAATCAATAGATGCTAATTCGGCCTCGTTTACCCTTGATAGGGCATCTGGTACAACGTTTAGCCTGCCACTACGATGCTCTATTTTAAAATTGAAGCCTTGCAGCTTTAAAGCCCACCGAGCTAAACGAGAATGCAAATCAGTCTGGGACATGAGCCATTTAAGAGATGCATGGTCTGTTATGACCGTAAATTCATGTCCTTCAATGTATGGCCTGAACCGTTTTATGCACACTATAGCCGCTAGACATTCCTGCTCACTGACTGAATAGTCGCGTTGTGCCTTGTTAAGTTTTTTAGACACGAATGCGATTGGATATTCGTCACCTTCCTCAGTTTTTTGTACCAAGACTCCACCTACTCCAGTCTTACTCGCGTCACACTGCACGAAAAAGGGCTTATTGAAATCTGCGCTGCGTAATACAGGAGCAGAACAAAGCATATTTTTCAGCTGATTAAATGCTGTTTCGCCTTCTGGAGTCATCTGGAATTTTTTCTTGGGCTTAAGCAAGTCAGTTAGTGGGGCTGCTACCGAAGCAAAATTGCTAATAAACTTGCGATACCAGCCTACCATCCCTAGGAAACTTCTGAGAGATTTCAAGTTTTTCGGAAGAGGGAATTCAGACATTGCCGATATTTTTTCTGGATCAGTCCGTATAACTCCTTCCCCCACTATATGACCTAAATATTTTACTGATCGCATACAAAAATGGCTTTTCTCCACGTTGAGAGTTAGACCAGCTATCTTTACCTGCTCAGCTACTAAGCCTAGCACTTTTATATGGGTTTCAAAGCTATCCGACACCACCAACAGATCATCCAAATAAACGAAAACCTCATTGCGTAGATTGGCTGGTATGACCTTGTCCATTAGACGCGTCATAGTTTGCGAAGCGTTTGTAAGCCCGAACGGCATCACTTTATACTGATAAAGAGGCTTTCCCGGAATGGTAAAAGCCGTCTTATCCCGCGATTTTGGATCTAGAGGGATCTGCCAATAGGCATCTTTCAGATCCAAACTGGAGATAAACATTGCCTTGGGTAGTCGTGACAAAATACCATCGATTTGCGGCAAAGGATACGCATCCTTTTTCGTCACAGCATTGACTTTGCGACTATCTAAACACAGACGGACTTTTCCTGGCTTTTGAACAAGAACAACTGGTGACGACCAAGCGCTCTGGGACTCCTCTATCACTCCCATTTCCAACATTCTATCGACTTCAGCATATAGAAGTTTTTCTACAGCGGGAGATACGGGAAAATGGCGCTGTTTGACCGGTTTAGCATCGCCGATATCAATTTCATGAGAAATCAATGTAGTTTTTCCTAACCCAGACACTGCAAAAGAGGGAAATTTGGCCACAACCTGACTGAGAGTATTTTGTTGTATATCGGACAGTATATGATTGCCTGACACTATTTCAGAGACTTGCATGGATGGTGGTAATAAGTCAAAGGTATTCCAAAAATGTATCCCTAGATATAGATCCTGACCCAAGGACGGCACGATGTGAAACTCAAGCTCCTTGGATACGTCCTTAAAAGTCACTTCGGTTTTCAATTTACCTATCACATCCTGTTTCGCTCCATCGGCTGTGTGTGCTACCATTGAAACACTTTTGAATTTAACCCTACTACGTATGATTTGCTCTGCTAATTTACCGCCGATGACATTTATAGCTGCTCCGGTATCCAACAATCCTGTTACTACCCTATTCAATAACTTGACTTCGGCGTACGGACGACTATCATGTTTTCTAAAACGTATACAATTGATGGTTTTAATCGAATTCCAAAACGATCTTAATCTTTTTGTATTTCTCGACATTTTTCTAGGTAATTTCAGACTGTCTAAACTAACATTATTACTAATTATATTAGACCAACCAATTGAAAGTTTAGGACCTTCATTGGACTCAGATTCCCAAACAATTGGACTTTTTATGGGGGATTCGCTTCTTCGTTGGTCGCCTTGTTTGGTGGAACACAGGTCGACTGGCGATAGCTGCCTGTGTTCGTCCTTCCGTTTTTTTGGCACCGAACACAAGTATGACTGTAGGCATTCATTAGGCCACACTTATAACAGAAAACTTTTCTCTTAGCCTTACAATCTTGGTATCGGTGGCCTTCTTTATGGCAGTTAAAGCAGATAAGCGCCACTGCCCCGACTTCCCAGCTGAGATCGGCGTCGGAGAATTCCTCTGCATCTTCCCACTTGACTTCTTCGACCAATTCTGAGACTTGTTTCCTGAAGGGAACGACCTTTTGGTAGCCCTGAGTCTTTCGCACATCTTCCAAAAAATCCTCCCTCCGACGACAAATTTCTCGCAATTTTTCCACAGTTTGTACCTGCAGATTTAAAATCTCATGCCTAATCTCTGGCCTTAAATTCCGCTTCAAGATTTCTACAATCTCCATCTCCGACAACGGCACTTCCAAACTGTCCATCATTTCAACCACAGCATCGTAAAAGGAGTCAAATCCTTCTTTTTCACGCTGTTTCCTATCGCGTATGGCCTCTCTTACGTCCATGTCCGTTCGAGCATCTCTAAATTGTTTTCTCAAAGCATTGCAAAGGAATTCCCATTGTAGATCGCTTGTTCTCCTATGGCATCTCCAATAAAATTCCCTAGCCTTTCCTTCAAACAGGAGATTCGCATTGCTACTAAGGATCAGGTAGTTCCCCTCCAGAGTCTGTTCTGTGAGAGCCTGAACCCTATAAATGAAGTTATCTACGCTAATGCCCTCAGAACTACCATTAAAACGCAATTTCCAGCTGTTTATAATGTGGCCTACCTTATCCGGCCTCTGGCTTAGATCGGATGTGAAGCTCCTAGGAGTTCCTCGTCCCGAGCCTGCTTGAACACCCGTGTGATCTACTGAAATTTGTCGCTCCACATTTCTCTCTTCCTCATGCTCAGAGATATTTATACCCGTTGGCTGAAAGCGCGCCGCAAGGTTGGTATCTATAAGCTGGGCCATTTTATCTGACAACAGGGTTAGTAATTCATTCTGCATGCCTTGTATAGCGCTTTTGACTGTGTTCTCAATTAATGCTGTTTGAGAAGTTCCCAACCCTGCTGAACCTCGATCTCCTATTGGCGTATTGCCACTCGCAGTTAGCACCTGAGTCTTCTGCTGACGGGTATTTTGAGAAGGAGTTCCTGGTTTCTCAAAACATACGGTTTGGCAAATGGGACATGTAGTGTGGGTCTTGGAATAATTTGCGATACAAGATTGATGAAACTCATGCTTGCATTTAGTTTTATATGTCTTGGCGGAGTCTAAATAACACTCGCACAGCGAACACTGGCGGGTTTCGGCACCTTCACCATCAGCCATATTGAATAGATAAACGAAATCCTAGTCTAATAACTAAAAAAGGTATAAGCTAATATATAAAAGAAATTATAATGTGAAAACTAAACTCAAAGTAACATATAAATACGAGATATATAAAACGAGAAAATTGCATAAAACGAGTGCGAAATCACAACACGTTACATAAACCAGAAATATTGGTCTTCTTATCTCCTTTTGTTTGCGAGGTCGATGACCTCCGCTGAACAATCAGCTGTCCAACTCTCTATGCAAAACTACTCAAGATTCAAACTCAAACAAAAATGCAATCGAACTGCTCGAATACACCGTGAAAAATCAAATATCGATTGACAGCAAAAATATGAACATGTAATGATAATATCAATAAAAAATAAAATATAAATTTGAATAAATAAAATAAAATAAATTTGTAATCAAAAGCAAAAGAAATAAATATCATAAATTAATTTGACGTCGGACATAAATATTCCCCCTCTGACAAACCTAACAAAGATAAGAAAAGTGCATAGAAAAAACATAAAATGCAATTGCATGTGCATTGCGCTTATCGCTTTGCCAAAAATTACAACAACAACAATAAGCGCCACTCGCAGACAGCGGCTAGCCGATCGTACGACCTTCGCGACAATGCCTATAATCCGAGCCGTCTGCTTCGCACTTTACGATTGCGGAGCATGTTAGCTATGCCTTTCATCGTGGTCAGCGAATCTTTATGTAAATAAAATCCACTGCATATCCAATGCGAATTTTGGCAAGCTGATCTGTCTGATGAGTAATTAGGTTACTCCTGTAATGTTTAAACTTTGAATTTTGGTTCATTAACCGTGGTCAGGTAGCGAAATTATAGCTCCAAATCTCAAAACCTGCAGTTCCTAAGCGTTTAATAACCAAACCTATTGACTTTAAAAATGTAAGGGTATACTAGAGGGCCTTCTTCCTCTTCCTAAAATTTTTGGTCAAGCGTGGACGAATGACTCATCTCTCTGGACTCTGTCTCTTCGTTTCCGAAGCGTTTGAGTGGAATTCTAAGCGAGGTTTGCAGCTGAATTGAGTGAAAATATCTGAAAGTCTCCAATAGCAATACGAGAATTATTTGCTCGATTTTTGCACAAGTAAAATCAAATATTTATAATCTGGCTAACACATAAAATTGTATCTCGTGAGCAACGTAAAAACGTGGCCATGAAGTTGGGCGCCATAAAATAATAATGATAATTAGAATATAATTATAAATGTAACGAACATTCATAATTCGCAGGCCAAGATGTTGACTAAGAGAAGCGCTCACGCGAAATTATTCTCCGGCTTGGCTCGTCGACAATTGGTGTAGGTTTTGGCTACTTCTCTCGGATGGCCTATCTTCATTATTAATTCTAAAAAATATTCGCGTGACAGGACAAGCTATAACAAAGGGACGAGACACTACATGTTTTAACCAGACATTTACGGACATCTAAAACTAGGGGTTCTATTGCACTTTACCTACTCTGTGAACACTTTAAAATCTCAGATGTTGTGGAGATCTATATTGCCCTCCCTTCCTTCGACCGTTTCTTTACCTACAAAAACCCATATTCCTTGAAACGGTCCCTTGGTGTTTAGGGGTGCCAGGGGGTCATTTATGCCGAGTCAAAAAGTTGGGGATTTAAAACATTATAAAATATTTATTTAACAACTAAAAGAAGAGTACGAATAATTCCTGGAGACAGCTATACATCATAATAAATCAGAGAACAGCAAAAATATGATAAATGGGACAATATAAAACTATGTATAAATAAAATTGGGATAAAAATATGGAATAAAAATATAGTTTATATAAAAAAAAGTTAGGCATTCATGCGATGAGATTGGATTTAAATATATAAAGATGGAATTAAAAAAAAAGATAACATTTAGAAAGGCGAATCAGATTTATTTGGCAAACATAGCCATAAATTTGAGCAACAAATGGGCAAACAAAACTCCTTAAAATTTTAGAAGTGTATAATTGATTTTCCGCCACTCACGTTGGATTTACTTTAGGTTTTCATTTCTTTGTGGGATCTTTTTTTTTTTATTGATTTTACTTTAACGAAAAGTTTATATATCGCATTTTCTTTTTAATTGGGGATTTCTTCGGTTATGTCATCGTTTATGTGAATAAAAATATCAGGAACTTTTGTTCGCTCACCAAAATTCCAGCTGGAGTCCTCCTCGACGAAAGCGCTTTCTCGGGATAGACCTGGAACTTTAGAAAATATGCTTTTTCTGGCACACACGTACCGCATTTATGATAAAAAAAAAACCGACACAAAAAAATGCGATTAAGTCCCCGACGGAAATCACTCAATATTTTTTTTTAAAGAAAATCACTCAAATTGGCCTCTGCCCTTTCATCATCATTTTCGCTCGACTTTTTTTTTTCCCCCGCATGGCCGTTATGCAATTACATTAACTTAAAATAAAAAAAATTAATCTCTTATGCTAAAACTTAACTACAAGAATTTCGGCTGCTTGACTTCTGCTCTTTTCTTTTGCATAATATTTTTTTTCCCACTTTTGGGTATTCGACCCTTTGGAGAACTTGCTGAGGGATTTTCTGTGGGCTTTGGGGACTTCAACAGAATTCTTTCAAACTTTTCACGCCACTAAAATCGGGCACCCATGATAAGAAAAATTCCCTCTTTTCTCGGGACTGCAATTTTTCTGATTCCGGCGACGTTTAACGATTCCGAGTCATACTTTTCTCCGGCTTAAAATAACACGCCCTCGAAGGCGGCTGCGCGACAACTGCGCGAATCCAAAAAAAAACTCAATCTGGGCGGCGTTTTGGAGATTCTTTGTTGCTGCAAGACTTCGGTGTTCTTCGTTTTTAGGCTCGCCAATATGCACTCAATTTCGGTCTGTTTGCTTCCGAATTGATTTTGTTAAGCGCCAAGCCTAATTAAATAAATTCCAAGCTAAGTTTAAACTCACCCAGACCCTACGCTTTAGAAACTTACCAGCTAGGACTCAGCGCTGCGCTGGATATTTAAGCTGTGGTTTTTCGGTTCGCTGATATGCCGGGGATAACTTTCGCACTAAAAATGTAACTTTGGAATATATACTTGCACCCGGCACAACTTGCACCTTTGACGCCACGATTGGAATAGACCGATCTAGACGCCACAATTATGGCGGTAACCCCTAGCCGAGCAGATGAGATGGAGAAAGGGAAAGTTGACAGAAAGGTCTGTTGCTCTCCTTGCCGCTTTTCTTTAGCCACATCCCGTACCGCAGAGCGACTTCTAGATGGCGCTTACCACATTTTACATCCAGCTAACTACAAGCGCTACAGATGAAGAAATAAATAACCAAAACAAAAAATAGAAAAGACTAACAAATAAATATTGTTAAACCAATGTGTTTTTAAAAGCAGACTTGCCTGAAAATATTTATGCAGAACAGTACTTTAAAATATTTTAAATAAAAAAAAACAAGGAACATATAAGGGACATTCCTTTTAGGAATATCCTATAAAAACCAGAATTCATCTATATTTACAATCCATGAGTTTAACTGTCATATTGCTAATTCCCTTTATCGATTTTCAATGCAAAACATTTCACAACCATTTGGTTAGTTTGAAATTGCCCCGCAAGAGTATTTAAACTTTTGTCGGCCCCTGAAAAAATCTCTGAATATACATTCATACATATATGTATGTGCGGATTGAAATGTATTTGAAAATGGCAATTTACGCACTGTTAGGGACAGTTCAAAAAAAGATTCAGCTGCAGGCAAGGCATCTAGCGTGGCCCTTTTTCGGCCAAAATGTTTGCCATGGCCATCGGATGCGGATATACATGGAAGGATACAGGGAGTCAAAAAAGGGAGGGCTATGCAGGATGATATAGGAAGGAAATGGGAGGAAGGCCCAAACCTTCGAGCACATTGATGTGCATACGTATATCTTAGTGATTGCCGATTTGATTACGTCAGTGGTCCGAGCACGAAAGTCCATGTCCCCTGGCATGTTAAAGTCCTGAAGCTTCGGACCAAATTATGCCAAGTATTTGCTTATTAGTTTTTTTTCCTCAGCCCCAAATAAATTGACATTTGCTATTAGAAAAAGGTTTGGCCTGAAAGTGCAAAAATGCGAAAAACTCTGGAAATGTCTTTTGTGCTAGGGGGATACACATATATTCGATATGATGTGGTCTAGAAGGGCCATCGAACGTATCGGCATTTACAGATCGACTACTAGTACGCTTGGGACATTTCACATTTGTGAGTTGTGAGATAGCTTGTGGGAGGGTCACTATGTGCTCATGGCAATGGCAGTTGAACAGCAAATAAAGGAAGAACTTTTACTTCAAAGTTGGACACTTCATAAAATTAGCAATGCTGAAACAATAAGAGAATTTTATTTAATTTTTTTCACAAGTATTTTATGTATTTTTATTGGACTGCAACGGAATAGAATTTAATTGAATAGTTTGAGCTTGTTTAAATATAGAAAATAATTAATCAAGGTATAAATAAATTAATGTTCTCTCTTTCTGTACTCTAAAGATTATATCGTTCTCGATAAGCCTAATGAACCGTAATTGTACCAGCAAAATGTACAATCACCATCAGGCTTAAATGCACCCACTTCGATGACAATTCAATTGGAACCCGGAAAATAGTAGCAGCATCTAGATAAATACTGACTGAGGAAAAGCCAGAGACGAGGAAAAAGCGCCATGCCAGAGTCAAATCTCGAAAATGCCGCCCAATAAGCAGCTCAACGTGAAATAATCTTACGGCAGTAAGTACTTCCAAAGAACTCACCCATCGCCACCCCGGAAAATCTTCTAATACAGCCAAGAAACTTCTGCACAGAGGAAAGCCAAGAACATAAATGTCAAACTATTACCTAATTTTTAACTAAGCTAGCAAAATATTTTTACAAAGTTATATCTTAAACTAATTTACTCGTTATAAAAATATATATTTTAAAAACAACACTAATGAAAATAATTTTTAACCAATTGCAACAGATCAGGGCAATGTAAAAGTACATTTATGAAATCTTAAATATTTTAGTCGCGACAAAAATATAGTTCAAAATATTTACATTGAAAGTGTTAACATGTTTTATTTAAATTATATATAGTACTCTTTTATTTACTACATGTTATTTATAATTTTATTTATTTGTTTTATTAAAAGGACACTCAGTTGCATTTTAGGATGTAAATAAGATGATGAATTTTATTTTTACAATTAGAATATATATTACAAAATTCAGTTTTTTTAAGTGATATCGACTCTCAGTGTCTTGCTGGTCCTGGCTGTCGTTATTCCCAGGACGCAAATTATGCATTAAGCTGTAGAAAAATGCCGCATAATGTTATCAGCGAAGGCGACTAGGCGGCTGAGTGGGGATTGTGCGAAAAGGTGATTCCCTCCTTTAGTTGGGAGCAATCAAAATGTGTAAATTACAACTGGCAGGCAACAAATCCTCATCGCGGCCGTGATGTCCGTGCACATCCTCCCGTTACAGGGATCTTGATCACAGCAGACAGCAGCCAGAATTGCAATTTCCACTTTAATCTCCGCTGCACACAATGTTCAGCCGCAGCTTATAATTTCGTTTATAATTACACACAAGCCAGAAAGCCCAGTCTGCATTTCCAGCTGCACTCTTGCGCAGGACGACAAATGTTGTCAACGCTGCGAAAGTGCTGTCCCGAAAACCTGGCGGCAACACTCCCCTAATTAGCGCAAAACTGAACGGATGTGAGTCCATCCGAAGGGAACCGAAACCAGCTAACCTGAACCGAACTCATCTGAACTGCTGAACTCAACCAGCAGAGCTGCTGAAATTCGAGTGGAAAGTGGCATCTGCCATCTAGCATGTGGCATTTGGGAATTCCAATTTGGCCGGTGGCAAAATGCACTGCACCCTCAAGCCGGTAAATCGATTTCAGTTTTGGCCAATCAATTATCCAGAGCCTGGGACCATAATGGCACGAGGAATTGCAATTATCAGGAGAATTTCGCCAAGCGATTTATGAATTAATGGAATAAGTTAATCTTGTTTAAATCATGCACGAAATAATTAAATTGACTATAATTAGTATTTGAATAGTTTTATTAAGTAATCAATGAAGAAGTCTTAGTCTTATTTCTATTTAATTTCTTTTTAATACTCTGTAAAGTGCACATTTTGATAAATTGTTATTCCTTATAATATATATTAGGGCCACGACTGAAACTTATTTTAATAAAACTATCAAGATTTGTATATATTTTTTCTCAAGATCTCCATCATTTAACTGTCTACTGTATTAAAACCCTTTTTACATTTTGTGCCAACAACTCGTTTGAGAATATTTGTCCCAAAATTTTAAAATATATCAGATACATTCAACCATCAAATATGACATCAAAAATATCCCGCGACACGCTCTATGTGGCAGTCAAAAATATTTTACAGGTCTCCCAAACCAGAGAAAGCGATCGCCATGAATCCGTGGTATTGCAGATTGGACTCAGAGACTACGATCCCGAAAAATGCAAGCGCTTCTATGGAAGTGTGCTATTGCATCACCTCGCAGTTCCACAATTAAAGGTGTGCGTGCTCGGTGATCAACAGCATTGTTGTCAGGCCAAGGCCATTGGAGTTCACTGCTTGGATGTGGAAGCCCTTAAGAAACTTAACAAGGATCCGAAGTTGGTTAAGAAATTGGCCAAGTCTTACGATGCCTTCCTGGCCTCCGAGTCGGTAATTAAACAAATTCCAAAGCTTCTGGGTCCTGGTCTAACCAACGCCGGCAAGTTTCCTACTCCTCTGACTCATACGGAGTCAATGACTACCAAAATCAAGATACTGTCCACCAAGAAATTGCTGATGAAGAAGATGGCTAGTCTCTCCGTTAATGTTGGACATGTTGGCATGCACACAGAGGAACTGACCCAAAACATAAGCTTATCGATCAATTTTCTCGTATCTCTGCTGAAGGAAAACTGGCAGAATGTGCGTTCACTTCATGTAAAATCATCCTTGGGTGTACCCCATCGACTCTATTAGATCTTAATAATATGGCTGTTAACATTTGAATCAGTGTAAAATAAAATTTATGTAGTTTTGAAAACTTTGTGTCTTGATGATAAAGAGATCATAGTTTATTGTATTACAATCATTTTAAATGATAAACCATACAAAATATTAGAATGGAAAAACTTAATCCTCTTGGTGTTGAATCCTGAAGACTGTATTCTGCCTTGGCTAACTTTTTAAATCCAATCACAAATAAAAACATATTTTCCGAGCTGCGTCCTGTTTTTATCTTGTAGACTCCTTCAATCTGTTCCCACTTTAAGAACTTGACAAAATCTCGGTAAGCTGTGACATAATTTCTTTTGCTTTTCATCCCACTCTTTATTTGGCTTATAGGCAATCCCCTTTGTTAGCTCAACGATATATTATAAATTTCTTCTTGAGTTTTTCCATGGGAAGGGGAAGATTGGCCTGAGCCAAGGCGGGAAGATAAGACAAGTTCACGGCACATGCTGAGCACGCTAATCAGGAAGGCATTTTTATTGGAGATCCAGCAAAGAGGCAACAAATGTGCTGCGCTTGACTTATCCTCAATAATTATGGCTGTTTCGTTGCTGCGTCGATAAGAACGCTGGAATAATTACGGCCTGAGCGAAAACTTTGAGCCGGATGGGAAAACCACCGCCACAGAGACGCCTCTGAAAAATATACAAACTCGCTATTCAGAGTAACAAAAAAATAATACAAAATGTAAACAATTTTTAGCAATTATGATAAATAGTTATAAAATCTTTTTCAACAAGCTTTCAGCCGTATCAAATAACAATTATATTGGGAATGAGTATGAAAACAAACTTATAAATTATTATACCAACTTTATTGCTAGGATATTTCCCTAGCTAATATTAATTAAAAAAATATATTTTAAAACTCTTAAAGTCTTATATAATTTAGTAGAGTTGTTTAATGTCTTTATACCCTTGCAGAGGGTATTATAATTTTGGTCAAAAGTGTGCAACGCAGTGAAGGAGACATCTCCGACCCTATAAAGTATATATATTCTTGATCAGGATCACCTCCTCCGTCTGTCCGTCTGTCCGTCTGTCTGTCCGTCTGTCTGTCCGTCTGTCTGTTTCTACGCGAACTAGTCTCTCAGTTTTAAAGATATCGAATTGAAACTTTGCACACAGCCTTCGATCCTTTGCACGCAGTATATAAGTCCGATTATATCCTATAGCTGCCATATAACTGATCGATAGGAAATGCCATAACTCTGCTGTTTGTAAAGTTAGGAAGTTGGGATTTTCTATCATATTCATAAGGATCGGCCGACTATATCCTATAGCTCCCATATAACGATAGGAAATAGCATAACTTTGGTGTTTTTAGAGTTAGGAAGTTGGGATTTTCTATGGGTTTTATATTTGGCCAATCAATCCGACCTACCAAATTTTATAGGGATCGGCCGACTATATCCTATAGCTGCCATATAACTGAACGATTGAAATTACCATAACTTTGGTGTTTTTAAAGTTAGGAAGTTGGGATTATTATTAGTATTAAGAATGCATCATATGAACAATTTTGGAGAATATTATTTACAGAATATTCTGCAAGGGTATATCAACTTCGGCTCCGCCCGAAGTTAGCTTTCCTTTCTTGTTTTTGATAAAACTCGGCGACAAATAAGTGGAAAAATTGTCTCATACCGAGAAGAAGTTGCTAATTTCTTATTCAAATTAAATATGAGCAGCTGCGTCAGCCTTGCGACTCTTGGAAACATATCGGAAAACTGAATTACGAATTCATTTCGCTTGTCAACTTTGGCATCCAGACAGACGAAGAAACAGATATGTACGCACATATAGACGATGGCAAACTCTCCGTTACTAATTTGAGCTTGTAAACATATTTTAACAAAGATGTCAACAACGTGTGATGCGCACACCCACTCCCAAAAACAACGACTGATGAGGGCACAACAATTCCATCTGGCCAAGTGATATATGTCTTTCATATAGGAATTCCATAAACAATGTCATTTGACATGCAAATTTATTTATGAAAATAACAGACGAAGGAAATACAGAAACAAAGCGTTGCGAGGAAACAAAAAATCACGCACACATGCTAGGAGAAAAATGAGATGCTGAGCTAAGGAAAAACCGGGCGACAGGAAAGGGGAAAACCAAAAAGCGGCAAAAGGCAAACAGCACAAGCTGAAGCTAAAGGAAAAACCAAAAGGCTAAGGAAGCGGCAAAAAGAAATTCAAGCGTAAAGGAAAAGTAACTTAAGCAGCGGCAAACTAGGCAAATAAAGTGGGGTTTCTGTGGGAGGGGAAGGTCGTTGGGCGGGAGGTCAGTGGGTGGCTGAACCCGGACAACAAAGTGAAAGTTACCGCCCTCTCACACACACGCACATGCTGAAAAATTCAACAGAATGTGGCGTGGCAGATAATTTTTTTGTGTATCGCTTCCCATCTTTATATCTTTTCTATTGTTTCTCTGTTTTCTTGAATGAGGATATGAAATTTCTTAAGCATGCCATACAAGCAGTTTAATGTAATTTAAAATTTTATTTTAAAAAAATTTAATAAATTTGGGTATTGGGCAATTATGTAATTACTTACATAGAATAATAATAATGAACTTGAACTATAATTATTTTATGGCATCTAATTATGTTCATTTCTTGTCTTGAATAACTTTATAACAGCTTGTTGAAATCCATTAGAAAAGCTCAGTTATAATTTAATATATTACATTAAGGTCTCTTTAACACAAAAATTTGTTAAAAATGTTGCAGTGTGTAGACCCTTTAATTTGACCAAACAGAACTATTGCTTTAAGAGCATTTCATCTTAGCGTACTTCCGCTGCTTAATTTGTTTTTGTATTGGACCAGAGCAAACAAAGTGGGAGGAGGGTGAATTATAAGGGTCAGAGTACGAATCCTCCAGTTGACCCAACTCCAATGTCTTTATGCTTGATGCAGACAGCCAGGCGAAACAATATGTGTACGCCCAATATTTTGATAAGTGTAAGCAAAAATAAACATCAGAAAAAAACACAGCAACAAAGACCCAGAAAAACCCAAAAACTCAGGCGAAAACAAATGGAAAGTCGAGCTAAGGAAAATACGGTAAAACTGATTTTTCCCCCACATCCCGATATCACTTTGGGGAATCTTGGGACACTGGCCATTGTTGGGGAAGGTTTCAGACTATCATTTTTTGTTTTTTGGCTATGCGTGAGTTTGCCAATGTGCAACGGTCCCTAGGTGAGGAATATGGCTTTTTGAGTGAACTACTTTGGTTTTTATGGCCTCTACCAAGTTGGTAAACTTAATAAGCTCAAAGAAGAAAGTGGAAAAAATGGAAACAGAAAATTTCCTAATTATAATTTTTATGTGTCAATCTTTCATAGCCATTCAGAGATACTCAATTGGTATTCAAAGTCCGATTTGTTTGGCCAGCTAAAAAAGCTATAGTATAAGCCCCTTCACAAGCAAAAGCTCCTTCATCGTGGTGGATAAACAAAATATAATTAAGCATTTGCTGTATTTGTTTCAATCTGCGACGCATAATATTATTATGCCAAACAGCACTCGAGGCCGTCGAATGCTCTTGGCCCGGCCAATAACCAAAGCTAATTTATTTAAGACGCCAGCGACATGACCTCGGTAATTGTTTAGGCCATGCTGGCAGAGGGCAAACTTTTGTCCTAAATTATGACTGGTTCGCATGTCTAAAGAGCCATTACATATATCACGTGATTGTGAAATTGAGCCGCTTGAAATGCAAATTTGTATGTAATCAAAAAGCATTTGCCTTGAATTAGCTGCCATAAGGGAGGACAAGAAAAAAACTGGAAAACAACAAATCTTTAACATTTACACATCATTAGTTCCACATACCCATCGGCGTATGCTAATTTTTTTACCTCAAATCGAAATCAAAGTTCTTCAAATTAGAAGTGTGCCGGCACTTAAGGTGGAATTCAAGGATATTCTTCGAATTTCAAGTGAAGGATACTGAAAGGGGTGCTTAAATTGGGAATAATAATGTACTATTGATGATCAAAAGAGTGAAGACTTAATTATACTGTTTATTATACCCGAAACACTAGAGTAGTATAAAAAAAAAGAAATTAGGAAAAATTCCTAATTTTTATTCATATTATAATCCCTTATTTTGCTATTTAGAAAAGTAAAACACCCTGTGCTACCCATTCATGCATTCAGTTATTCAGACATATGCGAAATGCGTAATATTTGCATAAAAATAGGACCAACGACAATGTCGACGTCTCACTTGAATGCAGATTTTGAGTCCTGCTTCCCGATTTTAAATTCTCCCTACACACTTATAATCCCTTACGCCGCATCTCCCTGCCCCAAGAAAACCCAAACCAAGGGATTTTGTGGCTCAAGAGCTTTAGACGGAAGACTTGTTGATAGGGGTTGACCAAAGCGACCAACTCCCTGCTTACTCCTCGTCCTCTTCCGGCAAACGACCAAAATCGATTCAGATTTAAATGTATATTTTCCATAGATAAGCCGGCAATGTTTCACCAGCTTGCTCGAATCCATCGCGCACACACCAAATTACATATAATGCACTTAAGTGGGCGAATATATATAAATGTCTGATGGATGTGCGTCAATAACACAAGCGTGTACAAGCGATTTCACTCTAGTTGAATTTGGCAATCGGGCAATCAGCCATTCGCCAATCCAGAAACTCATGAACATAGTTTTGCAAATCGAAAAACTTGCTGCATTTTATGGCTATAGAGAGACGAGTACAGGGCAACAAATAAAGTTTGTGTTCTAAAATTGAATTGCTGTTTTGGAGATGCCAGCAAATATATGTATACGATCTTATTACATTTTTATCAATCCATTTATGCAAAGTGATTACTTTATCAAAAGCTAAATTCCTTATTTTTAGGGCACTGCTTTTTCAGTGTAGGGGTCTTAAAATTGTGCTGCATAAATTGCGGTGCCATTGTTTGAAGTGGTCGAAGAGTCAGAATTCGACTGAGAGTGAATCGGTGGCCAATGACAACGAAATTCATGAGCCGCAAAATGTAGTTCCGCATCTGCAAATGGGTTCATCATTCAATGGGCCGCTCCCCAATGGATGCATCAACATTTGCTCTCTGAATATTTAACATAATGGCACATGAACCCATAAATGTTTCACCTCCGTCCCCCCATTTTTCCGTCTATCTCTGGGTCATCATTGTCTCTGTCCGGAATATATAGTCATAATCTCGTAGTAGCTGCTGCTGCTGACAATGATGGAATACTGTTTGATGTTTGATTGGTTTGCCGTTCCGATGGCGACATTGATATGAGTTTCTTTCGGGTTTGGGTCTGCTGTTCTGGGTGGGGAATGTACTGGAAAAGGGGAGGAATACAAATGATAAATATAAATAGAAGCCGTACTTTGCTTTTGATTGGGGCTGTCTGATATGTGGTTAATGATTGAATATCAGTTTCAGGAAACTACGGGAAAGTGTTGAATACAAAAATAGACGAGCATTTTAATTTTTTATTGAGCATTTAATGCTTCATAAAAAAGGGGAAGTTCCCATCAACTCTTTAACGTCTCGTCGATTTTATCATGGCTTTTGTGAACCTATTTTTGTAGATTAGGGGTTACTATTTAACTTGATGGGCTTATAAATATTATAATTATGTGACAAGAAAAAAGTAATAGACATTTATCTTTAGTATGAAATTGTTAGAAACATTCAGCTATGAGTACAAACTAAAATTTATTGGTTAGCAACAGTTCTCTTAAGTCTTGAATTTTTTGTGCAGCTTAAAACAGCTAAGCCCAAACATTCATAATGATTAGGAGTTTATGAAGTGCGGCTGGACCCATAATCCCCATTTCCCACCCTAAACTATTTCACGCTAAATCCAAAGTTGAACCGAAATGTACATAAATCACAGGACAAAACTTTTGTTTTTAGTTATCACTAGACACCCAGACATGTGCATGTGTGTGTGTATGGGTGGTTGTGCATGCATGTATATGTGTGTGTGACAAAACAGCTAGTTAGATGATGTTGCCTTCTAAGCATTTTCAGCTAGTGGAACACAAACAAAACAAACGTAAATCAACAGCAGCCGCAGTAGCTCATCATAAAACTCATTTGGTTCAGCCACCCCTTTTCCCAGCCACTCCCACTTCCGACCACCCACTACCACCCACTCCCATCCCCTCCCCTTTAAACACTTGACCGAAACGGTAAATGAGAGGGAAGGGGTGATAGTGAAAAAGGCAGAGGACAATGCCAAAATGCTCATTTCGTGGTCCTTTTTTGACTGTTTCCGTTTCATGACCACAAAAATGAACAGGCACTAACTTACACAAAAACAAAATAAAGCCATTAGAACTTTCCCCATTCGCCAAGAATCAAAAACTATAATAAATTTAAATATAAATAAAAGTTGTATTAACATTAAACAAAAAGAAAATATAATGCCCGTGTGCTAATCTAGATTTTGATAAATGCTATTTTATCTAACCCCTCAAAAATACTTAATCTTTCCTGTAAAGTAAACATTTTCTACATGTGTATGTCAAAACGAAGGGAACCCAAATTAAGTACAACAAATGAGTTTGTAGGCAGCAAGTGGGCGGTGGTGGAGGGGCAAGGGCAGGTCAATCCCAGTGCCAAGGCAAACAAGGCAGGCAAAATAAATTTCAGTAATTGATGTTGCTAATTTGTCATTTGCCAGGGCCATATCTCAGACACATTTACAGGTGGCCATGAGCCCCCTGTCGAGTGATATGTCAGTCAGGCCGGAATCAGGTTCTATAGCAGATGCAGGATTTCGGTAGAGCCTGGAGGTCGTCCCACCGACAACTCCTCACGCGCGATGAAATTCTGATTCGAAAGCCGTGCCACGCGTCGCCCTTCGTCTCAAAAAAATAAAGGCATCAAAAAGCGTGCGAGAGCTATGAAATTTAATCGCTTGCGCCAAATTAAACATCAAGAAAATATGACAAAATAAAATATTGAAAAAGGCAAGTTAATTTATTTTTTCGTCGAGTCTGTGTGGGATATACCCTTAAAAGTAAATTATTAAGTGTAGCATCTTAATCCATTTGCTTGATTTGCTTGACCTTAAAGTAACCGACATTCTTTCTTTAACCGTTTGTTCTTAAATTATATTAAACAAAAGAAGGTACTTGAGGTTCATTAAACTGAAAGAGCTGGTACTTCATTATTTATATTAAATTAAAATCGTATTTAAACAACATTACATAATATTAAAATCATATTTAAACAACATTCAATTATGATATCTGACATAAGCAATAAAAATCATTTCAAAAAGAGTATTCGACCCATGCTAATACATATTAAACTTAAGAATTAAAAGCATTTGAAAAATGTTTTGCTGTAAAATATTCAAGTCGTGCAGCCAAATAGATCATTACCAAGTCATTATTGGCTTGAAACCGTGGAAAAGTTAAAATTGAGCTGCATGGGAAATTATTAAGTAAATTTTCGTCGCAACTTTTTTACAGTTGTCCTCTCTGCCGGAAAAGCCCAGGCAAGCGGAAATGCGAAGGCACAATTAAAAGCCACGCCCCCATCCTCGGAAAAAGGGTTTCTTTAGCTGGCTGACGTTGAGTGTAATTAATTCGCTCTTCTCAAACATTTTACGCACTGTTTGCTTGTCTTTTGTCTTTGGTGTAAGACACTCGAAAAGATCCTCGCTGACAACTTTAAGGCGAAAGTTGTCCCGAAAAAATGAGATTGGCAAAACAAAGCTGCAGAAAGCCCAACTCAATCAGTGAAAACTTAATGCCCAAGAATTTCCCTCAAAGTTATCTTACTTCTTCTGGCTGTGCTAAATTATTGAGGAAAGTGCCGCCCAAACAAAGCATAAATAAACTAATTTAAGTTTTCTTCTTTTGGTCACGAAAATGACGTCCGTTGATGGTTTTTTAAAGCGCTCTTTTTTTGGTCCATACTTCCAGCCGGGACTTGGCCAATTTGGCACCGAAAAGAGATTTTCTCTTTTTATGGATGTGTGTTAGCTTCCCGACTAGTCCCATCATCAGCAGCAGGAATATTGGATGCCAACTTAAATTTAAAAAACGAAAAAAATAATATGGTTGGGATTCAGACACTGTAAAAAGTAAAAGTCACTTTTAAGTTTTCATGTTTTAAATATTTTCAAGTTTCCAAGATCATTTTTTACAATATTCTAAATACAATTCCGCTACTATCCGATTATACTGCCTGCAAGTTTTCAGGTTTTTAGTTAAAATAAAGACATAAATATGCGCTAGTATAGTATTACCAAATACAAACATTTCGTTCCGTGGACGTCCACGTTTTGGCAAGTTCTTTTTGTTTCAAACTGCCTTTCGGACCCAGAATGATGCCAAATTCAACGCATTAATGTTGGCCAAGTCAAGACCCAGTTCAAAGTTCAACATTCCATCCGAGCTGAGGATTCTCGGCTTTCCTGTCCAAGGCACAAATTTGCATATTTGCGGTTGCGATGTCCGACGCATGTGAAGAGCTTTTTTTCCCTTATCCTCCTTTCAGCTCCTCATCCTTCGCATTGTCCTTTTTTCCACTTTTTTCATAGCTCTCATGTTTCGTTTTGGGTGCGTGTGTCAGTGTGAAATTTAGCGCCAGTTTTTGTCGCATTTTTGGCCTGGCAACATTTTTTGGTCATAATAGACTCTGCATAGAAAATGAGACCGGTAATTTGATGGCACCACATTGTAGGCAAATATAGTCAGCCTGCGGACCACTTTCCCCTTTTTGCCCTGAAGAATACACTTGTCTCCTTATCTGTGTGCGTGTGTGGCCAGAATTCGTGTGGTGAAGTCTCTGATAACATTTGAAGGATGTTTGCTAAGGGGGTCAACATAGTTCATGGCCCGGTTTGTGACGGTTGCCAAACATAAAAGACGGAAAACTTAACCACAAAGTCTTTACAACTGTATTAGAAAAGCAGTCCTAGCTATTATGTTATGTTGATCGGTAACTTTTCGCGCTTAATTTCGTAATCCATTTTTCTAATGAAGCTTTTTTAAATATAGTAATTTTATATTGATTTGCTCTTCTATTTTGTTAACATTTTTAAAGTATACCTAACTACCAACACCAAAATTAAAATTAGAGCATTAGCTTTTAAAATACCAAATAAAATAACTGAAATAAACTTTTGTAGCATCACAATTAGAGCACTCTCGCGTATGTACATAATTCTGCCTTATTTGTCCTGTTCTTATTTAAATTAAAGAGTTTCTTACTGAACCAATTTTCCTGAAATCTCTGTTTCTATCTTAATCTATATAATATGTTCTTTGTACTCAACTGAGTATCCTTCTTGTTTGCCAGGATTGTATTTACATTTAAGTGGTTTAAACAGGCGAAAGGAGCTTTCGGCAGTACTCAAGGAAAGGCAAACTTCCACCTGCAACCGCTGCCCCTCCCCTCGAAGCAGCCACGCACTTACACAAAGTTCGCGCTCAATCAACCCTGTCTTGAGCCCACTTAACACGCCCGCACCTCTTGCACTCGCTTTCTGGCAGCGCGCTTTGATTTATTTGCCACTCCCCCGAAATTGCCTGCCGCCTCTGCTTTCGACAATTGGCTTTGCGGCTACTTTGGGCCTTTACTTCCGCACAAAAAAAAAATAAGAGCACAGATCAATATGTAATAATAACAACAATGTAAAAATGTAATGAATGTACTTTTACTATTATTTATACTCCCTGATTACTTCGAAATAAATCTTGTGGTTTTCAAATTATTCCATGCCCAGATTCACAGGGGGATTATTAAGTTAGTCTCAGATAAATAAACATGTTAGGTGTTTTGATGTATAACTATTCCAAAATAATTTAATTTCATAGGTTAACTAAAGCAGAAATAATCTTAGATAAATAAAATTGTTGAATTTGTTGATTATCAAAAATATAATTATCAATTCAATGTTCAGCAAATTATTTAGTTTCACGGTAAACGAATATATTACACTGTGGTAAAAAATTGTATATTTTTTATTTTACGTTAATAATAGTATTTTTTCCGATAAATTTGGGATCAGCATTCCGAAATCTACTCGTTACACAATATTATTAATACAGATGTATTTCTGGCCTATTTCATCATATCATCATAGTTAAGCCTTAAATTCTGTTTTTTTAAGGTTCATTACAATATTTTCGTCTTGTGTAGCAACATGTTATGTCAAACTGTCAGTGTGTGTGTGTTTGCACGTGTCAACAATTTGGCAAAATGTCCAGCACTGCGTATACGCAATGTGCCGGGTAGTTGCTTGTATGTATTTAAGCCTAAATTATTAACCGAACGGCAGCAGGAGCAAACAATATTGCTTTGCCATAAACGAGCACTTGAAACTAACACACACGCAGGCACGCACACACTTACAGCCCCACTAATACAGAGCCAAAATGGGTCGCAGCGGCAATTTCATGAGTCATTTAACCGAGTTTTCCGAGGCGAGGAACTGAAAAGAAATGAGAGGCGGAAAGGAAGGATCGATGGACGTTTTTCGGGCTGCCGTTGTCGTATGCCACATGATTATGCTTATGAAAGTAGCCGTTTGCGTGGGTGTGTGTTATTGGACATTCATGCCATTGAAGTGCGCACAAAAACATAAACATGGAATCGAAAAAAATAAAAACTTACAGCGGATGCAAGTGGCCAGTCTGGGTTATCCCTAACAGAAACCAGCACACTAAAAGAAAACAAAAAGATCAATTAATAACTTTAACTTTAAACTTTTATCAAGAGTTTTATACTGAAACTGTTTTGCTGAAACGTTTTCATTAATATTTTTAGTATAACAGATACAAAAAGATCAAATTATATATATTTGTTTTTTAATTTCAACAGAAAATGTTTGTCAGTGCATGAATATGTTGCTTGTTGTGAACATGGGTATGCTCATAAATACAAACAAGAGGCACAAGAAGAAGAAAGAGGAATGCAGGGTGGGTAAAAACGGAAACACGCAACATTCACATCCGCATTTGCCTTTAATCCGAACCTCATTTCGACATGGCTGCTGAATCGAGAGAGATGCTGAGAAGGAGTGGAAGCTCGGGCTCCCAGGACTGACCCAAAAGTGCGGAAATTAAAACATATGTATTTATAGCCGCACACTTGGGCTGTAGACTCGTATCAGTATCTCTAAATCTAAATCTAACTGCAGCAAGGAAAAGTTGGGGCAGCACTCGCCTCCAGCTTAAAACTGACCCTTATTCGGGGAAAAACCTTTGCACCAGAGAAAGCAACAAATTGTGCACTTGTGTGGAGGGTGAATAAAAGAATATTCGGAGTGAGCACTGACTACTCTGAAAATTTCACAGGGCTTAAGCTTGTTTCTTGAAATATTAAGAATAGTTTAATGTTCAATGGTGTCACAGATGTCGTTTTAAACTAACTAAACATTAAAATTTCTTAGGATTATATCAAATGATTTTTGAAACGTTAAAAAAGTCAAGAAAACCACATCAATTAACAATTTCTTTAGAACTTTAAGTTGTTATAAAAAAAATAATAAATAATAATTTTAACAAACTTTGATTTTCTCAGTACTTAAACTTTCCAAATCTAGTTCCTGGTTCCTTATATTATTGCCAGCAATAGTCCGCTTTGCCACGCCTTTAAAGCTGAGTGCGGACCAAGAAAAAGCAGCATCTGTTGAATGGGAAATTAGTTTGCGCAAAGGGTTAAAAATATTTAATTGATACAAAAAATTAAGAGAAAGGTATAATTATATTTTAATAACTAATGAAGCCGGTATTGCAAAATTTTTGCGGTTTTCGAGCCTGAAATACAAATAAATGAATATCATTCATGCACAATGCTCTTTTTTTTGTGATGGGTTTCCCCTTAACTTGCGCCATTAAGCCACTTGTCAGCTAATCCGAAAAACAGCTTAGCGGGTTAAGTATACGACGTGTTGGGCCAATGACCGCTACAAAGCGTATTTAGTTCTTTGTATGTGTGCTTTTGCGGTTTCTGCTGTATAATTTCATTTTAATAGGAGAAGGAACTTCTCTGGTTCCTCGCCACACTTTTTCCCCATTCTTTGCTGGTTGCAACTGCTGGTAAAACTTTTAATTTAATTATAGTTCCATTTGTGGGCAGTGCACATATGCAGGGGTTCCAGGAAGATAGAACAGACACGCATAAGACTTTGCGGATTATGGACCGTAATAAATGTCTGTACACACGTAAGCAACTGGGCAGGCCTTTGTATTTATACACACTCAGCCACAGAGGGGCACTTAAACCAATAAGAGTTGAACGTTGCAGTTTTCATGGTGCAATGAGACCTAGCATTTGCCACAGCTGTGATCAAAAAATTAGAAGTGGGCCCCTTAAACAATTATTTTAAAGCACTTTTGTGATAATGTTTTAGTTAAGTTAAATCTAAAGATTTTAGCAACATAAACTAAAACCAAATAAATTTTTTCTACTTAAAAACCGGGTTTTCTAGAAATACTTAAGAACTTTAAGTTAAACCATAATTGGTTATTTATAATTTTTTCAAAATTCTACCAGTTTTACCATTTAGAATTTGGGACCTGTTGCTATGACTGCAAGTGTATATGGCTACAACTTTTGCTCATGCACATATATTTTAATGCTGATTATCTTGGGGCTGCTCAGCTGGGCGAGAAATCTAATAAAATACTTTCGGTGAGGGCGGATTGTGTTTTTCCACCAGATGCAGATGGAAATCGGAGGAACCCACAGCTTGGCCTTAATTAAGCAATGGCCTGGTCCGAATCAATATGCTGAGTGATGGACTTTATGGCGGGATCCCAAGAGTACGTATTTATGGCAAATTAAATAAACCGCACGCAGCTCAGCCATTTATTAACGCTTGGATTCTACCGACCGACTTGTCATTGATTTATCACAATCGGCTGCTGTAACAATTCAATAACTTTTCGTCCGAAAAAAACCGCAAATAACTGAGAATGCTAAAGAGAAACGAACAGAGTGAGAGACAATATGGGGCAAAAGGAGTGCCCGCGGGAAATGTATTACGGCCATAAACTGCAGCAGGCCCGACAGCCAACAACAAGTAAACATCCATATGTGTCAGCAGGGTTTTTTCCTAGGGAATGGCCAATTGACCGACTGACTGATGGCAGAACGCCAGCTGAGAACCCCGGATAAGCTATATGAAAAGCTTTTTGCTGGTTGCATTAATATGAACATTTTCGGGTAACTAACATAAAAAAATGAGCTATGTGTGTACAGACATTAATATGAACATTTTCGGGTAACTAACATAAAAAAATGAGCTACAGGAAACAATATAGTGAAAAGATTTGTGAAACTGAACGACAAAGTGCTCAATTAACTCTTCACCTTTCCGTTCAGATCTGACAATTAATTATTTTTCCACATTAAATGATTATCCATCGCAATTCTGGTCTAACCAATTAAACTGTGCCCCTCTAGTTGGTAGATTTGACGTTCGCTCGTTCCCGAAATCCAAGTTCCAAAAGCTGACGAATACTAATACAACTCGAAACCCAATATGCTAGACCGAATTCCATTGGTGTCATTGACGCAGGATTCACACATTGCGCAACATCCATAAACAGGCTATTAACACCTACGACACCGTTCAACTGCTGCATTATAATGCGGGGATCCACGCCCCCTTCAAATGCCCACTTTCAGTGGCATGCCTGCCCACACCAATGAATGCAATTGCATTTTACAGTTGCGGCACTTGAAAGTGCCAAATTACATATGGATGGGGGACTTGTGGAAAAGCTTCGACTACGGGGAGGGGGAAAAGCCATGCATACGGGAGAGGAAATTATAGGACTGGACATAATATATGAAACATTATGATGATGTTGTGCTGCCCGCTGTTGTACTTGACACGGCGACAGCAGGCACACAGTTAAAAAATGCGGACTGATTTTGTCTTTAACTTTTGACATACTTTTATATTTCTCCTTATTTTGTTCCACATTGGCCCTTTTAAATGGCTTTTGGGGCGTTCAGCTTAAAACTAGTTATCATTTTTTATATTTATTACTTTATTAGGCCAATGTATGAGCCCAAAAAATGAATATCACATGAAGAAACATATGTTTCATATCAATAATATTGTTTTTATTTCGGCAAAGAATAAATATTTTATATTTTCTTCTCTGTAAACACAATGGAAAAGCGGAAACTTTTGTGGACATAAAACAATAAAAGTTTTTCGCTTATTGCCCACTTGTCCTTGAGTGGTTTTGCATGAAGTCCAGCCCACTGTCCACCCACAACTTCCCCTTGCTTTTCCGCGAAACTTTTCGTCAATAAAAAATGTGTATGTAGCATACTTTGCAGCGCCACAGGATGAAGGAAAGCAGTGGTGAGCGGGGTGAGAAGTGCAGGGTGTACGTATTGATTTTCCATCAGCGTGCTCTCAACTGTTTAACTATGTGCTAATATTTATTAAAAACGAGCGACGTAAGGCCACACGTAACGTAATGGCACGTAATGGCGTAAGGGCTCTAAATTGTGACGGCCGAGAGGGATGGTGAAGATGGATTGAAAGGGAGGAAGCCACACCGTGCTAACACAGTTAATGTGTGTGTAATGTCCTGCAAGGACTCGGCATTCATTGTGCCTCCCTTCGGGCTGGCCTACATGTCGTATGATTAATCCCATTTCATTATATTATCGCTTATGCCACATCTTTCCCCTTCTAGTTTCCTTTGTCCGCCATGAAAAATGGGTTTTGCCCTTGTTTTGTTTGCGTTTAGTTGTAGACCAGCGAGGATTTGTTTCACTTTTACTTACGCATAATTTATTACACATTTGTTGGGCCATTAACCCACCCAGCCAGCGAGTGGACATTAAAACAACTCAATTAACAGTTGACATAATATTCTTTAGTTTTCTTTTAGTTTACTTTTTTTCAGTTTTTTTCTTTTATTTCCAGTTATCTCATTCATTCATTCGTTTTTTGCACATTTTAAATTCTTACACGTTTAAAAGATGTCTGTTTTACTTCAGTTTCTTTTCCTTTCTTGCTCTCGGTTTATCGTATTTCAGTGTGGCTCATATTTAATTGAAGGTTACTTTCAAATGTCACGTTTTTGTTTAGCTTTTATAACATTGTTGATTCAGTTTTTTCGGTTTTCTGTGTTAAATAAACTAGGTTTCTTTAATGTATATATATAGCTTTTCTTTATATTATAATTTTATAAATACACATTTACATATACAATATTTACTTCAGTTTTATGCGGTCTTTTAGTTTTTATTTCATGTTTTTCCATTTTTGTTGTCTTACACTTTAGGTATTTCAAGAATGTTTCACCATTTGAAATGGTTGATGAAATTTTAAATTTAGGCAAAATTTTATTGAGCAGAGTGAAGTGAAAACACCTTGAAAATTTCATATGACACAAAAGAAAATTGTATGTGCATTTGATTGACGATAATCAAGAGTTGACAACATTTTTGCAATAAATATCGAATAACCATAAAACGCCTCATCAAACACAATCGAATTCTAATTTGAATTCGTTTTTTCCGTTTCTGTAGCCTGCACAATTTAAAGAGAAATTACTCGCATAAAATCTCATATGAATAGATATTGAATGTGTATTTGTTGATATTTTACATGGTAATCGAAAAAAACCTGTCGGGATTTGGTTTGGTTTAGCATATGAATAATCATGCTGTATTTCAATTGTGTTTTGGTTGTTATCTTGTTTAGTTTTTGCTTAATGCTTAGCTTGATTAATGAAACTTTTTTCCTTTTACTTTAATTTCTATCAATAGTTTTTTATTTTTCTGTAACGATTGGATTTATTTTGCTTTATTTTTCATTTGTTTGGTTAGCTCTATGTGCTCTATGGCAAAGTTGGTGTATTGACAGAAATTAGCCAGACAAAAGCTTTTAGTTCTTAAATGGCCCAAACCTAAATGGAAATGTGAAATTGAAATAAACCATGAGAATATGGATGGGAAAAACACTTTTAAAACGTCAGCAGAATTATAGAATTTCAATATTATAATTAGATGAAAAATACTTTTTACCCAGAGCTCTTTTCGATATTTCTTAATGATTTTACTTTTCAACGTTTGACTAATTTTTGTTTGCATTGAGTAACAACAAATAAATTTATGAATTGTGCAACAATTTTCCATTTATGCCGATCGTATCCTAATTTCAAACCATTTCCTCTGCACGTTGGGTAATACTTACATTTATTTAATTTGTACATTGCACAAGAACGAAACGAAACAACTTATTCAAGGGTTCTCTTTTCATATATTGTATGACTTAATTTCTAACCATTCAGATGCAGCCAAAGAAAAATTCTCCTCTCAACGAGTTCTCCCCTTTTTTTATTTTGCTTTAACTTGTAGCTAAATTTCCCCTTTTGGGGTTAAGTTTTTCTTTATATTTTACACAGTTTTTTCGCATTAATTTCTAGGTATTTTTTCGTTTTTTCTATAGCCTGTACTTGAAGTTGAATGTTTTTAGTTTGCGTTTTGCTAATTGCCTTTCAGTTGAACATTTATCTGTCTATTAGGATTTCGCAAAATGCAAATGAAAATTTCCCTTTGCTTTCGAGGGAACAGTCGCAAAGTGGCAGTCGAGAAGCGTTTGCTGTTCTGGTATTTGCTAGAAAATATTTTCTTTTGCTTTTTATTTTCGCTTTTAATGCAGTGTTGAGCAGCTTTCTAAAGGGTTCCTTCTGCTTGGATTTCGACTATAAAAGTTACAAAGGTTGGAAAGAGTCGATCGAAAAAAGCGCCACTAGGTATGCTATGCAGCCTATTTACACAATTTCGAATTTTAAGAGAACCAAAGACTTAGATAGCTTCATTGTATGATACAAAGTCGTACATAAAAAAGGCGACAACATGGCTTGAGTTCGGTTTTTTTTTTCTATAGTTAGGTATATTTATTTTTCTGCTTTGTGCTAAATATTACGTATACGTCGCAGATTCATAGAAAAACGCAATAGCCATTAGAGTTGTTGTATGTTGTATGTATACTTTATAGTTATTATAGTTACAGCTTACGTTTGAGTTTAGAGTGGCCTTGAGGAGGGCGTTAGGCGATGCGCTCACCTTATGTCCGCCTCGAAAAGTTGTCTACACGTTGCCTCCTTTCTTGATTGTAGTTTCAGTAGCCGATGTTGCTGCTGCGACTGCAGATGTTGCTGTTGCGCCTGCTGATGTTGCAGCCGTGTACTTTCCCAATGCCAGCGCCAACACCATCGCCATCGCCACCTCAAAACGCTCGTGGGGAAATGCCGCATGTCGCCAAAGAGTGGCGAACAGGCCGACGTTGCAGGGGGCGTGGCAAAAGCGGCGCCCAGGAGCGCAGCGATCCACCTGCAAGCGCCCAGCTGCAGAAGCACACAAACAGGTACACAAACAGACAGCGAGTGGGCGAGGGACGAGGATGCACTGGTGCCGCGTGCTGCATTGCTGCTGGGAACTCCCCTGGAAACGGAATGGGAAACACCTGTTTAATTTACATCTTTATTGCTGTCCTCATACTCAGACATTGGGGGAACTGAAAAGTCGTTAAGTAGTTTTCATTGTGGCTGTGAGTGGGTGTGCATGGTGAGGGAGTAGCACCCAAAATTGGTGGCTTCTCAAATAAAAATGTGCATTTCTGTGGCTTATCAAAAATATTTTGAAATTGGATATAAGTAAACCACTTATTGCCCTTTCAAATATTAAGCTACATTTTATTCACGACTATTATTTTGTGAATAAAATAGTTTTTTTAATGTTTAAAACACGATTTGGTTTAATATCATTTGCTGTCCATCTTTTAAGTTTCCCCCGGGACTTCTTTTTCAAGTGGAAATGTCCCTTTCTTCCCATTTAAGTCCCACGACTTAACGCCATATAATCCTGCAGCACTAACCGGATTACCAGCTTCTGGAAAGGGCACTGTTTGGTGTTGCTGGCGGCACCCGAAAAGCTGTCAAACTATAAAACTGCACAGATAAAACGAAAGCATGAAACAATACAGGGATTGTCGCAAAAGTCAAAACAACAAGCCAGCAAACAGCTAAATAAAACCAACAAAACGAGTGCTACGCTCTGCGGCTAGAAATAAAGGCAACTGCAAACTAAACTAGTGAAACCGTTGATTGTTTACAACTTACTGTTAAGACGACAAAAAGGACGAATAGTAACAAATGCACCTGTAACTCGTAGCTTAAGTTTGAAAACAGAAAGGAAGAATCAACACTGCAAAACATCTTGAAAAAATTCCTATTTTAGCAAGGTGTAATGCTTGCAAAAGCATTATCTTTTACAATAGAGAAATACAAATATTTATATAAGATTTAGTATCTTTTCTTGGTATAACAAATATTCTAATTTTTGAAATGTAATTTACTACTTAAAATCTAACTTAACAAAATTAGTTATTAATAACACCATTCTTAATTTGATTTAAAAAAATTTATTTTGAAAATTTTTTAATAATGAGCTTGATTTATTAGGGTTATGTATGAATACAAGCTCAATTTACTTTGCACAAAAAGCTGTAACAAAACTGCAGACATTTTAAGCTTTTTCTTTTTAATGGAATTTTTATTTCCATCAGCAAACTGAAGATATCAAAAAACTTTATGTCGCCCCTTTAAAACTTTTGATTCTCGAAAAGTAGAAAACAAAATTATTATGCAGTGCAGCTGGCAAGAATCGAAGGGGGATGCAACTCCCAACTTGCACTTTAAGTCCCCCGTCCTTCGGCACTGAAACTGAAAGCCCGAAAGCCTGAAAGTCGGGAAACCTGAAAGTCTGAAGACGAACCAGACCGAAAACTCTGACCCCATTGATGATGCCGTCGCTGGTGATGCGGCAAGCCAAACAAGAACACAATCCCAATGCTTCGCATTGTCGCTATGTGTCCTGTGTGCACATATATACACCTGTATTCGCAATACAGCTAACAGTAAACAATAAAAAGCAAAGTAATGCAAAAAGTTAACACCAGATGGGTGCGAAGGAGTGTGAGTGGAGAACTTCGCACTGCAACACGATGACAACAAAAGCAGAATAATAGCAGAAACAACAACGTTGACGGGCGTATAATAATAATAACAAAGAAAGCAAAATGTAACGGCAACCAACAATGGTGAAAGTGGCAGAACAAGAGACAAAACATAATAATAATCAGAAACAAGTGTGCCAAAGCAGTTAACGGAAACAACGCGCATTGCATGCGCAATATGCTGACAGGGATGAGTGCCCCTCATGCAGACCCCTAAAACATAGATACAGAGAAAGAAACTACAGGTCTATTCCGGTTTTACAGTTTTTGTTTAAAAAAACACTTTTTTCAATTTTAAAAGAACCTTTTTTAGTCAAAAGTAGCTATCGAAAAGTAGTAAAGAAATTCTTTTTTTGTTTTGCCTTTTAGAAACTTTTGCACAAGGTAACGTTAAGATATTTACTAAAAAAAACATACAACTGTTTCTTTTACTACATTATTTTCTAAATATAATTATAAAACAATTTAAAAAAATATATAATATATAATATATAATATAATATATAAATAGTTTCTATTAGAGGCTAAAGATCTTATTTCAAGAACAAATATAGTTTCTTACAATTTTGATATATTTTGATGAAATTGGAAAATTCAAAATGTTTTCTCTCTGTGTATGCATAATTGTGAATGCTTTGCGCCGTGTGACATTATCTAGCAGACACGGTTGCTGCGACAACGACGACAACTTGACATTAGTGAAAGTCGCAAAGGAAGTAGCGTGCAGCAACTGCTGCTGCTTTGGCTTTTCCAGCTTTTCCTGCTGCTGCTGTGAGTTTTCCTAGACAGTCGGTGGGGGTCGAGGGGCGGTCGGAGGAGATAGGAGCGTAACATAAACATAATTTTCATGTGGCACGCGTGCCAGATACGGCAGGAGGCCAAGACCCAAAAGTTTACATGGCAAGTGCATTTAAATACTCTGCCTATGAAAAAAGTTAGCAAACAGAAGTATGTTATTGCAGATATCACATTTTTTATATGATTTTAAAAATTGATGTATCCATTTACACTTTTTTTAATTAATACATTAAGACCTCTCTATTTAGTTAAAAATTTGGCTACAAAATAACAACATTAAGAAAGTCCTTAGTAAAAAAATCATATCTCAACCCAAATATTTTTTTTATTTGTTTAGCTTTTTTTAAATAGCTATTTTATTATGAATATTTATTTAAGCTCTATAGTCTCACAAGTCCCGTAACCAAGTTCACTTACTCCTCGGAAGTTAATATACCCCCTGAGTTTCAGATTTTACCCCCTGGCTAGATTTGCTCGGCAAACATTGATGGCTTTCAGAGTGGTTGGTTACAGACAGGGCAGATGAGGATAAATAGATGGGGGTTCCGAGGATAATCATAATACAGCTGGGTATGGGGAAACGGGAAAGAAACTGTCGCCCCATTTCCTATAATTTTCACGTGCCACTTTTAGCTGTTTTCACTTAGCTGAGCTCTCGTCTGGTTTAGCTGAATATACGTGGAAATATTGAAATAGACACCATTTCCCCCTTTTCTTCTTTCCCCCATTTCTTTTATATAAAGCGAGACTATTTACTAATCAATATTTGCTCATTGGCTTCCGAATAGGTGCCTTCACACCCTTTTGTTGATGTTTTCACTTAGTTTGGCTGAGTTTAAGCCACACTTTGTTGGATAGTTATTGTCACCTCTTCGTTGCTTACTCACTATCCCCTTCTTTTCATCTGGCACTCTTTAGCAACCTGTTTCGATGGACTCTTTTTGCGCTGCCCTGGATCTTTCTGGGCTTTTGTGTCACTTCTTGGGCTGCCCGAGGAGCTTTAGCAGCTGCAATTTCTATGGCTGCTTTGGACAGATTTTAGCCATTGATATGCTGACTCAGGCTGGTCGTCAGTATTAACTGCTCTTAGGGGATTTGGATCTTGGTTCTAGGTCTGAGAAGGAAATTCTTAAGCAACTGTCGGTACTTAACTTGCTGGGGCAGTGGACTTAGTTTCAAGTCTCCACACTTTAAAGAGAGATCAAATTAAAAGCGTATTTGCTTCTTTAAATTTTAAAATGTCTTCATTTGTCATTACGCTTTCAAATTCTTTGAATTCTATTGGGCTTATTTAATGTCTTCTTAAGAAAAACACTGAGCTATTTTTCCACAACAACAGAATTGAAGTACTCTCTGCTGAAGCACTTCTTGTTATGCTCTTAATATACATTTTATTAAGGGCCACAACAAAATATATTACTGAAAATAATTTAGTGCATATTTATTTTATATTTCAGAACATAAGAATATTTTTATTATTAGTTTGTCTTAATATAATAAAAATAAATTAAAAAAGTTTTTAATTATAAGCCCTAGGTACTCATTCAAAAAGAAAAAGAAATTAATTGTACATTTTCTAACCTGAGTAACATTGCGATTAAAAACTTTTTGCCAACACCATTAGCTTACTTCGACTTCTCTTTTTCTATTTGGATGCACTTGCTTCCTTTTTCGCTGTTGCTTTCAACCCCACCATTCAACCCATTATTTGTTTCTGTCTTTCAGACCAAATCCCGTCGTGTAACCCATTAGTAATCCCATTGTGCTATCCACTTTTTTGGACTGGTTCACTTTGCATACTCTCTTTTTTGCGTGCCGCATTGTTTTATTGGTTGATGTCCTGTGGCTGAATTTGTGTGCGGGTGTGATGTCGTTGATTTTACTTACCATTGAGCACATGTACTGTGACGCTTTTGGGCTTTGCATTTGATGGATTACACTGATAATGCCCCGAGTCCGACGGACGCGCCGATTTAATTAGGAGGAACGATGTGGTAGTATCGCCTTTATTGGTGACCACGGAGACCCCTCCACGCGGCGAATCATAGTTGATAATCTGCGGATGAGAGGGAAACTTCTGAAAGTCATAAAATATTTTTCTACATTTACGTTTGGGGCCCCTACAATTTTCTAAGCCATAAACCCGAGTCCAGATTACGCATACGCACTGTTGCACACTTGGCAAATTAAATTCAGTGGGCGGAGATAAGACGGAGATCCCGGAAAATATGCAAAGTAAGGAAAGAGAGATTGCAAATAAAACCGAAGCAAAACAATAAAATTAAATCTGTTCGGGGCACAAGCAAAAAAAGGGAGGAACTCTCGGCACTAATGGCAATATTTTTTCCCTTTCTTGTCGCTGGCTCTATAGAAAATACATAACAATAGAGGACCGTCAACCCTTAAAGCCCAATACAATAAGCCAAGGGGTAAAGCATTAAGTGTGAGGAAAACACCTAAAGTGGAAACTAAAACGTGGCTCAGTCCAAACAAAACCAAAATCCATTTAAAGCCCACACCAGAACCCTTTTTCCAAGCTCTGCCCTGCTTCCTTCCTCAAATGGCATTTCCTAATATAAAAAACCAAAAGAAGGAAAGTTTACGCCCGGCAAAGCTAATTTAAAAGTTACTAAATTGAACACTAAGGGGTTCTCAGACTTTAGGGGGTTTTTCGGGAAGGGAAAAGCGATAATGACGCCCCAAAGTAATTGCTTGTCCTGGAAAATGGAAACGGGTTGATGTTAGGGAGCTCAAACTCACAGCATTATTATGATTCCAGAAGATATAAGCTGGTGGCTCCGGTGAATTTTGTATGATGCAGGTAAGATTTATAGTGGAACCACTTTCTATATACAAATCGGGTGCCCCGATGATTTCTGTTGAAGGTTCTGAAAAGGAAAAAAGGGAAGTGGAAATAAGTGGAATTAAAAGAATTTTATTACAAGTCTAGTTGGAATAAAATAACAATTAGCCAAAAGGTGGATTTTCGGGCTGCATCAGAAGTCTTGTAAGAAAATTCCGAGGAAAATCTTTCCTGTAAATGGGAAAATTATATTCACCCTTTTCAATTGAAATGCGCGAATAGTGAAAGAGAAATATTTCTCCTTACACTTCGTTTTTATTTAATTCAATCAAAGTTTAACTTCAAAACTTTAACAACTGGAGAGGTTGAATGGGATACTTTTAGGAGGTGCCCTTATAAATAAAATTAGCTTTTCTCTGAACTTTGAAGTACTAAAGTTAAGAATCAATAAAGTTAAGTCTTTAATATCCATTTTAAAGTACTTTTACAAATCTATATTCAGGAACACCAAATATATTTGAAAAAGTACTAAAAAGTTTGTTAAATATTGTTAAATATTTAAATCGATAATTGATTGTGAATATGAACATAATATATTTATTTAGCTTCAATTAAAGTGAGCTTTCTTTTTCTTTACTTTTGGAAACAAAAATCAATTTATTTGACTTACCAACGACATTTAAGTGAATGTAGTGACTCATATGGGGTGTAGTCGATACCTGGCACTCGTAAATGCCGGAATCGCGATGTTGCGGGTATTTGATTTGCAGCATCCAGTCTTCGGTTTGCGGCTGGTGAATAGCTCGAAAGCGCT
Organism: Drosophila fuyamai; assembly: GCA_018153365.1. Lineage (NCBI taxonomy): Eukaryota > Metazoa > Arthropoda > Insecta > Diptera > Drosophilidae > Drosophila > Drosophila fuyamai. The sequence continues at coordinate 4,599,626 of JAECXW010000116.1, read as the reverse complement.
GATCCGACGTGTATGTGTATCGGCCAACTGTGAGCAAATGTATGTCCCGATGTCGCACCCACGACACCTGAAGCAACATCTGAAATGATGTGGAGAAAGATGAAAGTTTAGGTAAAGGACTTAAGACTTCAGATTTCATTTGCTTGGCGAACAGTTTAAAAAGTCAATTTCATACGCAGCTGCTTGAATGAACCGAGCGAGTTGCCTTTTGTGTCAGACCCACACGTGTAAAATGCAAATTTATTTTGAAATATTTTATATGATTTTTTCACATTTTTTGCTCGTTTTGCTTGACTTGGCAAAGAAAACTTTGAAATGGCAAGAGCAGGGCTTAAGTGAGTCCTTTGCCAGACAACGTGTCCCAACAAATTGAACGTAACAAGGGCTAACACACATTCCACACATGAGAAAATGAGAGGTGAACCAAACTTCTATATAATTGTAGTCCCAAACTTATATAATTTATCTTCGATATTAAAATAATGTATACACCAGAAATTCCTTTCAATCAAATTAGACTGAAATCGAACAGTTTATCCGCGCGAGCTTTTACTCAATTTGGTTTAAAGTGATTTTGCTTAGTATTTCCCCTTTTCTGTGATAAAGCGCAAATAAATAAATTAAAAATAATGCTATTTCTAACAACATTTTTTTTTCTTTAAGTGCAAAAACGCCTTCGGCAACCACCTGCTGTTTAATGCTCAAGTTTTCCCTGCCCAAAGGCGCAGCATTTTTAAGTGACTCTGATTTAGGGGTTGCCTATGTAACGTAGAGTGGGTCTTTGAAATTTAAGTGGGGGCAGTGGAAAAGGGGGCGTGGCGGACACGGCTGGCTGTGTTGCGTGTCATACGTCAGCTGCTAGCATTTTCAATTTCAATGACAACAGCTTAGCAACATCCTGCCTAACGATGAACGACGACACCGAGGACGACTTTGCCAAAGTTAATGGACAAGAAACTCTGGGCGGGAAGGCGGGCGGAGCTATGAGCGATGATGGGTGGGCGGCAGGGGGCGGGGCTTGGACCAGGTGTTTGTTGCCAGACACAAAGGTAAACTTTGGCAGCTGCTTAAGCAAAGTTGCATGTAATTAACACCTAAACTCCTCGAGCAGTAATACAGAAGGTGTGGCCCAACATCCAACGACTTTTTCCCCTTAACCACACAAATTTTCACTCGTTTTTCCCGTGCCCCTGATTTTTTTATGCCCATTAACCTTGTTTACAGAATCGTAAAATTTTAAGCATATCAATATTTTCTTCCATTTACTGCTTACCAAACGAACATCAAAATCTGAAAATATTCTTTTACAGCTCAATTTGTGAAGTCGGGAAAATCTACATAAATTATTAAAAAAGATTTTGCCAGGCAACTTGGCGGGGAAAATGACTTTCATGTCGTTTTAAATATCGATGTTTCTTACGGTATATTTTTAGAAAGAAAAAAAGATCAACTTAATTACTGAAAAATAAATACCAAATTATACTAATTGAAACTGTACGTGAAACCGTAAGACATACTAAAAGTAGGTATGTATATATCATCATTATTTATGAATCCCCAAATATATGATTTTATTTTTTTCAAGCGAGTGAACTAACTAGGACTTCAAAGGAACTAACTAGGACTAGTGATGCGACACAAAAATAAACGTATTTCTCTCGTACCTTCCCCATCTACCTTAAATGATCTGCCTTATTTCTTTAGAATTATGAACGAACGGCGAGCACTTTCGGCTCCTGGCTGTGTATGTGGCTGATATTAAAACATAAAGCTTTCTCCGCAGGCAAAGCGCAAATGAAAAACGTCATTAATAATGCAGGGACCATCAACATCCGTTCGCTGTTTATCATTATAGACGGTGTGAAGCAAAGAGCACACGTATACGTGTGTATACACAAGCATAAAACAGAAGGATTTTTCTTTATCTTTCTTCCTTGGCATTTTCCCATCGCACCAGCTTAATTCCCACCCAGATGCTGCCAAATCTCAGCAGCAATGATGTATTACTTCAGGCGGAAGGGGCTGCGAGGTAAGAGGATGGAAAACTTGGGGGAAGAAAGAGGCGGATGTGGGTGGCCTTTGGGTGGGCTTGCGGTTCACCGCAGAACTGAAAGCTAATTAGATTTTAAGCTGCCACACGAAGGTAATGAATATATTTTACAGGTTGCCTAATGTGTTGGGGTTTTTTTCAGGCTGCTGATGAGCAAGAAATGGATATTTACTTAAGCTGTCTGGCGAATAGAACTTTATAGGGTGGTATTAGGTTTTAAGATTATACAAATTAGGTCCTAAATGCTTCTTAAAAATATGAAACAAATTTCTTAGCTTGTTAGCTTACATTTTTTATGAAACTTGTAACTTATTTAAATTGGAATTTTATTGTATTGTATTATAATGCAAGAAAAATGAAAAAATATTTTTACTAATTTTCACATAAACAAATAGTATGTAAAATTTTAATTTAATTTAATTCCTAATTTTTTTTTAAGTTTATTCACTCCCACATTTTTAAACAAAATACGTCACACCATCAACGTCTCAATACTGCACAGTTCTATGCTATCAATTAAGTTCTTCTCCAGAAGACATAAGTATCGAGAGATCGATGAAGCTATCCCACTTAACACGTTTAATGAAGTTATCCCAGGAAAGGAGACTGCCCCACATTCTCGAGCAAGAAACTTTCACATCGTCCTACCACAGGTTAAGCCTCTTTTGGCTCACTCGATTTCCATCCCCAAATTAAGGTTGCCTGCGCTCTCACCCATTTTCTACAATTTAATAATCACGCAAATTAGTTTTCGAAACCGCAACTCAAACAAGCCAGAACCTCGAGCTAATCATAGGCTGTCAGGAAAGTTCGTTGCACAATGGGAACAGCAAAGGCAGGTGAAAGGCTAAAATTCCGGGACATGTAACATATTATTATCGGAAAAACGGGCAGGGACCTTCTCCGGTCGTCGACGCCGCCGGAAGTGACGAAACCGAATGACTACGGCCTAAAAGTACCTGGACTCCTGCAGAGCCAAACAAGAAAACTAAACGAAATTTTGGGGTTTTTCCACATTTGAATAGTTTTTTTTCTAGCGCCGCCCAGGTGGATGAAGGCCTCGACCGGAAGTGGAAGTGGTGGTGCTGGAGATTGTGTTTGTGAAATGTTTGCGGCACTTCCTTCCGCTCACGACGAAAAGTTGAATAAAGTAAAATCTGTTTCCTGTTTGGGTATAATTAATCATTTTGTTCTTTGGCAAGCGGAACAATTAGCCAGCAGGCCCAAACTCCGCCCACGAAAACTCCACCCCCATGTGGACCCACTCAACGTGCTAATTAGCCTGCAAAAAATCCGAATACACAGTGGGGCAGCAACTCAGGCACAGGCACAAATCGCATTTTGATGGCAACGACAAAGGAATTACACGATAATTACAAGGCAAATTGTCAAATGATGGCAAACGTTTGACTCATGGTTCAGCATTTACAAAAAAAGAGGAAAAACACAAATTCCAAAAATATTTTTAAACAATTTTGTGCCACCCTGCTTTGTTACTTTTTTTTACTTTTAAGAGCTTTTTATACCCGTTACTCGTAGAGTAAAAGGGTATATTGTATTCGTGCAAAAGTATGTAACAGGTAGAAGGAAGCGTTTCCGACACTATAAAGTATATATATTCTTGTTCAGGATCACTAGCCGAGTCGATCTAGCCATGTCCGTCTGTCCGTCTGTCCGTCCGTATGAACGCTGAGATCTCGGAAACTATAAAAGCTAGAAGATTGGCATTTTGCATGCAGATTTTAGGAGTTCCTACGCAGCGCAAGTTTGTTTCAAAAAGGTGCCACGCCCCCTTTAACGCCCACAATCGCTTATATACGATTTTATTTAAATATAAATTTAAATATTTCGGAAAAGTAAAAATGCAGTTTTATTGTGTTTATCAATACCAATCGAAATGTAGAAGAAATTTTTCAAATCGGACCATTGGTTTAAAAGTTATGCGTGATCAAAGTTTCTATCTCCATCTCCCTCGCACTCCTTTTACCTGAGTAACGGGTATCTGATAGTCGGGGCACCCGACTATAGCGTTCTCTCTTGTTGAAAATAAAATGTAGTGCAGAAATGTAATCTACAAATCAAATAATTACAAAGCAAATTGTAACAAGAAAAGAAGCAAACTTCGGCAACCCTAATTTTATATACCCTTTATTACGAATCGACAACATTTCGATTTCTTTGCCTATATTATTAAAAATAATGAAGCTGGGTCGACTTTGCGCATTTTGCCATCGTTTATATGGCAGCTATATGATATTGTTGTACGATTTTAATTTAATTAAAACCGTAATTCCACAATATTTATTTATTACCTAATTAATCAAAAAAAAATATTTAAAAATATCTTTGTGTAAAATTAATTATTTAAATTCTGGTCAATTAATTAATAACAGTTTTTTTTTAATAATTCCTGAGCCTTGTTTCAACAATCAGATTTCTCAGTTCATTTTCGTTTGTTTTTTATGCATTTTATAACTTAGAGGTTGCGATAAAAACGCAATCATAAATATGTGTCTTTACCGAACTTATTAGTCTAACATCGAGCCAAAAGCATTAATAAATAAAAAAACACGCTTGGTTCAGTAAACTAAAATTTACAGATAAAATTTACAAATTTAAATAATTGGCGAACGTAGAGCTACCACCATACAAATCACAACGAAATATTTTGATCGACTAAAATTAGGTTTTCGCCCTTCCGGCGCCTGAATTGATTTCAGTAAAATCCGATCAACCAAATCCGGCCGCATTGTGCTGCCGCAACTCACCGTTTTGTTGCCCAGGTTCTTGACGCGGCAGTTCAAATAGGCCGTCTTGCCCAGCAGGGCGGTGACGTTCTTGGAGAAGGCCTTGTCGAAGTAGGGACCCGCATTGCGGGCCTCCTCCAGCAGGTCGATGCTGTTGCGATGGAAGCCGGATGCAATCTGGGACGAGAACGTGTTGCTGCTGGCGCTGCTGGCCTTGTGCAGACTGCTGCTGGGTATGCCCGTGACGGTGGTGGAGCTGCCAATGGAGCTCCGACTGGCATCGGTTGTCATCGCCCCGGATTCTGAGGCTGGCCGATCCGATCCGCCAGATGCCTGGCCATTTTTGTTATTTCCGCTGCTATTGTTGCCGCTTCCGCTTCCGCTTGCAGCAACACCAGTGGGACCAACTGCCCCGTCCACTCCGGCGGAAGATCCTCCCACTCCTTCGTTGGGCAGGGCATTGTTACTGCTGCTCACATCCTTCGATTTGTACGAGTCACGCTGAGCGGCGGAAACTGCAAAACGGAAATGAAAAGGGTGGCAGATTAGCAAATGTTTCAATCTCAAAAAGTACGGCCAAAGTCGAAGCATCGTTCACTTTCAGTATTGTAAATACAATTTGTTATATTTAATTAAATACTTTTGTGGCTGCTGAAAGTATTTATTTTCTTAAAACAATCCCTACATAAATGATATAAAAATGATAATAACACATCCTTTAGACCCTCTCCTAACGAATCAAATTTACGTCGAGGTAAATGTTTCAAATTCAAACAATTACATTTTTAAAGGTTTCCCGGTAACCTCTCCCAACATATCAAATTTAAATCTAGGTAATTTCCAAAGTTGCTTTTAGTTTACAAATGTTTCAAATTCAAAAACTGCGTCATAAAGTCCTTCAATCGATGGTCATAACAAACAACTGGAAAACCTTGTAACTCGTTTGGGGTGAACTTTTAACAGCCAACAACCTGACTCCCAATACTGCCACCCTTTTGTGGCAACCATTTAGGTAATTAGCGAATTACGCACACACACCATCGGAAACACACGTTAACAACTTTTTTGGGAGGCAAGCAAAGTTTTTGGTTTGGTTCGCAGGTAAATCCCAACTTTTGGGTTTTGGTTCTAACCAATTTTTCGGAATTTTTTGTTTGCTGGCAATTTTTTGTTTATCAAATGTTCATGTTTTTCCCGCACAGCCCCACGGCTGGTGTGTTAGCTTGTGTGTACTAACTGGTTGTTGGCGTAGTTACGAGCCATTTTTATCCGGCATTTATCCATCACTTAGCTGCGACGACGCCACTGCGTCTGGGCCAGAAACTAAGCTCCACCCACAGAGACTGTCGAATATGGCTCGCTTGTATCCCGAGGCACTTGATACGCTTATTACGTCGCAGCTAACGTCTTTTTATGACACTCTCCTCCACGAGTTTTATAGTCCAAGCCGGCAAGACTGGCTAGCGACTTTATTAGATTAAACATGTTGTGCTCGTCGCTGCCCAGACATCGAACAGGCAAAAAAACAAGCTGTGATGCTGCCGGTGACTCGATCACTGTTTAAAGTCACTGCATATAACAAATATATGATTTTTGTTTTCGTTTAATAAATAAATATTATTAATTCAACAAGAAATTTGTATTTATTTATCGAATCAGAATTTTATTCTAAAATACCAATTAAAATAATTAATATCAATTTGAAAAGAAAATTTCTATTTATTTATCGCAGCAGATTAGTATTATTTATTGTCATTGATTTAGTGTTTTTATCTAAGCAAATGCCTACTGGTCCTAGAAATGTAAAATAATTTTATAGTGCTAAAAAATTCAATAAATTTATAAATTATTGTATCCTTGAGCACAATATATTGTTTTTAAATTAATATACAAATATTCATCAATTTATGGCGATTTAGAACATACATATATAAAATTTGTATGTCCTTAAGGTATTTGTTTAATACTACTAAGAGTTAAAATAATAATATCAAAACACAAGACAGTTTAAGAATCACATTGAATTTTCAAGGTATATGAAAAATATTATTAATTATTATTATTAAAACAACAAATAAACTACTGCCATTCCACTTCTAAATTTAGTTTTTAGTCATTTTTATGGCATTTAAATTATTTTTTTACATCTATTACAAAAATTACTCATACGTCACGTGTTCCAAGTTTAAGAATTGTGTCTTAAAAAATACAAATATACGAGAGTATAGATTTAAGAAATAATTACATTTTAATAATTTAAATTATTTTAATAATTCACTTTTGTTATGTTATTTCTTACTGTCATACCAAAAGCCTTACAAGAAAATATGTTTTATTGTCTAAGATTTTTTCAACTATCCAAATAAATCTTTGATAACATATCATAATCTTGGTGAACAAATCTTGTGCTTCGTAAAGTTCTGGTCACGTAATATGCAATTCAGCTCATCGCCAGAATACACACATCCTTACATGCATGCTCCTCTTATCATTCTCTCTCTTTCTTTTGTGTCTTCCCGTCTCTATCTTTCGAAACCCCCTTAGTTTACTACCCGAACTATTAGCTGAGCATCAGCTTTAGCCCGCTGGCCATGTTCCTACCAGATAAGTCGAATATCCTTCATCATCTGCTTGAACTGCTTCAGCTCCGGCTTTCCCTTTTTCCTTCCCTCGGAGGTTTTCCTTCCACACGCTTTTCCCACACTATCCCCATTCTCTGACTCCTTCAATTTCCCTAAGCCAACTGCTATTGACAGCCATAGCGTTTGGAGCCGTCTGCATTTTGGCCAGGCTCTCGGTCTGCCGGCTGACTTCAATTGCCAAGACCCAAACAATGTTGCTAATAACTTGACTCCACCCAATGTCTGTTGCGTGGGAGTTCAGGGTGCTCAAGGGGCGGGGCTGGGCCAAACATGATAATAAATAAAACGCCGCTGGGTAGAAATTAAAATAAATTGACTGCCTGGGACAAAAGACCGCAACGTCAACTGTTGGCTGCCAAACATAAATTAGACCACCAACGAAAATATTTATTTTATTTTTTTTTGTCTTTATACCCTTATTTAGGTTCCAATAATGACTAGAAAAAAGGAGATTCTTCAATTCTTAAATATCAACCCCACTTTAACAATTGATTGTATTACAGAATTTAATTTTATAACTTCTTATTTTAACAACTAACTAATATTCAATATATAATCAAAAAGTATGTCTTAATTATTTCTGAAACGTATATATGTACATCTCATTCGTGGTCTTAAAATGACTGCACATTTCTACAAAGTTATTACAGCATTCGTATGAGCTTTTAAGAATTTATTAAACAAATTGTTCATTTCACAAAAGATTAAGCCGTGCTACATTTTTGTTTAGCTTATTTAATTTTTGTAAATTTATGTTTAGGATTATGTCCAATAGGTTTCATATAATTTAAATGAATCAATTTTAACAATAGCTCTGTTAGAGAGTATTTTAGGAGCATTTTAAAACTTATTTCATGCTTTCCTCAAATTTTGTTTTATTTTCAGTTTTGTTTTGTGTTTTGGTTTAAAAGCGCCCTGCAGGAATCAGAAAGTCATGTGCCGGGGTCGCAATTTTAGTGGCAGTCGCAGTCCTTGCCGTGTTCATGTCTCATGTCCCAGGTCCAAAGTCCTGAGTCCTGTGTCTTGTGTCCGGGTTTGTTACGTCGACGTCAACGTCAGCAACTTGGGCGCAAGTAGACCGCAGGGCATGTTCCTGTTGCTCATCTGTAGCCTCGTCTTAGTCATGTCCTTGTTCTTGGTCCTGCTCTCCCGTCTCCCGTCTCTTTCTCCGCCCCCCCTTCTGTCTCTTTCGCTTGGTGGAATTTTATGCCCGCAGAGTTATTATTAACAGGGGGGCATGTTGCGGTTGTTGTTGTCAGAAACATTTGAAATGTCAAAACTTTATGCCCCTCCCCTCGTTCGCATGCTATGTGTCTTCTAAGGTGAACCGCCAAGGAACATCAGCGGCAAAAAATAAACGACAGATATGCTTAAATTTTTAAATTCACTTAAAAAATTAAAAATCATTTGTGTCCCCCTCAACGATTTGCAAAGAAATTGTGTGTTTAAATATTTAAAGGTTTCCATTTGTCAAGGAGCCTTGGGCATTGTTTGTGCGGCTTTTATCCTAACTCTGGCTAAAAGAAAAAGCTCCTCGGGCTTTCCTTTCTTTTTTGTTAAATTTGGAAGGTGATTTTTCCTTGGAATTGAGTGAAGCAATTCTAGGAATCGGCCACTGTAATTTGAGCCTTTAGTTAATATTGTTGGTCAGCCTCGAACAAGCATAGCCGCTAGTTATTTTTTTTTTCTGAAAAAACTTTTCGGATATCATTGCTAAGTTACAGATGAACTGAGAGTAGGCAGAAACAAATTCACAAATAACAAAAAATAACAATTGTAAGATAACAAATATCTCCAGTATCCTTCGGTAAGGATAAGGAAATTTACAAAAAATATAAAAGTACAATCGTAAACCAAAATATTTTAATTCTTTAATTATTGGTTTTCGTTAATACACCAAAAAGTAAAGATAAAACTATCAATATGAAGGGACCTCCTTAAACATTATCAATATTTAGGATAATTCAAAAATGTTCATAATTATTCAATCAAACAGAAAATAAATCAAAGCTGCCTAGAATTGCTTTGAACTAATTTAAATATACGGATGGCATGTCCTTTATCTATGGATCTCTGGCCAACTCTGCCCAACGGTGGCCGGTTCATTAGGGCCTAATGATGATTTAACTCCGTCGCCCCGCCAATCCTTTGACGCGGCATTGGAATTTGGCCCAAAGGCAGGCAAGTCATTAAGCCAGCGCACGGCACATGAAAAATGAAAGTCGAATAAACGAAATGCCTGCCAAGGCTCAAACCCACACGTCGGCGGCTCGAGACGCACACCCACACAATCAGGGCTTGGAATATTCTCATCGCCTGGGAGTTGCTCGTGGCCTGGCCAAAACATTGATTTCCCAAGACTTTTCAGGCACACAAAATTAATTACCTAACCTAAAAACGTAGCCCACAAGGCAGCAAAAATACAGAACGAAAAATAAAAGAAAAAAAAAACAGCACACGAAAGACGAAAAATTATGTAAGAACGAAATTGCCGAGCCAAGGGGCTCACTCTCAGTTTTCCAGCTACTCGATGCTGATAGATTTTCCCTCTCGATTTTCCGGCTCGCTTTGATTTGGCTCGGTTTTTCTGCTGACTCATTTAGGCATGACAACGGCCAAAATGAATGATATCGAAAATCGAAATCAATAAATGAAATTGGTCAAATCAATTTGGCAACAATTGCACTTTTGAGAATGGGCCACACAGAAAAAAAGGAAACTGGAGCACCAAATTTGATTAAAGTTTTCGTATTCCATGTTTGTTGGTCGTGTGCCTGCCGTAAAAAGAAAGCAATTGGAATGGGAAATGAGCTTGGCTTGTGAATAAACCCAAAATTTTGCCAGAATTAAGGCCGAAGAAAAACTATTCAGACTGCAACTTTCTGTTGCAGCGAAATTTGGAAACTTTGCAAGCCAGTGAATTACCAAAATTAAGTTGTCTCTTATAAGAAACTGTGATGACTGGAATAATAGTAGTAGTAGTAAAAATAGTTTTCAGAATTATTTATATCTAATCTTTCAGGACCATTTAAATACCTAGTAGCAAGTTGCAAATATATTTTCCATATTTTTTAATATAAACTAAGCATTTGTAGTATACAAATTGAGAGTATTATAATTTAGTTAAGAAGCTGACTAAGCATGAACATATTTTAATAAAAATTGCTAAGGATCCGCCGAGATCAAACAACTATATTATACAGTTGCCGGCATAACTTTGTTTTCTGAGTTTGAAAATAACTTTGTATTTTGATTTTGAAAATAGGGTTATAATATTTTTAAATCAAATTTCGAAAGTCATGTGATCTTTAAATATGATTTGATACATAAGCAAATGTTTTATTACAATTTTACAGTGACTTGTACAATTTTCCTATAACTGAATTCAGTCTACTGAATAAGCTACCTTTCTTATCTTTGTATAACTTTCTCATTATATTTAAAAATAATTTTGTTCGGTGTAGCACTCACCTTCATTGCCAGATATCAGGGCGATGACGACGACGAGCATGCTGAGCATTATCAGCGCTCTTTGGCGGCTGCAGCAGTCCACGTGGCGGATGATGTTGCTGCTGGGTCCGCTGATGTTGCTGCTGCTGGTGGTGGTGTTGCAGGTGAGTGGATTGCTGGTGACCCTGTCAGCGGTGGAGGAGCCACTCCCTGGCCAAAGTCTTATGCAATCCGTGCTGAATTGTGGTGGGTCTGAGGGCTCCAGCTCCAGCTCCAGATGTTGTCGTTGTCGCCTGGCTTTGGATGTTGCCGGTGCCGTGGCTCGTTGCTTTAAATTCGTTCGTTGCTGCTGCTGCTGGCGCATTTCCATTTGAAAAGTTGCCATAATATTTCACTTGCGAGCGTGGTGCCACCCGTACGCTCCCTTTGGGTTTTCCCTTTTTCCTGTTTTCTCCCTTTTCCTCGGAAAATCTATTTGAAAATGTGTTTGCGGAATAACTGGGGGGCGTGGCTGGGGGCGGCCTGATTAGCGCCTGCCGTCATCATCATTTTGCCGCGATGCGTGAAATTGCCGCAACAACAAGCCAAAAAAGAAAATCCACTTCCGGAATTCTCGCTAGGATATGGCCTTTCGTAAAATATCCTTCTCTTAGTTGTAAAACTACTTTGCATTTGTTCTGCTCGACAGAGGCTGACAAATCGCCGCCATTTTTCTGGCGATTTATATTCTATTTAATTTCGGCACGAACACAATTTCACTTCATCATCATTAGCCGATTGCTGTCCATCCAGGATTGCAGGATGCCAGGTTTCAGCTGCCTGCGGATGAAAAGGCCAACAAAACAGTTTTGGGGCGTTAAAAATGTTTGGAATTTCATTAAAAATTCAAACGTCAAAGTCAAAATAAATGGAAATTCGTATGTTTGTGTTGGAGCTTCGGTTGGCACGTGCTGTTGTCCCTGCTATGAAAACCACCCAAAAAACGCCCAACATCCTGCTCTTTCCACCTGAAACAAGGACTTTTATTTTTTTTTCTATATGTATTACATTATCTGGCGCGTGGCTCGACTGTCTTGTTGGATTGGCTCCGTTTGCTTTATGAATGTGTTTCTGGAACTGGCGACAACAGTTTTCCCTCTTTTTTCGGAAATCCAAGAAATTTGTGAGGATAAAGCAGAAATTTGCGCAGCGCAGGCAATATCGTAATGTGATTTTTAATAAATAATAATAAATAATATATTAAGTGCGCCAGGGAATGAATTGAGGAATTTCTAATTTTCAGAAACATCGGAAAAAACGAAAGCAGCAATGCGTTTTTTAATAAGTAACCACACATTATTTTTTTTTATTCTCAAAGGTAATACTTTCTGTTTAGTTATGTTGTTGTCAAGAAATTTGAAACACTTTTATTATAAATAAATACGTTTTGTTAGAAGGAATCAGAACGATACCTTTTGGTACCTTCTTAACATATTTTCGGACCATTCGAACCATGAAAGCATATTTTTAATTCTTTGGTTTTATTATATCTTTTTCAACATACTTTTAGCGCACACAGAAATAAATATTATAAATTTACAACAAAGCAACAACACAAGGACTAACAGTTATATATTTATTTTTACTGCACATTTTTTCCCAAAAGGAATAAAAACAATATTTGCGAACTTAAACATCCTATAATATAAATAACCGCAGATAAATCCCATTAAAAGTTCGGGACGCATTAATTTAAGTTCTCCTCGCAACTTTCCCCATAAATCCTTTCACATCTCGCGATCAGGACTGCGAGGATGAAAAACTGTAGTACACCCCCTGGCTAATTCAGAGATAACTTTTCACTCGATTCGGCATTTGTATGGAGACCCTGGAGAGCACTTGCATTCCATTTTCCGAAAAACTTTTCGCTAATGTCTCCCAGCGCTGATCGTATTATGTCTATTTACAACTTTCATTATTCATTTCTGCAACAAATGAAAAGTGCGCGGGTACAATGGAGGAGCAGAGATACAAAGTGCCTGACAGAATCCAAAATAATGGGGCACAAAGCGTTAAACAAAAGGCGAAAAAAAACACTGAAAAATGAAACAAAACCCAGACTCGTCACAGTATAAGTTACAGCAAAAGTTTCATTTAAAACTGTCGAGCTGCGTTGCCGAAAGTTTTCAACCTACCCCCTGGCACTTTGAAAGTTGAAAAAAATGGGTCCTTCAGGGGCGACGGGCAGTGGCGGTGGGAAAGTCATCAAGTGCAATGTCAGAGCTTGACAAAATATGCAGCGGCAGCCCCAGTTCAGAGTGTCAATGCGTGGCAAATCCGAGGGAAATGTACCACAAAACTTTCACCGGCCAACAATGGACGACGGAGAGGAAAACTGTCGAAAAATGGCATGGGAAAAGCCTCAAGGTGATGCCTGCCGTAATTCCTCCTTTTCTCAAGCATTTTTTGTGGCTGTAGCTGCTGTCGGTGGTTAGTTTTAATTAGTGCCAAGGTCCGTCGTGGGTTAAGCACGTCATCCTGATGGCCGGGCATTAAGTTGTAAGTGCCAGGGCGTGACCGGCTAACCGAGCACCCCCACCTGCCACCCACCACCCACAAAACCACCCATTGAACCACCCATTGAAAGCCCACCTGAACCCAAGTCCAAGTCCATGCATAATTAAAGACCGACGTGTCATTATAATTTCCATTAAAAAGTGGGTAGCCATCCATACAAAACCTCATTCCAAGGAAAAGTTTATCGCTACACGCAAAAAATTATTGATAACCAATCAATGTAATTTAAAAATGTTGCAATTTATAAATTAATTATTTTTAAATAGTCAAAGCAAAATTCTTTTAAAATAAAATTACTAGCACAGCAGTATAAAGGATATGGTTGATCATTCAAAAGCTTTAAGGAAGCCAGAGAATTTCATTATAATGAAACTCGTACATTAAAATGCAAATATTCTAAAAATTAAGAGTTTAAAAGAAATATATATTAAAATTTATGAATAATTTACAGATTTTGTAACTAATTACAGTTTTCAAATAATATGTATGTAGCCCGAATACAATTTATGCACTAATAGTATTAGCTATAATTTTTTTGTTGAGTGAAGCAAGTCGAATTGAAGTGAACTTTTGATGGCTCATCAATGAATTGACATTTAAAGCGACAGCTGTCACGTCAAACAAAAGTGGAACACGAGTACAGGATCTCCAACCACACCAATTAATGAAATATGCATGACCAGAGTAATTATGTTTGATTAACACCCATATATGTATATTTTAGCTTTGATTATATCTTCCCTCTGATTCAAATGTGTGCGTTCCCCCTTTATTATTTTTCTCGCTTAACAATTTCTCCTTTTGTTTGCTTTTGATTTCCTGCTATTTGTCAAACATTTGCATAATATTTCATTCATTCAAAATTGTACGCGCAAGAAACTTGAACAAAGGGTTTTCATAAAATTTTAAATTAAATAAATATGTCAATGCCAACGAGAACATAATGAAAATATTATGTTGCACTTGCATCCAATTTTCAAGTTTATTGTGCTATTTAAAATAAAACAAAATAATAACTGACAAGCGAATAAATTGGAAATACGAGCAGAAGAACAATATTCGGGGAAAAGCGAAAATATTAATCATCTCAAATTACATTTTAAATCCATGGCATTCCCGATAAAACGAAGGCTTCGTGTTTAGTCAAATGCACCTTTGTTTACATCGATCTGCTAAATATACATGTAATCCCTTAAATGTTTTTTTCCCATTCCGAGAAATTTAAATAAGCTGCATATTGATAAACATTTAATGTTGTTTTCAGCATACAAAAATTCAACTTGCCAGCGCTAGAAAAAGAAATGTTGGATTGTAGAAAGTCTTGACCAATTGTTTAAATGGCATTAAAAAATAAAACCCTCTTTAAAAATACGATTTTGCTAAGCCTTGTAATTGGATGACCTTTAAAAGTATTTAATGACATAGGGTAAATAGCGATATCATTTTTACCAAGCCCACATATTTCAAGAAGTACATTAAATATGTGAATATCCGGTGAATATTCTGTCGGTACTCTCGATAAAAAAAATGTATAAATATAAACCATTTATTTATATATTTATATCACAAAAAAATGTTTTTTGGTTTGGTGCTAAATGGTAGAGAAAGGGTCCATGTAAATATGCTTAAATATTTTTTCCTAATATATAGTATATGCAGTGTCTAGTTTAGTGATTTTTATTGTTATGCAGCTTAAATCTATCCATAAAATTTTTAATGCCATTTTTGTTCGGCCCACTTTAGTTGTTATATTCCCGCATTTGGGTTGCTCAAACACACATGTTCTTATATATACGTAAAACACTCGCATGTTAAAGCAAGCTTATGTATTTTTTGGTTACTTGTCTTGATTTGGGACAGACAATGTGAAAGGGAAGTCAAGGCAATGAAAAAGGTTAAGTACAATAAAAATAATTTATGTATTTGGGTGACTTTCGGGAGCAGAAAGTTCAATTTAGCAGCCATAAGACAAGACCTTGCCGAAGTAAAAGGTAAATGAAATCTTGTTACATTTTCTGGGAAAATGTTTTGCATAAAAAAGTAGCAATTTTACCTGTCAGAGGATCTTGGCTGCTGTGGTTGTGCTAACAGGAAAAGGTGATGGAAAACTGGGCAATGGTGTTCTAACATATTTTCTAAGGCAATCTAAGTAATGAATCTTTTCGACGAATGAGGAAGAAACGTGTGTTTAACGAGTGGGATAACTTCATATTTATTTATATAATTTGCAGAGGGTATTATAATTCCAGTCAAAAGATCGCAACGCAGTTAAGGAGACATTTTTTACCCTATAAAGTATATTTATTCTTGATCAGCATCACCAGGAGAGTCGCTCTAGCCATGTCCTTCTGTCCGTTCGTCCGTTTCTACGAAAACTAGTCCCTCAGTTTTAAAGCTATCTGCTTGAAACTTTCCCAAAAGTTGTATTTCTATTAAGGTAGTATATATGTCGGAACGAGCCGAGTAATATTTAAATATTATGGAATTATGGTGTTAATTAAATAAAAATCGGAGAACAATATCATGTAGCTGTGATAGAAACAATGGCAAAATGCAGCGCAAACTCGACATAGCTTCATTGTTTTTAGTAATATAGGCATAGAAATCTAAATGTAGTCGATTTGTAAAAACTGCAAGGGTATAAAACTTTGGCTTGCCGAAGTTTGCTTCCTTTCTTGTTTAAAATAATTTACAAAATGCATGGGTATTGCCTTCTACTGTGCCTTTTCTTTGGACTGAATAATAATTTTATAGCATTATTGCAATTCCACCCATAGCATCCATAGTATTCTTTATAAAGCATTATATTTACTGTTTATTATTTTATAGTAAGCAAAATGTAGACCGATTTATATTTTTGGATGTTCTTCATCTAATATTATGCTTAGATTATTGCTGTTGCTTTGCCACTCAATCATTTAAAACATAGTTATCATGCCTAGTCAATCATTGGTTCTGATAAACAGCCCACAGAACTTTCATTAGCATAATACCTGCTCCTCAATCATTATACTACACCAGTCGATAAGTTAATTGAACCCACACCCATCCGTGTGTTTAGGCACGTGTGTGCACAGAGCACCTCTTGGCATTTTCATAATTAAATTGAGTTGACAATCCGAACCCATCCCAGGACCACTTTCGCTGTCCAACCGCTGACCACAACAAAGTAAAACAAATAAAATAAAACAATAAAGTAATATAACAATCGCACAGGCACTTGCCACCCGTTGCTTCCACATTTCCACCACCGGGAAAACCACCGCACCACCCACTAAGCAACGGAGAACAAACAATGACACAATTGTGTGGGATTTTGCTGTGTTTTTTTTGGAGCAATACACGATTATCGGTGTTAACTAGACAATAAAATAAGAAATTATCGGATAATTAGCGCAATAAAATTAATCGGGCTTACCTCACCAGCAGATTCCGTTGATTTCTTGGTTTGTGGCGGCTCTATGTTGATTAATTGAATTTAAACTGAACTCAGGCTTATTCAATGTTTAGGGGCTCGAGCTTTATGAACCTTGAAATTTTATCTGATCTCACTTTTTTATCTGCTAAAAAAAATTGGTCTTTAATCGTTGCATTATCTCCACCCCTCAATCCCCGTAAAATTGTTCCGTTGGCCCCCTTTGTTCGTGTGTTGGATATCTCAGCCGTGTGAATCCTGTATTTAAACCATTTCTCGCCCTTTTTCCCATTTTATGCAAATATTTTCGGTTAAACAGAATGCGACCCTAATTTATGGGCCCGAAGGGAGCTACGAAAGAAAAAACCCGTTCAAAAGCAAAAGTTCAGAAGAGGGAAAATCGTAACATTTTCCGCGAAATTTAAAAAGGAAACAAAGTATTTTACAAAATTATTTCTTAAATTCCTGCTCCTCGTTAAAGTCATATTCCTGTGCGACCTTGGCGGTCTAAACAAACTGAAAACAAAGTTGAAAAATGTTTTTTGTATGCGTCCGCTGAATGTATATTAATATTCCACAACCGCCGTGTGGCCTTGGCAGGTGAGAATTGAGTTGAAGGATCAGATGGGCAGGTGTGCGCTCTAAGTTTAGTTTGGTTTCTTTTTTTAAGCTTAGCATTTCAGTTTCGTATTTATATATTCGCTGGCACTTCCGCACACTTTCTTTATGGATTTCCGTTTCACTTGAGTGTTGCATATTTGATTTTGCATTCTGACACGGAGCTCTCTATTTTTATTTTTATTTTTCCGTATTTCCATTATTTTTTCTTTTCACATTGCGTGCCTATATCTCACATTGGCTCATTTATTATTTACCGTTATTGCACATTGGACAACTTTTACTTTCGACTACCGCACCCGTGTCCGTGTGTGTGGCCCCACTTGTGCGTGTGTGAGTGGCGTATTGAGGTTGTCCTCCGAACAGGACCTTCCACTTCCACCGCTTTTCACCGTGAGAACGAACCGAACGAGACGACTGCACTGAATACACTGAAAGCCACACGAACGGCGTCGGCTTGAAAAGCCAGGCGACCAGCCAAAGCTTCCATTTTCCTCTTCCCCTTTTTGGCGAGAGAGAGCGAGCTTTTCCGCCTAGCACAGTGGGGCAAAAGAATCCATCCTGCCTGCTCCCTTCCAGGTGGACTTCTCTCTCACGAACGTCACTTTCGAACTTCCCGACTGCTTTTGGGATCTCTTCAAAATTGGGCTCTCTTAAAGGCAGCATTTTGTGGCCATTTGTTGACATCCTTACAATGCCACAGCATTTCGCCTTCTTTAAAGAATTTAATATCTTCAAGCGCTTAAAAAGGGTTGGCATGGAGTGAGATTTAAAAACTGTGTTTCACAAAATATTTTCGTAAAATTTATATTTTGTCAACTTCTTTTAGCAATTAATAATTACATCTAAGTTAAGAAATTTAAAAACTAATTCAATTCATTTTGTTCTTTTCAGACGATTATTACACTTTCGATCATGAAGTCAAATTACCATTACTAATAACACAATACATAACTGTTAAGAAATGGCAAAATTATAAACAAATTCAAAAAGAAAATGTAGTATTAGGAGGACAGATTCTTTGGCACTTATAGCAGTAAACCAAAACCTACTCTCCTTTTTCAAATTTTAAACATCAACCTTCTTTCCTTGAACATTTCTAAAGGGCTATAATTTCGCCAAACGAAAGGTCAATGCTATTTATTTCTCAAATTAACGCCTAATGAAATGTAATATATCATTCCCTAAAAAGAGTATATTTAGGATGTTTGAAGAAAGTTAAATGTTAAATGACTAAAAGGTAGAAAAGTTAAAAAAAAGAGGTGACGTTTTTTTTCATTAAAAATTAGAAGGGCTTTAAATTTGTAGACGAATTTTGAGCATTCTGTTAGGTTAATCCCAAGCTGTTAAATATGTATAAATTATGTTATATATTATTATTTATTTAATTTGTTTGACTGTTGTTACATTCAGATTTAATCTTGTAGGGAGGTTTTTATTTTGATTGTGGAGAGAGTTTAAAAGTGGGAGGACCCCAGAGAGAGGACTGAGACAGCTCAAATAGGCAGCTTCAGACTCTCGGCCTTCTTAAGCACTTAGTGCACATTAAGTGCCAGGGATTTGGATTGTTTGCTGCCCAGTCGCTTGGCCTCATGCCCAATCCACTGCAGTCCCTTTTCAACATCCAAAAGCCCCTTTTTCTTCTTCAACAGCTTCCTCGTCTACTGCAAAGTTAACTGACACTTACACTTGCACTTCTACAGAATCAAATGCAATCGCCTTGGGTTTTGCTTTTGATTCTTTTTTTTGTATGAGCGACTACCCATTATCAAGAGGCAAGAAAAACGCTTTTCCAGTCAACAGAGATTGAAAGATTGGCATTTAGGGACTACTTCTTTAGAAGTAGTTAGGGAGCAGATTATGAAATCAATTTCAATTAAATGTAAATGAATCAAAACAAAAGACTGCAAAAAAAAGCAAAAATTCAAAAAGGTCTTACAATTTTTAAATAGGTCGTGAACCAGTAAGGCTAAATGTATTAATTTCCCAATCCCATTAAAATATATCCAATGCAAGCCGAATCTTTATTCACCAATCCCAGTCCTCGCAGGCCGTTTTTCCCCATTTAGCACTTGTACATTAGCCGAATCTTGGTCCAATCACCCTCCGAAGGACCCCGCACCTGTCCCATATCCCTCTCCACTTCCTCACCATTGATTAGGGCACGGATCGTAGGCTTTGAGGGATCCTTGGCGAATGCGTTTTTGGCATAGTGCATAACACTCTCGTAATCATAGGGAACATTAAAGGTGGTGGTCTGATCCATCGCCATGAACTGCGACCAGTACTTTCTCGGGATGTTGTCGTAATCGATTTTCACATACTGATCGCGATCGGGACGACTTTGCTCGTGGAAAAGGCCCAACAAGTGGAGGGTTTCGTGTTGGATAACAGCCGGCATGGTGAGGCATCTTTCATTTAGGACGACATCGTGGGGGCCAAAGGATAAAGGTTGGTAGCCCACTCGGGTTCCGCACATATCCGGCGATTTCTTGAAGAACACATATCGTTTGCCTGCGGGAGGAGATCCCTCGATCTCCTCAAACTGCACGCATGTCTGTTCGCCAAAACTCATCATCGCTGTCCGGACATTGGTCACCTCCTGTTCGCTGTAGTCTCCAGATATTCGGTAGAGTATCTTGTTACCAGGCCAACGTTGGAGCGGCGATTTCAATGCATTGCGTGTCTTGGCTTCCGCCTGTTCGTCGTCCACATGGATCTCGTTGTAATAGTTCTCGTAGGACTCGATCCCTTCGGAAGCCACCAGGATAGGTCCGACAACCACCGCCAAAAATATATACCGAACGGTTGGAAGCAACATTTCTTTAGTTTATGACCAAAGTTGAACCGCTTTTATAGTCTTTTGTTTAAAAGTTATCAGTTTTATTTCTGTCTCGAAAATATTCTTTAAATTGAGGTTTAACATACATACATACATACAGACAATTAAAAGACATGCAAACTTGTTCTCCTACACCAACCTTAAACACTGTGCAACAAAAACGTCATTCATTTTGTCCAACCTTATTCGGATAACAAAAAGTCAGTTATGCAAATTTAGATTTAAAGAAAAATTAAATTGAATAGCTTTTTTGACTAAATCGGGGAATTCGGGTGCCTTAATGTTTTCCAATGAGAGGTTTTTAAACAAAAAAATAAATAAAATCCAAATAATAAAAAAAAGGAAACATTTTGTTGCGCAATGAATTAGCCAAACACATTTCTAGATAAAAGCCTGCTCTCCATGAACATACTACAATTTCATGGAGCCAAGTTCGACCTTATCCACTCACATACTTATATGGCTAAGGTGCAATTTAGCATTTGCATAGCTTAACATAGATACAATATTTATATGTTAGCATTTGCCTAATGTATGCACTTCAATCTGCGTTTCAGTATACATTGGTGGCTAGAATAGTGTTTAGGGCTCTAATTTGTTCCAATATGTTAAAAGTCATCTAACTAATTAATTTTGCTACTATTAGTCCCCTTTGATATACGAAAATTCAGCTGTTCTAGAGCTAAAATATGGGATTAACTAAAAAACTAATCAATTTGAACTCAATTTCGATGATTATGTCTTAGTCTTAATTTGCCGTGATTTATTTAAAAATCAATAATCAATTGTAAAAAAATCTTAATACATTATATGTAAATTTAATTTTACATTTGAAAGATCATTTCAAGCAACATATTTTTCTAGCCACCAGTGTATTTAATCGAACGTGATACTTTATCCTCCGATAAGCCAAGTCGTCAGCAAACTTTGCACATATTCCGTAGCCCCATTTCTGGGATCTAAATACGTTAATATATACACATATGCATAGGTTGATATCGTTAATTAAGGTTTTGCATTAGGGTTCTTTAAGTTAGTACTATGTTGCTTTGGGTCGAGTAGATTTAGCTCCAGTTATAAACCAATAGTTGATTATTGTTGTTAATTACAGTTTGTATATTTCCAAAACTTCGTTTTCTCGTTTATAAACATACGCATCACTAAGGCGTGACTTGTGGGTGGTGGCCGATATTTTTTTGTTTGTTTTTTTTTAGGTATTTTGGTTTTTGGATTTTCCGTGGCTTGAGCGTGGTTGCTGCAGCGTTGAGGAGTCGCCGGCTATGTGCCAGATAATTAAAATTAAGCTGCTCAATCACGCCCAGGCTTTTGGTCATATAGTACAAGTACATACAATGTTATTTAATCATAAGTCATACAAAATAGAGTAGCAAGAACACATAATTAAAAAAGAAAGTTTCAACAGATTTCACAAGCAAAATTCAAAGTCAGCTATTCATCTCTTCAAGAACTTTTCATTGCGTTGTTTCAGTTATCCGCCTGGTTTTCTTTTATTGGCTTCTGTTTTGTTGTCGTTGTCAATAATAGTTATCGTCCTGATCCGTCGATTCAGGCACTTTGCTTGCTAACATCACAAATCAGTTTCCAGTCGTTAGTAACGATCTCGTCCATTTTCACTTTTTTCTTCATTCAGCATAGTTTCGAACTCTCTCTCCATCTCTAAATATACAGTAAATAGACGGTAGTCATAGTAGTAGATATCATTTAATGGATGGCGGGCGGGCAGGCGGTTGATCGATTGCTACAGCGAGTGATCTAGTGAGCGGTTGAGTGAATTGAGTGCTTGACTCT
Organism: Drosophila fuyamai; assembly: GCA_018153365.1. Lineage (NCBI taxonomy): Eukaryota > Metazoa > Arthropoda > Insecta > Diptera > Drosophilidae > Drosophila > Drosophila fuyamai. The sequence goes on along the minus strand of JAECXW010000116.1, from coordinate 4,577,497 downwards.
CGTCCAGTCCTCGTCCCGATCCTCGCCTCTAGTGCAGCTCGATAAACTCGTACAGGGTGGCTGGCACGGTTCCCTCGTAGTGGATGTCATGCTTCTTGATCGTCCTTGCAGCCAAACACGCCAGTGTTGTGTACTTCATAGGGTCGATGATCTTATGCATCGGCGTGGGTGCCAGCAGACTCTCAAACGTCTCGCCAGCGTCGTTTTTGGTGTCCTAAAAGACCAGAGCCGGGTTAGTAAAATGTTTGGAAGTTCCTGCGATACAATACTCACCAAATGAGCTCCGCCCTCGAGCAGGATATGAGACAGGGGCTCTACATAGGGCTGCATGGTGGCGAGATGGAGCGGCGTGTTGCCCGCTTCGTCGACGGCATTCGGATCCGCTCCCACCTCCAGCAGGGCCTTCGCTAGAGTCACCGAGGGGAACTGGCAGGAGGGATAGCGGCCGGCCAGTGTGCCCTCCCGATAGCAGGCGTAGTGCAGGGCGGTCCGGTCAAACCGAACGCGAACCTTCAAGCGATTCAGGCGGTACAGGGCTCCCATCACCTGGCGACGCATCTCCGGGTTGAGGGCATCTGTGTCCAGCAGGGAGCTCAGCAGACAGCCTATGTGAATGGCACTTATCATGGTGCGACTCAGAGCATTGGGATCGTGGTTACAATCGTGCTGATGCGCCGAAAGCAGTGTCGTTGAGGAGGAGGAAGATGCGGATGAGGATGAGGAAGCAGAACAGGATGGCGATTTGTCAGCTGCCGGCAGCTGCTTCTGCGGGTCCTGCTGGTCTTTCTGCTGTTCCAGCGTAAAAGCCTGGCCCCGCTCCACCTCCTTGACCGCCTTGTAGAAGATGGTCAGCATGCCGTCCGCCTCAATGGGTGGAACCACTCGACCCCTTGGCAGAAGGCGACCCGCCTCCACCAGCATAAAGCTAAAGAGCTCGGCGAAGGACAATAACGAGGATTGCGTCATCGGACTAAGTGGCTGCAGGATCTTCTGCTGCATGGTCAGGGCATACGACCAGAGTTCGATGCACCGGTCGAAGCGTCCAGCATCCGCATAGTGGGCACCCCTGAGAAAAGAATTCAGAATGATTAATAATGTCTATGAGATGTTATAACCAAACTAACTCATTTTAAACAAAGCATTACGGGCTCAATACTGTAAAACAAATTATTACACATCCTTATATTTTATAATGGTAATATTTTGGTTTGATAATGGGTTGTTTAACACGATTGAAGCTATTTACTATTAATAATTTTTTCCTGATTAATAGTTTAATTACAAGAAATTATGCATAAAACAGGAAAAGTATTTTTTAAATTGAAAAAATAATTTGCCCATCTTATTTCACAAATGCTGATATTAGTTACAAATGGGATTTATTTATTTCTATTTATGGATTGATAAGATTGTAGCAATGTGGCAATTTTTGTGTTAAAGAATCACCTTTAGAACATATATTATTATTTGCGATACAAACTAACAAACTTTATATTTGCCAATGGTTAAGCCTCAATGCTTTCTTAAGAGTTTTTCAGCTTAAGTTTCTTTCTAAAGAGCGGAGCTTACCTGAATCGTATGTAATAGCTGGTGTCTGGATGCGTGGGTCCCAGAATACGCTGCCTAATGACCAGAGCCTGCATTCGCATCTCGTCGGGATCCAACACCATCTCCTCCAGTTCCTCCACGCTGGTCACCTCTTTGACCATCTCATAAGCTGGCACCGGTTCCTGAACCTTCTTTTCCAGCGGCTGTCCTAGTGCCCGTTCCTCGAGCGCTCGACGCCACAGAGTAAGTGCCGCAGCCATGTCCCTCTTCCGGTCCACATAGGTGGCTCCCAGCAGCTCCAGAGCGTGAATCCTGGACTCCCTGCTCACGCAGGGCAGTGTGATTAGGTGCTCTACGATGGGCATGTGACCGGTGACACTGGCCGCCAGCAGCGGAGTCATTCCGTAGTAATCCACGTCCATGGTGGCGCCGTGCTTGAGAAGCAGCTGGAGGATCTGCAGGGAACCCGACTCGGCGCAGTCGTGCAGCGCGGTGTTTCCTTTCACGCTGCAACGATTAACGTCCGCGTTCAGGGAAAGCAGATACTGGGCGATGCGGAAGTGGCCCTTGTAGCAGGCGATCATCAGGCAGGTGTGGCCATGCCGGTTCGCCACCTCAAAGTCTGTGAAGTAGCACAAAATTAGCACACGCTCTGATTTAAAATTGTAATAATCTACTCACCCGCTCCGTGGTGCACCAGATACTTGACGATCTCGTAGTGTCCGTCAAAGCAGGCGGCTCTCAGCGGTGTCGAATTCGTCCTGGTGGTGCTGTTCACATTCGCCCCCCGACGGACGAGCATCTTGACGATGCCCAGGTGGCCGGCGGCCGCTGCGCACCACAGCGGTGGGGCATCCTCGATGGGCTCCCCGTCAAAACTGACCGATCCCACCTGCTCCACGTTGGCCCGACACTTTGTCAATAGGTATTCTACAATGTCGTAGTGTCCATTGCGGCAGGAGATGACCAGCGGGGTGGCTCCGTTCACTTTTGCCGAGATCAGGCTGCCCACTTCGGCGGAACTTTTGTTGTAAAGTGTGGCCTGTAAACAGAAAAACAGCGCGTTTCTGGGTTAGTTCTCAACTCAAATGGAAATCTTGAAATTTATGACGATTTCGTTATCAGAAAATCCGTTTGTTTGCCATGGGGAATAACACACTTCAAAGTGCATTATCAATAAATTTAAAGCTACTGTATATGCTTGGAAGTGGATCGAAGTACTAATTCAAATAACCTTTTATTTATACTTCGAGCTATAATTAGGTTTTATAATTAAATTAAGATAGATTTTTTTCTGTTTGGGACCGAAAACATTTTTTTGTCGCTGACTTTGGTGCATGTTCTTCCCCAAGATTGGTTAAGATGTCTTTTAATGGGAAAAGTATAATAAAAAACAGGGAGTACCTGTTTAAGTTTTTAACTTAAATGGGTTAATGTGTATTTTTTAAAATTTATGACAATTTCGTTATCAGAAAATTTGCCCTAGGGAATGACACATTTTAAAATGCACTATCAATTAGTCAATGAATAAAGCTATGGAAGTGGGCAATGGACGTGATTCATTTTCAAAAGACAGTTTCCACACATCTAAAATCTAAATCATCGTTCTCAACTAACGACATCATTTTCGTCGATTTGTTACTCATCATTTACCCACATGTTTATGCAATTTATAATAAGTAAATAATAAACTATGTGAGCCCTATCAACGCAACTGAAATCATCCCCTGGCTCATTGTTTTGATGCGTTTTTCCCCTGATAATGAATACTGATCTGAATCGCATAAAAATTTCAATTAGAAACAATTTTTATTTAATCAATAAAAAGAACGATTATAATTTATAATTGCTTCCAAACGAAATGATGGCGAACAAAGCGAATTGCTGACAGAGCGTGAAAAAAAACTCGAGCCACCTGAGCAAGAGATAACAAATGGGTGGGGAAGGCACTGGCAGAGATATGGCACGAGCAGTAGAGAGACAGAGAGAAAATCGGAGATATATACAGAAATCAGCTGAGAAATATCATGTCTCTCTTTTCAGTTGCCTAGCAATGCTGATGGGGAGGGGGGTTTATTGTTTAGCTACCTCTTTGCGGCCCATGCCGATTTGAAATTGAAATTCATTTATGTCAAACGTGTTTCATTTTCGCTTTATAGTATGCTAATTATGTTGTTTGCCAGCGCGTGCATGGGGGGTCGGAGAGGGTGGGGGCTAAGTGGGATGTGGTGGGGTGGGGCTGGTCGCCAGATTGGCTACGTCGAATAGATTAAAGCTACAAAGGAATCAACAATGAATTCTATTTCATTTTTCTAAGCAAATTCGAATAATTTCCATATTTCTACACAGAAAACCTAATATTTATTCGTTACAAAGAAAAGACAAAATTAAACAAACTAAAAATTATTTAAAATTATATATTAAATTGTGATCTTAATATCTGAGAATAAAAATCATTTGTTGAATGTAAATATTTTTCTAATATTCACACAAGCTATTAACCTAATTGACAGACCTAATATTTTTTATAAAATAAATTAACATATTTATTTCTCTGTAAAAGTTTTTGATATATGTAAATACAAGTAACAATAAGGAATTAATGCGGCATTAGGAGGAAACCGTGACTTGACCACATCAGTCCGTCGTCTAGACAAAGGCCTTATCCACCTATCAAACGCAATTTAAGTATGCGTCAATATGCCTGTGTCACCTAAAATACGCCCTACAAACCCCTCCCTACCCCCGCCCTGTCTATTTAGAACCAGAAACGAGATAAGCACAAAGAGGAATACCCAAGATAAAAGATGCCAGCTGAAATTATAGCAGATGACCTTGTGAACGCCGCACGCCTTTTTTTGATACAGTAAAAACTAGCAAAATAGACCGATTTGGCTAAGAACATATGATCATGTAAATTACATAAAATTGTTCCGAAATGTTCGAAATAGAAAAAAGAAACCATTCAAGAACTGGATTAAAAAAAAAGGTATTTAAATTGTATTATTGTTTATTCTGGTTTAAATCGGTGAATGAAATGCTGAGTGCGTATTATTTTTTTGCACTCTCTCTGTATTCAAATGCTCTCACTACCTATTTATTTTGCTCTATTTTCCTAACAATTTTGGCGAATGAAATCGTTTCCTACTTTTCGGCTCTTGGCCAATTCGCCGTGTCTCTATATTATTGCAATCGTCACTAGACAGCGGCATTCTTTGTCTTGACCCCTTTAAATCCCCCGCCCCGCCAATCAACGCCTCGTGCGCGTGACAAGGAAAAAATAACATTAAAACAAAAACAGAGGAAAGCAGTCAAAATAAAAATAAAGATACATTTTTGGCAAGACTATTAAGCGGAAAACGTATTTTGAAAATCAAAATTATTGGGAAGTCTTTGGGGCACAACAAGTGCAAGCGAAAACAAATTGAACAATGAAAATTACGCATTAATTTTCGCATTTTACTCTATGCGAAAGCAAAAGGAAAAATATATTTATGTTGTTACAGCGACGCGTTATCGTCGATTCCATTTTATTGGCTACTGAACTTTTCGCTTTTACACCCGGGGTAATATTGATCATCAGCAGCTGTTTTCTTCTTTTCCGCGTTCTGATTAAGGCTTTGACAGCCATGAATCATCTTGGTGTCCGTGTAAATTAAAAACTGAGCTAATATCGGAAGAACATGGAAAAATAATATCAAGGAAAATCTACACAACTTGATTATTATATGTTTTAGAAAGATAAAGTGTTTACTTTTTTGATAAAACTTTAAACTTCGGGGAAAATTTCATTTATTAATATTTTCTTGGGAGCACATTTTATGTCTTATCCATTATAAAAATTACCAATCACATTATTTTAGATTCCGATAACTGACATTTATGTATGTTAAAGGTTGCCTGAAATAGGTCTTATAAAAGTGCTTATAGTTATTTAACTGAGTTATTTAGTATTAGAATTTTTCTTATACTTAAACCCTTCTAATCAACTTAAATATTATTATATTATTATTAATACTTCTAGTTTAACTGAGGAGGATACCTTGAAAATTACTTTATTTTAGCCCAGTGTCATACGAATTACTCATTCTGTTGTATCACCGATTTTCCTTTTATTTTTCCCTCTCTCTTTCTGTATATCTTCCTTTTAGCCATTATTTAACCTTGTTAACTCAGACCCGAAGCCGAAAAAGCTTTAAACGAAATGAAAAGTCAATCTGACAATAGAAGAGGGCGGCCTGTGTGGCACAAAAAACCAGCGGCACGTGAATTGTGGGCGGACCAAAAGGGTAAAGGAGTGGCAGGGGGTCAGCGGATATGGTAGCAGTAGGAAAAATCAATCAATTGTGTTCAGGTCGCTCGACATTATGCTATAATGTACATATGTGACCCCGCAATTATTGGTTGACTAGCCGCCTTATTGCTGCGAAGAAAAACGTAAATTCAGTCAAGAAATTGAACTAAATGATGGGAAATTATTTACTTCCTAAATGTTTTATTTTATTTGAGTATGCTAAGTAGGTAAGGGTTGACGTCATAAGGCTTTTTTATTGGGTTTACAAACATGTAAGCATTATTCAAAAGCTTTTTTTCGAAATTTTAATAAGACACTTTTATATTCAGAATTTACAAGAATCAAAAGGCAAGGCTTATGAATATTTATTGATAGATAACATGTCTAATTCCACGGTAAATAATTTACTTTGCAATAAAAAACCATTAAAAACGCAAGCTTGTTATTCACTTAAGTATTAATCCGACATTCTCCAATATGCACTCAAGCACTAATCTAGTATTTATTTTAGCCCTAACCCATAACAAACTTGTAGATTTTGACACATGGATGTAATTCATATCTAAGCAAGATTGTTTGTAAACAATACATTAATATTGCAAAATTTAGCATTTGCTATTCTACTTCAACAAGTATTTCCACAAACATGCATTCTCCCCAGAAATTCCTGTTTATTTTTCTACTTAAATTCGATTCACTTGCCAAGACTCACAGAAAATCCCCAAAAACAGAAAAGTTCCCCCGCAGAGAATACGAATGAATAGCAAAACAAATACGCTAAGAGTCTGAATGGAAAGGGTCAAGTTAATTTATGTTTTATAATTGATATAAATTACCTTGAGCCAAAAAAACAAAAATAAGAAATCTCACTTCCACAAAAAAGTGAAAATAAATTTCTTTTTAATTTGCTGTCTGTTCCTGACTTGTTTCGCGAATTGGGGAAATGTAAAACAACAATTTCCCAAGGTATTTATTGTTTTTGAACATTTCACATATTCACATATTTGTTCTCGTATTCAAAAGGAGAGTGAGTGGAAACACCTTGAGCCCAGTTTACCGCTATGCACAAATGTCAAGCTAAAACGGCCTAAACACTGCTATTAAATTAAGGCAACAGCACGAACAAACAACAAAAATTGTTCGTTTCCGTGTAATAAACAATAAACAACTTTCCATTGTTGTTGCCAAGCCACTATTACTGTCTTTTTGTTGGGTTTTGTGTGAATTGTTAGTTGGTCTTTCGCTTTGCGATCAATTTTCAGTCTTGACCGTTCGCTTTATCTATCTCCCCCCTCTGAACAACACAAGCATATTTTATTATAATTTTGACATTGAACGAGTTCAATGTCGATGATATGCAAGTAGACAGTCCGAGCCTCAAGTTCAGCCGACTTCAGACTTGGTCATCACACTCCAATATAATTCAATTTGGGATGCCGTTCGACCGCTCGACCATTCAACTGAATACTGACCGTGTACGGTTCGAAATTCGGTATTCGGGGCCCGGCATTCAAATCAGTCAAACTCAAATTATTTGGTTTATTTGTTAGCTAAGCCGCGACTGCGCTGTCGGCTCAAGGGTGACAGAAGACAGAGCTTTTAAATTTAAAGCCATAAAGCGGGAACCAGGGGAAAAATGACCAGTAGCCGATAAAGCTGCCGAAACAGAAGCCCAGAAGAGCATTAAAAAATGGCAGGAACAACTGAAATAGTGTCAATAACACAGTGAATTTGAAACAACATTTTTTTACTTTTTTTTAATAAACCTAATTGAAAAAGTTGCTTTATATCTTAATTTTTTATTTAATCAACCAATTAGAAATCTATGAACATATTAACAGGATATGGTGAATATGTTTAAAAGTAACATATTTTAATTGAGTTAAGATAAGTTAGAATGTGGTCTTATAATATTATATCATATCATAATCATATTCAGCATTCTCAGATAAATCCCTTTGAACTGAATTCGATTGGATTTGCATGGATTGCTTCGTTCTCAACCAAATTTGAACATCAACGTTATATTTCTTTTAGTGCAAAAGTCTGAAAACGTCAATATCAGACTGCGCAGCCGCAGCATCATTATAAAATCTTGAGGTCAACGGTGCTTTTAACGGAGCATCTCTGAGGTGAGGAACATAAAACTGGTTCGATAAGAGGGTTCACATTAGAGCCCTGCCGGCAGTGTCAGGGCCAAGGTTATTTGAATGTCTCAGGGTGTTTGGGTATATGGAAAAAAACTAATTAATAAAATGAAGCGTGGAAAATTTAAGAAGGCGCCCATAGATTTCGATTAAAATTAGGCTCTTATCATTACACCTACGTTCGTATATCGATGAGACTATTCTGTTATCAGTACACAAACACTTGTATATCGATGAGATTATTTTCATTTAGTTTTTGTAGGGAGATAGTACTCCTAAGGGAGCTCGCTTTTCGCTTGCCAAACATAAACAAACCCCACAGATGGGATTGAATTCGGAAGATAAGAGAACGCCAAAACAAACACTGCATAAACTCTTCCTCATCTTTGTTGTCGGCAGCGGCTGCTTTCCTTTCAGATTTATGATTATATGAGTATTTAATAAATATTTTTATTGGATCCCCACGCGGGAATCGGACTTTCTTTCGTGTCGTTGTTTTAGTTAATCGTGCGATGAACTTGACAACTTGGATGGATCGTAGAACAAAACAGTGTAGCAAAAAATAACAAATACATATAATGTGGTGCTTCAGAGAGGTCGGAATGTCAATGCCCTACTGATTTACGGGGATATTGGTTTTTACAACATTTAAACGCTTTTACGGAGGTAATTAAACTTTCATGATTTATGTAAAAAAATGAGTATGGAAAACAAAGAAGCAAAATATTAATAATTTACTAGAACAAATAAGTCAACCAACAAAATCACCAACTCTTTGTCTTTCATTCTCCTTGTAGAGTTTTGTTGGCATTGTAAATAGTTAAGATGGGCGATAAAAATGCACTGAGCGAAAAAATAATTGACCACGATTGTCTGCGTTTCTAGGTTGTTCAATTCACAGTCATGGTTAATTACGCGGGTTGTTAAACTTCAAATCCGGATGTCACCTTCACGGAAATATAATTGCTTTTTGAATGATTATTTGTCTTTATTCTCTGTTTCGTTGTTTTACGCTGATACATATTTGGTTTGGCCAAAAGAGGTCAGAGAATTTTACGACACTTCAGAACGGCTGGCAGTTTTCATTATTGATTTCTGAATGCTTCCTTCTAGACAGCTTAGTATAGATTTTGTTTTACCAATTATACTAGGTTCAGATCAGTAGCTTATTTACTTTAACAATTGTTAAGCTTTCGTTATGAATACATTAGGTTTTAAATATTGTTTACTTATTTAAAGCTTCACATAACGAACCGCTATGATGCAACAACTATTCCAAGTCAAATATATAAAAATAACCATTTAGAGCCGGCCAGATGTTTAGCTTAATTAAGAAGTTCTACTCAAGTATATGGCAACTTGTTTTAGCACTTCCTAATGCCAAGTTTTCCTCTATATACTCGATTGCATAATGGCCAAAAGCTCGCCAAAAGTTGCAAAACCATTCTTGGATTTCAAATATGGACAGACGGGTCGAAACGAAGTTTCTGGATTGCCAAACAGTCACTGAGGCATTCTAATCGAGTTTCTCCCAGTGCAGAGACCAAAACAAAAGCCCTCAAATTAAATTCAAGAGTACAGAGAAGCAAAATATTCAGGGTTCTCTAGTGGGGAACAAAACGCACGACGATAAAGCCAATGAACGCTTGTATTATATACAGACAGACAACAGAACACGCATCGAGTTTAAACTTGGGCTTGTATCTACGTACATTTGCCGCTCTTCAGCATCAATTGTATTGTTATCTTTGTTGCTGTTAATTGCCCATCCTAGTTCGGGGTTTGTTGTTGCCCAGACGGTTCGTATATATTATGTACAAGATCAAATAAATATACAGCTGCTGTCAAAGTTTGAGTATAAATATTTAGGAAGGAAAAAGGCTGAAATACATTTCTAACATTTGTTGTACACATTTTTTAAGTTGGATCTCTGAGGATACTAAGTGTTTGATTAAAGGCAAATATAGATTTTAAAACTTAATAAACATAACAAAGAAAAGAGGTTATAAATCAAGAAATAAACCTGTGGGTTTTAATTGTATTTTTATATTTAAGAGTATTTGATATAAATACTCAAATACTTTTTAAAAAACAAAGGATTTTATCAATTTTACCATAACTTTAATGAACTATAACAGAAATATTTGATTTTTATTTCTAATCCCCGGAAACACCGAAATTTTTCTTCGAGTGCGTCTGTTTATGTACTCGATGATGTGGGTAAATATTCTCGTACTTACAGAGACCAATGGCCACAAAGCCAGCGGATGACAAAGACCACATCCACAGAGAATCGGAGTCAAAGCAAACCAGCAAGATTGGCTCTGACCTTACACACACCATTGGAAACTAATAATCAAGAAGCAGTTAAATGGCAAGCAAGTAGAAAAACAAAAATAAAAGAAGCAGGTCCCCAAGCTTAAATCCGAAGCTTTAACTCCGCTCGGCTCAAACAATATCGAAAAAAAAAAGACAAGAAAAAACGCAGACAACATTTTCGCATTTTGAGGTTACTCAAACAAACCTCAAACGAAACGGCAAACGAGTAAATTGCAAGGCACAAGAATCAACCTCAACCCCAAAAAAAGAAACAGCTGTTGACCAACTAAAAATTCACTTTTTCGGTTTTTGCATAAAGCCAACTAAAAAACGAATAGCGCTTAGAGGAAAACCAATAACAAAGTGTACATCGAATTATCTTGATTGTTATGCCTTGGCAAATGTTTTGAAAACGCTCGAAAAACGCTGGCTGATTGAAGCGTTTCTTTGAAAAAACGTTGTCTTGATTTCGAATGGTCTTTTCGAGCTTTGTTTTGCATGTAATTAAAAAGGTCACGAAATAAATTCTACTTTAAATTTAATGAAAATAATTAATCAGTTTTGGTTAATAGCTTACCTCTCAAGGCTAATCAATAGTGACCAATTTTATTAAATGGAATAGTTAATGGGTACTTGAAAAAGATAGACGAGAGCACTACTAGTAATAGGGAAGTTTAAATTGAAAACTTGTTTTATTTCAAATATACACGCATTTTTTATTTGTAGCTTTTTTTAAAGTAGCTCAAATTCTATCGCAGTAAATTTGCAATTTTGGTTAAAATTCAGATAAGAATTCAAGAGCATTGAACTCTGGCGCTGTAGGGTGAACATTAATTTAATTTAATTTAAACCTGTTTCAGTAGAAATTAGTCATTGAACCTTAGATTTGTTCTTAATTAAAAACTGGCTCAAAGGTTAGAGTTTATAAAGCTTGTTGAAATGCAATAAGGCCCATAACAATTTAAATGCTTTTAAACCGGACTTGTACCTTTTAAACATTGAAAGTTGCTTATACATATAAGAGATGCAAAACTGGCACGTGCCAAGAAAAGTTCAATAAAAATGGATTATAGTTATAAATTGCATCCGGAGATGTATTTCTGACATATCAGAAATATACAACAATGTATTTATATTCATTTAGCTTGTTTGTATTATATTATGATAAAATTGCGTTAGATAATTATTTTCAGAGCCTCAACATAGTTAAATAAATTTCATTCTTTAGGTATACATTCCTTAAAAACTTTGTTTTCATTTTACCTGTTTTACCAACGAGTTTCCATAAAGTTTCTAAAAAGTTTAAAAAGTTATCTAGCGATCTTCGGAGTTGGTCTAGTTCCCCTTATCCACCCTCAACCTCATCAATCATTCGATCTGGCCCCAAATCACGTAGAGCTAAGAAAACCCATCAAAGTGAAGAAAAAACCAAAACGAAGAGGAAAAGGAGAAGGAGAACCGAAAAAGAGAAGAAGCAGCGGTGGAAGAACGAAGAAATATTTTGTTGTGTGTACTCAACTTCAAGTGGCACTTCAACTTCGTGTACGCCGTCCAACTCTTCGGTGAGGTGTTTTATTTTTTTGCTTTGAGCAGGGGAGTCGTTGGGGTGGCGAAGGGGGCATTTTCTTATTTTTGGAACAAACATAAACAACGGCTAGCAAGAAAAACCAGTTCTATGGGGCGAAGGCTAGAACATGTTGCACGTCGTACCGCCAAGCAGGTTGCCTCGCAGCCTCTCCCTCATTCGCATTTGGAGCATTGAGTGCAGCAGCCCATACACAAAAAGCTATTTCGGGGCATTCTTCAGCACATATGTATTTTGTCTTTTGTATTTACATTATAGTTATGTACTCCATTTGCAGGGGACAACTCATGCCCGTCCTCCCCTCGCTCCGAATCAAAAACTCACACCCCTTGAATGACACACTTCCAGGGTCGAGCCCCGTCTGTCAGGAAGTTTGATGAAGCCAACAATACCCAAAAACGAACAGGAATATCAAGCTTCTGATACACTGAACAGAAAAGATAAAAATACTATTTTTTTCAATAAAATATTTTTTTTTTTTGGGGACTGTCTTGTTAATTAATTATTTTTGTACATTATTATTTACTAAACCTCTCATTTGTACCTTATCGGTAAAATTGAAAAAAATAAACTTCTGAGTTAATATAATTTAATTGCATTTTTATTGCATAAAACAGTTTTAAGGGCATTATTATTTCCTGTTTAGTAAAACCAATTTCTACAGCAGATGGTCATTTGGTTGACCACTGAAAATGGTTGAATTGAATGGTAGGTCTTAAGAGTATACACGTGACTTAAGTGTTTATTTCTCCCTGTGTAGAGGGTCGAGCCTTCCGAATCGGTGTGATTGAACGCTTTCAAGGATAATTGTCAACAGCAGCGGCTTCAGGAGGAAGCCGAAAAGCAAGAAAACAAAGCCGGTGGAATGGCTCTTTGTTCTCTCCGATCAGCATAATAATAATTTCAATAAGCAAAGTGCGTTCGCTTGTAGGCGTTGCTGGGGGCATAATCGGTATAAAAGAAAAAGAGGGGTGTACAAACGGAGAAAGAGACGGAGCGAACTGCTCCAGCAAGTGACAATCGCGGAAGTAAACTGCTGCTGACGACGTGATTTCAGTTGTTAAAATTCGTTGTCGTTATTAACGTGTTCCACAGCAACGTGGCCCAAATGCAAAAACAACACTCAAATTAAATGGTTAAAAATACTTGCTACGCATTTGGAGCAGTAATCGGCAAGAGCCACAAAAACAACACAAATAATAACAAAAAGTGAGTGTCTGAGCCGATAAGATAAGGCCGCCAAAGGAAATGAATCAAGCTAAGGGGAAAATGTGAAATCCAAGGCAAAGAAAATCAAACAAAAACAAAGGAAAGGCGTGCTAGATTAATTCTATGTTTATCTTGAAACATATTCTTTTTTTACTCTTCCCAATGAGAGTAATACCAGCTTATTTATTAATAAATTAGATTAAAATTGATCAATTTATGTTCGACGCTTGCCCTTTAGCATGAATAATCAAACTTCGAACTGATAATTTAATTTATTCTATCACCTGTTTTTAATAATTGCTTATTTGATTTTTGTTTAATGTACAAATTCTTTGCTTGATATGTTATCAGTCTATTTGTTTGCCATTTCATGTACAAATAAATGTGTTGTATTAATTATTTCATATAATATAATTGTTCTGCCAACAACTTCCTTTTAAAATATTTTTTTCAGTGGTAAATATAAAAAATGTTTAATTGTATTTATTTTATTTACTAAACACAAATTTGTAATATTAAGGACATAAATAATGACTTTCCACTAAATTTCACTTGGCAAAATAGCATTATATAATGCGAATAATTCCAGTTTACGAATACGGCCTTCGGTTTATCTAATTGCTAAGTCACCAAGAAGTTTTTTTAATTGCTAAGACATAAAATATGCATAGTTCATAGCCGTCTGGCAGGAAAGTGTTTTTCGAAAGAGAATTATTCCAGTTAATTTACATGTCCCTCGGCTGAACCAATTTCCATGTCACGTATAATTTGCTGAAACGCGAGGCCCAAGCACATACAAAATATGGCTGTGCTAAACTTAGAATCAAACACACACTAGTGGGACTTGCACAATCGTACTAAATAATAAACACCCACGAGTATGAAACAATGCAAAAACGGGGGCCAAGTGAGGCTTCAATGCAACAGCGCCAATTGCAGCCAGTTTGTGTTTCTATTTAATTTCTGTTTCTATGGCGGTGTGTGCCAATGTCAAGCTGCCTCTTCGGATGCCAGGCCGAACCGAAGCTTAAGCCCAATCCCAAGAACTTTGGTTATGCAAAGACTCTTGCAGTCGCAAAAGTTTCCGATCCGAAACGCCCACAATCGCCCAGGCGAACATATGTATTTGTTATTGTCTTGCGTCAAGACAAGACATTCAGCTAATTTTTAGCCACAAAATTGCTTTAAGCCACTAAAAAAAGGTTTCTTATCCCAATACTGGGATCTTTTTGATGAATATTTTTTCTTTCACTATGCTTAAAAATTATTTTGAATTTGATTTAGTTTTTAAGCCTGGCTTATGCTTTTGTTAGTTTTTATTTTACAAGCTCTACTTTTTTGTTATGTTGGGAAAAAAATACATATTTTTGTTATCCATATAAACAAAGTAAAATTAATTACAATAGTACCTTTAAATTAAATTTTCCAATAAAAATGTTACTTAGCTATGGAATAAAGAAAACAAAAATTCAAAATCAAAAATCTCTCCCGTAAAAATATAACATTTTACTTTGAAAATGTGTATATTTTTGTATGTTTTTATTTATTAGTTTCGCACATTCCCCAAAATGTTGCTTCTTTCTAGCCAGATTTAGGTATCTGGCCCAACAGCACCGTTGGAGAACATGCGCGTGTTCGGCTTAGTAGAGAGCGCTTGTGTGTGCGTGTGTGTGAGTGAGCGAGAGAATTTTATTGATTAGTCACAAGGCTAAATAAACTACCGAGTTTGGTGAGCAGCTGAGATTTCTAACAACAATCAAAATAAGAATATCGCAACTTTCCAATTGGACAGCCGAGTGCAGGTGGAGTGTTAATTCCCGAAACAAAACTCACCTTTAATTGCGCCAAATTGTTGTCCCTCGCTGCGTTGAAAACAATGAATTTGTAATCCATTTTGTGATTCAATTAAATGGCATAAATGCCGCAGAAAGTCGCTCGCTGAAAATTAATTATTTTCCTTATTGTTTGGCGGTGAAAAATATTATTTTGTTATTTCGCTTTGTTTCTTTCTCCGCCTTCGTCAAGTGAGAGGAGAGCGAGAGAGATGGAGAGCGTGTGGGAGAGCGTCGAGATTCTTGAGGATGCTGTTGTTGTTGTTTTTTTGTCTGCCTTTTTTTCTAGTAATTTATTTTGATGTGTGGTCGATTTTCTGCACAAAAGAAGAACTTTCCAACCGAGCGAATATATAATATGTAACGATTGCGTTTTCGCCGTACTTTTTATTGCTTCCGTGTCTTCCTGGCAATCGAATTACCTATCTTTTAGCGCACTTTTCATTCGCCTTTATATTTTGGTTTGCGTTTGCCCTCAGGAAGACGAAAATTTCTTTCTTTTACTGCGTTTCGATGTTGATTCCGGGTCGTTGGATATCTTAATTCTTGCTCTCTAGGGCGGTTACTAGAGCATTAAACACACTTTTTCCGATTCGATTCGTTGCGATTCCACACTATTCAGCACAAACTTAAATCCCTTTCCGAGTTTTTCGAAAACTCGTCCGACAGCCAGGAAAGCAGATCGATGGTCTGTGAAACTCTTTGAAATCGCTCACGAAGAGGCGCGCTGTTTGAACCGTCCCGCCCGCGATTTTGCGACAAATTAAATTCCAAATAATTGTCAAATAGTCAGTGTGGCCGCGTAGCAGTAAGAAAAATATACCTTTTAAATCACTTACACATTTTTTTAATACCATAAATATACCACACAGTTTTCGATTTGTTTTTGATTAGGGGAATTCCTTAAGCCAGGGGTGCATTTTATTAATGAACTTTTGAATTGCTCATTTTTTATTTGCAATTCATTGTATGAAAGCAAGCATTAACTTTTATATGAGCGAATAATTATTTACATGTCATTACATGTTTATTATTTACCAAAAATAAAAATAAATAATAATTTGGTAATACGACGGATTAACAGTTTAGCAATTTACAACCCAGTGCTCTACTCTATTTGCACAGGGGCTTCCGTTAAAAATGGCTAGTTGTTATTGAAAATATGTCAAAAATAAGTGTGTGCCTTGTTTAAAAACTGTAATAAATCATAGAATCAAAACCCCTTAAAATTTAGAAACTTCTTATGGTATTCTATGCAAGAACACATGGCTTTTTGGAGACCGTTTGTCCGGGTTTGCTTATTTTCTATATTCATATCAAAATCAATAACCAAATAACGTTTTCCCACAACAATGAAAGAAGACTTGCTAAGTGTAAACGGTATTTTTCGCTTTAATCCCAATATTTACAGCTCGTGTAAATAAGCTATTATAGTCAGTTTCGTAGCGAGCAGCAATAGACAGCAAGCCCTTACGGCGGATTGCAATGGAACAAAGATATTTAAATTATTTGCTAGCTCTCTTAACTGTTTTTATCCATTTTTGCGGCTTATTGGTTTTATTTCTGCTTTATTTCGAATAATTTACAACCTACTCAGCTTACGGAAATACTATTAAGTTTAAAATTTACGATAAAACACATTTTATCAAATTTGTTATTTCAAAAGCTGAACTACTACAGCCAGAAAAGATATTTATATACCCTTGCGGCAATTAAAACGTGTATTATTCTGTAGAACGACTTTATCTTGACGAACGAGAACATTTTTGGAGTTGCTATATAGATTAACCAATTCTTTTTTTCGATTATTCTAATGGAAGTTATATTATATAATGATCCATTTTTAAAACTGAAATCGTTAAAAGATTTTAGCCCTATATAGTTTTACACCCTTTCTTTTATTCGTTTACAGCTATTCAAATTGAAACTAAAACATTATATATGTATATCCTAAAACTATAGAAAATAATTTCATCGGTTTTGTATAGAAACAATGGCATACATCGATCATGAGCATTTTTATTTTACTTTGGTTTATTTATTGAATTTATTCCATACAATTTCATATGCATTTTTGTTTTTGCTTTCTCATTAAATCATAAACAGTTACATTGTTTTACATTGTACATTTGATTATGTTTTACTTAATATGTATTATTATTTTAGTTCATATTTGTATATTTCTTGTTTGTATATAGTTTATATGGTTATGTTAATAATGCATATGTGTGTGCTTGTTTCAACAGAAAATTTTCAACAAAATGAAAACAATTGTTCATCGATTAGTTATATATTAATCGGATTATTCTTGATTTTCTGCTTCCCTTGATTAATAATTAATTGTATTCAATAATTAGTTAAAGCTACAACTTAGTGCGTGTTCTTGTACTTCACCAACAACTACAACAAAAGGTATGACACATAAACAATAACAAAAAAGTTGATCGTTTTTAAACAACAACGAATATATAAAATAATCATGTTAAAACATTTGTTGTTAAACAAAGAAAATGTAAAAGTCTATTTTCAATAATTATTTTTTTTTCTTTTCCTTTTACCATTTTTTTATATCACAAGTTAAAATTTTGATTATTGTTTGGTCAATTTTATTATAATATTTATAGTACTTGTATATATATGATATTAGGTATGTGTGTAAATTATTTACATAAGAAAATATACTAATACCATAATTTAATAAACATATTTCCGTTAGTTTCTCATATAAATTGGTCTAGATAATCAAGTCATGGTGTTCCATTAAATTGGTTTCAAGTTTTTGGGGTATAGGATTGGTTCGGGTTCTGGTTTCAAGGGTTTGGTATACAGAGCAGTACTAACGATTCGAGAGTGATATTTGTATAAATATAGTTAAAATAGTTGATTTTTAGGAGATTACATAGAAATTCGAGTTAGTTGCATGCGCTATGTTGAGAGATTTTTTTGTTTGTTTAGAATTATAAATCGTTTTTATATTTAAGAAATATTTTATTTGAAGATCGTAGCGATATGGTGGCCTTCACTAAGCGGTAAGGGATATATTTTTCGATATGGTACATAGGATTATATAGAGAGAAAGTGGAAAAAAATTAAATTTTGTAAGGCACACAAAAATATTTTTTTTAAAGACCTCACATAAAAAAGGTAATATATTAAAGTAACCCCTTTCAGCTTAAACTGAACAATACAAATTGAAATTATTTTTCAATTAACCTACAATAGGTTTATTACTATTTCCAATATTGGAAAATGATCTGATTGGTTGGCTTTTTAATTAAAAAAAGAGTCTTTAATAAAAAGGAAATAATAAATGCCTAGAAAACACAAAAAACATGTCTACTTATACTTCTTTGGAAGGCTCAAATCCTACAAATTGAGATATGTACTAGGCCTTAACCCAACTTTAGTTCCTTCTCACAATACGATGCGATATGTAATTTGGTAAATTCTATCCCTATCACCAACTAGTACAATCCACCATCACGTCTACGATCTCCTCGTTTGAGCTTCCACATTCCAGTTTCGATATTAGTCGCAGGTGAGTATTAAGCGTGGCTAAGTCTACAGAACCATCAGACCATCGACTCTCTGACGCGGCCCTTAACCTGTAAATTAGTTTCGAGAGACACTGTATTTTAGGACATACTCGTATTTGTGGGTGCATATGCTTGGGGTTTAATGCACAAATCTAGACGTAGGTGGTGTAGGGGGATTTACACATAGACAGACGAGCGTGCGATATGTCGGGATTGGATGGGCTGCCATCTGGGTCTCCACTTCCGTTTTCCGTTGCTGCAGCTCCGTTTGCTTCTCCCTCCGTCTCTCTGGGTTATGGAGAAAATACGCGCAGGGATCGCAACAGAGTGGCCAGGACATTGGCCAGACACTCGGCCTGCAGGGCCAATTGTCCTGCCCCAATGGGGCCGATCTCCACGCCCAC
Source organism: Drosophila fuyamai (assembly GCA_018153365.1). NCBI lineage: Eukaryota > Metazoa > Arthropoda > Insecta > Diptera > Drosophilidae > Drosophila > Drosophila fuyamai. The sequence continues at coordinate 4,558,623 of JAECXW010000116.1, read as the reverse complement.
CAGCTCCCTGAAACTGCTGGCCACATCGTGCACCTTGAGCACTATATTCCGCGTTTGCAGCGGAGCCGAAGTGTGTCTGGTCATATCCTGGGCCAGCTCGGTGATCCTTCGGATCGCCGTCAGGCAGGAGGTCAGGTGCTCGGGCAACGTTATCAGTGTCATGTCCGACATGGAGGCCACCAGAAATTTGCTAGCGGTCACCAGGGCCAAGGTCTGCTCGGTTAGCTCGTTCCTGGCCCGCTGGAACTTCTCCTCGTCGATGGAGGTGCCTCCTCCCGCCGCCTGGGCCACCGAACACTGGGCGGCCACCTGGTCCAACTTGATCAGCAGTCCGGCCATGGCCACGTCCGTTTTGCCCAACAGCGCCTCGCCATCAATTAGGTGACCATTCTTGATGAACAACTTCTCGCCATGCAACTGTTGCGGTTTCTTGGGGAGCATGGGGAGGGTTCCATTGGTCTGGTTCAAGTGGGGCAGACGAACGGTGGCCGGTATGGGTGGTGAGTAGTGGGCAGGTGGTGCAGATCCGGGTGATGAAGTGGTTGGAGAAGGATTCACCCCGTTCTGGGGACGCGGGCGATTTGCGATTGGCGGCAGCGGGGGTTTCTTGGGGCCACTCACCAGGTTTGTGGGATTGCTCTGGCTGCCGTCCGGCGTGGGACTTCCCCTCGGCGGCAGTTGTGGGGGACAGGCGAGTTCCCGCCGCTCCTGCGGCTGCATCACTGGGCTACCCGCAATCCTAACCTGTTTTTTGGGCGAGTAACGTTGCAGGAGCTCCGCACTTTTCGGTGGTCTCGCCGGCGGAGGCGACAGCTGCTCCGAGGTGGGTGTCCTGGGCGGTGGTTGCAATTCCTCTGGATCCGACAGCTCCTCCTTTTTGCTGGTCGGACAGCAGCTGAACTTGCTCTTCCTCTCCACGGTGGCATATTCAATTACGTGGGGCGGGTTACTACTGCTGCCATTGTTTCCATTGGCCACCGATTGGAAGAACTCCCTCTTCGCCTGAACCGAATTGCTGTACAGGCACTCCGTTTCCATGGTCACGGGCACATTCACCGCTTGCTGCTGCTCCAGATTCGGGGGTGGTGGTATTATAAAGGACATAATCTCCTCGGGTGTGAGCTCCTTGGCGGGTGTGGCCTTCTGGGTGGGTGGTGCCACCATTATCTGCTGCAGGAAACTGTCCAGCTCCTCGGCCTTGCCCTCGAATCCTTTGGGGGGAGCCGCATTCATCAGGGACAGGGAGTCCAGCTCATCGGGCGTCTGAGGTGGCGGAATGGCACGTAGATCAATTAGATCCGTATCGGTTTCTATGAAGGTGTCCTCCCTCACTTCGAAACCATAAATCTCGGATAGCTGGCGGGCAGCCACATCTGTGTCCGCGTCTGCCGCATTGCTAATCTCCTTCAGCTGCTGCAAATACTCCCGAAGGTTGTAGTCCTTGGTCTCGGCACCGAAATGCGTGCCGTCGGGACTGTGCAGCCCGAAACTGCTCCTCTGGGAGAGCTGCTGTTTGGCTGCTCCCGTTGCTTGGCCCGTTCCCATTGATCCTGCTGCCTGGAGCAGCATCATCTGCGGCCTCCTGGACGTCGGCGATTGAGCCGGCGAGGCAACCGACTCCGAATCACTCTCGCTCTGCGAGAAATCCGTTCCCAAGGCCTGCAAATCACTCAACAGCTGACTGAAGCCATTGAGCTTCCTCTGAGGTCTCGGACTGGAGGTGCTGCACAGACTGGGTTTCCGCTTGGGCGTGGCTGGGGTCGCAGGGGCGGATGTGGAAACTGGAGCGGTTTCTGGAATGGCATTCAATCCTTGGGTTATGCCACTCAGTTCGTGGTTGATCGTCTCCGCCAGTAGTGTGAGCGAATCACTGTGTTTCAGAGGATGTCCTGCCGGAATGGCCACTCCTGGACCCAAAATTAGTCCACCCTGCGATTCCTCTGTCGAGGAAACCTTACTGCTGTTGAGACTATCGCAATCCGAGTCGAATTCCAGCATGGCCACGCCTCCTCCGCCTCCGCCTCCACCTCCGCACCCACCGCCCTGCTCCTGTTCACTCAAATATTGCTCGGAGGTCTGGACCAGATGCTGCAGCTCCTGCACCCTCCTCAAGACCTGCTCGTTCTTGGCCTCCAACTTTTGGCTGCCCGAGTGACTGCGTCCTTCGCAGTAGTTGCTGCCACTGCTATCGCTCAGACCCGAATCCTTGGCCGCCTCCTCCAACAGCTCGGTGGCCATCACACTGTGCAGATCCAGATCCATGGCGTAGGGCAGCGACGGAGGTGCCTGCACGGAGGACTGCTGCTGGAGCTGACCCCGTTGGACCAGCGGATGGTAGGGCGGCGCCATCAGGAAGTTGACGCTGTGCGCTCGAGTGTGGAAGGGGAGCAGGTAGCTCCATCCCGCCGGCAGCACCGTGTGCTGGGACAGAAAGCCGGGCGAATTGTCCTCGTCATTGGGATCCCGTTCTCGCAGGATATTCAGCATGTTACCTGCAGTCGGAGGTTAATATCAACATTTCTAAATGTAAAACCCTAAAACACCCACCTGTCAGCAGTCGATAATAGCCGCCGAGGACCAGACTGAACTCGCAGCCATCCCGATCCTCCATGATGAACTTTACAGCTCGATCGCCCAGCATGAATATGGATACGCTGCAGGTCACATCGTCCTCGCGATTGACCACCACATGGGTGAAGTCCTCGATGGCGGAAATGGGTTGGGGCTGCTTGAAAACCGAGGTAAGTTATAGAAGATTCCCAGACACAAGAGATTCGGGGTTTACTCACCACCGAATTGCGGGCACTGGATATCTGGCTGAGTCCAAAACGCGGACTCACCAGCAGGACGCGCTCGACGCCCTCTCTTTGGTTTGTGCTGAAACATTTGGCTCCATAACTTGGTAAGCTAGCGATTATATCTAGATAATGCAGTTTGGCCTGAAAGCGACAGGGATTTTAATAATTTACTATGATCACTGTTTCTTTTTATTTAATTGGTTTCATTTTATCTATCCGTTGGCTAAACATATAATTAAGATATAGATCTCCTTTACTATATGAAATTCATATAAATGTAACGAAACAACCGAAAATGTAATAGTAAAAAAAAAATTGTATTGGAAAATCTACATAACTCTAATGTGTTTAAACATATGTACATACATAAAACCCGTAAACAGTCTTTTTATAGAATATTTTATGTTTGTTAAGGCAGCAAGGACGTATAAACTTTGCTTTATTTCTCCTTAAAAAACCCAATTCTTTTCGTTTATTTAGTTAGTTAAAAATAACTTTTCCAAATTAACAAAAAAAAAGTTATGTTAATTTTGTTATTTTTTCGTTAAAATGTATAGGCTACGGCTACAAATTTTAGGGACACCCATTAAAAGCAACGCCTTTCATTTAAGTTTCTATCAAATCTTGAACTCTTTTCATCCCAAGTTAAATTTAAATGTTAATCTGTGCACTATTTTGTTCAGTTATGAATACTTTAAGCTACTTAGCCCACCTGCAGCTGTGTGAGAACCTTGCTGGAGGATCCCGTCATCTCGGCGTTGAGTTTCAGGAAGTGTGAAATCAGCCGTCGCAGCTCCTTCCGCTTCATGCCCTCGAACAGGCTCACTGGTACAAACCGCTCCAGCCCGAACTCGCGTCTGAAAGGAGTCGAGTATGAGGAATGTTTAGAGGGATGGTGTACCGGGGATTCAGCTTAACTTACTCGACCAGTTTGACGGTGAGCTTGGCGGGAGCAAAGTTGTTGGCCAGGGCGTGCTGGTGCATGTGGAGGGCGGCCAATCGGAGGGCCAACTCAGGCTGCAGCTCGGGCGCGAATCTCTCCTGGTTGACATCGTTGCAGCACTGCAAGTACAGGTAGTCCAGGGCGTGGAGATCCCGCTGGGCCAGTTCCGCCGCCGAAATGGGCACGAAGGTGATGCGGAAGAGACACCTCAGCTTGTGTGCCCCAGGACGAGCAGCAATCTGCGGCAGAAAACGGGCGGAAATTCCAAATTCAATAAAAGTTTGTCGTTCATAGTTGATTTAGTTATCCTCACCCTGGCCAGCGACTCCTGGGGATCGAGCAGGGTGAGCTTGTTCCGCTTGAGGCTCTTCACGTGCTCCAGCACCAGGCTGAAGAGCTCGCCGCAGCAGAGGCAGAGCTTGTCCAGCAGCGAGCTGACCACATCCTGCACCGTGGTGGTGGCGTCGTACTTGAAGGACTTGGTCTGCCCGTTCTCGAGGAACACCTTCAGCACATTGGCCATCGGGGGCACGCAGATGTCTCCCAGGGAGAAGGCCGAGGGCTAAAAGAAACGGGACAAATGGAAGTCACTAAAGAAAACTAGTTGAAAAACTTTCTGTTACAAATCGAATCTACTCTGGCTTTGTAAAATGTCCTAACCAAAAGGACTCTCAAACATAGTATTTGTTTGGTAACTTTTATTTTTGTGTATCGTGTTTATTTGCCTATTCATCAGCAATCCTCACAGTTCTTCATCAAACTCGAAGCCTTTTTCGCTGGTTTGACGTTGAAAGGAATTTTCCGCTTCCTTGGCCTTAAAGTTATTTATTGCCAAGGCGTAATCCTGTAGAGATGAAGTGCTTCATATCCTCTTCCGTGCTTCTGATAGATAAATCATTTTCAAATCCTGAATATTCGGCTTTGTTGCCTACATCTACATTGTTTTGTGGTTTGGTTACCACTTTGTTTTTTTTTGTAGCTCGGTTTTGCCGCCGACCTTCGTCTTGCGTTTGCAATTTGCCTTTTTCCTGGGATTGGATTGCCTAATTGATGGTTACCCTTAGATAACTTCCTTCCTAATTGCACCACTCCCTTATCGATCACTGCCTCGTAATAAAATTCGGTCAGGAACTGCAAAAAACTGCAACTTGTCGCAACTTGGGATTTTGCTTCACTTTCTTTACAAAATTCTTGGTTTTTACATTTTAAATCAATATGGGAGTATTGCCGATTAAGTTATTTAATAAAATCAATTCCACTTCCACTTGGACAACTATGATCGTATCTCGCGCATCTTAAAAATTCAATATTTGCTTAATGTAGATCTATAGCCTTATTCGTTTTTTTTTTCCTTGTATATAGACATATTCAAATTTTTATTTCAAATATATTTCTCGTAAAGAACCCAAAACATTTAAATGGAAATGTTTGTAATGATAGAAGTTTAAACTCACCGGAAACAGTGGTGCTCCATTGACGCACACACTCTCGGCGAACCTTACTCGACTAGGACGCGATCTCAGCTTGGCTCGTTTTCCCGCAGAGAGGAGTGTGGATTTCCTGCCCGGAAGGACGCAGTGCGCCATCGGCTGGCAGACGAAGAGGTTGACCTGCGACTCACAAGCTCGCACCAGCTGAATGACATGATCCCGCGGCGCATCCTTCACATCCTCCCCGTTCACCGCCAGGATCTGATCGCCCGGCTGCAGTTTTCCGATACTAGGACCACCCTCCGTCACAAATCTCACGATCACGGGCCTTTCACTGCCGGCCACGAATCCAAATCCTAGGCTGGCATTCCTTTGCAGTTGGACCTGCCGTGGTTCTGGTGGATGCTCGTCCCAGCGTATGCATTCGGGGGCCTCGTAGGTGGTCGTTTTGTTGAGGTGGCTAGTTGTGGGAAATAATCGAATTTTATAAGAGTTTATTGTTTGGTATATTATGGGAAACTCACTTGATATAATAGGAACGACCCTTGGAGTCTATGGCACGCTCCCAGCCATAGGAGAGCTCCTCGTGTTTGCTCCAATCCTCGCAGGCAGGCAGCCAACCGGCGGATTGCGTCATGTGACTGAAAATATTATGAATAAAATATTAAATTAATTAAAAATTAAAAATAATATAAGATATCAAATATTAAACCTCATTTCTAAGCTAACCCAATTTATTATCAATAAATTTATATGTTTGATAAATATGATTACACTTATGCTAGCTATAATATAAATATAAAATCATTGCTCAAATAATGAATTTTGAATGAGAATATGTCAATGAAACCCTGTTGATGATTACTAGTGCTCCGTCGGCTGTCAGCTTCGATTTGTAGTACAATATAGTGGCAAAGCGTATTGTATCTGTATTGATTACGAACCGCAGAAAAATGCAGTCTAAAAACAACAATGAAATCCAGCAGTGCCTTTTCATTAATGAATCATAATAAACATGAGGAAAGGCTTAAATCTTATATTTTTTAGACAGTTTCGCTATACTTTTTTTAAACCATTATACAAAATAAAAACAACTAAAGTTACAATTTAAATAATTACTGGTGCGTTCGAGTGTTGGATTTGCCACCTATTTCATTGGTTATTAAATGACGTCAAGCAAATAATGGAAAATAATTTTGTGTCGCATTTGTGGTTATGTTCTGTATTTGGCAAGCTTACTTATTTCAGTGCTGTCTCCTATTTATAAATCATGCAAGAGTTCGCCCACTTGCACTTGACCCTCCACCCACATTGACCCTGAACTTGCGGTCACCTCTTGGCCCACCACCTCCACTTCCTCTAGCAACCTATTTGTATCCATCCCAACCAAGCACATCAGCAAGCAAATGATTGTTTGTCCCTGTGGGTGCGCTAGAAATGCATTTCAATTGGCATTAATCAGGGCTAATTGGGTTATTTGCTCGACTTTGCAATAAACAGCAACACATAATCGGGCCGCAGAACTAAAACTAAACCTAGCCTCAATCCACTCCCTATTCAAAAGCAACTACAGGTAAACTTCTATAAAATGAACATAAATTAAGTTTAGGGATTTCGTATGACTAATTTTATTTAAGATTTTTGTCAAAACATATTATTTGTGTTGTGACTAACGCTATTAATATAAGTTTTAACCTGTCGTTACGGAATATAGTTTATAGTTTATACACATATAATTTATAATCCAAACTTCTAAGACATTTGGTTAAAAAAATCTAAATATAACTCATTTGACAAAGAGGAATAAAACAAAACTAAAATTTATATCCCGCCTTTAACTAATTCTTTTTTATCCGAAACTGAGTTTAAATTGTCAATCTAAAACAAGAATAATAAGATTGGCAGTGCAAAAAGGCAATGTTTGATTATGAAATAGTTAAATGGTATACAAGTTCTTGGTTCGCTTTAATGCAAGGCTGCTACTGCCTTCCTTTAGTTGGCCTGACTGGATTGAAGAGATTGTACACTCAACTTCTTATAGTATTAGATTCCTATAAATAAATAAATTCAAAATAAAATTCAGAACATGGGAAATTATGCAAGCTCAACTGTGGAATCCAAGCCAGCTCTCGAGCCCCATACCGAAACGCCAGCTAAATCCAATTGCGGCCCACACCAGCCACCTTGGTGGCTTCCGTTGCTGTCTTTCTTCATTTCCTGACTGCACACAATTGTGATAATTAGTTTTGCACTTTTGCACACCCTCGGAGAGCAGAGGATGGGGGCGGGAATGGGAATGGTATTGGGATCGGGTATGGGTATGGGTATGGAACCCAACCAGTGCTGTTCACTCATTCAGTCTATCGCCCCAGTGGCAGTCCCCAGTCCCCAGTCCCCCGCCCCCTCTTTCTCCAACCCGATTATGGCATTTTGTGCGCTTTCAGTTTGATGTGCAACAAAGTGTAAAATTATTTAATAGAATTCTGTGCATAATCAATTTATGTGCAGCAGAGAGCCCAGCATTCAGTAGCCCATTCAGCGTCCTCGGCCACATCCAAGCCATCTAACCGGGCCAGGACCAAGTCCGTCCGCCAGTCCGTCAATCTGGCAGTCCGTCAGTTCGTCAGTGGGCCAAGCATAGAAATGCTGAAACTTTAACTTTAAGCTAATGGCTATATAAATGTCGGACTTTCCGCTTTGTTTCATGTTCCTTTTTGTGCGTAGCCAGCGGTTTTTAAAAACCACTTACGAAAGTTTACCACAAATAATAAATGTTGCTGAAGCAAAGGTCAAAAATGGTTATTTTTATGCATACATAATTAAAGTATGTCCTCAAGCATTAGAACAACATTTACGTAGCCACCGTGAAAGTGCCTAAGCCTTTTCAGCTTTAAAGGATGCCTAATTGGCGTAGACCATAAATCATTTAAAATTTCTCGAAAGTTCTGAGAGGATTCCTAATTGGCAATGAAAATAAATCTATTTTGTTCAGCAGTAATTCAGCAGAGGTGGAAACTTTATTAACCAGCAAATTGAGTGGCACATATTGTAGTAAAGCTTGAAGGTGAAATGTTATGATCAACATAATAATCTCAATTACTATTAGTATTTCATTTTATAATTGCTGCATTTATAATCACACAACTTTTGGAATTCAAACACTATATATTTAAAAAAAATCAAAAGATATTTTTTGAATTTATTGCTTAAAATGGAATCCTAAAAAGTTACCCTGAAAATTCCTACTCACTTGCAATAGTAGAGCCTGCCCTCCTTGCCCACATGAACGCTCCAGCCGGGCTTGAGCTTCTCCTGAATGGCCTCCAAGTGTCCATCAATTTCTGGCCAATTTCCGGCCACGCCAGCAATGACACCCCCATGACTTTGACCCAGAAGTGGCCCATAGATCCCAGTGCCATTGCCAGTGACAGTCCCAATTCCTAGCTCCGTTGTTGTGAGCGGCGCCTCCGTTCCGGTGGATGTTGCAGATGTGGCTGGTGTGACTGTTGCTATTGATATGCCCGTTGTTGCTGGGATTCCGGAGGATTGGGGCTGTGGAAATCCGTTGGAACGGGTGGGCGTGGCATGGACAACGGAGCCATTTGTTGTCGGCAGTGTTGTCAATTGCGGCGATGATGTTCGTGTCAGTAGCAAGGGCTTGGGCTTGGATGTTGCTCCTCCGGCTCCGCCTCCGACCCCACTTCCTCCTCCTCCTTCTCCTGCAGTTGCTGCTCCTCCGACCGATGTTGCTGTTGTGTTGGCGGAATTTTGTAGCGGATAGACATCACTATTCGAACGCCCCGAAGGCAGTAACATCATTGAAACACATTCGCTGCAAAGAGAAGAGGGAAAGAGGGGAGGGAACATTAGTCAAGTTGTTGTCGGACGATTTTCACACATTGTTCGGGCCACAAATCACATTCCATTCCAAGACCGAGTCCAAGACCAAGACGACCGACCCACTTTGCCTGCAAACTCCTCCATAATTCAACATCCAGCTAACAGACCGAAGACAGACCATTGCCATTGCCTTTTCTGTTTAACTGCACGAGTCTGGACAAAAAACAGGTCCCCCATAACAGACATCCCCATTACCATGGTCATCATCGTCGTGATCATCGGCTTTGGTGGGATAGGTTCAGGTTTTAGGCCAACTTGTTTTTAATGTTATGACACAATTTTCGATTTGCTTTTACTGTTTGGTTTCGTTCTCTCCTTTTGCATATGTTTCCTCCTTTATTTGGCAATCGTACAAACTTGGATTGGCCATGGCTTACGGAACTGGTTCCGAAATGAGATCAAATTGTTGGCATTGTTTCGGGAAATAGAGCTCTTGGTCAAAGGATCAGCAGGAAAAGGGAGTGGAAAAGCGATCGAGTTATTTAGAGATTAAATTAAATTAAATTTGGAGCACTTATTTTCCCATTGAATATGTACGAAAACAATATCTTTATCTTTGAAGTTGCGCTATTAAACAAAAATGAGTATATATGATGATAAAATGAGTTGTTAATGGAAATAATAGTAATGTTGTATGTAATAAAAAAATGTAATTTGTAAATTTACATGTCTGTCAGTTCATCGTCTAATAGACGTCAAAGAAAATGCAACCAATTTCAACCAATTCGTTTTGTACAAATCCATTCAGGCATTGCCACAGAATTTACCAATCCCGCCCACATTGTTTACACTGTCCAAACTCTTCAATAATATCAAAGAGCATTTGCATAATGTTTAGATTTCAACGCCACCGACAGCATTTCGGCTTTTGGCTCTTACATGGTTCAGTAAATGGCTTGCAAAAAGATTTTTTAAAATTTATTCCGCACCGGAAAGGCAGGAGAGTTGCAGGGATAAAACATGGATACGTCTGGCAGTCCGCTCTTGTGTGGGTGAGTGGCAATGGCCGATAGTGCGGCTAGTTGGAGGAGTCCAAACAACAAGAATGGCAGAATGGATGTGTTTGTTTGCCTGCGCAATTTCACTCGGTGGTTTGGCCGGCGGAAACGGGGCGAAACGGAAGAGGAGCCCAAGTGGAGTGGCATACGGATAGATGCGACTTCAAAAAAACTAGATACGCCACAGCCGAGCCAAACAAAGAGACATCCATTAGGCGAGCAGAGTCGAGCTCAGTCGAGTTGGGTCCACGCCATGGAAATGGAAAAGGAGCAGCCGAAGAACTACACTCCGTGATAATGACAGACGGGGAAAGAAAAAGAAATGGCTTCTGCACAGGAGAAAATAACGCTTTTCGTATAATAATAATAATAATAATAATACAATAATGAACAGGTAGATATTATAAATTAAAAAAAGGCAATCAGTCGAACTTTGAGAAAATTTAAAAGCCAACATAAGCTTTTTGCGACCCCGACAGACTTTTCAAGAAAATATTTTAACAAGTGTGTTCAGCACTTCACTTTTTGTTTAAGGAAATTTCAACTATTTTCAACAGATAAAGCTTTTAATAAAATTTTTTTTTTTGGAATATATTTTAAAGTTTTTCCGTCTTTTGAATATAATAAACTTAACATTATTTAATTGAGAGTGTGCACCACCATAATTCCTGGCTTATCTTTATCGCAGCCTTCCTCTGTGTTGTTTGATACTATAATTATTGGATATTTCTCCATGTTTAGAATGTTGGTATTTAAGTTATAATAAGAGGTATTCACAATTTTTACCAGTGGAAAGCCAGGCGAGTAACGGCTTGGCAAACAACGGCAACCGGCCAGCGACATGGTCAAGTTCCTTCCCCGTTTTCTCATATGTATTTTTCTTCATTCTTCCTATGTGGTGCAAAAGTTTTATAAACAACTTCACAGACACACACTCAAGCACTTAAAACTGGAACACTTGAACAATGTTTTGAATTACATATTTTCTTTGTTTGGGAGTGGACCAAATAGACAAGTGCAAAAATGTTCATAAAGTTGTTCGTTCGTTTTTTTTGTGCAATTTCTCGTTTTTCTTTTTCTGGGTTAGGAATGTTTGAGTACGGAATGTTGATTTGACTCAAGACAGGAACTTGCAGAGCAGTTGAACGGACTACCGAAAAGGATTCTTGGCAAAATATTTTCTTTCAAATTAAAAATCACAATATTTGCGTAAAAGTAAAATTAAAATTTTTACCACCTTGCCGGTGGAAAACTTTATGTTGTAGAGGTATAAAATGAAATATTAAATGCAAAATTAGATAACTGTTTTGAATGAATTAGAAACATTTATTTTTTTTGAAATTAAGTGCATTCCAAATAATGATGTCTGACTTCATTGTAGAACCAGAAAATAATGGTTCACAGGAAAGTTGAACGGAAATTCTACTGAAAAGCCAAAGCCAGCTTGACAAACAAAAAGCAATTTAAAAAGAAGATCACACATTCCCCTCGCCCCTTGGAAAGAACCCACAAAATGGGTAAGAATTTCAGTTAACATGTTCAGAACTCTTAACTGTGCAAACATTTTCGCTATCGTCTGAAGCTTTTCACATCCAATCCAAGTGTAACCGATACGAAATACGAAAGCGGTTCCAGCTCGGGCCGCCCATACATTTGGACATCAAGTCCAAACACAAAAGTTGACAGGACAGAATAAGGGGAGGGGGGTGTCGAATGGGGCGGGGTGGCTATCAAGAAGGAGGAGGGGGTGCAGTTGGAGGAGGAGGATGAGGCCGGGACAGGAAGAGGGGCCAGTGGAAACGGGAGCGACACTTCCAGCGAATGATTTGTGTCAACAGAGAGAAAAGGCAGCTGAGAAATGTTTATGCACGTGGCAGTGTGAGTGTGAGTATCTATGTGCGACGGATGACGTCGGGGCAATGACGGAGATCAGTAAATGGAAACCACACATAGCACAGTGCCAGCCAAAATAATAGTCACTAATGGCACTACATTAGATTGCGCCATCATATTAACCATGAATATTTCCTAAGGGCAATAAAAATGTATGCCATGCAATAAAATAATTTTATTATTATGAAAATGTGAAGTGATTTATTTCGATAAAAAGAATGCCAATTAATTGAAATTCATAAATATTTGTTATTTCCAGTAAAATACTTGCGAATAATAATAAGCCATTTTAAATGTACTCGTTCACGATAAAACATCAATAATATTTTTAGAAAATATCGTGAGCATAATAATTAAATCATAATAATACACAAAAGAAAATTCTGCATTTCCCAAAACAATCAACAAAAGACAATCAACATTAAGACAAAGTAAATTATTAAGCGAAACAAAACTTACAACGACTATTTTGCATAAACTTTCCGATATGAAAACATTCATAAATGTCCACTTAAAGTTGTAATTCTCACAGATAATTGCATAAAACTGCGGATAACATCTTGATTGCTATTATTTTGTCAGAAAGTGTCCGTGCCATGGACAATTGCAAAATGTCATTGCGGAAATTGTGCGAAGCAATGAAATGAAAAGACAGCAAAAGTCTGATGATGGGCGATAACAAAAAGAGCAGCAGCAAGAACGAAAATGTTGACCAACTGTAACAAATAAAAAAAATAATAACAAACAAACGCTGAGGAACAAAGTTAAGCTCTGCAAATTGTCCCAGTTCCGAGGGCTTAAATGAAAGGTGGACCGTTGTTGCTATTTTCCCGACTGCCATTCTGCAAACTCCCCCTCTGCGAAGGAGGAAATTCTCCTTTGTGAGAGAAATTAAACACAATTTGTGAATGCATTTGTTATTTGTATTAAAGACTTCAGCAATTTGTAGCTCTTACAGTAGCCCAGTTTTTCTCCACCTCCCTCTTCTGCTACTTTTGCTTTTACCAATTTCGCTCCGTTTCGTTATTGTTAATTGAAAAGAAATTACGGCGGCACAATGAAATGAAATTGCTTGACGTTATTTATTTTGTCGACGCTGTCGCTCATTTCAATTACATTTAACACAAAGTAAAAGTATGATATTAAAAAATATACCTATGCGAACAAACTCACTCACAGCTGTTTGCAAAATAAAAGTAAGATTTAAGATTTGAATTTCATGGGCAATTGATATTTTTCTTTAACAATTAAACTTGATGGAACTTTTTTTCTCTGATTAAAAATACATAATTATTAAATTGTTTATTAAATGTGTTAGGGAAAAGTAATTATATTTTTGTAACTCCGTAATGATTTCAAACTTCAAAGAAAAGTTATAATTTTGAATAGTTATAGTAAAATAACTTGTAAATAAATATTATTACTTTGGGCACGTTTGTACACCGCTAATCGATAAAATTAAAGCAAAACCTTAAACAAAACAGCAACCTTAACACCCTGTAGGAATAAGCATGTGCCAGCCATTTAGTTGGATCGTTATAAATACACATGCGACTTCGGAAGTGTGCGTGGCAATATCCATATCCATATCCATATAGACACGGCACCCATAACTACCCAGGCATCGATATATCGGGATATCGCTGCCGTTGGTTGCGGTTGAACGTGATTCTCGAAATGTCACGCACACACGACAAAATGAAATGAAAGAAAAGCAACAGCGGTAAATCAATTTGTTTTATTTTTTCGTTTTGTGGGCGGATGGGGCGGTACATTCATGGAAACGCTTTCGCTTTAGACAGCTACCGATAACATCCATTCATAAAACTTGGCAACCCGAAGCAACCTCTGTGCCATGGGAACGTGGAGCTGATAAGTCGCGAACATCTAGATAGTTTTTATGTAAAAACGCAACTTGGAAATCATGCAAACGTTGCTGATCTTCTACGTGAGATAGCATATGAATTACCAACTAACCGATTACACATAATTTACTTAATTAAAAATATTATAGCTATTATTTCAAACTTTCTGAATTAAAAAGTAGTATGGTTTACTCTTATTTACGTCCCTAAGATAATTGTTCGCTTAAAGCTTATCAGTGAAAGACAATCTCTGTTGTATAAACGTTCGAAAAAATATATAAATGATACGTAAACAAGGATTTTAAATGCCAAATCAATTAAAAACGTATTTTCTAATAATATTTACCTCCGGCTTTAATGTATCTTTAATTAAATCATATTAAACAATTGCAAATTGATTTTCAAAGAATGTAATTTAGCACCGAAGGTAACTAAGACATGCAACACAATTTACACTTTCATGCCAAAGACAAATATATTAATTTCTAAGCTCTTTAAAACAGTTAACCAACTGGAAATGAACAACATCACTTAAGGCCAACATGTAATCCAACTAATTCGTACTGTCATTAACTAACTAATTTCACACTTTGAGAAGGGATATCACAACAAAAGCCCCGAACAGCAGATGAATCGGAATACAAGGCCAAAACAATGTAGCAGAAGATTCCTTTTTGGCCACTGACTCCGACTCATTAGCAGAATCACTTGGGCACGCCCAAAAGCAGGCAACAAATGCATTACAGACACATTTTCGGATACAAACTCACTCGGATGATTACAACTTGAGGCGAAACTTTTAATTGATATACGGTAGACACACCACATCAACACCCAAAAAAAAAAAGAAGTTGACTTACGACGCCAAGTAATGAGTTTTTAACAAGTTCACGAGAAGAAAGGGAATTCGTTATGAGAAAAACGAGAGAGTTTATTAAGTGCCTGGCGGGCAGACACGCCTTTTTCTTTTTCTTTCACTCCATTTTAATAAATACAACAGAGAAATGTCAAATGCAACGGCTCAGCGGAAGATGACGACTCACAGAGTTTTTACATCTGAAAGTATCCCTCGCAACGCCTGACATAACGTGGCACGAAGACTTCTCTTTCAAGGGAGGAGGGAGAAAATGAAATGCAATTTTCACGTACAGTACCCAAGTCACATATCATGAGCCAATCGTGAGGCAGGCGGAGAAAGAAAGTGACGGAGTGGGACGGTACGGAACTGGTAACGTGCCTTGCTTTTTGGCTAACCTGATTGATTTCAACATATTCATCAGGCAGTGCCGTGGCCCGAACACCTCCTCAGCCCCCTTGAATCCAGCCAACTCACTTATTTATTCACTTATTGCCACACTCCCATTCTGCCTTGGCATGTGGATCCCGTTTGTTTTCAAAAACAGCACGTGTATACAGTGAAAACGATTAAAACATCATTTAATAACCTCAAAATCGTAAAAAATCATAAATGAGCTGCTAAAATAACAACCAAACATGTTTTGTTATTTTATAAATATCGTTTTTTCAGTATGAAATCATGTTTTTATTTTTTTTATTATTGAAAACATATTTTTGTAAGAGCTTAACGAATTTCTCTTAATTAGTTTTCAAAAAGACATCATCAGTTAAAAAAATTGTACATGTAAAAAGTTATTATGCAATTAAGTAAAGATTAAATTTAACTGGTAACATACACTCTTCACCGTATTTAAATATTTATGAAATACCTTCACTTTGAGAAAAGAATATAATATATAATCGATTTATATACGATTTTTAATGTCATGTTAAGGTTCTAGTTAGTAATCTATGAGAGAAATAAAAATTATCTTTCTCAATAGGATTTAACTATTTCGAACGACAAATTTTTCTCCTCAATTGTCCTCGAGTAATATTACATTAAATAAAAATAAAACACAGCTGAAAATTAATTTCAGTGTAAACCTCCATCCTTCAAACATTTTCCAATGCCATCAAACAGCAGTCACGAAACAAGCAGCTCTATGAAGTCTGGGATTATTGAAGCGATGTCTCAGTTTCGTAGTTTTTCGCTTGACGCAAGCAGGCTTTTGTGGCTTTGGTGGGTGGGATGGTACGAATGTGTTAACAGCCCAGATGTTGTTGCTGCCCTGTTGGGGGATTATCAAATTGGCCCGGAGATTGTCTTGGCTGATGGGCAGCATCTGGTTAGGCAAATGTCGTCAACTTTTGTGGCTGTTGAAAATTTGCGGAAACAGTTTCGAACATTTTCCTCTTGGTAAACTTTGCCGATAAAATGCCATAGCATGTGGGGTATTGAAATCCCACTTAATGCCAAAGACTTTAATTTTAATTAAATTGGATTAAATATTGCGCATACGACCTGTTTAATTTCCATGTATTATTTGGCTTAAAAGCTTTAGAAATTGTTCAATTTCATCACTTTATGTTATGCTAATGAAGGATAATGTTTTCCCGCTTCGGAACTTGTGATTTATTGAAGGCAATTATTATGTTGCTAATTGAATTCGAAATAGGAGAGATAAAATATAACAAAAATTATAATATTTGTGAACGACACCAAACTATTCGTATTCGTATTAACGATGCAAGTTAAAACTAATAATTTTTTTATTTTGCATCTGTTTAGACCTGCAATAATTTGATTTAAATAATGTTTCATATTGCCCATACGACCTGTGGCGATATAATTTATTGTATAGTGAACAAGCTGCGGTAGTCTACGTTTATTTTATGCTAATGAGAACGATAATCGCTTTAGCAAATTGAGAATTTAAAAGCCACCGATAATTTATCATTTGTTCCTTTCTGAATATTAATAAGCATAAAAAGTACTACTCTATTAAAATTAGAAATAACTTTCATTATAGCTCTTGTTTTATAATTATGATTTGATAATGATTTGATTTAATAGGAATTAGCTATTATCTTAAAAATTTTTAGCTAGAAGACTATGCAAAGGTAAAATGTATTTGATTTATTATATTTATGAATAAAAGCATGAATTCATAAATAGAATTAATCAAATACTTTTTGGGTACTGACCACAAAAGCAATTTGTTGTTGTCATTGAAATGTTTTTCAATTACCCACTTAAGTATCAGTTGATCCAAGATTCTATTTCTCGGTCTGTTACCCAATCGACAACAGACGCAAGCCAGGGATTATGTTTCCCCATCCAAATATCTTGTAATCATTTAGGACAAATGGCCTTTGGAGGAGGCAGTACGCATTAGGCATTAGAAGAGCCAGTGAGCGGAATGTAAATTTTTACGAAATAGCAGAGACACTTGTATCATTAACAGCTGTTTCACATGACACATGACAGAGGGTGGTGATGGGTGGGCGGGGGCGTAGACGGAGGTGACCGGGTGGCAAGGCCATCCCACGCTGCTGACGATGATGAGTGAGTGCAGGCGGAAAAGTAGGTGGGCCGACTTAACAAGCACACGCCCTCCGTCGCTAATGACTGCGAATGAACCTCCTTGACACAATTATGAAGGGAAGATTCTCGGAAGATAGGAGGAGGTGATTTCGGTGCCCCATTCGAGGCACTGAAGGCAGCTTAAAATAATGGAAACAAATTGCAAAATTGTTTAATGTTCATGGCGCGTTTGGCAATTTGTCGTCCTTCATTTGCCGCACACCAACACACCCCCAGTCACGCTGTCACACTCACACACACACACACACACCGGGAGAAATGAAAACCGGATGTAGGACACAATTGGCGGAAACGTTCTGCCGGGGAGTTATTGATTTTCGAATTTAACGGCTTTATGCTTTATTGGCCAAGTCAATTGTTAGCCATTTGTTTTTCGCCTCTGGCTCTGCGCCGACTTCTGGTTTATGCTCTGTCTTTTGTCTCAGTTCCTCTCCTGCGATTTCTGTCTTTTGTCTCAGTCCCTCTCCTGCGATTTCAACCATTTTCTCTGGCTTTTCCTCGACCACTGCTGACTTTTCAACTGCTTTTTATGTGGTCAAAGTGAATGTTCGGTTTCAAGAATTTCTATTATTTAAAATAAATACCATTTTGCCACTAGCTAATTTAGATAACTAATCAAGCTTGTCGTAAAAATTAAAAATAATACCAAACAACATTAAAAATAACTAAATGGTACAATTTTCTTCAATATTTGATTGCCTGATGCGATTTATATGTGAACAAATCTATCAGGATTTTTCACGAGTGTTCACTGTACAACCATTTGCCTTGGCTTCCGGTCGCGCTTCGGCTGCTTTGAAATTGGCTTCTCCCTTTTTGGCCTTTTCACTTAAACCTAAATGTCATTTCGATTCGGTTTCTTACAAATGGCCATTCAGGTGGCCCCTCCTTTCGCCCCCCTTAAATCCTCCTAGTCAATTTGTTTGCCGCTTGTGTTTTGGCGAATTAGCCGTTTAGCCGCAAGGCAAAAAAATAAAGAGGGAAGGAGCGAAACAGGGCTGGATTGCTGGGCGTTCCAGGTGTGCGTGTGCAAGCCCAAGGCAAGGCAATTTATTGCATACATAGATGGGCAATATGGGTTCGGAGCATGTCCTGCTCACTCAGGCGGCAAGTGAAGGGCCTGGGGCCATAAACGAAGTAGGCAGTTGACCTTAGCCTTATCGGGGATCGAAAAGAGGTTAGATAAGGAAGATGTCAGACAACCTCCCCCGAAAAAACTTCATTTTGCCATTACTTCCTCAGAAAAAGTTGGCGCATTCCTTTGCAAACAGAACTTGGCAAATATTTTCCCACAAACACACACATAAAAAGTAGAAGATTGTCTATGGCCTATCGGGATTTATCTATGGAAGTTCGCCAAGCCCTCAAAAGGTTGATTCAATTTCCGTTGAAATGAGATCAACTGGAATGTGTAAAATTCATGTTTTGTCAAACTTAATTGGAAAGTTGAGCATAAGATATTTGGGGTGGCAAAATGAGATGAATATTTTTAACAGGAACCGAATTTGCTGAGCATTTCAGAAAATATTATTGATAAACTTTTGCATTTATGGTGAACTCAAAAACACAATCACCAAGACAAGCTTAAGTTTTTTATAAAAATGCTTCAAAGAGTTTGTTAAAATACTTTAATGACCTCAGGGTATTTATGCGATAAAGTTTTCTCAAATGTGTAGTAAACTTTCTGATAAGATTTCTAACAAGCAATTCAGCAACAATAAATAAATATAATTTGTAGAGGGCTAATTAATAAAGAAGCTGATTATATAAATCAGTGTATAAGAAAGATGTCCGAAAACTACAAATTTTATTGGTCAATCAGGCTATAACTCCGTTGATATCAAGCGGATTTGGCTGAGTGAAAATAAATAATGATTGACATTTTTAATGAATTATAAAGTTTTTTAGATGTCAGTGCCTGAGGGCTTCTAATTAAAAAGACTTCAGATGCTTGGAACTTTTAAAGTTCAATTTAAAAATTCTTGAATCGTGTTCAATCGAGGAATTTCATCGCTCTGTCCATGGATTCATTGCTCAGGTGACTCCGACCCCTCTAATTTCCTCCACGGCTCACTTTGTTGGCCACTCGAATGCAGGTGGCACACAGAGACAAAGCAAAGGTCCTTTCGTGTGCACTTGCTGTCAATAAACGCACACACAGGCACGTAGCAGGACTTCTTTGGTGGCAGGCACACGGAAACAGAAAACGCCCCCGAGGCGCACATTAATTACAACTTCCGGTTGGAGACCGTCCATGATGGAAAAGCGGGAAAAGGAAGTGAGGGAACGTCAGATAACAAAACAGAAAACGCCATTAAACTGATTGAATGACAGCCTGATCAAATGAGGGAATGAATGGATAGGGAGCTGTTTGAGTTTGACTTCAAAATGTCACGTTTCATTAAAATGGAAAAAATCCAATCAGGTGGTAAATATGGCACCCCAATCAGCACTGAGAAATTCAATTCAAATTCATTAGATATTAAGAAAGGCGTTTGTAACCAAAGATTTAAATAAAATAAACCAGTTGCCCCAACTTCTATTGGAAAATTCCATTTCTCTCACTTTTAATTAGGTGTTATGTAAGTGAGTTATAAAATAGAAGAGAATGTGCAAAAGAAATACTACATTAAATTTTATGAATTTAAGTTCCAAAGAACTCCTAGTCTGGTTTTATGATGTACATTTTAGGAATCGAACAATCTTAATCTTGCGTTTTCCCACAGTGATCCATCCACCTATAAAAGCAAGAATGAGGAAACCAAATCATGTAATCAATAAACAATGATACGGGGAAGCAATTTCATTCCACTCTATTCCACGGATCCCCCTTTGTTTACACGAAAAATTTGTTAACAAGTGTGAAGTGAAAAGCCGAAGATGGGGAAATTAGTACAGAGGTGGATATATTTCCAAATGCCGCAGAGAGTGGGTGAACAAAGGGATTATTGACATGGGCCAAGTTTATTTTACGCCAAATGAGCTCAACCGCAAAATATCGATTTAAATCAATGTCCATCCAGCTTCTCCCCCTTTTTTTTGTATTTTTTATTTTCATGGGCCCGGACTGTTCAGCTCTGTTCTGTTCTGCTCTACCAAGTGGATTTGTCTACATCTGAGAGGGGAAAATGGGAAATGGAGGGTGTAGCAGGGGGACTGAGGCAGGTCACGGTGCCTTGCCTCCATGAATGGGAGCTCGAGCACATGGCTAAAAACATGGGAGGAGCTTTTCGGGGAGGGACAACCCGTTGAGGCTGCCTCTGGGGCTGGCTGCGTCTCTTTATTTTTAGACATATCGACGTCTCAGCTATAAATATTATTTCTATTTTATTACACATTTTATTCCATGCGAAGTTTTCGTTACTCTCCCGTTTTTTCAGAGCTCTTGAGCGCTTAAGTTCTACGTATGTATTTCTGGGCTAGGGCAACATCTGGCCACAGCACGTGCCAATCCATTTAGAAATCCCTTCTCTCAGCATGTCTGGTCATAACAAAAAAATAAATTATATTACATCGTTTCTATGAAAACACAGGCAAAGACATGGGACAAAACGTCAAATGTGCATTAATGTATGCCCAGCATCGTTTTATGCTGCCAAGAAAGTCAGAGCCCAAATTTGATTTGTTCGATTTCAATAAAGCTGTCACAAGACAAAGGGCCCCATCAGTATCCCAAAGATATCCGATTTCCGACAAAGATTCTGGCTAATGGTGAACAAAATATTTAGTTTGAGGTGAACAAAAATGCTCGACAAAGGGTTCTTGGTATTTTTGAGATAAGCATCCACTTATTTATGAATGCGTGATAAAATGCCTAAAAAGTATAGAGTTTTTTTAAATTAATTAAAGATACAAGAGCTGGCTTGTTTTTAAAATTGTAAAACGGTTTTAAATTTATAACTTATTTTTAATTTTTAAATTATAATTTTTCTCCATCAGATATGCTTTATTATTTTAAGGAATCTGAGATTATAAGTCATTCAACATCATGTATTTTTTAAAATCAATTTTTAAACATGGTTTTTTTTTTTAATTCCTGCAGTAAGCCAATTGCATGCCAATCCTTTCAACAATTTTCTTTCGTAAGTATCTTTTATACGCCCTACGAATACTCTTATATCATTGAATTTTAGTGATCTCCTTTCATAATCCGTCATGATCTCTTAAAACATGATTATACCCGTTACTCGTAGAGTAAAAGGGTATATTGTATTCGTGCAAAAGTATGTAACAGGTAGAAGGAAGCGTTTCCGACCCTATAAAGTATATATATTCTTGATCAGGGTCACTAGCCGAGTCGATATAGCCATGTCCGTCTGTCCGTCTGTCCGTCTGTCCGTCTGTCCGTCTGTCTGTCTGTCCGTATGAACGCTGAGATCTCGGAAACTATAAAAGCTAGAAGATTGGCATTTTGCATGCAGATTCTAGGAGTTCCTACGCAGCGCAAGTTTGTTTCAAAAAGGTGCCACGCCCCCTTTAACGCCCACAATCGCTTATATACGATTTTAAAAATTTAAATATTTCGGAAAAGTAAAAATGCAGTTTTATTGTGTTTATCAATACCTATCGAAATGTAGAAGAAATTTTTCAAATCGGACCATTCGTTAAAAAGTTATTCGTGATCAAAGTTTCTATCTCCACCTCCCTCGCACTCCTTTTACCTGAGTAACGGGTATCTGATAGTCGGGGCACCCGACTATAGCGTTCTCTCTTGTTTTACTTGTTGCCGGCCATCCATCATATTAGAAATCATAGGAAATGCGGGCAAAAACGAGATCACTTGTCTACGAAAACGAAAACGATGTCGGAGAGTTGAAGACCCCAGAAGGCCCTTAGACCCACAAATAGACGATACCAAAGGGAAAGGCCATGGGATGGGCTCCGGTGAAGAGGCGTTGGCATTGCGTTGACGACCACGTTACGACTGACTGAATGACTAAGTGAGTGAGTGAGTGACTGAGTGACGGGTCTTACACATATAGCATATAGCACATAGGTCTTCGTACAACCGACCGATCCCACTGAAAAGTGTGCGAGAAAAAAATGAGATCTTGACAAGCAAACGGAACGCTGGAAGTACAACAGAAAAACTACCCAAAAGCAAGATATCAAGATCAAGCCGATTTCAACGGAATTCCATTTAGTGCTGGGCAAATAAATAACAAATACGGAAAGACCAACAACAACAGGAACTACAAGTGAAGTAAATTGAGGGGAAACAAGTTCAAGACAAAATTAAGGTGAAATTCTGTTCTGTTGTAACGGAAAGTCGCGACTCGAGTCCCAAAAGTCAGAAGAGTCATAAAAAATCAATGTTTGAACTCGTCTTTATGGCTTGATTCTGTTTGGGGAGAGTTTGTTGATTCGGGGGCGGAGGATGAGAAAATTTCAGAGTTGTACAGCGGCCACAGCTTGGCCCTTATCAACATTTGTCCAGGCGCGCAATAAACTCCAATCTATTGTGTTGGGCCAGGTCATTACCCGGCTCGAAATGGCCAAAACATAATGCTGCACCGAGGTCGTTAGGATGCCGATTCAGTGACATAAGATATATTTATTTTGTATATTCTAATAGTTAATGAAAAAGTCTCTTAAGTCTTTAAATGGGCCAAAAAATTACTATAGAGCTCATTAAATAATTATATGTAATTTTCAATGAATCTCGTGTGTTATTAAAAATGTTTAATTAGTAACTAAAAAAATTGAAGTGGTTTGTAAATGTATTAAAAAAGAAGTTTTGTTGTTATTTTAATCAATACACTTAATAAACACAAAATAGTTTTTTTTATTAATTTTAATGAAACAAAAACAAGACTGCGTTAATCCAATTGTGCATAAATAAATAATTTAAAATGGCATTTTGCATGATGATTTATGGGTGTGAACAAAAACGAAAAGCTTTATAATGGATTGATTTGCATTAAATCTTTTGGATACTAAATCTTTTAAATATTAAAATGGGGTAATTATATTATATTAAAAGCTACACATTACATTTCATTATAAAATATACATACAAATCTACCCCAAATATATATCAAACTCAATCTCTGCATTCAAGACAGTCAAGCAAACAAATCAAACCATATCAAATAAACTTGAAATTTCATTCTGGCTGCAAGTACATACCTCGTTACTTAACCTTCTATATAAATCTCTATCTCGCATCGAACACTTGAACGCCAGACACTGTTTCCACCCACTTCTCCCAGCCCCTTCAAGTGCCTTGACCCTTTTGGCCGCCCAAGTAAAATTATAATAATCGTATATTGCCGCAATGCCATAAAAGTTGACCAACTTGGGGGGATTCCAGCTCGAGGTATTCCATACATATAAATGAACTAATTTGGTTTACGCTTTTGGGCGGTTTTATGGACCGCAGTGCCGGGCATTTGCGGCCAAGCCGAAAGCCCTGGGAATTTCTCATAGTGTAGGAGTGATGGCTGCAAAAGACAGCTATAATGCAGAGCAAAAACAATTGTACTAAAACATAAATTTACTTTATTAAATAAGGAAAATACGGCCATAATTCTTTGGCTTCCATTTCGTCTTGTTTTCCCCACTCCCCAATCATTTTTCCCCATCCACTGCTGACGTTGTCTCTGCCCTCGCCTTTTTTTTTGACTGGCGTCATGGTGGGCGTTCTGACAACCACGCGGCTAAATTCTGGCCTTACTTAACCAAAAATAATTATGTGGGATACGCCACCACACACACATATTAGAGCCAACTAAATTAAGCATATTTTAGCTATTTTTATAAAGAAATAATAATAATTTGGCTGCTTCTTGCCATTTGTTAATGGCTTTGAAATGAACAGCTAGTTGAAAACAAACAGAAAATAATTCCAATAAAAATATTTCAAGATTTATGAGAGTCATCGAAGACAGATGTACCCTTTTAAATTTATTTTTAAGCTATAAATAATCAACATTTTTTAAAGTGCTTTTTTTCCGTTATTTTTTAAAAACAATATATTAATTGAGATAATAAGACCAACTAAATACGGTTATTCTTTTAAATAGTCAATAATACTTGAAGGTTATCTTTCAAAGATCCTCGTGTCTAAGACTTTGGGGTCTTTACTGACATACATAGTCGAAAAATTTACCCTGATCTAAGCATCATAGTACCCATAACCCAGAGTATTGACAATGATGGAAACTCTTTTGCAAGACGCCAACAACGATTACAGCTTCCACCTGCATGAACCGCGCAACAAAACGAAGACGAAGCGTTCATTTCATCTTATTTTTTCCACGACTTCTCCCCAACTATTTCACCGACGTTTTTGTCTCGTTTTTATTTTGTAATTTATTTATAAAATCTTCCCCCTACACAACCAGACCAAAAGTTGAGCAGAAGACGCATCGAAAAAAAAATTGACACCGGAAGTTGTGGCTGCCTCATCTTCTCGTCTGGTTTTCTTCCCATTCTGCATCTTTTGCTCTCTTTCGGAAGCCAGACAAATGCTTTAGAGACAAATTACTTGATTTGCATACATATATATAAAGTGAATTTTCTCTCACCCGAAAAAAACCTCTCATCATTGTCAATTTTTTTGTGCTTCTTTTTTTATGGAAATTTATCAAAAAAAAATGGTCTGGGAAATGGGAGGGTCGAGCGCAAATTTGACGCGCAACAGAGCGCAGCAACAGAATAAGAAAGACTCCCAGCTTACCGCCTTTTTTCTTAATTTGAATTTGCCCCCCTGATTTTCCCAGCTGCGCTCCACTGTCAGTTGGCCAAGCCGGCTTTACTTAAGACGGTTTCCATTCATTCATTAATGCCCAAAAGCAGAAGCGACGCGGGAGAGACATCTGCGATACCGAGATACTTTTTATTACACGACTCCGACTCCCGCTCCTCCAGCGAAAACATTGCACCAGCGTAATCCCAATAAGACGTTGATTCGGGCTGACTGACTAGATGCCATTGCTATGGCAGCGATTACAGCAGCACCAGCAGGACCAGTGGCACCAGCCCAAAGTTAAATCCAACGGCAATCGGTTGCACAGTGGCCCAAGGTCGTTGAGGAAATGATAATGCCGACAGATTTAGGGTGGATGGATCAACAGATGGTTTATAGATTGCCCGGACTGATAGGTTTATGAAGAGGCTGGCGAAGAATTGAGATCATTGATGATTGTTTAATGGGTTCAACATATGGGGTGCTAATTGAAATGCTTAGACCAAAATAAATCTATAAAAATTTAAATATATATATAGTTTTTAATAAACCGTATTCCTTAGCATGACACTTATTTTATGAAATTTTTTATGACACAACTGATACTTCATGGAACATCTAAGCTCTTAATAAAGATCGATTATGTTAATAAGCTAAAAACAGGTATTCAAACGCTAAATGTCTATAAGGTAAACTTTGGAATTCGGTTGCTTATCAAAAGGAGGCAGGAAAATCTATTTCAACACTTTTCTCATTTACTGTTATTAAACCATTTGAATATATTGATAAGTGCAAATAATTAGGTACTCATATAATCATAGGCCTAGTTTAATTTGAATAAACTAGTTTGACAGATTATGAATAATCTCAATGTGATGCCTGACTGATGCCCTTTCCAGATTGAAATAAATACATTTATGATGATTGGCGCCTTGCTGCTGACTAAGCAAACAATAAATTTTCCAGACCCAATTGCAATCAACAGACGATCAGGTGTAATCCGATCGTTTATAAATAGTCTGGCGTAACATCGAAAACAATCTGCGCTGTTTGGAGTACTTAATCAGGCGGCAACATCAAGCTGATTATAAGCAGGGCATTATTACTCAAGCAAAACCCCTCAAATAAAAGGGGGATGTCGGGGAAATGCATTTCAGATCACTTTTCTACCAATGTGCAAGTTTCCCAAAGCTCTCGTGTAATCGTAAAAATGTAGGGAATTAAGTCAGTCAGTGACTGTGTGTAACAGTTAACTGAATTTGTCTCTTACCATCTCGCTTGCGCCTAAAGTTGCACAACCATGGCGGGAAAGTGGTGGAAAATCAGGGAAAAAGAGGCGGCTAAGGGGATCAGATGAAAGTCTTACTCAATCTAAGTTGCAGTCGGAGGCAAAAAGTAAAACTCAGTTTGAATGCAGCGCAACTAATTAGTTTTGAGGCAGCTTTGCTCGCTGCTGTAATCGCAGTGGGCCACAGACAGCGACAATTTTCCCACTGAATTTTCACTTTTTCTTTACCCGGTTTTCTTTCGCTACGTGCCCGGCTAAAGAAATCAAAGAAAAACGACTCAAACAATAGAATTTATGAGCTACGAAAAACTTTTGGCCTCGCTTGTTGGGAATAAAAACCGGGAAAAAATGGGAATGAGTGGGAGTGGCAAGCAGTTCTATCTTTGTTATTTTTCCCACTGGCATCGTTGTTTTCCCGAATAAAATTTCCATAAAAGTACATGCTGGCAATCGTTAATTTAAAATATTTAAATTGCTTTGTCAAGCCAGATAAATCACATTCCAATAAATCCAAAATTCTATAAGCCGATATACATACTTTTAGGTTGCCTGCAAGATCCCAATTAATTCCTTCTTGCCGCACAAACTAAATGATTTACGCTTGTCCCAGCAGAAACTCTGGAAGATTTATGATTTTGGAGATGAAATATGACTTTAGAAATGCAAGTTTTCTCTTAGCTTTAATATTGTTTTATTGCTTAAGAGCTCTATCATTGTTCCCTTTTCAAAAGCGAAAAAGCCGATGAAGCTTGAAAACTTAATAGAAATTTTTAAGAGTATTTTAATAATAGAAGGGGCATAAAAATTTGACTTCAAAGAAAACTGTTACTAAAGTAACGACTTTTTATTACAACAAAAACATTAGGGAATACATCAAATGGCATCTAAGGAACTGAGTTAACTTCACCCGGAAGCTACAAATATTTTTGGGAGTCCCACAAAGATCAGGAAACCGAACTGCAGAAATAAGAAATAAAAGTAATCGATGACCCTCCACAAGGGTATCACATGGATGCCAAGTGCTTTTTACGATTATATTTTATTTGGATTTTATTTCGGATTTCCTTGTCGCGACTCTTGCTGCTGAAATTCAAAATCATGGCCATGGCTCCTAGCATGCGATTTCACGTTTTTCGTTATTTTTTTACGTCTTTCGGTCTTTTAACCACACACAAAAAAAGGCCAAAATACAATCACAAACACTCTGACCGAGAGACACGCAAATAAATAAATAAACATGGCTGAATAAATGAATATTAAATGGCCAAAAGCTTTGACCAAAAAAGAGGCAAATGAATACAAGTAATAATGGGACGAGAATAAACAAAAACGAAATTCGATACGCAAATGGAAGCCAGTGTTTAAATGTTTGCTTGCCCTATCAGTTTTTGCAATTGTTTATTCGAAATCCAAGTGGAAATTCAAAGCCAAGTGCATGCAACCGTAGAACGCGTCAAAGAAATTTCAAATTTGATTGACGACAACAAAAGATTGGCCGCCGACGTCATCCAGCAAATATTTTAAAGCTTCAATTGGAACTCGAGGCTTGAGGTTTATTTTTCTAATGCCTTTGCCGCCCACGTACGAACTCCAACAACAACAACAGCAACAGCGGAAGATACAGCAGAAAAAAAGAAACAAAAGCGAAAGATACTTTTACACACACATCCAAGCAGCGAGAGCGACGAAACCGCGAGAGCGGAAGCAACAACTTCGACAGCATAGAAGTGTGTGCGAGCAAGGGGGCGTGGCGGGGAGCAGGGGGCAGTGGGCTGGGGGCGAAAGGGGGAGTGACAAGCTTTTGCGGTTTTTAGTTACACCGACCTCAGCTTGTTTACCGGCACAGTGGGTTAAATTACAGCCAAAACCTAAAATAAACATCCCAAAATCAAATAGCTGGAATAAAAACCAGTCTTTTAAATAAGTTAAATAAGTGTATCACCAAAAATTAGAATCCTAAATAAAAACATTTTGGAATTAATAGTAAATATCATTGGTACTTTATATGTACATCTGATATCACTATACCTAACGTACACTTGATAAAAGGGTACATCAGAAATTGCTTATTGAAAATATAAAAAAAATGTTTTTATTTTGTTTATTGAGGCTTAATATAATAATAAATTGAATTTAAATACGTACATTAAAACTATAAATAAACTTTTTATAAACATTGCATATTATGGAGCCACATATTTGTTATTCAGTAAGATTTTAAGACTTGAACAACTAACGCTGGTCAAAATAAAAAATCCCAATGGCAACCTGCATTCAATTCTTAATTATTGGATATTAAAATTTGTTTCACTTTTATGTCTGCAATTGCTATCAATTCTTAATTATTGGATATCAAAATTGGTGTCACTTTTGCCCACTGCTCCCGATGACGCCGTCTTTTGCCTTGCGCTATTGTCATTTACTTTGCGGCAAGCAATTACATGCGACAAGCCAAGCGGCAGTTGCTTGTTGTTGTTTTAGCTTATGTTGCTGCTGTTGATATTTGATGTTTGTAGCTTATGGCTTTGTAGGCGTGGCCCAGTTTATTGTTGTTTCTGTAGCGACTGTCGTAGTTCGCCACATTTGGCCGAGACAATTTATGCCAAGCCGACTTCTTTTTGGCCCTCTGCGCGACAACATGCGTAAAAGTAGCTGCGAAAAGACAGCCCACTGTCCACGCCCACCACCTGCCCATTTTTCGCATTTCTGTTGCTGAAATTAAAATTCCTGGCCGCAAGCATGCACCAAACTTTTTTGGCAACAAAGGGATGTGGGTTTTCCAGCATAATTCGAAATAATATTTCTATTTACACATGACACTCCGAATCAGAAAATGAATGAATTTAAAACAATTATACATTAAAAATTGTAAAATTATATATACAATTTTTTTATTTAATTTCAAGATACTGTTTTGAGTTACAGTATCTTGAAATAAAAAAAATAAGGTTTGTGGACTTTCCAGTAATTTAAAATAGTATATTAATTAAAAACACAGATTACAGGATTAAATACAATTTGATCAATAATTTTCACTGTAAAGTTCAAAGACATAACTTATATTTTGTAAAACAATTTACACAATTTTGTATCAAATCTTCTCCGAATAGGATCGACGTTACTTAACTAAGTTATACAGAACGCCCAATAAATTGTTAATTAAGTTCAATATTAAATTTGGCTAGCCCTTCTATGGGTGGGTGGGTGAAAGTGTGGGGAAAAGGGTGAGAGAAATGCGGGAGCGAGATGGCTGCGTTTAACAGCAGCGTTGACAGCCACATTGGGCGCTTGGCATCTGTCAAACGTGTCATACGCAAAATAGCTTAACTGTCATAAAAACAACAAGTGCGTCAGGCAGCGGAGATCGTAAAACGCTTTATTACAAGTCCCTCAAAAGGGGGGCTTACTTACGGTAAATGTGCGGCGGCGTTTATGGCTCGCAAATGTCTGGAAGAGGGGGTGGTGGGCTGAGAGTGGGCGAAAGGTAAACACTCGAAATTCAAGTTTGAACAGGAATTCCTTGGGCGCTCTGTGTTGATTTCCATAATGTTTACCTTTTATGTTTTACCCGATTTATTTGATTTATTTATGCACAGGCCTACAGAAACTCAAATTTATCTGAGGTAAATTAGCCTTTAAGCCCTTATTATCATTGAATTTTGTCTTATAATTCAGTGTTCGTGCCTATACACTCTAAGATTAATGAATAACAAAATGTAATTTTTCACCAAAGGCCAATTCCATTCGCTGTATTTGTAAATGGCTCAAGTTATAAATGTCCAACAAAGTTTATAATTATAAAAACAAGACAGAGCATTACTTATGGCTTCGCGAAGGTTAAACAGAAATTCCTGTAGTTCTAGTCTTTGACCTCAATAAAACGTCTTAAATATAATTTAAATTTGTTTTTTTATTGCTTGTTTAATTATTTGATTTTTAAGATTTGTATACTTTTTAAATAAAAAAAATCACGTGGGAATACAGAGCAATGTTGTTTTTAATATTTTAAATGTTTGGTTTGTATTAATACGTTTTAAAAAAAAATAGTGACAGATGACAGAGTAAATACTTTGAGAAAATCGTTTAAAAACTAAACTAGCGATAAACAAAATAATTAACAAAAGCTGTACACATTGAACAGAAATATTGGCTTTTCTCTAAAAATATGTTAGAGTGATGCTTTCTATCTATTCTAAATTTTGAAGTAGAACTAAATTCTTTTAGGTAAGGCTTATTAGGTGCTTTTTGTACATATGTTGTATGTATTTATTTTACTTGCGTTTGCTGATAAAGTTAATATCCGCGATGGTTATGCATTATGTTTTATCTGATTATTTACCACGTATCCTTTCCCATAGCTTTCTTTGCCTCTTTTTCTTCTCTCCTTTTCCTTTTACCCTTTACCGCTGCTTTATTTTCCTCTTCTTCTGGTCAGAACGCCAACGCCTCGCACACATACACACGGCCATAGTTTTTTGCCCCATGCCCACGAATGAGTGTGTGTGAGCGTTGGGGGTTTTAATAATAGCGCACACATACATTATAAAAGCTCCCGCTGGAGCAGAGAAATGTTGCACTAAAAACTTCAACGCCCGCACTTCTGGCAAATATCAAACAGCAAGCAGAAATCACAAAAGCAAATACAAAACTTTCTTGCCAACACACACACACACTCGCTTCCCTTTTCAGAGAGAGAATTTGTAGGCGGGTGGAGAAAGGGGGTGGGGCGGACTGCCACAATAATACTCTTGTTGTCTGCGGCAACAGTTATGAAAAGTGCGGAAAAGGGAGGGAGGCACAAAAAAAACAGGAAGTTTGTTTTTTTTTTTCAATTAACACAAGCGACAGCGAGGAAAAGAGAGAGCGGAGAGATGGAGAGCGAGAACACTTCTTAGCTGGGGGAATATTCTACAATTTATGGGTTTTTGCACTATGTAAACAAATGCTTATACAACAGCCCTTTGCGGTTTATTAAATATGATTTTTCTTTTATTTTGTTTTGCAGTTTTGTTTACTTTCTGTATTTTTTATTTTGCTTTTGCCCTCTAATTTATTTCAATTAAT
The DNA here is from genome assembly GCA_018153365.1 of Drosophila fuyamai. Classification (NCBI taxonomy): domain Eukaryota; kingdom Metazoa; phylum Arthropoda; class Insecta; order Diptera; family Drosophilidae; genus Drosophila; species Drosophila fuyamai. The sequence continues at coordinate 4,527,309 of JAECXW010000116.1, read as the reverse complement.
ATTTTGTTTATTTTGTGATTTTGGTTTTTTAAATTATTTTCTTTGACTTTAATTTATTTCTGCCTTTGGTTTATTTTTGTATTGCTCGTTTAATAACTTAAATGTATCATATAAATCATCACTATAAATTGTATTTATAAAATACTTTCTTTATTACAGAATGATGACAAAAGTTAAAAAAAAAAACTAAATTATAAACACACCTGCAACAAACTCCCACCCAATAGCACACACAAATACATATATATCGTACCTCTTCCAACAACAATTAGTTTGCACCAAAATGCACTGGACGTCGCTGCCGCTGCGCTGCTGCGTCGCTGCTACTGCGCTGCCACCGCCAAAGCCGACACTCTGTTGTTGTTTTTGCTTGGGGGCTGCTTCTTTTGTATTTGCAAACACACAAAAACACAGAGGCACACACACACTCGCGCACACTTGGCGGCACCGTTTGCTTTACTCTTTTTTCAAACAAACTTTTTTCAAAAGCACACAGAAAGGCGCCCGCTCTCCGGTAACCCGCTATTCCGATTCTAATCCGAATCCGATTCGACGACCGACCCGCTCGCGATGCAAAAACAAAATGAGATATGCGACAACAGCTGTGGCAGGCCCCATTTGTTATCGATTCATCGGAATAGCATACCTGTTTTCGTGAGAGAGCGAAACACAAAAGGGAGAGCATTGGAGCTAAAGGTGGGTAAATTAAGTTGGAGAAGTGCCTTTGCTAATTCCAATTGGGAGTGTGTCTTTGCTTCTTATCGATATCTTAAGCTAACGTTTGAATTTAAATTTAAATAACGTTAGAGTAAATACTTTAAGAAAATTATTTAAAAACTTAACTCTCGATAAGCAAAATAAATAAACAAAACACTGTACACATTCAACAGAAATATGGGATTTAACTTGTTTTATTTATAATTTTAAAAAATATAACAAATGAAAGAGCTAGTAGCACTTCTTACTGCACCAGTCCCAGATACATCCATCTTTCGCGTTGCACCCGAACTCGCCCGGATAGATTCCGCAAAAGTCCTCGGTATTCATAAAGGCGCAGGATCCATTGGGACAGTAATAGCTGTAGCAGCCCGGCGAGCACTTTTCCCGCTGATTATCCTTGCAGCCGGAACAATCCAAAACCTCTGCGGGATTTAAGAATATAAGGTGTTATTATTATTTGTGCATACATATTTATGTTCTTATTAATAGATCTTAAGAGTTAGATTTCATTGTTGTTTTTTTTTTTAATATTTAACGCAAAGACGTATTTTTTAATTTTAAATTAATTAATTAGTATTTATATAACAAAAATTTCTAAAAATGTATATTTGAAATTTTATATTGTTTTGCAATATATGTACGTTAAAACCTAAATCCTCATGAACCAAAATTATCATAAATTGGTAGAAACTTTTGAAAATGAAAAGGGTTGCTATGTTTAAGGTAAAATTATTTTAATTGAGTCCTTGTTTAAGTTTGTACAGATTTTTTTTAAGTTGCAAATAATTAATATTTTAAGTAAATCCTTACATAATAATCTAATTAGACTCACCGCTTTCCTTGCACTCCGGCGTACTGCAGGCCAGGAGCGGTGGATTGGGCGGCATTACCACCCGCTTCGGGTTTTCGGCATGGACTATATGTGGCGGCTTCAGATAAACCACCGGAGCCGCACATACCCTGGGATCGCAGAACTTCTTTTCCTTGGAGGAACAGACCCAGTTGGGGTCGTAGTTGATGCAGATGCGTGCACTCTTGACGAAACAACAGCCCGGCTTGGGGTTTCGACCCGGAAATGGTTCATCCACCACAGGCTGCTTAGTCGTTGGCCTGGTATATATCCAGGGACGCCTTGTTGTGGTTGTTGTTTTTTCTACAATATTATCTGGGACATTTTCGGGTGTACTTGGGTCGTAGCTCTTGTCCTTATCGGGATCGTAGGGGGCGGCTGTAATGTACTCCACCCGATTTATATTTTCGCTTGTCACCGTGTACTTGTGCTCATTGTGGATCAAATTGCTTATCTCCAGAATGGTGGTTATATATCCTGGTTCTTGGCAGCTTTTACCGTACCAAACCGTTCCCTGCGGACAGGCCGGGGAAATACAGCGTCCGGCGTGAAATTCCCCCTCCGAACAGACGATTTTCCGGCATTGCGAGGCGATGAAAACCGATCCCGGCGGACAGCGAGTCAGTTCATCAGGGATGGGAAGATCATCTTGAGGTGGTTCAGTAGTTGTTGTAGTGGTGGGTTCTGTTGTTGTAGTAGTTGTAGTGGTGGGTTCTGTTGTTGTAGTAGTTGTAGTGGTGGGTTCTGTTGTTGTAGTAGTTGTAGTAGTGGGTTCTGTTGTTGTAGTTGTTGTTGTAGTGGGTTCTGTTGTTGTAGTAGTTGTTGTAGTGGGTTCAATTGTGGTTGTGGTTGTTGTAGTGGGTTCTGTTGTTGTTGTGGTTGTTGTAGTGGGTTCTGTTGTTGTTGTGCTGGTTGTAGTAGTGGGCCCTGTTGTCGTAGTGGTTGTGGTATCAAAAGGACACGGTTCAGGGTTCGTTCGATAGCACTTTCCATCAGTGTTAAGAAAGTAGCCTAAACATAAAACGGACCAATTTTATAATTTGTTTTTATAATATAAATCAATTCGAGAAGAGAGAACCAATCAAAAATTGTAAACCAAGTGACTTACTTACCAGTTTCACACTTTAAGTAAGTCTGTAAGTAACATTTTCCATCAACGTGCAAGTAATAGCCTAATAGAAAGCAAGAAAATCATTACATTAATTAATGAATTGATAATTCATTGTAATTAATATTTTTATATTTATTTATGTAACTAAAACGAATTGGTCATCGTAATTACTGTTTTTATAATTTACAGAATGTTCTTCATTTATTCATTATTTGGTTTGCTTGTTAGGGAAATAAACCAAATTAAGAAATTTTCGGGTGTTATTATTTAATGTTTTTTAAGTCCAACCTTGCTGATAATGACGCACGCCTCGTACACTCAAAATTGATATAAATAATATATTTGAGTTCTATGGCTAAAAATATACCATATGTATTTTGTATGCTAATTAAATACAAGGTATAAATCCATTGATTGTTTATGTTAATGTATAAGGCTACTGATAATATGGGACACCGTTTGAGTAAATAATTCTTTTCTTAAAGGCAGATCTTACCCTCGGGACAGGAGGCGGAGCTGAGGCACTTGCCGTCAACATACTGATAACCCGTCGGACAGGAAGGCTGCTGAGGAAATGTATTTTGGTGAAGATCAGGAACCCATAATCAAGAACTAGTTAAGAGCTTTTCTTTACCACGATATTTGTTTGAGCATTGCCACAGATTGCATTGATGATCAGGTAGCCGATCAGCGCCCAACTCAGCGATGTCGAAAGCATACTGCCCGAGTTTCAAATCGAGATTTCCAGGTTCTGGGAAAGAGATTCGCGATGCTCGGCTGTTCGCACTTTTAGAGAGACTAATCGAAGCGTCGACCCGGCGGGGAGCTCACTGGATTGGGGATGATTCTGAATGGGATGCATAATTGCTGGCGCCGCGATAACCTTCCCCGCAAGCCTCAGATAACGACGAAGGTCGGCTGGGCCAGAGCTTCAGCTGTTCCTCATCCGTAATCGGTGCGTACCAGGTTTAGTTCTAATCGGCATGTCTGATCGAAAGGAGCGTTCCTGGCAGCAGCTGCTGCTGTTGCTTATCTGCTTTGGACTAATCCCCGCGGAGGTTATCGCCAATTCCATACCGAATCCCTGCCAGAATGGTAAGTTTGAGTTGGAGAAGTTGTGTTTGGCGATTCATCATGACTGTTTTCAAATATTAGGTCAGGCTTACGTCAATGGCGCTTGCAGTCCAGTCATTGTGAATATATTTAATGGTGGGTGCGGTGGTCAAACGGGGATAGCCGGTAGTCCTGTGGGTACCGTTGTTGTTCCTGGTACCCCTGCTTGTCCGAATGCTCCTTTAAGTCCCATTGTGGTACCTAGTGTTCCTGGCATTACTCCAGGTACTCCTGCTTGTCCGAATGCTCCTTTAAGTCCAATTGTGGTACCTAGTGTTCCTGGCATTGTTCCAGGAACTCCTGCTTGTCCGAATGCTCCTTTAAGTCCCATTGTGGTACCTAGTGTTCCTGGCATTACTCCAGGTACTCCTGCTTGTCCGAATGCTCCTTTAAGTCCCATTGTGGTACCTAGTGTTCCTGGCATTACTCCAGGTACTCCTGCTTGTCCGAATGCTCCTTTAAGTCCCATTGTGGTACCTAGTGTTCCTGGCATTGTTCCAGGAACTCCTGCTTGTCCGAATGATCCTTTAAGTCCCATTGTGGTACCTAGTGTTCCTGGCATTACTCCAGGTACTCCTGCTTGTCCCAATGCTCCTTTAAGTCCCATTGTGGTACCTAGTGTTCCTGGCATTACTCCAGGTACTCCTGCTTGTCCGAATGCTCCTTTAAGTCCCATTGTGGTACCTAGTGTTCCCGGCATTACTCCAAGTACACCTGCTTGCCCGAATGCTCCTTTAAGTCCCATTGTGGTACCTAGTGTTCCTGGCATTACTCCAGGTACTCCTGCTTGTCCCAATGCTCCTTTAAGTCCCACTGTTTGTCCTCCTCCTGGTCCTGGTCCTCAATGTCCTAATAATTGTCCAACTAACTGTCCGAATACTCCCTGCCTCACAACTCCTCCCACTCTTAAACCTACACCAACTGAGAGGCCCCACCCACCACCTCCTGACCCAATCCCAGTCCCCGCTCCACCTCCGGATCCCATTACCCGCTGTCCAGATGGAACGATTCTGGTAAAAGGCGTCTGTCGCTTGCTCTACTGTGGAGGACATGGAATCAATACTGATGGACGCTGCGTTCAGGCACGCTGCCCCGCGGGATATGTTTGGACGGGGATCAGGTGCTCAAAGCCCAAGCCAGTGGAAATCGGCAATATCCACATAGAGAACTATGTCCATCAGAAGGCCGGTGCTCCTCCCTACCTGGTCAGCAATGTTAACAATGTCAAGGTCAACGCCTCCATCGCAATCCAAGTTCAAGCCTCCGAGGAGGAGGAGGAGGAGGAGGAGGAAGAGAATGTAGTTCTGCCGCAGCCGCCCTCGGGTCCATGCTGCAATGTGGTGGCTCCTCGGATTTGCACCACCCAGGCGGATCAGGTCGGATACAAGTGCTTCAGCAGGAGTCATCAGCAGTGTGGTTCCTTCTGCAGTGCCAACAAGGTGGTGCTCGCACCGCCAACAGTTGCCACCTGGACGCAGGCCAACACCCAGATGGTGGTAATGCCGCCGAACTGGGCGGGTCACGGATGCCAGTCCACCGGTGGCATCTGCCAGCCGGCTCAAAGTAAGTTCTGAACACATCCAAATTATATTTAAAATTGTGCTTTTATAATCTATATTTCAAGACCATATTAATAGCTTATATGTTTTTAAAAGCTAACAAGAGAGAACGCTATAGTCGGGTGCCCCGACTATCAGATACCCGTTACTCAGGTAAAGGGAGTGCGAGGGAGATGGAGATAGAAACTTTGATCACGCATAACTTTTTAACGAATGGTCCGATTTGAAAAATTTCTTCTACATTTCGATAGGTATTGATAAACACAATAAAACTGCATTTTTACTTTTCCGAAATATTTAAATTTTTAAAATCGTATATAAGCGATTGTGGGCGTTAAAGGGGGCGTGGCACCTTTTTGAAACAAACTTGCGCTGCGTAGGAACTCCTAGAATATGCATGCAAAATGCCAATCTTCTAGCTTTTATAGTTTCCGAGATCTCAGCGTTCATACGGACAGACAGACAGACGGACAGACAGACGGACAGACGGACAGACGGACAGACGGACAGACGGACATGGCTATATCGACTCGGCTAGTGACCCTGATCAAGAATATATATACTTTATAGGGTCGGAAACGCTTCCTTCTACCTGTTACATACTTTTGCACGAATACAATATACCCTTTTACTCTACGAGTAACGGGTATAAAAATTTGAATGATATATTTGTTATACCAATTACTAGTAGAGTAAAAGAGTATATTGTATTGAAAGTATTTAAAATGCAGAAGGGCGCTCTTTCGCCCATATAAAGTATATGTACTCATGATCAGGATCAATACCCCAAGTCTTCTGGTTGTCTAGGAAATTATACGAGCGATCAGCTACGCGACAAAATTTTGTTTCCAAATTTGGCCACGGCTACTTTAACGCATACAACATTTTGTAGAGAAATGGAATAGCCAGTTATTAATTGGTATATGTTTATTTTTTTTCACACCAATCAATTAAATTAGAAGTTACACCTTAACACCAGTTGACGCCTTTTTTTATTAGCTGCGCAAATAGAATGGAAAGTCGCGATATCTGCTTGGGACAAAGTGGTTTTAAAATTGGTTAATAAAGTGACGGATATTGGATAGTCGTGCCTCTCGACTATACAGTTCTTTCTGCTTATTCTTTTTATTCATATTTCTTTACTTCCTAATTATACCCGTTACTCGTAGAGTAAAAGGGTATATTGTATTCGTGCAAAAGTATGTAACAGGTAGAAGGAAGCGTTTCCGACCCTATAAAGTATATATATTCTTGTTCAGGATCACTAGCCGAGTCGATCTAGCCATGTCCGTCTGTCCGTCTGTCCGTCTGTCCGTCCGTATGAACGCTGAGATCTCGGAAACTATAAAAGCTAGAAGATTGGCATTTTGCATGCAGATTTTAGGAGTTCCTACGCAGCGCAAGTTTGTTTCAAAAAGGTGCCACGCCCCCTTTAACGCCCACAATCGCTTATATACGATTTTATTTAAATATAAATTTAAATATTTCGGAAAAGTAAAAATGCAGTTTTATTGTGTTTATCATTACTTATCGAAATGTAGAAGAAATTTTTCAAATCGGACCATTCGTTTAAAAGTTATGCGTGATCAAAGTTTCTATCTCCATCTCCCTCGCACTCCTTTTACCTGAGTAACGGGTATCTGATAGTCGGGGCACCCGACTATAGCGTTCTCTCTTGTTTTTAATCTTTACTTAAGAATATTTTGTATATCACTTTCTGTGTGTTTCGACTTTAGACTTCTACGACTGCAGCGGCTGTGCGATGGGTGACTTTTCGACCTGCTCCTCGTACTGCTACTCGTACAAGTGCAGCAGCCACAACTGTGCCTATTATGACCAAACCGAATACTGCTCCCAATATCCTGGACAAATCGGCTGCCGAGCGGATGACGGATGGTTCCCGGCAACAGACAAAATGCAAAATTGAAGTTAAAAGACTACTACTTAAATAATTAGTCTTATGTCGAAGCATTTGTTAAAAAAAGAAAAAAATACAAATACAAAATACAAACATACAATATGTTTTTCTTGCGTAGAAACGATTAGAGCAGTCAATTGATCATGCTATGGATAATAAAATTGATTTTAAAAACAATTTGTCAGCGAAGAAAAATACAAAAATAAAAATAATGTGACTTGGTGCATCGTAAATCTTAGGTATATATGCTCCTCAGACTCGCTATAAACTGTTTTTTTTTGGTATTAATCCTATCTATAAGTTCTTTTACTTTAATAAATTGACGTCACAGGGCAAAGTGTTGTTATCAGATAGTGCGTCATAATCGAACATTCCAAGCGCCATGGAAAGAATTTCTTGCGCTTGAACTTTGGGAAGACGATGTAGGCAGTATTATAAATGTATTTTAATGGGTTCTATGTTCTGTGAGTACTGACATCAATTGTCGGTTCAAAAATCTTTTCTGTCCTATAATAACCTGATGATAATCGTTCGCATGTGCTGATAATTGTGCAGCATGTTGAACTGCTGAATTCTGAGTGATTCGACTGGCAATTGAGTGAAAGCTTTGCCAGCAATCAATTCTTTGATAGTGTTATCTAACCTTATCTTCAAGGGTAGGGGGGGATGGGTGGGTGGTGCTGTAGCCACCACTTAACCACTGCAGTTGAGACTCCTCTTTTCGCACCAGCGGACGTACCATAGTATCGAAGCGAACCAACGAAACCGCCAAACACTTGATAATGCCGCATTCCAAGGTGAGTAACAAACTACCGGGATCACCGCAGTCCGAGAATTCGGTTGTGTTTTAATGTTAATTGGAAAGCCAGAAATGGCAGTGGTAGTGACAAAACCACCGCCAAAAAATTTCAATTTGGTTTGGCACATTGTATTTTTTTCGCACTTTTGTTATCAAGCGATCGTTATGAAATTTGACTGATTGTCGCTTGGTAGCGAATTTAATGGGCCTATTAATATTAGCTATAACTTTACAAGTCATTGATTTTTGGCAACTGAGAGTAGGGTTTAATTCAAGATAAATAACTAATTGGTTATGCAAACTGCAAAAGTTTTCTTAAAGATACATATGTAAGAAACAATTCCTTCAATTTCTGTTTTTATAAAAACTGGGTGATTCACGCATTATTTGATTTATTTGTTTTTCCGTTTATTGTTAAAGAAAATGACGAGATGTTTAATAAAGGTTGAAAAATCTAATCTTATCTTAGAAGTGGGTAGAAGGAACTATTAAGGGAAATAGCAAGATTCCGTATTTCAAAAACTGCCAATTCAAGAAAATGTTTTTATTTTTAATCAGCAATCACGTCATTTTTTTTCTTCGATAAGCTTTTGCATGCAATAATTCGGCTAAGCCAAATACGAACAAACAAAAAGTTTTTATTTAAAACTTGATTATATTAAGAACTGTGGTTGATCTTTTATTTATTTTTTCAGATGCACTTGTACGCGGTGGTTGGGCTACTCCACCTGCTGACCTTGGGCATCACTGCCCAGGATCAGCTGAAAAACAATACGATAGTGGTGCAAACTCCGCTCCAGAACTACGATAAGCCAACTCTGCGGGACTACGAGGAATGTCAGGCGAACAGGGATAGTTGTATAAACGTGTGTGCCGGTAAAATATCCTGCGAAGATGAATGCCCAGTGTGTCCGGAACTGTACGAAAAGCCCCTGATGGTCCAGGGCATTAACGATACGGATGTAGTGGCACCTGCACAAGTCCCTCTCAATACCACCAACATAATTCGCCTGACCAACGAGATCAACAATATTATCGAGCACCAAATCCAGAATCGAAATGAGGTTAATGTCCAGGTGCAGCAAAATGTGTCCCAGTTGGGTGGACGTTTTGGCTTGGGCTATAGTGACCAGGGATCCTGTTGCTATGTGGTGCGCTTGGATCGGGAGTGTGAGCACGAGAATGGCCACAATTGCAGGGAGAAAAGCCGCCAACGGGTTTGCGGTGAAAGGTGTCAGGCAAGAGTGATGTTGGCCAAAAGAGTGATCCAATGCGATCCCGAAGATGCGGACAAATGCCACGAGACCATCGAATATGTGCCGCGGAGGAGGAAGTCCCACTCAAAGAAGTCCAGCCAACTAGCGCCGTGCCAGTACTTTGGCAACTCTTGGCCCTACTTCACATGTGGCCAAAATCAGGGACAAAGTGTGCAGGTTGTTCAGCCTCCGAGGGTGAAACGATCCACTTGCCAGCAGTGTCTCAATATGCCCTATGGATACATTCTGCAAAATGGACTGCCCGCCCAGTGTGCAGGTTGTTTCCAGGGATTCGGAGCGCCCATGCCTATGTACAATGCTCCTTATATGTACAATCCGTTTATGCCATATCCACCATATGGCAACTTCCCATTAAATAATAACAACGGAAATAATAATGAAAATTCTCATGGAAATAGCAATGGAAATAATATTGGAAATAATAATGAAGACAATATCCTCGCAGGATCGGGCGATGGGTGGATTTTGTGTGACGATGATAACATCGAGAATTGCTTGGTGGATAAAAATATTCAGGACTCGCTGCATGGACCTCCTGCTCATCAGGAGCAACTGCCGGAAAATGACGACTATGACTATGGCGTTGAAGTACAGCGAAGAAGAAGACGGCGACAAAACCCAAGAACCTTTGTGCGATCCGCTTACAGCAAACGCAATCCAAATAATTAAATATCAATGCCAGATATAATATAAAAAGCTCTTGAGATTTTTTGCCAAAATTTTTGCCTCAATAAATACCAATGTTTTTGGTAAACAAAATCCCAGATTACTGTATAAAATTAGCACTACCAAGCTCTTCATTTTTGTATGATACTTTACCTAATAAAGGATCTTTTCAATACCTTACGTGTTCTATAGCCTTACATATATATTTATTCCCTTCTCATAAACATATTGCGATTTCAGGCTTGGATTTAATAGAGTACAAATTTCAAATTGAAGTATCTGTAATCGTTATTTACAAACTGAATAATTCTGTTCTTAATTGAATTGAAGTTATTTTCATTGGTAATTTTCATTTGCAGTTTGGCAAAGTATTGTCTCTTGTCGGGTTGTCGTAAAATTATAAATGCTATCAATTTAACAGTATCAATGGGAAGTCAAACATTTTATGGCTGCTTAAAAATATAAAAGGAAAACATTTTCTGTCGACCACTTATAAATTCCTCACTGAGAACCAGAAATAAAATTGTTTTTCCTTATATAATCCCGATAACTTATCAGCTTTTATGTTAGTGCAATTAAGATCCAGGCCAAGTGAGTGTACTTTAAATAACGATTTATTTGATAGGCAGGTTATGGAGCAGGGTGAAAGGGCGGGGAGACCTCATTCTCCTTATAGACTATACAACGTTTAATAAAATCTGGATTCGTCCTGCTCGAATGCTTACGCATACATAATATTAATAATTTGATTTGATGTGAAAACATTTGTTCTGGCATTTCAATTGCAGGTAGATAGTTTCGTAGGCTTCTGTGTGGGGCTCTCGATCGTCTGACCTGCCCCTCACAATTTTCTCGATGAACAATAGTGGAACAAGACTACTAGAACTTATGGTAATATTGCGCGTGTGTTGATTTTAGTTGGTTTGTCCGCTACAATTTTAAGGGCGTAGAGCTCTACTTGATGCCCAATTCCTTGAGTTCGGTTTCCTCATCCACGGAGTCCTCGTCATCCGAACCGTGCACCGATGGAGCTGGTGTGGTGTGACCTAAAGGTACAAATTATATTAGATCATTCAATCATTGGTTTTACAATAGTGTGAGCCTATTAATAATTTTATTTCTTAAGTTGATACATTTTTAAATTGATTTAGTTTTAATTGTTTGTATAAGAGCTTTAGCTACCGCTTATTAGTTGCTTTATTTTAGTTGTCTAAAAGTATTCAATGATTTTTTCAGCTTCTTATCAGTATATATAATAAAATTGCATATATTGCACTTATTAAAATAATACACTGCTTACTTTTAGACCTGGATTTTATTTGAAAGCGGTACCTTTTATTTAGCATTGATAACAATATGGATTTCAAAGCAGCTGCGAAAAATGTATTAAGAAACTCTGATGACTAGTCAGAGATATTTAAAAATAAAGTAAAAGTGGAATGTCCAACAGCTGTTTTATTTAAAACTTTACCAAAATAGTCAACAATAAAAAACTTGTCTTGTAAAAGTACGACAACAGAATTTAAAAATGCATGAACAGTAGAAAGATTGAATTATAATTTAGAATATTCAAATTTCTAGCGATCACACTCTTCTTCCTCCCACTTACGCGATGAAGTTGGGCTGGGCGGTTCGCTGTGAGGTCGCGAGAAGATCAAGTTGTTTCGCGATCCGTAGAGAGTCAACTCGTCCACATAGTCCGGGTAAACAGCCTGCAAGGCCTTAACCCTGGCCTGTCTGTAGTACTGCAAAAGCGAATAAAATAAGGTTAGTCTTATTATGTAACAAATGGAAGAGAGAGCTTTCAGTAACATAAAGAACATATGGCAATGGGAAATATAGAGCCCATATGATACTAACAATGCCCAGGGTGCGCCAGTCGAGCAGATCACTAAGGCGCTCCGTGCGATTACGCTGGATGATGCGCTGGCGGCGGTTCAACCGCGAGAAGTCCATCATGAAGCTGGATAGCTGCTGGACACTGTTCTCCAGTCCAATATAGCGACGATCCACGATGTAGATGCCGTAGGACTTGGGGTCACTGATGTGCTCCTCCATGAAGCAACCGAATCCGGACAGATTGGTGGTCACGCTGGGAATTCCCATCACCGTGCACTCGGCGGGAGTGTATCCCCAGGGCTCGTAGTACGAGGGGAAGACACCCAAGTGGCAGCCACGGACGAACTCCTCGTAGTCGATTCCGAACAGAGGGTTAGTGGACGTGAGGAACTCCGGATGGAAGACCATCTTGACACGATCGTGCCGCGAGTTGAACAGATGACAGCGACGGATGGACGAGAGAACCGGGTCGTTCCAGTCATCCGCCACATTGTGCGTGGTAACCGGCGGCATCGAATCGCGCTGCATGGCGAACATACAGCGCTTGATCTTGACCAGATCCTCCTTCTGCAGCAGATCATCGGCGTTGGGGATGTTGCCCCTCAGGCAAGTGTCGAACATGCGCTTGCCCACCTCCTGCTGGACGTTGTTGATTGTATCTCGCAGCTGCTTGATCACGGCATGTCCCCTCAGCGAGTCTACGTTGAAGTTGTTTGTCTTGGTGGGGAAGATCAGGAAGGCCACCACCGTGGTGTCCGGCTTCTCGTGTTTGAGCATCGCATTCAAGCGAGCCAGTGCCTCGATGAAGATGTCGGCTCCCTTGTTACCAAACTCGTAGCGACCAGCAATAAAGAAGTACAGGGTCTTGTCCAGATCAAAGTCAATGTGGCTATTGGGATTAAATAATGTGGTTACCAACAATGCTAAGCAACTTATATTTATTCATTTATAAACCTAAATAAAAAGGGTTCTTTCCTTCTTTTCATATGACACTTATTTCCTTAAAATGTAATGTATGGTTAAGTTTTAAAAAGTTAATCTTCCTAGACAATCTGATTGCATTAATTATGTTATTTTTTTTGTAATTATCTCATGCTAACATTGATTTACTATACTTTTAAAATCATACAATCATGCATGAAGATTACAGATAGTCATGTTTCGATCGATTAACCTTTATTCAAGGGTGTACAAGTCTACATTGAAGATTAAATACATTTCCGCATAACATTGAGAATAGAAAATACTATCTGCCTGGTTATTTTTATAAGCTTGAATTCGGTGGGCTTTTTATCGATAAACAATAGTATAAGCGACTACCGATTCAATATTAATATAATAATATTTTGATCAATGGTTTTTTAATTTCAAGATTTATGATATGTGATTAATATTAAACAATGGGAAGTTGAAAATGATGTTCAATGGGAATATTTTACGCATTTAAAGTAAATTAATTACGGAATAGGTAAGTAGTTGTGCAAGACTCACCCGTAGAAATGTCCTCGTACGAATTCGTTGATCTTCTCCTTGGCAACGGCGTGCAAATTTTGGAACTCGTGGATGGCCGAGAACTTCTTTACATTCAAACCGTTCGGCGTGATGATGTCCGGCTTGCGCTTAAGCAGATGCTCCGCCTCGTAGCCCGTAATCTCCGAGACGGTGGTGAACACGTGAGCCAAGTTGGTGGCGCCTCGCTCCAGGCAATAGCGATGGTAAATCTGCCGCTTGCCGGCCTCCTCATCTACGGCGAACTTATCTAGATTATTGTAGAAATCGGTATTGCCAGCGCACAAGTAACGACCCAACAATGTGGCATGAGTGGTGAAAACAGTGGCAATCTCCACCTGCCGAGTGCGTAGGACGATAAGTGCAACGCCAGCTTGCCACTCATGGAAATGGGCCACAACCCTGGGGGCACTTAGCTCGTTGTTTTGCGAATAAGTCACGGCCAAATTGCGGAACTCCTCCAGGAACTCGGCGATCATGAAGCCCAGGATAATGGCATCGTTGGTTTCAATATCCAAATGAGGTACTCCTATGTGGCACTTCTCCCACATCTCCGATTTGAACTGGTCCAACTTCCAGGCGGCGGATCCAATATCGAAAAGGATTAGTTGGGGATTTCCGTCGACCAGCCAGCGACCAGTGTGGATTTTATATCCCCGCGATCGCAAAGAGTTCACAGCATCTAGCAAGGGATTTCCCCTGGGGAATTCCATCTCCTCCATTTCGGTGCGGGCGCAGTGCTCCTTGTAGGGACCCATCATGCACAGCTGCTCGCCCATCTCCTCGGTGGAGACATAGGCCTTCGACCGGATCACCGTGTAAATGCCGCCCACCTTGTTGGCCACCTCCCATGCCACCTCGAAGTTCCATCGATTCTCCCGGGAGGCGATGTCTCCCCGATCAAAGTAATCCTTCAGGTCCGCCCCGGACTCCACTCTCGAAAAGCGACGATTCATCTGAAAGACAGGAAGAAATACAAAAAATTAGTGTTTGAATATATCCCATTGCGCTTTTACGTATTAATTCCCCACCCTCAGGGCATAGGAGGTGGACTCATTGTCCTCAAAGCGATAGGACTGCTGTCTGCGCATCTTCTTGATATGCTGGGCACTGCTTTAATCTAGGCGCCGCTGATCTATAGCTGAACCTCTCCGCTGAGGCTCTCGTTGCGGACTGATAGTGTCACCTAAATTTAGCTGCCGGCTTGACACACATTACAAGCTACGATTCCTTATCGCTTTACACTCGTACAGACAGAAAAACAACTTTACATTCGAGCATAAAAATACGATTAAAACCAAAATATATAAAATATATCGTGAAAAATAAAATTAATTATAGTCCCATAATTAATTTACACTTGACTTTTTCACTACCTTCTCAAAATTGAATATAATTTAAATTATGAAAGTAAATTACAACCACTCAAGAATTCAATTCACCACATTGCAAAAAAAAATGAAAAGTAGCTATACATACATAAAAAATGAAAAGTAGCTATACATACATACATATAACTAAATTATTATTGGACCAAAATAAAAAATTATTTTAAAAGTTGTCTAAGTTTTTTTTATTTGTATCACTTCATTTATTTTTAAAAAATAAATGTAGACTAATTACCAAAACCCAGCTTAAGAGCTAATAATTTCTCCAGGTGCAACGACCGCTATTGCTGTTGTCGTTGTTGGGCTGGTCATTGTCATCACACGCCGGCATTTGTTGCATCACCACGCAACGAGGTGCGATCGATCCACTATCAGCCGAATGCAGTTGCACCGGTGCAGTTTATGGGCTGATAAGCCCGGCTATGCGACATCGCCCATGTCCCTGACACTCGGTCATTTATGTATGTACTTGCCTACTCTATACGTATAGGTGGACGCACATTGGGCTGTCCATAAACCAAAGGTCTATTTTCAGATGTCGGAAATATTCGACATCATCGGGCCAAGATGAGTTTGCCAATTTTTCGCTCTATATGTATACAGGAAAATTTGGCAAATGTTTTCATTGCCAGCGTCACAAAATGAGAGGAAACAGCAGTAAGCGCCAGATACTCATTTAGTACAGAACATATGTAGATCTAAAGTAAATAATTTAAACCAAATTATTTAATTTACAACTGACACGCTTTCCTTTTAATTCAACACACATGTGTTGGGGGTGTTGAATTTTTAATTGGATATTGTCCAGTATGACCTTGACAAACATCGAGTTTAAGGTTCCCTGAAATTAGTAAATTTATCAAGATAATAATAACAGTCATAGCAGCCACTAACTATCTAATCTGGATTGATTAAATACTCTTGCTAAAATACTCGAACTTGAACTTTTTCATTAACACCCGCTCCCTATAATTGAAAGTAATTGTATTGTGAACTTTAAATAAACTATGATGACAGTATATAAATAAATAAGCATTCGAAAAAGATATTTGGATCCGAATATAGCTGTTCATTAGAATCACCTTTGTATTCAATTCTGAAAACTTTCAAAGGTCAAGTATTGTAACACAGTTATCTATTATTCAACACAAACAATTTTTATGGCAGATGTTGTTTTTCTATCTGTATCTTTGTATCTTATCACATTGTCAGGACTTTATCCACTTGAAGCCGCTAGAGGGCGTGTTATCCGGAAGAGGAAAAAGAGATCTGTATAGCTTCCACTCAATTGCACTTCTCTCATTCGCACTTACCGTCACAATTTCTGTTTGAAAACAATTAACGAAAGAATGTGAGAAAAAGTAAAAGTGAGGAAAACCTCTTGGCACGAATTCTATCAATTGAACAACCGACGACTTCTTACACTTGATAATTTTTATTCAATTGAATTAGAAAGACGTGAAAATGAAGGCTCTCTTGCTATCTTACTCGCACCCACATACACGCGCTGCTGCAACACAACTCCAAGAACAACAACAATAACACTAAGCAGCTGAGAGACCTCAAGTGAATGTGTGTTTGTGTGTGGCAGGCAGAGATATTTTTTTTCATTGCCAGAGCGGCAGCTAAAAGTCAAATAAAGGTCAGTGGCAGTGCTGCTGAGAAAGAGAGAGCATTAAAAATTGTTGACCATTGTTGGTATAGTTTTTTCTTCTTGGGCCCCTTTTTGTTATTGTTTTTTTAAAATAGATGTGTATATTTTTTGTTGATTTTTTCAACCCGCTCAACAAGTTTTAAACTTGATAATATTGTTTTTGCTGCACTCTGAGGTGAGCGAAAGAGAGAGAGTAGTGCTAGGAATTCGAACTTTGTTGTAGTCATTTTTTGTAGTTTCATGCGGCCGGCGCATTGATAAGACTAATAACGCTTATCACCGCTTTTTGTTTATGTTTCACGTTTATCACTTTTCCAGCAGGTAGTCTGAATTGTATGTTCAAAAGGCGGCCGCTTGGCGCCAATTGAAAAATGCAAAGTGCAATGCAAAAAAAACCGCTGATAACGACGTTTGTTTGCAATCGTACTTTCAAGTGTGTGTGGGAGTAATTCTGAAATTGGCACGCGCACAATTGTAAATTATATAGTCCCCCGATCTCGGAAATAAAATCACCTTAAAGCCACAGCAGTCGCTGTTGTTGGCCACACGAAACAAGACGAATAACTGAAAAAGAATTCGAAAACAAAAAGAAAAGCCATGGGCACCCGGGAGAGTTCTTGTTGTTGCGCTGCAGAGTGGGAGTTTGCGCAGAGAGAAAAGCGGAGAGAGCTAAAGGAGAGGGCGAAAAGGGAGAGCACCCAGGTAGACAGCGTGACCGTACGAGGAGCGGCCTAATATACCTGTTTTAATTTAAACATTCTAGCATACAAAAGTAACGTAAAAATATAGAAACTAAAAAATAAAAAAGTCTATTTCGAATTTTAAAACATATTTCTATTTTTATTTTAATAGATTTATGATTTGACAATAATTGAATATAAATAATTTAAAACAGGCGCCAGTTATTTATCGTTTATAAAATATCGTAACCGAATAACGTAGGCGTCATTGCCAGCAGGAACAAAAACACCATTATGAGAATCATAGCGGGAATTTAAAAATGTAAGTTTCTAGAATTAGGCATTTAAATCTTTTTAATAAGATTTGGAATTTTATTACATACAATTTTAATTATTTAGTATTTTTATGCATAGATGTGTTATGTTAAGGGTTTTAATTTTTGTACTCATTGGTCATTTTAAAATTGTTTGTAATATTATTTATAATTATCTTTCACACATTAAATTTCAAAACAATATATACAACAAATTTTACAGACATTTTATGAGCATAAAAACATTTTATTTTCTATGAATTACTTTTTTTTAATTGGATAACCTTCCTATTTGTTTGGAATGAATACCAATCTCACCTTGATCCCGTTCGTGATGTCTATTAAGACCATAACAGCCCACCGTCAGTGTTCACCTTCAATTTCATTCAGTTTTCGCATAAAAAGCAATATTTCACAGAAATTTGAACAGTTCGTCGTAACCTTGCTCTATAAACAATTTAATGTCCGCTCACTTAACCTCAATTAAAACTGCAAGATGGACACGCAATTTCTCTGTCGCCTGAAGTTTCAGTTCGTCCTATTCGTTTTTATGTTTATTAATTGAAATGTGTGAAGAACAGGCAATCATTTACCAATAGAAAGAGGGATGGGTCGAGGATAACTGGGTCAACTGAGTGTCCGCAAATATCAATATCATATTAGCTTTAACCATTTTGTACCTTTAAAGCACCTTTTACATCTCGAAAATATTTTAAATTGAACGAAAATAAATCATTAATGTTGCTACCAAGTGGGGCGGCAACATCAAATGACTTTCTCTGTGGCTCACAAGGTCAAAGGACATTAATATTATTATTATTCATCTCCCTCACACTCTTGTTTACTGCCCCGTCTGCTTTGAATGTCTTTGAAGCGATTTGCTCTTTGTGTCCTTGATAAACATCCATTGATAACAGACACAATGGCACAAGAACAACATCAAGAATTCCAGCTTTTATGTTTATGACATATCCTTGCTGGAGCTAGCTAACTGTAAATCATTTTGGCTTGCTCACTTGTTCTATCCTCTCATTTTCACCCTTTCATTTTCACCCTCTTCCTTCGTTTTTAGTTAGTTTTGCAATTTCCTACAGCGACAATTGTCACAAGGATTCACATTTACAGTTGCAGTTTATAATAGCCACACTGCCGCACATTTACTGGCTTATCTGTGGGCAGTGAAATAACAAAAATATTTTGGAAAATTGTTGTGTCAAGGACAAATGTTTTGGTCCGTTGCCAACATTTAAAATTCAATTAAATTTCTTGCATTTTCGGCAAAAATTAAATTTTATTTTGATGGATTTCTTTTGCGAAATGTAATAGTTCTAATGCTTGAAGCTTTTAATAATATATATAATATTTTTTGAGTGATTTATTTACTTTGTATATTGGCCACCTTTCTGTTTCCTATTTTAATGTTTTGCAGCAATATGTAAATTAATTTTTTTTTGTATATTATATTTAAAGTTCAACTGCTATTAATAGAAAAATTTCTAAACCAAGTCTGAAAAAAACATAATTAAATTATAATACAGACTTATCTTAAACTATTATCTAAACGCAGTTTCATTGAGTAGATGAGTAAAACAGTAAATACAAAAATAAGTCCAGGCGCCTTGACCACGCCATAAAGAGCTTAATTAAAAACTTGGCCATAATTCATTAGCGACCATCGCCGTTCACGTGAATACCAGTCAGCCAGCTCACGAATAATGAAGTGGGTGGGAATTCAACTTAACCGACTTAAGGTTAAGTTGGACGTCCAAGTCAAATGTGACTAATTTATGTCATGACACCCCCACCAAAGCCACCCATCTCCCACCAAAACAACCGCTGTCGAAATATTGCAGGACAATAAAGATAACAACGAAAGGAGCTTCCACACAGCGTCGAGGTTGCGTTGATTGCGTTTATGCGGCACAAGCAGCTAAGGCAGCTGGAAATAAGTGATTGCTAATAATCTCGACGAAAATATTTCCCTTGCTAACCGTTTTGTATTTGCATAGGAATTTTGTAATACAAAGCTGAAATTTTAATTACCATGAAGAAAATATAAATTAGGCCAAATTAAGGGAAAATTCATAAAATTTTTTAGTATTAAGTTAAATTGCATACCACAGGGAAATACTTTTTTAATAATTATACATATATGTTTAAAAATCATAACACTCATACGACGCGTTGTACCGGTTGCAAACATAATAAAATCAAAAAATGTTTACCCTGCTACAAATAAGTTGAATTTGCAATTTATAACTAACTAATAATAAACTAACTAATTAAAAATTGTGTAATTGTTTGCTGTTAATGTAGGTCTGTGTAAATAAAGCTTTTTTGTTTTAATTTTGATTGTTAATATACAAATACATCTGTGTTAAAATGTATAAAAATATATATTTTGAAACGAATTACTAAATACGCCTTTTACATGGCTTATACCGTGTAAAAAGTGTTGCCTACAGGGCGGCGCATGCGTTAGCATACGCCGAACATGCAACATGGTGAACGTGGTTGCCGCTGTGCGTGGGTGGGTGGCTGCTGTGGGTGGTGCGCGCCAGAGGATGCTTAGCCTCTGTTTGTATACAAAAAGGAGCCACAGCAGCAGCAGGAGCAGCAAAAACATACGCGGCAGCAGCTGACGACGCGAATTCGAAATTCGAAAACCGTTATCAACAAACGCCGAGTATCTGTGTGGGTGTGCGACTGCGGCTGTGTATGTGGCTGTTTGTGCTTTGGGGTATCTGTGTGGGTGACTGCCTGGCAATGGCAGATGAAGCCCATCAGTTGGCGGCTGTTGCACGTTGCGTGCGGTTTCGTTGGGCTCCGAACTCGTAGCTGCGTGCGTTGTACTCGGAACTCACATCCTTCGTGTCCTCGGAAAATATTCAAAGTGCGTTCCCTTGTCGTTGTCGTTGGCGTTGTCAGTTGTTGACTTTTTAATAACTCACCAGCGAGTGGCAACTAGTCGCACCAACTATGTCCCGACTATCGCCAGGACAAGAAACAGACCTGACATTTACTATTCGCCTTTGGCGGCAGTCGGTTGTCCTCGCGCTTCTCATCTGAGCTTCGATAAAGTGATCGGTTCAAAACTAAATTTGAAGTTTCCTAAAACGGTTTTAAATATAGAAGGCAAAATATAGTAATTACATAAATAATAAAGTAAACGAAAACAATAATTACAATGCATTATATAAATAATATATATTCTTTAAAATTTAAAGAGCGAACAACTAAAAAAAACTTTAAAAAAATCGAATCAAAAATAATAATTTAAAAGAAAATTAAATTAAAAAAGGGTATCTACTTTATTTTATCAACAACAAAAAATCAAAGATATACGTTATTTAGTTTAAAACAAGAGAGAACGCTATAGTCGGGTGCCCCGACTATCAGATACCCGTTACTCAGGTAAAAGGAGTGCGAGGGAGATGGAGATAGAAACTTTGATCACGCATAACTTTTTAACGAATGGTCCGATTTGAAAAATTTCTTCTACATTTCGATAGGTATTGATAAACACAACAAAACTGCATTTTTACTTTTCCGAAATATTTAAATTTTTAAAATCGTATATAAGCGATTGTGGGCGTTAAAGGGGGCGTGGCACCTTTTTGAAACAAACTTGCGCTGCGTAGGAACTCCTAGAATCTGCATGCAAAATGCCAATCTTCTAGCTTTTATAGTTTCCGAGATCTCAGCGTTCATACGGACAGACAGACGGACAGACGGACAGACGGACAGACGGACAGACGGACATGGCTAGATCGACTCGGCTAGTGATCCTGAACAAGAATATATATACTTTATAGGGTCGGAAACGCTTCCTTCTACCTGTTACATACTTTTGCACGAATACAATATACCCTTTTACTCTACGAGTAACGGGTATAAAAATTAATGAATTATAAAGTAAAATTAATTTTTAAATTAAACTTCCATTAAATGTAAAAAGACCTCCCACATATTGAATTTAAATTTTGATCAAGCAATAAATTCTTTTATTGATTATTACATTAAACTAAACTAATAACCTGGTAACAAAAAAGTACCTTTATAATTTTTGAAAACAGTAAGAAGGAAAAAACCTTTAAATAAAGCACGAAAAGCCAGCAATGTAAATATTTAATAAGACTTAAATTAAATATCCAAAAGCTTGGCAATAATAAATTATGTTAATTATTCCCCTACGCGCTTTACACAATTTTAATTAATGTGTTCCATAAACGCTTTGCTGTGGTATTAAGTATACGGCGCGTAGACCAAGTCGAACATTGGCATACCTTTTTTCCAGTTGCACCTGCCGCAACAAAATCCTCCAAGGGGCAACATCAAAAACCACTTTATAATGCGATTTGCACGGAAAACCAGTTAAATTGCGTAATTAATTCAAGTGAACAACGCTAGGAGCGAAGACAGTAGCGGAAAAGGCTCACAAGTTGTTACAGAAAGAACCAAAATTTTAATGAAATAACTCAGCAGTAGAAGCGTGGTCCTTAGTATTCACTTACAATGGGTTGCTTCAACTTGACTAAAAGTTTGCGTTGCAGAAGATTAAAGAGTTGAATAACACAATAATAGATTTTTGATAGCAAATACGTTTCTAATTTCACTTTCTCCTAATTGACAAAAATTACAATTAGGTATATTTTATTAATAACCAAACTCTACAAATATGGAAAATATAAATATAAGGATATATTATGCCAGCGCTGTCATATAAAACCAAACAAAAAATTAAAAACGTTTTTTTAGCTATTGAAATTTGTATTTAACATAATTAAAGTAAAAGTTAGGGTATTAATATCTCCAATCTAGAAAAGCAAAGGCTAATTTGCTGCTTAAATTTGTTATGCATTGCTGAGGCCTCGAGCAAGGACCTGCTGCAAAGTGTGGGAGCAAAGTGAAAAAAGGCATGGCGAGAGTCCCTCAAGCTATGCTAAGCGCATGAATTTTTCAGGCAATTTAATTGAAGAGCTTTCAAGAAATTTCCGTATTCAAGCAACGAAAACTGAATCACTTTATATGACGAGCCGAGATTCATTTATCCCGGCAATAATTTCGTCGACACGCCCTCACATCAGATTATTTCCTGCCCGCAGACGTTCAAATCCCGCTAAAACCAAACGGAAATAAAAACACGCGGCAAAAAATGAAATCAAATCAAATAAAACCGAATTATATGGGCAACGCGAGCCCTTAATACGAATTCCTTGTTCATCCCCACATTCCCATTGCTCTTGTTTTTAAGCAGGTTAAGCGGCCCGCAAATCCGCATCGTGTAATGAAAATCAAAGTACATAAATATAAAATTAAATGTCGTAAATAAAAAGAATAATATCATCAGGACATATAAAATATGTACATGTGAATGTGTCCTAAGACGCGACCTGCGAGGCGACACAAAGCGAAATTTAAGAACGTGCCACATTAAATATTTAAGAAACTCAGAAAGCCGACAAAAGTGTAAAAGAACTTGGAGCCAACAGCGTTTGGTAAGCTGCTGAAATTAACTTGATTTATTTAGCATGAAAAATTAATATGGAACTTAAAGAATCTCTCACAGACTATTAATCAGATTAGTCTTAAAAATATATAGGGCTTGGCAACCAAAAAATGTTTTCATAAAAAGACTAGGAGCTTTAATAAATAATTATAATATGTAAGGTAGTGTAAATCAATATTAATATTAACTAGTAAATAATCATAATTTAAGATAAAAAGATTGTTAGCCGTGTATTTTAATTAAATTCAAAATGCTTTTAGAATCGAAAATTTGTTTCTTTCGCGTTTTTTCCTTCAAACCCTAAACACCAAGCTAATTTAATTTTCCGTATAACACATTTTTTCCCACATACCGAGAAATTATAGGCGCATCGTTAGCGAATCAATGAGCGGAACTGTGATTTATCAGCTCCCCTATTGATTTATTTAATATGACGCTGAAAGCATTCCATCCCACACCATTAAGTTCTTCTCTTTTTTGGTAACTTTAACGTTTACGAGGCGGCTGATTCTTCTTGTGCATGTAGAAAAAGTTGGGGCAGCGGAAATCCCATAAAAACAAAGTCCTAGCCATAAAACATAAGAGATGGTCAGGCCAAAGTGCAGCCCAAAAAATCGCATATATGGCGCATATGGTATAAAAAAATTCTTATTCGGCATTTCATAAATAGTTTTATGTGCCCCATCAAAAATACATAAAATAAGGGAATGAATAAAAGGAAAAGTAAAATAGGCTTTAAAGAGCAAATCATTCAAAGATTCGGTGTGGGGAAATTGTATTTTGGTTTAGCCAAGCAAAATTCTATGCAAATGAGTTTCAGGGCGAGAAAAGTCTTTTCAATTTTTATTGTTTTCCTGTTCTCGTTGTTTTTTCCTTGGGATTTCCCCGCGCGTTGAAGCGTAGGAATTTGCCAAAAGCCGCAACAAACAAAACAAAATGAAAAGGAAAAAACTGAAAAGGGGAAAATGAAAACAAATAGAAAATGCCGTGAAAGTTTAATACGATTTCAAAGGAGGCGTGACACAGGACCAAAGGGTTTGCTCAGACAGTCAAAAAATCCTGATAAATGTAATGTCAGTTGGGGGCGTCCGAATATGGGTTCATATATCCACACATGACAGTTTTAAGGGCGGAAATGCAGTCAAACCCCTTGACTTATGGGGTAAACTTGTGTTTAGAAAACTTTGTGGTTCCTATTTTATAAAAGCAAAAATTATTCATATATACAGTAAGCCAGTTTGTCTTACTTAATTTTTATTAATATAAATATATCTCTTTAAAAGTATAGTATTGAGATTTAAATATTTTTCCAAGTAAGAAAGTATTTCTTGTTTTTTTCTTTGTTTATATATTAAAATACTTTTTAGTAAAAAGCTATTTATTATTATATTTTTTTGTGTAATTTCTAGGTAAAAATATAAATTACATATTTATTCTTATACATTTATAGACGTGTCCTTGCATCATATGTATGACTAAAAATAGCCTCAAACTTTTATCGACTGTCAATAATTGATGACAAGCGCAGACGTTTGCCTATCATAACCTTATCAGTAGCAAGTCCGATTAACCTAATCAAGCAGGGGGAAATAAACAAATCGGCAAGTGGCAAGCAAACACAGGAAATGAAGTAAATATAGAAAGAGTGAATAGTAATTAAACGACAATCGGGTGGAATTGGGTTAGCAAGTTCCATATCATGGGGGTCATGGTTCTGGATGCCAATGCAGTAATCGAGCTTCGCTCTAGTCAATCCCGCTGTGAGTCCAAAAATAAGCGAAATATATTTTGGATATCAAAGGGAGTTATATACACTTGAAAAGTCCTCTCCTTTTACCACCGCCCTTTTCGGTTGTCAAGTTAATAAACGTAAAATGAGCTTGTCGCATCAACAATACTCATAACAATGAAAAGCCCTCACTCAGGCACGTGAGCGAATAATGTGGAGCATTTTTCCGGTTGTTTCAGCTTGTTGATATGTTTAGGAATCAGTGTTTGCTTACAAAGGTTGCAATTGCGTAATACTTAATATATTATAACACTTACGTAAATTCGTTATGCATTTTTTTACATTTTAAAATTTTTAATTATTTATTTTGTTGCTGTTTCAATGAACTTGTTAAAATTATTTATTGGAAGTTATTAATAACTTTAGACTCCAAAATTATTGATTCTTTTTTAAAGAGAAATTATAAATAAAATTATAATTATATTATATTATAAATTATAAGAAATTCCTGAAGAGTAAATAAATTTATCTTATAATTATACCTTTATCAATGTATTGATTGCTAAAAAAAGGATTTCTAAAAATAAAATTGATTGTTAAAGGACGTTATAAATTGACTTTTTAAGGAAATTGATTAATTTTACCTTTTTCCCTGAATAATTCATATTATTTTCATACATATTTTTATAAAATGTATGCAATGATTTACAATAACCGAGAAAGTGTACAGAACCCTTCGACTTGTGTTAGACTCATACCATTTGCGTGAATTTTGTTGCTTTGGTGTTGATTATAATGATAAGCACTTTAACCACAGGCATGCAAATTGCCAGAAGGCAGAAACGTTAAAATTTAACAGCTTTTGGCCTCTGCACACAGAGAAGTGGTTGCCTGAAAATGTGAGAAGGGAAAATTCTCCTCAGGCAAATTCAATTTCGAATCCCCTGCCCTTTTGGTTTTCATCTTTATTGGAAGTGTTCTAGTTCAGCACATTTGACACTTGAGATGTCCTTCTCCCATCGCTCTCTCTCTGTCTGATTGTATCTATCCGTCCCCCTCAGGTGTTACGTGTGTGCTCAGTGAACTGTTAAACTGCTGACATGGCCACTCAATCTCACCTTGCAGCAACAGGTGACAGGAACTCGGCTTATTGAAATGTTTTCGACACTTTTTGATTGACAGCAACTGAATGAAAACAATTTGTTATTGAAAAATGATCGAGGAAATATAAGTTCAGGAAATTAAAGTGTATTTCATACTTCTTTTGTATAAGGTCGAGCTTGTTAACCTGGGAAGTGACAGAATGAAAATTGAGTTTTACTCAATGGAGGGCAGTTTTTGAAGTGCAAAAACTTAAACAAGTCCTAAGTTTTTCGTAGCTTAACTCTTACTATTTAAATTCTTTCAACAATTTTAAGATATTTAATTTGATAATGAATTTACGATTAAATATGACTTTAAATAGCTTTTCTACAAAAATTAAAATAAAAATATTCCACAAACATTTTATACAATTTCCAGAACCAATTCTTCTTTAGAAGTCATCACTGTTCATTGATTCCTGCAATAATGTAATTATTCAAATATTTCGCTGTTCATTGCATAAATCACATGACGCACGTGTAGATAATGTGCGCCAAAAATCGCAAGAACACAAAGGAAATCTGCGAGGAAACTTGGCCAAAACCATTTCAGAAACTTTTGCTCTTGCCCCAAACCATTTTCCCGCTTTATTCCCCTAAGCTATGGCTAATAATCTGCGCGCTGGCTAAAATGATGGCCTGCAGTGGGCTCTGACCAATAATTCATTCTTGATTTGGGCTTTAGGCCTTTAGCTTCATGTTAAAGTTTTCCTCGGCTTTCCCTTTTGGTTTCTGTGGTCCACAGATGTCATCCAACCAGTTTCCCAGCTGGACTGCTGCATATCTCATTCTAATTTGCATTTTTATGTCTGTAAGTGATATTTCTTTTCGCACTCCCACCCACTGTCTTGCCATCTCTCTCTGCGTTCACTATGGCTGCCTCTTTCACAGCCAGTCGGCAGCCAAGTGGAATACAGAATTTTTATGTTCAGTCAGATGAGTAAGTGAGTTCTGGGTGGCTTGTGGCTGAAATCGTGGCAGAAACAGGCCTGGCTCTAGAGGAAGTTTCTGCTGCTCAGTGTGATAAAGTCTGAATTATTAAATATACATAAATCAAGAGACAAGAGCAATGTGGGCGGTTGGAGGAAGCTCAATTACGGGTTACACTGAATTCAAAGGCTTTAGACATTTTGTAAAGTAATGTTTTCAATAATACGATTAATTATTCTACCCTTTACCTGTATATTACACAAAAACTTGTGATAATTGTTTTTTTATTTTTAATAATAATAAGATTATTTATACTCGTTTTCTACAGTAAGAGGGCATTTCAAATAATTTAGTTTTTTTTATTATTACTTAATACTTATATGTTTTAATGTTACAAAATGTTATTTTAATGCTAATCCAAGTTATTAAAATTAAACAAAATTATTATATAAATTTGTAAAAATAAGGTTTTTTTCTTTAAATATCTATTACATTTGTGGATTACTAACACCAAGGTTTAACTGTAGCATTAAACATTAACGCCTGACTTGGCAGGGCCATAAAACTTTTCAAACTCCTGTGCATGGCAGAATCTTAGCTAAATCGATATCATATATCACTGGCATATATGCTGTTTATGGCAGTTGTTGTTGTGGAAAGATTTGCATAATCAGCTTCCAACTAATTAAAAGGCAATCAACCAGAGATTACGAAGAGGAGAGACCCAAGGGCCGAGTTGCCGGGGCAACAATCGTAAGCGGCTAAAGCGAAACACTCAACAAGCTGCCAAAATACACGCATTTTCACCTAGTGCCTCCATCACCATTTCCATCCTTTTCCTCTCTTTTCCCACCGTATTCGTCTGCACCTGTTACACAGCACAGTAAGATGGACGAATTGGCAGGAAAAGAGGCAAAGTCGAGGCTCGTGTCCTGACCCAATCAGTGTGGCAGAAAATGAAATTTCCCCACTCTATTGGAAAACGGAAATGAAGTCCGTGAATTTGCAAGTTGTGGGCTCATTTCGAGGTACGAGTTTGCCAGGTTTGGCATTGGATCTATAGAAGCTTAGAAACTTGATGAAAACTAAAGCCCATTTCCAGGCGGATAGGATTGAATATAGATTCCTGCACCATGACTAGAAAAGTTTGCTTTATAAAAGTATGGTTCCGGACAATGGAAAAAGTTGGAAAAGAATAAATGTTGTATACAAAACTATAATAAGACAGTGTATATCTGATTGAAGAAGACGAGAAATATATAAATTACTCTAAATTGGTTTCTAATGGTGTTCGATAAACTTATTAAATGAATAGGTCTCTATTCAAGATTTAATTGAATTTGACTTTGTTTACTTGAGCCGACCAACCATTTACCATTCTTATCATTATTATTTATTTTTTATAGTTTGGATACCATTGATTTCTTAAAACTGTATAGTCTTTGAGTTTTTTTTTCCACCTTTATCTTTTCCACCTTTCTGTAAACAACACATTACCTTCTGATTTATGTTGACGGAAAAAATTAGCACTTAAAACTTTTCGCCACGGGTCCTTGGATTTAATTGGAAAAGGTAAACAAGAAAGTCCGCGGAAGGCAAGTAGCCAACTTGAAAGAGTTAAAGCAATACTTTGTCAACTTTGAGTGAACAAATGAGATTTTGTAGAGCGAAATCCCATTAAAAGTTTCTCTGCACCGGGCGAACCGAGAAAACGAAATTGTTAGCTGCATGGACATTGTGCATACGCAGCGTGTGCCTCTATTGAATTACGTATACGCAGCGTTGGCCCGAACAGGATGTAATGTGAGTGCCCGGCGCTGTTGCCGACTGGGCGCTAATTTGATATCAGCCAAGGGTAAAAGCAAACACATCCTGTGCGGACCGGTGTCTGTGTCTGCGTCTGTCATGCTAATAGCTAGTCCGCCCTCTATTTAGCCGCTCGACTGCCAGTGGGCCCATTAAAGGGTCTCTAAACTCATATGCATTTGTCTCACGTGTCGGCATTCCGTTTATTGCCAATCTGATGAGTGACTAGGGGTATGAAAGGCAAGGGGGGCGGCAAGGCCACGTTTGGCGCTCATTAATTTCCATCGTGTAGGTTTTTAATGAAGATGCGTGCCTGCCACATCACAGGACTCGCGGGGGAAAATGATGCAGAGAGGAACTTGACTTCCGTTCGGAACAGTCGGGAATAATTTATGCTAAGCCGAAAAGTTAACCCGCCGCTTGTTAACCGTATTATGCCCGCAGCCTCTACTTTGCGCCATGAAAAATAACCCCGCATAAACACAGCAAAAACAAATACAAGCGCCAAACTCCCTTAGGTGGGATAAACTTTTTGTGAAATTTTAAGCAGTTGACTTATTTCAATTATGAATAATTAGCGGGGGCAAACACGTATATTTATATTTGGGATGGAGCACCGTAATTTTGAACTCATGAATTTGCGCTTGATTTAAATTTCGACAAAGAAAATGTGTGAAACAGATTAAGGACTTTTGAAAAAATGTAGAAGTTTGGCTTTATCAAAGTAAGAGCATAAAAACACATTTAATTTAAAACCAAATCATTTTTGCATTAAAACATATTTTATTGAGTGTCAGGACTAAAAGTAAATTACTGTTAACTTCAAAAGGATCTTAAATCCTAGGTGGATCTGTTTAAATACAAATTGTTATGAGTAAATCTTTTTTAATTATTTTTTTCTATTATTACGTGACTAGGTTCTGCAAACATAATGCAAAGAAAAGGTACTTAAATTAGGCCAAAACTAGTAAATAAATTAAAGCAAAGCCAAATCTCATGACCAAATAGCCCCAGAAAAAGACTAAAGAGACCTAAAATAATAGCGAAGTGTCCCCAAGGACATTTAAGCGGCTTGACTTGAATTAAATTTTTCATTCGCCGTATGCACTGTAACAAAATTAAATGCTTAAGCAGGGCGAGAAAAAGACAAACAGACGCTGCGAAATAAATAAACAAACAAACACACACTTCTATTCAGGGAAGCGACCCGCACTAAGACCAACTAATCACCGTTGACAGTAAAACGAATGAAACACACACTGAACTGGACGCAGGACCAAATCCTAGTGGGAAAGGACATTAGGAGGGAACAAGAAAAAGACCAGGCGGATCTATAGAAAACTTGATTTTATGGCAGGGGACATCTTTGCGTCCCTTGTTTTCCTTTTCAGCATTTTATTTCCCTTTTAATTTAAGTTGATGCGCCAAAGTGCAAATAAAGGAAAAGATTTATAAACAGAACAAGGGCTCAGCCATTTTTCCTCCGCCAATATTTACACTGTCGAAACAACAGAAACAACTAAAACTAAAACCGCTATCGCACATGAGTACCAAAAAGCTTTTTTGCCAAAAAAAAAAAACAAGCTACGATTTGTTTTGCACGACGTTTTCGTATTTTCAGGCTAAATTCCCTGTTCTTGTTTTTGTTAGCCACAACGAAACGAAAACCGCAAATGTCCCAGAAAATGTGTTGAAAGCAAATGTATTTTGGCCAGGCCTACGCTTTTAAATGAGAGTTCAAGCTTTAAGTAAAATTTAAGTAAATGGCACAACATAAATATTTGTCCCTACTGGCTGGGCTTGAACTTAATTTGACAGAGATTTTCATCCCAATTTATTTAATGAAGCTGAGGGGGAAAAATTGAAATTTTCCTGTCGTGCGGGACAATTTTCAAAGTAAACAGACCTTTGGCACTTTTGTCCTGTCAAGCTATAAATAGTTTTGAGGCGTCCTTTTCCACGCCCACTTCTTTTATCAGCTTTATATAAGCACCCAGAAGCGTAGCTTAAAAAAAGGATAATGAGCCGACATATGTTTAGCCTGAAAAGTACCATCCTCGGAAAAAAGGAAAGCCGAAACAAAAACCAAGCAAATGAAATACAACTGGAAAAAAACGGTCAGGGCAAAGAAAACAAATTTTCCTCCCTCAGGCAACATATTTAAAAATGGCATGAAGAAAAAAAGTAAAAGAAATTTATCCAAAGCTGCTTGTCACCCGCTCGCAGTGGGAAAAACGGGAGGGAAAAAGGAAAATGTGGGAAAGCGAGAGCAGCTAATAATATTTATGGGCGCTCATTTCAATGCCAACTGTCAACGCAAAAGAAATGTGTCTCTACACATACGAGGATTCCAACCTACCGAAAACAGCAGAAAAATCTCCTGGAAAGCGGCTTACAGCCACATGGGTGGAAACGAGAATGGGCTGAAAGCCGTTGTTGTACTTAATTTGTAATAAAAATAAAGTGCACATTTATGAGGCGAGACAAGCAGTCAGGTAAGCCAAATAAACTTGCTTCGGTTTCGAACTTTTTCTTTAGTGCTCTTCTCCTTATTAAGTGAAAAGCCAAAACAGCTTTGATAAATGAAAGCGAAATATTAAATTTTAAAGCCAATGGAGAATATTCTGCGCCCACAAATTTTCTGCTTCATTAAAATTTTCAGATGAAAGCGGGCTTTTTAGGAAATTGTGAGCAAGCAATTTCCTTTAATAAGATTAAGTGACTTTGTCAAGTTACATCAAGTTTTAAAACAAAATCTTTTTTAATTTAAATTCATGATGAGCACCTGTTTAAATAAACTGTAAAAGCTTTTTAAAAATGTATAAAAAAGACTTTAGTCGATATAAATCATTATTTTTCTTTAGTTAATTTTATTTCTTATAAAGTAATCATTGCGCACCAGTTGTCATACTTTGAATTAAATTGTACTTAAATAAACTTATCTTAAATTATTGTTTAACACAGATTTCACAAACGCTTTAAATTAAATTTTATCCTTAAAATATCAGAAATAAATTGAAAGAAAAACAGCAACATTTTAATTCAATTTCCGCAGAAGAGGAAAAATAAATGTAATTGGGATTTAAATTGGGCAAGCTTTTAGGCATTTTCCTCAGGTGTTGCAATTTTCCTTTCTGGCACTTTGGCCGCATATTTAGGGTCCTCTTTCCTTTGCCTGTCACATTTGGCTGGGAATTTTATTGGACAACATTCAAGGAATTTCAAATTGAATTGCAGCCAAGAGGTCATTTAAATTTGGCTCTCGAATTTAATTAAAATTGTTTCACTGGCATCTGTTAAGTGGTTTCAATTTGATTAAATAAACGATGTGGTTTGTGTTTCCCCAACATTTTAGTTTTCGGATTTAGCACAGAGTCCTGCAAATGAGAAAAAACACGAAAACGCTTCCTCCTCATTTTTTCCCACTTTAGCAAATAAACCTGACTTGACACAAGAATAAGAGTTTTTTGTTTGGCAAGTCAAGAAGTCAAATGGTGACGGTTGCCAAGGTCACCCGATACTGTGACACTTTCATTTCGTTTTCCCCTTTTTTTATTGATAGAAAGATATCACACGCCAAGCTGAGATGGCTTAAAACCACAAGCCAGGCCCACGAGTTTTCCTCAAAAAAGGGCACTTGATAGCATTTCAAAAAGTTATCGTTTCGCATTGCATACTTACGTGGGTGTGTGTGTTTGGCATGTTTAATCAGGCAGAAACCATAAGCAAATAGGCAAATTGTTTGCAAATAAACAAGTCAGAAAAGTTTACGATAGCGGTTGAAATGCCGACGTGCAAGGAGGAAAAACTTTGATGGCTTTTGTCGGAGATAAAACAATTTTGGTAAGAAGAAGTACGTTTGATAATGTTGTGAGAACATTTTCATTTTACCCAATGCTGTATTAAAAACTTTCTGGTGCTTCATTTAAATTTTCAAATAGCATGGGTTGAGTTTGTGGAAATTACTGCGAATTAACTAGGAAAAAGATTGTTTATTATTCTAGTTTCAATCCAACTTTATAATGCACTTTTTACCGAGAGCTAAGAGTGGTTTTATGGGAACCTGAATTTATAAATTTATATATTATCTAATTGATATTAAACTTGTTAATCACTGAATGAATTTATCATACACCTTTCTGGTGCTTTATTATATTTTTAAAATTACATGAATTTAGTTTGTTAATACGACTACGAAATAACTGGGAGCCTGATGGCTTATTCTTCTAGTTTTAAGTAACCAAAAATAAAGAGTAGTTTTATTGAAACCTAATTTTTTAAAGTTTTTAAATTATCTAATGTCAAAAATTAAAACTTTTTATCAGTAAAAGAATTTTTAAAATTATTAAAAAATTAAATAACATATATCATTTTGTTTCTTATAAAACCAATGTTAAATCATCACAATAAGAATTTAGGATCATTTAAATATATTTTAACACAGTGCAATATGTCGTCTAAAATTTTTCTGAAAATCAATCAAGAGTTAACAGTTGTATTTTCCTACAAATCATCCGATGCAATAACAATGTTTATGGGGCGAGAAAACCATTTGATGTACAATTTACATTTGTTTTGTTGTTACCCCCAGTGGTATCAATTACTTGACTCACATTTTCTCATTACGGCCCATAAATAAGTCAATGAAAATGCGACTGACTGACTGCGCTATAATATTTGATGGGTTGGTGGAGTATAACGAAAAATGGGTGGGACTATGACTGTCCAAAATTGTGGGTTGTCATGAAAAATAAGATGAAAAGGGGGCTTGGGGTGCGGAGGCAAAGCCAAGCAATTGATGCGTTAACCCCAATTTGATTTGTCTCATTGTCAAAGGCTCCACAAACTTTCAAGTGCCATCTCCCCCAGGATCCCCATAATTTAAGCTGGCCAGATTACTGTTCATTAACATAGTATAGGCCCTCTAGGACTTGTCTGTCAACAGAATCTGAGCAAACAATAACAATACCGAACCGTCTGAGTGCCGTACAATAGTCGATGTGTGTTTGGGCCCGCTCAAACACAAACAAGTAAATAAATATGCTTCAGTTCAGCATAAATAACCCACGGTTTTGGGGTGGTTTGCGCCTCTGCAGATGTTGACCCACATTCCGGCAGATGGGAGAAAGATTATGCGGGAACAGAGGACAGAGGTCCTTTTTTTTAGCTTAAAGTGCTGAGCAAATATGGGGGCAAAAAGTCGCCCAAGGAACTATTGAAGTGCTGAAAGAGATTTGGTAAAGGACTACGTGATTACTAGGTGGATTTTCTGTAGAGCAAGTCTTTAAGAATTCATTAATGAAATAGGTTGCAGAAAAAACCGCAATCAACTTATTTAAGTTAGTTTGCCAAAAGTTTCAATAAAAGTGCAACTCAATAAATAGACCACAATCAAATAAAGCATCGGCAACCGCATAAACCATGAAGTCACTTTTTATAACAGACACATTTGATTTACAAGCCGCAAAAAGTTCAAACGTTTTTCCTTGTCTGGCCAACAAAATGTGAAAATGTGCCACCGCAAAATATGTTGTTCACGTTATCTCTTTGCGCAATTTTTGCATGCTGCGATGGCTGCAAACGAATTGATTTTCAATTTTTATGCTTACCTAAACGGAAAATTTGTGCAGAACCCAATAAAACAAACTGTTGTTGGTGTGTTGGGAAATTGCAATGCATTTATTATGAATGAGGAAAGCAGGGAAGAAACTCATGTCGTGGGAAGCCTATGTGGGCTCCTTTCAATCTTCAAGATTGGGGTGCCGGTGCCCCAGAAATTGTTCATTCTGTCCCGTAAGTTATATGCAAATATACACACAGCATTTACATATATATTCGTTTATGAATTTGTTTTCGGGTAAAAAGCTTAGGGAAATGGCCCGGGAAACCTCCAAATTATATTTACTTTCCACTGAAAGCAAAGAAATCCAAAAAAAATCGTCCCATTTAAGATACAATTTAATATTAAATTGAAGTGAGTTTCCTTTTGGTATTTGTTATGCTAATTTATATATTTCCCCCAATATTTCATGCTGCTCGTTGTCATGACAGCCTGATTATGCATTGCCACTCGACAATCTCTGTCAGCTTTTATCACTTGCAAATTGAGAACGAAACCGGCATTTTGTTTATCTGCATATGAATTAAATTCCGAAAATTCTAAATTATCAGCAAGAGTACACAGTGTATATGTAATACAAGGTAAATATGTTACCACCATTCGAATGACATAAATCAAATAAAATTAATATTAAAGAACAACGTTTCACACCTCGACATTTATTTAAAGTATTTATAATTGTTCTATGGTTCAAGCTAAACTTCTACTTATTCAATTTAATGTTTAAATTCTCTTCTTTAAATTCGACATAAAAAATATATATGAACTGAAAAACCACTCATGTTTTTTCGTTGACTTGTCACTTAAATTTTCAATGAGCTAAGATACATCGAAACGCCATTCCCATTAAAGCTTAATAAGTAGAGGAAAATTGAAAATTCTCCCAATCCCCACACGAACTCGAAAAAGCTCTTCATAATTCACGTGAAGGGGTGACAGAAAAAGCCCCACATAAAGCCTTTTGGCATTTTTGGAGATACCAGAAAGTAATCACTTCCGCATCCCTGGGCATTCTTGTGGCAAGTCCTAAGCATCTCGTGGGTTGACCTTCGTTTCATGCTGATTTTTGCGGTGCTTACTGAGAGACTCCCTTGAAAAATATCGCTAATTTTTCGATATAACGTTTTTGATTAATGACCTGAGCGGCGACCAGTCTCAATTTGTTCACGGCTAAAGTTACGCGTAAGAAAGGAAGATGGATATCTTGCAGCTAATCACTTAACGCAGGGATTTCACGGAGTCCTGCCGTCGGACACATTAATCAGCTTATGGCTGATCAATCAAAGTTGCAGTTTCAAATGGTAAAAAAAGAGCGTTAAGCTCTTTGTACTAACTTTTGGCACCCCAAAAAAAAAATTAAATAAAAGGCTGGTTGTATAAGTAATCCCTTATAAAAAATGCTCGGAACACAGTTTCTAAAAATCTATGGTTCTATACATTAATTTTAATTTTATTAAAAAGGTATACAAAAAATAATTAGCTAAGTGCTTTACGAGAACTTCGTAAGAGCTTGTTCTATTATTGTAACTGCATTATTATGTCTATATTAAGCTTTAATTTAAATTGTGGTATCCCAAAGTCTCTCCAAAATCGCAGTAAATCCTTTGCGGAGTGGCGCAAAAGAATAGGTATAAGTGAGTTTTTAGAAACCTAAACTTTTTTCTTTCAGCAGTGACTTACGCCATTGTGTTTCCGCGCAGCTGGGGACTCTCAGGTGTTGTAGGTTAATGACAAAGTTGTTTTTTGCACTTCCCTTATTTTGTGAGATACCTTGTCAGCAAGTTTTTATCCGGTTCCTTGCCAAGTTTCCCAGTTATATCTGTAACTTTGGCTAAGTTCATTGTAGAGATAGTTATCTGTTAGCCAAGCTGGAGTTTCACTTACGAATGCGGCACAAGGCATGGTAACATGGCGTATGAGCGATGCTGAAAAAGAAAATGAAAAGTGTGCAAGAAGTAAGTAACTTAGTTTTCCTTGCTTGTACTTTTTTATCTCAACTACAATTTTCAGCACAATTTCTCTTCAGAAATAAGTGAAATACTTTTTGTGTGAACCATTAATCACCATAGTAATTATTCGTTTAACTTTAATTTAACCTTCAATCAAGCTGTTGAACTCAGAGAATCCGACCTCTTCCATCCCCACCCTAATATTCACCAATAATTAAAGTTGCCCAATCATTGTCTGGCGAAGGGAAGAAAATCCATAATAAAACAGTTCAAGCACCTTTCATCAGCTGGGAGTCTGTAGTGGGTTAAGGGGGTTGGGATTATCTGGCTAATGGCTTCGGGGTAGTATCCATTCAGCACAATCAACCGTCGAGACCGCGGGATGCCATCAATTGAGACATTTTCACTTTCATTCATCTCTGACCGACCCTGACTTCTGGTTGGACAAATTAAATTTGTGTGTTTGATGTAATTAATTTGCCTGACCCAAAACGGCAGTCAAGCAAACAAAATTCCACGCTTGACTTAATTTCACCTTAAATTTGGTTTTCAACCCAGAAGTAACTAAAGATACGACAATCAAACCCTTTTTCGAGCATCCAACGAAAGACAATGAATGTGCAGGCCCAAAAGTAGGCAATGCTTTTTCACTTCCGTATTGAATGTGTATTTGTGACGGGCATGTCAAGTGGCCAAGACATACACGACGCGAAAGAAGGACCCTGACCAATTAGCACAGGAACTGTCAGTTATGGCCAACTCTCAGGCACGTGCACTTGATGGCCAACGATAAGCGGGGAAAAACTTTCGCCAAGACATAAATCTTCAGTTCGAGGCCAAAAAGAAGGGGCAACAAAAAGCGAGGCCGTCAGCAACAGGCGCCGCACAAACCGCAGATGACAACCAAACGAAGGAGACTCAAACATTTTGACACATAACAGCGACCGCAACTTTAGGGTCTGCTTTTTTCTCGGAACTGCAGGTTTCGCATTTCCGGAAATCGCAAATTGAACTGACAACTTAGTTATGTCAAAGCTTGGGTGGTTTAAAAAAAAGTAAAACGCGGTCTTTGCTTAACTTCTGCAGCAAATACATTAAACTTGGTTATACATTTTTCTTGACATGGATTAATAAATATCCATTATAATATTTTTATATTTATGCAAGTTCATAAATCTGTTTTATTAATATCTTGTGGGTTGTTTATATTTGCGTATTTTCACATCTGAATCAAACATATTGAATATTAGCAACTTGTTTAACAACATCTTTACATACTGTAATTCTAGGCACATTTTTCTCATCCCAAAAATCGATCACTTTATTTATATCAGTACAGACTCATTTCCTGTTAGCCTTCTGGCTTCAATAAGTCAATTAAACTTGACAGGGTGAAGGATAGGTCTAAATGTGAATCACGGTCTACTTTCAGACAACCGATTCTCGTGTATCTTCATTCAGCCCATTCCCCCATAAATACTCAACTCATTGAGCAAAACGAACAATAGCATTGGGGAAATCATTCATTCCGTACCAACAAAGCATTTACCATGACGCAGCGAGCTCCAAAAATGATGCGTGGATTTTGGGGTCTAATTATACATATATGTACTGCATATTCTGCCGGAGAAATTAATAAATATTTTAATTAAACGGGGCTAGAGACACACGAAAATTGCAAAGTCTGCACGTGACTGGGCAAACATTTTCCATTTTCCCACAGGCACACACACCTACACTCGGGGGAACGCAGTTAAAAAGCAATTGAAATGCTTTTGAAACACGGCAGTTGAGATCTCCCAGGAGTTGGGTCTGACATTGCATTGACCTTTGGCAAATAGAAAATTCGTTAGAATCAATAATTAAATGGAAAGAAAGAAGCACATCAATATGTAGCCAAGGAAAAAGTCACAAATGACCAGTAACAATAAAGGAGCAAGGAAAATTAAGGCGATTGAAAAGCAAACACAATGAAGCGTGTTTCATACGCCAACATTTTGACAGGCTCCTGCCAGAAAAACGCTCGAACCCCTCTGAATTTTCCCACCCCCCGGGATTTTCCCTAGCCCCCAAAAGACTGGGCCAAAGTCATGGCATAGACAAATGGCAGGCGAGAATATGAGCGAACAAGAAGTGCGAAACAATTGCGTGCTAAACGCCAAAAACGTCAAAGTAACACGAAAAAATGGAGCAATGAGGCAGTAAATGGAAAGATAAATGGCACAGGCCAATAGACAAAGTGGGGAAAGGCCGGAAAAAAAGGACAGAAAATGCGGTGACATCGATGCTCAATGGTCGTTGTGTTGTGTCGCGTCAAGGTGTCCCCATTTTAAGGGGTCAAGGATTCCAGAAGAAATATTGTAAACCAATATACCTACATCCTTTTTCAACAAATAAAGTCAACAATTTTAAAAACAACTCTAAGACACCTAAACCTAATTTTCCCCTACAATTTCTTTTTGATAAATAGCAAGAAATTTTCAGTTCTTTATAAATTGATATGCAATTTTTCCAATTTAGGTTTTAGAAGTATTTTTATTATTATTCATAATTTTGTTGTTTTTTTTTGTTTTATTACAAATTGAAAATGTCCAGTATATGTATGAATAGGCCGAATGTTGGATGTGTTGTGGCAGATATACATATCCCTTATACAGTTTTCTAAATGTTTTATCGAGCTCCACAACAGAGACGATATTTTTTTACAAATACAAGTAGTTGTATAATTATTTTATATATAGCATCTAAAATATACAAAAAAGGAACAATTTATGGCACCCATTTATCGTCTGATGGTGTTGCTTCAAATGGGAACTCATAAGTTGATTTTATTCTTTTATTATAATAAATGTAAATCGATTTTTTTCATTTCTTGCACTTAACATTTAAGACAGGATCTTAAGACATCAGAAAATAAAAATTAAAGAGAGAGTTTGAGTTTTATTTGGTTGTTTTTTTCTACGGGAAATATGCACTTCTTGACAAATGTTTTTAGAACCCTTCGTCGGGATAGATGTTGTTTTCCCGAGAGGAGTTCTTGCAGTTTTGAAAAAATTCAAACGTTGTTGTTGGATATTGAAAAAAGGTCTAACACCTTTTGCTACTGATTTACTCCAAAGCGAGTTGTCGTTGTTTTGGGAGCCCCTTGTGATGCATTCGTTGTTGATCTTCTTGTTGTTGAGTAGTTCGTTGTTTCGTTCGTTTACAAAATTGAGCGGTGAGCTATTAAGGGGAAAAATGTACCATTATAAACATACAATTTCAATAAAAATTTTAATAAACATATAATTGTAATAAAAAATACATGGCGTGCAGAAGTTCTACCAAATTTTCGCTAGATAGGTTAATTACAATTTGAAAATAAATAAAAGAGTTCTTCAGTTAAGGTAAAAAGTTTAGGTAAAAGTTTAAGTGATGAAAAATTTAAGGGATGACCAAATGCATAACAAAAATACAAATTATTTGGGATTTTCTTTATTTTCAACAATCAAATATACTAAAACTTCAGAACTCAATC
This sequence comes from Drosophila fuyamai, assembly GCA_018153365.1. Classification (NCBI taxonomy): domain Eukaryota; kingdom Metazoa; phylum Arthropoda; class Insecta; order Diptera; family Drosophilidae; genus Drosophila; species Drosophila fuyamai. The sequence continues at coordinate 4,487,710 of JAECXW010000116.1, read as the reverse complement.
ATTTTTCGACGTTTATATCTAATGTATGTTATAAACTCTACATGTTGGGGAAAGCTACCAATACGGGGAACTACAGGACATATTTTTCAATAGGACTTAATGTGAACACTACAAGTCATTTGTGTAGTTTCTACAATGCACTAATTTATCGTTTTACATGCTTTTTATTTTTCTTACCAATTTGTTTTTTTTTTACATTTCGTTACATGTAATTTATGTAAAATTAAGTACAAAAAAATTACAGAATTGCTATACGATTGATATAGCGTCGCTTTGTTATTAGAGCTAAACGATTGTTTGTGATATTGAATCTATATTTTGTTTAGAATAAATCGTCTCCCTCAGCTGTTTATGATAATTAAGATGTAAATAAAACAGAAATAATAAAGTTAAATATAAATAATATCGGAAAATGTATTGGGAAAAATATAATTTCTCAAAACCATGAAAGAAAGTTAAATGCTGGAAATTTTTTTTTTTTTTTGAAAAGTGAAGAAATTTGATATATTTTAAAGCTTTAAATATTTTAAATTAAAATCTTCCCTTAATAATAATATCAATTATGTAATCGGAAACAAAAAAGGAAAATTAAAATACTTTTAAGAAGACCGAAATAATTTCCAATACGATTAAGAAACTACTATGTTATTGGATCCACGTTGAAGAATTAATTCCGGAACGCAATAAATTTAAATTGTTTCACCTTAAAATAAATATTTTTATAAATTTTTTATGCAATTTGTTTCTCTCATGCTTTTATGGAATATCTAAGGGCTCTTTAGGGAGGGGTATACCAATTGAAAAGTATTTACAAAGTATTTATCTATATACAAGGGATCTTACCAATAGCCAATATAAATTTAAAAAGTTTCCAAATTTGAAGTTCCCAAGAATTATTCAGATATCTTTCTCTCCCCCAATTGGTAAGACCACAATATATTTTTATCTATTGATGTGAGCAATAGAGGACTTACGTGTCAAGGGTCTGGCTGGGTGCTTGGACCACAAGTAGCGATTCTTCACCGGCGACAAGTACGAGTCGCGGGCCACGGGGCTCGAGGCACGGGGCACCGAGGTGGCGCGGAAGGGCACAAGGTCATCCACGTCCCACCAGAAGGGATCGCGCACGATCGAGGAGATCGGCAAGTTGGGGCTGGGGCTCAGCAGATCCCTGAACCGGTTGCGTGGGTGGAAGATCGGGAGTCCTATTTTGTTGGCATTTTCAGTAGCATAACCATCAGAGATGATGTAGTAAGTTAGATGATTTCGTTTCGGTGTTGTTTTGGTTTGTTGTGCGTTTTGTTTGGGTATACAATCAGATGTTGTTGGGTTTCATTTGTTATTGTTTGTATTGTTGTAGCAATGTATACAAGAAGAGCAGAAAGAAAAATATTTTTTGTTTTTGCTATGTTTTTTAAACTAAAATAAAAGTAAATCAAATAAAAAAAAAAACAACGCTTTAACAATCAACAATAATTTGATATTTTCCATGCGTATGTTGTGATTTCGTTGTGGAAAAAATACCAAAAGGGCGAATGGCGGGGGGAAATGCATGGAGGAAAATGATAAAAGAAGTTGAAGAGAATAGATTGATAGAAAGAGGGTGACATGTAGAAAGATTGACAGGCGCTACAGTGAGCACATCCATAAGCGAACCAGTGGGCATGAAGGTGGGGTTCTGGTTTGGGTTTTTATAATAATGCAAACCGATTTAACAAAGCATTGCAAGGGTTTTTACAGGGATTTATTGGAGATTTAAAATAAATTTATGTAGATTGTTAATTCGTTATTTAAACTGTCAATATTTTACAGTCCGTACTGGCTTTTAAAAATATTTAAATTATTCCTTATGCAATTAAGATTTTAATGCTTTTATTTGAAGTTATTTCTTAAACAATTGAATCGACATGAACTATATTTTTAAATTTGTTAGGATTGTTTTATAATTATTTCTATTAGTTCTTTAACTTTTTCCAATTTGTTGTAAAATCATTAAATCGATTTGCATTCGAGGACTCAAAGCGCGGCGCTTACACTTCGGGCAACACTGTACTAATTTTGCTGATGCTGTTGGCAAACTCAAACTAATAACACGACAAATACTCTTGCTGGCGAAGCCATAGAGTGGAAATAATTTTGACAAATTATATGGCCACACGATGAGTGGGAGGAATAAGGCGGCTTGAACGCATCTCGAAAAATATGGCAACGATTTTTCAACGCGTTCGCCGAACCCTATCATCATCACCATATCAACTTCATCATCGTTTGTCTCGCGTTTCGAGAGGCAAAAGAAGCTGACAAAAAGTCACATAAAAGTTAACAATAACACGCAAATTTCGTCTCTTCTTGTATCAGGACAAATTCGGATTTTGTTTTTTTAGGTAGGGAAAGAATAGGAGAAATTTTGATTTTTACCCTCAGCATCGTAGGCGACTTCGGTGGGGCGTGGTCCCCAGCGACCGGCTTTGACGGGAGTGGGACTTGGCGAGCCGGCGCGCTCGAAAACACCTAGTGGCCGACTGGGCGCATCGATTGGCGCCGAATCAGCCTCGGCGATCGCGGGCAACTTACGTTCAAAGAGTTCGTCCAGCGGCTCCAAGGAGCTGGCGCGGAAGCTGGGCCTCGTGAACGGGGCCAAGCTGGTGGCACGGTCGAAGACCGAGGGTCCGCCGCGGGGCACGCTGCTCTCGCGGTTCCAGTAGCTCGGTGGCGGAACGTACGGCTCGCTGCCGGCACGGGTGCTCCTGGCGGGGCGGAACGGCGAGGCCGAGCGACGAGCTGAAACCAGAAGGGGGGTTCAAGTCAATAACCAGCTCATAGCTCAAGTGGGTAACCAGCTCAAAACATTTTAAAGGACCAGAGAAATACCTTATTCTGTTCATCAAAACAAAAACGCCTCTTTTCGGAGGTAAAAATAATATTATAATATCAAAACTGTGACAAAAAATTATTTTACATTTGACTAAATCCGAATTATTTTCCATATTTTTTTATTCGTCCGCTTCAACTAAAGATTTTGGTTTGTTCCTTAAACAAGTTCTTTCAATTAATATTTACAGATATATAAATTATACATCTATTAGTTCTATAAGTTTTATAATTATGAATGTAAAACAAGAGAGAACGCTATAGTCGGGTTCCCCGACTATCAGATACCCGTTACTCAGGTAAAAGGAGTGCGAGGGAGATGGAGATAGAAACTTTGATCACGCATAACTTTTAAACGAATGGTCCGATTTGAAAAATTTCTTCTACATTTCGATAGGTATTGATAAACACAATAAAACTGCATTTTTACTTTTCCGAAATATTTAAATTTATATTTAAATAAAATCGTATATAAGCGATTGTGGGCGTTAAAGGGGGCGTGGCACCTTTTTGAAACAAACTTGCGCTGCGTAGGAACTCCTAAAATCTGCATGCAAAATGCCAATCTTCTAGCTTTTATAGTTTCCGAGATCTCAGCGTTCATACGGACGGACAGACGGACAGACGGACAGACGGACATGGCTAGATCGACTCGGCTAGTGATCCTGAACAAGAATATATATACTTTATAGGGTCGGAAACGCTTCCTTCTACCTGTTACATACTTTTGCACGAATACAATATACCCTTTTACTCTACGAGTAACGGGTATAAATATCCACATTTTTCTAAAATACTTATATTTGCCTAGTTATTCCCCGAATGCTTACCCAGTACTTACCAGAAGAAAACGCATCACCCACCAACGATGTTCAAAAAATGCTTACAATTGGAATCAAACAACATACCAAACAAAATACATAGTACAAATTACACAAAACTGTGGGCACGAATCACAAATACAATAATGGGAGTTTTGATTGGGATTCCACGAGGGAATTCTATAATTTGTCTGCCAGAGAACATGAAACATAAATTTTCATTTGAGAGTTCGTTAAATATTTCATTTGATTTTGTATAAAGTTTTAGTTTCTAATAGTAATTTTTGAGTATTTTCGGCAGTTTATATACAGGCACCGCACAGTGTAATGTGAACTTCTATGCTTTGATTTTAGTAGTGAAACGAGGGACTATACGAAATACAACAGCGAACTGGACAGGTACAAACATTGACATATTAATATCGAAATGCGAATGAATGGTTAGAAAATTAAAGACCAAAAAGAGAATTTCCTTTGCTATAAAAAGTTTCAAAACACACGTTTTCTTGATTGATATTAAATATGTTTTTTTATTATTAATAAAGGTTGGTTTCTTTAAAGTAACTGAAGGGCGGATATAGTGTTCTTTGTTCGGGTAAAGTTGCCAGTGGGGCTACAGTGGGCTCGAATAGTTGATTTAGCAGCAAAAACTATGCTCTTTGGTACAGCAGCTGTTAGAAGAAAGGCTTAAGATAATCGGGGTATGGATGGGTGGTTTTAGGAACGAATGAATGGATGGGTTCGTTAAATATGTTTATTTTAAATATATTTAATGACTAAAATTAAAATTAGATTTTTTATAAATGTTTTGTTGTTGGTTTTATTACTTTTGTTGTTGTTGATTTTGTATAAGTTAATAATTAAAATAAAGCATTTGTATATTTATATATATATATTATACAATGAAACATTTAACGAAATTTTCACTCGACTTGACTATTGCTGGGTTTTGGGCATTTCTTTTTACAGACAGAAATTGATTACAATTAATTTTCGTTTTCCTTTCGCTTTGTTTAAGTTTAACAGATTTTGCATAAATTTACAAGAGTCTTACTACAAGCTAAGCAAACAAAAGTAGTTATTTTCATTTACGCTCAGCGCTTCAAACTTTTATAGCTGCAAGATAGAGTTTAAACAAAAATGATTTTAGACAAAAATAGATTCGTATCGAGATTGAGAAGAGTCTGAAAAAGTTTTTGTTTATGTTGGCTGAATTTGAAAAAAATTTCGTTGAGTTCGTTTTAGATGTTGGATTCAGATTTCTTTTGCTATTTTTTTGAGTTCGTGCTTACATTTTGTATATATTTAATTTTAAATTTTCGTTGTTGATGGTGTTGTGTTGTTTACTTTCCTGTTGATGTTGGTGTTGAATTTTGTTTGTTTCTGGCATTGGATTTAGAAAATGTCTTTGATATCCTTACCCTTGTTGAGCTCAGCCAACAGCTTGTCCTCTGGCTCGTACTCCAGGGGCACCAGCGAGTTGGGCGTGAGGGGCTTGTCCCTCAAGTAGAGACCATAGCGAGATGGGTACCTAAATGTTACAGATACGCAATATTTATAAATAATTTTGAAGAGAAAACAAAGGACTAAAGGGACACCCACCTGCGCTCGATCTCCTGCATGCGCTTCAGATGATCATTCCAGGCCTTCTCTGCGTCGTAGTTAGCTGGAACTGTCCACAAAAAAAGGATGTTTAAATAACTCGAATAACCAATCCTTTGGCTGGTTAAGCATTCCACATTAAAACAAAAAATAACTCAAAAATAAATGCTTACAGAGAATGGTATGTGTTAAGCGTGGGCTCACACGACGTATGCGCAATATTCGATACGTACGCAATCCCAGAAAGCATTATTATCATAGCGAAAGCGGCAAAAAGAAGAGAGGGAATCGGGTAATCAGTAAAGCATTTTAAAAGGCAATTTATTAAAAAATGAACAACGCCCAATGCGAGATGAAGTACAAGCCGTGGTTAGGTGTTAAATCGATGGGAGTTTATAGCAAACCCTTTGATGGCCCTTGATGGATTGATTGTCTGATGGATGGATGCATCACCACATAGAGAGCAACAGCAGGTTGTTTAAAGATTTTATTTCACACACAAAACACATACATATATATACAGATGTATATACTGGCTACCAAATAAATCATTTTCTGATTTAGATATTTAAACTAAAAGCTACACACAAAATCCTTTTCACTAAATTTAAGTTGTCTTTTGCCTAGAGAGAACAACAAATATATATATAAATATATATAGAGAGAGTGCGCATAAAATATCAAAAATATATATATCGCTCGGATACATATGTGTATTTATTTTGACGACACACATTTATGTATATTCTGAAACATTTATGAAAGAGAGAGAGAAAGAAAAAACAATTGGTTAGTCCAAAAAAAAGCGAAAAAGAAAACTATAATTTAGGCAAACGGGGTACCATATTGAAGGTGGAAAAGGGGCGGGGATGAAGGGGTGTTTCGCCAGTTTTTGTGAGTGTGTGGAAATTCGGAAAATCGGAAAAGAGAACTTTGGTTTCCGCGCATCGAGGGCCGCCACAGTCATTTGATCCCAGAGCACGCACCAAAAATTGAGTCAAAAATTCCTCTTATATACCTGTCTCGATATATGGCACACAAAAGTGCGCTTGTTTGTGTGTAGCCTATATTGTGTCTAAATTGTTTGTTCATTTTTGAGATCTTTTGCCAAAATCAACACGAATGAGTCGAATCGAAGCTTTCATTGACGTAATAGTATTTCGGCTTTTGGCGCTGGCATTTTTATTTTTAAATTAATGAAATCATAGCGCGCACACGAAGACCATTGCAGGTCGTAAAGGAAAATTCATTAAATTATGGCGGATCTGAAATATTCAAGGTGCTGTCAAAAGCTTTTGTGGCAGGCAACGCAAAAATGCAATTGTGAGATGATTGAAATGACGCGACTGATTGATTGATGGCGCGTCGAAGTGAAAAAAGAAAAGTTGAACGAGCTCTTTACGTTCGGAATTACCGAAGCTTATGTAACCTTGCAAATCCCAATCAGGTGATTACTGATTCGTAAGCTCTATTTAATTTATTTAACTTTGTTGTATTATTCTGTCATTATGTGTTACGAAAAGTTCATAAATTAATCATAAAAATAGAACATCTACATCTGCAATCGTATACATTGTAGGAAATCAATATCTTTTGGAATAATCAGACTGACACGATCAAACAAATGTAATTTATAGAGTTGAATACCTTATAAAATTATTTTTTTAACTATAAATTTATATCATAATTTTACTATTTTTCATAAATATTTTTGAATATCAATATCTTTTGTACCCATTAAAATATCAACTTGCAAGGCTACGGAAATCGGATGCATAAAGATAAATATTCTCAGCTGTGTAAAGAAGTTAGGCGGGGGTTTGGGAGTAGATAGTGGCACAGCCCCAACTTACTTGTTCGGCTGTAGTGATGATCGTAGATGGCACGGGGCGAGTAGCCGTAGGTGTCGCGGCTCACTGGCAGATATCTGTAGCCAGAGGACTGGACGCGCTCGTTGGCGGTGGCGGGCTCGTCGTAGATGCTCCTGTAGGAGGGCGAGTCCAGGTAGGAGCTGTAGGGACGAGAGGCACGCGGCGCCTCGTGGGCACGGATATCCTCGGAGCCTATAAATAGATGTTTGGATAACCCAGCGCGTTAGTTCATTGCTTTTCAAATATTTCGGCTATTTTCACTATTTGGCTCAATGCCAGCGGGGCAAAAAATTAAGTTGATTTCTATTCGATGTCTATCATAGATGCGCCGCCGCATGTGTATCCTATATTTTTTCTTGGTTTAAGGCCTGAGCACATATTTTAAATTTTTCTCTTCTATATACTCGTACTTGGGGAATGGCGAAAAAGCTTTCCCACCAGAGCGTGTCTAAGTATATAGCTCGGCTGATATGACACCTGCCAAAATAAATAGACTACACATATAGACTAAGCTATTTGTGTTGCTCATTGCCCAAAGTTTAATAATATATTTTTGTACAACATTTGAGTGTCCCTAAATCAACTTGAATTTAGAATACTTAAAGTGTATTTTTTAAAGTTAAATAATGTCTTTGCCTTTTAAGTTAGGAAATTGGTTTTAGCTATTTCTAACTGAAACTTAAATACGGACAATTTGACCTTAGTAAATAACTATTTATCGATGTTCTTATTCAATGGCAGTCAATTTAAGTTAAATTTAAAAATTATCTCAAAATTTCAAAATCATTTCAAAGTACTTCCTTTTTGATTTAACTGTATTATTTTAACGAAATACTTACCCTTCAGGGACCTGATGTAGGACTGCCAGAATTTAGCCTTCTTGCTGGGGCTCTCATTGCGCCCAATCATTTCCAAGTGGTTTTTGAACATTTTGATCGATTTGTTTTGTTCTGTTCACGAAAAAATCGTTGAACTCGTTCGCTGTAATATAAAGTTGAGGAGAAAGTTGTCTTAGCAATTTTCCATTGAATTCTAATTTTCTCGGTTTTTCAGTTTATTCTATTTTTCGGGAAACGCACACGCACGAATTTGAATCGTTTTTCTCGATTGATGGGATGTTTTCTCAGTTTAGTTTTTGCTTTAGTGCTGAAAGTCTCTCGGTTCGAAAATAAACAGACTGTGTGCCACTTTAGAGCAGTGCAAAGTTTATAAAATATATACATATATCTAATATAATACAACGATCAGACAGCGGCAGCAACCGCAAGATCAATCTCACTAAAAATAAATATATTTCGTTTCGATGTTTGTGTTTTTTGTGTTCAGCTTTTTCTGGTTTGCTCAAATATAAAAATATTTTTATGTTAGATAGAAATTTTCACACTTCTGTGTATGAGAACTAGCAAAACTTATACTCTATACGTCGGTATATCTGTGTAAGTGTGAGTGTGTGTATCTGCGTCTGTGTATTAGCTGCAGCTAAATTTGCTTTTATTTTTAAGTGTCCTTGAGTTGAATTCGTTCTGTTATTCTGGCTTTCATCGGAATTTACTTCAGAATCGAAGAATAGTGCAAATGAATTAAAAAAAATTCATTTGTAGAATATTAAAAGTATTAAAATGTTCGAAACAGTCAATTATTCTCTATTAAATTAAATTTAATTTAATTCAATATTGTTTTTATTTAATATTTCACTGCACAAACTCTGCAAAGGCTCCAACACTTTTGGTATCGAATGTCATTGAGTAAGATCTCTCTTATATAATCAATGTATTTTTTCTTTGGAATTTCGGTTCATTCATAATTCGATCATATTTCCATAGTTCGTCACCAGGTAAATCTTTTTCTTCACACAGTCTTAATGCACTTTATTTAATTTCATTGGTTTTTATTTCGTTTACATTTATTCAATTTTTTACTATTTATTTGTGTTGTTTAATATGTTTTGGGGTCGCTTACAATTTAAATTTACTCCTAAAAAATAGCGATCTATCCTCAACGAAGAATTTTTTCAAACTGCAAACCCCAAGAAAATTCGCCTCACCAACTTTACTCGTTTCAGAATTTTGCCATTCCGTTTCGGCCCAAAAGCACGGCGCATTCCTTTACGGCGTAGGTTGCTCTATCCGTGAGTGATTTTCCGCGTATCTGTGTGGCAAAGCTCCGGAGATCGGTTATGGGAAAGCTTTCTGATATTCTATAGATTCTGAAAGATCGTGTGGTGGCACCCACTCATTGTTTGCAGCGATTCAAAACCAAAATCGCGATGACGCTGGCGATGATCATAAAAAGAAACCTAGCTAATTTATCCCACGTATACGATCCTATATTTCTTTCAGAAAATACCGTATCTTGTTTTCAATTTTTGTTTCATTGTTTTCCGTGTCGTTTTTTATAATTTCAACATGTTTTCATTACTCGATTGCTCAAAGGAAATGCGTCAATTGTGGTATTGAATTGATCAATGAACTCTGCACTCTAAATAATTAAAAACATTAATATTCTTATTTTATTTAAATGAAATAAAGATATTGAACAGTTAGCTGCTAGTTGTTAGAAACTCTTTCCCGTTTATAATTTCAGTTTATTTGTTTACGTTTGGGTTTCGTCTTGGCATTAGATAAAATTTAGTTTCCTGATAATTGAAAAACCATTTCCAGCTACATTCCCACACAGATAAATAAACAATTCTGCCAAAGCTAAATAAGAACAGAAAATGCAGATACACTACTAGTAGTTATAGTAACCAATAATTAATTAATAGTGTTTTCATAGTAAAAGTAAAGTAAAGAGTAAAATAAGTACTATAATTATAATACAAAAATTAAAAAGTAGTTATTTATTTATGGTAATTAAAAAATTATGGCAAAGCGGAAAAAATATTATTTAATTTATGTTATCCTCATTATCTAATTTTAAAACTATGTAACCTTTAAGTAAACTACATTGACCGTACTTTATTCCTACTTTTCCAAAACTTATTTACCCTTTTTCAGGGCATCATTTTTCTGCCCACGTGCTACCTAATGTTTAGTAATCGAAAAATGTTTCCAGTGAAATTCCGCTAAAAATATATAAACAAAGATGGGTAAAGCTTCCCCCATCATATACTATTACATCGCGCAGAGTTGAAGGGCAGATCAGGGAGTACATATCTTCCTATTTATAGTGAATATATTCACGGAGATCATTTTGACCTTTCCATTCTTGCTTACAAAGCATTCCGGCATGTGCTATTGATCCTATCAACTCAAGGCCAAATGCAATTGCATTGAAATGTTCTTTTGACTTTGTTTGTTTACCTTACGTAAGATTAATTTGAAAATTGTACCCTTAAACAAGCTTGCTGCATCATTTAAACTTGAACTTGACTTTGAATACCCGAATGTGGTTTGATGAACCAACACGACAATCGAATAAAAAACGCAGAAAAACTCTCGGGAAATTGGGAAATACCTGGCAAAGGTTTTTTGTTTGGCCCAATCAGTGATTTCGGTGATGTGATTCAACTTTTACTTTCTGGCACACTTTTTTGGCTTCTCATTAGGATGAATTGAAAAACTTTTTATTTTACTTTCGTTTTTTCTAAATTCCTTTGATGTTTTGCTAAGGGATACACAAAAATTGGCTAGCAATAATGTACCCAAAAACGGAACTTCATTTCAATTATTTTTACATTACCTACTATTCAAAAGGAAAATCTTCGATTTATGGCCTTTTGAGAAATGAGGTCAAAATGTAAGATGATTATTTAGTGACACAAATGCAGACAACGTCGAACAATTTGCTTTTCGCACATTCCCCATATTTTAAAACGCAGTATACCAAAACTAATTATAAACTGCATTGAAAGTAGGATGAGGGGAGGAAATTGTAGCCTGTCAGAAAGTCAAACGCTGAGTGACTGCAATTCCAACAAATAATTTATATACGTTTTATTACTCTCGCACTTGGTCTGTAATAAATTGTCTTTCCAATGTGAAGGCCGTTTGTAGTTTTCGCAAGTGAAATGAAACGCAACTAAACGAAAAACGAATTATACAGATCCCACAATGTCAACGCTGCGTATGAGCAATTTGTTTTGGCTCACAGGCTCAGAAAAGCAACCAAAAAATTAAATAATATAAATATAATTTTGAGTCATAGCAAATTAGCAAAAATAAATACATTTGAGCCTTTTGTTTTATACCAACGAATGTTGAGTTTGTGACTGTTTTGTATGCTCTTTATTGTTTATAAAAATTTAATTATGCTTTTTCAGTAATTTATTCACAATTTTGGTGTATTCAAGATATATTTTTTTTATATCAGGGTGAAAGTTTAAAAGTTCAGTTTTGGCTCTCACTATCTCTCTTGTATTTTCGAGTCTCGTCAAAACAAACTTAACCTTTTAATTAAAGTTCCCAACTTTTTTCAATTTAGATCACCTGGGGACTCATAAATACTCATAAATAGAGCCTAATGGGTTTTAATGCCACAGCTGAAAAGCTTTATCGCTCTCTATGCTGTCTAACATACAATATGAATAAAAATACACACAAAATGTGGCACTAATACATAGTTTTGCCAAATCTATATATAACGATGTTTAACCTTAACATATAGCAGACACCTTCAAATGAATTTTTCTCGAAATATAAAAATAAATATGTGTACTCGATATATACGTGTGGATATAAGCGCTCGCCTGATTTTGCATCTGAAATCCGTATCTATAGCCTATGGCCAGCTAGGGTCTGATCGGCTCCGCATCCCAAACCGCCATCGACCCACGCAAATGAACTTGAAAATTAATTGTTTCTACAGCCCCACAATTGCAGATCATGAGGGGTGTACAAAGTAGATATATAGGCTCTATGTATAAAGAGATATGTGAACATTTGCTCAATGCCACTAGGGGTTTGCTTTCCATAATTTATTTGGCTTTCATATACTATGTGCCTGAAAAACAGATTTTGTTTATAATTTCATTAAAATTGAATGCCAGACGAATTTTTCTTTGGACTGGAGAATTGAAAATTTTAAAAAATCTCCAAGTTATTTGGCACATTTTGCTTGCCCCATTTCTTTATAAATACATTTATGTCTGTTTCCTTTCATCTTCTTAATCCCCAAGGACACTAGGGTCAATGCAGTTAAGGCGACAAATTTAAATCTATTTATATGGAAATTGCATAAAAATAACCTTGAATACTGTCGCAATTTGGCTGGTGATGGATTGATGATGGGCAGACAAACTGGCAAAATGATTCAATATTTGTCTAACTTTTTGTTTGAGACTTATATAGAACATGTTGCTGACACTTTGGTCTAAAATTTTTTAAAATTTTAAAAAATATAATTCGAAAAGCCATTGACAATTAACAAATATTCTCCCACTTGCGGTTTACTTCCTCCGATTTATCCTCCTCTTTTTGAGGGCAGAAGTCACTCGTTTATCAATAGCCTGCTGACGTCACAGACACACAACCTGCACATCCTGTTTATTATTTTTGACTTTAAGTATATTCTGGCTTTGCATTCCATTCATGAAACGGAGGGGAAACGAGAGCGATCATTTAACAACCACAAACAAATATGTAATAAAAAGAAAAGAATCTATACGTTTATACAATTATACAAAGTATATGAATAAAGATTACTCAAGTCTATTTGGCCCAGAGATGACAGCACAAATGTGGACAATGTTTTGATATGTTTGGCACAAGTGTTTCTCTATATTATTATTTTTTATGGGGGTGTCTACCGCCCAATACCGAAATGTTAGAAGGTCGAAACAGAAAGTTTCATTAATTTTTTAGGCTGTCTTTTCTGCTGTTGTCTCTGACAGATGTTCTTTTTTTTGTTTTGTGGTGTCCAATTTTTTAGCTTGTTTTTTGTCTTGTACTTTTGGGTGTTTTTAACAATTTCTTTCCTTTTCGTTCAGTTTTTCTCAGTTCTTTAGTTCACACATCATTGTACGATATAAATATTCTTAGGACTTTTTTCTGGAGCCACGTATATATCACAAAGATTTATCTAAGCATTTATCTATGTATAAAAAATGAAGGAAAATAGAAAATATACAGGAAAAAACAAAACATTAAATCGACTTAAAAGCTAAGTATATCGGCAAAAGTTGACGTCAAGGGATACAGTTTTCTTTGTTTATACGAAATTCTATATTTAATTAAATAGTGGGAAGCAGTGGCAAATACAAATTTGTGATTTTCTTAAGGAACATGTTGTTATTTGGATTGATTTTAAATAATAATAAATAAAGTATATATTTTAGATGAGGCAAGCAAAATAATATTCATATGTCTTGGACTTTAATTGTTTAAAGCATGTTTCAAAATATAGAAAATATATACAAATTTATTTAAGTAAACAGGCTATTTATTATTTTCAAATAAAATGTTTGACATCATTGTTCTTAAATTGTAAGTCCGTTAACTTGCAAATTCCTCCTTTCGAAAAAGAAATAAATCCTACTTTACCGTAATCAAACCACAACTCTAGCACTTTCCCTGTTTTTTTAAATTCATACCCAAACACCATAAGCAACAAATTCAAATAAATTGCCCTGATATGCATAAATTTATGATTTCAGTCCAGATTTGCCATCGGGGGATTTATAGGCGAATGGATAATGGGCTATGTTCAAAGCGCATGAAATGACTTGTGACACAACAAATGGCAATAAGCCATAAACAAGGCGCACTGTGAAATATGGGTGCAAAGGGCACAAATGAGGGCTTGTTCAAACCGCCACCTGCAACATCCTCGGGTTATCCTGCAGCCTTTCTGTAATTTGGCCGCAATTGTTTGTTGGTTAGTTGGGCGTATCATGCTCGGAATTTCCCAGAGGAGTGCAGCCAAGTGCACGACTCAATTTCCAGTTGGCAAATTGGCTTAGATGCCAATCGAGACGAACATATGCGGATTGCATCCAAAGAGGAAACATATGCCAGCAAATCCCATTCATTGCGCCGTGCCGCCAGATACCTCAAGGTGTCGGAGTGCAATTTATTCTTAGAAGCCAGGGCCAGAGCCAGGTGCATTTCTTTGAATGCGAATGCAATTCAATTAGCCCAGATTCAAAGGGGAGCGAATAAATAGCAATTGTCCTTGGCTCTAAATAGTGAGCACATCTCAATTGGGACCTGGCTAAATTAACACCCCCTTGGGCCAGCGGCAATTAGCTCCGTTCTGCCCAAGGATAATGAACTGGGCAATACAAAACTCGAGTTTCTCTGCTCAAATGTCACCTGTATAAACGAATGGTTATAATGAGTTTTATATGAACTAGGTTGCTGGATACTTTACTTACAGTGCGGCCAGGGATGTAATTATGGCAACTAATTGCAAGTACTTTATGGCCGAAAGACAATATACTGTGGTTTTAATATTCTTTTTAGTCAGTGGTAGAAATATTAATGATAGTGGACTTAATACTTATAAAAAGTGGAACTTCAATCATTTGATGTTGGCGAACAGCCTTAAAACTACGGTGAAAAATTTAAACTGATAAATGATAATTAATAAATTAATAGGATTTTTAAACAAAGTAGTAAGTTTAATTTGATTTCCTGGCTTACCGAAATTCAAGTTTTTAACGTAATTATTATAATCTTCATTAGACAAAGATGAGACAAAGAGCTTGCATTTAAAGATGAATCTTTTCGAAGCCCTTGAGCAATAGCTGGAATTAAGTTCAGGTTATAATTTAATAATCTTGTTAAGTTAATAGGACAAATAGTTTATTATAAATATATTTTACATGCTTTTTTATAGATTAGTTTAGGTCGTTTGCATTTTATTTTTTGTAGCCACTTTAATCTTGTTTTAAATATCAGCAAGACGAAAGTTAATGTCATTTTTAATTAATTTATAATTAGCATTTCATTTTAATACCGCAAACGTGCCGCTAAATTGCCACTTTGCCACTGAGTCTTCTATACTTCCCATAGACGTTGGCAATTGTTGGTTTAGAACAGCAAAGAGGCGTTGAAAGCCATGGCGAGACAGTTGCCTCCGCGGATAAATAGGATTGATTCGTTGACACGCTGAATCAACAAAATAATGGGAAAATAATATGATTCTGACTGGAGTGAAGGCGCCGACAGTCTGGTCCATACAATCCAAGCCAGGCATTAATTTTTAAATGATTTCACGGTTCAAGTGGACCCATTGAAATTGGCACAGTTTTTCAGGCAGACCGAAACCAGCTGGGCGTATGTGTAATGCACAGTCATACTGGGAAAATCCATAAAATGTGTTAAAAAGTATGTCAATCTATAAAGAAAGGCCATTAAAAAATGCGGAATGAGCCCAAGAATAAATGCCGGGAATGTATGCCAAGGATCTTTGAAATTCCGTTTTATTTTTGTGATTAATTTCTGTTTATTATAAAGGCTCATTCAAATTATAGTTCACCCAGTTAAAGTCTCAATCAATTGATTCCGGTCTATATTGATAGGTCTAACCATCAATGACAACCAAGTGAAGCCTTCGAAAGTGACTCCCTCAGCCCCAAAATGTACGGACTGCTCTTGGAGAATCTCTCCGAGTACATAAAGTCTGTGTATGGCGAAGAGAAATGGGAGGACATCCGACGACAGGCTGGGATCGATTCGCCCTCGTTCAGCGTCCATCAGGTCTATCCCGAGAATCTGCTCCAGAAGTTGGCCAAAAAGGCCCAACAGGTGGGTTCAAGTAATTAGTATTATAAAAAACTATATATTAGGATTTTTATGTTAAATGACTGTTATCCTGTATTTAACATTTCCCTTTATTCTACAGGTCCTGGGCGTCTCGGAGCGGGAGTTCATGGACCAGATGGGCGTCTACTTCGTGGGCTTCGTGGGTCAGTATGGCTACGATCGCGTCCTCTCCGTGCTGGGTCGCCACATGCGCGACTTCCTCAACGGACTGGACAACCTGCACGAGTACCTGAAGTTCTCTTACCCGCGGATGAGGGCCCCCAGTTTCATCTGCGAGAACGAGACGAAGCAGGGTTTGACCCTGCATTATCGCTCCAAGCGTCGGGGATTCGTCTACTACACGATGGGCCAGATTCGTGAGGTGGCGCGTTATTTCTACCACAAGGAGATGCACATCGAACTGGTTCGGGAGGAGATCCTCTTCGACACGGTCCATGTTACCTTTCAGCTGACCTTCGATAACCGGGCCTTTACCCTGGCATCCTTGGCCATGACGCGGGAGGAGAAGCACCTGCCCATCAGTGCCCATGTGCTGTTCGAAATCTTTCCCTTCTGCATGGTGTTTGGGTAAGAATTTTGCACACAATCATCACTATTCTAGCTTATTTTCAACTTAATTATTTTTTATATAAATTTCTTAAAAAATCTGATAGCCTGCCGACACTAATTCATTTATAATCATAAAGTTAATTTGCTAGTACTCATTATACGTATATTTAAACCTTTTAACACAATAATTATCAGAATAAAACAACCTTTTTTTGTGTTACAAAACGAATATTCTTAAAAATAAATTAATAAATTGTTTCTTTTGGTTATTATTAAATATAGTGCTGACATGGTAGTACGCAGTATAGGAAACTCTTTAATGGTAATTTTGCCTGAACTGCTGGGCAAAAAAATCACAGCCTGGTTTGATTTGGTTCGTCCCCTGATTGCATTCAAATTCCAGACTGTAAGTTTCTGCCTGATTCGGCGTTTATATCACTTAACTCTTTAATATTTCTTAGATACTCAATCGTACCAATAACATATTTGAACTCGTCACTGTGGATCCAGTCACCGAAAGATTTGATACCCAAAACGAGGATTTACTTCAGCATGAAGATGGCAGCGAACCGGAAAAGTCATTGAGATTAAAAGGTAATTTCGAGAGCGGATACCTTGTTAAATAAAAATCTAAAGTCTAATTTTTTACAAAACAACATATAATTTGATTTTTTATAAACATTAAAAATATTTTATGAGCTGTCATTCGTAAAGGTATACAATTCTGTTAAGTGAATTTGTTTCCCAATGGCGAGGCCTTTTTAATAAGTTTCTATATTATAAGTCCCATAAATTACCTTACCATTTCGCACAGGTCAAATGGTTTATATGGAAAACTGGCGCATGATCATGTTCCTGGGCACTCCCGTAATGCCAGATCTTAACTCACTGATAACCACTGGCCTCTATATCAACGATCTGTCCATGCACGACTTCAGCAGGGATCTTATGCTGGCGGGTACTCAACAATCAGTGGAGCTAAAATTGGCCCTGGATCAGGAGCAGCAAAAGTCCAAGAAGCTGGAAGAGTCCATGAGATTGGTAATTATAATAGGGATTGGTAGAGAATCTGACTGATGAATATATCTGGGTATATCTCGTAGTTGGATGAGGAAATGCGACGTACTGATGAGCTACTTTATCAGATGATACCCAAACAGGTGGCTGATAGGCTAAGACGCGGCGAGAATCCCATTGATACTTGTGAAGTGAGTCTGAGATTTCTTATAATGCATTATATATAAGCCATAATGAAATAAAATTCCATCTACCTGCAGATGTTCGATAGCGTTTCCATCCTGTTCTCGGACATTGTGACCTTCACGGAAATCTGCAGTCGGATCACTCCGATGGAGGTGGTGTCCATGCTGAATGCCATGTACTCGATCTTCGACAAGCTAACGGAGAGGAATTCTGTATACAAGGTGAACATAGCTGAGTGATATTCAACAACACTGTGTAAACCTATATGATCACGCCACAGGTGGAGACAATTGGCGATGCTTACATGGTAGTGGCGGGGGCCCCGGATAAGGATGCCAATCACGCCGAACGAGTCTGTGATATGGCCCTGGATATGGTGGATGCCATAACCGATCTGAAGGATCCCTCCACGGGCCAGCATTTGAGGATACGTAAGTGAATGTTTTAAAGCTGGTTAATAGGACTTTTAACTATCATAACCCCCTCCAGGTGTGGGCGTCCACTCGGGTGCCGTGGTGGCCGGCATTGTGGGTCTAAAGATGCCCCGCTACTGCCTGTTTGGGGATACCGTAAATACGGCCTCGCGAATGGAGTCCACCAGCATCGCCATGAAGGTACACATTTCGGAGTCCACGAAGATTCTCATCGGTCCCAACTACAAGATCTTGGAGCGGGGTGAGATCGATGTGAAGGGCAAGGGCACCATGGGCACGTACTGGTTGGAGGAGCGGGAGAACCGATTGCCTCTCCAACTGACCACTACTCTTCAGGTTCATCCGGTCTCTCCAGTTTCGAGTACGCCCACATCAAAGGCGAAGGCAATTATGCCGCCGGTGTCCAAATCGCTGACTCCTTTGGTTCCCGTTTCCGTTTCACTAGAGGTTTCGATTCCTGCCACTACTGTTCCGTCAGTGGATGTGGTAACTCCTTCGTCCAGCATGTCGGGTTTGGTTCTTACAGCAGCTGCAGCAGCACATATGTCGCTTCATCACCAGACGGTTGTGGCAGGTGGACCAGCTGCAGCTTCAGAATCTGCAGGATCAACAGGAGTAGGAGGTGTGGGAGATTCAGCAGGTGGAGGAGGACCGGAAGCAGGGGCACCAGATGAGCGTAACAGTCGGATTTATTCACCAGTAACTTTCAAGGACGTGGCTCGTCGGAGCGCAGCTAATTCTCCGGACCAGGAAAAGCGCCGGGAATCCCGATCCAATTCCACGGGTCACGTGTTTATGCGCTCCCCTTCGGACATTTTTGGTTCACTCATTCTGGACACCGAGGAATTTCTCGAGGACCTGCAAATCTCTCGCAGCTCACTGGCCAACAATAGTAATAATCCGCCCTCTTGTGGATTCAGTCCAACTCCCCCATTCCGGATTGGCAGCGCACCACCCAAGCCGAGACCAAGTAATCCGAATAAGTTTACGCCGGAGGAACTTGCCGCCATGGACCAGCTGACGCCACCATCGACAGCTCCGGCCAGGGAAACGGCATCCTGCAGCAGTGCATCCTTGGATCGCGACAAGGCAGCCAAGCTCAAGTAAGTGTTCGGGGTTAAGAACCTTCGGCCAACTCCACGCTCATTAGGAAAATCACCTTCTCCAACTGCAGCAGCTTGGATGCCACTGCGACGACAGCAGTGGCTGCCGCGGTGTGTCCGATGCGACCCAAGTCACCGGTGGTGCAGGCGAGTACCAGCAAAAGCGACACCAAACGCCCAGGATCGAAGGATTCGGTCTCATCCATTTCCCTGCACTCACCCCCTCCACATCGATCGAACTCAGCGCCATCCAGGTGAGTGAAATGAATTTCTTCCCCTTATAAGGATTGTATCCATGTTTTACAATTTATTAATATTACTCGGTGTTTGAGTTAAACTAAAACAATTTTAAGAGGGAAAATATAAAATATATTCGAAAGACAAACCCTTTGTCTTAAGTTTGAAAATCTTAATTTTTTAAAACTAAATCGAAACCAGTATCTTAAAGCAGTCAGTCACATATATTAATCAAATACGACGACCAAACCTATTTGCAGACCCCATTCCATGTCGAAGGCGGCCCGAAAGGCCTTCCTGGCCGCCAAGCAGACGAAGGCCATG
Source organism: Drosophila fuyamai (assembly GCA_018153365.1). Lineage (NCBI taxonomy): Eukaryota > Metazoa > Arthropoda > Insecta > Diptera > Drosophilidae > Drosophila > Drosophila fuyamai. Next base: position 4,467,990 of record JAECXW010000116.1, on the reverse strand, counting down.
GAGAAGCTGGACAAGATGATCGAGGAGGTCCACGAAGTGGAATCCCAGTCGGCGACGAAGGCTGCCAACATGCGGATGGCCCTGTTTGGTCATGACAGAGGTGGTGGGGGTGATCTGGCCGCGGGTGGGTGTCCCCTTTTCCTGCCACCACCGCCGCAGCAGCAGCAGCGCCTGATGCCCAGCTCCATTTCAGATTCCGGCCTCTGCAGTCATGGGTGAATATTTGGTCTTATCAACTCACCCGAATTTCCCACTTATACAAGATTCTTTCTTGAATCCCAATGACAGACATAGCCATGCGCCCAGCTGCCACCACCTGGAGCCAAAGATCAGTAATAGCCAGAGTTTCCAGCACTCTCCCCGAGGGGGAATTACCCACCAGTGCTGTAGTGGCTTTGGACACGGAAATGGACGTCATTCGCACCGGATGCACTCGAACGCCTGCCGGATCCTGTAAAGAATTCACCAGGCAGGACCAGCAACCCACATCCATATCATGTATACTGACTCGGATTCTGTTTAAAGTTTACGCGCGCTTTGTGGTGTAGTGATGATAACTAGTCAGCAATTATTAGGGTTTAGTTAGTTGTTGAATCTCATAGTGTATAGAATAGATAAAGAAAGTACCTACATGTTATATAAACCCAGACTATAAATAGTCGAGCAGTGTCTAAATATGCTAAGAATCTGTAAAAACTGTTAACTCTTCATGTGTATTAATCAAAAGATTTCAAATTTATTGACCTCTATATATGACAATACCAAAAAGGCAACTAAACTACAAAAGGAAAGCATTTTCCATACACTTTCATTAAACCACCTGAGACAGTGTTTGCTCACAAAATAAACTAAACTTATTATATATGTATTATAAATCTCTATATATTTGTAGTAGCTAAATGGTTAAGTAGATTTTATGTGGATACATATATAAAATAAATGTTTCCAAAGGGATTCTATTTTCTAAATGTTTTAACTGAAGGTCCAACTATTTATTTAATCCAATCCCTTAAATTGTATTATTTTTAGTTGATCAAAAACTTGGATGTAATGCTATAAACTACACCTGAAATTTAAGAAAATAAAATATATAACTACACAACCTTCAATGAGATTTGCTATATACATATACATAGCTAGGTTTTTAGTCGATTTATATTCACACCAAAACATATACGAATAGGATTTAATTAAAGTCATTTTATTTTTGCTTTTCAGAAACTGATACATTTTTCATTATTAAGAGATCTTTGGTTGACATCCTAAGAGTATAAATCATTAAGAATTATATCGGCTTTAGAAAATGTTTAATATAAATGCATTTGCTTTGTTTTTTTGCCTCTTAACTTAATGCATTTACGACCGTGCGAAATAAGATAAAATCAAATATAAATAAACGTGGCAAATAAACTGGGTTAACACAAAAAACATTAATTGAAATATTGTGCTACTTAATATATTAGTAGTTGTAATCTTTCTAATACTTCATTTTCGCTTATTTTAAACTTCTTTACATTGCACTTTGGCATATCACATCTGAACTTATAATGGCAAGCATTCAACTGAAATACAAATTTTACGAAACAATACAAGTTAATGTATCTAAACATATATGTATACACTTAATGCGTAGGAGATCGTCTTTAAAAGCGACTAGATTTGTTTTGGCTTTCGAAAGAAATAGTTCCTCGATCGCTTTCGGTGGGTTTTCGTTTATGCTGTTTCGGCCATGGGCGACGGAACGACTTCATCATTGGAGTAGATGACCGTGCCATCCAACGTCTCAATGGTTTGGATAGTGGTCTTGCAGTAGAAGCACACCTTTGAGTTCATCATGTGCTGCATGATGCAGTCGCTGCAGGACTGGTGCTTGCAGGGCGTAAACACGGCGGTGATTGGCTTGGCACAACAAATCGGACACAACGAGTCCTCCGATGGCAGGGTTATGTCGGATAGGAGCGTCTGCTTTATGCGTAAACTCTCGATTAGGCTGCGCACGTTGTCGATCTCCTCGGCGGACACGTGGGAAGGGACTGCGAAATTAATTGAGAAATTATTTAGATTTGATATTTCGATCTATGTTTCAAAATATCTTTGAATTACTCACAATCGTTAAGGGCAAACTTTAGAATTGGCGGATCGGCCCGAATCCGCTTGGAGTTGTTGGGCAAGGGCACTCGCACATCGTTGGTCAGCGGATCGATGTGGGGCCTGGAAGAGGGATCAAAATTACCCCGTGGTATACTCTTCTGCTCCAGCAGCGGTGTTCGTATTTCCCCAAGAGCAAACTCCAGCGTGGCGAATTGAAAGCTTGGGTCGGTAAGGAAAGCCCGGGACACCCGCGTAACAATCTGTGGCCTCATGTCACTTTCCAGCTCCTCCTGCATGAGGGCCAACAGAATCCCCAAAGCGGCGGTGACAATAGGGTAGTGGGTAACTGCATTCAAGTCCGCCGAGCACATGTCCACCACGAACTGGAAGCATCCCGGTGGCACTGTCACCCGAGAAAGCACTTGGCTAATTAGCTGACAGATGCGGTTTAATAGGAGATCGCTGTTTGGACGTGATGCATCCGTCACGACCTCAGGCGCTGCTGTGATGACCATCTCGAGGCATCGCATCAGCGAGACTGTCAACTCAAAGCACATGGAGCATATCTTTAGCTGCTTGGGCTCGAACAGGGTGTTTTCCTGCCTCTGAGCGGTGTTTTGGATCTAAAAAAAAAACTTGGTGACTTTTTAAAAACTTAAACCACCAACTCACCTCTTGCAGCAGTAAAATAAATTCAGAAAAGGCCCAGTTTAATTGACTTAACACCGAGTTGAGAAAGGCGGTGGCAAAAGGCTCATCCTCCACCAGCTTGGCGCCGATCAGACGTTGAAAATGCTTGGATGGATTGGCCGGGGCCACGTTGTGCAGGAGTCCAGTGTGTGTCTCATTCCTGGACCGACTACGACATAGTCCTTGATGAAGAGGCAGTGATCCACCCTGCCACACAGATGGTTGGCGGGAATCCTTGTAGGCATAGCCCTCACCCATCCAAAAACGCAGGAGCAGCCAATTGCTCTGCCCCCAAGCTCTGTTCTCATAAGGTCGTAATAGTGCACGAACCAGACAAGCCTGTGATCTCTTTGAAGTTCGCTCCAGGGCTCGCACGCCGGACTTGTGGCAGGTGAGTGTGCCCAGAGCCTGCAGCAGTGAGTCCTTGCAGGAGGCCAGCACAATGCGGGGATCCGCAGAGTGAATGCCTAAAAATTCTGCTGCTGCGTTAACGCCGCATTCCGCATCCGATGCTTCAAACTGCGCCTTTAAGTCATGGTGGCTGAAGTCCATTACGGCATCCAGCAGAATAGGTAGTGTATTCACATACACCTCAGGTACAAATGAGAACAAAGAACCGGTGTTTGAAGCGCTCTAAGGGAGATACTTATTATGGTCAATAATAGGCAAGGTTGTAAATCGATTTGCTTACCGTAAGAGTTCGAAGCATACGCTCTAGTAGCCATATGAGCAAGGATCGTCTGTGACCATTTAAGGCCACTCCTCTCAACCAGATTTGTTTTCTAGCTAGCGCAATGGAGCGAGTCTACACATCGGATTCAAATAAAAGAAGCAACATAATTTAATTAGAAATAATGTTTAAATAGAAATAATAAATATTAACTCACTGCAAAGACATTCTGGCGCTGACTAAACTTGGAACGAAGCTCCCCCATCACATGTTGGTGGTTCTCGTTCATGCACACATTAGCATGCTGCTCCAGAGCAACCAACTTACGTTCTATGTCCTCGCGGTAGAATTTCGTCTCCTTCAGCACTTCGTTTAGAGCAGCAATCTCGTCCCTTACCGTGGCTATCTTAACAATATACTTGTGACCCGCAGAGTAATAAAAGATGACGCACAGATCCAAGAGCTCGCAGAGACTGACCTCCACATCCGCATTGCCTGGCGAGGAATCGGCGCTGCTGCTGGGTCTAGGGTTCAGAAAGTGGGTGTATGTGGTGTTGCTATCGCCCTGAGTGCGTCCGACCACTGCCACATTGTTGATATTCTCGCCCAGGAGGTAAAGCGTGGTGTCTGTAATTACAATTAATAATCGAAATGTTTTAACAATGAAATACATTAGATTATTGAACATTTTTATTTTCGTCCTTAAATTATCCCGACATAGTATAAACATACCCACTTCATTGACTCGCAAGTTCTGGCGATCATCATCATATATTTGCTGAGTGCGAGCCGCTCCTAATCGGGCATCGATGTCGCCCCTATGAACTTTCCTCAAATGAGACAGGACGCCTCCAACGCGATCAAAATGCATGTAGTCAAAAGTACCATCAATGAAAAAATCACTGTTCACCTCCACGTTCTTACTGGGCATTTCCTCCTTAAACATCGCGCGTGTCTGATCAATAAGAATCCCAGCGAAAGCGAGGGCTACAGGCGCATCCAGTGGATGCTGGATGCTCGACTGCATGAAGAAAAAGGCATGAAAGGGCTGAAAGAAGAAGAGATGAGCTGTGAATTTGCTATATAATTGTCTGTGGCAACACTCACCCTTTGCTCCATGCTGAGATCGATCACATAGCGACGCATCTTGACCAGAAATATAGAGCGGCTTGAAGGACTCTCTCGCGTTCCATCAAAGTTAATCAACAGCGTTGAAAGTAGGTCCTTTTGCGCCACATACAAAGACTCCGTGACCTTCCGCACCTTATCTACCACATTCATATATTTTTCCTTGGGTCCATCGATCCCCTCCGTCCAGGCCATGCTGTCGGGCAGCAACTCTTCCATGATGTAAAACTCCAGCGGATGGATATACAGAAAAAAGGCGAGGCTAAGAGGAGAAAAACAAGATAAACGTAGTATCATATACAACTCCATTTAAAAAATCGGATAGGTGACATTTAATTCATAGACTTACCAGTGCTTCTTGAACAGCTTTCCTTCCAGCAGATACTTCCTGGTCTGCTCGTGCAGACAGAGGCAGTGCAGCATACTGAGTGCGTGGCGGTGCTTCTCATAGTCCAGACCCTGGATCGTATGCGTGAAGGTGCCCAGCAGGGCGTTTACCAGCTTGCGCAACACAAACTTGATCTCATCGCCCTCCATGTAATTCCAGAATAGCGACAATAAGCCCTGAAGCACGGTGTGTCGGCTCTCCTTCTCCGCTGCCAGCGTTGTCAGGCACGAGATCCTGTTCAGCAGCACGTCCTCGATTATGTAGGGATCAAAAATCTCGTTGGTAAACTTCTCAATCAACAAGGTGGCAAAAATGCAGTACACCGTCTTCTTGGTAGAAACACGAGCTTCAGAGGCGTTGGATAACGCTGTCGCTGACTGAGCATTGTACTTGGAAAAGATGCCCGCCAGGTTAATCAGGTAGTTCAACAGAAGATTGGCCCGCCGAAGCTTAAGGATGGGTCGGGCCATGAGCGGTTGGAAACCCGGTACAGGATACATGAACGGACGATTCCCGAAGTTTGCCTCAATGCCCTGCGTGTAACCCAGAGAGATGGCCGCGAAGAAAGTTATACCTGGACCCTTCTCCAACTTGTTGAACGCCACGCCCATCGAGCGTCCATTTCGGTAATACTCGATTACTTCTTTCTCCACATCGATGGTCACGCCAATGACGTCTCCGATCTGCCATTTATCGCCGTACCTAAATATAGTTTTTAATATTTTAGGTTATAGATGTGGGTTAAAAAAGAATACTAGAAATAATGAATTCAAAAGGAAAAACCTTGATTAAAAATTTCTTTGAAATGAAACAGCAACTTTAACCGAAAATCAGTAAAAGTTCCATGAGCTTACTTCTTGGTGGATATATGCCAGATCTGCTGCTTGCTGCCATCGTATCCATAGCTAGACTTGGTATCCCCCACGCCGCTGTTTTCGTTGAATTGGCAGGAGTTGGAGGCCCATCCAATCTGCATGACGCCCTTGGTGTGCAGGTGGATCTGAAAAAAGTAAACGAGCTTTTAGTACGCACGAGCAACCCACACTCCTCAATACGAGTCATTGACCGCCGGTCAACCACCGACAAAATCTACCACCCACTCCCCAATCTATGGCTATTCCCACACCCGTTCTTAATAGCGATTACCTCATACATCCAGCGACCCCCGTACACGCAACAATTCGCCCGGACCGTATTGAAGCTTCCCTGGGAACGCAGCGCCAGGCGATCCGAGGATACTCGCACCGTAGTTGTATAGTCCACGTCGAATATGGTCAGATCCGGGCCGATGCGGCTTTCTGTCTCCATGTACAGGCGTCGAATCTCCTCATTGCTGTCCGTCTGAATTTGCTGGAACTTGTCATCTAGCCACGTTCGCACTATGATCATCTGCCTGCGAAAAGGACTTTCTTTAGTAAGACCCTTTGAGTTAGGGGTTAACGACACTCATACTTGGTCACGGACAAATCAGAGAGCTTCGCGGGCCTCGGATCCGGCACCGTCGAGCAATTAGCACCCTCCAAGTCATCGTCCAAATCCGAGTACAGATTGTCGTGGTCCACCTGCTCGAATATATCCTCGTTGAACACTTTCACGAATAATTTTGATATCGACATCTTGGCTCTGTCATTTCAATGCTAGCTTTTATCCAGCCAGCCAAGTCTGAATATAAATCTGAATCCGACTACGACCGTCGCAAGAAAGGAATTATTTTGCTTTAGGGATGAGCAACTCGGGCACTCCTTGCGTGAATATTTAACGGTAACAAATATCGAATATTGTGCCAAGACGATGATTGCAAAATTTAAAATTTTGGTTATAATGTAAGTTAATATATGTATAAATATACCAATTCTATGATTATAATGACTGAAATATATATATAAATATAAAAAAAAAAAATTTTTATGAATATAATATATTATCCTGGAACTTCTCAATCTACCCTCTGAGAATATCGCATTAACTATTTGGCTATGTGCTCCTCTCTAGGTTAAAAGGTATAGATCTATCCTGCTCTATCGGATAATATCTGTTCATCTCTCTCGAATGGCGCCAACAGCTGTTCAAATCTGGCCACGTTATGCAGAACTATTCGCCTTCAAACGCTTTGCAACACCTTTTCGAGCAGAACGAAAAGTAATTCTCGCAACGTAAGGACGTGTTTCTGGTGCACCGCTAATTAATCTAATTAAATTATAAATTGACGTTGATTCGCAACAAATGAGTCACCCAAAATGAAACTCCGATTTCTCGTGCTGAGTGGTATTCGCGGGCAATGCAGTTACATCTCAATTGATTGAGATTTTGCTGTCGTCAGCGGCTAAGTGTTTTTGATAGTGATGCCCACCTGTGCGACACATGTAGCTAGGTCTGGCGGAAAAGCGCTGAAAGCAATTAAAGTGCAAAAAACGAAAAGCAATGAAAACAAAGCTCATAATGCCAGCTATTAAATAAATAAATTTGCAACCATAATTTGACCCTGTGCCATTAATTACCAGTGGAGAGTTTTATAAATTTAATAAGTTGAAAAAAACGATAGCTACAGTGATCAGCGGCGGCGAGAAACCGTATATTCTTGTTGTTGCGTGTCTCACAAAAATAGAAATTCGCGAAAAATAGAAGGGAAATACAAATCAATGACAGCCATTCAAAAACAAGACCATTACAACATACATACGTATGTTCATATCTGGGCATAAATGAATATTATTTCTACTGTGTTCTATACTCTAGGCAATTGATTTATCTGCCCGTTCTCGACCCGTTTTCTGTTCTTATTTATTTTTTTTTGCGGGGCAATCAACGCGAATTTGTGTGTGAGTGAGTTTGTAATTTGAATTCAATTAACTGGAACTGGAAATACGTATAAGTATTAATAAATTATTATTGAAAATGTTTGCGTTTTTGTTTGAGACGCTGGTTCAATTAACCATACCTACATGTATTGCTAAACTTCCACAAGAAAACTAATAGTTTTCTTGCCACTTCCCTCCATTACAAGTAAAGCAAGACGTAACTGCCAGGCTTTTGAAGAATCAGCATATGTTTACATAATGATAGCTTTTGCGGGATGCTCGTTTTTCCTCTGCTATACTCGCAAATAACCCCCTTATTGCGTCTTCAGTATTTTTTATCGGGCAAATGTCCACTTTTGTGACGTTAATGAAATATGAAAAAGTATAAAAATAAGCAGTTCAGAAACGCATGGTTAATAATTTTTGCTATGCAAATGGGAAGCACAGGAAAAAAAGATACCCCAGACTCTTCTATAAACAACTCTGATTCATGTAAAATGAGACAGTAATATGACGAAACCCTCTTTGTTTCACACTCTCCTAGGATATTTACAGATCTCAGGTTCATTATTTATTCAGTGAAGAAAATATACAATTTGCATTAAAGACCACAAAGTATATCTCTATAAGAAAAAGATATATTATTTATATAAACATCCTATAAGGATATAATGAAACAAGTTATTAAAAAAACAGGCTTACTAATGATGAGAATAAAATATTATTTTAATTCCAGAGCTAATATCCCTATTATAAAAAAGATAACATAATCTCAGTGGTTTGAAATAATAATGAACTAATAATCAGTTCAGCAGGGAAATCACACTCGGCATACTGAATTTTCGCAACATCAAAGTAAAACCACCTAGCTACAACCAAATAAAATATACTTATACAAATGTTATGAACATGCCCATACGCATGTACATCAGATATAGTAGCCGATTACAGTTCAACTTTTTTGCGATTCTTTGGTCACGTACATATCTGTCTATTTTTATACCCTATCTCCAAGAGCTCTTCAATAAAAATAAAAGGTGTACTTTGTGATTCTCACTTATTGTTAGACTTTTGACACTTTTATTAGAGAAACAATAAAAGAAGATAAGAAAAAGTCTTAATTAGCTAAATACTATTTCGAACAATTTTGATTGTTCTAAAACTGTAATCGAACAAATAACCAAGTAGTTATTAAATAAATCAGTAACGATATTTTCCTTTAATGAACAGCTACTTTATTCTTAAACAGGGAACAGAAATACCATTCATAAATTTGATGCTAATCCCCGTTTCAACCTTTCTAGATTACAAATCATTTCTGAGAGTTCCTTATTTTGTGGGTTAATTTTAAAGATAGCGAACTGCGATCTAAGCAAAAAACACATAAATATTTGGCGCCCACAGAGCACCTCCAAACTTTCCTGATAAACTGTATAAACATACCAAGGGAGACTCCATAAGAGTGTACAGAATTCAACATGAAATGACATTCGTTTTCGAATAGTTCTCAGGCCATTATCTAATCGATAGCTGAGTGCTTTGTGCGTCTGACGTATCGAATGGTCGTGCGATGAGGAGGAGGGTATTTCGGCAATTGTACTGGTACCAAACGGAGAGCAGCGACATTGATTGACCATATCAGTCGCACTTGACGCAGTGGCCGCTTATCTGTGCTCCGACCTTCCTCCGCAACTCCATACCCCACCGAAATTGAGCCCAGTTTTGACTTGGTCAAACACAGACACGGGTGATTTTCTGTTTGCCTTGTACAAATAATGCCGCGGAGAACACTTGTTGCCTGATTAGCCATAAACATTGTGCCTTACCCATTATATTTTACCCCATGTGAGCGAGATTCTTAACGATTCCACTTTATTTCTTTGCAGTCATTCGAGGGCAACGGACACGTTAACGTTTAAAGTACAACGGATAGCCTTAAACACGGAGATTTGCATGAGGCAAGAATAGAGGAGCAACAGTTCCCATCCACAGACAGCAAAGATGTCACAAAACCAATCCTACTTCTGGCAGACGACCAGACACAATGTATACCTGAAGCGCTCAGCCAAATGGCACATGGCGCTGGCCTTGATGGTGGTGCTCACATTTGGCACAATTTGTGCGGCGGAAGCTCAACCGGATAGTGCGGACAATGCGGTTATTGAATCTGGAATACAGAGCGTATGTCATGCATACTTCTGTGAAAACTATTAACCATTTGCTCCCTACAGGACCTGGACATGCAAGCAGATTTGAACAAGCCAACGGACCTAAGCTCTTTAGCGGCAAAACCAAAAGATGTTGCGGATGAGCAGAAAACAGAAGTGACCTTTATCGATGCGTTTACCGCATCGATCTCTGTTATCTTGCTAACAGAGCTAGGGGATAAGACTTTCTTTATAGCTGCCATAATGGCCATGCGCCATCCGCGTTTGATTGTCTTTGGCGGTGCCATTGCCGCCTTGGCCCTAATGACGGTACTCTCATGCGCATTTGGCATGGCAGCGAACTTTATTCCTAAGGTAGGTGATCTGAATATTGGCAGTCCTCTGTATAAGTTTCCTTATATGAAAATATACTTGTCAAGAGTTTGGAAGCAATAAAATAATGTAATATTTTCATTATTCATATTATTTTAAAGGGTACAAAATATGCAAGTATAATTAAGTTGAAAAACTAATAAAACAATTTTTACCCACAGGTTTATACGTATTATATCTCAACTGCATTATTTTTAATATTCGGCTTGAAAATGCTGTACGACGGCTACAAAATGAAGCCAACCGACGCTCAGGAGGAATTGGAAGAGGTTCAATCTGATCTGCGCAAGCGCGAGGATGAGGTGAGTGGTCCTTGATGGATCCCCCCGTGTACAGTAGTTGTGCTATGTGGTGCAGTAGTTACTCTAGATATTAACAATATTTATAGTAGTTTTGCTTCTTGCAGTAATATGTTGTATTATTTAAGTAATTAGTTAATCTTATTGCTTTTGTTAATAGCTGCGCTTAAAATGTTATTTTTCTATTATTTTAACCTTTAACGACTGGCAAACTGTACAGAAAAAACAAAACAATTGATGCTGTGCTAAAGCGATCACTTCATATGCCACGCTTTGGTTTTTCAGTCCTACTTTAATTTAACCTCGCAACTTTGCTTGACACGAGAGCCGCGAACAATAACAAGCAAACAAATACTAATCAAACACGAGCTCAAAGCTTTTCATAATTGTAATTACTCCTTGATTGCATGCTTATTAAGAATTGTTATTAGCTCCTAACAAAACTACGATTACCTTAATAACCCTAATTAATGCAACGAAAAGGCGTGCGGAAATGCGTCACTGATACAGCTGGGTTGCCAAATACTCTCAATTTAAATTTAGGAATCTCCTTCATTGATTTATTTATAATCAAACATTAAAAATTCACATACATATACCACCCATTTAAGCCTATGTGACTAATTGCACGATTTGCGCATATCAAATACAAGCGAGTTTCAAAAGTTTATTGAAAAAGCAAATTCGTACTAAACCAGAAATCGTTTGAAATGGAAAAGCTTTTTGCCAAAAATCAAAAGTTCTGCTAATCGACTCTCTAGCTAATGCAAATTTTTAATTGTTTTTCCTTTATGCAAAACGAAATTTAAAAATATGATTTAACATTGCCCCTGAAAATGTTACCAAAACGTGACAAAAAATCAAATACTATATTCCGCACTCGACTATGACTATTTGGTCGATCTGAACGCAGTTGATGCGCAAAACCAATCGAAAGTACGAGGACTCGGAGGGCAAGCGAAAGAACAGCAACTCGGACAAGGAGGATGCCAGCGAGCAGGCGCTTGTCCATGGCCGCAACTCCGTTTCCGGCGTCAGTGACTCCGACATGCAGCACCGCCAGCGAAAGCAGCGCAACCACCTCAACAACAATAACAGCACCACCCATTTAAATAGTAAGCAAAATAGCTGTGATAAAACTAGCACCGATGAAGAAGACCGGGATCAGCACGAGTCGGAGGTGTTCCTGAAGGAGGGCGGCCGCGTTGTGGAACAGCTCAAGATGAAGACCTACCACAGCAGTCCGGCCCACTCGGCGGCCTCATCAAACCAGACCGAACAAACCAACTCCATCGCCGCCTCCACAACCACCGTTGATGTCCAGCTGGCTGGACATCCCACCGATCCGTCCGTCGGAGGTGCATCGGAGCCCCGTGCTCCGCTGGCCGGATACGATAGCATGCATAGTCTCAACGGCAGTCTCAACGGGGTTCCCGCCGGACCGACTAATGGCACCCTCAAAACACGGGTTAGGCCAGAATCCGTATTTCAACCCAGCTCTCGTTTCTTGTTCTATTACTTTTTTTGAAATTGGAATTGTTAGAGCATTGGATATTTCTTTGATATTCGTAAGATTTGCTTAAATCGCAATCATAAAATTAGTGTGATTTTATAAATATTCTTAATTTCCAATAACTATCAAAAAGGGGTTAAAAAACCAAAAATGCTTAAAACATTCCCATAAAGTTAAGCCAAATGTGACTTTATAGAGGTCACCCAGAAACTTAAAGAACTCAAATTGCCAAGTGCCATCAGTTAAAAAAAAGTAATTCAAAAAAAGATTCTATCAATTCTAATTCCTTAAAATTTAACTAGAATCGAAATGGGTTCCGGGCTGCGCTAATCAAATAACTGACAACTGCTAATGTTTGTTGTTTCTTAATCATATTCGTTTCACGTGCTTTTTACACCAAAAACTCTCATTAAAGTGTCACACTTCATAGTCAGAAAAAACAACCATGGTTATTTTTTAAAAGTTAACTTTAAGTCATCTGGTTTGGTAGCCACTGTCCATGATTACCCATTGGTTCTGTTCCACTCCCATTCAATTCGCACACATTTCACAAATAAATTTCGCTGCATGTTGTTTTGAAGTGATCGTTTTATGCTTTTTTAGTTTTCTTTTTTGGTTTAATAAGCAGGATAAGTGGTACCCACCATTTCTTATTCAAAAGTATTTCCATGTCTCTTTAATTTGCTGTTTTTTCCTTTGTTTGCGCACATTTTCATCGAAGTCTTGTAGTTTTTTAATGTTTATTCACTAATATAAATTATTTTCTATTACAGCTGGACCGTGATGTGAACGCGGCGCTGGTAAATGATGCCGAGAGCGGTCGACGTCGCCCACAAAAACGTGGTGCAACTTATTTCACCATGCGCATCCTGGCCCAGGCCTTCACGATGACCTTCCTGGCTGAATGGGGTGACCGCTCCCAACTGACCACCATAGTTCTCGCCGCCAACAGGGTAAGTGGATGATTGAATGTGACTTTCAGACTAAGAAGTGCACCGTTTGCGACTACCTTTACAAATTATTTATCATCAGAGTAAACTTAACTTACCGTTTCCTATCGCAGGACGTTTTTGGCGTTATCTCTGGCGGAATTATTGGCCACTGCATCTGCACTGGCCTGGCTGTGATTGGAGGTCGTCTAGTGGCTTCCAAAATCTCTGTTCGCACTGTCACCATCGTGGGTGGCATTGTGTTTATCGGATTCGCCATCTACGCTGTCGCCATGCCACCAAAGGGCATTTAGGCAGGCGGAGCCATGGAACTCCAGACGAGATCACCCGTTGACGACCCCACATTATTTGAAGATTTAGTTGTAGGTACTACCTTATAATCCCTGTTTTCTTTCGAGGAGCATCAGGAAAGGCCAGGATTGTATTAATTAATCTAAAGATGAAATTGATTCATGTATTTAGCTTACCAAACAACAGAACGAAACTAAGAAAAAACAAAAGTGCCTTCAGTGCTTTCCGCTTCGGCCATGACATACAAATTTAGTTCACTTAATGAATTTTTCTGTTCTAAAATAGCCAACAACACAAATTAACTTTGTCGAATTATTTACTGTTGATTTGATTGAACGTTCAGTTTCAGTTTCGTGTTAAGTATTAAAGATGATTGTACACAAGCGTGGTAAAGCGACCGGCTGCGACCGCTCCTCCGATTTGGACCCGTTTTTTCCCATACCACATCCTTATTTGCATATTTGTTTACGTAGCAGTGTTTACTTAATGGAAACAACCAAAATGAAACTTTGTAGATTTGATTATTTATGCGATTTTTGTATTGAAAAACTTAGTAAATTGAGCAAAACTTATGTTACAAAGAGGGTGTTTATTGGGTGGGTAAACTTAATAAAAATCAGGAAGGAAGGAAACTTCGGCAAGCCGAAGTTTATATACCCTTGCAGTTATTACAAAACGACTACATTTCGATTTATATGCCTATATTACTAAAAACAATGAAGCTATGTCGAGTTTGCGCTGCATTTTGCCATCGTTTCTATGGCAGCTACAAAATATTGTTGTCCGATTTTGACTTTTTTTTATAGATTGTTGAACTCGCCACATAAGGATAGACCTTGTTTTCATGTATTGACGAATTATCCAAAAAAAAGCGGGTAGCGGGTGCTCTATTCTTGACAAAACTAAAAGCGTAATTCTGATATAGTAAATAAATACTATATATTAAAGGAATATTTCGATTAATAGAAAAACAGAAATATTACAGCATTTTATTCCATTATTATATTTTTTGATTTTTCTATGGGAGCTATATGATCTGTATCCGATTTTAATTTAATTAAAACCGTAATTGCGTAGTAGTCAAATATTACCAAATCCCAAAGATAAAAAAAACATTTTTATACCCGTTACTCGTAGAGTAAAAGGGTATATTGTATTCGTGCAAAAGTATGTAACAGGTAGAAGGAAGCGTTTCCGACCCTATAAAGTATATATATTCTTGTTCAGGATCACTAGCCGAGTCGATCTAGCCATGTCCGTCTGTCCGTCTGTCCGTCCGTATGAACGCTGAGATCTCGGAAACTATAAAAGCTAGAAGATTGGCATTTTGCATGCAGATTTTAGGAGTTCCTACGCAGCGCAAGTTTGTTTCAAAAAGGTGCCACGCCCCCTTTAACGCCCACAATCGCTTATATACGATTTTATTTAAATATAAATTTAAATATTTCGGAAAAGTAAAAATGCAGTTTTATTGTGTTTATCAATACCTATCGAAATGTAGAAGAAATTTTTCAAATCGGACCATTCGTTTAAAAGTTATGCGTGATCAAAGTTTCTATCTCCATCACCCTCGCACTCCTTTTACCTGAGTAACTATATATATGATATAGCCGCTTTTTGGAGCGTTTAAAGCAGAGATAGCTCAAAAACAAGGACTAGATTACGTAAAAACGGACTCTCCTAGTGATGCTGATCAAGAATATTTAGGGTCTGGTCTCCTACACTTTTGACTGAAATTATAATACCCTCTGCAAGGGTATAACAAGGACTAGTTTACGTAAAAACGGACAGACGGATAAATTGACTCTCCTGGTGATGCTGATCAAGAATATATATACTCCTGGTCTCCTTCACTTTTGACTGATATTATAATACCCTCTGCAAGGGTATAAATTAAACTAAACTCAACATTCAAACTTTAAGCTGACTATTTTAGTTTATTTTTTTTGCCGATAACAACAGTGTGATTCAGAGCTTTTCGAACTCAGCAAAACCTAAAATAAATAAAGGCATCTTATCACTTAACTCACTAAAAGTAATATGGTTCTAATAATTTTAGTAAAATAAAAAAGTACTGTTTATATATGTTGAAGTTCAGAAGAATCCGATTCGATAAGCCAATATCAAATGAATGTGAGAAAACACCGTTTTCGGGTTTCTTGTTATGGGCATAATTTATTATCGTTTAAGTATGTTAATAAGTTTACATTGTCATTAACAGTCAAAACATAATTTGGTTAGGTTAATTGCGAAGTTGCTGCACCGTGACACTATTTATATCTTACTGCTTTATTGTTTTGGGATCGCGATAGATGCCCGTAAACAGGATCGATCTGGAGGTGCGATCGTAGATGACGAACAGGAACGGATGGTTGCACTCGAACTTTGCGGGCTCGACGGGCCTAGCGGAACGATAGGTGAAGAGAACTGTGGCCGCAGCGGCGGTGCTACCCTCCTCGTCCACCTTGATCTTGGCCACGTGCTTGGAATCTCCGATTGAAATCGCCTCCGAGGTATAGTCGTCGAAAGTGGCGGAGGACGCGTCAAACATTTTCGTGACTCCCATTTTCACAAGGATCTAAAGTATAGAACGTGTTTAGGAATGGCGATAAAGACTGGACTATAAATAAAACTTACTGGATTCAGTTCCAAGCGCTGTTCGAACTCAAACTTGGGCAGCGACACTTCAATTTCGCGTGGCATGGCCTGCTTGAGCGACTCTTCCAGAGTATCGGCGTTCAGCCGGGATAGCACATCCTCCAGAGAGTTGCTGTTGAAAGGCGGCAGGATGAGCACCATGGAGATGTCCGAGTTTTCATCGGGCAAGCTGTCCGGCTTTTCCTGCGACTCGAAAACCGTGCGATAGGGCATCTGGAGGACGTGGGCGCGCAGCTGCTCGTCGACGTTCAGCAGGAAGGTTCCCTTCTGCTGCATCATGGGCACCAGCGACAAGTTTGACGGCGAAGAGTAGAAGGGCATCGGAACAGTCTTCTCCGTCTTGAACTGGCTGAGCCACTGGCCCTTCAGGTAGGCGGCGTTGGCCAGGACCAACCGGGTGTTCGGATTGATTTCATCGGCGCTGAGCATATTGCGGATTTGGTTGTGAGTGACCTCGGCAATCCAGTCGTTGATTTCCTTGCGCGACTCCTCAGGCTTGTTCTTGAAGTCGGTCTGCTTAATCTCATTAACCAGACGGGTCTCCGCACAGTTGGTCAGCGGCAGATCGTTGGCGAAGAATATGCGGTCCGCGGAGGCGAATTCCAGCGGCATTTTGCTCTGCCGTTCCTTCCTTTTCTTCTTCTCCAGAACGTAGGAGCTGTGCACCACTTCCTTTGAGTCGGCCCAATCCAGATGAAGCACCTTTTTCAACTCCTTCTCCGTTTCCCCGGAGGATCCAAAATAGGCGAGGAGCAGGGCGTGGTAGGTGCTGTACGGCGAGAAGAAGACGTTCTCGTTGGGAGTGCTCTCCCGGATCGCGTCTAGCATGGACACGGCGAAGTTCTGTTGTCCCTTGTAGAAGTTTTCCCTGCGATCCAGTAGGCTCACGTTGGGTTCAACGGCACAGAGACCTGCCAGGGCGATGGCCGGCAGGACCACCATCAGAGATAGGCTGAGGATATGCATTTTGTGAAAACCTGCTAGAGGTGGATAAAGTAAGACAATATTTGGTTACTTTTTGAAGACCACAACTACTTCAAAGGCCTTAAAACTTCAAAAAGTTATCTAAAAAGTACAAGATCCCCAAACTGGTGACCTTGAACTGCCAACTTGTGAAATGTTCATATTTTAATGTACAAAACGTGACTGGCATCGAACATTTATGTAATTTATTTGCCTTTTTTGAGTACCGAACAATTTATTAGTCAACTGGAGCTTTAAAAGCGCATTTAGCCACCCAAATTTATGCAGCTCCCAGAAAGGGTTGATACATCCATTCCAGTCAGAATAATAAAAAAATGACAGGAAATGCTTTCAAAAACATTCCGGTGTAAAACCCACACTAATTAAGAAAGTTGTAAAATTAGAATTGTGACTTTAAGCTAATTAGGAGGCGGCTTCTGAGAATAACTATCGTGTTTGTTGGTCGGAACCACACATTTAACTTTTCTGGTTATATAAACACAAGGGAAAAACATTTTATTTTTTCAGCCAAAATCACATTATTTAAAATTTTATTGTATTAGAGTACAAAATTTAGATTAAATGTCTCTTTATTTTAGTCTCATTTTAATTAATTAAGGAACACATTTTTTCTTCTTGCAATCAAATTTGGTAAATTTTCTCTCAAGTTAATATCTGATATTTAATTGCGTGAGACCTGACCGACCTACATTTGTAATACAAAGAGTAAGTGAGCAATTACTACAAACTAGTCAAAATTTAAGGGAAAATGGGAATCAAATCATCTTTCTTGAAGATTTTAAGAAAATCTTAAAAATTGCTTTGGGCTGATTCACTGAAAAGCTTTTCTACTCCATCAACTCGTTAGTTATCTTCGGGCGACAATTGCAACATCTCTGCAGCCACGACATAAAAAAGTGAAAGTTTCCACCGCGCCGCTCTGCACTCGAAATTCGCAATCCGAACATAATGAACCCATATGCATCCATCGGAGCATGAAGAGCGTCCACAGATCGGAGCTTTATATCGGCTATATCTTAGCTCGTGACTGCAGCCGTCGCAGTAAAGAAAAGCGCTTTGTGTTTAAAAAAAAAACCCAAAATTAACATTTCCGATAACCGGTTGCGGATCGCACCGGCAGACCATGTAGTATATGATTCATAAACGGTACAAATCGTTGGCGTTTCGTATTTTAGCGCGTATGTATGCTCATTGTTGACCCTGTATTGGGGATTTTGCAATTGCTTTCTGTTGTTGTTACTTGTATTTTAAGGTACCCCACAGACGTAACGTTTGTTTCTGCGCGGGTTTTGGGAGAATCCAAAGATATTGAACAACCAGTTATAACTGATAGGATGCGGACATGTCAGCCTAATTTAAGCCGCATTGAACTTGGATTAAGTGGCTGGCCAAAAATACTTTGAAAAACAAACCATTGCGTTAAGTAGTTGAAAGTTTTACTTGAAAGACATTCCAAAATTTATTAATTAAAAACTGTAATTTTAACAAATATAAATCCAAATTCCATGGAAGTGAGTAATCGGAACTTTTATTCAAAAGTATTTTTTTGATAAGGATTTTTATATTAAAAATAACAAATAAAATGAATCATTTAAATTATCTGTGTAACCTAAATGAACTTGAAATTTTCCCAATTTTAAAATTTGACAGATAGCAACACAAAATAAAATAATACTTTTATAACAAAATGTTTCCAAAATTTTAAAAATTAAATTCTAATAGCAAGCTGTATTATTTTTTTTAATTATTAATGAGACAAGGTTGGGGGTCACCATTGATTCACTCGTACTGATGAAGATTATTTTAATCTAACTTCAAGGGAATTTTATTACTTTTATATATGTATATATAAGATAATTGACAAAATCAAAAAGCAAAATTGATTGCTTCATTTAAATTGCGTGAGTCAAATATACAAATCCACATACGTATAAATTGTGCACATATACGAAATCGTTTGCATGTACACACCGATATGGTGATTAGTATTACAGAAATAGGCGACGCTCTAATATAAAACCGATTCGATATTAATAGTCAAAAGCTTTGGGGGAGTTGAACAAATTGGGACAAACACTTAAGTCACTGAATAAATGGTGGGAAATACCTTTTTTAAATGTAGGCTTTGTGTAGCACTGAAATCGAACACTAACTTAAACCGAATGCAAGTCTTTCCACCTGCGGCTAAAACTATTAACTGAATCGTTCCACAAGAGAAGCAGGGGACTTAGTTCCCCCAAGCGCAGCTTTTTATATCGATACACAGTAAGTGTAAAGTAATCGGTATGTAACAGGTGATCATAACTTTTTGAACGGTCACCCCAAGATTGGAAAAATGGGTTGGTTCAGCAGGTGTGTTAAACGCCTCAAAATAGTGACTTCAATAGGTAGGAGGACGTCCTGTGTGGGCATAGTTAGGTAATTTTGATCGCTCCTCTTTAAACGGACACCCCATGAAATGTCAAAATGGAGTGGTTTAGCAGGTGTGTTAATCGTCTCAAAATAGTGTCTTTAAAAGGTGAGAAATTCTTCTAATTCTGGACATAGCTATGTACTTTACTCATTTATGAGCACATACTAAGCGAATAAAAACCTTTTGTCATTTTTGTATTTTTATAGACGTTTGAATACTAATTATTTTTCTAGGTTTCTCGTTGATATATATATTCTTGATCAGGATCAATAGGGGAGTCGATATAGCCATGTCCGCGTGTCTATCTGTTTAAATATAAAAAGCTAGCGATCTGAAACTTTCACAGCTGTCCTAAAACATGTTTACGCAGATCAAGTTTGAAAAGCGCCCCGTTTGAACATCTATATCCTATAGCTCCTATAGGAAAGATCGGATATACCTTGCAAGAATATGCTGATATTGACATTAATTTTCCCAAGTTTTATTTATTTATGCATACCTTGATCAGGGTAAATGCACTTGCCGACCGGAACTTAAGCGGCGAAAATATCACTTTTTTCCATTTTTATATGCCATTTTTGCAGTATAAAAGCATTTGACCTGAAACTATGCAAATCTAATTTATTTATGTATACCTTATTCTTTTCGCTACTTTTTAAATTTTAGCAATTTAGGCAAAGTCTGTAAGGATATTAAAACTTCGGCTTGTCGAAGCTAGCTTCCGTCCTCGTTTTGAAATGATTTTGAATCTTTACAGATATATGTCTACTCTTGCAAGGGTTTTATAACTCCAGTCTTAAATTTGGCGATATATATATTCTTGATTAAAATTAACAGGAGAGTTAATCTAGCCAAGTCCGCCTGTCCGTTTCTTTCTTATGTATTATCTATTGTTATCTATTCTATTGCAGTTAGTAAGGGAAAGGGGATGACTATATTATTTCTAAGTGAGCTTAAAAAAATTGAAAAAAATAAATTTCAAAAATTTTTCACTTTGTTGTTTTTAATCATGAACGGATATAGTTTTTTGTACAATTTCAGAATTTAAAAACCGGACGACTTTATTGGACGAAAGATGTATCGGAAAATCGAAAATAATTTAAATATATAAATAATATATTAATAATATAATATATAAAAAGTTGCTGCCGTTCTTGTTTCTGTAAAAATCAACCAAAGAAAATAAATTTTTAGTTATGTATTTCAAAATTATATTACCGAAAAAATGTTACAAATGTATTTCAAAATGTATAGTTGTTATACAAATTTGCTAAAGGCGAGAAGTAAACGGATTCATTGCATTATGGTTGGGTCACTATAGATTCCCGCAAAGAGGATCGTACTGACTTTGCGATCGTAGATGATGAACAGGAAAGGATGGTTGCAATTGAACTGGGTGGGATCGGCGGGCCTAGCCGATCGGCTGCTAAACAGGATGGTGGCCGCCGCCGCGGTGCTTCCCCTCTCGTCAACCTTGATCTTGGCCAGGTGTTGAGCATCATCGAAGTAAACATAATCGGGGGTTAGATCTTTCAAGTTGGCAGTATTGCCGAAAAGCTGCGTAATGCCCATATTTGCAAGGATCTAAAAAAGATACAAGCAACAAATTTAGATATAACTTAAGCATCCAGACCGGCAATATTGTTTTGAAATGGTAAACAACCTAAATATACTTACCGGAGTGAGTTGTGTACGCTGCTCGAACTGAAACTTGGGCATCGACAAATCGACCTCGCGCGCCACGGACTTCTCAATCAACTTTATCAAAGCGTTGGGTTCCAGACGGTTAACTACATCATCAATGGGGACTTGGTTCGAGCTCGGCAAGATGAGCACCATGGAAATGTCGGACTTATCATCGGGAGTGGAGTTTGGCGTCTCTTGCGACTCGTATAATGTGCGGAATGGCACCTGGAGGATTTGGACTTGCAAATATTCGTCCATATTTATCTTGAAGGTGCCCTTCTGTTGCATCATGGGAACCGTCACAACTTGGTAGGGGGTTACAAAAAAGGGCTGTGAAGAGGTCTTCTTCACATCGAACTGGCTTAGCCACTGACCCTTCATGTAGGCAGCATTGGCCAGGACCAACTTGGTGTTTGTATTAATTTCCTCTGAGCTGAGCATGTCGCGGATCTGGTTATTCGTCTTCATTGCGATCCACCCGTTGATTTCCTGGAGTGACTTCTCCGGTTCGTTTTCGAAGTCGATTTGTTCAATTTCACTTTGTAGGAATATTTTGAATTTGTTCTGCAGGCGCACCTTTTTGTCCAAAAAGATGTGGTTCGCAGAATTGAGTTCCACCATATTTTGGCGTGATCGTCTCACGTCTTGTCTTTTTCCCAATATGTATGCGCTATTCACCTCTGATTTAGAGGAAGCCCAGTCAAGATTCAGGCCATTCCTCAGCTGAGACTCCGTCTCCCCGGACGCACTGAAATAGGCGAGGAGCAGAGCGTTATAGGCGCTGAACGGGGAGAAGAAGAGGTTGCCGTTCGGTTGGTATTTTCGGATCTGTTTAAGCATTTCTATAGAAAAAATCCTTTCTCCATCGAAAATCTTCGAACGACTCTTAAGTTTTGTTTGATTCGGTATGTCCATGTCGGCTATAACGAAAACGGGGAGTAACCCCAGCAGGAGCAAGCTAAGGGTTTGCATTTCTGGGCTTTTCTGAAAATTAAATGAAAAACACCCGTCAATTAGTGAACTAGTACCAGAAGTTATATACAGAAAAACAAAAAGAACAAAAAAATTAAAATTTAAAAATAAACAAGACACACTTGAACATTTCCAGATCAACTCGTCTGGTTATCCTGATCAAAACTATTTCTTCTTCCTACTACTATAAAGAGTATCAACTAGCAAGTAACATTGTAATTATAACAATCAAACTTAAGAAAGGAAGCAAACTTCGCTAAGCCGAAGTTTATATACCCTTGCAGTTATTACGAAACGACTACATTTCGATTTCTATGCCTATATTACTAGTTCAGATTTATTGCCCACAAATAAAACCCATAGAAAATCGCAACTTTCTAACTTTACAAACGCCAAAGTTATGACATTTCCGATAAGTCAGTTATATGACGGCTATAGGATATCCCGGCCGTTCAATTCAATATCTTTAAAACGGAGAGACTAGTTCGCGTAGAAACAGACAGACGGACAGACGGATATGCCTGATCAACAGCGTTGCACACTTTTTACAAAAATTATAATAACCTCTGCAAGGGTATAACAAATCCATTATAAACTGGCAAGTCACATTGTCATAATCAAAACCTAAGGGAGGATATAGTTAATTCGGTGCAAAATCAAAACGTCGAGTTTGATTTGTTGCTCTAAAAATAATAAATTTTCAAAAAAAAACTCGACAGCGTTACCTGAGGAATTTGGCAGAGCAATACTGTGCAAAATCTCAAAACGATCCGTTCGATAGATTTTGCAGGATTGTGTACACCGATTTTTAAATGGCAAAAAATTAAAATAATAATTCGTTGGTTCTAATTTGTATATCAAAATTAACTCAGTTATCTTTGAAAAGGTTTATATTAAAACTATATAATCTTTAGCCTTGCTAATCTTTTTTATTAAATTAATCTTTGACCCCATATACTTTATATGTTTTTCTTTGGAAAGACCAAGAATCCATTAATATAAATTCTTGTTTCCTTTTTGATAACCTAGGGATCAACAGAGATAAAGATGCAATTGGAATTTTATTTTGAATTATGCGTAATTCTAACAAAATCAAGGAAAATAGTATTTAACGGATAATAGCATACAAGATGGTCTTAAAAATATTGGTAAATGTAATACTTGTCATAATTGACACGTTTAATTAAAGTTATAAATATTATTATTTTAAAAAATTTATGAGGATTTTAAAAAAATATGGTGAAATAGTGAAAAATATTTTCGTTCATTTTAAATTAATTTAATCAAAATACATATATGCTTTATAATTAATCTCGCTGGGTTTCAAAAATGTATATATATTAAATGTATTTTATATTATATTGATAAGAATATGTTACATTAACATAACATAGTAGAAGCTTTGTTCTTGGTATTGTTTTTTATTTTTATATTTAATTAAATGATAGTAAAAAGCTCTGAGAAAATAAAGCCAAAGATGGAAAAAATTCTTGGTAATTACCTTATTGAAGTCGGGCACAGAAATTATATTAATTCAGAAATTATAGACGTCTGGTCAACTGCACTTACAATCTTCAACTAAATAATGCGGCAAATAAACATCCAATAACGGCTATGAAGCGGTTGGAACAGCTGAGTCTTGAATACTTTACGGTCACACCATTTAACAACACATATAGAAAACTAAAGCTCATTAAATTATGTCGGGTTATTTTAGATCTGCTAATATATCTTCTCTATTAATGTAACTGTTCTTCCTAATGAAAATTTATGAGGAGAAATTTCTTTATTAAATAGAATTCTTTCTTGATCAGGAATTTCAACAATTATATTATAGGTACGTTTATTTTTTTTTGGAAATTTTAGTATTTACAAGTAAAGGTATCGGTAATAATAGGTAACTGATCAATGAGTGATCACAACAGGAAATTCTAAAGCTGCAAAAATATCGATGATTTTATTTTCAGCAGAGCTTGATTAAAAGTGTCCGACCGACGCGCTTCGTTCTTTATTTTCGTCTAAAAAACTATAAGGGTATGGACAAATAATTTTGTTTTTAATATTTAAAAATAGTTTTTTTCTGTAGTTTAAGTAAATTCTTATAATAGTTACTGCCTAAGCATTATGACGACTGAAACTAATTTACATGTACGGACAAATAAAATAATATTTTGTATAATAATACTAATATATTTGCAAAATGTTTTTTAAGTTCAAGTAAATTTTTATAATAGGTATTATAGGTCTGACTGAAACTAGATTATTAATTTTCAAGTTTTTTTGAAGTATATTTTCGTATTTTATTGCACATTGTACACTTTTTAGGACAATTATTGAAATTGCTGTTCAACCGGTAAAAGTTGGTGCTGCTTCACAAAATGTAAATTTTTTTTATACGCAAAACGTAGGTTTTTTTTAAAGTGTTCTTTGTGAAATTCAATTCACCTTTAAACCTTGTAGTCCTCACAGGTAGTTCAAAAGAAAAGTGTCTCTTACAAGATTTACAATGTATGGGTCAGTGTCAGAATCCAAATTTTTCTAGTCAGTTAAGATAAACCATAATATCCTTTAGATTTTCGATTAAAAAAATTCTTCAAAGTTACAGTAGCCTACCAGTGTCGTAACTACAAAAATTTAGATTGAGGAAATTAAATTAAGGAAACGTTATATACTGTTTGAGAATACTCTAAAGCTAAAAGCAATCCAAAAAGTGGGATGTACCTTACATTATTATTTGGTTATAATTTATACAATTGAATTACACAAACACCTTACAAAATTATCCTCGAATTAAGCAAATTTAATAATAAAATAAAAAATAAGAATCAAAGCGATCCATTACATTTCACCACTGAAACATTTTGCGGAAACCGTGACTCCCACCGTGTCCACGGTGCGATAGTCGAAAATGCTTGTGCCACCACTAGCGCCAGCACTGTCCAACACTGGCAGCCACCACCGCCACAGCACAGTCGCAAATAGACAAC
Source organism: Drosophila fuyamai (assembly GCA_018153365.1). Classification (NCBI taxonomy): domain Eukaryota; kingdom Metazoa; phylum Arthropoda; class Insecta; order Diptera; family Drosophilidae; genus Drosophila; species Drosophila fuyamai. The sequence continues at coordinate 4,442,932 of JAECXW010000116.1, read as the reverse complement.
AAAATTACGCGATAAACAAACCGCAATTGCTGTCCGAAATGAGCGCATCGACGAGCACGTCGGCGACGGCGTCCCAGGACGCCTGCTACATATCGCTGTTGGGTCTTGCAGAGTACTTCCGCACCTCGCAGCCGCCGAACATCAAGAAATGCATTCAATGCTTGCAAGCTCTCTTCACATTTATGCCGCCTTCGAAGGTCGAGGCGCGCACCCATTTGCAGATGGGCCAGATCCTGATGGCCTACACCAAGAACATTGATCTGGCGCGCAATCACCTGGAAAAGGCGTGGAGCATATCCGAACCGCTGGCCAACTTTGACGTGAAGTTCGACACCGCTTCGTTGCTGGCCCAGTTGCATCTGCAGACGGACATGAACTCTCACCAGGCCAAGGTGATGTTGAGGCGCGCCGTGGAACTGTCGCAGCACAACGTCTACTGGCACTGCAAGCTCCTGCTTCAACTAGCCCAAATCCACGCCAGCGATCGCGAGTACTCAGCGGCCTCCGAACTCTTGGCTGTGGGCGCGGAAAGTGCCGACGAGGCGAGCGCCACGTACCTGAAAGTGCTGTTCCTGCTCTCCCGCGCCATGATTCTTATGATCGAACGCAAGACGAACGATGTGCTCGCCTTGCTCAACTCCGCCGGCCAGATAATCGACAATAACATACCCAATCCACACCAGAAGGAGTACCTGAAGGTGTTCTTCCTGGTGCTGCAGGTGTGTTACTATCTGGCCCTAGGGCAGGTGAAGACGGTGAAGCCCAGTCTTAAACAACTGCAGATGTCCATACAGACGATAATGGCGCCCAATTGGCCCTCGGACGAAGCTATTTTCGGAGCCAATCAGCTGGAGATGTTCGTGTGGCTGCCCAAAGAGCAGCTTTATGTCCTGGTTTACCTGGTGACCGTTTCGCACTCCATGATGGCAGGTTATATGGATAAGGCACAGAAGTATACGGAAAAAGCACTCACTCAGATCGAGAAGCTCAAGCAGCAGGAGGACAAGCCCATTCTCTCCGTTTTTAAAGTGATCCTGCTCGAGCATATTGTGATGTGTCGCATGGTAATGGGCAACCGGGAACTAGCCATCCGAGAAATAGCCGCAGCGAGAGATGTTTGTCTGGCTGCTCCGCAACGCAGCCTTCTTCGGCGCCACTCGGCACAGCTGCACTGCCTCATCGGCCTTTACTCTATGTCCACCAGTTTCTTCGAGCACGCTGAGCGGCAGTTTGTAGTATGCGTGAGCGAGACCACCGAGCGGGACCTGAAGCTTTTCGCCAACCTCAACCTGGCGATCATCTACCTGCGCACCAAGAGAGACTCGGATCTCAAGCAGATTCTGGACGCAGTGTCCACGGAGAACACTCACACGTACAGCAGCCAAGCGTTGATGGGAGGATTTTACTACGTCCAGGGCCTGCACGCCTTTCACAAGAATAGTTTCCACGAGGCCAAGTTAGTAAAATGTTTGTTAAAATTGTGTAAAAACTTCTAATTTTCTTCCCTTACAGACGATTCCTTCGCGAAACCCTAAAGATGGCCAACGCTGAAGACCTTAATCGACTAACCAGCTGCTCGCTGGTTCTGCTCTCGCACGTCTTCCTCAGCATCGGAAACTCAAAGGAAAGTATGAACATGGTGACGCCGGCCATGCAACTGGCCAGCAAGATACCCGACATCCACGTTCAGCTGTGGGGATCGGCAATACTCAAGGACCTGCATCGTATGTCCAAGGATGTCCAGCACGAGAAGGATGCTTATGCCAACCACGTAAAATACTCGGAGAACCTGATAGCGGACCAGCGCAAGTGCGTCCAAAGTGCGCACCATGAGCTGGTCAACTGGTTCCAGGGCGATCCGCCCGTGACGAGCGGTCCGCCTGCCGCCGCCGTTCTGCTCCTGCCCGAGTCCTCCGTCGCAGCCTCAGTCGCCGTCATCGCCTCCACGTCGGCGGGCATGCAGACAGCGGGGCAGTACGGACAGTTCTACTAGCAATGAGGCGATGATGCAATGTACCACTTAAGCTTTTATTTTTATCTACGACCTAGCGACTAAGTTAAGACTAAAGATGTTCTAAAGTTGTGAATTTTGTCATAAACAGTGTTCCCAAGGGAAAAAGTAGACAGAAATGTAAAGTAGATGAGTCTTGCGATTCAGAAAGGGTTATCATTTTCAGGTGCTGCCTTTCTTAGAAGGAAATGCAAACATAGGGAAAGTAGATGGACCTAGAATATAATCATTTGTGCAAATCGCCGTAATTAACGACCGACTTTGCACTCTTTCCAACTTAACTTAAAGCATCATCGCAGACTCAGTAATCTCATTGAGGTCTTCCTTGAGGGCTCCGCTACCATTCTCCTTGTTGCTGAGAAATGTGAAGTGCACCAAGCGCTTGTCGTGCTGCTCGTGGCTGGCCAAATGGGATCTCATATCGGGCATCGACTTGAACTCCTCGCTGCACACCGGACATATGTAGATTCGATCGCCCTGGTGGGTGCGCTGATGCATCTGGCAGTCGCCCCGTTGCGTGAAGGTCTTCGCGCAGAAGGGGCAGACGTACGGGCGTTCGCCCGTGTGCGTCCTCCGGTGGTTCTTTAGTACATTTAAGGCGGTGAACCTCATGGGGCACAGATCGCAGGCGTATGGCCGCTCGCCGGTGTGCTTCCTTTTGTGCTTGGCCAAGGAGCAACTGGTGGTAAACTTGGCCAAGCACACTTCACACTCGAAGGGCTTGTCGCCGGTGTGTGTGCGGGCGTGAGAGGCAAGCTCCGCCTTGGTCACGAACGAGTGCGGACACAATTCGCACTTGAAGCTCTTAGTCTCCGAGTGCCGCAATTTGTGCTGGCGCAGGTTGGCGTTCTGGGTGAAGCTCTTCCCGCAGATATTGCACACGAACGGTTTCTCGCCGGTGTGAATGCGCATGTGATCACGTAGAGTGGATAGCATGGTGAATACTGCAAACAGAGAAGTCGATTATTTGTACCAAATAGGTTTAAATCCAACTCACCTTTCTGACAGACCGTACACTGATTGCGCAGATTCCGCTTATGCCCCTGCACCATATGCTTGCTCAGCTGCTCCTTGGAATCACACTGCATCCCACACTCCGGACAATTGTGTGCGCTATGGTTGGCTTGGTGCTCAGCCAGGTGATCCGGCGACACGAAGACCTTTTCGCACTCGTTGCACTTAAAGTTGCGGTTTATGCAGCCTTTTTGACGTCTATGAATCATCAAGGATTTTTCTAGCGCAAAGCCCGCATTGCAGTGATCGCAGTGGTACTTAAGCTCAGTTGTCAAGGGTGCACTTGCTGCTGTACTTGCAGTGCTAACGGCCACTGTAATTGGTCCCCCGACTGCATTTAAGGTTTTGCGGTTGGTTCCCAACCGAAGCGGCTTGGAGGGCGAAGCTGCTTCTGCCGAAGACGTGGCCTGCACGATAACTGCCCGCCGGCGGGAGGATCTCTTTATCGGCAGGGCAAGTTGTACATCCTCATCTTGCTTCTTGGGATCGACAGGCTCCTCCTCCTTTTCATTCTGCTGCTGCGTCACGAATTTGGCGGCGCTCTTCCTGGTGGTAACCTGTGGAGCGGGTACTGTGATTACCTCCGCCTCGTTGTCGACTTCTTCGAAAATGTCCAGGTTACACTCCCTTATCTGCTGCTCCAGCTCGTTGTCATCACCCTCGTAAATGACACTGGTCTGCGTGAATACCACTTCCTTTTCGTCCTTCAAGCTGCCCTGGACATGCAGGATGAGGTTGGTGGTCCTCTCTACGGGCTCATCCGGCAGCTCGTAGTCGAAGACCTCTCCCTCGCCGTCGTAGTCGAGGTCCACTGAGCTCGTTGCCTTGATCAGGCAGGTGCTCTGTTCAGCATCTGTGGTGGCCACCGCATCTGTTTGCACGCTAGCTGTGCATCTACTGGGTTCCCAGCTAATGGTCTGCACAGCCTGGTCCGCCGTGACCACTGGACAATTTATGGGGACCTTATTTTCGGGCTCCTCGGGCAAGGCATTCGGTAGCAATTGGCGCAGGGTGCGGCTGGAGTTCTCACACTTGATCTTAAAGGTGTAACATCGATTGACTTCACCCAAGCAACTTATACACACTTTCTCGGGAAGGTTATCGTGGCGGCGAGGCTTAAAAGCAGAGCGTTTACCCCGATTAACATGGAATTCCGGAGTATTAATGGGCCACTCACCTTGGTTTTAGTGAAATCCCTTATCATGTCCGCCAGGCAGCTGCCCGATCCCCCGTCGTAAATGGACAGAAAGGGTCCCGTCGAGCCTAGGCAGGTCAGGCAGATCTTATCCACATCCATTTCGCAACGGAAACGATTCTCCAGATTTTAAAGCAACAAAAATTAAAAAACAAGCGGTACGACCGCAGATGGGTTTACAGAAAATACCAAACTATTATAATAAGTAGTAAAATGCAGTTTGGTCACACCCTAACAGCAATTGGCGGGAATGTTTTAAGTATTTATATTTCAAAAATAATTAAAATAAATTAATTTTAATTTTTAAGATAACGGTTTTTACTAATCCGTACTTGCAAGGAAAAACTCGTTTCTAATATTTGTTTTAAAATTTGTCAACTTAGAGTGTTGAGTTATCAAATTTTCTTATTTCTAAGTAACCCACTTAAATATTTAAAACTTTCTACAATTTCAAGGTATTAGGAAATTTTGTTTGTTTTTTACCTATAACCAATATATTGTATTAGATTCCATTTAAATTTTAAATAATTAGGAATATATATTTACAAAATTATCGCGCATCTCTATTTAATAGAGGTGTTTGTCCAAAAGATAAGCTCATTCGACCATAATCAGTACAACCCAACATACAAAGATCGGAACTATGTCGAAATCCGAGAAGTTCACATTTCGGCGTGCTAAAGTTGATGATATAAAAGATGTGATCTCCATGATTCAAGTTGAGATAGTTAAAATTCCCATTTTTTCGAAATATAAAAGTTTTTAATTGATTTAGGAACTAGCCGACTTTGAGAAAATGAGCAGCGGTCCGCAGCTTACAGAGGAGGGTAAGAAAATTCTCTTTTAAATAGTTGGTAATCCACAAAATTTTTTGATATCTATATATAGATCTTAAAAAGGATGCAGGATTAACTGGGGATCAAGAATATTGTGAAGTTTATGTACTAATAGACAACTTTACTAAGTGAGTAGAACAAATATTTAAGAACGGGAGAAGGAACCAAAAAGCTTTTTAAATTGCTTTATTTACATTATCAGCCAGGCAATTGGCTACTCCATTTGCTACAAGGCTTACTCCACTTGGCAAGGTCGGTACTTCTTCGTCGAGGACATCTATGTGCGCCCCGAGCACCGAAAGCGTGGTGCCGGAAAGCGAATCTTTCTGGAGGTCTCCGCCCGAGCAGTAGAGCTCCAATGCCCGCGCCTAGAATTCAATGTTCTGGAGTGGAACCCAGCCCGCCAATTCTACGAACGCCTTGGAGCCGTGGATTTGACAGATAAAGAAGGCTGGCACTACTACCGCGTCGAAGGACAGCAGCTGACCAAGTTGGCTAAGGATCTGGCTGCATACAAATCTTGATTGCGTTTTCGATTTTTACTTCTTTATATTAGAAAGATAAATAATTAATAATACTTGACCATGGGTCTTATGTATATGCCACGAGTACATTGCAATTACTATATATTCAATTTGGCTTCTCACTGATCTCCGGCCACACTTGCTATAACATGGATCTGCATGCTCTTCGTGGAGTTGTAGACTTGTCCGGGCGGAAAGGGATGCACCTTGGAGTGGGCATCGGTCTTGCTCTTGCCGCCGGCTGTGTACTTCGACAGTCGAATACTGGGCATCGGCAGGAAGCCGGTACTCAACGGCATCACATCCAGGGATATGGAATGACTGTCCACGTCCTTCATGGAAACCACACCTGGAAGAATCAGTAGAAAATACTTAGGCAACCAATCACAAAGAATTAGATCATAAAAGTTAGGCTAATTTTTGATAGTGTTAAATGTTTCCGATTAAAAGCAAGGGAAAATCTAGTTAGTGCTACGTGACTCCCTCCAGAGAACTTACCCATTTCTTAAATTGCAAAAGTGAAACGTGTGTAGAAAAATCAGAATTAAATCATAAGCAAAGACAAAAAGTAAAAAGACTTTAACTCACCCGCTGAGCGACCGCAGACGGCCCACAAATTCTGATCATTGAGTACTTCGTACATCAGATCCGTGTAGGGATTCTCATGGACCTTGGTTATCTTCAAGTTCAGGTTGCACACGGTGCGTAGGCGACATAACTCGTTGGGCTCCAGCTGCGCCTGCAGCTTGAAGAGCGTAGTGTAGTCCACCAGATCAAAGGCGCATCCATAGGTTCTCCACACATCCGGTTGCGAAAGTGGAGCGTATTTTATTACAAAGTGTACTTTGACGACAGGCAGCTCGTGCTCCGTTTTGAGGGGCTCGACTTGGATTTCATATAGATACGTGACCGTTAGGGATTTGTAGATTTCCTTCAAAATACGAATGGGAACATTAGAAAGTATCAGACTACATCGCACCCGACTTACAATGGGCTGATGAGGGTCGGGATTTAGGTCAAGCAATTGAACACCGGGTACATCGCACTTAACCTGAGCATGTTGCAAAAGGAGATGTGCGTCCAGACCCTTCATGATCACCTGTAAAAACTTCTGGGTACCGCACGTGTGAAGCCGGCAAGTAGCTTCCATGGCTGGTTGAAAGTCTACGGATATTGGCAGTTCAGTGCGGGACCAGGGACATGTTAAGGCAATGTGGTGCTCATGGTGTTTAGACACCTTCCGACCCGGCATATCCGTCAGAACCTCCAGAGGTATTTTGCGTTCCTCGAACGATTTGAAGTGCAACAGCGGAACCTGCAGCAAACTTTCAAAGGATGCGTCATCATTATATGCTGCTTCATCTTCCATGTTCAGTGCCTGGCGTATTCGTAGGTTCTTGGAGCAACGCAGTGTGATTTTGGCGTCGGGCGGAAAGATGAAACTTCCGCCGGAAACATTCAATGTAATAGTCTGTACTATACCAGCTATAAGAGTTTTGAACTCCAACGTGGCGCTGGCTGGCTTGGTGCTAATCTCAAAGCTGGGAGGAGTGAACGGCAACTGTTCGGACAAGAACTCCAGACTGGACATGCTGACGCAGAGCTGAAGGAGACACACAAAGGATTTATTAAAAAATGGATCAAAAATAACCAGAAGGACCACCTGCCTGTTTGAACTGCCAGCTGCCCACTCGCGTGGCCTTTGCCTTGAGGTCGACTAAATTGACTCCCGGTTGAAGAGCAATGTTCTCCGCGTGGACAAAGTTGGTGAAGTCTGCCTGCACACTAGGCGAGAGCTTCCGCCTGGTGCTGCTGGTGCGACGTACAGGTTGATTGCTCTTAGGCATGTCGCAGGACACGGCGGAATAGTGCAAACTATTGTCCTGTTTGTAGACAAGTTGCAGGGACACATTTAGGCGAGACGTAGACTCCTTGACCTTCACTGCCGACGGAGCGGAAGTCAGAGAGACGTTCTCCATGGCTAGCTCCAAAGGGGCCGCTTGTAGCTCATAGCAAAGCTTAATATTTTCAGCCACTATCCCACGCGGGTACAGGCTTTCCACTTTCAGCTGCACTAGGATATAATCATCTTGTATAATAGGCTTCTGATTAACAACTTCAATGTCCAGGACGCGAAAGTGATCTTCTAGCACACAGAAGTTTGCATTCTCCATTGACGGCTGAGCCGATAGAGTTGTCCTTAAGGTTTTTAGGGATTTAAGGAACTCGTCAAAATAGAAAGTTCGTACCAAAGTCTCCAGTTCCGCACAACACGATATAGAGCTGCAAGTCTTGGTATAGGCCAGCGAGTCGCCCATCTTGCGGTAGCAGTTGGCCAGCTCAAGCAGCGTCTGGGAGCTCAACATATGCCAGTTTTCAGCCTTCAGTTCCCTGAGAAGATCCGTGAAGAATCCAACTGCCTTATGCGGTTCATTCAGGGCACAATAGAAGTTTCCCAGATCCAAGCCTACTAAACGAGCTGACCGCAAGCGGGCTACATGTTTGTAAGTACTGATGGCCAACTCTGCCAGCTCCAAGTAAAGCTTTTGGAAGGCCTGATTAGAGCCCAATGCCTCCTTAAGCTGCTCGGCCGCTGATTTTTTTGGTTTGCGATTGGGAGAACGTTCCCGGAGCTGAGGTGTGGCCTGCAGGAACTGCCGCTGCTCCGGCGGGGCATCTCCTATACCCGAGGACAGCTGCACCACAATGTGAAGCTGCTCTGAAGTGGGCGTACTACCGGGCAGAAGACCGCACAACTTGCCCAGTTCATAGAGTTTGTCCTTGGCCAAGTTCCAGATGGGAGCGCAATGCTGGAAACAGGTAACCTCATTGGGCTCCATGGCCTGTTCGCAGAGCTGTAGAACCTCCAGAGCGCAAACAAACTCCCAGCAGCAAAGAGCGCCCTCCTGACACTCCAGCTTAATAAATTCCACCTCCCGTAGTGTAGAGAAGAGGAAGTTAAGAAGCCTTTTCGCGATCTCTGGAATGTCGTTGCAGCTTAGTAGCAGATAGGCCTGTCTTTCAAACAGGTAATTCCGGAACTCCAACAGGGAGACGCTTTCGTCCCGGATCTTGTTGCGCATTTCGAACCGGTCTGGCCGGGTTAAGCAAATCCCATGGAATGCGTCCAAGGGTCGCCGAAAATGGTTTAGCCACTGCTGCTTCTCGTTGAGGCCAGTGTGCGTTATGAACTGTGAGAACATAGCGTCCAGTTCGTCGTACTGTATCAGCGCCTCGGTGGGGAGTTCCAATTTTTCAAAGATCAGCGCCAAATCCTCCTGCATGAAGAAATACTGGCGAAAGTCCCAGCCATCTAAATTCCTTTTTTCCCGCTTGCTTCGTATGAGTTCCTCGTACTTGACAATGTTGCGATTGTAGCTGGTGAGCATTAGGAACCGGATGCGTTGAACCAGGCAGCGAAAGGACTCGGTGGACTTCTGCTCAAACTTGGCTGGGTTCAGGACGGAAATGCAGCGATCGTCGTTCTTGGTGCTGAAGTCCAGACGTATCTTGTCCAGCACCGTGGTGCGCGGCATAAAGTTCTTGGTTTTCCTCATGTCCAGTGTCTCCACCAGCAAAATCATCCAGTCCGAGATGCCGTAGCTAGTCAATAGTTTAAGCCAAGTATCAATCTCCTCTCTGATGGTGGCCTTATACGTGTCAACGTCCTTGAATAATGTTTAATTAAGGTGAGTTATGGTTTCTTTAACGTTTGCCCAACTCACATTGCATTCCGTGACAAAGATGTGCAGTATTGGATGCTCCAAAATGCTCCAGTCCCCTGTTTTGTACTTCTCCAGGGCAGACACGTTAAACTGCTGGGTCTGGGCTTCCAAGCGAACGTGTTTCGTGGGGCGTTGGAAAGTTCGTCTCCACTCGCAAGTGTCCAAAGGGATTGCATTCAGGATTTGCGACTCCAGCGAGCGAAAAAGCGGGCCCGAGCCGGCATCTGTATGAGAAATCATTAAAAGTGCATGCTTTTTAATATTGTTTACAACTCACATGTAATAATGGGTTTTATCTGCATTGTTTTTGTAGTATTTTTGTTTATTTCATTGGATTATCGAAAGCCACCCAACTTTCTGGGCCAAAACAGCTGATCTTACAGTACAGCAAGGGCGTGGGAATCGATTGTGCTTTTCTGTTATCAGTTATCGACTGGGCAATGGTTAACATATTTAAATTCTTATTAAAAGTTAAAACCAAATAACACATTTAAATAAAATTTGGTAAACAAATATTTAAATTTATAGTCAATTCTGAGTATTCAACAGGTGTTCTTTGAGCATCCCTAGTCATGGACGTAGCCATGTGGACTTAATGGGGTAAACAGGAAATTATTATTCTGCTTAAAGAGACTTAATTTATTTTATGTTGATTAGAGGTAATTTTTTATTTATGGGGCTTACAACACTCATGGTCCCATTTTCCTAGCCTTTGTCAGCTTGGCCAAAAAAATCGATACCACCTACTATCGCCAATCGAACAGCTGACAGTGAAACTTTGGTAGCCAATTGGAAACAATGCAGGGCGAAAATTAAAATTAGGTTTAACACACCAACAAAAGACACTTGCCCCACACTTTTGCTGAATGCTTGACCAGGACACTGCAGGAAACTAGGCAATCCGAGCATGGACATGGCCAGGAGCATCTTTGGCCGCGATCATGAGGGTTACGTGGGCCGTGAAGAGCATACGGTAAGCGCAAATTGACCAGAAAAGATTGCTTATCATGGTAATTAATATTTATCGTTCCACCTTGGCACTGCCAACAGCGCAAACTGCAGAACTTGGGCTCGGAAGACGATCTTGGTGAGCTACCGCCCATGATGGAGGCACTAAGTGTGGTGGATGGACTGCGGCCAAATCCCGGGGGACCCTTTTCGGCCCTAACCGCCTCAATGTGGCCCCAAGAAATACTAGCCAAACTGGGCGGTGGCGCAGAGCTCGCCTCGGGTCCAAACGACCAGCCAGAGTACCGCTTTGATGAGTTCGGCTTCCGGGTAGAGGAGGAGGACGGTCCGGAGCAAAGCTCAAACAAACTGCTCAGCATCCCGTTCGTGGAGGACGACCAGCAGCGGCTGCAGTGGATCGCGCACCTGGAATTCTCGCACAACAAGGAAGCCACCGAGTTGAGTTGGGAGCATGTGGATGTTTTGCTCCCACGCACCGAAAAACTGCGGAACATGGTCCGCCAGGGTATCCCCCACACCCTGCGAGCCCAGATGTGGATGCGCCTCTCTGGTGCGATGGCCAAAAAGCAGAAGAGCGAGACCAGCTACCATGATATAGTCAAGGGTAGGATTCTACATTAAAAAGGGACCTTACAAATATTAATTTTTAGTTCTATATTCTTTTGCTAGCCTCTAGCAATGACCAGTTAATGACTTCAAAACAAATCGAAAAGGACCTACTTCGTATTCTGCCCACAAATGCCTGCTTCAGCAATCCGAACGGAACGGGTATACCCCGCCTACGCCGCATCCTGAGGGGCATCGCGTGGCTCTTCCCGGACATTGGCTATTGCCAAGGCACCGGCGTGATCGTGGCCTGCCTGCTGCTCTTCATGGAGGAGGAGAACGCCTTTTGGATGATGGCCACCATTGTAGAGGACCTGCTGCCAGCCTCCTACTACAGTTCCACGCTGCTAGGCATACAGGCGGATCAGCGCGTGATGCAAACACTCATAGCCAATTACCTGAGCAGCGTGGACGAGTCGTTGCGGAAGCACGACATCGAGCTGTCACTGATTACGCTACACTGGTTCCTTACCCTGTTTGCTAACGTGGTGCATATGAAGATTCTGGTGCGAATCTGGGACTGGTTCTTTTACGAGGGATCCATCGTGCTCTTTCAATTGACGCTGGGCATGCTCAAAGTGAAGGAACAGGATTTAAAGCACCTGGAAAACTCCGCTCAGATCTTCAACTCACTTTCGGACATTCCTGGCGAAGTCACCGACGTCGAAGTGCTCTTCCGCCAAGCCCTGGAGGTGGGCGGATCCCTTAGCCAGACGGTAATCGACACCCATCGTCGTCGGCACCTGGCGTATCTTATGGCGGATCAAGGCCACCAGATATGTAACCCGGAGGCTGCACCCAATCTTCCTAAGCAACAGCTAGCCCGACGACAAGTACGCAAGAGCAAGTCTATCCTAGAGGCCTTTCTTTTTCGCGGAGACGCCAGCGAAGGGGATCAGTTGAAGAACAAGAACATTCGCCAAACCGAAATTTTGGTGGACCTAAGGGAAGCTATACTTAAAGTGGGTCGCCACTTCATAACCATTGAGCCCAAGCTTTCCGGCCACATTCAGCTGACTGCCAACTACAGTACCGAGTCTCATGCCAAGGACCATGAGAACTTTATCAACGTAGCCAGAACACGGAAGCGTCGGGCCAAAGCCTTGCACGATTTCGAGCGGCACGACGATGATGAGTTGGGCTTTCGGCGTAATGATATCATCACCATCATCAGCCAGAAAGACGAACACTGCTGGGTGGGTGAACTCAACGGCCTGCGCGGCTGGTTTCCGGCCAAGTTCGTGGAGCTATTGGACGAGCGGAGCAAGCTGTACACATCGGCGGGGGACGATGCCATTTCGGAGACGGTGACGGACCTGGTCCGTGGCACTTTGGCGCCGGCCATCAAGGCCTTTCTGGAGCACGGCATGAAGAGGCCCACGTTCCTGGGTGGACCAATCCACCCATGGCTGTACATTGAAGAGGCGGCCACACGGGAGGTGGAGAAGGACTTCGAGTCAGTGTACAGCCGCCTGGTGCTTTGCAAAACGTATCGCCTTGATGAGGATGGCAAGGTGCTTACGCCCGAGGAACTGCTTTACCGCTGCGTCCAGGCCATCAATCAGACGCATGACGATGCCCATGCCCAGATGGACGTAAAGCTGCGCTCGCTCATCTGCCTGGGTCTAAACGAGCAAGTGCTGCATCTGTGGCTGGAAGTGCTGTGCGCCTGCCAGGAGGTCGTACAAAAGTGGTACCATTCGTGGAGTTTTATCGACTCACCCGGCTGGGTACAGATCAAGTGCGAGCTGCGCATACTGTCGCAGTTCGCCTTCAACCTGAATCCCGACTGGGAGCTGCCCCCAAAGCGCGGCAAAGAGTCTCAGCCACTTAAGGATGGAGTGAGGGACATGCTGGTGAAGCACCACCTCTTTTCGTGGGATCTGTGAGGCCCGTTCCCATTTTGTATAGAGTTCCACATTCGTTTGCAATCGGCAGCTTATCCAATATCTCATTCGCCTCGTTTTAATCATTTCCATGTGCAATCGCAATCGTTTGAATCAATCGCTTTTTAAGTACTTCTTTGTCGTACGCCTAACTTAAGTGCTTTATCATAACGATCTTTAGCTGTAACTATGACTTTTAATTTGCTCTATGTATAGCTCGAGCCGTTTGTTTACTTAACGTCCATCCATTATTATAAATCCTAGACCACACACCACTCTACTAAATTACAAATGTAACGTACCTTTAAATTGAAATCAAATCTTATAAAGTACATACATATTTATTACTATATACACATAGATGTTTAACTGTCTAAATGCATTTCATTAAAGTTTAATATATATATTTAAATTGTACACACGTTTCTAGTTGCACACCAAACCCAGATAGTCATCCATCAACGTGCCAATGGCAAACTATGAGAAATGGAAATTAGGATGCGAAAAAGACCGTATTTACAATAAAACTTACGATCCCCGTGGCGTCCACTCGTGTTCCCACAATCTTGAGCCGTATTTTGTCCTCTCCTGATATGACCACGTCCTCATCTTTGCTCTTGTAGCATGGTGGATTTCCATTAGGACAGAATTGCATATCGGCGGGAATAGACTGGAATAGTAAACAGTTGGTAGTACATAATTTTGAGACTTTAAATATGTAATTTCACCCACATGATGAGAGATAAAGCAGGAAAGCGGACCGATCTCTGCAAACATGCCCACTTTGTTAATCTGCTTGACCACCGCGTCCAGCACTTCGCCCTTAAACGGACGAAAGACGATGGCTTTGTACTTCACCGGGTAGACCACAAACCCCTGTCCAGGCTGAATGACACCGGAACCGATCTGGTCTATCGTAGTTACGGCTATCACAAATCCGTACTTTCCGGTGCAAGTGCCCTCCACCTCGGAGTAGAGTTTCTGCTTCACGGTTTCGAGCAGTTGTGGACCAAAGTAGCGTGGATGCAACAGGATCTCATGTTCCAGCGATATCTAAGGCAGATATAGATGAGCACCTATTTATTGTATCCCGGAATAGCGAGACTTACGTGGTAAAACATTGTTTGTTATTCTTTTTTAGTTAATAACTGGAATAAACAGCCGGAACCGCTTAAAAGACGCTGCTGACAGTGTGACCGTTCTTGGGAAGAAAAATAAACCAGTTTTCAGGAAAAAATTTACCGCCAATATTAGTAATGATCTAGTTAGGGCGGAAAATTTGAATGAAGTTAACAGTATGCTATTTAAATATTTCTCTCAATTAGTTAGTTTTGTTGTTTCCATTTTATAATTTTAGCCACAACAAAAATGCATTCAATTTCCATCGATTTAAAACAAATTTATTGTTGGATACTCAGCGAAATAAACGATTGGTTCTTGTAGGAATACCTGAAATAACATATTAAGCTGGTGATTCACAACTAATTACCCTAGAGATCTCCAAAAAAAACCTATTTCCAATTTCCTTATTACCACAATTGCATTGCATAATTATTAATATATTACCTATATGCTAAATCTCACAAAACAACACAAGCTAATCGTCTTTAAAGCCCAATGTGAAGTCTTGGGCCTCGCCTCCGTTTCGGAAAATCCGCACGTAAGCGGACTTGAAGCCAAACTTCAAAATGGCCATGTAGGGCAAGTAATAGGTCAGCACATCCACCAACCAGACGCGGAAGTTCAAGTACCATCGTACCAGGGCGTACCTGTGCAGATAGGTGACCAGGAACAGGCCGTAGCTGACGATGAATCGATCCCACCATCCCATGTCGTAGTAGTGAAGCTTCTGCTGGGGATCTTGTTGCAATCCATTTTCATGATCGAAGCTATAGTACTCGTAGCCCTTGACGCAGGCCAGTCGCTTGGCGAAGAATATGTTGGCGTCCACTGAGAACATGGTGTTCATGTGCCAAAGCCCGTTGATCAGGGCCTCCGTCATCCGGTAGAAATCATCGCTGGTGTTTCCCAAAGCTGGTTCGTAAACCTTTCGCATGACAATGTCTAATCGAAGCTTGGACTCGGCCCAGTTCCTGCCGCAGATGTTGTACTCATCCTTGATTCCCAGCAGATGACCCAGCACACGCCACATATGCGTGGTGGCCTCTAGGAAATCTTGGTCATTCAGCTGTATGCGATGTGCCCCCATCGTTATGAAGCCAATGAATCCAAACTGGGTCAGGGCCAAATCCTTCTGGGTGATCTGTCCAGCTCCTCTGCGGGCACAGGCGTGACTGGAGCGGCTGTGAGCCTTTCGGACAGCCGCAATACTGGTCCAAAACCTGCTCGAGCGGTCCGCAATATTGTGGTTGTACCATGCTTGCGTGTGGAAAATAGTGCGCACATAACGGCGGTAGGCAGTGAACGCTGTCGAGGATTGGCGGGTGCAAGAGAGCACTCGGAGAATTGAGGGAACAGCCAGCACTGCAATCAGACCTGCCAGCATTCCGGCATTCATCACGAAGCGATATTTGCTGAAATAGCTCTGACCACTGCGGGGTAAAGTGAAAAGTTAATTACAAGTTAATTACTTGTTTCCACACAATGGCGATAATAATACTTAATTCAAGATCGAATTGTTTATTCATATAAGAAATATTCCAATGTATAAATAAGATTATATTATGAGATTATATAAATATGGTGAATAGCAACTCAAGAAATATTAAGTCGAGTTTAAAGTTGGAAAAATATATATATTTTTAATTAATTCTACACTTTGGACGTTATCTTTTATTAAAAAACTAAATCGAAAAACCGCAAACAAAATGTTTAATACTTTAAATAACAATTTAATAACTTTCTAAGTCGACGTATATTTTCAAAGGTCTATCTAGATTTTAAGACGTTTTCTCATTAAATTTATTTACTTGTAATTATACCAAAGTATTATAAGAAATTATTAAGTTAACAAATATAGAACATTTTAAAAGAAACTAGAAGAAGTGTTATGTTTTCAGTAATTTAGATCTCATTTCAGTTATTAGCTGCTTTGTAATCTTAAAAATTATTGAGTTTAAAAGCCAAGGTTATATATGAGCAGTAATTATTCATCAGTTGTTATAGTCGTTATCGTAATTGTTTATACTAGTTCATGATACGTGATACATACATGCATATATATATGGTATATTTGAAACCCATTCAGTAATTGGTAAAGCAACTCACCGCCTGAATAGCTGCTCATCGTACCATGAAGGTAGTTCGAGATCCGCCCCGCTGTCGCCCTCCTGACTTCCCTCCTTCAGCAAGTGCACCAGGTAATCCTCCGGATCCACTAGATCCAGGAGCTGCTCCTCTTGCCTGGCTGCTTTATGCCCATCTTTGGAGACCGGCACCGACTGCATTTTCCCACTGTCCCCTGGAAAGTGGTGACCAAAGAAAACGAGCTTGAGGGCCAAATCCGGATTACACAAGTGAAAGAAGAGACAAATAAAATCGGTCGGCGTGCCAAGAGAGAAAGTTTCTTCTTCGAGGCGCGCTACCCAATCAAATCCACTGTGCACTTACACGTTTCACGCTCTGTGGGGTCGGGGAATTTGGATGAGCTGCTACTGTTCGATCCATCAACCTGCATGTCTGCTTTATTATTGCTTGTTAAACTATTTAGCAAATACACCAGTTAAGCTCGTTAGGCGCAAAAACCTTTTACACCCACAAAGGGGAGGTCGAGATGGAATATGATTCACGGCTGGTTGGAATCGCAGCGGCCAGAGAACTAAACTGCAACTGCCGTAGAGGCCCCAACAAATAGTTATCCTAAGCCGGTCATTGGCGCCTAAACGGGTTTCAAACCATCAAGCTGATAACGAATATAGTAAACAGCTTTATTTGTTTATGCAATATAGTGCGACCGCACGTGCAACCGTTAAAATATGACAATATACTTTAAAAAATATACCTAATTTAAAGAAAATACCAAGTGTTATGAATTTTATTTTCACTACATATTTATTGATAGTTTTAATACAAATAAATTAAATTCGGAATTATCAGGCAGGGACTGAAAATAATGATTGTAAATCCATTTGTCATTTTTTTTTTTTTTGGTTTTAAAATTTGTTTTTTATATTATTTTTCAAATAGTAAAAAATATTTTTTTTCGTTTTAATAAATGTTCCCTCTTCCAACATAGAACAACGGCCCTTTAGCAAACACCACTAACGAGGACAAGATCTTTAAATTTTTTTAAAAACCCAACTCATCCATAAAATTAAAAACGGCTCTTTCTCTTTAAATAAATTAATACTGCAATCCTTATCTAACAAATGGTTGCAAACCAGTGCACTCACAAATATTAATGGCAATGCTGACTTTCTGTTTACATTTATCCGCTCTAATTTACAAAGACTTAAAATATACCAACAGAACAAAATAAAATACCAAAATATCGCCAAAATCACAGTCACTATTCACAACGTGAGTTTGGATCCGTAAACGCAATCGAATATGGCAGCCCTGCCGACAATCGCTTGCATTGCACCTCTATCAGCAACGACGCGCTTGCAAAAAAAAAAAGGAAATTAGCCATTTCCCATTTTGCGCTGACGTTACGCCGTTAAAAGTGTTAGTGCCCAGCCAGGAATTAACTGAATTGGTGCTGGTTCGACTCCCGGTCAAGTGTTCGTTGTGAAAGCTTCTATTTTGAAGTGGGTTTTATTAATTTGCGTGCACACGTTTTGCCGCTTCGGCTTTTGTTGTTTTGGCGCCCGAATTTCTCGGCTGCCGACTTTTGCCGTAGACAGAGAAATTGTGTGCCCAGAAGTCTCGAAATGGTGGATCGCAGCGATAATGGTAAGTTCGATCGGTAAATTATCTCCGCAGTGTGTAACAGCGTCCTTTAGCAGCGGAATCCTTCGACGATGCCGTCGAGGAGCGCGTGATCAACGAGGAGTACAAGATCTGGAAGAAGAACACGCCGTTCCTGTACGACCTGGTCATGACGCACGCCCTTGAGTGGCCTTCGCTGACCGCCCAGTGGCTGCCTGATGTGACCAAGCAGGATGGCAAGGACTACTCTGTGCACCGTCTTATCCTGGGCACACACACATCCGACGAGCAGAACCATCTGCTCATCGCCAGCGTCCAGCTGCCTAGCGAGGATGCCCAGTTCGATGGTTCCCATTACGACAACGAGAAGGGCGAGTTCGGCGGCTTCGGCTCGGTGTGCGGCAAGATAGAGATCGAGATAAAAATCAATCACGAGGGCGAGGTAAACCGGGCGCGCTATATGCCCCAGAACGCTTGCGTGATCGCCACCAAGACGCCGTCGAGCGATGTCCTGGTATTCGACTACACGAAGCATCCCAGCAAGCCAGAGCCTTCCGGCGAGTGCCAGCCTGATCTGCGCCTGCGCGGCCACCAAAAGGAGGGCTACGGCCTCTCGTGGAATCCAAACCTCAATGGTGAGTACGAAGCTGTACCCGAGGGAAACCTTTTTCGAGATCGTTTTTATTTTCAAACATTTGATGCTGTTAAGCATCGTAGATAGATTCACGTTTTCCTAAAAATTATCGCAACTGGATACAAAAATTATAGGGATATTATCATTCAGTTCTTACTTTTTCGAGTAATTATGGAACATAATGCTAGCTTTCTCAAACTTTTGTAGAATTCATTTAAATTTAATATCGAATATAAAATATATACTTTAAAGAGTCGGCCAATTTTCTTTTGTGTGTAATGATTATTATCCGTGTAAAAAAAAATTTGTAATCCTCTTTGGCAGGCTACTTGTTGTCAGCCTCCGACGATCACACCATTTGCTTGTGGGACATTAATGCCACACCCAAGGAGCACCGTGTGATTGACGCCAAAAATATCTTCACCGGGCATACCGCCGTCGTCGAGGATGTGGCCTGGCACTTGCTCCACGAGTCTCTGTTCGGATCGGTGGCTGACGACCAGAAGCTGATGATCTGGGACACGCGCAACAACAACACCTCAAAGCCCTCGCACACAGTGGACGCCCACACGGCCGAGGTCAACTGCTTGAGCTTCAATCCCTACTCGGAGTTTATCCTTGCCACCGGCTCTGCTGACAAGACTGTGGCCCTGTGGGATCTGCGTAACCTGAAGCTGAAACTACATTCCTTTGAGTCGCACAAGGACGAGATCTTCCAGGTGCAGTGGTCGCCTCACAACGAGACCATCCTCGCATCCTCCGGTACCGACCGACGTCTGCACGTTTGGGATTTATCCAAGATCGGTGAGGAGCAGAGCTCGGAGGACGCTGAAGACGGACCACCCGAGCTGCTATTCATCCACGGCGGCCACACGGCTAAGATCAGCGATTTCTCCTGGAACCCTAACGAGCCGTGGATCATCTGCTCCGTGTCCGAGGACAACATTATGCAGGTGTGGCAAATGGCCGAGAATGTCTACAACGACGAGGAACCAGAGATTCCCGCCTCCGAGTTAGAAACCAACACTGCTTAAAGCATCTGTTCCGCCTCCTTTTGCACACCCCAAACTAAAACTGCAACTTAAACCGATTATGTTTTGGCCGTGCCCGATGTCCAGCTATCCAGTCTAAATGGCAATGGGTACTCATTTTAATTTATATATATTTACATATTTTTAAAAAGTAATTAAGCTCTCATTTGTCAGCAGAACGTACGATCTACGAATCTTTAATTAAAAATGATTTGAAAAACCCAGACTTTGATTTTATCTTGATTGCAAGTTCGAAAATTGTAATCTCAATGGTGACGATCGTAATTTATTAAATTCTATTCGAATTGTACACTACACCACCATGTATTTGTGTTTCTGACCGAAAACTTCTATATCTACACTGAGTGCCCTGACATCCTCTTTATGCCTCTTCGAAGTGATTTTCCCACTGATGATGTCTCCCTCCTTTACCGTTTGTGGCTGCTCAATGAAGAAAACTGTCTGCTTCCAATGCGTGGGCGTCGCACTTGGTGATGTGCTGAACATGACGGCGGAGGGCAGCTCGAAAAGCGTGTCGAAATAGCCTACAAAGGCAGACAAACGACCCGGTTTCGTGACCTTCAGGCTAAACTGGTGACTGAAGTTGGAATAGTTCAGATCGACAGTCATTATGTCGAAGTTGGCGATCTGTTCAGGGTCCGTCAGCATAAACTCTGCGTCCACTACCTCCATAAGAGGCTCCTCAATGGAACGCTTCCGCAGATCGCTCATATTAACCTCGTAGACGTTAGACCAGAACTCCACCTGCTCGGCATAGAGGGTGTCGTTTCCATATCCCAGTAGGCTGAGAGTGCAGCGGCTAGGCAGGATTATGCCATTGGGGTTAAGATGATGGTCGCGGGCATAGATGATGCTGTCTAGCATAGACTCGTACAGCAGAAAGTAGCCCATCCATTCGGAAATTATGATGTCATATTTGGCCTCCGGCAGATTTGTGTCCTCTAAGCGTCCTTTGATCAGCTGGACATTTTCCACTTTGTTTTTTCTGAAGAATCGTATTAAGATTATGTTTAGTTTAGATTTTAAAGAAGAACTAATAAAAAGGGCTTTGCGCATTTACCTGATTATATCCATGGCCGTGTACACGATCTCAGAGTTATCTATGCCGACGACGCGGGAAGCACCCGCCTTGGAGGCAAAGATAGAGAGAATTCCAGTGCCACAGCCCACATCCAGAACGGTTTTGCCTCGGACAACGGCCTCGTTTTGGAGAAGGGATGCGCGATAGGTGCTGGTTCGAACCTTGTCGCTCAGCATTTCGTGATGGATGCCAAAGTGGGAGTAGCTTTTGAAGTACTCATTGTCCAGGCTGACATTGTTTCGCGGCATGGGATTGCTGGAAGCCTTGGATTCGCCGTCTCCATGCACCTTTTGCAGCAGCTCCTTGTAGTCGTTGCGCATGCGCTCCATGTCCTCGTTGGCCTGCTGCAGCAACTGGGATTGCTCTGCAATGCGCAGCTGCAGCTCGGGCACCGTAGCTTGGGCCGGAACGGCGTCTGTCTTGAGCTCTTCGTAGTCGTAGCACAGCCATGGCTCATATTCTCCGGGCTTGAGGTACTGCTCATCTTGCCACAGCGCCTGGTCAGCGGAAAGCAACTGCTCGGATGTAATCTTATTGGCTCTTATGTAGTTAATCAGCTTAATGAAGGAATACTGATCCATTTGGAATTTCTGCTTAAGCTGCGACAGATTCACCTTGTGCCGGGCGTCCAGGTGTTTGATGGCAGTCAATATATTTGAAGATGTCTCGGTGCAGAAAAGACATGTGGTTGGTTCCTCGCCCTCGTCCATCGGTTCGTCCTCGTCATCATCTATGTCATCGTACTCATCCTCATCGGAGCTGGCATCTTCTGGTGCCTCCTTCTGGGGCTCCTCCTCCTTGGAGTGGTTTTCTGTAATAAGATTAATAAATAATTACAATATACTGGAGTTTACAGCTTTGGCGTCTCCAACCTTTAACTTCGGTGTCTTTCATGCTGGCTTTGATTGCAACTCCTTCAGTCCTGCTTTCGGAGTAAGTCAGTAAAATCGGTTGGCAAGGCCCACAAATATAAAAACGTTAACTAAATATCACACTTGTTAAGCGGCGCCAGCACGTGCAGATTTCAAGAATAAAATCAACTAGCGCGTCTTGGTATATACTAACATATTTTTATAGGATATCTTAAGTCATATTTGTTTTGTAAATCACATTTGGAAATGAACATCTAGTACTTACGAGCTTAAATAAGAAATCATTAAAATACTTAATGAAAAATCCAAAAACATTAATTGTCTATGTAATTTATAAATTTTACTACAGGGTAAACTAATAACCGATCATTATTCCTATAATATTGTGGTGCCCACAATCAAAGGTGGTATTTTTCAGTATTTTTCAAAAGGCGTTAGGTGCATTATTCCAAGAAGCCGCACTTGCATAATTCTAGTTGTAAATAAAAATATGTTGAAGGTATTTATGGCTAGCTTATTAAAGAAAATGCGAATTAAACATAAGATTTTGATACATAGGTGTTAAAAACTCTCCGCTGGGCACAGCCAGTGCGGGCGCTATCCGCGGTGACCACCTCTTCCGGCACACAGGCAAATGCAAATGTCTCACCAACGACACCTGTACCAGAGTTAGACAAACTTTATAGCAAACTTGAGATTGAGCTGCGAGGAATTGATCCGGCGGTTCTGAAGAGCTACACCTGGTTCGCCACCACGGCCGCCGAGCATTTGGGCATTGAGAAGGGAAAGTGGTAAGTAGCGTCCGCCTTCCAAAAGAGATCTCATAATAAATTTACCAAATCCTCATGCAGTTGGTCTCCGCGCAAGGCGCACCATGAAAGGATGACACTTCTGAAGTCAGTTCACATCTACAAGAAGCATCGCGTTCAGTACGAGGTGCGAACCCACTTCCGCTACATGAACTTCCACAAGCTAACGGGATCCACGCTGGACACCTTTCTGGAGTACATTGAACGCAACCTGCCCGAAGGCGTGGCGCTGCAGGCTTCCAGGACGGAGCTGCAACAGATCCCAGAGCATTTACGTCAGCCGCCGGAACAAGTGTAGCCAAAACCAGAAGGACAGTAGCCCGTAGTTATTAATAGTTTCAGCAGGAGCTTGAGATTATGCTGATAAACAAACAGAAGCACCGGCAATAGGTACACTAACCCGACACAGTAATCGGCCGAAATCGGGGCCCCGTCCGCGATTAGCGAAGATAAGTGTTGCCAAAATATTGAAATAAACGTCGTATCTTGACACACACAATGGGATCCACTTGAAAAGTGCGCTAACAAAATCGGGGTGTGCGCGCGCTGGCTCCGCAGTAGTTACTCAAAGCCTAGCGAAAGCGAGTCATCTGGCAGAATGCAGGGGGCACAACTCACTTCACAGGTCCTTTTGGCAACGGCCATCCTCTACGCTTGTATGGCGCCTGCTGCTTGTGTCTACGAGACACAGATCCTGGCGTTTCTCGATGAGTTCCGAATGCGCATGTGCCACCCCATCCCGAATCTGGGCCTGCCCGCCTTGGATCCTCTGCAGCTGGGTCCGGCCGAGACAGCACTGAACAATAAATACCTGGTGGAGTGAGCAAAGGATGGGACCTGTCCTCAGAGAGATACTAAACCCTTCCCCTTTCAGTTTCACTGGGTCCATCGACAACTTCACATTGCACGGGCTATCCGATTTTGATGTGCCTGCCCTTACTTTGACCCCGGTGCCTGCTTTAAAGAATACCATCAACGTCACCTTCCCACTCACATACTTCGAATCCTTGTACACCGCTAAAGGATCGTTAGCCTACATCCTCAACATGGCCGGCGATGGCAATGCCGAGTAAGGAGAAACCTTTTGACTTCAACAATAGCAGAATACATTGACTAACCACACTGCTTTTAGGACCTCCGTTACGAACTTTTCGATCCTGATCTCTTTTCGATTGAGGTCCGTGTCGCCATTGGCCATATATTCCCTGCAGATTGAACTACATTTGGGAGATCTAAAAATTAACTTTGACAACCTGCTGGAGGAGGAGCGGATCAATGAATTTATTCATGCTTTGGTCAACGAAATGGGCGTGGAGCTTCTCGGAGACATTTGGGACTATGGGCAGGGCACGGTAGTCTCCAAAGTTCAGACGGTGGGTATACATTCCAGTTCTTAATTGCTTATTAGCTTATTAGACTTCCTCTACCCATTTTGCAGGCTGTCAACAATTTTTTGGGAAAATTCTCTCTTCAGGACATTCTTCAAATAATAATTGGTGGAGGTGGCGGAGAAGAAAGTGCGCCCATTTTTGATGGCGTGGAGCCCGACTGCAAACTTGAAGCAAACTCAAGTAACTAAGACTGAAATCTGATGAATTTTCCATAAACTTAGAAATAAAGAAATATTAGATGTAAATGGGGTAGAACTTTAACTGACACGATTTACGGACCGTTTAACGTTTCAGGCGTATTTTTTTATCAAAGTGATAAGGATATGTCGGTAACAACGTCCTTATAGAGCTGTTAAAAGCACATTTGTCACAACCGACCGTTATCAGCTCAGTATTTCCAATAGCACGCTAATTTGCTACCTACGAATACCGAGTAATCGCAGTGGGGTCTCGATAAGCCTTTGTTTTTATAGCCGTTTATGGTTTTATGGCTGGTTTGCCGGATTATAAAATATAGAAGGTGAACTTATTGCAATGTGCAGCAAAGCAAGTTGTTATTAAATTAGTGCTACCTAAATTTTGACAAGAAACACATTGCACTAACATTCCAAAAACATTTGTTTTATAAAAATTCTCCGGTAGCTAAAATAATGGACGTGAATACCAACCACTTGTGAGTTTCCTCCGCCGGTAGCAGATAAAGCCGAAAAATAGTACTTGAAGCCTATTCGAATAGATTAAGCACCCAAAATAGTTTGATACAAAATCGTAAAAACCTTCTATTCGAATTGATAACTGGAAAGAAATGTGATGTAATTAAGCTTATAGCTGCGGGTCCCAGCCGGGAAAAAGCATGCACAGATTTCTTGGTAGCGTGGCTTCGTTGATCAATCGCTCCACTTGAGCCTCGACGTTCGAGTCGCCAAGGGTGCCGGCCTCTCTGCCCTCCAGTTTGTTCCGCACTAGGAGCAAAGCACGCTGGGCAACTAAGTTAACCGATTCTTCGCCTAAAGAAGATTTCAATTAAAGATTTATCTAAAGCTAATGGTTAAAGATAACTTTTACTTACTAGATTGCTGGGATAATTGGGTTGATTTCTTCTTCTTAAGTACGCCCCAAATAAAGAGGGGATCATAGAGCAAGACCTCGAGTATGGTGGTTAAGACAGACTTGTACCGCCGCAGGATGTGCATAGTGGCCTCGCAGGATTTGGCAAAAACTCCTTTTGTGCCACAGATTCCCATTGCAGCCACAAAGTCACGAGTCAGCCGAAAGGGGACGGTCTCTGGAGTTGTCTGGATCTTACCCTGCTCGAAGGCAATTCCTGAATAATTAACACAAAACAAATCACTAAGGGTCTTAGCATACAGTCCAAACTAAAAGTAAAACACTCAATAATATCTTGTTTAAAGCTGAGGCACTTACCAAAATCAATATGAATGACTTCGGCTGTCTGCTGATCTATAAGAATATTTTGTGTATGTCGGTCACCTAGTCCCAGGACGTAGCCCACCATTGAGGTGGTGGCCACACTGTTGGTGTAAGCCAATCTCCTCTCGAACCACATGCCCGGAATGGGAAAGTTCTCCAGGAGAAAGTAATGGAAAACTGGTTTCAAATGCTCGCATATTTGCTTGTAGACTTCATATCGTTTCTCCTTGGTCGACTTCAGATGGGACTGATAATTTATAAAATATTAATACACATCCAAATAAGTTTTGTAGGTATTATACCGCAGATAATTTTCGACAGTGGTTATTATTCCAGTCGTTTGGACGATATCGTGCATGTGCGCCTCCTTTCCCTTCTACCACCAGATAATTACCCACTGTCGTTGAATTGGTGCACCACTCCAAGATGCCACTACGCATGGAGAGCGGAGTGACCTTATAGGTGCGCAGCTTCAACTTGCGCTCGATGAACTCAGAATCCTGCTTGAGCAGCTCATTTACAATTCCAAATACCTGCTGCATCACGGCATCCTGGCGCAGATCGTCCTTTCCCTTAATCAATTGCGTCCGAGTTATACCATCGGAGCAAACGCACAACACCTTAACGGGCGCATTTAGTCCACCACATTGCGTCATTTCGTTGTTCCACTTGACGACGCCTATATGGTATTTGGTTATACAGGTATAAACTATGTATCTCTTGATTTGTAACCTACTTGTTATGTTGTACTCCTTGCTGGGCATGACGGGCAACTCAAGGGTTGGGCATTGTACAGCGTTTAGATTTCGCCATCGTCTCACTTTTTCGAACTGCTTTAAACGTGCTGTATCCGATAC
Source organism: Drosophila fuyamai (assembly GCA_018153365.1). Classification (NCBI taxonomy): domain Eukaryota; kingdom Metazoa; phylum Arthropoda; class Insecta; order Diptera; family Drosophilidae; genus Drosophila; species Drosophila fuyamai. Next base: position 4,417,209 of record JAECXW010000116.1, on the reverse strand, counting down.
CGAATGATTATCATTAGTCTTGCCTTCATTAGCAAATGTTATTAAGGCTGCAAGAAGAGGAGTCTTTGGTTAAGAAGAGAAATAAAGCCTTATCCTAATCCTCATACCTGGCAGTAGTGATTCCAGCTGCTTGCTGCACTCCCTCGCAATGGCATTATTTTCACATATCTTAACAATAATCTTACGGGCAATGCCCGAACGCTCCGTATTGCTGTTCTCACCATCCAGGTGGGCAAATACAAGCGGATACAGCTGGTAGAATGTGTGATGCGGGTGATCCTGGCCACAGCGCACCAGGAGTTCCATCAGCCCCTCCAGTAGGCTGGTGTTCTTGGTGTTGAGGCGCGCGGTAAGTTGGTTGGCAGCACAAATGAATTTGTAACTGGGCACCGTGAGGATCTCCTCCTTGATGCACTGTTGCATCAGCTCATCAGTGGCGTTTGTAAACCACAGCGAGATGATGCGGTAGATGGCGGCGCTCGAGAAGCCGCTGTCTAGTCGACAATAAGCCATATGATTGCGCACTGCCAGGCACAAGTACTCCGACAGCTTCTCTTCGATATGCTGCAGCTGGCGCTCGTCCAAGCTCGCGTATCGTTTCATCTGCATGGAGATGACCCGTCGGTCTTGATTCTCTCGCTGGGTCACTTTATCCGCCGTTTGGCGGTTCTGCTCGATTATGTCCAAGAGCGTTTGGTATTCCTGAGAGTGCCGGTAATCGTACAACTGCTGGTATTCCCGATCCGCATACTTTGCCATCGCTGCATAGGCGGCCGTCCGTTGCCGACTAGTGTAAGCCTCAAGCTGCTGCCACTCAAAGATGTCCGGATAAGTCTCGCTCAAAGCCTTGCGATGCAGCAAAAAGTCATCGATCATTTTTATCGAAGTATTAAAGTTGTGGTGCTGCACGGAGGTGAAAGTCTTGGCATTGTAGTCTAGAAAGAACTCGCCCAGCATCCGCAGCGCCCGAATTCGCTGCACGCAGAACTTAAACTCCTCATTGTATGTAACGTTGTCCAGAATGGCCTTTGCTATTGGTTGATTGCCCATCTTCAGATTCACTTCGGCATCTTCCAACAAAACGCTTATCTGAAATCAGATATTAGCAATTTTGGTTATGAAAACCAAATTATTTTACCTTTGTGAATTCCCTGATGTTGGGCAGCTCCCGCAGCGTGGCGATATACTTGGCTGCCAGGTTTAAATTGCCAGCCCGTTTGCACTCCGCAATTCCCTTAAGTAGGTACGTATCCATGGGGTTATTTTTATAGTACTCCCGCATCCGACGACCTGCTTTCGTCCCTGCCATCTTAAACAGAGCAATCTGATGCGCGATCATGTACTCCTTGCAGGAAAAGTTGCCATACTGGAGCTCCAATTCCTTTTGCCATTTGCCAAACACCTTGGTCATCTGAGCCGGAGACATTTGAGTGCCAAATTGGATCTAATACGGGAGGAAACCTTAAATATCAGCACAGGAAATCGCACACTCCTTCGGGAACCGTCACCTGACAAAAGTCCTCTGCTTGCTGGAGGGAGCCTAACCAGGTAAGGTACTTGTACACGCTCTGCAGGCACTCCATACTGATCTCCTGCAGAATGTCACGCACACAGCTGTAAGCCATGTCGATGGCCGACAGACTGTTCTCCTCCTCCCGCTGACCGATGCTTCTAAGGGCAATGAAGTGATGCCGCTTGAATTCCTGCTCTAGACTAAGAGAAGCCCTAGCCCTCGTCTGAAATGGCTGCTGCTTCGCATCCGTCAGCGAATCCCACTGACCCAGGCGCCAGAAGATCTCGTAGTCGGGCTCTATGTTTTGGTGCTGCTGGAGTTTAGCAAAGGACCATAAACCATTACCTTTCATAATATCTACGCAGAGTTGACCATTGGACCTGTCCAGGTGCTCCGATTCCAATAGAATGGTGGATAGATTGCTTGACCGCCCAAGGAAATCCAAGCGGAAGCGCATGGGGTTGACAAAACCAGGGATAGCATCCAGACAGCCAATGGACTCGTATGCCTGTAAATGATTTACGTTAGCTGTTTTAAAGTAATTTTATTACATACCTTTTTCGCAGATGTTTGAAACGATTCGTTTTCCAAGAGATTTGCCTTGTCTGAATCGTTCGCCGAGCAGGCCCAGAGTTCCAAGTACATAATGCTTAGGAAATATGCCTGGCAGTGATTGCTAGCCATAACCACTTTGCTCAGATTGACGGGCAGGCTCCTGAATAATTAAATGTATATATGACTCAATATTGTTATATCAATGTGCAACATCCCTTACCAATTATTAAAGATTCGTATGCACTCGCAAATGTGCAGGAACCTCTTAATGGCTCTTTTGTTGTGGAAGATTGCGTGAGAGTTCGGAGACTTCGAGCTGACGAAACCTTCGAAAAAGTAGTCCAGCATTTGGCACAGGTCCTCCAAATGATGCTGATTGTTTTCCAGCAGCAATTTAATGAATGGTTGCAGGCAGGTCTTAGCAAAGGCGAAAGAGCTGGCAGCCAGATTATCGAATCCCTGCCAGCCGCACTCTTTGAATACTCTTGAAACAAAGGCACACATCCAGGGCTCGTAGTCTAAGTTTTGGGTGGCTTGAAGTGCAGCCAACCATCTAATGCGGGGAATCTGATTATTAAAATTCAGAAAACTCGAGTCCGGGGACATAAGAAAAAATATTCCTAAACTCTTGTATTGATCTAGAAAATACAGACGACGAAAGTGAGTGATAAATAAACATTCTTTTTAATCTACTTACCCAAAATATTTACAGCGGACTTGCTATCAGCTACCTGAATGGCTACAGACACTAGAGCCTCATGAGTCTTGGGATCAAAGTGGAATAAATATTTCTCCAGGAACTTGAAGATAACTGTTAAAAACACTTGCATAGGCTCTTCTAACGACTGCATTAAAAAGTCAATTAAAACGGTTACTATAAAGACCTGTTTAGCATTACCTCTTCAAATGAGTCAAAATCAGTTTGAAAGTAGTAAGAAATGTTGGATAGTTTAAGCGGCCCAATTTGAGCCAGACACTTAAGAGCATCCAGACTGCTCTGCTTACTATGCGTATCTCGAGACATCTGAACAAGCCTATTAATGACATCAAATAGAAGCTTTTCATGCTCCTGCAATTTGTCCTTGTGTATGGCAATCTGTTTCAAAATGTTAATGTTTCATGTTAAAAAAAGAAAACTAAGCTTTGAAACTCACATATTCCCTCAGGTCTCGCAGCCGCTCCGTGGTGGGACTTTTTAGAAATGAGCGCAGATTATTGGACACATCCGCCTGGTCCATGTTGGGCAAATTGGTATTGTATTTCTCGCGCAAGGGCTTAAGAAACTCGCAATCCGTGGTTTCTTCCAGAAAAGAACTTAGGTCGATCTGGTCTTTGTTTGACTCCAAAATCTGCATCACAATTACGCTGGCTTTTTCTTTTACTTCTTTCGATTCACATCCTAGGTGAAAACTGCCTAGTAGTTTAGCTACCTCTGCAAAGTGATTTGAAAATTCTTTGTTTCCAAATCTGGGTTTATGTAGTAACAGCTCCAAAAAGTTTAAAACAGAAATTTGGACCTGGCAAAACTTGGCTGAAATTAGATTGAATTAAATACTCAATATCATTGCTAAATTTTTAAACTTACTGTGCAGCAAAAATCTAACCAAAAATAACCAAATATCGCGAACAAAATAAGAACACTGGACAACTTTTTCTTCATTTTCTATGGCTGCGTCGTAGACAGCATCTGCAATTTCACTATAGAGAAATAACCCACGCAAGGATTGACTGGAAAAGGTAGCAGTAAAGCAATTGGATTTCAAGCGCCCGAAAAGATCGATCAGTAAGCGGGGATGGTTAATTTGAAGCGTGGTCATGGACTGGATTCGAGCGTGCCCTGAGGAATTTTGTTTGGGGTCCTAAAATAAAATTAAAATCAAGTAACACATTAGTTTAAAGTGATCTCTTAAATACTTACAATATGCAAGTGAAGACAATTAAACAGCGATTCTCCAGTAAGACTATACCAATTGCCAGTTTCGCTGCACGTTGCAAGGGTACCAAGCAGTCTCCTCAATTCCTGTGTATCGTGCAGCATGCTTATCGCACAGTTAAGAGTCTCCACATTCAAATCTACATCTGTGCCATTTAGTTGGGAGTATCTGAGATTCTCCGACAGTAACTGGTGATGATCTTTAAAGTCATTCCCTTGGCTTTCGCTGCAGAAGCAGTTTTTCGGCAGTAAAAATGAAGCGACTATAGGAAGGGCAACCTATAAAATCCATTATTTACACTTTTATTTCAAGTAAATCTCTTATTTAGCCTTACATCCTCACTGATTGATTTACTACATCGTACTATATCCTCTGTTTTGCCGTACAGAAATGTATACGCCATAATTTCATTAGCGTGGACTCTGCGAAACTCATTCTTCTTTGCATAGCACAGGAAATATGGAAATCTGGTGCAGAGAAATTATTAATCCATTAAACTGAGTAGTTAAATTATCTTACTTGGAAATGGGCCAGCGAAGGGAGGCCCACTTGTGAAGCAGGACGCTGGCAAAGGGTCGGATAAGATCTCGCATGGCTAGTCCATAGCAGGGAACAATTCTTTGCAGGAAAATTAACTCCGCTGTTGAAATAACATTATAAATTAACTTAAATGATAATCCCAGAGACGACTCACTTTCGGTTAGCCTGCGCAGGGCACAGTGATACAGTAACTGTTTCAAAGCAATCTCTTGATGGAATGAGCTGCGTACGAAGAAGGCAATTGTCATTTGAACCACTAGGGCATTGTTGTTCTGAATGGCATCCTCATTGTTGTACTAGATAGAATAATGTATCATTAATAAAAGTACATATAAAATCTTTACATAGCTTACAGTCAGCTTCTTAAACTCGATGCTGTTATAAAGGTCCTGGCAAAAATCCAAGTGACTCTGAGAGTGCCCAATAGCATTGCTTGTCACACAGTTTGTTTCCAGGAGAATGGTGAATGTGAAAAGTGTGGCAAAGCGCACTTCCAATGTAGGCATTGTGATGAATTTTGCAGTGGACTTGCATATCACAGTAAAGTTTTCAAGCAGGTAAATGTCCGGGCACTTCTGAGCTATCAAGCCCACGCAACGCACAATTTTGGCTGTTAAATGAGATGTGTATGACTTTTTAAGGGCGATCCGCAGTAGCGAGTTAAGGGCCATTAACATGTCATCCAAGTGATGTTCTATTTTGTAGATAAAGTGAAAAATCGCTGCAAAGAAATTAATTAGTTAGGTTCTTTTTCAATTGTGCATGAATTGCATCTTACTGGGTATATGGTCAACCACTATGTCCATGACATCCAAATCCTGATGATGATGCTGGAAAACTGTTTTCAGTTTATTAACTAACCAAGTGCTGGATACATCTGAAATGGTCTGGCAGCTACACAACATCTGAAAATTGATATACAAATTATTTGTATTTTGGTTTATATATCCCATATACCTTGGTCACAATAAGCACGTCTTGGGGTTGCCAGCGCACAGTCACCTTTGCGATGTGCTCAAAGGCTTCATCCCGTTGCGAGCTAAGGGCACACAGGCCAGCCAGAATGTTAAGACACTGAGCGGAGATTGTTGAATGATCTGCATTTTCAGATCGCTCCCTCTGCATACCTAAAAAGTTTAATTATACTAACAATAAACAATTAATATTATGAAAGGTTTCTCGATTACAGTGCAGTTTCAGAGCAGATCCAACGAATGCCACCAACATTTCTATTGGCTGCTTTTCCAAATAATTCAAAAGAACCGAATTAATTCTAAAAACTTCAAGAACATCGATTTGTATCCTTAAAATCTCACGCAAATCGCTTTCATCCAGCATCTCCGAGCTATTTGCCTTATACTGGAACTAAATAAGAGAAATAAAAACGTCCAATTCATAAATGAATTTCAATTTCGCCCTCACCTCAATGTGGCTAAGATACAGACCAATTCTCTTGATCAGAGGACAGCCAATAAAGTTCTTAGAATCGAACACCTTGTAAAATAAAAGTCTTTCCATTGTGCAAACCAATTTTAACAGACTGTTCAGATTTTTAAGAATACCAGCGGGACTGTTGTCCTGTGCGATTTGAAAGTTAAGGTTGCGCATAAGGCATTCATAGTTGGTCTGGAACAAACAGTTTTTTGTTTCGGTCAGCAGCTGACCGATCGACACAAAGGGAGCTGCGTAATCATTGTCCAGGAAAATCAATTGCTTGTTGTACTTGTAGGCCAAGAGATTTCGTTCAATAGGAACCGCCACAGTTTCTAGACAGGAAATCTCTTGCAGTTGCTGCTCGTCCAAAAAGTTAATGATACTGATGGCAAAGGTGTCTGCCTGTAAACGGGCATCTATTCTAGCTATATTGTGTATCACCTGGGCGGCGCTGTTCCGTTCCCCGCTGCCGTAAGCCCACGCGATAATGGGCTCTAGATCAAGGGAGGCCTTGTCCTGACCACAGCTGTCTGCATGAATAAATATCTCGCGAATGGTGGCGAGGCATTCGTTGCGTTTAAGCATCTCGTTGGAGGTGATGTTGTGTAGCAGGCTAGTGGCCATCTTCTGATTTAGTTTGTGATGTCTGATCAGCAGTTGCAGCGCCAATTGCTTTTCCTTGATCTCCTCGCTGTTGGTAGTGGTCTCCGATATTAGATGGTTTCCCATCTGACTCCACAGTTCACCCAGAAAGTTTTCCCCAATAGATTTGGACTGTAAAAGCTCCTTCTCTTTGTTAAGTAGGCTACCAAGACACAAACGAAGATTTCGCAGATTCCTAGCATTGCCGTGTATTTGCATTATTTCCGCCACAGTGCTCAGCGCCTGCTGGTAGTTGGCCACGTTTATTATGACACCACTAAGTTGGAGCATCTCTGCGAAGATGGCAAACCAGACATCATTAAATCCGGTTTCCTTTTTGTCGATTAGGTCAAATATAACATCCATTTTATCTGCAGGCTTCGGCACTTTTTTAGGCGCATCGCCTTCTCCGTTTTCATCGAGTTTTTTCGACTCCAAGTGCCACAGAACCTAAACTCTTGAAAGGTTAATATAAATCTCCTTAATACAGCATTCAGCTTACAATATACATGACCAGCGCAGACATCTTGATGAATGGCTCTGAGAATTTGTCGTTGCTCAGTTGTGAGGTTTTGTAACGAGCCAAAGAATTCTTTCGGATCTCCACGTTCACCATGGTTTTTAGACGCAGCAAGCATTGCGTCCATTTTTCGTGAAGGAGCACCCCAAGGGTATTAAAATCACACATATCCAGCTTGGGATACAGAGAATGCAGCGACTTTGTGATGCACTGGAAGAAGAGGTTTCTCGTGTCGTCGCGGAACACATCTTCTTCGTGAAATTCGCATAACTTGGGCAATATCTCTTCCATGTGGATGCAGAGTTGGTAATGGTAGTTAACAGAGAGCTAAGAGAACATAGATGAGTATTGGGCATGATCTATAGATCGTTATCCTGCCTCACCTCTGTGGCGAATATTAAATACAGACGAACAATCTCTAATTTTCTGGCTCCATTTGCGCAGTGTGCAATGATTTTTAGCTCCGGGAGGTATTCCACCATATCGGCGTGTAACTGAACGCGGTCCCTGGCTAATGTGACAGTCTTGGTGATGCATTTCAGTATCCTAGTGCGTAGGACCTCGTTCCTTTCCACATTCACTTCGAACAGGTACGATAGGATGCCTGAAAAGAAGATCGTGGTTCAAAGGTCCGACTTCTTAAACAAGAAATCTCCTACGGCTGTATTCGTTAATCTTCAGGTCGCGCACATAGGTTGCCGAAGAGTAAATTCCCCTGTCCAGCAAGCTGATGATGCGGTCTCCAAAGTGCTTCACCACCACACGCATCTTGATGCCTTCCTCAAATGCATTTAAAATACTTGTCTTAGCAAGAAAGTGTCCATTTCCAGAGCTCTGCATTCCAGCTGTGAAGGACACGTTAGCTATGGAAACATACTAAGCGCTAAGGATTTACCCTCCAAGTTGAATTCGGTGATCTTCTCGAGGACATTGTCGTACAAATAGTTTTTTCCCGCCAATGTCTTGAAGGTCTTCTCGTTGGCATCTTTCAAGCTTCCAGCGTGCTGATAGTTCGGGATAATTGGTATCAGACAACATCATATTTTGCGATTAGGCATTAAATACCTTGATAAGCGCCTCCTTAGATACGTCGAATAGGACGGGCCACGACAAGTCGCATCTCTTGCTCTGGAGTAAGGCGTTAAGATCCTCCCTGCAGTTGGAAAGCTTTTCGTCTAGTTGTTCGATGCCCTTGTTCCGGCTGGCCTGCTTCCCCGACTGAATATCGCCGATGATGCGCTCGATATCGTTTATCAGTCCACTCATCCTGACAGTCGAGCATCACTTGCTGTCGCTGGAAGCCTATTGATAAGAATTTTGGAAACTTAATAAACAATAAACTTTATTTATCCTTGAATTGTACTTAATGTGACCACAGCCAGAGCGCCAAAAAATACCTCGTGTAAATCCCAGTATTTTTCCCCATTTAATGCCAGCGTTGCCACCTACATCGTTAGCAATGAAATTCACCTTGCCCCTAGCTGAGTCTTCTTCTTTTTATAAGCTGTTCCTGCCTTAACAGTTAAAATGTTCGAGAAAGACTTTAAAAATAATAAAAAATAAAAAAGTTACTTAATTATACCATTACCAATGTATTTTATTAAAAACTTTAATATATTTTTATAATTCAGAAAACCTGCGAATTATCCCAATTGCACTGAAAATATATTGATCAAGCCGATTGCTTTGTTATTCATATATTTGTAATATTTTATATTCAACGGAACGGCTGAGCTAAAACAATTATAACAATTCATAATCACTTTGAGTTTCCAAAGCTGATGTTAATGCTTTGTTAATATTTATGTACATAGAAAATTTTATGCAATTTCGAACAAAGGGATTTCATTGACACATACGATTTGGAATATGGAACTCAAAATACCACAATTCAAATCGATGCCGAAAAATTTGGCTTAGGTACCAGTGTGAAAGAGACGATCTCTTGAAATGTTTTCTCAGTTAAATTTTCCAGTTAATGCCTGCAAAGTTTGTTAGCATATTCGAAAATGCGACTAGTCTGAAAAGGACATTACTACAACAATGACAATGTGACCATTAAACAATTATAAAAATTGTTCTTCATAAAAAAACTCTTAACGGTATTTTCGCTATACGCGCAACGGCCACACCACCCCGTATCTATAAAAGGCCGCAGCACTTTCATATGTGTGTATTTGAAAGAAACGCCAGCCAGTTTGATCGAAGGTGCGCTCGGCAGATTTAAAGTGAAGTAGCAATTAAACGGTTATATTTTAGTACGTTCTAAGAAACAACACACAAGGTAAGTGTTTATTAACTGATTACTTATTATTTGTAAGATGTGTCTTTCAATTCATGTCAATTTACCCAAGAAAAGTACAGAACCCAACCACGTGTTTTTTATGTAGTCGTCCAAGTGCTCATTATACTATTTAATCAATAAACGAGACTTCTCGAACTTTCGACCCCAAATGAGTCACGCACACACACACACATTAACAATTGCATCAGCACGTTTACGTTTTCTACTAAATACGAAGACTAATTAATCAATAAATCTTTCGAGGAACAAAATCTAATTGCATATTAATGTGAAAACGTGATTATGCTTATATGGAATATTCCACTGGAAAATGTGCCGCTTCACAAAAGATGCCTTGCATCGCCTATGTAGAGAAAACTTGCGTCATCCATCGCGGGGTCTTGACATTGTTTGTTTTTTTGTGTTTGGAATAATTCGATGTCCAAATTACTCATCGTAATTTATTTCAAGTGCCATTGCGCTTTTGCTGGAATATTCCAGTGTAAAAAATGTGCGGCTTCTCCCACGGACACAAGCACACTCATATATGAATGCATACTTTATCATACCGCCACATAACACTTCAGAAAGAAGCTAGATACCTCCCAGACTGATGATTCAGATAAACATAAGTTTATAAATAGTTCTAACATCCATAAATTTATACTTATGCGGGTTTTAAAATTATATTTAGCTAGAAAACACACGTTGCCAACCGGCATTCAAAGTACGGGCACGTGTGTGTTAGTGAGCGGGTAAAACGAACACATACAAAACCGTTTTTGACGCAATAGTCGTCTCTTTTTCACGCATTGCACGAATCACCCTCCAAAATGACCTGGCAGCGTGGTTTTTAGGTAGTGTGTGTGCGCGTGTGTTTGCGTTTTTAGCATTCCAGAATTTTCGTCTTTGTCCATGCGGTTTCTTTTATTTTTTTTTGCGCAGTTCGCAGAAAAACGAAGGCAGCTGTCGGCCGCCATTATTTATAACTCTCTCGGATCCGATCCGGCATTGATCTTGCCGTTTTGATGAAAAAACTCCCGATCGCAGCATCATTAGTCATAGCTCGTCGATTACCAATTTCGGCTACCCGTTTTTAGGAAACATGCGGCGTAAATGGCTCGATAATAACGAAACGCTGGGTGTATTATGCGAAATAAGATGGCGTTTTAACTAGGAAACACACTTTGCCTTGGTCGTTTAGAAAACGCATTAAACAACCCCTAAACTTTACAGAAAAAAACTGCAGATTTATCGATTTTTAGTAATGTTAAGTCGCTTTGAATTTTTTGAACTTTGAAGTGCTGTGCTATATTAAATATTAATTAATAAATATGGTCAAAAATTATGTATATAATCTTTTAAGCGATTTTTATAATTTCTCTTTCTCTGTACTTGTTATTGTTAAACATATGTAATTCCCAACGCAGCTGTCATATATTTCCCATCGATCGAAAAAGCAAAGCAATTTCAATATCACTTTTCTTGACAAATTTTACATTGAATTGAGCTTGTTTTTTTATTTTTTTTTATATAAAAATATAAGTATTTAACTAAAAGTGTATTCCCGTTATTCTTTATAGATGTCTAAAGCTCCTGCTGTTGGTATTGATTTGGGCACCACCTACTCGTGCGTGGGCGTGTTCCAGCATGGCAAGGTCGAGATCATCGCCAACGACCAGGGTAATCGTACCACTCCATCCTATGTTGCCTTCACCGATACGGAGCGTCTGATCGGTGACGCCGCCAAGAACCAGGTGGCGATGAACCCGACCCAGACGATCTTCGATGCCAAGCGCCTGATTGGTCGCAAGTTTGAAGACTCCGCTGTGCAGTCCGACATGAAGCACTGGCCCTTCGAGGTGGTCAGCGCTGACGGCAAGCCCAAGATCGAGGTGACCTACAAGGACGAGAAGAAGACCTTCTTCCCCGAGGAGATCTCCTCGATGGTGCTCACCAAGATGAAGGAGACTGCCGAGGCCTATCTGGGCAAGACCGTGACCAACGCAGTCATCACCGTGCCGGCCTACTTTAACGACTCTCAGCGTCAGGCTACCAAGGACGCCGGCACTATCGCTGGTCTGAACGTGCTGCGTATCATCAACGAGCCCACTGCCGCGGCTATCGCCTACGGTCTGGACAAGAAGGCCGTTGGAGAGCGCAACGTGCTCATCTTCGATCTGGGCGGCGGCACCTTCGATGTGTCCATCCTGTCGATCGATGACGGCATCTTCGAGGTCAAGTCTACAGCCGGAGACACGCATCTGGGTGGTGAGGACTTCGACAACCGTCTGGTCACCCACTTCGTGCAGGAGTTCAAGCGCAAGCACAAGAAGGACCTGACCACCAACAAGCGCGCCCTGCGTCGTCTGCGCACCGCCTGCGAGCGTGCAAAGCGTACTCTCTCTTCCTCCACCCAGGCTAGCATTGAGATCGACTCGCTGTTCGAGGGCACCGACTTCTACACCTCGATCACCCGTGCCCGTTTCGAGGAGCTGAACGCCGATCTGTTCCGCAGCACCATGGACCCCGTGGAAAAGGCTCTGCGTGACGCCAAGCTGGACAAGTCGGTCATTCACGACATTGTGCTGGTCGGTGGCTCTACCCGTATCCCCAAGGTACAGCGCCTGCTGCAAGATCTGTTCAACGGCAAGGAGCTGAACAAGTCCATCAACCCCGATGAGGCTGTGGCCTACGGCGCTGCCGTCCAGGCCGCCATTCTGCACGGCGACAAGTCGCAGGAGGTGCAGGATCTGCTGCTGCTCGATGTGACCCCGCTGTCGCTGGGTATCGAAACCGCCGGCGGTGTGATGAGCGTGCTGATCAAGCGCAACACCACCATCCCGACCAAGCAGACCCAGACTTTTACCACCTATTCGGACAACCAGCCCGGAGTGCTCATCCAGGTGTACGAGGGCGAGCGCGCCATGACCAAGGACAACAACCTGCTCGGAAAGTTCGAGCTGTCGGGCATCCCTCCCGCACCCCGTGGCGTGCCCCAGATCGAGGTGACCTTCGATATCGACGCCAACGGCATCCTCAACGTTACTGCCCTGGAGCGTTCGACCAATAAGGAGAACAAGATCACCATCACCAACGACAAGGGCCGTCTCTCCAAGGAGGACATCGAGCGCATGGTCAACGAAGCCGAGAAGTACCGCAACGAGGATGAGAAGCAGAAGGAGACCATCGCCGCCAAGAACGGTCTTGAGTCGTACTGCTTCAACATGAAGGCCACCCTCGACGAGGACAACCTGAAGACCAAGATCGCTGACTCCGACCGCACCACCATCCTGGACAAGTGCAACGAGACCATCAAGTGGCTGGATGCCAACCAGCTGGCTGATAAGGAGGAGTACGAGCACCGTCAGAAGGAACTGGAGGGTGTGTGCAACCCGATCATCACCAAGCTGTACCAGAGCGCCGGTGGTGCTCCTGGAGGTATGCCCGGTATGCCTGGTGGTCCCGGAGGCATGCCCGGAGCTGCTGGAGCCGCTGGCGCTGCCGGAGCCGGCGGTGCCGGCCCCACCATCGAGGAGGTCGACTAATCCATTCACCCTCAAACGCAACCATACAGTAATAGTTCTTCAAACTAAATACCAACAAAACAGTAGAAGAGTTACTTAAAAAATACTTGGATTCTAAATTAGAAACTCTTTAAACATCAAACAAAACTAAACACCCTCAGGTCCAAACGGGACGAACAACATCTCTTCTCCCCGAGGATCATTTATATAAATTATAATTTCATACTAGAACAAAACCAAACACACTGCTCCATAATAATATATATTATATTATTGTCATCGATCGTTCATCCAAACAATATTTGCTGGTACTTGAATTCAATAAATTAATTTGAGAATTGCAAAGCTGGTGTTTTATTAATAAATTAGCGATCTAAGTAACATCTTCTGGTCGTAATATAATAATTTGTTCGATATCTCGGACAACAGTTTTATCTTATCTCGGTAATACGTTTGAGCCTATATAAACAAACGCAGACGATGTGTGCAAGCGCACATGTGTGTATCTGATAAAGAAAGAATGTACATTTTTTTTCTAGAATATAATTTACTTTGTTCGTTATCATCAGGGCTAGAAAGTTGTTTTTATACTCTTGCAGATGGTATTATAATTTTGGTCAAAAGTGTGCAACGCAGTGAAGGAGACATCTCCGACCCTATAAAGTAGATAAAGATTTATGCATGTTCGTCTGTCCGTCTGTCTGTTTCTACGCGAACTAGTCTCAGTTTTAAGAATATCGAATTGAAACTTTGCAGTATATATGTAAGTCGGAACGGCTAGGATCGGCCGACTATATCCTATATCCGCCATATAACTGAATAAACGGAAATGCCATAACATTGGTGTTTGTAAAGTTAGGAAGTTTGATTTTCTATGAGTATTAAAAAAGCATCATATGAATAATTTTGGAGGATATAATTTACAGAATATTCTGCAAGGGTATATCAACGTCGGCTCCGCCCGAAGTTAGCTTTCCTTTCTTGATATATCTTCAGAAGAACCTCAGAAGAAACATTTTTGCTTCTTTTTTCTATTTATTCGGTTACTGCAAGTAATAAGATTTTTTTGTTTTAGACAAAGCATGTTGTATTTCTAAATGATATAAATATGATATTATTTTCTGAAAAAAATATTATATTTTGCTTAATTAAAAACAAAACTATAAACTATAAATCCCTGATGGGAAAAGCCAATTCCGTTGTTGCTTGCCGCTCGGTTTTAGTTTTTCCAGGTACCTTTAAAATGAAAATTGCATGAAATAATAAAATAAGCATATTATAAAGCTGGGAACAGTAAAGTTAATAAGATTCTAAAATTAATATTGTTTTTTTTTAGCTTTAATTTACATTTAAGAATATCTTTTAAAAATTTCCATGTGTAAGTAAATTGCAGACAAGGTTTAATGGATCTAAATTAATGCAACCGTCTTTATCTTTTGTTTAACGATTGGTCACCTTTAACTTACGTAAATTAAAGTCTAGATTTTTTCGTTAAGAGTTTAACTGACGTGTTATTACAGATATTTCTAGAGATATTTATAAGCAACGTGTGCAACCGAATTTCATCAGATTTCATTGTTGTCATAGTGCTTTGGAATCTATAAATATGTGTGACTAATACAATGCCTTTAGTAAGGTTTAATCCACCCAGGCGAAGTTTGGGTCCTTCTCCAACTTGGGAACCTGGCCGATTACGGGTAGCTCGCTGTTGTTGGGTCTGTACAGGCCACCGCTGATGCTCTTCCGGGCAGGGAGTCGTCGACTGAAGACGTTTCCCGCCGTCCTCGGCTTGAAGGTGATGTCCGCGTGCGACTGACCGGCGTCCATTTTCTGGTTAGCCCGAGGAGCACTCACCTGCTCCAGGTAGGATTGCCACTGCTGTAGCTTGTCCTCCGCGGCTCTCAACTGATCGAGGCTGCGCTCGTGTCCAGGATTGATACCGATGGGCTGGATGCCGGCGATGTTCTTGAGATCCACCTTGATGGGCGCCAAGGCCGAAATAGCGCGCGACAATCCAATTTGTGAGTGACGAATCCGGTGCTCGGTAAGATCGGCGCCCAGCAACTCCTCGTGCGGATCCATGCGTATGGGTATGATCTTGTTGATCACATACAGCAACAGGAAGGTGGAGCAGATGCCCCAACAGACGAGACAGAATGCCGAGAGCGTTTGGATCCCCAGCAGATACCAGCCGCCGCCCTTGAACAATCCGCTGCGTCCATTGGTCGTGTCCAGCGGAATGGGATTGTCGGCAAAGAGACCCACTGCAATTACCCCCCAGATGCCGCATACTCCATGCACGGCGCTGGCGCCCACCGGGTCATCCACGCCCATGCGATCGAACAGCGGCATGGCCAGGACGCAGAAAAGTGAGCCGATCGCTCCGATCACCAGGGCTTCCCAGGCGCGGTACAGGAAACAACCGGCGGTAATGGACACCAGAGAGCCCAGTACCCCGTTGATGAGGTCCATAATGTCCATGCCCCCGCCATGGCGCCAAAAGGAGTATCTGTGAGGGGGCAATAAACTTATTAAAAGTAAAAGTAAGTCCATGCATATGCAGTTCTGATTAGTTCTTCTATAAATATTTTGTTTTTAGTAATGATAGTTGATAGTTTTGACCAAGCCTTTGACACCTTAGTTATGAGAAGATCACGAGACATTTGTAAAGCATGAAAAGCTTATTGTAAATAAAGTTTAGATATGGTCCAAATTAGTAATCATGAAGAGCTGGAACTTACATGGAGCTGGTGAATCCGCCGCCGAAGGATCCCATCATGGTCATTACTGCAGCTCGGGCCGCATACTGCCACTTGGCTCCGCTCACTCCGTAGGTGCTGCCCGAGTTGAAGGCCAGCCAGCCCCACCAGAGGACGAACAGACCCATGCAGGCATTGACGGGATTGCCCAGTGGCAGCGGATCGTAGCCCTCGGAGTAGCGACCTAGTCGTGGACCGAGCATGGCTGCTGAGGCAAAGGCGGAGGCGCCTCCAATCAAATGCACTGGTCCGCTACCCGCAATGTCCACGGCGCCCAGTTTGTTGAGGAATCCGTGCTCGCCCCAAACCCAGCCAGCGGGAATGCAGTACACAGCGGTGTTTAAGAACGAGAATAGGCAGTAGGCCTTGAAATTGCACCTGGAATTTCAAACATTATGAATACAAGTAACTGCTCGATGATAACACTACCCAACTTAAAACATGATGTTGAAGTGAATTTAAAATAACAAACCTAATGTCCAAAATTAAAGACTGACATTAAAAAAAATTATCTGAAAATCGTATTTATGTCATATTAAGTTAATGCTTAACCAACGAATTATTATTTAAGCAAATAGTTTCTAATAAAAAAGTACAATATCAGAAAAATTGTTAAATGAGTATTTGTTGGTGTATTTTAGTTTATATTGTATGCAGCCAAAATAGATTAAGAAGTGGAACAAAAGGCATTATTGAAGGCATATATCCTTTTCAGAAAGTATTGAATTCTGTATGGAGTTCTAGATGGTAGCAAGTACCCACCGTTCTGCCATGGCACCGCTGACAATCGTTGTGGCCGTGGTGGCGAACGACAATTGGAACAGGAAGGCCGCGAAGATCTGGCCCATGAGGGCATCGCCCACTGGCGGATCCAGTAGAAAGTCCCCAATGGCGATGAAGGGATTCGAGAGTGGTCCCCGTCCGAAGCTCATTCCGTAGCCGAACAGCCAGTAGGTGAAGCCGCCCAGGACGATGTCGATCACGTTCTTCATCATGATGTTTACCTCGTTCTTGATACTCACACAGCCGGATTCCAGCATTCCGAACCCGGTTTGCATGGTGAAGATGATAAAGGAGGAGGTCAGCACCCAGTTCGTGTCCTCCACAGAGAGGTCATAGAGTCCGGGGATAACATAGTTGCTGTGATTCCTCGGGACACCTTTTGCGCCCATTGCGGCCGTGGTGTTATCCATGTCCGTTCAGTTTGTCCAGCGATAGGCCACTGCCAAAATAGATAGAAAATCCGACTGCGAATGAAAGTTGCAAATTACCCGCATTTGATTTAAATGCGACTTAATCGCCATTCAGCAATCATAGATTATTCCCTGTTCGTGTTTTTTGCGCACCCACTAATCTGTTGTTGTTGCTATAAGGCCCTTTAAGGTTTAAACTTGAGACTGGTTTGCATGCCGAGTGCATTTTACAAAATTAATGAGCGTATTTCGCGTGAATTGAATTTAACTCACAGATGCGCTTAGAATGCGTCAATAAATTTCAATTCAATTTCAACCTTGCGAAGGTTTAGTTGGTCAGGGGTATAACTATTTTTCGCAGACAAACTAGATTAATGTGATTTAAATAATTCATAATAACAAAAGGATTACAATATCAAATAATTCTGAAAAGTCACCTTTATAAGTTTTCTCCGCTCTAATCCCATTTTATGGAGGAAACGTTCAAGTAATTCCGGATAATAGTTTGTTTCTGATGTAACCATTTGTATCCTAAGAACTATAATCAATTACACCTGTTAGTTATTAAATGTCATTAGTGTTTCTTCTTACCAAAGTATATAAATATATTCCAAGAATAGACCCCATAATTATTATTAAATTTCCTGCCACCCTTGAAAAGCAACAAGTTGGCTCGACGTCAGCTGGTAATATGTTTTGGCACCAAAGGTGTTGACATGGCAACTTTTAGCCAGCGAGGTTTCCAGGCTCATTCGGACACCTTCATCGGTCAGTATTGATTCAACATTTTCCCGTGCATGGTGTTTGATATACTAAAATGACGACTGCGAGTTTACCCAGGGTTCCCGAGGGTCTGCGGGATCTGATGAAGGTGTACACCAAGGAAGTGTTACGTGAAAAGCCGGCTGACTTGTATGGGTTTTCGGCCAACTTTTTCGACGTGATTGTTGGTGAAAAATCACACCAAGTGGTGCGAAAATACGAGCCAGTGCAAACTTATGAAACCATCATGAAAAATCGAGTGCGACAGCAGGTGCCGCTGTCCCTTGTGTTCAATATAATCCCAGAAAAACTGACCGATCTAATCAAACAATTTATAAAGGCAGTTCTAAGGGAGAAACCGGAAAATATATACATATTCGCGCAGGAGTACTTTCAAAGGATGTCCAAGGAAAAGTCGGGGCGAATTGAGTACACCAAGTATTCGACGTACGAAAAGTCATTAAAGGACAAAGAAAACGTAACTCCTGTATCGAAGGTAACCTGTGAGTGTGGGCGTATACTAAGTGCGAAAACCAAGGATGTGGAAAACACGGCATCCGCATATACAGATACCAAATTAGCTGAGGCTGATCAGAGCACATTCTCGAGCAGTATTTCCTATTTGCAATCAGTCGTCATTATTCAGAGACATTTTCGACGATATCTAAAGCAGCGGAATCTAGGTCGGGAAAAGGATAAATGCAACAGCGTGGAATACGTGGCAGCAATTCTCCTTATTCAAAGGCAGGTTCGTCGCCTTTTGGCCAAGAAGCGAGTAGAAGAACTCAAAAATTCACGTGACGCCCGAAAACTTAATTCTAAATTTAACGCTGCCGACTATATGAAAGCCGTTGTCGTCATTCAGCGTCATTATCGCATATATTTGAAAAGGAAGCAGGAGCAAAATCGATTGAAAAATGGCGCAGTATCCTTAGCAACAGCCGCCATTATAATCCAGAGAGCCTTCAGGAGGATGGTGGCGCTGCACAGGGCCAAAAGAAGCGCATCATCGGCAGCAGATCAAGCCGAGGAACTCAACGACAATGCTTCCGAGACCGGCTCCTACACATCCGTCTCCACCGCGCTTCTCTCAACGGAATCCACCGAGCTGGGAATCGCAAACTTCGAGGAACGAGTCCATCAGAAAATAATTCATGAGGACGAGGAAGTGGATAACGATAACGTTGATATCGGCCTTGGGAAGGAGTTCGAAGAACCCATTAAAGGCGCAGAAAAATCGATGCAACTAAAGAAAAGCGGTAATTATCTTTGCTAGTGTGTTCTGATTATTCTTTTCGTATTTTAATTTGAGACATTTATACATTTTGCAGAAATTCTTAGTGGTGTTTTAATTGAAAATATGATTTACAAGCCTAACTTGGAAAACGTGAAGGACTTTAATAACAAATCAACAGATTCGGAAGTAGAAGCAAAGGCCCCTGCAGAACTGGAAAATATTAAGGATTTTATTAGCGAATCAAAAGATTTAGAAGTGGATGCAGAGATTCCCGCAGATTCGGACATTGAAGCTGACAAAAATAGTGCTAGCCAAGATCAAGAACCTAAAATTAATAGTAATACAGCCAGCCTAGATTTTGAATCAGCAGCTCAAATCGAACTTAAAGCTAAATATGACCAAGAAGAACTCGAGTTGGCTAAAGAAGCTGAACTAAAAACTATAAAAGCCAGCTTGGATATCGAATCGGAAACTCAAGATGACCTTGAAGATAAGGCCTCTGATCTGGAAACGAAATATGTTGCTGAAACTAAACCTAAAAACGAAGATATTGTTGAGCAAGAAGGTGGCGAATTTAAAGATCCTAACTTCGCTAAAGAAATTGAGAAAAAAGAAAATGAAGCAATGAAACATATTTCGAAAACAGTGGAAGATTCTTCCGATGAATTGGGGGAAGGGCAAAACGAGAAAGAAATTATGCCACAAAAAATTGAAGATTCTGAAAGCGAATTACCAGAAATAGCAGTTAAAGCCGAAGTTACCCCATCTGTTTCGATAGAAATAGAACATGTAATAGATATTGTAGAAGATTCCATATCAACTCATAACGATGCTAATGGTATGTAAATTTAATCAAATTAAAAATCATAATTGAACCTCCTTTTTAAACAGTTGATTTGGTAAGGGATTTAAGTGGCATCGACCCTGTGGCAGATGAGTTGAATAGTGAACCCACTGTACAAAAAGGTAGCTTCAAGACGGTTTTGGACAATCAGAATGTCGAACTTCGTGAGCAAGGTATTCAAAATAACAAATTTTATAATTAATAATTTTCTAAAATATTTATTCTAAAATCTCCTTCAGAAACTATAAATGAAAATAATGTTAAAGTATCCTCAGACCCTCTAACCTCAATCAAAAATGAGAAATCTATTATGTTAGCTGAAAATGATTCTTTGAGTGAACATGAAAAAAAACCTTTTCCAAAGTCTAGAGAAAAGAGAAGTACTGAAGACAAAGAAATCGATCTGTCAAATTCGGAAAGTCATGAGTCATCGATAAAAGGAGATTTTGATATCTTAAATGAAAGTGATGCAATCTTGAAGCCAATTATTCAGGATGAATCCGAGATAAGTAACGACAAAGCGTTGGGCGAATCATCGGAAAATATTCTAGCAACGAAAGATATTCCCGGAACAGAAAATGAATCTATCTCGGGAAGCACTGAAACTGTTACAAATAATGTAGGAGAACCTTTGGAGGAAGTGGTCAAGCCAACGATTGAAGAATTCATTGAAGATTCACAAATTGGTAGGATAAATTGTGACTTAAAGAGGTTCTCAGTTTTTTATTTAATCTCTTTTTTTAGGTGATGCGATCAACGATTGCAAGGAAACAATTTTAAAAAGCATAGATATTTTGAATAATAAGTCTCAAATTGAAAATGAACTTCTTAATCCCGACATTACAAATATCGAAGAGGCTTCCGATTTGTCAAGTATGTATTCAATTTTTTTTATTTATTAAAAATAAAATACTTTACAAAACAAAAACAGAGACTGAGCTGGAAAATGACTTAAAAGCCAAGAAAGGGGAGGTGGAAATTTTAGTGGAACCCGAAACTTATAAAATGGGTCAGAATATTGAAAAAAGCTTGGAGAAATCGGACCATTTACTTGGTAAGGAAAATAATGATATTAGTTCCACTTCATTAATAAGATTTGTTAATCCAGAAAAAATCAAGGCAGATAATTCATCAGATGAAAAAGAAATTTTACAGAGTGAAATTAGAAAACTTTCGAATCAAGAAACATTACCAATAGGATCCGAAAGTTTAGAAGCTGAAAATATTTCTCCAGTTGAACGCGACATTTTCATTACAAACAATTCTGAAGAACCCAAGGCTGAATTCCATAATTTTGGGGTTTTTATAGAAGGGACGGCAGAAAAAGACAAAAATAATAGAACTGATACTCCAAATCCATCAGAATGTAATAGTAAGCAACAAAAAAAATGGCGAAATAATACAAATACTAACAATTAAAACATATATTTATTAAACTTTGCATGTCTTTTTATAGATGAGGCCGCCATTACAGACATAAATGAAAGTATGGGAGAAATTATAGTTCCAATCAGTAAGTAATTATTTTCCATTAATTTTTATTTATTTTACAATTTATCAGTTTCAGATACCGTCATCGTGGACGATTCTTTAATAACATCATTGGAACACGAATTTAAAGGGTCAATGAAAAATGGTTCTGGTAAGTTTACTGCAATTAAATACCCAGTTGAATATTAAATTTTTGTTTAATGGTATTTTTAACCCTGTTGTATTTGATTTAAAATTCAGAGGGATCTGACACCCAAACAGAAAATATTGAAGACAATAAAGAATCTAAAATTTCCAACGCGAGTGAGCCCGAACATAGTACAAAAAACAGTATTGATGACACTATCATTGTCAATAGTAAGTAATACTCCTTATTTATTTAATAAAAAGTTGCTAATGATTTAAAAATTCTAGCTAAATTTCCAACTGAGGTATCAACGATTTCAGGAGCTCAAGATGAAACTTTACCAATTAATCCTGAAACAATGCTCCTTAAAGACAATAAACCAGTCGTTGAATCTACCGAAGTGGATAACATTTCAAATGAAGGATCAAAAAGCTTAGAACATGAAGTTAATGTATCAGATACAAAAACTTTACCAATCAAACCCGCGTCTGAGCAAGTTGCAGATAGTAAATTAGAGCACAAATCTACAAAACTAGATAGTTATTGTCCTCAACTCACAGAAGGTATTTTATTTTAAAACTTAATTGACTTTTACGGGTGATCTAAACTTTTATTTTTTCTCAAATAAATGACCAGAGACAAATAACAAAAGTAACACATTTAATGATGAAAAGTCTGAAACTACGGGTAAGTGCTAAGAAAGATGTATAAGTTTAAACAATTCACTAATTATATGTATTAATAGAAAAAGTATTGCCAACTTCAGATGGAAAAAAACATTCCAGTGAATTAGTGGACAGTCATAAAAACAGCAAAGAAGATATTGAAACACAGCCTAATGATAGAGAAATGTCTATTATAAACACTGTCATGGCTGTTAGTAAGTATACATATTTATTTAAAATCTAAGCTATAATATTAAAAACTTTTTCATTCCAGTGGAGCTATCTGATAAAAATGAGAGTGCTTCACAAGAGTTTGAGGACAAAGAGGTTGCCGTTCCAGATGATGAAGATAGTAAGTTTACATTAAATATATACATAATTTTATCAAAATCATGTTTTTAATTTTTTGTCTTTTCCCGTAGCTCTAGCAGTTAAAAACAAAGAATCTGATTCCAAAATTGAACCAACTCTTGAAATACTTGAAGATATGGATAGCGAAGAAATGCTGGATAAAACAAGTTAGTAGTTTGTTTATTAATTAAAGTACAAATGTTTAACTCATCCTTAGAACCAGAGTCTGCTTTGGAAATAAAGAAACCAGATGAAGGTCCCACAGCCGCCCCTCTTGAAGATAAGTCTTCAGATCCGGAAACCAAACCTATTGCAACCGAGTCTTTCCATGTGGAGAAAAAAGATGATTCCACAGATTTGGAAAGTAGCTCTGCCGCGGTGGAGGATAAATATAGTAAGTTTAAAACTAAAATTATTGGTTCTTTAAACTGTATTATTGTATCATAGCTGGAGAATCCAAACCAAAAAGCGATTCACTGGCTGCCTCAACTTCTGAAGTAATTACTGGTAAGAAATCAGAATCGAAAACCTCTTAAATTTGTTTTTAAATTAGCAGAAAAACTCTTCATTGCTTGTATCTAATCAATTAATTGGCACCCAAAATTTACCTACTAACCATATTGAGATCGAAAAGAACACCAAGAAGTTGTCTAGCCCTAGTGTAAAAGATAAAGATATTGGCACCTTTACGTCGGGGCGTCTTGTTCCCACACCCATAGCTGAACTGCAGCTCAAGTCATTCAAAACTCCCAACGACGATGGCGCCTGGTATGATATTTATATGGAGCCCAAGGTGACTTCTGAGAAGGATTCGGATAAAACTCCATCCCCCATTCAAATTGGCCAACCTGATATAGGAAAACCCTCATCTTCAGTTGAAGACGAACCTGCTATTGCCGCAGAAAAAAGTCCGAGTTATTACACACCCAAAGAAATCGTCGAAGCCGTTGTACCAAAAGCTAAGAACTCAGTTTCTTTTTTTATTTCATTCGACTCGGATGATGGAAAACCCAAATACAAAATACCAAAAAAGTTTCGGGATCAACCAAAAAAAGATACTATGACAGAAATTATAAAAAACGACGATATTCAATCGGAATATGAAGTTGATTCAAACGACGAGGAAATTGAAGTCATTGAAGTCTCGGAGGGCGATCCCGAATACCAACAGATGGGAGGAACCAAACTACAAACCATATTGGAGCTTGACAATGAAAATGAGCAGCCTACAGAACTCAGCAACCAAAACTCTGCTTTAGAGCCAGAACAGGAAGATTCGTCAACAAGAAATATTAATAAAGTCGAAAGTAAGATGGGAAAAGTTAATTCAGAAAATATATCTGTAATAGGCAATGAAAAGCCATCAAGACAGTCCACAAAAAGTGATATTGAGCGTTATGAATTGGCCTATAATACAGACATATCAAGAATTACAAGGTCTGTGCAGATCATCGAAAGAGCTTACAAACGTTTTACAAATAAACGTTCTTTGAATAGTGAACCACACCATGAATCTGAATTTGCTAAGCAAAACAGAGCAGCTAAAATAATACAAAAGTGGGTTCGGAAATCTTTAAGGAAAAGGCCCTTGCAAGTTTCCTCAGACATTTCCCAGAAATCAAAAGAAAGTCTTGCTGCAAGGAAAATTCAAAGGGCTTTTCGAAGATATGTAGAGAAAACAGCAGAAAGAAAATCAGCAAGTAAACATTTTACAAAGAAAGAGGAAACTGCTGCACTCGTAATTCAAAAGGCAATTAGGCTATATTTGCAGAGAAACTATGTCGAACCTTACAAAACGCAATATTCAGATAAAACAGAATTTCAGCAAAATCAAGCTGCCGAAAAAATTCAAAGAGCTTACAGAAGGTATCTTAAATTAGTCGATAAGCCAGAGAAGACAGGTGAAGAATTAAGAAAGGTCGATAATCCAGTGGACGATATTTCCACCCCGATTCATTTGTTAAAACCATCCGAGGAAAAAGAAATCGTAGTTTACAAATCTGAAGAACTACAAAATATTGAGAAACCTTTAAAAGCTAGTTTAATCTCAAGTCAGTATCTTAAATCTACCGATAATCCTAACATTATGAAAGAATTACAGACAGAAGAACTTCAAGAGGAAGAAAAAGCTGCGGAAACGATTTCAAATCAAATTCAGAAATCAAATTTAGCTGACGAACCTAAAATGATAAATGAAGTGAAGGCGAATGAATTACGAGAACTGGAGAAGCCCTTAAAAGACTTTGATAATCCTTTAAAAGTTAGATTAAGCTCAACTCAGAATCAAAAAGCCTGCGATCATTCGGTATTTATGAAAGAATCTCATACAGAAGAACTACAAGAAGTAGAGAAAGCTGCGGAAACTATTTCCAATCAATTTCTGAGTTCAAATTTAGGCGACGAACCGAAAATTATAAAAGAAGTGAAAGACAGCGAATTAAGAGAATTAGATAATCCTTCGAAAGACACTCTTTTGTCAAGTTCCTCTGATGGACCAGAAATTATTACAGAAGTGCAGTCTATGGAACTAGAGAATTCTTTGAAATATAGCTCTAGTTCAAATCTTACGTCAAAGGCAGCCGAAGAACCTGAAATCATTAATGAGTTTCATTCTGAAGACCTACTGGAAAATAAGAATCTTGCAGAGGCTAATTCAAGTCAAATTCACACTCCGGACCAACCAAAAGAAACATTGTCAGATGAACACATCGAATTAAAACATTCTATGAATGATAATTCTAGTCCAATTCTTATGATAAAAGTAGCCGATGATCGTGAAATCGTTAATGAACTTGATTCTGAAGTCGTACAGGAAAATGAGAATCTTGCAGAAGCTAATTCAATTCCGAAATTGCTAGACCAACCAAAAGAAACATTGTCAGATGAACTCATCGAATTAAAAGATTCTCTGAAAGATAATTCAGCCGAAGAACCTGAAATCATTAATGAACTGCATTCTGAAAAACTACAGGAAACTGAGAATCTTGCAGAAGCTAATTCAAGTCCAATTCACACTCCGAAATTGGCGGACCAATTAAAAGAAACAATGTCAGATGAACTCATCGAATTAAAACATTCTAGGAAAGATAATTCTAGTCCAATTCTTATGTTAAAAGCAGCCGATGAACCAGAAATTATTAATGAACTGCAATCTGATAACCTACAAGAAAATGACAATCTTGCAGAAGCTAATTCAAGTCCAATTCACTCTTTTAAAATAGCCGACAGTACACAAAAACTAAAGGATTTACAGATGGAAGAATTCCAAGAGTTAGATAAACATGCAGAAGCAAATTCAAATCGAGTTCAAGATAGACCCTTATTCATAATGGAATTGGACTCAGATGAACTCCAAGCAGTAAATAGTCATGCTGAAACTAACTCAAGTTTAATTTATTCATCAAAGGATGAACCTGATGAAAAGTCTATTGCAGCTTCTATAATTCAAAAAGCTTTTAGACTATATATGGAACGAAAAAAACTTGAAAATTTCGATGAGACCTCCTTTGATTCGCTTACCAGCTCGCGAATAACGGCCATTGAAACATCCAATTACCAAACTGCTGGAACTCCATTAGAAAGTTTGGTTCAGGAACCCACCGATGAGCCAGTCGAAGATGCGTCGAAGGGCAGCCAGAAGTCAGAGTGGTTTGTGGGATCAACTCGCATAATACCTAGCCAGGGAGTCGTCGAAGAACATCTTGGGGTTAAAACCGATCCGGATCCAGCTGCAATCACAAGTAAAACTGAGCTCAACACCAGCACGCAAGTAGAATCAGTTGAAACAGTAGATAGAACGCATGGCTCGCTTGAATCCAAATTAACATCTGGTATTAGCAGTTCCAAAATCGATGAGAGTGTAGACAGTGCATCTGAAAAGGATAATGCAGTCTCTTCTGGTTTAGCAGGTTTAACAAAGTCATCTGAAGCTGGACTTGGTTCAGGGGAGGATCCACTACTATCGCAATCGGATTTCGGTGGTATCGTACATTGTAAGTTTGTGATATGGACTTGCCTTTAAATACTTCTAATAAATATTTCTGCATTCAGCTCTAGATATTGCTTCAACTCAAGAACTGGTTAATAATTTTTTGGAAAATGAGATTGAGTACTCATCTAAGCAGGGACCCTTCATACCTCAGGAAGTTATAGAGGAACCTTGTGTAAAGAAATCTGCTTCACTGGTTAATCTTTCCGAAGGTGAATCGGAGCCAGATCTTGTTAGTCAGAAAGCTGAAAATACAGATTCTTCAGCATCTGAAAATACGGGCTTAGACACACTATCTGCGGATACAATCGACAAGGCGACCGTCAAGTTGTCCAAGCCAGAGGAAGTGATTGAAAAAATGTCGCAGCTTAGAGACTCCAAGTCCCACGACAGGCTTGCTTCGGCAGATCCCAGTTTCGATGAATCCGTAGTGCGACCCATGAGTTCCCTGCAGGAACAGTACAGCCTGGACATCGAGGATGGCGATATTATCGTATACAATCGACTGCAGCGGGATGAAACCCGGGAAAGCTCTGCCCAGAGCGACTCCGTGGTCTTCGGTGAGGCAGAAGCTGAAAAAATCCAAGACAAGGGTCTGCTCAATGAGGAAGAATCCGGAAGAGTGCACCTAATGCGGCATTATACGATCGCTGGAGATGATCCACGGGGTTTGTTTAGATCGGTGACTATTGATGATGCTCTTAGTTATGTCGAAGTGGGAGGCAAAGATATGGGCATCAACAGCACCAATAGTTTCTGTTTGGACGATGAGACCTCGGAGAACATACGCAAGAAGATGATGGCTTACTCGTTATCTGAAACGGATTCCGATTACTTTGATCCGAGGAAGACCAGCAAGGAGGACTTTGACGTAGACACGGCCATGGCAGATGACATGGGGACATCCACCGAAACGGAATCCACCATTGTTTCGGCGGCCACCAAAATTCAGGCTGGAGCTCGTGGCTTCCTCACCAGACGAAGATTGCGTAGGGCAAGTGCTGGGACAAAGTCCTCCACTTTGGATACCAAGGCGTCATTCGGCAACGATGCCATTAGCGAGTCCCTGGAAAGATTCATCGAGGAGGAGGCGGCGAAAAAGATACAGGCCGCATACCGTATGCACACCAGGAAACGTAAGGTTCACAATAGAAAAATGGAAGGCATCAGCTTGGAGAGCAATCTGGCTGCCAGACGTCAAAAGTTGCAGCGTGGGGATGCGCTTCGAAATGACTCTACACCTGATGAAGAAAATAGTGTGATTGCCAGTGGAGTACAAGCACAAAAAAGCTCTAAACTGATGAAAAGCAAAACAGTTGGTAAGTGGGTTTTTGTTTGATAGATCCAGTAAATATGATTTGCAATTTTTAAAATGCTCGTTTATTTTTGGTGTCACATAAATCTTTATTACCATACACGGTGTCTGAAAGTATGCAATAATATATTTTGTAAGATAAACCTTTTCAAAACGGAAGTCAAATGTTTAACTTCCCATTTCCCAATTCAAAAAAACTTGGTTTTTCGAAGCATATTTTTTAAATATGTTTTATCTTTTTATACCCGTTACTCGTAGAGTAAAAGGGTATATTGTATTCGTGCAAAAGTATGTAACAGGTAGAAGGAAGCGTTTCCGACCCTATAAAGTATATATATTCTTGTTCAGGATCACTAGCCGAGTCGATCTAGCCATGTCCGTCTGTCCGTCTGTCCGTCTGTCCGTCCGTATGAACGCTGAGATCTCGGAAACTATAAAAGCTAGAAGATTGGCATTTTGCATGCAGATTTTAGGAGTTCCTACGCAGCGCAAGTTTGTTTCAAACAGGTGCCACGCCCCCTTTAACGCCCACAATCGCTTATATACGATTTTATTTAAATATAAATTTAAATATTTCGGAAAAGTAAAAATGCAGTTTTATTGTGTTTATCAATACCTATCGAAATGTAGAAGAAATTTTTCAAATCGGACCATTCGTTTAAAAGTTATGCGTGATCAAAGTTTCTATCTTTATCTCCCTCGCACTCCTTTTACCTGAGTAACGGGTATCTGATAGTCGGGGCACCCGACTATAGCGTTCTCTCTTGTTTAAAACTATAAATCAGAGTTTATTCAAGTTTATTTTATCTTCAGGTGACCCAAAACTGAAAGCGGACACGGAACTAAAGTGGTTAAAAATGAGGCAGAACTCGATGCCCGTTCAAATTGATTGCGAAGTTTTCAGAGTTATCCCCAAGCATATGCGAAAACGTATAAAAAGCGCCGAGGCAAACAAAAGGAAATAAAACAAACAATTCTATAAGTCTAACGCTGAACTATATCTAAATAAAATATATATCTAATCGAAAATGTTTTTGTTATTAAACAAGCGGAAAGGCTTCCGGGAGTAAATCATAGCATTTATTTTCCTGAATTTCAACGTATTTAATTTAAACGGACTGTGGATGAGCGGATGGCTGCCACTTTTGTTCTAAACATGAAACGTATTTGACAGATTTATGAGATGGGTGTCCATGTACAGAAATGTACTGAATTAAATGAAAGCTGTCGCTTATTTCAAATGTAAATGCTCTCCGAAAAGTCATTACAACTAACGTTCGAATTGTTTCGAAATTGGAAAATTCCAAGCTATTATGTACTCCATAAATTAATTGTTTATTCACTGTATTCATCGCATATACAAACAGCACTAGCACTGTAAACCAAAAATAGGCCTACAGAAAACACAAACTAATTTATATCGTTAATGGATAATGTTGTCTTTCAAGATTGCGGTTTCTTGAGTAAGAGTATTTTATTTTTCTGGAAGCTATCAGTTAATATTAAACTATTTACACGACACGTATTGAACTAAACGGTAGGTTTAACGCATTGCTGTGCAACAGCAATCTTTGAATACACATATTTGTATGTTCAGTAAAAATCAGAATTGTGGAACAACGCCCATTACACAATGGGTTCGCATTGCTTCAACTCCTTGCGTGTTTTGAATCCCCGAAAGCCAGCCTGAATTTTAACGGCCGCGTCAGTGGCGATTTTCTGCTTCTTGCGCACCAGGAATCCGCGGAAACCCGCCTGAATCTTGGTGGCACTGCGATCCTCCACCGACTTTCCTCCATTTTCCGAACTCGCCTGCTGATCGCCGCCATTGGGGCGGGGTTGATTTCCCTGGTTTTCCATGAGGGCGTTGTTTTTGGGACGCTGGCGCTGGTTTCTCCTGGGATGGGAATTATTCGACTTGTTGGATCGGTGGATTTCTTTGCGCACTCGGTAGCCACGGAATCCGGCCTGGATCTTGATGGCTGCACTCTCTTCGGACTGCAAGGACGATGCTGATTCCGGGGAGCTTGGGTAAATGTACATGATCCTCTGCTGCTCTGCGACGAAAATGGGTTTTCCCTGGGCAATCTGAGTCCGCGTTACTCCCCAAAAAATACGACTTGCATCGGTTGGTAACGCTCTGTTTTCCGGCCGAACTCGCTCGCTCGAGATCTAAAATTGTACTGACGTGCTGCAGACGCGGGCTTGGCATATGTACATACAGCGAGAATTTTCATTTTCAATTTCATTCACAAAACAAAGGCCCCACTCAGCGATTTCGCTCTCCCACCTCCCCCATGTATCTTACATTTTGTATCTACACCTCGGGGTACTGTATCTGTATCCACTTCTCTCCCGCGAGCATTTGAAGGAATCGTCCACGGATGCCAATGACGTTCAAGAGTTTTCGTTTCAGAAAATTCGTTCAAGCGTGTTGGAAACAATTATCTAATTTTCCCAGCGGTCCCAATTATGTGCAACCTAATTAACAGACAAATAATAATGGTGATCGGTTGCGTAATATGGCTGATTTTCTTCCTTTTTTTAATATTAACTTATTCGACTCGTGCTTAAATCGTGTTGAGGAGAACTCATCACGTAGTAATCACTATTTTGGAGAATATCGAGACTGTTTATGTTAGTTGGGGCCTGCGTAGCGGGTGGCGGAAATAATAGGGAAAATTGTTTAAGGTGAAAAGCGAACTTATAGATACACACAGAGATCCATAGCCATATATTCATGTGCAATGAAAGGAACATCGGGTGCATGTGCATCGCTTTGTTAATGGAAACGATGAACAGACACAGAGGCAGAGGTAATTGAAAAAGATGGACACACAAGTGCATCAATATTGGAATATGAATTTCAATTAAATTCATATTGTTTGATGTTTGAATTGACTTGACCCTGGGTTCGAGGCAAAGTTCAAAGTACTACAATGTTATTAAATCGAGCAGCATATGTGTTATAGTCACAAAATAAATTATATTTATTTATGTAGCAAGATGTTTTTACCGATATTGAGTCTATGATATTCTGGAATTTTTTGAAAACGTCTAGGAAAAACATGTTTCGAATTTTCACTCTATAAATTGTAGGGGAATTTGACGTCATTCGAATTTTGAACCTTAAAACGCAGCAAAGTGGCGTCATTAGACTGAAATTAATAAGAAATAAATATTATTGTTGGGTGGCTTAAAATAATACAGTCATTTCGCAGATATATATTTTGTGGTAAACAAGATTGTAAAGATTTCCTTCCGGAAATTCGTAAATTTTCAGTGCTTATATTCGCCATTGTATTTAAATGGTCAGAAGCGTACGTAACATGCTTACGTATTTTTGAAAATTCGTGCACATATTGAGTACATTTCAGAGATCGTAGGTATGTAAGAAGATGTGCATGCGCAAATATACTAATTGAGTTTTGTATAAAAGGAAGTAATAAACGTTCTCAAACAGAGGAAAAAATATTTTTAAAAAATTGGCAAACGGCCAAGGTAATATGATTGGTTTTTGTGATTTGTCCGAATGACGTAGGCAAATACACTCGAATGTAGAGCGGAATTTTAGGTTTGTGCGGAAAATTGGAGGCCGTCAAAGGGTCTACATATGTGTTTCTCTTCAACAAACAAAATTTGAATTTTGCTTACAATCTCATTTTTCAAATGTAAACAATCATGGAAATTTGTGTAAAACTAAATCTGCCGGCTTCTCTGACTTATGTACTTAAAATACCTAGGGTTCCCCACAAGCACTACAAAATGAATTAATAATTTTGATTTGGCAAGTGTTAAATATAATATAAGCAATAGAATCATTATCTTTTTATACCTCACCCAGAATATTAATATCTTTTAATTTTAAATAATGGAACTAACTTTACATTCAAAGTTGCAAATAAAAGTTTTAAGCTTCACTGATGATGTAACATTTCGATACATACTAATGTTTTATAAACATTTATTTGAGTAACTACAAAATTCAAAGCTTCTCAAATATGAAGCTGCGAGAATATCTTAATAAATGAATTACCTTTAATGCCTTACATTTTTTTCGGGTACAATATATTTAATTTTTTTTATTTTTATCAAATGTAGAATATATAAATTTCTTAACAATACACATGAAGATACAATAGAAATGGCAAATGGTTAATGAATTAAACAATGAAAAAATAATTATGGGAATAACAGTGGCTAGCATATGCGATAAAGCATCTTGCGTTGCATCCTGTGCTGCAGCTCTCCACGACGAATCATGGTGTGAATAACCTTCATTACGGTACGTTCTTCATACTTCTGACGCAAAAAGTCCTGAAAAACATATACATGTGAGTAAAACAGGTTTTTACTTAAGCCTGCGAATTTAATAATTACCTGCAGAATGTTCTGCTCTGATACTTGAGATCCAATAGCAAAGCGGCGTTTTAATTGCTTCTCGATGCGATTCAGCGTCTCCTGGTCCTCCTCCGTTGTGAATCCCTCGGCGCCGGCCAAGCTGCCCGTCATGGCAGCATCAAGGGTCGACACTTGGAATAGACGAAGAGCCTCGTTGACGTGCTCATCGGTGACGAATGGCAGTAAGCGAATCTTGGCCAGTGACTCCGAGATGCGAATGACAGCCTCCAGCTGGCGAACTGTAATGGGAATGCTCATTCGTTTGTCGGATGCCTTCTCTTGCTGACCGGCTCCACTGCGCATTAAGACGTAGCGGCTCTTCAATTTCTCCCCGGCCGCCTCGCTCAGCCGCGGACCACAGTGGGTGCGGCAGTAGTGGATGTACTTCTTGAACGTTGACAGCGATATTTCACCCTCGGCCGGCTCAGAAGGAGCCGACTTGTTCGAGCTGAGATGAACGTTGATAATATGCTTGGCCAGAGTGATATCCCGCGACTCATCATGAATGTCCTTAACTATGAAAATCATGTCAAAACGGGACAGGATCGTGGGCATGAAGTCAATGTTCTCCTCGCCCTTAGTGTCATCCCATCGGCCAAATATGGAATTGGCGGCTGCCAAAACCGAACAGCGCGAGTTCAAAGTGGTCGTGATGCCGGCCTTGGCAATGGATATGGTCTGCTGCTCCATGGCCTCGTGAATAGCCACACGATCGTCTTCTCTCATCTTGTCGAACTCATCAATACAAACCACGCCTCCATCGGCCAGGACCATCGCCCCGCCTTCCATGACGAAATTGCGCTAAGGGATATTTTATTAGTGAATAAGTAAAATATATGTACTTAAATATTATTCTACTCACCGTCTGGGGATCCTTCATAACCGAAGCGGTGAGACCAGCAGCACTGGATCCCTTGCCGGAAGTGTAAACAGCTATGGGTGCCACCTTCTCCACGAACTTTAAGAGCTGCGACTTGGCTGTACCAGGATCACCCAGTAGCAGGACGTTGATATCGCCACGACGGCACAGACCGTCCGGTAAACGTTTCCGCGATCCGCCGAAGAGCATGCAGGTTATGGCCTTCTTGATGTCCCGCGAACCGAAGATACTGGGTGCCAGCGACTGCGAAAGACGATCGTAGATGTCTCCGGAAGCGGCCAAGCGCCGAAAGTGTTCCTCCTCGTCGGTGGTAATGTTGCTGTAGCGGGAGATGGCACCGGAACCCTCCGAGTCGACTGTAATGCCCACCACTCGCATGTAGGGAGCACGGACTCCAACGACGGCTTTCTCGCGACCATCCTGGCGAGAGGGTTTGCCCACCTTGCGAATGGAATAGATGCCCTGGATGAGCACGCGGTTGCCGGGCACAACACGTTCACAGAGCGAGCGATCGCAAAAGAGCTGCAAGTGGCGGGGAATCTCTCCCTGGGGCACAAAGTCGGGAAGTTCCTGCAGCTTGAGGGTTTGGAAATCTACGCACTTACACTTGTCCGGCATAATGAAGAAGGGATCTAATGGGCACTTAGGTCTGCCAGCCTGCTCTGTGTTACACTTCCTGGGCAGGGCATAGCCCTCTAATCCCGGATTCACTTTGAGATTCGGAATCACCGTGCTGCAGGACAGGCACATAATGGACATCCTCGTGGCCTTGGCACTGATACCAGAGGCGGCCACAATGATTCCGGCGATCTTGACCAGCTTGGACACGGAGTCCGACTTCAGCTGACGGATGTTTGTGGGGTTCGCATTCGAGCTCAGCAAGATTTGGATGTCGTGCATCTGCTCCTCGTGCTCCGGACGGGGAGCTGTGATCTCGTCGGCCACCTCCCGGGCGGCTTCCTCGAAAATCTGCAAGTGCTCCGTAGGCTGTTTGTTCAACTTGTCTGCCAGCGCCTCGTCGAAGCCCACGAGGTCCTCCATCTCGATCTCCAGGAAGTACCGTCCATTCAAGTAGTTCCTCTTCAGAGTGTCACTGCAGAAAGATTACCTTTAAAGCTATTTTGGAGGGAATTTGAATTCCACTCACCGGTATTTATAGAAAAAGTTGTCTTCGTTGAAAGTGCGGATAAACTCCTTGTACTTCTTCTTCACCGCCTGCAAGTTGATTTGCGAATCTGACTGGTTTTCTCCTCCGAAATTGTCCGAGAAGAACACACCCGCATCGTCAAAGCCTTCCATTTTGATCGGTAAACACAGCTAAAACAAGATACTTTTGGTAAATAAACGCTGCTTTCTGCTGGCTTCCTTCTGTTCAATAATGCGATGTGCTATTATTTTGCCGCCAAAATTGCAGGGCAAGCGGTGGCTAGAGATGAAAAATTAAAGATGGAACTATCGGTTGTTTTTCACAACTATCGGTGCTTGTGCTTAACAGAATTTCAAGAATTTAAAATTATCTAAGTTATAATGTATGATATTTACTGTGTTTTACATAAAATTTTGACCACATCGCTTGACTCCATCACTTGAAAATTAAATAATATAGTAAAGATGGGTCTTAAACAAAAATTAAGTTACATAAGTTAATTGACGCATATGCAAATCGACAAAATAATAATTGGAAATCTGTTCAAAAATTGTCATATATGTAGTTAAATTAGTTATATAGTGGGTCTAATGTTTCTTGTAGTTTTTGAAGGTTCATAAATTATTTTCCGTGAAGTTCTCTTCAAAATGATCTTAAAACTATTCCATATATTTTTTCCACCCCCTTTCAATTACAAAAAAATGTAGTGACGACTGTCACTGCTTGAGCATAAAATTCAACCCCTTGTCAAAAATACCAAATCCGAAATTTCGCACGCTTAAACGGTGGCAGTGTTGCAAAACGAATTTTTGAACTAGCGTGCTGTAGAAATAGTCCCATCATTTAGTCGCTATTTTTTCGACGTGAAAAACCAAAGAGACGCCGAAAAATTAGAAAATGGTGAGTTTCCGACTGATTTTGCCACTAAATAAAGGCTGTATTGCTGACGGTTTGATTTCTCAGGCCAGCACAGACATCCCGATGGAGGCAGCTGTGGAATCTGCGACCGGCCTCACGCCCAATTCGAATGCGAACTCAAACAATGTGGCCAAGAAGCTGCCCGCGGATGAGTCCACCGGGGATAATCCCAACGCCAATGCCAACGCCGACGAGATGACGTCCCGCGATTATTACTTCGACTCCTATGCCCATTTCGGGATCCACGAGGAGATGCTCAAGGACGAGGTGCGCACCGTCACATACCGGAACGCCATGTACCACAATAAGCATCTGTTCCAGGGCAAGGTATGCTTCACTTCACTCCCCTCCCATGGCTTCCAATTTGTAGCCATCTCACCGTGTATTTCGCATTTCCAGACTGTGCTGGACGTTGGTTGCGGCACCGGAATTCTGTCCATGTTCGCCGCGAAAGCCGGCGCCGCTCTGGTGATCGCAGTCGACTGCTCCAACATCATAGAGTTTGCCCGCCAAGTGGTCATTGACAACAATCTGCAGGACGTGATCAAGGTGGTCAAGGGCAAGATTGAGGAGATCGAGCTTCCAAATGGTATTGAGGGCGTGGACATCATAATTTCCGAGTGGATGGGGTAGGTTACGAATTTCCAAATGGTCGCATAGGTCTAATTTTGTTAAAGAGCTCTTAAAAATGAACTCTCATAAAAAAATATTATTTTATAAAAATCAATAGCCCTGGCTGTCACTAAATTAGATTTGTGCAGCTATCTAGAATGAAACAGCCGAATATAACAGAAATAAGTTGTGATTTCCCCGAATTGTAACCATTCTAATTTATTTCTTATCTTTAGTTACTGCCTCTTTTATGAGTCCATGTTGGACACAGTGCTATATGCGCGTGACAAGTGGCTGAAGCCCAATGGCATGATGTTCCCGGACCGAGGCACGCTGTACATCACGGCCATCGAAGACCGACAGTACAAGGACGAGAAGATCAACTGGTGGGACGATGTTTACGGCTTCGACATGAGCTGCATACGAAAGGTGGCCGTGACTGAGCCGCTCGTTGACGTGGTGGATCCCAAGCAGGTGGTCTCCACTTCCTGCATGGTCAAGGAGGTGGACCTATACACCGTTCAGAAGGCAGATCTCAACTTCTCGTCAAAGTTCAGCCTGTGCATCAAGCGAAACGACTTTGTGCAGGCGCTAGTTACCTACTTCAACATAGAATTCACCAAGTGTCACAAGCGCCTTGGGTTCAGCACGTCGCCAGACTCCACATATACGCACTGGAAGCAGACGGTTTTCTATTTGGATGACCATATGACGGCCAAGAAGAACGAGGAGATCACCGGCACGTTCCAGATGAAGCCCAACGAGCGGAACAACCGCGATCTGGACTTCGTCATCGACATTAACTTCAAGGGCGAACTGTCCGAGATCCAGGAGTCGAACACATACCGCATGCGCTAAGGTCCGCCATAACCAATCCAGTCCGCCAGTCTGTAATGGGGCTCAGAGCTCTGTGGCAAGGATATAAACAATGACTAGACGTAAGGTTTATTCCAGTGCGAAATGTGCAACGAATTAGTGTTGCGTCTTCTCCTAAGTTTAAAGTGTACCTTTGTTAGTATACATAATATTTTTACACTCGTGCGCCTGTTTAAATTATTATTCGAACATACTTCTAAGAAAAGTTGTACAGTAGCACGTCAATTCTCACATAATAAACAGTGCATTAAGCACATCCCCTTTTGCTGGAAACAGATGCGTTTTGATGACACATAAAACCTAATAAAACTCGTTTGATTGTGTATTTATTTTTTTTAATACAAAAATAAGGAAATTTGAGAATGCATTGAAAGAAAGTGTCATCTGAAGGGAATTTACTTACATCGCAATCAACATAGGAATTCCTTTTAAAAAAGACGGCCTGTGCCAAGTTTTAGGTTTGATTGCGATACTGCTTAAGTGTCATCCTTTTTTTTTTTTTGAAAATATATTAATGGCGATCGCGGGAGTCCGAGCGACTTCGACGATCGCGCGAGAAACTGCGACTGCGGGGTGAACGGGAGCGGCGTGGCGAACGGGAGCGATCTGGCGAGCGGGAGCGACGTGGTGTCCTGAAAAAGAAAATTAATAACTTATAAACAAAACTACAAGTCAACTATCTCCATAGAATATTTAAAAGTGTATGTACATACGCGACTTACAAAGTGCTGTAAAAAATGTGGCACTAACAAGTAAATGCTGGTTTGGCATTATAACATTATTCACAGGAAATGAAAGCTGTGCAAACTGTTTTTGATCTAATTTAAGTTAATGTAAGTGTAATCCAATTTGGTAGCGAGTATTGATGTGGAGGAGGCAAATTAAAAAGTTGCCAGAAAGTTTTAGGAAAACCCTGTAACTAATTGGTTAATTTAAATCTTTCCACATTTTGGAAAGACAAATTCGCAATGACAAAATCGACGGACAAATCTATAATACTTATTCTCAACTTCCTTTGAAACCAACATGGGCCAGCATTGTCATTTTCAAAGTAAAAACGCCGAGAAAACTCAATAACTCTCCAAGACGAGCCCTGTTATTAAAAACTAAATTAAAGAAAATAATTGTAAGCAATTATTTGAGGGATACGAGGGATAACTTCATTAGTAGAACTCTTTGGCGACTGCAATGCTTCTTCTACGATGAAATCATTTGGGTTGCTAATCAAAACTTCTGTGAGGCTGTGACGCTGAACATGGATAATTTGGAGTTGCAAGTTGAAGGTTGTTGGCTGTGGCTGTGAAGATGGTTGCAGTTGTAGATTGTTGATGTTGAAGAAGGAAGAAGTAGCAGTGGAAGTAGTTCTAGCCGAAGGAGTTATCCTGAAAAAGTGTCGATAACTCGCATTTAACAAACACTAAAGGTTTAGATCGTAGATAATATAGATATACAGTTTGTATGTTTGGTCAAAGAACATACTATCAATTTTCGACTAGGAATGTCGTGTATTTTGGCCAAAGGTCAGCAAGCGTCTGACCAAATAGCCTCGTAACTTACGAAAAAACCTCCATTAAGTGGAAGTTTTTTGGTAGGCTGCTTTATCACGTGTAGCAAAATGGCGGGAAAATGTATTTTAGCAATCAATGATTTGAGTTGATATTAATGAAAAAACAGATTATATACGTTTTTACAGGCTTAGTTCGGCCGTTTGAAAAATATACCGCCGTTGTAAACGGATACTTATAAGTGAATTACTCCATTGGAGTCAAGAGATCCACGATTTCTATTATGGAAAGCATTTAAAAAGAAGAACTGTGCGACCTGGATCTGTTTTTGTCCATTAAATTACCTGTAGCGCCGTGAACGACCCGATGACATCTCCACGCGAATCCTGGCGCCGCAGCAGCGTGTTCCGTCCAGAGCACGCTTTGCATCCTCCGCGTCCCGCCGGTCTTCGAACTCCACGAAGGCGAAACCTGGCGGATTGCGGGCCACCCATACGTTGCGCAATGGTCCGTATTTACTAAAGGCTCCCTCGATCTCGTACTTGGACGCGGAGCTGCCCAGGTTGCCTACATACACTTTGCAGGCCAGGTCCCACTCCTTGTACCGGGGCATTTTTGGGGTGTCGTAAGTGTTGCGGTAGAAAGTGGGCGGCTAAAATACAAATATCCGGTTTACTAAGATTCGTAATGCAAGCCTTGATATTTGTGAAGCTCGCTTAGCTCTTACCTTTAGATATTAACTAGATTTTGATTATTTTTTTTTTAGAAAACCAGGCCTGCTTCTTATTTATTACAATCACCTAAAGTGTGACCGAATTCGAAAAAGTATTGGTGGTAGCTCTAACCGATGTATATCGCTGGTTTTTGTAAGAGAATGACATATGGAAAAGTTATAAAATAATAGAATAATAACTTGATAGTAAATGATAGAGCAGTTAAACTCTAAGCTTATATACTTTTAATTTAGTTAGGTTTATTTATATTAAGTTAAGATGTTAACTAACAAATTTTATTTTATAAATGAATTGTTTTTACCATACTCTCTCTCCTGATTTTAAGCTTAAATGAACGGTAACTCTGGGATACGTATTTTATTATTCTAGTTCCACTAACTTAGTTCAAAAAATGTAAAGTTAATATCTGGTATTAAAAAAAAAAGTTTACAAATATAAATATATCAAGCTAACCTCATGTAAAGAATGAATTTTATTTTTACAGCTAATTTAAAATTTAATTGAAGTAACCATAAAGGCACGAACATAATTTATGAACAACCGTATCGGAACATCTCCCATCCCTAATAGACATTTCATAACCAATCCGCCGGGCTCCATTTCATTCAACGAAAACATTGTCGAATCCTAACTAAAATGAGGCTAACAAAGACCTTATGTGCCCAGCACATCGGCTGGCACTTCAAGAAGCACTGGTTGGTCCAGGGGAAACGAGTTCCCAAGGAAACTGGAGCTGTGGCTGAGCTCTTGAAACTGGGAGTTCAGGTAAAGAATCCGGAGGATTTATTAAACGGAAAAGTTGAGAGAAAAATGTAAGAATTATTAATTGAATAGTATTAAAATGTAATAATTAATATTTACCGTTCATCCCAAAGTGTGGACATTGTTGGCACCCGCGTGAACACAATTCCCGACTGGCATTCCACCGTTTGCCACTCCTATTCCGACCAGAACGTGCTAATTGGAGGACTGCCACAGGCCCAGGTCTTGACCAACTGCATAGAGATTCAAACCTTCCCCAAGCAGATCGAGGATGTCATTGTCAGCCAGCAGTTACCCAATTCCATAGACAAGAGTATTCGACATGCTATTTTGGCATCCCACGTGCTCGATGCAGAGCAAGTGAAATTGCCCAAGGTCAGGCTTCCAGAGCGGCCGGGCTTTAATCTGCCCCGTTCCTACGGAATTTCCCACGAAAGGGTCAAGTATGTCTATATCTATATACGTTTATTATACCAAACTTAATTTTGGAATCTACTTTAGTCGTCTGCTGGTAAACAAACTCCTGCATGAGACCGAAAAACTGGCTGGCCGTTCAGTCTCTATTCGTAGAAAGCTAATAGACAATGCCACTTTTAAGACCTCGATCAATAAGGACGGTGATTTTCTTGGATTTTCCATCAATGCTGAAAAAGTAATTTTCGCTAACCGTGCCATCGAAGCTGTCAAGGGAAAATTTGAGGGTGATTTGCCCGATCTCTACCCAATGAAGACTACAATTTCGATTCCAAAGCATCATATTTACCAAACGGATAACTTCTATCGTGAGTTTTTAAATCACTGTATGTACCCGCAATTCTAACAGTGTCATTACTTCAGCCCTGCGCACGGATATTAGCTGCTCCCATCCACACACTGTCTTCACGGTCTTTAACAAGAACCTGGTTAAAAACGCGCATGGATCCGGAGTCACAACTTCTCAGCTTCAGGCAAGGACATTGATCAAAGCCTTTGTTGTGGCTGCGGCAAGAGCTAGGCAATTGCACGGAGATTCCGTGGAGGGTGCTCTCCCCAAACCAATTGTCGTGCAGAGTGTTCAGACCGACGGACGCACGTTTCACTTCGGAGTGCTGCAGCTGAACACACTTGATCTTAGCGCCAATAACCCTTCCAAGAACTATTGGTTCCACAGGCAGAACTACGAACTATTTTCCGAATGCAGCTACGAAGCTGGAAGAACGCATTTGGCAAATTACAACGGCGATGTCTTCCGCATATTCAATGCATTTTATAACAACTCGTAAAATATAATTGAAACTTACAAATAAAATACTTTTTGTTATGTCTGTATAAGGCTAAAGAAATAATTGTATTCGGACTTGGAAACGTATAACGTATGTGTATTAATTTTGTTTTTAAACATATTTTTTTTCAAAGGAAACTCCAATATTTGACAGTAAAAAAGACTATTTTTTTGCTGATAGACCTGGTTACGGACTGGATCTGCTCTTTAGCTCTTTTTTGGTCTTATACTTTATTTATTAGAGTAGCCTTGCATCTTGAAAAGGCTTTCTTTACCCAATATAGGACTGTGTGATTGATTGATAAGATTCTTTCTACAAAAATAAAAGCCAGAAATACCGATATAGCTAAAGCAACAGCTCTTTGTCTATACCTATCCTACGTGTAAATTGGTGAATTATTTTTCGCCTTACTTGTTATTCCCCCTTATCGACAGGTCGATACCCGAACCCCATCCCCATCCGCAACCATTTCAGCCGACTCCATAGCAACGTGGATGCACTTCAATTGTTTATGCATCGATGTATTGACTGCTAATAGAGACGTTGTGCAGAGCAAAGTTTTTCCACCCACACACATTTAAAGTTTAAAGAGGCAAACAAATCGCTACCATGAATAGGCAAAAGCAGAGCACCAGCTCCAACAACAGTGGCACATCCTCGGAAACCAGCGAGACGCAAAGTGTGGATGACCAGCAAAGAACTCCGCTTTTGAACATTCGTGCGAGTAGTGCATCACTGAGTAGGTGTGTGGTAAACGTATTATTTGGCAATTCTTTGCCCATTATTTACACAATTTTAATACAATTCGTAGAGCTAAAAACAGTTGGAGACGCATGAAGGATCTGGCTGCCGAGAAGGAAAAGGAGAATGAGGCCAAGCGACCGCCTTGGCGAGCAGTTAGCGTTTCTACGCTTACCAAACCCGATAAAAGCGCCTTGCTCCGGGCCAAATTACTGGATGCCTCAAGGTTATTGAACTTAATTGTAAACTTTAAATAGAATTCAAAAATGTTCCAAACAGACGGCTAAGAGCTGGCAAGGCAAATGTGGCTTTACAAACGGACTTTGTGCCCACGAAGCTAATGAAAGAGGCGAGCTTTGGGGTACAGAAGGATCTTATTCTGCACAAGGACATTGGCATTCTCACCGACGGACAGTACTCGAAAAAGAAGGATGGCTATGAAAAGTGTAAGCTCAGTACTCGGTACTTAATTAAAACCAAATTGAATGTGCTATTTGTAGATGTACTCACGTATTCCATCTCACAAATGACCGACAGTGTGGCTACAGTTTCGCGCCAAACACAAACGCTGCTGCCCAAGGCATATAATAAAGATCTCGTAAATTCGTACCTCCCCAAATCCGAAGAAGATGATGGCAGTGACATTATGTCCGATGTGGAGAAG
Source organism: Drosophila fuyamai (assembly GCA_018153365.1). Taxonomy (NCBI): domain Eukaryota; kingdom Metazoa; phylum Arthropoda; class Insecta; order Diptera; family Drosophilidae; genus Drosophila; species Drosophila fuyamai. Next base: position 4,375,026 of record JAECXW010000116.1, on the reverse strand, counting down.
AGGCTTGGCGATCAAATTGTCAAGATACGGAAACTAAACTTCGACGAAACGAATCAGCCAAGGAGAAGTGGAAATAATTCGATCCTGGCTCCTACCCTGTCATCCTGGCACTTCGATGACGATGCAGTGGAAATGGAAGCTGATCGGCACTTTATACCCTACACAATTGAGTCGTTTAAGCCCTGGCGGAGCTTCGTTCCATTTCCCTTCCGATTGAGGGGTAACTCCCTGATTGGTACCCAAAAGATTGATTGGTACGCCCTGCTGCAGTCCATTGACGACCTGATCAAGGAGTCGAACAATCTGGTAGACAAGCTGGAGCAGATAATGCTAGAGAATCGAACGCATCGCAAGTCTGTGCTTGGAAATCTGGGTAAAATTCCCAAGTTCGAGCCCAGCAACTTAACACCTCCATCGGAGCAATGGCTGCCACTAATTGAACAGCAGGAAAAGCAACTGCAAATAATTTTGAGCAGCAGCGGAGCTAAGGTTGAATCACCCGAGTAGTGGTTAATAAAGTATCCAATAGGATGATGGTTAAAAATTTTGAAATCAAATTACCTGCACCCTGATTAAGATATGATTTACGGATCTAATCACTACATTCGTATGGTTTACAGCCTAAGGCTTTAAAAAGCGAATGAAAAGCTTGTTAGTCAAAGCACCAAAAATTGTAGTAAAATACAGAGCACTGTTGAATAAAGATAGCACAATGGAGTTTATTTATTTGTTGAAAAATATTTGGTTGTAAGGGTACTGCAAACAATTTGATTAAACTTGAAACGATTAACATTAACTAAGCCTTCTTTTCCCGAGAGATTCCAGATGACTTTCCCTTTCCTTGAGAGCTTTTCTTTGGCATTAGCTTCATCAGAATGTCCGTTGCTGATTTACTATCCAGGGGGCAATTGGAATACACCTGCTCACACGGTCTGTCATCGGATCGCTTTCCATGCTCCAACGCTTCTTTTATAGCCGTTCCATCTAGTAGATAATCCACCAGAGAATTTCTAAAAATAAATAAACCACAAAAAATAGTTTAAAATCGATTTTTAAATCTGCAGTTACTCACTCCGAAAACATGTGAATAAATTCGTCCATTTGGTCTGAGGAACCGATCTTCATGTTATACTCCGTGGAGCGAACATAACCACACACCGCACGCTGCATACAACTTGTGGAGTCAATATTATTCTGACCCAGGACATCGTCGATTTTGTTCATCATGGTACTCAGGGGTGTCAGGTCACTATCCTCACCTGTACGAAATCACACATGTGATTAATTGTATGTAACTAGTTTCAAAAAAGGTTACTCACTTCGTCCATATCCTCCATAACCACCATGGAATGCTGATAGAATTTTCGGAATTAGTATAATGGCTCCAATGCCCACAAGAGTTCCCAAAACCACTCCGCCCAGGTCGAGTTTAATTGGATTGTAGGCGGAAAGTCCGGTGCCGCCAGGATAACCCTTAAACGTCAAAGAATATAAATCAATTTAGGATTGCTTACATCAAAAATGATTGATTGAAAAGCATTAAGTCATACGTTTAGAGATCCATATCCAGTGGTGTATCCCAGACGTTCAAGCCTATCTTTTGTGGAAGCCGCTTGAGGTTCACTGGGCTGCGTCTTATTTTCGTTGTAGTAGGACCTATCTCGCTGCCCTTTGTCCGCGTAGAACCTGTAGTAGTGCCAAAGTTAATACAAAATTTGGTGAACTATAATCCACTTACTTATGGCTGTCATCATACTTAGGGATTGCATTCGCATAGCTCAGCAACACCATCGCACCCAATAAGTGCAAAATAATAATGCAGTTTGTGTTCATTCTTTTTTTTAATAGTGTCCTTTTTGGTTTTATGTTATTTAGTCCCTTGGGGTTTTTCTGGTGACTCCAACGCGTCGTTCACTCTGCTCAAAACTAATATTTCTACTGCTAGCGACTCCACTATTTATAGGAGTTGCCCAAAAATTCGAGCAATTTGTTCAAATTACAAAATGTCAAGCAATGTGCAGATTTGAATGCCGTTTAAGCGAGTTTTCGGGAAAAGTGAGGAAAGAAACCCATTCTAGCAAAACGAATGAACAGGTGTTTGTAACCATACAGGCACTTATGTCCACACACACGCACAGTAAGCCCTCGCAGTGTAAGACCATCATTGTATTTATGTCGCTGTAATGCGCAATTTTCATTGCATACTCAATTATTTAACGAAATTATCGCAGCCACGAAAACGGCGAAGACGCCAACAAACAACCACGCTCGCTGGGCGGATAAATTGAGCAGCCATGCATCTGAAACCAAAAGTCGTATATCTATGTACTCCAATGGATCAAAATCGCGACTTGGGACCGGAGACACATGGAAGTGTTTGCACCTGTGCGACTTGCATCATTATGAGGGGCACCCGACCAAGAGATTTCTGGTATTAAGTCACTGACTTTTTGTGGCTCGTTTTTTTTTTAATATTAAAACAGCCTTTAATATATGGGCTTTACATTGATATTTATAAATGGTTTGTACCTCATTATAAAAGGGCTGTTTAATATTAATATTTACATTTGCAAAAAGGAACCTTTACGTAAACTTACATTAAATACAAATAAACCTTAACAATTTTAAAGCACAATGTTTTAAATCTAGAAGTAAAGAACACAAATAATAAATTATAAAAAGACTTCTAGATCTAAATGTTTGCGATCGGGGCTGACCTTCGAAATTCAAAACAAATCAAAAATAAATGATGCTATCTACCATCAGCAAGCTTATTTAAAATATATATATGGATTTTGAGAAAAAAAATGATAATCTACTATTTTTTAATTATGTTTAAAAGTCTTTAAGCACAAGGTTTACTTTTCCTTTACAGTCTCAGTAATAAGTAAGTTTTAGTATAGAAATAATTGTATGGGTTTCAATTATTTCTATACTAAAATAAAATATTATGTAAATACGCCTTCTTCTATATTTTTCCCAATCTTGAATATTTATTTAAAAATAAATTAGCAGAGTAACTGCTATCTGACTTGTTGGCGTACGTGTTTTCAATTATTATTAAATTTAATTTAAAATTTGAAACAAAATGGACTATACAACATACACTTTATTTTTGTTGTAGCTTATTAGTAAACAATAATCTTTTTATTTCCATTTATATTCCCACTTTGCTAATACTTTTGAACTTTGAAATATCTATAATATAGATAGCTCTATATTAAACCCTTTCAAAGTTATTGCAGCACAATATTATTTACTTCACGCAATGTATTCCATAATAATTAACATCTATGAAACCTAATAATTAACATATACTTAAATCTAGAAAATATTTATTGAATCCTATGAGCCAATTTATTGTCTGTTAATTTTGTAATGTCCATTTACCTAAAGAATCCTGTGAGCCAATTTAATTTCTGTTAATTTTTCAATGTCCATTTACACTTAATTGGTACAAAGAAAATAACGAATTCCAAGTCAGTGCTCAATGGCAAATTTGTTCTCCGATTAGTGTGACTTAGGCAGCCTTGAAATTACGAGTCATTCATTGCCTCTCGTTAAGGTTAATGTCATAAAGAATTTGCTTTTTTGAATTTCTGCCATGGTTTTGTTTATATACAACCAGACACCTACACACCCGATTTAATATGTGGCTATAGGATGATGTGCAGTTTATTTATATGTTCACGAATACATGTTTCCGATCTTATTGTAAGAATGTATGAGTAATCTGGCCTCAAATTGTTGGAAAACAAAATTTATTTTTATCTTATTTTCACGTTTGTATTTTTTTTAATAAATTATTTCCAGATATATGTGTGAAAAGCTCTGTGTCCGGTCCACAGGTGATACCCACTGAATATTAATTGCTCCCAGGATTTTAATTTCATGCCTTATTTGTTATAAAATGCCACCTAAAAATGTGCCGTCATTGCTTTATGTTTTATTTTTGATTGTTAATCCATCCAAAAACCAAAAATAACATGTTGAACTGTACGATGATGTTTTGATTGATGAGATATATTTGAGATTAAAATACAATTTTATTTATTTGTGATTCATTCACGATAATAGAGTGACATATATTACAAACAGCTAATGTTTTTAATTGAAATTCGTAAATTGTCAATTTCAATATTTGCTCATTAAATTTTAAAAATAAATAAGACCCAATACAATTGTGCTCATGTCGACCCATATATGCAAAACTCAAAAGGGGCCACTTTATCGCGTCATTAAAGAACGAATATTAAATAGATTTCTATTAGTTAGTGCTAAATCTAAAAATACAAAGTTTCTGGAAAACAACCGTGACGTTTGTTTTCAAAAAAGGGCTCTTATATCCTGCAAGCACAAGATGATGTACATGTGTATATAGGCCTTTTCCTAACACAACTGTATGAAAATTGCTGGCTTTATGTAAACAGAATTTGCTCGCTCTTTGGGACGAGCGATGTCAATGTTTCTTAATTCCAAAAATAAGTTTATTTGGGAGATGGATAGAAAAAGAGGTATAGGCTGAGCGTGAGAGAGAGACCGAAGGCTGTGAAAATTTTGAAAATCAAAAAATTATAAGCAAGTGCTCCGTGCCATTCTCAGGCAGATCAACTCGAACGGGCGTCAAGTGAACAACACGCAACGACGATATATCCGAACCAAATCCAACGAACAATTCAATTTTAAATTTCAAAAAAGCATCTAAAAATCGCAAAATGGTTTACGAAAGTGGATTTACAACTCGCAGAACGTACACCTCGAGGCCGGTGACTACTTCTTACGCCGTTACGGTAAGCCCTTCGACATAAAATTATATACTTGACATACGGTAGTGTGGTTTTCCTTGATTTAAATCTGTGAAATATATCTGTGCGTACAGTTTCAAAACTCAAAAATCAAAATTCGAAATTCAAAATTAACAAGTCACTTGTGAATGCACTGTCTACAAACGCTGCGGATAAATTTGACAAATTTGAAAGCAGTTAGCTAATCGAATCTGTAGTCACAAGATTTCAGTTATAAACGCTTGTGTCCCACTAGCTGTACTCTATGGTTTAATATTGACAAGCGAACAGATTATTTAAGAAATTGAAACACGTTTGAATGTAAAGTGTCTACCAATTATGAATATCGTATCGAACTTACAGTATACAACTAGCTGGTTTTTAATTACTGAATGAATGTCCTTGTGGTCAAAAATATTTTGTGATCACTGGAATGTTCTGTAAATGTACATATGCCAAATAGTATTTTCAGGTTCAGTGTAAACATTTGTGTAGTAATCATACATAAACCTATTTCTAACAATTTAATACTCTCATAATGGTTCTACATACCCCTGTATGTACTTGTACTATACTATATGTGATATATGTGCGATCACCGCCTAACCATAATAAAACCAGACAGACACATTAAGAATATGTGACAAAATTATATGACAAAATTATGCGAGTGTGAAAACATTGCAATTTTCGTGAGGTCGTGGGAATTGAATTTTTCCCAAATTTATTGCTGCGCGATGATCTTCATATCTCTTTCGGATATACGTGTTTACTCATCTCCCAAATATAACACGCGAACACATTTTAAGAACTCAGCAGAGGCTGAACATTTTCTTCTCTATCTCTATTTATTTTATTATTATTTACAAAAAGTTGAGGTCCGTCTGGTGCCCAAAAATGTTTAGCATATAGGCGAGTGGAATTCCAAACACATGCGAATTCTCGATGAAACTCATACGGACGCAACTCTCTCGATAATTTGTTTTTGTTCGGGCCGTGGTTTTGCTTTTTGTATGTGTAATACTATATGCGCGCGCATTTCGCTCTTCGCTAGTCCTAAAAATATCTTTCCGATTTCCATAATATATTCAAATAAACCGAAGCCATGGGAAGATCCAACAATAAAATAACGGCAACATTTTTCAAAATTAGAAGATAAATGCTGAAAACACAAAAGATCCATTTTTCAGACAGTTTAATGTGATGATAATCCAACGCAAGGATATATATCTAAATCGATCTTGTCTGGACACTTTTCGCTTTCCTTGTATTTTAATTTTGACAAATGTTGCATCTTTATAAATAATTTTGAATGATAGTGATTTGATGAATGAAAAAGAGACAATATAACGATGTGTATCTTCTAAATATGTATTGTGGAGAAGTGTTGCTTGGTTTTTAGGGATAGAATGTAGTAAAAACAGCTTAATTGAATAATAACTTGGCTTTATTGCTGTAAATAAATACACGTTTGCTGTTTTTGTACCATATAAAAGCTGCGAGTGATTCCATAATGCTCCCATTGCACATTACTTACAACCACACTACGTCGTATCAATATGCATACATACATATGTGTATTTAGACTGGGGTGGACCTTTGGAAACTCAATTATAAATTTAAATACTGGAATTTTCTGTGGTTAAACTGCCACCCGTAAAGTATGCTACCTTTTTGCAAATTAAGTATACGAGCAAGGGCAACGTTGCGTATGAGTAAACTGTATTGCTTATTTATTCCTTATATACTACAAAAAGGTCCACTCTGGTATATAGATACATGTGTATATATGCAGCTTGAGTCATAATGTAAGGATGTTCGAATATTGGATATAGCTTGACCCACCCAGCACATCGATCTCAACCACTGCCCAAACGAAGCTGTATATAAATGCCCCGCAGCCACTTAAGATTGTGTATATATTAGCCCCACCGCCCAGTTGAGTTCCTGCACCACCTAACCACGTTAGCCACGCGTTTAACCCCCGGCTGACCCAGAAATTAAAAACAAACTTGTGGACTTTTGGGCATTGCAGAGAACGAAGAGAACACCAATTGACTGGGAGAAAGTTCCGTTCGTGCCGCGGCCGTCGCTCATCTCTGATCCGGTGACCGCCTTCGGAGTGCGGCGTCCCGATCTCGAGCGGCGCCAGCGGTCAATCCTCGATCCGATCAATCGGGCGGCCATCAAGCCGGACTACAAGCTGGCCTACGAGCCGATAGAGCCGTACGTGTCCACTCGGGACAAGAACCGGACCCGGATCCTCGGTCTGGTGCGCCAACACATCGACACCGTGGAGGCGGGCGGCAACACCGCTGCTCGCACCTTCCGCGACAGTCTGGACGCCCAGCTGCCGAGGCTCCATCGCGCCGCCTCCGAATCCCTGCCGGTCCGCCGGGAGACCTACCGCAACGAGAGGTCGGGCGCGATGGTCACCAAGTACTCATACTAGGGAGCTCATCCACACATAACCGACAAACCGAACCCAATCGAATGCTAGTCGAACGAATATAGTCTTACCTAAGAACACATAATCAACTAAAACAGAAAAAAACTGAAAAAGCATACAAAATAACGATAGGCCTACTCATCAAGTCTAGCCATAGTCCATAAATATAAATTCCTGTGTTAACCCACTAAACAAGTGTACAAGTTTTTATCCTACACAGAGAAACAGGACCTGCATTGCCATCTGTTTGAAAATATGAATTACTTTTTGATTTGCAATTATAAATGCATATTCCATTTTGAGGTTTTGAAAAGTAAAATCAGAAAGAATGCCTTTAAAATTTTTCCAAGAATCTAAACAATTTTGTTAATTCAATGAGGCAAGACAAGAAACCTCTAGATTTCTAGAACAAAATTGCAGTTCATTCCGATTCAATATGCTTCAATTTTCAAACCAAGAATGGTCTCTTCTCTCTGTGTACCCATGTATCTAACGTTTCATTCATAGAATCATAGCATTGTGTGTGCATAGAAGGTTGCATTAAACTCTAAAGTTAAGCAGTTCGAACATGTTTCAATTTCCCCGTTTGAGTCGCATTGCGTTATTTTGGACATTTGCATACAGCACAGTTCGTGGAGCAGAAAGTCGATTAGCCGGCAGAGCAGACCTGCCTTAACTTTAAATGATGCTTGTGTTGCCAACGCCAAACCAAACCAAACCAAACCAAACCAACCCAAAACAAAACAATCCTTATCTATATATCACTATCAAATCGGAATTTATAGACTCCACGCTTAGACCTGTGCACGGACAGACCCGGCTCGCACCGCAGCCGCGCCGCCTCGGACTACTCGTACACCTCGAAGTCGTCCGTGGAAAAGAGCAGCTACGACTCGAGCAACCCGCACTCGTACCGCCCGGAGCGCTCCACGTACACGTCCACCGTGGAGAAGACGTCGCGTAGTGGTCCCGGCGGCTCGTACAACTACAGCACAGAGCGGACCAGCACCACTGGCGCCGGACCCGGGGGCTACAGCTACTCCTCGACCACCTCCGGCAACCTGCCCGGCGGCACCAAGTACCGCCACTTCTCCTACCACGTGTAGGTTGCACTGCATCCATCAGCGGATCGGGAGCGGTCGCCCACGGCTTTGAATGTTATGGTGCCCACTAATACGTCATTGTCTCGAACCAATAGATATATATTACTTTGAAATAATCCACTTAACCCGCTAACCTTGAGTGCTTATATGTATACGATGTTTTCGATGATGTATTTGTTTTGACTTGGACTAATCACCACTAATGACCATTTAGTTTCGCATATAGACTAGATTAACTGAAACAACAATTTCTCTGTGTATTTGCAACCTTCAAGCAGTCATGTTAAAACATATTTGTGATACAATAAAAATAAACACGGTCTTATCTCAAATAAACCGAGCATTCCTTTTTTTTGAAATGAGCATAGAAGGTAGTTACGATATTCATACTGAGGACACAATTTAGGAAAGTGACTTATGGATAAAGATTTTCAAACCAGCACCGAATTGTCAAGGAATATGAGAGTTTCCATATTTTCTGATATAAATCCAATGCCGTATTTTGTATTACTTTCAGTACCCCTCGGTCGAGAAAGTAACTCGTGTAAGTATTTGATTTTCATCTTAGTCGCCTACACCGCTTGTCATCCATCTTTCTATGGTTTTACTATTCTTTCTATTGATTATTATCACACTGTTCAATCACATTCATCACATCATCGTCACTGGAAAAGCCGACTCGGTTAGTAGTAAGCCCTCACATCATAGTCTTATTTAGTTATTTAGTTTATAGCCCAAAAAGAACCCAAAAATATTCGCTTAAAGGGGGATTTATTGCTGTAAAGAGGAGCAAATAAAATTCAGTTTCTTGATTGTATTAAACTGTCAAAAGTAAAATTAATTATTCTACTTTATTATTCATCATTATAAATTTTGAAATTATTTTAAGAAAATGAATGGAGTGTTAAATTACATTTGATTTACTGGATACAAAGCAAGTTAATGAACAACTTAGGTATTAAATTCGACCATTTTCGACACGGAACTAACAAACTTTGAGCCATCAGATATAACCTCTTTTACTGGAGGGATCATAAACGAATTGTTTCCGTTTCTGTTGTTAGTTATGTTCTTACTTCTGTTCCTTGCTTTCACATTCTGCTAATGATACAGTCATAATCACCGAACCCTGCCATTTAGATGTTATGTTAATTTTGGAACCGTTGCCAAATAGGTGTACAAGTCGAGCTACCCCATCTACTCGAGTTACTCGGTGCCCCGACGCAGCTATGGCGCAACCCGGGTGATCACGTCGCCCATCCGAGTGGTAACCTCTCCCGCCCGCGTGGTGTCCCGCGTCATACACTCTCCATCGCCTGTTCGCGTTGTCCGCACGACGACCCGAGTGATTTCATCGCCGGAGCGCACCACCTACTCCTACACCACGCCATCGACCTACTACAGCCCCACCTACTTGCCATCGACCTACACTTCGACCTACATCCCGACATCGTACACCACGTACACGCCGTCCTACGTCTACAACCCGACCACTGTCACCCGGGTGTACGCCCCCCGTAGTTCGCTTTCTCCGCTGAGGATCACCTCCTCGCCGGTGAGGATCGTAACCAGCCCGGTTCGGGCCGTGCCCTCCTACCTGAAGAGGCTGCCGCCTGGCTACGGTGCTCGGGCCCTAACCAATTACCTCAATACCGAACCCTTCACCGTAAGTTGGTTAACCGTACTTTACTAAAGCTTCCGTAGCCGCGCAGAACTTGGAGTGTTTTGTGCCTTCGCTTTCGTCCATTGGGTTTCAAGAGCGCCCTTAACATCCCTTTCATATTGCAGACCTTCTCCGAGGAAACAGCCCGGATTCGCAACCGCGCGCAATCCCTGGTTCGTGACTTGCACACTCCCGTGGTGCGCCGTGCACGTAGCTGCACTCCCTTCCCTGTCACTGGGTAAGTAAGACCCTCTGGTACCTTGAAATCGGGTATATTTATATTTCCCCCTCTCCCCTGTGCAGTCAAACATAATCTTTTAGATATCTCTCCCCAATCTTTATATTCCATTAGAAGAATATCTTGTCTCTGAACTTTCCGAAGCGATTCTCCAGTTTATGATATATATTTAAGCCAAATATATGACTTTGGACTACCTTTAGGGTAATAGTGACCCTTTGAGCCCAAAAATAGGTTAGAAAGTATTTATAGGTATATATCATAGGGACATATGTGATTACCTAATGGCAACTATAGAGCAGATATTCATATTTTACAAGCCCTTGGCATAGAACCTAATTACATTCGTTCCACTTGTCGTATGCTCAATTTTAATGCAGAAAATACGCATACGACACGTTCGTCTGCACATGTTGGGTGCAAAAAAAAAATAATTAAATAATTATGATCCGCTACAAATAGATTTTAAGATTTGCTGCAATATGACCTAGTCCTTGTTTTCTGACGTATTAGGAACGAATTTTTGTTCACAGAAATTGAAAATTAATTTCTAAAAAAAATTAATGTATTTATAGTTACACTTATGAGCCGACATCGCAACTAGCCTTAGATGCCTATGTGGCCCGTGTCACAAATCCTGTGCGTCACATCGCCAAGGAAGTGCACAACATTTCGCACTATCCCAGGCCAGCAGTAAAATATGTTGGTAAGTTGAATTATTGAAACGGTGTAACACTACTGCACTATGTATTCCGTTCACAATTGTGGTTAGATTCTTTATTGTATAGTAAATGGTTATTAAATTCCATTTTTTAAATAATTAAAAAACAAAAGGTAAAAGTCATCTTGCATCAGTAAGGATTTGCGGTGACAAGGCCTATAAAATTAGAAGTCCATTGTACGATTCGGACAAAGTTCGAAACGATATTAACCTCTTGTCCTGGTACCTTAGACATCCGACTTGGAAGAGTGATAAGAAATCCCATGTTCCTGTGAAGGAAGGTAAGTACTGTTCATTGTGTTACCTTACGCTTGAATATGACACTTGTATATATCACTCAAGCATAAATGTTATAGATGTTGCCGCCAAACGATTACCATTCATTGAAAGAAGCATCTTTAAATGAAAAGATGTGCGCGTTTTTTTCTTTTCAACTATTTATTTCAAAATTCCCGTTAATATATAAAAAATAGCTGGTACCGAAATGGTATACCACTTGAAAAAACACTATTCATACAATCAAATCAAGCAAAGAATAATTTACATCCCACATTTCATGCCAGACAATTTGTATTAATAAGATTGCCATAAAATAAAGCACCTATGGCTTGCATTAAAGTTTAATTATTTCCTAATTCGCGTTTTACTCGAATGCTCGCATTATTATTTACTGTCTAAGAATATTCCATCGGAAGTATCAGTATTAGTCACGTACAAATATTTATTTTTCACAATGATAAGATAGCTTTTAAGCCGGTGCTAAAGAATTTTAATTAGTTTATTCATTTGTAACTAACTTACATACTTGGTTGCTGCATCCTGAATTGTTCAGTTCATTGTATTTCACTAACGTTATACGTTTTATAATTGATTGATTCTTTCCAGTTGAAGCTGTTGAAGTTGAGGCCTAAATGATAACATGCCTGATTTTTGTATGGACATACACTTCTCTTTCTTAAATAAACCAATCTAAAAGACTTTCTTTTGCGTGGTAGACAATTAGCCGATATCTACAAGATGAACAAATGATATCGACACACTCTGGCGCTTTCACTACTCAGACTAATAATTACACAAGTCAGATCAGAACAGCTTAAAAGATCAAAAAATAAAAAAAAAACAAATAAATTCAGCGCATCACTTGTGATACTAACATTTTTCATGTGACTCACCAAAATGTAGATACTTATTCATTCTCTTTCAATTTTTCGTAACTTAAGTAATAGCTGACTATTAAATTATATATTTTCACTATCACTGATTTCAAATTAATAAATACTTCATGTGCATAATTTTTGGCATTTAAGATATGAAAGTCAGCGCGAATTTTGTTAACCAATGTTATGTTCATGCATATGTAAACACACTTTAGGGATATTTACTTACAAATATGTATCAATATATTAATTTGTAAATACTGATCTAAACACAAATCTTTTCTTATGGGTTTGAATGTCATGCTTATCTCTTTCTCCTTTAGCGGGCGTTGTGAAGTGTATAAATTCTGAAAAATCTATCAAACATCAGCGTTTGTTCAATATTTTTATATATGTATTACAACCACAGATATAAACTTAAAATTGATTAAAATAAAATAGAAAACTGTTATACCACAAATACACACAATCCAACACTTCGAGAACTCAGCTTACTTTATGTACTCTTTTGCATTTTGAGATGTATATATGTATGTGTGCTTAACCCATTAACCACATTTTGGTTTAATTCTTCACACCCAGAACTTTTTAAAAATTCCCATTAATGCCACACAATACTCTAAACCATTGGCGTCTACTGTATCTGCAATTTTACCTTGCCTCGTCTATAAGCAAACCAACACTCGCCGATCCGAATAGTAAGTATTAGCCGTACAAGATAATGTAATTGATATGAATGAGTGAACAACAAAGTAAAGGATTCATAATGTGAAGAACGATAAAATAGAAAGTGATACGCAAGGTTTTTCCTGACAAGCTTAACATTTCAGATGCCGAGTTGGATCCTAACCGTCCATCTAGAAAATTTTCTGCCCCTAGGCCCCTGGAAGACCCTCTCGATGTGGAGGCCAAGGAGAAGCAGCGTCTTCGCCAGGAGCGTCTGCTAACGGTCAACGAGGAAGCTCTGGACGAACTGGACTTGGAGAAGAAGCGAGCCCAGAAGGCCGACGAGGCCAAGCGTCGGGAGGAGAGGTGGGTAGTTCCTAAAAAGGATTGAAGGTGTTTTTAAATTAGTTTTAAATTGACTTACAGGGCCCTGAAGGAGGAGCGCGAGCGTCTGTCCGCTGAGGCCGAGAAACAGGCTGCTGCCAAGGCCAAGAAGGCTGCTGAAGAAGCCGCCAAAATCGCTGCCGAAGAGGCTCTTTTGGCCGAACAAGCAGCCCAAAAGGCTGCTGAAGAAGCTGCCCAGAAGGCTGCTGAAGAAGCTGCCCAGAAGGCCGCTGATGAAGCTGCCCAGAAAGCTGCCGAGCAGGCCGCTCTTAAAGCTGCTGAGGAAGCTCGCTTAGCCGAGGAGGAAGCCGCTCAAAAGGCTGCCCAGAAGGCCGCGGAGGAAGCTGCCCTCAAAGCCGCTGAAGAGGCTCGTTTGGCCGAAGAAGCTGCCCAGAAGGCGGCTGAAGAAGCGGCCCAGAAAGCCGCCGAAGAAGCCGCTCTTAAAGCCGCTGAAGAGGCTCGTCTAGCCGAAGAAGCCGCCCAAAAGGCCGCCGAAGAAGCCGCCTTGAAGGCTGTGGAAGAAGCCCGTGCCGCCGAGGAAGCTCGCCTGGAGGAGGAGCAGCGTCTGCGTGAACAGGAGCTGGAGCGCCTGGCGGAGATCGAGAAAGAGAGCGAGGGCGAACTGGCCCGCCAGGCCGCCGAGCTGGCCGAGATCGCCCGCCAGGAATCCGAGATCGCCGCCCAGGAACTGCAGGCCATCCAGAAGGGCGGCAACGAGGCCAACGAGCCACTGATCGAGGAGCCCATCACGCCAATCGCGGAGCAGGAGCCCGCCATCGAGTTGACCTCCAATGTCACCACCACCACTGGGGGCAACAGCTACGAAGAGGAGGAGGATGAGGAAGAGGAGGAGGACGAGGAGGAGGAATAGATTCTACACGATCATCAAGCTGTCAACCTAATTTAAAAGAAACAATAAATATAATATAAAACTATTCCAATGGGGATATGAAATCAAAAAAATTGCAAACAAAAAAACCAACATTTGGGGTCATTACAATTTGACTAGATATTCCTAAATAAATTAAAAATATACCTCCCCAAACTTCGTACAGTAATCAATTTGAAAATATATTAACCTTGAGGTGTTAAATGCCCGTCATTTAAAGCGAAATTGGTGAACGGCTGATAAAAAACGTTGTATTTTTTTATTTTGCCCCAATTTTAGGGCAACGTTTATTTGCCCAGTTTTCTACTACCAAATCAAATCTTTATTTGTACATTTACATAACATACACAACATAACGGCGCTCAACAATAATAATTAAAACATTAATTAGGTAACATTAATTTGGTAACATTTATACGTTGCCACAATAAAAATGTAAAAAACTGTAAATTGTAAAATGTAGATAAACAAAAATACCAAATTTTAAGACCACTAAAACTAGTATTTTTCTATAACTGTTGCTTTCGAGTTTCGCAACACTACATTTGCGCCACAAAAACAAAAATCCGAAAACGGTGCAAGCTGCTTTGTAAATTTCTATTTAATCCTGACAAGCAAACAGAATGTCGAAGGACGAGAAGGAGAAGACGCAGATTATCGACAAGGATTTGGACCTGTCCAACGCCGGACGCGGCGTGTGGTTGGTAAAGGTGCCGAAGTACATTGCACAGAAATGGGAAAAGGCCCCCACGAATATGGACGTGGGCAAGCTGCGGATCAACAAGACTCCCGGCCAGAAGGCCCAGGTCTCGCTGTCCCTCACACCGGCCGTCCTGGCGCTAGACCCTGAGGAGAAAATACCCACGGAGCACGTCCTGGACGTGTCGCAGGTGACCAAGCAAACGCTTGGGGTATTCTCGCACATGGCCCCCTCCGAGGGTAAAGAGGGCTCTACGAATCCGGTTGGGCAGCCGGACAACGAGAAACTCTACATGGAGGGCCGGATCGTCCAGAAGCTAGAGTGCCGGCCCATCGCCGACACTTGCTACATGAAGCTGAAGCTGGAGTCTATCCGCAAGGCATCGGAGCCCCAGCGGAGGGTACAGCCCATCGACAAGATCGTCCAGAACTTCAAGCCCGTCAAGGATCATGCACACAACGTAAGTACAGCCATAAACTATTTCACCTGCTTCCTATTAAATTAATTATTCCGACAGATCGAGTATCGGGAGCGCAAAAAGGCCGAGGGCAAGAAGGCGCGCGATGATAAGAATGCAGTGATGGACATGCTATTCCACGCCTTTGAGAAGCATCAGTACTATAATATCAAGGATCTGGTTAAGATCACCAATCAGCCCATCAGCTATTTGAAGGAGATTCTTAAGGATGTGTGTGATTACAACATGAAGAACCCGCACAAAAACATGTGGGAGCTCAAAAAGGAGTATCGGCACTACAAGACTGAGGAGAAAAAGGAGGAGGAGCACAAATCGGGCAGCAGCGACTCAGAATAGCATTAAGCACAGTATCCGACCTACCTACATTAAAACATTTAAGTGATTGCATGATTTCGTTTTATTCCTTAAGAACTACACTTAGACCTATGAAAAAAACAAAATGTTTCTTGCACTGTAAATAGACATTTGCTTGCACTCTGGTAAATACATACATATATACATTATATTCTAGGCGACACTATGAACAGATTGATATATATATATTGGTTGACGTTTTTCTTATGTACATAATTTTTATAGTCCGAAGAAAACTAAATGGTTATACTTTGTACAGTACGAGATCAGGTACTTGATACTAGTACTATCTGCTCACGTGGATTTCCAAAACACTTCCTGTGGTTAATTGAAATGACCGTTTGTCTATTTTTTCAAAATGCAATTCAAATATGGCTGAAAATAAAATGTTTATGAAATTGTAAAGGAAATAAAAATTGAAAAAAAAATCAAAGTAAAGAAAGCAAAAATTTGTATAAGTAAATTGAGAATCTAAAAATAAAAATGAAAGGATAAAATTCAAAAGCAAATTAAAACGAAATGATAAATCCAAAAAAGTAACTAAAAAACTAAAAGGTGGTTTTAACTTATTCATATGTTTGAGGAAATCGAGCTTAGATAATACTGGTTGACTACTCTAAACAATTATTGCGTCATATATAAGCTTAAATCGAAGGATATTTTCTATTGCAACTGTTTTACAACTAATATTAATAATATTTGTACACTTTTAAAGGGAAATGGTTTTGATGTCTGGCAAGGGATAAATCTATCGCAGCCTCTTGATCTTGCTGTAATGCTGGGAAAAGTGCATTGTTCGCTGGGCCTGAAAATTATATAGTATTTAGATAATTCGAATACGGAGCACACAAGTTGGACAAGCTACGACTAAGAAGCGACAAATCTATACAAGGCTAATATAATAGCAGTTCAACACATTCAAGACGGATCACAAGACTAATACTACTTAAGCCGGGATGTCGATGCCGATGAAGAGCCCATCGAAGATATCCCCGAATCGTCATCGGCGGGGGATTGATATATCTTTGGGATGGGCTGTATCAAACGCACAGTTTTTGCAAACACCTCGGGAGAAGCCATTTCCGTAGACTTTCGTTTGGTCTTTACCGGCGCCGGTTTGTTGGTCACGCCATCTTTGATTAAAATTTCCGTTCGTTCTGTAGTCTTCCCCGCCCGTTTGCTTTTGGATGCGTTTATGTTGCCCACATCATCCTCGGGGTGGATTTCCATTCGCTCAGTACTCTTTAACTGCATACAAAACTGTGACATATCGATGGGCTTACTTTTATCACGGTTTCCAAAACTCAAAGACACGTTACCGTGATTAGTCTACAAAACAGGAGTTTTATTATATTTATATTTCGCATGATTTCCATTTCGTACTACTTACCAGCACTAGTGAAGCCAGCATGTAGCGACACATGATACTTGGATCCTTGTTTGTCATAACATCCGCTAAAGTGGCTGTTCCATTACCCGCCTTGCAAACGTCCAATATCTCAGTGCCAAGGTCTTTGATGTTGAAGTTCTGTCGTTCATGGGCTGCCTCCAAGGCAGGAGCCAATCGCCTATGCCAGTCTCGGATCTATAACATTTAATTTTATACTTGCGATTATTATTTTATACACTATAATTACCATAGAGCTGGAATCGGGGTTATCGGAGTGATCAAATTCTATTGGAGAGTCGCCTCTCTTAGACTCATCGAAGTGCTCGACATCTAAATCACGATTCTCATCGTCTAAAGCTGTTTTATTAGCAGGCAAATCCTTTGCAGGTGCTTCGTCAATTAGTATAGCTTTGTCTAGCAACGTAGTGACTTCTAACATTGAATGGTCAAGTTGTGTAACATCTAAAACGCCACAGTCCGCTGCACTTTGGTCTGTGGTGGCGTCCAATTCGGAGCTTATTGTCCCTACCAATCCGCTTTCCAATCCTGCGTTTGTTGTAGCCTCCAATCTACTTTCCGGTCCGGAGTTTTCAGTTACTTCGAGCTTCGTGGTATCTGCACTTTCATTCACTGTCGTGGTTTCAGGGGTCGTGTTCAATTCGGAAACGATTGAATCTCCCAATCCACTTTCCATTCTGGGGTTCGCAGTCACTTCCAAGATATCTTCTGTGGTTTCATTTAGTGTTTTATTCGCTAGGTTTTCAGTAGGATCTTCAACCTCAATTTTAACTTCTCCTATGGTTGAAACCGGCCCTGATTCGGCTCGCATCTCGTCAAAATCAAAGCCAGAGTCAAGTGTGGGTCGACGTCGACGAAAGCCCAAGAAATCTAAAAATTATGATAAAAGGGTTAATAACACAAATTAAGAAGTATCGCAAAATAACATACTAAAATCCATGTCAAACTCTAGGCTAACGGGGGAGCCGGGAATTTTTTCCACTGTTTGGGGAGCTTTTATGTCAGTCCGTAAAATCGCAGGTTTGGCAGCAGTTGGCGGCTTTGATGCCGTCTCTCGCTTGATAGGCAGACGCTGGAATGGAGGATAAATATTGCCAATTTTAGCAAAACGAAATAAGAACAATTGCAAAGCAATCAATACAGAAACATACACCTGTGATGTCTTTTCGATTAACTTTGTTGAAAAGTTTCAGTTGTACGTTAAGTGTTTTTCGCATTCACAACTTATATTTGACTAAAGAATTTGAATTATTCGTTTTGGCACTCACCGCTTGCTTAAACAAGTCGAACTCTGATGACAGTTTAAAAATACATTTACGGCGCAGGTTTTTTTGCGGAAGACCCAAAATATTCAGCGTAATAGGATAGCAGACTTCCCTTGGGACATCGACCTCAACCTCGTCGGCCATCTTAATGACTTTATCTATTGGCTCCTTTGGTTGGTTTAACATTTCCGTATTGTCACCGTCCAGACCCAAGACCTTGGACAGTTGGCGCTGATCTTCTAGATCTGAAAGAACAACACCCTCATCGTCAAATGACTGGTCTGCCGTGGCAATTGCAATGCAGGGATGCAAATGCGGGATCAGGTACCAAAATAAAAAAAAAACAAAAAGAAATCAAAATGTGAGTACTCCAAAACTACAACAAAACGATTAAAAAAACACTTATCCTTAGTACGCTTGGCAGGCGTTGGTTTGCCATTGGTTTACCTGTATGCAACTGGCAATCAGAGACGTCGTCCATACCGATTCCGAAATCGAATTGCGACATATCCTGGAGGGAGTCATCTTTAGCAGGGGGCAAGTCGAGTCTCGTGCTGTCCAGGACACTGGATTCGTTGATGGCTAATGTACTGCTTAGCGGTGGATTCTCTACTTGACTAACGCTTAAAGAGTTCTCCACATGGCTTAAGTTCGAAACATCCACTTGACTTTCGCTTAAGCCGGAGTCTTCTGCTCGGCTCAAGTCTAATGTTAAATTCTCCACCTGACTGACGCCCAGTGTGGTATTAATGGTGCTGTCTTGCTGGCTGGTATTGATTGATTCACCCAGGCCTGAATCCACTGATATTTGATTTTGTAAAGTTTCGCCTGAGGCCAGGGATTGTTCATTTGCCGCTATCGTCACTTGATTCACGTCTATAGAATCGAGGGGTCCAGCTTCATCCGTAACCATGGGCTGATTTTCGTCGAGTCGCACCTTTTTTGCAAGCTCAGATTCTTCCGTCTCCTCTAGCGTTCTTTTTGCAGTTTCATCCGTCCTCCTTCTCGTCCTGACGGTGGCTCCATAGCGAGCGGCCAACATATGATTTTCCAGCGCAATGTACTCGTCCAGGTAATCCTTGGTCGTCATGTGCTCGTTGAGTATCTCCCCGGTGTTTACCTGATTCGTGTGCACATATTCCTTGATTAGACTCAGTCGCTCGAATGGAATATCTGGCAGAAGGGTGTTATATCTATGTTCGACATGATACGTAAACATCTTATACTGCTTCTTTTCATCCTGGTCATAGGGATTGTGGGGATCCACAATGGGGGCGTGTCTCCATAGGTTGGGCGGCGTGTGATCCTGATAAAGATACTCTATCGTCCGATTCCTCGTGCACTTCACAAAGCCTGTCAAGTTAAATCGTTTTTCGTCCGACATTGTTTTAAATTTTCGCGGTTCAACTGTGAGCAAATACGGATCTACTTCCTTCCTTGTTAGTTTCTTGGCGCGACGTTTACGCGGCTCCTCCGGTTTGGGGAAGTTGTTTTGCGGTCTGTAAATTGGTGAGGATACAAATTAGAATACTGCTAAACGAAGATTAAATGTTGCTTAAACAAGGGCTCTAGGTAGAGAATTCAACTAATTCGTAAAATTCTTATTTTTCTCATTATCTTAAGTAGACAGATAGAGTCAAAGTGTTGAAAAATTTAACATTTCAACATTACTTATTATTAAAAAAAAGATACCTATTTAAGCGAAAAGTATGTTTTAGTTAGTTTTTGAATTAAATATTAACCAATTAGATTCCAATTACTTAAGCTATCTAACCTTCTTATTTTAAAATATGTTATTTAGATGGCCAGATAATGAATGAATTATACACATACACTCATCTAAGTTATACAGTGTTTTTTAAGGTTCTTATCGTTCAGGTTGCCTTTAATTCTATGAATGATCTAATGCGACTACCTCTTTTTTTCTGCGTTTGGCTGGGCTATTACTCGTATCTTTAGGTACTCTGTTTTGTTATGTACTTTGGAGAGCACAAAAACGTGTTCCGTCATTCATTAACATGTGATTAAACAGGAAGTGAAGCCGGCTTTACCGATATTAACGTAAACAAAGCCGAAGATGCCGGCGTAAAAGAAAGCTCGATAAGCGGTATTCGGAACTGATAAGACTGACTACCAGACGCAATGGAGACAATCACCGAGCACATGGTTTTATCTTCAACTATCTCCTTCGATTCTTCTTTTCTGACTTTAACTCACCCACTACTTTCGCTGGGCGTCTCCTTTTGCGGTTCCGATGTAAGCAATGCTTCGATCTGGTGCTCCACCACCTGGTACATGTACTCCACGCGGTCTCCATAGATCTTTCCGCAGTATTGAAGGGCACTTCCTGCGGCCACGATGGCTGATCTTCGAGAGACATGCCTGTTGCCCAAACAGTGGCGCAGCAACTCCTTAATATACTGTAAGAATAGAATAGTTTATTAGAGGTTCTTAAGAAAATAGTTTTAATGGTTTCAAAAAATATTCAAGTTAAATTTAATTTCGTGTTTTAATAGACTTTATTCAATATTATATGATTCGATCTTCTTATTTATGATTTGACATTTATAGACATTCTTTTTTTAATGTTGCTGATCCTCTTGAAAGTTTGAAGTTAACTTAAATCGATTTTAGTTTTTACCAATAGTGATCACCAATTTTGCATTAAAGTTTACATGCTTCAGAAACTGGTTTTACATAGCTTCCTCAATTGGAGTCTACAATATTAGAGCTGACAACTACCGATCGAACAGTTGGTGGCCCCTTATTAAAAGGTAAAAAAATGATTTTATTATTGTTTGTAAGCACTCACATATCTCAGTGATATCCGAAGGTCCGTGGAGTAGTCGGTATTTTTCGAGAGCTCTTCGAGCAAGACTATAAGCGAGGCGAGGTCCTGGTGCTCATCATATGCAAGGATGCACTTTGCCACTTGGGTCCCTGTGCGGTTCCTGGCAATGTCTAATATCTCTTGACGTGCTTCACTGTAGGAGGCTGTAATAAGCGAATAAGATCCAAACTTTGTTAAAAAACATCACACCCAACCGCAGATCTGCTTTATTGTTTATTTCTGCCCGCCTCACACACTCGCACACAAACACACACGCGGTACACCTAAAATAGCGCTGACTTAATCAAATGAAGATCGCCTGGTGCTTCGATGGCGTTACTTAACCCAGGTGCTTACCCTCTTCTTCTGACGAAGCCCGCTCCATGGTTTACTAATCCAAACTGCGAAAAGTCTGTCTTAAGTTCGGTTTTGCATTTTTTACAGGCATTCTGGGGACGGCTTAACACCAACGCACGCACACAAACAAAAAACACGCGGAGCGAGGAAAAACAAAATGGTGGAGGCACGCGTCCAATTCTTCGATGGTTTCTGGGAGTTATCCCCAAATTAGTCCTGTTTTCATGTTTTGTTTTTTATTTTAACGCGGGGAATTGGCGCGAATCGGTGCAGGAACAATTTCCTATTCACCCTCGAGATATATGTATTTCTTATTTTGTTTTGCTCTCCGAGCGAGTAGCGAATGAGAGAAGAGGCGGATTCAAAATGTAAAGAGGCAATTCTGTTAGCCAGCCTGCATACCCGCATGGTCACCCTAACTTAATCGATAGTAGTGTTCGATTGCATAGTATTTTAAGCATGATTATTACTAAATACCATTAACAATATTTTTTTTTAAATAAATTAAGCTTCTACTTAATCTGTAGAAGAGGAAAAACATTCTAAAATTTAAATAAACAAAAACAACATTCAAGTATGTTATTCTTGTTTATTTTAATTTAAAATATTCGGAATTGTTGATATGGTTATATTATATTTGATAGACAATCTAATTTAATTAATTTTTAAAGTGAAAGATCTAAGTAAATCGATTCAAAATCGGCCAAACGTTTATTTCTTCTTTTTTTTTTGGTTTCAATTAAAATACTATCTGAATAATTATGTCTTCCCCGATGCTGGTATTTTGTAGTCCCAGAAATTCTGTTGAAAGTGCCATCTCTATCGTGAGTGATTGCTTTGCCTTAATAGTGTCATCACCTTAACAAAACAAATTCCAAGGTGCTATTGTTTATATCGAAATGTCTAACCAGGAGACCCAGGTTTCCAGCCTGCCGATGCCGCCGGAGCGGTACATCGCCAACTACACGGAGGAAAACATCAGGCGCAACCGAGCGCCCCGCCCACCGCCGCCGCCCTCTCAGCACGAAGTTTACAGCATGTTCGGTATCCAGTACAACAACGACGAAATGATCCGGAGTCTCGAGTCCCAGAACATCAAACGCCTGATCCCTATTCACTTCGACCGGCGCAAGGAGCTCAAGAAGCTCAACCATTCCCTGCTGGTCAACTTCCTGGACCTTATCGACTTCCTCATCCTGAATCCTGACAGTCCGCGACGCACGGAGAAGGTAAGGATTTATCGTAATATTTTAGATTGATTTACATTCCATTAAAGGAATATGTATAAATATATAGAAAGCTTAGTAATAGTTTATCGACCTATGAATAAGTATGTGTAATACAATTTATTAAACTATGAAATACTCTTTTAGATTGACGATCTGAGTCTGCTATTCGTTAATATGCATCACCTGCTGAACGAGTTCCGACCCCATCAGGCGAGGGAAACACTGCGCGTCATGATGGAAATGCAAAAGCGGCAGCGCGTGGAGACCGCCACCCGCTTCCAAAAGCACTTAGAGCGAGTGCGTGAAATCGTGAACACCGCCTTCTCAGCGCTTCCGGTTTTGGGGGATGATGACGAAAGTGGCGGGGCAAAGATTAAGACGGAGGTAGATCCCTTGGAGGCAAACGCTGCGGCCAAAAATGATCCCAGCTATCAGCACGATCGTATGTTGTGTAAGCTCGTGGACGCCATCGAATAAGCTGAAAAAAGACTGGACATTATTGCGAACGGCTTAAAAAAAAGAGCTCCTCATATTTATAACTGCTTTTAGTGTAAGAAATAAAACCCCAATTGTGTGATGAGAATCTTCCATGCTTAATGAGTAATTCATTCACTTGGACAAAATTTGTTTAGTCATGATGGAGATAATTTTAACACAGATAAGATCACCCCTCTGTCGTGTGGCCCGAGATAAAAGCGAGACATTTAAGCATTCACAAATTTCACCATTGGAATGACTTAGTCAACCTGAAGTGATTATGAACACTCAAAAGTCATAAATCGGATCGAATTTGAATGAAAAAAAGGATGGATCTTAGTCTGAAACAACGTATTCTAATTATCGGAAATGGGGTTCGTGATAAATGTGATGATGTTTATCGGACAGAGACGTGAAAGCTACACACGTTTTCCTTCTTTTTAATGGTTGCTACCTCATGGCATTATTGTGGCTAACCCAAATATGCTCATAAAGTGCGTATCATGATGTCATTAATAGAATTTTTTTGATAATGTTATAAACATTATTATGAATATTGTTGTTTGTTGTTTGCATAATTTCCTTTTTTTATGAAACTAAAAATGTATCGCTATCCGACCATTTTGCTTAACTAATTTTTCCAATAAATATAATTTAGTTGCTAGAATTTGTATTATATCTTTGGTTTTTCAAACTCACTGTGCCTTTTTCAAACGCAACGTGTTTTTTCTGAATAAACATGGTTTTATAAGTTTATTAGCTTCTTTAGATTGTAAAGCCTGCGATAAGAGACTTGTTTAAGTGAATCTTCAGCTTTATTAAGACAAACTCTGATAAAAGCAGGTGCCATTCACTCTAGAATATCATTTCTCGTGCAGCATTGCAGCTGTGAGCAATAGGCGGATGAATTCAAATATATAGTGTAGAACCATAAATAAGTGACTGAACTGAATTCTTCAACGAATTTGTGCTCGCGCTTTTTAATCAATAACTGTAGAGCATTAATTGAACAATCAATTTCGAGAGCAAGCCAATTGTGAAAAGATATAGTGAGAACAGTATTTTCTGAGATGTCGGAAAAGAATATTGAAAAAGTGGATTCTGAGAAAAGCAAAGGTAATGGTCAAAGAAAACCAATTTTAAAACTGAGATAAGTCCATTGCGAAGTAAATTACTTCTAAGTGTGTGTTGTGAGATGTAATATAAGGTGCACTAATGTGATCAAAATTGTGAAGTGTGTTTGGCATATTTATGGGGATTTAAATGTTTGGTTCTCTTTTCCCCTGTAAAATTTGGTTTGAGTTGTATATTGTGGATGTGGAAAACTTTCTTTAAGCTGTTTATACCCGTTACTCGTAGAGTAAAAGGGTATATTGTATTCGTGCAAAAGTATGTAACAGGTAGAAGGAAGCGTTTCCGACCCTATAAAGTATATATATTCTTGTTCAGGATCACTAGCCGAGTCGATCTAGCCATGTCCGTCTGTCCGTCTGTCCGTCTGTCCTGTCTGTCCGTCTGTCCGTCTGTCCGTCTGTCTGTCCGTCTGTCTGTCTGTCTGTCCGTATGAACGCTGAGATCTCGGAAACTATAAAAGCTAGAAGATTGGCATTTTGCATGTAGATTTTAGGAGTTCCTACGCAGCGCAAGTTTGTTTCAAAATGGTGCCACGCCCCCTCTGACGCCCACAAGCCACAAGCTGTGGCCACAGTTTTGATGCTATTATGAAATTTTTTTTTTATATGTATTTGTTTCGTCAATACCTATCTATTGGCCAAATAAAAGTTTGCCACGCCCACTCTAACGCCCAAAAACCCATTAAACGCTTAAGCCTGGCTAGCGCCTACATTTCCGCCTTTCATGGCGTATACAATAGCGCCATCTAACGGATGACTTTGGAACAGCTGGCCAAGGTGCTCAACAGAGTCAACGTTAATTCTCGATAAGGATTTCTATTAAAGGAAATTGCGATGGCTTCCACTCAGCCAAATTGGAGGTGTTCCCTGGGTACCGATTTTAACATAAAAATCGGGAACTGATTCGAGCGGCGAAAAACATACAAGAAGGCATATTTATATTAAGTTGTTTAGCTGAGTAACGGGTATCTAATAGTCAAGGCACTCGACTATAGCGTTCTCTCTTGTTTTAATTTGTAAATGCGCCTATGGCCTTATCGAAATACTTAAAAAGGCTTTTAACAAAGATTAGAAGATTGTCTGCTATAAAACAGTTTAAGCAACGTTTTCATCTTATCAATTGCAGAGCTAGAAAATGACAACGATGCGGATGGCAATTCAGATAGTACGGCGGAGGCGGCTTCCACGCCCGCCGCGGAAGGTCCTGCTACGTTTGACAAGGCGATCGAGGGAGCTGGGTTTGGTCTCTTCAACCTTATGCTGCTTATCGTCTCCATTCCCGCCCAGAGTGCCGCCATCTTCGAGTCCAGTTCCATGTCCTACATCCTGCCAGTGGCCGAGTGTGATCTTCGCCTGACTCTGGAGGACAAGGGGGTGTTGAACGCGGTGGCCTATGCGGGCATGATCTTTTCGGCCATAGCCTGGGGTTATCTGGCAGATACCAAGGGGCGCAAGAAGATCCTGTACTGGGGCTATCTTCTAGATGCAGTATGCGTTTTTGGCAGTGCCTTGAGTCAGAATTTTATTATGCTGGTGATGTTCAAGTTCTTGGGTGGCTTGGTGTAAGTATTTATATTTACTTTATTTAATTTAACTTTTTTATTTATATTAGATATATATTTTTGAAGGGTAAATGGTCCAGCTGCTGTGCTGTTTACCTATTTGACAGAAATGCACGGACCAAAGCACCGGTCTTCCGTACTTATGATTGTAGGAATGGTGACGTCGACGGCCACGGTTTCACTGCCTCTTCTGGCTTGGGGAATTTTTCCAAGAGATTGGGAGTTCCAGATCTGGGGCTTAGTTAGTAAGTTTTCATAGAAATTATTAACTCAAATAATGGAAATATTTGTGATTAAAATTATTTGATTAGTCTTTAATGAAATTTAATTTAGTCCACAGTTGGCAAATTTTCCTGTTTGTTCTGGGCATCCCAAGTTTGGTAAGTGGTCTGATTTTCTGTAAAATGCCCGAGAGTCCGCGCTTTTTGATGTCACAAGGACGAAATGAGGAAGCGCTGCAGGCCTTTAGGCATATGTACCATGTGAACACCCGCAAGTCGAAGGATACCTATCCGGTAAGTGGATAAATAAAAAATGCCTGATATAATTTAAGAAGTAGTTTTACTTTTAGAACATTTCACAATTTATCTATTCCAATAGATATTAATTGCTGTTAAATTAATAATAAAATATTTTTTTTTCAGTTTAATGCTCTTATTCAGGAGGCGCCCGACCGCAAAGCTGAACGAGACGAGGCTATATATACCATCGAGGAGAAGTCTGGAGAAGTTCCCACAAAGCGACAGTCCCGCACCTTGGCGGAGAGCCTCCGATCCGGTCTCCAGCAGATGAAGCCGCTGGCCAGGAAGCCCCTGCTGGGATTGGCCCTCTGCTGCTACGTGATGCAGTTCGGCATCTTCCTGGGCATGAATACTATCCGGCTGTGGCTGCCGCAGCTATTCGCCTCCATGGCGGAGTACGAAGCTCTGCACGTCGAGAATGGAGAGGCCGCCAGCATGTGCACCATCCTGGAGTTCAGTGTCAATCAAACGGCGAAGACCGCCTTGAATTACGCCGACGCCTGTTTAGTGGTAGGTATCAGATAGTACCTAAAGATAAGAGATCTAGTTCCTAGATCGGCAGATGGTATCAGACCTGAATCTTAAGATTAGGCTTATCTGGCAGCGCACATAACGTCTATTCATCGTGATCGTGACGTGGTTATTTAAGCACACAAAATAAAAGATTACCGTAAGCGGTCATCATCTAGAAGTTGAATCTCTACAGAGAGTTTTATAATCTTATCTGTATAATGTAACGTTTCTTTTTGTTGAAGAAAGATATCTACTAGATAGTTACGATGATGTTTTTCTTAAACTCACTATTTATAATTCAAAACAAATGCGAAATATATAATTTATTTTACATAAAGTCAAATATATTTATTGCTTAGCATTTACTGTGAGTAATTAATAATGTCTTTATTTTGTTTTAGCCCAAGGAGATCTCAATGGACATGTACCTGAATAACATTATCGTCTCGGCAACTGGCTTTGTGGGTTACTTTTTTGCTGGTGCAATTATCCGTACCCTGGGTCCTAAGCGGATGATGAGTGAGTTTCTCTTGTGCTTTTTTCTAGTTTCTATAAATAATACGAATGCATTTTTCCAGCTTATGGACTGTTTTTGTCGGGGACCTTCGGTTTGATACTCTACTTCTCTGTGAGCAGTCTAATGACACTCATTGTATCTGCAACCTTCCTCACAATTACCGGAATTGCTGTTTCCTCACTTCTGGGAGCTGTGGTTATGCTCTTTCCCACACAATTAAGGTATGATATTAAGTCCCCCGATTGAAAATGAATTTATTTAAGTATTTTATTGGTAGAACTGTTGTGGTTGCCATTGCCATGATGTGCGGACGCTTGGGCGCCCTGTCTGGAAATGTACTCTTCCCCGTATTCGTTCAGATCGGCTGTTTGCCTCCATTTATTATGGTCTCTTCAGTGCTGATATGTAAGTTTACTTCTTGATATTCAGAAAAACAACATTTTACTTAAATTTATTTTGCAGTATCGGGCATCCTGTCAATATTCTTGCCCAATCCTGCAAAGGCGTCATTTTCCTAAAAAGAATATTGGACACCGGTTTCGTAACACTCAGTTCTCCGGAAAACGAGGAGTCTTTTGAATGAATTTCAAAACCGATCGCCTACTAGTTTAAACCAGATCTTGCGACATTAGAGTAGCTTTTGTTTAGCTGTACAAATTAGAGATAACCAATTAGCTGGATTGGAGGGGATAGACGTTCAACAACTATTTATATTTACCTTAAGTAACCAAACCAAATATATCTTTATTGTTGTACAAATTACATTGCTTAGAAAACTTGTTTCCATTTGTAACGCTCCTAATGCAAAGACGGCAAACGCAATTTCCAGCATCCCTCAAAGGGTTTGTCAGGTGAGCGAGAACAAAAAGTCGTCGGAAGCCGCGACATGCAAATCTCATTAGCATCAATTAACTGTAACCGGCAGAACTCAGGTGGGTGGGTGGTTCCCTGAATTGGCAGGTGAGCTATCGACTACAGATAACATTAACCGGATTTTCATTAGCTGCAGACAGGCAAAGTGGAAATTAGTGCTGCCTGAACTAACTTATCAGGCAGCTTACAAATGGAAGCGATTTATAAGATTGAGCGCTTCAGTGATTCGTGAACAACATGAACTTTCAGCAAAAGTACAATCCATTTTAATCACCTCAGAGCACCTTGATAATCTCAAATTGACGTTAAAATGCCAGAAATTACTAATTAGGATGGCAAAGCTACATACAATTTCTGCACATATGTTCACTGGAAATAAGGTTTTATATTGTGAATGTAACCCATATTAAACTAAATTTGTTGGAATTAAAATTAAAATTTTTGTTGCCTATTTTTTTTATAAATAGAGTTGTCTTACAATTATCCTTATTATTTGTATACTTTGCCTAGTTTAATTAACTGGTCACAATAAGTCATTTTAGAACAATATGGTTTATAATTACACATTTTAGATGTATTATTTGTAAGTTTTTGAAACTATTCATTTTTTATAGTTTTTTTCCACCCATTAATAGTAAGGATTATTAATTTATAGGTTATACGTTTAAATTATTATACAATCAAACATGGGAATAATATAATATTTAATTGCGGGTTTATAAATAGACTTGCAAGCATAGGGTGTCAAAATAATACTTCGTTAACATCCAGGAGTCTTTCAAGTAATTTTC
This sequence comes from Drosophila fuyamai, assembly GCA_018153365.1. Lineage (NCBI taxonomy): Eukaryota > Metazoa > Arthropoda > Insecta > Diptera > Drosophilidae > Drosophila > Drosophila fuyamai. The sequence continues at coordinate 4,345,964 of JAECXW010000116.1, read as the reverse complement.
AAAATTTTCATTGTTTCCCCCACATTCCTGATTAAATACCCCTATTTTGATGGCGGAGGAGGCCGCCGACTTCGAGACGGCGATCGCGGAGTGTGGCTTCGGGCTGTTCAACGTGTTCATCCTGTGCAGTGCGGCGCCCTGCCTCACGGCGATGGTATTCTCGGCCTCGGCGCTGTCCTATGTGATGCCCTCGGCCGAATGTGACCTCGATCTCAGCATCGTGGACAAGGGGATGCTGCACGCGGTGACCTACGCGGGAATGATCATCTCGGCAGTGCCCTGGGGATTTATAGCGGATACCATTGGGCGCAGGCCCGTGCTCATTTCCGGTGGCTGGCTTGACGGCATCTTCGTCCTGTGCGCCTCCTTCAGTCAGGATACAGCCCAGCTGATGGCCTTTAAGTTTTTTGACGGCTTTATGTATGTACATTTAGAAAATAAGTTCAAAAGTCTTCTCTGAAAATGGGAACTAGGATTTCCTTTAAGCATAAGAACCCCTTTTTATTATACATTTTTAACAACATTTCTTACACCTTTCAACTAAGTTTTTGAAACTGTTTTTAAAAAGTTTCTATAAACAGAAATTATTTTCGAATTATTTGAAACCTAAACCAATTACTATTGTTTTTCCCGTGCATAATCGATAACCAATCTAATGAGCTTCTCCGTTAGCATCTGTGGTCCATTTGCGGTGGTGGTAAGTTACCTGGCCGAGTTTCATGGCAAGAGGCATCGGCCATATATCATGTTGTTCGTGGGTCTGTGCGTTTCCGCCGGATCGATGATTATACCCCTGCTGGCCTACGTTTTGCTGCCGGTGCCCATATTCTTCAAGGTGGCCACTCTGGAGTGTAGGTGAGTCACACATGGTGGGGCCTCATTTCTGAACTCCTTGGTGCACCAACAGTTCGCACCTGGCAAATTTTCCTTGCTGTCAGCTCGGTGCCCAGTCTGCTCACCGGTTTACTGCACATTTTCCTGCCCGAGAGCCCCAAGTTTCTCATGGCGCAGGGGAATTACAAGAAGGCATTGGAGTCACTGCAGCGCATTTACCAGCTGAACAAGCGCAAGAGTAAGGATAGCTATCCGGTAGGAGTCCGTGATAAATCGTAGAAAATACCACAGTAATAAGCTTTAATAATTTCTTAATTATTTTTCATTTTTGCAGGTGAAACGTCTGATCGATCCAACGCCCGAGCGCTCCGACGATCTTGATGGAACTGGCCGGTCACTTACTCTCAAGGAAAGATTCGTGCGTGCCAAAAATAAATTCCTCGGGGGCGTCAGTCAGCTTAAGCCTATGTTTTCCAGACCCTATTTGGCGATCTCTTTGCTGGTCTACTGCCTGCACTTTTGCCAGATTATGTGGTGAGTTAGAATATGCATATAATTATGATAATATTATTGACTACTTTAATACTGCTAAATGGAACTAAAGCTAACCCATTTATTTGTATGTTTTTAGTGTCAACTCGGTGCGTCTGTGGCTGCCCCAGATATTTGCCACGATGAACGCGATGGAGTCTATGGGAGCAAACGACACGAGCATGTGTGCCGTTTTGGATCACAATGCGATGGCGAGGTTCATGGACGAGGATACCAAGAGGGTGGAGTGCGCACTAGTAGGTAGGAGATCTCTTGATCCGGGTTTCGGGGTCTAAAGTAATAATCTCAAACAAACAGAACCACGACCCAGATAGCTACTTGGATAACATTATCGTGTCGGGAATTGGCCTGGTTGGTTTCATCATCATCTTTCCACTGTTGCGAATCCGAGTGGTTGCGGATCACATACTGAGTGAGTACCGTGGTATCACATTTTAACTTAAGGATGCAAAACTAATGAGTTATATGAGAGTATTAGTTTTTAAAAATAAAATAAAGATATAAAAATACATATTTCAACCTAGTTCCACTTGGCTAGGAATTTATCGTTATTATTTATACAATTGTATAATTATTTAAATTTTTGAATATTTAAATATATTTGCTTTATATGGTGATAAAATATGGTTATTAAGGTTGCCCATAAATCTTTAAAGACATTAGAACTCAAAAGCTAGCGTCCCATTTGAAATATTAATTTATCTGAGATTTTGCCAGAGGTGTTCCTATTCGTCTGCATTTTCCTGGTGGGCAGCCTGTACTTTGTGAAGACCTCGCTGGTGACCATGATTGTGTCCGCTATTTACCTGACCCTTATGGGCATTTGTGCCACCTCAATTATTGGGATGTCTGTGGTGATATTCCCCACCCTAATGAGGTAAGATCTTCCCCGAAGCAAACACTAATTTATATTTATGTGCTTCTATCCTCCAGGACAATGGTTCTGCTGCTGATTATGACTTTTGGAAGACTCGGCTCTGTCTGTGGCAACCTGGTGTTGCCGATTTTTATGCAACTCAACTGCCTAGCTCCGTTTTTATGGTTGTGTTCTCTGATGACCTGTGAGTAGTAATACTATTATTAAGTACGCGGACACTTAATGGTCGTCATCTCACTAACATTTTACAGTTGCTTTCCTGTTTTCGCTGTTCCTGAAAGTCGACGATCAGCAATCTCTGAGCTGATTCCTCAGAAGTTTGTCCCGACAGTTTATCCAGGTTGTTTTTAATCGTATCGACATCGATGGCTTCTGGACGAATTAATATTAATCAATGCTAACGATTAGCGGTTAATTGAAGATAATTACACTTTAATCACAAGCACACACAAAGTCAGTCGGCTTTGATTAATTTCTTTATGCTTTTTGATTGGAAAAAATATATCTGCCGGTAATTATGTTTTTGCGGTTACCAATTAATTTCCACATGCGAAACTGACTCGCAATTCGCGCTTCGCTGGCTGTCAAAGCGATTTTTCCGAGCAGATGTCTGGACAAAAGTTTTCCCGAGATATATTTTCTAACCACACCGCAACCATAAATCAGCACTAAAGTTTGTTGCTCTCCATTGGCGACAGCGTCAATGGAATTCTCCCTATGATGCACACACGGCGTATGCTTTATATTTTTGGAGAACTGGCAACGAGAGTATCCCATTTCTGAGCACTTTCCGTGAAGACCGGGGAAACTAACCTATTTCTCAGGCTGTCAAAACAAAGTCAAGCGGTAATTGACACATGTTGACTTGGGGTGTTTCCCTCGTCGGTTGTTAGTGGTTTTTCTTCCACTTTGGATATATGTATGCATATTGAGTCATGTCTGTAGTTTGGGTTGCACTTATTCCGGTTCAATTTATTGGCGCTGCTTAACCACCCAAAAGAGACTTTATTGGGGCAATCTGATGCTGTGAGTCATCTCTATGTTTTTGCTCACCATTTGAAGGGAACGGAGTATTTGAAATTCGGAAATAATTAAGAATCTATTTACTGGTTGGTATACATCAAAAGCGTTTAGTTTATTTTAATGGGCTATTTATGTTTTTTGTTTTTCATCTAAAACAATATTGTTATTGTGATGGTTTTTAATGACAAGAAGGCCCATTTAAGTATGCTATAAAAATATGACCCAAATCAATAATTTTTTGCAGCTTACTGCAAAACATTTTCGCGAACATCTCTCTCAAATCCTGTCTAAATTTCGGAATACTCGACTGGCCCAGTATTTCAAAGTTTTTGTCCACATTCTATCTTTCTAGAATGAAATTTGCCTAAAAGCCTGTTTAATGCATAAATGTATTTGCTAAAAATTTCAGCATATTGTTCCATTTTTTTTGCTCCTGCCACCTCTATAAAAACTCTGAAACAACAAATGCGCATAAATTTATCATAATAAACATGCATAAATCGCCGTGAATACAAACAGGGTATCCGCCAAAATGTGCAGAAATATGCTTAGGGCGGCGTAATGGGTGGATGTGTTGGAGGCGGGGCTAAAAGTAGGCTATAAACTAAACGAAACAAGATCGTAAAAAAAGCTAAACATGGAAATGCATATGCGGGTAAGTGTGTGCGTGCCCAGGGCAGAAATGAGGTACATAGTTTCATGTTTGTGGGGTTTGGGTGTCCGAAGGGAGACGGGGAGCAGGATCCGCCTGAATGGGCAGTCATAATCACATGGAGTCGAATGAAGCAGATAGAGCGGCAGACATAAACATTTCCAGACATTAGCAAACACAAAATACAGCAGGCAAACACACACAATCACAATCACAATAGGTCATTTGAACAGTCCTTGAAGTGGCCTTTGTTGGCAAGTGTGTGGGTGTTTTCGAGAATGTGTGTGTGGGCGGGGTGTTAACCGTGTCCTCTGCCATCATTTACAGGTCATTCATCATGGCACCACAACGCTCTACGTTTATTTTGAGGAAAGCTGAAGTGAGCACACCGAAGTAGTACAGCCGATGAACTCAACAATAAGAATTACAATAAAGTTAGCAGAACTAAAATAGCAATGTATAAAACTTTTTGTGATTTATAAATACCAATCTCAAGAAGTTTCAGCAGCTCAAAATATAAATTTTCAGTAAAGCCATTTAAAAAGTTTAATTTTAAAGCAATCGTGGATAAAGGCCAGAAATATTATTTCAAGCACGATACTGAAGTAGGCTTCAAAATAAGTTGAACAAATGTTAGTATAAGAATATTGTTTATAAATTTGTTATAATTTTGGAAACCAATTTTAACCAGTAACTTTGCATAACTTCGTAAATGATTTAAAAAGGTTTCGGCCACTGTAGGTCCTTGAAATTCCTCAAATAGAATTATTGTCAACCACAACATATTTAAATTAGTAAAAACAAGAGAGAACGCTATAGTCGGGTGCCCCGACTATCAGATACCTGTTACTCAGGTAAAAGGAGTGCGAGGGAGATGGAGATAGAAACTTTGATCACGTATAACTTTTAAACGAATGGTCCGATTTGAAAAATTTGAAAACACAATAAAATTGCATTTTTACTTTTCCGAAATATTTAAATTTTTAAAATCGTATATAAGCGATTGTGGGCGTTAAAGGGGGCGTGGCACCTTTTTGAAATAAACTTGCGCTGCGTAGGAACTCCTAGAATCTACATGCAAAATGCCAATCTTCTAGCTTTTATAGTTTCCGAGATCTCAGCGTTCATACGGACAGACAGACGGACAGACAGACATGGCTAGATCGACTCGGCTAGTGATCCTGAACAAGAATATATATACTTTATAGGGTCGGAAACGCTTCCTTCTAGCTGTTACATACTTTTGCACGAATACAATATACCCTTTTACTCTACGAGTAACGGGTATAATTATCTGAAATAGTTTTAATATAAATTATATTAATAATATAATTATTCCTGAAATAGATTGATATATACATATATTATCATTTTAAAATTCATTACACCTTTTTAAAGCTATCGTACCTGAAATCCAGACCCAGATCCCGAGATTAGGACCTAATCTACAAATACGTGTTAAGGGATACATATGTTTTTTGTTTGAATTTGTAAAATCAGGATTGATTAGAAAAGAAATCCTGAAATCAGGTTAAGATAAAGAACACCTTACACTACCATATCGAATTTTAAAGCAATGGTAAGAACAATAAAAATAATAAAAATAAGAAATTTACAATTCGATATTGTAAATTATTCACGATTTTCTGCATCATTTTAATTGAAAACATTTTTGTTTAGTTAAACGAAATAAATGGTACGATAGAGTTGCCATAAATATGTATACCGCAACATGTGGCCATCGAATGTTGCTGGATTTCTCTCAACAGGTTGTGCGACTGTTGCCAGCTTTTCGGCGAGTGTCCTGTGCGTGTTGACTTGCTCGTGGCAGCGTCGTCGGCAGAATGACCTGCAGACTTAGTATTTCCATTCCATCCGCAACCACTTTCATGTAAAGCGCTCAGTCGGCGGCGGCACTTGCAGCGCTAAAGAACGCGCTTAGCGACGCTAGCGGTAAATTCGGGCGCCATTTTGAACCGATTGTCCTGCCAACTAACGGTGACTTCGTTGTGTGTGCGTGCGCTCGTCGCCTCTGTGTGGGTGTTGTGTTTGCTTTAGCCTGCCAAAAGCACAATAACCAATAGTCGCTGAAAAAATAGCCACAAAATGTGCACAAAATCCCTAATGTAAGCAAAAGTGGAATGCAAAAAATGGTCAGAAATGTGATTTCAAAAATGTAATTTAAATGCTCGTTAAGTCATTTAAAGTTGCGGTATTTTTGGTATCAATGTAATAAAATAGTGCCGTTTAAATGGAAACAAATGATTTCTAAATAAAGCTTCTGTTAATAGTGACAAGCTGATTACGGTTTATCAATTTGTAATCGTGTGGCTAAAATACGAATATTACACACATCCAATTACAGCAATTAATGCACTTTTTAATATCTATAGTACAACAAAGTAATTAAACTAATTTTAATAATTTAAACGTATATAAAGCGTGCCCCAGTTAAAAATGAGTAATGTAATAGTCGATTTTCGACATTAAATAATAAAAATATACATTTGTATGAGTAATTTTAAAACTCTATTTATGTTGAGAATCAACAAAAATATTCTTTTAGCCAAAATATAAATGTAAAATCTAATAATTTCTTTTATACGTTATTGCTAGCGTATGTTGGCAAATGGCGCCAACTGGTCTTAAGTGCAGCTTGTCCCTCACCACGCCTTCAAATTAAGAAAGTAATGTGGTTGACAGAAAACAGAAATAAATATTTCTCAAAAGACTCCCACAAAAAGAGGATCTAGCGAAAAGGGAAAGCGGATGAAGTGAAAGCTTGGCTATTGCGAAGTAAAAAGGAGTCTCAGGCGCAGAATAATCTGTCAACCTGAATGGTTTCTATGACGCCACGTCATTAAATGGTGCAAAAGTGCAGCGGGATCCTTACGCAACGTACCGCCTACCCTAATTACAGACTGAAAAATGTCGGAAATCGTGGACACCGAGCTCCTGGTCAACTGCACCATTCTCGCCGTCCGGCGATTCGAGCTGAATAGCATTGTGAACACCACACTGCTGGGCAGTCTTAACAGAACCGAGGTGGTCAGTCTCCTGTCTAGCATTATCGACAACCGGGATAATCTCGAGAGCATCAACGAGGCCAAGTGAGTAGTGGACATCGAGCGATGCTTCTTTTTATTTTCCCTTTCAAGAGACACGACTTCTAAGTACGCCCTTCTTTATTTTCCCGGAATCCCTCATCTTGCACTCTCCACAAAGTTATGCAAATCATATAGTAGAGTTGGGACCGATTCGCGGAACCCGCCAACTAGCCACTGATGAGGGCCAAAAATAATTTAATAAAGTTTGTCGCGCCTGGGAGCTGATAAACGTGTTTGCCGATTCATTAGGTCGCTGCACAGGCAAAAAACACTAACCGAAAATGTCATAAAATGTGTGCATGTGCTTAAAAAATCATAAATAAGTTCTCTTTTGATATCAGTTAATAGGTTAAACTGAAAGTGTCAATTAAAAAGAGAGAATCCTTTTATTTATATAACTTTTAAAGTGCTTTTGGTACATAAGAAAAATTGGTGCTTTAGTGTTTAATTTAAATTACATTTTTAATATAAATGCACAATTTAGTTAACCTTAAATATTATTAGGAACTAGGCACTATTTTAAATTACAAAACTCTATTTAGATTAGAGATATTTTTTCGACTGCGGTTAGCAAATGTGGGTTACCTGATTCCTATAAATCTTAGGGTTAAAAAGCTGGTAAATTTGTTTAGGCTTAATCTGATTACTTTGAAGAAAATATATAGGCTCGGGTCACGCAGATTTCTCAAATGCTTAAAGGGGTGTTTTCACACATAATTTTGTGCACTGGCTTGTATTGCTATTTAATAATTAAATCCCATCCGATAGAGGACGGCAAAGGTTAAATTAAAAAAAATGCATAATTACATGCTGCGACGTGATTAAAATTACTTATTTGTGACGCGATAAAATATGACACTTGTTTGTCTAGATTTGTTTCAAATTAATTATACACTTTATTAAGTTGTATTAAAAGTATTTGGGATTATCCTTTTTTACTGAATTTAAGTATTGTTATTATTTTTAAATAATTATATATATTTTTATGGTCTAGTGCGAAATTTCAAAAGCTGTCCGGGTTGTTAACGTGATGAAAGCCTAATTGAAAATCAACCGCAGTCCTTTAATAGCTTTTTGCTTAATTGAATCCCTTTGTAACACCAATATTAAACCTCAGATACAAATGATTAATTATGGCAGTACATGAAGCTGACTTCATTGCTTAGTTTACCAATTATTAGGTTTGCTTTATTTAGAGAGAGAAATACCACATGAACTCGAATCGGACTACATTAACAATCACATAACGAGACAGTGATAATTAACTGGATAACTTGGTCCTGGACAGAAGTTCATAAAGCCACACAAAAGGCGTTTTTAATGTGCTTTAATGACGGTGATTACTTTTCGTTTCAAGAACTTAAAGCGTTTGAACTATAATTAATTGTATTTCCGTTCGGACCGAAGCTAACCACAAAATGAAATTAATGAGATGGCTGTAAATACGACTATTGCGTAATAAGTCAAAAGTTTGCAGCATTAAAAAAATAAAAAAACAGAAAGAAGAGGGCAATCGTTTGGAAAGCAGACAGCGGTTAAAAATGTACTTGACATTGTCTTAATTTAATCAATCTATCAATTTTGCTCTTGCTCCTGGTAAATTAAACCCTTGAATTGAAATTTTTAAACCTCATTTTATCGGATTTTGTTTTTGTTGAACGTCCTTCAACTGTGTTTCGACGGAAAATTTCGACGGGAGATAATGTTGTTTACGCTTTTTAGTCTATTTATGGACAAAAACTGTCTCAACTTTAATGGTAACGTTTTTTGCTAAGAGTTTATAAAAAAAACTAAACAATAAATTTAAATAGACTTGTAAACCTGTTTCAAATTAAGATTCAAGATTTCGATTTGTAATGTACTAACTAGAGCCATTCACAAGAGATTTGTTTCTTTAAGCCCAATTTACGTTCTTGAAACCCATTTCAACTAAGTAGTTTGGGGCTGGGTATTTGCGGAAATGCGTATACGCATTCTATGGACAGAAAAATAGGAAAAATAGTAAATTCAAGTAAGCCGCAACAACAAATAAAAAGGTTAAATTTTATGCAGGTTTTATGGAAATGTAAATTATCTAGACACATTGTGTTTTTAAAAATATTTTAACAAAGTGGGTTTGATGGGAAGGTCACCTTGAAACACCTGGTCCTAAGGTGACTGACAGACGAAAATACTATAAATTTAACAGTCAAGGTTTCCCGTCCTAATTTAACAATTTTAAATTAAAGTCACGGCACTTTCCTGTAAAAAAAAAACATTTAATATAAATATTCCCTTTCAATATATGTAGAATTGTCACGTGCCACAATAAGTTAAATTGACTTTTTTTGAAACTCATACACACACAAGTTTACTAATTGATTCCTCCTCAATATACTGCATTGGGTGACAAGCTACGAAAACAGAGGAAAAAGGGAAAAATAATTAAATTCCGACAAATGCAAAGCTCTCGGCTACCCAACCCGAACTAAATCCTTGAAAAACTTTGACACAAACAAAACGGCGTTGCAATTGTTGTTCGATGTTCTATATTTGGGTCCTAAGCCTCGAGATTTAATGCTCTTTGTGTATGCCAGCCAAAGAGAAAGTGAAAAGGTGCACAGAAAGAAAGCAAGGGCATGTTAAACTAATTAAAGCAATAACTGCGACGAGTCAGAAATATTGTTAATTTGGAAAGACAACAAAAAAATAGTAATTCCATTACTGCACTTTTTTGTACAATTTTTTGTTTGTTTTTCTTGCTCAAATTATAATTTATTGTTGTTTATTTACCACTGCTTTTTTCCTTTATGATTAATTATTTATACTGAATTTAGTAAGTGTTAAAAAAAGTAATTTCCAAATAATTAGTTATCATAAAAAAATGTTAACTTCTGCCAGCGTACAAAATTATAGCTAATTGAGTGAATAAAGTTAAAAAAACAATAGTAACAACTTTTTTCACTCTGCATGGTCTGTATTTGTGCAGGGCCAGTTTCGCAGGTGAATTGCCTGCCGCATGTCTTGAGTTAAGCTCATTATGTTTACTTCAATCATGGCAAATGCCTCGGACATTTCCCATGGATTATTGATGGAAAGAACTTGACAGTTTCACCTCGGCCACGCGTATGGGTTTTGCCACACACTTGAGATCGTGAAAGCGACCCACGCGGCGTATACGCAATGCTAAAGTTTATTGCAAAACGATACAATCGCTTGCTTCAGTCATTTAAAAGAGAGCATATCCCTTCGAATTTGATGTTTATGGCGTTTTGTACGCTTATTGATTTTGATACTTGGCCAATGATAACAGCACAGGACAACAAAGGACACACGACATTAGTCCGTATCCTGCCTGTTGTTGCTCCAGTTGGTGTCCATCGGGGCTTTGCCATTTTTATGGCCAGACTTAAATCCAATCAGAATGGATGGCCCACATAAAAACAAGACGCATTCTTCGATATTGGAATCATCGAATTTGTAATGCCCTCGAAAGAAATATGAGATGAGAATGTGAGAAAATGGTATTAGAAAGTGTAAATTTCCTTTATACATTATAATCTTTAAAATTTAGATCAGTTTTTCTTTAATTTACCATTTTAATTTGTTCCAATTTAGAAATTTTAAATGGTATATCTTAACAAAAAAATCATTACCTAATATTTGTTTATCAAAGTCTGTTCGAAGAAAGTTCGTTACCACACTTTTCATTTTCTTTCGGGCGATATAACAAGCCCTTGATATGTTTTTTTTAATACTGTAATTTATCTAGCCAAAGTTCAAAATCGCTACAGTAGCCAGTCAAAAAAGCTAAGTAACTCCTTCGAGGCGCCACCAACTGTAACATTCCGGTTGAAAGTCGAAAGAAATTGTTTGGATTAGGTCCGGAAAGAACGCAGAAGGAAGCCGAAGGGAAGACTCCTTTGTGCCGCAGTTAGGAACAGTTTGTTTGTGTCTATTCATCGATAGCTAAGCCCCAGATGAGTATAGAGTGCTCAGGAGCCTGGGATGGATTTGCAAAAATAATGCTGGCCATTTCGAGGGGACTGGACGAGAAGGGCACATTCTGTACAAGTTGAGTAATTTGCATATGACAAATTTTTCAATTAACTTTTTCTCGCCAAACATAAAACAAGTCCCCAGTGAGGAGAGGAATTTGCAGTCAGGTTTTTGGGTCGTTGGGTGGGCGACAATAATAGCAGCAAGGCCGCCAATGAAACAGATATTCGGACAGGGGCATACAAATTTAATGGCCACTCCATGGCAAACAACATGGAAAGTTTCATTTACGCATTGCCCTGCCACCATCGTCATCAACACTCTCGATTGCTCTGTCAAGTGCATGTGTGCAGGATGCGGCGTGGCAAGGATTCCGAATTCCAGGATCGAAGGTCTGGGGGAAATTTCGGGGGACCGTGACCACCTCCGTTCATAAATTCTTGAATTGAAAATGGCCTCATTTGCGGAGCGTGTCGAAAATTCGAGTGCCTGCCAGACCCACGTTAAGGTTGCATTGTTTTTGCCCTGTCAACGATGATGATTCTGGACGGAGGAAGGTAAAGGTGCTTGTGACGGCCACCATTTGTCAGGCATCGATGAACTTCAGACCCAACTTATCTACTGGTTGCGACACCGCTCACATGAGCAATGCCTACACTGACAGGATAAATTAAACATTTAAAAGAGCTTAGTCATAACATATGTAATACCTAAAAGAAAATTTTGAAAAATTTAAAACTTTGAACCATTGCGTATTTTAAAATATCGAATTTCAATATTCTGGGCAAGAGTGAAGAGGTTTTAATAAGTTTCCAACTTCAAAAATATAAGTCTTAAATAACGGTTTTTCAGTTCCAGATTATTTAATATTTTTGTAACATATAGGTTACTATAGTAAAACAAGTCAAGTGTAGTATTTCCAATGGTATCCCAAATTCTTTCTTACCCAGTGACAGGATTAGAAATATACATCCAAATATTTGTTCCTCGGAGAAATCCAATTACCGAGCACTTAAAATCCCCCTCAATGCCACTTTGTCGCCGGAGTAAATTAGTATTTCAGCGTCTTTATGCTGAGAGCCTTTAAGCTACGTGACACTTGCAGCTCCGTAACTTTTCCGACTTTGGCAACTGCCGTTGGCAGCACAAGTTACCGCCTGAACTACTTGCAACCTGCGTGCCGCATGCTCAAGGTACTCCTTTCACAGGTCTGAAGACCTAGTTCTACCCTGGCTTTGACCTCTCATTTGTGCAGTGGCTGGAAAAGGAACCCAAAGGACCCGGTGAACCAGGCAACCGGAGAAGGTAGAAATATAGCTAGGAAAATAAAGTAGCCGCAATACCGCCAATTTGGGTTGCATCGCTGGTTCACATGCATAAAATATTGAGTGGCACATAATAAAGAGCCAGTTGCGAATACGAATGCGAAACATGTGAGCTAAAGCGGCTCCTAGGAAATAGTGCGCAATTTGCAAGTAGGCAGTAGGGGGTTAAATGGGTACGGGGACCCCGGTGGGGGTTAAACGGTGGGTCGACGACTATTACCCGCGTTAATGTAGCTGGCTCACCTTCTCGAGTGCGATGATAATCTCGTCGGCCTGTCGCTTAATGACTGGCAATTTGCTTGCACCCCCGTGAACAGGAAATTACCAAAGGGTAAACTATAATCGATGATAATTTCTTTAATGTTTCCAATTAACTGGGACAACGCCATTAATAATTCACTTATTTGGTTCAAAATAAGCCGTTGGAATGTAATTGTGATGTTTTAGTTAATCGTTAGATTGCAAATTAGGATTGTACTAAGTCGTTTAATAAATGCAAATTCAGATAGCCAATAAATATTGATTTGCATCGCTTGGCGTATGGTAAATGTACAGACTGAAATAATTGCTCATTGATTTATAATAATTGGCATCATAATCATAATTTAAACATGGGACCGAATCGTTTGTGCCGCAGATAGTGTGCTGGCAAGAGGAAATGTGTGCATTTACATACATATAGTAAAAATAAACAAGCACGAAATCAATTCAATGAAAGGAAATCGCAATGGCAAAAAATGTATTCCAAATATATTGAGACTGGGACTTCCGTCGAAAAGCCACCCGTCGTCCTTTCACTTTAACGAATCAAAGCAGCTGACACTTTTGAGACCTTTGGAAAAAAAAACAATTCTCTTGCGTGCCAAATGCGCTGCACAATTTTATAGGAATTTGCGGAATTCCCTTTTACAAAAATTTGCGGGACCAATAATATTACGGAAGAAAAGCCATGCCAAATTCCCCAGTTATTACTGCCAAATTTGGCAAAGAAAACCGTTCAAGGCTCTCTACTTTCACTGGAAGTAATTTTGGTAAACGCCGCAAAAATTATAAGTACTATGTATAAATGGTCAAACACTTCCCAACGGATGTAATTAGTTCATTTTTTATGGCGAAACACTTCCGTTCATGAATGCTGATTATTATAATAACAGGAACAAACTGAAGTTTAGCACGGATTTATAATGGCATCAAACTTAATTAGGCAGCCATAAAAGGAAGCGAGGAGAAAAAGGAAAAATACAAATTACGTTAATCAAGTTAAATTTGCTTAAATTAGGCTGAAAATGTACACCACCCGAAGGCGGGGCTCGGCTTCCTCTCATTGTCCTTCGTTGGCCTTGTTCTTTTAAAGTCAGCTGCAATCGCACGAGGCCATAAATCTGCTGGAAAGTTTTTTGCCAATGTTTGTTATAAGCGAAATTTTCTTCAGACAACAGCAATTATCATAATAGAAAAACAGCCAAAGTTGGGAGGCCCGAAAAGTAAAATTTTAAAACGTGGGCGAGTTGTTTGTCAAATTTAAAGGAATTTAAGAAAATATGCAAATGCTCTTATTGAAAATATTCGAAAATTATTTCCGCGTTTGACGTGCATTGGGGCAAGTAAAATGCATGCATAAATTCTCTTCAATAAATTGAAAATGCTAATTACAGTTCATTTAAATTCGTGCATATTGATAACAACTAATATGGCAATCTCAGTTAAATTACCACATATTTTATGTTAACAATATTCGCCCCAATTTTCGAAACCAATCCTTATTAGGTGGCATTTACCTAATACAAATTGGGAACCATTGTTCTCCGGACTATATGTCTATGTAATTAATGATGTTTGGTTCTGCACAGCCCTAAATATCAAATTAAATGGGAAATCGATAAACAAGTTGCAACTAAATAAATGGATGTAATGTGATATATCACAAGCCGTCAACCAAAACACAAACGAATTGTAGCTAAATTAGCACATTTATGGGCATCACGCTTGCCTGAAAATACAATACGCTAATAATTAGATACGAGATAATAAGATAAAAAAATTTTTAAAGTTGTTTTTTTTTTCTGAAAATTGTCCGATATAGCAGACATGTCACGAAACCGCGAATTAAATATCGCCGATGGACATCTACTTCCTAATAAAACAACTACCCAGCTTCCTCACATTGAATTATTGTAAGAAACCCTTTTTTTTTTGCTCGCCTTTAATTTAGTTTACGATGGTTAAAGCCAGTTTAAATATTTATACCTTTTAATATTTGGAAGTGTGTACGTAAATAAATATCAAGTATGTTAAAAAATACATATATTTAAGTGCTTCAAAATATGTATTATTTCAATTTAAAAACGTTTACACGATTTCATCATCAAATCGCTTGGTCATTTGGAAATTTAACAGTTTATCGACCAGAAGATTTTTTTGTGGCAATCTGGTAAAAACTCAAGAGTAAACTGTGTAAATTTTACTATGTGACAAACAAGAAACCAGAGATTATCCAAATATTTTTAAAAATCGACAGCAAAATGTTTGATATATGAATCCTATCGGTCTTTTGGGGATTTAATTGGGAACACAGTAGCCAATTAATATCAAAGTATTGTGGATTGTCGGCTAGTCGAATATTTTGTGGCCCAAACAATACCAATCAATCAGGGCATCAATCATGGTAAAAGGAAAGTGGGAAATTTGATGCCTGAGAGACAACTGGCAATAGGAATGAAAATGGATGAATGTGAACAATTCGTTTATTGAATTTTCGTTGGAATTGTGTCTGCTGCATTTTGAACAGGCCGGCGCAAATAGAAAAGCAGACGAGGCATGGCTCATTGACATTGCTCATACGCACTGTGGCACCCAGACTAAAGAGAACCGACTGGCATTGGAAATTGGGAGTAGTCAGCGGATTAGTCCCTGGCAATCTTCGAACAAGGTTCCTCTAATTAATGGTATTTACCATTCAGGCGGTCACAAGCTAATCAATAGGAAGCTCATCAACCACGAACCAAAGACAAAGGCACCCCTTGAAATAATTAGCGATATGTTCATTCGCATGGAGCAGCATAATGCCTGTTATGTTAATCGGATCCCCAGTCCCATAGAAAGAGCACCCATTCACCCATTCCTCATCGTTGGCCATCAGATGTGATTGCACTGAAATTACCACACGATTTCTACTAGTTCTGCTGCTGGTTCAATTTTGATAAGGACACTTCTTTTGTGGCAACTTTCCCTTAAGGATTTTTAGCCAGCTTGTGCTTCATTGATTTCCTATTGTTATTGCTTCGGCGGAGACGCACACTCAGCTCTGAAAAGGTTTGGCAAATCGCAAAGTTTCAGCCATTCTGTGATTGAATTTGCCAAATATTGTTTGCCCTAAAGCGTGGCCAAAAAAAGTTGGATTAAAGTCAGTTGTTCTTCAAAGAGATTCTCTCTGTGAAATATTCGTTTAATTTGAAAGTATTTATGGCGATGCCGAAGAGTTTTGGAACTTATATAACCTTTTCAGAAGTTTTACAACTGGTCTACAGTTGTAAAAAATCTTTTTAAGCATGGCACTGCTTAAAGCTTGTATTTAATTAAAAATGTATTTAGTTAAAAATGTATTGTAAAATGATTTATATTTGGAAAATGGGTTAGAATACAGAGCTTAAGAGTTATTTGCAAGGTGGAATATGATATTCTTTATGTGACGGGCTATATCAAACAAACATGCAAGGGACCGAAAGAAAAATTCTTTAAGTCTTATAACAAGAGTATATAAACTGCGGCAGACTTTCTTATTTTATTTGGCTTCTAAACATTTTAGCAACTATTGGTACACCGATGGCATTTTTTCCTCCCAAATATTTTTCACTAGCCACCCCTTGTAATTCAATTTTTGTGAAGTATTACAATAAACTTTGTGTCTGTTTTCGATTCGCCCACAGAGACTTTTTAACCGAGTGCCTGTTTCCATCGCCGACACGACCGTACGAGTTGCCATGGGAGCAGAAAACGATTTGGGCCATTATTTTCGGCCTGATGATGTTTGTGGCCATCGCCGGCAATGGTATTGTTCTCTGGATTGTAACAGGTAAGCTTCGTGATGATCGATGCGGGAAAACCGCTTTACAGAGTAAGAGCAGCACGTAAAGGCTGCATTGGCAGTAGCCAGCACCCGCCATCTCTCTAATATCTAACAATTTTGGGCAATTCTTGGCCATCACTTCGCAACCTTGCCAGCTCCCTTTTTCTCGTCTCGTTCTGTGTATTTTCCTCCTAATTTTGTATTTTTTTGCCGACTGCTTTTGCAGGACATCGCAGCATGCGGACGGTCACAAATTACTTCCTGCTGAACCTGAGCATTGCCGACCTGCTGATGTCGTCGCTGAACTGCGTCTTCAACTTTATATTCATGCTGAATTCGGATTGGCCATTCGGATCGATTTATTGCACAATCAACAATTTCGTGGCCAACGTCACGGTCTCCACCTCCGTCTTCACGCTCGTGGCCATCAGCTTCGATAGGTGAGTCCCCACCCCGCCAATTTCTCTCAGCGTCATCTAATCTGTGCGTCGGCACATCCGCTTCCTGCCATCCCGCAGATACATCGCCATTGTGCATCCGCTGAAGCGCCGCACGTCGCGTCGGAAGGTGCGCATCATCCTGGTCCTGATCTGGGCACTCAGCTGTGTGTTGTCGGCGCCCTGTCTGCTCTACTCCAGCATAATGACCAAGCAGTAAGTTGGCAAATGGCACAGAATCCGAGCGGGATTGCCTCACCCTTTTTTGTTCTTCAAAACAGAGGCCGAGAAGTTGTTAAGAAGGAAACGAAAAACCCTCAGGAGTTCAAAATATGTCAAAGTTTTCTTGTGGGTCTTCTTTTTTGTTTAGCACAGAGAATACGAAACAGGAATCCATTTCAATTTTTTTAGGTCAAAAACAGACACGCGACTTACTTTTTTTCTAATTATTCTTTAACCTGGCATATTAATCTGCCTAGGACCAACTTACGGAGTAACTCTAAAATATATTTCAAAAAAGGTCTTATGAAAAACATAGCCTCATACTCCAAATGTTATTAATAAAAGTAGAATTAAAGAATCGCACCACTTATAGTGGTTTCTCCAGGGCATTGCAAGCTTCGGTACTCATGACCAGCACTTCTATTTTGTTTCTGTTTAATCTTAAGGTGAAACTCAAGATGGGAGGCATAAACAAGTTTGTAAGCCAGGCTCCCTGCGGAATGGTAGTGGAGCATCTCCCGCGGCTTCTGTATCGATTTGAGAGGCCAGACAAATATAAAATGAAATTCCTTCCACCTTCCTGAAATACTTCCATATTTTTTCATGTTTTCTTCTTTTTGTCGGCCATTTTCGGTGTTGATATAAGCATCCACATCCATCTAAATCACCTCGTCACCTCGGCTCCTTCGGCTTCATTTGAATTTTACGCAAATTCGCAACAGTGCCTCCTGGACCGGGCGGGTGTCCTGTTTAAAAGAATTGAAGCATTTTTTATTTAGACTCTGAGCAGGCAAAGCCCCAGTCGGGATAAAAGGTTTCCCGGGGTAACAGTCTTGAGGCATAATAAAGATGGCAAGTTCATATATCAAATTGTGATAAAGAATAGCCAAGGCAAAACGAAAGCCAAGCCATGGCAAATTCTTTCAAGGACATATAGAAGGCAGTGCAATGGTTATATGGCCGAGCGGCAAATTTCGAGGAAAAAAAAAAATGCGATGAATATTTTTGAGGAATCCCCAAAGGAGATAGATATCTGCTATTGACATAAAATGTACAAGGAATGCAAAGATTAGCCCAGAAATAAGTGATACAAAAGTAGGTTTCTATTTATATCTATTTCTATCTAAACAATATAAAATTAATATAGATGAACAAGTTAAAATCAACAATACTTGCTTGCAAATGGACATTTAAAGAAGTTTGGTTTCCTTCGATCACAACTTTTTTAAATTTTTAAGAAATTTAATTTACTGTCTATTAGGAGATTATCGCCTGCAAAAATGTTTAATATCTTTAATAAATCTGTGCAAAATAAAGTTAAAATTCGAGCGTGTCAAATCAAATTATGCGAGGCTTAAACCAATTTCCAACAAAATAGCTGAATAAAAACAACACATTTCCAAATGAATCAATGGTGCGAAATGTCCTCTTTTTGCCTCCCGGTCTCGCTTATCAACATCGTTGGTCAAATTATGACCTGTCTACCAGTTTTCGAGTTATTAATGGCTGGAAAATTGGTGGTAAGCGGACAGGTACGGGTTCGTGTGGACATGGGACTACAGCCCTTTTAAGTGCTCGACAACGTTGAGGTATGAAATACTTCATAATTTGCCAAATTACGTTTTCAATTTGATGATAAAAGGTTACTTCATTTCTGCCACTTCCTTAGTACTTAGACCTGACGAAGCGTGAAACTTGACAGCTTTTTATGTTCGAGGAACTCTGAGGCGTAATTAAATGATGAAATTTTGATTTATCAGCTTCCGGAATTTAAATGAATACTTTAATGCGCCAGTATTAACCTATTGAAATTGCCCTTTTGCAGCTATTACAATGGAAAATCGCGGACAGTTTGCTTCATGATGTGGCCGGATGGCAGATATCCCACATCGATGGCGGATTATGCGTAAGTTTATGTAACTCTTTTGTCCCAACTAATATTGAACCAAAGCGTGATGGATTTTATGTTTTTGTAAGTGTGTAATAATATTCATATTATAATTTTCCTGCTTTATCCTTTTTCCCAACAAATATGGAACTAAAGCGTGAGGGGTTTAATGTATTTAACAAATATATAATTCTTTATCATACTTTACACTTATATTTAATAATCTAAAAGACTATTTCTTAATATAACGTTATGTTCTGTCAGCTGTAAATTTCTGATTTAGAAACATAGCGTTTATTAGACTGAAAACTCAAACTGTATTAGAATTGGTGCCTCCCAACAATTTAGCTTAATAATTACTTACTTACACATATAAACTTTAACCAGTCAGATACAAGTTAATCCACATGCAACCCTCCCATTAGGTACAACCTGATCATCCTGATACTGACCTACGGCATTCCCATGATAGTGATGCTCATCTGCTATTCCCTGATGGGGCGAGTCCTTTGGGGCAGCCGATCGATCGGCGAAAACACGGATCGCCAGATGGAGTCGATGAAGTCGAAGCGGAAGGTGGTGCGCATGTTCATCGCCATCGTGTCCATCTTCGCCATCTGCTGGCTGCCGTACCACCTGTTCTTCATCTACGCCTACCACAACAACCAGGTGGCATCCACGAAGTACGTGCAGCACATGTATCTCGGTTTCTACTGGCTGGCCATGTCCAATGCCATGGTCAATCCGCTCATCTACTACTGGATGAATAAGAGGTAATTGCAGTGGTGAATCTAATTTAAACTGAGTGTATCTCATTTGCGCACTCGACAGGTTTCGGATGTACTTCCAGCGCATCATCTGCTGCTGCTGCGTGGGCCTCACCCGCCACAGGTTCGACTCGCCGAAGAGCCGGCTGACCAACAAGAACAGCTCGCACCGGCACACAAGAGGTGGGTACACCGTCGCCCACTCGCTCCCCAACTCCTCCCCCCCGACCACCCAGACCCAGTTGCTCTTGTCTCACCACATACCACTCCCCCCGCAACCTTCTGCAGCGGAGACCAAAAGTCAGTGGAAGCGCAGCACCATGGAGACCCAGATCCAGCAGGCACCGCTCACCAATTCTGGGCGGGATCAGAGGACCCCCCAGCCCCTGAAGGCGGTGGACGGGCCCAGTCGCGTGGGCGTGGAGTGCATCATGGAACGGCCGGCGGACGGGAACAGTTCGCCGCTCTGCCTTTCGATCAACAACAGTGTCGGCGAGCGGCAGCGCGTGAAAATCAAGTACATCTCCTGCGACGAGGACAATAATCCCGTGGAGCACACACCCAAACAACTGTGATGCTGGCCCGATTTGTCCTGCCACTCGAACGGATTGTGAATCCCCGCTCTGGCTCTTCGTTTCGCTGGGGGAATATGCAATTTGCCATTGCTTACTCTATTCTGTACATACACCCACTCCCGCAAAACGAAGAATAAAGCATCTATAGTAGAGCAGGGTGGGTCGATTTCGGGTACAGAAAACTGAACATTATTTATTATAGTTTAAAAAACCAAATAATATTTATAAAAGTAGGTATTAAAGAAAGACATTTAAAAAATGTTAGCTCTACTTGGTATTTATCAGTAACAAAGTCTTTTACTAAATTAATTTTCTGGAATAAGTAGATAAGCAATTTTGTATTAAACTCTGTTTTAGGCATTTTGTTAACACAACTATTTATGTTAAAATGATTTTGTTCCTCTTTAATTTACTTGAGTCCATGCGAATCGACCCACCCTACTGCAAAGACGAATTTCCGGTTGTCAAAAGAAAATGCTTCAGCAAGAAAAAAGAACTTACCAATAAATTGAATTTGTATGTATGTATATACGATATATAAAAGGATCTATTGACACTTTAACCATCGAAGAGCTGTAAGTTTTAACTGTTGTAAACATCTAGGCTAAGCCAAGTTTGTAAGTACATTCTGTGTATATCCGATAAATATATCTGTGTATATATTTGTGCTATTCGTTTAATTAAATCAGTTAAACGAGTAATAAAATTTATATTTCTAAGCTGTTTAAAGCTCAGTCTAATAATAGAAAAACAATTCATGTTATTGGTTTTGGTTTTTGTCTATGACATCTGTAAATAAATGTAGAAAATCTTTTGGGAATTTGCAAAATTAATGTGTGGTTGAGTTAAATTAAATTAACTAGGCAACACGTTCATGCGGCTAAATATTCAGATGCAGTTTATTGTACCTCAAAATTGTGGTAAGTAATCCGAATTACTGTCTATAATTGGTGGCAATTGTGATATTTATGACCTCAAGTCATTTCTCTTCGCCTTAAGGGGTTACTTAATATTCTAACTGAAAATTAACATTAATTTGGGATTAATTTGCTTGAACAAACACTAATTTGCTTGGGAAAATGTGCTGGTAATATCATTAGACGAGTCCTAAAAGGGAATTTGCATTCTATTATGCTCGCAATCGCATTATTTATGCAAAGCTGAGAGTCCAATTCCATTCAACCAAGTTGGCTATGCACGAGTTCATACTAACGTGGGTGGACTTATTACTCAGCCATTGCCAAAAGCTGGGTAGCGATGGGTGAAGCAAATTCGCTCAAAAAGCGAATCCTTTCAAATGCTCGCAAATCATATCTATATCTTTTTCAATTCTTCAGCTCCTTTTCAATAGTTAAAGGGACTTCGCCTTTATTCATCGCAGAAGCAATCAGACTCCTGCATCAAAAAGAGCTTACTTACTTAATGGTAAACGATTACAGAATGTAATTGAATTGCAGGCCGAGAACGAAACCGAAAACGAAACATAACCTCGTCAGAAACCGCTTGGGAAACATTTAACTATCTAATTGAATCACAAACATTTTCAGTGCACCACATTCGCGTACTTTCCATGCAAACTGAATAGAAACCGAAACCCAAACCAGATCCCAAACCAAAACCAAGACCGAAATCCAAGCGCTACATTTTTATTGCCTGGTTTTGGCAGTTGGAGAAAAAGCAGCGTTAATGCGTTAAATTGCTTGTTGCAAAGAAGCCACAATGAAATCGATGGACGGCGAGTGGCCCAAAAGGCGTTTTTTATTTGAGGTAATAGGATTTGATGGGTTCGAGGGGGTTCCAGCTTCAGTCGGAGAATAACAATTTGCATAATAAGTTGATGTTTGTTACGCAGTTGCCCCACTTGTCAGTCTCCTTTTCCATTGTCATGACAGCCGCAAAAAGCCTTTAAGGAATGAAAAGGCAAACCAAAAATCAGCTGAAAAGATTCTATTACCATCTAAGGTACATATGTTGGGTCGCAGTACACAGACATATACATATGGTGCGGCGTTACCCCGGCAACAGACTGAGGTTAAGCCTGGGGTCACACCGCAAATTGCCAGAGCAAGTAAGAGTGGTCTGGCACCAAATTAGGTAAGTATCATACCGAATTAAATGGCTTCTCAATTTGCATGCATGTTTCATTCAAAGAGCTCAATAGTATTGCCTTAATAAAGAGCTGGCCAAAAAGGTAAAAGGTCAACTGCATTACCAAAATTAAGCGGAGTCCCGTAAATTTAACTGTCACGGCCATGTTTCTGTCAGAGCCTTCGTTTCTTATTCCAGCAAAAGATTGGCGTATTATTTATTTATTTATTTTTTGGAATACAAAATGTTTACCTGCGAACTGCGAGTGGGCAAATAATATGTAAAAGAGTGAAGTTAATTGGCAGAATAACCCATCTCTTTAATAGTCAGTTATAAATTTGTGTTTACAGTAAATATTTAAGTAAGAACAAAGATGTATGATGTTGCCGTCTGGTTTGAAAGGAATTTAGATGTGCATTTGTTTAAATTATTTCAGTGGTGTCTATGCTAATGAACAAAAGTCATTTTACAAATTGATAAATTCTTAAGTAATTGAGACAGCAGTCCCATTCAAATCGTTACCTTGCTATTCAAATCGTTAGCTATGATGCTATTAATTTATAACCATCAATTATATTATTTAACGAGCATCAATTTAAATTTATTGGGGAAGCTTCTAATGTACCTTTATCGACAGCTTTGGTTTCACAATAAATTGATCACATTTAATGTCGGTGTCTAACTTCATTCAAGGAAGTGTGGTGTTATCCATCAATCCATATTCGAACGTCTCATAGAGAACACACCTTGTTGTACACAGAAGGTATAAACTTGTCGTTTAGACGCAAACATCAGAAATTTCAACAGCCAAAAAAAACAGTAATACCTGAAGAGTAAAATTCGAAAATGATTGGATTCGGGGGCACTTTCAAGGTTTTGGCGGCCCTATCGGGAATGCTGTTCATGGGCTATTGCGTGTACTTCGACAAAAAGCGCCACAGCGATCCAGAATTCAAGAGGAAGTTGCACGAGCGGCGCAACAAACGAAACTTCGCATCCTTGAGGACCTCAGGGTCGGTCAATGTGAGCGACAAGGACATCGAGATGTACTTCATGACCCAGATCCACAAGGGCGAGGGCCTGATCACGAACGGCGACATCGAGGGCGGGGTGGACCACCTGATCAACGCGATCCTCGTCTGCAGCCAGCCGGGGAAACTGCTCCAGGTGCTGCAGAACACACTGCCCATGGAGATCTTCACCATGATGCTGGTCAAGATGCATGCCTACGAGGCCGCCGAGCGCAGTTCCCCCGTCATCATGGACGAGGAGGAAGGAGTCGGCGCCCTCGAATAGACTTTTTGGTGCTCCAGCAAATGAAGGGTCTCTGTTTTTCTTCACGAGCAATTGGATAACTTTTCTGTGAGGTCTGAGTAGCAGGGAACAACTTCGGTTCACGTATTTCGGGCAAATATATACAATGTGTACAGTTCTGGTCTTTTGCGTTGCTATGGCCAACTTGGCCAACAATTTTAGGGGAAACTTTGCAGCCATCAGCCAAGTTGGCAAATTAATGACTTCGATTATATTGTCTAGCGTAAAATTTCCCAGTGCCATGTTATCTTCATTTCGATCGATGATTGGTGGTGGTGTGGGGAATTGCTAAGCCCAGCTAAGTTACTTTAAAGAAGCAATCATGGTCTTTGCTTTCAGAGTTTTGTATCCATGCCGGCAGAAGTTGTAACAAGTACAATCAACAATTTATAATGCGTGAACACCTTATTGTTTTCGATTTTTATTGTGACCGCTTGTGATTAACCTTTAACCTTCCGTAAAGCTTTTCAGCAAGTCATTAAATCTCAATTTACTCGCCCATGCTTGCTCAAACAATCACTCGGCATAGCAATTAAAATCTCAGCACGGATTTTATCCCACTGTCGAGATTAGCATGACAATTGCGTTTTACCAGTATCTGCATTTCTGATGTCGATTGGCAAGGGTTGACTGCCCACTGTTCTCTAACAAAATGTCCGACGTTCCATTTCCGGCTATGCGGCATTTACGCTTGTATGGGTGTGTGTTCGTGTGTGAGTTGTGTTTGTGTTGGCCAACAATGGCAGGCAAACAAACCGTCCTTCTGGGAATGTCCTCCGTTGTCCTGCGGCCTTCGTGCATAATTTGCCGGGAACACACACCCTCAGCACATCTGACCCCTTCACGGGAATTTGTCATCCGGATGCGTTTGATTGATGGTCTAGTGGTATCGTCGATTGGCCAAATGACCGAGAATACCCACCGCCAACTCTGCTCGCTTTAAGCTGTCGTGTTGGCCATTAGAGACATCTTGTTTGGAGAACTATGTCCCAGAGAAGTCTCAGGGCAAAAGCTGAACAAAGGACATTCATCTGTATCTCTTAAAATTTGAAGAAAGTTGCACGGGTTATGAATAACAGAAACTTCTTTAAACAAATTTCAACATATAATTTATGTGTCCATATTTTAAAATTCCTCTGAACAATTTATTGTTTTAAAAGGTGTTTTCTACTGGGATTTTAAATTGAAAAGTGTAGGGTGCTTCCAACATAAAAAGTACTCCAGTTTTGCATTCCATTTGGTTTCACCCTTGTTCGATGACCATATGATACCCGACCGAAAGTTGAACCAAGTTCATTTATCTGCATATTAATTCTAGTTTCCCAAAACCCTTCTCTAACTTTTTCATTGTGTGTTCAAGGCTTTAATGGACGTTGGACCACATTAAAGGGTAACAATCTCTTAACGCCCTTTGCTGGCAATTAATGAGTGGAAAGTTCTCGATTCGAGTTCCCGCGAATGTAATTACATAAAGACCTTTTGCGGTGTTCTCCTTTCCTTCCTGCCATTGTCCAGTAATTACCAGATAAAATAGACAGTCGAATGGTCAGGGAATTGAAGCTTTGTTGCCCGGCATTAATTTCCAAGCTAAGCAGCAGGCTATAATGATTTTCGCTTTGAAGCAGTCTGGCATCAAAGATTTGGCCCAAGGAGCAGCGACTAATTTAATGAAATATCCTGGAAGAATACCGAGCCCGAGTGTCTCGACTTTGAACAGTGCTGTGCTCAATTATTCCATCTCATTTGGAATATTGGCAAATTAGTTAAAGGTATTTGACCTTTACTGAGTGGCACTCCAGAAATTCTGCTAAAAGAAATCAATACCATATTTTTTTTTCCAAAATGTCAAACGTAGCAATCGTCCCACAGAAAAAATCAATTAAATTAATTGATTGAATTTTTTCGGTTGCCTTATAAATACATTTACATACATATGTGTAGTATATAGAGTGTATGTTTATGAGACCTTTTATTGACGGCTCCTTGACTTTCGAATTCGATGGAATGGCTATTACCATAAAGATATTAATACGGCTCACAAGCAGAAAAACATTGAAAAAAATTAAGGTCCTTTAGTTTGGTACATATTTTCTTTGTGTAAGTAAAGTGTTAATTTAAAGGTTTAAATAATATTTTGATTACAAATTTAAAGAATACGCTACCCTTACTTGTTTACAAGCCATTGATTACGTAATTATTTGAACAGAAAATAAGTAAATGGTAGTAATTTGAATTTATAATAAAATGAAAAATTCATTTGGTAGTTAAAAAATAACCAATGGTAATTAATTTTAACCATTTCTTTAAATTTATTTTGAATAACAATATTGCTGCTTTTATTTTATTGATCAAGAAAGTAAAAATATTTTTTGCAGTATTTGCCATTTTCATCCCAGACTAGCTGGGCTGCTCAGAAAAAGTAGTTAGGCCAAATGGAAATCGAGACAGACATGAAAGTGCGAGTAGTGTCTGGGACGTGGTGCCACATCAAACAGACTAATTGGTCGGGCCAACCACATTCGCCAGGAGTTGTGGCACGGGAGATTAATGAAGGGGAGGTGTCATTATCGCTGATGCCCAATTATGCCACGCCCGGCAAATGTCATTAATATCTGCCATGAATTGGGGATTTCCGAGCATTGTTTTCCCAGCAACCTCAGAAATTCAATGCCAGAAATGACTTTAACATACATAGTTTGTTTAGGCAGAGTGAAAAACGTACCATTTTCACCCCTTTTTTCGGAATTTGCTCATACCTTACGCTTGACTAAACTGAAATTTGCCATAAGCCGTATCAGGGCAACAGAACAGAAAGACAACAGAAGTGAAAAAACGAATCAAGCCCAACCGAAGTCACCCACTTCATAAACCTTTTGACAACGCACGTAAGTTACACAGGCACACATTGCCAGTCACACTAACACTTAGGCACAAAAGCCGCTGCCCCTCTACACAAACAAACAATGATTCACACGCACGGAGACTTTCATTTCCTGTCAGCGGAAGTGGTTGCTCCGCATGTGTGAG
Source organism: Drosophila fuyamai (assembly GCA_018153365.1). Taxonomy (NCBI): domain Eukaryota; kingdom Metazoa; phylum Arthropoda; class Insecta; order Diptera; family Drosophilidae; genus Drosophila; species Drosophila fuyamai. Next base: position 4,319,232 of record JAECXW010000116.1, on the reverse strand, counting down.
TGTGTCAGGTTCTATTTCATCGCTTTGCACTTTTTGCGCACGTTCTACAATTTTTACCCTCAGCTGTTTTGAATTCCATTTTTATGTTTGCCTTCCGAGCATAGGGACAAAAATGTGCGTCCAAGCGTTTGCATATAGTAAAGCGTAAGTTCAGTACACTGAATGCATTACGTATACGCCATGTGTGCTGGGATAAGAAAGAAGAGGCGTCGTTGTTTGCAAGAAGGTTTTCGGCAAACAATGGGAACACGAGATTCTCGGCAATCAAGTGCTATTTTCCAACACGTTCCAACACCATGCAAACAGCAAGTATGCGCATATTGATAGTTTTACAGCTTTCACTTGGGGAAAGCGATTATTGTGAGCGTTCCAGCTGAAAGTGGAGGACTTACAACACTAAACATGTTGGTCTACGGGTATTTCCCCTGCAGAAGGGTCAGTTAACTGAAAGTTCTGGAACGAAAATAAGTCTAAACTTTAGAAGATACGCAAAAAAAAACGTAGAAAAAATTGGTGGGGAAAATTGATCAATTTTGTACTTGCTTGCTGGTGACTTACTCTCACAACTTTTGACTGTAATTCCTTGTTCGCCTCCTTACAGTATTAGGAAAAGCCTAATGGATTACATGTTATTTCTTATTTAAATTTATATTCTCTCTTCCCTAAATAAAGCTAAAAGTACTGCGGTAATAGTTTGAGACTTATACAACTTAAAGAGCTTCAAAGCCGACACAAGAGCAATAAGAATTCATTTTACAGCCTCTCCTACCTGGATAACGAACTGCATATGGATGGCTTCCTAGCACTCAAATCGGGGCATGTAGAGTCGGGACCGGTCCATTGCAGGCTCACATCATTGTTAAGTGGAATTAGGGGAAGGACTATTTTATTGCAGCAATTTAGTGGAAAAAGCCAAAGCCAGCAGCCGGAATATATATAAATCCTGACGGCAGCACCGCAGCAGATATATTGTTTGGGCCAAAGTCTGCAAAGTTTTCAAAAAGGAAATGCGCTGGCTGGCTTTACTTCCTTCAGTTTGTAACTTTTATAAGTATGTTTATAGTGTGGGCGTATGGGTGTTTTCGTCTGAGCAATAGTGGTCGTACACGCTAGTCCTGCCATCAAATTGCAGTCTGTTTGCAAAGCCGCCCAGTAACCACTTGCCATGAAAGTTCCTCCCAGCACCCTCCTACCTCTCGACTCTCCAATGTCCTGAATCTAGAGGCAAGTTGGAAATGCCGTCAAAGGATTTGTGACGCAGAACTCGCAGGACCGACTGCAGCAAACACAGCGCAACAGCTGGAAACCAATTTTTACTTAGTGCTGTCGCACCCTTCGATTCTGAGATGTCAAAAAGTAATTCACTGGCTCGATTCCGCTGCCGAGCTGCGAAATCTACATACTGCCCGTTGGTCAGCGGAACATTGGCCTAATTGCAGCCTACCAATTTAAAAAGGTCCTTTGACTTGCCTGGGCTTACTCCGTGGTTTTGCTGCCACTTCCACTCTGGAATTTGTAGGCCATGCGGCGGGAAATGGTGGAACCGAACGCTGCACCTGTGGCAGGACACCACAACGACAATTGGATGGCACGAAGATTAATGACGGTCATCCCCTAGCAAACTATGCACTACAAAAAATAGGTGCCATTGATTGCGGTGATTTCAAACTATAAATACAAATTTATTTTAGTTTCAAATTTATTATCATACTTCAAATTAGGGTATATACATTTGTTTTGTAAATTCAAAAAAAAAAATTAAAGTAACAAATAATATCCAAGAAAAGACATGGCTTTTTTGAAGATTTCTTTAAAGTTTTCTCCGGAATAGGAATTATTTGAATTGTTACAATTTAGCTTTATTATTTTATTAACCAATTCATTCAAGAATGAATTAGTTAAAGGAAATACAAAAAAAAAACATTTTTTTTCAGTGTGCCTAACGCCTGAGGAGCTGGAAAAATTTCTTGCCTCTGACAATGTGACAGTGTGGTTTCGCCGTTGGGCTTTCTGGAGTGCCACAGGGCTTGGGGCACCGGAGTGCTGAAAAATGTGGCCGCATGTTTGCGGTGGCTAACAGCGCCTTTAGGGACTCGCCAAGTCGAATGAGGAATGACAAAAAGGACATTCAACTTGCAGAGCTTGCTTATCCTGGGCCAGCGGGTGGCATTCTTGGCAAGCATTGAGTGTACTTGACAGCACGGCTATCATCTAAGCCCGTCTAGGAGAGTTAAATTTGCATTTAAACTTTAAAGAGTTATTTTTCGTACCGTTTGGAATTTATGTCATAAATTAATTAATTACACCAACTCTCTTAAAGCACGTACATTTAAATACCAATTGAATCCCGCAGTATATGTATATGAAGACTATTTCAATCCTTAAATATTAAGAGTTTTTTCAAAGTCAACTAATATTTTGCCTCTTAAGCACTTTAAACTTATGTTTGCTTTTCTTATCGTCTAAATGTTTTTCCCCACAAAATAAATGTTGACTTTAAATGTCTCTGAAAATCCTGCCTTATCATCATTCAAGACCACACGGAGCCTGCCGCTGTGTGAGAAGTTTAATCAAAATAATAAACTCAGTTTGTTTTCTAATTTGCCATGCAAAAAAGTTTCAAGGACGAGGCTGGCAGGGCTCGGCATTGTTATGTCTAAGTCCATTATCTCCATCTTGGGAGCACCCCTGAATCACCACCCCAAACAGCCAGGATTCCTACACCTCTGCAGACGTCTAAACAATATAACACGCCTACTGTTACAGTTCATTTGAATGGAAGAAATTTCATAGGAAATGAAAGCAGCATATTGGACTTATTGTCGTAGAATGGGATCGGAAAATTTCAAATGCAAATTAATAAGCAGATGGGAATGATTCCGAATATTTATTCATAATAAACAAGATAACAATAACAATAATGTCACATGATAAGCTCAGTCAAATGTTATCTTGCCGTAGGTCTCTAATTCGAATTGCGATCCATAAATATTTATGAGTCCTGGGCTCAGACGGCGTAAACAAATGTGTAGAAAAACTTTCCAAATTTTTTCAGGCGCCAACAAGTCGTTGTCACATCAAAACGTATTAAAATGTATTATTTAATTTTACGACTGAATGACAGGCAAAATCTGTTTTATATTTGCAAGGCTATTAAAAAGCCATTTACCAACTTTTAATACTATGTTTATTAGCAGTCAGAAACCAACATGATTGGTTAACTGGATTCTGCTAGGTAAACATTTACAATGTTTCTCTGGGAGAATTTTAATTCGAATTATTTTATTTGCATGCGCAAAAACATTACTGACTCTGCAGTAAAATTATTAAACTACATTTGACAGTTTTTTTACGACTTAACTTATTTGCTAACACTTACTCGGCCATGCAAATGATTTTTATTTGTTTAATTTTAAAAGTACATCAACACGCAACGGTTTATTAATTAGCATAGCTTAGGTTGTTATTTAAATTTTAATAACGATGTTAGTAGTGCTTATCCATGGGCTTGTTTCTAATTATTTTGTAGTAAGGTTTTACTATGTTGCTCTTAAAAAGTTGTAGACCCTTCAACCGTTTGACAATTTTTTGTAGGTACTACTTATTTAATTTATTTAAAATGTACCTTTATATGTTCTGCTTTAAAGCAAAACAAATAAATTAAAATTCTGAAATCGCTGCATGTTTTGGCAATCAACGACAAGTCTCTAACAAAAAGTTATGTATGTATGTATGTACAAGTCTTTTACTTACAGAGTCCTTTAAGCGAAATCCTCTTACTGTCTTATGTAAGCAGGTGAGCAATGCTCTGGACAGGTCACGTTCAATGTCCACTTCCCAGGGTCAACGTGAGCCATATGCCGAACACAAGGACAGTCGCTTTAAACGCTGGTAATTAAACGCATTCTAGCACATGCTGCAGCATCTCTTTTTTTGCTGCCTGTGCACTTGGCCTTTATATTTATTATTTACATGCATGCCCGAGTGTCCAGTCTCCGAATTGCCCCCTCGAAATGCTGTGTGAATATTGTTTTAATATAGAACATGCCACAAGGAGGCGAGGAAAATAAAGTCAAAGTGCGCCGTTTGGCAAATTAAAACAGACTCAATGTGTGCGACTCTTAAAGTGAAAAGAGACTGTTCAGGGGATGGGCATTGAGTGAGGGCCGCCAAGCTGGCTGTTCACGTGGCGTATACGTCATGTTGGCTGCCAAATAAATCTGCGCCCACAGAATGCGCGAGACGGACTTGCGGTTGATTTTTATTTCTCTTTACTTTTTTATTATTCCCTCCCGTTTGCAAATTTATGAGCCGCGTATAATGTTGATTTAATATTTATAACAACAATTGCCATTTTCCAGAGAGCTGGCCGTCAAGATTTTAATGCGCCCTGGTTCAAATGTTTTTACGTATTTGCCAAATTAAGTTTACTTATTTAGTGAATTTCTTCATCCTCACATCTCAGTTTAATGCTCCTCTTTTCGGGATTTACTTGTGCCGCAACTGAAATTTTTATTCTTGGCTTATGCGTTTTTATGGTTCATGTTGATCATAAAGTTGCTAAAATAATTGAAATGACATGGCTTAAGTGAGTGCGGAAGTTTCATTCGTTTGTTGTTTCTCTGTCACGGCGTTGGACAATTTTGAGGTTGTTTATGATGGTAGCTAATAGCCATCACAATGCGATTGTGGTAATATTGGACCAAAGGCAGACCAAGTTTGAAAAACTTTTTAAATGGAACAGAGCTTTCACACACACAGAACTTGCATGGCAGTTGCGATAAACTAAGTGTGGCTTTTGTTAGGAACGTCCAACAATTAAAGCAATGGGTTCTGATTGAAAAAAAACATGAATTCATGTTTATGAATTTTTAATATTATTATCTGTAGTCCTAAAAAGACACAAATATTTTCAAATTTTGATAAACTGAGAAAATTATTAGGTCAATCAGAAATGTAAAAACAATTTAAACAAGCTAAAAAGGCTGTTTACAAAAAAAACAAATTTTGCAAGCCATATTATTTATATATAGAACTTAAATAGAAATGGGTAGATTTCAACATAGCTTTTACCGATTTTATCAAGGACGAAATCGCAGCATGAATTTGACTTTGACATTAATTGGAAGTCGAATACAAACCAAAAAATGTCCAGCTAAATTTGACTAAAACTTAATAGAGAACTTTATGCAATTTTTGTGGGTGTCACTCAGTTAAATTGAAATCCTTTAGCTTAAATATTTGATTTGGTTTTCACCCACAATTCTCGCTTGGGGACAACATTGATGAAAGGTTTCAGCTAAATGTGAAAAATAATTTGATCGAAATCGAAACTAGAAATGCAATATTCAACATTCCTCTTTTACTATAGTCGATGGTTGACTGATGATTGCTGGCACAAAACTTTACATATTTCATCTATAACTGCGGTGTGGTGGGATTGAGTTGGAATGTTGGCAAACCAGGAGAAATTGTGCTGTCAGGACATCGTGTTTTACATTTTATTTAAATAGGCAGCCACTGGGACGACCAATTTTCACTGGGTACTCAACATGTTTTACAGCTTTTTACGGTAGCGAGTTTTGTAACTTTTGCGCAACTTTGTCGTTAATGTTCGGTGCCCATTTAAGTTGCCGGCGAAGGGAAGTATTTATGCTGGCGCGTTGTAAACTCGGCGTCTTTCCCATTAACATTGCTCTTTCCGGAGCCAGGACCTCCACCTGCGTCATCAACAACTTTGGCCTAAGCCATTTGGCCAAAAAGGCAATTAGGGGAACCTCAAACTGAGTGTGTGAGACCGGCATTGCGGCAGGATTAGTAGTATTCCGCCCAGATGGGACTACCCAGATTCGTTTACATGGGTATGCAAATTTACGCTGCAAACGTGACAAACCAAAAACAACCAAACACACTTGGCCAGCAAAATAATTGACAAAGCACCTGAGATTGCCTCACGTTCGAGGAGTGTTTTCCCAAGTTTAATAGAGCGTTGAGGGCATTTTCAACAAGTGTTGCATCAATTTTGCTCAAGGCTATGGACAATTGCCTTTTAATAAAAAGCCTTCCTAGCTGCCATTCAATTTTCTCGTTCAGGTCTGCTAAAATGTTTCCCTATTCCCCAAATTTTAATAAATGTTAGAAACTTTGCCAACTTTTGCAACAGAATATTTTTTCAATCCCAACCCGGCTGTGACCTCAGCAAAGCAAACCTCAACGTAGCCAACAAAGGCTCCTGGCGACGGGAGCAGTCTTGAAAGCCGTAAAAATATGAAGAGGAAGCCGTTGGGCTGTGGGTCCAAATCAGGCAAGGACAGTCCGCTTTTTTCCCATTTACACAGAGAAAATGAAATTGAATAGAAAATCTCTGAAGTAGTGGAACCATGCGGTGATATCGTTTAGAGAAATGAAATAGATATTTATTATAAAGCCTTTGGGAAGTGAGTGACATCAGGCTAAGTTTTAACAATTAGTTAAGTTTTGTGTTTCTGAAACATTTACTTTCTCAATATAATGTTGGAGTTTATTTGACTAGCTAGATTCTAGTTCTAGTTTATATAGGACGTACTTTCTCTCATATAATTTGAACTTTTACCCTGGCATGACATTAAAAAACTGACACTAGCTTTTTCAATTCTTTTTTAAGAAACATACTTTAATTTGGATGGAGCACACCGGAATCTTTAGGGAATATATACTCTTATTAATGTAAGTTTTTGCTGTAATTTCTACGCACAAATCATTTAATAAATTTGTTTATTGATGCTTTGTTTGCCATTAATCATTAAGATTGAAATTATTGAATATGAATCATTTTTCCCAGTGTAACCTTCTTACCAATATTTCCATTTCATCCTTCCCATTTCCTTTTCAATCTTCGCAGCCAGACGACACACCGTCAAATCGTTGGCAAAGTCGGCATAATTCAATTTGTGCCTGCTGAAAGCTGTCTGATATTTTACGAGGTTCCTCGGAAAGGGGCGCATTTGACTCCCGACGGGCATAAATTAAGCGTTTTAACTGCTTTCGCCGGCACAAGTTCTGGTTAAAAGGCGGGAAAGAGTTTAAGTGTTGAGCCCAGTCTCGTTTTGTTCGACACGCAATTTGCGTTTTTGTGTGATTGAAATGGAATGCTTTGTGCCGCGACAGAGTCGTAAACTTAATTTGACAAATTGCGAGCTTAGCAGGCCGAGAACCGAGCCGCCCACTTCCACTTTGAAATTCATATGCCGTCCTTGTTTTTTCCTTGTTTGTGTTTTCCCCCGCTTTTTTTGAGGCTGCCACATAAGCGGCTTAATTGCGTGCCTTTTGATAGGATCATAAAAAAGGCCAAACGATCCGAATCGGAATTGTTTGTGGCTCAAATGTGGGTGCAGTTTTCAGCTCCGGAAATGTGTCGCCAGCTTGTGAAATTTCATAAAAGGCATTAATTAAATGAAATAATTTCCGCACATGACAAGTGGAATTGCTAACCGAGCAATTCGGTCGTAATGCGGAACAGAGCGGCCAATAAAGAAGTAAAATCCTTATGAAATTGCATCGGCGATAAAAAGTGTCACGGTCCATGAATGCTTCCCCTGGGTGCTTGCGCAAATTGATTATGAGCTAAAATGGAAAATTTATGCAGTCCCGCCTTCCGATGAATAAGGAGATGGTAAACTATTAAGGACTTAACTGGGCATCCCGTCTGCATAATTAGAATTTCAGGTGGCTTTCATTAGCGTTTTCCTCTAGCTCTACTTTCGCAGTTTCCTTCTTGGGACTTCAAAAAATAATGCCAAGGAAAATAGTTAAAAAAAGAGAAGCGTGAAAGTATTAAATGGCCCGAAGGTTTTTCCACGGTCACCCCGTAATTCCAACAAAAGTCTGGTTTTCTCATCGCCTTTGGCTGAATTTCTCTAGTTGCACTTGTTGCTCTTACAAACACGAAAGGCAAATAAATTCCCCGTAAGACCCTTCTTAATATATACACTGAGGTCAGTTGGCTGAGCAGCTTAAAATAACAAACATTTCGTAGACTAATTAGTAGAGAGGCCAAGAGGTCATTGAGAATGGCCAGGACTCTAAAAACTAAAAGGATACTCTTGTCCGAGCCGAAGCTTTTGCAAATTTAATTAGCCAAAACAGGACGAGCGGACAAGCACAGTGGGGCAAAAAATTGGCAAAAACAAAATAAAATACACATGTTGAAACAAAAATTGTCTTTAAACATGATAATTGAACTTTCCTAGGCACACACTTTAATTGAATTTACTCAGCAGTTTTTCTCCGGTTTCCTTCCACACCATTGCAACCAGATAGCCAAAGTTGGCCGAAAGATACCCATGTTACGTGCTGATGTCTAGGCCATAACACTTCAAATGTAATGGCCAGATCGATGGGCCAAACACAGATAAACTGACATGGCCAAATGGACTGGTCAATGTCTAGCTGAATGGGCCCAAATGATCCCTTTTTCTTTTCGGACAAGTTCCTGCCTTTGATACGGCTGGCTGTCAGAGAGAAGCCAGAAAATACCGAAGACAAATGACCGCTGAGCAACAACCAGGGCACTTTGACCAACTTTTAGTGGCGAGTAACAAAACTTGGTCAAAGTCACAGGCCATAAAACCCAAATCGGCAGTTAATTAAGTCTTCAGTTGTCCAGAAAGCACTTCTCACATGGCCAAACTTTGGACGAAAGCTTGCATTTTAATTAGTCGGGCAGTTGACGACGGCATTTGAACTGTCATATTTAAAATGCTCGTCCCGCACAATAGCTGTCGTTAATCAGATTGTGGTTAAGGGGAATTCAATCTGGAGCCGGACTAAAAATAAAAGCTGAGATTGCTTTGGATTTCAACAGGATATGGCGAAAGGGGATTTATATTTGGCTCAGTAGAATAACAGCCATTATTTTTGGCTTCTCGACCGTCAAGTGTCTGTATGCAAACAAAGGAATGAGTGATACAATTTTATAAAGTGAAAGCAACACTAAGCCAAAAATACAAACTGCTATTGACGTCATGGCTGTCGACATTTAAATAGAAATACGAGCAGCAAAACGGGGAGCTCAAAAATAAAAACAAAAAATCACGGGATTCTTTGATTTCTTTGATGTAAACATTGTTGGAGCTTGTTAATGAAGACTAAATTGTACATGTATATTTGCTTATGAAATTGAGAAATGCCAACGCGAGAAAAAACCAATGGAGTCTGAGTAGCAGAAGGTTGAAAATGTGTCTATTTAGGCCGAAAAAAGAACTTAATACTCCGGTTTGGCTGGAGGGATGTGAAAGTGAAACTGATTTGATTTCATATAATCCAAACCAATGCTATATCACATGAAATTCTCAAAATTACTCTGCTCGCTGAAACGAAATGAAAACATTTGTTTGGCATTGTACGGAAAAGTTGATACTTTACGAATGGGTTACATATGTTAACTAAATACAATGTAATGTATCGATTTACAGATTACCAATTGATTCACTTTCATCTGAACTGAATGGTTTTCTGTCTCGTAAAAGCTAAGAGAATTTCCCGAATAAACAGATTTCAGAAATACATAATTGTATTTCAGGAATTTCCTTCTTAAAGGTTTAAGCTACAATTCAGTTTTCCTTGTGACCCGTTTGCTCCAGTTCAGTTGCTGGTTAATTCCCCTTTGCATAAATTTAGTATCATTTGAATACGGTTGAGCTTGATATTTGCATAAATAGATAAAGATATTTCTCAGAAATTTGAATAAGTTGACGAGCAATAAAAACAAAGCAGCAAAACAAAAATTGAAAGGATAACCTCGAAAGTCTAGAAAAAAGAACAAAATTGGAACATTTTTCGAGTTATGCATGTGAAGCGTAATTAAAGGCATTTAAGAGGCAGATCTTAAAGGGGGCAAATCTTAAAGGGAGAGAATGTTGCAGCGACACTTCCTAATTGAGATTCCATAACGGCTGCCATCATTTGCACAGTTAGTTAAACAAGGGGGCGAGCAAATTTTCCTATTTGTTTAATGCCCTGCGTCGATTTACCAGCAGCTCTGGGGTCCTTTCCCCCGGAAAATCCTGTGAAAATTGGAGCACTGGTTCTGTCCACCCGTTATAGGTTCCCAGTCACGCCTCTCCGGCCGGGGATCACGTCGGAATGGCAAATAGAAAAGGAATTTCCACGCCTGCCCTTCTGTCTCAGCGGTGCTGGTTTTTCTTTTTTATCTTGTACCGTGCGAGTGGCGCATGATTGTAATTGCTCAGCGATTCAGCATTTAAGCGCTTTTGGTACAAATCAAAGCCGGGAACTGGGCACCGTCGGATTGTATCTGAAATCTGCCCCGACCGCAATCTGCGGCTAATTGGAAAATTCAGAATAAATAAACCAAAATATGTAAATTAGGCTAAGCCCTTGGGGTAATTAATTTCACTTAACTCAGAGCGAGCTTGCGTTTTAAAGCATTTCGGATGCAAAATATTTGAATCGTGCTTCATTTTTGCTGCTTCGGACATCGGTGCGTATACTTCATCTCCAGGCCGTAAATCAAGCGTGGCATGATGTATGGATATCCTGCGGCTGCAGAAGCCCTTTCGTGCTTTCCACGGACAGTAGTAAGTAAATCGAGCCTCAGACGAGGTCTTATCAGTTTTATTTTTGAACACACACCACAAACAAAGATTAATTGGAGTGAAAAAACGAAAACAAAAGAAACAAGTCCCGCAGGAACCCGACGCTTGATAATTTTTTGGTTTTTACTTTCCTTTTTGTTACAATTAAAACAGCTACTATTTAAGCAACAAATTGTTGATTACAGTTTTCCTATAAAAAGTTTTTAAACAAGAATTTAGAAGGAATTCAACAGTTGGAAAGTACTCGACAGAAACACTATATGTAGATCAAAGTGTAGCAATCACTCTTCCAAGATACTTTTTTATCGCATTGGCAATCGGCATAAAAGCCTTGCCGTTTTTCAGGCTGCGCAACGCCTCTTTGGCAATTCCCCCTTGACATTTCGTCCTGGCACAAAGGCGGCACCCACATTCTCATATAAATAAATAATGAGACGAGAAACCGCTGTTCAAAACGCAATTGACTGGAAAAAAGGTGGCCAGGTCCGATGTCCCAAGTCAAGTGAGTGTACAAACGTTTGGACATCGGTCAGGTGGCCTTCGACCCGGCCGGTCTGGTGGTTCGATTTGTTTGCTGCCCCTTATTTGGGTAATATTTTTCTTATCCACAGGTCGACAGCCAATTTCCTTGGCCATTGCCGCTAATCATGGACACGTGCTCACTTATATGAATATGATTTAAAAAGTTTTCTGAGTCTTGCATAAGATTTAAGACATGTTTTTAAATGTTATAAAGGAAAGCTATTTCAGATTTCTTTCTTTTTAACAAAATAATTTGAAATAATGAAGAATAATCGCAACTATAAATAAATGTGCTTACTTATGAGAATAGGATTTAAAAACTTTCCTGAGTTCTGCATAAGTTTTGAAATGTTATAAGGGTTAAACCCTTCAGATTTCTTTCTTTTTATTAAAATAAATGAAAAACTATCGCAACTATAAACAAATTTGGTACATTATTTTATTGTATCGTTCTACAATACAATTTTCAATTGCATTAAGGACAAATTTAGTGTGTTTAGCAAAAGTAAACAAAAGCTGTTAAATATTCCTAGTGAATTTTACACTCGAAAAACTTGTGTTTGCTTTACTTAGTATTTCTGTTAGAGCATATAAAACGAGCTAGGGTGCGCGTTGTAAAATAAGTTGCTAGAGTTTAAATTTATTTCATTAATATTTACACACGATTTTCCACTCCAGAGCGGCGCTCCTGCTCCTCCAAAGCTCCTTTGCTGTCCTGTGTCCAGTGCAGTGAAAAGCGAAAGGATGTGCAAACACGAGCTGCATCTAGCAGTTTTTCATTTCCAGTTTTCCCTGACACGAGCTGGCACGCCATCAACACGGACACACATGACAGATGCATTGCATCCCATCCCGATGGGGATGGTCGCCGGGATTGCGTGTGTCGCTCGCTTCTCTAGAGGAAAGCTGCAGATGCAGCACCAAATCCAGTTCTCGCAATTGCCAAATTTTGCACGTTTTGTTTACATTTGATTATTAGGTTGACTTACTCTCGCTCTGAGGAACGTCGACAGATGGTGTGGCTTTCTGCTCCGCCGGTTTCCAACTCTGACAGTGGACTGGTGGGCGAATCTGGGAGCTGCAATTAATCATAATCCGGTAACAAATAACCCAAACACCACCACAAAACACAGCGTAAAACAAATAACAATAACGGACGTAAGAAAACTTTGTCTTTAACCAACTTATCACTGAGAAGAAATCAACAGGTTTAGACATTGAAGTTAAAAACCAAATGTTCATGGTATTTTACAATTATATAATATAAATGTTTAAGGATGCGGAGGTAGAGACTTAACAAATAAAATAATATTTAAATTTATAATAACAATATGCGAAAGGCATTAAAGAAGCTTTTTGAAATATATCGAAGGCATGAAGCTCAGATTAAAACAAAATAATGAAGGAGGTATTAGTTATGTTTAATTAATTTAATAGCTTAAAATTTTTAAAATCCGATATTAATTATTTCTTGTATTGTATTTTTTTTTAACTTAATAAAGATTTCTAAATTTAAGATATAGTTTTTTTCCCTAAGTTATGGCTAGTTGAAATTTATGCACTGGTCCTGGCCCTTTATCAAATCTAGATCGTTTAAGGGGCGGCTGCGAGGGAGGCTGCGTGGGCGGGGGCGTGGCGATTCAGGCGGACATTGCATTGTTGCCGACAGTTGCAGCCAAGCGAGTAAAATGTTTAACAAGCGCGAAATTCGCGCAAAGCAAAGCAAAGCGAACTGAAGACGACAAAGACCGAGAGATAAAATGTTCAGAGTTTGCGCCCTCTTTGTTGCTGTTTTCCATTCATTCAGGCTCCTTTTTTTCGTCCTTGGTGATTTATTTTAGGCGGTTTTTCTTTTTGATACTCCGTCGTTTTTAAAGAGACAAGATGGTTAGGCATAAAGGAAACTTGTATTTTATGATTTATAAAATAAACAAATATTTAAATTTATGTACGATTAATAAGTAATATAATTATTGTTATTAGATCTAAATAAATATTATTACAATATTGGAAGTCGAAGATAAATCATTATAAAAAACAGAAATTCTTTTTAATTTATCTTAACAAATTTTTTTATCTGGAACCCAATATTTTCTTCCTTTAATTATTTTGGTTAAGTTTTTTCTGATTTTTTTTTGGACAGTTATTGTTTTATTATTCAGACATCAAATAATACAACATTTATTTTATAGCTTAGATTTAGGTATCCTAAAATACTAAGTATCAAGGCCTTCCAATCCATTGAAGGTATTCTGTGTTTTCGTTTTGGGTCGCAGACGGTGGAGTATTTAATTAATTTTTGGCCCTAGTTGTTTACAACAGCCGACGTCTCGGTTAATCTTTTGATTAACTCGCAGTCAGACAATGAGAATGCATGTCCCTGGGTCTGACAACTTGATAATCTTTGCATCTCAGTGGAAAGTGAGAGTGGAGCGAGATCTGGGAAGCCCTCATCCAGATGCGTCATATGGCATCATTTGATGAAATATAAAACTTCAAAACGAGCCTGACAGCTGCTGACATTGCGATGTCCCCTCTCCATTTTTTTTGGCAGTGCTGTCATTTTGTCTTTTATTTGGATAACTCTGACTTTTTTTGAACACATTTTTTTGAATAATGTCAAACGTCTCTTGCACAGAATGAAATGTGTTTTTCAAAAATCTAAAATCAAAGTTACCAAAACTAAAAACATAAATACACCAAAAAAGCCTACAAAAGGATTTGTTTTACACAAAACCTGGTCTTTATTTTCCACCCTAAAAAAAATTCCCAAACGAGTTACCTTAAAGAACTGATTTTTTTGGCCCTTATGAAAAACACAAAGTTTAAATTTTCAAAATCAGCTTGAGTTATATCCTAACCAAAACTAAATAGTTTGAGTTTTTAACCAAAAGTAATCTAAATACAACATTAAATATATCGTTAAACTGGTCAATTGACATTTAAACTTATAAAATTAGCTTTATCCTTTTTTGCAAAGCTAGCAAAAAATGGTCAAATAATTTAATTACTGAGGTGGAGAGATGTCTGGTAAAGTAATTTAGGAAAGATACAAAACATTTTTAACTCAAATATAAATTGTATCCTTTTTTGTCTATGTGTTAAAACTATGTCTTTTTTTAGCTAATCTGTGTTTTTAAAAGGGCTGCTGACAGCACTAATCTGCGTATTTGTATTTGTTTCCATCTGTATCTGTATGTATGTATTTCTTCTATCTGTGTGTGTGATTAAGCGAACGCATTATTAAACAGACGGCTGCACATTGCGCATACGTCACGTGTAACGAAAGAAAAATATGTAACGACGTTTGATACATTTCGTACATGTTTATAATGCAGCCTCTTATGAGATTTGTCATCGGCGAATCAACTGTCATCTTAAAGGCATTCAAATGCTTAACAATTAATCAGCTTATCCCCGACTGACATGTAATGTGATTGGCAAAGGAGCAGAATCTCAGAAAATTCATTTCGCGTCGTCAGCCTTCTCTCAACTGCAGTCAATACACTTTGCCATTGACGTGACGAAAGAAAATCTCCTTGAGACTTACGAGTAACTGTGGAATTCTTAAGAAATAAATATTTTTATCGTACATACCCAGGCGTCAAGCAATTTCGTTCATGTTCCAGACGACACCTTGTCATTGCTCATTGAAACTCGTGAAGTAGTTTCTGATTTTCAAAATGGCTTTATCCCATAGAAGACGCTTTGCAAGTACTTTTTCAGAATTTTAAATAACAGGCTTAGAGCAGTACATAGTTTGTAGTTTGAGATTAAGCAAATTTACATATTATAATTATTTGCATACAAATGACTTTTTACCAACTATTGTGTTTTGGGAGTGTAAACTACATGCTGAGTTTAATTTACTTAAATTTTTCAAATTCAAATTTTGTTGTCTGGCAATCAGTATTTATTTTTTGAAAAAATATTTATCTATAACTAATAATGATGTTTTAATAAAAACTCAGAAAGAAAGAGGGCTTCAGCTAGCCGAAGTTTACATATCCTTATTTATATTTTTATCCCCATAAAACAATGTTGATTTTTATGCAACGAAAACCGTATTTCTGAAGTTGTTTAAAATTAGAATTAATTTATGTTGTAAAAAAACAACAGTTATAATTTTTATAAAAATTTAATTGGTCCATTGCTTGTATAAAACTATATGCTATTTCAGTCCGATCCGGCGCGCACAGTTTTATATACTAACTGCAATAGTAAGAGGACTCTTGGGAAGACAACTTTAAGCCTGAGATATAACTTTGCGTAGGAACAGAGAGAATATATATACTTAATAGGGTCGGAAATGTCTCTTTCAATGCGATGCAAACTCTTGAATGAAATTATAATACCATCTGCAAGGGTATAAAACTCGATATTGGGAAAATATTCATTCTGAGAACGCCCGTGGGCAGTCTGGAAAATAGCGGATCCTTGGAAAAAAAAAACACAAAAAGAAAAACCCTTATGGCACTCGTCCGTTATGGCCATAAATGGGGGCAATTACCAACACTCTTAACGGTATTTAGCCGGACCAGCCCGTCCGAAATTGAAGTGAAATAAACAAAATTAATATGCTGCCACCCGCCGGGGGACTCGTGGCACGTCTAAACACAATGGACCGCCCGCCGAGGAATCCTGCACATGTTTGTGGGTGGGTGGCCGGCTTTCGAGCAGGCGCTTATTCCTGTGGAGATATGTTTGTGCATGTAGTGGGCCACCTCGTTATATATTCGCCTCTCATTATTTTGCAATTGGGACTTGGACACCAGCAATGCCCACTCACTTAATTGTTATGCATGTGCTAGTAAAACAACGGGCAAACAATTGAGCAATGAGATCCTGCCATCAGAGTGGCGTCCTTCAAATGACTTACCAGGACTTATTACTCCCCCGCAACGCCTACAGTGTTGTCACCATACATAATTTCATACAGCCAGCTGAATTAATTTAATAATAAATGCATAGCTAGTATTAAGGGTATCTAAAAAAAGGCAAGTAATAATATTAACGGCGAATCCAGAATTTCTTTTCGTTATGGTTGTTTTCAGCTTACTTTTTACTGCCACATTTTGCAGTGAATGGAGGCTGTAACTCCGTTTAAACTGTTCGACCTTCAACCCAACCATTTCTGACCTGTAAAAATAGACGTCATTGGGTGGAAAGGCGGTAGAACAGCAGTACTGAGTGCCAGGAGCAGTGGCACTTGTCTGGCCATTCATTAAGCCCCGACAACATGGCGTATCAGAAGCATAAAACTAAATATTGGCCGAATGTCAACAGGGACGCCCCCGAGCGGGCATAAGGAATCGGGGCTGAGAGATCTGGATCGGACCCACATATCGGCGCACCGCAATGCCACACACAAACATTGAATCTCGGCCCGGCAGTGCTTAATTAAATCTCCACGGACGAGTTCATTTCACTTTATCCTTCCTGGCGGGCTGTCAAATTAGGGCTTCATGTGGCCAACTCCCCGAAAAAGCAGCGGCTGTTGCACAAGTTTGTGGTGCCGCCCCAACTAAAACTAATTTCAGCTAGATGATGTCAAGCCATTAAGTTATATTTGGTGGCGAGTCCCCAGAAATAGTTAAGCTGGCCATAATAGTGGCAGTGAAGGGCCAAAGGTCAAAGGAGCAAAAGTTCACTGCGCCCGTTCGCAGGACTTGTTGCACACTTTCTGGGATGCCTGTTAAAATGATAAAACGGAATTGCTCGTAAACGGGGAAAAGGCATGGCAAACTACAAGGATTCATGAAAATAAAGTTTGCTAATTGGAATTCACGTGGGGCTTAGTAAATGTAATATTAACATTTTTAACTAAGTTTACCTACAAAAGTTTAACTACCATCTTGTTGCTATTATGACTAACAACTCCCGTATGGTTGATAAATGCCTGTTCTATAATGCAAAGCATTCATTCAACTAAAAATATTTAGCATTGAAAAGTTAAGAAGCTTAAACATAAAAACATTATATTAAATATTCTATTTCTTCTTGATTTCGTTGGCAAGTTCTACTTATTAAATTATAAAGCCGTATACTATGCCATATGGCTAATGGTTTAGTCATGGCAATTGCTCTAGTAACTTAAAGTTAAGCCGACTTAAACTTATCCCTCAACAGTGTAAACCTGTCGCCAATGATGAGCATATTTGCCACTGGCAATATTTAAGACTTTCACTTTCTTTCCCTCCTGATAGCAAACAAGCGAAATGACAAAATGTCCTGAACTTGCCACTCGGCTGGCAGGAGTGTTTTAATTTGTCAACCCCTGTTTCGGGACTTGTCGCCAATCCCCACCAAATCTCAACAGACAGGTGGAAGACCAGCTGAGTGCCTGCCTACAGCTGATTAAGCTCATTTATCAAATGTAAAGCCAGCCAGATGTCGAGTGGCCCAAGTACTTGACTCGACTTAAGGTTCTCGCAATTAAATGGCCCAAACGGAGACAGACAAATCGCCTTCGGCATTCGCACAGAACCGAAAGTTGGAGTCAATATTGATATTGATGTTGGGAATCCGAAATTCGCCTACGATTGCCCAAGGAATTACGAAGGGGGAATGCAGGCTTGAAGGCCATGGAATTTTGCTATTTGAAAAGTTTCGACGCGCATCAATTTGCCAAGACAAACATATAATCGTTAAAGTTTTAATTGTACTGTGAAAATGATGTTTCGTTGCCATCTAAATTTAGATTAAACCAAGTTTGAATATATATTAACAAAGTTTGCGTTGCCCAAGAGGACCGAATTTAATTCGAAGGGATAATGCTTTTCCAAATCTAATACAATTAGGAGGTGAAGAATTTTCATTTAAAGAGAACTGCTTAACATTGTTTGGAACAGAAATGTTTGTAGCCCTTAAAAGGACGAACAATTAATCATGCATATTTTATATATTTTTTTAAATGTACTACAGTTTTCTTTTGTCGATAGGCAAGCTTAATAATATGCAAATCATTCGAAGCATATGTAAATATAGTACACGTAAGCCTTCTGATCCAGTTTCCCTGAAGGCTTGAAGCTCCCGAGGGAAAACGGATTTCAAACTTTCATCTTTCTACTGCGCCTGACTAAAGGAATTCTCGCCTGACATTTGTCAAATAGTTGGCAACTTTCTTTCGCCGAGACCTTTTACTATGGGTGACAAAAACATTCCACTCTTCCTCGTTTTTCTGTCTTCGCCAGACATCTCGTAACTATTGACGTGTTTCAGTTTTTACGGCATGCGCCTCCAGGGTCTCACCTTCCTCAATATTTTCGTCGTTGGCTTATTACATTCATCCTTGTGGGGAATATTCAGCGTTGACAGAGGCCTCTTGGGAGGAGATCTGGGAAGTGGACACAATACCAGTGTTGATATGTTATGTTGCCATTTTTCAGGATATTATTCTTGTGAACAACAAACATAAAAAACCAAATTATTTTGGACAAAAACACGAGAAATCATGCAGAATAATAGCAAAAAAATTATAATTTGCGTAAGCAACCAGAATAAATAAATATAATTATTATCAATTTTTTTGTCTTTTTCAAATCTGTCTTTTTAAATTGGCTTTCGGCAGCACTGCAGGACACCGGCCAAGTGATTGAGTCCGGCATTTGTTAAACAAATTGGTGGAGATTCTCCTAATCCATCTTGCCCCACGCATCTCGGCCAGGACCTCCTGAACAAATGAACAATTTCGTGAATTAATTTGATGTCTCGGCTGATTCGCTTCTCGTTATTCAGAGACACAAAGATACATCTGTCTGCGGCCCTACCACAAAAACTTTGCATAATGGAGCAGAGTAAATGGCCTTGTCCCCTGAAAAAAATGTACGAAATTCCACAGATGTCACATGTGCAGGACAATGGCTCGAAACAAAGGATAAATGGCAGCCGAATGATTAATTTTAACTCAAGCAGCATATTCCTCTGATGATGATAACGACCATGTTGATGTCGGGTTTATCATTGCTCTAACAAACTGGGTCCAAATTGGGCGATCTATCTTGATGACATTGAATTATATGAACATTTTTGTTCGAAAGGTTGCCATTTTATTAAGTAGTATTTTTGTGAATTTCTCGTAATTCCTCAAATGAAAAAGCAATTTTTTTTAATTAAAAGGGGTTTTTCATGAAATAATAAAATGCCGTGTTATGCATCGCTAAAAAGAATTTTCAGTTTACTTTACTCCCTCTGTTATTTTATAAAAAGTGAGCTTTAAAAAGGGCAACAAATATTATTTTCACAAATATTAATTGAGTGGAAGTTTATTGAATTGAGTTTGTGGAATTTTATTAGTCTAAACTTATCAAGCTTTAACTAAAGAACAACGCAAATTTAAGGCTTACAGCCATTTTTGAAAAGTTACCATCCACAACTGGTAGAACAAAGCCCTTGAACACTATACTTTTAGTTGAGTAAATAGTGAGCTCATTCGTCTGGGGAAATGCTCCTGTTGGGATCATTATCCTGCTGGCCTTGCTGGTTACAAACTATTTTTGAAGAGTTGAAAGCTATTCAAGGAAGAGGAATTTATGAAATTACCATAGGTTAAGCCCAAACAAAATTTACAACATTGAGTGGCCCGGAAGGGGGTATGGGTATTTTCAGATTCATTCGAGTGAACAAACGAAGGCAAATCCAAAAATGCCTTTGCAAAGGGATAAGGAAACGGACAAATACCGAAAAATATGGCTTGGCCGAGAATTTTTATACCCTTGCAGAGGGTATTATAATTTTGGTCAAAAGTGTGCAACGCAGTGAAGGAGACATCTCCGACCTTATAAAGTATATATATTCTTGATCAGGATCACCTCCTGAGTTGATATAGCCATGTCCGTCTGTCCGTCTGTCCGTCTGTCCGTCTGTCCGTCTGTCCGTCTGTCCGTCTGTCCGTCTGTCTGTCCGTCTGTCTGTCCGTCTGTCTGTTTCTACGCGAACTAGTCTCTCAGTTTTAAAGATATCGAATTGAAACTTTGCACACACCCTTCTTTCCTTTGCACGCAGTATATAAGTCGGAACGGCCGGGATCGGCCGACTATATCCTATAGCTGCCATATAACTGAACGATAGAAAACGCCATAACTCTGGTGTTTGTAAAGTTAGGAAGTTGGGATTTTCTATGGCTTCTTTATTTGGCCAATCAATTCGACCTACCAAATTTCATAAGGATCGGCCGACTATATCCTATAGCTCCCATATAACGATAGGAAATATCATAACTTTGGTGTTTTTAGAGTTAGGAAGTTGGGATTTTCTATGGGTTTTATATTTGGCCAATCAATCCGACCTACCAAATTTTATAGGGATCGGCCGACTATATCCTATAGCTGCCATATAACTGAACGATTGAAATTGCCATAACTTTGGTGTTTTTAAAGTTAGGAAGTTGGGATTTTTATTAGTATTAAGAATGCATCATATGAATAATTTTGGAGAATATTATTTACAGAATATTCTGCAAGGGTATATCAACTTCGGCTCCGCCCGAAGTTAGCTTTCCTTTCTTGTTTATTTTACTTTCATTTCTGCCGCGGGTCCTTTTAGTTTCCCTTTGTCCGACTGTCTGTTTAATCGGCTAGAAGGGCTTAGATAAAAACGAAATGCCCACAGAAAGAAACTTGTCGCTAAGAGCATTTGCACTCACACACCATGCATATGCAAACAAGCTCCTGAATCAGAGTTCGATAACCGGCGACCGGACCCAGAGCAAAGGACCAAACGTTTGATATTGTCAGCCAAGAAATCTGCACACATCAGCAAATGAAAATGTGTAAATAATATTAAGTATATGAAAATCATTATCATGGCACTCAAAGGAAAATGGTAGATAAAATAGACTAACAGTTTTTTTTTAAATTGGTCAGCATTATTACAAAAAAGCGTTAATTTTTTTCTTGAAAAATACAAATATATTTAATAACAAGAAAGGAAAGCTAACTTCGGGCGGAGCCGAAGTTGATATACCCTTGCAGAATATTCTGTAAATAATATTCTCAAAAATTATTCATATAATGCATTCTAAATACTCATAAAAATCCCAACTTCCTAACTTTAAAAACACCAAAGTTATGGCATTTTCAATCGTTCAGTTATATGGCAGCTATAGGATATAGTCGGCCGATCCCTATAAAATTTGGTAGGTCGGATTGATTGGCCAAATAAAAAAGCCATAGAAAATCCCAACTTCCTAACTTTACAAACACCAGAGTTATGGCATTTCCTATCGTTCAGTTATATGGCAGCTATAGGATATAGTCGGCCGATCCCGGCCGTTCCGACTTATATACTGCGTGCAAAGGAAAGAAGGCTGTGTGCAAAGTTTCAATTCGATATCTTTAAAACTGAGAGACTAGTTCGCGTAGAAACAGACAGACGGACAGACAGACGGACAGACGGACATGCTTATATCAACTCAGGAGGTGATCCTGATCAAGAATATATATACTTTATAGGGTCGGAGATGTCTCCTTCACTGCGTTGCACACTTTTGACCAAAATTATAATACCCTCTGCAAGGGTATAAAAAGCCCAAAACACGTGAATTACTAGCAATGCCAAAGGGTTATTATGTCTGCAATTTTCAAGATCAAGCATTACATTTCACAATTACAATTTAGACTTGGTCAACCAGAAACTGGCCGAATCGCACGAAAGTGGAGACGACATGAATCATGTAGACGAACAGCATGGCCAGGACGGAGGCCTGCAGGACGTGATCCGTCTGGGCCACGTAGTTGAACCTCCGCTGGTGGACGACGGTGATCATGAAGAGGACGAGGCAGGCCACATAGAACAGACTGACCATCGACACATAACGCAGCATGTAGCGATTGCCGTTCAGATACACAATCACGTAGATCGAAACGACAATCACTACACAGCACAGTGTGGCGACTATCATGAATATGATGCCCGGCAGCACCTTCAGCGGCAGACTCATGCCCACCACGTAGAGCAGGAGGTTCAGGAGCAGTACGATGGACAGGACACCGCCTATCCAAGCAGTCGGCACTCGCGGCCACTGGTGGCCATTGACGAAGAACACGATCAGCTCCACGATGACGATGGCCAGGAGGTAGTTGCACGGACACAGGCTGGCCAGGTGCACGAAGGCCAGGGTGAGGAGGCTTCCCAGTGCCAGGAGCAGCCACACGAAGCCGGGAATCGTGGGGCCTAGCAGGACGTTGAAGTCCAGCTTGAGAAGTCGCAGGGCTACCAGCTGGGCGACCGCGATGGCTGAGAGGAGGAAGCAGAGGGAATAGACCCGGATAAGGTGCCTCTTCTTCAGGTCCCAAAAGCGTTGGCTGTCCCGCGCAGCCACTGTCGATGGCATCGGGCTCAGTACCTCAACGGATTCCGCAGGATGAGCTCTCTCCGCATTTGGCTTCGGCGGTGGAGGACGTGGACTTGTAGTTGGCCTCGGTGAAGTGGGCTTTGGGGCAGGAGGAAGGGACGGCCCTTGGTCAGTCTGCCGACGTTGACCCGAACGACTATGCTGGCTCATCTTCCTCCGCGGGAATGCCACCACACCCTTTCTGGGAGCCCGTTGGGTGCTATAAACATGTATGTATATTAGATATGTATGTGATTAAACAGTCGATGTGTGTACTGTGTAGAATAATTGTAATGGTAATGTCACATACAAATGTATTTATTTATTTATTAATACCTAAATACATCTTTATCTTTTAAATGGTTATTGTGTCTCTCTTTAATTAAAGGATGTTAATATAGGTAGTTATTTAATTAAAGACGTCTATAAAATGATCAAATCTGACAACTTTTCCTTGAAACTTTTTCTTTTAAATTTTATTTTTTTCATTGACTCACTGCACAATGACTTCGTGTTGTTATGAAGCCTAACAACTCCGGTAAAAGGCAGCAATGCCATTTCGAAAAACTACTGCCGCCGGGAAAAGGTCCTCCTCCGTCCGACTCATGCATATTAAATGGGGGAATTACGCTGGCCGGCACTCAGTGCTAATCAATGACACGTGCTGTGTTGTCACCACACTCGTTAAGATGACCCACCTGGCACCTGACGATGTGTTTACATATGTATTTAGCTTTGTGTGCTGCGGGGTAATTTTTGTTGGGCCTTTTTGTGGCAGAGGCTTTTACTGAATTTTAATTAGACCTTGCCACTGAAA
Organism: Drosophila fuyamai; assembly: GCA_018153365.1. NCBI lineage: Eukaryota > Metazoa > Arthropoda > Insecta > Diptera > Drosophilidae > Drosophila > Drosophila fuyamai. The sequence continues at coordinate 4,295,966 of JAECXW010000116.1, read as the reverse complement.
AGCCAGCACGTGCAGAAACATCGACAAACACCGCCAAAAGCCAAAGAACAAAGTCAGGAATTAAATAAACATGAGTCGTGGGAAAGTCTTAGGGGCAAAAGTATTTTTGGGTGGGGATTGAACAATGTGTAACTGTGTGTTTTCTTTAGAATATGCGATTGTGCCAGAGATTACCGTGCTTTGTTCGAACTCTATCTAATCCCCAATAATCGATTACAATATATCTAAGAGCTAGCTTACGCAAACACTTGCCCAATTTCGATCACGGCTTCACCCAGATTACTGTCGTAATAAGCTTTGGCATTGAAAGCCCTACAAACGTCCATCAATCATCTCACAATAATAAGTTTTAAGAGATTTAAACGGACAGTGGCAATAGCCACAAAGCCCGCAACACGAACGCAATGTCAAATGTGGTTCGGAAGTGGGCTTCAAGGAAGTCGTTTCCTACAATTAAAATGACAATCAGTTTTATTGATGCTCGAGTGAGTTGGCCTAAGCTTCCGATTGCACAACAGATTTATTGATGTGTAATGATTTGTCTAACACGTAAAACCTCTTTGGGAAAATTAAAAAAATACTCCCAATTAAATGGAAATATTTGTTGACAAATACAATAAGAAAGAAATAAATTTCAGCTACAATTAGACAGATCAAAAATATCACATTATATTATTTTAATGTTTCAAATTTAATTCATTTCTATCAATTGCGTTGGGAAACAAAGTACACGGTATATTTGCAAAAGAGCCATTTTACTTTAGGCCAAAGTTCGTCAATAAAGCTTTCAGCAAAATGTATTTACATTTTAATGTCTTTCATTAGATAATATTACCTGGTCGAAATGTCGATAATTAATATACCAATTATAACGTCCTTCTCACGTTGCCATGACAAAGACTTAAATTACTAATCTGCTGGCAACAATGCATGTTGAGTGATTGAGTGGATATTTTTGGCAATACTTTACACATTTAAAGGAAAATAATGAATCGGGAATCGCCTTGAACTATCTGAGAGTTTTATGAATAAAACTAATCTGCCTTTGTAGCCCACAAGGTGGTGCAGAATGTTTTATACATATGCCATTTGCGGTGGGGCTACAGAATTTTCCTGCCCACCTAATGGGGAGTGTCAGCTTATATAAGGTCATGTCAACGCAACTATTTGACCTCGAGGGTTAATAATAGGGTTCCCATATCAATTATTCATGCGAAAAGGTATTTTTAAAGCCATGCGAGCTTGGCAGGTGTTCTTAAATTACAGCCCACGCATGGGAAAAAATTCTGAGAGGACAAAAGCTTAGTAAGCACTCTCTGCCTTCTATTTGTAAATTTAGAAACTAACAAGTTCTAATTTTATAAGGTATTTTATAAGCATTACGAGAATCGGGCCAATTAGGGTTAGGTAAACATAGCAAATGAACAGTTTGAGCTTACCGAGAAAGGTTAAATTTCAAACTTCTTTGCAAGCCCTTATCGTGCGAAGGGGAAACATTAAAATTGCCTTTAATGGCACGTACCCACATCAAAATCGTACCGTGACTTCCCAACCGTGCGACATGCAATTGAACAAATAAATCAGCGGGCTAATAAATTTTTAGCAACGCCGGCAGGAGCAGCCTAAAGCTGGGGAAGAAATCCAGGCTTCGATAAATGCTGCCATAAATGCTGCCAACTGCCGAATGCCGACTGAGCCATTGAGGAAGCCAAGAGAACGGAGCGAAGGACAAAGCCAGATTTCAGGCGACAAGGCAGGGAGTTTCACTTGGGTGATTTGCTGTAGCTGTTGCTATTGCCAGCTTTTCAGATTTTCCTGCTTTTTCACTGCTGCCGCCTGCTGTACCACACGGCGTATACGTGTTGTGCCACACCATGGGTTTTTCCTCCCCCGCCTGGAAGACTCCCCCACTCTGACATTCAGCGCACCCAAAGAACGATATGATTAAAGCCCATTTTTACCACCTGTTCAGGCTGTTGATTTTGTATCGAGTATTAATTGCAATTTATTTTTTATGCCGACACTCGAGAATCATGCATGCAATTAAATTATTCATGCATGAGAGCATGAGCTATTTAAAAGCTTATTTACATGAAACTGAGCGTGTGTGTTCTTTTTACACACTTTACAGGAACAAATGTCACTCGCAGGGGGAATTCATTTCGTTCAAGAACAAATCTCATATTCGATTGGTAATTAATAGCTCATGAAAGAACAACAAATAAATATTTAAAAGAATTATGCGTTTTTATTCATAAAATATCCAAATTGTATATAAATCGAAAGAATAGCATTGTCAGCTTCACTGTTTGGTTCAAATTCCATGTAAAAATCAATAATTGCTTTCCAATTAAATTGGCCGACGTTAAATTTGAAAAGCTGCTAGACTCTGGCTATATTTAACCAAAAAGCATGTAGGTAAATTAATACATTACCAGGTTAATTAGAAAAAATTAAATAGAACTTGGACAACAGATTGGCCTTTCTTTGTTTTAAAAACTATTGTATACGGACTTTTTTCTTTTGTAAATCGTAAATAATATTATTTCGTATGTGCGATTCCGTGCCACATTCTGTGACCAGTTGAATAATTAATTGCACATGCCATTGAATGGAATATTTCAACATAGAATTAGTTTTAAATCCTAAAAAGGATGGTAACCAAAACTCATCCTTCTGTTAATAATTAAAAAATTCCTTAACTAACTTTGTATTTTTCTTCTCGCTTCTCCAGGTTTTCATTAATTATTTTCCACATTTTTCCATTTTTTCTTTGCTAAGCCCATTACACCCAACGACGAGTGGCAAAGGATTGTCCTTGTCCTTTTCCAAGAAAATTCCAAGGCAGGTCTGCATGCAAAACGAAGAGCAAACAATGGGCAAAATACTTGTATTAAAAACTGTGGGACCGCAAAGAACAGAAAATTAAAACCATAGATTATGATTCCAGCAAGTAGTTATAGCAAAATGAGTGCATTATCTTTTCCTCGCCGTTGGTCAAACTCTTTTGATGGGAACATTTCATGCTAAATGTGCCCAGAGGAACCTGCACAAGTCCTTGAGCTGCTGTTCGCTTGTTGACAGCATGTCAAACTAAACAATGCCACCAAGAGCTGAACTTCACTTTTTCAGTCATTTTCCAGTCCTTTTTCCGGTTTTCATTCCTCTGCGCCCACCATTTCTGCCCAACGAGCTAAATATATGCATTTAATTGAAGGTAAACAAATTATTTTCCAGGATTTTCCTAGAAATCAGTTTCATTGCAGTTGACCATTTAATTTTGCCCTGCATCCAAAGAAAAATACAGAAAATTTTATATTAATTAAAAATTGTTTTTAAGTAACAATACTAAAAGTTATTAATTTTATAAAATTCCAAAATTCTCGGTAATGACAATCGTTCGTTCAATCAAGGACTGTATAGATTTATATTAGCAGCATTCCTCACAAATAAAATGTTTTTTCAAAAGCTGAGCACGAACAATACAACAATGGCAACTAAAATTAGAGTAAAAGCGCCCACATGCTTCTGGCAGTGAGTGTTGTAAAAATAATTGTATGGCCTAAAAGAGGCTTCACTGTACAACCGCGCAGGCATGAGTGACTTGGATTTAGGGCCATAGGCGTTTTTTATTCTGTGTGGGAGAGAGGATTGCTTCGTTCTTTTGTTGATTGTTGGTAGGTTCCCACATAAATTTGCCGCAAGATGCTCATAAATTTAGCCTATTTTGCGTTATGAGTGCCTTTCAAATACAACGTGTAGGATAAAACTCACGTCAACTTCTCAGTTGACGGGGAACAGATATGATAACAACATCCTGGCAGGATCTTAATTTGCCTTGCAGCTTAAAAAGATTAGGCTATTAAATTACCCAGTGGGAAGTTCTGTCCTGGTGGGTGGTGAATAATAAACTCTACTAAACAACCAACTACATATTTAAAGCAAATTAAGTGCGTTGTAAATTCAAATAATTTATTTGAATGAATGGCAGCGATAAACCTAAGTCCTAAGAACTGCCATAAAAAACAAGAGAGCTTTTCACATGTTTATAAACAAATGTTGACCATAATAAAAAGCTCAAAGACTCTCTTAACTTCGTTTTCCATTCGGCATTTAGTTTACCGAATAACGTTATAACAGCAACTAACACCAGATTTTATTATATTTTCTGGAATTTAATTATTAACTTTAAAAAAGTGAAATAAAAAGTCTAGAAAAGAAATGCATTTGCGCCCAAGTTTTATGATTTTTCTATTTCGCCAAATAGTTGTTCAGAAACTTTATATCACCTTAAAAAAATGCAACTGAAATGGAGAACTCGATGCAACAACTGCTAAACCATTTACGTTGTTGGTCGAACAAAGCCAGAAGTGTAGGAGTAATTGAGCAAACTTTTTGGACAAGCGGATCTTTTCAAAACACATGAGGGGTTAATTGGGAAAACAACATTGTTTATTTTCCAGATTGTATCAAAAAAGCAACCCAATTTGGATTAATTAACATTTGGCTGTAAAGCAGCATATCCCGTATATAATAGCACAACTTCTTGATTACCTTAGAATTGATTTAATGGAATCGAACTTCATTTCAAACCCTGTCAGATAATCACACTTTTTTACACACTCGCAGACAACTTGCAACATCTAATACGAAAAATACAAAAATTAATACAAAATATAAAAACTATAAGAAAATAGTTTCTAAAAAAAGGTAAAAACACATAAATAACAGGGTCATGAAGAGAGTGCACGTGGATAACTACACCCCAAAGTACTACAGTGGGAAGTGGTCGTGGAACGACGAGAAGGACTGCCTGGAATTTGAGCCACACAACGATCTGGAGAATGCCAGGGAGCGATATATCACCACCAATGGCTACAAGTTCCTGCGCATCATCGACCAGGAGGAGGAGCTGATCTTCCGGCAGGCTTATGTCCGTGATCCTGGCACCTACGACTTCGACACGTTGGTGATCAACGATGTGCGCGACCTGGTCCTCTTCCTGATGCCCAGCGAGTTCCTAACCTACCGGTTCGTAGACTTCATGCACCGACCGGCAGTTCACCGCCTCATCCATGCCCTGATCATCTACTTCGAGTACTTCCTACGGATGGTGGAGTTCGTCCTGGTGCGACGTGACGAGCTGGCTGACCAGATCCAGAGCGATCAGACCATCGAGATGAAGAAGATCTTCTCGGTATATCTCAGCCAGTACCGGCTCCTGGTGGCCCGCAACTACAGCGTAATCGTGAAAGGCGAGGGGGACATGGCCCACTACTACCACCTGAAGCAGATCGTCAACATTTCGGACACGAGCCGGGACAAGATCTTCCACGAGCAGTTTCTGGCCGTGGCGACCCAGATCGTTTGGATCTGCATGCACCGGCGGGCGTACAACGTCATCGAAATGGAGATGAACCGGCTGTTCCGATCCGATCACTTCGTGATGACCCGCCCGGAGTACCTCAGCTTTACGCCGGCGGAGCGGAGTCTCCTCTACGGGCCGAACAACAAGATCGTCAACTATCGCACCCAGATCTCGCCGCTGATCCAGGAGCTGGAGCACGTGGCGGAGGAGGACATGCCCATCCTGTGGATAGGCGAGCGCAAGTACCGCGGCACCGACCTCCGCATCGCCGAGATGGAGCTGGAGTACATTGTGCCGGGGCCACAGCTGCGGATGATCGATGTGGCGCACGGCATCCTGGGTCACCCGAAGGCGCTCTACAACACCATCCTCGACCTGGACTGGCCCACCGTGCGCTACTCGAACTTCTCGCAGCAATACGACCCGTACCACATCATCCGCCAGCCGCACCTGGACATTCCCAGGATCGACGCCATGAAGGTGCGGAAGATGAGCGAGCACTACGAGCACTTCTACAAGGTGTACCGCATCTACGAGCCGCACAGCATGCAGATCCTGAACAAGTGGCTCAAGCGGGACAAGCTCGTCCAGTTCTATCGCTCCGGTGGACTGCTGCTCACCAACGTGGTCTCCCGCTGCGAGAAGGAGCTGGCCGAAAAGGTCCCGCCCACCAAGGTCGACCAGGTCATCGCCAACTACTACAGGGTGAAGTCCAGGCTGCGCAAGGGATCTCCCTACCAGGCTGATAACATCAGCATCACGTCCTCGCGCATCGGGGGCTTCGCTTCGCCGCGCAACAAAAAAGTCGTTCAGGAATACTACTTCGATTGATTCCTCCACTTGTAAAGAATTTCTTTTTTGGAATCTGGCATTCGGAAGTATTGGAGATAATTCAAAATTAAAATACCGCGAATAAACTCTTTACGCTAGTTATTAACAATTTTTTCGGACTCCGGAGGCTGGTTATTTTGCAGTGATAGGAACATTTCCGACCATATAAAGTGTATATATTCTCAATCAGCATTACGAGGCGAATCGATCTAGCCATCCATCAGTCCATCTGTTCAAGATTTAAACGCATATTTCTAGAGAAATAAACTATTTATAAGTATGTGAAAAACGTTATGTGCCTGGAAGTGCAGTTCTTAGACATTTTTCTTCAAACCCATTAAGCTTAGAAGTTTTAAATCGGATGTCTGAAAGAAAAGTTATGGGCTTGGAAGCCATTTTTTGATCTTTTGGAAAGGGGTAACATCAATAACTAAATCCCCTTGCAGTGATATAATAAGTAGCAAATATATATTTATATATTCTATGTAATATATAAAATATATCTTACTAACATGGTGAGCACTAAATTTAATAGAATAAGAATAAAAAAAAATTATCAACAGTGCTTTCCTACCATATTGAATAAATATGTAAAAATTTGTTTTCTGATTGTCGTCAATAAACCAGAATTGCATCTATTTTTAGGGTAAACAAATTCATTGCATTTTTTTTTATACTCTTGCAGAGGGTATTATAATTTTGGTCAGAAGTTTGTAACGCAGTGAAGGAGACGTTTCCGACCCCATAAAGTATATATATTCTTGATCAGGATCAATAGGGGAGTCGATATAGCCATGTCCGTCTGTCCGTCTGTCCGTCTGTTTCAATACCGTTTGCGAGCTCAGTTTAAAAGCTAGCGATCTGAAACTTTCACAATCCTCCTAAAACATGTGTACGCAGATCAAGTTTGAAAATCGCCCCGATCGAACGTCTATATCCTATAGCTCCCATAGGAACAATTGGATATATCTTGCAAGAATTTATGATATTTCGCGCAGTGTAAAAGCTATTGACATTAATCTTTCCAAATCGTATTTTTCTATGCATACCTTGATCAGGGTAAAAGCGCGTGGCGATCGGACGTCTATATCCTATAGCTCCCATAGGAACAATAGGGTAAAATCGGTTAAAATTTAATGATTTTTAGGATATTTCGCGCAGTGTAAAAGCTATTGACATAAATCTTTCCAAATCTTATTTTTTTATGCTTACCTTGATCAGGGTTAAAGCGCGTGACGATCGGACGTCTATATCCTATAGCTCCCATAGGAACAATAGGGTAAAATCGGTCCAAATTTGATGTTTTTCAGAATATTTCGCGATGTGTTAAAGCTATTGCTATACATTTTTTCAAATCGTATTTTTTTATGCATTCCTTCATCAAGGTAAAAGCGCGTGCTGATCGGACGTCTATATCCTATAGCTCCCATAGGAACAATACGGTGAAATCGGTCAAAATTTCATTATTTTTAGAATATTTCGCGCAGCTATTGACATAAATTTTTCCAAGTCTTATTTATTTACGCATACCTTGATCAGGGTAAAAGCGCTTGCCGATCGGACGTCTATATACTATTGCTCTTGGCATTTGTATTAAGAAGACTTCGGGTTTATTTTACACATTTCGGCTTAGTCTGCAAGGGTATTAAAACTTCGGCTTGACGAAGTTAGCTTCCGTCCACGTTTTTTTATTAAATTATCGCTATAATAAAAGGTTACAAGTAGTTTGAAGAAGGAAAAATATTTCCAAAATATTTTTTAAATCTACTAAAATGAAATGTCGAAAATTTCCAATATGTGGAGGAAATTAAAAAATTAAAATAGATTTACTTCTTATTTCTTAACATAAAACAAAAGTGTGTTCAACCAGAATTGATTTTTAACCATCCGTCAACAATATGTAATTTTACAAAAATTCCAGGTCTTCTTACTAGATGCTTTTCCAGTCGCAATTGGAAAGCCGACTTATCGTTCCCACTGTTTATAATGCCTAATCAGCTGATCCAGAGATAAGGTTATCGTAGTAAAATCTTCTCACCTCGTCAGCCCTGTGCGGCAGTAGCTCGATAGACATTGTTCTGTTGAGAGGTGCATCTTTCGACCGGAGTAATGTCCGTTCCGCCATATCGCCACTTCACCCAGATTGGGGATCCTGTACTACGCCAAGTGGCAGAGGAAGTTCCTCCGGAGCGCATAGACACCAAGGAGATCGATCAAATCATAGACCGCATGGTGAAGGTGTTACGCCACTACGATTGCGTGGGAGTGGCAGCGCCCCAAATCGGAATACCGCTGCGCATTATCGTCATGGAATTCCGAGAGGGCAAGCAGGAGCAATTTAAACCGGAAATCTACAAAGAGCGCAAAATGTCAACACTGCCCTTAACGGTAAGTTTCCTATAAATTGAAAAACGGGAAAGTATTATTATTTTAAATGGATTTATTATTTATTAAACAAGACTTTTAAAGTGTGACTCTTAAAGTGCAATCTTTAAGTCTTTCCAAGTGCACTGTGTTTTATTTCTAAAGCGCAATGCGCATCCCGTGATTTTCACACCATAAATCATTTGCTTGCAGGTCTTCATTAATCCGGAGCTGGAGATAATCAGCAGCCAAGTGAACAAACATCCCGAGGGTTGTATGAGTGTGCGGGGCTATTCCGCTAAGGTGGAGCGCTACGATAAGGTCCGCATCCGAGGGATCGGCAAGCTGGACACTCCGTCGGAAATGGAACTGGAGGGATGGAGTGCACGGATCGCCCAACACGAGGTTGATCACCTGAATGGAACCATCTATGTGGATCGCATGGATGTCTCTAGCTTCAACTGCGTCAGCTGGGAACAGGTCAATTCGGCCGAAGGTCGATCGGCCATTTGGTTTCATAAGTAATCCAGTTTATAGATGAAATTGTGCTACAATTTTACATATCTTTTTGTCAATAAAAATATATAAAAACGTTTACATTTATAAATGAGTTTCATTAATTTTTTATTCAATTGAGACAACATAATAATTGTAAATAAATATTTTAAATTTAATGAAACAGTTATAGTAACGGTTTTAGTTTGTTTTCATCTTTAAATTGTTTAAAATAAATGGAAAATAACGAAATTTTAAAAATCATGGTAAAATTGAATTTGTTTATTTAAATCTAGATAACTGTTGGCGCAAATTTCAAAACTTATTTCAATCGATCTATCGATAGTCTCTAGGTGTCACATCCCTAATAAACTGCCGGTCAGCTGGCCAAAAAGAGGTTAAACAACAACAGAGAACTGCACAAAATGCTGCTTAAGCAAAGGATTAAACTCTGCCAAACTATTCTGGGTCATCATCGCCGCCTGGGAACGAGTTCTCCTGCGAGACAGTCCTTCAAGAAGTGGTATCAGAATCTGTGGACCACCGAGCGCACCAACCTGCCGCCCTATAACCACTTCACCCAGATTGGAGACCCGATCCTTAGGCAACAGGCGGCTATGGTGCCCAAGGAACACATAGACAGCCCCGAGATCGAGGCCATAGTTGAACAGATGGTCAAGGTGCTGAGGAAATTCAATTGCGTGGGCATTGCGGCGCCCCAGATTGGAGTTTCCCTCAGGATCATTGCCATGGAATTCAAAGGAGAGATCCGGAAGGAGCTGCCAGAGGCTGTGTACCAGGCACGACAAATGTCCGAGCTGCCACTGACTGTAAGATGGAAGATTTAACCTATTGACTTTAATCTATAATCTCAGCTTTTCTATCCCCATTTCCTTTCAGGTTTTCATCAATCCCGTGCTGACGGTGACCAACTACTCCAAACTGAAACATCCCGAGGGCTGCATGAGTGTGCGGGGATACTCCGCCGAAGTAGAGCGCTTCGAAGAAGTGAAACTATCCGGCCTAAACCAACTAGGAACCCCCAGCGAATTGAAACTGAATGGCTGGAATGCCAGGATAGCCCAGCACGAAATGGATCACTTGGAAGGAAAGCTCTACACCGACCAGATGGATCGCTCCACGTTTTCGTGCACCTGCTGGGAGGCAGTCAACACAAAATCCGGACGCGTGGAGATACCTTTTTACAAGTAGTTAAGGATTGGCTTTGTATGTATATATTGATTGAATGGAAGTCTATCTATCGTTGGCAACTCTCCCTCTCGGCTGGCCTTCGTCCATGGTTTTGGTGGGTGCACACGTCCGCAGGTTGTGGATGGCCGCTCCCAGCGCCGCCTTGGCCTTGAAGTACTCCGGACTGTCCCACAGATCGCGCTTGTCCATCATGTAGGTGAACAGTTCGTCGTACTCGCGCTTTAGCAGACGATGCGACGCGGCCGTCTTCAAACGTAGTACCTCAACTAGCTGAGAGAGCATCTGCTGGGTCTGGCCCTTATGATTCTCCTCCGCCTTTCCGAGAACGGCGCTCATCTTGCGCAAGTCAAGCCACTGCTGCTTTAAGCTCTTGCCCAGATAGTTAAGCACTGCAGTGCGCAGGATAAACTGCCGTATGACAGGGTGGGCCATGGTGCGTCGGAACATGCTGGAACACACGACGAAAAACGTCGCCGGTCACCTCCTATCCAAGTGGTTTATGGGACAAAACTAAGGGATTCTCTTGTATTTAGGGATTGACAGGAAATATCTTGATATACATAAGGCTTCTTGCCCACTTTTGTGGAAAAACCTTGAGTTCCCACAGTACCTAATCTTCTGTCAAATATGGCTCAGAAAACATTTGAATCTTATACATCACAACTCAAAGTATAGACCTAACATCCACACCGACTCTTCAAAACAGTAGACAAGCCAGAAACCTTCGTTATGAAGCGCGTACATGTGGACAACTACGCCCCAAAGTACTTTAGCGGCAAGTGGTCATGGGATTCGGAAAAAGACTGCCTCCATTTCGAGGCGCACAACGATCTGGAGAACGCTAGGGAACGTTTCATCATCACCAACGGCTACAAGTTCCTGCGCACCATGGACCAGGAGGAAGAGCTCATCTTTCGGCAGGAATATGTGCGACCAAAAACCAACAACAGTGACACGGTGGTGGTCCGGGATATTAGAGATTTGGTGCTCTACCTGATGCCCCAAGAGTTTCTAACGTACAAGTTCGTTGATTTCATGCACCAGCCGGAGGTGCATTCCTTGATCCACGCCTTGATAATCTACTTCGAGTACTATTTGCGGATGGTCGAGTTCGTGCTGATTCGTCGCGATGAACTGTCTGGTCAGTTGGCCCAAGTCCAGAGCGCGCAGACCAATGAGATGAAGCAGACCTTCTCCGTCTACTTGAGCCAGTACCGCATGCTCGTGGCCCGAAACTACTGCCGCATCATCGGGGGCGAGGGCAGTATGTCAAAGTTCTATCACATGAAGCCGATATCCAACATTTCAGCTACGATCCACGACAAGTACTTCCACGAACATTTTTTGGCCGTAGTCATCCAAATAATCTGGATCTGCATGCATCGCAGGGCGTACTTCGTAATCGAAATGGAGATGAATCGTCTCTTCCGCTCAGAGCACTTCGTTTCTGCCCATCCCCAGTATCTCAGCTTTACTTCGGCGGAGCGCAGCCTTCTCTACGGCAGGAACAGCAAGAATTATAATTATCGAATTCAGGAATCGCCCTTGATCCAGGAGCTGAAGCTGGTTCCGGAGGAGGATCTACCCATTTTGTGGATTGGAGAACGCAAGTACAGAGGTTCCGACATCCGCATTGCCGAGATGGAGCTCGAGTATATAGTGCCTGGATCACAGCTTTCCTTGATTGATGTGTCTCATGGCATCCTGGGGCACCCGAAAAAGCTTTACAACACTCTTCTAAACCTGGATTGGCCGGCTGTGCGATACTCCAACTTTTCTGAACAGTACGACCCATACCACATCATTAGGCGACCTCACCTGGCTGTTCCTAAAATGGATGAACTCAAAATGAGGAAGATGTCGGAGAGCTATGAACACTTTTACAAGATTATGAAATTTTTTGAGCCCTTTACTCACCAGCAAATTTGTAAGTGGGTCAAACGAGACATCCACATCCTGTTCTTCAAGTCGGGCGGCCTGCTCACAAATGTAGTCTCTCGCTGCGAAAAAGAGCTGGCCAGCGAATCCAAGGGACCGAGGGTCGATCAGATCATCTCTAATTACTTTAAAATTATGTCCAAGATACGCAAGGATGATAAAGATGCAGATAGAGACAGCATTATAACAACGCGCGGTGGAAGTGTCGCATCGCGCTACAGCTTTAAGGCGTCAAGAAAAACTTTATAATTTCATAATACAGTTGCGAAAATTTGTATCCATCCAATTGTACCATTTCCATGACTATCTGAGAATATATTAAAGCAATCATAGGCATGAGGTTCTCAAACCTCGTTTATGTCAGCACCAACTTGTAACAAATAATTGTTAAAACATTTTTAAGAATAAGATACCGTTTGTCATTTTTTAGTTATGTAGAAGTGGTTCCACCATGCTTTTTAAAAATAGTAGAAATGTCGTGACGAGCTCAATTATAATACAAATTTTATATTATGACAAAAATGATCATATTTTCGTGTTAACAACCACAACTTTTTATACGTCTAAAAATATGATTAAAGTATGATAAAGCTGTCAACATTGAAAATATTTACGTATCTCATTTATCATTTAAAAAATATGTTTCTTAAAAAATTCCCATTTTCTAAAATTTTGATTCCTAAAAATAAAAGATACCACAATCTGTCAAAAATACCATTTTCAAACGATTTAACTTATTTCTATATCAATTTTTATACAAGTTATAACAAATTATTAGTCAATATTTTGAATTTTGGATGTGGAAATGCTTTTGGAATTAGAGGGAACTCCTGGTCGCAAACGTTGTGTAGACTAAAAAAGACCCTCGATTTCTCCAGTTTCGGTGTTCAGATCAATGTCGTATATGGCCGGACGTGTGGGAAGACCCGGCATTTTGGTGACCTCACCGCACATGGCAACCACAAAACCTGCTCCAGCGGACACGTATACGTCTTCCACGTCCAGGGTGAAGTCCTTGGGGGCGCCCTTGATCTTGGCATCTCCCGTAAATGAGCCCGAGACCTTGGACATGCAGATAGGTAGGTTGCCAAAGCCCTGGTAATTTACACAAATAATAATTATTTTTAATAAATAAAAACCATTTCGTAAGACAAGTTATATTTACCGTCTCGGTTAGCCGCTTGACCTTCTCCTCAGCCGCAGGCGAGAGCGCCACCTTTCCAGCGCCATACATTGTCGTGGCGATCTTGTTCATCTTCTCCAGCAGCGGAAGCTCCAGATCGTACAGCAGGCGGAACTGGTTGCCCTGCTCACAGGCCTTGATCACGGCATCGGCCAGCTCCACGGCTCCGGCTCCACCGTCCGCCCAGTGAGTTGCTACCACGGCGGCAAAGGCTCCCGCCTCCAGAGCCGCCTTCTTCACCAGCTCATGCTCCGCCGGGGTGTCCGCTGAGTGGGCATTCAGACTCACCACGACGGGCATGCCGAAGGCCTTGCCGTTGGCGATGTGCTGCAGGAGATTGGGCAGACCCTTTTGAACCAGCTCCAGATTCTCCTCCGTGTATTGCTTATTCAAAGGTGCCCCGGGGGTGACTGGAGCTCCGCCGCCGTGCATCTTGATGGCCCTAACGGTGGCCACCAACACCATGGCGTTGGGCTTGCGTCCGGATGTGCGGCACTTAATGTTGCAGAACTTCTCCATGCCAATATCCGAACCGAATCCAGCCTCTGTGCAAACAAATCCATCTTTGCCCACCAGTTTCAGACCGATTTCATCGGCGATAATGGAGTTGCAACCGTGTGCTATGTTGGCAAAGGGACCAGCATGCACCAGGACCGGAGTTCCCTCAAGGGACTGCATCAGGTTGGGCTCGAGGGCATCCTTGAGAAGAACGGCTAGAGCGCCAGTCACACCCAAATCATCGGCGGTTACGGGTTTTCCCCGTTTGTCAAATGCCACCACCATATCGGCCAGACGACGCTTCATGTCCTCCAGGCAACGAGACAGAGCCAGCACAGCCATAATCTCACTGGCTACCGAGATGGAGAAGCGGGTCTCCCTAGTAATTCCCTTCTCGGTGGGCGATTGCCCAATGGTGATGCTGCGCAGGTAGCGATCGTTGATGTCCACCACACGCTCCCACATGATGGTCTCGGGATCGATGTCCAGCCGGGCGAAGGCTCCGTACTCCTCTTCGGTCAGGGAGTCGGGATCGGTCTTGGTTATCCCCAACTTCTGGAGACGGCGCAGCTGGATGTTGCTGAACTTGCGCTCCCCCTTGACCTTCGGCACCAACCTATCGTACAGAGGCTTATCCTTTTGGGTGTTCTCGTGGAAGATGCGGGTGTCCAGTTGGGCGGCCAGCAAATTGTTGGCGGCAGATACGGCATGGATGTCCCCGGTCAGATGGAGATTGAACTCTTCCATGGGGATAACCTGAGCGTAGCCTCCGCCAGCCGCTCCTCCTTTGATGCCAAAGGTTGGACCTTGGGAGGGCTGTCTCAGGGCAGCCATAGTGTTCCTTTGCTTGTGAGCTCCAAGAGCCTGGACCAAGCCCATAAGCGTGGTGGTCTTTCCCTCGCCCAAAGGCGTTGGAGTCATACCGGCTACCACCACATAGTGACCCGCTTCCTTGTCTGCCAGACGCTCCAGCACTGACAGCGAAATCTTGGCCTTCTTGTTGCCGTACAGTGAAACCTCTCGGGTGTCCAGGCCTATCTCCTTGGCAAGCACGGCAATGTCCTTTGGTTTTTGGGCCCGGGCAATCACAATATCGCTGGGCACGGGGCGCAGGGGCTTCAGGGGCAGCGGTTGCAGGGTCCACTGGGTCCTAACCTGACGCTCCAAGGATCGGGCCGCCGATCGCACCGTGTTCTTCATCAGCATGGCCACCGTCATGGGTCCCACGCCGCCGGGTACGGGGGTCAGATGTCCGGCCACCTGGAGAGCCTCCTCGTAGTCCACGTCTCCCACCAGCCGGCTCCCACTGGCTTTGCTGGCGTCTGTAAAGGATCAAGAAGCCAATCAGGCAGGCTCAGGTCTTGGTTAGCACCGATCGAAAGCTGTTCCCTAACTAACTCTCAAGAGACAGATTTTTGAAAACAAAATCATTTCTTATCTCCGGGGGTTAGGAGTCCCACTAGGGGGTCGAATGTGTTGATAAGCGATCGAGAGGAAATCATAGAGCAAGTGGAAATGTTTCCATGAGTAGATAAGATAACAATATAAGTTTTCAAATCCAAAATATGGAAAACATTTTTATACTAAACATAAACAAACTTTTAAAACGAATAACTCATAAAACACTTTTAAACAAGAAAGGAATGCTAACTTCGGGCGGAGCCGAAGTTAAAATACCCTTGCAGAATATTTTAAAAATGATATTTTCCAAAATTATTCATATGATGCATTCTTAACACTCATAAAAATCCCAACTTCCTAACTCTAAAAACACCAAAGTTATGACAATTCCAATCGTTCAGTTATATGGCAGCTAATGAATATAGTCGGCCGATCCTTATGCATTTTGCTATGTCGGATTGATTGAACAAAATTAAAACCGATAGAAAATCCAAACTTTCTAATTTAACAAACACCAAAGTTATGGCATTTCCGATCAATCAGGTATATGGTAGCTATAGGATATAGTCGGCCCATCCTGTCGCATAGAAACAGACAGACGGAGAGACGGACATGCTTATATCAACTCAGGAGGTGATCCTGATCAAGAATATATATACTATATAGGGTCGGAGATGTCTTCTTCACTGCGTTGCACACTTTTGACCAGAATTATAATACCCTCTGCAAGGGTATAAAAATGTCTCAAATGTCAGACGTCAAAATCCTCACCTGGCTTCACATTGATGCCGCAATCAATGACCACAGCTCCCGGCTTTATCCACGAACCCTTGACCATTTCGGCCACTCCGATCCCAACCACCAGAATATCGGCACTTCGTGTGATCTCCTCAAGGTTACGGGTCTTCGAGTGGCACACCGTGACCGTGGCATTGGCCCACTTGAGCAATTCGGCGGCGGGAGTGCCCACGATCTTGCTGCGACCCAGTACCACAGCCCTGGCCCCAGCGATCTCTACTCCAGATCGCCGAATGAGCTCCAGGCAGCCCCAGGGGGTGCATGGCAGGAATCCCCCAAGGTCTCCGATAGCCAGGCGACCCTCGTTCACCGTGTGCAGGCCATCGACATCTTTTTCCGGAGAAACTGCGTCCGTAATCCGATGCGAATCGATGGGACTATCGCAGTCCAGTGGCATTTGCACTATGATACCATGTACCCGCGGATCCTCGTTAAGATCGTTGATCTGCAAGCGTATGAAGGTTAGTTTTAATTATTAACTGGCCAATAACATTGCCTAATGCTCTCAAAGATTCAAATACTAATTTATTTACATATTTATAAACAACAATTAAAAACAGTTTTCCGATAAGCAATAATTCAATGCGAAAAATTAGATTTTTCTAAAGACTACATTACGTTGCATAACTCGAGTACTCACCTTATCGAGCAGTTCCACCTCGGTGATGGTTCGGGGCAGCTGGACGTGGGCTGCATCGATACCGATCTCTGTGGCCGCCTTGATCTTCATGCGAATGTAGACGTTGGAGTCCTCCCGTCCTCCAACCTGAACGATCCTCAAGCCGGGCACAAAGTTCGCCAATTGCTTGCCCATACCCGCCACCTCATTCCGCAGCTCTTCTCGAATGGATCTGTCAGGGGAATAGGATAGGGTAAAGCAGGGATCTGGGATCCGTATATTCCTCCCACTCACTTGGCCACCGCCGTGCCCGATATGATCTTCGCCTCGCTCATCTTGACCGTCGGCTCTGCTCTCCACTCTTCGCTGAAAAAACGTAAACCCTTAAAAAATTTAGTCCGGTAACCCGAAAATTCCGCCTCACTAGTCACGCCAACTCGGCTCGCGCAATGCAACTGAACGGAGCGTTCCACGGGGCTCCTATCTATAGCCTACATAGGTGCTCTGCTCCGGTCCGGTCCGCTCCGCTCCGCCCCTCCCAATTTGTTAATCCCGCTCCCTTATCAGCCGCCTCTAGATTATCGGTTTCGGATTTCTTGCGGGTCACATCTTGCGATTGGCAGCCGTGAACAACACCGGCTGACGTATGCCAGCGACTCTAGGAGCCACAACATGACCCATCTCTGGGAGAAAAACAACCGCAGAGTGTGAATGGTAAACATATACCATGGCTACGATCGTAAAAAATTGCTGGTAAAAGTGATTTCCATATCAAATACGAATGTTACTGATATGAAGCACTTGAAGTAATACTCAAAAGTTCAACCAGATTATACAATATATGGACTATGGAAGCTATCGGCCAAATGGTAGGCCATAAATCTACAATAACCACTTATGATAGGATGGCTTCCTGGTTGTATTTGTCTAATGTTAAAATAATAGTTATATCCTGGGAGTATTTTTCTTTTAAAAGAAAAAAACCTTAGACAAAAATAAGCCCACTGTTCCAAAAAACTTATCTATCTGGCAATTAACAGCAATTTCCTAATCTAACTAAACAAAAAACAGTCCAGAGCCAAAACCATTCTGCACGAGAACCACAAATAACTCCGGTAAATAGATAAACCAGTCCTTATCAGCAGGTGCCAATTGGTTGGGCACAAACAATCTAAATATATAGAGCAGAAAGTGAGATAGAGAGAAAAATAGATTTCGAGAGGGAGAGTTTTTGGACTAGACCGAGCGAATTTATTGACATGCGTTTAGTTCGTTTTGACGGCTGCTCTCAGCTTGGCGGATCGACTGCGGGTGTTTCTGGCCACTTCCTCGGCATCTGGCACGATGACATGGCGATGAAGTTGCTTCCAATTCTTCTTAGTCAGTGATTCTAACATTTCAGGTTCGTCTATAGCATAGTGACTGGAATACTTGAGGGGCAAGGCATTGGCGGCTCCGGCCAAGACGTTTCCGTTGATGTGACGCTTCACTATGGTGTCCTCCAGCGAGTGAAAGGTGATGGTCACCAAGCGGCCATCCACACGAAGGATTTCATTGGCCAAAACCATGCCGTAGTTGATCTCGTTCAGCTCATTATTCACAAAGATGCGGATGGCTTGAAAGGTCTTTGTGGCGGAGTGGGCGGGTCTTCGTAGCTTATCCTTCCTGGTTCCGCCATCCATAATATTTTCTACTATGTCCGCCAGCTGCCTGGTGGTCTCAATTTTCAAGAGAGCCTTTCGTGCGTCTATCAGACCTCTGGCTATCTTCTTCGCTGCTTTCTCTTCGCCATAGAATCGTAGGATTTTGACCAGATCACCCTCTTCGATATGTGTGAGCACTTCGGCAGCTGTAACTCCTCCGCTTTGACCACCATCCATGCGCATGTCCAACGGCCCGTCCTTGGAGATAGAGAAGCCCCTGACCGCCTCGTCGAACTGCATTGAACTGCAGCCAAAATCAAAGAGTATTCCATCCACCGAATTCTTGGCTAAGCCGTGTTCCTTAAAAAGTTTCGGTATATCGGAGAACTTGCCCAGGAGGGGTATCAGCCGGCCTTTGAACTCCTCCGATTCACTCATTTCGCGCGCCAGTTGGTGTGCCACGGGGTCTCGATCTAATGCATAGACCTTCGCCTCGGGACACTTATCCAAAAGACGTCGCGTGTGACCACCAGCTCCGAATGTCATGTCGAAATAGATGCCGCCAGGAATAGGTTGCAGATAATCAATAGCAGTATTGCACATCACGGGAATATGGGGAGAAGTTGCAGTCGTCTTCGCTTCACTGGACCTTCGCCTTAAGCTACTCAGTCTCAGTCTAGTGGGGTTTAGGAGTCGCTTCATCTTGGTTCTACTTCTTTTTGGAGCCCGCTCCCTCGTTGAGATATTGCATGAACTCGGAGCTCAACACTTGGCTGCACTGGGCCGCCGTTAATCCAGTGGCCGTGGATTCGTAGGTGCGCGGATACTTCTTGGCGTATACGTTACTGGAGAGCCTCTCCAGAGCATCTATCTGACGTCCCAGCTCCTTGTCCGTGGCTCCGTTCTCAAGGCTGGTGAGTTTGGTCACCTGCTTGCGGATCTGCTCGCCGAGATCCCTTGTTTTTGGGTTAGAGGAGAGAAAGTTTAGTGGCAGAGGCAGAAAATGTGTGTGTTTTCTGTGGTAGATGTTCGTTCCATGCGGCGCAGCTGGACAGACGGTTCATTCACTTTTTCCGGAGGTATGTGTTTGTGTTGGAAAACCACTTAGGTGGAAGGTGTAATTGAAAACTATATACAAAAAAACTAACTAACGAACAAAACAGTAAAACCGTCTTTAAATGTGGCAGATGTCAGAGCTTCTAATGAAATAGCTTTCGTTAAAAAAAGTCGTATTAATAAAAATACATGGGGCTGCAAATTTAAAGCTAAATCAATTTATTAAAAAGAGATGCACCAAATAATCTCTCATCATATAATAAGGAAATATTATATATTCTAATCTGAAAAAAAAACAAGAAACTCAATTGAAATAAACTACACTTTATAGAGCAAATCAATCCAAGGGAATTTAAGAAAAACACAATTATATGTATTGGAAGATGATATACATAATATAAATTCCCTTTTAAGTGTAATTAAGTGTAAATTAATTATCCCCTGTTAATTACCAGCACGTTTTTTTCTGTCAACATATCTTACAAATTATAAAATTTCACTTCATGAATTTTATTATTAAAAAATAAAAATAATAGACTTACGTAAATAAGCCTAAAATAAATTTCTCCGGCTCCAACTGATAAGTGAACTTAGAAGCCATGTTTAAACCCGGGATCAATTAAATTGGCAAGGTGTCTGAACGTTCTGAAAA
Organism: Drosophila fuyamai; assembly: GCA_018153365.1. Taxonomy (NCBI): domain Eukaryota; kingdom Metazoa; phylum Arthropoda; class Insecta; order Diptera; family Drosophilidae; genus Drosophila; species Drosophila fuyamai. The sequence goes on along the minus strand of JAECXW010000116.1, from coordinate 4,275,908 downwards.
CTGGTAACACAATGGAAGCCTTGTAAGCCATGAAAATCTAGAGCTTGATCAAGTTCCCAAGATCCACAAATTACTGGTCAAAATCCGCCGAATAAAACCCACAGTCCACATTTCATTGGGTCAGCTGGTGGAACATAAATTTCTTGGCGCGCTGGCTGTTGAAAACTTAATTTACTTCTACAAATGCGTGTTACGAAACTTATCTGATAATCAACAAAGATAGAACTCATAGCATGGCTTTATGTCCTTATGTCAACAAAAAATAATATGGAATCTTGGTAATATTTGTTAGATAATCCAAAGTGATTGCGCCGCTAGAACGAACATTTATGGATATTTTTCTGCTGATGCTCACCTGCCGACTTTTGTTTTGTCCGCTGGCCACTTTTCCAGTACTTTTAGGAATCGCTGATACTGCGCCGACATAATTGTTTAAACTTTAAAATAAAAATTAAACAAGCTGCAGCGCAACAAAAACACACGTTCCTAGTGCTGGGATGCTTCTTCGATACTATCGACTATTTTAGTTAGGGTATTCCTGTTGAACTGAAAAATCGTTAAGCAGTTTAAGGTGTTAAAGCAAATTCAAAAGCCTTTTTTAGCTTGCTTATTACTAATAGTAATAAACGTAATAAATGTAAACATGCATGCTCAAATATTTGGCACAAATTTAACGCACAAAAATCCTCATACATTGTGTTCAATGATTGAAAACATCTCAGTACAATTTTTTAGTTTATTAGTTGTGATTTCCAGTGTGAATTTCCAGTACGCAACTATGTACATTAAAATAATATTCAAATTCATTTAATCATTTACCTTAACAGTTCTGGTAATCGATAAAATGGGTTAAGTCTGTGCTACATACTAGTGGAGTTACAAACTATTGATTTCGACAGGGATGCTGGTATATTTTAGTACCATTTTCCTGGCGTAGGCGTTCTCCTACGTTATCCACTCTTACGATCCGCGGTCACACTGCAACTTGCAAACGAACAAAAACCACCGCCCGCATCACCACGCATCGTTATTTGTTGTTGCCTTCGCCGTTTTATCGCTGACAATTAACAACAAAACAAAAGGAAAGGCATTCGATTTGAAAACTCGCGTTTCGAAAACAGCCAGGCGATCGAAATCAAAGTAACTTTCAATTGAAGACGCGCGCGAGATGCGGAAAAGCCAAACGCCGCGAGCTTTGTTTATGTGTATCGGAAAATAACACAGGAAAATCCCTCAGATTCTGTGTGCGGATGAGCCAGTGCAAGAGCAATATAAATAATATCGAAAGCAGATTGCTGAATAAATCGCATTCGAGAGGTAAAAATCCAAATCGGAGTGAGCATTCCGAGAGTGTGTGTGAGTGAATTTGAAGTGACTAAGCGCCGTAAAGAAAGTGGAAAAGCGGAAAGGCGGGGGAGGGGCGAAAAGTGGGAAAGGGAAAAATCTAAAGTGCATTCATATTGCGTGCTAATCTCCGCCGTTTTCCGCTGCAGAAACGTGAATATAATTACGGCGAAAGCGGATCAATAAAGTTTTTCGTGCAGCCATTTAAAAAAAAAAATTAAAATAAAACCTTGCTTTGGCTTCGCAGTAGAAAAAAATATTTAAAAAACCAGAACCGCCTGCAATGTGAAAATATATACAAAACTACATATCTATCTACACAGTCTCCCCAATTTATTTATATCTTATTCTTGTCCTCCAATTGGACTCCTGCTGCGTTTTAAAATACTTCTAAACAATAGGAAGTAAAAGTCGCGTTGAAAAGCAATTAAAATTAATCCATAATATTCGTATCGATTATTTAAAGGTTTAACAAAAAGATCGGCAAAATTAATTTCCGTCGCATTAAAATCTTTACATCAAAACTGGATTATAACAGATCCGTTGATATTGGCACTCAGCAGGAAAACAACTCGGGGGTAACCAACAAAATGGTAAAACGGTAAGTTATCATCCAGTTATCGTAAATGCATTTCAGATAAGATCGACAGTTATCAGCCAGACCTATCCCCCAATATCGGGCAGTGTCGTTAACCCGTTTCAACAGTCCAATTAGCGTCTATGTCCGTCACAGACTGTGTTTATTGTTCTACAGTACTTGCTTAATAAAGGAAATTTATAAAAAAAAATCAGGAACAATCACTGTGAATACATTGAGCCTGCTCTTATTATTTTAATAAAAAGGTTTTCAGAAATTGTTGGGAAATATATCTAGAATATATTACCTCTTTATGTAAATCTATAATAATAAGATTGTATATCAAAATTTTCTTGGTAAAATAGACTTCATCACTTATAGATTTATTCACTTATGCGAAAGTTCCCTGTATTTCGTACATACATATATAGATTTGGGGATTTGCGTTGCATTTGCAGCGCCTGTCGGGTCTATTGAACCCCAAACGGCTGATAAACATTCTCACCGCTTCCATATCGCTCAAATTATAACGCAATTTATAATTGTTTTCCTTGTGTGTTTTCTTTTTTTGGTTTTTGTTAAGCGCTACTACGTCGCAATGCTAGATTGTCGTTTTTATTTGTATGCGCATTTTGTCACTGCTTTGCTTGTCCGACCCCCGCCTCCGGTTTTCCCAATGAACGGCGGCTCCAAGAAGAACCAACCCCCAGCTGGGAAAACACCCCTTCTGGGTGCACCACCGCACCACCGAAAACTTCATGTTTCGGTTTCAGAACTCCTGAACGCAACGCCGCATAAATTTCGTGTGCGTTTTCCCCAAACAAAAACAAATTGTATAAAAATTTAAAAGCAACCATAAATGTTATATTTTAGTATCGGAGCTTTAGTTTCATGTACAAGTTTTTGTTGGTTTTTTTTTGAGGGCTTAATCAAAACGCTAAAACTGTACATCTCAGACAAATTACTCAATAATTAATTATTTGATATTTAATGTAATGATAGAAGTAATGATTGGAAGTAAAAAATAAATAATAAATATGTAAATATGGTTGCTAAGAGTTGAAGTTCTTTGTCAGTTGCTATTAGTTAATACTTTTGAATTCGTTCTCTTATTTTTAATTTAAAGAAAAAATATTTTTAAATGCTGTTTAATACTATATAAACCCCTTGTACGTTAACAAAAATTCGCACGATAAAGATATATTTTGGTTACTTATGTACAAAGTTTTTATCGTGAATAAGGTTTTGTAGTTCGGGAATTAAAAACAAAACAAAACCATATGCTAAATGTATTAAATCAGTGAAGTCAATGTTTTGGTTTTTATGCATATATTATTCTTATTAATATTGCAGTGCTTTTCCAACCGAACGTCTCTTTCATAATACCCTTTCTAATACAGGTATATAAATATCACTAGTCCATGTTATTCATTTTTTTGTATTCTTTTTCCAGTTAACAGATAACTCAAGTTTAAAGTGTTTAGAGAAATTAAAACTTTGGGGAATAGTTAAAAAAAGTAGTGTTACCAACGCTGCGACGGAATGGGGATACCTCTTTGAGAATGTAGAATACAGTACCATAACATCATTGAGATGACAGCAAAATAGAAAAGCGGCATTCGTTTTGACGCATGCGCCCTGACGTCACGACTGCACCAGCAGCAACACAAAACGACGATGAAAACAACAACATAATGTCCAACTGAAGTTTGCCTTTGCAATTTGATTTTCTACACGATTTTTAGACTTTCCATCTGCGGGCCTCCAAAATAGCAACAACAAAAAGGCTGCTGCGCCTACATAAACAACTGCATACGTTGCATTCTCTACCCCCTGTCTCACTCCCACTTACTTTGACTCTCTTTTTCTCTCTGTGCATCTCGCTCTTGCTTATTTAATTTTAGATTTTGCTTCTAACCATTTTAATACCCTTCCAGTGGATAATGCGGCTTAAGCCAGAGGTTTGTACCGCTGAAACATTTACATATATCAGACTTCAGCATTATCGTTGCATATTATTTAAAAATATTATAAATAATTTGTATCTGTGAGGCTCAATCTCTGTGTATCAGCTGTCAGCTTACATACTATGTATGTATGTATAGCTTAAATTTTATAGGATTTGGTGAGGTTCATGTAAATTTATTTTCAATATGAGACTTAAAACGTATGCATTTAAATTTCATAGTAATCTAAGGGTATTTAAATTTAGACTTTCCATGGTAAACTTCCTTTCTCGTTTTCCATTACTTTGTCGCGTTGTTTTTCGTGTTCTTGTTGCCTTCTCCCTCATTGGATGTTGTTGTTGCTGCTTTCCAAGCAGGTTCTTCTTGTTGCATTTTTTACAGTTGTTGGCTTGTTGTTGTTTTCGGGCTTACTGGATTTTTGGCTCGTTGTACTCGTTGTCGCGCCCCCTCAGCATCATTTCCCTTGTTGTTTTTCTAGAATTTTCCTACTCTACCTACTTGCCCCTTTTATCGATATTTATCAGCGGCAGTACCTTATCGATGCTATCTCGCTCGCACTCGTAAACTTCCTGCCGTTTACCTGAGTCCGCGACCTGTTCCCCATGTTGTTGTTGTTCTGCGGTTGTTTGGGTTCCATAGTTGTTGATCTGCTGTTCGTTGTTGTAGCTGTAGCTGTATTTGTGGTTCTGGCGATCGTCTCGCAGGGATTTATGTACAAATCCACAGCCTTCATGCATGTGGCCGTGTCTGTTCTGTTTTTTCTGTTCGGTGTTTATTAAATTCCACGATGCGTGTACAGGCGCGGCCAGGAATGTAGTGTTCAAGGTTGAGAGCGTTGTATTTACTTATTTTTAGTCAGATAAAATCCATTTCCTTTATTCTAGGCGAAGATATTTAATTTATTGCAGTCTTTATTTAACAATCTTTTATATTTCCGCTCCATAGGGACCACATTCTTAAAAAAAATTTAATTTCGACGCAAGTTTGTTTTTGTTTTGGTGATACATTTTTTATATTGACTCCAGGAGTTTAACTAATTTAGTGTCATTGTCGTAAAAATAAAAAAATGACAAGGATCAAATCGAGTTTTATCTTTGCAGTGATAGCGCACATTGGCAAAAGAATTTTTGTATATCATTTAATTAAAAATTAAATGTTAAACAAAAACATTTGCGTCGTTATTATGTGTTTAATCAGTGCTCCTTGTCAGTATAATTTGGGGGCTATTATCTTGGATGCCGTTGTGCGCTTGCATTTTTATTTTCAGTGGCTGCACAGCGGCCGTTTGCCTTCTGCTTGGAAATTTATTTGTCTGCACGCCGATCCCCATTATGTTATGTGAATAAGTCGCTTCCTTGTATTTCTCTGTCTGCCTATCTCTTTCTGCCGTTCTTCCATCTGTTTATTCTTTTTTGGCGATTAAAATTAAAATTTAATTCCGCCGCTCTGCTGGCTGCTATACTTGTTGTTGTATTCACTTGTCTGTCGGCTGCCATCGCTCCGTTCCTTCATTGAGCTTGGCTTTGTTTTACGGACTTCCTTGTTTTTGCCCCCTCCCCGGCCTTCCACTTTTTCCCACCCCCCGAACTGCAATTTTGCCACCGCCTGTTGCTGCGCTTAGCAACATTTTGCTTATGTTGCTCATTTGTTAAGTGCAAATTTATTTATGAAAATCCCACTACATACACACACAATTTCTGGCTGATTCATATGCATACATACATATGGATGTATACCCTGGTATAAGCATAATTAACTGATATTATTCATGCCCATGACTCTAGTGAATAAGGCTGAAATCACTTTTTTGGCCAAGGGTTGAGGGTTTCTACTTTGAGGTACACATTTTCAGAGGCGATATAGAGTAGTTTGGTTAAAAAAATATAAAAGTCATAGACATTTTTAGAAGTGAAATATTTTCAAAGAAAATTTAAAATTTGTAAGTGACCCACTTTGGATTTACAAAAAAAATTGTATTTTATTAAGAATTCTAGTCTAGTCTATCTATGATTGTTTTACAATGATACAAATTAAATGTGTTATCAGTGGGACAGCTCAGCTTATAAGCTGAATAATTTACAATCTCTTTATCATACAATAAGTGTGTTGTCCCTTTCAGGTATAGGTATATCTTTATTTATTTTTAATTAAATTAAATGAATGAATGTATAGACATATAGAGTGACACATTTTAATATCTGGGGAATTCCAAGTTGAAAGAAACTTAGCTTGTCAGTGCTATTTGAATAGGAAATTGGTAGCCTCAGAATTTCATGCTCACCTTGACAGTTTTTTAGCTGAAAGTTTAATTAACTGAGATTAACATTTCAGACTGTCTAATAGTTTTCACCTTTCGCCCTGCACTACACTGAAAAAAGTGTCTGGTGTCGGCTTATAAACTGCCAGATTAAGTAACATTTTAAGTTGGCTTTATGTGCGGATTTAAACGTGTGTCAGCCTTTTACATTTTCTACAGCTGCATTTTGCCTTTGCCCTTGCTTATCATTTCACTTTTGTTTCAACCCAAAGTGCACTGATAAGGTACAGGAAAATCTCTGATTAGCGAGCTGCAGAAGCCGCCACAAAAAATTAATCAGACAAGCAAATACACGTGACCTGGATCTGGCTCTGGAAATCTGAAGAGAACCTTAATTAGGAGCGTATTTGTTCGTGTGTTTTGGCTCTGATAAGCTCTGGTGGAAAATGTCAAGCGTAAAATGCAAACAGAACAAGCGGCCACATGAGCTGGCTGGATAAATAAACTAAATAAAAATAAAAATATCTTTTCGTACTAATCACGAGTGCTGCCGTTGTCCTCTTCCCATTGAATTCCGTCTGACTCGGAACACAAAGAGGCGAAATCATCAGTATCAACAACCTCATCGAGGGCCCATCTTCCACCCCTTCCCTACTCACCGATACCCCTGCTTTCCCACGACTGTGCCCATTTGCTGACCAAAAACCACTCCAGCAGTAATATTTAGTGCCCACCGATCTGGGACGCAGTACAGTGGCCAGTGAATAATTTAGATTTTTCTAGATTTTTAAGACTTACAATTGTCAAATTTAAATTTAAAAGAATATTAAACAATTTCTTCTTCACAAAAACATAACAAATTTTATATCAAATACTATACAACTAAAATATTTAATTTAATAAAAAATTCAAATAAAGAAAAAAAATTAGAATACCAGTAACAAATTCGTAGGCATTCCAAAACTTAAAGCTTCCATTTAAAAAAGGGAAACACTGTTATAGGAAGGGAAAAAGAGAATTTGATAGCTGGAGGCTCTGGGTTCAAAGTTCATGGCGCTTATCAATGCGCACATCTCTCGGACAGCGGCTGAGATTGGAGCCAAATTGCCGTAGCGTGCATTGCCATTTGAACTCGAAGTGTCAAAAGCACGAACCGTTTGAGATTACCCGAAATGGGAGGCAAGTTTGATGCTCTGGGGCGGCTGACCCACATAAGGAAGCAGCCGCCCCCGATTGCCCCTCTTTTCCTGCTGGCCAAGTGAAAGTTTTCTCTTGTTGCTGCTCCGCTCACTTGGCTTAAGTAATTTACAACAATTTACGACAAATTTGCATTGGGCCTGATGCAATTTTCGAGCTGTGGTGTGAAAAATATGAAAGTGAAAATGAAAATTGCTTAATGAACGCGTTTAACTTTGATTTGCAAGTGTGCAGCTGCTTTATGTGAAAACTTTGAATTATTTTTTGTACCAAACTCGATGACGGACTTGTGGAGAGTGTGACATGTATATGGCACCACTGTCCGCAGGTCCAGACAGGATATGCGCCTCGCCGGTCTGCAGCTGTAATGAAAACTTGCCAACATCCTGCGGGGTAAAATAAAACAATGTTTAATAAAAAATAACACCACAAAAAGTGCCAACATTGTCGCATGAAGCGACAGAGAGGAAGTCAAGGGTGAACGACCACAGGGACACCCAGTAGATGGGAGACGTTGAACAGGCAGACAGAGAATTCGATTAAACTTTTATGCAAGGTGGAATATTCATATAAAGTACACGTCGTTTAGCCGCCCTTAAAAACTCTTAAAAGTTTCGGAAAGTTGTCTAAAAAATACACTTCAACTTTAGTTTTTCTCTGAACTTCTCATCAGTATAAAGAATTTATCGCTACTTACATAAAAAAGCATTGACGAATTTGGTAGCGAGTTTTACTAAAATTGAAACAGAAAGAATTTAAAAGAACTCTGTAACATTTTTTGTGATAAAAATATATATGTGTAGCTGTTTTAAAAATTTTCTGGTGTTGAATCTCGTTTAAAAAAACTTTGTGAGGAAAACTATCTATGTTAATTCTATTTTGAAAAATTTAAAAGCCTTTAAACGGTATAATAATCCCTTGCTAAATTAAAATGCAAAAAATTAAGAAAGCAGAATCATTCAGTATTTAAATACTCATGTGTTCCATAAATTAATTAGTAGCTTACGCAAAAAATATGATCGATGCAGTTGTCATCAATACGCCCAGTTTAGGGACCAGATTCCTGGTTCTCAGAACACAGACGTTGCTGAAAGCGAGACAAGCTGGCTAAAAGCTGAATGCAGGCTTAGACCTTTGCAGTTGCAGTGGCTGTTTCTGTTGCCTTCGCCATATGCCAGACGTGAACAAGCTTTTGTGTATGATTTGACCTTAATTCCCTGGCACATTGCACTTTAAACGCAGGCTGACTGTAGGAAACTGCTCCTTTAAGCGCATTTTGAACTTTGTTTGCGGGGCTCACTTTTCTTCTTGCCAGCTTGTTTTTTGGTTTTGTCGGGCATTTCCGGTTTGTGTGTGAAGACGATGAATAAGGCGAAGATGAGAAGACGGGCTAAGCTTGCCCCGGTGAAAGACGTTGGTGGGCCGGGTCCTCAAGTGGACAGGGGATGCGGAGGCGACTGGGGGCCGTATCCTTTGTCTGCGAGTTGGCTTAGTTCGAGTTTCCCCGGCACAATGTGCCCGCAGGAAAGTGAGTGTGTGCCAGTCTGTTTGCCACAAAGGATAGAGGATATTGCTCTCCTCCCTGAGTGTGTGTGCGTTTGTGTGTTAGGTCATTGGCTGCTGTCCTGGCAATCTCATCCTTTTTCCCTCCGCTAAAAACTTTTGCCCAATATACATTTTTACTAAAAATTTATTTTCTTTCTTTGCTCTTTTTTTGCAGGTAAGTTTCGGTTGAAAACTTTCGGAGTTTAAGGCAATTGGAAACTGTTACTGCTGATGCGGCCCCCGCACATCGTCACTTGACTTTGGCCAAGACCTGGAGGTGGATTGAATTGGTTTGGGTTTCGGTTTGGTTTTTGCCTACTTTTTTGCCGGTTTATTTATTTTTCGGTGCGGTTTTGTGAACTCATTTGAAATAATTACATGGCTCTAACTCAATGTCTCGAGTTTGCCTGGGACGCGTTTATTTTTTGAACAATTGATTTCCCACACACGGAGACACAGAAATTGCAGAAATCACAAAGACCAGAAATGGGAAATTCCTTAGTTATTGTTGGATCCGCATAAATATGTATCTTAGTTAACAGTTGAAAATCGCGTGGGCTGTCTCCGCGAAGTCAGTTGGAGTTTTGCAGACTGCAGGGGAGGAGTCAAGGGGCTCGTTAGCCTTGTTAGCTCTAGCTTAGGCGTTGTCTTGCACAGTTATAGGCCTTGTAGGTTGGTAAATCCGTTCTGAGAATTCGTTTCAGATGTGCCAACTTTAATTGGCCAGATATTAAGTTGAGGCACAGAATTTAGGAGCATTAGAAACAGAAAAGCTTCCCACTGGGCTTAAATGGGTCTTATTAATCATAAGTAATTAATGTATACCTGGAAATTATTTATGTGAGAAGAGCTGGCCTTAAGAAAAATAACTAAGGGGTATGAAAAAATTAAATTGATGAAATCTGATTTATAATCAGTCCTCTAAAGAATTTCTTACTTACCAGCTTAATTAAAACAATGAACTTTGAGTTAATATGTGAATAATAAAATGGTTTTCCAATGAGTCCCTTAAATATCTTCTTATTAGATTTCCCACCTATAAAAATTCAATTACAATTTAGTTTAAAGACATTTAAAGACACACCTATGTAAGACTTACATTGTAAGTATATCCATTTTTGGTAAAGTCTAAAGTATTATTAATTATTGTTATATATTTTTTGGCTCTATAAAAAGGAACAGAAAAATATGGTTTAAATGAGTTTTAAAATGCTGTTATAGTGTTAATAAGTTTGTGATTATGTTTTAGCATGTTACATGCAAAAAGGCAAATTTGAACATGCATGATAACTTTGGATAACTCTTAAACACTTCCAGCGAAAACTTTTAATGAAGGCTAATGACCCACAAGGGGAAAGCAGGGGCATGCATTATCTATATGCATTCCGGCTAAGTCCAAAGCCGCATTTGTTCCCGTTTTCGTGGCTTAAGCAACTCAGCCACCGATTAACTTGGCGGTTGCACATGGCCATTCTCCCACTTCCTGGGGCTTCCCTTCTCCCGGCTGAGCCCATTTTGCGACCCAATTAAACTGTTTACTTGCATAATTTCCACGTTGGTTAGTGCGTAATTGCATTAGTCGGAGTGTTAATAGACCAAGCATAACTATTCGCGCAATTTTCAAATGGCAAACAGACTAAAATTGATGAACAAACTGTCATGATTATGGCTATGATGATGATGATGATGATTAAGGCGCGCCTTCATTTCGGTTTTCTATAGTTGGGTTGGGTCTGGATCTAGGTCTGGCTCTCTGATTTGTAACTGCAATTGCAGCACACACACTCGCATTCTTGGCACACAATTGCTGAGGCATTTATTGGGTGTTATTGTTGCGGTTTCGCAGTTGACCCACATTTTTGCCAATATGTTGCGCAGTTTATGCTGCTAACAAGTCAGCATCTGGGATAGGTTTAGAGATACTCGGATACCCACCCGATCGAGAGGAAGTTACACCAAAGGTGTCATTACGATTATTATTTATGCATGTGGGCCATACCGATTCGTGGGAAAACTGGAGCAAAATAAATCAATCAGATGCAAAGAGAGATGGGCTAATTTCCGCGCACAAAGATATGCCTTGTCTGCACTTAAAAGTAAAACATTTTGCATAAATAATTTGTTTTGAACATAAAAATGTTGTTATATGCCCCTTAATTGTTTTATCTATTTGGCCCCAAAGAAAACATTTAAATATTTATTACCAGCTGTTAAAACTATGCATAAACTAAAGAGCACTTGTAAAATGTATGACTATTTTTGAATTGAAGTCAATTACCAAGAAGGACCTTTTGTGCCTTTTTTGTTTGCGAATGTCTTGAAAATTTTGAACTGTCAGTAGAAAATGTTTAGAAAATGCAATGGTAATTGCTGGTATCTTTATGGCTTTATCCAACCGCAAAAATGAGAGACAGGCCAAGAATAACAATACCATTTCTGCTGATAAGCACACTTTGGGTTTTCCATGGGGTTAAAGTCGAATGAGCCAAGATGCGGTCGTGACTTTGCGCGCGTTGGCGTAAAAAAGATTGAGAATCTCTTCACGAATTCGAATTTGAAATCTTAATGTGGTTATGAATTAAAGTATCACAAAATATGAAGATTACAAAACATCTTACCATTTTACTTTTTCTTATCTGCCTGAGGTTGATCCTCTTAATCATGGGTCAATGTTTAACGTGCAGAAACTTCATTTTGTCTTCTTCAATCCACTTTTGGTTCAATTACCTAGATGGATTATTTGGCTTATGAAGGATTTCTCAAGAGCAGGCTGATAAGATAAGCAAAGTTTTGTAGACCTTTGCAAAGCCATTTACTTGGGTTCACAGATCGGAGATTAATTTATCGTCAAGATTCTCATTACGTCTCACTTGTTTCTTTATCTTCTAATGCCGTTTACCTGACCCACATTCGATCTACGCGATAACACCTGTTTGATGACCTTACTTAATTGACACTCTGATTCATTTTCTTACAATACTTTGTTTCAATTGTTAGTCACTTGCACTTAATATACACCTCTGGCCCCACCCCCCATTTTACGTCCCCAAACAGGGATGAGCCACGCCCCATCGGCATCTGCATTTCATTAATGGGAAACTGCTAAAAGTAAAACATCCATGAAATTGCTGCAATTAACTAACAAATTGTTGAGGCAGATCAGTGATTAAAACATGAAAATGCTTTTATTAAACGAAAAAAAAAACAACAAGAGACCAAAACAAAATGGTTTTTGAGGCAGAAGCCAATTAAGTTTACTATAATTTTGGTGGAGTTTATGCAAATATGTGTTTACTGGTAAAAGTAGTTTAAAAAGTAGTTTACAATAATAAAGTAAAAAATTATGTATAATAACGCCTTTATATGAAGACAGTATGGGGATAAAACCTTAGGATGGGTATGAACATTTATGGAATGAGATGAATCATAGAACAATTCAATTATTCTCTCGATATTGCACATGTAATGCTAGATTGGATCAGATATTGAATTAGACAGAGATCAATTAAGACTGTCGTCTGAGGTCAGTTATCGATTAAGATAAATTGCTACTTTTAGTATGTATGTATAGATCATTACTAGAGTTTTTTTCTGAAGACAATGCAATATAAAAACACTTGAAAATAATGCTATACATGTAATTACAGATCATCTCTTTTTTTTACAAAAGCCAAGCGGTTGCCCCTGAAGTGCTCATCGCTCTAGTGCATGCAATTCTATTGAGTCTATAAATATTTTCTTATAGATAATGCATATAACAATCAGTGTTTTCTATATTAAAGCAAACTTCATAAATAAATGCAGAACCAGCGATAATAACTTCAAGGGTATGCAAACTTAGTACCCATAAGGAAAATCATCTCTTGTTTTTCTTTATCTCTGAAAACAGAAGTTCAAACAGATTAAATCATCGATTAAAGTCTTGCAAAAAGCGAAAGAAAACTGAAAACCTGATGGCTCTGCTGCATGCGTCACAGATGGAAGTAAAACTGGTTCGACTTGGGCCCCCCTCGATGAGGCAATGTGGCAATGTCGCTGACCAGCTTTTCATTGCACCTTTGCTTTACCCCTCGGCTTTTCTCCGCGTGAAAGTGAGACGCTTGGCCTTTGTCTTTGGTCGTCTGTCGGCGTCTGAGTTTGCACTGATTATGGCAATTGCAATTGCAATTGTCGCTGCAAACAATGCGACGTAAAAAGCAAAAAAAAAACCAAAGAAAATAAAAGCTCGACGCAATAGCCAAAGCCAACAAATAAAAGTAATGAAAAGAAATGCAGCTCGTTAAGTGAAATACTCTTGCAGGAGGTTTCATAATTTTAAATAAAATCTGTGCATTATGCGGAAGAAAGGAGTTCTTAATATAGGATTACGGTGTTAAAAAACCTTTTGTTTTTTATTGTTTTTTTTTTTATATGAAAGCCCTGATAAAGACAAATGTAAATGTTATGATAAATTTGTAAGACCAATTCTGCGATACCCCAACTGTTAATGTCAATTTGTGGCTTTATTCATAGGCAAACACCAAGCAAGGGTATATCTAGATTCGCTAAGGCCAAGATAGACTTCCTTTTGATGTTGATTTTTGTGCTGCTGTCTGTCATTGTCGCCTTGAGACGACATCGTCCGTCTGCGCGTCTTGGGTTCAGCGTCTGATTATTGACGAAGTCGACGTCGGCGTTGTCACAGTGCTGTTGACATGCCCGCCGTCCCCCGCCGGCGATCCCCATTGCCCTAGCTCCTGCGATCCGTATCCATAAATCCCAGCCTGGCTGCGCCAAGGTGCTCGTGGTGCGCCGTGTGTGCACTGCACTTGTCAACGCAATTTGTGGTTTTGTTTCTATCTCTTGCCACTCCGCCACTAGGCCCCCTCTTTCTGGAGACGTCTGCTGGCTACTTGTCATGAATATATATGGATATATATATATAGAGTATATGTATACCCATGTGCGTGTCCATTGCGGCCGTGTGTGGCCTGAACCGGGCTTGTCCATATGGGGAGCCATAGCATTTGCATTAAAAATCCATGAGAAATTGATTTTTTCGTTCGGCTTTTCCTCGATTCGAATTGTTTTTGTTTTCGTGCTGAGACTGCGGCTGCTGCAATTAAATAAAAATTATCTGCACGCTTTGGCGATTTGAGAATTCATTGAACAAATATCAAGATATGTCAGTGGGGAGTGGGAATATGTATGACATTGCATCGGTTTATTTGCGGTTGTCTGCGATTTGTCAGAGCGCGTTAAATTGATTTGTGCTTATAATGATGACCAATTGACTTTGATTCAGAGGCGATAAATAGGTGCAGCTTTTATGACAGTTTCTCAATCGTTGTTTACGATAATATCCAAATTTTATTTTAGATACTGTGTGCAATTAGATTTTATTATAAAGAAAATAAACAAAATAATTATTGCTTGAGAGAATTAGATCTTCAATATTTGTTTGTTCTTTATGCAAAATAATGCGGATAAATCTTTCTTTTAGATTGGTAAATATTTATTTTAGATCCCCTAATGCATACAAATATTTATTAGGTGAATTTAATGAATAAGCTTTATTTTTCCCATTAGTGTGTAAAGCTTAAAAATTTTAATTTTAGTAATGCTTAGAATAATGATTATTAGGATATTTTTGATATATATAAATACTGAAATAATTATTTTTATTTTAAATTCTACCCTTAAATTTAATAGTTTGTAAGTAGTTTATTTTGCATTTAAGGCTTTACAAGGGCAGCATAGCTTCTTGTTATAGATGTGGGTATTACCATAGCCATTTGTAAGATTGTTTGGGTTAACCGGTTAGCCTTGACAGTAATGTGCGAAGGTCAAAAGCTTATGACTTCGCAGCGGAATTTTCGTTTAATTATGTCTCACTTCCGTTGATAACATCCTACGTGTTGCGTGGCAACGGAAACGGAATAGAAACCCATCCAAAATTTTACAACTTCGCCGGCGAAACTTATCAGAGTGTGTGCATAGCGTCTTAAATACATATTTTGAAATGCGCAAGTAAGCACAACTTGAAGCTATAAAAGTTTTGTGCCAGTATCCGTTCCAAATTGCTTGTGTAAAAAGTAAACGAAAGAAATGGGGAAAACCTAAAATCGAAAGTGCGCCATGGTAAATTTGACTAATGGGTTTTTTTTTTCCTGTAAAACACACTCTGATGGATAACCTTTGGGCACTCACTCAACGTAATCGAATCGACAAATTCTTGACATTTCGTAAATCAGTTGGAGTTTTGTGGGGGCGGACGTGGCTTCGGGTCTTAGCCACCCCCTTGGAAACTTGGAAACTAGAACGGAACTGAGCAGCGTTTGTTGCATTAGCAAAATTGAAATAACAACAGCAGCAAGCTTGCCATATAGTACATATATCATACATACATATAGGCCAAACAAGGGCATCCCCGAATTGGGGTCGTGGTCGGCACATCAAAAAGGGAGGCTACGAACATTTCTCAACAATTAAATTTCTGGTCTGCCGCTTAGCAACTTGCGCTTTGACATTTGCATTTGGTTTGCGATCTGGAGAGATGTCAAAATGGGGAGTATCTCGCAGCTATTTTGGCATTAACCCGACTATTTCACGATTAACGGTTCCGACAGCTCGAAAAGCCATTTCTCAAATGTCGCTTTTGGGTCGCCTCTTAAGCCCAGAAAATCGTACAAAGTATGGCATCGTGTGAAAAGCCATGCCAAACATGTTTGAAATACGTCTTAAAATTTACTAGGGTTTAGGACCTTACTTTTTTTTATTAATTACCTGAAGAAATAAAAAATCATTACGTGTATAAACCAGCTAAATATTGTGATTTAAAACCTGATACTTCCCTTCTCTTATTGAAAGGAGCAAATTTCCATTAGCTAAATTTTTTAAAGAAATTTTTATTTAATCACATTAAGAAAAACTGTCAAAATAATTATAATCTGCAACTGAAAAGTTGCATTGCTCAGCTCGAGATCCCTCGACATGGTAACAGAAATAAGCCAGCTTACGGGCCAGAGTGTTTAAGAGGCAAGAAACCAGACGACAAATGCCGCAGAACACGTAATGATGATAAACGCGGGATGCAAGAAGTGGCAAGTGGGTGGAGGAGGCAGTGGGAGGGCCGTGCGAACACTGCTGGAACTGTGGATTGTGGATTGGGGGCCTGTTCTCTTTAACCCATACACAGCTCTCGGTGACATAATCGGCACAGTTGGCCTGGCAACAACTGTTTTGCCAGCCCTTGTTACAAAACAGCCGGCTGGAGGGGCAATGTAGGGAAGGTTCTGGGGAAAAGGTGAAAGGAGCAAGAGCTCAACACTTGATATTAAAATAAACATGTACTTATGTATACCTAAGGTATGACTGGTTTCTGCGTTGCGGACTTCCGATGACGAATGGGGCATATTCTGAATTTTCCTTGACTGGATTTTCGAGAAAATTGTATGTTGCTCTACCCAGGGGTGACATGGCAACAGTTTCCAATTAATTATTTGCATAGCGAGGTACCAAGAAATATGAGCGACCACCATAATTGGAATAGGAACGCATTAAAAATGATTCAGCCAACTTGACGGTTAATTTGTATAAAGAACCTACATCGATAGCGGCAATCAGCGTAATGATGCTTTTCCCGGGCAATCGATAGCCCTTGATTGGCTTGTATAATCCGGAGGTAACGGAAGTTACAATGGCAACCATAGGTACACCCAACAATCTACCAATCAATATTCACGCACACTCGCTTAGTTTCCCTCCTTTCTAGGGGCTTCGTTGGAATCGGAGATTGGAGGTCATGCCGTGTCTGACCCAAAACTGCACGTTTTCTGCCCGGTGTGTTAGCTTTTTGGTCTGTGACCCTTGACATCTGACTGCTCTGGCATCTAGTTGAGGCGAGTTGAGCCGAGTTGATTGACATAATTCGTTTCGACCGCCTTGATTTGTATTTAAATTTTGGATATGGAAAAACTGTGTCTGTCCCTTGTCGCATATCGATTTCGGGTAAATGTCAATCGAACTCTGCCAAATGTCATTGAACCGCTGGTGGGGATCGGGGGGCGTAAGCTTAGCCCGGAGGCGTGGTCGGGCTTTTGCCTTGGTTATTTTATGGCTTCATTTCAATTTGGCATTAATTGGTGAATGTTCATTGTTGCTGTTGTTGCTCCTGCATTTTCATAGTTTCGCCTGAGGCCGGCAATCAACAAGCAGCTGGCATCTCTCCCGCTTTTTTCCCCTCGATACACTAAGAGAAAAGCGATATGATCTTTTGAAGTCACAAAATGTTGAATAGCAAGACAGTTGTTTGGGACTTAATTTATTATTGCCAATCAAAACTAAAAAATTTCGTTAAATCAAAGTATTTGTTAAAAAAGATTCATTTTATAATTTAAATTACACCAATAAGAAGGATTATCAGGGACTTCAAGTCAAATAACTCACTATATAAAATTACCCCAAGTAAAATGATCATTTATTTAAAAATGAAATATCGTTGCAACAAATTGTACTTGATTAAAATGATTCACTGTACCGAGAGTTTATCTTGTTCTTAAGGTGTACGTTATAGCTGATTATTTTTCCCAGATGTACTACCTTATTTTTCCTTTCTCTCCTCCTGCCCTCCATCTTTCCCATGCTCCACGGAGTTCCCAGTATCTGCGTTTTGGCCATGCAGATTGTTGCTGGCTGGAACATTTTCAATGCATAATCAACAACAACAACATCTCGCTACGTGACGAATTACGTGCAAAATTGCTACCCAACCAGCAACATCGAGCAGCCAAGTGTTGCCCTTTGTGCAGCTGCTGTTGCCATGACGTTTCAGTGCTTTTTATTATTTTTTTATTTTATTTTGCGACTCAGCTTGCTGACTCAAAGACTTTTTCTAATGCGCAAAAACTGATTCTCTTTGAGCTCGTCAACGTCTGGATCACCACTTGGGAGTGTCACGTACATCATGGCCAAACTTTTATCGATCCCAGGTTGTGGCTTCTTACTCGCTCATTTGGTAGTTTCGTACATCTTTTTCGGTACGCACAACGCATAATTTTTGAATCAAATTGCAATTTTCGTGGCTGCCAGCAGAAGATCGCCCAGGTAACTCCCCTTTTTTTCGGACCGACTGGTTGTTGCGCTTGCAGGTGAAATTGTGTGCAGCGTAACATATTATTAAATTGCCTTGATTATGGCCAGAGAGCCATCGCTCGGAGCTTCGGACCTGGCCGGGCCAGAAAGAAAGAAATAGCCAATTCGAAACCGCCCGAGTATTTCCTGTCGTGCCGCTGCTGTTCCTCTCCGCTGCCCGGCAATTAAAGTGTGTAAACATGGCCGACAGAGCCGGGCCGAATGCGGACTGAATGGACTGTCAGAGTGGCAGCAGGCGCAGACGTTTGATCATAAATCTTAGAGTGCTGCCAAAAATAGAGTCATTCTGTCAGGGGATCCAAATGGAATGAGCTCGATTCGTTTCGATTCGATCCGATGGATGGATGCATGGCTGCTTGGGCTAGTTCAACAGCAGAACAGGAACAGCAAGACCGATAAATACCAAAAATAACCCCGCCACACACATGCAGACAACAAAGAAATCTCCGGTAAAGAAGGGGCCTCAAAAATGGGGAGGCACTGCATTCGAAGGAAAAAGCAATCGGAATAAAGAATATAAGAACTATTCTTAGATCACCGATCTAGTAATTCTCTAGATCATGTCAGGAGTTTATAAGAGCTCGGTAATTAAAGGTGATTTATATCTGAGCGTAAATAAAACATAAATTATATTGCTTTATAAGCTGAAAAATGTAAGATCACTTTGTAAGATGTTCAAGATACTTTTTGATTACTTTTATAAACTAATTTAATAGCAGTGATATAAATATTACACATTTCCAACTAGATTCAAATCATTTAAGAGCCTTCTTGTTATCACAAAAACCTATCAATAATGTAATCCTTTTAAAGCTTACCTCTTATGGTAGCATTTCGGTTCTATTAATGAAGTTCTTTCATTTTTACCATTAATAGGATTACCTTATCGGTATTATCGCATATTTGAAATGCCACAAAGTAAGGGTATCGAATGGTTTTTGCCGCTCTATTGATTGATCTACGATTAGTTGAATAAACGGAGGTTCTTCAAATGCCCTCGAGTACGGGAATTCGGGTTGGAACCGAACCGAACTGATCCATTTATATGGGTCAATAGACTGACGGTCGCCAGGCAGTTGATTGATAATTGCTTGATTTTCCTTTTCCCATTTTCTTGGAGTCGCTTTGCTTTCTACCATAAATTAAAATTATCTAAGGGTTCTTCAATAGGTTTTTTAAGCAAAAATGGGGCAACCTTTCAAATACTTTTATTTGGTGTTTTATAACCATAAGCATTAGTTTGGTTTAGTTTTCTTTATTTCCTGACTTTTAGTGGATGTGTTTATTATGTCATAACGATTTTAGTCACGCATCTGTGTCGACAATTTTCATAACTTTTCCTTTATTGTTTTCTTTTCTTTTGTTTTGTTTCTGCTGCGTTTGCTTTCGCACCTGCAATGTAACGCCTTGGTTTTCTGTATTTTTTCTCGTTTTTTATTTGGCCAAATTATGTCACTTTTTGTTTAAATGTTTATTTAAACAGCGCCAAAAAGTTTCAATTTCCGTTTGCTCATTAGACCCGGGCGTGCTGTTGGTTTGGGCCCGTTTTTTTTTGGCAGTTTAGAGGGGAATGCGCGGGGGGGCCTACATAATTAAGCGCTTTCCGACCAACTACGGGCTGCCAGAGGAACCGCCTACGCGGATCGGTAGAAATAGCTTAGTGCCCCATCAAACTAGCTGCGTTTTTGGTTCGCATTCGGACATGCACATGCAAATACCCTGGAAATTTTAAAAATGAGAAAAGATGATATGAACACTTAGCTTTTAATATAATTATCCTATTAGAAACATCGGCTAATTAATTTTTTCTTATGACTAAAAAAGAACATTTATACTGTAAACATTCACCTTCCTTATTTATCTCTGAAATCCAAATAATCATTTTTACCTCCATATTTAGGGTATTAGTCAAGTAGTAAGTTTCTATCGTTATAACTTGTTTTCTCTTTGCGGTTGATTTATTCCTCCCTTCTATTATTTTTTGGGTGCTAATGAGTTTAACAACCTGTGGCCATTTATGACGAGTAATTTGAAAATGGATGTTGGAAATGTACAGGGACTTCCAAGCAGTGGTTTAGTCACAGAAAAGTATATGAATCAGCTTTCAGATTGAATGGATCTCATTGTTTTTATTTCGAAAACCAGAATATGTAATACAATGCTATCGACATTAATGTTCGCTTGGTTTTTGTTCCCACAGGGAAACATTTCGGATGGTTAAATGTGCTTCTTATCGAAGTAAATGTGTCTTATCGCACAAAAAAGAAATGCATAACAAACTTTAAGCCCATGACATCATAAAAGCAGAGCTATAAGAGTAGATGATGAAATTGTTGTAGCACATGCAGTACTTCGCAGTTTTGCGCTGGTCGTTCCCAGGTCTATTTAGGGGGCAGAATAATTAAAAGCCATCTATTGAGGAAGCTGCGGAGATGATGATGATAATGAGGAGAACGGGAGAATGATTCCTATAGACGAACAGGCAAATATCATTTCTATTGGACCTATCATTCTCCACTGCTTATTTCTTCTATCTATAAGCTTGTCATTAGTTTCATAATCACACATACAGACCGACAGAAGTCGTGCCCAGCTCAACCCAGCACTTGGCATTTGTTTATTAAAACTGCTGAAAGCAACGCTTAGCGATAATGACGTTCGGTCGTAAAAAGAAAACGAGAAATTAGCATATTCATGCTTTAATTAAGATGACAAACTGCAGGCGGTGATGCGAGCATTTCAGTTTTTATGTTACTAGTCCATCCCAACCAACTTCGAACCCAAAAGTGAGACAGAACAATGCTCCAAATCTGCCCAGACAAAATGGTAATGGAAGCGACTGCAGAAATAGAAACACTCCACAAATAAAAAGCGAAACTATTAGCACGGAAATGAAATGGGTTGTTTCTCCCATCTTGGCTCCGCGTGGATTTTATTTTTAGCCAAAAAACGAGGAGAAAAGAAGCACGAACGGAGGGTAACAACTAAAAACGAAAACCGTCAGTCGCCAAAGGAAAATCCATAAACATAGAAACATAATGTAGCCGAAGCTTAAGGAAATCCAGCCACGCAATGATCAAAGTGTTCCGACCATACTCTTTATAACTAATGGAAGTATTGAACTATTGGGAGAAGGCAGCATATGATATCAATAATTCAGGACTATTTAAAATAAAATAAATTTTTTTATGGTAAATCTATTTACTTAAAAATGATAAGATAATTATTTAGACCTCATTGCTGAATAAATCGTAGGGTACACAGGTTATATTATTCTATTATTTAAAGTTTGTGGAGTGCTGTGTTATTTGATTTTGATATATAGTATATTTTCGTGTAGATGATAGAGATAAGATAACATATTAATTTAAATGTGCCTGTGTGACAAACATTTTGCAAATATTCACATTACCCCTTTCTGCGTAGAGAGTCTTTAAAAAAAACGTGCTCAAGAGCAGCTCAGACGTTTGCTTTTGGCAAGTAAACTAAATACATTTTTTCTCTCTTTGGCCGACTGCTTGTTTGTTTAATTTAAGTCAGCGTGGTTTTGGTCGCCTCAGTGCTGGAGTAGTGCAAATTTGTTTGCCAAAAAAGCAGCTGGGAAAGGCAAACCAAAAGCAAAATATTGTTCGAGACGTGCCGCTGCATAGGCAAACAAAAACTGGCAAGATCAGGGAGCAGCGACGGACAAAAAAGTATAACTTCCATTGTTCAGTTTAGACAAATGTTTTGTAAAAAGTACAAAGCAAAATAATAAAGAGAAACTATGTATACCAGGGACACCAAACAAGCTTTAAATGAAATTTCTGCTGATTATATAACAATCTGAATAAGAGTGAGAGACAAAGAAAGAGCTACCTTTGTTGGTGTTCAGCTGACTGTGTAAGGAAACGTGGTTAAGAAATTGACAGTCGGCGATTTGCATAAATGAAATTAGTGAGCCGCCGCTAACAAGGCTTAAAAACCCAGCCCAGACCCACAAAACGGTTTGACCCTGTTAGCCATTGGCAATAAGTTGTAACTCAAAGATTCTAGAAGTTATGTATATCTAAATTTGGCAAAGTTAGTTTAATAGTTATTCAAGTTTATTACTTTAAATCTCAAACATAACAAGCTGATGTGTAATTATACCCGTTACTCGTAGAGTAAAAGGGTATATTGTATTCGTGCAAAAGTATGTAACAGGTAGAAGGAAGCGTTTCCGACCCTATAAAGTATATATATTCTTGTTCAGGATCACTAGCCGAGTCGATCTAGCCATGTCCGTCTGTCCGTCTGTCCGTCTGTCCGTCCGTATGAACGCTGAGATCTCGGAAACTATAAAAGCTAGAAGATTGGCATTTTGCATGCAGATTTTAGGAGTTCCTACGCAGCGCAAGTTTGTTTCAAACAGGTGCCACGCCCCCTTTAACGCCCACAATCGCTTATATACGATTTTATTTAAATATAAATTTAAATATTTCGGAAAAGTAAAAATGCAGTTTTATTGTGTTTATCAATACCTATCGAAATGTAGAAGAAATTTTTCAAATCGGACCATTCGTTTAAAAGTTATGCGTGATCAAAGTTTCTATCTCCATCTCCCTCGCACTCCTTTTACCTGAGTAACGGGTATCTGATAGTCGGGGCACCCGACTATAGCGTTCTCTCTTGTTTTTAATCTAAATGCGGGTTAATATGTCTATAATATATGAACACATTAATATCTTTCCATGCACAAGTTTACATTTCAAGGATGTATTCTTTTTCTTTACTTTGTCAGCTAGTATCATGTATTATTTGTTGATAAAGAATATGCTAATATATACTTATGTATATGGATTCCCCTTGCCGTGCTC
Source organism: Drosophila fuyamai (assembly GCA_018153365.1). Classification (NCBI taxonomy): domain Eukaryota; kingdom Metazoa; phylum Arthropoda; class Insecta; order Diptera; family Drosophilidae; genus Drosophila; species Drosophila fuyamai. The sequence goes on along the minus strand of JAECXW010000116.1, from coordinate 4,253,051 downwards.
TTTTTTATGCTCCGCAATTTTGATGTTCTTTTCTGGCCATTCTTTGTGCTTGAAAATCGCTGGCAAAACGAGTTTTTTTCGTGAATGTTTTTTGAAGTTGTCTCAATGAGAGTTTCATTCTTGAAATGCAAACAGCTGTGTGGCAGAGACATGTTCACAGATACAGATGCAGATGCAGATACAGATACGGATATGGATACAGAGGCGAGCACTCAGATACAGATACATCCACGGCATGTGAATGGGCATGAGAAGCATGAGAAGAGCCCGGTATTTCGCCCATCAGCTAACCCAAGCACAGACCGCAAATTTAACCATAAAATATGGTAACGAAACACCTGCTCTTACCGCTCCCCATCCCCCTTTACCAGCAAAATGTACCTGCAAAAAAGTGTCGTCTGTCCGCCCTTCTTACCTGTGTGTGCTGCCATTGTTTCCCCCTCTTGTTTATTGTTTAATCTGCCATTGCACTTTGCTGGTCTTTGCATTTATTTGGCATGACAGGCGAGGGGCGACACTGCAGTTTGCAGTTTGCAGTTCGAATATTCTCCTCCACCCTGCTCAAATTTCAAATGGTAGAAATAAACAAGAAGTGGAACTATCTTTTTCTGTTGTTCAAATATATTTCTCCGCTGTCGCTGCATGTAAATAAAACCCTGGCAGACAGTGCTCCCCCTTTCCGCCCCCCTCCCTCTGCTGTTGACAAGCAACCTCAAAGATTTATGAAAGTTATAAATATAGTGAACCAAGTCTCCCGTTTCCACCGAATCTGGAGCAAAAGAAGAAGCAGATGCAGCTGCCATTTATGTTGAGAGCAGGCATCCGAATTTGATCGAAAACTTTGCCCGCAGAATGTTATTTTTAAAGTTTTGCTATCGTTGTCGCATTGAGTTATGGCTTTACTCTTAGGGACTATGATAATATCGTTATGGAAAACAATGTGTCGCCTCATGTATGACTAGATTCTTGAAGTGTTATTTAAAAATAAATGTATACAATTTAAAGTATTTTAGAAACGGAGCTATTTGGTTGTGGCTTGCCAATTTTTTGTATAGTTTTAACCGATCTTAAAATCGATAGAATAAAAGTATTATTTATTATAGAAGAGTATAACGTTTAAAATTGTGTGAGGCTGGGATTACTAATATTATTATTATTACAATCTTTGTTATTAAGATTATTGGTAAGGGCTGACTTCAGAATAAAAATGCTTTAAAGACGAGTTCCATGAAAAAATACAAGCCCAGAGGACTTCGACTCCCCCTCTGCACAATTAGTTTCTGTGTTTCCATTCCCGCTGACCTTTCGACTCTTGATGCCTGACGCTTGTTGCTCTTCACACATTAGCCCCTGTCCGCCGATAAACTCAATTAGAGGTGCAGCCAGACGCTAAAAGCCTTGCGAGACCTTATTTTGCGGGCGGCGTTCAGGTGGGCGAGCTAATCAAATGAATGCAACGAATACGTGGGTTACTTTGGTGTAATAATCAAATTAATTTGCATAAGCTCCGACCCCGTGACATTAAACCGCTGTGGTTGCGCTGGTGGCAGTGCCTATGGTCAGGTCATGTCGGTTGCCCTGATTTTAGAGCCCTACCCTTGATGGCTCGCAGCTGAATGGTGGGGTCCTGCTGCAGTTTTTAGCATGCCATCGAGGGGAGCGATGTTTGCCCTTTGCGTTAGTTTGAAAATTTATTGTAATGCGATTGTGTCGGCCAACTATGGAGCGGTCTGTTATGGGTCTCGTTTTGGTCTTGCATGCAAGGCAAACGAGGGAAAATCGATGCTACGAAAGCACTGTCATGCAATGTGGAGGTACCTCCGTATAATGAAATACACTTTTACGCCCATTTTACCCTCAAATACCGGCGCCAGCAGTACACTCAGAATTATATAATTACTTTTTGCAAAAAATAGAAACAAATACGTTCAAAAAGTTCCTAAGTTGAAAACCATTTGGAAAACCTTAACGTTTGTTATGTATTGGAAGCTTTTGGGAACTTTAAATTATTTAAACACAGTTAAGTTTGAATTTAAGAAATAGTCCATTGAAAATAACTGGGATTTTCCAACATTTTATATTTTTAATTGATATTATCATTTTACAAATCTGTTCCACCAGGAGCTTTATTTATTTAAAGTGATTTTGAAATATTTGAGCGCAACATTTATTCTGAGTGCAGCGTAAACCTAATCACACAGACACGAAAATTGATTTCCCTAAACAACAGCAAAAGTACAAAACCGAAGCCGGCACAACCTATACAAATGCAAGCACGAATACCAGCACACACACTGGGGTCGCACCATATCAAAGATATCGTATCTCATTGATGCCCCTTTCGGTATCTGTGAGTAACTCCCTGTCTACGTGTATTTTTTCCAACCACATAATGCTTCCGATGTATTTTATTTTTTTCCAGCTTTTTTGGTTGGCCTGTCGTAATGTGCTTGGTTTAGTTTTGAAATTGAAATGTATGCAAATAGTGGCATGTTGCCTTTGAAAATCGATAAATTCTTTGATGGCAGGGGAACTCAGCTGATTGCATGTGAAATAGTCACGAAAGGACTTGGACTGGGGGTTGTAAAACCCTCAGACTGCTATATCAAATAATCAAGATTTAAGCGATTTGTTAATGAAATCTATCTGCAGGGCCCTGCAGGGAATATCACTCAAAATGGAATATGTTTCAATTGAAAATTGTTTAACACATGGCCCTAAATGGTTAATGGATGGTGGGGATTCTGGGACAACTCTCGTTAAAGTTTGCCTTATGGCTACACGCATATTGTGTAAATATTTACTCCGATTCCAATTTTGATCACATCTCGAATTTTTTGTTTGACGATGTTTTTCCTCAAGTTTGTTTGTTAATTGAATTCAATTTGGACAGCAGTCAAATGACAAACTTCCATTATTATTAATCATGCTAGGCTTAATCAATTTAACCCAGTTTTTCTCATTTGCTGCTGCCGGGTGGGTGGTCTCATTGTCGTAGGGTAAAAGAGGTCTGTTTAAAGCCTGGCTGGGACTAGAAGTATATATTATCTTCACTGTGAAATACAGGATTGTTAATACTAGGTTTTTTTTTAACTTTGAACCTGTTGAATGCTGGTTAATAAAAAGGCTGTGTTTACTATTGATTTGAAGCAAGAACATCTTGTTTAAAACTTGTAAATTCGATATTTTCTAAAATATAATAAAACCTTTATAAAGTCGTATTTTTTTAGACTTCTCTTTCCCTTTTTGAACCAAATGGGCATGTTTAGGAACGGTTTTTCACAAATACAGCTAAATGCGTTTTTGGGTTAAGGAGCTACTTTCCATAATAGTCATTATGGGAAAACTGATCTCTGTACTCAGCCTAGTTCAATTGGCAGTTAAATATATGTATATAAACTCCTGTTAACCAACTTTAAAGCTTCAAATGATGATGGCTGAATGTCCAGAGCTTATAGACAGGACTGTACGTCAAGTCAGATATGTATGTCTGTACATATCTAAACAAAGTTGCAGCGCTAATTTGAAGCCAGCAAACAGAGAGGCCAGACAGGGCGAGAGTGATGAGCATTTGCCATTTCACCTTGCATGCGCCCAGAGTCTGGTGTGCACCACCCCTCCCCTGACCCACCCAGCCACCCCCTCCAGTTGAAATTCAGTCTGCGCTGCACAATTTCAAGAGCCACCCCCCGACGTCCCCCGCTCCTTTCCGCCCATTCAGTCCACGCGAAAAGGGGAGCAAGTTTAAATGCAACGAGCAAAAATCAATGCAACCCCAGAGCAGCCCCATGCAACCCCCTGGAACCCCTTCGGCACCCCTCCCTGTAGAGTACATTAAAAAAATCCATTTGCCATGTTTGTGAGTGGGCGTGGACCGGCGCCATGCTGGTTTATTAGATTGCCGTAAATAAGTTTATGATGTGCCCGAAAAAAAGAGACAACCAAACTTGTATTTAGATGTAATAAAAATAAAACAGGGCGAATATCCATGCTAATGAGAAATTCGTAATTGAAGGAAATTTTCCACTAATTTTGGAAATAATTAACCCTTTAATTATGCGATTACGTACAAGTTGGCGATCGAGCTAAGACACATTCCTAAGACTTCTAAGGAAAAACCAATTACACTCAAAAAAAAAAACTACATATTAAAGATTACTGTATAAGTACTTATTATAAGTTTAAGTGTTAATAAACTAAATGGTATCTAGTATCTAAAAATGAATTACAATTATTTTAACTTTTGTCTGGAGATAAGAGAGAAGTATTAGAGGAAGATTTTAGTTGGCTTTCTAAAATGTTAAGGTGAGATTTTTCAAGTGTACTGCAGCGGAGACAGAGCGGAGCCGTTTCCTCATTTGAAATTCTAGAAAGCTGAGAAGTTACAGAATAATATATATAAGAAAAGAAAAAGGGTGCAAGTGTGAGCCAGAAATATGTTGAAAATGAGCAATCTCCTTGGCATTTACTTTGAAATTGTTTTGCTTTAGTTTTCTGCAACCATTTTCCTTTTTGTTTTGTTCCCTTTGCTACTGAGAAAACTTTTTATACCCTTGCAGAGGGTATTATAATTTTGGTCAAAAGTGTGCAACGCAGTGAAGGAGACATCTCCGACCCTATAAAGTATATATATTCTTGATCAGGATCACCTCCTGAGTTGATATAGCCATGTCCGTCTGTCCGTCTGTCCGTCTGTCCGTCTGTCCGTCTGTCCGTCTGTCCGTCTGTCTGTCCGTCTGTCTGTCCGTCTGTCTGTTTCTACGCGAACTAGTCTCTCAGTTTTAAAGCTATCGAATTGAAACTTTGCACACACCCTTCTTTCCTTTGCACGCAGTATATAAGTCGGAACGGCCGGGATCGGCCGACTATATCCTATAGCTGCCATATAACTGAACGATAGGAAATGCCATAACTCTGCTGTTTGTAAAGTTAGGAAGTTGGGATTTTCTATGGCTTCTTTATTTGGCCAATCAATTCGACCTACCAAATTTCATAAGGATCGGCCGACTATATCCTATAGCTCCCATATAACGATAGGAAATAGCATAACTTTGGTGTTTTTAGAGTTAGGAAGTTGGGATTTTCTATGGGTTTTATATTTGGCCAATCAATCCGACCTACCAAATTTTATAGGGATCGGCCGACTATATCCTATAGCTGCCATATAACTGAACGATTGAAAATGCCATAACTTTGGTGTTTTTAAAGTTAGAAAGTTGGGATTTTTTATGAGTGTTAAGAATGCATCATATGAATAATTTTGGAGAATATTATTTACAGAATATTCTGCAAGGGTATATCAACTTCGGCTCCGCCCGAAGTTAGCTTTCCTTTCTTGTTCTTTATTGTTTTCGTTTTCTTGCATAATGACTGAGCAGTTGTAGCATTTTCCAAGCTTTGTGTAAATTACAAAACAATCACAAAAACCATAACCATGTGCATTTCCATTAAATATGTAATATTCAATTCCATTTTCACTTGCAGCACCGACGGCACTGAATCTCCCATACTGGCTGAAGACGGTGGCGATGGTCATGACAAACCGCGATTGCGCTACGGGGAACTAGTGATACTCGGGTAAGTCTAACAAAATAATATAACAACAAGGCAATACTCAAAGTAAAGTACTTTGTTTGGGCTATAAGTGCATAGGTGGTTTTATAAGCCAGAGAGCTTACGGCTTGACAAGTGCTGAATTGAGCACTTCAAGACCTATAGTTCTTTGTTCATTGATTTCAAAAATTTTACTACAGAAAAACAACGACTAGGTCAATAAAATTATTCAGCTTAACCCAAACGATGTCATGGGACAGAATTAAAAAGTACTTTCGCTTTAGTTATGGTGACATGAAAGATATGATAGTAAAGGGATTCTAAACCACTTGTATGCCATCCAATGTAATTATTAGTAAATAGCCGTTTTCGACTTTACAAAATTTGAATAGTGGGCCACTTGCTCAATTAACTTCCATCTTTAAGCATATTCCATCGCATTATCGTTTGGTAATCCAATAGCATATCCATTTTTAACGCAGGTGTCACATTTTTGAATTATGTCACTTTGCTGATTAAAATCTAAGAGGCTTAAACAGATTACCTACTTTATGATTCAAAGATCAAAGATTGCCCAAACGCAGATACATACATTTGACACAACTCCACCCGAAGAGAATCTTCTGAAATCTATTATCGTTCATCATGGATTCATAAATTAAGACTCACTGCACTTTTATGGGATCTTCAACCAAGCCGCGCTCACCTTAAAAACCGCCCGATTCCAGCTACAAGTCCAATCAGTCAAACGCAGCCCCACCGCTTACAGAAGTTTAAGTGCCGGCTCTATAAACATTGAGCTAGCCGCATAAATTTGATCCACGCAGCGGTCCGCCGGCGGAGATTGATGGTTCAGGCCAGCAGCTGGGACGGATGATTGTAAATCTTGATGGTCGACGGGCCAACAGCAAAGCGCTTGACATTGTGCTGATTGGCAACGCTTTGCCGCTGACTCACAGCCAAAGTGCGACTCACAGACTCCAGAAAACAGTCTCCAGACTTGAGTCATTAGCCGAAAGCATTTTGAGCCGAAGCTGCAGTTTCTGTTCTTTATGTCCCAGTTGTTGTTGCCGGCATTTGTTATCTTAACACTTTTTAATTGCCCATAGGACAAAGGCAGGGCTGGAAAACTTTAGGGAGCGGAGACCCTATGTAGTTCTCCATCAATTCCCCATTTATCACGGCGACCATGCTGGTCCCCCGAGCAACATGTGGTCACTCATTGAGGATTCCCCCCTCCATCGTCGCGGTTGGTGATATATGATAGACAACCAGACGATGATTGCTGGACAACAACCCACAGGGAAAGAAGCCGGACTCGTACGAACACTTGAATTCTTGTCAGCAAATCTGAAACTCTTAATTGCTGTCATCAAAATAAGACATAACCAATTAACAAACTGAAAAACAACGCTCGCCAAATTCTGAAATAAACATATTCAAAGGCATAAGCAGCCTCATAGTTACAAAATTAAAGGTCAACATGACCCGGGGGGTCAAACGTGGATGTAAACATGGATTGGATTTATGTTTTTAACTCATTTGAAGGGTACCATCCCAAATTCTACGAATTTCAAATCACGCACCGAAAGTTTATTGTTCTTCGACTAGATCATTTCATAGAAAAATCATAGTTTTACGACAAACACGGGGAATCAGTATTTTCCGGGATAATTCTGTCAATAAAAACCCGTAAAATATTTTTCACATTTTATGTGTGATAATTAAGTGGAATAAAGGAAATGTCAGGAAGACACGACTCAACACACAGTAATAGAATTTACAATTTGACCTGCTTCATTTTATAACTTCAGTAACGTGTTTTGATAAATCTCATTATTAGAGGTCGTAAATATATTTAAAAAATTTTTTTTTTATTCCGTAATTTATCAGCTGCTTAAATGGTTTATTTAAAAAAAAAACCTTTCAGAACATTTGTCAAATAAAATGGCTTATACCCGAACAAATTTGTTCATTAGCTTTGCAACAATTGTAATGTGTGGTTTTCACTTGACAATTCGAGAGCACTATCTATTAACATCATGCCATAACCACTATCGATTCTGAGTCAATAATATTTTAGTGAATGTCTGTTTCCACGGGTAATTACACGGTTTATGGTCTAGCTAATATAGCAAACAGACCAAAATAAGACAGGGCAACAAAAGCTAACCCGCAATTCTTTGAGTTATTAGTGGTCATTATCTGTGGGAGGCAGGGAAGCGCCCACTAATTGTGCAAACACAGTGCCGACGCAGAACTTGACCCACAAACTGAATGAAATATATTAGTTGAGCAATAATCCCGCATGTCAGCGCTTATCAACTTGCCCCACATCTGCCAGCAAATGTATCTCATGCCGAATCGCTATCTGTATCGTTGCAGCTACAATGGTTACTTGCCACAGGGAGATCGCGGACGGCGACGCTCCAAGTTCGTGCTGCACAAGCGGACGGAGGCGAGCGGCGTCAAGCGGTCCAAACACTACATCGTCCAATCGCCACAGACCTCGAAGGCCATACTGGATGCTAATCAGCACTCAATCTCGTACACGCTCTCACGCAACCAGGCGGTAATCGTCGAGTACAAGGAGGACGCGGAAACGGACATGTTTCAGGTGAGGCACCCAAAACTGACCTGACTGACAGTCCTCCCAAGTTTTGGTTTCGATTTCTCGGCTTGACTTTGATGAATGTTATTCGGCTAATTAGAGCGCCAAGGGCCTGAAATAAGGCACTGTCCAGAAGGTCAGAAGTCTTCTTTGTTGACTTTTGACGGCCAGACAATGCGACATTCAATATTTATATTGGCCTGGCAACCGAAGTATCTCTTCCTCATTGGCCTGAAGTGTAATGCCAATATCGCATGAGTCGTCACTTATTTGCCCAGTGATAAATTACCTAATCAGTTTCCCCCACCACTCACTCTGAACTAATCATGATTGCTGTGCTCCGCCAGGTGGGACGCTCCTCGGAGTCGCCGATTGACTTTGTGGTGATGGACACGCTGCCCGGCGATAAGAAGGATGCCAAGGTGATGCAGAGCACAATTTCTCGCTTCGCCTGTCGCATTCTGGTCAACCGCTGTGAGCCTGCCAAGGCGAGAATATTCGCCGCCGGCTTCGATTCGAGCAGAAACATATTCCTTGGGGTAAGTCTGCTGTCCATCTGGTAGTCTCCTGCTGATTCTAATGAGCTCCGAACTTGACTTTGCGCAGGAGAAGGCCACCAAGTGGCAGGACAATGTGGAAATCGATGGCCTGACCACCAACGGCGTGCTGATTATGCACCCCAAAGGATCCTTCTGTGGCGGCAATGCCAAGTGCGGCCTCTGGCGCGAGTGCTCCGTGGGTGGCGATGTCTTCAGCCTGCGCGAATCGCGTTCGGCCCAGCAGAAGGGTCAGCCCGTAAGTAAATTTGTTATCCAACCCATCACAGTTGATTAAAATGCCTCATTTCCTCAGATCTATGACGAATGCAACATCCTGCAGGATGGCACACTTATTGATCTCTGCGGCGCAACCTTGCTCTGGCGTTCCGCCGAGGGCTTGCAACATTCGCCGGTAAGTACCTATGATTCATTCTAAATATCATGAATAAATTAGTTTCCACATAATTATACCCGTTACTCGTAGAGTAAAAGGGTATATTGTATTCGTGCAAAAGTATGTAACAGGTAGAAGGAAGCGTTTCCGACCCTATAAAGTATATATATTCTTGTTCAGGATCACTAGCCGAGTCGATCTAGCCATGTCCGTCTGTCCGTCTGTCCGTCTGTCCGTCCGTATGAACGCTGAGATCTCGGAAACTATAAAAGCTAGAAGATTGGCATTTTGCATGCAGATTTTAGGAGTTCCTACGCAGCGCAAGTTTGTTTCAAAAAGGTGCCACGCCCCCTTTAACGCCCACAATCGCTTATATACGATTTTATTTAAATATAAATTTAAATATTTCGGAAAAGTAAAAATGCAGTTTTATTGTGTTTATCAATACCTATCGAAATGTAGAAGAAATTTTTCAAATCGCACCATTCGTTAAAAAGTTATGCGCGATCAAAGTTTCTATCTCCATCTCCCTCGCACTCCTTTTACCTGAGTAACGGGTATCTGATAGTCGGGGCACCCGACTATAGCGTTCTCTCTTGTTTTATATTGTACCAATCAGGACTTTTAGTTACTTTTCTTTTAAGGATGGTAACTACTTTAAAAGTTAAATTTAATAAACATTTCGACTTAATGCTATCATTTTCAAGAGATTTTTAAACCTGTTAAGTAGAAGCTGAATTATAAGGAGATCATATAATAACGATATAAACAAAAAACGGATAAAATATAAATTAAACTGAAAGAATGTTAATATTTTTTCTTAAAAAGTTCTTCAGTAATTTAAATATTAGAAATTCTCATTGTTAAGATTCACTTTAAGTGAGAAGATCTTAATAAATTATTACAAAAAAAATATTGATTTTTACAACCACTTAAGCGAATTACACTTTATGAGAAACACATTAACCTTTTATTAATTACAGACCAAACACGATTTGGAGAAACTTATCGATGCCATTAATGCCGGTCGTCCACAGTGCCCGGTGGGCCTGAACACACTGGTTATACCACGCAAAGTTAACATTGGGGATCAGGTGAACCAGCCTTACGTGTACTTAAACTGCGGCCACGTCCAGGGTAAGTGCAATTGATTTCTCAGACTGGCAGACTCTGGCAAAATCTATATTTCTGCTCGATTCCTTTGGCAGGCCATCATGATTGGGGTCAGGACGAGAACACTGGTGCCCGCCGCTGTCCCATGTGCCTGGAACTCGGCCCGGTAGTCACCCTGTGCATGGGTCTGGAACCGGCCTTCTATGTGGACGTGGGCGCTCCGACGTACGCGTTCAATCCATGCGGACACATGGCGACTGAGAAAACTGTCAAGTGAGCATCTAAAGCCGTGATGGCTAGCAAATGATTCTATTAATTGTTGTTTACCTCTGACTCTTGCAGATACTGGGCAAATGTGGAGATACCGCACGGCACCAACGGATTTCAGGCCGTCTGTCCCTTCTGTGCGACGCCCTTGGATGGCGCGACCGGCTACATTAAATTAATATTCCAGGATAATCTAGATTAAATATAAATATAATGGATTGTATTTACGTCTATATAGATACTGTAGTAATTGAAAGATGTCCAAGTTTGAAGCAGGCATTAAAACTAGGCTTTATTTATTATCATTAATTAACCTTAAAAAGAAACAGAAAATACTGAATTAAACAAACACAAATGGAGAACAAATTTAATCGAAGCAAAGCAAAGAAATGTTTGTGTTTGTTGTGTGTCTGGCAACTTAAGTTTTTCATTATTCGATTGCTGATTTGTAATTGCTGCATTATGTTAGGCAAATCAATGCAATTAATTTTGAAACTAACAAAGCCGCTCTCATCTGCTCATTACACACCCCATTCCCCGATTAAAATAGCATGTTAATGTTTCATGTTTGGTTTCCCCCACTGTGTAATGTAACAATTATTTGGAATAATTAAAGAAAGGCAAACAAACGCAATGATCAGCAGCACACATCAACCATACGAATTAATGAAATTGCATAATTGTAAAAGTTGAGACCGAATGTAAATCGCAGATATATTTATTGCCCCAACGGGCAACCACATAAATTGTGTATAATTGTGTAAAAACAAACAAGATTGAACCTAATTATTCGCAATCAATTGCAACTACCCAACACTGCTATGGGTTGGGCAACCAACCCAGCGGCAGCAACAACATTTACGTATTTCTCACCAAATCTAGAGCTTACATTTAAAACGAAGAATGATCGATGAGAATCTAACACAATTATCAATTTAACTTCAAGAAATGAGAACTTGGTAAAGCATTATTCTAAATAACAAATTATAATGAAATGATGATAACGAAAACAAAAATAAAACCGTATGAACAACATGTACAGTTTCAAAACTCTGTCAGCTAATACGTATAAAAGGGAGTTCATAAAATCCAGCGTATTGAGAACTACCCATGATAGCATCTTACGTATATCTAGATCTATATAGGTTTAAATATATCTGCAGCGATCTATGTATGTTGATATTCATTTTCTGCCCAAATCGCATTATGCATTACAAAGTTAGTTAATCTTATACACATTACGATTATTTGTATTATTATTTTGTATGCATTAAACACGTTTGTGTGTTCATTTAATGTTGCGCCGCAATGTGTTAACAAAACACAACATTGCAAAACGGAACAACAAAATAGTTCATAATAAATACAAAATGTAAAATAAAAAACTTTCTAGCAATACACATAAACTATTTACCGAGTATTTATTTGTTGGTAGCGGGGTACAATTATTCGCATTGCCTTGTTTTCTAATGGATATGAAATTTGTGCACTAATTTTTGTTTAAATGGGGTTTTAAGTTGGCATTTATCTGCTATTGCTTTCTAATATTACCTAAAAATACCTTTATTAAGAACTGTCCTAAAGGTTTTTTTATTAGACAGCGTTTAAAATAAAATATTTACATTATGAATTGATCTATAACTGCTAACCACAGATCTAATAAAATCAAAGTATTAATATTAATATTACGATTGGTAAAACCTATATAGTATTATTATAAAAGTACATCCATACATGTGTATAATATGTACATATGTGGCTTTGTAACATGCGCTATTAAAAATATGATAAGTCTAAAATAAATGACTTATTATGTTAACAAGGATTTTCTAGACTTATTGGAAAGAAAAAAATATATTTTTAAATCGAAAATATAAGCGAATATACTCATATCAATAGCTAGAAATAGAGGCGAAGGCATTTGTTTACCAACAACAGCTGGAAGTGAAAAGCAGGCCTTCGACTGCGCATGTTAGTACATTTTATGCGGCATATTTATAGGGGTGCTTTATGTCACAGACAGTTCGTTATAATTCCCAACTGGTTCTAGCTGTTCTGGCATGGAAACCCTGCTGCCGAGCGGAGAAAAGCATACTTACCTGGCGTAGAGGTTAACCGTGATCACGAAGGCGGTTCCTCCGGAGTGAGGCTTGGCCATTGCACCTCGGCTGAGTTGACCTCTGCGATTATTCCTAATGTGAATAACTCGTGCGTGTAATTTTTGGTAGCCGGGAATGGCGTTCGCGCCGTCCCGACATTAATAATAAATATAAAAATAATACACATAGTACGTTAGGACTGGATTGACTAAGTCAAAGTTATATTTTCATTAGCAGATTCGTAATGCTGTTTACAACATAGTTACCCCAATTAAAGTAAAACAAAAGCAAGTGTTTTTCGGAAATTTATTTATAGAATATTCGTTTTTTACGCCCATTGTGTTTTTTCTTCTTGTGAAGCTTCTTATTATTGACATCAATGTTTCAATTCCCTACCACTTATTTGGCAAGTTATTGTCAATCGGATTTGATAGATCTGATGCGATCTAATAACATTAAAAAATGGATTAGTTTATTCCTCTTTGTCTGCGCCTCATGCATATCTATTTATTAAATTGGAGATTTTAATGCAAGTTGCTTTTGATTTGGATTTTATTATTTTTAATGAAAGTATTTCGTTAAGGTAATGCAGAAAAATGTTGCTATCTAAGTTCGAGATGTTAAGTTATAATCGACATGGAAATTTTTATATTCTTGGGATATTCTTTGAAAGTCATATTTTTGCCTTTTGCTTAATGTAAATATGTATTTATGTATATGTATATGAATTGAATATAAAGGTGTGCATTTATTTATAAATCGTTTGATTTGGTTATCAATTTGATTTGTTTCGACTTCGTTTTCATTTTTTCTGGACTCTTGTGCGCTTAGCTGCATTAACTATACAAAAATCAATTTGACTTATAAACCTGCTCCAGATCTTGTCAAATTTAAATATCAAAACTCTCCATAGTTGTAGCTTATGGATCCTTACACTTTTCTATATCCTTTTACCCGAAAATGTACATTACTACAGCATAGTGGCCCTTAACATGTAAACTTATAGAGGGAAAGGAAACACAGGAAAACAACAGAAACTTAACAAACGTTAGTATCCGATATTTTTTTATACATTTATACTCTTAGGAAAAAAAAGTCCTTTGATTTAAATTAGCTCATTTGAGGGGGATCTTTAGTTCTGTCTACAGAGTTAATTTGTTCAGATTTATGTTTGCTTACATTAAGCCATAGTCCAAAATTAATGCGAACATCTATCAAAAGGATTTACCATACATGCATATTTATCAGTTTATAGTATTACATATTCAATATCTTGCCAAATATTTCTCAAGTACCTAGCAGACACATTTGTCCTCTTGTTATTGTCGTACATTTTAGTTGTGTGTCTCTGTGATTCACTTAGCATTATAAACATATCGCTTATCGTAAACATATACGAATATATATATATATATCATGCTTATATAAAAACACCAATTATGCAAATATAGTTAAAAAAGTTACAAGAAAACCATCTGATAACAAAAACTTCATCCCGTCCAGGGGGATTCTTGTATTCCATTCTAAACGTGTGCGGCGTGTGATTTACATTTCATCTAATATCGTTACAAGAAGCACCACAGTAGTCAGTAGCATTAAATAACATAGTTATCTTATTTGTATTTAGTTTCTTAGTACATTCAAATTGTGTAAAAGTATTGTATTGTCTGCGAAACTTTCTCAAAATTCTCAAATCTGTAGATATTATTGTCATACAAATTGCATCGGTTTCTGCCCTTCCTAGATCCATATAATTCTTATTGTACAATTCCTTTGAGCTTATTTTGCAGCCCATCTAATTTATTTTGTTTTAATATTTTTTGTGTGTTTTTACACACATTTGCTATCATTAATTTATTGTCGCAGTGTCGCGTTATTATTGTCGGTTTACTTTTCGATAGAACCGCATATTAAACATGATTCTGTATCTACATGTCAGTGTAGGTTTTGTAGTTGCTAGAAAAATTACAATTTTACTGTACTAGAGATGTAGATGTATAAGTAAATTTAATAAGTATACATGTAAAAAAGTAGAATTCCATACTCGTAAATGTACAAAAAGTTATCGCTGCCTAGCCACAAAATTCTACTGCCAAAAACCGATCAAGTTCCGGCTATGGCTCAACACCCATTCTACGCCCACTCATCGGGGTTACCGGTAAAGCGGGCCCTCACGCATGCACACACAATTTCAACAGTTTTACATCTTACGAATTATTGTCAAGATATGTTTATCAGATGATATTAGCCTGGTTGTGAAAGTCGCCAAGTGGCCCAAAACCACTGACAGACAAGTCCCGAGTGTGCCAATGTAAAATTATAAATTCGTCTCGAGAAGTTTGATGACGCTTTGATGCTTTAAGTATGAGCAGGATATCGTAATGGTAATGGATATGTAAGGATCAGGATATGTTGTCAGATCTCAGGGTCTTGTCTGCCGATAGATTTAAAGTAAACATAGAATTGAAAACAATTTACTGACGGCACTATCAGGCAAGTATGTGACTACAAAAAAGACGACGTGTCGCGACCAGGCTAAAAACTGTGAAAATTCCGTATAATATAATCTGATGACTATTGACTATCGATCCCCTAGAGGCTCCCATGTTCACGACGTTGATCTTCCATCCCAGTGTATTGTGTGTAAAGCACTGTGAAAGTAATTATGGGGGGTTATTTATTTGTATATCTCCTTTTAAGGGCAAAACTAACCTGATAGTATAGCAGATCAGGAGCATTCATCGGCACTGTCCAGTTCAGGTAGCCAGGCTCGCCATCCTCGCACTTGAATTCCAGTGTTTTCATGAATTCATCGAAACTCTCGATTTCCGCCGAACGATCAATGGTCTGGTGCTCCCACTCGCAATAACGACCAGCTTAAAAAATCATGAATCATAAAGAGTGCAAGAGTATGGCTGGGATAAAGGCTCACCTGCTGTCGGAACAGCGTTGCCATCCTCGTCGTACTCTACGCCAGCATAAGCCTTCTGCTTTCGGGCCTCCAGACCCGTTTTCTGACCCAATCCACCTTCAGGAGAGTCCGTGATGTAGAAGGGATGATATCTGTGTGAAATTAGAGGTTCATTTGAAATATGTATACTGAAATTCTAAAGTATAAAACTGGACTAAAAACTGGGTTTTTAAGATGTCATGACTAGTGCCATAAATATAATTATTGTTATTGCATTAAAAAAGGGCAAGCATATCTTAGTGAATTAACCAATATGTACCTAGCAGGTTGAGAGGGTTCATTGCCACCCTCGATGATGAACTCGTAGGTCAGGCCGCGCTCCACAGTGATTTCAGGGATCAGCAGATCGTTCACATACCAGGCAATGCCCCACGAGGGCGATTTAGTGATGGCGGTATATCCGCGCTTGCCGCCCGTGGGTCCAATGCTGGCACGGAACTTCCTGACACCTTCGATCTTTCGTGTGGGCCATGGCTTGGGTCCAGTCTCGTCCTTCACATCGTACAGCGAACTCCTGCAGGCGTGATCGTTCTGGAAGGTCAACTCGTTTATTATCTATGTACCTATAGCTATAGGCAATTAAACCTACTCTCGTAGAGAAATTGATGCGAATGTCGTCCTGGTTGTGGTCGCTGGCGGTGTGCGAGTGGGCATTGGCCTCCTTCCGGGCGTTCAGCGGTCCTATGGCGGCAATGATCGAAACCTCGCGGTCAATGGGAATCGGGAAATCGTAGATGGCCTCATTGGTCTGCAGCAAGCGCTTATAGCGGATGCTGGTGACCCCGTTCTTTCTATCGCCGCTTACTGCAGGTTTAAACAATTATTAGAAGTAGTTTATAATCTCATAAGTTCGTTTTATTATACCCGTTACTCGTAGAGTAAAAGGGTATATTGTATTCGTGCAAAAGTATGTAACAGGTAGAAGGAAGCGTTTCCGACCCTATAAAGTATATATATTCTTGATCAGGGTCACTAGCCGAGTCGATATAGCCATGTCCGTCTGTCCGTCTGTCCGTCTGTCCGTCTCTCCGTCTGTCCGTCTGTCCGTCTGTCTGTCTGTCCGTATGAACGCTGAGATCTCGGAAACTATAAAAGCTAGAAGATTGGCATTTTGCATGCAGATTCTAGGAGTTCCTACGCAGCGCAAGTTTGTTTCAAAAAGGTGCCACGCCCCCTTTAACGCCCACAATCGCTTATATACGATTTTAAAAATTTAAATATTTCGGAAAAGTAAAAATGCAGTTTTATTGTGTTTATCAATACCTATCGAAATGTAGAAGAAATTTTTCAAATCGCACCATTCGTTAAAAAGTTATGCGTGATCAAAGTTTCTATCTCCATCTCCCTCGCACTCCCTTTACCTGAGTAACGGGTATCTGATAGTCGGGGCACCCGACTATAGCGTTCTCTCTTGTTTTAAAGTTAAAATACTGTTAATTGTTCACCCACCTACGATTACATCATTACGTGCCCCAATCCTTTCATCGGGGCAAGCTCCCCGCTGACCATCGCACTGTGACAAATCGGAGATAAAGTAGTCCTCGGCCCGAAACACGCGGGCATTGGTGTCGTAGAAGGCCACCACCACATCGGACTGGGACATCTGGGGACGGCCATTTGCTCCGGAGAGTCCGAAGGCCATGTACTGATCCTCGTTGATGCGCCCGAAGAGCTCCACCAGAAGATATTCGTCCTGAAGCTCCCACTTAACCTGCAGCTTGTTCGGCAAGATCTCGCGACAATTGCTGTACACAGGACGCGGTGTCGTGGTAGTCTGGAATGGACAAGGGGGCGGAGTAAGAGGGATTGGTCTGGCCGAATGGCGGGACATGCATGAGGCTAAGTCTAGTACTCACGGGTGAATACCACCATGAAGGCTAATGCGGCGCGCATAAGTCAAAGAGATATACATTATGAGTTGTGTGGAAATGAGCAAATGCTAGCATATGGATCAGGGCAATGTTCCGGAACTAACTATATGCGATGGGGAGTATCACACTTACCGTTATCTTGGTCTGGCCCAAAGCTGGCGGTACGTCCAGGTCCCTGGGGACGTAGACGTGTCCGAAGTTGTGCCTATACTCCACACACCACACGGCCAGCCAGTCGATGTCGTATACGGTCATGTTCCCGGGGAGTTGGATCTCGATGTCCTCACCCTGGTAGCCGCGCAACGGTTCCAAAGATCCTGCCTCATTTGGCACCTGAAAGGAAGACATTGATCAATTCTTCAGCGAAGAATCATTAAATTATATCTTACGTGTAAATTTAATCTACTTATAATGGCTTTAACATGATTTATCTTTAAATTAAAACTCAGCCATGTTCATGTTAATAAAATATATATGAAATAGAAGGCATACAAAATTTAATATGGATTATTCTTTGTAATTATCGATTAAGCTTCAGTTAATTATATCAAAATTAAAAATAAGATGAAATAGAGTACAGAAATAAAAGTTTCAAAGTAAAAGTCAGATGTTTAGTGTTAAATTTTCGGAGAATCTAAATGTTTCGTTTCACAGAACTGTTAAAGATTTGTTTTGATTAAAGCCCTTAATATATGAATGTTAATTACAAAAATCTTACAGAAGTAGTAAGATATTAACATAAATAAACAAATATTAATTTATTTAATAATTGACTCTCGAATGTAGCTAGTCAAACAATAATCAGGCTGTAAGTCACTGACCTTTATTCCCATGATGTTCGGTTCGCTGCCATTGCCCACCCAGAAATAGGCATCCGGTCCAGCTCCGTCGTAGTGCAGGTTGGGTCTGGAAAACGTAAAATTAGTTATATATTTAAAGGGAAAACACTTTTGTTAATCTTACATGTAGAACGTCCTGGCATCCAGAACGCTGATGTTGCTGGAACGGAGGCCATGGGCCAATCGCTTGAATTCCGGAAGTACCCGCGGTTTGGGCACATCCAGATTGGATGGTATGAAAACCTCACCAAAATCAACCTGTAAGAGGGTTAAGGTCATCAAACTATCTTTTTTGTACATATCATTTATGATTTTATGCATATCATGCTATCAAGGCGTGGCAGTTAATCTTTTAGTTTCTACATACTATACGTTCTTTCTACATATCAGCTGTGTGATTACACTAATGTTTTCAACAATTTTGTACACCGAAAAAAATAGTCATAGAAACGAAACATTTGTAATATTAATTCTTTACTACTGGGTATGGAATTTAACTTAATAATAAACGTATTGACTTAGTAAATTTTATAAAAATAAAATATTATAACAAATATTAAAATATAACAAAATATAAAACAATATTTTAACACAACGCTTTTTAAACATATGCTATAAGGGTGAGCTAACAAGAGTAAATGTAATAAAGAATATTCTACAAGCGCAACAATGTTCTATATGAAAATATTGTGGATGTTCATTAAGCAGTAATTTAATAGTGTTGAATTTTAAATATTTATATTTTCCTCTCACAATTGTGTATTTTATCTAATGATCGTTTTGAGATATTTGCATATCACAATAAATAATAATAATAATAATAATAATTGTTCAGGCGGAGTGTCGATTTGTAACCGTACATTTATAGCTAAACTTTAAGGGTATACCTTAAATTCTACATGTGCATTTTACGCGACACCGTGTCTACATTTGACGCGATTCTAAGTAAGCAAACAACCGCTTTGTTGTTGTATACCCAAAACATTTGTACATAATGTGTGTTTATGTATGCCTTCGTGTGGGGCAATTCCCATCAACCCCCCAGAAACCCCCAATACCCCTCCCCATCGTAAAAAATCGGGCATGCGCGCTTAAAACTCCACAAACAACACTCGCACACACACAAAAGCACTGACACACACTGTGGCAAACTAACCCCAATCTGAGTGCAGTTGTGTGGGTGTGCGGCAGTCAGCCCCCAAGAAGTTTTTTGGCTGTCAGTCAATGGAAGGCCCCGTACACCCACATACACACAAACACACAGTCGTGGAAGGAGCACCCTGTATTCCACACGTATACACACACGAACCCCCCGTCCGTGTGAGTATCTGTGTGAACAGGGGGGCGCTCTCTGCCTGTGTGTGTTTATATGCAACCACTTGAGTTAATCAAAAATGTCTGCTGTAATTTATTTTACTACGGCCGCCATCTTTTATTCGACCACGCTGCAAACTCCACAAACCTCCAACCCCCCTCCCCTGAAACCCCATTCCAATTTGGGGAATTTATCTGGAAATGCACTTGTACTCCGCTTCCTCCGAGGAAACTTAAACAAAAGTCATTTTCACAGGACGAAGGCAAACATAATTGCAAGTGGTCGCTCGCTTGGACGGCATTTGCATATTCAGACCTGTAATTAAAATCTAAAACTCTAATGAAAACAAAGTTTCAGGCGACTGACCCACATTATAGTCTGCACAAAGGATGATATTTGCCTTGCTAAATCCTTCATTCACTCTTAAACAAGCGCGAGATGAGAAACCAAATCACTTCCCTTTTGAAAAGCTATTAAGAACATAATCGATAGTCGGGCAAAGCATAATGCTAAAATCTTTGTGCAGCTGCAGTTAAATTACAAAAATGTAATTACAAAAAAAAGGCTCTTGCCCGGCTAAATACACACATAAATCTGGGAGGATGGCGCGTGCCATCCGTAAAGAAAAAAGATACGATGGATGGATAGATGGATGGAGAAGCAGCAAGGACTCAGGACTCACCGTGAAGCGTCTGCACCACACTGACAGCCATCGAATGTCCTTAATCCTTTTGCCCATGGGTAAGCGCAGTATGATGTCCGTTCGGTTGTGCGCCTGCAAAATGGGGGGATCGCTGCGGGTGGTCCAAAAAGAGACGGAAGCCGAGAACGAGAGTGAGATGGAGATAAAGAGTTAAATGTGGTTTGAGGCGTACTAAACTATAAGTACGACTAAAGCAAAGTGTGTGTTTTCCCCCACCCATAACTAGAGCTTATTACAAACTACACACAGAAAAATGACCAGGGTTGGGGTCATATTAAATTTATCCACTGTCAGTGTAAAATCGTAAACTTTGCATATTTAAAATATCATTTTAATACAGTCCAACTAGTTTCTAAAAGCTCGGTTTTATAAATCAAAGTTCTTAATTAAACGCGTTACGTAAGAACAATTTTTAGACAATTTTTATAAGACTCTAGAAACCTATTTATTAGTTAATCAGGATTATTAAAGAATCAAATAAAACAAATAATTAGAAAATATTTATATATATATATATATTTATAAATTCCGAACTGATGACAATTTCCGGGACCTTTGTGGATGCTGCCAGTCATGTAACGAGTGACTCAATTAAGGGGGCAGAGCGCAAATGGAAATCAAACAGATTGTCACCAGAGATTGTCCGCAGGACCCGCCTCCAATTTGCACGTTCATTGCCAGTATGTATATAGGGATTAAAGTGAAACCAGCCAGAAAATGCAACAGATCGAACCCTGGCCTCGATTCTGGACTACTCTGTTTGCATGCAATGTAGTACGCTGCTCTATGTCATTAAAATTAAAGCAAAAACCAAACGACCGACGACAAAACCAAAAACATTTCTCATTTTCGCATATTCGCATTATTTATGAGCGAGCGCTGATGAAGATTTATGGCTAATGCAGCGAACCGAGGCATTACACACGCCCCATGCCCCCTTTTCCCCCTTTCCGATGGGTGTTTCACAATGCATGAATAGTTGGGTGGGTATGGTCACTATATAGCAACTTTTTGCTGGCGGCTTAAAGCTTTAGCCAATTAGGGTTTTTTTAGCTTCGTTCTCAGCGCCTCGGTGCATTTCTGAGGGAATCGATTTAGAGCCTTGACCTGGAGATAAATATCGTCGTGGTCGATTGTAATGATGAAATTCTTTTTTGGGTACATCAAGTCCTATTAAGTCACTGCTGCGATAACGACGGAAGAGCCCAGTGTTTAAAAACTTGTATATGATAAGTTATGATATGGACTAAAATAGAAGGTATTCCTTTATTATGTAACTTAAAAAAGTATAAAAAATTAAGAAAATTAATATTAAAAAGTATGAAAAGAGAAATTTTGAAAATGTTTCATCTAAATTGCTGATAGGGTTGAAATAATTTATTTCTAATTTCTTATCAATTTTACTTTAATTTTATATTTAATTTGTTTAGGCAGCTTACCACCTTTTAAGGCACCACCGTTGGCATTGGAATTAGGGAAATGTTTTACCTAGCATTTCTGAGTGCCGCGGTGGCTTTTGTAATCATGTGGATTTTATGATTACATATCCATTACTGCAGTTACTGCATCTCATTTCCCGTGCAGGGCGGAGCAGGAGCCCTGGGAATAGCGAGTGTTTGCCCAGATGAATCCGCCACATCCTTGGCGGGGATGTAGAGCTCCTTGAGGGCGGTGGAGGATCAATCCATCGCAACTGGGACAAGTGTCAGGCGGCGAGTCAATCAGTCAGTCAGCTGGGCGGTTTGTCAGCCGCTGAAGTGGAAAGGTCGACGTCTAATGAATGTCGGCGGAGGCCACGCAATCCGCATTAGACACGGCTAAGCACTTAGCACCCGGCACCCTTGAAATGACACATTGACAGCGGGTCGAGGTCCGAGGTCGTGTCCAGATTGAGAATAGGAATCAGTACCAGAGCTAGAACCAGAACAAGATTCCAGCAACAGTTGCAGCACTCTAATGAGCCAAAACAAATTGAATGGCTCTGTGTCAACAGTGCATCAAATGTATCTGCTGGATACACAGCGATGTCCTGCCATCCACATCCACCCCCATGCGGTCGGTCCTTTGTCTCCAGTGTGGCGAAGTAGTTTTCCTCGAATTTTGTTTGCCTTCGATTCCTGGTTCCATTACAGTTTCCGCCTGGCAAATATGTTTGTTGCTTTATTTGATTTGCTTGTCCTCCCTCTTGGCAAGGACCTCTCCGCTCGACATTTATTGATGCACTCGGGATGCCAGGCCAAGCCAGGCCAGGCCATCATCCATCGATTTTATTTTATTTGCTCTCGTTCAGCTCGTTGCCCGGCCACATACATAAGCCCCTGTGCACTTTCACCCAATTAGTTTGAATTCAGTTTCAGATTCGCAAAGAGCACAGGCGTCTTTTCATGTGTGCTTTCCCATTGACTAAGACTAAACTAGAAAACTTGTTGCGTCTGCTGACTGGCACTTTGTATTCCCGCTCGATAAACAAAACGCACAACAATCGAGGGCATTTCGCAGACAATAAAACGCGCCAACTCAGCAGACAGCCATCCAAACCATCCAATCATCCAGCTTTCAACCCCATCCCCCGATTGCCACAACCCGCGTACCACACCCCACACCCCGCACGCCACCTCCCAAAGAGACAAAGCCACCACCGAAAATATTCTAAAATTATTATGAATATTTTATGTTTCCGTGACGAAGCGCCGCAGCCAAGCCAACGCCCCCGCTTTTGTCGGTGACAGGTCGCAGACGGATGAGTCCCAACTGCCGGCGACGACCACTCAATTAAATTTATATTAAAGCGCAGTGGTCGGGGGCATTAATCACGCCAACAACAATAATAATTAGTACAGCTTTGGTCTGAAAGCTAAGCACCCAAAGATCTCCCCTAACGAGCTGCTGGAGATCTAGTTAGCAAGAATTATGGGTATGGTTGCATGGATAAAACTGTAGAGCTTGGTAAAAGCAAAGTAATACGTATTTATAAATACTGAAATATTATGTGCTTGATTCATTTTAAACCTTATTAATTCCGATTTTATTTAAATATTTTCGGTAGAGAGAAATAATCTAAAGAGTAAGTCAATCAAATATTGCATCAAATTTAATAATGTTTTTGATTTTAATTATTAATCCTGTTGACTTTGGGGATTTCTGTGTTACCCGAATGGGACATTTGAATCGAAACAAATAATAACATTCAGGTAATATGCAGGCAATAGTTCACATACAATTGGACTTCAAACCTGTTTTTATATTTATGAGTTAAAATGTCAATTAAGTTTATTTTCGCAGGATTTTAAACAATATTCGCACCCCATAAAACACCGCAAGGTGTGAAATGCGTTGCCTACTTTTGAGCGCACTAAGGGCGATGTGACAGCAACAGGCGAAACTACTTGAGGGATGGTCGGTTATGAGGAGAGCGGGGGCAAGCGAGGGTTAGGTTGGATGCCGAATGAATCCGCCAACTTTCTGGTGCTTAATCGAGTTAAAGGCAGTTGGCACTTCATCCAGGGACGAAGGCAGTCGACAGCCAAAACAGTTGTTCGTGTTGCGGCTGCTCTGTCAGCGTTGATTAACACAATGCAAAATGATCGAGGACAGCGGTGGGCGGTGGTGGGTGGTGCGTTTAAGAATGGGCTGCCCGCCCCGACAATGAAGGACAAAACTAAAACTTCATTTTGCTACTTTGCATGCAGCAAATTTTAATGAAATCTGCATAAATCAGCGTTAAGCGAAAAGGCGAGCGTCAAGGTGGAGAGCAGGGGGTCCTGTACTGCAGATGCAAATGAGCAACAGCCACAGGCGGGTGGCTCCAGGGGGTGGGGGGTGGCTGTGGGTGCGGGACAAGGCGACGGCGTCATCCTCATTGTCATGGCAACGGGCGTTAATCAGCGCAGCGTCGCTTTTATGCTTCTCAAAAAATTCTAATTTAATTACTTATGCTCGATGCATCCATTGTGACACATTCCCCACCCACTTCAACCCACTCCAACCCACCACCCACTCCGGCGGGGAGGTAAAGCGAGCGTGAACAGAAAAAGAAGTGAGCAGTACGAAGAGCAGGAGGCCACTCAGAAAAACACAAGTTGAAGGTACAATGGAAAACCAAATATTTTTCTAAAAAATACCAACATATGTAATCTTTACACTACAATTAAGTTAATTAAATTACCACACAAAGTAATTCTTCTTCTATATAGAAATACAATTAAATTACCACACAAAGTAATTATTCTTCTATTAAGAAATACAATTTAGTTTTTTTTTTAATAAGAAAATATATTACTTCTTTTGAAAAATATACATATTCAGTTAACGTAGTTAATGCAATTTTCGTTTTTGTTAAAAGGAAAAGAACCTTTTGATTTTTCGATAACTTAGTCTACAAAAGTTGTCTTCTGTGAATAGTTTTTGCTAAAAGTTTTTCAGGAATAGTTTTTAAATAGTTTTTGCTTTAAGTTTACAAAACACTTTTTCCGAGTGCTGCGACATCTCCTGATGCAAGATTGGCAGCCCTTCAACGGCGCCTGCCAAAAGCAGTTGCGATAATTAACGCTGATTGGCCTGCCCGAGAAGCTTAGCCAGAAGAAGCCAGTTTTAAGGCTGTCACTTGCCAGGCTTCCCTTTCCCCAGGACGATGGTGGCAGGAAACTACGACAGAACCTGTCCCAGTGCCAATCAGTTGCATTTATCAATTATCGCTCGGCGACGACGGCTTACATATAGAAATCATTAAACATAATAAACGCGCGCAATTTGTTGGCTCAAATGCATGCGATTGCGATAGCAGCGGTGTGCCACATAATACAGCAATCATCATCGTGCTAACACCAGGCTGCCAGTGCGCCACCCTACCGCCGACCTTCAGCCGCCCACCACCACCGCCCCATATCATAAGGTGCACCGCGTGGTATGGGTAATGTGTCTGAAAGCGTAAAAGCGTGCAATCGCTACGGCGTTCCGGGCTTCCACCTCCTCCATCGCATGCCCATTCCCATCTCCTTGGCACAATGTTGCTCTTTGTCAGAAGGACAGGAAGGACGAAGGACTATGGACTAAAGATGGGGGAACGAGTGGAGTGGAGGGAAAGGGAAGGGGAAGGGGAAGGAGAATGGGAAATGGGAAATGGAAATGGAGGCGATGGCATCGTTGTACATTGAACTAATAAAGCCCGGCACGTGGCATCAACAATGAAACGCATTAAAGTCGATTACAATATGAATGCCCGGGTTTGGGCCATGGATTCGCCTTGGTTGGTTCTGCAATGGTTATAGTCTGCCGACATACACATCATCAAACGATTCCTCAAGCGCGAAACCGCGCCGAGCATTTGAGATTTTCGAATGGGGAAATCCAGAGCGTAAACATTCCCAGGTTTTCTTTTGGCTGCGTGATTTGTGATTCGAAATGGGAATGAGGGTTGTGGAGCCTGCGCAGTGAGGGAATCCGATTTCGGGAATCGCTTATGCCTCGCACGATGCGTTCTGTTATTTTTGGAGTTGCGAAAATATTTTGCCAAAAATTGGATATGCAAAAATCAGTTATCTGTAGGGTAATGGGAAGCGTTTTAGGTGCACTAAGCGAAAAAATTATGGTAATTGTTACCAGTATTGATATCTACTTTGCAACATTATTTTTCGATTTCAAATATATACGTTTTCGTGATTACTCTTATTTATAGTGAGAAATTGATAAAAGTGTTTGAAAACCAACGAAACTAAAATGTTAATCATTAATCATTGCCAAAAGTAACAAATTTTCAGTGTTCTTGTATTTAAGTGTGTGTTTGGCGCAACCTTAGGCTTTGAGAACTCAAAGAGTTGCTCGATCCCTTTGGCCATGAAAATCAAATCCAACATTCACCTGAGGTGTATCTTTCGTGCATGAGATAATGTCAATGCCAAGTGGGAAGCCACTTTACATTTGCCTTGACGGGGGAAGTGGTTCAGGTTGAGGTTTAAGTTTGAGGATCTGCCTCTGGAAATTAGGATGAGGCGGCTAGACTAGTTTGGTGCTCCATTGTTTGTGATAATGAAATATGTAGTGCTCAATGGCTAAGCAGGTAAATGACGTCAAATTGTGTGCGTGTCTTGGCTGCAATGTGGGATTAGGGCTCAAAGGGGGGTCAGAGGTAAGGGGGTGGGACAGATTTCAGCGGGTTAAAGGCTACTGGGGCTGCAGGATGGGGAAAGGGGGTGGGGCCTGGCTAATACCGGCTTAGTGCGTTCAAGTGGCAGCGCAAGGAGGCTGCCAAGGTAAACAGTTGAGCGGCTTAACCTTGTGGCGACTCAAAGTAAATAGTAGCAAAGGCTGAAACTTCGCTATCTCTCTCTTTCACCGCCCCACTTTCTCTTTGCTTGCTGTTGTTCTTTCGGTGGGCGGCTGATGTGACTACGGCTGTGGCTGTCTCCGCTCACGCCCCCCTCACC
This sequence comes from Drosophila fuyamai, assembly GCA_018153365.1. NCBI lineage: Eukaryota > Metazoa > Arthropoda > Insecta > Diptera > Drosophilidae > Drosophila > Drosophila fuyamai. The sequence continues at coordinate 4,226,354 of JAECXW010000116.1, read as the reverse complement.
CCTGCCACACACATATGACCGCAAATCTAACGTGAAGAAATAAATGAGTTTTTCACATTAGGAGGCAACGAAGCGACACCAACAACGGCAACATCCAGAGCCACAAAGGCGCCGGGAAGGAAAACGACAACGAGAGCACAAATGGCAGGCGAGATGAAAAATGTTTTTTAATTTTTGAAAGTGGTTTCATTGTCAGCCGTGCGTAACGTAAAGTCTGCAAGGATGCGGGGATACATATACCCAAACATTCGCTCACGTTCGGAGGAAATGGCCTGCTGCGCTCGAGTAGCCAGGACATCTCCATCACCATCTCCCATTTCCATCTCCATAACAAGGTCCAGTCCGGCCATCAATGGCAAGACGGCCCCAAAAATGTGAGTGTGGATGCCCGAATGCATTCTTAGGACTGAGATACTCACATGCCCGTGTACTCCTCCGGATATGGAATGATGTAGCCATCGGGACTGGGTCGTGCCGTCTTGCCCACCCAGAAGAAGGCGTCCGGTCCGGTGCCGTCGTAGGCAAAGGATTTCACGAACAGCGTCGACTCGTCCACTGCGTAGACTTGACCCTGGAAAAAACAACAAAGTGGCATGATAATAAAGTGGAACTTACTAAACAGAAACTACAAATTAATGGAGTTATTATTTAACTTATATAACTACGAGTATCAGCAAAAACTTGACATTTTGATTAATTACAATAAAATATGATGGAAGCTGTTGCTAACCTTAAAATGATTATTACATTACATACGGCTGCATTTATTAACCATTTGCTTGTAAGCTCAAATATATATTTTTTAAATATAAGAAAAGGACTAAAATTGTTTAAAAAAATTGTCAATTTATAGTCTGGATATTATTTTAAATAAATCGTTCAATCGTTTTTATAAAAAAAGGAAGTTATACTTGCCCCACATTTGTGGTAAATGCAAATTACATTTTTATTTGTTTGAGTTTTTTTTTAAATAAAACATAAAACAGTGCTTTGTGTTACGGAATTTAAAATAACAAATATAAATTTTAAACTCACTTTGATTCCATGGGCGAAGTTGGTGAAGTCTCCAATATAGCGGCCGTAGTAGGGCTCCGGTGGTGCTCGGCCGGCGGCTGTGGATGAAAGGAACAGTTTGGAAATCTTTAGTTGGATCAGATTTAATTGAAACAGCGGCCAAAAAATAAGTTTTCCACTTCTTTCACAAACACACAGAGAAAGTGCCTTTAGTGCAGTGCACTGGCAGGTGCTTTTGCTGCAATTTCTGCAACGATTCATAATCCGGAGGCTCAAGAAACTCGCCGGACACGGACAAAGACCGAAGCCTGCTTTGCAAATTAATCCTCAGACGAAAGAACTTTGCCATACAAAAAGTTGCTGCCGTGTAGCTCCCCCGAACCGATGTTGGTCCTCCAAGCAGAGGAAGTTGCTGTGCCATCCCGGATGATGATGGGAATGATGATGTTGATGATGACGATGACGAACTGGCTCTGTTTGCCAAACCCTTGACAAGTCCCCAGGGGAGTTGTTGGCTTGCCTTTCCCTCTGGGATTGCGCCATGAAATTGATTGAAAACCATGAAATATATTGAAATTCAATGCTAAGCTCGACTCGGCTCACGGAGAACTTCCAGCTAAACAATGCAAATGTATGCCAAATGTTTAAAAAGAACAGAAACGGAAAACAGAAAGACAGGCAGACAGCCTCCAAATGAGAGGTGTCAGAGGTGGGGATGCAATTTCAGTTTGTTCTGGCTTGTCGATTCGATATTAAATCCTCCGATGCCGTAAGCTCCTCACAATCGTTGCCAGGGGATTCCCCGGAATGTCTCAATTGCCGCTGGTAGCCAGGACGACAGCAACAACAGCAACAACAGCAACAACAGCGTAATATGAATTAAATCAACTAATGCGTGCATTAATCTCTGAAGTCCTGGACCCACGCTCGCCATCTATAGAGCACGTGGCCCCACGGAATATACGTGCTCGAGGATATTTATACAAAGTGATGACGAGCACGTTGACATACCCCAAGCCCCTCGGAAAAAAACAAACCCAGATATATAGTCACCGCCTGAGGCTTCAGCGCGGCACACGACCGCCGATGGTTGTTGTTAATAATGTTTGGTTGCTGCTCAATCCAGCTATAGTGCGGGGTATTCGGGGTGTTCGGTGTTTTCGGGGGAGCAAATAATAGTCAATGGCCATGTCTATCTTTCTGGCTGGCTGAGTGTTTGTGTCTGGGGCGTCCGTCTCCTGATATTTCGTCACTGAAAGTCGATAAGATTTCCAGCAGCCGATAAAAAGAAACGGAGCACAGACGTTGCCAAGCAGATGGCTTTATTTTTGACTTGTTGCCAGGTTGTCCCAGGAAAATTGATTGGCAACGCACGGTCTCGCCATCGACCCACATTGCGTGGCATTCCCAGTCACTTTGTCAATTGAATCCATGACGCACAGTTGTCGTAGTATTCGCTCAAAGGATACCGAAGACAATAAACGCTTTTAATCCACTAATGCCCAGCTGGCAGAGGAAAGGATCGCCGACACATAAGCCCTATAAATTAACGGGTTGCCAGGGATACTTAGCAGGACATCCCCTTTGCATCCCCTTCTTTGAGCGCCAGCCCAAAATCTGAATCTGCATATAACCATCAAATCAGAAAGGGTTGCGTCCCACACACCCCCGCACATATATATATATTCCTAATCCCATCTCCAATCCGCCCGACAAGTGCCTTTGGGGTGGGTGGTAAGCGCGTAACCACAGGCAACCAGTGCATTCAGTTTCTGATTCTGGAGGTAGCAAATGACTGAGATGAATGGACAAATGATTGACTTTCAGTTCACGGCAAATATTTGCACGCAGCAGTTGCTGATGTAACAACCAAATCAGCAAGGGAAATTATGGGCGTTTCTTCTCGCATTATCTCAACAAATGCCATGTTTTTACTTATCTGACATTGATTTTGTAAAATTATTCAACGCTAATGTCTCAAAGGTATTAAGAAAATATAATATAATTTTTTATTTATTATTAATGTCGGGACGGCGCGAACGCCATTCCCGGCTACCAAAAATAACACGCACGAGTTATTCACATTAGGAATAATCGCAGAGGTCAACTCCACCGAGGTGCAATGGCCAAGTCTCACTCCGGAGGAACCGCCTTCGTGATCACTGTTAACCTCTACGCCAGGTAAGTATGCCTTTCTCCGCTAGAATCTAGGGTTTCCATGAGAAACCAGCTAGAACTTATTGGGAATCATAACGGTTTCAAAAGGACACATTATTCTCGAGTCCATAGTAGGCTTGTATGTATGGACAATCCTAAAAGAGCAGGTAACAGACTCGTGCCGAACATTTTCTTGATTTCGTTACACTAAGAGGGTGAGGTCTTAACGAATAAGAACGTTATCATCTTCTTATTTTTATCATATACTTAAGATTTTAACAAAAATGGCTTTAAAAAATTAAGGATATAAAATTAAGTAAAATAACCCTTCAAAAGTTAATATTTTATGATAGTCATTTTTATGCACTTGCAGAGGGTATTATAATTTCAGTCAAGAGTGTGCAATGCAGTACGTCCGTCTGCCTGTCCGTCCGTCCGTCTGCCCATCCGTCTGTCAGTCCGTCTGTCAGTCCGTCTGTCCGTTTGTACGCAAACTAGGCCCTCAGTTTTAAAGCTATCTGCTTGAAACTTTCCCAAAAGTAGTCTTTCTATTGCAGGTAGTATATAAGTCAGAACGAGCCGGGTCGGGCGACTATATCATATAGCTCCCATGGGAACAAATGAAAAAACAATTGAAATAAATTATAACTTTATTTTTTTGTTGTTCTTTGGGATGTGGTAATATTTTAATATTATGGAATTACGGTTTTAATAAAAATAAAATTGGATAGCCATATCATATAGCTGCTATAGAAACGATAGCAAAATGCAGGGCAAAATCGAAATAGCTTCATTGCTTTTAATAATAAAGGCATAGTCGATTTGTAATTACTGCAAGAGTTCGGCTTGCCGAAGTTTGCTTCCTTTCTTGTTTAAAATAGTTTTATCAAATAAACCCTACTGCAACATTTTACATTGTTATTCCCTTACAGAGGGTATTATAATTTTGGTCAAAAGTGTGCAACGCAGTGAAGGAGACATCTCCGACGCTATAAAGTATATATATTCTTGATCAGGATCACCTCCTGAGTTGATATAACCATGCCCGTCTGTCTGTCCGTCTGTCTGTTTCTACGCGACAGTCTCTCAGTTTTAAAGATATCAAATTGAAACTTTGTCGAAATGGCCGGGATCGGCCGACTATATCCTATGGCTGCCATATAACTGAACGATAGGAAATGCCATAACTTTGGTGTTTTTAAAGTTAGAAAGTTGGGATTTTCTATGGGTTTTATTTTTGGCCAATGAATTTGACCTACCAAATTTCATAAGGATTTTCCGTTTATATCCCATAGCTCCCATATAATTGAACGATCGGAAATACCATAACTTTGGTGTTTTTAAAGTTAGGAATTTGGGATTTTTTATGAGTGTTAAGAATGCATCATATGAATAATTTTGGAGAATATAATTTACAGAATATTCTGCAAGGGTATTTCAACTTCGGCTCCGCTCAAAGTTAGCTTTCCTTTCTTGATTTTATTTTGAAATTCGATTAGTTTCATTAAATGTAATGATTTTTTTTAATATACTTTTGCTTTTTAAAATTTTTCAAAATAGTACTTTAGGAGATTAGTGTTTTGGTGCATCTTACAATAACACTATTATTATTACCATGCTAAAACTGGGTAACTTTTATCTGTTCTTGTTTTGTGTTTTTTAGTAATTATTTTAAGCTGACTTAAGCAACGAACTGAGGAAAGCTAAACATTTCACATTAAATTCTCATACGGTGTTAGTTTGGTGGCAAATGAGATGAGAGTGGGCTCAATCTTTGCAACAAATTACTGAGTAGGACACTTATCTGACAAAAAAGTATATATGGCGTTTCTTCTCGAATAATCTCAACAATTGCCATGTTTTTACTTATCTGAACATTGATTTTGTAAAATTATTCAATCTGATGTCTCCAAGGTTTTAAGATAATATAGAATACTTCTTTATTTATTATTAATGTCGGGACGGCGCGAACGCCATTCCCGGCTACCAAAAATAACACGCACGAGTTATTCACATTAGGAATAATCGCAGAGGTCAACTCCACCGATGTGCAATGGCCAAGCCTCACTCCGGAGGAACCGCCTTCGTGATCACGGTTAACCTCTACGCCAGGTAAGTATGCTGTTCTCAGCTCGACTCTGATGTTTCCATGAGGACACTGGTAGAACAACTTGGGAATTACAAACGCTACATACCTCCTCTGTAAAAGGAGCAAAGTAGGGTAGGGTTTGAAAATTCAGGTAGCCAGGAGTTCGGGAAAATCAGCCTCGCACATTTTCCTCAATTAACTGGGTACGGAAATAATGTTGTTAGAACTGCCGTTTGAATAATCATCATATTTATTCCCTTTATTTACTTAGCGCGACATCAAAGGAACAAACGATAATTAAATTCGCACTAATCTGCCCGTAATTTATTTTATCACATGCCCATCTTCGACTTTGACGTCGTCATCAGCATCAGAAGCAACATCATCAGCCTGAACCCCCTGTTTGGGTTTGAGCTGAGATCCTGTAACGCACGCACGACCAGGACACACGAAATTCCAAATCAAATTTTCATTTACTTCCGCAATAGACTCTTCCTGGGCAAAAAAGCCAAATGATGGGAGCGGGGCGGAAAACAGGTCGTCCTCCCCCTCCGAAGGACTCATTGGTTGGTGGCCCAACCTCATTAAAGCTCGGAAATATTCCTCCCCAGGAATGTTGTGCCAGCTCTTCTGACGGGGGATGCTGCTGGTACATCTGTATTTGTCTTTCCCACTGCGAGGGTGTGTGTGCTGCTGTGTGTGTGTGGATGGTAAATCGAATAAAATTTAGCTGACTCAATAAAAATCAAAAAGCGTTAATGCTAACGATATGACTTTAACCTGAAACAGAGTAAATTGTTGCTTGTGTCAAAGCCAAAAGTGGGGGAGTCCCCGACCATCCGATTCCCGATTCTCTCGTCCTTCGCAGCGTGAATTTGGGCGGAAAGTCGGCAGGATATGGCAACTGGAAGCAATATTGCAACGTAATCTGACAGCGACAATTTTTTGCCGAACTCGGACCGACTCCTTTTTGGCATCGGAAACTTGGCAGGGAAGCGAGAGCGTTTAATAAATGATGATAAATAAATAAGAAAGCGCGAAAAAGGAGGCTGGACCAAGGAGCACAAACAAAACGAAGGCAGTTAATGGATGGAAAGGGCTGTTGAGGGTTTCTCTGGAATCGGAATAAAAGCACACCTCCTCCCTCCTAATGATCGATGATAGGGGACCCCAAACTGGAACTAAGCAGCCAATCATTAGTTCAAATTACCTTCTCTTTTCAGCAAGAGTAACTTTTCCATCAACTCGATTTATAACTAAAACAAGCTATAACTGATTTCAGCTTAAGCCATTATACAATTGATTAATAATGTCGGGACGGCGCGAACGCCATTCCCGGCTACCAAAAATAACACGCACGAGTTATTCACATTAGGAATAATCGCAGAGGTCAACTCCACCGATGTGCAATGGCCAAGCCTCACTCCGGAGGAACCGCCTTCGTGATCACGGATAACCTCTACGCCAGGTAAGTATGCGTTTCTCAGCTCGACTCTAGGGTTTGCATGAGAAAATTGTTAGAATCCTTTGGGAATTATAGGATCTTGTTAAAAAAAGGCTACCGAAAAGTATGCAAGCTTACGTTTAAGATACTGACATGGCCGGACATCCTCTCCAGTAATTTGTTCAAAAGTCTTATTTCGGAGTCCTGCGGCGCGTTATCTGCTTCCGGGTGAAGCCAACACTCCTCGGAGATTTGTGAGCTCCCTGCTGCGACAGCCACCGCCCCCGTCTTCCAAAGAGGCGTGACCGCTCAGCTGGAAATCAGCGCAACTCGCATTTGTATTTATTTCAATTTTATGACTTCATGTTAGCCGAAACCTAGCCACAAACGAAATGAAACTCAAATATGTACACAAAGTTTCAATGTGGTTGGAGGGGTGGTGCGTGGGTAGCAATGTGTAAATCCAGCGTAGAGATTAGAACATTTTGAGCGGCAACATCACAGAGAATTATGCGGCTCACAGTGGGTGGTTTAAGCGGGGGCGTGGCTCCTTTACACCCACAAGGACATCGCCCTCACTTGTTCTATCTGCTCGGCAGTGCTGACATCGCTTCTGAGGCAAGGTGCCTTATTTAGTTCTGCACAAATAAGCCGGGAATTTCAAATATTGAACTAAAAATTGCCTATGATATGTATTTATAAAGTTTTAACAATTGAAAAGGTTTTAGAACAAAGCCTTTTAAGAAGATTATTTGAAATTAAGCAAGATAATAAATTATTATACCTCGAAGTCAGCAACAGAATAAACTTTAATAGTGAAATTTTTGGTTAATCTTCGTTCAAACATAGTTATTAAATTAGTCTTGGAGATTGTTTTCTAAACCAAAAATAAATCATTGAAGCATTCTAAACAACTGACAATGAAAAGAACTACACATTGATGCTTTTTAAAAATGTATAGTAATTTAATTTTTAATTCTTATTTTTAAGACAACGCTTTAAATATTTAACTTAATGTTTGACAAAAGACCGGAAAACACAGATCTGTCCGGAAAAAGGACAAAAACGCAGCACTGCTGCCCGATTCGGTGGTGGTTTCATACGGAACCACAGATCCGCCAAAGTCGAAACTCCATGGAGCATTTGTATACACCTAATACCTTAGTCCTTCTCGGCAATAACAACAAGGACGACTGCAGCAACAGGAGGGAGGACGAGGACGAGGACGAGAATCGCTTCTTCAGCGGCACGCTTGAGCTAATTTAATCGCTGCAAATTGCTCGACAATCTGCCCGGCATTAGAACTGCTCCACACACGTGAAGCTCGGATATGGGGAGGTGGCCTTGAAGGGGGATGTGGAGTAGCTGCTGGTGTGAATTAGATTACATTGGCATGGCAGTGGACCCAAATAAAAAAGTGAGGACTGCAAACAAGCGATAAGCTTGTCAAAAATTGCACTTTTCCAGTTCCCCACAAATCTCCAGTGCACAAAACAAATTTAATAAACATAAATTGGTCAGCAATTTGATATGTTTTCAAAATAAAAAATTCCTTTTATTTAATAATTCGATTGAAGTAGTATTTGATCCAACATTTAACCAGTTTTAAAGGTTTCATTTTTATTTATTTCTTTTAATGAAATGTTTTTTACTTTTTCTGTGCTTACACATGTATGTATGTATATCTCACTCCCTGTCCCAATTTTAATCCTAATTCGCCATGCCATGTTCAATACGCAATGACATTTGAAAGTGGAAAAGGAAAGGAAATGAAGTGATGTAAGCGCAACATTGCACAACCGAATCAGTTTGATATTTTCGCTGTTATGGCTCTGGTCTGTCGATGTTCGCGATTGTCCCATTGCACCGCCCACAGCGGACAATTGAAATTCAATGAACCGCACCACCACCGCTCCAACTGCCAACTTCCAAAAGCCAGCGAAATGCTACCAAAGTGGGTGGGCAAAAGTGCAGGCCAACGGCGTTTAATTGGCCGCACTATGTCCCACATGTGGAATTATAAAGATCCCCATCGAAACGGGGGCGAATCGCAAGGGAATCTTGCTGCGTGGGAGGACGCCTCTCCGATTCATAGGCAAATCGGCATTGATGGTGAGTTAAGTTCTCATATATGACAGGCGTCATTAAATGCGATTTAAAATTTCAACACTCATCATTGCCATCTTAAAAACTCTTCAAACTCATAAGGCATAGTCATTCAGAGTCGGATCTTCTTTTTAAGCTAGTGTGAGCTTAAACTCGCGCTAAGTGGAATTTAACGATGGCTTTTGAATCACTTATTCTATGAGCTTAAGTCCCACGACTTTTTAATCTGTCTTTTTGGTGGAAAGCATTTACAATTGAAATCCAAATTAATTGTGTTTATTTTGCTTCCCATAGTTTAGCATCGTTATCATCCGGATGTTACTCATTCATTTTCGATTCGATCGTTTATTAAACGAAGTTGTTGTTTCTCGCCTTTGTGTGCGGGTAACAATGAAAACCTATTTAAATTTATCTTTTAATTTATAAAGTGCCTCAATTTTATACATACATTTTAATTAAATGTGTACTAATTTTTTTCGGGGAAAAGTGTACAATAAAATTCGTTCAATAATTGACTTTTGTAAATTAGTTTTAAAATGTATTTTAATTAAAACGAAAAACAAATCGATTTTAAACTTGAGCATAGTAAACATGGATAGGTTTCCGATTAAAACTACATTTTTAAATTTCAGAATTTCATGGCTTAAACTTATGGTATATTTAAACAAATTCATTTTTATAATCATGAATTACATATTAAATACATTTTGTAGATGCAATGCATTGTTCCATTTCTCTTTCTCAACCCTTTAACATAAAACTTCCTATAGTTAAAGGCAATCGGATATATAAATGAAACACAGTGACTTCTTTGGGAAAACCTGTTTTATGTTTATGATTTTTGTATATAGTTACTGGTAACTGAAATCGCATGCGTAAGTCAAGACACGCACTTTTAAAGACCGCTCGATTGCAACGATGTTGACACACTTTCATTTTTTTAGCAGGCTGTGTTAATTTACATTGGCGGCGAGTCAAGCGTTCCATTGGTTTTTCAGGTGGGTTCAACGGGCTGCCATTCGCATCATTTTCATTTTTCATTTTTGTTTTTTTTTCTTGTGAGCTGGAACTCGGTTACGTAAGTAACGTAAGTGTGAGACTGGGGCGACAAGATTGCTGCCGACTCACTTCTGTTTGTGTGTTACTTTTGGGCCAAGTCGGCTTGTATCTGGGAACTGTGCAGGCCAAGTATAAAGCTCGACGGTCTGTCAACCGGTTTCCACATTACACCATTCTCCACCCGATTTTTTGGCAGTACCTCTTGGCCAAGATATGAATGATTTAGTTCTTCGCTTGCGGTTCATTGGCCCCTCTAATGCCTTATCGCGATGTTTTGCATAATGCGAAGAGTAATTTTTGGCAATAAATTAGAATTTCCTACTCCCCCTACAGTTGGCTGAATTTATAAGCAAATGTCAGGAATGCCAAATGAATCGAAAGGAAAGTTTCACATTAGTCAGTTAGATAAAGGCAAAGAGCAGAAATTTAAATTGGACCGGAGGGCGAGTGGAACCACGCAGTAATTGGCAGTTTCAGCTCACAATGGGTTAATTTAAACGCCTCTGCCTGGTAGCAATTTTTTCGGCTTATTCTGCTCTGACCAAACTCGGTTCCCACATTCAAAATGGTAGTAGCTAGTACAATAGTATCTGTTTCTTTTGCGTGACCAATGCTGGTTCATTGAACTCCACTGACTTTGCGTCACCGCCCAGTAAAGCTCGACCCATCTAATTATGGCAATTAAGTAGTCATAGCCAAAGTTTGGAGAATAATATGCAAAACAATGGAAATGCTTTGATTTAAAGTCCTCCTTGATTTACATAATTTATTCACACAATTATGCATTGAGAGAAAAGGCAACATATCTACGAAGTGATGAGATATTTACCTATGAGTGTGAATTTATACATATGGAATGTAGAAGTATTTGACTGTGACGATTTTTTGCCTAAACCGTGAGACCGTACAATGTGTCACACATGCCTTAACGGCGATAATTGTTTTAATTGCTATCTCTACGCACTGAAAATCGTCTTCACAAATTAAATTTCTTTTTTTTAAGAAAGTTTCAAGGTTCAAATAAGGAATCAAAAACAGATAAACATAGGTAAATAAACCTGGTGTTACTTTCTTGAAAAAAATTTAAGCAAGACAATAAACACACGTATTCTTGCTAAGTACTCGGTTTAACAATATTGTTTAGACTATTTCGTCTGAATTTATTTATGAAATGGGTGATTATAGCAATAAACACACGTATTCTTGTTAAGTGTTATTTGCAACAAATTGTTTAGACATTTTTCTTTGTATTTATTGAGCCATCTGGTGGTGAGCCATCTAGTGGATGATAACAAAGCGCAGGGCAATGTTAATCTCAGCATTCTTAAGCCACTTAGGCAAGAAAATAAATAGGGCAATACTCAATATAACATTTTTATCGGAAAAATTTGTCAAAAAATTTTAAAAGTTTTTTAAGTTTCTTTTTTTTGACAGCTCTTTGGTCTAAAAAGAAAACCACATGTAAATATAAGTTTCTTGAGAAAAGATTAAGTATGACAGCAATAAAAACACGTATTCTTGCTAACTACTAGGTGTTAGAATCTTTTTTTTTGACATTTTTCCTGAATTTAATTACGAAATGGGTGCCTTAAGCTTTAACAACCAATTCGTTATAAACAATAAGTTAGTTTTTAATGGCTCCTTAAAAACTTTTAGAGCTATGAAAATGACAATCAAATGACGCATCAATTTAAATTTTTTGTATTGGTTGCAAAGTCATTAAAAGTACATCAAGCCCAAAGCTCTAATCATACGCGTTACATTCGACCATTATATTGAGTTCGCACTCGTCAAGCCTAAATTGAGATTGTGCAACTTTCGAGGGTTTTGAGATTCCGTGAAAAAGGGGTACTCGAATTAATTGAGGTTTCGGTAAAGTATTCACTCTTAGCCGAGTTGCCTAAGGCCAACTTCGTCATACTTTTGACTTCGCGTTGGCATTTATTGAGCCATATTGTGGATTTTCTGACAAACCGCAAGGCAATGTTTATCTCAGCATTCTTAACCCACTTCGGCATGAAAAGTGAAAGTGTCTTGCTAACAGCCTCATCAATAAATTGCGCAATACTCAATATAAAATATTGAAAAAAAAAATTTTTTAATTGTTTGTTTTTTTGCAGTTTGCCATATTTTTTTTTTGAAAGAGAGACTCATCATAACTTCAAATCTGATTTAAAATGTACAACAAGAACAAATTCGTTTTAACTTGTTTAAAATCTTAAAGAAATTAAACTTTAAATTAATGGATATAAATCAAAAATATCTTTCAAAATTTTAATGGAAAGAATAAATTGTTGATCTAGGAGTTTTTTTAATTTTTAAAGAATAGCGTTAACTAAGGCTGTTCAAGTGAAGTCCTGCAGTTTTTTAAATCAAATTATTTACTTTAATACAAAACGGTTACTATTTTCCAATGGTAAATCCAAAGTTATGTATAAATTTACGCTTTGTTGTGTACTTTTTGTTCACTCAGCCTATTATTCCAAAGCATTTAATATATCAGTTTCAAGGTTATTTTAATTAGCTAATATCACTATGTGTTGGTAGCCTCGGTTTCTATTTGTTTGACCGCTCCTGTTCGACGGCACAGACATGCACACGCTCATGCACGCCAAAGGACACCATGGAGTACTCACCTTGACAGTCGCGGCAGTGGAGCAGCGCTGCAACAGCGGCGACAACTGCGAACTGCGACCATGTGATGATTGCTAATCCTCGTCCAGTCGGTGTCCTCGTCCTGGTCGCTGATGTTGTTGTTGCTGTTGCTGGTCCTGCTGTTGTTGGGGCTTCTATTTGTCCCTGACGACGCGTTTTCCACGAGGTGGTTTCCCTGACCAACCTGCTCGCTTTCCTCCACATTTTCGACTAGGCGATTGAAACAAAAGGCGGAATCAAAGCAAAAATAATTTCGGTAGCTCCTAATTTATCCACTCTCTGCTGATTTTTGGGTGGTGCGGTGGTTCCCGGGAGCCTGCGCTTGCGTGCGTGGGTGAAAATGTCCGGGTTCCGGTGGGCAGGTGCTTTCCGGGGGCGGGGCTTAGGTGGGCATTCAGAATTCGTCGCTTTGACTCTTTTTCAGATTATGTTCTCCTAATTTTGGTGGGTTCTTTTTATCTTTAAATTTTGCCCAAAACTTGGCTCAAAATGTAGTAATCCTTTGAAGTGCTTATTTCGAGGACTTAAACTCCTCTATACACACACATGGCTTCGATATATATATATATACATATATGTGTATGTACTGCGTTTTGGTTGCATTTACTTGTATGATTTAACTTTTATCTTAAGTTGCATAACATTTATTTTATTGTGTATTTCCATTAATGATATTTAGCTCACTTATGAATTTCTCATAGAAATTTCTCTAAATTATTGCACAATCTTCACATTAATATTTGTTGTGATGGTTAAAACGCAATTTACTTTTAGTAAATCTTGTTTTTGCTTTGTTTTAATTGATTCTGTTAAATAACTATGTAAAACGAAAGGAAAAAGTTTTATTTCGGGCTAGGCCCATCCTGGTTTTTACGGGTTTTTAGATCGCGCACTATTTTTTTTTGGTTTTTACTTGGATGCAAAACTTAAATTAGTAAATTAAAAGTCATTTCTGTTATCCGGCTTAGGTGCAGTTTTCGTTTATTGTTGAAAGTTTGGTTTGTTTCATTCTTTTCATTTGTTGGGTAGATTTTTCAGCGCCAAATGAGTGTGGAGGAAAGTGATGCGGGAAAAAAGCGTTACGCGCGTCAGGGCGAATCGAGCTTCAGACTTAGTGTGGCCGCAGCTGGAGCGATGGAATTCGACTTTGGTGTGACTGTAGTGGAGGCAACACAAGATACCGTTAGCTGCTGAAAAAAATACCAAAAGAAACATTGTTACTTAAGAAATATACCAATACACATAGGCGTTTGAAAAAAGAGTTGGGAATAACAGTAATTAAATGTTCATTTCTTGAGCTGAATAAATTCTTCAAATAGTTAAAGTAAGTCAGTAGCACTAGAAATAGTAAACAAATAAAAATCAAACCCTTTTCTTAATATAAATTATCTTAAATGTTTTCATTTCTATTACTAAAGTTTATTGAATCAAAACATCTTTTATAAATATTTATTTTGGATTGATTACAAAAACATAAGCTAGTAAAAAAAGTGTAAAAGCTTTACAACAGTCATAAACCGCATATTTTTCTGCTTGTAAACAATTTTAAAGCTCAGCAACAGTCCGTTGCGATATTAAGTTAAGCTGCCAGTCAACCAAGTGGCGCCAAACGTGACCGTTCAATTCAAATGTATTCAGTATCATGCTAATATGAAAATCATTCAAAAATGTTTAAAGCTCTCCTTTCTTTTTAAATGTATTATTACAACACTGTCTTTATTTGGACCGCAGGGACCACAAAAACATGACAGGACGCACAGGAAAACAAGCAATGCAAATGACTTCACAACTGCATGGAAAAACCGTTTGTCTGTGTGCGGTTTCGTTGTGCCAACTTAATACATTTGCATTTGCGGTCTAGTCTTTTTTCTTTCCGAGCCGCAAAATAATCCTTTCAGTTCCCGTTTGTTGGGAACTCTGTATATATTTTATGGAATGCTTGTGTAAGGATGGCAAAGATTAGATTTTTTATTCATTTAAATTACAATTATTTCTTAATATAGGAATTGAGAAATACTCTGGGTGATAACATAGAAAATATATCCATGGAAGGCTGCTTATAAGAGCTTCTTGATTGTGAGTAAAGAGCTAGGATAAGAAAGGGGGTGGCGGCTATGACAGCGTATCCGGCAAAACAGAAGGAGCTAATCTTTTACTACAAGCGCGTAAAATTTTCTCATTTTCCACGGAGGGGATTATAGGGGAAGGTTAAGTGGAAGCTGGGAATGGAAGCCAAACTTCTGCGCATGTGCTTTGCAAAAAAACATAAAGTTGGCCATGGTGGAACTTATTTAAATGCCGGCATTTGTACAATAAATCATTTCAAATCCTTACAAAAAGGAAGTTATACAACATTTCTCTGCCTCTTCATCATTTCTTTAATGTTATTCGTCAGAACAAATTTAAGTTTTTGTTTTTTCGAGAATTAAAAAATAGCGAATTATGGGATTCCCCAGTTTAAAAATCATGTGTAACTCCGGCGACATCTGGTGGCTATCTTACTTACTAAGCGACTACGTACGATTTCACGATTTCTACGATTTCAAAAATCGTTCACTTTTCTTAAAACTATTACTAAGTATTACTAAGTTTTACTATTATTAAGTATAAATTATAATTACTTTTAAAAGGCTTAAAAAATTTAAAAGTGCTCCAGTAGCTGTGCGTTTCTAACACATGCACTTTTGGGCAATTGTGAAAATTCGCAAAATGTACGTAAAAATACAAAATAAATAATATATACATATATGCTTTATAAGAACAAATATAACTTTGGTAATTATTTTTGTTGTTTAGGAAATATTAAAAGGAAAAAAACATTAATTAAAAATAAATGTACAGCTTGTAGCCAAATTTACCTCCGCGGCTTGAGTCCGCACTAAGCCAACTCGAAATTATATATTTTTAGTATATTCCGACCATTATAGGGTATTTTTCAGTGCGTTCTGTGTTACACCTTTTGGCATCTTCCATCGGCCTCTCTACGGTCACTTTGATTTCATCGAACGGAACGGACGTGTTTCTGTAGACTATTTACATTTACAAAATTATTTGTAACAGATAGTGAACCGCGTATACATAACAAGGTGTAGCAGACGATGCACTGATGTAAAGTCGCAGTGCCAGTGAAACTTTTTGGCGTGTTCCCCGCGTGGAACTGCATTTTTTTTTGTTTCCTCAGTTTTGTGTGTGGTGTGCGAGCGAAAGAGAGAGAGTAAAGAGAAGCGGAGCGAGGTGGTAAGTACCAATGGTTAGACAAAGACAGAAAGAGAGCGCAAAAAGCGAACGGCAAAAGCGAGAAATGGCAAAAAAAAAACAACAACCAACGCCTTGCCTTCGCAGGAAAAACTGAAAACCCCCCAAAAAAAATGGAAAACCCTTTGCCAGCACACTCAAAATATGAAATAGTTGCTCATTTTGTATTCTTAATCTGGGGCTGAGCCTGCTCAGCTGGACGGAGAGGGAACAAAAAATCATAGCAGGCGCTGGTCGGGAGTTCATAGAATTAATCTTATTGTAATTTTATGTAAATGCAAAATTCAAGCTTACGTTTTATCTTTCTCTCACTCTTAATTATAGAAAAATTACCGTGAAATTTTAGCACTAGCCGTACGTTATTTTGTATATTTTTGTACGTATGTACGTGTACGTGCCCCTCGTCCGTCTGCACCAATGTGGATGTAGATGTGCATCGTAGAACTCGCGTATTTTTATACATGGAATATTTAAAAATTCCGGATAGAGCGAACCACGAGTGTCCAAACGAGGAGAGATAAAGCTAATTGGCCAAGGAGGTGCAAATAAGAAGGAGGAGGAGGAGGCGTAGGGCTTGACCAGGAGTCAAGTGAAAGCCGGAAAGGATCACTACGGAACGACTGCCTTTGAGGCAGCGGATCTAGCAACAGGATAAACCGAATACCGATAGGAGCACCAAATCATCTACTAATCGAGTGGAGTCCCCAAGGACATCAGCAGCAGCACAGGAAGCGGTAAGTTCTCGAGTTACACTGCATTCACATCCGAGCTCTACTTTTAGTGTAAATAATTCGCATTAGTTGTTTTCTTGGTTTAACGCACACTCCACCACAAATACTCCAATACGAATGCACTCCCAATCAGCGATCCCAATTAGAACAGCACCCACACTTTGCTCCAACTGGTTTTGTTTACAAACAAACCAGAAACAAGTGAGCCTTTCTGCCAGCCAGGTTTTCATTTTCCTCGCCATCGAGTGAAAATGGGAGTCCAACTAAAGTTGCAGCGGCATCTTTTTCTCTGACTGGAAAACAGGTTTTTTCCTGGCGAGGTGCTTGGCCTCAAACTGCAGCGGAGTTGGTTTTTCTAGGCCAGAGCAGAGCTGCAATCGGCACAGCACAGTGAAAACTGTCCAAAACCTCTGTCAAAGCTAGTTTGTTGGAAATACATTTAGCATAAAATAGCAATTAAAAAATAAAAAACTCTTTTGATGTATTTTTAACAAAAATTTCACAATTCTCATATAAAAAGCGTTTGATTTTTGTAGAAAATTTGGATTTAATTAACAAAATCTCAAATAAAATACAATTTTAATATAATTGTTGAGGTTGTATGAATTTAAGTGTTCAAATATTAAATTGCATTTCTTAGAAATGATTATTTTTCTTTGAGTAGAAAAGGGTCGTTTTTGTTAGTTAAAATTCAATCGATTCTCAGCAAGTATTATGTTTTTGTTTATGAAAGGCTTGGTCATAAGAACCTCAAAGGTTTTTTTAAGCTTGGCCAGTTTTCCGAGTAAACACTTTATGCTGACACTGATGATGCAGTTGTTATATTCTTATCAATCAGCATTATACCTAGTTTAATTAAATTTGCTTAACAGAACAACAAAGAAATTCCCTTTGCTCGAATTAAGTGATTCACTTCTGGTAGTTTCTACTGTGCTGAGGAAAGTGCTGACGGAATGCCAAACTGGTTGCGGCCAAACAGCCGACAGCGGACCATCGCTCACCTCCCACGCCCGCTGGCTGCTGCTTCTTTGTGGCTGCCTTTGTGTTGTTCGGCTTTAAGGCCAGTACTGACTAATAGCGCCACTTGTTACTGTGTGTCACCCATTCGCTAGTACTTGGGTTCCGATCCGCCAGTGACTAGTCCATTGATAAATCGGCGATAAGGTGGCGAGACATTTTCGAAAACATTTTGGATGTATTCACGCCCCACGAGTGACATCATACTCCACATTCCAATTAAAGAGCTCAATTAAGTGAGAATCTGGGAGAAGAATTGGTTATAGAGGGGGTGCATTCTCTGAGTTTAGTATGGAGCTCTTAGTCATAAGATCTAAACACATGATTTGCATGCCGTTTTTTGGTTGCTTTCTCCAACACTCGATTCGATTCACAAACGCATGCATCATCTCACGGCTTTGAACCATAATACGCCAAGCATTCCTTACATTGCCAAACCCATTTTCACTTCCATTTCCATCTTACTAACATTACGATTTGTACATCTGTTTTGTTCCGGCCGCGGTTTTCTTAACTCTCCGTGTGTGCCTGTGCGTGTGACCGTGCGATTGAATGCGTGTGCAGATCCTCCGAAGGTCCTCCTATGTTCCTACAACAGGGAGGGGGTGGGAAGGGAACCAGACCACAGTCGACACACCAGCAGAACCACAACCACCAAGCCCAGCACCACCAGACGGCGCACTCGCACCACCATCACCTCCAGCAGCAGCAGCAACAACAACAGGCAGTTCAACAACAGCAGCAGCAGGTGCGAAGTAGTATCCTGCACCAGCAGCAACAGCAGGAGCAGCAGGCAACCCACGCACTGTTCGTCCCGAACCACAGCGGCCTACACCACCACCAGCAGCAACAGTTGCTGCAACAGCAGCAACACCAGCAGCAGCAGCAGCATCACCACCTCCAGCAACACATCCAGCAGCAGCAACAACAACAACAGCAGCAGCAGGTGCAAGCACAGGCCCAGGCTCAGGCCCAGGCCCAAGCACACCACCAGCCGGTCATCTTCTACCCACAGCCGACCTACGCTGCCCACTCCGCGTCGACAAGCAACAATGCCAGTGGCGGCGGCGGCGCTACCCTCCAACTGAGCGCCGCCGCCAGCAATAACTCGTTGGGTCATCCTCAACCACATAGCCACCATGGTGGAGCCAATGGCGTGGCTCCTGGCGCCAACCTAACTCGTGCGTTAAGCAACCCAACCTTGCCACCCCATTTTCCGCCGTCAGCTGGTCTGAATGCCGGTGGTGCGGGTGCCACCTACATCTCGGCAACCTATATACCCTATAATCAGACTGGACAGCTCATGGGCATGCAGTCGGCGGTGGCCTTTCCCGCAAACGGAGCGGCCGGAGCTCCAGGAACCGCCTTCTTTGCGCCAGCCCAACCTCAGCCGCAACAGAAGCAGCTGCCGCCGAGTGGCCAACAACAAGTACCTGGCGGGGCAGTTGCAGCTGGTCAGGCGCCAGCGATTACCTACTATATGCCCACGGCACAGAATAGCGCCGGGAACAATGTGGCCAGTGGTGGAAACTCCCACAGAGGCAACATTAGGGGCGGCCAAAGGGCTGCGGCCACCGCCCCGCACCCCAACTACTATACAACATACACCGTAGGCCAGCCAAATGCCCCACGTCCCGCTCCAGCAACAGTGGCTCCTATGATGAACTCGCGCAACGGGACGCTGAACGGAGCTGCGGCCTTCCACATTCAGCCCAACTTCATTCCAGGAATTACTTTGGGACCACCAGCCGGGATGACGGCTGCTCCCATACTAACTTCTGCGGGAATGGCTGCTCCACCTCCTCAAACGCCGGGGGGCTTGCATACTTATGCGGCGCACTTGCAGAGCAGCAGCGCCACAGCGTTGCCCAGTGTGCCGAGTGTGGGTGGAGTGCCGCCGGTGGCCACTGGATTCTCAACCACTTCATTGCCCACTCCGCCAGTGGTATCCGCCCAACAACTGGGAGCCAACAACGACAAGATCAGCCAGCGTAGATACGCCATTCCCATCATCCATCCGGACACCAAAGAGGACGTGATGAATCCGAAAAGCTCGGTGTTCATCAAGAAGGACTCGAACTCGACGCTGACACCAAGCACTGCACAGGATTCGGATAGCACCATGTGCCTTTTCCAGGCGCCTATTCTCATGGACTCCGCCTCGGCATCGTCCCTTCTGTCTGGGGTCATGGTGGATCAGCAGATGCAGACTGTGAAGTCGGCGACTTGCCTTGGCCAGTCCATCTCCTCGGAGAAGTGTCCTGGGTTGGTGTTTGGCGAAGATGTGGCCGTTTCGGATGCTGGCCAGTCACCTTCACCCGGGGCCACGGATAAGGATCAGATCAGTGTTATTGTCAAGGATATACTACTGGCCCACTCGGGCAACACCGATGAGCACCTTAGTTTCTTGCAATACAGCGATGGTGAGTTTAAAAAAGCTGCTTTATACAAATGGATGTAGATTTTTTTGTACTTATTCTTATTCATTTCTTAAGACTTTCGGCATCTTGTCTAATTTCGTAAATCTGCGAATAGCAAACCATTTTTGAGTCCTCTGATCTATTATGTATATAAAACTGAAATCAACTGAAATTATCGGAGGCATCCCAGTAACCTGTTTATTTTAAATTTGGGTAAAAGATCGAGTTAAAAAAGTCTTCAAAATTCAAATTTTCAAAACATCAAATAAAATTGTAGTTTAAACAAAAACAATAAGAAATTTTAAAATACAAATTTCAGAAAGATTTCAGAAAAAGACCCACGTGGGGTATGTAAAACGTCGGGAATCCGAAGTTGGCCGGGGTTTTAGTGTCCATGTCTAATGATTCCTTTTGCAGTGGACAATGTCACGGAGACGCATGATAGCCTGCCATTGGAACACTCGGAGTTAAATCTGTCCGAAGCCATCGACACGGGCCAGCAGCCCGTCCTGTTCCAAGAGCAAGCCAAGAAGCAGCGCCCAAAATCGGCCAACAAGCAAAGTGAGTGTAAGCCCCTAAACCTTTCGACATAGAATAATTTATTTGCTCGCAGGCACCGCCACGCCCACATCCATAGCGAATGACGTGGCCGAGGCAGCGGCCAGCGGATGCCCAGGCATCTCCATCTTGTCCAGAAGCCAGCCGATGCTGACACCAGCAGCACACTCGACACCGCCGCCAGCCTCACGTGTCGCCCAGCAGAAGCCAAGCAAGTCGATAGCTACGACAGCTGTTCCGGCGCCGGCCAAGCCAGCAGCGGGCTCGCCCAACAGGAAGTCGGGTGTTCCGCCCGCCACCTCGACAACAACTAGTTCTGGGGCCTCTTCGTCGGCAGCCTCCACGCCGACACACACATCTAGACAGCCGCAGCGGCATCAGCCAGTGAATCTCCTGCAGCAGGGGAAGCAGAACCCAGGAAAACTCTCAGCTGCAGCATCACCGGCTGCCTCCCGCATCTCGGCCGCCGTCACCCTGCTTGCCGGCAACACCGCTGTCACCAATAACACCAACAAGTCTACCAAAAAGCAGCACAAGGCCCAGAAACGAGCGAAGGAGCTAGAGAAAAAAAAACAGAAGTCCTCGATAACAACCACCACAAGCAGCCAGGGGCAGAACCAGAACAACAATGGCAAGGGCAATGGCAACGGCGCGCCAGAGATCAACTCAAACAACAACGCGGTTACCGCAACATCAACAACCACGGTAGCGGCAACAACCAAACAAGGAATGACTGTATTCGACGACAAGGCGACGGCGCAACCGACGACTGATAAGCTTAGTGCAACTAGTAATAATCCTAACGTAAGTTCTACTCTAAGAGACAACCCCTTGCTCAATCCCAAGGAGCACTTGACGAGCAACAACAACAACAATGACGAGGATGACATTGATGTGGAAGCCGATAGCGATCCTGAATGTAAGTAGACATAACAAAAATATTTATTCTTACTTTTAAATCAAAAATTATGGCCCAGCGTCATTGTTCTGGAATTTCATTATTTTAATTTATCGAAAAAGGACTGCACAAACCACATTTTCCACTACGTGACCTATTCGCGGTTAATAAATATGACTTTTCCCCTAATTTATTTTTGACTCGTAATTATTGCTTTACAAATGAAATGCTACTTATTGTTTTTATTAATTAAACAAGTGCTAATTAAATGTTTTGTTTTCCCCAGCTGACAGCAAAGAGGATAGCAACAGCATGGCAAATAATCCGGAAGGCAAATCAGAAAAGCACCTGGCCAACGATGAGATTGTAGCCAAATTTCTGCAGAAGGGCAGCCCCAACACATCCGCCGCTCCCTCGGAGACGCAACAGCTGCAGTTCCTCAACAGCAGCAGCTCAGTGTGCGAAGATGATGACCCAGTTCCAGTGGGTGCTGGTGGCGTGGGAAAGGTCGAGGAGAATGCTGTGGTTGAACTCAAGTTCGGGGATTTCCATGAGGAGACGCGCCACGAAACAGGTTTCATATGTAGCTCCACATGGTCAAGTTCGACGATCAGCAAGGCAGCAGAGGATGAATCCTCGATAAGCAGTCGAAGCGCGGATAATGTGGACTGTGCTCCCAAGGTTAATGCACAGATTTCCAGAGAGAAGAGCGCAGGCAGTAAAAAAGGCTCTCCACTACATCAGGCAGTCGGAAAAGGTCCGGGATCACCAAAAACCAGTCAGCAGAAAATAGCGCAGTCAAAAAGTCCCAGCCAGAGTCCCGGTCCCAGTCCTCAGGTCCCCAAAAACTTTCGCTACAGCATCGAAACCCTACGTGAGCTGTCCAAGCGAAGCGACTCTCGCAAGCCACCCATGGTGCCCTGCCAGAAGGGCGACTGTATCTCGCAGCTGTTTGTCTCCCGCCAGCAGCAACCTCAGCAGCACCATGGCCATGGTCACGGCCAGCACATTCAACAGTACCAGCACATGAACTTCAACGAGTCGATGGACTATGTGCCCGGAAAGCGCGGGCGTGGTCACGGGCCTAACAAGAAGCATCACGACGGACATCAGCAGATGGGCGGGTCCGTTAGCATGGGCAACATGGGTGGTGGCGGAGGCGGTGGATCCAACTCAAATCAGCGCCACATGGACATCATCCGGGTGCAGTTATCGCTTAAGGAGGAGATCAAGCTGTCTGAGTGTGAGAACGCCTGGCAGCCGGGTACCCTGCGCCGCGTTTCCATGGCCAGTGGTCAGGATGAAGACGACGACGTCGAGGGCGTGCTGAAGAAGGTGCGCGGTATTCTCAACAAACTTACGCCCGATAACTTCGAGGTGCTCCTCAAGGAGATGTCCAGTATTAAAATGGACAATGAAGCCAAAATGACAAACGTAAGTTAACACTTAATTGCACTCAAGTATATTGTTTTTAGCGGATTAGTAAGGAATATTATATAGATATTTGTTTTTGGTATTAACTTAATAAGAGCTCCACTCTTTAAAACCTTTTAAGACTAATACTATAACCGCTACTACTTTCCAGGTCATGCTGCTGATCTTTGAGAAGACTATAAGTGAGCCAAACTTTGCGCCCACATATGCCCGCTTCTGCAAGGTGCTTTTCCACGAAATCAAGGCCGAGAACAAGTCACTCTTCACCAGCTCGCTAATTACACGCATTCAACACGAATTTGAGTCAAATGTGAATGATGCCAACGCGAAGGCCAAAAAGCTGCAGCCCACAATGGATCGTATCAGCCAGAGCACAGACCCGGCAAGGAAAGCGGAGCTGCGTGCTGAGATGGAGGATCTGGAGTACCAGTTCCGTCGTCGTGCCTGGGGCACTGTTCGTTTCATTGGCGAGCTCTTCAAGCTCCAGTCGCTAACCAGCGATCGCGTGCTAAACTGTGTGGAGTCACTGCTTGAGCACGGATGCGAGGAGAAGCTGGAGTATATGTGTAAACTGCTGACCACTGTGGGTCATTTGCTGGAGGCCAGCCAACCCGAGCAGTATCAGTTGAGAGATCGCATTGAAAAGATCTTTCGACGCATCCAGGACATTATAAACCGTTCTCGTGGAACGGGCCACCGCCAGCAGGCGCACATCAAGATAAGTAGTCGGGTGCGGTTTATGATGCAGGATGTGCTCGATCTGAGGTTGCGCAACTGGGATCAGCCGGTCACCCAACAACCTGGTCAGCAAACCGGACGCGGACAGCGCCACAAGCAGCACGACGATCCCAAGGATCAGCCGCACCACAGCAGTGGCGGAGGAGGCGGTGGCGGTGGTCGTGGAGGCGGCATGAACCAACACCAGCAGCCGATGCACCACCAGCAACAAAAGCACCACCACCAGCATAGTCACGATGGGGGAAACTATTTTATGCAAAAGATGCCCAACAAACAGCACCAGGAGAACCAGACCCTCAGCATTGATCCGAGCAAGCTGCGCTTCAGCAGCAGCAGTGCCAGCGACGATTCACCCGCCAAGCTGGGCAACTCATCGAACTACCAGTGGCGCAATGCGGGCAACCGTCCGGTCAGCTCGACGCCCGCGAACTCATCCAGTGTGCCTCCACCGACGTCCTTGCTAAAACGTCCGGGCCAAAACTACAGATTCTCGCCGTACCAGCAGCCACCGCCCTTAGGAACATCCCTGCCGCCAGCCAGTGGAAACAGAAGCCATGTGGAACACCCAGCAGATGCCGGCTTCGATGGCAAGCAATGCCAGGAGCTCATTACCAAACTAGTTGAGGAGGCTCTCAACGCGCGTGACTGGCAACCGGAGGTGCTGGCCATTTGGCGTTCGCACAACGCCACGCAACAATCCAAGACTCTCCACTATCTGTTGATGGACTACCTGCATCGGGGCACGGTAAAGCGTCAGCAGCGTCAGGCCTGTGCTAACGTCTTTGCTTACCTGATGGGCAAGGATGCTGTGGACAAGGAGATCTTCGGACAAGCGTACTCCAAGTTTGGCGACGACTTCCCTGATCTGCTGGTGGATGTGCCCAACGGCTGGGGCTATGTGTTCGAATTCCTGGGCCCGATCATTCATTCGGGACAGTTGGACCTGAAGGATGTGTGGCAGCGGCGCTGGCTTGAGAGTCCGATATTTACGGAGCGCTTTGTTTATGCCTTCGTCAGCTTTTTCATGCAGGAATTTGGAGCTGCCTATGCCCGCAAGCTGTGGCATAACGACTACAAACTGGACCGAGGACAGTTATTCTGGAGCGATGTGCGCAAGTACCGAGAATTTGTGCAGTCAAACAGCTTTTACTTTCTGGACAACGGACCCGGCCAGGGTCAGGGACACGCCAAAGCGAAAGCGCCCACCACACCACGATCGCCGGTGGAGCATGTAGAGCGGATTAGATACCTGCTGGCACTGTCCTGTGACATGGCCATCGACTACATAAACACCAACGTAGCCATCAACGACAACTTTGTGAGGCAGCTCACTAGATTCCTGTGCTGTGATTTCGCGCTGACTGTGATGACAAATACCCACAACAACAAGAGCGGAGGCAACGCAAGGCCGTTGCAGCTAAACACGGAGAGCTTCCGCAGCCGGTGCACACCACTGCTGCGACTTTGCATCGACGCCCAGGAGGCGCTGGAGATCGCTTGCATTGGCGAGGCCGTCGACTCACTGCAGCAGCACTTCATGGCCGAGTTCGAAGATGAGATGGCCGCGGGCGAGACCATCTGCAGTACGTTCAGTGTACTGTACGAGAGCGAGGTGATCCCCAAGGAGTCGTTTGACAAGTGGTACAAGCTAGAGATCGCGCACTCGTCGGCCTACCGACGCCCGTTTATCGAAAAACTACGTAGCTTTATCGATGAGATGTAGATAAAGCTCGATGATAAAATCCAGCAACCATCTGATTGAAACCTAACAAAACACCACAACGAAGCAAACTACCAACTGAAGCATGCAGCAACATCGTTTGAAACCCATCCTCAGACTAGGCGCGGTCGTAGGAGTCCAGTCATAAACATAACTCAAACGATCAGTCTAAAATGTTGCTTGTAAATCTTGCAACCCACATTGGATGACATTTGTCAAGTGTCGCCCTATCACACTTGCATGTTGTACGATGAATAGATCTGTCAAAACGAAAAATTTCTTGTTTTTAAACACAGATTTCCTTTGCAAACCAAACCCTTCAAGACACATTATCCATTTTATTTGTATCACAACACGTTCCTTAAATAAAGCTAAGATGATTCCCTTTCTATGACTTGGTCATAATTCAAAGCAAAGATAAACATATTTACACATTAACCGTATTAAATAAATAAAAAGAAAAAAATTGACAAAACTATGTATGAAAGAATCTCCGATGTCGAAAATATTTCCAAGAAATCAAGTTTTGTCAAAGCTTTACCCAAAAAAAAACAGGGTATATTAATATATTTATGTATAATTACATTGAGACTATTCACTTTCGTAAACCCACAGTATTTCGTTAATCATTTAAATTAAAGCTTACATCATTTATAGGCTTAGCTGCGTAGCTTATCATACCTTTCTAGACTTTAAACGAATTTTTGTTTATTTTACCTTTCAGTACAAAGCCTTACGAATTCGTATTGTTTGTTTGATTTATTATAAAATATCAACATTTATTTAAGTATTTTCAATGCAAACAGCTCAAAACATATACAAAAATTAACCCCTCTTTTCCTAACAGATCTGTATTTCCAAACTCAATACTGAGGCTTCTTGTTCGACTCAGAAATTTCACATATATTAAAACAAATATATATATATAAAAAAAAGAAAATTTAAAAATATTAATTTATAAAAATTTATACGTACGTATACTAAAAAGAGGAATGTAAATTATAAAATTCGTAAAGACATGTAAAGTATTTAGCACACAAAGCATGATTACCCAAAGATAAATCTTAAAATTAGCTGTAAAAAGGAAAGAAAAAATACATTAATATTAATTTCGAAAATATATAACAAAAAAAAATAAACTATATAGCTATTTAAACCAAATTAAAAAAAATCAAAAATTATTAAAAAAAAACACTATTCAAGCATAGAAGCATACAAAACAAGATAACGAGAAAAAAGCAAAAACAAAGAGCTCTAAGCCGCCTTTAATTAGTTATTTTTATAAAATTGAATGAAAAAATAAATCGAAAAACAAAAGCAACTCAATCTCAAAAATTTATATATAATATTTAAAGCAAGGCAACTAACAAATGTAGCGAGAAAAATGAGTAGTACTAAACTCGAGAATTTTGTGTATAAACTTTAGGTTTTTTTATTTTTACACTACAAGTGACAAAATATGAAATTGATTTACGGTAAAAGCAAAGGAAATTGTATGCATAAGTAATTAGCAAAAGAAAAAACACAAAAACCAATGGCAAAAACACAGTTAAATTAAAATAGTTAAGAATTGACAAAACAAAAAATAAACAAAAAGGAGGTAAATGAATATGCTTCTGCACTAACAAGCAAATATTTCTAAAGCCAAGCTAAACCATTTATAAGCTTAAATCGAGCAGTGGGCGTGGCACTTTAACTAGTTTCGTAGCAACTTTCGGCAGGCATTCCAAATGCTTTCGGCCAACTTCTGATATAAATTTAACCAAGGCGAACAGGTGTCCTGCATTTTTAGCAGTCGAAGCAGAAGATTGAGCAGAGCAAACAGCAGAATCTAAGCGAATCGAACACAAAACCCAGCAAAAGCACACGCATGTGGCACACAGAGCAAAATAGGTTGGCGGGAAAGGGGCGGGCAAGGCAAGATAAAACTGAAATCAAGAAAAAATTGTAAACAGCAAATAATAAAATCAAAAAGTAAAACTCCAAAGCGTTTCAATGTGGGCCCCATCCCTAGAGGCAATTCGTCACCTTAAAGGCATGCAGCACACATCTCCATCCAAAAGCATTCCCCACATATCCACCACACCCAAAACGCATTCATTCCCAAACACTCATCACGTGGTGATGGCAGCATTAAGTTCCATTTGCATTGCTTAGCATAAGAGGTTAAGGATTTGGCTTTAAGGCTTGTGCGCAAGCGAAACGTAAGCAAAGTTTAAGTTTGTCCACACATTAAGTCACTAAATATAATGATATTTTATTACTCCTGCCAGGAAAAATCAACTGAAAAATGGAGCGACGCGGGCGCATTCCGGTGGCCAAGTTTCGCACCCAGGATGCCAAGACTCGCAGCCGGAGTCGCGTGCGAGAGCCTGACTACAACGAGCAGGACCCGGAGCACGATATGTTCACCCTGCTGGAGGATAACATCGCCCTGAGGGAAGAGAACAAGGCTCTTAAGCTGGAGATCGAAACGCGTAAGTCCTTCTTCCATATATATTAGAAGATATTATTTCAAAGTGTCTCAAATTTCCCTACGTAAAAACAGCGAGCTATAAAGTTCGATATCATAGTAATACAGTATGGTGTTTTTTTAAGATATTCCTTTAAAATGTTTCTAAATAAGAATATGCTACTTATAGCCCTTACATGTTATTTGTCTTTGCAAAATGTATATTTATATTACTCTATTTATTCGACAAACGTATTGCAGATAAAACCACGCAGGAGGAGCAGCAGACTCAGCATGAGAAAATGTGTGTTGCTCTGGAGTCGCTGCAGCAGCAGCAGTCAAATTTTGAGGCTCAAATCAAGGAGCTGAGCTCGAAGTTCAACAAGGCTCTTAATGAGCGAAATGCTTTAGACAAGCTGCACAAAATGAAAGTCGATCAGATTCACAGGTAGATATCCCGATTTGTTTAAAAGGAATCATTTCTTGACAAATATGTTTAATAGTCTCACCAGTGAGATTGAGCACATGCGCGAGAAGCAACAAGATCAGTGCCCTCAGATAAGTCCTCGTCCGGTTCTCGGATCCGTGGAACTCAAGCGAAAGCTGTTCAAGATTTTGCAGTCGAGCAGCGCAGACAGCGCTGATAGTATCGGTACTCAAGAGCTCGACAGCCTGGTCGAGGTTAATTCGGATGGAGTGCCCATTACCAGCAGCCTGGTGGAGCGCCTGGCCGATGAGTTCCTGACTCTGAAGCATGCAACCAACGCCGTGGAACTCCAGTTGTACGAGGCTAACGAAAAGATGGCCGAACTGTTGGAGCAGGTAAGATTGGAGTGCTGAAAAACGGATATAGCGGGGAAATAATAATACCCGATTGCAACTATATTTAGATATTTCTAATTTTGGATAGTAGATCATGAATGTATAATAACACGAGCAATGTAGTTATTGCATTGTGGTTCATTTAAAGATAAGCTTGGTGGGCAACTCACAAGGAACTTTGACTCATCTCATGTGGGGCTCTAGTAAACTTTCTGTTCTTTGTCCCACCATTAGCAACACTCCCTGGAGGAGGAGAACGAATCGCTGCGCACGGAAAACAGCAACTTGACGAAAGTGGCCAAGTTGCTTACCGAAAACATGAAGGAGAGTGTGGAAACTAGCCAGAAGTGAGTTTATAAATGAAAATAAAAGGGTAAAAGCGAAACCTAATGTACATCCCAACAGAATGGAGGCAGCTCTGATCAAGTTGAAGCAACGCAATGATGAACTCACGGCGAAGACACGCGATCTGACCGATGGGCAGCCGGGATCCAGAACCAGCACCTCGTCCAGCGTGCTGAACGAACAGGTGGAATTCGAGCAGATCCAGGACCAGGTTCAACAGCAGGCTAGGGAGCACAACGAGCGCATTGTGGAAATGGTTAGTTCCGAGTTGTCGTTACTCTACGATTTTGCACTTGGTCTATGGCTATCAAACTATCTATTCTGTCCCTCTGTCAATCCATTAGCAAACACGCAGCGTGTTTGACATTTTCAAGCCGCTCTCGAATATCTTCAAGAGCAACTGAACCACAACAAGAACAGCTGGTGAAGGCGATTTCCCCAATACACCTATATAATACGTTCTGAGAAATGCATGGAATGTGTCCAGCTGGGCATGTTGTTGTTCCCCAATCTTGGTGCCGGGTCAGCCCACCTCTCTTCACTTCCGCCACCAAAAAACCAACTGAGTCACGTAAGCAGCTTGCTTGCCGTGCGCCGCTTTTCCCCACTCACTGACCCCTGGCTTTCGATGCACTAACCTGTCCGTGATACGCCTTGATAGATCTACTAATTTTCTCACCCAACCACAACCCACTCTTTTCCCGCTCCTGCTCGCCCGCCCCGTTCTACCCTTCTTCTTGTTTCTTGCATTTGTAGCAAAGTCTAATGGATGCGGCTATAGCCAAAACTACTAACGATGAACTAAAAAAATTACAACTTAAGTTGGAAATACTCGAGGAGCAGCTGCGCGAGGCAGTGACGCGGGCTGATCACGCCGAGGAGCAACTGGCGCGTTACCAGCAGTCCGAGCAAAAGTCGCTGGCTGCACCGGTCGCACCCCCAGTTCCACCTCCCCCACCTCCGCCACCACCCATGCCGGTCAAACTTTTCGCTGCTGGCGGATTGGTGTCAGCTGGCGGGGATCACGGCGGGGGCAGCTTCAGCGACCACATTGCCGGACATAGCTTGCGCAAGGGCAGCGGCGACAAGATCATCGACAATGTGAAGCATCAGGTACAGGCCGGGGCAGCAACAGGTACGTAATCCAATCCAGGGTCAAACTCCCAGACTGTTTCAATAGGTTATATGGAGGGTGTGTGTGTGTTTCTGTTGGTGGGTTAAAGTGCCAATGCCAAAACATTTTTCCTTTCGACCTTCTTAGCCTAAACTGTCATCGGTCGGCCGCCTTTTTTTTTCTTTTAAGACCTTTCAAAAGAAGTGGATATCGAATAAAGTTTTTGGTGCTGCTCGGCCCAAACTTTTGACCATTGTTGAAAATGTTCGCCTCTCAAGGATCTCGAGTGGCAGATGAACTCCTTGGGCACATGGGTATTAAAAACTATGCACAAGTTGAATAGACTTTAGCATACTTGAATGTTCTATGCGTTCCATTGGCCTGAATCGATTTGAGTAGATTATTTTCCCTCCAGTTCGCCTGCATTGTCTGCACGAATTCTGGAATTCTGGAAATTGGCCTGAAATAAGCTGTCAGCAGAAGGTTTCCCTCTTCCCAGCACACTCATGTTACCAGCCATGTGTCTGCGGCTAATCCCTGCCAGCCGTGCGTTGACAAGTGCCTGCCATTGTCTCCGTGTCCTGGAGATCTGGTTGAAGGGTCCAACTTGTTGCTGTCAATTGTCAGTTACGCCCACCCCACTCATCCTTCCGCAAGAGCCCTCCAACTCTCCGCCCCTCGCACACGCAACTCGGCAACCCGTCTGCGATTGTAATTGATTTTACCTACACGTCGGCTTCTTTTACGGCTCAATGCAGGCTTTCACTAGCTGGCTTTCCGCCCAGCCTCCACTTTTGCCATTCACTGTCGACTGCTGCAGCAGCAACTTCTTAATTAAGTTTGCGAGCAGCTTTTTGAGAGGGATGGGGCTCGTAGGAGCGGTTTTTGATGCCCTGGACACAATAGGAATTATTGGTACTGGGAGCGCGTTGTTCATTGTATGCCTTTCCTAGTCTGAAAATTTCAAACTTAAAGCGTGTGGTTCGGAAATGCACCAAAATGTATCCTCAGTAATTTGTCAGTATTGCCAGCATTTTTCTGTATTTATTGCGCGTTTTTCTTAATTTTTATTGTAAAAGATCTAACATAAATTCTGGCACACAAATGCTTTAATGGTATATAACACTTGCCATATAAAACAAAATCAATTGACTATCGAATTCTCGATTTTGTCTCGCCTTCAGCCCGAGCGTAAAAATAGTGAAAGCTTAATTAGGTTTTGAATTTCACCCTGCTTTAACGATGGACTTACTGATTGCTATTCTTTTTGACATAATATCATAATAAAGCGCACAATGCGAAGCCAATGGTTGAGCTATATAAAGGTATGTACCTCGTCGAGGCCGAATTGTTTATTTTGATATTGCACTTGTGGGCCATCTTTGTCGTTTAATTTTCTCCTTTATTACGATTCTGATAAAACTCGAGTTGAACGAATCGATTTGATTCCAGTAATATTAAACTGAGCTGTACACACGAAAACCGACTTTAAATATGAATGCTGTGAATAGAGAAATCACCCACCTGCACATGTCAGGCCAGGCTGAGGGATAAGCTAAATGAAAATGAAATCAACTCATACGCCCGCATCAAATTGTAAATATACCGGTGTACATTGTTGCTGAACTTTTTGTACGTGTGTGCAGCAGGGCAGGAAATGCATGATTATATTATATACCTTTGGCAAATATGTACATATATATATGAGATATTGATCCAGAAGCTAGGCTTTAATGTTCGGTTACAGGTTATTTAAATGTGATGATTTAATGATTGTTCTTAATGAATGAATGTAATCCTCCGTTGGTCCACTTACTTGGATTAAGAACTTCAGATTAGGCCAGCAATGTCAGGGACATGTTCGGCTCACACACTCCCACTCACACGCTTTCTTTGACACTGCACACTGTCACTAAGCACTTCCGTTTCCGTTTTGTTTTGACGCTGGCTTCATTGCTGTTGCCTACTTTTTGGCGCGCACCACGCGTCGTATGCGTAACGAGCGCATATTCAAATCAAAATCAATCAACGCGCGTATTGTTGGAAGCCAGAAAAACGCCGCTACGAATATGACGATTTGTATATATATATTCGGATTTATAATCATATATATATATATAGAGAAACTGACTGCATAGCGCACCTTGCCTGCTGAGTGGAGCGGAAAACGCGCGCGCGTCTCTTGAGGCACGTGAAGCATTTGAGCTGCCAGCCAGCCCTACATCAGCTTTACGGCTGGGCATCAGGCGCTGCTCGTGTCGTGGTCGCACTCGTCAAGTCAAGCTCTTCGTCCTGCTCGGCGGGGAGGCAAGAACAAATGAAGCGTCCCACACCGGAACGAGGTGGAGCGAAGCGAAGCGAGGCGAGACGAGACGAGGCGAATGGAAATGCCGATATTGTCCAAGCCAGGCTGTGTCGTGTGTATACATAACAACAAGTTGCTGCCATCGGTGGTGCGGCTGCCATGGCCACCAGATACCTGCCGCCAGCTTCACTTTCTACGGAGGCCCGACCTCCATGACCTGCCCTGTTGGCGAATCTACGGGCTTACGTGTGTGTGGTAGAGAACGGTTTAAACGAATTGTCTCTTTGGAAAGGGAGTAAGAGTGGAGAAGCAATAGCGGAAATTCCATCACGCATTTGTCAATATCCTGCCCGCCACTAAAGCTCTCTGAATCTCTAAGTGCCATTTCCGGTTTCATGCGATACGTTGAAAACTTAAATTTGATTTAAGTTTCGTCCGTGCGGTGCTTGGGTTCCGGAGAACTGGAGCAAAAGGCTTTTGCCTGGCTTCCATGCGCCGGCAACCCAAGAAACCTGCCTGAATTTTGGCTTTAAGTGAAGCACTCGCATTTTTCCTATATTTTACGCTTGCCTTGCAGCTTTATGTTTGTTTCCTGGCCCACTTCTCCGCCCAAAACTGTCAAGCCAGGACCGTATCAAATTCGACGACGATGATGACGATGGCGTAGAGGACGCAATTTATTATTTTTACGAGGAGGGGCCAAGCCATAGCACCGTTCCAGAACCGCAAGCCCATTGTTGCTGCTGGGCCGGCCATGGCTTATTATTATTATTTGTGCGTTTTATATTTCCGTGTTTTATTGCGCCACTTTTCCTGGCCCTGCCAGTCTTGTACTCTTGTACACACCCACTAAAAACACACACATCTTGGTCAGGAGTGGTAGACCGTATATTTCCATTGACGTCCTTTGGGGTGCAGCTTCATTTGTCGCCGGTGACATTTGCCGAGTGCCCGACATGGTGCTCGCATCAACCCGTTTTGGCCTTGTCCGTGATTTATGTCCAATTGCCACCAGCCAAAAACACCCTTTTAAGTCCTGAGCTTACTTGATTTCGTGGGTGAGTATTGCCTGCTTCTTGGACCACGGTTTTGTCCCCCCTCCTCTTAACAGCTAACCGCATGTTCGTTAAGCTTTAGTAGCGCCTTAATGTAATTCCAGCTCAAAGCCTAGGTCTCATTGCCTTCCGCCTTTTTCTGTTTCAGGTCTTGACGCTTTAGTGCGAGAGTTCAAGTCGGGCGGCGTGACCCTGCGGAGGCGCAACCGCCGAAAGACGGGCACCAGCGAGGCCCTCAAGGAGATGTTCCAAGTACTAGAGATAAGTCAGAAGCAGAACCGCAACTCCAAGATATGCGTGGACCTGCACTCCGCCCGTGGAGTTGATGTCTAACCCCGATCCTGCCATCTTTCTCAACCACTCTCTTACACTTTGGTCTCAAATCTCAGGACCCAGCTGTCCCCGAACAACGAACATTCCGTGCATTTTCAAAACCGTATTATTGTGTGCCTTTTCAAAGAGGAAACCGAAGCCATTTTATAAACAATATTAATCTTAAGCCCAACTTTCGAAATGAAACTACTTCATACTACTTTAATTTATATAAGGTATTATTTTACCTAACATTTTTTATTTATATCCAACTTTTAGCCCGACCCTGGTTAATGTGTTCATTTTAACAGGCTTCGTGTTTACTAATCAAAGAAACCCCAACAAAGCATTTTTAATAAACATTTTAATCAAATAAAATTGCACTGTGTGTTACTTAATTAGTCGCTGGTTTGGTTATTTGTTTTTCGAAGTGAAATTCTGCTATTCTTCTGCGCACTTTTGGCTAAGTTAAGGCCCGCCCAAGGATATACATTTGAAAACTTTGTACATGCTTAATTGTATTTTATTATTGCTTAATCTTTGGCCGACACACAGATCGAAAATTACACAGAATCCATTAAAACAAAATTAAACAATGATTTTGGTTAAAATTAAATATTTATACTTAAGTTCGTTAAAAATATTGTGCCGTATGGTTTTAGTGCAAGAAGTTGTTCATATATAGTATTTATATAATCTTAACGAATAAATCTCATCAATTAGTTGCTCTACATTATGGCTATACTGATTCGTATCAAAACAGTGTAAATAGGTATGCGTTCTTCAAAAAATTTTCTAAAATTGTAGCATAAAAGATTTCGTTTCACATTAATATTTCCTAATTGACTTGTTAGTAAACTTGTGCTAAAACCATTTTGGTTGCTCATAAAATCGAATATATGGTCATAGGTTTTGTGTATATTAATTGCTATTGCATAAAGACTGTGGCACTTGTTTGCATAAGAGACGTATAAAGTTCATCGAATTGCTGATTTGAGCTTACATCTAATCGAATATATATTTAAATGTACAACACACAGGTGTACAACATTAATTAATACTTGTGGAAGACAAGCAGTTTGGGTATGTTTTGAAACAAACTACACGACGAAATCCTTAGCTAAACGAAAATGACATGTTCAACATAATATCATTTAAACGTAACCAAAACACTTAACAGCATTTAAATATAATTATTGGAAATCTGAATACTAAAAACTAATGCGAACGTTTTTTAAGACACTTGATTTGGTAGGTGGTCGTTAGGTTGAGGCAAAGGTCGTTGATGATTTTGTTGCTGTGGGTACTACAGGATCGATGCCGACTATACATGTAGTAACAGAAAAATTTGGCACTCGACAACGATTGAACATATATGGCGCTGCACTGGAAGCTTTTGGGGTCAAACTCTCCCCTAGCTACCCTATGGAATGTGTTTGCTGTGGCGCGATGGCTTTGGGGGCGGCGTCGGTGGACGCGGCTTGCTTCCATCGACGGCACCCACCAAACTGAAGTTCGTGGTCTCCAAATACTCGTACATGGTGTTGGTAATACTGGTCTTCGTCAGGGTCGAGGTGGTACTCATGCTGCTACTGCTTGTGTTGCTAATGGTGCTGAGCATTGTAAAACCATTCGGCGCCCAATCCATGTTTTGCGACAAGCTGGTGAAGTCGGTGGAGTCGCGTGCCTTTGCGGGCAACGGCGGTGGTCGAATGTCCTCCTCCGATGTGGAATCTGTGGTTTCTGAGGGGATATTAAATTGTATTTATGTGTAATCTCGAAATTGTATTACCAATAATTGATACTTACCAACAGAGTTGCGGTTGCTGCTCTCCGACAGCGAACGTGTATCGGGGAAATTTTTGATGCTGGCCGTGGGCGTGGCAATGCTGGCCGGTCGAGAGAGACGTCGTTCTTTCTCCATTTCCGAACGCAAAGGACGCTTGGGTGTCAGCTGTTGTTTAAAATAAGGGATTAGACAAAGGTATGGCCATCGACCGCAACCGTGCTTACCTCCTCTGTCAGGATATGAGGATCAGGCGTCTTGGGGCCACTCAATGAACTATTTGAAGTACTTGCCAGCGAAGCTATAGATGTGTTGATCTCCTTTTCGGGCGTCGACGTTATGGTGGACAATGGCGGTGTGTACCATTGACTGCTGGACAGGCTAAGAGCTTCACGGTCCTGTAGGATTTAACAAAATTAGTATGGGTTGGACAAAAAGTCATCTTGGCTTGCTTACCTTTACCTTTCCATCCTTGTTTCGCCGTTTGCCTGGAGTCTTATCCTTGTTCTTGTTGCTTTTGATGCTCGGCGAGTGTCCCAAACTGGGTCTGCACATAATGGCATAGGCAAAGTAAGCATAGACGATAAGCAACATAACGCAAATAAATAAACAAAACAAAACGAAAATGTAATTCAAAAATCAAACGAAATCAAAGTAATGTTAGAGTCTCAAACTAAAAGCCAGCGGTTAGCATGGAGGAAGAGTTAGAGAAGTTTTTGTTAGGGCGAGCATTCCAAACAACTCGGTATCTTTAACGTCACTCACCTAGTGTTGAAACTCAAACTGGCCAAAGTATTCTTAATGGAATTGGTCTGTGGCCGTGGCAAAAATGTTGATTTCGATAGCCCGCTGCTGCAAATGTGAATAAATAAAGGGCATTAGTAAGAACCAAAAGGGAAAAGCTATCATGACTTACTCTGAAGAACCCATGCTGGTCTCAGAGTGACGATTGTTGCTGCCATCGAAAAGGGGGGGCAGGAAGGAGTTGGGGCGTCGCATCACCACCGAATCTCGTTCGATTTTTAAGTCACAGGACTTGCAACCGTAACGCAACTCCACGTGCTGCTGCATATCGGCGAAGCATCCTTCTAGGTGGTCCTGCAGGGCCTTTAGACTATCCGGCGCCCGCATGCGGTGAAGCTTAATGGCTGTGTGGGACACAAAACAAAATATTCTATATTCTTGGAAACAATTCTCAGGGCCTTCATTACTTACCGATCTCCAGCAACGGGATCTGATTGGCAATCAGTTCCTTAAGATCCTCTACTAGCTCTTTGTCGTCGGGATTCTGCTCTAGATAGTCATCGGTGAGGAAGGCCTCCTCGTACTTGGCGAAACCACCCATCACTGCAGGATCGACAATGCCGTTTAGTTTCATGGTCAGCGGATTGATGTGCAGTTTCTCGTCGCTTCTATACAGGATCACTAGCTGCCGAATATCGCTGTTCGTTTTCTTCATGACCTCAACCGCTGTTTCCAAGGGAGATATCTTGAACGTGTTAGTCTCGATGACGGGGAACCAGCGCAGGATTCCCGGCAGGGGAAAGCGAATGAGCAGCTCAGTGCGCTCCAGCCACAAACTCCGAACATCGTCCCTGTCACCACCACTCAAGCTGTCCCGGAAGGGACGCGAGAACTGGAACTTTTGCACGTTGTTGGCGGTGAAGTATTTGACGATTTCGTTGTTGATATTCTTTTCGTTGAATTTGTTAAACGCCGGGCCCATTATCGGTTCAACCTTGTTCACCTGGATGAATTGACCATCGCTGTTTGTGATGTCCTCGCCGGGAGCTTCTAACGTTTGCATGAGTTCAGCCTGTGGATGCTGAACTAGCATTCGAGCGCAGAAATCACTGAGCCGCTCGTACTCCTTGCCTCGGAAGATATAGACGCGGTTCTGTAGGAGGCGCGGAAATCCCCGCCCAAAGAAGCACACTCGGAAGTACTCGGAGCTGTGGCGAATCTCCTTAATGATCTTTTCGAAGAACAAAGCCATCCGCTTTAGGATGTCTGCGAGCTTGAGGTAGTCAAAGATTTCCTCCTCGTACTGGCGGGCCAGCACCCTGCACAAGTCGATGGCGCACTCCCACTGCTTTCCCTTGTCAAAATACTCCAGGATCTCATAGTAGAGCTCCTCCTTCAGTTGGCGGTGGGTGCGACAGCTACTGTGCCGGTAGCTGCGCAGCTGAGGTGACAGTTCTGTGTCTGTCCATCGCAGCAACTCCGTATGCAAC
Organism: Drosophila fuyamai; assembly: GCA_018153365.1. NCBI lineage: Eukaryota > Metazoa > Arthropoda > Insecta > Diptera > Drosophilidae > Drosophila > Drosophila fuyamai. The sequence goes on along the minus strand of JAECXW010000116.1, from coordinate 4,188,634 downwards.
TTGAGCGTAAATGCCGCTTCCGTGTAGTTCTCGAACTCCATGTGTAGGGCGCACAATTTGTAGACATACCGGATGTACATCTCTTTGAGGTCCACCTCCGAGTAGAACTGCAGCAGCGAGAAGGTGCACGCCATTCGGTTCTCCTTACTCTCGTCCTGTATAATACAGCGGTACTCCAACAGTTTGTCCATCAGCCGGGTGACCATCTCTACAAAGGCGGTGCCATCCACATTAAGGGTGTTATGAGCGGCGCAACGCTCCATCATGATTGTCTCAAACAAATGCTTGTACTCCGCATCTCCCTTGCCTGCTCCGATCAGGATGTCCAATTTTTCAATCATAGCTGTCTTAAAGTCGGAAAAGTTTCCCTTGTGGTGGGAGTTATTGAACTTGGTGTCGCCATAGCTTTCCTGCTCCAGCCTGGAGCTGTAGTATTCGCACTGCATCATGTCGAAGAAGATGGGAATGGTCTCCTGGCGCAGTTCCCTCTCCGGTATCATGCTCATCTCCAGGATGGGCTCCACCAACCGCGACACAAACATTGGCTTGTGCTGGCCGAGCTGGAACCACATTTTCCTGATCTCCATGGCCGTGTCCTTGCGGATGTCGCGATATCGTGCAAACACAATCTGCCTTTTGTTGTCGTTGAAATCATTTAGCTGTAATGGAGATTGTACTAGAAAGGCGATGGAGCATTGGAAGAAGTTCGACCAGATCTGCTCCTCGAATGGATCCAGGAAGTAGTCCGTGATCACCACGGTCAGATGCTGAAGAGCTCCCAGAATGACAGTATTCTGGTGCATAATCATGTCCATCCAATCACGAGGGAACACTGCCTTCTGGTGCGGAGACACCAGCTCCTGGAACACCAGAAGGATCTCAGTGACAAAGTCCTTTAGCTTGCCGCGCTGATGTAAATCCTTCACAAAGTACTCATAATGCTGGCCATCCATCCGCTGCAGGATTCCTAGCATAATTGCGAAGAATTTTCCCACTAATCCCGTGTCTCTGTCCAGGGCGTGAGCTGCCTTCATCACGGTGCGAAACAGGATGATCATTATGTCACGAATGTCGTTATGCGTGGCGCCAACATCCGACCGGAAAAGCAGTTTCAGTATGTTGTTCATTATGTTGATGCACTCGGCAATCTAACGATGGAAATATATATATTAAAAATGGTCATGATGGTAATGGAGGGAGGAAATCATCAAGGGATTGTATAGCCAATTACCGTTCTCAATCCAAGTAAATTTGGAATATTATTTATAATACAAATGTATATTTCTAACGATTTTATAGATCAATTTTAAAATATCATCTTAATAGAGATAATTAGGTAAAATAAATATGGCTTTAATATATATTATTTTAAGGTCATTTATTTTCTTATTATATTATGGAATACATTTAAAGAGCGTAATTTTAAACTTAGCCAAGTTACAGACGATTGAAAACGTAATCGGCTCTAAGAGTTTAAATCTATTTATTTCTAGAGCTCTTCAAGGCTCTGTTGACTTTCTTGCTGGGCTTGACAGGATAAAGTAATCGTTAGTGTTTAATTTAATTAAGATTAACATAAAAAACGTTGCAGGTAAAAAAAACACGAAACCATTTAACATTGCATTGCAAAAAAGCTGAAACAACTTAAGCCTAACTTAGCGGGTGTCGATTGAGGAAAAAATCAAGCATTTTTACCATTTCCCGTAATCGGCAGCATGAAGCTTGGAAAGCCATTAAACGGAGTAGGCGCGTAAAATGCTGCCGATTTAGCTGCAAGCTTTACGGCCGAACAGAGAAATCTTAGGCGGTACATGAAAATTATACAAAAACATTGGGGGTCACAAATCAAAGGGGTTGATGCTGATCACAAGAACTTGACCTGACCTGACAGAGATTTTTGGATGAGATTTTTTTTCCTTTACCTTTTTGTTGGCAGTCGTATCACATGTATGCAGTTGGGATTTTTTCTGTCCGAGCACTTTGGCGGCTTTCGAAAGATTCTTTTCTTGCTGCCAGATATCGGTTTTCGAGTCTCCCTAGTTTATAATACAATTCAATTGCGGTGGCAACGACGAAAAAACGATAACAACACATCGGTTGGGTTGTGCGTGAATAAAGATTTGGTTGGATTTTTGAAATATTATACGAACAAAATTTTGTGATAATGGATTAGAGAAGAGGTACAGAAAGATAGATATAGCTGAATAATTAGGTGCCAGTGTGGAGAGATCGCACATTCATATTTGGGTGGGTGTGTTTGAGTGTTTCGGTGTGTGGTTGGTTGAGGTGTGTTTACTGATCCCGGTTGGATGATGTGATTTGTGTGGTGCTTGGATGAGCTGCCAAATGCAAATTGCTTTCTAGCTATGACAATGACGGTGAGCGGGTGCAATACTAATGGCCAAACTAAACGCGTCAGTGAAATGTTTACACAACATTTACATGAGTTCGCTACGTCCCATGGTAGATACAAAGGGAATCTCGCTATAGACACACACAGGATGATCGCTAACTAACATGGATCTATGTTGGACAGATCATAGCTAAATCACTACGTTGTACAATCGTTTATATGGTGCTTATCACTAGGACGTGGACAAAACATTGATCTAAAACTAGGGAACTAGACACATAAATAACAATAGGCAAGAAATCGATTGAAATTGCCAATTCACATGCTAAACATTCTTATAAAACAAAGCAAATGCAACATGCTTAACATTAACTAAACATAGCTTGCAAAGATTAGACTCTTAAATAATTACTAAATATAATTCGAACTGGAACTCAGCAAAATTAAGACAAGTCACAAGTCAAGTAAAATGTGTTTAATGCAATTAATTAATATGTATGCAAATAATGGAATAATATTTATAAAATTATTTATAAAAGTTATTTTAAGCAATATTAGGTCTGTTTTTGGTTTTAAAATTTAAGTGCATTTATATTTCATGGACTATAAAATAATTGCTGTATTTTTATGCAAATTGAAAGACCAAAACAGAAAGCATTTGTGTGAGGAAGAATTATAATAAAAATTTGTTTTTAGTTAGTTACTTTCAGAGCTGACTAAACTTGATCATGTGTTGAGTAATGTTTTAATTTTGCGACTTGTCGGTGCATTAACAAGACAATTTTCGAGGACGATGCATTGGATTAAGAACAAAATGCAGTTCCAAATGATAAGTTAGTGGCACACAAATTTATTGCAAAAACACTTACCTCCTCTTTGCTCTCAAGATGATCCTTAATGTGCTTGCAAAACACGGGAAGCAAGATGGCCCGACACTTGGGCAGGGTAAAGAGCTTGGTCTCTACAAAGTCCTTGATGCAGCCCATTTTGGACTGAGTGAGACGGCGCGGTGGGAATTTCTCAAGAATCTCCACAATTGAAATGCTGTAAATACTATTTAGTTTCTGAAATCTAATAGTCTCTGCTTTGAACCCACCTCAATCGCACTTGATCGAAAACCTGCATCAGATCCGTGGCTATAATGTGCAGATTCTTGAGCAGCGCTCCCTCCGACTTAAGCAAATTGCTCGGACAGCCAATCATATCGATGAACATGCGAAGAAGTTCCTGCAACCGGGTGGCAAAATCCACATAGTCCGTATCACAGTTCATTTCGGCGTAGAGAACACGCGATCGGATCACGAACTTCATCACGTAGTGAAGGTAACGAGTGGTTTTGTACAGACGCCGCACCTCCGCGCTCTCCTCTAGATCATTGCCATCAGCGGATTTTTCTTTTGGAGTTATTGCATCGCTAATGTTCATCTGCAACACATCCATAAGTTTGCTAGGAATTGAAAAAATATTTAAGGGTTAGTAACTATTGGGGATCACATTATAAATATTACTTACGTGTACGCCAGTGTAAAGGAAAAGCTCTCATTAATGTAAACATCAAGGACAGAGAGAAAGTGTTGGTACTTCAGATCAGACACAGTTTCTATCAAATGTATAATGCTCATGAAGACGAGCTGATCGTATTTCTCAGGATGATCATTCTCCACCAGTATATTAAACAGGGCATCGAGGATGTCCTGCAGGAATTTCACCACCTCCTCGCCGGGCACTGTGGACAATGCATTCAGCGACTGCTCCAGCGTCTCCTTGTGGGCGGACCAGTTTAGAAGACCCAGCAAGCTCACTGTTAGTAAATACATTCATTATAAAAATCGTTGCAGATAGGTTGAAAAGCCTTCTTCTTACCGCTCTGCGTAAGCTTGGTGCTGCACAGGTTGACACCGATGGAAAGCTGATCCTTTGGCAGGAGGGTAAGTCCGCTGATCGAGGGCCTGGCACCCTGCAGCTCAGCAACTGTGGCTGGAAGCTCCAAATAACAATTGGCCACCGTTTTATCATACTTTTTGTGATCGATCTTGTAAACGGCCAAGATATGTTGGCCCTGCGGGATGGTCGTGCCGTTGGATTGCATTAGACGCACATAAGCCAGACCAAATGGCTTCTCCGTGCGATCCTTTTGCTCGTTGCTGCTGCGGTGTTTGAGCACGAAGCGTAGGTGGCATTGCTTAAAGTCCTCGATGGGCACATGGATTTTGAAAGTCTCCTGCCACTTGGGCTTGTCGTCGTGGTAGTACACCACCGACTTGTACTCATCAATCGGTTGATGTCCAGCTCCAATACTTAGAACGCCGGGCATGAGATAACCCTGCTCATTGGCCACACACACCGACACCTCCACATTTTTTTCAGAGGTTTTTGCAATTCGTGCAAACTCTCCACTGCAGATCGTAAGGTACAGGTCATTGCGCACATCACCGGGCAGAATGACCTCGGGGAATCCCATTTTTCGGGCCACTGTTACATTTGTGCGCAACAGTCCAGGAGAGTCTTCCTTAATCTGCTTGATGTCACCACGAAGCACCTCGATGGTTACCGCCATTTTTGAATCGATCTTGCCGATGTCTTTGTTGGCGATTAACTTTCGCAGCGTTCCATCCAACGTGTCCTTCTCGCACATGATGAAGGGCAGATCTATGTTTCCACGAAAGTCCTCCGACTTGTTGATAATGGGCGTCAGATCTTTGCAGGCTACTCCAAACGGTCGCCGGATAATGTATTCCCCATTACTTGTGGACGATCCACTTGAGCTTACGGATAGCTGTGAAGCCTTGCGACTCGAAGCATTAAGCATGCTGTTTGCAATACTCATGCTGGTCCGTTTCGAGTCCGCAGACTCCTTAAACTCCATGGAACCGATACGGATGGCATAGCAAACCAGGTACATTTTCGAAATAGCCAGATCGCTCTTGCTGAGATCCGTGAAAAGAACGCGATTGTTGTCGATCTGCTCGATATCACGAGCAATGCCTGTTCGTGACCACTTGACCACGTAGTTCTCGCTGATGGGCTTGTGCGTCTCTCCGTCGAACAGCGTAAAGAGCAGGTCCGAATCCTCTTGAAATTTGCACACGAAAGCGTTCACGTGCAGCAGAATATTATGTGAGAACTTGTTGAGGGATCGCGTTGTTCCCGGCTCGCTGGGCAGCCGCTATCGGATGAATGGAAAGAGGATTAGCAAAAATATTGTTATTTACTAACTAAAGAGACAAAATTTATTGGAAATTTGTGAAATAAATTATAACACGAAAGGAAGCAATCTTCGGCAAGCCGAAGTTTATATACCCTTCAAGTTATTAAAAATTGTACACATTTCTATTTCTATGCCTATATTACTAAAAACAATGAAGCTACTTCGATTTTGCGCTGCATTTTGCCATCGTTTCTATTGCAGCTATGATATTGTTGTCCGATTTTAATTTAATAAAAACCGTTATTCAATAATATTTAAATAAAACTAAATCCCAAATAATAAAACAAAATAATTAAAAATAATAATAATTTTTTTCCGATTGTTTCGAGCTATATAATATAGTCGATCCAACTTGTTCCGACTTATATACTACCTGCAATAGAAAGAAAACTATTGGGAAAGTTTGCGTAGAAACGGACGGACGAACCGACGGACATGGCTAGATCGACTCTCCTGGTGATGCTGATCAAGACCATATTTAATTTATAGGGTCGGAAATGTCTCTTTCACTGCGTTGCATTATAATACCTTCTGCAAGAGTATAAATATAACTACAACAATCAAAAGAAATTTTATAAAATTTGTAAATTTTTTTATGGCATGAACTTGAATTTATTGCTGACAGATATAGTTTTTCTGTTGCAGTTTTTAATACCCACATTGGCCTTCTCGATGCGTTGAATAGCGTGCACATGTTGCTCATAGAGTTCGGTGGTGCAAATGGAATTGGTATCCAGTATATCACCGCTTTCATCCCGCACGACCATGTCTAGGCCGAGGAGCTTGTTCCCAGTATCGATTTGGTTGGTGGCCTGCAGCTTCACCTTGCGCACCTCGTCCAACGGAAGGTTCCCGGAGATCAAGGCTACCCTGTTAATATTCAACTTGTTCATTTCAGCGCGAATCTCTTTGAAGTTGGGATTTGTGGTCTTAAATTGGAAAATAAAATAATTTAAATTGAATTATTATTAAGTAGTTTCTATATAAAAGCTCACCAGAAAGTAATTCTTGGCGATGGAGCCCCACTCCAGAAGAACTTTGGTGATCTCCTCGACAATATCCGTACGCTGGATACAGAACTCCCCATTCACGATATTGTATTCGCACAAATGTATATAGCTCTTGGGAAATATGCCTCGTGTTTCCTTGGCTCTGCAATAATATTGGAAAAGGAAGAGGGGAATCATTAAAATATGGTGTGCACATGGGATGCAACATAAAAGAACAAATTGCTACTCTGTGCTTAACAGTCAGCACAGTCAAAGCTGAGTTTGTGGTTCTCCTTATCTGTTCGGTGAAGAATAGAGTCTCAAAGCGACGCTCCACTGTGGATACTTCATATTTACATATATGACACAATTCAACAGCCATTGCGGCTGATGAATTACCCAACCCAAGTCGAGAGATAGGGGAACTTGAAGCGCTGGAGAGCGTGCACTAAGGAAAAAGGAGTCATGTGGAATTTTAAAAAAAACTGATAACATTTGGTTATTTATTTATTTCAAGTTACACATAACTCGTAATTCCAAACCTATTAGTCTTTAACATTTGAATGAAACATTTTTAAATAAAAATCAAATACACTGTATTTATAATAACTTTTTTTAAAAAAATGTTTAAAAATATTTTTCAGTGCCTGCGCTTCTGCAGAGGAAGTGCGCTCAAAGTGTGACACTGTCGGATGAAATGGAATGCTTTAATTTGGCTCAATTCGTCGCTTGACATGCGGGGTGGCCGCTTTAATTGCTCGAGGCATTCATCAGTTATGGAATCAGCAGCACATTTTCCCATCTTCTCTCCTGGGGTCTCTGAACCCCGATCGTAGTTCTACTTCGATGTTTTTGGTTCAGGTATCTATCTAGCTACGTAACCTTCAAATTGATTAACCATTTCTAATTGATATCGATGCCCAGACAGAAGCATCGTAATTTTCGATATTTACGCTTTAAAATCGTGAGAAAATGCACAATTTAAATTGATATTTTTCTATAAACAAAATAGGCATCTGATGGGGGAGAGGCGGAGAGCTGAAAACAAACAGAAATTCGGGCTAAAGAGGTTATCAGCATATCGGGTGCCGTCTCGCCTTGAATTTCATTTTATTACCGGGAGATAAACGCACAGTGAAGTGTGGGAAATGAATGTCACAAATTACGGAACTCAACTGGTTTTATTGAGCGGTCCTCACTGTGATCGGGGAATTTGTGCTTTCCTTTATTTATTTTCTTTGCTACTCGTTGTATTTATTCTAGCATCTGAGATGTCTGGCTCTCTGAATCTCTGGTTCCACTTGGGAAAGGGTTGTTTGGGTCAGCAGAAATATGGAAAAAGGTCAGATCCGTCAACTCGGATGGCGTTCTGCTCGTTTTTCTTGATAAGACATGGTCAGTCGTCTCCAGATAAAACCGAATGAGAGATACCAAAATAAAAAGAAAACCAAACAAACCAAACGGCAGCAAAAAGGTCAATGTATAAATATTGAATGGTGGGAAGGGAAAAGAAAACTTTATCTCTTCGACGGATGTGGCATGCAACTTTGGCGGCCACATGGTGGCATCTGTTCGGAGGAAAGGATGAAGGAGCGTTGGGCAAGAGCGATGGCACAGATTTCCCCGGAATACCCAGGCATCTTGAGGAGTAAACAAAGGCCGAACCAAATGGGCGGCGCTTGTGTACCTGATTTACGATTGCTTTACTCTGCCTGTGAAATATCTGTTTCAAGCATTTCCGCTTCTGAACTTTGGCTGCTGCTTTGTTTCTGTTTTCCGTCTGTCGATTGTCTGCTGCTTTTTTGTCCACTTATGTCTGGGATGTTTCCCCACAGCTCATGCATATGCATTAGACAAACGAGATTGCAGTGAAAGTCAGGGGAAAAGATCTAGCAGATTGTTTGATTAGCCAAGCTACACCGATCGAAATAATAGCACTGCACACTTACAAAGAAATTAATGAAATCTTGTGATTTACAAGTATTCTAAGGTACCTATTAAGACAAGTTTTACGAAGTAATTAAAGGGAGAAAATAAGTTCAAACGCGTTCTGTAATAATGTTTATTGTTTACTGAATGATTTTCTAATAAACAAAGTCAATACAAATTATTAAACATTTGTTTTACGTAACTACTTACTTTTGCCTGTAGCCGTAGTACCAGTGTGTGGTCTCCTTGAGTATTATGACCGCATCGCCCACATCCAGGTTAAGGCGATGTGGCTTTGTTTCCTGGTCGAAATTGCACTTGGCTGAAACGAAGATATATTTTAAAATCAGTCAAAAATGAAATATATAACTTTCGGATGTGTAGGGAGCTTAGCTTAGAGCACCTTTTCCAGTTGTCAGCCACTGCAAACTGAGCAAAATCACAGCGAAATCAACGCAAATCAACGGGAGCGGAAGGTTATCAATTAGCCCATTCCGTCATGAGGGGGACGCGATGATCATCGGAAACTGGGTTGCCGCTATCTGTGCACCCAAGCGGATGGGATATTTGATAAACCCGCCGCCACCCTCACCATCAACCAACATCCCAGCAGAATCCCAATCTTCACCCCGCTCGCGTAACGATTTTGCTGCATACGTGAGATCTAACACAAAAATGTAATACACTCTGGTGTTTCGATCTTGCTTTGGGCAACTTCCTCGAAACCCCGACTGCCGATAAGACTTGAATGTCTGGCGGGAACTGCAAATGACGCACTTGCATTGGAAATGAAAACCTATATCGCATCAAGAAGTAGGAAAAGAAACTTGGCATCCCGGAATCCGCTTCTAGCAGATAAGTGGTCTAATTTCATATATGTAAGTCGCAAAAGAAAAAATATCAAAATTAAATCAAAATAAGAATGTAGGAAATGTACATATAAGAAAGATGTATAAATAATTGTAAAACCAAGATCGCTTTAAAGATTAGTTTTATCCCTTATTATTTCATTTATAACTACAATCTTTAAATTATTTCTTCAACAGACTGCCAGTTAAAGAAAATGTTCAAAAATGAGCCAAGGAAATTATTAATATTTCGCCACCGGAGTTAAAGTTACTAAAAAATTAATCGCATTTTCTACACTCCCCTAGGAGAAGTGGGTTTTTGTTTTCCCCCACATAAGACATACTGGGACATAACCAACGCGTTTTCATCGTCGGCGACAAACTTCCTCTTCGCCTGATAGTGCAAGCTTCAGATATAAGCATCACATATGTATAATATATATGTTGAACACACAAATGTGCACCCCCCATAAAATCCTCGTGCTCGCAGCAGTCAAGCACAAAAGATACAAAAACCATGTTGAGCCGCCTTCCCGTGGCACGCTCCGGGTGGTGGTGGTGCTGATGATGGTGGTAATAGTGGTGCTGGGACTGGGACTGGCGGTGGAGGTGGAGGTGGTGGAAGTGCCGATGGCGACTGCGTAACAGAAGGGAGCAGTGGAGCGACGGAAGATACGGTCCAATGACCGATGCTCGCGATGTTCGCGATGCCCGATCTCGATGGAAAGCATAACAAGCGAGAACGACCTCCACAGCACATTAAGAGCGACAGCGGCAACAATTCGCAAAAGGTATTCATTGCCGCTGCTTTTGTGTTCGCACTACAGAGGCCAAACTAATAGTTTAAAGCCACTCTCCCCAACCTATCATATATGGGTAAACATTTGGACTAAAAAATAGATTGAATTCTTTAATGCAAAATGTGTGGGAGATTTTTTTAGAACATATTTCACTGCTAAAAAAAAACCCCACAAAATGTGTTTACAATAATATAGCGCATGTGGGAATTTGTAGCTGAAGTATATTATTCAAAGAAGCTAATTTATCGAATTCTTGATAATTTTGAAAAAAATGTTGTTTTACTATATTTATGTGGGGCTAGAGAAAATGTTATAGAAAAATGCTTATAGGGCATAAGCTATACCATTTTGTTTATTTTTCAAATTTGAAATACAAATACAAATAAATAAATACAAGCCTGTAGTGGATCTAAGTCATCTGAAGAAGGAAATTAAACAACTAATGCCTTTCAATCAACTATACTTTGATAAGTATTTTGACTGCTATTATTTTTACCTCAATCGTGCATACGTGTGTGATGGTTTTTTCTGTTTTTTTTTCTGCGCTTTGCATTTTATTTCGTCTGTCCAATTGCGTGGAAAGTTAACATGGAGTGGGACTGGGTCAATTGCGGAAACCAGTTGAGCATGCCTCTCCAAAAGAGCTTTCCCAGCTAGGAAAGTTTCTTAAGAAGTGCGTAAATATAGATCAAACATATAAAGACTTATCGAATTGATTGGAATTATTTATAATATTCAATAGGCAGCGTGGTTAAGGGGAATTCACTTATTTCCCTCTTTCAATTGAAATAAATACTCGGAAACGGCAAAGTGATTCATTCGACGTCGACGCCTACGCCAGCGTTGACGATGCGGTCAAGCAATCAGTCACAGGGAACGGCACACCTTTAAAGCACCAGAATCGAGGGGTTGAGTTCAAGAACGATCAAAAACGTCATTAAATTGAGCCCATTTCCTTTTCTCCAGTTTGCCGATAAGCAAAACAAAGCCTATCCCAAGACCCTGTTTTCTGCTGCAACGACAAACTTGTTGACTAACGGAAACAATCATAAATAATGAAATGCACAAGTTGTTCGACTATAAATACTCATAGATTGCTGATGGGGTGTCACGGCCCAATAGCAGTGAGAAGGAAAAAGGGTTCGGACCAATACAGAAAACGTAGAAACAACCAGCACTCAACAGGCAGTCAGGTAAACCAAACAAAACAAACCTGGGCCTTCTTTTGTAGAAATGCATACGAAAAAACCACATGACTATTTTTAGCGATCAATACTTTAAATATTGGTTATTTAAAAAAGAACATATATATATTTTTAATATAAATGTAACGTAATTTTATATTAAAAATTGGCTTTCGAGGCAGTTTGTTTTTAAGTTGTGATGGATTGGAAAAGATTTTGGAATAGCTTCAGTTATTATCAGCTTTAAAATAATTATACTTTTCGCTCCATGTAAAGCTTCAACGGATGCAGCTGCACCTGGAAAAGGGAGATTTTGAAGTGCCCCCCAGCACGTGAACAAAGTGTGGCCGCCTAGGTTTAAACTTTGCTGAAAGCTAGATAAAAGCAAAAGCCAAAACAATAATAAATCGCAGTCCATAAAGCGACGTGAATATATAAAATAAACCGCAGCTAAGGCGCTTCGTCATCAATTGGTGTCGGAGTTGGCGTCGTGACTGGTGACTGGACAGTATAAAAAAAAAACAAAAACTACAACAACGTGACAACACCAGCCACAACTTGGTTCATTTCAAAATCTCAAGTTTAAATAGCACGAGGCTCAGAGAAGATTCTTTATGGACGTATATGATCATACACATATGCAAATCCACTATACACAAATAGGCATTTGTGTTTTGCTTTCCTGTATAGAAGCGGGTTTGTTTGACGCTCTCTAACGCTCGGGGTATTCTCGAGTATAAATAATATCCAAGTACGAGCTTTTATGAGCTAAGCCCCTAAAGCGCTTTCTATATATACTTTTTCCTAAATATACGTTTTTAATTGTCCAAAGCCTGGGGAACAGTTTCGAGGGTTAATTATAATGATTCTCGTTGGTTAAGTTGCTCTGCCATTGACTAATTATAAGTTCCAGAAAATATCTCTAAAATGGGGTGAGGTGAGATTGATATGGATAAAAAAATTCAACACTTGTATGTATAAAATGGGGAGTGCGCGTTGGGAGTTCTATTATTTACTTTGAACAATTCTAAGTGAGAGGTAGATACATATGCGGCTAATATGTATATGTACATAATAATAATATAATTTGCTTTTGTAAATTAATTATCTCGAATTTATTGCAGCAAAATAAAAGTTCAATTACTGGAGTAAGTATTCTGGATATATCCATTTTGGTAAACCTGAAACCGAAATTGTACGTCGCATACTTCATTCCTAGTCCTCTAGATAATATTTGATGGGACATAAAATCATAAAAATACTTGCACAACTGCTTCGAGCAACTTGCCCGTTGACAGTTACGGTTAATGTCGCTGCGGTCGTAAAAGTATCCAAAAACAAATTAGAATTAGAATCCAAACAAAAAGAATGCTGTTAAAAAAGAATGTTATTATTACGAAGCAGGGCCATAAAAAATTGCGGAGCGACAAAAGACAAAAAGGAAATGTAAACACAAACTTGACCCATTTGGGCCATCTGAGAAAATCACTTAAAAATAATCTAAAAGAAAGGTTAACTGCTCGGATAGAATAATGTTTCCTTAAAATAATGATATTAAAATTTTACTTTTTTCATGCATTTAGATTTATCCATGGTTAATTTAATTAAACTAAATTTAGTTTATTTTTGGGTAAATCGCAACATAGCAGCGTTTGTTTTTAATGACTTCTTCATGATTGATAAAACGGGATCAAAAGTAGACACTCTTCTGTAAAATCTGGTAACCTTTGAATCTAAGCTCACATTTCTTAAGCAGCTGAAACCAGTTTCCACTGATACCGGATGACGCACTGTTCTCCAATGACGCGTCCATTTCCCCCAGTCCGTGGCTTATTCCCCTGGACACTTTCCCCCGATCAAATTCGATCCCCATAACTGCTCTTTGCAGCAGGCAATTTATGTTTAATTAAGCAATTTCCGAGAGCAATCGAAGATTGCACTTGGTCAATTAGCATAGAAGGGAAACCAAAGATGCGACAATCTCCGACATTGGCAATCTAGGGTTGGAGGTGGAATTGTTGCAAGTTGGGTGGGTACATCGATTGAGTTTCCATTTTGATTGCGAAATGGAAAGCGGAGATTCGCCGGCACTGGGGCAGCACGCTGATAGTTGAGGGTTTCTGGGGTGGCAAACTAAGTGGAATCAGAATTACAAGTGGATGTGCCATTCACTTGGACGGTTGCTCAACTATCCGGAGTTGGAGAATGACATGTGAGAGTAAAGTCCGGGGGATGAATGTTCCCTGATCTGAGTCAGCAGCGCAAACAATTATGCAGCCGCATCGAAGGAAGGCCATCTGCCTCCTGATAACATGAATTGAGGGGACTTTTCTTTGGTTGAGTAACATTATCTTGTTTATCTTCAAAATTATGGAGGCAGAGACTTCAAAGATATAATCAGATTACAGGGTAAGTTCTCGGTGTTTTTTGTTTTCAATAATAATATGTTTAGCAATTTTAGTTTCCAAGAAATCAATACTTTATACCAATCTGGTTAAGTATTTTTTATACCCTTGCAGAGAGTATTACAATTTCAGTTTGCAACGCAGTGAAGGAGACATTTCCGACCCTATAAATTATATATAGTCTTGATCAGCATCACCAGGAGAGTCGATCTAGCCATGTCCGTCTGTCCGTTCGGCCATCCGTTTCTACGCAAACTAGTCCCTCAGTTTTAAAGGGTTGCAGAGGGTCCGTCTGTCCGTCCGTTTCTGCGCAAACTAGTCCCTCAGTTTTAAAGATTTCTGCTTAAAACTTTCCTTAAAAACAAGTTTTATAATATGTTTTTTTTCTATGAAATGTTATCTAATTTTTGAGCAAGTAAAAACGTATAATAACAATATCCCATATTGAGTTAATTACTTAGAAATCTGAGAAGACCTTTTCGCCTCACTGCCAAATTTGATTAAGTTTTCACTTTTTGTGTGGAAGTGGTAGTGGACAAAAGCCTTTCCTTTGAATTTATGCAAATCAAAAAGCACTTCATGCATCACAAACTCCAACGAGCTGGAAAATTTTAATTAAATTGAGAAAACCCAGACTCTGAAATCAGAAACCAAATCCACTAGGCCCCTTATGCCCCTCGATATTTTTCCTGAGTTTCGACTCCACTTTTCAGGCCTCATTAAGTTTTTACTTTTCCAGCTATTCCCTTCATTTGATGTTGTTGTATTTATTATTAACGCGCTTGTTGTTTTTGCTATTCAAATTTAAATGTAGAATCTCCATGGACTGAATAAATAGAAGCGAGTGTCTGAGGGGGAAAGAGGGGAAACTGCAGGTGAACACCAAGAGGCAATGAACAGTGGAGTAGTGCAGCAAAGAAGTGAAGATGTCACCGCAGGCAAACTTTTAACTTGGTCCCCAAACAGACAAATCATCAAAGCAAGACCTGGCGTCACAGTGGAATGTTGAAAAAAGTTTGTTTACTAATATGTTAAAAGCGTTAAATACATTTTTTGCGTTTTCTTATGTCTTAAGAGTTTTAAGATTATATTTTCTATTTATTTTGTCTCCGAATGGTATAAAATATAACATTTTTGTTTTTAAAGGTTTTATATGTGTCTTAATTTACAAAGAAGAGAACATGCAAATGGAACATTCTTTAGAGTCAGCAAAATCAAGTTGGTTTTTCGTTAAAAATATAAAAATGTTTAAGGTTCTTAATTGGGTGTATTTCAGTGTATATATTTACAATATAGTTTTTACGAGCTTTATTTGAGAAATCGCCCACTGTGCGTGGGGATGAGGTAGCAAGAGAGCTGTAGTATTCCACTCAACAGGAGTGAGGGAGTGAGACTGCATATATGTAGATGCAACTACCGCTAAGCAGGAGGCAGAGGACTTAACTTTAACTCGCTCACACGCTCGCTCTCCAACAGAAAAAGCCCAGTGCCACACACCAACACAGGCAAACATCGATAGATGATAACAGTAATGAACCTCATAAAGTGATAAAGCGATTACTCAATGGTTATCGTCCCCGACTAGCTACATATATTTAACTAATACCCAAAATGGATGAGCTGCCAAGAAAATGCCTCAGTTTAACATATTTTACAATATGTGGAGCAGCCAGTTATTTGCTTAGAATTCAAAAAGAAGAACAAAATGCAGGCAAACAAAGTCAAAAACGGTGATAAGACTACACGGCATCAAACTGTCTTTGATAAGGCGTTTCTTTTCAATTTCGTATACGCTGTAAGGCATTTCGCATTACAAAGGCCAAAATCGCAACTCAATGCCAACGACTAACTTATCTCCGCCCCATATTTAGTATTATCGCAGTTGATTACATTTTACCATCACACACAACCCACCACCCACCTTACCATACCCCACCGGTATTACCGTGTACTCGCCACGATTTCGACAGTTAGTACACGCGCAAACACAAAAAAGGGCAGAGACAGAGGCAAACATGTGTAAATAACAAGCGCAAACACTGGGAAGCTCCATTCGAGTGTTACGAGTGAGTTTCTCAGTTCCACTCGGTCTACCTGTAATAGTACCTGTGCCCTGTACCTGTCGTATGTATTGATCAGCGGTGAAAAGGTCAACAAAGCGGGAGCCATAAAAAATTCACACGTATTCGAAGCGGATCGCGATTAGATAGTTCATGGTCACTGCCAATGAATTGAGATTTGTCTAGCAGTTCAAAACCCACACCTGCCCAATAAATTGAAATATATATTTATACCCGTTACTCGTAGAGTAAAAGGGTATATTGTATTCGTGCAAAAGTATGTAACAGCTAGAAGGAAGCGTTTCCGACCCTATAAAGTATATATATTCTTGTTCAGGATCACTAGCCGAGTCGATCTAGCCATGTCCGTCTGTCCGTCTGTCCGTCTGTCCGTCTGTCCGTCTGTCTGTCCGTATGAACGCTGAGATCTCGGAAACTATAAAAGCTAGAAGATTGGCATTTTGCATGTAGATTTTAGGAGTTCCTACGCAGCGCAAGTTTGTTTCAAAAAGGTGCCACGCCCCCTTTAACGCCCACAATCGCTTATATAGGATTTTAAAAATTTTAATATTTCGGAAAAGTAAAAATGCAGTTTTATTGTGTTTCTCAATACCTATCGAAATGTAGAAGAAATTTTTCAAATCGGACCATTCGTTAAAAAGTTATGCGTGATCAAAGTTTCTATTTCCATCTCCCTCGCACTCCTTTTACCTGAGTAACGGGTATCTGATAGTCGGGGCACCCGACTATAGCGTTCTCTCTTGTTTTTAATATTATTTCGATATTTGACATTTTAGCATCTAATCCAATATTACTTGTTTTTTCTATGACCATCTATTCTTGGGTTAGATCACCTTAATAAATACTATTTTTATATATATGTAAGTTTATATAAAATTCCTACCATAAATGTCAAATTAAATTCTTTGAAAATGTAGTTTAAATATTTTCTAGTAAGTAAATTTGCTGCTTATGAAAATATCTAACGTCAAATACGGAAAAGTTTAAACAAATATTTTTTTCTGTGTATCACTTTTTTCTGGGAGTGTGTTGCAGTTGCACGTGAGAGAGGAACGAGACGGATGATGGAAAACAGGTTTTCGTTTCAAGAGCAAATCTCAGAATTTTATGTTAGTGTTGAATGAGAAGGATGAAATGGAAAGAAAACCGAAATTACACAGAGAGAGGATCAACAGCAGCAGCGTGTACAAGCGAGAAGGTGCAACAAGTTTTACCGTAGCAACGCAGCAGGGGGCACACATGCGGAGAAACGAAGGAAAAGCAAATAGGGGGTTGGGTTCTGGAAAGAAGCAGCTAACAGTTCATAAACTTTTCCTTTATGCTTGTTTACTAAACACTTTGCCTAAACATTCTTAACTAGCCATATTCTAGTAAATTTATCGCTTAAATTGCTAACTCACCAATGCCGAATTCCGCCTGCTTGGCATTGCAATCGCTCCACACACTCATCTTGAAGGCTTTTTAATTTGTTGTTGTTTCTGCGCCGAGTTTTACCACTAACACAAGCGAATGAACGATCACTTACACATGCAAAACGGTAGACTTTCGTTTGCGAAAATTAAAACAACAACACATTGAATTAGGCAACACCAAAAAGAGCAACACGTAGTTGAAATTTCGATTTCGTTTTCACAATGCCGCCAACACAAGCATTTCGCCTCCGATTTCGCTACAGATTTCGACGAACACCGGGTAATGCAACAAATCGAATAGCCACAAATAATTATTGCACAAAAGCCTGCATTCCGCGCTAAAGTCGCTGGCTAATGCATTTTGCGTTGTTTTCGCTCGTTTTGTTCTCGATTTGGGAGTTGGCCGCTACCGCTCAGCTAATTATCTCCGTTCTCACTCCCGCACATTTACACGCACTCGCACACACACTCCGGCGGGGACGGTTCACAGTTAATTAATTGAGCTCTCCGGAAGAGAACTTGCGCGCTCCGTTCGTTGTTCGTTTGTTGTGAATGAGCTAAAGCTGGAAGTGTAGTCGATTACCAATGAGATCTATCGATGTTTTTAAAATATCGGCGATATCGATGGTTGGCCTGGCATAATCGATGTTTTCCTTCTTCAACGCGCTGTTAACAAGGCACTCTGTTATTTTCATAGCACAAAAAAAATGATTGCTACAATGTTATTTTATATGTTCACTTAATTCAATCACATAAACAATAACTAAAGAGTTTAGAACATTTTTTTTTAAACCTATCGATGCATCTAAGAATTCCGCCAATAACTTTGATGTATTGTGAATAGCCGGAAATTAAATTGAATTTCAAGATGATCAAGGTGCTTATTTATATATCGACAACCAATCTTAATAGAAAATAAATACATTTTAATATTAATGACGCTTTATGAACTGCAAAATAACTGTAACCTAATTATTGAGGAACACATCCGAAAATTATAATACCAAAGTGGAGATTTCATTTTATTAATCAAAATATTTTTTTTTATTTATTCTGATGTGATACGATTGTAGTAGGCGTAGATTTTAGTTCTGATGCCCAAAATACAGATGTGTAAGATTTAAACAATATATTTTGTGTCTTGTCGTTCGGATTAAAATCATTTTAATTACGCGCATAAGGATAATATCAAACATATGTCTTGTCTTTTCCAAATTGTTGCAGTGTACTGGTTTTCAGGGAATTCGCACTTTGGTCACACTGTTGACTGCATTTTCTTTAACATCGTGAAAAAATCGGCGCGCCATTTCTGTCCACCTTTTGCGTCTGGCTTGCTCTGTTTTTGCAGACTAAGCAAATTCGCGTGTGTTTATTTGTATTTGACAGAGCCCGGCCCGCCGCCATTACCTGGAAAGCCGCCGCAGCCCCAGATTGACCAACGTGGTGAAATCGAAGCATTGCTCATTGCGATAGCTTGCACTTTGAAGGACAAAGGGGATTTACCAAGTATATGTGAGATATCTGACCATTGGCATTGAGCAACATGTTTGGCGGCTCTAAACCCGGTTTCGGAACCACCCCGGCGGCCACAAGCTTTGGAGGCTTCAGTGGCACCACTGCGGCCGCTCCGTTTGGCCAGTCTGCGTTTGGTAAACCGGCGGCTTCGGCCTTCGGGAGCACCTCCACTTTTGCCGCTCAACCGACGCAGCAGTCGCTCTTTGGAACAGCAGCCACGCCTGCGCAGCCAGCTGGGGGATTATTCGGCGCCAACACATCCACTGGATTCGGGAGCACCGCAACAGCGCAGCCCACGGCATTTGGAGGTTAGAAACGAACAGTATAAGGGGATTCTTGTTTACTTATATGCCTATATCTTATTTGCAGCCTTCTCGCAACCGCAGCAATCTTCAAACATTTTTGGATCTACCCAGACGGCTTCAAGCACCTCGCTGTTTGGCCAATCAACGTTGCCCGCCTTTGGAGCAAGCAAACCGACAATGACGGCCTTTGGACAGACAGCTGCTGCCCAGCCAACTGGATCTTTGTTTGGCCAGCCCGCTGCCGCTACTAGCACAACAGGATTCGGATCCTTTGGAAACACTGCGCCCACCACTACCAGTGTGTTTGGGAGCGGCACCGCCTCGGCTTTTGCCCAACCTCAGGCCACAGCTGTGGGCACGGCTGGAGTCAATACGGGCACTGCCGTAGTCAAGTATCAACCCACACTCGGAACCGATACCCTTATGAAGAGCGGTCAGCCCAATAGTGTGAGCACCAAGCAGCACTGCATCACGGCCATGAAAGAGTATGAGGGCAAGTCGCTGGAGGAGCTACGCCTTGAAGACTACGTGTGCGGGCGCAAGGGTCCGCAGGCGGGCAGTGCTCCGGGGGCCTTTGGATTCGGAGCTCAGGTGGCCCAGCCCGCCCAACCGGCAGCCAGTGGATTGTTTGGCAGCACGACGCAGCCGAGTACGGGGCTGTTCGGTCAGACGGTCACCGATAACAAGAGCATGTTTGGTAGCACTGCTTTTGGGCAGCAGCCGGCGGCTAACAGCGCCTTCGGAGCACCTGCCCAGCAAAACAACTTTATGCAAAAGCCTTTTGGAGCAACAACCGCCACGCCATTCGCTGCCCCGCCTGCGGATGCATCGAATCCGTTCGGTGCGAAGCCAGCCTTCGGACAAGGGGGAAGCCTGTTCGGACAAGCACCTGCGACTAGTGCCGCTCCTGCCTTCGGGCAGACCAACACTGGATTTGGAGGTTTTGGATCCACTGCGGGTACTACGACGCAGACTACTCTATTTGGAGCCACACCAGCCACCGATCCAAATAAGTCGGCCTTTGGACTGGGTACTGCTGCACCGGCAGCCACGCCTGGATTCGGATTTGGATCTCCGGCCACAAGTACCGCAGGCGGAGGACTCTTCGGAAGCAAGCCCGCTACGAGCTTTGCTGCTCCTGCTTTCGGAGCCACCTCTACGGCTAGCACCCCATTCTCAGGCTTTGGTATGAACACCAGCACAGCAACCACGGGCGGAGGACTCTTCAACTCAGGAATAAACAAGCCAGCAACTTCTGGGTTTGGTGGGTTTGGAGCCACCACTGCAGCACCCCTTAATTTCAACGCAGGCAACACGGCCGGATCGCTTTTCGGAAGTGCGCAAAAGCCAGGAGGAAGTCTTTTTGGAGGAGGAACCACTACTTTGGGTGGCACAGGAGCTGCCCCAACCGGAGGACTTTTTGGAGGCAATACGGGTTTCGGAGGAGTCGGCAGCTCTTTAGGCGGTGGATTTGGAAATGTGGGGACAAATAATTCTTTAACCGGAGGACTCATGGGCGCCCAGCCCACAATGGGTATTATGACGCCCTCGCACCAGCCCATACATCAGCAGATTCTGGCCAGAGTCACTTCACCCTATGGCGACTCTCCCATTTTCAAGGATCTGAGGCACAGCGACGAGACAGGTGCAACCAGGGCTACCAATCCGGCTGCCCAGCAGGCCGTTTTGGATATGAGCAGCAACCAGTATAAGATTGCCACCAAGAACAGTCCGGCGCAAGTGAAGGTGAAGGCCCTGGGCAGCACTCTGAATAGAAAATCGCTTTTCGATGGCCTCGAAGAATTCGATGCGACTGTAGAGGGTTTTAATCTAAAGCCCAATGCCAAGCGTTTGGTTATCAAGCCCAAAGCAAAGAACGTGGAGAGCGGGAACCCCTCTAACTCGATCGGCAGTGGTCCTAGCACACCACAGTCTCGCCCCAAAGTGGCAACTCCGAGCAAAGAACGCGAATCTTTCAGTGGAGTCATTCCTAGTGAGCCACTGCCACCAGCAGGAAACTCCCCTGGAGCGCCAAACGGTCGGGATAGCCGCGACAATCAGGATATTAGTCGTCGGGAGTCATGGCTGCATCCAAACAACCTGGAGAAGGTGCGCCAGCATAACATTCAAACCGGAATGGACCAGGGATCGCCCCACAACAGCACCCTCAACGAGCTGGTGCCACGCAAGGCGCTGGATACATACCGACCCTCATCCACCGTTCGCCTCTCGGTGTCTACCATCCCGGAAAACCCGTTTGAGGATCAGGCTAGTACCATTGCCCGACGTGAGACTTTCACCTCGGAGCAGGCCAACGAAAGTGTGCTCTCGAGCAGGTCGAATGAGGCGGAAGAAACGGCCAACCGCTCCCGCCTGGCCATTGAGTCGGCAGCTGCTGAGGCGGCAGACTACGAGGCTCATCCCACAGGCATTGTGTTGCGTCGCATGGGTTATTATACAATTCCATCGCTGGACGACCTGCGATCTTATCTAGCCGAGGACGGTTCCTGTGTGGTTCCAAACTTCACTGTAGGTCGAGAGGGCTATGGCAATGTTTTCTTCGGCAAAGAGATGGATGTAGCTGGTTTGAACCTGGATGAGATCGGTAAGAGACTTGATTATATATTAATTGGATTGCCCACATTTTAAACTTTATTTCTTCTCGATATTCAGTTCACTTTCGCAACAAGGAAATCATCATTTATCCCGACGACGACAATAAGCCGTCCATAGGTCATGGCCTGAACCGAGATGCTCAGGTCACTTTGGACCAGGTGTGGCCTCTGGACAAGACTAAGCACGAGGCCATCAAGGAGCCGCAACGCCTGCTCGAGATGGACTGGGAGGGCAAACTGCGTCGGGTGTGTGACAAGAACGATACGCGCTTCATTGAGTACCGCCCTGAAACAGGCAGCTGGGTCTTTCGCGTCAAGCACTTTTCCAAATACGGACTGGGCGACAGTGACGAGGAGGACGAGGTGCCCACCGACCCAAAGAAGGCAAAAATGGGTGCTCTTGAAGCTCAGCAGCGAGCTACCGCTGAAAAGATGACACTTAACTCGCTTCGCCAGGCTCAAAAGATATCAGAGGACGCTGCTCGTACCCTAGATCCCAAGGCCTTGGTCGCTGGAGTGGCCAGCGGATTCCGGCCAATGGATGACACCGCCGAGTTCCTGTTAATGGACAAAACGCGTAAGTAGATACTGTAAACAGCTGTGCCTTTAACCGTTGAATTTTGGCTAATTGTGGATTTGCAGAATTTTTCCAAGCTGGAGCTAACTCGGATTTCTCCATGTTTGATGTGCCGCGCAATCGACCATCAATCACCAGCCCCACGGCTGCCCTGGCCCAGGATATGGTGGGTAATGAGCCGCATAAAATGCAGCTGATGAAATCGTCCTTTTTTGTGGAGGATAATGCCAGCGAGGATGAGCCCATGGGTAGGTGGACTCTCTCTTAATATTTTTAATCAAACGACTATTTAAAATTTGTATATTTATTGTAGTAAGTATCTACATATATGCTTTCTTGTTAATGGTTTGAGCTACTACATATTAAATGTTAACTTTCCAAGATATTTAATAGTTTTTGCTCTTTGGCAATATATATCAAAGTGTATTCCTTTTAAACATATTACATATTTCTTAAGTTATGTTACTTGAATGTTAGTTAAGCAAGGAAATAAAGGCTTAAGCAAATAATACATTTTAAAGTCTTTTAATTGTATATGTATATTTAAAAAATTAATCGCTAAAACATTTTCATTTTGCTCAAACCATAGATAAATCATTATTCAAAAAATACCAATTCATAAACATTTTTAAAAACATTAAACTTTAAATAATGGGCGACTTTCTTCAGAACCGACTGGACGACTTCTTCGCCATCGTAATTTCTTTAATGTGGAGCCCAACACTTGGAAAGATGGAGCCTCCGAGAGTTCCAGTCAATACGATTTTGGACACCCATCGCCTGCACTGCCAGTATCTTCTTCTGTCTCCGAAGCCAGTCTGATGTGCGATGCAAACTACGACGGGGTAAATTTTATAAATTTAAATACCTTAAACCTCTTAAATCATCATCACAATTTTTAGGCCTCGTCGATGGCCACTGGCAGCATCGTGGCACCTGTAAAGGATAAAAAGACGGAGTCGGCTGTCGTTAAAGCTTTCAAGTTTGTGTGCAAACCGAAAGTGGCACCGGTTAAGGTGCACGCTACCACGGTGCCCTTGCCCCGATCCATTGCTCATGAAACGCGTCATAAGTGGATCGCCGATCTCGGATTTTACAAGGGACGCAGCTTCAAGCTGAGCTTTGGCCCGCAAAACTCCTTGGTGTTACCCAACACATACAACAACATGCGCAACCTCAAAGAATGTAAGTTTATCCTCCCAACGGAAGGAGTCATTTAGTAATAATTTTGGTTGGTCGTAGTTACTGGACCATTCCTGCCTGCCTCTATGGTTTTTGCGCCGCGTTTGGCCAGCGATATGTCGCCCAATGTAATGCAATTAGTGCAGTTTAACATGGTCAAAGGAAACGAGGGCGTTTGCGAGAGCATCGTTCCCCATTTGGAGGTTCAGCTGAGCGACTCCCTCTCCGTGGAGGTGGAGAGCAGTGAGTGCCCATGGATACATCCCGACAGTGGAACAATACTGGTTTCAAAGCACTTCTCCGAGTCGCTGAAGCAGAGGAACGCCGGCTTGAAAGAGGAGTACGCCGTATCCGTGTGGTCGCTTCTGTTCGCACTTTGGGGCGATCACGATGAGCTAGTGGACCTGGAAAAGAACTCTCACTACATGGTAATGTGCCGGCGCAATCTTTTATCCGAGTGGCTTGAGAACACGCTGATGGGTAAGGATCTGCTCTCGAAGAAGGTAAGCAGTCACACCTATTTGGATCACATGTTGGAGTTGCTGAGCTGCCACCGGGTAAATGAGGCTTGCGAATTGGCCATTAACTATGACGACGCCAACCTGGCTCTCGTGCTAGCCCAACTGAGTTCAGGAGCTGTCTTCCGGTTGCTGATGGAAGAGCAGCTTTATGCTTGGCAGCAGAGCAAGTCGGACAAGTACATCGACTTGGAGCGCCTTAAGATGTACATGCTTGCCGCCGGAGTGCCCATGATGCAGTCTTCCCAGGGGGCCATCAATTTGCTGGAGGACAACAACTGGCTGACTGTGCTGGCCATGCAACTATGGTACTTTACAGCCCCAACCTCTACCATCACGGATGCCCTTATTGCTTATAACAAGGCTTTCCAAGCGGAGGAGTGCTATGCAGAGCCACCGAAGCCCATCTATAAGGACGCACCAACTGAAACTAAGAAACCCGTGTACGACCTCCGATACCACTTGCTCCAGCTTTACTCGAAGCGAACGCACTCCCTAGAAGAGACGCTCAATCCGATAACACACACTGCCGATCCAATGGACTTCCGCCTAAGGTAAGTTTAAAGAAATGTGAAATCAAGTACGATATACAAACCTTTTTCTTAATTTTAGCTGGCTGCTGTTACAAACTTTGCGAGCTCTTGGCTATCGGCACTGTTCGCCTTTAACGGAGGCACGTCTCTCGGTTGATTTCGCTAGCCAGTTGGAGAACGAAGGACTATGGCATTGGAGCATCTTTGTGCTGCTGCACATCAAACGGCGGCCACAAAGGGAACGAGCAGTTCAGCAGATGCTGCAGCGGAACGTGAGTGTATCCGCTAAGGTGCCACTGAATGCGGAAGAACGCTTTGTCGTCGAAGAGTTGGGTATTCCGATGTCATGGGTGGACTATGCGAAGGCAGTCAAGGCCGGAGCCTCAGGAAAGCGGCACCTTCAGGCAAAATATTTGTTGAAAGCAAAACATTTCGGACCGGCGCACGAGATTATATTCCAATATATTGCACCCGATGCCATCATAAACGGTAGGTCTATAATAGAAAAGAGTTCCTATTTTCCTATAACATTTCTTTTAATTTTACTTCTCAGGAAAAATGGATTATCTCCACAGTCTGCTTATCCAGTTCGAGGACACCGAGGGCAGCAGCATCCGAGTGCCCAACTGGGCCAATCAGGGCCAGATTTTCCTGGACTTTATCGACATCAGTGCCAAATTCAAGCAGATCCGTAATGTGACCAACATTGCGGATATCAATGCCCGCTGGGAAAACTTGAAGCCGCAACTGAGCGAACTCTGCTCGCGCATAAGCCTGCTACCGTGTCCCACCTCCAAGCACCGGCTCTGCCAGAGCGAGATATCGCAGAGTCTCAGCTGTCTGGTGCACGGCATGTGCATTGTCTGCCCCGAGATGGAGCCATCATCTGTGCTGAAAGTGGCGCTGGAGCGTCTTCCACTGCCGCAGGAGTTTTCCTCGAAGGAGCTGCGGATTTTGTTGGAGGAACTGCTGGACAAGATCGAGAACGAGCCGCCATTTAGCGAGCAGCAGCAACAGCCCACCATGATGGAGACATAGGACCAGAACACGCAAAAAGCTTGAACAATGTCTATTTTAGGTTCGAATTAACTTAGGTATAATCAATTGATTAGCATCTCCCTCGCACACGAAAAAAAGCCAGCTGTAGGATAGGTTCGAAAACGGCATTATGTATTAATGATTGCTATATAGTTAGACACGTTTCGTCATAAAAGACCATACCAGAAGAATAATAGATTTTTGTTGATTTGTTTTTTTTATTCTAGTTTGATCGCTCTCGGTCGAATTTCATAAATGTAGTATTAAAATAAATAAATAAACTCTGTTTTTAACAACGATAAACGTGCTCAAATATTTTAAAAGCCGATCGAGCAAAGCTGTGTCTATCGAAAGCTCTACCAGAAACTAACCTGATCCATCTAGGTGTAAAGCTAATTCAGTTGGCATTTGTCCGCTGGTAAGACCACAACTTAATAACTTGCTGGAAAAGGTGAGTGTAAGAGGCTGCCCACCTGTTGAATTTAGCGGAACACTATTCCTTGTAGGCATGGCTTCCTCTGCTACAACTGCTCCCGCTTCCTGGTGTGGACGCAATGCCAAGCCCCGCACATTTGAGACTCACTCGCCAGTAGTCTGCTATGATAAACCAGAGGCTTCAATTGTTTCTAAGGAGGAATACGATGTAAGTTGACCTGACATACATACAGGTGTGGCTCGCCAATGTATCTGTTTCTTCTTAAATAGTTTGGGTAATAAGTTATCTTTATAGAATTAAAAGCGTATTTTATTGGGTTTAAAAATAATTTTGACCATCTCGAAAAAGTACTTTTCATCAGATAATAAGCAAATAAATATGAATAATAAATTCAAAATAATTAAAAATCATGATAACCAAGTTTTAAGCTTAATTTGATATATGTAGATAACTTTATACCCCTTGAATAAGATACCACAGTGAACTAATAGTTTTGGGAGATTTCAGAATAAGCGCTTCCAGGCTCTGACTGGCAATTTGGTAGAGACTTTGGTGGTGCCCAAGAGGGAGGCCCGTACCTGGACTATGGAGGCGGGCGACCTGTGCCGAGTGACTGTCCACGAGGGCTCCCAGGTGGGCGACATGAACTTCTGGAACCTGGAGAATACCGTCGAGCGCTTTTATTCGGGAAAGACTAGGCAGTTGCACTCATCGCACTTGAGCGTCTACGATCGTCTGTGGAGCTGCTTGCCCTACCTGCGTCCCATGGCCACCTTCGTGTTCGACTCCCTGGCCGCCTACGGGATCGATGAGGACGGAGGTGCTCTACACGATGTGATCGGAACTCGGTGCGACGACTACACATACAAGCTGATCACCGGCAAGGATCGGGTTGGCAGCTGTCACAGCTCCCTGGTCAAGGCGGTGGTGGAGGAGCGCGGTCTGACGGAGCAGGACGTGCACGACGTGTGGAACATCTTCATGTGCACCGGCTTCACCAGGGACACGCATCAGTACTTCTGCAAGCCAAGCCCCGCCCGCAAGGGTGATTTCATTGAGTTCGTGGCCGACATGAATCTGCTGGTGGCCCTAAGCGCCTGTCCGCAGGGAGATGTCTCCATCCAGGTGGGTGCCACGGTGCCAGACGACAAGTGCCACCCCCTCAAGGTGGAGGTGTTCCGCCAAAAGTAACCAGATTCATTAGTATTTCGTGTGGAAAACCTGATTCTTTACAGCGTGCCATTTACATATGTTAACAGTGCATTAGAGATGAGCAGGAGCTGCCCAGATGAACTGTCACTTAGGTGACGAATATACATTACTTGTCTTACTCTTATGTACACAAAAATATGTATTTTATTATAAACTTATATTTTGCACTAGCTAACTAGTTGTTTACAAGATTATGAGCTTTTAAAATCATTTAAAAAAAAAAATAACACTAATATGTATAACACTATTTTATTTTTTATATCATATTCAGTTGGAAAATTACCACACATTTAGTGGGATTCGGAACGCAACTGATTACCGGTTAATAGGGTGACCAGCTATCATAATTATATTCCCATTCTTTTGTTTGTATTTTGCTTGGCTCTTTGGCAAATGCTAAACAAACTTTTTTTTGCTAGCAACGAACGAATAAAATGTGTGAGATTAGGGGTGAGGACAACCTGGAGAAGCTGCGCAACTACATCCTGCGTCCGGAACTGTCGCTCCACAACCCAATGCCGGATATTTTGCCGCGTAAATTTGATCCTATGCGCCTGTTGCATGTACCTCGCTGTCCCGGGAGCACCAAACTGACTCCACGCCGGGATCAGAGCGGCCAGATACTGGAGTTCGTCGAGGTGGACCTGGAAGATGTGGGCGCCAATGCCAACAATTCGATGTCTATGCAACGGGAGCCGGGATTGCTGGAGGAGGCGACGCGTGGCTCCCACTCGAACTTTCCCTTCTGGCCGGGCGGATTCGACGAACAACGGCAGCAGATTGCCGACCTGGATGTGGACAACTTCCAATTCGGAGACAAACTGCTGACGGTGCCTCCAGGCTTTGCATCAGGTCATGACTTCTCAGAGTCGCAACCTGTTTCTCTGCCGCCTGTGGTTTCTGATCCAAGTAACGTGGATTTACTAGAAAACCTCGAGCAGGACCTGGACGTTCAGGAGTGGATAAAGCTCACCCGCACTGAGGAATCAAGCTCCTCAGGATTCACTCAAAGTCCCGGCCAGCGGAATGTCCAATTTCCCTCAGAAGAGTTTCAGGACGTGGACGATCAGATCATGAAGACAGATCTGAAACCAGTGCTCAACATTTCCACTACCACAAAGAGCTTCAAGAGCGACTGGGCCGAGATGGTGGACATCAGCCATCCGATCAACGACTTTAAGGAGCAAATTCCCTGCCCGGCCATGGAATTCCCCTTCGAGCTGGACGTCTTTCAGAAACAGGCCATTCTCAAACTGGAGCAGCGTCAGTACGTTTTTGTGGCAGCCCACACCTCCGCCGGAAAGACTGTGGTAGCGGAATACGCCATCGCACTGTCCAAGCGGGATCTCACCCGTACCATTTACACGTCACCGATCAAGGCGCTGTCCAATCAGAAGTACCGCGACTTCCGCAAGACCTTCAAGGACGTGGGTCTTATAACAGGAGATCTGCAGATAGAACCTACAGCCTCCTGTTTGATTATGACCACCGAGATCCTGCGCTCCATGTTGTATTGTGGCAGCGAAGTCACCCGAGACCTGGAGTGGGTGATCTTCGACGAGGTACACTACATTAACAACCCTGAAAGAGGTCACGTCTGGGAGGAGGTGATTATTCTCCTGCCAGACCATGTCAATATTATAATGTTGAGTGCAACTGTGCCGAATACCATGGAATTGGCGGATTGGGTTGGGAGCACCAAGAAGAGAAAGGTATATGTGATCAGTACTCTGAAAAGACCAGTGCCATTAACGCACTTCCTCTACACTGGCGCGGGAGGTAAGAGCCGTGACGACATTTTCTTGCTGGTGGACGCCCAAGGAAAATATCTGCAAGGTAACTACGAGAAGGCTGTCGAGCGCAAGAAGGAGATGCAGGGCAAGGCCAAGGGCGGCGGAGGCGGTCCCAAGAACTACGTGAATGCCAAGCAGGAGCAGTACACCTGGATCGGACTAATTTACTTCCTGCGGCGCAACAACAAGATGCCCGTGGTGGCCTTTACTCTGTCGCGGAATAGATGTGACTCCAATGTGGCCGCTCTGCAGTCGGTGGATCTCAACACGGAGAAGGAGAAGGGTGCAGTGCAGAAGTTCTTCCTGCAGTGTCTAGCAAAACTGAAGCCTCCGGATCGCACTATTCCACAGGTGCTCGTGCTCAAGGACGCTTTGGAGCGGGGTATTGGGGTGCATCACAGCGGCATCCTACCCATTCTGAAGGAGATTGTTGAGATGCTCTTCCAGAATGGACTGGTGAAACTGCTTTTTGCCACTGAAACCTTTGCCATGGGCGTTAACATGCCCGCTCGCACGGTGGTCTTTGATTCCTGCAAAAAGTTTGACGGTCTTGAGATGCGCAATTTAAAGCCGGGAGAGTACATTCAAATGGCCGGAAGGGCCGGCAGACGTGGACATGACGAGACGGGAACGGTGATCCTGCTGTGCAAGAGTAATGTTCCACCGTCGATGGAGTTGCGCCCGATGATCCTCGGCCTACCCGAGAAGCTGCAGTCCCAGTTTATCCTGCGATATGCCGTGATCCTCACTTGCCTGCGCATCGAGAGCATCAAAGTGGAAGATATTATGCAGTTTAGCTTTAAGGAGTTTAACCAAAAGCTGCAGTTACCCACGCAGCAGAAGCAGCTTCGTCTGGCCGAGGACAAGTTTGCCATGCTCCCAACTCTCGGCGAGCACCTGCAGCCGCTCGTAAACTTCTACGATAAGGCCGTGGAGTACTGGAAGGAGAAGCACCGTATCATGGTGGGTCCACATTTGAGCACATCAACATTACTTGCTCTTATCTGCTTTATTCCTTTCAGAAATTCATTGTAACCCAGCCCAAGATCCAGAAGGAACTGAAGGTGGGCCGCGTCATTGTCATCACCCAGGGCAAGCATTACAATAAGCTGGCCGTTTTACTCAACAC
The DNA here is from genome assembly GCA_018153365.1 of Drosophila fuyamai. Classification (NCBI taxonomy): domain Eukaryota; kingdom Metazoa; phylum Arthropoda; class Insecta; order Diptera; family Drosophilidae; genus Drosophila; species Drosophila fuyamai. Next base: position 4,158,572 of record JAECXW010000116.1, on the reverse strand, counting down.
CAAATCCGTTCCAGGCAAGGATACCGTCTATAAGGTGCTTGTTCTGGACCACCAGTTCAAGACAAAGGATAGCGACAGTCTCCAGCGGGGCGAGCTCTACTACAAAATACTCTCTCTGACGCCCAAGAACAAAATCTTTCAGCCAGAGGGCATTGGAGGGCACACTGTGCTGGACATAAAGGCCATGGACATTATCAGCATCACCAAGAACTCATTTAAAGTCGATGCAGATGTGATTATCCGTAACTGGGAGCAGCGTCAGCTGGAGCGCTTCAAAGACACGCCGCCCGGTGGAACCGTGGTCAAAGCTGTGACCGAGCTGCACCAGCTTAATGAGAGTTTTAATGCAAACCCAGAAAACATCAAGTACGTAAACCTATCCAAGGAAATAAACGTGAACGCAGACAGCGAGGTGGCCATGCTTAACTATGTGGATCACCTGTGCCGCCAGGTGGGCGACTTCCTGCCGCATACCAACATTGCCGGCTTCGAGCAGGAGTTCGCCAAGGTCTACGAGCGGCGCATGCTGGAGATCCACATCGAGGAGCTGCGCTTTAAGAACTCCGCCAAGAACCTAACCCTCTATCCGGACTACTGCAACAAGTTGCAGGTTCTTCGGGCCCTCAAATACATAGATGAACTGGACGAGGTCACACTTAAGGGCAAGGTGGCCTGTGAAATGGGTCAGAACGAGCTGCTGATCACGGAGCTCATTCTATGCAACATGTTTAATGACCTCGAGCCGGCTGAGATTGCCGCCCTACTTTCTGGCCTAGTCTTTCAGGCAAAGATCCAGGGTGAACCGGTCATTCCAGAGCCACTAAAGAAGTGCGTGGCGGCCTTTGAGCAAATCAACGATACTATTCTGGCCGAGGAGCAGCGCTTCCAGGCTGCAATCGAGGCCGAAAATCGTCTAAATTTTGGCCTGCTCGAGGTGGTTTACGAGTGGGCCAAGAACAAGGTAAGAATTTCTTTATTTTATCTACTTTTCCAAAATGTGTGGACCATCACTATCTACTCAACCTAATCCACAGCCATTTGCCGAGATTATGAAGCTGACTGAAGTGCAAGAGGGCATCATTGTGCGCTGCATTCAGCAGCTGGACGAAACCCTACGCGATGTAAAAACAGCCGCCATACGAATCGGCAATCCTGGACTGCAGTCCAAGATGGAGGAGGCGTCGGCGGCCATCAAGCGTGACATTGTGTTTACCGCATCCCTGTACACGGAACTGTAGTCTGAGAAGCTGACCGAGCCATTGCCATCGTGGGAGGAAAGACAAGACAGAAATGTGATTTCTTAAATCTATACATTATGCACGTGTCAATTACAATTCCAAAGGATACTTATAAAAAATGTAAAAATATTTATGTGCAACGCGACGCGTGGAGGCGGAGATGGTCTGGCGATAGTGGAGGAGCGACGCCGCGCTGGGAAGCAGTATTATCGCGATTCTGGCTTAAATTTGGGCGGCACCATCATGCCGGTCATATGCTTTTGTTTCTTGGCCTTCTTGGACTTGCCGGCCCCCGACTGAAAGTCATGCCAGCTATTAACGCGGCTCTGGCGCGACTCCTCGAAGTTCTGCTGCCACTCTCGGTCCGCCTTGACTCGCTCCTCTTCCTCGATCTCCGTTTCGCGCTTCCGCTTGCGCTCCTCTTGGTCGCGCTGATCGAGCTTTTGCCGACGGCGCTCCATATCCGCGAACAGCTTCATGACCATCACGTAGATGGCGTGTTTGTATTTGGTGGGATCGTCTTCGGGTATTGGCTCAGTTGGCCGTCCCTCTTTTTTAAGCTTTTTTCGCTTTTCTGCAATCTAGAAAGGAAAAAAATGTTATATTGTATGCTTTTTTATAAGAGAAAACTAAAAAACTAGACTTTTATTTATTCTGATGCATGCCATTAATCCATCTAGCTTTACACAGCACCAATCTAAGCATACATAGTTCGATTTCTATTTTTATACCTTTGTAGGGGGAGACATATCCGACTCAAAGAAGCAAATATATTCTTCATCACAATCTGTCTATTATTACTGTTTCAAAATACTTGGATGCTTATACCTTGTGTCTTGTGGTGATAATTTCTAACAATTTAAGATTAATTAAATTATTAATTTTGTATAAAGGATTTAGTTCTTAAGGACTTTTTTTAAATATCTTGAAAAAGACAATTTTAAAAAACAATTTTTTGACCAATAAATCCTCCTTTTCTGCTTAAAATTAAGTTTATTAATTTTTTTACGGAAATAGAATACAAATCTAGTAACCTCCCCCACAGAGAGTTACATATCTCCTCAATACTACTATATGGAGTTCTTTAACGAGGATGTTTTTTGCATGCCGGCGGACTACAGTTTCTTTAGGATTTAGGACTCACCATTTGATCCGTTCGCCCCTTCGCCTCCTCGTACACCTCCAGACACCTCTTGCGTGTGAGTTCGTTCTCCAGGATTTTCCAGGAACGCGACACAATATCGAATGCCATTTGAGCGCGCTCCTGGTTGTCGGGGTTTTTATCTGGATGGACGAGGATCGATAAGGTGCGGTAGCGCTTTTTTATGTCCGCCACCTCGACCTCGGGCTCGATTTGGAGCACCTCAAACGGATTGAGATTGAAGTACGTTGAACCTGGACGAAGTAAACGATCAATTTGTTGAGAAGGAGTTAAAACTGAATCACGTTTTTCAATTTCTTTCACCTGCAATATAGGCACAAAATCGTTTACTCAAGTGTAAATAATAATAATAGTTTAGTTTAGTTAGAGCGGTTCCAAATGGGAGGAGCCAGACTCGGACCCAGTCTAAAACTAAGCCTGAGGTACCGCCCGCCACACTTACTTCTGAATAAAAGTCCTCGAATGTCTCATGGGAAGTTCCCGGCTGGTCTCTAGTCGATGAAGAGGACATGCTGCGACAATAGCAACGCTTTTGCGTTTTCTTTTCCCTACCAACAATTTTTGATAAAAATGCAAGGTCTGTACCAGAGCAGTGTTGGAAAGTGCCGTTATGGGGTCAAAAGTTTGACCGTGGCAGACTTGTCCTGAAATACCATTACGCTAGTGACTCAAACTAAATCCGTTATCCCAAAAATAAATATTAATGTTATAACTAAAAACACTATAAAAGATCACTTCTTTGAGTGTTATTAATCACTACTTTGATATAATATCAAAAGTGTAAGATGATGTAAGATTTTACTAAAAATACGTCTACCTGTTTACACTTGAAGCTTGTAAAAAAGTAATAAGTGTTTTTAAAAGCATAATAAATGATATTTTGACTTGGAAACGTAATATACAAAATATTAAATTTAAAATCTTATTTTTTAAGATAATATACTTATTCTTATTTGTAACCGTTATAAAGAAAGAATTCTTTTAATATTGTTAGCTTTGTGAATTTTCACGAATCCCCCTATCTTTAGACTTCTGGTGTTGTAAAATGTCACTGCAGTAAGCACCGGCACATGTTATTCTTATCAAAGATTCCACTTGTTAAAACATTTAAGCAACATAAATAAATGCTCCCCCAACTACAACGTTTAGGATTGCTTGTTAGTCGCCGTATTCTGGAAACTCAGTGTTCTGCCCTTCGCAATTCAACAGGAAGGATGAGCAGCAACCAGAGTGTTTGTGGTTTAGACACGGATATCGTGTGGATGGATCTAGAGATGACCGGGTTAAATATAGAAGAAGACAAAATCCTGGAGGTGGCCTGCATCATCACGGACAAGGACTTGAACTTAAAGTCTGAGGGTCCCTGCTTCGCTATTAACCATCCTCAGGAGGTCTACGACAACATGAACGAGTGGTGCATGAAGCACCACTACGAATCTGGGCTGGTAGATCGCTGCAAGAGCTCGGACGTGAAGCCCGAACAGGCCTCCGATCTGGTGCTGTCCTATCTCGAGAGGAGCATCCCCAAGCGCGTTTGCCCCCTCGCCGGCAACTCTGTCTACATGGATCGACTATTCATCAGGAGATTTATGCCATCGGTGGATGAGTATCTGCATTACCGCATCGTGGATGTGTCCACCATCAAGGAGTTGGCCAAGCGGTGGCGTCCCGACGTGGAGAAGGCTGCTCCCAAGAAGACATTCGCCCATCGCAGCCTAGATGACATTCTCGAGAGCGTCAGCGAGCTCAAGTATTACAAAGCCAACTTCTTTAAGTAAATTATCGCAAGAATCTAAGACTTACGTAAAGATTGCAATCTCTTTTTGGTTACATAGACCAATCCCGTTGTAGTAAATAATTGCAGTTTTATTTAGCCTTTCTTAGTAAATTCAGATGTATGTAAAATCATATCTGAAATACTACAGAAATGCTATATGGACTGCTGGGTACTTCAGAAAATGGTATAAATAAAGAACTCGAAAAGTATCTTTATGACCACGGGCTCTTATCTAATCCGTATGAACATGCAGTTCGCTTTGCTTATTCACTTTTTATAAAAGCTGCTCACTATACAGTTGGCAAAATGAGCACGGACATAGTTTGGATAGATATGGACAACTCTGGCTCTGACCCCGAAACGGATTTAATACTAAGCTTTGCCTGTTTCATCACGGACAAGGATGCCAATATTAGGTCCGTGGGACCCTATTTCGCTATCAACCATCCGGAAGAGAAATACCCTGAACCGAGAAGTTATCAAATGGAGGTCGCTCACGAACTCGGACTGTTGGACCGCTGCAGAAATTCGAGTATCAAACCTGAGCAGGCCGAGGATCTGGTGCTAAACTATCTCAAGAACAATGTTCCACGGAAGGCCTGTCCTATAGCTGGCCCATTTATCCATGTTGACAGAGACTTTATCAAAAAGCACATGCCCTCTGTGGATGGCTATCTGAACCATGACTTTGTGCATCTGATAGAGCGTTATTATCCAACTGCACTGCCGAGGACGGTGACCGTACACCGCTGCCGGGACTCCCTCCTTTATCATATTAATGAGTACAATTTTTGCATTCTAGCATTAAAAAAAGAAATTTCCCAAAGCTTCAGTTGCCATGATTCTGTTCTTCAATGAAAAAGGTTTGTCAGATTTGTTATTGGACTTATATTACTGGCAAATGCATTTTGTAAATAAAATAAAATCGTTTAGTGAATTGTGCGTATATGTACGGAGAAACAAAACTCTATCATAAGAAATAAGAATACGATAGCAATAAAAAATTCAATGCTAGTAGACGCCGTTGATGTTATTGTGGGTGGCTGAGTAATGATTCTGCTCCTGCCGTCTCCGCGAGGAACTGTGATTGGAATGGGCGCTGTCGCTGCCCGTCACCTTCTCGGCTTCCATGCGTCCGGATAAGAAGCTTGCCACACGTTCCTACCGTAAATATTTTGGATGATCTTCCAGTTTATTTGAATCGGTTATGATATCCTTACCAGGTAGGTGTTAGTCAGGCCCTGCAGACTGCCGTAGAACGCCAGCATGCGCTTGAATAGAGACTCAGCTTCCTCCTTGGACAGAGTCTTCATCTTGTCCAGCCGGGATATTGTGATTATGCGGTTGTTGATATATATGATTTGGTGGGCCACCTCTGTGGTCGTGTGCGCCAGGTTTCTGTCAGGATAAGGTACGGCTTAGTTTGAAAAGTTATGGTTTTGTTTTATACTAAACTGACCTGGGTATATTGGCTGCCACATGAGCGCTAAAATTCACCAGATGCACCACTCGCCTGACCGATTCGCGGGTCAGGAGCACTATCAACTGCTCCAAAGTGGCGGGCCTTGCCTGATTCTCGGGCTCATCAGCACTGAGATAAATCCACAGTTCTTTGGCCTTCTGAACGGCCTGCTTGGGATCGGTGGCAATCTGTAGAAAAAATTTGAATTGTGATACCATTAGTATATAAAGGCTTAATCACAAATTAATATTTAAGAAGCATTATTTATCTGAAATATCTAATATAACTTACATACAATTTAAACTTTTTTCTGGTTTTACTATGAATTTCCAGTCTTTTTTTTGAGATAATATTAGGAAATTGAACTTTTTAATTATTTTATTTCTTTTTATTGTAAAAAAATGTAAAAATGTTTTTCATATGATAATATGGTTTGCTGCCTTGCGAAAACAGAGCCGTAACTACATATTTTTTAGCCTATTTAAATTAATATGGTTCTAATCATTAAAAATCACCTGTATCGCAGATAAAAAATTAAATATTTCCGGGATTCTTTGGATTTAAAGATCAAGCGCGAATTCTTTAGTTCAAGATAATAAGCCCTGATAAGCTTAAATCATATAGGTATTTTTCTACCCATATACGTATTTTTCTAAATGACTAGTTCTTATCAATTTGCAATTTATACTGACCAGCTCTGCCGCATAGATGAGCACATGGATGGCCTCTTTGCTCTGTTTCTTCAGGGCCCGGGCCTCAGCAATGGTTCTTTGGGTGAGGCGACGCTTCAACTTGCGGGAGAAGCGTTGACCGTGATGGATCGCCTTGAGGGCGCCCCGTTCGTCCGGTACAGCCTCGTTATCATCCTCCTGCGGGGCTGCAAAGCGGATATTCGGAATTTGTGAGTTCGCCCATCTCCATGCGAATTTGATTTTTGTGTTTTTGTGTAACCGCGGGAGCGTATTTCGGCGGATCCCGACCAAGGCTTATCACGACTTTCTCTAGCTGCGGATTCGAATGAATTCGCAGTTCCCAAGTGATAACCTCCCCGACGACGTCGCCATTTAAAAATAAACTATGAGTGCACCTTAGGGTGAATCGATTTGGCTGAAGGCTGATTTTCAAAATGATTTAGCTTTTGTTCGATTTCAATTAAAAAATATATCTTTTTCTCATTTTGAGTATTGACTCATCATTGTACAAAAAATGGAAATTTTAGGTTTTTGAAAATTGTTTAGGTTTAAGTTTAATTAAGTGTAAAAAAATAAAAATTGTGTTAATATTTTAAAAATATTATTTTTCATACTAACTTTTTTGGCCAAACATTCGTGTCAAGTGCAGTCGAATTGACGAAGTATGACCATCCAGGCTCAAAAGCAATTTTTGAACTACAATAATTTTGAATAATATAGAATTAAACAAATAGAGAATAGAAGATGGAATATATTTTGGAGATTGCACTATTTTTAAAGAATATTCTAATCATAGCTAAAGTTTTTTTTTGAGAAATGATGACCCAGACTTTAGAAAATCATAATTTGTTGTCTAAAATTTGGACCCACCCTATTCACCTGTTTCTCATTAAGGTAACCCAAGGACTCACCGTCTGTTTGATCCTGTTCCGTGCTGATGGGCACCAGATACTTGTCTACAAACTTGTCGCCGGCTGTGAAGGCGCCATCTAGGCGCTCGGCGGCATAGGTGGTCAGTGGGCTTTCCAGCACCGCGTTCCCAATCTGCTTGACGGAGTCGGCGCGCTTCAGGACCGGACGCACCAGATGATCCGACATGTACTCCTTGGTGTTCCAGTACATCTTCAAGCAGAGAATGATGCCCTTTTGTCAGCGAATGGGGGACAGTGGCCGGGGACGTTTACTTACCATTTCGGGCGGCAGGTAAACCAGTGGGATGCGCTGCTCCAGGATGTCCAGGCTTTTGCACATCACGTTATCCAGGCGTCGAATGGAGGGCTCGAAAAGCTTGACCGCCGGCTGGACGGTGTCATAGGCCGCGGAGATGGTGGCCTCGGCGGTCTCAAAGTACCAGGAGAAGAGCTTATTGTTGTTCTTGACCTTGTCGTAGATGTTCTCCACTCGCTTCACGCTGGATTCCACCAGGGGAATGGAGCCGAGGCGATCGATGGCCTCCAGATGGAGTCCACTGCCGCTGGTTGCAGTTGCTAATTGGTATTGAAGGGATCGGAAAGTTAGAGGAACAACCTTCCCAGGCAGCGCGTGTCACTAACCCATTTGTGTGGATTTACTGGAGAATCGAAATCGGATCGCTGTGAACTGTTGCTGGCACCGGCTGAATCGATACTGGCAGGCCTCCGATCGAGCTGCTCCCATATAGACTTGGTCCCGAATCGGGCAGTCTGATCATGCTCGGAACTCGGAGCTGACCCCGGCTGATAAGGCGCGGATGGAGGCACAAGCACTAACACCATGCACCTAGTCACTTAGCCGGACTTATCAGCAGACACGCCATTCCCACTGGTATGGGGCTCCAAAGTTCAAAACGGACTATATAAGCAGCTTAGGAACTCCGTGCATGTGAATCACATTCCAATTGTATCTGGCCAGAGATCATAATCGCACCACCAATCACCCGATTAGCTGCACCACTTGATTTTCACAACTGTGTGCTATTTAGGAATAGGTGACGAGAAGGTCCAAACTGCAGTCGGCTTAATAATTGCGGGGGCGTTCGTGTAAAGGTCGATGTGCTCATTTCTGTCGTCCCAGACAGCGTTAACCCTCTAATACCAATGAGTGCCCAATCAATTTTTTAAATAATAGTAAAACCTACAATGCTTCAAAATTATCAAACCAAAAAAAAAACTTTTGAATTTCTATAATGAAACGTTTGAGCTTGATTTTAATTAAATACTATAATTGAAAACTAAGGCTTTCATATTATACATTGTAATATTTCCGATTAGATTAAATTACACTTTTTCACCATACAACAAATAAACACCAATCACATCATATTTACATAATTCTTAATCTTCTAAGAAATTTAAATATCAGTCGATTACATCAACTTTCTTAATTATTTATAAAATCATGTCGGAGGATTAATGTTTTACAGCTCTTTGTTGTCTGGTTTTCCGTCGTAAAGATGCTAGAGCAAGACTAAAATACTAATAATGAAGGCAAAACAAATTTTTGTTGGTTGAATGAACTTTTACAGTTATTTTTCTTATAAAATTATGGTGCGCTCCGTGCACAAAATATGTACTGAAAAAGACTAATCAATACATATAAAAATAAGTAAAAGTCATTGTTATTATCGTTAATTTTTCGTTAAATTTATCCAACAATGATGGACTAGATTATTCAAACTGTAAAAATTGGAAATTTGTAGGAAAAGCACGACTGCCGTTCCATATATGATAGCTTGCTTTTTCCTAAATGGCAACTATTTCCTTCTGGGAATTAAAAAGATTCATACAAAATTGGACGGCTGTATCGTACATAAATAAGCCAGGACCAGAAAATATATTGATTTATAATTTGGTAAAGTTTTTAATAAGTTGTCTTTTATAAATAGTTTTCCTTATTATTCATAGTTTTAAATTCAAAAAATAACTTATTGTATATATTTAATCGATAAATACAAATCCGAGATGGGTATCAGTATTGCAAGTTGGTTCTTTACTAGTGTTGTCAGTGTTGGACAAGTCGGCTTGGCTATTGGTAACTTGTAGAGCTGCAAAAACATCGATGGTGTCAATATAGCAATATAGTAGGGGCATTCCTTTACAAAATGTTTCTAAAAAATAGTGAAATTATACCAATATTTTAATGTTTCGGTTGAAAACAGGAGAAAATTATTAACTATTCAATTTTTCGTATCCAAAATGTGCGTACCTTCTTAATTGTTCGAACTTCAAATGATTGATATATTTTCGTGATATTATGAAAAATATCGAAGACGGTCACCTGCGGCCTGTCATCGATATTATCTATAGTACCATCGATTTTTTTGCAGCTCTAGTAACTTGTGTTTGTTGCGTCTTTTGTAATTGTTTAAGAGTAAAACCGCTTTTAATTACTTTTATAAAGTAGTAAAACACTAAAAACTATGTTTAGCTGTTAAGCGTAAAGATACCAAACTCACAATGCATTATTACTTGGGCGCAATCTGCCTGGCGGGTTTCCTGGGCTTAGGTCAGTGATTTGATTTCCAAGCCACACCCAAGGCTTCAAGTGAATCATGGGAATTGGCCATCCGAAATTCATGTTTGTTTATTTCCAGCTCTCGGCCAGTACAATCAAATACAGCGGGACAACTGCATCATACCGAAGATCTTGCAGGGATCGTGGTTCTCCTGGGAAACAGGCCTGCCCACACTGACGGTGATCGACGCCACCTCGATGTCGAGCAGGGGCCAATGCATCAACCTCTTGAGCCTTAGGGCTGACGAGTACTCATTCGTCTTCAAGGAGCGCTCCAAAAACTGCTACCACTGCGTCCGCGCCATCATCCGCACCCTGAACGTGTTCGAGAAGTTTGAGGGCCCGTGCCTGGGCATACCCGATGGCCAGGAGCCCACCGTTGAGTATGTGTGTCGCGGGATCAAGGACGACCAGCAGCTAATCACGCTCTTCAATGAGAACTTCGTGCCCATCAACTGCCGCTCCTCGCTGGAGGGGGTATGGCACTTCACCTACCAGGTGAGTTCGACAACGTAAAGCCTTATAATTTAGCTAGGACTGAAACTAGGACATTCCTTGTTTTTGAATCACTGGTGTGTTTTTATAACTTTTAGTACTGTAGGCTTAAATCTTGGTGTTTGCTCTTTTATTTTTGACCAAAACATGTATCCTAAGTTAGCGCACAGCGTGTGCCCAAACAAATTTTTGAGAGGGCTGAAATTCTGGTCAAGCAATATATTGGTCTTTGGTTAAACATACCAAATGATGAATCCTGTGTTATTTGTTTAATATATTAAATTGAAACCAAAAAAAATCTTGGTATTAGCTACCAGTTGCAAAACAATTGACTTAGTCCCGAAATTTGTGTTTTTGTAGAACCGTTTCCGCTTCACTGGCGTGTGCGACAAGCCGGATGCTCGCATTCAGTCCTGTCAAACAGCGGGCACCCAGTTCCTCATCCAGAACCAAAAGTTCAACGTTACCTACCAGCAGTGCGAGGGCATGGAGGGTACATTCACCGGTACTGTGGAGTTTAGCTGTCTGGGCGATTGGTTTGTGGGCAAGAACCATTACTTTGCGGTTGCCAATACAAAGGAGTCGCGTAAGGACGAGAAGTACCGATGCTTCCTTAAGAATCGTGACGACGATCTGTACGTGGGTGTTTCCATTACGGCCGAGTGCAACACCCTGAAAACGCCAGAAACCTCGCCTGAGCGTCTTAAGCTTACGCCTGTAAAGGCGGAATTCGTGGAACCCGGCTGCACGCTGCCCCAAAACTTCAGCGGCGAATGGGTGAACACGGCTAACATCGACGCTGATGTCTCGATCAGTGAGACGCACATCAACGAGACCTATTACCCGGACAAGGCCCGCTACCGTAAGACAATCTATGTGTGCCGGGAGCGTCGTGGCAATCGTGTTATGATGGCTCGCCTGACAGTCGATGGATGCCAAAAGGATTACGTGTGCTTTGATTTTATGCCCCGTCATCACAACATTATTCGCTACCGCAAGGGTTTGGCCGTGATCAAGGACGATTTCAGCACGGTCTGCTCGTGGGTTCAGTTTCCCAATTCTGAGGCCTGGAAATATGACCTCTTTTTGGCCCGGAATCCAGTTCCCGTTCGGTGCCCCGTTGCGGGTAAATTCAACTTTACTCAAAGAGGAGAACATCCCTTCAGAACGAGGTTTGTAATGCCCTTTATTTTCAATAAAAGCAAATATTTTACTTTACCATATCTCTTTCAGGATTCTTGGTGGTGTCACTCTAAGTCCCCGTCCTGATATTCATTGCAAGCAGAACATCTCAGATTTGTCGGTGTGTGATACTGATCAAAAGGAACTGGCGGTGGATGAAAACTATTGCCTGTCCGTGGATCACTTGGGTCGACCTGTTGATATCTACAGTGATCCAGATTATCGCATGAAGTGCATTGGCTTCTGGAAGGAGAATCTAAAGTCCTACCTAATTACCTATGATGATTTAGATCCACTGTCTAAGTACCGCTGTTGGGTCTACCAACGTGCCGATCTCAACCGCGTCCTCATGTCGCAGGCTGTGGGAGCCTTCTGCAAACTGGAGCAGGACGTGACCTCGTGGAATCACTCGGAGGGCGCTGCGGTGGCTATCGATGCCGTGGAGTACGAGCGAGAACGCGACGACTGTCCTATGTACTTCGATGATGGATTGAACCCGTGGAAGCCATCAGACGCCTTTAACATGGTCTTCGATTGGGATTTTTACCGAGCAGGAGCAGCGACGCTCGATTTACAACTGACTGGAGCTATTATCACGACTTGCGCCCTGGTCATTAGATTAGTGACTTATTAAGATCAAAGCATTTTTTAATTATTCCGTCCAATTCCATCCAACGAAATTTACAAATTTACAGAAATATGTAGTGACTTAGGATTAATTGCGTGCCTTATATTGTAAACTTTCGAATGTATCAAGCAAATTTTTAAATTAATAAAAAAATTAAATCACAATTATAAGTGAACAATAAAATTTTAAAACATCTAAAAGTAAATTGTAATTTTTTTGTAATTCAATAGATAAAATATTTTATTATTATGAAGTTTTGAACTCAATTAAAAACGTTTTTCGACTTCCATGCAGTGGTAATATTTCAGACGGGACTGTATATCGATAACAGTGATGAATCGAAAACAGCAGGCAGCTCTAAGTCCAGTGCTGTGTAATTTCATAGTCAAATCGGCAAAAACGTCTCACGGAGCAATATAATTTTTATTTTGAGCTGAAAATTCTCAATTTTTACACATCCCAAAATGTCCCTCTCGATGGTCCTGCGTGGCGCTGTCCGTTGCAATGGTAAGGACCTCCGGGCTAATCAATAACCCGAATTTAAGCCGTAAAACAGCTATTATTATATAACCAAACCGTTTGTTGGTATCCGCTTTTAGCCGCAAATCTCGCCAAGTCGGCTCGCATCACACCCCTGAAGAGCTACTCCACTTTGGTGGCTAATGTTCAGCGCCGGACCCTGGTCCAGCCCCTGGCTTTGGCCAAGATTGCTACAGTATGTGTTTGAAAATGGTAATCCAGAGGGGCACAAAGCTAATGCCAATCCCCACCTGCTTTTGCAGCCTGTTGTACGCCGTGAGATCTCCGTGAGTGCGCCGCGCATGGCATCCGCCGAATCGAGTCACACTCTGCTATGGACCGTCGAGCGCATTGTGTCCGCCGGCCTGCTGGCTGTCATCCCAGCTGCCTTCATCGCCCCATCCCAGGTATTGGACGCCCTCCTGGCCATCTCCGTCGTCATCCACACCCACTGGTAAGTATCTACCCATCCATATAAATTGAATACATATTGCGTTCTAGGTTTAAGACTTTTCTTACTAGAAAGTTTATACTCTATACCCATGAAACAATATAACAATATTATAAGAGAAAGGTATTTTTGCGGCTAGCACGAACTGAATTAAAGAGTATACAAACTATATTGTGCTTTGATGTAAAACAAGGAAAATGTGTATTATCAAATTATCAAAAATTCAAACTTTTTATACATTTGAAAAAATCTTTAATATAATATATAATTTAATATTTATATATAAGTAAAAATCAAGAAATACTTTTATTATATTTTCTGTTTTTTTTTTTACATTTTCTACTTCTATCTAATTTTCTTGTTTTTAAACTTACAGGGGCGTTGAAGCCATGGTTGTGGACTACATGCGGCCCTCTGTCGTGGGCAACGTCCTGCCCAAAGTGGCCCACATTGCACTGATCATCATATCAGTGGCCACGCTGGGCGGTCTCTTCTACTTTATTCAGAACGACGTGGGTCTGGCCAATGGCATTAAACGCTTCTGGGCCATCAAGGGCAAGGATGCCGAGAAGAAGGCTTAAAAGTCGAGAGCAACCAGTTGACGAACCACGAAACACCAGTTATTTATTCATAGTTTCGCGATAAGCAGTAAATAAACAATTGTAAAAAGTAACAAATGCACAGTGTTCGTTTGTAGAAAATTGTATATTCAACAAGAAAATCAGCACTAAAATAGTTCGGTAACAGGCACCATCTTTGTTACGTATGGTAATCTACTGTAAACAATAAATTTTGGCTATTGTCCGATTTTGGTCATGACTTGGCCTGCACATTGTTTGTGTAGAATAATCGGAGGGCATCCCATTGTTTGGTGTGCAGCAGAATGTGAGGCCGACACTGGCGCATGTGGTCCACCGCCTGGTCCGGATTCCAGCCGTTCTTCTGTAAAGTAAACAAGTCATGAGCTGTTGGAAATCTTTTTCATGGCTAAGATAAACCCACCATCATTAAGTAACAGCCCACTAAAGTGGCACTGCGCGTTCTGCCCGCCTTGCAGTGAACATAAACGGAACCTACATTCTCCGGCAATCGAGAGGAACTCAGACCGCCAATCCTCTGCTGAAGGGGCAGGAACTTGTTCATGAACTCCACGCCGCGAAATAGCTTCTCCTGGTTGGGCGACTCAAAGATGTCCGTGGTGGCTAGCTGCAGGAACTCGATGCCCAGCTTGCTCCACTTCTCCGTGTTGTTGGAGAAGGCGGTTAGCTCGTAGTCCTCGTTCATCGACACCACCGCCTTCATATTTTCCTTTGCAATCAACTGCGGGTTTAAGCACGAATTTAGAGGGATTCCTGATGCTGCTACTAACTACTAATCCTTGCTACTTACGTCATTGGCCTGGCTGCGGAAGGGCAGGGCTCCCAGTATCACATGCTCGTCGATGCGATCGTACCAGTTTCTAGCCGAGGCCTTCTCCATCAGGACATTGTACAGCAGGGTGGGGTAAAAGGACACGCGTGCGAACATGGCGGCCTAGAATCACAGGTGATCGCAGAAGGATCGGGGTGCAGGTGACAGGTGAGTATTTTGGTCAGAGGAGCAAACGCAACAGCTGTAACTTTCACCAGCGTTAGCGGTCGAGCTTTAATAGTGATTCGCTGTGCGACTGACTCAAACGAAACGCTGCTCGGAACTGGTTTCGGATTTGGGCTGGCGTTTGGGTTTTGGGCCTAGGTGTCTGGCACGCAGGTCAATACTTACACTCATCTCCATGCCGGCTGCTCACTGGCTGACTGGCGGGATGGATCGAGACAAAAGTGAGTGATTCACGGACCGCAGACCTTCCCCGTATTCTAATTAGTCCAGCTGGGAATTATCACCTCCGATCGCACGTTAACAGCTTCAAATCCAATTCGATTCACTTCTGTTGGATCTGCGCATTCCTTTGCATAACGAAACAACAGCCGGAAAATGCACAGGCGTAGCTGGGGGAACAGGAAGCCTTTGCTTAAAACTTCCCTAAAAAGGGGGTTGTTTGATCGCAGGTGGCTGGGAAAAAAGTGGAAAGATTATATTTTTATTTGGTTACTGACCCATTCTATAACATTTATTATAAAAAAACCATTCGAAAATAAATTTCATAAATCTTAAGTATTCTATTTCGGTTATTTTTATTTAAAAATATTTCGAACATTCATAAAAAATTTATGAAAGGTATTGACGAATTTTATTTTCTAAACGATAAATACTTGTGCAAAAAATATTCCCCTTTATAATATTAATAGGCTCGATAATAGCTTTGAATGATCGATTATGTGATATGTTAAAATGTTTCGGGATTTTTTATTAAGGTGCTTCATTTAAGTTAAAACATAACACATATTTATATAGCTTAAAAAGTTTCAAAAACAACACTTATTTTATATTTTTTTTTTATATTTACTTGTTGTAGTAGTAGCTCTTCTCTATATAAATCATAACACAAGCGTTTTTCTATTAATAAAACATTTTTCCAGAGTTGTTATACATATTTTCCTTTTGACCCCTCCTTAAGTTTTTCTCGCCCCGTCCTTGGACACGTCTGTTTTCGGGCGACGCTTCGCAACACTGGCCTAATAAACCTCGGCCCGTTCGCAGCACTATAAACATTGCAACAAAAAAGATTAAAAAAGAATCTTACGTGTGAATAATTAAGAAAAGAGAGCCAGGTCATTTCAACCACCAACCGCAGCTGGCTAAAATGAGCCAGCGATAAGCCGAACGAGCGCACCGAGAAAATCAATCGATCTTTCCGCTGGCGCTGCGTCCCCAGCAAGAAGTAAATAACACAACACGTCAGAAGTGGAAAGGCAGCAGATAGACGGGACTCGAAGATCAAAATTATAGGTGCAAATCCATCAGCAATCACGCCATCCCCCGCCCCCGACCACGTACATAGCTGAAGATGAAGGGCAACAGTTGGATGTGCCTGCTGGCGCTGCTCCTCGCCTGGCAGCTGCGGGCGGAGGAGCTTCAAGGGCCCAACACTGAAGCCGCTGGCAGCAGTACGGGCACGGGCACGGGAACCGGAACGGGTACGGGCTTGGGGACAGGCACAGGCACAGCCACTCCGACTATGCCCAATGAACCCTCCACCCAGGCAGAGGCGGAAGAGGTGACCACGGCCGAGTCGGAGTCACGGGCTCCGGCGGAGAGCAGCGAACGAAAAGCGGCCAAGCCCAAGGACTCCACGGTGTTTCCTTCCCGCACCAAGGTCATGCACGCTGCCCTGCTCGAACGCCTCTGGAACGATAGCCTGTTGAGACAGCAAAAGGTAAAGTCCGAGATCGAGCGTATTGAAGCTAAACGCCAGCCCACTGAGGTGGTGGAACTAACACCGGAGCAGATAGAAGGTATGTGGGCATTTATACACTTTCAAAACTGTTCCTGATGCTGAGACTTTCAGCTCAAACCATGTACGACAACGCTATGGACATGCTGGCCAAGCCGCGCACGGATAAGAGGGTGGCTTTCACTCTGCTCAAAAAGGCCGCCGCCTTTAATCACCTCAAGGCCAGGGCTGAACTGGCCTGGGCCGTTCTCCTGGGGCACTGGATGGAGTTTGATTTTAACCACGCCGCAGATGAGTTCGAGAGTCTGGCCAACGAAGGTGTCCCAGAGGCGCACATGGGGCTGGGATTCCTCTATTCGGCCGGAGTGGGTGGCAAGAACGTAAGCCAGCCCCTGGCCCTAATTCACTACACGCTGGCCTCCCTGGGTGACAACACCTTGGCCCAGATGGCCATGGGCTATCGTTATCTGTATGGCATCAATGTTCCGATCAGCTGTGAGAAGGCACTGATTCAGTATAAGCGAGTGGCCAAAAAGGTCGCCTCTAAGATCACATTCGCCAATGGACCGGTGGTGCATCGAGTGCGTCTGCTTGATGAATTGGAGACCCCCGGCAGCCACGAGACAGAGATTGTGGACTATTACCAGCTGCTGGCCGACAAGGGCGACGTCCAGTCCCAGGTGGGATTGGGTCAGCTATATTACCAGGGCGGCAAAGCTATCCAGCAGGATCACCAGAAGGCTTTGGAGTATTTTACACAGGCAGCTAATGCAGGCAATGCAATCGGTTTCGCATTTCTGGGCAAGCTTTATCTAGAGGGAAGCGAACAAATCAAGGCAGATAATGATACCGCATTTAAGGTGGGAATAACATTGATAACATAACTTTATTTCTGAGCTAATTTTTGTTATTTTACTTTTAGTACTTCTCGAAGGCTTCTGAAATGGGTGACCCAGTGGGACAGAGTGGATTGGGCTTAATGTATCTGAAGGGTCTTGGTGTGCCCAAGGACTCGATCAAAGCATTATCCTATTTCACGCAGGCTGCCGATCAAGGATGGGTAGATGGACAACTCCAGTTGGGCAATATGTATTTCAGTAAGTTAAAGATTCTCCTAGTCAAAAAAAGTTTAAAAGTTGTTTTTAATTCAGTTTTGATCAGATAAAAGTTATTTTCATAAAGCTAATAAATATGAATAATTCTTTTTTTTAGCTGGCAATGGCGTAAAAACAGACTATAAGCTCGCCCTCAAGTATTTCAACCTTGCCACCCAGTCAGGACATGTTTTGGCTTACTATAATCTAGGAGTAATGAACACCTATGGCATGGGTATGCTACGTTCATGTCCAGCAGCTGTGGAAGTAAGTTTAATACTGAAACACTTGCAGTGATAATAAGTTTCTAACTGGCCTTACACTTGTTACTTACAGTTCTTTAAGACCGTCTCAGAACGTGGACGCTGGAACAGCCGACTAATGCACGCCTACAGCGATTACAAGAAGAACCGCATCGACGAGGCTTACATGCAGTATTCCTTAATGGCCGAAGTGGGTTACGAGGTGGCCCAAAGTAATGCCGCCTTTTTACTTGACCGCGAGGAAGTACATGTGTTCAACGATCGGCACGAGGATCTGATTCGCGCATTCTACTATTGGAAAAGGGCAGCCGGACAGGGCTACTCGGCGGCCCAAGTCAAGCTTGGCGACTACTACTATTACGGCTGGGGTACCTCCACGGACTTCGAGACTGCAGCCGCTCTTTACAGGTCGGTTACAGATTTATTGATTGACAGATAAATAGACACTAACACAAATCCCGTAGGAAAGCCTCGGAGCAGCAATATAATGCACAGGCAATGTTTAACCTGGGCTACATGCACGAGCAAGGGCTGGGCATGAAGAAGGACTGGCACTTGGCCAAAAGATTGTATGATCTGGCTGCCGAGACCAACTCGGATGCCAAGGTACCAGTGGCCATTGCACTTTTCAAGCTGCAGATGCTGGCCAAAATTGAATCAATCAAGGAGGTGGGTGGAAATACTCTTATATGAATGCCCTTCTTTAATGCCCTTCTCCTCCAGTCACCTTACAGGTTTATCTTTTACATGGATGAGAATATAGCTGCCAATTGGGATTTGTACATGATAACCGTTTTGACTCTTCTGTTGGGCATCATAATGTACATGAGGCGACCATTCCAGCAGCCAGATCAGCCGGCACAGCAGCCAGCTGCAGATGACATTGCTGCAGCGCCAGTCAATCTGGCGCCGGTTGGAGCGGAAGCTGCAGCTGTGGGTGGAGCTCTAGACGGGGAAGCCGCAGTGGGAGCCATTACCGCTGCAGTAGTTCCTCCCCAAACTCCATCTGCTGCACCAACCTCTTCTGCGGGAACCTCCGCGGCTACTCCATCGAACAGTGATGGAGCGTCGCAAGGCGAGAGTAGCTCAACATCAACGGTGCCGGATAGCGCCAACTCACTCGATCCCACTGATTAGTCTTAGTGAATTGGTTAATCATCCCTATAGGTTAATTAGTGTGCGTGTAAATATTTATCATCTAATTTCGCCCGATTTAATATTTTTATTAATTCTAAAATCGACTTTTTTAGATATTTAAAAAATATCGTACTCAGAATGTAAATGTGTTGTACTGATAAACCAATGAATCGATCGACATTTGATATTTGTTTGTTTATTTTTAATGAAATAGCCATAAAATATAATTCGGGTTAAATTTCAGGCAAAAAAATCAATTAAAACATTAGTACGGCCCTTTTTCGCCCACGGAATATCCTTTTCAATCCGAACGAGTCGTAAAGTAGTTTGATAAACCGAAATATGTTAAATTTCAATGGTTTATTTAATGGGAGCGGACAATGTGTAGTTCAACTGCAAATTTCTAGCTTATGCGTAGTAGTTAAGATTAGCCTTCTTCTTCGCCTGTACTTCCATGATGGCGTCCATGAAATCCTCATGCGTCACCGAGCTGGCGGAGCGACGCAGGGCGATCATGCCGGCCTCGACACACACGGCCTTGCACTGGGCGCCGTTGAAATCATCCGTCGATCGGGAAAGCTCCTCAAAGTTAACATCATTGCTCACGTTCATTTTACGCGAGTGGATCTGCATAATGCGGGCACGCGCCTCCTCGTTGGGATGCGGGAACTCGATCTTACGGTCTAGACGACCAGAACGCAGCAAAGCAGGATCTAAAATGTCCACACGATTGGTAGCCGCAATAACCTTGATATCTGCGGTGGAGCTGAATCCGTCCAGCTGGTTGAGGAGCTCCAACATGGTGCGCTGCACCTCACGATCGCCGGCCTTCTCCGAATCGAAACGTTTGGTACCAATGGCATCCAGTTCGTCGATGAAAATAATAGCGGGCGCCTTTTCCTTGGCCAAAGCGAAGGCATCGCGCACCAGTTTGGCACCATCACCAATGAACATCTGCACCAGCTGCGGACCGGCCAGCTTCAGGAATGTTGACTTGGTCTGAGCGGCGCAGGCACGAGCCAGCAAAGTTTTGCCAGTTCCAGGCGGGCCGTACAAGAGAACACCTGAAAAGAATTTAGTTAATAAAAACTGTCCTTTTAAAAAACAGAGTAAGAGCCGTACCTTTGGGCGGGTGAATGCCGAGGTTTTTGAACTTCTCCTTATGCGTCATGGGCAGCACCACTGCCTCAATAAGCTCCTGGATCTGCTTGTCCAAGCCACCAATGTCGGAGTACTGCTCTGTGGGTCGCTCATCCACCTCCATGGCCTTCACGCGGGCGTCGTACTCTGCAGGAAGGGTCTCCAGGATCAAGTATGAATCCTTGTTGACGCCGACCAGATCACCAGGCTTCAGTTTCTCGGCATCCACCAGGCCAATGACGGGCAGGAAATAGGCCTGTCGCGTGGATGTTTTGATGACGGCGCACTTGCCTTTTCGCTGGTTGTCCAGCACAGTGACGGAGCCGTCATCCTCCTCCTCCTGCGGATCCACATCCAGGAGCTCTATGACATTGGACACCAGGTAGGGCAAAGTCTTGTTAACCTGTATGGGGGAAAGGGTTACGGATAAAGGCGGTTGCCGGTGGAGGTGCCTCATATTCAGCCTACCTTGATCTTCTCCGTGTTATCCTTGATCTTCTCGTTCTGTGCCTGAATCTCGTGCGTGATGCGCATCACCTCGCTCTTCATGATCTTGATCTCGTTGTCCATCAGGCGAGTCCTGCTCACAATCTCATCGGTAGGCATACGCATCACCTCCTCGCCCAGCGACTCCTCACCGTCTTCCCAAATGGATTTGTCCTCCAGAGTCTGAGCCATGTCTGACTAGTTAGCAAGCGTGCTCTTGGTGAATAATTTAACTCTTTGTTTAAATGCAATTATTGCCGATCTTTTTTGGCAAACACTCTGTCGATGACTTGTAAATTTCTTGTTTTTCAGCGGCAAGTTGGCAACACTGCAATGCAAAGGCCAGTGTTGGTCAACACCGGTTGCCTATCGATAGTTCCGATAGCCCAGCGATAACGTTTGGCAGGCTTTACAGAGAACGCTCTTTTCTGGAAAAGATTTGGCAATTTATATTTACAAATTGCTAATAGCCAAGTTTGCGATGTCGGAAAACAATGGTAAGTGTGGTATTTCAAGCTGTAGTGTTGGTTGAAACCAAGGCTGACCGAAACGAGCGGAGTTATTGGCGCTTTCGACTCCCCCCATAAGCTGACATGCGAATCTTGTTTTTTCTTGTTCCAGAAGCGTCAGTCGAAACTAACTGTTTCCGAGGTGGTTTCACTCTGAAGGCTTCGCGTTTGGGTGGAGCCGTGCTGCGTCCTGCGGTGCTGGCCAACAACAGTGGCTCCAGCAATAGTTCCACATCTCTGGCCGCCGGCGAGGACGCAGCCCTGCTGAACAATCCTTTCCTGCGCGAGGCCAAGGATGAGGAGGACGATGAGGAGGTGTCCACCGTCCCGGTGGTGGCCGAATCATCCGCCGACAAGGAGGACGACGAGGTGGACGAGCGGCCGGATCCGCTGACCAAGTTGCGCAGTAACGGCATTGAGCGCTCCAGCATGTTTGCCGCTGCCAAGAACAACATGCCCCATGTCCAATCCAGCGGCTTTGTCTTCGGCCAGAATGTGCATGAGCGTGTGGTGGCCCCCAATCCGGAGCAGGGCATCGCAGAGCCGGATACAGAGGCGGCAGGCAGCTCGGGATCGGGCTCTGCCCAGGAGGCCGCCTCCTCTTCAACCGCCGCTTCGTCGTCGTCGCAACTACTCTTCTCCAGCGTCATCCAGAACGCTGCCCAGACCACAGAGACCAGCGAGGCCGCTGCCTCCTCCTCCACCTGCAGCAGCAGCAGCAACAACAACAAGGAGTCCGCTGAGGCCAAGAGCCTCACCGATGTGGCCCGAGAGTACGAAGAGAGTCGCGCCCAGAAGCGCAAGTACGAGGAGGTGGAGACCTTCACCGGCGAAGAGGACGAGATGAACATTATCGACGTCAGCTGCAAGTTGTTCGCCTTTATCAACAGCAACTGGGAGGAACGTGGGCGCGGCAGCCTGCGCCTTAACGATGCCAAGGACAGCAGAGGCAACTCTCGCGTGGTCTTCCGCACCTCCGGTAATCTGCGCCTGCTGCTCAACACCAAAGTCTGGGCCGCCATGGTTGCGGAGCGCGCCAGCCAGAAATCACTGCGCCTCACGGCCATCGACAACTCCGGAGTCCTGAAGATCTTCCTGGCAATGGGCCGACCGGCTGACATTGCCCAGCTGCACAAGGCGCTCAGCGAGCGAATCACCAGACGCAAGCTTTCACATCCCGAGGAGTGTTCAGTGGAGGAGACGAAAAACGGCGTGGGATCCGAGGCCGCGGCTAGTTTGCAACCGGAGTCCACGACCCACGACGATGAAGATGAGGATGCTGCTCCCGGGCCATCGGGTGCCATTTCCGCAGAGGCGGATAGTTATGGGCCGAGTCCCAAGAAGGTGCTCGTCCAGCCCGACAGCAGTGCCGATGTCCGTGTGCCGCCCGTGGAGGAGGGCGGCGAGGATGCCGAGGCCGAAGCCAAGGAATCCACCGATCAGAATTAACCGCCGCTCGCTCTTGTTCTTTTTATACGATTCATACATGGAGGAAAAACACACACAACAACCACTAAATAATAAAACGAGCCGTGAATTATTATAAATTAATTATAATAATTTATTAATAATTATTATTATTAAAAGTAAAATAAATGAAGTGCTGATTTGTAAACCCGTAAGCAGCGTCTACAAAAGACATTTATCCATTACGCTTTGTGTTTATATTTTTTTGTTAAAAACGAAAACAGAAATTAAGATATTGATATCGATCGTATTCGCTCTAATTAAACGTTTTAATTTAGTCACTATACAAACCCTATGTACTACTTTTCGCTTAGGAAATACTTTTTACAAGTTCAGCACTTGCACTAGTCCTGGTCATAACTCCACTGACTGGCATCTGGAGGGGACTCCAGCGGATCTTCATTAAGTATTTAGTTATATTGGTAGAAAAAAATAGCGTTATGTCGAAACGTACAATCTAAGTGGAAGTAGCAGCAACAGTGGATACAGATCATCCCATCCTACGCTCACAGCTCCGGCTTGAAAGGATTCGCCGATCTGGAGGAGGCTGCTGTTCGGTTCCTTGGCCTGGCCAATCAGGTTATTTATCAAGCAATTTGTGAAACAGTCAACTACAAGGTAACACCTAAAGAAGTGAGTTGCAACGCCTGGCCTGCCCGGTAAATGACTATGTACAAAAGGGTAAAAGAGGCGCCCCTGGAACGCCCAATCTTAGCTGATGGTGCTGCAGCTGGATACTGTCACGTTGAGGGGGTTGTTGGCGCTGCTCACGGCGACGGAGGAGCTGCAAAAAAACGGAGAACATGTAACAATTTAAAACTTCAACTATAAGTACATATGTATGTATGTAATTGTTAAAAGGGCTAGTAAGAAGAAAACTAGAATGTCAAAAAAAGTATTGAAAGTTAAATATAAAAACTTTGTTGAGATTCAAAAATAAAATTACACGTAATGTTACACTTAAACAGTCTTGAATCATTTCAAGATAACCTTTTCGCTTGATCTATCTAGGATTTCCATGAATTTACATAGCAAAAGAAATGATTTCGTTTTCATACTTGTTATTTGAAAAGGCATAGCTACTTTAGCTCAGACCTAAAGGCCAAAGTATTTCTAACTTACCGATTGTGACGCATGTGACTCTTGACTAGATCGCTGTTGACCAGCGCCGCCATCAGGCTCAGTTCACCGGCCATGACCGTGGCGCAGACGATCTGGGCCAGCTTCTTGGCATTGTCTCCCGGCCGGGTAGCATGTGCGCCCCTTACGCCGAGCATTTCCAGACAGGCGCTCTGTCCGGGCAGCCCGGTGCCACCGCCCACAGTGCCCACCTCCAGCGAGGGCATCGTGCAGGTCATGTACAGGTCCTCGTTATTCTCCGCCCAGCACTCCATGGCAGTGGAGCAGTTGCTCGAGGTGACGTTCTGGGCGGGATCCTGCCCGGTGGCCAGGAAGACGGCGGTTACCATGTTCGCGGCATGGGCATTGTTGCCACCAATGCTGCCGGCCATGGCACTGCCGCCCATATTCTTCAGCTTGTTGCACTCTACCAGTGTCTTGGCATCCGTTTTCAGCACGGAGCGCAGCGTGGCAGCGGAAATGGTGCACTCTGTGACCACCCGCTTGCCACGTCCCTTGATCCAGTTGATGGCCGCCGGTTTCTTGTCGCAGCAGAAGTTTCCACTCAGCGAGATGATTTGCATGTCGGGAAACTGGCGCTTAATGCGGCGCAGGGCCATCTCGGCGCCCTTGGACACCATGTTCATGCCCATGGCGTCGCCTGTGATGGCCACAAAACGAATATAAAGCTGTGGTCCATCCATGGCAATGTGGCAATCCTTCAGGCGACCAAATCGTGATGTGGAATCGAACTCCGTCTTTACCAGCTGATAGTTCTCATCGCTTTCGATCCAAGATTTTGCCTCCGCTGCACGGGCAACACTGGGGAATCGTACGCACGGCGCCCGAGTCATGCCCACGTCCTCCACGACGGATCGAACACCGCGAACGGACAGAGCTTTGCATCCCCGATTCGTGGACGCAACTAACGCTCCCTCAGTGGTTGCCATGGGCACGTAGTAGGTCTCTCCGTCCAGCAGAAGGGGTCCGGCATAGCCCACTGGAATTGGCACATAGCCCAGGATGTTCTCGCAACAGGCGTTAAGCACTCGGCGATAGTCGAGGTGCTCATAGGGCAACCCATCCAGCCGACCCACCTGCATCTTGGCTCGTCCTGAGATGATCTGTCGCCGGATTCGCACTCCCCTCTCCGGGTCGTCCAGCACGGATTCGATCTTGTAGAGCGGGCAGTGGGTGCCACCTGCCTGGACAATGGACACGATTTCCTCGTCACTTAAGGAAGCGGGTCCACTGCCATCTTCAGTGGAATTCAGGATGTCCAAGCATTCCTGGAGTGGTCGTGGTGGCCTGATTGGGCCAACTAGTCGATGGCGTAGAGGCAGCAGTTCCGTCTGGGTGGAAGCATTGGCCGAGCTTTGCTCTTCAATGGTGAACAGTGGTGCACGGACTACAGCTGGAACTGCACTGATCTCCGGCTGCCTCTTTTGCGTATCCTGCTCCTCCTCAATGGGCGTGGTCTGAGAAGCCTTGGCCGCGATGGCCACTGGACCTGATTGGCGCAGCTGATCCGGCAGGGGATCGCGATTGTCGAAGCAAATGAATTTAACCACCAAGGCGATGAGAACAATGGAGATTACTATGTGATCGGCACTCATAGTTAACCACCTGGAAAAGGGCAGGAAAATTGTTAATAATTGGTTTATGAAATATAGATTCCCATCATTTAGACTCACTTGATGATGATGTCGGTGATCTCGCCCGACTCCGTGCGATTGTTGCTCACATTCAGGCTTAGCGTGGGCGAAAGCGTCTTGTCCACGGAGTCGTAGTCGCTACCGGAAAAGGCCACGCGGCTGTAGATGTGCACGGCCATGAGGCCGGTGGTCATGATCAGCTTGACGCGCTGCAGCACCGGATTGGCCTTCTGCTCCTCCTCCGTGAGTGACTTTAGAAGCAGCGAACCCTTGGCCTTCTCCCGCACCACGGACATATCAACGCCGGAGCGGGACAGGTCGAAGATCAGCGACAGGCAGGCGGGGTAGAAGGTCATGAAGACCACGTAGTTGACCAGCACCGAGAGCACGGCGAACATGCAGAGCACCTCCAGGCGCTGGACACCCGACAGCGTGCCCACGCCCACCAGCAACACCTCCACAATGGTGTCCAGGGAGATAGCCGGTCCCAGGAGCTCCAGCCCCCGGGCAATGTTCTGCGTCACCTCCGCCTGGTTGCTGCCCGAAAGGGCCAGTTGGGCCAGTCGACCCGAGTTGGAGAGGTCGATGACCAGCAGCAAGAAGAACAGGGCGTCCCTGAAAGTTGGGCGAATGCGTCAACGGTTAATTTAATTAGCATATTTACCAAACATTTTAAAGTCTAGAATTTTAGAAATACATATTTTTAAAGTTAAATGGTTTTTTAATACATTTTTGAATAACAATCTAAGAACTAAGGAAAGCAAACGAAAAATTTGTTAAAATAATTAATTCTCAAGAAACTTTAAATATTTAGGTACTAATTACTAATCAAATTAAAACATAATAAATGAACTTGCTTATATAAATTCAAACATAATTACTGAGTTTTAAAAATTATATGGAGCCATACAAGTTTGTTTTGAAAAAATGTCTAAGAATTAAGATTTAAAATAATACAACTAAGTGACAAAAATATTATTAAAGGCTTTTCTCCCAAACAAACTTAAAACTAAAATAGAAAAAAAACGTGCTTCAAGACATGTTTCAATGAAATTCCATTTTTGAATCAATTGTAAGCGTACTCACTTCAGTTCGGAAATGTCACTGCCCAGGAACTTGATGATGGCCGTCGTGAAGATGAAGCTGGAGAAGACCGTGAAGAGGCCGGCGATGCCTGAAAGAGAAGGCGCATTTGTCGGACGCATTAGTGGACGGAGGTCGAATCGTTTAGAGCGCACGTGAGAAATGCCAGGGAGCTCCGCTCGCCGACTTCAGGTTGCCGCTGTCTGCCCCACCTCTAAAATCTTGGCCAAACATTCCAGTCTTGTGTGGTTTGCGTTTTTTCCCAGCTTTTTGGGGGGCCACCAAAATAGTTCAGGGTGGGGACAGACAATGGCAGCGTTCTAACCACTTTGGTCAACACACGTGCCCCTCTCCAAACGAATCAAGGCGGCCCAGTGATGTAATGCCATCAGTACTCACCCAGCACATATTTGGATCCCAGCCGATGGAGGCTGCAGAACTGGTAGTAGCAGTAGAGCACGGCGGTGCAGCGCACGATGGTCATCAGGATGACGTCGGCGGCATTGTACTCCGCCTCCAGGCCATCGCAGGACTGGCTCCAGCCGTGGCAGGGTCTGTGCCGGCTGGACGTGGCCGATCCTCCCGCCGCCGCTGGCGGGATGGCCGCTCCACTCGCTCCAGATCCTCCAGCGGCGGCAGCTGAGGCGGTGGCCGCGCCCAGACCACTACTCGCATCCAGGGTGTTATTCTTGTCCACCGTCAGCATGCAGGCCGTGATGGTCAGCAGGGCCACGATGACCTCCCAGGGATGCGAGGCACAGAACTCGCCGTGGGCGCGAAACAAACGTCCTATCATGGCTGCGGCGCTTCCGAATCCCGTCCAGATCTGGCCAATCTTGGCTGGCTGTGGATAAAAAAAGTGTACATCCGCCTGTCAGTTAACACACTTCTCACTGGGTTTTCTCTCAATTACCGAGAGCGGTCAGCCTTTTATGTTTTTCCACCCCAAGGACATTTAAGGCCAGGATGCGGGCCAGGCCAGTCAACTTTTGTGCACTACATAATCAAGGCAAGAAAGGCAGGGGAAAAGGCAAATGCGAGTTAACTATATCAACAGGGAAAAAACATATCGATTTAACTGTTGACACATTCACAGGCCCGCAGGCTCGGGCGATAACGACGAACCCTCTTGGAAAGGAAACAGAGAAACACGTTATTACACTAAGCGGATTTGAACGGGCTGCGTGTCCTTGAGCTCTGCCCCGCCTCAATCCCAACGTTACCCCCTCCATTCTCTGTCCAGCCGATGCAAATCCATGATTGATAGTTTAAGCCGGGCCAAGTTCCAAGTTCCGCATGCCGCGGGAGTTTGCGGCTGGCTTAATTAAGCCATTGGGCAATCTCGCCGGACGATCGCTCGCCCACCACGTGCCAGGCATATAAAATCAAAGTGGCCTGCTCCAAACCATCCATCTATCCTGATGCTACTGCTACTGCCCCCCAGTTAGACAACGCGCCATAAATATTCAAAGAGTCCCGCCTCAACGCTGCGCCGGCGCACAGTAATCTTTTGAAATGACTATCTGGCGTCCATAAACAATGTTTTACATTTTGTTGTAAAAAGAGAAAGATGGAGAGAAAATAAACAAATAAATATGCTAAATAAATCAAATGCCACTTTGGCACGCCAAGAGGCGATGTCGGATTCCGGAATTTACGAGTGCCAGTACCAGCATCAAAGTGGCTGAGCATTGTGTAATCCGAAGCCTTGGGGCCATAAACCATCGCCAGCACTCAGGGATCGGGGATCCTTTTAAATGCACTGCGCACTCGCAGGAATTTGTTTCCCAACGGGATTTCAAGAGGCAATCTCATTGGGAAGACAGCAAAATGGGAAAAAACCATTATTGTAAATGGAACTTAAGAGGCTTAAATTTGTATGAATTAACATTCACTTCTCGAAATGAATTAGCCTTTGTGTTATGTTAATATTACAGAATAAAACCAAATTACAGTAAAACTAAATAAAAATTACGCATTAATCTTTATAAAAATTGTTGATCTCGCCAGATTTATTTAGTTGTTCTGTAATCTCTTAGTAAATTTTTAAAAACTCAGGTAAAACTTTTTTGTTTTAATTAAATGTTCCTTTACTCTATTTTGAAAAATTACTTGTAATGGTTTGGTTTACTGAATAAGTAACGCCTTTATTTCCAGGATAATTTGGGTAAAACTTAAAACTCCTAATTAATTTGGGTTCCTAAATGATTAATGACTTTATTTTATCCAAATTCATTCAGTTTAGACCCTTTAAATTAGCACCCATTTAAATGAACGACTTGGTTTTAAAATTTTAAAAGTATAGTTTACTGTTAGTCCGACTCAAAATTCAATATTATTTCAGATTTGCATCAAAGACATTTCAAGTAGATTTGGAATGCTTCTTAGAACATATATTATCAATTGCCCAAAAATTTCCATCAGAAAGTTCAACAGTTTCCAGCTTCATCCCCTTCTGAAGTTTTCGCTGCAGTCTGCATCTAGCTGAAAGATCCAAATTATTTTTATTGACTCGAACATGAGTGTTACATGTCGAAGGGGCAGTAGGAGCAACTGAAGCGTCCAAGCGCGATCGTTAAAAGTGCGAAGCATAAACAATTCCCTCAATATTCAAAACAAAAAAAATAATGTTTCTTTTTCTCATTGGCTGTGGCTAAAATGGAAGGCCCGCGAATGCCCGGCCATTGTTGGGGTTATTTTTGGTAGGTGTTTTATGGCGAAAATCGGAGGAGGGGTCTTCCCGTGGCCAAAGGCCAGGGCTGAGAGTGGGAGTAGATCAAGATCATGTTTGAATACATGTGTTCAGCACAGAAATCGAGTATATCTTTATATTTGTTTGTCTTAGCAAAAATAGTGAGGGGATTTTAAGTAAGGGCCAATTCCGTGGAAGAGTCTCCACTTACTGCGAAAAAATTGTGAACGAGCACGTCCATAAAAATAAATGAAATATTCAAATATTGTCCCATGTGTGACAATTCTGGAATTTGTTTTTATTTATTTTTTTTTTTGGAAATACATAAGAAAGATGAGGCAATTGGTCCAGAATTATGGACAAATTTAAAAGGATTTGAATTTGTAGTCTTGAACGACGTTTTTTTATTTTTAGGTCTGGTTTTTTGAATATTTTTTATAAAAACTAATACTATCTTATTTTCCTGTTAAATGTGTTGACCCCACTTGTATGCATTTAAGACATTTTCCTGTTTTTCTGGTCCAATTTTCTCCAATTTCCTGCTTCGAACCTCATTGAGCACAATTGAACAGATGATAGGTGCGGAGCCGAACCGAGTAAAATGGAATTCGCACTAGAACAAAGTCCCTCAGCAAATGTTTTTACTCCCGTTGCGGTTGTTTGCTATCAAAAGTCCATCAAATAAGTGTGAAAAACAACACAGGAACCAAGTGGAGTGGGTCCCATTGACGTAAATTCAGAGTTGGAATTGCCAAAGCCCAAAGAGAAATTAGACAAATTTTTCATTTTTATTCAAATGTTTATTTTCGGTTTGTGTTTACAACAGAAGTAGCGGGCAACAACAATTAACGAGGGCGCCGCTAATATCTGTTGAATGGCGAAATGTCTAAATCCGGAGAAATAGAAGAAAACTGTTTTGGGGCAAGGACGGAGGGCCAAGGGGCGGCAGACCTTTCCATTTGGCAACAAACGCTCCGGCGTGCGTGAGGACGCAAAAGTATCTGTGGGGCTGCATTGTTTTGCATACTTTTTCGTTTACATTTGAAAGCACTCGCCGAACGGATGTTGCGGCCGACCTCAACCTTATGGCCACACAACACAATTGTGGGGGAAGAGATTTGAGCAGGGGAATAACTACTAAAATAAATACTCGTATTCCAATGCGACAAGAAAACTTAGACGATTCAACAGTGAGTAAAGGAAACCGACAAGTAAATATATACCAAATATCCACTAATGCTCAAACAAAGACAGACTTTGCACGAAATTTAACATACATTTGTAAAACCATTTATTTTTGAAGTAAATATTCAAAAGCCAACCTTTTTAACTTTTTATGACGCGGGATGACATAATTTCTAATCTAGTGTAATCAAATTAAGTACACTGGTGTTATAATTCTTTTAAAATAAATAATCTTACCCATTTCAATGGAATTTCGGTTCTAATCTAATATAAGCAAAGTAAGGTAAGTAAGATTTAAAAATACATGTTGATGTGTGTTCAAAAAACAAAAAATTAAAAAAAACTTTTCCTGTTAAAGTAAATTTCATGCCATTCAATAATATACAATTTTGGTTTCAGATTAATCTAATGCTTTGAAAGTGGATATTTTGAAAGTAAACATTGTTGGTCCATATTTGCTTTTTTTGGCTATTTTTTATAATAATAACTTTATTCGTTTTTCAAGTGCGATAATGTTTTATAATAAGTAGCGAGAAAGGCAATACCCTGAGAGGAACTCTACAGAGACTCAAACAAGAAATCGGGGCAAAACCCAAGTGCCATTGTTGCTGTCCCCTGTTGATTGGGGACCTAATAAAACCAAAATTCTGCGAAAACATCGAGAGACGCGTGCAGCATTTGCATTTCCCAAATTGAACAGGCCGCCACTTTACCAATCCCAATTAATATGCCCAATGGGTGTGCGTTCAATTGTCGGGCTACCCAGAAATCAGAAGACAGGGAGATCGCGATGCGTCATTATCTGTCTTCGTCTGCTTTTTTGGGGAGTGGGTGAATGGGTTTTCCCGGAATCTTTGGCATACAGCATGTTTATTTATGGCCACGGAAATTTTCCATATAATTATACCCGTTACTCGTAGAGTAAAAGGGTATACTATATTCGTGCAAAAGTATGTAACAGGTAGAAGGAAGCGTTTCCGACCCTATAAAGTATATATATTCTTGTTCAGGATCACTAGCCGAGTCGATCTAGCCATGTCCGTCTGTCCGTCTGTCCGTCTGTCCGTCTGTCCGTCTGTCTGTCCGTATGAACGCTGAGATCTCGGAAACTATAAAAGCTAGAAGATTGGCATTTTGCATGTAGATTTTAGGAGTTCCTACGCAGCGCAAGTTTGTTTCAAAATGGTGCCACGCCCCCTCTGACGCCCACAAGCCACAAGCTGTGGCCACAGTTTTGATGCTATTATGAAAAATTTTTTTGATATGTATTTGTTTCGTCAATACCTATCGATTGGCCAAATAAAAGTTTGCCACGCCCACTCTAACGCCCAAAAACCCATTAAACACTTAAGCCTGGCTAGCGCCTACATTTCCGCCTTTCATGGCACAATAGCGCCATCTAACGGATGACTTTGGAACAGCTGGCCAAGGTGCTCAACAGAGTCAACGTTAATTCTCGATAAGGATTTCTATTAAAGGAAATTGCGATGGCTTTCATTTGACAATACCGAACTATATCCCAAGAACTATGCAAATCAAATCAAGTTAGCCAAATTGGAGGTGTTCCCTGGGTACAGATTTTAACATAAAAATCGGGAGCTAACTCGAGCGGCGAAAAACATACAAGAAGGCGTATTTATATTAAGTTGTTTAGCTGAGTAACGGGTATCTAATAGTCGAGGCACTCGACTATAGCGTTCTCTCTTGTTCGGTATTGTTTTTGCACAAATTTTCTGGTAATTAACATATCAGAATTTAGCACAGCGATGCTAAGAGATAATGCACAAGAAAGCACTAATCGAGTTAATCCGATTACCCGATCTCTCTTCTGATTAAGAAAATAATAAGAACAAAATATAAGTACTACATTATCCTGGAATACCAAAAATCGCTCTAGACGAAGTTACATTTTCTGTCTGGAATTTGAAATATTTTCCCACTAGCCAAACCGATTTCCTTAAAATTATTTTCGACTGCTGCGCATTTAAATTTAATTATTGCAATTATCGCCTATGATTTATTATTGTTTGTTGTTATTTCGGGCTTTCGATTTGTTCGACATACTCAAAGTTTGGACTTTGATTTATAAAAATTCAATTTAAGCAACGCCGTGTGTAGACCTCCAAAAATCTATTACTTTCCCATGGAATTCACTGGGGCGTCAGTCGCATTTGTTTATGTGCTTTTCTTCCCAGGTGTTGTATTGAATAATAAATTGCCCCAGTTTGTTTATTATTTGTGTTAAAGCAATCGGACGATTAATTTCTGCTCAAAAACAAAGAAAGTTTAGAAAATTTGCCAACTGATGTATACGGACAAAAATTTCAAGTAAAGTCAAATCATCGGAGACAATATATACGTAATGCATATGATAACAAATGAGAAAACAAGGCACATTGCCAGGCAGGTTCCATTCCCTGCCTTTTTTAAATTCTAAAGTCGAGGGACACTCGGCGTGGCCATGCATTAATTTATCCAATTAATTTTTAGGTGCTTTGACGGCATTTTATGGATGTGCTTTCTCTTATATAACAGCAGTTGTTCAACAGAAATGTCCCCAATAAATAATTTTTATAGTCAAATAAATATATATCTATCTCTTTT
The DNA here is from genome assembly GCA_018153365.1 of Drosophila fuyamai. Classification (NCBI taxonomy): domain Eukaryota; kingdom Metazoa; phylum Arthropoda; class Insecta; order Diptera; family Drosophilidae; genus Drosophila; species Drosophila fuyamai. The sequence continues at coordinate 4,125,709 of JAECXW010000116.1, read as the reverse complement.
TTATTGTTTTTCTTAATAATCTGTACATTTTTTAATGATAACTGTACACTCATAGCTAATTTTATGCGGTTAGTCCAAAACAATTTTATCACATTTTTATAGCAATTCTTAGTTTACTTGTTGCGTTTAACTGTGAACTTTTTTAAAGATTATTTCTCTGAAATAAACTCTTTATTTCAAGTCTTTCCAATGAAATTGAATATTAACAATATTTAAACAATAATAAGACCGAGTTCACTTAGCCGGTTTTCATGGTAAAATACCTAGAATGTATTGCCTCAGGAACCGGATGGATGTATCTTTTATGCGTAGCCGTCGTGTCTGGAAATCTTCAATCTTGCAACTTGTTTTCCGCCTCCTTTCTCCACAAATCTTTTGGCTAGAGTGCAATAAAGAGCGTGAGTCATGTGGCCACTTGTTCTACTTCTTTTTTGATCAAAACTTGATTGCACTGCTAATGGCAGTTAGCGAAGATTGTGACTCATCCGGCAGGCCAAACTATTTGCGTTAAGGCAATTACAAGTGGCGTGGGATTGGGGACAACTCATTACCACCAGTTGCCCGTTGATGTTGTAAGATTGATAACGCTCAAATAGATCTGAACTGGCACACAAAAAGGGGTTAAACGGGATTGATGGGCAAGTGCTGCAGAAAGTGGCCCCATTCAGGTCGATTAGATTGGAAACAAGGTCAAAGTCAATATGGAAAAAGATACAATACTGTGTAGATCGCACTATGCTATTGACGTTGATATTTTAGCCACTTTATTTGCTTTCAATGGCTCTTCCACGCCACATTCTTATCAGTTATTGGCAATATATTCATTGGGCGCCCCCAGATACACACTACAGTCGAATCAAGTCCAAAGCAATCGCAAACATTTGCCATGTACATTAATGCGAAAACATTTTCCATTTAAATTGGGAAAAGAGAAAAGGAATAAATCTGAAACAATTTTTCAAGCTTTTTCTCGGTTTGCAGCAGTTTTGTGTAATTTACAAGTTGCCAAACAAAAAGTAAAAGTTGTCGCGTGAGGCACAAATAAATAAATTAATAAAACGACACACTCAAACGGCGATGAGAAGAAAAAAACAGTTTTACTTTCTACCAAAAATGCGAATGCTGCTAATTTGTATGCAAGCGAGGCGGGCCAAAAAAAGACCCGAAAGAAGTCCAAAAACAGTTGTGTTTTCTGAGCGAAACAACGGTAAAGTTAAACAAAGCAAAACCCTCAGACTTTATACATCAAACGATATTTTTTCAGCCTGTTCCCTGTTTCTTTCCTCATGCAGCAAAGGAAAAACTTTTGCAAACTGTTGGATTTTAAATTAAAATAAATCAAAGTTAAAGACGATAAGACCGAACATTTAACAAATCTTGTAGTAGCTTTTTTTTGTTTTTACGATGCTGAGACTGACATGTGTCAATAGCTTATGTTAATCAGGTGCTCCAGCATCGCGATATCATCACCTCATCCTCTTGGCCAGCACTTGACATTGACCCACTTGGCTGTTGGTCCATCGATTCGCGTTGACCACAACGCCGTTAACCATCCAAAGAGCGACCAAAAAACCGAAATCACTTTGAACGAAAAACCGGAACCATTCGCAATGAAATAGAAAGTTTTTTTTTGGGTTTTATAGCCTTCATTGGTTTAAAAGAGGAAGAAAACGGGGGCTTGGGGTTGGCTCACAAAGATTAGAAATCTCACTAAAAAGCTTGATAGAATTCGGTGGAGAAACTTTTATGGAAGTTTCCCCCAAAAAGTAGAATTAAATGGAGTACAATTTAATTTGCATTAAAATGTATGAAGCATCAGCTAAATAGTATAGCAAATACAAACAATATTAAATTTGTACGTGTTCAAACATAAACATAATACCATCTTTAGAAATGTAATGAACTTAATTGAATTAAATTAATTTAAATTGGTTTAAAACTGTTTGAATACAGATACAATTAATCAGTTGAGATAATACATATCATGATACAAATCTTATCAGTATCAAGATAAAACTAAGATAACAAATCTGTAATAATATTATGTTAGTTTCTCGTTTTATGGGTATTCAATTTAATAAAGAAACAAAGTCTGGACGCAAAACCGCCTTTAACCATAAAATATTTGCATGAAATATTTCAAAAACTAAATTATTCCAAGATTCTTAATGAGGAAATATGTCTGCTCGTTACTACTCATGCTGGCCATTGTATTTTAATTTTTGGCATTCAACAGCTTAATTATGAACATCCCCTTGCTTTCGTCCTCAGACTAAAATTGTTCAATACCATTTGTTTGCCAGCCCGGATTAATGGTATTCCCTTCTGGGAACTCACTGCTGTGCCAATGAATAATATATAAATGTATTCCATATTCAATTTATGTTAATTTGTTCCTCGAAAACGAAGATCGCCTTGTTTCTCATCTGCGTGTCAGCATATTCCGTTTGGTTAATCGACTTTTTCGGTGTTGGCACGTGCAGGCAACTAGGCATTATATTATTTTAAATCGGTTGCATATATTATAAAGAATATGAAGTATTTCAGTGCTGGCAACCGGCTAATTTATGGAGCCCGCCGCCGCAGCAGAAGCGATCCGGTTAATTGCCCATTAAAATGACTGCGACTGTGACTGGAAAAACCTTTGTTAACAAATTAAGCAATCCAAGCCATTATTAAATAAACCATAATTGAAATGCGCGCCATAGGCGATGTTTTGGCCAAGGTTTTGTTTGTTTTATTTGCCAATGCGGCGCATCCCCAGTTTCAGTTGCCGTCTGTCTGGGACTGCGATTCGCAATCAAGCTAAGTAAAACTGCCTTCATGCTCGGTTGCCATTTGGCCAAAACCAACAACAAAACGGCTTAAAAACACGGCAATTCTAATCACAGCGGCACCCACATCATTATGTCGTGGCTGCACACACATCATCGTTAGCATTAGGCCCTATCTGAATCGGAATCGGTATTATCATCATGCTTTTGGCGCCTGTCATCTGCCACATAATCGCTCGTAAAGTGGCCAACTTTGGTTGGCTGCCTCTGCTTTCTGGCAGCTTGTTGCAAATTTGAATTTTAATTCAGCCTTCAGAAAGGGAAAAGGCATTTTTATCGACGCTCTGTTCCGCCGGTTCTCTGATGTTTGCCGGATGCAATTTCAATTTCCAATCACAGTCATATTACACGGCTTCATGGATTACACGCTGAGATAGGGGACAAAAAAGGGTGGGAGTTCGAGGGCCACCTCCCACTCATTTCCCCTTCATTTCCCGTCTCCTGATGCCTTTTTCTGGCTTAAACAGAAATTGATTTGCTCTGAGTGTGTGTGAGTACATCCATGCGGGTAGTTCGAGGAGTTTCTGTCTTAGCGGGCTTACAATTGACGAATTTGCTTACTTTGTTATCAGCAGTTGATTAACTAAATTAATTTTGCAGAATTTCCCCCTGACGAAATCCATTGATTGATGCGAAAACACTGGCAATTAAAAGTTTCCCCAAAGTGATTCATTTCTGAAAATTGAGATCACTTCCAACAAACTGACATTGATGATGAGATAAACAACAAATTGATCGCTAAATTGCAAATCATTTTGTTAAGGAAAGTGTGAGAAATTTAAACCTCCGTTAGAACGTAAATATGAAATAATTTATGTGTTGCCTGCTCACGAATAAATGCGCCTTATAAATATCATTCAGAAAACCAATTTCTTGTTTTATAAATACGACTTTCTTAAAAACATCAATTCATGAATATTTTGCACTTCGTCAAGCGGAAAATAAAACAACCAAAAATTAAATTTTCCAAAATTTGGCCAATTATTTTATTCAATCAGAAAACGTTTTTACAGATTTAACTCAACTTATTTATAAACCTGCAACACAATTTATAAATATTTTCTATTACATGGAAAACTTTATTATATGAAAGAATAACTTTGGATATCTTCTGGTATAAGTACAAGCAGCAGACGTAAATGCATTGGATTATCAACTGTGAAGAAACACTGATTAAAGAACACAAATCCGATTAAGTTACAGAAAAGAAGACATCTTAAAGCAGATAAGTAGTATAAGTAAAAAGAATCCGAATATTGTTTTAATTTAGCTAAGCACATATCATTAATTTATAAGTCCTGTCTTCTCCCCGATAAACCATTTATAATCTGATTAATGGCTAGCACACTCACATCCAGTCACATCCATGTGTACTTGCAAACATGTTTGTTTTTACAACCTTATCTGCGAAATATCCGACATTGCCGGAGCTTCCTCACCTTCCCCTGCCTTCCAATATATTCCCACATTATGGGAATTAATTAAATCGAGGCACACAAAAAGAATGTTACAAATTGCATAAATATTTTCCTGCTCGCGCTGGCTAAGACCTCGCCAATAATGGCCTGACTTTGAAGTTTGATTATATACCCAGTGCGAGGGTCATCAAATGTCTTCCCACCAACAGAACGAAGCGAGGCAACTACCAACAAACAAACGGCGAGTGTAGATTAAACAGTGTAGATTGAGCGCTGCGTTTGTGCAATATTTGCTAGACCTTTTGGTAAAAGGCCGTTCCGTTGTCGTTTTCGTTGCCTCAGAGCCGAGAGTTTTACAAACAAGCGGCGAGCATAGAATAAGTCGCTTCGGTTAATGTAATTACGGGCGTTTTATTGGATGGGCCAGGGGCTGGGAGCAGTGCCAGCCCAGCTTCTGCATTGCTCAAATATTTGGCCCGCTTGCAACGTCGTTGCTTAAAGTTTGTTTGACCGGCGTAAATAAACAACGTGCCTAGCCATGGGTGGCGGCAATAAAAATCACGACACGGCAATAACAACATGCTTAACACGGAAAGAAATAACATTTATTTGAAGTCTTTCCTTTCTTTAAAGTCCTTAAATAAATATTTAACTATTCACACGTCTTTCGTTTTTAAAGACAAAAGGTTAAGTCATAAATTATTGTATCTAGCAAGAACATGGTTAAATTGTTAGTATACATGCCTGTTCTGGTTTAAATTCATATCAAATTAGTTTGACTAAACAACTGTTTACTAATCAGAGCTCAAAGTATCTTTTTGTTCTTAAACCATGTGACAAGCTGTAAATGGCTGCAGATACAAATGGCTTTTAAATCTGTTTTATTTGTAAAACTTGTAATAATTATCTTATACTAACACCAGTTAACTTCTTTGTCTATTATATGATTATATTTATCTTTTATACCACTTTCAGATCTAGGGATCTGCCCCACTATTTTCCACAGTGCAGGAGCAGCATAAGCATAAGGCAAACAGCATGTGACATAGACAACTTGGCAGCGGGAGCTGCAATTGCATCCGCCCCGAACTTGGCCGGTTGGTAACTTGATTATGCCATAAACCAATATGTTAAGGCAACGCATTTTTCTTGCGTTACGCTTTGTTTCCAACGGATCGCGGGGACCGGGGGACATTGGTAATATTGCGTCGTCTGGCACTGGTTGCCATTAAGAGTCATCAGCATTCAAGGCGGTCAAATACGATTTCGGAGTGCCAATTGCTTGGTTCGGCGAGTTTTACGTGCCCGGCCAAACGAGTTGAGGGGCCAAAAAGGAGACAAACCAAAAGAAAAAAATCGTAAACGGACAGCCGAAAACTGAAGCCCCAACTTCAATTGCAGCTGGTGGACTGTCTGCAAACCCAGTGGCAGTTGCAACGGTTTACTTGTTGGCACTCCTGAACCCTGAACATGAAAATGGTGACAGGTTTTTCTTCTTTGGCGACCTCATTTTACAACAACAGCACTGAAATCCAATCCAGAAATAAAAAGAAAAGTTGTGGCCCCTGTCATTTCGATCGGAGAGTTATGCAAAACTCAGCTTGGTTTAGTCTTCCTCTTTTAAGACAGCTTTTTGGTCAATAACCATAAACATGAGTTAAGTTTCATTATGATGAAATCTCTTTTATTAATGTGCAATAATTAAATGCCGTTGGCAAGATTAATTTAAGATTGTTCCAATCCAATTAGGCATTATCAATGTATCAGGTAACAGTTATAGTGTATGTTAGAAGCCAAAAGTCTACCCAAAAAAATCAATATTTTGTCCTTTAAAATTTTCAATTTTTGTCAAACTTATTTTGTCAAAAAAACTTAAGCCTTTGTCGATTTAATTGACTTTGCAAAAGCCATGCTGGTGCCACAGTTTTCATTAGCTTGGGTTGCAGCAACATCTTCGCCTTGTTTGCTTTTTTTGGGCACTAATGCGGGCCTAATAAACATAAACTCTGATATGTTTATGCCAGAAGTGCGTGCTGGTTGTGATGCTGGTTTGTTTGTATTTGCATGCGGACGGCTATGTTTGCATTTGCGTTTGTGCTTGTGCTTGAGCCGGAGATATTTGCATTTCAAAGTGAGTCTACGGCGAAGCCTAAGGCCCCCGGACTAATTCGAGCCGATTGAACATCGATTTTATAGCCCCATTTTTTCGTTACGACCAGCCGCAACAAAGGGTTCGCATCTGGCCTTCACTGAAAGTTGGCCTAAAGCGGCGGAAATGTGTGTAGCCATCAATGCATTGTGGATGGATGAATGGCTTTGCAATAGCGCTTGAAGGTGATCGAAAAAAAAGCGACGACGATTTCCAAAGTCATGCTCTCAATTCCAGAAATCAAAGAGGGTGGAGATGTGAAATACCTTAAATGCCCAAAGATTACACTCAGAAAAACTATTAAAATTAGGGTTTTGAATGAAGTAACCTCAACTTTGATTTTCTTTGAACCACTTATAGAAATTTTAAAGGAAATTGCTAGCAATCAAAAGGTATTTATACCCGTTACTCGTAGAGTAAAAGGGTATATTGTATTCGTGCAAAAGTATGTAACAGGTAGAAGGAAGCGTTTCCGACCCTATAAAGTATATATATTCTTGTTCAGGATCACTAGCCGAGTCGATCTAGCCATGTCCGTCTGTCCGTCTGTCCGTCTGTCCGTCTGTCTGTCCGTATGAACGCTGAGATCTCGGAAACTATAAAAGCTAGAAGATTGGCATTTTGCATGTAGATTTTAGGAGTTCCTACGCAGCGCAAGTTTGTTTCAAAATGGTGCCACGCCCCCTCTGACGCCTACAAGCCACAAGCTGTGGCCACAGTTTTGATGCTATTATGAAAATTTTTTTTTATATGTATTTGTTTCGTCAATACCTATCGATTGGCCAAATAAAAGTTTGCCACGCCCACTCTAACGCCCAAAAAACCATTAAACGCTTTAGCCTGGCCAGCGCCTACATTTCCGCCTTTCATGGCGCCATCTAACGGATGATTTTGGAACAGCTGGCCAAGGTGCTCAACAGAGTCAACGTTAATTCTCGATAAGGATTTTTATTAAAGGAAATTGCGATGGCTTTCATTTGTCAATACCGAACTATATCCCAAGAATTATGAAAATCAAATCAAGTTAGCCAAATTGGAGGTGTTCCCTGGGTACCGATTTTAACATAAAAATCGGGAGCTAATTCGAGCGGCGAAAAACATACAAGAAGGCATATTTTTATTAAGTTGTTTAGCTGAGTAACGGGTATCTAATAGTCAAGGCACTCGACTATAGCGTTCTCTCTTGTTTTTACTTCAATTTTTTATGTGAGTTAAATACATTTTATATGTTGTTTATAAAACTGAATATTTTTAATTTGAATGTACTACGGTTAAGAAGACTTTTAAACAAAAACTTTTACATTTTCCATATTAAAGTAACAACGGTTTTTGTATTTCAAATTGTCACAGCCAAATATCTAATTTAATTTTATTTTTTTTTTTTCGAGTTTACCCATGACGCCTCATCGCTTAGCTATTTGCCTATTTGCCAGTGCAATTTGCCAGAAATAACAACAATTATGCTTGCCATGACGATGATGATGAAATTGCAGGCTGAAAATCGCGCACGCGTTTTGCATGCGACTTGGCGGGCGTTTAGCTAATCGCGCAATCTTTGGACGGTCGGACACACTCACGTACGCAGGCGGCACGGCACATGACCAATTTCTGTTGCCAACACGAAGAGCAGAAGGAGATAGGCGGTGGGAGAAAGACGGAGAGAGAGTGAAAAAGAGGGAGATACAGCCCACAAGCGAACTGCGCATGCGTGCGGTTTAAAACGCGCGTAAGTCGCGCGTTTTGCAGGTGGCGGAGAAAGTTACCAGCATTGAAACCACTTTTTTTCGGTCCGTCGATGCCTGCCTATTGTTGCTGCTGCCCAAACTACGTTGGCTTCGAGCAAGAAAACAGAAAAGAAACGGGAGAGTAAAATGCCAGGCCATAAAGCCGCAAAAGAAGCGCGCCCAGTGTTAAATGAAAATAAATTTGTTTAAAAAACCAAACCAAAGTTGGGCAAAGGCAAGGGGACGCAGCGGTGAGAGCAAAAGTTATGAAATCGCCGCCAATGGAATCCGAACTCGAATTTGTATCAATGGGTCTACAGTGTCGGTCATAAAAATAGCTGTGCTAAGAGATTTCTCATTAACACAATTTATTAATGAACCATTAATGTTTTATTTTAATTTTACCCAATAGTCGTAAATTACTCGAGTTAGCCTTTACGAAAAAGCAAACAAATTAAATTCATCATAATAGTTTTTTAATGTTTTAATTTAACTTTGAATATATTTAATACAGTTTTAATAAATTAGATTAAAAGACTTCGGAAAAAAATTAAATATACATATATTTGACCTATGATTATACAATAATAAAGTGTTTGGGATATTTTAATCAGTAAAGCCACAAATGTATTATTGGAACTCACGTCATTCAAAATAAATATAAATTTAATAACATTATTATTTGTGATTAAAGGCTTTGCGTTATGTTTATAAGTTGTCAACAATTCGAGAACGAGTTTAGATATTTGAAATATTTCAATAAATATCCTATGACGTTTTTCTGTTTGCTTAAATTCAATGAATGAAACCCATTGAAAGCTGATCCATATAAATATTGACATTGACATGACTGGATGCTATTATTTTTATCGGAGCTGTCCTCAACGGAGCTTCATGTGACTTTGGCTTGGCACAAAAATCGAATATGAATTTACAAGAAACCAAACCAACTCTTTCGCAACTCTTGGCGCCCGAGCAACTGGATTGGCTTGTAATTGAATAATATTTCTACTCGGCTGGCCACATAACAAGCGGCGGGCGCAGCTAAAAAAAAGTAGGAAGCGGCAATGCACTTGACAAAGCTGCTGCACTTGTTGTTGCAGCGGTTTTATGGTTTATGTTTTTGTTTTTTTTTTCCTTCTTTTTTTTGTAGCCACTGCATCGGCGGGGACTGTGTGGCATTTTTCACTTTTGCTTTTAATAGCCAGATGCTGTCTGTCGACTGAGACGGAGATGAAGATGAAGTCGTCATCCGACAGCGTTTTTTCGGAATTTGTTTTGGATTTTTGAAATTGCCGCTCTTCACATAACCGTAATACGCCCCAGCCGGTTTTTATATAGCGCTCGGTATCTGTATCAGTATCTGTATCTGCGTTTCTGTCGCAGCCAGATGTCGCCCATTTCGATTTTGGTAAATTGGTAAACTGGGGAACAGGCCAAGGAAATCAACTGCCATCGAGAAAGTAGTAGTAGTATGTACTTTCTTTCTACCAAAGCGCAGAGACTCGTCAGGAAATGAGAAAACGTTGACAGCGCAACAGGATGTTCCAGAAAACTCCTGCTGGCTGGGCTCAAGTGGATTATTACTACAGGGAAGGAAGACCACACAGGAAAAAATGTCATCTGGATGTTGTTTAAAAGGCTATTTTTTTCTGTAATGCATTTATTGTTTAAAATATAAATGACAAAATTTGTCGTTAGAAAAAACAATAGTCTCTATTTCATTTAAAAGTGATAGGACGAAGAAAACTTTAAACTAATGAACAATTTGTTTTTGAATATTGTTTAAATTCTTACTTACAAATTAAATCAATATCGAAAGTGCTCCCAATATTTTTTTTAATAATATCAAATTAAACTATACTTAATTTCTCTTTTAAGTTTAGTTTAAGTGAATATGAAATACAAACTAAATGGAGTTAATGGAGATCGGAAGAATCGGAACCAAGAATAATATTATCTTTGATTAATTTTACCATTTAAAAATTGATTTAAATTTATTAAGAAAACTTTAAAAGCAAAAGCTAAATAACTAGCATATTAAAAAAAATTGAAACTTTATAGAGTAACGTATAAACTGAGAAAGAAAGGTATCTCATTATCTTTTCTTCCCCGAAAACTACTATGTTCAAGTGGTGTTGTGTTTTCGAAGAGAAAGTTGTCCAACATATGTTCGCACTGCAGGCCAAGAACTTTTTATAGACGCCGACGTGGTGCCAGCCAGTGATAAGATTGAGGGAGCCCCAATTGCATAACTGGCGACTAACCAAATAGTGGTGCCCATTTCCCATGCAGCAGATCGTGTTATTCAAGATCAAATACGATCGGTTCCAATGGGAAGTGGCCAATCAGAAGGGGATGCTGCTTGGAGTTCGGGGGCGATAAGGAAAGCGACAGCAGCTAGCCCCCAAGTCGAAAATAGAACCCAGAACTAACCTTGCTTTTTGGTAGAGGGATCGGTTTCCTGGTGACTGCTGACAATTGCACGACACGCGCCTTAATCCACAAAAGAAATGCTAACGTGGTGGATCTATAATTGAGTTTCCCAGTTGGAGAGGTCGTGGACATTAACTAGTTCTTCTCGCTTTGTCACCTCTTTGCGAGCAAATCCACATAGTTTCTTGCACGACGCGGTGTTTGATTTACATTTATATAACCACTAATTGCGGCACTTTCGTTCGCCAATTTCGATTTCTACTTTATTTGGCCAACAAATTGTTAATGCGAACACACACGGTAACTCTCTGTTTTTGTTGTTGCTGCAGGGCGCACACTCGAGTTGTTGTATCGGATTGCTGGCAGTGGTGCTCAAGCCCGGTTTAATACTAATATTCTCGCGGATCGGGGCAACTGGCTAGTTTGCTGCGCGACGACTCTCTGCCAAGATGAATCCTGGCGACCGGAATTATAAACTACTTCGATGAGAGGCTGCCAAACGAATTGCAGTTTCTTTTCCGCGTACACAACTTCACGGTGCGCAGCTGATCGACAATGTGACCGCTGTGCAAGTATTTAAACATGCCTGTGTTGTGGCAAAATGTACTAAAATAGGACAGCGTCATATGGTGGTGGCAAAATTTAGCCAAGACTCAAACCGACTTAAATTTTGAAGTCTGTCGTTTGCACTGATCAACAAATTTGAAAAATATGTATTTTAAATAAAATCAAATGGCGAGCAACATAACAATTTAATTCATGTGTTATTCAATTGTCGTCTTTAATATCGTATGTATTTTAGGATCGAACAGAGTACAGTAAAAAATGAATTATTATTGTGTTTTCACTGATAATTCGCTAAAGAATTTTATACAGTCAGACTATAACTTTTATACATTTTGATCATGTTATAATCGTGTTCTGGGTACCGCCGATTAATAAAATTGAGTTTCATATGATGAAATTTAAATTTTATTATCGAAATTTTGTAACGGAATGCTGTCAAAAAATACCGAATACCAAAAAAACACGATCAAATGGTCACACCGGTGGACTGTCAAATTGACAGCTGCGTCGGCGATTGTGATTTGCAATTTTTGTAGTTTGGGGAAATATTTAACAATAAATTTGGAATTTACTCGGCATTAAGCGCAGATCCGAACATAGTTGCGATGTCCAACCCACAGGCGACAGTCACCGCTTATCTGGCGGCCCAAAAGAAGACCTCAAACAAAGATCTCGCAGCGGAGTGGACGCTCATCGAGGAGCTCTACAATGAAAAGTGAGATTGGAAGCCAAATAATCTATTTTCTCCTTGTAATATGCTTTCTTTACAGACTCTGGAACGAGCTTACCATCAAGCTAGTGGATTTCGTGCGCCATGAGTCCTTGCAGGACGAGACGGCGCTGCTGCAGCTCTACCAGAACTTCCTGTCCACATTCGAAACAAAGTGAGTCGGCTTCCTTGGATGACTCGGCACTATTTTAAACTCTTGTTATTTGCAGAATAAACCCATACGGGCTCATCCAGATCCTCGAGGTGGTGGTGGACAACATCGCCGACAAGAAGGAGGCCATCGACTTCCTGGAGAAGATGAAGGACAAGGTGAAGATCTGCGACGAGGCTGTGTGGTATCTGCAGGTGATGCAGGGCAATCTCTACCTCAGCAACCTCAACGACCTGAATGCCACCAAGAAGATCATCGAAGAGCTGCGCGACGTCCTAGAGGAGGCAGGCAATGTGACGCCCGTCCACGGAAAGTACTACATGCTGGCGTCCCAGTATTATCGACGGGTCGGCAAGCACAGCGACTACTACCGGTGTGGCCTCCAGTTCCTGGGCTGCTCTCTGGAGGACTACCCTCGCGATCAGTGGGCCCAGCAGGCCTTCTTTTTGGGTCTGGCTGCCCTTCTAGGAGATGGCGTTTACAACATCGGAGAGCTGCTGGCACATCCAATTCTGGAGTCGCTGAAGGGCACGGAAAACGAGTGGCTTATGGAGCTACTCAAAGCCTTCAACACGGGCGACATTAACAAGTGAGTGGGTCCACCTAGTCTGATATCTAAAGGGATCAACAAGCCCTCTTTCTTGGCAGATTCAATGACATGAAGAAAATCTGGTCCAAGATACCTGATTTGGCCGCCCAGGAGGTCAAGCTGCGCCAGAAGATTTCCCTGCTGTGCCTCATGGAGATGACATTTAAGCGCACGGCCATCGAGCGGGCCATCTCCTTCACCGACATCGCCCAAGAGACCAAGCTGCCCGCCAAGGAAGTAGAGCTGCTCATTATGAAGGCCCTGGCTTTGGACCTTGTGCGCGGAGAGATCGACCAAGTGGCGGGAGTGGTAAACATGTCCTGGGTGCAGCCACGCGTCCTCAACCGCAACCAGATCGTGGGCATGGCCAGCACTTTGGACACCTGGATGGGTGCCATCACGAACATGGAGAAGCTGATGGAGAATCGTGCTGCCGAAATTCTCACCAATTAGTTTTAAGTTTCGCTTGATCTTGATGGTCCCTACTAATTTCCACTTGCGCAAACGCTTTTGTATTTAATTAAAACCCCAAAACAATCAATGTTTGTGTTAATTTGTTTTCGTTTTAATTTAACTCCCTGACAGTTTTGCGTGTAAAAAGTTATTTGTGCTTACGGACTGGCTTAATCCTAGCTTATTGGCTAAATCAGATCACTTATCGAGGAGTTGTTGCTAACTAGTAGGAAGGCTAACATTATTTACAGTTTAAGAAATACGTCGAATTTGGGGATAGACTCTGGTTACCTAACAAGCTAAAATATCGGTCATTAATTTGGAATTTGCTGTAGCAATAAAAGCGGCCTGCCTATCACTAGCTGGAACCGCCATCTCTGGCCACCACCACACCCGCAATCAAATGTTTAGGCAGCGCAGCTTCGTATCTGGCACACGGGAGGTGAACTCGAAGGATGGCGGGCGGCGGATTTCCTCGTGCGAGTCGCGCCGTATCCTTTCCGGATTGCGGCCCATCACAGACGACAGAGGTATTTGGCGGCGGTACAGCTCCTCCAGAACCAGGCGCTCCAGTTCGAACAGGTGATCGTCCCTTACGCCGGGAATCTCCTCGTGCATGAAAAGCGCCAGGCGCAGCAGATACTCGGCATTGTGACCGCTCGGTCCGCGGCAGGTGACAATCTGTTGGGCAATCTCCTCCACCGGATCGTCGCCCAGCCAGTGGATATTCTCCGGTGTGGCCACATAGACTAATACCTCGACCGCCTCACCACTAAAGGGGGCGTCCTGGGAGGCGACGCGCGGGAAGAACTTGGTATCAATCGTTGCATAGCCACCTGTTGGGTTCAATAGAGGTTAGCTCTAATCTTCGGCCCACTCTAAGATTGATTCACTTACCCAGTGTGCACTCTCGCTGCTTGAGATAATCCAGCGCAGTGCAGCCTGTTATTCTATATGCACAACCCCAAGTGATTCCCTGCAAAAAAAAGTGAGGCACATATTAAAAAAAAAAAATAATAAACCAGATGTTAAACATAAATCTAAAAATATTTTTTAGCAGTCGACGGGGTTTGAACTGGTGTATTTCGGATCGGGGTGTGCTATTCTTATCGCGCCCGGTCACTGCTTATGATTCCCAACTCGTTTTCCCGCAGATGGCACGTATAAATAGCGCTACCTGCGACATATGATTTGCCGCTTTGAGTTTTTCATGCTTGTCTTTCGGGGCCACATAACGAGTTCCTGGTAACTCCCACCAATAATGCCCTGGGCGAAAGTCCCCGGGCCTAGGATAGAAAGTATCAAGGCGTAAAAAGTGCCCTGTTGCATTCGCCTATATTCTGCGGAAATTCGCCTGGCTGGTGATGAAGAGGGGTTTTTTCGAACCACGAATCTTTTCGGCCAGGTTGTCTGCGGAAATCTGCCAGAGATAACCTTAGATATGGACGAGTTGGTAGGACTCTCGGAGCGTAAAACACTCCGGGAGAAACCGCCTACACGGAATGGGGCTTACTTTGGGAAACTCGAACGGCAAAGTCACTTTTTTTTACTGACGGCTCCCCCACACTTGTAAATTATATTTAATATATGTATGACACTCACCTCTTTGTCCTCAACGAGCGTTGCAACACGTCCAGGCTGTAACAAAGAACGAATGTACACATTAGCACTCGAGTATATTGCATACAGTTTCATTTGTGGAGCTTCAGTATTTATTGCTTTCACAAAGAGGGCTAGGTCCCGCCTGCACACAGCTCGTTGTTTGTTTACCTTCTGTATATTTGCTTTATTTACGACACTTACACATATAACTAGGGTCATACATGGACCTTGACTTATTTCAAAATTGTCGGTTTTCTCATGATCGCAACAGTAGCGCAAATCGCAGAGGAAATTAAATAATGGAATTCATTTCGAAAATTGCAGAAAATTAAAATCCACGAAATACTTTAGATTACTGCATAAAATTTACTAAACCAACACTCTTGAACTGAAATTTCCGGCGAACCATGATTAAACTATCAAATTTTCAATGCGAATTTTTAATGTAAGACATTGACTTACTTAAACAAGCAAAAATGGGCTAAAATAGGTGATTTAATAAAAAAAAACAAAAATACTCAAATTCCAATCCCAAACTGGTTTCCCGATATTTTTAAGCATCGAATCGAATTGAAACCTATTCGAAGGGGCTTGTCCTGACTTGTTTAGCAATCAAATCACTTATGTTAATTGAAACGCAATCTGTATCTTAATTGGTAGCCGCTCTAGACGCTGGCAAATGCTAATTTCACTTGTTGTTTGCCATTAGCCACACACAGCTGATAACGCCCGACGAATAGATAACGCGTGCCTGATCACTTTGCCCACATTGAAAACTGGCAACTGGCGACGTACGCTAGTCACAGACGAAAACATAGACAAATAGCAGGGGGCAATAAAATAATTACCAGCTCACTGCTGCTAGTTGGTGGGTAAACACACGTGAAAGCTGCTAACAGATGAGGGCCAGACCAGTCTAAGACCCCGATTTGGGTAATCCCACTCACCTTTTGCTCACAGCCGCGGTGGGTGACGTTGCCCTGCCAGAATCGGCGCACATAGCCCCTGATATAGCCCGTAATGCACTTTGTGTAGGTGAAGCCAGGATGCCAGCACAAGGATCCGTAGCCAAAGACCCAGCAGGCGGGATCCGAAGGGGACTCATTGTTGTTGTTGTTCGGACGATTCTCCTGCTCATTCTGGTCGTTATTGTTTTCCTCCGCTGATCCCAGCTGGCCGTTGGTGAAGAGATTTTTGAAATGTGCCGGCACCTCCGCCGGCTGGCGATGACCACTGAAGTGAGCCATGTCTTGTACCCCGTGGTTTCCCCTAATATTCCTGAATTCCTCGGGCGTGGTCGTGGTCTGCTGGCTGCTTATTCTGGTTGAGATCAAGATGGGGATCCTGGGACTGCTATCTGGGCATGCTGGTGGCTGTAGGCTCCGGCTCCTAGTGTTACATTGCTCGCCGGCCGACGGCTCCAAGTGCAGCTGAGATTCTGTGGATGACCAGAGCACAGCGATGTTACATAAAACTCGAAATTTTGATTAACTATTACTACTAAATAAGCCCTACAAAAATATGTATTTCAGCCGAAACCTGATCCCTAGCTTACTTGTGGGTGGTTTTGGTGCTGAGTGATTTGGTGGTTTAGTTTTCTATATATTTCTGTTGATTTAGTTCAGCCTCGGGAGACTTTTCGCGCCGACTGCGACCTTATAGTTCCGCGAGTGGTCGGGAACTAAACCGCCCAGCGCGAAAACCGAAAACATTTCCAACGCCCCGACGTTCGCGAAGAAGAAGACTAACACAGAGCGGAAAAGTAAAAAATAAAAATGTAAAATAAATATTTATGACGCTGTGTCTGACGACTCTCAAGACTTATCTATAGGTTTGAATATGGCGAACGAGTATTTAAATTGCCACTCGCCAAAGCTCTCTCGCCCTCTTACTCTCATTCTCAGTCTAGTTTCACTATCAACCGAGAATTATGGCAAAAATCTTGGGCCATTGGATTAAGGTAAAGGTGACTTGCTTCCCAAACATGTCCATAAATAATACAACAATTAAATAAAGTCATATTTTTATATACCGTATAAACGCTAAATAATAACCGATCATATAATGACAAAGCTGGAAAAAAAGCTGCGTGACGAAAAAACCCCTTGAACTGAAGAATCAGTCATAAATTCAGGCATTTTATAATTATAAATATATAAATGCCTCAAATTAAGAAATGATTTTGGAAATTGCCAATCACGGACCATAAAGATCCTTGTCGGCTTAATATTTATTATGTAACCAGCCAGACAGCGAAAGAGGTCGAAAACAAATCACTTTAACTGATATTTATTGTTATGGTGGTAATTATTTATTATTAAATATTTTTATATTGTTTTTCCAGGATTCTGATTCCAAATAACTAATTATTGTTGCCTGGCAACAGTCAACTGATATAGAAACTAATTGTAACTATTACAGTGATTAGATCAAAGTCAACAGAAACCTACGACTCTTTATGATAAGATTGCTACTTGATTTATAGTCATTTTGGTTGGAAAATGAAGCAAAAATTGTGTTATTTATTTTATTACTAAAGTTATTATTGCAACTTCCCCTCAGTTCAAAGTCTAGGCTCAACCATTCTTTATGATATTATCGTAAAGCATATTTATCTGCATCTATGTATTTATATATACAATGCTTTTCGCACTGAGCGGGCGCAGAGAAATTGTACGGTTTTATATGTATATCTAAGTTTATCAGTTTATTTAATTTGTTGGATTATCCATTTTTAAATTAATTTAGTTTAATAAAAATCAAGAAGCATTTCCAAATATCTGCTTATATACCTTTTGATGGGAGGAATATTTATCATTTTAACTAAGAACAATTTAACTTTGCTGATTTTAAATTACTTATCATTTTGGCTGTCTTAAAGAGTATGAATAATTCGCTGTGATGAAACAAATCTCACTCAAGTTTTACTTTCCTCAGTTTAAAGAGGAAAAGAAAAAGCAGGATAGCCTTATATTAAATATGAATGAACGATCTTTTCGCCGTGCTAACTACGCTTCTGCCCATGACCAAATGCATAACGTTAAATAGCCGACGGTACGTATACTTGTTTTCTATGCTTGTGCCCATACACACAAAAAAACCATACGAAAATCTCATTATCAATGATAAATTTCGTAAAAAAATAATTTAAGCGATGACTAAATTTCCTTCAGTATCAATACATGTTTTAAGACTTTCGTGAACATTTTAAATAGCTAAAAAGCAAAAAGTTTGTTAAAAAGTACAATGCATATTAATTAGTACCGTTTTACCGTTTTTTGATGTGTATATGCCACACCATCATATCGTGATGGGTCCCATTAACGAGGCATGCTCGATATATAAGCGTAAACATGTAGGTACAGTGGTGTGCATATTTGTTTGTATTTTTAGCTATTTTATTTCTCGAGTAGCACTTATACTTTAACATACAAACATATGTATGTATATGCAAAAACTTAAAAATTTCGCACACTTTGTTTTGATTGCCGCCTTTCCGAAATGCCTAGGGAATTTAAGAGTATTTGTGAGCTTTCTGTTTTCATACGCTGTTTCTAAATACCAGTCTGTTTTTTTCTTTTCGCTTGTTTAATTTTAATCTGTTTCTCTTCTTCTTCGGGCTATGATATTTTTGCATAAATAAATTGACCTAAAAACAGGCTGGATGGTGGAAAATAACCAAAAAAAAAAGTTCAAAAACCTTAGGGCGCACATCCGCACACATACTGAGTAATCTGGCGTGTGTGCTTACGACACCTCCACATCCTCAAAAGTACACACACATATACACACATTCTTATACGACTTTTCTTTTGCCTTACGACTTGATTACGTATACGTAGCGTTGGCCACTGCTCGTTTGCCAAATGAAAAACGCTTCGAAATCAACTCGCTATACATTTCTGGGTCCTTGATACTGAACTTTTTTCATTGTGAAAGTTTTTTGCCAACGGTTCAAGGTTAGCCAATTTTTCTGAAAATTGTTGATACAGCAATCTATAGTTTTTATCGTTTGTAGGCTGGGGAAGTGTGTATAGGTCTCTAGGCATCGGGAAACGTCAGAGAGGGATTTGATATGTGAGCAAATCAAGTTGTTTTTGTGCTTGGGTAACAGGCGCAGAACACACAAAAATTCTGTGCTCCGTTTTCTATGTACATATACACAACAAAGCCTTAAGCCCATTGATATCACATGTACATGGCATACGAGTGTTCGTTTTTTAGGGGGGCATAAAAGTGTATCTTGGGGGACTGAAATTTGGCGAAATCAACAAAGCACACGAACCCACAAGCAGAATACTTCATTCTGCTGGGCCAGCGAGGCATTTGGATCAGGGCTTAGCTTTGGATGGGGGATTTACGTGCAGCTGTCTAAATTTTTGTCGGGCTTATCTCACTTGTGATTCTCTCATTTAACTTTCATCACTCGGCGAATGATCACAATTGAGATTGACAGAGTGTTAAATGGTTTGGATTAGGTGAGCTAGGCGTCTTAATAGGATGATACACCAAATTATAAGTCAACACTCGATTCGATAAATGTGTATCTATCTATCTATGTCATATCTTTCTATTGATGCACATCCTTATCCATCTACCAAATATATCTATATTCTTGTTGTCAATATGTAAGTAACAAAACTCGTTGAACAAAATACAACGCTTTATTGCAATCACAATAATTATACAAGCTCCTTAAGTGTTACCTTTTTATGGGATTTAGCTAGATTTATTGCTTAAAAATTAAACACTTGAAATCAATTTAATAAACCAGGCTACTTGGCTTTGCACTTCTAATTAAACAATTAAAAATATATTTTATTTTATTGTATATAATACTTGGCTAAAATGACTTCTGTTGCCTTCTTCTTTCCACCTCATCAAGATTATTCGAGGGCAGGTCTGAACGGCCTAGACCAAAAATTATTGGTAAGTAGCCGACCAGACCGACAAAACTGGAGTATGTAATTTATAGTCGCGCGTTCGCCGTATCGCCATATAATTCTGCTGAACTGATAAGAGTTCAGTTTGAGTTGGTCTTGGAGACGAAAGGCGTCTGATAAGGGGTTGTTTTCTTTTTACCCCCCGAAAGAAAAGATAAGATGTGTGAACACCCACCCGGTAGATAAAAGAGTCCGCCAGACAGTCCGGTTGGACAATAGCGCAAAAAGGTAAACAACTTTTCGGCTCGGTCAAATGCACACATTTCTACACCTATGTATATCAATTAACACATCTGGCCTAATTTTTCGCTTTATAAAGCATATACACACCAAGCCCAAACAACCCCCGAATATTGTCTTTTGCGCATTTTTAGCATTCGTTTCTTTTGACTTAGTTGGTACACACGTGTGGCTCTCTCATTCGGCAAATTTCTGACGCTCAATCCGCTTGTTTTTCGAAACCAAAGACTATTATTAACCGCAAAACTTATATTTAACTTTAATGATGTTTGCTATTTGCACTGTACGATTTATTCAGCCAAAAGTGGCAAACTTTTACAGGAAGTTTACTCTTAAATGGAAAAGTAAATGTTTGATCGTGAATACATTCCGCCTACATAAAATATTTGCTTAAGTCGAAAGACTTATTAAGCATTTACTCTTTTATGGTACTATTTTTATTTTTTACGTCCCCATAAATGAAAGTTATTTCAAAGGTCTACTAAACACTTTGAAGCTGATATTAATTTAAAGGGGTTACTGTCGCAGCGAGCTTGAACGGTAACAGTCAGCGTGGCCAACTGAAAAATGTATTTATTCAAAGAATGACAATATCTCAATTTCGGCGCGAATTTCAAATCGTGGAATGCACACCGCACGTGCCAAAAAATAAGTACCAAAATTACTAGCTGATAAGGCTTATAAAAATTCTCAAATTATTACAATAATAGTTTTCACTCTACTGTTATTGTTTTTGTCATTCGGTAAGTAAGTCGTTTGACCTTGCGAATGTCACACTGCTTTAGTAAAGATGTTAACCACATAACGGAGATGAGGAAGTGTCTAAGTAGTGACATCTGGGCGAGGTGGATATGAAAGAAACCTTCAAATAACCAGCGAACAACTTGAACATAGTATAGTATTATAAATACTACAAATCGGAATTGAGTCATTGAACCCAAGAAAATAAAACTCAGGAAAAGGACTACGTCAGCATTAAAAAACAAAGACCCTCTTGAACTGAAGTTTATGCTAACAAATTGTTACTCATGTAAAGGAATAATTGCGTTTTAATATAATTTTCATGTTTTTATGACAAATATAGAAACAAAGAAGTTTGTTTTAAGCCAAAACAAAGAAGTAAAGAAATTTAGCTTTTAATATATAATAAGTAAACTGTATTTATTTAAGAAATAATGTAGCTTCAAAAAATTTCGTGGTCTTTCAAAGGTATAGTGACTTGAAACTATCACCAGGAAAGATGTACTTTTTTAATTTCCCTACTCCTTATGTCATGAGTAAATTTTAAATGACTTTCGTTTAATCTGTCATTTATATAGCAATTTCACTCACTTTAGTGAATTCTTAATGCATTTGCACTTTTTCAGGGTCTGAGAAATGGCATCAACGAGTTGCATGTTCAGTGACTGAGCAATAAAATAAACTATTAAAAATATCTACAAGCACGCAGTGTGCTAGTAAACAAAGCGAAAATAAATTTAAATCTGTTTTGAATCAAAACATTCGAGGGAGATTGAGAGTAAGAGAGAGACTGGGAGAGCAGAGAGAGAACATGTGGGGCAGAAGATAACGGACAAGGGAGCCCACTCACACACGCACACATTGATAAGCTAGAGCAATTACAGCAACAAAATGTTGTAAGTGAACAACAAGGTAAATAAAGTGTATATATATGTGTGTATGCACGTGTTGACACTGAAAGCTCTCAACTTGGCACAGTGACACACATATGGTAAATATATATATTCTCTCTGATCTCTCCACATGCAACAATTTATTTTCAATTTACTCACCTGTCCATTGATTACCGCTTTTACAGGAACGCTATCAATTATTATTTTATATCTCGCTTATCAATATTCGTTTAACTTTTGCACTACACTCCGCTTTTGGTTACTCCATTTGTTTTCCGTTTTGATCAGCTTTTCCTATTCCGCTGGGCCTTGTTGCGTGGCAATAACAACAATAACATTTCGCACTCTTCGCGTGCCTTGTAATGAAAACAATAACAGCTCCGACAGGCGATTGCCTTCTCGCTTTTACACTATCACTATCTCGCTTTTCCGCTGGCAGATGGAGCAGAGCGACCGTCTCCACCGACGGCTTCAATGTAAATGCGAGAATTGCGCCGTTTTTTCGCTCCCAAATAATGCTGCCCAGGTCCCCCTCCCCAACACCTCTTCAGCAAGTTTCTCGCTGAGCGAACATAAAAGGTAAAAATATGATGGATTTCATTACAAACCTGTACCGGCATAAGAGAGTGTGCAATTAATACGCGTAAGCTGAATTTTGCTTACCACTTTTTGAGTCATATGCAGTTTTATACATATGTACATTAGTACATAAGCACAAGAACATTGATATTCTATTAAATACACTAAGAAAAACAATATTATTTGAAGATTTATATATCTCCATTATTTTAAAAAACAGAAGTCAAAATGTATAAATCTCTAATTATACATACTCTAATTATATATAACAGCCAAATGTTTTTCCAAAATATTTATTACTCAGTCTAGACAAATAATATATCAATGGTTATTTGCCTCAGTGAACTTCTGATGATGATACTCCAAGGACTTCGATGCTGCCTCGCTCACTCTCGACCTATCTCTCTCGACAAAGGCTCTCTTTGCGCAAAGAAATTAATCTCTCTCACTCCCATACTCCATCCCCAATACTACACATTTCTCCAACTCTCTCCCTGTTTATCTCTCTTTCGTGCATTGGCTGACGCAATTCATACGCACTGTTGCCGTATGCAGCGCAATTTTATGAATGGAAAGCAGAAAATGCAAAAGCAACAACCTCAATTGCCACCTGGCAACAGGCAAAGCGAACAACAGGTGTAATTTGCAAACTCAGATCGAGAAAAGTAGAAAATTCGCAGACACTGCCGCATCTTAATTGTCTTAATTGGAAATTGATGTGAAACGTTTGGAAGTGGCTGACTGATGACAAAATACGTCCGCAACCTTCAGTTAAGATGTTGCCTCGGTAAAAACAGACACCTACACAACTGATAAGTGTCTGTTCTAAACTTTGACGAAATTGCGTCAGGTAAATATTGGTAAGCATCAGTGAAATTGTGAAACTGATTAGTTGTATTTAAAACACAAAAATATACCTGGTAGTAAAAATACAATACCCTTTAAGAAAAATAAAAAAAAAATTGAAAATGTTGAAAAAAAATGCCAAATATTTATTTTATCGCTTTTCACCTTAATGTAGCTTCACCAATAACAATTAAATTTTTAAATCTATTCTATAATCCAGTTAAGATTTTTTTTTAATTGATTAGTGTTGTTAATATTCTTCATGTCAAGTATCAGTGTCTGAAGTTTATTTTGCAATTTTGCAATTGATTAGTGTTGTTAATATTCTTCATGTCAAGTATCAGTGTCTGAAGTTTATTTTGCAATTTTGAGTACATATTAATGGTCTAGACCATCTAATAAATAAGTCTCATTTAATAATTTTTTTGCTTAAGTGTTCCGAGAAATATAAGCTTTACTGTATTTTTTAAAGTGTTGCCTGATATATTAAAAACGATTACGGCGTTGTCAGCTAGTTCAAATAAGTTCGCAATGGGCTAAATCGCGCCATCTATGCGGATTTTTGTTTAAAAATGCGCCACCTTGTGGTGTTTTTCAGAACTTCGTGAAGATTGGGAAGAAAGAAGAGTGGAAACCAGTTTAGGAGGCCGAAATTTGAGTATTTTTTGCAATTTTTTTTATGAGAACAAAAAATTCAAATTTGTTTAAACTTCGAGGGTGGCCTATTTCTATTTTAAACTACACTTTTAAATTTTGGTAAGTCCTTTTCGCCGGAATTGAGGGAGTTAGAGGAGGGTGTGCATAAACCGCTTGCGGGACACCTGAAGGTCGCAGTTTTGTTCTGAAATCATTAATTGTTTTCCTTTGTTAGTAACATATTTTCTGAGAATGTGACCGAAAGAATTTAAAATTTAATGTTTTGGAGTTGTTTGAACAAAATGTTTTTATATCATTTTGTTCACCTTTCTTACATAAAACGAGGACGGAAGCTTTCGGACTTGAATACAGAATATTCACATAAATTTTCAGTTCGATTCGTCAATAACTTTTTGACCAATGATTCCCGCATGTTGAAAAAAGTCGTTTCGAGAAAAACGCTTGTGTCTAAGGACCGCGCACTTCGGCACTGAATCCACCTGTGTTTAGCTAAGTGGTCATATCATCGGAACTATTATGGTTTCTCCCTTTAATACAAAATCCAAGATTTAAAATATATGTATTTTTAGGGTGTCCAAAAAATAGGATAGGATAGGAAATATATATATATATAATATATGCAGGATATTATATCGCTGTGAAATCATCATTATACATTGTTTCCAAAACAAGCAGTTAGTAACAGAAAGAAGCAACGGATTTTATTGGTTGTGTTATGGTGAAAGTAATGAGGTAGCATAGCCCCATGCATAAACTTTCATGCAGCGAGAAAAGTATTAGTGTTTCTACTTGTCAATCAATAAAACTGAAGTCCAAGGGAATCCCACAGAAAGTAAGCAATTTTGCAAAAACGGTACACTCATAGCAAAATTAACCCTAAAAACAAGAAATTCGCCTTATTTTTGTCTTCAAAGGCATCGCACCTTAAATTTTAGGGTAAAATTTTCTAAAATTAAGGGCGTTCCTTTCTAAAATCTAAGGCAAAGGGCCCTAAAAACAAGAAAAAGTTTTCTAAAAAATAGAAAAATATTTCTTAAAATTAGGGCATATAACCATAAATTTTAGGGTATTTGTTCTAAAAATTAGAAAAAATGCGCCTACATTCATCATGATGTAATTTTTCATTCAGGATTTATGTATGTATGTGTATACATATGTACGTTTATGATTTAAGCACTTCGCTTTTCATTTAGAAAAGTCACAAAGTTTGTATTAGTATTGCGCACTAATGAATTGCCAATATCGATTTCAACTGTAATTCTGTGGGGAAAGAGAGAGAGAATTAGTACAATTATGATTTATTTCAGTTCTTACAAGTAAAATCCGATAAGTTTCTTATCCGAAAAAAACTTATAATTTTATTCGTCCGTGGTCGGGATTCGAACCCAGGTCTCCCGCGCGTGAGTCCAAAGACATTAAATGGAGCCACGGTCGCGTACGAAGAACGCACGGCAAACCAAAGACTATATGATGGGGCGTTTGCGAAGAATATTAGTTTTAAAAAGTTTTTAGAACTCGTTAAGTCGCAACTGTGAAAGTCGAAATATTTAAAATAAATTTTCTAAGATGATATTTCATATTTCAAAAAATATTTAAATTACTTTTCAATAAAGGGTAAAACCTTTAGTCGTTCTAAGCATTACTTCTCAAGTGTTTTTACACAAAAAAAAAAAGAAAAAAAGAAAGATGTCGGCAGCTGAAATTGAACTTGCGGTGCTTAGATTTCTGGTTAGACATTCTAACCCCTAGGCTACTGGGACAGGGTTAGAACAATTTTATGGTCTTTTTAGAAAATAATTCCTATGTTATAGAAAATATTTCTATATTGTGGGATTAATTTTTATTTTTTAGAAAATATTTCTATATTTAAGAAAATATTTCTATATTTAAGAAAGCGTTTCTATTTTTTAGGGTTATCGAATTTTTAGGGTTAATTTGAGAAAATTTTTCTATATTTTAAGGTAAATCATTTTTTAGGGCAGAATTTCTAATTTTAAGAAAAAAATTTCGAAAAACAAGTGCAATTTTTACTAAAATATAGAAATTCTTTCTTGGATTTAAGGCGAGTTTAGTTTATGGCGACAATTTCTACATTTGAGAAACACTTTCTTGATTCAAGAAAAGTTTTCTTGTTTTGAGAAAAAAATTCTTTGAAAATAGAAATCTTTTCTTGGATTTAGAAAAAATAAAGTTTTAAGGCGAATTTCTAAAATTTATGGTTAATTTTGCTATGAGTGTAGGGTCTGTGCATATGATTTCATCATAAATAAGTTTTGTTAGAGTAACCTGTTTATTCGCTATGCACTATGAAAATGGCAAAAGCAGAAAAAACTGCCCGTATCCACACTTAGTTCAATTTTGATCAGCTCAGGTGATAGTATCAGCTTAGAACCCGCAGTGGCAAGATGTCTAACATGGGACGGAATATTCTACTCCTGGCACTGGTGGTGAGTGTATTATCGGAAATGGGAGAAGGCGCAGGTGAGTGAGCTGTCCTTGGGACTTTTGAAATAGCAAGATCATATTTGTCTCTAATGTGTACGTGATGTTAAAAAATTCCCCAAAAATTATTAAGTTCCTATGTGTCACAGATGTCTTTAAAGATTTTACAGTGTTGGCTTAAAATGCACTTACTAAGAATAAATGTGGGGATTTATGACCATTTTATTTTATTTATTGATATTTTTAACGAAAAGGTTTTTTAGGCATTGCTTTTTAGCAACAAACTTCTAAAAAGGCTATTAGTCGAGTACTTTTAAAATATGACTGTAGAATGAAAAATATAAAACTTTTCACTCATGCTTAGAGGAGAATATCGTTAATTTCAATGCAGTTGATCGATCAGGTTGACTAGCAGTCTAACCGGTTTATATTGCTAATCAACCTTAACTGCATTGTAATTAGCGATAAATTCTTGCAGTTCCGGAACAGAAAACTTCGGATGTGGTCGACTCGCAGCCCGGAAACGTGCTGCCCGGTAAAGATACTTGTGGATTCTATTTACCTACTTCTGACAATAGTACAAATGCAGATTTATGGGACTTTCCGTGGATCGCACGGCTGGCCTACGAAGAACGTAAGTTATTCATTAAAACTATTTAGTTACAATTTTATGTTAATACTTATAGTAATTTGTTAAATATATTTATTTTTTTAACCACAAAACTTAAATACACCATTATTTTTTTTTCTGATTTTACTTTAATACGTTTTACTCTAATTCGGTTGTGTGATAATAGTAGCCTCTATGTATGCAAATTATTTACATAAGACTTATAGAGTTATTCGAACCATCTATTAAATTTAATTCCTATATTTAAATTATGTTTTAATTAAATTTAAAAGTTGTTAGTGCCTTTGGCTTATTAGAGTATTAGAAACACTTTAGTACGACTAATGTTGTTCCAGCTCAGTATGAAATAGGAAACTTACAACTATCTCTTCATTTTCACAAATAACCATATACTAACTTCTTTTTAATTTTATTTCTTAGTTTTTTTATATTCCATTAGCTCTTGCTTTTCAGAGTTTTGAGAAACCCCTTTAACACAGCTCCATATTCCACCAGTTTTTTCCGATGGTATTGCCTTTAGGTGCGGAGGTGCTTTAATAAACTCCCGCTACGTCCTGACCGCCGCTCACTGCCTGCCGAGGCCAGAACTTATTCCAACCCATGTTCGCCTGGGTGAATGGGACACCAGCACCGATCCCGACTGCGTGACCCGCTTGAATAAGGAGCCCATCTGCGCCCCCAAAGTCATCGACGTGGAGGTGGAAAATGCTATTGTACATGAACAATATATGCCGAAATCCGTGGACCAGAGACATAATATTGCACTGTTGCGCCTAAAGGAGAGTGTCAGGTGTGTGGGTCCTTGGATCTGGTATTATCCTGTGATTCCATTGACATTTTTATATCCTCCGGCAGCTACAACGACTTTGTGCGTCCCATTTGCCTGCCAACCGACGAGGAGTTGAGGGACAACTCCTTCGAAGACCATGCCATGTTTGTGTCCGGCTGGAGATCCAGCAAGCATCTGGAGCCAAGTCCGATCAAGCTAAAGAAAACCCTCAAAGTGTGGAACCTGACGAGTTGCCAGGAGAAGTTCAGCATCTACAAGGTTTCGCTAGACAACTCGCAACTGTGTGCAGGCGGCCAGTCGGACAGCGACACGTGTGTTAGTGGCCCACTGATGGTGCCGATTGAATCCGGCGGCCATAAGGTGCTCTACATCGCTGGTTTCGACTCCTACGGAACGAGTCCGTGCGGAATAAAGGGCTGGCCCGACGTTTTTACACGCATCGGAGCTTACGTCGATTGGATACAAAAGAAATTGGAGGCATAATCGATAAAGTTACTAAGCTTATGCATTTGTCATATTTAAAAAAAAAATTTAAAAGGAATTACTACTTAAATAATCTTTAAAAGATTTTATATTCGTGGTTCTTTTACATTTAAACTTAATGAGAAATAATCGGAATAAAAAAATTTAATGGACGACGATTATTTTGTAATTAATAAAAATGAAAAGGAAATTTATATAGCAAAATAAATTACATTTATATTAAACACTATTAAAATCATGCAATGATAAACTTTTAAACTTTTGCCAGAGAATTTGGAATGGAAAATGGGTCTTCTAGCCCAATTATAACTTCGGTTATCCCTAATGCAAATAAAGATCAGACGTAAGGAAGGCGGGACAGGCGATAATGATTAAATTTACAATTGGGATTATAGTGTGGCAAAACAAATAGTCTTTGCCACCAAAATACCATCAGACCGAATCAAAACAAAACATTCATCAAAGTACGGCGAGCAAACAAAAGCGAGGAAATAAAATGAAATGGAAAAGTGGGGAAGGAAAAGTGGAAAAATTAAAATGGGAAACGCTCGAGCAAACCGCGGGCCTAAGACAAAAGATTTACAATATCGCTGGGAAAGATTTAAAGGTGATTTCCAAAGATATATATTGTGCCTGAGCAGCGATAAATAAACACAACTTTTTGACTATTTTTATTTCGGTCTCTCTTATTTTATTTTTTTGCTCAATTCCGTATATTGTCAATGGAAAAGTGGGTGCCATTGAGGCAATTTGAGGGTGGGGACACTCTCCACTAAAAGTGTCACATTAACGAATTGTTCTTCGGCGGCCCACAGTTAATTTATGCCCCGCACTAATCGCTGTTCAGGTAGAATCGAATTTATTTGATTTCTCTATAAGCGAAATAAGCCTTTCACAAACACGCTTTTCATTGAGCGGAAAATCGGTGGAAACTCATTGAAAATAGGGGGGCGTGGCCTGCGGCAGCGTCCTTCTGCCTTAGACAACCGCCAATGTCGTCTAATGGCGGGGCGCGTCTAAAAATAGGAACCACTCGAGAGCACCGCCCGCCAGCCACTCAAAACGCAGCAGCATCCGCGCTCCGAGAGGATCGCGAGCACATCTGGGGGCCCCGAGATGCCCGAGATCACCGAGATCCCCGAGATCCGTTCTTGGATATTGTCACCAAATGTGTTGCGTTTGCGACGGACGGCGGTACGTACTCTCTGCGACTCGCAAAACGGCGTGAAACGGGAGTCACAAACTAAAGTGGAAAAAGTAATTCCAAATTTAATCAACCAAATTAATATTAAACTCATCAAAAATAAAAAAAAAAAGTGTGTGAAAATTATAAAACTCCTTACTTCAAACAGGGCTTTCTTTTGAAATAAGAGTTGCGATTACCCTTTAAAAAACAGAGGATTTCCAGAAAGTGAACTTACGTAAACGAAGCTTCACAAATGTTATGCTTGGCTACAAAATAAGAGTAGACTTGCTAAAAGAATTTTTTGGGAGAATTTATTAAACTCAAATCAACTTAACAGGAAAGTTGTCTGCAACCTTAAGTGGACCATTATTAAAAAATAAAAAAAATACTAGTTGACTCCGAAAAAATGTTGAAAGAACTTTAATTCTGGTTTTTGAAATTATCCCTTCCCTCGAACCAGGAAAGTGTAACATTTTCCAAATTGTTTATTAAATAAGTTATATATTTTATAACTTATAAAAACACTTTGCATAACTTTTATAATCCAAATATATTATAAAAGTCAAGTGTATTGGCCCAAAATGACCAAGTACAATAGTGGGAATAGTGAAATGGCCGCGGGTCACAACATCAAGCAGGAGTACAACAATGGCTATGGCCAGCAATCTCACCCAGGATATGGATACAGCAGCTATAGCCAGCAGCAGCAGCCATCGCATCCCAGCCAGAATCCCCACCAGACTCTGCAGAATTTCTTCAGCCGCTTCAATGCCGTCGGGGAAGCCGGTTCGGGAAATAATGGGTCAGCTTCCATCTCTGCCTCCGGATCGGGACTCTCCTGCAACTACAGCCACGGAAACCATCCGGCGGAGATGGACAAGCAGCTGGGCATGAACATGACTCCTTCGCCCATCTACACCACCGACTACGACGACGAGAACAGCAGCCTCAGCTCCGAGGAGCACGTCCTGGCGCCCCTCGTCTGCTCCTCCGCCCAATCCTCGCGACCCTGTCTCACCTGGGCCTGCAAGGCTTGCAAGAAGAAGAGCGTCACCGTGGATCGACGGAAGGCGGCCACCATGAGGGAACGCCGGAGACTGAGAAAGGTTGGCATCCATTAATCGATTACGTTACTCTGGCATAATTGGGGTTTAATTAAACTTGTGACTTGATTAAGTAAAAGGATATATTGAATTTGTTAAAAAGTGTATAACAGTAGAAGAAGTATATGTATTGATATTCGTATCAAAATCGCGATCTCGGAAGCTATACGAGTTAGAGGTTCGCTATTTAACAATCAGAGCCTAGTTATGCTTTCGCAGCAAAAGATTAATTCAAAATTTGGACACGCCCACCTTACCCTTCCAGGAACTGTAAAATTTTGTACAGACATCATTTTCGGGCGGTAATAAATTAATCAAACCACTTTTATCAACACACAAGATGTTTTCCAAATTAAATAATTACTTTATAAGTTATTAAGAATTTAAGTCAAAAGACGTCAGCTCTAGCCGATAAATATAATCGATCCTTATGAAATTTGGTAGGTCGAATTAATTGGCTAAATATAAAACCCATAGAATCCCAGCTTCCTAACTTTACAAACACCAAAGTTATGGCATTTCCGATCAATCAATTATATGACAGCTATAGGATATACTGCGTGCAAAGAAAAGAAGGGTGTGTGCAAAGTATCAATTCGATATCTTTAAAACTGAGAGACTAGTTCGCGTAGAAACAGACAGACGGAAATGCTTATATCAACTCAAGAGGTGATCGTGATCAAGAATATATATATACTTTATAGGGTCGGAGATGAAGGAGGCACACGTTGCACACTTTTGACCAAAATTATAATACCCTCTTCAAGGGTATAAATATAGTTTAAGGAGACGCCATAACACTGCATCAGATTGTAACTACTTCATTTCTGCTTAAATTTAAAAGTTAAACTTTTTTAAATACAGGTAAAAGTCTTACATTGGCAGGTCATATTTGGAGTTGTGTAATTATTGTTGCTACTGGATAAAACCGTTCATTTAGTTTTTTACAAAAATCCTCTCAATAGTTGTCCTAAAACAGTAATTATTAATTTATCTGTAAAGCACAAACAATTTCAATCAGTATTAAGGGAGCCACAAGTTCAGAGAATTGTTTTTCTTTAGTTTTGCTCAGACAAAAGGATTTTAAACTCCAGTGTAAATAATTTGAAGCCCCAATTGAAGAATTCAGAAACAGTTTTATTAAATGGTAGCCATAATATTATGGATTAAGGATAAGGGTTCTGATTTGAGTGTACTTAATTTCGTCGTTTGCCAGTTTAAAGTGTTTTTTATTTATCCCTGTGTCGAGTTTTAAAATAGATTCTTGTTATATTGAAAATACTTTGTTGCAATGTCATTAGGTCCACTGGGACCCCTCAAATTAACACATCGCCACTTGCCTCGGATTGCCTGCCCCACCGGGGAGGATCCATTGACATAAAACGCAGAAAGGGAAACCACCCAACGAGTGTAAAACATAAAGATTTGCCAAGACCAAGAGTTAAACAGCGGCATTTATGAGTTCGACAATCGTAAAAGTTTTGGATGAACCACACGTATTTATAGCTCCACATAGAGACATTAGCGAAGGGGAAAGCGGGAAAGAGGAAAGGGGCTGTCATAAAGAGACAGACGACGGGCGAACGGTTTAATTGTTGAAAATTTTATGCTCTATTTAATTTAAAATATGTTTTATTAAAGAGCCACTTAAAGGGGAACACGCCTGGGACTGTGTGTTTTTATTGCGCGCCTAATGGATTTCCATGATTTCAACGATGGCCATTAATTGATTATTCTTTGCGCATTCTAGGTTAACGAGGCCTTTGAGATCCTCAAGCGACGCACATCATCCAATCCCAACCAGCGGCTGCCCAAGGTCGAGATCTTGCGCAATGCCATCGAGTATATCGAGAGCCTGGAGGACTTGCTGCAGGTACGTCCAAAGATCTTGTCCCAGAAATCTTTAAACATGGATAATCGTTATTTCGCCTCTTTTTTTGGGATTATAGGAATCCAATCCCACACGCGATGGCGACAACCTGGCGCCCAGTCTAAGCGGCAAAAGCTGCCAGTCCGATTATCTGGTAAGTTTTTCGCCGAACGCCAATTAATATTAAGCCCAGCATCGAGGGGAAATACGTTCCGCAATTATTTTCTCGTAAAATTCTCATGCATGAGCAACGCTTTCGTACATTTTTCTTTGCCGACGCGCACATTCATCAAAATCTCAGGGTCTGGTCGCAGTGCCGAACATGAAAATAGAATATACGGATCCCCGATATCCCCGACGATGTCCCATCCGATATCTGTTGTATCTGCTGACCGGAATTTATGCGCTCGCTGACGGGCGACTTAATAAGCTCCGCTGCCGGGCGATCGTACTCCTTCCCAGACTCACCCGATTACCGGGAACATTATGAGTTATGATCAGAGGAGTTTGCCTCCATCTGGGCCCCGAAAAGTTTTTCCCGAAAACTTGAAAAAAAAAATAGAGGACAAATAGCCGGAGAATTTACGGTGGCAGGGAAAGGGTCGTTGTCTCTGCATTTAGTGAAAGGCAATAAATAAATTTTCTTTTTATAAGCCCGCCCCTGGACTATGAAATGGAAATGGAAAACGTGTTGTAAATTAATTACAACAAATTCATTTGGCCGGGTTGAGGAGTAGGGAATCGTCATCCCCATGTTTGGGGGATTGCAGCGATCGCTTTTCTGTTTCGTAATAGTTTCCGTACGTCGGAGAACAAAAACCGATGTGGCAGTTGACAAATTGCACAGGAAAAACATGACATGATCTCGGGGTGTTTTCCTCGTCGAAAGGTGTTGCAAGACATGGCTTAGGTGGGGGAAAGTGGGGCAACAACGGGTGCGGGATATACTCCCAAATGACAGGCCAACAAATTGTCAACAATTATGCAAACATTTTTGCCATCTTCAACGCAACGCCCCCTTTTCGTTTCGGGTTGGTCTGCGTTGAGTAATTTCCATGCAGTTTGTTTAAGTTTTTCACATTTTTAATGTACAAATTTGTTAATTTACCATAAAACTTAGCATATTTGTATGTTCACTGCGCCCCACCCATTGGCAGATATTAATGTGCGGCCATAGTTTGATTAAAAACTGGCACCGCGCCAAACGTGCAGACATTCAAATGCATCTCAGACCCTGGCAATCCATCCATCTCATCCATATCCATTCATTTGGAGTCTGTGTATTTATAAACCTCCGTGGTTTAAGTAGGAGATTTCCTTTTGAACTGTTTCCAAGTCAGAGTGTGTATCTTGAGTTCGCTATAAATTTCCTTATCGCCGCCAATAAATTGAAGCACTCCAGATATACAGCGTTAAGTGTGGACGAATTCAAAATGCCTTGCCGTCTATCAATCAGATTTCTACGTAATTGGAACCATAATTATTTAAGTGGAGAGATAAAACTTCTGGGTGCAAATGACTCATTAAAAGATGTGCGAGCCGCGGGTGCAGACTTTCCATTGATAACCGCATACCTGTCAGTGAGTCAGTGTTTGATGGGGTTTCCTTCAAACAAGTGTATTACGTTTACAGCAAAATTCAAAGATCTGTCATAGATAAGAATATTATGTATATTTTGTTATCTTGGACTGACCTCACAGCCCAAGCTTAACATTTCCCAGGAATTTAAGCCAGTTAATAATTGTTTAGAAGGTTTGGGTTTCTTGGAAAGCGTTAAAGACTACCATTTTTCACAATTCCAATTCCATCCCCCAAAAAAAATTAAAAATTTTTATGAACATGAATTTCTAGCAAGCATTTATTTTGGCCGCCAATAGTGATTTTTCTCAAATGGATTATGGGATTTTATGAGTGACCGCAGCACTCATAAAAACATGGCAATATTTCCAAAGTGGGTTTAGTATATAAAAAGCACATTTCATGGTAAAGATTCGTGCAGCTTGGGAATAACAAATCGCATAATGCCGCATATCCGTTACATGCTCGAAGATCGGTGGAGAACTTCTAAGAGGAGCGCGCCAAAAAGCGGCTTAAAATCTTTACGCAACTCGAAAAAATGGAATGCCCAAGTGATAAGTGGCATTTCATTCAGATACAGCGCATGATATATGCCCGAGTGGCTCGGGAAAATGAAATACACCGAAATTTCATATAGACATACAAACAAGTACACCGAAAAAAGTTTGTATATTAAAGCAATTTGTCAGGGGAACAATTTAAATTTGTCATAAAAAAACAAATGTATATCTTTTTGTGATACTAGTGTATTTTGTATTCAGTTTACACTTTGGTGCGTCAAATGTTAACATTGAAATTATAAAATGAGATTTACCCTCATTTTGTATAATTTTTTTCTGTGTATCTGTGTGTGAGTTGTCATACATCGAGCGCAGGCTGTCACTAAACGCTTGGAAAATGATAAATCGCTTTATAAAAGTGCAGTGTGAGTTCGTCTGTTCGCGTTCAGTTTAGTTCAGTTCACTCGGGTTGAATTCTGTTGTTCTGTTGCTCCTCCGTACATTGTTGTCCGCTAAATATAAACGAACACTATGGGATGCCCTGTTTTTCCCGATCCTTGCAGACGGAATGACGGCATTATAGTTGCACCAGATGGGGGCATCAGGGATGAGGGAAACCCACCCAGAAGTGGCAATTATAATTTGCTTAGCATCGGCGTTAATGCGAATTTTTCTAATGAAATCCCTAGCGCATCTCCGTCTCCGGATGCCCTGTCGTCTGCGTATGCTCAGCGAAAATATAGCATCAAATTAATTTAATTGCTAATAAGTGTGCACACAATGCCCCACAAAAACGCCGCAGACAATGCACCACTTTTGCCTGCAGTGGTTCAATGCATTTTAATTGGCCTGTGGAATCTTTACTTGCATAAATTTTGGCTTAATCTCATCATTAGACTGCATTTCGTATGGCACTTGTTGGCCAAGTTGACAGGCCCGGAGCAATTTTGACGTTGTCATTTCGCCTCGCGACACTTTTGTGTAATTTATTGTTTTCCCCAATTTCGCTTGAGGCCAACTAAATGTTTATTTCTTTGATATGTTCTTGCTTTCAGAGCTCGTATGCCGGGGCTTATCTGGAAGATAAACTCAGTTTCTACAACAAGCACATGGAGAAGTATGGCCAATTTACGGGTAAGAGGGTCAAACACCCATTACTGATTGGCATCCAAATATTTACATTAAATCACCACCAATAGACTTCGAAGGCAATGCCAATGGTTCAAGCTTGGACTGCCTAAACCTAATTGTCCAGAGCATCAACAAGAGCACCACGAGTCCCATTCAAAACAAGGCCACGCCCTCACCAGCAGATTCCAAGACGCCGCCCACATCTGGAGTGCCTGCGTCCACATCTCTGCATGCGAACTTCAAGCGGAAGTGCAGCACCTAGCATTAGGTCCCAAACCACTTAGGCAATTGTAAAGATATTTTTAAGAGGATACACGATATACCCAGTGACCCAGATAGGTCTTAAATTATTTGTATAGCCCTAGCACTTAATTAAATGATAATTCAAACAGCGAATAGAGTCTTTAACTTAGTCGAGCTCCAGTTTGCGGAAGGAGCCGCTCATCCCGTCCAGCTCTCCATTGGCCCAGGCACTGGCCAATCCGACGCGGAGTTTCTCATTGGTTCCGTACTGGGCGTCCTTGGCCAGGTAATCCTTGTAGTCCTGCAGCTTCTGGCGCCAGTAGTCCACGGACTCCGCCTGGTAGCCATTGGTTCCTCCATACTCGATGGTCATCGCATCCCTGGGCAGGTGCTGGTACAGATCCTCCGACTTTTTGTGCACCACGAACTGTGAAGAAAGTAGGCGTGGTTAATATACGATCTTGATATTCATTATTTCGGATTCTTCTAACAAACTTAAACCAAAGTTGCCCTAATAATAGCCAGGAGGTACAGCTATATTTTTTGTCAAATATCATTTACAAGCTGATACGAATCCAATAAAAGTATTGAATATCATAACATAACATATCATTGAATATCATAACATAAGCTGAATGAAATAAAACCTTTTTTTACCACATTTATTTATAAAATTATTGCTCATGATCAATTGAACATTTTTGTTACTATCAATGAAGATACTACATACATATAAAATCAATGAAGTAGTACTAAACATTATTACGCAAATCAATAAAAACTTCTTATCAGTTTTGAAGCTTTTTTAAGTTAACATAAAAAATATATCCCATTGTTTTATTGGTATTTTTACTCTTATTTGCTTAGTATGTTTAAAAATAGACCTAACAAATTGAACCTAATATATCATACGATGACTCACCTTAAAAGGTAATTTTGAGGGTAAGAACTTTGTTACAAAGTTGAAGATGGTCTGTCCTTCCTTTCGCATATTTATCATATGAATCTCCACAAATCGTAGTGGGATACACTGATCCACCAAGGCAAAGGCCTTCTTTAAGAGGAAGGGATCGTATTGCAGCATCTGCTCCATGGTCACGTCCCTAGCATCCACCACCCAGACCAGGCCGGAAATGGAGGCATTATCGCACTCCAGGGCCAGTAGCTCTAGCATGATGAAGACCAGTTTGAAGGCCTCGCGGGGATTCGACTTCTTGGGATCGATGTTCCGGAACTGCGAGATGATAACCCTCGGTCCGTCGGGACTCACAGGTCGCGTGGGTATCACGTGGATCCTGGCGATTGGGGAAGTAAATTAGTCATTTAAGTTTGTGGTAACGTTAATTACTTTGAAATTTGTAACTTAACAAAGGTCAAAACATTTTTTGATAGTCATATTTGTTAGCATTATAAAGCCATCACGAAATTAATTTCCAGCAAGTAATATCCATAGATAGTGAGTGAATAAATTATTTTTGTCATTACCACGATAAATATGTTCATTATTTTTGACACTACTGATTAGAAAGGTGAGTTTAAAATAAAAATGAAATTCCGGCTAGACCAGATTTGTCTTTATCGGACAGGATTCCCACCCTCTTTGCAGCTGCGTGAGCAGGGCCTCATCCACCTGGCGAGATCCCAGGACCTCCGGGAACACGCTGCGCAGGGAGTAGTAGTTGTCGAAGCGCCGCTTGGTCTCCTCCTGGCTGAATCGGCAGCGTCGCAGGAAGGCCAGGATCAGCCGCTCGTCGGTGGGCGCCTTGAGGTGCGGCGACTTGGTGATCCACGTCTGGATGGTGGCTATAATCTCGGCGCGCTGTGCCTGCTGCTCGTTGCACTCGCTCTTGGCCAGAGCCGACAGTTGGGGGTCGAGAGGTCTTAGGTGGGTCGCCATTCCGGCGCTCGTTTCAATGCTAACTGAATGCCAAAACCACTGAGGCACCGCCGTGGTCGAGGTGCTGGTGGTGGCTTTTGCAGAGGTGTTGGTGGCGCTATCTAATCGGGGCAACACCTTGTAAACTAGCTGGAACGGCAACCCGAAGCCCACGGCAGGCGAGTACATAGAGATACACGAGTGCATAGATAGGTGATAAGTGGGCGTTATCTTTAATTGATCGACTACAGAGCTTGGAATGTGTATATGGTAGGTGTGGGTGGGGCAAACTTCCTGCTTCCGGGTCACGGTCAGTCCCAGTTCAGCCGGCGGAAGGAGCCACTGGCCCCGAACTCGGCCTCGTAGGTGGCAATCTCGCCGGGACGCAGCTCCTCGATGGTCCCGTAGTTGCAGTCCTGCTCGAAGTACCCGCGGTAGCTGTTCAGCAGGTCCTCCATGTAGGCCACGCACTCACCCAAGTGGCCGTTGGTGCCACCGTACTCCTCCGGCAGCGAGTCCTTGCCAATGTGCTCGATCAGCTCCTCGCTGTTCTTCAGGACGCGAATCTAAAATGGAAAAGAAAACATAATAAGGTTACTACTTTCATTCAAATAATTGATATTATTAAGCATGGGAAATCCCTAATTTAATTTTATATTACTGAGAAATACTAACAAATACTTGATTTGATATTTTTTAATTATTCATGTTAAAAATGAATTAATTATTTATATATTTCTTTGTTTTATAACTCATATAAAGGAAACCAGTAAAAATAAATAACTAAAATTGAGTATATATGTATTTACGAAGTTGTCAATGGAACTTTCAATTAGTACAATAAACTCATTTTTAAAACGAAAATAAAACAAAAATTTAGTTTTTGATATAAAAGGAGGAACTAGAAAATTTTCAGTTAAGCCTATGGCTTATAAAATTGAGAATAAAAAGTTTCGAAACCTTATACACACCGGATAGTTGACCTGCATGCTGAGCACGTTGTACAGAAACATGACGGTGCCCTGAATATCCTTGGGCATGTTAATGATGTACATCTCCTTGACCTTCAGGGGACTGCAGTTATAGAGCCAGTTCCACCACTTGCGAAACAGAACCCTGTCGAATCGGCGCATCTTGTCCGAATTGACGCCCTCCAGGTCAATGATTTCGCAGACTCCCGCCAAGGAGGCGTGGTCATTCTCCAGCGCTATCACTTCCATGGCCATCGAGAAAAAGTGATAGATTTCGCGCAGCATGTACAGATTGGGATCGAAGTGGCCAAAACGGGTTATGAAAATGGTTGAACGACTATCTCCCTTGGGCATATCCGGATATAGGCATATTCTGGAATGGAAATCATACATTATCGGTAGCTTGGCCCAAACCTAATCAATCTTCATTAAAAAAGAACCAAACGAAAAGGAAGCAAAATCAATAAAATAACAATTACCATTCTGGTGGCTTACCCTTGAATGCTTTTATATACATAGATTATGTTACTTATTCAGAAAGATATCGTTATGGTTAAGCTTACCCCATCCGATTGATGTCCAGGAGTCGCTGCGTCACACAGCGATTGTTCATGATCTCCGGGAAGAGGTTGTAGTGGGTGAAGTAGCGGTCGATGCGGCGCTTGGTCTCCTCCAAACTGTACCTGCAGCGTCTCAGGAAGGCTATCAGGAAGTCCACATCCGTGCGGGCGCGCAGGTGCGGCTGCTGGCGAATCCAGACGCGCAGGATGATGATGTCCTGCTGAATCCGGTCGGGCGTCTCATTCACCTCCTGCTCGGCCAATTTGGCCAAAGTCGGCGAGAGCGGACGTCGCATTTCGGTAACGGCTTTGCGGTGTTTGATGGCATTTGGCCCCAGCGATGATATATCTAATTTGCCTATTTCCCTCTCGATCTGATGGTGGGTGGCCCCCTAATCTAATCTTATCGGCCGAGCGAATCGTATTGGGGAAACACAGCCGCATCATGGGCGGTATCTACACGCATTTGTAACTTGCACTTTTCTCCAGGCTCAAATTGGGATATTGGTGGAGAGGGCTGGGTAGACATGTACTATATGTGGGAATAGTAGCGCACATCCGGCGCCTGTCTGAAGAGATCTCTTAAGTGCCCTTCTCGTACACACTTGGGAGATGGATAGATACACTGGGATTTAATTAAATGCTCTCAAATTCGAGTAAAATTTTTTAAAAATGTACACATACCATGAGTAATGGGATATTTTTTAAATAATGTATAAGTGTTTCTACTTGTTAACAAAAACCATTTCCAGGATTCCCTAAGGAACTTTAATTAATGTTCTATTAATTATACAAATTATTGTACAAGTAAAATGAAGCACTACATTAAACTTTTGGTTATTTTTTATGTTACATCGTTAAAATACATACTGGTCTTATCGTTTCTAAGTTGGATATAGTTCTACATACGACAACACTATGCTATAACTTTATTATTTCTTCAGGTTTTCCCTTTTCCGCTTAGTGCACGAGTACTCTCTTTTGAAATGCGATCTGCGTTTAATGCCCGAAATAAATCTAAGGCTAAATAGTATCCAGTTCGCTGTGAGCATTCAATTTGAGTGGCTGTCAGAGGGCATTACCCACCGACATCTCGGGAAGGTGGCGATGCGCTGTTGAAGTTGACGTGGAACACCTACGGCCAGGCAAATTGCTGTGACATGGGGCTGTCAGCTGCTGACAAGCCGGAGATCTGGCGAACTGGCGATCTGGGATGTGGATTTAGTGGGACGCGGGCTCCCAGGAAGCGGATCATCTTGCCACTGCCGGCACTCCCACCCCGCCAATAACTCAAAACACATTATGGCCATGGGACTTCGGGCTGAGGACTGCCACTTTGATCTTGCTGCTGACAGGGCAGCGCGTGTAAATTCCCTTCGCAGGCAGCTCATTGCTCATGACACAAACATATCGTTGCCATATTAATAATGAGCCTCATTAACAGCTCGCTGCAGTGCACCATCGCACTCGACACATTGCCCGATGTTGGCACTTTCTTGTTGCAAGGCATGGGGATGGGGGTATGTAATTGACACGCTCATTGCTGATAAGTGTATTTTGTTGTAAGCACTTCAGATATGCTCGCAAGCCCCCGGAATGCATATGCTGCACTCGGCGAAAGTGATGGATGCCATAAGGAGTGGCAGGGAGCATCTTAACCCAAAAGGATGGTGAATTGATGTCACCGAGAGCGGGTTACTGACGACTCGATCAATCTGTAACACTCTGTGGTTGCTTAAAGTAACTTAAGCACTCTGATAAACATAATCCAATGTCAAAACCAAAAGATTTCAAAACATTTTTTAATAATAAGTACAATTTTTATTCATATGGTATATTTTTGCGAGCTTAAAACAGTTTAGGTAGTGAATAACCTAAATCGAAAGTAACTTCATTGATTTATTAAGTTATTTTCATTTTTGGATTTATTAAAAAGTAAGTTACAAAAAAGATATTTTCCAATTTTTGTTTTAATGTGAGCCAAATTTTTGAAACTATTTTATGTATAGAATGTGTTTAATTTATTAAATGTGTTTATTTCTTTTTAAATCGAATATTTATTATAGGATTTTATTCATTTTATTCGTTTTGTCAACTTATCTAATAAAAGTCTTATTAAATAGTTGAAGTGCGAATATGTATATTAAATATAAAGCAAAATGGAAGCGCATCGCTGCAATGACGCTGCCACAACCAACATTCATATGGGTTTATAAACGTTTCAAGTTTTAATTTATAGTCTTACATAAAACGCCCCATTTTGTGCGCCAAGTGCGAGGGTGAAGCGGGAAAAGCGGGGAAATGGGAAAATGCATTTGCTTGGCGCTCAATTGACAATCATATTTATAGAGCATATTGAACAAATAGACCAGGCCCCGAGCACTAGCCCAAAGATAATATTCGAGCGAGAGGCATTTGTGTCGGTTGGCCGTCGTTGCCGCTCGACTGGCAGTTGTCACTCAACTTGATCCGAGATATGTTTCTATATAGTATAGAACATGCATGACGTTTGTACTTTGCCGTTCTCCGGCCCCTCGAACACAAAATTAAACGGCAAATGAAATTTCATTGTAAACATACGCGTTCCGGCAAATTGAGTAGCTTAAACAAATTTCCGCTATCTCCGCGTCACATCCTTGTGTTTGAATCCATACCCATTATCCTGCTCATCCTGTTGAGTTCAATTTATTGGCTTCCGTTGTGTTCTCGTCACTTGAGCCTCAATTGGTCCTCTGGGCAGCGGCAGCTGGACTCCTTGCTTCACTCCTAGCCTAGTTTAAATTACTATAAAGTTGGGTTCCGGGAATGGGAATGGGAATGGAAATGGGAATGGGATGGGGAACGGGAAATCCTTGGCTCACTTGTAGAGCACCGTGTGCCAGGAGCGCGG
Source organism: Drosophila fuyamai (assembly GCA_018153365.1). Taxonomy (NCBI): domain Eukaryota; kingdom Metazoa; phylum Arthropoda; class Insecta; order Diptera; family Drosophilidae; genus Drosophila; species Drosophila fuyamai. The sequence continues at coordinate 4,083,903 of JAECXW010000116.1, read as the reverse complement.
CGGCAGACGGAGGTTGATCGCTCCACGCTGGCTATCGTTGAGGGCCACATCCACCGGCACGTTTTGGCTGCAAGATTACAAGAGCAGGGACTTAGAGACCCAGAAATCGGCGAAGTGGAGTGCAGGGCCTCCATTAGAGGCATTCATAAAAGTGAATCGCAACGTTGTCGGCAATTAAGTTGACGCACTTAAGCGGCACCGTCGCAGATGCAACCAGAAATAGATGCAAATTCAGTACTTGGAAATATCGCTCGGATATGAAGGGAATTACTCTTCTCGAAGACCCGAACTTGTTGGATATACATATGTATAATTTTATAAATCGGTCTGCATTTACTTGAGAGATAGGAATATAAATTTGGCTAATATAATAGGTGGTTAATTGAAAATGTAAATTATATCCACGACTTATTAAGAGTTTTATTTTTACTTATTCCAACTAGAAATAATATGCTTAATTTTTAAGAAGAGTTTCTTGCTTGCAATAACTCATAAAACATATAGAGGAAACAGCTAAGATCTTTATAAAAAATTTAAGATAATAACTTTCTGACTCTAAAAGATTGATTCTAAATAAAAGGTATATGTACTTGACTTATAATGATTGTTATATAACTGAAAAATAATTATTAAAATGATTTATCCAACATAAGTACTTGTAATCGAGCCTATAGATACTTTAAGAAATTACTTTGGTAATATTAAAACAAAACTTATTTCCCTTATAGATTTTCCTCTCTAGTTTTCCATAGAACAAAAATTTAAAGGTTCTACTGGTATTTGCCTTCTAACAATTATCCGAAGCTATAATTTGTTCCTTTTTTTTGCGCCAATTGTTTTCCCATATGTACTTACCCATTGTAGATGATCAACGCGACACTGCCGTCGGGTCGCTGGAACCCCACAACACTTAGCTGGGTGAAGGGATTAGGCAGGTTCTCGATCTTCGCCTCGATGCGCACCGATTGGGGCGGGACAAACTTGGAGAAGTGGCCTATGGCATAGAAGATCGGTTGTTTATAAATCTCGATCCGACTGGTGGCATTCACTATGATCGGAGCGTCCACATAATTTTTCACGTAGTTGGGGCCGCCTTGTTCGTCCAACACTAGGTTCCAGTCCAGCCAGCCGTTGAAGTAGTGCCTAAAGTCTTGGGTGTAGGCCTTCATGTAGCTCTCGCCCCGCTGCCAACTCCCCAGCATCGGTCCATTGGTCTGCCAGGGCTTGTCCCCGATGCAGGACTCCGTGTTCAAGATCATCTTGTCTGGCATTTCCGAGTGCGCCAGGTCGATCAGCTGCGGGAAAAACAGGTCGTCCCAGTACCAGTGAACGGCCAGACCATCCAAGTAGGATAGCGAATTGTTGCGGGCTGATCGCATCTAAAGGATTATTAAAATATTTTAAATTTTTATGCACATATTTCTTCAGTAATATGTCTTAATATTCAAAAGCTATATTATAGTGTTTTAAAACACATTTTTTTTTGGATGATCGAGCCTATATATTCAAAAACTATAATATTATGTTTGAAAGTACAATATTTTAAAGATCAAAACCTTCTTAGTCTGGTCGAAAAAAATATGATTGTGTTCTATAGGACGAATAATTTAAAAAAAAATAACTTGAGAATCGATTAGTAACAAAAAGGTAAGCCAAATAAATACAAATGGTATAAATTAAATGAAATACCTCGTATAGGATTAATGATTACCATACCTTTCTGAACCACAAGGGAAATGTGTAGCGTTGGTCGTCACTGCCAAAGATGAGCACCTTGCTCTCCGCCGAGTTCCTGATGGTCGGGCCCAGGTTGTCGTTCAGCCAAATAGCCTGGCCGAAAAAATGTCGACATGCTTAATAGCCAGAATCGTGATCGATGGCCAATGGCCGATGGCCAAGTCGCAATGGCTCATACCTGCTGCCAGGGCGTCCAGCCCATGCTCATAAAGTGCACCAAGAAAACGCCGATGACGCCGTTTAGCGGCTCATTGCCGGTGGATATGGCCCAAATCGGCATATTTTTAGCCCGCATAAGTTCGAGAAATCTGCAAAGGCATCAAGTCTCTCATAAATGGCAACAGCATTGCATAGTATTTCCTCACTTGAGGTGGTAGAGAGCCCAGATTTGGTAGTACTCCGATTTCAGCTGCCCGAATCCTGTCCAGTTATCGTTGGTCTTCATCCAGCGTGGGGCACTCCAGGCGGCGGCCATGATCTTCAGTTCATCCAGTTGACCCACGGCCTTTAGACGATTCAGCTGCTCGATTTTCAGCAGATCCCTTGGATCGAGTTCTGTGAAGTTGCTTAATTTTAGATCGTTTCGAGGCCACTCGTTATAGGCCCAAGGCTCCAAATCGAAGTCACAACCGCCAATAGACATCCGAACGGTGGTGTACGCAATCCCATCTTGATGGAAATATGATCTGTAATAGGAATGGCTTGTTGTTAAACATTTTCTAGGATATTTTACACTAAAATCCCACTTGTAAACGTGATCCTGTAGCTCTTCTGGCAATAGATTGAGCAAATGGGATACTGCTCCTGTTAACGCTCCTCCAAAAATGGTGACATTCTGGAATTGCACCTCTCGTTTCACGGAAATCCGAATTGTGCTACTGCTGGCATTGATAACTGAAATATAATATTATAAGTAGGTTAGGTTTGCTTAAATTAATTTTGGACGTAGCTACACAGGCGTTGGGGAATATTTGCCAACTGCAACCAGGCTTTGTGCTGATCCACCACAATCGCCTCTGCATTGAAGTTCTCATCAGTAAACTGTTTATCCTCCACTGTTATAGGTGTGCCATCCGAAAGATTCCCCGTGGTCTTCTTAAAGCGTAAGCCATCCTAAAATAATCGTTGAAAAAATATTATTATTTTAAAATCACAAATACTATGTTTTCATATATGAGAGCATTTGTTATTTAATATCTCATATTTTAAGTTCAACAGTCATCCAGCACTGTTCCATACTGTTTATTTCTTCTAAAAAACAAATTTTTTTTAAAGTCTGATAATTTTTTTTGTCTTAGAATTATTTTAAAAGTGATAAGAGAACAAAACGAAATGTACTTTGAGCTTTTTGTTAAATACTAAAAAATTATTTGCCACCGAAGTGCTATTTCAGTGACCGCGAGTGCAGGTAATCCTGCTCACTCACCTTGCTGGAGCTAATCAGCACAATCTGTGAGCTATCAGTGAGCTCGGGTTGTTCGAGGTAATCGCAGTAGGTGCTGTTGCAAACGCACACGCTCCCATGAATCGTCTCTCGCAAATCGCAGGGCAGTTGGTTTTCTGGTTCACCTGCAACACGTACATATTTATGTATTATGTATATATTTTCGGTGTCCAGCAGGTAGGCGTGAACTTATGGTTTTTTTTCACTCACCTGCACAGATTACGACCGCTGCAAAAAGAAAGCAAATCCAAAAGGTCTTCATTTTTGCACTACCATCGAAACAATGCGATCCGTTCAAAGGCCCGTCCACAACTGAGCTCAAAACGAGAGCGGCTCTGCTTTCGAACAATCAATCCACCGAATTTCGCTCGACTTGGTGTTTATGTTTTGAACGCCACTTAACCCGGGCCAGCTGATGATTTGATAAAGACCGGACCGGCAAATAGCTATAGTCGGCAGTGGAGGCGATCCCACTTGGAAATCGGCGCACGCAATCAAAAGTAAAAGTTATGCGAACCCAGAGGCGTAGTGGGAACCACAAAGGGGGTTTAATCAGGAAAAATAAAATTTTAAGCTGTTTACCTTTGCACCTGCATTAAAATATTTAATTTTTATGATATGTCGGGTTTTGAATATTTTAATAAAAATTATATAATAAAATTTAAAAAACGAATTTAAATTATAAAAACTAATTTATTGGTGCTTTAAATTTGTGTTAGATAATTTTAAGATGGCTTTTTCTGTGTTATTTAATTGTTGTATTGCTGATGATAAAGAATGAAAATATAAATTACAAGATTAGCATATGTTATTATTATTTTAAATTATAGGCAATGGAATTATTTAAATTATGACGTGTATGCATTTGCTGATGCCATTCCGAACCAGCTGAGATTTTCTTGGCAATATATGTGTTTTAGATACTTCAGCACTTCATCCATTCGCCAGTTGGACTGGTGATCCCGACAGCTGGGGCAATCTTTATCGCTTGGAAACTGAATCTTTGGGAATTTGGGATCCTCAGTGGAACCGCCGGCCAACTGCCTGTTGATATTATTATGGGCTTCCCACAGCCAAAGAATCTGGGCGTCCTTGTTGCTTATGTCAGCAAATGGTCGAAGCGTCTCGAATTGCTTAAACTTCTTCCGGCACTCTTTGCACTCCATGAAAAACTTGACATATCCCTGAAAGACTAGCAAAACGGAACCCGCATCAATGTGTCCCGATTCCACGGTGAGATAGTGGAATAGTGTCCAAAGGGAGCAGTCGAAGCCGCGCAGAAAAGGACGAGAGGCAATGCAACCAATATATAGCTTTCCGGGAAACTTATAATCCTTGAATGATTTCCAAATCAAATTCTTCAACTCGACCCCCGAAAGTTTTTTTTTAACTCTCATCGCATAGTATAGACTTTTTATCTTTTCCTTTGCTTCTGGACGCAGCGGGTTTATGTAGTTGAGCAGCCTTAAAAAATTTCGCAGAACAGTTAGCTTTTTTCCCACAAATAGTGATGTTTTGAGGAACTCCACGTTCAGGATATGGTCAATAGCTATTTCCAGATCGGCCCGAAAGACTCGATGCGGTTGGTGCTTGAGTTGCTCGAATATCTCGTACCGCAGGGCAGCATTGATGTCGGCTGGCAGGGTTTTCGGCAGTGGACTCTGTGGCTTGTAGTCCATGAACTTGAGGAACTGCTCGATGGCGGCCACATAGGCCTCACTGGAATCCATCTCGGGGGTGAGGAACAGCATTTTTCCAGCTCGATTTACGAGTATTAGCAAATTGGGTACGGGTGATATGCCGAAATTATTGTATATATCGTGATCATCGAAGACACGCACTACGATTTCATCGTAGCGCAGCAGGGCGAGTAGGGTGTTCCTGCCAATGGCCGAAATGACCGGATTTTCCTCATTGCAATCGTCCAGGTGGGCGTACTTCTCCTCCATGGAATGTCCGGTCTCGAAGTGCGGATAGAAATTGGTCATGCACATCTGGAAGACCAAAGCAACGTACTTGACGTATTTGTAGTTCTTGAATATATGCATCACATTGTCCTCCCGCTTCAACATCTTAAAGTACTTTAATGTTTGGAGATTTAATGCCAGGGTCGACGCAATTTCCTTGACATCCCGACTGGTGATCTCGGTGCCCAGATCGTCAGGCTTTCGAGTGTAATTCGGTGGAAAGTATCGCAGCGTAGGTGTATTACGGATGTCAAAACTACGGCAGATCTTGTGGTTCGTGTCCTGTGAGCAATCGAGCACGTGGACCTTTAGTATGCGTGTCCACTTGTAAAGTTTACGGGACAGATTCCTGAAGGCGGGTATAAATTTTTGGGTGTCCTCACAGAATCCGTTGTAGAACTTTACCAGCTTTGCCGCTGTTGACTCATTAAGTTTAGCTTCCAACGTTGCAAAATCGAGTTGCTCCACATTGTCATCCGGCTTATAAAGTAACTCGTTACCAAACAGTCCACAGAAAAACAGAAAGAGGCACAAAATTATTAATAAAACTGACGTTCTTTGCGCTCGATTCATTTCTACACGATGTTGTTTAGTCAACTGATGGATCATATTTATAAATCATGTTCGCTGCGGTTAGAGTACCGACTTAAATGTGTGAAAATCGTAATTTAACAGATGCAAGACAAACGCAGAAATTGGGTGGGCTCAGACCTTACATACTTTTATCAGCATAAAGACTCAATCTGCTGCAAGCGTAGAACGTTTTAAAATGAAATAAAAAGAAACAAGAAAGGAAGCAAAATTTGGCAAGCCGAAGTTTCTATACCTTTGCAGTTATTGGAAATCGACCACATTTCGATTTCTATGCCTATATTACTAAAAGCAATGAAACTATGTCGATTTTGCATCATTTCGATGACAGCTATATAATTATACCCGTTACTCGTAGAGTAAAAGGGTATATTGTATTCGTGCAAAAGTATGTAACAGGTAGAAGGAAGCGTTTCCGACCCTATAAAGTATATATATTCTTGATCAGGGTCACTAGCCGAGTCGATATAGCCATGTCCGTCTGTCCGTCTGTCTGTCTGTCTGTCCGTCTGTCTGTCTGTCCGTATGAACGCTGAGATCTCGGAAACTATAAAAGCTAGAAGATTGGCATTTTGCATGTAGATTTTAGGAGTTCCTACGCAGCGCAAGTTTGTTTCAAAACGGTGCCACGCCCCCTCTGACGCCCACAAGTCACAAGCTGTGGCCACAGTTTTGATGCTATTATGAAATTTTTGTTTGATATGTATTTGTTTCGTCAATACCTATCGATTGGCCTAATAAAAGTTTGTCACGCCCACTTTAACGCCCAAAAACCCATTAAACGCTTAAGCCTGGCTAGCGCCTACATTTTCGCCTTTCATGGCACAATAGCGCCATCTAACGGATGACTTTGGAACAGCTGGCCAAGGTGCTCAACAGAGTCAACGTTAATTCTCGATAAGGAGTTCTATTAAATGAAATTGCGATGGCTTTCATTTGTCAATACCGAACTATATCCCAAGAATTATGAAAATCAAATCAAGTTAGCCAAATTGGAGGTGTTCCCTGGGTACCGATTTTAACATAAAAATCGGGAGCTGATTCGAGCGGCGAAAAACATACAAGAAGGCATATTTATATTAAGTTGTTTAGTTGAGTAACGGGTATCTAATAGTTGAGGCACTCGACTATAGCGTTCTCTCTTTTTTTAATTTAATTAAAACCATAATTCAATAATATTTAAATAATACCAAATCCAAAAGAACAAAAAAAATACTAAACAAGAGAGAACGCTATAGTCGGGTGCCCCGACTATCAGATACCCGTTACTCAGGTAAAGGGAGTGCGAGGGAGATGGAGATAGAAACTTTGATCACGCATAACTTTTTAACGAATGGTCCGATTTGAAAAATTTCTTCTACATTTCGATAGGTATTGATAAACACAATAAAACTGCATTTTTACTTTTCCGAAATATTTAAATTTTTAAAATCGTATATAAGCGATTGTGGGCGTTAAAGAGGGCGTGGCACCGTTTTGAAACAAACTTGCGCTGCGTAGGAACTCCTAGAATTTGCATGCAAAATGCCAATCTTCTAGCTTTTTTTTTTTTCCGAGATCCCAGCGTTCATACGGACAGACAGACAGACAGACGGACAGACAGACGGACAGACGGACAGACGGACATGGCTATATCGACTCGGCTAGTGACCCTGATCAAGAATATATATACTTTATAGGGTCGGAAACGCTTCCTTCTACCTGTTACATACTTTTGCACGAATACAATATACCCTTTTACTCTACGAGTAACGGGTATAAAAACAAAGTTATAATTTTTTTCCGATTGCTCCTATGGGAGCTATATGATATAGTCGCCCGATCCGGCTCGTTCTGACATATATACTTCCTGCAATAGAAAGCAGATAGCTTTAAGACTGAGGGACTAGTTTGTGCAGAAACGGACAGACGACCATGGCTAGAAAGACTCCTGGTAAATATTTTGATCTAAGCGATGAACCTATCAAATCGTTTACTCAAAAAAACAGTAACTATTTGTCATTTTTCTCATTTTCCTCTTTATTTTCTATTGTGTTATTACTTTAATTTGGGGAACACCATCTTTTAAGTTTTAGAAAGGCCTGAAAGTAGGCTTTCACAATAGTAAACAGGAACATATTGATAATAAACAGTGGGGCTTACAAAATATGCTCCGTTTCCCATCGCAAAATAAATATTAATAATCCCAAAAAATTTTTAGTTTTTAAAGATCACAGAAATATTCTTAAACAAGATGTTATTTTTCGCTGATTCAAAACATTTTTAAATAGATAGATACATAGATAGAGCGGATCTAAGGTACTCCATATTTATGGAACCAGTTACAAAATTCTAATTCGCAACGAGTTTTATGTTTTAAAGATTTATTTTATTGATTTTGCCAAAACTAGATTTAACTGTAAAGCAAGGTGTGAATGGACTTGGCCGGAACATTGACGACGAACTGACCCCGTACACTGTCCACCAGAGTGATGTCCAGATCAGCGCGACCGCTATTGAATAGAACAGCGGCGATTTTGTTGTCCGGTCGTAGGAAAGCCACCGAGTCCAGGTTGACGTTACTGGGCACGGCGTCTATACGAACGGATCCCTCCGGAACCAGTTTGGAGAAGTGACCAATGGCGTAGAACATGGGCTGCTTGTAGAACTCCTCGAAGGCTGCAGGGAATGCAATTTGTTATTTAATGCGTATTTTACAGATGGCTTATGGATTTCCTACTTGTAGTGTTGACAATGACTGGGGCATCCACCGTGTTGTCCACATAATTGGGACCGCCCTCCTCGTCCAGAGCTATATTCCAGTCGATCCAGCCGTGGAAGCCCAGCCTGATGTTGAGCAGGTAGTCACGGGCGTACTTCTCGGCCCGCTCCCAACTTCCCAGCAGGGGAGCAGCGGCCTGCCAGGGCTTGTCCCCGATGCACGACTCAGATACTATCATAATCTTGTCGGGGACATATTCCGTGGTCTGCTCGATAAAGCTGTTGCCGAATATTTCATCCCAATACCAGTGCAGCGCTAATCCATCCAGATAATCAATCGAGTTAGGGCGTGTACGGTTCATCTGAAAATATGCGCGATAAGGATTTGAACTTTGAATTTTAGTTTTTACTTAGTTAATCATGACTATTTATAGATTATTTTTTTGTTTTCTATTTAAAGTTAAAGTTTTAAAACCGTATTCAATTAATTTGTTAACCGTTTTCTATGCAATTTATTAATTTAAGTTGATAAATAATTTTATTAAAGGTTAGGTTGTCCTATAGATACTTTTAAAAATTTAATAAATGTCTTTAAGTGGCAAAGATCTAGCTTGTGATGAAAATAGTATTCCATAAATTGGTTCATAATTTAAGTCTTTAAGTTGTTAGGACTTAGTTTGCGATAAAAAAAACTCCATAAATTAGTTCAAAAATTGTCTTTTACCTTGCAAGATCTAATATTATAAAACTAGATATGAATTTTTTAAGATCTTACCATTTTAAACCAGTGCGGAAAGGAGTAGCGTTGGTCATCGTTGCCAAACAGGATGATGTCCTTGAACTCGGAGTTACGGATGGTGGGGCCCAGATAATCGTTCAGCCAAATGGCCTGTGTCTGTGGCGTCCATCCCATGCTCATGAACTTTACGAAATACATGAACAAAATTCCATTAAGAGGCTCATTTCCCGTGGAAATGGCCCAGATGGGAATGCCATTGTCCTTCATCAGTTTAATCCAGCGCAGGTGGTAGTCGGCCCAGGTCTGGTAGTAGGTCCTCTTGAGGCGCCCGAATCCTGTCCACCTGCTGTTGGTCTTCATCCATGGCGGGGCACTCCAGGCGGCGCCCTTGACCAGCAGATTCTTCACGCCGGACACCTCGATGAGGCGCTTGATCTGCGCCACTCGCTCCACATCACGCTCGTCCAGTTCGTCCATGTCCGAGAGCAGGGTGTTGCCCTCCTCCTCGGCGTAGGACCAGGCCTCCAGATCGAAGTCACAGCCGCCAATCGAAACGCGCATCAGATTGAATCCCAGACCCTCTTCCGCGTAGAAGGACTTGTAGAGATGATCGCTCAGATCCGACTGCTTGAAGTTCTCCACCAGGTAGGACACGGCTCCGGTGAAGCTGCCCCCGAATCCAACCATCTTCTGGTAGGTCTTGGTCCTGTTCAATCGCAGGGTCACCGTGCGGGTGATGGAGCTCTCTCGGGACTCCAAGGTGAAAGCGCTGGCCACCACCTTATCGAGCAGACGGGACAGGATCATACCATTCGCGGCCTCTGGAGCAGGCTCTACATAATCCTGCACCGTGACTTTCTCCCCAGTGCCGAATTTATCACTGGTTGTGGAGAATCGCAAGCCCTGCTTGGAGCTGGAGATCAAGAACCACTCGTTGTCGTCTGCCAGGACAGGATTATCCAGATAGTCGCAGTAGTCCGCCGTGCAGACGCACACCTTGCCGTGCTTCTCATCCTTCAGTTTGCAGGGGATCGATTCAGAGCGGCCACCTGCGGGTAAATTTCAGTTCTAATTTCGGTTTATTGTTGGGGTTTATGGCCTCTTACCGATTGCCGATATCAGCAGCACCCCAAGCACAAGGACTCCTCTGCTGGCGAACATTTTCCTAGTTGACCGTTCGCTTGATTTGCCACCAGTCGACTGAAAACACTGCTCGGAATGGCGCTTCCAAGTGGACCTCCACTTGGCCGTTTATCTGACCACTTGGGGTAGAGCCAAAGACAGGAAATTCTACCGATAAGGCCACTTTAAGATTAAATTACCTGCCCCGCTGAACATGGCCATAATCTTTATAATTATTGGGGAATATTAGGCAGAGATTTGAATCATTTAAATCATCATCAGGTGGGCCTTGACTTCACTCTTACACCTATATTGAGGCCATACGTCTGGATTTCTTCATTCTTTGGTTGAATCTCGTTCGGCAAACAGCTCTTTGTAGAGTTTCAAAATTATACAAAATTACCCAAACTATTTTTAATAAAAAATCAATAAAACATGTCGTGTAATAGATCTTATGGTGAGTAAATTTCTTTATAAGTTTCCGGCTTTCTTTATTTATTTCTGTTTTCAAAAAATGGTTTATAAACATTCTAAAACAATGTTTTTTAGGACCCGGACCTGGAGCCTATAACTTGCCCAGCACTTTCGGCTATAATAACTGCGACAAGCGGGTGCAGCGAAGCCCGCAGTTCTCCTTTGGAACGAGTGCTAGATCTTGCAACAATGCCTCAAAAGTTGAAGGACCCGGACCTGCTGCATATAATCTGGGCAAGGTCACGCGATTTGGAAGGCCTTCCGCTGAGGCGTACCCCGTTTTCCGTGGATACAGTCGTCGCTGATTTGTGAAGTCAAATGTTTAAAGCATGCATGGTATAAATATAAGTTTCTAATTTATTAACTGGGTTTAAATACTATGTAGAATAGCTGAATATCTAATCAAATAAGTGGAATTATTTGCCAGATTAGCCTAATCGACGTACTAAGCTTAAGTGGGCGTAGATTACCGATTATTACTGGCAAGTTTACAGAACAGGTGTGCTTTCGGCTTGGCTTATCACGACTGCTGATTAATCATTACCGCTGACTGTCATCTATTAGGTCATGGATTTTGTATTTTATTAGCAAATATTGGCAGCCAGCTCGTTTATATATGCCACGTATTTTCCATAAATAGGTCACCCTCGGCATTTATAAAATTAATTTCAGTACAAAGGAAATTCATCACAAATTTTGTCGGGACTAAATTTAAACGGCCAAAATGCAATGAAACGGAAAATGTGACTGTGGGCTAAAAATCCATAGTCTGCTTATCGGGGCACAGGCAACACTCGCTCTGACGAGTCTTTAAGGCATTCTTTAATCTCCATCTCCCCATCCCCTCCATATCGAGGGGTTGCTAATAATACTGAAACCCATGAACATGGCCAAAGCTTTAAAACCGTGTGTGTGTGCAATAGAGTTTGGTGTTAACAAAAACTATCACCAGTTCAATAGAATGGAAATCTCATTGGCTCATATGAAATTTATAATGCTCTTATGTGCTTGAAGTTTGAGCAAAACGTATTAATAAAAAACTTTATATATGATATATACAAATTTTGAATTTAAGGAAAAATTATCTATCATATAAATATAAACACCTTCTATTAATTTAATTCCATTATTTTAGTTTTTTACCCAAATACCTTAAAATATTTGGTTATTAAAGTTTTGGAAACGTTTTTGTTGAATTAAAGTTTAAGATGGTGTAGTAAGGTTTATAAGTATTCAGATATTAGATGTTTTAAAATGTTAAATGTGTTTATGGTTTTTTATTACAAAGCTTAAATAGTGATCTAGGAAAGATAGTAACTGATGTAAGGGTTTTTTGTTTAAATATACCTCAAATGGGTTTAATCATTTTTAAGGCACAACATACCCTCCTGGAGGTTGCCACCAACATGGGTTCAACACAAACAGAGTAGAATGGAGAAGGGATTGGAGTGGTCTCCATCTGGGTTGGCTGCCTTCGGTCTTTTGGTTCGGCTCGGCTCGTTTCGGCTGCTGTCAATAAAATAGAACGGCAACTTGTCGCCGCCTTTCAATATTCGCACATACGTCGTTGTGGCAGCACCACCACCTGTTGGCCCCGTGTAGATACATTTCGGTGCATACTTATTGTGGCGCGAATCCGGAGCCATATGGCAGCCTGAATTGCTGGTATCTGTGTGTTCCATTAGCCCAACGAGCGCTCACCATGTCGGAGAAGTCTTCACGCGGCCAGACCCACTCCCGATCGGAGTCCCACTCCCAGTCGCAAAGCCAGGCGGCTGCCCAGCTAAATGCCTCCGGCAGACGCAGCTCCACCCCGTCCGGAGCCAACGGCTCCTCCAATCGCTGCCTGATTGCCGTGGTTGTATACCTGGCCCTGCTGCTAGATAACATGCTGCTAACCGTAATTGGTAATGGGCCAAATCAATTACAGATAAGCACGTCCATAAACGATAATTATCGCATTTGCAGTGCCCATCCTGCCGGATTATTTGGCCAGCCTGGAGCTGGATTCCTCTGCGCCGGTGGTGGTGCTCGGCCTGGAGGACACATCCTCGCCAGCCCTGAAGCTCGCCTATCGGGGTGGAGAGTCCCCAGCCCCCGGCGGTGGCCATCCCCAGCTGTACATCTCCAAACATCCCATCCCCGGCAAATCAATGGTCAATTTCACCCTGTTCCAGCTGTCCACAGAGGCCACCACCACGACTGGCACCTCATCGACCCCGAGCCATTCGGGCGGCACTAATGTCACTGGCAACAGGAGCAGGAAGCTGGCCCCCGACAATCCGCCCACCCCCGCCCACACCCACAACAGCAACAAGGAGCTGACCTTGACGCAGGAGAACGGCTCCATCGGGCTGCTGCTGGCCATGAAGGCCTTCGTCCAATTAATTTTCAATCCAATTGTCGGCAACGCATCCGGCAAGTTCGGCTACCGCCTTCCCATTGTGGTCGGCACCTTCTTCCTGCTCCTCTCCTCGCTGGGTGAGTGATCTATTTTCGGCGCACAGAATGGCCTTATTGGTTTTTCAGCGCAGAAATAAAAACTCAGGTTGAAAGAATGCAATTTTTTTAATGTTCTAAAAGCTACTAAATATTTGGTGATGTTTAATGACGATATCCAGTGCTATCGTTTGATGTTTGAAAATTGTAAGACTAAAAGATTTTGTAAAGAGTGACTATTGCCTTTAATTTAGGTTTCTTGAAACTTTTACTTTATTTTGTTTTTATTAAATAAATCTAAAAATATATTTATTTATTATATTAAATTCTAAGTGGTTATAATGATTCAACAAAAAAAAATTGCTCATTTAAATTGAGGTTTTAGACATTGAAAATTTAAAACCAATACATAATTTCGTGTAATTTGAATTCTAAATGATACACTTTGTATTATAATGTTCAAAATTGTTTCTTTTCTATACTCAACTTTAAATTTTCGACCATCTATTTACGTACCCTTTCAGTGTTCACCGTCGGAGAGTCCTATTGGGCACTCCTGGTGGCCCGGGCTGTTCAGGGCGTTGGCTCCGCCTGCATCAACATCTGCGGGATGAGCTTGGTGGCCCAGCACTATCCGGAGGAGGCACGTCGCTCCAAGGTGATGGGCATCATCCTGGGCAGCATCGCATTGGGCGTTCTGCTCGGCTATCCGTTCGGAGGAATTCTGTATGACCTGATGGGGAAGCCGGCGCCCTTCATCATTCTATCCACGCTGATATTCCTCAGCCTGGGCCTCCAGCTGCTGACCATGGATCTGTCCGTGCAGCCAGAGGTGGTGGTGGAGGAAGCTCCCAAGTGGCGACCCCTGCTCGAGTGCAAAATGATCCTGGCCATTGTGCTGGCCATTTGGTTCTCCACCTCGACAATGGCCATGTTGGAGCCCTGCCTGCCCATCTGGCTAATCCAGTATCTGAAGCCCAACAAGTGGCAGCTGGGCACCGTGTTCATTCCAGACTCCGTGGGCTACTTTGTGGGCACCAACTTCTTCGGCAGCATTGCCTATAAATATGGACAGGTCAAGGTGTCCTGCATCAGTCTGCTGCTCGTGGGCGTGGCCTCAATACTGGTAAGTTTTAAAAAATATTTAGACCCTTTTCCTTATTATGATATTGAATTAAAACTTCATAATATTTAACCAATTAATGCCAAATAAATCGGCATATGCACGCAATAATATTACATTTTATTTTATTATAACTTTTATGGCTTGAACAAAATAAATATAAGTTAGAATAAGTATTCTGCAAAACAAACATATTATTACAAAAATGTAAAGATAATAATCTTTGATTTCCACAGATACCCAGTGCGACAACGGTTGCACAACTATTGATGCCCCACTTTGCCCTGGGTCTCGGAATCGGGGTGATTGATGCGGCATTGGTTCCTCTGTTGGCCACCTTCGTGGATGCCACGCTTTCTCAGGAGGAGCAGAGCGAGGGCAGCAGTTCCATGTCCAGCTACGGCACTGTCTACGCCATTCAACAGACATCGGTTAGCCTGGCATATTGCTTGGGTAGGTTCCCAATTGCTTTTTTTGGAGATAAAACTAAATATTTAATTTCCCTAGCTCCTCTGATTGGGGGTGAGTTGGCCCAGACGTTTGGTTTTGCTTGGCTAATACGAATCGTTGGCATTTTCAACATGATCTATGGCCCAATTCTGGTCTACTTGTATCAGAAATACGATCCAAAGGTGGGGTACTTGATAAATATTTCGAAAAGTAATTAAATTGAACCCAAAATTTATAGGCCTTGAGGGAGCAACATAATGATATGCTACTACAAAGCAGCGGACGTGGATCGCGATATAAGCAACTATACAACTCAATGGATGTGGAATAAGCAAGTCTGTCCAGTTTCTCAGTAAATCTCAAGAAATCTTGAGTGTCCAAATTAGGCGTTCCTTGGCTCATTAAAGCAATATATTTGGAGCTGATTTTTCTAAACCTTTATTCCTCTTAAATCCCGAATCTCCTATAATAAAAATCACTATAAAATGTTTCCGAGTAACTTAGGTAAATAGGATCCAATTTTCCGATTAAAAATTATTAAAGAAATTATTCTTGTGTTTGAGATTTCGCCGCACATAATCAAATATTTCCAATCGAATGTGCCATGAATCCGACTTCCCCCAGACCTAGTATGTTGGGGACCGTAGAAGTCTCATTCTTTTGGTAATCCCCTTTCGGCAAACACCTCATATTTTGAGGTCTAAATTAAATTCAAGTATTTTTTTCTAATATTGCACAAAACTAATTGAAAATGGCGGTGCGACCCTTTGGTGAGTTAATGTTTATTCGGAATAGTGTTGTGGTGTGGGAGGATAATCGTTCATGTCCTTCGAAGGCCCCGGACCCGGCGTCTACATGCTGCCGCCCACGGTCGGCTACGACAAGCATGACAACCGGAAGCAGCGGATGCCGCAGTACTCCTTCGGCATGCGCACTCGGGCGCCGGGTGAGGATCTGGGTCCTGGTCCCGGAGCCTACAAGGTCGACAAGTTGACGCGGTATGGCCCCAGCAAGGGCCTGGAGTTTTCCATGTCACCCAGGACCAACACCATCGGTAAGTATAATACAAAATGCTTTGGATTCGCTGATGGATAATAATTGTTCAACACTGTAGACAAGCGATGCAGTCCCGGTCCCGGAGCCCACGATGTGCATAAGAAACCATTCTTCACGGGCGTCAATGCCCCATCCTATTCGATGGGTCTGCGAACGGACTTCTCCTTCAAAAACGAGGGTCCAGGCCCCAATGCCTACAAGTATGAGGTGAATGCTGTTCGTCCTGGAGTCCCGAGCTACAGCATGTGAGTAATTCTTATCTTATCCCGATTACTTTCCTCCAAATTAACCAACTTTCACAGGGGCCTCCAAACCAAGATAATCAACAAGGCGAACTCGCCGGGTCCAGCTGCCTATGGAGGCGGTGACATTAATGTGAAACTGAACCGTGCACCGGTGTACTCGATGCAGCCGCGTACCGCAATTCCGGGGGAGAGCGTCGGACCCGGACCCAACTATTACGATCTTATGTACTATCGTCCTGGCAGGAGCGGACCGGGCTACTCCTTCGGTGTGCGCCACCATCAGTTCGCCCCGCCCATGATAGTTAGATGCGACAATATGTAGAGTGCAATATTAGAAAAAATGTTCTAAATTTCAGTAAATAAACAATTGTTACAAATAATTTGTGGTAAACTCTGCACATCTTTTATTCGCAACCCTATTGTATTATAGATATTTGGGACGAAACTTTGCAAAAAGTCTTCTCCCTAAATATAAGCCTTTTGTTAGTACAACCCAAATCTTTATCGACTCCAATTTGTTTGCCCCACTTGCGAAATTCTGAGAACGTCACTCCGGCTAAGAAGAATGTCGGAGATTTCTAAAACACCAAATATTCATTTGCTACGCAGAGAAGAGCATTTCCGACAATATAAAGTATATATAGCTTTGATCAGTATCACCAGGCGAGTGATCTTTCCGTCTTAGTTTTATAACTATTTGGATAAAACTGTCTTCTCTCAGTTACAGGTAGTATATAAGTAGGAATCAGCCCGATCGGGCTACTATGAACAATAGGGAAAAAATATATAAAACAAGAGAGAACGCTATAGTCGAGTGCCTTGACTATTAGATACCCGTTACTCAGCTAAACAACTTAATATAAATGTGCCTTCTATGTTTTTCGCCCCTCGAATTAGCTCCCGATTTTTATGTTAAAATCTGTACCCAGGGAACACCTCCAATTTGGCTAACTTGATTTGATTTGCATAGTTCTTGGGATATAGTTCGGTATTGACAAATGAAAGCCATCGCAAGTTCCTCTAATAGAAATCCTTATCGAGAATAAACGTTGACTCTGTTGAGCACCTTGGCCAGCTGTTCCAAAGTCATCCGTTAGATGGCGCTATTGTGCCATGAAAGGCGGAAATGTAGGCGCTAGCCAGGCTTAAGCGTTTAATGGCGTGGCAAACTTTTATTTGGCCAATCGATAGGTATTGACGAAACAAATACATATCAAAAAAAAATTTCATAATAGCATCAAAACTGTGGCCACAGCTTGTGACTTGTGGGCATCAGAGGGGGCGTGGCACCATTTTGAAACAAACTTGCGCTGCGTAGGAACTCCTAAAATCTACATGCAAAATGCCAATCTTCTAGCTTTTATAGTTTTCGAGATCTTAGCGTTCATACGGACGGACAGACGGACAGACGGACATGGCTAGATCGACTCGGCTAGTGATCCTGAACAAGAATATATATATATATAAGGGTCGGAAACGCTTCCTTCTACCTGTGACATACTTTTGCACGAATACAATATACCCTTTTACTCTACGAGTAACGGGTATAACTATAACATCGTTTCTTAACATAGCAACAAAAGTTATCAGAAAATCGACTTAAAAACAATTAAGCTAGTTTTAAAGCACCAAAATTGAAATATTAAATATTTTATGTTTGCAACAGCTGCAAGGGTGTATAAAAATAAATTAAATCATCCTGAAGCAATCCAAGTCTATTTATTTTAAATTACATTTATTTGAAGGCTACATTTAGAATAGTTGCATCGAAACAATTGTCTTTCACTTACTTAAATAGCAGTACGCCACCGGTGTCTACGTAAACTGGTCCCTCAGTTTCAAAGTTATTTAAATAAAACTTACAAAAAACTTCATTTTGTTGGAGGTATAACAAGGCTCCTATTAAAGCAATCGAAACAATTAATTGAAATAATTATTATTATATTGTAAGTTTTCTAATAGTATTTAATTTTTTAAAATCGACATAGCTTTATTTAAACATAAACGCATAAAAACCGATATATTTTCAAATTCTAGAACATTTAATTATAGAGCAGCCGAAAGTGTATATAAGTGTATATCTTAAAAGTTAAAACAATTAAGTTAAAACTATATAGCTTAATGAAAGAAGTGGAATACTCTACATTTAAATCGGTTATATACAATGTTCTTAAAAATGATAAAGGTAATGTGAATGTGATTATACAAGTTAATCTTAAAAACAAATCGGAGTTGGCTTTGAATTTCTTGTTATAAAATGTCATTACGGGAAATTAAGAGAAAGCTAAAATTTTTGTGAAGACTAGTTGTAATCTCAAATTGGATATATTTTTATAACATTAAGTTATTTTGTAACTCCAAAGCGGTGAGTCGGCCAGCGAGCCAAATATAGTTATATTCGGCGGATTAGGAATGAAGTAAAATGAATACCTGCATTGTTTTTACTGTGTTTGTTGTACTGATACTTCTTCTGTGTCTTTTAATTTTGATCCAAGCGGGCATAAGTCCGCCCAAAATTTAATTTAATTTATTCAATCCTACAAAATTTTTCATCTTTCGCGCACCGTGATATTTGGAAATACAAAAGCCTAAAGCATTATGATTGCCAAAGGTATTTAATGTAATTGAAATATTCACTAACGCTTGGAAATTCGCAAATCCAGCATAACCTTTGTTCGGCCAATGTTCACCATTTTTAAAGCGTTCTTAATTTGTTTTTAAAATTAAAATTCAAATCATTTTCGATAAGGCGCTAAGCTATATTTGCCACTTAACAGCGTGCTGTAAAAGCAGTGTAAACGGTGCCCGAGTCGGGTAAAGGGTTCGGGTCCTTGCTATACTGGTTTACTGGTATTTCAGAACCATTGATTTCGTCTCCGGTATTTTTCAGTCACAAAATTATTTTTCTGGTAGGCGTATCGCCTGGGGCTCCGAGTTTATCGTTTTGTTTGTAGAATTTTTGGCTGTTTTATTTATAGTTTTCCAAAGAAGTTGGCGAAATTAGCCAAGCAAATTGTTGATTTGTTCAGCCCATAAATTGGATGTGTGTAAGCGGGTCGGCCGATATAGATACAAAATAGCAAGCAATAACTGCCGTAACTGTTATAGTTAGTGACCAATTGAAAGAGAGGAGGAGATACGCCACGCAGAAATCCGGGCACTGATTTTGGGTCTTCCATGCTCCCAGTTCACCATTGGTAACATGTTGAGCGATGTGGCGGGTGCTGCCGGCCCAGGTGGCGCCCCAGATTTCGAGCAGGATTTGGAGGAGGTTTCTCCACTGACGCTGCCGGCGGAGGATCCTCCGGCCTCGCAGGAGCAGGTTAAGACCCCGGGATCGCAGGACCACCGCCATTCCGGTTCCCATTCCCGTCGATCGGGCGGTGGTCAGGTGCCCTCCAGAAATCAAGGGGGCAATAACGAGTGCCAGTTCTTTTTCGAGGACGAGGTGTTCCGCATTGATCGGCGGGGTCGCGTCCACTTCGGAGTCGTGACGGAGACAGCAGAGTCCTATTCCTCGGATGAGGATGAGGAAGTCGACGAGGTTCTGTCGAAGGGCGAGGTCCGCGTGGCCTTCTATCCGGACGGCAAGGAGTTGGTGCACACAGAACACTCGGTAAGTAAACTCCATTGAGGTTATGTAACTGTCAAGGTCCCCCCAAAAAATAACTGTTTTCACAACTGTTTTGCGTTTGCTCTTCACGTTCTTTGGACACGTGTTTGTTTGCTTCTTTTTTCTCTCGTTTTTGACTTCCGAAACATGTGGCAAATAGATTGGTCTGGCGGATCGAACGCTAATGCCAGGCGATGTGGTGCGAAGGCGTCTGCCAGGACAAAAGGACCTCATTGGTCAAGCGGGCTATGTGCGGGATGTTAATGTGCGCGCCGATGTCACTGTGCTGGGCTCCAAGTTGGTCATCAAAAATGTGGCGGCCGAGCGACTGCGTCCTATTTCAGAGTGGACCAGGGATGTGCCCGTCTGCCTAGGCACCTGGATAGGTACCACCGTCAATGTCGACGAGTGTGCTGTGATCAAGTATGTGTATTTATTACTCCTTCATCTCCTGAGTAATCCCCATTTCATAAGCACAACCTTTGCAGAAATACGAATGGCGCTCGCTTGGAGATCACATCCAACGATTTCCACAAGTTCAAGGATGCTGTGGGCCACTGCGCCCGGGAGGTCTTCAATCCCAATATATACTTTCCGGGCAACGTGGTGATAGGTCGCCTCCCGCCCGCGGATCGCGTAAAGAATCTTACTCCGGAGATCGATCTGCCCGCCAATCGCAAGGCTCGTGCCATGGTAAGAATATATAATAGGTCTTTCAAATGGAATTGTTAGTCCTATAGTTATTTACTTCTTCTTAAATAGTTATTTCTACTTAGCAGTTATTTTTGTTTGCGCATATATTTTTTGTTTGTTTTATGTAGTCACAAAAGATATAATAAGTTGGTTTACCAATATTTCCAAAGTGCTTAATTTATTTGTAATTTTATTTAGTACACCGTGGAATCCATTCGAACCACATCCGTTAATGTGGCCTGGACTTGCCGGGCAATCTCGCAGTTCGACAATGGCACGGACACAGATCCTCTAAAGCAGCCAAAGACCACAATTAAAGGCGAGGACCTGAACAGCGTCAAGCGCCTTAACATCTATGAATCCTACGTGCTCCAAATTCACGATCGATTCTACCTCAAATATTCAAAATGTGATTTATTAATTAGATATACCGACTGGGAAGAGGAACAAGGTAGGTTATTGATAATTGGGTTTAAAAATGCATAATATATGTTCTGTTATATTATAGCGGAAAAATACATTCCCATCTACAATAGCCAGAAAAAGATGGACAACAAGGGCAGCAAGCTGAACTCGTCTGCCTCGAGCAGTGGGAATGCTCGCAATGTACCCAAGTTCCGCCGCCTGGCCAACAAGTTCAGTGGAATGCGCTTGCCTCGTCCAGCAAGCGATCATATGCACAGCTCAAATGCTTCTAAGGTTCTTAAGCGCAGCGAAGAGGTGTGCTCATCGGAGGAGGATGAAGAGGAGGAGGAGGAGCCAATCCAGCTACCTGAGGCTTCGGTAGCATCCGAAAAGGAGACTGCCGTTGCAGAGGATGCGGAGCCTCCGTCTCCCGATTCTACTGCCGCTACGGATGCCGGTGCCCAGGCCCCTCGAATAACAATGCGCCATGCTAAGCGGCGGCATGTGAAGAAAAAAATGCGCAGCGTTAAGAAACTGATCACTGCGCCTTTTGCTAGAAAGGACATGACTCCTAAGGACGGTGACGAGATTGTTGTTGAAACGCTGGTCGTATACAGCTCGGTAACTGTCGTCTGGCAGGATGGCACAGTCGAAACGGGCATTCTTTCGACTCAGCTATATCCCATCCATCATTTGGACAACCATGAGTTCTTCCCTGGCGACTTTGTAAGTAAGGCCAACGAGAACAGCACAGGAGTCACCGATTATGGCGTCATCCAGTGCGTGGACCACGACGAACGCATTGCAAAAGTCTTGTGGTTTAACATCTACTCCCACGTCGACAATCCAATGTGAGTATAGTAATTTTTTTAATTTAAATGGGATCTCAATACTTTTGTTCATTAAGTCCGATGTGTAAGGACTTAGAGGAACTGAGCGTCTATGATTTGAAGGATCACTCAGACTACCAGTATCGACCCGGCACCATGGTCATCCGAGTTTCCAATTTCACGGGCGAGGACGTCGACTCAACTGCTGGCCAGGTGATAGACAACTACCCCGATGGACGGGTGCGCGTTTGGTGGGCGAAGGGGCATATTACCATGTGCTACCCGCAGGATCTGTTCGAGATCAACCACAATGATCAGGACCAAGATGCCTACGAATCTGATGGCTCTGAAGACTCTTGGGAGACCCAGTCGGAAAACAGCCGTGTTGGGATGAACCTCAGCCTGTCGTCAATGGACAATGAAGAGCACATCATTATGGGCATTGATCGGGCGACGGAGGCAATGAAGCGGTTGGAAAAGCTCTTTCGAATCCTGCCCACAAAGCGCAAACCGGAGGTGCTCCACGACTTACTGGCTGTGTACAAAAACTGCCGGAGCCTGGACCGTATGCTCAAAACCAACTTTTTTCATGAGGACCACTTCCAGAATATCGTGCAATGTAAACCTTCTACTGACGACGATTCTCCCGACCTCCCCACGCAAGTAGGTGTGGAAGAAGCGTCTGCAGAGCCGTCTCCAGATGCATTGCCAGCCTTGCCCAAGGTTTCTTCAACCATCAAGATTGAACTGGAATCTATTAACCAGTCTTGCCCGGGGCAGCCCACATTGACGCCGACAAAGCGAAAGTCCTCCACTGAAATGGACGAGGTTCAGTGCAAAAAGAGCGCTGATAAGATCGCGGAAGGGGCAGAGATGGAGGAGGAGGAGGAGGCTTTGGAACTAGACAAAGTCACACTCACCGAAAGTGAGACAAAGCTCGACCACAACCAACTAATAAAAAAGTATCGCAGCGAGTACACGGAACTGTTCGGCTGCGCACGGAACAGCATTGCTAAAGCCTTCGAAAATCGCACTAAGGTACGTTATTAATAAATTAAAAAACCGTGTCTAGCAAGGTGAAATTAAGGGCCAATCTGCTTTAAATATATTGGTTTCTATAAGGAATATCTTCAACAACGAAAAAATATGCATGAATCCTAATTCTTTAATATAAATTACTTCTTTTTACTCATATTTTATTGTTTTCTCAGAATGATTCGGGCGTCCACTCGCGCGGTGAAAATACCTCGGACGAGTTCAATAACCCAGATAGTGATAACAAATCGGTTGAGGTGTCGGAGGTGAACGATGATAAAATGAAATGCAAGGAAGACTGCATCATTGAACTGCTTAAGTACGATGCTGACGTCTGCGAGGTCTTCTGTTTCTTAATTAAGGAGCAAATGGCCAAATGCCGCGAGGTGGTTGTCGAAACAGTAAGCAAGTCGAAAAGCGATCGCAAGGACGAAGATGAGGAGGTAAGCGATGCGGAGGAAGCCATCGAGGCGGTCGATCTGGATCCGAAACCAGCTGAGGATAGCGAGGACCGTCAGATTGCGGAGGACGAGGCCATGGAGCAGCCGTTGAATCTGAACGCCCTGTCCGAGTCACTGCCACCCATTGACGGTCCCATGGCCTGCTCTTCGCCCTCATGTTCTGTAATTCCAAACACGCCGCCAGTTTGCGACAATTGTTTCCAAGTGCTGCCGAATGCACCGGCCGCCCATCACTTCATCGGCAACCAAGTGACCCCGGCCAACAAGTCGCAATATCAGCGGGCCGTTCAGCGGGAATACCGTATGCTGCAGGCCTCCCTGCCCGCTGGAGTCGTGGTGCGGGCGTACGAGGATCGCATGGACCTGATATCTGTGATGATGGTGGGACCGCAGCACACTCCATACCAGAACGCTCTGTTCTTCTTCGACTTTCAATTGGGGCGCGACTATCCTAAAAGCCCGCCTGTGTGCCACTACATCAGCTACTGCACGGAGCGTCTCAATCCCAACCTGTATGAGGAGGGCAAGGTGTGCGTTTCGCTGCTAGGCACTTGGTCTGGCCGCGACACAGAGGTGTGGTCCTACGGCAGCACCATGCTGCAGGTGCTCGTCTCCATACAGGGACTCATACTGGTCGATGAGCCCTACTATAACGAGGCGGGCTACGAAAAACAAAAAGGTCAACTATTTAAGTTCAATACTAAGAGCAGCACCCATAATTATCCTTCTTGCCATTTGTTTTTAGGCACCCAGCTGGGCAATGAGAACTCTCGTGTCTACAACGAGATGGCCATCATAAAAATTGCTCACTCCACGGTCAAGCAGCTGCAGAATCCACCGCTCGTCTTCCGCAGCGAATTGATAGAGCACTTCAAGGAATTTGGCTGCGAACTGCACGGACGTATGCAGGCCTGGTCGGAATATTCCGCGGAGGCCCAGCGCCAGCGAATAACCAGCATAAAGGGTGAGTGTTTGGATAAAGTGGTGCATTCGTGATTCATAATCGGCTTCCCCTAGATATGCCCGTCGAGTACAAGGCTCCCTGCGAGCTGCCCGAGTTCCCCCTGCTGCCCTGCAGTCGTGGCTTTTGCATAGCGGTCAAGGGCGTTTTGGGCCAGCTTCAGAGCGAGCTGACTGCTTTGGGGACGAGTCTGGCAACGGGTGAACGAAACGGCAATGCGGCAGGAACGGGAACTGCGCCGCGTGCTGCTCCGGAGGAGATATAAGTGCACCATGTCCTGCCCAGTCCATGCCTTTGAAATTGGTGCCTATCAGAAGAACCACAAGACTTTTGCAGCCTGCACTTGGGAGTCTGATCTGGCCCTCGGCAAGGGGCTGCGTTTTATAGCCACTATCGAATCTCGAATTTTTCCCAACTCATATTGCTGGCAATCAGCCTTTTAGTTAAACGAAATTTCCTAAAGTTATTAGTTGCTAATTTTCCACAAACAAATAACATAAGCTGAATTATATATATATATAGCGCTCAATGAAGCAAAATGGTATATGGATTCGCCTCATGTAATGTCAGTCAATTTTATGTATTTTAGTTGCCTCGTGCTTAGTGCAGGCCAGCAAACAAGTTACGCGTTTGTCGTTGTATTAATTGTGCTGTTCCCATACTTGTGGGCGCTGGCCTACACGTATCTTTGTTTATGCTCGCGCTGCGTTGTAGTAGGCATTCCACTAGTGCTTAGCTTAGTCAGTCCACCCCGTCCCCCGATCCGCACCATGTACGTAATATTGTAAGCTAGCCAATGCGAGAAATGTGAATAAATTAGCAATTTTATTTATTATGCCTCCAATTTCTGCTGTATCCAATCGATGAAATGCCCGGTGCGGGTATAAACGCCGGGCCAACCCTTTAAGCCGCACGGCTTCGTGCCGTAGGAGGTGACTCCGGCGATGTAGAAGACCTCCCTTCCGCCGGAGTTGACGCCCACCATCAGGGGACCGCCGGAATCGCCGCCGCAGGTGTCTACGCCCATCTGGCCGCCGGCACACATTTGGGTGTCGTCCAGTTTGACCTTGAAGGTGGTGTACTTGTTCTGGCAAGTCGTCAGATTCCATACGTTGACGGTGATCTTCAACTTGGTCGGACTGGGTTGCAAGTTCTCTGTGAGTCCCCAGCCGGCGACATCCATGGCATAGCCAACGAAGTTGTTCCGCATCAGGTCTTCGGTTGGCAGGCAAATGGGACGCACATAGTCAGTGTAGCTGACGGAGAATAAAAAAAAATATGAATGAATTCACTGGACAATCCATCAGTTCCAAGGACCCACTCACCTGACACTTCGCTTGAGGCGCAGCAGAGCAATATCATTTTTTTGGTCCACAGAATTCGGCGCATATTGCTCATGAATGATGAACTTCTCCACCTCGATATCGATGTGATTGGGGGCGCAGATGCGCTTATTGTTCAACTGGACGGCGCAGTCGGGATCGGTGCGGGTGTCCCACTCCCCCAGGCGAACGCTGTGCAGGGCGACGCCGGACTTATCGAGTTCCCGGCTGGCCAGACAGTGTCCGGCGGTCAGGACGTATCGAGAGTTGAGCAGTGCCCCGCCGCAGTTAAAGGAGAAACTTTCGGAAAAAACTGTAACCAAAAAAAAATATTCCGATTGCTCTTTCCATTTTCCCAAAAGATAAAAAGATTTTTTTCCCACTTGGAATTTTAATTTGACTTGAAAACAATTGGTTGATAATAATACAGTCAAACTTTCACTACTCGTGCCAGCATCTGCCACCACAAAAAAGTTCATGTTATGCACATTTGGAGATATACAATTTATTTTAACTCGCTTTATATTTTTATATTTTTGCAAATAAATATGTTCAGACTTGGAGATAGGAATGCGCGTACTTATTAGGAGACAAAGATTGTTTTGTAATTTAGCCTCATATCATTCCTGTTACATATATACAGTGCTGAATAAATAGTTAAGTACAAACTAACAACAAAAAGTGATTAAGTGTGTTGATTTGTTAGTATTAGCTGATAAATACTGAATTCTACTGAATATTAATAATGAATTCCGGAAAATAGTTTAGTCGTTTTCTAATTACCTAGATGAGAGGAATGTAGCTTTATTATTGAACTCACGTTTTTTGTACTGGAGCAAAACCATCCAGGGGAATTCCCAGAGGCTGGTGTTGGTGCCACCGAAAATGCGATCGGCAAAGAGGAATCCGCATACGTCACTACCGGGCAGGACGTTGCCGGGCTGCTGACCCTCCACCTCCGCAATCTCTGGGGCCTCCTCGTTGGTGTCCCTCTTGCTCTGAGGGCAGCAGACCAGGATGCGGTTCATCAGACCCTCCACACGGTTGTCCAGGCCACACTGGCTCTTGGAGAGCAGGAGTACTTGGGCAGGTGTCTTCGGCTCGACCTTCACCAGGTTGGCCAGGAAGGGGCAGCTGGCGATCCGGACGCACTGTCCACGCTCCTCGCTCTGCTGGGGCGTGCAGGTGCCGAAGCTAATCTGCGCCGCGTCTGGAAGAGAAGAGTACGGTTTACGATGCGGTCTAACCGGTTTTCTGGCGGTGCACTAAAAACGTTTCGCGTTCCCATTGATTGATTCCATTTTTTCATTTTGCACATTAAATTATTTTTTTAATAGGCCTTGGAAGTTTAATTAAACAATTTAAATATCTTGCAATATCCATATTTCGAAAAGTAACTCTACCTACAATTCATTTCAATAGTCAAAAGTCCAGGGCATTATAGAGTCATTGCAGAATTTTATAACATTAAGGTTTGAAAACTTTACAAATCGATCTAATAAGATCTGGTAAAAAAAAATTTACTTATTTTGTAGGTGTCCCATGGACAGCTCACCCACCTGCTCGTTGTACTAATCCCGATAATGCGCTGACCACCAGTGTCAGCAATAGAAAATTCCGCTCTATAGAAGCCATCTCGTCGGTGCGGGTTCCAAGCTGAGACTAATCAAGCTCTCCGGCACTTGGGCAGTTCAATTCCAAAACGATCCCGATGCAATGGTTACGAGTAGCAATAACGTTATCTCGGGGTCAAAGGTTATCCCGATTGCTGGCGAAGGCAGTGGCTTACAGATAGGGGTGAGGTTTTCCCAGAATTTTGCATTAGCATAGCAGCAAATTTATGGGCCAACCCCACTCGTAAATGCCTTCGGACTCTATTAAAATCATATTCAGATTACTCCCTGCTGTTCGATCTTCTCTTAACCGGTTATTCTCACAACACTTGATAGACATATTCACAAAGCGTCTTTTCACATTGTAAACTTTTTGTTTTGTCTTTTATGTTGTTTATAATGGTTTATTAAAATCTGATAATACTTTCTATAATACCTGCAAAACTTCTATTTGTTTAACCAAAATAACAATTATTAATAAACTCACTTTCTGATAGTTTAAATGTCTCAACAAAACAAGTCTAAGTGTACCCTTTAAAAACTCTTTACTTACAATATTTGCATTGCTTTTTTATTAAACACAATCGAAATAATATTAAAATCGTATTAAAATAAAATAGATGGAATAGTTTTAAAGTATACAAGTGTAGATATAGTGTCCAAAGCATGGTATAAAAATAATATGTATATATGTATTTTGAAAAAATAATAAAATATTATTGAATTTACATAAACCTAAGATTGGAAGTAAACCACGGCGAGCCAAAGTTTAAATACACTTGCAGCTGGTTTTGATCGTTTCTATGTTATATTTTATAGTCGTCCGTAAAACCGTAATTCCGGAACAGTTATATAAAGAAATAACGAAGATAAAGTTATATTTCTTTCATTTCCCTATTGTTTCTATATATGTCTATGATATAGTAACGCGATGCGGCCCATTCCGACATACAAGTATTACCTGCAACTGAGAGAAGACCTTTTGCAAAGGTTCATCCAAATAGCAATAAAACTAAGGTATTAGTTTGCGTAGAGTCGGACAGACGGCTAGATCTACTCGCCTGGTTATACTGATCAAAAATATATATACTTTATATGGTCGGAAATATGTTCTTTATATATTTGAATACCTTCTGCAAGGGTATTATGAATCAAAAAATATATAAATGTAAATATAAAATAATATGTATGTACATAAAAGTTCAAGGCCTTAGAGACTGAACTATCCATTTGAAGTATACTCCAGTTTTTGTGTAAACTCCTGGAACGCCGTTCTGTCCGCAAGGTTTGGCTGCATATGATGAGATGCCGACCACATAAGTGCTAAGTGTTATGTTTCCCATCAGAGGCCCGCCGGAGTCGCCCAAACATGTGTCCGTTTCACCCTGGACACCAGCACATATTTGAGACTTTGGGTGGAAAGCTTCTGAAAACTTCTTTGAGCATCTATGCTTATTTTCTCTAATAGTGCTCTGCACCAGCATTTGACTCGGTCTTCCGTTACTAGTCATTTTCCAGGCGGCAATTCGCAACGCGGAGTTCTTTAAGGCCGTATGAGCTCTTGGAACACAAATAGGCGCGATTTGTTTCCTATAGCTGCAAGAGAAAAAACGTTTGATCAGAGTTGGTAGTAAAATACACACAATAAAATATAGTATAGAGCTGATAACCAAGCGGGAAATCATTACTCACCGTACAGGAATTTCTAGTCGCAGAAGGGCGATGTCGTTTACGTAAGGATGTGTGTAGTTTTGATGCACAATAACATCCTCCACCTCGAAATCAAGATGTCTGAAGGCGAACCTCTTCTTGACAGCATTTGAGCCGACCCAATCGGGATTGGATTGCTCGCCCAGGCGCACTTTCCTGAGCACTAAGTCCATCGGAAAATCATTGCCTGGGACCACACAGTGGGCTGCGGTTAGGACGTAGCGGTTGTTGATCAGGGAGCCCTCACAGTTGAAGACAAGTTTGGAATCCCATGTTGTGGTGTTCTGGTAAAATAGCATGGCCAACCATGGGAGCTCACTGAGCCCCGCTTCTTCCTGGCCCTGTCCACACTTCTCATCTTTTGGCAGAAAGGTACCCAGTTTCGGGCAGCAGATGTAGATTTGGTGTTCTAAAAATCTCTGACTGGCACCGATGTCACATTGCCTGCGCATTATTGCCTCCTTAGCCGGAGTGACATTCTCGGAATTAAGAATGTCACGCAAGTGGGGGCACTTATCCAGTCTGACGCATTTCTCATCGGTTAGACAAACTGGAGTGATAAAAATTTGCGTTGTACTAACTTCAGGGTTAGATTTTGGATGGTCATTACCCGACATTGGACAGCAGATGTGGATTCTCTGGCCTATAAGGCTACGCGTGGGATTAATATCACATTGTTTTCGCATCAATAATTCACGGGCCATCCGCCTATTGGACATAACAATGCTATAAAAGCGGGGACATTTATCGAGTGAGATGCATTTCTCATGGGCTTGACAATCTGGAAACGCTGATCGTAAACAGAAGATTAAATTCAAATTCCTTATATTTGACATATACAACACTAATTGTAATTTACACATATTTTGATTTATAATCCCATTAACAGGTTTAAACAATAAATACGTTTGCCACGCCTAAAAAATAACCATCACGCTGTTCAATTTCAAAACTATTACACTTGCAACTCTATTGGTACGTCAAACAACAAATTGTATTTTATGTATTATTTGTAGCGCCATAAAACATTTTTATCAACGGTTTTCCTTTTCGATATTCACCATATCCAACTGGATATTTCAGAAGAAAAGCCTGGAGCAGAAGCGAAATATACACTTTAGGTCCGAAAAACATGTTGAGCCGAAAGGGCTTGAAATAAAACTGATATTAAATGCGCATTGAAGCACATCGTCGAATTATTATCATCAAAATATAATTTGAGTCATCTCAAATCTCAGCTTTTTGGTGACCTAAATGAATTTATCCCATTTTTTTTTAGACTCCAAGTTCTAGCCTCTGCCTTTTAAAGTCATACTTAGTCGCACTCTACAAAAATGTTTATCTTAAATCGTTTGTTTAAAAAATCGCCATTGGCGACTTAACCACAATTTTAAAAAAATTAACCCTAAAAAACATGCTAAGTTTTACGTTAACCGCACTGATATATACAAATTCATAATTCATAACATTAGTTAAAGATACTACAGGAAAAATTCACAAGCTAGCAGTATAGGTAGTTAGAAGAGATCTAAGATCATAAGGCTCCGTCTAGAAAATGGCAGGCTCTCCCATAAACACCGCTTTTCCAGATAATAAAAAGACAATGCCGATTTTTCAACAACCGTATCAAATCGATTTCCCACATCCTATACGACTGTACCGTACTATAGACATACATATCTATTAATTCAGACATCAAACTAACAGATCTGTAAATACATTTGTTGATCAAAGACAGCTGTGCGTATAAGTAATAAACTTGTAATACAACGCGCAGACCCTAAACGTCATTTTCAAAAAATCATTCTTTTGATATGACTTAAATGCAACTTTAACAAGAAGAGTGCCACGACTTTAAAATAACCTAAAAAATTGCAAATGAATTCTAGTTTTGTCCGCCATCGTAAATAAATGAACCTCGTTTTCACATATGTAATGATGTCATATTTATAACTTAAAATGTTCTAGAACTTTTAATGTAATGGTGCTATTCGAATTTTTGGAGTGTTGATAGATTTTGACCGATTAAGTAATTTAAGTTTTAACATATTCCCAAAAACTGATGGTGCTATGTGGGTGTTAGAGTTAGCGTTGCATCATTCTGATACCATTCTGTGCCGAATACCAAATTGCTAGCTTTAATAGTTTCCGATATCTCGACGTTAATCCGTTTGTATGGACATGCCTTAATACTCTAGGCTATTTAATCTACGAGTAACGGGTAAAAAACTGTCAAATGGGTCCATGGGCATGTGTGTTTTGACATAATCCTTTTCAAAATTGTTTTACAAACTTTAAAATAACGAAAATACACTATTTTAATATAAAAAGGATCAAAGACAAAAATTTTGTTTTTAGATAAAATTTCGATTTCATTTTGAAAACTGTGTTGTGCATGATCTTAGGGAAGCTTTTGGAACACACAGCATATAAACACAAACAATTTTACACTTTTATTTATGTTATAATATTCGATGCGGATGGGACATCCATATTAAAATGTTAATTTAATATGGAAAATGAATACTCAATACTTTTTTGAAACAGCTTAAGTAATTTACAAGAAATTAATCAGTCTTCAAATCTAATTGTTCAAGAATAGTTAGTTCGTTAATTTTTGTAAGCTTTATAAGAAACATATTAAATTAAGGAATACAAAATCGTCCCTTGTAAGAAATCAGTCAGTTAAATAATAATTATACCCGTTACTCGTAGAGTAAAAGGGTATATTATATTCGTGCAAAAGTATGTAACAGGTAGAAGGAAGCGTTTCCGACCCTATAAAGTATATATATTCTTGTTCAGGATCACTAGCCGAGTCGATCTAGCCATGTCCGTCTGTCCGTCTGTCCGTCTGTCCGTCTGTCTGTCCGTCTGTCTGTCTGTCTGTCCGTATGAACGCTGAGATCTCGGAAACTATAAAAGCTAGAAGATTGGCATTTTGCATGTAGATTTTAGGAGTTCCTACGCAGCGCAAGTTTGTTTCAAAATGGTGCCACGCCCCCTTTAACGCCCACAATCGCTTATATACGATTTTAAAAATTTAAATATTTCGGAAAAGTAAAAATGCAGTTTTATTGTGTTTATCAATACCTATCGAAATGTAGAAGAAAATTTTCAAATCGGACCATTTGTTAAAAAGTTATGCGTGATCAAAGTTTCTATCTCCATCTCCTTCGCACTCCTTTTACCTGAGTAACGGGTATCTGATAGTCGGGGCACCCGACTATAGCGTTCTCTCTTGTTAAAATAATTTTTTTTAATTTAATTTAATTTCTTTAAGGATACAAATGAGTAAAAAGTGGAATTCAAAATAAAAGTGGCGGAGTCTCATATTATAAACAAGCTTTTTACGGCAAGAGAGAGTGCGAGAGAGCTTTTTTGTTATGTGTCCACCGCTTTGTAACGGTGCTCGGCTTGGCTTAGAATACTTTCTTTCTTCAACCGCAGCAGACGTGTTTTCGTTTTGCCATAACCGTAAAACAGAGAGGTAAAACTAACTCTTCTTAAGTTTTGTCAATTGTTAAAAGCGAGGTTCATAATATAAGATACCTTCTTAATAGCGAATTTTATTTGTTCGATAAACTGCATGGACTTTGTGTATGTGGTGTGGGTTTGGCTATGTAAGGGGCAAGTGCAGCTACTTGAGTTTTTCCCCGGTGCCCCTTTAATTCGATGGATTCCCAAACGTGCCTAAGTGTTCCCCAAATGCATCGATAATTCGCTCATGCGGCCAATTTGCACCATATCCTTCGCCTGTGTGTGTGTGTGTGTGTGGGAGGGAGGGAGACGAAAGCAATTCAATTCGCATCAAAGTTGGCATGTTATTTTGTGTTGCCTGCTTCTTGGCGTTTTTATTATTTTCTACTGCTTTGCTGGCCCTGTTTTGTTGTTGTCTTATCGATTTCTTGTGTTATTTTTAGCGTGATTTGCATATGTATGTGCGTGCTTTGTCCCCCTCTCACTCTCACTCTCTGAGTGAGTCCAAGTTGTTTGTGCTTGTTTTTGCGCCTCCTTTTGGGTTCCCTTTGTGTTTCGTTGTGTGTGTGATTGCCTTTGCTGTAATCGAATCTTGGCTGCTAATCAAATGAATTACGTCGTGTGTCACTTTCAGTTTTTGGCTTAAACAACATGGCGGAACGTAATCTGTTGGCCATCCTCTTTTTGGCCAGCATCTGCATGGCCCAAGCGTATCCGGCTTTATTGCCCTACATCTACAGTGAGTACTTTTCGGCCACCCCCTATTCTTGACCCATCTTCGTATTCCCCTCTGAGAGCTAATTTGCATTCTCACCGGCTGTGTTGAATATACAGGAAGCCGAAGTTCATATACCCTTGCAGAGAAAAACTCAATTCAATAACTTCTAAATTGTTGATTATTTTTATATTTCTTTAATATATTTTCATATTAATAAGTTCTTAAAGATTTTTCTGATAAGTTAGTATAAAATTTATTTTATTTTGTTAGCAGCTTAAGTTGAAAAGTTTGGTCGATTCTAAAATCAACCTAAATTAATTACTGCTAACATGTTTTTCACGATCTGTTTACCTTTTGATGTACAAGAATTGTGTGTTTTTCACAACTCCACGAAAGTTTTTATTCGAAAATCAACATAATTTGATTGGGTGGATAATGTACCATTTCCCAAATCAGATCCATCCAAGCGGAGCAACAGTGATACGGTTTTCCCTCAAATCGAGGACGATGTGAGTGAGCTGGACCAGCTGCGAAATGAACCGGGGTTGGTGGTGGCCAAGCGGCAGCACGATGGAAGCACCGCCCGCACCACCACAACCACAAAGGAAAGCGTCGAGGAGGTGGCTGCTGCTCCTGAGCCTGGCCAAAACACAAACGCGAATATTCTGCCCGACTTGGAGAGGCAATTGGAAGTGGCAACACCTTTGATTTCGACCACGACCACTACCAGCACCTCAGCCACCACCACAACTGCGACCTCCAAAGAAGAGGGTGAAAGGTCACAGCTGGAGGAGCCGAAGACCCAAATCAAGCCCGTGGTGGAGCCGACGGCCCATGCCAAGGTAAGTGCCCATCCCCAATCCCCTCGGGAATCCTCCCTTAGACCGCTTGGTAAACTCCAAACTCCTCTTTTGCCAAATCCAAGTGTATATCAACGAAACCACCCAAAAATCAACAGGCATTTTACGGGGCGGCTCGTCTAGCTTTTGGTCAAAATCCGGAGGTGTTGCCAACGACCACAACCACAAGTACCACATCGACCACCACGACCACGACGGCAGCTCCTCCAGCTGAGCCCGAGCCACAAGAGGAATCCCAAGCAGCAGCCGAAACGGAGGCTAAGGAAGATGGGGCGGAATCAGAAACAGATAGCGCCCCGGATGTGGCCGGAGAACCAGTTGAAGCGGGTGATCCCGCCGCCGAAGTAGCCGAAACCGAACTGACCGCTCTGAATCCGCCCAAACCGAAACACGAATCCAACAAGGAGACCATTGGCGACATTGTCTTCGATGTGGTGGCACGAACCACGGAGCGCAGATCCAGCCCGTCCAAGATCACCGCCAAGGTTCTTATAAAAACACCACAAATAATTAATGGAGTTGTTCAATTCTCATAAAAATATTAAGAACATATATAATTGGCGAAACTCAAGAACAAATTTAATCCACAATCAGCTAAAATCAGAAAAAAAATTGAATCTGAAAATTGGCAGAAAATTGGTGACACCTAGAAACAGATTTAGCAACATCCCAAGAATATTGACTATTATCTGCTATTTTTTTACAAACATTCGCTAAAATTTACCCAAAGGATCGGAAAAATAATTGGCAGATCTAAACAACAAATTGTTTTTTAAAGTGTTTTTATCAACTGGATGATTGATAAGCCTTTGGTAAATTTTGAAATCTCTTTTTAGTTTATTACCCCAAAAATAATTCATTGAATTGGTTAAAGATTTACAATTTTCTCCATAAATCGTTAAATCATTACCAATAAAATTAATTTCCATAGTCCATTTTTAAAACTTTTCTTCGCAATATATTGTTTCAGACTGCTAAGAACTTACTACGCAGTCCAAATGGTCAGTATTCCTCGTTCGACATGGCCCAGTATATTTTCTGGACTGGTGATGAGACGGCTGTTGTAAAAGCTGTGGAAGAACTGGTTGAAGGAAAAGTGGTAAGTGGTTTCTTGGTAAAATATACTGAAGGTTTTTTTTATTTTTTTTTTTAAATTATGTTTTTGTTGTAAAAGTTATTTCTCAAAAAGTGATTACATTATTTCACATTTTTGGGGTCTGATCATTTCACATATCAACAAATAAATTCGTTTTTTAGAAACATTTTCATCACAAGCATTTAAATTTCTGTGTTAAATTGGATCATTGTATTTAATCTTTCATTGCCTCATAGTAATAATGACTAAAGCCGTGATATTTTATGAGCTGAGGTCCGAAATACTGGTAGCATTTTGGTGGACTCTGGTGATGATGGCAGCCGAATGAGCGTTTGTGGTGGTGGTGTTGATTTTCATGGTGATTCCAATGATGTCCAACTCGCCAACGCCAATAATGACCGTGGTGTTCATGGGGGTCCTTATGATGGCCACAGTGGATACCTCCAAATTTACGATTATCTTCTTGTGGAGCTTCCATTTTTAACAGATTTACTTTGCTTTTGTTTTATTAATTTATATTTTCGATTTGCATCAGAGATCTTCTCTGTTTGGTTATTCTCGGCCAACTGATTTCCCACTGCTAAAGTGAAGGCCTTTATATTCCGCTCGCTAAACAATTTCGCATTGGCTAAACAATCAGCGTCAGCGATAAGTCTACTGTTCAATGTGTTATCTTATCAAGCATTGTTTGGCCAGTTAGAAATATTGCAATATTTTTGTGTAATTCCCATGTAAATTGTTTTCATTCATAACTATATCAAACTTTCATTTTATGATTTTATTCATGACTAACAAGAGAGAACGCTATAGTCGGGTGCCCCGACTATCAGATACCCGTTACTCAGGTAAAGGGAGTGCGAGGGAGATGGAGATAGAAACTTTGATCACGCATAACTTTTTAACGAATGGTCCGATTTGAAAAATTTCTTCTACATTTCGATAGGTATTGATAAACACAATAAAACTGCATTTTTACTTTTCCGAAATATTTAAATTTTTAAAATCGTATATAAGCGATTGTGGGCGTTAAAGGGGGCGTGGCACCTTTTTGAAACAAACTTGCGCTGCGTAGGAACTCCTAGAATCTGCATGCAAAATGCCAATCTTCTAGCTTTTATAGTTTCCGAGATCTCAGCGTTCATACGGACAGACAGACAGACAGACGGACAGACAGACGGACAGACGGACAGACGGACAGACGGACATGGCTATATCGACTCGGCTAGTGACCCTGATCAAGAATATATATACTTTATAGGGTCGGAAACGCTTCCTTCTACCTGTTACATACTTTTGCACGAATACAATATACCCTTTTACTCTACGAGTAACGGGTATAAAAATGTGCTATTTAATGTGAAATATAAATGGCTTTTTGTGGTTTTGCCTTTTAATAATATTCTGGTATTGATTGCAATTATTTTGTTTACATTTTAATTTGACTCTCAATATGAG
Source organism: Drosophila fuyamai (assembly GCA_018153365.1). Classification (NCBI taxonomy): domain Eukaryota; kingdom Metazoa; phylum Arthropoda; class Insecta; order Diptera; family Drosophilidae; genus Drosophila; species Drosophila fuyamai. The sequence continues at coordinate 4,047,564 of JAECXW010000116.1, read as the reverse complement.
CAATATAAATGTTTTTGTTTTATTTTTAGATTAGGAGATTGCTCGATGTGACTTAGTCACTCAATTTTTTCACATCTTTATTACTAAAGCAAATAAATTTAGGGGCCTTGAAAATGGGAACTGTTTATGTGAAATGTAATATTAACATAATAAATATGAATGTTTTTTGTAGATAAACCGGGAGAGCGCTCTGAAGTTCCTGCAGGATATTCGGCTGGGAATTGAGTTTCTGCAGCGGTCCTATGCCAATCGAATTTTCCCAGACGAGGTTCGTCAGAATCAATTAAAGCGACACAGCCCTCCCGTTACCACGCCCCCAACTACATCCACAACATCCACTACAACAACGACAACAAGCACAACCACAGAAAAACCATTCCCAGAAGTGCACGAATCCGGTTTCGAATCCGGGAACACCAGAGGAGCAGGAGTCCTGCCCGCGAAGAACTTCGATAGTTTCACTTTCTGGAACAAACTCAAGGTTCTGGACAGCGAGGCACAGCAAGGTAAGAATATGCCCTGTACATTAAATAACCAACAATTTATAACAAGAATTTAATGATTTTAATTCCACAGACTTAAATGACTATGATGAAGGTCGGGCTAAGATTGTGGAGTACTTGTACAATGAATACTCCCTGGAGGAGATCCTTTACAAACTGGCCAAGGTATTTGTACATATAAGTCTTAAAACATTATCACCATAATGTAATTTATTCCATCTTTGTTCAAGGTTATGTTTGCCCAGTCGCTATCCCATGGATCCGATGAGGCTCAAATGGAGCTGCAAAAGCTGACCGAATTTCTAGAACGCGAGGGTAATATGGGTGTTATTCCCATTGACTTGCAGAAGAAAGTCTTGAGTAAGTTTCCCTTTGAATTCTTTAGTTCTTATCAGAAGATTCGATAATTTATAAAAAACAAAGGCAATAAAAAAAGCTTTTGTGTTGCAGTAAATTTAAACTTATTTTTGTTTATTTTTTTTAAACTGCAATATTTTTGCTAAACTTGAATTGTTTGATACCGTCTTAAAAAACTCATGCATTGATTCTGAACTTTGCACTATTTCAGGAGTATTGCTTAGCGCATTGTCGGACACGCTGACCGAGCATCCGGAGTTGCTGCCGGCGGCGCGGGTTAATCTGGCCAACCCGTTCTACAGGCTTCCAATGCATACCCCCAGCCAATAGAGTCCTTTGGGGGGCACCAGTTTAATACAAATCCCTATATATATATATATGTTAACGCGCATAATCCGCATCAGCTAAATGGCATATCCCCACTGATCGGCGCTACTCTGGGGAGGCGCTCTCTCGGAAATCTGATTCAACTCGGCCCTTAGTTCACCAGATCGATTGGCACCTTCCAATTTGGTTAACGGATTAGCCTACGTGTAATATAGCAAAATACCCTCGTGATATTTTTGGTCAGGCAGAGGCAGAGCTCGAACCATTTACACTTACGGTACGATAAGAAAATCAAAAAATAAAATACAATCCAAAGTAACCGAACCAAAACCAAACAAAACTAATGAGAGAGACTTGCGCCCCTATGAGCTTTTAAAATTTAAATAGATTACCTATATGTGTATGTCCACGGTATGCATACGAATTGGCACACTTGCTTATATTTGATATGAGTTTGTTAGTTAGATACAATGAGAGGTTGAGGTTGGGTCGCTGGCAAAATCGATGAGCCGCCACGGACGACCGATTGAAGCAGGAAAGGGCTCTGAGTCCGCCTATATCAGTAGCAAATATGTTTATAAGCGCTCCACTGAAGAGCGACTGTCGTAAATAGTTATTATTCTATATGTTCTCCCCCGAATAATTGAGCGTTTCATGCATTATTGATGAATTGGTTAAACGATTGATTGTTTTGCGAGTTACATATACGATATGCAAATAAGAACTAGAACCTGTATCAAGAAATTATCGATTATACACTCAATATACATAAATATATATATATATAAACTATATGGAAAATCAATTATTTAAACTATTGATCCTTTTTGGGCTCGGATGGCTCTGATTTATCGAGCAGCTGATTAAGGCGTTCTTCTGTCAACGGCTCCTTACTATTAAAGAGTTTCTCGATCTCGGCCCGCTCATCATCGCCTATGTCGTTGGCATAAAGTTTGGCCAATTCCTCCAGACGTTGTTGGTTTTTCTTCAGATGTGCGGGTAGCCAGAAAATGGTCTGCACCATTCTAAAATAGGTATCAGCAATACAATGATGTTAGATTGTTTCAAAAGAACTTACTTAAGAAGTACGAATCCGCAGACGGCCAGAAGAAGACACAGTCCGGATGTCTTAAACATGGTCCAATAGTCAATCGTAATTTGTTGGTGCTTCATTTTTGATGTCCTTTAAAAACTTGATCCACTCGCGCCTGAATTATGACTTGAACTATCATATGTGGCAAGTGCGACTTGGCCAAATCCCTTTGGGCTGAACTGGGAAATGTTGTGGCCACGTTGTCAGGGGCAGCCGTCAAAAGAGATACGTGTATCACTGACCCCTCGGCACACCAATCATAAGTGGCCTCTAAAATCGATATCACACTCGCTCTGATTTGATGAGCCTCCTATAAACAGGAGCTGAACTGATAAATTGAAAATATTAACGGAATACTTCGAACATGTTGCTGCTGTAGAACTGTTGCATGTTGCCGGGGGACAGCAACATGTTGCTGGCGTGGTTTGAGCCAATTTATTGTTTTCATTTGACAATCGCACTTTCTATATTTAACAATTATCTCTTGCCAATTACGTATTTGAAAATATTAGTAAAAATGATTTGGCTAATTAAGAAGGTTGAACTTTCTTGATACCCTCGTTGTGATTACTAGAAAATTTCGTGTGTTTGCTATAATTGGAATGCTTTAGTTTTCTTCATTAATATCCGCTTTTAAAACACATGGCATTCTTTAAACAAAATAAGTTAAGGTGGAATAAAAATATTTGTTTTTGTTGGTTTTTTGTTTTCAAGGAGTAACCATATGTACAGTCTTATACATTTTCAATCTAAATAAACGCTATATTTTTAAAACAATTCCTCGAAAACACACAAATTGAAAAATGCATCAACGTTGAACTTAATTTGATTAGTGGGTAGAAAAATAAATTGGAAAACGACAATCAGCAGTTTCGTTTTGAGGGGGGTCCAGGGTTTTTTAGATTGTAAATTAGGGTACTGCGATTTTAATCAAAACAAGGAGCTGATTATGCCAGGTGTATCTATATATATTATATATTTCCCCGATTTCTTGGGGGTCTGTGAACGCGCTTGCCAATAAATCTGATTGCGTGTTCCTATCACTATATTGATAATGCTCAGGGAGCTATAAAAGCTGGCATCCCAATCCACTCAGGTCACAGTAGAGCGATGAAAGGAGGAATGTTAAAAGTAGCCATATTACTAGGCGGCTTAAGCCTTGTTTTGGCCGGTACTCGGCCAATTTCGGATTGCGTGAGTATAAATAATATGAGTATAATATTACCTGAGTGGCATCTTATTTATTTTACGCATTTATTAAACACGGATTTAAATTTGTTTAAAATACCTTTTCTCAGGGTGAGCGGATTGAGGACGATGGCTATCCTATGGAGCGTCACGTGGTGACCACCAGTGATAGCTACATCCTGACCATGCACCGCATCCCGTATTCCCCCAAAACGGGCGACACTCCCGATCGTCCGGTGGCCTTCCTCATGCACGGAATGCTAAGCTCCTCCTCCGATTGGGTGCTCATGGGTCCGGAGAGATCCCTGGCCTACATGCTGGCCGATGCCGGCTACGATGTGTGGATGGGCAATGCCCGGGGCAATACCTACTCCAAGGCCCACAAGTTCTGGCCCACCTACTGGCAGCTCTTCTGGAACTTCAGCTGGAACGAGATCGGCATCTACGATCTTCCTGCGATGATTGATTACGTGCTGAAGAAGACAGGCCAGCAACAGGTGCAATATGTGGGCCACTCGCAGGGCACCACTGTCTATCTGGTGATGGTATCGGAGAGACCCGAGTACAATGACAAGATCAAGTCCGCCCATCTTCTGGGTCCCGCCGCCTTTATGGGCAACATGAAGAGCCCGATGACCCGGGCCTTTGCCCCCATTTTGGGTCAGCCCAATGCCATTGTGGAGCTGTGCGGATCCATGGAGTTCATGCCCAGCAACAAGTTCAAACAGGATATGGGCATCGAGATGTGCCAGGCCACTTCGCCCTATGCCGATATGTGCGCCAATGAGATTTTCCTGATTGGAGGCTACGACTCCGAGCAGCTCGACTATGTGAGTACTTAAAAACTATTTTTAACATTGGTCGCCTACAACTTATGGTCCTTAAAAGATCACACTCTATCAAAATCTTTTTTACCTCGGAAAGAAATAATTAATATATTTTATCTTATAATTACATTATTACATCTTGCTCCCTATACTGATTTTCTATGACCATATAATTTCGAAAGCTATCTAATGCTTGGTGCGATCCTCCAATTATTCAGGACCTACTACAACACATCAAGGCCACCTCTCCGGCTGGGGCGTCTGTAAACCAAAACCTGCATTTCTGCCAGGAATACAACTCCAAAAAGTTCCGTAAATTTGACTACACAGCTCTACGTAATCCCTACGAATACGGCAGCATGTCACCCCCTGATTACAAGTTAAAGAATGCCAAGGCTCCTGTTCTATTGTACTACGGAGCCAATGACTGGATGTGTGATGTGAGCGACGTGCAAAAGTTGAGGGATTCACTGCCCAACATGGCACTGGATTATCTGGTGCCTTTCGAGAAGTGGGCTCATCTGGATTTCATATGGGGAACTGAGGCCAGGAAATATGTGTACGACGAGGTCTTGAAGCAGATGAGGTCCTACGAATAGGTTTATTTATCCCGCAATAAAATGAACATACAGAAAACATCTAGATTCATTATTCGACTTCCAGTTCCATCGTATATGACAACATCTCGTCATGACCCTTAAAAAGTGTGAATTTTGATTCATAGTGCCCCGGGCTCATAAGCTTCTTCAAAAGATGAACGTCCAACGGATAGTCTTCAAGCTTGTAATGTTCTGCCGGCACAGGACAGGTGGAAGGGTGTGGGGCATTCGAGTACTCCTTGAGCCGCTCGTAAAAGAAATCCTTGTAGTAGGTCTTCATAGTGTCGCAAACGTGCATTTCGTTGAGGTCCAGTATTAGGCCCGATGAAGATCGAAAGACCCTAAATTGGATCTGAACGAAGATCGAATGTGATTTAGTGGAGGAAGGTCTTATAGATTTAATTTTTGATTCCCAATTAATTTGTCTTAGTTGTGATGCAAAAGAATATTAAACATTATTTTTTTACCGTCCAATCGTTGTCGATATCCTTATGCAGTTTGAGTTCTCCATTGATTTTAACCACATTTTCCTCGTCCTCGGTGATGCGAAGGTGGCTGTGCAGATACTCGGAGTTCTCCAAACGTTTCTCCAACTTTTTGATTATTAGTTTTTTTTCAGCTTGGACCCCAACAAGATTGATGACCAGGATGATGGTTCCCAGCAGCAGCAGATGCTGAACTGAACTAGAAGAGATCCCCATTTCAAACGTTGGATGACTGATGCTCGGTCAACTGCTGTCAAGGGTTTATAAAAATCTGCATTGGGCAACAAAGTGCAGCTTCAACCGGAAACGAACTTGTTTCGGATATCCCCAGATATGGTGTAATTAATATCGAAGTGCAATCGGTTCTGGTTTGTTTTATTTAATTATTGCATGACAGTCTTAACACATAAAGCAACAACAAGCAAATGCTCAGCGATTGGTAACAAATTATATTTAATTGCTAACAGCACGGCAATGACGATGAAGTACGTTCGAGCCAAACTTAAACCTTTCATGCCCACATTAAAGAGGGTAGATCTACACAATATTCAATGCCCCAGCTTTTTTACAATTGCTCTAATAACTGAAATCCTGGGATTATATTAAAATAATGATAATATTACTTTCAATCAATTTCTCATTAATCATTTTTATCCAGAGATATTTAAAAAATACATTTATTTTATCGAAATCTCAGTAAGGTGTATACTTCATACTCAAACTCGTAAATTTTAAATATTTTTAAAAACACTTATAAAAAAGTCTTGAACCTTATTATAAAATCATGAAGTTCTGTTGTCTAAAAAAAAACTAGCACGTTTCGGGAGTGCGGGCATGAAACGTTAACACTTAATATTTTTCTACCATAAAAGCATCTTTGAATTTAAGAATAATAACTGGCTATAGCTAAGTTATGTTCGGTACTTTAGTGAACGAATTGCAGCTGGAATGTTAGCATTGCTCAAGGGAATCTGCCATCCAGCCATGGGAGAATTATTGCAAATTTAGGGAATCGATCGGGATCCCAGCTAGCTCGGTGAGGTGCCAAAGTTGAGACGCAGTTGCTCGAGGAACACGAAAGTAATGATCGTGTGAGGACCCAGGCGCACAAAGGCCGGCACATAGCCCTTGAAGAAACCGAGAGGTCCCAATTTGGCCGTGTGCTTCACCACATCCCATAGGCCAGCATACTCGCCGGGCTTGGCGTTCATCGACCGGGTTTTCAGGACATCCAGCGGCTGCGTCAGCGTGGTGGCAATGGTTCCGGCCACCAGGGAGGCGGTAAAGTGCGTTATCAGGTTGTCCTGGAAATATGGCGTGGCCAGCAGGAAGATCTTCGTCTGATCGTAGAAGGCAATCTGTCCGATCGTCATGAGGATTCCACGGGCCGTCGCTGTGGTGGCGCCGGAAAAGAGCCGAGCGAATCCCTCCTGGCGGTACACCCTGAATAGTCCATCGACGGCGTTCTTGTAGCTGAAATTTAATAAATACAAATTTAGAAGAATTCATACAAATTTTAAGTTAAAAAACATTAATAAAGTTACTTTACTGCTTTACTTTAATTTCGAATTAAAATGTAATCATTTATAATAGAAACATTATGATAAAACGTAAAATTTAAAACCGTTCACTTATTTACAATTCCAAATCGTACATTTAATTTTTTATATTAAACAATACAAATTTATATTAATTACTATTATAAATAAAATATTAAAAAAATATATTTAAAAATTAATTTAATTTAAAATATTTTTTATTAATTTTCTATTTAGGGAGGTATTTAACACTTACTTTCGTCGCTGTTCCACGGGTAGCTTCACGTCGTTCTGCATGCGCACGTTGACCATGTCCGCCGGAGTGCCTACGATTCCACCGACGAGGCCGGAGGCTCCGGCTAACGCCACCTTGCCGGCGAAGGTGTCCGTCTTAACGTAATCCTTTCCGGCCTCGTAAACTCCAAATCGGGCCGTGGAGTAGGTCATCTGGCGGAGCATCGAGGCGGAGAGGCCATTGTAGAAGACCAAGATTCCCTGTTCGCGGGCGAGTTTGGGAATCAACTGCGCTACCGACAGGTGTCCCTGCTGCGTCTGCAACGTGACCTTGATGAGGTCGAGTGGGTGGGTCACCACAGCGGCTCCCACGCTGGCCAATCCGCCGAAGTACCACCTCGCTTTCCTCTGGTGTTTGTCCATCTCGCTACTGTAAAATTCTTAGCTGCAAGGTGGTAAAATTCACACATTATTTAGATGCTTAATTGAAAACATTTCTTCTACCTATGTATAAAAAGATGGTACGGAGGCTAAGTAGTGTCTTTTTCGATGGGCGGCATTTTTAATGGGTCGGTTGTGTTATGTCATGCCGGTGGGCCTTCAAGGAACTGATGGAATTTAAGGACCCGTGAAAGCAGCTGAGCGGTTGCGCGAAAGCTCAGCTTGAAAGCTTTCGGTGGTTGAATGGCGGTAACTGTTATCTTGGGCGTAGCCCAAAATATTTATCATGGAGATAAATGGGGGATGAAATAGTTTACTTCAAACAATATTATTATGCCAGTTATTTATAAAGTGAAAAGGTATATTGTATTCGTTGAAAAGTATATAACTGGTAGAAATTTCAGGATCAAAAGCAGAGTCTATCTATACGTCTGCTGTCCGGATGAAAGTCGAGATCTCAAACATTATAAAAGATAGACATATGAGATAGAACATGATGACTCCAAAGACACAAAGCAACTTAGTAGAGACAAGACAAGATGGTGCACGGTATGGTCGTTCAATATCTATCGAGACCAAAAAATAATTTTAGACATTATCAGTTATTTTAAGTGTTAATCCTAACGACACTGCATAATTGAAAAAGCAGTTTATTAGTGCAGCTGAGTGAGCGAAAGAACAGTTTGGTAGTGCAAATTGAATTCGTCATAGGAAGCCACCTAAATCCCAATTGGTTGCCGCGTCGAAAGAATTGCCTCATCAGTTGAAGGTGTATTTATTTAAAAATTGGTTAGTCGAAGTGCTCGACCATAGAGTTTCTTCCTGCTTTTGATTATTAATGAAGTATTAGTGGAAAAATATATATTAATTTTTAATTCTTAAAAGTATCTTTTTTATCAATCTTACTTTTAAATCTTTATATCTTAAATTTATTTACTATAAAAGGTTTTAGAAACTCCAGAAAAACATTCTTACAGTCATTCTACTAGTGATTAATTCAAATTATATATACTAAATAGTTTCCATTTATGTCATTGAAATGTGTACAACATTTTTTAACAACAAATCATTATTGACTCATTAAAAAAAATTAATTTACCCTAGAATAAACACCTTCTAGATTATATTCCTCCAAGACAACGCCCATGTACAAATTGTGGTCGTTACCTTTCGGTACACATTCTGTTAGCCGTTAACAGGGCTCTTACGGCGCATAGCAGCACTGTCTTTTAACTTGGTAGCCCTGGAAAACAGCTGATCGATTCTATTTACGGTCATACTAGCACCTACAACATGTTTTTCATGTCAAATTTATATATTTGTTTCGTAAACTAAACCTAAAAAGTGAAGCCCTCGACCCCAGTGAAGAGTTCTTGAATACCGCCAGCCCGCCATATCTACGGGTGAGTAATTGACAAAACATTTGGAAGCCCACAAACTTGCGCAACAAGTCGCCACCGCCGGCAGCGTCTTTATGCGATTTGCGAATTTAATTTGTTTTCAAGCGTCTCGAGTGCTGTTTACATTTCGCTATGCATATTTGGCACTAATTGCCAGAAGATCGGTCATCGGTTTTATTATATGGAGTGATAAAAATCGAGGAATTCGGCCCACCAGAATGGGAACAACAATTGGAGAGAGGAAGAGATGAAAAAGCTTGGCTATCTGCTGTCTATACTCTTCTCTAAATATTGGCCATATCGAAAATTTAAGCTGCATTGCTCATAACTTTAAAAACAATTTTTAAATTAATTTAATTCTGCAATCCTTTATTATATAAAAATAACGATTTGTACATAGTGGTATCGATATCACAATTTAGACCAATATTTTTAATGCAAGCAAATTTTATGTAATGTATGCAGTGAGTCCGAGTTTCTTAATACTTTATAGAAAGTATTGAAATCGTATATAACTATTCCATTTAAAGCAGAATGCATCTATCTTTGAAAACAATAAGATTGAGTAGCAATAATACATCCATATAATAATGCCGTTCGATCCCAGATCTACTGTTACCAGCTACAATAATACGGTCGAACATCCAAAGTTCAACCCATCTTCTGCTTTTAGAAAATTCAAAATTGATTTTACAATTATGTTTAATCGACTACGAGGCTTTAAATCAGAGATTGACTGTAATACAATTGGTCAAGTTTAATCCAGTTAGCTTTATTACTAAGAGACTTGTTCGAATTAAAACAAACAGCCTATCATATAAATTTAACGGGGGCCATGAATATACAGTCAGCATTTGACCTTCCCTATTTTAGATCGATTTACTTTTGGTAGTAGAATGTGGTTTAAGTTATAAACGTTTCTATGTATTTTTAGTTTAATAATATTTTCATTTAAGTCCTATTACTATTTAATAATATATTCTTTTCGCCAGTTAGTTATTCTTTGTATTCAATTACAAATCCGATTTGTTATTTTTTTTTTTCAATTCTTAATTGTGGGTAAAACCTTGCCTATATTTGATTCGTTAAAAATGTGTTTGTTGACTTAGCTTGTAAGCAAAGTCAAGAGCATATGGGCTTCGGTTTTTATTCATTGTGGCTATAATTTATATCCATATCGGCCAATTGCTCTTTCTGCCGATTAGTTGGCTGCCATTTATAAACCTGAGACCCGGGAGTAACAATCTTTATAGGCCTGTTTGGTGTCCCTGCCTTATCAACCTTCGATTGGACCCGGTTACCGGGTCGTGTTTATAGATAGATAACATGTTTACCATCGATCGAAATCCCGGTACACAACATTATTGCCAGCATGTGTTAGATTTTGTTTTTTCCGGCCCGCCCGTATTTATTTATTTATTCAATTACTATTTCTGTTTGCGAACATCCACGTGCGTCGATTGCTTCATAAATTATATGCAGAGCAAAACCATTCTCTTCTGGTTTTGTTTTATTCTCGTTATTTTTTTTTGGCTGAATTTTATCTGAATATAAAAATGAGTGGCAGTGGTCAAAGTCGAATTAATAACGAATATCACATGATCAGTTGGCATACTAAAAATTGTTTTCGCTTTTAATCGAGCCCCCAAAAAGTCAAGTTGAAAGTAGATTTTACTACTTATGAACAGCTGATTTTTGGGGAGGCTTTATTCGGATCTTCTAAGACTTTCCATAGCACGACACATCGCGTGATTATAAGGTAATCCGTCCGACACACTATCTCTGAGTGTGTTTGCCCGATTTGAAGCCACATGTTTGCCTTGCAAATTGAATAATAAACTGACACTGCAATTGCAATTGCTAAATTGCGAATGCAACAAAAAAATTAACACTGGGTGCGGAAAAGCAGCCACAGCTGATGGCGTATTTACCTTGAACAAGAATCGCGGGCGATGATTTTCCTGGTGTTGTTGGTTGTCTGCTTTCCTCGAAGAAAACTTTTTAATAAGTTTACAATTTTTGGCACACCAGGGAGCGCGATAGAGGGAGAACCACAGAGAGAGAGAGTGAGAGAGCTCAGCACGTCATTGCTGTCCACACAAACTGGTCTGGGTTTTGGGGAATAGGATTGGTCAGGGGACTTTTTTTTGCTGCTGCTGGAGGCAAACGAAACGCAACGCTTGAGCACCGAAAGCGGACTGATCGCCGCCGCTGACAGCGCGCCAGATCCCACACAACAGCCGGCAACAGTCCGACCCGACCCTACACTAAGAAAAACTACAAATAAACTCGCTCTGAAACTCAAATTCCTATTTTATCTTTAAGAAACAGTTTTTTATGTTTTGTAATTATTTGTATGTCTATTATTGTTTATAAGGGCGGTGTAAATAAATCATGGAGTTTAACGATCTATCCCCATGTATTTAAAAACCTTTATAAATGACTTATACATCAAAAAGTTAATTTTTGTTACCCACACATTACATTTTTAAATATCTATTGAGTAACCAAACAAGAACCTAACTAGATTTGTTATAAATACATTGTAGACTGTTTTGAATAAACAAACTCAATTATTAACTTGTTTTCTAAAAAAGGCAAACATCGTAATCAGGACAAGTCCAGTAAGTTATGCAATTTTTTCACGAACCTCGATCGACTTATAGGTTATAGGTTATATTATAGGTTTTTTAACATAAATATTTTCCATAAATGTATATAATAATGTTTTTATAATTATTCTATAAAAGTGTTTCGATTGTTATTACTTTTTTTTAGACATGAAAATCTTTTAAATACTGAAACTTTTTCTGAGTGCTTACATGCGCTCTGGATTTGACTCGGGGTCTGTTTTATCGCGCGGTCAAGGCGGGCATGTCGGAAGTGTTCTGGCTCAGGGAACAGACCGCCATCGGGATCCGATGCCGGGATCGACTTAGTTAGTCGGTGACGGTCAGCTGGATCGCTGTGTCAGCGAGAGAGTGAGTGTGAAGCGGGGAGAGTGAGAGAAAGTGAGCGAGCGGTACACTGATCGTGTCGAGAGTCAACATCAAACAAAACTGGTGAGGGCATTTTGATTGACAATGCGTTGGCTCTCAAAATTTTGTTCGTATGTGTGTTAAGATGATGGTATCACATAAGAACTCATAATACATGGGAAAAACGGTGTAATTGTGAGCTTTTGTAATACCTGGTAGACATTCATTATCTCATTTTCCATTCGGTTATTATGGAATAGACATGAAAATAACATGTGAAAATGACTCAATTTTGCCACCCCGAAACATTTATGTAATTTCAAGAAAATACGGCGTGTGCCCTCCAAAAAACAATAATCATGGGACTCTCAATCACCCAATTGGTAAACATTTTCATTGATAATTCATTTAATGAATTATTAACTTGTTTCATAGTTCATTTCGAACAAAGCTCAATTTGTTTGTGTAATGCACTTCGGAGTCATGGCTTAGTTAGAATGTTTATATTTGCCTGCACTGCAAATACTTAACGCTTTCAAGCGGAAAATCTGTTACCTATTCGCAATCTTGGCCGAGATATGGGGCTAATGCCTTGATAAGAACTCATCTCGAGAATGAATTGGCAAATATTTTCAGCAACTATTATTACCAACATGCTTAAATCTTATTTAAATATTTTCGTGCACGTTTTTGTTGCATGTTTCGCTATTAACACTTTTAGTATCTCCTAGCTATTTTAGCAACTTTATCCCTAGTGTTAAATTTTGATTAAATACATTAGAAATGAGTTTTTAAAAATAACATTCGAAAGCTTCTTTGAGAAAAGCTTTTCCCCGCAGAAGGAATTCTCAAGAGCTTTGAGGCTTAAGTGGGCATTTGTCGACAGCAAATGCAACGGCCCATTAGCTCAGTTGGTTAGAGCGTCGTGCTAATAACGCGAAGGTCGCGGGTTCGATCCCCTCATGGGCCAAAATAATTTTTTTTTCTTTTGTCTATGTTTTCCGCACTTTAAACACACAGTAATATATTTTATTTAAGAAAATGTTTAGGTAAAATGACAGAATATGCCCTAGGAAATAAAAACAAAGAACAATTTATATTAATGCTTCATAATTTATTATAGCTTGATAAATGTACTTTCTCTATGCTTATAAAGTAACATTTTTTGAATTGTGGCCACGTGTGCCGCTGACAGCAATAATGAAGTGACAAAATGGAAATTCCCTTCTTATTCATTTTCCCTCCCCCATTTTGGCCAATAAATTTCATGCTGTTGCTCCCGGTCAAGTCAAGTGTTTTTAACCTCATCGACTTGGTCGGCCACGTGACCCGTCCCGAAAAACCAAAATACTGCGCACTAAATTAATTGAACTCCGCAGATGACATTTACAAATTGACTCATGGCTGTGTTTTTTTATGCTATTTCAGATCCGCACGCGTAGTCGAAACAATGGCCACCTCAGTGTTGCTAGCCTGTGGACTCAACGAGCAGAAATTGCCAGGATTCGTGCACATCAGCGAGGAGTCCAATGTGGATGGCAGCTTCCTGATCAGTTGCATTTTGGGCCAGAGGTTAAGAATCTCCAACGCTGGAACCCTGCTCGTCTGCCTACAGCATCACTACCAGCATTATTTCAATGCTGGTATGAGATTGGGCTACAACACGAATATTTTCCAAGGTAAAACCCTCGGGGTCATCGATGTTCTAAGCGACATGGCCGGCGAGGGATTGGCCTCCAAGTGGCTACGCCAATCCGAGGGCCAGACATTAACCGACCAACTGGTGGAGGATATTCGAGCCCAGGTTGAGAGCAATTATGCCAGTCGAAATTCCTATACGGTTTTGATTGATAATTTGTCAATACTGTTCAATTTGGGAGCGAGTAAGCTGCAGGTTCAGCAGTTCTGCCAGGACTTGGCTGCCCTCGCCAAGGAGCGGGATAATCTGACGGTGATCACCAAGCTCAGTAACAGCGACATCTACCAGTTGACGGATAACAACGTGGCCAAGCTCGGTCAGGTGCGCATCCAGGTGTTGCGGTTGAAGAGCGGTGTGTTTCGGGAGGTGGACGGCAAGCTCCTAATTGAACGGGTCCTGGACGAAGGCAACTACGCCTGCGAGGAGACGCGCAAGGAGGTGCTCTACAAGGTCAACGATCGCAACGTCAAGGTCTTTACACCGGGCGAAATTGGGGTCAAGGTCTAGGCAAATGCGCTCCAATAATTTTATGAAATTTAATAAAGCCATTTTTTGTATATTCTGAGAATTGCCAGTCAAGGTTTCTTATTGCGGTGGAATTTTACAGTTACACTAAGAAATCATGTTCGAACTTAAGTAACATTTTATAAAATTGTAATCCAAAAGTCCAATTATAGTAAAATATTTGAAAACAAGTTTTATCCTAATGCCTTTCTCTCTTTTACCAGGATCTTTAGGGTGGATGCATTTTTTGATGGTGGAAAATTTAATTGAAAAAAGTCCTTGTCTGATCCTTAAAACTGAATTAAATGGTGGATGTACATATCCTATATAAATTCGATTTCTTTAAAAATCTATTCTATTAAATTGATTGATTACCTCTACATTTTTTACAAGTTTCTTAAAAAAAAAAATGTTCTTATACAATACATATAATATTTACAGGAATGCAAATGTTAGTGTAGCCTTTTTGCGTTGGTCAATGCGCCATTCAATATAATTGTCTTTGTCCGTTTTCTATCTGTTAGCATCTGTTGACGTCACCCTTGTTGGCGAAATATTGATGAATTTATGTCTGGTCACGATCAATAAGGAGCCAGTGAAAACACGACTCGAGGCGGTTACCCCAGTCAGCGCCAGAAAAGTTTGGCCCAAACTCGTAGGCTCGCATAAACGCTAAATGACATAGCCAACAATAAAAATCGGGCAATTGAATTTTTCCAAGCCATACAGCAAAAAAAAGTTGATTAAATGCGACTGGGCTTCTGCCACAAATGTGCTTCGGCAGCAAAGGCTTTTTGCGGTCTTCCAGTACGAGGAAGATTTATTTATATCTGTTTTGTCCCAAAATTGGATTGAGTTTTACCGTTCAGGATAATGGCTTTCCAGTTTGTTAATTACTAGAAATTTTCCTATCCTCAAACAGTTTACGACACACTTTGATGGGAATGTGCCGCAGGAAATTTGATATTTTATGGTATACGAGACGATGAGTTAATGTCTTGTCCTTGATTAATGGGGATTTTATTTAAATGCCTGTAATTTTGGTGGTATTTCTTTAAACACTTTTGGCAAGTGTTTACTGCCTGTGCTCGGGCCACAAATTTGTATTCGCTCATTTAGCATTCACATCGCAAATTGTCGACGGGCCAAGCCAGGCGTAAATGGGGAATTGCATTTGGCGGTGCCACACAATGTTCAAGATATGGCCCCTAAACAAACCCAGCAGATGACTTAATTAATTACGCAAATGTTTTTTGCGCACCGGAGCGCTAAATGTCGCTTATTGAAAGTTATCGATGCGGAGCGCCAGGGTATCTAAGCCAATCGCAGGATGTGCTTTAAAATTCAAGATTGAACGAAAGCCCGTTCAAAAAGAAAAAAAGACCTCCATTTGGAACGGAAGCTTACCAATATCTACACTGTTATCCAGGTACTGATACAGAATCGTGTCGATTTATTAAAATAAATTAGTATCTGGTTCGTTAAGTTAAATTTAGAATAAAACCTATAAAAGTCATTCCCCTAAATTGGCAGATTATTTTCTACAAATTATTAAAATTTTTCCCCTGAATAAAAAATTTTAAAGTTTTATATGAATATATTTGCAAATAGATTAGATAAGGTTAGCTACAATAGCAAATACTAGTTTCCATTGATACAAAAAATAATAATAAATGTTTTTAAAACATTAATTTTTTTTTAAATTAACTTTTTAATCGTTTCAGAAGTTTTTTTATCCTATTTATATTTTTGTAGAGCTATTTTTTTGAGTGGTGAGGAACCGGGAAAATGGAATTGCTGGCTTGTTCTCCGGAGCAGCAAACGCAATAAGCGACAAAAAAGAACTGAAAGTAATGATGGGGAAAAAGAAGCGTATTTTCGCATGAAGTACGAAAGGATGTTACATCCAAAGTGCTTAGGACACGCCCCTTTTACGAACTTGTCTCTGTTAATGACAGTGCCATATATGATTTTTGTTGCATACTTTCGGGAAAAGCCGGAAATGAGTGTTTGCCCGAGTATGCAGCAGTGTGCACATATTTATATGTATGCATGTTTATGTATAAATTTGTGACAACAGCCAGAACGAAAAAAATGGGAAATGGTGCACAAGCCATAATTTATTCACATAGGAGCGTCATAAACATAAATTCGGCTCGGCGGGCTGTCCTTTCATCAATGATAAAACCGTCGCATTTGTGCCGTCCAGGCTAAAAAATTGGACGGCCAGCAATTCGAGTACAATGACCAACCAAAAGACCACAGACACCTACGTCATCCTTAGCTCTTCACCCTTAATTCCCATTAAAGCTCAAAAAATTCACCCTTCTCAACTCAAAAATGTGGGATACATTTTTAAGGTTTGATACGATGCCATATCTTGCGATTTTCATCGCCATTGTATCGGCAGCCACTCTCTTGCCATCAACTTTTTTTGCTGCTGCCACACAGGGCGTATGTGTAATATTTATTTAACAACCATACACACACACACACACACACTTTGCGTTAAAGGAGGAAACTTGAAGATACTTTTAGCTGCCTTTGACAACGCGAACTCTCTTGTCTAGAAGGATTATGAAAGGTTGTTTAAAAGAGTTGCCAAAGACAACCCGAATAAATAAAATATCAAAGTGATGAGATGATACACAGCTTACTTTTTAAGCAAAAGAAAATGTGTACAAAATAAAAAAGAAACTAATGCAATATTTTAAGCTTAATAAAAGCCAACCTTGAAATGATAAAAAAACAAGTGAGAACGCTATAGTCGGGTGCCCCGACTATCAGATACCCGTTACTCAGGTAAAGGGAGTGCGAGGGAGATGGGGATAGAAACTTTGATCACGCATAACTTTTTAACGAATGATCCGATTTGAAAAATTTCTTCTACATTTCGATAGGTATTGATAAACACAATAAAACTGCATTTTTACTTTTCCAAAATATTAAAATTTTTAAAATCGTATATAAGCGATTGTGGGCGTTAAAGGGGGCGTGGCACCTTTTTGAAACAAACTTGCGCTGCGTAGGAACTCCTAGAATCTGCATGCAAAATGCCAATCTTCTAGCTTTTATAGTTTCCGAGATCTCAGCGTTCATACGGACAGACAGACAGACGGACAGACGGACAGACGGACATGGCTATATCGACTCGGCTAGTGACCCTGATCAAGAATATATATACTTTATAGGGTCGGAAACGCTTCCTTCTACCTGTTACATACTTTTGCACGAATACAATATACCCTTTTACTCTACGAGTAACGGGTATAACAAGAGAGAACGCTATAGTCGGGTGCCCCGACTATCAGATACCCGTTACTCAGTTAAAGGGAGTGCGAGGGAGATGGAGATAGAAACTTTGATCACGCATAACTTTTTAACGAATGGTCCGATTTGAAAAATTTCTTCTACATTTCGATATGTATTGATAAACACAATAAAACTGCATTTTTACTTTTCCGAAATATTTAAATTTTTAAAATCGTATATAAGCGATTGTGGGCGATAAAGGGGGCGTGGCACCTTTTTGAAACAAACTTGCGCTGCGTAGGAACTCCTAGAATCTGTATGCAAAATGCCAATCTTCTAGCTTTTATAGTTTCCGAGATCTCAGCGTTCATACGGACAGACAGACAGACGGACAGACGGACAGACGGACATGGCTATATCGACTCGGCTAGTGACCCTGATCAAGAATATATATACTTTATAGGGTCGGAAACGCTTCCTTCTACCTGTTACATACTTTTGCACGAATACAATATACCCTTTTACTCTACGAGTAACGGGTATAATAACAATGTAATAAAGTCATTGCTTAAAATAATAATATATTTTAAGGAATGACTCAGAGTAATATTCAAGCTTTTAGATATTCTTCGATTGACACCAATTGAAACTTGCTAAATTCCAAACCATTTTAGAATTAAATTTTTGCCCAGACGACTTGCCACACTTTAGCTTAATTTTCTCTCGTTCAATAGAGAGCAGCAGACGGGAAAAAAACACAGAGAAAATGCATGCAATTTTACTAATTCAATACGAACATTTCAGTCATGTGCCAGCAAAAAGAAATTGTCGACTGTTTAGTGTCCTTTGTGAGCGTCCTCCCTCCGGTTAAAAGTTTCCATGGCTTCGCCCGTTTCGTTTCCATTTCGCTTCCTTTCGTTTCGCCATGGTTCCGCTTCCGGCAAAGCAATTAAAGATACATTTTAGCAATATAAGCGCTAACGAATTTAATAATTTCCATTCAAACTCTGCCGCTGAATGGGCCAATGCTAGTGCAGTGGTGTGCAAAAATTCGCGATTTCGAGAGGATTTAGATAAAATAACTCGACAGAATGAAACCGCAATACCTGGACGCTTTCATTAGGCCGCAAATTTATAGGTGCAGTAATCACATTTCACCGCCATCGCCGCAAAAGTGGCTGCTAAACCGAAAAACATTCAAATTGATTACGTTGCGTATACGCAACATTTGGCACTCGGGCTTTTTCGCACTCAAATATTGTTGCCTGACACTTTTCCCTTCTTTTTATTTGGGTTTTTGAACAGCGCCATCTAATTTGGGCTGTGCCATGATTATGCGGTTGGCTGCTTTTTGCGTGGGGACGTGTGTCTTTCGTGGCTTTAAGCCAGGTTAAGTGCTCGCACCTACGCACACAGCGCTGCAAGGCTCAAATTGAAAACTCCAACCAAATGGCGTGACAATCGACCGGGCCACACAATTACCAATTTCGATATGCACAGTCAGACATGGACGTTTCCGTGCCATAAAAGCGCCCGAGGATAACATAGGAAGATACAATATTGATGGCCTGTTACCAGCAAATTGTGTAAAAATCCCATTCTCCGTCCCAGCCGTTTGCTTTATTTGTTGAAACACTTTTTATGGCTTGCCCGGCTGTCATAAAGATCCCTTCGACATTGGACATCACCCTGGGCCAGAGATCTTCTGGTCAGCTCAAGGGGCAGGTCAAGGAGCAAATGGTCATTGTCTGCACAACTTTGATATCTGTTGAATATTAAGGTACTCAGAATGTGCCAAATAAGTTTGTTATATTAGGTAAAATATGGCAGATAATTAAAGATAAATAATAGATAGACATGTAAGAACTCTATTTGGTACATTTTTATCATAAAGAAATTTAATTAAGCGGAAGTTCATGTCTAAGTCATGAACAGGATCTCTTGTTTTGTTACGCGTACTATAAATCGTAAATTGTATTGTGAAACTAATTTTTTATGCTTTTTATAAGTTGTTTTATGAATACAGCATTTTCCATTAAGGAAAACTTATTTTTCCTTGCAATTACTAAAATTACATAGTTGTTTGTGTTTTGGTAATTCGGCACACCCTAGGGCTCAGAGGCTTAACTGCCTAGATACAACTATTTACAACTATAGTTACAATTCCCTTTTGGCTATTGGCATTATGTATTTTTGACAGCAACACGTGGCCAAAGCGAGTGCATTAAATTATTTTTGAAACCCAGCAGAGAAATATGACTTAAATTTGTATACACTTTTGTTTCAGGCTATCTGACATTCTAAGAAACAAAAATCCAGCAGCATGCCGGTCTCAGTGTCACGTAGTTGGTAGATGTGATCTTTGAGGGACTGACAAATGCCGGTTTTATCGGAGGCCCGTGTCCGCTGACCTTTCCTGTACGGAATTCCTAAGCAGTTCTGCGAAGCCTTCATAAAACAGCCACTTATATAATACCCACGAAGTGCCGAGCTCTCCTCTTGATAAGATTTAGCTTGGCGAAATGCTGCTAAAATTATGTTCAGCCGGATACCTTTAATTACGGCACGTTATTGTGGTGGCCACCTTCTGCTGACTGCTACTCTAAGCTCGTAATTTTGCTGAAAACTTTGGTGCTGCAGTAAATTTTGCACCAAGTACACTTGCACATAAAGGGCGTCGACAGCAAAGATAAAGGGGCAGACAAAGCTAAAACCTGTACACCGGAAAACATTTTATTACTTATTTAATACAATTTCGGGTTTTTAATCTTTAAGTTAACAAATAAGATTAATTTTTATTTAACCTGTTTCCAATACCGCGTTGTTTCCAACTATGCAAACATTTCTTGTTTGCTTTCAATTAAAATTGGTTAGTAAGTTGTAATAAATTTGTCCGCTTATTTAAGTTCACGCTTTAACTCTTTAGAATCCAATATTTCATTGTTCAAAATTAAGTTATACCATTAATACTATGTTCCAATAAATGTAGAGTCAAATTAAATGTTCAAGCCATGGAAAACTAATAAAATTTAATATTTTCCTTTCCTTATTTTTTTTTTGGTAATTGATTTTGAATGTGTTTTGATAACGATTTTGCTTTAGTGTAAGGAAAACACAAACAGAGGATACCGCAAAATGATACGCCCTCAAGCGAGCACACATAGACAACGGAACCCACGCAAACGCAAACAGAACAGAGAGACACTCACACAGGTGGCCCAAAATGTACGGTATGAAATGGCAAGTCGCGTGTTGTAATTTTCATGTGTCGGCTAAACGGAAACGGAACAGCAAAATAAACACACAGCCGACTTTCTAAATACACCCCTTCCCCCTACACAAACAAACACACACACACCAACGCACCACAACAGAGAGAAACAAACGCAAACACTCACAGACTGGGAAAAAAGGAAAACCGCAGCGAACGATAATGGAAAGCATTAAAGCAGATTACTTGTGGAGCCAAAATGCCAAGAGACACAGTAGCTGGAAGAATTAGTGAAATTCAAGGACGAGATTCCTTTTTTGTATGCGTGAAAAGGCTTCGAATTGATGGAAATGAAGGTCATTCGAAGCAGGCTGCAATCAGTGTTTCCTCTCTCCGGATAGTGCTTCCCATTATGTTGGTCCGACCGTTGCGTAGGCCACTTTTAATTATTCCTTTATTTTCAGAGGGGTACCAGTGATGTCTTTTTAGCCATTTTATTGATCATTTTATCCAAAACAACCCTACCCTTCTAAATAGCTAACTAATTGTTATAATGTCTTGAACAATACAAATTATAATTGCAAAAGAGTATAATATAATTTAACTGATTTGATTTTGATTTCAATTTATTTTATAAGAATCGATTCATAAAGAATAATTTTTATTGTCGAATGTGCAAAAATTTTGGCAAAGTAAATTCAAACTTAAAATTTGTAAAGTGAAAACATAAAATACCAACATATTTCTTTCTATTTATCTAACCATTTCTTCCTGATCATTTGTATTAAACAGAATGAGTTCACTAGTTTTTGGTGCAGTTTTATAAATTGCGGCGCCTAAACCTATGCAACACTACCCGGAATGGTTATAGCCCGCACACCCACACACCAACAAATACACATAGCAATTCGAGTTAAAATTAAGAAGAAAAAAAGAACTTGTCGCTGGGCAATTTGTTTAATGAAATCATCAAATTAACTAAAATGTGCGGCTCGAAAAGTGAAAGTGTAAGCAATTTGCTGCCTCCTTGTTTGCTGTTGTTTTTGCTTTTTGTGTCATGAAATATAAGACCACAGTATGACATGGCCCAAACCCCCGAAATCCCCTTTCCGCCACCCTACACGTGCCCACCCACTCACGCCAATAACGCCACACCGAAAAAAAAAGTAGGATTAATAGAAATTGATACAAAAAAGATACATAATGATTATTTAGTTATTATATTACTCGAATATTCCTAGAGTTTCATTTAAAATTATTTTACATAATTTGAAATATTTTTATTTTTACAATAATTATATATATAACTTGCTCATTCTCAATTCAACCAAAGTCAGAGGCATAACTCAAATGACTGGAATGCTCGGCGCTTGTTGGTCGAGTGCTCGCACGTTTCTTGGGCTGTCGTTCTGGCCATGTTTTCATCCTAAATAGCCCTCCGACCCTCTAACAGATCCTGTCCAAAATACGCCCCCATCGTTTCAATTACATTATTAATCACATCACTCCCAGGTCCAACTTTAACCAGTTGTCCGCCCCCGGCTGCTGGGCAAAAAATTCGTTGGCCACCAAGAAAACTTTTTCAATTAACACAAAATTATGCAAATTGAGTGGCTGCCAAAGTCGCAGCCATAGGAGTTGCTTAGATAGCGATAAGACAAATGGCGTTGGCATAGATTTCGGGTGTTAACTTTTCGAAGGCTAGCATTTTAGAGAGTTATGACCTACCACAATGGGGCAAGTTATTATACTGTGGGTGTTTGTTAACAGGTCGAATAATTTATACTTCAGACAAAGCTCGTGACCGTGCAAATTGTAATAACAAATTGAACAATTTAATGCTTAACAAAAATTAAACAGTTTAATTAAATACTTTGTCCTTAAAGTGTTTAACATATTCACAAAACTCTGTTGAAAAGTACTATAAAATTGAAGAGCTCTACGAACTGCAACATATTTGTTATTTTCCATTTTAAATTAAATTTGTAGGGTGTTACCATAAAAAAGATATCCATGACTGCTAATGCGTTTGTATATGTAGTTTGCCGCTCATTAAGGCAAGGGAGCAATAAATTAACGAATATGCACAACAAAGGATACACCTCATTCTCACGATTACACAGAGAAAATCTAATTTGAATGTTTTTTTTATTAACAAATAAATTTGCAAGGAAAATTAGGAACTAAATTCTTAAAACATTAAAAAACTTTAGGTATTTAGTTGCTTTAAGAATATATACATTTAAGATTGACAATACATATTATATTGATATTTCTTGACCCCAGAAATATTGTTGTGTATGTTTACAAATTTCAGACGTATGTTTCTGTGGATTCCTAGGTGCTCAGCATGCCAGATGCATTCGCAGCGATGAAAGGCGCCAACTGGCGACATTCATCAGAGCGAGTTTCGCGTTCGCATTGTCTCGCTTGAGGATGAGGTTGTGGCTTTCATTCGCAGGAGCAAGGACATGAAAAGGGGCCGGAGGATGGGGCGGCGAGCTGTCTCTTTACGCTTACTTAGCTGCTTAATTTATGCATTGTGCAGGGCGCAAATGATGCATTGTTTGCCATAGCATTGTGTCTTGTGGCCGGGTGGTAAATTTCTCTCCTGGACGCGTTTCCCAGCCAAAATTTGCCAATAGCGCTTAGTTGAGGTGAACGGGCAGTCACAAGTAAGGTCGCCTCAGCATCTACTTAATAAAACCTAATTCGGTTTTCACATCTTAAAGCATTTTAGGTTTTATTTTCTTAATTAATTGGTTAACTTTAATTCTGGAAAAATAAAAATATATTTTGTTGCAAGTACGAATACAAATTTCTGAATTATTAAAAAACGAATAAATTATTTAACTTTGTTTAGAGCATTAGTAAGCTCAAAATAACTTATTAAATAAATACTCTTAATTTTGTAAAACGTACTTTTTAAGTGAAGAAAATGAACCCTTTTTTATTAGCCATTGTTAAAAGGTATTTATTCGTGGAGAAAATCAAAAGAGATTTTTAAAGTGGCTTTATTTGAAAATGTGTTTGCAGCTTTTTATTGCAGGGTTAGCTTTACGCACTTCCTTGTGTCTGTGTGCGCCGATTAAATGGAGTTTACGCTGAAAAGCCGCATGCCACAACCACTGCCACTAAATTGCGCAAAGTTGTACCCCAAAGCTGCAGCAACCAAAGTTGTGGCAGTGCTCACCTTGTTCCTGAGGGAGCTGCGAAACTTGCAATTAAGTTAGTGGCTTTCTTTCTTGCCACCTGCAGCAAACGCTCACTAAATGTACATCGCGGCACTAAAACGCACTTGGCTTAAAGGGGAATCACTTACTTACCTTGGCTTTGGCCCGAGACTCGGCTCTTAATTAAATATAAAACTTTTTTAATACTTATCTAAAGCCATCTGAGCTCGTATTTGTTTGATTGCATACTTGGTTGCTCAAAGGCTTAGTGATAACATGGACTAAAAATATTAGTGTTCATTTGTTAGTTTGCCAGTAGTCAATCAAAGCTGAGTATATTTGATTCAAACTAGATACTTAAGGGACTTTTTTAAAAGAATAAATGGCAAATTATAAACGAAATAAATTCTGTCTTCCCAGCTTTATTCTTGAGTAGCCTTTAATACATTTAAAATTACGATTTAATTTTGGAAAAGTATATATTATTACCAATTTGTGCTTATTTTATTGTACTTTGCTTTCGTACTTATCTCACTTCCTCTTAAAATTTATGAAAAGTAATGAAGTAATGAAAACTCCACTAATCGATGAACATACCCATTGTCGCAAGATGTTCGGCAGGTTGGCAAATAAGTTTTAATAACGATTCACCCGTCTTAACGGAAATAAGCGGAGGAGGTCGAATCGAATTGATGGTCGAATCGAATTGTCTGGTGACGTTTGCCAAGTGGATGTTCGCTGGCTCGAAAAAAAAACACTATCAATTGGCAATTATATGCTCTGGAAATGCGTATTCATTCAAATGAAATGTACCGGCTGCTCCTGAATGAAAGAGAATCATTTCGTTGGGACATAAATCATACAGGAATTGCTTTAAAATGTTGTTTCAATTGATTTACTGTTGACTTATTGCTGTTTTCATTTCATTTCGGTTCTTTTCTGAGCCTGCTGAAAATTTTAATTTTTTTTGTTTCGCCTGGAGGCGTTTCTTTATTTATTTCCCTGGCTGTCTTCAGTAAATATTACATAATGATAATCGAAACAAAAAGTGGAAAGTGCTCCGGGGCGTACTCAATTTTTTATTTCTCTCTTCTTAGAGTTGCATTTTTAGATGGTTTTCCGCTAATTTCAGTTTTAATAGCCTTTTGTAATGTCTTCTTATAATTTTATACATACAGATTATTTAGATTATTTTTATACCCTTGCAGAGGGTATTATAATTTTGGTCAAAAGTGTGCAACGCAGTGAAGGAGACATCTCCGACCCTATAAAGTATATATATTCTTGATCAGGATCACCTCCTGAGTTGATATAGCCATGTCCGTCTGTCCGTCTGTCTGTCCGTCTGTCTGTCCGTCTGTCTGTCCGTCTGTCTGTTTCTACGCGAACTAGTCTCTCAGTTTTAAAGATATCGAGTTGAAACTTTGCACACAGCCTTCGATCCTTTGCACGCAGTTTATAAGTCGGAAGGGCCAGGATCGGACAACTATATCCTATAGCTGCCATATAACTGATTGATCGGAAATGCCATAACTTTAGTGTTTGTTAAGTTAGGAAATTGGGATTTCCTATGGGTATTTTATTTGGCCAGTCAATCCGACCTACCAAATTTCATAAGGATCGGCCGACTATATCCTATAGCTTCTATATAACTGATTGATCGGTAATGCCATAACTTTGGGATTTGTAAAGTTAGGAAGTTGGGATTTTCTATGGCTTTTATATTTGGCCAATCAATCTGACCTACCAAATTTCATAAGGATCGGCCGACTATATCCTATAGCCGCCACTTAACTGAACGATTGGAAATGCCATAACTTTGGTGTTTTTAAAGTTAGAAAGTTGGGATTTTTTATGAGTGTTAAGAATGCATCAAATGAATAAGTTTGGAGAATATAAATCGGAATATTCTGCAAGGGTATTTCAACTTCGGCTCCGCCCGAAGTTAGCTTTCCTTTCTTGTTTTTATTTCTACTAGTCCAAAGAATATTGTTCATCTTGCAGGCCTGCTTAAAAACATATTGCTTGTAAGTTTCGGATACGAAATGTTACTTTCTCTTTAAAAGACAAGAAAACCTTAAGGAAATGAATAGTTTTTATTCTGACTGCAACTATATTTGTAGAACACCTAGCAACCCTGACATTCAGCCCGCTTCGTTGTTTATTTACCATTGATTTATGCATTGAGTGTTTTAAATGTGGGCGTGCTATTTATGGGCCTTGACCGATGTTCGTTCGTCTGGTGCCGTTTTTGCGCTGCTTGCACTTGATTTGTGGCTTGTCCTGGAACGCAGACAAGGACTTGAACCCAAACCCAAGTGCAAAGTGAGGCCACAAGTCAAAGCCAGGACTCTGTCCTGGCGAAAGGTCAGTTGATGTATGGGAACCTTAGCTTCTTGGCTCAGCCCAGCTAGTTTGCATATTTGGCTGCTGCTGTGTCAGCAGTGGAAATCACTTCAAATATTATGGCTCCTTGTCTTGCCAGTCAGCCAACAGCCAGATTTGTGTCCGAAAAGTTCGTCTCAAATTTGACAAGATTTTGCAGCTCATTTGAACGGAATGTTTGGCTGCTTTGTTTACTTGGCTTTTGATGCATTCTACTTCACTGCTGATTTTCTCATCAGCATAACAAATGAGTTTCTCTCCTTCGTCTCATGATTTTTCATCGCAGTCATTTGGATGCTTGTCTAATCTGAACCCGATGCGAGCCGAATAGAACTGCGAAAACTTCAACTTAATCCTTGAAAACACAATTAAAATTAAATGGGATAAACAAATTGCATCTTTGTATGCATTTTAGTGGTAAAGTTATTCATAATATGACTCTTGTATATAAATTATTCATACGACAAGTATGCCAGTCATGTCACACTATCCTAAAGGGGCACCCTGTGTCCATAAAATAATATTTTATTTATTTTTTAATATGTAAATAATCATGGATAATAAATGCATTTTTTTTCAAATTAAATTGCTAAACAGGTGGTAATTTAAAATGATATTTTAAATTTAAAATGTAATCATTTTTTGTAGAATTTAAAAACCAATTAAAATTGAGCCTGTTCTACCATCTCAAACAGCTTTTAATATTTAATTGCCGCCGGCTGGACCAGAGACTTAGAGGGTTAACCGAACCCAATTCATTGGCATCAATGTGCCAGTAAACCATTTCAATTAGGACGAGACCGGAGACTCAATGCAAATGTGGGGCAGACCACATGGAGAGCCGACTTGCCAGGAATCAGCAATTTAATGTCGATTAAAGCCGCAGACATCGCATCAACGTCAAGCAATGGGGGCTCCAAAAGCAGGAGTCCCTGTAACGATTGCTGTAGGATTGCCATGTGTGCGCGTGTTGCTTCAGCAGACCGTAAGCTACGTGCCAGACGCTCCCCCAGAAGCCCCCTCCCAGGACCACGCCCCCGGCCATGTGCCGCCCCCCGACATGGACGGCATGCCGACAGCTGCGAATCGCTGGCTCGATTTCTTTGTGTGATTTGTTGTTAAACGGATGTTGGCCACATGTCCCACGAACTGCGGACACTGTCCCCCACTTTCTTTCTGGCCATTTCGGCCACTTCCGAAATAGTTGGAATGTCTCCTTCACTTGGCGTCCACGATTTAATTCGCATTCGCCAGATATCACCCTAATTGAATTCATTTCACCAGCAGATGGCGGAATTTTAAGTATTCGCCAACCGAGTTGGGGCTGAAATGGAAACATTATAAGATAATGCTTCGTTATGGAAAAGGAATGAAATTTATTCATTCTCGGTCTCCATTGAACGTGACTCGAAATCATTAGAATCGAAAGGAATCAAAAAGTAAAGGTCGCACTTGTAAAAACATTCAGCTTTTGAATTACAAGATTATTGTTAAACGAACATAACGTTCGTCGACCATTTTTTATTTTATGGAACATTAGAATTTTATAAATCATATTTCAAACAAAAATTTAACAGTTTCTCGAATGCTGTTATTATTTTTAGCGGAAATTTTTTTTTAACTTTTTCCAAAGTTGTGCTCTTATCTGATAAAAAGTTTGTAATTTTTTCTTTCATATCTGGCACGAATATTTAAGGCAAAATGCTGAAAGTTATCTGATGTTGTGGCAGAAAAGTAGTATGAAGGCATGTAGCAACATTTTGAACAAACATGTTATGCTGTAAGCACTTAAAGTGTCCTGGCACCGCATTGAAGTTATATGTCAGGATCCTGGTTTTCCTCCGAATTGACATGCTTTTAATGCCGCTTATTGCTTGTTTACTGGTAGGACTATTGTGCGGTGATTAAGAGGAAATCTGTCCTGGCTGAAAAGCTGTTCCTTAATGGCGTGCGCACCTTCCTTCTGAGAATCTTGCTTGAGCATTTGGTGAAAGCAACATCAACAATTGGAAACCATTTACGTGCTTTAAATTGAAATTCATGGCGAACCAGGACAGATTATTTAAAATACTAATTAGAAAGTGGCTTTGGTGCTGAAAATTGAAAGTTCATGGTGTGGTTCTTATAATTTTAACTTGTGTTCTTTAATTTTACAAATATAATAATAATAGTTGTTTAATATGAATTGATAATCTGGCAGCGGATAATTTAAAAATACAATACAAATGTTATTTTCAAAAAAAAATGAATAATATTATTTCCCACACTATTTAATTTGCATTATTTGTGACCTAAGGGAAATTTAAATAATTTTTTATTCCTAATTTAATATTTGATTTTTATACATGAATAAAAAGCACAACAGTTTCGATAACTAACTGACAACTGACTGTTGGTCAGGTGAGTAAATTGAAATAATAAATAAATCAATTATTTTAATTCGTATTTTCCGACGAATAATTCATGTTTAATTAACGTTTTTTAGATCAAGTGGTAAATAAAAACGCAGAGTGAACCAATTTAAATACAATACATTTAAAAATGTATTCGCTAATGACAAAAAACATAAATAAGAAGGCGCCCAAGCTTAAACAAAGGAGTTTGGCTTGTCCAATGGAAAATGTTTTTCTATTCGCCGTCGAAGGATTTATTGTCCGGTTATGCTAATTAATAAACTTTATCACGGACCGAAGTGAGCAGTTGAAACTATTGAAAAGTTGTCGATGGCACTGATGTTCCCCTGCACGAGTGGCATTAATTAATGTAAATTGGCTTAATTTCAATTGACCAACTCGATTCAATGAAAGTTTCAGCTTCACTGACGTCAACAACAGCAAAAGCAGCTGCCGAGGAAGCAACTCAGGAACTCGGGAGGACTGTTGGCGTTAAATCCCAAACAAATTATCCCGGACACGTTTCAGAATGCAAACAAGATGCTCGGAGACACACATCCACCAGTAGGGCGATTATAGTCTGATTTTGGTTCTTGGAAAGTTCCAAGCAAATTATGAAGCTCTTAGTGCCGATTTAAGGAATATTACCCCTGGTCTTCGGCCAGAAACCCTCCAGCAAACGCAAACAAAATATAAATACAGTTTAAAAAAACTTTTCTTATTTTAATGTCGATTTAAATCGAATGGAGTAAAATTTGCAACCCCCAAAAACTAATAAATCAACTGAATAATTTAAAAATGTATCCACACTAATTCTCATATTAGAATAATTACAATGATGGTAATTTATAGCACCTATATTTGTATGCTTTTGAGTTTCCTTTTCATACAAAAAGTAGGGAGTTTTTTGGTACAAATTCATCTGTAGATTTATATTTAAATGTTGCTATCAGATATAAATATATATCTACAGATGATTTTGTTTTTTACGAATCGTTTCCTCAATATTAAAACCAAATGACTAACGAGTCAGCTTGTGATTTTTCCCCAGTGTCAGCCTCTAAGGAAGGGCGCCGAATCCACATCAGATCCGGAGACTGGGACTTGGATGGGTTCATGTTCAACGGTCCATGTCCATGGTCAAGGCTGCACGGTTTATTGTTTTGGCCACTGCAATTGAGCGAAATATTTCGAGTTATTTTTGGCTCCCGACTTGTGGCGCAGCTAATCTTGCGTTGTCTGCTTTCGGGGATTGCGAATTTTGTTTTGTTTGTCTGGGAAAAAAAGGGGGAGAAAGGCGTGGGCAGCCGGGGCTTCAACTACATCGAGTACATCGAGGCCATAAAGCAAACACTTTTAGTTTGTTGAACTGTGACCGGAGGTCGGGGCTTCTAATTCGTTGTCAAAAACTGCCAGTGTCAGCTGTTGGCTTCTGCTCGGATTTTAAACTGGCCTCGTTTTTCGCCCACTTGTTATTTTAATTTGCTTCATTGTTCTGCGGCATGTGACAGATGCTGAGAATATTACAGCAGCAGATTGGCTGTATATAGGCACTCTGCACATCTAGGATAACCAGTATTCCACCACACTTGTGGGCTCACGACTGGAATTTAATTAAAATATCTCCCATGACCCAACATTTAAAGTGTAAATCGGTTATGCACCACGACAATCCGACTGAGCCGCACCACATAGCACACAGAAAATAATATTTATTTGTCATCCACTGAAAGAGAGCAGGAGTTGACCCCATGGCAGTGCCGACGAAAGAATCAATTGGGTTCATCGAAACATGGATTGTGGGGCTAGGGCACAATAAATAAACACATAAGTCGGCCATGAAGAGTGTCCTTTGGACCGTGTTTACACAACTTTAATTGAAGCCCCAGCAAGGATACTCTAGCTTTTCAAACAGCACTTGTTCAGCCGCTCGACCGCATTTCTGTGTAAATTTTTAATTGAACGACAACTGAAGCGATTTGCTCATTCTAATTTGTTGGCACATGTAACTTTAAAGCCAGCTGTTTGTACCATTGTAGGGAATGGGATTCTTCTAAAACCACTGAAAAAATTGCTTTAAAACCTTAAATGAATTTCATTAATTATTATTTGCAATGACGTAAATCTGTTCATCAATCAATTCGCAATTTCTGACATATGTAACTTTAGACCCAGCAATTTGGACAACAGAATGGATGGGGAGTTTTTGAGAAATCATGGGCTAATTTAAATATTAAAGGTAATACATTTTTCTAATGACGATGTACGACAGGTCGAATACGCGATTTATGAACTAACTAGGTCTTAGGTCTTTGCTTGATAACATTTAAAAAATGTATTTATATTTTTATTTTAGCATGTCTTGGAAATAAGAACTAATTTTTCTCAGTGATTCTGGGGTGAACTCGGCGATGGGTTCAAAGCGCCTCGCCCCGGCTTTTGTTCCACTCTTTGCCGGCTCGTTAGGTGCAGACAAGGGCCAGCAGAGAATGACCGGGCAGCATGCATGTGTGGGCTTTAAAATCTGCACATGGCCATGGACTTGGATGTGGATGTGGATATGGATATGGCCACTCAGGGTCCAAAAGTCCAAAAGACCAAGTTATTTGTAGACTTGCCTCTGAAAGGACAGAAGACAGAACAACAAATAAATTCGGCGCTTTGAAAAGTGAAAGTTTGTCGCTCATAAACTGGAAGAGTAATCTGAAATGTCTGTGCGTAATGACCGGGACAGTATGCGAGCTCCTCCGCAGGACTTATTAAAGCTGGATCCCGGTGAGGGAAAATATCTGGAGCGCTCTTCATCTTCGTCAGGGAGCTTTGTGCTAGCTGTTTGGCCGTTAAACTGGTTGTCTAGACCGTAAGTAAATTTATGGCTCTGATTAATATCTTTATTGTGTCAGATTATGATTGACTAGGCGGCAAGCCACACGACTTATTGATGGAGGACCCGCCATCCAGCATCCCTTACTAAGAGCTCCTCACAAAAGAATCTCCTTCGCCGATGATGAATGAGGAGAGCGGTCCATAGAGGTCCAAAGGCAAGCCTTTGTTATGGTTTCCTGTCAACAGGCGGTATGGAATTACATGGGCCTTGGCTAAGCGGTATTCAATAAGAAAATATACATTTGATATATGAGCTGAAACCACATTACAACTTCAATTATTCGGCCTTCTCATAAGTCAGGTGAAGGAGCGACAAAATGGCTTTGAATTTTTCAGGACTTGACTCTCCACTTGGATTCCACTTGAATTTATTTACCTGCTTTCAAAGAGCCATTAATAATTCTGTTTGGCCATAATACCAAAAGAGACGGCAGCCACAGGTCTTAAATTTTTGTGCCATTTTTGAGTTGATTTATTTTGTGAAACTAATCCCACTCTCTGCATTCACTCCACGTGCCAATTCGCCGCAGGATAAGCCCGTTCTTGCCACATCTTGTACATTCGTTTCAATACCGACTTCCTTGCCTACAAAGCCTCCTTGACTAATGGACCTCCGGAACTTGGCCAGGTGCAAACTGAACGGCTTTGTTGGCAGGCTGAAGTGCAGCGAGGATAGTTGACTTACACTCAGCGAAAAAGTTTATCTGTTCTAATGTTCAATGGGAAATTAAAGAAATTTACCATGTAAGGTAGTTATAGATTTAATAGGTATTGAAATTCTGAATATGTTTTCTGTTATTCAACATGATTTCGCACAATATAAAAATGAAGCAGAACACATATTAAGGTTTTTGTTTTAAAAACAATAAGTCTTAATGTTTGGTGGTTTTAAATTTACGCGCTGTGCTTTATATTTTCTTTTAGCATGATTCTATTTTCTTTCTACATGATTGTTTTTTTTCAGTGGAAAAGCAAAAGAATGCCTGCCAATCTGTAGGAAATGTGTCGCAAAAACGATTTCTTAGTCACGCTGTTTCTGGAAAGACTAAGACGCAACCTGTTTATTCAATTTTGCAACTCGGAATGCAGGGTGATTGAGTTCCTGGCATGCATTGTGCTAGAAGAGAACGCAGTTAAAAGGATTTTGCTGTATTGTTATCAACATTTTTTATTTATTCACATTATTTGCTGGGGGCTTAACACCTAATTTATGAGTGCAATTCGGTTGGCATCCCAAGGATGGGGGCGTGGCATTTCGTCAGGGCACTTTGTAGCCTCATTAGCCTGACTTTATGCCTCGCATAAATCGTCTGGACCGTGCCCATTCGTTCTATTTTTTTATGGCCCACCGAAATTTGCATGCAAAGCGTTGGACTTTTTCTGGCTTATTTACAGATTGAAAGGTTTATTGTGCTAACTAAACAATGCCTAACTAAGCATAACTCTAGTCATCAGCCAGCTGGCATCACTGGGACTTGGGTGATCCGTAGGCCAAGGCCTCGCTTGTGGGTTCCTCCGTTTTTTGCCTCCGCTTTCGCCAGGGAAATTTCCGGGAGCTTCGACCCGCGACGGAGGCCGATTGACAAGTCTCCGGATCCGGCAAACTGTGGCTTCCACAAAAGGGCGGAGGGGTGCCACTGGTCACCTCATCCCTGCGACTTATCACCCTGGTCAGCTTGAGACGAGTGGTTGGTTGGGTGAGTTCCGATGGGTCACCGCCTTGGGGTGGGGTCACCAGCAGGGCCCCACTTTTGGTGGCCAAAAGAGCCCGTTTGGCCCTGCCCGCGGAGTAGTGCCTGTCCACCACCTCCGCCTCCAGAAGCGAGTTGGCATCGCCCAGGGAGGACAGCTGAGACACCTGGGCCTGCAGCATTCGATGGGGCACTGCGGTGCCCGGAACCGGGCCATAGAACTCCTGCTTCCGCAGACGGCGCCCGGCACCAACTCCATTTCCCGCTCCCAGGCTGCTGCTGTTAATCGTGGTGGTCGTCGTGGTGGTGCGGATGCTGTCCTGCAGCGACAACTGGTGGCTGGCATCCCGGCAGCGGAACTGCACCACCCGGTACGATCCGTAGGGCTCCAGGGCGTTGTTGTTCACACTGCAACTGGCCGGTTGCAGCCGCATCGATCCATTCTGCCGCAGCAGAGCACTGTAGTTGTGCTGGTGGTGTTGGCTCTGCTGGTGGTGGTGGTTCCTGGCCAGTCCAAACTGCCTTGTGAGAGTGATCTGCGAAAAGAATAAGGAAAAACTCAGCTATATTTATTAAAAATATATTTATAAGTTTAGTGCAATAAATTGCTTTTTAGGCTGATATAGAAATCTCTTCGGTTGGAATCTACATATGAAAGTCGGTTGAAATGTACATATGATATATGTACATACATACAAAATTCAACACGATTTCAACAGAAAAGATTTCTGTGGCTCACCATTTAGAATGAATGTAAATAAATATATTTAAGAAACAATTAATGATTATTAAATTAATTTCACATATGAATATATTTTTAAATATTAAATCTTGGAAAATTAAATTAAGACATAGTTGTTTAAATTTTGTTATTCAATTATTACAATTATTATTATTATTAATTAAAACACATTTATATTTGAGCAAATCAAAACATTAAAAGAATTTAAGGCCATACCCCTTTGTATTACAACACAAATATAATATTTAGAAAGGGTTTTGCAGGGGGAGATGGCTTATCCTGGGCTTACCTTGAAGGCCTCGCGGAACTTGTGGCTCATGATGTTGTACAGCAGCGGGTTGATGCAGGTGGAGAGGAAGTAGAGCACCCCGGAAGTGTAATCAAGTATCCGGAAGTAATCGTTGAATGCGTCCCGACTGATGCCAATATTAATCAGGTTCAGGCCGTAAACGGCCATCAGGCGCTGGGCGTGGAAGGGAGCCCAGCAGAGGAAGAAGGCGACGGCTACAGCTACTGCAAATACGGGCAAGGATAAAGAGCGCATTAAGTACTCTGAACAAGTTAGCTACGCAAAAACAAGTGGGTCTGCCTCGCGCTACATATGTTTTTTTATCTCCTATATCCCCTGTAATCCCATAGTTTTGGCAATCATTTTGTAAGTGCTCGTTAGTTGGAAAGCCAGGCACTTATGGAAACATATCGGTAATACCTGTTGCTTAGCAATAAATTATTTTATAATAAAACCGATTGAAGTGCTGCGCAGGGGAATGCTGCCTACTGCTTTTTTTTCCCTTCTGAAAACCAAATAATTTCCTATTAAGACTTTAGGCTTTATCTACCCTTTTTGCCCATGAATATCCATTTAGTAAACCAAGGGCAGTGGTAAACTACAGAATCTATGGGTTGTGGATTTCCAGTTAAAAGCCATATGAAATTGAGGTTCGTTTTCTAGTTATGGAATTAAACCTTGAATTCGGAAACTTCTGGGTGTAATACACTTCAACCAAATCGATAATGGAAATAAACAATAGTTTGAATATGAATAATTTAAATACAATAATATAATATTTTAAATACTCTTTTTAAGTTGTGCTGTTGTATAATAAAGAAATATTGTTTTGAAGGTCAAATATATATATATGAAATATTTTTGGTAAGATTAAAAGCAATATGCATTGAAAAATTAACACTTTTATAAAATGTAAGGAGTAAAGTAAAAGATAAAGTGTGACTTAATAAAGGTTTTACAGACTAATTTTTTCCACTGTTTTGGTTTCTTAGGTACACCTAGCAATCTTGGCTTTATTTAAGTGCCCTGATTCTTTCACTTTTAAGGTGCCACCTGGTTTCACCTTTGCCGTTGAAGAGCTGTTCGCAAACACCGATGCTCTTAAAAAATTAACGACACCGCAGACAACAAGAAACAGAAGCACATTCAACTCATATGACGCAAGTGCAAATTAAAGGGGGCGGCAAATAATGAGGGCGGGGCAATGACGAATCCCCTGTTTGATGTCGCCAACGCAAATATGTTGACAGTAATTTTCAATTTAAGACTTTCGGCGGAAAAGTTTTGACAGGCTTCGTTGGCGGTGGGGGGCGTTTGCTGTCTTTAATCAATCAAGCCGCCAACTCAACTCACCTACCCAACATTCTGATGACTCGTCCCTGGGCATTGAGGCCCCGATTCGCATCATAGGTCCTCCGCGGCAGCGATTGCAGCAGGCGGCTCCTCTTGAGTTTCACCCCGATCAGAACGTAGAGCACACAAATAGCCGTCATGGGTCCGCCAAAGAAAATGAATCCCGAAACGGCGAACACATGGGCATAGAAGTCGTTCTCCATCTGAGGGATAGATTGAAATTGGACACTCAGTGGTGAGTCAGTTGGTATTTCACAATTTGATCCACCCACCGTGCAGGAGTATCCGTCGTTCTGGAAGACCACCGAAAATTGCATGGCCTGGGGAAGGGCCAAAAGGAAGGCCGCCAGCCAAATGGCAAATATAAATTTAATGGCCCGCGACAATTTTGACATGGTGTGCTGCCTACAAATGACGGAAAGATTAGGCTACATTATATGTTAAGTATTAAAGGGAAGTTGATGGAAATGTTTCCGCTTAATGTGGGCAGATATGAGATGAAAAATATAAAGGTAGTTAAATTCTGCCTCTGACCATCTTCAATTTAAACGTTCTTTTTTGCGCCGTGATTATTTTCTTCGTTTTTTAATGTATTTATTTCAATGTTAAAGAAGTTTTCTGCCACCTTTGTAACAGCCTGAATAGGTCTTAAAGTCGCTCATATTAAAGTCATAATAAATATTTACTTTATTTGTGGGTTCAAGCATGAAAATACACAAACATCCCCAAATTAAATATTAAAACCCTTTTACAAAAAAACTTACAAATTAACTTGTGTCGATGTACATAAGAATTCCTTTGCTGAATTAAAAGTAAGTTATGGCAATGTGTGATTAGCAAACATATGAATAAGGAAAGTCACCTCGTAACAAATCTTTTAAAAGCTTGCAATGATTATTTCTCAAGTTAATTTATTATAAAACTTAAACTTAGTAGGGAGTTAGATTAAAATCGGGTTTGGTAAATGTCTTTTGTCCCTGACTTTGTGTTCATGGAAGAAATATGAAACCTATGTTCATAGAAAGTCCTTTTTTCATAAATTTTATAATCAGGTTTGGAATGACTTCATTCCATCCCTTTATGTCTGTGTATAAAGTAAGTTGGAAACCTAAATTATGTTTAACGGTAGAAAGAGTTTTTCATTCGAGTTATTTGTTGCTTTCAAAGAGTGTCAGCAGCAAAAGAAACTTAATATGGGGTTCGCTGAAAGCCATTACCCGAAAATCAAGAATGGAACCAAAACTTTTCCGTTTAGGGAAGCATTTGTATTTTTGGCAATCAAATCAAACTGTGTAAATTTGTGGTTCTAAACTAAGCATTGGTCAGCCTTAGCTTTGTGACTCTAAGAGTGAATTGTCGAAACTAAACTTTCTGTGAATAAAGTCGTATAAAGTAGCAAGTTAATTGCATAGTTTATAATGAACTTAGAACATTCGAAGATCCGACTATTAATTAGTGTCAATAAATAAAAGGTAATGGGTTTACTGGGTTATCTAAAAATTATGTGAATTTTGTTGTCCAGCCTGATATGTTTTATGATTTCCCGACCTGTTTAGTTATGAATAATTATTGTGCTTATAATTTCTGTTATGTATGTGCGATATCATTTCATGGCGTTTGTGACTGACGCGTATCAAGTTTTATTTATCTATTTATCGTCTGTCCTATTTTTAGGTAATCCACTTTGTTAATGAATGCGAACGAAATAACACTGGTAGATTAGACAATATGGACAATTAGACAATGATAGAAATATTGCAACTAAAAAGTAATGTAAAAGTTAAATTGATGTGTAAAATGATTCAAAATAATTATATACAGAAATGCGGTTATTATGTAAAACTCACCGAAAAGGATGGCAGATCGCAATGTACCTCTCTACAGTAAAGGCCGTGATGGTAAGGACCGTTGCATTTGCGGCCATTTCCGAGAGCACACTGCCCATGATGCACATGGCGTCCGTGAAGGGGTACATATCCGGGTACCAAAGGTTGTACAGCTCCTGGGGAATGCCTGCAGGATACTTGTCATATTACGCATACGCCGGGTTGCCCGCCCAAGGTCCAAGCTCACCTGAGACCAGCAGTATCAAGTCGGAAACCGCCAAATTGAACAGATAGAAGTTGGTGGCCGTGTGCATAAAGTTATTCCGAGAAATCACAATGCAGGTGATAAGATTACCCAGCAAGCCGGCCACAAAAATTAGGGCATAGCACACGGTGAAGGCGGTTCGCAGGGTCAGGGACTCGTCGACCGACGAATCCGCTGCCATTGTGCTCGCATTTGTGCCGTTCGTGGAGCCCAGGAGGTTTGAGAGATTCTCGGTCGTTATGTTCAGCAGATGGGCGACATGTGTTAGGAATTTGTCATTCCTCAGCAGCAACAGCTCGGGGCTCTCGCTGGGATTGGGCATGGCGGAGTTCGTTGTGGGGGGAACCTGATTGGGACTGGGCGACACATGAGCCATGAATGATTGATTGAGGCCATCATCGATGCTGTCGTTGGCGATGGCGATGGCGACGCCCTGCAACATGCTAGCTGTCGTCGATTAATTGCGGACTCGATCCCAAGCCCAGGCCCACTCCCAGTCGGAAAAAGAAAACCGAATCGTCCGCCTACTCCTATCAATGCGTTGTTAATACTGTCTGGCGTATCCTGTGCGGCTGCGGTGGCACATGGCCGATAAGCAGTCGACGACAGGCCCAAAAATTGCGCACTCGCCTGTGAAGGAAACAACATTAAAAGTCATTAGGCACAAGTATGAATTTAAATTGAAACCCCAGCCAGAAAAGCATAACATTTTGAGACACGAGACGGCGTCAGGTGGCCAAAACACTCGATAAGGAAACTGCGTATCAATCCCGAAATAAAAACACTCGACCACTGCCAATTAAAAATAAGCATCTGGCATTGGCGTTGTGCAGAAGAACAATCAGAAAGATGAATGACATGCCTTTCAATTTACCTAAATTGTGCTTTAAGCTAAATATCATGCAATATTTTAAAATATTTTATTTTTCTTGAAAATTCAGTTCTGGGTTTTTGAAAGTGCCTAAAAAAGCTTAGTTAAGCCGTAGGAAAACATGTTAGTACATATTTCTGACCAAACATTATAGAATGGAATTAATGTTGATAAAATTTTTCTCTGTATGCCACTTGGCTCTATTAATAGTAAACATCTTAAGCTGTAGCAAACAGATTGCTGGCAATCAATACAAATATAGTTGCGGATGAAAAAGTTTTTCTATTTGCTCGTTCTTCACCGTGATGAGTGAAACGAAGCTTGATTGCATGTGTGAGAAAGTTTTTCGGCATGGAAAAGGGGAAACTTTGCTACACCCAACAGTCATTTAGGTCACATTAGGGATCCCAGCACATGCGATACATTAGAGATTCCCTTAAAAATAACATGGGCGTAATATTTCACTTATTATGTCGCCAACACGTTCTGAATGGGTTTCTCATGCTGCCAAACATCCAATTCTGGGGTTAGAAGTCGTAGGACATGTAAGGAACACCAAGTCAGTGTTGCTGCCAAGTTGGATTATTGGCTTACAGCCAGAATTTCGGGTTGGTACGTCTTATTAATTATGTTTCCTGTTCGTTAAGCGTTCTTCCCGCATGAAAAACCCAAAAAGCCCCGGAAAGTATGCTACGGACATATAGGGCACAACCGTCTTAAGGGGTCAGCTTTTCAGGATGACTTCTCATTGACGCAAACTAATTGGAAAAATAATTGAATTGCCAGGTCAGGTGTGAAAGTTGATTTAGATATGATTGGGCACAAGCCATCAACTCGGAGTCTGAGCTAAGTCTGTGCAATTATACAATCCAATCAGCCAAAGCAATGCCACACGCCCCACATTAGTATTTCAAATTCAATTTCAGATTGTGAGCAAGTTTAAACCGCAATCTAGTAGCATTGCCCAGGTGGCCAGATGTCAACGAACAGTCCTAACATTTTTTAATTAAACTTTGCGGTTTCAAAAGGTAAGCAATTTGGGAAAAACGCAGCTTTTTATATTCTAAGAACCGAAAAGAGTCCTGAGTAAATTGCTATTGACATGTTGATTCTTTCAAAGGCTAGATTAAATAACAAAACCTATTTACTTTTGCTGCGCGTATTGTGTCCTTCTTGGGAGTCGTATCCTCATTCGTGTGTGAGTCGCAAAAGAAGAATGTCACTTTTTTATTTTTTTCTATTGGATGTATAAGGACTTCCACGAATTCCGTGGAATTTTTTAACCTTTGCTTTTGTAGTGGGAAGTCGTGCGAGTCCTCAGACAGGAAAATCGTTTGATTTTTTTTAACCGGAGTTACTGAACGGAAAATTAGCTTTGCACTTTGTGTGGCAATCAGAGAACCAGTTGCAATTCGCCTGGGAATGCAGGCTAGCTCTACTTGACATAGTCAAACATACTATAGCACTTCATAAATTTTTGAACAAAATATTCAAATTTGTTTTCAGCACTTTTTCAAAATTTTCTTTATTTAACCATCACTTTAACGGACTTTCGGCTAGAATATGTTTTGACCACGTTATTTTTTCGAGCTCACACACGTCCGAAGTGGAGCAAAGTCGGGGACAGACTGAGTTGCCTTGCGGCAATCGAGGCAATCGTCGACGGCTTCTGTTAGCCAAATGTTAACCAACAGCACTTCTTGGCCTTTTCGCTCTCCGTGTTCGTCTGTTGGCAAACATTTGCTCCTAATTTCATTCATAAATTCA
Source organism: Drosophila fuyamai (assembly GCA_018153365.1). Taxonomy (NCBI): domain Eukaryota; kingdom Metazoa; phylum Arthropoda; class Insecta; order Diptera; family Drosophilidae; genus Drosophila; species Drosophila fuyamai. Next base: position 4,007,287 of record JAECXW010000116.1, on the reverse strand, counting down.
TGCACTTCACCTTGACTCTGCCACCGTGGCGTCTCCGTAAGTTATGTCTTACTTGTCGGATGAGTAATGTCGCAGGCAGCTGGTTATACCATAACCGGGAGTCAATCCAGTTGAATGGCGAGTTGCGCGGCGCTAATTGAAATTGCAAATGGCCTAAAAGCACTAGCACTTACTTTTAATATTTATTGCTGAAGGCGCCCGCCTCAATCTTCTCTGAACTCAGAGCAAGCGAGGAAAATGGAAAATCAAAGCCATTTTTGAGATCGTAAAGTACGGGAATAAATGTGTTTGTTTTGCAGGACATGAGGCCTGAGTTTCCCCTTGCCCATTAGGAGACGAAACCGCATATTAATGTCGGCCCTTGTCCGCAGATTTGTGGATTTGTTTTCATTATCCTGCTTTCTGGCTTGCTTTCAGCCTGCCCTGGGCCACGCGTTCAATTGGAGCCGCTCGTTGTGCTCGACTTTAAGAAATTGAGTTGGTTGGGTGGCGAAGACGCCTCGCTGAAGAGTTTTCAGTCCAATTTGGCATGGTTGTCTGGTCGCGGTAAATATGCACAGTTGCTGGAGCGTAACCACAATCTGGGTTTTTGGGCTCACTTAAGCGGCTTCGGATATTAAGAAAATGCCTTTACGCGGGGCATGAGAATTTATGAAGTTATGCTTTTATACTCCGGGAACCCCAGTCCGAATTAAGCCGCACGAATGGTGTTTTTCCATGTCTTTAACTGTCCGTCTGTCAGTTTCTACGCGAACTAGTCTCTCAGTTTTTAAGATATCGAATTGAAACTTTGCACACACCCTTCTTTCCTTTGCACGCAGTATATAAGTCGGAACGGCCGGGATCGGCCGACTATATCCTATAGCTGCCATATAGCTGCCATAAGTTGGGATTTTCTATCGGTTTTATTTTTGCCCAATCAATCCGATATACCAAATTTTATAAGGATCGGAAGACTATATCTTATAGCTGCCATATAACTGATTGATCGGAAATTCCATAACTTTAGTGTTTGTAAAGTTAGGAAGTTGGGATTTACAATCGGTTGTATTTTTGGCCAATCAATCCGAAATTCCAAATTTCATATATTTTATAGCTGTCATATCACTGAACGATTGGAATTGCCATAACTTTGGTGTTTTAAAGTTAGGAAGTTGGGATTTTCATGATAATAATAGAATAATTTTGGAGAATATAATTTACAGAATATTCTGCAAGGGTATTTCAACTTCGCCTCCGCCCGAAGTTAGCTTTCCTTTCTTGTTTTTTTTATTAAAAAACATACATGTTAAGGTATCGAATTGTTTATCTGTGTATCAATCGCATGCCAAACAGATTTACACTTTGATCCGACGTAAATGCGATTAAACACGCGTTAAATTAATGTTGCTCCGAATAATCACCGACCGCAATCTGTAAGTCAATTTCCTGGATTATTCATGAGCTCCTTGCCGGCCAGAGTAAATAATAAATGAACTGTAGAAGTTGTCTGTGGTACCGAATGATTCAATTGTCCGGTGGATGATGCTGATTAGCATAATGCCTTCTGACACACATGTGACCACCCACCGAGAGACAAAGGATGCCCAGATCCTAATCGAAAAGGGTCGACCGCAGTTTTGAGGGCAGAGCAGTTGGTCCAAGCTCTCCGAATCTGGCCTTGATTAACGACTGCAATGGGTGAAACGACAATGATAATGTTCTGGCCGCAACCAGAGCCACTGATTATCTCGTCGACGTGATGAACGATGCCGAAATGAGGGCATTGCAATTGTGGCTTAAGCCGCTTTTAAATGCGTCATGTTATTTTAGATGTGGCTAATTAAGTGCAATTAAACTAAATGCGGGAGTCCTTGGCCTTTTGCTATCCCAAGGATCCCGAACAATGAACTGTCACCCGGGACGAAAATATCCTTTTACATACTATAAACGAGTAGTTCTTACTCAGAAGACCACGCTCTCGCCTCAACTCGCATTACTCATTCAACCCGTTGGCCGAAGTTTATGGGGAAGTACTCTACTTTTATGTTGAAAATTGAGCATCTTGGCTAGCAATGGCATGTCGAAAAGGGCAATTGCCAGGCTTTTAACCAAATGAACTCCGGCAAACACGCACACCTCTCTTTTTTTGTGGGAAATTCAATTATATGAAAGGCTTTGCAGTGCAAGTGGAAGTTTGGCTTCAATCGCCCAATCGAAGGTCACAATTAGCCACAAGCTCTGAAATTTTGTCAACGACTTGTTGAGCGCGTGATAGAGTTCAATAAATTGATGTCGCCAAGTAAATTCAACTTGGAGTTGGCAGCGAAATTTCGATACTCTGACTAAGCCTTCTAACTCTGAGATTTAAAGATGAAGTTTGTATCCTAAAAAATAAAAGTTTCAAAAATTCTTGAATATATATTTGGAAATGCTTCAATTTTGTTTTGACATGTCATAAACAAAACGAGTGAATATACCATTTATGACGCGAAGCACTAAAATCAACTAATAACAGTATGAGAAACCATAAATTTACTCATCGCACTGAGCCATTTGCCGATCATTCGCTTAGCATAAATATAACCATAAAACTATTAAGTTGGTTTTGGATATCATGACAATTGATTATTTCACAAAAAGATAATACGTCTCCATAAAGTTAATGACAAAAAGTTTGAAAGAGACATAAGTTACGAATTGTTTTCTTTGTATACTGAAAAAAGAGATCTTAATCAGGAATAAAACCGTGATAACTTCATAAACAAAATAGTTTAATTTTTTTGTTGTAAAATTAGTCGAACCAGCAAAACAAGATGATCAAAAACGTTACAAGAATTCATTACAAATATTTCAAAATGTACTATCTTGTGCCAGCAGACAACTTTCATATTTCATTTCTATAAAGCCCAACTCTAATACAATATTGACATTACTGAGGTGGAAGTTAGGGAAAGCAGTGGGCGACAACGGGTTGGTCGAACTGCAAATGACTTTCGGCATGCCCTCCCTGCGTGCAATAAAACTAAATGAATTGGAAACTTGCACAAAAATTCAACTAAACTGCTGACGAGGATGCCGCCATCGCTTGATGACAGAGTCTTGGGCGAAAGGCAAAACTTCAAAATGCCAAAGAAGAGCTCGACTCAAAAGACGCTCCGAATCTGATGTCATGCCCAGTGTTCATAAAGAGCAAAGCAAACGAAAATCTCCCCCATTTTCCAGTTCCCTTGCCCTTGCCCTTGCCCTTTTTCCCGGCTTTCATCAACAATTCGCAGTCAAAGTTTTGACTGGGAATGCCTTTGCAGCACGTGCTCTGTATGTTTGCTATGCCTTCGCATTCATGAGGCTCTCGTTCAAGAGATTAGGAGGGAAATGGAGAAGGGACCGTGACAAAGAAGGCCACCCCTGACCCTACATTCCCGCCCTCCTCCATTCTCTGTTTGTTTAGGACTTTGTTTTGATTAAGTGCCAAAAAATTGTTTCGTATTATTTGCATAAAAATTGAGAAATTGAATGCATGCAATGGATTTGATTTGTTTGCCCCGCAATTCGATTTTCTATGCGCCTCGTATACATCGCGTACAAATAGATACTACTACATTTGTTTGCTCTTAATATCGCACTAGCCGATGGGGCGAAAATACACATTTTATGAGGAACCAAGCTTTGATAGATTTCCCGCACATGGTCATAAAAGTAGGGCCCGGGGGACTAATAAAATCTCCCTTTGACTGATCATAAAACCACGGCATCATGTCCAATATCGTGGTTTGATGGCTTGGGGCTCAATGGCGTATAAAGCGGTTGCACAAATTAATTTAGTTGACCTCGGCACTTCTTTCAGGAAAGAAAAATGCTATATCAAAATTATCTACAAATTATTTAGTTAGCCGTTTTTTCTATCCAGTTTACCAAACAAATATTTAGTGATTAAATTTCAAGGATAGCACTTTTCTTAGGTAGATGTCAAATGCAAAATGATTAAAACCAATTAATGATTTTAAATGTACGTTTATTGGCGACCTTCTGTTTTAACCAATTATTTTCAGGTATATGTATGTTCAAAAGATTTAAGAAATAATTGTCAGCCATGCTATTTTTATTTCTGCTAATTTTATGCTTATTAAATTTGTTCAAACTCAATAAAGGCTTAAAAACAAAGCCTTTAATAATGTTAAATGTAGTAATTGTTTTAAATTTTGCTGTTGTTCGTTCGAGTGACCACTTCACCTTTGTCGAGTGGCCTTGTCTTCAATTAACTTCGACTGCGGGCTAAGCGGATGTTTAAGTGGGCGGCAAGGTCGGCATTTGCATTGTCCTTTGGCTCTGTTAACATAATAATCAAACAATTTGCCGCTCCGGCCAAATTAATACGCCACTAAATAAGATAAACTGCATGGTACTCCAGGACAATTTTGCATTTTTATTACCCTTTCGCCGGGGGACCCTTCATATAGGCCAGAAAACGCAAAGCGCCGACGCAGAGAGTCGAAATGCGACGAAAAGCAACCGGTAGTTGTCCACTGCCGGCGTCGGCAGCGACGCCGGCGCCACTGTTGCGTCGCTGTTAGGGCCATGGCCCGAACGGGCTTTGCTGCCAAGATTTTTTGGCCAAAAACACAGTAGTCAGTCGGATGCTGCGGCCCGTTGCTGTAGCCGCCGCCGTCGCTCTTCGCTTTTCGATTTTCGGAGACGAACGAAACGAGAAATCGGGAAAACCATTAATTTACGCGTGCCCCTCAGTCATATTTTCTGTTTCGAGAATCATTCTTCGTACCAGAATTAATCAGTGCCATACGCAAATAGTTAAAGCCATTAATTGTGTGAGTGTGTGGTAAATTATCTCCTCCGTCTCGCGGTCATTAATCAACATTTAGCACATGGTAAAAACTGATTAGCTATAGTGCAATAAAAACACACAAAAAGGAGGGGAGAAAGTGAGTGAAATGAAGAAGGGGGCACAGAGTGCAATGCTCGCAATTGCGAATACAAAGTGACAAAATCAAAACAGTTCAAAGCCATAAAAAATAAATGCATTCGAAAAAATGTGGCAGGCATCGTTTGAAAAATTTAAATTAAACGTGTTTAAAATGCACAAACGATAGCCAGTCGAAAGCGAAAAATATAATTAATTGTCATTAGGCACAATGAAAAGCCCCCGAACAGGAGCGCCGAAAAAGTTGTAAACAAGTTGAAAATAAATATGGCATTATCAGGTCGCAAGATCTCCAAATTGCCAGTGAAATCCATTGACCCGAGGCACAAATGGTGCAGAATCTATAATAGCATATATGCTTTATGCTAAACGACATAACAAACTACAAAAAAATAATAATAACAAAATACGAAACTCACACTTTATGGACATGGGCCGGTGCATAATTTTCGGTGGGATGATACACGGTCCATCATCGGACATCAGGCATTGGAAACCGAAGCGAAAACAGAAAAATGAAAACCAGTTTGATTGAATATACAATATAATAAAACCAAATTCGACAGCATTCTTTGGCCGTGCATATATTGTAGAAACTTTTTTATGATAATGATAATGAAAACGGCCAAAAGCGGTCGACAGCGGTCGACAACAACAACAATGAAATAAAATCAGCCGAAAACACTCATCGTCATTGGAATAAAACTATGTTAATATTATTAAGTCACCCGGTGTCCACTGGGGGCTGAGCACCTGACCTTGAGTGTCGGGCGCGTTTAATTTGCTTGCCACCTGGCGCTGGGAGGGAACCTCTGGCCCTGGTAGCAACGTCCTTACATTCATCCCGTGTACACAAATATTTTGTCTAAATGCCACTTAGCAATTCAAATTAATTTTCAGCTTCCTTTTGCCCTGAGTCTGGTCTTACGCCTAGGACACGTCTGACTGCCGCCTGCCAGCTTCTCAGGATGCCAGGTAAACATTACACAAACATACATTGAGACACGTGAACTGGGGTGGACCTAAACAAGCTAAACAAGTTTACAAGCCCCACTTTTGCCATCTAAGTGACGGAAAAGGGCATATAATTTATGCATATTTAGTAAACTAGGTTAAACTCATGTCAAATTTGCCGCTTTATTATTTGGTAAATGGTAATTATGCCTGTAAATGGTATTATTTCTTTAATTATATTAAAAACAAAGTAATGCCTTAAAATGACGACAATAAAAAAATTTTATGTGAATGCTTAATTCTTGACTTAACTATTATTTTTTTAACTGCATTTAATGTACACAAAAAAATTAAGGTGAGATTTAATGAATAAACAACATATATTTTATACCCATAATTTTGACTAAAAACTTGAATACCAAAATTTAACTGCAATCTAATCAAATCGATTTATTCAAGAGTCTTTAATATACGTAAATTTAAGCAGTATATTTGAAAGCATTTTATTAAACTAGAACAATATATTTTTGCATATAAATAAACAATAGCTTGTTTAAAAAATGTAATAATATTTATTTTGTGTAAATGCAGTTAAAAATAAGTAAAAAGTAACTAACGTAATAAGTATTCCATAAAATCAATTTCATTGTTAGTTTTCTAAAGTTGTACAATCCTTTTAATATTGCAATACATTATGTATATAAATAGACAATAGATTTATTTAAGAAATGAAATAATTTCTATTGTCTGTAAATTGCCTCTTGGATATCTGTTTTTTATATATATATTATAACTTTATTATATATTATATATATAATTTATAGTTCGCATCCAAAAGCTTCAGCGCCATTTAGATTCATTTTCATAAAAATAAATAGTGAACCAAAAAATTTAGTTTTCTTTTTTTGTATATATAAACGCAAATGGGATTTCTTTGTAAAACAACTTCACTTTGATGTTATAAGTAATATGTAAGCCATAGGTCCACCTCATCTTTCAAATTCGTACACCAAAATTTAATCCTAAACTCATAACAACAGATTGTGAGTGGAGTGGTCTGGCCTAAGTCGAAATTGATGAGCCCCGGTAAGGGGCATTATCAAAACATTATAATATTAAAAAAACATAAACAGGAGTCGAAATTCGAAAATAATAGTGCCAACACACGCGAGAACACAAAGGTATACGGAAATACACCAAAGTACACAAAAGTACAGACAAATTCATAGAAGTACACAAAAGAACACAGCAGTCCACATTGACACACGCATGACACTCAAAATGCTGCCCAATAGCAGCTTCGGTCTCCTGGCAACCGATCTGCAACTGTTCCACAATGAGAAATTCTTTCTGAATCTGACCCAAGTGCTGAATATCTCGGCGGACAACCTGACCAGCCTGCTGCAGGGACTGGAGCCGGAGGAGCTGGTGACCCCGATGACCCCGCTCTCCCTGCTGGCCACCCTCAGCGTGGGCTACGCCCTCATCTTCATCGCCGGCGTGCTGGGCAACCTCATCACCTGCATCGTCATTTCGCGGAACAACTTTATGCACACGGCCACCAACTTCTACCTGTTCAACCTGGCCATATCCGATATGATCCTGCTCTGCTCAGGTGCGTACGAAATGTGATAGCATTTTCTGCTATAACATGTTTATTCAGTTGAAAACCGAAAGTATAAATACATTTTTAAAGCATTAGAAATATAAATTCTTAAATTATGTTGATGCTTTTGAATACAAACAAGAAAGTCGATTGCTTCCACTGTAAACAAAACGCAACAGGTGGTCATGGCTAATCTATTCGCATCTTGATGCCAATTCCTAATAGCGTTTAAATCATTCTTTATTAACTAAATGTATTCCCATATTCAGGTCGTTTACGTATGCAAGCGTAAAGTTTTTACGACTGGTCAAATTTTTAATTGCCTATTCAAAAGTCTTTTTATACCCGTTACTCGTAGAGTAAAAGGGTATATTGTATTCGTGCAAAAGTATGTAACAGGTAGAAGGAAGCGTTTCCGACCCTATAAAGTATATATATTCTTGTTCAGGATCACTAGCCGAGTCGATCTAGCCATGTCCGTCTGTCCGTCTGTCCGTCTGTCTGTCTGTCCGTCTGTCCGTCTGTCCGTCCGTATGAACGCTGAGATCTCGGAAACTATAAAAGCTAGAAGATTGCCATTTTGCATGCAGATTCTAGGAGTTCCTACGCAGCGCAAGTTTGTTTCAAAAAGGTGCCACGCCCCCTTTAACGCCCACAATCGCTTATATACGATTTTAAAAATTTAAGTATTTCGGAAAAGTAAAAATGCAGTTTTATTGTGTTTATCAATACCTATCGAAATGTAGAAGAAATTTTTCAAATCGGACCATTCGTTAAAAAGTTATGCGTGATCAAAGTTTCTATCTCCATCTCCCTCGCACTCCTTTTACCTGAGTAACGGGTATCTGATAGTCGGGGCACCCGACTATAGCGTTCTCTCTTGTTGAAATTGATTTTAATCAAATTCAATATGAAAATATTATATTTTTTAAATTTTGATTTATTATTAATTAAACTAAAAACCGGTACATTTGTTTTTAGCGTTTTTATTTGTTTTGTTTATTTTTAAATCGCCCGAAATATATATTTGGCAATTAGAATTGTAAACATTGGGCAGAATAAAGATGCTTTCTGAATATTTATCTGCACATTTTTTGTTGAATTGTTTATAAATGCTTGTACTATATATTTTCTCTACCTTTAGGAATGCCCCAGGATCTGTACAACCTCTGGCACCCGGACAATTATCCTTTCAGCGATAGCATCTGCGTGCTGGAAAGCGTTCTCTCGGAAACGGCGGCCAATGCGACCGTCCTGACAATAACCGCTTTCACCGTCGAGCGGTACATTGCTATTTGCCATCCGTTCAGGTGAGTGAATATGCAACCCAACCGTTGCCCCTTTTCCAATTTTCCGCACTTTTTCTCATCTTTTCTGCTTTTGATACAGGCAGCACACGATGTCCAAGTTGTCACGGGCCGTAAAGTTCATATTCGCCATCTGGATTGCCGCCCTTTTGCTGGCTCTGCCACAAGCCATTCAATTTTCCGTTGTGATGCAGGGCATGGGAACATCGTGCACGGTGCGTATGATTGATAAGGGGTCGTTCTTTTAATTGTGTAGCAACCTGGTTAAATGAGTTACTAAGCGTGTCTTTTAAGCGAACGAAAACAGCTTATCACCAAAATGAATAATGTACTTTTTTAAAGCATATATTAAATATTTCGGACAAAAACCACAATTTAAATCATTGTGTAATGAGATTTATTAAATTAAATAAGTAATAACATTAATTATCAGTAACGCTCATTTTACTAAATTAAATAAGTAAAGCTTACTAACATTCATTAACGCAATTCTATTTTATGTTTAGTTTAGTTCGGTTTATAAACCTTTGACCTTTGTTTACTGAAAATTATGTAATTAAATAACCGAATGAACGTGGTGATGCACGTATTGAACTTAATAGTAAATTTAAATAATACATAGTGAACTAAAAAAACAAAAGGGCCTTAAAATTTTTGAAAAAAACCACATAACTTTTCTAAATTTACCTCCGTCCGAAGAGCAATCAGTACTAACCTTTTATGACATTTGACTCAATTCCGAGTTATCAAATTTACGGCCTTGGCCTTCCGGCTTTGGCTGTGAGCCATAACCATATCTTTTCGCGTGGATATATATTTTATTGTGAAATGTCTGCTGCAGATGAAAAACGACTTCTTCGCCCATGTGTTTGCCGTATCGGGCTTCCTGTTCTTTGGCGGACCCATGACGGCCATCTGCGTGCTCTATGTCCTCATCGGGGTGAAGTTGAAGAGGAGCAGGTTGCTCCAGGCGCTGCCCAGGCGATGCTACGACGTGAACCGCGGCATCAGCGCCCAGACCCGAGTCATCCGGATGCTGGGTAAGCTGTTGGTGCCATCTCCGGGATAACTCATGGCCACATCCGCTTCCACATTTCAATTTCCCTTCTCCAGTTGCCGTGGCGGTGGCGTTCTTCATCTGCTGGGCTCCGTTCCACGCCCAGCGGCTCATGGCGGTCTACGGGTCCTCCTCGGGCATCCAGTCCCAGTGGTTCAACGACGTGTTCAGCATCCTCGACTACACGTCTGGCGTGCTCTACTTCCTTTCCACCTGCATCAACCCGTTGCTCTACAACATCATGAGTCACAAGTTCCGCGAGGCATTTAAGGTGGGTTTCCCCCAAGAATTTTATTTCTCTGGGCTTCATTATAAGCTTAAGGTAATAATTTTAAAAGTGCAATCAATTTGAGGTTCTTAGAAACAAAAGTTAAATTTTTTTAATGACTTAAACTTGTACCATAAAATAAATAGAATCGATTTCGATTTATAAATAGATTTCCTTCCTGTATGGAGTGGTATATTTAAATTGCTGTTAAAAGAATCTTAAAATCAATCGACAAGTGGTATCACCTTTCTTATGCGAATTTAATACCCTTAAATCCAATTTAGGTTACCTTGGCTCGGCACTTCGGACTGGGTGGCAAAAACCAAGGAAGAGGGCTGCCCCATACCTACAGCGCCCTGCGGCGCAATCAGACGGGTTCGTTGCGACTACACACAACGGTAAGTACACAGAGAAAAATAATATATATTGATCTTAATTAACACATTTAAATTGCAATACAAAAATTGTCATACCCATTTATTTCGTTTATTCCTACCAATTAATCTTAGGTAAACGTTTAGACATAAATAGAAACTTGTTCAACATTTCCCTCTTTTTCGTTAAAAATTAAAAATATATAAAAAATGCTGAGATGTTTGCTTCTAACGATATTGCACAATTAATTTGTCTTGATAAAGTACTAATAGAACCTCTCTTCCAAATCACAGACCAAAAAATATCTTATTGTATTTCCATTTATTTAAGTTTACTTTGACAGTATCACTTCATCTTAGCTTAAGATATAAGATATAAATGTTTCAAGCACCTTAGTTGAGCTTAGCTACAAGCTGCAATGGGATATTTAATATATGTTTTTATATTCTGCTTAACGGTGCACACTCCATTGTCCCCTTCTGAACATCCTGTCTCGCTTATATTCTCCTGCAGGATAGCGTGCGAACCACAATGACTTCCACCGCGACGACCACCACGGGGCTGAATGGCAGTGCGAATGGCAATGGGGCAGCAACAAGTCAGGCGGCGCGACTGAACCGAGTGTCCTTGGACAGTGCCCCACTGCATTGTCAAAATCGGAGCAGGCAGGACCTCTTCGACAACCCGCGTCGCACTCTCCAGACGCAGATATCGCAGCTGTCGTCGGTGGGCGATGCCCATTCCCTGCTGGAGGAGGACTTGCAGTATCCCGAGGAGCCACTGCAGCGGCAGCCCACAATGTGCTCCATTGACGAGCTCACCGATGACTTGGCCATCTCGCGGTCACGCCTCAAGCTTACGCGCATCACCCGCCCACCGGGACCGGGTGGGGGCGGGACGGGGGGTGTGAGCGGTGACGAGTCAAGTGGCAAAGTGCGCAAGGCAAAAGTGAAAGCGCTGAAGAGCTCAAGCGCCCTCAAGGGTCTCAGGGCCAAATTCAATTGGCGTGCCAGACGCAAAGGCAACAGCCACAAACCGCAGGCCAAGGGGGCGACGGGGCTTGGCGAAGACTCCGGCGAGCGGACCGCCTTTTAAAGGGGGCTCATCCCCTCCCCCCGGAGTCCATTCCAGTGCCACCTACAGACACACACACAACTGTGATACGAGCAGCAAGCGCCTCTCCAGCTTGTTTGTGTTTAATCCTAGACAAATATTCCACGCTGCAGTCAATTAGTTGTCCTTGCTAACATTATAGCCCAAAGCTATAGTTTGAATTATATTTATAGTACTTGTAACCGAATCGCGTTGGAGCGCAATAAGCTATATAGTTAATTCTCATTACAAAACGATCGATCCTGATTTATTTATGAAATGCAGTTTTAAGACATTCCAGTAAGTTCAAAATTAGGGGCAATATTATTCAACGGATGATTCACAATGCACTGCACAATATTAAAATTTGTAATATAGGCTATTTTTTAAAAAATATTTCATAGATTTTTAAATTCGATATTCTTTTTAAGCTATTTTTAGCTTTCGGTAATTACATTTTTTCTATAATCTTTAATTGTATTTGTCTGAACATTATTCTATACAAAAAAGTGGATTAAGGCGAGGATTATCAAGAAGAGGGTTCAACGGGCGACTGGCTAATGAATGCCAGTAAAAAGCGGTCATAGACAGAATCGCACTGCATCATAATCCTGGGTCATTAAGATGGTTATCTGGCGCACAAATTCGCTTTTCGGTCTGGAGTCTAGACGATGAAAACAAAAGTTGCGATTTGGACAATATTTGCTGAAAACTGCTGAGTGGATGCCATGGTCGTGTGAGTGTATTTAAGACTAATTACTATGCCACAGCAAAGTGTCCCAGGCAATTTAGTTTTAATTTCAGCGAATGCAATTAGTCAAGCGAGCTGAGCAAACTTTGCGTATGTGCAGCCAGAAATAAATGGGGCTTAATTCATAAAGTGCAGCATATGTTGCCAAGATGTGGTCGCCATGAATAACTGAGACCACAAAAACTTTGTTTAATTCGTTCTAAAGTTTTAGAATTAATGTTTATTTCGGGTTGCGGAAGTTGGGTTTTGCCCCACAATTAACTAGGAAAATATAACCAAAAAGCTTATGTAACAACATATCGGTCGTTTGCCGAGTGGGTCATGAATACTTAACAAAAAGTTTTAAGTACAGAAATTCCTGTGAATTCTAGTGAAAATCATCAATTAATATGACAGCAAGTTCAAATCACGAAAAATAAAACATACACAAAACAAATAACATTTGTCCTTTAAAAACAAAAATAATTACAAAGCCAGGAAAACCGATATAGGGGAAAACGTTTAAGATAAAATTAAGTATGATAAAATCTATACTTTTTTAAGTAATTTAAAATTGTGTGTTTTAATCAAAATAATGAAATGTATAAACTGTTTAGTTACCAAAGTTGGAAAAAAGTGTGTAAGGGCCAATTGCATATTGACTGAGTTCTTTACAAAAAAAAGAGATATACTTTTTAACTTACTCAGGAGAAGTTCAAATATCAAATACAAAGTTTGTTTTTGTTTACGATTAGGCACATAAAATTTTAGATGTCGTTAGCTTCAAGATAAAAACAAGATTTAATAGTGTTTACGCAGACCGATTTCCTATCTATTAAATTTATGTTCTCTACTTGGTATTTAGACAGTATTGTCAACTCTTTAATGCCAGATACCAGATGCTAATCCATTACACACGCCCAGGCGATCCACTTTTTATGGCCGGCGACCGAGACGACTTTGTGCGCCTGAGTGTCTGGGTCGGGACCTTTTTTCATCAATGGTAGGCCATCATTTATGCGACATAAAAGTCAAAGGCTGTCAAATAGTTTCGATGAACTTCATCATTTTTATGCACACAACAAAAATAGTCAGGGACCACATATAGAAACAAAAAGTGGTAACCATTACTTTGCCAACAAACCACACAATAAATTTGAGTGGGTTTCATTTTGTGCAAATTTACTATCACTTGTCTCGATGGATAGGAGACTGAAAGCAATTGAAGCATTCAATTTACGGGTCAGCATAAAAGCCTTTTTCTGCTCTTATTTTAAATTCCTCGATACGTCTTTGTTCATATCACGCATACGCAGTGTGTGCCTGGCACCGTCATAACGCATAAATATGATATAAATAAGCAGTTCTGCGGAGAGGAGAAGGCAGCGAAATAAAGCCAAGCCTAGATACCAGTGACTGTGCAATAAACTCTCAATTTCATTTATATGTATGAGCAATATATGTTAGCAATTCAAATGGACGATGTGCCAGACTCACTAAGCCATCTACAGCGCTGTATACACACACATTGGCGATGGGCGTACTGGATCAATTAAACCGTAAAATACTGTTGCCTACTTTCCACGCATCCTTTCGAATCGGTGGAAAAATTGAATGGAATTTATAAGCTGCAAAATCGGCGTGTGCCCAACCACTAAGCCCCTTTCGATCGCTTTGCATAACACTATTAATTAGGGGCCTGCCAAGCCAGGCGCATATGATGCAATTAGTAGGTTGAAGTATGGTGTGGGTGTGGGTAAAAATACTAGATAACTAGGGTGACCCTTTAATGCCTACCATAAAGTTGTTAAAGTCCCTGTTAAATTTTTAATTAAAAAAATTGAAATTTCAGTCAAGAAAACATGTTTAAAATATTGTTTCTGATTATTTAATTAGTACCTTGAAATAGCTCTGAAGACTTTCATAATATATAATATATTATTTATACATAAATAGGGCGGTATTCAGGCTCACCCTATTGCAATCGCTTTTGGAAATACAAACATTTCAGGCAGTGCGTTTCGCACTTCACTTGGACCGACCCCGCCTATCCATTATGGAATCCCCTTGATACAGAAAAGACGCCTGTGCTGCCGGATCCACTTGGCACGTACGGATTGATGCTTTCGTTAGGGACTTGTGCGGTTACCATTTGATATATCTGACTTTTCGCCATTTCCTCCTCTAACACTGGCTAGGGATCCGGTTTCTTGGTCTTGTGGGTGTTGTCGGTGCAATGAAATTGGCATTGTTTTGCGCATTTCGCACGTAGTTACTGCTCATGGGAGTGTACTCATAAAAGCGAATTTGATCGGAACTGACAGGAGAAACGAGCTCAATGTGCTTGGATTGCCCAAACACCAAATAAACAGCAATTCAATCGCTGACTCGTCTTTTCCCAGGAGACGCCTTAGAAGCCAAATCACTTACTCCTTATTCCCGAAACTTTGAGAATTCAACAAATTTTTATGGCCGTTGGAATCGGGAATATTAATCCAAATTTATTTCAAATAAACCCTTTTATATTTAAATGTTTAAGTCATACGTTTATGTTAAATTAAAAATTACTTAATTTTATAATAAACTGTAATTAATAAACTCAAGTAAAGATTAAACATCGACAAATTTGTAACCAATCCCGAAAGCTAAATCAGAGCAAATAAAAACAGCTAAAAATTACTTCAAAACTAGTTTTCTGATAAAATCAGGAATTCGTTAGAATTAATTTTTAAAAGCTTCGTTGTTAAACAGCCAGCTCTCAAGCAAAGTAAATAATTCTTAACAAAACACCAAAATCAGCTCATCAAATGGCACAAGCTATCGTTTACTTATACATATACTCGAATATTTTATTTCCATTTAATATATTCCATACACTTTTTTAGAGGCGTGTGACCCCGCCGGCAAATCAAAAACTTTATATCTGACTGAAGTAAAAATAGATGACAGCGGCTATAATTATGATGCATGGCACATAAAAAAGGGGCTTAGGTTTGAAACTGTCAGTCAATGCATATTTTGGGGCAAGCTAATTTTTATATTTTTAGTTTACATAAATAAATATACGGTCTAGAATTCAAAGAAGGTGGTATAAGTCCATTGACCAATCGCGCCACAAATTCCAAGGGCAAATCTACAATTCTGGTTTATCTCGGTTCACCATCAATGGATTTGCAAAATATTGATCAGAAGGCCCAAGGAATTTGCCGGCAACCGGTTAATATTAAGTTTGCATATATTTAGTATTTGATATGATAATCATTTATCAACCAGCATTTTAATTTAGCATGCAATGAATACAC
Source organism: Drosophila fuyamai (assembly GCA_018153365.1). NCBI lineage: Eukaryota > Metazoa > Arthropoda > Insecta > Diptera > Drosophilidae > Drosophila > Drosophila fuyamai. The sequence goes on along the minus strand of JAECXW010000116.1, from coordinate 3,991,678 downwards.
TTAAAATTAAACAATTTAATAATGAAACAATACTTATATCAATAGTTTTTGTTTTAATTTCTTATCAAAGAGGTTATAAACTAACTTTCGTTGATGCAGATAAAAATATTATTTTTTAATTTATAGGAATTCAGAAACCCCACAAAAGCATGAACCCTATTGAAATTAGTTCTGTTCGTTACACTCAGAGAATTGTTTAACAAACAAAAGAAAAAGACATTTATAACAAAAATCAATTCTAGGAAATTATTTTAAGTATAATTGTATAAATAAAAGGCGCAGCTGCATCGAAAAACAAAACCTTTTTTTATTTTTTTGAATCGGGGTAATTAATAACACATTATGAGCATTTAACTTGTATGGCTTATTTGGAAAACAACTGTTTGGATCAAATGGAAAATCAATGCCAAAGACTTGGTAATGACGTGGGTCATAAATGCAGGCGAATTCCGCTTAAATGCTCGCTACCAAAACAAGACCGCAAATTTATGACTGGCTGTTAAAAAATACCGCCTAGCACAAAGAAATTATTGAATCGAATGGCGGCATAACAATCCTAATTAATTGTAAACAAGCCATGAAAAACATCAGCTCATAGTACACACACCCGGCACTTGCAGCTCATTTATATGGCACATCGGAGGAGTGGGTGGTGCCATGGTGGGTGAATGGGCGGTGGGTGGTGGTGCTGCGGGTGGTGCTGCTCATTGTGATCCCTTTTACTGCACCGCGGACTGCGATGTGTGCGTGAGAGCAAAGAGTGACGGCTTCGCTGACGGTTTCCATTTGTACGATATACAATAATATTTTGATTGACTTTCCCCCCACAAGCGGAATGGGCAGCACAACAAAGTGGCATTTGATTTACGCCGACACGGAAAACAAGTTGTTAAGTCGAGTCAATCTGGGAACCGTTTTTTCGAATGCGGGGAGCGCCATTAGCTCGTTAGATTTGCTCTTCAGAAAATATATGTGAATGATGGGATTAATGAGGGAATTATCTCAAGATATTACTGACTAATAAAACTTAACTATATAGAAATCCATTTTAACGCATTTTTTAAATTCAACAAGTCTCAAGTTAAGTCGTTTAATACAATACTTTTAACCTTCATACCGAAATAGTTTGCATTAATTAATTTTTGTGCTTCTGAAAAAGTTATAGGCACTCAAACTATTACTTTAAATAATTTAGTTAAGCAAATATGCGTGTCATAAGTTCCGATTATAAAGTTATATTTTTTGTATTTATTTTTTTGTATTTGCAGAGCATTCAGATTTTCACTTGACAAGTTGGCTAACATAATTGTGTTGTTATGTGCAATTCTATAATTAAATACATGTTTTCCACGTTTTTTCGTGGAATGGGCTACGTAGACGCTGCCGGCGCAAAAGTCAAACACCTCATTCGTCAATAAAATTATGATTCATTGTCTGCCGGCATCGTAGCAAGCACCTTCGAGTATCGCGTCGCATTTTTTGGTCCAGATCAAAGTGTAGCCATCGGGAATATTGTAAACATCTTAATTTGCATATAAATACGCACGGCTTATTCTGTGTAATATTTTTGAAAAAGATTTATGTGACCGCGACAAAATTTGCGTGTGTTCGCGGATTTATTTATGGCCAACCGAGAGGTCGGGGAAGACGCACATATTTGTCAGTTCATTAAAAATGAAGCGATTGTAAATGTTAATGAATTTCGCATGAATTAAGCGCCCACCACAATTGTCAGCCAGCTTGGACAGGCGTGACCAGAAGATGTCACATTGTGGGCAGTCCCAAGCTGGGGATCTAGGAATTTCGACGGGTAATTATTCACTCGAAAAAATAGACTATTATTACTACTATTATTATTACTACTACTATTATTATTAGCTCCAACAATATATCATTATACAGAACTCTCAACAAGAAATGACTCAAATTTTAGAATCCAAACAATAAGAATCCAAGCCAATTTACTATGGTTAACTTATCCTAATGTGTCACCTTTATATCCTCTCTTTGTCTACTAAAGTTAATGGTTTAAGATATACAAGGAGAGGATTTCTGCTTTAATGCAATTTTTACGATAAAATTAGCACAAAAACAATATGCCGAAATTTTTTTATATTGTTATTACAGATTTAATAACCAGAAACGATTAACTACGCCAAGAAATGATAATAAAATGTGAAACATTTAATGGAATGTTCAATTTGAACTCATTTTTAATGCTATGTTTGATAAGCCGAAAACAAATATAAAAAACGGCACAGCTTTGAAAAAAAATCCTTATACTATATAACTTAAATTATAATTCGGTTTTATAAAAACAGATAAATTCAATTTTTTAGAAGCATTATTTTCTTGGTCTGAGATTATAAGTTTTAATTGCACTTAGACTGGCCATGCGGCTTGCATCTAATTTAAATGCAACAAGCGCAGCGGAAAAGCCGCACAATTTGCTGGGATATAAATTCAAATAAGTGTCGATGTGGCACCCCAGCCGTTGGCATCGAAACTTTTCCAATAAACGAAGCTTATCGGGGCGTCGGACTCTCTTCATTCCGGGCCAAGACAAATGCTCAGCGCATGGCATAAACAAGCGAATGCAAAGGGAAAAGCGCTAACGGATATTGCTTGCGCTCCGAAATCAGAAAATCCAAACGAAATGGCTTAGCCATTATTTACCACAGGCAAATTAAGTATACGCAGCGTGCGCACGAACCAAGTTCCCAATAATTGCAGTGCAGTTAAATTAGCTGTTAACTTCGTGTCGGTTTGATATTTGGCCAATTGCATAACATAAACTGTATCAGCATGGAACTAAGGCAAACTTTCCTCCCATTTAGGCCAGCACCATTTGTTACCGAATATTTGCTATTTGTTTTGGCATTTTTTGTGTATTTATGAGCCAGTTGGGTAAGCGAAAAACAAATGGCCATAAATCAGTAGTCGTATTCCGGCCACATACAATGTTCCGAGTTACCAAGTAAATGCCAGACAAACTTACAAAAAATAAACAAACTGAGTAAACAGAATGGGACATCCTTGGGGACCGCACATATATATTTAATTTAATTAAAGCACTTGAATTGCATTTTAAAGTCGCATTGGCTTAGGGTTCACTCACATCACGTATACGCCATGCATGCCCATGCCGAAGGAGAATGAGAGCGACAGCGCGTGTGGGATTTTAATTACAGACAGTCGCGCCATTAAAGGCTTTTATGGCACTTCTTTACCAACAATTTTACTGCCAGCGACAAGCCGGAATAAATTTTATGCACTTTTTCACAACAAGGATCAGGGAGATACGAGTAGTGGCATCAGGACGATGCTGAAAGCCGTAATCTGCATTTAACTATAAACCAGCAATGGTCAAATAGCAACCTCCTAAATACCAAATATGGTGCACAGTATTCGAACAATTGCAATAGGATTTTCTCTATGTTAAATCTCTTATAGTATTCCTATGTTGCTCTCTGCCCTAATGGACATCAAATTAAATTGTTTTTCGATTGAGATATTTTAATCGCTACTGATCTTCGACACGTTTGCACTGTGGTATTCACAAACAAACACTACAATAAATTCCGAAATAATATAAATACATCTACGAGGTGGATGATTAAAAGTGAAAAAAAGTGTATGGATAAACAAGGCTGGTAAACAAAACTCACTTAAATATATAAAAGCACATTTTATTTTCTTTCAGTTGGTTAAGTAATTTCTCTTTAAATTTTATCTTAAAGCTTACGTTGGATTTTATAAGTAAAATATTGGCAAACAATAAATATTTATTAAGAATCGGGTTTTATTCATATTTCATAATTATCTTTATTAAATCTAAAGAACCAGAGAATAGGAATTTTCTCTTAAAGTATGCAGGTAATCTTTGTTAAGATATTCAGCGCTAGGGAACAGAAATGTTCACAACCAACTTTTTCCATGCTTCATTTAATCGCTTTTTCCGCTTCGATTTCGCTCAATATTGCCAATAGTTCTCGATTTGCATAGACCATTAAGTGAAGCACGTTCCCTGTAATGGCGCAGGAGCCATGGACACGGTGCAGATATTCTCCAACCGGGTTTTTAAGTGCCACTTTAATTTTAACGAGCGCTTAATGTGTCTTTAATTACGAAATCCGCTTGTGCCCCCTTCGGGTTGATTGAATGTTTGCCGTTGGAATTGAGATTAATGGCCAATGTGGAGGAGCCGGGCCGGAAAAGAAGGCTCTATTCATATAACATAAACGAGGGCAGAGTCTGCCTTTCTCGGACCTTCGTATTGTCTGTTGTTTTCCCCATGGTCTGTGAGTCCATTCATCCAACTGAGCTGTTTTTTGTCTCGTCGCCGACAAAATGCAATATTAATCATGTCGAGAGCCCACCCGGTTGCCGAAATTCCGGTTGATTTCACTTAGCACCGGGAAAGGAGACAGCCAATTCAGTTAGCAGCTAATAGAGTAATTTCGCCAGGTCGCCAATTAATTTACTTTATTCTTAAGCCATCAGCGTACGCTTCAACAGGTTTCGTGGTCATAAAAGTGCCCCTGCAGCAAATTGGGGTAAATATTCCATACGACTGTCATTCCAGATGTGAGATACCGAGAGTCAGCACTTAAACGTGGTATCCCACTGTTTTTTTTGTCTCCTGACACCATTATATTATGGTGTTTCGGGGGTAGGCAATTATTTGTTATTGGCCGACCAGCAAGTGAGTGCATATGAATGGCAATCGCGATCAGAATTTTTTCAGACTTCCCCCTTGCTTTTCCCTTTGTCTAGGGAACATAAATGTTAATGTCACAATAACCACATTTTTATTTTAAAAACTCAACAAATTAGCCTAAGAGCTTTAAATAAATCTAAAGCCTAATCGTTTGTAACTAAGCCTTAAACAAAGTCGTGTGTATAAATTCAGGGGAATGAAAATGTAAAAGAGTTTAATTTAAAGTTGTTTTTATTTTGATTACAAATGGCTGGCTTTGCGCCCCTTTGCGTTTGAAGAGGCCAGCTCAGTTTGCCTGGCCTAGGGCCAGCTATTCATACACTTCAAAAATATTCTATAGCCTGAATAAGTTTATAAGCATTTTAAGAGTCACACACAGATTTTACTTTCTTTAACTAAAAATTAAATAAAATAATAATTAATTTATTGTGAATTACTTTTAAAAAATAAAACTAAAGAATTTTGAAATATATTTAAGGAAATAAAAACCTCTTCCCATTAAAAAGTTTAAAATAAGTATTTTGTGTGTGTTATTTTACAAAAAGGGTTGATTATGAAAATTGTTTAATAAAATTATACAATTGGCTCGAATGTAGTATAACTTTTTAGAGGAAATATATTATTTTTAAACTTTATGAGGATTATATTTTTGATAAACTGATAAGCTTAGACTCTGAGTTTAGATCTCAAAATACACAATGTTAAAACATTCCGTTTGTTACAGAATCAGAAGTGACGTTGTGCTTCCAAGGGCAAGCCAGGCCTTACTTTTTCTTCGAGTGCACACTTTTGTGAGTGAGTGCGGCGGTGGGGAAAACTTTATGGCACACAGGGGCATAGACAAAGGCCAAATGAGATGGCTTGCATTGGTAACCGACTCCTGTCGGATGGCCAATTTGGACGCCTGAGCTGTTACAGTTCCAGAAGTTGGCCGTCTACTTGATTCGGCCCGCTGTTCATTATCTTGTCTCAATTGGGCCTCGTACAATGCATTAATAGTTGGCCCAGACAAGTCGACCTTGGCTTGTGGCTGCTAAATGGTTCTTAAAGATTCCGGCAAACTGATGTTTAACCTTAAATCGTAGCTGACCCAGCAATTTACGACCGAAATCAAATCGAAACACTCGCATATAAAGATAAATCGTTGTCATGGCGGCATCAGATTATTGGGGCGCAACTTGAACTGCCATTGCTGCTGGAAAATATTGTCATTTATTGTGCGAATGATGGCGATAACTCAGCGATGGCGAATCGAAATTTATGCAGTCCCATGGGCCACCGCCGATACATGTGGCTCCATCACATGTCGTCATCATTTTTGCGTATTGGCCACGGGCCATTTGAGTGGATCTGATTGACTTTCGAGCGGCCTCCTAATCGGTTACGCAGCGTTATCAATTCCAATCGTAAACAATTTCGGAAAGTGTCCTGTTTGCGTCAGATCCTGTCAACAAAAACACTGTTTGATGTCCTCCTGCTGGGCACACTTTCGGCCACACTTTTAGGGTCGGGCATAAAATCAGTCCATAAAATGACACTGAAGCGGAATTAAACAAACACTAGCGCGTTGTTAGTTATTTCCGTTTCCGCAGTTTCATCGGACGCCAGCCTGAAAGTATGCATCGAAATGTTTCCCTCGTGTCGGATAATAAACACATAAATATGGACAGAGTTTCTGCTCAAGGTCAAAATCTGGCAATCAACGGATTTAGTTACAATCGAAGCCAATAATGTGCGTGTGCCGAGAAACAAACCATAAAAATCCACATAAAATATAATTGAAAGGCTTGTTAGTTCTCTCTTTGAATCGCTTTAGCTTGTGTTGTCTTTTTACCAAAGAACTTACGATGTATGAGAGAAAGAGATTTTGCGGCTCTAACGGCTTAACATCTCAAAAACATTTTCTATGTGCATCTTATTTATTGTACTGGAATTTTCTAAAAACTATCCTTACATGGACGAATTCGACATGCACCTTTAATCTTAGATTACATTTAATTATTGGAAAAAAATTACCAAAACAAAGATTTTATAAAGTTGTGGGAGTCGTTTCAAGATCGAAACGGCGTCCTATTTATATGTGCTTCTATACTTACTATAACTCTTTATTGCTAAGATCAAGTACATTTTCCTAGATGTCTCATAGAAAAAATTGTTGTATTTTAATTACAAATGTCTGATTAACAAAAGTAATGAAACTGTTTTTCTATGCAACAACTCAGCCGATTACCTATGTAAATCCTCCGAAAGAGTTATTTTCAAAAAATTGTATTGTTTGGATATCGCTTTTTTATTTTATTTTAATTTGGTGTTTGCGGTCTGATGTAAAACGCATTACCATTGGTAATTTCCTAAAGCTCCAATTTGTTATATTTAAAATGATTAAATGAAATTATATACAATTTTTAACAATTTCAAATAATCTGCTACAGTTTTTACCATGAACGTACTAGAAACCCAGCCTAATTCACTAACATTACATCAATTATTGCACGGAAAAGTGGATAGTGAAATTTCAATATTTACATGTATAAATAAAAGGCAATATTTGTAAAGCATTGCAGAAATATCTAAACAAACTTGCTCGCATTGTGCTAGGAAGGGCTGCTTTGTTGCAGAAATTTTAGAAGCACGTATAAATAGACGGTCGGTTCGATCTAGAGGTAGTCATAGTTCCAACAAAAGCACCATGCAGTTCTCTACCTTCCTGATGTCCTTCTTGGTGGCTACCACTCTGATGTTGTTCAGCGCTCCAGCAACTGAGGCCACCTTCCTCCTCATCGCTTGCCTGCTGCAGTCACCATTGTGCCCATGGGTGACTACTGCCACCACTGCTACTACTGCTGCCAAGAATGCAGTACAATAGCTCACATTTGATACGATTCCCAAAACATGTACCTACACTAAATAAAATATTTTTTCTGTTGCATTATATTATGGCAATTTTAACTTATCTACTATAAATCAAGCCAAGAACTTAAAAAAGTTTATGTAAGGGCCACCTATTCCTTATTTTACAAATCGGACCAATTTGGCGACTCATTAAACGCGATTGGTGACAGTGGACTGTTAGATGTATTTGATGTTGGACTTCACCGTTTCCAGTGCCTGTTGGCGGGTCGTAGTTCCGGCTCCCTATGTTAACTTGCCGCTGCATTTTGCCATCGTTTCTATGGCCGATTTTGACAAAACTTAAAGCGTAATTCTGATATAGTAAATAATTACTATATCTCACAGAAATATTTTATTAATGAAACTAGAAAGGAAAGCTAACTTCGGGCGGAGCCGAAGTTGAAATACCCTTGCAGAATATTCTGTAAATTATATTCTCCAAAATTATTCATATGATGCATTCTTAACACTCATAAAGATCCCAACTTCCTAACTTTACAAACACCAAAGTTATGGCATTTTCGATCAATCAGTTATATGGCAGCTATAAGATACAAGCGGCCGATCCCGGCCGTTCCGACTTATATACTGCGTGCAAAGGAAAGAAGGATGTGCCCAAAGTTTCGATTCGATATCTTTAAAACTGAGAGACTGACAGACGGACAGACAGACAGACAGACAGACAGACGGACAGACAGACAGACAGACAGACAGATAGACGGACATGCTTATTTCAACTCGGGAGGTGATCCTGATTAAGAATATATATACTTTATAGGGTCGGAGATGTCTCCTTCACTGCGTTGTACACTTTTGACCAAAATTATAATATCCTCTGCAAGGGTATAAAAGCAGCAAAATAACATTTTGGGATTTTTATGAGTATTAAGAATGCATAATATGAATAATTTTGGAGAATGTAATTTACAGAATATTCTGCAAGGGTATATCAACTTCGGCTCCGCCCGAAGTTAGCTTTCCATTCTTGTTTTTTTTTAAATTTTTTGATTTTCTTATGGGAGCTACATGACGCAGTGAAGGAGACATTTTCGACCCTATAAAGTATATATATTGTTGATCAGCATCGCCAGGAGAGGCGATCTAATGACGTTTGCCTGTCCGTACGCCCCTTTCTACTCAAACTAGTCCCTCCGTTTTAAGGCTCTCTGCACAATATACGCTACCGACAGTTAAACAAATATTGAAATAGCTTATTCATTTCACTCATTTTACACGCGCGTGGCTTTAGTTGAAATTGCCAGCTGTTAACTTGCACAATTTACTGAACCTTTTGCAAAAGGAGATCATTAGGAAAACTATTAGAAAACGCTGGTAATTTCCGTTTTTCAAGTCCAAGTCCCGACTGTTTTAAGATCTAAGGTGCTTTCTTCTAATTTTTGTAATTGCAATATGAAATAAAGGGTAAAAAGTTCGTATAGGTTTATTCATTAATTAAGATATTATTAGAATTGGCCCTTTAGATAATTAAGTAATTTATACTACAACAATTAAAGTAATTAATAAATAATTTATTAATAAAATAGTAATACAATATGTTGGGAAATTATATAATTTATTTAAATATACAAAATTTTCTAAAAAATATGTATTTTTATCAATAATTTATTCTATTTCGTTATATATTAAAAATAATGAAATAAAAGTTTTATCAATAAGAAAAGATTCAATAAATATAATTATTAAAATTGAAATAAAAATAAAGTCAGTTTGATAGATAAATTAAATATTTCCTTAGAAACTAAAGAGGTAAACTAAAGTTTTTTCTTTTAAGAGCGAAAAATGTTTAATAATTTGCATTTCATAGCTCGAATTCTAGACTGGCCAGCGAACTCGCTGGATTTAAGGGATTATATTTGGCCTATGGACATATATTATTATACCTCGTAGTTTCTGTGACAAGAAAACCTTTATACTAATTGTAATAAAAATAACTTCTTGAGACAAAAGGATATTCGGGAAGCCTGAGGAAACACATCCTCCTTCAACTATCGAGTCTTTCAAAAACTCCATGCGCACTTGAGGGTATATCAACTTCGGCTCCGCCCGAAGTTAGCATTCCTTTCTTGTTTATTTTATTTAATTTGGTGTTTGCGGTCTGATGTCCAACGCATCGCCACCGGTAATTTCCTAAAGCTCCAATTTGTTATATTTAAAATAATTATATGAAATTATATACAATTTTTAACAATTTCAAATAATCTGCTACAGTTTTTACCATGAACGTACTAGAAACCCAGCCTAATTCACTAACATTACATCAATTATTGCACGGAAAAGTGGATAGTGAAATTTCAATATTTACATGTATAAATAAAAGGCAATATTTGTAAAGCATTGCAGAAATATCTAAACAAACTTGCTCGCATTGTGCTAGGAAGGGCTGCTTTGTTGCAGAAATTTTAGAAGCACGTATAAATAGACGGTCGGTTCGATCTAGAGGTAGTCATAGTTCCAACAAAAGCACCATGCAGTTCTCTACCTTCCTGATGTCCTTCTTGGTGGCTACCACTCTGATGTTGTTCAGCGCTCCAGCAACTGAGGCCACCTTCCTCCTCATCGCTTGCCTGCTGCAGTCACCATTGTGCCCATGGGTGACTACTGCCACCACTGCTACTACTGCTGCCAAGAATGCAGGACATTAGCTCACATTTGATACGATTCCCAAAACATGTACCTACACTAAATAAAATATTTTTTCTGTTGCATTATATTATGGCAATTTTAACTTATCTACTATAAATCAAGCCAAGAACTTAAAAAAGTTTATGTAAGGGCCACCTATTCCTTATTTTACAAAGCGGACCAATTTGGCGACTCATTGAATGTGATTGGTGACAGTGGACTGTTGGATATAGCTGTCCAACCATTCCCCCTCCTGGGCTTTGTTCACCGTTAGCCATTTGATGTTGGCCTTCACCGTTTCCAGTGCCTGTTGGCGGGTCGTAGTTCCGGCTCCCGCCTCGGGATACTTGGTGAAGAACTGCTGCATCTCCTCTAGCTTCGTCTGCGTGGAGAATCGAGCAGTGATTGTGGGGATCAGTCGACCCAAGGTACGCTCATTGATGCCGCACCGCTCCTCCAGCTGCTCCCAGTTCTGGCACACCAAGCTCTGACCCACCGGATTGGAGGAGATGTAACCCAATAGCGTAAAGTAGTCCTGACGGCGCACATTGCTCTCATCCCAGGCTGCTCCCAGTTCTGGCACACCAAGCTCTGACCCACCGGATTGGAGGAGATGTAACCCAATAGCGTAAAGTAGTCCTGACGGCGCACATTGCTCTCGTCCCAGGCCCAGTTGATGTACCGCTGCATTAGCCACAGCACCTGCACGGCGGCCAAGCAGTTCATCAGCTTTAGCTTCTCCTGGGCATCGGTCTCGTCCAGGTACAGATTCCGTGTTCACCTGCTTCAGTACCACAGTAGTAGACCGTGACGGGTTCAAACGTATCCACCAGATATATACAAAGTTGTCAAATAGGCTTCATAAAGTTCTTGCCAAGTTAAATATAATATATGACGTTCTGGAGAGAGCTTTTCGATATCATCTTTTAACTATGCGGTCTGGAAACTCAAGAAACATAAAAGCATTGCAATTCCAAAAGCCTTTACATAAAACCCGGCAGGTGACTAGTGTTGAAGAACGACTTAAGCCTTTTATTTTTTCCGCAGAGTTCATGAGAAAAGTTAATGATGTTCATTTGCCGTTTCAAGTGGCACTTCCTGTGAACCCGGTGAGACTGCAAGAGATATTTAATCAAAATAAAAAGATCCATTGGTAACCGGACCCTTAAAATCCTCTTATCCTATTATCTCTCCTTTCAATAGTGCTGCTGCTAATTAGTATTCTTAGGAGCACTTTCATATGAATTGTCATTAAAACGATTCCAAAGCCAGGTAAACCGCATACCGAAGCAGATAGATATAGGCCAAATGACCTTCTTTCAACACTGCTGTTTAAACTGAGGAGCATTCTCACACCTCAGATCTACCAGCTAGTTAGCAGTAGAAACTTCAGAGATGACACTCACGCTGACGATACGGCGATACTGACTAGAAGCGCAGACATAAAGTTAGCTACAGAATCCTAACAGCAGTATGTAGGGAAAGCCGAAGTTTACATACAAGTATATACCCTTGCAGATATTACAAAACGACTACAATCTGATTTCTACGCCTATATTACTGAAAACAAGAAAGGAAAGATAACTTCGGGCGGAGCCAAAGTTGATATACCCTTGCAGAATATTCTGTAAATAATATTCTCCAAAATTATTCTTATGATGCATTCTTAATACTCATAAAAATCCCATCTTCCTAACTTTAAAAACACCAAAGTTATGGCATTTTCAATCGTTCAGTTATATGGCAGCTATAGGATATAGTCGGCCGATCCCTATAAAATTTGGTAGGTCGGATTGATTGGCCAAATATAAAACTCATAGAAAATCCCAACTTCCTAACTTTAAAAACACCAAAGTTATGGTATTTCCTATCGTTATATGGGAGCTATAGGATATAGTCGGCCGATCCTTATGAAATTTGGTAGGTCGAATTGATTGGCCAAATAAAAAAGCCATAGAAAATCCCAACTTCCTAACTTCCTAAGGTCGGAGATGTCTCCATCACTGCGTGGCACACTTCTGACCAAAATTATAATACCCTCTGCAAGGGATTTTCTATGGGTTTTATATTTGGCCAATTAATCAGACCTACAACATTTTTTATAAGGATCGGCTGAGTATATTCTATAGCGGCCATATAACTGAACAATTGAAATTGCCATAACTTTGGTGTTTTTAAAGTTAGGAAGTTAAGGTTTTTATGAGTGTTAAGAATGCATCATATTTTAATTTTGTATTTTCTTTTGGGAGCTACATGACGCAGTGAGGGAGACATTTTCGACCCTATAAAGTATATATATTCTTGATCAGCATCGCCAGGAGAGGCGATCTAATGACGTTTGCCTGTCCGTACGCCCCTTTCTACTCAAACTAGTCCCTCAGTTTTAAGGCTCTCTGCACAATATACGCTACCGACAGTTAAACAAATATTGAAGTAGCTTTATCATTTCACTCATTTTACACGCGCGTGGCTTTAGTTGAAATTGCCAGCTGTTAACTTACACAATTTACTGAACTTTTGGCAAAAGGAGATCATTAGGAAAACGGGACTCTGTGCCCAGCGGGCTCGGGTCATTCCCGCGCACAACTCACTCTTCCGCATTTTTCCCTCCAGAAACCTATGCACCTATAAGAATACCGTTACTTTGCAGCTGCCACATGGGGCCAGTATGCACATGGTGTGGGACTTTGTTTCGAACTACAGAATAAAATGTCCGCTAAATATTAATCAAATATATGAGCTTCAATAACGATATAAGTTGTAGATTTAAGTCGTATGCATTTAATTTTCGGAGTGTGTTGTACAGCTTCTAATAAAGGGCCAGTTTGCGTAGAGAGGAACAGACGGACATGACTGAATCGTCTCGCCAGTTGCCTCTGATCAAGACATACACACTTTATAGGGTCTAAAATTTCCCTTGCTCATTATACCCTTGCAGAGGGTATTATAATGTTGGTCAAAAGTGTGCAATGCAGTGAAGGAGACATCTCCGACTCTATAAAGTATATATGTATATTATTGATCAGGATTGCCTCCTGAGTTGATATAAGCATGTCCGTATGTCCGTCTGTCTGTTTCTACGCGAACTATTCTCTAAGTTTTAAAAATATCGATTTAAATCTTTGCACACACCCTTCTTTCCTTTTCACGCAGTATATAAGTCTGAACGACCGGGATCGGTCTACTATATCCTAAAGCCGCCATATAACTGATTGGTGTTTGTAAAGTTAGGAACTTCAGTTCACCCTCGACAGCCTAAGCGATCGGACGTGTTCTTCCGCGAGATGTATACGTAACGCAAAATCGAAGCACAAAGCAAACGAAAAGTTACAGACCTCTTACCTACGTTTTGAGCACTGCAACAGACAAATTCGGCAACCTTAAGCAATCTTATAGTTTGTTGACCCCAACATGTTGGAACCTCCGGACATCTGGAGAAAAATCCCTCTCGCTTCAAGTCTCTGACTGAAATTTCACCCTTCGTGGTTAAAAAAACCATGGACTATGGAGATGATGGTGAAGTCAACAGTGTAAAAAAAAACAAGGACGGAAATCTTCTAATAAAAACAAAACAAGCTTCAAGCTGAAAAACTCATAAAACTAAACCTAATGCCAACAAATAATCCCCACATTATTATCCCCATTCAAATCTCTGAAGATCGCACCCTAAACTGCATTAAAGGAATTAAATATTCAAACGACCTCAGAGGAATTGAAGAAATCGAAATATTGGAAAACCTTAAACCACAAAAATTAGAAGCAGTGGAAAAAATCTACAAATACATCACCCTTAAAACGTCCAACCTACCAGAAAATTTGTTCATCGGATACGAAAGAGTTCAGGTATGCCCTTACATTCCGCCTTCAATGCGTTGCAACAACTGCTATAAGTATGGTCATACCGCTAAATTTTGCAAAAACGCCGCTACCTGTGGAAACTGCGGACTTGCTGCCCACGCAACCTCAGAAACATGCCATAACGAAGCAAACTGCGTTAATTGCACCGCCCCAAAACTTCCTCAAACTAAGCACCGCGCCCGCAACAGAATATGCCCAATCTTCCTGTATAACAAGGAAGTCCAGGCAATCAAGACCCTACAAAAAGTGGATACCAAGTCAGCTTGGTCAATATACAACAAACGGCACCACGACGGCTCACTATACTCCTCAACAGCTAAATTCAACACAACAAACGCCAAACAAACACCATCAACAATTAGGAAAACAGTAAGCTACAAACCAAACGAATTCGACCTACCTATCGCAACTGTCCCTACCCAAGACGAACCCATGTCATCCGGATCGGAAACACCGAGCACCTCCAAGAACGTCACCACATCAAAAAAACAGCAAAAATCCTCCCACTACGCGCTTCTAATAGGACCAAACGTCTAGTAAAAAGCGGCCAAACCTCAATTCTAACCAGAGCAAAACTCTAATCTCTCTCCAACACCGAATCCTAAACTCAACAACAATAATCCAATTAAACATAACATATAACTAACTTTAATTTGTATCTACATATTACATACATTAATCTAAATCAAATATGTTAAAAATTATCCAATGGAACATTCACGGCTATAGAAACAACTATTTAGAACTTTAAATGTTAATTAAAGCACAAGTCCTACACATTGTAGCCCTTCAAGAAACCCATATATCAAACCTTTCCTCACTTCCCACCCCAACCAACTTCACACTCTACACTAGCGTCAACAACAGCAACAGTTTTGGGGGCTCAGCCCTCCCAATACACAACTCCATCTCTCAAAACCAAATCACTTTTAGCACAGACTTCGACGCTGTTGGAGTTACCATCCGCTTCAAAGCTAAATTTAATATAATCTCTGCCTACATCTCACCTTCCAAAACATTTAATACAACCATCCTAGAAAACGTCCTTGATTCGCCAAGTGGCCACACACTAGTGGTAGGCGACTTTAACAGCTGGCACCCATTCTGGGGCTCACCAAACCAAAACAGAAGAGGTAAAATAATAGCCGAATACATAGAACACTCTGACTACGTACTTCTCAATGACAAGTCACCCACTCATTTCTCCACCCATAAGACCTTTACACACATAGACCTATCCTTTGCCTCAGCCTACATAGCTCCAGAGATCCACTGGGAAGTTTTGGGCGACCTCCACGGTAGTGACCATTTCCCTATACTTATATCAATGTTTAACTACCCAACCTCTCCCACCTTTACTTCCAAACCAGCCTTCAAACTCCCTACAGACTGGGACCTCTACAAGAAAAAAGCTGCAAATCTGAACACTTCGATACCACCAAGCCCCAACGTCAATCGTGAGGCAGCGCTTATAAAAAAGATTATAATCCAAAGTGCTCACTTTTCCATACCCCAAAACACCACCTATCTCCTTCACCGCACTGTTCCCTGGTGGAACAAAGAACTGTCTCTTCTTAAAAAGAACAAAAACAACAAATGGAACAAACTAAAAAGAGAAATGAATACCTCTAACAACATCGAGTATAAAAAAGCTAACGCCAAACTAAAAAGAGCTGTTAGGGAAGCAAACAAAGCTTCTATACAAAATGTACTGAAAACATTAATCAGCTTACTAACCCTACAAAAACGTGGGACAATATAAAACGACTGTGCGGCCTTTATCCGCAAAAACATATCCACTGCATATGAATCCCCTCTGAAATATCAGACCAAACTGAGATCGCTAATTCTTTTGGCCAAACTTGGTCTGAACAAGCCGAAGACAGGAACTTTTCCCCCCAATTCCGCATTAACAAACAACTACTGAACCCAATCCCAACTTACCACCCCTCCAACACAGCACTAGAAATAGAAAAAATATCTCCTTAATTGAATTTTCGTCTGCTCTGAACTCCTTAAGAGGCAACACACCAGGCTTAGATCGAATCTCCTACTCCATGATCAAAAATCTTCCCATCCCAGTTAAATATAGAATAGTTAACCACTTTAACAACATACCCTTTTCCCACATCCCCCAATCGTTTAAACTCAGTCTTGTATTACCCATAATTAAACCGCACAAACCAAAAACAGAAATAAAATCTAATAGACCTATCGCTTTAAACCCATGTCTAGCCCAAGAACTAGAAAATTATGGCTAAAATGTTGTGGTGGTTCGTTTTAAACAACGATCACATCCACAGCTGCCAATTCGGCTTTAAGAGAGGCAACTATGTTCTAGATAGTCTGCTCTACGTAGACCACCTAGCGTCCAGATCCATTGCCCTCAAAAAACACCTGTCAATAATATCACTTGATTTTACAAAAGCTTTCGATAGAATAGGAATCCACACAATCATTCATCAACTGCACAATTGGAAAGTAGGTCCCATAATTATCAACTATATTACAAATTTTATGACAAACAGGGAAATTATAGTCAAATCAGGAAAATGCCTTTCCAATACTTTCCCCCCCAAACAACGGTATCCCACAAGGTTCACCTATATCAGTTATACTATTTCTTATTGCCTACAATTCCCTCTCCAACACCCTATCACTCTCAAACAAGATTAAATTTTGTGCTTACGCCGACGACTTCCACCTCCTCATCCAAAACCATAAGAGAAAAATCCCTACATGCAACCTAACAAACATTTTCAATCACATAGACGAATGGTGCTCACAATCGGGTTCGGTCCTTGCCAGAGCTTACCGCTCCACACCCATCAACAACCTACTAGCAGAATCCGGCATTAATACAATAGAAAACATAAGAGACTTCCTTACCGGAAAACTCTCCAAGAACCTCATCCAAGCCAAAGACACCCCCTTAAGAACCCTCACCAAACCCCCGAACAGAACACATAGATACCCCAGCACAATAGACCAAATTGTTAAAATCTGCAACTCCCATTCAATCCCATTTTCCCCAATAATGAAAAAAACCTGTACAAAATGTAACATGTCTAACATCATTAAAGGCACTAACACCTCCCTCTCAAAATACAACAAAAACACAACTCCTCCTATAATTTTCCAACAACTCTTCCATTCCCTGAAATCCTGCTATCCTAATCACAACTTCGTATATACAGATGGCTCCAAAACCAACGAAATAACCACATTTAGCATAACAAACGAATGCGAATGCGAATGCGATAAAAACAGGACTCCTTCCTACCTACTCCTCGGTACTGTACAGTGAAATTATCGCAATCCAGCAAGCACTTGAAATCTGCATAAAACTGTCAGGCAAACATGCCATCTGTACCGACTCCCTTTCCTCAACTTCCGCCATTATAAACCACAATAACCACTCCTATTACCCCAACTACATTAGAAACATGATCACCCAACACTTCCCAAAAATAAAACTAATCTGGATCCCTAGCCATATAGGAGTAACTGGCAATGAAAACGCCGATAATGCAGCTAAACTTGCCGCAAAATTTCCACTAACCTACACCCCGAACCAAAACCCAAAAGACATAGCCCATCTTTAAAAATCAATTCAAATTGAAAAGCAAAACCAACTACGCACCTCCAGTTGGTACCAAGAGATTCGTAAGTTATTAACGACCAACCTCGTCTTGAAAAACTCTTCCCTAAACAGAAGAGAACAAACGCCCACTACCTTGACAGGAAAAAAAGCAACGTGTGCCCATTGTGCAACAATGCGCAAGTAGATATCCAGCACATAATGTGTATTTGCCACGCCCTTACCTTGCAACGTTCTATATTTCTCCAAAACCCTAACCCCATAACCATGATAGCAAATCCCACAAATTCAAACTCCCAACTCATCTTAAAATTCCTGAACAGCTCTAAAATAACTTACAAAATATGAAATAAGAATACATATACATGTAAGTACAATATGTAAATATGTAAATACAATTAATCCAATACTTTTGTAAATACGAAAACTTTGTAAATATGAATACTTTGTCAACAACTTTATATTAGTTCCATAAACATATTTAAGCCCCAAGCTGAAGGCCTAAGCTGCTATGACTCTAACGAAACGTTAGCTCTTAGTTTAACACTAACTGTTGGCTTTAGATAAATAAATAAATAAATAAAGTTCGGAATTTGGGATTTTCTATAGTTATACCCGTTACTCGTAGAGTAAAAGGGTATATTGTATTCGTGCAAAAGTATGTAACAGGTAGAAGGAAGCGTTTCCGACCCTATAAAGTATATATATTCTTGATCAGGATCACTAGCCGAGTCGATATAGCCATGTCCGTCTGTCCGTCTGTCCGTCTGTCTGTCCGTCTGTCTGTCTGTCTGTCCGTATGAACGCTGAGATCTCGGAAACTATAAAAGCTAGAAGATTGGCATTTTGCATGCAGATTCTAGGAGTTCCTACGCAGCGCAAGTTTGTTTCAAAAAGGTGCCACGCCCCCTTTAACGCCCACAATCGCCTATATACGATTTTAAAAATTTAAATATTTCGGAAAAGTAAAAATGCAGTTTTATTGTGTCTATCAATACCTATCGAAATGTAGAAGAAATTTTTCAAATCGAACCATTCGTTAAAAAGTTATGCGTGATCAAAGTTTCTATCTCCATCTCCCTCGCACTCCCTTTACCTGAGTAACGGGTATCTGATAGTCGGGGCACCCGACTATAGCGTTCTCTCTTGTTTTTATTTTTGGCCAATCAATCCGACCTACCAAATTTCATAGGGATCGGCCGACTATATCCTATAGCTGCCATATAACTGAACGATCGGAAATGCCATAGGATATAGTCGTCCGATCCTTATAATTTAGTGGGTCGGATAGATTGGCCAAATAAAAAACCCACAGAAAACCCCAAATTCCTAACTTTACAAACAGCAAAGTTATGTATGGCATTTCCGATCAGTCATATGGCAGCTATAAAATATAGCCGGCCGATCCCGGCTGTTCCGACTTATATTATATACTGCGTGCAAAGGAAAGAAGGGTGTGTGCAAAGTTTCAATTTGATATCATTAAAACTGAGAGACTAGTTCGCGTAGAAACAGACAGACGGACAGACAGACGGACATACAGACGGACAGACGGACATGCTTATATCAATTTAGGAGGTGATCCTGATTAAGAATATATATACTTTATAGGGTCGGAGATGTCTCCTTCACTGCGTTGCACACTTTTCACCAAAATTATAATACCCTCTGCAAGGGTATAAAAGCAAACTACGGCAAAACAAAGTTAACATACCCTTAATATCCCACTAAAAACAATGAAGATATGTCGTTTTCGCGCTCCATTTTGCCATCGTTCCTTTTGGGAACTATAAGATATTGCTGTCCGACTTTGACAAAACTAAAAGCGTAAATCTCATATAGTAAATAAATACTATATCTCAAAGTAATATGTTGATGAATAGAAAAAAAACAAAATACATTTATTTTCATTTTTAATTATTTTGATTTTCTTATGGGAGCTTTATGTTGTAGTAGCCCGATCCGGCTCGATTCGACGTACATATATACTGCAATAGAAAGACAACTTTTGGAAAAGTTTCAAGCAGATAGCTTTAAAAACTGAGGGATCAGTTTAGGTAGAAAGGAACGGACGGACGGACTGGCGGACGGACGGACTGGCGGACGGCAAACAGACTAACGGACGGAGAGACGGACATGGCTAGATCGCCTCTCCTTATGATGCTGATCAAGCATATATATGCTTATAGGGTCGAAAATGTCTGCTTCACTGCGTTGCAAACTTTTGAGATGTCTTTTGAATGAAATTATAATACCCTCTCCGAGAGTATAAAAAGTAAAACTAATAATTACTACAAATATACTATTAAGCTGTATTAACCCAAGTATTGGACGGAAATATATACATGCCCACATAAAATGCAAATATTTGTATACAATTGCATAAACATCTAAGCAAACTTGCTCGGACTGTCCTAAGAAAAATAATTGAACTCTATGATCTCTAGAACTTGAAGCGCGTATAAATAGAAGGTTGTTTCGATCTAGAGGTAGTTACAGTTCCAACCAAAGCAACATGCAGTTCTCTACTTTCCTGATGGCCATCTTGGTGGTTGCCACTCTGATGTTGCTTAGCGCTCCTGCAACTGAGGCCACCTTCCTCCTCATCGCTTGCCTGCTGCGGTCACCATTGTGCCCATGGGTCACCACAGCGACTACTGCCACCACCAAAACATAAATAATCAGTCTATTGATGATTTAGCTCACTCTGATACGATTCCCCAGACGGTACATGTCCAAACATTAAATAAAATCATTTTTCTGTTGCCTTATATTATTGCAATTTTAACTTAGCTACTATAAGTCAATCCAGGAACTTAAAAAAGTGATCTCGACAGGGCTCTCATTGGGTTTTCCCGACCTGAGCAGGCGGTGCATATACCCTTAGTTCAATGCTCGTTTCCTGTACGGTGGTGGTATGTGCTAGTGGGTAGAGTCTCCTGGAATGTCAACTCCGTGTGATCGCCATCGACATTCTCACTGGCCACCGGCGTGTTGGCCAGCACGTGGTACTCATCGCCACTGGGTCAAGCAACCGTGATGGTGAACTGGGCCTTCATGGCAGGCTCATCGAAGCAAGGTAAAACCAAGGAAACTTGGTGGTCACAATCGTAGTTACAGTTACAGAAAGAGTTTTGACAATATAACTACTATTGTTTTTTGATTCTATTTTGGTGTTTGCTAACCAAATTTTTCTTTATATGATATGGTTGTTTCCGAAATGAACGAAATTCATAGATTTAACAGTATGAATATTAAGTTTGAACATCGGTATTTAGTTTAAATGTTTAACAATATTTAGAATATAAGGCGAATGCTGATGGTTTTTACCAGAACTCAATTATCCCAAACATCCAAGTATATTTTCTATAATTTTTGTTTTCATCTTTCTTCTTTTAATGGAATTTTCTAAAAACTTTCCTTGTATGCACGGATTTGACATGCCCCTATAATCTCACTCCTGGCCACATATGCAGATGACACTGCATTTCTTGCAGCTGGTAGCACCACTACGTCTACGTCCCGACGTGTCCAGACATTCTTAGACGAATTTGAGTGCTGGGCCTCTCGATGGAACATTGCGCTTAATGTAGACAAAACGCAGCATGCCACTTTTGCTCTCCGCTCTGGCCGTTCGCGTAGCCTTTACATTGATGGGAATAGGCTCAAGCACGAAGATAAGGTGACGTACCTCGGAGTTACCTTTGACCGTCGCCTTTGTTGGAAGGGACAAATTGATCGAGTTTGTGGATCAGCAAGAACAAAACTTGACAAAATGGACTGGCTCCTTCGTCCAGGTAGCGGCCTATCCCTTGAAGCCAAGGTGCGGCTTTTTAAGGCCATTGTCCTTCCAACTTTAAACAAGTGATTCCCCAACTTGCTGTGGCACGGCCTGTGATTCGTCACTAAAAAGGTTGCAAACGTGCATTACAAAGGCTCTCAGGAGGATGCTAGGGGTGAAGTGGCACCATTATGTAGAAAACCGAGTTTTGTTCCAGAACACGGGAGTGCCGACGGTAACGGAAACGACTTGTAAATCCTCAAGTCGATACCGGGAACGTATGCTCACACATGCAAACTGTCTGGCAAGACATCTTGCAACACCACTGGGTCGACGGCGTCTCCGCAGAAGACACCCGCAGACTTATGGATTCTCGGCCGTGACAGACACGGTCGTCTTCTGTAATTACACATCTTGATTAACTTTTGATTGCCTGATTTGCCCAAGAATGGAGCACCCGCTACCCGCTTTTCTTTGGTTCTTTAGAAATAATTCGTCAATACACGAAAACAAGGTCCATCCTTTTGTGGCGTGTTCAACAATCTAAAAAAAAAAAAAAACAACTTTTCTCTGCTAAGCTCGAGTAGATGTGCTTAAAGAAAAGTAATAAAACTGTTTCTCTATGCAGTAACTCAGCCAATTCCCTATGAAAATTATCTCAAGGATTTATTTTTCTCAAAATTGTGACGTACACAAAACAGCTATTTTTGTAATATTTATTCCATATCCGCTGTTTAATGTATGTATTATATTGCTGCATATTTGCCAATTATAGCTTACACAGTACACGCTTCCGACAATTAAACAAATATTGAAACAGCTTAAGTCATCTCACCCATTTTACACGGCGGGTGGCTTTAGTTGCACTTGGCACTCGTTAGCTTGCACAATATACTGAACTTTTTTTTCGAAAGATAATCATTATGAAAACTATTAGAAAGCTGAGAGGGTGGAACTTTCAGTTTGGCAAGTCTAAGTCCCGTCTACGCCAAGTTCTACAAGTACAGTGCTGTCTCCTAATTATTTTCATTGCTGCAATTATTAATGGTTACAGGTTTCGAAACTACTACTACCGCCTCGGTAAATAAAAGTTATTGGTTTTAAGTTATTGTTTAACAATTGGCATTTCATATCTCGAATTCCAGACTGGCCAGCGGACTCGCTAGATTTATGGGATTATATTTGGCCAATGGATGACACAGATATTATTATACATATGTACCTCGTGGTTTCTGTGAAGAGAAAACCTTTTTACTAATTGTAACAGAGTCAAGCGTAGATAACTTCTTGAGACGACAGGATATTCGGGAAACCTGGGGAAACACATCCTTCTTCAACTATCCAGTCTTTCAAAAACTCCATGCGCACTTGAAGGGCGCTTATTACCCTCCTTTAAAAAGTCGGATACAACTCTATGCCGAGTATCTCACAGGAGAGGATGATGTCCTTCGGGCTTCTGTGAGGGTGGTGTTTATCACTGGACGGAGAAAGCACGTACAGTCCTCGAGGCCACTTCAAGTGGAAGCCGATCGGTACAACGACATAATTCGGGAGGACTTTATTGACAGCTACATGAACCTTACCCTAAAATCTGTGTTGGCCCTGAAACACTTGAATAACAGATGCTCTAAAACCACCGCTTATGTGTTCAAGGCGGATGACGATACCTTCGTTAATGTTCCCAATGTTTTTCACATTTTACTTTGAGGCTCTGTGCCAGTTTACAAGACGGCCAAGAAAAACCCAATATGTTCTCAATCCCGACTAACGGCCACCAGCGGATTGATGTTCGGAAGAAAAAAAGAAAAAAAGAAAAGAACACAAAGTTCTACATGCCAGCCTATATCTTCCCAAACAGCACATTTCCCGCCTGCCTCTCCGGGGGAGGCTATCTAATGTCCATGGATGTCGTGCAGCGGTTGTATGTGGCTGCCATTCGTACCAAAATAGTCCATATGGAGGACGTATACGTCACAGGATCTGTGTCCAGCGGGCTCGGGTCATTCCCGCGCACAACTCACTCTTCCGCATTTTGCCCTCCAGAAACCTATGCACCTATAAGAATACCATTACTTTGCAGTTGCCACTTCGAACTACATAATAAAATGTCCTCTGAATCTCAAACATATAAATAAAGTTTAAGAGCTTCAATATACATATGTATATAAGCTTTATATTTAAGTCGTATGCTTTGATTTTGTGTTTTGTGTCTGTTGTATAACGCATGTACTTTTTTTGAAGTACCCCCAGTCATTTCTAAGAGCTTGTCCAATTTATAAAATTTTAAATTATGAAATTAAATTGTATCATTATACAATATTATACAATTAACAAGAAAGGAAGCAAACTTCGGCAAAGCCGAAGTTTGTATACCCTTGCACTTATTACAAATCGACCACATTTCGATTTCTATTCTGCAACTTTAAAACTGAGGGTGAAAAGTTCGTATAGGTTTATTCATTAATTAAGATATTATTAGAATTGGCCCTTTAAATAATTAAGTAATTTTTACTACAACAATTAAAGTAATTAATAAAAAATGTATTAATAAAATAGTAATACAATATGTTGGGAAATTATATAATTTATTTAAAGATAAATAATTTTCTAAAAAATATGTATTTTTATCAATAATTGATTCTATTTCGTTATATATTAAAAATAATGAAATAATCAGTCATATGGCAGCTATAAATTATTGTCGGCCGATCCCAGCCGTTCCGACTTACATATATACTGCCTGCAAAGGAAAGAAGAGTGTGTGCAAAGTTTCAATTCGATATCTTTAAAACTGAGAGACTAGTTCTCGTAGAAACAGACAGACGGACAGACAGACGGACAGACGGACATGCTTATATCAACTCAGGAGGTGATCCTGATCAAGAATAAATACACTTTATAGGGTCGGAGATGTCTCCTTCACTGAGTTGCACACTTTTCACCAAAATTATAATACCCTCTGCAAGGGTATAAAAGCAAACTACGGCAAAACAAAGTTAACATACCCTTAATATCCCACTAAAAACAATGAAGATATGTCGTTTTCGCGCTCCATTTTGCCATCGTTCCTTTTGGGAACTATAAGATATTGCTGTCCGACTTTGACAAAACTAAAAGCGTAAATCTCATATAGTAAATAAATACTATATCTCAAAGTAATATGTTGATGAATAGAAAAAAAAAAACAAAATACATTTATTTTCATTTTTAATTATTTTGATTTTCTTATGGGAGCTTTATGTTGTAGTAGCCCGATCCGGCTCGATTCGACGTACATATATACTGCAATAGAAAGACAACTTTTGGAAAAGTTTCAAGCAGATAGCTTTAAAACTGAGGGATCAGTTTAGGTAGAAAGGAACGGACAGACGGACTGGCGGACGGACGGACAGGCGGACGGCAGACGGACTAACGGACGGAGAGAGGCCTCTCCTTATGATGCTGATCAAGAATATATATGCTTATAGGGTCGAAAATGTCTGCTTCACTGCGTTGCAAACTTTTGAGATGTCTTTTGAATGAAATTATAATACCCTCTCCGAGAGTATAAAAAGTAAAACTAATAATTACTACAAATATACTATTAAGCTGTATTAACCCAAGTATTGGACGGAAATATATACATGCCCACATAAAATGCAAATATTTGTATACAATTGCATAAACATCTAAGCAAACTTGCTCGGACTGTCCTAAGAAAAATAATTGAACTCTATGATCTCTAGAACTTGAAGCGCGTATAAATAGAAGGTTGTTTCGATCTAGAGGTAGTTACAGTTCCAACCAAAGCAACATGCAGTTCTCTACTTTCCTGATGGCCATCTTGGTGGTTGCCACTCTGATGTTACTTAGCGCTCCTGCAACTGAGGCCACCTTCCTCCTCATCGCTTGCCTGCTGCAATCACCATTGTGCCCATGGGTCACCACAGCGACTACTGCCACCACCAAAACATAAATAATCAGTCTATTGATGATTTAGCTCACTCTGATACGATTCCCCAGACGGTACATGTTTAAACACTAAATAAAATCATTTTTCTGTTGCATTATATTATTATACCCTTGCAGAGGGTATTACAATTTTTGTCAAAAGTGTGCAACGCGGTGAAGGAGACATCTCCGACCCTATAAAGTATATATATTCTTGATCAGGATCACCTCCTGAGTTGATATAAGCATGTCCGTCTGTCCGTCTGTCTGTCCGTCTGTCTGTTTCTAGGCGAACTAGTCTCTCAGTTTTAAAGATATCGAATTGCACACACCCTTCTTTCCTTTGAACGCAGTATATAAGTCGGAACGGCCGGGATCGGCCGTCTATATCCTATAGCTCCCATATAACTGAACGATAGGAAATGCCATACCTTTGGTGTTTGTAAAGTTAGGAAATTGGGATTTTCCATGGGTTTTGTATTTGGCCAATCAATTCGACCTACCAAGTTTCATAAGGATCGGCCGACTATATCCTAACGATAGGATGTACCATAACTTTGGTGTTTTTAAAGTTAGGAAGTCGGGATTTTCTATGGGTTTTATGTTCGGCCAATCAATCCGACCTACCTACCTATTTTATAGAGATCGGCCGACTATATCCTATAGCTGCCATATAACTGAACGATTGAAAATGCCATAACTTTGGTGTTTGGAAGTTGGGATTTTTATGATTTTTATTATTTACAGAATATTCTGCAAGGGTATATCAACTTCGGCTCCGCCCGAAGTTAGCTTTCCTTTCTTGTTTTAATTTTTCTCCGTGCTGAAGTTATTTGATTATACAGCTTGTGCAGTTTTTAATAAGGGGCTAGTTTGCGTAGAACGGGACAGACGGACGGACGGACAAACGGACACGGCTGAATAGACTCGCCTGGTGCCTCTCATCAAGAATATACACACTTTATAGGGTCTACAAATTTTCGTCTCTCATTATACCCGTTACTCGTAGAGTAAAAGGGTATATTGTATTCGTGCAAAAGTATGTAACAGGTAGAAGGAAGCGTTTCCGACCCTATAAAGTATATATATTCTTGATCAGGGTCACTAGCCGAGTCGATATAGCCATGTCCGTCTGTCCGTCTGTCCGTCTGTCCGTCTGTCCGTCTGTCCGTCTGTCTGTCTGTCCGTATGAACGCTGAGATCTCGGAAACTATAAAAGCTAGAAGATTGGCATTTTGCATGCAGATTCTAGGAGTTCCTACGCAGCGCAAGTTTGTTTCAAAAAGGTGCCACGCCCCCTTTAACGCCCACAATCGCTTATATACGATTTTATTTAAATATAAATTTAAATATTTCGGAAAAGTAAAAATGCAGTTTTATTGTGTTTATCAATACCTATCGAAATGTAGAAGAAATTTTTCAAATCGGACCATTCGTTAAAAAGTTATGCGTGATCAAAGTTTCTATCTCCATCTCCCTCGCACTCCCTTTACCTGAGTAACGGGTATCTGATAGTCGGGGCACCCGACTATAGCGTTCTCTCTTGTTTTTGACTGAAATTAGAATACGATCTGCGATAGCATAAACATAGTCGACATACACTCATACCAAAATTAACCCGATCTGCAATAGCATAAACATAGTCGACATACACTCATACCAAAATTAACCCTAAAAACAAGAAATTCGCCTTATTTTTGTCTTCAAATGCATCGCACCTTAAATTTTAGGGTAAATTTTTCTAAAATTAAGGGCGTTCTTTTCTAAAATCTAAGGCACTAAAAACAAGAAAAACTTTTCTAAAAAAAAAACTTTTCTAAAAAATAGAACAATATTTCTTAAAAGTAGGGCATCTAACCATAAATTTTAGGGTATTTTTTCTAAAAAATAGTACAAATGTGCCTACATTCCATCATGATGTAATTTTTCATTCAAGATTTATTTTTTTATGTATGTGTGTGCATACACTTTTCATTTAGAAAAGTCACAAAGTTTACATTAGTATTGCACTATTGAAATGCCAATATCGATTTCAACTGTAATTCTGTGGGGAAAAAGAGAGAGAAATTAGTACAATTATGATTTATTTCAGTTCTTTTACAAGTAAAATCCGATAAGTATCTTTTATCTTTTATCTGAAAAAAAAATTATTTTATTCGTCCGGCTGTGGGATTCGAACCCAGGTCTCCCGCGCGTGAGTTCAAAGACATTAAATGGAGCCTCGGTCGCGCACGGAGAACGCACGGCAAACCAAAGACTATATGATGGGACGTTTGCGAAGAATATTAGTTTTAAAAAGTTTTTAGAACTCGTTAAGTCGCAACTGTGAAAGTCGAAATATTTAAAATAAATTTTCTAAAATGATATTTCATATTTCAAAAAATATTTAAATTACTTTTCAATAAAGGGTAAAACCTTTAGTCGTTCTAAGCATTACTTCCCATCTGTGTTTATACACAAGTAAAAAAAAAGAAAAAAAGAAAGATGTCGGCCGCTGAAATTGAACTTGCGGTGCTTAGATTTCTGGTCAGAAATTCTAACCCCTAGGCTACTCGGACAGGGTTTGAACAATTTTATGGTCATTTTAGAAAATGTTTCCTACATTATAGAAAATATTTCTATATTTTGGGATTATTTTTTTTTTTATTTTTTTTTTTTAGAAAATATTTCTATGTTTAAGAAAATATTTCTTTATTTAAGAAAGCGTTTTTCCCGCAACCTCTTCGAAGGCTGAAGAGATTACACCCCAGTGACCTCGCTTCCCGGGTCATCCAGTAATACATAAAAAAATTTTGTATATGTTGTAAATAATTGTAAATAATTGTATTTAGTTTAAATAGTATAATATATACTATATATGTATATATATCCTCATACGCCCGGTTAGGTTCAAATGGCATTGAACGATTTCGACGGAAATAAATATTTAAAAAAAAAAAAAGAAAGCGTTTCCATTTTTTAGGGTTATCGAATTTTAGGGTTAATTTGAGAAAATTTTTCTATTCTTTAAGGTAAATAATTTTTTAGGGCAGAATTCTTAATTTTAAGAAAAAAAATTCTAAAAACAAGTACCATTTTTACTAAAATATAGACATTCTTTCTTGGATTTAAGGCGAGTTTAGTTTATGGCGACAATTTCTACATTTGAGAAACACTTTCTTGATTCTTTCTTGTTTTGAGAAAGAAAATTCCTTAAAAATAGAAATCTTTTCTTGGATTTAGAAAAAATAAAGTTTTAAGGCGAATTTCTAAAATTTAGGGTTAATTTTGCTATGAGTGCAGCCTTAAGAAATGTGTGATTTTAATGATTTGTTGATTATACTGGATTTTGTGTTTTGGGTCTGATGTAAAACATATGATCTTTTTTCAGAGTACCACCCGTGATTTTCTAGAGCTCGTCCAATTTGTAACATTTTAAATGAGGAAATGAAAGTATATCAAATAAAATTTTTTTCTTATAATACAATTATTAACAGGAAAGGAAGCATAATTTGGCAAGCCGAATTTTAAATACCCTTGCAGTTATTGCAAAACGGACGGACGGACGAAAAGACGGACATGTCTAGATCGACACTCCTGGTGATGCTGATCAAGAAAATACATACTTTATAGGGTCAAAAATGTCTCCTTCACTGTGTTGCACACTTTTGACTGAAATTATATAATATTACCATCTGCAGGGGTATAAATACTAGCTGTAGTAGCCCAAGCTAATTGACTAACTTTCCCCTGGTTAATGCACGGAAATATTTAGATGCTACATGTAGTTACAGTTCCAACCAAAGCAACATGCAGTTCTCTACTTTCCTGATGGCCATCTTGGTGATTGCCACTCTGATGTTGTTTAGCGCTCCTGCAACTGAGGCCACTTCCTCCTCATCGCTTGCTTGCTGCGGTCACCATTGTGCCCATGGGTCACTACAGCTACCACTGCCAGCACCTAATACAAAATAATGGGATCTGCTGACGATTTAGCTCTCATTTGATACGATTCTTAAAATATTTCTACACTAAATAAAATTTTCTTTCTGTTGCCTTATATTATTGCAATTTTAACTTAGCAAGTCAATCCAGGAACTTAAAAATTATTAAATTAGGGCCAACTATGTTAGAAAACGGAACTAGAGTACATTTTTTTGTAGTGTATTTTCTTCAAAAATATCATTAGCATTCACAATTCTTCGTTCACATTTGAAATGCAATTACTGCACTAGTTAGCTAAGACTATGTTCAATTCCATTGGTAGTTTTTACATTACTGATATTTTACAGGGTGCATATGGCCAATTTGGCGACTCATTGAATGCGATTGGTGACGGTGGACTGTTGGACGTAGCTGGCCAACCATTCTCCCACCTGGGCCTTGTTTACCGTTAGCCATTTGATGTTAGCCTTCACCGTTTCCAGTGCCTGTTGGCGGGCCGCAGTTCCGGCTCCCGCCTCGGGATACTTGGTGAAGAACTGCTGCATCTCCTCTAGCTTCGTCTGCGTGGAGAATCGAGCAGTGATTGTGGGGATCAGTCGACCCAAGGTACGCTCATTGATGCCGAACCGCTCCACCAGCTGCTCCCAGTTCTGGCGCACATAGTCCCACACCAAGCTCTGACCCACCGGATTGGTGGAGATATAACCCAAGAGCGTAAAGTAGTCCTGACGGCGCACATTGCTCTCGTCCCAGGCCCAGTTGATGTACCGCTGCAGTAGCCACGGCACCTGCACGGCGGCCAAGCAGTTCATCAGCTTTAGCTTCTCCTGGGCATCGGTCTCGTCCAGGTACAGCTTCCACACCTGATCCCAGGCAGCCTCCGTGTTCACCTGCTGCAGACCATAATAGTAGACCACGTCCCGGATATCCGGACTGGGTCGGATTTCGGGACTGGCCAGCCACTGGTTGAATAGCGTGACAGCCTGCTGCAAGGAGCTCTCGTGACCCAAACTGCAAGCGGAACTCAGCACCTTGATGCGGAGGCGACTGTAAAAGATTGAAAATTTTAATTTAAGTTAATTAAGGGAGGCTTCGATTTACTTTATATAGCTGACAGTTTGGAATGCATTTTGATAAAAACTTTTACAATTAAATAATCTTATTAAAACGTTGATTTATGAGAATATCTTCTTAAATGTTTAAAGGAATATAGTTTTTTACGAAACTTTGTGCAAGTATAACATCACTACTGCAATAATGTTTGGATCAAACTATTTATTGTTTTATAGAAATTTGTTGAGTCTAACAAGGAAACCATTCTGCGAATCGTCGTGATATTTCAAATGTAAAATTGACTTACTTTTCCAGATGATCGGTGCCGACAGTAAAGGTGACGCTCTCGACAATGGGCGTAAGCAGCTTGCGGGCGTAAGTTGTGAAGTTGCTGTACAGATCCGTGTAGTAGACGCGATTCCTTAGAGTTGACAGGGAGGCGGTGCCCACGCTCCAGGGCACGTAATCCTGCTCGGTCTCCAAGTAAGTGCTCAGATCCAGTGCCACGGCGTAACTCAGCTGTCCGGCAGCGGCCAAGGTATTGGCATCGTTCAGCAAATGAGCACGATCGGCGGTGCTGAAGGTTTCCCGGGAAGCCTTGATCGCAGTGCTCAGCGATGCCCACTGCTCGGCAGCATAGTTCACTCGGTAGTATCCCACCTGATCCTTGTTGAACTTGATCCAGCTGGCTTCGCTCGGGAGCGTGATGCTGGCCTCGTTATCGTTGTGGTTGAAGATCGTGGACTGGACTTCGCTGTTAACGCTGCTCGTGTAAGTGATGGGAATCGACCAACGATAGCTGTTGAAAGAGGGATCGCTTAAGTACAACGTAACAAAGGACATGTCTCTTTCTTAGCATAATTTGTTTTGTTTTTGCTAGTTATGGGCTTTTCTTTATATCGTATATATACTTGCTTATAAAAATAGACTTACTTGAATGACGATGGTTCAGCTTCAGCTGCGTAATCATCCTCATTGGCTAGAAAACGTTTTTGGGTGAGCTTGTAAGTATTGCCACTTTTCTCCACCTCCACAACTGGGAGACCCATTTGCTCAGTCCAGGTTTGCATGATCTGTCTGCAAGTTACAAAAAAAAAAATGGAAGATAAGATGCGGCATCTTTGGAAGAGGTACACGATACTTACTTCACGTCAAAGTCGAGTCCCTCCTCCTCCTCGACGGCGGTAAGGTAATCCTCAGTGGTGGCAGTGCCGTAGATATGACGGATCAAGTAGCGAGTGGTGGCGTTCTTCAGCTTGGGCTCGCCCACCAGATTCTCCAGCATGCGAACCAAGGCGGCTCCCTTGGAGTATGTGATGGTATCAAAGTATTCCGTGATCTCCGCAGGGCTCTCAATTGACTTGACAATGGGGTGAGAGGCCAAAGTAGCGTCGATGGTCAGCACGGGATGCAGTTCTTCAATCACAAACTGATTGTCCATGTCCCAGTCTGGGTGCATTTGCTTCACGCCCTTGTACTCCACAAAGGAGGCGAATCCCTCGTTCAGCCACAGATCGCTCCACCAATTCATGGTCACCAGGTTGCCGAACCACTGATGGGCCAACTCATGCGCCACCACGACGGCCACGCGCTGCTTATTGACACTAGAACTGGTGGATTCGTCATAGAGGAGTGCAGTCTCCCGGAAGGTGACCAATCCCCAGTTTTCCATGGCACCAGATACAAAATCAGGTATGGCAACCATGTCCAGTTTGGACAGCGGGTAAGAGGTGTTGAAGTAGTTGATATAGTAGGCGGTCACTCCTGCTCCAGTCTCTAGTGCGTACTGGGTTTTCTCGACCTGCGCAGGTGGGGCATAAACCCTTAGTTCAATGCTCGTTCCCTCTACGGTGGTTGTTTTGTACGCAAAATCCGACACCACAAAGGCGGCCAGGTACGTGCTCATGGGTAGAGTCTCTTCAAATGTCACCTCGGTGAGATCGCCATTGACGTACTCACTGGCCACCGGCGTGTTGGACAGTACGTGGTACTCATCGCCACTGGGACGAGCCACCGTGATGGTGAACTGAGCCTTCATGGCGGGCTCATCGAAGCAGGGGAAGGCCAAGCGGGCGTAGGTGGGTTCGAACTTAGTGGTCACAATCGATCTGGAAGGATAGTAATGGGTAATGTTAGTGGTGTTCATTGATATGGGATTCAACATGATACCAATCGATACAGTTTTAGATAAAGTTTAAAAAATAGAACAATTATTGTTTTCTTATTCCAACTCGGTGTTTGTGTATTACATTTTCTATTATAAGATGGGGTTGTTTATGTAAAACCAAATTTGCAGAACAAATACACAGTTTTATAACCCATTTTTAATTTATAACTATTTCGACGTAATAATACTTTAAGTAAGAACATAGATATTTAGTTAAAATGTTTTACATTATTTTAAATAAAACCCCCTTCGAAAGCTTAACCAAAAAATATATAGTATGGTAAATTTTCCCAAATGTAGGATGTTCAACTCTTTCATGATATGACAGTATTTTCAGTGTATTAAAAATTGCAGTTATGTAGTAGAGATGCATATTATAACACTATAAGAATTAAAAGACCTAAAAGTACCTTTTAAGTTGGAAAACATTAAGCGTGTTAGATTTTTAAATAATGAGAGTGAATATCTGGTTTTAAGTGACGTTGTAAAAACGGAACAGTATCACTAGGTTAGTAAGGTGCATTCTGGGGGTTTTGGTAGGTTAGTAGCCTGGCTACCTGGAGCGGTTCTTCAGCTTGTCCACGTAGGAGCTCTGGTACATCCCCGTAATCCGATCTGTTAGGGATCCATTGAAGTTCAGGCGCAGCGAGTAGTTGCCGACCTCCAGGGGCTGCTCGAACTCTGTGACCCAGTACTCGAACTCCGGATGGGCGAAGGTCAGCGAGGGGGTGATCTCCTTGAGCGGAGATCCCGATTCGTCCAGGTGCTGCAC
This sequence comes from Drosophila fuyamai, assembly GCA_018153365.1. NCBI lineage: Eukaryota > Metazoa > Arthropoda > Insecta > Diptera > Drosophilidae > Drosophila > Drosophila fuyamai. The sequence continues at coordinate 3,958,337 of JAECXW010000116.1, read as the reverse complement.
TGCCACAGTGCTCACATTCAGCTGCTTCACATGCACCGGAATGAAGGCGATGGGCTCCAGGACCTGCAAGCTGATGCTAATGTTGCCGGAGTAGTTCTTCCGGTCGAGATCGGGTCGCAGGTGCAGGCGGTACTTGCTCGGCTTTATCTGCTTGGGCAGCCGGAATCCCAGTTTTTGGAGCACCTTGCTCGCGGCTTTGATGGCGGGCGCCAAGGTAGCCATAACACTCAATTTTCTGCTGGCGGGCACTTGCGTGGTGTGAACGCGGTTATCTGGGTTTAATATGCGGTTTAATTATCAGTTATTAGTCTTTGGGCTCTCAAATCATTAAGTACTTTTAATCTTCTAGCAGTCTCATAAAAAACTAAGAACAATGTGGCAGCATTACTCAAATATGCATTGTAATGCTAAAAACTCCTATTAATATACTAAAAATGGTGAAGAACTTGGATTGTTTCAATTGGTATTATTTACCGCAGAGTATACGCGCCAAATTCAAACATGATTTCCAATAACTCATGAATTTTCTTTTTATTTCGTTTTTTTAGTGTCTGATAATTAAGGAAAAGGTGTACATGATTTCAAAAATATTTCATGAGTGTTTAATTAAAATTTAAAACTGAATAGGTACAGTGAACGCTCAAAATCTAATCTAAAATATTTTATATTTTCCCTTGGAAATACTTCAAAATTTAATTAAAAATGGAAAAGTCGTCCCAATCTTCTAGCTTTAAATGCACAAATTCTTTCAAAGTTTAAATAAGCTATGTCCGTTTTACTTAGAACATATGGAGATTATATATCTTTACACAATTAAAAAAAAACAAAAGTCTCCAAAATTCGAAGTTCGTCTGTAGTATAAGTTTGCAGATAAAGGATAATATGCTATTATTTCCTACATATTATTTGTTAATCCATTCAAAAATTCACATAATCGAGTGCTTAAATCTTTGAGAGTGCACAATATAAAGTTAATTGTAAATAAAGCTATGTAACTGTCTGTTCTTTCTCCTTCTTTGTACATCGTTTTTGCTAAAATAAAAAGACCGCAGAACTGATTTTTAGCTCACTGGTCAAGACGAACCTGAGAGAACGCTCAGAATGGGCTTTGTGGAGAGCAACTGATCCCGGTCAACGAACACGGTGCGGATGGTGGAGTTCAGGGCCCACTGGGAGGCGTTCGAGGGCTGCTGCCTCTGGTGCTCCTCGGCTATGTTCTTGCCCACGTAGACGAGGGCGCCCAACAGGAAGCCGCAGAGGACCAGCAGGAAGATGCAGAAGGCCGCCAGGGTCAGGATCGTGTTGCTGGGGGCCTTGTGCGGCCGGTTGGTGTCCTTGATCCGGTGGTTATCGTCTGTGGAGAGACTGCTGCGCGGGCGGACGTTTTTCGCTGCATACATGCTGACTTTTGCTTTCGTTCCACCTTCTTTTTGTTTGACTTTTTTCTCAATTTTTTGCTTAAACTATTTACACTGGTTTTTGGGTGCTGTATGACTCGTCGTTCTACAACAGTAAATCACCGGGAAAGATTATTAAAGGTTCTTTTTTTTAATGTCACTGCCGCGATCAGTTAGCTCCACTTTAACTGTAGTTTTATCACGAACTGAGGCTGCCCCAAAATGCCACAACTTCATCCAATCTATTGTGTCATCGGCGAGGTAATTCGAGAGCTTCATAAAAAGCCGCGTACTGAATTACATGCGTCGCCGCCGCCGCTGCCATCATCAGTTTTTATAATCTCCGAGCTGCTTATAAACAAGCCCGGGTTTATTTGCACGGCCTTTATGGTGCGGAGGTGCCAGGTAAGAAGGCGGGGCAGCTCAGCTTCCGTCACATTTCACATTTCACTCCATCTCCAAGTGGAGATTGCCTCAATTTTGTCTCGCTGCAGATCGATCAGATGCCTGTAATTTTTGTCCCCCAATGCCCCCGCCAACGGTCACGTAATGAAGTTGGTCATTTCGTGAAATTGTTACTGCAAATACTCGAAGTCATTTTTTAGTTTAGTTGCTGGTTGGTGTTGGAACTGGGCTAGCCAACCGCAAGAGTTGCAATTCGAATCCCCGGGCTTGTTGCAATGATACGGCCACCACAGACCACTTTCTACAGAGGCGTCTTTACACGGCAATATGCGATATCCAATGAATCACATAATATTGATTTTTAAAGTTGATAAGCTCACTAACTTCATATAGATAATAAAAAATAATATTTTCTGAAGTCGTCTATTCTAAGAGGTGGTAGCATATAATTCAGGAGATTAACATTTTGAGATGAATAATAGATTGTCAATATTATTAGTATATTAAAAGCTAAGATCATGTCGACGTCATATTTTTTTCCCGTGTACGATTGATTGACGGATCACAAAAGGTTGTTGGCTTTTTGCCTGTCAATTTACCGGGCAGATATACGACTTTGTTGCACAAATCTGCGGAGTTTGTGCGATGGGAAGAAACTGCAGATGCCATTATTAGCAATGGAAATGAATTGAATTGGCCGCAGAGCCGTGATGCACGGCTTGTGCCTGGACAATTATGTCAGGATATAGGAGTACCCGTAGCAAAGCATATATTATAGGAGAACAATATGAGATGCAGCTGCAATATCACACGGAACTTCGCATACACCCGAACCCTATTCACTTTAAATTGTGCGAAATGAGGAATTCGAGACTGCAGAATATGCTAATTTTTTCCACAGCCGCCGGGCAATTGTCTCTGATACCCAAAGCATCACCCCCTCGAATCTTCCGCGGATGATGTAATGCTGACTCAATTAGGGAGCGCACATCGCACAAAGCCACCGCACATCGCCGGCAACGAAATTGCATGACTACCACCTTATGAGCGGCTGAAAAAAAACAGCCAGAAGATCTGCAGACAATGGCAGCTGGTAGGTCGGGTCTAGAGTACGTATATATGTACATATCGCCGATTTCAAAGAGGCTATCGGACACACCCCATTGCACAAACGTGGATGTCTTCGCATTCTGGGGCCGATGAAGCGATGATCGCGGGGGCACAAGCCAGAAACATAACAGTTCTCATGCTTCGCTAATGAGTCGAATAAATTTCACTTCTCTTTGAAGATCGAGTCGAACGCACACAGAAAAAATTCAGATGGAAGTTGGAAGAACAGTAAGACTTTGAATGGGCAAAACAATTACACTGTTATTAACCAATTTATTAATAGGTATTTGATTTTGTAAAAATGGTATGCATTTTTCTTAATGTAAAACCAAAATAGCTTATCCCTCTAGCATCTTAAGCCAAATAATTGTAATTGGTTAATGTTAATTCGAGGTCGGTAATAAGTATTGAAATTTTTTAATTAATCAAAACACTGATTGTTTTATAATTATAAAAATTTCGAAGAAATAATTTAAAAATTTATTTCTATCTTGAACAATGTTATTATTTTTTCACTGCATTATATTATTTTGTTTACTTCAGAGCAGCATTGCAGTCGGTGCTCAAAATTTGAAATTTATAGATTTAAATTGAAACACGTTCTTCAGGCTTTTTAAGGTCATAACTTTCACGAAACACCGAGTAATAGCCGCAAAAATGCAAATAGTATACGTGACAAGTGCGCCCCAGAAACACCCAAAACACAAAATAAAACCCAGAGTTGTAAGAAATACAACCCATAACACCCGCGATGGGATGACACTTGACAAAGGTCGGCTATACGTGCCTGAAATTTACGATATTCACAAAGAAAAAATTAAAATAAAAACAATAACAAAAGGGGCAAATAGGTGGACAAAGAAATGATTGCCACAATTTGCATGTTTGGGGTTAACGGAACGCGAAATAAATTTACTATCAATCAAAGAGTTGCATCACTGATTACAAAGGTTGGCTATAAAATTGGAATAGGAAACTTCAGCCTTGACAAATTTATTTGAATACAGTTAAATGAGGTCTTTAAGAGTTCAAAATAAATAAAACATTTTAACTCCGTCAATTAAAAAATTAATTTTAAATGGGCGGCCCAGACCCAGAAAATAATTATTAATAAAGTAAACACAAGTCAACATAAAATTGGATAGCTCGGCTATAAGTGCATACAAGAAGAAATTAAGGCTTAGTTTTCAGGAAATCGGTCCAAATTAAGAACAGACAATAAAAGTGGTTCTTACAGTCAAACCTGTTAAGCAATTCACTTCAATTAAAAACTTGTCAATTAATAAGTAAAATACAACTAAAAATAGAAACTCAATGAAAGGAATCGCAGACATTATAAGCTAATACAATTTATTTAAAAGAGCGTCGAACTCTAAAGCGTCGAATTGTTTAATTTACACCCCACAAAAGGTGTCAAAAACCTTATCAATTCCGCCAACAGCAATTAATTAACATTATTAGCATACAAATCCAATTAAAAACCTTGCACTTTCGAAGGTTCTTTCCCACACTTGAGCGAAATTTCTATTTCGCCCAAGAAGAACAAAAAAGAAATCAGTGTCAATGAAAATGAAAAAAGGTTTGACCACTGAGCTGTTTGAACTTCCAAGAACAAAACAAAACAAGAGAGAACGCTATAGTCGAGTGCCTCGACTATTAGATACCCGTTACTCAGCTAAACAACTTAATATAAATATGCCCTCTTGTATGTTTTTCGCCGCTCGAGTTAGCTCCCGATTTTTATGTTAAAATCTGTACCCAGGGAACACCTCCAATTTGGCTAACTTGATTTGATTTGCATAGTTCTTGGGATATAGTTCGGTATTGACAAATGAAAGCCATCGCAATTTCCTTTAATAGAAATCCTTATCGAGAATTAACGTTGACTCTGTTGAGCACCTTGGCCAGCTGTTCCAAAGTCATCCGTTAGATGGCGCTATTGTATACGCCATGAAAGGCGGAAATGTAGGCGCTAGCCAGGCTTAAGTGTTTAATGGGTTTTTGGGCGTTAGAGTGGGCGTGGCAAACTTTTATTTGGCCAATCGATAGGTATTGACGAAACAAATACATATCAAAAAAAATTTTCATAATAGCATCTAAACTGTAGCCACAGCTTGTGGCTTGTGGGCGTCAGAGGGGGCGTGGCACCATTTTGAAACAAACTTGCGCTGCGTAGGAACTCCTAAAATCTACATGCAAAATGCCAATCTTCTAGCTGTTATAGTTTCCGAGATCTCAGCGTTCATACGGACAGACAGACGGACAGACGGACAGACGGACAGACGGACAGACGGACATGGCTAGATCGACTCGGCTAGTGATCCTGAACAAGAATATATATACTTTATATGGTCGGAAACGCTTCCTTCTACCTGTTACATACTTTTGCACGAATATAGTATACCCTTTTACTCTACGAGTAACGGGTATAATGAGAAAACACAGGGAGAAACGGTGAGGGGAAAATTACTACGACAACAAGTTGCTTGGTAGTCAATGATGTCGACCCATTTCGTTTCGACTTTTGGAAGAAAGTATTTTCTCAGCGGCCATTGAGTATCCGCCGCATTGGAGATGTAAACACGACGCATTTCTTGTCCGACAGCCACTTGTACACAGCAAAAAAAAAGCCCACAATGTCAATTGCTAATTTTTTATATACAATTTGTAGTCTGTATACTAATCTAATATTGCGGATGAGTTGAAAACAGAGACTAATCATATATAGATTATTCAAGTACAATAAAGTACATTCAAGAACACTAAACAAACAGTACATTAAAGCTAATGATAAAAATGACTGATTTAATTAAAAAAGGCAGGGGAATATGAACAGCCTCTTAAATAAAATTAAAAATATATCAAAATAAAGATTTAATTTATTCGCTTATTTAAATTAATTTTGAGATCTTAGTTATCAGCTTGATAAATCATATATTTTCATGAAAATAATTAAGATTGCAAATTATGTAATGCAAATATCACAGAGAAAAGGTATATACAAAAACACGAAAATAAACTTTAATAAGTTTAAAAGATCACTCAGATATTTTGAAATGTAAATGTATTTTGAAAGGCAAGCCACACCCTCTAGATCTTTTGCCAAGAAAATGTTTTCCCAATTGTTTTCCCAGTGCAGCGGCAGTGGCCGATTTAAGGCCAAGAACTTGCGCGGCAAGTGAACTATGTATGCATTTGGCTCCAAGCCTGTTTGCAGCGGGCCAAGTGGTGGGGAAAGGGGAGGAAAGGGGGAGCGGTGCAACCTGTTTGATTCGGCCATGTGGAGCTCTCTTGGCCAGCTTGTGATGGCTCGTGGTTTATCGGACTGCCTGCTGAAAGTCAAAGTTGGCATAGAATCCGGTGGTCGTTCGCATTTCAGCAAATATTAAAATTAGTAATCGCATCAATGCGTCCAATTAAAACTCGAATCTCGATCGCATAACTGAAAGTGTGACAATGGAGCTTTCGGAGCGGACTCAACGGTATCTGATTGATCTGGGGCACTTATTATCTATTATTCTTGTAGCATTTCGCACTATGCCTTTTACTTGATTTACAGTTGCAATCACAGCTTTTAGTGTCACGTTTTGTCTACGAATGGCATTAATTGTCACTTTGCCGGGTCCGAGAAAGATTCTCTAAGCTAATTTGATAACGGCAATTGGCGGACAGATATCATTCTTGATTCAAATCGTAAGCGGGCACACAAAAAGCCGGGAAGAACGGAGGAGGGGGATTGAGAATCGTACTGCGGAAAACTGAGATCGTATTTCAAGACGCGAGCCGCTTTTCTGCGACCGTCGCGCTCGGCTTTGAACTTCCAACTGAAGCGCGGCTCGAAAGCGGCCACGATCTTTGAGCTTCGCCGGAAAGCTCGCTCAACAGCTGGGACCGGCTTTTGCATGGCCCCAAACAAGCGGTAAACTCCAACATTGGGGGTATTCTAACTTGTGCTGGGCATCGCATGATAAGCACATAGACACGGTCAACGTAATAGCAGTTAACTATGATATTCTGATCTAAGAAAATTGTTAAAATATGCCAGTGAGCGATTAACATTTAATTATTGATAACTAATTCGATAAATTTCGTTTTAACTCTGACTAATAAAGGGAAATAAATTTAAATTGAATCAACATATACATATGTATATACCTCTAAGACAGATTAAAGTCTGGACAAATCTGTACAAATTAAAATCTGGACAAAGGGGATTTAAACATCTTTTAAAAATAAGCTTATATTAGTAATCAAATAAGGTTGGTATAAACTTATTATTTCATTTAAGCTCAGTTCTGTATGTTTTTACAGAACAAAGGCGCTTCTTGGTTCAAAAAATAAGATGTAATACTTAATAAAAATTTTTATCTCTAAAAAATATAGTAAGGCTACTTACTTTTCGACACCTTCGGCGTTTGTGTAGTTGCTGATGTAGGCGCCCGTTAGACTGCTCAGACTGTAATCGAAACTGGCGGATAAAGTGTAGGCCTTGCTCAAACTCAGAACCTCCCTGAGCTCAATCAAGATCAGCTCACGGGCAGCATCCAGGGTAACGTTGTTGATGGCTATGCGCATGCGCGCCATCATGTGCAGGATGCTGATGCTGTGCACATTGATATCCTTGGCGTGCAGGACGATCAGGTTGGTGACGGTCTCCACCTGGAATTGGATGGAGACGGTTCCCTCACAGGCACCGGTGCTCAGATCAGGCTGGATATACAGCTTGTACTTGATTGGCTTAATCTCCGTGGGCAGGCGCCATTCGATCTGCGGGTGTTGTAAAGATTATTCAATATCCACACCATCGATAATATACTGTGGCCCTATAAAGTGAGCAATGTTATGATAAGGTGGCGATAGGCAATGGCGAAGTTGTGGTCACGTCGTAAACAAAGTGGACTTCGTTGCAACATTTAAGGGGGAATAAAGTGGGGTGGGCATTGTGAAATTAAGTTACCTATGTATATGTACGTTTTAATATTAATGGAAAAGCAAGTTGTAGAACTACCGTTTCTGCATTATATTTCCTTTATTATCCTGATGTCATTATTGAAAACATAGTATATCTTAAAATAAAATGAAAAAGCCCTCATTTCTGTTGTCTATCTATTAGAAAGGGTATTAAACAAGTGGCTTTGAATGTAGTCCTCCAGCACATCCAACTTCCTTTTGGCTTCGTCCAACTCTATCCACAAATTATCCCTGTGAACGACCACAATTACGAGGGCAACGATCAGACATGTGGACAGCAGGCCAAAGAATATAGCCACACGTACCGCAGTGACGAAGTCTTTGAAAATATACATATCTCAAGTTCTTGCTGGCAAACTGCCTTCAAATAAAATAAATACCCTTTATTCTCTCCTTCTTGTTGCCCATTTTTGTGACTGTTAACTCTGTGTTGGCCGCAATTAAACTAACTAAAACGGCAGAATTAGCCAAGTTCTGGCGGAACAAAATTTCTTATTATGATAAAAAGAAAAAACCGTTTACCGGGCGATAAGCACTTGAAATGACCAATGTTAATTTGATAAATTTTAAATTAGTGGCCCTGCCGACTTTATGACCACCACTGACCAGTTGGGAAATTTTTCCTATCCGACGTGGGGGTTTTCTGAAGCTTCTGCTTGATATATAGCAGTAAAGTAAACTAAACTTTTATGGCAGAAATTTAAAAATATCTTGAGAAATACCCTTGAATAATGTTCCATTGTTGTTGCATATATAGTGAAAAATAAGAATAGGATGAATTGAACTTATATTCCACTTACCTTTTCAGGATCAGGTAGTCCTGTGGGCAGGGTGGGGTAGATGGGATTAACACTGGAGGAAGTAGTGGTGCTACTACTTGGATCTGTGACACCGCCATCGCTGGTACTGCCAGTTGGAGTTGTGATGCCAGGACTTGCAGTTGTCGTGGTCGTCGTCGTTGAGGTGGAAGTAGTGTCTGCTACCAGGGCGTCGATCTTATCGAGGGCGTCCTGCAGATCGTTCTCCAGATCCGCGTTCTGGACGGCCAGGACAATGGTGGCAACGCAAAATGCCGTGGAGGCCAGACCCAAAAATATGGCCACCGACTTGGCCGTCACAACTGCAATTTACTCGTTTTAGTTTCAGTTCCTTCGGACTCCTTTATATCAAACTCACAGGCAAACATTTTCTAGGGATATTCTTTCCTCACGAAGAACTCTCGACTGCTTCCACTAGGCTGGACGCCAAACTGGAAACTGAATGCAAGTCGCGAATCTGACCCTATAATTTGGACTTAATAAACCTGACCAGATTGCTGGCCGATATCTAGACTATATACTATATAGCTTCGTGACCAGATAAATTCGGTTTATGTTAGACCATAAGCTTGTGGTCTTGTACCTTTATGTTTACAACAAGGCCATATATCGTGTTTTATGACTGGACAGTCTCGGGATAATTACGCACGGTCATGATTCCATTCTGACCATATACTCGTAACCCCTATCTACGGCATTTCATGGGGTACCATGGAAATCGCCATTCGCCCAGATAAAATGAAAAGTATGGTGGTTTATTTATGGTTTGATTTTGGAATTTCATTTTATTGAACTCAAACGGAAATTTCGCTGGTTTCTTATGCAATTCTAATAAGTGGTTAATTGGCTTGTTTTTTAATATGGTACATATAGTTTACAATTGGTTTTTCTTGGTCAGCGGCGAGGCCGTTCCACTTAGCCAGTCGCTGATGTCAGCACGGTTTCTGGCCAGCCACTCGATGTTGTACTTGATAGTTTCCACGGCCTCCAACCGGGAATTGGCCCCGGCTCCGGATTCCGGGTACTTCTCGAAGAAATGCTGCACCTCCTCCAGCTTGATAGAGCTCCTGAAGTTGGCCGTGATCTGGGCGATAAGTCGGCCTAGGTTGCGGTTGTTTAGGCCAAATCGGGCGGTGAGCTGTGGCCAGTGCTCGCGGTAGGAATCCCAAACGACAGGTTCACCCACGGGATTGGCGGCAATGTACTGCACACAGGTGAAGTAGTCCTGGGAGCGGACAATGCTCTCATCGCTAGCCTTGGCCAGGAAGTTGAAGAGCAGCTGGCTGTTCTCAACGCCAGACAGTCCGTACATCAGTTTCAACTTCTCGCTGGCATCGTCTTCGTCCACGAAGAGTTGGAACAACTGCTCCCAATTCGACTGGCTGGTGGACTGCTTCATTCCATAGTAGTAGACAATCTCGCGAAGATCGGGGGCAGGTCGGCTGGTCGGGTTCTGGAGGAAGGCGTTGAAGCGCTGGGCAGCCTGCTCCAAGCAATCCGACATACCCAAAGCGCAGGCTGCGGACAAAATGGAAACCCTCAGACGGCTGTAAATGGGAACAGGAAGTTTCAATTAGTTATTTTCCGTAGAGATTTATATATCATGTTCCCTTATTCGTGACTTTTCTCGTAACCAGTCACAACAGTATTAAACAGAATTATGCAACAAATACCTTATGACAAGAATATATCAAATTTTTAGTTGGGGCAAAATTAAATTATTTTTTATCGGGAAAGAAAATAGTTGAAAAAGAAGAAGAAGAAAATACTTGACTTTTTTTGACTTGTAATTCCTGAAATAAATAACAGTCTTTAAGAATATTATGGCTTTTAAAAATTTGACCAAGACATTAATGATATAAATGCCACGGGCGGAATAATTTTTCAATTGCAACATCTACCTATAAATTATATCGGACTGCTTCATATCAAATTACAGGATTTCAATATAAGATACCAAATCTAACAAGCGCTTTTTAATAATGCCACATGTTTTCTTAACAGGGCAGTGACAGCTTCCCGTTTTTAATTAATTTAATTTACCCATTAATGTAATAAACCTAAATGTAAATTTGTAAGCTCAAATTATACCTAAAGTTGTGTGTGTCCTAGCAAAGTAGTTTTAAATTCACCCATGATCTATCTACCTCTTAATTCAAAAATCTCTACCTAAAATCTTACTTTTTCAGGTGATTGTTGGCATCCACAGTCCAGCCCACCTCCTCGTACACTCCGGCCAGCAGAGTCCTGGCGTAGGAGAGGTAGGACACGTATCCCTCGCTGAACATGAGGCTGCGGTGGAGGGAGACGAGCTTGTTGGCAGCCACATACCAGGGCACAAAGTCACGCTCCTGGCTCAAGTACGCGGTCATCTCCAGGGGAACTTTGTAGGAAAGTTGGCTGGCATCCGCCAGAGCAAAGGCATCGTTCAAGAGGTTGGCACGATCCGCGATATCAAATCCATCGGGATTGCTGGTCAACTCCTGGATGAGCAGGGTCCACAGGCTCTCCTCGTAGTTCACACGGTAGTAGCCCGTCTGGCGGACATTCAACTTGATCCACTGAACATCGGCGTTCAAGGCAATGCCTACGGTACCGACATCGTAGTCATATATCAGACTGCCCTCCGAACCATCATCGGCAATATAGGTGATCGGAACACTCCACTTGTATCCGTAGGCACTGTCTTCCGGAGCCTCCTCGTAACTAACTGGATTGGAGAGGAACCGCTGCTGGGTGATCTGAAAACCTGCGGCCACCTTGGAAACATTCAAGACCGGATATCCCATCTGTTCGGTCCAGGTGAGCATCAGTTTCTTGACATCCAAGTCGTCTACCAGTGCGTCCACTTCGGTGAGGAAGTCATCGGTCTCCGTGTTATTGAACTGGTGCTTCACCAGGTAATTGGTCACCGCTTCCTCGAACTTATCGGCCCCCACAAGGGTCTCCAGCATGCGGATCACAGAGCCACCTTTATCGTAGCTGATTGTGTCGAAAATGGCGGTAATATCATCGGGAGTCTCAACGTTCTGAACAATTGGGTGGGAGGACAGCTTGGCATCGTAGACCAAAACGGGCTGCAGGGTCACGATTTGGAACTGCTCTATCTGGATGGGGAAATGATATAGATTCAGTATTTTTATGCTATTAAATAACGATATTTTACCATTCCCCAGTCCGAATGGACTGCGTTGACTCCCTTGTACTGCATGAAGCGGGCGAATCCCTCGTTTAGCCAGATATCGTTCCACCACTTCATGGTGACCAGATTTCCAAACCACTGATGGGCAATCTCGTGGGCCAGGGTTCCGGCAATCGACTGCTTGTTGGCCGTGGAACTGTAGCTGTCATCGTACAGCAGGGCAGTCTCTCTGTAGGTAACCAGTCCCCAGTGCTCCATCGCACCGGAAGCGAAGTCGGGAATGGCGGCCATGTCCAGTTTGGTCAGCGGATAGGCCACCTTGTAGTACTGGATGTAGTACTCGGTGACAGCTGCTCCGAACTCTAGGGCGAAGTCGATTTTGTCCACTTGATGGGAGGTGGCATAGGCCTGCATGGAGAAGTCCTCGCCTATGCCATTGGCCTTGACTGTGGTGGACTTGGAGGCGAAGTCGGACACAATGATGCAGACCAGGTAGGTGCTCATCGACACGCTGGTCTCGAAGATTGCCTCTGTATAGTCGCCCAAGTAATTGGATTCCTGATTGGATTGTACAGTTTTTCAAGGGAATTAATGTAATTTAATATTAATATCGCACATACCGTTTGCTGCATATTGGAGACGGCATGGTAGGCACCACTGGGATGCACCACTGTGATGGCGAATGTAGCCTTCAGTGCAGGTTCATCGAAACAAGGGAAGGCTTGGCGGGCATAGGTGGGCTCGAATTTGGTGGTGGAAATCGTTCTGCAAAGAAAGAATTTTGCATTTAAGATAAAGCTTGTAAATAATTGTAAATAATTGTATTTAGTTTAAATAGTATAATATGTACTATATATGTATATATATCCTCATACGTCCGGTTAGGTTCAAATGGCATTGAACGATTCCGGCGGAAATAAATATTTAAATAAGAAGATAAAGCTTAAAATAAAGTAGAAGCTAGTATACATTAAACATAAAATATATAAATCGAAATTTCTCTTTTCTTACTGCATACTTTTAGGCATTAACATTTAACAATCACCTTGTGACTCCCGCCTCATTTTGGTAGGTACTGCTGTAGAGACCCACGAGCTTGTCCTTCATCTGGCCATTGAATATGATTCCCAGGGTAATCGTAGCATTTACCGGCAGCACTTCCGTCAGCGTGATGATCAGAAACTGTCGCTCCTCCTCCAGTTCGTACTTCTCGACTTCGCGGTTCAGAACATAGACACTTGTAATGTCCAGGAGATAGGAGTGCAGGATAATCTGGTCGGTTTCCTCCACCACCTGGATTCTGATCCTCTGCTGGCCGGTGAAGTCGCCCGTTTCCAAGTCCGGATGCCAGTAGAGTTCGTAGTGCGTGGGCACCAGAGCCGTAGGCAGGCGGTAATTAGTCTGCAAGGGGATATCAGTAATATAATTCAACTGATTAGCTAAGCCCCTCTGTTACTCACCGTGTCCTCACGCTTCGTCCGATAGCGACTCTCTCCGTTCCACTCCCCGAAAACATCGATCTTGTCCTGCACATCGTGCACGTCCTTCGCCAACTGAGCCTTCTGCACCGCCACCACCACGGTGGACGTGGCCAAGGCCACCACCGCCCAGGAGAACACCACCTGCAGCCAATAGCCCGTCAAGAACATCTTTGCAATCGCAACTATCGCGAGCGACTAACTAGCGGGTTAGTCGGTGGCTCCAGCACTCTTCCCTTGTTGCCCAACATTTGGCTGGAACTGATTATGGGCACTTAAATCGGTTTATGTTCGCCCAACTGATTGCGATAAAGATTGGCCAAAAACCGCGATTACGGTCAACCGGACGATAGGGTAAAAACCAGAGATCTCGGGCACGAAACGTATCCACTCGCGTGGCTTATGACACAATAGAATGCATAATATTTTAATCACTTTATTAAAGCCAATCTCACACTTTTCTTTTTTCTTGAAGTCTCAACCATTAAAATTAATTTCGTTTCGCGTCACTGAAGAAAAAAAAGCTACAATTTATACCAGCATTTGTTATTGACATTTTATAGTTTTTAGATTTATTAATAATTACGCAATGTAAATATATTATTTAATAACCTAACATATGAATTAGCTTTAAAAAACATCAAAAGTCCGGATAATCTTCTTACATTTATGTGTCTCAAATGCAAACACATTGAGTGCCCAATTTATTTCTGATTTTCAAAACAAATATATTTCGTAAGCTTTAACTCTTGAACTTTATTATACCCGTTACTCGTAGAGTAAAAGGGTATATTGTATTCGTGCAAAAGTATGTAACAGGTAGAAGGAAGCGTTTCCGACCCTATAAAGTATATATATTCTTGTTCAGGATCACTAGCCGAGTCGATCTAGCCATGTCCGTCTGTCCGTCTGTCCGTCTGTCCGTCTGTCCGTCCGTATGAACGCTGAGATCTCGGAAACTATAAAAGCTAGAAGATTGGCATTTTGCATGCAGATTTTAGGAGTTCCTACGCAGCGCAAGTTTGTTTCAAAAAGGTGCCACGCCCCCTTTAACGCCCACAATCGCTTATATACGATTTTATTTAAATATAAATTTAAATATTTCGGAAAAGTAAAAATGCAGTTTTATTGTGTTTATCAATACCTATCGAAATGTAGAAGAAATTTTTCAAATCGGACCATTCGTTTAAAAGTTATGCGTGATCAAAGTTTCTATCTCCATCTCCCTCGCACTCCTTTTACCTGAGTAACGGGTATCTGATAGTCGGGGCACCCGACTATAGCGTTCTCTCTTGTTTTTTAACTATTAAAGCAAACAGTATTATTGCGGTTCCAGTATATTTTAACTAACTTTCCATTGCTTGTAAATTTTAGGACAGATATTTGGACCATCAATAAATGTCAATCAATCAGGTCATGTCCATTAGTCACACCCATAAAAAACCAAGTTATCAAATAGTCGCAATCAGCCCGATGGATAATTGCTTATTTATAGAGCTGTAATTTCCCATAACTAGCTTATCTTTATTTCCACTTGTTCGGCATATTTTTGCTTAATAATGGCAATTAGGTGAGTCCAAATTAAAAGCGGACCGCGATCGCAAAACCACTTCCTCCTAGGACTTTTCTACAGTTGCTGCTTGTCCAGCCAGGCGTCCACGCCCTCCAGATTCTCGGCCAGCCAAACGATGTTGTTCTTGACCGTCTCCAGAGCCCTCACTCGGGCAGCTGTGCCCGCGCCGGCCTCCGGATATTTGGCGAAGAACTGCTCCATCTCCTCGAGCTTGGTTTGAGTGCTAAAGCGAGCCGTGATCGAGGGTATTAGGTTGCCCAGGTAGCGCTCGTTCAGGCCAAATCGATCCACCAGACGTTGCCAGTTCTCCCGGACATAGTCCCAGACCAGGGGCTCTCCCGCCGGATTCGCCGAGATGTAGGTGAGACAGGTGAAGTAGTCCTGGCCCCTCACGTACTCCTCGTTCCAGGCGAGATCAATGTAGCGCTGCAAGATCCATGGAGTTTGCACGGCAGAAAGGCCATACATCAGCTTGGACTTCTCGCTGGCATCGGTTTCGTTCACGAAGAGCTCCCACACTGCGTCCCAGACTTCCTGGTCTCCCACAGAGAGGATTCCGTAGTAGTAGACGGTCTCACGGACATCGGCCTTGGGGCGATCCTCCGGCTTGGCCAGCCATGTGCTGAACTGCTCTCCGGCCTCAGAGAGGCAGGATTCCAGACCCAGGGAACAGGCGGCACTCAAGGCGGTGACACGAAGGCGACTGGGGAGAAGTAAAGTTAATGCATTGTATAATCGAAGTAAAAGAGCTCTCCAATGATGTGGAGAAAACACTTACTTATCCAAGTGATCCTCGCCCACTGTCCAGGTGAGATCCTTGTAAATGGGCTCAATTAAGGCTGTGGCATACTTCTTGTACTTGGCATAGCTGGTGGTGTAGTATAGGGTTCTCTTCAGGGAAGTGAGTCGCGAGGCAGCCACGCTCCAGGGGACATAGTCGGCCTCCTTGGCCAAGTACCTAGTCAGCTCAAAGGCCGTCTCATAGGGCAGCTGGGTGGAGTCGGCCAAGGCGAAGGCGTCGTTGAGGAGGGAGGCGCGATCTCCAGCACTGAAGGAACTGGGCTCAGCCACCAGTTGATCGGCCAGAGCGGTCCACAGATCGGTCTCGTAATTCACCCGATAGTAGCCCACCTGTTCGGCGTTAAACTTAATCCATTGGACGGGAGATGTCAGACTTACAGTGACTGCCAAAAAAAAAAGCATTCAGAGATCAGCAATCTGAAGGAGCTGTGGATCTGCATACAGATGGCCCCACTTACTTTCGCTCTGGCCGTGGTAAAACCATTGACGCTGCACCACCGACTCCGCACTGGTGGTATATGTGATGGGGATCGACCAGCGGTAGCTGTGCGGATAATGTATGTGCGAAATTCGCGATCAGATACCATCCAGGCAATAAGTTCTGCACACTCACTTGAATTCCGAGGGCTCGTGATCTGCGTCATAGTCGTTCGGGTTGGACAAGAAGCGGTTCTGCGTCAATTTGTATTCAGTGTCGGAGACCTTCGTGATCGTGACCACTGGCAGACCCATCTGCAAAAAGAGAGTAGTGCAAATTGGTGTGAATAATATTCGCCCATTTCATGGGACATCTGTGGGATTACCTGCACCGTCCATGTCAGCATGATGTCTGTGACATTGTAGCCCAGATCCAGTTTGTCGATCTCTGCGAAGAAGTTACCTGTTTCCGCCGTGGAGTACTTGTACACGTTCAGATAGTTGGTAACAGCCTGGCGGAAGGTGGTCTCTCCCAGGAAATCCTCTAACATGCGCACCAGAGAGGATCCCTTGGAGTAGGTGATGGTGTCGAAGATCTCTGTGATCTGGTCGGGATTCTCCACGGTCTGGATGATCGGGTGCGAGCCCAGGGTTCCATCCAAGGTAAGTACGGCATGCAGAGTGCTCACGATGAATTGATCACGCTATGGGGGTTAAGGATTGCAAATTAGATGGGGTATCCTTAAGTTTCCCTAACTCACTTGCCATTTGCCATTCTGGGTAGACGGCATCCACGCCGAGATACTCGATGAAGCTGGCGAAACCTTCATTTAGCCAAAGATCATTCCACCAGTTCATGGTTACTAAAAATATAGTTATGAAATGTGTGATATAATACTTATATTGGTTAAATAAACGGAATAATTAAATCTACGTTACATTTGACAGATGATTGAACAATAGTTAGCGCGTTAAAAAAAATATGGGAGTTTTTTAAATCCAAAGGTATTCAAATCTCTTAAATTTGTATTAAAACCAAAGTTAATAGAGCAATAATTAAACTTACCCAAGTTTCCGAACCACATGTGAGCGAATTCGTGGGCAATTACGCTGGCGATGCGCTGCTTGTTGCTCGCGGAACTCGTCTCGGCATCGTACAGAAGCGATGTTTCGCGGTAGGTGACCAATCCCCAATGCTCCATGGCACCGGAGACAAAGTCCGGAATCGCGGCCATGTCCAGCTTGGGCAGGGGATACTCGATTTGGAAGTAGTCGATGTAGTACTCGATGACCCCCTTGCCAATGGTCACGGCGAGGTCCACCTTGTCGAGCTGCTCCGGAGTGGCGTAGACGCTCATGTTGAAGGTTTCCCCGATGCCCTTGGTGTCGATCTCCACCTGCTTGGAGCTGAAGTCCGAGACGATGAAGCAGGCCAGGTAGGTGCTCATGGGCACACTCTTCGTGAAGGTGACCTCCTGGAAGGCCCCCTGATTGACACTCGAACTGACATTCATGTTGGACAGGGCATGGTAGTCCCCCTCGGCCGGATGAACCAGGGTAATGGTGAACTCAGCCTTCAGGGCCGGCTCATCGAAGCAGGGAAACGCTTGGCGAGCGTAGGTGGGCTCGAACTTGGAGGTGGCAATCCACTTGCGGGTCTCATCCTCCTTCACATACGACGAGCTGTACAGACCCACAATCTTGTTGGCCATCGATCCCTCGAACCCGAGATGCAGATTCACTTCCCTGCCCTGTGCCAGCGGTTCGTTCAGCTGAAGGATCAGGAACTCCCTGACTAGGTCGAACGATGCCTCCACAATCTCCAAAGTGTTACTGCCCGTGTTAACTAGGGACATACTCGAAATGTTCAGGTTAAGGGAGTGCAAGACTATCCTGTCCGTGGCCTCCACAACTTTAATCGTAATGGTCTCCTGTCCACTGAACTCGCCCGTCTCGATATTGGGGAACAGGTAGAGATCGTAGTGGCTGGGTATCAGATTGCCGGGCAGTCGGTAGTCGATTTTCTCCTCTGGCTCGGCAGTGGTGCCGGGCTCGACTGTAGTTGGAATTGGGGATTCAGTACTTCCCGGAGATGCAGTTGATCCCGGAGAAGCAGTGGATCCCGGAGAAGCAGTAGATCCCGGAGAAGCAGTGGATCCCGGAGAAGCAGTAGATCCCGGAGAGGCAGTGGATTCAGGAGATGCAGTAGATCCCGGGGAAGCAGTTGATCCCGGAGATGCAGTGGATTCTGGAGAAGCAGTGGATCCCGGAGAAGCAGTCGATCCCGGAGAAGCAGTGGATTCCGGAGAAGCAGTGGATCCCGGAGATGCAGTAGATCCCGGGGACGCAGTGCTGCCAGGACTCGCAGTGGTCGGCGTTGTCGGAGCAGCCGTGGAGGTAAAGCCCGCCTCAAGGAGGTCCAGTTTCTCCTGGGCATCGCGCAGTTCACTCTTAAGATTCGACTTCTGGACGGCCAGGACAATGGTCGACACAGTGAAGGCCGTGAGCGCCAGGCTCAGGCCGATGGCTACCAACTTGGCGGTGACTATCATGGCCACGTTAATCCGGCGCGGGCGGAGTCCAAAGCGAAACTAAGTGTTCTCAGCGCTGAAAAAGTGTCATGTAAGGTAAGGTGGGAGAGCCTCAAGTGGGCCCCTATATCTTAATTGGCTACGTTCCCAGATTGCTAATCTAATCGAGGTATTAGCCGGGACAAATGTGTGTACGAAACGAGTGCGGCTGACAATCGCCAGAATTTATAGACCCTGTCATGGCGCTTTGATTAAACTTCGAAAATGCCTAAGATCTGGCGCGTTTTTCCTCGGCAAGTCGGAATTCCAAGCTGACTGCTGAGCCCCGAGGAACTTCCAGTGTCAAGACCCATGTGTGTTCCTCGATACCCAGGCTTACTTAGACCAATTGAGCAATTTTTTGTACTACCTGCCATCCTCCGTCCCTTTCTGTTTCTGTTTTACCCGGCGCTTAGGTCCTAAAAAACCCTTTTCCGGTGCTATGCATACGCGACATTCGACCTAATTAGAGAATCGGTATTTTCATTGTGCTAAAACCCAAACATCGAAATTTCCGCACACGTTTTCGCAACTCCTGGAATTGAAGCACTTATAATGACTTCGGCTTTGTGAAATGCGAGTTGAAAGGAAGTTCCCCTTGGTTATTTATTTGGCTATTATTTTTAATGATCGTCGGTCAAAAAAGAAATTTATAAAATTGTCATATATTAACGTGTAGTTTTAAATTTTATAATTGACTTAGTAGTATTGCGGTATCATTCAAGTGCTGATTAGCTTTCATTGCGAAGATATTTTATTCAGGGTTAAATCGTACTCAGCTTTTTAGCTTTTCTTTTCATTTAGTATAGTTCTCTCAGTGATTATATAAAATAGCAAATAAATAATGTTAGCCTTGTATCTTAAACTTTTAAAATTTGTTCATAAATAGTGAATAACTATGTTTGGAATGGGTGTTTTTATGAAAAGTACTTTTGCAATCGAATCATTATTTGCCAAAAAGGAAAACGACATCACTAACCAAACATTCTAAATTTAAAGTTATAAGAATAATTGTATTTCAAGGATTTGGTCTTTGGGAAATGTATCAAATAGAGAGCGAAAATCATTTAAAATTCCTAAGCATAGAAAATGTTTGTTATCATCATACGCTTCCAGAGGAATTAAAGATCATTTGGCCAAATCCTTGGAATTAACTTTGGCTGAGGGTAACAACAACGTCGGCCCTTCCCGTCGTCACCACAAAGCTCAATTAATTTCCCAGATTATATTTACTGTTTGTCATATGTTTTGTTATATAATTGGCTTGGCCAGTCCAAAACCCAAACAAACCCGAAATCGAACCCGTACCCGTACACGATTCGGACATTGATGTTGTGCAGTGAGAGTTTGGGAAAATCCGAGCGGACTGAATGGAATCGACTGGGTTTCATTCATGAGCTCGTCGGGCGCCGCTTGAGATCTACCTGCCTAAGCGTGGGAAAGTTGCCCGCAGCGGGCAAGAGGATCCTCCCAGGCTCCCAGGACGAAGGCAGGTAGACGGCGCTGCAGGAAACTGGGCTGCTCTGCAATTGCGTCGCGCTGGCAACCCAGTGGGTTTATTTGTCCTCTGCCGGGAGTTTCTACCCCCTGCCCATGTCAAATTTCCAAGTGGAAAATGACAAATTTCCGGTTTTTTGACCAGGTCCGAATTTCCCACGGGCCGGCCCCAGGAGGGTGCCCTGATCGCCGGACTATTTAAGTGTGCTGCCCAGCACCCTCATCATTCAGTCGAACCAACGACGTCGCCGAGATAACACCAAATACCACAAGAACACCAAACACACAAAATGCTCTTCGCAATCACTTTATTCCTGGGTGTTACAAGCAGTTTGGCGGCAGTTCTGGAGCCCATGAACTACTACCAGTACACCCAGTTCCAGGCTCCACTCTCCTGGGAGGACATTTCCGACAAGGGTCTGAAGCAGGCCCTCGACAGTTGCCAGCAGAGTTTCCAGTGGCAGCGATGGAACTGTCCAAGTGCGGATTTCGTGGAGAGGCACACAAAGCCCGAGGAAGCTTCGCCGAATCGGGAGGATGTTTATGTGGAGGTCATTGCCATGGCAGCAATTGTTCATACCCTGACCAAGGATTGCGCGAATGGCGTCATCGCCGGATGTGGGTGCACCGAAAGTGCCCTAAACGTTCCCTGTGCCCATGAGCCCGGAAAAGCCCTGGAACAGTACGAAAAGCACTTCGGATCAGGATCAGGAGCCACTGGTCACAATCGACGGGTGGTCGGAGCTCTACTACTGAACTCACTGGAGCAAGAGTGCCGGTGCAAGCAACCAGGACCAGTGCATGGAAAGTGCCAGGAGGAGGAGTGTGTGGCTGTGCTGAAACCATTCGAGGCCATCGCCCAGGATCTCCTCCAGATGTACGACGATGCCATCCAACTGGACAGTGTCAGCAGCAACCTGAAGATCATGTGGGAGAACATTCCCCTGGACTCGCTGGTCTTCATGCAGGATTCGCCCAACTACTGCGAGCCGGAGGCGCATGGATTGTGGAAGGGCACCCGGGGTCGCAAGTGCACCAAGGATGGCAGTGGTTCGCTGGAGGAGCGCCTCTCCTGCCAACAGCTGTGCCGGGTCTGCGGCTATCGGGTGAGGTCCCAGCACATCCGATCCGAGCGGAGGTGCAACTGCAAGCTGGTCTGGGGATTCCGCCTCCAGTGCGACGTGTGCGTCCAGCTGGAAAAGCAGTACTCCTGCTACTGAAAATAAAAGCGAGGATGGAGTCCAGGACTGGGGCGCTGGTCGAGCCCTGTTAGAACACATAGCCTTAATTTAAGTTAATTTATTTAATCCCACCCCTAAGTTATTGCCACAACAAATGCTATCAATAAATACGCAATTTGATATATACCTACATACAATGTTCTGCAATCACTTTGCTTTGAGTTTATGGGCCTTTGCTAATTTATGGAGTCTGCTCGAGCTATTATATCATCGGTCTCGCTGCAGGTGCCCGTATTAAAGATTATGGGGGCTTTCAGACTTTCATTCACAAAAAATCCTATCCACGAAGAGCTAATAATTTAATATTTTATAAATCAGGAACACCTTAACAACGCTGTTTTTTGACCAAAGTAATGGTAAAAATATGGAATAGGGACAGTCAGCTATCAAGAAAGGGAAGTTTTTCTGCATGTCATTAAGCATTTATTGATTACTTAACTTATAATTGAAAAACTTTCCCATTCCGGCCCAAATAAAAAGTCAGTTAATCAACCCGATTTCTGTGTATGTTTATTTCGAAGCACTAAAAGCCTAGAACCGAAACTTATAGCAATGGGAGATGGTGGGGGAGGGTCTAGCTGATCCAGGTGGTCGGCTTGCCCTCGACCCGGTAGCCATTGTACGCGGCAGCCGCCGAGGAGGCAGCGGCGGCCAGCTCGGACCGCCGACTTGGTTCGCCGGCCCAGTAGGAGGGCACCTCGTAGCTCTGCACCATCTTGTTGCCATTCTTTATGGCCGAGATGATCAGCAGGAAGATGGCCAGCTTGCCCACCAGAATGGACTTGACCAGCAGCAACTTCAGCTTGGTGACCAGAAATGGAACAATGGCCGATTGGATGAGGAAGGGGAGGATGAAGAGTGGCAAGACTTTGGTGATCATGTCGTACTTCTTGCCGCGACCTAGTGAGAATATAAAATTAAGTTGCATTTTAATATAGTCTTATAGCCATTCAACCCACCTTCTTCGCTGTTATCTAGGGTGAGCCAGCGAGCTCCCATGATCTCCTTGAGATTCTCGCCATCCAGCTTCACGTGCACAATGTCGTTGCTCATGTCCAGACTAACATTTAGCCCGGGACCCACATGATACCGCTGTATGCTCTCGTCTTCCGGGGAAGGATCGGGCTGATCCGTTTCGGATTCCACCTCAAACTCCTCCCGCCGCTTGTTTCGATCCTTGCGCTTGCGTTTGCGCCGCTTTTTGCCAGCCAGGGACTCCTTGTCATCGTAGTTTGTGGACTCCGTTTGGGTCTCCATCAGAGCCTCCGCCTGAGCGTCCTGGCGGATCTCCTGGGCCAGGGAATCCCTGGGGTCCAACTGCTCGGGATCCCCCGACTCCGGGTTCTCATTCTCCGACATCGGAGGGGCACTCACGCGATCCCGCAGTCGTTTCTTGTACTCACTGGTCGTTTTGTTGCCCAGATAGGTGCTCTTGTAGTTCTTGTAGATGCCCATGAAGATGTGCGAGTTCTTGCGCAGCGCCTGCTTGTCCTCCGGCTCGTAGCTGCTGGCCAATCCCCGAGCCGCCTCTTGGCTGGCGGTGGATGTCTCCTGGCCACCACCGGAATCGGTGTCCTGGCCAAAGGCCAGCGAGGTGCAGAGCACGCTCAGTAGAAGGAATCTCACCAGGCCGCTCATCTCTGCTGCATCCGATTGTTCGTGTTGCCGCTGCAGTGGTCAGATGCAAAATGTGGCACGATCGGCGGTAGCCAAGCGTTTTATCAACTCCGAAGAAAGCTGAAGAAACGCGGCTGAAAAGCGGCAGAAAAGCCAGAGCTAGCTGCATTCTGAGGCTTGAATTGGCATTGGAATTGAGCACAGACAACTGAAAGAGTCGCCGCAATGTGGCCGCTGCATCAGCAACCAGTTGCAGGTTGCAGGTTGCACTGTTGCGGGCTGCCGCCGCTAGAACACGATTCTTGTGCTGGATCCTCTTCAATTAAATTGCCACTCGTCCAAGCCGATGTCTGTGTTAGAGGAAAAATATCTGGAGTAGGCCTCCAATTTCTCAGTGATCTCGCTCATTGATTTCTTTTAGCTTTAATTGCCCCTGGACCCCGTGGCCACCGCCGCGACACTGGCATGGGCATTGGCCATAAATAACGCCGGCTCTCTAAGTAGCCTGCTAACGGTTCCCGACTCCATTCTTTACCCCACGGCTCAGACGCCTCCAATTAACGCTGACGGCCGTCGCATGGGAAAGTTGTTGACAAAACTGGCGCAGGCGGCAGATCACTCTGAAAATCCAGAGTAGAAAGTAAATTCTATCCGTTGGCCGTGGCGAAAAATCCGCTTTACGTATTTGGTCTCCTAATTTACTTTCACACAATTAGCAAACCAATACCCCAATTCGCAATAGGGAAATCTTTGTGCTCAGTGAACGCAGTAGCTATGGTTTTATTTCCCCAATAACATGGACTAAGTTTTATTTCCACAATGTCACAGTTCGATAACACACCATCTTAATCTTATCTTATTCCAAAAAAAAAGGCTGCTAATCCATTTCAGATGATAGCCAAAACACGCCAAACAGAGTTTAAAATATATGGTCGCCAAGTAATTGTTTAGTCACTAGCAACATCTCAATATTCACAAATAACGTCTAATGCAGTCGGGATTCACCGTTTCTATTATGGTTTTCCACTTTTTAACTATACTTAGTAATACTTAGTATATGTTAAAAGCAAACTAACTAAATAAAATTAAGGCAATTATTATTTGCCAAACCAATGCTATATAAGTTAGAGTTTAGATACAAAATATAAATCTGTTAAGATTAAAATTTAAGTAATTTTTATAGATGAGTATAAAACGGGGAAAAGTTTTTAAGCTGTTTAAACACATTTGAATAAAATTAAAGGCCTGCAGACAGCTAAAGTTTGCCATTTGCATTTTTATTTATATCCGTTATTGAAAGTGAATTGCAGTGCCGAGTGCGTGGTATGACAATCATTCATCAATGAAAATCCGTTAACCAAAGGGTGAAACATAGTTGCCGTTTTAAAGAGCAGGTATAGATTATAAATTAAAATGCAGTACCTCATTGTTAATTAGCTGATAAATCATTATCGGCCAGCGACAAAAAATGAAAGCGAATGGATCGCCGATGAGAAGTGGCGACGGCTTGGGTGCTGCCCTCAATATAGACACGCGTCGTGAAAGAATGCCCATGTCCAAGTTCCATGCTCAAGTTCCATGCTCAAGTTCCATGTCCATGTTCCTATGCAGCACACCCCCAAATGCGTTGGGCCCGAAAAAGGGCCCTTGGCAGTAGTGAAAATAATGACAGACTGTATGCATATTCAAAGAAATGCACTGGAAAGAACTCTTAACATGTCAGAAATGCATTAAAATATTATTTAAATGATTCTAACTTAAAATTAAGTCACAAAATCATCGCCAAATTTAATATTGTGAAAAAGTTATTATTATAAAAATTCAATTTTGAGGTCTATTTCTTAAAAACATGAAAGTGGTGGCTAATTTCAGAATTTGCTCACAAAAATCTGATAGTAAAGAATACTTTCATTATGATAAAAATACAATTCAGCAACTTTCTGAGTTATTTTATTATTTTCAGATTATTTTGTATTATTTTTCTGAGTGTACCGGCATCTTTGAGTCGGGGCAGTCTGCGTCGTATGGCAGCGGCACGATTTGCTTGTTTTGGCGCACGTTCGTGCTACGCTGCGGCTGCGCGATGTCCGGCTGCCGAATTTCAAGTAGCCGCCCAGTGAACCGGCCAAGACCCTCGTCGATAAAAGCCAATGTCAATGTGAGCCCTCCATTCAATTGTTAGCCAGTGCCGCAGTCGAGCAGTGCAGTGTCAATCGGATTACCAGATACTCAAGCCCAAGGAATAAACGATCATCGAATCAAATCGAAATGGCCGCCAACCAGAAGATTGTGTTTGCCCTCATGTGCCTGATTTTGGCCTGTGACTTGGTGCTGGGTCAGCAGCAGGCGGCCAACAGCTCGGAGGCGAATTCGGATGTGGAGGGTTAGTGCACAAAATATTTCAAATATCTTGCTCCAGTTGAAAATTATATCTTATTATTTTATCCAGTGGAATATCCTTGAGAGTGTAGTTTGATATTTATCAAGGAAGAATTCAATATTTTCTTTGGTAAAAATCATTATCTTAATAAAACAAAAATTCCCAGAGTCGTTTTCAAGTTCCTGTTTAACTTGAACTGTGTGCCAATTGATACACTACCATTTTTGATACCAAGCATCTTGTAATCAAAATGAGTTTTTATTTTATTTAATTTGAATTTATAGCAGTTTATTATTTCACTCAGCTATTTAAATTTATTTAATATTTATTGGTAATTATTTGTATAAAAAATATTTTTAATCTCCTTAAAACAATTTTTATATTTCGTATATGAAATTAACTTACTTATTCTTTCCCCAGAAAGCCGTACTTTTGGCCATCATTTCCTGCGGCGTATCAGCTTCGCCCTGGTGCCCGGCGCCTTCGTCGTGGGAGTGATCACCACCCTGCTGGCGGCCTTGACCGTGGTCTCCATCAAGGGATTGGGCGTGGGTGTCATCCTGCTGGTGCTGGCCATCGGTCAGATGCTTTCCCGAGCTCTGCCCGTCCAGGCAGCCGCCGCCTATGCCGCTGCTCCAGTTCAAGTTCCTGTACAGGCTCCAGTGCCCGTGGTGTACTCCCACTCGCACACCCAGCAACCCGTCTGGTTGGAGAAGGAGTGGTAGGGAGGACCGTTCGACTGGGCCAGGATTCGATGCAGGACGAGCTGGTAGCGGGCCAGGACTCACACTTACCTCAGCCTCAGCGAGCATGCAACCAAATAATAATTTAAGTCTAGTTTAAATTATTTATTTAACTTATTTATTTATTACAAGTCAAGGATGGCAAAGTCATTCAGCAGAGAATTTTTGTAATTGTATAATTATGAAGATTAGTCAGCTGAATGATATGATAAATTTAAATTCATCTACATTTATTAAAATTAAATCATGGAAAAACCGTCAGCCAACATTTGTTATTATAAATAATAACTTGTAAACAATATGGTTGTCTTAAAAAAACAATAATTTAGATATGAATACAATAAAAGCATGAAATATCATCCCTAAGCTTTGTTGTCAGACTAATCAATCAATAATCGAAATTTCCAGCGCCCATGCATTTTATTTGATTGCGTTTGTTTTTCTGCTGCCGCGATGGAAAGTGAAATTTCTATCTCATTATGAATTCGGCGGAGGGCGTTCGTGATTTACGGTTCTTTTAACTGCTCTTCCGCAGTGTCGCACGTAATGAAAGTCAATTGATACTCCCAGTTCCAAAAATAATCAAAATGGGTCAGAGTTAGTCGAACCAGCAATACCGATAATTGGCTGGGGCCCGGATTTCTCCTTGACTATACCGATACCTCATTATGGTTATAGACTAATTAATTAACTCTCACTTGATCCATCGACACTTAATTCAAAGCATATCGATTTTCTAGCCATCCAGCCGCTCAATCATCTCGAATCCGGCTTTAATTGTTCCACTTTGTAGCAATTTTTACAATTTTGCAGTCTGTCAACAAAGTAACGCGTCTAGTGGATACACTTGCATATACATCAGATTTTAAATTAATTTTTGTAATTTAATAGAGAATACTCCTACGTAGGGAAGTTTAATACCTAACTAAGGGTGTTGTGCGAATGTTATGACTCAATTGGGAGGGAAATATATTATATATTTTTATACACATACTTTAAAATTGTATTTTTTCAGGAATAAGTGCCAAGATATCAGATTTTATTTGCTGATAGATTAATCGACCAAATTTTATTATTGTCTTAAATGGTAAATATTTGCATTGCTTAAAAGTAAAATGTATCAAGATTCAACAAAAAAAAATCGAATAACAACCTAATTACCTAATAATTGCTTTAAAATATTTCTTTTAAAATTTCTTTCCTATTGTTCTTGTACAACTGTAAAAAATTCTTTGCTTTGATCCTTCATAAATATTTAAAAAGCGACTCGTGTTCATGCAGTTGTTTCACTCCGAAACGAAGTGTGAAAATGTTCAATGTTCACCAAACACCTGGGGCATGATTTACTTTTACTTGCAGACGCAGTGGTGACACAGTTAAAGCGGCTGAAATATGAGCCAAGTGCGCCACATTCGCAGCTAGGAATGAGCTGATTCTGGCTGAGATTAGAGACCTCATGGGGTTCTGGATTCAGAATTTTGGTTGTAAACAATCGAATGTATCGGCCATAAGTCAGGCAAGTGGGGCATATAGCAAGTGGCATGTGGCAAGTAAGAGCAACTGCCGCCTGACCCGCTAAACTAAATCTAAGAGGCAGCCAAGCGTTGGCGATCGCAAACCAGTTGGTCTGGCCGGAGGAAAGTAGTGGCCAAGAACTGGCATTCGGCGGCCAGACAATCGGGCTAGGATGGCAGCTGCTCTCGGCCAAGATGTGCATTCAGTTTTGCACTGTCACTGCTGCGGAGCAGTTGTGTTGCGTTGGCAGGAAAAAAGGAAAGGAAAACATACAGAAAATGCGAGCAATCCCAGCAAGATCCTTATCCTGGCACGTCCTGCTCGGACTTTGCCTGTGTCTCTGCCTGACCTTTCACCCATCCCATGGCCATGATGCAGTGCCTCCCAGCGAAGACCTCAACCCGAACGACACTGGTCGCAGTCAGTCGGCGGCGAATAGTGTGTCATACTTTAAGGCGTCGATTCCGATGCGGATCTACGAGTGCCTGCGCGAGTTCACCATGCTACACTGCACGAAATTGTATGTGCTGCAGAAGATGGACGAGCGCCGCCAGCTGCCCAATAGTGGCAACCTGACCCGCGACTTCGTGGACCAGTTCTTCGGCGAGGAGACCCAGATGGGCAGTCTGGTGGGCAAGAAGTACCAGAAGATGTCCGAGAAGGAGCTCAACCAGCGCCTTGTGGTCAACTTCCAGCGCTTCTTCAAGCACCGCGACCTCAAGCTGCACTTCCTCTCCGGAATGCTGGTGAAGATCGTGCCCAGCAAGGACAACAAGCTTAAGTTCTCGCTTAAAAAGAGTAAGTACAAGTAATAAAAACAACATTGATAACATTTTTAACTTTGGCAGTCATTAAGTTAAAATTAAAATTCGGAATATAAACAGTAATTATTTAATGGTTTAATTATCATTTATTAAAAACAATGTAGCATAAATTTTAAGTTTTGTATATGACCTTTTCATATTTAAATAGATCAAAATGTTCCGACAAATTCTTCAACGTTAATATTCATTCACTTGATTTCTATGAACACCAATTAATTTACCTTTCACGCATTTGATAATAGTATATTAATTATACTTTTCATATAACACGTTTAACAAGATTGAATTTAAGCGTGGATTTAATCGTTTTAAAATATTCAACGCAGAGCGGAAACAAGTGGTAGTAGAATTCTATGCAGTGAACATATATTAGAAATGTATAGGGGCTGTTTTGCCTGTAACATTCGAGAACTTTGTTCGAACTATGGCATGATTTTACAACATTGTAACTTTGTAAGCCTCTAAATTTTAGACTACTTACGCACAAGTAAATTTTAATTGGTAAGTGCATATAAAGCAGTCCTTAAATTCATTTCACCTATTTTCACTTTAACAGTTCTTTTCATATGCACCCCTATAAATATAAATATAACCTTGCACCTCCTGAAAATTATTTGCAAAATATTTGCCTTACGGTTCTGAAAGCAAAGTTCAATTCAAATTTAAAACCATGAAATTCTTTAAATATCATTGCATATTTCGTTTTTTTCTGAAGTTAAAGTGCATATAAAAAATACCCAATACTGACTACAAAAACGGTAATTCATTGATATGAATAACGATTATTATTTATATTAATTTGCCAAATGTTATCACCCAATTTCACATGCAAATTAATATAACTACCATTTCAGCTCCCAAATCGGAGCGCATGGGACGTTCCCGCCGACGTGAAACGGAGGAGATGGAGCTGAACCTGATGAATCTCCCGTCTATTGGTGGTGCCGGTGCCAGTAGTGGAAGTGTGGAGAACTACGAACCGGAAGCGGAGGGCGATTCCAAGCAGCAGGGCGCACTGGGAGGCGGAGGGGGCGTGGCTGGGGGTGAGGGTGGCGGCGGGGGACTGCTGGGCAAGCGGAAGAAGAAGAACTCGTACAAAGTGACCATGATGCAGGTGGCAGTGCCCATGCTGATCTTCCCCGTCGTCCTGCTCGGCAGCCTGCTGCCCTTCATCCTGCCGGCCCTCAAAATGGCCACCATTCTGTCGCTGGTGATGAACAACGGCGCCTTTATGGCGGCTTTACTGTACGCAGCCCGCACCCAGTTCAACACCCACGAGGAGCAGCACATCAGCTACAGTTAGCTCTCTCACTAATGTCCACCCTGTCTGCCCATTTTTGCAATAAAGGCTGTCTCCTGTGTTTTGGCTTCATTTTTCCTAAGTCTCTGGTTCGTTGATTTAAATATAAACAGTACACATCGTTTAAGAAACAACAAACTAAAAACCAAAAATTAAAAAAAAGGGTAAATTTATCATTTTCATTTTAAACTATTTTTAAATGAAAACTACAAGAAATATCATCAGAACAGCATTTTTCATTGATAATAAGAACAATACCGCCAACTTGTAGTCCTTATTTCATCCTTTCGTTTTTGGCCATTTAAACAGCATTTAAATTTTCGCATTAGTTTCACAAAGTGAGTTCCATTAACAGTTTTCCAATTCGTTTCTCAAAACATACACAAGTATAGCCAAATAGCCAGATATGAGAAAAATGCATTTTAACTTTTTATTGGTAGTTTAAAGCTAATTATAATAATAAAGCGTTCTTACAGTGAAGATGGGTTAATGAGAACTAGTAAATTTTGAAATTATTTTATCGTATTTGAAAACTTAATTACAGCAAGGGCACACAGTAAAGAACGTAAAAGTGTATAAGTTAAGTGATCGTAAACAAGTCGTAAAAACACATTCATTCAATGGTTAACGATATCGCTTGCTATAACATCATGATTTTACTTGCCTTGAAAAATCTAAAAAAAAAAATTTATTAACAAAAAGATACCCTCTAATAACCAAAAATAAATCCACTTATTATGTTTTACTTTATTTTTTTAATATTTTTTAAAATTATTGCTCGACCTAGAAATTGTTTTGTTTGACGATAGATACTGACTGAATAAATATATACAGCTTGATAACTGGCCACATTTAAAAATAAACTGGTGCCGCGTAGTCATATCTAAAATATATGTTTAGATAGTGACTTTCATTCAATACATTTTTCAATAATAAATGCTTGGTAATTTGTTTTTTTGTTTTTATAATTTTTTTTGTAATTTTCAACAATAGTTGGAATAAAATGTACAATTTTAGACCTACATAACTAACACAATGTACACACACATAAAAGTCGGTGCTTAAAATAGATCTTAGTAGGTACGCTTAATTCTAGAACCTCTTGCGTAAATATACATTTATTTATATATAAAAATAGAGATAGGGAAAGGGAGACGAAGAGGAAGAGGGTGGCAGATGTGCTCATTATCCCCGAACGACAAGTGCGAAATAGGGATTGTGTTGAGAATTAATAAGGTGCAGATTTTTGTTTAACACTCTGTTGCTGCGAACGAGTTGCTTTGACTAATCTCGAATAGTTTTCAGTTGTTGCATTATATTTGGAATTGAAGCCATTGATATATAAGATGTTCTTGCTGCCATCAGATCGAATCTTACGATCGAATCCCCCTTGAATTTGATTTTGTCTTTTCTAGTTCTTTAAACTGCCACCACTTAATCGCATAGGCAGGTATGGAGAATAGGCAATTAATATAATTAAATACTGCAGACCCGATGTGGCAGCAAGAAGTGTGTTCGTTTGGGTGAACCCCCGCTAAGTTGCACTCCCTAATCCAACTTGCACTCGGACTCCTTGTTCACCACGTTGGCGCTCTTGCGGTCCTCCTCGCTGATGTCCTTGTCGTCCCAGCCCCAGATGGCGTGCTCCTCCTTCTCGTGGTCCAGATGGGCCACCAGCTCGTTGGTCGGGACGGCGCTGTTGTTGTTGGCATCCAGCAGGGCGGCAATGTGGGAGCCATCGCCAGTGCGCAGAACACGCTTGTAGACCATCTCCTGGGACACAAACTTCAGGTCGTAGGCTTGTCCTTTGGAAGGCAATGGAGAAATGTAAAAGTTAGTAATGGCTTTTGCAGTGTAAGGCTCTCAAGAACCCACCGATCTTGGCCATCAAATCGATAAAGGCCGTCGTCCAGTTGAAGCTGTAGGTGCCCAGCTCAGCTGCCTTGTAGTCCCAGGGGAAGACGTGGTGGTAGTTGTGCCATCCCTCGCCGATGGTCAGCGTGGACACCAGCTTGTTGTTCAGCGCACTCACGTTCACGTCGTAGGGCTTCATGCCGTAGAAGTGGGCGGCGCTGTTCACCAGCCAGGTGAAGTGCAGCGACAGGCAGAAGCGGAGCATGGAGCAGGTGAAGAAGCAGACGCGCAGCGAGCTGCCCATCACGTAGTATGGGAAGATCATGGGCAGGGCGAAGCAGCAGATGGGCATCACCACGAAGTAGAGTCTGCGGGAGAGAAATTTATAATATATGTTAGTAAAAAAAATGGGAGGATAAATATAAAGCCAAGTGCAAGTCAGGCTATTGCACTCTGGTCATTATAAAAATAAATGGCTACAAGTCAATCAGAGTAATTGTTAAAATCCTAAAGATGTGTATTTTTTGTCTATAATGAACAGTTATATCTTATTGTGATTGAAAGCATATAATTTTAATGCGCTATATGATTACGAACTCATCTGATTTCAAAAACTTTTCAGCAGGAAGCAGTTTACTGCCTTAATATTGCATCAAAAATATTTCACTGCCTACTTTTAGGCAGCCAAGTTAAAATGATTTTAAGAACACCCAGGATCATAATAAACAAACTATTATTTAAGGAAACAAAAAAGGACATGGACAACCTTTAACCATCCAGTAAGCAGTATAAAGTAAAATCTGTTACACATCAAGCACTCACTTCTTCTGGAACATGACGACGGGATCCTGCTCAATGTCCTCCATGGAGATCTGCTTGCCCTTGCTGGTCACATCGGGGTGCTTCTTGCACATCAGCCAGCCCATGTGGGCGAAGAAGAAGCCGCGGCGGGAGTTGTGGGGATCGGCGTGTGTGTCGGTGAACTTGTGGTGCACGCGGTGGTCACGGGTCCACTCCCAGATGCTGTTCTGGAAGGCCAGCGACTGGCACAGCATGAGGAAGATGCGCAGCGGCAGCTTGGCCTTGTAGGCCTTGTGCGACCACAGGCGATGCACTCCGGCCGTGATGCCCAGTCCGCCCAGGAACATGGTGGCGTATACTGCAAGGCAACCAGGCGTTAGTAAGGTGTCTCTCGGACTCAGTGATACCCAGACTCACCTGGCAAGAGCTCCCAGTAGGCACTCTCGGCGAATACCAGGTACAGGCCGTACAGGGCCATCGAGTGGAGGATGATGAAGAGGCCCACGTTGCGCCACACGATCTCCATTTCGTAGGGCTTGTTCTCAGGCGACTTCGCCTCCACCTTCTTGGCGACCTTCTGGGTGGGCGTGGCGGCAGAGGCGGCGGGTTTGGCGGCCACCTTGCTGCTGTTGTTGTTGCCATCGGCAATGGCCGTTTCGGCCAATATGAAAGTGCTCCCTATTATGTTGGGCGACATCTGCAAGCGAAACCGGAAAATATATTTAGTCACATATTAGTAAGCGCATTGGTATTCCATAGTTTTCTTCCTGATTTATGGCCTGTCGTACGGAACGCCTTTGTCGTCTCGATTATGTGGAGCCCACAGAGATGCAAATCAATCAGTGGCTGGGTGCTGCTCTGCGACACTGGCTTTCCTCATTTGAATGCAGGACAGGCCGCCTCTATGGCTCTCCATCCATATAGAAGGCATCACCCCAGCTGCACGACTAATTATGGACCACAATTGAGGTGAGTGCCGAGCGGCGACCTTCGCCAGTTGGCCAGATTCAATGATACTCAAAACTGATACAAAGATAGCAAGCCGGAAGCGCAAAAAGAGAATTCCGAATAAAACGAAATCCAAAACCGAGAAAACAACAAAATCCCCGCAGAAAAACAATCAATAATTTTTTTATGTTGTACACGACGAATGAAATATTTGCATAACCATTCTTTACAAATGTTTGGCAGTTATCGAAAACCAGAAAAGGTTGTTTAAGAACCTTAAAGGCAGTAGCCTAAAAATAACTTTGCTCTTTAAGAGATCAAAAATCGCTGGAGTTTCATCAGAGATCTTTAACAAGAATATTTCATAGGAAAAGCGCTTTGGGATAAAGAAAATAAAGATGATTTCTTAAGCAGATCTTTTGATGATGAAATATGCATGTTTGGAACATTGTAGAATGCATTGGGAATGCATTGGTTATTTGCCAGCGTAAAGGGCGACTAAAGTCATTAGCGATTTAGGTTGACCATTGCGAATTTGAATAACTTTGTTGTTAAATTCATGAGCTAGGTCAGTGGGTTCAGTGCAACACATTGCGCATACGCTTTGCGGGTCCATTCAATCACACCAGACAATGCACTTTGAAGCAATTTATGTCTTTCTGTCTTTCAAATAATTGCGGGTGCCACACGGAGTTGGCTGATCTTCAACTCTCTAGAATAGATAAATTAGACAACCGGTTGACCTCAGCGCGACGCTTGCATGTCTCATGTGTTGATTCAAATGTAAAAAAATATTCTTACTGTCTGGGAGAGCTTTGCTGGCTTTGCGCATTGGTTCGAAGCCATTAACAGGCCGCGGTTCAATGTCAAGTCGAGTGTTTTGAATTTTATTCGCCTGCTTAATTCAGGCTGTTGTACTAGGTGGCCTTTGGCATTGGCTATCTGTAAGCCACTGGAAATTAGAGCTACACGGCGGCTAATTCGCCATGGGGTATTCGGGCATGTAATTGAATTTCCGATAAGCGATACTAATGCCGATACTAATACGATGCAGGTGCCACGCGCTGGCTGAATTAAACTAGTTTTGCCACGGGTCTTCTTCGGCGTGATTCTGAGTCGGATGAGTCCAGCGCTCAATCATCCTTACCGGAATATTAGCATAGTTAAGTAACCACGATAAATTTATGTATAGAACTGCTTTTGTTTCGGGTTTGGGTTCTCCGCCGCCGAATCAAGGTTGGTGTTGCCAACGAGTTTTGGGGGGTTTTGGCATGGCTTTTTATTTTGGGTATTAACTCGGATTTGTGTTTGGGTTCGGCTCGGGTTCGCGATCGCTCGCTCTGTCTGACCACGTCACAGATCAGTCAGCGCTAATAAATATATAGTTATGGGACCTGACTCAAATCTAATGCCGGACTGTGATTGATACCACGGGAGGAGCCCGAGTTCGATTCCGAGCCCCATTGATCGATTCGAGCAGCGCACGCAGTTGGCGACGCTTGGCGCATACCAAAACACCAGAGACTGGGGACCCAGAACTGAAACTGGGAACGTGACTTTGGTCTGGTCACTATTCTATGGTTCTGCGGCTCTCCGGCTTTCCAACAGATCCCATCCCCGGACTTAATATGCTTATGGCCGCATTATGCGTGGCATCCATACTCATTATCGAAATCGCGTACTTTGACGCATTCGCAATTAGCGTGTGCGGCTAAGAGCAAAGAGATTCGATTCAAACTCCCAGATCAGCTATAGAATTCCCCTCGGACTATTTAAGGCTAGCATAATTTTAGTATTATGAGGGTTACGTGAGGCGTCAATGGTTCTCTTTTTTTGGGCTTGCGTCAGCCACTCTATAAAATTCTTTTCATAAATATAATTTACTGCTCTATGGAATGCTATTTCCTATAGGTGAATCACATGGTCGATTGGCTGTTGAAGTGCTGGCGATCGAAGTTGAAATTCGGCTGAAACTTTTACGATAGTTCGAGATGGCCTTTGTGTTTCCTGCTTGCTGACTTCCGCAATGCCAAAGCATACGGGTTTCATTTTTGTTTTCTAATGTTCCTAATCTTGCTGAGTGAATATGTCTAGTGTTCTGGCTAACCCACCATTAACTCACCTTTAAGGATTGAATGGCAACAGAAGTGTAGAAAGTCCACGCAGAACACTCAAAATCCGCTGAGTTCGGTTCGCTCACAATACACTAGATCACAGTTAGCACAATAGTTCGTTTCGAATCCTATCGAAAAGGATTCGGTGATACGTCAAAGTTATTTGAGATGTGTCTTCCGCTTTTTTAGCCACTACACACGGCACGTCCACGAGGCGCGATGAATACACGGCGTATGAGGGATCGGAGCAACTGGCAGTGCTTTTTAAGCGCCTAGTTCAAAGAATTCGCACAGTACCGCGATCGATCGTTAGACTCTGAGACGCTTATGCGATCGCGTTGAGAGAGCAGGCGGATGGATACAGTGCCTCAAAAGTTGCCCAACACCGAAATTTAAAGCCGTCTCTCCGCGACTTCGACGCTTCTGCCGCTGCTTCGGTTCTTGGGCTTCGACGATCGTTTTGGATCGGTTCAGATCGGATCGTATCGTATTGGATCTCGGATCTCGGATCTTAAGGCCGGGGTCGCTTATGCTATATCTTTTGCATGTATTCGTCCCATAATATTCGGCGCGTGGCTGTTGGGAACTTGGTTTTCTGTCTTTAGGACTGTCCGATCAGTCTGCAAAGAATATCCAGATCACTTACACTTTTCACAGAAATTTCATTAAAGTGGTGGGAAATCCCCGAGCGAAAAAAGGTCTGTAAATGGCCAAGCTCACGTACGCAAGCCAAGTGGAACTACAACATTTTTGCCAAGTTTTTTGTTTTCTTTTTGGATCATCGCAGGTCAAGAGGCTTAAACTATCGGTCAAGTGAGCTCGGCACGTCGCTCGGTGATTTCTTTTTACTTTTTTTTCATCTTTTCGGGGCTTTGTACTGCCTGCTAATGAAGTGCTTGGGAAACATGTTTTCGAATCGGCATTATATAACGTTCTTAATTCACTCCGGATCTGGGACATATATAACGCGATGTATGTCAGATGCCAAACGGTTAACCAGTTTGCCACCTCGGCCTTGCCTCTATGCATATTCAGATATTTTGACGAACTGGTCACGGATTCTAATTGCTTTTTTCGGTTGTTTTCAGACATTTTCCTGCCGCGTGGCCAGCTATATTTAATTGCTGTTTAGTCCGCCCAAATATTTGGGCCAGCCAACTCATGAAATGGGCCAATAATTGTTCGATTCTTTGGTGTTTTTGTTTAAAGCTCGCTGGGCAAACAGCAATTACCGCATCACAGGCCAAGAAAAGGAGGTCGAAAAAATGCGTTTGTTGACAGTTTTCGCGTTGTTGCGGTTTCTGATAATTGCCGGGTTTTCACACCAACGCCTCAAAGTTGAAATGAGTCGTGTCTAATTTTGTTTAGTGGCGGCCACTAAAATTGTTTGCCATCTGCCAGCACTCGGTGTCAAAAACCCCTCGTCGAACCGAAGGTTTTCTTGGCCCCTTGTGGCAACTTGGCCACTTGGCCCCTTGGCCGAAGGTCACGTGGTGCATCTCGCAGCCTGCACTGTGGATTGCATAGTAGTTACTCACTGGCCAAAATAGCGCCAGTTAACCGGTTTGGCAGCACGTTTCCAGTGATTCCCAGCCCAGTTTCCCTGCAATCCCACTACCCTCAAAGCCCGAACTAAACAAACATGCCTCGGTTTTATGGCTTTCGATTTCAATCAGCATAACGCCAGAGTTTATTTTCAACACGTGCCTACTAAAGAGTCATTAAAAACACAATATATTTGTTACCATTTGTGAATCATAAAATTGTAATTATTGCATATTACCTATTGAGATAATTTTATCAACTACTTGAATTTAAATACGATATAATTTACTCATAAAAACCCAAAAAAAAAACATTGAAAACTAACACACTTGCGATTGCTCCCCAAAAATATAAAAAGACGGTCATTATGTTAAGCCCAGCAATTTTCAAACAATAAATATTTATGTTTTCTCACAAAACAAACAAAATTAAAGATAATAACTACTTTGTGTGAAAACATTTCCTGCTATAAAAGTCACAGCTTAAAGTCAAATTATTCAATGACCCCTCAAAGTTGTAAATCTGAAAAAATGAGGTTTTCCAATTGGTTTAAGTAAAATATTACCCAAAAATGAGTTATCGCCTTCGTAAAAAGTTACTCTTATTGCTATTTAAAGCTATTTTCATAAATAATATTGCGAAATTTTGCAATAGTGTAAATTAAGATATTTAGTAAGCATAGTTAGAATAGTTAGTGCTTCACAAAAATAATAAACAAGTGTCAGCAATTATCTGAGCTGTAAACAATAAATATAAATCAGGCTTTTTCCGTAGATCAACGGAGGAAAGTTCCCTTAGCGGAAAATAATTTGAATTTATTTGCTTAAGTCGGCTGGGAATAACTTACTGAACTGACACTCCAGATTAATTTATTATACCCGTTACTCGTAGAGTAAAAGGGTATATTGTATTCGTGCAAAAGTATGTAACAGCTAGAAGGAAGCGTTTCCGACCCTATAAAGTATATATATTCTTGTTCAGGATCACTAGCCGAGTCGATCTAGCCATGTCCGTCTGTCCGTCTGTCCGTCTGTCCGTCTGTCTGTCCGTATGAACGCTGAGATCTCGGAAACTATAAAAGCTAGAAGATTGGCATTTTGCATGTAGATTCTAGGAGTTCCTACGCAGCGCAAGTTTGTTTCAAAAAGGTGCCACGCCCCCTTTAACGCCCACAATCGCTTATATACGATTTTAAAAATTTAAATATTTCGGAAAAGTAAAAATGCAGTTTTATTGTGTTTATCAATACCTATCGAAATGTAGAAGAAATTTTTCAAATCGGACCATTCGTTTAAAAGTTATGCGTGATCAAAGTTTCTATCTCCATCTCCCTCGCACTCCTTTTACCTGAGTAACGGGTATCTGATAGTCGGGGCACCCGACTATAGCGTTCTCTCTTGTTTACAATGTGAGGTAGACACTATAAATGACTGACTATGACTGATCTCAGTTTCCCAGAATCGGTTGCCACTGTGCAAAATCCACTTGTGGAAAAATGCAAAGTCAAGTGCCAAATTGCAACTGAACTCCCTCACAGAGCGCAAAACCTTCCTCAATAATCGTCGGTGTGTTATTGAAAAATTAAAGATAAACTTACAAATGCTAAATGACTGTCATTCGCGGAGTGTGGTGGTTAAAACTCATACGAATGTGACTGGCAGAATGGCAGTAGTAGCATCTCGAAATTGGACAGGGAATTGTGTGGCGAGTCGTGAGTTAGCCAAGGTCGATCGGCTGCTGTTCTTGAGTTCTTGGCTGGTTCTTGAGTGGCGAAAATTGCACAATTAGGTACAAGTGCCGCGAACACGTCTCAACCTGGCCCCAACCTTTGGGGCGTGGCCAACGCAACTCGGCAACTCCGCATTACCGCGAGTTAATTTTCACTTGTGAGGCAACTCCGAACTCTCTGAAGTGATGCGATGCCCGAACTAATTGCATCTAATTGAAATGCACGCTGGCGTCTGTTTCGAAATCACTGCTCAAATGACAAATTTGCCGAAGCAGTGCTTCTCGAGCGATTTCAAGTGCAGAGTGCGTGAAAAATCCGGCCGAATCAGTCCTCCAGGTGCCAGCGATCGGTTTAACCAAATATTTATGCAAATTTCTGATGTGCCGCAGGAAGAGCACAATGTCACGTCAACACACACCTCAAATGTGCCATGAAAAATAATAACAAAATCAAACAAAAGCCTCATTACATCCGTTGCTGTGTGTCCACATTCCCATACAAAAACAACCAAAGGTACAGGCACAAAAACTTACAAAGATAACAAAGATTGATATTCTGAATATTAAAATGTATGCTTATATTTCAAGTTATGCAGCAGTTCACAAAATCTCTCTTCACAACTCCATGGTCTAAGATAAAGAGAAGCAATTTTACCCTTTTAAAAGATTATTAAACAACTTGACCTACGTTCATGTCGACCTAATTTTTAATCAGTTTTTTTTTTAAATGCGCTATTTTGGAAAAAACGGACTTGAGATTTACTATTAATGAAAATCCTACTTATTACTAATCATTAATTACTTTTTTTGTCAAAATAAGGATACAAAAACGTAAACGTAAATTGCAATGTTTCAATAACAGATCGCAGATCAAACTGTCTATTAATTTATTATATTATCTATATGTACTCTGTAAACCTTAATTAAATAAATAACTAGCCATTATATTTAATGACAAAAATCGATTAAAATATAGGGAAAGATACCACTTTCATGTCACTTTTTGTTCGGTGTAGATACAGATCGCATAAGGAGAACAGCTCAAATGGATTCCCAGGGCAACGCGGCATGGACTTTGCAATTCTGATTCCATTGTCACTTGTCACAACGCGAGCATCCAAATCTACATAATATGTTAATACTATTTTCTCGTTTTTTTACTTTATTTCGGAATACATTTCTTTTAGCACACGCTTAAGCCGAATCTATTGGCCGAATGCCGTTGGCCGCATTGCGATTCTCAGTCCGTTCGTCCGGCCAATTTATCAAACATTGCTTTTACGACTTCGATGTGATTGCCAGTCTCCGTACAACCCAAATCCATTAGGGTTTAGCACAAGATAATAAACCTGTACCCCTATTTTTAGACTATTCTTTGGGACAAAAGACGCGCCCATTCATATGAATTCTCGTGGCTGGCACGTTTGGTTTTTAAAAGTTTATTGGTGAAGTTTATGTATAAGCCCATTAATTTAATTAGCTACAAAACTACACATTTCTTATGGGTAGCTAATGATTATGTCTAATAATATATTACTAGTAAGCAATTACATTTAAAGTTTGTTTTAGATAATTTGGTCACCTAAAAACTCTTGTTAAGTGTTCTATGCAGAACAATTTAAAATATCCAAACGAAATTTCTTATTTTGCTTTTCATTTTTAAAATGCTAGTTTAGTAGCATTGCCATTGAACGTAAAATCCCTGAGAAAATGTCAAGCTCATAGCTTTGGTGAAATGTACATAAACAACAAGCTTATGGCCCATTAAGTCTTGTTAACAACAAAACATTTTCAAAATAAAAACATTGAAAAGCCACATAAAAGTAAAAACCCAAGCAAAACAATATATCAACATTCTTGAAGAGCCCACAGGGCATTGCCCAGTCAGTATGCAAGGGTGGACTGCTCTTCAATTGGCAGATTGTAAGAATAAGCCATGCAAAACATTGATAAGCCATAAACCGAATTGGAGTTGACGGAACGCAGAAATTAGCAAATTTATCACGTGCCCTCCAACGTTTTCTGCTCGCCCACACCCGAAATTTTTCGACAATATTTTTTGATTTTCTATTTTGGCGCAAATAGCATTTCCGTACACTTCGGGCCACAGAATCTCGGCCCCTTGGGGAAGTTGGCTTAGCTGGCCAAAAGAACTCGTCACCAAGTGCTCGGCTCTTTTCATTAACAACTCGATCATGATCAGCGTCGATAAGACCCAGAGCCTGTTTAGAATTCTGGGGGAGATCGCAAACCTGATTGGCGTTTTAAAAAGCCTTCAGCCTGTCCGCAGATTTATATATTTTGGGGTTTCTATTCTCGACTATATGCTGGTGTGTAAGTGGATTTGCATAAATATGCATGTGATTCTAGTGAGCACTGGTTACCAACCTGATTACCAGGAGAAGTCGCCACTTGGCCCTTATTTAATTTCGCCTAGAGAAACCAGTCGGACAACTCCATAAACCTGGGGGCAGCTCATTTAACACCCGTCTAGTCAACGATATCAGTCAAGGCGAAAATAAAACAAAATAACCCTAGATATATGCGTCATAAACCTAATTAAGAACTTTCGGTGGCCGATAAACAAAAGAAGCCATGGTTGAACATTGAAATCAAAAATTGAGGAAATAACTTATATGACTAGATCTGCAAAGAGCTAAGAACAGGGCTTACAATCCCAGCTCGTTAGAAGAATCTCTCTAAACTACTAAAGATTTATTTATGTGAAGATCAAGTTGTTTTCGGGCCAGAACAAGTTTTGGCCAACACGAGACCTCACCAAAGCTGATCTCAGAGGGTATTAATATAAACATTGGAATCCGAAAAGAATGAATTATTTTCGCTTCCCGATTCCCATTTACATTTAACCTCATGACCCTTGACGCGACGTAGACAAGGTTATTGATTCCCTATTAGTTGATCAATCGATTCCTAGGTCTCAGATGCTATTGAAAATCCCCCGCCTTATTACACATTACGAGCCGGTGGACTTGGCCAGACTTCCGCTTCCAACTCTTCCGCATAGATGTAACAGTAAACAAGTTGGGGACCGGACCTCTGCGGAGTTCGAACCGCACCAGCGGACCCAGCAATTAAAAAATGTAAATGGAAACAAAGCCAAACAAAAAAGGCCAATGCTGCGCGAAAAAACGACGCCAGATCGCCGCTAACCTCGCAGTTTGTCTTTGCTGCAAATGAAGAGACGAAGTCGAGACCGCATTAGACATATGACGGCAAAGAAAGACCCGGCAATACTTGTAATACCCTCTCTACAAAACTGGGGATTGGTGCTATAACTTTATCTAAAAAATGGCCCAGCCATTTCCGCTTTTTCTCTAGCCATTTTTATACCCGTTACTCGTAGAGTAAAAGGGTATATTGTATTCGTGCAAAAGTATGTAACAGGTAGAAGGAAGCGTTTCCGACCCTATAAAGTATATATATTCTTGTTCAGGATCACTAGCCGAGTCGATCTAGCCATGTCCGTCTGTCCGTCTGTCCGTCTGTCCGTCTGTCCGTCTGTCCGTCTGTCCGTCCGTATGAACGCTGAGATCTCGGAAACTATAAAAGCTAGAAGATTGGCATTTTGCATGCAGATTTTAGGAGTTCCTACGCAGCGCAAGTTTGTTTCAAAAAGGTGCCACGCCCCCTTTAACGCCCACAATCGCTTATATACGATTTTATTTAAATATAAATTTGAATATTTCGGAAAAGTAAAAATGCAGTTTTATTGTGTTTATCAATACCTATCGAAATGTAGAAGAAATTTTTCAAATCGGACCATTCGTTTAAAAGTTATGCGTGATCAAAGTTTCTATCTCCATCTCCCTCGCACTCCTTTTACCTGAGTAACGGGTATCTGATAGTCGGGGCACCCGACTATAGCGTTCTCTCTTGTTAAATATTAAAAAGGTTGTGATATGCCTTACTTTGCATTCCATGAT
The DNA here is from genome assembly GCA_018153365.1 of Drosophila fuyamai. NCBI lineage: Eukaryota > Metazoa > Arthropoda > Insecta > Diptera > Drosophilidae > Drosophila > Drosophila fuyamai. The sequence goes on along the minus strand of JAECXW010000116.1, from coordinate 3,915,604 downwards.
TTACAAACTTGTTTTTTTATTTCAATTCACAAGAGATTTCTGTGGAAGCCCAATTCTATTACTTATTAAACCTATTGAAATATATAAATAAATAAATAACAAAATAAATAAATAAAGAAATAAATAAATATAATATATTATATAACTTAAGTAAATTCAAATGTTTGGAAAATAACACAATAGCATGTTTTATATTTCCTCTAATATTATTACCTAAATCTTTATATGAGAAAAAGTTCTTTCATTTACCTTAAGCTAAAAAAATTCGATTTACATAAGTTTGACTTTAATTTTAATAAGTATTTTATTTTAAAAAAAATTTAAGTTAGCACACATAATAAAAAAGATTTTAAAATAAAAACTAAAAAGAACAAAAAATGGTTAAAAAGTATTTTTCTAACCCCAGTCAACAACTTCATAAAAATTATAACACCCTGCCAGTTAGAGCAACGAAAAAGTGAACCCCGAAATCGATTTGCTGTCTCGGTTTCGTCTTCAGCTGGCTGATTAAACATCAGGAAATACAAAATGCTAAGCAGACAAAAGCAAATTGTAACAGGGCCCAAACTCTGCCGCAAAGCAAACGAGTTCTCAGGCCAAAAGGCAAAAAGCTTAGCATTTGATAAGCGGCCAAAACTCGTTCGCACTTGGACCGTTTTTCAAAAGCTGGGGTTGAGGAGATCTAGAGGAGGGCTGAAGCCGAATAGCCCCATTGACTGATTATTGTTATTAATGCGAATGCGATACTGCGGCGGCTTGCTGGTTTTTGCCATTTGCATTGACATTGACTTTGACCGAGAAATTATAAATCGGAGCCAATGTGACGCATACGTGCGATACCTGGTTGCGTTTATGCGGTGGTTGGACGTCTTGCATTTGCATATAAAGACTGCACTTTACTGGCTCTCAGCGATACTTTGGGTAATAATTGGCATGCAGGAAATGTAATGAATTTATTTCTGTTTCCAAATTTATGGTTTCGTGTCTGAAGATTATTCAAGACATAAGTCGGATGGAAGTACTTGAACCCATAATTATTACTCAAGACACACTCGCTTGGGCACCGAGAACCACCCACTGACCCAGCAACCCAAAAACCCACCAATCCACCAACCCAGCAACCCAGCAACCCATCCACCCACCGCACACATTCGGCATTCAGTCATTGGGTCAAAGCCACCAACGATCGTTCAAGTTCAAGCCCCAAAGAGATTAGAAAAATTACTCAAGACTAGATCAAAAAACGACATTGACCGGCATGTCATGGCACCGGCACACAATCAAAAATAGAAAACTTTAGTGGCCATTAGCAGATGTCGGTTGGTGTATTTGCAGTTTTAGCATGGCAAGGGGCAAAACTTCTGCCAAACCGATTCGATCCGATCCGATCGGATCCGACGTCTTCGCATTTCGTTATTGTCTTCTATTTCCTGGTTGGATCCGCTTCGCTGCCAACGATTTGGCATTATCATGAATTAATTGTTGCATATTATAGCGACAAGCATTGACCTCAATAGTTGGATTTGATAAACAAAGTATACACCTCGGATACTACATACGTGAAGCAGAACGCATAAATAAATGCGAATTTAAGGCTAATAATTTTTGTTGAATTTTTCTCTAATGGATTCATATGTGCTCATTAGAAGCAGAGCCGCAAACAAGACCAAAGTCAATCTTCTTTAACTGAATTCATCATATATGCACGGAGAGCATGGCTTTGGGGGACTTGGAAGTTAGAAGCTTGGCTGTATAAACAAATGTACTTAAGCTCGGTTAAATTTTTTTTCTTCTCTAAACACAAATGGCAACCTTTTTTAAAGATGATGATTTGACACAAAACCTAATTAATGAGATATTCAATTTAATTTCCAAGCTCGGGCTAAATGCTTACCGATGGCAAGGTACATTCTGAAATAATGGATTCCGTACTCTATCGAAACCTAATCTGTGCTTCGGACCAGGATCAATTAAGAACTATATTTGGTGACCCCGATCCTTCCTTAACTTGAAACAGACCTTTGGCTCATAAGTTCACGTATTAGGATATTTTAAGGATATCTTTTTTTTTTGAAAATTTTGGATCAAGGGAATTAAAATATCACTTCGGAGAGTATTTTTTGAAACAAAAATAAAATTAAAAAAATAATTTAATTTTAATAGTAATCATTGTTTTTAAGGTTTATCTACAAAACTACGAAAACTTGTTGTGAAGTTAAATAAAATTCTATAAAATTCGAACACCTATCATTGGCGTGGAACAATCGCAAGATAATTATTTTTAGAGATTATTAAGAACTTAAATTATACCTTTAAGTCACAAGACATTTTGATTTTTAATTTCTAACCAATTAATTTAAAAGTCAAATTTAGGGTGTACATATATTTATATTCCTTAGTTGTTATTGGTAGTCCTAAATGACGACTTTACGAATATATTCTTTGGAATAAATTATTTGGGATCAGCCCAAACAAATATAAGGTTTGAATTTGAAACTATACATAAAAACCGTTATTTTGAGGAGTATTTTATATTTCGAATACCGGTTTTTAGAAATTTTATAATAATGTTCTAGTATATCAGCATGAGCAGCAGCTTACGGTATATTTTAACGGTCAGTATACGGCCACACTTGCGCCCACTGTTATCTCCTGCAATTGAAGTGGGATCCACTTTCCTTGGTAAATTTTATTGTTTGTATTTAATTCGGCGACACCCCCTCCAACCTCCGGAACCCAACATTGGCATGGCAACGAGGCGGATGAACGCCTGCATTTAGTGTCCAGCCAGCGACGAGCGATGACTGTTTGGGGCATAGAGGCCATTACACTGAACGGATCGTCGACGAGAGAAAGCGGGGAGCACCTGGCGGAAAGCGTCGTGGGTGATCGGGTGATTCCGGAAGCGGGAGCCATGAACTCCGTGGAGCGCTACCGGCAGGAGTGGGCGCAGCTGCTGGAGAACCTCGATGCCGAGCCGGAGGTACTGCGGCAGTCAGCATTCGCCGGGGATCTTAAGATGTCCAAATTCCGAAGCGTTCACTGGGCCCTTTTGCTGCGCGTCCTCACATCCGAGCACCGGAGTTGGATCAGTCAGCGCCTGCAGCAGCGGGTGAGGTACGACAAGTTCCGAGCGGACTACGTCCGGAATCCCCACCAACTGGCCGTTGATTGCAACGATGATCCTCTGTCGCAGTCGACGCAGAGCGTCTGGAATCAGTACTTCAGTGACCAGGAGCTGTTTGCCGTCATTAGGCAGGATGTGGTGCGCACCTTTCCGGGCGTGGACTTCTTCCGGAAGCCACTGGTACAGAATGCAATGGTCAACATACTGTTTTACTACGCCAGGGAGCATCCGTATATGTGCTATCGGCAGGGAATGCACGAGATCCTGGCTCCCATAATTTTTGTGGTCTACAGTGATCACCAATCGTTGCTGCACTTTAGCGAGCTGGCCAAGACGGACATTAATCCAACGCTTCTAGACGTGCTGGATCCCGCCTATCTGGAGGCGGATACCTAGTGCGTAATACGAGATATATGTAATACCTTTGTACCGACTTGTGCCCTTCTTGCAGCTCTTTGTTCTCCCGCCTTATGGCCTCCGTGGAGTCGTACTATCGCGTCTCGAATCTGGTCTCCACTCCCGGAGGCCACATCGAGCAGCGGGCTGAGGTACGTCGCAGTTTGCAGGTCCAGCAACCCAATTCTTATCGCTACCCATTCCTCTTTCAGACCCCCGGGGACAATGAGTCGCCGACGGAGGCGGAGGTTATCAGCCAGCTGAACTTCATACGGGACAAAATACTCGCCAAGCAGGACCAGCACTTGCACCACTATCTCCAAAAGATGGAAATCCCGCTGCACATATTCGGCATGTAAGTTGCAATCGAAAAGCGGGGATTTTAGTTACTTATCTAAGTCAGCTCCAGTTGCTAGGGGGACTATTTGGTTTAAATGAGATTTAAGTTTGTTAAATAATGCATTAACATTTGTCTATATTAATTAAGTCCGACAGAAAATTTGATCATATTTTCCCAGTACCAAATGTGCATATAGATGATGTCATTCACAAACACAAAAATCTACCCACGATCGTGAACGAATACTTTTTGAATGTGATTTCTTTTTCGCATTAAAGCTTTAATGTCTTCTCAAATTAATACTTAAGATTAAAAGACCGCAATAAGGTTCAAGAACACACTAAATGAATTAATCGAATCATTTAAAAAAGAAAAATGGTATCTTAATTAGTTTAACAATTTCTCACTTTTAACTTGTATAGACGATGGCTACGACTTCTCTTTGGACGGGAATTCATGCTGCTGGACCTGTTGCTGCTGTGGGATGCAATCTTTGCGGACAGCGATCGCTTCGATCTTCCCAACTATATTCTGGTGGCCATGCTGGTGCACATCCGTGAAAAGCGTGGGTATTCCCACCTTGTGCTTTCCTATCCAAATGAGCTTAACTATTTGACATTTCAGTGCTGCTTAGCGACTACACCACATCGCTAACTTATCTTATGCGCTATCCTGGCAACGTGGACGTTCATCTGGTGCTGCGACATGCCCTGTTCATGCTCAATCCCAAGCAGTTTGACTACCCCTCGAATGCCTTCACCTGTGTGTCCTTTACCAACAGCGCTGCGGACAAGGATGTCCCTCCTCCAGCGAGTCAGCGGCCGCGCACCGTCTCAGAAACATCATCTGTAGCTACCAGAGCCAGCCAAGTCGATCGGCAAATCACATTCATGCAGGAACGCAATGCGGCGAATTCTTCAGCTCTGGCCAAACTACAGGATTCCCATCGAGTGGCCATGGATGGGTACTTGGAAAATGTGAGTGTAGTCGAATGAGATCAACTTCATAGAAATGGAACTCAGCTTCTTGTGAAGGCTTTAATTTCATATTTCATAAAGCGTAGTCGTGAAAATGAAAAAGTAGGTAAACGTGTATATTTTAATCGAATCATTTTTAAGTACCATTGCGTGACAACTTGGTCGGATTGTTCTTATGGTAGCTTAGAGTGGAATTATTTCCCAAAAACGCTTTTTTTAAATTTATTTCAATATTAGTAATAACGAAATGATTAAAATATTTGCCGATCGCTTTTAGGTCAGTTTTATGATGTAGTTGATCCATCCAAAAGACTTGTAGAATTAGTCAGGGCTCACAATGTTTTGAAATCAGATGTTTTTACGAACTACTCTAACTTGATATTCCGTTTTTTGTTTGCCAGAGTCCCGAGCTACTCCGGTTGGAGCTAAAGAATGCTCAAACTGTAATTAAGATTGCGCGCAGTAAGTTGCAGAACTACCTGGGCACTGTGCGTCATCATGTGGGAAAGCAAGCGAATGGAAACGAGGAGCTTAGCCGGACGCTGGATGGGATTGAAGAGCTGTGCAGCTTTCTGGATGTCAAGTTCATGTTCCCGCTGCACGCGCGATCCGCTCCAATCGACCAGGCACTGGAAGCTAACGAGCAGAAGCAGCTGAACACATCCAGCCAACCCCAGAAATCAACACCGTCTTCCACTCCCATGACGACTCCTCAACCGCCTAATGCAACAGTGGGCTATCAGATCCCCGAAAACGCCTTCATGCACAGCTCAATGCGACGTCTACTTGGAGAATTACGTGAAATCGAGCTTTCAACGATAACGAGCGATGAGAAGCCGGGAGAAGCGGTGCTCCAAAACGGTTTGCCAGCTGCAGAACCCCAGCAGCGGCACCAAACCGAATTAAGCTGATCGAAAGATCGCCTCCTATCGACTGAACTTGAATTTAGACTTAAAAAGAGCAACCACAAAGTGGCTGATTCAGAATAATTGAAGAGTATCATTAAAAGACATACGATTAAAATATATTTTGGACTTCGGCAAGTCTGTAAACCTAATAAATCAATCCAATTTTTAAGTGCTTAAACAGAAAAAAAAAACCGTTGTATTTTAATAGTTTGGGAATGGTTCCGAAACAATTCGCCTTCAAAAACATGCATGTCTCGGAACAAGCACTTCGCTTTTTATGTGTCAAACCAGAATGTTTACAATCTGTTCTAATGTGTCACCTTGAAAGGAACTCCTTTGGTCTAGTACCTAAACAGGATCGGTCAATCTTAATTTGAAATAATTATCTTGCTTGCAAGTATTCTTCTTTAACTTACGAAATAAGTGAATTGAAGCAAATTTAAATAATGATAATGCCAAAAATTATATCTAGGGATGATTCGTATTCTTAGGAGCTCTATGGCCGGCGGTTTTGGTGCACCATCGACCTAAATGTGGTCATTTGACCACCGTTGCTGTTGGGACCGCCCCGCATTATTGGTGTCGATGTCATGTTTGCAGACTGCTGCTGCTGCGGCTGCGCCACAGGCGTCTTGGTGATGGTGATCATTTTGGAACTGCTGTTATTGTTTACACGTATCTGCCGGAGCATGGCCAGCGTGTTGCCATTGGCTATATCTGCCTGTGGGGTGGATGGTGCTTCCGAGGAGCCTTGGCTTTGTCGCCCGTTTCCGTTGATCCGACTGTGTGTTGTCAATTTATCCAGAGGCACACATCGCACGGCATCCGTGTCGTAGCGGTTGGTCACCTGCATTTGGGAGGCGCTTAAGATGCGGCGAATATTCTCCGGCAGGTCTTTGGGATTTCCGTTAATGGTCACCTGTGTGGAGGAACCACCGCTTGCTGGCTTACTGTGTACAGTTTCCACTTCGTTGTTATTGTTCTTCACAGAGTGGTCATCGTCTTGGATAGTGATAACATTGGAATGCAAATCTATATCAGAAGGAACAGAAGCTAAGGAGGGGCCAGAAGCATTAGCAGTTAATGGAACAGTCGCAGCTGGAGTGGTCCCTGGAGTAGCTGCGGAAGACGAAGTGGAGGATCCGACTGGAGATGTGGCTGCAGCTAACGAATTCCGCTGCATGGCCCGAACTTCTAAGCCGCACACGAGCTGCATGATTTTGGCCTTTCCCTCTGCTGCCAAATCCGGCGGCAATGACTTCATGGTCGGCGCAATGCTGTCGAAGAAGAGATCTAATACATGTCGGGGCTCCGGAGGCCTGGCCATTATCACCGACGGCGCCTGCGCCGCAGAGTCGCCCTGGGCGGCCGCTTCCCGCTCCAGAGTTCGCAGGCGTGACACAATATCGAACGAGGAACAGATCATGTCCTTGGCCATGTCCATCTGAGAGCGCTCCTCCTGGGGCTTGCTCATGGAATCGCGCAGGGCGCGCAGTATCCGACGCACTTCCATTGAGCGGCGTGATCGCTTCGCCGGCGGCTCAGCCGTGCTGCCATCGGATCTGAAGAGACAACAAATCAGTAAAATATGAGGGGCTGTCTTTACTCGGTAACTAAGCATTTTAATGAGATTTATATATTTTATTTAATGGTAAAACTGTGGGGCTTAATATACCTAACCCAACCAAACCAAAACTCACCTCACACTGATCTCACCGTCGCTCTCCTTATCCAGACCAGACTCTTGCCTCTCCGCATCGGCAGTGGAGTTTGCGGTGACGGATGGTGGATTTGCGGCAGCGGTGGCGTTGTTCCTGCTCCGCTCCAAATTATCAGCGTGTTTGCGCGAGGAGTCGTGCTGGCGCAGATAGAAGACCTTGATAGGCAACCGGGTATCGCAAACACGGCAATGGCAGTGGTTCTCGTCATTGGCATCCGGATCCAGCCAGTCGTACTTGGCCTGCAGCTCCGCCATGGCCGCTTTCTGTCTGGCTTCCCCGCTGGCCAAAGCTGACGCCGTGGCCACAGCAGCAGAAATTTCAACTGGGCTTTTTGTTGCAGCTCCTGACGGAGCATGTCCACCATTGCGCTTCCGATCGATGCGAAGACGAATGTGTCTCGAAGTCCTCTGGTGTTTCGAGGCCCACTTAGAGGAGGGCAGGTAGAGGGATACTTCGCAAAGCTTGCACCAGGCATAGTTACCGCGCTGCTCGTTCTTTTTGTAGGAGAGCCACGGAAAGCGGGCCTTCCACACCATAACCTTACCCTTCGTTGTCGCCGGAATGGGCTTCACAAACAGTTTGGATCTAGGTGGCTTCCTTGTCTGCACAGTGCCCGAGTCTGTGTTGCTCTCTCCATCCCCATCCTCCTCATCTTCCTCTTCCTCCTCTTCCTCTACCTCTTCTTCCTGGGTCCGCTTAGTTCTATTCTGCTTATTTCCGACCTGGGGCTGTTTCGCTTGGCGCGCCTTGAACTGCTTCATGAGTTTCATATGCCGGGCACTGAACTCATGCCTCGCCTTTGCCGCCTCGTTGTGGAAGCGTACGCGGCAGAACTTGCACAGCTGGGTCTTCCGATCCTTGGAGTAGCACAGCCACGGGTAGAAGTGCACTCCGGCGCGAACCTTGGCTTTTCTGGGCTCCATACCCGATTTTGCAGCAAAGCTGGGATCGATAAAATAATATTATTAATATTATTGAGTACAGATAGCGCCATCTTTTGCGATCGTGTTTTAAATGCTATCGCAAAAGACGACTCACCCACAATGACAAACTTCAGATATTCCTTTAAATAAAATTAAAAACCTACCCTTTGCCAACTTTTAGGTTCTCCGACCAATTGTCATCGTCCATATCTTCGGTGCCTTCGGTCTCTGATCGCGCCTCCGACTGGGCTGCCTCACTGGCGGGTACATCCTCCTCTTCCTCCTGCTCTCCGTCATTGCCCTCGTTTTCGGCTTCCTTGGCATCAGCCAATCCAGATTCAATAATTGCTTTAGCGGCGGCCACTGCCGATGAGTGTTTTTCGGAGTTCTCGTGATTCTTGCGCTTGATTTCGGAGTTTCCGTACATAAATCTTTTGTGGCAGACGCTGCAATAGCCAATACTAGGGTCTTCTGGATCGGCAATCAACCATGGATGCAAATCGGCAAAAACGGCCCAAATACCTCGAATATCTGTAGAGCTGGAGTGCACAACAAACAAAAGTTATTAAGTTTAAATAAAGTGATAGATTAGCCAAAGGCCGTATTCAAGAATACCCACCCTTTTTGGACGGGTTCCAATAACTTGTTGCAGTGAGCCTTGGTTTTGCAGTGCCGCAGAAAGCTTGTGATCGCCATGGAACAGTCGCAGAGTGTGCAGCGACACTGCTGTGGACTGGTGTCTGGAATCAGCTCACACCACTTGCTGGGGTCCTGGACCGGGTCCACCCCACCGTTCATTACCACCACGGGGGTTTCCTGCGCATCCTCCGGGTCCGCCTCCGGCTCTGAATCCTTCTCCTTTTCCTCCTCCTCCTCCTCCTCGACAACGGTGGTTTCGCTGGCGCTTTTGCTCCTCTTTCGCTTGCGGCTCGGCTTGTCGGATTCCTGATTGCGCAGTGCCTCCATGTGACCTTTTGTGGTCTCGTGACGTTTGCGCAGATAGACAAACTCCACGTTCATGCGCACGTTGCAGACGCGGCATGTACCAATGGTTCCAGTGGGCTGGGAGCGCTCCAGCCAAGGATGCCACCGAAGCCAGCGCAGCCAGTTGAAGTTGTTAAAGGCCTCAGTTTCGGTGGTTCGCTTTTGCTTCGTGGCAGCAACATAGCTCTTTGTCCCGAACTCATGTTTCACCTCGTTGTCACTGGTCCTGCGGGAATCAATCAAAACATTTTTGGATAAATGTTAAAACTCTTAGGAGTCTTGGAATGATTGGCATATTCTTAATTATTTAGAGTTAGTTTAATCGTTTGGGTGGTTAAATTAAGTGTTTTTTGGAAGCATACAAATTTGAGAACAAAGCTGATTTTATCACAAGATTTTTTCACAAGATAGTTAATTTTGATATTGATATTTACTATCTTGTGAACTTATAGAAAACTAAATCCATCATCTAAATCTAAAATGTGAGAGATAGCTCATTTACTCGTCGAACATCATGCTGCATTAATTGTAAACATATTTTAAACATATAAGATAAGTAGACTGCTTACCAATTAGTGTAGTTAGAACTGGTAAAAATGCATTTTTTTTATTGAACGCAGCCTCTAACCATCTTTATACTTGGTTTTCACAATATCATGAATTTGTTGTAATCCAATTGGAATTTTTTAAATCTAGAAGTTCGAGAGAGCCCCCATCGCATAGATACACGATGGTAAGAAACAGCAATAAAATGTTTAACAAAGAAATTTGACGACAAGCTCTAGGTATTAACTTTCATGTTGGAAAATATTAAAAACTCACAAATTGAGATTTTTAAGTGCATAGGCTTAGGCATGTTAGAAACAAGGTTCAAAGGGGCTACTAATCAATGGGTTTGCAAATTATTTTCCAGACTCAAAACACTTTTGGACATACATACATAAATCGATAGAGTTTTGCATGTAGTTATGATATCAACAGGTTGTGCCCTTTTTTAACTTCTGACCAGAGGGTTGAAAATCCTCTTGACAAACTTATATTGACATGAGAATTGTGTAATATTATTAGAGCTAGTACTCACGTTCCACGCGTCTGCTCCTCGCTTCTCTTAAAGGCCAGGTAGTTGCACTCGCGTTCCTGGTGGTACAGCGACATGTTGTGCTGCTGGATGTGCCGGGAGCGGTTATTCACGTTGATGTTCATGTTGCAATAAAGGCAGAAGGCAAAGGGGCCGTCTGAGGCCTCGTGCAGGATCCAGGGCCAGCGCTTCATCCAGATCAGCCATCGCTGCGCGCGGGGCATTTTCCGGCGCATGGAACCGCCATTGCCGCCGCCGGTGCTGCCCTCGTCCACGCTGTAGTCGTCGTCCTCGTCCTGGCTGTCTCCTGCCTCCTGGTTGTCGATGCGCTCCAGCAGCCCCATCGGATCGTGGTACGAGTGGTTGCTCTCCGCATCGCTGGAGGGTTCGGTTTTGGTGGATACGGTGTCCGGATCACGGTCATGATCATCCAGGAGGGGATCCTCGCTGGAGGGCTTGTCATCTGGATTGTTCAGAGCGGACTGCAGTTCGGCCACCAGGGGAGCATGGTCGTCGTCCATAATGTCCTCCATTCCCGCGTTATCTGGCGTCGGGTGGTCCTCCTCGTCCACATCCATATCGCCTTCCGCCTCGTCGTCGTCCACTAGGATGACCATGGGGACCTCCGTTTCTTCGACGGGATCCGCCGCCACCACCGCTCCTCCCTCCACGTCCATAATTTTCAGTTCGTGTGTCGTCGACGCCAACGACTCGGGATTCGCGGACGCCATTTTGAGACCGGCGTCGGTCGCCCCGTCCAAGTTTTGTCGCTGTGCGCTATTATCCTGATCCATCGCCACGTGCTCCAGACCACTTGTTATCTAGCCACTGTGCTGATTTCTCTGCCAGCCGTCGCACAATCACAGCATGCGCAATTATTTTAAAACAAAAAGCGAAATTTGCAAGTAAAGTAAACTCGAATTTGCAGTCGAGACTAAGACCAGTGTGACCGTTAATGTAGCATGAACCGGCGGGCAGAGGAATACAAGCATACTAGAAGAGCAAAAAAATACCAGAACGCCGTTGAACTACATGATCACTGAGAACTGATCAAGTTAGTTTTGCTCAACGCCCGTGCAATATTACGCCGTCTTAAAAGTACAAAAAAATTGTATTACAAATTACATTCATTTTTCTTAAAAATTAATATTGACAAAATAATTGGCGCCCAAAATTGAATATCAAATAATATCTATTTTTCTTAATAATAAATATCGCACCATCGAACTTACAGCATAAAGCACAACATAAAGTACAATTCAACAGCCACACTTCCCGTAAGTCCAACATATAATGTATTTATGTTTTCTTAAAATGTATAAATGAAGAAAACAAAATTTTGTGAATTTACTAATCTAAATATTCTTTATATCTACTTGTATATTAGTATTTGAAAAGAGTGACATCTCTGAATGCAAGTGCGAAGACATTTTTGTGGTGTCGCGGGGCTATTGAAGTACGGTCATACAGTACTTAGATTTGTTTATATTTTGGAAAATATAAGGACTGCCCAAATGGCAAACCTCCAGTTAACTCAGGAAAAACTGTGAGTATACAGAAGAATCAGACCTGGAATTATACATAAATAACCCTATTTTCTGGCAGAGATGCCCTACGCTCTGAATACAGGCCACGCCGGCCGTGCGCCCTGCTGAAATACCCGCGCCCCAAAACGAAGCCGGAATACCAGGCGATATATCCGTGGTTGCTTCCAGACGAAACGGATCCGCACTTTGTGTTCTGCGCGGTGTGCGAGTGCAGACTCAGCTGCAAAAGATCGGATCTGGGAAAGCACGAGGGCAGCATTAAACACTCGGAAAATGCGCAGAGGAAGGCCTTGCCTGCCAAGGCAAATCATCCAGAAGCGGAGGGGTCCGGTTCCAGTGTGATGAAATGGGAGTACAACGAGTACGAGGAGGGCCTGCTGCCATACGGAGCAGATGCCGCCGATGACGAAACAGAGGAGGAGGATGGCGAACTGGACGAAACCGAGGAGGATTGTGAGGAAGCCGAGGAGGACGAAGTTAAGGCGGAGGCACTAGAAACCCTTAACGATTTCGAAACGGAGCCCGCCTCTAAGCAGCAGCGCCGCATCTCGGAGACGGATTCGCAGCATTCCGGAATGCTGGACTATCTGCCCCTCCACGTGACGATCAACGAGCTGCCCCCGAGTTCTACGGCCGCTGGTTCCTCCTATCCCATATCCTCCTCCACGACAGCAACATCAGCTCCGCCCTGCAGGATCACCATTAAGAAAGTGTCCGCGCCCACTACTCCTCCCAATGCAGTCTGTCAAGGACAGGAGATCAGCTCCAAGGCCACCATCACACCCATTCACACCACGCCCTCGTATGCCGCCCGCCAGCTGCAATCCTACCAGCTGCAGCCGGTGTCGCCTATAATGCCGCCGCGTGACTCTCTGGAGCTATTTTTCGACAGCATATGCGCCACCGTCAAAAGTCTGCCGCCCAAACTGGCCACCGAAGGCAAGATCCGGGTAATGCAGCTTATCGGGGAGCTGGAGCTGCGCGCTCTTGGCGAGCAGGAGGCGTCTGCTCAGTCATCATCAGTACCCGGACATCAAGGCACCGATCTCGCCGGCAGCTCACCAGCAGGAGCAACCGATGCGCCGGGCAGTGGCCAGCAGAATGCCACGGTGGCCTCAACCACCAAATGAACTCAAACGGAATCGGAAAGCGGCTCCTAATCAGGCTCAAGTTGACAAATTGGAATGACTAGAGCTTTCATTTTTAAATTTGTTAACTGATTTTCTTTAATAAATTTATTTATTAGTTGTTGTAGTGCTAGGGATTTTGTTTTTGTAGCTTGTGAAGTTTTCCTATAAAATAATGTGAAAACAACTTAAGGATTGATTATTATATAATGAAATAATTTTGTTAATTTGTATTATTTCTGGACGAATAAAAACATAATATATAATTCCCCGAAATCTTGTTAATTTTTGTAAGATATATTTCATTTAATTTCAAGGTAAGTTTGGGAATGTCTATTTTGGAGGATGAATGCATATCAAATTGAAATTTAAATATTTATTGGTATTCTTTTCTAACGGTCTGATATTTATTTTAAGCACCATTGAAGACATAATTTCACTGAGTTCCCGATTTTAATTTAAGTTTATTAGCCCTGATTATGCGGCAAATGAAAAATAAACATACATACATGAACAAAAATTAAGATAACATTTTTATCAAATGATACTTTGGTGTATCACAGGTAATTTTTAAAAGGTTTTATGCCCATACTTAAAAATGGCGTTCATATATAACTTTATTACTGGAATTTCCCACTTGCAAAAGATATTTGTAAGGAGGGCACAATTTGGCGATCAGTCAACGTCTCAAAACAAATGAAGTAAAAAATGATTCTCCTCATTTATAAATATAAGTTAATAAATCTTTATTGTGTAAAAATGATCGAAAAGAAGTGTTATCAGTAGTAAGGCACTAAGTACGTAGATATACTGGGGGATCCCTCCTAGAAGGCCGCTTTGCCCTCCAGCATGGCCTTTCCGCAGTAAAACGGAAACTGCACGCCCTGAAGCAGAACGTCCGCTATGCCCTGCGAATGGAAACGAAACAAATCGGTTAGCTATGTTTTTCTTGGGTGTGGTTAGTGTAGAAATCGGGACCAGATATCGGCGGTACCTATAAGCCCTGGTTGTGTTTCTGATAAGTCGCCGGAATGACTAATTGGTTAAAAATCTACGCGGCCCGATAACGAAAGTGCCTCACGCAACTAACAGGTAATGGTTTTGACTCACCCCGGTCTAAACTACAACCAAATATCCACTTACCGTGAGGGCGGGAATGCAGGAGGCGAAGGCATACACCCAAATGTAGCAGAAGGCGCAGAAGAATGCGACGAAGAAGGAGACGAACCAGAAGACCAGCAGCCAGAAGATGAACCACAGAGGATTGGGCATCGTGATGAGTGGTGTTGTTTGTTCAGAGTGATTCCAGCTGTGCGATAAGATAAATACAAGGGATCTTGTTTAGTAGGTGCCCACAAAACGAAGCTTATCAGGCGCTGTCTAAATAGAGCAGATGCCATTAAAATTTGTCGACTTCGGAAAGAACAGTCATACAGGAAAAACACTTGATGGATTACGTTGATTTCTTATTGAAAAACACATGTTATTAATTAAAGTAATGAATTGTTTTTTGTTATCTATTATAGCAACTAAAATATTATTTTTATTAACCTTCAAATGAGCTAAAATTGTTTTCCTATAGGAAAATAAGCTTTTGAAACGTCACTGCTATTTTTAAAACCCACTTTTAATTTCACTTTGTCAATGTGCCAAATTAAGATAGTAAATGTCACAGCTATTTAAGTAAGTAAATCATTTAATGAGCTCCATTTGTGCTTGAATTTAGAAAAAGCTTTTATTTTTTTGCATTCGCGATTCGAGTAATTAAAATCCTCCAAATTTTGCAAAAGTGTGATATATGTAAAAAATATATTTATTTTGCGCGTATGAAACTAAAAAAATATTTGCTTTCTCTAATAAGTAAAATACAACTTTCAGAAGACATTTAAATATGCATTCACCCAGGATTTTCCACTAACACTGCATTTGAATGGCTTTCTTATGCATTTAGGTTTCTCTTTTGAGTTCGTGACAAACATTCGAAAGACCGATTTGGTTTGGTTTTGAGCTGAATTTAGAAGCACTGACGTCAAAACTGATTATCCCCAAAAAAGGCAGCTGGGGAAGTGTAAGGCCGAGACCTCGATCGTAGATCGAATTCCATGATCAAGTGCTGATTACAGTCCTCTCAAAACAAATGTCGTCATTATGCAAAGCGCATTGCTGGTATGTAATATACTAGTGGGTGTGTCGTTTTAAGTCAGCCCGCGTCTTAATTCATCATAAAAACAATTGCAGATCGTCGACAAACCGGTCGGCACAATTAACACTCGGAGAAATTCGAATTAATCAGCCCGAACCTGAAGCATATGCCAAATAATCAGAGTACGCCAAACTATGCATAAATATTTTATAAATACTTTTAACCGCGCACCCACGTAAGATCGAAAGTCACTTAGCAGAATAATGCCAAAGAGATAAAGCAAACAATAACAAACCAAGTTAAAGATCGGAGGTCGACGTCCGGGGGATTCGAGAATGGACTAAAGACTGAGAATCGAAAACCGGCGCAACAAGTTGCATGCCTAGCTGCAGGCAGGGTTGTCACCTGTCACACTCCGCTGCAGAGTTTAGAGTGAAAAAGCTTGCAAAAAAAGCTTTTCCTGACGAGGGCCGACTTATAAGTTTGGTATATGTATGTGTTACGTCTTTTAAAAATTTGAATACTTTACAATTAAAAACAAGAGAGAACGCTATAGTCGGGTGCCCCGACTATCAGATACCCGTTACTCAGGTAAAGGGAGTGCGAGGGAGATGGAGATAGAAACTTTAATCACGCATAACTTTTTAACAAATGGTCCGATTTGAAAAATTTCGTCTACATTTCGATAGGTATTGATAAACACAATAAAACTGCATTTTTACTTTTCCGAAATATTTAAATTTTTAAAATCGTATATAGGCGATTGTGGGCGTTAAAGGGGGCGTGGCACCTTTTTGAAACAAACTTGCGCTGCGTAGGAACTCCTAGAATCTGCATGCAAAATGCCAATCTTCTAGCTTTTATAGTTTCCGAGATCTCAGCGTTCATACGGACAGACAGACAGACAGACGGACAGACAGACGGACAGACGGACAGACGGACATGGCTATATCGACTCGGCTAGTGATCCTGATCAAGAATATATATACTTTATAGGGTCGGAAACGCTTCCTTCTACCTGTTACATACTTTTGCACGAATACAATATACCCTTTTACTCTACGAGTAACGGGTATAAAAACCTTAGTAAAAAATATGGTTTGCAGTATAGGTGATTTAAAGAGAAACTTTTTAGCTTATTTAACCAATGATCATATATACACATAAGTATAGTTAAAATTTTTTTAACTAAAAGCAACAGTATGAGTTTTACGCCGTCAAGCAGATTTTATAAAACAAAAAAATAAAGTAATAAAGTACTTCTTAGTTATATAATTTTTAAACAAAATAATAAAATATTTTACAACAAATTTAATGCCAATACGGTTTCAAAAGTATAGAAATAATATATTTTATTACTATGTTTATTCTCTTACAATCTATCAAATCTATCAAATATTTTCGAATTAAAAGAACTACTAGTACTGGCAAATATTTAATTATTAATATTTAACTTATTAAGAAATTAATTTAGTTATTGTTATATAAAAGAAAAGAAAAGTATGCGAGTTAAAATAAAATAGCAAATAAAAATCGATTAAAATTGTGTAGAGGCACACTGTGGGTACCGTTATCACTAGAATTTATCAGTCAAATGTTTAGCCATTCCGTTTATGCCTTTTAGTGTTTATCTTACCCATTGCCGCATTCCGTTTCCCGGCCAGCAATCAATCGACGCTAAGAATAAAAACTTTCCCAACCTCAGCTTCGTTTTCGGAAAAGCTTCTGCCGCAAGAAGAATTTCCACCAGCCGAAAATACTAAACTGTTATACACCCTCGTTACTAACAACAACTGTGTGCACACAGCTGAAGGCTAAAAGCTTTATGCGGCTGCTTGTCAATGCACTATGGGGTTTTTGACCAGTTTTTGTGGCATTTAGTCATTTTTTGAAAATGCTCTAATTTAAAAAAAAAAAATGGGAATGCATTAACAGAACATCAAACTGTTATGCCTCATACTCAAAATGTTAATACTTAACAGCATATCTTAGCATATCAGCTGTAAAGTCAGCTGTTGCATCCGAAAGCACCAGCGCTAAGTTTGCAATTATTTAGAAGCGTTCTTTGAAATTAATTTATTCGTGTAAAATACCATTTGAAAAGAAAAAAACAAATGCAAAATGATCTCACAGGTTTGTACTATATGTTTAATGAATTAATTGTTTAAATTGTGCGTGTTTATACTAACATTTTGTCATTTTATAAATGCACCTTCAGCTGAATTTTGAGGAACAAATTTCAAGTTTGGGAAGAGTTTTGAAATAGAAGTTTGCATTAGTTTTCAATGCGTCCAAGTGTATGTTGTAGCGTTGTCAATTCTGAGCAAAAAGCTATTAGTCTTATTGTGCACTTTTCCGCACTATTGGTGCAATTTGAATTTTTCTTAGGTAACCTCACTTTCTCCAACGCCCATTTGGTTGCTGTTTGAAAAAGCGAGAAGAGTCGGCTTGAGCAAGAAAAGGCTATACAATGTTTGATGAACAAATTATTTATAATATGAGGATCATTTGGATATGTTTGTCCTGTCAGTTGCCCGTCAATTTGGACAAATTCGAAACATTTTGCCTAAAAACTGGCGAATTGATAGTCGATATGTATACGTGGCTGCCAATGAGCTTTGACTTTGATGAAATTTTTTCTTTTGCTTTTGTTGCACTTATTATCATACATTTTTATATGCATAGAGCAACAAATTTCAGATCCTTAAATTTAATTAATTTATTTTTAATTTTAACCGATCGTTCCTATGGGAGCTATAGGATATTGTTTCCTGATCCGAACAATTTTCACACTATATATGCCTAGGGACAAATAATGACGATTGGTAAAGTTTCATGTCGATATCTCCAAAACTGACCGAGTTATTAATTAATGCCACAAAAACAGGTCAAAAACCCCATAGTGCAATGTTTTCATATCAAATTTCCTATAATATGTAGGCCTCCATATAAGATATAAAGGTGTGTGTGTGAGCGCGGCCAAAAGTTTTTCATCCCGGACGCCGACGCCGCTTTTGCAGCTGTTGTTGTGGTCGGCTGCTGTTTTCTCCGATTTTCCGATTCTCCGCATTCTGCTGCGAGTCGTCGGTCACGCTGGTTCCGATTTTGTTCCGGTTGAGACAGAAAAGAAATATGTAAAAAATATATATATAATACAAATTAATGAATAACTTCGATACATTGAAAAATATAGAACATACATATAAGATTTAAATCGGTTCCAAAAGTGTTTTTAAATCTGTCCAAAAATGTGTAGCATAGTTTGCGGCTCAAAACAGCTGCAGCCTCTTTATTTGTGTGTGTGTGTTAGAGAAAGCGAGAGAGAGAGAGAGCTGGCTGATTATGTGTGTGTGTGTGATACTGACTTGAAACGTGTGCGATCGATTTTTGGTTGTTTTATAAAAACAAACCAAAGGAATTAAATAGAAAATATACATAAAATTTCTTAAGCTATTATCAAGCAAAATTAATTTATTTAATGCCCTGTTAAGAACAACAACATTTATTTAATGAAGAGCCTCTCGAATAAATAAACAAAGCGGCCACTCGAGATAATGAAATTTAGTACGGTTGGCCAGAGCAACAACAAATGCGGCAAAGTGTCGCAGGCGAAAGTTTCCGATTTTGATTGCGAACAAAAACAAGCTAAAGCTTTTGCCCAAAAATAAAGAGAGATGAGAAAAGCTATTTGGGAGGGAGAGAGAGAGCGGAAAAGCCTTGTCCGTTTTTCCGCGCTAAGCTAGTGTGTGTGCGTGTCTTTCGAACAGTTTAAAGTACGCATTGCGATGCCGTTTGGCTTCAGTTTAGCTAGAGACATCGTCGTGTTTTGAGCGGCTGGCATACATTTTTCGAGCCTAGCGGATCGAGCGGACTACGCCACTATCGTTTTCAATTCAGTGCGCAAAATAAAGCATAAAAAAATCAGCAAAAATAGGCAAGACAAAAAGGAGACAACGGCACAAAGTAAACCCAAACGCAAACTATTCATTTACAAAGGGTAGACCCCCTTGTCCCATATTTTTCGGTCTTAAAGCCAGCTCTCAAACAAGCTCACACATACACTGGAATGCATATGGCATAACACGGCCAGTGTTGGATATTCATTAGCCAGAATTGTTGTGTGTGATAAAGTGAAGTTTTTGTGCAAAAATCGAGAATTAAATGCAAGCAGTCCCCATTCCCATTTTATTTGCAGTTTGGAAAGTTAGTAAGTCGCGGAATCCGAGAAGATTTAAATAAACAACAAACATAAACAGTGATATGTAGTGAGCGTCCGAGGGCAGCATTTCCAGCGCACAAAAAGGTGAGTCCATAATACTTAAAAATAAATAAATGTTTAAATAAGATTTTACTTAATTCGTTTTTAACTTAACCATATATTGTGATAAATTGTGATTATACCTGGAAAATAAATGACTGTAATTATTGGTGCGCACCTTTAAATATTTTATCTAGTCTCATTAATTGCCAAAATATTATTATTTCTGGTCAAAAGGTTCTATTTGACCAGAAATAATAATAATCAATAATTGGTTTTATTAAAATATAACAATTGTTATATAAAAAAACATGATAACATAAAACCCCCTTAATTGTATTGTTTTGGTTGTGGAATTTCTTGTTCCTTTTAAGCATTTAACGATTTTTGATGAGCTCCGTGATCCGTAAAGTCTTGAGCGCACACACACACGCGAAAAGAGAGAATCAAATGGGGAGACAAAACAGGATACCGGGAAAAGGGAGAGAGTCTTACAAATTCATAATTTGTCTGTTTACATACGAGGACCTGGTCACTGGTATTGGTGGTTTATCGAGTGGCGCTGCCTCAATGTCCGACCGCTTGCTGCACCCCCATTCCTTCAAACGAAAGCGAAATTATTTTTTTTGTTTTTTTTTTTTTTTGTGGGGCACGTAGGCTCCATAACTTCCGCTCGGTCGGCTCACGCGCACACCTGTACCCACTCTCATGCACAAACTTATACACACTTTTTGGCAACTCACATCGAGGGCGAGCACATTTAAAATTCTGATGAAAAGACACTTTTACTTTATTCTTTCACTGGAAGCCACACAGAAAAAAACAAAAATATCATATGAAGTTATCTACTTTACTTGTGAGACTTTTTATTATATTCGAAACAGGACACATAAGTGTGTAAGAAGATCCTTGTAACATTGTAACTAGGTACATTTCAAATCAGCACTAACGATTAAAACATACACCTAAAATCCAATACTAAACACGCTTCCTTTTGCATATTACAATGACCGAAAAACATTTGAAAGCTAAGCATATTTTAGGAAAGTCATAACATTACAAAGAAAATAACTCTTTTACTAAGAAAACGTTCTTTGCCAATCATTTTGTCAAGATGTCTAGATTAATTTTAATAACTTAACATTTACAGAACTACAACAAATCGTTGATACACACTCGCTTGTATATTTAAATGGCTAGGATGTCGTCAGTTTCTTTTTTCGGTGCACGGGCATATCTTTTTTCATTTCTTTCCATTATTGTTTGCCCGAGTGCGTGAGTGCGCTTAATTCGGGTGTGTGTAAATATTTCGCTTGATTCGCAGCCGCACAATTTCTCGCATTCTCTCCCAGTCGCCCACATGTCGCTTAATTCAACTGTCGATTTATCACACTTAACCCAAACACACACCGTACACTATACACTCACTATTCGCTATATACTATCCACCATAATCCGCACATACCATGCAGCATCATCATCATCATCCCATGATCATCGCGTCATCAGCCACTGGCGGCTTATTAGGTACAAACGCTGATTAGTTGCCCAGATTCATGCGATTGCGTGCTGTGCTGAGTTTAGATCGCTTTAGCTGCAGTTTCTGTCATATTCAGTTTTTTTTTGGCTGGGGGACTATTTACATACCGCCGCTAAAGATACATTTGTATCTATGTATCTATGGGAGCGCTAAAATGCCACCAACTAGTTTGCTGGACTTTAGGGTTAGACTTTCTGATAGGGTTATGGTTACTTTTTTATGGGTCTGTGAACTGCATTCTTGATTGAGATTTATGTTGCACATATATTTATATATATATGCGCTTTTATTACACAATTATTGTATATTTTTGTTCACGTTTTTCGTTCGAAGTACGATGTTCATTCGTTTGAATGGTGAATTCCATAAAATTCGTTTTTCTTACTTTATTTTTATACAGTGTTATAGTTTTTATTTTATTCCGTACATAAATAAAACAATTTTTTTTCATTTCGTGTTAAGCACAGACTAAACCAAATATGAATTTGCATTTTTTAAATTTGATTATTAGTGTACTCACATTTTTTTAAGTCTTAAAATAGATTAAAAGAAATGATTTCAACTCACTCTATTGTGCGTTAAAATAGTCTTACTAATTTTTAACTATTTGCTGGTTTGAAAAAGGAAAATAAAGGATTAAAAATATTTATGGGTAGAAAGCAATAAACCTATTTTAATTTCCTTATGCTTATATTTTTGCTTTAAATGCCTGATAAATATCCGCATTATAGCTCTATGATGTACGGAAGTATTGAAATACAGTTAGCGGCTTGTATAGCAATTCGAGCTTTAAGCTAAAGCAAACACAATTATACCAAATGACAGTTTATTTATAATAAAGAGACAAAAATAATGAATTATTATCACTGGACAATTCACTGGACAATTCATTTTTCCCTGGTGTGATTAATTCCAATAAGCAATATATCATTGCTTAACAATTCCAAAACGCATACAAATGCCATTAATTCAATTTGTCATTTGTTTGCCTTTAGGAATTAAATATAATTGGATGCCGCTGCTTCTGACTTCCGTTTATCAGTGGTTTATCCATTATCCAACCGAATCCATCAATTCCACGCACAATGCACTCATACACTCCCTGCAATTGTTCCATCTCTTTTTCCCCGAGGGAAAGTGCAATTTCGCTGTGCCTAGTACAACAAAATACAGCATAAAATGTTTAAGTTAATTGAATCAGTTGCAAAAAAATGATTGAATCACAAAGAAAACCGCTGGGCGTGGGAACTCCGTCTGTGTTCTTTGTGTCGAAATAATGCTCCGAGCTTCATACACATAAAGGTCGAGCTCAAAACACCAAACGCACGGCAAACAACACTCACACTCACACACACACAAAACAAACAAGGAAAAGGCGCAAGGCTTAAAGCGTGAAACACTTGAGAATTGTTTTACACTTTTTCGGTTGCGTTTTGCCTTTGCGTTCCCTTTTTTGTGTATTTTCCATATATTTTGTGCCCCGTCAAATAATTCGCTGAACGCGGAAAGCTGAAAGCCAAAGTTTCCCTGCAGCCCGTGGGGAGTGCAACGCTTTTCCACTTGGCTCCTTTTGCATTTCACGGAGAATCGACAAACTCATAAAAGTCTTTTATACGTGCTCGGAGTGAGCAACACGCGAAAATATGCAAATAAAATGCCGTAAAACAATGCGAAGGACAAACAAACAGGCGAGCATAAAAAGCAAGCAATAAAATTGAAACAAAGGGGACAGTTTTATACCCTCGGCTAATATGAATATTGTATGACGAACTAAGGCCAAAGGATAGTTCTTCATCTGAAGATTTTTATTTCTAAGACTATTGACTTACGATTTCTAGAGACCATAGTTCTGTTATTCTTGTAAAATAAGAAATAGCATTTTTGGGGTATTTTGGAAATTTTACGAAACAACAAATATATTATTTATCAAGCTAAATTTATTTTAATACTTTGTATTTTCTTTTATTTTTTTATTAAATCTAAAATGTTCTTTTATTGACTTGTGTTATTTTTTTAGCATTAAGGAATAATAAATGTAAACGAGTATTTTTTATAAAGAAAAACTCAACTTTCACTTCTTGAGTTCCAATTAAAAACTGATTTTATTTTCTAAGTTCTAACTAATGTATAAAACGTAAGATTCTTATTTTATAGGATTGATCTGGTATTAATATCATATGTTTATGATTAAGATTCGTTTTGTATTTGCGTCACAAGTATTCATGTCCTGAGTATGAGAATGTCTTGACTCGTACAAAGACAAGCACTTGGCCAGCTTGGTAAATGGTCGTTTCTCGTCCGTTGCACTATGGGGTTTTTGACCTGTTTTTGTGGCATTAATTAATAACTCGGTCAGTTTTGGAGATATCGACATGAAACTTTACCAATCGTCATTATTTGTCCCTAGGCATATATAGTGTGAAAATTGTTCGGATCAGGAAACAATATCCTATAGCTCCCATAGGACCGATCGGTTAAAATTAAAAATAAATTAATTAAATTTAAGGATCTGAAATTTGTTGCTCTATGCATATAAAAATGTATGATAATAAGTGCAACAAAAGCAAAAAGAAAAAATTTCATCAAAGTCAAAGCTCATTGGCAGCCACGTATACATATCGACTATCAATTCGCCAGTTTTTAGGCAAAATGTTTCGAATTTGTCCAAATTGACGGGCAACTGACAGGACAAACATATCCAAATGATCCTCATATTATAAATAATTTGTTCATCAAACATTGTATAGCCTTTTCTTGCTCAAGCCGACTCTTCTCGCTTTTTCAAACAGCAACCAAATGGGCGTTGGAGAAAGTGAGGTTACCTAAGAAAAATTCAAATTGCACCAATAGTGCGGAAAAGTGCACAATAAGACTAATAGCTTTTTGCTCAGAATTGACAACGCTACAACATACACTTGGACGCATTGAAAACTAATGCAAACTTCTATTTCAAAACTCTTCCCAAACTTGAAATTTGTTCCTCAAAATTCAGCTGAAGGTGCATTTATAAAATGACAAAATGTTAGTATAAACACGCACAATTTAAACAATTAATTCATTAAACATATAGTACAAACCTGTGAGATCATTTTGCATTTGTTTTTTTCTTTTCAAATGGTATTTTACACGAATAAATTAATTTCAAAGAACGCTTCTAAATAATTGCAAACTTAGCGCTGGTGCTTTCGGATGCAACAGCTGACTTTACAGCTGATATGCTAAGATATGCTGTTAAGTATTAACATTTTGAGTATGAGGCATAACAGTTTGATGTTCTGTTAATGCATTCCCATTTTTTTTTTTTAAATTAGAGCATTTTCAAAAAATGACTAAATGCCACAAAAACTGGTCAAAAACCCCATAGTGCGTTGGAGCAGCATTAAAACGCAATTTTATTGCATATCCTCTTGGGCTTTGGGCCAGCCATCATTGTCTTAAGGGTCCGGCGATGACGATGGGCGATGAAAGACTACCGAAAGCTACCGAATGAAACCCAACCGTACCGAAACGAACTAAACAGAAACTCGCGCAAACAGAAAACAGCAGACAAAGGACACAAACAGGGGAGGAAGGGAATTGTTTAACATTAGTTTTATGCGATCCTTTTATTTGTATGTGCTTTAGCTACTTTTATGAGTTTTCTTGTGGTTCTGGCTTCTGAATGTTGGTCTTCCCCTCTTGGCCATTGTACGGCGATAATAAGGCGATTTGTTGTCTGCTGCAGTCTCATTAGATTTCATTGGTCTTACTACGGAGAAAATGTTGCAACAACATGGCTTGTAGCATACTGAAACCCAGGAGACTAGAAAACAAATATAATATATGAAACCATGTACTCCGTATCAGTATTTTTACCTTTTCTTGGTAAAATTAAATATCTATTTAAAGGGAGTTAGTTTAGACCGAAACTGTAAAAATAAATAGTAAAGGTTTCAAATAACTTTTTAAATAATCTTTTGACAGCTCCTTAAGGCACTTTAAATATATATATTTTCTTTAATTTTGTACTTTCAAGGGTACAATCACCCTTTTGATTTACCTTGCCGTCCTTAATAGTGTTGCATTATTATTTTTAAATAAGAAAAAATCAGAGAATTGTGTTTGTAAAGAAGTATTTTTGCTAAATGGTTTGTGAAATCAATAGTGTTGAGATTTGGGTTTTTTTAAAAATACTTATTCCGTAATGGCTTCAAAAATGCATACGTTATTATCCCTGCTATTATATACCATCATTCAGAAGATAATTTTTAAATGGGTGTTTGGTCAGCTAAAATATACAGTTTTAAAGCACTTTTATAGCCCGTTGCGTAGTGAAATGCGCATCAGGCATGGGAATTTAAGCTCCTGCCTTCTACGCCATTTTTAAAGGCGGATAATCACTTATAAGCATACACACACTCGCTTTGAGCACGGGACGTGTACTGGGAATAAGCGGCTTGATGTGCGTCTGTCTGCGCGCGTGTGTGCTAGCCCTGGTGCTCTGGGCATTAAAAGTAACCCAGGGTAAAATAAAAGCAAGTGCCAAGTGTGGCGCATGTGCCACTCAAAGGCAAACAAATGCGAAGTTCTGCTGTGTCTTGGGGAATACGCGGCGTATGCGCGATTTTAGTGCGATTGTGTTCGCCCAGCTTTGCCTGTAAATCGCTCAGTGAGATTGTTGCTGTTGTTACCGCTGGTTCTGGAAACGTTAGCTTTGCTTTAACATGCACAGATTAAAGTTGAATAACGTTAACGACATGAAAAGTCCTCTTTCTTCTTAAATATTAGTTATTTTAGTCCTTATAAAGATTTTGATGAGCATAATTTTTACAAAGTTAATCACATGTTGTAAAGGGTTTTAAAGATCATATTTTGATTTAAAGAAGATATATAATTTAATTTAATAAAATCTGCTTATTTCATTAATGATATAATTGTTTTATGTGTTGGTACAGAAATAAATTACTTTTTATTAATGAAAAAGCCGATTAATTCCTTTATTTATTAATTGGCATTCGAAGCGATTAATTTAGTTTAACTTTTTATCAAACGATTTAAAGTAAAAAAGAGATAAGTTGAAACGTGAAACCATAATCAAATTTTAAACATAATTAATGAGTTGACTTTTTGTTCGATTTGAATCAGGAAACCAATATATATTAATTTGTTTTTTTTTTGTTTAAAGAAATGTATATATGTACATATGCTTGTACTTAGCGGAAAGCATAATTTTTTAATCAACCCTAATTGAACGAGCGAGACTAATTGACAAGCGCCGAGTCAACATAAATATTAAATAACTTTGTAATTATTGTAACAAATTACAAATTATTGATGCGTTGGCCAATTAAAATTCAATTTAATTTCCAGCGCGTTTTCCGCTTAATTTTTCGCATATTGTTGGAGCTGTTGTTGCCGTGATTGCTGTAATTGTTGCTGTGGCTGCAATTTGGCTGATGCCATAAATTGAATAACTCAGGCAAGTGCACACGAGCGCACACACCCTACGAAATGGTATGATACGGACGGTCCCCAGGCCTCAGTTCAACTTTCTATGCCCCGACAGCCAGTGCTGATGATTATTGTAATAAGCAGCCCAATTAAAACTCTTACGCTTTTATGAGCATAATTATCGGGGGAGCACCAACAACGTCTGTTATCATCACAAGCATCGCATCAATATTGATTGTTGACTTTGTTGTTGCTGTTTTTGTTGGTCGATGATGCGTGTTTCTGATGAACCGATTGCATTATGCAGCTTGAATAGCTAGTTGTCAGTCGGGTTGAACGTTACACAGGTCGTATGCGCAACGTATTCAGAACGCTCCGGATGCTGATGACGTTCCTTGCGATTAATTAACCCGCCTCAGGTAACCAAACTAACAACACCGAACATGGCCATTCTGCTACGTCTGTTGTATGGATTTTGTAGTTAGGAAATACATATATGTGCAGGGCTTTATGGACGTGACGTCACTGGGCAGGCCAGTCATTGGCATTGTGTACTTTTATGGTCGGCAGATGGATGCTTGCCCTTTGGCGGAGGCGCCCCAAAAGCGAACGCTTTTATTTCTTGCGTCATTTCATATGAAAGCAGCACTTACATTTGACATTTTACAGCATCATCAGTTGAAAAGGGACAAAGGGATCGGAAAGGTCCGGCCATCAGGGATTGGATGTTGAGTATTCATAATCATTCAGGCGTCCTGAGCCTCCGTCCTCATGGCGTTTACTTCATATTCAAGCTGATTCTTGATATTTTATTAACGTGTGCCAGCTAAGTAACATTTAATACATATTATTAATAATATTATTAATTCCATTACCAAATCGTATTTCATTTGCTGCTTCCACTTCATCTCTCTGCGTTCCACTTCTTTGGAGGGTTTTGCATTCTCTCTAGGTTAACGACTCTATATATTTCATAACCAACTGCATGCTGAAAAATACATAAATAAGAAGCGAAACTGCCATAAATTCGAGTCGAGACCTGCGGTGCACGTTTTTGGGTCGTGTGCCGAGTACGTGTCCCGGGGACTCCCCAGCTCGCTCAGGTTACTTAATATACAACTTTTGCCCCAAAAACACATACCCGCACACATGGCTATTGCCGCGTATGTGTGTGTTTGTGTGTGTGGTGTGTGTTGGAGGCAGGACCAGTCACAAATGGCGGTTCAGCTCAGCTGCTGTTGACTTGTCATTCCCGATTATTGATTTTTTATTTCGGCTTTAAGTGCAGCACACCGACCGCGGAGACCCAAGACATCGACACCAAGGGCAGGGGAAGGGGCAGGGGCAGGGGCTGGGACTGGGACTGTGGTGTGTGGCCTAGAGGGTTAGTGTCGTGTGAGTAGGGAGCTCGGCCGATAGAGATTCGCACATGTCTTGGACTGCACGGAGAAAAAATGAACAAAATTAACTAGGTTCTGCGGAATCCAGTGCCAAAAGTGTTTATTTTTTGGTTTTATAATTATTTATATTATTTAGTTCCAAGAATTTATAAAATCTTACAAAGAATTTACAAGCAATTATTCCAATTTATCCCATGAAAATTAAATAGCACTAATGCAGGGCAGTTTGTGAGTAATTTAATAATCCAAGTTAATTAAACTGATAAACTTTCATATATTATAAATAATTTAGTTAAGTTAGTTATTATATATACATATAATAAAACTAAAATATTTCTATGAATAAATGTTAATATCAAACGCATAAGATTAAAATAGTCTAGAAGCGAATATATATATTTTAACGATTTAGTTGATCCGTTTTAAAATTATTTTGTTTTTCTGAGAATAAATACTTTAATGGGTACTGCACTGCTTCTGCCAATTTTTTCCGTGTGGGACTGGGAATGGAAAGGCAACAGGAAGGGAACTGCGGCCTGGGATGACGATGGCCACGACGACATGGCTGCGGTGATATCATCAAGGTCAGTCACACGGGCGCAAGCGGAGGCAAGCTGAGGCAAGCGGAGCTCCAAACTGAATAAGTCGCGCTAAATTGAGCGTCTCAGCGTTAACGAGCCCCGGTGACGGGCGAGAGCCACTAAATCCGAACTCGTGCACCGGACGTAGAGCCGGCGCCACCCACTTCCACCTCCTGCAACCCCTCGCTCTCACTGCCGCCCTCGCCGCCCACCTTCCCTCCCCCCGGGGGTCACTTCAATCGCCGCAGCCGCCACATGCGGCGCCATGCAATAAAAAACTAAGCGCTACTGGCTGCCTCCTCTGGCCCACGGTTTTTTCGTCTCATGCTGTGCAATTTGGACGGTTAAGGGGGACTCTTGGTAGTTTAATGCTTAGTTTCCCACACTGTCACATTGAATCATTAAATGTGTAAAAGAAATTATAAAATAATTTTTCTTACCTTCTTTGTATTATTTTTTATTAAGCAAAGTCCTTAATATCTCAAATTAGTATTCAATAATTAAATTAATATTTAGATTAAGATGAACGTGCAATTTAAAAAAATTATTGTACATATTCGCACGAGTACAAGGAAGCAGAAACCCCTTGTAGAGAATTTTATGTTTGGCCTGATTAGAGGTATTCTTCTGTAAATCGTTTCTTATAAGCCATGTCAGCCTTTAACGACTTACGGTTAGGTTAAATTTCTCTTTATCAGCCTGTTCTTAATGATATAAGCACTTTGATAGCATTGATTGATCTGGTAACGTCCAAAAGAGACTAAATCGTTTTTCCCCCTTAATTCTACAGAAGTAAATACAATAAACAAGAAAAAAGTTAAAATATAAAGGGTCAAAGGGCATTCCTTTCGTGTTTTCATTATACCCTTGCAAAGTATTATAATTTTGGTCAAAAGTGTGCAACGCAGTGAAGTAAACATCTCCTACCCTATAAAGTATTAATCAGGATTATTGATCAGGATCGTCTCCTGAGTTGATATAAGCATGCCCGTCTGTCCGTCTGTCTGTCCGTCTGTCTGTCCGTCTGTCCGTCTGTCTGTTTGTAGTCTCTCAGTTTTAAAGATATCGAATTGAAACTTTGCACACACCCTTTTTTCCTTTGCACGCAGTATATAAGTCGGAACGGCCGGGATCGGCCGACTATGTCCTTTACTTGCCATATAACTGAACGATCGGAAATGACATAACATTGGTGTTAAAGTTAGGAAGATGGCATTTTCTATGGGTTTTATTTTTAGCCAGTCAACCCGACCTTCCAAATTTCATAAGGATCGGCTGACTATATCCTATTGCTGCCATATAACTGAACTATTGAAAATGCTACACCTTTTATGTTTTTAAAGTTAGGAAGTTTAGATTTTTTATGAGTATTAAGAATACATCATGTGAATAATTTTGGAGAATTTAATTTACAGAATATTTTGCAAGGGTATATCAACTTCGGCTCCGCTCGAAGTTAGCTTTCTTTTCTTGTTTTATATCAAATTGCTTAAAATATTAAATTATCCTAGAAATGGAGCGCACTCCGTTGGCTTCTTGACGCACTGCATCTGGTTCTAGTGATGGTACCGCCATAAGCCTCCAGCATCCACTCTCCAGGCGCACACTTAAACAGGAATTATAATTTAAATTATTTATTTAATGTATTTAATATAATTCAAAAAATTCCTAATTACCTTATTAGGTCCTTGATCCTGGTGGTCCTGCATCCTGGTGATCAACCCAAATAAGTAGGGATCACCAAATATGATCTTCGAGTAACACACTCACACACACTGACTTTCGGTCCAATGGATCAACTGATTTTTCGCATGCCACAGTCCCTACTTCATGAAGATTTGGCCAGAACTGGTTGGGAATTATAATATAATATATTATATAGCTTTAACATAACATAGCATATCATTAACATAACATTAACTTAACATTAACATAGCATTAACAGAACATTAACATAACATTTACAGACAATTAACATAACATTAACATAACATTAACATAACATTAACATAACTTTAACATAACATTAACATTACCTAAACATAACTTTAACATAACTTTAACATAACTTTAACATAACTTTAACATAACTTTAACATAAATTTAACATAACTTTAACATAACTTTAACATAACTTTAACACAACTTGAACATAACTTTAGCATAACTTTAACATAAAGTTAATATTAGATTAATGGCCACGTCATAGTTAATTTTAATTTTTCAGATCAACTTATACATATATAATTCATAACAAATGTTTGCTGTTTTTGCTATTTCTCAAAATATTCCTTTTAGTTTTGTCAAACTCGGAAAACAATATCATATAGCTGCCATAGATACGACAGCAAAATGCAGCGCAAAATCGAGATAGCTTCATTGTTATACCCTTGCAGAGGGTATTATAATTTCAGTCAAAAGCTTGCAACGCAGTGAAGGAGAAATTTCCAGACCCTTTAAAGTATATATATTCTTGATCAGCATCACCAGGCATGTCTATCTGTCCGCCGGCTTGCCGAAGTTTACTTCCTTTCTTGTTTTTGTAAAAAAAATCTGTAATTTTTTGACAAACAACGTTAAATGAATATCATTTATTCTGACTTAAATATCAAATCAATTTATTTCATTAAGCTACAAAGAAAATTCTTTTAATTTTGAGTAGTTTCTCTCATCTTATGAGCGTAAGTTCCTGGGTACGCATTGGTTTTTGGGTTTCCTCTGCCTCTGGGCCACGCCCGAGCATTTATTTTATAGTTTGCCTGGCGCCAGACATTCGCCTAATGGCCGGTCTAAAGGCCTGTGATCGGAGTCCGGGTGCCAGTCAAATGAAAAGGTCAAATGGTCAGTGAAAACTTGATGATGATTGTGCCTCATTAAAGCAGATGGCCATATTTTTTGGGCTTTAATGATTGCGTGGCGGTTTATAGACCGGAAGAGAATGCAAGGAAATGGCCTGGAAAATATTGAACTAGATTTGCTTAGCGAGATACACATGCTTAATCCTTAGCTTTAACTCAGCCGCTCTACAAAATGGATTCTATTTTGGTTTTTCTTCAGGGACTACTGTCTCCAGACGGTAATTATTAGTTTAAACTTTTAATAGGACAAGAGACACAATCTAAGCCTTAACTTGTCTATGTATTCAGCCCATAGTAGACACCTGTCCCTCACTCCTTGATTTGCCCTCCGGTATCAATTAGGCGTCGCTGACTGGCAGTTTACCTGCCCGACACTACCCTCTTCAACTCATCAATTAAACCAGACACCTCTAACTTCATACACTGCTAAAATGGTAGCAAGACGATGAAATCCTTGAAAATACGTATTTATTTACTTGACCATTGTATAATGATAAAACTTATTTACATAAGTTCTACGAAAAGTATAAGCTTAAAGTTATAATAGAAAATAAGTCGGTGGCTAAAATTTAAATTCTTAGAAACTTATACAGTAGTTTTTGTATTTAAATTTATAAACATAAAAAGAAAAGTTCATTTCAACCAAAGATGCTTAAAGTATTGTAGTATTTTTTGGTTTTAATAACCAAAATAAAGAAAAAAATGTTTTTTATTCCTGGAAATGCTTGTAAGTATTTTTTCCAAGTACATATATGGTTGATATTCACAAAAATGAATACGACAATATGAACGCCAAACATCACAAACCCGTAAACAAAAATGAAAACACAAACAAAACACAGTTATCTTTTTCCCTACTCCACCGCTTTTCCGACTTTCCATTTTTCCCCCGCCATTTTTTCGTGTCTCTCATCTTTGTTTTTGTTTCGTTTGCTTTTGTGTTATTTACCCTTTGGCTTTTACCGTTCGTTTTGTCGTTTGCCATGTTTTTGAGCATTTGCCAAATTTTGAAAACAAGAGCAAAGGAAACAAACAAGCGGTGAAAGTTGAAAGGTGGGAAAATGGAGAAAATAAAGAAAGTTGATTGGGAGCAGAGAGCAGGTCGCTGGGGGTAAGCCAAACCTTTTTTCCTCTGCTGTCGCTGTGACCTTTGGCCAACAAAGCTGACCCGAATGGGAGAGGGGGGAGGGAGGGGGAGTGAGAAGGGGCGGGGATTGTGGGTGGGCGGTGCCTTTTACCTGTGTCCTTGTCATCGTCGTCATCAGCAACGCTCGCCGTTTCCCGTTCCGCGCAACGCTGAAACTTTTGAAATTATAATTTAATTTGAATGTCATTAAAATTTTCGCGCTCTCCACTATCTCTTTCTAACGCTCAATTTTCGCGCTCTCCACTATCTCTTTCCAACGCTCGTTATCCGGCTATTGCCATCCTGCTCGTTGGGTTATCATATCCATGTCAGCATTCGAGGGATTTCCATGGAAAAGGAAAAAACGAAAACATAACAAGAAAGACTATGCAAAAACGAAACAAAACATGCTGTCGCAATAAAATAGAATGTTGGAAGTAAAAACTGCAATTAAAATATTTCAGATATGTTTTCCACCGGTTGAAAAAATACCAAATATTTCAGATAGCATTCAGTGAGACTTATGTAGTTCAGTTTTGCAGCCAGATACAGATTTAATTATTTTATATACTTTTTATACCCTTGCAGAGGGTATTATAGTTTCAGTCAAAAGTTTGCAACGCAGTGTATATGTATAGTATATATATTCTGGATCAGCATCACTAGGATAGTTGATCTAGCCATGCCCCTCTGTCCGTCCGTCTGGTTCCTCAGTTTAAAAGCTTTCTGTTCCAAAAGTTGTGTTTCTATTGCAGGTAGAATATAAGTCGGAACGAGCCGGATCGGGCGATTATATCATGTAGCTCCCATAGGAACAATCTGAAAAAAGAATTCAAAAAAATTATAACTTTGTTGTTATTAATTATTTTTTCTGTGAGATTTGGTTTTATTTAAATATTATTAAATTACGGTTCTAATTAAATTTAAATCTGACAACAATATCATATAGCTGCCATAGAAACGGTGGCAAAATGCAGCGAAAAATCGACAAAGCCTCATTGTTTTTAGTAATATAGGCATAGAAATCGAATGTAGTCGATTTGTAATAACTGCAAGGGTATATATTGCTTCCTTTCTTGTAAAGCCTAATTGCTAAACAGCACATTTTTTTTGAAATATTAAGGCTAGCTCTGACAATTACTATTGCCTTTAAAAATGGTTAAACACACTTCACAGGATTTTAGTGGCTTCTTCAGCCAAGTTTTAAGTTGCAACTTTATGAACACAGAAAAAGTGTTCGTGTCAGCTGAAACTAAGCGCTTAAATTGTGAGCTCCCAGGCACTGGCAGACATAAAGTAAAATAAGATAAATACAACTTCGCTTTTCCCCTGCTCAAACGCGCATGTTTATGGAAACGTTCTAGTGAAAATTGCGTCGCGAAAAACGAAGGGGAAAAACTGCTGCACCCGCAAGAATAAAGAAAATATTCACTTAGGCCAGGACGTCTTATCTCCCGAGTAACAGGCAGCGACAATGTTGAAACATCCTTGGAAAGGTGCCTGAAAGATTGCGACAGTTGCCGGGGAAACTCGAGGAAAATGTAAAGAACCTGAGAAAAACTGAGCTAATTTAGCTAAATTGTGCACTTAGGGGAGGAAGGTGAAGAACGAATTAAATTGCCAACCTGCAACTCGCATTTCGGTGGCGTCTTAATGCCTTTTTAATTGTGCGG
Organism: Drosophila fuyamai; assembly: GCA_018153365.1. Taxonomy (NCBI): domain Eukaryota; kingdom Metazoa; phylum Arthropoda; class Insecta; order Diptera; family Drosophilidae; genus Drosophila; species Drosophila fuyamai. Next base: position 3,881,467 of record JAECXW010000116.1, on the reverse strand, counting down.
CTAAATAACATTTAAATTATTGCGGCGCCAGCTAAGAAAGCCTCTTGGTCCCGGACCCTTTGTCCTTATGCAGACAAGTCGCCAAGCAAAGGGATCAAAAAGGAGCCCCAAGACTTAAGGCGGTGCAACTGCAGGGGGCGTGGCAGCGGTGTTATTACACGAGCACCATTTAATGGACTGTCAGCATGCAAGGCTCAGTCCGAACACAAGTCAAGTTTCTTGGCTTAATTCGACGACTGGTGCAGCTTGAAAACGTCAAGGACATAAACTAAAAAAGCAATTTGCCACCAGGAAATGTTTGTTTTCAGAGCCGAAATACAGCCTCCCAATTTAAATTTTTCGATAAAAGCCAGAAAACAGGGAAAACAACTTAGACTCATGAAAAGTTGTCACATTTGCTATTCATTCCAGATTTATTTTTGAACCTTATTCATTCAACCGTTGCTACAATTTTACAAAAGATATGTAGGCATTGCTTAGTTAAGCCAGCAGAATTAATCAAAATATTGTATATCTGATGATGAGACTAGTAGTAGATAAGTCAATATATTTATATCCATACTGTAATTTTCCATATAAGGTTTTTGGTAGAACCAGTCCTTTCGAATATTTATTTGGTTTGTCTATAAAATCAAAGCAATTACTTTATTTATTTTAAAATTCTTTATTTGTCAATGGACCAGTTCCAGAAATTTCAAATTGGCACGAGTCGCCTCGGGGTTCCATTGGCTTACCCAACTGCATCGGTTTGAAAAGATATTTGCTTAAATCGGTCAAGTGACTCTAATGAAAGCATATAAGAAAATATGTTTAACGACGTTGCAGGCAAATCCTCAGAGAGCGATATGCGCCACTCGAGCGAATCCTGTGAGTGGCCCGGCTGCAGGTGTGTGGGTTACCCACCGGGGGTGGTGGGCGAATACAGGTGGCACTCAGAAAGTTTTGAATGCAAACCGAGACCAAGAAAGGAGGCAGCTTTGCATCTCTGCTCAAGTGGAAAACACACACACTAACCCAAAGGCAAACACATAAATATTGCAGCATACAAACGGGGGCAGACGACACAAGCACCCAACAAGTCAACTCGTCCTTGTGTTTGTGTGTGCGGTGACAGAGCACCGAGCCAAAATACTTGCATTTTCTTTATATGACTCTCTTTCATTATTATTTTTTCAGTTAAATAAAAATACAAGACTTTGTAAAGGAAAAACATCCAATAGGTTCATTTTACATACATTTGATCTTCGTTTCACAGGAAAACAACTAAGTTTTTAACTTTAGTGTTTCCATCTCACAATATTTAATTGCCTCAATAATTGCGTTTTTATGGTGTATAGTGTTTTATAGAGTTATAGTGTACAAAGGTATATATTTTGCATATGTTTTAAAATATACAACTATTATAAATCAAGTACATTATTAATTAATATTACAACAAAATATTTTATTATTGGCTTGTTCTTGCGTTTCATAAAATATTTCCCTTTTGTTTTTCTCTATGCAACCACAGCCGTATAATACCCTGTCAGGAAGCCCAGACAAATAGTTTAATGCCTGTTCTTTCTGTTTGCAGTTCAAACACAACCGAAGCCGAAGAACAAAGGCCGAGCAGCCGGAGCGGGCGCTGCAAAAGTGCAACAGCTGCACAGGAAACCGAACTGACACCCCCGCCCGAGCAGGTCCATAACCAGATCCAGGTCCACATCAAAGTCCAGGCCCCAGTTCCGATTGCCGAGCTCCCAGATTCCGGACTCCAAAGCTGCTGCGGCGGGAGAATGTGTAGTGCAACACACGGGCGGCAGCTTCAAGTGGCAATTGTGGCAGCAGCAGCGGCGAACTCAACCGGATAATAAGTTGTGGATGCGGCTTGCAGCGCCGGGCAGGCATCCCGAATCCGCCAGTAACACCAGCTCCGAATCGCGTTACCCCGCGTGCAGAAATCGCGAATCGCAATTAGAGACAGTGGTCAGTGCCAGTGACGTCAGGCCAAAGTAGGACATCGCCCATCGCCAGCGCCAATCGCCACCGCCATCGCCACCCAACGCTGCCCTGCGCATCCGCGTCATGGCCTCCGTACGGCAGAGCAGCCTCCTGCCCATGTCCCTGCCCCTGCCCCTCCCCCTGGTGCTGGTGCTATCGCTGCACCTGTCCGGCGTCTGCGGCGTCATGGACCGCCTGGTGGTGCAGACCTCCTCCGGACCCGTCCGCGGCCGCTCGGTGACGGTGCAGGGCAGGGAGGTGCACGTCTACACGGGCATCCCCTACGCCAAGCCGCCCGTCGAGGACCTGCGCTTCCGCAAGCCGGTTCCGGCGGAGCCCTGGCACGGCGTCCTCGATGCCACGCGACTGTCCGCCACCTGCGTCCAAGAGCGGTAAGTCTATCGGGGGCTTATGAACCTAGTTTGGAGTCTGTGACCAACCGAAAACCTGACTTAGTTGGAAATTTATTAGTGTTCAATTTTTATTTTCTCATTTTATCACTAGCGGTACTTAAATTTGCCTTCGTAAAACTCTTTTTCATGCCAATTAAACATTCGTTCTCAATTGATAAATTACAATACATTTTTAACACCATCTATAAATATATAGATTATTAGAAATCATAAAATTTTTCTCATTGATATTGCTCCTATTTAAGCAAAAATCGTTAGATGCAATGCGGACAAAGCCTTTATTATTTAAATTACTGATCTATTAAGGATTCTTAATAAATTACGGACTATTAACCTAAATAATGCTTTACTTCTATTGTTTTTAGTATTTTTTATATATTTGAAAGTGGAGTTTAGACACTTAAAAACTTGCTCACCATGGAGTACACCTTCACTTTATAGTCGTAAAGAAATAAATATTTTATTTTATTTGAAAAGCATATAAAATGAAACCATGAAATGTCATGAAAGAATACATTCTTGCATGCTGAAGACTTGAAATTTTGGCAAAGACAAATAAAAGGAGGTCATATCATTCCGGAAATAAAAACTATTTGTCATCACTGGCTTAGGGGGATTTTAGGCGTTCAAAGGGGGTTGGCTGGTACGCTCCACTTCTGCATTTGACCTAGAAATGAAAAATCGCAGCTTGGCTGCAGCGGCAGCTTGCTGTTGACCTAACTGTTGCCAATGACGTCATGCCGCATGCAAAAAGCCGGTCAAAACGGAAAAAGCCAATTCGAAACTTTACTCAGCATGTGGGCTTTGCCAATTGCAATCGCACTCTATTTGCCTTTCAATGTTTGTGGTACGGGGAAACATATTGTTCGCAAACATACGACTAGTGTAGATAACATATTAATTTGATTTATTTTAAGGATCAGAATCCTTTTTAAGCTTAGTCAGTTTTGAATATTAACGTTATGGTTTAACCTAAAATATAATATAATGTCTTAAATGTTTAGAATCGAATTTATTGACCTAAAATACTGTTTGTAAATAAACTCTCTCAAATACTATATATTTATTAAAAGCCACCAACAAAAAATTGTACCTGTTTCCTTCTCCATTTATTTAATCAAACTCATTTGGTTTGATTTGCTTTTGCTCTTGAAATAGAGAACCAAAGTTTTTCCGCACCCCAAAGGCAAAGTCATCAAAGTGTGTGAGGCAAAAGGAAATTAGAAAAATATAGTGATAAAGGCGAATGGCAGCTGGCGTAGGAAACAGAAATCGCCTCTTCTCTCGGTCTGTGATAAATTACTTTTATGCGAAACGGCAAAGTTAATTTTAATGGACACGAAGCCAAACACACCTAAGCATACACAAGCATATCAAAATGTATAAAGGTATCTATAGAGACGGCAGACAAATGCTGAGCTTTGTACGATCGCGTAGGGATATCGATTCGAGCGATTCAACATTTATAAAGCGGAAAAACTATGTCAAATTGTGGGGAGTTCGAGGTGTGTGTGCCAGTGCTCGTGGGGAAGCTAAGGGAAAGAGTAATGCTAGCAAAACGGAAAAGAGACCGAATAAAAATAAATAACACAGCCGGTTAGTATATCGTAATTGGCATGACCGAATTCCAGATGGGGGACAAACGGCCTTTGATTTGCATATGGGTCACTAGCTAATCAAGAACTCTCTTCTCTTCTCTTTTCCTTTCCGGAACCCAGTTACGAGTACTTCCCGGGCTTCTCCGGCGAGGAGATCTGGAACCCCAATACCAACGTGTCTGAGGACTGCCTCTACATAAACGTCTGGGCACCGGCAAAGGCCCGTCTACGCCATGGGCGGGGTGCCAACGGGGGCGAGGTAAGTGTGGGTGCTATTAAATAAAAACTTCTGTTTTTAAATATATTTTTTGGTGTCCAAAGCTTTAACAGTAAAAATTGGATTTTAATTAACAATTTAATAGATTAAGTTTATATTAAAAAAATATATATATTTATATGATTAAAATAAAAAACCGTTAAGCAGTATTTAACAAATATTAAAGTAACTTTTTATGAAAAAAAAAGGTTAACAAAAACAGTATCACTTACAATTGAACAATCTCTTGATATCTGATATTTTTGATACCAACTTTTAAAGAAAAACTCAGATTGAAAAAGTTTGTTAAGTGGTATTTTTTTCGACTGATATGCATTGTATAAGATAAGAAATCGTTTTTTATAAGCAGCTTAAAGAAGACATTTTGGATAGAGTCTTTAGGCACCTTACCAATTTGTACGATAATTTTAAGTTTCTACTTTAATCCGCTTATAATAATACAATGCTCGCTGGTGCATTTTTGTTTAAACCTATATAAAGTCAATGTGGGATTTATAGCGAATCAGGTATATTAGATAACCTTTTCCCGTCTGCTTCCGTAGCACTCCAATGGCAAACAGGCGGACACGGACCACTTGATCCACAACGGAAATCCGCAGAACACGACCAACGGCCTGCCCATTCTGATCTGGATCTACGGCGGCGGCTTCATGACCGGATCGGCCACCCTGGACATCTACAATGCGGACATCATGGCCGCCGTGGGCAATGTGATAGTGGCCTCCTTCCAGTATCGAGTGGGTGCCTTCGGATTCCTGCACTTGGCGCCTGAGATGCCGTCGGATTTCGCGGAGGAGGCGCCCGGAAACGTGGGCCTCTGGGATCAGGCCCTGGCCATTCGCTGGCTGAAGGACAACGCACATGCGTTCGGCGGAAATCCGGAGTGGATGACCCTGTTCGGGGAGTCGGCGGGGTCCAGTTCGGTGAACGCGCAGCTCATGTCGCCGGTGACCAGGGGCCTGGTCAAGAGGGGCATGATGCAGTCGGGCACCATGAACGCCCCCTGGAGCCACATGACCTCCGAGAAGGCCGTGGAGATTGGCAAGGCGCTGATCAACGACTGCAACTGCAACGCCTCCATGCTGAAGGTGAGTTCGCTGGTGAAAAGGGGAATACTTTTAAGCATGTTTAGGATGGAAAAATATAAGCATTAATGTTGCATAAAGGGACCCTTCTTGCCTTCGACATTGCATTTTGAATCTATGGCGACATTTAACCTCTTAGTGAGGTTGAATAAAAAAAAATTTCATTTCTTGTTGCCGTTATGTTTTTATGTTATGATTGCTTACCGTTACTAGTCCCTATGTTTTATAAAATTTAAAATAAAAATTATATTTTAGTGTGGTTACAAAAGGACGATATTATTTCAAAATTGAAATGTTTTATAAAACAACTATATTTTAATGCGAATATTTTTTTAAAAACAATAATGGTGAGCCGATTTGTCAGTACCGACTCAAAGATTATTCTATCTTAATGTTAAGAAATACTAACAATCCTTAATGGTTATACCCGTTACTCGTAGAGTAAAAGGTTATATTGTATTTGTGCAAAAGTATGTAACAGCTAGAAGGAAGCGTTTCCGACCCTATAAAGTATATATATTCTTGTTCAGGATCACTAGCCGAGTCGATCTAGCCATGTCCGTCTGTCCATCTGTCCGTCTGTCTGTCTGTCTGTCCGTCTGTCTGTCTGTCCGTATGAACGCTGAGATCTCGGAAACTATAAAAGCTAGAAGATTGGCATTTTGCATGTAGATTTTAGGAGTTCCTACGCAGCGCAAGTTTGTTTCAAAAAGGTGCCACGCCCCCTTTAACGCCCACAATTGCTAATATACGATTTTAAAAATTTAAATATTTCGGAAAAGTAAAAATGCAGTTTTATTGTGTTTATCAATACCTATCGAAATGTAGAAGAAATTTTTCAAATCGGACCATTCGTTAAAAAGTTATGCGTGATCAAAGTTTCTATCTCCATCTCCCTCGCACTCCTTTTACCTGAGTAACGGGTATCTGATAGTCGGGGCACCCGACTATAGCGTTCTCTCTTGTTTTTACTTAAAACATGTTTGACCCTTAACAAAATAAATTTCTGAGCAGGATTTGAGTGGTTAATTTGTCTTCCGATTCCAGACCAATCCCGCTCACGTGATGAGCTGCATGCGGTCGGTGGACGCCAAGACCATATCCGTGCAGCAGTGGAACTCCTACTCCGGCATCCTCAGCTTCCCCTCGGCGCCCACCATCGACGGAGCCTTCCTGCCGGCGGATCCCATGACGCTAATGAAGACGGCGGATCTGAAGGACTACGACATCCTGATGGGAAATGTCAGGGATGAGGGTGAGTGTGCTTGCCTGAGGACCCGCTGAAATTTCCTCCCGCCAGTGACTTCATCACGACCATCCTATCTCCCCTTTTCTGGGTCGTCCTTGCCTCCATTGTTGCATCCTCTGCGGCTGACGTCAGCGCTAAACTTTATCCAAAACAAAGTACTACCCATTGCCAATGTTGTTTGCCAAGCTTTTTAGCCCAGCTTCCTTCCTCCGTGCCCTAAAAACATTTGCACTGCAGCTAGCAGCTCTACATCCATTTCAGATTTTATTACTTTTCTGCAACTATACATATATTTATATACACTTTTTGTTGTGGCCTGGATGGCAGACAAAATGCATTTTATTCTTGTCGTTTCATGGGTAATGGGAAGGTGGCTTAGCCTCGCTGCTTTTCAAAATTTTCCTCTGCACATTTCGAGCACTCGTAATGCATTCGGTACTTTCGGTTGGCTCGAGTGCTTAATTTTTATGGTTTATTGCATGACACTGAGCGGCGAATCGAGGGGTTTAGTGGGTTTTGGGGGCTGGTAGTGGTAGTGGTAGTGGCAGTGGTAGTTCCAGTGGTTCTGCGGGCTACATTGTGCTCGACTTAGTTCTGGCTTGGCTGTCGCAAAACTGCACTTTGTATAATGTCCTGTATTGTTGGCTTTTCCGGCTTTGGCTTTTGTTTTTTTCCCCTCTTAGCTGCACACACAAATTACGTATTTTGTAAACTTTAAATTTCAAATGCCGCAAGTGTAAGTGGAATGCCAGTTTAGATAGGGCCAAACTTTTTTATTTATTAGTAATTATACCCGTTACTCGTAGAGTAAAAGGGTATATTGTATTCGTGCAAAAGTATGTAACAGGTAGAAGGAAGCGTTTCCGACCCTATAAAGTATATATATTCTTGATCAGGGTCACTAGCCGAGTCGATATAGCCATGTCCGTCTGTCCGTCTGTCCGTCTGTCCGTCTGTCCGTCTGTCCGTCTGTCTGTCCGTATGAACGCTGAGATCTCGGAAACTATAAAAGCTAGAAGGTTGGCATTTTGCATGCAGATTCTAGGAGTTCCTACGCAGCGCAAGTTTGTTTCAAAAAGGTGCCACGCCCCCTTTAACGCCCACAATCGCTTATATACGATTTTAAAAATTTTAATATTTCGGAAAAGTAAAAATGCAGTTTTATTGTGTTTATCAATACCTATCGAAATGTAGAAGAAATTTTTCAAATCGGACCATTCGTTAAAAAGTTATGCGTGATCAAAGTTTCTATCTTTATCTCCCTCGCACTCCTTTTACCTGAGTAACGGGTATCTGATAGTCGGGGCACCCGACTATAGCGTTCTCTCTTGTTTTAATTCTTAAAAGCATATATTTATTAAAAAAAAAGAGTCCATTTTATTATATTAAATTAATATGAAAACCAACAAAGAGCTGAAAGCGGGCCTAATAGAGTTTAAAATATTTGTATAAGCTCTTTATCAGCTTGAAAAAACAGCGTCTCTGGACTTTGCTTTGTTGTCTAAGCTTTTTCCCAGCTTCACAGAGAAAATGCTTGCTTAAAAATCCGAGTGCGAGGCATGTGTCAACGCACCGGAATTGCCGGAGTCAAAATACAGAAAAACACAAAAAGCCGCCAAACCTTGCCAGACTCGCCCACGCAAATTGCGGCGACCCCGGGAAAAAAGGAAAAACTTCCGTACCCACACACACACACCTACACACACACGCACTCAGATATGGCGCTCAGCTGTGCGGGACGGCATCATAAATTATTTAAATATATTTCGCTCAGGTGACAGCGGGGGGCAGTGGGTAGTGGGTGGTGGGTGGAAAAGCGAAAGCAAAAAGCGAGCCCTCAACTTGATGGGCGGAACGGGACGCGTGAGTGCCACACGTGCCGCAGCAAAATCGAATGGTTAGAGGGGGTGGTGGCTGGAGGGGCGGCTTTTATTAAATAGGGGACTGCAAACTATTACCGCTCAAAGTTGAGTTAAAGTTCCGTTGTAATTATTTTTTATTACCCAAGCCATAAATCACCATAGAAATTCCTCATAAATTGTAACACGATTGAAATCTATTAGATTTTATAAGTATCGTTTAGCCACAAAATTTATTAGACCTCACTGAATTGTATTGAATTAAATCAATAGCAAAAATCAAAATGTTTGCGATGAAAATAATCAATATAAATCATAAACGTATAACAGCAGCATGTTGAAATCTGTAGATCAAACATAATTTACCTTTCCGTAGGTATTTATACATAGATATGATTTGTATTTAAATGAGGAAAACATTGCAACGAGAAATATATTTACATATTTTTGATAATGCGGTGTCTCGTTTTCCTAATTGCTTTACAAATAAAAAGCTTTTAGTTGTTTTGACTATTATTTTTGGTTTTAATTTTCTAATTTAAATAACGGCTAATGCTTTGTTCAATTAGTATACAAGTAATTAGTTTAGCTTTATGTTTCAGCCAGGCCTGGCTCATAATTAAAGGAAAGAATTTTAAATAAACAAAAAACTTGATACTTAAAACATAAAATACGGTGAAAGCAAAAAAAAAGTTTCTGTTAGCTCAGCTTCATATGTATGTTTTTTCGTAATCTTGTTTATTTGGTAAGTAAAGAAATTAACTTATTGAAAAGATAGTGGTAGATTTTGTTATTCATTATAATTTATTTATACTTAAACGTATTTTCCACAAAGGGAATTAAATAAATCACACTAATAAAACATAGTTCTTTTATTCTTTGTATACAGTGAAAAACAGAGACTGGTAAATTAGAAATCATATAAAGCTTTCTAGCCCTCACAATTAAATTTTAAATTCTATTTCGCATTAGACATATCGCATTTTGGCTTGATGGGAATTTTCCCTTCTGCGAAAGGCTGCTGTTGATTTTCCCATAATTTTCCCCTAATTTTTCATATCCTTCCACTGGCTGTTATTCTTCTCAATCTGGTGCGTAACCCTTTGTGTGCATTGTGTTTGCCAGCTTTTCCGTGCCAGGCCGTGTAAGTGGCGCACTTGTAACAAATTTTCCGTTTGCGTTTTCCTTTTCTTATTATTTCGCGAGCCGCCACCGCAGGATGTCGTTGGGTGTTTTGGGTGGGTGGTCCTTTTCGTGGGTTGTGTTTTTCGTATAACAGATTGAAGAAGATTCTCAGGGCTTTTGTGCCAGTTCGTGCTTTGGCTTTGGCTTTGGCTGTCCCTTCTTTCCTTTCGATTTTCTTGTTGCTGTTGGGCGATGGATGTTGCTGCTGTTGCCGTTTCTGTTTCTTTTGCTGTTGCTGTTGCTGGCGTGGGCATTGCTAGTTGCTGTTGTTGCGGCTGTCTTGCCAGGAGCAGAATAAGCCAGCAGACACGTGTGCTTTTCTGCTCACTTTCACTCATTGCTCACAGCTGCTGCTTACCGCTTTCTCTCAGCTCCTGGCTCTCTCCAGTTCGCTCTCCGTTCTCTTTTCTATTTTCTCTTGGCCAAAAAGGTGTGCGTGCATGGCCGCCAGGCAACTGCCACCATTTTCCATGGGTACAAAAGTACCGTTACTCAGCTGAGCGTGTGTTTGGGTGTTTGTGTGACTGTGTTTGTATTTGTGAGTTCAAGGTCATCTAGCATTTGCAACAATACGAATACAAATTCAAATACATTACGATGAGCCGCGCACATAAAAGCATCCTTTTCTGTTTGTTTTTGACAAATTCAAACGCCCTTCGTCCCTACCTACATATTATATAAACATATATTTATATTTATTTACATTTGTACGTGTGCACTTAACGTTTATCCTCAATAAACTATTTGACTAGTCCATCTAATTGCCCTGCCTTTCGTTTTCAGGAAATTTGTTAGTATTCATAATTCATTTGGAATGGATTTTCAAATGTATAAAATGCAAAGCATAAAATTCCTTTAAGGATACATTTTTATTATATACTGAATATATATCCAATATCTGAATATATGAATGTTTCTTTTTGATTAGACTTACTAAATATACACATATTCATTTTTTAATTTGTAAATCAAAGATTATCACTTAAATCATTAAATTGGTATTAATATAGTTTATAAGATCATTTCAAGCACTATACAATACTGTAGTAGAAATACTGCCAACAAAAATATAGAGAGCAGTTAATTTAAAGTTTCAATCATTTAAATTTTAATGATTTTATTTAATTCAAACACCAAATGCATTTACATTTTGCGCGTGCAACTCAAATATGGACTGAATGAACTGTTATAAGCAATTTAAAAAAAGTTAAGAGCTTTCTTTGGTCTAAAGATTTCTGAAGTGCAGCCAAAAAGTATGCAATGAAGGCAAGGCGGCAACTTTTCGGTGCTTAAATAATTCATTTTTGGTGGCAGTTCCTTCAGACTCGCGATTGCATGCTTCTCGTCTTGAGTATGTATGTGTTCCTGGGTGTGTGTATGTGTGTGTGGTTGTGCTTCCCTTGCTTGTGTGTGTGTGTAAGACAGCTTGTTTGCTCGTTAATTGCTTCGCGTTCCGAGACGGCCAACTTATCGCCGGCTCTGTAGTTGTAGTCCTGAGTCCTGAATTCCGCCTCCAGCCGGTGTTTTTGTTGCTGCTGCTAACTCAATTATACACTCATTAAAACCGTATTTACATTTCGCTTATGTGTGTGTGAGGGAGTGTGATTTCCCTCAAAAAAACCAGAGAAATTTGTGGCCACAGAGTGAGTGTGTTGTTGGCAATTTAATTAAAAGCGTATGCCCGACATCCAGTAATAGTTGAATAACGCAAGGTCGTTTCGGCATTTGGTGGAAAATATTAACATAGTTGTGCAAACTATATGCCTCCACAAAACCTTTGAATTAAGTATATAAATCAATAATTTTCCTATTACTCATTAAGATGCAAGTAAAATCAAATCGTTGGAATTTCTGTGCTTGTAATAACACAATGTGGTTGATGTAAAAACACAATTATTGTTTTTCTATTAAGAATATCTTGAACAACAAATTTAAACAATTAGTGAATAACTTTATTTTGTTGACCTCTAAGTTTTATAGCGGTTTAAATGGTTTGGCAAAAGTAACTCGATCCAATCCTTAATGTTAATATACTCGACTCTCCCCTTTTTCTGGGGAACACTTATCGACTTTAGTAAGCGACAGTTTTAGGCAGCTCTTTCAAGATTGTTTGCAATTCAAGTCAAAGCTTCTCGTGCCTGGCTTTGCATAAGGTTTTGACCTTAATGGAATCGAAGCAAACATAAACACAGTGGGCCAGCAAGATAAATTGGGAATGGGTTGCACGTGCCCTCGGCCCACACAAACACACATACTCGACTACATGTCCTGATGTTGCCGCTGTATGTGTTGGTGCTACTGCTGCTCCTGCTGTTACTGTTGTGGTCGTGTTGCTGCTGTGTTGCTGCTGTGTTGCTGCTGTCGTCGCTCATAGGCAGCAATTATGGTTCGTTAGTGTGGCCCGTATTTGAAGTGTGCGACAAAGACAAAAGCCCGAGAACAACAACTGGGCCAACAACAAGTGCCATAAAAATTAAGTTAATAAAAGGCAACGACGAGCCGCTTTGTTCACCCGTCCTGCCTGTTGTACCCTGTATTACAAGAATGTAAAGGTTTATTGTTTATTGAGAAGCTAAACAATAAAAAAACCCACATTGTGGTATGAACTTCCTTAGAATATTTTCCCAACATATAAGATCTTGACTATTGCCAATCACTTAGTCCACAGATGATGAATTAACATCAATTGGAAAACCATTGTATACCCATGTTCAATGTCAGCTGCTTTCCTTCTCTTTCTTCAGATCCCTAAAAAGTTACAAATTTTAGCATTAGACAGCTTGTTGGCTTGTTTATGCTAATGCAGTAAATTGTTTTTTTTTGTATTTATTTATTTTGAAAATGTTTATTTTTATGAAATAATGATAAAGGTATGATTTCAGGATCGAGTTCCGACTTTAAGAAATACCCAAAATTTAACATAAAATTAATATGCTAAATTAAAGTAAATATGCTAGTTTTTTTATGAGGTTAAAATAAGAGAACCATCGTAAAGCCTGCATCTGCATTCTATAGAACCAGATTTTCAGTGTTTCAGCCTTCTGTTTGTGTAGGGGGCACAAGTTTTTGGTTTATGCTATTTTGCACTCTTTCACTTACTTCTCCTCGGCTTCTGAAACTGTTGTGATTGCTGTTGCTGCCGTTGGTGTTGCTGCTGCGACTGCTATTGCTGTTGGTGTTGCTGCTGGGACTAAGGACTTGGGGTTAATCCTGAGCGCGGTGTCCTTGGCACGGCCCCTCCATTGTGAGTCGGCATCTTGAAGCGCCGCCTGTAGTGGTAATTGTTTTCCCAGATTGGCCAACATCCCTCTTCGCGTCACTTCTCACCCAGCATTGTTATGACATGACCTCGAATGGCACGGGTTAAACCATTTTTCCCTCCCTATTTGACAGGCACATACTTCTTGCTGTACGATTTCATCGATTACTTCGATAAGGACGATGCCACGGCCCTGCCACGGGACAAATATCTGGAAATTATGAACAACATTTTCGGGAAGGCAACGCAGGCGGAACGCGAGGCCATCATATTCCAGGTAACTTTCCACCACGCATCTGCATTCTTTCGAAAAAACAATATGTGGTGCACTTGGGACTGCACCAGACATGCACACTGAAAAATAATATCATTAACAAGTGTAATTTACGAAAATGATTAAATTCTATACCAAGTTTTAATTTACGAAAATCATTAAATTCTATACCTAACATTTTGACTGATGAGAATTACATTATTATTTACAACATTGCACATGTTAAGTTAAATTAAAACTTTTAAAACGTGACAACAAAATTTATAAATGGCTCCAAGTGCATCGGCCAAATCCCTTAAAGTACATTAGTGCAACGTGCGACTATTCAATGTCAGCTGCAGATTCGCTGCATGTTCTAAACACGTTAAATGGGACGTCAGCGGCGACGGCTGGCTGATTGAATTGCATTTAGTGGCTTTATTCATTTACTCTGTTTTGTCGCCGGGAATTTCATTTTGCGGCGTTCTGCGTCAGCAGTGGATATGCATTTGACGGCTGAGCCAGGACAGAATCCGGGATTAGCTGGCCCAGGAGATTCTCAACGAACCGAGGCCCCCGAACTATTCGAACGGAAATTGGCTAAACTGACAGCTAACTTAATTTCATGATTGACTGGGGACTTCGTTCCTGTGACGTTGGGAATAACTTTGAATTATTTTCAACTGCAGGTTGGGGGACTTATTCAACAGCTACATGTCTTACCCCTTTCGATAACTTTATATATTTATTTAAAGCCAATCTAGGTTCAAGCCTTCTTTCGTTCTTTATTTGTGACTTTTGAATATGATTCCTTAAAATATTAATTAATAAATTAATTAAAGTCAAAGTAACGTGCCTTTTTTATATATTATATATAAAAGGCAAATACTATTCAAGGACCATTATAACTATTGTAATTAAACAAAAGGTATTAAACATTGAAGAACAAAACAAAAACGATCAATACAAGAAGCATTTTTGTTTTGTTTTTATTGAATTAATTTCTTGGACGCTCCCAAGATCTGGGATATTAAACGATCTGGGTTATTAAAAAGATATATTTCTTTTCCTTTTCAGTACACCAGCTGGGAGGGTAATCCGGGCTATCAGAACCAGCAGCAAATCGGACGCGCCGTGGGCGATCACTTCTTCACCTGCCCCACCAACGAGTATGCCCAGGCTCTGGCGGAGCGAGGTGCCTCCGTGCACTACTACTACTTCACTCACGTGAGTACCACAACGGGGGTGTCCACTGTAGCTGTAAAAGGACGTGAAAGGACTGCACGGCTGGCGGCCATTAAATATTTCTCAGGCTCTGACACGTAAGATGGCGTTGAAGCGCGTGCGTCCAATCGTAATGCGGTCAAATGGGGCGCAAGTGGCGCAACGGCGTAAAAATCCACGCTGAAGCCACTGCAACGCAGGCAACTGCAATTTGCGTGTCATTAAAATTGCACACAAGGCTAATGGCAGGCGCAGTCCAGCTGAGCCCCAAAGTGGATAACTGTCGCAGGTATTCGACACTGGCAAAATTGATTCCAGAGACCACAAACTTCTGTTGTTTGCAGACTGAAAGATTTCAGCTGGAAAATATATGTTGTCAGCTTTAACAAAAAGAATTGTCTTCTCAAAAGAAGAATTTTTTACTTGTTGTAGGCATGATTTTTGCAGACTAAAAGGGTTTAGCTTAAAAATAAATGATGTGGTTAGCCGCTTAAAATGGAAAATACCTGCTTTACATGTTGTAGGCTTGATTTAAAAGCTTTGGACACTTGCTTCGGTCATGAAGTTCAATGTTTATCGATACATTTTTGAATACTTTACAATTCATGCAATTTACACTTATATTATTAATGTATTTTCAAATTAAAAAGGTTAAATATATTTTCTAATATGTTATCAATATTTAAAATCACATGCAATTTTACAATATTAATAGGCAGATTTAGAAATGAATATTTAAGTGCTTAGCTACAAATATTCAAATTCGAATCAAAAAATATATTTTAAATCGGTTGAGAGGCTTGAGATAATTTATTTTAAGCTTTTAAAACAACATGTTATCCTTTTATATATGTACATACGTTGTTAAAGCAAAATATTTCCTTTTAGACAACTCATCGATTTGTAAGCTAATGTACCCTAACTTTTTCCATCAAATAACATTAATATTACAAAGCTAGGGAATATTTAAAAATGAAACCATTTATATGTGGTAATTCTCTACATGTACTGAACTGTCGCTGCATCTCCTGCAGAAGAAGCTACGGCTGCGTCAAATGTCAACGCGACTGTGTGAACTTTAATAATTAATGTCTGAATGATGGCGGGACGTTTCTGATGAGGGAAAGCGGGGGTTGAGGGGCTGAGCTGCCTGAAAGCAGCGCTTGCGGCTAATCTGAAATACAGAAAGTGAAAGTTCTTTTACCAGAATGAGGTCAGGAGCAGACCCTAGATGATTGCTTTTAGTCGAGAATAGCTTGAACATGAGGACAAGCCAGTGTTGTTTCAAAGTCTATAATTATTCGGTAATGAAAAGTTCATGAACAGGCATTTGTAAAGGTTAGAGTTGAGATGGTAATTAACACCAAATATTCAGGCTTACGTAATTTTTTTCGTTTTCATTGTGTCGAAACATGAATTTATTTAACTTAATAAATGATCGAATTTTCTCCTTCGGGACTCTACAACAAAGAATTCAAATTTTTTGTATGCATTTAAATGTGTTTTGTGTTGGGTAATTTCAAAAGCTACAAGAAATCTAAATTATTTAACTTCGAGAAATTATGTCAAAACTAAGTACCCTTTAAACTTAAAATGATTTCAGGACCCTAAGTCCTCGATTTCATCCATACATTCAAAAAAAATGTTTATTATGTATAAGTATAAAAAATCTTTGATTTTTCAATTCTATTGGACCGCAGTATCGGATTCATGGTATGTTGGGTGCCATTCGACGCGTATTTTCAACAATAATGCCCCACTTTCATGGCTATCTCTCTCTTGGTATGCAATCCCTTTAGTTAAAACAATACCATTCTGACAGAAGTCTCCTCCTTACGCTCTCTGAAAGGGATTCTGTCGTCGGTTAATGAATTTCGTTTAATTATTACTTCTCAACTGGCTAGGCTATTGCTTCGATTATAATCGCGTGCAATATATCTAACCGGCGATGCTTAAGTGCTGAGGTAACGATTTTATTAGTCAATTGATTCGTCAACTTTATGTGATGGGATTTGACACAGTCACTGGTATATTTTCCGCGTAATTACAGTTTGCTACGATTGTGTGATTGAAAAATCACTGTCAGCGGATGAAGTCCCTTGCCAAGTGCCATTTTGCTTAGCGTGTCCGACCAGTCCATGTGTATTTTTCAATTAATCCAGCAATTTGTTGCAGAGAGCCGGGCTGAATACGTGCAATCCATTTAATTGGACTTCATAATGTCACACCTATCGGGGGCAAGGGTCGCTGTTGTCGTTGTCGTTGTCGCAGTTGTTCTTGCTGTTGTTGAGCTGGCAGGGCAGGCAACCTTGGCCGCCATAATTATGGTAACCAAAAGTTTCACGCAACACACGCCCACCAGCGAGTGAAGAACCCTCGTACAGACACACACAAAGGCCCCACGTTGGGCGCCAATTAAACTATACGCACACGCACTCGCACAAGGAGGTTTTCTGCGGGCAGACACAACAACTACACATCCACACAACTACTTTACTGTACGGGAACAGGACCGGCAATCGTTACTGGATCACGACCTGTGGTGGAAGGAGCAAGAGCAGGTTGGCCAAGTCGACTAATGAAACTTCAATTTACGAGGTCACGGCCCGCATGCCCTGCACGTGTGGGGCATAATTTCAGTCAGTTATTTGTTTAAACGACTTTGGCTGCGGTGCCTTGTTGTCGTCGATTGATATCGTCTGGTTGCAGGCCCAGTTGGAACGGCCTAATGATTAACAAATACGCAGCTCGCCCAATGCGTATACGCAGTGCGGCCGCTGTATAATATATTGATTTTCGTTCGAGGGCTTCGATTCCTCGAGCACACATATACTAATGGCTACGAATTATAGTCGATATTGACCGATGATAAGTGGTAATTTGACTGAACAAATCACTGCAGCAGGTAGATCAATATTAAGCATACGCAGCGTGGAACTAAGTACGATAGCGTCAATGAGAATAATAAATACAAGTTACAGTGTTTTGGCTTATTAATCATGCTGTTTCCACATCACTAGTTAGTTCTTTCGAGTAGCTTGACAAATCACTACACAGCATGGAGCACAATATGTTGTTAACTTCGATCTATGGTCGATTCTTGCGTCAGTTTACACTGATAATTAAACTGTTATCCCGTTGAGTCGTTGCTTCTTCCGGCTGATTGCACAATATGCAAACTGAGTGCGTGCGGGGTGCCAGTTGGACTGCATTGTTTATACCAAATCGCCCGTTAATAATCCAATAGCCCAGCTTGCTGGATGGCTGGTTGACTAGCTGGCTGACTGGCGCCTCCGAAATGGAAATGAAAGCAAATGAAATTAGTTTTAATTACAGCCGTCAAGTTGCAGCAGCAGAACTCGTAACTCACTTTGCCCATAAACGGGGCCGCGATGGGGCGACGAAGCATGGCAAATGGGGTCGCCAGCTGCTAAAGTGCCTGCCAGATTGTCTATCTGCTTGGCTGGTGACCAAGGGGGCGGGTCCGTCCCCCAATGGCCACTGGCCACATGCTTGACTGACCAGCTTTCCTCCATTTTCCCCCCATTTTCCCGCCCCTTTTTCCGACTCCTGTTTCTATTTCATTTCGCCATTCGCCGCTGACTACTGCAGCGTGCAACGTGCCTGGCACTTAAATAAGTTTTTCTTCCCAACTGCTCCTCCGGCTTCCCATCACCCCTCACTTTCCGCCTCGGCCACACTCCACTGTACTCTACTCCACGGCAGTCCACTGCTCCTCTCGACTCGACCATGGCGTTTCTCATTATGACCTCCGAGTCCAAGTTTCTCAGCTCTGTTTGCAATTTTGCGCTTAAATCAAAAAAGTTTAGCTCTCTGCTCCGGCTGCGTACAATTTTTCATTATTTGCACGAAAAGGCGTAAGGACTGCAGGACTTTTATGTTATGTGAGTGTACATACACTCGGATAGGGGACGTGTGTCCTGACAGCCAACGACCAAGTCGCATAAATTTCCAACAACTTGGCAGGAGCAGAAGGAGCAAAGGAGCAGAAGCCCCGCATTACCAGAATTACCCTTGGCATATCCCGGACACTATTCATTATGCGACTTGGCACTTGGCTGCCAGCCTGTCAAGGTGCAGCTCAGCCAGAGCCCGACTGCGGCCAACTCAAGTTGAATGGTTAAGTGGTTAGCCCCAGCTTTCAGCTTTCAGCTCCTGGCTAGGCCTAATGGTCAGCTGAATCGCATTGGCGGGCTTTGGTTTTTCGCTTTGCATGAGATTGCATTTTACAAGGGGATTGGGATTGCCTAATTAGCATTTCGGATGGAGTAGCTGGCTCTGCCATGAAATATAAATCAGCAGATAGTAGGAACGGAGAAAGGTTTGCTACTAACTTCATTTAAAGCCAAGAAGTATGCTTCGCAAATGGTCAAGTCTAACAAGATTCTCAACTACAAACATTCAAGTTTAATTTGTCACAAATAAGACAACAATCAAGCATTTCAATAAAGTTTTGCATTACAAATAGCACTGTCATTATAGCCAAATGGTTATTCTTCGTTTCGTGCTTTTAGCCTTAAATAAATTCAAACAAAAATCAATATAATAACGATTTTTTCATTTCTGAAGATTCATTATTGAACTGAATATAAGTCTTCAGGTGCTACAGTTCAATTTTTTTTTGGCAAATTCAATTAAACTATAAACATTTAATTAATTTGATATGTATCCAAAGTTTATTAAATCTTTCTTTAAATACAATGATTAAATTAGGTGTAAATTAAAAGATGTTTTATTTTTTGTACACGATTCGGACTACTGAGGTTTTCTTTAAATAAGTTTGAATTATTCCTATTTTAGTTTTCTCTTCCAAGTTGCCTTATACAAATATTTTTCTTTGTATGGCTCTTAATAATTTTTGTCGGTTGCCAACCTCTTATAAAAAATATTCAAATTTAAGCTTTAACCGAAAAAGTAAACCCAACATAATATAACCTGTGTATTTGTGTATCAGGTTTTTGAGCTTATCTTTACGGCGGACATGGTCTGCGGTATAACAGGACGTATACGCAATGTGGTCATGCATGCACGTACCCATTGCAACAGCCTGTCCTGCAATTCGGCGTCCCCAGATGCAGTTGCAGCTCAAGCTGCTGTGAGATACGTGAAAACGGCGCCACACGAGAGCATTTAATGCCGCTGCCTGTCAAGGGCGACAGAGTTTCGGGCTGAGCGCTGTATGTTGAATGCTGAACTCTGAACTGGCAGTCGACCAGGCGTTTACTTATTTATTCATTCGTTTTTTCTTCGCCGCTCCAGTGCGCGGCATGCTGCGACAATATTTACAATTTACAGGGAGCGCCAGCCAGCCAGGCAGCCAGCGAGCAAAATCAAATAAATAAATAAAAAGGGTAGATGTTTATCTGCATAATTTCTGGCTGAGTTTACGACAGCGTCGCGGCACTGTTCTCATTTTTCGACGGCCCCATTTTCACGGCTTTTCCCTGGCATTTTTGTTGGCTTTTCCAGCGCACGAGCACCTCGTTGTGGGGCGAATGGATGGGCGTGCTGCACGGCGACGAGATTGAGTACTTCTTTGGCCAGCCGCTGAACAACTCCCTGCAGTATCGACCTGTGGAGCGTGAGCTGGGCAAGCGTATGCTGAGTGCGGTCATTGAGTTCGCCAAGACAGGGTGAGTTTCCTGGTTCGAGCTTTTCACCTCGAGCTTTTCCTGCCTTTATGGCGGTCATAGCCGAGTTTCCCACCCGTTATGCCAAAAGGAAAGCTTCATATACTATCTTTGCCTTTCAGAAATCCCGCTCAGGATGGCGAGGAGTGGCCCAACTTCTCCAAGGAGGATCCCGTCTACTACATTTTCAGCACGGACGATAAGATCGAGAAATTGGCCAGAGGTCCTTTGGCGGCCAGGTGCTCCTTCTGGAACGATTACTTGCCGAAAGTCAGGAGTTGGGCAGGTGAGTAATGACAGAACTATATGGAGTCTGGCACACTCTAATCTGAAAAGTGAATGAAAGTACAGACATCGTTGGGGGTTTTATTTGCCATAGTGTTGCGCTATCTGTGTTCTTTTTTCTTGCGTTGCGTTGTGTTGTTTTCGTTTGTGTGCAAGTTCGGCATACAATTAACATAAATTTCGTATTCGCTACGATATATCGTAAAAAGTGGCATTAAGTCCGCTAATGGTTGTCGGCATCATCCAAGCCACACCTCAAGTCGAGCTGGGATTGGGTCTGCTCTGAGGTTCAAACTGGTCAAGCAAAACATATTTGTCTGAAGTGGATTATTCACTCGGATAATGTACTGCTGATAACGACGATTGAAGTGCCAACCTATCCCAAGACTTTCTTTCGGGAATCTCTGGATAAAGAGCATGTGTCAATCGATAAGGCTTACACTTACGGCTCGAATGATTAATGATGGCTTAAAGCTGCACAGAAAAAAATATAGCCATAATTTAAATTCATATGTGTTAAATTTAAATGACGCAAAAAAATATTTTCAACTTATGACCAACATTCTTAGTATTTAAAATGTTAGCTAAAAATAACAAAGTTTTTAATGTCATTCCGTAAAATGATTAACATGTTTTTTGCCTTTCGCTTTCATTTTTATTAGAGTTTTCTGAATTTATTTTTAAAATGTAGCTTTCCTTTTAAATGTTATTATTTCTTAAAACTAAATTTCCGAGGTATATTAAAAATATTGTATATTGTTTATTAAAAAAGGGAAATTCAAAAACTATGAATACTTTTTCTTTCGGTATACTATACAGTTAAAGCCCTTTTAGCTTCTTCCTTTTTACTTAGTAACCATCGTGAGTCACAGGGTCTGTCGCGACTGTTTCGGTGAAAGATTTTATAGTTATGCTTTTTAATTTATTTCATTTATTCGTCCACGTTCTTTATTTATGGCCCTGTCAGCTTTTCAAAATGTGCGCATCAATCAGGGAAATGAGTTGCGAGGCAGATCGGACGACTGACCGAGAAAGAAATGTAAATATGCATATGTGCCATAAGCCTGGCCCTGACAATGATCAATGACGAGCTCCGTAAAAGCCGAATGTCTCTAGGTTTATAAGTAGTTTAAACTGCGAGTCGGTGGGCGTCGCGGCTTTATACGTTTGCACTTAAAATTGTAAAAGTCGTAGAGCCATTAAAGCGAGTGGACAAGTTTATGGGTTTGGGTGAAAGATCACTATCGCAGAGCACCGCGCCACCAAGTCTGGCTCGCAACCACCAAAGC
This sequence comes from Drosophila fuyamai, assembly GCA_018153365.1. Classification (NCBI taxonomy): domain Eukaryota; kingdom Metazoa; phylum Arthropoda; class Insecta; order Diptera; family Drosophilidae; genus Drosophila; species Drosophila fuyamai. The sequence continues at coordinate 3,859,860 of JAECXW010000116.1, read as the reverse complement.
ACCACAAATTGATGAGTGGCACAAAAGAAAATTACTGTCTCACAAATTAATAAAAACTTAATTTATGCTAATTAACCGTGTTCGAGTTGCTGTTGGTTTAAGGGGCTAATTTTGGTTTTACATAAAGCCGATCGATCGAGTATGCAAATGAGGCTGGGGGAAACGAACTTGGGATCTAGGGAGAGCGGGTTGCAGTCTCCTAATGCAGATATCTCTCCAATCGATCAATCGACGGCTTTTGGATATTTGACAATCTTCAGCTCCAGCTACAGCTCCACTTTTGATCTGGCTGCGGTAAAAGTTGCCACTTAGCACCAAAAGATCTATCCTCCCTCCCCTTTGCGATGCAGAGCAAACGGGTTTCTGGCAAATTAATTAATTTGCATGTGTATATGTAGCGGTTTATTCTTTATGGCCAACAGCGCGCTTGCCAACAATGCTTCCCATTTGCCTTAATGGCCATTTAAAATTTCACCCAAGATCTAGTTTGTATTAATCTTATACAATGGGAACTGGAACTGGTCGTCGGTCGTCGGTCGTCGGTCGTCCTGCTGTTTCCACCAGACACGCTGGCACCGCCGCAATCGAGAAATGTCACCGGCCGCGATAAACAAATGATCATAGTGTCATAACTCAGGCGCACGCGTTGGGATACGGATTAAAGCCCGCTTGTAGATACAATATCTTTTGCATTTGTGTGGCCTTTTCTCTTTCGCGTCGCTTCGTTTCGTTTCGTTTTTGGATTTTGGCTTTTAGCGACACGTGTTTCAAATGTTCGCCGTGTTTAATTTGTATGTGGTTTTGTTGCGGCTGTGCCAATTTATTTCTTCATTATCTGAGCGTATAATCTATGGTTTGGTCAGCCTTTTAAATTCAAATTAGCAAAAATTAAATGCACGCGACAGCGTGGCTCAAGAAATATGAACAATTCCCATATTATAAAGGCGATTTATGGCCCAGCTATAGCCGAAGATTGATTTCGAAATTGATTTGCCTCGCATTGTTTTATTGCCTCGCTTGATTTTAAGTCACTTTGCACACTTGCACTTCACATGAGAGGATTATAAATTATAAGTCGTTGAGCAAGTTATCCCTGTACTTTGCGCGGCAGAGAGAAAAAATAAAATAAAAATAAAACTTTGCGGGTCTTTGGGCCTGGTTTGGCGTGTTGAAATTTGATCGCCGGTCGGGCCATTTGAAGTTTGTATCTTGTCTGGTTTTTGTTGTGGCCAAACAACTTTCGAATGAATTAGCACACGAATTTTGACTGAACCAATGTTTGCATAAATGTAAAAAATTATGATACGACAATGCAAAGCAGGCCGTTCTGAGGGACTATTTGCGGTCCAAGGTAAGTTCGCGTGAAATCCTTTCTTTCGTTACCAATGCACCGAAACTCGCACCGAAAACCAAATGCTTGCTTTTCTTATTTTTGAGTGTACCCCATAAATCCTTATCATTTTATGGCTTTTGAACGGCAGCAGAGCAGTAGATCAGAGAACATGGCAATTAGAGAAGGATAGACGTTCATGGCTTGAAGAACAACCTTTTCAAGAACCGCCCACATACATAAACAATCATTATTAACCTGTCTGATATTTGTGTTTGAATATAAACTCCTTTTACTTTCTTCTTCAATAGGAACAGGCTGCGTTGGCGGTTCGGGAAGTGCTTCCATATCTCCGAGACTGCCGCTCCTGGGAATCGCTGCTCTGATCTACATCTGCGCCGCATTGCGAACCAAGGGGGTTTTCTAAAAGAAAACCACTGCCGGCAGAAGCCACACACACACTGGAACACACAACACATCCACGCCACACCCACACTCACACACACTTAAAGTTAGAACACGTATATTAATAAAATTTAGCAAACGGAAGGAAACCAAATTTTTTGTAGGCGCAGACATTTGTAGGAGCAGCAGGAGATTTGTTTACGGAATTAAGTAGGATCGGTTTGAGCAAGTCGATGCTGAACATTTGTAAATTGAACTTAGACCTCAACGCTCGCCCCAGGCAGTCAGAGTCCTTTGCAGAACCCTGCGCATCCCGGCCGGACTCCCGTATCCAGAGACCACTGTAGCGCCACAAGCCACAAGCCACAAGCCATAGGCCAGGCCCAAACAAAATTGTTTTGTGTAGCACGACGCTAAATTGCTTAATTTGAATGAAATTGGCCAAAGGATGGACGGAATTTTTTGATAAATATTAACGAAAATAGAAAAAAATGTTTGTCATGCCTTCAGGGGGCAGCCAAAAAGAAACAAAGTTTACAGATACGTTTACCAAACGGAAAACTCGCTCAGATGACAGACACTTTTTGCCACGCCCACATTATTGAGCGATCTTTGAGCGCATTTAATGGCACAATTTTAGTATTCAGTTCGAAAAAGTCCTTGTTGCCTAACGATATTTGGCCAAATTGCATTGGTTTCATGCTTAGGTTGAGGGTTCGTTTGATTTCGATTTACATTCCCAAGGAAAAACCACACACAAAATTTGTAACCACACAAGAATCTTATGAACAAACCCAAATGGAAATTTTCGGAAAATCAACAATTGTATTGTACAAAAATTGGCATTGGTTTATTAGGAGGGACGAAAGAAAGAGTAAATATAGCCCCAAGTCAAGCACTACCCAAGACAAATTTATTCGAAGCGAACAAAGCGAAGCAAATTGATAAATTGTAATAAAGAATCGATCGAAAATTGAGGTTTAAGCAGAGTCCGGGGCAAAGACGATATTTATAATGCAAAACATATCAGTATATTATTGTATTTGTACTAAACGTTTTACAAATTGGCTTAGTGAGAGCTTGGACGGAAGAAAAATGAAATGATTTAATACTGAATAATGGTAATTAGAAATTTTATACACATAGCGAAATTGGATCAATGATTAACACAAACGTATTGTATAATGAGTAACGTATATGTACTTGGTATGTCTATATCTATAAATAAATATTGTTCAAAACGTAAATCCAGAAAATGAAAGATCATTGTCAACCCTAGAGTTCAGTGTGTGTCGCAGACTAAATGAGAACTAAATAGTAATCGTAATTGTAATCTGTAATCGTGACCGTACTCTGTAATCGTATTAAAGGCATATCAATATGTATTAACTATGGAAATCGAAAACCTTTCGAAATTTACTAAGGTAAGCCACACTGATATTAATTAAGTTATTTTTATCAACAATTATTATAATACCACACACTATCTGATAATACATAGATTCAACAAGTATTAGATTTATGAAGAACAACAACAACATTAACTGTTTGCTAACATTTGAAAGTTTTAAAACCAACCAATAAACGAGAAAACCCTTAAACCAAACCCAAAAAACAAAAACCAAACGAATCCCAAATAAATAAACAATTATTGTATTGTATTAGGTATGAACTGTGGTCGAGGCCTACTGAGCGATGTTCGCTTTCAACTGTAGCATCTAGGAAAATTAATATGACCCTCTAGCCAGGTGACGAATGCACTTAGGACACTGTATATCTGATCGTTATATCTGATACTACTCGTACTCAACACCAATGCAAGCAACGATAGCAAGCCACTTACTTAGAAAACTCCCATTGTTATACGACAATTGCACCGCGATTAACGAATAATTCTACAATTGAGCGAGAAGCGAATCGGAAGCAGAAGCAGAAGCAGCAGATCCACAAGGCATTCCTAAGTTATGCATTACTTTAAATACTTCTTAAAGGGACAAACAAGAAACTAACATAACGAAACAAATAATAACACTGCATGATGCGAAATAATAACTTAAATAAAAGGATTTTTTAAGTATATGTGGAACATTTATATTTTTATACCATGCAAGAAGCGAAATGAAAACAAAAACAAATGCAAAAACCGAAATTGCGTAAAATGGAGATATTAACAAACGATGAATAACTTTAAAATTTTGTACTAAGCCATTGTCTAAAACTGTGGACACGAAAAAGTGTGAGACGAACTCCAAGATAACTAGCTTTAATCCCTATCCCCTATCCCTATGATTGCACCACGTTCGCCTCTCAACCGAAACCAAAAAGTAATTAAAGCTAGGTACTAAATATATAAAGTAACCGATTCCAAGACTAGACTTGATAGTTAATCCTGTAATTCTGTAGAGGCGAGTGGGCCAAAGCGAGTGCTGCCTGTGACGGGGCCACGCCCACTTGGCCGGCCTCCAAGGTCAGGTGGGATCAGGGGGTCAGAGGTCACTATTGGGCAGTGTTAACTGTGCGTCCACTCGCAGAGAGCATAGAGTTAATGAATATCAAAATGAAAGTACATGTGTTTACCGTGTATTATGCCTTCTGCCTTCAAAAAATATAGAGAAGAGAAAGTACTCATTCTACGACTACGTTGTTACCATTGATATGCATTTTCCTACCTTATTTTCGTCTCACCCGAAATTAGGAATATTTTTTGTCATTTTGCATGGTTTTCGGCTCAAGCCAAAGAATTGACAATATAATATTTCGCCTTAGAAGCAAAAGGAGCAAACGAATGAAAGACAAATTCCAAGTGTTATGCTTATAGATCTAAATTTTTATACATGGACATGGACATGGACACTTCGTCGTCTCATTTTTTGGTGAACGTGCACTAATCGCTACTCGTATGATTTGTATAGATTATGGCTTTCGTTGCGGTTCTTCCAGGTCATCTTAATGAAATATATTTATATATTTATACGATAGGACAACCACACACACGCACCCACTCTCACACACAAACACATCTCAGTGTGCTTTTGCTGTAGTAGTCTGCCAATTGTAAAAGAATTTATATATAAACGAATCGAAACCGAAACGGAAACGGAAACACTCATATTCTAATCTATGATAATAATGAAAGCATGCTGGTCACAAACACACACGCATACTCCACAAGTACACCCACACACACACTTCATAGAAGGACGAATCGTAGGAATAGAAAATACATGTGCAGAATCCTTAGACGGTTATTGTGTTTGTGTTTTGTATAAAAAACAAATATAAAACCTAAATGCAAAAAAAAACATAGTTCATGTTTTTGTTTATTGTGTATTAAAGACAAGTTAAAAATTGTATCAGCTACGACATCTGATAATAAAATCGAAATCTAGGTGGTAGACAAAACTCTCTGTACAATGTAATAAATATGTTGAATGCTATACAATAGAATACAATACAAAGTACACACTCACACAAACAGAATCTAAATCTGAATCTGATGAAATAAAAATATATAATACGATAAAATCTGAAGAAACCAGGCACAGATATGCATTTGACATTATAACAATTTTCACAATTAGGGTTTAAAGGCAGAGATGACGTTTAGTAAATTAAATACAGAGTCTTTTATGTATAAAAATCAAATACATATCAATATATGGCCTATTGTTTATTTAGTTTAATTATATATTATGAATAATACCCTCGAAAGCAGCAGGTGTGCAGTAAGGCTCTGATTTATGACTTTTTAAGTAGGCAATTTGTAAAAATTAAGCAGCAAGCAAACACAATACAAGCAGAAACAAGCCAGAGAACGGAAAACAAAAACAAATTGTGGTTAAATATGTGTTCTTACTTGTTAGTGGTAATAAAACAAAGGTAAAAGTATAACAAACAAAATAAGCAAAAAAAACTGTAATTATAACTGTTAGCTTTTAATCATGCCAAGCATTTTCCGTTGAATTCTTCGACTTTCGTTTGACAACTCGCTTGAAAATATGTTTCCACTTAGAACACACGGATTAGCTAATATTGCAAATTGTAGTTGCCCCACACACACTCACACACCCATGAGAACACCCACACACACACATACTAGTTCCCGTTTGAGTAATGTGTAATGGCTATGAAACTACTTAATAGCAAACAAACACACTCATCGGGCATCACTAATGCAAATAAAGTTAAAAGGTAGCTAAAAATAACAAATAAGACAACTTTTGTTCACGCAAAAGAGCAAAAGTCAAGAGCAAATCGAAAATTAATAAATCGAGACTCATAAAAGTGGATACAGTGGATACACCCATACACATACAGTTAGTACAATGGCAGCTCCAAGTCCTCATCTTGTGTTCCAAATTTGAATATATCATTTGATGGCGACGCTTTAGTGTTCAGCAAAACAGTAAGCAAATACAAACCAAAAATTAAAGCAGAATTCTATTTAATGTGTAAGACGATGTTTGTTTGTGTGTCAATGACGGAACCTTGTTACCGATTTAATTATAATTATTATTGTCGCAGAACTTACTTTAAATTCAAGGAAGAGAAATGAAAATTCATTTCACGAGGCTCAGACCTTGCGCAGACGACAGATAACATATGCAAAACATAATTGCTGTTTTAAGATATTAATTATATATAAATATATATATATACAGACATACATCTAGATTGAAAAATATGACATGAGCATACAAAATGTAGGGATCATTTTACTGAATATTATATACATACTACTACATATAATCGAAACCAAAATTCTGCTAAACAAAGAAAAAATAAAAACACAATTGAATGCTAAATGTAATACGATTACTGAAACTCACGAGAAAGTAAGAAACTACCAAGAGAAAATGTAATGTGTAAACAATTGAAAACCGCATTGAAGCAGCATAAAGAATACACAAATTTAAGTGAAATTATATTACGAAATATATTGTATATCGATACAAGATGGATACAAGTAAAATACAAATAAAACTCATGTATCATGTACTAAACAAACAGCAATCCGCTTTTATTTCCCGCCCCGGCCGTCGATCATTTGTCAATGGCATTTGCACATCTCGCCGCGTTTTCAGTAAGTCATCATCTTCAGGAAGCGCCTCTCAACTGAGACAACAGCTCCATCATTCCCAACTTATTGGCTGCTAATTACACGGCACTTTGCATTTGCATTAAATCAATAAAAACTGAAATGATAAACACCAAATAAAATCGCATATTTACGGCTCACTAAGCCGAAGTGCAGAAAACTTAATTTATGATGCTTATAAATCCACAATTATGCCGCCACTTCCGCATGCCGAGTGCAGGCCGAAATATGCAAATTAATCACGGCAAATTAAAAGGAAAGGTGCCCCATTAATGCCCACCATCGTGCTCCCCAGTCCCCAAGTCCCCCTAATTTGCGTGCCAACATTTGTCAATTTGCCCAGGGTTCAGGGTTGCTTTTATAGTCACCATTTCGCGCCCGTAATAAAACTTAAAGTATCGCCTACCCGAGACTAAGCCTGAGCATTGTAGAAAGTCTATCTGGTCTCACTTGAAGCCCTGAACCACGAATATTTCATGCTCTATCTCGGAATCATAGGAATACATTTTTTTTCATATAAATATGATCTTCGAATAATTTTATTTATGTTCATTTTAGTTAATCATTTTTCTATAAAATCTTTTGATTCTAATATTCAGAAATTTAATACAAACCATTTTATTATATTATTGTTATGATTTCGAACATGATTATTGTACGAAAATTAACAGCAGTTGTGTTATTAATTTAATGTTAAATTTTTAAAATTTAGGTTTTCTTCAAATGGTAGCGTTTTTATTTTCAGTCAAGCCTTCGACCTTATTTAACTAATTTTCGGAATAATTAAATTGGTCATAGTTAGCGTATAAATAAAATCGCATATTATTTTTTCACATGTTTGATGAACTAAATAATAATTTTAAATAATTCGCTTTAAGCCAGTTGTGAGTTTGGTTAACCACTAGTTAAAAGAAGATCTAACCAGTTTTAAAGTGAAAAATATTTTTAAAAACCTAAAATATAAGCACAACTGTGGGACTCCATTGAAAGCTAGAGTATAGGAAGACGATGCATTGTCATTAGGGCTTGGTTCCAAAATTGTCGCTGGTATTCAAGAGAAAAGCCCACAGGTCTGTAAATGCAAATTAGCAATGCAGTCGGCGGGCACTTTATTAGAGTATTTGAGTACATAGTCGTTAAGTCTTTTTGTGCGCGGCATATTTAGTAAAGTTTATGATGTTTCTGTGTCTTCTCTTGCAGAATTTGCACAGCAGATAACCCACGTGGCCACCTCAACGTTTGTCTACCTGAAGACCTGGCTCATTAGTGGCTAACAGGAGTCCTTTGAAATACCTCCCACTTAAAGTTAATAGTTAATCAGGGCACCATTGATATCACTTCCTCGGAAAGCAACGGAAAGTCTGAATGAAGGATAGTTAGGCTAAGAAAACGGAAACTGAGATAATAATTTAAAGGAAACAAGGAGAAACAACACGAATTTAGGAAAGAAAATCCCAGGGCTTCGAAACGCAGTTTGAAACTGAATAGTTTAGTAAGATATCGATTGAGGACAAGTGCTGGACACCTTCTCGCACATCGGAAACTCGTACTTCCCCCATTAAAATATTCAACAAATATACCAATAAAACTGTTCCACTTGATTGATGCAAGCTATGGCTATTTGCGAAGTTTGTGTATTTCCGTTTCTAGCCGGTTTCACACACGCCATTACTTAGTTTTAATTGATCCGCGGACAATCGCCGAACGGAGTTAATCTTGCGATCAAATAGGTTTTTACACGCGAAAGGCAGCAGCAGCAGCAGCCTTCAACCTGACATATGAATAATTTAAATTTCGCCGAATGCCGTGTTGCGACTCGATAAACCAACTCGAATCGAATCGAATCGAATCGAATCGAACCGAATTGAATCGATGAGCCATAGCCGGCGCAGACTTCTTGGCAACGTTCCTGTCCATTGACCCAGCATGGAGCCCCGGCCCCGAAAGAAACCGTCGTAAACTGGCCATCAGACAGGCCAATGAAAAACTCTTGGCCCGTCAAAATAAGCCGGGGAGAAAGGGGCGGCCGCATCTTTTATTTGGCCAGATAAATGAGCCAGCGCTCGGCGGAGACAACCAGTCACCACCCGTCGTAAATCTTCTGTTCGCCTCGGTTTGAGCTCGTGCGGGGATGGGATGGGATGGGCCAGCTAATTCTTCAATAGAAACAGAACCTGTTTCCAATTATCATTTTGCATTTGGCCGGGCCATCAGGCTTTCTCGCCGGCAAACTGCGTTTGTCTATGGTAATTTCGACGGAAACGTGGCTGGATGGCCTGTCTTGGTGAAACAAATTGTTAGTGTCAATTAACATATGGGCTGTGGCCAAATGATGCTGCCAAAATACACCCAACCCAGCAGTACAGTGACGCGCGAACGATGGTAATGGCTGTTGGTTCAGTTCAGCCCTTTGATCTAGTATAAATAGATGGGGATTCCGGCGACTTGAAACCATTTAAAGTCGCCAATCGCTAATGACCTGCCCAACCACCACCAGCCCGGCGGCTTAATCAATTCCAATTAATGTTCACAGCTTTCGCGATATGTTTTGGGATCTCACCGCCTCGAGGTCACTGTTCCTGGGACTCCAAGAAGCAGCCAGTTCAACCGAAACCAATTAGCAGGTGGGGTTCCATTCTCGGCCAAGATACAAATGAAGTGAAGTCGGAGGTTGGAACAAACTAAAGGGGTATTACACTGAAGAATTGTTTTGAAAGTATTTTTAATTTAACTCAAATGGGTTTATTGTGGATCATTATTAATGAAATTCCACAGTTAATGGAAGCTACTAAACTTACTTTTGTTTTTGTATTAATAACAAGTTTAAATTGTATTTAATTGACATTCCTTGACACAAATAAAATTTTACATTATTATTTAGGTAAATAGAATTGCTGTTTAGGAATTGTGTAGGTATTTAGGTATTTATTTCAAACCCATTTCAATCATATATTTATGAACACCAACCGATGTTAGTCAGAGTCTGCTGAAAAAAAAAACAAAGAAATTTATTGGCAGGTTTTTCCATCTGAAAAAGTTGTTTGTAGATGTGCATCTTCCCGGGAAGCAATAAACAGCAGCATCTCTATTTATAAGCCCATTTATGGCCACACTAATTCGTAGGTGAATGAATGACTGGGTGGGCAAATATTGTGATTCGCTTGAAATTGTCAAACTGCGTATAATGCGCCATCAAAAACAATTATAGTAATGTGTTGTTCAAATATTTTCAGCCACCTTCGACGTAATCCAAACCCATCACCGCTGACGCAGTGGGCAAAATGCGAGTTCAATGGAATTGTTTGTGCCTCCAGCGGCGAGTGAAATGACACTTGCCTCGACGATTCCACCCACACATGCGACACTTCTTGGCCAAGTCTTTGAGATGGCTCTGTAAAATGAGTTATCAGGTTATCAAGCTAAATGCAGAGCACACGCGTCGCTCCAAGCGTGGAAGACTCATTGCCAAGTTCGTTGGCACTTCCGGAAGGTCAGGCAAAGAGATAATGGCCCACAAATCATACCAAAACTGTTTACAGAATTGGCCATGGTGTCGCTTATATAGCCCAGGGTCGATCTATTATCGCTCGGGGCTGTTGACAAAAAAGTTTGTCGCCCCCTGGCCAAATATGGGGCATTTAACACGCCCTGATGCTGAGTCAGGTTACGTTATTGGGGTTCCGAATTTGCGCTCTTCACCTCGTTAATCGTACAACAAATTTTGGAACATTTCAATTAGGTCATAACGCAGCCTTAAAATTGATTTTTTTTTTTCTGAGGGCTAATACTAATACTAATACTGTGATTAATAATTTTTTACCAAATTGCAACAGGCCAATCTTCCATAGAGCCGCCATTAAAGAAATTTCAGTTAGATTTTTCGACCAACAAATAATAAGTTTTTTTTTATTATAAAACTCAAAAATTAACTATTGTTTTTAAAGCGGAAACTGAAACTCAGAGAACAAGTTTTACTTGTCAAGTTATGAAACAAAACTCAAGAAATGAGAATAAAATGAATTAGAAAAAATTAAATCATTTATACACTAAATTTAATTATAACAATTATTTATTGAGTTTGAAATACAAATTAGTAGGACTCTTCCTAGTCACTTATTTTATTTATAAATCACTTAAACTTACTAAGTTACGAAATTAATAAGTCTTAACGACGTATTTTTTTTAAACCTTAAAATGGGGTTTAAAAGTAATTTTAATTATAACAATTATTTATTGAGTTTGAAATACAAATTAGTAGGACTCTTCCTAGTCACTTATTTTAATTATAAATCACTTAAACTTTCTAAATTACGAAATTAATAAGTCTTTACGACGTAATTTTTTTTAATCTTAAAATAATTTTATGTTTTTCTTTTTTGCACAATACTAATTTTCTCAGATACTTAACTTAAGTTGAACTCGATCAGGTGAAATTCATGTACATATGTATACTCAAAACTCACTACACATCCAGATCAGATTAGTTGACGGCTGTCTGACTGACTGTTCGTCAAATAAATACATTTTTCTTTTTCATGCGAGAGTAAGAGGTTTAAAAATTTAGAATTTTTACAGTAACGATTTGGGATTTGCAAAATTCACGTGAATGTTGAGGGCGATACAGACCTGTGCCGGCCAACCGGTGCGCCACCTGGCCAGCTACGGCTCCAGATTCACGTACCAGAGCCACCCGATGTCGCAGCCCCGCATCGAGAACTACTACCAGGTGCTGAACGTGCCGGTGGGCTCCAGCGAGCGGGAGATCAAGCGGGCCTTCATCGAGCTGTCGAAGAAGTACCATCCGGACGCCAACTGCGAGACCCGCGACCCGGCGGTCTTCATGAAGGTCTGCGAGGCCTACCAGACGCTCCACCGGCACAACTCCCGGCAGCTCTACGACTCCCGCCTGCGGATGCAGCACCAGTCCACGTCTCCGCCGGAGACCGCGTTCACGGGGCGGCATGTGTACACGGTGTGGTCGCAGTACCAGTCCGCCGTGCGGAACAAGCAGATGGGAAGGGGATCCCGGCGGTTCGGGGCCGGCAAGCCCATCATCTTCAAGGGAAAGGTGATGGTCAACAAGTGGCTGCCCATGCGAACGGCCCTGGTCGACCTGCAGCGGATGAGTTTCAAGGGGTCCTGGCAGGACGAGGAGTACTCCTTTCCCAACAGCCCCATCTTCTACCTCTACGCCGCCGGATTCTGCTTCGTGGGCGGATTGATCCTTGTGGATGTGATCGGCCGATTCCAGGAGCAGCCACCATCTCCAGAGGGCGAGACGGAGTCCTCCGACGGATCCTGAGGCCTCAACAATCATATATCCAAACATCCAGCCACCTGCGTCATTTTGTTTTTCTGTCGAATCGGCCATTGTTGTACTCCCTGGTCTCGTTTGAAAGAAAAATATATAAATCTGTTCGTTAATTGTGTGAATCTCTCTGTGAAACTACAACTTTGTCTGGCAGGCTGATTATGCATAATTTGTCATTTCAGCATAACCGATCGGATCGTGCAAACGAGTTCCGCGACTCACTTCTAGTTCACTGTCCAAGCTAATTAAGAATTATGAAGTTTAGCGCTTTTGCTTTTCATCCTACCCTAGGAAAAGGGGTATTAAGAAACAATGATGACGTTAAAGATTTTCGACTTTTTTTATGATGTATTAAATGTCAATGACGGCAAAGCTTGTGTAACCTTTTTATTAGCCAGTTTTAGTTTCCCAAACAGGTTGATCAATGACGTATTTAAGAACATTGGTGGTATTTAAGCTTCTGTAACTTTGTAATTAGTTATGATAAGTTTCCCTGGTTGTATGTTTGCAAAGACATTCCAAATTTATGATGTCCATGATTTTCTCTGAACAGTTCTTCGAACAGGTTGAACCTAATAAGATTAAACCTTTCAAGTTATTGTACGTCAACATCGCTAAGCTTCCGTACTTCCCCTACTCTGCCGCAAAACTATTAATTATCACTGGGAAAAACTTCTTTAATAACAATGAATTATTAAAATTTCAAAACTATCACTAAAACAGTTTCAACGCAGCATACAAAATTGTATATATATTAATTCAAAATATAATTTTTGTATAGCATTACATATGTTTTTATACCCGTTACTCGTAGAGTAAAAGGGTATATTGTATTCGTGCAAAAGTATGTAACAGGTAGAAGGAACCGTTTCCGACCCTATAAAGTATATATATTCTTGATCAGGGTCACTAGCCGAGTCGATATAGCCATGTCCGTCTGTCCGTCTGTCCGTCTGTCCGTCTGTCTGTCCGTCTGTCTGTCTGTCCGTATGAACGCTGAGATCTCGGAAACTATAAAAGCTAGAAGATTGGCATTTTGCATGCAGATTCTAGGAGTTCCTACGCAGCGCAAGTTTGTTTCAAAAAGGTGCCACGCCCCCTTTAACGCCCACAATCGCTTATATACGATTTTAAAAATTTTAATATTTCGGAAAAGTAAAAATGCAGTTTTATTGTGTATATCAATACCTATCGAAATGTAGAAGAAATTTTTCAAATCGGACCATTCGTTAAAAAGTTATGCGTGATCAAAGTTTCTATCTCCATCTCCCTCGCACTCCTTTTACCTGAGTAACGGGTATCTGATAGTCGGGGCACCCGACTATAGCGTTCTCTCTTGTTTTTTCTAAAAACATGATTTTGACTTTATATGCCTTTGATATTGAGCTTTTTGACTAAAATATTGTAAATGTCCTCTTATAGTTTAAAGAGAGGGTATACACAATAATAGCTCCGATCGGGCCACTATTTCTTAAGAAAATCTGTCCCTAAAACTTATTTCTACGAATTACGGAGTAGGATCACGCAAAATTTTGTTTTTTTAAATATGTATATCCGCCACACCATAAGCTATGAGAGGACTTAATCTTTTGTTCAATAGTAAGCAACATATAAAATATTTGATAGATTTTAATAGCTCCGTTCTGAATGTTTTAAGATTGATTGGAAGGTTTTATTATTGCTATTTTTCCCACAGTGTTATGTGGCTCGAAACTCCTCTCACATTTGGATTATATCTGATGCCGTATCTATTCATCGCGATCCCGTTCGGGTTTCGCTGAACTTCCGCGCTTTGACCTTTGCCGAGCCAGCAGGCAGACGATCCCCAGATAATAGATACGTTTGGCTTAAGTATGCTCTATTATGATGCCATTAAATGGAACGTACAGTGGCAGCCAAAAAGCAGCAGTCGCTCTCAAGGCGAGCGAGTGGCGGCTCATAAGTCGGGGGCTCCAATCAGAGGAGATATATGAAATATATATAATGTATGTGTATTCCGGGCTTGTTAGAACCGGCGGACCACCAATGGTTCCAGCGTGGCACCGTTAGTCAGGCAGTAATAATAGTTTTGTTAATTTGAGTATTGTATTCTCCTGTCTTTCGGGTTGTTTTGTTTTTTTCCGGCTGACAGAAATTGATAAATTATGATAGGTGCTTAGCTTTGATTAAGTTGTCGTGTCGCTCTTATGAATTCATCGGATGTCAAAAGCAGCAAAGCCAAAAGATCAAATGCGCTGATATAGTTAGTCCCCGAGTTCGAATGCCAGTTTCGAGATTTCCATTCCAAGACGGCAAATAAAGTGAAAAAAGGCGAAGCATAAATCAATATTCGCATCGAGTGTCGAACGCCGCGCATGCGCAGCGGAGCGGTGCGATAAAGAGCGTTAAAATTATGTTCTGTCGCCTGGCTGCGCAAAATAAATACATACAGCGATCGGGCCCATAATGAAGCCTATAAAGAGCCGGGGCGAAATCGGCTCAGCAGGCGCAAAGTGAAAAAAACCACCAGATCACAAAAAATGGTCAAAATTTATTGTACGCTGACGGCTTTTTAATGAAAAAACGATGGCTACCAAAGCGAATTAATGAAGGTGTGTGCGCATATATCCCAGTTCCCAGTTCCCGAGTGCCCTTCTGCCCTTCTGCCCCGCCGAGACCCTTGTCAATTTCTGTGCCGGCACAAGTTCAAAAAAATTAAGAAAGAACCACAAGTGCAGATTGATCAGCATATGAATCGATTTAGCATAAGAATGAAAACGTTTCTCTAATGAAAATTGTTTATGGTTTTACGACACCGGCCATTCATTCATTCAAACACGTGTTGGTCTCGGCTTATTGACTTATTTCGCTTGTTTGTTGGTGAAAAACAAAATGATGGAGCAGCTCCCATTACCATTATCATTCCGAATTTGATTTCGATTTCGATTCCAATTCCGCAATTTGTTAATGGAGCTGCTCTCGCCACTCACAACTTTATTGTATGACATTTTAATTATTCGCCTGTCAGCCAGACTGGCTGGCAGCCAGCTTTCAATTGCAATTAATTATATTTTAATAATAGTCGTTGTCCCCGTCGAGAGCAAAAAACTGAAGTGCTATGGAAATGTTTTGTCACATGGATTCAAAAGGGGGTTAAGATCCCTCGCTGAATTTGGTTTAATAAAAATGTTTTGGATTGACTTATCAACAAGATCAGTTGCCGAACCCTCATATATCTCTGCCTCCGGGTTTGTCCCAAATGTGTTCTTTATTTATTATGTATTTTGCCTAAGCCAGTGTTGATCATCAGTCAGTTGGGGAAGATTTATGGCAGCGGAAGCGATTGCACCTCCACCACAAGGATGCGCCGCCGACACTTGACACCTGCATTGCCAAGTGGCGCATTGACAACAATAATAATAACGATATCGGACCCAATGACAGCGCCAGGGGCGGAACCTGTGTAGTTATGAGCAAATGTCAATTGGCAATCATATTCGCAAGCTGCGAGAGACGATACGAGTGGTTCCGCAAGGCGATCTCCGCGATAAACAAACGGCGGCCAAGTGACTGATTAGAGAAATTATCAGCAACCTTCATTCGTTTATAGTTATATCATCAAATGGAAAACCCGTGTTCGTCCCGATCTCCCACTTGCGATGACATGGCTGATGACCTTATGGACAGCATTCTGACTTTCTAACCGATTGTGGGCAATTGGTATTGCATATTCATTAGCTAAATTTAGCCACCAATTTATTCAGCCATCGTCGGTGTGTTGTTTTACTTTCTTTATCTAGAAGTATAAAATATAGAAAAACATATACTCAACATGCGGGGGTCCAAAGAGAAACTCGTTTTTTGAAGCCATTAATTGTCTATTTTCGGTTCGTAGAATATAAGCGTGTGCTATAAACGTTATCTTAATTTAAATTGTTTTCGGCACTCCCAATTATCTCCCACAGTTCCATAAAATTGGTATATTAACCCCTAATTTGTTTGATTTTTTCCATTAATTTGAAAGAATACATATAATCTTAGTGGTATTTATAAAAATTGATCAATTACTGAACGTATTTCGTTCCTATCTTGTATGTCTCTTAAGACTGGCGGTGTAATAGTCATGTTGCTAACATAATTTCCAAGAAATGCTTTAACGGCATTTATTAACTGAGGTCCAGTGATATTTCTCCATCCAAATGAATCAGTGGACGATTCACTTTCCTTGCGTCGATTAAAAACAACTGGGTCGCATGAGTCACTAAAAGTGTAGCGATGACTATATAAAAGTCAAAATGCACCCGTCAGTGGAAAGTACTGACCCCTTCCGACTTGTGATAAGTTGAAACCGGGGAAACCAACTGAATCGCCAAAATAAAGTATGAAAATAAGAGAATGAAACATGCTGGTCCAGTGGGTGGCATCCGATGTCCAAATGGACAGCACACGCGCAACGCAAGAAAGACATTAAATTGAGTCATAAAACTACACAAAGGCAAATCGGAGGAACAACTACAGAAACAGCAGAAACAACAACGATAACCGGCAGATGATGCCAAGTGCTGTTAAATTGAGTTAAATGAGGTGTTGGGAATTTTTTACTTCGCTTAACATGCATGAATGTACGCAGACAGATCGGACAGATTCACGCAGGTTTATTGAAATGCAAACACCGACAATCGAAGGCCAATAATGTTTGCTTAAATCTCAGCTGCATGGGTATTGTTCCAGCACAAATAAAATCGCACTCGAGTAGGAAATGTAAACTACCCGCGAAACAAAAACATCGACAACCTGGGGAGCAACAGCAACAGCAACAGCGACAGCGAAGAGGAACATCAAAGAACGTGTATCGGGCATATGTTTATTTCATATTTCTGTAAAGCATAATTTTTAATATTTATGTAGTTTTCGCGAAATAAAATAAATCAGCAGACCAGCGGAGACGTCACTGCCGGTGCCCGATCGCTGATCACTTACCTCCGATCGCCGATCGCCGATCGCAGGTTTTTGCTCGTTGGTTGTTGGATGTTGGTGGCTGGTGGTTGGTCACTGGTTCCTGGGATTGGCAACTGCAACTGCCACTGCCACTGGGATTGGGCCCGAATCTGGGAATGGGAATGAGACCGAGCCCGAGTCCGAGTCCGAGCCCGAGATTGGGACCCTCACCCAAAACGTCATGTGTGGCATCAACATGGTCAGCGGCATCA
The DNA here is from genome assembly GCA_018153365.1 of Drosophila fuyamai. Taxonomy (NCBI): domain Eukaryota; kingdom Metazoa; phylum Arthropoda; class Insecta; order Diptera; family Drosophilidae; genus Drosophila; species Drosophila fuyamai. The sequence continues at coordinate 3,842,527 of JAECXW010000116.1, read as the reverse complement.
GCGGCACTAAAACGAGGTGAAATAAACAGAACCAGTTAGCAATTGCCACACTAAAGAAAAAATATATATATTATATATTATTATTTTAATTAACTATATATATTATATATTATTATTTTAATTATATATTATATTTAGTATATGTGTTTTATTAAAATTTCTCATATACAAACGTGTGTGGTCTTATAATAAGAAAAATGTTAAATTTAATGAATTTGTATTTTTGGTTTATGACGCGACATAATCTGTTTTCATATATAGACTTAATAAATTGAAATATTTCAAGAAATATATTAACACTAAGAAAACTTTACGTTTTCAATCAAAGCTTGGTTCCAGTAATTCATCGAGAACATCAACAAAATAACAATCCTTAATATTTTTGCTTGTTGCATTCCTAAAGGTTCTCGGGGCCTTATTTTTTTTCTCAGTGCATCGATAGGGCTCTTTTGGTTTAAAGAAGGCTCTGCTGGGCCGGCGCAATCGTTTGTACTTGTTAATGGCTTTGTACGCGTAATTATTTTGGCAAGAAGCCAGCGCGAAGCGGAAATGCGCGGAGCAACAGCGAACAGGGCCAGTGCATATGTGAATGCCCCACTAGCGATGATGATGGTGAAAGGATCAAGTGGCATTTGTTCTTGTGCGCCGCGACTGTGCATTTAATTGGGTGTTTTTATTGGTTTTTAATGATACGCGAAATGATCGAAGCTTCGACTGCCTGCCCTCAGGGCACCTGCTCGCCGTTTTCGCAGTTTTCCCAGCGACCCGGCCAGCTGCCACGCCCCCTAGGGAAGGGAAGGCGAGTGATTGTTGCCGAACCAGCCGGATGATTAATATAAAGTTCAATCTTCAATTACGCCGGTTAAAGAACACAAAACGTCACGGCAGAAGCAGCAACAGCAACATGTTGCTGGTGTGTCGGCAACAAGTTGCTGGCGGGCAAACTGCGACTGCGCGGCGATCTTAGCATCGCTCTCTCACTTTTCTCACTTCGCAGGTGGGGGAATCCGATCGGTAGCTTCTTTACCAGTTACTGCCGCTGCTGATTTTACCGCTGCCGCCGCCGTTGCCGCCTCTGTCGCCGCTGCTGCCGCTGCTCGGCGGTATAAAAACGTTGGCGCCGCCGAGCGGTTTACCAAACAGGCGACGCCTTCAAGTCTAGCTGCACGTACACGAGAGTGGAGTTGGAGTCGTCGGCTTTTTTCGTGGCGCTCTTTTTTTCGGTTTTTGTCAAACGGCGGCTACTTTTCACCCATCTCCCTAACCGTCCAAAATTGTGATAAAAAAAATTGCTAGCAAAATTCAAAGTTAAAGTGTATGGAATATCAAATATAACACTGTCATTTATGAAAAGGTTATATTTGAAAAATTAAGAAAGTGCCCTAAATATAAATCAAATCAACGTGTTGTTTTAAACCCAAAATTATATAATCAAAATGATGCAGCCAAGTGCGCTATTACTAACAACCATCATGATCATCTCCTGCGGAGTGGCATTCGCCTGCAATGGAAAGATAATTGGTAAGTTATCTGAGTAATTCACCCCAAGGTCCCTAAAAATCTATATGCAGCTCAGGAATTTTGGGTGTATAGAAAATAGAATTTCAGGGCATGTCTAGCATGACTATTGAGGTTTTTTTCTAGTTCATTTTAACTACACGTTTCAGCCATTTATTGCGTGAATGAATACAGTGAAGTGCAAATATTTGGCCGTAAACTTATTTTGTTTAGCGAGGGCCGCTCGAGAACTTGTGTGCCATTTGGGCAATATGTAAATGCTTCTTTGTGGGCCAGTTTGGCAGGTCTATCCAAAAATAGAACCGCAAACGTGTCACCTTTCTTCATTTTCCAGTTTTAAACTGAGTATTTATTGCCTAATAAATAGTTTAGAAAAACAACAAGCACGAGCGGCATATTACTTAAACTTGGACCGGGATGGAAACCGGTTCAAATATCGGGTTTATATAATTTATATAATATTTGTCAGTGCCCAAATGAATTAAAAGTATATTAGGTGGCTGACCTGCCAACTGGAGGCTCATCCAGTAAAAGGCCACTCAACTCAAGTCGCCTCAAATCGAATGAGATCAGAGCAGGAGGCTCGTAGAACCCTTGAAAACGATTAGTGGCGTCTAATAATCAGGCGTGTTAAAAGCGCTCATTGAACTGTCTTTGGTATTTTAATTGCCACACGAAGGCGAGCTGAAATTTTTGTAAACAAATTAAGTTACCATGCGTCACAAATGCGCTTGCAAAATTATACAAAACACTCGATTTTGAATGGGTCATTGAGCTGATCGAGCCACACTTATGCGGTTTGGGAATAGAAATAGCTGGAAATGGTAAAAAAAACAATCGTTTTAATGTTCTTTGTTCTGCACACGCGGCGCTTAAACACCCAAAAATTCCCCATCTGCCATAAAAAGGCGAAATGAAAACAAAAAAGATTTTATAGTGCGCGTGTGCGTTGCTGATTGATGATTGCTTTTATGCTCTGTCTTCGATATCGGCTGGATTAAATGGTGGTCCCTTTGGGGACCCGAGTTAATCGCATGTCACTGGTATCATGGCTGTTAAGCCCAGCGTTTTGCTGCGGCATCAATCAAAAGCCGGCCGTGCTAATAATGTAATTAAATATGTGGAGGGGCACAAGGCTAGTTGTAGTGATAATCAGTAAATGATAAATGAAAATGAAACGAAACATAAAGCATAACTATGAAAATTAACTCGCGCTAAATGCGGCGGGGTCCTTGCCACTTATCCCCCCTCCCCGGGTCCCTATTTCATTCTGTTCAAGGTGAAGTCAACGCCTGGCCACGACGCGCTGCATTTAAGCACTTGTTAACATATTGTCGGCATTTGGCTGAGCGGTCTCGTTTCACTGCAAGTTCGTTGCTTGAGTCTTTCGTTTCGTTTCGGGCCAGCGAACAGAAGTGACTGCGAGCTGTTGACGTTTCGTTGTCAACATTATCTCAGCGGTTTGTCTCGTCCGTAAGCGGAAACTGATCGACAGCTTTATGTGCAATTTGTCAGCGAAGGTAGTTCACAAATTTGCATAGCGCCCGCCACAATGCAACCGCACCATCGATACACAAAACACGAGAAACACGAGAAGTACGAGGCTTTGTCGGATGATTGATGCCCGCTCTGACTTAAACACACAGCTCTGGGCCTGGTTTTTGGCTTATGGTTTTTGGTTTTTGGGTTTTGGGTTTTGGCTTTCGCCTACCGGTTTTCGCATTGATACAAATGTAGCATAATTTGACAGCTTCGGCCTGGCTGGGGCTTTGAGTTTTGACTCCTCGGTCTTCTGATCGCTCATGGGCTATTTTTAGTCCCAGCCTTGGGAGCATATTAAGATTAAGTCGAGGCAAACGCCGTGTTTAGCATTCTCGGCTTTTGTTTGACATCTAGACCCATATATTTGAGTGAGCGGCGGCGGCTGCGAAGCTGCCAATTTATTTACTTGGGGCGCGTCAAGTTGTCTGACTTTAAATCTGATTCCGACAGACACGTCCCAGCACTTGACCGGCCGGCAAAAGCCATGGTCAAGTTGCCAGTCGGCAGTAGGCAGTTGGCAGTTGGAGTCGGTAGTCTGGAAGCCTGGAAGCCTGGCTTAAATGCTATCACGTCGCGCTGGGCAATCAGCGCCCATCGCCTGCTCCATTATTATAATTATTAAAAATTATTAAGCGCGCGTAATTATTTAAATGAAATGGGGCCACTCCCCAGGGATCCACTTCCGTCTCAGGCCCTTTTTGGCCGATCTCCGGGTAATTAGCACCCCGGGGCAATTCGGCTTAAACTGCGTCCACTTTTCGTGCCTGATTGGCTGACACACTTCAGAGCAACGTCATGAGTCAGGCCCCGTAGGACCATGACTTTGGCATTAATTCAAATTCGGCTAATGGCTATCGGTGCGACTTTCAGTTGACGCCTTAGAACACAGCACGCGCCGCTCGCTTTTTGCATTTCATTCGATTTTATTTCACTTCGTTTCGTTCTGTGTTCTATTTTAACGGGCGAACACTATCGAAACCGGTTGGATTCGGGGAGCCAAACGCTTTAAGGAAAGTGACACAGATGTCTTGTGATTCGGCCAACCGGCTGGTTACATAAAACAATAATCGCCGACGACAATTTGGAACACACGTATGTGTGGAATATTATGTCGGCGCGCCAATAATTAAAATATATGTAAAACAAAGGCCAATGTAAATTGGCAACCCCACTTGTGATTTCTAAGAGGCAGAGCCAAAGCGACGGAGATTTCAACAAATATTAGCTCGATAGAAACCGGCTCCAACTCCCCATGTTTTAGGAGAAACACCAGCCCGAAAAAATCTCCAAAAACCCAAGCATTTCAATGCAAACAAAAATAGAAATGATAACATTCTCCGCCCAGCTGCGTGTCTTATGCATATTTCCCCATAATTCCTCTTCTCGGCGACTCTTTCAATTTATGCAAATCTCGACCTAATCATTTCAGCATCGGGCATCACCGCGGAAGAGAGATCAATCATCTTGCAGGAGCACAATCGCCTCCGGCAGATCGTGGCCACGGGTCGCTATCCGGGTCAGCCGGGTGCCGAGAACATGCGCGAGATCGTCTGGGACGACGAGCTGGCCGCCCGGGCCCAGAAGTGGGCCGACAACTGCCAGTTCCGTCACGATCCGCACCGCACAATAAGTAAGTCACCGGGTTCTATAGACCCCCTCTCCCCATTCCTTATCACATCTCCACACCTTAAATCCAGGAGTTGAATCGAATTCGCGCAAAGCATGCGACGTATGTTTCGATTTGAGGTCTACATGACACGGTAACGCTCATTGGGATGGTCATTAAACCCTTAGACGTAACTTTCTTTGACAGAACATCGTTATTTATAGAGAACGTTACAACTTGAAAGACTAATATATAAACGTCAACTTTTATGACACCTTTCACTGCCAATTAAAACGAAGTTCTTTAATTAATCACTTGGAAATACCCTACAAAATGAATCAGTTTGATTTGTCTAAAATTTAAATGACTAATCTCAGCGGTTTTAATGCAAAATCTTAGTCATTCAACTAGAGATCAAATATTTTGAAAGTTATTAAACTTCGAGAAGTAATTAATGGCCATCCCAATGCGTCTAGTTTTTAAGATCCATCATATTTTCCATTACCTGCCTGCACGAAGAGCTTTTAAAACACTAAGACTAACCCCGCATACCAAGCACCTGCATCTCCCAAAAATCGATTTATAAAATAGAAGCAATGCTAATATGTAAGTGCTATCCACCAACAGATCGCTTTACGATGGGCCAGAATCTGGCTATCATCTGGAGCACGGCGCCACTGGACCCCGATGACGGGGACTTCCCCTCGCGCATCCAGAGTTGGTTCAACGAGGTGCAGAAGTACTCCTTCGGCGACGCCTGGTCCCCCAAAACTGGCCACTATTCGCAGCTCGTTTGGGGCGAGACCAGCTTGGTGGGATGTGGATATGCGGAGTACAAGGACACCAGCAAATACAACAAGCTCTACGTCTGCAACTACGGACCGGGGTAAGTTGGCTGTCAATCTATTTTGTTAGGGAAACCGTCATGTATTTATATATCTCTCGTCAATTAAAATGTATTTTATAAAATTTTATAAAATCGTAAAAGTACTTATAACCTAAGAATACAAATGTTCTATATCACTTGAGATCAAATTTATATTGTAAAACTGGATTCTATCCCACCAATCGCTATAATTATGTAAAATCATCTAATTTTGGAAATACATTTATTTAAGGTTTTCACATTCTTTTACGGTTATAGTTTGGAAATTTCTGTCCACCAATTTCTAAATTATTAAAAAACTGAACGGCAAATGCTAACGATCTGTGCTTTCTCTCCTTGCAGTGGCAACGTGGTGGGCTACAATCCTTACGAGGTGGGCAAGCCCTCGTGCTCCACATACGGCATGAAGCCCTCGTCCCGCTACCAAGGACTCTGCGCCGCTCCAGGATCTTCGCCGGCGGCCAACAGCGTTTATGGAGCCAACAGCATTGAAACGTATGAGTACGGCTACAACAGCAGCCCCAGTCAAAGTCAAACCACCAATAACAACCCGCCGACTAACAACATTAACAATGGCCAGCTCAGCTACAACAACCGACAGCTCAGTAATCCCAATTCCCCGCAACCCTTCCGTCCCTCCCCCTTCAACCCACAGGCAGCGGCACCACCAGCATCCCCATCGACGACCGGCGGCAGTTCGTTTGGCAGCGCCTCGAGGGGCGGCAGCCACGCCTACACAACGGAACCATCGCAGTCGGCCGGCCGCTACCAGCACAAGTTCGAGGCGTATCGGCCAAGTGCGGCTGAGTTCGAGAAGTCTGTACACAAGCATACCCTACTACGCACCTATATAGAGCAGAATCAGCAGCGGCAGGATCAGCAGCAGGATCAGCAGCAGGATCCGCAGCAGGAGCAGCAGCAGGACGAGGTGCCCACCAGCACCAGGAAACCCAGTCGTGGATGGAGCCTGTTGACGTGGCGCGGTTAAATGACCAACCCCGATCCCGATCCCGCTCCCGTCCCATTCGCCAATCCAAAATGCCGCTCAATGTATTAGGCCATTATTAGCTACTGTGTAGTGCCATTAGCCAACCACCAGGATTCATCATCATCACCTCTTCTGTCGCCGCGAGAACCCTAGCGAATCTTATTTAAATATCCAACAAATGCCATATGTGTTGTAAATTTCTTTGTAAATTTCTGATTGTAAAGAAAAGAAGCTTAGGCGGCGGACTATTCATGCCTCAGACGAATATTTGTATCAAATGTTTGCCACCCACCTAAAATTGTCATCCTGTTAAACCAACCAATCGGCATTCAACATCGATCAGCTAGTTGTAGTATTGTGTTCAATAAAACAAGAATATTGATTTGTAAATGAAATGTGCATTTCTTTGATTTTGGGGTGCTAAATATGGTAGGCACTTGAATAAAATGTTGTTTTAAGCCAAACATTCTCATTAGGAAGATACAAATTTACTTATGTTATGCCCTGTGGTTTATTTAAGGCATACAAGAAGATATGATTTTTAACAAAGCGAGCAACCTAATGGCTCTGGGAATTCCTTGTCTACGTTGACAAGAGTAAAAAATATCCAAAAATATTAAAACATCAACAAATATAAAGGTCTCATATTCAATGAAATTTGATTGGAACGAGTAAACATTTTTTAGTTTATTTATTAGCTCTGTTGTATCAATAGCTTTATTATTTTAAGTTAGGGAGTAAATCGCGAGTAATAAGCAATGACTTTTGAATAAAACTTATGGCTTCTCAATAAATTATATGTATATTACTTAAATAAGATTTCAGTGCCATCTAAATTCGTTTCAAAAGAAAATATGGCTTTAGATAACGTAAGCTGAAATGATAGCTGACTGACAAAAGCTTTTTGAAATAGCTCTACTTTTGTAGCTATACTAAAAAAAGCTGTCTGCTTTATAACCCGAATTTTATTGCTAAACCTAAGAGAAGACGATTTTGAATCACAACAAAGAGCAACTGTTAAAAGAGCGCATGCGTTGCGAATTGGATGCTCCGCTGAATTAAAGAGAGCTTTTATGCGAAAATTCATGAAAATGAAGGGGAAATGGGCAGCCTGTTCGCCTAATGCGTTAAATGCAACAATGCCAAATCGCAATTAAAGCCGGATATCAAAAGAGCAAACCAACAATGAGCTAATGAGCTACAATTGGCGATGTATCGAGTTCAAGTGTTTTGGCCAATTTAGATTGCGATTTAGGGCGAATGTTTATATATGTATATATATGTGTGTGACTGTGTGCTGCGCAGAATTTTGGAAACCTTGCACCCGCTCAAGGTCGTCCAGGTGTCTCTCGCCCAGCCACCCACTTTGCTGGGCTGCATAGCAGAAAGTTTCCCTCAGATAGCTGCCCATTTACTTCCTTTTCCTGCCGAAAAAGTACTTTGGCGATAACCTTCTGCGAAATGTGGTGATTTTCGCCGCATGCGGTGACTTTGTTTCCGCTTTTAATTGTTCCCTGTTATCAGCCAGTTAGCTGTCCCCAAAGCAACACTCCCGCACACACTCGCACTGAAAGTGCCAATTTCGCTTGTGACAAGGAATTAAGATAGGCAAATATGGCTGTCAATTGTTGTTGGGCCGCCCCTGTGACAGTCGTAAAACATATACGCATATGCCAAAGGGTTAAACTTGCAGTTATGTTTGAGCTCTACGTCGCAATATGTTCGGTTTATATTTCCCTGTTCGTGCACGGAAAATTATTTGTTGCAGAAAGGATAATGTAACTTCGAAATTCAAATTTCATTCAGATCACTTAATTTATTTAACATTGCTGTAATTAAAGTCATAAGCGAATTTTAGGAAATATGGAAATAAAACAAGAGAGAACGCTATAGTCGAGTGCCTCGACTATTAGATACCCGTTACTCAGCTAAACAACTTAATATAAATATTGTATGTTTTTCTTGTATGTTTTTCGCCCCTCGAATTAGCTCCCGATTTTTATGTTAAAATCCCAGGGAACACCAATTTGGCTAACTTGATTTGATTTGCATAGTTCTTGGGATATAGTTCGGTATTGAAAAATAAAAGCCATCGCAATTTCCTTTAATAGAAAACATCCAGAATTAACGTTGACTCTGTTGAGCACCTTGGCCAGCTGTTCCAAATTCATCCGTTAGATGGCGCTATTGTATACGCCATGAAAGGCGGAAATGTAGGCGCTAGCCAGGCTTAAGTGTTTAATGGGTTTTTGGGCGTTAGAGTGGGCGTGGCAAACTTTTATTTGGCCAATCGATAGGTATTGACGAAACAAATACATATCAAAAAAAAATTTCATTATAGCATCTAAACTGTAGCCACAGCTTGTGGCTTGTGGGCGTCAGAGGGGGCATGGCACCATTTTGAAACAAACTTGCGCTGCGTAGGAACTCCTAAAATCTACATGCAAAATGCCAATCTTCTAGCTTTTATAGTTTCCGAGATCTCAGCGTTCATACGGACAGACAGACAGACGGACAGACGGACAGACGGAGAGACGGACAGACGGACAGACGGACATGGCTATATCGACTCGGCTAGTGATCCTGAACAAGAATATATATACTTTATAGGGTCGGAAACGCTTCCTTCTACCTGTTACATACTTTTGCACGAATATAATATACCCTTTTACTCTACGAGTAACGGGTATAACAATGGAGATAAAACAATATTTTTGTTGATTTAAATATATCGATTGAATTAGAATTTACATTTGTACCTTCTACAACTAATCATACAATGAGGCAAAGTAAATTTTCGCAGTGCATTTATATAATGCCTCCCCGTGGGCAGTCACACTTCATCATCCCGGCCTACTAGCAGATCCTGGCAGCGTGAAATTAACTGACAGAGTCCTTGGCAGGACAACTTTTTATTTATACGCAGTCATACATTTAAATATGACGCAAGGCCCGAGAGGCGGCGAATGTCCTTTTTCGCTGTCAGGCCAAGAAGATGTCCTGATTCTGAATCTGGACCGGAATCCGTGGCAGTCTCTGTATATGAGTCGGGACTTGACCCGCAGCTCGGAGGACTTCGCGTTTGTCCGGGCTGATTTATGGTTTTTCATACAAACGTCAATTTGATGCAGCTGTCACTGCAGCGGAAGTGCAATCTGCGAGTTAAATGCGTGCAAAAGCCATTTCCAGGGCCATTTCCATGGCCAAGAAAAATAAAATTAAATGGCCGCATGTAATTAAGTCGCTTAATGTGCCTCAAATTGCCAACTCGCTTGGGCCAGAAAAACGTCCGGGGCTTATGAATTTCCACGCATTAATTTTATTTCCCTTAATTTTCGTACCCTTTATGCGGCCTTCTTTTTTCCTCCTTTGTTTATCCCCAATGTGGCCACTTTTCCGCTGCCAAGTGTCAGTTTTGATTGTTGCCAAAAAAAAAGAGGGAATTACAATTTTGCCTTTGGGATAATTAGCGAAAAACTTTGGCCAGCATTTGACTCGGCTGGCAAAAAGTGGCCATTAAAACGGGCCATTATCAGATTTCCGGCTGGCTAAATGGATTTCCCTGAAATGTGCACTTCTCTGTTTTAAGTTCTGTGATTTGGGTGACATGTAAGAATTTATTTTCAATTTGCATACGTCTCACCTGAATTGGCAGGATTGGCGAAAACGTTGAGTTTCAATTTGAAAAGGGATTAGGAGTGCAGCTGCAAATCATAAATGACACGCCCCCCGCCCACAAGGAGCCACTGGAATGAAACAATAAAAATATCCGCAAAGCTGCATTCCCATACGAATATAATGCAATAATAAAATGGGTAACGAAAGCAAGAAAAAGCTGATATTGGAAAAGTTTTTCAATTTCAGCAAAGCTTTTATTTTACATGCAAAGATCCCGCACTCACACACTTGCACCTCGGAAAATCGTTTTCCCGTCTCCCTCCTCTTATCTCCATTGGGGCCAAGTGCAGGCGGGTAAACCAAAACTATTTTGTTGTGAAAGAGAAATCCCCACACATCCCCATAGAAAATACAAAATTAGAAATGGGAAACCCAGCAACAGAACGCAAAATGTAAGCAATAAGCGAAAATGAAATGAAAACTCATGAATGGCCAACGAGAGGAAAGCGAAATCAAACCGAAAAAGCATTTTCCGAGTATTATTGGTGGCCAACTCCCCCGTATCCACGCCCCATCCCTGGCCCTTCCCCCATTATCCCATCTCCATCTTCATCTCCATCTCCATTTCCATTCGCATATCCATTTCCATTCCCCATTCTCATCGGCACTGGTATTTGTACTCGTTATGCAGTTGGGAGTGGAATTTTGCATGCCGCAACGCAGTTGGCCATGAAATGGAAAACGAAGGCCAGCATAAGCTGAAAATTACCGAAAAACCCCGTATCCGTATCCGGGAAATAGAATCAAAAGAGCAAAACTCGCGCAGACGAAGCGTGTTATAGAGTTGCTCCTTTATTTATGAACGTCTGCGGTGGCTAAGCGCCGTTTTCCCACCCAGTTGCCACCGAGGGCTTACCACCTCCCACTCTTTAATTAGGCCCTGGACCTTAAGGGCCGGTCTCTGCGACTGTCGCTAAATACACATTGAATCTGGAGAGCTGCCAGCCTGTAAATCATTTTTAATTCGGACATGGCTCTGTAAATTGCCAACATGCGAATAATTCATGCGAAACACTTTGACCAAAGGCACAGGCAAAAAATAGAGCAGCATGTATCACGAGAGAAAGCACTAAATTTCTTTTACAAGATTTTCCCTTAAAACCTCTTAAAATGTGGGAACTCTATATTTTGAAAACATTAAAATAAGTTATATAGATTATTTCCGGACCGAAAGGCTGACTCTAGTAAAAAGTTTTATTTTACTAGAAAGGTTTTTAAATAAAATATCATAAAGTAAGCCATTCCCAATTCAAGAAAACATGTGACATCAAATGTGATTGATGAAATTGTCATGAGTGGTGAAATTTGATGAGATTAAAAATGTTGCTTATTTTTTGCAGTGCAGTCATCAAACATGGACCATGCCATTAGCCATTTCAACTTTTAGCCCTGATGCATTGCCGGAAAAAAGTCTCATTTTCAGCCAGACAACTGTTGAGTGTGATTTTCACAAGATTTGAAGGAAACTCTGGCATTTTTTATAAATGCTAAGTCCTTTCACTTTCCTGCCCTTGACTCCTGACAAATGTCAGGCAATCTATGGCACTCGCCTTCAGATTCGATGGAAGCCATCAGATTTCGCTTTTGACCAGCCTTGGTAGCCAGAAATTTACCCACATGAGTAGGAATTTATGTGCGGTCCACGCTGTAAAAATCCTGCATGAATTTGCATATTTTCGGGAACACAAAGCACATGGCAGAAAAAAAAGGTAAATAAATATACGAAATTTGCTGGAAGAACTGCTGGGAATACGGTCTGCTTTTGTTGAACTTTACGCGTCAAATTTTACATAAATCTTTATTTTCCCAGTGCGAAGGAAAACGTTTACTTTGAAAAATTTGCAGCACACTTCTGGGCGAGCGTGGTAGATTGGACTGCGGACTGTGACTGTGGGCGGACTGGGATTCCTGGCATGGTATCGTATCGGATGAACTCTCCCTGCCTGGCAACCGGGCCAAATGGAAAGCAAACACGAAACGACAGCTTCGAACTGCCGTTAAATCACACATAAAACCCAGAGTCAGAGTCGGAAAATTGTAGAGAGTAACGCATAGCAACGGCCACTAAACCGAACAAAGTCAGCTTTATGGGCCATCAAAATTGCACAACAAGCTGCCGCTGCTGGTCCCACAGGTTAGTTATGTTTGCTGGCCAGATTGGTGGGTCGTGCACCCAGGGCAATCCCATTCCTTGATTGCACAAAATATTGTTGCGGGTGTCCGTTTTCAATCTAAAATTTGTTCATCAAATCTACATAATTCGACCCACAGAATGGTAGGTGGTTCAATCAGTCCGGCAATCAGCACTTTTATTGTTGCTAATCAAAGGTCAACCGCACGGATTGTAACGAAACAGAGTTTCGGCTAGTTTTGTGGCCAACATCCGTTCATTCTCGTTCCGACCAAATCTCATTTCTCATTTAGCTCTGCCGCTCCTGCCCGATGGCTGGATGGCAGCCTTCCATCATCCGCATCCGCATCCTCATCCACATCCACATCCGCATTCGCAACACGTAGTCGACGCATTTGTCGTCCGTTAATCAGTGCGTTGATTTTTGAGGATTTATGACAGAGCCGAGTGCAACTGCCAGCTCGGCTTGGGATATCCTTCATCAATTAGTATGCGATTTTAGATTGGACTTTCAGTGGCAGGTTTTTGTAGTTTAAAGCGGTTTGCGGTGCCAGCCAGTATTCACAGATTCCATTAATTAATTGCGTAATCTGGCACTTTTCTGAAAGCCTCTGAGTAACACCTGCACTCGGCAAAATGCAGTATTGCTGGTTTTTAATCAGTTGGGAAGTAAATTTGGCTTGGATTTATAAGTATGTTTACTGAAAATAACCTATTTATTTTAATTTCTTATATTAAAGTTTTATTAGATTTTATAAATATTCTCTTTAATACTTTTATTTAGTAAAACGTTATTTTAAAATACATTTTTGCGTTTTTGAATAGTTTAAGATTGAATTTATGATCTCCAATATTATCTTTCTAACTTCGAACAATGTTCATTAAGTTTTCTTTTAATTTTCAACTGTTTCAAAATGTAATATTAAATGTTATTATGATATCGTTATTTATCAAGCAATAAATGAAATAAGATTTAAGGAGAAATATGCCAATAAATCTTATGTTAAACCATATGTATCCTTCCTTAACACACATACATATGTACATACTTTCTGCCAGTGTAACTGCCTCCTCCCTGTATCATTGTTACAGCCATTTGCACTTGGTATTGAGAAACGGTATTGGCCCTCAGGAAGGAGCTCATCCTTCGGATCAGGCATTGACTTGTACAAGAAAAACCAATTAAAATGAAAACATGCAACGTGCCATGGAGCAATTTATTGCATATGTATAGCTGTTGTGCGGCTTTGCTCGTTTTCATATAGGAGTAGCTCCCTGCGACTACTCCGACTTTCCCCGATCCCGATCCCTCAGATCCCGGATTCCCGTATTCCTGGCTGTTGGTATTTATCCTGTGTGCGCATCAATGACTCATTAACGGGGCCGGGGGAACTGGCGATGAAGTAGCCCACACAGTCGCTCCATGCTGATTCGTTTAATGCAACCGATTCAGTTGAAATCAGACTGACCTCCTCCGTTGCCACCAACACAATTTACCGATATAGATTGCATATTTGTTTTATTGCTAAATACCATGGTTTCTTGGCTTATTGCTTTTTCCACTTTGGCACACACCCACAGAGACTGCCACATATCAAGTTGATTAATTAATTCCTGAATTATGTGCTCTGCCCCAAGGAATGCGTCTTTTATCCAACATTTTCATTACATATATATGTCTATATACGAATATCTTCAATGCTGCATAGCCATTCGCCCAAAAACTGTTGACTCTGGTTCAGATGGAAACATTATTTTAGCATTAATTGCCTGTTTGCAATGTGTTTGGCTTATGCCGGACCTTTTACTTGGCAGTTTATTGAGACCCGACAGACTTGTTGAACAGTAAATAATTACATTTCACTAGCCAAGACCGACCTTAAAGTCTCATTCTGCTTTGGTTGATAAGGTGCATTTCATAGCTATGTGACACTTGCTGTTTGGTTGGATTCCTTCGGCTGTGATAAATTTATGACGTTATAATTATGCAATTATTCAAAATTATTAAGTCCAAGCAATGCACAAATGATTTTAATTCAAATTGGATAAATAACTTAAGGACGTTTTGACAATCGTTTTCTAGTTAATATACATACACTTCTATCGAAATTTATATGAACTATATTTAAAATTATTTATTTGAAGTAATATAAAAATCGAATTTTAAGTTTACAATAAAATTAATATATCTGTACCAAATTTATTTGTCTAACTTTGGAAATATCCTTATTCTCACTGGTATTGCTGCTGTGGTTGGTGTTGCCACAAGTCTGCAGCGGATGTTGCAAGTGCCAGAACAACGGACAAGACTCCTCAGTTTAGCCAGGCGGCAAGCAAACTTTTGCCACTGGTTGTGTGCTTGAATCGGGCTCAATTGAAAAAGTGACACATGTGCCGCATTTGTTGTCTCAGTTCTTGTTCGTGTGCATTGGCGTAATTAATTTGAAGCGGCGCCGAAAGCGGATGCTTCTGCCCCCGCCAGATGCCCCTCATCCATATGCTAATTGTGCGCATCCGCATCCGGCGATGCGAAATTCCCGAAAATGCCCCCAAATGATGGCCGGCATTGTGGCATGTCAATTAGAAAAAATTCAACAAAATCGCAAATCTGCTGGCAAAAACTTAAACACACTCGGCTTTAAATAGAATCGTTTTCAGTGCGCATTTAAGCAACTTTATTGCTCGCAATATTTGCATTATTTCTCAATTTGCTGGAACCACGTTTAAACATTCGTACTTATATTGCCGCCATTCCACACAGCTGACACAGAACCATTTTTGCCGTCAGTTTGCATTCTCTCTGATGTCACTTGGCACGGCAGCTGTTTAAAATTCAATAAAAAAATGGCAAAAATATGGCAAGGCATGTAAATTGTGCCTAATAAAAGTCTTATTGAATTTGCAATATGCCAGCGGGAGGACCGAATTATTTACCCGATATTCAACCTATACGTGTATGTTTTTAAGCTCCATATGGACTCAACACGGATTTACATTTAAAACAGATTGTAATGAACATAAAGAGAGTGAAATAATACACAATATAAACCTTTGAAAACAAAGAGTAATAATTAATTCACCAATCATTCGACTGAAAGTGGTGAAAAAGTCTCTCTTAACAATCTTAAAAGACAATAAAATTCTATGAGTTTTGATATTAAGCTTAACCATTTTTATTTAGTTTGAACACAAGGACCTTTTCGAGGATATGGCCGCAGACAGACCGCAAGTCTCAAGTGGCTGCACACACTCGTAATCTGTCCGTATTGGAAGTTGATTTGTCATGCACGAAGCGTTTGTCACATCAACACCGCCGGTACGTCGGATACAGACAAAGATATATCTGGGGGAAGGACGAGTGATGTATGCATTGCCAATTGTCACTTTTGTTGACTGACACTGACGTGAAATGTTTTTCATAAACTACGCTCCGGAATTTGTGGGCAGCTGCCGGAGGCCATTCCTCCAAGCGGATGTGGCCTGGCATTGAGAATTGCCATCTCTGCTGGCAAAACTGCTCGCTTTCTTTGACTTAATGAAAAAGTTTTTATTGCCCCGTCAGAGACACATACGCGCATAAGAAATGTGCCGGCGAAAACTATGAGGGACGACCTCGAATAATAAATGAAGCGCCTAGGGCGTGGCCAGGAGATGAGATATATTCGCCGCCCGGAGATTGATGACACTCTTCAAATTCCCGCCCGAGGCGGAGCATCATCAGTCCGAGGCTTTCGTGTCTAATTAAAAAGCACAAGGACTCCAATGAAGCGGGCCCAAAGAGCCACATTACTCATACGTTATAAACACATTAAAGACGTCGCCGCCGCGGTGGCAGCATAAAATCTAAACAATAATTACACATGCGACTGCAGCACAGCATATGTTCCGGCGATGGCTCCCGGGAGAGCTGCCCCGCCGTATTCATGTCCGTTTCCGTGTCCGGGACTCGGGTTTTGGGCCCTGCGCCCTGCGTTCTGGGTTCGGTGCCCATAAACGTAAGTGAATTAACCATTCAACTAACATTACGGCCATTAAATCATTTTCGTGTGCGCTGCGTGCGGATGAAACGGCAAAGGCAGCAACCCCGCAAAGGAAATTCCTGGCCAGGATTGGTTTTCGGGGCGTGTGCTCGTCTGCTTTTCTGTTCTTTGCGCTTCTGTCTCGTTTGCTGCATACTTTTCAGGGCGCAACTACACTTGGCGGAAAAACTACTGAGGGCACCTTGCATTTAAAAGTGAATAATCCAAAGGAGGTTTTTTAAGTAAATGTTTTCGTTAATTCAAAGCAGAATACATTTTTATTTTTCTTAATTATTTGAATACTGATACCAAATAGGACATTTAAATCCGTTTTTTTGATTTTAAGACCCATTATATTTAATGACAGACAAATTGATTTTTGGGTGTTTTTCTTAAGAATAAAAAATCTAATTATTAACCAACACTTAAACACATATTTTGCATTTTATGTGCTTTGCAAATATTAATTCAAAAAATTTCAAATATATTAGTTCGTGTTATTTATCGATCACAAGAAGTTTTTGTAATAAATAAAACAATTTGTATGCTTTTCCAATTACATTTTTTGGCACAGTGCACTCGCACAAAAAGAACATGTAAACTAATTTGATGTTTGCAGCCCTTAGCCACCTTTGCCCCGCAACGCACTGCTATGTGCGTGTGCTTTGCAATTGAAATTGAACTACAAAGTGTGCTGATGAGTGGTGGGGCTCTGCGAAATGGAAGGGCATGTCGAAAAGGTGTTTACAGCGGTGCAATAAATTGCGCACCACACGCAACTCGAAGGTCGGGTGTGGGGCTGGATCATGGGGGAGTGGCCACTCCGGCCCAAGTGCAATGGCACCGGATTCTCGAGAGGTGGTGGGAACCCCGCGGTGGAGGGCATTAACGAGGCGACAAAAGGCGCGATTAAGTCGAGCGAAGCACCGCACAAAAGACGCCGTCGGGCGCAGTGGGGAAAATCAATTTATGACTCACGCACACCTCACCTTGGAAATGAAGACGGAAGGTGTGAACAGTTTAGTCCTGATTTGATTTCTTGAGCCCAACAATGGAACTAAATAGGTTGATATGTTCTCAATGGGGTTGTGTGTTCCGCTGGTTCAATTGTGGCATCCCAAACATGGATGTTGTTTACAAGACTTACATGATAGATTTAAATTTAAGTTGGGACAATTTATGCAAGTTTAATTGTTGCTGGATGAGACCATAACTCCCAGAGAACTTACACATCAGAGACTTCCTAAATAAAATAAATATATATATATAATTATTCTTAAAATGATTAACAATAATAATACCATAAGCTTTTTTACTTTAATAAATACATTAGGTACTTTGTAACGAGGGTGTTCGACATCTATCGATTTAAAACACTTCACGGTTGTATCCGATAGACAGTATTCTCAGGGTACTTGAACAGGTGAAATTGAATCTAACGAATTCAAATCTTAAATTGCGAACGTTTCATATGCAGAAATTTATAAAAAAACAATCTTTATGAGTCCGTAAATTTAAAGTTACCCACAATTGAGCATCGCGAACGACACTTATCTGACAGACAGGAAACACAAACAGGCCATCAACCTCCAACAAATGTATAAACTCCTCGGGCTGCCATATTCTATTTGCGATTCGCGGATGAAGGGACGCTATCTTTATGTGGCAGTAAAGGTGAAATAAATATCTTAACGAGCCGAGAGCGGCACTGAAGTACGTCGGCAAAATGAGCCGTAAAAGCAATCAATTCGCCATGTGTTTTGGAATGAAAATGCAAATGTACTCCAAATCAAATAATGTATTGTGCGAGTGCTGAGATATTGCAGGCAGACGTCGTGGAATCTGCACAGATTTATTTGCATTCATGTGGGCCAGGTCTTAGTACGGTGTTTGGGCTTGGGTTTGCGCCAAGTTGAGAGCAAACAATTATGAGACACGACTAAATCGAAAGCCTGACGGGACGCCTTTGATGACACACATTTTTTTATAAATACGATATGTAATTGCAAATATTTATTTGCGCGCACGTATGACAAAGCAAACACTGAGTCCTACACACGCTGAGCTACGGAAAAAATAAAGAGCATTTTCCTCTCACACTGATGGAAAACGTGACACTGTCAGCACTTGTAATTTTTAATGGCAACTCTCGGAATTTATGGTGCCAACTCCAGGCTCAATACCCGTCCCACATTTAAGGTGGCAGGGAGAAATGCTGTCTGCAGCATTTAAATGCCAGCTGGGAAAACTAAAGCTCTCTGTCTCCCTCTTTTCCAGAAAAGGGCAAAAATATTGGTCGAGGTCACTCTATCCACTTTCGGGTCAAGCATCGCCCACAGAATATGCAAAAAATAACAGAAATGTTCGGGGAAAAACACACCCCATCATGTACTCGAATTGGCAGAAATTAGTTCAAGGGGTGCATAAATTTATGAAAATATAAGGGCGAGGGTGTGTCCCTGTGGGTTGGCTCGACTTTGTTATTTAAGTGGCATATGCACGCATAAATGTTGAATTTTTAATTGATTTCAGCGATTCGCCTGCGAGGGGAGAAAGATTTTCAATTAGGGCTCATGATGTTCGCAATGGGGCGAATGAGTGCTTTCAGATGCTCAGTGGGTACAAGTGACGGTTGGCAAGCTATACAAATATATTGATATGAATAATTAACTTACTTGGCTGCTATTAAATAAAGCTGGTATAACCACTCGAAAACTTGAGCTTTTTTATAACCGAATTTCAATAAATTGAACTTGTTAAGTAAGTTGTAAAAAATGAAACGAATTAATGCGAATTATATTTATTATACCCTTGCAGAGGGTATTATAATTTCAGTCAAAAGTTCGCAACGCAGAGAAGGAGACATTTCCGACCCTATAAAGTATATATATTCTTGATCAGCATCACCAGGAGAGTCGATCTAGCCATGTCCGTCTGTCCGTCTGTCCGTCCGTTTCTACGCAAACTAGTCCCTCAGTTTTAAAGCTATCTGCTTGAAACTTTCGCAAAACTTGTCTTTCTATTGCAGGTAGTATATAAGTCGGAACGAGCCGGATCGGGCGACTATATCATATAGCTGCCATATAACTGAACGATCGGAAAAGCCATAACTTTGGTGTTTTTAAAGATAAGAAGTTGGGATTTTCTATGGGTTTTATTTTTGGCCAATCAATCCGACATACCGAATTTCATAAGGATCGGCCGACTATTACTTATAGCTGCCATATAACTGATTGATCGGAAGTGCCATAACTTTGGTGTTTGTAAAGTTAAGAAGTTGGGATTTTCTATGGGTTTTATTTTTGGCCAATCAATCCGACATACCAAATTTCATAAGGATCGGCCGACTATATCTTATAGCTGCCATATAACTGAACGATTGAAAATGCCATAACTTTGGTGTTTTTAAAGTTAGGAAGATGGGATTTTTTATGAGTATTAAGAATGCATCATATGAATAATTTTGGAGAATATTATTTACAGAATATTCTGCAAGGGTATATCAACTTCGGCTCCGCCCGAAGTTAGCTTTCCTTTCTTGTTTTTCTGGTTAATTTAGTCTCTTAAATGTTACGATTTTATATAAATGTTGAAAAAGCATAATAAACTGCTTTTTATTTACTTATTATTTACCATATGTTAGCATTGATAGCATTAGCATTGAAATTGTAACTACTTAAAATAAATAGTATGGCAAAAATTGAAGGCTTTTAAAAGTTTCAGTATGCGTATTGAGAGAAATATTTTCAAGGCTTGGGGAATGCAGAATGCTCGTAAGAAGTTCAGTGTGGTTTCCCGAGCATTTTGCCCGAATCTTGAAGGAGCATATGAATGTTCTTAAGAACCCCATAAGCCATGATGTTATGGCAAGAGTGTGTGCTGTTAATTAAATGTTCATGATATGGGGAATGACTGCCTTGTACTTAAAGAAAACGAGAATGCTCTGGGGAATGGTGTTCTAAATCAGGATTATTTTTATCAGTTCCAAAAAAAAAAATCGCTTAAAATATAACTAATAATACAGAATCGTATTACTAAATAATAATATAATGATTGACAAAATGCTATTGATTAAACTACAACTATAACTGAATAGATAACTAATATTAAAGCTATTCATCTGTTGGATCAATCTTGCAGGTCACAAGTAGCTAGATTATTCATTAAATAAATAAGGTAAATATTGTTCTATTACTGATTTGCAAAGGAATATAAGGATTTACTAAGGATTTTTAATTTAGAATAGATAGAAATCACTCCAATTATGTTACCAACTCACATGTGGCGGCTAAGATAAATGATAATTTCGCAGAGCAAAAGTTCACCCTCTTTATTCTTAGCTGACCATTGAAATGATGGATTATAGCACTCCTGAGTCGCACACATAACTGGCCAACAAATCGCTGGCAAAAATAACAGAGCACCACAATTTACGTACTCGCACCCAAGGAAAACAAATGTGGGCGGAGGTCAGGAGTCAAACGTGGGCACTTTCCTCGCAGACATGTACACACCCAGTCGCGCTGAAAAGCAACAGGAACTTTGGGGAAACTCGTAAGTTTGTTTGCCCACTGGCTGCCCTGGTTGTTTGCCTTCTTGAATGGGTTAAGCGGAGTGGGTTGGGCTGCAAGTGGCACCACAACGGCACAAAAGCACCTGGCTGAGTTGCTTAATTGTGGCCAGGATTTAGGGGGCCACGTGTATCCTTGGACATTGGCTGTGCGGGACTCGTGGATTTTGTCACCGAATTTGCAGTCTGGCCACTGAAATTTTAGTTGCCGTTCATATGTTAATATGCGGGGCGAAAGGTGGGCGCCTGGCATTGTTTGTCTCTAATTAAAAGCCACACATATGGGGCCAAAACGGAGACTTGGCTCCCAGCTTAACACTGTCACGCATGGTTTCGTGCCGACTTCTGGCCAAAAGGTAAAGGCCAGGCCTAATCACTGAGATGGGTCGAAATGAACGCACGCCCGCCCAAGAGTCACAATTAGACTAATGAAAGCGGCATCAGACTGCGTAATTTTGTGGCTAATTTTCGTTTGGGTATCCCTCGTCTGTTTGTTTGTTTTATGCCTGCATTTGGCCTTTGTCAATTAAAATAAATTATAATCCAATTTATTCGAAAAAAGGGTCCAACGAGTGGGGATCTTTACACAATTACGCGTAGATTTATAACATTTCAGCAAGTCGCGCCGTTCTTTGTCTCTGGGGATCCAGTATTCATTGGCTTAAAATGTGAAACGTATAAAGAATAATGAAAAGCATTCGGGATTCGATGGGATGCCGCAGACAGACTGTCTGGATTTTCCTTTTTTGTTGTTTGCCTGCTTTTGGCTTGAGAGTTTTTTTTGTCCGTTTGCTAAAACAATTTTCCCATTCTCATTGAAATCGACAGGCGCTGCAGCGCTGTCGAAAGCATTTTGATGGATTAAAAGTTAAATGGTTGCGCCGAGAGCCCCGCGGGAGATTTTACATTTTCCAGTCACTGGCTGTTCAATTGCACAGCGAATAAAAACTGAAAAAGTTGAATGGAAAATTAGCGGCTATGGCCGGGCTTTCGATTCACTGATTTCTGCAGCATGGCACCTAATCTGAGCTCAATTTTGTTTCAAAACACATTAAAAGTTGTCTTTAACAGCTGCAAAAATAAGTCAAATTAATACAATTTCATTAAAAAGTTAAGACGATGCGCTTTGCATATTAATATTAAAATTTGTAAGCTATTTTTTCAGAATAGTACAATCTTTTGAATAAATAGTTCACAAAACCAAAAGTTTAGACTTTGAAAATATTTGTATTCGGTACCTATATTTAAAACTAATTTGTGTGTAGCTACCATCTTTCAATCAGGATGTATAAAAAATAAATACTGTCAACAGCCACATGTTTGTCCATCGACCTCGAAGATGCACTGAATGTATGGGGATATGACCCTTTGATGTGTGGCAGTTGTAATTAGTGATAATAGCAATTAAAACTGATAAAAGCTTGGTCCAACAAATGTTGGACTGCCTGCCCTGTATGTAATTTGCTGGGTAGTTTTTAAAGCTCGAGTTCCGCTCCGGCTGCAAAGTTCGAGCGTTGACAGCTCAACGGCAAAGTGTCTCTCGGCTTCAGACACCGACTCTTAAAAGTGGTAAAAAGTTTTGCGGTGATAAGCGTCGTCCTTTCGGGCAGGCGGAGATGGAGGTGGTGGTAGTGGTATTTCTGAGGTCCCGACGCCGATGCCTTGTGGCAGCGCATAAAAGTATGCAACAGTTTTTAGCTTCCGCATTATGCCCAACTTGTTACTCAAGCCACAAGGAAGTCAAGTTTGCTGCTCCTGGCTGCCGCATTCGGTGTTGTGGCTCCGTATCAGTTCTCGTCTGAATAGACACGTTATCTATACACAATATGGCTTAAAGTGAGCTCGGCGAAGGCACGTTTGAATGATACTCCCCACCGACTGCACCCCAACCTCATGGAACTTAACACAATGTCGGGCACTTCTTTTGTGTTTTTCAGTTCCCATTTTGTGTCTCTGCCGAAGACGTGCCATTGTGCTCACACAATATCTGGCAAAGCCATTTCCCATTTGTTCAGAAGTGCCTGAAACTTTCGGCCGCTTGAGCTTTGCCGGCAATTATCAACTGCCAAATTCCCACACTCACCTACTCGAATGCAAATTAATCAACCGAAATAAATCTAAATTAGAGCTCTTGACACCAGCACAACGCACCGAATTCAATTGAAATTTTCATTTCAACAAGTTGAAATAAGTTGGTCCTGGGCGGCCACAACAATGCAATATTTTATTGCCCAAGTGAAGTTTACCTGAACAGAAAATACAACTGGGAATGCATGCCTCTGTATTTCGTAACACATAAATTTGATTTGTTCGACAAGCCTACAACGAAAAGAGTAGATGCCTACACATTGAACAATACTGTACTTATTTCTAAAAAAAATTTATTGAACTGTAGTTCAAATGATAAACTTTACTAAAGTAATCCTTATTTGATGTTTTTGAGATACTATGATCCATGTTTTAAATATTTAGTTCTATAGACCAAATGCTACCTTTTACATTTATTTACATTTACAAATTGCTTTACTTAGTATTTTACTGTGCACGATAAAAGCTACTGATGGCAAACTCTGCACCAAAGTTCAAGTTTTGCATTGCACTTTATATCATTGCATGACACGCAGATCGACATAAATAATTCATGCTTGATAAATTAAACAATATACTAAGCAGCCATTTGTTATGCATAAAGTATGCGCCATGTGCGCCAGACTGTGGCACACCCACACCGTCACACCGTTACACCGGCACACACACACCCACTCCCACACCCACACGCAGACAAAATGGCGGAGGCTGTCGTTGCAACAAGCGACAATTGCAACGCCTGTAAAGCCCGAAAGAGCGGAAACGGAAACGTGCATAGTGCATGCTATTTGCACAAATGTGCGCAGGGGCGGGGGAATCGTCTGGCCCGCCACTGCCACTACCACCATTATGTATTGTGTCTGCGAGGTAGTTGTTATTGTGAAGAGCATTTATTTATGGCTACTTGGAAGTAGTTGCGCCTTCGAGGTTCAGGCCCCCCTCAGCTTGTATCTTTGGTCAACAAAATAATAAGTTAGTTTGGGCAAAAAATTAAAAATTTACGAAAATAATAAAAGTTACCTATACTAATTAAAAGAACTGAACTGGTAAGCTAGGGAACGAGATAATAATCTATTTAACTACTTGAATTAAGTGGTTAAAAAGAAATCTTTTTTATCAAGAAAATATGCCTTAAATCTTGTCAGTTAGGTCCAACTCAATTGGATTTTTCTCGATGTTAATTTTTTACAGATCATGTATCTAAAATATGTACCCATGAAAACCCCTAAAAATAAACCTTTTTTTTTAAATTATTCTTATTAACTTTTCCCTTTTTCAATTTAAGCCCAGTTTTTCGTTTTCTGCTGTGAATGGAATAATAGCTTAGCGGTTGAAAACCTGTCCGAGCCTCAACATATACCATTTACATGCAATGGCAATCCCCCCGGCTAACGACATTCCCAACTAACCTTGACAATTACTCATAATCACTGCTAGTTGCACTAACCTTTGCCCCAGGGGCGACTGCTGCTTGCCACAGTGCAAACACAACAGTAATTATGCAATGAATAAAAGCCACATTGCATCCTGGCAGAGGGATGTGGCGAGGTCCCTAAATGGCGCTTGTCGTGTGTGCCGTTCTTTTCAAATGCCTAGGCGGCAGATACTGTAATTGCAATGGAAATTATGGTGTTATGGTATCACCACCCTTCAGTACTACCAATGAACAATTTTTTGATGTATCCACAAAATATTATGTTTAAAGAATAAAGTTTAAAAAATATTATTACCCCACTTAAACAATATTAGTAAAGAGGTGAAAATATTGATTTAATCATGCGTGCTGATATATATTAAACTTAACAACAATTATTTAATCAAAAATTTTAATATATTTATCAATTGTGTCCCTTGTGAATGACATACAAAATTGTACAATGTTCAGTTCACATATGTATTGAATTATATTTAAATTAGCTAAACACTTTCATATTTAAAAAAAATATTTGTTAAATACTAAAAAAATAGCTAGATTTCGATGGAAAATAGCCATGCGAAGTGCACTGGTTAGTCCGTATACGTAATTACGTATACGTCATGTGTTACATGGCGGCATAATTTAAGTTGAAATGTCTGCCAAAGCTCGGTAGAATTTCGGTGAAAGGCGCAAGGCGAAAGGGAACAAAGTAGCACTCGTGACGAGCAATTTACTAGCGCTTTGTTGTTCAGCAGGCGGAAGATTTTAATGATGCCACCAGAGGCCGGAGTCGCCGGCATTTGGCGTTTCCTGCAGCCATTGCTGATTTAAATTAATTACTACTAAATATTTGCTCTGGCTGCAGTCGGCGATCACAGACGCCGCCAAAATCGACCAGAACGGCAGAGACTAGAGCAGAAAGTTGGCCGGTAATCAATACACGTAACTCCGGGCTAGCGTCATAACGCCAGACGCCCCGAGAACAAGGCAAACAAAATTAATTTAATTTGCACACAGTGCTGGCTTTTGTGAGCGTGTCTGTGTGCCAGTGGCTGGGATTACGTTGCATGGAATTTAATGCAATTTAAAACGCATCAATTTTCTGTGTTGCTGCAGCGGACACTGCCATGTCCTGGCAAAGGCGGAGAATGAAAATATCCCCACGAGCACACATTCTGCCGGCAAATGCCATTTAAGCTGCAATAATAAAGCTGAATCACAGGATGCATCTGCATCCGCTTGCTTTCGATGCCCGTGTCGCTTTCTCCGCGTAGACGAAGCATTAACTTCTGACGCTTGGCTTTCGCATATACGCATATCCTTACGGATTTCTCGGCACTCACTTAATTAATGATAAATATTGCCCCGAGCCAAGCCACACAATTCCCCCACGGAGCTGTCATCGAGTGCTCGTCCCGACAAAAGCCGGATAACAACTCAATTGGGCTGCTAACCCAATCCCCGTATTCGGTTGACCGGGGTTCATTAGCCAAATTGTTCGGTTTCGGCTCTTTTGAATTTTCTCAGGTATAAGCTCTTTAAATTTCGACTTTAAAGCTGCTTATTCTCAGCCGTAGTTTGTCTGGACTCCCAACTGCCTCTGGAATGTTTTGTTTCAGCTGGGCAGGACGCTCCGGGACTTTGCTGCAATGTTGCATGCAACAACTTTGACTTGGCCGGAGAGTTCATAAAATATTTCCCTGTTTTTTCCAAGTTGTAAAGCGAGTTTGAGGAAAATGGCTTGGCAGCAAACTATCTTGAAAGTTTCTTTCTGTCGAATAATAGCAATAATTATACCCAATTTTCGTAAGATAGACCACAGTATGACTTGATCATAAAATATAAATAAATTGTTATACTATTTTTTATTGGAAACAATAAAACATCATATTCAATATAAAGAATTTCATCTTTGGCCAAATTTCGTCAGATTTTATAGTGTAAGCCATTATAAAAATGCGAAAATCGATAAAAAAAATAATAAATAATAATTTTTTTCTAAATAAACATGAAATTGATAGGTTCTCAGCTGCACAAAAAAAACATTATTTTTTATTTTTGAACATCGTATTCAAAACCGAACAAAAACCAATAAAACAAGAAAGGAAAGCTAACTTCGGGCGGAGCCGAAGTTGATATACCCTTGCAGAATATTCTGTAAATAATATTCTCCAAAATTATTCATATGATGCATTCTTAATACTCATAAAAATCCCAACTTACTAACTTTAAAAACACCAAAGTTATGGCATTTTCAATCGTTCAGTTATATGGCAGCTATAGGATATAGTCGGCCGATCCCTATAAAATTTGGTAGGTCGGATTGATTGGCCAAATATAAAACCCATAGAAAATCCCAACTTCCTAACTTTAAAAACACTAGAGTTATGGCATTTCCTATCGTTCAGTTATATGGCAGCTATAGGTATAGTCGGCCGATCCCGGCCGTTCCGACTTATATACTGCGTGCAAAGGAAAGAAGGGTGTGTGCAAAGTTTCAATTCGATATCTTTAAAACTGAGAGACTAGTTCGCGTAGAAACAGACAGACGGACAGACAGACGGACAGACAGACGGACAGACGGACAGACGGACATGCTTATATCAACTCAGGAGGTGATCCTGATCAAGAATATGTAAGAAGACCGGTATATATTTATATAACTTTAGGCACTTTTTATTAAAACACGTCTGCTTTATTCAATGCATATACCAAGAATGATTAACATTGGGCTTGCTTAAAGATTATGTTATCCTTAAAGTTAGCTTAACATTAACAATCGATAGTTTATCGGGCGTAAGGTGGCCTACTACAAATATATATACTTTATAGGGTCGGATATGTCTCCTTCACTGCGTTGCACACTTTTGACCAAAATTATAATACCCTCTGCAAGGGTATACAAAAACGGGTATAAAAACAGCTTGGTAAGTCTCAATCTATACAGAAAGTTACAGAAATTTATTGCGGCCTTGCCGAGTTTGCCCCGACATTGATTTGGAATTATCTTGGCCTCCCGTAAACAACGAAGTAAATCAGAACAATAAAAAAATTCAATACAGCAAAATATTAGGTCAGTGAGACCATGCCCCAGAGCAGGCACATCAGGATGGCGCAGCCCAGTTGGAAGGCCTTGAGGAACCGGAGATGGGTGCCGACCCGCGGATGCTGAACAGGCAGACGGGACACCACGGAGAAGAGATCCCGCTCCCGGGTCAGTTCCTGCAGGGCCAGTTGGCCACGACGCACCTCGGTGGGCTCGTTGACCATGAACCAGCCCGGATACTGCTGGTCGCAGAGGTACAGACCCGTGGGACGGGGCACCGAACCCGG
Source organism: Drosophila fuyamai (assembly GCA_018153365.1). NCBI lineage: Eukaryota > Metazoa > Arthropoda > Insecta > Diptera > Drosophilidae > Drosophila > Drosophila fuyamai. Next base: position 3,814,751 of record JAECXW010000116.1, on the reverse strand, counting down.
TTGGGCCAGGAAGTTGTCGTCATTGGAGTTGGCATTGGGTCCTTCGCCGTGGAAGGGCACGATATCCTCGTGCAGGATCAAACGGTGACGACAGTGTGGGCACTTCGGATAGAAATTATCACTAAGGCGGGGCCACAAGCAGGTCCAGCAAAATAGGTGACCGCAGATGGTGATCACACCTTCGCGCACAAGGTTTCGGCACTCATTGCACACATAGGGCAGTAGGAATCTATTCCTGCGATGACGACGAGCGTTGATTCGAGCTGCCATAAAGTCATCGTAGCTGTCTTCATTAATTCCGCCCTCGTTCGATCGGTGATTCAAATTCATCAGACTGCGCAGTCCCAAGTCGGAAACATTTACTTGGCAACCCCTCGATATATGTTTAACCACTTCTTCGGGAAGTTCCTGCTCCTCTACTAAAATTAAAGATAAATCATTTTTATAAACAATTACTACCCTATTTTCCACCATTAATACCGTGTTCGTGATCCTCATTGTGTTGAATTTCTGCTGCGGGACTAGTGTCTCCATGGCCTTGGTTCTCACTGCCATTTTCGTCTTGATTCATTTTGCGTTGATCAGGAAATGTATTTTTTAAAGCAACACTCTCCATTTCTCCTTGAATTTATCGAACATTAAAAATAAATCCCAGTGACTGACTGACAAAAATATCTTTCAAAAGCTAACTTCAATTTAAAATTATTTCAAGAGGTTCCTAAGTTCATTTTTTCGACTAGGAGATGTGCAGTCTGGTAAATTCGGGTAGGGATCGATAGAGGCTGGCTAACTAAAATAAATAAACTAAATTTATTAACAGAGTGTTTTTATCATTTCCTATGGTTGATCCAATCCAACGACTATTTGCTATGACCTTAACAATAATAATAACAATATTGTAAGAACAAAGCTTAAGCTTACATTTTATTCTTCTCTTCAATTATTTAATCTTAGATCAATGTCATATGGCAAGTAATTTTCAGTGATTGACACTTTCTGGTAAAATGATTGATGACACTATACCGACGTAGTTTATGCCTGATTTCGTTGGGTGCAGCAGAAGTTGGGTGAGAAGTATTAAATTTAGCCCTGCACTTGGCTTAATGCCAACGGCAATTAGACGAAAGCTGTAGCAACCCGCCCAAAATCGTGAAATAGCGACCATTTCCCGAAAAAAACTGGAGAAATTCGAAATTCGGAGCAAGCGCGTTCATTCGCCAGATGTCGGACATATGGCGGCATAATTTATGCGAACATTGAACCGGATAGCGAGTGGAAACTTTGCGGTCCGATGCTGCTGCATTTAAATTCTGACAATTGTTTGCATTGTCCTGGCAGCACGTCTGCGGCATTGTTTAATCCCGATTTTTCGACATCGATGAGGTCCGATGGCTGCTTGTTAATTGACCCACATTTGTGATCGGAGTACATAATTAAAAGAAAATAAAGCGCGAGCCGAACCAAATAAACCCACAGACAGGCGTTCGCACACTTGACAATAATAATAATAATAAAAGTGAAGCTTCACAGCGGAATAACATGCTTGTTCAGAATAAAATAAAGGCTGATTAAGTGGTGATGGAGATGTATAATACCCTGTATGGCCTTAATATGCGTCATAGCTTTTGTAATAAAATAATTTAAAAAAGGCTTTATAAAATACCAAAAGTAATGGTTTGCATTAAAAGTAAATATTGCTACTGGTTAGGAGAACTAAACTGCCTCTTAAACTGGTGGACTTACCAGGTCACATTTAATTTGGCCAGTAACTTGACAACTAAGGGGGAAATAATGCATATTAATTGCGACTTTTTCACGTTTTACCAACTGCCGACATTTATCAGGCATTAATAATTACGTGTTAATACGTGAAATATGATTAAATTTTTATCAGTTTACATGAATCACTTTCGCACGTTTGCGTGCGAACAAGGCCATTTTATTGGCTTCATTTGGCGACCGACCGCAGCGAAACTGACGTTTGCCCAATCGGAATTACAATCTCAATGTCTGTGGTTCTGCCTCATTTGGCATCCTATATACCAGTCCACAAAGCGAATCCTTTGCCTTTGCCTTTGCCTTGGCCATTTGCATTGGGGGCGTAATACACTGCGTATACGCGTTGGCGACTGCGTTGCGTATACGCAATAAAAAGTGGTAAAGCCAAACCAACCGGCTGCGCTGGCCATTAAATGCAACAATAAATTCGGCAGTTCAGTTTCCGTCGACTCCGTTGGCATGCCCGAAATTTAATTAGTTGGCATTTAACATTAAGCATTTCCACTGGCGCCGCGGCTGTCACTCTGCTTTGTTTTCGTTTTGCTTTTTATGTTATTTTTCAGTTAATTAAACGCACGCCAACATTTCGCCATTCTAAATTGTGCGCAATTAAATTTGGAATTACTTTTAACTGAGTATTCTGCGTAGCTTTTGGCAGCGGCGCGGCAATAACTTAACTGGAAATTTTATTGTAAGCCCCTGCCTTGCCAACTGTCACTTTTGATGGGCACCCATTGGAGCGTAATTAGGCTACAACCATCCCTAAAACCATCCCTAAATTCCATTTCCCAGAAGTCCTCCTTGAAAAGCAAACTTTAACTTTTACGCTTGGCAAGTCGCTGCTGCCAAGCCTTTAAGTTGTTGTTTAACTTCGTTTGTCTGCCGCTGAAAATTGCACTGTCTGCCGGTTTCATTATGCAAAATGCAATAGTACACACGCCGAAGTGAAGAGGCTGCTTGTCTTCCTTATGAGTTTCACTGCTCAGACTTACCCTGGGCGGATTGCTTTTTTCGGGCTCAGAAGGTGCCCAAGCACTCACACATCAACTGCATCCGTCTGATGGCATTTTCAATACTCTTTAAGGAAGAAGTAGTCACATTTTTGTACCTATTCTGTACGACTAAACAATATTATTTAAGCAATTCAAAAAACGGAATAAGAAAGACTCTTATATATACATATGTGACCTATATATGAGTTAAAATGATAATCTCAAGAATTTTATTTAGTAATTTACAAAAAAATTTTTATATGTGAAAAATTTAAAACCACAAACATTATAGTTTTCAAACAACAAGAGCCTTCAGAGTGCGACTTGAAAAACAATGGAAGAGGTCCCTTTATATATTTTTTATATCACCTGCGAAGAAAGCACCCAGGCAGAATCTGTGTGTCATGGGTGAAAATAAAATGGAGGTGAGCAGTTCGTGTTTGTCTGGGCCAAACGACGTACGAGTATAATATTTATATTATTGCAACTGCGGCGCCACATTGCAGCGACATGAAATGTTTGGCGTTGCATGAAAACCAAAATTAATGTGCCCTCCCACGACGGTGGCCTTATTACTTCTGCGACTCGATATTCTGCAGTTTATCCTCGGCATTATGCTGTTTGCGTTTCCGGAAGATGGTTAGTATGATCAGCACCATGATAATGAACAGCAGCAGAATGGAGATGACCGACAGAACCAAGCTGACCAACTTTGAGGCCACCGCAAAGCTGCTGAACAGTAAGTCCAGATCCATGGATTCCTCTAGATTGGCGAAGGCCACGCCTTCTGAGAAGTAAAAGGCGGAGACGCAGTTGCAAATCACCATCCCCAGAAGCATGGCCACCAGCTGCAGGAAAGGGGCAATTAAACACTGGACAGGAGACGCACTCCTCCGCCGAGAAGTCCACCCACCACCACTCGCATGTGCATGCGGGTCCTGGCGTAATTCGAGTGGTACAGCCAGGTGCTCAGGGCGTAAATCACGCAGATATAGGCGGTTCCAACGCAGACTATTTGCTGGCTCAGCTGCTCGTAACTGACATGGAGTGGCAGGATGTTCGCAAATAGCGACGCGTTCAGCACGCAGATGATCTGCGGGCACAGCGGAGTTCACAAGGTCAGGTTATCGAGCTCAAGTGCTACTAACCGCCGTAAGGAGAAGCAATAACGACACGATTTCCTTTCGGGAGAGAAACATAATGGACCTCAAACTGGTAATTTTAAAATACAGCAGAAGTAACAGTAGGTGATGTTTGACTCAAGGAACGTCAAGTGTGTTTCTTAACTTTATTTTATTTTGGTATCTTTTTTTGAAAGATCAACCACACAAAAAAAACGAGTTAAAGCAGTATTAATATAAAATTAGTATAAGGGGCTGCTCAGTTTCACCAATGCCCTTCCCTTTGTATTAACTACTAAATTATACATTTTCCAGGCGAAAAAATGTGTTTAGTAACGCGCGCAACACAATAAAAAAAAGCCTCTGGGTTTTACCATCAAAAAAAAATAAAAAATATTTAAATCAAACAAAATATACAACTATTGTTAATAATTATATATTTGAAAAAAATAAAGAAAGGAATGATATTATTTATTTAAATCAAACAAAATTCACAACAACAATAGTTGTATACTTGAATTATATACTTGAAATATTTTTTAATATTTATGGAATTTTATTGTTTCTAAACTCGACCTTAAAGTTGGTGAAAATAGATATTTCTTTCAAAGGAAGGTACTCCGACTCGTAATTTGTTGCTACGCATATTCCTGTGCGATAATGGGAGGATAATAGAACAAATATCTACTAGACACAAATTCCCTTTTAACCGATTGCCACACCTTGTTGCTCTCGCTCCTTTGGAGCAAGGTCGTGGTGGTGTCTTCCTAGATTGCCGGCCTATTTGATGAGTGCAAAATCATTCAGAACAAATTGAAATTTGCACCCATCGGAGTAAGCTTATCTGCGCAGCTCAGGCACTTGCACTGGCCCCCGTTCCAGCGAAAAAGGGAGCGGCAGGCAGCCGGCGCTAATTCATCAACAGTAAAGGCAATTTAGATACTCATCTAGCCGGATATCGACAGCCAGGCAGGCGGCAGTAGGCAGCCATGTAAGCAGATACCCTCGTCCTGTTCGAAGGACTCAACCCATCCATTCCTGCGGCTGCGAGCATAGCGGAGCGTCCTGCAGACAGGGTTTCATAAAATATTGATGGACGTGAAGTTGGCAGCGCATACTCGCATCCTGTTCCGTGTCTGTCGCAGCCATAAATAATTTGCTGTAAATGCAATCGAGGGGTTACACGGGGCATGGAGTCCCGTGGTTCGAAGTGGGTGGTTCTCAGCAAGGGTTGGAGGTCGTCCGGTGGTTGGGGGCAGTACGATGCTAATGGCAAGGCGCCCGGTGCGAAAGTGTTTCGTATGAATTATTCGCCGGCAGCCAATTTGGAGTCACGTTTGCCGGCACAATTGAAACTGAACACCGACCATCGAACCACCGTCCATAATACTAGTCCAGTGTTGTCGATTGTTGGTTACATAAGATAGCTGAATCAGGAATTAAATAAAAGTTCTTTTTTCGTCTGGTAAATTCTAAGTTATTTATCACAAATAAAACGCTTTTTAATATTTTAAAGTAAATTAAATATATGCACTTTCTTAACATAAAGTAAACGTTTATATTATTAAAAAACATTTAATAATTAAGTTAAAATTCCAAACTTATCCATTTGTTTAGTTAAACTAATTATTTTGCAGGGGACAAAATATTAAGTAGAATATCATATAGAAATTTTAAATTGAATTTAATTCATGCATATATATTCTCATATTCTTTATTACATTTAAAATTATTGAAAAACAGTCAAATAAATAGGCATTTAATGCAAAATGTATTAATTTAATTAAAAGCCTTTTTTTCAATTTCCTATTAAAAAATTAGGTAATAAAATTGGTGGAAATGGTAAAAGAAGTAGCTGTAATTTAGCTGGCTAAATGTGGCTAGAATAAAGCCCAGCTGGCAACAATGTGCTCCTGCCCAGAACCGCCTGTCGAAATGGCGTAATTTGTTACGTCTGCCACAGTAGCCGAGCATGTCTATCTTCGGGCCGGGCTGCTTTTTAATAGCCATTCTCCCGCTGGCCGACTGTTGCTCGGCGGTTGTTGTGCCTTTATCGCCGGACCGCCCCGGCAACCTCCTCCTCCTCCCGGAGGGTAATGTGTATTTAATGACGCCATCTCATGTACAATGCCCGTATCCGTGCGCCCGTGATCCTGGCCTTGTCCACGGGCAATGGCACCGGTTGTCCTCCAGCGCCTAATGTCCAGCGACCGCAGCCATCTGCAGGATAATGCCCCGACTCCCGGTCGACGGGTGCCAATAAAGCTGCGCCTGTTGGCAAGCATTTCAATTTCGTGCCTGCCCCTGCTTTTTTCAATATTTTTTAAAACGTCGGCCATAAAACGTGAGCGGTAATGTGCGGACAAGGCAGTTTAATTGCACCCCTGCCCTCGGGGCAATCAGCTCCTGCTTGTCTCAGATTATGACGGGATAGCCGCCGGTGTGTTTAGACAATAATTGAATTCAGGTCCGTTTGCCAAACAATTGCAATTGAAAGCTATGCCTCTAATACACTGGGAAACTACTGATATGAAAGGTAAGAGATTTAATGCTGGGAGAAAAGTTAAAACCACATTATATTTAACAACGTTCTTAACTTTCTTTTATTTAGTTGCTTTAAAAAAATTTTAATTTAAGTGACTGGGATTAATAAACTAATTTGTCTAAAATGTTCTATTTTAATAATTTTTATCTTTTCAAATGTATTAAATACCAATTTAAATCTTGGTTTTATCCAAAATTATCTATACGACCCATAAAGCATAATTTAGTTAAAATACTCAAATAAAAACAATCTCCACAATTAATTTTTTAGCGTACTTTTCTCTTATCATACAAGAGCATATGCACAAAGTCGACTAAAATTAATTAATTCGTTACACTTACCTTGCCGATCCAATAAGAAGATTCCGAATGGCTGTTGTGGCAGTAATAATAATTCTCTTAAGAGGGGTTAATAAGTGCCCTGCGTGTTCAAATGCTTAGCTGAATGGCACTTCCTCTCAAACAATTGCACCTAATTGCAGACACTTCAGCTTAGTTGCACATCCATGGCCGCCCCCCGAAACCAACCCTCCGATATAGGGCTTATATATACAATGTATACCACCCACAATGCAATCTCGTCCCTTGTTCAATACATTTGCCATTCAGCTGGCAGTGCAGCAAAGAGAATATGATAAGGAGCAAGGGAGAATTTGCATAAAGCTTTTAACCTAACGACGCGACATTTGCTTTTTATGTGATTCATGGACTTTGCCACTCATTTTTATATTTTATTCAGCCCCGAGTGCAACAACACAGTCCTGCGAACCAACTTTTGTACAATTATTCAGCAATTTTAAGCACAACAATCGCTTTCGATGTCCGACGGCAGGAAGAGGCACTATCCAGATCTGGTTGCCTGGCTGGCTGCCTTCGGGCCGAAAAACAGGTTCCTTCGATTCCGACATCGACTTGGTCGCTTAAGCAGATTGAAACAACCTCCTGGGTGGGTAAGAGCTTCCAGCTGACTAGGGGTTTTCTTTGGCTTTTAACTTTCGCCCCGCCTGCCATTATTATTATTCTCCGGCGTCTGCCTGCAACTGTCAGTTGGGTAATTTATAATGAAGTTTCCTTATTGACAGTGGCTGCCGCGGCAGCTCCGTCTCCAGCTCCAGCTCATCCTCCGAATTCCTGGCCTCCGTTTCGCACTTCCGATGCAGTGATTCTCCTGCAGCTCGGCATAAATTATGGATCCCGGTATATATAATATATCGCCATAAATTGCTTGTCAAGTCGCGAGTCGACAGGCAGCTAACTAACTAAGATGCCGGCAAAACAAATAACAATCAAAATCACTTTTCGACCCCCAGTCGATTTATATGGGAAAATCTCGACTCTGAGGCCTTAATCGCTGAGGCCAGCCGCATCATGAGATCGTCAATCGTTTTGATTTATTGCTATTTTATTTGCGCATATCCTTATTTGCCTGGGCCGCAAACTTCGAACCCCAATCTCGGGCGAGGCTATTTTATTGTTCGATAGCTTATCAGGCCAAGCAAACAGGCCGAGCGCCTTGGAGGATGGCAAATATCATAATTTTCGCAGGACACGCTGGCTTGTGTTTGCTTTCTTCCTGTCACAATGCCGTGCAGGGCATAAATCTGAATTAAATGCCTTTTTGAGCGGCTTCCAACGAACAGGAGGAGGCTCAACGGGAAAATATTTATATTCAGCACATTGTCACTTGTTGTGGCCACTTTCTCGGACTACGACTCCCACCCCGGTCATGGAATTCCTCCGGGAACCGCTGCTCAGTGGTCCGGGCAAATAAATATTAATCATTGTGTAATAATTTTCTGCTGTCAGCTAAATTCAAGCAAAGTATTCATAATCCGCAAGTAAGAACCGCTTCTGACAAATCGCTTTGCGGGCCACTCGCATAAATATTTATATTTATATTCCACGTTGGACGGCAGTTAAAACGCTTTTAAAGTTGCCGAAAGTTGGGCGCCAGTGGTTGATTTGATTTTTTCGCCGCTGTTTCCGGTTGTTTTTCGCCGGGTTTCGGCAACTGTAAATCAGATTGAGATGCTTTGATGTGCTTTCAGGGCCCGAGAAACGAGATTGCAATAATCAAAATGTAATAAACAGGCCCTCACACATCCGCTTTCAACTCCTTGGGTCAAACAAAAATGTTGTTTATGCATGGGTATAGGGATGCGTATGGGAAGGGGTCCTTTGTACGTGATTGTGTAAGTGTGGTTGCTCCTCGTCTTGTCCTTTGTGTGGCTCTCAACATTCGATGCACGTAACGCATTGTTTGAATTTCACGGCGACTTTATGAGTTTTGTAATCAGGTTTGTGAGCAAACAGACCCAACACACACGCACCCTCGCACTCACGTGTTAACCTGCACATAAATATTGTTCTTGGTCGTTGGCTCTCAGATGTGGGCGTGCTGACAGGCCGGGCGACCAGGCAACCGCCCGTTAATGCTAATGAAACCCAAAGTTTTGGACCCCTCTCCACGCCTATTAAGCCATTTTGTGGTCTACAAAATCCACTTAAAACGTCTGGCGGCAACAAAATATTTTATTGCATACTTTTATGCGCAGACATTACCTGCACCGCTCCTCGCACCTCACCACTACCGATCGGTAAAAATGCTCAACAATGTGATTTATACATGCTCGCAGCACTTAAAACTAGACACACATTCTCACAATACACTGTCCACGCCTCCGAAACGCCCCTTTTGTTGTTTGCCGGCACTTTTGGAACGTTTCCAAGGCTCAGGGCTTAGTCAGCACACAGAGAGAAATGCATGCCAACTAGAGCTTTGAAATCACCTACAAAAGTTTTCTTACCAAAAAATTTATAGAGCTCAATCTGCATGGTCTGATACAAAGTCCCTTTTAATCTTGAATAATTTATTGTTTTCTTGATTTTTTCAAAGATTTATTGGGCCTTCACAATTGAAGTTTATTGATAAAATTCACATCATTTTTTTAATTTTCTCTCGGTGCTGTGCCATTGTCTGGGTGCCAAACAAAAGCCGCTCTGCAGTTGATGACCAGAAATTAACTAAGCAGCAACAGCAGCAACAAGGTTGCCAAGCCCGAAACAATGGGGCAGACTCGAAGACCAGCCCCAGAACCCAAAAGCAAACAAGTAGTATTCCAACCCCTCGGTTTGCATGTCTGGCTATCGGCTGTCCACTCCGGAGCATTAAATAAATATTTGCCATGCTCTGCAGGAATTTTGAGACGCGAAGGCTGGCTGAGAAAAAAAATATTCCAAATATCATATCATCAGCATTTTTCGATAGAGTCCCCCATGGACATGGGACCATGTGATTTCGGGGGATGGGATCGTCCAGTGTTTACCATTTATTTTTTGATTTGGGTATTTAAGGTGTGGATGGATGTGCAAAGGCGGGCGTGCGTGTCCCAAAGAGTGTTAGTATGTGTGTTTGAAGGGGTGAGTGTGTGTGTTAGTGTGTGAGGAGGGGTGACTCCGTATGTGTGTGGTTGTTTAGGCAGCAGAGTGTTGACAACTTAAGTGGAATTTTGCTTGCTCAAGCGTTGCAAGCATTAGCTTTTCTTGAATGACATTAATATTGAATGAAGGACAGTTATTAGTCGGCATATAAAAATGCGAATTCTTGATTTTATACTTTACATAAAGGAAAGCCATTCTTAGTAGAGTAAAAACTGTAATTGGGATATGTAAAATTATATTTAAAACAACACGAGTACAAGCCCAATTAAGTCTTCTTACGGACATGATGGTCATACAATATTATAAAACCGTACAGATCGGACTTGATCATAGAACGCCTCACGTTGCTACCAAAGGGATTCTTTTTGGTGGTAACCGGAATGTTCTTGTGATCGCCCTTGTGAGTGAACATTAGACCATGTTCCGGATGAGCTACAACTGTGTAATTATCGTTGTCATTCGCAAAGATTTTCCTGGTTCTCCAGTCGTAGAAGACTATATCGCTCGGCTGGGGTTGCAGCATCTTTCGCTCCTCGAAAACTGCCCGCCAATCGACTGCATTCGGTCCTTTGAACCTACAGTTTCGCAGACTTGCTTCGAAGTCGATGTAGCCGGACTTGGAGAAACCGCTTCTGCCACTTATTTCCAGAAAGATAATTGTCTGCAGTGAAAGATCTCGAAATATAAGTTTGACTTCGTGAATTAAACCAGCTTACCGATATCTCCTGCTGGACATTGACATGCTCACGTTCGGCCAAGGCCCAAAGAGCTGGATCCGCTCCTCTGAAATACTGACTATAGTATATCTGCGCGGAAACCGTTGGATTCAGCAGCTGTTCCACCTGCTTCTTTACATTCAGGAACTCGTCCTCCTCATAGAAACTGCGGTGCTCCCGGTAGCCGAGTTTCGTGAGGGTAGTGACTGTTTTGTAAGAGGGCAAGTACCGAAAGTCCTCGACGGTGGTAAAGGAGTGCAGATACTCCTGGTAGTTGTCGAACTTGGCAATGCTAAAGTCAGTCATTGTTGGACCGTGTATTCGCACTTATTTTTTAGTGTAAGTACAAAATGGTTTCTCTGTGAATCCCTTCACCTGATTGAAGTAGAATTATGTATGATTAAAGGGCTGAAGGCTACTATGTCGAATAACTATTTCGATCAGAACGACCAAGAACCAAGAATACACATCGCAAAAACATATATCAACATTAATTTGTACTTACTGTCAGTTGGTTACTAAAATTGTCAATAACATTTCGTCTTAATTGGTTTTAGTTTCGTAAATTGTATAAAAACGTAATGACATAACTTTGTTCTTAAGCCATTTATGTAGACTTGATTTTTTTCAGTGCATTCATTTCATTTGCATTTTGTATATAGGGCCAGGCCTAGTTCGCCATAGTGGCTCTAGCACGTTTTGGCCAAAACCGCAAATATAGAAATAGTTTAAATAATCCGGATCATGAAAATGTCGATTTTGTGGAATTTTTTAATAAATTTCGGTTGAATAGAACTCGTTGCGGCGACTTTTAATTTAGCGCATTATCCGAATACCGCAGTGGGCAAAAATATGCATTTATTCATTTATTTTATTTGTCTTTGCCGCCGAGCGTGTTCAAATGAGGGTTTGATGTCCGAAAAATTCCACTCGGCACAGAAAACACATTCACTTCTTAAAATGCCCATGCCACTCACTGAATTCATGAACGGTGGATGTATTAAAACGATGCTCGACATTCCACATTTGGGATATGGAGATGCCATTGTGGTTTGTTTGGACGGAATTTTGGGGCTCACTAACCTGCGGAGCATCTATTTAAATTCATCAACACTTTCGCCATTGACGTTATTTCCGTTTCGGCACGCACACATAAACAATCGTGCAGCTGACATAACAATAACAAAAATGGCCGACGCGTGCTCAACATTTGGAAGCGAAATAATTAACTTGAATGCTAATTAGTTGAATTATCAATAGGCGGCATTGTAAGCCCGCCACGAGTATTTATTGACATTAAATCGACACGAGGACACGCAGGGCCATGAACTTCAAAGGGGCGTGGCAGTCGATGTTTATGGCCCGATGGGCTTTGGCCGTGATAACTAGAATGTGCATAAATCCTCATTCAGGCGATGGGCTTTGCCGGGCATTTAAATATATCAAGTGGCAGCCCAGATACTCACTATTATTTACATGGGCCCCCATCAACAACTGCAATATCAGCAAGTTCTCGGCGTGTGTAATTTAAGGCCACGACATAAATCATCAGGACACCCGCTCAGACGATTTTGTAAAACACTCTTAGTGTCCTGGCCCTTTCTTCCCTCGGCTGACTTGGCATGTGTTGAATAAATTTATTGTTGTGCATAATGCTGCCCGAGATGGCAAGCGTAAAAAATTGCCATTATGAATATGAAGTGCATTGCGTTTAAGGAGTGCAGTCGCTCCTCCAAGATTATTGCTCATACGCGAGAGAGTGTGAATGATGGCGGCGTTTAAGGACACGTTGCGTCACCAGTCGCAGCCCGTAATTATGAATATTAATTGCAGGGTAACCGCCCACAGTGCCAACAGCAGGATGGGGGCGTGACCCTGTGCAGCTATGCAAATATACGCAAAACTAATGGCGCAAAAACGGAGTCTATGAATAAATCACAGAAGATTAGGTCCCAAATGATGTGAAAAGGGATAAGAACGCAAAAGTGTCCATCTCCCCAAAAGCACACGCATACACAAAGAACACGAGGGAACCTAAACAAATAGGATCAAAAAGTATTGGCATAGAAAAAGATACGACCAGAGGAAACACACAGTTCATATCTGCCTAAATGCAAGTCTTCATTAAATTTGCATATGTCGATATTTTGGGTCTCGCCACATGCCCATGTGGCAGTCAAACATTGTGTCTCCTGCAGAGTATCTCAAAAATATGTATATGCGAATGTCCGAACAGCTTACAAGATCTCCTATGTTGGTTGGAGGTCGCAGTAAAATTTAAATTCCTTGTTCACTTCTGGAACCACCACTCCAGAGCAAATTATTACATAAAGCATTTTAGAACAAGCTATTTCTGCTACTCAAAATAAAACCATAAATTCCTAATTGAAGGACATCAAGTCGAAGTCGTATTTCATGGAATTCGGCTTACAGGTCTATTGAATTTTGTTTTCGTACTTGCCGCATTGGGCTGTCTGAATTTTCTGTAATTATTTGCCATGTGCGTCGGAGAACTTTGCCATTTTTGTGAGCGAGTGCACTTCAAAGTTTATGCGCCAAGTGTTACATGGCGTATACGTAATTTTTCATTTCGTACCCAGATTCAAGGCACTCCCAGTATGTCTGTATCTATCTCCTCCCTTTAGACTGTCATGTTCTACATGCCCCTGTGCGTGTGTGTAGTTTCGAGTGCTCTCTTTCCGGGCCCTGTTGATGTTTAGTTTTTAGACAAGCCGGCAAATATATTCGAATTTTATGCAAATTTTAATTGCTTTACTTTGCGATGAAAATTTACGACCGCAGCCGTGGCAAAAAAAGAAGAGGAGCTCGGTGAGGAGAAGAGGAATCATCTGCATAAATATTTTAGTGGTGCTAAAATAAATAATAGCCATTCTCGGTGGTTAATTCTCGACGTTGTCGGCAATTAGCCGAAAAGGAGTCAGTGGGGCAACAGGAAAAAGACCTCCGCACTCAAGGCGATTTTATGGCCCATCTCGGATTTTCCTTGGTCAGATAAAAAGCTTTGATCGCACAAGCTCGCCAACAGACCCCAAGGACTTGCGAATAGTTTGAAATTAATTCGCAGAAATCACTCAAAAGGATTGCCAGCATCGCAGCAATACATGTGTCCTTTTGGCCTTCCCTCTGCCCAATTTCCGGCTTTCTTTGTCTCCTCCCACAATTTTGGACAGTTGACCTGCTAGACAATTGAACCAGCTGAGTTTTTATTTGATTTGGTCGGACTGACTTGAACGCTCTTTTAATGGCCTTCTAATGGTCGACCATGACATTTTTATCGTTCTTAACTGTTCAAGCAGTTTGTTAATTTATTTATGTCCTTTCATGAACTAAGGCATTTGGTTCTTGATATATATTTTAAAGGAGTATTTATATATGCCTTCTTTTAAATTTTTAAAATCGTTTAGGAATTTAATTTGACAAATAAGAAAATATATTTAATGCATAATGTCGACGATTAAAATATTGTCGCTTAAAAAATAATGACTACCACGAGTAAATGGAAGTATAAAACGCCATTAAAGACCAACAGAAAAATATTGCCAACCAATTACAAATTGTTATTGGCTTTTTGCTTTATTCTTCATCTTCATTTGTATGTATATTTTTTATTGGACAAAAACAAATACGGATTGTTTTCGGTCTCTGCATATTACACATTTTGTTATTCAATTTAATATCGTTTTAATCTTTTACGACCCCTAATATTGAAATAACATATTGTATTGGGCTGGGATCCTAAGTCTGTGCCTTGGGGCGTTTCCATGCAGTTGTTACTTTTTACGAGCATCAATTTCTGCCACATTGACATAAATGTGCATAATAACCAAAATGCTTTTTACATTTCCGTTGCAAAGGAAGTCATAAATAAGCCAAACGCTGACGGGGCAGTCGAACCCGGCATCTTCTTGTCCGGCTCTCTCCGGAAAGGGGCGTGACCCCGCCCATTTTTCTGCTGCATCTGCGTCGCCACAATGGGCGCAAATCAAGTTATTACGGCCCATGGCTGGACTTTGCGACTGCGTCACATATGGCGAGCATAAATAGCCCGGCACTTTGCACCCATCCGCCCCGTTGGCCGGCTGACTGGCTGACTGGGTGACTGGCTACAAACTTTCTTTATGCGCTTTCCATGAACATTTCGTGGCAGGTTTATGTATTTAATGGACTTTGCACAACTTTCTTTTGCTTTTTGTTCGCCCCTTTCTTTTTGGCAATTGCCCGCGCGTCTGCATCGCAAGTTGGAAGGCCCGGGCGCATTATGTCCATTGGCAAAGTTCTGTGACGCCAGCATTTATAACCGCTCCAGCGTCCATTTTGATTATTAGCCAGAGACACAAACACAATGCGTGGGATTTTATGTTCAATTATTTTTGTCGCCTGCGCACCACATTCACTTTATTTGCGGCGCCACCCAAGCATTTATACACTGGCGGTATCAAATTTCAATCAAAACTAAAAAATGTATTGTTATTTTGATGGTAGGGAAAAATGTATATTATTAAAATCTGTTGAAATGTGTACTTCCTTTTCGATACTTAATATTTAATTACAATTGCATTCAAAAATGTGTGTTCTATAGAATTTTATTTTTGAATTAGTTTTCTTTTTAGAAAACCTTTTATTTTACGGCTACATGCTTTAAATCTGACTGCCACTGAAGTACTTTTACCTTGAACCTTGGCATTTTACGCAGCTTGGCTCACCTTGAACTTTTCCGAGAAAAGTAAAAAGAGATAGCCAAAAGGGCACTTTTGTTCGCGTGTTTTCAAAACCTCTTTTCAAAGAGTTCAAAAGTAAAAGCAAACACAAGCAAACAAACATGATAAGCTCCCAGCTGCAAATGAATATGAAAAATAACTTTCGAAGATTCTCACTAAATCCTGAATTAATCTCAGCTGCTTTTTAACCTGTTCGGGTAGTTGCAAATCTCTTTCCTTTTGCCATGTTTGTATTCATACATTTTCCAATTTCAGAGAAGGCAGTGGACTTGGCAAAGCGCCTGCACCAAATAGACGTCGTGAGGCAGCAAAAGCCAACACATAGGATGGCATTCTGCTGTCGCCTTTTACCGACGGCGACATTATTAAAATGTTGTCAGGCATTCCGAACAAGTCAGCTTGCAGTCGCAGTATATTTCATATTTGCAGCCACACAAGCCTTGCTTATATGGTGCATGTTGCGACAGCAACACGAGACGCAATAAGAGGCAAAACAAGCTGCAATATTGCTTTGAAAAAAACTCGACTTTACTCAAAACTTACTATAATGTTCAAGTTTGCTTTTTTTTGAAGCGGAAAGCCAAAGCCACTTTATACAAATTTACATTCTTATATTACAACATATATTACAACAACCATATATTAATAATTTTGAACGTAAAAAACAACAACTTTAAACATTTTGCTCCTGTAAAGTATTTAAATAAACCAAAAATAAGTATATATGTGCGATGGATGATTTTGATAACCATTTTAGGGTTCAACTGTCAAAGAAGATATTAATAGATAAACAGAAAAACGGAATGGCAACGTATTTGCTGATGCCACGAAGTGTATAAAAATCGAGCGGTAATGGACGAAATGAAATGGTGAATATCAACAAGCGCTGTCAGCGGCGACAACGACACTTATCGAATGCGAAATTGATGAGCTAGGCAAATGACAGTCCGGCTGGGATCGCTCACGTCCCTCGTCCTCATCAGCAGACCCAGTCCCAGTCCCAATTTCAATCCCAGTCCCCCTGCCAATGGCCAACCCCAGGGCGTAATGAAGGCCCGGCGGACTGTATTCGATAAATTCCCGAAATTCGTTCTGACTTAAAGTCAATAAAAGTCCACTTAAGGCTTCATTGTTGCCCGCTTGCGGATGGAGTCGGGGCCATCCTGCTGCTGCTCCGCCGTTCACAAAAATTGTTTTTTAATGCGCGCACATCAATAGACAAGCCAAATAGTCCATCGCAAATTTAACTACTGCCATTTTCGTGCTCAATTTTGTAGCTTTTCCAGCGTTCGGCATCAGATATTAAGCGACAGCATGAATGGACCTGGTTTTGTAGCAGTTTAGATGGGGCACAATTTGGCCCACTTGGGGGATGATGTTTCCACCATTACCTTCAACTTCAGCGTAGTTTACCTGTGCGGCCAAGGATTCATGGCAGCGATGCCCAACAAGTGGCAATATACCAAAACCAGGGATGAGCACATTGAAAGCCGAATTAAAGCGGTTTTATAATTTATATATTAAATATGAGTTATACCTTTAATTTATAACTATTTAAAATATTTTATAATATATTAATAATTATAAAAGAACTATTAGTACAATACTTTTAATGGCCTTTTTAAAAAAATTTCAATTAAATATATTAATTACTACAAAAGTGTATTTCGCTTGCATCCCTGACTAAAACATTAGCTAACGAACTCGCCCCCATAATTGGAATCTTTTTTCAGACGCTTTTGAAAATAGCCCAGCTTATGGGTGGAAATTTCGGAAGGGAAGCCCCCCTCTGTATCTTTGTAACGAAAACAATAAGTTTCACATGCCCCTTGCTCTTCAGTAACGGGCTAATGCGAGTTTCCCAACAACTTTCATCAGTGCTGAAGTTTCGCCTGCAAAATCAGGTTGGAAAACCGGGGATGAGAATCTGAGGCGCGTGTGTGGCTAATTAGAACACATTTCTTCAATTTAACCCCCACAAAAGTCAGGAAATAAAAGAGCAAGTTTCCAGTGAAGTCAGAAACACGGTAAAAGGTCGCTTTAATGGAACAAAACGGGGGTTGAATCCACGCTCATGATGAATATATGCGCAATTATACCTCAAGGTTTAGCACTGTCATACCTTTGTTAAGTGGTTTCCAATTGAAACGCTTGAAACTTTTCGTATGAATGTTACTGTTGTTGACTCCACGGACCGCGTTGTTGTATTTGACAAATATTTATGCTAATAAAAGCGGCATCCCCTAAAACATTGTTGCTGCTCTTTGCGGCCAAAAACTTCCCACAGGAGTTCAAAACTCCAGTTGTTGGCCAAACAACCGAACAACCACGGAGGGACTACCCACTGCTGCGGTCGATGAGGCGAAGTTACCCAACTAGTGAGCAACCTGTAAAGTGTGCCCTGCATTGTAGCTTAAAGCCTTGACTTTTTTTATATTAAATGTAATATTTTAAACGTTTTTCCGCAGGTATAAATAAAATTATTTAAAAAGGTTTAAAAATCCTAATACACATAGGAAAAATGTAAATTAATACAGACAGTTATATCTTACGATTTTTAAAATTAAAAATTTTTTTTGTTCTTTGTGAGTTTGTGACATTACTCTAATAATAAAGAGCATTTTTATTTTTAATAAACTGTGTTGGTAACTAACCGAAAGTTGCAAATCGAATTCATTTGTATCAAGTAGTGCGTATTTTTAAATACATCTTTAGACTTACACAACAATATCTTACAATAAATAAATTGCACCCTAATGACACCTATAATTTCAATGTCTTAGAAAGTCCTGGATTGTCCACAACAATATAAACAATTTAATGCCCCTTTTACGTTTTTTTGCTTTTCATTTCCCACTGCCGGAGGAATCCGGACTGTTGCTCAATTAGAAATGCCACAACCCTCTAGCCCTCTAGCTTCCCGGCTCGACTTTATTAAATTAACGTTTCATGTTCGTTTAATGAACAAAGAAAAGACGAAAATAATGATGCTCCCAAGGAGGCGTGTTCCACCAGTAGGGGGATGAAGTGGGTGAGGGGGTAGGAGAGTAAACGTGTCGCATACTCACCAAAATACAAAAATAAAAGACGCAAATGCGAAAAATGCCGCAAGATGTTGCCTTTGGTGCTAATGTTGCTGCTGTTGTGGCTGCTTTTTGCGTAACAAGCCACTCTAATGACAATATTGGCACTTACAACAACAATAACAACAACCACAGCACCAACAACAACTACAACAACAAGAGGAACAGCCGCAACAACAATAATAATTTTTGTGGTTATTACCAAGATTACAACGGCAGCGTCAATGGTAACTTTTTGTGCCCCACACCAAGAATTTATACACATAGACAAGAAAATTCAACAAAATTGTTAATTAAAATCATTTTTTTATGACAAATGACCTATGTAAGTTTGGCGATTGATATATTAAATTAACAAGGTTTTCTTATTTTCCAAAGCAAAACAACTTTCGTGTTAAATACCTTAAAATATCTGATGGTTTTTAAGAACAAGGAAAAGTTTAACAATATAAACACCAAATGTGTTATATAAAATAAATTTAAATAAACTGATCAGAATAAAGAAAATATTAAACACAATACCAATTAAATATTTGTCTCATCTAAACATTTGTTTTTCGTTCAACTCTATTTAAAGGTAATATGATTCGTTTAATGGATTATACCTACAAATTGAGAAACTTATGGGATATTCTCACAGTGCACACATACGAACAGCCAAGAAAGGAAAGAAAACATGTCGCACACAAGGAAGTCAAACCCACACACGTGCAGACGCACCTACACATGTACAAACATTTATAGTCTACTTAGAATTTAGCGACATTTGCCGGGGAGAACAAGTATCAAAGAAAGGCAAGAAGCAGCAAAGCCGACGACGGAATGTTTTCATTTTTAATGAAGGCACGTAAAATGCGAAAAAGTCCTACGCACATTGGCACACACACATGTAGATATGCCCATTGTATAGTGACAGGCTCTCATAGATTTGCTTTAATTATAATTCCAGACGCGTTTATCACATCAACAACAATACAAGCAGACCCGCACACTTGCACTTGAATTATTATATGGCACTCACACAGTAAGCCATTACAGCTGTGTGGCCACAAAATGTTTTTTCATAAACTAACTCACACACACGCAGAGGGCTGTTCAAATTTTAGAATGTCCTGTGGCGGTAACCACCTATAAGACCACCCAGCCAACATCCCCGCTGTTGTCTTGCTTGTTTTTCGGTATTCTTTAGTCCTTTGTTCGACTGAAATATTTATGCATTCGTATGACAAAAATTTTACAACAGTTGTTTGTATATTTGCCCTTTTTGCATGCTACTCATTCAAGTTCTTGGGCTTGTGAATTCTTGATGCGGCAATTTTGCAACAAAAATTATCTTTTTCACCCAGGATTATCACAAACTTTTGCCAAATTGCAATTTGCTTAAAAGAAAACATAACAAAATAATGGTGTTGTAAAATTTGTTATGCCTTACGTGCTAGTTTACTTTTACAAAAAATTGGCAGTTCTAATTAGTTCTTGATTTTACGTGTGCTGCCAGTGGATGTAAGCTTTAATTATTTTTGGGAGAACCTATGAAACTTCAACTAAATATAATATAAACTATTTACTTAGTACACACAAAAGCAAATATAAATAAATAAGGTAAGATGTTTGTTTTTTTGTTGACTTTACAACTAAAAGTAGAAAGAGCTTTGGAACATTGATATTTAAATTTACATTTCTCAGGTCCGTGTCTGTGCATAATTTTCTAGTTTTTGCGACATTTATTCTTGTAAAAATAAGTTTATTCAACTATTTTAAGCACAATAAAGAATACTTGGTATTTACATAGTTATAATAGTTAAATATTAACATTAAATGACTTCTTTAATTTTATGGTTTTCCAATTTTTGCCCTGATTATGTTGGATGTTAAATAATTACGTAAACATAGAAACACATTTCTCTGTAGTGGTAAATAATTTGGGTATTTTGAAAATATTATCCTGCAGCATATGCAACAGAAGGCACTAATCCCGACATAAGCCCAATGTGTTTCAAAGAGCAGCTGTGCTTTATGGCCATATCAACCCAAAACAGCAGACTCCCGTGGGGACAAAATACCCGTTGTTTCCGCTCTTGTGGATGGATTAGAAGTGGAATTCGGATACATAAACATAGTTCGGAAGTGATAAACACTTGACTCTCAATTGGACGATCCACAGACACCTTGATGTCAAAAATATCCCAGCAGCCAGGCGGTTAAGCAAACACTTGAAGGGCGCGCCCAAGACTAAGCTGACAAAGAATGTGCTCAAATATGAAAAGCAGGACAAGAACGATATGCAGCCAAGATTGGAAATAATATTTATTTGATATTTCCCGTTGCCATCGAGGGCAACAACAAATGGCAAACATTTGTGCAAGTTTCAAGCAGGAAACTTAAGCCAAAGTGCACACAATCCATCGTCCTCATCCTCGTCCAGATTCCTTCCATTGGATGTGCCTAGGCATGCAATAATCTAATGTGCAAATATGAATAGTAAATGTGTGAGGCGGGCGAGAGCACAACATGTTACATGCCACTAAAAATCTAAATAAAGTGGCAGAAAGGCGGCGGAGAAAGGGATTCCTTTCATAAAGCGCAATGCAGTGAAAGATGTTGGTTCAATAGCTTCATCACATATATGTATATGTGCCGTATACAAGGAAACTTTGCCTTCGGCCTGTTTGCAGAGACCCCGCCGCAGACCGCCAGACTCCGCCAGACACGTGCACTTGAAAACGCCAAAGTCAAACCCAACATCGACGCCAACGCCCGGGCCAAAAGTCAATAATAATAAGTTTGGGATTCGGAATACAAAAAAATCCAGCAGGCAGATGGCGAAGAGAGGGGCGGAAAAGTAAAAATACTCAGACAAATTCGCTTGAAAAGGGTAAAGGAATGTAATAATACTTAAAAGTTGAAATTCGACTATGTTGAGCCGGCAACAAGAGCAGCTCTGCCAATTTGGAGTGAAAGTCAATGGTATTAGTATATTACTTAAACTCATAAATATAAACAAGATTTAAATGCCTTAATACAAAATAAGGAAATCGATTTTAAGAAACTTATTAGCTTAATTCGTATAAAAGACTTTTGAAGCTTATTAATTCTTAATAATAATTTTTATAATATTTCCTTAATTTTTGCATATATTTGGTGCAGTAATGTAATGATTGTATAGATCGTGATATATATTAATTCAGCTATTTCTTTGAGGGATTAACGGCTTCTAATTTCTCGTTTGCATATTTATTGAAATTAAAAACGCAAACTTGGGTTTTGAATATTTACTCCCACTTTTAATTTCTCGTTTGGAAAAAAGGTAAGTAATGTATTAAATAATATTTGGAATTTCCTATATTTAATTAAAATTATTTTAGATTTTTAAAGTACGGCTTGTTTGTGGAATACATCTGGCATCACTGAGCCGAGCCGCTCAGTGCGGTACCCACTCCCGGCCCACTAGGCGTATGAGTTATAAGCAAAGTTGCTGTAAGCCTTCCAGTGAGCTCTGTCCGCCCTGTGTGCCCTGGCCAACTGTCTGACTAGCTGACTGCCTGGCAGGATTCGAGCTCGGAGAAGGACTGGTGGGCACGTCCCTATCTTCGGCTGACTGTTAGCGCTGCCTGCTTGACTTCCAAGTGGCATTTACTCATTCTTTTCTTCACATGCTTCCCCTGCCTCCGCAACCGCTGCAGTCTGCCTGCCTCGATTTGTCATTTTGCTGCCAAGACGAGACAGAGGCTGGGCGGCTAAAAAAAATTGGAAAAAGCCCTCAATTCTGTGCATACTTTTGTGTGTCGAATTTGAATTCAATTTCCGACGCTGAAAGGTTTTTAATCTTGTTATCAGGCAGCTGCTCAGTCGCCCCGCATGCAAAACTTGAGGATTTTCTGGCCAACAACCCTTGTTAAACGTTGAGCAGTTGATTAGCTTAACCTTTTTGCTGTTATGCAATGCATTGTGGCAGAAGATTGTTATTCACATATTAATAATTCCACATACTCAGTTAGGTTGGATGAACTCCGTTTAGTCTTCGCAGAAAATATACATTTATTTTAGTTATTGATTGTGTGAAATTCCTGAAAATTCAAAACTTTAATTTTAATTCAAATCACGTTTGTCCAAAATAACTTTATAATTTATTTTTGATAAATTTTTGTTCTTAGATTCCTAATATTGGTGGCTTAATTTGGGATCCGGACTTAATAAAAATTGGTTTATTGGCTTGATTTTTAAAGAAAGCATTTATCCGTCCATAAATAGAAAAGTAATGCCCGCATTCTGCTAGGATAGCCTCCCACATATGCTCTGGCTACAATTTGGAATAGATGGCTAAAAGGATTCCTATGTCCAATGGTCAGCGGTTGTCAGACAGTTAGACACTTTTTAGGTGTCTATTTGTGGGGCTTAATTAATTTCTTGATAGTATGTTGTGTGGAGTCTCCTGTCACTTGTCTGTTCAAGCCATAGAAATTGTCCAAGGATCAGACAACTTCTCAACGATTGCAAAAAGGAAACATCGAATAGGCTATCGATCCCACGACCAGACTTCATTAAAACCACCTGCAGTTGTATATTGCCCGTCAGCGGGATTTATTTGGGGCCATTAAATGTCAGAGTGGAGCAACCGGAGGTTGCACCGGCCTATCCTATCCCAAATCGCATCCAGATAGTCTGCTCACGCATTTTGCAAATTTACCACAGCGCAGCGGGGCAACACCAAAGTTGCGTTAGATTATAAACGTAATCCCGGGCGCGGGCCACGTATTCAGAGTCCTATAAACCGTACACCCACGCACTCGCCCGCAGCGGTGGGAAATGCCACGTAGCTCTGGAAAAAGCTGAAAAACGGAGAGCCAACAGCACAAACACATAAAAGAAGCGATGCAAACAACACATTAAAAATGGCAAACAAAATGGCAAACATATTTCTCCTCGACGCGTCGCCACAGAGGTGAATAAAAGTAAGCGGCGTTGCCAAATTCCACATTTGTTTAGTGCTTAATGTTTAGCCACCGCCGATTTGCATGCCAAGCAGGTGCTACATAATTTATCAGCGAGTGCCCGTCGAGAAGCTACGGATCTGATTTATATACTAGGGCCTGGGTTCGGCTGTAAAATGCTACGGCCGGAATTGTTTTCGACATTTAAATGCCAACTGACAATCGGCAGGCCGACACCTGCGTCGCCAATTTGTCTGGGTAAATACGGGTAAGTGTCGGTGAAAAACGGAAAAATGCCTAAGTGTTCTCAGAAACTTAACAGTTTCCAAAATTATATTTTTAACATATCCAATTGTGTATTCTCGAATTCATTTTTTTAATGTTTTAAAGATTATAATAAGTAGTCAGTAAGTAAGTTATCTTCTTTTATCCAAATGTGTATTCCCAAACTAAAATTTTAAATGTCTTAAAAATTATTATAAGTGTCAGCATAATCGAACTTTTAAACAGAGGTTTTTTTTATTTTAGTTTGGTACGCTTAAACTAAATTTGGCGGCATTGTCATTTGTATGAAAAGTGAAAACAAGGCTAGGATCAATGAAATAGTTACAAAGCAAATATAGAAATTAAAGCACATGTGCATCCCAAATATCGTACTAATTAATTTTCCAACTTGAAAAATAATTCACAATTCGAATATTCTGCTATATTTATAGAACCTGTTGAGATTTTAGGAACATCCCCGGGGACGGAGTAAAAGAGCAGTGATTTCGATCTGCAATTGCAATTGCCATCAATTTAATCAACAAGGTTGCAACGCCGGTGCAAATAAAAACCGAGTGCCGCCGCCATAATTTTGGTTTATAGCCGGGAATCTGTTAATGCGATGACGCTCAGTCTACGCTTTACTCCCCTTCCCAAGCCACCTCATCCATTTCAGCCTCTGTCCAATGGCGCTCATAAATAAAAATCAGTGAGGCTTGAATTTTGCATAATTCCCTTTTTTTCTCGATTTGGTTGCACGCGTAGCATTGCAAAAAAAAAATGGTTGGGGAAAATTGCCAGTGTACATATAGCGAAAGAAGTGGGTAAATCTGGGTGTGTATTTTTGTATGCGGCTCCCAGGAGAAGGGGCGTGTCAACGGCCTCTGCCACTCCCCCTGTGGTTCATGCATCATGGTGTGGCAATTTTCAGCTTGTATGTATTTATTGCACATGAAATGCATTCCACAATGCGCCGGTAATTTACCAACTACGTCGCGTTGCCACCTCCACAAACCTCCGTTTCATGCCGCCAGAAAACACTTTCAATGCAATTGCAATGTGTAAATACCTTATATGAGCAGTTAGGGCTTCGGGCTTTTACTAGGCGGCTTTATCATTTGAACAAGCCAATTTGTTTCTATGAAAGCCATGTTTCAATAGCATAATGGAAAACTTTCGAAAATTATATACATGTAACTAGCTGTACCCGGCGCGACTTCGTTCGCTTAAAATTAGTTTAGAGTATGGTTGTCAAGACTTTCCCATTTCCACACCACCCCTGAGGTAGAGAAATTGGCGCGTTTTTTTTAATGTGGTATCTCCAATTAGACCTATTCCACTGAAACTTTCTAGGTTTAATAATGTTAATTAATATGATTACTTTAAAACCTCTGTGTAAACAACATTTTTAGAAGATCCTTCAGGAGCGAGAATAATAAGGCTACTGGCAGAGCTAACTCTAGAGCATGCGACATAAAATTGTCCATGAGAGAAGCAATCTTCTCTAAGATCTAGTCCAGCCAGCTTCAAAGTCTGCCCCTGCGATTTATTTATAGTTATTGCAAAGCAAACTTTTAGAGGGAATTGTAGCCTTTTAAACTGAAACGGCAGACTGGATGGTATTAATGGGATCCTGGGTATAAACACTGTTTCCCCCTTCGCGCACCCCGTAAATACTGTTGCTTCGATTACATTCTTATGAAGACCTTTTATCTGCAATCGTGTCCCATTGCATAACTTTGGGGGACTTAAATTTCGCAATAACATTACAGGTGCTCCAATCCTAAGAGACAGATTATGCTGAGGAATTCCTGGAGGATTCAAAGAATTTAAAAATTCAACAGGGTAATGAACAGCATTATCAGCATCAGGAACAGAGTCGACCGATTTATAGGAGACTTCTAAACCATCAAATGAGTTTAGCAATAAATTATTAATTGTGGTTGCTCTTTCATTTTTCGTTGTCAAAATGGCGCGCTCAGATAGCCAATCTAAGCTTTTACATGATATGTTGGAAATGTCAGGAAATATTTTGGATGTAAGGTCTTGAACGTTTTTAACTACATTTCCTAAGCGTGATGTTATAACTATTTTTCCATCAACTGTTGGATGGACGCCATTCCCAATTTTTAAAAGAGTTTCGGCAAAAATTCCTGCAGAACTGTCTCCTTTTAAGTGCACTCGCATATTTTTCGTGAGCGCTAGTTTCTTTATCTGTGGCCATAAAAATGAAGATTTTAAACAGGCCTTTATTTCGTCAGCTCTTGTACCTCTTGGCACAACAGGAAGGGTTTGGCGAAAGTCTCCAGCTAGCAGGACTGTAATACCACCCATCAACATAGTATTCTCATTAATATCTTGCAGGGTTCTATTTATGGCTTCAAGCCCACCTTTATGTGACATTGTGCACTCATCCCAAACAATTAACTTACAATCTTTAAACACCGCAGCCATATTACATTGCTTTGAAATAGAGCAATGAGGTGTTTCTAAATTAACTAAATCCAAAGGAAGTTTAAATGTAGAATGAGCAGTTCGACCTCCATTGAGCAGGGTAGCAGCTATACCGGAAGATGCTACAGCTAGGGCTATTTTTTTTGAACTTCGAACTTTTGCCAACAATAAGTTTGTCAAGAAGGTTTTACCTGTCCCTCCAGGTGCATCCAAAAAAAATATTTCACCCATCTCAGCCCCAACGCTTTGTAAAATTGTATTGTATACGACTTTTTGCTCGTCTGTAAGCAAATTTTCGTTGTTGGTAAGGAGAGTGTTGTTACTTTCATAACTTATTTCTCTTAGATAATCGGTATTATTTTCTTCCAATTCGGCTTCAGGAATAATTGGTTGAGGAAGACCATATTCTTTAAGACATGTTCCACCAATAGACAATACAAAATGTTCAATGCTTATTAGACATTTGTTATAGACTCTTTCCATAATTTCGTCATTAATGTCAGAGTTTACGGGCATTTGTAATGAATGAAGTATATCTTCCGATAAGAAAGTCTTGTACTTATTCCAAAGACCTAAAGGATCCGAGAGTTGACAAAAAACTAACATAATTCCAAAGAGATCACGTAAGTTTTTTGGAACTTGACAAACGCTAGCTTCTGCCAAAGTTTTGTCCCAATGACTATCATCCTCAAGTAAGCCCAATGCTTTGCAAGCTAATTGAAACGTACTGTATATTACGCCATTTACAGTTTTTAAATACGAAAATGAAGTTGGACCTCGTACCTCATGGAGTAAAAGTCTAAGAAAATAACATTCACTGTTATGTGGGTGAACGGTATAAACTCTGCCCAAAGCTGAATCCTTTTTAACTCCAGAAAAATGAGGTACGTCACTGCCTCGTTTTCTTCTAAGAAACTTTGTATTGTTCCATGTGTAATAGGATGGAACTTCAACATATAAAAGAGTTTTGGCGAAATCATCAATTTTACAAAGTTCAAAGAAAGCGAGAAGTGTAGTATTCGAAGGAGTGTTTATCTTCTTCGCTAGTTGATTCGGATCATTGGGATTAAAGTACACACGCTGCCCATTTTCTAAATGTACAGACAATTGCATAACTGCTGGAAATCGTTCGTGTATAGGGAAAGCCAGGATTCTCCACACGGCTTCCGAACTGCTTATATATCTTCCATTTTCATACGTTTTAATTTCATTTCGTCGGTCTTCAAGGGAAAATGAAGCCTGATCGCTGCCTTTATTGACATATTTGCATACGTATTTTATAGACTTAACTGAACTGCAGGCTTCAACATTTATGTGTGCTTCCATTGCACGTAATAGTACTGAATTATATGGCACAACCCAACGGTTGTCTAAAATATTACCATTCTTTTCGACAGTAAAGCCACCATCATCTGAAGCCCTTCTTCGATACAGAGGATAACTATCAATTCCTGTTACTGTTTCCTTTGAGAGATGACGGGGAAATTTTTTTGAACATTTGCCATCTTTCATGCACGGTGAACTACGGTTTAACATTCCGCAAGGTCCATGAATCATATTGGACTTTACGATATTATGTAGCACGGGATCTTTCTGTGGATCTGGAATTTCTGCACATATTGTATCGTCTATTTGATCAGCATAAATTCGATTTTTAAGCCAAAGTAGTATGTGAACATGTGGGAGGCCACGTTTTTGCCATTCTACAGTGTACATGAAACATTGAACTTCTCCAAACAATTCGTTCTTAACTAAAAGAGCCTTTAGTGCTTTAACTTTTAAATGAAATACTCGCGCTATTATATCATGGCGGTCATAGGCCATCTGACCGGGTAATAATGACTCTGTAATGTCTTTCCACTTAGGATTGCAAGTAAATGTTATAAATAAATCAGGACGGCCATAGTGCCGGACATATGTCATAGCATCCTGAGTTTTCTCATGCATATAACGTGCAGAACTCGTGAATGAAGATGGTAAAATAACCATTTGGCCCAGCTGAGCTGGATTTACATCTTGTCTACCTATAGCGTCTTTAAGGTGTATATAGCTTTCAGCCCTAAGTTTTTCTTGATTGTTTCGAATAAAATTAAGCCGTTCTGCTTCCATTTTGGCACACATATCGACTAAAAACTGACTTAAAAGAGCTTTGAAATAAATTAAATGATTAATTTCACCCTCCCGAATCATTATTCGGTAACTATAAAAATTTAGTGCCGATACGGTTTTTTTTAAATGTTTTTTTGATAGAGGATCTACTTGCGGTATATCAATTGAATATCCATCCTCTCCATGTGGAAAGAGAAGCGGATACTGCAAAGCGTCATAGGAACGGTGTAGTTCATTAATTTTTTGTAATTTTGAATTATGACTTTCAAGAATAATATCTCTCTGTTTGAACTGCTGACCAACAATAAGTAAAGCTACTTCACTTGCTCTTGGTGCATTATAGCAACCCTTGTGAGATCCAGATGGTGTGCGATCGGCATGAATTATCATTTTGTAGTCAGTAGTATTTGCAGGAACTTTGTCAATAGTTGATTTTAAATCTTTAACGAACGGATTAATTTTATGCAACATAGATTGTAAAGCTTTTACCAAATCACGATTCACATCAGACGCATTTTTACATCTCAGTTCTGTTTCCTTTTCATCCTCACCAACAAAATATATTTGAAGGAACTGTGCTTCTTTTTCCTTTGTAGGCCATAGACTGCCAATTAGGTGATATACCTGACCCTGAACCTTAAAAGTTGGCATGAAACCTTTTTCATAAACTTTATTACAGCCGAATGAAGTCATTTGAAATAATGAATTGTATTTTCGTAAACGGTCTAAGAAGTGGGCATGCTTGGGATGACCGCCTAGGATTAGGCTCTTAAGAGGCTCAGGTAATGTTTGAAGTTGGGGAAGTTTAACTTTTCCGGAACTACAGCAAATTCCGTCAGATTCGTTCTTCCATTTCAAAGCATTGCAATAGTTGCATTTCTTATCCATGGGCCCAATTTCAATAATTTTGTCAGCACTATACGCTATTTGGCAATTATATGTAAATCCAGACATTTTTTTTACTTTCCATAAAAGATGTCCTTCTGACGTCTTATTAGCGTAATATTCCTTATTTTTATCTTTTATTTGTTCTGTATGATCAATCCTGAATTTTTTTTTAGCTCCCTTTATTTGGTTGGACTTAGTTCTATCAGAAAATCGAGCTCTCCTTTTGGGAGCTTTTTTTTTTGTGCTAGCCTCAACTAATCTTTGTGACGGTGAATCTGTTAACGGTGATGATTCATACAATAGAAGTACATCGAAATGTCCATTTTCAAGATCACCAGAAAATTTCAATAATTTAACAGGGTTATCTTCTGAACCATAACCGCTATGAAAATTTCCATTTCGAAAAACATGAAAGCAAACTGAATATACATTAGCAGCTGCTTGAAGCTCACACTCTGTTCCGTAAGTACGGGACTTCATCATTTCCTCTTCATATTGTGCAGAATTTATGAAATTTAGTCCATTAGAGTTTAGTGCGTGCACTTGAAAAAATCCCAATTGTTAACAACGTGAGCTACAATTTCCTGGCGAATCCCTCCAGAGAAATGCTGTGAGCCTTTTAAATGATATGAAATGGCTCTAAACAGGCAAGCACCATCGCCAATTATTTTAACCACCATATGGGGCACCAGCTCACCATTAATACTTAGGTTCTCAATTGACATATTAAAGCTTTAAATTTGTATTAAAGGTCAAAGATCAAATTAAACTTTTACCAAAGTTTTTATAGCCAACTTCAATTAAAGAAGTTAAAAAAAATCGATTTAGTTAAGTCAACTTAAAAAAGCCAACAGTAACTCGCTAATCAATGTTAAAAAGCAACGTGAAAAGCGTTCAAGCACAGCTTGCTTATATTTAAAGTCAAAATTGACTTCACTAATCAACGTTAAATATTAACGTGAAAAGTGTCCATACATTGTAAGGAAATGGATAACTAACTAATGAAAGTCACTATGACTTCGCTTCTCAAGAATTTGATTAGCGTCTATACAAAACTTGTATAGTGGAAATAGAAAAAATAACTTACGTGTAAGAATTTAAATTAACTTTACGCACAGAAAAATTTTAAAATGTTTGCGCTTCACAATAGCTTTCACTTGCTGCTTAGGCATCCAAAATAAAACTAAACTTCTCGCGCCTGTTTAGCTGTTATTAGTTTCCTTCATTTCCTTGTCCTTAATTTTCAGCTATTTGCATAGCGGCGACGCAAGCACAAATACAAACATCGTAAGATGTGGATGTATTGGTTTGTAACCGTGCCTATTACATGAGTTGCTTTTAACTTTTTGTTTTCATGTTCCAATTTCGTGTAAGAAATGGAACGCATCTAAGAAGACAGAAAATGAAAACCCCAGGAAAAGAAAATGCAAGATATGTTAACAATAAAGAGCCACCCAAAATAAGCATTTTTTTATGGATTTTTTTTTTTTTTTTTTTATTTAAAAAGAAATTGTAATGAAATTAAGCTTAAAACTAAGAAAGGGAAAAAGAACAAAATTAAATTAAAGTAAGGACTAAATAAGAAATTAAAAACAAATAAAAAAAAATTAATTAATTGGAAATGTCTTGCTGCTGGAGCTGTTGCTGCAAGCCCTGGATTTGCTGCGCCATCATTGAGCCAGGTTGACCCGGCTTTTCTCGCCGCTCTTCCTCGGGGGCTCGCGCCTGCGCCTGTTGCTTTTGGAGCTGCTGTTGCAACATGGCGATTTGCTGCATCAGCTCATCCGCAGAAGGGCCAGACTGGAAACTCTGCGACGGCACTGCCAGCAACGGCACTGTCTGCAGCGGTACTACCTGCGGCGGCACTGCCTGCGGCGGACTCCATGTTTGGGGCAGGCGCATCACGGAACTCACATAAGCCTGGAAACTTTCCAAGGCAGCCACCTTGTCCTGAAGGCCCTTTATTTGGCGCTGCTGCTTCTGAATTCTGTTGTGGGCCTCTCGCAGCGTTTGGAATGGCGGCCGATCCTTTCCTGGGTGCGCAGCTTTCGTTGGTTGCTGCATTAAAAATTGCTGCTGCATTTGCTGAAGCTGTTGTTGCTGCTGCTGCAATTGTTGATGCTGCGTTGGCTGTTGGCTGTTCAATTGCAGCTGGAACAACTCAAGCTGCTGCTTGTGTTGCTCCAGTTGCAATTGCAAATTCTGCTGCTGATGTTGTTGGGACTGCCATGCAGCCTGGAATGTTCCGCTCCTGTTGAAATTCATATTGCTTCTGAATAGTCGAAATGTGTAGCCATTAGTTGCCACATTCCTTTTGTCCTATTTACGCTTGCATATGTATTTGTGTGACGGTCACATGATCTGTGGCGCCACAAAATGGAAAAACAAATAACCTTTTTTTGGCTTGTGTCTGTCTCATAGACGTACTAAAAATTTGTGGAGGGCGTCATTCATTCAATATTAATATTTTATCAAAGTAATATTAAAATGAAGTCAAAAAAGAATCAAAATGTGTACTAAAAAAGGTTTGTTTTTCAACAAAAATTTAAACTTGTGAGTTTTGGCCGTACCCCCTTGCCACACCACTGTCAATCTTATGCTCAGTCTTGTTTCTCTCTCTTTGGGCAAGCTCTCTCAGAGAGTTCGTTGTGCGCATGATCCATCCCCTTGTTTTGCGTCTACCTATACACTTGCTACTGATCTCCCTCATTATCGTTGCATCCTTCTCACTCCTAAAATTGAAATTGTAGCAAAGGAGAGCAAGTGTTTTTTTGTATAGCCCTCTTCTAATTGCCACCTTCTCACTCAAAAAATTCTAGTTCTTGGGATTTCAATTTGTGAAATCCATGAAAATACATATAATCGTTTTAGATTGTTTAAAAACATATAATAAATTCAGATTGTTGCTTAAACATATGTATAATAATAAAAATAGCCCTCTTCTAATTGCCTCCTTCTCACTCCCAAAAATCGAATTGTGGCAAAGGAGAGCAAGTGTATTTTTGCATACGCCTCTTCTAATACTTGCGATATTAATTTGTTAAATCGATGAAAATATATATCATCTTTTTAGATTCCTTAAAAACATATATTAAATTCAGATTGTTTAAACAAATATAATAAATAGCTATACCCGAAGCGACTTCGTTCGCTTAATATTAGTTTGGAGTTAGGAAATTGGGTTGTCAGGACTTTCTTATTTCTTATTTGCGCGTTTTTTGAAAACCTTTGTGTAAACAACCTTTGTAGAAGATCCTTCAAGAGAGAGAATCAGAAGGATACTGGCAGAGCTATATAATAAATGAATGTGATCCAAGTAAAAGTCGTGAGCTTGTATACTTTTTATCAGTTACAATGTTATCAATGCAATTTTAATTTGCGCACAAATATGTATACTTGTTTGTAAATTGGAATTTGTTGTTTTCAAATTTCTTGTTTTGAATGAAACGAAAACCTTTGTACACACAGTAAAAGATTGGCATCCAATACAAAAACAGCAAAGTAACGTATTATTTTCAGATTCCACATTTGATCGATAAACGGGTATAATAAATCATTTTATTTGTATTTAAGCACATTATCTACTTTCGAATAGAAACATACACACATTGTATGTATGTACATGTATTGTACATATAAGCAAATCAAAACATATCCAAATATACATATGTACATACGTATTTGGTCAAAAGTTCGAATCTTAAGATTAATATTTAACTTGGAAACATTTTGGCTTTGCTTACAGAATTTGTAGTAATTTTCTATTTTCTTCCATGGTGGAAATTAAATAAGGCTCTTACTTCTGCTACAAAATGAAAAATAAAACCTAAGCATTTGATCCACAGGACTGACTATTGATCGAAAATCATATTGATCGGAGCAGCAGTTTAAGTTTTTAAAATCCTAAACAAATTTAACTTAAATTGCCTCTTTCCCCTCCCCTTTCCCTGCAGCACTACCCCTCCCCCTCATCAGTTTTCTTGGCTGTTGCTCTCTCGGCCGTCGCTCTCTTGGCTTCTGGGTTTCGTTCTCTCGACAGGCTCCCGCAAAATACAACGCAATGACTTAGAAAATCTAAATAAATTCGTTAAAAATACTTAAAAAAATGTTAAAAACTTGAAAAATTAAACTTAAGCATTTGGGCCATAGAATAACTATTGAGCGAAAAATCATCTTGATCGGAGCAGCGGTTTAGATTTTTTAAATCGAAAAGTTAATTTTAAATGTAGCCCCCAAATTATGGGGGATATCAAAATTTCTTTTAGATTTCTAATTAGGCCTTTTCAAAACCTAAAATTCGGAAAAAACCAAATATCGAAATTCCAACCGGTTTAGAAGTTAAGCTTAAATACATCATCTTTTTTTTGCTCAGAATAATGGATGTTGGAGCTGTTTGGGGCCACTGGGGGGACATATCGGATCTTAGTGGGCGCCCACGCCCCCAATGGAATACTGTGAAAAAATTTGGCTGCTCTTGCTCTTACGGTTTGGGCTGTGGCCGTATCCCCTTAAAAATCGGTCTTTCATTTTATAATCTTTAGGGATGAAGTTTTATTGTTTATATTTTATAAGTTTCATCCAAATAGCTTTAGAACTGAGGAGCTTGTTTTGGTAGAAACGGACAGACGGGCATACGGACATGGCTATATTGTATGATTTATACAAGCCATAGCTTTGCAGTTATTATAAAAAATGATTTGATACCAAATAATTTAAAAATTCTGAAAAAATTGTTTTTTTCGGTTACTTAATTTTACACTTGTACTTTGATTTTAAACTGAGATACTGACGTTTTTCAGAAGTCTTGTAAGAGTCTGGGAATATTCTTTGACCACAGCAATTGGATTTATCTGAAGAGCGAAAACTTTTCCATTGGTTCCCTAATTTCACGTTTTTCAGAAGCCGAACAAGGCAAAAGTTTACCAGCTCCCCAGATCACGACAATCGTCCCACCACATACCCCAAAAAGAAATTGGCACATTCGCCATCCAACCGCATTTCGCCGACCATAAATTCAGACAAAGGAAACTTTTTGGCAAGCGAGAATTTATGCCCGGACTCCCGGCCGACTTCTTAGCGATTTGTTCAGGCTTATAATTCATGTTTTAATTGGCAAAAGCCGAGGGCTGAAACGCAGACGTCGAAGAGGCGCATTTATTTATGACTCGTTAAGTGTAAAATATCTGGCGCGAAATCAAAAGATGCAGAAGGGTCACACCCAACGACTCAAAGTCCAATCTAAATCATATGTCGGTTTATGGGGACTTCTCGGAAAAGAGGGCAAAAATCGTCTGCCAAGTTGGCAGCCATTAGGCTAATTATAAACGTTCTACTACGATGCTAAGCCTCCTACGAGCATTTGAAACGCTAAGACCCGTATACGGGATCACGAGGGTCACTAAAAGCCCCTTGTACAGGGCACAACATAAACTACAATAACAATTAGTCGGCTTACGAAGTCAGAACTCGGGGCCCGAGACCAAAACCCAACCCTCATCAGGCGTTAGAGAAAAGTGTCCACAAAGTTTGTGCGTAAGCCGTTGCAAACAGGGTGAATCTCTGGGAGGGTGTGGGTCGGATAGTTCGATCCACTGGGGTTAACAAAGGCCGTTCGAGACTGTCATTGTGCCAAAAGTGGGCCGGGCTAAAGAGTGCATGACATACGCTTTTTACAATTATTTACTGACACTTTCGAGTCACGCCCTTAGGTGTCCTGAGAAAGGACCAAAAAGAGAGTCGCTTTCCTGGTGCACATGTGTAGATTAAGGCCTGCTTTTTGCTGCCCTAAAACAAAGCAGACACAAATAGAAATCCAGAAACATACACAAAAAGAAAATTTTATGACAATTGACAACATTTGAGCCCTTAAATATAAATGCTAAAAAAGAAGGTTAATGAGGATAAATAGGTACATTTATATTAATTAATGG
Organism: Drosophila fuyamai; assembly: GCA_018153365.1. Taxonomy (NCBI): domain Eukaryota; kingdom Metazoa; phylum Arthropoda; class Insecta; order Diptera; family Drosophilidae; genus Drosophila; species Drosophila fuyamai. The sequence goes on along the minus strand of JAECXW010000116.1, from coordinate 3,779,760 downwards.
AAATATAACAACTACATGTGATTTATTGGCTTAATATAATTATACGATTTCCCTTTTTATATGACATGTTTATAACACCGTTGGGAAAAAAATTGAGTCTAAAAGTAATATAAACTATATATTTATTATTTTTATTAACTCAAGATTCCAAATCGTTATATAATTAAATAAAAATTGATTTAACTGATTTGTATTTCAAGTTGTCTTTATACAAAAAATATACAACTTATAATTAGTTTTTAAAGTAAATAGCTCCAGTTCATTGAAACCTTTTTGGCCTTTAAAAGTATTTGTATAATAGTATATTTAATTGTTCAACTCAGATTCAATGCTGCCAGTAAAGTCCTTCAGCAGAGAGCCGCTAATCAAAGCCACTTTATCCGCAGCGTAAACACTCGACTAAGTACGCCGGCAAGTGTATCTCAGCTTCAGCGTTTTGAAAACAAACTTTGCCCGCTTTTTGCTATTGTTATGATTTCCCAAAAGCCAAGACGGGACACTGAACTGTGTTTGTCATCGGGTCGACAACAAAGACTGGGAAAAGGAAGACCTCTCCACAGGCAGTCGATGAAGTTTTTGCCAAAGTGCTTTCTTTGCGCGCAATTCTCCTCCTGCGAATCCTGTGAATCTGGCAGTGTGTTTATCACACGTCAAAGGCGCTTTTTGTCTTTGCCCAAATCTGCTTCAATTTGAGCCGAGATGAGCGGCATATAAAAAGTTTCTGTTGTATAAACATTGTGTGATTGTTAGAAAAACATGTGCCAGGGGCACAAACACAGTCTTGGAAAGAGAAACGCCCACACATGAAACCGAAAAAACGAGAAGGGAAGTCTTGAAGTCGAATGACGAAGTTTCGAATACACTGCATATTTTATTAATTCATTAAGATTGCATCGATTAAATATTGGGGTAGAGCTGCACTATCTTGACTAACCTTTGCTTAATCAAAGAGTTCTAGCTTGCTTTTTGACAGTATGGAGAATGAACGTAATGATACAATACATTTTTAGATCACAATGGTTAGTCAAAGACTTTCATAAACAATGCCAATCTTTTATTTTGTTATTAAATATTTTGATTACACCTGTAAAACCATAAAGACATAGTGTCCATTAAAACACTATATATACAAGCATTAAAAATGTGTAGCTTAGAGATATATGTGAGGCAGACTTTTTTATTTTTACTAGCGCATAATGAAAAAAAAGATTGGAAAAATCGTGGTGAGCCGGGGAAAAGCGGAGAAACGCAAGGCGAACTCATCAAACAACACAATCATCTGCATATGCCACGTCCTTGTCAGCGACATCCTCATTCCCGTTATGATGAAAAGTCGCAAGTTTTGCGAGTGTGTGAGGGTGTGTGTCTGTGTCACAATAAAGCCGCCTTTATAGTCCTCAGATTAGGTTAATCTGCTGGCTGTTAGCTGTTGGCATCGCAATCTGCATGGCCTTTGTTCTAATGATGGAAATGAGCGTGTGAAAAGCCCGGGCAATAACTCTTTCTGTTTTGTTGCCCTAATGAAAGCAGTTACAGTTTATTGTGCTCACGCACTCACATTCCTTGGAAAACTCGGCTTAATGAACCGCTCCTCCGCTCAGCGAAAAAAGGAAATTTAAATCCCAGGCCTCGCTTTATCATAATTTACGATGTATTAAGTGATTTTAAACATGATGTTGGCTGCTGTTTTTGTCATTACTGTTGTCTTTGGCAACCTCCTTGACACACTTACACCTACAGTTGCTGACAATATAATAATATTAGTTTTTGTTACACCATTAGTTTATATAATAATTTAATTGTATATGGAATTGTTTCGTTCAAATGTCCTCTTTATTATAAAAATAGTGAACATTTTAAATTTAAGAAGTACAAATATTCCTAATTGGACCGATTGTACGTACATATAAAAGATTTCTATCTAGCACAAGTCATAAGTAGCTTGAAGAGAACTGAAATATTTTCTTAAAAACGATTTCTTTTATTACTGGAGCATTTTGATTTCCAAACTTACTGACAAAGACAAAATATTATAATTACCAACCCTTCAAGTTACTATTTATTTGGCCTTGGCTGTAAATACGCCACACGAGCTCCATAAAAAGGTGTGGCATTCTTTTGAGGGCTCATGCAGTTGACATGTGCCAAGGAGGTTGATTAAATTAATGAAATAAATTATGAGCTGCTCATCACCGGCTCGCTCGTTGCTGCCTTTTAAATTGAGTGCGCGCCATCTTGAAATTAATAATGTGACTTGTCACGGGGCTCGGTGGAAGGAGGTCCTTTCTCTTGGCAGGTGCCATACACGTGTGTCGACTCCTTTTAATTCTGTTGCAAAATAAATGAAGTGACTAAGCCAGCGCAGACGTAAGACGGCTGTCTGGGCCTTGATTTATGCACGGGCTTGGATTTTTCGCAGCCCGCTCAAATTTATGCACTTAATTTCATTAATGCTTTCGGTGCGGCATCACGCATACGCCCCGTTGCAGCCAGATGCGGAAGCTGCACAGACAGTCAGCTCTGATTGTTGGATTCAATTTTCTTTTAAAGTGGCTTTCCAATCAAACCACATTCTCATCTGTGGCCGAATAATTTCCAATAAAAGTGTCACAAAATAAAAGTCCTCCTCTGCGAAACGCACCACAAATTCGTTAGACGTGCAGCCCCAAAAATCCAATAAAAACACAATAAGACTGAGGCCATGCCCAGTGACTTGTATGTTGCTCTCAACTCGCCCTCAGAATCTGCTACAATGCAATGCATTTAAGTGCGATTATTTCTTCCGACAATGTGGATTGTGTGTGAATTGCAACTGGCGTTGCACAATGCTAGTGCCCAGCATTTGCATACAGTGTCGGATTCTACACCTGAAAAATATTATTGCTTTACAAAGTAAAGATCAGGGAAAAATCTAATTTCGTCCCCGTACTTAAACCATTCTATCCTAAAATTTTTGGGAGACATTTTTAGGGGCAAGCTAATTTCAAAATGTTTATAATTTGTTACTTTTCAATAACTAAAATATGCTTGGTCATTTTTCTTAAGTGTATGCTTTTGACCGTCGAACTCGAACTGAACCTGGGACTTGAACCGGCTCACTCTGGCCAGAAATTAACAAAATGCAATGCACGGAGCGAGGCCAATGCTCACCCCAGCTGGAGCATCGGACCAACAAAAGCCACCAAATTAGCAGAAGCACACAAAAGGCTCCAGAGGTGGGGCAGTGTGTGCTGCTTACAATGGACCAGTACGAAATGCCATCGAGTCAACTGTGGGAATGGCAGAGGTAATAGAACTACCCGGCAGAAGATTCAGTGCGAAGGAGGCGGTTTGGAGTGGGGGTCTAGGCCATGTTTGCTGCCAGACAGTTACAATGGAGTTGGTTCACTTTTGTTACCCATGTGAAGGCCTCAGGCAGCCGCATTAGGCTGTATATGATGGTAGGTAAATAAATGGAATATGTTTAAGGCATTTCTTCATTTTGTTACATCCAAATGTTACCTATTTATGCCGAATTTACGTATTACCGATAAGCAAATGTTTTGTTTTAAGCAATAACTGTTTAAGTCCACTGGATGTGATTATGATTTGTGCATCGATGCTTTAATTTTTATCCCATTTGAATCTGTTAATATTGTTAGTTGTCTAAACAGAACGTTAGATATACAATATAAATAATAATTATACCTTTTAATACAAAGATAATATATGATTTTATTATATCCAAGCACTAATTTATACACCCCGAATTTGTACCCTTTCCTGCAAGAAGCACAATGCGCATAAAAACAGGAGTCATATTTGACGAACATGACAAAAGAACAAACAAAAGCTGATATGCAAATTAAAAGTTACATTTATTCGAGCTTCAATTCCGGTGAGCTATAAAATCAAAAGCAGAACGGGAATGCATTAAAAATCATCCTCATCATCGTCATCGATGATGGCCAACCGTCGCCGCTTGGCTGGCTCCCCATCGACTTTGGCCGGTTTTTTGCGAGCCAGAAAGTTGGCCTCCTCGTCGCTGTCCTCGTCGGCATCCATGTGGCCAGCATCCTCGTCCCCATTCTCCCGATCGTCGTCGCTGCGTGGGCGTTTGTTTGTCTTGTTGGCGGGCAAGGCGCCATCATCATCGTTGTCGCTGTCCGAGTCAATTACATTAACGCGACGTGCACGCTGCACGGACTTATTGGTATTGTTCTCCTTATCCTCATTGGCACCGCCATCCTCGTCCTGCTGCTCCTCGTCCTCCAGTTCGAGGAGACGGGCACGATAGTCCTCCGAGTTGAAGTTAAATGCATCATCGTCCGCCTCTTGAGCGGCCTTTGTTGACTCATTTAGAACCATATCGCCCAGCTTGATTTTAGTGGCACGCTTGGCTCTCAAGTGGTCAAATAAATCATCCGTGTTGGGTTTCTGCTGCCCCGCTTTGGCTTCCCCGTCGTCACCGGAGTCTATTGACTCCTTGGCTTTGTCTTTGACCTTTCGCTTGGCCTTCTTTTCGCTGGCCTTGGGTTTGTCCTTGCTTTTGGGCGGCACACGCTCGGTTTCGTCATCGCTTTGGTTAAACATCAGGCTTTCTAGTTTTCGCTGCTGCTCGGCTAATATGTTCTCCTGCCGCTGCCTGCTTTGTTTTTCTAGAAAGTCCTCCTCTTCCTCACTTTCCTCTTTCTGCTCGTCATCCTCATCATTCTCTGAGCCCTCGTCTTCAGATTTCATATCAACCTCTTCTCCCAACAAAATTTTAGACCGCACTTGGAGGTCCGCTGGATTAAGATATGTGGGAATGCGCCAGTAGTTTTCCATTCCCTCCATTGGCGGCTGCATTCCCAATGCGACCAGTACCTTCTGGAAATCACCATCCTCCATGGCGTCCTTTTGGTCCTGCATCAAAGGCAACAGTGGAACACCATCGTCTTCCTCTGCTGGTTCCTCAGTATCCTCGCTGGCATCTTGCAGGCATTCCTGCAGCCACTCGATTGCAGATTGGTACTTCTCGGCATTCACCTGACCGATGAGGGCTTTTACAGTGCCCACATCCAAGGGTGTGCGCACCACCTGACGTTTCTTGGCTTTCTTGGTCTTGGGCTTGGTCTTGGGCTTCTTATATCCCTCCTCCTCAAACATGGGCTCTTCCACGAAGTCATACTCATCGCCATCGCCACCGATTTCCAGCTGCTTGCCTTTAGCCTTGCCACGCCCCTTGCCGGTTTTGGCGGGCAGAATCTCTGACTTATCCGCTATCAGGTGTATCTGCAGCATCCGCTTGATGATCTGCTGCTTGGAGCGCCGCTCCGCAAACTCATGGACAATACGCTCCAGGCAGTCTGAAAAGATGAGCACATGAAAGGAGATATATTTAAAGCATCTTTTAGTTTCACATGCGCCGTGTATTGATTCATTTAAGCCATACTATTATTCAGTATTAAATAATTTGTTTAAGTTGGGTTACACATTATAGTTGTCTATTAATAACACATTATATGCCTTTACATATTTTGTATTATATTTTTAAGCTCATCAAGCCTGAAAAGATAATGTATTACTTTTAGCTAATCAACTGTATTTTATGTTATTTTATTTATTTCTAAAACAGAATAGTCCTACCTAATTATTTCCGAAACATCAATTGAGATTTCGGCTTACGCCCTTGTTCTGAGCCTGCTTTCTATTTTGCCTTCTGTGTACTCAAACTGATTGTCCACTTACCCGGCTCAATGCGATGCTGATCGTATAAGCTCCTTAGCTCCTCATCCTCTTCCGGCTGCCAGAGGTTTTTGCCGCCCTGGGCTGCCTTGGTCGAACGTTTGGTAGGCGCCTTGAACTGCAGGCCCAATTCCTTTAGCTTCTTCAGGACAGTCCGGCGATTGCGCGTCTTGTCGGCCAAATTGTCCAGAATCCAATCAATCACATCTGAAAAAGCACACACAATTGGTTAGTTGTTTTCCGACAATTCACAGCCATTCTCTGCCTGCTGCTTTTGGAGTGGCTCTGGTGCCGGAGCTTTGATTGCTTCTATTCATTTACACCGAAACGAGATTAAATTCGCACTCTGGAGGAGTTTTCAAAATTGGAGATGCAATGCGAGCATGAACGCAAATCTTAAAGCCGATCAAAAATGAGTCTATAATCGGATTAATACTTTACAGTACCTGAAAACCGCTTTTGGGTTGACAATAGAACATTTTATGGCTTCAACTCTAAAAATGTTGGTCATTAAAAAAATGATTTTAACATAAAAGAAAAACAAGATGTCTTAATAAACATTTATAATTCAAAGTACTATTTTGCAAGATAAGTATTTGAGTTATAAATAGTCGGATTGAAAAGGCTCGCATAGGAACGGTATCCCTGAATCCCTTGTAATAGTTACCCTTATCGGTTTCGGGATTGCGTTGGTTCTCCTCGAACAGGAAGCGCAGCTCCGACTCCTGCTCCTCGCTCCAGGCTCCTTTGGTGCCGCTGCAAGGAAAGTTCATACAATAAATATACGAGTATATGCAGGTCGTTTTTGTCTCCCCAATTGAGTGGCCAGGATCTGACCCTTTGACTACTGGCCGGGGGTGAAAATACAAAGAAGTCTCCACTCTGGTCGCTGGCCATCATTTATCATGGGCCAACTAAACGACAGACGATGAAGCTCCGGCTCAGTCAATCATGCGGCCATTGTGACGGCCCCTCCCACTTAACCCCAGATGAGGAGACAATGCCAGAGTAAACCACACTCACGCTTCGTAGGCGTCACAATAGCCCGACTCCAGCTCATTTGCCTCCCTGATGCCTTTGTAAAATAATAACTCTGCATAGATTTTGGGATTAGTCGGGGCCACCTCGACAAATTTGCGCACTACGAAGATGGCCAGGCGACGCAGCTCCTCCTGATGGACGTCACGTTCCACGCTGAAGACTTGTTGAAAGATGCGAAACAGCTTGGCCTGGGGAACGGGAAGAAGCGGCAAAGCGATGGTTAGGTTGTGCTTGAAATTCAAATGAAAAGTTTCAGGAAAGACAGCCACAGCAGCCGCCGCCTGTCCTCTATCATTCAACTCCTCTGCGGTTGCCGCCTGCGGTTGTCTCTCTGCTGAGCAAGATATCATTTGCAGTTGGCAAAAACTTTATAAATGCCACCCAAGCCCCGACAACTAACCCTAAAAACCCCCAACCATCCAACTAACCAGCCAACCCAAAGCCCCTGTATCGTTTTCGACTGTCGTCGTCCGTATTTGGAATTTAATTTATCCTATGATTGCGCAGACCCATTAGTGGTTTTGACTTTGCATATGATGCTACTTTTGTTTTGCTTGTGGCCAGGCTGGCAAGCAGCAGTCTGCTCCTTTTGATGGCCTCATGAACAGGGATATCTGCAATAGTTCACTGGGAAAAAAACTATCCCATATTACCGAAAATAGAAAAAAATCCCATAAAATCAAATTAATTGAGTCACACATGCTTATCACATCTCAATTAGGTGCTCTAACTTAATACTTTTTACTAAAGGATTCATATTTGAAATTTTCAGAAGAAATTAGAAATGAACATTATTAGATATTTGGAAACCTATTTATTATGCATTCAGCATTTCACTCATTATATAGAATAAAAATAAATTAATAATTTAAAGATTAATCCCATTTTAATTATTTAAATTGGAGTCAAACATTTTTGTTAAGTATGAAAATATTCAAATTTTTTCAAGCTTGGATAAATACAAAATTGTCAAAATAATCCTGTTCAATCAATTTCAATTTCGGAATAAAGGAAATAATTTATTCGCTAGTTAAAAACTTAGTTTCAATTTCGCTGCACACTTTTTTTCTTCCATTCTGATAAATTTTCGAAGTAGTTCCCCATTTACATCCTGCTAAACTTATTGATTTTGGAAGGACTTTTTCGCAGTGATGGTTGTTCCTCATTCTCGTCATCGTCATTGTCGTCCTTTAATCGCCGCTTGTGCACAGCAGACACTGAGCCGGCTTAGATGACGCTGATAGGGAACACTGTCGCCTGAGCAGAGGGACGCGAGATGGACTGCGGAGCCTGATGCAGAGACTCTAGACATCGGCTTTGTCCCCCAAATGCGATGCCGTTTTGGCCGCTCCAGTGATTAGCTATTCTCCGGCGACTCTGCAGTGGTTGCATGCGATTTTGTTACGTGAAACCCAAGGCTTTAATCATCGCTTTAAGCCAATGGAAACGGAAAAGCCCGGTGGGTGGGAAAGCGAAGGCCGCGCAGCCTGCTGCTGAATGTGATTTATGAACTCTGCCCGAAAAGAAAAGTTTAATTGCCAGCCGTGAAAAGCAGCATAAGCAGTTGAAAAGAAATCCGGAAAGAAGTGAAAGCACTTGAGGCAAAGTACAAAATTAAATGCTCTGTTAAGGAGAATTTGAAAGTGAATAATTTAGCAGTATATGTTCTAATATTTATTGCTTTAGAAAAAGTTAAATTAAATGGAATAACCTTTAAAAGCCATATACAAAATTTGTTTTCCAAAAATATTCAATAAAAGTAACGCCGTAGAATTTTTTAAAATAGCATCATGTCTTTTAAATTTTAAAATTTGTATTAAAACTTACTCAAGAGAATGTCACAACAATTTTAAAATTGAATGCGACTGGGGGAATGACAAGGTCACTTTAAATTTGAAATAAAAGCATCAAGTAAATCCGGCAAATATCTTTAATGCCCAACTTCAAGGCAATCGCGTTAGACTCTTCCCAAGGGACATCGCCAACTCAAACACAGACATTTGAATATTTGAGTCGCTATAGAACCCAACCGATGCTGTGGCTCAAGGCAGCGCGTGAAAGGCTTAAAAAGTTCAAATTCCAGCTGACAGCGGAGGGACCGAAGGGAAACCCAACGAGCCCACCGCCGAACCCGCTTAAAAAAATATATATACGTACGCGCGGAGCAGTAAATATCGTTTGTGGCTTTGGACAAATAGAAAAAAGGTCCGCTTAATTTGTACAAATTACCATAAAAATGAAATGAAAGCAGCGACAGTAAAAGAAAGAGAGCAAAAAGAAAATGAGCGGCAGCTAAGCTGTGGCATTTGTTTTTTGCGTTTGACTTTGATTTATGTGCAGGTCTCTTAAATAGATTTAAAAAGGAAACCATTGAGCGTTGTACATTTAACTTCATCCCTTACTTTTTTAAATAGTTAAGCCTTCATTGAATGAAACATGTTTCAATCAAGAATCGGATTCCTTACTGGTAATATTTTATTTAAGTAAGCTCATATATCCTATCTAACTCACCTGGAAAAGCATTCCCGAACTCTTGCAGCCGTAGGCGATGTGATGTAGAATAGTTACCGCCGCTTTCAAAGATCGGGTCGGTATATCTGCCCAGTCCGATAACACTAATGTGCAGGCGCGAACGATTTTCGGATTCAGCAATCTAAAGGGGAGACCAATAACACAGGCGGTCATTATAAACCAAACTCCAATCAAATTATGCTAAATTTAACTAATTATGATTTAAGAGTTTATCCAGCCAGTCACCCCAAAACAGCATAGACCACGGCCACCGCAAATGTTCTACACTCGGCGCAAAAGTTTTAGAAACAATCGAAACAACAGCAGCAACAATGGCAGCGCAATTAAAATACAACGGGCAAACCAACTTGACGTCATTTTATTATAATTGTTGTGGCAGGGTGAGCTGATGTTGCCACTGTGCTGCTGCTGCTGCTGATGTTGCCACTGTGCCGCTGGTGATGTTGCTGCTGGGTCGGTGATGTGGCTGCCTTTCTAAGCTGCCCGCGGCATCTGTGTGCGCCGGTTTCCAGTTCGAGTTCGCGGCCATAAAACTTTTGGCACAAGTAATTTCTGACACTAATCCTTAATTAGTAGCCACGAGCACTGACTCTGGTCTGCCTTTCAATTAAAAACACAATTACAATTTTCAACACGACCATCAGCACAAAACCGCCGCTCAACCGAGCGAGGGACCATGATAACTTTTCAAATAACAGCAGTAAAATTTAAGCATCCCCACCGTCCCGTTCCAGTATTACATTTCGTAAATGGTAAAGTGTCCAAGCGGTTGGCCTTGATTCGAAAACTTTATGAGTTTGGGGTTTTTGGGCTAGGGCCTATTTACCTGCGAGCGAAATCATCAAATTTGAACGTTTTCTCGGTGAGTCTATTATCTGTAAGGGAAGATGGGAATGGGAAAGGGGATGGAAAACAGGCAAATGCCATTTATTAGTTGAAATTTCCTCAAATTATTTTCATATTTATCACAGATTTATGCGATGAGTGCTGCTGAGTCTTACCCTGCTCTTCGAATTCCTCGTTATCCAAGTCATCGCCATCGTCTTCGTCCTGCTCGACCTCGTTTTCATTTCCCTTCTCCTCGGGCTCCACTGGAATTGAAAATACTTATTAAATATCAGGTTTATCAGAACGCCAGTAACGCTGATTGAATTTCGATGGGAATATTTAATTGAAGTCAGAGATTTTATAATTTAGGGTAGGACGAAGAAATATTAACATGAATAAATCAAGAGGAATTAATAATTGTGGAAATCTCTTATAAATAACTATTATTTGGGTGTAAAATTGAAATTGTTTAATATTTCAAATAGTATGTTATCAACAAGAAAGGAAAGCTAACTTCGGGCGGAGCCGAAGTTGATATACCCTTGCAGAATATTCTGTAAATAATATTCTCCAAAATTATTCATATGATGCATTCTTAATACTCATAAAAATCCCAACTTCCTAACTTTAAAAACACCAAAGTTATGGCAATTTCAATCGTTCAGTTATATGGCAGCTATAGGATATAGTCGGCCGATCCCTATAAAATTTGGTAGGTCGGATTGATTGGCCAAATATAAAACCCATAGAAAATCCCAACTTCCTAACTCTAAAAACACCAAAGTTATGCTATTTCCTATCGTTATATGGGAGCTATAGGATATAGTCGGCCGATCCTTATGAAATTTGGTAGGTCGAATTGATTGGCCAAATAAAGAAGCCATAGAAAATCCCAACTTCCTAACTTTACAAACAGCAGAGTTATGGCATTTCCTAACGTTCAGTTATATGGCAGCTATAGGATATAGTCGGCCGATCCCGGCCGTTCCGACTTATATACTGCGTGCAAAGGATCGAAGACTGTGTGCAAAGTTTCAATTCGATATCTTTAAAACTGAGAGACTAGTTCGCGTAGAAACAGACAGACGGACAGACAGACAGACGGACAGACGGACAGACGGACAGACGGACATGGCTATATCAACTCAGGAGGTGATCCTGATCAAGAATATATATACTTTATAGGGTCGGAGATGTCTCCTTCACTGCGTTGCACACTTTTGACCAAAATTATAATACCCTCTGCAAGGGTATAAAAAGAAACACGTGCTTTCCTTATTAAAAAGGTCTAAAAGAGAATTACACGGAACCAAAAATATAATAAATGATGATTGAATGAACATTATCTTATTTAAAAGCAAAACATGACATCAGGCCATTGGTTAGTGGTATTAAAAACGTAGTAATGCAAACTTAAATTCGCTGGACTGACTGTATAAACTTTAAATTTAAACCAAACGTGCAAACGTAGTGATTTAATCAATTATGCACGAGTTGCCAATAGAGACAGATGAGGGCACTCCGGGTGCAGCACGGCAACACAAATGGCCATTAACAATAATTATGACTGCTGCAATGCATAAACAAGTGTACTTATGTTACAACGACCAGGCTCAAACACACAAAGAGAGTGGTAGTGTGGGAGTGAGGGTCCTGATAAAATGCAAAGCTAGTCGAAAGCACACTTCACAGGATCCCTTCGAAACAGTGCAATTGGAATGGAATACGTACGAAAGGCCACCAGACCCGGGGCATTTGCTCGGAGCTTGCTGATGTTGCACCTGCTGCAGGCACCGTGCCGAAACAGACCCCCAAAAATGTCACCCAATCCGAGAGCCGGACTTCAGGCAGTAACAACTTCATTTTGGAAGTGCCACCTCCTCGCACCTTTTTTCATCCTGCACCTACGACCATGGAATGTGCAGCGTGTGCGTCACTTTATTAACGTCTTGAATGGGGGCTCCACTGGCCTTTCTGTTCCTGTCGTTGGCAGTGACGCTATGCTCCGTCATTAAAATACAATTTTCTGTGTCAGGTTCAAGCTGTAAGCCCAAAAACATGGCACACAGATTGGAGGGCAGGGGCAGGGGCAGAGACAAAGGTAGAGGTAGTGGAGAAATGCAACACGGACAGCCAAGCCAGCACGATATTAGTGCATGTCTTTTGGGCTGCCTTTGTAGCTGCATTTGTTTGCCCTGACACCCGACAGGACTATGGATATGGCCGTTCCCCCGACCCGATCCGCTCCGGCACGGCAACACCTTACTCCACACGAAGGACGGGCACTGCACGGCCATTAAACATGAACCTCGTTACGGCGTTGTTGATGTTCTTGTAATAAGCGGTAACTTCAGGGCAGTCAGGCTATGTGCTGAACAGGTCTAAAGTCTGGAAGTCATCATGGCTCTGTGAAACTCACACTCACTCGGTGTTTTGTAGGAAATGTGGTCGGTTAACTGGGCGATACTATATAATAAACCTGAGTTATAAGGTTTCCTATCAGAAGTGTAGGTGTAAAAGTGAATCAGTGAAATGTACAGGAGTTTCCAATATCTTTAAGCTAGAAATACGAAAGCATATTTTCAGATTTATAAGCCCATTATATCTAGCTTTGCTTTTATTGTACAAGATTCGATTTTTAAGACTTTTATTTATGAAAACTTATTATTAAATTTTTAGAAATTCTAGTTAAAAAATCGAAGGTCAGGACTAAAAAAATTAATGCGTATCTAACATAAATAAATCAGAGGATCTTTCTAAGGGTAAATTTATGTAAGTATTTTTGCATCATTTTATTAAGTGATAGGTAAAAATAGGTCTAGTTAGTTATGGTTTAATATTATGTTCAGCTTTGGAACGGCGCATCTCACTTTGCAGGCCACACTTAATGACTTTAGCGCGTCGCTTGCACCTGGACAACACCTGAACGCATACCAGCCACGCCCCCTGGCTTTGTTCACCCACGCCGCCTCCTGTTCTGACCTTCATCACTGGATGTTTAGCACACACTCACTGGTGACATGCAAAGTTGGAACGTGCCTGGTGTTTGGCCTGTGGTCTGCAGCAGACAATGTCCTGCCATGTCCACCCAAAGACTATGTACTCATACCCACCTATCCCTATACTTTTGGGCAGCAATTAATTTGAAGTTTAACACGTGTGTGTGTCTTTGTGATTATTACATAATGGCAAAGACAATGTCAATAGCAGACGCAGCAAACCGAGGGGGATTTTGGTGGCTCAGGTTGAGCAAGAGACTGAGCCGGATTTCAAGGACTCGCAAATGCTAACAGGTGATGACAAACACACACACACAGTCCGACAAAGAGACAGCCTGCTGGCAGGGACATAAACAAAATAATAACAAAACGCAGTCAGCAGCTTGGAGAGCCAAAGAGCTCGGGAGTCACAGCACAGAAAAGAGAAACCGCGCAGGCGCCCAGCGGCCACTTCGAATTTCGAACTCCACAGGCTGGCTTAAAAGCATGTCCTGGCCGAGTGAGCAGCTCAGTCTAGTGCTGAATACATCGAGGCCAGGACACGCGACCCGTGATAGCGTCAAATCAACCAAAAACCAAAAAACCCAAGTGCCAAGAGCCGTGTGAAGAGGCAATAATCAACTATCTAACTAACTAACTGCCTCCAGAAACTGTGCGATTTAAACTAAGACCAAAAATACAAGGTAGCAGATCGAGCCTGTGTTCAACTGTGTGCTTTGCGAGTGATTGTAGAGTGCGTGCTGTGTTGGTATTTGTGATGTTAGCCAACTTCCGGTGGTAGAAGCCGAAACGTCAAACTTTTTTGCTAGCAGACAGCAAGGCGTCGAAACGGGGATTGGGATATGAACATCATCGTATCTAATATATTATTTACTTGTGGTTTAAATACACTGGACCAACTTATTTTTTGAAGCTTTGGAGCGAAATTAGTTTCATAAGTCACATATACTTATATATCTAGCAGTATTTGATGTTCTTTATTTTAAGTATCTCTAAAAATGGTAAAGACTCAGATTATGAGCTTATGAAATAAAACTAAAATATTTTATTTGAGCAATAATGCTGTGGATTTCAAAGCTCTTAACAACCAGCAGCTGCCAATTATACAGAAATTATTCAACTGGATTTTCCAAATGATAAACCTTTTTTAGATTTTTTAAAAAGTAAAAAAAAGAACAGCGTAAATGAGATAATCTGAATAAACTATTTTATCGCATAGTTATACCCGTTACTCGTAGAGTAAAAGGGTATATTGTATTCGTGCAAAAGTATGTAACAGGTAGAAGGAAGCGTTTCCGACCCTATAAAGTATATATATTCTTGATCAGGGTCACTAGCCGAGTCGATATAGCCATGTCCGTCTGTCCGTCTGTCCGTCTGTCCGTCTGTCCGTCTGTCCGTCTGTCTGTCTGTCCGTATGAACGCTGAGATCTCGGAAACTATAAAAGCTAGAAGATTGGCATTTTGCATGCAGATTCTAGGAGTTCCTACGCAGCGCAAGTTTGTTTCAAAAAGGTGCCACGCCCCCTTTAACGCCCACAATCGCTTATATACGATTTTAAAAATTTAAATATTTCGGAAAAGTAAAAATGCAGTTTTATTGTGTTTATCAATACCTATCGAAATGTAGAAGAAATTTTTCAAATCGCACCATTCGTTAAAAAGTTATGCGTGATCAAAGTTTCTATCTCCATCTCCCTCGCACTCCCTTTACCTGAGTAACGGGTATCTGATAGTTGGGGCACCCGACTATAGCGTTCTCTCTTGTTTTTAGCATCTAATCAGTAAGTTTTTGAAAAGTTCAAGGGATTTCACGACCATCCTGGATAAAGTACTTCGCGTGGCCCACTCATTTCCGTCAGCTGCATGTATGCGGGTATGTGTGTGTGTGTTTGAGTGTGCATAATGTGTGTGTAAGAATCTGCTCATTTCCGCTCGCCTGCCAAAACCAGGTGAAAGCTAGCTCGTAAAGCTCACGGTGAAAATCCATTTGCAGTGCATCAGTGCCCGGGAAAAACCTTTAAGCAAACAGCAAGCGAAGTGAATTAACCATAAACAAAACCCCCAAAAGAAAACCAAAGCAAGGCAAAAACGAAATTTAAACGTCTCTGAATATTAATCAGAACGTGAAACGTGAACAGGATCAAGTCCTAGACAACTTATCACCGAGGATTTACGCAGACAGACTCAGGACTCGAATGCGAGTGTGGAGCAAAAGGCGGCGCTAATCAACGGCCAAAGCAGACGACATCCTTCCCGACAGGACACGCCCACCTCCCCAAACAAAAAAAATAAATACACAAGGAGCTGGAGCAGAAGCCGCCTCATTTGGCCACTGCGGATTATGTTAATTAGGTAATTTTTGCTTTGATTACTCGTACCTTGGGGGCTCTGCAATTTTGTTTGCTTTTCGCCCGCTTGACGAGCACAGTGCTCAATTCGACACCCAACCACCACCAACCCACTGTCCAGCTTACATATTTATGAAATTTTCATGCAAATCGAGCTAATTCATTCACATTTCTCCCCGGCCACTCAGCTGGCAGCCGCTGCTCAGTTTTTAATTCGCTGCCTTAATTGCAAGAACATTTTTTTGTCGCCCGTCTGATTTGTAGTTAAAAACTCATAATTAACAAGCAGTGGCGAAGATTGAAAAACTTTTTCACTCATTTTCCACTTTTGGGGACCGTCCTCGAACTCACAAAAAAAAACGACAGCGCCTATATTTATTTAGGAATGTTAATTAACAATATACAAATTTCAAATTATGTACGCTCAGGCGGAAGATATAATTACCACTTTGCAAATCGATTTAAAGCCAACAAATATAAATATACAAATTAAATCTAATAAAATTCCATAGTATTTTAGTGCTGTTAATGGAATCGGAATTAATCATTGGGGCGATAATTTATTTAACAGCTGACATTTCATGGTGAAATTATTACGGCCTGTATAAATTTGTTCACAATTAGATTTAATTTAGAAAATAAAACAATTTGCAACCACAATACTATCAAATATTACTCAAAACTAACTGAGACTGTTTGCAGTCAAATTATTGCGACCTGTACGCCGAACCAATTGCACATTTCTATAAATTGAGGCCTAAACTCATGGAGGAGAATGCAAATTTTGGCCAAAAGTCCAAGGCTCAAGGGAGGTCAGAGGTCAGGGGTTTAGCCAGCACAAAGCCGAACAAACTGGCAAACTGGTGAATAGTAATAGAAACAAAAACAGAAACTCCCAGTTGCCGGCAGGCATTCGAAACTTTACGTCCAATTCCTCTACCGATCCCCATCGATAATTAAATTGTGAAATTGTGAGCTTTGAATTGACTGCGGCAACTTGGAAAATCTGGCTCAAGTTTCAGCCACAATCTCCTCACCTACAATTCAGTTGAGGGTTCAAGCTGGGAGCTTTATGATTTTAATTTTCAATTTAATTTGATTGATTTTTGCTTTGTTTGGGCGCCGGCATATGAAATTCATACGTCTGAATTATGCATGCAAAGCTGCTCGCAATAGTATTATGAAATTCCTGTGGGCAATTTATTTATTAACGAGTGTATTGCGCACAAGCGGGTATATTATGTGCGAATACAAAAGTCTACACACAATATATAAGCGACAAAGAAAGTATATTTATGTTCTGGTAAAACGTCAAGCGCAAATTAAGCAAACTCTAATTCGACTTTTATCTGCCACGGCAATAAAACTTTTGGTATCCGCACCGAAGAATCTTTACCTGTACCTCGAAAAGCCATAAAGTCCAAGTTCCTGGCAATTAATGCAGCCACAACGTCTAATTAGATGGCAGCAAAAGTGCCGCCAGTTCAACCCAGATAACACACGCACCCCATCCCCATGGGACGGTACAGGTAGCCCTCAGTAAGGGGGATGATGATTTGGGGAGGTCGCCCCAATTATGTGTGCCAGGGTGTGGCGCAAGTGCCTCTTGTGCGGTTAAGATGCTGGCACCATGGCGTCGTAACCTGATATCGCATCAAAACGCGCTCAACTTAATTTACTTTGACTTTCAATCAAGTCAGGACTCAGAATTTTCTCCATTGACAGCACAATTATTATTTATTTAATTAGTTGCTGAAAAAAAAAGTTGACATTTTGCCTTCGGAAATTTATAAAATTTTATTAAGTGTTTGCATTGCAAGCTTTACTCGTTTTGCCAAAACATATGATTGCAAAGTACTGTTTATTACGAATTTTATTTACGTCATTCAATTATCAAAAGCTGTAGGAGCTTAACAATTTCTGAGGCAAGTTATTGATGCAATTTGTAAAATAATCAAATGAAAAAAATGGAGAAAATAGAGCAAATTAACTTCAGTTAAGTCTAAACATGAAAATGAAACATTGTTTCGATTAATATCAACAAATGGTTTAACACATAAACTGTATCCCTTAATTAAAAATATATACAAGCCCTAATTTAGTTAAATACTGTTAATAATGTTTATTTTAATATGTCTAATTTTTAAATGGAGATTACCAATTAAGTGTAAATTAAAACTGTGTATGAATAAACTCGGCGAAATGATTAGTTCCCACAACCAAATGCCAGTCGCAACCACTGTGCGTATGAGTGATGCGGGTGGCAACCACAAGCCGTTCCAGATGGACCAGGTTCGGCAGCACACAGACCGAATGGCAGCATTGTTTGCGGCCAGCTCCGGCACTTGCAATCACGTGCCCCGTCTCGTGGCAATCACAGTTGTTAGCTGCAACCCGGGGGGAAGCTCAGGAAAAGTGGGTCCGTATTCCCACCCATCCATGTGCTGCGGCGGCGGCGAATAATCAAATATTTTCGTGACTACAAAGGACCCCAGCGCCTGGATAGCAAGACAGGCGACTGAAACTTAAAGCCAGTGAAAGTAAATCCGATTTAGAACTGGAAAACGGCAGCAGCCGCAGCGGAAGGGAAATGCCGAGGAAGGCCCCAGACAATTTGCATATTTATGAAGAAGAACGGCCTTTGATAAAGCTGCAAGACGGAGCTGGCGGTCGCTTTAAGCTGATTCAAATTGAAAAACGCAGACAGCAAAGGCAAAAGATACAAATGTAAATGGCTGTGAGTCCCGGGTTGGGGTTAGCAACAATAATCTGCGCTGATTTACGATTTACAGGCGCGAAATAGACAACGAAATTCTGGCGTGGGGAGCCGGCAGACAATTTGCGAGCGCAATTTGCAGTTGATGGGCGACACACGCCTCACTCCCGCCCACAGTAAAATGGCAGGAAACCAACCCCCCAATGGGCTAAATTGTTTAACATTTTTGCGAACGCGAAAAAGCGAAAAATATTACACACTGATTTTGATCATTTCGCTTTTCTCTTAAAATAAACGGCTGCCGGAAATGGAAAAGTGAGAGCTTTCTATCCATGGTAAATATTTCACGCTGAGTTTGCACAAATTCAGCGCAATTTGAAGCAATCGAAAACAAATGAAGCATAAGAAATTTTCTATTTGAATTTTGAAATGTATTGGACAGGTTTCAATATAAAAATTTCACTTTCTAAACCATTTAAAATTTTTTTTTTAAATAATTACCTTATAAAATGTACTGCAAGTGAAATACAAATCTTTTAAATCAAATGACAGCTTTGATTATCTAGTACAATCAAAATATCGATTAGAGTTGAGCAGCTAATGACTGGGATCAAAAAGTTTTCCTAAAAGTTCATAAAATAATTACGTCATTTACATAATTTCCCATTGAAATGTCAGTCACATTTGCACTCCACTGATTGCAATGGGAAAAGTTGTCTGCGTTTGCAAATATTTATAATTAGTCAAATGCTTACAAATCTCCAAGTCCCCAACCAGTTCACCTCAATCTGTCTATGTGAAGAACTCATTTCGCAATCACTCCTGATACGAAGCAAATTTGCGTTTTGTTCAAGTTGTGCGGTAAAAGCTTTCAGCTTTCCCACTTGACATGTTCCCAGAACTGTGTCAACATAGTTTTTCAATAATGCTTCTTACTGTGTGCATAAATGCGTACGTATTTAGTGCAAACATGGGTAAGCGTTGGTATATGAGGTTGATATTACCAAAAACCAACTTCCGCACATTGCCTTGCACTTAGGCAAACACACTCCGATGCACACACAGATATTTGCCTTAAGCAAAATGACTTTTAACAATGCAAATGGAGCACTCAAATATATAGGCTACATATATTTAGCAGAGATGTGCTGACTTAAATCAGGTGCGTAGTTTTAAGTCTAATGGGATGCAATAAGAGCTTTATGGTTAAAAGGAAATAGTGAAATAAAGAAAACAAATATTAGGAATATGTTAACAACAGTACACATCGATATATAGCATTTGGCAAACATTTACTTTACCCCATTGTCGACGCTCCTGTGTATGAAACACTTGGAAATCTCACCTTAATGCCTAATCCTCCACATTAAAGTGTTGTGCCGGCAAAGTGATTTGTTGTATACAGAGCGGCCGCATGCTGGGCCACCCAGAAAACCCCCTTAAGACCCCTCTGGATCACCATTATTCCCCTTCATCAGCAGCGCACAATGGGAATGAGGAACGAGCACGAGAGCATTGCAAATAATCTTTGCAGTAAATACGCAACAAGAATGGAGGAAAAAAACCCCCGGCTGGGGATCATTATTTGCCCAAGTGGGAAACAAAACGTTGGCAAAAAGTCCTGCGAACCAAATGTCGCACATGACTGCGGCAACTGGGTGTGTGCGTGTGTTTGAATGTGTAATTTAAGCATTAGAGACGCGTAAAACCTTAACTTGGCGCACACGCACGCAGAGTCATGAAAATTGAATAAATTATGCGTGTCATCACATGCAGAGAATGGGCGCAAAATAGAAAAAGGAAAATGGGGAGGGATATCGGGATTTTCCTAGATAAATCGCAATTTGTGTGCGACGACGGCATTTAATTAAGCATTTTGTATTCATCGGAAATGTCATAAAAATGACGACAAGCTGATGGCATCCAGGTTGGATGGATTGGATTTTACCGAGGGGCTGCAAATGTTGCATGTTGCAACGGCGGCTGCAATGCGGTATGGATTTGGTAAAGAATAATTATCGAGCATCCGTATAGTTTTGCCTTTTGTATTTGTTCGCTCTCAATTTATCTACTATGCCTTTGGGCACCCTTTAAACGCAAAGTCACGTATCTGAGCGACAAACCAGAAAGAGAAATAGTGAAAATATGCAAAGTAGTTGAGCGTTTCGAGCTTCTCGAGCGAATCGGATTTCAAGGTCTCAGCTTCCTTAAAAAATGTATGAAAATCGAGCTTCGGATATCCCGTATTGCCTTTGAAGCTCGTTCTCCGCAGGAAAACCTTTCAGGTATATTTTATTCGTACACCACTGAAAATAAAAACTGTCAAAATTGAGGACAATCAGTAATATGAGTTTGATTGGCACTTTTAATTTACTTTTTAAACTACAAAAATATATGATTCAATATATTTTTTATTTATAATATCTTTTTTTCCTCTGTTAGTAATTGCTCGATTTGGTATAAGCTTTTTATAGTATTTTGAGGTTAAAAAAATAAAAACAATATACTTATTTTAACAATACGTATTGTTTGGTAACATTAAACTGATTTCTTGTGAGTATTCTTGATGCAACAAATATTTTTTTTTTTTGGTGCAACTACATATGTGTTGATGCCCTTTGTTGAGTGCGATTCTAACGAATGTTAATCCTTGCTAGGAAGCGGAAAACAAAAACTATAAGCACTTGGGCGACAAAGTTTTGGGTGGCAAACATATCCTGCTTGCGTATGCACATGTATGAGTGGGTCGTGTAAAGTTATCCTTGAAAATATTTAGCAGCCCCGCAACTGCGTTACGTATACGCACAGTTAACCTGGCATGATCACAGCTCAGGACACCCGGGGGCGCCACCTACAAGTCACCAGGCACCTATTTCTCCTGTTTGTATGGGTGTAGAAAACTTTTTTAGACAGCAAACACTTTCACATCGATTTTCCTGGCCTTTTTTTGCGCTTGCCTTTGCGGTGGCTGCTATCTGCCAGCTGCCTCAGTGCTGTTTGTTTTTATTTT
Organism: Drosophila fuyamai; assembly: GCA_018153365.1. Lineage (NCBI taxonomy): Eukaryota > Metazoa > Arthropoda > Insecta > Diptera > Drosophilidae > Drosophila > Drosophila fuyamai. The sequence goes on along the minus strand of JAECXW010000116.1, from coordinate 3,758,577 downwards.
CACACTCTGGCTTTGGCTTTTAGTGCTTCGCACAGTTGCTCACGAACGCACACACCGTGACAGACCCGGCATCATCATTTCGTATTCAACGTGGCATTAAGGTCAGGATATCTGGGATTTATAAGTTTTGTTAGCAGCTCCTCGAAGGCCGCCGGCACGCGTTTATTTATGCAGGTCAAAGGAAATTCCAAAAGGCACATATATGAGCGGGAATTGCACTTTGCCACATCGTATAGTTAATGGCATCTCCTGAACCTCTCACTCATAACTAAAATAAAATTAAACGCCTGATTATCAAATAAAGTTAAGGTATGCCGGCAACTTTCGGCGTACTCTGCATAATTTCTTTCACATTTTTGTGAGTGCCTTTTCTTTAAACTGTTTCCTCTCCATTGTTGGACAACAAAAGTTTCGTGCCACGCCCACTTGCCTGCCCCTCACTCGCCTGCACTTTCGACACTTTTATGCCTCACGGTCAAATTGTTATGGCTTATAATGAATGCCGAGCTCGAGAAAGGCGCACAATAAATGTTGAAAATAAAATATGCGAACTGCAGTACGGCAAGTGGGCGTTGGGAAACGCAAGCAGCATAACAAATTAAAAACTTTTCCCCGTGTTTTTTTTTCTCATTTTTTCCTTTTCTCGACTGCCAGCAAAATGTTTTGCTATTAAAATATGAAAAATGGCTTAATAATTCAGGCAGGCCGGAGGCATTTTAAAACGGCAACAAAGCAATTCAGAAGCTCCGAAAGCTGTTGGATGGATTCGATTTTCTGCTTATCAAATAACAGAAATTACCCTTTAAGCTTAAACTTAATAACATAATCTATTAAAAATTAAAAAATTTAAGTCGTTGTCTTAAAATTTTGGCAAGTGAAATAAAGTAGTATACAAAATTATGTTTTCATTCAAAAACGATTAAATCTTATTTTATAGTATTAAAATAGTACGTTTTTGTATGTATACTATAGATATTTTACAAAGCAGGGAATTTATAGCGCGGCCTTCTAAAGCTTTCAAGGCCTACTATTATAATTAATTTATAATTTCCCGCCAAACTCATTTAAAGAATTTTGTGGTGACTGAAGGGGCCTCATTCGAAACACATTAGACATATTTCGTATGCTAATTCACTAATTGCCAGTCTAATCATCGGCGCACAACGGGAATTACCAGCATATATCAAGCGGCTCAAGTGCTCCGAACGGGTCGAGTGAACCCTTGCAGGCCGCGTTGCGTGCTCAACTTGTGATTTCCGCCACATTAATTTCAATTTCACAAAAAGACGCCCCCGGAAGACCGAGCCCTGTTTAGAGGAAATACCAAAGCCAGGCCAGTTTGCGACACGGAGCATTTGGTAAATGCCTTAATGGCCTAATTTTTGTTTTCCAGCGCAAAGACAAAACGGGCGAAGAGTCGTCTCCCACTCGCACAACAAAAAAAAATATACGACAGTTATGCGTGTAATATTTTTCCTTTTGCCAGGACCCGAAAAGCGGGGAGCAGGGTGGAGATGGCAAATTATCATTGAAGTTGAGCAGAGAGAACAACAATCGTTAAGGGTTCGTGCCGGGGTTCGTCCTGCCTTGTGGCCCATGAAATGATGTCGTAAAAATTTAAAGTTTGCCGTCTGCCTTTTGTTGGTGAAACCCCGAAGCAGACAGCCCCAGAGCTTTGCCATAATTTGATACTCGAAAAATTGAGCGTAATGTGCGTTAATGTAAATGGCGCGTATTACTGACAAGTGCCTCGCCTGATAAATTACCCGCCCCGCAGATTTATGCGCAGACACATGCGCTAATTGTCAAAGCAGTTTCCGGTTTAGTTCCTCTCCTACATCCACTTCCCCATTCCAAAACCCATATCAATGGCAGAACTTGTTAGTCGGACAAATAAGGCGCACCGAGCACTGAGCTCTGCCAGCCAATCTGTCATGGGATCAAACCAGCACCCGCCAGCCATGAAAATTAAAAGACACAAAATGCCAAAAGTTGACGACACAGCCGGCAGGAGAATGAGCAAACAAGCGCCGTTGACAACCACAATCAAAATAGCAGACGAAATTTGCAGATGGGGATTAAGTTATGTCGAGAGGCGAGGACAAACAGAAATCTTCTTTGAATTGTGCTCTATTTTTGGCACTCTCAGTCGCCAAAGTTATACTGACAAATATCTATCTAGTTTTAACACAAGTACGAGCAGGATACATTTAACTGATGGGAAATGATTGAAGACAGTCTTTAAAACTGTAGTTTCTCTTGCCGTTTTTAATGTCTGGCTGAGATCAAATTATATATAACTATTTTAGTTAAACGTTCTTCTTTTCTACACCAAATATATTTCTTACTTAAGTAAGGTAGAACAGATTTATTTCATAAGCTGCAAACAATAAATAGAAAGAATTGAAGAATAGAACAGAACAATGGCTCGGGGCCAAATCAACGACGACGACACCCAATCTGAGTACATTTTTGGTGCATTTCTCTTTTTTAGTTTTATTTTTGGCGTTTCCTTTGAAATACGAAACCACTTGAAAGGACGGAAGGAAAAACGCATCACCAGCGGCAGCCAAGCCAAGTTATTGATTTTGCACTAGTCACAGATTTATTTTCACGATTCTCTTTGACCCGCTGAGCAAAGAACTTAAAGGGCACCGGCTTTAAGGGCCCAGAAATGCGGAGAACAAACTCGGTGACACCACACTCGAGGCGAAGGAGGAGAGGCTGCCAAAAGTCTTGAGTTGTGTCCTGGCCAGAAGAATTTCGTCTAGCTGGATGCTCAGACATGTGGGGGCGTGTTTACGAGTATCTGTGTGAACATAATCTGGCTATCACACAGACACGTATCTCAGATTTAATGGTCAAGCAAAGGCAATTTGGCAAATTATTAGAAAATCATTGTGTCACTTGATGTGCCGCACAAGGAAATATGAGTGCCAGTGGCTCCGAAGCAGGTCCACTTCAGTATCTGTCAGCTACACAATTTGCTGCGGCTGTTGACCCAAATGGAATTGGTTTTCGTATTACTTTGAGGGCACAGCCCATATTACTATATTAACCACGAGTCATATTTTAGCTCAAGAGCTAGACAAAATGAGCCAGGATGATGGGAAGACTTCCAGCAATTGAACGGTGGCGAAAGGGACTTTGGAGTGGGGGTCAACAATTTATGCGCAGTTATTGAAAAAGTTTTTCAATTTCGTAAAAAGCTTTGCCAGAACAAAACTAAACCACGACAAAAGGGGTTAAAATATGAGGAAGATAATAAAAATGAGTGCACCCATGCCACTCCAATAAGAATCCAAACATCAGCGTCCCTTTTATTTATCAAAAAATTATTTGCCGCATTCAAGGTCCCAGGCAAGATAAGCTGCTGGGAGCAAAACCGAAATTGGGCTACCAAAATAAAGCCCAAGACGAAGTCAAGCACACAAACACCCAAAAACCCGAAAAATATACACAAAAAATAGAATGAAACGGAACAAAAAGCGACCAAATAAACATACACAAGAGGCCCAGCTCTGTTGCGGCGTCCCTGAGCCTTCAGCGATTTTTCACAACGCAATTTAACAAATAAAAGCAGAAGGAAAACTACAAAAAGGAATAAATAAAAAGAAAAACAAAAACTTGCCTGAAAAGACGCTCACAAATAAAACAATAAAAGCCGCACACACTCACCCACTGACAAGAAGAACAACAACAAGTTTATTACAGATTTTACTTATGTGTTTTTGGTTGCTTGGGTGGGCAGTGGGTGGGCAGTGGGTGGGGTTCCAGGGGCATTCCCCGAGTGGTTGGACCCGTTTTACCGCAGGGCATTAATAAGGAGCACAACATGGCGGCGAAAAGCGAGTGGAAGTCAATGACATGTGCTCCCAAGAAATCTCCCGCTGATGGAAATGACAAATCTCGTTGATATCGTGTGGGCCTCGTGTATTTTCAAGCAATCACGAAGCTGTGATAGTACAAGGTCTCACTTACGAACGTCCTTGATTTGCCGTCAAGGGAATGTTAGGCTTTAAAAAAAAGTTGTAGTGCTTTTGAATGTAAGATTAAATTACAACTTAAAATAATGATATATCGACCGTCTGAAAGACTCAGTTCACTTCACATTTGTATTAATCTTTTTCAGTAGTGTATTTATAACAGAAAATTAAAATTGGCAATCTTGTAATTGCAAGTTATCTGCTGGCTAGACGCATCAGAAACAACTTTAATTTTTACTTGTTCTCTTCAATTGGATTCGATTCCCTTCCCTTACTGAATAAAAGTTCCGAAAAAAAACACTATTAAACTTTTTTGCGAAACAAGAAAAGAAACCAATTTTGGGGCGGACTCTAAACACCTCACAGTGGGCCTACACTAAATCTATACTCTGCACCTCAACAGTTTGCTCAGTTTTTCGTTTTCGATAAGGTTTTCTTCTTCCACCCACTTTGTCTGCCAATATTTCAGTCAGTCGGGCCGACGAACTGATGCTGCTGCCAAATTGCCAGCTCGTTCAGTCTGACAGTCGAAAGCCAGAAATAAACTTTAATTTGAAAACTTTTATGCGCAGCAAATAAAAGCAAATCGATGGCTGAAAATCGACCAAGTGCCGTGGCAAATTGTTCGCCAAGTGTTGGACATTTTGCTTAAAGATGCCATACCAAAAGCAGTTTAAGTCCCACATGCATATCCACGTGCCCGCACGTGCCTGACATTGACACAGATGCTAGGTTGCAGGGTTTTTGCAAGATAGCTGATTCGAGAATTTCCCGGTTGTACACTTAAAACCAAACCTACTTAATAGTTTTCATAAGGCATTGTGTGAATTTGTCACTTTTTATTTGAGCTATTAACTGAATCACTCAAATCTAGTAGACTATAAACATAACACTGAGCTTTTCTATTTAAATAAAATCATCAAGGAATAAAATAATATAAAATAAAAACTCAGAATATTTACACCATAAAGTAAATTTGACTAAAAGGCAATGATGAATAATGACCCGAATTTCTTAAATTTTTTTAAGTGAAGTTGCCAAAACTCAAGACTATTTTTTATAGTGTCCACCGCACCAGCATCGAAAGCATGTCGCTCGCACAAGGCGAACTCTATGAAGCCAAGGGTAAAGCGGAAGTTTATTAAAACTACAGCAAACAAAAGGTCGCAAAGGGATAGGATGAGAAAAAATAGAGGGTAAATGCATTGAAAAAAGCGCTGGAAGTGCTCTTAAACAATAAACATGCCGTTCGTGCTGAGTAGAGAAGATCCGGGCACAAAAGACACCGCTCCGGCCAGCAGTAACATTTCCATACAAGTAAAGCACAGAGCGCGATAGAGGAGTAAATGCAGCGCATTACGTATACGCCAGCGTGTCTGGAAAAGTGCAACCAGCCGCGACGGGCATAGATACAATTTTCTGTGTGTGTTTTGTTGCACCATTGAGCGCAGCACTGAAGCAAAAAGCAGCTGCAATAGCAAAAAAGCACCAACTCAAGCACTCAATGAAATGCAATGGAGCAATGGCACGGGAGGGCAGCCATGTCCTTGCTGTCCTGGCCCCGTCAACTGCATTTGCATCCGTTGATAAAGTCATGTTGGGTTCGGAGATTCGGATTCGGGTTCGTGGCATCTAAATACGTTTAAAATAAATCACAGACGTATGCTGCAGTTGGGGGAAAGGGCGGCAATGCGAAATCCAATTCCAGCTTTTGCAGCGAGTGCGCCTGGGATTTTATTTAAGCAGTTCGCTTTTTATGTCCTTCTTGTGGGTATACAAATATTGATCAGATGTTCAAAACTCAGTACATGTTAAGAATAAACTTAAAAAACTATTAAAATACTATTAAAAAACTCGTAACTCATGTCAATGAGAAATTAAGGCTTTTCTCTTTATTTTCTTGACTAAAACATTAAAGGTACCACGTTAGGAGCTTCCCATCATAATATTGTTTATTACAGAAAACTTGTCAAAACTATCTTATGAAATTATTAAATGTTCATATTTTGAATAAAAGGGAATAAAGGACTAAGCTCTTGAAAGTTTCTTTACTATCTAGTTTACTCGCTGCATTTTTTGCCTTTACCAAAGTTTTGCTTCTGCTTTGTGCTCTCCTGCACTTGCATTCTTGAATAATGTACTGCAAGTTATTTGCTTTGTGCAGAGCATTTGATTAACTAACAAAAGTATGCACTAATATAAAGGAAACAAAGGGGATGAGGTCTGTCATATAAATATGCAATAAACTTTCTGACAAATTTTTATAAGCAACCCTCGCTAATGTCTGATGATAAAATACAGCTCAGAAGTACGAGAAAAATATGGCACAGCAATTTGCAAATTATTTTCAAGCTGGCATAAAATAAACTGACAGGCATCTTTGGAACCCCCTCCCCCAAATAAAGAACACCACCACCCCCCCGGGGAAATGGTGGGATGCTTCAAACTTGTCCCCGCAAAACAGACAGCTCACGTTGTTGCTGCTGTTGATGCTTCCCCTATTTGTTGTTGGTTTTTGAAATCGACTTTCATGTCAATTGACTTGCGTACATCTGCCTGTCTGAATATCTGACTGAATAGGAAGTCTGGGGTGTTACGTATTCGGGGGTGGAGTGGGTGGTTGAATGTCGCCAAACTTATGGCCCAAATTTTACTGTTATGTAAGCAAACGGCAGCAGATGAAATGAAACGCCTTCTTCTTGATGATATTTGTCAATAAATTTAACGTAAACCAGCCAGAGCCCTTCCCTGTATTTGTATTTGTACATAGCTACGAGTCGTTGTATGTGGTTCAACATTTTTGTGTGTAATGGCAGGGAAACCATCAACAAATAAAGCATATAAATTCGTACATTATTAAATTGGGATGTAGGTAAGGTTGTTAAATACCAGAAAACCACATATTTTTTTAACTTAGCATCTATCATTTATCTATCATTTAAATGTTATAAACCATAAATAATACATTCATTTATACCACCCACAAAATCCTGATGATAAATTTAAATTTTTAAACTTATCTTATTTTTTGGTAGGGTAAAACATTTTGATTTGTGTTTTTAAATTTCTTAAAAGAATAACTTCTATATAAATCTAAAATTAACTTAACAAATGTCCTGCATTTACTTAATAAATATTGACACTTATCCAAAAACCATTAGCTGTTTTAGATTCCATGTTATGATAAGCACTTATAAACTTTTTATTGGTAATTTTCCATTTTCCACTGAAACCATCCACCAATGCTCTGCAATCTTCCGAAACAGGTTAATATACCTCGCTGTTTGGTTATCAAAATGCCATGCTCGACTTTAAGTAGACATTGACAAATTAATTTGCCAGAATTGGGTTGTCCGAGAGCGAAAAAAGAAAGCCGAAATACACTTGGGAGGGAAGGCAAGAAAGCATACATTCGAGCGTCATTAGGCCGGCAATGAGTAAATCAAATTTGCGTCGTTTTGGGGCCAGCTGCTGTGGGTTGTCAGTTGACAGTTGGGTTGCTCAGTGGCCTTCCTGTCGCTTGTCTACGGCGGAAATGAAATGACCCAGTTAAATGATTTATGGCAAACACACACACACAGACCCACACGGCGGTTGGCTGGGGTTTATTATCGGGGCTTAGTGGCAAACGGCTGACAGAATTGGCGAATATCCCATCCAGCTTGTATCCTTAAAACCGTGGCGTGTTGAAATTATAATTTCATTAGCTGCAATCAACATAAAAATAACACTGAAGGCAACTGCCAAAGCGCTCTGAAGTCGTAAAGCCAAAGTAGAAATTAAAATGCGATGAAAGGAAAGCAGGGGGAAGATATTTAAAAGCAAGTTTTACCTTTGCCACCTTTTGCATTCACACAACAACAACCAAAGCCCACGAACAAGAGCGTAATTACAAGCAATTTTTTTACGTTTTATTACAGATTTTAAGCACGCGACGACAACGACGCCAGGGGAGCACTTGGCATTGTAATGTGACAACAGTTGGCTAAAAACAACAGGACCAAAACATCGGCATCAGGAGTAGGAGGAATGCTCGCTTTTTAATTGACATTTGCTCGAGTTGAGCTGCGTTTTGTTTAACAGCAATTAGCATCACGAAAATAGCAGAAAGAACACACAAAAAAAAACAAAACCAAACACAAAGGAGCGCAATTAAAATTGTAAAACAATTGCAGGACGTTGAATTGAAAAAGGGGGAACAATAACAGACGACCCGGAATAGAATGATCAAGTTGATTTAATTAAAAATTCAGCATCTGTGTGCAATGGAATTCGAGCACGCAGCTTGAGCAATGGCCGCCGGACCGGAAACGCAGCCATTGCCCTCGGGCAGCATCCGCCTCTGACTGCCGCCGACACTTGTCACATGTTTGGCCAAAAAGGCGCGCACGTGACGCCCCACCGAAGCCGATGAGCGAACGGATGAACGAGGAAATGAATGAGCCAGCAGCCATATTCAAAATTGAACGTTAAACGTTCGCACGTACCGAGCATAAATTCCAAGTGAAATAAAAGCCAGAAAAAAAACACCGCCGTAGACCTTCCAATTTAAACCAGGAAAATAGAAGAGAGCGAAAAGTGGGGCGCAAAATGGTGAAAATCGTGAGCGAACGCTGTGATCTAGGCCTGGCCCTTTTCCTGGCCTGGACATGGCTAACAAGGCTGGTGGTTGCGGCCCAACTGGCCGAAATCCCCACCCCATCCCGCCTGGCCGCCGAGAGGGAGGAGCAGCAGTTATCCCTACAGGATGTCGGTGGCCTCAGCTACCAAAGCATCCACCGAATGCTGAGGGACGAAAACGAACCGGCCAGCTTTCGGGGGGAGCTACGTTACCAACAGAAACGCCACAAAAGGGAGCTGGAGCTAAATGCTCCGGCGAATAAGCTGAACCTCACCCACCGCGACTTGAGGACATTCAACAGCAGTGGTGGCCAGTGGAAGGGCGACTTCCAAGTGATCACCGCCATGGATCTGAGTAGCAATCAATTGAGCAGTCTTAGTCTGGACCACTTCAACCAGCTGAAGCAGCTGGATGTGGGTAATAATTCCCTGGAGCTCATACCGCTGAGTTTAGCCGATACCAATAACTCACTTCCCCTCGTGACGCTCGATCTATCATGCAATCGATTCAGACAGATTTCCACCAGCTTCTTTGCCCAGCGTCTGCCTCAACTAAAAAATCTTAATTTGGCTCACAATCAATTGCTAAACATTTCCCGGGAATCCTTCTACAGTTTGCTTGAACTGCAAACACTAATTCTCAGTCACAACAACATCTCGGATATCGACTACGAAACCTTTCTGGCTCTCCCGAATCTGCAGCACCTGGATTTATCCTATAACCGCTTAAGTGGTTCAGCGATTCGAGCTCTGCAGGGGATTCCGGACCTCGTCAGCCTTTCCATAGCGTATAATCCGGAAGTGGGCGTTGCGATGCAGGAGTTTGTGGCATCCTGGAGCCTCAAGGAGTTGGATGCCAGCGGCACTGGGTTGTGCCAGGTTCCAGCGGCTCTGGCACAATCGGTTAGGACCCTGAAGTTGTCCGACAACTGGCTCAAGGTAAGTTATTCGAATTAGAAAACTATAAATAGGTTTTTTAATTTTTTACTTTATAATTTCAAACTGGTTATATTTAATTGTATTTTATATTCCTACCCTTTTTGGTTGTCAGTCTAATATAAAATTGAAGAATCTCTTGGTTATATGGCGAAGAGGTCTCTTAAATTAATCAAATCTTCAAATAACGAGTTCTAATTTGAAAAAATAAATGATCTGGATCTAATACTTGACAACTTCGACCTAAATTCATGGTGCACCTTAAGAATAATTAAATTTTCGCTATGAACTTTATCGACATTTAAAACCACCGAATATTAATTGTTTAATGTTTTCACGTAGGATATTAATTGTTGAATGTTTTTATTATTTATTACGTGCAAAATCCCCATATAATGACGCTTAGAAAGGTGGGTAAACTGCAAAGGGTAACTCCATGCTTTGATCGATAAATTACGGACTCGACTACCCGAGTCGTGCAAGCCAATGAACCGCAATTCAACGCATTTGCCGGCAATTAACGGCACATTCCCTACAGACACTTGCCATCTTTGTCCTTGGCTTCAGAATCAGATTCAGATCCTGTCTCCATTTCCCTGCATCCTGCAGTATCTCCATTATGGAAGCTCCCTTTGCCACAGCCGCCATTAATTAGCATCTGTTATGTGGCCTGTGCTCCGCTGCGTGCTTGAGTGCGTTTTCCGGGGTTCCCTGAATTTTCCCCGGCCCCATTTTTCCACATTTTCCACCCACCCACCAACGGAGCAACCACAGAGCAATCTCACCACGCGTATGATTTACACTTTGTTATTTTTAAATTTCGCCCCCGCCATTTTGTGCGGCTCCTTTTTGCTTCCGCTTTCGGTGCGGAAGAAGGAAGAAGAAGCAAATGAGGAAGGCTGGGAAATTTTATGTGGTGTTAATTTTAGCATTGGGAGCCATTACATAAAAACAGGAAATTTATATTATTGATTCTTTCGATCCTACAGTTTAGTTTTCTGTTGGAGGTTTCACGTTCAAAGGCACACAATTTTTTACAATTATAAAAATGGCTATGTTGATTTTAATTATTCATATTGTTATTTAAATAGATTACTTTTCCAATTAGTTATGCACAGAGAGCATGCTTTGAATTGTGTTTTTTGGATGGCTAGGGTAATGCAAATTATTTATTTGTACTAAAAGAAAAAGTTATCTACTATATATGCGACTAACTTTAGAAAATATTAAAAAAAAACTAATATATCAACATTGTTCTTTTAATTTACATTCTATGACATTTTCAAAAAAACCCCCGTTATTAGGTAATATAAATGAAGTAGGATATTATAGCTAATAATCTCCAATGAATAATCCAATTTAGAATAAGAACAAGTCTAGAAAAGTATTTTCCTTGAGTGGCAGTTGCAGGCATTGTTAAGCTGTTAGTCCGGCTAAGAGGACACGCCACTCAAGTCCAGTTAAGAACGTAATTAAGACACAATGTGGCCACACAATGGAAAAGCAAAGTGCACTTCTCACTTTTCAACAAATGCGAGTGGAAAACAAAGGAAAATAATAGAATGGGCGCTCAAGTCTTAATAAGAAAGCAAAAGCAATAAGAATAAGGAGGAGGAGGGCACCGGACAGCAAAAATATAGAATAGGGGAGCCACAAGGCCTGTGCGAGCTTGATTGACATAAGCAGCAACACGAGCTGCAGATTAGCCTTCCTCCTCAAATTGCCAACACTTATAGGACACACAAAAAGCAGCAGCAAATAGATTTATAAGGGGCACAAAAATAGACAATCCCGGTTGCATTATGGGCACAAAGCGCCGCAGGTCCGCAGGCTTCGTTTCGCCCAGGTATTATCCTTAAACGGCTTCAAGTGTAGACAAACAAATGCGGCGCATAAATTGAGGCTGCCGCCTTTGTCGCTATGTCGATTATGGCGGAAGCCATAAAAGGTGCAAAAATACCGCTTCGTAAGCTGTTTAGGGCCAGAGACAAAGGCTCCCAACCAGGAGCAGGAGCCAAAGCCTCATCCCGGGCCTGGGCATTAATAAAATAAGGATAATTGGCATAAGCATAATCACGTTTAAGCCAACAGCCAACGTGCAGCTGAGACGGCTGAGACAGGACCGGGAATTAGAAGTACACTTGAAAGAACCTATTTTTATTCGTCTTTTTTTAAGGGGCTTTCTTTGATTTATAGAATTAGCATTAATTAAAGAAAATATGATTTCTATTTAAGCTAAAGTAAATTTGAAAAAAATTCCCCAAGAAGGCTTGTATTTAAATTTAAAGTAGAGACTTATTGCCAATTTATTCTATTCTATATTTGTATTATCAAATAACAATTTGTTTTGCATTTAACATAATATTTTTTCACTATCGTTACAAAAAATCTTCATTATACAAAAAACAAAAACCTTTGGAACATTCCAAGCACTTTTTGCATTAAAAAATGGGGGACTTTTTTAAGACAGATTATTTATTAAGGGTGTGTTATTTATTTGTTTTATTTTAAAGATTTTATTTTATGTGGTTATTTCTCTCAATGTTTTTTTTTTGGTGTACTAGCCAACTATCTGTGCAGTCGCTTCTGCTGCTCCTGCTTTCCTGGAGTGGCTCGTCACTGCTCCCGGGTGCCTTTGTTGCCAAGCCATTTTAATTTGTTCGCCGGCCCAGGCCGACTGCCTTTTGCCTCCGCCTTTATCGGCAGTCAACACGCAGCCTTTTCATGGCAAATTATGGCGTTTAGGGGCCGCTGGTTGCCCATGTATAGTAGTACCATGTTGGATGTATAGTAGTATCATACTCTCATTTCTTCAGAGCCCCGGGACAGAGACGACGGCAGGCTGTCTGGCTTCCTGGTTGCCTGGCACTCGTTTCATTTAACGAGTCGCGTCTATGTTTACTTTGGTGCCAGACGAGCATTGCTCCAGGCATCGCAGGCATCGCTGGGATTGCAAAAGGGGCAAGTTCGCTACGAGTCCTTTGAAGTAATTATAATGGCAGATTTAAGTTAATTTTTAAACAATGTCGCTGGGACATGCATCTCGCACTTTCCCTCTTTGTCAGCCACTAATCAAATTTCCCCAGACTTTTGCACAGAGCAATAACTTCTTGAGTGCTCACAAAGTCAGTGGCTAGACGAGGATTAAATAATAAAAGTTTTCGTAACCCTTTATGGTCAAACTTCGTAAATTCGATAGAATGTAATAGCACATGTTGGATTAACAGAAGGATATACTTTTGAAACAATTGTTTTTAACGATAAAAAATCTTTTCAAAATCAGAAATCTTTTAAGTTAACCAAACATATTGTTTTAAAGTTGCATACCTTAGTAGTCAAATAAAACATATTTAAAGAGATCATATTAACTTTTAAATATACTAAAAGAGTACTAAATTCAATTTGCAGGCCATCAACTGCGGCGACATGGACAGCTATCCGCTGCTGCAGTACCTGGACCTCTCGCAATCCCGCATTGCCCAAGTGGAGGACGATGCCCTAGGGCGATTGGAGCTCCTCGAATCCCTTTTCCTGGATCACAATCTCCTTGTGCGAGTGCCCAGCAGCCTGCCACCATCGCTGGAACACCTGTTCCTGCAGCACAATCAGATAATGGAGCTCCCGCCACAGGCCTTTGTGGGCCTGGTCAATCTGCAGACCCTGGACTTATCCGGCAACCGTTTGATCTTTCTGCCTGCCCTTTCGCTGCCCAAGCTGCTCACCCTGAACCTGCAATCGTCCGGCGTGGAGAGCGTTAGCCAATCGATAGTGCACACACTGCCACAGTTGCGGGATCTTCTACTGGAGGACAACCCCATAAAGTGCAGTGATTTGCTGGCCATTGCCGAGTGGGCCAGTCCTTGCAGGTCAGTGGATGTGGGTCAGTCGAATGGAAGGACTGCGAGTGGGCAGGTTGATCTTAAGACGGAGTATCTGCAGTTCCACGACTTTTATGAGAACTTTAGCAGCCGTGAGTGCGGCGAAAGGAAGCCGGAAAATGGCACAAAGCCGCCCTCTTGCAGCCTAACAAGTGCAATAGCAACATTAGTGGCAACACCGAAAACTATGTCAAAAGTTAAAAAGTCAAAGGGAGCAGACCTGGCAGCAACATCAGCAGAAGCAGCAACATCAGCAAAAATTGCAGCAGCACATCCAGCAGAAGCACAGACAGCAGCAGCAGGGACAACTACAGTAGCAACATCAGCAGAAATATCAGCAAGCCCACCAGGAACAGCAGCAGTCCCAACAGCAACACCAGCAACACCAGCGGAACCAACACCAACAGCAACACCAACATCCCCAGCAGCAGCAATGCAATCAGCTGGCAACAGCGTTGCCCAGTTAACCACAAAAACTTTGCGGCCAACAGAAACAACTTCGTTAGAGCAACTGCAGCAGCGGCAACAAATGCCTGGCATGCCGGCCAAAACAACAGCAATGCCAGCAAAGAACCTGCCAAGTTTGGCCCAGACAAAGGCAACAACAGAGGTTCCCATTTTGGCAACGCCAGCAGCAACAACACCAATAAATTCCAACAAGCCAACAACCGGGCCAGCGAACATTAGCGATGCCACAAAAACAGCAGCAACATCAGCTGCTGAAATTACAGAAGCACCAACAGTAGCAATTGGAGTGCCACAAACAATTTTGGGTGGTAAAAAATCTGACAAAATGCCAGGAGATAAAACCCAGGAGACTTTATTAAAATACCAAAAAAGCGACACATCCGGTCAAGTAGCAACACCGCCGCACAAACACGCAACATTGCAGCTCCATGTTAAGGATCGCCATCTAATTGGCACACCGCTGCTGATGCACAAGGGCGATGTCCTTTTGGTGGATGCCGAGCAGTTGTTGCTGCCGGGGACGGCCACCGTGGCGGATGCGGAAGTCTTGGACGCCAGCCAACATCAGCTGGCGGAGCAGGAAAAGCACCAGTCAGCGGCTGATAAGCGACAAGCGGAAGCAATAAACGGCGACGCAAAGACGCCGCCGAAGAGCCACAAAAAGAAGCCAACCCTGAGCATCAAGAAGATGACCTATAGCACCAAACATGCGGTAAAAACAGCAGTCGAAGAACTGGCAGCCACATCAAAGACACCGCAACACCAACACAGCAGTGTGAACACACCCAAGGAGGCGACTCCAGAAGAGCTCAGCACTTTTGCCCAGCTAAAAGCCTATGTGGAGCTGAAAAGCGAGTCGAAACCGGAACACCTAATGGACCAGCGAGAGGAAAACCTCCACAATCTTACGGGAAATCATCCGGGCGTTATGTTGCTGGTGGCCTGCGTGTTGTTCATCGTACTGCTGGCTGGTTTGGCCCATGTCTATCGCTGCGAATTACCCTGGCAGAGGAGCAATCGCTCCGGTCAGTTGCGACCGCATCACCAGAGGCACCTTAACGAAACCGATGATGTGCATAGCTTCCTGCACTATCAGGGATCCGTGAACTCCGCGGGAGATCCTGCACGTCTCCAAAAGTGGCACCACAGCACCCGGAGAGAAGCTCCCTACAGCTCCCCCCTGCACAACCTACAAGCTCGCGAGCTGCAACAGCAGCGCTGTCAGCAATTCTACAGCTCCTCGCTGGCGGACAAGAGCTCCTCCACGACATCCTCCTCGTCGGGCAGCAGTCGCAGTAGCCTGCACTCTCCCAGCAGGGATGACAGCTACTACATAGAGATGGCTCCAAGCAGTCCGCCCGCCACGCTGCCCAGTTTGCCCATGGAGCTCTTGGGCAGCAGGAGTAACGGAGCTATCGCATGCCGGGCGGATCGAGTGGCCGCCACCGACCTGGGTGGGACGACAGCAGCGGAACCTTCCTCGGCGGCATCCATTAAGTCCGTGAGCAGCAGACTGATGGCCCCTAGTTCGCGGAGGCTAGGCATCTGGTGACAAACCGTCTTCGGCCAGCGACAATATGCGCCCTTTCAGTAGAGTAATAAAGTAAGTGTGATTGAAGTCCGACCGACAATCGTCAATCTGCCAACTAAATCAAACGAGTAAGAAAGATACAGCTAGAGAGAAAGTATAAACAGGTCAAATATCCATACTTAACTAGTTTAAATTCAATTTGCTAAAACGTAAAACAAATTCATGGTTTTTCCAGGTTCAACTTTTCAAAATGTTTAGTACTCAATATACAATTGAATGTTCGCTGAAAACTCAATCAAATGATTTTTTATCAAAAACAAAATATTATTATTAAGGCCTAAAAACACCACCAACTGCGACTCAATATGGGTCAGGAAAATAGGAAAATAGATTGAAAAATGTCCTTATAGTACACCTCAAAACTAAGTTGTTTGTGGCAAAAATAATTAATTGAATAGATTCAGAACAGGAAAAGAACCGCACTTCAAAATATTCTAGGTTATAAATTTTCAAAGTAAAACTCCCAAGAGAATAAAACTGGGAGCGCAGTTGTAAAAAGGATATATAAATGCCAGTAGCAGCATTATATATATTACTTTGAGTTGGCTTCCGGTTTGATTTATGATGCCTTGGTGCCCACACGTTGCAGGCCTCTTAGCGATTCGGTTAGCAGCAACAATTTGTCATAAATTCCTGTTACGTATACGCCGCATGTAACCGGGCAACGGCAAGGGCGACGAGCGTAGACAAGCGGCCAAGCCAAATAGCCAACGCCAGCAAAGTTTTACGAGCCATCCGAAGTCGATGACCATCTTGTGGTCGTCTTTGGGTCAGTTTACTGGCCAAGAGCACCGTGTGCGGGCCAGTTAACTTTATATAAGTGCCTGTCCGTTTGCCAAGATTAAGTGTTTTGATAGTCATGCATATAAAAATGAAATATCGATCAAGTATTAAATAACAATTTAGTTTATGACAGCCCCAATTCAGTAATCAGAAGTTGTAGCGGGAGATGCTGAGCAAGGGGGATAAATCGAACAAAATTGGTTGAGAGTTAATTCAAAATGGGAGAACATTCAGAACAGGGAAGTATTTTCTTACAAATTGGTAATTATCTGTGACAAACCAAAAGGCCATTGGGAATATTTTATTATTATTATTTTGTAGTATCCGGTATTTATGAGAGGAATTTGTATTGATATTGTATATGGTACTTATTTGTTTTCATTATAAGCAAGAGCAGTTTTAAAACTAATTAAAGGAATTTCTTAAATCAATTTTGTATACAACTTATATCAAATGCTCTCAGAAGATTAACTTTATTAAAATGTTTTCTGTGTGTGTCACTTCCCAGTTCCCAACTTTCGAGTCTTTTCCGTCTTGCCTTTATAATCCTTTAAGCCTTCCTGTTCATCCATGTTCAATGCTTGACTAGATCTTAACCTACTTTGCCAGCTGCTTCAGATTCCAGAGTTTAAATTGCAATCTAATTAAAGTTTCTCCTCTGTCCCTTCGACAATTTTCACCCATCCCCTGAATGGTAGAAGTGTTTGCTATCTGCGCTGGCATCTAGCATTCTTCACCCCATTCAAAGATGCTGGGGCAGCAGGACCAAAACACCCTCCTTCAGAATCAGCCCGCACTTAACCTCATTTTACAAATTGACCAACACAACATATGGTGTAAATCCAGCCAAATGGCCAGACATCTAATCCGCCACGCCAAAAGTGAAACGTTGTAAAACTATTTGGGGGCTATACGAACATGTATCTAACGGACATCAAAATAATGTGGCAGCAAATCAAATTACAAGACACGCGGCTGGCTCTACGAGGGTGGAAAATGGTAAAGGGAATGGCCAGAAGAACGGCATTCGAACATAGAACACAACAATTACATTAAGACACGATAAAAACTTGTGCAACAATCTTGCAACCCCAACCACTGAACTAAACCAAACTAAACTGAACTTAAGATGCCACCACCTCATCCGAAGGACGAACCACACTCATTGCACAGCTTTTTCAACTTTTTGTGGCTTTGTAATTCGAATACAAGAAGAAGGCGCGTGCTCTCAAGCGGCGACGACAGCAACAGGAAACAGTCGGAGAAAGTGAAACAGAGAGCTAGATTCGGGTTAGAAAGCACTCAGAGAAATAATGGAGACTTATGGACTTTAATATGGTCACTGGTCACTTCGGGTCTTAAACAAAATGTTGTTCAGAGAAGCAATTTAAAAAGATGTTTCCTTTTTTTCAAATACCCCTTTTTGTTTTCAGGTTTTTAATGACTTAAAACATAGAATTCAGAGGGGGCTTACTACACATACTTATTGTTCGTCACTTGTTTGAAAGAAAACTAAACAATTAATTTTAACTAAGAATTTCAATATCATTTTGTGCAAGTGCAGATAGATAAAACTTTGTGGGAATGGGGATTGGGTGGCGTTCAGCAAAGTCCGCTTAAGCAATTCAGAAGGATTTATTTTCGGCCACAAAAGCGAAATGCCCGACAAAGCGCTCCGAACAACAATTAAAGTAATGCTGACCAACAACCCACGCCCCACTGGGTGGGATTAGATGGCAGGCGGGGGGTCCTTCGGTCCAGTCGAGTGGCGTCCGATGCCAGGACGCACAAAATCTTAATTAAGGAACTTCCAAGTGGGCAAGTGTCGAACGGCAGTGGGAGGCATTTTTTGAGAGATTCGCAGGGCAACCTTTTTATTTTTGGCCTGCCAGCACAGCACAAAATCGCCACAAAGGAAACCCTACGGCAGAGTGTGGGACTTGAGTGACCCAGAGTCCGGTCGGACTTGGTTCTGGAGCATTGTCAAGTTAAATGAAGGTTTCCTTTTAGGACTCTTTGCTTATGACACTGGCCAGCTGGCCAAGATTTAGGAAGTTTTCCAGCCCGACGCGGAGCAGCGGAGGGCCAACTGAAATGAGTTAATTCGATATTTGACACTTTCGGAGCTCGCATTCCACACAATCTCGGTATGTGATGGGATCCAGACCCCGGGCTTTTGTCTCCCTGCGCAGTTAATAAAGTTGGTCCCGACCAGGACGTAATTATTTGCCTGCTAAATGGCTTTCGGACGACATTTCGGGGTCGTAAATGGGGGCGATTTAGAAAATTATGTGAAAATAAGTTGCCTTTTGTTTGGCCATTGGCCGTTGGCAGTTGGCGGTTGTTGGGATCGTAAATAACGTTCATAATTGGGCAGCCTCGAAAAGTTGTCGGCAGGAGGGGCAAAGGCAAACAGAACTCGAAATAAACATCTCGGCCGTATGGATAGCAAACAATAATTAAACTTAATTGCGCTGTACATTGAAACGTCAAACTGTAAATTATAGTTATTAACATTTACTTGTAGCGAAGTTTACTTGACCTAGCATTTTAATTCCGAGTATTGCATGTTCAATTTCCATAGAATATGTATTTAAAATTTACCAAAACAAAAAGATTAAAAGTAAAATAGAACAAAGCGGTGGCCAGGAAAAGCCGTTCGAGTAACGTTAATATTTGCATTTAATTTGTCGAAAATCAAACTAAAATGCGATAAAAACCCACAATAACAACAAAAACTAATTGCCAAATATTTGACGTACAGTTTGTAGCGTTAGCCATTAAAACCTTTGTATGTACGGTTACAGATACATATAAACAAACAGAAACAAAGAAATGACAAAAAAAGAAATACATTCTAGCGTAAAGCCGAGCAAATAATTATTAAACAAATACTTCTATTTACAAAAACACAAAAAATATTTAGTTAAGCCAAAATGACGCGCAGTATTTTAATTAAACAACGGAAAATCAAGAGCTCTCAAAAACAGAAGCGAAATGCAAAAATTGCAATAAGTAAAGGTAAACAATAGTTGCAGCATAATTTTCCATGTGTAATTGTAAATAGACAACCAAAATTAATTGTGAACATATATAAATAAGCTGGGCAGACCAGCCAACAAACAGAGTATTCGAAATAAAATATCTGATGGAAGAGAAGTTCCATATACATATATACATATATATTAATGTTAGATTTAGTGCTGCCAAAATCGTAGCGTAAAGGGTTGATAAAGCAAAATAAAGTATATATGTATGAAGATTAAAAATAACACTAGTATTAAGTGAAATGTATTATTGATTTAGCAAATATTGATAGCAATTAAAAGTGTAAAGACAACATGGCAAACATTTTATGAAATCTTCTCGAAAACCAACACAATTTTAATGCAAGCAACAACCCGAAAAAATGTGAAAATAATAAAATTGAGAAATTTAATTTGAAAGAGTAAAATCCGCAGACATCACTGGAATTTTCATTTGGTCATGGGATTAAGTCAACACACGATATGCTTTTTTGTGTTGGCAGGATGGAAAATGATCCGTTGCGTTCCTTGTGCAACGAAAAAGAATATCAATTAAGTGAAAGAAAAGACAACGTCAAGCTCAGAGAAATGGAGAATGGAAAAAGGCGAATCAATAACGTCGAATTAATTTCATGGAGTTTAAAGACTTTTTATAGAAAATCATTGCTTCAGAGCTCGGAGCCAACTCGTAATGAAACTTATACCCAATTATTATTTTAATAATTATTTAAGTCTACTTGATAACCATTTATTTTATTTAATTATTTTTTTTTCTACGGACATAAATGTTACTTTCCCATTATAATTATTAGATACATTAGGACAGATTATCCAAATGTAATATACAAAAACATTCAAGGTTATCTTAAAGTGAAACACACAAAAAAGTATATATTCAAGATTAAGAAAAGTCAAGATTAAACCAGCCGAACAGGGCAATAAAAATAAACGTTAAATTAGTGACACATGCGCCAGTTAAGCTCGACATAAATGTGAATGAAGCCACGGCTAAATTATGCCAATACACACACCCCAGACTACCAGAAATTTTCCCGGGAGGAGCTCAAATGGTCAGGACCGAACAAAACGGGGGACATTTTTATTTCAAATCCAATTATTTCACATCGAAACTGCAATCAAATGATTGCGTTCAGCAACAGGAAGCGTTCACATGTACATAAATACGTGGTGAATGTTTGTGTGAGTGTGTGTGTGTGGGCTTGTGTGAGTGTTGGTGGACAAACGACGCTGTGAAAATGGCCGACAAAATGAAAGTCAATTGGTTTTCTTGTTTTTTTTCTTCTGTTTTCATCTTTTTGTTCTCTTGCCCTTTGGTGGCGTTTTTGTTTCTTTCGATATATATGTCGTTAGTATTGGGGAAAAAGGAAGAAAAAAGGGAAAAACTGTCGCCACATTGGGGAACTCGGCGCACATGTCAAGAAATTGTTATGCGCCCTTGGACATTCATTCGTATGGGCGGGAATTAAATATTCAATATTGCATCGGCACAAGCCCCCGACATTCAATAACGTCGAAATTCCTTCATGCGGTCGGGGAGAAATGCGTGCCCAATAAAAAGGTTAATGGTAAAATAATAAAAACATAACGAAATTTGTGACATGCGGCGACAGTTTGATGAGGAAATGCCATTTCGTATCAAATTTTTTGCTCCACATTTTGAAAGGTCCAAAGGTGAGAGGCAGTGGGAAATTCGCTAAATTGGTTGGCAACCCACTTTTTGCCATTTTCCTTGCTGGATCGTAAGTGCCCTGTCAGCAGCTAATGCAGTTGACATTTGACTTCACTAAGTGTGGGCCAGATGGAAAATATCTCTAGTTAACCCAAATAAGGCAGTTACAGCTGGTAAAAGCTGTGGTCAGAGAAACCACTCGAATCCACTCGAATCATATAGAGAATGTGTTGTTTTTTTGGTAATGTCAACTTCATTTTTATATAGCAGTGTTTACCTGTAATTATATAATTGATTGCAAATGTAATTAAGGGTTATATAGTATATTCTTCTTATCAACGGTAAGCCTGAAAATAAAAGAAAACCTATAGCCTGAATAATATTGTTTTCTTTACCTAACAACATTAAAAAATATACTTTGGAACAAGTTATATTTTACATACGGTGGCTCACAGCTTATTTCAACCAGTGCTCAAGTAAAACTTTAAATCGCTGTATTTGCCAAATTAAGAGATATATTGGAAAATTATAAACGCAGATTTATAGCTCTTTATTTTAACTTTTATTTCATGAATTCTTACATTTTTAAATATTTTTTTAATATTTATTTTGATTTTAAGACTCAAATAACAGGCAAAATGAATGCCACAGCTTATTTCAACCAGACCTTAAATTTATAAATTTTTTAAAGATTAAGAACTAAAAATGATAAAATAATATTTTGTATGTCCAGCCTCCTGGTAAACAATCATTTTAAGTCTTTTTTGGATTGAATCGACCAATTTTTAAGTCACTTGGGGACTTATTTTGGCCCATTCTTCGAGTAATGCGTTTTTTAGGTCCGTCTTATTGAAAATTTTACGTTTTTGAATTTTTCTGTCCAATATAGGCCACCAATTATCAATAACATTATTATCTGGAGACCAGGCTGGTGGTTTCATGATATTCGGACAATTTTAAATGAGCCTTGTCGGCAGAGTTCCCGATGTGGGCTTGGGATAATTGTCCTGATAAAATCGGAATTTATCACGAATCACCAGATTTTCTGCACTTTGCAGTAAAATGGACTCCAATATGTTCCAATTAAGAGTTTTTTTCATAGTTGTGTCCATCAAATCCAAAATCCCGGCTCCAGCTGCCGACATAATAATTTATAATTTTCCAATATATCTCTTAATTTGGCAAATACAGCGATTTAAAGTTTTACTTGAGCACTGGTTGAAATAAGCTGTGAGCCACTGTATTTAATAACCACATTTGTTTTCTGTGCAGCTCCATTTTGCAATGTTCTACATTTTCACCTAATGAGTAAAAGAAAATAAAGCGAAATGGAATAATTGCCTTGGCAGCCATTGAACTGTTAATTTTTATGCAATTTACTGCAGCGACTGGACAAACCATAGTGAAAAATGTTTGACTTTGTTTATGTAAGCGTGCGTGTGCATGTTTTTGTATATGTAAGCGAGCACAGCTGGGGGAAAACTTTATCTAATTGATTTTGGAGCAGTGCAGCCAAATGCTGCTCCATTAGCGTCGCTCATGCCGAACATAAAAAACGGAAGCCAAACTAACGTATTTTTTTTCCATTCTCTTTTTATATATAAATATGCGAAAAATTCTGCGGGTTCTTGATGTGCTTCGGAGCCCATACACATACACCCAGATAGCCATACGCAGAGGGGGTGGCACTGGCAACTTTAAATTGCATTCATTTTTAATGCAGCGCCGCCAAAAAGCACGGCCACATTACGTATACGCAACGTAGTGCACTCTAGGGACACATTGCTTAATTTCAGCCCCCGCCCCGACCATCATCCGCCCAAATGCGTGCAGGGAGAAGGGAGCAGAGAACAGCGATCCTGGGGGTGTCGCAGCCATGTGTGACCCTCTCAGGACATCCAGGACACCGCTACACACTGTCGCACTCACGAATGTCGAATGTAAAAAAAGGCGAGCGCGCATTATACAATAAACCCAGAGTTTTTATACGCTTGACGCGGGTATATTCAACATTATTTTATATCCTGTTTTTTTAATTGTGCAAAATAAATATTCCATCCATACACAAATATTTATGGATTCCTGTACTTTAGATTTAAACCAATTGAAACTTGGTTGACAGTAATGAACAAAGATACTTTTGTACAAGTATATTTAAGGATATTAACATCATTGTAATTTAACTTAAATAATATGGTATTTAGAAAACGAAATTCAGGAAATAAATATTTAACAGAATTAATTCTGAAATTGTTTACAATTTAAAGATTTCTATGCAATTTCACATCGGTTTTACAGAAAATATTAGCTAAAAAATCTTAAATTTAAAAGTGATATTTCTTAGTGGCTTCAACATAGCTTGGAGCTATGTGGTTAAATCAAAATATTTAAATTAAAATTAAATACACATGTGACAAGGTTTGATAAGGGTATTCCAGTAAAGTCACATGTTCCTGGAAATCAAGCCTCGGGGATGGGGCGGTAACGATTTCATTTCATGGTTTTGCACTCGTTATGACTTTTGCCTCACGCATTACCTCTTTCTATTCCCTGTATTCCTCTATCGGGTCTCTCCTCTTGGCTTCCTTTTTATTGTCGCCCAGTTGCGAGCTAGTGTCCCCAAAGTATGCAACGTTTTATGTTTGCTAGAGGTAAAATTCAGCACACAAGTTTTTCCGTTTTTTTAAGCAGCATTCTAAAGTCTCTGAGCCCGCCGATAAACTTTTTTGTTTTTCAATTTAAAGTTACATTTTTCGGTTACTTTTTCACATTACATATTTTGAATGTCATTGCCGCCAACTGTGGCCGAGCACTGCGAGACCCGAAAATCCCAAGAGAAAAGTGAGAGCGCAGGTGTGCTTTGTGCATGTTTATTTATGAATAGTAGAAAAAACAGGGAGACGAACGGACAGAGGAAAAAACAGAGGTTAAGCGAACATGGGAGGTGCAAATTTCAAAATCAGTAAATTTAATTGCATTCTGGACGTAGCCAATTGCAACCTAAAAACCATATGAATTTATTTTTATGTTGCATAAAGCATACTGATATTTACACGTATTTGACGGTTAAAAACATGGTTTATCAAAGTTATAAACGGTGAGGATTTGCCATTATAAAACATTTTAAATACATTTCATATGAAGTCTTTAAATGCAAACTCATTTAATAGGTGCGTGTGCGAATAAAGGCAAATTTGCTGATAACGAAACAAAAGGATCTTTGAACTCGATCACTTAATTTAACGTATTATTGCACTAACAAAATTTTATATATATTTAGTGGTATTTATACCATTATTTTATAGTACATAAATATAATTTAAGTGAAGAATGCTTTGTTTTGACATTATTAAGTTATTTGGAAAATTGAAAAACTGAAAACACACTCTGGTTGATGAAAAGCCAGGCAAGGAGATGGCTAAACTAATCAAGGTGAACGAATAGAGAGCTATTAAGCAGAAAGTTACGACCCAATAAAAATGGCCAGCAGAAAGGCAAATCAGTGTCGAGAAAAGTCACCTAATTGAGTAAGTGTCATCACCGGACCATCCGCATCCAGATCCGGATCTTTGAGTTCACGTTGTACATATACACATGAGTGTGCTGATGGGTGTTGTGGTTGACGTCTGGTATCGCACTCTTTGTGGGAGTGGATTTGGAAAACGGGGACAGCAGACACGACACGTCAGCTTGCAAATATACTGCTGGCTAGGACTCACACGCTCAAAAAAAATAATAGGTTTTCAAGTCAAGATTTCTTTAAAAATATTTTTAAATACTTTTAAAATATCGGGTGAGTTATGTTTTAACTATCAAACATAATATTGATAATATTTTATTTCGATATATAAAGTAACAGTAAAAACAAAAGTAATTAGCCTTTTATTTACTTACGAAAAGTCTTTCCAAATAGACTCGTTTTTCAGCAAAGATTCGTTGTTCGTAAATGAAGATTATAAAGATCAAGGTGAAACATACATCACTAAAAAGATGTCAATTTAGATTTCATCAATATTTTTAAATTAGAAGTTTTACTAGTATATTCAAGATCGAAGTCATCAAGATTTATTATACTTTGTTTTTAGTTTGGGTTGCCACTTTATTCTCTGTGTACATTTCAGTTTTGTCCAAATGACTCTGTTCTTGCTGTGTGCTGTTGTGGATATTTTATTTCACTTTATTGTATTTTATTCCTTTCCTGGCCCGTATTTTTTTGCGCACTTTCTGTTGTTCTTGGACGAGCTTTGTTGTGTGCTTTTGTTTTTATTTGTGTTCATAACATAAACTTTGTATTTTTATGCGATACAAAAGAGTGGGCAAGGAGACAGGGGATACAGGACTCAGGACCAAAACAACGACAACTGGAGAGACCAACTTGTTTGCGCTGGGAAATCAGTTAAGGACTTGGCGCACAGACTTGGCAAGACTTGAAATAATACACATATACACAAATATATTCACTGTCCCCGTTAGCACTTGGCACTTTTTGTTGTTCCTGCTTTAACACTTGAGTGGATTTTTGTGTTATTTTTGTACGAGTCCTGGGCGTTGATTTGGCTTGCCAGAGGGATCCGGAAGCGGCGGGACAAAGGACTCCTCATTTATTATGCGCGCCACAAATCGAAATCAACGAAGCAACTTGATTAAGATTTAACTAAGCAAACAGACTCGCATGCAACAGTCTCACACCACCTGCGATGTTTTCTTTTCCTCCGGAATTAAGTTTGCATTTCAATTTGAAATTGAAACAAGGATTGCATATGTATGCAGGAGTACGGGTTCAGGCGAGTGTTGTAAATTATGCAAAGTGTCAATGCACTTCCTGTTTACCTTGCCCACAGGCCATGGCTTACACAAAGCCAATTTAATATAAAGTGTAATAATTAAATATGAAGCATGAACTTCGAATCAACTAAATTTTATCCAGATGAGTGCATAAATAAATAAATTCCATTATATGAAGACAAATTATAAGGCAGATAAAATAAAACAAAATCAACTCATTAAAAAAATAGAACCATACTTAAATTAGAGCCGTACTTGATCGTTTTTACGCTTAATAGCACTTTTTATTTGTCAACATTTAAATATTAGCTTTTAAAGCTGAGAGAATTTTAGTTGTAACCTTTTTTAAGTTTAATTTAATTTATTTCCATAATAGTGTTCTATCCTATTAGGAATATCTATAAAATTCACAGTTTTGTCATTCCAACACCTGCATAACTCAACTAATACATTTCATAAAAACGATATACGCGTCAATTTAAAGGGTATGTCACATAAAAAATATTAATTAAAGCCAAACCACAGGCAGGGAGCATACAACATGAAGTTGCGGTGGCCGGTAATTAATAAAATGTTCGAAGGGCAAAAGGCGGGAGGGACTCACAGCCCTATTCAATGGCCACTTTGTGGACTGATTCGGCTTTATGGCCCGGCATTAGCATGGGCATTTTATATAAATCTGCGGGCAGGAGTACGGTATTTTTTTGATGGCCGCTGCCTTTGGTAAATTGCATATTGTTGCAGTCGGCAAACTGTCAACTGAACATCAATCTATTGACGGCCGGCGGGCGTTAAGCTGCCCATCGAATCCCCTGGTCGCTATTAGAACGGGTCACGCTTTTGTTCGGGAGCTTAACGAGCTCAACCCTATAGATGGGGTAAAAATAAAACCAATGACGCAGACATAAAAGAGGGTTTCAAATGCTTTAAGCGCTGCGTTTGAACGCCAACGGAGACTCTTTCATGTGGACCCACGGACGGACAGGCGCTTCAAGGCACAGACACGGTAGAACCAGTAAAAGGATGCGCACCTCATCCACGCACGCCCACACACCCAGTCACGCCCACTCGGACCGCCTCACAGGCCATTGTCCGTCCATTGTTCAATCCATTTGTAAAGGAACATGGGTATGCTACTTTAAATTGAAATTTAATCAAATTTACCACACAAAGAAATGCCTTGTGCGTTGAAACTGTGTGGGATTTTTATAGTTACAATTTTAAGATATAAATAAAAATAGTGGTTGCGAATTGGTATTAATTATCTAGGTAATAAAAGCAGTATTAACAAACTTTTCCTGAAGATAAAAATATAAATAGTTAAATATTAACCTCGCTGCATAGAAAAAACTCAAGATAAATAATAGGGCTTTAAATAAATAAATACTATAATTAGAATTTTCAATTTTCTTTGTCTAAATAAATACCATTTAAAATAGTGCTTTGCTCTCTTTATTCATACGGATTATTAATTTTAAAACTTTATACAAAACAAGTTGTTCAGTTTACTCGGAGTTCTTCCTTTAAAGACCAAAGCCGATATAGACCGAACACAAAAACTCTTGATATAAGTTTGCTTTCACAACGGAAATCATAAATTTTGGCACACAAAAATCTCGATTAACTGCACGGTGCACCAAAAGTTGAAAACTTTTCCGTTGGAAGCGACATCTTTGCCGTCCGTGTATTGTTCATATTTCATTAAAAGACAAAAAAGTGTCAGCCATGGTGGCTTTAAAGCGCTTGTCAGAAACTTTTCCCAACTACCATCGCTTTCAAATTCTAAGCGACCAAATCCATTTAAGGAGAAAACTGCACCGAGGCGATAAGATTCATACATTTCAAAAGTAAAGGATGCAACATATGGATATATGCAGAGCTTGTCAAAACCCAAAAGCCATTAGAAATGTCTAAACAAAATCGCGCGGCTTTTGCATTTCAGGTGCACAGAGGGCAAATTGAAAAGTCATGTCAAGAATAAACAAAATTCTCTGTTGGATGGCAGGGAAGAAAATATGGGCAGCGAATTGTCAACGCTTCGCTGACTTTCAAATTGAACGAATACAAACAACAGGAATTTCACAAACCAATGCACTTGGCAGGAAGAGGAAAACAAAAAATGGAATAAAACAATTACGCGTTTAATATATTTTCATTTAGTCCGGCAGGGCGAAGAGCTGCCAGAAAATAACGAAGGAAATATAGGGATAAGGGATAGGAATGGGAAGCTCGTCCTTTGCTGCCTCATTTTTTACTTTTAAT
The DNA here is from genome assembly GCA_018153365.1 of Drosophila fuyamai. Taxonomy (NCBI): domain Eukaryota; kingdom Metazoa; phylum Arthropoda; class Insecta; order Diptera; family Drosophilidae; genus Drosophila; species Drosophila fuyamai. Next base: position 3,730,552 of record JAECXW010000116.1, on the reverse strand, counting down.
GAAGCGCAAGAATTTCTGTTGGATAATTTGTTAAGCGAACTTTGGCGGCCCAGAGGACGAGGCATCTTGGCCAAAAGGCAAAAAAGCCAAACGGAGCCTGCAAAAACTTAGACAATGCAACAAGGACACACTCACACACACACACACACAGAGACACACCGACAGACAGAACTGAAAGTTGCGCTATAATTTGGCTTATTTCGGCCAGCAAATTTATAGAGTGGAGATGCAAAATGCTGCACCGGAAGTGGCCCCAACTGCCCAGGACTGTAAAACACAAGAGCAAGGACGAAGGACGAAGGACGTAGAACGCAGAACGAGGCAACAGACAGCGCAAGATAAATGACACGCAAAAGCCAAGTGGCAGATTTTCATTTTTAATTAAAACAACGGTCAGGCAAAGCTTGTGCGAGCACGCTCTTCCATAATGCAAGTAATAAACAATAATTAAAGTGCTGGCAAGGGTGGAGAGGTCCTGTTTTTCTCCCCACATTTGCCACTGTTTTTCCACTTCCTCCCGCTTTTTCACCACTCACCTGTTGTAATGTTGTACATGAAAATCTCACGCAGCAGCAGCAGCTCGTCTTCCGGTGCAGCGGAAATTGCACCGAACACTTCGTTCTCCGGCCAAACTTCCCTGCGGAATATAAAAAAGGGATCCGTTAGAAAGAAAGCAAAAGAATGCATTGAATTAAAGTTTAAACATGGAAGTAGCGAGGAAATAGAATTATCAACCGGGATGCAACGCTACCCAGCTTTTAGAACTAGATATATGTTGAAAGTTATTTGGAGAGCGAAATAAGTATTATTCTATATAAGTGGGTCTCAATCGAGGTAAATCGTCATATGCTTGTATTTTCTTTTCGAAACTTTTAACTCTTCAAACGCAACTTATTTAATTTATATTAAGCCTGTAAAAATTTGTAGGTTGCCTACAATGTATTATTGAAATGTAATGCATAATGTATAGAATTTCAAACTATCATTTGATTTGGTCAAATGGTTGGAGTAATGGTTATGCAACATTTTTAATAAACAACAGAGGCATGTAGATGTTGATTGTATTACATTACAAAGTTTGCAATTTATTCGCATAGTTTAGGCTTTGATAAGCAGTTGTTCATTTTGATTTATTGAGCCGACTAACATCCAAGCACATAAATCTCCATGTAAATGTCGAATTTCCATTTTGATTTTAATTCCAAACTAGCAAACTGAATGTTAAAACCTAATACTTTCAGATCTTCTGACTTAATGAAATTGTTCGATTTAGTTGAAAATTCCCTTTAAGTTCGACAAACATAACTCTTTGAATAGGCCTATATAAATCGGAGTTATTATCCCCATCCCAGAATAAAAAAAATCACAAGCGGGCAGCCACATCACGATGCAAAAATCGGAGCGCTTTTATTCCAGGCAAACTGAAATTGATGTGTTTTAAATTGCGTCAGGATACACCGTCCGTGCTTCTTGGCCAGCATTTCACATGTGTGTGTGTGTCCTGCTTCCTTTCCTTCCCTTTTCAGACCCAAACACAATATAATCCCACCGCTCTGGTGATGCAGCGTTGCAGGCTTTTCGCAACGTTGCCACTGTTAATTTAATATTTGAAAGCAGCTTAATATGCAACGCACAGCAAAAACATAACGAGAAAGAGATGAAGCAACCAGGATAGAGAGAAATAGGTAGCATGGAAGGATCCGACACTGAAATTACCCTAAAACCGAAAAGAGTATTTCATTAAAATGAAATAAACATGATTTAAACATTTCTAAACATAAGTTACTTTAGAAAATTATTGCATTTTTCTACAAATTTTTCCTTCAAAAAGTTCATGACATATATCTAAAACGTTAATTGTCTAGGACTTAATATGAAACTCAACAAAATTGAGAAGAATGGCATTTTATAATTAATTAATTTATACTATCCTTATATAAAATGTAGTCTTACCATTTTGTAGCTTAAAATAAATAGATCATTTGATTGGTTACAGCCTTACATCCCCATCTTTTTGACTAATAAATGTGGAAAATGTAAGCACTAAAATTATAATGAATTCGAATTCTCCTTTCTCTTGAGTTTCATATACCCAAAGGGACAAATTTGTGTTGCAGTGTCATCGGACGGCCTTGCCCGCTGTGGCAGTTCAAAGCGCGCTGTTCTTGGCCATATCAGTGGCAAGCAGGCAGGAATGAATAGGAAGAGCAAGTCCTCCTAAGCGACATATTTATGCTTATTTGTGGCCGTGCTTGTAGGCGATAGTGCAACTTATGTTTCCCGCTGTCGCCCAGCCAATAAATTGACTGACATGGCCATGGCTACGCCCCTTGCGCCATGTATGTGTTCGTTTGTAATCCTGCGGGTCTCGTTTTCGGAGCTCGTTAGTTACCACCAGCAGGATACAACAATGGGCCAAGCACCATTCATGGGATGGTCAAAATTTTTCGGGTTGCGCCATCATTTGCGTGTGCTCATTTAAAAGTTATGCGACATATTTTTCGTTCAACTTTTACAGCCATGCGGCCTGGCGATAATTAGCGGTTTTTAGCAAGCCAGAATATTGGTCAGGGACGAATATTGGTTAATTATGGACCATGAAAAATCTATGAAAACCATCGGGATGGTGGTTGGGGCTTTTGGCTTTTAGTTCGATTATATTCAATATTGTTGCGCTGTGCGGCCAGCGGATAACACATTTAGTGAAAAAATGTTTGGAGCTAGGCTAAGCATATTAAATCACATTGAATGAAACTGGATTATTTATGAAACGATATGCCGGCCAATGCGGGATTATGTTAGCTCAATTTCCATGGGTTTTACCAGACATTCAGTGATTAAATTTATAATAAGCTATTATGAAATGTTTTTAATTTTCCAGCTTTTGCCACAACAAAAAAAAGCAATTTTAATAACTTAGGGGAGATAAATGTCATCTGTCTGACAATTCAAAATATAGAGCACTGCAATTGCATTAAATTTCAAATTATATGCAAACATTTTTAAAAGTGTATTTAAAATTTCAATCATATTCTTTTAAACAATATAATACAGATTTGCATAATTTTATCAAACTCTAAACCTATAGTGTTGAGGTAAAAAATAGTTTTTGGTTTATTAGAGGTTATAGCAATTCATGCATATGCATATATAATAACTGCCGGAAAACTTTTATTCATTTTAAAATTAACTTGCACTGTGAACAACGATCAAATAATATGAAATAAATAATATTTAATTTCAAATGCTTCACAAAATGAAATTAAAAATTCATCATTATTTTAATTGAGTAAATAACTATATTCACTTTATTTAAAAATGCTGCTAATGAACGTCTTTTGAACTGAGCAAACGCCAGCCAAATCTTGACTTAAAAGCTAAAAAATGATGAATATTTCCAGTCAACAAAATCAACAGGAGATGTGCAAAGGGGAAATGAAAGGCGACAGCGGAGCTTCCCGTTGCTTTTCTAAATAAGCGCATCAGCAGACGCTTAAATAAGCTTAGTTAAAAGGCGGGCAAAGTGGGTGGGATAGCGGTGGGTGGGGAACTGAAAGTTGGAACCAAAGTGAAGTTTGAATAAACATTTTGCGCATTTACTTCACTTAAAAGTTTGTTTTTTCCAAGCACATATTTCTGGGCACCCATTAAGCCAACGTCGGAGAAAGCAAAAGCAGCAGAAGGAAAAACCAGAAACGCTACCAATTTAGTTTTTCCCTCTCGCCCAACTTAAATGAAAAACCCCTAATAGTGTGACTTGGCAAGTATTTAAAAATTCTGAGCAGACACACTCGTGCATATCAGCCTGAATGCACTTACATGCCAGGCCAGACACATATGTGCAAATGCGTGTTGTTGTCACAAACTCCAGTTTATTTTCAATATTTTGCTTACCCAAAAAAAGGTTACCATTGCCAGCTAGAAGAAAAATAATGCACAGTCGTATACAATGGATAATATACATTAAAGCTTTGAATTTGCCATGCAAAAAAATATGTTTGCGAATTATTATTTTAATATTATATTAAAGCAAAGTTCGCTCTGGCAAGTTTAAAAATAAAACAGTTATCTAAATTAAAAATCTTGATGATGTTAGAGATGGATTTTGGATGCCTATTGAATGGTTCCTAAAAAATATATTTAGTATATTAGTAGTAATAATATTACCCAAAAGATAAGAAAATTGGACTTCAATAAAAATTAATTTAAAAAAAGTTGAAATGCATAAAAATAAATATATTATATTATGCTCAAAACCATAATTAACATAATGCATAGCTATTTTTGAAACTACTGAAATATTTTCAAAATATAAATATTTTTTATGTGAGTTAGAAGTTTGTAAAATATAAAATGTTTATCAAAATACCAACTAATGGAACTCTTTCTAGGGAATGCAAAATAAAGTGAGTGTAACCCCCAGGACAAAAAGTGCTAGGCAACGGGGCACAAAAAAGTTGCAGACAATGGCCAGACAAAGGAGTGGGGCGCGGGGGCGTGGTCGTGGGCAGTGGGTGCAACCTTCGGGACTGCTCTATATGCATATCGCATTTTAATTTATTAGCACAAAAAGCGTCTAGACCTTTTTAAGCTGCCTCTGCAGCAGCCGAGTGGCAAGCAAAAATTGTATTCATTTTAATGCAGTACTTTTCGTTGGCAACAATTAAAATGTACATAAATTTCGAGGAAGCATGTACTTTATTATGAAGCCTTCTCACTGGCAACACTTTCCTCGAATATACCCAATCAATTTGCACAGAGCAGGAGCCTCCAGCATCGAGGTCTCCTATTTGCAGATGCCATCGATTGGATTCCTTTGAGACAGGTCTTCCAACCAGAACCAACAGGCAGCAGGTGGAAAATTTTAATGAGGTTGTAATTAAATGACTTGGAAATATTTAAGCCACGTTTTCGATTGCTCCGGCACCAGCCTTTGACACTGCGACATCTGCCGAAGCTTCTCTGCGGGTGGTGTTGGCCTTATTTAAATGTTGACGCGCAAAAGATAAATTATTTTCACGCAATTTTCCCGAGTAAACAATAAACATTTCTCGAGCGCGTCTTCAATGGGCTTTACATAATTGAGCGGGCAATTAAATTGAAAGGCAAGTACATCCCAACAGAGCGAGGAGCTCCTCTGACCTGGTTCCATCCACATTCACATCCACCTCACCTTCTCTGCGGTTTCTTGACTGAAAAATTGCAGGCAGCAGGGACAAAAACCGGGAACCGAGAAATTGCCTGAAATGCAGGGCACCACCGACTCTTATTATCTGGCAAAAAGGAGCGCAAGGACAAGGAATTCCGGGCACTGCCATTATCTGTAGTTACCGGGGTGCCAGCGTGCTCTGCCTTAACAATAAATAAAAACTATTTAATTTAAGGGCAACACAGGACAGCGACGGTCTTCGTGCCTGGGAGAAAAAATATGAAAAATAAACAGGAAGAATGTAAAATTCGATAAAAAGCCGGCGAGGACTCGCACAAAAGGACACAGGACGAAGCGGATTTTTTCCCGTTTCGGCTAGAGTTAATTTATTATGCGAATTGCTTTCGTACCTTTCCCATCGCCCAGTCAATGTCAAGTTATTAAAGAGGGATTTCAAGGGGATTACGTCAGAAGCTCTAACAACAGAGTTCAGAGACCAGCCAATGGCGTTTTTAATGTCCACCACCCAACTCACCTGGCTGCCCGCAGAAGGGCAATGGCCTGGTCCAGATTCTCGGAACGCAGCAGTTTATTTATGCGAATCATGCAATCCTCTCTGAAAGTAAGAGAGGACCAAGAAACATAATAAGAACACGTTGCATCATTGGAAATCGAACTGGCTGCGGGTTAATAATGGTTTCTGCCGAGAGTAAGGAAGGAAATAAATAGGAATAGTTGCAACGGACTCACCGCTGATCATCGATGGGTTTCTCGGATGCAGCATCGAAGGGCACCGGCTGCTCGTCCTCCGGAATTTCCAATTCTGTGGACAGCAGGCTGCACACTTCCGTTGCCATTTCAGCCCATTTGCTAGACAATTCTTCCTGCAATTATGCATTAATTAATTATTTGTAATTCGCTATTGTTTGCAAATGGATAATCACAGAGGGAAATTAGTCGTTACGTAAATATGAAAGCGGCAGAATTAATTATACCTGCCTATGCATAGGAAGTTATATTTATAACCAAATATATAATAATTTTTGCCAGCTATTTGCAAGTGATAGATAAAATCGATTTAAAACAAAACTAATGAAATGTATTTATAATTGGAATTCGTTTTCCTAAAATAACCAACTGCTATACCCAGAAGCACATCAAAGTTTACAAAGAAATACTTTACCATTTAGATAAAGAAACAAATTGTAAATTAGTTAAGACTGGAAAGCAATTGTATGGCAACAAGCTCTTTCATAAATATATGCATTTTATATTTAATTCAAAAAGGCTTAACCTCTGTATTAGTATTTTAATTGTATCTATCTAGACCAGACCAGAATTAAATATGCTGATTATATTAGTATTTGAAACAAGAGATACGGACATAAACAATTTTTTTCGAATTTTTTGCCTTTTTTGACCTGTAAACAATGCATATTAATTGAACATAAATGGGCGGCGTCCTTCTAAACACAAGGGCATGTAAAATTGTAAAGTATTTTTATTTCATTAAATTTCCGATCCAATGGAAAGGGCAAATTACTATTCAAACATGAGAGACAATACATCGTTGAGCAAAATCAATTAAATAGCGATAATAAAAAACTAAGTAAAAAACAAGAGAGAACGCTATAGTCGGGTGCCCCGACTATCAGATACCCGTTACTCAGGTAAAGGGAGTGCGAGGGAGATGGAGATAGAAACTTTGATCACGCATAACTTTTTAACGAATGGTCCGATTTGAAAAATTTCTTCTACATTTCGATAGGTATTGATAAACACAATAAAACTGCATTTTTACTTTTCCGAAATATTTAAATTTTTAAAATCGTATATAAGCGATTGTGGGCGTTAAAGGGGGCGTGGCACCTTTTTGAAACAAACTTGCGCTGCGTAGGACCTCCTAGAATCTGCATGCAAAATGCCAATCTTCTAGCTTTTATAGTTTCCGAGATCTCAGCGTTCATACGGACAGACAGACAGACGGACAGACGGACAGACGGACAGACGGACAGACGGACATGGCTATATCGACTCGGCTAGTGACCCTGATCAAGAATATATATACTCTATAGGGTCGGAAACGCTTCCTTCTACCTGTTACATACTTTTGCACGAATACAATATACCCTTTTACTCTACGAGTAACGGGTATAATAACTTTTCATTGTTATTAAATAATACAAAATGAATGATAGCAATGGTATCTTAAAGTCGGCTCACTACAATGATTTTTATTTATTTGTTTTATTTGATGTTTGCTTTTTTTACACGTTACACAATTCCACACATTTCGTTTATCGCTAGTTTTACTTTTCGCATGTTAAAAGGGGAGGTACATGCAAATGTTTGTGCCGTGTGGCGTTTGTCATGTTTTTCGCTCGGCAGCGAGGACAAATATTTATAAATTAATTGTTGAAAAATTGATGCGCTGAACGGGTTTGCGTGTGCCAATAACAATAGCACAACTACACGACCGCAGCTATACAAATAAATATGTCAAAAATTAACACAATTGAAGGTTGCAGCAAAAAAAATAAAATTAATCTTGTTCGCATCACCTTCCACATCGCTTTCGATGCCCCATGTCCTTGCCCAACGAGCACCCCCGGAAAAAGGACCAAGCCGGAGGCCACAAAATGCGCAGAAAATGCCCAGCCTTTGCAGGTTGCAGTTGCAAACAGTTGTGGAAACTCCAAAGGCCAGTGTGCACTGCCCGGAAATCACGCTCAGCGGTGCGTCCTGTCCCAACGCGACAAAGTGTGCAAAAACAAAAGATTGTTAGGAATACAAAGGACCGAAAGGACGTAGAAAAAAGTTCGAACTTAAAATACTCTAAAAAGTGGTTTTCTTAAGGAACAGTTTTCAGGACAGCTTAAAACATCTTTTAATTGTGCCTACTAATTCAAGTGAACGTATTCAGAATTATTTAATACAATTAAAGGTTAGCATTGGTATTTTTATACACTTTTTAAAAGGCAGAATCAAATTAATATTTATTTCTATGAAAGTATTTTAAAATATGATTTAAGGCAGTAATAGCAGTACTTTAAGTGTATTTAAGCGTATGTCGGAAAAAAGTAGTATTTAACGCAGCACTGAGCTTTTTGAAAAGGGTCAAAGCTGCAAAAAAATGGAAGTCTGGTAGAAATCCTGGCGAAAGTTTTTCCCATTTTCCGCAAGTGTGAGAGTGTGTAAGTTCGCGGGTGCGTTAACGAAGGTCACTTGCATTTGTGCACCATGAAAATAATACGCACACGAAGTAGAAAGTACACAAAAGCCCCAGTCGTTAAAATTGAATAATATAGAAACGTCGTTGGGGTAGACTCCTGTTTTTTCGTCCTGTTTTCTTCCATATTTTCAGTCAATTAAATTTCATGATCAAACACATAAATCTTTAACGGTCATCGCATAGACGACAATTGTTTTTTCTGTATTGTATTTCTTTGCTTTGTTTGCAATTCGTTTTAAATTTTATTGGCAATTTAGGTCGTATTTTATGGCTTGCACAGCGGGTGCTGACCAGCAGGCTTAAATAAAGTTATTTAATGCGCCCATTTATTTTTAAAACATTAAACAAGGAATAACGTATATCAGGGCAGTTATTATTTTGAGTTATTTTCGTAAAGTTTTGTATCTTAAATTACAAAAAAAAACTTCGAAAAACTTGATATTTATTTGCATAAGTTATAAAATTAATATGTAAGACTTCTTTTTGATTATTTTAATTTGTAATATGGCATTTCTCACCTCAGTGGGTTGTGGTGCAGTTGATGGTTTGGATTTGGCCGCCGGCTGCTTCTTCTTGCGACCCCCGCCACCCCCGCGCCGCTTGTCCTGCACCACCACAGAGTCCTGGCAGAAGCGCTCCATCATTTTAATGAAAACGTTGGCCGTTTCCACCACATCGCGAAGGAAAACCCTGTGGAGATGGAGTGTAGAGGTTAGTTAACAAAATGAAAATATATTGTAATTAAATTCTGTATTATTTGTGTGCACAGCACATGTATCCAAATTGAATTTGCTGCATGTTGGCACCGTCTCTTTATAAAAAATGCATGCCTCATTGCACAATATTCAATTAAATGTGGCAAATGCTTAATTTTTTTCAACTCAATTTTATTGGGTCGAATTTAAATTATAAATAAATATTTATGTTTATTCCGCACCTTCAGTAATTTACAAGCTTGGTTGTTCAATAAAGTGATCGAATAAACATTTAAAAGGTTTGTCGTAATAATATTTAAATTTTAATAGTTTTCACCTATGTTTAAAACTCCAACAGAAAGGAGATAAATTAATTAAACAATGTTCAGTAAATCTTCGGCTTCAGGTGACATTTATAGAAAAAGTAATTAAAGCCGAATTAAGATACAAACATTTTTCATTCAATTTCAATCAGAGTTGTATAACAGTAAATCACAGTCAAACATGCGAACACCACAAAAATTTTGCAGCACAATAAGGTTTTTAATAAAAACCTTTTAAAAATTGAACACCCACAGTACTTCAACCGGACAACAATGGATTACACACTAAAATCATTTTATAAATAGTTTTTCAGAATTCCCTCAATTTTCGTTGAATTAAATCTATGAAAATTATGTGTGCATTTCGTAGTATATTTAAATTTTAATGGTTAAAACATTGATAAATGTATTAATAACAGTAATTCATGGAAAAAATTCAATAAATTTTATAAATTCATGAAGAATTTCATATGTATAAATCAAAGTGGAACATCAATAACCTTTCGGTGTTTATTGAATATCATCGAGTACATTAAAAAGGCCAAAAGCTACCCCGCCCCCAACAGTCTTTCCGCCCACTCAACGGCATCTAGAAAAAGCTCCCCACCATGACTGGCTAACTAACCCAACCCGATTCGGGCTGAGTGATGATGTGGCCCCTCATTTTGGCGTTGCCTTTGCTGTCGAAGCCGATGACGCCTCCAATTAGCAAATTACCCTCAAAATGTGAAAAGGCAACCGACAAAAAAAATGAAAAAGCGAGGCAGAAGACAGCCGCCAAACTGCCAAAATCAGCTGCCGCTATGCAGACCTAACTTCCGCTTTGTTTTTAGCCAGCCCCAACCCGAAATATAAAAGCCAACGTCATTGTGCACGTCAATTTGTTAAAATGATTGATTGTCGTTTGAATAATGAAAATCGCGCGAGTCACCGAAAAGGACAATTCGAAACAGGCCCAGTATGCAAAGTAGGCGGGCCTTAATGGGTCCCAAATATAGTAACCAATAAATAGAGATGAAAAAGCTACGTCAAAAATGTAAAAGTCCGATTTATTTATAAAAAGTCCAATGTGTTATCTATCTTGACAAGGCATTTCAAATTTTTTAGGTATAGAATGCGTGTAAGTTTAGCTAATTCCTTAAACATACCAGAAACTTTGAGTAAAAAGGTATTAAAAACATTAAAATATTATGCATAAAATATGTGAAATAAATTGCGGACATATTCATTTTTATTCTATAAATAAAATTATGAATTGTTACATTTTAAATTGAATCTTACTTTTATGAGTTTTAAAAACCGAGCCCAAACTGCCGAATCGCTGCAGCGATATCAACATGATTTGACAATATTTTCACGAGCATACGTGGGAGTAATCCATATTCAAGTCGTTCAGCGTTCACCACTCTAATTGCCGAGTCCCAGGTCCATAAAAGTGGCAACATTGCGTTGGCGGTGAAAATGGGAAATGGCCAAAAAGGTCGCGGCGCTGTCACTCCGGCAATGCCGCTAAAATTTATGCAAATTCATTGCGAATTTTAATGCCCCGCGTGAGCTTCGCTGCAGGAGCTTCCAGCATCGGTATTTTCGAATGCGGTCAATGTGCCACAACGCAGCTGGCGAGGTGACCATGGGAGCCAGCGACCGGGGAAATGAATTTGTAATGAAAGTGGTTATCCGGCATTCGGTGCCCCGGCCAACAAGATTCGATGGCATAGATGCATAGACATTTAGCCAAATTAAACAGGCAAATAATTCAAAAACGAGGGTTTTTTGCGACATCTAATAAAAGTCAACGCATGTTTTAACAGTAAGCACAGTAAATTCAAGGCAGTGATGGTAGTTCGATGTTCAATACGTATTGGCTGATTCTAATAAGTTATAAGTTTTAAGAAGGTTGCTATGAGTATCTTGTTTAAGAGAAGTCTTGAAAGCTGTAATAAATTTAAATTAACATTTTCAACATTTTTAGTAAGCCTTTCTCGACATCTTATATTTTTATAGGTATTTAAATATATTCAAGTTCCGAATTCGTTGTTGCAATAAATTTTTGAGTAACATATAATGGATTTGTTCGTCCTGTGGTGTCTTCATTTCAATAATGTAGTGTATAAGAAACTCTTTCTAAATCATAAGGAATTCCTTTAGAACCTTAAATTTAATTAACTAGAAGCTCCAAAGGCAACTGGAATTATTTGACGCAATATGTAAGATAATAGTAGATCTAAACCAGGCGCATTAATTATTATCAGTCCCAGAGCTTAAGGTAGTTGCTTCACAACGTTTACTTAATCACCTGAATTTTGGTTTCTTGCTGAACTATTCTGTCCAATTTGGAGTCCCATAAATTACACATCCATAATAGAGCTAAACAAGCCTTAGATTAAACAGCCGCATAAAGCAGTAGTTGAATAGAAGCCAGTTGGCATTTATCAGCCAATTGCAAGATATTTGGCCATTTGTATTGATCAGGAACTGTCGGCAGTGACCACAACTGCCTGGAGTTTGAGTCCGGGGGTGGTCGGAGTCGCAATTGATGATAAAAGGACTCAGTTGACTGCAAGGCGCAACCGACAGGCGGTGAATGGATTGTGGAGCACGTGGATTTGAAATTTGAGTGGTGCTATGTGTGTGCACCCCTGTCTCCGTGTCCATATCAGTTCCTGTCGTGTTTGCGGGTGCTGTGTGGTGCACATTTGATGATAACTGAAATGTGAAATGAATCAAGCGCAGCCACGTTAGCGGCGATGTCACCGCAAAGATGTCTGTGGCGGCAGAATTAACGTGGGGCAAAAACTGCTGGTAGCTGCGGACTTTGGAGGCTCCTACTACTATCTAGTGCTGAAGGCTTAGCTATTTTGCCGCAGTTTTGTGGCTGAGAAGTCACAAACCTTTTTCCCGAATCAGCCAGTTAAAAATATCATCTTGTATATTGTAGTTTTGCAATATCAACTGCATGATTTTGCATGCATTTGTAATTTGATTTCAATCATAGGTGGCCATAATCTCACGCACTTATACTATGCGCTTTGCAGCATTTTAGGTTAATGGGTCGGTACTTGAATTTTATCACTCATACGCACAGTTGTCTTTGATCGTAGAAATTGTTTCTAACAGACATTAAGTGTCGTTCCGAAAAATTTTAGACCATTTTCTAACAGCTTAAACTTAAAATAAAATATTTTCATTATCGAATACATTAATTTCACTGCCACATGAAAAGGAAATATCATTTTTCTTAAATCAGCCTAGTACTATGTACACGGTTGCATTTAATTTGGATAGATTTTGTTAAATTCAGAATAAAAACACAAGAGTCTACGTGTAAGTTTTATTTAATTTCTCTCTACTCAGATGAATAGGCAACACTGCTAATGGTGGTGGTGCTGCTGGTGGTACTGCAGATGCAGATGCTGGTGGCACCTGACCACAACGCCAAGTAACCGCAGCGGATAAGCGGGTGGGCGGTTTGATAGTTGCACAACATATTGCATGCCACAAACCATTTTACAAGCGGATCCAAATCGATTGCCCACCTTTCCCGCCCTAATGATGCGCAGGTGCAAATCGAGTCACCCCCACCCTGAACTCCTACCCTCAGCCCCAGTTATACACAGAGACAAAATATGTAATGAGTTTGTTAAAATAATTGTATGTTAAAACTTGTTTACACATGCACAATAAAATTACATTTTTTAGCAAATAAAGAGCGGCTGAGTTCGCTTCAGCAAAAAATGTAAACCTTAATATTTTTCTTAAGTTTAAGATTCAAATACAATGCACTTTAGTTACTTTCACTATATTATTGGTTAAGCTTTCAAGAAATAAGGAGTACATTTTAAAATAGTCTTTTCTCTGATAAATAAATCGTTAAAAATTAAATTGTTTTGAAAATGTTTAAGCTGATTAGGTTTGTTTTAAAAAAATGTATATTTCCATTTCTTGGTTTAAACTTCCTTTTCTCTCTATGCACACATACTCAATCTCAAGCACATGTGACCAACGAAGCCTGGCGTCAGGACAAAGATAAATCGTTAATAAATTATTTATAATTAATTTGTATGCACGCGGTTTTGTAACTTCTGGCTGCCCTGCTGTTGTTGTTGCGCCTGATTTGATATTCGCGTTTACGCTGATTAAATGGACGTCGACAGCCACAATGGCAGGGAAAATGAGAAGAAGAAGTTCAAGTAGCAGCAGGTTGAGCATACAGAATTAATTAGAACACTTGGGTGTTTTGGGGTTGGTCAGCAGTGTTCAGGGGTTTGGGGGGTCAGGGGTTGTGGATCGGGAATCTGGAATCTGGAGCTGGGGATTGTCTTCGCGCCGAACTTGAGCGCATGTTGAATAAATGATAAAATGTAATTGCGCCCCGACACCGACCGGCAGGACGATTATTTGCGGGCAGTTTCTCGGGATGTTGTTGGCATAAGACGTTTATAATGAAAATATTATTAATTATGACAGCCACAACAACAATGAGTGATGGGCGTCGAATGCCAGTGTTGTCGCTCTAGCCATTTAATGAATACTTTATGGTCTCTCGAAAGAGAAAATGGCACCAGAAATAAACCAAAATAAAGCAGTCGATGGTGCAACCGTACTACTCTTTTTATTCATTTTTTCGATCTAGTTTTAATAGATTTATAGGCTCGCCTTAACATATCTTATTTTTTCAGTATTCAAATATTAATCTACTATATTTATACCCGTTACTCGTAGAGTAAAAGGGTATATTGTATTCGTGCAATAGTATGTAACAGGTAGAAGGAAGCGTTTCCGACCCTATAAAGTATATATATTCTTGTTCAGGATCACTAGCCGAGTCGATATAGCCATGTCCGTCTGTCCGTCTGTCTGTCCGTCTGTCTGTCTGTCTGTCCGTATGAACGCTGAGATCTCGGAAACTATAAAAGCTAGAAGATTGGCATTTTGCATGTAGATTTTAGGAGTTCCTACGCAGCGCAAGTTTGTTTCAAAATGGTGCCACGCCCCCTCTGACGCCCACAAGTCACAAGCTGTGGCCACAGTTTTGATGCTATTATGAAAATTTTTTTTTATATGTATTTGTTTCGTCAATACCTATCGATTGGCCAAATAAAAGTTTGCCACGCCCACTGTAACGCCCAAAAACCCATTAAACGCTTAAGCCTGGCTAGCGCCTACATTTCCGCCTTTCATGGCACAATAGCGCCATCTAACGGATGACTTGGGAACAGCTGGGCAAGGTGCTCAACAGAGTCAACGTTAATTCTCGATAAGGATTTCTATTAAAGGAAATTGCGATGGCTTTCATTTGTCAATACCGAACTATATCCCAAGAACTATGCAAATCAAGTCAAGTTAGCCATAATAGAGGTCTGAGTCAAACAATGGCGTATGTGTGTATGTTTGTAAGCATATGTATGTATTTACATTGTACACAGTTGCAATTGCCGTGCAAAGAAGGCATATTTATATTAAGTTGTTTAGCTGAGTAACGGGTATCTAATAGTCGAGGCACTCGACTATAGCGTTCTCTCTTGTTTTGAGTAAAAATCGATATATTTTATTTTTATAAAGTGCTGAAAAGTTTTCGAAATTAAATTGTTATTAATATAATTATAGCCCAAATATTTTAAACGATTTTTAGGTCCGCTGTAACACACCTTAATTTTAAATATTTAAATATTGAGCTACTACCACTGCTAAAATGCTTTTGATATTAAATAGTTATTATATTTATTATCGCCTAAATTCGGACATCACTGTCGCCTCCAAATCAGCGACAAAATGGGTGGCATTAATCTGGGAGAGGCAGATAGGTGGCATGGACCGCTTGGCGGGGTCATAAATTATTCATCTTGACACCGAAAAATCTTTAATCTCTCAGATACTCAAAACACTGATTGCAGTTCAAAAGGCAGCAGCATTTACATGATTGCCAATTGGCCTGCTTAATTAAAAGCTGTTCAACTCGCTGATGACGCAACTTAATGTTTAATCGATTTAATTCTATAAACCAACTATTTTCAACTCGCTCCGCATTAATCATGCTCCAATTAAGCCACAGTTGCTGCCCCAGCGACAGCCCACAGCTGCAGTTACATGCCAGTATCTGTATCTGCGTTTTGTATCTCGCATCGCAACGAGTTTCCTGAACCCAACCAACCCATCCTGCGAACCTCTGCCAATTCCATGTTTGCGCGCTAAATTAATTTAGTCAAAGCTTTGAATTCGCCAGTGCCCCACTAACAGACTCTCAGACCGACTAACTAGAGCCCGTCCAACCGGCAGACGCGATGCGTTGATAGTCGACAGTAAAACCCATCAGGCACACAACAATTTGTTTATCAGTTTATGTGTCATCGGATACGGTGGAACATTTAAAGAACTTTCCGAAGTCTAGGCATTTCAATTAAATGAATTATCCAACTTATCATGTGAACCAAGTTAGATACATTTTTTTAAATGATATTTAGGAACAATAATTGTAAGTATAGTAAATAATAATAAATAGGAGTTCATACGACCGAACTACATTATTTTTGTTTCTCACATTCCTAGAATCAATCATGATTTAAATGGTGTTTAAGGCAGATGTTCAGCTTAAAAGATTATGTTTGCGGTTGCCAATGGTGTTTTTATAAGTTTCACTAAAACAACAATGTCGATACTCGCAACTTTATCAAGAAAAACACCGTGAATAAATGAAAAAAAAAACATCTCCCTGGCGTAAAAGTACAAAGCAACATATTAATTATTAAATTTAATTCACATTTTAAAAACATGTTCGTTCAGGGTTTCTTTCAGATTTGAACGCCATTGTTAGGCAATTGTTGCGTTTATATGTGTATACAATAAGCAAATTCCAGCCATGGCCCCAGTTTAATACATTGCTTTATAATACATAACATTCTACGTTTTAAAAAGGATTTTGATTTCATCTATTTTTCTTCCGTAGAGAAACTTTTTAAGCCCACATAAAAGAATTCTATATGCGCAAGTTGGGTAATTTAATTAAATGAAGAGTGACAAGCTCAAAAACTTGGACGACCCATGGTATCTCTTTGCCACTGTCATTCGAGTCTGTGACACAGAAATAAGTTTGCAGGCATTTATTGCAGGTATCACTCTACATACAGCACTCGGAGTCGGGTCTGTTTGACAGGCGAATTTGTGCAGCCAGTTAGAAATATTCAAGTGAGTCTAACTCTTCATGTTCGGCACTAAAAAATTGCAATTATCTAAATGGATAGCGTAGTGGAAGTCAGAGAAAAAGGGGTTGCGCTTACCCATGAATATATTTTCCTTTCAATAGCTTTTTAAAAATCATGCAAGCTCGAAAAAGTGCGATAATATTCCTTGATGTCTATCCAATTGCTGGAAATAAGTGGGTATGGTATGATGTGTTTGCTGTGTCAATGAACCTAATCTTTCAGATGAACTTAATAAAATGTAGGTAATGAGTTAAAAACACTCTAGACCTCCGGGTAAATCATGAAAATCCCTACTGAATCTGTTGAAGCTGCACTATATTCAATGCTCTGCTGCGATTTATTAAGTACCCGCAGTATGGACTGAAATAATCTCGATTCAGCTCCCGTGCGGTGAACGCGCTGTTAACTCGGCAATTAGGATGCAGCCAAGGTGCACGAATTGCTCGAAAAAATACACTAAGCTACATGGGTTGGCTTCCAGCAAATGGCATAATTTTTATGCCAGAACACGCGTGCAGCACATGCTTGTAAAATCAATTAAACTTTTAGCCAGCTTCTATACCCACCGCACGAGGAATGTGCAACTAGTTCATTTGGCGACTCCTGCTTTTGGAGGAACACACGCATATATAAGCATTCCACATTCACTCCATTTAGGGGCAGTGATGTCGGCTAAAAATTAGCCAAATAGGTCTAAGAATTACTCATAAAATGTGCAACAATATATAAAATGCATAATCGTTACACTTTCCCATCTTCAGAATTTAGTTTAATATACTACTTAACTGATTTAAATAAATTTATTGGCTGATGATGTAATGCCATAAAAACATTGTTAAAATGTAAATTGACAGCCACAAGGAATATATATAAGTTGTTCATTTTCAATTTAAGGTATAGTAAATAATTTTTAAGCAATATAATTGTGTTTAATTTGTTTCTGCTCCCTGAAATACAATATGGAAACCCTTAGCTTGGCAGCACTATTACGAGGCGTTGGCGACCCAGCAGACATCTGTGCAAATAGCCGAACAAACAGAGCAGGACTCAAGACAAAGGCATGCCGCCAAGACAAACAATGCCTGATTGTCGGGGCGAGGTCCTGGCAGAAAGGGCGATATCCTGACAGGCTGCACTGCATATTTCGATGGGGAGCAACTACACCGAGTGCTCGTAGTAATCCCATTAGAGGATGTGTGTTTGGCTTGCTTATTTGCGGATGCCACGGGGTCGTGGCCGTTATCTATCAGAAATGCAGCCAGGCCGGGTTTGGGATGGTTTCCAAATTCGGTTTTGGGATGAGGGTTCAGGTTTTAGCATGGCCGGAAGGGCAAGTTATTTCCAATCGGAATGTATGCGCATAGTAGGAATAGTTATTCGCTCGGGTACTCACTTTGTGCTGTGCGCCTCATTGTAGTTCATTAACAAATGCAGCACTGTCTCCCGATACTCCAGTACATAGCACACGTTGTTCAATAACATATCGAAAAGGGCCCGCGCGTTGTTGTCATCCTTCAGCTTTTGCAGTGCCAGCAGGCTTTGAAGCAATTCCCGGAATGTCTTTAATTAAAAAATTGGTAAGCATTAACTTGGCAGACGCTCGAGCATTTGATTGGTGAGGTGGGGCATGGTGTGCGGTGCATTGTAATGAGTCTTGGATCTGGCTTTCAGAAGGGGACCACACACATGTTAGTAATTATAAACGTTCTCGATTCCTTGTGGACAGTCTCGATATCCTTCGTGTAAACAGAACTGATTGGGCTTTGTCGATTCGTTTTGTTTGTTAAATGGTAATGAAGCTGGTCAAAGTACCATTTAATCATTAGTTTTTACCTACTTATTTAAAAAATACTTTTATAGTAGTGACTAAAAAATTGGGCCAAATTCAGAATACATTTTTTATCCAACATTCCTTTTCCCTCGTATCTAATCACTTCAGATATCCCATTTGTTATCCATTTAATTGGTGTGGGATATAAACTGAAATCTTGAGCTGCAGGATCAAAGGAACCTTTGGTGCCAGGCATTTTTAACTAATCCTCGGCAAAGCTCGCTGTTCATTTGAAGTTTCCCCCATCATTTCGGTGGGCTTAAAGGATGCGTAGAGCTTGGCTTGAGTACTGGAGCCGAGTGCCGAGTGCCGAGTAGCCAGTACCAGGCAGCAAGCTTAATCCAAGGCAAACGTCGAGCGGCAACTGAGTGCCCCAAAAGTGCACTTACTGGGCCAGAGCAAACAACAACAGACCCGCACACACACTTTGCACTCGGCTTAGAGGGCACCCCGCGAACGAGGAGGGGCAGCAGGATCAGGATGAGATGGGATGGAGAAGGTCCTGGAGCTGGATCTGGAACTGGAGTGACTTACCAAAAGGGCTACATGCAGTCGCTTGGCCCAGAGACGCGCCTGTTTCTTGTCGCTCACAATCATGTCCATGTCATGTTGCATGCGCGTCAGGACCCAGTGGAAGCATTGCACGCTCAACGATTCGCTGCGAATGAAATGGAAAAAGCCAACACGGTTACGTTACATACAAGAACACGGCAAGAAAAGTGTCAATTATGTATCAAAAACCACATTTAAATCAAGTGCAATAATTTGAATTTAAACGAGAAAATATAAAAAATCATGTCCTAATTTCATATTTAGGGTAAATCAAAATTTAAATAGAAGTTTTATGAGGCCTTAAATGTCTTCGATAAATCTCAAACAGTCGAACCTGTAAACTTTAGTTACATTTTAAAATAAATAGTTTAGAAAAAACAAATGCAACAAATTTCAAAGCTTCTTAGTTTATCTTCTTTATGTGATTATTTTATACTAAAAAGTAAAAAGGAAATGTTGCCATTTTTGCCAAACTTGATTCTACATTATTTAAACTGATATATTGTAATATATTTTGCTTTGAGTGTACCTAGCATCATATATGGTGCGACTGGATGTGTTTGAGTGCATATTTAAGTAGTAGATTTCTGCATTAAAGTTGGCCAAAGTTGGTAACAAGGAACTGGGAAACAGGTAAGCAGCTTGCCGTCTGCCACTTGCAACTCGCACAGCGAAAAACTCATTAACAAAATTAATTTTTAAGTAATCTAGAATTGAGCGCCAGCCAGCCTAAGTTCCAGTAGCCCCTTCGCCTTCAATATTGCGGGGACCAGTGGGCGTTGACATGCCGCACGTTTTCCGGTTGCCACCCACCACCCAAAAGGCTGCCTAGCCCCTCTTGCACCACCCAACCATGCCACCCACTTCCGGTGGCTGCAGCATTTGCCTGCAACTTGGCTAAATTAGCAGCGCAACGTCTGCTACGACCACCATTAAAGTTTTGCGACAACGTCGAGAGCATTTGAAGAGGCATTAAAAACAAATTAATTACAGATGTGCGGCAGCAGCAGAAGCAGCAATAAAAACCGAAATAAATAAATTATAAAATCAATAAAAGTGCAATGAGCAGGAGCACGATAGTGTGGAGAAGGAAACAAGCGCAAATAGCTTTGATTGATGTTGAAACTTTTTTATCGCAAAATTGTAAAAGGCAAGGAACTAATTGAGATTTTTACTGGGTGCACTTAAGCAAAATAAGGTAATCAATATATTTTAAGTAGTTTAAAGTGGGAGAAATACTTGGAGCTATTCAGGAAAATATGTAATATTACAGTTAACTTGTTTTTCGCATTGCAAGGACATCGCCTTGGACTACTTTATGAAGTTTCTTCAATAAGTTTAAAAGTATTTTCAAGTACGAACAAAACTAATTTTCAAATTTTTTTATTTGGGCGCTCATTGATTTTATACATTTGATATAGGTGAACCATTGGTTATAAATCCTTATCATTCTCAGACTTTAACGACTGATTTCTGTATGAAAGCTACGTACGTGCACTCGCATAAACAAAATGACAAAATCAATTTCACTTTTTTTCGGGTTGCTGGTTGGAAAAGTTTGCCCATCCAAAAGCCCATACATTACAGCAATGCCATGCTTTATATAGTGCAAAATCAGTAGAAAATTGCAGACGATAAAGTAAGTTAAGGTCGGTGCGAGGGCAGCGTCAAATTGCATTTGAGGAAATAAACAGAAAGTTTTATGGTTGGCGAGTATATACATAGATGCGTACTATATATATGTATATATGCGGAGGGGAAAATGAGACGAAAAAGTCTGATAAAAGGCAGAGGGACATTGCTGAGAATGAAAAACAGGAGCAGGAGCTGCAAAAGCAGGAGCAGCCAACTTAGAATAGTGCGAGGGAGTCGCCAACCATCGGAAAGGGGGAAAAACTGGGTCTGGGATAACTTTGCGCCAACGGAATGACAACATTTTTGCAAAGCTTCATTGTTGTCATTCAGAAACTAATTTGAAAGTAACCAAAACAATTTTAAAGAAATTTCCCACCACACAGCCAGCGAAAGAGACCGAAAGGGAGCCGTATCCGGAGGAGGAGCAAAGTCAGCCGGATGACAGCATAAAGAACGCAAAATTTTATTAACAGCATGCTGGACAAGAATGAAAACAACAAAAGTAAAGCTAGGGACAATATATACACTGGACGATAGAATTTTCATGAAAACTGACTTTCAATTATAATAACTAAAAGTTGTTAAAAAGTTTGGAATAACATGTTTAATTATCAAGAAATTACACAATTAATAGATCCCCATAATTAATGGCTTTGTATTAATGAAATATGTCAAGGATCTTTTTAAGATTGTTTCGATCAAATAAAAGTTGAACAAAGCCAATTTTTTAATATTAAAAATATTCTATTTTTATAACATTTTACATTACAGTAAGTAATCTTCCCTGTGTCGCAAAATCACGGTTGCTGTACGGTTCCTTTGACAACTCTGGTCTAGATATAATGGGGCATGTTATGCACTCCAAAATGGAACAGGGCAGACTAGTAGTTGCTGCAAAGTGGGCAAGTGCCGTGGGTCAACAATTGGCGTCATGACTTTGATTTGTGCATGTGTTCGTTGGCCCCCACCAGAAAGTA
This sequence comes from Drosophila fuyamai, assembly GCA_018153365.1. Taxonomy (NCBI): domain Eukaryota; kingdom Metazoa; phylum Arthropoda; class Insecta; order Diptera; family Drosophilidae; genus Drosophila; species Drosophila fuyamai. Next base: position 3,708,959 of record JAECXW010000116.1, on the reverse strand, counting down.
ATGCAATAAAACTCTAGTGACGAAGCGCTGATGTCGAAGACCGAACAATGACATACAAATTGTGTTGTGACCGCAGAGAAGCAGGATCAACAGAAAGTCTGGGGGCCAGAACTACGAAAACGCTTTACAAGTGCTCAAAGGAAAAGTGCGAGTGCCAATGGAAATTGTCATCATACTAAAGTTTATTTGCTGCGCACTTTCCTCTTTTGATAAGAGACAGAAAACTAGAAAAAAGGAAACCACGGAAATTCGCCAAATAAACGGTCTGCACTTCTCTCGCCTCAACAGTTCAGATGATGTATTGCCCGTTCGACAGATACAAAATATGTATTCAAAGTTTATTTGCTGGCAAAAACAATTCAAGCCAATCAATTTTATGTTGAGTTGCCAAAATAACTGAAATCTAAAAAAACTTTATAAACTATAATAGAATTGAAAAGTATAAAAATAAATTAAATTCAATTTGTAGTTAAATAAAACATCTTTTTCGTATTCAATTAATGCAGGCGTTTAGAAAATATGGAATATACGGTGACGATTACAGTTATACCCCAAATACATTTGTTTTAAAGCACTTGTTGCTTCCCAATTTTCTGTATTTTTAAGGCAGTTCCATTTAACTTTATACACCAGTTTGATATGGATTCTTTAAGTTAAAATGTTCACAAAGAGTGGCCAGCAAAATAAAAGTTTTTTTGAATTTCGTTCATTTGAAGAGTGTTGCAAAGTAATTTGATTAAAAGCCTTGATGGAGTCGGTTCTAGAGAGTTGCTTGTGTGCCCGGAATTTGCATTTCTGCTGACTTGGACAAAGGACGAGGTGAGCTTTTCATTAGCCACTAAAAGTATAGCTCGTTCATCAGCAGCATCTTATTATTACTTGTGAAAACTTGGCTTGATCACCTTTGAAACTCGGCGGTGATTCATTTAAAGACTATAAGCAAAAACATCTCATATCTGGGGCAAGTCATGCTTTTCCTAGAAATTTTTTCCGCTTGGATAAGATGCGTCAGTGATGCCAAACTATCTTAAACCATTGTTTGATGAACTGTTTTTACGTCAAAACCTTTTAAGTGTCATTAATATTACAATAATTTTTTTTAAATTCAATTACTAAATCAAAACTATTTTTAGCCATTTTTCTTGTCAAAAAAAAAAGTGCTCAAACAGATCACTTAGGAGCGAACTAAATCCTGTAGTCGTGTTCCTAAAGACAAACTGCAACTATTATTTTTTCGACCATATCCGAGAAATAATCAGCTCTGTTGGAATCCCACTTGAATGGCACTCACCTGACTAACTGCAATTGTAGACCACTCAAACGATTGAACTCCATGAAAAATCGTATGGCCCACAATAGATAGGAGTCATCGTGACTCGACGAGCCGGCGTTGCGTTCCAGGACACGACGCACCTGCCTCACCAGCGTGTTGTAAGCGGAGCGCAGCACCTCAATGCAGTACTCGCGCAGGCACAATCTGAAAAAGCCAGGAAAACGTACGAAAAAATGTGAGAAAAATCCAAAAGCTAAAGGAAGGGAGGCAGACATGAAAAATGGTTATACCACAATAATATTGATTGAAAGCGAACGCCCTCTATCAGTTTATATAACAAATGCGGACGCTGCAACGGCATTTGGCAGCGCTGATGCAATAAATTTTGGCCTGGCCAATTTATTTGTGCAAAGCTGGCTAAAAGATGCAGCCAACCATCCAACCATCCAGCCACCCATCCCCAATCCTTTCGAGCGGAGTAGAGCAATCTCTGCCAGCAGGCGAAACACAAATCCAACGCATCGATGCCGACGCGGATTAATTTATGCCAAAAAGGAGGCGAAACAGAAAAAATTGGCATCCCCCTTGTCGGCTTATTGCAACATGCACTTGTGGTTGGCTAACAAATTGTTGGGAGCACGGTGCTCCAACACGTGACATTGATGAACTTTCGCCTTTCCCTGCGCCTACGTGCTTGGGCTCTCTGACTCGGCCATTCGTTTGCGGTCGAATGGGACATTCGGAGTTGTCTAATCACAGCCAGCGGGGTCGCTTCGGTCACATTTGTTCTGCTGCATCAATTTATGGGCGCCCAAAGATTTGGCCAACCGAACTGAGGGTTAAGCATCTTGGCCCATAAACCAGGCCAAACACTGGCCGACTAACAAGCAAAAATGATGCTAGTCGGTACGAAATCGGTGCGGAAAATGGGAAAAACCTTTTGAGGATTTTACTCGAAAATTGCATGCCTTGCCGGCCAGAGATCCCAAAGTCGATGCCGCTGGCAATGGCGATGCTGAAAATACCGATGCCGATGGCGCCGCCAAGTTGCTGCTGCAGTTTTATCTCTGCTACGGTTTTTATGCTCCCCGTCACAAATTGAGGAAAACTTCAGAACTTCCTAGACGAACTGCAAATGCACTGTGCGATGGTGGAAATATTATTATCATACATTACAACAAAAAATATCGATTAAAAAAATTAATATAACTAAAATAAATTAGAAGTTATTCGCTCATTTTAATCACTGATCTAGATTAGCAAATTTATATTATAACAAACTTTTAGTATAGAATTAAGGCTCCATAATTTATTAGTTCACACAAAAGCGAAAATTTTAATGGTGAACATTCCAGAACCAAACTTTTTTCGAAAACATCATGGATTATTTGTGGGCAATAGCCAGCATCTAGAGTATATTTTTGTGTTACCAAAAAGAAAACGGGGACCGTGGCAAATGCATTTACTGTAACTGTTCAAGAAGGCCCGGATAAGGAATCCCGGGCAGCTCGGCCTGCGGTCGCGGAGGCAGATCCTTTAAGTAGTTTGTTGGTTAGCAGAGAAGCATAAAATAGCTGCACCTGGTGGCCATTAGGGGGAGCGGCGACAGAGGCGTTCGGCGCCAAGATATTGTTCAGCCCGGCCAAGTCAGGCGGAACCTGAGAGCCTGGGCGCCCCTAGCAGCCAATATCGTTTGTGCGATTCTATAAAACAGCAGGAATTACAGGCAGTTGGGACGGCGAACGGGGGATGGGGGGAGCGAAAGGGCCAAAAGGAAATGGCTTCATTTATTATTGAATATTATTTTATACGCTCACTCGCTCGCTCGGTTGACTCCCTCGGATACGGCTGTTCTGGCAGCGTAAAATCGAAAATCAATGGCCGGGATGTGGCCCCCCAGTCGGTTGGTGGCCATAACAATTCCGATGCTAATGGCCACACCAGCAGCCGCACAATAGGCATCGCCCGGAGCCAAAGTGCAGGAAGTGGCCGCAGACAAATGGATATGGCAGTGGGCTATGACCGCGGGACTCACCTCACGGTGAACGCACTGCGGCGGGTCACCTGCGCCTCCTCCTTGATGTGGCGATGCGAGCGCTTCTGGTGCTCCTTCTCCCGGTCGAAGTCGATCGAGGAGACCCGCTCCAGCGCCTGGTGGCAGATCACGTCCCGATCGGAGACGGACTTCATGTTCCGAATGACGTAGGTGCCGCCAAAGCGGGAATGTCGTCCGGGCGGAGGACGAGCCTGCCGGCGAGCTCGCTCCCGGCGTCGAGCAGCCAGGAGCTCCTGCTGGTCCCGCTGCTTCTCGCTGACACTGCGCTGCAGTGAGGCATCTGCCAGGGATTCGGCACTCTGGAGTTACAAACAAATATTGGTGAATTAATTTAAAAAGCCAACAGAGATATAGGAATATTAAATGCAGATCCTTTGAATTATTAAGTATGGCTGTGTTTACCCTTTATGGTTCATTATTTCAATTTTAGAAAAATGTATAATAATTTAAAAATAACATATTTTATAAGATATTCTAGGCATATAGCTAAGATATGCATTGAAATAACTATTTTGCAATGCCTCTGTTTAAATATCATTAACTTTGTCTAGTATTTTCAAAACTATTTATCAATTACACAATTAATATCATTATTTATACATTTAAAAATAACAAATTTAGTTTTTAAAATACTGCACCTATAGCTCAATCATTAAATTTAGGTATCATTGACCAACCTGTTCCCTGAACAGCAGGCACACAATTTCCAGTCCGTGCAGATGGAACTGCTCCTCATCCGGCGAAGAGATCACAAATAGCACCAGGTCCAGCATTCCAGTTTGGTGCAGGGCCCAAATGACCTGATCATGGAGACTGGCATCGTTGTCCGCCCGGCACTCAGCCTCCGGATTCGCTGGCACCTGCAGGACATTCCGCACCAGGACCAGGATGCGCTCAATCAGCAGATTCTGCTCCTCGCTGCGAATTGAAAAGTCCTTAAAGAATAGAGACAAAGAATGCCATCAGACGTCAGTGTAATAAAATGTTGCTGCAAATCCCAGTGTAAAAATCTAAGCACCAAATCCCGCGAGTCAAGTTAAAATAATCAAATGAAATTAAATTAAATTAAATTGCAAATTTATGTAGCTCGACTGTAAAACGGAAGCCCCGACTCAGGGCAAGACAAGCGATGGGACCACAACAAAGTCAAGTTGAAATCAATTTGAGCAGGGTGTGGGCTCTAAGAGGAAATGCCTGTGCGGCCTTCGGGAGGCTAAAAATGTGGGTGGCTGGGTGATTGGACTGCTGGGCGGTTGGGGTTCCATGGGCGCAGCAGGACATTACAGTTGCTGCTGTGAGCTTAAAAATAAATACAACTAATGCGGCTTTTGTGCCTACAAGCCAGCTGTGACTCCTCCGCCCGGACATAGACACCAACCCATGTGCCGGCAAAACGGGGCTCCAGACCTCAGGACTCCGAGAGCCCATCTCAAAGGCAAAGTTAATAATGACTTCCGTTTTTGGTTTCCCTACGCAACAACAGCAACAACACCGAGACCAGGCTCATTCAAAACCGAAAGCTTTCCTTCGGATCGGAGAAAGTGGAGGAAAGGGCACGGAGTCTCTCCTCCTCCATCCTGTCCACTTGGCTGCTCGCCGCGCATACATCAAAGCGTGTAAGTCGGCGCGACGCAAATAAAGAAGTATAGCATAAAAAGTCAGCCACGACTTTACACTTGAGGAAATTTAAAACACAAACAAAAGAAGTTTACATGCAATTAAATTATGACAATATTTAATATTAAGTCGAACCTTGGTGATCCAAATCACTAAACGAAAGTAAGGATACAGAATTGATTATATATAAACAAGTATATATCTATACTTTTAATTTATGAGCAAGGAATTTGAAGACTTCAAGTAATATTTATAGCAAAGAATTTCAAGTACACATACAGTAGAATCCGGTTATAACGACTCCGCTTATAGTTTCCGTCGGCTTTGTTGGTCCCTGTACAAACTTATATTACACAAACTTATATGGTTATTGAATTTTTCGGGTATAACGACGTAAAATCGGTCCCTTAAAAGTCGCTATAACCGGATTCTACTGTATATAAGTTTTTTTTAACACATACAATTTAGAACCATACAATCCAAAATTTTACTTCTCTTTATCAGAAATTTCTATTTGACAAATAACAAAATTTCTTGCCAAAAAAGTATTTATGTTAAAATTTTAGTTTTTTTTTAGTTTTCAAGCCGATTACAAGTTTCTAATAAAAATATTAACTTAGGCCGAAAAAAAAAATAAAAAATTTTATGTCACGTCATAGTTTTTAAAAGTTTATCATATATGAAGTTAGATAGGTTGTTTTATAATAATATTTTTTTTGTGTGCACCAGCTAGGAGAAGGGGCGGATCCGCTAGAGGCAACGGCGGAAAAATCCTCGTACACATTCATTATCAACGACAACAGCCACACAGCAACAAGAACAAATAGACAGCGGCCATATAGAAATTCGCCTGCATTTAACCTAACAAAAAAAACAGAAAACCGAGGAAAGCGGCACAAATAGAAGGAAAAGCGCTCCCTAAAAAATGGAAATGTAAAGAAATCCTCGGGCGACTCTTTGGCAACGCTGGCAACGCAGCGCCATGAAAATCCTTTGCAATTGCTCCCCGGAGTGTTATGAATGTCGATTCAATCGGCTTTAAATGAATTTATTTCGTTGAGTTGGCCATGGGTTGTGGAGACTAGGAGTTTTGGTGGACGGGCACGCTCTCTCATCTTTGAGATTTACGTTTTTACTTTCCGGTAACCAGGACTTAACTTATGATAATTGTGAGGGACATCTATCCTCTATTTACTTCGGATTGTTGTCGTTGCCAAAATAGTTCAGCTACATATTTTCAGTTACAAAATGTATGGCAATCCACTAATAGGTCATACATAAATGACGTAAAAAATTCCGATGATTCATTTTCTATTTTTAATTTTTTGTGCGTAAATTCAATAAGTTCTTTTATACACTTTTAAAGGGCTTTTTAAATTTTCGTAGACATTTTCCGTGAGATCATGAACTAATATTAAAATGAAATAAGGTTTGATTTTTAAAGATATACTCAAATATTTTGGTTCTCTTCTTTATGTGAGTAAAGATCAACTCTTTAAAAGCAAAAATGTAAAACTAATAAAATTTAATTACCCATTTAATAACTTGATTTGTTAATATAATATATGTTGATTTGTTAATTTTATGTATTTAACATAAAAATACTTAAGTCATAAAAAATGCCAAAAGTAAGAAAATCAAAGGATCAATATTTTTAAAACATTCATATTTTGGGTATTGTTTTAGATAACATTTTTTCTATTTTGTTCAACAATCAATTGAAAGCATTGGATATACGCAGATTTCCGCCTACACTAACCAACCTGCACACACTCACATCGATTGGCAATCATTGTTACCGAGTTTAAGTCTTTGTGGTTTCGAAAAGACCTCGACCCGTCGATGTTTGTTCAATTCTATTCCATTTTTTGGAAACATGGTGCCGGCATGACTCTGTGGATTCGTCTGGGCCGCAATGAAATTCCTGCGTCCAACTGTGCCGCGTTTGATTTGAAGGTGCCTTGTAGTCATTGGCACCAAAGGGAACCTCCAACTGTTCATGGGTGTTTATTAAATCGACTTGTTACGGCTTTTTTTCCATGAATTTTGGGAAAGTAAAGGGAACCCTTTAGAGATTTAATTTCATTCTGAGAGATATTTTGAATTAAATTCCATTTTTGGAACTTTAGCAGTTCAACTTGCTGGAATAAAAGAAAAAAGGGTGCATGGAACAAATAAAGAAGATAAAAGCGAGTAGATATGAAGTTGAAATTAGTTATGAACCCACAAAGGAGACGAGCTCAGTCATAAAGCCAGAACTGGCCAAAACAAACTTCAAGCGGAGATGAGCAATGTGAAAAGCATTTTCTCTTCCCACTAAAAGTTGACTTCTAACAGCTGCAAGGGGCCATTAAAACTTTTACGTACCCGCTTGCCCATTAATACATAGATTATAAAGATTACAGGAATAGTTGCGCAAATGCCCAAACGATAATTGCCAGGGCTTTAGAACAGAAGGCCAACCGACTAGGGTGGGTCAATTTATGAGGACGAGAAGCAACAACAAATGGTTAGGGATGAAAGTTATTTTTAGTTAATAAATCCTATTACTCAAAAAAAAAAGGAAAAAAAGAGTGTAGAGAAGAATAATTATTAAATCTATAAAAGTGGAACTATCAAGACTAATTCAGTATAATTTTCTAAAAATTGGATATAAATTTAAAGCATTGGTTTATGAAACTTAAAAGCGAATCATAAATGCTACAAGAAATTTTCCAAAAACACCAATTACTTAAAAAATCTAAAGAGAATATCTTTTGCAAAGCTTTTAAGAATAATGAAGAGAATATTTTGAACTACTAAACTCCAGGACGCATCTTTAAATCATCATTAATGTTATATCGACCCACCCTAGTGAAGACTAATTAACCACTAGTCTCAAGCCGGCGGCTTTTGAAAATCTATTCACAAACATTTGACAGAACAGCAAAACACGAAATCATCATCACCAGATTTGGAATTTGGAGGTTCGCCGCAGCGGGAAAGGCATATACATATAGCCCAGCTGCCAGCTAAACGCCATGCTGGTACATGGCGAATAGGAACAGCATGATAATGAAAGTCATGGCGCGCTGGTGGAGCGTGTGGTCCATGAAGGTGCGCCGCATGGGACGACGGGAAAGCTGTAGGAGCATCTGGGGCGGCAGCGGCTTGATGCGCGGCATCGGCTCTGGCGGATACTCGATGTAGCCGCGCAGGAACATGGCCGCTTCGGGCAGGATGGCCAGTTCCCTGACATATTCGCTGCTCATGAGCAGCCTGCGACGATGATCCTCGATGGACTTGCAGCACTTGGCGGGCTCCGAGATCCTCGACTGGCGGATGGTGATGAGGGTGTTTTCCCCGATCCTCGACTGGCAATACGGACACTTGGCCCGTGACCCTTGTGTGCGAATCCAGTTGCGGATGCACTTCCCGCAGAAGTGGTGGCCACAGAAGCCCACCCTCGGCGAGCGGGCAGTGCGCATGCAGACCAGGCACGTGTAGAAGCTATGCTGATCCTTCAAGAGCTCCCCACTATCGCAACTCTCCTCGCTGGTATCCTTTTGATTGGATTTGTCTGCCACTTGACGGACTAGTGCCATGATTCACTACGTCTCTAGTCACAGAATGAATTGGAATATACTTGCGTATCAACTAGTACTCACTATTTCCAGGGCCTGCTTGAGTTTCTCGAAGAGGGAGCTCCATACTTTGTCCCGTGCAAAGGCTGCTTTGTAGCCCTGCAGGATGTCAATGAGCTCCATGAACACCTTCCTGCCGTGATTGTCCTTGGGAGCACCGTCCCTGTAGAGCAGCAGCGTGGGGTTGGTCAAGATGACCAGCAGGCGGATGAGCAAGTCGGACAACTCCTCATGGTGCACATAGTCCGGCAGCATGTAAACCAAGTCCGTTTGGAGCACCTTTGACCTGCCCAAATGGCGGCGATATTCGTGGTTGTCCAGATCCCGACGCAGTATCCAAATCAGGTGCTGGAAAGCCAGTAATATGTTACATTTAAGGTGATCTGGGGTGGTAAATTAATGAAATACCTTAAGACTTTCGGCGGCATCGGGTTCCGCCTGGTATTTCTGGCCATCACTGTAGCCCAAGGCCGCACATGTGGCATCTATGTCCGCCAGCAGAACCGACATCTCGCAATGCACTTATCACTTTTAAAAAACAATTAATTTATTTTCGAAATAAACAAAACAAATTTTCACAATGTTTCTGCGTGAAAATGCGCGCGAAATAAAAGCAGCTGTTTGTAACAGCTGAGCGATCGATTATTGGTGCAGCACCCCACTAAACTCTAGCACTGACTCAGTCCCTCTCAGCGAAGACGCAAATCGATAGCTTAGATCTACAATATTCCCATTGGAAATTATCGATTGTTTAAGATTGTAGATTTTAGTACATTTTCAAAATCAATTTTAAACTTGACTTCTTCAGATTTCACCATAAAAGAAAAAAGTAACGGAAACGTTATTTATAAGGTTTACAAACACGAAACACATTTAAAAACAAAAACATTTACCAAAAACGTTGAAAATTGTTTATAACAGCAACAAAAGTTTGCATTTCAATTTTTGCTAGTTAAACCCTTCTTCACAGTCACCCAAATTTCTTTTAATTGACTGTCATAACTATTTTTAGCTACTACATTTGCAACATCTTAAAACAAATTCGACAAAAATTAGATCAAAGAAGGAAAATAGGCTGTTGCTTTTGCTATAGCATTGTTCGAAATCACCAAAATCTGTTTTAATTGAATGGCATAACTATTTTCAACCACTACACTTTAAGAAATTTAATATAAATTAAAACACACAAAGTAAATGCGGTTATTTCTTCTTAAATGTTTTCTTTGCGCAAATAATCCATATGTGCATTTGCATAAAACCAATTCCCAATGCGAACGCTCATTCGTTTCCATTCTAAATCGATTTAAATCGAAATTATTTGCTTGCATAAGATGCACACCCACTCAGAGCAATTTATTTGGAGAGCGGGAGATAAGATCCTTCAAGGAAGCAGAAGGAAAGTGCCTTTTCTGTGTGCTTGTCTCCCAGTGCGGTAAATTTAAATCTTTTCACCATTTTCATTAGTCATTGGAGCAGGAAATTGCCGAGGCCAGACCATGTGAGTCATGCAAATAGCCTTGGTCAGGATTGGTCGGGATGCAGCCGCTCTAATCACCCGGACACATTAAAAACCAAAGGCAAAAGAAAAGGCGAAATTAAAAGCAAACATCGAGGCTGCCGTCCAGGATGTATTTACCTATGATATGAACAAATACGCCGGCCAACTTTTCCCAGGAAGGATGGAAAACTTGGGGGCGGTGCCTGCTCGCCCTGCAGCGCTTCACTTGCTCTCTTGCCTCCGCTGTCATTTCCCTCGGCCGAAGAAGTTGAATTTAATTAACTAAGTAAATGCCCAGACATGGGCCCGCTTTGCTTATTTATCAAACTTCTCAGGACGACGATGATGGGCAACTAAAACACGGAGAGAAAAATAAGTCATAATATGTCCTGTTGGTTTTAAGATCTTTCCAATCAACGAGGCCCTAGATTATTGATTTGAAATCTATTAAAATGTTAAATTTAAAATGAAACGAAACTACAAAAAATATAACTGCTTACTTTAAGTTTTTAATTGATTTCGAATTAATTATTATTATTCATAGGTTTCAATTAATTATTATTATTTTTTTTAAATCATTACTTATTTTATAAATCAATCCAAATTTGAAAGTGGAAATAAATTAGCAATTAGTGCTAAGTGCTTTTGATTAGATAAAAGTATAGTTTTAAGCAAACAAAAAATTGTAGAATAACAGCTTCACTTTCCAATCTACATAAAAATATTTCTCTGTGTAGGACTTCGGCCAACTACAACAACTTGCTGACCAAATAAGCAGAGCACGTCAAAGCGCCCAAGTTGGCAGGAGTGCTCCAGGGATCGCTCGGCTCACTGACTGAGTGACTGAATGGCTGACTGACGGACTGGGCGAAGGACACTATGCAAACCTGATTATAATGTGTCAAATCCATTATGTGCTGTCAGGCTTTTAGGCACAAAAAGCGCTCCCCTTCCCCTGAATCATGACTTTCTGGGGGTCGGCGAACGAATGTCTCAACTTTTGAGCAACTTTGGCCCCGTCAGGTTTTGCTGGCCAGACAAAGTTAATTATAATTCCAGGCCGTAGTTAAGCTGTCGAGTGCCGTAGGCCCAATTATATGCATCGCCACAGTGCACACAATCGATTGTCGGCACGTCCAGATTTATATAGCTCGATTTACTTGCTGATTTGATTTTAAATGAAATTATTACATTCCTTTTTCAATGGATTAACCTACAGAAATTAATTCAATTGAGTGTGAACTGAAGTATTATCAAAATTATAATTTTTTTCAAAATGGTGCAAGGAAAATGACACTTGACAATATGAATTGAAAATTAAAAGCCCTTTAAGTTTTTTAATAGCGCATAATAGCTGTATATAAACTTCGGATTTCAAAAGTTTGCTTTCAATAAATATATTTATTGAATCATATAAAATGGAGAAATATAAAGAATATTTATTATATTTCTTTCTTACAAATGTTTATCTTGTCTTTTCTTTCTACAAATGAAATTGAGCATCCAACAATCAAGCGCCCATGTGAGAAAATACGAGCAAACAAACATTAATTCTTATATGTATATAGGATATAAATATGAGAGAAAACGGAACGGTACAAAATAACTATTTCTTCTAAAATTAATTAATATGTAGAACTACCACCAGCTGTAATTTTATTTGAATTTGTAAAGCTTAATATTGCTTTTCTCGTGTAAATACATCGGTTCCATTGTGCCGTTTATTCTTCACAAACTCGCCATTAAATTGGAAATCAAAGGGATATTCAGCCATATGTTTCCAGCTGTAAGGAATGGGGGGATGAGCTTGGTATATCCAGAAGCAGCAATAGTTTTCAATCATTTTTCCCGTAAGGTTATTTTCATCGCCAGTCAGTTTCTGAACTTGACGAGTCCTTCCTTCAATGCGCTTCAGCTGAACAGGACCCAAAATATCCTTACTTTCACGCAGCGTAGTTACTTCCACAGGGACTTCGAAGTCATCGAGAGCCTCCAGCGGATGAGTGATGTCGGGCAAAATAAGAAAGGCCACTTAAACCAAATTAAACTATTTATATTGGTACTTAATTGGTCCTTGCTTACCAACAACTACAAAATATCTCTTCATGTTGAACGACTATCCAAGCCGAAATATTTACTGGTAATAAATAGGTCGTTGAATAGAAAAACAGCATTACGATTGTACATTTGGGCGTGAAATTATAATTATTTTATTCGACACACTTATGCCATATGTAATACATATATGTAACTTAAATTTTTAGTATTATTTTAGTAGTCAGAGTCCTAACAGCAACTAAGAAGAAATTAACATATTATTTTTATACCCGTTACTCGTAGAGTAAAAGGGTATATTGTATTCGTGCAAAAGTATGTAACAGGTAGAAGGAAGCGTTTCCGACCCTATAAAGTATATATATTCTTGTTCAGGATCACTAGCCGAGTCGATCTAGCCATGTCCGTCTGTCCGTCTGTCCGTCTGTCCGTCTGTCCGTCTGTCCGTCTGTCCGTCTGTCCGTCCGTATGAACGCTGAGATCTCGGAAACTATAAAAGCTAGAAGATTGGCATTTTGCATGCAGATTTTAGGAGTTCCTACGCAGCGCAAGTTTGTTTCAAAAAGGTGCCACGCCCCCTTTAACGCCCACAATCGCTTATATACGATTTTATTTAAATATAAATTTAAATATTTCGGAAAAGTAAAAATGCAGTTTTATTGTGTTTATCAATACCTATCGAAATGTAGAAGAAATTTTTCAAATCGGACCATTCGTTTAAAAGTTATGCGTGATCAAAGTTTCTATCTCCATCTCCCTCGCACTCCTTTTACCTGAGTAACGGGTATCTGATAGTCGGGGCACCCGACTATAGCGTTCTCTCTTGTTTTTATTTATTATTAAACAAAATAATTTTGTAAGCATTACTACTAAGAATTTAAAAAAGATAAACGTAAATTTATAATTAAAATCTATTATCTTTAAAATGATTATATTTATTGGCCAATGTAAAACTATCACGAGTTTCCTGAAACTGATTTACTTATCTTTTTTTATTCATCCTTGCGAATGGGATAAGGTCAAACGCTAACGAGGCGGGGAGACTGCAAAAGTCTGAAAAAACTGGCCCATTGTGTCGCCAAAAAAAGGTCCACTACGAGCCTTAATTCCCGCGATCGACGTCGCCATTTGGACCTGCTCGTTAGTGGCGCCCAGTTTGCTCCTGGTGAACCATTGTGAGTACTCAGCCGGGCTCGGCAAACAAAATCCGGCCGGAATGGAGGGCCCTGCTGGCCGACTGCAGCCCAGAGGCACCTAAAAGTGCAGCGGAATAACAGCATCTGACAGATGTCAGCTGCCATGTTGGCTTTGCAGCTTGTGGCCGCCATTTTGCCAGCATTTGGGCCACCTCACAACTCGACACTTCTGCTGGGTCCCACATCCTGTTCCCAGAGAAAGTGCTTCCTGGTACATACTGGTACCTATTCCCGAGTACCTTTCCGCGGTACTATAAATTTCAATTTTAACTTACCTTAACTTCCACAGAAAATTTGCAATAATTACATTATTAAACTTAAAAATGAACAATTTCTTACGATTTTTAAGCTAAATACATTGCTATTTACATTTTGCTTATCTTTGAGTTATATTATTTAATTTAATAATTTATATTTTATTTTAAATTTATTAAATGTTTTTGATTCCAAACTTTTACTTTATATCAAAGTAATATTTCATTTTGATCATAGAATAATGCCTTACAAAATTGTATTATTAAAATTTCACACTGAGAAGGCAAAATTAATCTATTTTGGGTGTTCTTGGCATTTAACTTTTTAAATAATAAATGTGTATAGATTTATAATAATATAACATATAGATCTATATATTATATAATAGATGAAAATGTCTATTTCAAAAACTATTGCACCATTATATTATATATAATTATTATATTATTATAAATCTATCGAAACTTTTTATTAAAAAAATTAAATTATGATGATTTTTGGTAGCTGGTCTTGTACTCCGATTTAACATGATATATAATACATTATATAATACATTGCAGATTGTACATTTCATAGGAGCCTTTCCCATCACTGACTGTCCCTTTTCCTGGCCAAAATTCAATTGTTTGCAGAGCCTTCATCTTGCATTCTGATTGCGTGGCTTAATTGCATAGCAGCCGCGAACTGGGCCAGATTTGGATTTGGTTTTGTGTTCGGCCGAAAGGTGAAAGCGAAAGCTGAGTGCGCTTCTATGGAAGCGCGGCCAGGACGAAATAAAATTACCGCCAGGCCACAAGGAAAACAGACCCGAGCTGCGTGTGGCTTCCTTTTCATCCTCTCGAAACAAAGCAAACGGGGCAACAAGAACAAAAAAAAGCTGGGAACAAAGCGGAGAAAACAATTTCCAAACAAATAAAACTCACACCTGAGACTACTGGTGGTCCCCGCAAGTTCTGGTCAGTCGGCTTCGGTCTCACAGCGGTTGCCCCGGCGAAAATGAATTGTTGTAAATCAATTTGTACCAGACCAGGACGACAACAACAGTGCGCAATTACATGGGCATTTTTCAATCTGAATGACGGAAAAATGAGAGTACTCTAACCATTTGCTTTGATGGCCTACAATTTGTTTAAAAAGTGTTCCGCACAAAAAAAAGTTCCCTAACAATTGACAGGCATACTTTTCGGGGTTGTCGAAAAAATGTAATTATTGCCAATAATGATTGCTTTTGTTAAATTTTCTCTAAATTTCAAATAATATTTTTTTATCGGTTGCATAAATGCTCAATAAAAATGTAGCTTAGTATAAACATCTTTTATTCAAGCAGTTAGATTCCAAATGAAGGTTATAAAAAGATTAAAAGTGAAGTAGAGTAGTAGTCGTTCCCATTTTTTCTATAACTTAAGTTATTTTTTGTCCCATTTTTTCTCTAACTTTAGTTATTTTTTGTTCAATTACTTTGTCTTAGGAATAGAAAATGTATCTATTTATACGGAAGTAAAAGTTTAATTATTTAATTGTGTTTCGAATGGTGTTTTAACAAAGTGTGTTCTCAATATCAATGATATTAATGTGTATTATTAAATATGTGTCAAGCGATGTAGTATGCCCCACAATTGCAGGGCATTCAGGCGGAGTGCACAGCCACCGCAGAAGTGTCACGAGATGAAAGCGAAAGTGCTGCAAAGGCAACCCTAGACCATAAACGTAGTACACAAGTTAGACCCTCGCCCTTTTCGCCCCTGGGCTGGCCATCGCCCCATAACCGCTGGAAACAAATCAAAGGGAAATTGTAAACGACAAGTTAATCTCGCTTGAAGTATAACCGGAAGCCATTTTATGACCCAATGGACAATGAGGCGAGTTGGAGATCCGCTCGCTCAAAGGGAATATGTGGAGCTGCATCCTGCGCACATTTGCACCGAGTCCCACTTAAATAAAACAATTTATTCCGCACATTCTGCTGGATTTGCTGCAAAATGAATTAAAGTTCAATAAAATGCGGAAAAAGGCCGAGCTTTTTGCGGGGAAAAAGGAGAAGGGAAAAGTTTCCTCTTCGCCTTGGCTGCGGCTTGTAAGCGTCTTTATCTGCCGTTGGCCTTCGATTCTTGGGTATTTTCATTCTCCTTTTTGTGTGCCCCCGTTGTTGTGGCAGCGTTTTTCATGATGTTTGCACATTCGCTCCTTGTACCGCCCGATTTTGAGTTACAAAGCCAAAATCTCAGCAATCTGGGGCCGGCAACGAAAAGCTGGAATACCTTTTGCATGCTTCATTGGCGTTGCCTTTCTGCTGAGTGAACATCAAATGGGATTTGTCTGCCGGGCTCCGACCGCCGGACATATGTATCTGTATCTGTATCTGTATCGTGTGTGGCTTCCTGTTGCGTAACAAATCAATGGTGTGTTAAGCGCACACCCACGGAAGGCCACTGATAGATGGATGTTTATGTGCCAACAGGCAGCGTCATCCCCTAACATGGCCCATTAAAATAAGCCAAGGTTTCGGTTTTACGTCCGAATCTCACCTTGGGAGCAAATGTGGCACTGCAGTTTGCGCAGCGTGGACTGCACTTAGGCAAATTAATCCCATCAACGAGATGATTGTTAACCGCAACCGTAAACCCAACTCAAACGGCGGGCATTTGACTTGTGTCCTCGACAAAGAATCCTTTGAGCCCGACTCACACAACATGCGAGGCCGGATGCCTCCCACAGGTGTAAACAGTCATAAATTGGGTCGAGATTCACCCTTGACTACACTAACAAGAAACTCTTTACGAACTTAACAAAGGAGAAATAAAATTGGATTTTATTTCAAAAATGAAAGACGTTTCAAAACACAGATCTTCATATCACATTTTAGGCATTCCGTTTGCCAACAATATAAGCAATTTTTTCATGCCATTGTTCCTTTTTTATACTTGATTATAGGTCACAAATTTTAAAAAAATCAATTCAAATTGATTTTTATACTTGAAGATAGGTACGAAATTGTATAAATATGCAATGCACATTAAGGGATTGCATATTACATTAAGGAATTTCATTTTATTTAAATACGCCATAATTTGAAATAGGAACAAGATATGGCATATTTAAATTATAATAAAGAAATATTTTTCTTAAATTAAAAGCCACCAGTTTATGTGACTAAAAACATACTGTATAGTAGTTAAAACTTTAAAAAATACAAAATATATAATAACATGACTAAATATACATTCATTGCTGCGGTTTTGACAAAAAACACATATTGAAATCATTTCAAAACTATAAAATTTATTAGAATCTAAAATTTTCAACTACAAAATAGTAAATCATATAAGTACATTTAAAAATATTTGTTTTTTCTGCGTGACAAACAGTTAAAAGTAGAATTGGTCTTTTTTTAATTTCACAAATAACACTTATTGGAACCATTTGAATAATTTCTAATTTTAAAGAATTTGTTTAGAATCATAGAGAAAATCCTTCAACCTGAATGCAGAACAAATTTTGGCTTCGCCTAAAATCTGTGAGTTTCTAAATTTTCGACTTGAGTTTGGGTAATAAAATACCTTATTTAGTCGTATTTGTGTGGGAATGTACATGTATGAGTGCGGATTTTAATCGCATCTTGCCCCTGCCGCCACCACTTCCCCCCTCGATGCCGACGCCTGTGTATCTTTGTGTACATTTCGTTTTTCCCTGCCATTTATTTGTTTTTTATGTTTTTTGAGCGTCTGCCAGGCGCATAACTCAAAGTGCTTGAGCTTGAGCCCTCGATGCCGTGCAGATAATGATGCCAAAAGTGTCGCATTCGATGGTGGTGGGAGGTAAGGGGAGGGGCGTGGCCTTCTCGGGTTCAGGTAAGCCAATGCCTCACACGTGAAGCAGGCAGGAATAACATATCGAAAAATGAATTTCATTGAGTGGGGGAAAGAGCCTCGGGGCTGGGGAAAGTGAGAGTCAGCGAAATCTGTTTCAATGGCTTTTATCAGGGGGTTTTTTTGTCGAGGCTCTGGAATGGGTGGAGTTACGCTGCCAAAGTCATAAAATCGCGAGAGGAGCTACAAAACATAAACAACAAGCAACAACAACAGAGGAGGAGCAGCTATAATGATGTAAAATATATCGCCGAGATTTAGGCGACTTGAGTCGACTAAGGTCTGCTCGTGTGCTGATAAAAGCTGGCTTTTAGAGGAAGGGGAAAAAATAAGGCGAACTGGCGGAAAATAAAATAACGAAATGGGAAAAGTGTTGAGAGCGCGTGGCGAGCACTTCAAAGTCACAAACAAATGCATAAAATATCGGATGGCGGCTGCTGCCACCAGCTCGATATTATTCAATTTGTTCTAATAGCCGCGCTTAACTTACCCGCCGTCACACATGGCGTATGCGCAACGTTTAGCGGCAGGAGCTCAGGAAAAGATTTGGCCGCACTTAATGGCCGCTGAAGTGTATTGATGATGTCGCTGCCGCCTCGCAAATCTCGCAAAAAACTGCGAGCATTTCAACTTCAATGATGCGCAATTTTATGCATAAGTCTTTTACATAAATTTCGCCCCGAAACGTTTATGTCTGCACGAAAGGATTTGCCAACCAGCAAGGAGATTGTCTTCCCAGGACTTTTAAGTCACTCTCGAACGGAGCGATGCGAAGTGCGTAAAAACGTTAATACGCCTTTGATATGCGCCCCGTATTTTGGCAGCCTCTTTGATTCACATTTATGACATTTACTGATACAATTTAGCAGAAGGCCAGACCTCGGGAAAATACTTTGTATTTATGCAGATCAAGGCGAATTTATTGAAATTGTTGAATACTTTGCCGAATTTATGCGTCATAAATCTGCTGAGATTTGTGCTATAAATCAGGCTCAATCGGAATATTCGGAACTTGATTCTATGGTCAAAACGTTAAAATACACCAAAGATTTAATTAAATTTGCCATAAAAACCCATATAAATATAACAATTGTAATATATAGTCACTATTAAGTCAAGATTAATTTAATTATTTAAAACACTTGAAAATCCGGTAAATCTAAAGAAATAAATAAATTCTTATTAAGATTTCAATTCATCTTTATTATTTAATTTTTATTTATTTACTTCTTTAGTTTTACCGGACTTTGCAGTGCTAAAGAATAATTTAAGTAAGGGTAAAGTGGTATTCGTTGAAAATTAAAAAATAAATTGGTAAACTATGTAGTTGTAAGAAAAAGTAAATAAATTATACATTTAGTGCACAAAGTTAAAGTTTGAGTCAAAGAAAGGGAAAATTGTTAAATAATATTAAAGCTATTAACATATTAATTTCAAATAGTCCAGTTTAAATAATAGAATATTGATTATAATATTTGGTTAAGTATTTGCATAACCATAGAAGTAAATACGGTAATAATTTGATAAACCACACACACACTTTCGATTGAGCAGTGTATCCTTTAACAAAATTTCAATTATCAAGCCCATAACTTGAATCTGGGAAACCCACTGAGTTGAGTCATTTTTCCTGGGCCCTAGTTTAACCAATCCGCAATTTGTTCAGTTTCGATTTCACAATTTCCCATTACCATTCGTGGGAAAACAGATAGAATGCGTTAAGGGGTTAACAGGGTAAGGGAATCTTATTAAGTGATAAATTTCGGGGCATTGCGAAAAATGTCAGAGAAGGTCAATGGAAAAGCGAAAGCTGGGGCGAAAGGTTGGCAAGCAACGACGATTCTTCGGCACCCACAAACACCCAACACCCAACACACTCAATCAGCAGTCCGTCCGTTGTCAACGAAGCGAGAAAGGAGGCAAGAAGGATACCTCCTCCAAAGTTGGCCCAAACGAAACGAAACGAAATGAAAATGGCGCAGAAAACAAAAGCCGCTCAGAACAAATTACCAGAGTCGTCTTTTCTATGGCTTCGCCCTTCTGGCCACGTCTTTTCCATTTGGTCCATTCCCTTTGCAACTTTCCTGTTTCAACTGTTTGCCAATTGCACTTTTCAACTGGTCCCATTCGGTTGAATTCTTTTTTTTTTTTGCGAAGATGGCCAACGTCCAGCCTTAATGCCACCGTTAGTATGTTATGTCGGGTCGCTGCTCCCAGGAGGCAAATGTGTGTACAGCTGCGTTCGGGCTCAGTCAAGTGAAGGGACCCAATTGGGTATGGGTCTGCTTTCCGAGGAAAAATGGCCAAATAGACAGTTTTTGGACGGTCAAACCCATTGGCCCACTTAAACATTTATGTAATAGGCTTGAAATTTCCATTTGGCAGCCGCAAAAACTGCACAGCTGTATATGCCACAATGAGTAGTTAGAATCCGGCCGGACACCTTCGAGACTTAGCCGGAAAATGGAATGTATTCCGTCTGCAGCTGCACCTGCACACGTGTATTAAAAATTTAAAGCAGTTACCCAGTTTCCCTCGCACAACCGCAATGAGTCTTAAGCAGGTAATCCTCCCGACTATGACCCACTCCTGGTTATTATTCAGTTAGAGATGAGCAGGCGAATTGGAGTGTCCTGGAAGACAAAGAAATGCGGAGACAATGGATTTATAAACGAGTGCAGTGAAATTGGGGCAAAAGGAAATAAGAAATTTTCTGCAGTTATAATAACAAAAAAGGTGTTTAAGTTTTGCAATTATTTTTCAATGCAAGAACAAATGTTAAAGTACGCACTTATCATTGAAAGTTTGCCTACCCTGTTTAAAACAATTATATTTAAATTTATATTAATTATTAAATGGTTAAGGAACGTTACACACTTTTTTTTAAATGTAGGTTTGTTTTACTTCGAAGCTACAAATTTAAAGCAGCAATAAATACAAATCTCTTTGCCATATTTTTTTTACTTTTCCACTTTTTTAATTTTAAAAAATTTTTAATAACCTCAATGATTACTAAACTTAAAGTATAATATTTATATGTTTTAGACGAATATATAACACCCATTTGAAGGCCTAAAAAAGATAATTCTCTTTTAATCGAACTTTCACACTGCCATAAAAAGTTCCTTACTGATGTCCAATAAATTGAAAGTCTGCAAAAACATTATTAGATTGATTTCATTATAACTTTTGCTGTCAGCCAGCAGCATAAACATGAATATATTTAACTAGATTATGTCACCATCTGATTCGCCGCCTTGCATCTCTGGCACTGAGCTCGCAATTCATTTAATTTCAGTATGCCACTGGCACACACTTTCGGTTCGGGCTTGCATTAATTTGAAATGCGACCTGGTCGCCACTGGAGTCCTTCCTTTTTGGCCAGGACAAAAGTGGAAGATCTGACCAAGCTGGCCAGCTGGCACGTAAGCTCGTTACGAATTTTAAATTGAAATACTTTGCTCGGGCAAAGGAGTACTTGCGTTTTTTAAACCGAAATTAGGTTTGCATTCCGAAATGTTTCCGATGTCCCTCAAAATGGCGCAACTTTCATTATTAAAGTGCATTTCGGTTGGGGCAAGGCCAAAAGCCGCAAACGGAGGAGAAATGGATGCTCTAGGGCATTGGAGCAGCAATTCGAGCTGGAGCAGAATGCAACTCCCACGTCTGTTTTTTGCGTTTTGCTTTTGTTCATTTTTAATATGACTTCTTTGCCTTTTGGCCATTTTCTCCTCTGGCCTTTTTTGCTGCCTCTGCTGCTTCTGCTGCTGTTGGCCAAGTTGTGTCTGCGAGTGTGCGTGCTTCAGCCAGAAAGTTGCGGTTTACTTGCACTTAAATTATTGCATCGAGGCAAAGTCCTTGAGCTTCAAAGGCATTCGCCTTTTGGGGGGCATGGCCAGATGGCAATTAAATAATTTGCGGTCTATGGTCTATGTGCTGGCGAGGCGTAAACTTTTCAAAATGCTTCAAGAAATAAATTAGCCAAGGGTCTGCCAACTGAAACACAAAGTGCAAGTGCTGTGGCAATTGAAAAACGCCAATTAGCCTGGCCCAAAGGGGTCAGGCTTATCTGCAGATAGCACATCCCTAGAAAAAAATAGCCTATTCGGCCGGCTCACACAAAATGGCAGGCAATAAATCAATGGTCGCTCTGCCCCACCCACACCCACACCCACAAATTGGAGCAACTATTTCAACCCGGGCCAAAAACTTGGCCAAAAGGGTTGCCTTCGCTTTGGCTTACATGTTTATGCTGCACCAGCAGCAACTTTGGCCATAAGCAAACAGTCTGAGTTACGGATGCGGCATGTGAGGCATTCGGCTCTGCGATTATTTTTCATTAAGGTTAAACGCTTCGATAGAGGCCGCATAAAAGATGAAGGCCTCCATTTGATTGCAGTCAAAGCAAGTCAAGCATAACGCTGATATATAAGTTCGGGAGAAGGAAAATATTAATAGATCTTCTAAGTAAAGCAGAATCGCTAAAAACCCTTTGTCCAGTTTGATTTCTGTCATTTAATTGTAGTTCTTTGTTTCAGAGGCTCAAAAACCGAACGGAAGCTACTGAAAATAAGATTTAAGAAGCCAAAAATAGAAACTGCAAGTTATTATTCTTTAAAAGTGTGTATAGTTTATTTTAAGTACACCCTTATCAAATTTAAGCTTTGTTCTTTGTGGGTGAAATTAACTGTCAATTATAAGAAATTTAGTAGTGTGATCGATTATACATGAAATCTATAAGATTTAGTCGTTTATAAATTTTATGACATATTATTGAAACCCAATAAAATAACTATATCTTGAGTTATATGCAACGTCCTATTTAAAGAAAACTAAAACGATATTTCTGAAATGGTTAGAAATCACTAAATCTTCGAGTCTCAAGCTTTTAAGGTTAAATGTTTAAACTTCAATTAATATTTTTACTGAGATACTAAGACTGGTTATGCTGATCAAGAATATATAGCTTTCTTTTGGTTTTAAACATTTTACAAAAACTATCTATACATATTTTCTGCAAGGGTATAACAGGAGTTTATTTTCCAACACTGTTTCGTAGATGTTTAAAAAGGGTGTGTAACTTACATGCATAACTTGCAGCTTGCAAGCACCAGATGGCGCTTTATACAAAGTGTAGATACCGTGTATAAGATACATTATAAGGTCATGTACTTCGTCTTACACTGTAAGTATAAGTATAATGGAAAGTATAAGTAACATATAAATGTCGGATGGGGAGGCTGGCAACGCCGGGATGGGGTGGGTCTTGAGGGAGGCAACGGCATGGCAGTGTTGAGGGTATGATTACGGCCGTCAGGCTTGGGAGCTTTTCCTGCGCTTTTCTGAGGGAGTCGCAGGGTCGTGGCCGATGTGGGGGAGCGCGGCGCAACTTTTGGGGGCCTCACGTTGGTGGCCGAGTTCGGAAAACTAAGAAATTGGGAAAAAACCGGTAAAGTTCAGTTTGACGGTCTGGCAGCACTATATTTTTGCAAGCACTTTCCACGGAAAACTGATCGCGGCGAAATGCGGAAAATTCGGCGGAACGGAAATTTCGTGACACACAGATTTCAAATCCAGGCAGTGTGACCACCTTTGGGTTTATCGCAAATATAGGCGCTTTCTGGCCACTTTCGCAAGGCGTTACAGGACTTTCTGCGTTTTCTCCAAAGAGGTCATACATTTTTGGCGCCGACGCCGGGTAATGCTGCGAAGCTCGGATGACGGATCCATCCTGAGCCGAGACTGGAGAAAGTGGCTCCCAGGGCTGGGCAGTCAGCTTGTTTTGAATCTTTTTTTTCGATTGCTCCTTTGGGAGCTTTATGATATAATCACCAGACCTAGCTCGTTCCGACTTATATACTACCTGTAATAGAAAGACTTTTGAAAAAGTTTCAATCAGATATCTATAAAACTGAGGGACTAGTTTGCATAGAAACGGACGGAAGGATGGACGGATTAGATCAAAGAATGTATGTATGTATATATATCAAACAAAGCAAACTGATTGTAACTTTGGCTTTTGTTTCGGTAAACAAATTAATAGTTTTTGGTAAGTCATCTTGAAGTTCAATGTAGTCACCAAAGTTGTAATGAGGTAAATAATTGATTTAATTTTACTAGTTTATCAGTACAGCCTTAATTAGCATGATGCTGAGCACACCAATATAACATCAGTTTCTTGGTAAAAAGGTGTTTTACCAAACCTATCAGGAGCCATTAGATATGATTTCATGTTTTACATGTGGGAGTAATTGTCTACGATTGTCAATTCGTGGAAAAATGAACTGATAACGCCAGAGCACATGGCTGTTTGTGAATAGAAATAAAAGACTAAGCTTTGTGCGTTATTTAGTCAGTCTGTTAACGAACTCCGAAGGCCAAGAAGCCATGTTCAACTTATTCCATCGAAGACCTTGCTTTTGGTTCATAGTCGTAATTGTAATTGTAACACGGTACCTGAAGATCAGAGTTTTGTAACTTAAAGCGAAATGGACCCTTTTTTTTGTGGAATCCACCAAGTGTAAGATTCCGTTTGTGTCTGCCGATCTATGACATCAGACAAAAGCGATATGTGGCTGCTCAACATTAGACTTAATTTTTGGCAACTCCAGCGAGGGGAAGTACAACTAATTTTATCAGAAGACAACGCGCGAAAGAGAGCACGACAGCTACGATAAGCAAGAGTCAATTTCCGTTTTAAGGTCTTTCATTCGATATGATTTCATGTTTCACATGTGTAGTTGTCTGCAACTTGAAGAAAGTTGAAAAGATACTTTCTTAAAATAATTCGTTTTGGACATCAGGAAATGAGCTGATAACGCCAGAACATATGGCTGTTGGTTAATATATTTAAAAGACTAAAGTTAGTGCGGTGTTTAGTCAGTCTGTTAACGTAGTCCGAGGGCTAAGAAGCTATGTCCAACTTATTACATCGAAATCTGAAATGGGTTTGCTTTTCATTCATAGTCGTGATTGTGATGTTTAACCTGATAAATCCAAATGTGAATTCCCGGTACCGGAAGCACAGAGTTTCGCAACCTAATGCGGAGATATCGGATAGTCCTGCCACTAGTTCACTTCCTTCCGTTAACACACCGAACACAGCTCCGCAACTTTTCTTTGTGGAGTCTTCGAAGTGCAAGATTCCTTATGTGGATGCCTTCGAGGCGGATGCCATGGCTATTTTCCAACCCCAGCATTTCGAGGTCTGTTCCAACGAATCCGCTTTGGTGACCCCGATCTATGACATCAGCCGAAAGAGATATGTGCTGTTCATCAACAATACGTTGGGCTCACTTTCTCCCAACTCCAGCGAGGTAGAGTACAACTGCTATTATCAGGAAATAACACGCGATAGGAACCACGACAGCTACGATAAGTAAGTGTCAATTGCCGCCTTATTGAGCATCATTATTGTGTTTATTGTGCTTTTCTAGGATGGAGCGGAAATATTTTTCGCAGAACTACGAGGTGCCGCTGCATGTTCAGGGCTTGACTTTGGCCTGCCATCGTCTGGGAAACGAGTCGGACATCCTGCAGAGCGATGCATACACCCTCATCCAATATAAGCCACTCCCCAAAGGACTCTCGCAGGAGCCGGCTAGACGGAAGCCAAGCGTCCTGATGTTCGGCATAGACAGCCTGTCTCGGATAAACCTACGTCGAACCATGCCAAAGGTTTATAACTTCCTAACGGGCAGCGGTTGGTACGAGCTGCAAGGTTACAATAAGGTTAGTGAAAGGACTTATTATCAAGGGTTTATATTAAAATCTAAATGGTAGATAGGCGACAACACATTTCCCAATCTAATGGCCATCTTGACTGGCTATAGTCCGAATTCAGCCTTGGAAAAGGTGTGCGACTGGCACAAGAGAGGGTGCCTGGATCAGACCCCCTTTATTTGGAAGTACTTCCGGAATGCTAGCTATCTGACAGCCTATGCCGAGGATGAGACGGGCTTGAACACATTCAACTACGTAAAACCCGGTTTTGTAGAATCCCCCACCGACTTTTACCTCAGGCCCTTCCAGAAGGCCTTCGAAACGGACCTAAAGACCTGGAAATGCAAGGACTGCTCGATGAGGTACTGCATCGGCCGGCGGATCACGAGCAGCTACGTTTACGACATGGCCAAAGATTTTGCCAGGCGATTCGTGGACGAGCGTCCCATCTGGGGTCTGTTCTGGTCGAATAGCTTCAGCCACGACAGCTATCAGATGCCCTCCAAAATGGAGAACTATGTTCTGCAGTACCTGCTTGATTTTCAGGCAGATGGGGTGTTCGAGCAGAGTATTATGGTGTTCCTCTCGGATCATGGATCTCGGTGGGGAAAGATCATGTCCTTGCCCAGTGGTTTTCTGGAGGAGCGTCTGCCCTCGATGTTCATCTACTTGCCACCCTGGTTTCGGGCTCAATATCCAGAATATGCGAATGCCTTGGAGGGGAATCGGAACCGCCTAACCTCCAACTACGATCTGCACAACACCCTGAAGCACATCATCGAACTGGGCAGCAGTCCCGACGACCCCAAGCTGCCCGGATCAGCCGACTGTCCAAAGTGCCAGTCGGTATTCCATCCCATCGACGAGTCGAGGACGTGTGAGGACGCCGGAATACCGGAGCACTTCTGTACCTGCGTGCCCTACAAGAGAATCCAGGCGGATTGGGCCGAGCGCATTGCTCCCCTGGTGATCGGTCGGATCAACGAGTATCTGGCCGGCAGGAATCTCAGCGGCATTTGCTCGGAGCTCACTCTGAGTTATATTCACGGAACAGAGATGAAAATTGGACTGGATCAGAATTTCAACGAGGACTTAGCCCTGGTAGAAGTGGCCACCTATCGAACCATGTTCAAGGTGAAACAGAACACCGTTCACTTCAATAATGTGACTGGTTCGGTGGAAGTCTCGGTGCCCACCATAAGTCGGCTCGACAGTTACAAAGATGTTTCAAACTGTGTCGACGACAAAACCGACAAGATGTATTGCATTTGCAAAAGTGATCTTAAAGATAAGGCTAGCTAAATACTTGCAGAGACTTTTTATTTAAGTAGCAATATTATATTTTGACTTCTTCGTTAGGTCTTGCATGGAGAACATTCATTTACTCAGGTAAATATTTGTTCTGTTTTTAGGGAATGCCAGCAACGTCATAAAAGAAAATCTTGAAGTGTGGAGTACTCCTGAACTATCTTGGGCTTCCCCCGTAAAGATCTGCTTTGAATGTGTATTAATTATTGCAGACCAATATTCACGTTGGGGGACAACATTTCTAAGCTTGCAGGAAAACTGATCGCCATAGACAGATTTCTCGTTGAGGCAGTGTGGCAATCTTTGGGATTAAAGCAAATGTGAGCACTTTTTGGACACTTTTACAAGGCGTTATGACTACGGTCATACTATTTAAAAAATTATATGAAATGGCTTCGAGTAATAAAATAGTTTCCTTTTTTGATCTTTTCGAAAAAATCCTAGAAAATCATAGCATAACTTTCGGCTTCGATTTCTCCACCGGAATCAAGAATTCTACCTTAACTACCCAATTTGACATAAAATCAAAGATCCAAGCTGAAATTAACTAAAATAAAACATTACTTAAGAGTTTTAAGAAAAAAACAAACTAAAAAGCGTCAATAATTTTTGTAAATAACATTTTATTTGTAAACTAACATTACTAAATTAAATAAAAACTATAAACTTTAGCATCATGATTTCCAAATGTGGCTTATAGAAACAATTGAACACCTGTTCTTTTATTGTTCACCCACATAATAATTTGTTTATTCAAATTAGAAAAATTTGCGATAATAGTTAATTTTACATTTACAATTATTTACTTGACTTATGAAGATCATATTCGATATCTGCATAGTGGAGCGGACCCTGCACTATTTACACATTATTGCATATTTATATACATAGATATATTCATAGATCGTATGAATTCATGGTTATGGGGCCTATTATGGTATGCGCATGACGACATAGTTAAGTATAAGTATGTGCAATTAATTTAAGTTAGTTTTAATGAACATTTTACAGTTAAGACTTAGGTCTATTTATTATAGAATTTGTATTTGCTTTTGCATTTGTTAACAAGGATCTTATTAATTTTTTCGTTTGTTTTGTATCAATTTCTTTGTAACTTTACACTGAACTGTTGGATAATTAACGTGAACGCAATGGGGATTATAAGATATATAATAAATAAAAGAGAATAGACGGCGGCTAAAAATTCAGATGATTTGTGGCTCAGCCACATATTACAATTTGGAACTGAGAACTGAGAACTCAGAGGTGCACCAGCGATATACTATATATATAACATTGCAACAACTTGAATCCGGCGGAGGGGCGAGCAGTCGACGTTTTATAAACAACTACAACAACGGCAGCAACATCTAGTTGCTGTTAATGCACAAAATCGTTGGGTATATAATGCTGCGGCTCCACAATAACGCTGGTGTAATGGGGCGTGGCCACCACTGCCGCCGCCGCAGCAGCAGCATTTACGCTCTTGAAACTCTCCGCGAAATCGCTGACCACCCTCTGATACTGCTGCTGCTGCTGCTGTTGCTCTTGCTGGTGGGGCATTACATAGTGATATTGCTGGTGTTGCTGCTGTTGCGTCTGCAATCGCTGCTGCTGCTGCAGGTGCTGCTGCTCTAGAAGATGTTGCTGCTGTTGCTGCTGCTGCTGCTGCTGTTGCTGGTGCTGTTGCTGCTGCGAACTGTTGTCGGAGAAGTAGCTCAGCTCGAAGTTGTGACTGAGATCGCTGTATGTGGTTTGTGAGGGCGAAGTTCCATTCACAATCGAGGCATTGCCGTTGGACAATTGCCGCTCACTTTCCGAACTGCTGGAGCAGCTATTCGAATTGGCCGAAAATGGACGAATCATGGAGGTGGCCACATCCACCGTGGCATCGTAGTCGTAGTAGTAGTGATTGTTGTTATTGTAGTACAGATTGCCCGTGGTGGTGTCCGGATATTGCATCTCCGTGGAGTAGACGCCTGAGGACGAAGCCGAGGCACTGGAGCCGCCACCCGCACTGGAGGCAGTGCCTCCACCCACACTGCTGCTGGAACTCACCACAAGGTCGTTCAAGGGCGGATAAAGCTGCGTGTAACTGAGGCTATCGTGGTCCATGCTCCCCGACTGTTGCTGCTGCAGCTGATGGTGGTGCCACACGCCGTTGTTGTTATTGTTGCTGCTGCCATTGTTATTCGCGGGCACGGGCGTCACTGCATTGGGCGGCTGCAACGGCAACTCCGGCTCGAAATAGGGATCCAGTTTTGGACTGGCACTCAGGGCCAGGCTAACAGGCGTTCCCGGACCCACCGGCTGACCCGTTGCTCCGGCGCACTGCGGCTGCACCCCGACCACCGGCTGCTGGGGCACCACCACCTGGACCTGAGCCGCCGCCTGGGCCGCCGCTGCCGCCTGTGCCGCCGCTTGAGCCGCCGCTTGTGCCGCTTGTGCCACTTGTGCCGCCTGCGCTGCTTGAGCAGCCGGCGAAATGGGCTCCCGCTTCACCACTCCCGTCTGAATCTCGTTCAGTACCAAGTCTTTCACCTCTCGTTCGCTCAGCACGTAGTTCACGCTCACGATGAACACCTCTCGCGAAGATCGCGAATTGTGCACCAGGGTGGCATACGATTGCACCCACACCCACCCACCTCCTTTAGTCAGGAAGCGGTAGTATTTGGTGGTCACTTGTCCTTTGTACAGCACTGCGGGGCAAGAAAAGAACAAATTAACTGTTAGATCTTGGGAAAAGAAAAATTAATCTTAATATGACATGAAATACACTAAGCCATCAACGTTAAATAGCATCTATATGGAATTTGGATTTTTAAATAAAATTCTTTAAGGATTTTACGCCTTAAACTTGAACTTATTCACAAAAATAAATATTTATTTTATGTTTTAGTTATTCTAGTTGTTACTATTTATTAAAAATCTCATATTTTATAATTTACTTTACTTTTTGAAGCCCAACTCAATATTGAAACATAGCTATTTTAACATATTTTAGGTATTTCAATATTTTTTGTTAATAATCGTTATCATAATTATCATCAGAAAATAATTGATTGATTTACTTTTTTATTGAAAAAATATATTCTTCGAAATGTACAAATGTATATTTCTTTGAAATATGCGGAGTGAAAATTATGCTTATTTTAAATTAAGTGTAGTGTAGTCTTTTTTCTAGGTGTATGGCTTAGTGCACGATGCAGTGGAATGGATAAGAATGTGTTTTCTTACGGATTTGATGGGAGCCGCGCATGGCCATTATGTCCG
The DNA here is from genome assembly GCA_018153365.1 of Drosophila fuyamai. Classification (NCBI taxonomy): domain Eukaryota; kingdom Metazoa; phylum Arthropoda; class Insecta; order Diptera; family Drosophilidae; genus Drosophila; species Drosophila fuyamai. The sequence goes on along the minus strand of JAECXW010000116.1, from coordinate 3,679,217 downwards.
TGGCGTGGATGTACTGATAAAGGGTCTTCTCGATGAGGTCCTGCGGCTCGTATCCGGTTAGCTGCGATACGCTGTAAGCAAATAATGAACAGGCGACAGGAGTTAGGCATAAGTTTTAAGGTCGCTGGCTTGTCCAAACAATGAATGGTCATTGGTGTTGCCTTTGTTGCTGGTGTGTTTTATTCGGCTGGTTTACTTTTGTCAACTCCAATTCAATTATGCAGAAAAAACAAAATAGCGGCGAAAAAGGGGCTGATTTTTGCTCACCACTTTGGGGTTGTTCAGTGTGAAAGGAAGGGCGCCAGAATGGGATGGCAATATGCCGTGGCATCATGAGGGTAATTGAGTGACAATAATGTCAGACAAAGTGGGCTGGTTTTTTGGCCCGCCAGGCACTTACACCGAGTCCCCTTTCCCCCTCAAATACCCCCTCATATACACACACACACCCACACACAGTGACAAAAGGAAATCAAGCTCAAGAGGGAAATGATTTGTTTTTCTTTTCGTCATGTCTCCCCGTCTTGCTTACATTTCCTTTTTGCTATTCATTTCTTTTTTGTTTTTCGGCACTTTGAAAACATTATCTTTTTTGGGGGCGGTTGCTGGAACTTTTTATCGTGGTGTAAAAAGCGAATTCTGCGGCCCGTTTAAATATTTGCCTAGTGTCGAATATACGGCAAACATGCAAAGGATACTTTCAAGGATTTTTTGAATGCAGTGAAAAAACACTCTGTAAATATCATTTCGTTGAAAGAGTATGAGTGGATTTAAAAAATTGCGTTGAGTGATTTATTTTTAAAAATCTCGGACAGTGTAAAAAAATGGTTTTGTCTAAGTCATTGTTTATTAACGAAGCAAATACATACATACAATTTTAATTGCCAGAAATTAACACAGCCTAATAAACACCCATCTGTATAGATTTGAAAATACTATTTCTAGGGCTTTACTTACCGTGCATCGAAGAAGATGAGCTTCATGTCCAGCTTGGCCCGGAACATAAACATGTTCTGGTGCAGCTTGATTTCCGTGATGGCAGAGGAAGGCAGCGAGTGACCGACGGCCACCAGGCCGAGATTCTGGATGAGGCTGCCCTGACCATCGCCGCGATCGGGATAAATGCGAGCCTTCAGATAGCCGGAGCAGTGTATCACCTGCAGAAAATAGTAAAATAATTAGTCTAGAACTAATTCAAAAAATTGTTTACTTAATTGTATACCTAATTTCTTAAATCATGGTGAAACAACAATAATGACTTCAAATGTTTAAACGAATGTGGTTTGTCTGGCATTTATTTAAAATACAAATTTAAGCCTGCAGATCATTTTATCATAACTGCATTGAAATGGTATTGTAGCTACAATCGCAAAAATTTCAACATAAAGGAAAATAACTTTATAATAAAATTAATAATTTTTTAACACCCTGGATCCGTTATGTTAAAACACAAAGCCACAATTTGGTCTTAAAAATTACAAATATAGTTATATTTAAATTACCTTAAAACCGGATGTGATGAGGCCGGCGTTCCTTTTGGCCAGGACACACTTCATGCGCAGGAAGAAGGTCTTCTCGATCTCGATGGTGTGCGATCCGCGGTCGTGGTCGTAGGCGGATGAGTGCTGGGATGGGACGCCATTGGGACTGCCGATGGGCGTGTGCGTCTGGGCGAGCTGTAGGGAGTTGAGAAAGGCGGCCTGTGGCGTGAGTACAAGACAGAGTGGGAAAGGGGCATTCCAGACAGAGACAGAGGCAGAGGCAGAGACAGAGGGAGAGAAAGAGAGGGCAGACATTGTGAAATGTTTCGGAAGACCCTGCCGAAATCTAGGCTGTACTCACTGGATGCTGGTTGATGTGCGGATGCAGCGACAAAATGGCGTTCATCTCGTCCTGATCGTAGTTGTGTATGTACTCGAATATAGAATTGCCCGTCAGTTCCACCTGGATTTTAAAAGAATATCAAGTTAGAATGTGTTCAAGCCAAAAATAAGCAGCAGTTTTTGAATTTATGTATTAGTATTGCACAATCATATTGACTTAGAATTTAAATTTTGTGATATTTTAAATTGCATAGCCGTTTCGTCATTTTTAAAATCTAATTTATTTCCAGCGTTAGACCAACAGAAATGCATTACAAATGTTTTATCACTTTGTAGCTGAATTCTTAGCCAGCGGTGAGTGCCAATTAGTGGGCAAATGCAAATGAATCGTCTTTTCTGAAGCCACAGGCCCATTGACTTGCAAATGCAAGTGCTGGCCAGGATACAAAAAAGGCAACGTCAGGTGGCCCGGCAATTTATGCGCATAAATCAGGACAAGAGATCCGACACTCCACTCACCTGACTCAGGCCCAAATGCACGGAGGCCGTTTCCGAGATGTACATGATTTTGCCATCCGGAGCCACCACGAAGATGAAGCCGTCCAGAGTTTGGAGCAGATGGGAGCCCAGCTCCTTGATGGTAGGTCCCCGCTGCATGGAAGGCGAAGAGCCCCATGCTTCGCCAAGTCCTGAAAAAAATATTAATTAAGATTTTGGTTAATGTGGTCGTAATATTTTAAGAGCTCTCCAGGTGTTTATATTTTATTTTTAAAATCGAACTAAAAAATGTACATATAAAAGGTGAAGATTGCTTAAGTCGCAATAAATGGTAATCATTTAAATACAAAATACAAATAAAGTTCCAGTTAGTACATTTGCATTGGGTCAAGTCCGATTTGCAATGTTGTTGACAAGTTTCTCATAACGCCCCGAATTAATTGTTTGTCATCCGGCCATAGTATCTTAATTCGCAAAATTCCCACCAGCAGCAGCTACACACGCCCTACTTGCCACTGCTGACGTCTAAATATTATTCCCAATTAAAGTCATCGAGCGCGGTAGGTGGCCCATTCACAGCCCACAATTCGCCCACTTCCTCCCCCCTTCGGCAGGATGTACATACTGTATTGTCATGTATATACCACGGCACTTCCTTGGCCCGTCCGGATCTCGTTGTTTGTTGCCTATTATTAAAATAATTATTTCAATAAAGGCAGAAAAGAAAAGCACAAAACGGTGCGGCAACAATGGGAGCGACACCCACCCACTCACACCCCTCTTGAGCAACCCTCTTTGTCAGCAGAAAATCTCAGTGGCGCACACTCATACATATGTGTGTGTGTGTGGGAGGGGGGCGGTTGTGGTCCGGGAAAATGAGAAAGGGAGCGAGATTTCCAGTCCGGCTCTCGTTGCTCGTCGCTTTTTGAGTGAAACAACAGCCGCCATTGTGTTTTAACCACCCCCAACCGGCCACCCAGCCACCCACTCCAGCCCACTTTATCCTGCTGTTTATTGTCTGCCCATTGTTGAGTGGTTTTCCCTGGCTTGTCCTCGCAAACATATGCTTTAAACAAACGTCGCCGTTTAAACTTGAAAACTTGCAAAGCTAAAAAAGTACTGCGACTGCATAGGAGTTAAAAGGAAAACAAAGGACTATGTCCTGCTGTGCGGATACGTCGAGGTTGGATTATAATGAGCGTGGCGGTCGCGTGGCTGTCAAACATTCCGCATCATTTGCCATTGCCACCGGGCGTAATTCACACGAGATGAAAAGCCAAGACTGGGGCGACAAATTGAGCGGCAATCAAGTGAGTTTTCCTCGCAATAAAGGCGGAAAATTGCGAGTGCAACACTGAACTTACCATCGGGAAAGACTTGACGCATTTTCAAATACGATGTGGTCAGCCGGATGACGGAGGCCTTGTCCAGTTGTGAAGTAATCGCCGCTGGCAGCGGTAGTAATTTGGCCAATTGGCAGAATTCCGTGTTTTCCTTTTCACGTCGGGTGCGTGCCGCATTTTTGCTTTTCTCCTTCATGGCACACGTTTTGGCTATATCTGAAAAAATAAATCGAAATAAAAAAATATATATTGAGTCTATGAACGACATTTTTGTAAAAATTATTCAGTTTTAAAAAACCACAACCAACCATGTAACCTGCTCTCATAGCAATCCTTGCGCACTTTGCGATGGTTTGTCATTTTAATGTTTCTTTAACTATAAAATAAATTGGTCCTGCTTGAAATTGTTATAGCACTTCCTTAGCACTTGCTCATGTCCCTGCAATCACCTGTTTGCAACTGAGCTGCCTTCCTCGAGGACAAGCAGTTTTAACAGTTTCCAAACCGATCCGGAAAAGGACCTTCCTACCTGATCTGGGAGAACAACCTGCCATTGGCTGATCTCAATTTTACCTGTTGTCTCGGCAATTGACTTTTTGCACTGTTACTAATTCGGCCAGATCCTTTTGATGAATGGCAAACCGGAAATAGTTGCCATCTCACTCGTGCTGACTCCTGCATTCAACAGGTTGACTTTTGCCGACCGCAGGAGTTTGACTTATATCTATATATATTCGTGTGTCTGTATGAGCACATAATACTCAAATGATGTCCCACGCACACTGCCACACGAAACGAGAGTTTAGGAGGTGGCAAAATATATGTGAAGCGTATACATTTTGGGATGACCCACAGCCAGCATCTTGCCATTGATAGTTTTCGAACGTGATTTTGGCGCAGTTTTGCCAAAATCTAAGCCATTGGGACTCCTGCTGCTTTATTTTCCATTGAGTCACTTTTTTTTGGAGTTTTAAAGAACTTGGCCATTTACCTAGATTTGCCGGAGTGCAAAGATTTCGCACGTAATTACAAGTTTATTGACACAGGTCACGTATTTTTAATGCATCTATGACTTCTAAGTGACATTAAAACCGGCATATAGATTACACTGGAAAAATGTAGTTCTAAGTGCAATCCGTATTTGTATGAGGTTTAATTGATATTCTTTGGATCAAATAATTATATTAAAATATTTTCATTTTTTAAAATTAATAAACTATGTTAACTTTGAAATTCATTATCACAAAAATATAAAATAAATAAGTATATATAAATAGATTTTGAAACAAGCTCGAAAATTATTAAAAATAATTTAATAAAATATTCTTAAGCATTGATGGTTTTTATGTACGGCGAGCATTGACTCTCAGTTTTATATTCCTTTGCCATCAAGAAATTAACCATTTGTCAAGAGTCTGAGATTGAGGAAATTTCCCGGCATCCGTTACGCATTCGCAGGAGCAACAGATTTGCTCAACGATCATAATCCCAACGAGTATACCGCGCTAATCCGCAACGCAAATGTGCCAACATGCACGTCTGAAGTGAGGTTGCTTCCCTTTCTCTACGGAGAAAACCAGGGGAAATAGGGAAAAACGGAGAGGCGTTCCCATTTAGGCCGCGATTATAATAAATGCCTCGACCCGCGACGAAAATGCGGCCAGGAGTCAACCAGAGGGTTGAGTATCATATGGTGCGAAATCCGCATAATAGCATAGTTTACGAGCAGTAAGTGGGTCAAAATTATTCAGGATCTATGCTTCTTATCCTAACGAACATTACACCATTTCATATAACCATAAATTTAAGCATATCCATTGATATATCAGCATTGGTTCCCTTAATCTTTATCATAACAGAACGGAAGTGAGAACCTCAATTCGAGAAAAGGGAAATCAAAGACAAAATCCAATCGTTAATTTGTACAACTATCGACTGAAATATGGGACATCATTAATAACGAATTAATGCCCTAATACTCTTTGTAATATAAAATGGCAAACAATTTCATACGTTACTTAAGCCAATTACACTTTTTGACTCACCAATTCATTAAAAACAAGAGAGAACGCTATAGTCGGGTGCCCCGACTATCAGATACCCGTTACTCAGGTAAAAGGAGTGCGAGGGAGATGGAGATAGAAACTTTGATCACGCATAACTATTTAACGAATGGTCCGATTTGAAAAATTTCTTCTACATTTCGATAGGTATTGATAAACACAATAAAACTGCATTTTTACTTTTCCGAAATATTTAAATTTTTAAAATCGTATATAAGCGATTGTGGGCGTTAAAGGGGGCGTGGCACCTTTTTGAAACAAACTTGCGCTGCGTAGGAACTCCTAGAATCTGCATGCAAAATGCCAATCTTCTAGCTTTTATAGTTTCCGAGATCTCAGCGTTCATACGGACAGACAGACGGACAGACGGACAGACGGACAGACGGACAGACGGACAGACGGACATGGCTAGATCGACTCGGCTAGTGATCCTGAACAAGAATATATATACTTTATAGGGTCGGAAACGCTTCCTTCTAGCTGTTACATACTTTTGCACGAATACAATATACCCTTTTACTCTACGAGTAACGGGTATAACTATCTTTATTTTTGTATCTATAAAAACGACGATAAAATGAAGGAAATAATCAATCTATTTGGCTATAATTTTATATTTAACAAAAAAAAAATTCAAAAGACTGAAAAAGTTCCCCTGTCAGCATTTTAACGAGCAACTCAATGATCTCTTCCCGGAAAGTGGATAAAACTCAGACTCATGCTTCGACTAGCAACTCAATAAACCGGATCTCAAGCCGAATCCCAGCCTCCTCCAACCAACTTGACCTTAATCTGGTTTCAGGCAAACAGCAAACTAAAAACAAACGGGTAAAAGTTTAAAAATAAAGTCAACACAAATGTTCACACTGAACTTGAACTACAGAGCTGCAAATGGAGAGAGTTTCGGGAGGAGAACGATTTAAGGACAGGTAGGACACGTAAGATTCCCACGCAGTGGAAACTAGAGAGTCCATAAAGCAATTAACAGGACACTGGACGCTGGTCCATTGCTAATGTGGGTGTTGCGGGCGAGGCGCTGTTTCCTACACATCCTACGTATTCCACATCCGATCCTGCTGCTACTTTCCCATCGGGGCGATCCACAGGTATGGATATATATGCTAAAAACCCGCTGCTCGCAGCTCGGTTCTCACGCTAGCGCATAGCCAACCGGGAATTTCCAATCGGCCAATTGATAACCAGTCGGGGAAAAACGGCAAAAAAGCAGCACATGTCCTGGAAGTGTGAGAAACTTCCGAGGCAGTCAGGTATACCTATACCTGGTACTGGCACCTCACCGAGATTCCCACACATACCCAATATTTCCTATCAGGTGGGAAGCTGCGGAAAGTGGAAAGCGGAAAACTGGCCATACGTTGTAAATGTGCGTAACATATGCCGGGGCCAAAACGATAAGAGCTCTGCTCCTGTTAATGCCAAAATGTTCAACCACTTGGAGAAAAATGTATAAAGATCTAAATAGAGTTAAAACACTTATTTTGAACCAATAACCATACCTTAATTCAAAAATTGTAACTTATCAAAGGACGAGGTACTTTAAGTCCGAAAAAATATTATTATTTGGTTCATTAGAAAAGTAATTTCGTAAAATGTTGTTATTAATAAATCATAATATATATATTACATATATCACATAATCATTAAATGGAATACGATTTAATTTAAGGGATATTTTTATTTTATTTTTTATAAATTGAATATTATCTTGTTTGTAGGGTAGAACATGTGTACGCATGTTATAAAAAAGTTTAAAGGACTTGAAACTTTTTTTTTAATACCATCAACATAATATCAAATGTTGATTATTAAAGATCAAAGGAAGCTTTGATTTTATTTTTAATTAGGACTTAAACATTTTCTTGCAGTGCACTCTATCACCCAACCCCCACACTTTTGGTCCTTGCTCTTTTCCCGTGTGTTTTTCCAACGCACATGAAGTTTTTATCTTGAAACAACAGTCGACGTCGCGTCGCTGAAGGGGCAGCCTCCCTCGAAATGGGTCGCAAATTTTAATGCTCAGCTCGCGCTTAATTTTCGGATTAAAACCCGTAAAGCAAACAGCGGCTAAGGACACCACCAGACCAACTGGATGCGGACTCGCATCCGGACTGGCTGCCTCCGTACATTAACCCAATTTCAATATGCTTTTTGATTTGTTTGCGCGGCACTTTAACATTATCAAACAAAAGTTTATGCAATCCAAGGGGTGTGTGTGTTTGGGGGTGTTGGGCGTACGTTTTTAATTGCCTGCAATAACAAGTAACGACGGTCATAACAACAACAGCAACACCAGCAGCAGCGGCTCAAATCTCAGAAACGAGCGAACAAAGCGCTGCCTTTGTTTTCGGTTGCCCAAATCCGCTAATTGCGCACAGTTGTCGTTGTTTTTGCCCCGTTAAGACTACAATTGGCCCTTTTATGGCGCCCTAAGTTATGCAAGGAACGGCCTATTGATTACCATAATGGTTTGTGAGCAAAGAATTAAGCAAGGATTGCTTTTGGGGATCCAAGCGTTCAGAGGTATAATCGTCTGCTGTCACTTGGCCATCAAAGTCGGTTCCAAGAAGTTTCAGGAGTGGTAATTACCACAGCATAATTAGATTTCTACATATTTTTTGTTTATGCAAGAACTATACATATTTTAATATATAATTCTTTAGTTTATGATAAGGAAATCTAAGGGGGACTTAAAAAAATTAATAATTTGTTCAAAGACGATGCTAGCCGCAATAATAGTCAGTAAACTTATTACGGTTATTCTATATAAAGAAAGAAATGGGCCTGACACTAACATTAAATTCGCTTAATTGGTCAAAATATTGTTGACAATTTATTAAAAAGGAAGGATTTAAACACTGGGCTGGGGCTTCAACCAATTTTTAATTAAAAACATCGCTAGTATTTGCACTCTTAAATCAATAAAGAAAATATAATATTTTTAAAAGCACCATCGATGTAAGTGTTCACTTTTTATTGCAAGCAATAAAAACCTCGTAAAGCTTTGACAAAACCAACAGAATATATTTTAATCCACTAGCCGTGCATCAGTGGCAAATTCTCGTATAAACAACAAACAAGTATTTAGTGTTGTGCGTCTGTAAATTGGAGCTGAATTCCACCGCAATGAACAACGCGTCCAATACAATTTATTTAATATTAATCCGGCAAATTATTTTGTATGGACTTTTACGTAAATCAGAAATAAAACACAACCAAGGCAAACAAGCAGTGAACAACATGGGAGCAGCGAAGTGAAAGCAAATAAAACCCAATCGATCCGTCTGACCAAACCCATAATCGTAATAATAATCAACCAGCACATCATAATCATTGTTTTCATTACACTATATTTTCAAAAATAATTATGCATGTATTTTATTTGTATTTGTTCAACAAACATAGCCAGAGCTGCCGGTTCACAGCTTCCAGTTTGGAATTATGTGTGTGTGGGGGAAGAGTGGAATGGGGGGCGGACAAATAGCCAGAGCAAATACGCAAAGCGATGAGGCGTTCAAAATGCAAAAGTAAACTTTCAAATGAAATAAAAAAAAAAACAAGCAACAACAAATGCGGCAGCAGCGAAATGTGTACCAGGAGCAGCAACAACAAGAGCAGCAGCCAGCCAAGCTATAAATACGGAAAATCTCGGAAATATCACGTAAAATCGATCAACAATACAAACTTGCAACCAAATGGCCGATGGGCCCCATAGGCCATAGAACAATACCAAAACCAACACACCAATTCCGATTCCCCCTTGCTCGTGGAAACTCAAACAAGTCAAAACGCTGCTCGCCAACAACTTCAAAGGGTCAAATCGATAATCATAATTTGAGGCCCCGAACTTGCAGCAGCATATGTGTAGTATGTACGCAAAGTCCGACCCCACCTACGCGTAAATACCCAAACACCTCCATTATCACTTGCGAGTACTGCACGGGGTGCAGTCCATCGGAACTGGACTTGTAACCGAGCCGCCATCCATTGTTGTCATTGTTGGTCGTCGCCGGTACGTGATGTTCACCGTAAATTTGAATTTGATTTCGAATTTGCTCTAAAACAGCAGCACCACCAGTGGGAACAACAACACAACGGCTTGGAAACCGGCTACCATCGCTGATGGTCGACTCTGAACAAATATTCACATGGAATCTGGCAAATAGACCAACCGAACGGACTTGTAAACATGTTACGCATAGTAGTCGTGGCAAATAAAGCAGAAGAACGCGGTTGACAAGTTTGGAGCATTCGAAAATATTTATTCTAACATTTTGAAAGGATTATAAACTAATACTTTTAAAACCTAACATAAAACTATTGATAAAAGCTATTCGAAAATCACTATATACCTCTTGTTAAGTTTAACTATTGGATCCAAATAATATTTCTTATACTTTTTATCTTTTCAGCACTATTTATATTATTTTAACCCAAGCTCGTTTGCTTGAATATATTAATGTGTATAATTTAATATTAAATTGACTATGAAATGAAAGTTTAGTTTCAAGGTTTAAAAACTATTTTTAAATTGTCAAAACTAAAAAACAAAATTAATATATTTTTTAATTTTGATTTATTAAAAATGTTTATAACGTCATTAATGCAAGAAAGTTTTAGAGAAATTGTTAAAATAAATATGGCTCCAGAAAATTAAAATGACAGAAACTTTTGAGTTATAAATTATATTCCTCTTTGTCTTTAATCAATAAAGATATGTATATATTAAACGAAATTTAAAATCTACATAAGAGAAGTATCTGCCGTTGTTCACGAAATTTTCCGAGAAGTGGCTTGTCATTTTATTATTAATGACAATATTAATTCCATATCGGAACTGTTCGGGAGCCAATCTACGGCGTATTCATTTAGCAGTTGACGATACCATTTTTCCGCTGCAATAATAACGGCTAAAGCAAAAACAACTGCAATAAAAAGAACAACAACAGAAGAAACTACAGCTCCAACAACAAATACTGTGGCTCAGTCTTACGCTCTGGTGTAAAATGAAACAAAAGTATGGTTGGAGAAAAATCAATACAAAGTCACGTTTTAGAGAAAATCACGTTTCATTAGATACCTATGGGTATACACAAACGCGACTGCATATATATATAGAGAAATATATATACCGACAAGGCATTAACATTCCATTGTGGAATTGTTTTATGTAAGTGAAAACTATAATTTAAAATTAAAATCACTTTCAAAAACTGTTTTGAAATTCAAATGCGGATGTTAAATGAAAGGCGCGCATATTGAATGTCTCCATTTGAAATGTATGTACATAAGTAGCAGCACATGGATTTGGCACATGAATGTAAAATTTCGTTTTTTCTCTGAACCGCAAGCTCACCTTGAAATTTACGACTCATTTCACTTTATTATCAAGGCTGCTATTTTTGTCTGTGACTTTAAAAGTCTAACAAGAGAGAACGCTATAGTCGAGTGCCTCGACTATTAGATACCCGTTACTCAGCTAAACATGTTAATATAAATATGCCTTCTTGTATGTTTTTCGCCGCTCAAATAAGCTCCCGATTTTTATGTTAAAATCGTTACCCAGGGAACACCTCCAATTTGGCTAACTTGATTTGATTTGCATAGTTCTTGGGATATAGTTCGGTATTGACAAATGAAAGCCATCGCAATTTCCTCTAATAGAAATCCTTATCGAGAATAAACGTTGACTTTGTTGAGCACCTTGGCCAGCTGTTCCAAAGTCATCCGTTAGATGGCGCTATTGTGCCATGAAAGGCGGAAATGTAGGCGCTAGCCAGGCTTAAGCGTTTAATGGGTTTTTGGGCGTTAGAGTGGGCGTGGCAAACTTTTATTTGGCCAATCGATAGGTATTGACGAAACAAATACATATCAAAAAAAATTTTCATAATAGCATCAAAACTGTGGCCACAGCTTGTGACTTGTAGGCGTCAGAGGGGGCGTGGCACCATTTTGAAACAAACTTGCGCTGCGTAGGAACTCCTAAAATCTACATGCAAAATGCCAATCTTCTAGCTTTTATAGTTTCCGAGATCTCAGCGTTCATACGGACAGACAGACAGACGGACAGACAGACGGACAGACGGACAGACGGACAGACGGACATGGCTAGATCGACTCGGCTAGTGATCCTGAACAAGAATATATATACTTTATAGGGTCGGAAACGCTTCCTTCTACCTGTTACATACTTTTGCACGAATACAATATACCCTTTTACTCTACGAGTAACGGGTATAAAAATAGTTGGAAAACCAATTATTGGTGGATGATCAACTTGCGTGAAAATGGATTCCTCCCCCAAATGAAATCCCAAAAGGAAATGGAGGTGTTAAAGACTTACTAAGTCCTAGTAATTAGTTGGTTTCCCCAAAATGGTGTTGAAATTGCTAAGATTTTTGTGTCTTCATAATGGGATTAAGTGACATTTAGAGGGGACTAGAAGGGATGATAAATTGCTATTGATTAAGAGCTATCAAAACGAAGTTTTTAAAAATCAATTTTGAAAATGTTCTGCGTCAAGTAAATGTATCCTAAAAGGTATACTGGTAAATTATTGTAAAATAGTCGAAACTTTGTTTATTTCAATGATTTGCTGAGTTTTTATACCCTTGCAGAGGGTATTATAATTTTGGTCAAAAGTGTGCAACGCAGTGAAGGAGACCCTATAAAGTATATATATTCTTGATCAGGATCACCTCCTGAGTTGATATAAGCATGTCCGTCTGTCCGTCTGTCTGTCCGTCTGTCCGTCTGTCTGTTTCTACGCGAACTAGTCTCTCAGTTTTAAAGATATCGAATTGAAACTTTGCACACACCCTTCTTTCCTTTGCACGCAGTATATAAGTCGGAACGGCCGGGATCGGCCGACTATATCCTATAGCTGCCATATAACTGATTGATAGGAAATGCCAAAATTCTGGTGTTTGTAAAGATAGGAAGTTGGAATTTTCTATGGATTTTTTATTTTGCTAATCAATTCGACCTACCAAATTTCAAAAGGATCGGCCGACTATATCCTATAGCTCCCATAAAACGATAGGAAAAACCAAAACTTTGGTATTTTTAAAGTTAGTATTAGTAAAGTTGGTATTTTCTATTGGTTTTATATTTGGCCAATCAATCCGACCTAGCAAATTTTATAGGGATCGGCCGACTATATCCTATAGCTGCCATATAACTGAACGATTGAAAATGCCATAACTTTGGTGTTTTTAAAGTTAGGAAGTTGGGATTTTTATGAGTATTAAGAATGCATCATATGAATAATTTTTGAGAATATTATTTACAAAATATTCTGCAAGGGTATATCAACTTCGGCTCCGCCCGAAGTTAGCTTTCCTTTCTTGTTTTTAATTCTAAATGACTGTATCCTAGATTTAATTTAGGATACATAAAAATATAAAACAATGTTTTTGCGTAAGCACATATTGTTGTTGTTGAAAGATTACATTTTTTTTGACTTATTATATGGCATAATAGATTTTTCCTAATAAAAAGGAAAAGTTTTAGTCAATAAATAATAAAGTTCAAAGTATCCAACAAAATGCTAAGAAGTAAATATTAGAAAGGATATTTCAAAGTAAGTCACTTGCCTTAAATTACAATATGTGTAAAAGGAATTTCCACGCTGGCTTCCCTAGAAATTCTTACACTATCAAAGTTGACGTGTTCGTTTGAACAGCGCAGCAAAATTACAGCATTAAGCGGATTTCCTCACTAGAAGTCAAACACGCACACACACACACACAGACCGGCCTGCTCGCACCCCTACTTACACCCTAGATAAACACTCACCGATGCCCAAGAAGAACCAGAACAAACACCCCCAGAAACAAAGACCCTGCATCCAGTGTACATATGTATGAGGAGCATTCATCAAAAAATTTACGAGACAAAAGAATTTAAAAAGCATCAAATCCTAGACGAGACCAGAAATACGGCAAACGAGCACAGGAAACAATCCAAAGCACACGGCACTCACACAAACAAACAAACACGTTGGGGGAAACAACAATAAGAGCGCAAGAAAATGGTGTCTCAGTCCCATTCCCAATCCCATTTGAAGACCCATCCCCAGGTAAAATTTAAGAAACATTAGAGTGAAGCACAGTGGTACGTGCAATGTCGAATTTATGACCAAAATAGAATAGCCAAAGGTCGCTGACTCGTAAAAGAAAGAAATGTGTATGATTGTAGACCACATTGTCAAGGGGACCTGGTATTTATATGATATTGGTAAATACCATATGGCTGTCATAAATAAATAAATAAAGGCATCAATTAGCATTCAGCTTATCTTGATTTGTAGCTATTTCAAATGGGAGATGTCGGTCAATAAGGTAAATAAATTACCTAATAATGGTTTAGGTTATTGGTTTTATTCTGCTTAAATCATGTCCCTCAATTTTTTATCTATTAATATGTGGTGAAATATTTAAACTTAGGTCAATTTTTTTAACTGGACGTACTCGTGATTTTTGCAGCCTGTTTCTCAAAAGAATGTAGTTGTTCTGTTCTGCTAAGTCAATTTAAGCTTATTTGGTGTATCAGCTAGAGTAAATATAGGCATATTTTTATTTAAATAGTTTTTTAAATTAATATTTACCTAAATACGCTGTAAATTGGCTCCTGATTAATTCCAATATGGAATAGGTATTTTCATGAATATCGAAATGAAAAGTTTGTAACATTTGTTCTGCCAGCTCAATTTATGCTTGTTTTATGTATTAACAGAGTTATTAAATTTGTAAAACAATTTAAATTTAAATACTATGCCATTTATTGGTTGTAAATAATGATTTTAAATTTGTATATTTTACGTAGAATATTCTGAGTGTTATTGTATTGAGATTTGATAGGTTTTTAAGGTTAAAAAATAAATATCTTCAAATTTTCATAAAATAATTTGTGATCACTGCCAATTTATAGAAATGTTAAGAGTATATTAAAGAAATTTGTTTTTGTCTGAAAACACAAATATAAGCTGCATTCCTAAAAGCGATTTCTGTAGCTTTTCACTGAATTTTTTGAGATTTGATCAGTTAGATTAAACACACTAAAATCTGGTCTGAACTAAAAGTACTTGGGAAGAGTGTGTTTTTATTAATTTAGATTCCCCCAAATAGTTTTCAAATTTAAGTATTAGCATAACAAAATGTGGAAAATCGGAAGGCTGCATCCACTGTGCGTGGTTCATTCACCGACCATTGCAATACGGCTGCGCTGCTTTTGCGGCTGTTTCAAATGCTGTTGTTCAGTGTAACACACCGCGCGGGGGGAAGGAAAGTGGGAGGGGGAGGAAAACGGGTTTCCCAACTCACACACAGACACACACACACAGAGGCAGGGGGAACAACCACCCTCTCCGACAAACAACAACAGTGCGCAAGCGAGAGCGGAAGAGCGGCGAGAATTACACAAATACACACAAACAGGCAGGCAACAACATTTTCTCATTGGCTGACTTGGCACACACACACACAAGCCTGGAAACTGGAACTGGCATCGGTGTGTTTACGCTTGTGTTTGTATTTCAGTTTGAGTTTGTATCGCGCCACCGCTCCGCCCACACACACAGGGGCACATAATTGTTGTGTTGTGCTTGTGTGTGCCCGTCTGGCAACGCCTTAATAATTGTTATTTGAGTTTCATTTTGTTTTCGATGGTGGTGTGGGTGTGTGTGGCCTGTTACACTCCATTAGCGAACATTTCTGGCATTCGAGTTTTAAGCTTTCTCCCTTTGCTATCCTTTTTTTTAACAGGCAATCTTTTATTCATTTTTTTAGAACTACGTGCCTGCCTTGGAGCTTACCTACACACGCACATTAGGCACTTCCGCTTGTCAAAATTCAATGTCAGTTTTGTCACTTCCGTTTGTATTGGTGCTTGGTCTTTTATTGTGTTTGTAAAAGAGAGAGGGGGCTTCCCCGTTTCACATAGCCGCCATTTTTTTCGGTTATGTCTTGAACAACTCGTAAACATTTGATTTCCCCTTTGAATGCTTAACACTTTTATGCTCCATAAAAACGTAAAATTAATTTATTCCTCCCATTTAAAATGTGCATAAATATGTACTCAACCACGGTAATTAAATGATATCATCAAATAAAAATGTTATGTTATTTGTATATTTCGGGATCTCGGTTAGGCTATATCATATCTTAAAATAACACTCTAGGGCGCTCTTCGGAGTAATTCGATTTATATTTTGAAGAATACCATTAATTTTTAATAAAAATAATGCCCCTGTATGTAAATTCGAATAAAGAAAGATGTAAATAAGTACATATAAATATATATTAAGACGGTTATGCAAACATTTAAATTTATTATTGCCGACATCCTTTTGCTTTTATCATTTATTACACAACCTGAGAAATTAACTCAGGTTCTTGCCTAATAATCTTGAAAGCTTTACACATTAACCATTTCCAACTGGAATTGTAATTTTATATTTTTCAGATTCGAGTCCAAATGCACGTTGCCACAATACGAAGGCAGTTGGCACCAACAACAAGCAAGGAACGTTGCCAATCCCCCGCCCGGAAACCTCCCCCTTGCCCCCTCATTTCTCATGTCGCTTGGGCAGACAAAACAAATCATTTTCGGTGGCTACCGTATGAAAACAAAAAACCCAAAAAAAATTAAAAAAACAACAAAAGCAAAAAACAAGAATCCCGAGACACAGTAAAAACAAACACATTGCAGCTGCAACACACAGGAAAAAAATTGGTATACCTTCAATTAATACTCAACAATTCTTGAACAAAATTACTGTTCGACAATTTTTTGCTACGTTTTTATACATTTGTAACAAAAAACAAATATTCAAACGGGCAAAATATACTTAAAAGTCACCAGCATTAGTTAGTCCTTTGATTCAAAAACACTGTTTAAATAGATTGTGGAAAAAAATATAGAAAATTTCTTTATGTGCTGCTCTGGATATTCCGCTGGCTAATGATTACTTTTCGGATCCATCTCAAAAGCGGGTTGCTGGGACTGCAGGCTGCATCGCTTGAGGGAGTCGCTGACCAAGATGAAGTTGCAAGACGTCCGCGAAAACGTAAATTATGCCACATAAAACGCGAACGACAACGGGCAATTAAAAAAAAAACGGAGACGACGACGACGAGAACGACTTGGTGGTCACTGGGTGCAGTGCGACTTGATACAACACAAAGCTGACCGCAACTAAAACACTCCAACCGTCGACGTCGACGCCACTGCCCAGTCCGATCCGCTCAGCTTTTTCACTGGGTTCTCCGCCGTAGATTACTTTCGATTCGGACTGGGACTGGGCGAAATGATGTGGAGAGCCGGAGCTCTGGAGCGGAGCTGAGCGGAGGTTCCAATGTCGCCTTCGTCGCGGACAATGTCACATGCTGGTGAAAATAAACAAACACAGTCTGCTGCGACCATGACTTGTGCGGCGTTGGCAAAAAGTGTTGCATTTCACCCGAATCGCACCGACTTTACTTTCTTCGCGACATTTGCTGAGCTCAGTCGATTCGGAGGGCGACGCCAGTCACGGGTATGATAAAAGTTATCCAAGCCCAAAGTTGACCCCTGAATCAGATATTAATGTGCATAGACAGAGGTCTGACCAACTCTTAACCCCTTGTAAGCCAAAGTTTTTTTATTTTATTTTATGATAAAGATCTTTGAATTTAGCTGTCAAACTCTACTTTGGGTACATAATACATAATTTAATAATGTTTTTCACTTCAGTTCAAAAAATTTTAATAGATTATTAAACTTGTATATATTCAAATAAATTTGAATACTTGAAAATAATGTTTACCTATAGGCTTGATATTTGCAGGAAAAAACTTTTTATAAAAATTCAAGTTCTTAAAATAGTAATAAATATAGGTGAAAAACTTAAGACGTTTTTATCCGTTAAAAAACATAGTCATATATTGGGGTTAATTCGTGATTGACCATTATTTGTTGTCATCATATCGTATTTTGGACTTTACGCGATTCATTCATTGATCGATCACGAATAGTATGAGTATCTTTTGGCACTTGTCAGCCGGCTCCATGGCACGTGTTGCCGATTTGTTGTCGTTGCCGATAATGCCTTTTTTCAGTTGCCAGTGCTTTATGTCTTACAATATTTCGGCTGCTTTCTTGGCTTTGTTTTTTGTTTGTTTTGCTGGCGTCGATGAGCTAATCGCATATGACGTTTACAATTTCTTGCACGCGCAGCACAATTTTCGCCCTCAGCTGCAGCAGCGCAGTGTTGTTGCTGCTGCCACGGCAACATCTCCCATTATCTTGGCACAACGTGCAAAAATTTTAAATATTCTTTTTCATTTATTGTTCCTTTCGACCTCAGATAATTTATAAAAGTGATTCACTGACACTGGCGCCGTACCAACTTCTCCGGAATTGGAAAAAGGACCTTGGATTTTGGATTACAATTGCAGAATTGTGCAATTGTTCTTGTAATATTATGAATAATCAAAACAATATCACAAAAATTGTATTGGTAATATACATCCCAAATAAAAACAAATTAAGATGTCTTAAAGACATCTTTCGATTTGTTCTTATATGCCAAAGTAATGATAAATTTGTATCAGAAAATGTGTTAATTGTTATTGGATTAAGTACCCAGCAAAGATGTTTTCCGAATTTCAAAAGATATATAATACGTTTTAAAAAGATTATTTTTTGGCTGCCACAAAAGAAAAAAAACCATTTCACATGTAATTTGCAGAACAATTTAATTTGTAGTTTTTATAATAACAATAATGCATTCCAAGAAGACATTAAAAAAGAGTTTGAGATAAAATATTTCTATGCCTAAGTCTAGGGGCTATTGCGGATCAACCCTCAACTTTTCCCTGCTTACATGTCAGCCAAGCCCACAGATCTAGATCCATATCTTAAGACGTTCGATGATGGCATAATATGCACACATGCCTGTGCACATTGGACACAGGGATTCCCATATTTTCAGCACAAAAATCTCGAACCCTTTTTTCGTAAAGAGAAAAAACTTACAAGTTCGAAGCGCCAAAGATACGGTACGGATACACGGGGACAAAAAAGAAAACGAACCGTGTATGCGGGCTCTGTTATCCGATAGCGGAATGGCAGGACTAAGGCGAGGACGAGGACAATGGATCCAGGATCTCAGCTATTTCTCGACGCTGTTCACTTGGAAACAAAGTTTCCTCTCAGATCGAACCGATTCGATATCGGCGCGGGAACGTGATCCAAACAATGGACACAGGACATGTGCCAAGGACTATCCCACAAACGTTCAGTTATGTGCAAGAGTTCGTGTTGTCGCATAAATTAAGCCATTAACAAATAGTTGTAAAAATTAGAAAAATATTTCACCAGATCTGGTTGTATAAATATAAATTTTAATTTGGGTGTGAAAATGGTTTAACTGTTGCTCCAGCTGCAACTCACGCTTGGATGCCAGTGCCACCCCTCCGGTTTTATTTGTACGGAAGCTGGGCGACCGGAAAAACGCCGATCCGATCCCGGATTCATGGCAGAGCTGCGGCAACCAATTGGATTTGTGGCAGACATAGTGGCGGCAGTTGGACACCAACCTGGGACACTTAAACACTTAAAGGAATCGAGACAGGGACGGCTGTGCGGCTCAATTACATTGGCGATTGAGCGTGAAATAGTAATGCCTGATTTGATTTCACGTGACACAGGGACACGACATCGAAGACACTAGCACACATGTCAAAGGAATGCACTCAGAAAAAAATAATAAGTGTCGGATTCAATGCAATAAATATTTATTTCACTGCAGTTCCTAAATATCATAACATTTTTAATTAATCTGATTTAAAAAAACAACAAATGGCCTAAATTTGTTGTTTTTTTTAAATTTACGCAGAAACTTTAAAAAACAACAAAATTTGTATAAAACGCTTAACTTTTCAAAATGTTTTGACCCAGTTTTTGCATCTAAAACTTTATTCTATGTGAATAGTTGGTTGAATGTTTTTAGGTTCGGCTTTTTATAAACATTCCATTACTTTTGGTCTGCCTATTATATTTCTTTCCAACACAATCTTTTAACTTACAAACACAAAAACCTCATTAATACATTTAATAAAACATTTAAATAAATATATCTGTAATAAATTGGTTTTTGGAATATTTCCAAACTTGGTAGGTTTAAACCGATTTCGTTGATCTTTACCGGCACCAAAGATTGGTAAATAGTTTTCTTGCTATTTTTGGTATAATTTTCAATTTGTATTTTCAATAGATCCCTTGAAAATTGTTTTCAATTTGTATTTTTTCAAGTGGGAAAATACTTGTGTGAGTTTTAGGAGGACTGACATCCTCCTGAGGCTCAAGGCTCGTTTTCGAATTGGACACACCCGCTAATTTGCTTGGCGCGCGACACCTTTTGGAGTGGACTGCATCTGGAGACGGGGAACCTGAAGACCTGAGAAGCTAGGGGGCTTGGGAGCTGGGGAGCTGGAACTGGCGACCCGTCATGGTCATTTCTCTTGGCCAGCAACCAATGTCCATTGTCCGAGCCGAATGCTGTTTTGTTTGCTCGCCGTGCTTTACGCCCTTCGGTCGGCACTCTCTTTCTGCCTTCCTGGAAGTATTATAGTAAATTTCTCGCATATCTCTCGTGTGTCATTGTCGCCTGGTCCCCGTATCCGTATCCATCACCATCACCATCTCCATTTCCATATCCATCTGCGTCTCGGTTTCCGTTCACGCTCCCTCCCTCTCGGCCAGATTATTAGTTATTATTTTTGTCATAAATGCAAATTAGCTATGCGCAATTTGCATATTCTACATTAAACTTGAAACGCATACTGTCTCGGCAACTCTCGTTGGGCATTGTGAAGACCCGTCTGAAGTCTGGTCAGTAAAGTATCTGACTCTGCTCCTACTTGGGTTTATTTTGCGAACTCGCTTTGACAGAGTTGTTCATTGGTTGGGCATATTTTGAATGGAATTGTGTTTAACTTTCATTTTCTAATCAATACAAAGGGTAAGTCGTAATTCAATGTTATGAACCTTATGATAATATTTAGAAATCAACCTATGTTATACTACAAGCATTTTATAGTTTGACAGGAAGGTGTTTACCTAGCAATGCAGAAATTAAGCTGTCGTTATATAATTTAATCGAAAGCTACTAGGACGAATTTAATATATACGCCTGAGCAAATCGGGTAAAAATAAAATCAAAATGACTTGGAAGTGTTGAAAACAATTTATGACTTTAAAGAATATAAGATGTCTCGCTAAGTAAGGTTTACCAAATAGATATACCCATTTAAAATTGGATAGGATAAAATATAAAAATTGTATTTACACTCAGCTATCAATTGATTTTTCAAGATCCAGCTGGTCACAATACTTCTACAAATTTTTGTGGCTTGTCAGGTAATATACTATAGTTAAAAAGACAACATAAATTTCTAGATATTTTGGTGACATGTCAGATTATATGTGACAGTTCAAGGAATAATTTAAATTTCTAGATCGAATGTTTTTGTACATTTCAATGTACCAAAAAGTCGAATAGGGGTTTGTGTAAGATCCCGATTCATCTTAATGAAAGCTCTATAGCTCCACCGATTCTCGGAGAGGACCATAAACAAAACAAAAACAATCATTGAATTTCGTTTTATGGGGACTGCAGCGGATTCTGTAGAAAACCCGGGGCTGATGACCACAGCGTCTGGGATTGGATTCCGGGATCCGGACTCTGTGAGGGGACACTTTTAAGTGCAATTCGATTTGCTGCTTTTCCTTTTTTGTAATTATAAAAAGTCTTTCGGTTGTTTTCGTTTGGGCACTGAAAATTTGCATTTGGCAGTGGGGCGTTTCGGTTTATGGGTTTCTTTATTTTCGGGGCTGTATGATTTCGTTTTATTGTTATTGTTGCTAAACAATATTTCTGATTCTTGGTTGCTGGGAGGACGGAGCGAAAAGTAACCTCCGCCGACGGCATCGTCGAGTTGTGGGCGTCATATTACAGACTGTGTGACATCGAGGGCACGATGGCAATGACGATCCATGCCCCGGGTTCTTTGTTTGCTGTACATACATATGTTTTTCAAATGCCGCCTACTACAATTCGCATTGAATTTCACTTGTTCACTGCCCGTTTTTTTGTTATTAATTTTTATGGTTAAGGAAGGTTCCTTTGAAGGGTTATGAGTCATCCTGCAGGGATCTAGGCTCACTCACCTCTGGCAGCTATCCGTTTTGCCGCTGGTACTGTTGCACTTTGGCCACCGTCGATAAATCCGAAAAGGAAAGGCTCCGTTTAGCGGGCGAACAAACTAAATAGGCGCTTCAACCGCTGATTGTTAATTGCAGCTACCACATTTTCTTTTAAATAGATGATTTAAAAATAAATAAATTTAAATGTGTTGCGGCCGAACGATTTTTATGTTTCGCCGGAAAGGTTTTTTAATGGAGCCGTTGACGGTGATTATATTGTATTGCGTTTTATGGCACTCAAGCAATTTGCTTACTAGAATTCGATATTTTTTTTAAATATATTTTTTAACACTTGCTGGCACGACGAGCAAAATACCCAGACTGGGATATATATATATATTTGGTGTATATGGACAGACGGCGTGGACGCGCAGCTGAACCAGCGAGCGGGCGGCGAGCGAATGAGTGACTACTCAAATGGACCGAGCTCAGCCTGCAGTAACTGGGGGCAGCAGCAGCAGCACGGCAGCAACATCACAGCAGCAACATCAAGGCACGGCAGCAACACCAACACAAAGGCAAGTGATTTTGGAGGCGCGACGAGTGCGCACGCACACACACACAGATGCAGCATACACGCACACACACAGATACCACTCTCTCACATACACAATCTCAGAATTTGAATCCCTTGGCTGGAAGTTGCTGGTGTCGCCTGGTGTTGCTCGTGTTGGTGGTGGCTAAACATGCAACATTCCAGCCTGTGTGCGTGTATTAATGAATGAAACGCCAATGCCGCCGCACCACCCCTTCCCGAAGCACCCCTCCCACCTTTTCTTCTCACACCCTCCTGAATATATTAACTCACGTTTCGGGAGGATCCGGATGATTTGGACGTGCCCGGCAACCGGTGCAAAAAAAGAACTATGCTGCGCATGCGTACGGTGTGCCAAAAGGTATTAGCTAGGAGGACCGACATTTTCGTAAACAGCTTCATTCGATTCCCGGAATACCAAAGGAAAACTCATCAATTCGGCATTTATATATTCGGTATATCCGGTTGCCATAATTTTGCATTAAGATACAATTAGTATTAGTTACAACCGCAAGGACAAATACAATTTTAAATTTAAAAAAAAAATTTTAATAAATAGAATCAGTTGTAGGTTGTAAACAAATTCCTAATTCTTGTCATACAATTTAAGACTTCAATCATAGCTTTAACTGTAGTTTTTAGAACGTTCAGTAACTACATAAATATATATGAACATAAAAAATAAATAACGACCGAAAAAGTATATATAATATATAGCTTTATTTGTTATTTTCTTTGAGTAAAAACCCAAATTACTTCCCTACATTTACGTGCATTTTTCAACCAAATTAAAACCACACAATCTTAAAACAGCTTACAGAATCTTAAAGTATAACAGGTTTTTTTAAAAAATTTTGGGAGTCGTTAAATAAAGTATCAGTTTATTTTTGATTGTTACAATTTAATAAAACGTAAAATTACGATTTTTTAACATTAAAAAAATTACCCAAACTACAAAATATAACTTTGACCCTAGAAGTATGCTACACATTGTTTAAGTAACAAGTATTGAAAACCTACCTAATAGTCCGTTCAGATCACGAAACAATAGAAAAAACCATGCTTTCCGAATTAAATTGTTTTATTAAATTAATGCGTGACTGAGGCGCAACTTTGAAAGTGCGCGTGCGGCTCACCTTAAACAATTTTTTTGCTACTTTGTCAATAATTTTACGAGCAAACACAAACGAGGATTTCGAGAAACATCGTGTGCACGACAGTCGTAGCGCATCAAGCACGGAGAGTTTCTGCCGGTAGTTACGGGGATAAGCGGGATACATGGTATCAAAAATTCATGTACACTCAAATAGTTGGGGACAGTTCCTTTTCCAGTACTTATATACAAATGACCCAAAGTTCTCAATGCATGCGAGTGAGGTCCTCGACTATCTTAATGACATCTTCCACATCAGCACCCTTCCGTTCGCCATTCAGTGTCAACTGCAAAAAATGTGATACACTTTTAAAACTATCTCGAGATTACACAAATGAATTAATCCCACCTCCAATCCCTGAACGGCATCGCGCATCTTCTCTCGACTCAAGTCCAAAAAGCTCTCGATCAGATCTCCATCGATGAATCCCTCGCTGGGCTCCACTTTGGTGTTGATTTGGAAATTGCGGTAGTACGTATGCTCAATCTTTCCCACCGACTTGATGATCTTCTTCAGACGCTCCTCAAGGCCGTGCAGGAAGTCGTAGAAATCCTGCGGTACCTGGGTCACAATGCCTATGGCCCCGTTACAAGTCCCGTACAGCACACATCCATTGATTGGTGTTGTCCGCTCACCCACGTTCTGCATCACCAGAGATCCGTGACGGAAAACGTTCACGGTATCACCCAAATGAAAACGGGCCAGCTCCGGCAGCAACTGACGCTCCTCGTCGGTGGTCGCGGCACTAAAACAATTAAAAGATAATTTGTGTTGTTTGGGGTTTTAAAATTACCAACCGTCTACTCTACTAACCTGTCCTTCTGGCACACGAACAGATTCCCATTTGTCTCGGAGCCCAGGAAGGTGTCATCGTCCAGAATCTCAACGGCTCGCATCCACTTGGGTTCGCAATCGCGAGCGATCTCCACAAAAATGCCCTCCATCTGCTTGTGCTGCAGCAGCGTGATTGATCGCATCAGATCCCCAACCAAAATAAAGTCTCCCTTAGCCTTTAGATACAAGGCGGCAATCATGTTTTGAATGTTACACTCCATGCGCAGCTCCTTCTCGTTGGTCCATTCGTACAGACGTACAAAACTGCCGATTCCGGCCAGAACTTTGCCATTGAACTCGACCAAGGCATAGCAAGTTCCATCCACCTTCGTTTCGGCCACTTGGGTGAGCTTGTTGTCGTGGTAGTGGAAAATGATTATTCGTCCCACCTTTGGCTCCGGTTCCTCTGGAATCACTAGTGATGTGGCCACCACATAATACGTATTAGGATCATCACCCAGCTTGGCGGACATCAGCGAGGATATAGTTTCGGGGGAAACAAATTGGTGGGCATGGAGAACCTCAAAAGTGTTTTGATCGATGACCAGCAGGTTGTGTACATCGATCTCCTGACCCACTTCTGCATTGGCAGCCGTGGAATTTCCACCACCCGGCTTGGGCAAGATATTCGAACTGCAAGTAATATTCTGCGCTTGCGTAGAGGCACTATTGCGCAGTGGCTTAGCTCCGCCTCTTCCATGGACGTCAATACGAAGAGTTGACACAGCAAATGTCTGCGATGCTTCCTGGTAGGCAATTCGTCGTGGTCCCTCGCCCAGCGGCACTGTTCGAATGTGCAGCTTCTGGATCTCATCGATGGTGCCCAAAATAACAGCGTTCTTGTTGGCCAGTGCCAAACTATCCGGATAGGCCTGTGCGTTCAGCGAGCACATGTGGTTCACCTCCTTCAGATTTACATTAGAGAACACCAACTTATGATTCGACGAGTAAATCACCGTTGGACGATCGGAGCAGGCAAAAACATTCGTGGTGGATAAAGACCGGAAGGTGCGCAGCGTGGTTGGTTGTGTACCGAGAGTCACCTTTTTCTTATCCGTCAACTGCCCAGTTTTTTGATCCATGATAAAGTAATACATAGAGCCATCGCCCAAAGCGCACAGCAGGTAATGGATTCCCTCAAAGGTGGTCATCAGAATGGACCGAGGAATAATTTCTGCAAAAAGACAAAAACAAGTACTTATTAGAATTGCCATTAGTTGTCCAAAATATCCAGCCTGTGTATAAGGTAAAGAGTTTTACCTATGCTAACTGTTTCTGTTTCATTTATGATACGTTTAAGCAAGGCTAATTCTTTAAAATCTAAGATATCAACAGCTTTAATCGCTTACCTCCACTTAGTTTTTCGGTGTAGATGGTCTCAAGTTCGGGCAGAGACAGAATAACGGCAGATATATCCGTCCATAAGCCCACGGCCACCAAGTCCGACTTCTTTTGCGTCTCATCTAGGGGAGTGATGTCCAAGCAGGCCACTTCATATGCTAATGTCCTGTGGCACTTCTCCTTTAGGCTTCCATTTTCGATAGCAATGTAAAATATGTCGCATGCAGAGGCCACTAAAATCTGAGTGGTATTGCAAGATACAACGCCGATGGATCGATCGCCCTGTGGACGCCACTCGTCTACGAGGGCCTTGGTGGCACAATTTACCAAGCGGACACTATCCGAAGTAACTTGAATTAACTGTGTTATAAATTTAAATATTAATTAAGTACTTTAGTTCTTTAGTCTTCTTGACGAGACAAAACCCACCTGATCGTAATCCACATTCGAACAAAGGAAGGTCTGCAGATCGCTGGCAAATCCGGGAATCTCGGTCTCTTCCACCTCTTCGCCGGATAGGGTTAGAATCCTAGTGTGCCCCACAAAGGCCAGTACCAGAGTATTCTCGTACGGATTTTCATCGACTCCCACTTTTAAAGACCACATACCTTTAATGCCTGGTAGATCGATGCAGGCATGCTCCTGTATGCCAATTCCTATGCGGATAATGCGCAGGGATCCGTCCTTAAAACTGCCTGAGCACGTGATGATCTGGCCCTGTCCCTGTCGATCTAGATCCACCACAGCAATGTCCAGTATCGGTGCCAGATTGGTAAAGTTCTCTACGGGCACGACATAAGAGCCATCGATGGCCTCAGAATTTAGGCGCACCAATTGCGAATCCCCGTGACGCGCTCCGATATAGAGGAACCCATTGTCCAGGTAAGTAATGCACTCCGGTATGGAAATCTCGCCCAGCTGCTCCACTTTGATGTCCTTGACAGTCACGCCCTTGCTTGTTTCCGAGGTGCCCAGGAACAGCATGTACAGCTGACCATCCATATTTCCTAGCAAGTAGCGCAATCCATTGCTACTCACTCGGGCGTAGCAGTTAATGGTGCTTTGGCGGAAGGTAAGCGGCGCCACCGCATGATAGTTGCTCCCGTCGTGATAGACAATCGATTCCCGCCCAATAACAATCACTCCGCCGATGGGCGATGGCACTGGAATCAGCATAGTGGCCTCCGTTTCCACATTGTCCTGCTTCCATGCGATTTTCATGAACTCCTTCTCCCGCAAGTTAATCTCGTGTGACTTCACGTGCCTGCCATCATTGTCCTTGTGGATGACGATGACGGTGGGATTGAGGCAGCCGTGGAGGAACTCCACGTCGTACACGTTCAGTTCATCCATGCTGGAGAATAGAAAAGTAATGGGTAATTTAGACGTTATAAAAATATTATAAGAGGACAAAAGATAAGCTAAAATTAATAGGTTCTATAAAATTTAAAGTGAAATTTGTTTTAACTAGTGCAGTTACAAGTTCTTATTACAATTTTACTAAACTCATTTTATAAAAATAAATAGACCCGATGATCACAATTATATATTAGGATGTTTCCCTCCAAATTATGCCTAACATTTAAACATTATTTTCCCGGGATTACCGCAAACTGGTGGCCTTGAGCTCGCTGGCATCCTTGTCCATCGGAATGATGGTGAAGAGCCCCTGGTACAGACACATCCCGATGACCCTCGCCTTGGGATCGATGGCGGCAATGACGCCTCCTTCCGATGGAATCGCAACCGGATCCGAAACATTGCCGTTGGCCTTGGTGACCACCGTGATGACGTCGTTGACCATGCGGGCCTCCAGGATCATGACGTTGTAGCGACGCGTCAGAATGAAGAGCAGATCCTTGTTGCTTTCAGGCGGCCGGAAGTGCCGCATCACGGCAATTGTGCCATTGATGTTGATCTCCTTCAGCGGACGCAGTCCCTCCGGCGTGACCAGATCGATTTCCACCTGGTTATTGCGGGCGATAATAAGATTGAGATCCGTGGGCGAGGTGAAGTTGCCTAATAGAAGAGAAATTTCCAGTGTTTAGCAAACAGTTTGGCTTGTGTAATCCGGCGACCGGCAAACATGCTTGTTTTCCTGTTTTCTTTTGCCGGGGAGACCTCATAGAGACCCCTCCCGACCACTCACCCGTCAAACAGGCAACAACCGCCGTCGGCTTTTGCGCCGTCACCACATAGTGATGCGACATGGCTGATTCCGGATTCCTGGATTCGTTGGAGCCACTTAAATTTGGATCGAGCAGCTACCACGCGTATTACGATTGCTTTTTCACTGGTCCGTCGCAACGCGCTAAAATATTTCTTGCCTGGCAATCGGCGTTGCTTTGCATTTTTCCTGCGATCTGGCAAGGCTGCGGCGCACTATCGATAGTTCGCCGTGTGACCGTTTCTTGGCATGGTATTTTCTTGTGACTAAATATATCGAATATGTATTTAAGCGGAACAGGATCTTTCGAAAAATATGTAAAATTATTTAACAAATGATATTTTCAAAAATGATGCTGGTTTTTTAAAATGCACAAAACTAATAATTAATATTAATCAAACGCATTCCCACGCTTAGTACGTTTGATATAGTTCCACTGATTTGTTTCAAGAGCAGGTTTATAATAAAATTTTTATTTTTTTTTATTAAAATATCATATAATATATCAGAGAAAATTTTAATAAATACTTCATTTTCATCGAAATAAATTGTATTAATATTGGATATCGCTCATAATAAAAAAAAGCTACATGGTGTTTTTTCCTTGATTTGCTTATTAAATAAGCAAACTAAATTATAAAAACGCGTTCTCGTTTTATTTGAATTGGGTTTCATCGGATTAATGATATAAAATTAGTAAGCGCTATACACTTTTCAAAAAGTCGTAAGTCGTAGCTTAATTTTATTTGGTACCGAAAAAAAATAAATAAATGCTAAAAATAAATGAAAAAATTTAGGTAAACGAATTTTGAAGCACTATCACAATAACAATTCAGCAATCATTCTTATCACTAAGGACTACTTTTACTAGAATATTATTCTCAAATTCTTAGATAAGATACATTAATAAATAAATAATTCTTATAACATCTATACATATGTAAACGTGTAACTGATCTAAGTAGTATACGTAGTGATAAGAAAGCCGGGCAAACCGGTTCTCTTCGTTAGTTGTTTTAAGAGCTTAGTAAAAAAAAGAATTGTACACAAGCCAAGAGAGCACAAGTATAAAGCTCTCGTCCAACATCGGATGATACTCAGTTCGCCTCATTTCTTCGTTCAACAACAACCGCCAAGCAATGTCCAATAAAAGTAAAAAAAAAAACAATTATATACTTTGTATGGCAACTCATGCCTCGTTTCTTTATATCTTCGAATACAAACCCCCAGCAATTTTGATAACTCAATTGTTTTTTAGCAGCCTGCTGCCGCGGACCCGGTTATGCAACCCCACTGGATGCCATGAGGAGTGGTCCCCGGGAGAAGCTTCTCTACACGGTCACAGTTCAGCCCAACTTGGATGAGCCCCACGGAGATTATCTGTCCACGGTCGACGTGGATCCCGAGAGCCCCACCTACTGTCAGGTAAATAAATAACACAATAAACTTTACATTCAAACAACGTTTGGAGTAAGCTATATTAAGAATATTAATTAAAAGATTATCCCATCCAATTTTGTGGAATGAGAATTTTAAAAAGTTCAACAGATAGTAAAAAATATAAGTCAAGTCACGATCAATTTAGAAATTACAATGTATAACTGTATGATCTCATTAGGTGATTTTTATTTATATATCCTATTTTAATAGTAAAAAATCAATTATATACAACAGCTAAAACCTTTTTTGATTTTTATCTATTGCAGATAGTGCATCGGACATTTACTAATCGCAAAGGTGATGAGTTGCATCACTCCGGCTGGAACGCTTGCTCCAGTTGCTATTATGTGGACGAGAATTCTAAAACCGTACCAAAAAGGGACAGACTGGTGCTGCCGGCCTTGAATTCCGACTTTGTGTATATACTCGATGTGGTCACTGATCCCCGAAAGCCAGAGATTATCAAGACAATCGATGGCGATGTGTTAAAAAGCCACAATGTTACGGGTCCGCATACGACCCACTGTTTGGCCAATGGAAACATCATGATATCTGTAATGGGCGATGCCGAAGGATATGCCAAAGGAGACTTTATCCTCTTCGATTCGGAATTCAATTGCATCGGCACATGGACGAAGGGCGAAAAGAAGGCTTTGTGCGGCTACGATTTCTGGTATCAGCCGTATTTCGATGTGATGGTCTCTTCCGAGTGGGGAGCCCCCAATAAATGGCGACGGTAAGTAAACATATATATGTATAAAAAGCTTTATAAAGAGGTTAATACAAAAATTTACTTTACATTTCTTACCTTGCAAGGAATTTTTATATTGAAAATGCCAAAACTCTGATTGGATTTATGAATTGGATTTTCTTAAGAGTTCCTAAAAAGGCAATAACTTCAAAGATTTAAATCATTTTTTCTTGAGATTTGGGTTGTTGTAGACTTCGAAGTAATTTTAATTATCCTAGAATTTAGTGTTCATATATTAATATTCTTTTTGTTTAGTGGCTGGAAGGATGGTGACCTCGATGACATGACCCAATACGGCTGCCGGCTCAACTTCTACAAATGGTCTACGCAGACACTCTACCAAACCATTGATCTGGGATCGGACGGCATAACGCCTTTGGAAATCCGTTTCCTGCACGATCCTAAACGTGCGGAGGGATTCGTTGGATGTGCCCTGAATGCCAAGGTGTTTTACTTTAAAAAGAAGACAGATTCCGATGAGTTCGAGGCCAAGAAGGTGATAGACATTCCCGAAAAACTGGTTGATACTGGTAATGGAAAGGCGGAGAATATGGGTGGCATGATCTCGGACATCATTATATCCTTGGATGACCGATTCCTCTATGTCAACTGCTGGCGACACGGGGATGTAAGGCAATATGATATTACCGATCCCGAGAATCCCAAGCTAACAGGACAGCTTTTCCTGGGCGGTGCCATTTGCAGTGATTTGCCCAATGTGGTTGTTAAGGAGGATAAGGAACTGAAGGTTTTTGTGAAATTAACATATTTGTTTTCACCATTTACATGCATACATGATTTTCTTTTAGGAGAGACCCTCAGCTCGTTATGTTAAGGGTCGTCGTCTGGAAGGTGGACCTCAAATGATGCAGCTCTCTTTGGATGGCAAGCGCTTGTATGTCTCGTCATCTTTATATTCTCCTTGGGATAAGCAAGTGAGTCCTTAAAGAACGTTACTGTGAAATGTCAAAAATATAATCCCGTCACTTTATTTTAGTTTTATCCAAAAATGGTCTCGCAAGGCGGTCACATTGTCCTTATCGATGTGGATACTGTGAATGGTGGCATATCCCTAAATGAAGACTTTTTGGTGGACTTTGGGAATGAGCCTTATGGTCCCAGTCTGCCCCATGAAATGCGTTATCCCGGAGGTGATTGCACTTCCGACATTTGGCTGGCTAATGATGCCTAATTTAGACTTTGGCCATGCCCTATTACAAAACTCATAATTCCAATAAATGTATATCCACCTTAACAAAGCTTTAGTAAAATATCTTTTTAAACAAATTTTACAGTTCTATAACATTTTTATTATATTCATATTATCTTAACTGCTATTTAAAAAAAAAAAACATGAAGAGACTTGTGCATATCTTGTAGGTAATTTTAACCGAAAGTGTAAATAATTGGTTTGGAGACATCACCGATTGGTCTATCCAAATAATAGGAGACATCTCCAACTTCTCTATTCAAAGACTTGGAGATATCGCCAAATTTAAACCCGTTTAAAATAAGACACGATTTAATTTATGCGGTTCGCTAATAACATAATCTGGTTACCGCTTTACGTAATTAATGATCAGTATTTTAAGTGTCTTTTAGAATTCGTATCTGACAATTTAATTGTTTTATGAATTTATAATAAAATCATGTGCAAAGTTAAAATTATATTGCTATAAATTATCTTCTTTCTAAGCAAATTTGCAATCTTTTTAAAAATCATATTTCATAGGAATTTTATGTCACAGTTAAATTCTTGATTAGAACAAAAACGATTTTGTTGGTGTCTTATCCACTGTTTCTAAAATCGCGTTAACATTGGGAAGATTCATAAGCTCCAATAAGCGCTGACCACTGGATTTAAAGACGTTTAATAAAGGGTATTAATAAATAAGATTATATACTTACTTCTTATCACATGTCGAGTCTATAAAACTCCGGGCAATCTCGTTCAGGTGATGTTGGTGGTAAAAGAATATGTGGACCAGATAAGCCAGATTGCAGGGTATCAGTATCCTCGCCCAGGGTATCCTTTGCAATGCATATAGTATTGGATCTCCTTTAGATTTCAGATTGCAAACCTGTTGCCAAATAACCTGGCTGGTCGTTACAACAGCGAAACACATGAAGGTGAGTCGATTTGGTAGAAGAGCAAAGGTAGCGCCACTTATAAATGATGCCAGAGCATTGGTCTGTTTTAATTCCAAATTATTCAACAACAGCAATTGCACCAACTGAAAAGAGATTCACAATATTAAGTATGAGTTTATTCAACCTTAGAAAATATTTTAGCGAAAACCAAAATTAAGACTAGTTTTATAAATATTAACTCTATTGATTACAATTATTTTAACTTACAGCTCATTTTGTTAAATAACCTCTTTTAATAGTTCGAACATTTTTTTTTTATAATAAATCTAAATTCCACTTAACATTTTTTAATAAAAATGAAACTATCATTTTAAAATTAATGGCGCTAATCAAGTCGGAGTTCTTTTTTAACATGCATATAATTGTCTGTTCGTACACCTTACCTTAAACAATCCTATATATCCCACCAAGAAACTTGTCATTTTTGGTCGCAGAAGCTTTATGTTTCTCTTCATTACGGGATTGAGTAGATCCAAAGCCAGTCCAATGCCTAGGTAGGATTTCAATTCCTTCAGACCCTGCATCATTAACCCGGAGATCGTCCATTTCTTGCAGTCCTCGGGCAAAGAAGCCGGTCGGATGAACCAGAAACCGGAGTACTTCCTTGTCTGCTGATAGTACATGACCACCACAGACAAGGTCATGAATATAAGAGTCTGAGCGAGGCGAGAGTGCACCAAACCAACGCCAAAATACCTCAGAAAACTTTCGATGGCCTGTAAATATCTCGGGATATAATTCGCTTATCTGCGAGCCATTAAACTTTTTACCGCGGATGTTATTCCAGTCACAAAAAAATGAAGAACCTGAGGAGGCAT
Organism: Drosophila fuyamai; assembly: GCA_018153365.1. Taxonomy (NCBI): domain Eukaryota; kingdom Metazoa; phylum Arthropoda; class Insecta; order Diptera; family Drosophilidae; genus Drosophila; species Drosophila fuyamai. The sequence goes on along the minus strand of JAECXW010000116.1, from coordinate 3,646,033 downwards.
CAACCAGCTCAGGTGCGAGGCAATCCAGCAGGGCAAATAAGGCATACATAGGAACACAAATCGACCATTGAGACGCCTGCCCACGCACATTAGTAAAAAAGTGAAGGCATTAATGCAGGCGCCGAAGCTGGCGGACTGGGCATAGTTTTTCACCACCGAATACACCATAGTCTTAGAAAGTCGTCGCAGATTCATGAACAAGGGCAACTGCAAGCAAATGAATTTAAAAACGTTTTAAATATGGTTAGTTAAAACATCAATTTTATTATAACATAAATTATTTGGTCTCAAAAAAATGCCATACATATTTACACGCAAAAATAGTTTATTGAACCAGTATATATAACTCAAAATAAATGGAATCGTACCAATTTATACAACGAAATCTAAATCCAACAATTAAAACTAAGAAACATTGTTAATTTAAGTTAACCTACAATAATACGTAGTCGAAGGCCCCGCATCTAGCACTACACCACCATATGTTAGTCTTAGTTTTGTAAACTTTACTATCATCTTGAATAAATAAAATAAATAAATAAATGGAATCGTTATTTAATTTTGATATTAAATAAGAAAGCAAGCTAGCTTCAACAACATATCACAAACAATAACGTTAAGGCGTCATTTCCAGATTCTCATATCATTTAAAAAATGGACTCTATGACAGCTACGTGATTTTTATACAAATTAAAATGTTTACTAATATCATTAAAAATGTCTACACCTTGCGCATATTTTTTAAAAACAGCTAAGGCATTGCCATTTTTTATAAATTTTCCGATGGTTCCAATCTCTAGTTATATAATATGTGTAAATGCTATATTGGTTTGCCGATAATGCCTGTGACACTTAAATAAATTCGACCGCTTTTTGAAAAACCTAAATCGCACTCCTACTATTGTAACACATTTTTCTATTCATTTTGGGATTGCTTATATGATATATTCATTATATTTGATATATTCAATATGAATTTAAAATAGAATAGAAAGTGGGAACACTAAGGCACTAGCTTGCGTGGAAAATAACGGACGGCCGGAAAAATGCACTTCACTAAACGATTGTATGTAATATATGTATATATTATATTTTTTTGGCGACCCAAACGAAATAAATTCCAGACCAGCAACATGGGTGAGTAGTATTTCGCACTGGACACATGGTTGCGGTACAGATTCCAGAGCAGAGCTTGCGTGCAACTTTGACCCGGTCGGCTGTGTAAAATGGAGCAGTGCACCCGATTCAGGGGCGGCTCAAGCAGTTTGCTCGGCGCGACGGCCATTTCGCGATAACTTTTCGGACGATACTGCTCGAAAGTATCCAAAAACACAAGCAAAACACCTATCCAGCTGTTCAAAGCTTGCCAATGGGAGCAAAAGGTTAATATACAAAACCTTTAAAACGAATATTTAAGTGCCAAGCATAGCAGTTTAATTAAATCATTGCAGCCAGGCTGTCCGCTTTTTGATATTTGCACTGCTGTCTGTAAATAGAAAAACTCATCGTTATTTAGTTGTGAATGAAGTAGGAGACGAACGGCACCCTCTGCTACTTTCTCACAAGGAAACCTGCTCTTTACCTGAGATGGTTAGCTTCGGATAAAATACCAAATACGCAAGGTGCAGTTCAATTTATTTTCGAAACAAGGATTAATAATGCATTTTAATGACTGTATATATAAAATCAGGGCGAAACTAGTCCACCTCCTCCACGTTGGGACCCGCCCCATTGCCCGCCGACTGTTTGCCCTTGGGTTTGGCATGGAGCTTCGTCATTATGGGACTGCAGATGCGCTGGCACTCCTTGAGATGGTGCTCATACTCCTCCTTCTCGGCAAGGGAATTCTTGTCCAGCCAGGATGTTTCGGAGGCGCACTTCTCGCGCACCTTGGAGCGATCGGCCTCGGAAAGGACTCCGGATGGAGCCTCCTCGACGGCCTGGCGACAGCCGTAGATGTATCCCTCGAGGCTGTTCCTGGACTGAACCCGCTCCCGCTGGCGATCGTCCTCCACCTTGTACTTCTCCGCCTCCGAGAGCATGCGATCGATTTCCGACTTGGATAGCCTTCCCTTGTCGTTTGTGATAGTGATCTTCTCCGTTCTTCCCGTGCTGTTATCCTTGGCATTCACATGCAGAATGCCGTCGGCATTCAGGTCGAAGGCCACCTCGATCTCGGGCACTCCTCGGGGAGCCGGCGGAATGCCGGTGAGATTGAAGGTCCCCAACAGGTTGTTATCCTTGGTCATTGCCCGTTCGCCTTCGTAAACCTGAATAGTCACCGCATTCTGGTTGTCACTGTAGGTGGTGAAGATCTGCTGCTGCTTGCAGGGAATCCGAGCATTGCGTTCCACCAACTTGGTCATCACACCGCCAGAAGTCTCGATTCCCAGCGATAGGGGAGCCACGTCCACCAGGAGGAGATCCTGGATCTGGGAACTGCCCACGCCGGTGAGAATGGCAGCCTGGACAGCTGCTCCGTAGGCCACGGCCTCATCGGGATTGATGGACAGGTTCAGCTGCTTGCCTCCGAACAAATCCTGCAGGAGTTTCTGGATCTTGGGAATGCGCGTGGAACCGCCCACCAGCACCACATCGTGGATGGCCTTCTTGTCCATCTTGGCATCGGCCAAGGCCCGTTCCACAGGCTGCATGGTGGATCGGAAGAGGTCCATATTCAGCTCCTCGAAACGGGCCCTCGAAATCTTCGAGTAGAAGTCGATTCCCTCGTGCAAGGCATCAATCTCCAAGGATGCCTCCGTGCTGGAGGACAACGTTCGCTTGGCCCGTTCGCAAGCCGTCCTCAGGCGTCGCAGAGCCCGGGCATTTCCCTTGATATCGGCCTTGTGCTTCCGCTTGAACTCCTCCGCAAAGTGGTTTACCAACCGGTTGTCGAAGTCCTCGCCACCCAAGTGGGTGTCCCCAGCGGTGGCCTTCACCTCGAACAGGGAGCCCTCGTCGATGGTCAGAACGGAGACATCGAAGGTGCCGCCACCCAGATCAAAGATCAGTACGTTTCGCTCCCCCTTGAGATTCTTATCCAATCCGTAGGCCAAGGCAGCCGCAGTGGGCTCATTGATGATCCTCAGGACATTCAGTCCGGCAATGGATCCCGCATCCTTAGTCGCCTGTCGCTGGCTGTCGTTGAAATAAGCCGGCACCGTGATCACAGCGTCCTTCACCTTCCCACCCAAAAACACCTCGGCGACCTCGCGCATCTTGGCCAGCACCATCGAACTGACCTCCTCGGGCGCAAATCGCTTGCGCTCCCCCTTGAACTCCACCTCGATCTTCGGCTTGCCGCCGTCGTTGATGACCTTGAAGGGCCAGAGCTTCAGGTCCTCCTGGATTTTCTGGTCGTCGAACTTGCGCCCAATCAGGCGCTTGGCATCGAACACCGTGTTCTTGGCATTCATGGCGACCTAGGAAAAACAGGAATCCAGGGATTAGTAAGTGCACAAGCCATTAAAGTAACTACTATCAAGATGAGTAACATTTAGTTATCCATTATGCCTAAAGTAAAAGGTGTTTCCAAGTATAAAAAGTATATATCAACCATTTTAAAAATCAAATTATTAAAGATGAGGGTGCCAAAACGACCACAATATAAATTGCAGAATTAAAAGTTGCCTGTTATAGTCCGATAGCAACGAGGGATATACTGATCAAAGGCCACGCCTTGTTTTTTTATAATTCCTTCTTGCTTAAGTTATTAGTATCCTTAAGGACTTCGCATACCTTTTTATTAAAATGCTACTAATTTAATGATATTTAATTTATGTTTCATAAATCCATATTTAAAGTTCATTACTAGTCAAAATTGTGGCCAGGATATTTTAATATTCAACGTTATATATAATACAAAATAATATAAAAACAAGAGAGAACGCTATAGTCGAGTGCCTCGACTATTAGATACCCGTTACTCAGCTAAACAACTTAATATAAATATGCCTTCTTTGCAATTTTTTATTTATTTTTATTTTTTTTTTCTTTTTCTTTTTCTTTTTATTTTTTTTTTTTTTTCAATTGCAACTGTGTACAATGTAAATACATACATATGTATATGCTTACAAACTTACACACATACGCCATTGTTTGACTCAGACCTCCATTATGGCTAACATGACTTGATTTGCATAGTTCTTGGGATATAGTTCGGTATTGACAAATGAAAGCCATCGCAATTTCCTTTAATAATCCTTATCGAGAATTAACGTTGACTCTGTTGAGCGCCTTGGCCAGCTGTTCCAAAGTCATCCGTTAGATGGCGCTATTGTATACGCCATGAAAGGCGGAAATGTAGGCGCTAGCCAGGCTTAAGCGTTTAATGGGTTTTTGGGCGTTAGAGTGGGCGTGGCAAACTTTTATTAGGCCAATCGATAGGTATTGACGAAACAAATACATAGCAATTAAAATTTTCATAATAGCATCAAAACTGTGGCCACAGCTTGTGACTTGTGGGCGTCAGAGGGGGCGTGGCACCATTTTGAAACAAACTTGCGCTGCGTATGAACTCCTAAAATCTACATGCAAAATACCAATCCTCTAGCTTTTATAGTTTCCGAGATCTCAGCGTTCATACGGACGGACAGACGGACATGGCTCGATCGACTCGGCTAGTGATCCTGAACAAGAATATATATACTTTATAGGGTCGGAAACGCTTCCTTCTACCTGTTACATACTTTTGCACGAATACAATATACCCTTTTACTCTACGAGTAACGGGTATAATAAATTTTAAATTAAAATCGGATGAGTCCTGCATTTAGGGTCATTAAATAAAAATTATTTCGAGAAATTCATCTACATAAATAAATCGAACCACGCAAGTGTTGAAATACGCTTAGCCACCCACACTTTCCGCATCCCTCGCATTTATTTATGTATACATCAATCCAATGCAATTAAATCACTCGCATCACATCATTACGGGCGGCTATTCGCACCTGGCCATATCGGCCCCCGATCGTACATATTTGGCCAATCATAATGGGGAGCCTGACTCACCTGGTTCTTGGCCGCATCCCCAATTAGGCGCTCCGTGTCGTTGAATGCCACATAGGAGGGCGTGGTGCGATTGCCCTGGTCGTTGGCAATGATCTCCACCTTGCTGTTCTGCCAAACTCCCACACAGGAGTAGGTGGTGCCCAGATCGATGCCAATTGCCGGTGCCTTAACCATGATTTCTAGCTATGTTTTGTATCTTCAAACTATTTCTTCAATTATTTTTCGATGCTGCAGCCACTAATGCTGATTTTAGACTGAAATCGCGCGTTCGTTGCTCTGATTTATATGGAGCAGCCTTCGCACATTGTACGAAACGACTCAAATTTTGCTTTTCTATATTTTTTCACACGCCGAACTCGAAAAATGTGTTCGGGCTTTGTTCTAGAAGTGTTTGCCACTGACGTTTAACTTTGGGCAGGCTGCGTTTTTGGAATTGTTTGTTTTTGATCGATGATGTCTTGTTTTGGTTTCATAAAAATAAGTATGAGCACGTGTGCTCTCATTTCTGCAGGCGAAGGGGGAAGCTTAAATAACTTTTGTTTTTATTAAATTATTATTATTTTCTTTACTACAAGTAATCGAGTTTAAAAATGCGAACTTCACTCTTAGCGCTTTCCTTTCTTTTTCTTTTTCTGTCCATCTGGCCAGGCGAATCCTCTTGATTTAAGAACGTCCTAAAAAGTAATTTCGTGAATATAACGATATTAAAGTAAACCAAAAAATAATAACTCACCTGCACATTGTGGCACACATAATAGGCATTTTCCATGGCAGCGTCATTGAAAATATCACAGCCAATGGACTTTCCCACGCCCCCTTTTTTCTTACCGCCTTCTTTCTTCTTTTTTTCCTCGCCTTCGCCACTTCCAGCATTACTAGATGTAGAATCCTTGCTATTGCGCTTCTTTTTGCTTTTTCCTACCATTTCCTTAGTTTTCTTGCCAATAATAATTGATTTAATAAATAACGTCTGTTAAAAGCGTCGCCTGGAAACCATTAATGGTTTACATTCTGGTAAATGTAAAGACAACAGAAAAAATAACAAATACTTTATCAGTCCAAATTCGACTTCCACAAATGTTAATATTAAGCGGATTAAATGTGATTTTCTTAGGGAAAGTATTAAGTTAATCAGCAGATTTTAGCCTTTCAGATTGGTTAGCAATATTGATAAAAATTTATCTATACTGCACAATTACTGATCCAAACTCAACTTGTGTACGATGAGATTGTAAAAATATTTGTTAAAGTATTTTAATGCATTGTAAGTATCTAAAACTTAAAAAAAACATAACTAATTAATTTGCAAGGAATTAAATATATTTAAATAAACTAATTTATAAAACGACCTATTTTTAATTGCAAAACTTTATTTCAAACTATACATTTTTATTGATTAGTAAACTCGCTATAGTAATTAGGCCACACTATAGAAGCAATCCAGTCAATGTAGGAGGAAACGCGAGTGTAAACACCTGAAAAATTAAATATTTTGTATTTATGTTGTTATATACTGCAATAGTAATCAACCTGGAAATTCGCTGCGACAATAAGCTCCATAAGAAGTGATGCCTACGAGGTAGTAGCGGTAATGTCTTCGACTTCTATGTCGACGGCGGCGACGTTCCAAGTTCAACTGAAGAGGTCCTCCAGAATCGCCCTGAAAGATTTTTATTCGGTTAAGTTACACCCTTTAAAAAAAATCCTGTTCTATAAAAAATGTATCAAATTAAGATTTGCAATAAAAACGCAGCCGTAAATACTTAATTTATGACATTAATTAATTTTCTTTTTAAACTTTTTCTAGAATTGCATACATTTTCCAAAAACAAATGGTGAAATATTGTGTAAATTAGATTTTACATTTTTTCGAGCTTGAAAAAATCATAAATAGTCCCCCTCACCTGACAAGTATCGCGATTCTTCTCATAGTCATGGGCGCATATCTGACTGGAAAGTATTCCATGAGGAGATCCCTCATCGGCGGGCAGACTGCTATTGCACTGTTCTATGGGCACCATCGAAAGATCAAGTTCTGTGAGGATATTGGTTTGGGGCTGAGCGAATCCTGTCGATCCATATCCCATAGTATGAAGTTTCCCGTAAGGGATCTCATTTTTAGGCCACAGACGCACTGGTTTTACAAACCAAGTGTATTCCACCGGTCGATTTAACTGGATGAGTCCAATGTCATGATAGTTAAGGGTTGAGTTGTATAGGGGATGCAGATAAATTTTCTCCACACGACGTCTTTGGGGGGCTACGTCGTTTTCCCATTCCTTCAGCTTAATGTCTCCGATTTTAACCACGTCGGGAGCAGTGCTGTTTCAAAAAAATAAAATATATTATTAAGGCAGAGACAAAATTGTAAAATGTTTATCTATATTTATTTTTAAATTAAAATTTTTTCTGAGCATCTTAATAATAATCATCTTATCAAGAAAGAATTCTTTAGTAACTTAGAATTATCCTAAACTTGATAATTATATATGATCTATGTATATAAATTGTACTTCTTTAAAAATTGTTAAAATCGACAAAAAAATTATCTGAATTAAAATATTTTTAATCAAACAGATATACAAATATTTAGGATGTCCATTTAAGAATAATACAAATTTTTAAGAATAAATTAAATTTTTATGAAATAAAGGATTTATAGTAAACATATTATCGATTCTCTCCTTAGGATAATATCGAAATCATTGCTATTCATTAAACGACTGTCTCTCAAGGCTATTTTTCCCCCGTCTCCGTAGAATCACTCAAGTAACTAAAAGAGACTCTCTAAGTTCTGAGTGAAATCGAAAAATCTTACCCGTGGCTGGTCAAACAATGAGCGGCCGTGAGCACAAAGTACTCACTGATCAGGCTGCCGCCGCATTTGTAGTCGATCTCGTGGTTCTCATTCCAGAATCCCAGAGCGGCCTGAGATCGGAAAAGAGAGGATTAGGAGGGGGCCAATAACTGTTATCATATGGTGTAGGGCTGCGATTTGCAAGTCAGCTATCATCGGTTTTAGTCGTGTTTGTGTCGTGAACGCGGGTACTTTGGCGTTTCCCCCATTCCGGTTTAGTGTGATTTGACTTTTTTATTTTTTTATCTTTTTGTTGATTGTTGATTTTTGTTTGGGGTGCAGCTCCATACGATACTAACCATATGCGGGTACTGCCCGGGTGCCACAATCGATCGACCATTGAAATCGTCGTGCAAGTCCTCCATCTCCGCGGTCTTGTTGTAGTTCTCTTCATCCAACTTGCGCTCGGTGTGCAGGAATATGTTGTGGAAGTTACGGTGGTGATCTGGTGGCGGACGACGGGGTCTCCATCGGTGGTTCTCCCAGTGAGGTGGCGTCCCTGGGGGTGGACCGCCGGGACAGCCGGGCGGCGGACCAGGAGGAGGTGGACCCGGCGGCGGTGGTCCCGGCGGTGGCCTTCCGCAGGGCGGAGGCGGTGGGGGCGGGGGTCTATAATAGCCGTAGTTGTTAAAGTCAAACGGCGGTTGCCACTGACCATTGTAGCCGTTGCTATAGTAGTTGTTGTAGTCCCACCTGCTTGGATCCGGCTCTGGGTACGGATTCGGATTGGGAAATCCCCACTCCCCCTGTCCCTTCACATGAAATCCGCACAGCAGCAAACAAAATGCTACCCAAGTACAAAGTCTCCTCAAATCCGCCATCTGTAGGTCTGGCTCGATTGACCGATTTAATCCGACTGGGATCTTCCAATCCACAATGCGCGAAAAGAAACAACAGCGCAGGCAAACAGTTTTATCGAAATTCAGCCGAATTTATAATTGAGCGCCCGCATTAATTAATAAAAATACATTAAACAAAAAATCAACACAGCCAGGCCAGTGTTTGTTTTGGAAACAGTGGTGGCTGAAATATTGAAGCCGACCCACCACATTCCATTTCGAAGATAGGCAGTCAATTCAAATAGATTAACAAAATGCATTACTACGGAAAATATTGGAAAGCAATTGTCATTTCAAGAACTTCAATTATCAAAGATTTTCAGTTTCAATAGAAAACAACAAGATTGTTATTCTATGAATTTTCAAAGAGGTTTATTTATTATTTTGATAAAAAAAATAATTAATTTTTTTATCATTTTTAACATTTTTAGATAATTTAAACAATATATTTATATTTTTTGTCTTCACAATCATTTCAGATATTAATGTGGAATTTACGCTAGACAGCAAATAATGAAACCCCAGAAATTACCAATAGAATGATAATAATTTGGCCTCTTATCATAAATCTTCAATTTACATGTTTTCATTTGCTTCTACATCCTCAGCGACTTGCTGGTAAATATTAAGAAATGAATATTATTTTTACCACTAACCCTCATTCAACTTTTAATAGCTCTCGATGCCATTGAAATAATTAACTACCAGACCACCAAGTACACAATCCCAGAACTTTGGGGAGAGAAGCCGGAGGCGCCCACCAGCGAGGATGTAGATGACCAGGAGTCTGAAGAGGAGCACAGCTTTTTGAAGTTCGGTGACGACGATTTAAGGACTCCTGCCTCCGAAGGACTCCACGAGGGTGCTTTTTGCAGACGGAGCTTCGATGGGCGGAGTGGCTACTGCATCCTGGCCTATCAGTGCCTCCACGTGATCCGCGAATATCGAGTGCATGGAACTCGCATCGACATCTGCACCCATCGGAACAATGTGCCTGTCATCTGCTGTCCTTTGGCAGACAAACATGTCCTGGCCCAGCGAATCAGTGCCACCAGTGAGTCAAATTTTCAGAAATAATGAAACTTAGAATGACCTTTCAACCTCTTCACTAAATTGTAAGCTTTAAAGGCGATTATGACCAATCTGTATAAATTTGTAATAGTGAATTTATAAATGTTTGATCCATAGACCGAAACAAAATAGTTATTAGAGACTATTATTTTCAAAGACTTCTTTTTATTAAATTGACAAATGAAGTTCTTATTCTTGTCCAAAAAAAGTATAAACTCAGCCAAAGTTTAAAGAAAATTTAACAAATTCCTAATAGTGTTATAAAAATCCTAACACTAATTTACAAGAATAAATAAAATCTAAAATTCGAATTGAAAAATTATATTTTAAATTTAAAAAGGTTTACTTTTATATAGATTACTAATAATTATATAATTATATGTCTGTTATTGTAGCTTTAAAATACAAATAAATAAAATGTATGTTGGTTAATCGATCTCTCCACAGAATGCCAGGAGTACAATGCTGCTACCAGAAGGCTACAGTTGGCGGATACCGGGCGGACATTCTCCGGGAAGCAATGCGTGCCCAGCGTGCCCTTAATTGTGGGTGGAACTCCCACCCGGCACGGACTATTCCCGCACATGGCGGCATTGGGATGGACACAGGGAAGCGGGAGCAAGGACACAAAGGACAGCACGGACATAAAATGGGGCTGCGGGGGCGCCCTGGTCAGTGAGCTGTATGTCCTGACCGCCGCCCATTGTGCCACCTCGGGTAGGTAAGTGATGGCACTAATCGAGACGCAACTAAATCGATATATCCTTTGATCCAACAGCAAGCCACCGGACATGGTTCGACTGGGAGTCCGTCAGCTGAACGAAACCAGCTCCGCCCAGCAGGACATCAAGATCCTGATCATCGTGCTGCATCCCAAGTACCGATCCTCGGCCTACTACCACGACATTGCGCTGCTCAAGTTGACCAGGCGGGCCAGGCTGTCGGATGAGGTGCGTCCCGCCTGCCTGTGGCAGCTGCCCGAGCTCCAGATCCCCACCGTCGTGGCCGCCGGCTGGGGACGCACCGAGTTCCTGGGAGCCAAGTCGAATATCCTGCGGCAGGTGGACCTGGACGTTATTCCCCAGATGCGCTGCAAGCAGATCTATCGCAAGGAGCGCCGCCTGCCGCGCGGGATCATCGAGGGCCAGTTCTGCGCCGGATATTTGCCGGGCGGCAGGGACACTTGCCAGGGTGACTCCGGCGGTCCCATCCACGCCGTCCTGCCGGAACACAATTGTGTGGCCTTCGTGGTGGGCATTACCTCGTTCGGGAAGTTCTGTGCAGCTCCCAATGCTCCTGGCGTTTACACCAGGCTGTACAGCTACTTGGATTGGATTGAGAAGATTGCCTTCAAGCAGCATTAATGCTTCACTACTAATTTATTTTACTAAATATGCGTTCTAGAAAATTAAAATATTTTATATGTGATTCAGCCAATAACAATTTATATACTGCAATAATAAAGTTGTAGCTTTTTATACATATTGTATTCAGTTATTTTAAGTTAAAAAGTCAGAGTACGAGAGTCATGGCCACACCTGTTGTTCTATCCACTGAAGGTAGTGGGATATTCGCACATATACTCCGGGCTCACCAGTGGCACAAGCTCCTCCAAAGGAAGTTAACCCCACCACATAGGGAATCCGGTGGTGCTGATGCCGCACTTGTTGGTGGAGCAGCAAGGGTCCTCCAGAATCGCCCTGTTGAAAGAGGGATTACATTTAAAATCTCGTTGAAAGTAAATCAAATCTTATTTTGTATTAGATTTTTGAACACGCCACACAAGGATGGACCTTGTTTTCGTGTATTGACGAATTATTTCTAAAGATCCCAAAAAAGCGGGTAGCGGGTGCTCCATTCTAGAGCAAGTCACCCGACTCCACCCAGAAATGTATTTTATAAAACGTATATTGAAAAAAGCATTTCAAAAGTTAAAACAAAAATATACTGACAGTGTATTAGATTTGTATTAAATTTAAACAAACAACTGGATCATTTTGCAAGAAATATATCTTATTTGTACTAAATTTAAAGTAATTATTTAAAGATATTATTGACCCACCTGACAAGTGTCCATTTTGCCGGAGTAATCTCCGGCGCATAGCTGCCCCGATCCCAAACCATGAACTAACTTGTCATCATTTTGCAAGTACCTCTGGCATTGTTGGTTATTTAAGGGGTATAGCATTATTTGCAGCAATTCATTGGAGTGAGGGCCAGCTGTTAAATATTTAATGATTAATAAAAAATAGTCATTCACTTACTACTTAAAAATTGTTTTTAAAAATTATAACACATCAAATGATTTTTCTGCACTAACCAAACTTGGTTTGTCCATATCCCAGGGCAGTTAGAGGACTCTCCGGCAGGGAATTCTGGTTCCACAGGCAGGCCACCGGCTTGTGGGATCTCCTTGCCAGTTTGACCACTGCCAAGTCGTTAGTTAGGGTCTCCTCATCGAAGTTCGGATGCTTGGTGATCTGTAGGATTTCAATTAACTGCCCGCGAGCGCTGTTCAAACCAACGCCACCTATCAACGCCACTGACGGGGATTCCCTGTTGGTTGTTAAGAAACAACTCATTAGCATTTCGAGTATTCGCGCCGTCAAGTTTTTGTTGCCCTACCCGCCGATGTTGGCACAGTGTGCTGCCGTTATAGCGAACCGCGGCGAAATCATCACGCAGCCACAGTTGAACGAATACCTGCGCTTGCTGGAACCGTGCGAATGAATCCATCTGTTTGTGCGGGAAGGGCAACCGAGGGCACACTGTAAGCAAAAAAATCAAACATATAAATAACAATTTCCGATATAATTATGTTATAAAAGAATAAATTGGTTTATTAGGTACAATTTAAAAGTTGTCGTGCACAGTGATATTTTAGAATATTTCAAATATAAACAAATATGTATCAGATTCGAATTTAAAAAATTTTTAAAGTTAATTTATTTTAAGATATTTTATAAGCTTAACTTTTACTTTAAAGTTTTTAAATATGTTCTAGTTAAATTTTAGATGCTTACCATATAGGGATGCTCGTTATCCATTGTGAGTCTGCCGCCCACCAGGAAATTATCGCTCTGATTGCGCTTTTGGATAATGGGCTCAACTAGTTCCACTTGATCTTTATTCGAGTTAGTATTCCGCCGACGTCGACGGCGCTTATGACGAGCTCTTGGATAAGCATTCGAGCAGGCTGGCAAAAGAGGAGATATCTTGATGTCTGGATAGGCCGTGGGTTTCCATACACACCTTCCTCACTCTTGGAAATCTTGGGTTCTGGTAGCAAGTATCCGCCATGGGGACAGCACACCAGCTGATTGGGCCACGACGATGGGCAGAGTAAGGGTGTCACTTGGGGCACCGCTTGCAGGGCACTGATGCAATCCACGTACCTCACACATCTTCCAACCAATGGACGATCGTAGGCCTGGCAATTTCCGAAATTGTCAATCGAAATATACGAGGGAACTACTCCAGTCCAAGGCGCGTTCTGTGCGTATCCATTGTAATAATAGTTTTGCGGACTGGTGGACACAATCAATGACGATGCTGAAATGAACAAAATCTCAAGAAGCCAGAAATATAGCGGTCCCATATCTGATGTCTACGCTCGCTGACGTACGATTGCCGAATGAAATGCTCGTGAAGATCTCGTCTCGAATAACCTGAGACTCAATTTAGAGCGTTTTCTACATGCGCTTTTATTTCGGGGTAACAATTCGTGCGGAAATCGGAAATGTACCGCCCTAACTACAAGCTTGAGGTCCGTAACGTACACAAAATATATATCATATTTATATTTAACTCATGTTTGATTAATGAATTCTTCAAATAACAAGTGACTAAGAGCTTTTCCAATAGTTAACTGCAAAGAAAGTTGAGTACACAAGTAGTAAAATTCTCAATTCTCAAATTTATTTTTGTGGACGGCACACAGTTTAAACATTTTTAATTTGAGTGATTGAAGAGGCCTTTGTGCTGAACTTTACACGACTACATTTGAATGTATAATAAATACAAGAGAGAGAAGATTTTAAATATTTTTCAAGAACTCGTTTGCTAAAACAATTGCCTTTATTAAATATTAAACTTTATATGTGAAAATTACTTGTTATATTTAAAACAATATTTCTCAAAGATTTATTCAAATTAATCATCTACATAAACAAATAAAAACGTCTGATAAAAATATAAAAACTATTTCTAAGGCACTATGTTCCATGGGGTGAAGGTTCCTGCCTCGGGTATATCAAGCTTAAAAGAAATTTAGATTTATTTATGCGTTTATAATAACTGAAATTTTATGAAGAAAACCTACCAATTCAGTAAACTTATCCTGGCAGGCGATTCGAATGCGGGCCGACGTTGAAGGAGCCTCCAGCGTGAAGTCTCCACTCAAGCCCTGATCCTGGCGAGCAGCTGCAATAGCCTCCTTGATGGCAAAGAATGCTGATGATCCTATAAAGAGCGGGGGTTCGCCTACAGCCTGTTGTAGAAATTAAAAAAAAAGAACATTTTAAGTTATAAAGTGTGGTATAGGATTATAAATATATAATGAATAGTGGATTCAACGAAATTTAGTTTCGTAGCACTTCGATCTAATAAAGAAACAAGAGAGAACGCTATAGTCGAGTGTCTCGACTATTAAATACCCGTTACTCAGCTAAACAACTAATATAAATATGCCTTCTGTATGTTTTTCGCAGCTCGAATTAGCTCCCGATTTTTATGTTAAAATCGGTACCCAGGGAACACCTCCAATTTGGCTAACTTGATTTGATTTGCATAGTTCTTGGGATTTAGTTCGGTATTGACAAATGAAAGCCATCGCAATTTCCTTTAATAATCCTTATCGAGAATTAAGGTTGACTCTGTTGAGCACCTTGGCCAGCTGTTCCAAAGTGATCCGTTAGATGGCGCTATTGCACTATTGCGGCCATGAAAGGCAGAAATGTAGGCGCTAACCAGGCTTAAGCGTTTAATGGGTTTTTGGGCGTTAGAGTGGGCGTGGCAAACTTTTATTAGGCCATTCGATAGGTATTGACGAAACAAATATATATCAAAAAAAAATTTCATAATAGCATCAAAACTGTGGCCACAGCTTGTCGCTTGTGGGCGTCAGAGGGGGCGTGGCACCATTTTGAAACAAACTTGCGCTGCGTAGGAACTCCTAAAATCTACATGCAAAATGCCAATCTTCTAGCTTTTATAGTTTCCGAGATCTCAGCGTTCATACGGACAGACAGACAGACGGACAGACAGACGGACAGACGGAGAGACGGACAGACGGACAGACGGACATGGCTAGATCGACTCGGCTAGTGATCCTGAACAAGAATATATATACTTTATAGGGTCGGAAACGCTTCCTTCTACCTGTTACATACTTTTGCACGAATACAATATACCCTTTTACTCTACGAGTAACGGGTATAAAAAATATTAAAAAAGAATGCATTAAAGTCATTAAAGTATAAAGTTTCTTTTTATGACTAAATGCGTGGATTTGATTGAAGCAAACAAAATTTTATTTCTTATTGTTTCAATCAAGAAAATCGGAATCTTTAAAGAGTGTCCCTAGTACGTTACTTAAAGTACTAATTAAGCAGTTTATAAAATTTGATTAGAATTAAATATGCATAATTCAAATCAGCTAACCTTGGAGGAGTACACAGCCCGTGGATTGGGGGCACCTGTCAGTAGGCTGACATTGAACTCTCCGGGGATATCGGCAAATCCTGGCAGCTTGTACATGCCGGGGCCTCTAGAGTAGAGCATTCCCTGCGGTGAGTACATGAGCTCCTCCAGGGTAAACAGGCCGTAGCCCTGCATGAAGGCTCCTTCGATCTGACCAATGTCAATGGCCGGATTCAGACTCGAACCGATGTCCATGACGATGTCCGTGCTGAGCACCTGATGGTCGCCAGTCAGGCAGTCGATCTCCACCACACTGACCCCCACGCCATTCGTGTAGTAGCTGTAGGTGCGGGCATTGGGATTCGTCTCCGGGTGATAGCCGATTCCCGGCATGGCATAGAATCCGGTGGCCGAGAGACTGACCCGATCGAAGTAGGCCTTGTTGATCCACTCCTTCCACGTTCCGCCGGGCAAGGCCTCCTTGATGGGCGCCAGTCGCTTGTTCAGCTTCTCACAAGCATCCAGCACGGCCATGCCGTTTATATCGGATCCCACACTCGCCGCCGTGGGCGAGGTATTGGGCACCTTGTCCGTGGCCGTCTCCGAGATGTGAATCAATTCCGGCGGAATGCCCAAGGCCCTGGCGGCACACTGGATCATCTTGGTGTTTAGTCCTTGGCCAATCTCAACGCCTCCGTGGGACAGAAGCACGGATCCATCTCCATAGATGTTGATCAGTGAGCCCGCTTGATTCAAGTGCATTACCCCGAACGCAATTCCATATTTCGTCGGCACCACCGCCATTCCGCGCTTCCTCCACCGATTCTCCCGGTTGAATCGGGCGATCTCCAAACGCTTTTCGTAGTACCTCGACTGCTTGAGACAATCCTCCAGACACCGCTCGATTGGGAAATGCTCCAGTTTCTGGTGGTAGTGAGTGTAGTCTCCTGTTTTGTAGAAGTTCAACCGCATCACATCCACGACCTCACGACCCACGATCCGGGCCACGTCCCGGATAATGTGCTCTCCGGCGTACATCCCCTGAGGACCTCCGAAGCCCCGGAAGGCCGTATTCGAGGGCAGGTTCGTCTTGCACACCCATCCACCGACACGCACGTTGGGAATCCGGTAGCAGTTCTCAAAGTGATACATTGCTCGCTCCAAAACCTTAAAAGATACATATTTTTAGTATATCGTAAAGAGTATAATCACATAATATGGTAGACAATATACGATGGAAAGACCTCCAATACATAAATATGCAATGTAAGTTAAATATATTCAAATTTGTAACACGAAGCCTTCTTTTGTGTAATATCTTTTAGGAAAAGGAACCTTTAGCATATGTTCCATGGATGTATTACACATTGTTAAGTGGTTTCTAAGTTCGAGATATTCTTGAAAAACCCATCTCATGTACTCACCGAAAAGGACAGATCCATAGACCATCCAGCATTGTTGTAGCATTCGATGTCGCAGGCAGTGATTAGACCCTCCTTGGTAAAACCCACTTTGTATTTAAACAGGAAGGGATGCCGGGTGCCGGTGATGAGCATGTCCTCGTCGCGATCCAACATACAGCGCACAGGGCGACCCATTCTGTAGGCGGCCAAGGCCACTGGGAGGGCCACCGAGATGCCCCTGGACTCCTTGCCGCCAAAACCACCTCCCAAACGCTTGGCTCGACAAACGACCCGATGGGCAGGAAGTGCGGTGACATGGGCCACCAGTTTCTGGACCTCCGAAGGATGTTGGGTGGAGCAGAAGAGCTCTAGTTCGTCACTATCCCGAGGAATCGCCAACGCCGCATGAGTCTCCAGATAGAAGTGCTCCTGCCCGCCCATTCGACAGGTGCCCTCGAAAGTGTGATCCGCCTGGGCCAGAGCCTCCTCCACATTGCCCTTGGTCACGAAACGCGGATAGTCCGGGAAGTATGACTTGTGCTCGATGGCCTGTTCGATGGTTACTATGACTGGACTCAGCTCTTGGTACTCCACTTTCACCAGTCGTGCGGCTCGCTGGGCCAATGGCTTATTATCCGCCGCTATGGCTCCCACAATCTGTCCATAGCAATGAACCTCTCCGGCGGCAAAGACGTGCTCATCATGGAACACAGGACCGACCTCGTTCTCATGCTCGGTCAAGTCCTTGTACGAAAAGAACTGATAAACACCCTCCAAAGCCAAGGCTTCAGTGGCATCCAGTTTGGTGATCTTGGCTCGAGGCTTGGTGCTTAGTACAAATGCCAGATAGACTTCGCCATCCATGCGGGGAATATCATCTGTATAGATGGCTTCTCCGGTTGCCTGTTTCAAAGCAGCTGCATGGACTTGTGGCCTGCCAATGGGATCGCAGATGGGTTGATCGCTGCAGACGCGCTCGAAGAGCTGGGCACTTTTGAGGACGGGAGTGTGGAAGGTATCGGCACCACTTCGCTCCTCAGGCGGCAAGGCATCGGAGGATACAATCCCCGACTTGCTCAACTTCAGAGTGATGGCTAGATAGGCCTTGAAGAACAAACTGACCACCAAAGCTCGTCGATAGGCGATCATGCCACCGGGAGCCGAGGCAGCCAGTGGTAACTCCGTGCACAAGCTCTCCGCCACTCGCTCCACCAGCTGGTGATTCCACTCCTGACCGGCCATCAACTGGGAGGTCCGAGGAGCCAGCACTGTGGTGGGAGCCATTCCCCCGAAGGCCATCGAAATCTCCGCCACCAGATTGGACTTCTCCTCGAAGCGAACGTTTATGGCTGCATTCACGATGGCTATGTCGTCATCTCTTCGTCTGGCCTGCTTGAACGCAACGATATACCGATCCGAAGTCGTCTTTCGGAAGTGTATGCCCAGGAGGACCTCGTGGGCTTCGATGACATTCCTTCGGTAACCGGTGAAAAATCCAGTTCCCATGTGGACAGTCCTCCTTTGAATCTTGCCATCCACAAAACTAGCGACCTCGAGTTGAGCTCCTGCTGCCGAGAGCACAGGATTCATATCGGAGATGGGGCTACCAGTCATAATGTTTCCACCCAAGCAGGCGACATTCCGTATTTGCTTTCCGGCAAAGTAATGCAGCATGTCCACGGTGCACTGGAACAAACGGGTCTCCGATTCCGGTAGCTCCTCAATCCTCTGCCGGAGTAGAGCATCGATCTCCATCAAACTGACAGCGGCTCCGAAGTAAATGCCATCCTGGGATTCCCGCACCTCCAGTAGCTCCTTCACCTGGGTGGGATTGATGAGGTGTGGGTAGAGGAAGTGCTTAAACTTGACCTCCACGCCCACCTCCGTGTTGCCCACGACCAGTTTGGCAGCCGGATACTGTGCCTTTAGCTGGAGGAGCTCTTCCAGGTTAGTGGGGCGATACCAAGTCACCCTATCCGAGCTGAAAACCAGGCTCTGGAAATCGAAGGCGTCACTCAATTGAAGTTCTGGTGGGAAGATGGGTTCTTGGCTGGGATCCAAGGGCTGGAACTCGCTGCGCTCGAAGAGTTTGTCATCGGTTTCCGAATCCGAGCCACATCCTTTGGCATTAACCTTGCAGCATTTATCACCCATTCCGCAGGCAAACTCCTTGGTGAAGGTCTTGTATCCCTCGAGGATGGGGCGATAGCCAGTGCAGCGGCACAAGTTGCCCTGGAAGGCCACCTCCAAGTCCCGCATCGAAGGTTGCTCCGCATTTCGGAGGAGAGCGTACATGGACATCACGATACCCGGAGTACAGAAGCCGCACTGCGAACCATGCGCCTTGGCCAGTCGCTCCTGCACCGGATGCAGCCGGGTCTTGGTGCTGCCGATGCCCTCCACCGTGGTCACCGCACATCCGTGCATCGCACACACCGGAGTGAGGCAGGCGTTGACCGCCAAGTGACGGATTTTACTGGCACGGCGGTCCAGGCGAGACACCATCACGGTGCAGGCGCCACAACCACCCTCCGCGCATCCCAACTTGGTGCCGCACAGCCTAAGTCTCTCGCGCAAATAGGTGAGGAGCGTACATTCCGGATCCGGACTCGCCTCGGTCACCTCAAATATAAAAAAAAAATGTATTATAGCAAAACACCACAGAGGGTCCACAAACCATCGATTCTCCCTAATATACCAGATCTATTAACGAACATGTACCATATGCATTATTATCTTACTAACGTTTAACTTTACAATTTAATTAATCTTTAAAATATGCGTTGATGGGAAATGAATAAAAAATTCTGAGATCTTTGAATTTTCTTGAATCATTCAAAATTAAGTTTAGATTAAAGCTTTAATATTATTATACAAATTTGTGCTTAAAATATTATACTTTTTAATATAAGGGATTCGAAGTACGAACTTATCTGATTTTTAAACATATTTTATCTATAAAAAACGTTTATTATACTAAATGCATCTTTATTATTTAATTATTATTATGCTTAGGATCACACCGACTTTTTCTTAAGATTTTAGTACAATTAACTTTTTTAATAGATATCAATAGATTTAATAGATATTAAAGAAAGTTCACTGTACTAAGTGATATACTATATCTACATTTTCAACCACTGCGGTATAAATCTTTGGGCATATTTTCTATAAATAGTAAATCAATTTATTTTTTAACTTTGACCGTCTGTAGTACCCTATATAAAACGCATATTTAGGTATGAACAATGAGACATCTTAGTTTAAACATTGAAATGCAGCTGTGAGTCTGCCAACCCTGTTTTAATAAGAACTGCTATCTGTTCACTATCAAACACGAGCAACCTATTATTTATTGCCATTCCACTTGTGCGCGCGCTGTGGGCGTGTATCTCAGAACTTTAATTACACTTGCTTAACACCAGTTGCTAAAACCGTCTGGTTTTATCTAGCTAATATACCCCGGCTTACTTAATTGTGAGACACAATGTAAACATTGTAGAGCCAGTCGGAATTTGTGGATTAAAAGGCCTGGCTATCAGCCAGACCCACATTCCCATTCCATGCTCCCAGACTGCTCCCATTCGTTTGGCAAACGTACGATCTTGATAAGGTGATAAGAGGCCACCAGCAAACAACGATCCTCTACATAGGGGTCAATTGTTATCAGCACGCCGTATGCCCAACAAATACTATGTATT
This sequence comes from Drosophila fuyamai, assembly GCA_018153365.1. Classification (NCBI taxonomy): domain Eukaryota; kingdom Metazoa; phylum Arthropoda; class Insecta; order Diptera; family Drosophilidae; genus Drosophila; species Drosophila fuyamai. The sequence goes on along the minus strand of JAECXW010000116.1, from coordinate 3,625,509 downwards.
ACGTAGTCGGCGCATTCAATTGGGCAAGAAGGCAAATTCCATTAAGTGCCAGTTAAACGCAATTAAAGCAATAAAGTAAAACAAAATCGATATGGGGATAGCACTGCCTTAAGTTTACCGACACTAAAAACACGCAACGTATCTGAGTATCCATAAGCACCTTTTTTCCATTTACAAAAAACACCAGAACACCCGACATCCTGCCGTTGTATCTCTCAGTACCAATGCCTAAATAAGTGCCAGCCTGCAATTGCGATTCGTTTACATATATGGCTGGTTCGTTCTTTGAATGTAAAACGAGTTTTTAAAAATTAGACGAGAAACTCATGCGCCCGCCGAATAAAATAACACAACCGCCTTGCGCCGTCAACGAAAACGTAATGAATGTGCCAACCACCGAGCAATTCATCCAAACGCCGACTTTTACGAGATAAGGCTGAGGGTACGACGAACTGCAGGATCGCTAACATGTGTGTAGAAATTACCACGTCTATGGGTTTCGAGGTGGGAGTTCCATCATCTATCATCCCGTGGTCTTTACAGATCCGAACAGTCAGGTAGAAAAAAAAATGTTTTTATTACTTGATTGATCTGGTTTTCAAGAACTGTAGCTTAAACGGGTTAAAGTTATCCCACCACAAATTAAATAGAAGCTTATCAATCTTATCGATCTATCTACCAGCTTTGTCAACATGTTATGTTCAAGAAACTTTTTTTTAGCCTGTTTGATTTAAGATGATTAAATACTATTAGAGACTTCCATCTTCTTTTAGTGCTGAGAAAATGTATCTTAGGTAGAATACATTTTAATTGTTAATGCTAACTTTGAATAATAACACTAACAATCAATTAAAAAATATTAATTTGGTTCATATCTTTAAAATTCGATTTGTATTTATAAAATTGCCAAAACTTCGAGGTTTTTTATATCACCCTTTCTTTTTTACAATTAGAAAAGTTTCTAACTCGTTAATAGTAGGTAATCATAATCTTTAATGATGCTAACAGCTGGGTGACAAAATGTTCCATTACCTATTGGTTGGAACTAACTTTTGTTAACGCCATGAGTTCAGTATCTGAAAAAATTTGGAGTTTTCACAGCTCTATTTAATAGTACCCCACCTTAATACCAAATCTCTTCTGCTTTTCTTTCTAACTAAACATTAACTAACAAAGTTCTCATAACCTTTTTTAATTTGGTGACTCTGCCAGAAATAATATATAGGATCGTTACAAAACATATTAAATTTTATATTGGGTTCTATGGTCTACACAGCACACAACAAAATCTGACGGTTTAAACCAAATGTAAAGCACAATAGAAATATATACAGGTCTTGGGAAGTTTGTTGCTAGTAGGCTATAAAGACAGAACTCAACTGATCTAATAAATTACATTTTGGTTTAACAAACTATCTTTAAGTATCTTTTGCCTTTAGCTCACATAAACAATTACCCAAGTAAATATATAAAACATGTTTATATGCATTAAGTATAAATTCCTCAATTAAGTGATTTAAAATTCAATGTAAGATTTTACTTACAAAATAATATATTGGCTATTATAAAGCTGACCGGTAACAAATGGGATTTTACAACAAAAGTAATTTAACAATACCTGAACTATTTGGTACCAGAGTACAAAAATAAGAATCGAAGCAGTTAAATGGGATAGGAGGATCTGACTTATGCTACGCAGACTTAAGGTCTAAATTCCGCTCCACTTCGGTGCCCTCATATAAAGCTTGTCGTCGCATCGCCTCCCGAAGTTGCTGTTGCTCGAATCTCCGCGAGGACCACTGATATCTGTGGGTTGAGTTTAATTACTAGAGAATCGAAGGGATTCATCTTAATCCACTTACCTGCAGGACATCCAGTAGGCAACGGTGCCGCAGAAAAAGGACCCGAATCCCACGTGGGTGGAAAGGTGGGTTCGCGAGGTGCCCAGAAAAGTTAGCAATCCGATTCCGATACCACCGCTGATTCCGTACAGAAAACTGTTACGAAAGCATGGGATTTGTGACACATCACGGCCAAAGATAAAGAAGCTCTGCGGAAGTGATTGGGAGGTATGATTTAATTTAGCTACACTTTAATTGTATGTTTATGTAATCCCTACCTTGCCGGGTTCCTCGGGTTCTTCGGCCATGCTGCAATTGCAATTTAAAAATTCGTGTTGCAGAGCAAAACAAAACAAAGGTGTGACCCCAACGTAACCGTTAAAAAATACTATCCGATTATCCAGTATAATAGGGGGACTCCTAATGTTCGGATGACAGCAAAATACCAAACAATTCATAAAATAAACCATTATACTGCAAAAATACTGAATAATATATATTTATTTTTTTTTTGATCAAACAAACTTAATGAGATCCCATTTGTAACAGGGATCTGGCATCCCTCACCGACAAGGATTGGAAGCTCTTCAAAGACAATTTTCAAAAACAACGTAAGCAACTCCTGGATATGTTCGGCAAGATTGGTCGCCACCTAATCGGCATCCAGCCGGATTCCACGATTTCTGGGCAATTCAGGCAGCCCGGAGGATATCCAGGCTAAGAAGAGTAACAAGAGTGTACTTCACCACATTCGCCGTAGAATTCTCGTTCTCCTGGTTTTGGTGGAGGACTAACTTCCACAGTGTTCCTCGATTGGAAAGAATCTCTGTTCAGACTTAAAACATAAACATAACAAAGTATTAATTAACTGCATTCCCACCGTCTATAGTATTTACTCCCAGAGTTGTTAGAGTAAGCATTTTTTTGCCGAACATTAAATAAAAAGAAAAAATTTGGATAAAAAGTTTTAAAAACGATATTTATAAGAACCAGTATCAAAAGAAAACATTACTGCAAAAACACTATGTTTCTAAATACAATTAAAACGTTTTACATTTTTTTTGGTTCTAAAATGTGTAAACTTTTATCCAATAATCGATATTGGCTCATTTCAAATTTTAAAAGCAAATGGAGCCCAATCGACTATTAACTTTTGTAAAATCGATATCGATTACAAATAAGAGGAGCTCGTATAATTCCCCTGCAGTCAGTAGGCAACACTGGTCGACGCTGGGAAGAAGAAGAAAACGACAATTTGCCACAGTCACAATTTAATTTCTTTAGTTTTTTGGGTTTTTATTAAAATTAAGTGCACGCACCGAATCAAAACGGCGATCAGTGGCAGCCGAACTGAGTTTCCAATCGGCAAATAATAGTCAATTAAGGGTTTGCTGATGCACCCCAAACTTTTAGCAGTGCAACACCCACACTAAACAAAAATTTTCAGGTGAGTAAATTGAGATCGAGGAATGCCCAGGTAAATTATTCAGATTATGGGATATAGATAGAGAATATATCACGTCCGGCCCTAGCAGTCAGTTCAGAAAAACCCAGTGCCCAAAATCATCTGGCAATGTACGACGACACGTAGGCAGAAAGTTACACAAATTTGCAGTTTGCAGAGAGTAAAGCAACGTATTATCTATGTCTCTGATAATCGCTCTTTAACTTTGCCACTCCACAGTTCTTCGCCAGATGTTCATACGTCGCCGTCAACCGAAACCGAATTTCCACTCGTAACCGATTCTTCCAGGCCAATTGAACCCCACTGCACCACCATGGACGTGTCCGCCTCCACATCGTTTGAATCCTCGCCGGACAAAAGGAGCACCACCTACGAGGGCGACAATACGCTGTACGACAGTGCTTTGGATCACCAGCTGTCCACCACGGCCTACAAGTCCTGTAATGGTAAGCAGAACCAATTCAAAGCCTTCAAAGTCCTGAAATCAGACAGGATCCTACAAACGGAGGAGTACCACGACCACATAATTCAAGAGTCTGATTCTCGTGATTTTGAAACCCGAAAAGCAGACTGGAGTCGGCATTCAGACGACCAGCAGAATTATTCCCCTCTATTGGGAACAAAGTGTAGGCGGTCCTCAAAAGAGAAGCTAGATCCCATCTATCAGCTCATCCGCACGCTGTCGCAGGATTCCGAGGATCGTGATCTCTGCAGGCGCTGGCTGGACACCTTGCAGCACTCGAACAGGGTGGAGAGAACGGAACGTCATCGTATTCTACGGAAAATGGAGTATCAATTAACCACAAGTGGTCATTTGAGTGCTCCCTTCACGGACCTCGCCAATCTGGAGGAACTGCTAGATGAAACTAGCGAAGAAACCTCAGATTCAGGAGCTCTCTATCTTCAAAGAGACCTGAAAGAAGAAAATGCCCACCTCGATAGCAAGGTAAAGACTCTCAAACTTAAGCTAGCTGCCCAGCAAATCCAAACCACCTACCAGCAGCAAAAGCTAAGGAAACTAAACATGGAGCACAGTCAAAAGTCGAACTTTAGCAAGACGATCAAGAAAACCTTAATGGTAGCAGCTCGACATAGTTTGCAATCCCAAGCTTTCGAGACGTTTCCCAACCAGTTTATTTCGCAAATGTTCGTGGCTTTTGCGGGCGATGAAAAACTCAAAGATCATTTCAAGACCTTGGACTACGAGCTAAGGAAAATTGTGCAGAAGATGTGCATTCACGCCCACGAACGCCAGAAATCTTCTCTTGAAGCCATTATTAATGAGAAGGTCAAGAAACTGAAGCAGAAGCTTATTTATAAGTATGAAAATCAGTTGTCCAAACAAGACGATAACCAAAAACTAAATGCTTTAGCCATGAAGGAAAAGTGTTTCGATCTGCTGAAGCAGTTTTTACTAAACGACTGTCAAGATCAATGTTGCGGAGGAGAATATATAAACCAGCTGAAAGTCCTATATGAGCAGGAAATCTTAAAAGAATAATTTATGTTTTCGTTAATATATTTAAAAAAAAGGTCCACCATATACTTCAGCTTTGAAATGAGCTAAACATCCAAGAGAAGAAATTATATTTTTATACGATTAATCAACAAAGATTTCTGCAGTTCTCTTCCAACTCCAGAGGAAGAAGTTCTTTAGAGGAGAGAAGAAAAATTAAGCAGCCGCTCCAACAAAAATATTTATTATTATATTTTGTGTTACATAATAGTAAACTTGGTTGTTTTAGCTTTAATGAACTGATCATTGTTTTCTTTTATTACAATCCACAGAGAGCCTTATCAACGAACTGAGCCAAAATCCATTGGGCCCTTTGAATTCCACCAACAAAACACTCAATGCGGAATTTGCCAATGAGTCGGCTGTCTTTAAGTCGTTCGGATCCCCGTCACCGGCCGCTTTCAACAGTCCCACACCAGCTCTCAATGCCAGCATGCTGCTGATTCAGTCCGAGAGCACTGACACTAACACCTCGCAGGAGGAGGTGGACCCCAAGTCGCAGCTGGCCAATAAGACAATATTCAAGACGGATAATCCCAACCTGTCAATTATAGAGATTAACGATAACTCGATTAAGGAGGAGGACCTCGAAAAGGAGGTGGTGCTGGTGGAAGGCGACAACGTGAAGAATCTGCACAAGAAGTCGCCTAGCAAAGATGCTTGTGCGTCTGCAAACGCGGACAAGCGTCGTCGCAAGGAGTCGCTGCTGCAAACGAGCAAGCAGAAGCTGGACATCACAATTGCAGAGGCTTCGGCAGCAGCAGATGGCGATGGCGAAAAGCGGGATTTGGTGCCGGTCATCGATCAGCCGCAGACCAAGCGCGATATCACAATCTACGACACCATTGAGGAGTTCGAACAGAATCTGCCGTCTACGGTGACGCTGCTAAACACGCCTTTCGGCAGCAAAGTCTATCTCGTGGGCACGGCCCACTTCAGTGAGGAGTCGCAGGACGACGTCTCATTTGTAAGAAGTCTAATTGTTCTTTAAAACGGTTAGTTAACGTGATCTCCATTCCTCAAGGTCATACGCAATGTCCGTCCAGATGTGGTCATGGTTGAGCTGTGTCCATCGCGTATTCACATCCTGAAGCTCGATGAAAAGACGCTGTTGGAAGAGGCCAAGAGCATCAATATTCCCAAGGTAATGAAAATGATTAAGATAAAAATATATTTTCAGGAAGGCTGGACTTCTAAATACAAAATACAACCTTTTAACCAAATTTACGCTTATAGATTCGCGGAATCCTGCACACTCATGGCTACATCAACGGCATCTTCTTCATCCTGTTGCTGCAGATGAGCGCCCAGATCGCCAAGGACCTGGGGATGGCGCCGGGCGGAGAGTTCCGGCGTGCCTTTGAGGAGATTCACAAGTTGCCCGGCTGCATTCTGCACCTTGGAGATCGACCGATCCGCATAACACTATACCGGGCATTGCGTGCCCTGTCGCTGTGGCAAACCATGAAGCTGGTCTGGCGATTGACTTTCACGGACAGCATAAGCATCGAGGAGGTTGAAGAGTGCAAGCAGAGCGATCTGCTGGAAAAGTTAATGCAGGAAATGGCCGGCGAGTTTCCCGCATTCTCGGATGTTTTTGTGCGCGAGCGCGACATTTACCTGTGCCACTCGCTCCAGCTGGCTGCATTGCCTCAAGCGGCACCGGGTGCCCAGCAGATCCGTCCGATGCGCGTGGTCGGAGTGGTAGGCATAGGGCATGCCAACGGCATTGCCAAGATGTGGGGGACAGTGGACCCCAAGAAGATTCCCGCTATTCTCGAAATTCCGCCGGCCAGTATCGGCCAACGCGTCTGTACATACACGCTAAAGTACGGCTTGATTGGGCTGGGATGCTACGGTGCCTTCCGCTTCTTACGGCCCCGCCTGACCCGCTTCTTTTAGATGGACTGTGGACCAAATATGAGGCGACTTTACACCCTGCGTCTGCTACGTTGTTGAATTTGTTTTAGTGACTTACGAATCCCTGCGCTGATTTTCACACATTTGAACGTACGCAGATGAACCGAATTAGTTGTATTGTATTTTATTGTACAATGATGTTTTGATAGACTCGTTTATATACGAAATATATCCGTGGATGTATATACCTGTATACGCAGACACTAACGGAAACAAACAAATGAGACCATTACACATAATCTGTCGGGAATGTTTCGACTATAAATTTAAAAAACTTTAAACTTCAGATTTCTATTCCATGGTGGTTACCGTCGTTCGATAATCATTATTTTTCGATAATTTATATTTTTAACTCGTTTACTATTTTTTGTTTACCAAACAAAAATCACTAACAATTCGAACTCGCTTTGATCTGATCACATTGTTATTGTCCACCTGATTGTTAACTCAAAAGAACCACGTGTATATGAAACTAAGTTTTGGATAGTTAAGGCATCGTATTCCATATAGTATGTACAAGGTTTCCTACCAGGCTTGTGTTAAGCTCGAGAATACAATGTAAATTTGAAGAAGAATACTACATATAGAACCCGCCTCTGCATTTGCATTACTTTATCTTCCATTCTTACTCATAGATGTTGTTCATTCCGTAGCAAAAATCTAAAAGTTAGCTAGTACTGTTCAAAATTGAGGGAATACGTGATGGACCTTCCAATGGCCGTGTGTTATAAATGTATAACTAATGCTAAATGATAAACAAAGAGGAATTTTACAAAACGAAAACCGAAACATACCAACCTACATGTACTTTATTATCTATACTATATCTGAGCGTTGTAAACGTAAATAATGTTTTAGAAATACGAATACCAAGCGAACTATAAGCAGTCTGTATGTATCTTGACGCATGATTATTAGCTGCATAGACTTGCAATTCCGTAAATGGTGTTATGTAGCATTTACAATAGAACCTACCACCCAAAGCAAACGAGCCTTTGTTTGTAACCGACTCAAATAAATGTACTATATGTATTCCAGTCGATAAAATACGTGTGTTAATTCCATTCCAAATACAGGTGTTTTCGCTTTTCTTTTGTTTTTCTTTTATTATGTACTTTAAACGTATCTTAGCACTAAACGTCTCTCTTGTGTGTTGCTTTTGTTTTGTTTCTAGTGTTTTCTTTTGTTTTTTTTTGTATGCCATAATTGTGTTTTTCGTAATTAAAATTTTCCAACATTGCGTTTGTTTTTGCGCTTATATGTAGTAACATATTTTCACTTACAATTTGCTGCAATACAAATAAAAATCTTAAATTGTAACTGTAAAATTCTAAATAGTTACAAATTAAAGTCTAAATATGTAGTAAATTTTGAGGCGTGTTGTGTGTGGGATCATCTTTCTCATACTCCTCATCGAACTGCTCCATGTTTTCCTGCGTTATTTATTATGTTGTGTTTTGTTTTGTTTTTTGTTTGTTTGGGGGATTGGTAATGCAAATATGTATTGTATTTTAAATTAAAACATAGAAACTTGGAAATATTCAAATCAAGCGCTGGCACAGGCGCGCAAGGAATCTGTTTTGCAATCGGAACAAAAGAACAAACGGCACGAATAGGGGACTCCATGACTACTACTCCTAGGGGGATGGGTTTTCTTTTATTTTAATCCTTAGGGACTGTTGTGATATCGCCTGCTGCTCCTCGGGGGTTTTCTTTTACTTTAAATCCTTAGGGACTGCTCCTCCTTCTCCTCTGCCGCCTTCTCCTTTGGCCAGTTGTGTGCTGGACTCCATTGCGCCACTGCCCGTTGTCATCAACTCCAGCTCTCCGACTCCGGCCACTTGGACAGCAGATGCCTACGGCGCCTCCGTTGACTCGGCCTTCACCTCCGTTTTTATGCTCGATGACAGATGATTATTAGGGTCGGGCGCACTCAGGGGCTAAAAGCAAGAGGGTCATGGATTAGCAACGCATCGTCCAGCGAACTCGATGAGCAAAAGCCCTACCCTAGCCAACACTCAACTACGACTAACTAGCAACAAACACGGACTAGAGCTGGGAGAACCACGCACACGATTACCACAACAGAGTGTCTGATGAGTCTCGGCAAATTGGATAAATGGCTAAATGGCAAATGGCAAACTTTGGCAAACAACACACACAAACACAAGACAACAGAGGTTTTGTTATGGGCTACCTACCGATTGGCTACTCACAATTCCAAGTGGCAATCCGCCGACCTGGGGCGACAAGTGCGGCAGAACCGGCGACGGCAGGAGGGCGGCGGCGGCTGCCGCAGCGGCAACGGCTGCAGCGGCAGCTTGAGCGACTGTCGTCGGACCGCCTCCTACGGTGCTGCCCAGGTTGGTTGTACTGTGGGGACCATCGTGCGGCGTGGTGCTGTGTGCCCGGTGATGCAGTGCGCCTGTATAATAGCCGCCATTTAATCCTGGATTGTATTTCGATTTGGTTGGTATTGGTATTTGGTATTTGGTAGTTGAAAGTTAGGTAAAGATTATGAAATGTTGCTGTTTGGTTGGTATTATGTTTTATCGGGTTCTGAGTTCTGGGATTTCTGAGTGCGGGTAATAAAACGTTGCCGAGTCTGTGTAATCTTCGACTACATTATGAGAGAAGTAGTCTTGGGGGTTTTTGTTCAATGATGCAATGAATTACAAAAAGGAACCGGCGAATCTCGTGGGCCTTCCGTTCCTTAGAGCTAGATACAAATTGACTAAGGCTACCGGGACCAGCGTTATCATTCATTACTGACTTTCGCTGGGGCGTTACTTTAATCTTAATATGCTTTGCTCTGCTGCTTGCTCTCAATATGATGCCATCATCCCAGGACAAAGATCGATTGCATTATAGGCACATAGGCGGGGAAATAAAATTTCAAACAGTCTTGCAAACACTGCCACACATCAAAAAGGAGGACAACAATTTAACAGCTTCCAATTTGGCAAGTTAAAAACATTAATGGGTTCATTAAAGATTTTGTTTTATTTGTTTTTATCTTTTGTTTTTTGTTTTTTCTGGAAAGGTTTTCTTGGTTTTCAAATCAACTTCTCCAACTTAACTTTTTGTTTTGTTTCGTTTTTGTTGCTTCATATCGTCAATTGTTACGCTTTTAATTTTATTTAGCTTTCACAGTTATTAAAAATATCCTTTTATACATTACAAAATAACAGTATTTTATTCTTTTTTCTCATTACTCATTACTTTTACGTTTACTTTTACTTTTACGCTTATGCTTATTTATGTTTTACTTTGCTCATTTGTTGTTGCAGCTTGCTATATAGGATCGCGTGTGTGCGTGGGTGTGTGTTTGATGTGTGAGTATACTGCTCTGTATCTGTGTCTATGTTGTGTTTGTATGCGTGTATGCTTTGTGCTTGTAAATGTTTGAAATATTACAACAAATGTTTGTTCTTACAAAACAATACAAAATACATTAAAAAAAACGGGAAACATCTGGGAAAAATGGATCGGATCGGGGATTAAGGAATCGATTTGAATTGTATTCTCTCATTTCGCCTGTTCTTGAGCTTTTCGGATCGACTTTAAATTATAAATAAAAAGGAGGGAAGAAGGAGGAATCCATCCAAACATTGGTGGCGACTGCTTGAAGCTTTTTGTTTTTAAACTTAAATTGCAAAATTGTACAAAATGATAGTCTTACAATTGTTGCGCTCTTCCGTTTACATGTAAATATATATTCTCGTTAAATAAAATTACAATTTACACGCTAACAATGTTTACTGTGCCGTTTGCTGACGATCATATCCTTGTTTTACCATCGTCATTCAGCTGCCTTTATCTTTAAGGTAAATCTAAGTTTTTAATATTACATGTATTATCTTTTTTATGTTTTGCTTCTTTTAGCATTTTGTTGTTTTTTGCTGGGTTGCTTTATAATAATTTCTGTTATATTTTAAATGTACATAGACTATGCGTTAATTTAATTTTTGTTTTCTTCTTTCTATTTATAGATGTTGTTTGAATCTAACGCGCCGAGATGTCATCTATTTAATATATATAGTTGTTTAGTTATTTACTTTCATCCTGTTTGTTTGTTGTAGCCAATTGAAAACACAAGAATGTACGTAAGGCGAAAATAAACTTGAATGATGAGATCATTTTGTTATATAGAGCAGAGCTTGAGCAACAGAATAGTAATTTCAGTTAAACACTATGTCCTCTGGGGTATTCTTTTATCTAGTTCGAACCATTTAACAATTGAAAGTCAGCAATGAATGGCGCAAAATAAGGTAACCAATTTTATTCTTAAGCTTACAAAATGTGTTGACGTGGGGGAGTTACTCGTATTGGAATCATTTTCTTGGGTTTTCCGTAGTAAGATTAATTTGTAAATACATTGAATACATGGCTAAAAACACTGAACATAATTACTTTACATACTCTCGGCTGATTGTTTCTAGTTTCTGTTAAAGTTAAAGCCGGACACGTGTGAAGGGTTTTGGGAGGGATGAAGGGAGGTCGCGAAACATCAACAACAATAATCCATCATATTGTTTACTTTCACCTTGTTTTCGTGTGTAAATTATCTTGAAACTTATTCATTTATATGTATATTATGTCACTATATATGCACGTAATTGTTGTAGACTAAAGAGAAGACTGTTGGCCAAATAAAACAGAATTTTGAATAAAAGAAGCTCCCTTTTAGCTAAATTGAACTTCACGCAAAGGATTTCTCAAAGCGAAAGAGTATGGAAACTCGGTGAAAGCTCTCTAAACATGCTTCAGAGGTTTTTTGAAAGCGTTTTTATCAGTAGGGCCAAGACAATGCATATACATACACAGATACATAATGAATAAACGTAACTTTTGGCCAACATCGGCTGCGTTCTAATCCTCCTTTTATCGACGTCAAACATTCTGATCTTGGTGCAGCGCTTAGCCACTATATATATACGTATGTATATATATATATATAGATCTATATATTTATATAGCTTAAACTGTGTAACTTATATATCAACTTTTATAGCGTGTGTTCTTGAATCTTGCTTCAAATGTTATATACTCTCTCTGGCGCGCTCCACTCCCGTCGTCTATATATATATACTTTTGAATGAGTCAGAGAAAGAATAGAAGTATGTTTGGATGCTTGCTACATCTGTGTGCGTGTGCGTGTGCTTGTGTGGGTGTGCTATGGTATGGTGTGTGTGAGTGTAAAGTATGTGTGTATAAACGATTTCTGGTATTGTATTTTTGCTTGGATTTTGTTGGTTGATTTCTTATGTTTTTTTTTGTTTGTTTCGTTTTGTTTTGTTTTACTTGTAATAACGCTCCCTCGCTCGCCTGTCTCTGTCTCTCTACTTTTCTTGATTTGATATCATTTGTAGTTTACCTTCGGGATAAACAGCCGCCGCCACGCCCCCGGCGGCAGCGGCAGGCGGCGTGCGCATGAAGTACTCCTTGTTGACGCAGTTCCTCAGCACGTCTGGAATATTGCCGACGATCGCCCGCCGTATCTCGGTGGCTGCCATTTCGCGCAGCTCCGTGGCGGACGCGTCGCTGAAGAAGGCGGCGTGCGGTGTGCAAATCAGATTGGGGGCATCCTTCAGTGCGCCCTGAAAGCCAAAAAAAGGCGGTTAGTCTTGATCACATTCCACGTTGGTGCGGCGCCAACTCAGATTGCGTAAAATGTCTCGTTTTACAACAATCTCTTACTTGAAATACATTGTAAGGTTCGTTTTCGTGCACGTCCAGGGCGGCAGCTCTTATCCTTCCCTGCTTCAGCGCCAACGCCAGGGTCTCGTCATCGACCAGACCGCCGCGGGCGGTGTTCACCAGAAATGCACCAGGTCGCATCTGCAACAATACGATATAATTAGTCAGTGGGATCTTTCAACTGAGTCACAAAAATATTAAGAGATACACAAAATATAAGTAGCTAGTTTGCATTTCTTTGAAAAACTTATGTTTAATAAGAAAATATTTCTCACAAATGTATATCACAAAAAAAAATACAGGAATGGATTAATTATTATTATTTACATATGGGAGTAAAAAATACATTTACTATTTTACATTTAAATCAATGAAAAACAAATTTACTAGGATTATAAAGAATTTCCAAAAACTCAAGATAATATCATAAATAGAAACCAAGAACAAGAATGTACCAAAAAATATTTAGGTAATAGGTAAACTCTTATAAATTATAAATTTCTCTTTTTATTTTGTTAGTCACCTATTATTTATCGTTTATTGTTTTATCTAGCACATGTAAGGCAAGCATCTGTATTAAATCTCCAAAAGATGCTGCCTTTTTTATTCAACATGATTTTTTAACTTACCTGTTTAATTGTGAATTCATTGATTAAATGATGGTTGTGCTCATTGAGCGTGCAATGCAGTGAGACGCAGTCGGACTGGAAAAGCAGGTCCTGCAGCGTGTAGACGCGTGTGAGGCCCAGAGACTTGTCGATGCCGTCGGGCAGGTAGGGATCGTAGAAGATGACGTTGAAGCCAAACGCCTTTGCTCGCAGTGCTACGGCGCTGCCAATGCGTCCAAGTCCCACCAGGCCCAAGGTGTCGCCGCGGATGCGTGCACAGCCCTGTTGAGAGAAAATGAACAGATGGTGTTCCAGTTAGATGCATTCAAAATGTGTAGTATCGATATAATGCTAATTCTGCCTATATGTACAATATTTCCGTTTAACAGTATTTGTGTGTTTACTAACTGGAGAGTTTGCTTACATGGAAATCGTATTTTTAAACACAATTTTCATTTAATTTGAATGAAAAAATTTAACTTCGGGAATAAGGCATTTAAAACCAATATAGTTGACCAATAATTTATATATAATTATTATTCCTAGCTGTCAAAAATTAAAAGAGAAATAAATAAGTTCTGTAATACTTAAGCAGCTTTAAAAACACAAGACTTTATTAGAAGTTAAGAAAAAATTTGTTTAAACTAACTTAATGTGTCATGGTGACATTGTTTTATCGATTTAAATAGTAAGTATTTTCTATTCATTTTATTTAAAATAGAATTTATGTTGAGTTGGCATTATCTAAAAATGAAAGCTACAAGCATACGTGACCAATGCCACAATTAATGTCAAGTTCAATGGATGGCTTTAATAAAACTCAGAAATACTTAGATAAGAAAAGCTTTTTAAGTAAAATAAGCCTCAAATTTTACATTCATCATAGAATTCATCCAACCTTCCAGATTTATTTCTCCTAACCACTTACATGCGCTGCCTCCCGAACTTGCTCGGGTCCAGTGAACTTTTTGCCCTCTCGCACCATGTTCGCCAGCCAATACGTCCGCCGGTAAAGGTTGAGGATTAGGCACATCGTCGTGTCCGCCACCTCCTCAACGCCGTAGCCGGGAACGTTGCACACGGCGATGCCCAGTTCGCCCGCCGCCTTCACGTCTATGTTGTCTGTGCCGCTGCCGATGCGCACGATAATGCGTAAAGCTTTGAACTTCTCAAGATCCTCCTTTGTCAAGATGATGGTGTGCCACATCAGAGCTCCGACTGCCTCGTTGAGGACCTTTTTTGGAGAATGATGAAAAATGAGTTAAAAGAGAAATAACCATAAAATGTAATAATTATGCTCACCTTCTCGTGTATTTCGGAGGTGCTCTGTGCATCGCAAAAGGCCACCGTGGCCACATCCTTTAGGATGGGCATCTCGATGGAGCAGTCGCGTCCATCGAGGAGGGCCACCAGTGGGCGTGCTTGCAGCGGTCCGTTGGCAAAGCTGCCCTTGACATCGATGCGCGAACGCTTCGGCATCATCAGATTTTTATCCATTTCGCTGTTTCTGTATCTGTCTGCTGCTGTCCTCTGCTCGTCGTCGTCGTAATAAAACTTCTGGCCTTTTCCGGCTGTGGTTCCTTTTGATTCTCTGTCAGTGGTTACCGTGAAAAGGGGCGCTGGGCGCAGGCTTGTAAGGAAATTATTTTTCCCTGGTTGCTCTTTTTTTGGCAGGCCAACCGCTTTCAGTGGCTCTAATTAAATCAATGAAAAAAAACCTTTTCAAGACTACGATGCAAACGCTGCAATCATTTTTGGCGCTTCATATTGAAATCGAGAATCCTGCAATGAAAGCAACAATAACACATAACACATAAATTAAATGGAAAACATGAAATGCGATGTAGAAACAAAAAAAAAACAGCTCATGTCAGCAGAATTCGACTGATGACAAGGTTCGTTTGGATTTGGCAACATCAGCGATAAAGCTACGTTATTGCCGCACTCACAATGCTGCCTTCTTTTCCCTTTCCCGCCTTATTGAGTGGCCTAAGCGTAAAGGGCAGGGGAATGGGAGTGCGATTTGGGGGAGGTGTCATTGCAGAAACATAGAAATTCAACGCTGTTCACATGCGACCATCGAATTCGACTGGAGCGGAATGGCCTGTGCCCGGTTGCCTGTCTGAGTTCTCTTTCCCCGACTTCTTCGACTGTGTGATAGCATGAAAGGGCGTTTCTTGTTGGCCAGCTGGCTTATTTACACCTCGTCACCAAGACCGAAGGCCCCCATGTGCTGCTGAACTTATCGGACGGTTGATTAGACAGAAGAATAGGTCTCGGAAACTCAGAAGAGCAAGGTACTGTACCGTCACATCTGGTTGGTCACCAAGTTGATACGGATTACGTGTAGTAGCCCGCCGTATCTTATCACCACGCCACTTCTTGGTTATCTGCCGTGGAAAAGCGCGAGGGCGACGGATGGTAGGGATTCCAGCTCAACGTGATGACAATGTGACCGACATATATGATGGTCTGAAGTCAAGTGTGAACATCTATATGATGGTTGAATGTACACTCCGTTCGCAAATGTGAATTCTGTGCTTTTATCGAAGCTAGCATGTTTGAAGAAATAGGTTTCTCCGCTGGAGAACCACTCACAACAATGGTTTAATAAAAGGGGTTTTAAATCTTTTTATATTAACAACCTTAAGAGTAGTAATATTTCGTTAACATGGATAGAAATTTATTAAAAGTATTAAACAATGTTTCGATTTTAACCCACCGATCTTAATCACAGTTTAAGCACTAATGACAAAGTTTTCAGATAAGCCAAAGCATTAACCGAATTTTCCCAACTAGTTATGCCTTATCGACACTAGCCATTTGAATGACTATCGGATTTATGGGTGGGCAAACAGCTGAGTGGCTATCAATAAAATGATTATTATAGCGATCACATGAAAATACTTAAAACGACAGTTAGAATCCAAGCCCAAATACAAAAAATATATATCGCATGAATTGCTGACTTGCGCGCTCTCCTAGCTTTTTGTTATATATGAGCGGAGATTCACTTCGCAGAGCTGATAAGAACTGCAAATCGGAACAATAACAAACACTTTGACAACACATATATATATATATATATATGTATGAATATATATATATATACTATGTGCGTGTATCGGCGGTGATAAGCCGTCAATGACTGCCTCTGCGGCTATAGGCTATGTTTAGACACACATCTTCCCCCTTCCCCAGACTCCCCGCTTCCTCCATCAGTCACTTCCCATCAGCCATGTGTCACGTATTGTGCAAAAGTATGAAATACGTTTAAATGCGGCAACGACGAGACTACAATAAAATAGCAAAAACAGAAAGAAAAAACTTGCACAGATACTGCGGGGGGAATAACGCTCGAGCGAACGCTCGCAAAATCGCAAGCCAAAATACAGAAATACAAAAATAAGCAACGCAATTATGACATCGGGCAATGGAAAAAAATATCCCAGCACAATCACATCACCCCAGCCCCACGCCCCACTTCTGCCCCTCTCTATGCCGTATACATATATATATTTATCAAGTGAATAGCCAAAGTCAAGTGGGCGCAACGTTTTGTTAATTTTCAAGCAATTTCTCTATGCCCAGAATTTGTGGCTCTGTGGCTGTAGATTTTTGATTCGCATTTGTTTAGTCGGAAATATTTTGCAGAGGTTGTCTGCGTGGATAACCGGCTTAAAGTGGATGATTCATTGCCATTATTGGAAATTCACTTGATTATGTTAATCCACTTTATTAAAGCCACGAGGCTTTCTTTCCAGACCGTTTTATAATAATAATATGGGTTCTGGATCGTACTCTTCTGATATGACCATTATAATATAAACCGGCTTATCCGAACAAAACTAAAGTTGTTTATTGAAACATGCTTTTTACTGATTAAAATTTGCGGAATACTTTAAGAACTTGCGTGGTTTCTAAAAACATGATTTCACATTTAGGTGAAAACTAGTGATTAGCTAAATATTTATAGCGATAGCTCGTTCTGTATTGCAAAACGCATTATGCTTTACCGAACTTCCATTCTTGCACAACTTTGCTGCAGAAAGGCGAACAGTTTCGAGGCACAGTCGAAATGAAAAATGTCAGTTGAGTTTTAAAGCGCGCCAAAAACCAGTTTCACTTCAGCTTGCTTTTTTCGTGTTTTACTTTTTTGTTTAATGTCTGAAGTTGCCACAGGATGTGGCATTCGCAGGGTGCGAGCGCCCACGCCTGTGGGAGAGGCACTTTTCACCCGACTCGCTTTCGCGAATCCACCGAAATCGACCGAGAAAACCTGTTGATGCCCGCGGGCAGTGAATAGAAATAAATATCAATTCAAAGCATATAATGCAGCGAGCAGAAAATCACTTCCAGCGAGGCACTATAACTCACAGCTAGCGCCAGAGTGGAGTGTACAGTAAGTTGTGGCCGCGTATCTAACAGATACATTCTGATGTGACTCGCTGCTACCTGAGTCCGAGTCCGATTCTCATTCCCATTCCGATTCTGATTCCGTACAAGCCGACTAGCCGCCGGCTGTCTAACAAACAAGCCGGCCACATTTGGCAGCAGAGCAGCCAGTTTGGCTGGTTTATTGATGGGTATATTTTCTTAAATACTTTTTCTTTTAAAGAAATTATGTATTTTTAGACCTATGAGTATTTGGGATTTAGTAAGCTAAAAGTAAGTTTTAAACTAGCAAAACATATGCAAATTAAAAGTTCATAACTCACATTTGGGTAAACATAATAACGAGAAGAATAAAACCTTAAAATGTCCCAATTGTCCTATAAATATAGGGTTTAAAATGGCTTTCAAATATTTTATAGTATGTGACCAGAGCAAAGTGAAGAAACTGCCTGTTCTAAATTTAACAATTACCATCGGGGCAGAAGTTTTAATGTCCGCAGGGTACTTAAAATGTAAGACCAACTCAACTGTCAATTATTTTGACTACCGATTGTACAGCAGAAGCTGTGTTGGCTTTAAAATCCAGGCAACACTATCGGACTGAAGCAGCAGTAACTTCGACAACGATGACGATGGCCGCGTACATATCTTTTTATGGACAGGGGACAGCAGCAGGCGGCACAGCAACAAACCAAACCAAGCCAAAGCGAAAAACCGGTTTATCAACATGAAGAAACGAGGCAGACGATAACAGTGCCGCGGCAAAAGAGGAAAGTCAGCGCTAAAGAGCCTCGGCAAACTCAATGGCTGGCCTTTTTCACTCGATTTTATTTTCATTTCTTTGCTGCCTTACTTTGTCCCCCTCTCTTTCTTTTTTTTGCCACAATTTCAGGCAGGAAAAGCCATGTTCGCTTAAATTGTTTGTTGGCTTAATGTTTGTGCTTATGTGTATGTGTGTGTCTGCTTAAAACACGTTTAAATAAGTCATGCGCATTTGTGGGCAACAAATTTTAAAGCCCAGAGATGCTGGGGGGAAATCGAGGAAATTCAAGGGGTAGGAAATAGCCAACTGCAACAGAAAATTCAAAGTGTAACTACTGCTCATGCGTCGTTATTGCGACTGCCTGGGATTTTTCAACTTTAAGTCGGTGGTGCTCGTAACTCGTTTTTTGCCTGAATTAACGGCTGCCGCTGTCTTGACGTTGCGTTCCCGCGCTTTTCCTCCCGCCCCCGCAGTTTCCTCACATCTCGTTTCCATTTCTGCTTTCTGTTTCATGCATATGCATTAAAGCCGGCTTTCAAGATGACGCCAAAAGTCTCGTGGTTAACAGAAAATAAAAAGACTGTTGCCCAATGAGAGGCTGGCAGGCCGTAATTAATGCCACAATATTATTGCTCCCGCAATTGCCATTTATAATGCCGGCGAAAGTTGGAAGAATTCGATTCATGGCCTTACATCATGTATTATTTGCCAGTAATGTAATTGTTCGATTGGATTTGCTCGTTTATCCATCTAGTGCAAGTAGTTTGTTCCTATTTAGAAAACTGAATTCATAAATTATAACACAATAAAGCTTGCTTTAAACTAAATTTTTGGTAAAAACCAGAAACCATTGAAATGCTAATACATCTGCAATACGAAATATTTCTTCGAAAAAATGTATATTATTCCATTTGAGTTGCATTAATAAATTATTCAAAAAAAAAAAACTATAAAAAATCAAAACATTAGATTTGCTTCATTGAATTATAACCCGGGGTTAAACATTTAATTCCTTATTTATGGAATTAGCTAACCATACTACTATTTAAAAGCCTTTCTAGAAAATTTCACAAAAGTTCTTAACAAGTCATAAACTATCTCTAAGTAGTCTGCTTTAACGCGATTATTTTTCGACAAGGTGTTTAACACTATTAAATGACTGAAGATCTAGACCTCTATTAACCAAACCACTTGGTCAAGTAAAATTCCGAAACGATAATTGCCGGTGATATTTACTGCACTGACATAAAAACTGCAGATAAAGCGATTACGTTGGACCTTCAGCAATAATTTAACAGTCGATATTAACTGTACTAGCAAAAGAAACCACTTAAACTGTTTGCCTGACATTGGCCAATGTTTTTATTTGTCTGTATTTGTCATTCTGCGTTGCTTTCTCATTGTTTTCCCTGGCGTTTTTCTCGTTTTTCCCTCTTGTTTTTTTTTTATAATATTGATTGGTGGTGCGCGGTCTGCGAATGACGCAAATTGAAAAACTGCAAGCCAGCACAGCAAGTGACCAGAAGTGGGAAAAAATCAAATGAAACACAACTTATATATATTGCCCTCGCACGCTTACGAATTGCTGATGTTGCGTTGTGGCTGCTCTTGCTATTATTATTGCTATATCTGTTGTTTTAGACGGATTTTGGCTGAGCCATCTGAAAATGTGTGTACGGCTGTCGTCTGTTTTTATTTGGCATACGCTTGCAGAAGAGTTTTATAATTTTGTGAACTCTTTCTTGCCATCATTTATAGTTAGCTCAGAATTAAAAGTCTTTAAAATTGAACACATTCTCTAGCTGCCATACAAACAAACTATTAAAAATTACTTAAAACTAATTGGCTAACATTTTCTTATTAACTTGTTTTCAGCGTATAAAAATTTCGGCTTACAAAATTTAGCTTCCTTTCTCGTTGTATTTATTTTTCAGATCGATAGAGATAGAGAAAAATAGTAAAAGAAAAAAAACACACACAGCTGCCATTGTGTTTTTGCTTGAATTTTAGTTTCTCAGACTTATATTTAAATTTAAACGTTTTGCTGCTATTTCTGTGGCTGCTTTCGATTTGTTTCCCCGCCCGCACCCTAAAGTGTGAAATTCTTTGGGCAGGTGTGCATTTTTTCACGCGCGCAGTCGGCAACAAACACAAAACAACAAACATCGCAAAAATAGAAAGCATCAAAGTGATAAGGGGGCGGAATAGGGGAAGAGAGAGGGGGTGGTGTGCCTGGCATTGACAATAAATAACCGTTAGAGTGGGAGTGTATAGCCGAAACACAATCAAATTTATTATTGCCCAAAAAAGGGCAGTGACGGAAAATGTTGTTGCGCCAAAAAAAAAAACGACTAACAAAATCAGCAATGTGTACAGTTATCGATGGACTACGTACAATTCCATGGCAATGCAAATATTCAAGTGGATACGAGAAAGGGGTCTCTGCAATATATTTCCATATTTCTATTTTACTTGCTTTGTTTGCATGATATTGCGGAAAAAATAAATGGGTTTGGGGGAATAAAGTATTCTTGTATGGCTTCTAGCACCGAAGAACATCCTGAAATTGAATTTCCAGTGACAACCAAAGCTACCGGAAAGTACAACTTATTTTATTAACATATTTATTTATTTATTTAAATCCGAGAGGAATCTTGTTGCATAGGAAAAAGTTAAGTTTAATGTATTTTTATGAAACATCTTGTGTAGTATTTCGTTTAATAACAAAAACATCCTCTTTTAAATAAGCAAAAATTATACTTTAATGTTACTTTTCATTTCAATTCTGACTTTTTAAATCATATATTATTAATCAACAAATACAATTAATAATAGTTCAAAATTAAAAAAAAAAAATTTAAAACTGTACTGCTTTGGTGAACACTCTGAATTAAATTCTTTAAATATGTAATTTAAAATGCTCCTGCTTTAGTCTTAAATTATTTTGATAACCCAAAAGTGCGCAAAAAAGTTCTAGAGAAAAACAAAATAAATAAAAGTCATTATAACTTGAACTCTTTTATGTTGCAGAAGTTTGTCTGTATTTCCGTTTGGGCAAAAACAAAAACACCATTTGTAATCCTCTCCGAAGTTTTGAGCACTGCAGAGCAACACCAACAACATTCCCGTTGCAAAGGCGAGTGGGTGGGGAAAGAGTGGAGGGGGGAGCGGGAGCCCAGAGTTGCTTGTCTGTCTGCCTCTCATGTGCGAATGTGTGTGTGTTTGTGTTGCTGGGTGTGCAAGTGTGTGTATGTGTGATGGGTACAGGCACGTCGAACAGTGAAAGGGCGAACAAAAAGAGAGAAAGAGATAGAAAAGAAGAAGCAACGACAAAAACACGACAAGCGCAAAAATTGTATTAAAACTAGAAACAAGCGTCAATTTGAATGGACATTTGCAACTTCATCAAAGTTTTTCACTTTGGCCTTTTGTGTATTTAAATCGGCGTAAGCACACACAAACAAAATGCAATTCCAACGGTTGTTGACTGTATGTGTATGATTGTGTGCTTGTAATTTCTAATCAATATGCGACCAAAAAAAAACTTTGTATACTTTAAATCATCGCTTCGCGGGAAAAAAAGCCAAACGATAAGCAGTACTTTCACCCTTTAAAGGTTTTTAATCCGCTCAAAAGAACGAACTCCCGGTCGAAATGTGTCAACATGAGGCTTTAGTTGGTTTTCAAACTCGTTGCTTTTCGGCTCTCCTTCTCTTTCTTCCATTCCCTCCTACTCCCCTCGCTCACGAACTAAATGTGGCCGCGGCAAAACAACAACGATGAGACAGCATGTTGCAGTGGCGTGGGCCAACGAGGGGTGGTGTAGAAAAGGGGGCCGCAAGAAGGGGGGCGTTGCGCAGTGAACCTTGCGTGTGTATTGTCACTAGGCGGGCGCAAAAAAACACAAACGCATATTTAAGAGAGAGAATGTGTATCTGTGGCTGTGTGCAGGGAAAATATTGCACAATTTTATTTATGTTTTGCATAGAATATGCCAGGCGTTGCTCACTCGCCCGCACACTCACTCAACTTTGCATTAAACCGCAACAATACTTGGCCAAGTGTGCGTGCACCCACACAGTCACTCACACATGTACACACAATACACCTATACATTTAAAAGTAGTTCCGCTTTAAAATTCATCAGAATTCTGCACGTTTAAATTTTTCTTGTACACGTTTATCGCACACTCACACACACAAGCGCACACTCGTTGCAAATGGAAATAGTGTAATTGTAATCCGTGAAAATTCGCCGCTGCCGTGGATTTTAGTATATTTATATTATTAAATTGCTGAAACGCAATCAGCGGCGCACAATTTGATTTTCTTTTCTCTCGTTTTTGCCTTTTTTCTCTCGCTTATTCGCCTATTCCTTTGTGGCGGCGGCGACGGCGGCGTCGGTTTTTTCTCTTTTTTGCGAGTTCACAATTGGACAAATTTCACGTGCCAAAACCGGGGCCACACACAATTTTTGGGGGCAAACACTAGGCGCTGGATATCACACACCGTCGCCAAGCACTTTTCACTAATTTTGTGCACTTTTCGGACAGTTTTTACACAAATTATTTACCAGCAACGCGTCCAAATTCCACTCGCAGCTTTCAAAATGGCGGAATACGAACACGGCGGATTTTAGGTTTTAGTACAGCAATGACGCTATGCGAACAGAGTGCCCGCAGCGTGATGGTTCGAAAATACCACGGTGCGCGCAAGATATATTACAAAAATACCTTGAGTACACAAAAATATGGTGGTCTACTGAAGATAATCAATTCCTGTATTTACTATGTAATCGCTAGATTTCGTTTATGCGTGAGTATTTTTTAATACGTTAAAATAAAATTACAAGATTTATCCTTTGATCCTTGATTTTGACACCGGTCTTTCCTATGGCCACTAAAAATTTATGTACTGCGATATATTGTAGGTTAATTAATTTTTGTTTCAAATTATTTACTTTTTGAAATTGTTAGTAATTTCCAGCGAAAAAGAATTATCAAACTTTTCATTTGTAAAGAGGTATTGGTATTAGTGTTTATTATTTATTATTCGGGCTTAAAGTGTAACAGACTTCTGCAATATGCACTACGATTGTGACAATAATAAATTCAAAGTAAAATCCTACGTTTTTAAGCCGCAAGAGGGACCGAACGTCAGAAATACCAAATTATTCTCACTCATGATTGCGGACGTGGGAGTTTTTTAGAGAAAGTTCACGGTCACACTGCTGGTACCAATAACAAAGACGGTTTTTTTTCTACAAGTAACTGCCAGTTAATAGCACTAACTAACTAAACAGAGCGATTAGGGACCTCGCGTTAACATGTCGGCCAGAAGAGCAACCCACGCAGGCAGCTGGTACACGGATTCAGGTGAGTGATAAGCCGTAAAAAGATAACGCCAGTGAATTGCATATGCATATGCATCGTATGTGTGTGGCCAATGCGTGTATATATGTATGTATATTGCACCTGTGTGTGCGGGTAATGAACTTTGGGATGAACCATAAAATAACTACAATATTCTGTGACTAAGTAATGGACACTTTAAAAGTTCTTTTCCGGATCGGAGCCCACCGAATTGCGGATCTCGTCCATGCGATCGTAGGCGATCTCGGTGGCCCAGCAGAGGCGCTTCTCCAGCTCGCTGTTGCGCCGTCGCTGTTGACGCAGTGCATCCAAGCCGTGCTCCAGCTGCGTGCACGCCTGAAAGAATGTGCTCAGCTCCGGAATATCCCCGAACTCACCAGGATGCCGGCGGAATCCCTGCGTCGCGTCCGTGGATAGCTTGTCCAGGCGATTCTGCAGATAGCGCTGGTCGAACATTTTCTGCAGCTCCTGGGTTGTCGCCTTGCCCATTTCATTGTTGGAGTCGTTGAGGTGCAGGTCCCGGATGCGGCTCTTCAAGCCCGAGAAGTTCACCGACTCGAATTTCTCGCCAATGCTCTGGAAGAGCTCGTAGCTCTGCTTCAGCTCCATCTGCATCTTCTGAACGTCGTCGTCGATGCTCTTGGCAGCATGGGATTCCATGAACTCGGCACGAGCACTGCGATCTTTGGGCGGGCCCTCATACCGATCGGAAGATTCTGATTTGAAAGAGAAACTGGAGGAAGTTGAAGTCGGATCGGTGCCCTTTTTCTGGGCATCTCCTCCTGCTAAACGATCTTCAGATGATCCGCTTCCCGCCGAAGAACTCTTTCTACCACCTGCCGAGCTGGGCATAGCGACCTTCTTTTTAGAGTTGCCCGATTTCATGGCCCTACTCTTTCTTATGGGCCCAAAAATGGGCAGTGGATTGGGACTTAAGAGTAGTTCATTTGTTATTTTTCTTTCGGATTCGTCTGCAGCACTGTTGGATATATTGATTAATAATTTATATTTATAATTGAGATTTTTACCAAATGATAATTAAATGTAAAAATTGCATGAATGTGTTAGAAAACAGTTTGATCAATGTTGAAATCTTAATGCCCGTTTTAATTTTTATATGGGTTTTAGTGTAAATGATTGAATTCTCTTTGATTTTGGCTTATGATGACTTTTGGAACTTACTCTTGCGCCAATATGGCTGTCAGTTCATTCCGAATGCGATTCATAAGCTCATCGCTGTGTTTTTCTTTATCATTTTCCATATCGGAACGTTTTAACTAAAATTTTAATCAATATTTGATATATCGCTGTTCGGACTTGTCGAATAGCGAGTCTAATACAACTAATGATATTATTTGTTTTTTTGCTGCTAGGCAACGCCAGGCCAACTTAGTTTGCTAGAAAATAAATCTCGTTTCAAAAGCTAACATTTTTTAGAATTATTCTAGAATTATTTTTTTGTATACCATAAATTATTAAACTTTATTTAGTTGAAATTTAAAATGACCTTTGAAATTCCTTTTTTGATAATTTCGTCTTGTTTTCAGGGTCAGAGCTCTCTAGGCAGCTGGATGGCTGGTTGGGTGCTGCAGATCTCTCGCATGGACCGGCTCGCGCCATTATTGCTCCGTAAGTTATGACCAGATTCGTGGAGAACACCTTTTCTTAACTATTTATTTCACCAGGCATGCCGGATATACGTACTGTGGTGCCTGCGGGGCGTTTGCCTATCGCCAAGTTAGCCCTGTTGTCGTGTAAGAACTTTAAATCAATTTACATACATCAGAACATTAATACATTTTGTTGCAGAAAGCGAATCTTTATACTGGGCCCCTCGCATCATGTGCGCCTGCGTGGTTGTGCCTTATCCGTGGCGAAGAAATACAGGACTCCGCTCTATGATCTCAAAATTGATACTCAGAGTATGATTGTTGATTGTTGATTGTTGGTTTCTTATTTAATATCTGATTGATTTCAGTCAACGCTGAGCTGGAGAAGACTGGACAGTTTTCTTGGATGGACATGAAAACTGACGAGGATGAGCATTCTATTGAGATGCATTTGCCTTACATAGCTAAAGTTATGGAGGAGTAAGTTAAACAATATTTAAGCGAGATAATTTATATTAATTGGGCCATTCTTTTTTGGTTTTACTCTATTTGTCTTTTGCCTTCTATTAAAGGGCATTTTCAAAAATATAATTAATTTATACTAATATGGAGCTTTTCTTGCAGCTACAAGGATCAGTTCACCATTGTGCCTATCCTGGTGGGTTCGCTGAATCCCGAGCAGGAGGCGCAGTACGGCAGCCTGCTGTCTTCTTACCTAATGGACCCCACCAACCTGTTTGTGATATCCTCTGACTTCTGCCACTGGGGCCAACGTTTCAGCTATACGTACTATGACCGCTCATGCGGGGCCATCCACAAGTCCATCGAGAAGCTGGACAAGCAAGGAATGGACATCATCGAGACGCTCAGTCCGCAGTCGTTTACCGAGTACTTGCGGAAGTACAACAACACGATATGTGGTCGCCATCCTATTGGAGTGATGCTGGGCGCCGTAAAGGCGTTGCAGGATCAGGGCTACGACAAGATGAGTTTCAAGTTCCTGAAGTACGCTCAGAGCAGCCAGTGCCAGGACATGGACGACTCCAGCGTCAGTTACGCCTCCGGATCCCTTGTCTTTGAGATTTGAAAGAAATCAAGTATTTTAGCCACTCAACAGCATCTAATTTGTGGAATTTAAGCTTAACCTTTTTTATAATTACTAGCATCAAATTGAAAATTTAAAATAAATTCAATTATCTCAAGAAGATTGAATTCATTTGTATTCGTTTTATGATCTAAAAGTAATGATCAAGTCACAACTGTGTAACATAATCTATCAATTTTAATTATGTTCCCATTCTTAATTTAAAGTTTCTATTAAATATATAAGCTATTCGTATATGAGTTGAGTTAAAACGATAAAGAAATCTAGCTAAAGCAATCCGAAATTTGTATTTCTTTGTAGTTTTGAGAAATGTCTTGCAAGTTTCCTACGATTTCATCGCATAACATTTAATTAAGTACGGCCTTAAATAATTAAATATAGTTCAAGCTTCAAAAACTGAATAATTCTAATGAAAATGAATGTGTAATAAAGTAAAATCCATCACAGCATACGTTCATATTTTATATGCGAAATAATACCCAATAAAATCATTTCTCAATTAAAGTTCCATTTAAGTTAATTTTTTCTTTATTTTTCTCTTTTTTGTTGAAACATTGAAATTGACTCCTAAGCCATTTTAAATGATTTCTTGGATGCGCTTTCTGTTTTTTGTATTTTTATGTTTCGTTTTTTTCTGGTTTTCATTTATCATTTTCAGCCCTATCGATGAAATGTCTGCGTATGTGAGAGCGGGATGAAAGTGAGGAATTATAATCAATCTGCTGGTCATGCAGCACCTCTTGTCATGTGGTTCACCACCAGGCAGCGGCCGCATTGGCAGCTCCTCCGGCGGTGGCATCCGCCGTTGGAGCATCGTTGGGTCCTCCGCCAGTTCCTGTCCCGTTGAGCCGCGAGCACTGCTCGGAATCGCTCGCGATCTGCAGCGCACTCATGTTCTGGACGAACGTCTCCAGGGCGGCGGCACTCTCGTCCGGACTGTACGGCGAGGTTCGCTGGCTGAGCGGGCTGCGGCGCAGGAATTCGTTGAGGTCGCTGGCCACGCTGGCCGCCTTCGATCCTCCGACCGGCACCACCGAGGGATCGAAGTCGTAGCCAAAGGGATCCGGAGGTGCCGGCGGTTGCGGCATTCGCGTCAGCAGATTGTTCTGCACAAAGAGGTGGGAATCTGGAATAGGAAATTGGTTATTTGGATACTCTTATGGGCCCTCTCTGCATCACAACTCACCACTGCCGTAGTCGGCGGCCACATTGTCGCAGTAGTTGGCACCTGGGCCGACGCCAGGCTGGCTCTGCTGCTGTGGATCATAGGCGTTCGAGGAGCGCACACGGTTGCCGAATACGCTGGTGATCTCGACGTGGTGCGGCGACGGCGACGCGTTGTTGCGCGTGAAGTTGGACTCCGAAATATTGTGTATGGAGACCTGCGAATGGACATGAAGGGGGTTAGGCAAGAATAGACCAGATGAAGTCTAGTTGCAAACTGTTCGGTGTGCAATTCAAATATTTTGTTTTAATGTAGGCGGTTACCCTTTAAAATAAGGGAGTGGGATACCAATTATTAGACCAGATGAAGTATAGTTGTAAGATGTTGGTAAGCCATTTAAATATTTAACTTGCTTACAATCTAAACCTTTTTGAAGCAACACTTGGTGAATTAAAAAATTGATTTGTAATATTGATATATGATTATATGATTAAATTTGGATTGTGATTATGATTAAAAATTTGTGTTTAAAAATACTCTGGTTAAATAATAGTTTTATAAAAGTGATCAACAAATTCACTAAAAAGAAGTGTGATTTGAAAAGTTTTAGATTATAGTATTGTAATAGAGTATTATTATATTACATTTAAAATAAAAAAGATAAAGTGGATCAAAAAGTGTTATAAATGGATATAAGTCAGGTAATTAATTTTAAAGTCAATAATTAAAGATTTACACCTTAAGCATGATGTATTCGAGTTTATTAAAAAATAAAAAGAATTCTATTCTTTATGAAGAATGAAATGAACGATTTGATACATGTATTTTCATATTTCCTCCAAAAAAGTCCAAACCATCGAATACCATTTTCTTCGGTCTAGTTCAAAATAAAAATTTGTTTCATCAGGATGAGAAAAATGAAACAAATGGACTGGGAAGATGATTCTGAATGGACACCGGATAGTTAGGGTAGACTGAATATATCTCCTGGCCAAATGGCCAGTTTCCAGACCCGTCACGCACCTCGTTGTTGAGATGCTGTCCCGGTATCAAGTTCTTGAGGAAGGCGGCATCGTCGTAGCGAATGACTCCGGTGTTGGGGATGCCCTCCAGGTAGGAATTGAAACCGGTGATGGTGGGCGGAGGAGAGTCGTCGCCACAGTTGTGATGCATGTGGCATTCGCTCGATCCGCCGCCGCTGCCAGGAGCCTGGGAAGCGGCAGCAGCTGCCGCTGAGAACACCTCGAAGCCGTTATAGTAGCTCGACTGCTGGTACTTCTCCTGCAGAGGAACGCCTCCTCCGGCCCCTGGCCCAGAATTGTACTCCGACGTCGGCTGCTGCTGGCCAAAGCTTGGCCACTTGTGGTCCTTGGCTTTTTGTTTAAGCTCGCTGCCGATGGCCGAAAGACACTTCTGCGATTGCTTGGGACGGGCAATCACCGCAGCATCGCCGACCAATCTGCCAGGACTGTTGCCTCCACTTCCGGTGCTGCTGGGGGGAACGTTGGTACAGCTAATACTGATATTGTTGTGCGTCCCGTTGCCGCCGTTGCTGCTTCCACTGCTGTTGCCGCTGGCCGACCCACTGGAGAAGTAGGAGAAATTGGAGGTGTTGCTGCTGCCGACTTGGCCAACAGTTATTGCATTAGCCTGTTGCTGCTGTTGCTTCTGCTGCGTGGCCCGTGCCGCCTCAGCCACCGCTTCCTGGGGCGTATAGTAGTTGACATTGCTGCCAAACTGCCGGTAGCCGCCCATGGCCAGGCCATTGGTCACGGCTTGGTGAAGGGCCGGATTGCGAATGGTAAACATGCCGTTCTCGTTCTTAATGATTGCGGCAGGCTGATCCACGGCCATGGGTGGAGCAACTGGGAGACCAGCACCAAAGTTTCGCACTGCAACAAGTGGGTTTAATATTATGTCTTCCGTTTAATTTATTATTCTAGTTACCTGGCGGCATTGGATTGGGGTTCGGTGGCATCATGCCACCGCCGGCCACTGGCCCATTACCCTGGTGGAACATGGGATTCCGCAGGGTGATAATGTTGCCACTGGCATTGGTTTCTATGGTGGCTGCACTGGCTGGCAAGGAAGCTGGTTTTAGGTTTTCCCCAGCTCCTGATCCCGTGGTTCCTCCTCCCGATCGCTGCTTGTTGGCCGCTCCAGAACTTCCATTATTCCCGCCGCTTCCCCCACCGGACTTTCCACGATTCCTACGTCGCCGCCTCGACGATTTTCCGCTTGCACTGGCCGCTGACGCCGCTGCAGCCACATTTGGAGGAGCCGTTGGAGCCTGGCTATTTCGATTTGGCCGCGGATTGGCCTCCACCATGATTACCCCGTTGGGGTCCATGCCAGCGGCTCCAGCTGCTCCGTAGTAGCCAGCCAGGAGGTGTGATTGCTGCTGGAAGTGATGCTGCTGCGGCTGCTCGGGAAGGGGTTTGGATAGCAGCCGGATGGACTCGCTCTTCTGGCGCAACTGCTCACTCTTGGCCGGATCCACCTTGGTGAGCGTGATACCTGGCGGCAGCGAGAGGTGCTCCACTTGGACCCCCCGGTTCAACTGGTCCATGATGCTGCAGTTGGGAGACTGCGATGGCTGCTTCGAGCTGGAACTGCCGCCAGACTGGCCGATGCGCAAATTCTGCATCTGCTGGGCCAAAGTGCTGGCATAGCTACCTGTCTGCGGGGGAGGTATGGCAACTTCGTTGGGGTTGAAATAGCCCATGTTGTGTGGAATGCCGGAGAGATCCTCTGCCAGACATAAGAAATGGAGAATCAGTACGTATCAATTTGAATGAAAACAGTGATAAACACTAATGTTATCTGTGATTTTAATCGTAAATCTCAAAAAGAATCCCCCAACTCACCCTGCTTCTGGCGATGTCCGCGCTTGCCGCGCTGGGATCTCTTCGAAGGAGCGCTAGTCTCGACTGGATGAGCGTTGGAGTGCTGTTGGACCTGCTGCTGCTGTTGGCCACCAGTTGATGACTTCGTCCGGCCGTTTCCCCGGCCACCCCGCGACTGCTGATGACTCTGCTGAGGCGGCTGGATGTAAGCAGTACGATTGGATTCGAGATTTCCAGGAGCCTGCTTCTGCTTTCTCGCGGATTCCGCTGGACGCTGGGACTGGCTCTTGGCTGGGGGCACCTTCTCCTGCTGATACTGCTGCGGCTGCTGCTGCTGTTGGGGATTGGACTTGCCACCGGAGGGAGTGGTCGCCTTGCCTCTGGCCTGGGCTTGAACCTTGGCGGGCTGCGCCGTCTGCTGCTTTGGCGGCGCCTCCTGTTGCTTAACTTTCTTGGCAGGCACGGCTACTGGAGCAGGAGCTGGCTTCGGTTTTGTGACCACTGGAGGAGCAATTGGCTTGGGCGCGGGTGGAGCTGGCAGTTTAGGCTGCTGTTTGATAGGCTGTGGCGCTGGCGCTGGGAGTTCCGCCCCATCCTCGGACTCACTACCCGTTTCCCACTCGCCCTCCGACGAATCCTGCATATGTAGCGACTTGAAGGGATTGTTATCCAGCTGGCCAGGATCCAGCCTCGACTTGAGCCGCTTCTGCCTCTTTGGTGGCTCCGGATCAGGCTCTGGCGCCGGCACTACTTCCACCACCTTGGGTGGTTTTGCTGCCGCTTTCTTGGGTGCAGTCTTTGGCTTCACACTGCACACCGAGCTCTCTCGCGTGCTCTGCGGCGTCTGCGACTTGGAGGAGTTGCTGCTCGCGGTGGAACTGGAGGCGGTGGCCAAAGTAACTGCCGTTTTCTTAGCCTGCTTCTTGATTTTCATCTTTGCCTCCTGTTCCGCCGCTGCTGCTGCTGCCGCCGCCGCTGCGGCTTTCTTAGCCTCTTTCTTCCTGGCCTTGGCGCTCTTTTCCGGCACACTGGGCGCTGGAGGCGGAGCTGAAACAGGTGGAGGTGTCGATTCTTCCGGCTGAGCCGGACCCGAGGCCACCATATGCCCGTTGACAAAGGTGTAGAGGAGCTTGTCCTCGTGCGGAGCACTACCCTTGGCCACCACGGTCACCTGCTGCTCGGCGCCCGGATGAGGCAGCTGCACGCGGCGTATGGTCACAATGCGCTTGGAGGGATCGGCAGTGATAGAGTTGGCTGCCATGGCGGCAATCACATCTCGTGAGAGTTGAGGCGGATGTTGCGATTGCTGGGGAGGAGCAAAACATACGGGCATGTTCTGCTGTCCAAGTCCAGAAGCTGAATAGAAAGAGGTGCTGCTACTGAACTCGGGATACTGGAGCACAGGTTGCGGAGGTGCCGGGCTAGCAGGTTCGGCAGTGGCTACGGGCGTGCCCCCATTAAGGATCTCTTCCAGCTGGGCCATCTTGGCCAGCTGCTGCTGTTTGGTGGGTAGGTAGGAGAACTTGAACTCGTTGTTCGTCTGCTTGACGGTGGCAATAAGTTCGAGGATAACCGTCTCCACCTTCGCCTTGGCCCGCTGTAGATTCTTGATGTTTGCCTCCAGCTCACCGATGCGCTTCTTCTCCCTTTTCCGGCCGCCAGCAGCCGTCAGAGCCTTCATCTCGTACTTGTCGATGAACTCCTTGAAGTAGATGTCCAGGAACTGGCCGCGCAGGTCTTCCAGTTCCTTGATGCGCTTCTCCTCCTCCTTGCGCATCTTCTGCTTGGCCTTCTTGGCCGCCTTTTTTGGGTTGGAGGTCTGCGGCTGCTGCGACTTGCCCTCGATAAAGTTGAGGGTCTCGTTTATCCAGCGCTGTTGATCCTGTTGGCTGTCCTGCTGGCTGTAGGTGCCCAGGAATTCGGCAAAGTCCTGCATCATGTCCTCCTTGCTGTAGTCCGCAGGAAAACCACCTCCGCGTTTGAAAGCAGCAACAGCAGCGGCTGCTTCTGCAGCCGTTGCCGCCGCCGAAGCGTCCGTGGGATCAGTGTGAATCTGGAGTCTCTTGCAGAGGCTGTCCAGGCGCAGCAGACTGTTGTCGCCCTCCTGCTCCACCTGCTCGCCGATCTCGTTTAGAGCTGCCGCTGCCGCCGCCGCAGCTGCAGCCGCTGCTGCCGGAGGCATCTTTCGCGGATTGCTGGAGGATTGCAGCTGGGCCGTGGCGAACACTTTCAGGCTGGGTGGCTGGTTCGGCGGAACAGATTCGGCCTTGGGCGGCCGCTTCGGTGGGATGGCTGCTGGTGCAGGAACAACAACTGGCTCCGGCAGTGTGGATTTGGCCTTGGATGGTGTGGCCTCCTCCGTGGACTTGGTTTTCCGATCGTTGACGATCTGGGAGAGCTTCTTGCGCAGTCGATCCCGCGTCTCGTTGAAGCGCGCATGATTGCACTCCTTTTTGACGCGTTTCTTTGAGTGATTCTCCTTGCACGGCTCTCCAATGTCCGCATAGTCAGCACAGCCTAGGGGTTACAAAAAAAAAAAAAAAATGTATTACATATCTATATGGAAATATCAATTATCCATTCTTACACTTGCGCATCTTTTCCTTGCTCTTCTTGTTGCCTCCCGCATCGCCATTTCGCCCTCCGGTGTGCGACAAGTTGGACTCTCCACCCTTGGATTTGGCACCCGATAAGCCCGTAGTGCTATCTGGCTTAGTACGTTTACTAAAGGGATTAGAAAAATGTACATATTTGGATAAGAATTTAAAAAAAGATACAAGAGTTGAAAAAAAGCATTGACCTAGAATCTACATATATGTATAAAGGGTACATCTTACACAACTTTTCCTCTGGTAAATCTTCTTTTCGAAATTTATTCACCAAAGATAATTTAAAGTGTCACTTTGGGAAAGTTACTCATTCAGAGAGCTTTGCAAACGTTTGATTTGCCAAGTAGGATTACTTGTACTTTGGAATGCCTTTTCTTATTTTAAAAATGTTCACCACTCATCATTCTTTTGGAGATTTCTTAAACGCTGTAGACTTCTTTATACTTACATTATCTGAGAATCGTGCAACATCATAAGCTGATCCACTCCAAACTGCATCTTTTCTATGTTGGCATCACCCAGCGTAAAACTGCAAAAGGAATAAAAAATATAGTACAAATCGGGAATGTAAAACAGAACCCTCTTTTCCAGTCTGGTTTGCAAAATGTCATTTGCTGTCATGCAAAGCCTGCTACATTGCAATGTTGCCACGGTGCGGAAAAAATCGTCGCGTTTTTCTATATTATATCATCAAGATTTAGTAAACATTAACATGATAGATTAAAAAAGGATTTTCAAAATACGTTTTTTACGTAGATTTGTTTTTTATGTTTTATTTTTCGACAGAAAATCCTGATGGGAGACACCGTCACACGTTGCGAAAGATTTTCGATCAATTAACAATCGATAGATGAAGATAATTAAAATTGAAATTAGTTATGTAGTGTAGAGTAGGCCTAAGTTCACGGGAAAGGACTGACACCTAAACTTTAGTCACTATTTTTGGTCAACTATAACTAATTTTCGTTGATAGATAATTCTAAATAATAGTTGATACAACTTTGGCCATTTTTTTTTCAAAGTCTAGACTGAAAAATTAATTTCGTTTATTTTTTGATTATGGAAATGACAACCCTATTAGTTCTAAAATTTATGCTTGAAGATTCAGAATACACAAAAGAAATGACCATATCCGGCCGCACATGTCAGTTAAGAAATTAAGTTTTTGCAAAATATATGCAGAAAGTTAAGTAAAATGGAGATAAAGATGTAGGATAAATATTGTAGGTAGGATAAAAAAGTAGTTTGAAGGCAGTCAGAAAAATCAAATACAATACTTACTCATCAGTGATTTTAAAAGGTGAATATCTGCAGGAATAGGACAGAAAAAATATTAATTGAACTTTAGGGAAAACTTTAACCAGGACTTACCCAATAACCTGGGCCAGAAACTGCTCAAACCGACCGTCATCCTTGTCGCCGACCACACTGTTTAGCCGCAGTCGCAGATCTCCCTTAAGCAGCTCCAGGTGGCCAAAATCCGTGCTGCTGGAGTTGAACTTGACAAAGAAGTTGGCGTAGATGGAGAGGACGAAGGTCCAGTAGGTTTTGTACACGTAGTGCTGGTTCCTCAGCTCCTGCAGCTCGGCAGGACTCGGAGCCAGTTTCCGGTTGAAGAACATCAGCGAGGGCAGCGTGGAGCGCAGCTCCTCCCGCGTAAAGGACAGCGGCTGGAAGCAGCGCAGCAGATACTTGGTAAGCGGCGGCGATAGCTGGTTGGCCAAGATCTTTCTGGCCAGCTGGCAGGCGGAGACCCGACAGTTCTCGCCGCAGAAGAACTGAGCCTCGATCGAGTCGTGGCGGTATCGCTTCCTAGTGGTCAAGTGCTGGAACACGGCCCATGCGATGTGATATGTGGTGCGCAGGGTGTCGGTCGTCTCCGCCTGCCGCCGGAACACCGATCCGCTACTGCTGCTGCCGCTTCCGGATGGTGACTCATCCTCAGGGAGATCGCTGGAGCGACGCTGCTGGTGGGCGGCGGAGGAGCCCGTGGTGGCCGCCATCGCCGCAGTAGCCGCATTGTGCTTAGCCTCGTCGCTGGTGCAGGTGCTGAGGATCTTGGACTTCATCAGCTTCGGATCCTTCTCGACAATGCCGAGCGTTGTGCACTTGGCACAATGGCCCGCTTGCCGCGGTCGCAACGGAGTTCCGGCGATGGAGCAAGTGATGCATTTGCAGTCCCTGAAAAAAATAAGAACAATTAAAGTAAATATTACAAGTTATAAAAGATTTCCTAAATTAATTCTATGTTTTCGTGAAAATATATCCCTTTTTTGGGGTTCAAACAATACAATATAAATACAATAAATATCTTTATAACAAATTTTTTAATTTCCCTAAATTTCAGAGACCAGAGAATATCTAAGTATTAATGATTATGATTTGATACATGATGCAAGAAGTCTGTCTTGTACAACTTACTCGTTATGGTGCTCGAGCAACGAATTGCACTTCTTGCAGAGATCCTCGTGCACCAGCTTATTGGGCGGGTCGTAAAAGCCGTCGGGCCACTTCAGCTTTGTAAAGGCCATGATGTTCTTCCAGGCCAGCTGGCGATCCACGATGCGCTGGAAGTCGATGAACTCGTCGTCGCTGATATCCGGCAGCGAGAACGAGGTGGCGTCCAGGACGACCTTGTCGAATATGTTGTACACATCCAGCAGGCCCATCCGGCGCTCGTGCTCCGTGGGCGACAAGTTAAACTTGTTTAGCTCGATCCAGATGTCTGTCCAGCGGCGCTCGATGGAGTGCATGTGCTCGTCGAACAGCATGTACCGCTTGATCAGCGCCGTCGTCTGGGCCGACGGAGCCGCTTCCTTCAGCGACAGGATACAGGCCAGCATGGTATCCCCCAGGGGCGTGAACACATGTTGCTGGAACAGACGCTGGCACAGAAGCACCCACGAAAGCTTGAACTTGCGCAGAAAGTCGTTCTCAAACGCAAACAGGCTGAGGGAGATCTTCTGCGAGATGCAGTTCAGATCGGAGTACCCATCAAGAATGTCTAAATGGGATTAAATGGAAGAGTGATTCATTGAATAAATGAGTAAGTTAATAATTAATACATATTTTTATTTTAGAACCTAAGATTATGACGATAGCATTTTTGTGACTGAGTCTATAGTATTTTTATTTTTAGAAGAAACGCTGATAAATTTAAATTTTTATATTTCCATCTTTAAAAAACAAACCCTCCCCAGTTTTTTCAATTTCTAAAAAATGGAATGAAATTATATGCGTCAGTTTATTCTAAGAAAATACTTATTTATATGTGCATGAAAAAATTAATTGTTAAAAGTCAGATCTCTATGAATTTTCAAAAATGTATTTTTAACCCTCAAATCTTAATTTGAAAATGGCCAATATGGTTCTTACATGTCAGCATCCTTTCTGCGGAAATTTTCTCGTTTTCCTGGATGTTCTGGGCAATTTCGATCATGCCTTCGGAGAATGCCTTCACAATGCATTCCACATTATAGGCGAGTATTTGTAGCAGCAGCATCGGATTGTTGGCCATCAAGCTGGGGAGTAAAAAGAGAGTTTAAATAAACGCTTATAGTACACTAATCCTCTTCGCAAAGTTCTACTTACATGGCGCTGAATAGCACTAATATCATATTATCGGAGATCGCTGTATCATCAATAAAATCAAGATATTCGGCATTCTTATCGTAGAGGTAGCCGCTTGTAATCCAATAGATCTCCTTGTTGCATTCAAGCAGCTTCTCAAACTTATTGTAGGCAGCATCGTTTCTGTAAAATGGATTTTTGGACAAAATACATTTATTGTTCCTTATTACTTACTTGAAAAATAACAATTTTTATACAATAACAGCTAAAGAAACACTTCATTGAAACATTTTGAACGTGTTAGCTAAGGTCAGACGGTTAAATAGAGCAAAATTATTTTGTTGACTTTCTTATTTTAGAAAACATGTATATAAACTGAAATATATATATTTTTTTGCAAACAAATTTAAAACGAAATATTTAAATATATATATTTTTTTGTAATTTAAGCCTCTGACCTTGGCTTATTGTAATAAAGAGATAATACCACAAGTCTTAAAAAGATTAACATTTTTTTTTTATATTCATCATCCTTACTTCAACATGGGACTGTAGGCTTTGATCAAAACGTCCAGCAACATGACAACCATGTGCGCAGCCTTAAATTGATCCATCATAATAGCCATGATGGTTTCGCGGTATTCGAGACATTCCTTGCAGGAACAAAATGTGAAGAACTCCTCCTTCCGGTGTTTCACAAATATGAAGGCAAGATTCTGGAAATATAGCTACAATGGATTAGGAGTACGTTACGTTATAGAAAGCTAGTATTTCGGGAAAACGCACCGTAATTGCACGCAGCTGCCCGTCGGCATCACGCAGCGGATTCTTTGGATCCTCCGAAAACAGACGCATGTTCTCAATGGCCATCTGGAAAGAGGATATACAGAGTGAGCGATCCAAATTTGTATGGCCTATTTTAAGGGTATAAAAGGTAAATAAGTTTTCAGTAAGAACACCTTACGAAGCAAATAAATGGGATACAATGTTAATTAAACAGGTATCCTGTGTTTGGTAACTTTACTAACATTTCCAATTTCGTTTTGTTTAAATATTTAATCTATTAATAAAGTGTACTTCAGTTTAAATAGGGAAAAATATATATTAATGTGAATAACTGTTCTTCTAGAGATTACATATTGCTTATTTTACCAATCTAGTTAATATGTAAATATGTTCCAATAAGATGAAATCAAAACTGGACTTTAGTGAGCTATAATAACAAATTAAACTTTAACAGAGGCTATATTCTTATTGTCTCTTAGAGAATTTACTAATCACGATTTCACCTACTACAAATCCAATAGCTAAACTCAGTATGAAATAGGATCTATATTTTGAACCTAAAAAGGACTTCGTTATGCTAAAGGAACATTTGGATCTATTCCCGAGTCTTTCTAGAACCTATTTGGGACGCATAAAAGAACTGTTTCAAATGTAAGGAACAACAATAGCTAGCTTCAGAAGCGATATAATTAATTGTCCTGCTCTGGTGATATTATCCCTTTGAAAAACCCACCAAATACGATCGCGTCTCGTCGTTGGGATCGCCGCCCTTGTGCTCGCACTCGTGGAGCAGCTTGTCGCTGAGCTCCAGCTCGATGGCGTTGTCCTCCCGCTGGCTCCACTGCATCAGGGAGACGACCTCTTTGTAGACCGTCTCCGCCTTTGGGGCAGGGGCGTAGGGATCGAAGGGCGGGAGGGCGAGGATCGTGTGCAGCGTGTTGATTATGTTGCCCTCGGGAAAGTTGAGCCGCTCCAGGAGGTGGCAGGGTGGCGAGCTGCTCCGTGCCGGCTTCGCGTGCTGCTGGACAGCAGGCGGTGGCGACGGATTCAGCTGGGAAGTGGCGGCGGCATCAGCAAAGCAGGAGGAGGAGGAACTGGCCTCCATGTCCGCATCCCCGTCCAGGGAGGACATCACATGGCAGCAGGAAGGCGACGCCTCACATGGCAGTTCGCCATTCACCAGCGGCTCGTCCGCATCCGTTTCTTTGGTGTGCGCCACCTGATCGGCCATCGTGATCGGCGGGGTGGGGGTTAGCCGACCAACCAACTCAATCCCCGGATCGGACCGGACCGGATTGGATCACTTGTTAGTCTTTGGTGCTTCTGCTGGCCAAATCCGCGTATGCGCGACGCATTATTATATACGAAATCACAGATGTAGATGCACTTTCACTCGTTTCACTGTATGCGTGTGTGTGTATGTGTAGCTGTGTGTGTGGGGATTGGATTGGTTTGGTTTTGGAATCGAATCGGTTTGGAAAAGAACGCAATGCTAACGCGCCTTTCCCCTCGAAACGCGCCAAGTGCGCCTCTGGTTTACGGGCTTTCACTGTCGGGCCATCCGATTTCCGGGCACTTTCCGTTGCCTTGCCGTTTCCGTTTCGTTTGCACCCACGATTGTTGTGATTTTCCGCTTTTTGTGATTTTTCGCCTGCTCGTTGCAATTCGCTCGTTGCTCGTTGATTGCAATTGCAGCAGTGTGGCCGGTGTCTTCTCACTCCGGAATACCACAGCGCCTTGCCAAGGGGGCCGGAAAGTGCTCTGATTTCATGGTCACACTTATCCGGTGGAAAATTAGTTTTACACGTTATATTTCGGCCCTTTCATCTGTTTTTTACATGCGGAGATAGGACCGCGTTTTTACGAATTTAATTTAAATTGGAATTCACGGAACAATGGCAGAAACGGGTTAAGATTAATGTATATTTGATGATTCTGATAAAGTAATTTTTTTGAGTATGGAAATGCTTTGGAAGGTCTTAAAGAATATATGTATTTTAAGTTCTGATTCCACTTTCGGGATTATTTTACAAAATCAGTTATCCATTAATTTGAGAGGCTAGCAAAATAAAAATGTAAATATATATACTTAAAGACTTTTAGAAAACATTAAATGTATTTGTGAATCCGCCTGCAAATGTAGATAATCTAGAAATTTTACTTTTACCAATGCCCATTCATGTAGAAGTATAAAAAAAATGTAAATGTAGATAAAACTAAATTTAGTACTTGCTTATTTCCGGATAAATAACTAGGTATTCAAATTATAGGCACACTTTCTTTTTAAAAATACATAAGCAATTCGAATTCACTTTACTCGGTGCCCTATATTTTTAATACGATCGCAAAGATATGCAATCGATGTTTTAGTGCATAAAATATAAGCTACCAAGAAGGTATTAACGAAGACTATCGGTATTTTAATGCGAATCGCTGACAACCCTGTCTGAATTTCGTAATTCGAAACGAACTGGAGGAATTTCAGCCGGCTGTGTGCAGAAGACAATGTCCGCAGCGACGGATCAGGACCCTGTGGAACTGATGCTGAAGAAGACCGGCTGCATAGAGCTCCACTACAAGGTGCAGGAGTGCATCGCCGAGACGGGTGACTGGAGGGCTTGCCAGGACAAGGTGAAGGAGTTCCGGGCGTGCATGCAGAAGTACGTGGAGCAGCAGAGCAAGAAATATGCCCACGTCAAGTAGCATCCTGCAGAAGTTCCTCAGCAACAGTTTGGCCTTTGGCAAGTCCACCAAACTGGCACTGGTGGTCCGGTCCGACCTCAAGATGTCCAAGGGCAAGACGGCGGCCCAGTGCGCCCATGCGGCGGTGATGTGCTACCAGGGTTCCGAGCAAGGCACCAAGCTCCAGAAGGCCATCCTGCAGCGATGGTGCCGCCTGGGACAACCGAAGATTGTCCTGCGAGTGGACAACTTCGAGCAGTTGAGCTCCCTGGAATTGCAGGCCCAGCAGGCGAACGTGGTGGCCGCCATGGTGCGAGATGCCGGACGTACGCAGCTGGAATCGGGAACGGCCACGGTGCTCGGATTGGGTCCTGCCCCAGCCGAGGATCTAGACAAACTGGTGGCTCATTTGAAGCTTTTGTGAACTCTTAGGTTTATGCAACGTTACAAATAAAGTACAAGTAATCAACAAATATTTAGGAGGCGGTCTTCTTGCTCTTGGACACCGTGGAGATGGTAAGGGACACCGCCTGGCCAAACATCTCCACCAGGTCGGAGGTCACTCTTTCCGTGATTTGGCGCAACTTCCCATTGCCCTCGCCGCAAATCAGGCGCTCAATTCGCGTCGTGGGGCACTGCACTTGCACGGAGGTGTAAATCACATCTGCAAACAAGATTGGAGTAAGAAAGGATGTGGGATATGCAATAGCCTGAATACTTAGATGAAAACCTAGATAACATACTTTATGATAAATGATAATACTAATGTTAAGATGGTCAAAAAGTACCTTTTGATTTGTACGAAACCATTAATACGTCAAAAACGGATTCTTAACTATTTAATAGATGAGAATCGTCCTTTCTGATAAGGTTTTTTTTGTTCGAATCTTAGATTGATACCTAATCTATTCTATATTAGTATTATCATTTAGGTTATCTGGTACTCATTTAAGGGCTTGTAAAAGCTTACTCTTCTCCACACTGTAGAACTCCAGATCGCACTTGAGATTGTAGGGAATCTCTTGCGGCAAGTAGTCCAGCAGGCGGGCTCTCACGCTCTCCACAATCTGGGCCTCCGGACTGCAGTCGGTGCGCTTGTCGGCTGGGTATTTCCAAGGTCTGGGTTTGGCCTGGCCCACCAGGTAGTTATGCAGCTCCGGCAGGCCGCTGCCCGTCAAGGCGGAGACGAGGAACACGTCGCTGAAGTGGCTCCAGCTGGTCTCCCGCTTGTTCAGCCGTACTTCTTTGGTCAGCGGATCCACCACGGTGTTTTTGGCCGCTCCTCGCTTTCCCGCAGTCAGCGTGTCATTGGTCAGGGTCTTGATGAGGTCCAGGAGCGTGCGCTTCGACTTTAGAGCGTCAATCTTGTTGAGGACCAGGAAGCTGGGCAGGTTGCTGTAGGCCTTTAGCGTGTCCAGGACCGTGGGGTGCAGCTCCTTGCGCGTCCATCCGTTTGAGGCATCGTGAACCACTGCAATGATGTCGGCATGCTGGATGGCATGGCGGTAGGCGCTCTTGAAGTTCTGGTCCAGGTGGTGCCTACGGATCTCGTGCTGGGTCACCAGACCCGGAGTGTCGTAGAAGACCAACTGCGTCTGGCCGGTGGTCCAGATGGCCGAGCTCGACTTCCGAGTAGTGTGCACCTTGGCCGAGGTGGGACACACTCGGTGGTTCACCGTGTTGTTGATGAACGTGCTCTTGCCCACATTGGGCACTCCAATTACGGCGACGTGCAGCGATCGTTGCTCCTCTCCGGATTCCACTGGCGGCGGACGCGTGGCCGGAGCAACTGCATCACTGGTCTGGGCTGCGCCGGTCAAGCTGCGCACGTTCACAACCAATAAATTGTGATTTTTCGTGCTATTCAGCAGTTTCAAGGCACTGACAAACAAATTATACCGCATCTTGCAAAAGCCCTGTTTACACTTAGTTCAGCACCATTTACACAACTGCACGTACTAATCGATATCGATTTAAGTATCGATATTGCTTACTTGATTACTTTTAGCACTCCCTGGTTTTGCTTGGCGCAACATTTTAAATTTGCCCTATCAAAGATATTTGATAAAATTTTAATCTAATATTAATATTGTTTGTACTTTTAAAGCTTTTATCAAATGAATTTCTCTTGGTAGGCAAAATCGTTATGTCTACAATACTAGTAAGAATAGATGGATAGAAAGTAAAAGGCACAAAATTTATTTTTAATTATAGGTTTGCAAATATGTAAACAAATCACAGTAGAATAAATAGGTTTTGAGAAACTTCATAAACTTTCACTTTTAGTTCATTGTTTATTTATTATTTATTGCCACTAGCAACTAGCACTTACACACAAGATGTTTACTTTGTTCTTTTAATCTGTATGTAATGTCATTATAGCCCGAATTTAAAAATGGGGCCAATAACCTCATTCTTAATAATTCTGTACACGCTTTACTATTTTATTTTTAATGAAAAAAAATCTTTTGTTTCTAGTTATACATACATAAGTGTCGAATGCCTAAATGGGTTTTAATCTTTGTATATTTTTCGTTAAAATCGGTTAATAGAGTATCAAGCTGTCGTGGCACTCGACTATCGCATTCCTTCTTGCTTTCCTATTTATTTAAATCTGTTTGCCAAGATACATGCAAGCAAGGGTAAATCATACTAAAATACTTATAATTTAAATATAAAAAAACATTTGTTAATGAAAAACGATCAATCAATAAAATATGTAATGCTTTTATCATGCAATTTAGATCTAATAAGGTAATTTAATAGCCTAATAATGCTAACGAGTCTGAGAACCGGTTTTAGAACTCGTGAGAGTCGCACTTCCCTTATCAATTTTAATATTTAACTTTCGTGCTGTGGAGCATGTAGATTTCAGTTGGGATCGTATTGGCTCCCAGTCGCTATTGAAGTCTCAGCCTGGCAAGGCGAACGAGCCGAGATTTATTAAGTTCCCCCAGCAAACACGAAGCAATCAATGTTTTCGCCGCAAGTATTGATTCCCTGCCTAATCGCAGGGTTACAACTGCTCTTCAACGCAGAAGCTGATCCCATGATAGAGGTCTTCAAATGGAAACAGATGGACTTCTATAATCGAGGCGATGGACATTTGGGGTTATCCGGAAGGCCAGACAGGCCCAGCTTCTCAGGTGAGTCAAGAAAATACATGGTAAAATTGAATTTCATTTAAACGTTCTAAAAATAAAATTTTTTATGGGATAATAATTACTTTCTACAAAATAAAATG
Organism: Drosophila fuyamai; assembly: GCA_018153365.1. NCBI lineage: Eukaryota > Metazoa > Arthropoda > Insecta > Diptera > Drosophilidae > Drosophila > Drosophila fuyamai. The sequence goes on along the minus strand of JAECXW010000116.1, from coordinate 3,582,312 downwards.
AAGTGAAACAAGCTAGCCCAGCCTATAATTATTGTGTCAGTGGGCTTACTTCATGAGCCATAAATTGGGTATGGATTTAATTTGATCAAAAAATAATTTTGTTTGAAATATATATACTTAAATTGACACTGATTAATGGTTTAAATGGTAAGGTACTTATTCAATGTAATCTTGAATTTTAAAATAACGTATTTATTTTCAATTCACTATTTGCATATTAAATTACAACTTAGTTTTAGTTTTAGTTTAAGCTTAATCAGTAAATATGCTGGCCAAAAATCATAATATTGTTACCTGTTTCACTAGCACCTGTTGTCTTCCCTGGGAAATACTCACGTCAGAAGCGTGAGACTATAACCTCCCGCGATTCGCCAGTGATCGTAAATAGCCGTGTCGGCAGTGATGACCCCGATGCCTCCTATATTCCGTACAACAACGTGCCGATGGGAGTTAACCATTTCCGGGGACGCGTCTTTGTCACGATTCCACGGCGACGGGTGGGCATCCCGTCCACCTTGAACTACATCGACCTGGCCAAGGATGGATTGGATCGGAGCCCCAAGCTGCGGGCCTATCCCAACTTCGAGCTGAACCAGTTCAACGCGAGTGCGGAGAATCTGGTGTCCGTCTATAGAACCTCAGTGGACGCCTGCCAGCGACTGTGGTTTATCGACACTGGAATGCTGGAGTACCCAAGTGAGTTTACTACACTCGCATCGGATTATTCGTTTCTAATTTATGCGACCCTGTAATAGCATTTTTATAGGGCTGTCGTTGCTTTCTGATTCCTAAGTCAGATTGTATAAGGTTATTTTTATTCCATGTAGGTACAAATGTATGAGCGCCTTATCAATATCAAAGTCAAGACCAGTCTTCTTTTTTGATGGCCTTGTGCTCATACTTTTGAAATTCACTCAAAGTTTTTAAATCATCATAATCATCCATAACTTTAAAATAACCCCAGCAAGGGTAAAACAGAACCATTTAAAATAATAAACAATTATTTTTTAGATAACCGCCAACAGATCCGGCGTCCCAGCATTTGGGTGGTCGACTTGGCCACGGATCGCGTGCTGAAGCGCTTCGACATCCCGGAGAGCATTGCGGAGACGGGTCGCGGACTGGCCAGCATAACCGTCGATGTGCAGGCGGGAAAGTGCGGCGATGCCTACGCCTATATCCCGGATCTGGTCTACCGCCGGCTGTATGTCTATCACCTGCGGAACGATCGGATGTGGGCCTTTGAGCACAACTACTTCAACTTTGATCCGCTTTCCGGGGACCTGAGCATTGGAGGGCAGACCTTCCGCTGGGATGACGGCATCTTCTCAATAACTTTGGGAGCACACAGACCTGATGGCAGCCGGGACGTCTACTTCCACCCCATGGCCAGTACGAATGAGTTTGTGGTGTCCAATCGGGTGCTCCAGCAGGAGTCCAATGCTGCACGCTCAGATCACGGAACCGATTTCCGGGTTCTGGGAAACCGTGGGCCATCCACGCAGTCCACGATGCACGGATACGATCCGGGAACCGGAGTGATCTTCTTCGCTGAGATCCAAAGAAACGGAGTGGGCTGCTGGAAGACCAGCAAGCCGATCTCGGCGGAAAACTATGGCACTGTGGACTCCAATGCAATGAATATGATCTACCCCAGTGACTTGTCGGTAAGCGAAAAAATCCATCTTCTATTGATAAAAAATTTTTAATTTTTTAATAATTATAAATCAACAATAATAAGTAACAACACTAATAAGAAATCCATAACTAAATACATTTTAAAGAGTCTTTAGGATAATAATTAAAAGAAGTCAATTTCTTAGTAAACAGAAATCCTTAACAAAAACATTTAATTAATTAAAGTTGAAAATGAAAATCAGGAAAGTAAAACGAGAGTCTTATTTGATTTTTCGTTTTTTTAGATCGACGAGGAGGGAACTATTTGGATGATGTCCAACTCCATGCCCATCTTTATTTACTCCACGCTGGACACTCAAATATACAATTTCCGGATTTGGAAGCAAAGGGCTTCGCTAGCAAAAAGGGGAACAATTTGTGAGTGATTTGAGTGGAATCGCTTGAGTGAATGTTTCCCACGATAATTAAATAAGTAGCAGTACCTACATATCAAAATTACCCACTAGAACTTATGTACAAAATATATTTACCGTTGAAATTGACTAATATTATGTGCTTAATTTATAACATCCTTAATGTTTGAAAAGGTCGCCTGAATTAAATGGAAAACCCAAAAAAGAAGCCTATTTTATCAGGTTCATGATACAAAAGTGTATATGTACACTACTGTGACTATACCGAAAAAGTAACAAAATACTTCTACCATTCTAAGCACGTTATTAATAGTCGAAAAATTTCGTTTGACCCTCGCATTTGCAAAGAAAAAATACTGGGCTATTCGACAAAATAGCAAAGTTCAAATCAATTATTATTATCAATTAATTCTGGATCGATGGGAACGATTTTTATGAGTTCAGCATTGCGGTATAATTTGTTTTAGATGTTCCTTTTTTGTTTACTGTTTTTTGTTCACTTGTTAATACTTTATATGGTTAAAAAGATGATTTAGGCTGATTAAATTTGCTAATTATTTCCACGGAACTAGTACATTCCACAACAAAGATTTATTATTCGTTTTGTGTCTATGCAAATCGACGCATTCAAATTGCTTCTTGATATATTAAAGAAAAACAAGAGAGAACGCTATAGTCGAGTGCCTCGACTATTAGATACCCGTTACTCAGCTAAACAACTTAATATAAATATGCCTTATTGTATGTTTTTCGCCCCTCGAATTAGCTCCCGATTTTTATGTTAAAATCGGTACCCAGGAAACACCAATTTGGCTAACTTGATTTGATTTGCATAGTTCTTGGGATATAGTTCGGTATTGACAAATAAAAGCCATCGCAATTTCCTTTAATAGAAAACATCCAGAATTAACGTTGACTCTGTTGAGCACCTTGGCCAGCTGTTCCAAATTCATCCGTTAGATGGCGCTATTGTATACGCCATGAAAGGCGGAAATGTAGGCGCTAGCCAGGCTTAAGTGTTTAATGGGTTTTTGGGCGTTAGAGTGGGCGTGGCAAACTTTTATTTGGCCAATCGATAGGTATTGACGAAACAAATACATATCAAAAAAATTTTCATAATAGCATCTAAACTGTAGCCACAGCTTGTGGCTTGTGGGCGTCAGAGGGGGCGTGGCACCATTTTGAAACAAACTTGCGCTGCGTAGGAACTCCTTAAATCTACATGCAAAATGCCAATCTTCTAGCTTTTATAGTTTCCGAGATCTCAGCGTTCATACGGACAGACAGACAGACAGACAGACGGACAGACAGACGGACAGACGGACAGACGGACAGACGGACATGGCTATATCGACTCGGCTAGTGATCCTGAACAAGAATATATATACTTTATAGGGTCGGAAACGATTCCTTCTACCTGTTACATACTTTTGCACGAATATAATATACCCTTTTACTCTACGAGTAACGGGTATAAATATGTATAAAACAAGAAAGGAAAGCTAACTTCGGGCGGAGCCGAAGTTGATATACCCTTGCAGAATATTCTGTAAATAATATTCTCCAAAATTGTTCATATGATGCATTCTTAATACTAATAATAATCCCATAATAATACTAATAATAATCCCAATTACCATAACTTTGGTGTTTTTAAAGTTAGGAAAACTTTAAAAACACCAAAGTTATGGTAATTTCAATCGTTCAGTTATATGGCAGCTATAGGATATAGTCGGCTGATCCCTATAAAATTTGGTAGGTCGGATTGATTGGCCAAATATAAAACCCATAGAAAATCCCAACTTCCTAACTCTAAAAACACCAAAGTTATGCTATTTCCTATCGTTATATGGGAGCTATAGGATATAGTCGGCCGATCCTTATGAAATTTGGTAGGTCGAATTGATTGGCCAAATAAAGAAGCCATAGAAAATCCCAACTTCCTAACTTTACAAACAGCAGAGTTATGGCATTTCCTATCGTTCAGTTATATGGCAGCTATAGGATATAGTCGGCCGATCCCGGCCGTTCCGACTTATATACTGCGTGCAAAGGATCGAAGGCTGTGTGCAAAGTTTCAATTCGATATCTTTAAAACTGAGAGACTAGTTCGCGTAGAAACAGACAGACGGACAGACAGACGGACAGACAGACGGACAGACAGACGGACAGACGGACAGACGGACATGGCTATATCAACTCAGGAGGTGATCCTGATCAAGAATATATATACTTTATAGGGTCGGAGATGTCTCCTTCACTGCGTTGCACACTTTTGACCAAAATTATAATACCCTCTGCAAGGGTATAAAAATATAAAAATATATTAAAAACATTTAATTGGAATTATAATACTCTATGCAAGGGTATAATAAAAACATTAAAAAGTACACACCTAATAGCTTAATTTTGATCGGCTTTTAAAGCTTAACTTAAAAGTAATTTATTATATTAAATTGACCGAAAGCTTCGGAGATAAAACACATATATACAAATATACTGAAATATAAAAAATGTATGCGCCAAAACCTAAAAAAAACGAGGACGGAAACTAAGTTTGACAAGCCGAAGTTTTAATACCCTTGCAGACATATCAAAATAGAAAAAATGGGATATATGTACAGCTTGTAACAATTATTCCTATGGAATCTATAAGATATAGACGTCTGATCGGCAAGAACGGTATGTACAAATAAATAAGACTTGCAAAAATGATGTCAATATCTTATACACTGAGCGAAACATCCTGAAAATTATCAAATTTGAACCGATTTCACCCCATAGAAATCTATGTAAGCTGGAGAATATAGACTCCCGATCGCCAAGCGCTTTAACCCTGATCAAGGTATGCATACAAAAATACGATTTGGAGAGATTAATGTCAATAGCTTTTACACTGCACGAAATATCTTAAATTCTTGCAAGGTGTATCCGATTGTTTCTATGGGAGATATAGGATAGAGACGTCCGATCGAGCTTTTCAAACCTGATCTGCATACACATGGTTTTGGATGACTGTGAAATTTTTAGATCGCTAGCTTTTAAACTGCGCTACAGACGGACATGGCTATATCGACTCCCCTTTTGATCCTGATCAAGAATATATATACTTTATGGGGTCGAAAACGTCTCCTTCACTACGTTACAAACTTCTGACCAAAATTATAATACCATCTGCAAGGGTATAAAAAGAACGAAATAATGGAGAGGCTCAGTTCTCTTAGCCTTTCTCATTTTTAACTTTCGAGCCGCAGAGCACGTATCCGTGACATATAAAGTATCAGTCGCTAATGAAATCTCAGGCTGAAAAGACGAACGAACGGAGCTTTATTCTGGTTCTACAGCAAAGACAAAGAAATGTTAACGCCAGAAATTCTACTCCTCTGCATAATCGCAGGGTTACAGTTGCCAACCTTTGCAGATAGTGATCCTATGATAGAGGTCTTCAAATGGAAACAGATGGACTTTTTTAATCGCGGGGGCTTTGAGGGTGAGTCAGTCAACAAGCATTATGTTATTCTTGAACAATAAGTAAAGGAAAATACCTACTATATAAATTTAAATTTTGGCACTAAAACAGAAGAATTTGTAGCTTTTTCGAAATTACATGTACAAACCCATGATTAAATTACTTGAAAACCACACAAACCAGCTTTGCCAAAAATAATCCATCTTTTTTATATCCTTACAGAGTGTATTATAATTTCATTCAAAAGTTTGCAACACAGTGAAGGAGACATTTCCGACCATATAAAGTATATATATTCCTGATCAGAATCACTAGGAGAGTCGATCCGTTTCTACGCAAACTACTCCCTCAGTTTTAAAGCTATCTGCTTGAAACTTTGCCAAAATTGTCTTTCTATTGGAACGAGTTGGATCGAGCAGCTATATCATATAGCTCCCATAGGAGCAATCGGAAAAAACAATTCAAAAAAATTATAACTTTGTTGTTTTTATTTTTTTTGTTGTTCTTTGGGATTTGGTGATATTTTAATATTATGGAATTAATTAAAATTAAAATCGGAGAACAATATCATAAAACTGGCCCAGAAACGATGGCAAAATTCAGCGCAAAATCGCATAGCTTCATTGTTTTTGGTTATAAAGTACCTGCAAAAGAAAGACAATTTTTGGGGAAAGTTTCAAGCAGATAGCTTTAACTGAGGGACCAGTTTGCGTAGAAACGGACGGACGGACAGACGGACATGGCTAGATCGACCCTCCTGGTGATTCTGATCAAGAATATATATACTTTATAGTGTCGGAAATGTCTCTTTCACTGCGTTGCAAACTTTTGACTGAAATTATGAAACCCTCTGCAAGGGTATAAATATATATAAATTCATTGATGATTTTATACCAAAAACAGTTAAAAAGATTTTTTATTAAATTATCATATCTTTACATATTTACCTAGATCCGCATGTTCATAGCTCACGTCCATGTTTGAAGGCTGCCGATTCCGGTGTCAACAATAATAGCTCCTTCATTCAATACAACAATGTGCCACAGGGAGTCACTCACTTTCGGGGACGTCTCTTCATCACGACGCCCAGGAGGCAGCCGGGCATTCCGTCCACCTTAAACTACATCGATCTGGCCAGAGATGGCCGGAGGCAGAGTCCCATTCTTCGGGCCTATCCCAACTTTGCGATAAATCAGTATAACGTGAGTGCGGAGAATTTGGTGTCGGTCTACCGAACCTCAGTGGATGCTTGCCACCGACTTTGGTTCGTCGACACTGGAATGCTGGAGTACCCTAGTAAGTATTTCGAAGTAGTCTTAACCTGACAGGAATGCAAAACATTGGTCCTAATTTTTGTTTAATGGTTCACTTGTTAATACCCAAATCCCAAAGATGACGACTAGTTATAAACGTACTTTTGAAACTGATTACAAATTCTCTGCTTCAGATAACCGCCAACAGATCCGGCGTCCCAGCATTTGGGTAATCGATTTGGCTACGGATCGCGTGTTGAAGCGCTTTGAAATCCCGCAGAGCATTGTGGAGATTGGTCGCGGATTAGCCAGCATTACCATCGATGTGAAAGCGCGAAATTGCGACGATGCCTACGCCTATATTCCGGATCTGATCAATCGCCGTTTGCACGTCTATCACCTGCTAGACGATAGAATTTGGTCCTTCGAGCACAACTTCTTTAACTTTGATCCGCTTTCTGACGATCTAAATATTGCCGGACAGAAATTCCGCTGGGATGACGGAATTTTCTCAACCACTTTGGGGCCACATAAGCCAGATGGCAGCCGGGACGTCTTCTTCCATCCTATGGCCAGTACGAATGAGTTCGTGGTGTCCAACCGAGTTCTGCAACAGGAGTCCAATGCGGCGCGCTCCGATCACAGCAACGATTTCCGGATGCTGGGGAGCCGAGGGTCATCCACACAGTCCACTATGCACGAGTACGATCCGGCGACCGGTGTGATCTTCTTTGCCGAAGTCCAGAAGAGCGGAGTGGGCTGCTGGAAGACCAGCAAGCCGTTCTCAACGGAAAACCATGGGTCTGTGTATTCCAACGCTCGGAAGATGATTTATCCTAGCGATTTATCGGTAAGCGAAACTATTCTGGCTTAAGTTAAACAAATGGTAAATTAACTTATTGCCCAGACTAAGAAGTATTTCATTTGACATTGATTTTACAGATCGATGAAGAGGGAACCATTTGGGTGATGTCCAACTCCATGCCCATATTTGTCTACTCTAAGCTTGACACCAATGCGTACAACTTCCGGATCTGGAAGCAAAGGGCAACGCTGGCCAAAGAAGGCACAGTTTGTCAGTGATTCGTGTGAAATTGCTTTAATGAATGTTTCGCAAGGTCGTTACATAAGTAATAATATGTATATTGAAATTACCCACTGAAACTTATATATAAAATAAATCAAAAAGCATTTACAAATGTACCGTTAAAAATTGCCTAAATTTGAGTACTCATTTTTATCACATCTTAAAAGTTACGGCAGATGCTTTTGTCTTTTCGCACGAAACAAATGGAAACATGAAAGAAAACAACATCAATGAACAAAATCAGAGGCACTCCAATATTGCATAAGGATACTAAGTTGCACAGGTGTGTGTGATACGCGTGTATATGTTAACCTAAAATACTTGAATTTCATGTTGTAAATTTCTTATAGCTTTCCGCATCCAAACGAGTTTAAGGTGTAAATTTGGTAACCTTTCAAAGTGTTAGCTAAACATATGGTGTATATATATCTATATATATGATCAATTTGTATATATATGTATGAGTTTATATAAAATTTTGCAAAAATATATAGGTTGTTTTTGTATATGTTCCTCAACACTACACCTACACCTAAGTCCTTTAAGTAGTTTCGATCATAGTAAGTGTGGTGTGTAGTACGTATTATAGCGAAATGATTCTACCAGTTCTAGATGACTATATAGTGGTTCCGTTCATTGACGTATACGCGAAAATGGAATGATTACTGGCCCAGAGCTATTCGAAATAAATTCGCGTATAACAGCTTATTACAGTTACGAGTTATGTGTGGTTATATGGAATCGAACGTTAATGCTTGGAACTACTGCACTAAGTAATCCTTGTAGCCGCGCAGCGACTTAAGCTGCTTCTTCAGCTTGGTTATCAAATCCGACGGCTGCACCAATATGGATATATCCCGGCCCACAGAATTCAGCCGATCCCGTATCTCCAGATCCTTGAAGAATAAATTCAGTGATCGACCATTGATCTCGGTGAGCATCCAAAAGGTGAGCGAGCTGCCATCGCAAGATTGCGTCTGAAATGGATTTATTGACCAGTTAGAACTTATTAAGCAGAAATCTTTTTCTATATCGCTCACCTTAGGCGGAAGACCGTGTCGTGCGGCCAAGCTATTTGGCACAACGTCCACGATTGTCGACATATTTCCATCTCGAATAAGTCCCAGACACTGACCCTCTCTGTCACGTCGAATGGCATATGCACGACCAAACGGAATGCGGCGAAGTAGGACCTCAACCTGTGAATCAAGATATGCGAATTACAAAATAGATACATTTATGATATTTCAGAAAAATTCAATATTAGGAACAGGGAAGGGCCTGACAAGCCAGAAGTTTTATTCAAATTGCTTACAAATAGCGTGTTGGTATTTCTGATAATCTTGTTTGCCTCCGCCGCACTGCTGATGTTCACGCCTGCTATGGACAGAAGTTGATCCCCAATGTGCAGGGCATTGTAGAGCACCGGATGCTCCTTTTGCTTCCAGCCCGCAATCCTGTAAGTAAATTCGTTAATTAAATTTACCCATTTATTTAAGCAAAAACTTAAGAGCAGGCTACATACAATCAACGTGAAGATGATTTAGAGTTCTCCCAAACTTACCAAACTCCACCAAAAGCATCCACCCAGGCGATGGAGCCAACGCAGTCCTTGCGCCTTAGATTCAGACGCACTCCGCCCGGATGCATAATCTCCCGACGCAGCTGCATCACCTGCTGCTCCCGCAGGGTCAGTCGCTTGTTGGGCGACTGATGAACGGGATTGGTGCTGGACGGAGGTGCTCCCTGTGGCGGTGGCTGCATGCGAAAGACTCCGTTTCGGGATGGCGTAAACTCGTTATTGTTAGCGTTTCGCTGGGTTACCGGTTGTGGGACCCGCTGAAGGGGCGCCTGAGCATCGGAGGTGGACGAGCTGCGCCGGCGCTGCTCCTGACTATCATCCGTGGTAATAGCAGTACTGCTCCTTTGCGCTGGCGTCACTTGTGTACTAGTGGAGCTGGAAGGCGTGGACTGCTGGGGCTGTTGCTCGATGTTGTTGTTCGTGGCGCTGGATGCCTTATTGGATGTCTTGGTCTTTAGTGGAGTGTTTAGCAGCTTCAGGTAGTGGAAATCTCTTCTGCTGGGTCGCGAACTGATTACTAATTCTGTAAGTCCTCGTGTTAACTGTGGCGCCGTTCTTCCTGATGCACTGGGGGTCACTGGCTGCGCTGCCGCCGGAGAAGCCAACCTTCGGCGAGGCAAGGCAGGACTTCCATTAGCTACCGGTTGAATGGTATGAGTATTTACAGCCCTCGGGGGACTACTTCTGCTGGTGATGGGAATGCTGGAGGAGAGGAAGACCTTTTCGTAGTGCACATTACCACTGATGATGGAGTCATTTCCCTGTTCACTATTCACGCTTATATTCGTAATGCCCGACGTGTTGGCACTCAGTATTATCTTCTTACTTAATCTCGGCGTCTGCGGCTTGGCAGGAGTGGCGGAGGCTGAGGACGAGGTGGTGGCAGTGGCGACGGGTGGCGGATAGCATGTGCCGTAAACAGCCACTGTGGTGGTGGCCTCGCCCTCACCTAGCACCTTTACCTTAGTGGTGCCGGAAACCTGCGGACTGGGGCTATTGGAAGAGCTTTGCTTAACGGGCGTGGTGTACGGATTACTGCTGCTGGACTGTTTGCCCAGGACTTGAATGGTACTGGTACTGGTACTGCTACTGGCATTGGACGGAATGATTTGTACGTTGCTTTTATACTCCTGATGTGACTGCTGCTTTACATTCGACTGAGACTTTGTCTTTACCTCCGGAAAGCGAAACACTTCGGCTGTGATGGCGTTCTTGGGCGGCAGCTCGGGCGGCTGCTCCTGACCATTGTTGCTTATATTCGACACCTGGATGATTGTTATGTTGTCCTGAGGTTCTTGGCTGTTCGCAGCAGCAGCGCTGGAGGATTGGGATTGGAGCGTCTTGCGTGGCGGTCTCTTCGATTTATCAGCCGCGCCAGCGGACATAGATCTTGATGTTTGCGGTCTAAAATGAAAGTGTGTTTTAATTTAAATGTGATAAATGAATCAACCGATCTTATGACACCTTAGTAGCCTCTTATTTAAAACGCAAGCACTCTCGATTTATCCTTATACTAATCTGTGTGACATGGCCAAAAGATTCTCGTTGACCGATGAAAAACTGGATGATCTTTTTGTCGAGGAGGTGGCCAGTGTGGTGAAACTAGTCGATAGGCTGCCCGACAAAGATCGGATTGTGCCAATTTGCACACGATGGCTCAACATTTTCCAGCAGGCGACGGCGAAGGAACGATTTTCCCGGAACTATATGCTTCTGCTGCTCCACAAGCAGCTCAATGATCGAAGCACTTTGGGTTATCCATTTACTGATCCCAACAAATCCCGAATGGATTTGCGCACTCTCCACCAAATGAGCTTGCAGAAAGATAATAAAGCGGACCATCCAGACAACGGGGATGATATAGCCGGCAGATCCGACAAGAGCTTCGAGGAGGAGGACTTGTCCTCTTTCAGTTCCTGCGAAAGTTTAGAGGTTGCCAACCATAGGTTGATTGACAGAAATGCCGCATTGACCAAGGAATTGCAGGAGCTTCAGTGTTCAATAGATAAATTGCAAGCAAAGCGGGAAAAAAGCGAGAAATCTATTCAAATGCAAAGCGAACATATTTACATGCTGGACAAGGAAAATCGCTACCTCAAGCGAATCTTCGCCTGCTCTTCGATCAACGCTCTAAAGCAACTCTGCACCGGACAAGATCCCGCGGTGTTCTTTGACACCTTATATAGTGTTCTCTGCGAGAACGATTCTGACTATCAGCAGGTGAAGCACTTCAACGAGCACTTCAAAAACCTTCTACAAGCCCATATCAATCACTACCAGCGGGAGCAGCGTGTTCCCTTGCTGGAGCAGGCAAGCCAAAGATACGACATCTTGCGTTCCAAAGTCAGCAGAAGATACAAAAATGTTCTCGGAATGAAAATGGACGCCCAAGGCCAGGAGTTGACCCTCAACGCGATGAGATATCTGACCGTGCTGCGAAAACTCTTCTTGGCCACATTCGAAGGCAAGCCAAGTACCAAGAAGGCAGTTGTCAAGTTCCTGCAGCGCAGCTACGAAGAAATGTCCGAGATGCTATAGGGAATGGATAACTCACCTGGGAATCAGCCGTTCGCATTGCAGCATGTGTTCCAAATTAAGGATTTGATCTGCAAATCGAAAGATATATTTTGTTACATCGTTCAGAAATGGAATACATACTATTATTCGCTTAGATTTAACCATATGGGTTTCAATTTAGAGGCATGCATTACATAAATCCTCTTGGTGTCAATGGTAAATTAAGGTCTATGCGAATGGTTCTGCAATAGGATATTTTGTGTCCTTACCGGCAGAAGCACGCTGTGCAGTAGCGGCTACAACATCCACTCGGACTCCATTCTCTGTGAGCACACAAGCCTTGCGCAGCAGTGGCGACAGGTATTCGTCGTCTGAGAGGTTCAAATCAGCATCACTATTGGACGGCGGCTCCTCTAATGCTTCGTCTGCTCCCGCTCCATCCTCCTGGCCAGCGATTTGCTCCACAGACTCGCTGATCTGCTCGCTATACGTGCTTATGGGATCGGAGAGCATATTGAGGAGATGCTGCGTCAGGGTGTTGGACATGGCAGGTGGAGCAGGAGCGGGAGCAGGAACAGAGGGTGTGATGGCCACTGGACTGGATGGCTGCTCAAGTGGCTGAACTGGCTGAGCCTGGTTGCTGGTGGCCACCACGCGCTCCATACCTGGGACAAGAGCAGCAGGAACGGGTGGAGGTGGTGGCAACGGTGATGTGGGATCCCTCGTGGGCAGCAGTGGGGCGCGCACTTCAGGTAGCTTTGTGTACAGGTTTTCCCGCGGCGACAGAATCTTCATTTCGCGCAGCTTGGAGCGCAGCGTTTCCACCCACTCTTGCATAATCTCCCTGCGAAAAAGCGAAAGTAAGTTGTCAGTGGTGCAATCTTAATTGGCGTTGCGTGTGAGCTGTTTTCTGTGTTTACCAAGAGACAGCATGGAAGCGCAACACCTCGTGGCTGAGCGTGACCACAAACTCGAACTCATGTGAGTTGGGGATGAGGGCATGTGAGATGTGCAGGGTTTCCCGCAGAGAAACGGCCCATTCGGGCAGATGTCCTGCCGCCTGTCTAGGTTCCGCATACCCCTCCAACAGGGCCTCTGTATCGTCGTGGACGCAGAACACCACCCAGCTGCACTCCGATTTCTGTGAGATTAGGAATATAGTATGCACAGATTAAAGGGAATTTTTGACCACCCACCTTGGGCCCCACGGTCAATCGCTTGCCATCGGCCGTCAGCCGCTTTAGCCAAGTGTTCTTGTGTATTTCCCGGAACTGGGCCCCAACTGGTCCACCAGCTGCCACGCCCCCTCCTCCTCCAGGGGCTGCAGTCGTTGGAACAGGTGCACCACTTGCATTTGCGACCGCTGCCATGTCCGCTTCGGTGTGGATTCCTGCCTGGGATGGACTTCTTTTGCATGCCTTGGGCTCTTCTTTCTCCGCTAATTAATCTCACATTTCACTAGGATCGACTTGGGGGATCAAAATGCCGCATTTCAAGTTTTATTTTTCTTACAGCAACTGGGAAATTATTGAATCGCTGGCGACGCCATTTTTGGTATCGGTATTTGGATACGAATATCGATTACTCTTAAGTCGATATCTATCGAATGTGCATTGCATTGGGGGTATTATGGTAGGTAATAAATAAATCCAAAAAATTATAGTCATTTTGCACTATTTGAAGTTTTCTTTTGAATTTTTGGAGTTAACGTATTAATGCAGAATGTTCAATATACTCGAGACACTCTAGTCTGCGCCATTCTGCACAAAAAACAGCAGTTTTTTGTATTGTATAAAAACAATAACAAACTCAGAAAAAAATAGTAAATAAGGAAAGTAAAAAAAATTTATTTAATATCATAAATAACCAAAGACTAGTATTGCAAAAGAATAATTAACTATGCTTACGTTCAAGGTCTGCCAGATATGTTGATACCGTAAAGGCCAATATCCATTTAATTTTTGTTGCGTGCGAACTTCTTTTTTTTGTTTCACATTATTTTAAAGCGTGTTCTGCCAATATTTTTTTTTTTTATCTTTAAAGTCAACATATTTTGCAACAAATTTATAGTTTCCTTGACAGACTATATCAGTTCAAAAATGTGTTCAAAAATAAATAAAAAGGTCGATACCAAAACAAATAAAAATAAAATAATAAATTAGTATGAACTAAATAGAGAAAAGTAGAAAGAATGTTAGCTATCGATATCTTATCGACTTTTGCCATTCCCAAAAGTTTGACACCACCACACCCACACCAACACGGCCGTGGTGAGTTTGCGTGTGTGTGAGTTCGTCATATGACATTTTTCACAGTTCGACGTCGATTTTAATTCAGTGGCACTTGCTTTTTTCGACTTGCACAGTACACCACGGCGAGGAAGTAGAAACCCAGGAAATATGGCCAGCCAGACGCAGGGAATCCAGCAGTTGCTCGCTGCCGAGAAAAAGGCAGCCGAGAAGGTCGCCGAGGCCCGTAAACGTGAGTTTTATAGAAATATTTGCACTCCAATTGGAAACGGACGGGGCGAAAGAGTAACTTCGATTTTTTCACCACCCCTCCGCCTCCATAATCGCCGTTGTGTGTGGGTCACATGATGTGGTGGGAAAAAGTAAATATTCGGAGTCTTAACTTATACAAACATTTCGTGCTTTTTTCCGGGTAATTCTGCAGGCAAGGCAAGGAGATTGAAGCAGGCCAAGGACGAGGCCACCGAGGAGATCGAGAAATTCCGTCAGGAGCGCGAGCGCGCCTTCAAGGAATTCGAGGCCAAGGTGAGTTGGGCTGGTCATCTGTATATAACATGGCGCTAATTTATAAATCCCCCTTTGCAACCCCACAGCACATGGGCAGCCGCGAGGGGGTAGCGGCCAAGATCGATGCGGACACTCGCGTCAAGCTGGCCGACATGGATCGGGCCATCCAGACCCGTAAGGAGCCCGTCATCCAGGAGATCCTGCAGTACGTCTACAATATCTCGCCCGAGGTCCACAAGAACTACAACCACAAGTAAACGGTGGCCAAATTGTGCTGTAAATTCAATGTCCACGTTCAACTCTAATCCATAATTTAGACCCGTAATAATAGTGGTTACCTTACTGAAAACACTGCTGTATTATTATTCCATACATTAAAGTGAAAATTCGTTGTTGTTCCATGTAAAAATAGCGAAAATATTAGTTCTGTGTTCCATCCGCTTGGGACTGTATTATCTTTGTTTTGTGTTTTGCCCAATACACGTTGTTGTTTTATCTGAAAAGTCATGTGTTTTAATTGTTTTCCTGTTTTACATTTGCAAAGATTTTCTAAATGCAATAGTCAGCTGCTACGTGATAAGGCTTTTAGTGGGTGGTGGGTTTCATCGTTTTTCAACACTGAATCAAGCGATAGGCACGACAATAGTATAATTGAAGATTCAGACAAAATTCAAAGATTATTTTTGATTGTACTGAGTTTAATAAAATATTGTTATAAAAACACTTGTTATTTATGTAATATTTATGCGGTATCTATATTAAAAAATATTAAGACAAATTTGTCCAGTACATTTAAATATGATGTTGCGATTGTATGGATTTTATTCAAGAAATAAACAAATTATCTAAATGCCGATTAGTTTTTATTCCCATATTGGTATTTTGAAAAAGGTTGAACGAATGTGAACCTAAAAAATGTATGCTAAATTGTTTAGCTGAAAGGGTTAGTATTCCGCGTTCAAATTGCGTGCCTAAGTATCGATATATAGAAACAAACTGAGTAGAGTTCCCCACCACCTGAAATTTTAGTAATTTATTACTGTTTTTATGCTCGTTCGGCTCTTTACTTATTCGCAAATCACGCTTTATCATTGAACATTTACAGGTCACCTGTAAACAATTTTAATTTTCTTTAAAATTGAACTGGTACTCGATTCTTATTTACGCACTAATAAATCGATATGTATTCGCGAGCCAATTGGAAATCCCCCACCGTTAATCAGTGTTAGCTTATTTCATTGACAAAAACGGCTTGTCGCTCTCGGTTCTCGACCGTTAAACCAACGGAAATTGGTTGATAGCTAGAAACAAATAAGTAGTGCAATGTGCAATAATTAGATGTGATATTAATTAGTAGTTTAACAAGTGCGGCAGAGATGAAAGCTTAGTGTTGACCTCGCAGAATTTCGGCAACTAACACACACAGACGCAGATGCCTTGTGAAAGCAGCAAAGAAGAGGAAGATTGGAGACCGAGTCGTATTTTGGCTAAATTTAAAAGTCTCTCGCTAGCAAGATGCTAAATTTAGGCGATGCCAAAGTGGCCGATCTGGAAGAGTTCCCCTCACCACCCCCCTTTTCCAAGGACGAAAGTTTCCAGCTGTTGGAGAGGAGTGCCCCGGCATCCGTAGTTCCCTTGGAACCCCCTTTCACCACCCCCCTTGCCCCCTTCGACATGGAGCTGATGAAACGGCACAACCTCCATGAACGGCTAATGGGAAAGGAGAATTTCTGGGGGGGAAGGGGATCCCAGAGATTCGTGGACCAGGAGAAAATATCATCATCGCGTGAATCACTCAGCACCGCCAGATACGCGGAAAGGTAAGCTTAAAGCTAAAAAGAGCGGGAAACCCCGTTGAGACCTTTTTGGACCGAGGAAGTGCCCATTAATGTTAATTGCACTTGTCTGATTCTGGTTGTCATTTTTCTATAATTGAGTTTGGTTTGTAGCGAAAACAGGGTGTCTAAAAATGTAACAGGCTTAATTATCAATGCCAAACATACAATGCGATAATTTTTGTATCTCTTTATCATCATAGTTTGTTTCTTAAAATGTGAAGGAAAAAATATGTACAATTAAAGAAATTTGGAGTATGTTTATTTAACTTTAATACAATTTTTTTTAATAAAATAAGCGAATGAAAATTACCTGTATTTTAATATGTTCTCTGGAACAATATTTTAAAGTTAATACCTAGGTCAGACAGAAAACGTCGACGTTATTGAAAAATTCTTCTACTAACGATTGCGCAAATTATTTATTTTAAATTAACTTCATACAAAAATGTTAACATTTACATATATGTAAAAACCAATGAAATATTTGGAGAATGAAAATCGTTTTTTTGCGCTTCATTTCCTAGGACCCTGTAAACCTTATCTTTTATTTATGGACTATAGAACATTGCACTAGCTGAAAAAGTACATTTGCTCATACACATGAAGTGCGATTCTTTGTTTATTTGGTCAATATTTGGTTTGATTGCTCTCATGTGTCTTATATTTTTGGTTAGCCATGATTTCAGTAAATTTAGTGACTTGCTATATAGACATTTTGATACTTATCAACTATTATGATTGTTCCATAGGAAATGGAGTAATTTGTTTTTTATAGTTTCAATTCATATTCAAGCCAATTTGTTATCTTAAATAATGGAATTTATTTTCCCAACTAGCATATAGGAAACAAATATGCCCTGCTCTCTTTTAAATAAGCGCGCAATTATAGTATAAACTTTTATTTACATTTATGCCTGCTCATGTGTGGGTACAATGCACTTGACATCTGAATGATCAGTCGGTGTCTGGGGCTTAAGTAAACATGTGCTCAAAGCTCTCTCCTCTCGCAGAGAAACAGCTGACTAAGGGTAATATACAGTAGTTAATCCCAGGGGGGTTGGGGTCGGTAATCCCCCACCCGGTAAAAACTCAGCTGGGGCCTCTCTCTTTTCAGTTTGTTGTCGTTGCTGTTGCGCGTTGGTCGCCGCTTTTTGGCTCTCCCAACTTGTTTGTTGGTTGCCATTGCCAACGTCCGTGGACTTTAATTTAGTGTTTATTAAAAATTTGCTCGGACAAGAGGTGAAAAATTCGAAAAAGGTTTTTCCGTGGTAAATGTGATTAAATCAGCTGGTAGGTCATGAACAAAGTTCTGTAACCGAAGACAATTCGATCACCTTTCACAGAAACAGGTTTCCCGTGTATGTTGTGGCATTAATCATCGTTTCGGAAGAAAACCGAAAGATAATATTTTCGCATATGTGTGTCGCCATTTTTTGCGGACTTAAAATTTTACGATCTGTGCGGATGAATAAGCCTTTATTGTATACATGTATATGTGCATACAATTTAGCATTAACATTTTAATTATATAAGTCATTTTCGGCCACCTTTCGCCGCTGCAGAAATATCCGAAAAAAAATTCCCCACACATGTTTAATAAATTAATTTCTCTCTTACTCTCTTGGCCTTGATTAAATCAAATGCCGAAAAATTCAATGTGTGGGCCTAGAAAAAACCATCAAACCGTTTGTGTGTAAATTTGAATTCAAGTTTTCATTTAAGAAGATAATTATGAGTTCTGCAAAGGCCGAAATAGTGTAAAATTGCTTGATGAACTAAAATGCTCAGACGAACAATAATACAAAAGAAATCGTAACAAAGATAAAAAAATCACCGAATAATCAGGGGAAGTTTAGTCAAAGTTCCCCATGTTTTTCGGGTTTTTTCTTTATCTCTCTTAAAAATTAAAATATAACCAACGTATGACCTCGAGTAATTCAATAACACTACAATTATCTCTCTTAAAGTAAAAAAGGTTTAAAGGTTTGCTAGGTATCCATTCTGGTAAATATTTAAATACAAAAATAAACTTTTCGTAAGAATTAGCAATGAAGCTCTTTAATTTGATTGCTGGGAGCTGAAAAGCATGAGAAACGTTCTTTGTTGGTTCATATAGCTAGGATTATATATATGTATATATATGTGCTAGTGCGGTAAGGTTAAGGCACTACATTAAATCAGATTATTGCCAGACGGTCTGCCGTAGTGCTTATCAGCAGTGTAAAATGAATAAACTATTTCAAGTAATATAATTACTAATTAATATAACTTTACTACTTATTTACTTAATTCCATCACGATATAATTCTAAATGTGCACTTTGATTCACAAAGATTCGTCATTCCTTTGCACTTTAAAGTTTATATTATTCTTTATCGAGAACCAATGAATCATTAGATACTTCTCATCTAGCAAAACCGAACAGAAGTCGGTCACATGAAGCCTTATTTTTTAGCATATAAATAGGAAATATTTGTATGTAAAACAATATTGTTTGTTAAAGTGCAAAGCTCATTTTCAAGCAAGAGTCGGCTGTGATAATCCGAACATACATATTTCCAATAAATACATTGCTTAATCATTTAATTGTTGGGATAAACAGAGCTAATATTAACTGAGGTCATCTTGTAGGCTTACACTGCCACGCGTAAAATTATCATTAAATAGGGCAGCTCGTTAAATTCCAGTAGCTTTGGCTCTCCCTTGAGGTGACCTAAATATGTTAGAGTGGATTTAATGGAATGTGCGTCCCATAAGGAGCTTTCCGCACGACAGGAGTCGCCACCCTGAAAATTAGACGAGTTTTGCTACCGTTTACTGGCTTCAAACTGTTTTGCTTTAACTTTAATGGTTGAAAGCATTTTTTAGTTAAAGTAGAACTTCGATATTTTTAACATGAAGATAATTTGTCTTAAATAAGAATTAGTCAATTATTTCCAAACCATTTTAATAATATTATTCAATAGGTAGGTATATATATAGGTAGGGCATTTAAATGAAATTTGCTTTATAAAAATATTTATTTTATTTTGTGAGTCTCATTTTATTTGTATTCATATTAATTGTAAATTTGGTATACTTCTTTCTTAATTTTATATATCTTTAAAGCTTCGCCTCTTCTAATCTTGGTATATTAGGTATCACAGACGTTTACTTTTGCTTAGGATGTGTATTATATGACAATTACCATAAACATTATTTATCTGAGTAACTAACATAATTAACCTAATCTAACCCTAAAATAATTCTTTTCCCTAGTGAAGCCCCCACGCTCCAACTGCCAGACGCTGACGAGTCCCGGGCCAATGGAAAAAAGCCCACTGGGGACAGGACCAACCCATCGAATCCAGCCACTCCCCTCCTGCCAATGACTGATCCCGACTTAGTGCAGGGCAATGGAAGCGGCGTCTACGATGATCGCGAGTGCAGCTGTCCCAGGGAGTTTTACGAGCGGGACAAGATCAACGCCTCGCTGTTCTTCAAGGACTGCCATCGGTCTATTGACTTTGTGCTGGCCTACAGGATCAGTGCCCATGAGCCCACGGAGATGGAGAACTCTAATAAAAGGAGCGTTTTCGAGGCGAATCTTATAAGCCAGGGACTGGAGATAGAGACCAGCCAGAAGGAACAAATCTGGTTCGTTAAGGTGAGAATTTGGTCTTAAAAAAATTACATAAAATTTATATTTTATATTTTCAGATCCATGCTCCTCTGGAGGTCCTGCGCCGGTATGCCGAAATATTAAAGCTGCGTATGCCTATGAAGGAGGTAAGTCTACCTAATTTATATTACAAGCTCAAGTCGAAATCAAAGCATACTTTTAGGCCCCTTTCAAAAAGTTCCATTTGTTCATTTTCTATAAATTTAATTTTCATTTCACCATTGTTTACTCTTTACTTATTTTATATTTTCTATGATTGTAGTCTTATTGTAATTTGCGCATATTTGAAAGATCGAATCGTCTACGAAATGCGGCTCAATACCTGACCAATAAGGTTGGCCAAAACGTTGAACCAGTTAAATATTTAATTATTAATACCCTAAAATACTAAATTGTTATTTTTCGTTTAGCTTCTGCTGTGAGTTATTTTAAATCAAACTAAATCGCAATCTTAACCATGATAGATTAAAGAAATTATATAGCTTTTATTTAGCTTGTCTTTTCTTATTTATTCCACTTTAATCGGCACTTTTTAATTTGATATTTCAACGCTTTCAGATACCAGGCATGTCCGTGGTTAATCGCTCGACCAAAAGCGTGTTTTTTAGTCTCAAAACGGTTTTCCAATTCTTCCTGCGAAACATCTATGTGGATGAAAATATTTTTCCGAAAAGAGCCCATAGATTCACCGCCATTTACAGTCGCGATAAGGAGTACCTGTGAGTCGAAATTGATATGTTTTGAATTTGAATGCAAACTAATCTGTATTATTTATTTCCTGGCAGCTTTGACATCCGACAAGATTGTTTCTTTACCACCGCCGTCCGTTCCCGCATCGTAGAGTTCATCCTGGATCGCCAGAGATTTCCGGACAAGAATCAACACGCCTTTGGTATTGAGCGACTGATTGCTGATGGCGTCTACTCTGCTGCCTATCCATTACATGATGTGGGTAAAATATAAACTTAACATAATGTCATATAACTAAATCCTCTGTTTTTAATCTTTGCGCAGGGTGAAATAACAGAGGCGGGTACCATGCGGGCTCTGCTCTACAAACATTGGGCGTCTCTTTACAAATGGTATCGCTATCAACCCGTCGATGACATCAAGGAATATTTTGGCGTTAAAATTGGTGAGCTACATTAGTTTAAATTAAATAATGAATGTTTAATGACGTATAATCACTATAACTAGGTTTGTACTTTGCCTGGCTAGGCTACTATACCTACATGTTGCTGCTGGCCTCAATAGTGGGTGTAATTTGTTTCTTATACTCTTGGTTCTCCCTTAAGAACTACGTGCCTGTGTGGGTTTTCCTAAATTAATATCCTTTATTTAGTTAGCTAATAAATTCGTTTATTTTCCAGGAAAGATATTTGCCAGAGTGATAGTACTAATATAACGATGTGTCCCCTTTGCGATTGGTGCAATTTTTGGGACCTAAAAGAGACCTGCAACTATGCCAAAGTTACGTACCTTATTGACAATCCCAGTACCGTCTTCTTCGCCGTTTTTATGTCCTTTTGGGCAACCCTGTTCCTCGAGTTGTGGAAGCGCTACTCCGCCGAGATAACACATCGTTGGGATCTGACGGGATTCGATGTGCATGAAGAGCACCCAAGACCGCAGTACTTGGCCCGTTTGGAACACATACCGCCAACGAGAGTGGATTATGTTACCAATATAAAAGAGCCAACGGTTCCTTTTTGGCGCATGAAGCTCCCAGCCACTGTATTCAGCTTTTCAGTGGTGCTGCTGCTAATTGCCCTGGCATTTGTGGCTCTCCTAGCCGTGGTTGTGTATCGAATGTCCATGCTGGCGGCTCTTAAAGTGGGTGCTAGTCCCATGACCACCTCGAGTGCCATTGTCCTCGCTACTGCATCGGCAGCCTTTGTTAATTTGTGCCTGCTCTACATACTTAATTTTGTAAGTGACGAACAAACGATTTAATTTTTTTTACTGTTTTTAATTATATTCTAGGTGTACAATAAATTGGCTGAGTACCTAACTGAGTTAGAAATGTGGCGCACCCAAACCCAATTCGATGACTCCTTGACCCTTAAGATTTATCTACTACAGTTTGTCAACTACTATGCCTCAATTTTCTACATAGCTTTCTTTAAGGGTAAATTCGTGGGTCATCCGGGGCAGTATAACAAAATATTTGACTATCGCCAGGAGGAGGTGAGTTCTTAAATTTAAATTATACCCATAATTAATTCATCAAACACTGTTAAATTTTTTTAGTGCTCTTCAGGCGGCTGTTTAACGGAGCTGTGCATCCAGTTAGCCATTATAATGGTGGGAAAACAGGCTTTCAACACTATTCTTGAGGTGTATCTGCCCATGTTCTGGCGAAGGGTTTTAGCCATCCAGGTTGGCCTGTCGCGACTTTTTAACAACACCCCGAGTCCTGATAAGACGAAAGACGAACGCTGGATGCGGGATTTCAAGCTGCTAGATTGGGGAGCTCGAGGCCTGTTTCCCGAGTACTTAGAAATGGTCTTGCAGTACGGCTTTGTGACCATCTTCGTAGCCGCTTTTCCACTGGCCCCGTTCTTTGCCCTGCTCAATAATATCCTGGAAATGCGTTTGGATGCCAAGAAACTTCTAACCCACCATAAGCGTCCGGTTTCGCAGCGAGTTCGAGATATTGGAGTGTGGTATCGAATTCTGGACTGCATAGGCAAGCTCAGCGTAATCACAAATGTAAGTGCAAATGTTAAACATGTTAAATGTGTTATTTAAATTTTTTAAATTCATAATACTTTACTCATTTTATAGGGATTCATCATTGCCTTTACCTCTGACATGATCCCGCGTTTGGTGTATCGCCATTATGTCAATAAGAATGGTACTCTAGATGGATATCTCAATTTTACCCTATCAGAGTTTAGAGTCGCGGATTCACCCACCTTAAACAGCTTGGCTGGCGATCTCTCCAACATAACATCGTGCAAGTATGTTAAGTGTATTAAAATGATTTTTATTAACTTTATTAATTAATTGATTTTATTTTTCAGATACACGGACTTTCGATTACCACCATCATCACCAGAAAAATATACTCTGAGCAGCATGTTTTATATAATTTTGGCTTGCCGGTTGGGTTTCGTTGTGGTTTTCGAAGTGAGTAAATTTGGATATCTTGTAGTTGACTTGATATATAAACACCTTTTGCTATTTGGTTTCAAATTCATTTTTATTTACCTATGCCAGAATACAATTTCATCAACAAATGACTTTTAGGATATATTAGGATTCCAAATAGTTTCAGGCATTGAATGTGTGGGGACTTTGGGGAATGACTTCGATATTCTCGCTGGGCGCAGATTTTAGCTTCCGGTAGAGGGCATAGATACCATACGAAAATAGCGCATTGAGAACTAAAATATACTTACAAGTTAGTAATCACCCAGTTATTAGATCACAATATAACCCACCTATAAATACGCAAAAAATTAGACTTCTTGCTATCCGACGATCCACAGCTGCATCAATTTCATCAATTCTGAGCTCTAGACTCACAAAAATTCCCGTTTCTATAGCCATTGATAGGCAAGAATTTATCAACCAGGGAGCAATGCAGACGAGTCGTTTCTTTAAGTATTTGAATACCAAGTTAAATATATGTACTTTAACTGAAAAATGCGACGTATTTTACCTGCTTGATGCCATCGACAAGAAGACCAGCCACCATTAGATTTATCGATGCCTTTACCCAAATTATGAACGTTGCTGTCATGTAGAAAACCTGCGAAAACTCTCGAACCCAAAGATAGTTCACTGCCATTTCACAGTTTTAGAAATGATTTGTATTATGTTATTTTTGCTAATTTACCCAATGTGGAAAAAAAGGTTCCAAGGGGAGATAATGCTTCCACTTCACTATCCTGATCCCAGTTTTCGATTTTTATGAAATCGAAGTACAGGTAATAGCTCGATGGTCCAAGTATGGTAAGTGCTACCAATAAGTCTCCACAAGCTATGCTGAGACCCACAGATGACAGACTTAAAAATTCAAAATACTTCATTTTGAACGCGGTTTAAATAAATAAATTGTTCTTTCGGTATCCTTTATATTTTGCTTATTGTTTTTAAGAGTCCTTTGATATATTTATGGTTCAATTCTTTCTTATTGTTTTTTATATTTAATTTTGTTTAACACGACCGTTTGCCTCGAAGTGCTCACAGCTACTAAACTAAAATTTGTGACTCTAAGTAGAACTAGGGCCAATTATCCATTTAGTTGTCGTTTTATTTTATTCATTTCACTTTCATTTTCTCGACATTCTGCTTTTGTTATGCTGCAAATATCCAAAGTCCATTGGAAATATGTTGCATGTGTTGCATGTTTGTTCTACGGTGTGTTGCTGTGCTGGTTTCCTTTTAAGGGGTTTCTTTTTTGAACAGATCTGAACCAATACGTTCCCAATACCCCATATATTAGGGTTGAGGCTACCACCTGTCTAAGCTGTATTTAGCCAATTGCATTTACTGCAACTTGGCTGGAAAGTTGGCATTTCCAAGGCTTCTGCTGAAATTTGGTATCAGCGTCATGGAAAATATTTTGTAAATCGGGGGCATGTGGTGATGAAATATTTTGCATAAATTAGTGAGAAAAGCTACCTTAACATATTTGTGTTGCTCTTTGCTTTCAGAACTTTGTTGCACTGGTGATGATACTGGTGCGTTGGTGCATTCCGGACATGAGTGTCGAGCTGCGGGATCAAATCCGACGCGAAGTCTATGTGACCAATGAAATTATCATCGATCAGGAGGCTCAGCGAGCTCGTTCCGGTATGCGGTTAATATTTTATTAATTGAATGCTTGTTTTAAATCGTATTTTTCAAATTTTATAGAGCGTGCCAAACGAACAAGTTCTGTTCTTCAGACGCCAGTTGACCAAGACATGGATGCTGCCTCAATTCAAGAGCCAAATGCCAAGTTTATTAACCTTGAAAAGCTGCTCACTGAAAATCTCACCCAGATAGAAATGGATGTCATTATACACGGCGAAAATCCCATCACCGGCATCTCCGGTGCAGATTGTTTGGAAGAGGTGCACAAAAAGCTCAGTGATTAATATTGTGTTACGAATGTTCCTTTCAGTCACTTAATTAGGCTTAGTTATGACTTTTATTGAAATTTAAATATTTATTGCAATCGGTTTGCAATTTGGTTACAAGCTTTACTCATGCTTCATTTGTTTTTTCCAAGCAACGTAATTTTTTTCTAGTTTATCCTTTTCTATGACATATGCATTAAGAATAAATTGTCAATGACTCATACATACGAGCACAACTACCGTCTTTATAAAAATAACTATTCAAACTAAACAAAGTAATCTCTTTAGGGATGTTAAAAAATCTCAGGCTCTCATATGACTTGTACATGATCATTTATTTTAGATAGCATAAAATTTATAAATGTATTTATTGCATTCATTGAATTGTATATTGTTGTTGATATACTGAAATCTATATTAATAAACAAATAGTCAAATATTGGTGTACATAAATTACTGTATAGTCTTTTTTAATTGACTTCTGATTTCAATATAATAATGTTAAAAATCTGGCTTTAATCATTCAACACATAATGCTAGATCTTGAGGGAACTAATTGCCCATTATTGCCCATTGATTCAACCTTGTTCTATAATTAAAATTTTGTAGAACGAAACCCAAATGCGGAATTTATATAGTTTTTTAATACATTAAAATAAAGATTTAAATATTAAAAGGAATATTAAACAGTCTTGAAATCAAAACATACATAACAATTTGATTAAATAGTTCGCTGAAAAATTTAGAATACTAAAATTGGTTAGTTATCTCAATAAGTTTTTGAGTTATTTAATATTATTTCATAATTTTTCAAAACAAAAAAAAGAAAACCAACATTATCTGAAGTATTAGTTGTTATATTTCCCCTACTTTGCGGAAATTCTATACATATTTAATACAACGAATCTTATTTATTTTGATTTAAGCTATTTTACATTTTATCCTCCTTTTTATCATCGATATGCCCGGCATTTTATAATGTAGCGCTCTGTGACGCCATTAGCCGTCCCTGGTCTGCCAGAACTACCCCCTTTTCGGCACCTGGGGGGTGGTGAGGGGGCTCCAAGTGGCGCAACAAGCATGCATTTGGGCCAAGCACACTCGGCGCCACAGCAGGCGACTTCCTCAAGATTCAGATACATACATATACGCGAGTATCTGTGTATCTGAATATACGAGTATCTCACTCTCGTATCGCTCTTTCTCGCTCTGGCTGCGCATGAGTCGAGCGAACAGTGACGTCACTCGAGAAAAGCGTGCGCGCTCTCAGCTGATTTTGACCGCCTGCGACGCGCACATGGCGGTATCGTGAAAATACAACAGGCGTACATTTTCATTCGCTTGCCTCGTTTTCCACAGTGCAGAGCAGAGGCTGAGCGTGCGGTCGACTCCTGCTGGCGATTTTTGGGTTCAGTTAGCGTCGCGGATTGGCAGTATCAACATCGCAGGAAGAAGGACAAAGAGCGCGATGCCGGGCTCGATTAAATTGACCCCTGGCGTTGCATTCGTTTATTGCCCCAAGACGTTGAGGGTCCTGGCGGCGTTGCCCTAGGATATACTCGTCCTGTAGTTCCCACAACTGTTGTCCTGGCAACTGGAAGCTCATAACCAGGGATTGTGTTGGGTCAACCTCGATTCGCATCTCTGGGTGAGTAAATTAGTGCCCCGGCAGTTCTATTTATAGGTTCATAATTAAAAAAACATTCGGAGTTGTCATGCCGAACCAATTGAGGTTTTGTGGTTTGCTGCATTGCCCATACGCCCCATGGTCTCAGCTCCACAGTGCTAGAAAAATACAAACCAAAATGTGTTTGTCAATATTATTCCTGTAAATTGCACAAGAATACTAGTTATCATTTATGTATTGCATTTTTTGTATCCTTCTTTCATTTTATTTAAATATCATTTTACATATTTCTTTAACATAATACAAATAATTAAATTATTTTGCAATAAACAATGAAAAATTGCGTTGAACATAATACACATTGACAATCCAAAGTTTACTTGTGTATTTTTTCCGTTAAAAAATGAAAAAAATGAAAAAATTGTATTAAGAATTGCAGTTTAATATTTAGCACTGAACAAAATTAAAGAGCCTTTAGAGTATGAATGTTGGCAATTATTCTTGGTTTTCGCCTTTGCAACTCCTTATATCCTCACTCCAAATATTGATTTTTAGTGCCGGCGCCGGCAAATACTCGCATTTATGCAAAGAAAGTTGACGCTATAGTTGTCCTCTATTATTACTGCCCAGCTTAGGAATTGCACTGGCCTTTGTTCGTTTTCCCAGAGGATGGAGTTGCCAAGACCCTGGTTCTCTGTGCTGACAGACATTTAAATCACGCTAACGGGCAACGATTTATATCAGTGCGAAATACACATCCAAACTTTGGTTCCTTTCACGGCAATAAGTTCCTTGAACTTTCACAAAAAAATTCAAAACAAAATGGAAGGAAAAATTCCGCTGGAATTGGCAAAAAAAACTTTTTCAGCTTTCATGCTAATGAGATTGATAATTTTATTGATTTAATAATTCCAGCTAAGTGAATCATCCTTGCAATCCCCACCCGTGATATTAGGTATTCTTTTAATAATTATATTTACCCAGGATCGTAATGACTTATGCTAGGCCATGTTAATAATTTACAATTACAATGGATTTGCTAAGCCGCCAGCTGACAAAGTCCCGTCTGTCTGTAATTACCCTTGAGGCATATCATGACCAATATTCCACCCAGTCGCCTCCTGGCCTTCTCGTATTTCCTTTACATTTACAGGGACCCCCTGTTGTCCCCAAGTTAGTGCTAAATAATGCACGGAGAGTGCAAAGTGTTTCTAGTCTGGCTCTGCCTTGACATTGAATAATGATGTTGTGAGCTGGCGTTATTAATGCTTTCTGAAGCGTAAATATGAAATTTTTGAATAACATGAGAGCATCTAACTGAGCTTGACAACTCACTCTAAACCGAGCATACATTTTGCAGATATCCATTGGGGACAGGATACCGTCTTGTTAAATCAATGAAGTGTGTGAAAAGTTACGCATATGACGTACAGGTCAGGGATGTTCCTTCGGGCTTTAATATCCCTTTTTTCAATAAAGTAATTTAATTGTGGTAAACTGGCATGGTATTTGAATTCATCAATTAAGATTTTTTACTTTCCTTACACTTGCAATTTTATTTATAAACCGTGTTGTGGCGAAAATTCATTAATCATCAATTTTAAAATCTTGTTGAACCTTTCGATTTCACTTATCATCATTGAAACCGCTTCAATCTGAATATTAGGAACAAATTGCGCAAATTACGTATACGCTGCGTTATTAAAACGAACATTTCCGGTTCTCACTGAAAGAGATTTGTATAGGCAAAACGATAAAAACAATATCGCTAATTTAATTTGGCCGTTCGACTTTTTCATCTACAATGTTTTGCTGTACTTATATTTCGCTTTTTATTTTATATTTTTGTTTACAAACATATCACTTTATCAATTTGCTAGCCCATAAGAAACCATAAGTAATGGTTCGGTTATCAAAATAATGAAGTCCAAAAAAAACAAGAAGTGTATAATGAACTCAATTTCCTTTTAAGTTTCAGCAAAGAAGGGAGAAATCAAAGAATCGCTGAGTCATAGAAATATTTGGCCTTTGTATGCACTTCCCAAATATTGCGTTAATGAAAATTCATATACATATGTATGTATATATCAGTATGGCACACGCGATTTGCGTGCTTATAAATTAACGTCTGTCTGTGTATATTTTGCCGTCCTTGAGCAGTACTATAAATAGAGCTGTCCCCCTGAAGACCCCCCAAAGACAACGTCCGCACCGATGTCGAGTTCCGAGTTCCATTTACACACCAGGAGACCCTCAACCGCAGGAAACAGCGCCACTTGCCCCATTTCACAAGTGCTGTCCGATTTGTTAGTACAATTGTGAATCCTATTTGACGCCAATTTTCACTTCTTATGTATGAGCGACGCACAATGCTCCACGATGATTTACGATGATTCCGATTTTGCAGCAAGGAGTAGATTAATTACCATGGAGAAAGCTTATCGGGTTTCGTTTTGGGATAAACAAACCCAATCTGCGTCATTCGACTCCTAATTAGTTAATTTAGCCTCCCATTCGCATTTAAATTAGCGAGCACATAAATCCAAGCCGAAAAACAAAAAAACCCAGCATAAGCATACCTAATTGTGAAAAATCACAATAAAAATCAAAAAAAATTTTATTTGCAAATAATTCTTTAAAGCTATTTAGCTTTTAATTTTTAAAATATTCAATCAATTCGTTTTTTAAAATTGTAGCATTAATTTGATTGATACTTGGCATATTACTGTGAAATGCGCCAGCTCTTGTTTTTTCCCCTTTTTCAATAGGATAAAATATTTGAAGATATCGAAATTTAATATATAATAATAATTTTTTTGCATTATAAATTTAGTATTTTCCAATTATTAAATTGACGTGTGATTATTAAACTGATCCCCACACTTTTTTGTGTATATAAATAGCCGCAGAATGGCTGTGATATTTTGTTCGGATCGACGAGTGATAATAAACGGATCGAAAGGTATCGCTTTGACCAAAATATATGCATACTAATACTTTAAGAAAAGCAATTGGCTCAGAAGAACGACACCCCACTTGCCCCGTTTAAAAGTTCACATGAAAACTATTTCAAGTTGGTCGGATGGCGTTGAATATTTAACAACTTTTTAGACCGGTTAAGAGGTAAATTGTTTGTCTGGCTAAAAATTGGCAAGCATTTAATTATATTCTTAAAAGTGGGAATGTAAAGAAAATAGAGATTTAAGCAAAATAATAATAATATTTCTAAAAAAAGGAAAATAAATCAGTTTGTCAAGAAACTTAAAACAGACGGCATAAAAAATGACAAACAAACTGGCAATTATTCCCCTTCAATTTACTGTATATAATTAACACAACTAAACTTGACAATATTTATTTATGTCTGTTTATTTCTAACTTCCCACAATTCAATACCTGAAGCAATCAATTACTTTTAGTATATTATAATTATCTTATAAAGCCCAGTAAAGTACAAAAACCACCATTAATTTCCGCATTAAAAGCCAGAAGTCATACTTAATGCAAAAATATAAATGATTTAACTGTTGATTGCTATATCAATTTTCAAGATAAGTGACACACTTTTGGGGTGAGAACAGAGAGATATTTATCAATATATGTATATGATATCTTAAGTGTAAATTTAATATGTGACTGACAAATAGCATATATTCTTATTTATATGATTCCCAATTTAGATTTCTGCATCAATTTAAATTGCACTGACAAGCTATGGGCCAAGTTGAACTGTCGCACTTGTTTAATAAAAACCAATATGTCATGCATAATAATTGCATTTGTAGCATGGGGCCTTGAACAAATGGAATGAGACGAGTCGATTGCCGGGCAAGGTCATCGTAATATCGAATGGTTTTCCATTATCAGCACTCTTCTTATCTTCTTATCTAAATCCCTCGCTAACCCCTTCTACAAAGTAGTTCTAAACGTTCTAAAACCATCCTATGTGCAAATATAGAGTACAAGACTAATTATACATATCCTATAGGCAGCAAGATGTGAGAGTCAACAAATGACTAAGCAGATTCATTGGACGCTGCCAAGAATCGAAAAATCCCACGAAAATAAAGAATTTTTGCCTAGCCGAAACTCAATGTGAAGGTCGCTGGCGGAGATGCTAGCATGTCACGACTAAAAAAATGAGATTAGAAAATTCGAAAATGTTTTAAGTGGATAAAATTTTATTTGAGAGGAAATAAAACTCAGCTTCAATTGTTTTTGGTTGAAAATATTAGTTTTGGAGCTTATCAAGCTTGCAGATATATGAAATTATAATAATAAATTAAGTAATTAAATATTTAATATAATTTCAAAATAATGTATTTAATATATACCAAACGAAATTTTAATTTTACATTTTCTAAAACTGAAAACAAAAATTTACAGAACTCTGAATTTTTCTAAGAGGCTTGATTTAATGACTTCTAGGAATATATGTAGATATTAAAATACCCAAGACTTTTAGAATCGTTATTTATTCTCACCTCCAACACCTGACGGCCGATGTCGTTTTAAGCGTTTATCAGACTTTTCTCTTCGGCCGAGTGGCGGTGAATGCTCTCAAACAAATCGGAGACGCATAATGAACGCAAACAAAACAAATAAAATAATTAAATTTGGGCATTTGTAAAGAGAATATACGAATGCTGACGTCATTGGTTTGGGACCAGACGCTGGCAAAACAAACTACAAATCAGGCGCAAATCGAACCGGTTCCGTTTGGTTAAATCGAAATACAAATAATAAATAATTGTTAACAAAGAACTGCAATAATCAGATTCAGTTTTGTTGTTTGCACCGATTTTGCATGCAGTTCATGCTTACCCGATCTCTCTTTTTTTTCGCGGGTATGATGGGATTTTTGTTAGGAATGGAAAACTTTTGATTCTCATCCCGATTTCCTTATGTTCTGCTTGATATCTTTTGTGGTTTTCTTTTACGTGACATGAGGTTATTGCGTTTTAACGCACTACGTAGAACGCATTTTAGGGTGGTAGCTAACTGCAGAATAGCGAAGAGGTAGTGCGTAGTTTACCTATCCCAAAAGGGTTGGCTAATTACCGGAAAATTCCCTTACAAATAAGCAACCCTTAAGACGATCTCTCAATTGGAATGCACCCTGTAAGCACAGGAAGACGGCATTTAACAGCTGAGCAAAAACATTAAGATACAAAGGAGGAGAGGGAGAGAATGTTAAAGAACGAGAGAGCATTACAACAAAATTAAATTCTAGTTATACCTTGCATTAATAGAAACTAAGGAGTATGATGGACATAGGTCTTACTTTAATGGAATTTAAATTGTTGCATTATAATTTACAATGTAAATAATAGTCTTTTATTTTAAGTCCGCCATACCTTACAAAATATTTATTAATATTGTCTATTTATTTATTTTTAAAACTAACTAATAATTATTAACAAATTAAACAATCCTTAAAAACTTTAGACATTTACAATCGATCAATTACTTTCACTTTTGATCAATAGGATTTTTTTTAAATAATCATTTTAACTGACTTCCAAAAGAATAAAGTGAATAATCTTATTAAACTTAATTATATAAATGTTTTTTAAAATTAACCAATACACAAAGAAAAAAATAATAGTCAGCCAATTTATATTTAAAACTTTTTTGCACCAGTAAAAACTAAATTGCGGACTTATTAAAAATAAATTTATTAACTAGCCAAGCTAAAAATAGTAGTGCTAAAATAATAAACCTGTTTAGAGGGCATCTCGTAGTCGGGACAACCGACTGCCCCCGTAGTTTTTCTTTGCCAAAGTCATGGCCGATATTTTGAATACCCGACGAGCATTGAACAGTCGAATGAAGGCGCTCGCTCAGGAACGGAACCCAGAAATCGCATCCGCGGAATCTCAGAACTGCAGTCGGCGCAAGTGCTAACGGTATACCTGGCTATCTGGCTATTGTATAATAGGCAACACCCACCAACGGTACAGATCGGAACGGAAAGTTCGGGGTTAGAGCCGTCGTACCGTCAGTCGTAGTTGCTCCGCGAATTCCCAATCAGACGGTTTTAAGTGAATCGGTATGGTGCCAAAGTGCAGTCCTATGTGCGAGTGTGAATAGGCAAAGGCAAACAATTAATTGATGACAATTGAAGTGCAGTTGGCGATCGGGAAAGGCAGCATGCAAAGAGTTTCTCACAGGCGAGTGGAAAGTTTTGCGTTCGATCTATTTATTTTAGTTCTGTCGCCAAGTGCCGCCCATATATGTAAATAGCAATTAACGAATTTATGCAATCGTCGTCTTCGGTCAGTTGTATGATTTCATGCACACAGCCATAAATATGTTTATGCGCACGTGTATGAAACTGTGCCCCCTTTTAAAAATAGACCGAGTGAACGCAGGCGGTTTTTCTATTTATTTCCCGTTTCCCAGTGCCTCCCCCCGAACTGGTTTCAATTTAGTTTTTCTGGATCGTGACCAAGACACACGTTCCCCTGGCCTTGGCCAATATAATGGGTCCATGGGGGTTCGGGTTCTAAAGTGGCAAACTGGAACTTCTGGGGAATGCAAATGCGGATGGGCGGGGATAAACATCAATATGAGTGCATCCTGCATGCCAATAAGATATCCCCGTGGGTGGCACAGGGCTTTCGTGTCCTTGTTTTCCATATATTTGCAAGGATGTGGCACCTAAATACTTTAATGATGTGCATTTAAGGAATTAAAGTTCATCAGCACATTTGCATATGCGCAGTTTCTATAAATATGATATGAACAAAACATAAAAGAAAGTTAAACGAAAAGGTTATTAAGATAAAGTATTCAT
Source organism: Drosophila fuyamai (assembly GCA_018153365.1). Taxonomy (NCBI): domain Eukaryota; kingdom Metazoa; phylum Arthropoda; class Insecta; order Diptera; family Drosophilidae; genus Drosophila; species Drosophila fuyamai. The sequence goes on along the minus strand of JAECXW010000116.1, from coordinate 3,548,600 downwards.
TTTAAATGCCTTAATCTTAAATCCAATTGACTCAGCAGTGATTAAAGGTAACAGAAGATAAGGCCAAGCTGTTTTTAATAAAGATATTCTCAAAAGAGATACAAAAATAAAAGTGTACGGATGCAATCAGTTGGGAAGTTAAATTATTTTGCATAAACGAATCTGAGCAGTTATCAGATATTTGATTGTCTTAACAAGAAGTAAAAACTTCAAAATAAAGAACTCTTTACATCAAAACAGTAAGGGAAGAAATCAGCATTAAGTTAAGATAAATTGTTTAAATTCTGATGTATTTATTTAGGTTTAATTTTGACTTTGACGGCAAATATCAACATACTTGTGAATTTCTTAAAAATGAACTAATTGTTAAAAAAAAATATTTTTGTAAGTGCCTTTTGACATTGGAGTGTTGGGACTCTCATTGGAAGTACGCTGTATAATTCAGAGTGTTGTTCAAGTGGTTGGGCAGCAATTACACCTGAGCTGCAGCTACAGTTTTTTGCACTGCGACGAGAGAAAGGAAATGAACCGATCGACAGAGAACCATTATCTCTGGGCAACCAGTTGGATCTGGTATGGGCATGCATATTCGTACGATAATCTTGATTGCATTCGTGGAAGCAATCTCCTTAGAGCAGCGGATCTCATAACGTGTTTTGATTTTCGCTGTTTGTAACTGGTTTCTTGAGGAGACCCCCTCAAATGACATTTGACCGATGCCGAACTTAAATATGTAGCTAGTTATGCCGATTTTTATCGCAGCTCTACTCTATGATTGATGCTTGAGGTTCGGCGTAAACCCGTTTGTCGATACATATCCATTTAATTAACCATTGATTATGCGCATATATGTATGTATATTATTGGCATAAATTAAGGAACAAACAAAAAATTAAACAAAAAAGTTAAGTCACGTTTTTGACTCATTTATAACCGATGCCTATATGCATGTTTGTTTTGAAATTGCTTGAAATTTATTTTATAATTTTTATGCCGGAGACGTCGTTGCCCAAGCTCGTTTGGTTTTATTTTTTCGATTATGTTTATTTGATTTTTTTCGCTTAGTTGTTTTTTATTGAGGGTCAGCGTCGAAAAATCTCTATGTGTGCTTAGTTTTGCACTATTTTTGTATCTGTCTGGCGCGGAGAAAGACTGGCCCAACGTGTTTCGCGATCGAAAGTCTGTTATTCAGCTCGACCATAAAATGTAAATGCGTAGTCTGGGCTGGCGGCCCGGTCTGGGTGTGGATCTGGGGTCTCGGGGTCTGTTGTCTATGGCTATCAGCTGTGGCGACGATTGCCGCTAAACTGCCAAAGGTAAACCTTTGCGCGGCCTTTTGTGGCGACCGTGCAAACCGATTCATACTGGTTCGGAAAAGCTCACTGTCCCCAGAAACCCTCTGATCAATTTGTTTTGTTTTGTCTACGGCTCCGTCTCCGGCCCAGAGAATCCCCCCAGTGGCGATGGAATATTCCCAACACTTATGCTGGTACACCATACACCATACACATATCGCGTTTGTAGACGGGGAGATCGGGACGTGGGCCATGACATCATTTGCATAGCCCATCGCGGGTGACTTCGATCCAATTGCCCAGCATTTCTCGCTGAGTAGGCACTTTCATTCATCGATTTGTTTATGCAACAATTGATTGTTGTGTTTATGTTTGGCCACCCAATTGAATGGCTTTCTTTCGATTGAGTTTTTTTTTGGTGGACTCATTTAAAGGAAGTGTTTTTGGGTGGGTCAAAAAACTGAAGTCGCCAATTTTTTTTTATTGAAATTTGATTGGATGGGCTTGGAGTAAAATTTCCATTCCGAGTTGCACATTAATAAAAATAGGTTAAGTATAATATATCCAAGACGTTTCGTTTCTTTTTACTTAAGTCTAGGTGTGTTAAATTATTGCTTTTCAAGTCATTTTTAATCTTAATAACAGGTTAAAACCTAACGATGTTCTAATTGTACCATCAATTTTCAATGATTTGTGTATTATATTGTGAAGTCAAAATAAATAAGCTACAAATTACACTTTTAATATTTTTTGATAAAATTAAGCCTTTGTTTATGTTTTTATCTGGCACATCAAGGTTTCCTTTTGATTTTATTGTCAATTCAATTCCATGCCCTGCCATCACGTTCTAAGTATAGCATTTCATGATGTTTGCAAAGAATATCGGGTATAACTTGAGCTTTATCTTCCAACTATAAAACTGAGTGAGCTGGAGATATATTGAGAGCTGAAAAAATTTGTTTGGTATTTATGATAGAATTAACGACACTTGTTGCTGGTTGGTGAAGTGGGTTTCTATGCTTTGCTGGAAGGGCCTTCGGTGTTGGGGAAATGGAATTTCATTATTTTATGAATAAATTCTGCTGACGCCATTTGACAAGCATACACCGCATTGCCCCACGGTTGATTGTACGAGTCGCGAATGCGAATAAAAGCGAAAAAGTTCTCGAGCTGAGCCCGTGCTCATAATTGGTTACAACTGACACAAACTAGTCCGGATCGGATGGCCAACTCGACGACTCAAAAAATGAGTCGAACGTGGAGAGAGTAGCTTTATCAGCGGGGAGAACCCGCTCGCGCAGGCAAGTCCTCTTATCAATCGGATCTGCGGGGCTTTTCTCTTACCCCTTTTTGTGATGGACACGCTTTTGGAACTTTCGGACAAAGTGTTCCGGTTTGTGGCTGTAACAAAAGTTATATTCCATCTGGCCTTCAGCCAAGTAGTTCAAATGTCGCTCGCATTACTCAGACCCGTCCAGTTTACTTTAACTTTAATCCGATTTTGCGACGTAGTTCTGGAATATAAAGATACCATGCAAAGAAACGCTCCCCTACTTCATGTAGTTTTTTTTCACAATTATCGTCCCGCATTCAAGTAAATCCCATCTGGCAATCTTCCCCTAATTGTTAACCCATTAAACACTTCGTTATGGAGGCGTTTGTCACTGGCACTTGTGTTTCCAAGCGCTCTAATTGATGCCAACAGTTTTGTGTATCTATTTATGTCGATATTCATGGAATAATAATGCCCGTTTGTCCGGCAAACAAAAGAAAATTGTGTCATAAAAGCCTAATCAGCGACAAACAAAAGCAAACATCCGAATCAATTGAAGGTTCACAGAAGAGAAATTCGATATATCGAGGATAGGGTTTTTAAACTAAAGTAGATAAACTTAAACCCAATAAAAAAAATTGGAAACTGTCGAACCATATTTAGAAATGTTTAGAAATCATTATAGACAAAAATCATTTCAATTTAAAATTTGAAGAGATAAATTTTGTTACTTGCAATATCACACAATCGATCCTCATGTTTCTTTGTGAAAAGTATGCGAGTGAAAGGGATGAAGTGCATTCTTAATTTGAATAGAGAGAGAGGGCAATAGCGAGGTAGAAAGAAAGGGGTGGAACCAAGAATATGCTTCCCATTTCAGTTGCAGCTTACAGCTGGCAGCGGAACTTTGCTGGCACGCGAAAGCATTTAAAACCGACAACATTCGGTAAACTTAAAGTCAAAGCGAATCCAATTGCCACGCGAGAAGCAGCAGAAGATAGCGAGTGAGAGGCCAACAGCTGATCGCTGAGTGAGGGAGAGAGTGAGAGGAAAAGTCGCTCCCCACTGTTGTTTCTGTTTTCTCCAGGATCAGCAGGAGAAGTAGAAGATCGTCCCGCCGCGAAATGTAAAATTCATAACAAATTGACTAATTAGTAAGTTCAATCCATGATGGTTATTATTATAAAATCCGTTTTCGAAACATTTCGCAAGTGTATGTGAAAAAATCAGACGCAATAACAGTTTATAGCTCGAGGGAATTTAAAGTTTTACGTGCTAAAAAAATCGCTAAAATAAAACCACCAAATTCGAACGGTCCAAGGACCCAAACTAAAGGAAATAAATAGTGAAAATTAAAAATATATACAGAAATGGTTTGATGATATTTTAGATTTTTGTTTTCACACATGATCCTAAAAATCAGTGAACGCTCGATACAGTGAGTTAATAAAAACTTTGCTTAATGAATATAACTACTTCAAAACCAAAAATGTTTACCTTTTCGTTCGTAATATTATGATTGTTCTGTAAAAGTGTAACAGTTAAAGGTATACTACACATAAATAGCAATAACAAAATTACTCTTTAATTCAGAATTGAGACGAATATACATCTGTAGAAATTTATAAAGAAAGCGATCAGAATATATTTTTTAAACAAGCTAAGATGCCAGACACCAAATTCTCCTTTGTTTGCTTTGTTATGAAGCGACTAAAAAAACATTTAAAGGCAAATAAACGCTAAGTCAAATTCCTTTTAGGCTAACACCTTTGCATAAGCATAATCTAGGTGCTGTAAATATTAGGCTAACCAATTAATACAGTCCCGAAGATGATGGTCGTAATTCGCGCCCCTGATGTGTTAGCGCCTTTGATTTGATATTCGCTTTTTTACGCCTTTTTTTAATTTGTTTTTCAAGTAGGTGCTAAAGTTAGACAGAGTGTGTAAGAGGATTTGCCGAGCAGCATATAAATGCAGCTTAGTCAGTGAAATTCCCCGACTGAATTCCGGATAACAGGGCGTATGCGCGATGACTAATGGTATCTATGAAATTTAATCGAGAGTTCGGGTGCTTTGAAAAGGGCCAATGGAGCCCTGTACTTTCTTTGTTCCTTTGTTGACAGCCGCCGCACAAAGAAAAGCGCAATGAAAATGCAAATATTGGCAAGAGTCATGTATATTTTCCGACTCTTGTGAAAGATCATCCATCTGGCAAGTACAGTTGGCCAAGATCGCGAGAGCGGCCAGCACGTGTTCGCCTTTTTTTGGAGTAGGGGGAAAGTGCGATAAGATCGAGCTCGTATTTGGCTTATGGCATTGACTTTTTCGGCTACACACCTCGATTTTATGGCAACTAACTTGTTAGCACATGGAAGTCGGCTACTTGAGTGCTACAACGTCTGAAATTGGTCATTATCTAATCGCCGGCTGGTGGGCTGTATGCCTTATACTCGCCTTACCCACTTGATTGGGTTTTAATTGCATTAGAGCATTAGCCATGAGCTTTGATTTCTGATTAGTGTTGCCAACAAATTGATATTTATTTATGGCTTACTGCTCATTGTACTTAGGCTTCCAATGCGCCTTAAGTGTGTAATAAATTGTCGTCTACTAATTACCGGAGAATATTGATTGATTACATTATGCTTTCTACTAATTGGTTAAATCTTTCTTAGTGAGTTGTAGGAGCGAAGTTCAAGTGTTCATTTGCTATCATATCTTGTCACTTAAAGTGTGCAAGCATTGTTTTCATTGTTTTTGACCTTGTTTTCCTGCATTTTAAACTTTAATCTCTGTTAAAATATGTATTCTAAATATATGTCCCTCATAAAAGCTTAAAAAACGACAACAGGACAGTATCTTTGCGGTTATGACTCCGCTTAAAACCTCAAAACAAAAAAAATAAAACAGGCCCAGCAGAAAGAAAGCGACCCAAAAAAAAAGTACAATCAATATATATTACAAAATCGCAGCCATGCTATGATTGTGATGAATAATTAGCAGAATAATCGTAATGAAGTGAATCAGCCAAGAATTTCCCCCTCTATATAATATTATGAGCACTAAAGTTGCTCAACGCGACTACTGCGAATAGATAAACTCTACGAAACCAATAGGGAACATTTATTTATAGGGCAAGCAAATCAAAATTTACGGAGGGGGAGTTTGTCTTCAGAATTAGCAAGGCAATTTCCTTTGCATGCGCTACAATCCGATCACAAGGGTGGAGTATGGGGATGTAAATCAAATGAAATCGTATCGAATCCAATCAAGTATACGCCGTGTGGTCGCTCGTAAAAGACCAAAAATCGCCAATCTCGAGCTTGGCCTGGCTATTTATTTGTTTTTCACAGGTTTTGAATTTAATTATGACCTGTTTCTGGTTGTAGCACCCTCAACCCCCCCACTGTCGCGCCTGTTGAATTTGATTTGCCGCTGCCGACGACGTCGCTTCGCGAACAGCTGTTTGGCGTTTTTAATAAACAATCGTCGGCATTTGGCAGCTCAGTTTGTGAGGAGCGTTCGGCGGAAACACATCGCACCCATCGCTCTGGCCAGCCAGCTCGTCCCAAACGGGCCTATACGGTTCCGCCAAGCGCACTAACAAAGCCAAAAAATATTTTACAAACATTTATTTAAATCAAGTCAAGCGTGCGCATTACTTTTCGTGATTATCCAAACAGACAAACATTCAACTCCGCTTCTAAATCGGTCTGTGAAAACATTCCCATTTTTTATTGGCCGCGGCGTGTGCGTTCTGTGACAGAGCCATTGAACTTTGAAATACAGAAAATATTTGGAAATACATAAACAATAACATACTTATATCCCTATACTAATTGCTGTCGGGAAATTTTGTTTGCGGTGCGTCGCAGAAAAACTCTTGTTTCTACGCTGCAAGAATTGTTTAAATTTATACTTTTGTTTCGACTGATTTGCTTTGTCGGTTGGTTCGTAAACAAATTTGTGGTCTGAATTTTCATTTTCCACAACGATTAGCGCAAGAGGTAAATAAAATGTATGATTTAATAATTGAATTCTAAAAGTGAACTAAATAACAGACTCAAATGTGATTACTTGTAAAGCAATTTGGCTCAGCCTTCAAATGTTTCAACATCGAAAGATTTTGTGAATAATGTGTAATCAGAAGGGACCTTGGATCCGTTTTACACAAAAAAAAAACTTACAAAAAGTGGTTCTTGAAGTGGAAAATCAAAGTAAAAACCAGTTGCAATCAGCCGAAATATGCATGAAGCGCTCCAAAAAATATTCACTTATTTCGCCAAGATGTGAATTATTATTACTCAGAGCAGGCACGCTAAAGTCGTGTGTAGCACTCCATTAAAGTGCGAGCAAAAACTATTCAGAGAAATCCAGCCGAGCGGTTCGAGGTCTAGCCTATATCGTCAACTGCACGTGCTCGGACCCCTATTGAAAGTCGATTCTCGTACTTGACAACAGTCTCCGAGTGGAATTATGGCCCTGGTATTAGTCAGACCTGCCTCTAACATTTTTTCGGGGTTTTATCTAAACGGACGCCTATATAAATATTTTGCCAGTGATAAGCCCATGTAACTGGCTGTGCAGCCCGCTTTGGCGACCTTAATTTCAGCTCGTTCAACACGCCGAACGATGTTTGGCCAAAGTCTGATCGCAGTTATCTTCGGTCTCCGAATTAGCCTACGGTAGTCTACAGCTTATCTGGGTTGGCGAATCATGTTTAATATGGTTAGGTCCGAGTGGAAATGTTGTTTTCTAATTGATTTTCGCGCTAAATACCCGCCCAACGTGCTAAACGAATCTATTTATTTGCTTATTACAATTATTTTAAGCGAATTAGCAGGGAAAGCAAACAGGGAATTGATGACAGAACGTGTGGCAGACACAACAAGTTCAATAATAAAATTAGAGCCATAAAAAGTTCTTAGTCGGAAATTGATAAGAATTTTAAATGTTCTTCTGTGAACTTTTGTCGTCCACGTTTTTTAAAATGTCGATTTAAAGCGAGTATTTAGAGTCATTTTGTATTTGAAATTTTTTGATAAATATTTAAAAGAATTATATATTCTATTATACATTATATATTATTATATATTAAAAACTTTATCCGTTCAATTATACACAATAAACAATCTCAAAAAACTTTTTCATATTTTCTCGAAAACAAAGTTTAAACAGGCCAAAAAAATGGTTTATCTCCCAATCAAATGTAGTGTGTTTTTTATATAATTTTTTATTAAATTTCTTTGTTGTCGGTTTATTTATATGGTATATGGTGAAAAACATAATAATCTTATCTAGATGCAGAGTGTGTATCTCTCTGAAACGTTCATTGACCCATATTAATGACCTAAAAACGCTCTTCATTTCAGACAAAGCCAAAGCAACAAATGTGACAACTAACAATAAATTGTGATACAACATATGTGAACTCCGCTGGAAGTTGGGCTTGTCTCCTCTCCCCCAAAAGAATCAGCGTTTGAAGTAACAAGTCACAACCATCTATAGTACAAACACAATACCCAAAAAGAACTCAACTCACTTAGCTTCAATCAAACTCATTTCAATATGGATTTCGATCAGATTCTGGCCAAATGTGGCGACTTCAATCGCTACCAGTTCATGATACTCGCCCTCTTTGGGTTTATTAATATCATCGTATCGATGGTGAGTAACTAAATGTTATATCACTAGATAAGGTTATAAAGTTTTGCTTGATTCATTTGCAGCATTACTTTACACAAACAGTCATTAGTTTTGTGCCAGATCATTGGTGTTATCATGATAAGCTAGTGAATATGACCTACAAGGAGATCGGAGAGATTTATGCTCAGTTCGAGAAACCCTCGTGCACCCGATTGGAGGACATCAATGGACACAATGTCACCGTCAGCAGCAAGCCGTGCGAGAAGTGGATCTACAATTATGATTTTGGCTACAGAAGCATGAACACAGAGGTAAGTCTGGTTTTGAATCTTAAAAGCTGGGATAATACGTTTCTAATTGTCGTTAATTAAACTTGATTTAGCTGAACTGGGTCTGCGACTCCGCGTACAAGGCACGCATTGGCCAGTCCCTGTTCTTCATTGGCTCCGTGGTGGGCACTCTTTTCTACGGCCTGCTCTCCGATAAGATTGGCCGTGTTCCCGCCCTAATCTTGTCCAATTTCTGCGGCTTTGCCGGTGATTTCTCCACCATATTTACCAAGAGCGTGGCCACTTTCACACTCTGCCGTTTCATTTCCGGCCTGGCAGCCGACACAAACTTCTATCTAATGTACATTATAGGTAAGTAAACCGGCAGAAGGGTAAATAAGATATTTGGGATTATTAGGTCAGATCGCTATTTGCAACTATTTATTTTTAAGTAATATTTAACAAGTGCCTTTAATTCAAATGTTTAACAAAAATGGTTACTATTTGGTTGTTTAATTTGCATATGAATCTGGTAAAATCTGATGAAAGCAAATGCAAATTGATCGTGCAAAATGGTTGGTTTGCATACAACTAAACAAATTTTGCAGAATATTAATATTGGAAAATTGTTTAAAAATAACTAAGGCCAACATAAAGTTAGTTTTGCATCAATAAAAAAGAAGTGATTAATTTTAAAAGCTTTTTTCTTAACCTCGCAGCCGTTTGCCGTTATTTATTTTTAAGTAATATTTAACAAGTGCCTTTTAATTAAATGTTTTAAAAAAGTTGCTACTATTTGCCTTCAAAATTAGCATATTAGCTTAGTGTGAAAACAAATGCAAATTAATCGTGCGCAATGGTTGATTTGATATTCGAAATTGGTTGAATTATTTAACTCGCAAATATATACAAAATTTATTATGATTTCAAAAATAACTATGAAAACGTATTTATCATAGGTGTAAAATTAAAATTATGAATAATTTCAAAATGGGCTTATCAGTAATTTGGCTTGATTTTATTTGATTGATTTATATTTCTCCCGAACAGTGCTCGAATATATTCGGCCCAGCATGAGAACCCTGGGACTCAACATGGCAGTGGGCCTGTTCTACTGCATGGGTCTGGTGTTCACTCCCTGGCTGGCAGTCCTGGTGGGACACTGGCAGATCTACCTGGCCTGCACCTCGCTGCCCATCCTGCTGGTAGTGCTGTATTACTTCGTGGTGCAGGAGAGCGCCCAGTGGCTGGTCACGCGGAATGACATCGACGGGGCCATCGTGAGGCTGAAGCGGGTGGCCAAGTTCAATGGCTGCCGGGTCACCCAGGCGGACTTCGACGAGTTCCGGCGCCACTGCCAGATGACCCGCGAAATGCAGGGCGGCGATGACAAGAAACAGGCCACGCTGCTGGACATGTTCAAAACGCCACGCATGCGCAAGAACACACTCATTCTCTTCTTTAAGAGGTGAGTTTGCTAATTGTTTACCTTCTTATTTTGGGCAATACTCAATAATGGTTATATACATACATGTTATTTAGAAACCTTCAATTAATCAGAGCTAACAATTTAGCAGTCTTGGAAAATCTCTTACTTCGATTGATTTAAATTTTGTTTATTTCGATTCATTTTATTTTTTCCATTAGTCATATTTATATATATTTGTTAATGCTTATATAATTGTGATTAATAGTTAATATAATTATTTTTGTTATCTTTCTTAATCACAGCATGGTCATCACCCTGTGCTACGATGCCGTCTCCCGAAACGTGGAGGGCATGGGCATCTCCCCATTCATCATGTTCTCACTGAGTGCCTTGGCAGTGCTGCCCTCGAGTATCCTGTTGGTCCTGCTGCAGGACCGCATTGGACGCAAAGGCATGGCCTCGGGATCCTTGCTGGTTGGTGGACTCTTCACAGCCGCCGCCGGAATCGCAATTGCATACCAGCAGCACAGCCAGAATGCCATTTTGCTGGCCTGTCTGACGATTGCCGCCCGTTTCGGCGTGGCCATCTCCTACGAGTCGGGATCTCAGTACGCCACCGAGCTAATCCCCACCTGCGTGAGGGGTCAGGGTGTGGCTGCCGTCCATGTGGCCGGATTCGCGGCCTCCTTCCTGGCGCCCTACATCCTCTGGCTGGGCACCTTCTTCAAGGCGGCGCCCTCGATCATCCTGGGCGTTCTGTTCTTCGCCGGCTCATTTGTCTGCCTACTGCTGCCAGAGACGCTAAACAGGTTAGTAAATACAGACGATTATTTATTACAAATTACATATCTTAAAAAATAAGTCCCAATGTACCTGGATAATCCTTAGTTATACTTATTTCCATCTTTTGTAAGTAGGAATAAAAACAAAGTAATTTAATGGACTTTAATACCTATTCCCAATTTTATTAAGATTGATTAGTATTCATTGATGATTGTGAAATCTATCGTTATATTTTGCATGATCATTTTTGATCATTAATCAAGATTTGTAGCTATGTGTAAAATCTGCTTTCATAAATATACTTTCTAATCAGGAGATATTTGTCATTAATTTCACGATATCTAAAATACAAAAGATTAAGTTATAGTTTTCATATGAGTTGAGGGAAATGAATAATTTATTGTTTTGTCATAGCTTTTGTTGACATTTTGGTTCAATGCTCTCTAGTAATTAGATGATAAAGCCATTTCGTCATAAAAATAATAATTCGTTCATTGACTTTTGAGCAGGGTAGTTTCAATTATACAAATAGTTATTTTCTTTTTTCTGTAAAGTGAATGCTACAAGGCTGAGAAGAAGTTATATGCAAAGGTCGAATTGATATCAAATTTTGACGTGATATTGACATAGTTAAATGATCGATTTTTCTTAATTTATTTATATTCTGTCTTATCTTGCAGGAGTCTGCCCACGACCATCGAGGAGGGTGAGGTGTTTGGAAAGGGCGAGCGTATGTTCGACTTCCCGTGCCTGCACAACAAGCACGATGACGAGGAATCCGACTCCGAGATGGAGAAGTACAAGCGCAAGCACTCGCTGATCGACGCCAAGCAGATGCAGATGGAGTCCTTCTCGAATGGAAAGCGCAAGCAGTCCTTGATCGACGCCGATCGCGAGGAGCAGGCCCTGAAGGACGCCAAGCACTGAGGGGCGACGTCCCGCCCTCAGTAGTTCGTAGTTTAGCTAACCAATTTTCGCCTAGACCTTAAGACCCCCGGCTCCTGATCCAGATCCGAATCCAGACTTAGATCCCGATCCAGGCCCCAGACCAACTAGATTCGATGGCCATGTGGGTGCCTACAAAATGTGTGCTCAGTATGCGGAAGCCTTTTCTTATTTGTATAGCGTGTACCCTTTTAAATTTATATATATTTGTATACCTACTCTAGCTGGTAATGAACTAGGGCGTAGCTGTACATTTAATTTGATCGAAAATTACTTTTTTTCCAAAACGTTGATTGTGTATAGGAACGGAAACGTATAGTTAACACTTAAGCGGCACAAAATCACTTAACTGAAACCAATTGAATACTTATTGTAAGAGTTTTTCATAACTACGTGTACATAAGTGCGAAACTACTTAGGCCAGTAACTGATTGTTCTATTTTGGATTTTGATCTTTAAGCAAATGAGAACCATTAAGCAAACTGAATAATTACTGATAATTATTTAAAGTTAGAAAACAAAATATGAAATATACAAATCAAAATCAATTTTATTCAAACGTTGTTAACTTTTTTCTGGCGGCTGCGTTTATCGAAATATATTTAAATTCTTATATACAACTGCCTTGTTCTTTGAATCGACAAATATTAATATTAATAACGATAAACTCTTGGAATTTTCCAAGGTTTTTGAAATGTTAAGTATTATACATTTATAATTGATAACATGTATTCGGACTCTAATGACAGACGTACACATTTATTTTTCTATATGTGACAAAATTAAAATTTAAATAAGTAAAATAATCCTTTTAACGAGTGTTTTTGGAACCACTTTAGGTATGAAGGACAGGATATTTCTTCATGATTTAAAAAAAGCTACAATTATAGGTTTTCAAATATCAATTTATTGTGAAAGAAAATAAGTAAATCATATATTTATACCAGTTCTGTTTTGGATATATAGGGTAAGATAAATGAGTTCTACACAACGGTTTTGGTTTAATTACTATGCGTCCTTCACATGAGTAATAACTATCAGACCATTCGGTTACAGGAGTCAACTTGTCGTTGGCTCCATCATCAGGTTAAGTGGCTAGGCGAGTAGGCTAAAAAGTATTCAGTTTTCAGGTGCACAACTCTCTAGGGTTCAGACTTAAGGTCCTCATGCTTGGTCAGACTTTCGCGGCGTTTGTGGAAGCATGGGAAGTAGAGGCAGCTCTCGTTCATGGCAAAGCGTTCGCCATCGGCCAGGGTTTCGGGCAGTTTCCTAAAATTAAAATGCAATTAAGTAACTTGACACAGAACGATAAAAACATATCACTTACTTGTGCAGAGTTTCTGGAAGAGTTAGGCACAGAAGAGCGCCCAGGAACATCAGAACGCTAATGAAGATTGAGGGTAGTGGCTTGTAGTACTGTGCCAAGTATATCACATAGAAGGCCAGCGAGCTGGAGGCCAATCCCACCACATGGATGTTGGACACCGCCTGGCCCCGCACACTGGTGGGAATGATCTCAGCCGCATATTGGATCTCCGCATCGTAGGAGACAGTGGTGCCAAAGCGGCCCAGACCCACCATCAAGGCCAGCAGGATGGCATTCTCCTTGGGATCCAGGACGGCGATCAAGAATCCCGTGGCGGCGGTGATAATGGCACCCACTATCAGAGCTCCACAGGCCATGCCTTTGCGACCGATCTTGTTCTGCAGCAGCAGAATGATGAATCCCGCTGGTAGATAAACACTGGAGGTCAGTGAGAACAGCATAAAGGGCGAGGAGCCCAAGCCTTCCATGTTCCTGTTGATCACGTCGTAGGACAGTGTGATGATGACCCTGAGAAAAACCAAAGGCTTAGTCCTTTTCCGACTTGAAAAATAACCTATAAATAGACTTACGATTTAACCAGAAGAGTGGTGGTGAAGCGACGAAGTCTGGGAGTCTTAAACATCCCCAGGAACGTGTCCATCTGCTTGTTCATCTTGCTCTCCTCGTTCATCTTCTCGCGATAGTGCTTTACGAACTCGTCGAACACGGAGTCCTCCACCTGGCGCCCATTGAACTTGGCCACTCGTTTGAGGCAGGCCACCGCCTCATCGTACTTCTTCTTCGTCAGCAGCCACTGGGCACTTTCGCAGATCAGCAGCGGATAGATGAGCACACCCAGAGCTGGCAGAGATGCCATCCAGAGGTAGCGACGCCAGTTGCCAATCCACATGGCGATCCAGGGCGAGGTCATCAGTCCGAAGCAGTAGAATACAGCCAGGATGATGTTGAGGCCGAAGGTTCGGCGCTTGGGACTCAAGTACTCGAAGACTTTGGAAGGAGAGATTTAATCAATAAACACCTTTATCTGTAATAGCAGTAGTAACATCTTACCCAAGATGTACATAAGATAGTACATGGTATCCGTGGATAATCCCGACACGAATCTTGAGAAGGCAAACCAGGGCAGGGTGTGCACGAAGGAGGTGATGAAGTCACCAGTCGCTCCGGATATACTCGCCATCAGCATGGCTGGCAGTCTGCCAATGCGATCCGATAGGGATCCGAAAGTAATGGTCCCCACCACCGAGCCCAGGAAGAAGAAGGACTGACCCACCGCCGGCTGGTGCGACTTGTCGCAGACCCACTTTAGCTCCGTGGTCAGGCTCTCGTAGCCGTTCTCCCGCTCGAAGATCCAGTCCTGGCAGGTCGCCACCTCCGAGGCCACGCCGGTGCCATTGACCACCTCCGAGAGAAGGGTGCAGGAGGAGTGCGATACATTGGAGTAAATGGAGCGCAGTTCCGCAGCACTCAGGCCCATCAAGTCGTCATGGGAACACCTAAAATCAAACAAACAGAATTATATTTAAATATATGAATATATTTTTATTTAAAATCGAGACAGTATTGGAAAAATGAAAGAATAAGCTTTGCCACTAAAATTGTTTAATTATTTTAGTTATGGTTGTTATTAGGGTTACATTACGGTTCCTATATTCTGGCGCCTTTCAAATACACGATACAAAATATAAAATTATCTTCTTAAAAATATAACCGAATAATATTTTTGGAGATATATATCATTTGGTTCACTAACAAAGACATTTTGTTTAAATTGTCCGCACTTCAACACAAATACTTACCAATGCTCTGGTGTAAAAGTAATGAGAGTCTGTGAGAAATAGTGCAATGAGCTAAGTATATTTGTGTAGCCATAGAGAATCAGTAAGACGAACTGAAACCGGCCGAAGTTTCCACACTTCTCAAGCACACGATCGAAATCCATTCTAATCTCGAAGGAACTTCACTTGGGCGATATTATCTCCGATTCTGACTAAAACACTTTGTTTTTGTGAGGACGAGCTGAGACTTTCAAGCGAAGAGTCAACTACATTCTGCCTGTGCGCGGAGTATTTTGACGCTTGGCGTGCTTCGCCGACTGCCTTATATAGTATAAAGATATAGGCGTTGTCCCTGATTAGGACGGGTAATTAGTAACAGAGATTGGCCTAGGCAATCTTTCCCGCTTCTTTTGGGGTGTGTGCCGATGATAAAAGGCTGAGATCAAGCAAACATTCTGTCGAAAAAGTGAACGACCACTCTACACAGTTGCTGTTTGCTAGCCTCGCATAAAATACAAATTTACGAAGAAGCAACACAAAGTCTAAAAAATGTTATGTTTTGAACTTAGTAGGTGATGACCTTGATTCCTAGATACCTTTGATACTATGACTTTGATAAAATGCGTCTTTCACCGCTTATCAGGCATTTAACTTGGTCAAGTTACGGACTTTCTTGAAAATTTCGGCTGTTGCCGCTTGTTGACTTTGCCTTAGATTTATAACCACTATAAGCCAGTGCCGTGCTGTAAGTCACGCCTGAAATGGAATCTGTTTAAGGAGGGATTAACCGGATACGCGGTTTCATTGTTTGTCGCCTGACACTTTAATGGGTTCCCGTTTAGAGATATAGATTATATATAGTATAGATTACAGGTCTGCCCCTCGTAGGCGCCAAACGAAGCCTCTCAAAAATGCAATAATATCTCGCGTATCTTGGCGGGTACTAAAAGTTCCGGAACCATTGGCGTGGTCCATATAATACACGCTCTAGACAGGCGCTACTGAAGTTTGAACAAGCCAATTAAGAGTCCGTAAGAGGGCACTAAATGGGTGTCTGAGCCTGGGATTACAAATAAATACATTTTGGATGTAATAGCGTAATTTTTACTGCCGACCATAAAAATGATGAGACCAGTAAACATCTTGGTATCATTTTGTATTTATTTGTTTCTTTTATTGTATATTTTGTACATTTATTATAACTACAAGGTATTTTCGTTGGCTGACTCTAGGTGAGAATCGGATTTATTCGATGGAACTCTTTTCGAAAAGCAGGGAAAGAAATACCATTTCTCGCCCTTGGCAAATACCTCGCCCTCCGCCAGAGTCTGTGGGAGTTGCCTATAGGATAATAAATATATATATATTTCCAGAATCAGGGAAATTATTAAGAGGAACTCACTTGTGCAAAGTCTCGGGAAGAGTCAGGCACAAACATCCGCCGATAATGAGCAGGAAACTTATCAGAAGAGATGGCAGCGGCTTGTAGAATGTGCCCAAGTAGATTATGTAGGAGCTGAAGAAGGCGAAGGCGTTGCCCACCACATGGATGTTGGCCACTCCTCGTCCTCGCACACTGGTCGGAATGATCTCCGCCGCGTACTGGGCCTCCGCATCGTAGGCTACCACCGCTCCGTACCTGGCCAAGCACACCATGAAGCCCAGGAGTACGGAGTAGTTCGCCGGATCAAGGATGCCCACCATGTACCCGGTGGCCGCAGTGATGATGGCACCCACAAAGAGCGAGGCGCAGGCCATACCCTTTCGACCGATTTTGTTCTGGAACAGGATAATAGTAAGGCCACTGAGCAAGACAATTGATGACGAGTAGGAGAATAGCTTGAAGGGTGATATGCCCACGCCCTCTACATTACGACTCAGGATGTCGAATGCAATGGTGATGATCATTCTGGGGAAGAGTGGAGGGGAGTTAATAAATTTAATTGTATCTATATCTCAATTCAACTCACGATTTAATCAACAGAATAATAGTGAATTTTCTCAGTCTTGGTGTCCTCAGCATGCCCATAAAAGTGTCTGAGGATGTCGTTTGCGAACTGTTCAACTTTTCGCGATAGTGCTTGATGAACTCATCGAAAACAGAGTCTTCAACCTTCCGCCCATTGAACTTGGCGATACTCCGTAGATTGCTAACTGCCTTGTCGAATTTCCCTTTGGTCAGCAGCCATTCGACGCTCTCATGAAGGCAATATGGATAAACTAACACTCCCAGGGCTGGAAGTGATGCCACCCATAGGTAACTGCGCCAGTTGCCCAACCAAATGGCAATCCAAGGCGAGCTCATGAGACCTATAGTGTAGAAAACGCCTAAAATGATGTTGAGGCCGAAGGTGCGGTGCTGCGGGCTCAAGTACTCGAAGACTGAAAGAAAATGCATTAATATGTAGTCTTCCAAGGTGCGGATTCAGTTAACATACCCAAAATGTACATCAGGACATACTGTGTGTCCATGGAGAGACCGGAAACGAAGCGCGTGAAGGAGAACCAAGGCAGACTGCTCACAAAGGAGGTGAAAAAGTCCCCGGAGGCTCCTGTCAAAGTGGTCAATACGCAGGCAGGCAGTCGTCCTATGCGATCGGCCAAATAACCGAAGAAAATACTGCCCAGGGCGGATCCGATGAAGAAAAAGGACTGACCCACCGCCAGTTTGTAGGCATCGTCGCAAACCCACTTCAGCTGTGATCAATATTTCGAATGGGAGTGTTCGGTCACAAAATACGCTTTCTACTTTTGGGCTGAGGAAACTTACTTCGGTGGTAATGCTCTCGTAGTTGCTATCCCTTTCGAAATCCCAGGAGGAGCACTTGGAAACTCGATGTGAAGTCAGGACAGCATCGAACTGAATGACATTGCAGGTCTGTAGCAAGGTTAAATTCTGCTGGTAATCTTCCACGGGTGGAGAACACCTAGAATAGAAAAAATGTCACAAAATAAATTAATTGTTCTGTATTTAATTTTCTATAACATTTGTTTACCCATTACTTTTTAGTTTTAAGTTTGATCGTAAATACTAAATTGTTTTATTCTACTTAATTAGCTTTATAAATAATAAGCACTTGAGTATGTAATAACTTTTTTTATTAATATCCATTATCATAATATATGGGAGATTCCCGCTTACCTGTGCGATGGTGTAAAACCAATGATAGTCTGCGAAAAGTAGTGTAGTGAGGACACTATATTTGTGTAACCATAGAGACCTAGTAGAAGGATTTGATATGGGCCAAAGTTGCCACACTTCTCCAGGACACGCTGAAGATCCATTTCGCCACATGAATCTGCTCCGATCGCAACCCAGCAACTGATGCCAACGAAGGGGCCGAGCAGCTGGTATATACTCGATTCTTGGGGCCGACTATATCATGTTAATACACTGCAAACATAGAATATCTCTTGATAGTTTTATCTCACTCTGGGCAGAGGAAGAAATAACCATTTCCGACTTCTGTTTGGCTTGCGGAGAGATTCGTCCAGGTCCGATGGGCTGTTTATTAATGTGACGCCCGCACAGCATAAGTAAGCCCTGCCTTATTGTGAGGGTGGATTTTATGGAACTGTCTGGCAAAT
Organism: Drosophila fuyamai; assembly: GCA_018153365.1. NCBI lineage: Eukaryota > Metazoa > Arthropoda > Insecta > Diptera > Drosophilidae > Drosophila > Drosophila fuyamai. The sequence continues at coordinate 3,530,267 of JAECXW010000116.1, read as the reverse complement.
AGGAAAGTGTAAAGCTTTCCAAACAATGGCGCGTTCGTTTTACAAAGATGTTTTGTTCTAGGCATTCACTTAGAATCTTAGGCATTATTATCTCGTTTTAATAGTACCTAAACTTGTAATTGCATATTACACAATTAAACATAAAAGCAAATAATTTGATGCGAATTTTTTAAAATTTACTGTATGTTTCAAAAATAAACTTTATGTTCGATGCTCTGAACCAAAATTAGACCACGAAAATTGTATTGCACTTCAATGTTTTAAGAAGATGGGTAAATAAAACTTTGTGTAAGAGTACCTAATTTCTCATACATTCAATTACTTAACACTTATGCGGAAAATTAGCATGGGATGATTACACAGACCTCACTTCTTGAAATGCGATCACTGTATGATGAAATCGGGTACATTAAGTACTAGCCGAAATCATAAAAACAGTAATTAAAGTCTTAGAAACGTTTGTCTACTGCCACCCATAAACTTTAAGAGACAAGTAAATATGTCTTGGTATTATTTTTATTTATTTATATTATTTATTATAACTACTTTGTAATTTTATTACCAAACTCCAACTGAGGATCAGATTTATTCGACTGCATTCTGCGCGAAAAGCAAGGAAAGAAATACCATTTCTCGCCCTTAGCAAATACCTCGCCCTCTTCCAGAGTTTGTGGAAGTTGCCTATAGGATAAGAAATATATATAATTACAAAATCAAGCAAATTATTACGAGGAGCTCACTTGTGTAAAGTCTCGGGAAGAGTCAGGCACAAACATCCGCCGATAATGAGCAGGAAACTTATCAGAAGAGATGGCAGCGGCTTGTAGAATGTGCCCAAGTAGATTATGTAGGAGCTGAAGAAGGCGAAGGCGTTGCCCACCACATGGATGTTGGCCACTCCTCGTCCTCGCACACTGGTCGGAATGATCTCCGCCGCGTACTGGGCCTCCGCATCGTAGGCCACCACTGCTCCGTACCTGGCCAAGCACACCATGAAGCCCAGGAGTACGGAGTAGTTTGCCGGGTCAAGGATGCCCACCATGTACCCGGTGGCCGCAGTGATAATGGCACCCACAAAGAGCGAGGCGCAGGCCATACCCTTTCGCCCGATTTTGTTCTGGAACAGAATAATAGTGAGGCCACCGGGCAGTACAACGAATCCCGAGTAGGAAAAGAGCTTGAAGGGTGATATGCCCACGCCCTCAACGTTTCGACTCAGGATGTCGAATGCAATGGTGATGATCATTCTGGGGAAGATTTTAGAGAATTTAATAAATTGAAATTTATATATTTCCCATTTTAACTCACGATTTAATCAAAAGAATAATAGTGAATTTTCTCAGTCTTGGAGTCCTCAGCATGCCCAAAAAGGTGTCTGATGACTTCTTTTGCGAGCTGTTCAACTTTTCCCGATAGTGCTTGATGAACTCATCGAAAACAGAGTCCTCAACCTTCTGCCCATTGAACTTGGCGATGCTCCGTAGATTGCTGACTGCCTTGTCGAATTTTCCCTTGGTTAGCAACCACTCAATGCTTTCGTGAAGACAAAATGGATAAACTAACACTCCTAGGGCTGGAAGAGATGACACCCATAAATAAGTGCGCCAGTTGCCCAACCAAATGGCAATCCAAGGCGAGATCATGAGACCTGTACTGTAGAAAACTCCCAAAATGATGTTGAGGCCGAAGGTGCGGTGCTGCGGGCTCAAGTACTCGAAGACTGAAAGAAAATGCATTAATATGTAGTCTTCCAAGGTGCGGATTCAGTTAACATACCCAAAATATACATCAGGACATACTGGGTGTCCATAGAGAGACCGGAAATAAAGCGCGTGAAGGAGAACCAAGGAAGACTGCTCACGAAGGAGGTGAAAAAGTCACCGGAGGCTCCTGTCAAAGTGGTCAATACGCAGGCAGGCAGTCGTCCTATGCGATCGGCCAAATACCCGAAGAAAACACTGCCCAGGGCGGATCCGATGAAGAAGAAGGACTGACCCACTGCCAGTTTGTAGGCATCGTCGCAAACCCACTTCAACTATTCCCAATATTTCGAACAGGAGTGTTTAGTCACAATGCGCTTTCTACTTTTGGGATGAAACTTACCTCGGTGGTAATGCTTTCGTAGTTGCTATCCCTTTCAAAATCCCAGGAGGAGCACTTGTAATCTCTATGTGAAGTCAGGTCAGCATCGAACTGAATAACATTGCAGGTCTGCAGAATGGTTAAATTCTGCGGGCTGTCTTCCACGGGTGGAGAACACCTAGCACAGAAGACACGTCAAATAAATTTTGCTAATGGTTTTCTATTAAATTTTATAAATTACTTTATAGTTTTAATCTTCAATTGTTAATAAAAATAAGTTTTATTTTATTTAACAAGTTTTCAAAGTGAAAACAATAATTTATTGAGTAATATCCATTATAATAATGGATAGTAGATTCCCGCTTACCTGTGCGATGGAGTAAAACTAATTAGGGTCTGCGAGAAATAGTGCACCGAGGACAATATGTTCGTGTATCCATAGAGACCCAGCAACAGGATTTGATATGGGCCAAAGTTGCCACACTTCTCCAGGACACGCTGAAGATCCATTTCGCCACATGAATCTGCTCCGATCGCAACCCAGCAACTGATGCCAACGAAGGGGCCGAGCAGCTGGTATATACTCGATTCTTGGGGCCGACTATATCATGTTAATACACTGCAAACATAGAATATCTCTTGATAGTTTTATCTCACTCTGGGCAGAGGAAGAAATAACCATTTCCGACTTCTGTTTGGCTTGCGGAGAGATTCGTCCAGGTCCGATGGGCTGTTTATTAATGTGACGCCCGCACAGCATAAGTAAGCCCTGCCTTATTGTGAGGGTGGATTTTATGGAACTGTCTGGCAAATAGGAAAGTGTAAAGCTTTCCAAACAATGGCGCGTTCGTTTTACAAAGACATTTTGTGTTCTAGGCATTCAATTAGAATTGTAAGTACTTATTTGACAATTAAAACTCCATATATTCGGTCAATCAATTAATGGGAATTTTAGAAAATGTTTTTGCATGTCAAGAACATGGGAATAATAATAATATCCCATATATTTCTTTGCACGACATTTCCGTGCGAACTAAGGCAGAGACCACTTCCATCTAATAACTCTTACAAAAATATGTTAAGTTTTTGGAACATAGAAAGTATTCAAAAGCCGATTAGTTGCATTTGGCCATGTTGTTAAGGAATTTTTAAAACAAAATTTTCACGTTTTTCAAGAAGAATCACATGGTGACATCATACATACTTTTATTATGTAAACAAAAAATACGATTTGGTTGAAAATCTTGTATACTTTTTGTATTTATTTAGTTAAGGTTCAAAACCAATGGCGTGATCTATAAAAATCATTCCCCAGAAAGGTGTTACTAAAGTTTAAACAAGAACGTGAGTAAAATGAATGTCTGAGCATGGGATTAAACAGACCTCACTTCTTGAAATGCGATCACTGTATGATGAAATCGGGTACATTAAGTACTAGCCGAAATCATAAAAACAGTAATAAAAGTCTTAGAAACGTCTGTCTACTGCCACCCATAAACATGAAGAGACAAGTAAACATGTTTCGGTTTAATTTTTATTTATTTGAATAAAGCTAACACTTTTATTAATATTTTATACATTTATTATAACTACTTTGTAATTTCATTGCCAAACTACAACTGAGGATCAGATTTATTCGCCTGAATTCTGCTCGAAAAGCAAGGGAAGAAGTACCATTTCTCGCCCTTGGCAAATACCTCGCCCTCCTCCAGAGTCTGTGGGAGTTGCCTGCGGGATAAAATTGGTTTATAAAGGAATCTAAGCAATAATATCTGCCGAATTCTTACTTGTGCAAAGTCTCTGGAAGAGTAAGGCACAAACAAGCCCCGATTAGCAAAACGAAGCTGATTAAAAGTGATGGCAGCGGCTTGTAGAAAGTCCCTAAGTAGATGACGTAGGGGCTGAAGAAGGCGAAGGCATTGCCCACCACGTGGATGTTGGCCACTCCTCGTCCGCGCACACTGGTGGGAATGATCTCCGCCGCGTACTGGGCCTCCGCATCGTAGGCCACCACCGCTCCGAATCTCGCCAGGCTCACCATGATCCCCAGGAGCACGGAGTGTTCCTCGGGATATAGCGTGGCCACCAGGTAGCCAGTTGTCGCCGTGATGATGGCACCCACAAAGAGCGAGGCGCAGGCCATGCCCTTTCGCCCGATTTTGTTCTGGAACAGGATAATCATGAGGCCAGCGGGCAGGTAGCAGAATCCCGAGTAGGAGAAGAGCTTAAAGGGGGATATGCCCACGCCTTCTACATTGCGACTCAGGGTGTCGAAGGCGATAGTGATGATCATTCTAAAAGATGAGAAAAATAGTTATGTAAATAAAACGTATATTTTTATAAACAGACTTACGATTTTATTAACAAAATAATGGTAAACTTCCTCAGTCTTGGTGTCCTCAGCATGCCCATAAAGGTGTCTGATGACTTCTTTTGCGAACTGTACAACTTCTCTCGATAGTGCTTGACAAACTCATCGAAAACGGAGTCCTCCACCTTTCGCCCATTGAACTTGGCGATGCTCCGCAGATTGTTGACTGCCTTGTCGAACTTTCCCTTGGTCAGCAGCCACTCGGCGCTTTCGTGTAGACACATCGGATAAATTAGCATTCCAAGGGCTGGAAGGGATGCCGCCCATAGGTAACTTCGCCAGTTGCCCAACCAAATGGCAATCCAAGGCGAGATCATCAGGCCAATGCAGTAGAAGACACCCAAGATGATATTTAGCCCGAAAGTGCGATGTTGTGGACTCAAGTACTCGAACACTGAAAGAAAATACATTAATATGTACTCTTCCAAGGTTCCAAGGGATCAATTACCATACCCAAAATGTACATCAGGACATACTGAGTGTCCATGGAGAGACCGGAAACAAAGCGCGTGAAGGAGAACCAAGGCAGAGTGCTCACAAAGGAGGTGAAAAAGTCCCCGGAGGCTCCTGTCAAAGTGGTCAATACGCAGGCAGGAAGTCGTCCTATGCGATCGGCCAAATACCCGAAGAAAATACTGCCCAGGGCGGATCCGATGAAGAAGAAGGACTGACCCACAGCCAGTTTGTAGGCATCGTCGCAAACCCACTTCAGCTGTGATCAATATTTCGAATGGGAGTGTTCGGTCACAAAATACGCTTTCTACTTTTGGGCTGAGGAATCTTACCTCGGTGGTAATGCTCTCGTAGTTGCTATCCCGTTCGAAATCCCAGGAGGAGCACTTGGAAACTCGATGTGAAGTCAGGTCAGCATCCAACTGAATGACATTGCAGGTCTGTAGCAAGGTTAAATTCTGCTGGTAATCTTCCACGGGTGGAGAACACCTAGAATACAAAATATTTATTAGGGATAATTTCTAAATTTGGAAGTATTTTGCTTAATATTTTTCCATTTTGTTTTATTAGCTTACCATATCTGGTTGGTGTTAAATATGAAGTGCTTCTTTTTATTTGTGGTCGTATTAAATCGTTCAAAAGTAAAGTGCATTCTAGTTTAAATAACTTATTGAAAATATAATTTTTTCTTCGTGTTCGAAATAACACTTTATCTTGAAATCTTTCATTGTTATTATTTCATTACAAAATTTCTTATTCCAATTTCAATTAAAGTTTTTTAATACTAACTAGAATTTGCTTAATATTGCTTTGAATTTCATCATTGCTTATCAAAGTGGACGTGAAATGCTCGCTTACCTGTGCGATGGAGTAAAACTAATGATGGTCTGCGAGAAGTAGTGCAGTGAGGACACTATGTTCGTGTATCCAAAGAGTCCCAGCAAAAGGATTTGATAGGGGCCAAAGTTGCCACACTTCTCCAGGACACGCTGAAGATCCATTTCGCCTCATGAGTGTGCTTCGATCGCAACCTAGCTACTGATGTCGACGAAGGCGTTCGAGCAGCTGGTATATACCCAATTCCTAAAGCTTGCTTAATTCGCTAATACACTGCAAACAAGGAATATCAGTTTCTACTTTATCTCGCACGGGGGCATTAGAAAGAAAGAAAGAAAGTGTTTGAACAATTTCCGACGTCTGGCTTCTGTTTGGCGTGAGTAGAGTTGTTTCCGAGTCGCAGGGATGTTTATTAATGTGACGCCCGCACAGCATAATAAAGCACTGCCTTATCTTTATGGTAGCTTTACAATTTCAATAGACTTAAGGTGCTTAGCAAATAGAATCAAGTAAATCCGATTAAACAAAGTCGCGTCGGGATTACTCAGTTTAAGACTCTCAATTTCAAAAATGAAAACACGCATTTGTTAGAGAGTTTTAGAATGTATTTTGAAGCTTTTAATGCCCAGAGAGATCCTATATCCTATCCTATATAATATATGACTGAGCCGCAACATGTGTTTCCCTTTAAGGAACTCAAGATTTGGCTGAAAATTATCAGTTGCAGGTCACGATTAAGTAATGCTGACTTAGTATTTAAAAATATTAGCTATTATATTTGTTCATTTTCCTTGTGTGCAGAACTAAGGTAAACTATTTCTACAAATATACTCGTAGTCTAAGTCTTTGATACCGTTCCTTATATTATATACACTTATCATTTGGTGGGGTATACATAGAAACTAAGAGTGCAGTGATAGTATCCAACTGAATTCCATTATCTACAATAACATTCCAGGTATTTACTCAAAAGTAGACGGCCGATTCCGTCGATTGCGAGTACATCTTGACGTTTTGGTTGGCCAGCGTGGCCGCAGATTGAGTGCGTTTCTCAAGGAAGCTGAAGGTGTACCACCGATCGTTCTTCCCGAAATTCTCGCCGTCCTCCAGCGAAGTGGGCAACGTGCGATGAAGGGTTTCCGGCAGCAGGAGGCAGAGGCACGCCCCCAGCAAGGACAGCACGCCCAGGATAATCTCGGGCAGCGGCGAGAAGATGCTCCGCGTGAACAGGATGTAGGCGCTGAAGAAGGTGAAGGCATAGCCGGCCACATGAACCGCCGCCACTCCTTGGCCACGTACGCAGGTGGGGATCAGCTCCGTGGCATACTGCGCCCCCGAGTTGTAGGCCACGGTCACCCCCAAGCGACCCACCACGGAGAGGCTTACCAGCAATGTGGTGGCTGCAGAATAGAAAACAGGCAAATAAGATGTATAGTTGTTCAAAAAAGTTTATAGATTGAAAGTTACAAATTAAACAAGAGAGAACGCTATAGTCGGGTGCCCCGACTATCAGATACCCGTTACTCAGGTAAAAGGAGTGCGAGGGAGATGGAGATAGAAACTTTGATCACGCATAACTTTTTAACGAATGGTCCGATTTGAAAAATTTCTTCTACATTTCGATAGGTATTGATAAACACAATAAAACTGCATTTTTACTTTTCCGAAATATTTAAATTTTTAAAATCGTATATAAGCGATTGTGGGCGTTAAAGGGGGCGTGGCACCTTTTTGAAACAAACTTGCGCTGCGTAGGAACTCCTAGAATCTGCATGCAAAATGCCAATCTTCTAGCTTTTATAGTTTCCGAGATCTCAGCGTTCATACGGACGGACAGACGGACAGACAGACAGACGGACAGACGGACATGGCTAGATCGACTCGGCTAGTGATCCTGAACAAGAATATATATACTTTATATGGTCGGAAACGTTTCCTTCTAGCTGTTACATACTTTTGCACGAATACAATATACCCTTTTACTCTACGAGTAACGGGTATAAATAGGTCACCATTTTGTGTAACTACAATGGATTTACAAAGGATAGCTCTTTAAAAAAGTTACGAATTTACATTATTTAGTTTTTATAATACCAATCGGCTTTCTATTCGTCTCGTATCATCACAAACTTTATTATATTGACATCAGGGTATGACATTCGGTTTATTGATTGGAAAGGAATAAACTATACTTATTACCCATCAGAATAATATGAGAAATAAACGAGCAGTTCTAATGAATATTTTCTAAAAAATAATAAAGCGACTTTGTTCTGATTTTCTATCAACATTTTTAATGCAAGGTGTTGACTGATTATTTCATCTCTCGCGAGGAAAGGAATATTTATTGTCCTCATTCGTTCATAAATTATGCTTGCTATTAAAGTCATAAAAGATGGGCTACTAATTTCCATTAAAAATGCAATCACCAAGCTGCCATCGCTCACTACCAACTTACTCTTATCCGATGCAGAAGCGGCGAAGATGATGCCCCCGGTGACCGAGATGAAAATGCCACTCAGCAGCAGAGAGGCGGACGCCATCGCCTTGCGTCCGATGCGATCTTGGAGGGCGATGATCAGCAGGCAGGCCGGCAGAATCGCGGTGGCGCTCAGCGAGAACATCACAAATGGCGAAATGCCAAGGCCCTGAACGTTTCGTGATACCGCATCGTAGCAGAGGGTGATGACCATGCTGCGCGTGGGTGTTGGGAATTAGTGGAACTCATCTGAGGCCGAACCGGGGCTACTCACGACTTGAAGAAGAGGATCAGGGTGTGGCGGCGCAGGCGGGGCGTCTTGAACAGGTGCAGTAGGTGGGGCGAGGTCTTCTGGTTCTGCTGGCTGAACTTGCACTCCTCCACGAACTCCTCGAAGGCGCTCTCCTCCACATGGCGTCCATTGATCCTGGCCACCCGCTTCAGGCAGACCACGGCCCTGTCGTACTTTTGCTTGGCAATCAGCCACTGAATGCTTTCCGGCACGAATAGGTAGAAAAGTGGCACCACCAGCAGGGGCAGCGAGGTGGCCAGCAGGAATCCCCGCCAGCTCTGCATGAGCACGGCGATCCAGGGCGCGGCCATCGAGCCCAGACAGTAGAAGAAGCCAATGCAGATGCTCAGGCCAAGGGTGCGCACCGATGGACGCATGTACTCCATAACTGTCAGAATAATTAACATATTTTTAAAGTATTTTCAATCTATTTTCTCTCTATTTTGCTTACCCAAAATATACATCATCACAAAGTTGCTGTCCGTGGCAATGCCCGAAATCATGCGGAAAATACAGAAGAGCGTTACGTTGCTGCTCCAAATGGTCAGCAGATTGCCGGTCATGGCAATCAGGTTGGCCACGATCAGGATGGGCAGACGACCGACGACGTCGGCCAGAAAGCCAAGGAACATGGAGCCCACCACAGAACCCACAAAGAACATGGACTGACCGAGGGTGAGCTTCCAGGCATCGGCGCACACCCAGTCCATCTCGCTGGGAAAGCTCTGGTAGCCCATGTAGAGCTCGTAGTCATAGCTGTAGCAGGTATTCGGGCTGGTAATATTCCTGATTGAGGGCAGGCAACTTGACTCAGCCGGCGGCTCAATGTTGGCGGGCAAACCATCTGCACACCTGACCGTATGAGTAATGCGTTAAGTATACGACGCGTTGGACAGCGCACCCATACGCACCAGTATTTGGGGACGAAACTTATGATGGTCTGCGAGTAATAGTGCAGGGCCGAGAGTACATTGATCAGACAGAAGAGCAGCAGCATCAGCAGCTGTAGACGGCCGAAGTCGCCGCATTTCTCCAGAATCTTGTCCACCTCCAGCATTTTGCTCGACCCTCGACTTGCATCCACTCACGATTCACGATTCTATCCGGGAATTGAGAAGAGTCGAGCCTCGAAAAGATTCCGACTCATCTTCGCCGCTGCATGTGCGAATTGTCTAATTGCCTGCGTTGAATTTCGCTTAATTTTTAAAACCAATTAGAGCGCTCGGTAATTCCTGCCAGACCGCGATCAAAAATAATTTGTGTAGATTATGTTTGACAGCTGCGGTCCTTCGTCATATGTTGTGCAATTTTACTACAGACCAGTGCTCTGCTGAAATACTTGCTGTAGGTTGTTAAAGTCGCAGTTGTTTGAGGAGCCCTTCAAATGAAATTGTAGAATAATTTAAACGATTTATTTTAACAGTCCGGCAACACATAATTGTGGAAAAAGGTCGAAATATTAATACCTTGTAATAATGAATATGTCACAATGTCAAAATATTAATATATAAAAACATTCTTTATTTTTTTTTCGACCACATTACCACTTGTTATAAATTGTAGAATTAAAGCAGAGTTCAGATTTCATGTTCATTGTATTTATCTTCAAGATAAAGGCCTCTGAACTCTGTGTATTTATTTCATATCACATTTATTTTTTAGCAATGTAAACGAGTGAGAGATTTAGATTTAGACTAGCTTAGAGATTTGTCGCCAGGTTCTAAAGCTTGATGGTCCATAAAAATGCGATAAGAACAGAATTTCGGCTGCATTTAAATCAGTCTGTCGCAGTTGAACTCTGTGTAGTCACTGACCGCGAATGCGCGTCTCGAGCGAAATTGCGATGTCAACCGCACGGAACGAAAGTAAAGTTTGATGTGGGGCTTTCGACTTGCCTGTTTTTGTATTTTCGTAGAAACGAAATTGCCCAATACACGAAGGAAAGCTATTTGTGGGTGTAGCAACCGCGGGATACTCATTGCTATTGGTGTTGCAATTAATTTTTTAAATTATAAGACTATTGGTACCGATTCGATGGCCCTGGCAGTTAGTGCTATAGGTTTTCGTGATGGTACTATTCTTACAGAAATCGATGGTCACATAAACAAAAAATATAAATAAAATACCTTGGAAATATTTATATACGTTTTGTTTAATAGCTGCGATTTTATTATAATTTTAATGTTTTACTACTCCTTGTATTACTGGGAAAAATAACGAACCAAATTAATGACAGCGAACTGTTTAAATTTGTAGGCCTTTGTTTTGTTGACTGCTAATGATGAGGAGATAAATATAGATTTTTGAGGTCGGTGATTGCAAACATGCAATGCTGCTTATTTACAGTTATTACAGCTCCGATTTATTATGTGACGTCAAAACAGGCATAGGTATTTAAATTGCAATCAGATTGGCTTCAAACTATTTGGTGTCTTTACAAAAAGATTTATTTCAAATTAATTGAAACTATTGTTTTTTAATAAATTTGAAATTAATTCATTAAAAAACTATACCTGTAAGCTAAGGTTGGCTGATTTCTGTTCGGTTCATATTTTGTTATGATTTTAAATTATAGTGATTAGAAATCGCAAAACTTATACTTTGGATAACATATGTAATCAGTGCTCTTTGCTATAATTTTTTCGGATGTCAGTGTGTAAGGTAAAATTATCGTTTGAAAATAATAAGCCGATGCTAATGTAATATTTTAATCATAAAATTAAATATGCTTGTAAAATTATAGCTTTTCTAAAATGCGACTTATTTGTTTTAGCCTTTATCAATTTGGATTAAGCTATTAATCTGTTTTGAAAGTTTTTTTATTTTATTTTTCTTTTACTTGCCAAGTTAAATTTATTTAAATTAATTTAATTAGCCTTACTTTCGAATAAGCATTTAATCAGTCTTGGAAAGGGGTTTATGAGATGACAATGTGAAATGTACAATGATGGATTACAAATACATCCTTGTTCTGGTACCTCCATGTTTTACTTTAATCAGTCTTTAATTTCGATTTATACACTTTCAGCATTAATCTTTTCTCCTTTTTTGTGAAAACAAGGAAAGTAAAGATAGCTCTCGTCCAGGGCAAACTTTTCCCCATCCGCCAAGGTTTCTGGAAGCTTCCTAATGGACATTAATAAATAACAAGTAAAGAAGGCTTAGCGGCGTAACTTTTAAGTAAAGAAGTCTTAGTAAAGCGAACTTACTTGTTCAAGGTCTCCGGCAGAGTAAGGCACAATCCGGCGCCGAAGAACATCAGACAGCTGATGAAGATCGAGGGGAGAGGCTTGTAGTACTGGGCCAGGTAAATTACATAGAAGGCCAGCGAGCTGGAGGCCAGTCCCACTACATGGATGTTGGACACCGCCTGACCCCGCACACTAGTGGGAATGATCTCAGCCGCATACTGGATCTCCGCATCGTACGAAACGGTGGCTCCAAAGCGTCCCAGACCCACCATGATGGCCAGAAGCAGGGCGTTCTCCGAGGGATCCAGGCTGGCTATCAGGAAACCCGTCGTCGTGGTTATGAACCCACCCACAAAGAGGGCGGTGCAGGCCATGCCCTTGCGCCCGATCCTGTTCTGCAGCAGCAGGATGGCCACTCCCGCGGGGAAGTAGGCGATAGAGGTGAAGGAGAAGAGCTTGAAGGGCGAAGTGCCCAGGCCCTCCATGTTGCGGTTTATCACATCGCACGAGAGGGTTATGATCACTCTACGAAGCAAGAAGGGAAACAATTAAGTTATCTAGAGTAGGTATTAAATAACTTACGACTTCAGGAGCAATGTCAATGTAAACCGACGCAGTCGAGGGGTTTTAAACATGGCGAGGAAAGTGTCCCCCTGATTACTAAGCTTTTGCTGAGCCCTTTCGCGATAGTGCTTCACGAACTCATCGAAAACAGTCTCCTCCACTTGGCGCCCATTGAACTTGGCCACTCGTTTCAGGCAGGCCACCGCCTCATCGTACTTCTTCTTTGTCAGCAGCCACTGGGCACTTTCGCAGATGAGCAGCGGATAGATGAGCACTCCCAGAGCGGGCAGAGATGCCAGCCAGAGGTAGCGACGCCAGTTGCCAATCCACATGGCGATCCAGGGCGAGGTCATCAGTCCGAAGCAGTAGAATACAGCCAGGATGATGTTGAGACCGAAGGTTCGACTTTTCGGACTCAGGTACTCGAAGACTGGGAAGTGTGCTTTAATTTTTGCATCTCATTGAGTGCCCAAGCTTACCCAATATGTACATTAGGTAGTACATGGTATCCGTGGATAATCCCGACACGAATCTGGAGAAGGCGAACCAGGGCAGGGTGTGCCCGAAGGAGGTCATGAAGTCACCCGTGGCACCGCACAAGGTGGCCATCAGCAGGGAAGGCAGACGACCTATCTGATCCGAGAGATAGCCAAAGGTTATCGTGCCCAGCACGGATCCCACGAAGAAGAAGGACTGGCCCACTGCCGGATGATGGGCTTTGTCACAGACCCATTTGAGCTGCAGTCGAATGAGGTAAAATGTTTATACTATTTGGAGAATATGTGTTTCAAATCTAATCGATTAATCGCACCTCAGTGGTGATGCTTTCGTAGCCACTTTCCCTCTGGAAAATCCAATCCCTGCAATTGCGACCCTCTGCCACAACGCCCATACCGTCGACCACGCCCAAAAGGGGAGTGCAAGAAGGGGCGGAAACGTTTGAGTATATTGAGCGTTGCTCCTTCACACTGAGACCCTCGAGGTCAACATGGTAGCACCTGGAATTGGGGGGATCAGGTCTTAATCAGCAGGAACTCTTCACCTTGTTTTTAACACCCACCAATGTTCGGGGGTAAATGTGATGAGAGTCTGGGAGAAGTAGTGCAGGGATCCTAGAATATTTGTGTATCCGTACAGCAACAGGATCACTACTTGAAACCTTCCATAGTTTCCACACTTATCCAAAACCTGAGCAAAATCCATTTTTCTTAGACTAGACCGTTTTCAGCGACTGACAATCTCCAACTCTCTTTGGGAACTGAACAGCAGCTTCACGAAACTACTGTAGAAATAGTAAACAATTTCTCTTGAGCCTTGTTAAACAAAATGTTTCGCAAAGCGAAAACAGCTGGATGGGACTTATGGGCTATAAAGATTTTTACCAAATGTTTTGGCAGCTGTCAGCCCTGTAACCGCGCAATTACCACTAAGAGATGTCACATTTATCGCAAAGGTTTTTGCTTCAATTTAAGATCAAATAAAAATACCTCTTAACGAGTTAAAAAAAGGAGTGTCGAACGCACACCATATAACATTTCTGAATTTAAAATTTGTTACGAAAAATTATTAAACATTCAAATAAATAAATACACATTATATATGTTCCTATTCGACACCCTGCAATAATTTCTTTGAATGCAAAGAGTTTAACTACTTACCCTAAACAAATTATTCAACTGTAAATGCCCAACGAATAATAATTTAATGAAGAATTTAACAAGGTATAACATTTTAAACGTTTATAACTATATTTCATAAAGAAATTTTGAAGAATTTAATAATTTATTGACCATCATCATGACATAAAATATTTCATTTCATACTTTATTTCCGTTACAATCGGACCTTTGTAAAATATTTTCAGTGATTATATAGGAGTCGGTGCGCATCATCAGTTTGAGTACTGCTGTCCACATGGATAATTACAATAGCCAGCATTTTTTCTGTTCTTTTGTAGTTCATCAATTAGTGGTTTGATTTCCTTTTCAACCTTATTTGCAACTATGCTGCATTAGCCTGACATTCTTGTTGATCAATTGCTTTGATCTTCTGGCTAAAAATAGTTAAAACAGGTGACATCGACTGACTGTAGTTGGCACGACTTTGATACTTTGTTATACTTAGTTGTCGCATATTCAGACTCGATGGTAACAACAGGGGTAAAACAATGCATGCAGCTGTCAATAGTTTTCCAGATGCCAGATACAAATTTGCAGCCATAAATTAAGCACACAAAACGGTAAACAGAGGAATTGTCGCAGATACTTGGCTGTGGGAAACTGAAAAGGGTATTATTCAAACAGTCTATTTGGGCTGAAAAGCTTTTTATAAATTTTTATTATTTTATTAATTACATGAAGACCTACATAGAATACAATTATCCAAATGAAAAAGAAAACAAGTTTAACCCTTAAAGAAAAATTAAACAAAAATGTTGTTATATATCATTAATTAAAAACGGAGAGCATTAAAATATCTTGGCATCTCTTAAAAAAATATTGTTACAAAGGATCAATCAAATGGTATTGTCCAAATAATTTGGTTAAAGTGAGTTGTTTTAGGGTATTATTAATGACATTATTTGCTAAGACTGTGAGTGTTTTTCGACCTGGTCTCTGGGCCAAACTAATGTGCCAACAGCGGCGCGTTGACCTTTCGCTTTATTAGGCGGCTGTGGCGGCTGTCTGCCCCTGTTCTCGCCCCCTTTTCCGCTTCCCGCCCTCCGCTGAGCCCGTGGCTTTGGGCCCGCTACAGGCACTCTTAATTCAATTGTGGACCAAATGACCTTTTGCGCATGCGCAGCAACTGCCATTTCATATGGAGTCGCTTGGCGCAGCTTGTTCCTCTCAGCTAATTACGCGGCGACCAAATGCAGCAGGTCCTAGGCCAGCCGATGTTAATTTAACATTTCAATTGTGTGCGGCCAAATAAATTTTCACATAATTGCCCAAAAGTCGGTGTCCAAGTGGAGTTCGAAAAGCGAATCGAAAACGAATCGTAAACGCTGCAAAAGTGAAAGGGCAAAGCGCGGGCTGGCTCTGGGGTCCCTTTAAATGGTTTAGCGGAAGAATAACCTTTCTAAGTCGGCACGATAACTGCGCCAAAGTTGAAGCCAGGCACACGATTTGCCGCCAGGTGGGCAAGAGGCCACCCCCGACCCCGTGTATCCACTCCACAGTGCAGATACCTGCAACTCCGGCTGGCTGTTGTCGTCTGCGCCATGTGCTTGATCGCTGGCCTAAACCGAAGTCTTTGGCCGGGTCTCTCTTGATCTGAAATTAGTTTATTGCTTCGGCTGCGCCATGTGAAGCAGGCGACATTTGCCGCCGGTTGGCAGTATAAATGGCCAGAACTTCCAGACAAAGCTTGCAGTTTTGGTTACTTCTTCTAGCGCGATCGTCGTTGAATTCATCGCTACTCCGGCCACTTTTTAAGTGGTGTGTGCTGATCCTGTACAACTGTGAGCGAGTGGAAAGGATACCCGTGCAAGGACATCGTTATGCTGAAGGTGCGAAAACTGATCAAAGTGGCAATCGATTGTGTTTTTACAACTTTGTGCTTGGAACCTAACCCATTTACCAATAGAGTCGTTATATATAAAAGTACAAACAATTTTCTTGCCCTTCTGGACAATAAATACTTCAGTCTTCTTTTTCTTGTCTAAGAAGCTTATAACGCACTAAGCCACTCTTTTCCAGCCCTGTTTTTGATCAGCATCAACAGTCGATTTGGCCACGAGCCTTTCGTTTTCACCAAGCCAGTCTTAAAGTTTTCTGAATGAATTTTTCACAATTGTTGTCAAGTAAAAAAAAAGAAGTTAAATCGGTTGTAGTAACTCTAAATTAATTTTAACAAAACCAAACAAATTAATCAATATATCAATAAATGTACTATAATGGAATGGTTTTGAAACAATAAATTACATAGAACATTTTTTAAAGCCCCTGTGCCAGCGTAATGGTAATAAATTCTTTCTTCCTGAACTTCCATAGATTTCCCTGCTGAGCGCCGTGCTCGGCATCGCCTATGCGGGTGTGATCGGACCCGGACCGTACTATGGCGGTCCTGCTGGTCCAGGACCTGTGCACCATTATGGAGGATATGCACCACCCCATGGCCCCCTTGCCGGCCCCTATGTGGCGCCCAAGCCGGCTGCTCCCGAACCCTACGATCCCGAGCCGAAGTACTCCTTCGGATATGACATTCAGGACGGGTATACTGGGGATCTTAAGTCCCAGCACGAGACTCGTCACGGCGACGTGGTGAAGGGCAGCTACTCAGTGGTGGATCCGGATGGAACCAAGCGCACCGTAGACTACACAGCGGATCCCCACCACGGATTTAACGCAGTGGTTCGCAAGGAACCGCTGGCCTACAAGGCACCCGCCCACCTGGCCCCTGTCATTGCACCCGCACCCGCTCCTGCACCTGCTCACCTTCATTACGCGGGTCCGGCTCCAGCTCCGCCACTTCCGCCGGTGCCCAAGGCTCCCCTGCTCTCGTATCCGCTGGCCTTGGGTCCTCTCCACCGGGCCCCCGGTCCGGCTCCTGCTCCTGCTCCTGCTCCAGCCCCAGTGTCTGTGCCGGTGGCTGCTCCAGTCCTCCCCTCCGCCCACTTCCATGCCGCCTATCCCGCTCTGGCCCACAGTCCCTATGCCCACTATCCGGCTCCTGTTCCGGGTCCCGCGCCCGCTCCCGTCGACCCCCACGCGTACTATCACCACTGAGGAGCCAATGTTCGCCACTATCTGATCTGATTTGATTTGACTTCATCTATCGCACGCAGCTTACACTGACCCAAAACTGAATCTCCGGCTAAATCTGTGCCAAACGCTGTACTCTCAATCTCTTTTGCTGTGTTCTTCGAGGGATTTGATTCCGATCCAACATGTAGATTGATTTTAAGATACACCTAGCCTATGTACATGTCTTAGAAATATGTTGTTGAATGGTTAGTCTAGAAAAATAAACCGATAAAGGAAAAAATGCATTGCTTTATTTGGGGCCTTACCAGGATATTAAAACTGGGCTAGTAAGTAAGTTGTAGATGTCATGCCACTAAATTTCCAATAAAAATGTTTCAAAATTGCAAATCTATGATAAGGTAAAAAGCTAATAAATCAAGGTCCGTTTAATCATAAATCATTAAATAATTAACTTCAGCTAATCAATAAATGTCATATTTCCCTCACCATAGCCCAAAGAGTGATTTCATATTTTAATAAAGGTGAGACATGTTACCTTGAACCTTGGTAGACCAAAAAATATCCCTAATATATACCCCACAACAATCATTCGAGTTATATTAACTCATATCTTAACGCAATTGATGTGTGTTTTATTTATTGTATCAACTTTTCGCAATGGTTCATATATGTATATGTTATATGATATCGTATGTGGCATATCTCATATGTATAATTATTCTGATTATGTATAAATATATGTGTGTTGTATATAAACGTTTCGAGTATGTCACCGTATGTTATAAATAAGTTTAGTTCAATGCATAATGGTTCATTTATTTATGTATTATGTATAATAAGTTCTATGAGCTACCTTTCGTAGAACAGATTGAAATGTGATCGATATCGTTATAGACTTTATCCGACTTCAAAAGTTCATCATTATGCTGAGTGCATTTTGGTCTCGCTGCACTCGATTAGGTATACAATTTAAATACGATTATAGTCCTTAGTTTTGTAATAAACGGTATCAAAAGATAGGTACAATTGAGTCATGCCTGCTACCACTAAATTAATTTTGAAGCTTCTATTCCAACACAAACGATTAATTGCCAAGCTCTGGGCTTTGTGTCTATCTTTCTCCGTCTGATTGATTTGATGTGTACGATTATTTAAACTAAGGGTTTTTAGGCTGACATACCATACAAAGTGCTGTGCTCTACAGGCCTTTACAGTTGGACACAATTTAGCTAAGTAAATCTGCTTAGAATAAGAGACTAATACATACGGTAAATAAGCGGCTAATATAGCTCACAATATTCCTTGACAAGTGTATAGTATTTAATTCATAATTTCTTCGTTGATTGTTTGGCTTCGTCTCGGATGACTCCGTCCGACTTCCTCATCGGGTTTTCGCGTAAGGTATAAATCTATTGTAGACAACCACTGGATGATGAAGACTATTTCGGGATATGCTTGAATTGCGTTGCTTGATATCAGTTATCAGTATAAAATTGGGGACAAACAAATGGCAGCTTTGGCTATTCTCAACTCAGATCTCAGTTACTAGACTTGATGCTTTTAAATTCGTCCTCGACTATATGCGTCTAGAAATGGTTTAGACCTATATAATTTTAAATATATGCGATTGAATGGGATATGTTTCACTAATGATAAGATAGATGATTTAAGCAAATTTGTTTCGGTTTTGGTTCATTTGTTTATAACTTGAAACGGAGGGTTTTCTTTTATTAAACTTGATTGGTTATTGGTAGGACATCATCTACACACTTCGATTCGGTTTGATTTGGTACGGTATGGTTAGAAAAATATTTATAGTTGGGATATTTCACTACACAGAAGTGATTGAAAATTTAGCTAACTGCATTTTGTTGATAGCTATATCTCTTTATATAATTCATTCTATATTTATAGTCATTTTGTGTCATTTACTAAGTGCCTGGAAATTCTAGTGATAAGTGAACATAGTTTAAATAAACAAATCGATAGATGAGAATCTTAAATTATAACAGTTCCTAAAAATTGTTCCATATTGTCCATATTTTCGTTCTTAATTTTTTTTAAATTTCGTTAACTAATAGTGGAGGTTTCAAGGGAGATAAACTGAAATGTTCAATATCAATATATGGCTAATGTCAGATATATCTATAAATATTTATTGATCTGTGGCATATCTAGGTTAAAACGTTAATCTCTCTTTCGATTATAACTTTTGCTTATATTGATGTGAGTATTGTACGATATTGGGTATCAAGTTGTAGACATCTAAATTTATCGATTCGATTAGTTCTTTGTGGTATTTAGGTATTTTAAAGCAGTTTTCAATATCAATTGATTCGTAAGTATATCTGGGTTATCCAAGTGTAATTTGACTAGTTTCATTGGAATGGTGTGGATTATCTAATTTATTTGACGGTTCATGTGGTAGATAATATTTCATTCGATTAAGTAGATAGAAAAAGGTGGTCCATTTAGTGATCGCATTCGTCAGCATATGATTAGGTTCGTGAAGATCTTCTTGTATATAAACTAAAAATAAAATAAAAGTAAAAAGTCTGTGATTTTCAATAATAGTTCTTTAATTAAAAACATTGCAGCACACTTTCAGTTAGCACAGATATTAATATTAAATAATATTAAGAAATAATACACAAGAACTCGGAATAAATAAGGATACAAATTAAAACTGATTGCATGTATCGACATTTACATTTAAAACGCTTATTGTATAAGCTTCGAAATGATATGAGAGCTAATCCAAAAAGTAATTCGCATTAGTTTGTATTTAGTTGTATCTTTGAAATTGTTTTTCTTCATCAGTTTTTGGAAAAAGGTGCGAGTTATAACAATTTTGCATGTACTAGCAAATTATGATTATGTTTTAATTATGATATAGGTGTGTTCATTATTATATCGTAGGTATGTATGTGTGGGAGTTACAGCTTATCTAATCTTTAAATCATTTCTGCATTATTTCCAGCTTTCAATATGTTTCACTTACTTATGCTTCGATATTTGTATATAATATATATAGATTTGTATCTTTCATAACTACTAAAAAAGTGTTCTCAGCTTAGTCCAAGCTCTTCAAGAAATTATCCTTCATCCGATTCTTCGTATGCAATAATGTATAAATATATGTACCACAATAGTTATATGGATCTATCTTTAGGTGTTTAGGTATGATTATTTAGAATATTTTGCAGGCCAGCCAATTGGATTTCCTCACTTGCAGCTAATTCTTTTGGATTCTTATACTGTTTTTTTGTTTTCATAGTTTAATGCCTTGCAGTTAAGTATCGAAGGTGTTATTTTTGCAGTTCCACGCAGGTTTTCTCCGTAGTAGCTGTGGTCGTCGTCGTCGTTGTTGTGTTCGTAGTGTTGCTGCTCGACGTCTCGTCCAAATCGTCGTTGATGCTCTCCAATTCCTGCTCGGTAATGACGGTCACCAGGCCACTAGAGTTCTCTGTGAAAAACAGAAATACACTCCGTTTAGAAATCTGACATGAAATGGTTTCCATTTGCTGAAATAGGAGTGACAACACAAATCGTTGCATTACCGCTTTTAATCCAACACATTCTAGGCAAGATCTGCTGGGCGGGGGCAGTGAAACGAGAGCAGAGCAAGAGAAATAATCGAGATTAGTATTCAGAGGATATAGATATAGAACCAAGGAAGAACAACATCAACACAAACAACACAAGAGAGTTGGAATTGAAAATAAAATCCAGCGCCCGAAAGTAGGCACCGCAAACGAAACACAAATTCAACAGAGGCGGTCGCAAAATTGAGCGGCTACGAAAGACGACAGTGACTGCCAGAATATCCGCACCATTCAAGTGCTGCTGATGCTGCTGCTGCATGAGACTGGAGTGCGGGGGCGGTGGCGGGCGTCCGTCATCCCCCAGATATCCGACTGATGTCTGCATGCCGCCGGACATGTCCAGGCCGCCATTGCCCGTCATCAGGCCCCTCTGCTGCTGCGGATGTTGCTGCTGCTGCTGCTGCTGCTGGTGTTGCTGCTGCTGCTGTTGATGCAACGCGTTCAGGGCTCCGCTGAGCTGATGCTGATGATGCTTGGCCGCCAGGCTGGCCAGCTGGGCGTGCTGCTGCTGCATCTCGCTGCTCATCCCCGGCAGCATAATTCCCTCTGCGAGTGTGTGTTTGCGGTTTCAGTTTCGACGAAGGGTGTTAATTGATGGGGTGTACATTAAAAGTGGGTGAGCGGGCGGGGTTGGAGCAGAACAGACAAGAACAGCACACAATTAGAGGTTAGTTGGCAGGAGGGCCCCTTTGTGCATGCTAGTGGGCGAGGTTGTCACTCTCTGTTAGCCTGAACTCCAAATATTGGGGGAAGTTCCTACCCAGTATCTGTTAGTTTGCACTCTGCTTATATGGTAAAACACCTGTCATGAGCTATATCTGTATTTGGCTGTCCCTGAGGCCATCGAACTAAATTATTCCCATTCAACTATTCCTGAATTTTTATTTTATTGTTGATATAGTCTATTTTAGACATTTTGGGTTAAGGTTTTTTTCACCTAATGCAAAAAAACCACGAAAAAAATGTCCTATACAATATTTCCTTATAAACATTTTTATCTGACATTTTTGTAACATCTACGTCATAAAAACATGTTTTTTAATTATTATTAGTATTAGCAAGACGAAACGTACTTATATGCTTTGTTTGAAACTTATTCTTCTGAAAAATCAATTTGGTTTTAATTGGAAAAGAAACAAAACTTGTCCATATTTTGTATTGTTAAGCAAATAGAAGTATATAGTACAAGTGCAATGTTGAATTTCAAGTTGAATAAAATACTACTTATACAACCTACTAATATTTAAGTCCCCTTAAGAGCAAATCGATTTCACGGACTTCCCAATCAAAATGTGCTATTTGCCACACAGAGCTTAAGAGCACAAACACCTAAATCGTATCCCCCAATCGGTAATCCCACCCTACTCACTTGAGTTGTGCTCGTAGTGGCCATTCTGCTGGTTCATCTTGGCCGGCGAGTCTGTGTTCAATTGCGAGGCGGTCACCGAGCGGGTCTGCAAGGTGTTTGGCTTGGAGTTCAAGGCGGATCCGGGGGCGCTGGGCAGACCGCTGCTAGTGGCGCTGCTGCCGCCGCCATTGGGCTCGTCCAGGAGTTGGCGGAGCCGTTGCAGTTGGGCCTCCAGCTGTCGGTTGTGATCCTCCAGGATTTGCATGCGCGCCTCCAGGCGTCCTTTGTGCTGGCGCAGCAACTTGGCCTCCGCCATCATGTCCTGGAATTTTGCGAAATAAAATAAAGAACAAAATCAAATAGAAGGCATACAAATCTCACCTGTCCCTGCTCGCCCTGGCCAGAAAGACCAGTCATACTGGAGCTAGAGTGTTGCATGCCGTTGGAGTCTTCGGGTGTGCCGCTCTGCTGTTTGCTGCACAACTGCTGGTACTCCGCCTGCAGGTTGGCATTCTCCTCCTCGAGATCGCGGATGATCGCCTCCAGTTCCTCCCGCTGCTCTGCGTCCATGGCGGCCATCACTTGGACAGGCGACTTGGGCGCACTTCCATTGCTGGTTCCGGGCAGAGCCTGGCAATACTGAGCGATCAGCTGGTGCTCGTCGTCACTGTCCGGCGTGGAGTTCGATCCCGTTCCGCCGTACTCCACCTGGGCCAGCCGCGAGGCGTACATCTCCAGCCGAGAGTGCATGTCGTTCTGCAGCTGGTGGGTCGTGTGCTGCGGACTGGGCGCAGGGCTCTCCAGAGCATCACCTGGATTTGGGGAAATAAAATGGGGTATTAATTATAAAATAATAAGACAGGGAAGGTATTATTTGGAAACAGCTAAATGAGATTTAATTTGACTTTAATTGTGTTCCAACTTGTTAATTATTAACAATTAGGAGACTTAACAAATTAGAAGACTTAAACTCACCCTCCAGAACACTCTGTACGGGCAGGTAACCAACACGTGGATGCTTCTTAAAGTATTTGCGACTCTTGAATTTGTTCTTCAGGGCGCGTGTAAAGTCACGAACGTCCTCGGTGGATGTAGTCTACGGAATGGGATAAAGAAGCATTCATCAGTACCACTCCATACAAATTAAATGGTAACTTTTCACTCACAGTGGTGCAGTACTCGTGCATGGGATGCGTGAGCTTGTGGTTCTTGGCGTTGCGGCCGAAGAAGAAACACTTTTGGCACATGTCAAAGTTGAAGCACTTGAGGCACCTGTAGCGGAAGCCCACGATCGGGTACTCCTTGCAGATGTTGCACTTGGCCTGATGCTTGGCCGCCTCGGCCGCCGCCAGTCGATGGAGCACTGGAAGCCACACGAGGCTCTGGGGTTCGTGCTGCAGCCAGCCGAGGAAGTGCTGCAGCTCGATGGAGATGTCCTGGTTGCCGTCGATGGCCTCCTGCGAGATGCCAGCCTGCTCCAGGCAGGACCTCACAGAGGGCTCAATGTTGGAGCCCCCAAAGGCGGCCACTTCACCTAGTTGGCGGGGAACCTAAAATTAAGTAGGAAGAAGGTATATTGAAGATGTATATTTTTTTAATAAAAGCGAACCACTTTATTCATTTCATTTAATATTAATTTTCATTTCATTTTCTTTGATTAATGATAGGTTAAATATTTAGAAAATTAATAATATGACTATTGTTTTGTACTTTCAATAATGACAATTTTAATTGTAGTTGTGTTTTATAAAAACCACCTACAAATTACTTTCTATTGAACAACTTTATTTATTTCATTTAATTTTAATTTTAATTTCATTTTCTTTGATTAATGATAGGTTAAATATTGGTATTTAGAAAATTAGCTAATTAATAATATGAATATTTTTTTGTACTCTCAATAATGGCAATTTTTATTGTAATTGTGTTTTATAAAAACCACCTACAAATTACTTTCTATTGAACATATTAAAATCATTAATCACAAGTTGGTAATTGTTAGTTATGAGCCCATTTAAAAAGTGAATAAAATATTAATGAACTATAATGAGGATAACAAGAGGTGAATATTAATTAGTGTTAGACCCTCACCTGAATGCAATCGTGCAGCAGCAGTCCCAGTCGCCTCTGATCCGCCCTTCGGTCAGTGTCTGCGACCAGGCGGAACAGGTAGCGATACTTCTCCTCCAGGTGACCCTTGCAGAGGAGGACCAGCCCGACCTTAAAGCTCAGCACTCGGATTTGGCCGGTGCGCTGCGAGTCGTAGACATTCAGGATCCAGTTGATGGCCAGGTCCAGCATCAGCGTCAAATCAATTTTATCGATTGTCACGTAGAGCGAATGCAGCACCGTGGTCATGTCGGGTATGTCAATCAGCTTGTCGTTCTGGGCACGCAGGCCATGTCGATCGAAGGACTCGCAGGCGGTGGACATGCTTATCCTGTCGAGAGCTGTTAAGGAGGTGGCACTGAATAGTAAGCTTGAAGAATATTAGTGGCAATGTCCAACTCACCCAATCGCTTCTGCACGGATCGCAGTTTCATGGCCGTCCTGTAGGCGGAGAAGCGAATCTCGTTGAGATCTGCCAGGCCCTTCATCAGCTCAATCATCTCGGGATGGTCCCAGTGCGTTGTCTCGCGTTCATGGCTGTAGTTAATAAGGGGATTGTTATTGCTCGTTATTATAATTTGTTATTTATGTATCCCCTAATAAATTCAGAAAGCATGTACATGTTAAACCAACTAATTTTAATGCATATGAATTGACCCTTTCTTCTTAATCAAATTTTATATAAAACCAGTAGACAAATAATTATCGCTTTTAATTTAATGAATATAATTTGTTAAAGATGCCATATATTCCTGTATACTCACTCGATGTAATAAGGCACATTGGCGGCAGTGGTGGCCCGCTCCCAGGGCGCCTTGACGCTCTGGCCGAGATTGGGCAGGGGTCCGATGGTGCCGCTGTTCGATGTGGTGCGTCCGTCGTCGCCGTTCTCGTGCGTCTGCTGGGCTCCAGCCTGGCATAGGACCTTTTGGCGCTCATCCATGGCGATTTGCAGGAGTTTCATGCTGTTGTAATTAAAACAATCCATTCAGTATGCCATACATTCAGTATGCCATAAAATAAAGGATATAAGAGCTCTACCCACCGCGTATTCAAGTCCTCCAGCTTGGAGAGGCAGGGTGTGGGCACCAGCACCTGGTTGGCGGTGAAGAAGGACTGCTGCTCGTTGCAGTCATCCAGGAGTGCACTGGCCGTCGTCATCTTGTCCCGCAGCCGCTGCAGCTGCTGCATCTGCTCGTTGGCCTCGCCCACGGAGGAGGGCGTCAGCCAGGAGGTCTTTGTCTGCTCGGCCAGGGCAACCCGCGAGCTGAGATCCTCCAGGATCTTCTGGAATTGACGCATTTTCTGTAATCACAAACCAAAATAGAAAATCAGTTATGTGAAATGGCTGCGGAAGCGAATGATAAGATGTGACTGCATTAGATAATTAGCCTTATTGTGTTATCCCTTGGCATCCTTTATTTTATTTCCCCTTTATGTTCAGTCTTGATGCATAAGACTTAATTTTCGCCAGACAAGAAAATGCATTTTATTTGCCTACCATACCACAAACAGATACGCAACAAAACGGCTGCTTTTATTGCCTACATCCAGGCGCCTTTCACAAATTTAATTTAATTATGATTATGAGCTTAATGGAGCTCACGTTGCAGTAAAGGCTTATTATGCCCATCCTAAGGGGATTAAAATGTTGGTCCAAGCTTGTCAGAGCCCATGCCCATAAGAAGTAATGCCAATCAGTTCCGGTTAGTTTACATGGTAGATATTTTAAATCGGATTAGTTGGCCAGGGCGATTATCTCCCTCCTTTTTTCCATAATGATTTCATCTTGTTTAAAACATATTTTAAGTGCTTACTTGTTGTAAACTTTTAAGTAACGTAAAATTTACTGTTGGTTTCTGAACCTTTTTAGCTTATAAAATTTAAATATTCAAACTTGTTTCCCAACAGAAGCCAATCTTTAACATAATTATTTTGGTAGGTACGTGCGAATCAGATACAGCTGTTCCAATTTACCCCCTTTCGCCTCGTTGGCTTTGTCTATTTTCTGAAGTGTGTGTTTCCACCAGTCGCTTCTTCATTAGCAGTTAAAAGCAGGCAGCTTGCGCTTTAACGTTTATGTCCTTTGTATGCACTGGGATGGCCAAAACCCTCCGCGTAACTCCCCTCGCTCTTTTCTCACTTTCTGCACTTTCCGCAGCGCCAATTTGGCGCTTTTGTAACTCTAAACTGGAAAAGGCAGGAGCTGCAACTCGAGCAACAGGAGGCGAAAGGAGCAACATCTGCGCACGTTTCATTTGGCCCATTTCCACACACCCCCCAGAGTGAGCTCCCTGAGAAAATTTTCGCTTTTCAATTTTTACCTTGACACCCCATTTCCCATTCCCCATTCCCCATTGCCCACATCCCACCATTTTCCATTTCCATAACCCGGCAACAGAAACTTTCATTGCCTGCCGTTTTGTATGCAACAAGCAAAATGCATTTACCTTGGCAAAGCAAAAGTTTCTTCAGCCCGCAAGGAGTAAGGAGTTCGGGAATCACCCACAATCCTGCCATCCACTCCTCCACGTTCCTTTTCTTTATTATTTCATTTAGTTTTCCCAGGCTCCCTTCGCTCTCTGTTCGGCTTCTGTGTAGTTTTTTAATTTAGTTTTCTTCGAGTTTGTGTTTTTGATTTGGAACTTTTGCCTTAGCTTTTCCAGCCTTTAACTCTTTGTGGCTCCCAGGGCAAGTTTTTGCACCATAATGCACTCGTACAGGCAGTTATCCATGTGTTTGGTTGGCCATTCTCATGTACTTTTCTTGTGCAGCTCTTGTTTGTGGCATTTCCCAGGGGCAATTGTTGCATTGTTTTTGAAAACTAAATAAATAATCTTTTATTTTTCGAGGGGTATTTGGCTTAGTAAAGTAATTTTGAAAGAATGAAATTCCCATATATTTTTATTTGGGTTGAGCTGTTGCTAATTTAAATCGAGCTCAAGAAGTGAATGGCTAATGACATGTCCCAAAAAATATGGGACTAAATCAATATTGTATTTTTATAGTAGACATATTTCTTCCTTAACCAGTTATTTTATAATAAGTTAATCAGTAAACTTCATTAACGAATACTCGTCAATATCATATTTACCAATTAACCACTGTGGTTATTTACAACAGTGATGTTGCCACCGCTCATTTATTTTTCACCACATTTATTTTTTCAGTTGCAATTTCCCCATCTCTACTGCTAATTAAGCACACAAATTATTTCCTACTGGCCTGAGAGAAACTTCAGTTGAAAACCTTTGTGTGGAGCTGCTTTGAGCTGCCTTCGCTACTTATTTTTTAATTAGCGAACCGGAAAGCGCGGCCAACAAAGGCGCCCAAAGGCTGTGGCCAACTTGTCGCTGGCAATCAATAATTTGATGTTTACAATAAATATGCATCCCCCTCATTGCTGTGCAATCGCAGCACCTCCATTAATTAGTGGCAACAAGCCAACAAAGTGGCCGCCGCAACAAAGAGACAAGAAAGCTGTTTGCATCGAAGTCATTATGGAAAAGGCATCAAGGGGATGCAGTGGAAAGTGGGGTGGTGCACTGATAACAGGGCAATGCACTTTTAAAGCTGCCTTCTTGGCCCGTCGACAGCCAGAAGTTTAATCAGCGACGAAGAAAAGTCCAGGCTCTGTGCACTGTGGGCCTTTGCCAAAGAGAATCCTTGCAAAGTCAACAAGGAGGCGGTGCCATTTTTTGCCCCCATAGTTGTGGGCGTTTGTCCATGGCGTGTACTTAAAAAGTGCAACTCGGTGTAATTTAATACCATCCGCTTGACTCCACAACAATTCCTTGGCTCGGCTTCACCTGCGGCTGTCGAGCAGGAACTTGGTTACATATATAAAGCATATTTTCTATGGCATCACACGGAGCAACACAAGGGGAATTATTACAACTTTTTTATATCTATACAAAGAAAAACATTTTCAAGAGTTCAGAAAAATTAATTAATTTAGAAAACTATATCAGGCCAATTTAAACAGTATTTTTCAGTAATGACAAATATGTTTTTGGCTTAAATTTATTTTTTAATTAGCCAAATGTGGTTGAATTTTATTTTATTTTATTATTCATTAATAATTATATAAAATTATATTAATATTATTAATAATATTAAATCATCAAGAGCTTTTAGGTTAGTTTTTATTAGTTACTTATTTTATTCATAAAGATTTCTTCAGTGTAGTACTGGAACTACTCATATAGCTTATTTAAATGCTTCGTATTTGCTACAGAAAAAGAAAGGTATATGCCAAAGCTTTGTGCAGAAGTTTCTACCTTTAATTGACATTTTGCTGGGTTGAGATTGCGGACAGAATTGCAGTTAAATCAATCATTTCATCAAACTGTTGCTCATTCCCTCCTTATTTTATCCCTCCCTTTCACTCCTTGCTCAGTTAAGCTTAAAACGGAAATCCTTGCTTGCATTAATTAATTGAAATTGCAAGTGAGACGAAAAAGTTTCGCTCAAAGAAAATGAGAGACGGGTGCTGAAAAGGGGGAAAAACGGAGAGAAAAGAAAACTCGGTTAGCAGTTTGCCATTTCCTTTCTTTTTTTAGCAAGGACACATCTACTTAAATAAATCACGACCAGCAACAAAAACGAATCCGTTATGGCTGTGGGTGGGAATTAATCAAGATTTCAAAGGAAATAAAGGAAACAGAGAGTTGGATAAACAGAGAGAAGCCAACGATTTTTTTAATTAAAATTATACATTAAAATGCATATTTCCTTATCCTTATTCAGTCTGCAATAAAAAAAATGTATTTCCTTTTTATAATTTCACTTTAAAATATTTGAGTATTCAATAAATTTGATATTTTAAAGATGAACAATATATTTAATTAAGTAATGATATAAAAATTAATACAAACTTTTTTAGAATTGTAAACATACATCCATATAAAATGGAATTTTCTAGTTGAGTGATTTGACTTTTATAAACAAAAATCTTAATAAACTTTTGAATTGAATAACGGAATACTATGGACATATTAAAAAAAAAATTTGTAATTAAAAATTATATTTTATTTTCTTTAACGGCAGCAGAACCAGCGGTTAATAAAATAATAACGTAAAATTGAATTAATTGCACAAGCTTTTTAAAAACACGTATAGATGAATAAAGATTTTTGTAGGTAAGCATGATCAATATTCCAGCCAACGACTGTTAGCCAAGACACAAACCTCGTTCTCATCGCGTAAAATTCCGACAACCTGGAGGAACATTCGCTCGGCCTCGTTCTGCGGATCGTAGTTGGAGTAGGTGTCGTCCACCAGTGTTATGTCGCCCAGGCGGCAGTGGAGCTGCTCCTCCGATGAGGACGAGTACAGCGACAGCATGTTGAGACGCCGCTCATCGGCAACATGTTGCACGCAGGCAGCGACCACTGCTGCCGCTGGGCGATCTTCGGCAACATCTTCTTCTGCTGCCGCTTCATCGCAGCCACTGCTACTCAGTTGGGAGTAACTCATGCTCAGCTCGTCCATTTCCTCGCCCTCGTCCTCCTCCTCGTCCTCATCCTGCTCCATTTCGTGCTCCAGTTCGGTGCCACCGGTGCCACTGTCGCCGCTCTGCGAACTTGCCTTGGCCTTGGCCACGCCCCCACCCGCAGCAGCCGCCCCTACATTGACCACCACCAGATTGTTCAGGTGGTTGTTGAAGTGGTGCGACTCATTGCTGCTGCTGCTGCTCCGACTGCGACGCTTCAGGGAGCGAAAGGGGGCAAGGAGGCGGCGGCGAGTGCTGCACGTGGGCGTGGCATAGGGCGGCAGCATCTCCAAAGTCTGATGATGGATCTTCGGTGCCCCTGAATAGCGTTCCAGCGACCTTGACTTCCCCCCATTGCTGTGTGGCACAGAGCGTCCTGCCCTTCTGGTGTGCGAATTTTCAATGATTTCTCCAGCTTCATCGCTGGAACTGTGGGCCATCGCTGGCGATGTTGCAGCCTGGCCACTGCTGGCAAACAGTCGCATTCTGCAAAATGTTTCCAGCTGGGGGATTCCCTTCCTTTGAGGAATTTCTAGATGATGCTGCTGCTGTTGCTGCTGCTACAGAAATTCCCAAAGCTGCTTTTATTTCTGTTGATGATGTTACTGTCGCTCTTGTTGCAGGTATTACTGCTGGTTCTCTTTTTTAACAATTGTTGCAGTTTTAGTTATAGTTGCTGCTGCTACAGATATTGTTGCTGCTGCTGCTGCTACAGATATTGTTGCTGCTGCTGCTGCTACAGATATTGTTGCTGCTGCTGGGGCAACATATATTGTTGCTGCTGCTAGATCTGTTGCTGATGTTGCTGTAGCTCCTGATATTGCTGCTCCTCCTTCTGATGATGCTCCTTTATGCTGATGTTGCTGCTCGTCTGCCGGGGCGAGTTAATTAATCTTGCTCTATGCAGATTTCAGGTTTTCGCTGCTGCTGCTGCTCCTCCCGAACAAAATACTTAGGCACTTGGTTGCATCGTTTTAGGGCACATTCTTGCGTAATGAACGTTGTTTTATGCGCTTATCTATTTATATAAACCGGTTCGACAGGATTCTACGTTTATTATTCCGTTTTCTCTCTTTATTTCTGGGCAAATATGACAAAGGCGGCTCAAACACATACACACACTGGCAAACACACAAATATGTGCGTAATTCGTACTACAAATATGCCCCAAGTCAATAAGCCACTCAATTACGCCGAAATTTCCCAGCTCACGCCCTTCGTCGCCCCTAAATCGCCCAACTTTTGACTAGCGTTAATTATCCAGACATCTTGGAGTTGTTTGCCAGGCAAAAAGGTTGACTGCATTCTGTTTACACAATTGTTGTTGTTGCGGCTCTGACTATATCTATACCTATCTCTATCGCTCTGCCTCCTTGACTGTTGGTGTGTGTAAATTATGTTGGGCAATATTTACTCGCAGATAAGCCAACTCCAATGTTTCAGTTAAGATATTTATTGTCTTGTCTCTAGGCTCCGTTTTGTTCTGTTCTCGGACCCCTGACATTGCCAAGGTGCGATAAGTGGAATGGTAAAAGAAAGGGAAAAACTTGGAGACCAGAGAAGGGACGAGGGTGCTTGGGAAAAGCCAATAAAAAAGTGGGATAGGTTAGTGGAACGATCGTATATTTCAGAGCAAACTGGGGTAACTTGTTAAAACTGCGTCGCTACAAGAAGGTGACGAAATATTGTAGAGGATGGGAAATTCTTGGGATTAACAACTATGAAAGACGATTCGAACTCCAAAGATAAATTCAAAATTCCAAGGAACTAATCACAAATATTTTTACTTTGCTGAAATTTCAAAAACCTATTGCAAGATTTAAGTTATTAAATATTTATTTTATTATAGTAATTTTATAAGTAATTTGTAATCCGATCTGTGGATTAGGTAATCTTTACTCTCTTCAAATACCGCCTGCAAATTCCCAACGCACTTTCCACACAGGAAATTACTCGCTCTTCAGACTTTTAAAAAAGTGGAAGCCCCTGAGACCTGGGTTCTGGTTTCAATAGAAGATTAAATACGGCTTGACTCTTTGGCCGAGTCCGTCTCAAGTGACTTTAACTAAGCAATGACCCCGCTTAAGTCCCGTAGAAAAAACAACAGAAAAAGTGTGCAAAGAACAAGCTTCAAAAATAGATGACATTCAAGAATGAAAGAAATGACCGAACGAGAAGCGGAAAACCAACAAGAACTACTGCAAAAGGAGGGTATAAGGAGTATGGGGTATACGAAAGCTCATTAAAAATTCTAAGCTGTAAAGCAAAACAAAGTTTTAAATAAAGTCGAAAGGGGACGAATCGAGGGGAAAAGAAGTGGAGACAAGTAAACTAACAAGCCATTGACAAAGACTTCACCGCGTTGATGAGTGAATGCGGCCAAAAGCGTGGAAAGAGAAGGAGCGATGGTGCGAAAGAGAGAGGGCATACGCCGGAGAAAGAGACAGCGAGAGGTGCAAAAGAAATGCCAACGAGTAATGCCGGTAATGACATTGTAACGGTATTTATTACAACATTACGACGAATGACAAGTGTCTAATTAGTTAAAGCAACATTCCACTCCCCTTCCCCATTCTCATTCTCTTTTTCACGATGCATCCAACTGTGTTTGGCTTTGCATAAATTTTGTTTTTTCTCGAAATTCTGTTTGGATTTGTTTTCTCTACCAAAACCCCCTGGAAATAATAGAGTTGAGCGCGTGAAATTAATTTGTTAGCTACTGTTGTTTCAGTTTATTTTGTAAAATTGAGTTTAAATTGAATTTTATAAGAAAAAAAATGGTCAGTGTGATTTTATTATTGTCTCACAAGAAAAGTGAAGTAAAAGATATAAAAGACATATGCGCGTAATAAAATATTATAATATTACAAAAAATTGTATCACGCGACCACCTCTATGTCAATTGAAGTCTAATTGGAAAATATTTGAGCACGCAAAATACTGAGAATGTTTACAGCACGAGCGAAAATCAGACTGGAATAAATTTATTCAATATTTATTGCATTACTTTTTTGTTATTAACATGGTTAAATGCATTACGAAATATTGAAAAGCAGCGCTGGCATGATGGTTGCATTTCAATTTGATTGATGTACTTTGTGGGTACGTGAGGGAAATAGCAATGCATTTCATTATAATTTTCACTTTTTCTCTGTACGTCCAGAGAGATAACAGTCTGCGTTGACTTGCATACAAAATCTCCCCCTCATATATGTAGGAATATGAATTGATATTGATAGAATGTGACGCTGATGTGTGCGGAATGCATTTGTTATTGCCTGTGGATATGCAAATAATTTCGGTTGGACTGCAAAAAGGATGCTACAGAAACAATTTAGCAATAATTGAAATGCAACAGATTGAAGACATTTCCCCCGGCGCTCAACCAAAAGCAAAACAGTGCAGTAATCAAATAGATTCAGAGATTGTGCCACTCAGTTGTTTAATCATTCGTAACGCAGCTCAAACGAATTTGAATGCTATCAACTGAGCAAATCAAAAGTTGTCTATTTTCACTTTCAGTTTTTGGCGAAACTAATCCACAATGCTCAGCACACGCGGGGCAGCCAACTATTTTACTGGCTGAAAAACAAAATACAAACGCTAATAAATCTCCAAAGTGAGAAACGGTAGGGAGTCTCTTGAAAGGCACCGAAAAATAAATCCGTTTACCTGCCTCAGATACTCCGCTTTTGTTTATCAACAACCAAACTAATTAAGTTGCCCAGCTGAGCTCTTCTGAATCCGGGAGATATAAAGAAATAGAAAGCCCTGTGGTCACATTCGTATCATTGCACGCTTTTGTGAACCCAAAAGATTCGAAAACACAGAGAGATCTTCAGAACTCAGGTGCTGAGTCATGGAGCGCTATGGAATATCGCTGTGAAAATGGTTCGACATAAATCAAAAGCGTCACGAATCGTAGATCACCTCGAATGCCCCGGACCCACAAATCGAGGACCCAACCACCACGTGCTTACGATAATTGCAATTTGATTGAACCGACGCCCGACTCTTTGAGTGCCCAGAATTTTTGAGCAGTCCCAGAGTCGTTCAACTCTGGGAAACAACAAATAACAAATAAGAATCCGAATCATGCAAAGCCGCGTCTCTGGCGGATTACACAAAAGCCCAACCGGAAATTTCAGCTGGAAAAAGAGCAGGAAAAGAAGCAAAAACGAGACACACACAAAAAATTGAAAAATAAAAACCTTACAAAAAAAAGCAAAAGTGCATTATGCGACCCTCGGCTCTGGGCTTTTGTTTAGCTGGTCTCGCTCTGTTTGGTTTATGCATTTTCACAGGGATAGAGCGAATTCCCCGCACTTTTCCCCATCTAGTTCTGAGTGGCCGACCATGAATAATTTTCCAGTTGTGACTTTTGTTTTTCGATTGTCAAATCCATACAAATGATGAACAAAAGAGTAAAAAGTGTGGGCGAGGCGTTTGTTAATGTCTTTAATGGGATATGCATCAAGTGAAATAGCTGATATTTGGAGTAGATAAAACTGATAAATTTGCTTTGGTCTAAAACTTTTATATGGTTAGATTAATCGAAAGTTTTGGCATTAACTTAGTTGTATATATATATATAAATATTTGGAATTATACTAAATCGTTCGGGAATTATACTAATGTCGTTAAAGAATAATAACGAGCGAATTCGATTGTATCTTTTTTCCATAGACATATTTTATCCAAGTCAAGTAGGTCGCTAAAAATTCAATAAAAATCAAATTCCTTTCACTTGCTTAACCCAAATCAAATCCAATCAATAAAGAACACCAATTTCAATTTAACATTTTTTTGCAACATTCTGTTCGGCCTCAAACTCTGGTAAAAGGAAAAACGCAGAAAAAGGAGAGAAAATTTCATGCGTCATGCGGCAAAATTGAAACCACAAAAGTCACTCTGGGGCCACGCCCCCGAAATGTCAGTGCATTTCAGGGCACAGACATATGCGAGAACATTTCCATTCTATATTAGAGGCTGCCTGGAATTGGCGTTGAAAAATGATATCAAATTTGTATTTGCCTGGCACACACAAACTTGTCGCGCGGCAAATAAACTGAAACCGACTGACAAAGCCAACTTGGCAGTGCATTGCATTTGGGCCAAGTTACCCAGTTTCGGTTGCAGCTAAGAAAAAAAGCACACGGCCAAAGACTTTTTGATGGCCAGACTGTGGACTTGCCCATGGCCAGCAATAAAAGTCAAGAGTGCCAAGCGACATGGAACAATTTATCACAGGCAAATGATCAAAACAAGGCGGAAGGATCGGGAAAAGGGGCGCGGAGAGGGTCCTGCCCCGGGGCACTGGGCGTGGCACTGAAGGCTCTGGCTTAAAACGAATTTTCATATCAATTTCGACTTGGCTTTGCCGGGTGGGTGGAGAAACGCTTTGGATTCAATTGTTGAATTTTCCGCAGAGAACGAACTTCTCCGCAGGCGAAAATAACGTGGAAAATTTACAAGATGTTTTCGTTGCGATAAATAAAGTTGCAAATGTGAACTGCATCAGCTGCTCCTTTACCTTCCGCTGCCCAAAACCCTCCGTCGCCCCATTCACCTATTGAGGCTTTTGGAGCTGGCTTCGTTATGGCAATTTGCCTCAAATTGGTTGCTCTACGCATTCGCACAAATTGGGGCTCTGTATCTGAGTATCTGCATTTGTGGCGGGCTAAACTGGTTCGAACTGTGCCTGTCAGGAGAGCTTTAAGACATGTTTATTGGCCAGATACAAATGTTTCTTTTTGGCTTTGCGAGTGGGTGGAGTGTTCCCCTTTTTCGCGTGAGTGTGTGTGGTCTCCGCTGCAATTAATAAATGGGTCTTTACCCCCTCCCGATTCAAGCAGTGCCACTTTAAGGTTTTTCCTTTTACGTCGAAGTCTCTATCCTGCCAGCAACAAAAGTAATTTTCACAGCATTTTATGGCCACGCATTTGGATTAATATTTAATGCAATGGGGGTGGAGCGCATAATATGCGAATATTTATAGCACTAGTAAAACGTTATGAGATATTCGCTTATGACAGCTGCAGGAGCAGAGCCGGAATGAAATTAGTTCAAACTTTGTGAGGTTTGCAGCCATTAAAGAGCCTGACCCCAAAATCTATTCAATTAGAAGAAGAGTTGACCATCCGGCGGGTGGAAAAACTGAGAACAATTCTGCACGTAGCCAGAGGAGAACGTGAGCCAGTGCAAGTGCTGGCCATTGTTTGTGAAAATTATATTATAATCATTTTATCACATTTTCCAACCAAGCTGCCAGCAGCACGAGCTGCTCGGAGTGGGTTTTCGCCTGGCACACCTGCTGCCAGGATAGATCCTATCCTCGGCCAACAACAATGGCTCAAAGGCTGAAAGCCAAAAGCAAAAGCATGCAGGCAACTTTTGCCTTGCCATTGATGGCTCAAACACACACACACACTCACATGCCCGCCCGTTTATGGCTTTGAATCTTCATTTTCCTTAGACAATGACAAAAATGGAGGATAATAGATAAAATTAAGTGCAACTGCAGCAGACAAGGCAAGGAAGAGGGATCGCTGCAGGATATGGCTGCTTTTTTGTGGGGTTTATTGTCGCCCTTTTCGGCGATGGAGTCGGGGGGAAACCCGAAGGGAAAGTCGGGCCAAGTCATGGATGCCATTAATAAAGTGCATTGAATTGGCTGCTCGGCACTCAAACAGAAAATGGCGCTAGATATTCGCCCATTTCCCTCCTTTTTGGCCTGTAAAACGTTTAGCGAAAATTGTTGAACAAACATGGAGTAATGGTAGAGTGAGTTATGTTACGGATAGGGCACATAAACACATTCCATTGATTGGAGCTGGGTGATAAAATGCTTTGTCAGAAATTCACCATTGTTCTCATTTGAAATATTATCGAGTTATGGTAGTTTTCTACCTTGATGTGTAGCTTAAAGTCCGAACATTACACAATTAATAATTTTTAACAATTAATTCAAAGAGATCAATTATTATTTAAGGTAAAATATAACGGTCAATTTAAAATTTCCATAACTTACATTAACATGGAACTTCCAAATCTAAATAACACGGTGAGTAAGACACAAAATTCGAATGAGCGCTTTTAATTACGGAAATTATTTCCATTATATTTAAAATAAATAGATTAGTTGATTAAAGAAGATATATTATCAAAGAAATATCAGAGAGAAAGAATTCGAAACCTAAATAAAACATGAACAGAGAAAATGTTCACCGATAAACCAAACAGACTTTTAACATGGTTTTACAGGTCTTAAAAAAATCTGTTTATTTTATGAAATTAACCCACTTCCGCTCTGATATTAACCCATCAAGCGATTAAGCGAATCGAAGACCTGTTATCGTTATCACATCACTTCCCACATTCCAACTTGCTGGCAACCAGCTGTTTGTAATCAACTTTCCCCCACACCGGGGGAAATATTAGTTCAACAAATTGAATTAAACATTCTGGGAAGCACCCGAAGACCCGGCTGCTCATCTCGAAACCTTTAACGCCTTTTGAAGCGAAACTTTGCATAACCTTTTACCCGGAAAATTCGTGGGAACTAAGCAGCCTTATGCACAAACTTTTTAACTGTGATAAGAATAAAACGAGTTTTAACCTTTGCCTTCATCTCACCTCCTGCCTCACTTACCATCAAATTTCATCAAAATGTTGCCGCAGAATTTCACCCCAATTTCTGTTTTTAATAACTTTAAGAGCAGCGGAAAAGGGATTGACACCTTCTCGAGGACCTGAAAAATAAACCCTCAGGACTTGCTCATCTCGGCCATCATCCTTATGCAGAAACAATAATAATTTTTAATGAGTTGTAAAGAATTTTTACAACTCTTTTTTTAACAGCTTCACAGAGAGAAGGAAAAGCTTAGCGAGAAAAGCGAAAGTCGGGCACCTGAATTTAAATGCCTGGCGCATGCATATATTTATCAAGTATATTTGGTTATACATTATTTTTGATGGCTCAATTTCCGTTGCGGTGCCAACTTCCGTGCGCCGCCTTCAATGAGTCGAGACAAAACACGCCCAAAAACAAAACAACATTACAAAATGCGAAAAAAATCGAAGCTAAAAAACCAACAGTTGGATCAGAGCTCGGAAAGTTGGGTGATATGCGTGATTAAGCACTGACAGATGCCCTCCCCTTACTTTATTTTTGTTGTTTTTTTGCACCGCACCAAGCCCAGTTTACATGATTGTTCTCTCTTTATTCGGAGACAAAAAGTGAAGCAGAAAAAATAATGATAAATATGCTGGAATCTATTTTGGGGGAATTTTGTAGGCGGGTGTGTCACTTAATGACTTTTCTGCTGAATGCCAAATGAACAAGTTCCACCGGAGGGGAATTCGGAGTGGGAAAAGGTAAAGCCTGGGGAATCTGATGGAGTTGCTGCGATGCTACATTGTTCCCATCGCGATTTTCCGTCGAAATGGTTTTCAGTCGTCAAGGTAACCGAACTGAGAGATGTCAGATTGCTTTGTTTAAAAGTGGGATGTTTTAAACAAAACCAAAAATAATAGAGTATTTGTCTCCAAAAAAGGTAGGTTGCCGGAGTAAAACACAAGCACTTAATTATTTAAGTTTAATGGTGATGAATGGAAGAAGAAATATTTGTACATTATTTTGAGACTGATTTGACGTGATTTGTGTAAAAATGGCTGAGTTTTCTTTAAATGTAAAATTAAGGCATTAAATTAAGTAAGAAATACTGCTTCGCTTTCATTGGAAATTAATTCAAGCGTAAGCAGACTCTCCGTGTTTCGATTCGAGCTCAATTGAGGTACACAAATTCATTTTCAATTTCCTGATTTATTTTCCCATCTGCTTTTGACCAGCACTAAATCAGCTTAAATGTGATTTTCTACGACTGTATTTTCCCCCGCTTTTTGTTTGATGCAGTTCACTAATTAAGTGGATCTAAGCGCTTTCCAAACAGCCAAATGCGAATGGCAGACGCACCGCTTTAAAGCCTCTCCCAAGAGCCAGACATCGGAATCGATTGAAACCTGGGGCGAAAAGTGGAGGCGACTGGGACTCCGGGAGTCTATGCCTCGCTGGCTGGCCATCGTAATATATTTGCATTAACCCAGTGACACATTTTGACATAATCTGATTAATTGGCGTGTAAAGGAGAAATAAATTGAGCGGCGACTAATGAAGCGAAGGCCGGAGGAAAGATTGAAGAGCCGGGAACAGAAGGAGGCTGCCAGATGGCGCCGGGACCAAAGAACGCCCACATGATAAGTGGATGGAATCTGAAAGGAGACTGCAACTATCTTCGCTTCAAAAAATTTCGAGCAATGCAATAATTTGCCTTAACGAATGTCGATAGCTTTTCCAGTATCTAGCTGATTTGTACACTGAGGGAAAATGAGTAGAGACTCCAATTTCAGTCATGATATGCACTGTTCACTGTTGATGTTATGCAGATGATTTTTCGACTTTAATTACTGGGAACTTCTGTAACATCACACAATTTTAGACAATATCAGTTCTGCCAACCAAGGTAAAGTGAAAAAGACAGAGTCTAATTACGGTGGAATATGATAGTAAAAAAGGGAAAAGATAGCAATGGGTATAGCGATTTTGGGAACTCATAGCTAAGAAGTTATTTTAATTTAACAAACTTAAGAAAATGATATGAGCGATTTTAATTAAAAACCCAGTTTTTTTATTATTTAGTCAAAAATCTCGGAATTTTTTTTTGCGCCCCAACTCTAATAGCTAATTGATGTCAACGGCTTGGCGGCAGTTGAAACCAGGAAGATTGAGCAACCAGGCCAGACCGCAAAATGTTGCTGCTCTTATGCGACCGACCTGATCCGCCTGGTCGGACTGCTCCACGTTGGCAACTCTATCAAAAGACGTGTCAAGAGTTGGCAAGCGGCGTTTGGCTTTTCTTGTGGTTCGCGCCGTCTCAGTGTCTCAAAGTCCTCCACTTAAACCGCCAACGCCGCAAAATCAATCAGGCATAGGAATAGGCATAGGCAGCAGAGCCTATTCCAACGACACCCTCTGCTTGCCGTTTTCAATTTATTAAATGACATTTGCCTAAGCATTTTCGCCTAGATTTCTTTACACAAAATTTTCGCCGCTGGCCCCAAAGCATCAATTTTTAATTTCATTAGCATGGAGGGCATAACCTACTTCACCCCTCCGCACTCACTTTGGTTTTCTGGATTTTTTCATTATCTGTTTTCCCAATTTGCATTCGCCGGTCTCTGTTTTCTTGCTCGCCATTTTCCGGTTCATGCGTTGCTCGAATTTGAATTTTAAATGATTATTGATTTTACATTTCTAGGCAGCCATTCGGATTGTATAGTTAGCGAATAGCTTCCAGTGGCCTATTTTTAGCGCATTTCGGTGGTCTTCGCTCAGGGTCAAACAAACTTGCTAATTACCCAAAGTGCATGGTTCAAGTTCTCTAAACAAAGGAGAGCAGAAGTCTTTTCTCGCTGGTTAAAGATAAAATGTAAACAATTCCCAACGATGGCTGAATAAATATTTATGAAAAAATAAACAAAAGGAAAAGGTGGGAGATTTCGGGTCTTATCCATCAACTTCCCCAATTACTCAACTGGTCAACAGATGTTGCTGATTCTGATGCTTAAGGGCAATTTGATGGATATTAAAAAAACATTTTTAAATGCTAATTTTTCTCAGGTGTGGATGTTCGATTTACTCAAAAATATTCAAAAGATTAAAGGAGACTTAAGTAGCTTAAAGCGGAAGACCTCACCATGTATGACCCAAAGATTAAGTCAATTTAAGACCACAAAAATATCTCTGTCTAACCTATTCTGTTGTTTTTAACTTTTTTTTGTTTATCCAAAGCCAGACCGTTTTAGATAAAAGCTCTGACTAATCACACTGGCAACCCAAAAAGAAGCCAAACAGAAGCATCCATAAAGGTAATCGGAAAATGTTTATTTAATAAATAAATGGAGAGAAATTGCGCAGCTTCGGATAAGGCTGAATGGATGGATGACTGGATGAATGGGTGGGTGGTTGTTTGGTCACACACTGCATGTATTTATTCAATTAAAATAATCATAAAGAGAAATGTTTGTATTGCTGCTGTGCAAATATAAACAAAATAGTCAAAAAATATTGTTATGCATGTTCGAGTTCAGACTATGCAAATAAAAATCAATACAATTAGTTTCAATTTAATTTGAGCAGAGGTGGAGATGCTGTTTTGAAGAGGTAATCCAAACATTTGTGGCGTTTAGAGGATTTCTTAGAATATATAATTTCCCAATAAGCCGCAATTAAAGTTGCATTAGAGAAATTGTCGCAAGGAAAAGCTTTTCATTTTGAAACTTTCTTTTTTTTTCTGGCAATTTTATAACAGTTTGGTAATGCTTCACGGCTGACTAAATACGCCGGATTCGATTTGGTTTGCAGACTTTGATGCGGGCCGACCTCTGACGTTGATTAATGACTCAAGTCCGAGGGCGAGCATAGCATCGACAAGTAACTAAATTTTCCCAAAGTCTCCCCCCTACCGCCACATTTTCTGGCTGAGTACATTTTCCGCTCAATTGGGTTGTCAACATTTGGACAAACATTTGAGCTCATTAGAGCATTCGGAATTATGAATACTTGACTGTGACTTCAGTCACGGATTGAGCGGGTGCCTTTTGGGTAATCCGTTTGCTCCAGTGATTTGCATAGGACTAGATTGCCTCGGTCAACAGAGGCATTGACTTTGTCCGGTTTAACTGAACCTTAACAGTTCAGCTATAATGCGAATGCCATTCCACGATCCCTAATTGAGCTGTCGCCCGAAAAGAGGCGCATGAAATTTAATTGAGTGCAACTGCATAATTGCTCAATTAAAGTGATTGTGTCAGCGCTGCAACGGCAGCAAACGCAGCCGATAAACACGCCACAATTAGTACAGCAATTTTTTAATTGATTGAAACACAACTGACATCGACTCTTCATTGACAGCTGCCGCTGTTTTTCAGTTTAAGTGCGTGAGGATGGGCAAAAAAACGTATCTACACCAAGCTGTAGCTACGTGAGGAATCGGGGAAAACTCCGCTCGGTCTAAGGCAATAAACCGAATTGTCTCAATCTGTAAATATTTCACACAGCCACGGGGAGAACAATGCGAACAAAGCGAGGCTGCCAATTCGGATTACCTGAATTGCGCCATTTGCCAGATACTTTTTCTGCACTTGGTTTTATGGCTTTTAGAGCTTGCAAATAACCGACTGCAAATGCCACTTGCTCATTGAGATACTCGGTTTGATTCATGTATTCGGCTGTCGAGATGCCATTCTCTTAGGAATTTGTCAGAATGCTTGTGCAGATATTTATGTATATTATTCACCAGGCATAGATGCCTTTAGTTCTTTTGAGAAAGAAGTTTATCAACGTTTGTCAGTTGCATTTACAGTTGAGATTGTTTTACAACTTTTCTGAGATCTGTAACAATTTAATTTTGATTTTTATTTATTTGCAGATAAATTCCTTTGAGAATAACCCGGAAGCTTATTATTTGTGCTTGCAAATAATGATCACAAAAAAAAATTACGGAGTAAACTTTAATCTTATAAATTTAGTAACTTTAAAGGAAAAGGAAAAAAATTATATTTATAAAATATCCCTAAAATCGTTTCAAGATACCCAAGGGTAGGGTAAACATTAAAATTTCTATCTGCATTTCGCTTAGCTAAACTTTATGCATATAAAATATTATTCGCAGTGAGTTACGTTCCCAGGACAGATGTAGATATTGGGACAGTCGAGTGAACTTTATTCCACACCCCGACAGCAGCGAAAATGCCCGACTTTCTTATGCAATCCGGCAGATACTTTTAGCCCAGGCCCCCTCCCCCATCGAATTGACATGCAAAATGTGTGCAATGGCGCCAGGCTTTTATTTGGCGCTGGTGGAATTGAGTTGCATTTGCCATTTTCCGCTTGCAGTTGCCATTTGCAGTGGCATCTGCGGGCCTATAAATAAGCACGTCACACCGTTAGCACCATTAACTGCATATTAATTGGCCGAAATAGACACCGGCGGACTGGCGGCAGGACTAAGCCACGATCGCCTGACATTTGCCCAAGTTAAGACACACTGCGGCCAAAGATGGCGTCGCGTGTGCGAGTCTCCTCGAAATGGCAAACGGCACTTGGAATGTGTCTCGAATGGCTCCTCACACTGCCCACATCTCGGGGGCGTGGCTGCCTTAATTGTGCCGAAATAAATATTTACTCCACTCGCACATTTTGGCGTACTAATAAATATCAAGCGAGGGAGGCAAACCAAGACAAGCGCAACATGTTGTGCGGCGGCTATCTTGCGGATACATTTGTGCCCTCGCTCGCGCACATTCATCAGGAGCTCTACGCATGCATAAATTAAGTGCAATTAGCATAAACAATTTTCAGCTTTTAACTAAACCGGGGGAGGGGAACTTAAAAGGGCGGGGTAACTTGAAAGCGGGAATGGCGAACACATGCTCGGCAGCCAAGGAAACAACACAAAATCTGTGGCCACAATGCAAGACGTTCTGCATATAAGGCAGTGGCCAGAAATGCAGCTTTTGTGGATGGATTACCTTTGGCCAAATTTGGCTACGAGTGGAAATCGGTCGGAGAATAGTGAGGAAGTTGAGGTTCTTCGAAATTCAAAGAATGTAATGTCTGGATGGTACTCAGTAATACATTTTGTAAGAGTAGCTGTAGCAAAGTAATTACTAAGTTAAACAGGTTTTTGTGACAACCAAGATTGTGATTAAGTAAAAAAGAATGTATGAACATCGAACTAAATAAATTAAAAAATAAAAATTAACATTTAAATAACATAATTTTGAAAACATGGATTGTGTTCTATAACAAGTGATTCTTATGAATTCTCCTTACTCATCACATAATTTTATATTATTGAAACTTTATGAAGACAAAATTCACGTGAAGAGTAATGCACTCTCCCCTTTTTTATTTAATAAACCAACGAATATCCTCCACACGACCCCGTATATTTGTCTGCCTGTTGATTTCATAATGCAGCTGCAGAAGTTTCAAGTAACAAATTTGGCCCTCTCCGTTCTGGTCGCAGAACGTTATCGAAAAGCTCTTCATGTATACACATGCATGTACTTGAGAACCAAAGTAACCAAAGTCCACCGAAGAAGAGCAGAACCATATAGAACAGAACCCCCTTCTTCATCGCAAAACAACAGATCCGAATGGAACGCAATAAAACAGAAGCACATGGGGTATCCGATCTCTGTCGCTGGTGTTTGTTTACAGAGTCTTACATACCGCGGTACATGAGCACATGCATATTTAAATATGACGTTTAAATGGCGTTTAGTACGTGAAATGTTCGAAAATGTCGAGCACATGGCAAACAATAGC
This sequence comes from Drosophila fuyamai, assembly GCA_018153365.1. Taxonomy (NCBI): domain Eukaryota; kingdom Metazoa; phylum Arthropoda; class Insecta; order Diptera; family Drosophilidae; genus Drosophila; species Drosophila fuyamai. Next base: position 3,486,344 of record JAECXW010000116.1, on the reverse strand, counting down.
GGCAATCGCCAAACTCGCAGACTGCGGCAGCGGGTAAATACTGTACACAAATAAGTGAAGCCCTCACATAAATGAATAAGTGAATTCGAGAAATTTAAATGAAATTCGCGAAAGGGGAGACGTGTCTTGGGATCGGAAAAGCGCCGCCTCATCAGAACCCGAAGCCAGACTGCTTTATATTAATGATTCCTTCTGAAAGCCGATCTTTGTGTGGGAACTGGGCTTCCCATCGTTTATATTAACGACGCCCAAGGTCGAATCGATTTGGGGTTGTCGGAAATTGTCAGTGTCAATAGGTTGAACTAGATTCCCCGAATGATCAAAACGATTGTGTTCGCCTCGAATTCATCCAGCTGACAGCTGTATAACAATTCCTTAATTGGTCATTGCTCCGGGGCAAACGAAAGCATTTAATGAAAATCAAAATATTTTGTGAGTTACAATTAACAATTCGGGTTTCAATTGAGACTCATTACTGAAGGAAAGCAGATGAGTTAGAGACAATTTACGGAGCTTTCTTATCTCGTCTGTCAAGCAAATCAAGTGGGTCACCCCCTCTGGAATTTGAGTTCAAAATCCCCACAAGCATTTTCCCGCAGTTTTATTGGCCGTCGGACGCAATAATTACAAATGCTTGTCAACAGGCTCAATAAAAAACTCCATATCACATGAGAGATATGGATCTAGCCCTTAAGACCCCTTAAAGTACCAAAAGTTATCTTTTATGTTGGATAAATGTGTCACATTGATGATGTTCTACTCGTAACTAGAATGCAAATGGAAATGGATATTGCCCTTGTGCCAAATGAATATTATTGTTATTGGGTGAGATTGTTTTGGGGGTCGGGGCTCCCACCACACTTGTTGTTCGGTGCTCATGGGTTAATAAAAACAGGAATGTAAACGACAGACAGAGTATGAGAAAACAAAAGAAAAGAAAACATACTTTGAGCGTGTTGGAAATTAGAATTTCTGATACAACCGATACAGATTGCGGCTGGAAAAATAAAACAAGAAATTTGATCACTTAGACAGGGAATTAAAAAGAGGTGTGTTAGATAAAACAACTGCAAATGAACAGAAACACAATATTAATGGGTATTATTTGCTTCAACTCAAGCTGACATCATCGCTGCGATCGGGTATAAAAATATTTGGCAGGGGTTAAGAAACGGAAATCGACGAGAATTGGGGCCACAGCAGGCTGTCCGGGCAAATAAATTAACCATATTGATGAAGTTTAGAAAGTTTAACGGAGGCGAGAAAAATCGATTGGCCAAGCAGATGGCGCCTGCGATTTGAGTCATATGCGCTCTAATTAACCAACTGACACTGACACCCATTAAAACATGAATAAAATAACAAAGATGGGTCCATACAAAATATACGTATAACACGTATACGAATGAGCAAGAACTGGAAGATACAAAATCGCACAAGCACACACTTAATCTCAAAGAATCTGAGACACAATGTAAATCCAGTTGAGATGCAAAGATATATGCGTATCTCTCATATGGAAACAAGAGGCGTTGGAGTAACAAGGCTACCAATAACACTCGGAATGATGACAATGATAAAGTGAGCTACAGCAGCCAAGGATACAATAAGGGAGACGGAAATACGAAGGAAAGGAGAGACTGCGAAATAAAGCGACAACTTTAACAAATAAACTGGGGACAACAACTAAATCTCCCAACAAAACTCAATAAAATGCAAAGTAAATAATAATAAACGACCTTGCCGAGGAGCACTTCCTCCGGCTCCCCGGGATATGTATTTTGCCGGTCTGTGGTCTCCTTTTTGACAGTTGAGCGTGGGATATTAAACATACACACTTTGGGAGTTTTTGCTCGCTGAGATGCAAATGAGATTTCCCTCGGATGTAAAGGAATTGGAGAACCGAGCTTATCTCCACATTCTCTGGCAGGCAATTAAATGGACAAGTCAATGGCACCATCCGCAATCGCAACACAAATATTTGACAGAACGCCATACTTCGGGGAATTGGCTTATAAATTGAGTGTCCAACAGGTACAACTGCGGATGAAGTGCACGAAGAAAACTCTTGTTGAAAAAAGGTAAACTTTTTCAGATTATTCAAATATTATTGATTATTGGAAAAATTATTTCTAAAAATCCAAAGACATGATCAAAATATTGTTAGCACCGATAACAAAAGATTTTACAAGTAATATTGAAATATGTAACTTTAAAAAATGAAATTAGTGTTTACAACATGTTCATACAACAATTGTTTAAGATTTATTTTTAATTCCAATTTTATTTATATTTCAAAGTGTCTCTACCCTATGTATTCAAATATTAAATAATAGAGCCTTATTGAGGTTATTTATTGCCTGAGACAAATTTCACAAGCTGACAGATTTTTCTTGCTGTGCACTTCACCCATTAAAACGAGAAATAAAGTCAAGTCAGAGAGTGTTTAATATATCTCAAAAATACATTTCCATGCGTTTGCCATTTTGTAATTTCTACTCGCCAAAAGCTGAACTAGCATAAATTTTTCTTAACGCCGTTGTCATATTTTTTTATCCACTTGTTCCCATCGCGTCCAGAGAGAAAACGAAATTACTACTATTTCTGTGCGGTTTAAGTTGCGTCTTATTTTATTTTCGATTTGAGAACGGCGGTGAAAATAATGGTATATTGAACACGCGCTACCACAAGTTGGTGAAAAGTGCGCTCACTTTTAAACGTGACTGTTACAAAGAATTTTGTTTCATTTATCACACACACAAAAGTACACTAAGACATGGTGTTAATATTCTTGTGGTTGCTGTTGTTGTCTTATGACCAACGTTGACGAAAAATGAATATTATAAATTTGACCTTATTACTCTTGTTACTTTCGTTTGTTTTGGTACAGGAAAAAAAAGTATGAAATAACACAAAAACAATTTATTTCAGCAATTTTTCTTTTCGCGGCGTTGGTTTACAATTGTTGTCGAGAAGGTGAATAAATATCTTGTGGAATATTTTTCGCACTTTAAACACTTTTACTGGGAGGTTACATTTTTTTATAAATGATCCTTGAGTTAGGAATTTATTTTTTTTTTGTTGTAGGTAGGTGTGTAGTTTATTTTATTTTACCGGCAGATCGCGATCGCGACAAAAAACGCAACCATCATACGCGCCGCCGCTTCGAAAACTGAACCAACAACAAAGCCGGCAAGCGCTGGAGAGCGGAACACCGCTGCACTCGAAAAAAAACACTCAAAAAACACTCGGAAAATACTCGCTAAATAAACCACAGCACTCACACTCCCCAAAAACGAAACTTGTTCTCTCGCCAAGAACTTGTTGCTCACTTTCCGAGTTTTGTTTATGAATTGTTTGGGTCTTTATGTTGTCTTTCCACTCAGTTTTCAGCTCTCCCACATACTCGTTTGGTTAACTCATTAAGTGGTTGTCATGTTGAGTGGCCCAATTGAGTGCCCCTCTCGAGTGTTGTTATAATTTTTCAATCTGCCAGATACTTCGCCCGTCCTTTGGCTTATTTATTGCCCGAGTTTCGGGCTTATTTCGATACAATTTATAAATGCATTTGAATGGCCTGTTTTTTGTCGCTCTTTATCTTCCCGCATTTTGGGTCTTTTTGTATTGTTTTGTTTGGGTTTTATTCTTTTGTTTTTATTGCTTTTTTATATGATAATTTACACCCATTTTCTGTGCGATTTTTTTCTCATGAGACTCGTTTTTGAATGAATGATTTCTGTGACTCACAATGAATATGATTGGGGGTGTGGTTTTAAAAAAACTTTAAAAAAGGGTTCTGAATTTTTTGAGCGTATCGTAAAGCAATCGGAAATCCGTTTGGTTTTTTTGGTAAGATAAATTTACATTTTAGCATATAACGTCAGAAATCAATTCGATTTACAAAACAATTTTTTATACCTTAAACAAAAATTTAAATTCTAAAGTTTACTATAAAATGTTTTACTTGACATTATATAATTGTGAAAATAATAAGAAATAATTAAAATAATGTTGAACTTTAAAACAAGTTAGTTTTCTACATAATAATTTGATTTTTAGGGAAAGTGCAATTATATTTCTAAGTGCTTTGCAAAATGAATGGAAGCCAAACGACTCTATGGAAAATCCTAAAATATCACTTTCAGTTCTCTTCTTACTCCTATTTCCCTCAACGTCTGTCAACTCTCTGTTATTTCTGCCAACCAAATCTCATAAACAAAGACAGCAGACAGGAATGTGCTTCCTTTAGTTTTTTCACGAAAAGGAAAAAGAGAAATGCAAAATTGGCAAATAATTTTCCCGTTCGGCCGCTCACACGTGACAAAGTGCGAAAAATGCCTCCAACTCATAAATGTATTTTTCTTTTTCTGGGATTGTGTTAAGCCTACACTTGCTTTAAAAGGCGGGGAAAAGGATGTGGAAAACCAAATTTATGAACTGACGGCGCGACAGAAAGCGACGGGAATAGTTCGTTTGTCTCTCTGTCTGCGGAGTGCGGCAGGAAAATCTATTTTCGAGCGCATAATTTTCTTTTCCAGTCTGCCACCTTGTAGGGCAGTATCTTCTCCAGCCCTCCTCTCAGCCTTCGTGTGAATATTTATCTTTGGCAAGGCGATTTGTCGTCTGCCAGGCAAAAAAAATGGAATCCAGAAGCCGAAAATGCATCTGGGAAATCTTTGAGTTTGCCCTGCATTCGGATTTCCTGAATTTGAAAATTGAAATTGAAATTTCTTCCTCTGGCCCTTCGTTTCTAATTGTTGTTTGAGGTCTTTGCATATTTCCTCTGTATATTTCGTTTTGGTTTCAATTTTTCAGTTTTGTGTGTGGCATTTATTAATGATGATGAATGAACGGAAGATTCCTGAAGAGACTTCCGATAACACAAACTAATTGGAAGTGCTAACAAAAGACAACCGAAACAATGCAAACTTTCTTTGGGGTTTTACATTTACATATTTATCAAAGAGCCAGTTGCCGGATTTCGTTCTAGATAAAAACAATGTTTTTGGTTTATCAAATAATGAAGTTTCAGATTTTAGTTGTAGTTTATCTTGTACCTTCTATTAGGTAAATCTAAGCCATGAAGGAACTCAACCGGAGATTAATTAACGCCAAAAACTGGAAATTTTTATTTTGATAGTTAGTCCTTAGAGTTGCAAAAAAATTTTAATTGCATTTCTTATTTTAAAACGCAAAATATTTGTCTACGTATGTTTGTAAATGTTGTAAACCACTTGCATTTATGTATATATTTATTTATATTTACATTTATTTATTCCAAATATGTTTTGACATTTTACTGTGTGAGTACAGAATTATTTTCATAAAAATATGGCAAATATTTTCTTGGTATCCGTGTTTTTCCAATTTCGATCCCCTTTCCCCGCTTCAATTAATGGGAAAGCAACGCCAATTAGAGAACTATTTCATGCCATATTGCGATCCCGCTGGCAAATATTTACCAAATGTTTGCTTTTACCACCCAAACGCCAGCCAGAAAAGAAAAACATACAATAAATGACAAATATTTATGAAATGAAAATCCTCGACCCTGCTAGAAGGGTCAACAGGGTGAAATTGGAAAAAGTTGACTACCGCACAAAATGGCGCCGTTAGCCAATGGAAAAAGGAGCAGAATCGAGCAGAAATATTGACAGGCCAAATGAATTGGCCACATGGTGAGCCACGTTCCAAATAGAAGGAAAGGGAACTGCTGTGTGTGTGGCAATATCAGGCACAACACGTTTCACAATTATACATTGGTTACATTTCGTGGCATATTTGTGCAGTTTGCGCAAACAATAAAAGGGGAAAAAGACAACGGCAAAAAATAAACAGAAAATGCCGCAAAAAGTCAGTTGGGGGAGTGCAATATGCGGTTATTACATTGATTGTGGGTGCGGTAAAGGATCCTCTCCCAGACAAAGCAATAAAAATAAACTAAGAGAAGAAGGCTGCATGGCCAAAGCATTTTAGCGTGACAATCAATTGATTTCCCAGGCGGTTGACAAGAAATGATATATTTTGCTATATTTGACGTGGGAAATTCCCCCTTTTTCTCTCGGAAGTCAGCTGATGTCTTCTTGCGAAATTTCATGTTTCCCATTTTTTATTGGTGTTAAAGGATTTAATGGCACGGAATGCGGCTTTTATAATACGGCAAACATCCTTTGTTTGTGTAATCCATTTCGAGTTGTGAAATGTTGAAAGTACATATTTAAATTTATTTAAATCCTATTAAATTGCATTCAAGCAGGATTTTGGGGAAGCCATTAAACAAAGCTTTCATTGAAATTTCGATTGGTTTTTTTATGGTAATCAGACACACTTTTGGGTATGAAAGCAAAGTCTCATTCGATCAGTTTTAATGTGCAACGTATAATTTATTTTAATATAGCAGCTTAACATGTAGCCCAATATTATATCAATTATATTTATATTTCTTAACTTTGTAAACCCCCTTCTGTACCAAGAAACTTTATTACTCATAGACATTTTTAATAAATATTGCATACTTCTAGGCACCGGGCTTTAATTAGGTTTCCACTTCAGTGGTTTAGTTCTCGGCTAACGACAAGTGTGCATGTGCACAATATTTACAAAATTTTCAAAATTGTTTTATTAGCTTTTGTTAGTTACTTGCCCGGTAATCGCTGTTGCTAAATCAAAATTTCCATAGATAATATTTCTCCTGGTGTCAACCGAGGCAAGTTCGTAAAGTGTGCACATAAATCACCGGCCACACAACACGAAAGCTCGCACATGCATCACACACACTGCGTATGAGTGATTTATTAAACTATTTTGTGCCAAAGTGAGGGGGTTAGGCAACTAAATTGATTTCATTGTGTGTCCTGGCCTGCATAATAAACCAAACACAAACTGCAACGAAAACTTTCAGCTTCTACAAGGACATTTTTCAGCTTTTACTTGAAGTGGTTAAGCAGCAGCCAGAGGACAACGACCAAGGAGCACCAGCTGCGTCCGAGTGGTCATAAGGGGTTAAATGAGTTGCCTCTCGGTGTCCTGCTTCAATATCGACCACATGTGGTTAAATTATGGCCAGAGCTGACTGCCCTTTCACCATTTTCTGCTATTTTTCCAGCACTTTTCCGGGAAATCAATGAAACATATTTCAAAGCGTTAAGCAATTGCTTTTTAGCGTCCATTCAGCATGCCACTGTGGACTGCCAATTCCACAATTTTACCCATTTTAAGTGGACGGTTCTCCGATTCGATTCGATTCGAATCGATTGGTTTCCCTGGAGCGTGTCCCGCATGGGGATTCACGCATTCGCTGGAGCCCGTTCCTCTGCTTTTGTCGAGTTAACTCCATAAAATTCAGAGTCTCGCATTATTTACCAAATGAGCCAGAAGTAGTTCTGTGGCTTTGTCTCGTCTCTACTCTTCGTCTGACCAACCCTTTTCATTAGCATGCCAGGACCGACATTCCAAATCAGATTGAGTTTGTGGGTGATTGCCGAGGAATTTTGGCGTGACATTGATGTTGATGGGCGCCATGCATCATTCGGAGCTCAACGAAAAGGGGGGAGAAATGCCTCCCAGCTTGATTGAAGACCCTTGCATGGCATTGCATTGAGGTTTGCCTAAGCCATTACCAATCAAACTTCATTAAGGTTGAATGCCTGATTTCAAATCCTTTCTGAGAGAGTTTTCAGAAGGTATGGGTCCATAATTCTATGCTGCTACTGCAATTTCCTCTCTTATCAGCACTTCTGCACTTTAATTTGATTAAAAGTTATCGGGATGCAAAAGTGTCGTAGTCGTCAAAGAAAACCAAGGGGTTCAATTCATTCACACTTAAAAAAAAATCAAGATTTCTATTAGTATAAAAGGCCCATTTAATTGTGTTAAAGTATATGTTTGGTGTAAATATTGAGTAGCACAAAATAAATATTTATAATATTTTTACTCCCTGCAGAAAAGATATTGGAGTTTCGACTGCTGTCTAATGATTTCTTAACTTCTACTGGCCACGTACCGTGTGGCGTATACGTAACTTGCGAAAAAATGCAGTGGCAGCAAAAAAATACTTCTCTTTCCTCTCTGCTATGCAAATAAAATTTTCCCAGAGCAACTTTTTATTCAATTAATAGAAAATTTCTTCCTTTGGTCAATTAACCACGTTGGCCACTATGCTGCGGCTTAGAAGGATGGGAATTCGGTTACTAGACTGGCTGAACTTTGCCTCAGCTATTTGGCGACTTCATTAAACGTGGCCAGAGCAAGCTTTCATATAACGCTCTCAAAGTTTGTGTATCCACCCCGCACCTATATTCTGCCCTGTTCTGCAGCCTTGTAATTGTTTTAAGTTGCATTTATTTAAACTTTTTATATATTTCCAGCGCACCAACTTTCCGACTTTTTCTTGCTGGAAAACTTTCTTCTTTCATTTCTATTTTAATTTTTACTTTATTTTACCTTTTCAATGCTTACACTTACATCCCCTTTTAGTTTTTTAAACATTGTTAATTTTGTTCAAGTTTCTCTTATCAGTTTTTTCGTATGCCACGGAACATGCAAAATTTAAAATAAATTTCTGGGTAAGGATGGGGAAAGTATCGCCAAAATAGTTTACCAACATTTACAGAAAGGTAGTCGAGTTTTTTCAGCCGCCTGTCCAAAAAAATATTAAAGGCACAAAAATGTTAAGCGCTTTCGAGTAGTCTGCATTTTTTCGGGCTGTCGAGTGGCATTGAGAGATTATCTTCACAGCGAATTCTGCTGCGGATTCAATTGGTTGGGAGTTAACTGGTGCGGAAACCTGTTGACCAAAACGATTTGGTCAAGGAGCATTTGAAATAGTGCCGCTTCGTTATTAAAACTCCATTAAACTATTTTACGGAAAGTGGAAAACTACCGCTGGATAACACACATTTTTGAATTTATTTGATTTAAGTGGATTAAAGATGCCGCAGACACCAAAAAATGTACAAATAATTGTTTGCAATTTTTGAATATTGAAGCATCAACTGGGTCAACATTTTATTTTGATTAGATCTGTTTGAAAAATGGCAAACGTAACATTTTACCATTGAGGTTGACCCAATAAATCAAAAAGTGTTCCCCAATGTAAAATTTGTCTACAGAAAAACAAATAGACAATGTATAAAGTTTTTAGGATCCAATACAGGAAGTATAATAGGAAGAGGGAATGAAAGAAAAGTTTAAAACATTGTTTAGTGATTTACTTCAGCTTATGATTTGTTTTTGACTGTGGGTTGTTCTGGAAATTCAACGCTTTATTTATACAACTAGTTAGACTTTGTTTTCCAATATAATTTTAATAACTTTAGAGTTAAGGAGTCCTGGAAATTAAATGACCTAACATCTTGCACATTGCTTAGTTGAACTATCTACACTTTAATATTGACTATCATAAACCCTTTTTCGGTATTTTTACTGCTATTGTTCCTCCTTTTTTGAGACTAGGATTTCTTGATTTTTATGACTATTGCCCTTTGGTTGTGCTTTGTTTTTCTCGATATTGTTTTCTCGGTGCTCGTTCACTCGGTCGCATTGATTTTCGCTCGGCTGGTCACTGAGAGTGCCACCTACATACACAAAAACAGACGAGTATCGCATACAATATGTGCACTTTATGCGCTTTGATATTTTATACATTTTGTGCCCTCTCAACGAGTTGTTTTTGCTCCGAAATGGGGATTGGTGTGCCCCATGTTGTAGCCATTGTTTGCACAGTCTGTGTGACGTTTTTATGCGATCAAACATTGTTGCATCAAATTTACGGTGCGTATGAGTAACGACGGCAGCGGCAGACACCAGGAATGGCCTCCTTTCAAACACGCCTCCCCTTCAACACATTCATGTCCTTGCGGCGGAATATATTATGTTGTTGTTCTGTGACAGACTAAAACTCAAACGACAGGCGTCATAAAAAACACACTTGCATTTATTAGCCCCAAAAAAATAACCGAAACAAAGAAGGAAAATGTATTCCGGGGCAGACAAAACTTTTTTGTTGTGGCCACAGGAAATGTAATTGAATAAAGTATTTTTCACAGCGGAAAATGTGTCAGGGACGCGTGATAAATTGTGAGTTCAGCCAAGTAGTTCTGCCATAAGTTAAACTTTTTTGCGAAAGCAAACTAAATTCGATTTTCTGGTGAAAATCCAATTCTCCTATTAACGAGCAGTTGTAAAAAGAAAGTTGCAAGTCGTGTAAAATAATGCGCAATTCGAGTTCAAGTTATCACAAGTCCCACTCAAATTATGAAAATGTCACCGAGGAAATGAGAGGCAAAAGTTGCGAATCTCGACTTACCGTCATGTACTCATCCAGGCGATGCTTCCAATTGTCAGATCTATCGATTAGATTGTTCCACTGCTCGGAAAGTTTTCCCACCTCCCGCCGGATGCTGCGTGTTAGCTCACGGCTCTGCTCCTCGGCGGACATGTAACGCGAGTCGGAATCATGGTTGGCTAAAAGAAGGAAAAGATTATGATAAGGAAACGTGGGGAAATTTATGAAAATCAAGTCAAAGACAAAGTTCTGACAAAAAATACAATTGCGCTGCCATTAAATTGAGGAGTATTCCCCTGGACTCCTCTCCGTTTTGCCATCCATACAGCTCCTAGCACGTACGAGAGTTTATGAATTAGAGATGATATTATGGCTCTTAATGTCTGCCCGGGTCGATGATTGTGCTGCCACTTTGATTATGCTGATTGCAGGCTGTGATTAAATTTGCATTGAAATAATCTTTCGGACAGGTAAGCTCTTGGGAATGCCAAGCGGAAAGTTAAGTGAAAACAAAGAGAAACTCAAATTTGATTCGGCAGGGGAATTAATTAGCTGGTCAGATCACCAGTTAAAGCCAAAGTTTCGAGATGAATCCAATGAATATCGATGTCTTTAAGCCATCGATTAGCTTCGATGAGACCGCAAAACCATCAGAGCTATTTCCTTCCACAACAATGAAAGATGAAAGGCAGTCGGCAGAGGGGAATATGGAAAAGGAAAAGTGTCAGGAAATTTGAAAGACAAACTGACGCGCTCTTGCGGCGGAGTGAAATGCAATAGGAGACTCACGGAGGAACAGACGGACGGAGAGCGACCAACTGACTGACAGTCGAGTGGCAGCTGCTGCTACTCCAGCTGCTATAAGCCAACACAGTCACACAAAAAAGCGAAGCAACAAGGCAAACTCAAAGTTGGCTAAATCCGAATTTAATTTAATGCACGGACGGAGACAGCGAGCAACTTTTATGGCCAAAGGAGAGGTTGGACAGCTGGTAATGTGATGCTGAGCAAATATCGAGAGCTGAATACTTTTCCCTGTCTCCATCGAAGTTTCGTTGTAATATTCAAATTCAATTTAAAGATTGAGTTTATCGCTTTGGATGTTTTCTGCTTTTTGCTCGCTTCACTGCCTTTATAGAGCGAAACTTTTCCTTTTCAATTTTGACTTCACAGAAAAAACGAACATAAAAGTTCATATTTAAATAGATATTGGTGGGTCATGGGTGATTTTTATAGAGATCTGTGAAATGTCGAAAAAACTTTAGCTGAATTTGGTTTTATACAAAAGTTTTTATATTGAATTAGCAGAGCTTTATAATCGATTCGATTTTAAAATGTCTGCTCTTATGAATATTTATCCATGCATTATCCACTATTTGTCAAAAATAAGTATTATCCTGATTTCTATAATAATTCAATAGGCAATAACATTTGTTTGCTGCAGTTATTTTAGCGGAATTCGCGACTGGCGGACCACAAAATAAACATCAGAATGGCTAAAATCAAAGGCCAAAAGCGGGCGCTGAGGTGGGGACACAGCCAAATCTCTCCCACAGCTGATGGCTGGCACTAATAGCGTACTAATCGCTCTAATTGCTCTGGTCGCAATTATCGTTGACGCCTCCCCATCCCTCTGCATGCCCCGAATGATGCCACAAAAAAATCGAAAACAAATCCCCAGCCAGGCACTAACCTCTCTCACCGAGATAAACCCACACAGCCATTTGCTAAATTGTTAACTACAGTCAAAAAAAAAAAACTACGATGAGAACCAAAGCCAGATCTGAGGTTTCAGGGGTGCGCGTGGTACGTGTGGTGGTGCAAAATCAATTGGCAATTCTCCGGTTGCCCAACAACAGTTGTCTACTTTTAGGCGCTCACGTCCCGAAGTACTATCCTTGCATTTGGGTGCGTGTGAGTGTGAGTGTCAGTGTGGTTTTTGAGCTTACTAAGCTTTTGTAAAATAGTTAAAGCAAATTCTTACATGTTAGTTTTTCGTTGATTCGTGAGAGATATTCGACAGAAAGTTCAATCAATTGTAAAATTCTCTAGGGAATGTGGCAATGGCAATGGGATAAAAAGAAAAAGGATTTTGCTGAATTCACTTAATATGAAATAAGATTTCTCGGATGTTCAGTTGAATATGGATCTATGTAAATAACTTGTATGTACCGATAACCTATTGAGGTGGTCTCATAAAATATTAGAAATGAAAAATTGAATTCACTTAATATGAATGAGATTGAGATATTTAGTTGAATGTAGTTTTATGTAAATAAATTAAAATTTACTTAAGGCTTATTTAATAAATTTGGATCGATATAAAAACCTAATTTTCATAATTTAAAAAATCACATGCACGTCTTCAAAAGAACCAAACTGATATTTTGTCAAGTTCATATAATGATCTTCAAACTTTAGAAGAACGTGTCAACGAACCCTATAGCTATAACTATCCCATTACGAAGACATTGTCTATTATTCTGTGCGCAGTTTATAGATCATGATTCCCCACCAGCCCAAACAAATCCAATTTCAGTTTTGTGCCACAAGAGCACTTGACGAGATTCACAGAGAACTTTTTCGTGGTCCCCTTAACGGGCAGTTTAGTGGGCGACTTTTTAGTGTGTCGGTCATAAAACTTACCCTCTGTATCGCTGGTATCCGAGACGGCCACTTCGTTGGCGATGTACTGACGACCGCTCGTTAAATTGCTCTCGACAATTGGCCGCTTATCCTCCAATTGGCGGCGAAAGGCTTTATGATCGTCCTGCAAGTGGAACGGCAATGAATGCAATACATGAATGAATGAAACTCCACTAAAATATATATATAAAAGTATATTTAGGTTTTCGGCAATATTTGCCGGCCCTCCAAAAATATCGTTGAAGTGGTCAAGGCCCATAAACTATCAAGGCAATGGCATCCTCTGCAGCTCGAGGCAATAAATTCTCGTGTTTAATGCATTTAGTTGGGGAATAACAAAATGCAACAATATAAAACTCTGGACAGAGGTCTGGACCCGGGCTTCTGTGGCCCCTTGGCCGAATCCTTCGTCTGCTGGCAAATAAAATCTTCAAGTCGAAATGTAAATGTTCGGCAGACCGTAACTTAGTGGCAGGCAATAGATTTATACAGTGCTCCCTGCTGATGCCCCCTTTCCCTCTTTGCGGGGTGAAAGTTGACTCATTTTTTCCAGCTGCTTCTCCGCTTTCTTTTTCTTGGGGTGGGGGTTCTAAGTGGGGGTAGGGCAAGTGAAATTCAAGTGCCTCATGCTGTGTTAGACAGTGTTTCCCCATTGAGAGAGTGGCCTGCTTGGCTCCTGCCCTCCACTTTTTCCCTAGTTCTTTTCCTTCGCATTTCGGGCAGGTTCCTAAGTGATTTTCCCCATGTGAAAAAGGATGTGTGGAAATGTGCGAGTGGGTCCATGTTTTTGACATAACAAGCATCATTTAACAATTATTTAAGAATTCCAATTGTGGGCGAAGTCGGTCAAGTTGAATCAGCTCGAAACGAGGTTCTGTGGCCATTATCCCGAAAATCCCAACTAAATTTTGGTTTCTATTGCAAGCCATTAAATACATTGATGCAGACCCTAACAAAAACCTGTGGAAATGTATGTTCTTTCGCCCGTGCAATGGAAAATATATTTTTGGTCGGAATTGAGCGTTTTCAGTCAGCGCTTATTTAAGCTTATCTGAAAACACAAATGGAAATTACAATATATTTATTGTACCTTTCATTGAAAATAAATACTGGCTAGTTTTGAAGAAATATAATCTGCAAGATTCCTATTAGTCAAATAGAAATATGATATTTGTATGGAATTTGATTTAACTATGAAATGCACAAATCATAAAATTATAAATCATAAATACATTATGACATTTGGTTTTCTGTTTAACACGAAACACCATAGAAATAATTAGCAGTATTGCTCATTGAGTATCAGCAAAACTCAAAATACAAATAAATTTATTGCGAAATGATTGCATTGTTTCAGAGTTTCATATATTTGGTTTAAGTACAATTTAAGTATTTTTGGTTATTATTTAATTAAGAACGAGTAAATATAGGACTGAAAATTCAAAGTGGCAGCTAGCCAAGTCACTTTTGGCATTATTAAGCCTCAGACCTGAAAACGGGTCACCAGACCAGGCCAACCAAATCTTCCACACAATTAGTTGGCCAAGCGGACAAACAAATTGAGGTGCAGCCCCCGGGGAGATTCTCAGCCACAAAAAAGGAGTATAAATTTGGGTCGTGAGAAAAATGTGGAAAATGGAAAAAAGGTCGCGTGACCCATTGCCAGGACTTACCAACTGTTTCTGCAGACTAGCGGCATCGCCTCGAACGGGACCCAGGCCCAAAGTGCTCAGTTCCGTGTCCTTGCGGATAACCCACTCGGTCAGTTCGCGGAGCGACAGGAGCAGGGCGTTCCAATGCTCCGAATTGGACTCCAGGCGATTCCTGCGGGAAACAAAGAAAACGGCTATTAGAATGTTTCCTTAAGAATGCAAAAAAATCATAGTATAAATAGGGAACAAAATAGGCAAAGAACCGTTTCTTTTAAAAAATTTAATATATTATTCCAATATAATTACAAAAAAATGTAAATGTTTTGTAACAAACTTAAGAACTATTCGGATATAAATTTCCAATAATTTCTCTGCCTTCCTATTTTCAAAGGAAATGTTACCACGGCCCAATTGTTTTTCTCAGTGCCCACGAAAAAGTGCTGTAATAATATTAAATTTAATTTGCACTTTAGAGCAGACGAGGAAGCATCTGTGCTGATTGCAGCCACAAAATGTCAGCGACAATTTGTCTATTTCCTTGAGTTTCCGCCCGCCTTCCGGCGCTTTTCGTCCTCTCCGTGTCCTGCTCCTCGTGCCCAACAAATTTCCTCCTTAAGTGAGGTCTATTAAAGTGTCCTGTTTTGGCATTTGGCCGAGGTCCCAGGCACAGACACAAATGGGACTGGTCTATGCTAAATTTCAGCTGTCGCTGTAATTGTGAAATGCCATGACATTTTATTCACATTTTATTTCGTCCTGGCATATTTTGGACCATTGTGCTGCCGAGGGGAGAAGAATAACACAGGGAAAAATCTGAAAAATCTCCAGTACCGCGACCCCTTAATAACAATAGTCATAGCCTCATTGTCATCTCATTTCTCCCCTCTTTCTCCACTTTTCTCGCCATTCTCTCCTTCCCTGTTTGCCGTTTCCGGCCCTGTCTTTTGTCTGTTTATCTTTGGCGAATTCCTTTGGCGTGCTCATTTCATTCTTTTATTATTTTTGCCCTGGTTTCGCTTATAATTAAGGCTTGGCTCTAGCACCTCTCATCTACGTCTGGAGCGGAATACCCTTCTCTTTGGCTTTTCCTTACCGCTTTCCGCACACTTTCGCTTTCCATCATGCAAATAATAAAAGGAAATAACTTGAGACGGACAAAACTTGGGATGTTTTCCTCAAATTTCAGCCCCTTTGTTGTTTTCTCACTTTGGATTTCATTTCTGACTAGGTTTCAGACAATTATTGACGTGGGACAGACAAATTACTTGAGAAATTGATATGGGTGGAATTTATGAAAATGATATTAAAAGAGTGGAAATGACTGGATCGAAAACCAGAAATAAATTTTAGTTGGACAACAAAACAAAACTTTTTGCATTTCTATCTGCAAATTATGGATTTTTATGACTGTTATTAAGCCCGAAACGCCGGATCAAATAAAAAAAAGAATGATCTAACGAATTTCCCCATTAACAAATTGAATAAAAAAGATATCTTTATTTATTTTTATCATTACCGCTTGGCCGATTTAAGTTCTATTTAAGCGCTTTTCATACCCGCATTGATGGATCACAGTCATTCCTTCATATCCATCAATTTTGTATCAATCTGGTCATGAAAAAATCCACGATGAAATCATTTTTTAACCCGCCGAAACGAACTTAAAGCGAAAACGAATCCGTAAAAATGATACGGGTTCATCAATCTTCTCCACACACACCCACGCAGATCCCAAGCAGCAATCAGCGGGACTGTGAAGGGGGAATAGCCAGATCCGGAACACCTGTAGAGATGCCGAACGCAAAAAGTTTGCACAGTTCAAAGAGTCAACGAAACTTTGCACATAAAATGACCCAAAGCCAAAAAGTGCCGCGGCTAATACAAACGAACAGCGAACAATGGCCAAAACCAAATAGAAAGAGGGCGGCGGAGAGGGATTGAGAAATGCCGGCTACGGTGAAACTTTTCAAGTGCTGTCCAAAATATTTCGTAGGAATTTATAAGCCAACAAATCCTCAGCGCAAACAACGCGACCAGACAGCGGGGCGGAAACCAAGCCAAACAACAAAGGAAGTGGCTCAAGTTTGGCCCTCGGAAATGTGCCAGAATAATGAGGGCTAAAAGCCGGGTGTAGAATGGGGGAAAGTGGCCATTCTTGAGGTGTCATTCGTCATCTTGTCTGCTACCTCTAATTGAAAAACGTTTGAGGAACATGCAAAGCAAAGCTAATCAAAAAAGAAATGCAGAGTTTGTATTTGAAAAGGGCAATCTTTAAAAATTAAATTATTTATTGTTTTTTTTTTGTTAAGACTTTTTATAATGTGATTAATTATGTTTAATTTATAGTTTTTTAAAGCTTTTATTATTTTTAATTTTGTTTCCGTGATTTTAGGTTTATATTTATTAAAATATATATATTGATAGTTTCGATTATTTAACAAAAAAGAAAAATTATGTTATTTTATGTTATGAGAATTCGATATAACTGAAATATTTTTTTTTGCGTTTAAATAACCTAAACCATGACCTTCTTTTCTTATAGATTTCATAAACAGATTAACAAAGCTAACCTTACTATTGCAACATTGCCTGTCTTCCTACAATTAACTAGTAAAATAAACGTTGCCTACTGTTTTGTGCACAACGTCACGTATACGCAATGTTGGCACGGTCATTTGATAATTGCCATTTATATTCATTATGCGATCTCGCCGGGTCCTCCTTTGGCGCATTTCTGCGTGTCACCACCATCATCATTATTCATGTTGACCCCGTTTTTGGCACCCCTTTTGTAAACATGGATCTCGACTTTCATCATTGGCAGCATGAATATCAACAAGCGTCCAATATTTGTGTGCTCAAGCCAGGCTTTTATTTATGCAATGGGGAAATTACACACACAAAAAAGCGAAACAAAAAGCGACAGGAGGACGAAGGATACTGGTCCAGTGTTTGCTCACGATTTCATCAATGACACAGTGTCCGTGGACCAAGGCTCGGCCCTTCACTCGCCTTTTCCATCACTTTTCACGGGTTTCGTTTTTAATATTGATTTTCGTTCGGCTCGCGGCTTTGTCAGCCGTAAAGTGTCGCCCCCTTTTCATCTCCTCGTTGACTGCTCGCTTTTCCGGGCGTTGTTTTCCCATTTTCATCAGCACAATGTTGCTTAACCCGACGCATAAGAGACAGAGGGGAGATGGCTTGTTTTCAACTTGTTAAACATTGTCTCTGCATCGCTCCTTTTGTGCACAGCTTAACGCGGTTTAATTAACACTTAAAGCAGTTGTGGGATAAGTCTTGTATTTTTTCGAGGCTCGCAATCTGACTTAGATTCGGCATCATTCATCATACGCCCTGCTGGCAGCTTAACAAGTCCCTGGGCAATTTGCAAAGCTCGCCGGCAGCCTCTCAACTTCATGCCCATTTAAACACTGAAACCAAAAACTACATGGAGCTACTTTAATTCTATTCAGCAGGTTTTCAAGCATCCTTTGGCCGCAAGCCCCGGCTCCTTCTGGACGAACATAAACATGGCAGACCGACAACAAAAAAGCAGAACCAACCAACAGAAATGTTTTCACCCCCACCCGGACAAACAATTCAGCAGTAACAGGAAGAAAAAAATCGAGGTTGGCTATAGGAAAACAAGAAGTCAAAAGCACTTACCTGATTGCAATACTTTTCGATTTTAAATTATTCCAACGTTGATTCATTTCATCGAGGCGACGCTGCAGCATAACCGCATCCTCTTGTGAGGTGAGCGAACCCAAAAGTTTGCGGCCTGTGCCATCGAGACGATCGTAAACCACGCGATGGGTTTCAATTTCCGATTGGAGGTCCTAGAAAGGGCAAACAAAATAGAGCATGAGAATCAGTTGCAGGCAAGGGAAATGCTAATAAATGTATATGGGTTTTTATTCAAAAAGCCACCAAATCGGCCCCAAATGGAGCACTCCCATCTTAAAGGGGATTATTTTAGAGAAAAATAGAGAACAAAAACTCAGGTGAGTGACAAGTAAGAGAGGTCTCCACCTGGCCAATTATTAACCGCATCTGTCCCAGTTGTTATTTTCACCCCAAACATTTTTTACCTGTCATATATTCTGTATTTTTTTCTTTTGTTTTCCCACAGCCCTCTGAGCCAGTCGCATGTCAGGTGTTGTTTTTGTCCCACAAACACAAAAAAGGGCTGAAAAATGTTAGCCGTTTTGGTTTCTCGGTTTTTGTTTCCGTTGTGGATTTTTTTGTTTCTAAACTATTTATTTTTCAGTTACCCAATTTATAGATATGTGCAGAATTTGCCCCTTTAATGTTTTATCTTTTACGTGACTTGTTTACACACTTAACTGCTTAACCTTTATTCCTACACTTCCTGTCTAACTCAAGCGTTTATTTAATTGTATTTCAACCAATTTATTCAATCAATCAATCATTTACGAAATATACCAAATAAACTAATTAAAATTGGAATTAGGCAATGGCACACAGCACATAAAATAATTGAAATGGTATTCGGAGACTCCATCCTGTGCTGTTATTTCTACTTTCTACTCTCCCCTTTACCAATTTTTCCTCGAGAGAGTGTGTGGGTGAGTGAGTGAGTGTCTCTGCGTGTGTGTTTGCTAATTAAACCTTCATTAGGACGCTCGTTGCCTTTGTTGCAAGTAAACAAAAACAAGAAAATAGGAGGCAAGAAATCCCAGCCAGCGAAAGGACGTAAAATTCGTCGTTAGTCTGCGTGTGTGCGAATTGAAGCTCCAATTAATTTAGCTTATGCATGTCACTCACACACGCACACTAGCACGCATGTACGCACACACACAAACGGAGCGATTCAATTAATGCGCAAAAATTGTTTATACGTCAATAGAGCGGAAATGGGGCAAACAAAAAAAAAATCGTCATGAAGAAAGGGGCAACACAACACGAGGCATTTTTAATGAGCAGCAAGTGATGGATTTTAGTGGGGTAAATGGAAGGTGGGGATCGCGACACATGCGCCAAAGCCGATTAAATCAATTAAAATGAGAAAATGCCGACAGCGATGGGAAAGCGACGGCAAAGCGGCAGTTTGCAGCACGAGTCAACGCATTCCCTGGTCATTATAGCGCTGCCCGAGTGCCACGCCCCTTCGGCCATAGCCGACCATGGAATGACCAGCCCACCAACCCCACACCTAAGGCTGCCCGAACTAATGCCGCTAATTTGCGCGACGAAAGACCGCAATTTCCTGCATGAGCAGATAGCTCTCTCTTTTACCGGGCTTACCTCTTTATGTGTGCGTTTCTCAGGCGACAGTCTGTTATTCAGATGTCCTTTACTCGAAGGATAATAATGTACTAATTAGGAGTTAGGACAAAATTTAAATAACATCAGTGGCTTAGGACTGAATTAAAAGTTATGGTTGAATTTAAACTCAGCTTAATTCAGTTTCATTAATACTTTAAATATATGTGTTAGAAGGTAACAACAATTTTTGCAATTTGCCTTTT
Organism: Drosophila fuyamai; assembly: GCA_018153365.1. Lineage (NCBI taxonomy): Eukaryota > Metazoa > Arthropoda > Insecta > Diptera > Drosophilidae > Drosophila > Drosophila fuyamai. The sequence continues at coordinate 3,466,269 of JAECXW010000116.1, read as the reverse complement.
CTTATATATTTATTTTGAAACTAATCAAAATTACATTTTAAAGTCACTTTAAAAAAAGAACTATAATAAAGAAGAAAAGTATTATTGCAATAATTGTCTGTTATTTTTAAATGTTGGTGCTAAAGTTATTAAAATGATGTTTTAAGTAAAGAGTTAGAAGTTTCCTTGATTTATTAACTAGGTATATTCTTGATATAGGGTATCAGAATCTTCTTCTCCGTTCAACATGCTGGCTCTTCTTGGTTTTATTAATGGCAAATAAAAACGCGTCCATTTTCGGTGCTCATGAGTGGGGAGGATGTTAAAAAGGGGCTCTCGGACCACGACCATTAGCCCGGGCAAAAGGCTTCGTAGCTGCGGGCCAACAAATGCAGCTTATGGCTTTTATATGCCAGTAGCTATAAATACACGTATGCGAGCTTATATGAGTGTGCGACTCCACTCTGCCTTTCCGACGCTCTTTTGTTGGCTCATTTTTCACATTTCCGCTGCTTGTCCTTGCCAAGTCACGACACGGCCCCAACTAATACATCTACAAGAGCTTACGTGTACGCCACTTTTATACGTATGCATGTACTGACTGCATTTTGCAGTTTAAAGCGCCAATTAAGTAAATGCCATGCTCGGCTTGGCCTGACCAAAGCTCCCAAAGTGGAAGAACGGGAAGATACGCTGGTTAAAAATGCACGCCCACTTCCTGCTGCTGAATGGCAGCTCTAACTAAGCTGCTCCATGCCTTCCTCCACATAATTATGCCCTAGATGGGTTAATTTATGGTGGCAGCAGTCATAAAACTGTGTTGAGTGGCTTTAAGGAACCGGGAACTGCTGTTGAAAAACTAGGAAGTAAGCCGCGTAATTCCCCAAAAGGTATTTAATCAAAATCGAAATTTTCATCTGCGGTCATTCATTCGATTAAGCCAGCCGAAACACTTCCCAAAATAATTTTCGCTATATAAATTCATAAGGAAATTATGCGCATCATTTCTCCCTCGTATGTTAAATATGCGGCAGAAAAATAGAGACCTCGCAGATGTCTGCATGAATTTGAAATCAAATTTTTGGTAAGCAACCAAAAATACCTACGGGTGTTATTTGCTTCTTTTTCTTTTTAGCTGGCTGTGTTTTGATTGTTTGCCGAGGAAAAGAGACAGGCGATGTAAATAAAATGAAAATGCGTTTATAAGACGCCTCATAAATATATTAGAGGCACATAATAAACACATCACCAAGTGATGTCGGGCCGCCAGTGACGAATGTTGATCCTGGCCGGGCCAAGGCCCCTCATCCCTGGAAAACAGCCGCCGGGGGAAAACCTGTCAAGTGGTGCTCACAAGGGGCGTTCAAGCATTACTGACAGCCATAACCCAGGTCCCATTTCCCCATTCCATCTCATCCCCATTGAGCGAAAACAAAAATGACAACAAATTTAAACAGGACGCATCCTTATCCAGCTGCCGCTGTTGAAACTGCCGTTGTAGCATTTTACATATTTTAGTCAGCCAGTGTTAACATCCGTGTAAATCCTTTATGACCAAACTCAGAGCCTTCAGCACAAACTGGAGTTGCTTGGTGAAAAGTTGGGAGAACTGAATTCGATTTGGCCATATCAGGCTGTTTGTCTGCTCCCCACGTCGCTTATTTATTCGATTATGTTTATTCCTTGTTATATCATCTTGAGCGATGTGTCAGAGCAAATGTTCTATAAACATTTCTTTTGCCGGTTACGGGGGAATTCATAAATTCGTAAGAAAGGGCAGGGGCATAAAACTCAGTTTCCAGGTCAACTGGAAAACAGAAAATGGGAAAATGATGAATTTAAGGCAATGGTGACGAGGGATTATTCAAAACCTTTTCATGTGGAAACTGGAACATAAAGTTTGAAACCTTGTTTGATAAATTGAATAAACTTATTAATGGCTCATATATATTTTCAGCACACAAACTTAACTTTACAATACAGTTTGGGTAGCCACAGATAATGGATTTACAATATAAAGGCCGGAAATTATTTTTAATAAGACATTTAATTGCCAATCATACATTATCTATATTTACAAAACTTACCATTTATTTTCCTTAAAGATTTTGTCATGAAAGGCCCACGAGTTTCTTTAAAGTAGTTCGCCACCATTCTATTTAAATATCTTTTTCCCATTTCCTTTCATTCATCCCCTTCAAAACTTTGCTTCTGCTTACTTTTGCAAGTTTCATCCAAATATGAGATTTGAGTTTTTGAGATGCTTAGAGGAGCCATACAAACAAGATAACTGGGTTCGACAAGGCAGTACCCACTACATTTAATGAGCATTCCTCTTAAAAAGAATTTTGAAAAAAAAAACATTAAAGTCACCTTGTTGGTAGAAAATCTTTTGCATTATTCAAGAAGCTATTCGAATATAGATTTGCATGTTTACGAGCTCCTAGCCCCTATAAAAATCATATACCCCTAAACTTTTACGATTGTCGACTGTAACAGCTAAAAGTTGAGCTATCAAATGCAGACTGCAAAGTCTGAAATCACAAATGCATAAAGCCAAATACTAGGGAAGGCAGAAGATGCAGCGACCAGCTGGAATATGAGCTTCAATTTATCCGCATGCAATATTAACTTGGCTGCACTTGGCTTTGACTTATCTTCTGAGTTTACGCTGCACTGAGCAAATAGACAGGACGACTCGACACACACGACTGTGTATAATCAGGTAACAAACCAGGTTAGCAAGCGGTTGCCGCAGAGTTCTGGCCAAACGGCATTCGGGGCGCAATCAATGTGGCGGCGGTTTCCTCCTCCCTGGTCACCCCCTAAGCTGCTGACAGCAAAGGCTAGAGGAGCCGGAAAAAAAGAACAAAACCCCACTAAACCGAAACCGAAGTTAAATGCTCTGGCTGCATGGCTATCTCTTCTCGACCAAACTTCTGTGGCTGCCAGTGGTACAGCGGATGCTGTGCTGACCATATTATTAGACACCCACATATGCATGGCAGTGTGGTGGGCTTTGGGGCCATCCACCCTGCTCTAAGCCAAATCCTTCTGCCAGTTCCCTGTGTCAGCTTTAATTCACTTCTGGACACGGAGAGGCAAGTATCCTTGCCTCCCTCATTTTTTATCCTCCCCCACATTGCGCTTATAATCCTTTTTGTCTGTTCCTGGACTCTGTAGGCGGCTCAAGTTTACGGCTTGGGGGTTTTTCCAGTTTTTTTCTCAGCTCCGGAGGTATTTTCCCCTTTCTCCCAAAATGTATTTTTTTTGGGAGACCTGTGAAACCTTCATTGTTTCGGTTTCTCCTTTGGCTCATTGGTGCTGTTTCTTTTTATGTCAGGCTTTGTATTTCGTATTCAAAGCATCTTTTTCAGCTCGTTATGTGCTTGGGGACCCCCTCCCACAACTGTCATCCTTTTCAGTTTTTTAGTTAGAAAAAGAAAAGCCCCAGAATGTGTCAGATTAAATCAACTCGCTAAGGTGCACAAACATTTTTCAATAAAACGAATTCAATATTTAAAGAAAAATAGTTGGTTAATATTTGTTTGGTTTGTATTTCACACCTGTTCAACTGGAAGCTTATTCTCCTCTTAGAAAATCCTTTGTCATTTTTTGTCAACTGTAGGTGAGAGGTGTCTCAGTTATTTTCTTCATTTGGTTTCTATTTCCATCTCGGTCACAGTCTTAGTGCGTGTCAGACTGTTAAGCTACCATAACAATTGCCCCTCTACCTACTATTCACTCACCTGCCGGCATCTACATATTCTTACTCCTGTTTTTCTGCTGTTGTTTCTTCACCTGTCTAGGCGCAAAAAATATATAACACAGCGACACAAAAACCTTTTGCCATTATTCCGTGAGCTTTGCACGTACACTCGGCCACCTTTTGGCCTGTGAGTTGGCGGTGGACCATTGTTTTCCCACAGCCTCCTTCGCCGTGCCACGCCCCCTTCACTGGCTATTAACCCAAATCCCCCGAGTGGCAGTTGTTATGTGTGAGCCTCGCTGACTTTAGCGGAAAGTTCAACGTTCAGTCATAAATAAAAAATACAAATTCCTTCGCCTCTTTTCTGTTCTCGTTTTTTGTAAAATGCATATTAATCATACGCCGTGTTTGCCGCCCCGCATTTCAATTGGCCAAAGCTGACGTTTTTCTCTCTGCCTTTTCTTTTTAAACGCGCCCATTTTTCACTCCTATTAATTAAATTAAAATAGTTGCTACAAATCCCCCAATTTATGTTCGCAATTTATAATGTTAAAAAAAAAATATTCGAGTGAGTAAGTAAATTAAATGCTGGTTAAAACATGTTTTAATTAAGAAATGGTTGCCCAGCTGCGGTAACATTAATCTTCCGAAAACCGTAAACTGTTTAAAACATTTAAAATAACTAAATGCAGTTAAGCAAAATAAAAATGTACATTTTTTTAAAAATGATTTAAAACTGATACTGTATCAAGCGAAACTATACATATTTACCCTTAAAAATTATGTGCTCAGAAGCTTAACAATTATAAATGTAGCAAACATTGCCTTCACCATTTTAATGAAAATAATGACCAACGGTTTGACCTCACATTCAGTAATCAGGTCAAGGGATTCACGAGTTTATGGCTGAATATTGCAGGGAAATAAAAGTACTTCTGTGCATACCTGCGCAGTCTTTAAACTTTATTTTATAAAAAAAGCAATAATCTAATCATTAAAGCCAGAAAATAGTTAAATCAAAATGTTGGCTGCCAAAAATGAAGCAAACAATTTCCTCGCTCTTTGGGTCTTGCATTTATCCCGAATTTTCCTCTGTGACAAAGTAAGCCTTTGAATTTCTCTACTCCATCGCGCCTTTTAAACTTGCAGCCTTGGCAAACAATGCAAATTCACTGCGATTTAGATGTGCAAATATGTAAATTTGAATTTTATAGAGAGAAGCGCAAGCGGTGGGATTTCGCGGACGCCAAACGGAACTCTGTTTGCCAACGAAATTTGCTCGCCACGTTAACGAATATTTAGCAGGACTAACAAAGGGTTCCACAGTTGGCACATTGGCCAAGTTGGCAACGCTAAGCAAACTGGAATTTTTGCCGCAGCATCAAAAAAAAGGGACTGCATATGTAGCGAAATCAACAGAAATCGAGAAAGGCAGGGCCACCCTGAGCAAAGTGAAATGACATTTGCATTGGGCATTTGAAGTGTCTAAATTTGGTTGCAGAAATTGTACGCCTTCTGTTTTAGTTTGGTTTTTTGCATAGCAAACGAGAGTCTGAAAAAACGTTCATTAAAATTCATAAAGAAAGGCAAAGTAAATGCAAAGAACTCGCGAAAAAAGAAGTACAAGAAAAGGCACCAGCGAGAAAAATAAATTGAAATAAAATTTACGTAAATAAAATTTCTGTGGCGGCGTTATAATTGCGCAACTGTGGCGCATCCTTCTCATCCTTGCTGGGATAATAAAATTCCGCCAAGTCTTGACTTTGCCCAAAATAAAAAACGCAAGCCCCGCAAAGTGGAAAAAAAAACAAGCAAAAATAATTGAGAAATTTTCGGTGTGGGCGTTGGGCCAAATGTGCAAATTGCTCTGCATATCCATATGTTTGGTTCGAGATTGCGCCAGCTCACATGATTATTCTATTTTGAGGCAAGAATTCCACATATGTGAGTATCTGCTCGTAATCCTCGGCAAATTAGGATTTAATGAATGTTATCCCGCGACTTTTAGCTAAGTCCTCAAATACAAACGAAGCACTTAAAAATGTGCACAGGCCATAAAGAGGAATTCAATTGTAATAAAAAATTATTTAAATGTCTGAAAATGACAAAGTGACTCTTTCTTATGTATTAATGATTTGAAAATAAATTCCATTAAGCTTTGGTTTTAAAATAAATACATAATTTCCGATTGTCATCGTTGAGAAAAGAATACCTTAGAATTTTAATTTATTAATTGTGATAGGTGACTTATGGAAAACTGTTATAGCTATTTTTGCTCCCAATTGAGTGTTCAAATATTTACACCTTGATGTATTACACCTTATATGTGTTATAAGTAAATTAAATTAGGAAAAGACAAAATCATCAGATTTGTATTTTTTTATTAATTAATTTTAACCATACCCTTATGTGCAAAATAGAGACTTTGACCCCACTTGATCTCCAACATTTTGGATATCTTGTGTCACTGTAGACCCCGAAAAGTAAGCACCGAAAACTGCACAGACAGCAAGTTTAATTTGTTTATTAAAACTTAAACGAGCTTTGTGTGCTCGGCGGCCAGAATGGGGTGGTAATGTGGGCCGAAGGGACTTGGGACTGGGGGATTCCTCTCCAGTTAGTTGGCCTGGTAAGCTCATCATCAGCAGCCGACGACGACACTTTTTAAACTACTTAAACTTTGCTGTTCTGGGTCTGATTCGCCTATTCGGATATTCCCCCCAGCTCTGCTACCTCTTAGTCCTCGGTCTGGGCCTGTTTTGACCTATGTAAACTCTGAAACTCATATGGCATCTGCATGATGTCGCTCGGTGTCTCTTGCTCAGCATTTAAGCAGTTTGTCTGGGATTTTTTTGTGAGGGTCTCAGCAACGTGAAAGTTTGCACACGATGACGAGATCTGTTGGGGACTTTTCAAATTAGTCGTAATAAATAATTAAGCATATCACATGCATATTTTGTTTGCCGAGAGGGGGTCCTGGCAAATTGCAGTTTATATTTGCTCGTACTTCTTCTGTAAGCAGGCAAAAGTTTTTGCGGTTGGGTAAATAGTTTGAGGTCGACAAATGAGGCTGAAATTGCAAAGCAGTTGGCAATAAGAATGATGTTAACAGCCCACAAACTGGGAACTAATGAAATCACTAATACATTCCTTACCAGTAAGTTATTCTTTTTGATATAGGATCATCTTATGCAGCTCTGACGTTTTCAATGTATCTAAGTAAACACAGCACATTTCTCAAAAAACAGTTCATATCAGTAAGTATTAGGTATATTATTTGCACTTCCTTTTAAACTAGCATACTAGGAATGTAAACGGTGGCGATATGATGAAAACAAACTCAACTGGCCAAAAGCCAAGGGATCACAGGGCAAACTGAGTAGGAAAGTGGCCAGAATTGACCATATTTTAACTAGCTTCGTGATGAAGATGAAGGCAAAGTCACGTAGTACCAACAGCCAGTGCCACATTAAGTAGCATGCAAACAACATCTGCAGCAGCAGGAAGTCAAAGGAAGGACAGTAACAGATATTGAAAGCTGGCCCAGAACACAGAGACAGAATCAAAGGATGAAAACTGAGTTGGACACTTAACCCAAGGGAAAGCCAAATGCAACTAGTTGGAGTCGGTATATCAGAGTCGGTCGGTCTGTCTGTCCTGAAGGGAAAAGGCAAACGCAAAGCGCAACAAAACAAAGCAACCGAAAACATTTCAATTTTCTTGACGACTGCCAGACCAAATAATAAAAATCAACCATGGTCAAGTGAGCAAATTGGCCAAATGAAAACGATGTAATGAACTAAAGTGCATGAACCAATGGAGGAAAAGGGCCAGGAAAAAAGGCAAAAGTATACAGAACTCGATGCATACTCAATTGAAATATAGGAAAAGAGAGAAGATGGGGATTTTTAGGATTGGAAGTTTGTTTATTGAGTTGTGAGCTGGTTGCACAATGAATTTATAGGGGGAAATGAAGAGTAGTTAAATGGGTCAATGGCCAAACTTTTTGTCAATTGTATCGTATTATTTACGTGTACGTAGATTCATTTTATTTTAGCATTTCATTTAATACAAATTAACACATCAATTTAAAGAAAACTGCTTCTGGTTTTGTTATAAAACCACATTTAAGACTATTAAATAAATGTTATAATATATAAATTTACCTTCAATTATTTGTATTAAACCATCGCCTTCGGCTTTCAAAATACAATTTTAAACGTAGTTAAAAAAGGCTTATTAATTGCAAACACAAACGCATCAAACAATTTAGCTTAACTTTCAATTAAAAACTGTTCAATTAAATGTATAAAAGGACCGTCCAAATTGAGGTCAGGATATGCCCTGTGGTCCTTGTTCGTTGAAATATTTTGTGTCAATTAAATGCCATACCAATATTTTCATGGCATACTTATTCAAGCGGTCAGATATCAAATTTGTACTGCACATTAAACTCACGTTAATTTGTTTGTATATTGTCGCAAAACTCATTCATACGATTGCGGATTTGCATATGGGGATATAATTTATTAATTACCCGCATGCAATTACGATTTTGCGCACAATTAATTTGCATTCTTTGTTTTAAATTTTTTTTTCTGCAATTTTTTAGACACACTTTTGGGCAAAAAAGACTTTTGCTGAACTGACCCTATGTGTGTTTTGTAATTTCTTTTGCAATTACTATTTTTATCCCTGTTTTTTTTTTTTTAATTTTATTTTACATTATAAATATACGCTGGTCCACATAATCGTTTTTCACTTTTTTTTGGTTTTTTCTGCCTCTTTGTTCGGTCCCAAAGCTGCATTCGCTTTGCATAACTAATTAAAGTTTGTTGGCGCTTTTCATGTGCCATTTCTCAGTTTTGCGTGGAGCTGCAGGAGCAGCGGGATAAGGCAAAAAGGAAAAAGGAAGCCAGAAATTATTATGACATGAAAAAGGCGTTAGCCCTACTCAACGCCACGCCCACCGTCAGAGTTTGGCTAAGCGCAAAAAACAAAAGGCAAAGGAAGAAGAATAAGAGAGATACTGACTGACATTAATTAGAAGCTGCAGCTGCCAGCTATATAGGTTGGCATTATGTTTGTGTATTTTCTCCACAAACTGCATCTGATGCACAAAATTCGGAGTGTTAAAATTAAATTCTTGAGAGCCAAATCCTTAGCAACTCCTTAATATTGTTATTACGAAATAAATTTAAGCCCATTGACTAAACAAAATAAAACTCATATTATTCCAGCTTAATGTTTCAATTAATTATTAAAGTTTTATTGAAATTGCAACGCATATGTATAAAAAATGATTCGCTAATATTCAATATTAGCAGCCAGCTTCCTTCACCCAATTATAGAAAAAAGTTTACTTGAATATCCTGCAAACGACCTCAGATACCATAAAGCGAGCAGCAAACACGGCAAAGCACACAGAAAAAAGAGAGAAAACTTTTAACAAATTATCAACGCATAGTATAAATGGAACTTTGCGCTGGCGAAACTTTTTGTGCCAACACACACAACACAGACACCCCTGTACTTGTGTACACACACTTTTGGGACTGCCACACGTGAGTGCAATTATGTAATACAAATAGGTAATGAAAGTTTCACACAACCTGACCCCTCTTCCTCCCAGCAGGCACACAATTAAAAATAAAAAACAAGAGAGAACGCTATTGTCGGGTGCCCCGACTATCAGATACCCGTTACTCAGGTAAAGGGAGTGCGAGGGAGATGGAGATAGAAACTTTAATCACGCATAACTTTTAAACGAATGGTCCGATTTGAAAAATTTCTTCTACATTTCGATAGGTATTGATAAACACAATAAAACTGCATTTTTACTTTTCCGAAATATTTAAATTTATATTTAAATAAAATCGTATATAAGCGATTGTGGGCGTTAAAGGGGGCGTGGCACCTTTTTGAAACAAACTTGCGCTGCGTAGGAACTCCTAAAATCTGCATGCAAAATGCCAATCTTCTAGCTTTTATAGTTTCCGAGATCTCAGCGTTCATACGGACGGACAGACGGACAGACGGACAGACGGACATGGCTAGATCGACTCGGCTAGTGATCCTGAACAAGAATATATATACTTTATAGGGTCGGAAACGCTTCCTTCTACCTGTTACATACTTTTGCACGAATACAATATACCCTTTTACTCTACGAGTAACGGGTATAATAAAATGGTCGGGCTTCGCTACACATTCGCCTGGTCAAGCATAGAAAATAGTTAACAAAAAATGCCTGCAAGGGCCAAGTAATTAAATTTATTGAAATAAATTGTCGTTGGTTAGCCCCGAAGAGCGACTTAACTTTTAATGAAATGAGTGCATAATGAGAGTGAGTAAATAATGGGAGGGTGGACATTCTCGAGCGATGGCAAGGGAAAGCAGAAAAGCAAAGAAGTGCAAAAAATCCTTTCCCGGAAAAAATGCATAATAAAATGGCGAAATTTTTAATGCGTTATTATGGCGAGCAAACATTTCTAATGTATAGTAGCTGGGGTGTTTTTCCACCCCATCCGCTTATGGATGGATATTTTCCCCATTCACCGCACTTTTTATGCGCTGCCATTGCATTTGTTGCTATATTTAATGGCGTTAAAGCAAAAACAGAATGCAAAGGAAAAAAAATGGAATAAAATAATGGGAAACAAGAGAGAACGCTATAGTCGGGTGCCCCGACTATCAGATACCCGTTACTCAGGTAAAAGGAGTGCGAGGGAGATGGAGATAGAAACTTTGATCACGCATAACTTTTAAACGAATGGTCCGATTTGAAAAATTTCTTCTACATTTCGATAGGTATTGATAAACACAATAAAACTGCATTTTTACTTTTCCGAAATATTTAAATTTTTAAAATCGTATATAAGCGAGTGTGGGCGTTAAAGGGGGCGTGGCACCTTTTTGAAACAAACTTGCGCTGCGTAGGAACTCCTAGAATCTGCATGCAAAATGTCAATCTTCTAGCTTTTATAGTTTCCGAGATCTCAGCGTTCATACGGACAGACAGACGGACAGACGGACAGACGGACAGACGGACAGACGGACATGGCTAGATCGACTCGGCTAGTGATCCTGAACAAGAATATATATACTTTATAGGGTCGGAAACGCTTCCTTTTAGCTGTTACATACTTTTGCACGAATACAATATACCCTTTTACTCTACGAGTAACGGGTATAAAAATATGTTATTGTGGCTGGGGTGCCGTTCAGTGTCAAGAGTGAAAAAAAGACGATGAATGTTTGGGGAGAGCTATTGAGGTCCCCATTGAAAGTGTGTGCTAAGACTAGTTGAACAAAGTGCTGGCAAATATTTACCCAAAGATTCTACTTTATATGCTCTCTAAGCTTAATGGGAATGATTTAAAAATATCAAGCAATCATATTTTATAAGTGACAATAACATACAAAAAGGTAAAGATTTACGATGGACCATTCAAAGTGTTTTTTGTAATAAGTAATAATCCATTGCTAACGATTTTTAAAAGCTAGAAAAACAAACCATCTATATAACATTTCTGATTCTACTCCTGCTCTTAATGGCTTTGTGTTTCCTTCAAATAATGAAAATAAATCAGTGACAAAATGTATACCTCTGTCAACTTTTCCCACAAGTAAATAACAGTATAAAAACAACACACTTCCAAAAAGTAAACAATAAACTGGAATGGCAATAACGACCAACAAAGCCCGCAGACAGTCCATAAAAAATAACCAAGAAGGAGGCCCATGAACGGGGGATATACGCACATTAATAAAGTTGGTAACTTGCGGTTAACTTTACCCGTGAGTGTGCTTAAACATTATAAACAACCAACAACAGCAACGACTGAATAACATTTCCGGCGGGCGCCGCAGAAAGTATGCAACACGCACAGAGGCAATAAACCATATTCAACCGCAGGATCTGGGGGGCAGAGGGTATAGAAAAGTTTCCGCAGCAAATTGCAAACTGATTTAAAATTAAGCAGAATTATTTGGCACAACCTGGGAAAGAGGGGGTCGCAGCCGAACACACGTAGCACAAATGAGCGTCATCAATCAAGTACAAGTTGGGAGTGGTGTTGCATGGAGGGAAAAACAGAAAATCGGAAAAACTCAGATGGCTCAGCACAGGATAAAGGATAAACAGCTAACTTAATTCTAGGGAGGCGGAAGTGTAATGGCGTGCTTTTGATTTCCCACTGATTTCCCTTCGGCGCCAGAGGGAAAAATATGTCTCAGATGCTGCATCTGGCAAAACTTCGCCAATAAGAATAAGAGTTTTTCCCACAGCCACAAATCGGGCAATCAATTATGTTAATAAAAAACAATAAACAAATTGGTAAAAAGGCCCGACTCCCTTTGATTTAATGTGGCCTACTTGTTTTTGGAAGCCAAGTCTAAATTTATCTTCTTCCAACTCCCTCTAAGCGATAAAGTTGCTTTCCCTAAGTGATGTGGCTTCGTTTTTTGCTCTACAAAACGCAAACAACAAACACAAATCTAGGAAAAACTTTAGTCTCCTTCTACTTTGTCAACTGCATCTTCCCCAGATCCCCAAGGAATCCCCCGGGAGCCCAGCAGCTGCTTCAACTGACTGTTTATATCGCAATTGCCTGTCTACTTGTGCTCCCACTTTGCTCTTTTTCTTTTTCCCGGCTAATAAGAGTTTTTGCCCTCTTCTTGGCAGACAACTTTTCCCGGCACTGTGACCAAGTTTAGTTTATTTATTTGAAAATGATTTTAGCCAGACCGAACCGCAGGTACTTGAAGTTTAATCACTTACATTTCCCCGCGCTATCATCAGCAGCAAAAACAACAATAATCGTTCGAAGGCTTTCAAGTTAACGGAAAACGTCATCAGCTGAGAGTGGAAACTTTGCTAATTTTCTTGAGATTTAGCCCTCACAGATTTTGATGTGCTATATTGTTCAAAAGTGTAATAATTTTTGAGCCAAGGTATGGGTAATTGCAAATTTTGGGTACACTTGTGTCTAATTTACATGAAATCCTTTGGTAAAATATATAATGGCTGCTAATTCAATCTGTCTATTTCGCCGTTTGTTCCTTAAATGCTGTTCTGGTCTGAGTTTTATTTATTGATTTCAAAGACGAGAAAGTTGGTTACTTGCTAAGATCTTAGGTTCCAGTAACTTTGCAATGTGTATGTGTTGAAACACATGTTCTTTATTATGTTTCAATTTGATATCTACAAAACCTGATTTCTTTTGAATTATTGGGTAACTGAGTGAAGGCTACCTTAACAGTCCATTAGTTTTCCTCAGTGTAAGCCGCTCAAACTTATTTTTTCTTAGTCGATTTAAGTCCTGCAACCTGACACTCTGCCTGAAATCCTGTCACTGCTAACGCGCATTTAAGTGGGCTAGTTACACGCTCACCCACAGAGTGCCTGAAATCAAAGTTAAGCTCTTGCCAGATGAAGTCGACAAGACCACGCGCTTAATGTGATGCGGTTGGGGAAAGGTCGCTGGGATTTGCCACACTAAAGCCTTGACAAAGTTTCTGAATCTGCCTTTTTTTAGCCGCCACTACTTTTACAACGCCACGAAAAGCGGATCAAAATGCGGCTATATGCCTAACTCACATATATTCCGCAACGCTAAGTCAAAAATCTAGTTGGCAAATACTTTTGCCACTCAGTGTGTGGGTGTGATTGTCTGCCAGTGTGTGTGTGTGTGTTTGAAGGGGGATAAGCTGCCCAAAAGCAGACTACGAAGTATACGCGACAATCAACATGCCAACATGTGTTCGCCGTTCGCACACTTCCCTCCCAAGAATTATGCTTATAACTTTTACATCTACTGGAGCTCCGCCCAGAATCTTCAGACCCGGGGCGCTTCATTATTTGCACAATAGTTTTGTGAAATAAATTTCACCAAGTTGCTGTTTATTGTTATGCAGAGAGTCTGTAGCTGCCTCATAACTTGTTATTGTCGCTGTTAACATGCTGTATCTGCGAGATACTTTCTGCGTGTCTGTCAGCGTGTTGCGTGATTCTCCTCTTTATTTTTGTGCTTTGGGTAATTTGTCATTGTTGGCAGCAGATACATGTATAGCTCTGTGTGTACGAGTGTGTGCGGATTGAAGAGTGTCCCCGCCTCCCCTCGCAGACAAACTCAATTGTCTGTTGTCTGTGAGATTTGGTCTAACACCTCTCACCCAAGCCGCCATCTTCATAATTTATGTGTCTTGCACTCTCCGCTCTATTTAATCGCCTTTAAATATGATTTAGTATCGTGAAAAGCGCAAAGCAGTTCAGGCCACTGAATTATGGCTGAGATCTATAAGGCTATAAGAAGCTGTCCATAAAGTTTATAGTCAAAGTTTTCATGAACCACAATACAAAAGGAAAGTTGGGTGAATGTTTTACAGTTGTGGTCTATTTTGATAGTTACGATTCAGTCTAACAACAAAACGCGCATTTCTTAATTGAAATTTTAAAGTAGTAGAAAGTTTAGATAATAGAATTAATTTTGCAAATGAGAATTTGTATAACATACTCAATTTAATTAATATTAAAGATAGTGCTGTTGTAAATATTTAGTATTCACTTGAAGAGCACCAACAACTTTTAAAATGTAATTAAGTATTAGGTCTACTACTACTACCTGCTATTAGGTCTAGATTTTATCTGAGTTCACATTTTATTTGAATAAAACCAAAAATTGTTTACAACTTGTTTTAAAATAAAACATTCAGTAAATCAATTTCTATCTGCATAAGCTTTAATCTCTGAGCCGGAATTGAAACTTTAGAAATTACCTTGACCTCTATTTAAATATTTATTAAAATGTTGCGCCATTGGCTAGTGGATTTCGACTTGCAAAACCTTTTTGGGGATTTGACCAACAGAGCTGCTGTCATTTTGCTTATTGATTTTTGCCAAGAAAAAGTATATGTATTTTGCAAACCTGTCGAAATAAATAAATGTGCAACACATAAAAGTAAAATCAAGTCGACAGGCAGAAGCCACAAAAAGGGAAAACTACTAGAAAACTTTTCTCAACAACAACTTGGCTGGAAATTTATCGAGTTGTGTGGGTGGAGTGGGCGGTATCTATTGTGTGGCATTTACAAGCAATTGAAGTGTGGCAAGCATCATGTAAGAGAGATAATGTTGTTTGTCCTTGGCAGAATAGTTTTCCTTTTTCGTGGCAAGAAGCAAGAACCCTTTTTCGCCTCCGAGCACAAAACACTTGGAAAAGGGGGTGGATCTAAGGGAGTGACAGTGATAAGAGATAAGATGGTTGAAGTGGGGGGCGTGTGCCAGCAAATTTGTTGCTGGGCTGAAAATTCTTTAAATATTAAAATCTTGATTAAGTTAAATGCGCATTTGGGTCCCACACAAACTGCTGCTCTTAGCCAGGCCAAAAGACAACCGCAGGAAAATCTGTTCTGGCTCCGTAAAATACACATTTTTCTTTGCTAAGTCTTCGGCTTGTGGAGTAAAGTTTAACAATTTTACGCACGATTTGGGAGAACTTCGACGCAGTGGAGCTGTTTTTTAGGCAGCCAACATTTTCATAATTGCTTAGCCAAGTCCTTGGCCCACATCAATTTTCATTTGGCAAGGGGCAAAACGGAATTGAATTACATCTTTGCCCTTTCACACTTGGCGGGAGCCAATAAAAAACTTTTGATGCTTCAATTAGCAGCTGGCCAGCCAGCCGAGTGAGAAAACAAACAATTATGTCCTAATTGAGCCCACATTCCTCAAGATTCTCGTCTAACCCCAAGTCGAGAATTTTCCTCCCACGTCGTCCCTACTTTTATTTCATTTCAACTTAACTTTCTTCTTTTCACTTTTCTCGTTGCCTCCCATTTTTTTCTGGGTTGTCGGGAAGCCTACTTAAGTTGTCATTTTGATTGCTTTTGAAGCTTTTTTTAAGGCCCACGCTAATTTTCCCCCTTGTCCCCTTTATCGCCGTTTTGACGCGGCTTCCATCTATCATTTTGTCAGCTCTGTCGCACGGCTAACACAATTTTCGTCGTTTTTCTTCTGGCTGCTTTGCTTATTTAGATTTGCATGTGACATTTCCACCAGCCATCCAAGGAGCACAAAGGAAAAAAATTAAAAGAGAAAACATAAAATAATAAAATCTGCCTGGCATTGAGGGTTACGAAACGTTGCCTACACTCTGGCATTGAATTATTAAGTGACAGCGCAAAACCGAGCAGAATTCACCGCTTTCACTTGCACTTTATTAGATTGACATCCCGATAAGATGGGGGAAGAAAAAGCCAGTGAAAAAGAAAAGCCTGCTTTATATCCAAATAAGTGCCAACTGGCCGAGAATTTTGGAAAAAAAAATATATTAAATCCGATTTAAATTCAATTAGTGAATGGCACCCGTATATTTGGGGCACTGGCAGCCATATTAGGAAATAACCTATCTAACGTGTCCAAAATAGCTTTTAATATTTATAAATTGTATTTTAAGTATTTCTTTAAGCTGTCTTGTAATTCATCATTTTAAAAGATAAATGTATCTTGAAGGGCATCTTTTTATCATTTCATTTTATTTCTGTAACCTGCAAACCTTCTCTTCTTCACCTTTTTACTTACTGCAACTCATTTTTATACCCGTTACTCGTAGAGTAAAAGGGTATATTGTATTCGTGCAAAAGTATGTAACAGGTAGAAGGAAGCGTTTCCGACCCTATAAAGTATATATATTCTTGTTCAGGATCACTAGCCGAGTCGATCTAGCCATGTCCGTCTGTCCGTCTGTCTGTCTGTCTGTCTGTCCGTCTGTCCGTCTGTCCGTCTGTCTGTCCGTCTGTCTGTCTGTCTGTCCGTATGAACGCTGAGATCTCGGAAACTATAAAAGCTAGAAGATTGGCATTTTGCATGTAGATTTTAGGAGTTCCTACGCAGCGCAAGTTTGTTTTAAAATGGTGCCACGCCCCCTCTGACGCCCACAAGCCATAAGCTGTGGCCACAGTTTTGATGCTATTATGAAAATTTTGTTTGATATGTATTTGTTTCGTCAATACCTATCGATTGGCCAAATAAAAGTTAGCCACGCCCACTCTAACGCCCAAAAACTCATTAAACACTTAAGCCTGGCTAGCGCCTACATTTCCGCCTTTCATGGCGTATACAATAGCGCCATCTAACGGATGACTTTGGAACAGCTGGCCAAGGTGCTCAACAGAGTCAACGTTAATTCTCGATAAGGATTTCTATTAAAGGAAAATGCGATGGCTTTCATTTGTCAATACCGAACTATATCCCAAATCAAATCAAGTTAGCCAAATTGGAGGTGTTCCCTGGGTACAGATTTTAACATAAAAATCGGGTGCTAATTCGAGCGGCAAAAAACATACAAGAGGGCATATTTATATTAAACTGTTTAGCTGAGTAACGGGTATCTAATAGTCGAGGCACTCGACTACAGCGTTCTATCTTGTTCTACCTTATTTTCATTCGCTTACCTGCAAAGAAAAGAGAAAAATACACATTATTAAAAGTTTTCAGCACGAATTTGCTTAGCCAAAACATGAGCATTAAATATTAACCATGAGTCTGTGGTTAGTATTTTCCTCTGAGTTGGGAAAACTCAGATGAATTGCGAAACGTTGATCAAGCATTAAATGTTCCTTTTATTAAATTGAAGCCTGGGAATATTATACGTTTATGACATGGACTTTGATTACCAATCGGGAATTTCGTCCTACAAATAAAACAAAAAGACAAGGAAAGCGGCACGTCATGTTCAGGAAATTAACTGAAGGGGGAAATGCTGTTGTCTCTGTTGTGTTTTTATTTTTTTTTTTTAGCTGCGGGCGCATTTGCAGAAACCGAGAGCCGAAAACAAAGAACGCCGCCCACCGCCAAGAGGTGCGACAAAAGTAAGGTAACAAAAGTGATGGCAGAAATGAGCATGCGGCAAATGAGATTTTTAGGTCAACAGAGTCCAACCAGCGGCAACTGCCTGAACTGCCATATGAACCGCGCTGGCAGCTCTGCTTTGGTTTTGTGTGTCACTTTCCGCTCGACTTTCCACTCGTTTCCCCCCTTTTATACAGGGTAGTTGTAGAGCGATGGGTATTTGTATTCGAGCAGAAAGTAGCCTAGAATCTTAATCATAGGCGATAAATTAATTTAAGACTATCTGATTTATTTTAATTTATTTTTAATAATATTCGAATTTGAATTCGAATTGTATAAAAGTTGTTTTCTCATGTGAAAATCTTATGCAATTTGGGGGTTACTTTCTACTGATCCGCACATAGATTTTCAAAAAAAGTTCTTAACAAATGTTAAATATCTAAAGTACTTGTATAAGATATTATGTACTTCAACTAGGCTACACATTTAACTAGGCTGAATATTTTGAGGCAATTTAATTTATGATGTGCAACATTTTTGTATCAGGACCGTGAGTAATCAGTATCTCATAGTCCTGGTACACACGAGAAACAAGCGCTTTCTTTTTCCCCGAGTCTTACCCAGTCGCTCTCCTATGGATGAACGCTTTGATGCTGTGCGAGACGACTATAACCCACTGAAGCTTTATAGGCTAAATAAATACCGCAAGGGGGCGGTGGTGCCAGTGGGCGGTGGTGGGCTTACGAGTGAGCCACTGACATCACACTTTTGTGTTGGTTGCCCACGGGCTGGCAGCCGTGGCCTCTTCGTGCGTGCGGCTTTAATGGAGCCAAAGTGTACAGATTTTGTTGCCGCAATCTGTGCGTGGCCTGTGCATCAGTATGGGTGAGCAGGCGACTGTAAGCGGGGCACAGGTGTGCAGGTGTACAACTTGATAAGTGTGGCGTAGCTGGGCGAAAGTGCATTGCACACTTATAGGTACTTATGCGGCACATTAAGCGGCTGACCTGAATTTTCGGTCGCCTGCTAATGATTTTTGGGCAAGCCTAAGAAAAAGAAAACTGAAGCAGTCCTTGCGAGAGTGGCAAATGTCGAGAGGGCATTTCAAGTAGACAAAATGTGGTCCACCAAATGTGCAGTTTTTGGATCAACAAACACATCATTTCAAATGGGACCAATCAAAAAAATGAAAATGATCCCAAAAACAACAACCAAATATGTGTATGCAGTAATACATATTTATATGTATATTGTAACGTAATACTTTACTTGTTTGTTTAAATATTAACAATTATTTAATTTCGGTAACTCAGTTTATTTAACCATTATAATTATATAATTAGGTATGAATTAATTAAATTAAGCGAAAGCAAATGCATATTGCAAGATCTACATTATCACAAAAATTTGTAAACCTTTTAATTGGAATAAATTTAAACAACATTAAAAATACAAGCAAATAAATGATATATTTAAACTAAACTTTATGTGCACTCCACTCTCAGCCACTGAATAAATCCCAGT
This sequence comes from Drosophila fuyamai, assembly GCA_018153365.1. Lineage (NCBI taxonomy): Eukaryota > Metazoa > Arthropoda > Insecta > Diptera > Drosophilidae > Drosophila > Drosophila fuyamai. The sequence goes on along the minus strand of JAECXW010000116.1, from coordinate 3,447,205 downwards.
GACTCTTTGACCCCATTTTACAGCTATTAATATTAATAGATGCCAACACTACATAGGAATCACAGCCAAAGGTTGGCGTTCCAATCTCTTTCTGGCAGACTGCTGACGATACTATGTTGCACATCATTACCAGCGGGTCGCTGGCAATCAGAAGGGAACTCGTTCTATCCTAACTATGCTAATTCCAACTCGCATAACAAACTCGCATGCAGCACTCAAATCACTGACGAGTCTTGTTAGCAGAATCCGCAGACAGTTAACTACGTCGGGCAGAAGGAATCATCCGGGTATCACAGGGGGAAACCTGTTTGGTCCTCGTTCATATTTCCCATGTTGCATGTTGTCGGCAATGGAACAGCGATGAAAATTCCTCTCTCTTACATTTTTTTTTTGCTTGCTTTAAGATTCCCCCTTGTCCTTGCAAAAACTCATGTTTTCTCAGTGTACAACGTGGCGTATGTGTAATAAAACCATGTGTAAGCTGGCCATAATGAATGGAAGCTGGCTGGCAACTCATTACTGCCCAGCTGCCTGTGAACAGGGACCAGTCCGAACTTTTTGGCAAATGTTCAGAAAGTATCGTACAAGTGCACAATTTTTTTTCGATTCTTTTCAAGGGGTAAATTCGGGCTTTGATATTAAATTTTAAAGTTTTGCCCGTGAACAAAAGCGAGTAGGGTTTTCGGGTTTGTTTTTTGTCGGTGATACAAATCTACACAAAATAAACATATTAGTTGACTCGACGCTACCCACATGCCGTCAACAACTTTCAACTGATTAGCTACCCTAGCCTGGCCAAAAAAGCAAGGGCCATAAATAATTGCAACTAATTTTGGGACAAGTTTTTCACACAACTGTCACAGAAGTAAGAGAACCCATGCAGAGCTGGATAAGGGCGTCGGAAAAGTGTGCTACGGAAAAACTAATAATGCCAATGACACACTGACATGCCCCACACACATACACCACACACACACTGACATGCTGTGCGCACACATGACACATAATCACATAAAAGTAATGAACTCTACACATAAAGCGGTTGCCTGACTGACTGAGCTTTGCTCCGAGAGCTGAAAGGGTCCTTCATCTCATAATGGTGCCACTAAAAGTCCCCGCCTCTGTTTGTGTCTCTGTCAAGCGGAGCTGAAGCGTAAATGCAACACACAACTTTAATGCTGCAGAAACAGCCAAGGAAATGGCTGGCAAAACAGAAACATGAACAGGGACCGACCAGAAGGCATCAGCCAACCAGACCAAAAAAATGTACGGAAAAAGAAGGCAAGAAGAACCATGGATGGCTGGAATAGTCATCTCCGCCCGCATGGACTTTGTCATCTCCTGTTCGGGGCGATGAAAAACGGATGGTAAAAATGTCTAAAAAAAAAACTGGGAAAAATTATACTACGTAGATCAAGATAAACGAAGTCAGGACACGCTTTAAATTTCATAGGAAAATTAGAATCAAGCCACGGCGAAAATAGAGATCAAACTATAACTCATAAATACGGACACTAAATATAAGTTAAAAAATTTAACATATTTTGTTTCTATCTAAGCTAAATAATTCAATAAAATTACAAAGCAAAAATATCACATCATTAGTCCCAGAAAATGTATTTTACTATACAAAATTTCAGCTTAAGAGGACTAATAAGAGTATCTGCCTGAAATAACGAGGTAAAAAGCTTCAAATTCCCAAGGCAACCTTTAAAAAACTATAGCAATATCTATAGTTGACTAAAAAATGCCAAAAACTTTTAAGCCATCAATCACCAAACTATTTCTTAACTGAAATTCCCCACCGAATTCATTAGATGGATAGAGTATGTTGATAAAATTTCAACAGCTCCGAGCAAGCAACTAACGCTTTATTAGTATGTATGGTCACATGTCAGTGACGACGTCGTGTTGTGGCCAGCGGTTTTAGCTCCTGTGGCTCCTGCTCTCCCATCCTCCTGCATCCTGCATCCTGCCAGCCATGTCCCTGTCGAAATCCCCACCTCCAGGCCCCGCTCCCTATTCGCGTCCTTGTGATGTGGCCATGTCATTCCTCGGCATGCTGATAAAAATTTTTAACAAACTTTGAGTTAACGACAGGACCACTCTTCAGAGCTACGAAGTGTGTGTGTGTTGGCCGTTATCCTCCATCCCCACGAGCAGTTTGAAAAATGGCCAAACACTATTAGCTTTCTGTCGGAAAGCAGCAGCAGCCACAAAAAAAAATAATACGTGAAAGCAATACAACGTCTAAAATATTAGTTGCAACATTTTTCGTGTCATAAAACTTTATTTTGTTGGCGACAACAAAGAAACCAACAAAATAGTAAAAAAAAGTGGCTATAAATTGTATCTGAGTTAGCGAAATTTCATGAGAAATTTACATTAAATGGAAAAATGCATATTTATGGTGACGGAAGGGCAAATGGCATTCCTTGGCAGAAAAATAAATAGCAGTCAGTTAGGAAAATGCGAAAAGGATCTAATTCAAGCTAAAACTTTAAATTTATTCTAAGCAAAAAAAAAACGGTCGACTTCTTACTTTGTAAGCCACTCACTCAGATTTCATTCAATCAAACCTTGCCTTTTCCCTATCAATTCAATGTTTACCTTTAATATCCGCTTGGCAAATCGATTTCCTCTTTTTGCCCCATAACAACAACTGCGGGGAACAATGCCAAAGACTTAGTGAGCTTTTCCCTTTTGCCCAGCTCTGTTTTGTTTGTTTCTTTTTTCCAATTTTCCACACAATCGAGCACGAGACAAAGACAATGACAACACATGGAAACTATGTGACAACTATTCCACAGATGTCACCCCTGAAAAGAGGAGAACCGGAACAGCGGATCCCCAAATCCAGTTGCCATAAATAAGGAGACTTTTCAACACATTAAACACAATAAATCCCAAAAAAACAGAAGCGAGAACGCATCTGCTGAAAACAGTTCGTTGACAAATGTCAACAGTGAGCGCCGCACAGATTGACAAAGGAAAATGGTCAGTGGGCGTTGGTGGGTGGTGGGTGCCCTCCAGGAAAATGCATCAAAGCCCAGAGAGTAATTGAGTGACGATTGTTGTTGCTGTTGAGACAAAGCCGCAGCACATTCGCCAGCATTAGCGGGGATTGCAATTATCCTTGTGCCTTCTGTGTCTGCGTTTGCATTCCCGTGACAAAAGCCCAAAAGTAGGCAGTAAGTACTATTTACAGTCAGGCTTCCATAAGGCGAAAATAAATATGTCATGTAAAAAAATATTACGACTATTTATAGTCATGCCACTTTTCAGATTTCCATCTTTTTTAAACTGATGTTCTTATTATAGCTAAGTAAATCTTATTAAATCATTTTTGTTTTGAAAGATTAAGTTTTAAGTGAAGTATATTTCGATTTCTTAAATGTTAAATATAAAATATATTTATAAATGTTAAATAAACTATCATAAATATAAAATATATTTATATATGTTTAATAAACTATATTAAATATACCTCACTCAATCGGATATTTGTATGTCGACAAGCGACTTTAATTACATTAATAAGTTACCAAAAAAAATTGGACTTAAGTGAACTATACTATATAAAGGCCCTCTTAGTTGAAATTATGATGAGTAGAAAAAGAGGCGGACTTAACATCTGGTGTTTGTCTCACTCCTTCTCTAAATACACTCGACCGCTATTTTGACTCTGATGCAGTGCAGTCGGGGAAAGTCAAGTTTTTCTTTCTCCTTCTCCATCTGTTTGTTCTGCTCTTTCTCTCTTTTATGCCTACTAATATACTTAAAGTGTCAACAATGCACCGACTTAAAGCGCCATAAGCCCCCGATCGAAAAATAGGATGAAACTCATAGTCATCGTCCAAGTGAAAGTTGGCCTTAAGTGAAATTGACATTTAGGCCTTAAATTGCACATCGATGCAAATTGTGCTTCCTCTTTTTTTGCGAGTTTTTCGATCAATTGAATCCAACTCTTGTCATCATGCAACCCAATTTTAAGGACATAACCCCGCCCTGTTTTCCTCGTTTTATTCCTGACTCCTGTTCACATGTGACTGGATGAAAAACATGCAAGGAAGCAATTTCTTTTTCCACCCATTTTCCATTTTCTTTTCGTTATTTTTCTTTTGTTCAGTCCTGGCTTGCACAATTCAATTTGGCAAAAATGTAATCGATGCTAAGATGTGCAACGAAAACAAGTCATGGAAATATATAAGGTTCCGTTTCTCTTGTGTGGAAGCGGTGGGCGTTGCATTTGCATGCAAAATAGGAGTTTGTCGTGTTTTCTTGTGGAGAAAACACAAATAAGAGGCGGTAACAGAATTAAATGACACTAAAAGAATAAAAAATTCTCTTTTGCACTGATGATGGATGTGTTTGTTAAAATTTTGCTCAGAAGTAAACAGAAGTGAAAAGCAATACTGTTAGATAAAGGGCCAGAAAGATAAACATAAAATACCTGAAGTTAAAGTATATAAATAATAAGTAATGTAGACCCTTTTAAAATACGCTTTTCCACAAATTTCTCTCACCAAGCTTCAGTTTCCTATTTCTGACTTCATTAATTTCCCTGGCACATTTCTCTTAATTATAGTGCAGACTGAAGTGCACACATCATTAACATCCGAGACCGAGTGCCCAAAAGGAATGCCATCGGAATCTTGTTACACACTTGCAGAGGGTATTATAATTTCGGGCCATGCAGTAAAGGGCAGATTTCAGACCCTATAAAGTAAATATAATCTTAATCAGCATCACCAGGCTGGTTGGTCTAGCGGACTGTGTGTCCGACCGCCTGTCCGTTTCTACGTAAACTAGTTCCTCAAAATAGTATGTACTATATCATATAGCTTCCATCGGAAAAAAAGAGATATACCGATTTCTGCTCATTTGTGAAATAGGTTCTAAGGTTTTAAATGGGAAAATAATAGGCAAATCTACAACTTCGGTGCTTTTAATTATAATTATTTTTAAGATTGTGGACAAACGGTTTAAATAAGAGATAAACACATTTATCATATAGCTCCCATAGCAACGATCGAATAATTTATCGGAATATCGTCCAAGCTTCATTGTTTTTAAGTACCTAAATTGAAATATAAAATATTAAAAATATTTTTGTGTTGCAGCTACAAGGGTATATAAACTTCGGCTTGCCAAAGTATGCTTCCTTTCTTGTTATTTTTTCCTCTCGAACTCGATTGCAATCAATCAAAACCGATGCGATCAACGTTCCGCAGCCAAATACATATTTTTTTATAAAGCTATGTGAGTTCTTTTCACCGCAGTTAATGGCGGTTCCATTCAAATATGTGGAGTTCGAGAACCGCAAACGAGTTGCGGTCTTTTGCACTTTTAAAATTGGAGGCAGACGTGGCCAAGGTAACATTAAAGTAATTGGTTGCTATTTGATTTCATCAACCACACAGGGGAGCCAACGAAGTTACAGCATTAAAACAGAAACTCTGATCTCGACTCCCATTGTCTGCCGGCTGAATATTCGCATTAATGAAGCTGCCATTCAAACAAACAATCTGAGCGAACAAAAAGGGAAAATGGGCTGAATTTGAGGCAAGTGCAGGGCCATTCAATACAAAATTGATCTGTTGCATATGCTCAAAATGCGAGTTGGGGGTGGCTGAACAAATTGCGAAAACGGCGAATGCATTCCGTTTACTGCGAGCAGTTTTTCAGATTTTTTCGCCAACCTTTTTTCTTTTTTGTTGTATCCATTTTCCGACAGCATTTGCATAGCACTCGCCCTTACCTCCCGGCATCCGTCCATTTTCTTGCAGCAATTTCCATTGCAGCCATGTTAACCCAGTTGCACCTGAAAAACGCCCCGAAGTTTGTTAGTTTGTTTGCCGGCGTTGCTGCTGCTGCCAGAGAAAATATGTCAAAAATCAGCAGGGAAAAAATGGAAAAGACAAGGATCTGCCTTCGATTGCCTGCAGCTTCCATAAAAGAAGTAGAGAGAAGGAGAGAGAAGTGCAAAGAGGGAGAGGAAAGATAGCTACGCATATGCACTTTGTTGTGTATTGCATATGACGCCCTGTCAGAGGCGCCTGAAAGTATGCAAACAGTTTCGTTTCTTCTCCTGTCGGCTTAGATCTCTTCGCTTTGTTTTTCAAAATGGGAACTAAAAAACGTTAAAAAAAGAAAATTGTTTACTCTACGGTAAACTTGCTACTTTTTGTTTTCAATCAAAACTGAAGTTAATCTCAGCTTAATCTTTGAATTGCTTTCTGATTTCTAAGGCGATTTGAAAACATAATATTTCTGAGCAACGTTTATACTTCTTTTTGGCTCCTTCTTAAAGCAATGTTATATATGAATAACATGTGTGCAATATTTACATCGAAGTTGTATCTATTTCTGTACAATGGTTTTGCCTGGCAAATTCATTTTCATTGCTAAAGCCAGCCATCTTGTGTAAGTCATTAAATAAATTCTTGAAAATAAAATACGTTCTTAGCACTTTGCCATACTTAAATTAAAATAAAAGTGGCATAACTTCTTAAAATTAATTTCCAGTATTCACTGGGGTCCTCCTGAAAAAGTTGATTCAATTTCACTTGATTAAGCCGCCTGCTTTTCGGCGGCTTAACGCTGTCTCCTGTCTCCCTTTCTCGCGTTCCCTCCCTTTCCCTCTTTCTGGACTGCATTTCGCAGGACTTTTCTGCCCGTAAGTAATGAAGTGCTTTAAATATTAAAACCAATTTACGCGACAACATACGCGTGTTATGACGCTTGTTACCAGGACTTTTGTTGGCCGCTTTTGCTGCCACTGTTTTTTTTGCTGTTGAGCGACCAAAAAGGAAGCAGCTGACATATTTCCATGGGTTTACGGTCCGTGGTCCGGTGTTTGGAGTCCGGTGTCCTCGACCAGGACCTGTGTCCTGGTAAACTTTTGCAATTAATCAAGATAGGCTGGCCGGCGGAATGAACATCGCAATTTACATGGATCCCAACATATGGCAGACTCTCTTTCTCCTTCGCACGGGACTATTTCCCTCCCTCTCCTACGCCTGAGTGCCACGCCCCTCCCCTGGGAGATTCCTAGGTGTATGTGTTTGTGTGGGCGACAAAGATTAATAATAATAACTGCGACTAGCCCAGCGGTTGGTCAGCAAGTGGCATAATCATGATTTATGACATGCAATTAATAAGCGACACGGTCAAGGGGGGCGGATCTGTGGCAAAGGGCGTGGCAGTCAGGCAAACAATGCGTTGAGCCTCCAATTGAAAGCTGTTGACAATGGCAATTCCACCATCCCCACCGCCCCATTTTATCACCTGAGCCTCGTTTTCAGCACTTCACAATTGCAATTATTTTAAGCACGCACTTTGATGGTTACTTTTGCGGTTTTAAATCAAATAGTGGAAAACTACACTTTCCATCATGTCAACCATTGTCTAATTGACTGAAAATGCAAAGCATTTAGAGGAAAGTATTGAATATAGTTTTAAGAAGGGAGGTCTTTAGTCAAAACTATCAATTTTCAATTATGATAAATTGGTTGTTCAGTGCAATACTTTTTATAGTAAGCGATTATTAAAATATAGTTTTTATACAAATTTACATCCACGATAAAATATGTAAACTCAGGAAATAATAGGCTGTATAATAGCAATAGAATCAGCTATTAGCAAACTCAAACAACTGAAACGAACAATTATTATTAATTCAACCCGCCCAGTTATTTTTGTTTTAAATTATTTCACGTTGAACCCGAACAAATTGGCTTATCGCCAACCATGTTGTCCAGTGTAATTAACCGCAATGTCCGTTATAGTAATTAAAAAGTTATTTTTTGGGCTTTCACGCCTCTGCAAACAATGCAAACACACCCACAGCCACGGAAATAAATGCACACAATAACATTAAAGGCCACAAAATTGCATTTGTTAATTGCGCCGAGGCTAAAAGTGAATTCCGTGTCCTGGCAAAGGGAGTCCTTCTGGCGTATAATACCCGCTGCGCCGTTGTACGCGGAGCTAATTAAAATAAATGTCATTCGACAAGGGCTGTCAATAGTCGAATGACCAAAATGCTGTGGGCCCGCTCGACGTCGCGTTGATTTTGCACTTCATTTGCTAAACCAAATTGTGAAAATTGTGGAAATCGTGCCAAGGGTTGAAAATGGTGGGGAAAACTGGGGAGGCGGAAGCACTGTTGCAGAAATAATTACTTTGTAATGCAAATTGTAAATTGTGAATTGTTGTGTATGCAGTGGAAATGCAATTACTTCAGTCCTGTGTAATTGTTTGCAATAGCATTATGAGTAGCATACTTTTCGGCATCGTAGTGTGTGTTTCATGGATGGCATTAAACTTTTATTGTTTGCATTTTGTGTTGGCAAAACACAAATACGAATGTAATTTGCCTAGTTGAAATAAGCAGGCAAGCCTCGAGCTATGGAATTGTTTGCCCGAAATTGTCTTCAATAAATAGCAATTTATTCACTTCTGAAATTTAGCAGGAAAACAGAAAATTGCTTTAATTTTTAATTGGACATTTCTACTTAAATATTGCAGCATGTATTTTATTGGCTAATTGAATAAAACATAGTGAAAGAATTAAGACCAAATACCTATTGAAATAACCATGGCTTTGCAATATAGAGCTAGCTGTTTTATTTATAATTTTTAAATAAGAACAATCCCAAAAAAAAAGCTATCGATTTTCGCAACGCAACATGCTAAGCAGATTTCCACCTTCGTCCGGCGAACCCATCAGTGAAGACATATAAACTCGGTTCTGCCAGTTCATGCATCCCCCAGGAATACAAAGGACTCCGAAACACGTCCACACATAAACATTTACACTCGCACACCTCTCGCCAGACCGCATAAATTTAAATTAGGCCCGAAGCCCAGAAAAGGCAATGAGCGATAAGCCCGGACCGAGATCTTCGTGCCAGACAAAACCCACAATTAGAACTAGTTCCCATTTGTCATTAGCAATATTGTTTTATGTTAGGCAGAAGGACACAAATACTGAGCCTGAAAGGACGAAGGAAAAGGTGTTATTAAGTCAACAGACATTTCCGCCTCAATCTCACACGGGATCTGATTTATTTAGCATATTAGCTGGCAAAATGTTCAGGCAGTGGGGAAAGCCACGATATGCCCTATGATTATCTACATTTGGGAATTTTCCCGACTCGTCTCACTTGATTACTTCTACATTTCAGCCTGTGTGCGTGTGACAAATTTTATGCCCTCTATGCCACCAAGAAATTGTTGATTAAAATTTCAATTTCGGCCTGCCCGAGATTAGTTTACTTGCTGAGCAAAATGACTTTGTAGTTTATTAAAATTAATTGGTTCTGAGCAAATTTGGTGAAAATTGATGGGAATTGATCCACGCCCCCACTCTCGTAAGTTTAACTTTCTGGGTCATTAACTGATTTGATGGCTTTTAGCCGCAAAGAGCGGGAACCGAAAGACTTTTGGGCAGCCGGAGATAAGCGCATTGACCCGGACTTGGTCATTCCGATGATGATGAATTATGTAAGGCAATAAAACCGTATCTGGTGTACATTTGCTTTTACACTCGGGCCAGGAAGAGGGGTTCTTAAATTAATTCGAAAACATGCTCGACTTACTCATTAAATGGCGATTTTGTGAGAGTACATACCTGCAAGAGAAACAAGGATTTTAAATTAGTTAAATTAATGTGAGGGAATATTTTGTAAGGGGATTTGGGGAAATAAATTACACCAGCTGCTGACAGTTCTTGGATTAATGATGTATAAGATATCAGAAATATATGAAACCCTTTAAACTTATAAAAATCTGTGTTTCGCAAAAAAACTAGTAAGTCGTAAATGATAAAATAAAATCGGTATACTTAATTTATACAATATTAACAATTCAATCATTCATCACTCACTCACCTGACTCAACCGATCCTGGCTGTCGATAATATCGATGAACAGTCGCATTCGGTCGTCAAGGATCTGGAAGCCGTTTCTCGGCTGCAGGAGGAGATTCTGGACCGCTTCCCGGATACTCCCCGGAGTTGTGCTGCACGAACTGCTGTCATCGCTGGCGAAACCGTTCTGCAACTGTTGCTGCTGGTGTTGCTGATGGGGCAATTGTTGCTGCTGGTGTGTCTGATGTTGCTGCTGCAACTTCAGCTGCAGCGAGTGCTGTCGCAGGGCCTCCGAGCACTTGCGCAAATAGTCGTAGGAACCTTTCGATTTGTACTTATCGGCCATCGCCTGAAAACTGTCCAATATCTCATTGAAATCGGTGATCATGGGCGCCGTCGAGGGCGTGGTGGTGGCACTCGAGGGCGTGGTCACCGATCCCAGCGAGCTGTTCGATTTGCTCATCACCATCTGTTGCAATTTCGGGGAGGTGCTGTACGGTGAGCTGGTTATCACCCGGAGCTCTGTGGTCAGCGAACTGTTGCCATTGGCAGCCAGGTTTTTCAGACTATTGCTGCTGGCCGAACTGGGAACTGCCTTGCTGGGACTCAGGGCCTGGAGGTCCTCGCTCATGAGTCTCAGATTGTCGGAGATTTGGTGGAAACTCTCGGAGGTCACCAGAGAATGTTCCCTCTGCTCCAGCTTGCCATTGGTGCTGCTGGGTATAATGCTGCTCTTGGGTCTTCGCCGGGTGGGTAAGCCATTGGCTTGACTGTTGGCCACCACTCCCCCAGCAGAGGCTGCCACACCCACTATTCCCCCGCCTGGCGTACCCGAAGTCACATCTGGCATTTGCAGGGGCTTCGATATAAACGAGTCCAGCGTCTGGGAGCTTGTCATCTTGGGTTTGTCCGCATTTTCAGGTATTTTATTGGCGCGTATTGCATCGAGGAATTGCCGCAGCTGATCCGAGGGCGTGGGTGTGGCTTCTGGCTCTGGTTTGGCAGATGGAATTGGTGCCACTGAACTCGCATCCGAACCATTTCGTTTCAAGGTTGACGTGGGCTTCAGCACATCCTCGGGCATATGTTGCTGGTACTCCTGTCGCATGCTGCTCCTTATGTTGTCCAGAAAGAGTCGCAATTGATTGGAAGGCGTTTGGGCCTCATTCGCTTGACTGGTGGAGAGTGAGGCCAGTGATTTGCTGACAATCTCCGGGGAAATCATATTGGGCTGGAAGTTGTTATTGCTGTTGCCGGCGGTACCATTATTGCAGGTTGTTGGCGTCAGCAGGTTGAGATTCGTCTGACTTTGCTTGGCCAGTTGCTGTTGTCTTTTGAGCTCCGATAGTAACTTGGCCTGCTCCGAGTACTTTCTCACACTTTCTGTTATGGTTCTCAGCTGTTCCGAGTAGGCTCTTAGCTGGTGTTCCAGGTAAGCCTGGTCCGGTGCAGGTGCAGCATAGCTCATGGGCCTGCCCTGCTCGTTTTTGGCGCCATTCTCCGCTTCCTGGCTGCCATGAAAACTAATGGAATGTCGCATGGTGTTCACCTGACTGCCTGCCGGACTCATTAGCATGTTGTCCGCACTGCTACTTTTCTTGGGACTCTTTTGGCGGCTTAGAGTTCCGTTGTTATTACCATTCCCGTTGGGAAAGCGCCGTAGTGGTATGGGTGGTGCCTCGGCTTGAAGTGACCCATTGAATCGATCCAAGCTTCTGGGTCTTTGGGTTCCATTGCCATTGATTTGGCCATTTATGCCTGTCTGTTGCTGCTGTTGCTGCTGCTGCAGTGGTGGCCTAGGCGTGCTCTGTGATCTGCGTGGCACTACCGGCGCCACAGTGCCCTTTCGATGCAGTGGTACTGGCGGTGCAGGCTGTCCATTTGTGGGACTTTGCCTGTACTGCTGGAATAATGCCGCATACAAGGTCTCCTTGTCGCCGCCATTTGCTGTTGCTGCTGCCGCTGTGACGGCGTTGCGCAACTGTTGCTGCTGGCGGGAAAGCTGCAATAATCGCTGCTGTTGCTGGGCATTATAGTCCACAAAACTGGAGGCAGGTGCTGCGCCCACTGCGATGCTGTGAGGGCGTTGCTTTAGACCGCGCAATCGCGACGGCTCCGCGTACTCGGGCATTTCATAATTGCCAGAACTAGTGGATGTTGCTGGTGGCACAGCAGATATTGCTGCCGGCACACTGGGAGCAACTTCTGTGGGCGAAGGACTATTGAGGAAGGGATTGTTGCCTTTGAGAGCGATCGGTTGAGCTGCTCCTGGCAGTCCGGAACTGGGCAACATGCTGGTCAGCTGGGGCGGTGGACCCGGAGAACTTTGTAACTGCTGTTGCTGCTGGGTGCTACCTGGATACAATAGCGATTCACTGATGTGCAGGTCCAGTTCGTGGGCGTTGGGCTTCGCGTAAATGGGATTTGTTCGTACAGGGGGCGTGGCAGCCGCTGGATAGCCGGTAATGCGAAAACCATTCATATTGCTGGCTGCCTGCTGCTGCTGTTGTTGTTGCTGCTGGTGATTTTGGTGTTGCTGTTGCTGCTGCTGGTGTTGCTGTTGCTGTTGCGCAATCTTGGCCGTTATTGTCGTGGTCATGGCGCATTTGTTTCCTTTGACCCGGCCATGAACTCTTCGTTAGCCAATCAAACCATCAATCAATCAATCACTCAGTTGGCTGTATTTGAATTCGTTTTTCTGACATTCAATTTAATTGCACTACAAGGTGCAATTAGAGAAGATTTACTTTAAATAAACTAGACACGCACGGGGATTTATTATTAACACTTTAAATTCAAAATAGTAATATTAAAATGTATTACTTAAAGAATGTAAAGAATTGTTGTATTTAAAATGTTTAGACTCTCTTTGATTTGATTTTTATTTTCAACTGTTTGTTTTGTATATTAATATTTTTTGGTTTTGTTGAGTGGCTTTTGTGCTTTATTTTTGTGTTATACTTTAGAAGAAATGTTTGCTTATTTTTTATATTGTGTGCTAGCTTTTTGAAATTGTGGAGAGTGCAACAAATTTCTTTCCATTTCAAATATCATTACATTTCCATAGAAATCATTAATATGCTTTAATTTTCAAATACCATAACATTTCCATAGAAATCATTAATAACCTCGCATTTCAAACTGCTATTCAGCAAATAATTTTATTGAATGGGGAATATATTATGCAAATTGGATCGACAAGGACTCAAGTCAGTAATATATTTAACATGAAAATAATAACCGAGCAATATGTTCAATACAAATGTCAGAGGATTTTCATTGTACAAATGCAAATTGTCATTTCGCATTAGCCAAGGCAAATATCAACAAGAATGCCTGAAGACTAGAGCGAAGGATAAAGGGAAAGCTGTGAAAATCCAACCGAATTTACCAAGAATTTCGCCAACAGAAAATGTTTGAAAACTTTAATTTTAGTTCCTGCGGTTGCTTTGACAAAACTATTTACGACAATGTGTGTGTGGAAAGGAGTGACCCCTAACCTCTTTCCTTATTTCCCTTCAAAGTGCCAACAGCAGGGAAAACAATGGAATGGAAAGCATTTACACGCTTTAGAGCGTAAATACGCCATAAAGGGAAATGAGCGACAATGATACCCGGGAAGGGAGTGCGGTTGTGTGTGGCTTAGAACTCGGCACAAACATAAATATTTAATAAAAAATGTGCATAAATTATAAAACACAAATTCGAGCTGAAATAAGAAAAACCAGCAAATGAATGCGGCCGATGGGAAAATGGACGGGAAAGCGGAAAGGATGGCTGAAACAAGCCATAAGGGAAATACGCGCGAACATGTAACAAAATGCACATATGAAAATGGAGATAAAGCGAGGAAAAACAGAGGAAGAGTGAGTTACATGTGCCGAGTGGGTAGATTAATTTACGTGGTGACTGTATTTGCACTGGCCAAAATTCGTAAAGCTTAATCTCATCCTATTGCTCTCAGGATTCAAGGAATGTAATTTGATACACAGTTAAAAATAGCACAAGCAACTAAAACCAAAGCAGCATAATTTCCATAGGGAGTTTAAAGCTATTTAATCACAAAAAGGTGAAATTAAATTGTCATGAATGTATTTATATTTTTTTTGTAAATGCCAGTATGTTTTATCAAATTTTGTCTACGGCCCTTATTTACTAATGAAAAGTAAATAGTGAGTGGCACTTCATCACTAGTTGACATAATATCAATCAATTCTGCATAAACTAATGCAATTTAGGCCAACTCAATAAACATTGTCAACCGAAAGACAAACACTCGTGTCACCGGCATAACTCTGCAAATTTCAATCAATTAAAATCAAACGGCAATTTGACAATTATTCTATTAAGAACCTGCCATTGATGCCTTGTTTAAAAGGCAATCAGCTAGGTGTTTTGGAATTTAGTGCAAATTAATTTGCTAATGAAGTAATAAATCGAAATAATTTGGAAGTAAAAGCAAACAAAATGGGGCATTTTTCGAGCTGTGTAAACACCGGGAAGAAGCTGCACCGTGATGCACTTTGTCAACTCGTCATGCTACGTGCTCAGCTGTCTGAACTCGGGGTCCTGGGATTCCCTATCCCTCCGGTCTGTGGTTTATGACTAGCTGGAGGGACAGAGACAGAGACAGAGCGGAGAAAGCGAGAGACTTCTTCACATGGATAGTGTGTCAGTGTGCTAGGACGGCGAAGGGTTTACGGGGATGAGGGGATGGATGGCAAAAGTAACTTGTATCAACACTTTAGCACATGCATAGCAAACTGAAGAGACCCACTTTGCACACACACATGGGCACTGAGAGAAAAACGGAGTGGCTAACCAGTTTACAAATCAATAATTATTTATTCATAGAACGATAAAGATGAAGATCTGATAAAGAAGAAACTACAAACAAATTGAAACTGATAAAACTTTAACATGTTCAATAGCAAATATATCTAAGTACATTAAAGTCCTCCAGCCTAAAACAACAATATCTCAGAGGAAGTCCTGAAATCTTTTTAAAGATGGTTTATGAAATATTACTTCACCATATTTTAAGTTTAAAAATGTAACTATGAAAAGATTATATTGTTGCACACTTTTATACACCTTTAAAAGTGATTTAAAAACTCCAGTGATTTGTGTATTAAATACGATAATTTGCAATTTTAAGGCATGTCCAAGCAACATTTTGAGAACTTAAATATGTAAAACAAAAAAGGTTGCCTATAATTTCACTTGGCGGTTTTTCTCTCAGTGCAGACCCACCTGCTGACCCTGTTGGAGCATTGCACCCTGCAGCAGCACAGGGCACACAAAATGCCAGCCATCGTCTTGACATATTTGGGTTAGATTTGCCTGCTCTTGCTCATTAGGAATTCCAACTAAATTCTGGCCGTCTTCCTCTGCGTTTCTCTGCTAATGAACATAACTCTAGAAGGCTCCCAACGGCTGACAGACAGCAGAGAAGTTTTCGGTTTGTTTGTGTAAGTTTTAAATTAATGGCAGCATATTTACTTGCGGCCCAAGGAAAAGGGGAACACAGCTGCAGCTGACCAGAGCGACTTGAAAATAGATTAACAAAAATTAATGTTATGCTCGGTTTTCGGTTCTCTGATGCGGAATAAGGTCCTGGGTCCTGGAAATTAAATAAGATGTCCTGTCACTGTCACGAACTCTGTGTTCTATTCGCCAGCTGTGGGTTTGAGTGTGTGGCTGATAAATCTTCCCAGTTTCCTTGGTCCTTATCTCCCCTTCTGTTTTCGGGGAATTTGATTTAATTTGTGGCAACGAGTGTTCTGGGCTAGGGCCAAATTTCTATCTGTTCTTTGCCATTATTTGTTTGCATTGTTGTTCGTGGTTTGTTTAGATAGCGAGTTCTGAGTTGGCAAAGATAAATAGCCGAAAGGCTGTCTTTTAAATAAATATCCTTCAAATTAGTACATCCTTAATTTTCTTTCCTCTATTTGTTCATTATCTAATAACATTTAAAATAAGAAACATATGTTCTTAAATTCTTTTTTAAGCCTATTTAAAATCGTCTTTAGTACTTCTTTCTAACCAGTTGAATAAATTAATTTTCAAATTGCCAGCGGTAACAAGTGCGCTAATAAAACTCGCCATAAATTAATTAAAAGACAACAAATTACCCAGACACATGCTGATGAGAAAACCTCATTCAATGATTTTCAATTAGTGCTGAAACCTAATCAAACCAGCAGCAGCAAAGTCTGACCACAAGGCGGTTACTCGATGAAAAAGGATAAATCGAGGGATATGGGAAAACCAAGGGGAAATGGGGGTGTAAACCAAATCCGCAAAGCTGGGCAAAACTTTCATTTAAAAGAAAAAACGATCGACTAAGTGGAAAAACTGAGAAAAAACAAAGGGAGCTAAAGTGAATCCGCCGCATTCAAAAGTGAAAAGCTGCAAGAGCAACACAGGCAAACAGCGATAACAAATGAACAGGGGAAGGAGCAAGGACTCGGAGCTGGGAAAAAAGGAAAAAGGACACTGTACTTGTACTACACGCCAAGGGCCAGGCTCAAACACTAAGCAAATAGACATGATAAATTAAAAAAGCAGAAAGCAAAGCAGCACAAGCGAAAAAAAGGAATGAAAAGCAAATAACGCGACGCATTGCACGCAGAGCTCAAGAAAAGATTACAGCAACTCCACCTACCGCCCCCTCACTTCACGCCCCATTTTCAATCCGCCCAACAAGGGGGCGTGGCAGAAGCGGTGGTCGATGTGTGTTAAGTGGCATGCCCCAAAGGCGTCAAGAGGCACGCAGGATAAATAACAAAACGACACTGATAGAAGGCAGAAGGGATTCCCGGCTAGGAAGGGAGAAAAGGGGGCGAAGGGGGTGGGGCAAAGGGGCTGGAGTCTAAAGCTCGGTGGGCGTGGCCCCTTACGGGGCAACAGGCTTGTTTGGTTAAGCCTTCCAGTAGGTGTTAGCGCGTTCGAAATGCCAACGATTTGCCATTTGCATAGTCTGGAATACACTAAACTTGCTGGGTTGTCAAAGTTTTCAATCAAATACAATAAACAAAGAGTTTAAATTAAATGGTTGGGAAAATTAATTAATTCATTTTAAGACTATGGTATACTTATGGAAAACAATGGCTTTAAATTAGTGTATGAAAAAGGAATCAACAAAGAAATTATTAATTCACAAATTTAACTTTAACATTAACAAATTTCTTGTTTTATGGGTATCCAAAAGTTATATTGTTATCCCAAAAATCGTTTAATTAAAATTTTCGAAACAAAGATAGCGTATATGAGTTTTTAAAAAATTCGATTTATGTTATAACTATCTGATTTCTTTTTTTGTTATTTATTACAATATTTTTCAGTTCAGTTCATAAACGCAATAATCAATGGCTAAAGAGAAACAGTTTTCAAAAATCCTTTTAAAGCATTAGGAAAAATAACTATTTAAATCTCTCAATATATAAAAAATACTTTAAATAATAGCATGATTTTTCCAGCTCCTACAAACTACCTGCCAACCCTGTTTGCTTGGCAATTTATCAACAGGACACCTTCTGGCCAATAGACATTGCCAACATGGCTAATACTAACAAACCCATGGACAGCCCCGACATCCATAGACATATACAACCATGCAAACACCTAGCAAATACGCAACCAAGTGAGAAATGAAGACGAGTTAG
Organism: Drosophila fuyamai; assembly: GCA_018153365.1. Lineage (NCBI taxonomy): Eukaryota > Metazoa > Arthropoda > Insecta > Diptera > Drosophilidae > Drosophila > Drosophila fuyamai. Next base: position 3,429,664 of record JAECXW010000116.1, on the reverse strand, counting down.
TTAAGATGGAGCAGGGAGAAAGGGGAAACCCGGGAAAAGAGTGGAGGAATAGCGAGAGATAAGCCCGCTGCAGTCACCTCAAGCCATCTGGCGAGCCTCGGATGTGGGAGGAATCCTGCAGGACGACAGCATAAATCAGGATATATACATATAGACGGAGGGAGAGGGGGCCACGGAGAGCGGAAAGCGATAAAAGACAAAACGGGCCAAGGAAACCGCTCCAAAGGCAAACGGCAACACTAATTGAAAAGCAAGGTAGAATTAATGGCTAGGGAAATGTAAGCGCTCCATAAACTTTTTCCCTGCAAAAAGGGAAAACCCAGGGCAAACACCAAAAGAAAAAGAAAATGCCGAACTAGAACGAAACGGTACTTAAGTTAGCCAATTTGGAGACCACGCAGTCACCGCATTTCCCCTCTTCCAAGGTCCCTAATTTTCTATTTCTTTCTGGTTGTCCCCTCTCTGTTTTTCCACGGCAGTAAGCACTGAAATTAGTTTTTTCGGTTAGACAATTTTATTAACATTTAATTGAAATAACCAAACAAGCAACAAATGAGCTGCCACAGGCCATATTCGTTGGTACAGTAAGTGTCGAAACTATAAAGCTATCTTAGGCTAACTTTTTTAAAGAAAAAGAAGAAAATGAAAGAAAATGTTCTGAAATTAATTAACTTAAATATTCTTAAGCATTTGTTAATATCTTTTATTTGCTACGAAAGGTACCTAAACGTTATCAGTTTCAAATTTAATTTACCTTTTAGCGCATTTTAGCTATAGTCTTAGAGGGCTTTTTTTAGAATGGAATATCATATTTTTGTTTAATAAATCATAAGTATCTTTGTATTATTTGATTGGCGCACTGTTACCCAATTGATAGCGTAATCTAATCAATCTTCAATATATTCGGTTTCATTGGCTTTTCAGTGTTGCTTAAGACAATAAAATTAAGCAAGACATTTTATGGCTTTGATTACAAACTGATATAATGATAAAATATATAATTTCCTACTTTTAGTCTTAACTTGGAATGTTTGTGGCTCTACTAAAACTTAAATAAAATAATAAATACCTTCAAAAACAAATGGCACTACTGTTAAATATTTTTGAAAACATATTCGATAACATTTATGTTTTGTTACGCACTGTATTCTGTCTAGAAATTAACACCCATTTAAGCTAGTTAATAACACAATCAAGATTCTTGTGCCAAGACGGGGCGAATCGGAGCGGTGGTCTTGAATCGGTTCCAGGCACTCAACTGAAAAGTTTTAATCCGCTAAAAGCCAGCCGAAGTAGGATTATGGGCTTTTGGCATGCCATTGATAGGCTTGTTTCACTGTGGCATGTCTTTGTGTGCCTGGGACCGCGTGCGTATGCGTTTTATGATGATGAAGGTGTGAAAATGGAAAAAGGTGTGTGTGGGCTATAAAATAAACTCTTAACGGAAGTTATAAATAAGAAATAAAGCAACCGAAAAGCCTAAAAACGAACTTTAAGCCCAAAAACAAGCTTTAAACCTAAAACTCTACTTCAAACGGAGGATCATACAAGAAATGGAAACACCCATTTGGAAAAGTCCTTTAAAGGCGAGTATTATCATTGCTACATAAATCCAATTACGTGCATAATTCTTTAGTGTCCCTTGACTAGATCATTCAAAGTCCTTGCCCGAGGGCAGGCGCAATAAAATTTATTATGTATAGACTCTGAACGCCATAAGTTATGACAATTTGGTTTGAGTGTTTTAAGGCCGCCACAGAATTCTTAAAGTAATAATCATCTAGATAATGGCTGAAGTTCAAAAGAACCATAACCGAATTTAAATGCCATTTGAAGCCTTTTTCTTTTTTTAAAAGTCAAACGCATTTAATTATTTATTACGCGATGGTTTCTTGGGGATCCTAGCAGGACATTAAAACTCGATTATTTCGATAATAAAAGTTCAGGGACGAACGTGCACCGAAAGCAAATAGAGAAATTGCAAACTTAAAAAAAAGGTAGAAAGACGTGAAATAAAGAACCATTAAAAGAGGCATAATCGAAACATGAACTATTTATAAGGGGCAAACACCTAATTGAAAGGGGTGGATGAAGGCGATTCCATTTATTGCGGACGAATAGGAATGCCCGAAAAACTTTCCTCTTTTCCATTTTCTTCTTTTTCTTAGCATTTTTACGCTGCTATTCCTGGCTGCGAAAAACTTTTTTGCTGGCGTAAATAAAATCACAATAAACTAATTGAATTGAGCAAATCGTTTTCCTTTGGTGTGGCAGGAATGTGAAGTGAATAAAAGCTGTGCGCGAAATTAATTCAATTGGCTAACAATAATAATTTGCACAATAAAAACGGCAACAATTGAATGAAGCAGAGGCGAAACTTTGCCAGAGATTTAATCACACAATGAAAGTTCCACACTCCCTTTTGCTCTGGCCAGCTGTTACGTGATTTCCTCGAAGGTCCTGTTTCCTTTTCTGTGCCTGCCACTGATGACCAACGGAAAAGTTTCCTTCACTTGTTGTCGTAAAATTAATGAAATTGTTATGCAAAATCGCGAACTACTGGGAAGGGAAAATAGCAACAGTAACTAAGTGGAAGTCCAATAACAAAGTGTTTCGAACAAATAAAAGCAAAATGATTCGGCGGGTTGTGATGACTAAATGAAATGTAATGAAGGCTGTCAATGGAAAATCTGAAAGTTCCCAATGTAGTTTGTCCAGTATGGCGTATGCTCAATATCAGATCCAGTCCCAGAGTATTAGGAAAATGTATAGCATTATAAGTAGAAATTATATATATATTTAAATATGTACATTTTTTCAACAAAAGAATTGTTCTCTTCATATTGCAAATCAAATTATTATTTGTAGCTGTGTATGGAAAATTTCTTTAGATACTTCAAGCTTTTTCCTGTATTTGCAACTGGAATCCGAGTGTTCAATGTGGCGTATACGCAATATCATGTTAAAACCACTTGAACAAGCACATAACGACAAGTTTCCTTTTTCTGGCTTTCCCTTTTTTTTGGGTTTGGTTTCGGTTCTCTTTGCAAATAACCTCGGGCACGTTTCTCGGCTAACTGCTTACAAGTCCGGTTCGGTATTCCCTTCACTCCCCACCAGTATATCTCCCATGTACATTTCATTTTTATACGGCAACAATGCCGGCTCCTTTTTCCTTGTACAACACTTAAATCCCAATTCGTTTCGGGTGCAGAAATCACAGCTCAGATATCGAAAGCAAGGTTGCGAGGGGAGCACTTACTTAACATGCATGTATGGATATTTTATTGATACGCAACTGTGAGTGCCGCTGGGCGATTGGACACAAGCAGCAAGGAGAAATGGCAAAGTGTGGGAAATAAAAACGAAAATGTGTTGCGAGGCCTTTAATGCGTTTCGCAAGCATTTCGGGTTCTTGCCTCGAGGAGTCTTACGCACACAAAAGTGGAATGGCCCAATAAATGGCCATTGGCCAGGGAGCAAAAAGAGGGATCACACTCGCCTCTCCAGTTTCTGCTGCAGTCAACTGGGGACTACTGCTGGCAAGTCACATGGAAAACTCTTTGAGTTTTCACTGCCATCATCAGCCTTCAACATCTCGTTTAACATCTGTGCAATGTTTCAAAGAAGCTATGATTAACCCGACTCAAAACACTTAAAAAGTAGATATTAATCTTTATGCATGCCTAACATTTTTGTTAATTTTTCTGACAACAATAAGGCTCAATTGTCTACTTGATCGTTATTCCCAAGAATTAACATGGAAACACTTGACACCTTCAGCCATCAAAATGAATGTCGCTTTAAAACATTTAAAAATCCTTTTGTTCATTAATAATATATTTCGAAATTTGAAATCAATTATTTTTGTGGGGAACATTTTTTAATATTTGAAGTGTATCTAATTTGCAACGAGGTGTGGTCAAAAATCTTTTTACCACTTTTTCCAGTCTCATGCGTCAAGAGTGTTCATTCATCTTCCTTCGCCTGGATTTCGGTACCGAATCGGGTACAACAATCAATAAAATTGAAGATTTGCCTTTTTCGCTCAGCCACACAAAAGTCATGCCAGCTGCTGCCCGGATTCATCCTCCCATATATATATATACGATATATATTGGTCTATATGAGAAGAGAGTGAGGGGGGCAGAGTGTCAGGGAATTTGCAAATGCCGACTGATTAATGACGCAATAATTGTTGGCACACGCAGGCTGAGCGATGGATGCCCGAAATGTATTTAAGTTTCTGTTTTGTTTTCGGCCAAAGGCAAACAAAGTGTTAAAAAATTGACTTTGGCCCGACCAACGGACTAAGGGATCAATGGCTGGTCATTGTTCGGGCCATTTGATAGGATTATTATCGTGTTCTTAGCCTTTTTGGCATTTGATTTTGTGGAAAGCTTTTGTCGGCTCCCTAAAGTTCCATTTCGTTACGTTCAATTTACCAAATTGCTTGAGTGGTGAATGGAAATTTCAACTATTTTCCCCATTGGTTTTTCTATTAGCGGGTCGAACTCTCTGGGGTTTGAATTTCTGCTTGAGCTGGGGCCCTTAATGATGATTTATATTTGCTTTGAGCTTTGAATTGGTTGGTTAATTATGCCATTTAAGTGGCTCGGGTTTTTGGGGTTTCAAATGAATTTCAATTTCCTCAATGATAACTGGCACTTTAAATGGTTTTCTGATTGAAACTCATTGAAAGGCGTCCTAGATAATAATCACTAAGTAATTGAACTTATATTTATTTTGGGGGAGGCATTTTCGACATTGTTTCATTGAATCAAAGACGAACGTAAATTGATTGGTTTGAGCAATGGATTTGTACTTAATAACTGAAAGTCTGATTTCGCGTTAAATGTTCTTTATAAACATCATTTAAACTAATTAACTCTATATGCCAAAGGTTATCCCATTAATCTTTTATCACAAATTAATTTTTTTTCAGTCTGACGACTTTTTTTGGTGATATATATCTTTGGATGAGTGGAAAATGTTTTTAATTACTGTACACTTTTGTTCTTTGTTATTTTGGCTTAGGCGATCGTAATAATAATTAAGATATTTTTACTGTGCATAACATGTTTTATTTTCCCATTTGTTCTTTATAACAGAGCAGTAGTGAAAATCCCTTTGGGACATCATATCCCTTAGCATATTTATATATATAATCCCACGCAGCGTAAACAAAGCATAATTAGCAAAAGAAACAGCCAAAAGAGATAAAGGGAAGGTGTTGAAAATAATGCATAAGAGAGAAAACGGAAATGAAGTACAAATTTTCTAGCCTCTGCGATTTATGTTGGACAGAGATCCCAAAGGATATTTTCCGGGAACGAGAGGCTGCAGGTGAAGTCGGTTTCCAGGCGCGCTAATTTGCTAAGCTGGCTTACACATTGGAACTGGGTAAAAACGCCACCCAACCATTCCCCCGAGGGAGATCCTGGCAAAGGCTTTTGCGGTATTATCATTAGAATTTAAATTGCCTTTCGCCGCTGATGATGCCGCTGGAGTTGTTGCTGTGTTCCGGCGACGTTAAGGTAAGGCAAATAACTTGTGGCGCCAGCGCTGGCATATTTTTATGAGCTTATTTACCCTTCCGCGTGGGTCTCTAATTTAAGCGCCTTTTCCTTAAGCCCTTTTATCTAACTGAATGTTTAATTAACCGCACATCGCGAGTCGCCAGTGAAAAAGTGAAAACTGTGGAAAAGTGTACGGAGTGACAGAAAGGAATTGGGTTAAGCCAACTACAACTAAAAATAATATCCAAGGCAAAGGAAAACTTTCGGATAAAAAACTTTGGCTTTGGATTTTTTTTCTCTATCTGATGGTTTTCATCAAATTTTAATCTTATTTAACTTGTATTATCTTGAACGTGATAAGCCTTATCTGGCATGTGTTTTGTATGGTTAGTTCGGCTTTTGTTGCTGTTGCTGGTGCTGGCATTTTCAAATAGTTGTGAACTTTGTCAAAACAACGAGCCACAATGCCCCAGCATGAGGATCAGAATCAGCACCACCCCCTGCCCCACCAGCCACCCACATTTTGTGGTTGGAGGGGCACATCATCTAGCCCCACTGCCCCCTCGACCACATGTCGCTTATAATCTGCAGTAACTTTCTGACCCACTCTTAACTGACATTTTTTGGCTTTTGCGGTTTTTTTCTGTGCTTCTTCTACGCTAATTTGGCCAGCCAGACAATACGACTGAAAATGTACATAGAGATTTAATATTATTTTAAGATTTATTTATGTCCCAGCGAGGGAGATGACACTGAAATTTTGATGTAGATTTATTATCTTCTATGTGGTCTCGTTTGTTCTTTTTTTAGAGCAGTCTGGAACATGTTTTTCTATTTACATTTTCATTTCTGTTTTTCTTTTTTGGTATTTTTGATTGACAATCGCATATTTGCGAAAATATTTGGGGGTCCAGCACTCTTTTGAAACATTCATTCAACGAATATTGGTTCTCTGCATGATGCATTTTTCTATAAGTAATTAGATAACATTAACCTTAAAAGGTAATCCTTTATGTTAAAAATCGTAAAATTAAAAATTAAGATAGTGCATATTCTATTTACGACTAACAACATTATTAAGTTTCCATACTAAAAAGTGTATTCAGAGCTGCGAGAGCTGAGCTGAGCTGAGTTTTTTCGGAATTCCCACTTTCTTGTTTTATTGCAGCTCCACATATGCTGTCATGACATTTGCCAATTGTGAGTGAATTGTGTCGAACATTTTTCCTCTGAAAAAGAATTTGGATTTTCTTTTCCCTTTTTGTGTTTTTGATGCAACTGTCGGAAGATTGTGTTGATTTATTTGATGAAATGTTTTTCTTAGTGGAGCGTCCAAGCAAAATATTGATGGGAATGCAAATTCTCGGACTGATGGCAGAGGACATAAACAAATGTGCAGAGGTGATAAATTTCTATGAAGAAATTTTGGTAGAAACAGGAATTTCATTTTCTTTAGTGAAGAAAATTAAGAATTTTTTCGATGAATAAAAGCGAATTTCCCTTGTTAATAAAGAACTAATAAATAAGAATTGACTTTATTTAAACGAAGTGGTTAGCCATAAACTATTGACAAATAAATTTTAACAAAAAAGAAAGTTTTACTATTGGATTCAAGATAATATAAACATTCAACACCCTAAAAGGAATTTTTAAGCTTGAATTTTCTCGTGGTATACATGTTTAAGCCATATCAAAACTGCCCTTCAAAAAATACGAAAGTTTAGTGAAGGACCATTCTCAAACCATTGCGAAACCCTCTTTTAATTCCTCCCACTCCTAGTCTGCTCACAAAATGATAATGCATTTTTAATATGCACATAATTCTCTTATATATTTTTGTAAAAGGACAAAGATATGAAAAACCGGTCGAGAAAAATTACAATAAAAACTACAGAATGTAAAGGGTGCGGAAAAGCGGTGGGAAATGCGGTGGAAAAGCAGAATAAATAACATTTAGTGTGAACGCTGCGAACATGCGAAAATGTAGTTAACATTGCAAAACAGTAACGAATGAAGTGGAAATGGAATTGAAAGCCCAAACACACACAGAAAGTCGAAAAAGGAAGAAGGACTTCAGCACAAAAGTATGCAAGTGCTAGACAAAATGTCTGTGTGTGAGAGAGATGGGGAGCGAAAATAGAAAGAGCCAGGACATCTTTTGTGTTGTTTTATGTCTGCCTCGGTTTCTGCATTTCCAGCTGCATAAAGTTCGCATTTAATTTCGTTGGCAACACTTTTTTCGAAGGCTCTCTAGGTTTTCCTCTTTTTTCTAGTTTTCCTTTTTTCCCCTCGTTTCTCAAAAACATCTCCTTGATGTTGTTGTTTTTATCGCATGTTTGGCCGCGAGTTATCATTTCTAGAGACACCCACACACATAGAGCGTTGTAAACATGTCACAGTGTCTGTGCGGCGTCTGTAGCTCTCCCGTTTTCCCAACCCCCTTTTCCACCCACTCTCATTTTTTTTTTGCGCACAGCAAACAGGAAGCAGTCAGCCCAACACTGGCACAAATTAAATGCAATAACATGAGAACAAAAACAAAAAAAAATACAGGAAAAACACAAAAATAAAAGGGAGCCTTGCTTGAACCTCGAGCTGCCGCAACGGAAATGCTGTGCAGGATAAAGAGGAGTCGAGTCCTGCGGATAGAGATGGAACTAGTGCCACGTTCAAGCAATTATAGTCAAAGTGAAGTTGTAATCTTCGGTGGGTCCCTTGCAGATGGCAATGACAAATAACTTTATCTAGCATGCAAGACGAATGGGCGGGGAATAAAACGTTATATATATGCTTGCAGCACTTGCACACGGAATTGGAAACCTGATTCTGAGATACGCAAAATGGAATTAGATGCCAAGTCAAGGCATGAAACATTTACTTCTCATTTAAAACCTGAGGGTATACTTGAATTGATTTTTTTTATTACACAAAAAAAAACAGTTTATATTTATACTCATTTTTGGGTGATTTAAATTAATCTAATCTAACCAATATAAAGTTTTCATAGACAGTTTTAACTACAAATGTTAAATGGGCTGCATAAAAAAAAAAAACAAATTGAATTTAAACAAAATTAATAAATATTTCCTTTATTCCTTTAATGCCAGGCATATGCTCTTTATGTCCCTATTCAAATATTAAAGCAATACACACCTCAATATGCAGCTTATTAATCACAAGTCAACCGTGAATTTGTCCCCTACAAATGGTCCCTCACTTCCACGATTCGCTAATCCTGGCGGGGCTCAAAAGTATGCAAGACGGAACATTTTCGCATCCCCTCACAACCACTGACTGACAAGAGCCCCTAGAAATTGCTACAGTGGTTCACAGTGCTCATCAGGAACTAACCATCGCACACACATCCGCATCTGTGGTCACTCCTGTCCAAATGGGGATGGCGGAAAAAAAGGAAAACTGCAAACAAACAGGAGCAGTAGAGCCTGGTCAATCGTCGGCATTCAACGTCCAAGTCAAGGACCATTGCCTTGCCCTCAAGTGGAACTTCGCCCTTTTATTTTTGTTTCTATGTTAACTTTTTTCTCCGCCATTCGCTTTGGTTGGCATTTGTTTTGTTTTTCCCTCACCGCCTCTTCACGTTTTTTTTTTTTTTTTTTTTTCGGCCACGCTTTGCGCGGAAATGTAAATTAATTGGTCTAACAAAGTGCACTTCAATTGTGCTGCGGGCATGTGTTGTTATAGTTGTTAGTTTGCGTGTTCTTGTTGGTTTTTTTTTCGGGGTGTTTTTCATTTCTGGCCGGGCGATCATTGAAGTTTCGAGTGTTCCATAATGCAGCCAGCATAACATTTTTAGCGGTTGACTCTTTTGACTTTTCCACAATAATTTTAAATGGTAATGGGTTTTTTATAAAATGAAAATTTCCAGTTTTTTGTAAAATTTATATTTGTCAATTGGGTGCTTAATTTTTTTAAGCTTCTAGAAGTTTTAAACATTTTAAACATCAACACATCCAAAAATATTTTAGCAGAACCAATAACAAAAACACAAAACTTTTTTAAAAAAACTTAAAGTTGTAATCGAATAATAAAAACACATTTTTATGTTTGCTTTTGGAAAAAATTATGTCAACTTTGTTTAACCATTTTCTCCTTTTAACGTTTTTAAGCACATACTTAACACCCACAACTATTCATAGAGATAAAATAAAATGAGCCATAATGCAGCATAAAAATACTTTAAATATTTTGATTGCAACCTACAGAAACCAACAAAATCGGATTCAGTGATTATACATTTTAACTAAACAATTAATGCTTAAGAGAGCTGCTGGCCAAAATCTCGAGTTGCGCCACTAATCAAACTACTTTTCGAGGAACCCACGCAACATCAACATCAACAACAGCATCAGACAATCGGTCAGACAATTTCAAGTGCTTCTAACAAACAAACTTCAAAGCCTACGCATTCTGTTGTTATTTGTTGTGAACTTGTTTTTGTATCTTTTTCTGTTTTGTTTTTGGTAACTTGTTGCTCAGCCGCGGCTGCTTTTGTTTCTGTTTCAGTTTCTGGGCTTCAACAGGTAAAATCCCATGCCCCACACGGACAAAAAACTTGACAAGCATTCGGCGGGTTGACATTTGTTGTTTGGCTTGAGTTGTGTTGACCAATGTCGTCTCCCACACCCAGAGTCTAGTTTTCCTGGGTCTGCACCTCGAAAGTGTGGAAATCGCCTCATGAATGAGCGTTTCCCCAACTCGAGGCACGCTCGCATGTGTTGGCATTTTATAAATAATAGTCTTGCGCCCTTTTCTCCAACCTATAATCTTGTCTTTTCTATGCTAAATCGTGTTAACACGTCTTAGATCTTATGTGAGCATCGCTTCGATTCCCCCCAAAGAATTGAAAGTTTTTCAAGACTTCCTCGTATTTCAGCTTCTGTGTAAGACTCCAAATCATTGAGAGGCTATGTTTTTTGAAGAGTATTTGAAAGACTTGAGACTTTAAGTAGATAATTATCTGGGTTAAGGTTGAGTTGCAGCACAAAAAATAAGAATGACACCTGAAGACTTGGTTAAGATGATAATAAACTACGACAATTTACTTATCTTTAGTAGTATTGCTTAAGTTTTTGTACTTTGGAGCATGTGGTAATTATATGAGGTAATTTACATAGTTAGCAAGATGAGAAAAAGGCGGCGAAGTCATGGACAAAAATCGAAAAAATTCTCTACTTTTAGCTAATTAAATTATTTATTTAAGATAAATAAAAGTTTCAATAAATTGTTAATAATATTTGACTGTTACTTATCAATGTTAAAAATGCATTGTGTTTATTAAACACATTAATTGATTTTGCTTTCCCTTCAATAATAATAAAACATTTTTAAATTAGACATTTAAAAATCCCGGACTTCCTATTTTTAATTCAATGTACAAATTATTTGTCAAAGACTATTTAGGAAATCTTAAAAAAAACAAGACCATCAATGAAATTTGTTACACTTTCCACAACTTTTAATAAACACACACTTTTCAGCATTTAAGACATTTATGCGTTTTTCGAGCTAAGCTCTTTTCACTTTCATTTTAATATTCCATTTGTCTATTGCATGGAGTTTTCGGTAGATTTAATTGGCACTATAACAATTCTAAAGGCGATTATAATTGCCAGCGAGTAGAATTTTCATAAATTCTACATACAATTTCAATTTCACTTTGCGCAAAGCGCACACAAGCACAGGGTCATTGTATGTGTGGTTGAGTGAAATATGTGTGCATAATTAATGCACATTTCACTTTAAAATGCAGAGGCACACACACATACACACGAGCAATGCACATGCACTCGCACACCAACACACAAACACTCGCATACAAAATGGCGACGGCTGTGACGCCTTTTCCGCCATTTGCTTTGAGCCGAGATTTGTGTTTAATTGTTGCGTGGCGAATTCAATTTGCATGTGTTGTGAGTGTGTGTGTGAGCATTGTTTGTTTGTGTTGGTTAGAGTGCAATGCACGCCTCAAAGTAGGCAACGTATGTTTTGCTCTTTTAAGTTTTCTGATTTCTTCGGGTTTTAAGAAAATCTTTTGTAAATTTGTATTTTTGATTGCATATTTTCCTATATTTTAATTACTTTTTTGTGTTTTTCGTAGCGAACTATTTGTTAATGTTCACCAAAACCGAAACCGGTTAAAAAGAGTTCTGCCGCTTGGCGCTTTCCGTTAAACACGCGCGACCGGGCGCATCTCAAAACACGAACTGAAATCCGAAACTGAAAACTCGACGCCAGCATCCACAATGGACGCCGGCAGCGAAGTCGGCAGAGGCAGAGAGTTACCCGGAATGGAATCCGAAATAGCCAAAGTTCGTTCGTCTATCGGCATCGACAGCGAACTTCGTGGGCCGACGATTTTCCACATGTGGGAGTCGGCCATTTCCCGAGATAATAACAACAACAGAGAGCAAAAACGACAACAGAGCGCCCCCGAAAATTGGAGACCCGGAGAGGGGCTTCGGAGAGTCTATTTGGCATCTGGGAGAGCGGCGAACAGCCGGTTGGTACCGTTATTACCTACCGGCAAAATAAACAAAAACAATCAGAAATTAAACACATATTCGACTTGTGCAAGCCCTCACTTTGGATTTTATACATTAACTATTATCAAATTAGTCAATCTAGGACTTTACACATCATTTGGAATCATTCATGTTCAATTTGGTCGCGAATATAATAAAACTATTAAAGTAGAATTAGTTTTAAAATGTACCTCGTCGATTGGCTGAAGTAGGTTCCAAATGTATACAATGTTTTATAAAAGGTAAATTTTGTTTATTAATAATTCATATAAAAGTATTTAAGCTTCAAAAGTATTTACGTTTAAATTAAAAAAAGGATTACATGTTTTAAAATTGATATGCAAACATTATAAACAGGTTTTAGACCATTTTTGAAATTGGTTTTAAGGCGCCAAAAGAAAATAAAATGTGGAGACTTTTTCTTCCCAATATTAATAGTGGTAGGCACATTGAGCTTTTTAGCATAAAGGAGTTTGCGCAATGACAACTTCGTTGAAGAACTGAATAATAAAGGGAACATTTTAAGCTCAGGTTCGGTACCCTATTTTTTAGCCAATAGTGAAATGTATAAAAGCTTTTTAAAAAACAACTAACTTTCAAATTATATTTAAGTAGTTAAAATATAATTTAAAAATTGTAAATTTGAAGTAAAAGGCAAGAGAAAGGCAAATCTAATATACGAACACCAATACAACTTACAGACTAATTTGTTTCGCGGTGATTTCGGTAGATTATTAAGTAAAAACTTAAAAAAATGTAGAAGGTAATTTTAAAATTAATATCGGCCAGTTGAAGTTTATATACTTTTAATTGAAGATAATATAATAAAAATTATATAATAATAATATTATACAAAAATTAATTGTAGCGATTTGTATAAGTATAAATTGAAAACAAGAAAGGGAAGCTAACTTCGGGCGGAACCGAAGTTGATATACCCTTGCAGAATATTCTGAAAATTATGTTCTCCAAAATTATTTATATAATGCATTCTTAATACTCATAAAAATCCCAACTTCCTAACTTTAAAAACACCAAAGTTATGACATTTCCAATCGTTCAGTTATATGGCAGCTATGGGATATTGTCGGCCGATCAATCAATAATATCAATACAATATTTGATTAGTCTTATAGCAGCTACATATATTTGCAAACGTAAAAAGCACCTTAATAAATTTGGAGTCTCTGAGTATAAGTTTAATAAATACGAATTTATTTATATAGATTTTCCTAATATTTAAAATTTTATATGATACAATCGTTCGATTTAAAGAAAATTCAAATCTAGAGATTTTACTCTGGGAGTAAAAAACTAAAATATATGAAGTCGATCCAGTCCTTTCGGACTTCTTGTAATACTTCTGGAAAAGTTGTATCAAGACGGCTTCAAAAGCCAAGGACAGACGAACCGGGCAATATCAACTCGTCTAGCTGTGCTGATAAAAAATATTAATATATTTATAGGATCGGAAATGTTTCTTTCACTACGTTTCTAAAGCCTAGAAAATACTAGAAAAAAAATAACATTTATTGATTGCTTTCTTTAGAGCGTGAAAAATTTGCATTTGAACTCCCAACAATTGAAGCAATAAAATAATTGAATTGAAATAGGACGGAAGGAGAACCAAAGGCTCAATACTGCAGACAAAAGGCGGGAATATTTAAAAGAAAAGCGAAAAGCATCTTAAAATAATTATCTTAAATAGGAGAATGTAATTACAACAAAGAGGCAGACACAGAACAATGAAAATGCGGTTGATGACGATGCCATGCCCCACCCACTGGTTTAACCACCCCCTTATCCACAAGCATTTCAAATAAACAAACAAACAGACGCCACAACATCACTTGAGAAACGCGCGCCACACTGAACTCTCGAGAATATTGTAAGTGGAGGAGAGAGTAGTCGGAAAATAGGGAAATCGCTAGACAAAAGGGGGAGGAAACCGCCCCCCAAGATGGGTGTCACTGATAAGTGCATCCAGCAAGTGGGCAGAACTCATTTGTGGCCACAATGCCAATTTCGATTGCAACTGCAATCGAGACATTGAGTGCTCCGAATGGAAGGCTTTGTACGGTTCCGCTTTGGGTTCGGATTTGTATACAGATTGGGATAATTATAGGCAAGTTCAAGTGGATCGAACTCAGCCCTTGATCGGCTACAATAAACTTAGCCACTTAATTGCTTTCGCTTATCAAGAAGATAGGGAGAATTAAGAAAATTAAAAACACAACTCTTCCATAAAGCCCATGGGTTTGAAAGCGAATCTTTGAAACAAGTTCAATAATGCTTTTGAATTAACTTTGAAATATCCTAGGTCAATTATAATTATCAAGCACAATCTTATATCACATAAAATATATTTCCAACTAAAATGTTGTTTACCCTTAAAAGGTTAAGAAATAAGAAAAGTTAGTAGTGAATTAAACTTATTATGAAATTATTGAAAATATATAATGTTCCCGATATAATTTTTGTAAACTCATCACTAATGTCTTAAATTAGACCGACTGTATCCCATGACTGGTCATCATCTTTCGCAGTTTATTCTCAGATGGTCAGCAAACAAAAGCGAAAGTCAACGAACTTTCATAAGAAACCGCATTTTCTCACTGCATAAATCTGTCAAGTGTCGTTAAATTGTTACAGAATGGATATATATCATTATGTCAGCAGCGGGGAGTAATTTAAAATTTTCAAAAGACGAAGTCGGACAAAATACAAAAATGCTCGCTTACCTTAAACATTAATGGATTGCGTTCAATTTCAGCCTCGGCGTTTTCACAAAGTGTTTCCGTTTCCGAGAGAAAGGCAAGAAACTGTCAAGGGAAAAGTTATCATAAGAATAAGAAAAAACTGATTTCTATTCAATCATACCTGATCCATGGCTCGATCAAACGATTGAAGGCTATGCACAGCCGCATGCAATTGTTTGCCACGATTTATGACTCCATTGTTTAAATTAGCATAGCTGGAAAATAAGTGATATAAACAATTAGGATCGGTATTACAAATATTATCTATAAACTAAAATAAAATAAAAAAAAATTAGTACTATAAAATATTAAAAAAAGTAATTATATTAAAAATATTGACTTTTAATAAAGATAAAACATAACTAAGACTGTAATACTTATACGGTTTATATTTATGTGAAGCACATTTTGAATAACAAATAGTAACTTCTCGAAATTACTCCCAAATTATTGTACTTTAATGACAGCCATAGGCTTAAAATAATATTATTTCATAAGATTACCCTGTTTCTTGCTAAGTTTAGCCCAGAACAATCTTTAAGAAAACCAATAGTGTAAACAGTTCTATAGTTTCCACAATATTCCACTGAACTCACCGCTGAT
Source organism: Drosophila fuyamai (assembly GCA_018153365.1). Taxonomy (NCBI): domain Eukaryota; kingdom Metazoa; phylum Arthropoda; class Insecta; order Diptera; family Drosophilidae; genus Drosophila; species Drosophila fuyamai. The sequence continues at coordinate 3,414,241 of JAECXW010000116.1, read as the reverse complement.
TAATGACCTCCGTCATTTTCTTGATCCTGGTGGTATCATCATTGGGATAGACGGCAATCAGTTTTTGTGTCAGCTCGTTGAAGATATCAAAGTGTTGCTTATTCTGGTGCAATTCCGCATGGAAGGTCTGTCAAAGGAATCGGGCATAATCAGAGTTGATGCTAGAAATCCTAGATGGCACACTCATACCTTCTGCTCCTTTTGCTGGGCCTCCAGGATGTCGGCTGTGGTGGCAATGGTGCCCATTCGCTCCGCTCTCTGCTCCATGCGGGCCAGCCATTTCTCTAGCTCCAAACGCTTGGCCTCGAACCTGCGGTTAATTTGAGATGGTGACAAGGGGGTTAAGTGGTGGTCGAGTGTTAAATGGGGGTGCCACCTACCGCTGTGAGTCGCTCAGCATGTTTTTAAGTTGGGCAGCTCGCTGTAGGACACATTGCGACGTCTCATCCCAGTGCTCACGCAAACGGGTCACTGTTGAACAATTAAACGAATTACTGATTTATTCGCTTAAGATCTGGTTAGTTAACGGTAAATAAAACCATATTAAATATCAATAAGTAAACAAAGATTAGCCAGAGTTTTATCGCCTTTCTCTTTGGTTTATTGCCCAACCATGCAATTTAGTAGGAATAACAACTTTCGTTAGCAATTTGCTTTGTCAGCTCGGCTTCGGGTTCGTGTGTGTGCTGTTATGGGTTAAGCTTGAGCCCTGTGCGGGAGGCAGGTTGGGGTTAAGTTACAACACAAACACACTATCTATCCTTCGGTGTGGTTACCTTTCAGACAGCAACGCATATAATCTAAGTCCGCTGAACAGTGCGGTGCTAGGGAAAACTGTTTTAGCTCTACAAGTCGAAAACCAAAAAGAAACAAATATGTTAAAGCAAAATATATAGATATCATAATAGGATCTGAAAGAATTTAAATATAATAAGAGAAGTCCCTTACACTTTTGTTATTTATTATTTTGCATTATTCGTCGAAATTATACCTTTTTAATTCTTTATATTTAAGAAAGTTGTGGTTTTTCCTTTGTATTTTTTTTTAATTTTGGACATTGTATAATTTTCAAACCTCAATCAATATCCAAAAATTCTTAGTTCTAAGAATGACTAAACGTTTGTAGAAAATAATAGATGGCCAAATAAATTAATTTAACACAACATAAACATAAATATAAATAAACACAAACATGAATAAGAATATTTATTTACCTTCAAATATAAAATAAGGTAATACAGGTAAATTTTTCTCAGTGGTCTACCTAAAGTCTCAACTAATTTTCAGAATGTAAGCTAGAAATTGTATTTGTCTTTATGTCAAATTAAATATAAGGTGGGTTTTGAAAACGTTTTCACAGCGTTGAAGCTGTTTCTTCCCTACCAAAGTTTGCCTTTCGGAAAGAGTTTAGTTGAAAGTCATGTTTGGATCACAATTGATTGAGACCACTTTGGAAGCCTTACCCTGTATGCCACCTGCCGAATTCTGGGTGAGCTGGGTCTCGTCGTGCGACGACCGCCTGCGCATGCGCAGCTCCTCGCGCGACATTGCCCCGCTGCCGGCGGCCACTTGAGCGGCAGCAGCTGCAGCGGCCGCAGCAGCAGCAGCAGCGGCTGCGGCGGCCCTCGACTGCGCCTGATGCTGCAACAAGGCGGCGGCGGCTGCCGAGCCCGGCGACTGGCCCATATTGTGGACCACCTGTGGCGGTATGTTGCCCAACAACTGCTGGCGGATCTGCTCGCGGAATTCGCTGCTCAGCGGCATTGGCGGCTGCTGCGAACCGGAAGTTCCAGAATTTGCCACCACATTTCCGGTGGCTGCGTTTCCGCCACCAACACCACCACCAGCAGCAGCGGCAGCAGCCACGGCATTTAAATTATTTTGGAAACGATGGCGACTATACTGCAGCTCCAGTGGTAAATTCCGATCCAGGGAGCGCATATGGTGCTCGATGGTGGAACGCATGGATTGCTCCACCTGGGAATTCGAGCCCGAATTCGTCGAGGAATTATTGTGCAGGGATTGCTGCTGGGCCTGGGCCCTTAGTTGTTTCAGTTCCTCCAGCGATTGTCGCGAGTCACCAGCCCTGCCCTCATCTAGGGATAGGTTTCTTTCGTAGTTGGCAGTGCGTAGATTCACAGAGCCACCGCCCAAATGTCGAGTACCCGCCGCTAGACTGGCCTTAAAACTCAAATCGAAATTGTTTTGCACCGCGGCCTCCATGTTCCTTAGGTTCATTTGCTCCTGCATGGCCCGTTCCATGTTGCGCAAGCCACTCTCAATTCCTCGCAGTGCATCCTCTGATCCAAACTCCTCCGTGGGCGATGATATGGATCTCTGATTGATTTTCTTCGCCTCACTGGCTCTTGTGGGCGCCGGCGAGGGCACGGGATTAAGGCCGTTCTTGGAGCTCTGTTCGCTGAGGGCCGCCACGGCGGATTGGAGGACCAGTGGCGGCGGCGGTGGTGGCATTTCAAAGGGGTTCGAACACCGCCGGGCGGCCATTCCTTCGGCGGAAAGGGTTGAATGCTTTTCGGGTGGCGGCGGAGGTTTATCCTTGAACTTCATGCCCGACAGAGGCGAATTTTGTGCTGAATTTTGAGCAGAGTTTTGTGTTGATGCGGGTTTCCTGGGCAGTGGCGGCGGTTGCCTTATGGGCGGCGGCAATCCCGGCACCACCATCGCCTGTCCATCGGGCATACTCTTCAGACTATGTCGTTTGGGTGGTATTTCCGGTGGGGCCGCTCGATCGCTGGCGCCCCTGGCGGGAATCGCCGGAACCGGACGACTCTGGGTGGGCGGCAGAGGGGGCGGGGCACCGGTTTTGTGGGCCGGCAAAGTGTTGGCCGTATGCTGCTCCTGCGATCCCTGTTTCCTCAGCAATTGTTGACCTCTGAGTGCCGCCTGGGCCGCCAATTCCGAATTAATGCGAGGTATCTCAGGTGCGAGTTTTGGTCCAGATGAGCCCGAATCATCGACACCCAAAGTGGGTGGGATTGGAGGGGGTGGTTTGGCAGCCATCTCGATTTTCCACTCCTTCTCTCTGCTGCTTGTGCGTTTTACAGGAATTTTCCGGGATTTTTATTTTGAAATTTTTGTTTGTTTCGGGGATTTTAACACTTCACTTGATTTGCATTATCACGCGCCGCATTATGTGCGTTTGATATGTTCGATTAACCAACGGCTGTTCACTCAATTTGAGCCAAAATATATGTATAAAAAAGTGTATAAAAAAGCGGCACTGTTGACATTGGTAAAAACTTGATTGTTAATGGTAAACATAAGCTCCACCTTTCTCTCTTTCTCTCATTCTCTCTATTTTGGATTTGGGTTTGTTTATAAAACGTGCCGGAAACTTAACTCTACCACCGACCACAGGCAAATACTCCAAAGAGCAAAACAAACAGAAGAGAGTGCGAAAAATTCTCTTAAATTCTCCCTTCCTCTCTCTCTCTCCACATACACGCAGACATTCACAAATTCATTTTCACCACACTTTGCGCCTTCAACTGCGCCGGCTGTTTTTCGTTGCATACTTTTTGGCGCTGTCTGCTTTACAGGCTTATTCGCTCGGTACGGTAGATACCAACTAAAGGGGAAATCAGTGAATTTTTACATAAGTCTCCTGGCAAGCCAATATTCTCTTTGAAATATATTTGGCTTTATTAAAATGTATTTTAATAAACATTTTAACCTACCTACTTTGATTAACTATTTACACACTCTGATGTCTTAAGTGATATTTTTGTCTTTTTTAACTTATATGGTGACTTATTTTTAAATGTTTCCTATTCCAAAAATTAAATGTCAGATTATGTGATTTATCAGACTGTTAAAATAGTATTTAATAGCATTTTATCGAACCACAATACAAAAATGTTATTTCCTTAATGTGGTGTTTAATCTATGTAGTTAGATATAAAATGAATTAACTTTCTTTGAGTGCATAGCTAGTTTTGAGTGCATAGCTAGGATCTACTGTTATGTTCTTGGCTGGCTGTTTTGCATACGAAATCGGCAATGTTTTCACGCACTACGAAATCGTTCCTGCTGCTGCATTTAACTTTTGGCACCTGGAACAACGAAAGCCCAGACATGTAGTGCGCTTTATTGTGACCCCGGCTCCTCTTTGGAGAACCCCATCCAGGCACTTCCTTGGTGGCAGGTGCATTTAACTTCTGCCACAGACACAAACACAGACGCTGGCACACCAGCAAACAAGTGCAGACAACAATGTCGGGACGATGGCCATTTGGCTTACAGCGCATTTCAGTTTCCACTTGTGATTCTTTTGTTGCCCGTGTGCCACTGTTGCATACTCCCAGCTCAACTGCCTGTCTTTGCAGCAGAAGCAGCAGCAGGTCTAAAAACTATTATCCTGACGACCCTCCTGGCAACTGAGGATCCTGAGTCCTTCCTTCCTTCCGCCACCGACTCACAGTTAATAGCTTTCTCGCTGTAATTTTTACGGCCGCGCCTGCCGGCTTCTTGATTATACAGCCGTCGCCAGATCTATTTAATTTATGACAAAAGTTGATTATTTAAAACTTCACTTCCAGCTGGAGAAAGTTTCTTTGCTCCATTTTTCGACTGCCTCACAATTGCACTCAATTAGCTGAAGGCTTTGCAGAAAGTTATGCAAAGCGGATTAGCGGGCAGTGAAATGACAACTAATGGAGGAGGATTGTCAAAAGTTCCAGCAGAAATGTCCAGAAAGTTAATAAAATGTTTGAATTATAAAAAATTAAACACTCAATGGGTTTTATCGCTAATGTTTTAGTTTTTGAACAGTTTAACCTTTTCACTACTCTCAATATATGTAAAACAGCTCTTTCAGACACTAAATAGGAATAATACCTCTAAAATAAATCTGAATATAGAAAATTATGCAGTCTTTATATATATGGTATTGAAATGCAGTAAAACTATCAAATAAAAAAGTTAAGCTTTACCAGTCAGCAGTTTTCTAATGGTTATTTGATATGCCTGTGTCACCAACCTGACATGCATCAATTGCAAACAAAATTGACGAATTAAGTATGTATTATTGCTCAAATCTACGGCACTTATCGACAATATGTTCCACCTTCGACCGACGACCAACTTGATTACCCCAATAACAAATACGTTTTGCCGGCCTTTCACAAATAAGCTTCAATAAATTCAGTATCCAATGCTCCACTTCACCTTCCACTTCTCGTTGGCTTTTCTATTTCCTCGCTATCCCTAATAACACAATAATGGCCTCGATAATGAGAGCAATTTTTCCACGACACTCGATTGACACATCCATTGTTCTAGGCTGTGCCAATCATTAATCATATTTTCCCCTCAGCAAGTGGCTTATTGTCTAAGAGAGTTCCGACAATTTCTCATTTTAAGTTTTCAGCTGGGACTAGGTTTTCTTAGTCCTTTATAAATAGCCAGAAAGCATGCTATACGCTAAAACTTCCATGTTTTCGGTGGAGAGGTGTGGCAAGAATATGGGGCGGGGGATTGTTCGAGGCAGATAGATAAACTATTTTTATACAAGACACGTTTTCTGCGATGAGATGCGGGCGATATACAGGCGAATGAAATGTTTTGCTGCTCCGGCTAAAAGTATGCAATCAAGTCAAATAACTTGAGTTGTGGGTTGTTGGTGAACGTGTTACTGTTGAGGTTGTTGTTTTAGTTTTTGAGTTTAAATTTTTAGCTGTTGCTGGCTTTGTTTTTAGGGTACACAAAAAAATGCGGCGAGTTTGGGTTTATTTTTCTTCATTTCTCATAACAAAAGTGTACTATTTTTGTTTTTAAAACAATGAAATCATTGTACTTTCATTCGAAAAGTTTTTTAATAGGTTTTATTGAGATTAAAAGGGATCCAATCCATCATAATATCAGACCATTTTTTTCTGTATAGTTGTTGCTCTAGTTGTGGTAGTGGTTTGTTTTTTTTTTTTCGTTGAAGTTGTTGTTGATTTTTTACTATTTGAGTGAGCGCCAAGCTTCCTTGTTTTATTTTTTCTATGCTTTCCATTCGTTTCTTTTCGCAAGCGTTGCTGTTTTTGTGCTTCGCATGGAGTGGACTCCAATGAATTCCTAGACGCACACACGTACACTCAAGCACACTCGTACATACACACACGTACACACTCGCACGCCTTAAGTTATGCTTCACAATTTTTTTGCCCCAGCTCTTCAGCTTCGTTCCGTGTAATTTATTGAAACACATTCATTTCTCGCTATGATGTGAGCAACAACAACAACCAACAACAGCCATCGAAAACACGCCCACTTTATTTAGCCAGTTGCTGTTGTTGTACGTCTGCCTTTTGTTTCGCATGAAGTTGGTTTATTGAAAATTTATATGCAAATTGAGCACGATTTTCGTAAATGTACTTTTTTTTTTGGTCTGCCCTGTTTGATTATTCATTTGTAATGGCATTTTATATTTTTCTATAATTAATATATACGGATTTATTATGGGTCTGTAAAGCGCTTTTCGTAATTCATATCAGAGTTTTATTGCATTGTGGATTATACTTGTTTATTCGGGATAAATTATTGTTTGAATATATTAATCGGGAATTCGACAAGTCCTAAAGTATGTGTGAAAGCTGTAGCTAATGAAATAAATTAAGTCCAATGAATAAAATCACATTTGTCAGAGGATTAATATATTTATAATTTAATAGATGAAACCATACAAATAAATTATGAATGTTTATTTTTGAATTATTGATTGTAAGACCAGATAAAATGGTTTCGTTTTAATATAAAGTATTTTTGTAACATGAATTTTATTATGTCTAAAAGACTAAAAAAGGTTTTACATATTTTTTTTTATTATTTATTTCGTTCATTTGTTATGCTGAATTTGTTAACTTGTTTGCACAAGAAAATATTTTATTTATTTAGCTTGCAGAATTTACGTTGCTTTCTTCACTATTTGTTTATTTCCCACTGGTCGGTTTTTCCTTTTTTGTTGAACAACATTTTGCGGCTTTTTGCCACCCTCACGTTTATTGATTTACAAATACGGCGGTGAGAGAGTGAGACGGGGAGCGTGAGTGAGTGAGAGAGAGAGAAAGGGGAGCAGGGCAGGGCAATAAGCCGCCGCAGACACAAAACTTTAAATGCCGTTTTGTGGTTTGACTTTGCTTGGCTTTTGGCTTGTAAGCCCCACTAAAAAAACTTCCACACACACACACACACACTATTTCTCTAATTGAGATAAATTTCGTGATTAATTTACAATTCTATTTGGCAGTATTATTCTTTTTTGCCGGAGGCTTTTACGCGACGCGCACGATGCAGACAAAGCGTGAATGGCTCTACGGGATTTATTTGGAAATGGAAATGGATTTGGATATGGAGGAGTTTCACAACCGTTTGTACGCAGTCAGAGCCACCGAATGTCCTGGCTGGCTGTTCACAAAACTACGGACCCCAAAAGCGGACAAAGAGCGAAATGAGGGAGAGAGAGAGAGCGAAAGTCACGGCGTAATTTCAACACGGAACCGCTTTTTGTAGCGCTCTCCAAGAGCGGCAAATCAGCAGAGCAGCAACCCCCAAATGGGTAAACAAAAGGTGAGCGGCAAAAAAGGGGAGCGTCTGGGTGCGAAGGTTGAGGAGGGGGTGGTGTATTATAGCAACCCCAAAGCAAGTTAACTAGCAATCCACTAAGAAAAATTAACTGAATTTTTAGTCAATAATGCAGAGGTAATAGCATATTTAACAAGAAAGGAAAGCTAACTTCGGGCGGAGCCGAAGTTGATATACTCTTGCAGAATTTTCTTCAGTATATGGCAGCTATAGGATAGTTATATGGCAGCTATAGGATATAGTCGGCCGATCCCTACCTATTCGGTAGGTCGGATTGATTGGCCAAATGTAAAACTCATAGAAAATCCCAACTTCCTAACTTTACAAACACCAGAGTTATGGCATTTCCTATCGTTCAGTTATATGGCAGCTATAGGATATAGTCGCCGATCCCGGCCGTTCCGACTTATATACTGCGTGCAAAGGAAAGAAGGGTGTGTGCAAAGTTTCAATTCGATATCTTTAAAAGTGAGAGACTAGTTCGCGTAGAAACAGACAGACGGACAGACGGACATGGCTATATCAACTCAGGAGGTGATCCTGATCAAGAATAAGTATACTTTATAGGGTTGGAGATGTATCCTTCACTGCGTTGCACATTTTTGACCAAAATTATAATACCATCTGCAAGGGTATAAAAATAATAAATCATAATTAAAATTCATTTATAATTAAACTTTAATAAGAGTCAATGTGTTTCCAAACTAGTTTTTAATTTGGATATTATGGCAATGTGAAGTATTCTATATTAAGACTCAGTCAAAATACAAACTATCTTCAGTAAATAAAATATAAAATAAAACAATTTTTTGAAGCAATTTTAAGTATTTCATTATTTTTGGTAAAAACATCATTTTAAATCATTGCCCAATAGGAGGCTTCAGTATATTGAAAAACCCCGATTAAGAAAAAGATTTTAAAATAGAGTTTTATATATTATTAAACCAAAAATAAAACTCAATTTCTAATTATATAAGCAATATAAAGTTACTAAAGATTGCAGTCATTTTAATATAATAGAAAACAGTTTTCCCAGTGCACACACCCACCACCCAGTGAGACTCTCTTAACCAAACATTCTCCCCATTTCTCCAAAGTTCTCTGTGTATTGAGTTCACCGGCATTCCGTTAGTTTTCTCCAACCGCTCTCTGGATCTCCTGGCATTTGTTTTGGTAGGGTTCCGTGGGGAACATGCGCATATCGATGCGATTTAGCCGGAAGACATTCAACCTTCCTGCCACATGTTGTGCGTACGTCTCTGAACCTTGACAACTGATAAGGATTATTTTTGCACAGGGTTGCAGCAGCGCCCACCGAGCGAAAGAGAAGGATATGGTCGGGCAGACAGAGACGGGTAGCGAGCAGATTGAGCGGTTCGTTGTGCCATTGATGGAATTTGTTGTTTATGTTATTGTGGCTTAAGATGTAGATTTTCCTTTATGGGTTGCGCAGCCGAAAAAAATGCTTAGTGAGCATTGACCTTAATTAGTTGAAGAGAAATATAAGAGGAAAATGGAGGATGGCAGTCGAATGATAAGGAAGCCATTTATGGGATTGTTGGCCAAGAAACTAGTTCAAAGGATGTGGACGATATTCTAAGAAAATACAACTGAATGAAATGCAAAAATAAGGCTTTGAAGGAGTCCGATTTCTAAATGATTTCTGATACAATTTAGTTGAAACTTTCAACAAGCCAGCAATTATTTCTTTAAATCTTTGGCATTGATTTACCTTGGCTTAACCAAATAAAAATAGGTCCATATTGCATTTTTAAACCATATATTCAATATATTCACTAGTTTTGTGTTTTTAGTTCTCTATCTCAACATGACAGCTTTAAATGGGTACTTTATAGGTCTTTACATAAACAAAAAATGTTTTCAGAAGGCACGATAAATATGATATTTAAAATATTCATGAATTATTTTATAAATGTAAATTCCGTGCGACATGAAAGTCTGAAGAGGCCACAACTTCATTGCTAAGTTCTTAGAGAGACAACCAGTGCAACCTTTTTAATGAATTTAATTAAAATTCATTAGACAACGAAAATTGTTAAGGACATTACGGTCATATGGGATGCCAAGAGACAAAAACACAGACAGAGACCAGAAACACGACACGTAGTTAGTGTTAGCCCAGGACAATTTGCGTAATGAGTGAGTGCATGGGGTCCGCACCTTTTTCCCTTCCTGCATCCTTTATGACAGCCATTTTGCAGCAGAGAACTGGAATTTTATTTTTCTGCAGTCGAAAGAGGAGCTCACAACTTGGCTTGGCCCCAAGGGAAGTCTGGGTAAGATATTTCAGGACACCCAAGGGCATTCTGGTGACACAAACACCAACAAACAAACAATGGCACACACGCAACCGTACAGACTTTTTAAAAGTTTCCCCGAAGCACCTATAACCAGCAATGTTTAGACAAATTTTCCGCATATTTTCCGAGCAAAAATAAAAAATTTGTTCGTGCACCAAACTATTTTAGCGAAAATAACTTACGGGTCTGAAAGGGCTCAAAAGCCGAAGCTAAAAGTCTAACAACCATGACAATAATTTCACTTAATGCTTACTTAAATCCCACCAGCAAGAAGAGCGGGGCGCGGAAAAGAGGGTTACCGGGTCTGCCTTTGTGTCATAAAAGGTCTGAGGTTAAGCAGCCATAGGAGAGACTCTGCTTCACTTCACTTTTTTGAGTAATTAAAAAAAGAAACAAGACGCTGAACGAAGGATTAAGCAGTCGGCGACTTTTATATACAGTTTAGTTTGAGAAAAAACAACACAGAATATTTTTAATTTATTAATGGCAACACTTGAATATGTATTTGCCAGCGAAGTATATGGTATTTAGAAAAACTGAAAATCAGTTAAATTTAAAATTTAAATTTAAATTTTCACATTTATTTTTTATTGAGTTTCGGAAATAAATGACATACATATTTCGTACTCAATTATGTAAGATATTTTGAATGAATTTCAGACATTCTATATAATTATATAGTAATAGTTGTATCTTTATATATCTTTTAAAAAACACTTACAAGTAAATTTGAAAAAAATCACCGCATGGTAAATTCACGTAGATATGATCGTTTTAAAAATTGGTATTTTCTACGATACTATTGAATTACACAAATTCTTGGAAAAACCTTTCCGTTCTTTAAATTACTTATAATTTCACTCTGATGTTCAGCCTTTTTTTAATAAGTTTTTGCTTCTAATAGCTAAACATCCACCACTTTTGAGGAGAGTATCAAAAGCAAGGAACTGCTTGAAAGCGCAGACACATGCCAGGAAGCTATGCCAAACCATTGAAAAGAAAGCACCCGACTGAGGGGGAAGCAACTTTAGATAAAGAAGGGGTGTTTTTTGCGAACTGAAGGAAGGGGTGGACTGCCTTTTTGAGGGGGCAAGGCCTATTAAAGCGTGTAATGGCGTGAAGCGGGCGTGTGTAGCGCCAAAACACAAGGAAAAGGGGGCGGTGGGGGGCGGGTAGTAAAGTTGAAGGCGTTTGCAAGGCGAAAGGCTGCAATTAAAGGCAATTTGGGTGCCAACAGAGGGGGAGGGGCTGAAGTGGGTGGAAAGCCACTGAGACCGTGCTTGGCCAACTGAGTGCGTTGTCCTTTCAGATAATATGCTTGCAGTGAGTTGTTGGTGTTGGTGTTGCAGTTGTGGGTGTTGTTGTTGCTGCTGCCGCTTGTTGGCCAAGTTGCAGCAACAGCCGCTGCACTGAAATTGCATGTCAAAGACAGATTTACGAGCCAACCTCAACGCACACACACACACACAGACACCCCGTCCGTGTGGGTTGGTATTTTATTTATGATAAGGACTTTGGGGTCATTTGGGTTGGCGAAAAGTTTGTGAGACTCCTGGCCGAAAAATAGGGGCAGGAGTAGCGAAAAAAAAGGTGCAGCCAGAGGAAGAAACCGTGAAGGGGCAAACAGCCAACGAGATAATGAATAATGGTTTAATTAAGCTTCACTCTACAAAATACGTAATTAATTGAAGCTCTTTGCTTCATTTCATACTATTTCTCCACCCTCACTTATAGATAATAAACTAGGTATGGCTATGACCTGTTTTCTTGGAAATCCTAAACTGTTTTTGAAGAACAAATTGAAATACAATGCCGCACTGATGGTCCTATTTTCAGTTTGGCTTTTTGCCAACCGTTGATGGCAACCGGTGGAGGACTAAGGAGTTTTGGAAACTTTGAAAATACTCTATTAATGCCAATTGAAACTATTTCAAAAAATTTGATAGACCAACTAAAATATATAGTATATATTATTAAAATATAAAAGGACAAACATGTGTCTTACAGTGATTAAGAACATGCATAAAGAAAATTGATTTTAAATACCAAAAGCATAAGTTTTAATAATAAAATAAAATGAAATTTAAAAAGTCAGTATTTAAACCTTAAAAAATATATAATTTAATATGAGAGCTAAAATATAATAGTTGAGAAAAAAATATAGGAGCTAAATGAGATAAATAAACTCAGGTAAATAAATAGAAGGCTTGACAACATTTTGTTTTGTATAAGAAAAACAGCAGAAACTGACTAATTTAGTCATTTCCCTAGATTTCATTTACTCACGATAGTTATTAAAAAAAAAACCTGTTAAATTTTACTGTTTTTGGTTGGAATACAACTTTCCACAATTTAATATAGTACTTTAAAATATTATAAGGCTAACTTCAAACAAAGGCATTAAGTATGTGCAACTGCACAACACGCAGAAATTCTAAGTACAAAAAAAAGCGTGGTGCAAGCAACTGTGGCATCTCCATTACAAAGGCCCAAACAGATGCCTAACTCCAACCCAACTCCCACCTACACACACACACACACTTTCTTTCAGCCAACACACACACTCACCAATGGGAAATAAAGCTGAAATGCACGTACAAATAGCCAAGAGATGAGAGAACGTGGCGGACAAGTTACAAATGTTTATGACAAACCAAACATCATAATAATGTGTAACAAGCAGTGCAGGCAACTCCTCCTCCCATCTCCCCACTTCCACGCCTCTGAGCATCCAGCGCCCCCCAATCCCAAAGAGCATAAAAATATTTCAGTTAGCATCCGGGCTGCCTGCTTTTCCCATTTTCCCCACCGGCTGCCTCGCTTGTCAATTAAATGTCAACTGGCATAAATGTTGCATGCCGCTTGCTCTCAACTGCCACATTAACATTCCGCAGAGAAAAGGAAAAATCAAATATAAAGAGAGCGTTGTTAAAATCTCTTCGAAGAGCTCTTTTTGAATGGTTTTTGCTCTTGGTTCAGTGGCTGTCAAACTGCGGGACTCACCACGACCTGAAAGTATGCAATCATTTGTTCAACCAGCACGCGGTCCTTTCTCTTTTGTCCATCGTCTTTGTATATTTCTGTTCTTTGTGTGAGTACTTCTGTGCGGGTGTGTGTGACATTGTTTTGAGGCAGACAATTTAAAGAGGAGTTTTTGGATTGCAACCCAGAAGCCGAGGTTCACGGCCCCGTTATGCAAATGTTGACAGTCCCCTTAACCACATTGCCACCTCTCCTCTGCTTGCCCCTTCAGAAACATTCCCCTGACTGAGTTAGCAATTTTAAGTGGCCATCCGCTGGTGTGTGTTGCTGTTTTCACTACAAAACTCATATGTCTCGCTTCACCCCGCCTCCCCCCTGTTCCATTTAAACCCCATATCTTTGCATGCATTTTGTCTCGCCCGGCGGAAATTTGTTTGCACCGGAGTGATTTCTGGGTTTGGGGGATTGGAAAGGAAATGGAACCGTGTTTCACAGCCATCAGCAATCTGCAATCCCCTGGCAGCAGAGACACAACGTCTAACACGGCCTAATGAAATTTCCATATGTGAGCCAATTTGCAGAACTTCGTTCAAAAATTAATTGAGATTCAAAAGTACGCTTGCAATCGACAAAATGAAAGACTATTTGCCTAATGTTTCGGCAGTGGGGCAATTAAGTGAGCCTTATTAGACGCTCAATTAAATAAATCGAATTCATTCGAAGGCAACCGGCTTGTTGTGATAAATAAATAAATATATAAAACATATAAATAATATATTTGTGTAGCTTTAACAGGAACTTACTGGGATTCAACTTTAAGTGATGTCAAAAAGTGCAACAAATTTAAATTGTGCTTTAAATCTGTTTTCGGCATACTTATAAAAAGGAATACGCACTTTTTCTTACATCCCAAGTTGTGATAATAAAAAAAGCCCAACCAAGCCGATATTTTCATGACACCCATAGTTTTCAGCAGGACTCACCTTTCTCCTGCAATTGCTGTCGTTTTACGTCGCCTTTGAGCACTTCCGCCGTGTGAACCAGTTCGTTGAGCTGCGGCTTTTTCATTTTCAATTCACGCAGAACTTTCTGTGAACAGAAAAGGAGATATGAGACATGGCTTGTGGGTGTGGAGGAGGATGGGTGTGTTTTATTCGGCGCACCTCCTGCTTCTCGATGGCCAGTCGCACTGCATCGCCGTCGTCGACGAGCACGCTCTGTATCTTGATCATGTTTTGTTCCCAAGTCAGCCAGTCGGAAATTTGCAGCACCGACTTATCGAAGCTGCCGGCCAACACTCCAGTCCCGCTCGGCTCGTTATTGTATTCTGGAAAAAGGAAAATGGGACAAATTGAAATGGGTTTTATAAAAGGGAATAAAGAACGGAGCGTAGGGGAAAACTTCTTGCTAATTAGCGTGTCCTTTTCACAGGATCCACAGGATTGTGTGTCACTGCTGATGATGGGCTACTCATTAAACGGCACCAGCTGCGGTTTTGACTTTTCCTGACTGACCACTGCTTGGTGGTGTACTTATCGGGGTCACTGTAGATGCATATTGAATGCGAGATTTTATATCTCGTTCCTTTTTCATCTGTCTATTTTTCTTTCTTTCTGGTGTTTGACCCTCCTTCTCTCCCCTGACTTTGTTGCACATTTCAGCAAAAGGAAAGTAAATGAAAAACTATTTCAATGAAGCAAAAGTTTCGAGAGTCTTGGTTGATAGATGAACGGTGGAGTAATTTCGAAATTTGAATATCATAAATATTATTAATACTACTCAGTTTACAATAACAGGAAGCAAACAATTTAATAGTACATTTTTTACTAATTTATTGGTGAATTTTCGTAATAATCGCATATGTTGAAATGATTTGATCCACATTTTATCAGATATCCTATTTAAAACTCAGATATGTTAGAACCACCATGAACATGAACTGGTGTCAAAGCAATGACATCGAATAACAATGAACTGAGTTGAAAGAGCGGAGCACCATAATATTATTATTTTCACCCCTCAACCAAAGTTCGTTCCCCTTGCATTATTTTCTCAGCTTTCCCCTAACTTTCTTCTATTTAATGGCAATTTTCAATTGCAACCCATTCAAAGCAAACCATGGTGCAAATAATTCAAAACTTGAAAAAGCGAAGGGAAACACTTGAAATGCTTGAGTGAAAAGAGTCGAAAGGAAAATGTAAAGAAAAGCTTAAGTAGGCGCAAAGCAAAGGAAGCGAAAGGAGACAAGAAAAATGGGCAGGTGGGAGGAGGCGGAGGTCCTTCTGACAGTTATGAAAGTTTCTGCAGGCCTGAGTTTGCCAATAATCCGTAAAAACAAAACCAAAACAAACTAAACCGAAAAAGAAGGGACACTTTGGCTTTTCTTTTTTTTTTTGCTCTTTCGGATTGTAGTTTTCCCAGTGTCCCTCGCAGGATTAGGCTGGTCTGCAAGGACAGGGGATTTGGGCGACAAATGCCAAGTCCAAGGAGGACAGCTAAAACTGTCCTGGCCACCAACGGGATTCAGGACATGGGACACGGAACGCAGGCCGTGTCAAGTTGAGGCGTCTGAAAGCATTTAGAGTGAGTGAGCGACTGAATGAATGAGAGTTCCAAACACACAAGAAGCTGTTAAGCAAATATATACACAGAGAAAAATTAAAACGACCCGAATATTTTAAAGAAAATTAAGTATGAGATAATACAAATGATGTGTTTTAAATTGTTTCAATTAAAATAGAAAATATTATTTTAATTGAAACAATTTAAAACACATCATTTGTATTACCTTAAAATGAAGAATGTGGTTTCTTATAAGTGTGTATTGTAAACTTCAGGCCGAAGGACTTCAGTTTCCAGTGCCATTTTCTTTAATTTTGGTTCAATATACTAGTTTTAATTTGACAAAATAAACAAAGAAAACAAGATAAATCTTCTTACTAGCCCATTAACAAAATCGTCTATTATTTGTGATTAATAGGATACACAATTTTGCTTAAAAGTCAATAAATATTATGGAGGATTAACTGTCCCTATTCATAAGTTATTTAAATATTTTATTTTAAAATTTAACAAAGATTTTTTCTCTGTATATATTTTCTCTTAGAAAGGAATAAAAAAACGGAAACCAGAAAGGAATAATAACATCGCTGACAACCACACACATGGTCGGAGAACACGGTGAAGTAGCAGTGGAAACACGTTAAGTGTAAAATTTCTTTTCACTCATTCTGATGAATGTTCCAGGTAGGCTCCACACACACCCCTTTGGCGGGTTCTTTGTGCTGTGGCATTTACGGGGCTGGTGCAAAATGGTAGAAAATATCATATAAAAAATACAAATAAAACACACAGAAAAGGAAAAGCACTGATAACAGTCCCTCCATTTTTCTTCCCCTTCCACGCCCAGTTCTTCCGTTAAAAGTAAACGGGCTCTACCAGGAAAATGTCATAATTCATTAAAGCCAAAGAAAGCGTGAAATTCTGGACTCGTTCTTCCCCATTCTTCCTTTCAGTTGTCACTCAGCTGAGCCTTGTCTTCCTTTTCCCTTATTTGGAGAAAGTCCAAAAAGGACTTTAAAACAAACACAGTGACAAGTTTGCGGAAAGGAAGGTCTTTTTAAAGTTTTCATTTAAAAATGATGGATGACCTTGATAGATTTAATATGCTTATCTGTTTGGGTGAATCGTTACCATTATAAGTATATTGTTATTTACCTACAAATAACCGGTTTCAAGGCCATTAAATATTTTTAAAATATTTTTATTTACTTTGGATAAAATCTAATCAATAAGATTGTGGTTACAACAGTCTATAAATCCATTTTCAATTAAGTGCACTTTTTGATGTTATTTGATTATTCGAGTTTGATATTCCGTTTTTTCTTTTAATTTTAAGTGGTAATAATCCAATATTTTAAATAATTATTTATTAGTTTATTCGTATTTGTTATTCTACACTCATTTTGTTTTATTATAAAAACTGGATTATTATTATTATTGTTTTAAAGTTTTTACTTCCACCATAAAGTGTTTTAACTTCCTTTCCGCTGAACGATTTATTTTCAAATGTTTCCATGTTTGTGACCAACAGCTGATTTAAACGGCCAAAAAGAAAAGCTACAGGGAAGTTAAGGATAGGAAAAGCTTCAGCAAAGCTTCCAGCTTTAAATAACCAAACCAAAACTCATTTGGCTTATTGTATCTTATCTAAGCAAGAAATAAATTTGAACGCATAAATTAATCTACATTACACACAGTGTAAAGTCAATGAACTAATTAAATACAAAATGTAATAAATTTTTAAATTAGACTAATTGATTTGTTAATAATGAGATATTGTTTTTATACCCGTTACTCGTAGAGTAAAAGGGTATATTGTATTCGTGCAAAAGTATGTAACAGGTAGAAGGAAGCGTTTCCGACCCTATAAAGTATATATATTCTTGTTCAGGATCACTAGCCGAGTCGATCTAGTCATGTCCGTCTGTCCGTCTGTCCGTCTCTCCGTCTGTCCGTCTGTCCGTCTGTCTGTCCGTCTGTCTGTCTGTCCGTATGAACGCTGAGATCTCGGAAACTATAAAAGCTAGAAGATTGGCATTTTGCATGTAGATTTTAGGAGTTCCTACGCAGCGCAAGTTTGTTTCAAAATGGTGCCACGCCCCCTCTGACGCCCACAAGCCACAAGCTGTGGCCACAGTTTTGATGCTATTATGAAAATTTTTTTGATATATATTTGTTTCGTCAATACCTATCGAATGGCCAAATAAAAGTTTGCCACGCCCACTCTAACGCCCAAAAACCCATGCCTGGTAAGCGCCTACATTTCTGCCTTTCATGGCCCGCAATAGTGCAATAGCGCCATCTAACGGATGACTTTGGAACAACTGGCCAAGGTGCTCAACAGAGTCAACGTTAATTCTCGATAAGGATTTCTATTAAAGGAAATTGCGATGGTTTTCATTTGTCAATTCCGATCTATATCCTTAGAACTATGCAAATCAAATCAAGTTAGCCAAACTGGAGGTGTTCCCTGGGTACCGATTTTAACATAAAAATCGGGAGCTAATTCGAGCAGCGAAAAAGATACAAGAAGGCATATTTATATTAGTTGTTTAGCTGAGTAACGGGTATTTAATAGTCGAGGCACTCGACTATAGCGTTCTCTCTTGTTTTAGTTAGAAACATATTTTTGTATTAACCTTTAAAGCCATTTGACTAAATTCTACATGATATCTACATGTTATTCTGTGCGACATCTATCGGAAAATAAAAACATTACAATTTCAAGTAGCTTTTGTCCACGAGCATTGCATTAAATTTGTATTATTTGAATCTTTATAAATGAAGATATTAAAATAAGAAGAATATGAAGATATTAAATAAGATATTAAGATAATTTGTTAGCAAAACCTTTGAAATTTAATTGTTTTGAGTTTTTGGATCGATGTTTAAGATCTAAATAAACCAGAGACCAAAATGAAAACAAATCAAGAATATTTTAAATTACACATCCAAGTCCTTTATGGTTGTTTGTCATTTTTTTCGAAATTTCCACTAGAAAAAAAACTGACACATAAAAACGGAAACATAAAAAAAAGAATACTCCCAACTACACAAATAAAAAAATAAAAACAACTCGTTGGTTTAGTGTTAAGCACACTTAATTTATAGAACCCATAAACGATGCAGAAGTTGCAGGAACAGAGAAAGTCGAGTGAAGAGATTAGGTCAGCTCCCACTCCGACACCAAAGTCTTCGATAGCATCGGGTAAAAAGAAAGCATATCACGCATTTAGGAATTTGAGCAAGCTGAAGTTCACCACCAATGAAACGTTACCAATCTCTGCCCGGGACTATGGACTGATGCGGTCCACCAACAAGTCCTCGACTCCATATCCGCGGGCGGAGCAAGGAGTCGATGCTTCCTTGCTGAAGGCTCGTCTTACAATGCGGAAAGATTTCGAGAACAGACAACAGACAATACACTCCAATCATCCAGATAAGCAAGATACCCCAAGTGTCAGCGATGTAGATTCTCATACATTCGACCGTCCGGCAAAGGTGAAGGTAAGTTCGACTACTAAGCATAATAAATATATACTCCGATGACATTCAATTAAATAATTCACTTAACATAAGTCTAAAAAAAAATGTTGAAATTAACTATGCCTTTTGCTAGTTTTGAATAGTTTTGAAATACTCAAAAACACTTGCGTTTTTTCACTACAAATTTATTTATTGCCAAATATAGATTTCTTGGCCAAAAATAACTATAACCTCTAATTTTTTATCCATAAAAACAATTCATGATATTTATTCAACTTCTTACTTCCTGCAAGTCTTCGGTCACCGTTTTCCGTCGCGAGTCGCTGACCAAGGATAATTACAAGGAGATGCTGTCCCTCGGCACCCCACATCCTATAAAGGGCGTGGCACTGAGTGCCAGGCAACTGACCAGGCGGCTAACCGACATAAATGATATGCTAAAGCAGCAACCGGAACCCAGCCCGCAGCCGGTAGCAACACACGTGAGGACGAGAAACAGGAAAGTAATAATGTCTTCAGACCCCGAAAGCCGGGACTCGATAATACCTCCCGAAAATCAATCAGACGGAGAGCTGATCAGTAAAAACATGAGTAGTCGGTTGACCCAAATCGAATACGATGCCTCTTTTACTTCGATGAGCGCGGATTCCCTGCACCCGCAGCTGAGTTTCGCAGAGCGAAGGAGGCTATTCAACGAGGGGGAGTTCACCATCGCAAGATACGGCCGGAAAATGAGCGATGTGATGATGGCCTCGACACCGCAGCAACATCAGGTCGTCGACAATAGTTTACAGTTCGCCAAGAAGGCCAACGATGAGATCGAGAAGTATATGATCTCGCAGGGCCTGATTAAGACCTCGCATGATCAGGTTACAATGACCCGTCACTTCGGCCGTCCATCCGATGTTATTGAAGCACAGGGGGAAAACGATAATAAGCAGAATTCGAAGAAAAAAAATTCAGTCAACACTGGACCCTACAAGGACTTCTTGTAACCTGGCTAGTAAGACTGCCGAAGGATCCTAATCATATTGCCCTTCAGCACTCCAACTTGTTGAAGGTGCAAGATTTCTTTGCGGTGTTTAATTCCAGATATTTTCGAGATTTTATTGTGCAAAATTTTGGTCAACTTCTTTCACTCAATATAAATTAAAGCCTTTAACTCGATTTGTCTAAATTGTTTGGGTAAAATTGTGATTCTGAGATCATTTAAATGGATCTGTGCATTAAGGAAATTAAGGAAAAACATACCAATTAGCTTTTAAAAGACACGACTAGGCTAGATAGTTTCCGAATATGAAATCGCTATTTTCTTTTCAACTTTATCAACAGAAACCCATGTAGCTGGCATGCGAATTATTCAACAACATATGTCTGCATCTGTTATGGAAACAAGAAAATGGGACTACAACATGAGGCAAAGAGCACCCACCTCCCATAGGGTAAGTCAACACCGAAAACATTCACATAAAATGTCAAAAGTGCCATTGACATGGTACATTTGGATGTTGGCTGCCCTTTTTCCCAAAAAAATATAAACAAAAAACGGAAGTAGAGCAAGCTAGAAGGGAAAGGGCAAATAAAGAAGCTCTGTGTTTCCAGTAATACAAAATATATAGTTTTTTGTCATCGAGCGAAATTTTATATTGAAAGAGATTTTAGCCTCTGAAACTTGTTTTGTTGAATTGTGTATTCAAATTTAAATCAAAAAATGTAAATCAATACATAGTTCAAATAAAAGGGCACAAAAACAAACCAGAAAATAACTTGTACGTGCGGATTCAAGAGTTTCTGCTCTTTATATACATTTCTTCATTTTTTTGTTCAGACACTGTTAAAATTATTTGACAAATGAAAACATAGAGTATATGAATAAAAAAGATTAATACATTTCCATGATTAAAACATTTTTGTGTAGTACTTAGCACAACAATTTTAATTGAATTTATAATGTTTAATGAAAGCTAATTTTAAAAATTGAAAAATTCTTTGATACCATTTATCAACAGTGGGATAAACAGAATTATTTGTAGTAATTAAATCATACCTGTTATACAAATATTAGGACATAAACTACACGTCATTTTGATTTGGGAGAGAAATGTAACCAATTTATAGCGAGTTAATGATACTTAATTACACAATTAAAAGAAAAAACAATTTCTTTGAACTTATTAAATTAACATCTAACTTTCAGTTTGTGCAACTACTGTTTAATTCCAGATAGCTTAAACTCTTGCACAATTCCTAAATGCTAGGATAAACACACTTGAATAGCCCTTAGACCTTAAGTTGGGCCACTCAACCAAGTCAACTTTGACAACTTGTCTACATTTAAGCAGTCAACTGGAGCGTAAACCAAACAATTGAAGGCAATCCAACTTGCCGACAATCAACAAGAACATTGCCAAGAATTCGCTTGGGTTAGGATGCGATCGTTTTAAGCTCAGAAATAAAAACTATTACAAACAATTGAGTGGGCAAGCTTACCCGAACGACAGCTGATGGTGGAGCCACTGGATGCATCTGCCCGCTCCTTGCCATTTGAAATTCGGGGGCCATTTCTCAGTTCCGTCAACGAGAGCTCAATGGAATCCGCATGAGCTATCAAATTGTTTTTTGTCTGAGGAAGGAAGGGAATGTGAGAGTTCAATTGAGAAGGAATGGTACTCGAAGTGTGTGGGCAAACCTTTTCAATTTCGTTCATCATGAGAGGCGTGACCTTTGGCATCTGAGCGTTCTTGCCAATAGCGCTGACAATCACCTGCAAATCGTCGTGCCGCTCCTGCAATAAATATGGGAAAATATTTTAAACCAATGGAAGTACACTTGACAATGACAAGGCATAAAAAAAACGTAAGAGGTTACAAAAACATAAAGCTTTATTCATTGTTTAATTCAATCGTTAATTTCCGTATTATATTATGACAGTAATTATTTCTTCTTTAATCAAGATGTAGTTTCTAAGAACTTTACTCTTATTCGAATTAGTTAATTGTAATTCTTTGAAATTTTTAAATACTTATCGTAAAAGCTTAATGCACTTTTTCTTTTTCTTAAATTAAGTATTCCAAAATTTTTAAAAAATAAAAATATTTTAAATGTTTGTATAAATATTTCGTTCATCATTTCAATTTTGTTAAGGAAAAATATAGCTTCACTTAGTGGAAGGAGTACGAAAATGTCATTTTTATGGAAAATGGAATGTTCAGGTAATCCGATTAAATTTAAATAAGTTAATTAATGAAAGTTCGCATTACTGAATCTGGACTGAAAATTGAATCCACTTAAAGGAGAAACGTTCTGAAGTATTTATAAATTGCATTCGATACCCTTGACGTGCCGAAGGTGCACATTAAATGCCAGGTTTAAAGCGGAAACGGATGCCGAACGAACACATACACATACACGGCAGAACAAAATGGCCACCGCTTGGGACAGGAGCAGCCAACGGCGATTGGAATTCAATATCAACTGCAATCATGCAGGGACTCCCTCTCCGGGAACGAAACAAATGAAGGTGGGTGGCGAGAGTGGGCGTGGGCGTAGGGAGGCGTGGGCGTGGCAGGGAGTGAAAAACTCTACCACCTTCGTGACGGCGTTTGTCAACCAACAAAATTGCATTTATGGTTCGGCAATGCAAACACGATGCAAACTGTTGCAGTTGCAGCTGACGGTCCTGTTTTTGCTGCCGAATTTTCCGTTCGCGCCAAACTGAATTTTCCGCAAATTTACAATCAATCACCGCGTCCACAAAGAAATGCACACACATCAAAGTATAATAAGATTTGAAGGCTCTGCAACCGCTCCCCAAACGAAACGGTACGCAACTAAAGTGGCCGCAAACAAAATGTGAAGGAAAATAAAAACATAAGTCCTCATTTCGCCGGCAAAGAGAAGAATTTACATGTTTGCCCCTCTTCGAAAAAAGTTTTTCTTTTTATCCCCAATATGATGCGCTCTTTCTGGCTCTGTCCGCTCAGAAAATACAAAATGTTTTCTATTTTCGTTTTCATTTTTTTCTTTTTCAGAATCGCTGGCATTTGTCGCCATGCTCCCGCTGCTGCCATAAAATCAAACAAAAAATGGAATAAATAAAATATAAAAATAAACAACAAATGATTGCAGTGATTAATGACTTTGTCGTCTAGGGATGGAACTTGTTGAAAATATTAGATTTATCATATGTGCCGCGAGCAAAAAAAGTGCCGTTTTTTACTAGTTGTGTTGTAAATGTGTCAGGTCTCGAAATTAAACATTCACAAAAAGTTGTCTCAATTTTTTTGTATTCTAGGCTTATAAGAAAATTTGCAGCAATCTGTTAATGACTGATATTCCTAATGTCGAATGTAATAACTTTGATTATAAATACAAAAATCTGCGATTGTGTGCCCTAAGATAAATATTCAAGTAAAGAACAAAAATTTCTAAAAA
The DNA here is from genome assembly GCA_018153365.1 of Drosophila fuyamai. Taxonomy (NCBI): domain Eukaryota; kingdom Metazoa; phylum Arthropoda; class Insecta; order Diptera; family Drosophilidae; genus Drosophila; species Drosophila fuyamai. Next base: position 3,390,869 of record JAECXW010000116.1, on the reverse strand, counting down.
CTAAGAAAAAACAAGATAGAACGCTATAGTCGGGTGCCCCGACTATCAGATACCCGTTACTCAGGTAAAGGGAGTGCGAGGGAGATGGAGATAGAAACTTTGATCACGCATAACTTTTTAACGAATGGTGCGATTTGAAAAATTTCTTCTACATTTCGATAGGTATTGATAAACACAATAAAACTGCATTTTTACTTTTCCGAAATATTTAAATTTTTAAAATCGTATATAAGCGATTGTGGGCGTTGAAGGGGGCGTGGCACCTTTTTGAAACAAACTTGCGCTGCGTAGGAACTCCTAGAATCTGCATGCAAAATGCCAATCTTCTAGCTTTTATAGTTTCCGAGATCTCAGCGTTCATACGGACAGACAGACAGACGGACAGACGGAGAGACGGACAGACGGACAGACGGACAGACGGACAGACGGACATGGCTATATCGACTCGGCTAGTGACCCTGATCAAGAATATATATACTTTATAGGGTCGGAAACGCTTCCTTCTACCTGTTACATACTTTTGCACGAATACAATATACCCTTTTACTCTACGAGTAACGGGTATAAAAATTGGATTTCTCTTCGAAACGACCTATATCATTAAAACTTTTCATGATCCAATACATCTTAAAATTGTGTAGAAATATGTTTATGATTTAATAGAACATGACATGCATCTATCGTTCAACCCTTCAGGCAGACATCATCGTCAACTAAATGCATCAGAATGAGAAAAGTCTCTTAAAATCTCTCTTACCCCTAAGGTCTCTTCTGACCCACTAAATACTATGATCCGTTGAGGGGCCCTCACTCTTCACCTCCCAACTGCACACAGATGTGTAACTGTGTCAGTTGCGTTTATTTTTGGGACTTCTAATGGACCCATTTAGCATTTGTGGCCACTGCTTATATATGCATCGAATTCTCAAGAGGGCAATTAACTTGCGGCAAAGAAAACAGGCGAATATCGAAGATAGATGTGACGCCTTTAGAAAGATGTCCAAGTGAATGACTAATGGCAGCGATTAAATAAAAATGATTTGATTGTGGTTTCGCACAGGTAGTTTAGTTTTAATTTTCGGCCACGGCCAGGTGTTGGCAAATTGAATATGGACATTTGCCAGATTTGGGTAGCACTTACATTAATATCCTCCATGCGCTTCTCAAGATCACTGCTAGACTTCAGATCGACGGACTTTTCTATCAGAACATTGATGCGACGAAGTCCCTTGGTGACGAGTTCCTCGATATTCACGCTGTCCAATGGAGGAGCTGGTGCCCCACTTCCCGAAGTCTTAGATCTAGGTGGAAATAATTGCATTCAGTAGAAGAAATGTTTGAGAAATTATTAAAATTGTATCATACATACCTGGCTTGCTGTACTTCCCGAAACTGTTCGCGCAATATAATTTGAGTGCGCATTACCAGGCGAGATATGCTTCCCTGTTTTCCATGGGTTTCCAGAACCAAAGAGTCACCTTGGGATATCAAGGTAGCTGCATCTGGAGCTATCAGCAGCCGGAAATCCTCCCTAAAACATTTATTTTTGATTAGATTGCACGCAGCCTTAGCTTGATCTCTTCTGTCATATTGTTGTAAATTCTAAATGTTAAATTATAAAAAAATATAGAAAACACTGACTCAATGGGATGTCTCGTTCTCATTATCATGCTAATTGACCAACGTTAATTATGTACACTATTAAAAGCTCAGCGAAATTTTAAATTTATTACGCACTTCATCCAGAAAACCAATATGGAGGATGCGTTTTTAAAGTGACCAGCCCTGACAGCTTGTTTGAAAGTTTTTATACCCTTGCAGAGGGTATTATAATTTTGGTCAAAAGTGTGCAACGCAGTGAAGGAGACATCTCCGACCCTATAAAGTATATATATTCTTGATCAGGATCACCTCCTGAGTTGATATAGCCATGTCCGTCTGTCCGTCTGTCTGTCCGTCTGTCTGTTTCTACGCGAACTAGTCTCTCAGTTTTAAAGCTATCGAATTGAAACTTTGCACACACCCATCTTTCCTTTGCACGCAGTATATAAGTCGGAACGGCCGGGATCGGCCGACTATATCCTATAGCTGCCATATAACTGAACGATAGGAAATGCCATAACTCTGCTGTTTGTAAAGTTAGGAAGTTGGGATTTTCTATGGCTTCTTTATTTGGCCAATCAATTCGACCTACCAAATTTCATAAGGATCGGCCGACTATATCCTATAGCTCCCATATAACGATAGAAAATAGCATAACTTTGGTGTTTTTAGAGTTAGGAAGTTGGGATTTTCTATGGGTTTTATATTTGGCCAATCAATCCGACCTACCAAATTTTATAGGGATCGGCCGATTATATCCTATAGCTGCCATATAACTGAACGATTGAAATTGCCATAACTTTGGTGTTTTTAAAGTTAGGAAGTTGGGATTTTTATTAGTATTAAGAATGCATCATATGAATAATTTTGGAGAATATTATTTACATAATATTCTGCAAGGGTATATCAACTTCGGCTCCGCCCGAAGTTAGCTTTCCTTTCTTGTTATTTCTAGTATTTAATTTTAACCATAAGTTCGCTAAATTGAAAATAAGAAGAAGAAGGGAAGCAAATTTCAGCAAGCCGAAGATTATTTACCTTCTATCGACTTATGTATATACAACCTGCAAGAGTAAAAAGACTTGTCGCAAAGTTTCATCCAAATAGTTTTTAAACTTTAAAACGGACATACGGACAAACGGACATGACTATACCGACTTACGTGGTGATACTGATCAAGAACATACATATATACTTAGGGTCGGAAATGTGCTTTTCACTTTTATACAAATAATTCAATAAATAAATAAAAAGAACCCCTTACGCTTCGCTTTCGTGACACTGTTCGATCTTGGCTTTCGTCAGTTTCAGTTTGTAGATCATTTGCTTGGCCTGCTTGTCGAACTCCCGGACACGATCATCCAGATTCTGGGGTTGCTGTTCACTAAGCGGACTCTTGAGCGTTACGTTTGAATCATCCGAAGGAGAAGGCATGGAGTCAAGGACCTTGCTCAAAAAGGCGTTTGGCTTCTTGGTAGAGGGCGACTCAATGCGACTCTGTGGGTATAATTAAAAAAATATGGCTTGAGTTATAATTAATTCCTTATATTAGTTAGATATGATATTTTTGCTGGGTGTTCAACCAAATTACCGTATCACTATCGGAGTCAATGGTTGGTGTCATTTCCATCGAGAAACGCGGTATATCTTCATCGTCGGAAAATACGAGAGGTTCAGCATCGAAACCGGATTCTTTGTCGGGACTATAGAAACTATCGCGACCGGGTGATTCCGGTTCCAGGGCCTCCAATTCTGGCTGGAGTTGACGCCAACGTTTCGGTTTGGGAACTTGCGATGTTCCGGTACTGTCCGGTGTTTTGGGTTCCTCCTCTTCGGAATCCCGCAGGATATCACGTTCGTTGGCTACGCGCTTTCGTTTCTCATCGAAGGAGATACGGTGTTTCTCTACTCTAAGGAATGGAGTGCTCGTATTTTGAGCTGAAGGACGCAGAAGATCCTCCTCCTGTTCCGCGGAATCTTCATCATTGTCCGAGACTTTGGGCAGTGGGGAATCGGTCAAGGAATGCTTGCTCTTCGATCGTCGCACTTCTTTGCCCTGAGTATCGACTCTAACCGAAGAATCGGAGTCCTCTGAGAGATCCACAATCTGTACAGTTTCCACATATTCGGGTACAAAAGGTTCCACACTCTCCAGGATATTGACGGTGTCCACGATTTCTCCCTGCTGCGGTTCAAAGTCTATATTTTGCACCGACATCTTATCGTTTTGGATATTTTTCACCTTAATTTCCACAACTTGGGCAGGGCAACTTGGTGCCTTGCGTTTGGTTTTCGCCGGTTTGGGTGGTGGAGTTTTCGATAGTTTATCGGGATTTAGAGAAATCTGGGAGAACAGAGTACTAGACTCGGCCAGACGGAAAGTTTGAGGGGGCAGGAGATCCGGCAGGACTTGGTCTCCTCCAACAGCCTCCAGAGAACTCTCGACACCCTTTGTTGGAGACTCTGAGGTACTGGTGTTGGTGGATGAGGGGGATTCCCCTGACTGCGGTGTCCTGGCACGTCGCTGTCGCACTGTGTCGCTGACAACAACTATTTCCGTGTCGTCATTTTGTGGAGAGCTCGTATTTCGCGCGGCAAGCGTTGTGGCTTCATTGAATCGCGTTTTCAACACATCCTGCACAATAAATGCATAGTTTGGTATAAATTACAAAACTCTATAACAAATGCATTTCTGCAAGCCCTTGAAGCCTTTTATATAGGTATTTTTACATTTAGGTACAAGTCTCCATTAAAAAAGCAGTGGCCACTTATTAGCGTTTTTTTGGTGGTGAGCGGTGGATTTTGCTGGATTTTTTTATTTTATTTTTGGTGGTGGTGGTGAGCGGTGGATTGGAAGGAGAACGTTTTTATGTTGTTTTAGGGATACATGGCTTGGACATTTGACGCAGCCACAACCAATCGAACGCCACAACAATTAGAGGGGGAATCAAGTATAAAACTCTACACATTAAAAATTGGAAGCGTGAAAATGACACCAAAGTTAGACCCCGTAGAGCTCTAGTGATACGGTGATTTCAGTTTTTTTTTATATTCATAATTATGGTTTCTTTTTTAACGGGGGTGATATGGTAGATTTGATGGTTTGGCATTTACCAAAACTGGTAAATGTTGTTGGTTCTGGATTAGCTTTTGGTGGAAAGATTATTTAATGGTATATGAAATTGGCAAAATAATAACAATAATGGGTTGAGTAAAATAAGTATGAGTAGAGGCGTATTATACAGTGGTAGCAGTTGATAGTGCGAATCGACATTAATATTTTAGGTACCTACAATAATTTAAACAATTTAAAGTTAGGCCAGCTTATATTAATATACCAGTTATTTCACTTTATTTGTATAATTTAATGCAACAATAGTCAGATTTATTTAAGATTTCTAATTAGTAATTCAATTTATTTTAAGAAAACGGGGTTAAAATATTAATACAACAGCAACTCCTTGTTAGTTTAAAATTAATCAATTCCTATAAATTTTATCAACTTTTGTAGAGCCATAATATATTTAGGCTATTCATCAAACTTCTTTTAAGAGAGACCAATTTATTTCAACCATCTCTATATTTTTAGAAATTTAATTTAAATCCCATTTTCTCTTGCTGTTGACTGCGATTTAAATTTTAAATCATGTCGCATTAAATCAAGCTGTGCATTCCGATAAATCAAATGATGTCGAACCAATGATGTGAAACAGAAGGAATAAAAGCAGAGGGAATCAGGAAACCCAATTCCATTTGCTCTGAGCCGGGCCAAAAGGTGTCCGAGTAGAATCAGCCTCAACGGGAATGGGAAGTGTGAGGCGGGTCCGATGTAAAAGCAAAATGTGAGGTAAGCAAATAAAGACACAAACGGATGAAGGCAACAACTGGAACCCGATAGCAACCAGAGAAGCACAGAGAAAGGAGTGAATAGAGCATGTATTATGTACAGGTGGAAAGGACGTTGAAAAGCGGAAGAAGAAGCTTTGCGTAATTAAGAGGATTTGTTTGCTTGCTCCGACTCACCACGACAATTGCAATTACTTGCTGCTGCAATTTCTCAATTTCCGGATTCGAGGGCACATTTATCTCCTTCAGGTCATGCTCCATTGCCCTGAAATAGGATTGTAATTACTAGGTGGAGAAATTGATTACGAGTTATAATCAACATAAGCACTAGGAAGCTCAATGTTTTTAATATTGCTAGCTAAATTGCGGTATTTATCTTGTTTATACATTCAAAAAAAATAAGTCAAAGAATTATTTTAAAGGAATTATATAAAAAATTTAAAATTGTTTTAGTAATATCTTAAAAATCTTTAAAATTGGAATATGTACCTTTAAAATTTCTTTGATATGTACAGAAACAATAAACTAGTAATTCGTAATGCTATATTTTATAAATGTGCGGAACATACTTAAGGGTCTCTAGGGAAATATTGTCCAGGTTTTGCAAGGTGGCTTTCATTTCGGTTAGCCGCTTGATGATGTCTGCACTGGTCAGCTTGTGGTAAGTGGCTTTTAATCCATCGATTCGCTGTCGAGTTTCCACCATGCAGCTCTGGTCGCAGGACTTGCTGTACTCGTTGTACTTGTCCTCGCACCTTTGCAGCACATCCTCGAACTCCAGGAGTATGGAGTTCCGGTCGTGCACCTCTTGTGGCGACTCAAAGCGTCGAATCAGGGTATCCGCCGAATCGAAACACTCCTCTAATTGCCTCGCTAATGTGAGCAGACTCTCCAGGAACGCCTTTGACTGGGTCACATTCTCCCCGAGGGCATTGTAAAGGTGCTTTAACGCATCAATCCGCTGGCTCAGCTGCTTGGGGGATTTTGTGTACCTGTCTTCACAAACCCTGCGCCCGGTTTTGATCGTGCTCTCGATTTCCGCTTTTATCTCCGAAAGTGTGCGATAAATTTGCTGTGGTTTGGGGAAAAATAAGATGTTATTAGTGTTAAAGGGTAAACATAATTGGATTAATTTGAAATCATTTTCTTTGCAAGTTAAAAATTAAAGTGTTTAAATTTCGAATAAATATTTAAATTCATCATACTAACCAGGCACTTTTGGAACTGGGCCTGCACTGTGCTGGGTCCGGCGGATGCGACATCCAACACCAGGGTGGATCGCTCCACATTACGAAGATCGCCGTAAGCTCGATTTAATCGGGATTCGTAGGCCGGTTGTGGTGCGGTGCACTTGCTTAGCTTTGCCTGGCAGGCTTTGAACCTCAGCTCCATCAGGTTGAGCTGCTCCTGGAGGCGATTGGCAGCTCCAATCTTGCCGTTCCTCGTGTGCTCATCTATCAGTTCGGTGATCTCCTTAAAATTTTTCTCATTGGCCACAAACTCGCGAGCCAAGCGCTACGAAAGAAAAAACAATAGTTTTAATTTTAAAATGATTTAATTAAGCAAATCTAAAGAAGTTCACGCAAATACTTTTAGTCAACTAAATTATCAGATTATGTCGGAATTTAATTTGACTTTTACCTGGAAATCCTCAGGCAGATCCTCGATGGTCACATCATTTTCCAGATGGTCGCTGAGTATCTCGTCCACCCGGGTAAGCCACGCCTCGAACTGCACGATGCACTTCTCCGACTGCTCCGCCTCGCTGACCTTTTGCTCCAGGAGCTCGGTGCGCTTCTTGGCCTGTTGCTGGAGCTGCGTCCATCGCTGGGCGATGCCATCTATGTCCCGTCGCATGGAGTCGGCCATGAATTCGTTGTCAATTAGCTCGTTGCCAATTTCCTGAATCTTCTCCAGCCATTCCTCAGAGTGCGAGCGCAGAACGTTCTCCAGATCCTAAATGAAAATTCGCATTAATGGGATTAGGCATGCAATATAATAAATATGTGTGCAAACTAACATCAAGTTCCTCCATGATCTCCTCGGCGTCTGCTGCATTCTCTGGCGTGTTGCGTATCTTGTTCTCCAACTTGTCCAGATAACCCGTCTCGCTAACCATGAACTTCTTGAACTCCCCCAGCTGCGTTGATATATGCTCGAGTAGAGCTGTCTTCGCATAAACCAGCTCGGTGACCTCCGTCCATCTCGCATTGATGCGTGTGAACTGCTTGGCAAGCGATCCATACCGGGATTCCCTGTCCTTATCGTCCAGTTCATCCATTTGCAGGAGCAACTCGCCGCCCAGTTCGTTAAGCTCCCTAAATTGAGTGGTTTCTTTCTCGCAGGTTTCTTTCAGAGTCTGGAAGCGACTCTTACTCTGGAATAGCTCATTGGAATTACCTATATCATTAATACCCGATTTGGGTGTATTGTTCTCTAAGTCGGTAAGCCACTGATCAGTTTTCTTGAGTCTCTGCTGGACGATATCAATTTGGGATTGGAGGGCCGTCTGCTGTAGCTTCTTCTCCTGATGAACCTGTTCTACTTGATCGAACAAAGTATTCAGTGCTCTAATCTGCGCTTGTAGGGATTCCTTTTGGGCAGGTTCCGCCTCCTTGATAAGAATTTCGCTGAAATTTCGAGCACTTATCACATCGATCTCAAGTTTCCGAAGGACTTGACTGCTACCAATTTCACCTCCATTCAACTTTGTATCCGCTGCGCTTCGTAAAATGGCTATTATGGCATTGTATTCCGCTGCAAAGTGGTTTAGATTTTCTATAGCTGTGGTTTGCTTGATCACACGCTCATTTAGCTGCTCTGGAAGTCTATTCCAAGTGGCTTGTAGTTCTTCGCCAATGAGGTGTTTTGGTACATTATCATAGGTTGGCCGGAGGGACTCCATTTCATCTACCAATTGGTTAAGCAAATACTGCTGCTTTTGCATGACCTCCAGATTAGAAACACGCACCTTTTGGTTGGAAACTTTTGCCACGAAGTCCTGGAGTTGCTTCAATTGCCTGGATAGACTCTCTCCTCCTCTTTGTTGAATGAGACCCTGCAGGGCCTGCTTCATGTCGTGCCAACTATCGTAGAACAGACCAAAATCCTGTTTCCATTCCAGCAACTGATCATCCAAATTTTCGGTGGCGGTTTTGGCCTCTGAAATCTCAGATGCCAGTGACTCCATGTGGCTCAAACGTTGCTCTAGTTCTTTGCCACTGGCTGAACCAGCGTATTGTTTATACCAATCTCTGGAATCAGCCAAGACCAACTTAAATCCTGTCAGGCTGTTGTAATACTTTTCCTTGGCTAACAGCGCATTGCTTTCGCTTTGTTGGCTTGTTAGTTTTTGAGCCAAGACTGCATATCTTTGCTCCAGTTGCTTGATGTGCGACTCTTCGAGGAGAAGGTTTCTGGAAGGATCCTCTAGCTCACAGACTTCATAGAGTTTCTTAAGTTCCGGTAAACTACCACTACTTCGGGTATTTTCCGCTTGAAGTTCCTTGAGTAAATCACATTGTTGCCGCAGACTTTGTCTCTGTAGTTGCTGCAATTTTTGTTCAACTTCTTGGACGTGTACAAAATGCTCCATTATCTGTTGTTCCAAAACATAAAAGTTATCAGCATTTCTCAGCTTTCGCTTTTTACTGGCCAAATCATGTTCCCCTTCATCTTCTTGAGTTTCGTCCTCACCAAAGCGAATTATCATCTGGTAATCCACCCAGCCTTCAGGTCGCACCACCCGACTATCATCGTAACTAGCACGATCTCGTCCGAAATTAAAGCCCTTGGTTTCGATTCGCACCGTTTGCACTTCAACGATCTGTTTCAATGCATCCAGACGATCTTCGTAGCTCTCTAATTGTATCAGAACCCGCTCGCCCTTATCATCACCATCCTGCAAAGTGGCAGCCACCATTTGTCGCAGATCTATCAGATATCTCTGTAGTTCCAACAGATCCTTGGCACAATAGTTAAGCTCATTAATACGCTGGGTAATACCACCTACATCTGTCACATCTCTGCTCTCCATCAGCTTGAGATCCTGCTCGCGGGCATCCAACCATCTGGATATACATTTATATTGCTGCAATTTCTCGGTTCGCAGATCGCTCCACTTAACAACATGCGACCATCTTTCTCCCAAAGCACTCAAACGATCTTCTAGATCATTAAAGTTGCCAGAGGTATCGTTTACAATAACCACCATACTACTAAGACTATCCACCAGTTCCTGCTGTTCGCTTAAGTCGGCCTTAAGTTTCCGAGCTTCAAGAAGTTGCTTTTCAGCTTCTCCCAGTGTAGGTCCTATATCGCTCATGTGGGAGATACGATCTTCCACGCTGGTAAGAAACTGCCGTAGTTGTTCCAGTTTCTGTTTCTGAAACTCAGCCAGACGCATCAGGATCTTGGCTTGAACATCCAGAGCTCCCAACCTCAAGGTTTCCCAACGTTCGTTAAGCAAGACCATTTGTTGCCTCACTTCGTTCTGATCCTCTTGACTTAAGCCAGCACCCGCTTTCTGGGATTCGTTGATGAGGTTGCTACCCTCTTCCAGAGCTTCGCCCACGTACTCCTGATGTTCTGTTAGTTTAAGCATGAAACTTTCGTTTTCATGAAACTGCAGTTTGGCGGTCTGGAAATCCTGGGGATCGGGCAGATCCTGTGAGAGCAGCTGTTCGTCTTCCAGTAGGAGGGTGAGAACTGCCTCGAGAGCTGACTGATAGCCACTGATCTCCACACTGGCATTCGTAGCTGTACTCAGGGGACGCATGGAGTGCGTCTTCAGTTCCCCCGAAGATCTCTGCTCCATGCTGCCAGCACTATCTGAAGTATACAGCTCCAAACTAGCACGATCATTGTCCAGCGGCACCTCATCCAAGTCTGTGATGCTGGTGCAGGGCACTCTACCCGGGTCCAGATCCTGTTCCCGATCCTGCTCCCTTGTCCTCATCGATTCCATGGCATGGTAAAGACACATCACATACATCTGTATCGATTTATTATCCGGTTTGTGGGTGTGCACATCCTCGGCATCCAGCAGCTTTTCGATTTTGAAATGTCGGTGTGCCAAATCGAATCCCATGTGGAGTCTTTTCAACGCATGTTGCTGCAGAGCTGCCTGCAGGTTCAGCTCCTCAACATGTGCGTCCAGGATCATGAGGAATGCTCGACCATCGGACCATGAACTGGAGAAATCACTGAGCTGCAGGCCATGCGGCTCCGTGTACTGACGTGCCCAGGCCAGTAGGGATTTCTCCACCCCGTTGCTCGAATGACTCTTGACTAGATGCTGCCCATTAAACTCCAGCGCTATCAGCCAGATGAGGCCTAGGGTCAGCTTGGCATTGCCACCCACTATGTCATCGCTGGAGATGTTCACCAGCTTCACACCATGCTGCTGGATCACGGTAATCACCTTGTTCAGATTGTTGATGTGGTGCACTCGCATCCTTCCTTTTTCGGGTTTCTATAGAGAATAACAGACAAATACTTTAATTTGTTTAAATCCGTGTAATAGTGTTTTTAGAGATGGTTTTCAAAACGAGAGTTTATTTTAACGGAATGTACCTAACCATAATATATTTAGATCTTGTTTAGAGTACTGAACAAATAACTGGTTACAGATACCTACACATTAAATCCGCCTTTCTTGATTTATTTCTTTTAGGTACATATACGTAGAACAGACAAAAAACTAAAATTTAAAACAGCTGTACCTAATGTAAAATTATTCTTTTTACTACACGTTTTCTTCAAAAAGAAGTAACTCCGAATGCAGTTAAATCTTTTGACTATAAATCAACATATACATTAAGCTTAGGGGTAAACCCAACTTCCAAACTTCTAACTGCAGTAGAGCCAATCTCTTAAACACATCTTGATCATTAATCACTAGTGATCTATACTGACCAGGTGTGTTTGTGTCAGAGTGCTGAGTAGGGCCAACAATCGGTGTCCGTCCCGCAGGTCCAAGAACAAATCCTTCACTGGTGTGCACTGGGTATCGATGAGATGTGAATTGATCCATTTCGTGAATGTTTTCTTCTGTATGTGCTGTCGTTCATCTAGAGCAGTAAAAAATAAAACAAAAAAAAACGGGGATATGGTTAGATCCATTTGTGCCAAAATAGTTGCCAACTTTCTTTAGTTAACCTCGAGCCAAGTCGGCCGGCTTCAGTGCAAAATTGTAGGCCATCGCCAAGACCCAACCCAAAGTGTCTTTGGAACGACAAGCTGGAATTCAGACTCGAGTCTTGTCTATCGCAAGGGCCCAACCCAAAACGCAACTCAGCCCAGTCCAACTTTGCTAATGAACTGCAACCAAACGTGCCAAATCACTCGCTCGAAATCAATTAGCGGAGACGTCGCTTGCAGTTTTCCAACTCGATCTCCGAGAGCCGAGAGTCAGTCAACATTTTAGTACGGACTACACCCAGAATAATATATTTTATATTTCGATCTCTTATAGTTTATAATCCAGTTAAGAGGCCATTATAGCTTCAAAAAATTGTAACTCTGAGTATTAAAACTCAGCATGATTTCCAAAATAATGATCAAAATAACTCTCTTTTTAGTGATCAGCTTTAAAGATCACTTAAATATAACTGAAATCGTTATTTTTCTAATATAAATTGAATGTTTTTCTCTGTGCATGGTTATTATATACCACCTTCTTGTCTGCGTCATTTGCCAGTTTTGTGTGAAACCGCAGCTCACTCTGGCCGAAAGCAATTTGCATCGCTCTCTAGAAGAAGTCTCTGATTGATGACCGTCTTGGGCAGGCAATTATATGAATTGGCAGCGGCTTGCGTGTAATTACTGATCGATTTTTGTTATATTCGGTGGTGAGTAATTACTGCAATGTTGGACTTGATTTGACTCGCTTTTTCACGTTGTATGCAAATTGACAGGTGAACTGGGCTTTGGAAAACCTGACAACTCACGGAATGCACAGAAAGTTCAACTATGTCACGCTCTGAACAACTTTCTGAGCCGATTACTGTAATTAACTTGTTCTAATCGGTTTTTTTTTCGAGGTGATGAGGCAAAAACTTAAAGTGTGTGGCGACTTAAGCTAATTAAAGCTTATGTAAGCGGCTTATCAGCAGGTTTCAAGTGCATAAAAAGTTTTAAGTTGCTGCTATAAGTGATACCAAATAATCTAATTTAATTCAACAGTATATAACCATAAATATATAAAATATCTAAACTTGATTTGTTTTTATGTTAAAATTTAGCTTTTAAGCTACTACGAAATTCGAAGTAAATCTTGCTGTTAGATCTTATTTAATGTGTTATTCAATACTCCTTATACTTACATTCTTATATAAAAAGCTTTAATAATAAATTTTTAATATGCTAAATATAATGAATTTAGAATAATTTTGTTTCTTATTATGTCAGACATTATTTAATATTGAATTTTTATGCCAAATCAAGCTATTCTGCGCCAACTTTAATTTGGTTGCTAAAGAATCAACAATACATCTGATGTTACCATTTAAAATCTTGTTAAATTATAGCTTTCCGGAAATGATTTATATAATTTAAAAGATAAGCAAGCCTTGTTTATATTCAAGACCTAGAATTTGCAATTTGCCAACTGAAATATCTCATTACCAATTCAAAGAGAACCACTCCCATCCAAACATGGGCATTCCATTTCGGAGGACATTACTCATCTCATTCAGTGTGGCGAATGGGAATTGCAAGCCTCTGGCAAAGTCAAAAGGAGGCACTCAAGACATCGCCGCATTCGCTCTCAATGCGGAATTTAATTGCCATATAAATGAAGGACAGCTAGTGCCTGCCTCCCCGAAGACTAATTGCCAAGCGGGAGTAACGCAGCACACAATATTGATCGATGTAGCAAGTCACGATGCTGCCGCCTGGTTACGACAAACTGTTGCATGTGACCCACAAATGAGGCCAACTGTAAAATGGGCACCAAGGCAAAGGACCCAGCAAAACCGAGCCTAGTTCTAATGGCCCCTGACGATGCCACACGTACGATTGCCGCCAGTCATTTAACATAGGAAGCGAATTCTCTGGGAATACTCGGGGAGCATTTGTCCCCTCCCAGGCCAATTTGGACCGCCACCCGATGATAATTAAATGAAATTTCATTAATTGAGCTTTAGACTCTTTGCATTCATTAACTACACACTCTCCCAAGTGTCGAGGCTGGGCAAACGCAAATGGAACTGCTACAATTAAAAATGTCTATGCTGTGTTGTCAGAAGCGTAGGACTAATGGGGGCCCAAAATAATTACACATATTAAATATAGATTTATAAAATAAGTAAAGTGATAATTATAAAAAGAGTACTTTTAAAAAGTACAGAGGATTACAGTCTAAATAATTTCTCTCTCTTTTAAGTTCGGTATGAAGTTTTCAATTGTTAAGGACCGATATGAGGTTAATTTAAAACAGTGAAAACCCAAATTAATAGTTTGAGCTTAATATGTTCTTGGTTATAAAGCTTGTTGTTTAAAAATAATTATTTAAAACGTTATTTCACCCCTTCAATGTGCGCCAATGTGCTGTAGTCTGCAATTAAATAAATTTTGCTATCCCATAGATAACTGCAGCATCATCAGCTTTGAACAGCAGCATCATCGTAGCCGTCAACATTTTCCAACTCAAACGGCAGCCTCATTTTCAGTGTCAATTACAGCAATTTCTTTGGAGTCCCCTCCCAAAACCCTCTCCATTTGCAATTGGACGTGCAGTTTTAGCATTTCTTTTTGTTTACCAGGAAGTATATTTCTGAATATGTGCTGATGACCATCCCCCCTATACCATAATCCCCCGACAAACAGTTGGCCCAATGCCTGCTATTAGGCAGCATCGTTTTGTGTGCTGTTTGTTTTGCCAAAGTTGTTTGCAAATTGTTTTCTTCGGAAAAACTCTTTCATAGCTGGCTCACCTCAAGCCTTGTCTCCCGCTACTGTAGTTGTGCCTTCTTTTTTATTGACTGTTTGCACTTGGCAGTGGGAACCAAAACAATTTAACAATTCAAATTTATTGCAAAAAAAAAAATAATAAAGAAACTGCTATTCGAATTGTACTTATTGCTTTTCTTTACGGAAAGTTTTTAGAAACTTTTGGCACGACTTTATCGATGGTGAAATAATTCAACTAAAGTTGATAGCATACGAATTTAATAAAAATTACAATATAATCTGCTTATAAAGCTATCAAGCGTAACTTGCGTGATGCCAAATGAACTTTTTTTTCACATATAAATAATATCACTATCATGATTATTACTTAAAACAAGAGAGAACGCTATAGTCGGGTGCCCCGACTATCAGATACCCGTTACTCAGGTAAAAGGAGTGCGAGGGAGATGGAGATAGAAACTTTGATCACGCATAACTTTTTAACGAATGGTCCGATTTGAAAAATTTCTTCTACATTTCGATAGGTATTGATAAACACAATAAAACTGCATTTTTACTTTTCCGAAATATTTAAATTTTTAAAATCGTATATAAGCGATTGTGGGCGTTAAAGGGGGCGTGGCACCTTTTTGAAACAAACTTGCGCTGCGTAGGAACTCCTAGAATCTGCATGCAAAATGCCAATCTTCTAGCTTTTATAGTTTCCGAGATCTCAGCGTTCATACGGACAGACAGACGGACAGACGGACAGACGGACAGACGGACAGACGGACATGGCTATATCGACTCGGCTAGTGACCCTGATCAAGAATATATATACTTTATAGGGTCGGAAACGCTTCCTTCTAGCTGTTACATACTTTTGCACGAATACAATATACCCTTTTACTCTACGAGTAACGGGTATAAATAGATTGTATAAAACACATAAAAATTCAATTATGAGCGGTCCAACTAATTTATAAATAGTATTTCTAATACAAATTAAAATGTTATAATACCTCTGTAACTCTCCTACATAAATTCAATAGAAGCATGCGAAACACAAATTATTTCTAATATTTATGACAAAAGGCTCCCACAAATAACCTTGCAATACAGAACAATCAAACGAAATTTGCAATTCACATATTGGTAGATTTTTGTTTAACGTTTTTTTTTCAGTTATTTTCTATCTCTTGCTCTCGCCAGATTATTTCAATGTAGTTTGTAGGTTTGGATGCAAATTTATTGCAAATTGAAAAACCAAGCAAAACAGAAATATTGTGTGTTGACTTCAATTCAATTCAATGGAATTGCGTTCAATGGATCAACTGGCTGAATGACGTACTGATGTCATTACAGTTTGTCTTTCTCTGTTCGACTGATACCCCACATTTGCCCCCACCTTTTGATTCACACCCGCAAACGCCCGCAAAGTTGCTCGTCGTTGTTGTTGTTACTCTTACAAACATTTATTGCCTTCAATTATAAAGCAATAAATTGATATTTTATAGCTTTTTGTTTGTGAGCCCAGTCTGATATGTAAATCAGGAGGAGCGGGGCAGAAATTGCTTGATGTGTAAGCCGTTAAGCGAGAAATATCGATTTGCCAGTCGTTTTGTCAGTTCAGAAATTCTTTTTCCAATCCCTGTCATGATATAAAGTTAGATTATGGCATTATTCTTTTGGCAGCTCCATTGTGTGTTGAAATGTTTAATGTTAGATGAAAGTTGCCCCATGGAGTGTGAAAAGTTTGTTGAACAAGCCAGTTGATTTATTGACAGTCCGCTGAAAGCCGGTTATTGGGCTTGAAATATCAAATTAAGCTTGCAAATTGGGGAGCGGTGCATTAAATTGACATATATATCAGACATTTTGATATTGTGTTATATCCAGAGAATATGTTCAATTAAAATTATCATTTGAAGGACAATTTACATTTTTTTTTACTGATTATAAAGTCTGTGTTTTTTATACCCTTGCAGAGAGTATTATAATTTCAGTCAAAAGTTTGCAAAGGGAGACATTTCCGACCCTATAAAGTATATATATTCTTGATCAGCATCACCAGGAGAGTCGATCTAGCCATGTCCGTCTGTCCGTCCGTCTGTCCGTCCGTCCGTCTGTTTCTACGCAAACTAGTCCCTCAGTTTTAAAGCTATCTGCTTGAAACTTTCCCAAAACTTGTCTTTCTATTGCAGGTAGTATATAAGTCGGAACGAGCCGGATCGGGCGACTATATTCAATAGCTGCCATATAACTGAACGACAGGAAATGCCATAACTTTGGTGTTTCTAAAGTTGGGATTTTCTATGGGTTTTTTATTTGGCCAATCAATTCGACTTACCAAATTTTATAGGGATCGGCCGACTATATCCTATAGCTGCCATATAACTGAACGATTGAAAATGCCATAACATTGGTGTTTTTAAAGTTAGGAAGTTGGGATTTTTATGAGTATTAAGAATGCATCATATGAACAATTTTGGAGAATATTATTTACAGAATATTCTGCAAGGGTATATCAACTTCGGCTCCGCCCGAAGTTAGCTTTCCTTTCTTGTTTTACAGTAAAATATAAATCTTTTACATTTTTATTAGTAACTAATTAAAATTGTTGTTCCTTTTCCCGATCTAACTTGATTCTTTTTTTCTTCGTGTACTCTTTTTAATGTTTTTTTTAGAAAATGATTTTATGACAGCTGAAAGCTCGCTATCAGGCATGAAATACAAAAGTAATCTGGCAAATGAGAAAAAAATTTACATAAAATGTAATGAGAGGACTAAAATTTCAGATTACAAAATACATTGCTAATAAAATAGTACGCTGTTAATAAAGTAGAGCTCGCTTTCAATTATTTTATTAGAATTTATTATTTATGAAACCCTTTGGTCATAAAGACTTCTTTTCTCAATCACGTTGCAATCTTTTCTATCTAATTCTTTATGGCTTTCTTGTATTATTTTACCAAAGCGTGACCCGCATCGAATGAAATGAAAACAAAAATTATATATGTAAACAAACCAAACTGAGGGAGCGGGACTGCCCTCAACTTCTCTCGGTCTGTTTATTATTGGAAGCCTGTTTGGCTTGTGCCGGCGAATACTCGATCCCTCATTTATTGTGGGTCAACAGACAGCACCAACACGCACTGGAATACCACCAACTATAGCGCCAATGAGCAAATAAATATTTGTTTTCCCTGCATGTGTGTCAAGCAACATGGATGAGGTTAAGGAACTCTCATACATATATGGCCACGAAATTGATAAGCTAACGCAATAGTTCCACCTCTTATCAGCCTCAAAATGAGAGGAACGAAACGCATATAGGCAAACATTACGTTACGCATTGGCTGGAAAATTAAGGGGCAAGCGTTCCGTTCGGTTGAACACTTAAATGGGTGGTAGTACTTTGAAGTGGAATTTAAATGTTCTTTAATACTGGGAATTGATTTTAAAGTATATTTTGTGTGTCATTATTGTATTAAATCACTGTGGGATGTTCTTACAAACAAAATTAATAGACATACATTAAGATTAAATAACAAAAATAAGATGTAAATTTTGAAATATGAATCATTGTAAATAAAAAGATCAATGGGTCAAAATATTGCTTGATTTTAAACGAGCATTATTGTGTATATTTGGCAAAAACAAAAACAAATATTAAACTTTAAAGGCAATTTAAATATAATTAGATTTTAGTTTCAAACATTATACTGACACAATTTTATATAAATCTATATTTCAATTTGAATAAATGGCAACTTTAAACGAATTTGTTTCCACTTCTGGTTCAGTGCATTCTATTTTATAGCCAAGCCCCGCACTCACCAAATTTTCTATAATCTCCCCATGGTTGGATGAGTTTCTGTTGTCATGACTTTATAATGGAAATTTTAGCTTTCTTTCTGGGCTGGAGGGCGGACCAAAAATTTAATTGCTCTGTTTTAGGGGCCATATGGGAAATTTAAACTTTACTCACTGCTTTGCGACCGAAATTCCTGTCGCACTTAGGCTATTACAAATTTTCGAGCGATTTCCCGCTATTCGTTTGAATGTCTAGCATTGAGCTGAGTTCGATTACCGGCAACTTTTGTATGGCTCGAAACGTGACTTCTTACGACATTTCATTGCATGTGACATGCATTTTGATTGGAGTTTGAGCTTATATACAATACACTTTAGAGCTTATACCTTAATTTTTGGATTGGTTTGTATTTTGCGATGTATCTGCAAAACATGAGTACATATTTTTTATTTGTAATGCTTTTGCTCCATTTTTATGTGCGCAAATTGAGTTTTGCCAGAATTGAAGGGGAACCAATTTGTAATTCCGAGTGCGAAATATTTTATTCAACCGGTTGATTGTAGAGTGTAAACCTTTTTATAGAAATATTTTAACCAATTGACATATACTCTTCATATGCTTATTTCATTTTTAGCAAGGTTTGAGTAATAATAATCATTGAAATTGAATTTGAAAAACATTGTACATACGGTTACTGGTTCTACAAAATAATATTTAAACTATATTTTTCATAAAAATAAGAATTTCGAAGAAATCTGAAAAACTGCAGTCAAAATAAAATCCCAAATAGAAACCTGATATACATAACCACACAATAACAAGTTTATCAAATGGCGCTAATCTATGTATTTGTTCATATAATTTACACCTCGTCAACCGCCTGTTTATAGGTTCCTCAAACACTCTCTCTAAATTAAGACACATTTTAGGGCAAGAAACTGAAAATTAAATGCATCATTCCAACAAACATTTGAACCACCTTTGAGCCCGCATAAATTAGAATAAGCCAAAGTGCATTTTCAATGGCCCAAAATGTCTACATATATATATATATATGTTAATGGTAGAGTGGAATGTCTGGGGAAGGGGGAAAAGCCTGGGAAAACCTGTTCCCAACATGAAAATGCCGCTAGCAGACACCAGCATGTCCGACACTTTAAGAGTGAGTTTCTTTTCAAAGGCTTTATCAATGTGGGAGACCGAACAACAGAAAAAATAACAAAACCTGGTCATGTCTACGATACCCCCAACTTCACCCCTCCAAAAGCATCCATTTGCAGTCTCCGCCCCCTCAACATTGTTGCTGTATTTGTAGATACCGAACTGCAAGCGGAAGTTTTAATTCATTTTTGTTGTTCATATTTTTTCAGTGTTTCGTAGCTGTTGCTTTTGCCGCACTTTGGTCAACACTTTTATTTTTTTACGCTTCCGCCGGCTATTGTCGGATGGCCAAAATGTTTACGGGTGTTAATTACGCGGAGTTCGAAAATTTAAATGATTAATTTAATGGCTGCAATGTTGTCAGGGAAGTTATAAAAAGAAGATGCCAAGGTAGAAGCTTCAAATTGGATTTTTTTTACAAAAACTTAATCAAAAACTTAAAACAGCACAGAACTCTGCGTTTTCGTTTAACTGGCCTTTTTGCCAAATTGTCTTTGCAATGTGAAAAAGTAAAATACGCAATATCCTATACCAAAACATATCTTCAACAAAATTTAAGTTATACCTTCTTTTATAATATTTGACAAAAATAGCTTATAACTCTCCCTTCTAGTAATTATTAGTAGTGTTTAAATAACTGATGTTTTACTGAATTAAATTAAATCCAAGAGGTCTTAAATTTAAAACTCTTTTCAAACTCTTTGATAAATAGAAATCTATCAGACACGGTTTCCATCTCTCCTCCCTTAATTTTCTCATGGACTTAATTTTCCCCCACTTACACAACACTTTAGACACTGGCCGTCTCTTTATCTATAAATATTTATGAAATTATTTAGTCATATCTTAGCCAAACGGCCCACACTAGAAACGCTTTACGCCTTATTAAGTTTTTTCGGCGGCTTTTGGATCTCTCACTCACTGACTGCCCACTTTTGCGATTGTTTGTCTGACGGTGCTTGAAAATTGATTACAAAATCACTTAACCGCCACCGGTTTGGCTGCCGTTCGCTGCTTAAATTTTACGCATTCATTAATGTTACGGATAATTGAATTTACTTATCGCGAAATTCATTCATTCATACATTAATTGCAAGTCAAGCAGCAACGACAAGGCTTGCATCGTCATCATCACCTTTGTGGTTGACAAATTCTGAATTCCCCGTGGTGATTATTGTTTTGAGCTTAAACTGGTTCTTAACTCGGTCTCAGTGCTTCAAAAATATTTACTCGGCGGTGACAGAAATGTTTTGTGAACGGTTTTTAAAGATGTTTAACGTTTCACCAAAAGGCCATCAAATAAATATATAAATAAATAAATGATAATTTAATATTAATTTATTATTTATATAAATCAATAAATGATAAATAGAACATTAAATATTAAACGTTATATAAATAATAAATAAATAATATATAATAAATATTATAATAAATTATTATTTACCATATACATGTCTTTTTTTAACACAGTTAAGTATCTGCGGACAGAATACTTTATAAAAATCATTTTTGCAAGTAAATTGTCAAAGTCCCAACGGACCTATGTGGAAATGATTCATGACCCGAAGTTTTAAAACTTGTTTAACATTTACGTCGCAAAAATTTAAAAATAAATATATCTTCCATTATGTTATTTATTAAATTTGGTAAAGTTAATGCTTATAAGTTTGAGGACTTAAAATCCTTCGACCGCAAATTTTAAGTTGGAAAAAAGTTTAAGATGTAAGTTTAAATGTTTGTTATTCGGCTGCCGTTTGGAGTTTTTCCATTTTCAAGCTGATTTCCTTTTCAATTTGTAGTTTTCTGAACAAATTAAGGTCTCTTGAATATATCGGGTAAACAGCAACTGTCTGCCTTAGGGAACTTTTAGTGCAATTTAAAATTGTTGTCTGTTCTTTCTGCCATTCACTCTACCTCATGGCTTATTTCTCCGAGGGCTTGTTAAAGCTCGCTTAACTTGAATGCCTCTTCAATTGCTCCGAGCACTCGATCCTGCCTCCTGTTTTGCTCCTGCTCCTGCCGTTCTCGCTACTTCAAAACGAGATGGCTTCCTTGTTATTTTTATGAACGTTATGTGAGTGAACGAGCCTGTGGCCCTTGGACCCGCCATAATTGATAGGGGTTTAAGTATGTGTTTTTCCCCGCCCTTGAAAGCGTGAGAATTGGCAGCGTTCAAGTCATGTGTTATTCATTTATATGTAGCGAATCGTTATTGGAAATTATTGGACAAATAAAGACCGGGCATATACAAACACTCTTATGTGGGAAATACAGATGTGCATCTGATAGTTTGTGTATGCCGCTTGCTTTATTTAATTCCTGTCAATTAAGTGATGTCTGCTTGTTGTTCTTATTCCTGGAGGCTTTTTAATTGAATTCCCTGGCCGATGGACCTCGATAGGCACTCAGTAAAATGTTTGTTTATCTGTTATGAACTCCAGGATTTATTTATTTACCGTTGGATATACAATTCACGCATCCCTCATTGCAACTTAAAGAACGCTTAACTGGGCGATGCCACTTTTTAGCATTTATACAAGATGTTATCTCAAGATCTTATTCTTACCAAACAATGCCTCGAGATATATGTAAATCGTCTCTGTGTGCCACAAGACAGCGTTGTTATTAGACATTCCAATGGGTTTTAAAGGTTTATTATTTATAAAAGACAAATATCACCTAAGCATTTACAAATTCTGAAACACCTTAAAGAAGACTCACATGGGGATATCAATGTTTTCACAGTACGTGATCAATGTACAAGTTCAACGGCATGAAAATAATGTTACATAAAAAACAGATAACTGCAAAAAATATAAAAATTACGAAACACATTTGTCGATATCTGTTTAAAAGTTGATAAGTGGTACCGTTTCGATTATTGAACCTACAAATACATATTTAGGGAAGACGATATTCCATAACTGACCTTATTTGTTATCAAACTTGGCATTATTTCAAAGTGAATTTAGTAATTTGACTGGCTGTCATATCCATTGATAGCCATAAAATTCAATGACAACTTATATATACGATATGCATAAGATTCAGGCTCTGCACTGACGAAAGGTTGTGAAACGAGCTATCTATTCAGGTGCACTCGAGGCAGTCTGTACAACACTAGACAAGCGGCTGGAGACCGACAAGTCGTTGGCTGCAGTCAAACAATGTACGTAACTAAAAATAAACATGGCACAAACTGTCGACCAGCTTTAATCAATATTTTGCCATTGCTCACCCTCGCACACTAGCATTAAAAATAACAATAACAAGTTCAGGCGAACGATATAGTTAATTAGAAAGTTTTCCCAACCAATAAGGTAAAAATCGAAAAGCCAAACATTGCAAAAACAAAAACAGGCAAAGATTGTTGAGTGAAATGTTGGCCAACTCACTTGACCAAATGCTGGGTATCTCTCTCCTTCCTTTCTCCATTTATCCCCATCTTTCTCACACCCGGCTTAAACCCATTGAGGCGTTACAAATCATCGACTGCAACTGATCGTTTACCATTTTGACATATCGATGCATGCACACGCGTACTATTTATATGGTACATATATCCAACTGAACAAACCTGGCGCCCTTTCTCTTTTCGTAAGATATATACTCCCATATATGTGCGTCAGCGATTGTTCCCCTTGATTCTTCACTGGCACGCAACATCGATCAATGATAAGACAGTTTGAGTTATGAATTGAATTTATTATTCGAATTTCAGCGGGTGGGCAGTCTCCGAGATCGCTGTGAGGCGTGGCTGCTATTTTGTGGGGCGTATAGATTGATTGCCTAAATAATAATTGAATGAGAAGTTATTGGCGGTCTTTCGACGAAGAGAACAGCAAGATCCATTTCAGATAGGCTGTCTCCCGGGAATGGCGTCGATTTGCACAATTTCAATTATTTGATAGAAGCTTTTATCAATTGTGTCAACGTCTTGACGAAGCCAGACCATAGTTGTAGTTATTTAGGAGATTGAGGAAAGTTTGGAATGTGTCGACATTTCATTTATTGTTTTTTAAACCTCTTTATTAGGCTTCTCTTATAATATGGAATTGATGCCATTTCGTGTGAACATTTTTTATTTAAGTATGATTACCCTTTAAATGAAAAAGTATTGTCATTTATTTGTAGCCAATCTCCTCCAAAATTTGAATAAATGTTGAATCAACCTTGAAGGTTCCGAAACAACCTGACCAAACCCTTGAAAACCAATAGCTCCCCCCTAATTCCCACTGAGTACATACCCGCTCAATCCACTTTACCCCACAAGTTACCTACAAAATCCAATCAAGCAATAAACAAATGGGAACCCATTAACCAAAAAAAGAGCAAAATAGCAGGAATAACAAATTGCAAGCTGTAGTTGGAGTAATTTTTTATGGGCGTGCGCATTTTTTCACTCTTTCGTGTGTGTTACTTGGGTATGACTTGCATTTGTGTTTTCGCTGTGGAAGTGTGTGCTCTAGATCGAAGTCACCGGTTCCAGGCCACAACCCAAAAAAAAACAAGAGAGAACGCTATAGTCGGGTGCCCCGACTATCAGATACCCGTTACTCAGGTAAAAGGAGTGCGAGGGAGATGGAAATAGAAACTTTGATCACGCATAACTTTTTAACGAATGGTCCGATTTGAAAAATTTCTTCTACATTTCGATAGGTATTGAGAAACACAATAAAACTGCATTTTTACTTTTCCGAAATATTAAAATTTTTAAAATCCTATATAAGCGATTGTGGGCGTTAAAGGGGGCGTGGCACCTTTTTGAAACAAACTTGCGCTGCGTAGGAACTCCTAAAATCTACATGCAAAATGCCAATCTTCTAGCTTTTATAGTTTCCGAGATCTCAGCGTTCATACGGACAGACAGACGGACAGACGGACAGACGGACAGACGGACAGACGGACATGGCTAGATCGACTCGGCTAGTGATCCTGAACAAGAATATATATACTTTATAGGGTCGGAAACGCTTCCTTCTAGCTGTTACATACTTTTGCACGAATACAATATACCCTTTTACTCTACGAGTAACGGGTATAAAAACAAAAAAAATCAAATAAAAACCGACACATGTTGGCCAAATGCAAATGCGCATTTTGTCGCATTCCAAGCCCAGCTGGTCGTGTTGATCCGAACTGGTGGCTTTGCCGGTTTTCAGCCACAGACAAACTAGCGACAGTCATAGATATTCCTAATGCCATCCGAAATCGAAATGGGAATTTAAAATTATTCATTACTATTAGTCTTAATTACTCTTTCTAAGCTTTTATGTAGCTGATGGCAAAAAGTAAATGATATATATGTAATCGTCATCGAATCCGACTTAATCTTTAAAGGGCCATACAAAACAATAAAACATTCGATTTATATTTATTCCAGTTTATACAATTAGAATTTGGTTGTATTTATTGTGTTATAAAGTACACAGCACAAAAACTGAAAACAAAATTGTAATATTTTAAATCATTATTGGTGATAGTTATTTGAAATACAACTAAATTAAATTATACAACTCGAAGATAATAATTTTAGAAAAAAAAATTAAGAAAGATTTTTAATACAATATACCCTTACTTTTTCGCTGTCAGCTATTATAAAAACCCACACACATTAGACTTCTCACACAAATTGGTGCGGTTCGTATCTAAATCGAGTCTCAATTACACACAAGCAACAGCCCCCCTTTACCGCTGTTTTCCCACCCCCTTCCCCGGCGGTTGGGTTCTCATTAGCTGAGCGCGGGTTACGCAGAGCATTCGGCAGTGGAGCGTTGGCAACCGCCGTCTATAAACCGAACCACACCCTCTGTATTCCCCACCCCCACCGACTTTTTCACTAGCCCCCTCAGAACTCAACCGACTTTGCATTCGCATGATCATTAAATGCTTAACCAAATGAGTTAAAGCGATATATCTGTGGTTCTGAATGGGGTGTGTGCCATCACTTTGTTGTTACTGCACACTTGAGAAAAATCAAATGATTATTCATTACTTAAGATAATTTTTTTTTAGACAAAAACTGATAACCTTAACACACACTTATATACGAGTTAAAAAAAAGAAAATACTTAATAACGCGCTTTACTAGTGGTTTTAAATGGGTAATTAAAAACCAATGTTGAAATTTAAGTTTGGAATATCTTAATAGGATAAGAACTTTTTCCCAGTGAGTGCATATGTTTCTGTAAGTGCGGGCAACATGTGGTCGTCTGTTTGTCTCCGACTTTTAAGTCGGTCTTGCAGCTAAAGAAAGCATGGAAATTATTTCAGCGATGTGAAATGGGGGCACGAGTTCTGAGCTCTCGAAATGATTGCTCTACCCTCAATGGGGTTAATTTTAGAGCGGGGGTGGGTAGGATCATCCATTGAGTTTTTTTTAATTATCCCCGAGCATGTGTGGGAATAAATGAATACAAAATACTTTTGAAATAACATTTCGACTTCACTTTAAAGTGGAAAATTTTGACTTGCAATCAAAGCGCGAAAGCTATTGTCTTTTATTATTTACTGTTTGTATTTCACAACGCTGCTTTAAAAAGGTAAAAAATAGTATGCAGTATTATAAACCAACTTGAAAAAAAAAAAAAAAAAAATTATAAATTTAAAGTTTTTTTTTTTGAATAATATTTGCGAAATTAGATGTTTATCAGTTTAACCTTTACATTTTTTATTTTCTATAAGTTTCCCTCCTGGTAAAAACAATTATTGCTACTGTTTTCGCAAGAAAAATTTTCCTTTAAAGTTCAAAAAAAAAAATATCTAAGAAAATTTGAAAAAGCATATGCAGTCTTACCAATTAAAATTCCGGGTTCCATGTTCGTAATAATCCTTGGTTCGCCTAATCCTCAAAATGGCGAATTGGTTTGGTGTCGAAAAAGTTAAAATCACAAGGCAAACATAAAACCTATGTTTTTCAAGGTCGTGTCGAATTAAAACATAAAATTTCGTTGAATCACATGGAGCACAATTCGGGTTATTTATTTCGATTTGATTGATCGGTTTCGTGGAATGGCAGCTGATGTCGCCACATTCCTTTGTTTTGACAACTTTCGCACCTTTTTGTTTTGTTTACCGTTTCGTAATAATTCGCGTTAATCGCTAAGAAGCGAAGGTGTGCTACGAAATTCTACAAAAACGAATAAAACTTGCCTAAAATGTTTGCTGACACTAGTTTTGTTTATTTTCCAATCAGACTTTTGTGTTAAATTTCCCACCAAAAAACAAATAACTTTTTCGCATGCGCATGCGCAAAGACGAAAATAAACAAAAGAAAGCGTGGAGAAAGACGGAAAGAGCGGGAGTCACGCAACTACCGTTAGGATTTTTCTCTGCTTTTAATGAGTTTTCTTGTTTGTTTGCCTGCCATTTGTAAGTTTAACAAGCTGCGTTGTTTACCTATTTGATTGTTTTATTTATTTTTTGCCTTTCCTTTATCAATTTCTTATGAGATATCACACAGGTGCGCGCTCCATCTCTCTCTCGCACTGTCCCCCAATGGCTCTCTTTAAAAAACAAACACCGGTTAAAAGCGGAACGTTGGCAATGGCCGGAACAGGCGGCATAAAAAGCGAAAACCAGAAATGGAACGTGTGGCAAGTGGTACAGACAACAGTGTTGTTGTTGCAATCGTGGGTAATTTGTGAGTCAAAGAATCAAGAATGTGTGTATGTGTGTTTGTTCGGAAAAAAGAGTTAAAAGCACCTAAAAACTTATTAAAAACCAAGGAAAATTCTCCGATGTGGTATAATAAATGCAATTCCCTGCACTTGCTGATAAAATTCTTAAGAATTTGTTGCTATTTTTGCACTTTTGTTTAAACAACTTGTGGCACACTAACACACACACGCGTACACCTTGAACTTGCGTCAGCTTTTTATAAGATTTTCTTTATTTTCTGCCCATTTTTGCCACTTTCTTTGCACTTTGCCTTTTTTTGGCTACACAACTTTAAGATCACGCACTTTTTGCTGCTTATTAATGGCTTTTCTTTTATGCTTATTTAGTTACTTCTTTTAAGCTCAGAATTAAATCCACGGCGGTAGAAAAAATCGAAAACTACATGTCGTTTTTCCGGCGCGTTTTAAGTCTTTGCACTCCCAAGTCCAAAAGCGATCTGAAACGATCGAAAAATTATATGGAGATTCAGGTCTCTCTATTTCATTTTCCTCGCTCTCTTCGATGATCTTATTGGAACGGGTTGCAGCCCAACTTGGAGAGATAGAGAGGGAGAGCGCTAAGCGCGCCTTTAACACGTTTCAATTTCAACCGTAGCGCTCAGAAACACAGAGTAAGAGAGAGAGAGAGAGGAAGATGGGCCTATTGGAATTCAATTGAAATCGAATCGGAATTAATTCAAGGGCTGCTCACAGTGGGTTAAAGTAACCGATTATTGGCAATAAACCTAATTTCTAAAATAAAATGCAAATGCAAGCCATATTTGATTTTATCAGTCATTTTTAAAAATGTACTGATACGGCATTTATGGAATTCACTGATATGGCAAGTATTTTTAAAAGCAATTATGTATGTTATTATTTGGTAATCAAAACTTCACGCACACTTTTGGTCCTGGGGGACATAAGTTTACTTTTTTATTTTTGTTGGACATGCCACACAAGGACGGACCTTGTTTTTGTATTGGAAAAATTGTTTTTAAAGATCTCAAAAGAGCGGGTATCGGGTGCTCCATTCTATGTCAAATCAGGTGTGGTCATACGTTAATCAAGATGTGTAGACAAGGCTATAAGTTTGGTAGACAAACAAGTCTATTTTTTTATTCCATAACTTGTTAGTTCAACTCGGCAAAGTGATTTGAACATGCATTTTCCCAAAAAGAAATATTTTCATCTTAACTCGAAAGGATTTTGATGAATCAATCTAAAAACTTGTAGGACAATTTACATAACTAATATAGCAACCAAAGAGTAGACTTAAGAATTTAATTTATATGTTTTTTAAGTTTAAACAAATGAAGAACAATAAATACAAAGAAAGTCATTTTGGTCAAAGAAGTTTACAGCAAGAAACTAATTTGAATTACTAGGGAGAAATCAATGAGTATCAAATATAGATGAAGTTTTTATTACATGTAGATAGATAAGTTGTCTTTCCATGTCATCATCAAAAGCACTAGCTGCATATTTTAATTATTGGATGAACACAAAGCAGGCGCAGTCAGAGCCTTCTCTGAGAATTTCCCTGTCAGTCCCTGTCATCCGGCAAACATTTTCGGCTAGAGCTCTATTTAAAATCAAGCCCCAAAAATAACATTTTTCGGCAAAAAAAAAGGAAACAGCCGCCCAAATCCAAATACCGAGAAAATGTCCCTAAATCGCGGAGGTAAGATGTTCCTGCGGACCATTCCGCCCCAGATTTTGCGGCGTGGCAAGGCGGATTACGGCAAAACGGTGTGCAACCTGAAGGTCAACAAGGAGACCAAGGTGTTAGTGCAGGGATTCACCGGAAAACAGGCCACTTTCCACTCCGAGGAGTCTATGAAGTACGGGACCAACATCGTGGGCGGTGTCAATCCCAAAAAGGGCGGTACGGAGCATTTGAAGAAACCCGTTTTTAAGTCCGTGGCCGAAGCTGTGGAAAAGGTGAAACCGGATGCCACGGTGATCTTTATACCGCCACCCTCCGCCGCCGAGGGCATTTGCTCGGCCATCGAGAATGAGATTGGTTTGATTGTGGCCATCACCGAGGGTATTCCGCAGTCGGATATGGTCAGGATTTCGCAGATGTTGAGGTGCCAGGAGAAGTCCCGCCTGCTGGGACCCAACTGCCCGGGCATTATATCACCTGACCAGTGCAAGATCGGCATAATGCCGGGCGATATCCATAAAAGGGGAGTCGTGGGCATTGTCTCGCGGTCGGGAACTTTGACCTACGAGTCCGTGCAGCAGACTACCCAAGTGGGCTTGGGTCAGGCTCTTTGTATTGGCCTTGGCGGAGACCCCTTCAACGGAACCAGCTTTATAGACGCCCTCAAGGTCTTTCTGCCCGACAAAGAGATCAAGGGCATCATCATGATCGGGGAGATTGGAGGAACCGCCGAGGAGGAGGCAGCCGAATACCTCAAGGAGCACAATACAGGATGCGAGGCCAAGCCCATCGTTGGCTTCATCGCCGGTCAGACTGCTCCGCCTGGTCGTCGAATGGGTCACGCCGGCGCCATCATTTCGGGCGGCAAGGGGGCGGCCAAGGACAAGGTCGCCGCCCTCGAGAAAGTGGGCGTTCGCATGACGGCCAATCCCTGTCACCTGGGCAGCACGCTCCTCGAGGAGATGATCCGCCTGAAGTTGGTGCCCAAGCCGGAGAAGAAGGCCCAGGCTGGCAAGAAATAGGTTGTGAGGAAAAATGTTTTGTTCTCCAATAAAAGAACCAAGTGATCTTTGATTTTCATCTTTTAGGGATTGGTGGTAAAGACAGCAAATTAGGCATCACCAAACGAGTTCTCTAAACATTGACTTCGTTGAACAGCTATCTACATATATGTAAATTTTATAATAGTAGTTATTTTGAAATTATAAAAACCCATTAGATTATTTAGTTATATATATGATGTGTTTTACACATATTTTTTTGATGATATCGTAGCTTTGAATATACCGTAAATGTTTATATATCATGGGCGTTTTATATGATCTTATCGAATCGACGTCATTGTGCTATGGTTGGTAAAATAAATAAGTATATTTTTTTATCCAAGTATATGAACCACTGTTGTATGGCCTTTCAAATTGCGATTTTAATTGTTGTACACAATGTTAAGAAGCAATTAATGCGAATTTTTCAAGGGAAGTTGGCAATTTTGATTTAGTAATTAAGTATTTATTATTTTTCAATCATTTTACCCCTACCTAAATTTCCACCCATGCCTATTTCTTTTTTTGTATGCAAAAGTGTTTACTGCAGTGGCGTTTTATCATGAGTCTGATATCAACAAAAATTTTACTTTTTAAAGTCCATAACAAACATAAGATAAGCGATAAATAATTTGTCCACGGCCAAGACAAAAACCAGACTTACCCATTGTCTTCACGCGGAATTCTTCGTAGTCCATGAGCGGAGGAGTTTCAGCTCCTCGGACGGTGTCCATAAAGTCCTCTTCGCTATAAACGGAATCGTAATCGCTGGGATCATGCATTTTGATTTTTAATTTGATTAAATCACTGAACTACACTCAAAACAGTTGCATACTCTTGGGCAGCAAGGAGTATTCACTTGTTGTTTAATTTCTTGAAAATCTACTTCAAGGAACTGTAGGCTAGAGGTCGGAGGAAATGCAATTATTAGAATTGCTAACCCCGGAAACACTTGATGGGGATTTTACGGCACCCAGAGCCACCGATAATGGAGGATTGAGAACCGACAGACCGACAACCGCATGCGCTTCCAATTTAAACACGACTAAGGTGAGCCGAGGGTTTTGCCGCCGTTCTGCGTTCTCAGCTAATCAAGAGCAAATACTACGAAGGCTATCAAAAATAACAAACAAATCTACACGCTGATTAGAATATCAAGTAGTATAACAAGCAGGAACTCTTTGATCGAGCCAATAGACTACAGGATACCCCGCACTTATACTATTTAAATTTAAGAACACAAGAAAATAAAACACTGATCTGTAAAACAAGAAGTAAATCTTCGGTTAGGAATTAACTTTTTAAATGTATATCTTTTTTTCTAAGCCAAATAAGCTTAATGGTAACATCTTTCTGGCAAATGCTATTACAAGCTAATTTCCATTTAAGCGAAGCTAAAAGAATTTAAGAATTGTAGCATCTAACATGTTTATTGAAATCTGTTTTTAAATAAAATATTCTAAAGTAAAAACACCAGATACTGACAATAATTTTTTCTATTTATTTTATAAACAGTTGAACTAGCATCAAAATAAGTTCGAATTATAGAGACTTGATTTTATTATTTCTACTGCCAATAAAACTAGTTTGTCTTAAATTAATTTCAAGTTAGGGAAGTTCGAGCTATGGAAGTTCAACTGCATATATAAATGATATAGGATTAGAGGAAGTAAATAAAAAACAAAATTGCTCCTTATGCCTGTTATACCCATGTTTTCTCCAAGAACACCGGGTATGAAAACATACGCTTTTATTTGCACCGAGAGCGCGTGCTATCTCCGCTCTCACTCTCCCTCAGCGAAAGTAATTAGGGAGAAGTTCTTGATGGGTGCGAGTGCAAGCGAGACACAAGCATATATCTTATCGCCCGTTTAGAATTTGGACTGAGATAGCTTACGACTGTCGTCCGCCTGGAATTCCTTCAATTAATTAATGCATTAGAGTGATAGCCGTACATTAAATTTGTTAGGGTTAGAGTTGTAAATGAAAACTGAAGAGAAGAACTTTGAAAAGTTCCATTCCTTAAAATAGTATGATAACGTTATTAATAAACTGAACGACAACAATCATTATGAGCAAGTAATCAGTAATTGGTAATAAACTAAATTGTTGATTACGGAATGGAAAATAATTACATCCCAACAGTAATAATAAACAATTTTCCGTTGAATAAAACAACAATAATACTTTGTTTTTAAAACAGCACACCAAAGAAATAGCATCATTGGAATGTTAAAAATTTTATTTAAATTTCTTTTCGCCTCTTTCTGTATGGTTTTTCTGCAATTCTAATTATAATGCATTTACACGTAGACTCGTATTGGTTGTAGTGTGGTTTTCTTCATAAAACTCGAATTCGTTCATCTGCAGTTAATTCAAACGATTAATGTTGTTTTGGAATTGCATATAGTTTTTTTTGTTTGATTTTTGAAGAGCAATTTGTCTCTTGTTGCTGGAGTATTTTGTTTGCTACGTTTTTTTACGGTAACTGATATGTTTCGTTTACTCGTTTTATTTAAATATATTTCAACTATTTCTTGTGTATTTCTTACTGGTGGTTTTGTTAGTTCGTAATTTGTCTAGCAACTTAAATTTAAATTTTAAATTAATTTCAAACTTAATCAAATTTTAAATCAAATTTTACAAAGCTTGATTATTTGTTTTCTATAAAAATGTGTTGTTCAATATTGTGAAATTGTTTCAGCGTTTTAAGAGTTCAATGGGTCAGTTTTGGTTTAAAACCCTGAAACAAGTGACAATTTACAAAAATGGAATTCAAAAACGAATAACATAATTAAATTTAAAAGAAAACCAATGAAGTATCATTTATAAATAACCTTTGGTGTGTTTTGTCATAAATATATTTATATATAATTTTCTTAACGTTATTTAATTTCAACTTTCTTTTCGTCTTCATATTTGATATGTTTGTTTGTTTGTTAATTGATATGTTGCATATATTTTGTATTTCATAGATTCTTGTGTGTTTGTAACTTTTGCAGTTTTGTTTCTTCTTTAGCAAGAGATCTGCTGATATGTATGCGATATAAGTTCAGTGGCTTATAATTAAAAGATGTCTATGTTTTGTATATAGCATTTGTATATTAAAGTTTAAAAAAATATCCACAAGGAAAAAACGTTTTTTTTTTGGATTTTTAAACTTTTTGTAGATATTTAAAATGTACAGGCGAATGTGTTTTGATGGAACGAAAAAACAAATTATCACTTTGTTGTTTTTATTTTTCGTGTTCGGTTTATCCATTTCATTTGCATCGATTATGGAATTCGTAGTTTGTCTCCTTTATTTACATGGGGCATTTCCTCACATCCTTTCTTTATCAAATACATATATATATATATATATAGTTCAATGGATCAGTTTCTGTTCATTCATTTAATATTACTCTTGACTTGTTGTTTGTTCGAATAAATATTTATTCATAAATATATTTTAAATAGACGACTATATAATAAAAATGTTTTTTCTTTCTTTATATTCAAATAAATAATTATAGTTTACTTTTGCTGTAGTTGTTGTATGATCTATCAGCT
Organism: Drosophila fuyamai; assembly: GCA_018153365.1. Lineage (NCBI taxonomy): Eukaryota > Metazoa > Arthropoda > Insecta > Diptera > Drosophilidae > Drosophila > Drosophila fuyamai. Next base: position 3,357,626 of record JAECXW010000116.1, on the reverse strand, counting down.
AATTCAAGGTACTTATAACTCCATTAAATTTTCGGTTTAATCTAAAGAAATTTCCTTTAACATTGTGTTTTTAACTTCTCCTCCAATTTCTATTCGTTTTAGTTACTTGTCACACTATCTGGTCAACAATTCCGTGCTCCGTTTAAAGAATGTTTGAATTAGAGAATTCTTAGACTAGGTAGTAAGGCGTTTTTTGTTTTGAGGGCCAATTTCTGATGTTGCCTAGTTAATATTCCAAATTGTTTGGGTCAGTTTTTGTTCTTCGGCAACTAAAACTGGCCCTCAAAACGTGAGAATCTCATTTTGGTTACAATTTGCTTTTGTGTGTTTTTTTCGTCTAAGAAATATATATTTTGAAAATTGAGTAAAGTTGTGTGTATTATATTGAAATTAAGGTTAGGCTTTATAATTATTTGTTTTGAATATGTAACTTGAGATCTCTCATTGATATTTTTTTAGACACTCAAAACGTTCCGTGAATTATGCAACTCAAAACCAATTCTTTTACTGCTGCACAGTAGCTCGACATACATATTTTAGATAATATAACGTGTGCCTAGTTTATTAATTATTTTCTTTGTTGTGTTGTAACATTGAAGTTTTTCTTCTACTAGAAACAACAATAGCTGCAGGGCTTTCGCTACATTTACTGACTAGAACTAAACAAATATTCCATATTTTTATAGTATATAATTAATAGACGGTTATCGAAAGAAGATAAGTGTACTGGGTAAGTACGTAAGAAAATGGTTGGAAGGTTCTTTACTGATAGCCTCGGTTTCCGATTTGCATACATTGTTTCTGTAGGGACTTTAGTTTTGAATACCATAAGTGACGGATCTAAGAAGCCTTGAAACACTTTACATATACATCAATAAAAATGTTCAATATCTGTATACATATATATGTTTCAGAAAAAGGTTCGTTATATAAACATTGATATATTTTCTTTTTTTATTTTTCGTTTTATATTTTTCTTTCCTTTTTTGTATTTTGCCAAACGATCCTGCTTCCAAATCTTATTTTTATACTTCTAATGAAGTTTTTTCTGCAATGTTCTGAAATTTGCGCATAGATTTTCTCAAAAAAATATATAGATCGCGATAGAAACGCAACACATAAAGAAAGTCTAAGAAAGAGCGCAGAAAGTTGGGAGAAAGCTTGAGATTTATTTTTCATTAGATAGCATCCGATTTGGTTTCGAAATTTTGGTTGTTCTAGCATATGTATTTTCTCTTCGCGCCTTTATTTTTTTGTAGCTTTTTCGTGGTCTTTTGCAATTTTTTTTAGTTTTTGGTTTGCTTGATTTTTGTTTTTCTATAAAAGTGTTTGAAAAAGAAAATAAATCAACAAAAAAATTGGTTAAGAAGGCTTTGGAAAGCAAAATTATACTCAAAAATAGAGTTTGAGAAAATATCTTTTGGCTGAAATGGACTAGGGTGTGGTTGTGTGTTTTTTTTTGTCAGTGGACGATGAGTGTAGGTTCGTGTGTATCTGTGTAATTCGCATTTAATAATTGTAATTATCGTAGGGCGTGCCCAAATACGAATAGAAATTAGGATTGATGGGCTGTGCGTGTGCGTAATAAAATCCAGAAGCCGGATCTGGCGCTACTCAGTCGAGGAAGCCGGTGTTGACCAGCTTCTCCAAGAAGAACTTCACATCGCCCAGCTCCGAATCCTTGATGCCCAGCGACTTCAACATGCCAAGATCCCCGTTCTCCACCGCCATAAAAACCGAGCGCAAGTGTTCCAAGTCCGATCTGAAAAATGAGATGCAAAACCAAATTGGATTAGTAGAGTTAACTTGCAGCTTGTCTGTAATTAATGGCAAAACTTAAATAAAGTTTTCCCGGCAAACGACTTAAGCCACGGAAATGAAGGGGATGTGTATGAAATGGTATTTAACTCGCAATAGTTCTTGGGGTTAAAAGGTAAAATGCGCTACCGTGGTATTCTATTCATACCTTTAGTTTACCTTCAAACATATTTTAACAAGCTGTTGTGATAAAAATAAACATCAACCACATAAATTATATATTGTTTATATCCTTGTTGTCTTAGCAAATATTTATTTCATTAAATAATGCCTTAAAAAATTCCATCTGTTCATTAATTATATAATACATGACTAAGTTTTTGGCAGCTCATTTTTTATAGTTAAATATATAATGTAAAATATGTATATTTTCTTTCAGGATCTATAAGAAAATATAATAGAAAAACTATCTGAAAATTCTATGAATTCATTTCTGCGCAAATACCTATTAACTTTTAGTTCAATTTTATAACTTTGAGCACACAGTCAACTTAAATAATGAGAAAAAGCTCCTCAAACGCACTTGCAAACAGGAACACACACAGGGACATGTTTTAGCTTTGCTGCGGTGGGGTCTCAAATTATATCCTTTGCTTAATTAATCCCTGCAGGTAACGTGTTGCTGTTGCCGCTCCAGCAATTGTTGGTTTTTCTTATTGCTTTTGTGGCTGCTATCCTGGGGTGTCCTTTGACCCCAACCGCCCTACTTTGCTCTTTTCTATACCCACATGTTTTGCCGCTTGTTGCGGCTGGAAAAACTTCATTATCATCAACATAATTAGTAAGGTGGGGAGAAAACCCTGAGGCCGATACACGGAAAGTGAGGGCTGGAACAGTAAAATAAATCTCCCCTTCAATATACTTAAAAAAATATATCAAATTGGACAAACTTTTCGAAATTAAATTTATATTTCAAAATATGAGAGATAGAAAGTCTCTGTTATAATAATAGGACCATAGACATTCTTGAATTTAATAAAGATTTAGTGAACAAAATGTACTAAATACAATAGTGATCTGTAAATCTCTGGTTTTTCACATCACTTGAAATGTACTTTAAACTTTAACATCATTTGTTTTAGAAAGTTTTATTTATTTTAAGATTAAGCATATTATATCAAATTTTCAATTAAAATTAAATTTTAAAACTTGGCAAAATACATTTTAAATAGTTTTTATAATTATTACAAGATAGAAAATATTAAAATTGATAAAAATAGTCCATCAAAGCATTTTTAGTGAACATGTCTCTAAGGTAAAACGTCTTTGATATTTATTTTGAGTGCAAGAGTGCAAAATACACATTAATAATATTTGTGCGTGTCTTGTGGCTCGAGTAGATCCATTCAATTTCACCCGCCCTTTCCTCCTTCGACTCTGAGATAGAGACTTGAGCTGGGTGGAGTGACATTATGACACTTGGGCGATTAATTGCCTTGATGAAATTGTGTAAATTTCCAGCTTAGCCAGACAAACGAAGCCCTCTTAAATTACACCCAGCCCCTATTGCTTCGTCCCTTTCTGTGTCTTGCTAATTTATCAACGTGTGCGTGAAGGCAAATGTTTTCATGTCCTTTTGTCTGGCCCATAGGTCGAAATCCTGTGTCTGCAAGGCCCACAGTTTTATGATTATTATTATTCTTGCCACTCCAACTCACCTTGGGGCCCCATTTTTGTGGTTAGTTTTTGTTGTGCTAATTTAATGAAAATTTTTCTTTCATGTTCTGTGCCTCTCGCACTTCTCTGTGTTTATATTTGGGCATCTCCCTCGTTTGTGTTCACTTCGCTTGTTGTTGTTTTTGTTAATTAAAATTGTTCTTTGTTTATCTTGGAAATTGTGGCATGACGCATGACGCAGGGAGGCGAATGCCTGAAGTATAATGTAATTAAGACAGCTGGAAACACATGTTTGTGCCTAACAAAGCGTAATCGACAGGGTTAAAGGCGTAAAAACTTTGATTTAAAAAGGCTTAATTTACGTTCCTGATAATTTACTACCAAACTATAAATTAAAAACATTTTTTAATGCAGAAACCCTTGTTTCACACACCATTTTCCCCAAATTATGACAGCTTTATAGAAAAATGCAAATCTCCATTTTTGCCTTCCATTAAATCAGTGTATAAACTCATGTCCCAAAAGTCTTCTCTGGTTTTCCCCCATTTCATAATTGAATTCATTAAGCATGGGCAAATATTTTATTTGCTTAGGACAAGTCAAGCAAATATTATGAAAAACACACAAGCCGTAAAGAAGCTCTCCATAAAATAAAACCGAAAAAAAAACAAGAACCATGATAAATACGACTAGATATTTTAAAATTTCATGACACTTCGTGTACATGCTGCTTGTGTGCATGCCTTTAACCGGACAAATTTTATTATTCCAGCAGCCACAAAAATAGCAAAGAAAAGGGACTCGAACCACGCACACTACCAAATGCAGAGATAATTCATGGGACAAGGACAAGGACAAAGGCTGGCCTCTGGACTTCCACAACATAGTTCCATCCGAATAAAAGGATTCCCCCACAAAGCAAAAATAGCCGGGAGCTATGCCAAAGTTTCTTAAAGCGCTTTCATTATTTATATAACACAGAGGAGCTTAGAACCTGGCTAAAATTATTTTTCATGCTCGAAAAGCAGCTGACAAAAGGGGGAAATAATTTTGCTTTGGGCTTCTGTGGCAGCCATACAATCAACTGAAGCACACAAATTGCACCCAAGAGCACTTCACTCGGAGAAAAATGAAATGAATATAGAACAATAGTTTGGGTTTTTTGGCTATTAAAAGTATTTTTCAATTCAATCATTTTGAATAGGATTAATATGCAGTACTAGGTTCTTACTTTTTTTGAGTTATATTTATTGAAATCTAAAACAATATTTATTATATTCCATAGCCCGAATTGTTTTTGGACCCCCCAACAATTTATGGATGTATTATTTTGGTTTTTCATCATCTCTATATTTTATTTAAAAATTAAAATTAATATTGTTTATTAATTTAATTCACTTCAAGGTTCACTTAAAACAATTAATGTAAAGTTAAGCCCTACATGTTATAAACCCAATAATTTAATAAAATGGTTTTTGGACGGAATTCTCGTGTTTGTTCCTCAGTTGTTTCAGTGTAGAAACTCCCGAAAGTGAGCTGCAGTGGAAGTGGATAGTTTAGGAGTACTCACCTCATTAGATGAAGGGCAGCGCCAAAGTCCTCAATCGTTTGCGACTCACTCAAAGCAATGGCGACCTTATCCACACCGCCCAGAGGTGAAAGGGCATCACGTGCCTTGCTGCCGAAAAGTTTTTCCAGGTAATTGGGTCCGTGCGAGGCGATCAGGCTCTGAAGGAAGGATGCAGTCTCCTCGACCGGCGGCCTTTTGGCTGCAATTAATAAAGCAAACATCATTTTTATCGGTTTCAATTAAATTACGTTGTCGGGTAAGGGGGCAATCCCCCGCTACAGTAATTAATAAACTTCGGCATGCCTTCATTACTATCAGCTTAATGCATTTGCATTCATAATTTATTCACATTTAAATTGTTTTTGTTCATTAAGGCGACAAACCATTCGGAATCAATATTCCATTGTTAATTAATAAATGAGAAAAACATTTTTACTTACAAGTCATTAAAATTGAATTGTACTTGCCAACATATTTATTAAGGTTAATTCAATTTTTTGTACGGACTGACAATTTCCTAGCCATTAATATTAATAGTGAACTTTCTGCCCACATTCCCCATTTCACATTCAACTTTAAACGCACGCGTGCATATGAAAATAGTCTTTCCTTTGGAATGAATTATTTAAGGGGTGTAAAGCTGGAGCGTCCGGCGAGATTTGATATTTTCGGACAATACTCTTTAAATATTAAAGGGCAATAAAAAATATCATTTACGTAAAAGGATACAAAGAAGTTTTCCACTGTTTTTCTGCAGCTTGGACTTGCTTGTTTAACTTTATTTTGCTTTGTTTTAAAGCTAGATAGATAGATTTGCACAATTTTCCCGTTTTAATTAAACAGAGGTTTTGTTGTTTTACTCACACAATGTAAAACAACAAAATCTGGAAATTTAAAATATTCTGAATGAGTTAGGGAAATGTTTATTTAAAAATTGTGGTATGAAAAACAACTGTATAAAACAGATAGTGATAGTGTGTTGTTTGGTAAGTATTAAATTAACTTCAATGCCATTTATATTTTAAATTATATGAATAAAAGATTGTATTAAAATCATTTCTATTTTACGTAGAACTGGAGGTTTTATTTAGCATTTGCCGAATAAAACCCCCTTCTACAGTTTTTTCACTTCGAGGCACTTGCTCAGCATAAAGGAATATATATTTTTCATTTCGTTTTCATGCTCCTGTTGAATAGGTTTCTCCCCATTTATTCACATTTCTTCCCTTCGCCATTTTCTTTTGTGTTTATATTTGTGTTTTCTTTGGCTCCGACAAACATTTGTGGGTCAGTCAGTAAGTCAGTCATTGAGTCAGTCAGGTATTCAGTCAACCAGTCCGTCGAGTCAGTCATGCACAAAGGGCAGACTTTACGGCGCTTGGCGTCGCTTTTTTAACCCACTGACTGCACTTGTTAACCCATGGGTGCACCATCCTGCCCTCAGTACTCACTCACATATGCTGGCATTTTTAATGGCTGCAAGGACACGTATCTAGATGGGTCCTATTCCCGATGTGTGTGTGTGTTGATACAGTTACTGGCTGTATTTGTTATGCAAATGGCGACGTTTGCAAACCATTTTCCCCTTCCTTTTTTGCACTTTTAATACCCTCTAGTTATGGGGTGACTGTGCGTTTTTTTGTTTTATTGTCATTAAGATAAATGTGCACAATTAGCTTTACTCGTGGTCTCTGGTGGAAATTACCTCCTTCCAAACTGTTCTATTAATTAAACTTAAAAAGGACCTTTAAGATGTGGGGTATTTTTTAAAAATAAAACTTTATTTATCGACTTCTATCACAGAATTTTTTCTAAATTCTAAATCTTCTTAAAAGAGTATTTTTCAATTGATTATATTTTTACAATATTTTAAGTCCAGAATAAAGTGAAATTATTTGAATACTGAATTCTCTTTAAAAGTGAACCATGAAGATGCAATGAAGAATATAACAACGACTTTCGTAGTTAATAAATCGAATTTTCATATTTAAAATATATTGTAGCATACATTTATACACCTGTATATGGGCTTTTAAGACCCTTGTGATTTAATACAACTGTTTTACCCAAATTTTTAATTGAATTAAATTTTAAAATTTTAAAATGTGGGGTATTTTCCAATCAAAACAGCTGAAAACCTCTTTTCTTTGCATTTTCCGTTGAGTCGTCTACATGAGCTTCGGCGCCTCTGTGTATTGTGCGCTTCTCCCGGGGGACCGAGGTCGATTGGCGGGGGGTGGGAATGGAATGCCTGGCTGTGGGAGTCGGGATTGTCGCCTGTTGTTTGCCTTTAACTTGTTACATATTCCGGACGATGTATATCAGCAGTTTAGATTAAGTCTACGTGGTAATGCTGCCCCAGTGCGGGTTAACATTTTTTAAAACTTTCTACGCTGCTTTTGGCTGATAAAATGTATGCAAAATTATGCTAATTTCCCAAGGGTATTCGAATGCAGCTTGTTAAAAGTTTTTCGAATACTTTTTATTGCAATTTAACTCGTTTCCCTTTATTTGCGTTCTCTTTTTTCTGCCAGCCAATAACGGTTCAGAGCAAGAGTCTGAGCAACTTTAATAAAATATTTTTCATAATTTGCATACAGGAAAAACATATGATGAAAAGAAGAATACGCTTTTTATGTATGAAAATGTGTGTGGTTATAGTGAAAGTTTCTTTTTATGACATGTTCTTCTTTTTTGTTAAACTTTAAATATTGATTTTTTAATATAATGTTTACCATTTAAGAATCCAATTTTAGTGGAACCAATGGTAATGGCCTATTTATGATGTATTTTTTGGAGAGACCCTAAGCTCTAGTAATTTAACAAGTAATAGCCCAAGCAAAAAACTTGGGATTCAGGTTTCGCTTTGTATTTAAACTGTTGCCTAGCTGCTAAATAAGAACAGCAGACGTTTGAAAGAGGAGAAGGTGGAGATAATAAGGAGAAACTGGGCGAATAATTTATCAAAGACCGCCGAGGTTGAGGCAATAACTTAGGCCAGCGCCAAAGCAACCGACACTTCCTAAATGATTTCATTGTCGGAAAATAGTTTTTTTTTTTGCGAAGCTGAACAAAGGCGGGAAACCAACGAAAATTTATTCTATTGTGCCTGAATAAGATAAAGACAAGGAAAACGGCAAGGTCTTAGAGCAGGAGTGGGCCAAAGTGGAAGAAAGGTGGAGTGTTGGCTAGTAGCTCAACTTTCGGGAAACCGAATTGCTGGCAATTAGCAGCAACAATTTGCTGTTTGGTCTCAAGTTTCGCATTTCCCGTTTTCAGCTAACTCAGCGGGTGGAAATCTTCTACCCTCCACCATAAAGAAAAGTTTTCCGCCCAATTTGTGCGTCCTTTGTTTGTCTATGTGCGTAGATACCGAATTTTATAATTTATCACGCCAAATTTCCCATCCATGACATAATTTGGGTAACTATAATAACTTTTACTGCCATTACTCGTCCTTCTTTTTCTCCTTTTTTATTCACTTTATATGTGTAAAGTTTCCTATATAAAGTTTGCTTTTTATTTTAATTGCTTTTCAATTTTATGCAATTACTTTGGTGATAGCAATCAATTCCCCTTGCCGCGCCAGGCCAAAAACTGAAAGGCAAATTTAATTGATATGAAAAGGCAAAGTGACTAAACCAAATTCAAATAGCCGGATCGTGAATCATGCAAAAAATCTTTTTTATGTTGAAAAATTGTACTTTTTGAATCATCAACAACTAAAGCAAAATTTTAATAACATTCAAACTAATATAAAAGAAAATGTTTTATGTTATTTTTACTTTAAAATATTGTTGTACCATATTATTCATATTTAAACGCCGCGTTATACTCTTAAATAAAAAGAACTTTAATGAGATTTGTGGCCCAACTTCCGCCAGCCATTCTGACGTGGAGCTCATTTCCCTTGCACTTGAAACTTGTTCCAAAAAACCTCAGTTGATGAACAACGAAAATGCAAAGAAAGTTTTTGAGATTTTGTTTGAAAACTTAGCTGCAGCTTGGTCTAATTTGATTAGGTGCCAGTGGGCAGCAAGTGCCACAAAAAAAGCTGGAATGCAACACGGCCAAGATAAAGTTTTCGCCTTGCTTCTGGCTAGAAAATTCATTTCTGGTCATGACTTTCCAACACAATATGTTTCAAGTTTGGCTTGCCTTTTTTTTTCGAAATTATTCTATTAAAGCCAATTTAGGCAAAGTTCCTTTATATGAAATTCACATTTCGCAGCAAAAGTCCCAATGGAGTCTGCTAAACCGAATTATTAATGGAAAAACCTTGTGCATTCAATTAGAAGGCGAGTTGAAACGGCAATCTCGATGCTCCTCTGGATAGTAACATGACTTACCCGCCGTACACAGACGCATGTCCTCGTCGTATCCGTCAGAGCAATCGGGTGCACCATCGCATAAATATTGGATGGAAATGCAATTACCATCGCCGGGACACTTGAAGGGCTCGTATGGATGACAGGCTTCTGCAAATGGAAAATGAAAAACATGTGTGTCATTTTCGGGATTTTTTTAACATCGTTAAAATATTGTATATCAACAGCTTAAAGCTAGGCTGTAAAGCGCAGAAAAATATTTGTGAGCTTAATAAAAAACAATCTACAAATTCTCAGTTTATGTTGACACTGTGTAATCGGATTTGCTTGCCAACAATTTGATTCGTTTATTTATTTATTTCCTTTGTTTATTTTCTGCCACGATTAAAGAGGCTTATTCTAGTTGAACAGAACCCAATTCTATTTGTTTATTTATTTTTCTAAATCGCTCCTCATTAAATTATTGTTTAATTTGTGAAAAACATAGTTTGCAAGCCACAAATTGTTCTCTATCAAATTAAAATTTTATAATTGGATTTTCAATTTCAAATTGTACATTTTCATAAAAAATAGATTTTTAAATTAAATAATTAAACATAAAACCAATCTATCTAAGCCCATAAATTAATTTATTTGTATAATGAGAAGAATTTATTTGTGATTTGCATTAGTAAATCGTTGTAGAGTTTGCCAATTATCATAAAACAACGGCGTAATAGCAGATATACATTTTTGATTTCAATTTAACTTACGCTTATAGAATCTTTCCCTTTTATATACCGTTGTCACTTTTTTTTCAGTTTTGGTTTATGCAAAACTAATTAAAGATAATATTTGGTGTATAACGAAAAGTATTCAATTTAATTTACAAACAAACAATGGCCTAAAACCATATAAAAAACAAGGAAAATAATAAAAATATCACGAAAATGTTTTCTGACAATTAGCAAATTAATTTGCTTTCATGTTGCTTATTGTTTACATTTTCCGTCGCAACAATATCGCTGTTCATAAAAAGGCGTTAAGGAAGCTTTCAGTTTTATGTGGGGGTGTATGAGAAATGAAAATGAGGAATGAAATGAAAAGGATAAGGGTATCATGATGATTCCTGAACCGAGTGAAACACCAACCCCCAAAGGAAAAGAACAAAAAGCGGAGCAAGTTAATTGAATTTATTGTTTCTGCTTGTGCCAAAACTCAACATATTTCATACAATTTAATATTTTTTTGTGAAGCCGAATTTGCAGGCTTATTTGTATATACTGTTTTTCATTATTTTTGTATACATCTTCTTTCTGTCGGAGGCAAATTGGTTTTATAAGGCTCTGCACGTGGGAGTGAATCTTTTTTTTGGAAAACAATTTTTATTTTCCAACGCCATTTTGCACGGCTTAAATCCCTACCGCAAACAAAAACGTTGGCTCTTTGGCTTTTGTTTTATGGCTGCCACAAATAAGTTAAGCATTCAAATATGAAATCTTTTTTGGCTGAGCACAAAGTTAAATTTAATTTTCCGCCAATCGAAATTTTCTTTTCGCCAAACTTCTGTCCTGACACTTGACATATTTTTCTATTAAAGTTTGTCGAAGTTTTCGTTCTTCCGTTATTTTTCTCTCTATTTTCGTTGAAAACTTTTCGAGGAAAACCAGTCAAAACAAAGTCCAAATGATATTTGCAGGTTAAAAGTATGTTGGACTATTTAAGTAGGGGTCGGAGTTTTATTTAAGACTTAATCTTGTTACCTTGGCCACCGTAGAGGTGAAAGTACTGACGGACATTGCACATACGCCACGAGGCACGCGCGAGACAAGTTAATTTCGTGTGATTCATTATGTTTCGGTTAATGTCAAAACAATTGGAATTTATGTGCTCGGCAACACTAATTGACAGGCCGAGGAATCCAATAACTTTCTCCGTACCTCCTGACAAAAGCTTCGAAATCAGTTCACAGCATATAATCCAGTGTGAAAAGTGTTTCGGTTTATTGTGCGTGATGTGCCCAGATTGAAAAGGTCAAATGAGGCAAAGGATTGGTCTGGCCTTTAGCCGGTCTTTCGTATTGGAGTTTTTCCCTTTGGAAGACGGAGAAGCTGGCCTTTACGCTTCCACTTAAAGCTGGCTTTTATGAGGCATAAAAAGGACATCTTTTGTACTTTGTTGTGGCATTGAAAGTGTTTGTTTTCCCCTTTATTTTGCTGTCGATTTTAGTTTAGCCTCGATTTCTTTCTCGTTTTATACGGCAATTGATTACCATTTGAATACTTTATTATTTTTAATGCCTTTCGGGTTTACGATTATACGTGATTGGTTGCATGTGATGGGATCCAAGCTTTTTGTGGAAATGTTTCTTGAATTATTTATTCAATTTGCGAATGAAATGGAATAGGAATTAACTTTTACTTCTTTGTAGAAATAAACCGAGAGTTCATTTTTTTCAGGTATCTATTTTATTATTTGTTTTCCAAAACTTTGCATTTTATGTATAGGGATTTAGGGACCGGATTGTACAATATAAACTATGCTTGGCACTTCTCTTCGTTACGAGGCTTTTTATAAGTACTTTGGTGTGATCTTGCACAGAGGACTTACATTTCAGAGGATTGAAAATATTCGACTCACACGATCTTCCATTGAGTTATATATAAATATAAATTAATATTATTATTTCCAAACTAAAAAATTGTATACTCTTGAACAATACATGTGAACTAATGTATATCACCTATGCTAGCAATATTATATTTACAACCTGGTCAAGCTGCCACATGGGTAGCCGAAAACTTGTTAAACTTTAAATAAAAATATAATTTTTAATTTCAAAAATATCCCCAAAGCTTCATTTTGCGCAAAACGAACCTGATTTTCACATATTTAAAGGACATAAAAGTGTCTCAGTTTCATTGACTCACTCGCCTAAGTAACACCAAATTGACTGTGGCTTGCACAGGCAGATATTAATTTTCAAAAATCAAGGAGGCGGGACAACGCCTGTGTCGTGTGCTGCACACATAATAAATGTTGCATAAATGTCATAAATATGGAGTCAGCACGCAGCGCTCTGCTTTCCCATCGGGGAGTTCAGGCTTTCCTTCTTTAGCCACAACAAAAAAAAAGAAAAATAATAAGCGTATACATGGCAAACCAGAGTTAAATGAAGCGTTAAGCTTTTGGCCACACACAATGTTGTTTCCGCCAGACAATGTCCAAAAGCCAGAAACCAGAAGCTCGTACAGCGTTTTGCTAAGCGCTGCACGTGACACCAGGAAATATTCTTACACTCGGTTTTTGGTGCTGTCCCCTTATGGAATAATCTGAACTCTCCTACACTGTGGCCGTAAAATTGTGTAATAACACTATGCAACAAAATTGGCAGTTGTCCATGCAGAGTTTCTTATGGATGAACTACGACTGGTAAGCTTTCTTTTAAAGGCCCTTAAAGTTTTCTTTAAACTATGGAGACCACTTAATGTGAAATGATTTCTTTAATAAGGCTTTTATTTTATATATGCTGGTAGTTCATATTATACAACCATATAAATTACCATACTTGCAAATAATATAATTATGTTATTATAACAATAAGTCCTTGTTTTGTTTTAAGGAAATTATGATTTAAACTTTAATTTTTTTATTTTATTTAATAGATTTTATTTGAAACACATTTTATTTTTTCATCGAAATCAGCAAAAATTGATCTTATTACACTTTTTTTATAAGCAACAAATCAACTTTTTTTAAAGGCAACAGAAATATTATAAAATGTCGAGACCATAAACAGTAAAGTAACTTAAATTTAAAATTAATGTATTTTATTTATTTTTCTCAACAATTTTTGTACTTTTAATTTGTATAATTGCAGAACATATTTTTGGGTATTTTTGGAAATGACCTTTGGCCTTAATAGAAGTTCAAGGTAAATTTAGTGCAAAGAATGTTTTTTTCTATGTTATTTTTAAGTTAGCTTAAAGCTAGAAAATAGCTAGAAAACCTCTATTTCTCTTTGTTTATTTGAGCTTAAGGCACAAAAACGTTATCCAGTGTAATTGCCAGTTAACAGAATTTTAGTTTTCATGTGTCAATTTGGCAAGCACCAAAAGCACCAGCAGCAGGCGACGTTGTCACGCATGGCGTATGCGCAATGTTACACAATTATTGCTCTCGGCTCGGTTTGTTGTATCAGCTGCTCCACTATAGCTTGTATAGCCCATCCGCCTGCCAATTGCAGTTTACCTGACCCACGGAATTGCCTGGGCGTATCCCAGTTAAGGGGTGGCTTCTCCTTATGGCCGATGGGCAATATCTGTCCAAACAGATGGGTAGTTTGCAAAGAAGGGATGCGGGGTAAGTGCCAGCTTCAGCCTAAGTTTCGGCATGACTTTGAGTCACTGCCAGCCGTCAGCTTATGAACGGCCAAGACACAAAATTGGGGCTAACTGAGAGCGAGGTACAGTTATGGCCAAGAGCTAACTTTAATAAGGGGAGAAAGTTTTGAAGGTTTTCGCTTTTGTTGTGCCTTTAATTTGGAATAGTCTTTCAAGCTAAACCTACTAGGAAAGACTGAGTAGGTTTTGAAAATTTTTTTTTAACAATTTGTTTTATTTTTTGAATGCAGGAGTATAAAATAAATGCAATATAAAATAAATTATAACATTTTAGCCTATATAATCCAAGAATAAATTACTGTCTAAAATGTGTAAACAATTTTTTGGTGAAGTGAAATTTAAAGCGTAATTAACTAACCACCAATTATCAATATAGACACATAAATAAACTGTTATCCCAGATAGCCTAAAAGTGATGTCCTAATGTTTCTCTGCTTAAGATAAATACAGAAATAAATTTTCATATTTCAGAAATATTCTTTAAACACTTATACTTTAATTTATTGCATAATTGTTGTGGAAGTCGCCTTCTTCTTTAAGACAATGCAAAACCGAACCTTCTTGGACCACCCCGACTTTTCTTTAGACACAAACATTTCCTGGCAATAATTTGGCTTTGCATATGCAAACCGCAGAGTGACTAACCAACTATGGCGAACTCCAACCGCACTACAAGACAGAATGTGGGGAAATAAATAAAGGGAACGGCACAAAGTGACGTATACGCAATATCAACTAAATAATTGCACACACCCTTGGCCAACAGCGTAGCTCACTAATGAAAATTACTTTCCTTGGCTGTTGGTTGGTTGGTTGTGTGTTTGGCTTGTCGCTTTGTTGCCGTTTTGTATGAAAACCAGTTTGATTGCAGTGGCAAAAACAATAGTTGCCCAACAACAAAACCAGCAAGAACTAATTGTTTTGCTTATAAATTAGCACATTTGTATGCAGTGCCACGCAAACAGCAAACAGAACTCTGACGTAATTTATTAGTGCCACACTAGGGGCACATTTCCCACCGATTCCGGATCCTCGAGGACATGCATCTCGACGTCGCTTCGATTGCCTTGCCGCAGTTACGGTTACGGCCACGTTTACGCTCCGGGCCAACGCAGTGTGAGATATGGCTCTGGTCGTCTGGCATTATTGTCTGCGAATGTGTTCCGGAACGAACGGCAGCTGAATGAGAAGCAGTTGGGGAAAAGCCGGCGGAATCGGTAAAACAAAGAAATCCCTCAAAACTATAAACGGAAACAAATAAACCAAGTGGTTAAAATATGGAGACAAATCTTGTGTTGCAGAGCAGTTCCTTTTTTCACCTTATTTACTTTGTGAGCATAAGTAATTTTAAAGGAATTAAAGAGCATTAGCAGAATTTTCATTTATTTTAATAAAGATTGCAAGCAATGCAATCTAATATTAAAATGCCCATTAACAACAGCACATAAAATTATAACCCCTGTTGAACAAGCATTTATTCAAAATAATTAAATTCTATAGTTATTTTTGATAAAGTATTAAACCAAAAAATAAAATTTTCAACAAATACTTTTGAAAAATACTGTTTATAATTACTATACCAAATATATATTACAAGTTTAATTTGTATAGTATTCCTTTACTTAGAAACTATATTGGCTCTGCAACAAACATAGATATGCAATCTCCAAAATAATTAAATATTCCATCGGCTCCTCATTAAACTTAAGGCTTATTTGCTTTGCAAATTGGCAGTGCAACTTAAAAATTCATTAGCAATATTTTGAAACATTAATCAGCTATGTCCATTAGTATGGTAAAGTAATTGTACAAAGCCAACACAAATATATGTGCATATCCGAAATGTAACTGGAATCACGACAAATATCACAGCGAAGGTGACTTTTATGGAGCAGGGGATGAAGCTTAATTAATTGCCAGATAAGGAAGATGCCAGGACACAATGCAAATTCCATTAAGTTTTTTATCAACACACAGATGGCATTGTTCACACACTCTGACGTTCATGATTACACACTTTAAGACATGAATTATTCACATGATTTGTGTTTTGTGCTTTTGCGATTGGCCTGTCCTCTCCTAATTTTAATTTTAAATGAGTGTCGTAAATGTCAGTTACTATTTTTAACTGTTTCAACTAAGGTCAGATAAAATATCAAGGTTGCATTTAAACCGTTTTCTAGCCAATAGCCCATAAATAAAATATAAATATCGAAGGCTACCTAATATTGGACTATAAACCACCATTTAAAAAGTAAAATTGTTCAGGTGAACACATCGATAAGTTAGATATCAATCTGCGAACTAATTCTACACAGCCGTGCGAAAGTTTCACCATTTGTTTCTCAATATAAATCTACTCACAACCGAAAAATCAGAATCGTTTGAAACAACACTATAAAAAAAACCCCTGTGGAGTTTATGACTCTCCAAACTCTGCCCTTAACTTTTCACTATTATTGGCCAATAAAGCATAAAATACGTCAAATGAAAGCATGCAAAAACCAATGCGCTTTCCATAACGGAAGTGCCTTTGTTAAAGTGTGGAAAACGCTCACAGGGAAAAATCCATGTGCGCAAAGAAAATTTGCAATCGTAAAAGCACGGTTTTTTGTCGTTGTTTTTTTTTTTGTATAGTTGGGGGTGCGGAAAACTAATGCAATTCGTTCCGTTCAAAGGGCTTAGGCGTGTCCGGGTGGAATTTGATTTTTTTACGCAAATTTGTTGACGGGAAATTAAGCGGAAATGGGAGCACATCGTTAAGGTGCAAGGGCCCTTTCTTAACAGGCGGAAATTTAATGGCCAACCTGTCACAAATAGCTTGTTGGGGGAACGCAAACGCAGGTCCTGAATGTGATTTTAATTTGCGTAACTAGGTGGAACTTGATTAAGTGCGTTGGGAATTAAATTTCATGGATAACTAATGTTAATCAGTAAGGACTATTTCCGCTTGAGCAAACTAATAAATAGGAAAATAGAGAAATGACTTTACTTTTTAATGAGAATTGAATTAGAAGTTATTTATGTTATATCTGAACTTTATTTAGTTCATTTAAATGATTGAATACATTTATAAAACTTTTTAAACTTATGTTGACTATCACCTTAAGAATGTTTAGTTACTTTACCATACATTTACATTTACATTAAATATCACCTAATATCATTGATATCACTAAAAATAATCTGGACAAATTCATTCTGATTATCTCCTTATTATCTCAAGGAATTGTAAGCTAAGCGCCAGAGGTAAAAACATATAAACTTTTTACATCAATTACGAATGCAATTTATAAATCCTGCTAAATTAATTTCAACTAAAATTTGTACTTTTCTATAACAGCTAAGCCAAAAACTCAACAGAATAACCAACTGTCATCAACAGTTTTGTGTAGCAATAAAATTTGACAGAGCCACGTCATTAAACTAAAATAAGCTTACACGAGTTACTGTCTGTCCCGGGAGTCCCCTTGTCCTCGAATGGCACCGCCACTCGACTAAAAATATATTCACAAAATGGCTGAAATGCCTGAAATATCTGAAATGGCTGGGACAGTCTGTGGCTGCACTTCACGCAATCAAACTGAATGCCAGGCCAACAATTGTCATTTGGCTGGCGTGTGGAGAACCGCGAACCCGCCAACCCCAAATGAGTTCTTCACATAGATACAAATATATATCTGCCAGATACATTCGCCACCAGTCAAAGTTCGCATTAGAAGCATGGCACCCAACGAGCCAGAATGGAAATAATTTCGTGCAAACAAATGCCAAGCGAATGGAATCCAACAAAGCGTAGGACGAACTCGGAATTTAAAAGCGAAAAAAATGACAAACGAAAACAACATAAAAGCGCCACTGACACTATTACCACAATGGAACGAAAACATTTCACATGATCCTAATCGCTATTTGGTTGTTTGTTTGTTTGTCTGTTTGTTTGCACCGCGCACTACGAAAAACTGTCACGATATGTTCACTGTTGTTAAAGTTATATATCTTTTATTGCATATTTTTTATACCAAGGATTTTGCAAGTTTTTTTTTTAAAGTAGGATCAACTCAAATCAAACTAAAATGAAAATAGCCATTTAAGGTTATGGTTTTCTTTATATCTTTTTTATCATTATATTATTTCAAAGATTTCTACTGGTTTTCAAAAATCCGATTTATAAATCTTATTAAACTATAAACAAGCATGAGACTAGGATTATTCAGTTTAATATTAATATATTTTATTATATTCTGTACCAAATGTTAGTTTGTAAATGAACATTATTCCACAATTTCCAAAATTGAACACAATCTTTATTTAAATTTAAAATGCTTTAAACCCCTTGCAACATAGTCCTTTAAATTCTATAATTAAATTGATATTACAAAACTGCCCACAACAGCTCACTTCCTGATCATTTAACACTACAATTAAATTGTTTGTGGTGCCATCAAATTCCTGGCTAACAACTACGTGCAAGTGTCGTGCCGCAGGCAATTATCAAATGTCACAGTGAGCCACAAAAGTCAACTGCAGCAATAAATACGGGTGTCGGTGTAACTCTATCTTAATCTGAGGATTGTAACGATATCCTACAGTTGTCGGTGGACAGAGCAGAGCCTTGACCCAAATGTGCGAGTGGCCATTGCCAATGTCAATGGCAATGGCTGCGAAACCGTCAACGGGAAGTCATTAAATTGATGGAATTTCCGGTTCCGTCTTTGGCCTTCATTCCCTCCCGTTCTCTTTGTGAGATGGTGTGGAAATAAACCGAGAATTATTAATGTTTATGCACTCACGTGTTAATGACACTGACAATTCTCAGCTTTTTGCTTTCTTTGGCTGAAACGGAAATTGAATTACTGGGTTTGCACTTCGGATATAAAAGAAGAATTATTGGGGATTGGCTCTTGGCTTCTGTGAGCTGTAAAATTGATTGCCCACTTAATTGTCATTTGATTTTATGACCACGCGGATTGTGTGGGTCAGTCGAGGTTAGCCGAAACGCTTGATTTGGGCTTCCCCATTCGTGCCACTGAAACCTTGACCCACTAAAGGGTCTCATAAATAGGCATGACACCGAAGACAAAAGCATTTTGCCTTACAAAAAATTTGAATAAAACTGTTCGCTTAAAAATGCAAATGCCAAGCTTTAAATAGGTCCAAGGTCCTGCTGCCTTGCCTCGTCTTGGCTGACACATTTTCGCCTTCTCTCTTGTTAATTGCAACCGAGGACCTTGCACTTCATGTTGGTACCCACACGATGCTCAGGAAAAACGCTGAAATAATTACCACTCGAGCTGCTGCTGGCCAAGAAATATGACAATTACGCAGGACATGGCGTCCCCAGTGGCAGTCAGTCGCGCGTTTAAGCTAAGAATTAACCCTCCTTCTGGTTGCACTTACCCGCCTTCACTTCCATTTAATCCGCATTATTCCACCCCACAGTGCGAGTCGAACAACTAAATGGTTTCAGTAAATTTAACCGCTTAACTTTTCACCGCAACTACAACTAATTTCAGTAGGGGTTATAAGGCTTTAAAATGTTAGATTTCATGCCACCCCAAAACTTTAAATTTAAGGAAAACCAACATAAGTGGGTCAACGTGTATGTTACCAAAGCCGAAAATTGTAACTTTCTTCATGTTTTAATACTTATAAATTTAAAGAAACTTATTTGGACCTGTTTTATATTATTTTATGACCACCTTTTTCATTAAATATCTTAGTTACTCTTTACAAAAAGCTTTTTTATTTACGACCTTATGTTAAAAGCTTATTCTATTCTGGTAAGTGTTAAAGTTTCTTTCGTATTTTTAGCTCTTAAAAGAACAAAGCGTGAGTACTTTCCATTCTTGTATTTCTTGAGCTGTAATTTAATGACTCTTTTCCGCGTACAAATCAGTGTGTTACTGATGGCACGCCCCAGGAGCTTTCAAGGACCATTATTGCCTTTTCCACACTCAATCAAATCAATCTTTGCTGAGCATACCTTTCCCCCACTTTCTTATCGAAATGTCAAGACATTAGCGTACAGGCCACCAAATTAATGGGCCCTAATCATGGCGAATGTTTGGCCAAGTTCGAGTTTACCAACGCTTCTTCTAAATTAGTCGTAATATGCGGCACGTTGCGGAAGTACAATGTAGTCGTTTGTTCTTGGATGTTGTCTGCCAGTTGCTGTAATTGACAGATGGTACGAACATTCATTTTGATTAGCTCTGATTCTATTGGGTGGGTTTTTCCGAGTCTGAGGGTGTGAACAAAAAGGAACAATAATGCGGGTCGCGGCAATTCAGCGGTACAGACATTTTTTTCTGATTTCTCTAGTACTTTTCATGCCATATTGCCTTTTTCACAAAAGAGCCGCGAGTCGCAAAAGTTGCAGCACATATTTTTGTTATTCTTTTGCTCTTTTGCTCTTTTCTGTTTCTGTTTTTTAACTTGCTGTGCCTTCACCTGGTGGAAATCACACGCCCCAATGGGCAAATTACAAAAAGCAAAGGACGAAGGATAAGGTCGTCCTATCGTTTGCATTTCACAATAATGAAATTGCTTGACTCTTTGACATTTAATGCGCCTGGCAATTTAAGTCGCAGCTTGTTAAGCTCCACAATTTTCCATGACTTTCTGCGGCAGCCAAGGATACCGACGTGTTATGACAGTTTGCCGATGAGTCGGGATGAGTGGTTTATGGCACCAGGTATCCATCACATCCTTCGTTCAGCCGTCAATCGCTCAATAAAGCATTTACTTAATTTTAAATACATTTTCGCTACACTTAATCGATAAACCCGGCAACCAGTTCCCTATGTCTGTGGTAAGACTGTACAAATTCCATAACCCTCGTTTCCCACAGCTTAACGCTCCAGTGCGGCGACAGCCATAATCCCGAAACACATATGGTTTTGGTCTTGCCAACCGGATGTAAATATGTAAATTCAATCCAGAGTGTGGCGCCCACAAGATAGCAGGAAAAACCGCCCACAGGTGGTCCTCGTTTATGGCAACAATAGAAAAACATACGAGGTAAAAGCATAACATGACTTGCGCAAAAAATGTGTAAAACAGTTTATAAATTATTTAGATTAAAACGCTTCTGCCATCCGACTCACAGGTTGGCTGGGACTTTGATGTTGGCCCAAAGAGAACGGAACTCGTGCCGAAATTAGCCACCATCTCAGTCCCCGAGTTCTGCGACCACCAGCTGCGCAATCCACGTAATCGACCAGGCAAATTGGTGGAGCAACAGGAACATCGAATTTAAAAGAAACCCAACATGTGCGTGAGTGCATACGAGGGCGTTAACAAGAGTTTTTCATACCATCAGGGGCCCAGAAATAATGAGCAACAGCGCCGGATCAATATTTTCTCGATTAGAAAGCAAAAAACATTATATGTACTATCCATGCTGCTAACACTTAACCTTCTTAACCGTATTTATGGCGTTTTCAAGGTAGATTATTTATGTATATGTGGTATATATGAAATTGCCTTCTTAAAGTGTTTTTTTAGATACTCACAAATCCAATCTCTCTGTTGACTTTTGGCAAAAGTACCCAATGTACCCGTAATGTTCTTTTTAAATATTTATATAAGGGCACATTTTTCAAATGTCAAAAAATAAATGGATTAAAGCACAGCTGAGACTTGCTAAGTTGAGCATGGAAAAAAGCTTTTAAGGATATAAAAGCAAATCTAACTCAATAATCTTGATAAAATAGTTTTTAGATCCAAGATTTATTGTCATTTCTTTTACTTTTTGAATAGTTTTGAAAGAGGCACTTAAAACATATTTAAAAATTTGTTTGCAACAGTGTAAGTGTTCAACTGCACTCTTCGTTTGGCATTTGATTGAATGCTACCTTCATCTATTTTGAGCCTGCCATCATATTTGATTAGTTTCATCGATTTCATCGTTCTCAGCTGTTCAAATTGCCTGCTATTCGATTGGTTCAGATGATAAATTAGCTTGCGCCGGGGATACACTCAAATGTGGATGATGAATTCATTTAGCTCGTGGGCAAATCAATCAATCAAAAGGCCAAAAATTTGCCACGCCTGTAATGTTGACATTGCCTACAATTTCAGCTTTGAAGGAGGAATATATCTGTTGCCCTTGTTTCGCTCATTTCCCATCCATCAGTCAGAAGTTTTTCTTCGTAAGTCTTGACCAGACGTTTAGAATTTATATAAGGGTAATAACTGGGCAATTATCTAATGCTGACAGACTAATTTTTTTAATTTAAGCCTAATTTGATGGGCCAAATCTGATATTTGACCAGCATATTTGTACTAATGAGTTCTTGTGCCATTTAACTGGCACTCTGATTGAATTACATTGAGTCATGTTTTCTCTGTGGGTGTTTTTCTGTGGTCCTTTTTGCATGGCTCTGATTGGCCAACTTAATGGCTTTGTAATAATACCACATTGATTGGCCTTCGGGGACAGGGCTAAAATAATTTGTTGTCCGATCAATGTCCTGCGATAGGACAAAGGTCTGAACCCACCCCAAATTTACTTTTGGGCCATTTGTCAAGGAGGCTTATTGAGGTTACAGACAGTGTATTGATTTGACATTAGATTTATCTATGGGCTAAACTTAAAGTTGGCCATTGTGTAAGTTTAAACAAAAGGTGTGTAAGCTATAACTAACTTTAATTGTAATAAAGTATAGCCCAGATAATATATCACTTGGCTATGTAAATTATCCTACTTAAAAGAAGTGCCCGCAGTTCATTTATTTCCATCAGAGTGCCTACGATTTTATGTAAATATACTAACAGACAAAATAATAATAATAAGTTGCCGCAAAGTCAAGAAAAAGTTTTTCGATTTCGTGCGCAAATTATAAACACAAATATCCTCAGGAAAATTCACGCAAAATTATGAGAGCTTAGCCGCAAAGTTTTCAAGGGAGAAATGGTATAAATCATTCAGATTGGAGCAGTCTGGAGCTCAATTATGCAAATTTATGTAAAACAAAACCATAAAACGTAATAAATATAGGCAGCTGAATAAAAGGGACAAATGTAGCACGTGTGTGTGGGGTTTGTATATAAATCAAATTAATACGAACCAGCGAAATGAAAGCGATCCGGGCAAAGTAAAGACCGACCGGCACACGGGGCGTATAAGTAATGAGTGCAGACGTATGCGCAATTTTATGAATAATTGACAGCTGAACTTTAACAGCTGTCTGTTGCGCTAAAAAGAGCCACTCACTCAGCCACACAGAGCCTCAATGGCATCCTTATTCGGGCAGCCATCAAAGGTCCGCGGCAATTTACATATACGATAAAAGTAAGGACGTAAAAGGGGCGGCTGTTGCTGTAACACACACAGCTGCAGCTGCTCATCATCATCATTATTTTAAATAAACATTACGCTTGGCTTTATAACCATTTATCACATTTGCAGATTTATGTCCCGCCATTTGGCCATGCACACACAAAAAAGGCCAAACAAAATCAGTACTCGAGTAAATTAGCCACCTCAGTACGAAGTGGGGATGTTCTTTAAAAAGAGTATTTAAAACGTATAAAATGCATGGGGTAATAAATTAATCAAATTAACTTAAAATAAATAAATAGATAGTACTTATTCGGTGACTAGAAGAAGTAAAGAATATTAAATGACTTAACATTTTTAAGCGATTACGATTTCAATAAATTGAACAGATTAATTCATTATATAAATAATCCAACGTGTAAGTTGGCCCACAATATGAACAATGACAACAATTTTTAAAATAGTTTAATTATCTTCCCGTTAAATTTATATTTTATTTATAATTTATTATTAAAATAAATTTGTAATAAATGCCACAAACTTTTGCAATTCTGTCCAATAAATTACTTGGAATATCGACTTATTTAGTGCATCCCCATCGCAGAGTATTATAAATCATAGCACGTCTAACGACCGCAATAAGCGACTGCAAAAAAGTAGGAAATCCTAGCAAGTCGCTTAGCTAAAAAACGCGAACCGTTTCGACGATTTTTCAATCTCAGCTGTGTTTTCGAGTCCTTCACACGGCATACATATATATTGATTTTCGCTATTTTTCGCCCGCTTTCCCTTTTTTCTATACGTAGGAGTATGTATGTGCATGTATACATTTCAGGCGAGGCAGTCCGTTTTTAATGGTAATTGGTGCCTGCATAACCATTAAAGGGTTTTATGCGAATGACGTGGACGTTACAAGCGAGGGCGTATTTGAGAGGAGTAGGCACTAATTTTAGGTACGTGCCAAAGACTAGGCGGGTTATAAATGCGGGTTAGCTGGGCTTATATTCGGATGGTGCCGAAATTCCGTTGATTGATATTTTTAAAGCTGCAAAATATCAACAACTTTTAGCTGCTAGATTATTTACAACTACAGGAAGGCTTAACTGGTGTGAAGCAAGCTCAAACTTTGTACAGAATAACAATTTGTGAGGCAACCAAGCTAAAGTATGAGTTTTGTTTTTGAAACTTAAATGGTTTTGTAATCCCTTAGATTACCTACACTACGATTTAAAGCACAATTAATACTTAATGTTATTTAATAGTAAATAACTTAAATAACTTAAAGACTTGGGAAAACTTAAGCATACATACAACAAAGAAATGTCTGGCCTTGTTTTTTAACGGAAAATTTTGGTAAAGAATGAAAAAAAACATTGCGAGTGTGGGCAAAAAAACAATTTCCAATTGAATCGTACTTTATTTCCAGCAGAGAAATGGATTCGAATGTAACTTTATCCGGCAGACAGATTGTCCTGTTCCCACCTGACCATCGCCACGTGTCAGTTCTAGGCTGTCAACTTTTATTGTTAGAGAAACGTATACAATTTCTCCTTGAGGCGATTTTTCTTTTTATTTTCCAAGAAAAGTTGCCGGCTAACCAAACTCGGCTAACAAAGCACGGCCAACAGTTGGCCATTTTGTCTGGGAAAGATTTATGCGCGATTGCTCAAGTTTTATGAGTTACGTAGTTGCACTTTAGCTTAAAGAAAAAACAAAAGCACAAAGTATGGAGATTCTTGTCGGGATTGAAATCTCTCATCTTCAGGCCCGCATCATGCTGCTATTTCATTATGAGTTAAGTAAAGTTTTTACGAGTCTTCCTTTTTGCCAGAGACAGATTAAGCTGCTTTTATACGTCCAGTATAAGCGGGGGTTTCAGCCAGCATACTTACACTTATGGCCAAAAGGTTAAAAAGCAACAATTTCACTGATGACCAAGAAGTCAACTTGGCAGGACGTAAAATAAATGGAGATTTACATTTGTCAGCAATTTTTGTTTTTGTTTTTGCCATTCGGAAAATGTTATTAGATGACTCTTCCATTCCCGTGGCATTTGTCAACAGGAAACGGATATGGCGAAGGTTGTCTAATAAATTCTTTGATGAATTTGCGCTGACGCTTCCCCTGGGAACGAGCTGAGTACAGCGCGAGCAGGATGTCGTACTTTATTTATGCCTCAACCAGACGCATTTCCCGCTCCCAAACGAATATAAACTTGACTCAATGCCGTCATCAACAATTACGAATGTATCCCTACCAAAAAAAGGACATCCATTACGAAGGCCGCAAAAAGAGAAATGAAACGTTGCCTACTTGGCGGCGCTCTGAAAATTTCCCTGTTGGCTAAGCAAATATTTGACCCATCGAAACTTATACGTGTCTACAAGAAATGGGCAAACAAACAAAAACACCGCACAAGCAATCTATGTCGTATCGAATTCCGTTTGGCCCCGACAACACGAAAAGCTAAGAAAGTAACCAAATTTGAAGAAAATCCTATGGCTTTGCTATGTTAACAAGACAGCCGTGTTGTAAAAAAACTTTGTGGAAAGATTGTTTATTTTGGGTAAAGATACTTTGTTATCAGAAAGTGTACACTTTATTTGAATATGGTAATCTCTTACAAATTTAAATGCTGACACATTGAAAGAAAACTCATATCATAAAGTCAAATTTAATGCCGTGCTTGAGTTCCTCGTATTTCATGAATCTCTGGCAAATTTTGACTCTGTCACATTTTTATTGCAGGAAATTTCTAAATTGTTGGTTTTCCTACTTTATGAATATGGTAATTTCTTAAAAGCAAACACCTTTCAAAGAGAAAAAATCAGATCCTAGCAACTGCTGGAAAATATTCAGCCTGTCAGGCGAACCAGTCCCCCTTGACACATTCATTTGGCTTGTCTCGATTTATCAACTGGTTACAAAATCTTTTAGGAAAAAAATTGAAAAATTTCCATGCGGAAGGGAATAGAAAACGGCATCAAAAACAGAGGTAAGACCGATTCGCGATGCAGGCCCACCATGCGATGCCCGATTTCCGGTGCCGGAACAACTGCCAGCACAAGGAGTGCCAGCGGCATGCCCCACTGGGCATAATCGACCAGCACACCCAGTGCAAGTGCCTCGGCGAGGTGAATGCATCCTCGATATTCCTGGAAAACGTCCTCGATCTGGCCAACACACTGGCCCAGGTGATGATAATCTGCGGACTGCACGAGTGCAAGGCCAAGTCAACGGTGGACATTATCACGTATGCCTTCTTGCACTACGATCAGGTGTGCTATTGCATTGACACCACGCCTAAAAAACGACTGAGAAAGGAGGACTTGTTCCACGAGCTGGGGAAAAAGTCGCTGATGAACAAGGTGGAGGCCCACTTGGCCTACTCGATTATCAAGCGCGGCTTCAAGGCCTTCTACTACGAGCCCAAGCAGGAGTTGACCTACGATGAGCAGGGCCGACCCTCTTACAATGACGAATGTGTTTGGGTTCATGCCGCCAGGAAAACCGCCGAGTCCTATGCCCGGTTCGATGGCCTCTCCTGCAGCGACCAGCTGGCCTACGAGGCCAAGATCAAGATAGCCTTCAAGAAGTTCTACGATCGCATGCAGACACGCAAGAGGCAGCCGGAGGGCGATGACTGCAACTGCTGCTTCTGCGCCAAGAAGCGGGGTCATCTGGTCTACGCCAAGGAACCAGTGCCCTGCACCTCCACCAAAAAGAAGCCCAAGCACGTGTGCCCCTACTGCTGCAAGAAAAAGCAGAAGCAGCAGTACACACATCCCGCTCGCCAGCCGGCAAAGTGCCCCAAGTGCCACAAGTCCCGCAAATTCTGCTGCTGCACCAAAATGGACTTCAACCTGCAGTGGGTCAAGAGCATCTGGGAGCGACCGGACTTCAATCAGTACTACAAGAACGAGATCGCCGAGATCGAGGACCGCCTGGTCAAGGGAACCTGCTGGCTGCCGCCGGAGCCTGAGGAGAAAATGGGTGACGAGACCGAGGGCGAGGAGGAGGAGGAAATGCACGCGGAGGTGCCGCCAGATACTCTTCTAGCCCTCGGTGGCAAAACGGTGCCCACAAATGCGGAAGAGGAAGGAGCGGCCGGTGGATCGCCGCAGGCCACCAAGCAGCCGTCCGTCACTGAGGCCGAGCCGGAGGCCTAACCATGAAGGTCCGTGAATCGGCAATACCAGCACTCCAAATTTCAGTCTACTCTTAGGGTTCTAAAATTTACAGTGCCAGCGGATCTGACAAAGAATTTACTATTAAAGATATAACATAATAAATACGTGTACTGTTCTGTAAATCCAGTATTCTTTGATTCTGGGGAACTCTTGTGATCTGACATAAGGTGTATCTAAATAACTACTAGAAAGAAATTTGTTGTATTGCTCAAGACACATATGGTACTGAGTAAAGTATAAAAATTTACCACTTATAGAAACAATTAGATAAGTGATAAATCACCAATTAAATTTGTATATTTATTAATAATAAATAATAAAAATAGTTCGAATAGAAATTGTTGTATAATTTGAGCAACTTATCATTTACTAACTTTTGATATAGTTATGTTTGTGAATTCTTTCATCTGTTAACTAGAAAGAGCTTTTAAATTTGAACAAAGTTAAGATTAAATAAGGTTAAAAGTTTATTAATTTAAAGTATACTTTTAAGATCTCCATTAGAATGGCTTATTAAATTGCCATAGAAAAATGCCAAGCTTTCTTAAGGGTTATGGGACCATAGAAAACGTTAAAAATCCGTAATTAACCGAAGTAATTGCTTGCAAAGAACAGGATTTTTGCAGCCAACCGAATCAGCTTCCTAATGCTAAGATGGTAAATTGAGTTTGCTTTTAGGGGACACACCTTTGTCGGGCAAACATGTTCGCTTCCATTTAGGCCACCCACACTGTTAGCCACTCGCAAGCCGGCTGAAGAGCTGTGAGCTGTCTCGGTGTCTGTGTCTACTTTGGCCGAAAGTGGCATGCAACAGTAATGGAAAATACATTTAATCTGGCTTATGCTGCAGCTCGTTGCGACGATAGCTCGGGTACTTCATCACAGCACTTTCAGCTTGTCTCCCCGAAAACCCACCGCACTGCCTGCAGGAAAAGTGGAAATGTGGAAAAGCGCTCAGACAGCCCTGAGGCAAGCATCTCTCACCTGGAGAAAAGTGAAAAAATGCTGAAATGTTGACCATTGGTGGGACGGCAGCCTTGAATATCACAGGAAAAACTTTTCGCATTGCAAATGCATGAAAACTTTCCCCTTTGTTTACGAGAACTTCACTCAATTTTCACTCTCGAATTGAACGAACGCACACTTTTGGCTAACAACGTCGGCATGTGCCTGTCGAAAAGTTACCACTTTCCATTTTGATTTGAAACCAGATGCGAATGGTGTGTGTTCCAGTTGGCGTAATCAAGTGGGTTACCCCCTCAACTAACCGCATAAATACAACGAAACAAAGCCAATGAAAATTTACACCTGCCGACCGCAGCAAATTGCGAATAAATTTAAATATGCTTTGTGGCCCAGGCTGGGTCATAAATAATTGGGTCTAATTATATTTTCCCGTTTTAGGCAGACGAACATTGAATCTAATATTGAATTATTCAGCAGACCGAATCATAATACCAATTCAATTATCCAGCCTTGAAAATTTGAACAAGATAGGCTTCACACTAACATTACCAAGTCCTAAAAGCCATTGTGTTTAATGGATATTTGTCTAATGAAATTCAGTAGGGATATAAATGTTAAGTCTTGAAAATTAATTTGCAGACTTTGTTATGAAATTGGAGCAATAACCGTAAGACCAACTGCAATGTAATCAAAAGGCTTTCTAACTAATTACAACTTCCGTCATAAGGTACGAGTGTCAAGTGTCAGAAGAATTTAGTTCCCCCAAGAAACTTAATTAAGGAAATGCGAAATTTTATTTTGCATTAGTTTGCGTCACAAGTGGAGCCAGGTTAATTTCTCACACATGCCACGAACCGTTCAGGTAAAAGCTAAATGTTATGCATACTTTGCACATGAGTGAGAATTGTGAAAATACCTGGAAAACTCGCGCAAATGTGCCGAGCTGCTCTGAGCACACTCACACGCCCTGCCCCTTTAAGCAAATCAATTTGGGAAATTGTGGCTGGTGGATGGGCCAAGTGCACAAATACAAAATATTGAAATCGCAGGCAAACCTGACCCCGCACTTGAACGTGCTGTTGCCATTTCGCAGTCAACAGATATGCCTCGAATTGCATTTGCCAGCTAAATTGGATATGCAAAACTGAGATGTGGCGGAGTGGCCTAAGACTTCTGGGCTAAGGACAAGGAAATGCGCAAGTCACAAGTGGATTTTCACTGGAAAAGCTATTCAGTCGTCTGCATCTGTGGTTATCTCTGCCATCCCTTCACTTAGTTCAAACCCTAGTCTATGTGGTCCTCAGATTTCCATTTGTGGCAGGCTATATGTGCTTCCTTGCTGGAAATTGGATTTTATGTATTGTGCATTTGCCATTTCAAATAATATCATGGCCTGGTATTGGCCATAAATGTATAAGTATTTTAAGCAGTTGGCAACTCAGCTGCCCGTGGATTTACAAATAAACTTTGCCATTTATCATCCAGCCAGCAGAAATAGTTGTGGAAAATTTAACTTGAGCAATCAATAGTGTGGAAATAGTTTTGACGTTTCTTGAAGTGTCCTCAAGTTCAAGAACTGGCTTATACTTTACGTTTTATTTGCAGGAAAATCAATAAACAAATTTCTGTTTACCTATTGTTGACTCTTCTCCCCCGAGACGACACTTTTGTTAATGAAAAACTGGTGTTTTTCGCCTGGCGCAATGGTTCTATTTATATAACCTATGCGGCGTATGAGTAACGTAGGTAAAACCCTATTTCCGGACCAAGTTCTCTAGTCCGGGGTGTTTGCTACATTCTCCTCTTCTTTTTTTTTGCATATTTCACGGGTAGATTTTCTGGCTTGGAAAACTTTTAGTGCGCAGAAAATAAATAATAAATGAGGCAACAATGAGCGCCCAGTGAAGGAAGAAAAACACTTTCACTCGGCAGACTGGGCCGTAAAAATTGACAAGATATAAAACAAATATATCTATATAAAGGCAGGAGTGAACAAAAACTTGGATCGTAAAATAATATGGCGTCATAAAAAAAAAGAAAATTCAAAAGAAAATACATTTAGGTATGACTTGAGGCGTCTGCGTCTGGAAAAAAATAAGACCTTAAGGCGGGACAGAAACCATAAACATTTTTATGCTCAAATTGATAATCTGGGGCAGCAGTGTTAAAATTCACGTTTAACGAGTAAAAATCAATTGAAATCGATTGAAGCGAAGGACAAAGTCGTGTTACTTAAAGTCGGGTCCTTTTTAAACTGAAACGTTTCCCCAGTGGAATATTTTCGCGATAATTGTGTATCAAAATGAAATGCAATCTTCCACCGCAGACTTTTTAATGACCTTTCCACATGGCCACAACCAATTTCGCTGCCACACACAGCTCGATGATATGATGGCCATTTGCTGGATTATATTCGGTAAACCAGTTGACAGTTTACCGAGCTAATGGGGACAAAGTGTGGATTGATCGCTGGGCATGGGCAACGTGGCGTATACGTGACCCAGCAGGAGCAAACTCATATCGCACCCACGGAGTCACTCAATTTGCATACGCACATGTACTAAATATTCATAGATTTGCATATCAGTGACCAAGCTGGCAAACTCTAGTTGTACGATATAAATCTTAGCAATCAAGCATAATTAAACTGTCAACATAATTAAATTTATCGCTTACATTGCATCCACACCACCTTCCGATTTCATTCTTTTCGACACACATATTTATGGCTATTGTAAATTTCCAGGTAAATTGCCCTGTCCTCTCCAATGTTTTCGAACATATTGTGTTCGTATTTTGTTTCACTTTCTTTGAGAACTTATACACCTATTATTTATCCCAGTAGCTACAAACTTGCAACGGCAATAACAATAAATATTTCCTTTTTTCAAGGGAATTTTGAATTGGCCTTCTCATGTGAACTACACCTTTGTTTGCCACCTACAATTAAATAGCCAATTAATTGGATTTAAAACGTTATCGATTTGTGGCTTTAGCTATAACAGTATTAAAACCAAAGACAAATTGTTGGTGGTTAATGTTAATAAAATGGAAAAGGTTTTAAAAGTATAAATTTGTAATATGTTTCTGTTGTTATCCACAAGTATAAATTTGTAAAATTAAATTTGTATTTTCATGAGAGTCTATCATTAAAATTTAAATAAACTTTTTCAAGATTAACCCAAGAAATACCGTATTAATTTATTCCGTAAATTCTTTTATAAATAGACTCAACACTAGACGTTTATTGTTGCCATCCTTTGTTTACCCCTTTTTGTTACAATTAAAATCCGCAGCAAAAACCCCATTAAAAGTTAACCCCCTGCTCGAATTTCGTATCTTTTAGCTTACTTATAACCCATTAGAGACCACGCAAAATGCTCGACCAAGTGAATTAATTAGAAAACATGGTGCTAAAGTTGGGGCCGAAAGTTGCTAATAAAATTATAACGAGACTTTCAGGTTCAAGACCATGGCTAACAGTTGGCCTAAATGCTTTCGGAGAGCAAGAGTAATGCCAACTGGACTCTAGTTGGCTGCAACTTTTGAATGCCAAACGTTGTTGGCCATAATGCGCGGCGTAATCACGTTTCAGCTTTTGCCTGAGCGCTCTGTTGATTTTGGACTTTCCGCCCATTGCGGCTTTGCTTTTATGGAAATTTCATTTTGTGGCAGCTGCAGTTGGTAGCGATCACGTAAGTGGAAATGGCCAAGTCCACGGAATGTTTTGTAAGCCAATATGTCCGTTAGCTTGCTCAGTGCTTGCACACTGGCTGCAGCGCTTGCCTCGAACGCGTATTCTTGTGGGCCAGCTATTTGCATGTGGAGCACGCCCCACGACTGCCAGGCAGTGTGCTTCGTTTTGTTAGCCATTTGTTTTCGCTTTGGCCACCGCACATCGGGCAGATGGGATCACAGGAGGAACTCCCCAGCCAACTGCCACGATTTTTGGCTGCCTTCGAACACATTAGCCAGGAAGAAATCAAATATTGCATAATTTATGCCACAAGACTGGTCTTGAGTACTTCCGAAAAACTAATTGAATTATTCGCTTAATATTTATGATACTCTAGGCGACGCTACTAAATGAATATTTAAGCGAGAGGGAATGGATATTTACGAACCAAACACATGCTTCTTAAATAAACAGTCGTATAGCTCTATATTATGCATTACTTCTTGAGCTGAAAGACAATCAAATGGAGTCGCAGACTTTTTATTGATATGTATATTTTAAATTGTAAATATTAAAATTGTACATTACGAAAGCTCATTAGCTTAGCATTAATAAAACTGTTTCAAACTTGTTAATATTTAAGTGATAAAAGAAGTTATTTTTCGACATTTATCCATGACTTTCACAAACATTAAATATACAAATCACATTGTCAAAAAGTTTTATAAACGACTAAACAGTTTATAATTGCGTTCATAATTAATTTACTATTGTTATTTATTCATTTTTTAGAAAAAAGAAAAATAGGTTGAGGCGCTCAATGTATTCAATAATGGTTTTTAATTATAATTATACTTTTGATAATTTTAAAACAAACCATAAAAGGAACGCACTTTCATGAAAATATTATTAGTTCGAATTAACTTTCTTTCCTTGGTACGGTTCCATTTAAAAAAGTGTCAATCAACTTTGTGCCGTATGCCACCTCTGAAAGCGAAAAACAATGCAACAATCGAGAATAATGAACGTATTCGTGATGGAAAGGAAAAGGAAGTGACGCAAAACCTTTACAAGCTGTCATCTGGCGCTGGCTTTCAGAGTGCTTTCAGCAATTTTCTGCGGATGTCTGGCGGTGGCACATTTATTAACTACCCCAGGATCGTCCTGTAAGGCAGCTGACCAACAAATTACTACCAACACACAATGCCACGACCTGCCGGACAACCCACGCTCGTTATCGTTCGTCACAAAGCCAGAACGCCATGGAGCACAAAAGCGAGCCACAATAAATAAACTCAGTAGCACCCCTGACCAAACCCAATCCCAAAGCCAAAACCAAAACCTAACCAAGAGCCAATGTTAAGTAAAGGCAGCAAGCGGGTTAACAAGCGCCGAGAAAGTGCAACCAGTTTCTTTTCTGCGGGAAATTGCAGCATAAAATATGTTGTCAGTGACAGGAAAACTAAAATTATTACACTGCACTGCCAAGTTGGTTCTCCAAGAGAGTTTGCCAAAAGGAAATTGCGACAATTTGGTTAAGGTTTATCTCTAAAGTTTCTAGCACTGCATTTTTATACCCTTGCAGAGGGTATTATAATTTTGGTCAGAAGTTTGTAACGCAGTGAAGGAGACGTTTCCGACCCCATAAAGTATATATATTCTTGATCAGGATCAATAGGGGAGTCGATATAGCCATGTCCGTCTGTCCGTCTGTCCGTCTGTCCGTCTGTCCGTCTGTCCGTCTGTTTCAATACCGTTTGCGAGCTCAGTTTAAAAGCTAGCGATCTGAAACTTTCACAATCGTTCTAAAACATGTGTACGCAGATCAAGTTTGAAAATCGCCCCGATCGGACGTCTATATCCTATAGCTCCCATAGGAACAATTGGATATATCTTGCAAGAATTTATGATATTTCGCGCAGTATAAAAGCTATTGACATTAATCTTTCCAAATCGTATTTTTTTATGCATACCTTGATCAGGGTAAAAGCGCGTGGCGATCGGACGTCTATATCCTATAGCTCCCATAGGAACAATAGGGTAAAATCGGTTAAAATTTAATGATTTTTAGGATATTTCGCACAGTGTAAAAGCTATTGACATAAATCTTTCCAAATCTTATTTTTTTATGCGTACCTTGATCAGGGTAAAAGCGCGTGACGATCGGACGTCTATATCCTATAGCTCCCATAGGAACAATACGGTAAAATCGGTTAAAATTTAATGATTTTTAGGATATTTCGCGCAGTGTAAAAGCTATTGACATAAATCTTTCCAAATCTTATTTTTTTATGCGTACCTTGATCAGGGTAAAAGCGCGTGACGATCGGACGTCTATATCCTATAGCTCCCATAGGAACAATAGGGTAAAATCTGTTAAAATTTAATGATTTTTAGGATATTTCGCGCAGTGTAAAAGCTATTGATATAAATCTTTCCAAATCTTATTTTTTTATGCGTACCTTGATCAGGGTAAAAGCGCGTGACGATCGGACGTCTATATCCTATAGCTCCCATAGGAACAATAGGGTAAAATCGGTCCAAATTTGATGTTTTTCAGAATATTTTAGACATTTCTTATTCTTTTCGCTACTTTTTCAATTTTAGCAATTTCGGCTAAGTCTGCAAGGGTATTAAAACTTCGGCTTGCGGAAGTTAGCTTCCGTCCTCGTCTAAGTTAAGATTGTTGAAGTGCATAAAGGAAATCTAAGACTAGATTTATATTATAAAAGTACCATACTAGAAAAAGAAGTTTTTATTTATGCCAAATATTCATGAAAATAATTTTTATGAAATGTTCGCATTATAATTTAAATGATGACTTATTTAAATCCAGAATATTAAATAAAATTCTTATATTTGATAACATGTATACAATTTTATGACTGTTTTGATTTATAAAAATATTAGTATTTCTAACCTTACTTCAAAAACCGATATTTTTTGTACCTTTATCTATATTCCTAACTAATCTTTTTTTGCATATTGCGCTGTGTTTCAAGCAAACCTTGAAGTTTTCATGAAAAGCACTTTGCGGTTGACAGGCTTGTGATTCCTGAAACGGTGTAAATGGATTTTGTGGAATTTTTCCAAGGTGCAATTATTGAATCTGACGTACTGTGGGTAAAAAGGAATCGCGGAAATTGTGTTCCTTCATCAGGCAAATGCATAAAACTGTCAAAATGTCGAGTGCAAGGAATTTACAAACTCTATAATTTTATCGAATTAATATCGGTTGACCCGGCAAATCGACATTAAGCGTTTAATGGAGCGTCCGCAAAAATTAGTATAATAGAATAATTCTGCTTTGCATATTCATGAAACGGCTGTGCGACAGGCGGCAATTAATGACCAATTGAGCAACTGACTAATTGAAGTCTATTCGTGGTTCACGGCCGTTATGCCGCAAATTAAGTTGGCAAAACACTTGTACGCAAATTTATTGTCCAGGCTTGAGTTAATTACTTATTTGGTTTGGGGGCTCACACTGCATACATCAAATGAATAATTGAATTATATTTGGAATCATTTCAGACATGTTTCAAAAGCCACAAATCAACGGCGGCCTAATTTAATTAAAACTCGAATCATTTCAGACATGTTTCAAATGCCACATTTCGACAGCGGCCTATGGGCGTTAATTAAATAATGAAAAAGTACTAAAAAACAAATGTGAACATTCCATCACGAATCAAAGCTTGGGAAAACCATCCATAAAAAATGCAATACAACAATTTTTAACTGCCTTATAGTACCATTTACATAAACTTTAAACGGAAAGCCAAAGATTTTCATCGGTGGCCACAATAAACACGCGAATGGAAAATCCGTAAAATTGCAAAAAAGGAGAGCGGAATAAATAAAAAGTAGGTGCACATTAATTATGCAGCTCACCTGCCAACTGAAATAGTAAAAATAAATTAAACCCAAATTAAATTATATTAAAAGGAAAGTAGCAAAACCCTGCTCTCGAATGCAGCGAAAAATACCGTATATTTGTTTATTGGAATTAAAGGCTGAGTGGGGCAATAAATAAACTAGAGCAGGGAAACTAAAAAAAAAGCCTGAAGAGAAAAATTATTCAGCAGTAGAGAAAAGGCCCCAAGGGGAAGACCAGAGCGAAGGTCAATCAGGGAATGGAAGTTTTCTAAGACAAAAACCCTGCAAAAAATGCCAAGAACCCATTCCGAATTGCGTATACGCCAGGTGCTCCCCTAATGAGTTGCCGATATAAAGGAAACGGAGTTGCGTTCGATTACTTACCGCTGCGCTTCACGATGGGATTGGCCATGTGTCCGTACAAACGGCTCAAATCGATGGCCATGGTGCTGGTGG
This sequence comes from Drosophila fuyamai, assembly GCA_018153365.1. Classification (NCBI taxonomy): domain Eukaryota; kingdom Metazoa; phylum Arthropoda; class Insecta; order Diptera; family Drosophilidae; genus Drosophila; species Drosophila fuyamai. The sequence goes on along the minus strand of JAECXW010000116.1, from coordinate 3,321,458 downwards.
TGGCCTGAAGGAGCAGCAGGCAGACGGCAATTGTCGACCACATGCTGAGTTGGCGATGGGCCTGGTGATGGTCCATGGTCGTGGACATTTCCAGCTGGCTGGCGGAACTTGTAGGGAATCGAAATTAAAACCCTCGGCCGTCTGCAAAAAGTTTTTCACACGCGCACGCACACGTTTTCCACTTTATCCGAGTGTTTTGATGAAGTTTTCTAGGTTCTTTTTAAGAAGCAGTTTCCCGGGCAACTTTTACCTCGTGCTGCCTGCCCTTTGATTGAATTATCGTTGGCACTTCAGCCACTGTGGCGGGTTTTCCCGCTCTTCCTTCGTCCGTCCTTCAATATGCTAATCGCCTTCTAATGGAGTTATACGAACCAGAAATTAGCTGCGTTCTCTTCCCGATTCCCTATTTTTTTTTCCTTCGTTTCTATATAGTTTCCTTATCGTTTACTACGTGGTTCTAAGGACTACATGCAAGCTTTAACCCGTTTGGTTGTTTTACGGCTTGTTTCGATTTCGTTTGTTTGTTTGTATTATCGTTTTGTTGAAATTAAAGTTGTAAATAATTTTGCAGGGAAACAAATATTTATATGTGTGTATATAGATATATGTTTTTAGTCGACTTTTTACATTTTTCTACACTGCAACGAGAAGAGCAAAAGTGGAAAAGTTAGTTAAAAGTTTATAATTGAAATTTTAATTTGCTTTAATGTTCAAAGCTAAGGATTTCCAACCATGACATTTAAGAGATCACTTTCAATGTTTTAATACAAGTTTAGCAAAACTCCGAAGCAAAATCACTATTTATTAGAAGTTCAAATAGGACCGTGCCGCACCAAAGATGGCTACAAACGAATTTTCGCAAAAACCAAATTTATTGTTTCAGCAGTTATGACTATTTTAACTAATTATTCTGCCAAAAAAGGATTTCTTCAAAATTTATGTGGCACCTTTTTTGGACCAGGGTATTTTAATATCCAACATAAACCCTTAATGGAGACCTCCAAAAGTTGACACCGTTTTTGTTTGGATTATCCGGAGATGTCTCCCGGAGCCATTTTACATGCCACAGGAACTTGAGACCCAGTCATCTAATCAGCTTAACGAACTTTAACTTTTCCTTGCTCATATTCCCTTGGCTGCTTCATTTTTGAAAGCAGGGGAAGTGAAAGTCCACCACCCAGGGGATAGAAAGTTGAACAACCCTTTTTCGTATAATACTTAGATGGATTTCCAGCACTCACACACTCGAGCGACTCTTAATGACTCTCTCGAGCACCCAAAACACATACGACGCGTGCAACCAAAAAACGACAGTAAAAAAAAGCTAAAAAAGGCCAGACATAGACGAACCTTTAATTATAGCCAAGTTAACCCTTCCGTTTTTGCTCTTTTTCTTTGTGTAAGCAAAAGTTGAAGAAGTGAAAAAGTGCTGTAACTTTCTGGTATACTTTTCGGGGCAATCAAAAATGGACGCAAGACAAAATAGACCCTTCCTTGTCCCCGAAATTTGAAAAGGGAAAAGTTAAAGACGGAATAGAAAGGCGTCTATCAGAACAAGCTTTTTAATTAGTCCTTTTTGACAGCAGTAGTATGAAACTGAACAGTTCTCAGAACAGCCTTGAGCATGGAATGTTATACCAAATATTTACCTAATTTAGTAATTCCTCCGAGCAGAACTAGGCTGAGTGATAAGTTTGGTGTTAAAATTGTATCCCTTTTCTAATATAAAAGTTTTTGCAGAGTCTAACTATAAATTTATATTGGCTTTAATTTTAAGGTTTTCAAAAGGGCCAACGGTAATTTTTACACTCAGGAAGTTCAACTTTTTTGGCTGCACATGTGCCACCAGAGAATTAAGCCGTAAAATCTTCTTACAACTCCCAGGAAGACATAAACTATACTCAGACCACCAGAAAAAGGAAATAAAAGCCAAAAAGAAGGACATAAAATTCTTTAATAGACTGAAAATGAAACTTCTGCCTTGCCTCGGAGGATTTAATAAACACCTAAACAGGCAGACGGTGACAGTTTCCGCCAAAAACACGCACAAATACAGAGACAATTTCTTGGTTGAATTGAGAAACATTTGGCTCTTAAGACGCGTTAGCCAAATAGTAAATATAAGCCACAAGAGACTCACAGACAAATATAGAACACCGAAGAAAACTCGCCGCAAAGAGAGAATCAGGAAACGTTAAAGTGAATTATGGGCAAGGCGCCAAAATGTCCCCAAATAATGCGGCGCAAATTGCTCAAATAAGAATCGACATGGATAAAGGTAAAAAGAGCATCAAGTCAAGTGAGAAAGGTGTGGAAACATTTTTGAAATTTTGAAAAGAAATATTTGAGAACTAAAACTGTCAATTGCTAGCTTTAAATTTTAAAAGATTTAGTCAATTAAATTTAAAACCAATTCTCCTAAGAGTCACATAAAGCATTACTTATGATTTCATCTCAAAACAAACATTCTCATTCATTCCCTTAGAATAAACATATAAATACATAGAAAAACAAGAGAGAACGCTATATTCGAGTGCCTTGACTATTAGATACCCGTTACTCAGCTAAACAACTTAATATAAATATGCCTTCTTGTATGTTTTTCGCCGCTCGAATCAGTTCCCGATTTTTATGTTAAAATTGGTACCCAGGGAACACCTCCAATTTGGCTGAGTTGAAGCCATCGCAATTTCCTTTAATAGAAATCCTTATCGAGAATTAACGTTGACTCTGTTGACCACCTTGGCCAGCTGTTCCAAAGTCATCCGTTAGATGGCGCTATTGTATACGCCATGAAATGCGGAAATGTAGGCGCTAGCCAGGCTTAAGCGTTTAATGGGTTTTTGGGCGTTAGAGTGGGCGTGGCAAACTTTTATTTGGCCAATAGATAGGTATTGACGAAACAAATACATATAAAAAAAAAATTCATAATAGCATCAAAACTGTGGCCACAGCTGGTCGCTTGTGGGCGTCAGAGGGGGCGTGGCACCATTTTGAAACAAACTTGCGCTGCGTAGGAACTCCTAAAATCTACATGCAAAATGCCAATCTTCTAGCTTTTATAGTTTCCGAGATCTCAGCGTTCATACGGACAGACAGACAGACAGACGGACAGACAGACGGACAGACGGACAGACAGGACAGACGGACAGACGGACAGACGGACATGGCTATATCGACTCGGCTAGTGATCCTGAACAAGAATATATATACTTTATAGGGTCGGAAACGCTTCCTTCTACCTGTTACATACTTTTGCACGAATACAATATACCCTTTTACTCTACGAGTAACGGGTATAATAACTGAAGAAAATATGATGTACCATTTTAAAGTAAATTAAAATTTTAAGGCTTTTAGTATACATTTTCATCGAAACGGGCCACAAAACTTAAGTTTTATAATAATGAATAAAAACAAAAATTAATTTATTTATTTTTACAACAAATAAATATTTAAACATTTTTCAAAAATTAAAAACTTGACCAAATATAGACGTCAGTTACAATTACAATCTTGTACATAATGCTGGGATATAATAAATAAATGAACTATAATTTTATAATACAATTAAATTTCAATTAAAGTGAAAGTAAAATGTGGGAAAATGTGGGAAACAGCCGGTCAAAAGCGCCTTCACCATTTGAGCCCAAAAATAAAGTTATCCCTGCACTAAAATTCCACAAACATGAATAGAAAACGGAAAAGTCGGAAAAACTTTACAAAGCACTAAATCTAAACATTTTTTTGCCCACCTTAGGCGTAAGGCAAAACACCAAAAAAAGAGCGACCAAATCACAAACAAACATTAATTTGCATAATTTACTGTGGACACCCAAACGAAAATGTGCCAGAATTTCGCAGCCAGTATTTTTAAACCATTTCCTTTTCTTTGCATTCATTTTCTCCATTGTAAGGTCTGAGGTTCTTAATGCATAATTTAACAGCAGCAAGAAAAGCCAGAGGGGAAGGACAAAAGGAGCGCGGCACGGCAACAAGAGCCCAAGGAAGTTGGGAACAATCAACAACTGCGTGTTGTTATTCAAAGCACACGCACACTAACAATCGCACACACTCGCACCAACCACCAGCCGCCACACGGCGTATACGCAACGTGAATCATGGAAGCGGGACAAGACTAACGAGGCCTAGGCTTGAAAAAAAAAATACGAAAAATATAAGAGGAGTGCTGGGCGGTTGGGGCAGTAAGTATAACATAAAGGTAATGAAGAGCAACAGAGCGGAGCCGTAAAGAAGCAATTTTCCGCACACACAGATTTTCCTTTTCAACTCAAATTTCGTTTGAATTTTGCATTGGGTTGGGTTTCCTCAACAGTTTTTCACACATTTTTAAACGGATTCAAGTCACAAGTCATGTAATAGCACACGCGTCAGTTGGAAATCCTTTTGCCACTTAAAATGAATTTTTTGTTGCTTGTAACTGGATAATTTTCTTATATTTTCTTTGGCGTTTTCTTAAAAGCATGAAGGTGTTACAGTACGTTTGAGTACGAGCCAACAACTCGAACCACTATTTACAACTCCGCTTGAGTGTAAGTTTCAAACTCGACTGAAGCGTTGAGCGCTTTGCGTCCGTCTTTTAAGCACTTTTCCGCCACTCAACTTGAGCTTCGTCACCGCCTACGCACGAGTCCTTCGCGAGTGAATTTCCCGGATGAGTGGAAAACCGCTCGCCACCCGCTCGTTTCTCTCCTGCGGTTGAGTTTTCCCCGCGGCATTCGCTCTTTGCCGTGCTCTCAATGTCACTCGCAGGGCTCGAGCACCTGCTCTGGGCCATATTTCGTTGGTTGCGTTGATGGGTTTTGGCTGGTGGGCAGGAGCGGATTCCCTTCCCTGACAAGGCCTGAAAATGAATACTTGGTAACGTGTTTATTTGTTCGAATTCGAAGTGATTATAAAGTACTGAGTGGTTAAAATACGTTAGTTTAGATGGTGTAAAAGTTATTTTAAAAATGTCTTATATTATAAATATTACATTTAGGATTATTATGTCATTAAAAATATATATTTTTTAACATTCAAAAAGGTTAAAGTTTACTATTTGAGGGTCAAGTTTAAATGTTATAAAAGTAATATTTAATACAGATTAAGAAAAATCTTAATACAAAGTTTAAAAAAATGTTTGCTTTTAATGAATATATATTTATTGATATACAAGCTCCTTTGACAGTTTATTACTCATTAAGTAATTATACTCTATGTAATTATACGTTATTATACTCTTTTTACTTTTCCTAAGTTTGTTTGGAAATCTATAAATTAACTGATACATAGCATCAATAAAACAAACAACTATAAACCTACCAAAACATCTACAAACGACAGACCAGGATTACTTGTCACAAAACTCATGGCATAATAAATATACTAAGCCTTCAGTAAAAATGAGTAATATTTGCTAAAGTAATTCAATCCAGGGCCATATATCTTTGAAAGCTTCACCCCTTCAGACCTTGATAATCCTTTCACCACTTAAGGCTAGCCATGCTGAAGCTCGTCTACTCGTAATTTAGCCAATAAATGAAGCAACAAATATTAATTAGTGTGAACACAATCGGATGCTGCATGGCCGTGGTTTCAGCAGTGAAACATGCCCCAAACGGAAGAAGAACTGGCCGTGCAACAGTGGAACAAATGTAAATAACAAATGGGGAGTGGAAGAGAACCATCACGAGAGAGCGTCGAAAGCCGGCCCGCCCCCATTTCATCCGCCCACGCAACCTCCTACCGCATCACCCACATCCCTCCTTTAGTTCCGAAGTTCCTGAGAATGTATCCAATAGTTTATGGTGCCAACCGGGCGACTTTCCTGGGCGCCCACGCAGTCCAGCAGGTGACGCTGATTCGACGACAGCCACATCGCGTTGGCGTTGCACTCAAATGCGAAAAGCGACAGACAAAAGCTTTTCCGAGGGCGGATAATAAACAGAGACTACGTTTATGGTGCGACATTCGCCATTTCTTAATTGGGATAATTTTGAATAGGTGGTGTTTATGCACCCTTAATTAAATTACAATTTCAAATTACAACATTTTGTGGTTTTCCTCCTAAAGTGATAACTTTATACTCTTGCTTTAAAATTTTATCTACATAAAACTTAATCATAATAATTGGTTGCATTTTTGGGAAATCATTTAAAATTACAAAATTGTAAACTCTAATTCTATTAGCAGGATTATATTATATTTATTTACAAGCTTCGCTGCTGTTTAACTTAATTTTTTTTACTTCTAAAATAATTCCTCGATTTGAAAACAGAACCAAACTTTACGATTTGTAGGCTTTGAAGTTAGATTGTGGAACATGCCAATATTGATCCACATTAATAATATATACGACTTAATTCCATACTTTTTAACAAATACAAAATAAAGTAAAAGAAAAGATTTGTTTGTAATTCCGTTATAAAATAAAAAATCATAAAGAATTAAAAAAGATGTCAACTCAATTGGCAGAAACCAAACCAGACCATTTAACATAAATTCACGTTCTCTGGATAGGAAGTCTGATATATAATTTCCCGTTTATCAAAGAACTGGTTATATAATAGTAATTTTAGGTAACGAACTTACTCGGGTATTAACAAGTATTAATTAACAACATAAAAGTTAATTAAAAAATAACAACGGACTGTTTAACGACTCGTAATAATATATTATTTTAGATTCCGCTAAGCTAGAAAAGAAAACTCTCCCCTGACGCAAACTTTATTGCAGGCCAAGTCAAAGTTTGTCCACTCAGTGAGGCCCTTAATCAACCAATCAAGCCAAGACAAACAAACAGGAAAATGCACAGGCCAAAAGACAAGTACAAGTGCAATTTCCTAATCAACAAGAATGACGCATTCAAGAAAACTGTTTGCACAGGCCAGACATATCACTTAGGGTGCCAGCGTCACTCAATTTGTCTCTGCTTGCCAAAGGCCGAGGGAAAAGTGGAGCTGCTTCCACGACATTATCAAATGGGCTCATCACCCAACGCATTTGTTTATTTAATAATTCATTCGAGTGGATCCGGGGTGATTCATAAGTGGCGTCGCAGGAAGGACATCACACGCAGCTTGGCCAGATTCATCTGCACGCTGTCCGTCACTCGGATGCTGGCCAAATCCTCAACATGCGAGTAGCCTGTGGCACGTGGCACAAAACTAAGCGGGTTCTCTCAATCACTTGCCAAGGACTCACCCGTCAGGACAACAGCCTGGTTGCCCGTTTGCTGGCCCAGAGCACGCCACGGATCCAAGTGGCCATGCGTGAAGATTACCTGTGCATAACGTTCGCTCTGATTGAAGCCGTATCCGCCGAATTTGCTATTCGTCTGCTCAACGCCCTGGGCCAATTTCCGGGCAGTCTGCTCCGCTCCGAACGCATCCTGGCAGAGTTTTTCGAAATAGGACAAGGGCACCTGATTGGCAAAGGCGGCGGACGAAGAGGAGTTCGACTTCGTGGTGGTGAACCAGCCGAATTCATTGCAGGTTTGGTAGAACCATGCACGAGCTAAGAACCAAATTTTATGAAACAATAATTCATTGCGGTTTTGCTTAGTTACTTTCGGAACTTTGATCTGTATCCTCACGGAATATTTGTAGCATGGATGAGTAGCCAAAGTCCTGGCAATCACTGAAGCGACTGCCTTCTGAATACAGTAGTTCCAAAAAGTTTACGAACGCCACTTCATCATTGGAATTTAGTGACATTAAAGTCTCGCAAAGGCGAGGTATATAAGCACTGTAAAATAATATAAATTATTGAAAGTACTCTTATTAGAAGATTATTGCCCTCACCTATAACTTTGCACCACCAAAGCAAAATAGTTGCCCAGCCCATTGAAGAAAGCTGCCTTATCCAGCGGATCACTGGGATTGTAATCCTCGCAGCCATTGAATTTATGAAGTAGCTCCTTGATTGAATTGCCATTAAATAACTTAGCCAAATAATTAAAACCTTTTTCAATTCGCGATGAGCAATTATGACCATAGCTTAATTGAATAGACCTGCTGACCAATTCCATGTATTCTAAAAATAAAATGTTAAGGAAAACGTCGTGGAAACTTCCTTCTCACCATAAAAATCCGCCTTGGCCAATAACGGAGCACTGGAAGCCCAACTGGCAGCTACTAAATCCGGATACAGTTCAGTCATCCAGGCCACCAAGCTGCCCGAATAAGAGCCGCCAACCAAAATGACTTTGGAGTCTCTCATTTCCGCGTTTTTTGACTTTTGATGGCGTATGAAATGAGCCAAGTCAGCTAAAGATTGATGAAGATTTAGTTGCTTGAGGTGATGCGCTTGGAAACTCTCTTTTCTGAAGATTACCAAATTAAAAATGATTACTTTGATATGTTTTTGGTTACCTCACCCAAAGGGCAAACTCCGCCCATAGTAGCGATGTTCGGTGTAGAAAAGCATGCCAGAATTTTCAACAGCCATGTCGTGGGTTAAACCAGTGCTCATTAACCCTCGGCTGATGGTCCACTCACCTCCCACAAATATGTAGATGGGTCCTTGGGGGTTGTGATATTTGGCATTGCGAAAATAACGCTGGCAAATCAAATGATCGTTTTCGTGTTAAAAAACAACTTTACTAGATAGTAGGCTTTACCATTCTCCAAGTTTGATTGTTTTTAACATCAAAATGGTCAACCTTTTGATCCAACCAAAGTTCCTCAACAGAAGCTACTTCGTTTTTTGTATAAGACCCTGAGATGGGCTCGAGGTTAAGCAATTCCAAGTTTCGTTTATAAGGATTAACATTTGCCAACAAATTTGGCAACCAACAAATAATTTGCACAGCAAAATATAGCAACTCCATGATATACATTTTCAAGTAAATAAATTTAAGTACTGTCGATGTTTATATGGAAACGGTATACCCCTATGGCTTGAATAATGAATAATTTAATACAAATTCATAGACATCATAGTTGAGTGCACTAGGACAAGGTTACTGCAAAATAACATATTCCAAAAACTGATAAAAGTTAAACACCACAAAACGTATTCGTACTAAAAATACCTCCGTTTATGGCAAACATCTTTCATTCTTCTGCTAAATTCCGATTTTATATTTATTCCCACGTCAGTCTCCGTTAAACTTAAGAAGCTTTTAAAATTTTACTACTTTCACCTATTCTAAATCGCTTGGCAACTTATCCAAGTTCAGCCGGCTCTAAGCCGCTTCAAGCCGTCACCTCGTATACGCAATGTTGCTGCAGGCAGATAAACAAACACCCGCTGAAATAAAACCACACAAAAACCAAGTGCAAGCAACGCGAAAAAATCATAAAAAATATTTTTACAGCGTTGACATGGAAAAAAGGGAACATAAAAATATAAGCAGCTGTGGGAATAAGCAACAGGAGAATGCACAAAATGTGTAATTGGCATATTACTCATACGCCCCATACCCAGGACAAAGACGCCCGACAATCGAGCAGCTCAACGATGCAGGATTTCAGCCGTGTCAGCGTGCGTCCTGTGTATACAATGTGAAAGGATTGCGGAAGCGAAAGTCAAACTGGGAAAACTTATGAGCAGAACTCCCTTAGCATGCGATGGCAAGGGAGAAAAATGAAAAATTCCTGGGTAGATTTTTCTTGTCACTTCTTTCCTTTTCCTTAGCTGTTCAAAGAAAACATATAATAATAATCTAAAATAAGTTGGCAAGATATTTTTGTAAAAACCGGCAAATAAAAACTATAAAATACTTAAGCTTTAAAAAATAACAAATTGTTTTAAAACATTCAAATTAAAAGCCATTAAAATTGTTTGGCTGTTATAAATGAAATCCGGCAAAATGTTAACAGTTATACCTTTTACACTGTTATAACTATCCATTTGTTATAACAATTATTAACATTTTCATATTATAGTACAAATAATACGATATAAATGTGATTATATAGAGTTAATGATTTTTTCATAACAGTATTATCGTTTTAGTTTGTATAAAATTACAGAATTTCTCAGCAATCAATGCTTCTAGTGGGTTACTTGATATACCAAACATTCCAGCATAATAAACGCCATTCGCTGGGGGACTCATAACGACAATGGAGGCGCTATGAAAAGTTATTATTATGGAGGCTCTTTGTCGCCGTTGACTTCGTCGTTGTTGTTATTCTTCGTCTACTCCTTCCAGCAGAAATTGCAAATTGGTTAAATCGTGCAATTGATGTTGAGCCTGTTATTTGCTCTGTTGTTTTTGCTACCCTGAGGTTGGGCGTAATGACGGAGAAAAGGATTATCCACCATGAGACCAATTCACGCCGCAGAAAAAATGCACAAAAAATTGTTCGCAAAAATCATCAGCATATAAATAACGTTTTACGTGCAGGAAAGCATTCCACATGTGCTCGGAAGCCACACCCACCATTCACCAATAAGGGGGCATGCATATCTCTTATGAATATTTATAAAAAAACCCCTTTTTGTGAGCCCATTTTTGGTTGTCAGAAAAAGAATTTAAAATTTCAGTTGAGTCAAAGAGAAAATTAATCAATTAAAGGCCACTTTTCAGATGATAACTTATTGAAGAATAAAGAAACAAGAACAATTTAACTTACCAGTTTGGATTGGTCGTGATTAAAAAATTTCACCTCGAGTTTCCAAGAAATGTTTATTTACCTATGATGAACTAATTCCGTGCTTTTGCCTTTAAATCTATTTTCTAGAATGCGAAAAATTGTTTTTTAATTTGTTTTCAAATTATTTTTAACCATTCTTTTTAGTTCTTACACCTTTTATTTTAATACTACGGAAAATATTCTTTGAACGTATTTTCTCAGTCGGCATTTATAAATTACATAAAATAATGCGCTCGTTGCAATAAACTTTTAATAACAAATACAAGATTTGACGCCTTATTAGCAAGATCTACAGATCATTAAACAGGCAAATTAACTAAAAGCCCGCGTGCCCCTCTTTTTGTTCATCCTTACCTTTTGCTCCTCGCCTAAAATTTGTACGTTCTCAGATGTGAAAAGCTCGTCTGCGAGCATGCGCTGGGGAAAAGGACTCAAACCGAGTGATTCTCATCGACAACCCTTCTCGAAAGCTTTCTGGCGCTCTCTAACTCCAAAGTAACGTCCTTTATGAATGGCCTCCTGTTGCTCGAGACATAACAGGTGGTAAGACTCCGAGAGATAGCTTTAATGGAGCTGTTGATGGCTCACCGAAAGTAGAGCCCGAAAGTAGAGGCAAGTTCACCCACGGCGCATATCGATGGGGCTGTGGCTTGGGTGCCAGCTTTCGGACACCTTGACACTGTGACACACTAAAAAAAGTCGAGGCGAATTTAAATTACTGCAACAACAACACGAGGACCATGACTGGCTCAGGCCTTGAATTTTGTTTATCGCTCTGATGTGGATTAGCTTCGCTTCTTGGCACTGCTTTTAGGTATGGAACAAGCAAGTGACTTTGTCGCTTCTGAGCTTATATTCCGCCTTGAAAAGTATAAAATTAATGGACAATGTGGAGGGAATTAAACAAGAATGTGTAGACCTCCGAGCGGGTTACTATTACTAGTAAACGTTTTCTATAAATAAACTAATTAAAGAAGTTACTGTCATTTAAAAAATATCCAGACTTTAGGTAACAGGAAAAATAATAAAGTAATGATATTTTATATCTGGAATATTATTATTATTTTTGGCTAGTTTCGTCTTTTGAAATATATTACATTTTTTATTTACATAATTTTTTAATATCGAAACCAACTAAAAATGTTCTTTGTTACAACTTCATATTTATTGATGTTCAAAATCGATTAAAATCTTTAACGATTTAATAACTTTTAATAAAAATAAAAAAGCATGTACAAAAACGAGCATTTTCTAACTATAGCGTAATTTATTAGTTTACTATCCAACTCAGAGGGGAGAACATTTCACCTTTAAGTTATCTTCACAAGTTTAAATCGATAATTAAACTGGGAAGTTATTCTTCTCCCATGGGAACTGGTTATCCGAACAACTTTGTCCACTTTTCAAATTCAGAATCATAATTTAATAAGTGTTCGAGCTGGCTCTGGAGGAGGAACAGCTCTGCTGATGCCCCTTGGTGGCTGCTTAATTAGCCGTGGGTTCGTATTTTTCCAGCTGGCTAAAGCACTCTAATTGAGTCTTTTAAATGGTTGTTCAGGTGGCTGGCAAAGTCAGTCTGTTTTCTAATAAAATTAAATCGATACCTTTATTGCTAAAGTTCCAAGAATTCTTGAGTACAAATTCACTAGAATTGTGTTGTTCATTTTATTATTTATTTTATTTCGTGCACGATAGGGGTATGTTTTGTAAAAATGTGTGTATCCACAGTGCTTTGACTTATACAAACAATTTTTCTTAAACTATAGACTATATCCAATCAATTGCTTTATTTGAAAACGTTTTTTTCATTTTTAATAGGCGATGATAACATTTTTTGGCATCTGAAATGTGGTATGGTGTACAAAAATACCGTTTTTTTATTTTTTATTGTATAAAAAGATTTAAATGCTTTTTAAATAAAACGTAGACTAATCAATGATGATATTTTGGTAATAAAAATTTGAAATCTGGGTTCAAATTGTTTTATGGTGGTGGAGCATGAGCTTTTTGGTTCTAAAGATTGCCAGCAGATTGCGGTTGATTTTTTTGTTTAGCAGCTTTCTTGTTTTCGTTCCTGTCTTGATTGCGATTTTGGCCATTTTTACGATAAAGTTGATTTTGAGGTTTCTGCAAATTCTGCTTCTGTTCATAATTTTTTGGCCAAGCTCCTTGACCGGCAAATACCTGACTCGGGTAATGCATTGGCGATGGTGCTCGAAATCCATTAAATATAGGGTGCTGGAATTGGTTATGATGTTGATTAGACGGAAAACAAGGACCATTTCTAAGATTTCCATGATATAGCATTGTTCCGCGCGGGTTATAGACAGGTGCTCGATTATTAAACTTATACGGTTGCGGCGGATTTATCGCGGGAATGTTAGTTGTTGGATTGTTGGAGTTCGGCTGATTCTTTATGTTGATCGGTGGTCCTAATGTTATGTTGGCAAATGCATTCTCAACCTGCTGCATTTGAGGCGTTTGAAAAGGATTTTTTGAGACTTCTTTACGCTGCCAGTGGTGATATAGGTGAGCTTTAAGATCCCGCAGTGAATCGGAGGCAAATTCACACTGGTTACAAATTAGCGGCTTGGATAAAAGTTTGTCTACCAGCGATTTCGGAAGTCGCGCGAAGCCATTTTCCTTCTCCAGCTGAGCGTACAGTTCTAGAAAGACAAAATGGTAAGGGAAAACACTTACGTTTTTTATTTAATACCCTAATTTGAAGAGTTTTTTGAAATAAAACGTACTTTCGTAAGGCACAAATAGTTCGGTGTTGTGGGAGTTCCAATGTTTTTTGGTCTTCAGGCTTGGTGATACAAAATCCGTTGAAATGACATGCAAGTGGAGCCTGTGCAAGCTCGGCTCCGCATGGAATCCCACCTGGAAGTCCTCCCACGGCACTCCTTTTATCTCCACAGCGTTCCGGGCCAAGCGGTGAAGCTCCTGTAAAAGCGGCAAGTGACTCCGGTCCAACTAAAGATCAAAATAAATGAATATAATAGGTATTATTGTAGGGTAGGAATGGAAACATTGCTGCTCACCTGAAAGATGCTGGGAATATCGGCTAATGGTAGCACCAGGTAATGATGCATCGCCTTAGGAAACTTGTCCGAGATAACAACGCCAAGTTTGGATGAAATTATCAAGTATTCCTCCTTTACCATGTCTCTTATTAATCCATCTTTCCAAGACATGATAAATATTGCTCTTTTATTAAATTACTGTAAAAAAAAACTTTAATTGGTATGCGGATAGTTTTGACAGCCAACGTGTTGGGAACTTGCAAAAAATAAACATTAAAACCAAAAACAAAAAGATTAACACAAATCTAGTTGGGCTAAATATTTGGGAGAGAAAAGTTGAAAAACCCTACAGATGGATTTTTCTTAAAGTGTAATAACTGAAAATAATTTTGTATTACTTTGTAGGGCGCTGAACAGATTAAAATGAGCAAATTTTAGAATATTTTTCTTACGACATTTTATATTAATTTGTAGAATTATTTTTAATGAGAAATATAAAAAGAGGGTAAAATTGCCAAGTCTGTGTTATCACAGAACAAATGAATTTAATTTATCAAGTTCACTAGAATTGTGTTTTGAAATATGTATTATTTATTCATCAAAATTTTTCAAATCTCGATCGGAATTGTTTAAAGCTGACATAGACAGTGATTAAATTCGAAATAATAATTTTTAAAATATTCGTATTTTTTTTTGTTTGGTTGCATAGTTTTTAACATAACAGTATTTTTTTAATTATAACATAAGGGTCACTGAAACATATGTTTTTAAGCTGATAACAATTGTAATAGCTGTAATGATTTTCTTATTAAAGTGAAAAACTTATTTTAAAACCAATTTTTAATTAGTCGGCTTGATCTGCAGTGGTTTTTTCTGATATCGTTGCCATTTTTTCAATGTTTAAACCCATTAAAAATAGTTTAAATATAATAAATGATTCTAAGAGGTGCCAGCTGGTTTTAGGTTGTTTGGAGGTGGTGGTGCCTGAGTTCCAGAATTCGGATTGCCAGCAGATGGCTGTGGATTTTGTTGGTTTGCTGGTTTTTTGTTCTTATTTTTGTTTTGTTGATTAGGATTTGGGCGATTCTGATGATTAGGTTTCTGGCGATTTTGATGATTGGTGTTTTGATAATTCACTTGATTGGGAGGTTGGGATTGTTTTAGCTTAGGTGGAATGTTATTCTGTTGTTGATAGGAATTCTGCCGATTTTGTTGATTTGAATTTGGACGATTCTGTTGATTCGAGTTCTGATTCGGCTGCTGAGGATTGGTGTTCTGGTGAAATTGTTGGTTCGGCTTCTTTTGGTTATTGTACAAGACACTTCTTGGAACCCATATTGGTCTAGGTCCGTTTTGTTGATTACTTGGGCCGGCTAATTGGGCGACAAATGCCTGATTTGGTAATTGCAGTGGGCCCTGCTGATTCATTGGAGGCGGTGCTCGGAATCTATTGAATACAGGATGCCTGTGATTGTTCAGATGTTGATTAGGTGGAAAGCGAGGACCATTCCAAGAAGCCCAAGGTCCTTGATGTTGTATGGGTCCGCGCGGCATATAGCCCGGTGGACGAGTGTTAAACTTATTCCCTTGCGGGGGATTCATCGATTGGATGTTGAGCGGAGGAGTGTTTCGGAAGGGATTATTTGGATTTGGCAGATTCATCATATTAACTGGGGGTCCGTTTATGTAGTTGCTATAGCCATTATCACCCTGCTGCTGAGCCTGCTCTTGTTGTGGTGTTTGGAAGGGATTTCTTGAGGTCTGATTTGGGAACTGGGTATTTTCTGCTTGTGGCTGAGTTTGGGGCAAAGGCTCTAAAGGCCCAACTGGTTTTAGCCCCGTATCTATCTTTGCCTCATTCATCATTTGAATTATTTTATCAGTTTTTTTCTTCTGCTCCCGCTCGCTTTCTCTACGGTGCCAGTGATGATACAGGTGCGCCTTTAGATCCAGCAGCAATTCGGTCACAAAATCGCACTGGTTGCAACGGAGGGGCTTTTGAAGCTGCAGCTCCTTGTACTTCTCATCGGAAATTGGTTCAATAGAGCCCTGCAGGCTGAGCATCATGTGCACCATTTGAAATGGCATAAAAAGTTCCGTATTGAAGCTATTCCAGTGGCGCGGACGTTTCATGGCCATGGAGTAAAAGTCGTCAGATATCACATGAAGATTGAGCCGGTTCCAGAAGGTGTGCACCTTAAAACCTATGCGAAAGTTACGCGACTCTAGGTGCTCCTGCTTCTCGATTATTTGATTGGCCAGCTCCATCATGTGATCCAACAAAGGCAGATGATCTCCGTTCAACTGTAGAGATCGAACCGTTCATGACGAAAACCAAAATATTCTGTTATAGACTCACCTTAGTTATGTCCCCCAATTCTTCTTTGGCCACTACACGGAAGTGATATTGCGACTTGGGAAAATCCACTTTAATCACCACCGCCCGATCAGTTTCGATGAGGAAATTCCTCTTATCGTTAAGTTTGCGCTTCAACTCATCCCGAAAATATGCCTTCTCATCAACCTCCATTTAAATGCTTTCGCTTTCTCAACAATCGTGGAAATCACCGAAAAAGAATCAAAAAGTTCTGAGTCACCTGTCAAGAATCAGCCGGGAATGCTCGCAACTTGGAACAGATTCTCAGATGTCTATTCCCGGTTCTCTAAAGGGAAGAACTGGTTCTCTAGTGGCTATTGGTGGTTCGCTTGCGAATAGTATCTGGGAGGTGCCCCACCAAATGCTCCTTAAGTGTTGGCAAATTTTTTGCTACAAAATCGCACTGGTTACAAATCAGCGGCTTGGACAGCAGTTCGTCTTTAATTAATTTCGGCAGTCTCGAAATGTGGTTCTCCTTCTCTAGCTGTTCGTAAAGCTCTAAAATAAATATGATTGACCCATAAGCGAAAAAATATTTAACAGGGAACAAATAAGGAAAAAGAATATAACGATCAGATAAAATTTTTGGTAATCAGGAAAGTCCCATAAAAAAAATCGATTAAAAAACTTATTTAAGGTACATTTGTAAATGAATATTTAAAAGCTTTTTGAAATAAATGTATATTCGTATTATAGAAAAGTGAGTTTTAGCCATTTTGAAGGTAAAAATTACAATAAGGGCTTTAATGTTAATCAAACATATTTGTACGAATACAATCAATATTTGCATAATCGCGAACATTAATATCTTTAGTCCAACTAATCAGAATATCTACATAGTTAAAAATAAATCAATGTACTGTCACAAAATTTTTGAGTTTACTTTTTGCGTTTTCGTAGGTGTTTTTCTTTCGTATTTTCAAATTTAATTGTTATTGAGATTGCATTTAAGACAAGTTTAGTAATCATCTGCCTAAAAAACTAGTATCTGAATAATATTACTAAAAAATTATTTTAAAAAATCTTTTTGCAGGCTATGAGAGCGCTTTGGCAATATAAATTGGGTTCAAGAAAGCGGAAAATCTTACTTTTATAGGGCACAAATAAGTCTGTGTTGAAGGAGTTCCAATGTTTTTTGTTCTTTAGACTTGGTGAAACGAAATCCTTGGATATTACATGCAAATGGACCCTTTGCATACTCGGTTCCGCATGAAATCCCACCTGGAAATCCTCCCAGCGCAATCCTTTCACCTCTACAACGTTTTTGGCCAAAAGATGAAGCTCCTCCAAGAGCGACAGATGACTCCGATTCAACTGAAATTTCCCAATATTTCTTGTTTAGGGATTTTTTTGGAGTTTAGTTTTATTTCTTACCTGAAAGATGCTAGGAATGTCGGCTAATGGAAGCACCAGGTAGTGATGCAGTGACTTGGGAAACTTGTCTGCAATAACAACGGCTACTTCTGATGAAATAATCAAGTTTTCAGGTTTTAAAATTTCCTTGACCAATCCATTTTGCCAAGACATAACAAAAGGTGCGTTTTTTGTATTAAATTTGCAGCAAATGGTTCTTTGGAGACGAAGTCTATTTTTCCCACGATGCTTTTAAAATGTTAAGGCCTACTACAAAAATTCGCTTATTCGACGGCAGTAGATATAGTAAAACGCAAAATAAAAACAAATACGTGAACAGCTGGCGAACTAGTTATGGATAGTGTTGGAAAGCACGAAAGCCCGGCTAGTGAGGGAAGTTTCGTGGCGATGATTTTGGTTTGAGGGGCACTGATATATTTTCTTGGTGTCTTTAAAGGACTTTCAATTATTGTAAATGTATAAAAGCTTGGAAACTGTTTCATCTACTTACAATCTTTTTTAGAATTCACTATTTTTAAGAAATATATCTTGTGTATTGTTTGCGATTTGTATTAATTATTGTTTTGATTTTAAATGTAACATTTTGATGAATTTATCCTCAACAAATCTATAAAAACGATTATATGACGAGTAAATGCAAAAACAAAATAATATAAGCATGGGTACAACATTTTTATTTTCTATATTTGGTTAACGTCACCCACTGTAACATCAACTATTAACTCCTTTTGCTAGTGTTTTTTGCCGATCCTGCTGCGGTCACACTGTTGTTTACCTCGACGCATGCCGAATTAATAGAATAGTGAAATTACGTGATAATTGTGCTAGAAAGCTAACTAAAATCGCTCCCACGATGGAAGTCATGCCTGTGGTGGCGCCCCAGCCACGCCCCCGTCTCATGGCGGAGCCGCTGCACATCCAGCGGTTGGAGGCGGCCCTCAACATGAGACCCTTCATGGACATGGCCAAAAGAGCTCTGCGGAAACCGCTGAGTAGCAACGAAGAAAGTGACGAGGAGCAGGTGGTCAGGAGGGATCAGGAAGCACTGGACTCGGATGACTCCTCCACCGTAGGCGTCGTCAGGATGAGGCAATCCAACAAGCGGAAGCATCGTCTGCTGGGCAGTAAGGAGGGTGAGTTGGAACCAGAAGTATGGAAATTGGAAATTCTGACTCAAGTTCCCTATTTCCAGAGCGACAAAGTGTTAAGGCGCAACTATACAACTTCAACGATCTAACCAGCGATCGGGAGTGGCTCTACGATCTCCTCTTGAGCGATACGGAAAGCGACGATCCCACCATTACTGAGGATGAGTATGTGAATCAGCTGCTAAGGGAGCATATGCGGGAGCAGCGCCAGCGGAAGAACTACTACAAAAAGGCCACAGTGAGTAGTGTAGAGTCATGGACCAGTGGGTTTTCAGTTACATTTAAACCGATTTCTAAGTCAGGATTGATTTCTTGGGATTGGGATTGGTATTAGATAAAACATTCTAAATGTTATTTCAGACAAACCTAAGCAAAAATAGTTGTTAAATATAGATGCATTAGATTTTTAAAATTCAAACTCTTTGTATAATTAATGAAAAGATTCGACTTAGAAATAGTTCAACATACAAAAAGAAATAACAAGTTGAAGGTTTTTCTTGTTTATTTTAATGCACATTAATAATCATAAGAAGATTTATCCAAATGTTTATGAATTCGTTGACTTATAGCTTATATATTAAGCATTAATTAGTAATAATTATTTAGTGTAATAAAAGTTAACCGATTTTTTATTTAATAATATTTTTAACTGCATTATTGCTTAAGTATTGAAAAGATTTTTAATTTTTCAAATTTTACAACTACATTTTTATGTAATTATCTGCTTATTCCTCTCCAGAATGCCCAATATGCATACTATAGCAGCGGCTTGCTTTCCAACCACGACATTTTCGCTGAGCGCCAACAGGCCACCGCAGGCGTGCGCAAGCGGCGTCGCCGCACTAAACAAGAAATCCTTATGGCCCGTTTGGCCGAAGCTCAAGCTGGACCAAAGCCACCCAAACAACGAAGAAGGGGTCGCAAGAAGAGAGATATCATGGGATCACCAGAATCTGGCGAAGTACATCCGTCGGAGCTTGGCAAATACTCCTTTGGCGACACACTTCCCACAAACGATGACGACGACGAGGACGGTGGCGAGGTAGATTACAAAAGAGAACTGGCCAGCTTGGCTCTGGATTATCCGGAGGAAGAAGAGATTGAGGAGGAGGTGGATGTGGTGGGTGGCGCCGAGGGTCAAGTGACTAAAGTTCGACGAAAGCGAAAGAACCCAGCTGCCCTGGCTGCTCGCCGACGTCGCATTTGGCAGATTATGTCCAAGAAGGAATCCGGCAGACTGCAACGCATCAAGAGTAATAATCACAAGGAGATGCTGGCCAATTGCAAGCGGGTGGCTGGAATGTGCGCTAAAGTGGTGCGCCAGCGTGCTATCAACTCCCAAAGGATCATGAAGGAAACTGTGTGGCGGGCCAAGCGACTAACCAGGGAAATGCTCGCCTATTGGAAACGGTACGAGCGCGTGGAGCGGGATCAGCGGCGTAAGCAAGAACGCGAGGCGGAGGAGCAGCGGAAACAAGACGTGGAGCTCATCGAGGTGAAGCGTCAGCAGCGAAAGCTTAACTTCCTGATAACCCAAACTGAGCTTTATGCCCACTTTATGTCAAAAAAACTTGGACAGGGCAGTGAAGAGGATCAGTTGCGCATTCTCAGCCAGCTGGATGAGGAAACCAATGCCAGGTTGGCAGTTCAAGATGACTACGATCCAGGTGAGATGAAGCTGTTGGCTCAGGAGAATGCTGAAGCTGCCATGCAAAGAGATTTGGACAAAACCAGGGCATTTGATGTGTTTGTAAAAAAGGAGGAGAAGGAGGAGGAGGAACAGGAAGAGAAGGAGGATGTAAAACCCGAACCACGCACTGAAATGAAGGACCTACCCCAACCCAAGATGTTCAAGGGAACTCTAAAGGGCTACCAAATCAAGGGCATGACTTGGTTAGCAAACATTTACGATCAAGGAATCAGCGGCATTTTGGCAGACGAAATGGGTTTGGGCAAGACAGTCCAATCTATAGCTTTTCTTTGCCATGTCGCCGAGCACTATGGAGTGTGGGGACCCTTTTTGATAATCTCACCCGCATCCACGCTTCACAATTGGCAGCAGGAAATGTCCAGATTTGTGCCCGATTTTAAAGTAGTACCATATTGGGGTTCCCCTGGAGAGCGAAAGATCCTACGCCAGTTTTGGGACCAGAAACAGCTGCACACTCGCGATGCCAGCTTTCATGTGGTGATCACGTCCTACCAGCTGGTGGTCAGCGACTACAAGTATTTTAACCGGATTAAGTGGCAGTACATGGTGTTGGACGAGGCGCAGGCTATCAAGAGCGCCGCTTCTCAACGCTGGAAATTGCTGCTGGGCTTTAGCTGTCGGAATCGATTGCTTCTCAGTGGCACACCCATCCAGAACAGCATGGCGGAGCTTTGGGCCTTGCTGCATTTTATTATGCCGACGTTGTTTGATTCTCATGACGAGTTTAATGAGTGGTTCTCCAAGGATATTGAATCGCATGCCGAAAATAAGACTGGCATTGATGAGAAACAAATCTCCAGACTACACATGATCCTAAAACCGTTTATGTTGCGCCGGATAAAGAAGGATGTCGAGAACGAGCTGTCGGATAAGATTGAGATCATGGTCTACTGTCCTCTCACCATCCGCCAGAAGTTACTTTACAGGGCGCTTAAGCAAAAGATTCGGATTGAAGATCTCCTGCACCTAGCCAGTGGATCCACCACTACTTCGTCGTCCTCTTCGGCTTCAAATCTAATGAACCTGGTCATGCAGTTCCGCAAGGTGTGCAATCATCCCGAGCTCTTTGAACGGAGGGACGCTAAGAGTCCGTTCTTCATGCGTTGTGCGGAGTATACGATTCCCAGATTGGTTCACGAAGATGGACTTATCAACAGACTGCTGCCCAGTCGAAAGCATTTGCTCTATAATCGGTAGGTTGGTTTATTTTGAACTATTTTAATTGTTTTAATATTTCCCATTTAATTCTTTCAGGTTTAATATTTTCAAATCGGAGTATATGCAAAAATCACTATTTGAGGATGTGAGCGTGAATAGTTGCTTTGGATTTACCCGCTTGTGTGATTTATCAGTGGGAGATATGGTGGATGTGACACTCAATGGACTGATTGCTTTGTAAGTATTGGGAATGCTAAATATTTTTGACTCATTTATTAATGAAAAACGCAACCCCTTCTCGTCCACAGTCTTTTGCATTATCGTAGAGTATTGGAGAAATACCCACTACTGGCTTACCGCTGCTTCTGGTGGAAAAAACATCTTGCTAGTAGCTATCAACTATTGGAGCCTATGCTAGAAAACAAATTGGTTCCCGACTACATGCCTTCGGACAGTGTACTTAAGAACTTCATTTTTACAGCTATGGTATAATAAATTATTATTTTTAATTTCGTTCATAAATATATATAATTTACTCTTTACAGACTACCAATGAGAGCAGCGTTTACGCATTTGGCGACTACTTTACATACAACATGCAGGAGACCATCGAACATCGTGTTATTCGTTCCAAGATACTCAAGGAAAAGACCTCCCTGATCGAAGAGATGGCAGATGAGTCTAAGCAGGGGCTGGAGATGGAGTCTGTGGAAGTGCAAACAAAATCAAATGCCAAGAACGATGTGAAGGTGACCACACTTATGCTGCTACCCGAGTTTCCGCATCGCCCTCGAAAACCCAGAAGCTACCAATGCGAACCGCTCTCAATGCCACGACTTCTTTATGATTTAGGCCAGAAAGTTCAGGCGGTGGATAGAAATTTATAGTGAGTTTTCGATTGGATTTTTATTTTGATTTAATATTGACTTTTAACTCCAAAACTATATTTTAGCTGTGACAGTCGCACTGCCGCCTGGACGCAGATTCGTCACGAGCAGTGCGAGAACAGCCAGGGCAGGGAGCTCGTCTCGAGTGGATTGGCCCTTTGCAAACCTCGAAGAGGATGGTCCTCGATCGTGGTGCCTGACAAGGAGACGCTAATCACCGACGCAGGCAAACTATTTGTTCTAGACACCCTGCTTACTCGACTTAAGGCGAATGGGCATCGAGTGCTCATCTACTCGCAAATGACAAAAATGATTGACCTTCTGGAGGTGAGATTACTTGACAATATATCAAATTTTATCCATAAATAAATTTCGTATTTTCTGCAGGAGTACATGTGGCACCGCAAGCATCGTTATATGAGATTGGATGGGTCAAGCAAGATCTCCGCTCGTCGCGACATGGTTGCCGACTTCCAAACCCGAGCCGATATTTTTGTATTTCTGCTGTCTACAAGAGCTGGAGGTCTGGGTATTAATTTAACAGCCGCTGATACGGTAAGCTCATATATTAAATTATTTATTTTAGTACTTTCTTTAATTTTTGCTATTAAAGAATTTTTGGTTTACCAAATAACATACTCTTGGCGAAGTTATAAGAAACTAGGCGATTCCGGCGATTTAGTTCTCAAAGTTGAACTGTTGTCTTGCGGTGGGAAAGAGAGATTTTGCTTCTTTTGCAATTTGGTTGAAATATGTTTTTAGAAACATAGTTTCGATTCGAAAATCTTTCAATCGTTTTCTCTTCGAAAATTTATTCACACACTTAAATGAAAAGGATCACTCTGGTCCATTCCATTTAAAATAATAATTTTCTGTGGTCCAAATTTTAAGTTTTTTTTTAATGTCTCACAATCGAGGTCAAGACCCCATGGACAGGTCGATAGTCAAGAAACTTCCCCAGCTAAAGTCTAGCGTCAATCCCTACCGACCAAAGCCCATGTTAACGCGCAGCAATTCCCCACAACTCGAGAGCGACAAGCGCAATGGACTGGATGTGCAGCTGCCAGAGGAAACTGATCCAATAATTGCAAAGCGAGTGCGATGGGCTCCAATCTATGGAAACAGGAGCTCGAGTAAGACCTCCACTTACATCACTTCTATGAGCAACAAACATATCCGATTCGATCAGGATACTCCAGATGAGGATAGAATGGCCAACGAACTCCGACTGGCCGTACATCGCGGTGGTGGTTCCATTGATCCCGAGAAGAATTACGAGTTGCGCGCCCGACTGTCGCCCCTGCAGCTGCCCTATAGTCGTGTACAGCGGATTCTAAAGGAGTGCGAGTTGAATGAGCGGAATCATAACACCTTCAGTCTGCCCATGGACTTTGGTCGCCAACTGGTTGCCATGGTTTGCAAGGTCAGGACGGATAATCTCAGCGATCTGAAGATGCGTCTGGCACCCTTACTGAGGCAAAGCAGAGCGCGCTTCTTCAATCGACATTTATTTAACGAAACTGGTTTGATTGAGGCTACTTTTCCCAGCAAATCACCATTAAGTTTTGAGGATCTCAATCAAACATTAAGAACAGATTCATTGTGGTGCAAGGTCACCGAAAGCGCCATTACCGATCTAGAAAAGGGCGCCGTTTTGTTTAAATGTCAGCCGCAGGAGCTGCGAGAGGTTACTGCCAAATTACGCCAGTGCAGCTATAAAATCACGCACACCGAAGTGGGACACTGTCCCAAAAAACCGCTTGTGGATTTAACCGAGCGGCAAATGAAACGTTACAACGAATTTCGCAAAAAAATTCTACAGGACGAAGACGTTGTAAAAATCTATGACAATGTGCGTGCCCTGTAGTTTATATAAGCTTATTGAAAATGCCATGGGGTCGCTAAAATTTAATAAAAGTAGAAGCCAAATTTTTGGTCAACTTTTAGATGTTTTGTTCGTTATGCCGTAAATAAAATTCTAATGGATCTGAAGCATTACATATATGTCATTTCAACAATTTGATTAAATATTGTTATTTTTTTAGTGTATTTCATTATATCAGTAGATTGTTTCAATACTATAAATAATCTAATTACGATGATAGCTTTCACAAGTCTAGCCCATATAAGAGTGTGAAATTATAATTGACTTTGTCTGGAGTACGTACTTCGTTTCAAGATTAAGTAAAAATGAATAGCAAACTTTAAAATATTCTAGTTTTTATAGGTATATTAAATAGGGTGTTCGGTTAGCAAGGTTTCTCACATGCATGATTTCTAAGCAGCTTATATATTATAACATTTTTTTTTTAATATTAATATCAATTTAAGATTTGAATGATTTATAGACAACTTTCGGATAATAATTTACACGCCATTATAAAAGAGAATTCCTTTGTCATTGCCTCGAACTTGGAGGCGGAAAAACCCTGTGTGGCTCTTGTATCCATTTGCTAAACTACTTGTTCATGCACTGCGGCAGTCAAGGTTGAATTTCGAGCCAGGGGTGGTGAAGTGTTGGGATGCGGATGGGGATGAGTTGGGAGTGAGTGGCGGCAGACCATGATTTACTCGTGTGATCTTTATCGCCGCGTAACAATGAGACCTACCAATCCGAGCCCACAGACCACGTAGAAGAATTCTCAGCCGAAAAGGATACAATATCGAACAGAATCTTTGCATGTTTCTCCCCTCGCACTTCTTGTTCGATTTCAGCGGTTCTGTTCGATCTTTTCTTTGGCTGTGGGCTCTGAGTTCTGGTGCTTCGTGTGAACATTTTCGCCCGGTTCCTAAATCATTTTGTCACCGGTTTTGATTTGTTATTTGCGCACCCTGACCAAAAGTAATTTGGTTTCAGCTTCTACCGTTCTCTCATTTTATTGCCAGGTTCTCAGGCTCAGTTCTGTTGCCGGATCGGTTTTCCCTCCCCACTTGCTCAAGTTTATGTCTTGAGTTGACTAATTCGGTGTTGGTATTTTAGCTTGCTGATTGTTCCCCATCAGCGAATTTTTGAAGCCTGCTTCAAAGGCCTTTTTATAAAATATCGTGGGATGGCGATGACTCAGAGTGACTGAGATTTATTCTTCCTGGCAATTTGTAACTTTTTGAATATATTAAATACTTTATTAAAACCACTTTAACTGAAAAAAGGATAACTTCAAAAGCGTTTCACTTTATTTCGATAGCTTTTATAAACAAAAGAAAGAATTTTACAGCTTCCTCCCGATCGGCAAAAAATAAATATTTCAAACATCAACCAATTTCCACAAGATCTTAAATTATGGCAGGAATTTTTATTTCTTTTTCGATATAATTTCTCAAACACCATCAAAAAGTTTATGCCCTCAATCTTCTCCTTTCTTTGAGAATCTTCAAGAAGAACAAAAGTATTTCCCGTTCATGTCTTTGCCGCATACCAATATAATTTGACCAAAAACTCAACACTTTGGCATTTCTTTTGCCTTTCAGTCTCCCTTCCCCTCCTATCTTCAATAAAGCCCCAAATGCGTTACAAAATCTTAAACGGGAAAGAAAACTATACCAGTTACACTTTAAATGATACAAGGCACACGATTTAATTGTATTTAATGCTATTTATAAGCAAAATGTATTGTTGAAAACAAGTTCGCTTGGGACTTGTTTAATGGATCCGCTGGGTCATTATAATGCGGTACTCGATTCGGTTTCGGCTCATAAGATTTATGACATTTTCTAAAGCAATGCCAAGTCTTTAAGTAGCCGGCAGTCCATCGATCTTGATATGCCTAGCACGTTTCTGGATTTAGTGCAATTCATTGGGTGTAGGAGACCGCTCTTCCTCCACATACCACCTTTCCTGACTTTTCGGTACTGTCTATGTCCGTGATGGGCTGCCGCAGTGGTCACACCTTTTCAAACATTTTGATGGATTTGTGGGCTACATAAATTTTTAGTTTTTATACCCTTGCAGAGGGTATTATAATTTTGGTCAGAAGTTTGTAACGCAGTGAAGGAGACGTTTCCGACCCCATAAAGTATATATATTCTTGATCAGGATCAATAGGGGAGTCGATATAGCCATGTCCGTCTGTCCGTCTGTTTGTCTGTCCGTCTGTCCGTCTGTCCGTCTGTTTCAATACCGTTTGCGAGCTCAGTTTAAAAGCTAGCGATCTGAAACTTTCACAATCGTTCTAAAACATGTGTACGCAGATCAAGTTTGAAAATCGCCCCGATCGGACGTCTATATCCTATAGCTCCCATAGGAACAATTGGATATATCTTGCAAGAATTTATGATATTTCGCGCAGTATAAAAGCTATTGACATTAATCTTTCCAAATCGTATTTTTTTATGCATACCTTGATCAGGGTAAAAGCGCGTGGCGATCGGACGTCTATATCCTATAGCTCCCATAGGAACAATAGGGTAAAATCGGTTAAAATTTAATGATTTTTAGGATATTTCGCACAGTGTAAAAGCTATTGACATAAATCTTTCCAAATCTTATTTTTTTATGCGTACCTTGATCAGGGTAAAAGCGCGTGACGATCGGACGTCTATATCCTATAGCTCCCATAGGAACAATACGGTAAAATCGGTTAAAATTTAATGATTTTTAGGATATTTCGCGCAGTGTAAAAGCTATTGACATAAATCTTTCCAAATCTTATTTTTTTATGCGTACCTTGATCAGGGTAAAAGCGCGTGACGATCGGACGTCTATATCCTATAGCTCCCATAGGAACAATAGGGTAAAATCTGTTAAAATTTAATGATTTTTAGGATATTTCGCGCAGTGTAAAAGCTATTGATATAAATCTTTCCAAATCTTATTTTTTTATGCGTACCTTGATCAGGGTAAAAGCGCGTGACGATCGGACGTCTATATCCTATAGCTCCCATAGGAACAATAGGGTAAAATCGGTCCAAATTTGATGTTTTTCAGAATATTTTAGACATTTCTTATTCTTTTCGCTACTTTTTCAATTTTAGCAATTTCGGCTAAGTCTGCAAGGGTATTAAAACTTCGGCTTGCGGAAGTTAGCTTCCGTCCTCGTTATTGCATCATATTTGCAAATCTTCTAAGCTTGAAATCAGAATGAATGAGTATTCACAAACATAAATCTTTAGGTCTGAATGTTCTTTGTTTGGCCCTTCTTAGATTCCTAAATATTCGGGATCTTGTCATGCTATAGAAAACTCGTTAAGTCTACCGACTTCTTATTAGTTCTGACAATCCATTTTTTTGAGATTAACCCACTCGATCTATTTGTTAATTGTACAAAGGACAAGTGGCTGCTTCAGTTGAGTGCTCAGTTGTAAGGTTACTTATACGTTTAACTCAACTCGTCAATCATTAATATTTTATGAAATTTATGTAATTTGTGTATTCTTTAAAAGAAAACATTACTAAATATGGTCGTTTGTATAATTATAGTATAATGAATGAAATTAAGAGTTCCATAAATTTATATGTTAAATATTCGGTTTATTATAACCAAAAAATAGTGATTAAATAATTATACATAAAATACCAAATGTAAGATAAATTCATAGGTTGAGATATTAGTCCTCCAGCCATTTGGCCACGAGTTTGATCAGCTTCTCCTTGGAGGCCACCAGTTCGGCACTATCGGTGGCACTGATCGATCCAGTATCGGGGCAATGGGAGGCCAATGGAATAATGGTGGCGCCCTGTGCGATTCCAGCACCCACCTTGCTCCAACCATCCAAGGCACCCTGCACGAAGTAGATATTGGTGGCGTTGACGTTTAGGCCACCGAATTCCTTGTTCGTTGCCCGAATTTTAGTGTGGATGCCAGCCGAGTCATACTCCGAGCCAAAGACTCCCTCGCAGGTGTCCTCATAAAGAGCAGCCGGGAAAGTGGATCCAAATGGTTGGCTCCTGCTGCCCGAAGATTGGAACCATCCGAACTCGCTGCAGGTCTGGAAAATCCAGGGCAAGTCGCCTAAAAATAGTGGAAAAGTTGTTTATAAAATGGTTGCAAAGTAGAATGATTTAGATGTTAAAACCACTTACTGTCTTCGTAGTTCTCCTTGGACCATTCGTAGTAGTCTACAGCTCCATTGAAGGTAGTGCTCAGACAAGCGCCAGAGTGCTCATTAATTTTCCAGTTGATGAACTTCGACAAAGCAACAGAATCATCGTCACTGAACTCTCGCAAAATAGAGCAATATTTCGGAATGTCATAGTTTTCCGGCCTAGGGAAAATATTAAATTATCACTAAATTCTGTATAGTTGTTCAATGTCACCTACTTTTGGTACTGAGCAATGCCGGCGAAAATGTTAGCAATGGTGCTGAAGATTTGCCAGCGGTCCTTCTCGCTGTTAGGATTAAAGTTGGAGCACAGATTCAGTTCCTTCGCGGCCTGTGTGCCATTTCCAATGTCGAAAAGATTCTCGTAGTAGGCGGTTGCATTGTCGATTAAATCGTAACAACTATCTCCGCCAAGGGTGGCATACGACTCGCCTACAACCTTCATGTAGTCCTTGAAGTCCACCTTGGCAAGGATCGGGGCAGATGAGGCCCAGCTACCCCTGATGATTTCGGGATAAAGCTTCCTGATCCAGGTGGCCATGGTGGCCGAGTAGGAGCAGCCGGAGACCACCACCTTTGAGTCCTTGTACTTGTCCTCTTCTTTCAGAGTTTTAATAACGTTGATAACATCGGCCAAAGCTTGCTCTACGCTCTGGTACTTTTCGAGGTTCTCAGTGGACAGAGGACTAAATTGTAGGATGGTGTTCCACTTTATAACTTATTTACAAATTAACACTGTTTTAACTCACGTTATTGGTATGCTCTTGCCAAAGAAACGATGCTCAGTGTACAGGAGGGAACCATTGTGTTTCTTGGCAATGTCCTTCCACAGTCCTGAGGTGATGCCACTGGGATCGATCGCCCACTCGCCGCCCAAGTATATAAAGATGGGAGAGCCATCTTTAAAATACTTATTGTTGATATAGACGAGCTGAGGTTTAAAAACGAGATAGTTATAGTTGGTTAATACTTGATTTTCAGTGCATCCTTACATCTTTCCAGGTGGCATTGTTGCTATCATCGAAATTGTCCAGCTTTTGGGTGATCCAACGCTCCTCCACTTTGGCCCTGGTCTTTTGTGGTTCAACTGGAGGTCCTCGATGCAATTCCCTCAAGGATTTGACGAAGGCGTTGGGCTCCGGATTTTGTTCACCCAGACTAGCTGCTGCAGTCAGGGGTGCCAATAGGGCTAGTACTACTAGGGTATACTTCATATTGCTGGTTAGTTCACAAGTTTGCGAATGATTTTCCATCGTCTGCGGCAAACTATTTATTGGAAAATATTCTATACCGGCCTTTGATAGAGTCTTTGGGCACTTAATTGCAAAGCAAACAAATATCGGAAAATATATAGCACTGATAAAGTCGAGGGTTCTTTGTCTGTATTACGCCTTGCATCACATAATTTGAGCTAGGTTCATTAGAATGCCTTTGGTCATAGGGAAGACAAAGAACTTGTACAAGTCTTGATAAGATCTGAAGTGATAAGTTTAAATAAGGTTTTTGTAACGTTGATATTATTTATAAATAGGTTTTTATTAAAACGGTTATAAAACGGCTTGGGCCTATTTTTCAATATCATGTTAAGGTTATCGCTTGTAATTATTCGCTTTAATAATGTGATGTTAATTTTTTGAACGATCTTTAGAGAGTTTATGCAAATGAGAAAACAAATTTGTCCGAAACAACAACTAAAATTAATGTCGAAACATAAGAGGACATTGTGATTGGCCCTAAGACTACTTATACTTATAACAATTAATTATCACTGATATATCTTTAAAACAGAAATTAATATAGGTCTACATATATTTTTAAAAAATTATTATCACTGAGATAGCAATTAATTTGGGACTACATATACTTTTAACAATTTATTAACACTGAGATATCTTTGAAATGATTTCAATGATTGCTTAACTTTTGCTAAAGCAATAAAGATAGACATTTTAAATAAGAACATCTAAAAACATAATCTATGCTGAATGATGTTAAGATATGTTTTGATACTTCATTATGAGCATCACATATATAAGAACCTGACATAACACTTCTTTCATATTACATATTAAATTGTTGACCAAGTTGTTGGATTGGCTACACGTTCCTCCACACTTGTTAAATTAATCCCATGTGAACAAACTTGACAATTTTATTGGCCATTGTCTTGTTACCAAATATTTACTTTTTCTTGTTCCTTGGTCAATAAGCCGGGTTCTTATCATGATGTAAGGAAAAAAAGTATACATTCTCTATCATTTGTCTTATCAAGTAAATTAAAGCAAAAAACGCAACTTATTCGGTGTTCTATTATTTGTCTTGTCATTTACAGTAAATATTCAATAAAATGATCTTGAGATATCTTTAATGATAATATGACCTGCGGCTAAAAATAATTCAATAATAATTTAATCAGAATCGCATTAAACAAATTAATGTTTAAAATATATAGTGTGAAAAATATTATATGTATATATATTTGTACATACTGATTGCATGCAAGAATATTGTGTCAGGTTCAACGTATCTTAGACAAACATGATTTTTACTTAAATGTGTCTTAATGGTTTTTCGTGCAGAAAATATTCCTTGCAGCTTTTCTTTCCTCTGTGTTTCCATTACATCGCGTTTCTTTCATGGTATACTTTTCGGCGACAAGTCATTTTAATGAAAAGCTATTATTCTTAGTCCGAATATAACGTCTTATTAAGTTCTATGATGTGGTATTACTTAATAAACACGATTATTAAGTATTGGTAGTAACATACCACAACATAATGATAAAATGTTATATAGTAATCAAGTGAATTGTTATGCAATCAAAAGATTCATTAAATGTTTTGATAAATATAGAGATACGAATTTAGCGTAAAAATTTAAATTATGATAAAATCACAAGAAGTATTTTTATATATTATTACAACCTAATTTTATACCGTTGCAGAGACATTTCCGACCCCATAAAGTATATGTGTATATTCTTGATCAGCATCACCAGGAACAATCGGAAATATTTTTATATCCGTTACTCGTAGAGTAAAAGGGTATATTGTATTCGTGCAAAAGTATGTAACAGGTAGAAGGAAGCGTTTCCGACCCTATAAAGTATATATATTTTTGTTCAGGATCACTAGCCGAGTCGATCTAGTCATGTCCGTCTGTCTGTCCGTATGAACGCTGAGATCTCGGAAACTATAAAAGCTAGAAAAATGGCATTTTGCATGTAGATTTTAGGAGTTCCTACGCAGCGCAAGTTTGTTTCAAAATGGTGCCACGCGCCCTCTGACGCCCACAAGCCACAAACTGTGGCCACAGTTTTGATGCTATTATGAAAATTTTAATTGATATGTATTTGTTTCGTCAATACCTATCGATTGGCCTAATAAAAGTTTGCCACGCCCACTCTAACGCCCAAAAACCCATTAAACGCCTGGCTAGCGCTTACATTTCCGCTTTTCATGGCCAATAGCGCCATCTAACGGATGACTTTGGAACAGCTGGCCAAGGTGCTCAACAGAGTCAACGTTAATTCTCGATAAGGATTTCTATTAAAGGAAATTGCGATGGTTTTCATTTGTCAATACCGAACTATATCCCAAGAACTATGCAAATCAAATCAAGTTAGCCAAATTGGAGGTCTGAGTCAAACAATGGCGTATGTGTGTATGTTTGTATGTAAGCATATATATATATATGTATTTACATTGTACACAGTTGCAATTGCCCGGCAAAAATAACTCCTTTCAAAGAAAGCTATTCGCTATACCCGTTACTCGTGTTGTGCAAACATTTAGACTTAAATATACATAATACTATTTAAGAATGTTTGTGTTAAGCGGCGAAAAACACACAGGAAGGCAAATTTATATTAAGTTGTTTAGCTGAGTAACGGGTATCTAATAGTCGAGGCACTCGACTATAGCGTTCTCTCTTGTTTTAAAGTTAGGAAGTTGGGATTTTTATGAGTATTAAGAATGCATCATATGAATAATTTTGGAGAATATTATTTACAGAATATTCTGCAAGGGTATATCAACTTCGGCTCCGCCCGAAGTTAGCTTTCCTTTCTTGTTAGTTTTTATTGCATCATATATGCAAATCTTCTAAGCTTGAAATCAGAATGAATGCGTATTCACAAACATAAATCTTTAGGTCTGAATGTTCTTTGTTTGGCCCTTCTTAGTTTCCTAAATATTCGGGATCTTGTCATGCTATAGAAAACTCGTTAAGTCTACCGACTTCTTATTAGTTCTGACAATCAATTTTTATACCCTTGCAGAGGGTATTATAATTTTGGTCAAAAGTGTGCAACGCAGTGAAGGAGACATCTCCGACCCTATAAAGTATATATATTCTTGATCAGGATCACCTCCTGAGTTGATATAGCCATGTCCGTCTGTCCGTCTGTCCGTCTGTCCGTCTGTCTGTCCGTCTGTCTGTTTCTACGCGAACTAGTCTCTCAGTTTTAAAGATATCGAATTGAAACTTTGCACACAGCCTTCGATCCTTTGCACGCAGTATATAAGTCGGAAGGGCCAGGATCGGACAACTATATCCTATAGCTGCCATATAACTGATTGATCGGAAATGCCATAACTTTAGTGTTTGAAAAGTTGGGATTTCCTATGGGTATTTTATTTGGCCAGTCAATCCGACCTACCAAATTTCATAAGGATCGGCCGACTATATCCTATAGCTTCTATATAACTGATTGATCGGTAATGCCATAACTTTGAGATTTGTAAAGTTAGGAAGTTGGGATTTTCTATGGCTTTTATATTTGGCCAATCAATCTGACCTACCAAATTTCATAAGGATCGGCCGACTATATCCTATAGCCGCCTCTTAACTGAACGATTGGAAATGCCATAACTTTGGTGTTTTTAAAGTTAGAAAGTTGGGATTTTTTATGAGTGTTAAGAATGCATCAAATGAATAAGTTTGGAGAATATAAATCGGAATATTCTGCAAGGGTATTTCAACTTCGGCTCCGCCCGAAGTTAGCTTTCCTTTCTTGTTTTGAGATTAACCCACTCGATCTATTTGTTAATTGTTAAGTGGCTGCTTCAGTTGAGTGCTCAGTTGTAAGGTTACTTATACGTTTAACTCAACTCGTCAATCATTAGTATTTTTTTAAAGAATTGTCGATAAAATTTATGAAATTTATGTAATTTGTGTATTCTATAATAGAAAACATTGCTAAATATTGTCGTTTGTATAATTAATGTATAATGAATGAAATTAAGAGTTCCATAAATTTATATGTTAAATATTCGGTTTATTATAACCAAAAAATAGTGATTAAATAATTATACATAAAATACCAAATGTAAGATAAATTCATAGGTTGAGATATTAGTCCTCCAGCCATTTGGCCACGAGTTTGATCAGCTTCTCCTTGGAGGCCACCAGTTCGGCACTATCGGTGGCACTGATCGATCCAGTATCGGGGCAATGGGAGGCCAATGGAATAATGGTGGCGCCCTGTGCGATTCCAGCACCCACCTTGCTCCAACCATCCAAGGCACCCTGCACGAAGTAGATATTGGTGGCGTTGACGTTTAGGCCACCGAATTCCTTGTTCGTTGCCCGAATTTTAGTGTGGATGCCAGCCGAGTCATACTCCGAGCCAAAGACTCCCTCGCAGGTGTCCTCATAAAGAGCAGCCGGGAAAGTGGATCCAAATGGTTGGCTCCTGCTGCCCGAAGATTGGAACCATCCGAACTCGCTGCAGGTCTGGAAAATCCAGGGCAAGTCGCCTAAAAATAGTTGTTTATAAAATGGTTGCAAAGTAGAATGATTTAGATGTTAAAACCACTTACTGTCTTCGTAGTTCTCCTTGGACCATTCGTAGTAGTCTACAGCTCCATTGAAGGTAGTGCTCAGACAAGCGCCAGAGTGCTCATTAATTTTCCAGTTGATGAACTTCGACAAAGCAACAGAATCATCGTCACTGAACTCTCGCAAAATAGAGCAATATTTCGGAATGTCATAGTTTTCCGGCCTAGGGAAAATATTAAATTATCACTAAATTCTGTATAGTTGTTCAATGTCACCTACTTTTGGTACTGAGCAATGCCGGCGAAAATGTTAGCAATGGTGCTGAAGATTTGCCAGCGGTCCTTCTCGCTGTTAGGATTAAAGTTGGAGCACAGATTCAGTTCCTTCGCGGCCTGTGTGCCATTTCCAATGTCGAAAAGATTCTCGTAGTAGGCGGTTGCATTGTCGATTAAATCGTAACAACTATCTCCGCCAAGGGTGGCATACGACTCGCCTACAACCTTCATGTAGTCCTTGAAGTCCACCTTGGCAAGGATCGGGGCAGATGAGGCCCAGCTACCCCTGATGATTTCGGGATAAAGCTTCCTGATCCAGGTGGCCATGGTGGCCGAGTAGGAGCAGCCGGAGACCACCACCTTTGAGTCCTTGTACTTGTCCTCTTCTTTCAGAGTTTTAATAACGTTGATAACATCGGCCAAAGCTTGCTCTACGCTCTGGTACTTTTCGAGGTTCTCAGTGGACAGAGGACTAAATTGTAGGATGGTGTTCCACTTTATAACTTATTTACAAATTAACACTGTTTTAACTCACGTTATTGGTATGCTCTTGCCAAAGAAACGATGCTCAGTGTACAGGAGGGAACCATTGTGTTTCTTGGCAATGTCCTTCCACAGTCCTGAGGTGATGCCACTGGGATCGATCGCCCACTCGCCGCCCAAGTATATAAAGATGGGAGAGCCATCTTTAAAATACTTATTGTTGATATAGACGAGCTGAGGTTTAAAAACGAGATAGTTATAGTTTGTTAATACTTGATTTTCAGTGCATCCTTACATCTTTCCAGGTGGCATTGTTGCTATCATCGAAATTGTCCAGCTTTTGGGTGATCCAACGCTCCTCCACTTTGGCCCTGGTCTTTTGTGGTTCAACTGGAGGTCCTCGATGCAATTCCCTCAAGGATTTGACGAAGGCGTTGGGCTCCGGATTTTGTTCACCCAGACTAGCTGCTGCAGTCAGGGGTGCCAATAGGGCTAGTACTACTAGGGTATACTTCATATTGCTGGTTAGTTCACAAGTTTGCGAATGATTTTCCATCGTCTGCGGCAAACTATTTATTGGAAAATATTCTATACCGGCCTTTGATAGGGTCTTTGGGCACTTAATTGCAAAGCAAACAAATATCGGAAAATATATAGCACTGATAAAGTCGAGAGTTCTTTGTCTGTGTTACGCCTTGCATCACATAATTTGAGCTAGGTTCATTAGAATGCCTTTGGTCATAGGGAAGACAAAGAACTTGTACAAGTCTTGATAAGATCTGAAGTGATAAGTTTAAATAAGGTTTTTGTAACGTTGATATTATTTATAAATAGGTTTTTATTAAAACGGTTATAAAACGGCTTGGGCCTATTTTTCAATGTCATGTTAAGGTTATCGCTTGTAATTATTCGCTTTAATAATGTGATGTTAATTTTTTGAACGATCTTTAGAGTGTTTATGCAAATGAGAAAACAAATTTGTCCGAAACAACAACTAAAATTAATGTCGAAACATAACAGGACATTGTGATTGGCCCTAAGACTACTTATATTTATAACAATTAATTATCACTGATATATCTTTAAAACAGAAATTAATATAGGTCTACATATATTTTTAAAAAATTATTATCACTGAGATAGCAATTAATTTGGGACTACATATACTTTTAACAATTTATTAACACTGAGATATCTTTGAAATGATTTCAATGATTGCTTAACTTTTGCTAAAGCAATAAAGATAGACATTTTAAATAAGAACATCTAAAAACATAATCTATGTTGAATGATGTTAAGATATGTTTTGATACTTCATTATGAGCATCATATATATAAGAACCTGACATAACACTTTTTTCATATTACATATTAAATTGTTGACCAAGTTGTTGGATTGCCTACACGTTCCTCCACACTTGATAAATATAAGAACCTGACATAACACTTTTTTCATATTACATATTAAATTGTTGACCAAGTTGTGGGATTGCCTACACGTTCCTCCCATGTGAACAAACTTGACAATTTTATTGGCCATTGTCTTGTTACCAAATATTTACTTTTTCTGGTTCCTTGGTCAATAAGCCGGGTTCTTATCATGATGTAAGGAAAAAAGTATACATTCTCTATCATTTGTCTTATCAAGTAAATTAAAGCAAAAAACGCAACTTATTCGGTTTTCTATTATTTGTCTTGTCATTTACAGTAAATATTCAATAAAATGATCTTGGGATATCTATAAAAAAATATTACCTGCGGCTGGCTAAAGATAATTAAATAATAATTTAATCAGAATCGCATTAAACAAATTAATGTTTTAAATACATATACATATAGTGAGAAAAATATTATATATGTATTTGTACATACTGATTGCATGCAAGAATATTGTGTCAGGTTCAACGTATCTTAGACAAACACATCTGATTTTTACTTAAATGTGTCTTAATGGTTTTTCGTGCAGAAAATATTCCTTGCAGCTTTTCTTTCCTCTGGGTTTCCATTACATCGCGTTTCTTTTATGGTATACTTTTCGGCGACAAGTCATTTTAATGAAAAGCTATTATTCTTAGTGCGAATATAACGTCTTATTAAGTTCTATGATGTGGTATTACTTAATAAACACGATTGTTAAGTATTGGTAGTAACATACCACAACATAATGATAAAATGTTATATAGTAATCAAGTGAATTGTTATGCAATCAAAAGATTCATTAAATGTTTTGATAAATATAGAGATACGAATTTAGCGTAAGAATTAAAAATATGATAAAATAACAAGAAGTATTTTTATATATATTGTTCACAACATAATTTTATACCATTGTAGAGGGTATTTTAATTTTAGTCAAAAGTTTGCAACTCAGTGAAGGAGACATTTCCGACCCCATAAAGTATACATATGTGTATATTCTTGATCAGCATCACCAGGAACAATCGGAAATATTTTGAAATATATTTGAAATTTTTATTTAACTAGCTTTAAATGATATCATAAAGTATTCATACTAAAAAAATTAAATAACCAACAGAAAAAAATGATTTCGTTGTTGATATAGGTTCGTTTACTCTTTTATTAAATAAACTAATATCAAATAATGACCAATATTGGCCAAGGAATCTAAGCCAACCACTGGCGCACCAGCTCAGCTAGTTTTTCCTTGGAGGCCCGCATTTCAGCGGAGTCAGAGGACGAGATCGATCCAAAGTCGGCACAATGCGAGGCATTGGCGATCAGGGTCGCTCCTTGGGCTACTCCATGGCCCATTGGATTCCATGGATCCAGGGCACCGTGGGTCATATAGACATTCTGCACTCCGGGCTCCATGCCACCGAAGTATTCGTTGGTCTGGGCTGCATTGTTGTTGATCTGCTCATTTCCATATTGCGAACTGAAGACATCTCCGCAAAGGTTAGTGTAAAGAGTGGCGGGGAATTTGGTGCCGAAGGGTTGGTTCCTGGAGCCAGAGCTTTGGTACCAGCCGTACTCATTGCAGGTTTGATAATACCAAGGACGACCTGTAAGCAAGGCAAATTAGCTTCGGCTATCCTTTTAGGATTACAGAACTCGACACATACCAGCATCAAAGTTTTCCACTCCCCAAAGATAGTACTCAACCGTACTGGCGTAGGTGGCATCAATGCAGATGGGCATTCCAAAGCCCCAGTACGCAAAGTTAGCAATAGCCGTAGCATCATCTCGGAAGCTCAACAGATAGTCGCAGTAGTACTCAATGTCACCGGCTCTGTAAAGCAAGTAATTGTAAACCATTCAGACATATGTATAATGACTTTACTATCCATACCTTTGGTATTGCGCCACGCTAGAAAATATGTTGGAGATACTTCCGAACAGGGACCACAAGTCCAGATCGTTTTGGTCATCAAAACTATTGCACAGGCGCAACATGGCCCTAGCTTCAGCTCCACGTTTATTGGCAAACAGAGACTCCAGTTCGGCGATGCCGTTCTCAATCCTATCGTAGCACTTCTGGCCGCCCAACTGGAGGAAGGCCTGGCCCACCACCTCCTTGTATTCGGTGAAATCAACCTTGGCCAAAAGAGGGGCACTGGAGGCCCAGCCACCAACGACCAAGTCGGGATACAGACGCTTGAACCAAACCACCATCGTGGCGGAGTAGGAACCGCCAGCCAGCAGCACCTTGGAGTTGGCCAATTGGGAATTCTCTGCCTTTAAGGTCTCAATGCATTTGACCACATCGGCCAAGGCCTGCTTTACATCCAGATACTTGAGGTTGTCAGTGGACATGGTTCTAAAAAAATGTATGATTAATTTTGCAAAAGGCAAAGGATTAATAAAAACTCACGATGTGGGAATACTTTGACCGTAGTAGCGATGTTCAGTGTAGACGAGAACACCCTTGTGCTCCGCGGCCATATCATACCAATGTCCAGCGCTTATCATACTTTGCTCGATCTCCCATTCGCCACCAAGGTAAATGAAAATGGGACTTCCCTCAGCTTGGAACTCATCATTGATCAAATAACGCTGAAAAAGAACACGTTGAAGAGCCTCTGTTATTGTATCTTATCTAATTGTGTGTGTTAAAAAATGTAATTCGCAAAACTCAGACGAGCTTCAATTTTGCGTAATTTTTGTTTCAAAAAATAACTTTTTTCCCGATTTTACCTACCATTTGATAGGTAGCAGTGTTGGACTCATCAAAGTTATCCAGTTTCTGGGTGATCCATTTTTCCTGGACATTGACACGCTTAGTCATCACCTGCTGCGGAGGGCCTCGGTTCAAATTCTTCAGGGTCCTGACCAACACAGGCACATCCTTAACCTTGGAAATGTCCAAGGCTTGGACTAGTCCTAGAATCAAGACTACAGCAAGACAGACCAAACGTAGAGAAGCCATTTCCACAAATGAACCAACTATCCGGTCCGATTTAGGCTTTTAAGTTAACCGTCAACGGTGCCGCGTTAAAGTAATTTGCGGCCACGATAAGGATTGTAAATTTCACATATTTGATAAGTGACCAGCGACATGATATGATAGCCTCTAACTTTGCGATTATACGTTCACATTTGCAGTCCTACATAAATCGATCGAACTTATGTGAATCTTTTGTGGGATTATATAGAAATTCCTATTTATTGTCGGCCAATCAAAATCACAGCTGTGACAAGATTAATTAATCAGTTAGATTTTGTCCAACAATGTCATTGCTTAGTAGTCGTGCATGAAGTAATCTTTAAAGAATCAGTTTTATGAAATATTTTATCCGGTTTTATAACATTTACTTTTTTTGTCAGCTCTAATTTTACAAATCTGATAATGTATTAATTATTTTTACAAATTTTGAATTATTATATTAAGAAACAGTTTCTTTTAATCAGATCCATTCAATAATACAACCGGTTTCAACGTCTTTCGTATAATCTTATCCTAGGTTGATAAGATTCAATTGATAAAATATGTTTTTTGCTCTATTTATTGTATATTCCACTTTATTTCTAATTTGGTTTTCCATTAATAGTGACGGTATCTACGATTATTTAACCCACTCGCGAACCAGTTCAGCAATGCGTTCCTTCGAAGCTTTCATCTCAGCTGAGTCTCGAGAGCTGATCGAACTTAAGTCCTTGCAGTGGGCATACTCTGCAAGATCACAGTGAAAGATATTAGCTTATATTTAATTTTGTATTGATGGGATTAAGTTACCTGGAATGATCGTGGCCTGCGTAGTGTTTTGAATTCCCATCGCCCTCCAGGGATCCAATTGACCGTGGGTGAGGTAGACATTTTCTACACCGGGAGACAATCCTCCGAAGTATTGGTTGGTGACACTCACTTGGTTGGAAATGAATTCGTTGGTATACTGGGATCCATAAATATCGCCACACATAGTGGTATAGTAAGTGACAGGGAACTTGGAGCCAAAGGGTTGAGCATTAGAGCCCGAGGTTTGATACCAACCATACTCGTTGCATGTCTGGAATATCCACTGACGCACTGTAAAATAAATTGTTAGGTTGTGCTTTTATTTCAGTTCAATTATTATAAACTTACTGATATTGCCATTGTAAGTGGTGTCCAGAAGCACTCCAATTATAGCATCATAGCTAAGATCGAAGCATTTTCCACCGCTCTCCTCGAAAACATCCAACAAATAGCCAGCAACACCATTAAGATCATTTGATCCAGCCATTATCTTCTGGCAAACGCCCTCGATTTGGCCAGAACTAAAAGTAGGAATAAATTTTAGTATTTGATACAGTCGATAATATATTACTCACTTATGGGTCTGCACCACGCCTGCAAAGATATCGGAAATCTCGCTGAACAAGGTCCACACATCTAGATCGCTATAGACATCGAAGGGTTCGCAGAGCTTGAGCAGGGCTTTGACCTCAGCGCCTCTTTTGGTGGCTATCATGGACTCCATCTCAGCAATGCCATTCTCAATTCGCTTATAGCAATCGGTGCCACCCATCTGTTCGATGGATTGGCCAGTGACTTCCTTGTACTCTGCAGATAATATATTTTAATATCTGCTTTAAAAAGAGATCGAAGTTCTACTTACCGACAAAGTTCAGCTTGGCAAAAAGCGGAGCACTAGAGGCCCAACCTCCAGCCACGAGATCGGGGTAGAGCTTCTTGAACCAAGTGACCATTGTGGCGGAGTAGGAACCCCCCACAATAACGACCTTGGACTCGGACAAACCCTCATAGTTTTCTTTTATGGTATTGATGAAATGTGCCAAATCAGCCAGGGACTGATTCACACTCAGATACTTAATATTTTCATTGGAAAGATCCCTGAAAAGAGATTTTGCTCAAGATGGTCTCAAATATTTGGAGGAATTACTCACGGCAGCGGCTTGCTCTGTCCATAGTAGCGGTGCTCAGTGTAGGCCAGAAGAGCATTGTGCTCCTTGGCCATGTCGTAAAGGTGGCCTCCAGTTATGGATCCCGACGAGATAGCCCATTCTCCTCCAAGATAAATAAACAAAGGTGCGCCAGACTTATAAAGTGCTTCATTGAGCATATAACGCTGAAGGTATAAATCAAAAATAAAAACAAAAAATGTTTTTTTACAATGTTGCATTGCAAAGGGTTATTAAATTCAACCATCTATACCATTTGCCAGGTGCGCGTTTCTGACGGATCGAAATGATCCAATTCCTGTTCGATCCAGAGGGTCTGCACTACATCCGCTCGGTTCTGATTAGCCGGCAGTGGGGGCTCTTCGTGGATTCGCTTAAAGGTCCTTTCAAATATACTTCCATTGGCTTGGGCCACAGCCAAAAGAGCCAAAGAAATTCCTAGCCAGAACTTCATCGTCGATCGTTGAGTGTTGGAATGGGACTAAATAGCATTGAACAACTTATGTGCCAACTAAATTATTTGCTTTAGCGCTAAGCCAAATCTTATCACAGGCGTAGTGCTTAATTAGCGGTTTTTAAGCCAGTAAATAATATTGTCAACTGGGTACCAGACGCCATGCGGCGTCTTATCGAGTGGTATTGTGGTCGCCACAACTGTTTCGATTATCAATCATTGGGTTTCACTCACTCAATTCGAGGGTACTTGAAATGTTGGTAATAGAGTTACCCGATAAGGGTTATACAAGGTGTAGTAGAATTACTAACTATTGCTTGATTATACCCTTACAAATATAAGTTTATTATACTGAAGAAAACGGTTTGAAAATATGGATTAATTAATATAATTATTAATAAATAAAAAATCACTATTTCTTTAAATTTACGAACATAATTAAAAAATATAATAAAATATATTGATTATTTAATTTAGTAGTTGCCTTCCATGTTGTAATTTTTGAACTTCATGATCGATGTGCGTCTTTAAAGCTTTTATAGATGGCTTGTCATTTTCTGTTGAGGCCAGTAGATCTTCGCAGTGAGTTGCCCCTTAAGTATTTTGAATATATTATTAATTTATTGAATAATAAAATAGGGTTCACTGCACCTTTTAAAATATAAGTCCAGTTGTGTTTTCTGACTTTAGTAACTGACCAAGCATCCAGTTCCGGTTGGGTTAAAAAGACTCGCCGAAAACTTTCTCTGTTTTGCAAATCCTCAAAATTTCGATCGGTCTCTTTCACTTTTCTGTCTATATAACAGTAGGAAAACTTATGTCCAAAAGCATCTAGACACATATCAAGCCAAAAATCTATAGGAATGTATTCAGAGCTTTGAAAGTTTCCAAGCTGGTTACAACATTGGTACAACCAAAGACGGGCTGAAATAAAAATTCTTAAAAAAAACTTTAAATATGATATCAAAAACTCTGCCTACCTGAATCCGTGGTATATCGAACGTCACGTAAAGATTTCAAACTGGAAATTGAGTCGTAGCATTTCGTTGATTCCCCATTTAATTGCTTTTTTAAGTATAGGCTAAGCGAGGTTTTCGAAATTTCTTCACAAGCCTTTAAAATACCAATTTTACTGTAAGGAAAATGGTATTTTTATTTTTATTCCTCATTTACTATCTATTAAAAAACTTACTTTCCATATTGCACTAGAGTGCCAATGACTTTTGTTAATCTCTCAAACAAATTAAAAACTTTCTCATTTTTTGTATGGTCAAATCCGCAAATATTCATTTCTATAAGTTTTGTAGTGTTATGTTTATTTATGTCAGCCTTGAGAGCTTTAAAACCATGCACGATCTTATTATGGCACTTCTTACCTCCAATTTTTAAGAGCAGCTTAAAAACTTTTGAATAGAATTCCCTTAATTCAGTTTTGAACTGAAACGGGGCACTGGAACCCCAGCCTAAGTGAATTAAGTTGGGATAGAGTTTGGCAAACCAGGGGACCATAAAACCTGAGTACGATCCTCCCACCAAAAATACCTTGGACTCACCGAAATAAGTTGTA
Source organism: Drosophila fuyamai (assembly GCA_018153365.1). NCBI lineage: Eukaryota > Metazoa > Arthropoda > Insecta > Diptera > Drosophilidae > Drosophila > Drosophila fuyamai. Next base: position 3,278,211 of record JAECXW010000116.1, on the reverse strand, counting down.
TTTGCTTTTAAAAATCGAATTAAAGCAGCCACATCCGCCATGGCCTGGGGAACTGTAAGATATTTAAGGGATTTCACGTCCAGGGATCTAATAACAAATATACAATTTAAAATGATGTCTATACATTTTTAACATTTTAGAACTCACTTTGTCGCTTTACTTTCTCCATAGTACCGATGTTCGCTGTGTATCAGATATCCTCCATAACGTTGAGCCAAGTCGTTAATATAACTCTTGGTCAACATAATATTTGAAACATTGGTCGTAGGTGATAATATTGTTCCTTCACCTCCCATAAAGAAAAATATTGTACCATTTGGCTTAAAATAATCTTCCTTAACCATATATCTCTAAAAAAGTAAAATTGTAGTTCGTTTAATGATTAATTACCGTGCATCTGACCATTTTAAAAGTTCGTGAATCCTTATGAAAATGATCCAATTTCTGCTCAATCCATCTCAATTCAATGGCATTCCCACTGCAATGAAATGCAATAAAAAATGTACTTAAATAAAAAGAAACTAATTTGATGTTATACATTGCTATAACTACTGGGTATTGTTGTTACTTCTTATTAGCTTTTATAAAGTTTATCTGGCTGCTTTAATTAGCAGTTAATTGCTTTGATTTTTCATGGAGAAAATATAAATGTTTTAATAGCTGAAACTAATCATAATTTTTTTAAGCAGTGTGAAGAAAAGCAATGCAGTTTTGAGTATAGTCATATAAATATACACGAAAATAAAAGAATTAAATTAAAAGTGCAAATGTATCGAATTTAAAATGTATGTATTTCCGAATCGCAATATTATGCAAAATAGTTAACCCCCACTACTTCCAGAATTCGTTCAATTGGGCACTTCCCGGGGAACATTTTCAATTCAAAATTTATTCTATTTTAAAGACAGATTCCTGAATGGAATACTTCCTTCTTACACTTCTTTGGAACACGTGTTCCAAATAAAAGAAAAACATCAATCGAACAGTTCGATTTTAATTAGTCCCATCTCTCAACCGGAAACGCCACTCCCTCAAGACAGCCCTTGAGAATCCGACGGGGAATACTGAACACTTGCACACCAAACACGTACCAAGTGCGGCTCAAGAGGGCAACGAAGGGTTAACACCGGTGGCGGGAATTTTCCTACTCCAGATAATAGACAGGAAAAGCGAAAAATTCGTGACACTACAAAGTGGTTTATAGGGTAACCGAATTCGAGGAAGGAACTAATAAATATGCAGGCTCAAAATCATCAAAAGAATGGCAAAGGATGTGCGTGTGGAGTAACAATTTGCATACTAATTTCCACCGGAAAATTCCCTTACAAAATTCAAGCGAACTCAGTTATATTTACTTGTATTTCGATTTGTTATTTAAGTAAAAGTAAATTAAAAATAAGTTTAATTCAATCAATATTGGTATTAATTCAATTTTTTTTGTTTATATTTAAATATTCCTAATAAAAAAATAAATATTTATCTAACCAACTATTTCCTTCCAATTTCAGGTCATCTTTTACGATTCGGACTGGAATCCCACTGTCGATCAACAGGCCATGGATCGGGCCCATCGTTTGGGCCAGACCAAACAGGTGACTGTCTACCGACTCATCTGCAAAGGAACCATTGAGGAGAGGATTCTGCAGAGGGCCCGAGAAAAAAGCGAGGTGAGTGATCGGTGGGACAGGAAACCCTACCAAACCGCAAACTCCTCAAGTTGCTCGGTTTTCCTTTTGTTCAGTCGCATATTAGGCACGTGCTTTGTTGGGAAAAAAAAACCCTCCTAAAAACCAAGGCATTGTTGCGTCTGTGGGATTTTTAAAAAAATGCTCAATGCGAAACACGAGCACTTGTAGATGGGATTAAAATGGTTTGGGTTGGTAAACCAACACCGGAAATTAATTATACAATTGGATAGGCGACATTTAGGTTACGCCTCCTGGATTCTCTATAAGTTGGAGTGCTTCCTCGCTTGCTGTTCATTTATTGGCTTAATTACTAAAACAGAAATCCCTTGATTACCATATGAAAGTATTTCGGGCCGACAAATAAATAGCTTAGGATTTTAGGGTACCCTTTGGCGCTTCCCTGTTATTGTACAAGTTTCATTTCATTTCCTGCCTTGAATTTCTAATGTTTTTTAATCAAATATTGGTATTTTCTCCCCCGATTTCAGATTCAACGCATGGTCATAAGTGGCGGAAATTTCAAACCCGACACACTCAAGCCCAAGGAAGTGGTCTCATTGCTATTGGATGACGAGGAAATTGAAATGAAATGTGAGTAGATTAGAGATCAATAAGGATACGAATTATTTGGGATTAATTTTTATTTATTTATTCCTCTGACATTAGATCGGCAGGAGGCCAAACTCCAGTCTTCTTCACCGATTCCAACAGCTACGCAAGGTGAACGCAAAAGACGTCATCCCAATAAGGTGAGAACGATTTGCCCCAATGAAAATCTTGTTGAATCCGAACGATCAGTGGGCCATTTCTTGCATGATACAGGCTGACTGCCTAATGGCTGTTTATTAGACCAAGTTTGCACTTGCTACACGACAAGTTTCGTCTGTGCTTCCTAATGAAAGTAAATGATCTTTTGAGTGAGGTTCAAATTGCGAATGCGTCCATATACAGAGAGCAAAAGCGAGGCGAAGCCCGGCTCGGTTGTTCTTGGCCTATGGCATTGCAGTGGTGGTCATGGTCACGTGATTCATGCAACATCACAGCACACACACACTGCAAGAACAGCAACAAAGACAATTCAATTTGCTACAAAACTCAACTCATCGTCTTGGCTGGTCTTGGTCTGCTACATAGCGTGCCTTGAACCTACTCCATGAGGCATAAGCCACTAGCACTTCCAGCCAACTATATTCATTCATCCAAGTGCCGTACACATTGAAAAAATTCTATTCCAATTCTATTCAATTTAAAATGGTTCGTATTTTAAATGTATTAGGATAGAATTTGTATAATTGTATAATTTATACTTAGTCCTTTTTTTAGGAACAATTTAAATTACATTTTTGTTTTCGATCATTGATTATCAAATTTATTTTACACATGCAAATCGTATTCAATTCATTTTGCAAATTCTTGACAAAGACAAATCCAGAAAAAATTTTAAATTTTATTTTCCCTGTTCTTTTGAAAAAGCTTTTTGAACTAATTTTTAAAAAACAAATCATATTTTAAACTTTTTATACCCGTTACTCGTAGAGTAAAAGGGTATATTGTATTCGTGCAAAAGTATGTAACAGCTAAAAGGAAGCGTTTCCGACCCTATAAAGTATATATATTCTTGTTCAGGGTCACTAGCCGAGTCGATCTAGCCATGTCCGTCTGTCCGTCTGTCCGTCTGTCTGTCCGTCTGTCTGTCTGTCTGTCCGTATGAACGCTGAGATCTCGGAAACTATAAAAGCTAGAAGATTGGCATTTTGCATGTACATTCTAGGAGTTCCTACGCAGCGCAAGTTTGTTTCAAAAAGGTGCCACGCCCCCTTTAACGCCCACAATCGCTTATATACGATTTAAAAAATTTAAATATTTCGGAAAAGTAAAAATGCAGTTTTATTGTGTTTATCAATACCTATCGAAATGTAGAAGAAATTTTTCAAATCGGACCATTCGTTTAAAAGTTATGCGTGATCAAAGTTTCTATCTCCATCTCCCTCGCACTCCTTTTACCTGAGTAACGGGTATCTAATAGTCGAGGCACTCGACTATAGCGTTCTCTCTTGTTTGAAATATATTTTCTAGCAATTTATAATTATCTGATAAATGTTAACCCATTGTCACAATGATAATGCTGTATTTATTTCTCTGTGTAATCGTACTCCCTACCTTATACTTCATACTTACTCTCCAAAGCAAACACTTTGCTTTTACCCTACTTGGACTCGCAGTCGCTGTCTCTCGGAGACTCTTTTAAAAAACAGTTTCAAGTGCTTTTTGGTTCGCTTTGGTTTGGATCGGATTGGTTCTGTTTGGGGTGCAGGCTCTACTACTTACTACCAACCACCTCCAAACTCGGGCCCTGACTCTTCTTTGTGTTTTGTTTTTGTTGGTTTCGCTAAATGATTTTGTGCGTTCAATGGAACACTGATTATGGTCTGGTGCTGCTGTTGCTTCTTCTGCTTTGGGTCTGGGTCTTCGTCTTGGTGGCTTCTCTCCGTTTTTGGTTCTACGGGCAGTGGTGTTGCGCCTCCTTTTAGTTGGTGGGGTACTCGTACTCGCACTCCACTCAAGTTCATATGCCACCGGCCGACACAATGCTATAATGGCACGCAGTCATATCCCGACCCCTCGCCTCCGGGTTGTCAATTCATTTACGGTCGGAAGTTCAAGTTTCCAATGCGCGAATACTACTTATTATTATGTTTTCAGGTTAAGTGCAGCAAGCGTCTTGTTTCTTTTGGGCCTTTCGATTGGAGAGAGGCATTCATTTGGAACAGATTCTGTGTCGCAGTTGTGTATTTTAAAACGGTTTATTTTCTAGACCGATATAATGATATATAATTTGAGAAAGTGCTTTACGCACAGTTGGATTCGTTTGTTTTGATATTGTTACTAAATCAATTCATAACTTTTTCTTAATTTGGTTTTAATGAAGATGTACATATGTTTATTACAAAAATTTATCCATTTTCTGTTTCTTTTGGATTTATATTTCCAAAGCACTTTTTTTTAATTACAGTTTTCTTTTATTTCCATGCAACAACCTATTAAAATTAATTTACTTGAGATTCAATATGAAACCAGAATATAAAAACTTTTCCTACTTCCTTACAACTAAGTATAATTACTTTGCCCAGAACTCTTTTAATTTAATTTTGAACTACCACAACTTTTTCCCATTTCTCCCTAAACTTTAACAATGAATATCATTAATTTTGGAGCGATTTAACAAGCAGCTGAGTGCATGTAGGAAAATTGCTACTGTTTTCCCAGCAATTGACTATCAAAATCTGGGCAGAATGTATGCAAAACTCTTTACCCTACTTCCGAACAATTTCCTCAAGCATGGCAATTACCAGAGGCCCACCTCCAACCCCCGAATGCGTCCCATTTTTAACACTATCCCTCCGCTTGACCAGCCCATAACTCAAGTCTTATATGTAGTTTTGTTCAAGTTTGGCATGAATGATTTTTATGCCACACACTAGAAGGGGAGGGAGCTGAGATAACCTGGCATAAATTATAAATGGTTTAAAGGGGAGAATTCTTGGGCCAGTTAGAAGATACGAACGATAGCAACCGTTGTAGAAGAAAACCAGATATATCTCATTTCCGTTGGCCATTAAAATGCTAATTGATTTGATTGTTACATTCGGGAATTAAGGTATAACTTTTTTATGATATTATTTTTATTGTCTTAGGATGTAAATATGGGTGGGACCACCATCGCGGCCACTTTGGTTGCCCAAAACCCAGACGACGATGTGCCCAGTTGCAGTTCTGCGGCCAAACGCCTGAAACTGGAGCCAGAGGAGGATTTTATCGACGTGGGCATTACGTCATCGGCCTCCAGTGTTGGCACGGATAGCAATCATCCGACCCTCAGCCAGGAGACCTATGTCCCAGGAGCAACCTGCGTCCAGCAGATGGACAATGATTCCGACAATGAGGCTCTGGTGGTGGATGGAGACAGCCCTACTCTGATGGGTCCAAACGAGTCTATGAGTGAGTACCTAATGACATTTTTGGGTGGCTTTTATAAAATATTTAGTAAAACTTATGACCAAACTACATCTAAACTACCTTTGGACACTGACAACAGAGTTGTTAAATTTTTGCGGGCCTTTAATATGATAAACATTGATTTAACGATACAATTTTTGCAAATTTATGTCTCTGACTTACCCATAAAACTAACAATGTCTATAAATATGTGGGTAGCAAATATTCCATATCTCAATCTCACAAAACTTAAACTCGATTTAAATGTTTGGCGACTTGTGGATATATTTTCCACCCGGACGATCGCTTCTCTAATGATTAATAACTAAAATTATTTGGTAACCACCGTAAGTATGGAGGCAATTGAAAATGTGGTCTACCAACTTAACTTGCCTCAAACTGGGAGCATGTTGGTTGTTATGAGTTGCCAATTGCATGTGGGATGTGCAACGATTGCAGCTTGTTAGCTCATGCGATTTGCATTCGAAAACGATAAGAGAAGCAACCGAGGAGGGGGTGAGGTTAAATGTCTGCAATGCAGAAACATTTCAAATTTGTTTAACAATTAACCAATCGAAAGTACAAGACGTTGAAAAGTAGGCAACGAGCAAAAAGCAGCCGCAACAGCAAAAAACTGATGTGAAATCGCGACAAGTGCAGCGTCAACAGATCGAAGTTGCAAGTTGCAGGTTGCAAGTTGCTGGAGGAGGAGACTAGCGGCAACAGCTCCGATGGCATCTGTTACTTGACCAGTTTGTTGCCCGTTTGGTTGGCCAAATTGTGGCACACTCACTGATTGGCCTGCAAATTCGCTGGCGAACGCAGCTAATTTTGCCTATGTCCTCGTTTCATCTTGTTACTGCAAACGCGCGTCTGTCGCTTGATAACGTTTTCATTTCGACCTGATGTGGTCGTTGGGAATACTACCAGTTAAACTGCTGTATTATTCCCCTTCTTGGCAGACAGTGATGACAGCTTTGTGTTCAGCATAAACTTAGCTATAGAGTGTGGGAATAGAAAAGGATAATACAAAATTTAGTAAATCAAGAGAGCATGTTTTTCTGATTTCATATTTTTATTTTAACAATTAATCAACAAAAATGTTATTAAATTTAATTGTAAAATTAGTATTTTAATAAATATGTGTCTTTGTTTAGTTTGTTTAATCTATAATTTCTACAAAAATAGTTTGTTAACTAAATGTTACTATTTATTGAAAATAGTACCAGCCTGTCCGAAATAAGCCATATTGGCATTTCTTGAGCCAGATTTCCCAGACGTACGCAACCCAATTTAATGTAGACGAAGTTGATTATGTTTGGTTCGCTTGTCACTTGGCTTTTGGCTTTTGGTTTTTGTTTTGTCTTCGGTTTTGCTTAGCATTAAAATGCCACAAAAAAGCAAGGAAAGTCAAAGAAAGACGGAAAGAAAAAACGGACCAAACTGCGGCTCATAAATAATTTTTATGTGCACAGGGCTTGGCCAAAAGACACAGCTAATTTAATCAATGAGCTCACGTGTTGTGGCTACATAAATTGCCAATCCGAGCTGGTTGCTCTTGTTGTTTTGATTTCGTAATGTTAACCGACATTTATTTGCTGTTTATTACTATGCCGAGCAAAATGAGAAATTGTCATGAATCCAGAGTTAGACATTCTGCTGTTGTAATTCTTTCAATACAAATACTTCTTTGTGATCCAAGCGTAACTAAATTATTTGTGCGATGTTTTACTCAACTGCATTCCGTGGCCAGACATGACGAACACAGCAAGAAATAATTCTTAAAATAAATTATTTTTTGTTCAAACTGATTTGCTTAGAAACTATTATTAAATAATTAAACCTATTTAAATACAAATATTTGTAATTTTTGGTTACATATTTCTAGTTTATATTAAGATAAAATGTATTTTTTTCACGTGTGAAGCACGACGGAATCAGAGGGGAGCTTAATGTTATACAGCAGGATTGTTTTTTCTGCGCCGCAATTGACCACATTTTCTCTTGCCATCATTCAAATTTCCCAGTGCGTGCAACACTTTTTCCCATTCCGTTTATTTGTATTGTGTAACACAACATGTGAAACAATTTCTTAATTGGTGGCATTCAATTGGGACACGTGCCAAATCTGCAACTTTCACATAAGCCAAACATAATGCAACATAACAAAATGCGAACCACTAAACGATGCCATTACTCCACCCAAATCAAATATTCATTAGGCCAACCCCTCGTAGATCATAAGATCCTTGTCCACTTTGTCAGCGGAGCTTGTGAGACATGAAAATAATTAAACCAAAACACTTGTTGAACATATACATACCCGTATAAAAATCGGAGCTCTCAGGGAACAGCGGCAAAAAAGTATCTCATAGAATACACGTTAGCCATGAGACACAATTACGATGCGAATCTTAGCAGCAAATCAAAACTGCGAACAAAAACTTTGATTGGCCACAAAAATTCACACAGAAGCAGGTAATTACAAAACGAAATAAAAAAACATTCTCGAATGCCAATCATCGGAAGGCATATGAAAAATGTGCGTTTCGCTGAGCATTCTGAAGTATTCAACTATCAATTGCATAGGCTCGGTTTGCTAATGGTTCGATTTCGGCCCAACTTGCTTCTGGCCCGGACTTTGGCGCATAAATTTACACCTTATTGGCCCCCATAGCGCCCATAGCGAGTACGTGCCGCGGATCTTGGGTACTCGGCTCAACATTCGATTTGGCCAATTGCTGTTGGCCACTTTTCAGCCGGCCGGCTCGAAGCTCTATAATTAAAGTGGTTTTGACTCAAATTGGTTAATCTTATTTGCAATGTGAAAATGAAACGAATCCGCTTAAGAATTCGACTTTACACATATTGCTTTGGCTTTGCATTGGTTAGATTTAAATTCGTGCATTTTTAATTGGCCATGAGTAAAAAACAAAAGAATGGTGCTTTAAATATTTCAGCAGTGATTGATTGTAATTGAAATTAATTGTTTTTGACATCAACTAGACAGATTTTTTGTTAGCCACTTTTTTATTTCAATAACAATTAGTTCACTATTAAAATTATTTTTGAGTTTATTAAGTGGTAAACAATAAGTGTTAAATTTATTTTTTTCTATATTATTTGTTTGTATCAGCATATTAAAATTTAAAGTTCTTCTTCAATAAATGATAAAAAGTTTCCCTACTTAACGATTCGATGACGGTCCAATTTAATGATAGAAACCACCAAAACCCAAAATAAAATAAGTGCCCTTAAATTACAGCTCGCTACCATTACGTAGCGCAAATGTTTCCAAAAAAAGAACATACTTCACGCCACTTTGGTGTATGCCTTTTTTTAGTTGTTCGTTTTTGGGGTGTTGCCCAGTCACTATACATTTTTTTTAGAACACAGCTCCACCAGGAAAAGGGAACGCAGGACCATCTGCCATCGGGGTTTTTGGTCATTAGCTAAATGTAGCGTAAAATTGCTGGCGTTTCCGTTAGTTCGAGTCGCATCTGTGGTGTCAATTTCACACATGTTATGACCACTTTGCGGTCGCCAGATTGATGACTCTTTCGGAACGGGACGCAAAAGTCCTTGTCCTTGTCCCTGTTAGCTAATCCCCACGAAGTTCCGGCCCGGAAGTGACCAGTGAATTGCTTGGACCGGGACTTAAATTTAAAATTCATGTGACAAAGCCAGACAAAAATCTCTGTGTGGCGGCAACAAATCATGACAATGGCAGTGAACACAACGATGGCCACTGCACCTCATCAAAAGCAACACGCTGCCGAAGACGATGATGAAGATGGGCGACACAGCCAACAGAGACCACCACTTGAATCCCGGCCAGAAGGCGGAGACAGCGTTAGAAAGGCCAGAACGAGTATCGCAGGCATACGACAATCGCCAGGCAAAAAGTGCGATCGATTGCAATGCGCACCGAATTTCAATTGGCTCCAGGAGCGGACCCCATCGAGCATGGACTCCAAGCGGGGAATACAGTTGCTGCAGTTGGCCATCACCAACTGGCCACGAAAGGAATTGGGTTATGACCTCGAATGCGTGTCGCCACGGGCAATGCCACAAAGCATCTGCTTGGGGCCTCTAGCTTTCATCGAACCATGGACTCGTGATTGAGCCGTTTGGGTTCAGAGAGGCTTAGAGAAGCAGCAACTATCTTCCACATTTTTCAAGCATTGTGCCTGGCAGAGTCCCAGGATTGAGAGAATGCTAGAAAAAATGTCTACTGAGGAATGTATTTTTTCAAAGCTACAATTCTATTGTTTACGATCTGGCAAGAAGAAATACCTTTGAAGAGGATTTAAATCCCGTTTACTTTAAGACAATTGAAAAATATACAGTAATGTCCTTTAGTTGTCTTTGGTAAAAAATATAAAAATTTTCTAGTTTTCTCTAAAATGTTGATTTTTTAAATTCCAATTTAAGTAGAGGGAATTAAAGTTTAATAAATACGAATTTTATATGTCAAGTAGTCCTAGATAACATTTTCAAAAAGAAATATTTTAAAGGCCAAAAGTGAATTGAAATTATGCCGTGATATAAATCGGCTTAAACCGTTGGTCAAAATGTTACAAAAAGTCTTTGAAAAAAAGAGAAAACGCTCAATGAAAATTCGGAAAAAAATTAAATTTAAGCGCGTAAACCATTTGGGTAATTCTTTGATCAGGCACACTACGACGCATCGTAGAAAAAATTCCAATTGAGCTAGGACAATGCCACCCGCAAAAAGACTCCGGGCTTCGACGAGGGAGTGGTGCGATCGGAACTCGAGACCCAAGTCTCCGATACTCACTTCCGCCGTCCACCCTGAACCTACGCGTTGGCAGAAACCGGGACCCATGGGTCGAAATGATTGGGCCAACTTCCACAGTCGCTATCAAGTAGAGATAACGACATTGCGTAACGAGATTGAGAGATTGCAAGGTGGCAAGCAGAAAGTGAGCAGGTAAATGTTCGGCTTTCAAAACTTCCAAAATTCCATTATTGAAAAAAAAATCGTAAAAAATAACACATTTTTCGCTAGCTAAGTTTATTATTAATTAAGACACCGTTCTATTAAGGTTAGGGTTTTAAAAAATTCTATAAAACGTAGTGCATATCTTTTTAAGAGAAAAACTCTTCTTAGACCCTAATTTTCCCTTAGAAAAAAGAAAAGTAGCAAGCCTACTTCCGAGGATGATAATTATCTGAGGGAGAACCAACAGCGACTGAGCAGGCCGCGCTGGCAGCGTAAAAAGTATATCCCACCGCCGCCGGAGCAGTTTGCCTATCGACCACATTTAACCGGAAGATCCACTCCACGACCGGAACGTGGTAGACCCGTGAAGAAGCCAACGGTTCCGTGCTGCTTCCAACATGAAGATCTCGAGACGGAGTTCTGGGCCAACATGCGGTTTCCTGTCTCGCGGAAGGCCCTCCGAGCCTGTCCCAGCAAGAAGACCTGTGAACTTTCCCGACCACGCCAATTTCCCCGGAAATCCCACTGTTCGATACCCGAGGATCAAATTGTAAGACGCCGGAAAATGACGCCGCGGCAGTGGCGACTTCATTTGCAGCGTCTGGAGTTTCTGTCCAAGCCAAATCCACGGGTTTTGGCCGACCTATTTTGCTGCTGTTCCTATTGCTAAATCAAACCAAAAAGATTAACCCTAAACTACAGATTAATTAACTAAATAACTTACTATTTAGTTGGTTGAACTGTAGTATAGGAATAATCAGTTTGTGTACATTTGAAATTGTACAGATCGCTAAAAAAAGACAAATATAATTAAGAAAAACGATAAGTATTTTCGGCTGTTACCGATTTGAATGTTTCATAGAAATTAAGATGTAATTTTGCGACGATTGATCAGTAGGCCGCCTTAGCTTATTCAGAAAAAATGATCTTCGAACATCCAGATCGTACAGCTTAGTTAGTCCTAAGGCAACAGCTCCAAAATTTTCAAAAAGTGTTAACGTAAAAAGCCTATAAAAAAAAAATATAAAAATGATGGGTGACATTTTTGGAACTGGCATGGGCAAATTGAAGAGCACAGAACCATCGATAGGACCTTTAGAACCGGATAATGACTATTACGAAGCGGAAACGTTGCTACAAAAATCAAAGTCGCATCATACACCACAGCCCTCGTGGGTGGCGTGGTGTGATCGAAACTCGAAGCCGGTGAAGCGTCCGAGGCCCCACGTGATCCGAAAGTTGACCAAATGGCAGAAGAATGGACCGATGACTAAGAAGGACTGGAAGCATTTCTGCGCATGGGCCGCCCTCCGGACAAGGCCAAGGGAACCTGAGCCGCCGAAACCTGCGATACTCCCTTGCGTGGCCAAATATTTACCCTGTGCCAAAAAGAAGCGCCACTTGGATGAGGATGAGCTGCAGGAGAGGATGCTGAAGTTGGCGAAGCCCCGAAAGGTCACCAAGAAGTATAGTATAGCTGACCGCCCGCCGGCCTACTCCCCGGTGATCTCTTGGGGTAAACCGCCTCACCGCGATCCTGGCAGACCCTTTATGCCGCCCTTCGTGCCCGACTGTTTTCCCACCGACGAAATCGAGGCCGAGTTCTGGGCCCAGCTTAGGTTTCCCGTCCGCCAGGCAGCCCTCTTGGGAAAGATCACGCCCCGCATCTTAAATCTGGCCAAGCCACGGCCTTATCCACCAACTCCACACTGCCCCATTCCCGAACGTGTACCGGATCCATTGGATGTGCCGCCGCCACCGCGCAAGAAGTTCACCAGCAGAGAATGGCGACTGCACCAGATCCGACTGATTTACCTGTCCAAACCAGTCATCAGAAATGATTACATATTTTATAATATTTAACACCCTCTTGTGTCTTATAGCTGCTCTTTGTATTTGTCCAACTCGAAATTTATGTATTAAAACATTTTCTGGCCTATAGATTTTACTTACTGCATATATTAAATATAACCTGTAACCAAAAGTGCTAGGGCGGGCTTAAAAAAAAGTCGGATTATGGAATATAAGTAGTAGTTGTAGATATTAAAATGTAAAAGTTAAAAAATACGATGGAATTTGTATAATTTTTGGTATTGTGTATCATAATCGGTGCATTATTGCGAGTGCAGCATTATTTGCTATTAATTTATTAGTGTTAAAGTAATTTTTTTCAAAAATTCGTATCAAACATGTCCTGCCCAAGTAAGTAGGCGCCTATCCAGTCGCCAGTTTGATTTAATACCTCAACCAGTTTAGAATTTTACTTTTTTATTAATCACCGCCATAAGAACACAAAATTTGATTTTTTTTCAATTAGATAAAGTTTCATCTATTGCCAAATTTTAAGTGATTTTAAATAAATAATCGGGCCACCATGAGCATCGTGCAGGAGGAGACCAAGGCGAGTATCCTCAGCGTGGTGAAGCCGCCGCCGAGTTGGGTGGAATGGTGCGAGCGGAATTCCAAGCCGATCGAGCGCCGTTTGTACCGGGAGAAGCGTTACTTGACCCGATGGCAGATTCCGGGACCCATGAAGAAGGCCCAGTGGAAGGAGTTCTACGAGTGGGCAGCCACCAGATCCATGCCCAAGGAACTGCCGCCGGTCGTCCGGGAGCCCATACCCTGCTTCCCCAAGTATTTGCCATGTGGCAGAAAACCGCGCCAAATCGATCCCGAGGAATTTCAGGAGAAGGTTGCCAAGCTGGCCACGCCACTCGAACGGAAGATGACGCCCAAGCATGAGTACATCTATCCGGTGCATCCATACTCCCCGATAATTGTCTGGGGTCAGCCACCGCTCCATGACAAAGGACGACCCTTCAAGCCCCCACCAAAGCCGTGCTGTTTCTTCAACGCCGACATCGAGGACAAGTGGTGGGCCGAACTCCGATTCCCCATTCGCAAGGCCGCGCTCAAGGCCACGATCACGCCGCGAATCCTTAGCCTATCGAAACCGAAGATCACGCCCCAATTTCCCCCACATTGCTACCATCCAGATCATATCTACGATGTCCTCAATGTCAAACCGCCAAGGAGGAAGAAGTTTACTCCCCAGGGATGGCGTCTTCACCAGATCCGATTGCTATATCTTTCCAAGCCAGTGTCTCGACCCGAATACGAGTATTTTTATATGTAATTTAAAATCCAACTGTTTTCAATCGAAGATATTTGTTTATGATTTCAAATATATGTTGTCCTAAAGTACTAATAAGTATTTTCGTAGTTGTATTGTAAATAAGAGCTTTAATTTATATTCTATTTTTAAGATGTTTTTATATATCTGCGATAGTAAAACATTGAAGTTATGGATTACTTTCCTTTAAAGACCAACTTCGGAAGATAACTTCTAAGACTACTAAAGACTACTTCTAAAAAAGTAATATTTTTTAAGTTTCTTTAAAGAAATGAAGATTTTTAAAGCTATTTGTATTAGTAGTCTTTTCTAAGTTCAGTTAAAGTCAGTTCTTTTTTCACGGATCCGATTCTCTTCGGATCGTAGCAGACTTCTGCAAATCCGTTAAAAAATTAACAATTTCACACAGATAAGAATCGCAATTTATTCGACTTTTTATGGCTTACAGTAGCCGGCAATAACAACAACAGCGAAATGTAATCGAAGCCTGCAAATCTGAGAAGGAAGGGGAGAGCCCGGTGGCCGGGAAAAAAGTGCCAAGGAGCCAAAAGATCCAAAGAGCCACTTAGTCATGGCCGGCGCATTACAGTCAAAGGTGAGGCCTTTCGAGCCGAGATTCCCTTCTTTCACTTCGTTTATCAGGCGTAGCAAACATGCGTCACATTGACTTTGGCACCGGGCCCAGGGAGCTGGGATCAAGGTTCACAAATGATCATCAGTCAAATCAATTAGATAATTGAATGAATGATTTGTGAAATCCGATTATGCTCGCCGGATTCTTTTTTCTCCTTTCCAGGGCTTCATTCTCTGCTACTTATTTTTTTACATTCTGCTTATTTTTTTTTTCATATTTTGCTGCTGCAATTTCGTTGTTGTTATTTCTTCGGCCTTTCGTGCCAATTGGCAATATGGAGAGGGCCCAGTCGAAGTAAATGTAACCCCAACAAATAGCAGCAAATCAAACAAAAGCGAAAATATTTATTACAATCATAAATACAACTGGAGCGAAGGGAATACTATTGACAGTATAGGCTGAAGTTCGGTGGGTGGACGAGGGGCGTAGTGTCAAAGGATTTTTTGGATACTTTTTGATGGGTTACCATGAGACTATTCGGCATGAATCAAAACTGGAGATTGTACTCAATATTTTTATATATGAACGCCATAATATTATTGCAATGTATTTATGCCTTATAAATATATTTTTATATATTTGACTTAGCACTTACATTTGAACAAAATGTAATCCTTTTGTAATATATTTAATAGTCGAGTCATAAAAAAAGGCAAGCCATTATTATTATATTTTCAAGACTTGTACCTTAAATTTTAAAAAATACTAAAATTAATCACCCTTCTTATTTTATTACCATAATAGGCAATTTTAAAACCATATTCCACTGTCATACCCTAATCATCGGGCTTAACTCTAGCTAGACTTCATCCATCAAGCTCAACATTTCCATTTTGCCTGGTATTTGCCAGCAATTTCCCTTCCCCCTGGCTGACAGCTGAATTATGCTAAAAAGCGAAACTTTGGTTGTTGCTGGTGTTTTTTGATGTTTTGCTGCAATACCGCGACGTTTGACCGAAATACATGACAAAAGCAGCAACAAACCAAGAACGAATTGCCAAAAAAGCGAGGAAAACCTCTTGTGGGCTGTGTGAATTGCCTTGGATTGAATATTATTGATAAAACTTATGGCTGAAATCCAAAGTTCAGTTCAATAATATTGCATTGCCGTTCATGTTGTTCTCGTTCTCGTTGTAACAGTAAAAGTAAACCCTATCATTAAAAGGAGACCGACTGCTGTTGGCCTCTCTCTTTGGGCTTTTAGAGTGGGGACATAGCTATCGTGTATGTAGACAATTCCTCTGGCGACTGTCGATGGCGATGATCACTGCACCGACTAGACAATGTCGATCATGAAGTGATGATCATCGGATTGCCTACGATGATGCTGTTGGCACTTGTGTGCGTTGCATACCGAAATAGCAGAGCGCCAGGTATTGTCGCCAAACACCAGACAAGATACTCGTACCGAACCACAACTGTGGAAATAGAACCAGTAGAACAACAACATTGTTGTCTGACAATGTTCGTCTGCCCGCTGATTGCAACTTTTTTGAGCTCCTCGTTGTTTATTTGTTTGTTGTCTCTGTTTTATTTATACAATTTACAGTTAAGCCGTCTAAAGTCGGTGACATATAGCTATTGAAACAGAAATCGTTAACCCTAGGAATCGCAATTTCTGAGTTCCATATATTGGACTTCAAAAATTTTTAAGTTATTCAGTTAATGAAGTAGCGCTTAGATATATCAACATAAATCAATTAAATTGTTTGACTTTTGCGGCCCAATTCCAACCACAATATGAGTAACTATAGCTTATTTATTTGTGATAAGAAAAATGTATTAAATATTTTGTACAGTTGAAAAAGTAATGAAATTATAAACTTCTATATATTATATTTAAAGTAAATGTGTACGTTTCGCTTCTCTTTCAAATTCACTTTTAAATTTTTAATTTTGCATAAATGATTACTAAAATTAATTTTATAACTTAAGACAGAATTAATACCATAATATACCATTTCTCATAACAATGAAACAAATACAAATTCGATATAATTTTGTATGGTATTTGTAAAATTGAGTTCTACATTAAGATAAAGGTTTCGCCATATTTCTATATTAGATATAAATACTTATCTGTGGGTTAAGAATTATAATATGGAAATATGGGCATGCGCTTATTTATTCTTTGACATTTGGTGAAGTCTGGGCCACGATAAAAGTTGAACTTGTTTGTGGATGCCATTTTGCCATTGTCTCTGGGGCATAAAAAGTAACACGTGAAGTGCGCGAATATGGTCATGGCACAAATAACGATGGTGCGGATGGTGGGTGCTGGCAGTAGAGATATCTCTGTCAGGAAACCCAAGAAGGGATCCCCGTCAAGCAGCCGGCCAAGACTCAGCCATCACCATTAATTAAGCATTTGGGTTGCAAGCCATAAAATTGTGGTAAATGTAACGAAACTCCCATTTTAATGTTTGTTTTTTGATATATATTGGGCCAGATGTTTGTGGATTCCGGCCAACCGCAATTAATCAATACCGAGTCGCCTATAAATTTTCGTTCTTCTTGCAGACTTCCTCGGCGACCTGAGCAGTATTTCGCCGATGCGGCGACGTCACCACCCGCGCGGTACAAAACGTGGACGCCCGAGGGGCAGCACGCGTCGCGGCGGCGGACATGGTTCGATCCAGCGCGTGCAAACGCCGACGCCAGCGGCACCGGGAACGCCGACGCTGGCAGCGGCGGGAACAGGAGCGGGCACGGGAGCGTCTCCACCCCTGCCGCAGCAGGAAGTGAGCGGCGGTGGCGACAACGCCAGCGTCGCGCTAAATGAAGAAGGTAAGCTCACTCGAAGAAAATGTGTATTAGAAATTTCTTAGGATAAATTATTTTCCATACTTCAATATGAGGAAAATTAGTCACTTAAATTAAGAAATCAAGAATTTGTTTAGACGTTCGAGTAGTTAATTTATATTTTTAAAAAATAGAATAGATAGAATATATAGATCGTTATTAAACAAATGAAACCTTTTAAGCAAAAATTTTTAATGCCAATTCATTAGTAGTTATCATAGAAAAGTTACAAGAAATGTTGATTTACATACATTATCTTTAAAGTGATTTTAGGATTTTAAAGAATTTTAAAAAAGAAGTAGAAGCAAAATCAGATTTAATTTTATGAATCATTATCTGAAAAGCATACCAAAGTGAGAAGAAAATTTAACAGTTTCGTAATTTAGCTCTTTTTATATTTATTTTTCCAGTGCCTGTAACTTTCCCTCCGACACGCAACTCAAACTCCTTAAGAAGTAAGCCCTCCGAAAGGATTTTCACCCTCTTTTGAATCGAGTGTCACTTGTCGCTAATCGCTTGTCATAATCACGTTTATCGCTGCCTTTTCCGGAACAAGTATTTTCGGGTACTCAGTCCCCTCCCCTCTTGGTGGTATTATCTCCTCACTACTTTGTGGTCGATCTACCGGTCCCCCTTTCGTTTTATTCATTTTTTTGTGAATATGTCTCGATTACAGCCCGCAGGAATAATGGTCCACTTTGTGGTACGTGACAATTTTAGAGCAGTCCCGGGTGTTTTTACATTACATAAACATTTTCAATATGTCCCCCTAAAATAAATATATGAAGATAAAACTTCCTTCAATGTACTCCCCCCCTAGTCGACTTCAAGTCAAGGCAAATATTTGTTTAAAGATTTGCATCTGGCTGCATTATCATTTCCCCTTGTCACTTCCTCACATTTCAAATTGACTTGTGGAAATGAAAAAGGACAACTAATTTAAACATTAATGCCTTGGCCATTTTAAAGAACACGTAACGAACCCCAGATTGTTGCAAATTTGATTCAGAATTCCGCAAAGTAAATCGCATCTGTGAAATGCTTAATTTCCCGAATTTAAAGTCAAACAAATGGGTAAAGGGAGAAAAATACTGCAACAATGTGGCAATTTTCAGTTGGATTTTCAGGCGCACGACAAATGATAATTGAATAAATCCGCTTAAAATCCCAGACGCCAGACAAGGGGAGCGGGGCACACGTGACAGGAACACGTTCCGTTGCTGTTGGCCGAAAATGGAGACATAATCGCAATGGCAAATACGCAACGTTGCATAAATTACACTTGGCCAGAAGGAGGAGGGCCAGAATGTTTCGGGGGACTTTTGGCAATTAAAAAAAACCACAATTGCATCCATTGCAGGGGCAAGCAAGTAAATGCGAGGATGCGAGGAAACGTGCGGTGACAAATGCTAGTGGAATTAGCAAGAAAGTTGCTTATCCTTTGTTCAGATGTCTCGACTTATGTGTCAGACTAACCGGTTGTGTTTATTTCAGAGCTCCCGTATTTAAACAAAAAAAAAAAAAAAGTTTTATACAAAATTCTGAGTCTTTACGATTTTTCTTTTGACTTTCTTAACAAAACATTTGCCGGCCTTGCCTTCGGTTGGCAGGCTGGCTGCTGCGGTTAACTTTCTTTTTCTTGTTTTTTTAGTTCATTACGCAAGTACAATGTCAGATGCTGGTGCAGTTCCCAAAAAAGATGTCTTCCAATTTCAAGCCATCTCGACGAAAGTTTTTCGGGAAACCAATTATGACTCTCATGTGACTAAGCAGTCGGTCTTTGCTAAGGACCAAGTTACGCGACCACCAGTCAATACAGATGAAGCTGCTAAAGTAGCTGTTATGAATGCCTCTAGGAATGCCAAGGCGACTGCCTTTGATGCCAATAGGTGCCTCTCTGATACTTCTGATGAATTTGATGATTCCAATTATTCAGACACATCATCTGTCCCGACTATGACCATTTTTACCCCTAAGTGGATTAGTAAAAATGCTGCCGATGATGAACGCTTTACTCAGGTAAATAACCTAAGGAAAAGACGAAATCTTGACATACTCGGAGGTAGTAATATCAACAAATCATCGCTGCCAAACCCTGTTGGCGACCATAAACGTCCTCAAGCTCCATCCTCTGGCATGACCATACAATCACATTCTTCAAGTCAAGAAGGCTCTACCTACTTAGGAAATAACAATAGCTTTGCTATTTTGTCTGACGATGATGATGATGATACAATGACTTCCACTCATAATAATGAATCAATCAGCACCTCTAAACTTGGTCATGGATTGTCTGAGCCTGTTGAAGCTAACTTGCATTCGGTGTCCCCACGCAATGCCTCTTCTCAAGCTAAAACCAAGAAACGTGATCCCCGTCCGCCACCCTTCCTTTTGAGGGGAATCACTGATTTTAGGCAACTAATTTCATTACTATCTTCTGTGACCAATGGTTTTCGCCTCAAGACAACTGGTAAATCGTCCTGTAGGATTACTGTGGATGACGGCAATGTTTACCGTGTAGTCCAGAAGCTTTTCAAGGATAATGGAATTCCTGTCAGCACTTTTCAGTTTAAAAATGAACGAGCCTTTCGAGTCGTCATCAAGGGACTTCACGCTTCCACTGAAATAGCCGAAATCACTGCAAAACTGAAAGCTCTGGGACACAACCCTCGGAATGTATTCAACCCCCCTGGTGAAAATGGGAAGGCGAACCGGGATATATTCTTTGTGGAGCTGGAACCAGCTAGAAACAACAAAAATGTGTATGATATCCAGACAATTGATTACCAGGTGGTTAAAGTAGAACCGCAGCTTCAGAGAAAAGGTCCTTTAAGGTGTTTCAGATGTCAAGAATTTGGACATTCTAAAAATTTTTGTTCACTCTTGCCAAAGTGTGCCAGATGTGACCATGAAACAAAAGACAATGAGCGGTGCTTGGCCATAAATGAGGAACAACTCAAGTGCATTAACTGTGGTTCTAATCATAGTGCGTCTTCCCGTCGATGTCCTGCCTATTTAGAGGCTATTGAAAGACGTAAGCCCACTGGTTCTGCAGGGCGTAGACCCACTGAAAAACGTACTTTTAAGCCTGCCATGCCCCCGGCTCAAAATGCTTGGTTTTCTACGCGTCTTCCTGCATCCTTAAGTCAGACTTCGCCAACGGTAAATTCACATCCAAGTGAAAAGACCTCCTAAATATCGTTATTTGGAACACCAACAACTTAGTTGGCAAATTACTCGAGATTGAGCATCTCCTCCAGGAACGCAACATTGACATTTTATTGATCTCAGAGACACATTTTACCAGCCGTTCATTCTTCCACATTAATGGATATGCTGTTCACTCTGCCAACCACCCTGATGATCGACATCGTGGTGGTGCTGCTGTCATCATCAAATCCTGTTTAGATTATCACCTAAGTGCCACAATATCGGAGCCTCACCTGCAAGCAGTTGCCATCAGTTTGGTCACTGGATTTGGCAGAATTTCATTTGGTGCTGTCTACTGTCCACCTGGTCACCGCCTTTCTTGGACGACTGAGGAATATCTGCGTCTGTTTGGCTCTGTAGGTAGCCGCTTTCTCATTGGAGGTGATTGGAATGCGCACCACAGTTTCTGGGGGTGCAGGCGATCATGCCCTCGGGGAAACACCCTGATGTCAGTTATTGCTGACTCAAATATGCAGATTTTGGCTACTGGCGGACCCACTCATTTTCCTTGGATCAATGACCACCTCCCGACGGCCATTGATTTTGCTGTGTACAAAGGCATCCCGTGCAACCACCTTACAATCTCAGAGTGTCCGGGACTTTCCTCTGATCATATTCCGCTCCTGATATATTTTTGCGTGGCTGCCTATACGATCGTCACCAAATCCAGGCTTCTTTCCCGGGGCTCGGATCTTAAAAGATTCAGTGCGCAACTTACTGCTCTGACTCAGGAGCAACCTTCTCTTCTTTCTGTGGACGACGTAGATTCCTTTGCTGAGGTCTTAGTTGAACAGATCCATCAAGCTGCCCCTCCTCCTAGAAGCATACCTATTCCTCCTCCATCTTGGGCTTATTCAAAGCCAGAAATTGCTGCCTTGGCCAGAAAAGGTCATGCACTTCGCCGTGTCTGGATGAGGACGAGGCATACCATCGATATGGCAAGGTGGAAGGCTACTGTATCAGAGCTAAGGAAAGTCCTCCGTTCGGCCAAGTCAGAATTTTTTATAGACAAGCTCAGTGCAATTGATCCTAACCAGAATCACGGATATGCGCTCTGGAAATGCACCCGCAACCTTAAAAGACAGCCGCTTCAGAGGTTTTCCCTTAATCGTGGTGATGGGACTTGGGCCCACAGTGATTCCGAGATTGCTGTAGTATTTGCTGATGATCTTGAAAATCGCTTTACTCCATTTGAATTTGCAACAAGCGATGAAGTCCAGACAACAATCTCTAGGCTAGGACTTTCATTTGGTCCTCCTGTTACTGTCCGTCCAGGAGACGAAGATGAAGTACGTGGTCATATAAAGCGACTAATTACTACTAAAGCTCCTGGCATGGACGCGATTGATGGAAAAGTAGCAAAGGCTCTGCCTAGCTCTGTCATTGCACAGCTCTGTCTCCTCTTTAATGCTTGCCTGGACCTTGGTTATTTCCCATCACCTTGGAAACGAGCATTAGTTACAATGGTGGCAAAAAAAGGAAATGACCCATGTTGCCCGGAATCTTATAGGCCGATTAGTTTGCTGTCCACTTTCTCCAAGATTTTTGAGCGGATCATGCTTGGTAGACTTCTAGCTATTAACGCCTTTGAAGACGCACTTCCGAACCACCAGTTTGGTTTCCGTAGTCGCCATAGTGCTATCGAGCAAGTGCACAGAGTAATTAACCATGTCCTGGGGGCTTTCGAAGACCACAAATACTGCTCAGCCGTTTTTCTCGATGTTCGACAGGCCTTTGACAGGGTTTGGCACGAAGGACTGTTCTACAAGCTAATGCCGCTTTTGCCTGAAAGGCTCTGGAATCTCGTTGTATCGTTTTTAGATTCGTGGACACCGTTCTGGACTTCGCCCAATTCGTGCTGGTGTCCCGCAGGGAAGCGTCCTTGGCCCAGTCCTGTATACAATTTACACTTCGGATCTTCCAAACCCAGTTGCTCGTGGTACACTCCTGGCCACATATGCAGATGACACTGCATTTCTTGCAGCTGGTAGCACCACTACTTCTGCGTCCCGACGTGTCCAGACATTCTTAGACGAATTTGAGTGCTGGGCCTCTCGATGGAACATTGCGCTTAATGTTGACAAAACGCAACATGCCACTTTTGCTCTCCGCCCTGGCCGTTCGCGTAGCCTTTACATTGATGGGAATAGGCTCAAGCACGAAGATAAGTTGACGTACCTCGGAGTTACCTTAGACGGTCGCCTTTGTTGGAAGGGACAAATAGATCGAGTTTGTGGATCAGCAAGAACAAAACTTGACAAAATGGACTGGCTCCTTCGTCCAGGCAGTGGCCTATCCCTTGAAGCTAAGGTGCGGCTTTTTAAGGCCATTGTCCTCCCAACCTTAAACTGGGGAATCACTTGCTGGGGCACGGCCTGTGATTCGTCACTAAAAAGGGTGCAAACATGCATTACAAAGGCTCTCAGGAGGATGCTAGGGGTGAAGTGGCACCATTATGTAGAAAACCGAGTTATATTTCAGGACACGGGAGTGCCGACGGTAACAGAGACGATTTGCAAATCCTCAAGTCGATACCGGGAACGTTTGCTCACACATGCAAACTGTTTGGCAAGACATCTTGCAACACCACTGGGTCGACGGCTTCTCCGCAGACGACACCCGGCAGACTTATGGATTCTTGGCCGTGACAGACACGGTCGTCTTCTGTAATAACACATCTTGATTAACTTTTGACCACACCTGATTTGCTCAAGTAGAGCACCCGTTACCCGCTTTTTTTGGGATCATTAGAAATAATTTGTCAATACACGAAAACAAGGTCCATCCTTGTGTGGCGTGTTCAATAAACTATAAAAAAAAAAATCCTTTGTTCAACTTGATTTGCTCGTTTTCCATTCAACTAATGGAATCTGAACGAAGTGGAAGTACAACTTTGGATGGCAGATGCAACTATTCTAACGTGTGTTCCTAATTGTCAGGATTCCCATTTAGGATTTTAAATGAAACTATGATTGCTCTAAAATAGTATGAGCCATAATTAAAACCAGACAATAAGCTAACAATAAAAAATCAATTCATGCTTAGAAGCTTGTATAGTAAGGCAATTTTTTTTAAATTGTTAAGGGATTGAAGTATAAACAGAACAAGCGCTATTTAAATTTCTGTTTTAATATTTTTATTGGCAAGAAACCGTTATTTTGGAGCTAGATCTAAGCAAAATGTTTCTTTCTACGTTGTAAAAATAATTTGTGATCTTAAAAAAAGAGAACTTAAGCCTACGAATTAAACCTTCTTCTTTTTATAGATTTCGGATCCAGCCCTATTACATCTGGACAATCGCCAGGAATGTCCGGCAAGCGCGGACCAGGACGACCACGTTCCAAGACAGCCACACCGATCAGTCGCGGAACCCGCGGAGCTCCACGTGCCCGTCGTCCCATGGGTCCACTGCTGGTGCCCTTGGGACGCAGTCCAGATGCCACGCCCCCAGGCAGCAGTCCAGCCACAAGTCGAGCGCCCAGTCCTTCAACTCATGCCGGCGCAGGATTGGAGTAATTCCGTACAAAATTATAATTCTATTTGAAAGACGAAATACATAAATTGAAAGCAATTGTAAATCTTTTTCGTTTTTACTGGTTCTATCAATAATGTACTGCTTATTTTACACATTCGGAATTCAAAAAAGTTTTTACATGCATATAATATTAAAATTGTGTTCAATTCACAACACTAAAAATTGTTTATTTCCCCTACATGGATAATTAATTTTGACATGGTTTAATTAGTTTCTTCGCGGTTTTTGTTGAATTTAATTCCCATTTCAAATTGTTCATTAATTTATTATTAAATTTTGTGTTAATACAAATTTATAACGTCTAGGCTCTAGATCGATTAGTATATATCTGTATCTTTCTTTGGTGGCATGTAAGCCAAGATAAATTTGGAAAATGCCAGAAAGCTAGGGACTTATTTTTCTCTAACCTTTTGAAATTCGGATCCATCTTTTTTGTTGCTTTCTCGTTTTGTTAATTATATAATGAAAAGTTATTTTTTATAGCTGGTGCTATCATAAATTAATAAACTTGTAAAGCTGTTAAAGCGTTTCCGTTGAAACATGTCGCATTAGCCTGAGTTTTGAGTTCGTTGGCCAAGACATTGTAACAAAGGTGTTCACGCATCAGCCGTCAAAATAATTGTAGGCTGCGGAAGCAAAACTATCAAATGAGGAGTAATAAAAAATTAGTTTCATGTTAGACAAATTTCAGTTGTAATCAACACCGCCGACGCGTCGAAATTAGCGCAACAATCGAGCATACGCATCCAAATAAAACTCGTAATTAAATTAAGGAAAATGGGGAAAACTCTGTGAGAAAACGAAGCTCAAAAGGGCGCTGAAATCATTGTCATTTTGGCAATTAGTTACGCAGCGTGATTCCCGGTACAAAAGGTTTCTTCAGCCTGCAGTTTATGTTGTGTAGTAAAATTATACATATTAATATTTTATAACGGCGGAATTATGTTAAGGCAGCAGTCTTATAAATTAAACAGGACACGCTTCTATGCCAAACAATAACTCGAAAATACAAAAATAAACACAGATACAAACGAGCTAAACTAGCTGGACAGGATTTGCGCGAATACTCTACACATGGTGAAGAAAAATTGAACTTTACCAAGGATCTAGAAAAATAACAATACTTAATGCTATATATTTATGGAAAATGGTTTTTAAAAATATATTTCATGGGTGCGTAAGTTATTAACATCAAATTAAAATACATTTATGATCATAATAGTAGTATTATTGTATATGCAATGACAAATGAATACGAATGGGTATAATATTTAATTTTTCGATTACCAACCTTAGAAAGTGTATAAAGTCTTCTATCACTTTTGGTCAATAGCTTTTTCTTTCCGCTGTGGTTTGCAGTAGCTCGGCATTGACTGTCTTGGCATCTTTGACTTTTCAATATGACAATTCTTTATATTCCTACTGCAACTTGTTTTCCTTTCTGTTGCTATTTTTTCTCCTCCTCTGAATCGCCGGCGGCCACTTGGCGACATTGGCGAACTGTCATAAGCTGCACGTTTTGCCCGTAGTCGCTGCAGTTGGAGAATCCGAGAAATGTTAAAAGTGTGCATTTATGCCAAGTGGCATCTGAGGCGGCGTCGGGCAGCCAGTCGCTCTTCTCCAACTCCGCCCCCCCGTTTCATCCCACTGCACTGGGGGCACTGCGTTTATTAATTAGCAGCCATCCCGAACTCGAATCCGTCCTGTAGTATAGCTCAAAAGGTCCAGAAATGCACAATATGATACTCTTTTTAATACTGCGACACTACCTTTGGGTTTTGTTTGTTTTCGAAAATATTAATATTATAAAATTTTTAATAAATAATAGAAAGTCACGTACAAATGTATATACATTTTACTTCTTACCAGATTGTCCATTTTTTTATGCTTTGCTTATTGAAATGTTCCTTTAGTTAATTTTAATTTGTACAGTTTTTTTAATAAAGTTAAATATTGTTGAGTTTCCCAAAGATAACAAACAGACTTCAAGCGAAGCTTCAATAATATGTTTCATTGAGATGAATTGACATTATTTTTGCCAAATAACGTATATTTGTTTCCAAAAATATTTTATTTCATTTCAGTTTTACTGAAGTAAAGAAAACATTTTTATTGAGTAGCTCAATACAACTGAAAGGGAAATAATTAATGAAAGAGTGATCAGTGTTTGGATTGAACAAGCAATCCTTTAATTCTTGTTTTTTCCTCAATTAAAAATCACAAACAGCATTTCAATCTGAGGTTGTTGTGGTTGATGCAGGAAGAGAAAATTGTTGAAAAGCCGGCAACAGGTTGGTCTGCCTCATTGGCATCGGTTGATAAGTTGAGTGAAGTTTGGAGCTTGTCTTAGTCGTGGTACTCTACAGCTTTTGCCAGGACTTTCTTAAGCCACCTAAAAAATGGTAGTTAATCCTTTTTGCAGCTGCTTCCGTGTTCGCAGCAGGCACAACCCAAAAACGAGCTCAATCCCTTCTTGCGATTTAATCCAGCGCAACTAATAAGCCGCAAGGAGGCTGACTTGAATCCTTTTCCGGCCATTCCCTGGCATTCTCTTCTTTGGGCTACAGCTAACCTAAGCCGGCCAAGATGGTTCGTGGTCTATAAATCAAGACAATAAACAAGGAACGGAGCGCAGCGCAGATTGCATGGCCACACCTTGAAAAAATAAGCAAAAGGATTTAATTTTCTTTAAAAGCGAGACACAAAAGGGGGGAAATCCAAGTTCCACTCCTTTCAGGCTCTGCCTACGCATCGAAGCGGCTAAGTCCTTGAGTTCTATGCACGGGCATCTTCCAGCTCATCCTTAAAAAACGATGAATACGCAGGCTGCTCTAGTTTCCCTGCCACTTATGAACAACAGAAGAAAGATGGGATGAACCCTCAAAGGACACGAGAATGCCATTCATCTGGCAGTCTATTTTCGGGAAATTAAAATGTCTACTCCTACTATTTGTCTGCGAGGGTACGGCCTCGGTTTCGGTACGTCTTCGAGTTTTTTAGGGCCCTTGCACATCCCTCCAGCGACTATCTATCATATGTCCCCATCCCCCAAGCCGGATGGATGATGAATGTGCGCGTTTGGCGTCTCTAATTCAATTTATCTTAGACAAAGTCAACGTCTCTCACTCTATAGCTCCGTATAATGGATATAATGACGGTGCGTAGAGCGAACTTTGCTGAAGGGGCAGATGTCCTTTGGTTGTTTTTTAGGCGGCTGTTGCAAATGTCAGCGGAAAATAAAGTACTAGGCCGAGGCACTCAAGCTGAATTGAAGCAGATATTTGAGCTACTCCCTCTTTTCAAGTTCGTTGTCTAAGTCATTTGTTTGTACGAGTATTAAGCCTTTCGAATCAAAATTCCGAAAATGTTTGGAAAAAACCTAAGATATCCGCCGCCCAGGGGGAACATCCGTCTAGTCAATGCAAACAATTTTAATGTAAATATTTGAAACAACATGCCACGACTGCGGTACTAACATAATGAGCTCTGCTCTTCAACCTGTTGAGGTCCTAGTCGGTTAAAAATAGTGCAGACGGAGCAGTCATCTCTCGAGCTGAAAGTCGCTGAGGAAAAAACTTGCCCGGGAACCAAGTGGAAAACACGTTACCAGCTTTAATGCATCAATTAAACTTTTTTCTTTTAATTATTGTAGCTGCTGGTGCTGTTGGTGGCTTTTTGTTCCTGCTACTCCTGTCAGGCAACATGCTGCGCTCTGTTTTGTTTTTCTACATTTATTTTTGTGCACAAATTGTTGCCTGCTTGGGGCATCTTGGAAGCTCGTGTTTAGTGTTTTTGAAAGCCAGGCCAAGTCACTTGTCCACAACTGCGCTGTTTGTTTATTGATATGTGTTCATTATTGAATTAGTTGTGGCTTACGGTGGCTTGTTTTAATATACCCTCACCAAGAGCAACCAATTTATTAAGTCTATTGATGTGTTTTAGGAAATCTAATGAATATACAAATATTTGTAATGAATATAAAATGTATTTAATTCAAATTATAAAGCTCTACTAAATCGCTAGGCAAAAACATATATTTAATTATTTGTATCTGTTGTACTTAACTTTATTTCAGAAGATTCAAGAACAGAATTAGGGTATTCGGGAATTCGGCTGTTCAACGCGTATCCTACCTCAAGCTTTGCTTTTGGTTTTTTCTACTTCTTTTTCTGCAGAATTGTTAACAAAAAGTCAATTAAGTTGGCAAAACTTGTTGTGGACATCTGGCATTTCGCATTTCGTTAATGTGGGAAATTTAAAGCTTTTAGTACTACATTTTCGTATTGGTCGATGTAAAAATAGAACTTTAATTGTAGCTTTATTGAATAGTTTCTCTAACTTAAAATGTTATGCATTTGCTTTTATATAGTTGGAAGTTTTTGTATAATGTTTTGTGAGCTATCAAATTTTATTGT
Organism: Drosophila fuyamai; assembly: GCA_018153365.1. NCBI lineage: Eukaryota > Metazoa > Arthropoda > Insecta > Diptera > Drosophilidae > Drosophila > Drosophila fuyamai. The sequence continues at coordinate 3,249,832 of JAECXW010000116.1, read as the reverse complement.
TTATTCCATAGCTTAGTTTATCGCAAGTCAAAGATCTTTGAAATTGAATTGGACACCCCAACACATGCCCAAATTTCAATTTACTCAGTTCCCTCAGACAATTCGCCATTTAACAATTACTCAATTCGGTTGCGCTCCCCAAGCTGAAAACCTGCAGGTAACGCTTTTGTCATTAACATATCGCATCCTGTTGATCTGGACGACGATTCGCAGATCCCCGGACTGAAACCGAAACTTGACAAATATGCTTTCAGGTCTAATTATACCCAAGGAGCTTGACTGGATGAGCATGCTCACTGAGCAGGAGCTGGCCAGGTGACCCCGATTCGGGGAGACCCCTCTGGCTTGGCCAGTTCGCTTCGGGTTGGTCTGTAATTACGCGAAATGAAAATGTGAATGTCAACCGGCGAGGGGCAGTAAAAAATGGTAGCAAATTAAATTGTATTAAAGTTTTTCGTATTTCTGTTCATTTTGTACGTTATTTGTTTCGTTTTTTATTCGCGTGTGAACCGAATGGGTTAACATCAGACCGAAAAAGAAACTTGGATTTTAAGCGTTTTTATAATGTTGAAAACATTTCAATTTGGTTCACGCCCTTTCGCCAAGTTATCTGTGGGGAAGAACGCCTATCAGCAGCGATGATCAAGCTTTGCCAGTCAATAAAAATAGAGGAGAAAACATTTGCATATACATATAGCAGCCACAAGCCCAAGTCTGTCACAAGTGTTTAGCATAACACGATTATTCATTTTTACAGCATAGTTAAGAGTTAACAACGAGATGGCCACCAATTAGTATTTGTTTGGCATCTTTCCTGTGGCCATGTTTTCGTAATTAGTTACGCCTGAAACCGTTCGGAACTTTGGCAACTTGATTAACCATTCCGGCCACGTAATTGTGGGAGGGAGTTGGATCGGAAAGATGCGGTTGGAGGTCTGTCAAAGTCCTCCAAGTCGAAGTCGTCAAACTGGCGCCACTTGGGCCCACATGCCAAGCAATTTCCCTTTACAGAATTATAATTGCATTCAACTAATACAAGACAATACAATAATAAAAGCAATTTCTCCTAAGCATTTAATTTCAGTGCTTCGGATTGTGTTTGCTGCTTTCATTGGAGAAATGTTTGCGTGTCCATTCTGGAGAGCTCGGCGGCTCAACTTGCGGCTCACTGACTAATTATGATTTTATTTACATTTTTGGGCATGACATTTTGCGGTACAATGGGGCGAAAAGACAAGGCGGCCTAAATAAGGATTATAAAACTATCTACGAAACTTTACCTAATTGTGGGAGATACTTTTACAAGTTTAAATACTAAAAATAATATTTTTATTTCACATTAATGTTTTTTTTTCTTTATTTTCTAAGAAACCAGCTACTGTAACACTTCAATTTAGATGAAAACTCACTTGGCCAACCATTGTGCATCGTCATCATAATTTTTGGCTTGTGTTTATTAGAGCGTCTCCAGCTAATGACTCTTGGCAGCTTGCTAAAAATGAGTTTTCCTGGGAATGGCGAATGAAATTCATAATTAATATGATAAAATATTTATGAACAATTAAATATTTAAGCACTGAACTTCCCAGGCCAGCCATTTCAGCATTATAGACCCATGGAAACATTTTCCTGTAACCCAAAAAAAAAACCCGAAAATTGCTGAGGGAACGAAAATAAAACAGAAATCTGCAAAAATCTGTATAAATTAAGCATTAAATGCATGACATTACTGGGCCAGACAATTTCCATATAAATTATATACACTTATGTTCAGCAAGAAAAGGCAATTGCCTTCGATGCTGAAAAGCTGTTTACGCTGATGATGCCGCTGCCATTGAAGAGGACCACGATGACGATGATGATGATGGCCACACTTCGGGCGACAATGTCTTCGCACCTCACGGCCCTGCGTGGCCAAACCAAACTTTCCTAAAGTGTGAACATCACCAAATCGGATCCCAGATGGACACGCGTAAAAGAAAGTGCGACGAGAGCCTTGTGAGCGCCCCGCGGCCATGTAAAAGTGATTCGGGGTGTGGCGGAGTCGGCGAGCGCCGGCCAGATCCGATGGTCTGGGTCGGAGTTTGGAATATGGGTCTGGTCCAGACCCGAGGTGGCACCTCGGATGCCGCTGATCGCGGTGGCAACAGTGACACCCAGCCGATCCCAACGTGTTGACGCTGATGACGACACTTTCTTTTCCACCTTCCACAAAGCCTACACAGAGGAAAAGAATAACTTATCAAGAATAAACTCTCGGAATTGCCATTAATTTATTCATTCGATTTATTATATTGATTTTGGTAAAGTTTGTAATAGGTTTTTTACAGTTTATTTTACAATGCACAAATGATAAAAACGGCTCTTAAATAACTAAACAGAAAATGGAATACATTTATTAATTTACAAAGCTCAAAGCTCATTCACTGTCTTATCCCGATTTGTATTATATTTTAAAATTAACTAGTTCATTTATAAAATTGTACCTAGCCTTGGGTAGTTAATGTTCATAGACAAATGTAAATTTAAAATATTTTAATATTGATTTTAATCTGGGGTCTCACCAAAATGTCTAGTAGGTTGAAATTTTAATTTAAAAAAAAAGTTGAAATCATTGCCTAAAGTGTGCAATAGAAATATTAGTGCAAATCTCAAGTTAAAATATTTGTAACAAAATCAATATATGTATAAGCCAAAACAATTTGGGTCATATTTAAGACGTGACATAACTCATTTTTCTCAGTGCTGCCTCTGGCCAGCAGCAATTTGAGAATTCTCAAGGCGAAAGTCGCTCCATGCGAAGTGCGTGTGCAGGGGGCGTGGCTGCAGCCTTCAACGTGTAGTGCAAATTATGAGGTGTTATGTCAATGCGACCATCCCCAACCCCTTTAAAGCCCCCGTTTCTGGCATCGCTTCGTGCTCCCTGCTCGGCGGCGTTAAAGTGCTTGAAAATGTGCGTTAAAAGTCACACGACCAGGCGCAGATTGTGAAAGGTCTTGGGCAGGATGGCCGGGGCAAAATTAAATTGAAAACGCCCCATGAAAGGGAAACCACAGGGAAACGTAATTATCAGCTACTGAACACTGATTGCGACCGACCAGCGAGGAAAGCGTACTAAATTGCCCAAAAGGAAATGACCAAGCGAATTTTTAACTTCGTTCAACTAAATATTAAGTTAAATATTTACAACTTGACTTCAAAATATTTGACGGTAAATTACGATATAACCTTTTTGTACTTTGGCTTTAGAAAAAAAAATTAGTCCTCAAGAAGCTAAATTTACTTAATAATACATTTTTTTGTAAATTAAAAATGATTATATTACTTATCAAAAGTTTATATGTAGCTTAATTTAAGTGGTAATAAAGGATACAAAATCTAATTTTATTTAATTTTTGTTTTTCCCACTAAATAGCTTTCTATCTGTTTCTGCAACTATAATAAGGACTACAAAGTATTTCCAGTGAATTAAAAGGACTTCCAAGTATTTAGTTAACAAAAAGGCAACAGTACGCAAGTTCCTTAACATTTATTGATATTTCTTCATCATTACATAAAAATAATTTATATTTTATTTGTATTCTTCCCTTCTGACCATGTCTGTCTAAAGATAGATCCGAATCAAGTTGAAAATAACTTTTATCTAGGCTTATTGCAAGCCTGCTCGAAAGCCAGTAGCCAGTTTGTGCTTCTCCTGCTGTTTTGTTGTTATTGTCATGGCTGTTGTTATTGACTTCTCTTGCTGATGTTGCAGTTGCAATGGCTGATGTTGCTGCTGCCGAAGCTGCAACCATCATCGAAGCTGGTTCGATTTGTGGCCGCGGACGTGCTGCATTTTATGAAATTGCTTGTTGTTATTATTATTGTTATTATTAGTAGTATTATTTGATGTGCTCGCTTCTGCGCCTTTTGCTGCAATGTCATTTGAAGTTTGGCGCTGGCGCTTGCAACCTGCAACTTGTAACTTGCTGCCGCCAAGCTCTCACGTCGTTCTCCACAAAAATATAAACATAACAATCATTACAAGTGGCTAGGCAACAGAAAGAAAAACAAAAACGAAAGCTGAACAAAAACTATTATTGGTATTGATGAGAATTATGTTGACTTCCTGCTCCGCTTGGCATGCTGCTGCTGTTGCTGTTGCTGTTGCTCAGTGGCGTCTTAAGTGGCGCTAAATGCGTGCATTTAATATAATAAATCTTTTTCTGTTGGGCATTTTTGTTTGCTGAGATTTTGTGCCGCTTTTTAAGCCATATTTTGTGTGGTCAGGCACGTACGCATTAAATTTTGAGTGGCGTGAAGTGAAAGGGTCGACAGCCTGTAGAAGCGGTTATGCTGGGGTTCAAATCTTGGGAACGTTGACAGACGCTCAGGAAAAACGATATACCGTGGAGATAGCTACTGTTAGAGACGCTCAATTTGAAGTCTTTTCGATTTAGGAAAGCTTATCTTATTGCTAAGATAGTGTTAAGCCTTTTGTTTTCCGTGAAAATGGAAACGGTTTAGAATGTAAAAAACAAAATTAGAGAGGAATAAAAATATTGCCTTTCTTTTAGTTTGTAAACGGAACTTTAATAAAACGTTATTATCATTCATAGTAATCAATATTAATTTAGGAAAATATTTTATACTTTTGAAATTATAATTTGAGTCGGTTTTAAACACCGTTTAAGATCTCCGAATCACACAGGATGAGAATGTGAAATTTGTCGATTTGAATGATATTTTCTGGGTATAAAATTACGAAGCTAAATGAGTGTCAATTTCCGAACGCACCTACAACTTAAAAAGAAAATCAAAAGAAAAATCCTAAGCTATGAAACATAAATCAACATTTTAAACACTGCTTGCATTAACTATAAAATTTAAAATTTTGCATGCCTCCTCTATCACTTTGACCTCATCTCGCGACGCCTTTTGAAGGATACCCCCGAAATCGATTGCCATGCCCTGACCAAAAGTTTGTTGTCTAAGTCTTTTGTTTTTCGCGGGTCCGAATGCTTTTACATACCGTTAGATGCGGCGCCCATGCATCATCGGGCCATCGAGACTGGCAACTCACACATATTACACGGATGGAGGAGTATTCGGGAAATATATGATGCCATTGTTGCGATATTTCACGCTACTACATCTCCGCCCGGGGACAATCGACGCGAATGTAAACAGAAGGCACACACGCACAATAGGCCAGTGGAGAAAATGTGTCTGCCTTTTGTTGCATTTCTCCTTATTGATTTCTGTTTGTTTTGCCTGTTGGTCATAACTTAGGGCCAGCAGCAACATGAGGCGCAAATGTCAACGCATTGTCTTCAAGTCGCCATGAATGATGGCCAGGATTGCAGCACTGTAGGGGAAACAGGGTGGCAGGGGCAGAAAAAGTCCCGTGAAATCGATTGAGCCACATTGAAGATGTTCCGCTTTTGGGGCGTTACCAGTGTTAACGTGCGATGAACGCCCCAAATATCTGCGACAACGATTAATTGTGGAGCAGTCGACAAAAGGACAGAAATGGCATCTGAGTAAAAAGAAAGTCATTAAAATGGCGAGCGGGATTTAAGAGTCATCCCTATAATTATTCCTGTCAATTATCATTTTTAAGATATTACATATATTTTATTTTTTGGTTTTAAAGATACCTTGCATAACTAAATTTTAAAATTCGTGGACTTTTTTTTTGATTTTTCCACCTCCATTTTAACTTGGTGATCTAGAGTTGAAAGTAAATAAAATATTTATCATAAAGTTCCCTGGCATTAGAACGCTTAGAATGTTATATTTCCCTACTCATTCATAACATTAAATTGATCAGGCATCTATATATTAATAAAGTTGTAAAATAAGATTGTCAAAATATTATTATTTGTTGCTAAGATTTGTCTTTTAGAATTGTTAAGTTATCTTCTAAAACTTTTTGAGAAATATTTTAGAGAGTGTAAGACTACAAAAAAGTATTTAAGATCGGAGAAGCCTTTCTTGCCTGATTTATGATCGTGACCCCCAAGTGGGTTTTAAAAACAGGAAATATTTAGACCAAGACTGTCAGATCATTTCCCTTGAACTTTTCTGCCACTTTCCCATCTCCCCCGCCAACCGGAGGCATCTGCTTGTTGAATTGTCAGGCCAAGAACAAAAGACATACCAGCAGAAAAAAATAATAAATAGAAAACAAAAAACCAAATTCAAAACAGTGGCAAAATATTTACCAAGCCCTGTCCGGGTCCCTCTCAACTTGAGTTTCCTGGGAAATTGGCGCATGCTGTGCAGTGAGTCGCCGTCAGACGGACGTAACTATTTTCCACATAGTCATGGCTAGAAATTGCGTTGCTTTTGTGTTCGGTTTTTCAGTTTTCACGCCGTTTGCGATCAGCGATGAGGAGGCATTGCAGTTGACTTTGTGCCACTGCCACCGGCTCACGCTGAGACCCTGGGCATCGCGTTATCTACCGAAAGCTGGGGGAAAAAGTGTCAACAGCGTTTGGCAGCTACCGTTCTACGTTTGGCCACGGAAAGCTTTATTTGCCCCTTTCTTCATATTTATTTCTGTGGCGAACAATTTTTCGCTGGCTTCTTATCTGATTGCACTGAGTCATGCAATGTCTTTGCCTGCATTTGAATTATGGAGATGATAATGCGTTCGAATCGGTTTTGGTTTTGGCTTGGTTCGGGATTTGCATTCGCCATAGTCCTCAATCCTGGCTAAAAACGCAACTCAAAGTTGGTCAATTAAGTGTCATGTACTGTCCGCCATCGGCACTTGACCAGTGTCCACAGCTCTGGACACGCTTACACTCCGCTTAATTGAGTTTATTAGCCTCTTACCAGTGGCCTGAGAAACGAGCAAAAGTAAAAATATTTATGTATATATATATATATAAATTCGGTGCGGACAACGATCGGATGCCTCGCCGCAGAAATAACGGTAACATCAAAATATTTCCTTTACAACTTGTCCAATTCTCCTGTCATGCTCGGCCTCCTCCAACTCCCCCAACTCCCCCCAATCGCCCTTCGTCTGTTGGCCAAATTAATGACACTCACTCACCGGGGCACATATATGTGAAATGATAAAACAAGAAGAAAGAAAATGCAATTTTTGAAATAATTAAATATGAAGGCCAGCATTTCTTTTGGGCCACATCTCGAAGAAGGTTCTCACATACTACAGAAATTTGAAATAACTTGCTTGTTCGTTTAATTTTTGGGTCAACATTTTATTCGCAATTAGCTGGGCAGAATATATAAAATATGTAAATTGCTTGCAGGTTTGTTGGTTTTGAGAGCACAATTTCAGGGGTTGGAAATTATTAGGCGGGGAATGAAAATTATGGTGGGAATATCTCGAGCTCTTAGCGCACAAGAATGAAAACAAATGAATAAAATAAACATATTAAGTGCAAGATTTAAATCTCTTAATACCATAACTGACAAAAAAAATAGTTACACCAGGCAAAAATCAATTAGAACCTTTTTTAATAATTTAACTTTATAATACTTTTTCTCTTGGCAAACATTTGTAAAAAATATTTTGAGAAGCATTCTTCCTTTTTTTATGGACATACTTTGTCCATATTTAAAACTTTTCGTTTTTTACTTTACTTTTATTAGCCTTAATTTAAAGTAAAATGCCAATATGTGCTAATCTCTTTTTATAATTACAGAAAAGATTGGGCACTTTCTTAAAAATTAGGAAAAACCTGGGTCAATAACCAAGTCTTTGGTAAAACTTCAAGAGAAAATGTCAAGATGGCAACCCATTTGAAGCGACAAATTAATGAGTTCATTTTGGGCCAAGGAATGCTGCAAATAAAAAATAGACAAGACACTTGCCACTTGAACCCGTGCTCTCATTAAGCCTCGAACCGACACACATACAATTATACGGCAGCTGCTTCTGAGATGAAAGCCGCCTTTGAGTGGCTGTTGGCCAAGACCAAATCTGAACTCGGTGGGGAGAAAAAAACTCTCACTAGGCACTTAAAAATTAACGCTTTTGACAGCCAAACGGACTTTCAAATACAGAGCCACATGAAAAATAAGAAAATAAAAAAGAGCAAAGAGCCGAAAAGCCGGACAGACTTCCCGCTCGAAACTCTGGGATTGTAACGATCCAAAACGCCGGGGACGAAGCGCAAGCGCAACAAAGTGTCAATGCGGCTTTGAGGCGAGTTTAACAAGATTGGCAGCGACGGCCAGCGAGTCTTAAGATTTTCTCATAAGGTGCAAAATCTCCCGACATCATAAAACGAAGAGGCGAAGGGGGAGGGGGAGGGCTAACGACGTGGAGACAACAGAAACATGCACAGAGATGAGCATCCATAAAAAGTAACATTTTCGAGTTGGTTTTCGGTGTTACATATATTTTCCCCGAAGCTCCTAATTAGCCAAAGCCGGTTCTTTTGGGGTTTTGGTTTTTTTTTCGACTGCTGTTGGGGATGCCGTTTAATATTTTATTATTCTTGGGTCCAGCCCCCCTCTTGCAATAAGCGAACAACAATGGAGCAGTAAAAATCTGTGGATAATAAATAAATTAACTCCTTAACGATGACAAGAAGCCAGCTTAAAGAGGGCTTGCAGCCGCAACGTCTCAATTAAGTTGTTCAAGCTCATTGTTTTCAAATTTTTGGCTTAATTTTCGTATGGTTATTGCTACTTTGTTTTTACTTTGCGTCTTCCGTTTTTCGTTTATCTCATCTCGCCCAAAATCGCGGAAATTTGTAAGTGGCCGTGGCTATTTCAATTTGAAAATGGTTTCATAAATACCCAGGTTACTAACCCTGAACTGAAAGAATACGGCTTGCGCTTGCCGCTCACATTGTAACCACGTCTTAATTAACTAATTAGCTAATTTGCAAACAATTAAGCTTAAGCTGGAAAAAAAAACCGAAATCCTAAGAAATCTTTCTGCAAAGTTGTCTAGTCATTTGATTGCAGATCGGAGATTGGACGGCAGCTGCCGGAGTTGAAAATATTTATGGACAGTGAAATTGCTAGGAAAGTGAGGTGAGCAAACAGAAAATATCCATTTAATGCATAACACAAATATTTGTACATTGAAAGAAAGAGTGAATGGGAGATGTTGGTACAAGAAAATGGAAATTAGTGTCTGAAAATAAAAATGAAAATTTATGAATTGTGAGAATACTTTCAAATATTCATTGGTTACATTTTTTTAGTTTTCTAAATGTTGTACAAATTTTAATTACTTAAGGGTGGCACTGAGTTAATTTTTTGAATTCTCCAGAGTTGTTTTTAAGATTCATCTTATAATACCCTATATTACCCTATGTTTTTCCCCATAAAATTCTATGTTTAAGCTATTATAAGTCTCATTAAATTTTTAATCGCCGCAACCAACACTCGATCATCGATAGTTCCAGCTCCACCTGTGTTTTATTGGGCGCTTAATCCTATTCATCAAATTTGTATATTGTTGCAGAATTTAGTTCCCACGTTTTGCCACAAAAAAAAAACAGAAGAGAAGAAAATCTAAACTGTTTTATAACTGTACCAAACAAGAGGCATTCACTTTGGCCTGAGAACATTTCGAGCTGTCCACCTGCAGCACAGACACAGAGCACAAAAACCATGAAGGAAAGAAGATCTCTGTTTTTTCACCCCCAAAATATTGGCCGAAAAGAAAAGATCTACGCATGAAACTACGAGTACCTGCCGCACGAAAAGCATTTCCAAACAATTGCGTTTCGAAATGACAGTTTTTCTCGATGGGAATTGGAAAATGGAACAATGCAATGGAAGCCGGTGCGGGTTTCTATTGTCAGGCAATGGTTTTTAATAATTACCAATAAAAAACACAGGCGAGCAGCAGCTGCAAAAAACAGAACTGAAAAAATATTAAATTTTGGCGCCCCAAACTGAAAACAAGTTCGTTGCCTGAGTCTTTCGTTTTTTTGACCCTCCTTGAATGAAGGAAGCTTGTTTTTTGGGATCTCGATTTAACGCTTCGCAACTGACAAATGAGCAGCATATCCTGTTGATCCTGTTGCCAGGAAATAATTATAATGCTGGTGCCAAAAAACAACATTAATTGCAAAAATAATTAAAAACTCATAAATTAGCACATGAAACAACAGCCCGAGTAACAAAGTGCAAATTTAATTATGGCCTTCATTAATTAATTCATTAAGAAAGAGGAGCCAAGAGAGCGAAGTGTTTTTTGCCACTAACTAAATCAATCAACGCCAAATACAGGCGATCAAGAGATTCCCTAAGGACGTCGTCTGATGGAGTTGCAACCGGTTTGCCGTCACTCCTTTTTGGCATCCTTAGAATACATTATGCAACTGCCAATGCCACTGCCACTGCCACTGCCACCGAGAGGTGAAGTCCTCAGTCCGCCCTTCGGCTTTCATAATTTATTGATTTTATATGGCGTCTGCCCGTTTGCCCGGCACCGCCATCCGCTGACAGTTTTTGCCACTGTCGGACATTTTGACAGTTGCAGGTTGTCATCGGGCGGATCTGAACCCCCCTCCCTCGCCGGTGCATCCTCCTGTCACTTATAATTGCAACTGACGCATTGCCAAAAATACGCATTCGTATTCTCATCTGCCCCTCCTCATCATAAACTCAACTGTCACTTCAATTTCCCCCATCACGGCAGCAAGGTGCTCTGCATATAGTATAGCGACCAGTCAAATGTATGATTAAGTAATATCCGAATGCCGTAATTTTACCCATGGCGAATCGAAAAGAAGGTTCGTGGCTTAAGTCTTTTGTTGCCGAGTGAGTTTTACCCCAGCAAATAATTATGAGAGCATTGCGTAATGAAGTTGATAAGAGCGGGGAATACGGGTTTCCGGCTGATAAGGCATACAAATTATATACTTAAGAAAGAAAAGGGTGGTTATCTTGAAGGATCTTGACGCTCTCCTTTCCATGAGAAGCTTTTTAAACTGACCCGTTACTGTCATTTAGCTTTTAAGTTTTTTTAATTCAAACCATGCACTATTTTTTAATCTAAGTTGTCACGAAAAAGTGGAATATTAATATGCAAATATATATTTTTTCTGACTTTAATTTAGGCAAACAAATATGCACAAAGGATTACCATAATTTAAACCCTTATTATATGCAACCATCTCAATTATCTTTTTTATCTGATGACTATTAGGCTGGAGGGCGGAACGAATTAAGTTGGCTTCTCATAGAGGGGAGAAATAAGTAAAACCAGAAGGGACTTCAAGTTTATAAAATATGTTTATGCTGGACAATATTTTTTACATTTTATTGCATATAAATGCGCTTCTAGGTCTTAATCCAAAGGTGTGAATACAATTTTTCACACTGTTTTAGTTTAATTGAACGTATTAAAAAGAGAACTCTTCCAGCTGCTTTTGCATCTGCCACAAATGACTAATTTCAACCCTTTTATTTTGGTGCCCGAATTTTTGATGAATAGATAATAAATTATACAGCCAGAATATAACTTTAATTAATACCTGTATACAGAACCCTTTCCCAACAGTCCTTTCTCCGATCACGAAAGAAAGGCAGCTGCACTCGCTGGTCCTCTAAAGAAGTGCTAATGCCAGCAACCATCAACGAGCATTATCGAGTGGGCCAAAATTAAATTTAACCAAACAATTAAAATGCAATTTCTGCCCAAATCATTTTGCCAGTCGAGGAAATGCAGCTGCAACGAGATGAACCTGTTGCCGATGTCTATCTGTTGCTGGCCGCTCATTAAGTTTATTAATTTCTGATATGAAGACAGTACAATTTTCGTTTGCTTTGCATTTGTGTCGCCTGCCACATGCAACAGAAAGCGGTGTGCATGCACCGTGACCAGTTTTCCCCGAAATATATATCCGAAAATAAAAAAAGAAACAGAGCTACCCAAACCCCAAGAAGAACTTCTTCAACCCTTGCGGATGAACTACGAGCGTTAAATTTTCAACTTGGCGTGCCTCACATTATTCTCCGCTGTCCATTCGATTTCTACGCTTTCTACACTCACATCTTCCTCGGCTTGTTGTGTTTGTGAACAGGTGTAATGATTTTTGGTTTTGCACCTTGACTTTCTGCTTCCGTTTCAGTTCGAGCGACGCTTGTCGATAAGTTTTTGGCTTGGGGTAATTTGTGTGCATTTACTTCCTCGCCGTCGAGCTTCCGTACAGTGTGTCCAGTTATGTCTTTCGCAACTTCCCCTGCTTCATCAGCCAGGCAATGTTCACATTCTGCACATTAGGTTGCTCTGACAAAGCATTCAGTTTATCTATTATGTATTCAAAAGGGACATTTACTTTTTACCCGACTCCTTGCGACGCTTAAGATCCTCAGATTCGGCCTGAACACAGTGGGCCAGGTATAGGTGCAGCAGTGGCACCACAATTAGCAATTTGGGAAACGATCGCCAAGTAATCCCCATTTCAAAATCCGCCTAAATATGTGGGCTCCAAAGGTTTGATATTTTGTTATGATATTTCGAATATTATTGTAAATTGTGGCCTACTTTTTTAATTTTAGAGACACCCTGTTATTTTTGCTTCCGCTGTTAATTGTTAACTTTTTGCTAAGGACTTTATTAGCCCCCGACTCGCAACGACAATGCATTTAACTAAGCGGAGAGAAATTAAAGAGCTTGTTTTAATTTCAATAATTTTAGGAATTTAGTGTCCGAATGTTATTTTTGCAAAGCCATGTATAAATTTCTTTTAGAATAAGAACGTAGCAAACTTTTAGTTTGACTGGTCTAAAAATTATTTATTTTCGTATGGCTTATTTCAAAACTATGAGCTTACTAGAACCAGATAGAAATATTATTATTTATTATAGCTTTTAATAATCGATAGAATCAATTTTATTTTAGTTGGATGTGACAAGCTAGTTAATTTACACATTTATGTAAAATTATTTTTTCTTTTCAGAATTCAAATAGTAGATTGATAATAATTGATAATTGACTGCAAAGTCGTTCAGTGTACTGCCCCGGTAAAAAGGATATTTTGTAATATAACCGCAACGCAACTTCCTCAATATCAATCATTACGCTCGTCTATATTACCAACCCCTTTAGCCTTATCCATGCCCATGGCTTTCTTCAAAAAGCATATTTAGTGTGTAATGTGCGGTGTACCCGAAACAAAGTTTCCGTTTTATATTTATTTTTGGGTAAGCTGCAATTTTCAGGTGTTAGCCGAGAGCTTCCATCTCCAGCCAACTGGCCAACGGAGCGAACTGAATTTAGCTCAACCCCTTCATTAAAGAGGGAACAAAAATGATATATTTAATCCGTTCGTTCGTTGGGTCAGTGAAGCGTATGCTTGTCTCGGAGCCACGACGACAATGACAGCGAATGATAAACCTGATATGGAACACACTTAAGGGCTCAACTTGGGTAATCTGCAGTTTGCTCAAGTAGAAACAGCAGCTATAGCAGCGCCAACTGAAGAACCATGCAACCAAAATTAAAACTGCAGGACCGGCAAGTTGAAGTGAGGGGGAGGGGGGCTGTATCGCCGGAGATCGCAGATCGTTTCCAGTCGTGCAGGTGGATTTCTCAAGTGGCTGCGTCCGCTTTCTTGGCCCCGCTGTCCCTCTCTCTCTCTCTATCTATCTCTCTCCCACCGACTCCCTGTCCCGCTCCATCTCTCTGTGTCAGCTGATTCGCGGAGAAACTCAAAACTTCTCGAGGGTAATAGATACATCTGTACACGTCTGAGTACTTGGTTTCGAGTGAAACAAGTGCATCTTAGAACAAAGGGTTGGCCATGAGGATTGCCAGATGTTATTTAAGAGCTTTAATGAATATTAATGGGCAATACATTTTTATTGGATATGCTCAAAATAGAGTCATGCCGTGTTCATGCAGGTTTTCGGCACTGACATATCCAATCTATATGTTAATGCTAGTTTAAAGGATATATTTTATATTATTATTTCTTTAATATAAGGCAATCATTAAAAGTACTATTAATTGCAAAAAATTCAAAGACAACAGTAACCAAAAGTCAACTTAAATTTTTTTTCTTATAAAATATATTCTAAATACTTATATAATTAGAACTTAAAGTTAGAAAACACAAAAAATATATTAAATATATTGTTAACATAACAGCCATATATCTTTATAACACAATACTTTCTTAGAACATCATCATTTATTCAGTTGCAATTTATTTTTTAAAGTTCTTGATATTTAAATTTTTTAGTATCTTTAAACTTTATTTTAAATGCTTATGTTTTGACATTAAAACAATTTTTTAATTGCTTCAACATTTTTATGGTAGTAATATCCCAAATTCATATTAAGGCTAAGAATTGGTAGTTTTAATTCCATCCTGGTTAATCAGTTCAACTCCTTTGTAATCGAAACCTTAGCGGATTTCTTAATTTTTAATTGACAGATTTATCTCCCCCAAAATACTACATTCTTTGCTCCTTAGTGCTCTTTAATCTCCCCAAAAATACTACATTCTTTGCTCCTTAGCGCTCTTTAATGTGACATCCATAAAAATGTCGCCTAAAAATCCCCAAAAAAGTAGTAAATGTCACCTCAACGGAGACACGAGTCCAAGGATCCAAGGGACCAGCGGCAGTTGTGCTGCCATTATGCATGCTTGCTTAAGATTTTCCCCGGAGATCCTTGAGGAGTTTCCTTCACGGACAGCGACAACAGGGGGAATTGCAATTGTGTGTGGTGTCAAAAGTCGCACAGCAATCCATCAATTTAACAGCCATGGAAAATCAACACAATGCCAAGCAATTGTATGAAATATGTCAGTCAAAGGACGGAAAAAAATAACTCGAAGCAGGACAAAGGACACAGTAGTCGTCACAGTTTGGGGTGGAAGTAAGAAATGGGACTGCGAATACGAATAAGAAACTGAATGATTTCCTTTTCCTTTGACTTCTTGGCTTGTTTTTCTGGGGGGAAAAAGATGCCACAAAGGAAATACATTTATGCGGAAATGTATGTCCTTTGTGGCATGTTTGGGCAATGTTAACACAGCAGCTCGGCAAACTTTAAGCTGTTCAAACATTTCGCCAAAGCAGCTGGCTCCAGTGTCAACAAACTCTCACTGTCCTCGGTTTTTTTGGGCATCCTTGGGTCTATGCCCCAACGCGTGCCATATGCCCGGGCCGGTCCCAAAATGTCAACTGCAAGTCTGTGTAATTAAAAACCGCACACCCTCCGATCGCTGCACGCTGATCATTTATTTATGCATGGCCCGAAATCCACTTTCAACCTGCTGCTGCCACTGACCAGATTTTTATTGGCTTCGCGGCCCAAACCCAAACAAAGGCCCAGTAAAACAAAACCAAAACCTTCTCGGCCAGCCGGTGACCATCAGGCTTCACTTCGCGTCTGCTCCTCATTTTTTCGTACTTGCTTTAATTTTTTGTAGTTTTTCGTGTGTGGCATCAACGAGCGACATCATGCCGCAAACATTCCACACGATAAAATTCAGCAGTAAAGTTTAAGCCGTCTCTTAAAAAGTTGTTTCGGCCTGGTCTGTTTAAATGCATATAATTTTGCTTAATGTTGATTAAATATTAAGGTAGGTTTATGGTGGACAGCAATGCACTTTAAATATGGGATGGTTGGGAGTTTGGGAAAGAGAAAACCTTTAAGCATGAAATCCTGCTCAGATATTTTTGAAAGGCCTCTATTAAGGGTCTTATATTTTGAATCTCTTAAATATATAATTAAATGATAATTTTTTAAAGTTGTAAAATTGTAAAAAATATATATTTTAAAATTTGTACCCCTGTACATATGCCAGGTAAACACAGCAAAACATTTATGTTTAACTTCTTAGAAATTTCGAATAGATTATCTTTTTATAATAAATAGTAATCGTTCTAATAGTATTACTTTACTATATTGTTGACATATTTTAATAGGACTTATTTATTTTTATTATTTTCGAAGTTCACCTTGCTTTAAGACAGAACATACTGAAAGAAGCGGGACTTAGAATTCATTCGTCGAAATGAAGAGAACTACGATTGAAACGCACATTGATTACTTTCTGAGAAAATTCCTAATCGACCATGGTTCCCTTTTTTCATTTTCATTAGAAACCATTTGAAATTAAAAAACTCGCAACTTTAAATTCCTATTGGTCATAGCCAAAGCTCATTAACTTATCAGACATTGCTTGTTTTGCATAAAAACCGCGTAAAAAAAATCCAGTCAGGAATACAAATAAGCCATAATCGAACTAGACAAATTCAATGGAAATGGGCATTGTAACTATTTGAACGCTTTTAAATCGTTGGGTGTTGGCCAAATCGGAGAATCGATAGATCGAAATACCTTAGTCAGGGCACGATTGAAATGAGAAAGCATTGTTCTAGAAATCGATTTTATCATTAGAGCAGAAACTAAGCCCATAGATGTTTGCCTAGGAAAAGGATCCATGGTCTGGCTGTGTTGTGATTGCAACCATTTTGCCGGAATCCCAGAGCAGCTGCCAGGTCAAGAACAAAACACAAAAGTAAATCTCTCCTGCATGTTAAAAAAGGAATCCATTTGGGCTGGTGCAGCCTGTTGCACTCAGGATGCTGCTGATCCTCCGGTCCCATCCAAGTACCTGCTGCGACCACCAACTGCCAGCCCTCAGAGATTCGTTTCATTTGTTGCACATCCCTGTTCCTACCTACTAAGGCACCGAAATCCCCTCTGCAATCTGTTGCTCTTGCACATGTCTCTGATTCCCGTCGAGCCTAAAAAATGGTGGCGGACCGAATTCGATTCCCCGGCAAGGTGTTCCACTGACCCTCTGAACATTTGGAGTGATTTTTGTTTTCGCGGAATGCTCGATGAAGGAAATTTCCAGCACATGGTGCTTCCTTCGCTGGGGAAACCTCGATTGGGAATCGCTGTAACTAGAGTAGCTACTGTAGGTACAGTATGGGCTCAAAGTGTTCTTTAAATTGGAGTGGGCCTTTCCTTGGGAATGGCTTGGAATTTCCTTAAGCATAAAGGCTATTTTTAGCAAGGTTTGAAGGTTGGAAAATGTAAAAGTTTTGCGATTCACATTTAAAATCCAGTTTTTGTTTAAGCCAAACGCAA
Source organism: Drosophila fuyamai (assembly GCA_018153365.1). NCBI lineage: Eukaryota > Metazoa > Arthropoda > Insecta > Diptera > Drosophilidae > Drosophila > Drosophila fuyamai. Next base: position 3,232,788 of record JAECXW010000116.1, on the reverse strand, counting down.
ATTTAGTTTTATATTAAAACCATTTCAAGTCAGCATTGCCCACTTTTGTTTGGAAAGTATATATTTTTATCTTTTATAACCCACAAAGATTTTTTATTTAATATTGAAAGGAAATTTTAATAATATTCAGACTATATTATATTTGTATGATTTTTCACATAAAATTTGATCCATTTTTCCTTTCTTTATTAAATAAATCGTTAATCTTGTAAATCTGGTTGTCGCTGCCGCCCACAAACTGCTAATAAAGTTGTCATTTCTGCACGATTGAGCAGTTAGGCAAACATTTGCGAGCGGCTGGGCAGGGGAACCCCCCATGAGACAGCACGTAGAGTAAAATGGCCAACAATTACCGGCAGCACCGGCTGAGAGTCATTACAGTGGCCAGAGCCAAAGTTGGCCATAACAAGCAAGTGGCGCTCTATAATCATAGACCCAACATGGAGATGGAGATCGAGATGGAGCTGGAGCTGGAGTTGGAGATGGAGTTGGAGCTGGCCGCACTGGCTCTCTGGTCTGGCACTCTAAATCAATTAACAGGCACGTCAAAAGTGTTGAAAATTGGAGCAGGAGGATGGAAGAAGCCAAGCCCCATGGGAAAGTGAGGTGCAACCTGTCTGGCGACTGACATTGAAGGCTAATCAGCATGCAAATAATGTTGCCGCCTCTCTGCCACACAAGATTAAAGAGCCATGTGGCTGCGATATAGCCACCGTGAAGGAAAACGGGCGATGATGAAGGCTCTGGGGGCTCTGGCTCTACGTGATGGAGCTGTAAAGCAAACCAGTTACAGTTTCCGAGCTTACCGGGTTTGCCGAGTGAAATGAATTTGTTAACACCTAGCCAAAACGAGGCGGGCGTGCCACGCCATCAAACGATAATTAAGTATGCGTCACGTTCAAAATCTGGAGGAGCTCCTCGAGAGCTCTGGATTATTTGATCGGTCCATTAGCGAACAGGCGTAATATTTTCGAGGTATTATGCACTGTCCTCCCCTCCGATACGATGTCTTCATTAAGCCAGATGGTAATTGTCGCTGTAATGGCCATCGTAATTGCAATGTCAATGGCATTGTTATTGTTATGATTGCAGCCCCAACTTGTCCGTTTGTTTGTTTGCCTCCTTGATTGGCATTCACTTGCCACATTCAGATTGAGATCTTTGGAAAACTGTAGCAGCAGGTTTTTCACTTTTATTTATGATGAAGATGTCAATCGCGGATGAGTGGACCGTCAGTGTCGGCATTTGTTTGGCTTACCAATTGCCTTCTACCACTAACTGGGGCTGTTACCGCTTGAGTCGCACTAGTTGGTGAGGGACGACTTTTTTCTAGCTTTCTGCCTGGGAAAAGTTTTCTCCACACTCGCACACACCAAAAGGGGAGAGTTAGGAAAGTTATTGACTCGTTAGCGAATCTTTGGTGAGAATTAGGTTGGGTTAACTGGACCAATTGGCCAGTAAATAGAAAAAAAACATTTGTAAATAAAATAATAACAAATTTAAACATTTATTTAAGCATTTTAATATAAGATGTAAGATATCCTGACTTCCTTCTATTCACAAATATAAAAAATGTATATTTCTTAATAGTTTGGTAATTAGTAAAATCAAGGGAATGCAACTAGTTGTGGTTTTCAAATCATTTTAATTAAAACTATACACTTAACAAATGTTCGTTTTAATAAATAATTTTCCTTCGGCTAACGAAATGCCCTACTTTACAAAAATTGTATTAATTCAGTAGTAGCTTACAAAATTGTTAAATTGTACTAACATATATTTCTTTACGAGATCCTCTTTAAAAATGACCAAAACTCAAAATACCAACAGAAGTTGTTGAACTCCTACACTCATTACGCCCAATTCCCCCTTCGCATTCTCCCTCTTAGTGGCTTAAACATTTCCGAAATGCAAAACATTAACGATAAACAACCACTTTTACGACCGAATTTCATTGAACGCTACCACAAATTGAGGAGGCGAGACGGCGGCTACCTTGGCTCACACACACGTGTCCCGACTGCCAAATCAGAGTCAGTCCCAGCCGCAAAAACGGTAGTCCAGAAAGCATCTTGGCCAAGAGAAGGAGCCGGCGTACGTGTCACCGAGCCACCAAGCCACCGAGCCACACCATCACCATCGCACTCACGAACTCGGTTGTGTGGGGCGGGCGATTGTCACCATTACCATTATTACCATTACCATTACCATTACCATCAGGGAGCCGAGCTGGAGACCCGGGTTCAGACCGAGAGCTCGTCTTCAGCTCCAAAACTCTCGTCCGATTCGAGCGTGCGGCTATTTGATGTCAAAATAATTGTTAATCCGGCTAGCAGTAGCATTTCTATACCCTTTATAGGGAGTGATTTCGATTTGGTTGAAAGCAAACAGAAAATGCTTAAAAAGGAACAACTTTTAAGGAAAATTCTAACAAAATTAAGTTTTAAGTAAAAAAAAAATTCAAAAATATACTAAAATGTCAGTCTATAGAAAAAACTATAAAAAAAAAATAACACTTCTTTAAAGTTTATTTACTAACCATAGGTAATATGTACATTTTATTATGTCTTTATTTTATTATACTATTTCCTGCTTATACTGATTTGATTATGACATATTTTCTTATTTTAAAAGATTTAGAATTGTTAAGAAAATTATTATTTTGATTATTTGGCGTTAGTTTTTAAGGAAATAAAACTTAAGAAACCCTTTTAAAGGGCATATAAGCTTCGCCGATTGGCATTGAACCTGGGATTCCTTTTATTTATTTTATTTTTATTGTATTTTGGGGGAAGAGTTTCGTCAGCGTGGTTAGCCAGCAGATATTTACGAGTAGCTGTTGCACTGGAAACGTGACAAGCTTATGAAGATTTATGGGGTTCAGGAGGCAGGCGAAGACGGCGGCATTCGACATTGTCGCCATTTCCATTCTCACGATCGGTGTTCGATCGACAGTTCTTTATGGACTCCCTTTGGCCGCCTCCCTTCCTGCCATAACAAATTTTGTGGATTTGTTTAATTTAAGTACAATGTACGTGTTATCATCGGTCGGCCGGTCGGGCATTGATTTTTAATTTGTTCATTAAAATGCAATCATCACGCCCTGTCCCAGGATCGCTTCCCAGCCTCGAATGAATTCCTCTCTTTGTCTTTGTTTCAGCCTTTGTCTGTTAATTTGATTGCGACAAAATATGGCTCATTAATTTCATCAATTTATATGTATTCCGTGTGCATAATTTGATGGCATCTTTTGGCTTGTTACATTTAATTTCGGTACGCGAATTTAATCAGGAATGCAGTTGGGGTTTTTAACGCAATAAATTCGCATCGGGCATTTCAATGTCTTGGAACTGCTCCATTTTCGTCTGGTTTTTGGACAAAATGCAAATGGCCAAATTGTGAGTGGACTGTAAATGGCTCTGAAGTGGCGCTGACTATACGATGAGTCAGTTTTTAGAGAGTCGGGATTAATTGCAATACTTAAATAATGGGTATCCGGAACAAAACTATTTGAGAGAGTTTTAAAATCTGCGTTAACACTGCTTATGGTATAGGTAAAAAAAATAAGGTAGGTAACTAAAAATGTTTCTAATTAGAAAAAAGGTCCCTTTATTCCAAATGTAACTTTATCAATCTGTTTATGCCGCCACCTCTTCCCTTATCATGATTTCTCCTCTACTACCACATGAAATGGAAATCGGCTGAGTATTTTCAATCAGAATCGAAATCTTCCCACATGTCGGCAGGTTCGATTGCCGTTACGACTTTGCATATTTCCCAGCCTTCGGCGGTGCATCAGGCATCGTCCTCATTAGGCATGCACAACGGCTTGGCAGACACATGTTTGACATTATCAAACCGCAGCATCCTCCTTTGGGCCATGCTTAATGCTCTTCACACATGCCGGACCCGAATAAAAAAAAAACAACCGAAAGGCAGCAGTAAAAATGGAAATAAATTCAAAACAAGCCGGGAACAGTTGTGATTTTGGGAGTGCAGGGACAACTGTTGCACAGAACTAGAATCGAGAACTCGGGACTGCTGTTATTTCCGCTTTCTGATTTCTGTTTTTCGCATTCTCATTCTTATTTTTCTGGTTTTGTTTTGGTTCTGCTGGAAGAACCGCGGCCGCCGTTTCCGCATCCTTGGCCCAAGATCTCCAGATCCTTGGAACGCATCTGTCGTTGTTAGTGACAGGTACACCGAGTTTTTCTCTGGGTACCTACGCATCTTTTGTCTGACGATCCGAATCGGAATCGGGCGCTTCCTATTTCCCGCCTTTGTGTTCCTTCTTTAGTTTTTTTTGCCAAACCGGAAGTTTTTGTGTCTTTGGCAAACTCTAATCATTAGGGGATCACGGATTTCGGCAAATTACAACGGGGCGGGTCAAAGATTTTCCCAGGAAACTATCGTTTACAGGTTCAAAAAGGTTGCGGAACAGGTCCATTGTCTCCACTATTCCCATTTCCTTTCAGAAAATTTGCATGATCGGAAGGAAGTCGTTTGCTCTTTTGAGATGGAAAGATGACACCCACAAAGATAGGCTTCCCAATGCACCTATAATTGGATAGGAGTGTATGATTAAAGGAATTACAGGGGTTTTGCATGGAAATTTACGGGGATACAGAAGGACAAAGGATCGATTATCGTTGGCGGAAGAGACAAGAAAAATATTTCTGGAAATGTCGTGAAGATCTATTTAATTTTGTATGCTTTTCTATTTGTTTATACAAATAATCAAAACTACCTTAACTAATGTATAATAAATATGTTATTCTTTAAAGAACATTTTTCAATTATTATTGGAAAAAAGTGTGAAGTGTTCTTATAAATTCAGTAGTTTGTAGATTGAAATCATTATAACTAAGCATTAAGGACTCAACAAAAACATTAAACGAATTCTTATGTTTTTTATAAATGTAATAAGTTAAGGCCATAATTTATGAATCATATGAAGCTTTCCTGGATAAAATTTATAAGCACAAATCAAACAATAAAACTTCCAAATGCCTCAATTTTGTCTGCAGAAAAAGTAAGTAAAAAACCATCACGGTCAATAAGAAATTCAGGTCCCGGGAAGCAACAATTGAAATCAAGATAAGCCCGAGCAACAGGATAAAGCTGCAGGACAGCCATAAAGTAGGGACACAATGCATGGAGAATTATGATATAAATTATACAATGCACATTGCAACATTTTAAATGCCGGCTGCCAGAGGCCGGCTGCTGGCCAGGACGAAATCGTGGGCAGGACAATGGGGTAGGACTACCTGCTCGTCCTTTGGCCGGCGGGTTGAACCTGCCGATGCTTATCGCCGTTCTAAAGCGTCTCAAATGAGCCCTGCCAGCGTCTTCTTTTCTTTTGCCAGCGTGACGAGCGATTAGAGATTAGGACTTGGCCAAGGACGAAACTGCGGGACATGGTCAGTACGCCCGGGGGTTCGATACGCCTAAATGTGTGTTTTTCACCTGAGCGTGTTCCATAAAAAAGGAAAACAAATGTCTTGCTGATCGACAAATGCCTAAAAATTCGTTTGAATCGCACTGGGACACAATTGATTTTTTTCTGCCCTAATTGGAGTTGTTTCTAATTATACCCTTGCAGAGGGTATTATAATTTTGGTCAAAAGTGTGCAACGCAGTGAAGGAGACATCTCCGACCCTATAAAGTATATATATTCTTGATCAGGATCACCTCCTGAGTTGATATAGCCATGTCCGTCTGTCCGTCTGTCCGTCTGTCCGTCTGTCCGTCTGTCCGTCTGTCCGTCTGTCTGTCCGTCTGTCTGTCCGTCTGTCTGTTTCTACGCGAACTAGTCTCTCAGTTTTAAAGCTATCGAATTGAAACTTTGCACACACCCTTCTTTCCTTTGCACGCAGTATATAAGTCGGAACGGCCGGGATCGGCCGACTATATCCTATAGCTGCCATATAACTGAACGATAGGAAATGCCATAACTTTGGTGTTTGTAAAGTTAGGAAGTTGGGATTTTCTATGGCTTTTTTTATTTGGCCAATCAATTCGACCTACCAAATTTCATAAGGATCGGCCGACTATATCCTATAGCTGCCATATAACTGAACGATAGGAAATGCCATAACTTTGGTGTTTGTAAAGTTAGGAAGTTGGGATTTTCTATGGCTTTTTTATTTGGCCAATCAATTCGACCTACCAAATTTCATAAGGATCGGCCGACTATATCCTATAGCTCCCATATAACGATAGGAAATAGCATAACTTTGGTGTTTTTAGAGTTAGGAAGTTGGGATTTTCTATGGGTTTTATATTTGGCCAATCAATCCGACCTACCAAATTTTATAGGGATCGGCCGACTATATCCTATAGCTGCCATATAACTGAACGATTGAAAATGCCATAACTTTGGTGTTTTTAAAGTTAGAAAGTTGGGATTTTTTATGAGTGTTAAGAATGCATCATATGAATAATTTTGGAGAATATTATTTACAGAATATTCTGCAAGGGTATATCAACTTCGGCTCCGCCCGAAGTTAGCTTTCCTTTCTTGTTTTTTGATAAGAAATTGATAAGTTATGATCCTTGAAAGTACTGTATCTTGATGTAGAAGTTCCTTTTAATAGCCTTGAGGTGTAGTTCTTGGAATGGTTGTTCATGACTGAGAGAGATAATTTTGATTGATGTAGAGTATTTCTATTTTAATGTGCTTACTTGCTCATACATTTTTACATTGAAATGCAATGTTATTATATACAAACATAAAGCTATAATTATGGTTAACTATCTGGGTCTAAAATATATATTATAGAATACTTTTGTTTTAAGTCGTGTCAATATCAGGCTTATAAATATTTTGAAAACGTTCTAAGAAAATCATTTGTTTTCTTTTAATTCTCAATTGGTAAACAAAGAATCACTCAGCGGGAAAACAATCACTCTTATATCAGACTGAACTATAAGCTACATTTTCAATCAAACCCCTTCAAACCATCTGCCAAAATAAAGTCCCCTATTTAAACGAAATCCAAACAGTTGCAAAATTGTCAAAGGCCATTGAGCAAACACTGGCACCGTATCAAAAGTTAGACAACAATGAAAGGATTGTCCTGGACTAGAGGATAATCCTGGCATTGTGCGATAGGTTTGCGTCAAATGGAGGCAATTGTCGCCTGGCAAAACGAAAGGATTGGCAGAAGCCAAATATTGTCAAAAATTCAATTGATATAAATAAGAGGTGGAGGGAACAGACATCTGCTGGTCGAGGATATTATGTGGGCACAGGACAATATGTTAATTGACGGCAGCTGAGGCGCAGGAAATAGACTAAAAAATATCAAATCATTTTTTCCCCATTCTCTGTACTTGCTGGCCACGTTTTTTGTTAGTTTTCTTTTGAGACTACGCACGCTCCAAGGATGAAATGACAGGACGATCATTGCCAGTGACAGCTGCCGCGAAGAAGCACATGCCGCACATGCAACTAAAGCAGGATACGCATATCCTGCGTGTGCCTCACTAAATTGAGAGATTTTTTCTATTAAAAAACTGCGAGGAAATTGTCGTAGGCGGGGAAGGACACGTGCTCTGCTTGACCTTGACATTGTTCCTAGATGACAGGCAAGTCCTTTCTTGAGGACTGTACAGAGCCAGCATTAAGTGCATAGCACATGTACAGCTTGCTTCACTTTTTAATTCACTGAAATAAAAAATACATTGCCAAAAGATGACAGAAAAGAATCTTATAAATTATAGTTTAACAGAATTGAAATAAATTCCTATTTGGAATTTCCTTATTAAGTCTTGTTAATATCATCGATTAATCTTAAAAAAGTTGTATTTAAGAAATTTTAGCATTACAGATTTCCATTTATTATATTATTTTTCCATGATCGTTTTTGATTTGAATTTTTTTTTAAATGGTAATCGTAGCAATTTACAAATATATATCCCAAAGAATTGTCCTCGGTGTATTCTTATTTTTTTAATGTTACTGCTTACTTTTTGTAAGTATCCTGTTCCATGAGGTCCTTCGTGCGTACAGCAGCAACAGCAACAATACCAAGAAAAGGAACAACAAGAAGACGAGGCATAAAAAAGGAGGAGAGAGAAAAATTGAGCGGGGCAGATGTTTCCTCAACAGGCTGCAAACAGCGTACATAACACCACGCATGATCAGTTCTCGTCCTTCGTCCTTTGAGCCGCTCCTTTTTTAAGACCTGGAGCATTGTCCTCCACGCACAACGCACAATGCTGGCCGACTTCTTTCTCTTTGTATTCATTCCAGTTAAAAAACAAAATCTTATTCCGCTGAAAGGAATCAAGGAATCATTGCCAAAGGAAAGACCTCTGCCAGCGGGGATTATTCCAGAATAGTGCGGGTGCCTGAAGAGCTGGAAAGAAGTTTACTTTCTTGCCTCGCCAGGCGATGATTCAATGCTTCTGGAAATAAACCATTCGAGACTCTCATTTGATATTCAGTTCAGGTGGTTTCCAGCACATGCTGGTCAAGATTGGTTAATTTCGAGCCATGAGTAAGCGAGGTACGCGAAAACCAAGACGATCTTTTGATTATCTATGAGGCATTTCCGATTGAAAGAAAACAGACCTTCTTTTAAAAGTATAAAACTGCAAATATTATTAGAAATATTTTAATTCATTCAACCAATTCACACTCCTCTGTAGCTAATTTTATTCGCCCTTTTTACAGCTACATTTTCAATACATCGAACTTTGTTTAAATAATTCAACTACCATAATTGTTATAATCCAATTGTTATAAATCCTTCCTATTTTTTTCAATCATTTCAAATTTGCATTTCTCCGTAACTAGCTAAACAATTTAAAAGAATATTGACAACGAAAATATAACAAATTTTGGCTGAATTCCTAGGCAGCTGTATTTGTTTTTCTATCTTGTATCTAGCGCCCCCACATTGTTTGCTAATATCGAACCGAACCCATTGATGTCAAGGCAAAAATTGCCAACATTTACCTATATAGATATCAAGCCTTTTATACAATTCGCTGGCTCAATCGATCAATTGAAATTTTTGCAGCTTGTCTGGGACAATTGCCGATTGTTATATCCCGTAGAATTTTACGCAAACATGACATATAAATGTTTATTCTTTTACATTGAGTGAAATCCTTTCTCAGCAATGCTCTAGATTGAATTGTCACATTTTGAGTTCGGCCTATTAAAAGGGTTGAATGCATTTGTTGAATTAAATTGGTAAATTTAAATGTTGATTTTGAGAGGAAGGAGACATCTGCCTGGCATAATTTTTGTTATCAGTTTTCCGTGAACTAAGGTACGTGATATTGGGCCAAATCCTTTCTGAGAACAGTTCTATTATAAGGCGATAAATTCCCATCGAAGAGCAATTCACACTTAAGCGTGATTTTTTACGCAAACAAGGTGAATGTGTGAATGCTTTTCCAGGTATTGACTTCAGAGCTCTTATGTTGTGCAATAGACCAGAGAGTTGAGGTAAAATACATCTGTTCTGGCCACTTCATTTGACCTCGGCCGAATGCAAATACCTGAAAACAGTAGGGGGTCGAAAACAAATTATCCCTGGCATTGGCTTTGGCCAGCAGGTTCAGTGCGTTTCACCTTTGTTTGCCGTGGTCCTGGACCCTATTTGATCCTGCCTGTTGCTTCCTTTTGTTTCTAGGCTACTTGCAGCTGCCCGGCTCTTTGAAAATATTTGCATATGTGCACGCACTGTGGGTGTTTCTGGCCAAACAATGGGCCACCTCAATACTGTCGGTATTTCACGCATCACCTGCTCTAGAACTCCGACAATGGCACGTGCTTTTGTGGCCCAAACTGACCTTTGGCTGGCTTAAATATTTGCAAGGATATTTGAGCCACGAGCTGGAATTACGTTTACTGGCTTCTTCCTGGGTGTCTTCTTTTAGATTTCCTGCAGAAGATATGCACTGCTAATTAGCAAGCAAATGGTTTTTATCGTAAATCTACACGTTTTAACTAGGGGATTTCAGTGCTGATTCCTCTTATCGATCTGGAATTTTTGGAATTTTATTTGGTTCGTGTTTCTAATACGGTGATCATAGCTAATTCAAGGGATAAAGATTTTGTAGTTCAAAGTAAATATGATTTGGATATAATAAAGAGATTAAAACAAAATACCTTTACAGGAAAAGAAATTAAAAACATGTTACAAACACCAATAAAATGTTATTTTAGAAACCTAGGTATTTTTAACAATTTAGCTTAATAATAAGGGATACAACATTTTGTATTCCAAACCACCTTTAGTATAACAAATAAGTCAACATATACACTGGTTTTAATTAAAATATTTTAACGATTTTGTGTATAGAATATATAAATGTAAATCTCACAATAGCAAATAGCATTCTTAAGGGAAAAAAACTGAGTACCAAAATTGAGTAGTAGTAAAAAATGGTGGAAAGTGAATGAATTCCTGCCAGCATAAAAGGGTATCTCCTGCTATGAAAATCCTCTTTAATTCACCCATTTATTTAATATGCCTCTATGCCACTCCCATTATATCGTTAAATTCAAAATCTCCCGCATAGATGCATTTCTTGTTGCATCATGTGCTCTATCTTTGACCAGCCAACCATGATCCAACATCCTATTCAAGGATCCCCAGTCTGTCAATGCATTGCATAAGGTTCAATAGATTTTCCCTCATAAACTTAGAGGAAAATCGGCGATTCCATATTTTGACACCATTAAATGAAGATTTTCGGTTAGCCGAGCCGCGCAGACTCCGTGAGTCGTAATAAATTTTATATAAATTTGACAAAATGAATCAAAACAATGGGCCAAGATGCAAGGACACGCACGCTGCGCAGGACAAAACGGGCGACGACAGAGCGGGACAATGGGCGCCGAAGCACTCGAAAGAAGAAGTGATAAGACCAAGAAAATGCCGTCCGGCCAGCACCTGGTGTCAGTCGCTGTTATTTACGGCCAACATCAAGCCGCTGCAAGGACGATCCCATGTACAGTTGACGACGCTCCTTGCCGAGGATAAAGTATCTCCGAAGTCAAGCTGGGCACGTGCCCTTCGCTAGGCATTTGTTCCACTTAGAGAAAGAGCGAGCGGGATGGAGGTCACTCCGCCGCAGATGCCAACTCAAATCGATTCTCAGATACAGATACAGCTCAATTAAATTTAAGACTAAACCCCTTTCGGACCAACCACACTCAGAGAAACTTTTGATTACATACTGTTCATAATTTCAGGGTTTATAAAAAACTGCCTTTAAAAATCTTAATACTAAGTAAAACAAGAGAGAACGCTATAGTCGGGTGCCCCGACTATCAGATACCCGTTACTCAGGTAAAAGGAGTGCGAGGGCGATGGAGATAGAAACTTTGATCACGCATAACTTTTAAACGAATGGTCCGATTTGAAAAATTCTTCTACATTTCGATAGGTATTGATAAACACAATAAAACTGCATTTTTACTTTTTCGAAATATTTAAATTTATATTTAAATAAAATCGTTTATAAGCGATTGTGGGCGTTAAAGGGGGCGTGGCACCTTTTTGAAACAAACTTGCGCTGCGTAGGAACTCCTAAAATCTGCATGCAAAATGCCAATCTTCTAGCTTTTATAGTTTCCGAGATCTCAGCGTTCATACGGACGGACAGACGGACAGACGGACAGACGGACAGACGGACATGGCTAGATCGACTCGGCTAGTGATCCTGAACAAGAATATATATACTTTATAGGGTCGGAAACGCTTCCTTCTACCTGTTACATACTTTTGCACGAATACAATATACCCTTTTACTCTACGAGTAACGGGTATAAACATCTAATACGATAGGGAGGATACAGTTTTAATTTGTTCTTTGATTTTAAAAAAAAATTCTTAAATTTTTACATTTTCTTATGTACGATATAATATAGTAGATTTATTTTATCTTAAAACTTTATTTTTTTTGCTTGCGATTTGTATAGAAAATGAAAATGAAATGTATGTCAAAACATTTTAATATTATTAATCACTTTGCAAATAGTATAAAGCTAGAACTTAAATAGAAATTAAGTTTTGTATTTTATATGTCTTCATATTTTGACTCGAAAAAACCTATGCCTTAAAGAATACCAATTTTTGTAACAATCTTTTCTGTGATCAGTTTTTCAGACCTCTACTTTTTAAATACAATGGTTAATTGTTAAAAAAAACCAACTCTAATGAAAAATGTTTTTTATTTAGTTTCTTAGAGTGCCAGGGAAAACGGCTGCTGCTGACTCTAGCCGGCTGGTCAAGAGAGAGGGATCCAAGACTCCAGGTGGTAAATCCCTAACCCGCCTCGATAATTGCGCCAGGCCATCATTTGACTGACTTTGACTCGAACCCTTCGGCAACTGTTTTGTTTTCGTATCGTATGGTTTTTTTGGTCCTTTTTTTCTCGTGTCCAACCCGTTGGCATATAATTCGTTGGCATCTGTAAGCGCAAGGGTTTCGGCTTTTTTAGCCACGTTGTAGATTTTCAACATGGTCGTTCATTAGCCGTCTCGGGACGATTCCCTCACTGCCTTTTGGCAGTTGGTCATTACGCATTCATTGGCAGATGCTCTCGGGCTGCTTCCCTTTATTTTTGGTTAAGTATCCCTCGCTGAAGGGTCAAGCAACACCTTTGATTTGGAGCTGGCCGAAATTGAATTTGTGAGCTCAGTTAGAAGGGTTAGTCGGGATCTTGGACAGTTTGCAGGTTGCCTTGGCGATCAGTTTCAGCTGATAACTTGCAGCCGGGCCAAGAACTTGCAGCCGCCTGTCTCGTGTAAATTTGGTTAACAAAGTATCCAAGCCAAAGATTGTTCCAGATAAATATCTGCAAGGATCTCTTTTTCTCTCTTTTTTTTCCTGCAGTAGTAGCAATTTGCCGAAAGTTGTCAGCAAGTTGAACCATTGCAGGAACCCAAAGGAAACTAACAAAGATTAGGCAGAGAATAACTAAAGACAGCAGGCGAAAAGATATCAATAACCATATCGGTAGCCAGGACGACTCAAACAACTGCTGCTGACATATGGACAAACCTGGACACTGCTTCATTTTCATCGGAACTAAATGGTAACCTAAGTCAATGCACTGAGAAAATATTGGAAGGATTTAAATTGTGACTCTTAAACAAAATTGTAAAATTCAAATGATTCTTTTTTGATAAATAAAAAAATTAGCTAATTAAAAATTCATATCGAACGTTATAATATTAATTAATATTTTACTATTTAAATTAACTATTGAATATAACCCAGTCTTGTCTGGGATCAGATATTTATATTATATTGAAACTGAAAATAAATGAATTAATATTAATACATTTAAATTGTAAAAAGCAAAGGATCACCATTTGAGAAACTTAAAATCTGTTATATCAAAAATCGCAACTATTTAACCAGTTTTAATTTTAATATAATTAAAACGTGCATTCCTTTTTATTATAGTATATGTTGCCAAGAGAGTTCATTTTTCTCAGTGTGTTTACTGGTCAAGGATCAGTGACAAGGTCCAGACATTCGTCCTTCAAAGTGGTTTGTTACAGCGCCGCCTGCAACGCCGCATGTGCCTGGTCCCTTGGCAAAAACAAAGGCGGAAAGGACACGAATCACGGTTCGGTTGTGGGTGTTGTCGGGATCAACCCACCCAGGATTCCGGCGGCCTGAAGGTCCGCCCGCCTGCTTGGTTACCTAGCATCCTGCGGTGCCGTTTACGATTGTCATTTTGCGGTTTTCACGTCTGTCTTTCACTACGTCTTTTGTTTCAGGGTTTTTCTTTTTGCGCCGAGCGAAAATTCTTTCTTTTCATTTCATTTGTTTCGTATTAGTTTTCACTAATTTATTTGCAATTCTAAGACATGTTCGCTCACTGGGTATCGAATGCTAAACAGGAGCTGCTTTCGAAATTATTTCATTTGTAAATTTCTTAAATTAAGATATCAAATGACCAGGGATCGCATTGCTTGCGAGTTTTAAGAAGTTTGAAAATTTTCAGGAAACTGTACATATTTGGACAATTAAATAAACTATTGGAGTATTTGGACTATTTAAATATTATATATTATTGTAATTACAAATATTTCTTGATTATTAGCAAAAACAAACTCCTAAGAACTTTACGCATCATTTGAGACTAAATATGAAGATATTTAATTATTTTGAACATTTATGTGACTATACCATATAAGGTGTAAAAACATATTGAAAATATTAATGTAAACTGTAAACAATACTCATAATTTGAAATGGTCAAGAACTTTTTCTTGAATTTTTATCCCATGAGAATTCCCAAAGATAGTTCGATCAATTTAGCCTTTTACTTTTCCTCCAAGTTGGGAGGTCTCCCTTCACTTTGTTTTTGACACATAAATTGTGTTCATCGTTGGCTTCTTGATATCATTTCGATGATTATAGATGTTGTGCACGAGGGGAAGTTCTGTGTGTGGTCGGTTGGCAGATAGGCGGATAGATCGGACAGTCCAACATCCACAGTCCGGAGCAGATTATCACGTAAGTATCGTTAAGGTAAAACTTCATTAATAGGCCGACTTGTCCGCCCCTGCGGTCACTTCAAAGTTTCCAAAAAAAAGTCAACCTCGCACAGGTCAAAAGGTGGGGAAGCAAATCGTAAATGCAATAAGTATGTCATAAAGTGGCTAAATGGAAATTCTTGACTCGGACGTGACAAAAATACACGCGAGTTGTGGGCCCTTCAATGAAAAATATAAGAATTCCCTCACTTTATAACGAATGTTGTTTTCTAGATGAATGCTTCCGCTAATGGACATATTGCCGGATTGCCTAGTAACCCTTTAGCAATTTTCAGTCCCTGTTTTCATGCTGATCTGAAAATTGTTATAAATTTGTTCCATGAATGCGCGCCACCTGAGCCAAATTAAGTTGGGCCCAAAGTCGGCTAAAGCAATCTCGCTCGCTGTTCGCAGCTCGATGCTCCCAGCTCTCTACTCCGGGCAACAGCTGGCGGCACTTAAGGCCTCAAATAGCTGATCCCGAGCACCCTTTTTCCATCTCAAGCTCCGGCTATCTCTCTCCCGGCTATACCCTTGCAGAAAGTAACCAAATTCCATCGAGGAGTTGACATACATACCCCTAGATTTTATAGTAGTACTTATCTGCAAACTTGTACTGATCATAGAAACAAAACTTTACTGATATTTACATATAATATTTTTAAACAGAGCTCCTAAGTTAAAATAAGAATTGTCTTTAACCACATCTAATAATATTAAATCCAATAATACAAATTAATAATTAAAATAAAATAGCTACAATAATAACTAGAGTAATCTATAGTTCTTAAGGTCATCAGAGCGGTTTTCTTTGTTTTACTTAAAGTTTCTAACTATTTTTTATGGTAATTATTATAAACCTTAAAAAAAATTTTTTTATTTTGGATTTAAAGTAAGTCTTTTGCAGTAAGAGTAATGCATTATAAGGGCATTTTAGCATTCGTTAAGTAAAGCTAGCACTTCCTCTTGTTTTGTTTTGTTATAATTCGTGTTTAACTAATTTCGGACTATTATCGCCGTCATTATTATCATTAAATGTGGAAATTGTTGTTATTGTTTGCGCGCATGCGCATTGGCAATTTCACACAGTCCGAGTTTGAGTTTGGGTTCAAGTCCCGGACTCAGTTTGATCAGAGAGTCAGGTTGCTGTCAGACACCAACTGTTGTCTCTGGCAGAGATCGGGATGTGGATGTGGATGGCTGTAGACTTGGACGTGGGATGGGGATCTCTGTGGAACCGACCTGCCTTGCCGCTGGGGTTGCCTTCGGGGTCAGGCCGGCAACGTTTTGCGCCTGTTACGAGCTTTTCAGCAATATGTTCTATTTTTCACTCTCTTGTTTTTTTCATCTTCCATTTATCTTGCCCCTTGTTGCTGCACAAAGCGATTAGCCGTAAAGTAATTTGTAGCCGGGAAGAATGCCAAGGGTCGCTCGTCTTTCCTCAATTGAGGTGTTCCGATGGTTGCTCCAATCATTTAGCTAAATTTGAAGTTAAGCATCTGAAGGTATATCTGAATCTTTAGATATGCAACTCAAGGAATCCTTGTTGCTATTGGTAAAAATCGTGTAATTTCAATTTGAAATGATTAAATATTTCTTACAGATCTTTCATTTAAAATTTATTTAATTATGTACAATTTATGTGCATTCAATTATTTGATACTTGTATAGTTATTTGATTTTAGTTGACGAACGAATTTTATGTTTTAAAAGTAGAATGCAAGAGATTACAAAATGCATAGAACGATTGTGCCGCCTTATAAAGAAACCACCTTTTGGCTAAACTGTTCTCCGTTAATTGTTCAAACCCATCGCTTCTTTCATTACTGACCTAAATCCATATCAAATATTCGTATGATCGTCGTGTTACCTCAGCTGCCTAGCTGATCTCACATTATGCCCGGCCATTATCAAGCTATCCATATCAAAGTGCAAGATGCAAACACTTAGCCAACCACTCAAGCGATCGATCGATGATCAACTTCAGACAACTCCAATGAAAATTGAAATATTACATGATGGATAACCAATCAGGCGATTATCCTTGTAATTATGGATGGACTACTGAACCGCAACGAGCCCCACAAAATATCTTATCGTGCACTGATCGACCACAAAATGCAATAAACAGAAGGCAAGAATTTGACAGGCAGTCAGTCAGTCAGTCGGACACAAAGGGGCCAAAGAAATCTAATGTGAAATGTATAACATTTTCCGACACAAAAGAAGACGTAAACTCGATCAGAAATTGGGCTGCCATTGACGGAAGGATCGGAGGCGTCGGCTCATCTGCTCAGGGGTGGATCAAAGAATGGCCAAGGAGGAATAGTATGCCAAGGAATTGCACGGAATCAGTTGGGGGAGACTATGATCTAACATTGATCTTTTGTCTGACTTTATGGCTTTTTGTTCGGGCTACTGTCCTGATATCAATATCAAACACAGCTTGCAGTCATCTTTGTGGTCTCCTTTGCAGAGTAGGATCTAATAAAGATGAGCTGCTGAAAGGGATATCTTTAAGAAGGTCGCTTTTGTCCTAGAGATTTAAAAAGAAACCAATACTGCGATTTCTAAAATACAATATATTGCTAGAATATACTTTTTGTATTTTTGTCAAATTTTTTTATATATTTTATGCATATATTTTTATATTTTTTATGACATATACATATATAAAAACTTCCAGAAGAATGAAGTTTTTTAAAGCAATCTAATACATTTTTAATATACTTAATATCCAAGAAAATATAAGATTTATTCTCATATATTTATCAATAATATCTGCCAAGCCAAACAAAATTTCCATTAAAATCATAAAAGGGAGTACAAGTTACTTAAACATATTCAAATAAGGAATAACATTGCCTATAGATACTTAAGTATTTTCCAAGGTGGCCCATAAACGATATACTTTTAATGAAGATCACTTCCCTGCATAGCTGTCAACTGTCTCTCCTTGCTCAGTCATAAAAGTCCTGAAAAATAATTTAATTTAACTAGCCGTAGCCAATAAAACTGAGAGCTCTCTTAATGAGGCGCAACTTAGTTTCAAATGGGATAATCAGAGTCATAAAATGTAGCAGCAATAAAATGCGCCTATCGTATCCTTGCGACAGATGCCCCAGCGGAGGGATACGGCAAACAGTTTTTATTGCACTACTGAGCAAACATTACGCATCGGATATGGGATCGGGTCGGATCGGATCGGATCGGCTCGGATGGGCTCTGACTATATAGCGCGTGCTGTTTTGGGTTATCTCTTGGGCAACAGCTGCCCGACGGATTGATAGCATACGAAAACGAATTTACGAGGAACTCTTTAAACTTTTCAACACTCCATACTCGATTCGTATTTGCTTAGTTTGCAGTTCATTATCTTATCTTATTTGAACGCATACCTTATCAGGGCTATTTTTTTTCTTTGAGTTCGACTTGTGTTGCTACCTGAGCACATAAGGCGAAACTGAACTTAACCCCAATATTTCTCGGAATGTCGATACGTATATATAGAAATTCAAATATTGATTGTGGCATTTTGCAAAAGCTTAGCACGAGCCAAAAACTCCGAGTTCCACTGTCTGTCTGCGGCCTAAGCTTTGTCAATATTTTTTCTGGAGAGGGGCAGCAATTTTGAAATATTTTATGACTTGTGGGGAAACGGAATTCTTTCGATGCGAAACCGACTCTGATAATTGGCATTTAAAAATCTTAATCACTGACCCAGATATGCCGCAAAGAAATATTAAATGATATATCAAAATATTTCCCTTCACTGGCAGCCGATGTAACCGGCACTTAATGCATTTTGTCATTTATGATAATGAAAAATCAGTTTGGCAAAATATCAAACAGATTAAGTCCATGGAAAGTTGCCGGTGGCGATCTACAAAAGAGTCGCAAAGCTGCAGCTGCCCCTTTCAAGCGAGATTAACCAAAATTGAACATTTTCGCTCGCTTTATTTTCGGGGATGTACGCAGAGATAAGCCTAAACGAGTTTCCCCAACCGGAGGAGCCAAAAAATAATTTACTCCAACCTGTTGTTGCAGTCGAAATTAATTTTTTGTGCCCGATACTTTCGTCAGTGTCCTGGAAGCAAGCTGCATCCGGTGTTTGTGCTTATGCGAATAAACTTCCGTTTCCCCAGCGCCTCCTCCTCACTTTCCGTCTGGAGTCGTGGAGAAGTGGTCTTGTTGCGCCTGCGTAGCCACAAGTCAGTCACATCGACGGCCCGTCAACAGGTGTATTTACTGTTGTCCCTCTTTCGTTGTTTATCGGCTAAGAGCAGAAGAGCAGCAGCCGAGGGAAAAGCAAAACTAGTGGGTAGCCAAGAAAAGATTGACGGTCGGTTGGACACCCTTCAAATTTTGTATCATTGGAATCCTCTCCACTTCAACGTACTGAAATTTTCAAATAAATTGAAAGCGATGTATTTCCCTGAGCAATACTATACCTTTAAGACAGTAGAGACATAACAATTTTAAAATTAAAGATTCAATTTGTATTACATTTTTTTGTTTCCTTATAACTACTAATTTTAAAAAATATTTAAAAATGAATAACTTATATTTTATTAAGTTCTTTTTCTAGATTTTATGACAATAAATGTAAAAAAATATACAACATTAATTTATTTAGTTTTCTCGCCAATTACAAATGTAACAAAACTAAAACACAAATTTCATAAAATTAATTATAGAAATACTACTTCAGCTAAATAAAAATTAATGCAATATGTATTGATTGTATCAACTGCATTATTCGAATCTACCAAAAAAGGCATATTTTAATCGGGAAAGAATAAGGTATTTGCTTTTTGATTGCGCAGATATCAAATATAATTTAACCTTTAAAATGTTATTGGTACTTTTATTTCGTGAACGATTTGTGAAATTAAATTTATTTATTATTTATTATTTTCTTCGAGCCATCAAAGTGGCCACATAACCCCACATACCCTTTCCCGATCCTAGGGCACTGCTCCCCAGTTTCGGCTTTTATTTATTTTTGCAGTTTTTTCGTCAGTTTGCTGTTTTTGCGAGTATCTTCTGCTGTTGCTGTTCGTCTTGCTTTTCGGCTTGGCAACTTTTTCATTGCCATAATTACCATGATTAGCAATGAATGCTGGGGCCAGCTACCTTGGCAGACCCTTTCCAGCCCCCTCCACCCCCGGAGACCCCTGGGCCCACTCGGTTTTCGGTTGGGGAAATGGCGGAAGGAAGGGAGACAGAAGCAGCAGGCGACCAAACACGCGACAAATTTAATTTTTATGCTATTTCTTTCTTATTTTATTTAACTTTGCTGTTGGTGATGTTGTCCATGCTAGTGTGGTTGTTGTTATTGTTGTTGTTGCTGTGGCTGTTGTTGCATATATTAACCGTAAGTTGGCTGCACTTTAATTTGTATTTATGCGGGCTGATTATCTGACTCCACGTGAAGGAGAAAAAACCTGACACGATCACGTTGATGCGGATGATGATGTTGTTGACTTCTTTTCTTTTGCTCTTTATTGGCTTTGACATTCGTTGTTCATTATTGTTATTATGCCGCTGCTGTAGTTGTTTTTATTGTTGTTCTTGTTGTTGCTGGAGCTGGCGTAACGAAACTGTACCTGCTCGAGTGCGTATGGTAAAGATATTCCACTGTCTGATTGCGAGTCGGTTCTGATTCAGAACTTCTGAATGGTTCAGTTGCGATCGCAGCACTTGTTCCTTGGATATAATAACATCCGTAATTGAAGCTGTCATCGAGTTGGTGGATCTTTAAAGTAAGGTGGAATAATCCTATAAAATAATTAAGAATTACCAACCATAGAGCGGTATTGTATTGTATTGTATTGTTTCTAATAAAGTATAAATAAATATACGTATTCTTGATTAGTTTAATCTAAAATTCGAAATGATTTCCTCCGTGTTTATTATAATTACTTATGTTGATTCAATAAAACCATATTTCTCTTTAAATTTAAAGTGATATTTTTTAAACCCATATGCCTTTAAAATATCAACCATCTTTCGCTCAAAACACTCCACTTAAACTGCAAGCGGACTGCCCTAGCTGACTTCAAAGAAATTCTAGTATAGTGATATATACTAATTGATTTCACAACTGAAAAAAACTCGAACTGTACATTACTTAAGGACCTCTTTGTCGCCAGTATTCAAATATCTTATCGTAAGGATAAGTGCGTGCCTGGCCTGTGTCCAACACATGTTTAGTTCCACCCATGGATCAACCCATAGTAGGTATACAATCCCAACTGTACCAATCCCTAGAACATTTCGTACCAAATAAAAAGGGCACGTAGCGGTGTTCAAAAAGATTTCGGTCTGCTTTTATTTTCAATTCGACAACCTGCTGAGCATCGGTGAATTCCAATTTCAAAGGGAGCCATGTTTCTTAGTGCCGAAAGATTTTTCTTTTATTTTTTGCGCAATCATTTCGTGTAGAAGATAATCATTTTTGTAACTTTTCATAGTTCTGCAATTCGGTTTCTTACCGAAGGCGTTTGCTGAGTAACTCCCACTACAGATCCTGTTCCTCCCCTTGGCGTCGTTTTGATGATTAATTTAACTACCTGTGCAGGTGTATCAGAGCACCGGCACTTTAGTCCTGCCCTGTCTAGACATTTGTTTGGTGGCCATATCTGCAAATTGCCGTTTTGGCTAATGTTGTTTACTTTAGTCCTTCGAGGTCCTTTCCTGGCCATGGCAATGAAAACGCTCACTGTCTTTTGCAATTAACTAAAAAATAACAAAGGTGCAAGTTTTTAATTGCTGGGCAAATAAAACTCGGGTTTTTAAGAGGGGGAGGAAGTTGAATAGATCGGCTGGGTGATTAAGTGGATGCCTAGCAAAACAAAATATGTGGTAAACATTTAATGTTGTTAATATAGCATTTATTGAAATTATTATTAGCTTATTTAATTAAAAAAATATTAGACATCATTATTTAGTAATGAACATCAAAAGTCTCTCCGACACAAATAATGTGGAAAATTTACTAGCATCCATATTTTTCTTACAAATTTGTAGAAATAATAATTAAACCTAACATCTTTTATATTGTGAGCATATATTATTTTATAAACATTTTATATTTTTGCCCACACATGTTGATATTTCCAACATTTCCCACTCAGCAAATAGCATCCTTAGGCCACTTAAAGTTCGCTATTCACAAATCGATCGATGGCAACAACATCCGGTCTGCTGGCAGGACTTGTGGCAACCACTTGATGCTGGCTCCGCCATAAAGTACCCAGAATATCCCAGCGATTGCTGGGCTCGGCGAACGCATGTCCTGCTGCCCGCGATGGCGACATCCTTATTTGCATGGCCAGTGGCCCGCAGGAAACGTCCAGCAACGAGGATGCAGTAACAACCAGCAGAACAACAACTACCTGCTGTGTAGTTGTCGTCCTTCGCGCTGCAAACCGGAAGTAGTCAAGGCTCAAGGTGCAAAACAACAAACAGCAGCAGAGGCAGCAGCATGTGGATGATGGATGGAGCTTAAACTTAACTGCACCCAAAGAGATTTCTGTAAACTAACAATCTTTGTTTTATATCTACGTAGTGTATTTTATTTAATGTTTATCACATAGAGAGAGAGAGAGGTATAAAATTGCCCAATGACTAAATATACTTTAAAAAGTCTGTTTATTTAATACATATAATAATATAATATTTCAAAAAATGAAAACTCTTGATTAGATTCTCGTAATTTTAAATTTTGATTTTGTCACTTTTATTGTAACACAGAAAATGCAAGTTTTTTTGAGTGTAGAGATCCATTCGATTTGCCAGCACGCGTAATTTGATTCGCGCTCATAGAAAGGACTCAGTTAGGACTCCCGCACTCGGAAGGAAGTGTCGCACGAAATTCCCACGAATTGCGGAAAGTTCCTTTTGGCCTCCACTCTTCTGGTTTCCGGTTTCTGTTTACGCGAAACTTTTACGCATTCGCCTTGAATGCTGATGGCGATCTCGAGCTCGGACATGAATGAAACGGGTTGGGCAGTTCCATAACAGGATGTTTACCGACAGTGGTCCAGCTGATGGGCAAGGACATGCGGCTGGAATTCCAGGAATCGCCATTTGAATGGACAAAGCGCGTGTGCTCCGAGCGGAATCCTCTCAATTCCACGAACCAAAGCTGCAAAGGTTTTGAAGATGATTTTCACCAAGATCAGGGTCAAAGGATATTTTATACTATTGTTTAATTTTATATGTCAGGTTTGGCGCCATAATTTTAAGTCCAGTTTGATATACTCTAATGGTTTTTTTTATTATTTTTTCCAATTGTTGGCTAATAATTATATTTTTTAATGAAGTACAATATATGTATGTACCATATATACTACATACACTGAAAAGGGCTTTCCAAATATAATAACATAATATTAACCACTAAGCTAGATCTAATTTTTGCTGCTTTGTAACTTAAAATTAAAGGTACTTTATTTTTATTTTTTTGAATTAAAACGACTTTTTTACCTTATAAAAAAATCCGGAAGTGAGATCTTCTCACATACTAATCCAATGGCTTCCACCTGTGGCCGGATTTAGATTGCATAAGCAACCCCTTCGCAGGTCATGTTTGCTCCCAGGACTTCCCACGCTAAGCCACTTCCGTTCCGAAGCGTTTGCATAAGGATCCCCCGCCAGAAATCGAAAGATATTCCCACAGATGAGATGTGCAGGAATACAAAGGCAAAGATTATGCAATGCACCTGATCCACCCTCGCATTCGGCGATCCTTGATTTGATCTGACCCTCTTCCATCTCGTTTTTAGCAAACAGGGTGCTCCGAAGGATCCCAGTCGCGTTTCCGTTCTCAGGCCCAAGGAAGATTTCCGATAAGTTTCGAATTCAATAACGAAGAGACAGCAACTGCTGCGGTTTCGCCTTCAACTGCTGCTGTTGCTTCCAAATATGAGAAAGTCGAATAACTAACAACTGAAAAGGATTAACTTGCCCAGCTGTTGTAGTGCGAAATCCGAAATCCCGGCCCAAAAAATTTCACACGGAAGTGAGGTTCGCATCTTCGAGTGGCGACACCTCCACCATCATCTTGAAACAGTAAAAACATAAAACTCTCTGCAGTAAAAATTTGAAAAACTCGTAAAAGAAGACGAGATCGAAAAGCAGCTGGTTTTGAGCTGCCTGGGAAGAGGTTTCAGTCCTTCGCTGCATAGATATCCCGCAGGATCCTCTAGGCGATACAAATGTACCTGCTGCTGAGAGTCTGTGGGAAGCGCACATGTTCCCATCTTCGTCCTTCGTTTTTATCCTCATGAGATGCCTCGATACTCGTTTTGGGGTTTCCAGTTTTCCGATTTCCCGTTTGTGTTTTGCATGAAATCGAATTTTTGTTTCAAGGTTTCCTATTCGGTTCTGTTACATTTGCATCCTGTGTGGGAAAAATCGGATGGGAATTTTTCTCGGCCATCACCTGCCAAGAAAAAGTCGAGTTGTTTTTTCTGGATTGATGTTTTTCGAAGAACATATACAAAATAATAATAATAGTTCAGCAATTATGTATATCTTGCTGGGAATGAGAACATCATGACGAATAAAGTTTTACGATAAAGTGCCAATGAAATAATATACTTAAAAGTTTTTTAAAGCATTAATTAGATTAATATATCCAATGTGAAGATTTTTTTTAAATTAACGATACAAATTTACAATTCTTGAGCTTAATTAAATAAATTAATATTATTGTTTTAGAACAATTTATTTATTCAGATAATATAAAAATTCAAATAATATAAATAATAGAAAAAATTTAGCTAAGGCTGTACAAGTTTCAGGTTACGAATTGTTGTTTCGTTACACGAATAAAGTTTACTTTCATTCAAGCTTTTATAACATCAAGAGACCCACACATTATTGTCTTGTTTATTTTGTTAAACCTTTCCGATAAATAACAAGTTCAGCAATTAAACGACACATGCCACCGGAGTTATATCGGCAACAGGTTGCAATTGATCGTTACATCATCCATCTAAACCATAAACAGATCATGAGCGACACACGCTCCACTCGATATGAAGAGCATGTCCCGCCTCCAGATCTTAAGCCCCCCTTCGAATCCCCCTGCCAGATCCCAGGGAATGTCACAAGCCACGCGACTAATTTTCGAGTTTTTTAGCCTCCACAACAGGGCCAAGAAAAAAGTTATATCTGAGGACGAAAAAAAAGCATCATAAAATATGCATAAAATACGAGAAGATCGGGGGGAGTCGAGGCGATTTCGGGGATCGGCAGAAGAGGCTGCAAAGTGAAAGATGTTCCCTGTCTGGTGGACTTGGCCAAGTACATGACCCCAATTTCTTTGTTGTTGCTGCCTTATTATTCAAACTGCACGGCGCCCTTCGACGGGTTAAGGGGGCCGTCAAGGGGTTAAGCGGAAGGTCCACGCAAAAAGGATGGATGATGTATGTTGTGCTTTCAATTTGGAGCAGCAGGACATCTGTTTTTCGGAGATGGAGCTCTCAGCTCTCGGTTACCTGCCGACTTCCAACCGGTTTACAGGTGCTAACTTGGCTCAAAAATGAGGGGTCTTCAGGGGGATAAAAGGGGTCCGGGCGATCGAGAGGCTGCCGTTTGGCTTTGCCCCACAGCCTCCAGGTTTTTATTCTCGCCGCTCCTTTTCTTTTTATTTTTTCGCCGTTGCCGTTGTTTGATCATAAATTTGTGTTTAATTTAAAAACTTTTCACTCTTCTCCGGGCTCGAAAACTCCCGGTGCGAGTACTTTACCGTCAAATTTATTGCGCGAAATATATTTTATTTTAAATATTGTAATTACAGTTGGACCTCTTTTAAGCGGATTACATCATTCGAATATTTATGTTAATTAAACTCAAATCGACTAACTAAATTGTTATTTAAAATTAATTTAAAAAATTATATTTCTTGTCTAGTTAATACTGTTCTAAATTTGAAACAGCATCTGTATCTATTTTTAAAATTTGTACAAATACCATTCATACACGTTGGTTTACATTCATATTTTAAGACAAACTGTGTTAAAGTTCTTAATCTTTATTAAATATTAGGAGTTGGTCCTTCTGAAATATTTTTAAAATTCAAATCGATTTGTATTTGTTATGACTTTTTATTCCAAATTCTGGTTAGTGTTATGGGAGCTTTACTGTGTTGGCCAAGAATCAGTGGCCGGCACTTGAAAGTCTGGCGGGAGAAATTTTGGGTCTGGGCTCGCAATTCCTTGTAAAATTGATTGGTTTCGTTTTCTGCTGCATCCTCCTGGTCTCATGCATATGCAAATGTCGCTCGGCTCGATGCAAATTAATGAAGACCGATTTTTATTGTACAAATTTCAACAACTTTATTTCGCGCGAAGAGAATTCTGGTTATGTTTTTGGCCCTTTGCCTTCTTAGCCCATTTATCAGGTGCTCTCAATGAACTGCTGTTATCAAGTGATTTACAATGTTTGATCAAGAAAGCGAATCGAATTAATCTTGTTATTTTCGGAAGGTGATTAAACTAATTTTTAATGAAAGCACAGATGAGAGACCACCAAAGATTTTAATAAAGCTAAAAATCAATCGACTATCTTATACAACATAGATTTAATTAGAGACAGAATACAAATAAACTTTATAAATATTATAAGCAAAAATAGAAAACAAAGCAAGCGGAAATTCGATATTCAACCTGGTTTTATAGAAATATTTAGTTTCTGTTCATTCGGCTTGGAACCCGGTTGTCTGGTCCTAAATCAACTACAAAATTTTGTAAGCCAAAACAAAATCTAACAAAGAGTTGTTTTATTTTCTTTGTTTTTTTTTTTCAAGGAATTTTTTCATCAAAAAACTACGAACTTTAAAGTTTTTGGGGTTCAGGCAGTTTTTGCTACAGTTCTAAAAAACGGTTTGTATAAGTTAATTTAGTCTCGGCCCAGATCAAAAAAAAATTTCTTTTAGTGCTCTTGGCTGGTGTACTTCTGGACCAGGAACACATGGATCTGGATCGCTCTTTAAAAGGCCTAGAAATTCAGAAGGTGGAGCTTGCTGATCGAGATTTTCCGTTGGTGCATACGGAAAATTAGACATGCAAGGCAGACTGGACATCTTGCCATCGGTGATTCAAATCTGGATGAAGATCTGTGAACCGTTCTAGGATGTCGGCAATATAACCAAAATCGAAGGGGTGCCACGTGAATAAAAGTAGGAGCTCCTGAAAGACGTCGGATCTGGATGAAATTCATTTTAAAAATGCATTTATCTGGCTCCGAAAACATTTTCCGCGGCTGCTATTTGCAGACAGGTGGCATTCATTCGATTTTGGCTATACGTGTTGTCAAATTATAAGATTAATAAAAAATGTTGTAATTTTTAACTATAAAAAATGTTTTTTTATTTAAGGATCGTAGGTGTACAAATGATAAATTGGGCTTGCCGATAATTTTATTTCTGTTTATTAAAAAATGTTCAATAACGATAGAATTTTAATTTATATTGAAGCCTTTAAACGCATCTTTCCAGTGTCAAAAAATATAATAAACGAACCCTTTTCATATGCAAATTGGATAAAAATAGGTATCAAATCCCTTTCAGCGTGGTTACTGTGGCTTATCTATTTTTTTATTTTTTTTTTGTTGAAAAAAAATCAACCCTTATACCTTAACAAACGTCAAGCTTGTTTGTTGCTATTAAAAGAAGCTATCTATTTTTTTGGTTTACTATTAACTAAAATTCGTTTCGCACATTGCTAGTACATATTCCAAAAATTTATATGTCCTTTAGCTTCTTTAAAAATAGTATTTAATAGAATTTATTTTTCAATTATATTTTCTTTAAAACATGATTACAATAAATTAACCTATAGTTGATAGCTACTTAATGAAATTAAAAAATATTTACTATTTCCTTGCAACATTTTCTTGCAACAATGTTGCAGCAACATTTGTTCCATCTGCCCGCGAAAATGCACTAATTTTGGACACGAAACCCGTTCTCCCAAGCAGCTGCGCCACCAAAAACGTAGGTAGAGCGGGCCAGCAGCACAGTCCATCTCCCTTTCGCAGAGCAGCGAGAGTGGAGAGGCAGTTTTGAGAGAGCGCGAGAGCAATAAGTGCAACACGCGCCCTGTGCAATAGAGCGAGATGCAGCTAGCGCGGCAGAGAGGGAGAGCACTTGAGAGAGCGCAAGAAAGAGAGTAAAATGAGCACGGTATATTTTAGTACTTTTCGTGGAGGTAAAACTATAGGGGACTTGGATTCGGTTTTGGACGTTAACGGCATTAAGTTTTTCAACTCGGCCGCGCGAATAACTCAAGAACGGCAGCTCCCGAAGGCAGCAACAGAGCATATTGAAAAACACAAGTCCCCGATTCGATTCGCGACTCAAAATCATTTAGTGTGTGACGCGAACTGCCAATGCAATAATTTCCAACGAATCTTGGCAGTTCTTATTTAAAAATTATATTCAAAAAAAGTGCCAGAACCAAGAAATAAATAAATGATCTTTAAGAGAATAATATAAAGTGTTTCCGCAAAATAAAAACGCAAGAATCGCGACACCGTTAGTTCCCTCTCTCACTTTTCCCTTTTGCGCTTTCTTGCGTGAAAAGGAGGAGATACGCGAAGTTCGCGAAAAAGCTAAAATTCGCGACACTTAAAAATAAACATACTCGAGGAAATTACAACAAAAAATGAGGCGCGTGCACGTGTAGCTTGCAACACAACAAAACAACGAAAATGCTAAAAGCGAATTGCAAAACCATGTGCGACAAGTAACCAAAAAAATACACAATAATAAATACAATAAACAATTTGAGTAGTTGCCGCACACACACACACACAGCCCGTGGATTATTACACTAAAAGCGACACTCCACTCAATCCAAAAAACCAGCAACAAAAACAGCAATAAACATGCATTGGATTAAATGTTTATTAACGGCATTCATTTGCTTCACAGTCATCGTGCAGGTGAGTTAAAGTCCCAGGAAAAGCCCACATTTTCCTTCCAACAAGTTGTATTTTTGGGCTCTTTTCCTTCCTGCGCATGCGTGCCGCCGAATTTTTGCAGCTGGCGTGGTGTGCGCGCATGTGTGTGTGGCCCTAAAGGAAGAAGCTATTAAAGGATTAGGGTTGCCAGGTAACTTCACAGTAGTAGAAGTTCTTTAGATAGGGTGTGGGTGGTTTAAAAACAATCTACAAATATCTACTTTTGGAACCACTATATATAGTATCCTAACGTTCCCCTTATTCTATTTTTCAAACGCTTGTAATTTGAGAACTTTTTAAATAGAAACAGCTGAGCTGGTATTTAAACGGGTTGGCTTTTAGGGGTGGAAACTTTGCATCGGATCACCCTTTTCAAAATATGTATTCTTAGATGAAAACTAGTTTTGAAACAAAACGAGGAGAGGCCAATGGCCAAACAGGTCCATCCCCAAATTGTTGAATACTAAAAGACGAGGGGATATATCATATATCAGTTGAACAGATTTTAGAAATACAAGGGTCAGCAAAAAATTGCGGGAAATCCTGAAAAAATGAATACATGAATGGAGTTACTTCAGATTACTTTACTTTTTGGTAACATTTTTTTTTGAATATCTTTTGTCAACACAACTTCATGTTTATTTTGTTTAGGAATAAATGCAAGTCGGTTTAAATCTAATATGGTTAGATAGTACGTATGGCATTTAATTGTTACTTTAAAATTTAAATTGAAAGATTTCCTTATCATTTAGACGTTGTAGTCCTCATTTATTAGGCTTATCTTTTTTCCTGTGTAAAAACACAGATAATCAAAGTCTGCCACAACATCAAAATTTACCACCAACGGCGTATGCCTCTTGAACAGCAGCAAAAAATGATAAAACTGCTCGATTTCAATATGAGGCTTTAGTGCAGTGGAGTACGAGCCGATGTTAAAAAGTTGATGATGCTGGGCAACATCTGCCGTTGTCGCTGTCATCTCCTCCTCTTTTTCCCCGCTTTGCATGCGCTTTTTACATGCGATTTTTTCGGTTTACTTTACGCTCTGCGTAGGTCAACGGCGACACATGCGCAGCTTCACTTGCTTCGCTTCTCGTCTTTCTCCCTGCGATTCTTTTCTGCCATGCTTTCATTGATCTTTAACGCCAGCATCCTATGGTTACACGGATAAAAATGGGTGTTCAACCTAAGAATTGACAGTTTCAAGCCCATTTGTATTTGCTTGTAGAGAGTTATTATCTTTAAAAAATACATTTAAAGTTTCCCAATTTTGTTCTCTTAATGTATTTGACAAAGATTTCTACTTGGTGGTTATTAACAACCAAATTTTAACTTATTTATGAAAAAGTAATATTATAATGATAAATATAATCATCCAAATAATATATTACACTTCATAGAGACCCAGTCTATAAAGACTTTCAGTAACACGATTCTCTAGCGATGGCATTGCCAATTTATTTACTGTGCACATTGCATGTGCTCTTAACCTCCTCCACTCTCCCCACCTCTCATTATTTTCGCCCAACTTTGGCACGTTGCGTGCTTTACTCCACTCTTCGACCAGCTTCTTTTTTCCAGTCTTTTATTTTAGTCGCTAATTTTAACAACGTTCCAAAAAAGTGTCTCGACGCCAACCTCCTGGGGTCTTAAGACCAGCTGAAAATGTTTCCCCCATATATAGAAACATCTGCCCCGAGAGGATCCCTAACTCTGACTCATTTCCCACTGAAACTATAGGTGGAATAGTTTAATTTGCCATTTAAAATAATATCTCGGGCAATTAGCCCGCCATTAGCAAATGCAATTTAATTCAATTTTCTCCTTATTCTGTAAAGTATTAAATTCTCACAATTTCTCGACCCTTTCTTGTCCCATGCTGCGTTTAAATTTCAATTTAACTATCAAATAACCGTAGTCGCCTTGTCTTTGGGTTTTGCATTTATGCAATTTTCATATTAACATTGAGCGCCGAAGGAATGGAAATGAATGAATGAAGACGAAGACTCGTGGGGGATCTTTCGTAGTCTTTTTGCTCTACTCATTCTCCGTATAACATAATTAATTGCAATTTAGAAGCCAAAGAGGAAGACGACTCCCACACAATGCGATGATTCACTTGCGCTTGTAACTGTTTCCCAAGCCCGTTGTTAACGGTTGATTATGATGATGAATTTAAATGATTAATAAACAACTTACAGAGTTGGGGCATCAAAGCAAACACCTGTAGGAAAGTCGAGGAAAAGCTAGGGAAAATTATAATAAAAATGCGTGCTTTCATACATTTTTATGTCCCCTTGTGTTATATTTTCTTTTCTTTTTTTTTGTACAACAACTGTCTGTCAGTCAAGGCAAGTTGACGTGGAAATGGCAAAAAAGAAACGAAGAACTAACTAACTAGTCGCTTCAAGCCTGAGTGATCGCAGTAAAAATAGGAGTAGTGGAAAGAAAAAGAAACAGAGACAAAGAACGGCTCAAGCAAAAGGTAAACAATGCAACGCACTATTTTCTAACACTTTAACAAGTGTCTGTCTCCCACCTGAGAGGTTGGCAGTTCCAACTTTCAAGTTCCAGCGGGGGAAACCGCCTCGTACCCCCCTTTTTTACCTTTCGGTTCTTCAGGCGCAATGGAGTTTGGAGTTCATAGTTGAAGGCAAAGGCAAATAAAAAACGGAAAAAGAACAATTACAAGTGTAAATGTGCCAAAGTTAGGAGGAAAATTGTGCAAGTGGTAGCTGAATATGTAACATACAAGATTTTCTTCATGGATTTCTTGAGAGAAGTTGGAATTTGCTTAAAAATATTAAGAACTGTTGTTTATGAATTATTATTCATTTTAATATTGATATTATTTCACTAATAGAGTAGTTTCTACAACTTCAAAGTACAATATAATAAAATCGTAAAATAAATAAAATAAAATTCACATAAATAATAGCACAGTTATAAACATAGTTATAAAATATGAACTATTTTTCTGCTTTATTTTTTATTTTTCTTAATTCCCTTGAAAGCGTAATAATATTAGCCGCATATTTTAAGGGACCTTAAAATAGTGTGAGAAACTATAACCGAAATTGGTGTCAAATGCTGGACAAAACTATTGTGGTTTTAACGATTGCACTTTTTGTTTTGCTTTTGCTTCCCACCATCTTTAAAGTGTGTGTGAATGTTTGTTCGGTGTTATGCAAATTGATTTGCTTGCT
Organism: Drosophila fuyamai; assembly: GCA_018153365.1. Classification (NCBI taxonomy): domain Eukaryota; kingdom Metazoa; phylum Arthropoda; class Insecta; order Diptera; family Drosophilidae; genus Drosophila; species Drosophila fuyamai. Next base: position 3,201,080 of record JAECXW010000116.1, on the reverse strand, counting down.
GTTGTTTTTTGTTAGTACATATTGTGTCAACTGCTGCGCCTTTGTTTGTGTACGTTTTTTGTTTATCTCTTTTCCTTTAGTTTAGTTTGGCGTTCCATTGGCCACGCCTCCGATCCGCCGCCTTCCACCTTTCTAACCTTCCTTCCGCTCAATAGTTTTTATCCCCCTTTCTTTATTTTCTTTTTATTTTTCTTTTATTAATTCAGACGCATCGTTTGGCTTGATTGTCTATTAATTCTTTTTTGCTTGCTTCTTATTCTTGTTTTTTTGCGCATAATTATGCTCTTCTTCCAAGCGCCGAAGAAAACAAGTTTTTGCTCTGGGAGAGCCGCTCTCTCACTCTCTTTCCCTCTCTCTTTTTGGAGCAGCTGCAGCTTGTAAGCTTAAACACAAACACTAGCAAACACGCGACTCCAATTCACTTTTAAGTCACGTTTTATCTCTTTTTGCGCTCAGCTGACAACAACAACTACCGCCCTCCCTCTCTCTGTTAAACTGTTATAGCTTTGGGGCTTCTCTCTCTTAGCGATCTTTCAATATGGCTGCATGCACTGCTCTTCTTCACCTGGCTTTTATTCGCTTACACCTTTTGCTGTTGCGCTCTCGCTCTCCGCGCTCCCTGGCTCTTCCCGTCTCTTTTCCTCGTTTTAACCATCAATGTTGACCGGCAAAATCGTATGCCGTGGGAAACAATTCGGTTTTACTTGTACATTTTTTCATCGTTTTTCTCTGACGTCGACGCGACGTCGCTGCCTGTTGCTGCTGCTTCTTTTATTTAATTTTTTTTGTTGTGCTGTGTTTTTTCTGTTGCTCTTTTGCGTCCGTTTTGTTTTTGTTGGTTGCTTATTAATACATACACGGAGAAAAATAAAGATTAAATAGAAGTTTACCTTGTTACCTGTTAAATCAAGATGAATAACAAGGCTTATTTTTATTTTTCCGTTAAATATAATTCTAAAATGTCTTAAAATTTCAATAAGACTTTTTTTACACATCAAATTTATGTGCTTAATCGTAGTATCATGGAATTAAATATCAAATTCATTTTTTTCTTTATCTTTCTTTGGTTGTTTTGTGCCCGCGTTTGTTGCCTAAGTCTTTCGTTTTGGCGTTTACATTCGATTGGTTTGCTCTCTCTTTCGCTCTAAATTCCCTTACAATTACAATTGGAAAAGCCTTTGAACAATGTTAGCGCCAGCTTTAGCTCTATTTTCCGACTGGGATTACACCTGTGTGATTCGACACAGCATCTGTGGACCGCACTTCTGCTTAATTGAGCAATTAAACACCCGTGTTCCTACAAAAGCGAAGAGGAAAACCCACAAAACTTCCCAAGCCACATGTGGAGCACTCGACAATAAATAAGTGAGAAAGAGAGAAGGCGACTCACTGCTGTGCTCATGTCTTGTTAACAATTAAATTGTCGTTTTAACAAGCTTCACTTGTTGTGGCTGAAATGTTAATTGCCGAACAGTTATAGAAAACGGAGCAATAACTCCTCAGTGCGCCTATTTTTGGGCATTGGTCGCTTGTCTCACCCATTTATGGCCCAGATGATGAAGTCATAATTAAGTTTTAAGTGCCAAGTCCAAATCGAGGTGCAATGGCAATTTCCCTTCGAATTTGCCACTCAGGAAAACGTAATTTTGTACAATTTTTATGAAGTTTTATGAAGGCGCAAAGCTTAATTTTTTTTAGAATATTTTCCATTTTGCTAATACAAAATAGTTATATAAAAATTTACGAAAACTATAATGTTTTCCTTTTAAAATATGCGTTTGGTAATTATGGTAACTTCAAGATTGTTATTTCATTTCACAGCAAATTAAAAAATTCCCAACATGGTAAATATTAAAAAATCAATTAAAATCTACCAATCGACACTTTCGAACACATGCTTGACCCATTTAGCTAATTTCCCTCACACCTCTCTCAACGACATCGAATTAATTGAGAAATTTATGAGACGACGGCTATCAAACAAATTTGCAAATCCAAATATGCAAATATTGTCGGCGCTTCAAAACGAAAGTCGAGCAGAAAGCCCAGGCCAAGTCGAGCAAGCCAAGTGGAATTTATTGCAAACCGAATCGGACCGAAACGGAGCGGACTGAAGAAAACGACCGCTTGCTGAGCATTTGTCATGTGGCCGGGCTTTTTCGGTTTGGTTTCGGTTCTCGCTTAATATTTCATAAGCCTGTTTTCGTTTTGTCCTTTGCATGGGTCTCTGCTGCTGTTGCCGCTGAAATTCCTCTGCAATTTCAGTTTTTGTTCAAATACCATGCTGAAAGATTTATCGTCTTGTTGGGAGCTGCATTCTTTGTTCTCCGATTTTTGCCCCTCTTTTTTTGTGCCTTAATGAATTGCTTTTTAATTTGATTTGACTAATAAAATACCCCCTTGTTGCATCCATTGCAGGTTCACAGTTCCGGCAACTTTGAGTTGCGACTGAAGTACTTCAGCAACGATCACGGGCGGGACCATGAGGGCCGCTGCTGCAGTGGGGAGTCGGACTCGGCGACGGGAAAGTGCCTCGGCAGCTGCAAGACGCGGTTTCGCGTCTGCCTGAAGCACTACCAGGCCACCATTGACACCACCTCCCAGTGCACCTACGGGGACGTGGTCACGCCCATTCTGGGCGAAAACTCGGTCAACCTGACCGACGCCCAGCGCTTCCAGAACAAGGGATTCACGAACCCCATCCAGTTCCCCTTCCAGTTCTCATGGCCGGTAAGTAAACAACTCGAATATGTCGAATAATGCGGGAAATAACGGGTGTACTAAGTTATCACAACTTATTATATTTTCTATATAAAAAAGCATAAATTTGTTTAAAAAAAGTAAAGATTTATTGTTATTACATCCATAAAATTAAGGGCTCAAAACACTCTGCCGAACGCTTTTTGCTGTCACTGTGCCTGTAAATGGCCTGTGCGGATGGCTTTTATATTTAGATTTGCTGTGCGACGACGCCAGTCACTCATTCAGTCAGTCAATAAAAATTTCCAAGTTGTCTTCGTTGCGTTGCATAGTTTTTCGCCTGAAAACTTATTCGTGCGGCATCTTTGCTAATTTGTTTGGGCTTTTTATAGCCCCTGATCGCTCCCGCGGGAGAAGTCCCCTGCTGCCGCGTTTATTTCCGCCGAGCGTCCTTGTCGAGGGTTGTTGGCTGTGGCGCACACGCCGCACCAAACATCTGTCGACTATTAAAAATGCGCTGAAAACGCGTGCGCGAACCGCACCACGGCGCACCACCACCATATCACCGTCACCACCATATTCAGCACCACCACCAGTGATCCGATACGATACTATACTATACGAACTGGCGAGCGACAATTTCCAGATCGCTGGAACACAAGGTTACAACCCACCCCTGTCTCCCGAACTTGCCGTTACTTTTTGCCCTACACTTTCCCGGCTTGACTTCCCGTGAGATCTACACATAAACAATCGTGTTTTCCGAAGTCACTATTTGCAACTCAAAATAGTTTGTAAAAATTCCCGCTCATTTTTAAAATTATAAAAAAAATTAAAATATTTAAATAAAAATTGTTCATAACTTAAACTTTATATCCCCTATATGGTGGTGGTTTTAGTTAGGGTTGGTCGACGATCCAAAGAAGTCACCTTTCTGGTGATTTATTTCTTAGGACTTTTACCCCCCTTTTTTGTATCCCTTTTTAAAGCGCACGTGTGCTCAAAAAATTGCTGAAATTTTGAAATACCGCCACAGACGCTCGTCTTTATTCTGTTCAGCTCGACTGGCCAAGAAAAATATGTATATCGCAGTTGTGGTGCGGCTCGGCATGCCGTGCATTTCTTAATTATTATTACGACAAGAGGCTCTACAACAACACTCGCTCTAGATGATGATGGGTCCACCCTAGAAACGAAGAAGTTACTCAAGCTTCAAAGTATTTTTATGCAAGCAATAACTGGAGTTTGTAACGTATTTTTGTGTCAGTGCGCCCGCAGCTTAAGGGGTGGTTTTACCTCTCTTATATGTGTATTTCCTATCTCGATCCCTCTTTCCATATAGTATATAGTATTTGCTATTTCTCTTTGCGTAGACACTTTACTTCCTAATTGTTCAGAGCTGTGCGCATGTGCAGCGTCACTATTATTATCATTACACACATGTATCTTTAGTGTGCAAAGTCATGGTCCGAAAAAGGGGAGGAAAGTAAGGAGGAAGGCTATTACCACCGGACCCAGGTAGCAAAAGATGTTTGGCACGTGAAATGTGTAAGCTGCATAAATTTTTAGCGGTTAAACTGCGGGCAGACATAAATAAACAATTAGCCAACTGTGGGCTAGCATAATTAAGTTAAAACGGGCAATGTCGAAAAGCACGCGCCAAATTGTTGATCTTAGGGCTAATTTAAATACGAGTATGCATTCTTTAAAACGTTGGCTTGAAGCGTGGTATTTTTAGTTTTTCTAGAAAATGCTAGTATTTATTTTGGTAAATAACTTTAATTAACATTTCCTCTTGAGCTAATTTTATTTTTAGTGGGACACGAATTTCATGCCTTTGTGTTGCTTTCTAAAATTAGTTTTCTATTTAGGCTTCTAACACATTTTAGACTTTATTTTGGTCTGTTTCTGCGCACTTTCAACTCCAAAATATTTCTAGGTCAAACTATAAACTTAATTATAGTATGACTCTGTCTGGTGCCGCTACTGCTGCACCAACTAATTTAATGTTGCACTTAATTAAAACAACGAAAGACGAGCCACGCATGCCTGACGACACGCCAGAAGATATAGCAACTGATGTTGCATTGGGAGGGGGGTTGTCAGCCCTGCCCTGCCACTCCCCTTTTCCGCCCGCCCCCAGCGACTAAAAATAGTGAAGCGATGGCAGGCAGCATTCATGCTCCTCTTGTTCGTATTGAACTTTGCTACTTTTGTCCCAAGTCAGACGGTCTTGTCTTGTCTTGTGTCTTGCGTCTTGTGTCTTCTGGCTGTGTCTTCTGAGAGTCAGTCCCCCTGTGGCTGTTGCTACGTGTCTGGCTACCACTCCTACTCCCGGGTTTTCGAGCCCTGCCGCAGTGCACTTCACCCTATCCAGATCCCTATGCTATATGCTATATGCTGGATATTGACGTTGATATACAGCACCGACGCACGCGATATTCACTAAGCGGCCGCTGATGCATGTTGCCTCATTTATTTTTGGATTCTGGCATACGCCAGTGCGCACGAGTGTCTATAGGTACTCGCAATTTATATACTTTACTTGCAATCTAAGGGAAGGCTTTTAAGGTGAAAGATTAGAATTTCCTTTTGGGCGAACATTAGGCATTAGTTCGATTGGTTAGGATAGGCATACAAGAATATTCGTTCCCGTTGACTTATATGATATCTACCCGTAAGATATAGCAATCTAAACGTATTATTAAATTGAAATATTACACATATTCCCTTCGCACCAACTCAAAATCCCCGACAAAAGCCACATAAATTGGCCTTATAAAAATTTCCCACAATGGGAAATTTTATGCAGACGACCAGCAATCACGTAGCCACTGTTGAAAACTTTATTTCTCTGCACAATAAAACCAATAAACCATCGCAGCGCTTCATTTCATTTTAACCATTCGTTTGTTATTACCTTTCCTGCTCATTTCCCATTGTGTGCCGCTGGTAAAGCCGATCATCTATGTCTGATTTGCTTCCTGTCGTGCCCATATAAATTTTACGTTTATTCGCAGCGACAAATAGAAGAGATCCGCGAAAAGTGCAATTTCAATGTCTGACACACAGCAAATGGCAATGCAATCGTTATGCAATCAATCGGCAACTGTGCCTTATCAACCAAATTAATTCTACATCTCCGGTTGGCAGGCAGGCCCACGCAAAATCGAAAGTTGGTCGAAAAATTAGTCATTTACATGCCATGCAACGCGAATCGAATCGAAGCTCGGAGCTCTACGCAATCCAAAAACTGTGAGCCGTGTGCTACGCCCATGGAAAACCGCTGCAAACACCTCTGCAAAAGTTTCCATCGGCTGGTTTTCGCCTTGCCTCGGATTCAGATTCGGAATCGGATTTTGTGTCATCTCTGCCGGTTTTTCAAGCAGCGCTGCATTCGAAATCAAGTGTGAATTGAGGGCGCTGCCTGCCGGTTGCATTCGAAGTTGCATTTTGCCGATTTGCATTTGAAATGCATTCGCATTGCATTAGATTTTGATGGTCTGGGGGGCTTTTGGGGATTTTGTGTGGGCGGCCAACTTGTTTAGCCGCCTGTCATAATCTCTTTATAATGAGTGCCCACTGTGGGGGCGGCGGAGCTTCCCATTAGCTCGGAATTAGTTATAGCCGATTTGGTTTGATAAGTGCATTAGTGCCTGTCATTTCCCGTTTAGATGTGAACTTTCTTTAACCATTTCCTTTTCTTCTCCGATTTACAGGGCACCTTCTCGCTGATCGTCGAGGCCTTGCACGATACGAACAACAGCGGCAATACGCGCACCAACAGTAAGTAAAAGATATATGTATTTTTATTAAAAATACCTTTCAGGCCGTGAAATTACTTCCTTGAAACATTGCCAAAAAGTTATGATGAGCTCATCCTGCTTCCTGTGATCGAAAGCTGTCAAAAAAGCGGCGAGCGATCGCAGCAACCCGCAACTTGATACCTTGCCAGGCTCTAGCTTTTACTCTTCGCTCAGTGTAAGATTTCCGGGGTATTGAGTGGTTTTAAATAACCAAACAGCACACACGGGGGATAATCGAGGGCCAGACTTTGTCGCCTTTTGTTGTCTGCCTGTTGGAACGGAAGTGTGCTCGAAGTTGAGGTTTGCCCATCCCTCATTTGCTTAAAATGCAATTAAGCCCGAGCTCACGAACTAAACGCTAGTCCAAGGCGATTCCGATTGTCTCGATCGGGATTCGAGATCGCAGAGATCGTGTGTAATCCATCTTGGAAACAATGCTACATGGATCTGTGTGTAGTAACTGATTGTCTTCCAGCGATAAGGACCACACAAGGATCTAGACAGAGCAGTCCTTGACAAAGCAGAACGATTTTTCTTTCTTCAACCAAAGAATTCCTCAACTCGGATTTTTAAAAACACTTTTTTGTGGCTGATTTTCCCACACATTTTGATGAAAGAGCAAAGAAGGAGAAGCTACCTGCTTGGGGCCTAGCTACCTGCACTTTCTTTTAGCTCGAGATTTATGGAGTTTTCATAGGAATTTCTAGCATGTTGTTCTCTTTGTTTTTCGTCTCGCCTTTTCCTTCAGCTCACCCTTTTCCCTATTCGATTTTTCTATATTTAACTTGGCCTATTCCTTGAAGGAATTTTAATTGTTTTGCTTGGAGCTCCTTAGCCGATTTTCATTCGGCCTCTCCGACTTCCCGCTGTGCCGCATCGGCTACAGGCTAATTTCCGAGGCGGTCCCAGGCTATAATAGATCTTTATCGGTACAAGTATCGCTCTCCACCCCCCTAACTCCCCAACTCCTCAACTGCCCAGCAATTGCAATTTCAATTTCAGCACACCGAGATTTCCTAGTCTCGCCGCCTGTCAAGGATTAATTTCATTATTTAAAAGTATGCAACATAGTTTTTTCCTCCTTTTTCTTTCGCTGCGCTGAATGACGATCTCCCGCATACTTGGACTTGCATAGCAAGTTTACGCCGCAGCATTTTGCCAACGAGTTTAGCTCTTTTTTGTTATATTCATTTAACATAAATTACATAAAGGAGGAGGCGGGGGAGGGGCAACGCACATGGCGACCTTTTCGCCAGGTTTTCGCCCAGAGCCTGAGGCCAGCAAAACGGCCAACAGCCAAAGGAACCGGACCTGCTGGGCAAAAAGAATCTGAATCCCAGTTCGAAGGCGCTGGCACTGTGAGAAATTACATTTTTATTTCGACATTCACATAATGAAATTGTGCATGGAACATGTCTTGAAGATGCAAACAATTAACAACAATTAGGACATCTGGTCAAGCCTTTTTGGTATTTTGCCATGACATCTACGGAATCGATGACAATTTTCGTACTGTGTAGAAGGCATTGCAAGGTGATTCTCTGGCCTCTCGGCTTGATGCGTTCAGAAATCTTTCAACTCATGGCTCTCGAGATTTTCGCCGGACTCTGGCGGCCTCTTCGGTTTCCTCACCTATCCCTACCTACCAATTAATCTCTGCCAATGCCAAAGTTGTTAGTTGCACGTTGTGGCCGCTGCTCTCCTGGTTCGATGTTGTTAAAATGCTTATCTTTTAATTTTAACTCATTGGATCAAGAAGCGGCAGCCCGGCAACAAGAGCCCAACTTCTTTTTTCGACTTGGCTTCCTTCGATCTTTTCTGTCTTTCTGTCTGTCTGCCACAAAACTTGTCGTTGTTGTTTTCGTTTTTGTTGTCGTCGTGTGTCTTGATAAAATGGTATTTTCGAAAAAATTCCTCAAGTCCAAGTCAGCGATACTCGGGGAGGCGGATGCTGCATATAAAATGGGTGGGGAGGAGGGATAAGGGGGATCGGCGGCGGATCAGCGGATCGGGAGTCAGAGTCAAGTTTGGATTTCTTGTTGCAAATTTGTTGCACACAAATTTCACTCATTTGTTGAGCGCAGCAAATGGGTTGACAAAGCGGTTTTCGAAACAGCATATATTTATGTGTCAAATAGGAATTTCATTTCTCCTTACGCTAAATACCTTAAAAATCAATTGTTTTTTTTTGTTTACCTAATTACCTCTCTAGAGAAATTCCCACATAGCTAATTTTTGAAAATCTTTACATTTCCGCGATCGTCAGTCACTTTTCCGAGGCATTGCGAAAGTTGTCACACGCCGCTTTTCCACAGATAATTATGAAAATGCAGCTTTGCGTAAATATTTTCACAAAATTTGCCTGATATATTTTATTGCACGTTTTTCCAAACTGGCCAAACTGGCCAGAAATTGTGCGTCTCTTGCCGGCTTGTCTAATAACCTGTCATGCCACAAATCCTATGGGCTTTATCGCACTAGTGAGCGAGCGTGTAGTGTGTGTCGGTGTTGCAAATGTAAATAAAACCACACAAAGTACAATTCAATTTTTAGTTTTTTGCTTTTGTTTTTGGGAATGTTGTCGGCTGGTGCGATTTTTGCATTGAATGCTTTTCCATGTTGTCGGCCCCGTTCGTCGGCAGGTGAAGCACACACACGAGTTGGCCAAAAAATGCAATTGCCAACAGCTAACAGCTAGCAGCTAGCGGCTCGAGCAACTGGCTAAGAATTCTTGTTGCCGCATTTGAGTTGTGCATATTTTTGGTAATTAATTAGTGAGTTTTTGGAGTTGCCGAATTTTTTATTTAATATTTTTATTGGCCAACCAGTTGGGCTGCTTGTCAATGGACTCGCTCCATATGTGTGCCTGTGTAATATATAGCTTTGACAATATGGTTTGATATATTTGGGCAAATATTTTTGTCGGTTGCTCAATAGTGGGAGATTGGAAAAAAGTAAAATTTGAACTAGTTTTTGCTCATGGTTTCACTTTCACCCACTCTAAATATACTTTTCTCCGGGCTACTTAAATAGGGGTTTCTGTTGTTTTGGCTTGTTGTTCGTCAGATGCTTCTAGCTTTGTACCAAGTATTTACAAGCAGATATGCGCTGGATTTACTAGCAGAAAACTTGACTCTGGCTTTAGGATTAGCTTTGGGTTTAGCTTTAGCTGCCTGCAATTCGAATAGTCATGCACCTGCAATTTACTTTATAGACCATGGCATAATGTGGCTGCACATGTATCTGTATCTGCATCGGTGCCAGTATCTGCATCTGTGTAAATGTGCCTGTAGATACGCGACGCACACAAACGAGTTGCCAGCCATCCCAAAGTCGAGACCGGTCGGCGAACAGCTGAAAAATGCCTCGACGAGCTTGGCTGGCGGTCTGCCTGCTGCCTTCTTTTTCTTTTATTTTTTCTTTACATATTTTTTTCTGTTGTTGCTGTATCTGAGCCATGCCCCGTGTCTGTCTGCCAGTTGGCCTCTCTCATCGCCAAATACCAAGTAGTACTCCGTACCCTAACCAAACTGCATACCTCGGCTTGAGCACTTGACTCTGTGACAAGCAATTGCATTTCGGGGTTTTCAAGTTGCTTCGCTTGGTTTCGTTCGATTTCGATTTTTGGTTTTTGGCTTTTGGTTTTTTCTATTTCCCATTTGCTGCATTCCAAACAGAGGTTTTTTTTGCCCCGAGCGCCATCTCATCGGATCATCTTTAACCCAATTAATCTTCATTAGTCTATCGGCGGGCTCAACTTGTTCTCACACACTTATCGTGGTCCCGATCTCTCTCTACTTGCAGATCTCCTCATCCAGCGGCTCTTGGTGCAGCAGGTACTGGAGGTGTCCTCCGAGTGGAAGACGAACAAGTCGGAGTCGCAGTACACCTCGCTGGAGTACGATTTCCGCGTCACCTGCGATCCCAACTACTACGGATCCGGCTGTGCCAAGTTCTGCCGGCCGCGCGACGATGCATTCGGACACTCCACTTGCTCGGAGACGGGCGAAATTATCTGTTTGACCGGATGGCAGGGCGATTACTGTCACAAACGTAAGTAGAAAATGGTTTTTAAATAACATTCTATGGGTGGGGATTTTTTTAAGAAGGTTATAAAGAAGGAATAACTCTATTAGAAGTTAGGAAAAGTTAAACAAATTAACTATCTAACTAAATGTTTTTTTAATAGTTCCAAAATACTTTTGCATTTGCTGTTACCAATTCGAAATAGTTTTCTTACCTGCCAGATTTATAAGTATACCAGCCATTATAAGCTATTCTCCTTACGATTATTTCATGATTTGTTGAAACATTCACAAAAGCTTAAACCAAAGATACACTTTGTATCTCGGCCTTAGATATCCACACGGATCAATAGCCTCCATTCCCACTCCACGCATTCTTTACGCCGAAAACACTTGGCCCGCTCTGTTTGTTGTTGCTTCTGCCGATCTCCAGATTCAAGTGGCTCAAAACTTACGTTTTTTTTTTTTTTTTCTGCCAGCTCTCATTATTATTGAAAATCACTTGCTTGTCAAATCAAATGAGATGATTGTACACAATGCCCAAAAACAGACGGGGGTAAAAAACGTTTGCTGCTGCTGCTGCCCCAACGAATTAAAGTATAATTATTTTCGAATGCGTACGGGGCGATGAGTTGACAAAATTGAAACTAAAAATTTGAATACAGAAAATGGATATCAAGTGGGGAGAAAAAATCAAAGTCAAACAAATAAATTAAAAATCAATGAAGTTGGGGAAACGAAAAACAAAATGCAAGATGTGGGGAAAAGTCATTTGTCATTGGAAGAACAAATCGTCTAACGAACTGCCGAACTGCCGAGAGCAGAAATTCGGGCAGCCCTTTGTAGTTGGTTGGTAGTCGCTGTTTAGCTACCTTTGCTTTACCAACTTTTTCAACTGTGAATCAGAGCAGACACACCACAACACAACACAACACAACACACCATACCAGACCAGACCGACGATGGTGATGATGATGATGATGTGATGATGACGATGATGAGGAGCAGGGCATACAAAAATCTTCCCACGCCAAGTGCAAGGGCCCGGGTTTTTGGACCAAAAAGGTGTGGTGCCGGTGTATCTGTATCGGTGGTGTATCTTTGTCTGCGTAAGGGGTCCACTCGCACAGATACAGATGATCAAGGCTTGAGTTTGGGTTTGCGTTGGGTTGGTTCGGTTCATCGTCTGCATGCCGAGCATTTCTGAGGACCCGAGAAGAGTCGACCCAAGAACAAACTTCCTTTAGGGCTGTTGTGGCAACGTCTGATTACACCTTAAATGTCGTAGTCTCCTGAAGACGGGCTTCGCTTCGCTTCTGCTGCTCCTTCATCACTGCTCCTCTCCTCTCTCTTCCCTTCCGTTTTTTGTGTTTCTGCGCTGCCTTTTTTTCGGGGCAGATAATTTTTGTGTCCTGCTGCCGGTTTAGCAAGTTGCCAGCGGAAGAGGCAGCTGCTCCTGCTTGCTATATTTTATTTTCAACTTAAATGCGCAGAAATGAGCTTAAATTAAGGCACACACTCGCACACATGTGCGAAAATTATTTTCCAGCAGCAGAAGCAGCAGGAGCAGCAAATAAAAAGCCCAAACGTGCAGGCTGCAAAAACAAAGCAGCCGAGAAACTGAGTAAATTGGCCCAAAAGGTCTTGAAGGTTTTTTTTACATCCCTTTTTGTTTTTCGGCCAAGTGCGTATATGAATGAAGTTAATTTTAAGGAAATAAGCTATTTTGGCCAAAGTTCATGAATGGCAGGCAGCTGGCTGGCCGGCCAGTGGGTGCTAAAAAAGTTACATCTGCGAGATACTTTTTTAAAGCGTTTTGAGAACCCTGGCCAAAAGTGAAAGTAAGCCGGAAGAGGCTATATTATATATATCATTCGATTAGAGCGGATTATCTCTGCCCGAGGGCGTGTGAACTTCTTTTTCACTTTCAGGAAAATCTATTTCCAGCCAGCCTCCATCGTCTGCGGGCGATGGTAATAAAAATCATTGGCAATTGCCAATATTACGCTTTTCTCTATATATATTAAAAGGGGGCTGTGCTCGGCCCTCTCCCCCCCGCTCCCCGTGCAGAACACGTTTTTGTGATTTTCTAGCAATTTTCCTGCTGCCGCCGCCGCCGCCGCTTGCTTCTGAATGAAACTCAGTCGGTTTAAAGAGGAGCATCATCATCAGCAGCGGCTCGACTCCTTCCACGTTCTGGGCTCCTTTTGGCATTGCCTTTTTTAGTTTTGTTCACGACTTTTACCCCTTCTCTAGGCCCTTGTGGCAACTCCCCAACTTCCTGCCTTCTGCTGCTTCTCTCGCCGGCCGAAACATGTTTGCCACATTCTTCGGAGAGATCCCAACTCCAGCCCAGCTTCCAATCGAAGTTTTCGTCGAACCTTTTGAGCTTGGGAATCTGTTTTCTGTTTTGGGCCACGGCCTCCGCCTCAGCTGCTCAGCCTGCTGCGACTGCTGCTGCTTCTTCTCCTGGCCATGGGATTATTTCATTTTGTGTGTTTCCTTTTTGGCCTTAGAAACAAGTTATTCCTGCTTGGCTTAAAACACTCACACACTGCCGATCGCCAATGAGTTTGAGAGCCACTGGCCATGATTCATTTTTTATAGTTTTATTTTTTTTTACCTCAGTTTAAGTCTGTGCTAAAACGTTTTAAACGTTTTTCTATTGTTTAGCGCGCGGCTTTTGTTTTATTTCCCAGAGACATCTGTTTTTTTTTTTGTTTTTTTTTTCATTGCCAGACGCGTGAAAAAGAAAGTTTTTTCGGCACTTCTGCCTCGGTATTGCCTCAATTTGATGGATCTCGATGTCTGTGAGTGGGTTGCAGCTCGTCGAGTGGGTGTCCCCCGGGTTTATGTTTTGGTTTTACGGACAGGTGGGGAGTCCATTTCAAAGCCATTTAAGTTTTTGGGAAAGTGTTTCTCCCCCTCCACCGCCACCCGTATTGTTTACATTTCAATTAATTTATATTTAAATTTTTCCCCCTCTTTTTTATTTGCAGCCAAATGCGCCAAAGGCTGTGAGCATGGACACTGCGAGAAACCCAATCAATGCGTGTAAGTATTTTATTTGATCGTATTTATTTGATTAGACCATTGTGAGCCAATGCTGGCATATCTGTAACATGTCAGGAAATGGCTCGTTAAATTTTATTTTCTAAATGGCTATTGTTTGATTGAAATATTTACATTTCTGTGACAACAACCTATTAATTTTCCAAATTCCATATTTCAAATTGAGCAATAAGCTGCCAAACTTGGGAGAGTTAGGAAATGTATTTAATCAAGCCCAGCTGTTGCTAACTGCAACTAACGGGGTATTTTGCCTTCAATTTAATGATGGTTCTTGTCCTCCTTGTGTTTGCACGTTTTATTTGTTTGTGTATGTCGTTTGCTTTTTTATGCTTTTGTTTTTTGCCTGCCCACCCAGTAAAAACTTCGAGTAAAAACAGCAACAACTATCATGATGGGGCACACCTTTTCAATGTAATGCTGAATGTTTGACTGCTACCGTGAGCTTTGCGAAAAGGGCAGAAAACACTTTGCTGCTCTTTTATTTTATTTTTATTATTATTTTTTTTTCGTTTTGCTTGTATTTTAATGCACGTTTTTATTCGCTGGTTTGCTCGTTCGGCGACCGCAGAAATTCTTTTGGTTCGGCGCGATGTCATTTGATTTGGCCGGGGTTTTGCATTACAATTTTGAAGCGAAGTAAAAGCCAGGCGACCAAATTGAATTACAAGTACCGAAGTTTTCCCACATTTTTGCCCATCAAGGTGTAAGCGAACACTTTTGTCGACGCTGGCAAATATTTTCAGATATTTGCAGCATCCAATTTCAACAAAAAACAGCTGCACGGGGGAATAAAGTTCAATACCGCTGCTAGACTCAAAAGTTTTTACGTAAATTTTCGATTTCTCAAATCATTTTATTCTAACTATTAATATACAGCTATGCCAATGTTGCCACACTAGCGGCGATCTGCTAAATTGATTTTCAAACGTCGAGAGTAGAGGATGTTGGTCATTATTTATGCATTATGTTGGCCAATAAACATCTCTCACTGGCAGGCGGAAATCAAACATTTTGTGGTCCGTCGATAATTGTGCCAAATAAAAAAGAGCACCGAAATCAACACATCATTGTGTGGAATGGAGTGAAGTAAAGTGATTGGTGGAACTGTTTTGTGAATCGAATTGTTAGCTGGAAACCGCAGATACGCCCGGGTATGCGTGCCACTTAGCCAGGTTGTTTGATGGTGGGAATATTTTAATAATTCTAAGCGCATACAGCACACATTTGCTAGTTGGCAACGCGACTGTTGCTTTTTTGACATTTCTTTGTGTACACACTGGCTGACGCATATCAATTACTACTTGTCTCCCAGTCTGTCTGTTTGTCTGTTACTTGTCTCTCCAACTCCACCTCCCAACCTCCTCCACCCACTCCGCTTCCTCTATCAACAGGTTAGCTGTCTTGGTTTGAATTATTAACTATTGAAATCTTTGTGGGTGAAGGCTTTTTTGTTGCAAGGCATTACAGTTGGCAACTCTTGCATCTGGCAATGCGTGCATTTGCGTGCGTGCGTGCTTTACTTGTTGCAGAGGAAACACTTTTTTCTTTTTTGGCTTGAAATCAATTTATGATCGTGAGAAATGCAAAAATTTTGTGACTCCCTCAGCTCTCTCTTTCTCCTCTTCATTTTCAAGTGTGCGGATATGACTTCTTGCAGAGACATTCGTTTTATTTCAATTGCGAACGAGACTTTTTCAAGTTGACAAGCCATCTTCCTTTCCCTGTGTCTCTTCATCTGCCTTGCTCTTTTCTTGCCCATCTTTTGCCTCTTTTTCGACTGCAATCAAGCGTGGCATGCAAACAAGTGTACGTGGGGGAGGGAGCGGGATGCAGAGATGCGTGGAACAGGTGATGGAGCACCAGCCCTCCCTCCTGCTCGCTCGCATTTAAAAGTCAAAAGTAAACCAGCGCTCGCGGCGCTTCAATAAACAGAGTCAAAGATCTTCAAGTGTATTTGTGGATTTCTTTGAGACCTCTGAAAAAGAAATGAAAGAGCAATACACAAAGATTTCGAATGTGTTTTGTTCAAGAATAACTTCGCTAGGAAGATGTAGTGCCTAATAAAAGGTAGTTAGTTATAGTAACTTATACACAAGCATGGTCACACTAGCGATTAAACCGTTATTTCATACATCAATCAACACACAGTCACACTAACCCATAACTTTTACCTTTCTCTCTCTTTTTACAGTTGCCAGCTGGGTTGGAAGGGAGCTTTGTGCAACGAGTGCGTTCTGGAACCGAACTGCATCCATGGCACCTGCAATAAGCCCTGGACCTGCATCTGCAATGAAGGGTGGGGTGGCTTGTACTGCAACCAGGATTTGAACTACTGCACCAACCACCGACCGTGCAAGAACGGCGGAACCTGTTTCAACACCGGCGAAGGATTGTACACCTGCAAATGCGCTCCCGGATTCAGTGGCGATGATTGCGAGACTGAGATTTACTCCTGCGATGCTGACGTGAATCCCTGCCAGAATGGTGGAACCTGCATCGATGAGCCACCCACGAAAACGGGCTACAAGTGTCGTTGTCCCAACGGCTGGAGCGGAAAGATGTGCGAGGAGAAAGTTCTCACCTGTTCGGATAAACCTTGCCATCAGGGCATCTGCCGCAACGTTCGTCCCGGCTTGGGTAGCAAAAGTCAGGGCTTTCAGTGCGAATGTCCCATCGGCTACAGCGGACCCACCTGCGAACTCCAGCTGGACAACTGCAGTCCGAATCCTTGCATAAACGGAGGTAGCTGTCAACCCAACGGAAAGTGTATGTGCCCCGCGGGATTTTCCGGCTCCAAGTGCGAGACCAACATTGACGACTGTCTGGGTCACCAGTGCGAAAATGGAGGCACCTGCATCGATCAGATCAACCAATATCGCTGCCAATGTGTGCCCGGATTCCATGGCACCCACTGCAGTAGCAAAGTGGATTTATGCCTCATCAGACCGTGTGCCAATGGAGGAACCTGCTTGAACCTGAACAACGATTACCAGTGCACTTGTCGTGCGGGCTTCACCGGCAAGGATTGCTCCGTGGACATTGATGAGTGCAGCAGTGGACCCTGTCATAATGGAGGAACCTGCATGAACCGTGTCAACTCCTTCGAGTGTGTGTGCGCCAATGGTTTCAGGGGCAAACAGTGCGATGAGGAGTCTTACGACTCGGTGTCCTTTGATGCCCACCAGTACGGAGCCACCACGCAAGCCAGAGCCGATGGGTTGACCAATGCCCAGGTGGTGCTGATTGCCGTTTTCTCAGTGGCCATGCCCTTGGTGGCGGTGATAGCGGCCTGTGTGGTGTTCTGCATGAAGCGGAAGCGTAAGCGTGCCCAAGAGAAGGACGATGCGGAGGCCAGGAAACAAAACGAGCAGAATGCGGTCGCCACAATGCATCACAATGGCAGCGCAGTGGGCGTGGCATTGGCCTCGGCCTCTCTGGGCGGCAAAACCGGCAGCAACAGCGGACTGACCTTCGACGGCGGCAACCCGAACATAATCAAGAACACCTGGGACAAGTCGGTCAACAACATTTGTGCCTCGGCTGCAGCGGCAGCGGCGGCGGCGGCAGCGGCGGACGAGTGTCTAATGTACGGCGGATATGTGGCCTCGGTGGCCGATAACAACAATGCCAACTCAGACTTTTGTGTGGCCCCGCTGCAAAGGGCTAAGTCGCAGAAGCAACTCAACACCGATCCCACGCTCATGCACCGCAGTTCACCGGCAGGCAGCTCCTCCAAGGGAGCGACAGGAGGAGGCCCGGGAGCGGCGGAGGGCAAGCGGATCTCCGTTCTCGGCGAGGGATCCTACTGCAGCCAGCGTTGGCCCTCGTTGGCGGCGGCGGGCGTGGCGGGAGCCTGCTCATCCCAGCTGATGGCCGCCGCTTCGGCAGCGGGTAGCGGTGCGGGGACGGCGCAACAGCAGCGATCCGTGGTCTGCGGCACTCCGCACATGTAACTCCAAAAATCCGGACGGGTTCCAGGGTAATCCAGAGATATCCGAATGGAGCTAACAGCACACACACAAAGAAAAGACTGGGTTGGGTTCGATATGTGAGAGAGACGCCAAAATGTTGTTGTTGATTGAAGCAGTTTAGTCGTCAGGAAAAAATGAAAAATCTGTAACAGGCATAACTCGTAAACTCCCTTAAAAATTTGTTAAGTAAGTAGCAAAACTGCGACCCAGCAGTTTCGATCGTTTCAGATATCACTGTTTCCAGCTGGAACACTTTTATAGATTTTATAAAATGCAATCTTAGGAATTATTAATTTGGAGACCGTAAACTTTAAATATAAATTTTTAAATATTGAACTAACTAAATATTCGATCGACACTGCAAACGGGTAACAGTTTTTGCACCCTTGATTATTCCAATGGACTGACCTAAGCATAAAGTTGTACACCATAAAGACAACCTTTCAAAATTAAAAACTTTTTGTTTTTGACACCCCAATATCCCCTAAGAAGAAAAATCACTTGACCAATTGCTTGCTAGAATTTAGACCAAGACCAAGAACCACTGGACGACAGAGTCAAAAAGACGACTCTGCACAAGTTTTGACGTTTTGCATGTTACTGAAAAATCTGCTTCAATTTAATCTATTTTTCACTTAGTTCGGAATAAATTGTAAATATTAATGGTAGTAGCCGTAGCCTACGCGTAAATTTAATCTAATGCTAAAACGATAAAAAAAAAACCTCCTCATTGACGCCGCCCGAGACGGGGCTGCTTTTTTATGCAAGGCAGTCGGTCGGATCGGGCGATTTGTATATAGTACTCATAGGTCACATCGATATACGACATGGATAAGAGAAAAAGATGAAAAGCCACACAAAAAAACTACATAAATTGACACTATCTCGACTATTTAGTTTCTAACTATGTATATGTAAATGAAGCGAACGAAGAGAAAACTAAACTTAACTCAACTTTAGCTTAATGTTAATTTAAAGACCCCACACAAACAAACATGCGAAGACAAGCAAAACATTTAGTGATTCTATTTTAAGTACTTCTAATTTACCCTACCAACCAATTATTTTTTTTCGATTTTTAAACTTATTATTTTAATCTTTATTTTTTAATTTTGTCCATCTTCAAAACCTATTATATTTTTTTGGCCTATTCCGATTTGGAGCATTTATCAGCGAATGAAGTCAATAATATTTGTAGTTAGCACCTAACTGTAAACGAAATGTATTGAATTTATAAATTGTAAGATGAAAAGCAAACAGATTTCATAAAAACTCAAAAACTGAATTGGAACAAAAAAAATAGAAACCAAAAGCTAAGCAAAACGTGAATGAAATATACAAACAAAATATACAAACACAAAAAAAATGAAAATTCGTGTTTTTTCAGTCTCCAAATAGTCTTATTATTATTATTATTTTTTGTTATAAATGCAAAAAAGGTTTAAACAATTTAATTTTGATCTCAAAACCGAAGACAACCAGACAATGTGCAGCACGAAAGACGCAAAAACTGTTTGCGAAATTCCAAAATGTCAAAATTAAATCAAGAAAACTACAGTTAAATTGCAAATGGTTCCTCGTTAGTGTAAAGAAATGAAAACTAGTTGTAAAAGTGCTAAAAACAAACTGTGCAGCAACTTATCTGTTAAATCCTACACAGTATATATATTTTTATATGTTTGCTACTGCATCTCTCTCATCAATTTTTGTACATAAAGTTCTCCGATCCTGTAAACTGCTCTCATACGGGATATACGCTTTTACAGCCTATAGCCACAAACATATATTTTTTATAAATATCTAACTTTTAAATAGTCGTTTTTAGTAATTTATATTTTTATTGCAAATGAAAAACCGAAAAAGGAAATAAAAAAATTAGAAAAAAATACCCGAGAGAAAATTGTAAAAAGTTGATAAGACCCTAAAAAACCACATATTTATACCAGAAAAAAAAAACGAAAATGAAAAACCCATTAAAATAGTAGTTACTTGCATACAATTGTAATTTAGTGTTGTACTTACGATTTAGTCTAAACAATTTTATGAAATTTTTTAGTAATTAAAAAAATGAATTAAAAAACGAAGCAAACAAAAAAGCCACAAAAAAACGAACAAACAAAAAATGCAAAAGAAAAAATATGAAAAAAACAATAAAAAATTTTTATGAATGAATTATAAACACAAATGTTTTGTCAATTAAAAAATGTGGGGAAGGAATTGCAGTGAATGCTGTGTCCATAAGGGGGGAAATCCAATATTTTTTCAATTTTACTTATAATCGGGAATTACACATTTGATAGTTTTGCCGTTGTGCTTCTTGTTATTTTCACTATAAAGAAAAATGTCGCCAGGCCTGTTTCAATTGCTTTTTTCACTTTAAAAGTAGATTGTATTTATTTTTCTAACATCAAATCAAGGAGAGAGTGTCATTAGCTTTGCGTACGATTTGAGGAGTGTGCCTGGCTGTATATAAAGGAATTTTTGTTGGCGTCAAAATGCAATTTTAATTGCGATTTCTTACTGCAAAAGTGCCACAAAATAGACAAACAATCACCCAAGAAAGAAAGCCAAGTATTTATGGCGGCTGAAGATCGAAACAACAAAATGAAGCGGAATATGTAAAGCCTGAAAACATTAAAGTTAATGTTTCAGTTTTCTCTGCAGTCTTTACCCGATTTTTGTTTTTGCTGGTGGCTTTTTACGCCGGAATACAGTGGAACACATGTGTTGAATATCGATCAGTTTTATTATTATTTTCTTTATTTTTTCTTATGAACTGATTTTTTTGAGTTATTTATTTTTTATCCCCACATGGCGAAATAGACATCATTTTTAATGTGGATTTAACTAAAAAATAGTAAATAAATTATTAAGAGCTACTATATTCCCATCAAAATGAATTTAATGGCTTGGTATAAAAGTCTTTAAAATTCGATCAGAATTAAATATGTCTTATTGTACTTGACCTCAAAAGCTGAATTTCTTCGTTGACATCTAAAAACATTTTGTAAATTTACTGCCATTTGTAGCTTTCATTTTATAAGCCTCGACATTGTAACAAGAAAATAATATTCATAAAATACAACCACTGTGCTGCATCTCCTAGAAATTACAACAAATCACACACCATACTCAACGCACCGCAGAGTGGCGAGAAGAGCTACAAAGCATTAACAATAAATTCTCGCATGCCATTGTGAAATTCTCACAATAATCATAAATAATAGTTTATTTCTACTTTTTAAACGGCCTGGCCGAGAGGCTGTTAATGAAGTTGCTGCCCGCCGAGTGCGTATCTGTCTGATTTACAAACCGAGCGGTGGTACTAAAGGAGAAATAAGCGACAAGACGGCGACCAGGTCGACATTCTGCCGCTGATGCTGCCTAATTAGGAATCTTTGCACAGGGAAAAAAGTTAAATTTATAGTAAAAATATTCTGGATGCTGGAAATAAAGAGAATGGTATACAAACAAAGTTTTTAATGTTAAAAATGACTTGATCTTGCCTTAAGAGTCTAATTTGAGAGAACAGGACACGAAGAAGAGAAGATGTGAGAATCAATTTCATAGCTGATAGCACTTAACTGGTGATAAAAAAGTTCTTCACTCGGTATAATCTTGGCTTAATTTAATTATAAAAAAAAATATAAAAAACTCATTGGCTCTTGACCGAATCAGAAAAACATATAAAGAACGATTTAATTTGAATTTAAATTGCAAGGACGATTAAATCAGATAAAAAATATGATCGATTCTAAAAGCAACCCTTCCAAATATAAGGAACATAGTTTATAAAACTTAAAAGTAGTTTTAATCTTGGCTAAAGACTTAAATTGTATGAAAATGGTCAGCTAGATGAAATAATTTCTCGACGTTAGAAGCAGTTTTTCACCTGAGTGTAAACTTTGCATTTAAACTGGCGAGTCATTAAGCCAGCATGAGGGAAAATGAAACCCAAGATGCGCTGCAATGGGAGATGGCTGGCATATCGCTTACCAGACAATTGCGGCAAAGATGCATCGGGCCGATCTCAAGGGGTTAAACCATTAAAATGCACTAAGACAATATTTTGTTAGGTCGTCGCACACACTTGGGGCCCAAACAGACCATCATCAATGATCGTCCACTTTGTTTGTTTATCAAAATGGTTTACTCTAGATTTTGTCATTTCATCTTGGCCCGTGTGGAGATGCCCATAAGTGGTGATCTCCACACGTTCTCCTCCTTTTTTTTGGCACCTAATTGTGTTTACGTTAGCCCCTTGCTCCACACCAAATTAACCCATTGAGGACGCATTTCAATTATGTTTGGATAAACACAAGCAATGGGAACATTCGTTGACAGTAATATTGCCCAAAAAGCCCGTCAAAAAAACATAACAGACAAAATGAAGTGTCCCAGCCCAGACTCATTCCACAATTATGCTTTTGTCTGAGCGCGTTGGAAATTGTTTGGCTCAATTCTCATAAAACGAACTAAAACCAAAGTAAAAAAAAAAGATCAACAACTCAGTGTTCTTGTTCTCATTCTTGTTGTCTTGTCTCCGTCTCTGTCACTCCGGTTTGATAATGTTCTTTTTTTTAGATTTGTATTTTTGTCTGTTTCTGTGTTTTTTTTTCGAATCCATCGTGCATTCATTGTCTTGCACTAATCGCCATAAAAGATCTCGCTTTTCATCTCTTCTCGTGACGCTGCGTTGTTGATCTTGAAAATCTGCTGTAAAAAAGAAGCCAAAGCAACAGCACACAAATCTCCGCTCGGATTCGAAATCCAAAATAGTAAGCCGAGGCTGCTTAAAGATTTGAACGCTCTTGGCCGTCTCATGATCGGAAATTGTAGCTATGTACTTGTTTGAAAAAGGTTTTTAATCAGGGATATATACATTTTGCATTGCGAGAAAATACTAGATGAAAAGCTGGAAGATTTTATTCCAAATGGAAAGTAAAAAGTTATCGAAACTCCTTAATTGCACTTTAAAAATGTTGATATTCCAAAAATTAATCTCGATATTTTTGGCCATTTTCATGTTTGTCATATACATTTTAAAAAAATTATTACTATTATAAAATTCGTCCAAAAACCAAAATCAGATAAGACATCAAAATGGCCATAATTAAATAATTTGAATCCCCCCTCGAAATCTTGCAGTGCATCTACTCATATTTCAATATCTTCTCCAGGCAGATTCCCAGCCCCTCGCATAAGTGATCCCCAATATAATGAGCTTCATTCATCCATTCATTCATGCAGCGAGACTGAGTGAGAACTAGAGAAACGAAACTCCTTTTCTCGGGACGGCCGAAAAAATAAATAATAAAAGAGAGGGTAAGACGAAGCCACCGGAAAAAAAGGAGAAAAAAGGTCATCTTATCATAAATAAACTGACATAAAATCAAGAATCAAATTCAAAAGCGAAGACAAGAAATCCGTGGCAACCAAAAGTACATTGTAGGGAATTACACAATAAATGAAATGCAGGCCGGAGACCAGAGCTCCGAGTCTTCGGAAATCGGAGGAAGGGGACGGACCCAACAATGATTCACTGTGGAATTTTATGAGCTGAGAACATTTTGAGAAGAGTTGGGCTGAGCAGCTAAAGAAGCTAAGTATATAAGCTTTATCTATTTTGTGGACTATGCAAATGAAATCGATAAAGTTTTTGAGTAAACGCTGCCAGATGCAACCGATCGATAGAGGCTGCTCAGCTGCGGCTAATAGAGTGTGAAGCCGCTGAGCGGGAATAGGGGAGCTTAATCTGGCCGTAGATCAAAGTCCCCGTTCAGGTAGCGGCCGAAGATTCTCGGCCAATAAATTTCCACTAAACGGACAGCGGACAAAACGTTCGACTTAATTTCCAACTGTTTATAATTTATTTTCACCAAAAACCAAGGCAATCCCAAAAGAACAAGCCAGATAAGAAGGAATCTCCGGCCGCTGCTGCGCTTGCTTGTCGCTGCATAATTTGTCGACTTGTAGATACATTTGTAACTCTGTATCTGCTGCTCGAGTTCGTTTGAATTTCAGCTTTTGGTAGCGCCAGCTCCTCGGCCACATCGTGTGTGTCTCCGCTTCTCTTTTTCGGTTTTACTTTTTATTAATGATGTGGGAACTTCTGTTCGGCGCTGAGAGTTGAACGTCGATTTCTGGGTCTGCATTAAATTTCATTAATTATGAAAAATCATTTCATTAATATCGGTTTCGTTGTTTCCCTTTTGCCCATGTGAACGGCTTTCATTAATTGCCTTTCCTTCGGTAATTATCGTCTCATTGGAATCAATTAAAGTGGAAATGTTAAAAAACGAAACCATCAAGCTGAGTTGAAAGCCACACCAAATCTATTGACATTTACAATTAGACTCGACACACTCTTCTCCATCATAATTAACATCTTGTTGAGATTCAGATAGCGATAATACTCGCGCTGATGACGATAAATAAGCAGCGATGCAATCTGACATCTTTAGAGTGCAAATAATTAGGCAAAGCTTAGATCTCCGGCTCAACAAAGTTCTCACCATTTAATTAGTATGCATTTCCATTATTTATCTGTTGGCCAAGACATTCTTGGCTTGTTTTTCTTTATTCCCCAGCTCATTTGGCTTTTGTAAC
The DNA here is from genome assembly GCA_018153365.1 of Drosophila fuyamai. Classification (NCBI taxonomy): domain Eukaryota; kingdom Metazoa; phylum Arthropoda; class Insecta; order Diptera; family Drosophilidae; genus Drosophila; species Drosophila fuyamai. The sequence goes on along the minus strand of JAECXW010000116.1, from coordinate 3,176,897 downwards.
TGTTCGGCGCGTTCTCAGCCATGTTTTTGTAGGTTTTACGAGCGCTTTTTACAACTGAAAGAGCCGAGTCGACTCGGCACTTCCACAAACTATTGTAATACATCAATATGATTATGAGGCCTGCAGCCGCAGACGAGGTGCCTTCACATCTTTTATACATTTGTGGCATGTGTTGATTTATTTGGATTTCGTTTCTGTTCTCCCTTTTGCCTTTCTGTTTGTCGAAGGCAAACAAACCGAAAACCGTTCTGTTTGTGTGATCAGTGATCATTGTGGCCAAGTGCCAGAGATCGATGCTTAATTTCTGAGTTCCTCCAAAAAGTGTTAACTTGTGTCTCGGTCTCTTCACTTTAACCATAACTCATCAATATTTGATTTCTGATGTTGCCTTCCGACTGTCGCTATTTTATTTGCTTAAGCCAACAGTTGGCATCGTTTTTGACGAAGGTTTTGTGGGTCAAAGGTAAGAGATGATTTAAGTAGTTTTACAAAAATCTGATTCTTATACCCTTGAACAGGGTATTCAAATTTCGGTCGTTTTCGACTTTATAAGGATTATATCTTTAGCTGATTACATCTAGACATGTCAGTCCGTTTTTACATAAACTAGTCTCTAAGTTTAGGAGCTACATGGATAACATTTTGCCAAGCGTCTTGTTTCTATATGTAAATGTATAGTTTATTTTGCGATTTCAGAATTATTTCTTTTTCTTTTTGCTAAACATTTTTCTGAAATTTCTTTTGGTAAAATTTAACCTTGTCATACGGTAAGTTTTTGTGCTACCAACATTATTAAGAATGGGATTTTATTCACAGAACTAGGACACGTTGAATACTTTCATAGACTCATTATTCCTACTTACCAAAATACACGAAACCCAAAATCTAACGAAGTGAACTGAGCATAGGTAAGTGGATTCCCCATTCTCGGTTCCCATTCAATTTAGAACTAGACGGCACTTTCCATCGCTCTAATTGCCTTTCCCACACCCATTTTTCGTTTCCTATTACCAAGCCACCATGCCACATTTTCACATTCACAAAGGAAACCGAGCACAAAAAAATTTGAGCTCCAATTGACAAAATCACGATTCATCGAACAACAATCGAGCGACGACAACTTAACTTTACACACATTCGCAGCTCGGAGCCCAAGACTCCTCCTGCAATCCGCCAAATCCCAAAGAAATTCGCGGAAAAGGAAGGATCCGGAGTGGGCGGGGGAGAAATGTTTGGCAATTTGAAGTTGGCGGCAACTTTTAGGCCTTTGGGGCGTCTGCGTTGGCTGATGGAAGGAAGCTGGCCCGGCTACCTAGGAGTTGCATTGTCAGCTAAGCGATCTGCAATGGGACTACACTCGGAATATCTTTAGGTGAATTTCATTACTTCATTGGTTAAGAAAAAGTACTTTTATATTGACAACTTAATTTACAAGTTATATTACTGAGCTCGTTTTATGTAAGCGTGATACACACCATTTTTATTCCGGTTTAAGTCTATCAGTTCGCTAAAACGCAACTAGTATATGTAAAGGTCATATAACTTGTAACTTGTAAAAATTGTAAAAATTGTATTCAATCTAGAAAGCTTATATTAGAAGTGATCAAAAGCGGTGCTACCATTCTTATTTTTTTACCTAAGCAAACATTCTTTTTAAATTTAATAATATTAAACAAAACTATATAACTGAAAATTTGTTATTGACTTTTACCAATAACGATTTTATGATACAAAAGCCTATAATTTTCAAATTAATTAGAATTTTGTTATTATTGTAGTGTTATAAATAATTTAATACCTTTGCCAGTAGTGGGAAATTGTTTACAACTGTTTTTCTGAGTGCATTTATACTCCTCCCTTCTAAACACTCGCTCTCTCCTGGCTTTTCCCCATTTATCTGACAACTTTGAATGCGGACAAAAGAACCCGAAAGAGCCACAATTACGGTACTCGGCGTCATTTGGTGTTGTTGCCGTTTTGTTCTGTGTTTTGTTGGCTGGCTTTTTGCAAAACTGTCCAAACATTGTCGGAAATTTGTTAACTTTAATTTCTATTGCCAGGCGGACAGGCCAGCCTGGCTGAAAACGGTACCAGGGCTTGAAAGTTGCGGGTGTTGGTTGCATTTTCCCATTGTCGACCCGTCGAAATTATGACAATCCTGGCAATGGGTTTTAACGGTTACCCACGGCTGCCAATTCTCGGATTGTCGTAAATTTGTTTCTCAATTTGCTGGTCGGCACCGGCCAAAAGGAGATTATTTCTGCTGTCCCTCAGCGCCATAAAGCTTGATTTATTCCCATCTCATTAACATTTGCCGGATTCTTTACAACTCTCTTATGACAATGATAAGACGAAGAACTTACCATAAACGGAAGCGGGTGCTGGAGTCTGGCATTTAAGTGGCATTTCTGAAATGTTCAAACAAATATTGAAACAGAAACTATTTCGTTTTTGTGGCCGCCAGAACGCAGTGCTTTCTCAGGCCTCTGCATTGGCATCGGCATCGACATCGACATCGTCATCGGAAACTAGTTGTGCGGATCGGATCACACACAAATCAATTTAACGATGCACTAGCCCAGTTCCAGTTTGAGTTCGCGTTCGCGTTCGCGTTCGACTTCTCCGCGATTGGGGTTTCATTCAGTCCGGATCGCAGAGAGCGGGAAAATGGGGACTCGAGCCGAGTTGACGACTTGTCGTCGGCATTGCAGCGACGACTTGGACTTCCTGTTGTCGCGTCATTATTGTCCATCATCATTTCCATTCGTAATGAGGCTAAGGCTACTAAAACGAAGTTGATCTTTAGTTCATTTAGATGCCGCCGCAGCAGACTCAAAGCGAAAAAAACCTGTGGCGGGGGATGCTCCAGCCACCATGTAGTACTGCTCGTTTCACGACTGCTCCGATCAGCTGTGGATCACTTAACCGCTTGTGACAATTCCCCGTGCTGCGAGTACGTATCTATCTGGGAGCCCCATCCCAGTCCCCTGAAAACCGGCCTTAATGTATGCGACCCTCTGGCCAGATCGGGATCCACTGCCAGCGGGCTGGGCCATGTGTACAACATTTACTATGTTCGCTGACATTCTTCGCGTAATTCTTCAATTTCAATTGCATACTCCGCTAGTTCCATCAGCTTTGCCTCGAAGCTTTAGCTGCGTTTTTGGCTCACATGGCCGCTAAAAATAGCTACAATTTTAATTCGATTTATTGTCATTTATTAAAAAGTAATATATTTACAAAATTTAAAAATGTTAAAAATGTATAAAAATGTTTTACCAAAGATGTTAACATTATATATACACAAAATCCTTGACAAAACAATAAAAAAAAAAAAAATTTGGTAATAAATCGAAACTACAAGAAAAATTTTAGCTAATACTTTTCAAAGTCAAATTTTTTTATATTCATAATAAGCATTCTTTAAGATATATTAGGAATTGATTATTCAAACTAAGACACAATAACACCATATGTGAAATATTAGTGTTAATAATTTTCGTTGTGGTATTGCCTTGCGTTAATGTTTAGTCTAATTTATACTAACTATTCATCCTGTGTTCTGTAAGACTATTTTCCAATAGTTTTTCCTCAGTATTCCCTTAGTGGACCTAGCCAAGTACTCATCTCCAAGTGGCTTCTGCCGTCGTTTGTCTTTTGTTCGTTTCGTTTAGTTTTCCTTTTTGCGGACACAATTGTCGCGACATTTTTCTAGGTAAACCTCACGAATTGGCGACACGCTTCTTCTTGGCAGCTTGGGCTAACCTGCTGATGCTGCGTGAGATGTGGCCAGACTGGTCCTGGTTCTGGCCCAACTGCGGATCGGGTTTGCCTCGACTCGGCCTCCCATCACATCACATCGCATTGCCGCGCAGAGAGTGAACAGAAGCAGCAGCAGCAGCAGATAAAAGTGTTTATCATGCTTGCAATTATATGCTAAAATTGTAATTGCAAATGTTTGCCTAAGCCGTTGAGGGCTTTTCCATTTAGCGCAGATAGACATTCAGCAGCTTCGCTTTGAAGTGTCTCGTTGTTTAAATGGATTGCTTAAACGGTTCTACCGAAGATATTCCCCTCGCTGAGAACCGGATGCGAGAGAGTAAGAGTTGGTTTTTCTTTCACTCTTCCCAGGCTTAACAAGGAAGTTGCGATGAGTTCCAAGTTGCAAGTCAAGTAGGAAATTGGTATATAATTGATTGAGCATCTTAGTTCTGACACTGAAATTCTTGTTCCCAAAAGTGGAAAACGCATTGGTGACATTTCTTTACTTAATTCAATTTAGTTAATGGGTGATAAACGTCTGTAACTTAAATAAATTATTTGTAAGCTTCAATATCTTAATCCTAAACACGCTGTACTAAATTGCATTAAAATTTAATAGAATTTTGTAATAGCTTAAAATATATTTTTATGGGCTCTTATTTATTAAATAGAAAAGCTAGGGGATGCCCTTAGAAATATTTTCAAATATTAAAAATGTGCGATATTTAGATAAAGCTTAAACGTTTGATTTCTTTCAAAGTAATCAGTAACTTTAATACCTTTGTTTTAAATAAACGGGTAAGGGTAATAGTATTAGTTTTATTTTATGATCGTCCATGCATAACTTGTTAAGTTAGCATTTTGAAAAAGCGCGATTGTTTTCCTTAAAAATGCGTTAAAAACCAAATCAAAAATCAACCATGGGCACGAGGCTTACGCAAAAGTATGCAATGAAAATTTGTATTTCAAGAATCTGTTAAAATAAATAAAATCCTTATAATTTCGTAAATGATAAAATTACTTAAGACTGGTAACAACAAGAATATTTTAATTAACTCTAACTTCTTATATGATTGAGCAGTCCGAGAACATCGTCTAACTGATTAATTCGTATGCCATTCACTCGAAAAATTCCCATTCCATCAGAGTCGTAGATTGTTTTTGACAGAAAGCTAGTTATGTGACGGCTCTTGTAATTTCTCTTTTGTGGCACTTTATGATCCAACTCAATTGCGCCCACCTGAATGCTGGAGCAGCAGTATCATGCATCATGCAAACATTGCGGGGCCATAAATTTCTTACCAACTGACCTCAACACTCCATCAGAGAGCCCGGCACTTAATGCCCACCCAAAAATGGCCATGATGATGACGACTCAGAAGAGCGAGTCCAAGACCACGACGATGCGACGGAACGACGACGACACCACATCAAGTGCCTGGGCGAGCGGCATATAATGGTGCATCCAAAGTGCAGCTAATTTAAGGAAACGCTCACTCAACGCGACACCAAAACGCATGCGCCGCCGAGATTGAAGCGGCAACTCTGGATGCCATCATCACCGTGGACGCTCCCAGCATCTAGCATTCACCATGCAGCATCCAGTTCCCTGATCCCCGATCCCCAACTGTCCAATCCACAACCTTTCTCTTGGCCAAAAGCCTACACCGATATGGAGGCGTTTGCTGCACCGGCGCGTGACGTTCGGTGTCCACTTTTGGATGTCAAGCAAATTACATATATGATTTTTATGTGACAAATGAGCTTAAGATGCTGTCGCTGATGGGGCAGTTCGGTTTGGTTTGGCTCGGTTCGCTTTGGTTTTCGTTTAGTGTTTCGACTGCTCGCAGGTCTTAGACTAGAGATGATAACGTGATGAGTAACAAAGTGTGTTTTGTTTTAATTTTTTTAATGTATTGGATTTTTCGGAAGTGTCCCAGACTAACTATGTTTCTCAGTTCGGATATGAACAAATAATGGTTCTATAAATTTTGCTCTTCATAGCAGGTCTTCTTTTTTAAAACCAATTTATTTGCATTATATTAAATTTTAATATTCTCAAAAAATTTTAGTAAAATATAATTTTAGTATTTTAAAGAATCTTGTTTATATTTTGTTAATGAACAATAGAAGTTACACCTCCTTAAGCGTCTTAAATCACTTATACTCTCGGTAAATCAATGAAATTAAGTCGTGCCAGCTCAATAGTTTTGGGAAACTGACGATTATTTTAGGTGTATGATGTTATAAATTCTGTAGTTTGGTAATGCTATAAATACCAATAAATGCAACTAAGAATAGCAAAAAAAATACAGCTGAAAACCAAGGTTTATAAATAAAAAAATATTTAAAATATTATTATACATTTTTACTCTCAAGAATTCGAAAAATATTTTCTCTAAAACTTAAATTTAAATGTAATAATTTAATCTTGGCCGAAACTTTCTTGCCAATCGAACCCATCTTAGCGCCATCACGCACTCCACTCTAGACGGTTTCTTGCATCCCGGAACTGGCTCTTACCACTTTGTCCGTAGGAGACAGACGGACACAATCACGCACATCGACACAGTGACACATTTCGAAGATGTTTTTGTGTGTTTTCTATTTCGTTTTATGATGGGTCCATCGATTTGCATATTAATGCTGGACATGTTTATATACGCCCGCGCTTCTTGTTTCCGCCTTCTTTGGAGTTGGCCATTGGATCGCTTGGATCGGTTGGATCGGTTGACTGGGCTGGGAGGGAGAAAAGTGAGAGTAAAGGTCTTGAACTGGGGTCGTCAGCTGCAGTTTGATTTATGCCCCGACTAGTTTCACAGCGGATTGTTTACGATGTGTTAACTTTAGGCCAATAGGTGTTTGGCCATTCCAAATTCCCTGTCCAAATTCCATCAAATGGTTTTCACTGCATTAAAATCGCTCGACGGACTGCGTGAGTGTATTTAAAGCATTCCGAAGACAAGACATTGTCATAAGACCCCCGACGAAAACTGTAACGAGTGAGCGCAAAAATGTTGATGCAATCGTTAAGTTTGGCAAATATGGTTAGGAGCTCTGATTTGCGGATTCTTTTTGCGAGTTGTGAGCTGGGTGCTATGCGATGGAGTTGTGTTTTCGAACATGATGCACTGGCTGAACTCCTGCAGCGTTTGTTTCGATTTGGAATGGCCAGAATTTTGTTAAGCTTAATTAGAACAATGTTTTTTGGCCTCACTAAAACGGGGGTCATTGTTGGTTGCTTTTCTTTATCTAACTTTGTGTTCACATTGCTCATTAAACTCTGCACTTTAGAACGAAATTTGACACTTTTTATATAAATAATATTTTTAAAATGTTTTGTACACAAAAAAGCTTACTTTTTATTAGTTTAAAATTTTTTAATGCAGAAATAAATTCTTGGGTTTAAAGATTTAGCGAATTAAGACATTTTTATGGTTTTTTTTGTGAGTGCGCCGCATTTTTTAATTGGCGGCTTACGCATAGTTGACCCCTGTTACTTGGGTCATAAATCGTACAAGATATGGCTTATTTCTGAGCTGCCATCAAACGGAAAATTCTAACATGCCTAACATGTTCAATGTCAGCTCATTACCCGGACCTACACTGGCTCGCTGCTGGCTTTTGGCTCTTAACTCTCGGCTTTCGGCCATAAAAGCGCGTTGACTATATCAACCGGGATGGCAGTTATGCAGAAATTCCATAAGCGACATCAAATTCTCTCATAACCCGCCAGCACCTACTGCTCCTCCACGGCCATATCCATCTCTCCATCTTCATCCCCATCCCCATCCCCATTCCCATTCCCATCCCCATCTCTCCAGCTCCGTCAGCGTCTTCTCCTTAGCGCCTATTAGCTTAGCCAATACTTCAAAGTGCAGAATGTGGCTGCTGCGACTGCCCGGCTGGGCCAACTTGGCTGGACCATAAATCACTTGGACCACGATGCGACTAATTAAAAAATCGACACGCTTAACTGGCAAAAGACAAAATTAACATTTGCCGAGACAACGGGAGAGCGGCTGGGAAGGATCCAATACCATCCATCCAATCCGATCCGGGCCTTCACTCGGCCGACTGATAGGCTTTGTCTCGTCCCCGGCTTGTGTTTGTCTTTCATTTGTTTATAGGATTTACAAGCCCTGGCACTGGCTCTTTGCCATTGCCGGCATCGCCAGTTAAAATTAACGACAATAATGTCAACAAGTTTTTTTTTCTCTTACTCCTTTCTTTAATTTCGTTTAAATACAGTCGAACATCTGTGGCCCGAACATTTATAGACCACATAAAAAGGTAGGCATCTTAAGCCTTTACCCTACAGATCAGATGGCTACTCAAACATTAATTTTGTTTTTTGTTTAAATGTTTTTTTGTTTTTTCGTATCCCCACGATCTGACATGTGCAGTGTGACTGTTGTCCTATAAAAAACATGCAGTGTGCCCGAACTCCATTAAAATTAATGTAAGACTAGGGTTATGTTGTATCTATAACTAAAAACTTAGAACATCTTGGTTTTAAATTGACAAGATATTACATATTTTAACTTAGTCTTTATAAAAGCAATACAATTAGGTGGCTATTTCCAATTCAGCACTAATTCATGTAATGAATTTAAGTGGTCCTACTAACGTATGTTCCAATTAAAGGAGGTCGACTGTATTTCGCTGATGTTAAGAACAGAATTGGCGTGCCAATGATCAATGTTTGCGATCAGCACTTGGCGGCAACCGGAAAAGCGACTCACCAAAGTCAACTGCAATTTAAGCGCCTGAAAGTGAGGCCCTTCTGAGATTTTCTGGCAGTGCACACCCGCAACCTCCCTGATGGCATTAAGTCGATAATGCATAAAAATAAGGAATACGCTTCATTGGACTGTAATTGCTAAACGCAAAGAAAGAGGGACAGCCTCGAGGAGAAGATGACAACAACGACGGTTCTCCCCGGCAAGTGCAAGTGCATCGATGGGGGATCGGAGGAACCCTGGGAGAGAATCAGTGGAACTCCTGGCCAATGGTCTCGACCAGGCAACAACGTTGCGTGTAATTAAAACGCAAACTTGTCCAAGAGAGAGACAAGTTGAGGCGAAAATAGCACTAACAGAAATCATTACAAACTTGAAATCAAGTAATCTTTTAAGTTTCCATGTAAAAACAAATCAAACTGTTTAAACGTTATCAACATTAAATTATTCAAACAAATATTCAAACATTTATTCAAATAATATAAGTATTTTTTTTCGATAATGGAAATAATAGAAACAAAAGTTCTAAATATATAGTTGACATATTAATATAATGTGCTCTATAAAGTTAAAGATAATAAAAAAATGTTTCTGAAACAAAATTAGTCGTTTTCTTTTTTGCGAAAAGCATCTTTATTAGTGGTATGTTTTAAAAAACTCGATGGCAATTATACTTTAATTATCTAAAACCTGTTGCCAAACTTTTTTCTGAGTGAAGCGGGCTTCCATCCCAGTTCTTCCCACCTCAAGTAGGTGAAAGACTAAGCCGGTGGAGAGAAGCACTGGCTGATTTCATGAAAGATTTGTAAACGTTGAACTTTCGAAAAGCGACGCAGAAGTTAACCAGAAGTAAATATCGACGAACGTGGTGCGTTCGTTGGTTTGTCGAGGAGAAAAATTAAGAAAAACTTAAATGAGTCAAGGCGAAAAAACATTCCACACAACTGCGTGAGAAGTTGCGGCTGCCAAGAGCCAGAAGACGACTCGCAGATGGAGAAGGATGGCTGTGGATCCGGGGTTCGAGATGGAGAGCCATCCGTTGCTCGTTGCATTTATTGATCGCCGCTTACCGATTATTGTTTAAACTGTTTTCAATGCGTTTACTTTGTGTAAATATTATTTTTTCAATTTATGAGCCGAGCGTCTGGGCCTGGGAGATTCCCCCAGTCGCTCGCTGGCTTTGCCAGACAAATATCAATTGTAAATCACAGGCCTCGAAATTGGAAATCTCGGAGATACAAACATGAAACGTTCGTCATTATAATGTCTTGTCCTCCTTTCCTGCCGCCTGGCATCCCACTCCTCCGCCTCCTTTTGACTTATTCTGTTTGATATACACCGAAATATTTTAATGTTATTAACCGATTTTCATTTAATGACAATTGCTGCTGAATAATTGGCATTTTGTTGGCCTTAATGAGAGTGGAAAAGGAAAGGAATTATACAATTATTTTTGGCATGGGAGTGGGTGAGGAATTGCGCAAAATAAAGCCATAAATTAGCAGTAAAATTGGTTGGGACTTACAAGTTTTTAACTGATTAACTTGTTAGTTGAATTACAATAGTAACAGTTAAAAGTCTTTAATTTCAAAACACATCCATTTTTGGTTGGATGTGGTTAGATTTTAAGACTTCTATTACATGGTATAATAAATCTTTGAGCTCATAAACTTTTTTTAAACTTTTGTGAGCCTTGCATATAAAGTTGGTTTTGCACAGGCTTCCAACTGTCTGAGAAGATCAATTAAATGTCTATAAACTCCAAGCTCTTACTTTTTTTTTGGTTTTCTCAGCAAGGATTTGCGTCGGTCCGTGTGGTAAATAGCTTTCAAGGGGCTTCACTGATTTCCCATGAACTAAATTACTAGCCAACCACGATCCATTACTTTGTCTATGTTTATCGTCTAGTCACAGCAGGCGATTGATAGCGATCTAATTAAAAACATCGATCTTCACAGGCAGATAAAAATAAACTGGCTTAATTGATCAATTTTATGTTAATATATATTTTTAAGACTTTAAAATAATTTTAACAATGTAATCAAAAAATAATTTAAATATAGAAAAGGAAAAGAACAATATAGAACAATAAACGAAATTAATTTTCCCAATATAGAATTAATAAAATAACAAACTTATATTTAACTCACTTGCTTAGGTTTGCATCTTAATCAAAAACTTAATTTGGAACAAAAATGTTTATATTTTTTCTGATTGTTCTTGAAAGAAAATGATTGATTTTATTCACATCACTTATTAACGTTACACAGCACTCTTCAAAATTAATTAAAATATGCGGTTCGAAGATAAATGCATGGAAACATTTTTAATTGTTCTTATTCTTTATGTACAGCGCGTTAATAAAATGTTTGGTTTAAGATCGTTTTACTAAAATAATTTTCAATAACACATTTTTTTCGGAGAATCTTTACGTAGCTGTCCTAGTTTTGAAGATAACTCAATTAGGCGGCCAAAAATAAAGAAACATTTTATAAATAAGGCAAAGTATAAGTTGCTTGTACAGCAGCTTTACTGCCACCTTGGAAACCCATTTGGAATTAACGAATCGTATTGGTTTGTGGTCCGAACAGGCGCCATCTAACGCCATCGTTTTGGCCGTCTCCAGCCAGGCGCCACATGGTGCAAGTGGTGGCTCCAACTCTGGGTTTGGTGGTGCCACTTTGGGCTTGGGTTCGGGATCGGGTTTGGGATTGAGTTTGAGTTTGAGTTCGGGTTCGGTGGTGCGACTGCTGTTAAAAAGATCAAACGAGGTCCGTGGCCAGAGCACGTGAGTGGTGGGGATCTGGCCGAGGATGATGCGGGTTCCGTTTTTGCGGCGCTCATAGTTAGCGTTATGATGACGTTGGGAACAAGATATATGGCGCAGGCATGCCCATAAAACCACTGATCTAATTAATAGGCTCGCATAGTTTTTTGCACCTGCATTTGGTGCGTGCAAATTTGTTGGGTCTACTTTCGATTCTCCTCTCCCATGGCAACCGCAACAGTTGCCGTTGCCAAACATGATTGCGAGCGGTACGTGTCCGTTCGACTCCTCGTCTATTAATTTGTATGATATAATCGCACTCCGTCGATCGGAGGCGTGTTCGAAATGTGTGTCCCTGTCTCTAGATCGGTTTCTGTCTCTCAGGCTCCGGCCGGGTGATTGATCGAGATCCATATTGAACTCAAGCAGCGCCGTTTTGATTGCCACTAATAAGCGTAATTTTGACTTAAACTGTTGCTAGTTGCGGGACATAAATATTGAGTTAAACGGCCTATATGGGTTTAGTTGAATGGAGGGAGATGCAGCTTCATACGCTGCCCTTTCGGATTTATTTTGAAATGGAGTATTGCAATTAGTTTTTAAATAATGAGAACACAGTTAATAAAAAAATATATAAAATTAGTTTTATTTTTGTATTCCATGCTCTTGTATTAGCAAATTTAAGGGACTTAGTGTAAACTCCAAGTAAACTGTGTCCACATATGAAATAAGGGATAGTTTTTTTTAAAATATTCTGTTTAGTCTCTGTTTGCAACCAATTTTGTTCATGGTAAACACCTAAAATTATTTATTATGAAAAAGAGTATTGTAATTAGTTTTAATGAGATTACAATTGATAAAGATATATAAAATTAGTTTAATATTTGTATTCCATGCTCTTGTATTATAAAATTTAAGGGACCTAATTTAAACTCAAAGTGAACTGTGTCCGCCTATGAAATATTTTTTATATAAAATATTTTTTAAGTGCCTGCTAGGGGGAAAAGAAAAATAGTTTTTTAATATTCTGATTAAACTTTTAGTCTCTGTTCAAAACAAATCACCAAAGAGGGGAATTAATAAATTTCCGCTACCCGGTTGGGTAAAATTAAAAAAATAAGCTTCCTCATGAATGCATACCGCTATTTTTGATGTGTAAGAAGGATAACATTTTGTTAAAATAACAACTTAAATTAGCATTAAAACTGGGACCAAGCCAATGCAAATATAACATTCACATCCGGATTCGGAGCAGTTGCTCCACCGCTCAATCGCTCGGCTGCCACCCACTTGGGAGTCCGCTGCCCATTTGTGGCAGAGGCCCGCTAATTGGATATTCACACTTGGCGACATTTTGGGGCGGCGTAAATGAGAGCCGCCTGTGGAAGTGGTGCGCGTAAAAAGGCGCCACTCCCAAAATAGGCAGCTTGTAAGCGCCAACCAGCGAGGCAGTCCACCACTCGACCACATGGTAAAATGGTAACAAAAGATCACCAGTTGTGGCTTTGTGCGCTGAGGATATGTGGATGTGGTAACAAGAGCGACTCACAGCGCTGCTGGGAAAGATCAAGTGAAAGAGGAGAGATCCCAAAAATAGGCATACCAATGTGTGCGCATGCCCGGAATTTATGGTGACATTTGAGTGATTCGAGCGACGTGCTGCTCCTGCTGCAGAAGCGTTTGGTGTAAAGGCCAATTAAATTGGAGGAAAATTGGAGCAGCACAGTCCCGTCTCGGGCCATGTAATTGCCTTTTCAACTCTGCCGATTATCCCAGATGCTGGCCCGAGTCCGGCGATGGCATTCAATACGTAAGTGGCCCACGAAATTAGCGTAATTTTCTTGGGATCACCGCCGACGCAGACGCGGACAAGTGTCAAAGTGAAAGAGAAGGCGATTGGGGTCAGCGGTCCCTTGTTTTTCGCTGCACAGGTTGACCGGCGAAAGAAATTCCCGAGAAATGCAAAGCAGTCGCACATACTCATACTTTGTACTCGTATTCGTATTCCTGGTCCCGAGTCGATTGCTTGGTCACACACTTTCTGATCTCTGGAGGGCGATAAGGTGGGAGCTCTCTCGCCCTCCTTTCTGGACTCGCAAATCGCTGAAATCAGGGAAGGGTACAAGGGTTCCTAATAATCCCAGTCACTAGCACATCACTAGGAACTTTGTTATTTCTAAAAACAATGTTTTAAGATAGTGCTATAAACATCATGTTATATATTCAAAGGTCCAAACTTTTTCTCTTAGATTCTTATTTTAATCCCAACATTTTTACTTACAAAACTTATATTTCTTACACTGAATTGCAGCCCTTAAGTAGTTTTGCAAATTATTTTTATTTATAATTAAAATGTTCTAAATTCTATGACAGGACACAGAATTACTCTCAGAAGTCAAATGATTACACTATTTGTTTAATATTTTCCCTTAGCATCGTAGGGTATATTGAATTCAAAGCTACCTTAATCTTCCTTTTTTTAAGCTTATGGAACACACAACGATTATTCCATATTTACTTATTTTTACTCGCCGCTTGAAAGCCAATGCAAACTCTGGCTAAGGCCAAGGCATATTATTTGTGCGATTAAATTGATCGCGAATGGGGCAATCTTAGGAGGCGGAGGAGTTCGTCGGGGGATGCGAAGGGCGAGGGATCCGGGAAGAGGAGTCTCCTTTGTGTGCGAGCGTCTGGATTGGCGGGGCTTCTGCGGCAGTCAACTTCACGCTTCGCTCAAGCATCACCAAATAAATTTCATTGAGCATCGCTGCACAGTGGGATGTTACTAAAAGTCTAATGAACAAAATATGCATGATAAATTAAAAGAAATGCTTAAAGATATTTAAAAAGTTAATTAAAATAAATATAACATAAATTTGAAAACCATAAACCAATTAAAGGGCACTAGAGCGTTCAAACTCCTTCTTCTTTCATTCGGGTATAAAGTCATAAAAAATGTGGTATTAACATTTAAAGAAGGAAACTCTGAATCAGTCACTAAAAGCATTTATGAGAAGGCAAAATGTCAAAGGATTTGGCATATTTGATAAATCTTTTAAATGTTAAAGTTTTTAAAAATATACTTCATTTTGCAATTGAACAATAATAATATTATTATATTAATATTAAACGACATAGGTATAGATAGGTAAATCTGATTTCTAGAGACCATAAGAAAGGTTCATATAAAGATACATAAATTAGTTTTCCTGCCAAATGGAGCCCACTGTGGTCATTGTTCCCAACGCAGTTCACTCTGTGTGATCCAAGGCGACGTGCCGCGTCTGCCGCGGCTTCTGCTCCTTGCTGCAGCTCGACCACATTCCAAGTACTTTACCTTTTGCCTTTGCCTTTGCCTTTGCATTTAAGTTTACCTTTTTACCTTCACCTTGCCGGGCTGGGCCATGCCTTGCCTTGGGTTGGCTTTTTGCTTTTGACCAGGCTGCTGCCGATGATGCTGCATGCCCCAGCGCATGCTTCATCTGTTGCATGTAGTTACCGCTTTCATGGCTAAGTGGTTGACTGGACATGGTCGTCTCTTTTTGCGGCCTCGTCTTGGGTGCCTGTGCCTGTTGCATCCTCCGATCCACATCCACATCCACATCCCGATCCCGATCCCGAATCCTATCCACTCCTTGTGGCCGGTTGTTCCTTTTGCAGTTGCGTGTCACGTACAAGCAATTCGCATGTTTCAAAAATGCTTCGGACATGGCTCATTCTGCCGCAGTCAGTCTGTATATCTGCGTTTTCGGTTGGCTGTTCTTCTGGCGGTTCATCTCGCCGGCATCGTTGTGGTTGCACCAAGGAATGGAGGTTCTGGAGGTTCAGGAGGCGCAGGAGGTGGGCACATACTTGTGTGCGTACTTAAAAATAAATGTTAATTCTTTTATTTATTTCCTTTGTCAGATTAAACGGTTTAAAGGTTACATTGCAAGCCAGCACACCTCGCCACGATCTCACATACTTAATATGGGGGTTCGGTGCGAGGAATCCTGAATTATGGTCTAGTAGGTGGTTGGATTTAACAAATAAATTTTAAAAATGTCTAGTAAATGTCTAGTAAAGAAACATTATACTCGAAAATCCACAAATTAAATAAACATGTTACAATTAGCTTTAATGTTATTTTATAATTTCTACTCATCTCACGGTTTTTTCAAATTTGTATTTACGATTTTGTATTCATTACAAAGTCCTGTTAATACCAGATGTATGCATTATTGTGTTAGACATAGCTATTTACGAAAACATTGTAACCAATTAGCATCGCTTCGGGCCTGGCCAACTGGCCACATTCATAATCTTCTAAGTCCATCAAGTGCACTTCGGACGAACTCCCTGTCAGCGAACTCTCTCCCCAGTTTCAGTGGATCCTGTCCAAGATTTCAGGGCAGCTCCCTTGGGCCCACACCCATCCCAGTTCTCACGCTGCGCTCACCTTTGGGCTTGACCAGTTGGTCGGTGTCGGTGCTGAGCCGGGGAAACCAGTACACATCAATCTGCTTGTGTCAACACCCCGACTACGGCGACATCGTCCAGCTGAAGGCATGGTGTAGCCAGAGTACAGAGTACAGAAGCGGCTGCTGCACGGCCACCATCCTGACTGGCTGACGTGCAATGCCCTAAAAGGATGCTGCACTCCTATTGACTTGTTAATGTGATCACTTTAGCTGACCCAAATATAGTCAAACGTTTCAATTTGTGCAACGTTTTTGGGCAATTGATAGCCGCGAGCAGAGCGAACAGCCGAAAGAGCGGATCGCAAAAGCACGAACAGAAGCAGAAGTCAGCCCAGTGCCAATCCCAATCTCAGTTTTGCAGTTCATCGTCACCAGACAAGACTATCCTACTATCCGAGTCCCCAGTTGGACCACGCGTAACGCGGTGTAAATCGCCCCGGGCCCCGGCTCTTTCCCCATTTACCACTACTACTGCCACTACTAACCACTTTCCACTCCGCAGTCCTCGCAATCCTCCTAGTTGGCTGCTCAGTTGAGTTGTAGTTTCTGATTCGCTTTTGGCCGGGGCCAATGTTGTCTAAGATCGTCTGACGCCAGTTGACAGATTGCCCGCAGGCAGAGATTCGTTCGTATTTGGGCTTGAATTTGGAGTTGCTTGGTGCTGATGAGTCATAGATAGGGAGGATATGGAAGTGGTGGCTTTCGCAGCCGAAGGCATTCGCTTCCAGGAATCGTTGTTAGGTTTATTTCTGTGGGAGGGAACTTGGAGTTGTATTTCAAAGAGGGGAAAGTGTTTTTTTCATTTGGGTTTCCTTGAAGACCTCTTTTTAGTTTGGAAGGTTGTTGGGTTAATTATCACATAAATTGTACATTTATATTTATTGCTATTGAAAAATAACGGTAAAAAGTTTTACTCCCGAGAAGACTGCTCACAAAACAAAATAATTATACACCTTAATGTTATTTTGATGGGAGCCAAATTTGGAAGATTCATTTGTATCTGGAGGGCAGGACTCCAAATTTAATAGAAATGTGACTTCGGCACATTTTCTAAGCTTGGGGCTTTAATAACTTATCACTAGCAATTACGTTAAACAAATTTTATGAAACTCTATGTAAATAGAACACGCAGAAAAAGATTTATTTAATCCTATGCCAACGACTTTGAAAAATCACTTAAAATAAATTCCTAGCTAGGACACCTGATCACTAATGAAGCTATTCGCGACCTTTGCGAGACCTCTCACGTTGCTTTCCTTTTTGGCCAAATACTCTTACCTTTTGAACCTGCCGTAACCCGTTCGATCCGAAACAATTTGTATCCTAAGCATGACCGCAGAAATATTACCTTTTGCGCTGACTTTAACTTATTACCCGTGCATGGCCACACGCTAAGCTAACAATCATTGATCATCATCCTTTGGCCCGGCTTTCGACAATATTGAAACATTAAGCCAGCCAAAAACCCGAAAGCGAATGCAATAAAGCCAAAGGATGGCTCCACGAACTCTGAGAGGGCCAAGAACAACATCATTGGAACTCTGGCCGAAACGCATTTCATTAACCTGCTGCTGATTCTTTGGGAAGGGAGCGCCTGCGTCTGGGATTTGGGTTCTCGGTTCTGGGTTCTGGGATGTGGAATCTCATGAGGCGAACGTGAGCCACACAGCATGGATCGTGGTTCGATCTTAATGCCAGTATTTGATTTTTTGCACTGAGGAAAGATGACTATTATGATACGATAAAATGTAAATAAAAGACTTAGAAGAATTAACAAACTCTAAAATATTTAAAATTTAAATTTTTCGATAAAAAATCATAACAATTATTTTAATATTGTCATTTAAAAAGTAGGAAAGTAGTGTGGTTCCTGTTTTGGTATGAAATATAAATAGAACCATAAAATGAGTTGGGAATCAAATTATGTGAATATCTTTAAAAGTTATTATATATTTCAAAACAATCTCTTTTTTTTCAGTGCAAGTGTGTGCCCCCAACTCACGTGCAATTTTTAGCAAGTTGCTGGGACCCGAACCGGGGCCATTTCTAAGATTATGAAAAGTGCCTTGGCCCGGCCATTGCGTATGGTATATGGTATATGGTGTTCGCCTCTTCAAAGGTCGTCACTAAAATCAGCCGGCGACGATCAGCGAGAAGGCCTTAACTAAGTACCAACTCGGATCTCTCGGCTCGCTGTTCTCAGCATGAGCAGGTTCCAGTCTCAGTCTCAGTCGCAGTCGCAGTTCCAGTCGCAGTTGCAGGTCCCAGCAAGCCCTTTCCCAAACTCTGGCTGGGATCGCACATGCGCCCGTCTGTCTCACCTTCGGTATGCTGCGTGTGCTCTATAGGTGGTCATTATCGCGAGGCTCTGTCCTCATGAGCTGGGTCTCTGGGCGGGGAGACCGCGGTGGATGCAGGTGGAAGTGGGAGGGAGAAAGCGGGCGGAGGACCTTTAGATATCCCCATCCAGAGGCCCAGATGCCCTGCGAAGTCAAAGGAGCTAAAGAATCTCAGGAATACTGTGGCTTGCGGTAATATTATGAATATGAAATCACTAGCACGATACTAAATGTAAGAATATTTTAATAGTGATTTACCAGTGCTCAATATATACCTAATCCTTATTAATAAATGAAAGAATTTAATTATTTCTACAAGTTGGTTGTCTTACTATAACTTCCCTTAATTACAGGGTATCCTCAAATATATATAAAAGTCTCCCTTACGTTGTTAGTTTTGTAAGAATCTCAGCCAGCACAGCAGCCTCGTCCTCAACTTCAGCCAACTGCTGTTCTACTTAATTTGCCGCTGCGTGCGTTGCCGATTTCAGATGACGATCCCCGAGCCGATCCCGATCCCAATCCCAATCCTCTCCCGATCCAGCGCCAAGCCGAGATATCCACCCCCACTATCCCCTTCGAGCTGGTTCGCCCTGGCCCACAACTCATCGCAAAGGCAGCAACAATTACCGCATTACCAACGCGTCGTTGACTGACGGACGAAACTGGCGGGCAGGTGCACTGAGACAAAATCATACTTTAATTACAAAAAAAAAATGGCATTCCATTATTTAGAAGAGATTTATTTGTATAGTCAATTTTCTTCAATACATTTTTTTAAACACAAACCTTAAAGATACTTAACAAGTAAGTTTTATTTATTTATTTAAATGATAGGATAATTTTTTTTATTTATTTAAATGATAGAATAGTTTACAAGTAAGTTTTAAAGTAACTAAATACTGTAAAATATGTAAAATTATTAAAATAGAACTTGAAAGTATGAACCAATTTGCATTAAATTCAAATACTCTATTTTAATTAAATATATTGCTTTTAGCTCATTATTACTATTTTTAAAGTTAGCATCATCAGCTAAAATTAATAATAATATTTGTATTAATTCTTCATAGGAGGATAAGTGACACTTTTAATATTGTTCACTGTAAAATATATTATAGATCACAAATATTGACCAGATATCATAATAGCTTTAGAAAACTGTACGACTTATACAACCCATTCTTTTCGAACTATGTTTTTTATTATGCTAACAATCTTACATTTAAAATACTTATTTCTTACAGCGTAAAGTGGGAAGAGCTGGGAGTCTGGCCAGGAGTCCGAAAAAAAGTCCGAGTTAACTTCTGCTGATGCTGCGCCACTTTTTCGCGGCCTGGGTTTTACTTTATTTGATTTGTTTATGCAGATTAAATGCAAACGATCTTGATAATGACATTAACCGACAGAAGAAGCAGCGGCGAACTGGAACTGAAGTTGGAGTAGGAGTTTCGGGCTCAGATGGAACTGAAACAGAAACAGAAACTTGGCCTGGGACTGCAACTGGGTCTGTGTTGTGGGGATTGTTAACTTGACAGCTTTTGAAGGCGGCTTCGTGAGGATCGCACCGCAATCGTCATGGGTCCCCCATCCCCCCTCCCCCTTCCTCACCGCTGACCTGGCGCTGTTTTTGGTCAATGTGCTTAAAATTAATGCTCCTTAAAACCGAAACGAAACGCAAAACAGCAACAGCCGCAGTGCAAAACCCAGAACTGAGGTCCAGTGAAACGCATCTGAACTTTGGCTGCCCCTTTTTATCTGCCTTCTCCGCTCTCTTTCGCTTGTAGCCTAATTAGTTCGGATACAGATTAGGCCAGGCCAAGTAGAAGGAGTCAATGAGACAAACGTCGCAGCTCATTAAAGTCCCCAAAAAGTGGCAATCGAATCGGGTAGCAATAAACCGAAATTGGGGCCGTAAAATATGTCTTAAACAATATGAGTAACCAACATTACGCTTCGCCATAAAAAATCAAACGTTTAATTTAAACACTTGACTTTATTGTTTCACAAAATTTGCCATAAAAATCACCAGAACCAAAACAAAAAAAAAATATTTTGCGATCCCGCCATAAAAATCACAAACTTAATAATTTAGGCTGAGCAAAAAGTGGTCAAAAGAAAAATGAAACGACTTCACATTTCTGGTAAAATTTTAATGCTCAAACCGCTTCTGAGGCAAGTTTTTTCGACCGAGATTCTATTGCTCCGATCGACGATCTTCGATCCAAACTGCCGGCTGCATTAACATTTAGCAACTTTTTTCTGCTCGGCGCTTACATTTCCGGTGCGGGAATCGGTTCCAAAATTAATCAACAGCTTCACGGCGATCGGTGCCTCATCTTCTCTGTTTCGCCAGCAAAAATCAAAAGATCATCGACCGATCAGGAGCACCAGACTCATCATAATTATCGTCGGTTCTTTTTTTGATACCTCGCAGGATTTACTTTTAAAGGGGACGTCTTAAACTTTAACTCAATTATGTGGAAAGAAGTTGTTGCTGTGTTGATACGGGCACATTAAGGAAATTTCTTACATTTCAACATGATCAGATTGAGGGTTTTAGGAAGGGCCAAAGATTTTTGCGTCCAGCAAAAGCTGCATCAGGCATATCAATTACTTTAAGGATACTCAGGTGTTGGCTAATTAATGAGATTACGTGAGCGCGAATTTTGAGGAGTACATCTTTTATGCGGGAAACTCTTTGCATCCAAATTATTGCGCCGAATTTAAAGAAGGAAGTTATAAGTGAAAGACAAAAGGTAAATGAGGCTTATTAAACTCATGAGAACGTTGTGCAATTTAAAAGTGTTCTGTTAAATGGAGCTATTAAATATTTTTAAGCAAATTGTGTTATTATGTTTTTTCGTAGTTCGAAAAATTAAATCGAGTATGGTTAAGAAGTGCCCATTACCTATTTACGGTGAATAGGAGCTACCTCCCAATTTTGGACCTTTGCCAACCCCTTTCATATTGACCGCAATGTTTTCAGCCCACCAACTTAATCCTCCTCTGAGTCACAACATAATTAGCAGCCCTTGCTTCCCAGTGTCGGGTGGTCTTTGAAGTCCACCAAAATAATTAAATAAATAAACTGTCATAATTAATTTTGTGGGGCATCGTGAGCATCTGCGGAGACGTACTCCGACCGGCAAGGAGACAGAAACTGAAACAGAAACCAGAAAACCTCACTGCCAAATGCTGACCCAAATACCTTAATAGCTCCAGTCACAGTTTCCCTCCACTCGGACCCAAAAGCGAGACAAAAGAGTCTTTACAAAAATGTCTTGAAAATAAAATAAAACCCGAATAAATGTCGAAGATGTCGCCTCAACTGAGTCACAATTTTACAGCGAAATGAAAATAAAGTAAGACAAAACGGGGAACAAAAAATATAAAACACATAATCCCAATAGGTAGCCAGAAAAGACACAAAATATTTATCGCTTCCGGATTGTGGAGCTGTCGTGAAGAGATCTAAGACAATTTCATATGCATAAATGGCCATAAATGTGGCTTTATTGAATCCACGATCTTCCAGGCGGCTGCCCACGGTTGTCAACGGCTTCAATTCGGGCCCGGTCCCGTAGTTTATCTTACGGATTTGATTGATATTCGTATCGATTGCGTTTTGCGTTTGACAAGTTTTGCAATTCGCCAACTGTGCAACCTGTTGCAGCAGCCAGCTCGAGAAACCAACTCTCGAAAGTTTCGTTTCGTTTCGCTACGGTTTCGTTTTGGTTCGTTTTTTTCGGCTGACTCGAATTAAATGCATTTATCAGTTTATATATGTGTGTACAAAGTGCATTTGCCAAATGTCGATGTGAATGACGATGGAGCTGACAATGCCTTCGTGTGGTTTCTGCTGCCTTTCGCCTCTTGAGCACCTGAGCTGCACAGGTAAATTCGAGGCTGGATGTGGATGTCTTGAACCTGTCGGCGCATTTTCTACGCCTGTATGACATATCGCGATAGATTTACATTGAATTTCAATAACCACCGCTTGTCGGTTGACTTCGCAAACATAGTCAGATGAAGATGAAATGCAGGCATTACGTCTGTTTCCCAATGAGCTTTCACTTTTTCGGTTTTCCCACTGAATTATACAGTCCTCATTGGGATAAACACACTCCCAAGAACTATTGATCACAGACTAACCATCCTCAACTTCATAATCTCCTGTCTGAACCTTTGACAGTCCCCTCCCAGCTTGATTGCCATGGCTCTAAACGCCAACTCCACCCCTTCGGAAAATGCATCTCTAATTGCTGGTTCTTCGGCAAACCGAACAACTTTCAGTTTCGCCTCAAATCCATTAACTTTTGACAAAGCGACGACATCGACAAAGCGATCGGCAACCCGAAACCAAAGTCAGCAAAGCGACAACCTACAAACTTTCACCTTTAAGCAAATAGTTTCCATCATTTGGCAATGTTTCTCGAGAGTACATCAAACAAAACGGCAACAAATGTCATATTTAAGCACAAGCCCAAAACCCAGGCCCTACAGCCAACGACCATCAACCTGTTGCCGCTCTGCCTCGGGGGTACTAATTACCCCAAAGACCCAAAACAAATTTGCAGCCACATATTTACATGGTGCTCAAAAGGGGGGTTGGGCCGAGAGTAGACCAACCTACAACCTCCCAAAAGCTGGCATGCCCCATCGCATTGTTGCAGATAATTTGTACCTGGAAACACGAAGGCAAAATTAAGTATCTATCGGGCACAGCAACGAAGAGTGAAATGCCCTACGGATTAGGATATAAGCTTATTTATCAGAAAATGTTAGTAAGTGTTTAGTATATGGGTAAATTACCAAATACAAATATAAAGGGTTTTTATAATTTTTATTAGGATTGTAAAAACTGCCCTATGTCCATACAATTATGGACCATTACAATTAAAGGGACTAAGAAAATAATATTAAGCTAACTTCAACTGTTCATGATAAGAAGTGTAACACGACAAGCTTTTTAAATATAATATAATTGATTGAATAAAGAACAAACTAAAATTAAAATGAAATGGTAATATCTGATTATTTTCAATATATGGTAATCCCATTTATATACTAAATTTTTTAAAAGCTAGGTTACTTTCATCCTAAAATAGTCGTCAACATTCTTATTTGTGCGAAATTGATTGTCGAATTTATAAGTAATTATTAACTTACCTTCCAACTTAGCACGATTATAATTTCTCAAACAAATTGAATCATTAAGTTAGCTGAAGAGAAGGTATGGCATTTCCTGACAAACTAGATCTGCAAACACATAGACTCCTAACCACATCTTTAAACCAAAAAATACTAAACACTTTATGCACGATAAACAAAGACCTGGCCTCTGATGTTTGTCGTCAGGCCTTCAGTTCGGGCTATCAACGCTGGCTCATCAACAATAACAATATCGACGTTGCAGCCCGACTAGATTTAGAGGAGCCAGAGGATGTTGGAGCCCGGGCCGGAGATGAAGTTGGGGCTTCATTAGCAACCTAAGACGGCAACAAAAGTAACAACGTTGCCGGCGAGCAGTGAAACCTTTTTAAAGAGTGAAACCGAGACGGGGAATGCGGCTGGTGACCTCCTCTGCTTTTGTGGAATGACCCGAGATTGTAACGCCCGCCCAGGCAAATTTCCGCTGGCTCGTTTGCCCAACTATGTATGGCAAATCAAGCCAACAACATACACCAGATACAGATACGCTGCACTTGCCAAAGAAGTGCGGAGGGGGAGGAAGGAGGTTGGGGGCGATAGGGTCCTCCCATGCCCAGCCTCCAAATGCAATCTGCGGCTCATCTCTGGTTAGTTAAATTAGCCCGACGGAGTAGGCAACTATCTTACTCGCGACTATCTTTAGTAGTCATCTTTTAGTTACACATTTTGTTGATTTAATTTTCATGTTCCGCGGGCCCAACACTTCCATCAACTGACCACGAAAGTTCCGAGGACAGAAAAAGGCCCAGACCCAAGTGCAAGTTCCTCCACTTTTTCCATTCAATGTTGCGGCAAAGTGCATAATTGGTTTATTATTTTTATTTTATTTGCTCGACACGATGACTGCAGCAGCTTCCTGCCATATCGTTCGCATCGCTGAGCAGTGATTTTCCATTTTCCCCGCGCCCGTTTTCTTTTGAGGAGGCTTTTCTTTCGGCCCTACCCTATTTTTCCTCCGATGCCTCGTGGCACTTGATTTTCATTGAGGTCCCCATCCTCGTGGCTGGTTTTTGTCATCTTTTGAAGTGTGTCTCGACTCTCCTCAACTGCAGCTCCGAATCTCAGAGTTTGCAAGGCGTGATTTAAATTTTTTGCTGCTTACTTTTCTCTGTGGCTTGATAAAATATTTCTGCTGCTCTGCACTGACTGAGGTTTCCTTTTTATCGTGCCAAGGTGTGCCATCAATTGTGTCTTCCTCTGGCTTGGCTTTGGTTTTCCGGCTTGCTTTTTTGGTTTTTTGCAACGTCTGTTTCTGCAGCTTGTAATAAGCCTGACTTGGCTGGGATCTGTGGGCTGGCTAACTGGAAATGGCTAAGAAATGCAAAACACTCGGCGATAACCCAGATACAAGTTGTCGTTTGTTTGAGCCAGAGTTTTCACTGATCCATCGAAGCCACACACTAGCAACCTTGAAGGCGAAAACCAAACTTCAGGCTTCTCTTTAACAGGGGAAAGAAAAAATATGGTATTCGTTTAGAGAATTCTATAGATTTGTTTTATGCAGTTGAATAAAGGAAATTTATTCAGGAAGATACATTTTGAATAAAGACTTCTGTAAACAGTATTTATTTCTATTAGTTTTGTTGATTGAAATTTAAATAAATTTGTTCTTGGCAGTTAAATTCCGATTCAAATTATGTAACCCACACGCAATGTCTTGCTATGACTCCATTTGTTTAGCTCAAGTGAGCTTTAGCTTTATGATTAATTTCGTATGCCCAAAAGATAGTTCAGTGGGATCACAAGTTGGAATAAATTATTAAATGCATTTAATATAATAATTTATATAAATGCTTTTGTTTCCCTTTTAATTTATAGATTTTTTAATTAACTCCAAATTGAATGAATCCAAACTGTTTAAAATATCAAAAAGTATTGAAGTATATTCACCTTGTTATTTCCAGCTCATTGTAGCCCAAATACCCACATGCTAATTACAACGCTGAAAACTATCAATTACAGGCGATTGGATATTCAATTCACTCGCTGGCTAATAAATCAAAAACATGTGCAAGCCAGTCAACACGAAAATATATCTGTTGACCATTCAGCCATTGTTAGCAGATGTGGTGGCCTGGCGGCCTCTTAGGCTGCTCGCTCAAACAATTGGCCAATTTATTGCATGATTAGATTTTCAATAAAAATAAAATACAACAAGCGAAACCAAACCGAAAATCAATAAAACAAAAGTTCTCGGGGCCGCCAGAAACAGAATTGAGCAAGAAATCAAAACTTTTCAGTAAACCCCGAGCAGCAATGGAGATGTGGAGATGAAGATGAGGATGGCAGGGCGACTAGTTAGCGTACACGAAGCGATATTTGTTTTATGAAGCCGCTGTCTGCCGAGGATTCCAGTGCTCCTCCCTCCCAGAAAACCCCCGTGCTCGATGTGTTGATCTTCAGATTAACAGGCAGCAGAGCCAGCAGGCAACTGGCAGCAGTTAACCGACAGCAGCCGCTCATGGAGATTCAAATGAGCACGACTTTAATCATGGGTATAGCGTATACGTACACGTATACCCATATATTTTGGAGTGGTCAGCCTATCTCTCCTCCCCCGAAAACTCCTCCTTCTCGTGGCGTTGGCGTTGGCGTTTTGTGAGAACAGCGCCAAACTGCTTATTAGACGCAATTAACAGGCCCAGACGTGGAAGGTGGAGGAGTGGAGGAGTGGCGGCATTGGAACGGATCGGACCGGATCAGAGGAGGTGTCCAAACTATGCCCGGGTGTCAGAATCAGAATCGGAATCATCGACGGCGGCGTCTGCAGGGGCATTTGATTCTTCTTTTTTTAGGGATTTCGGTTCGTCATCTTTTGTCGGCATTTGGCATTAGTTGGGTGTTAATTTTTCCATTCGCTTGTTTTGGGCTAAACGCCGCCGTCATTGATTAATAGGATTTTGATTTCCATATCCCAAACAGCTCTTCGAATTTAACGTAAACTCTCAGGCGTGATTTATGCCTGTTTTTGAAGAGTTCGGGCTTCCTTTTCATTCATTGTTTTGCGGCCTCTGCAATTAAAGGCTTAAGCGCGGATAATGCAATAATTTAACAGTCTTCCGGTTTTTAATTGGAACTGATCGCCTTATAACTGGGTGGTCCCTTTGTGTGGGGGGTGTGAGACTTCTGATTATTGTTTGTGGCTTTTTAATACATGGTCTGAGTTCAAGGTTGGAGTTAACAGGGGTGAATCATCTTTTGTAGATATTTACTCAATAAGCTTTATAGTAAAAAATGTATCTTTTCACTTACAGTAACGTCTTTTATTTTATTCTTTCTATACATTGGAAGAAGTAAACTAATTGTGAAATTTAAACATATATGTATTGTAATATGAATAAATAAATTGTATTTCTTGTTACATACAATAAATATAATAATGTAAATATTATAAGAAGAAAAACACAAATGAAAAAAATCTTTAAAATCTGTAATAATGCGTATTATTAAAATGTCTAGTATTTTACAAATTAATTTATATAATTTATACAATTTTTTTAATAAGATTTAATATATTTATTTCTCTACTTTTTTTTATAAAATAATTTTAATGTGAGTGATGTGAACAATCTAGTTTCACTTGGTTTTATAATGATTGGCAGTCGGTTTGTCGGACTCCAAGTAAAACATTTAATTCCGTGACAGATGCATATTTTCCGAACAAACATTGGTTGCAACAGAATGAAGCACTCATCGAGCTCATTAAACCCTCCCAAATTCGATTAGCCAACTGCGAGGAGGGAGGGCGGCCAATTGGCTCCACAAAGACCTACACAAAGTCGGGGACGGACCCAACCCGTTATGCCATCCACTGCAGTGGCATAATCTGGAAAACTTGTCTGCACTTGTTGCCGACTGCTAGTTGCTGCTGCCACTGCTGCCCCACTAAATGCACTCGGTCGCACTGAAAAACTATTTCTACTTATATTTTATTGGAGTCGAAATGCTGCAAATGTCAACAAGTTGGACCGATGACGATGCCGAGATGCCGATGAGTGCTGGGCACTGAGCTGTGAGCACTGGATATTGGAAAATGGATGCCGCTTATTTCTATTTCGCCGCCGTGTTGTGTTGTGCGAAATCGATTGGCAACAATTTTTCCCTCTTTTTCCATTTGCCACAAGTTGAATTCAAAGTTTTCGAACTGCCAGCGAGCGGGGCCAGCCAACACGTATAAAGATTATTTTTAAGGTGCGCACTTTTGAGGTTGGTCCTCTCCTGATTTCCCAAATGCAACGCCTGTTAGTTTACCGTTTTCGCTTAGCTTTTGGATGCCAAGATGCTGAGAGATGAGGTTGCATGCAACTGGCGGGCGATGTCTCGCCGCTTTCTGAATGCTTTGAGTCATGACTGCCAACAATCGAATATCCAGCAGCAGTTAGAGCAGTGCCTAGTACAGTGGGCTAACAGCAATACTTATTGAAAGAAAAAGGATTGGTAATTTTTCAAAGAACAATCTAAGAAATCTTCCAGTTAGCTTTTCACTACTTCTGGCAAAATAAAAGTTAAAGGACTAGGTACTACAAATTAATGAACAACTTTCAATCACTTATAAAAAAATAAATTAATAATAACTGAAAATAGAGATTTTTTTAAATTTAATTTTTATTTTTAAGCTTATTTAAAGGCCCAATAATACATACTTTTATTCTTTTAAATTGAAAAGGTGATTTACTTTAATTATTTGAAGCATAACGAAAAAAGTACTTTAAACCGAGAAAACGTTTAAAATTTTATATGTTACAACATAGTTTTAAAAAAGTTGTTTTTTTATGAAATTGTTCTAGTTTTTTTTATTTAAAAGTCATTTAGAACGGAATATGTATTTTTAGTGTTATTATAGTCTATATAATAAACAAATTAAACACTAAAGTAAATAAATATGAAAATAGCCTGGCTTAAAGTGGACTTCGTTAAGTGATTTATGTTTGTTGTTGCCTTGGTCTCACATATATTAATGTTTTTGCCCCACTGCCGCCCGACTGCGGCGTGTTCTTTGACAATTTTCAACGCCTTCGTTGCTCGGATCTCAGCATCGCTGCCTGCATGAGATGGCAACTGTTGCTGCTGCTGATGCTGCCGTTTGATGGCTGGGGGTTTTCTCTCTGTTGCATTATGATTTGGACGGATTTTTTGGGTTTGTTTTGCCAGCGGCTGCTGCTCCGGCTGTTTGTTATTGCGCCTGATGATTTTATTATTTTCCCGAATGCATTTCCTATTGGGTAATATTTCGATTTGCATTCCAGTTGATGCGCATCACGCTGCCAGCCAGCCCGCAATGAATTGCATTTTAATTAGATTCATGATGGTTTCTAGGTGGGGTCCCAGAACAAACCCTCCTCGCTCACAGCCTGACCTTTATGGTGATGCCGAAACCAAAAAATAAAAGAGATATTCAGCATTCCATAAAGTCGAACAATTGTTTATTGTGCCCATTCCACCTCACACTTGCCCACCTCCCTATCCCAAGAAATCGCCAGTTGTTGTGTCAACAAGAGTCTAAAACAAAAATGCCTTCGGGCTGTTCATTAACACCTTTTTAAGACGGAGTCGGTCAGAAAAAAATCCGAGTATTTCACAGTTTTCACAAATAGAAATTGGGATGCCATGTGAGCGCGGTTTCATTAATTGTGTTTGCTCACCTGGTGTCCGAGTAATGAGATGAGTAGGCGGCGACTCTCAGGCTTGTTACAGGTTTGCCTGACAGGTATATCCCCCGTATCTCGACCCCCTCCCAGTATGTAAAGTTGTGGGTGTTGTCCGGTAATTGGCCCGACAGGTTTGTTCTGGCATTTCCATAATGGTTAATTGTCTTCTGTTGTTGCTGGCAGTTTTATTATTAGCACTGATATTTCAACGTTCTATTATCTCGACAGCTGAGGGAGCCAATAATTTGTATGTTTATCTATATCCTATAATTTTGGGTAACCACATTATGCATTAGTAGAATTATACAAATAATAGAGACACAAATATTTTTGTCTTAACTGAAAGTCGATCTGTAGATTTTATTTATTGGAATCCGTTTCCATTTCATTGTTCTAGTTATAGAATTATTTATGTCTGAAAATTTCTATCTGTAGGCCTACAACTTTTGTTTAACCCAGAACGAAAATGGCCATACAAATAATCAAGTCTCGAAACATTTTGCAATGACTGCAACCAAGCAAAACCCCTATCCATAGCCGTAACCTTATCAGCTCACCAAAGTAGAAACAAAATTGTTTTAATTTTCAAAATATGAATGGCAATCAATAATCAAATCAACTTTCTACCTGGCACCTCAGTCACAGCCTGGCAAGGTTAGCCCCTTCCATGTCCTTTTGCCTGGCACTGCCAAAAAGCGCAGTCTAAATTAAGGAAACGGTTGCAAATGGAAGGTAAGGCTGCCGGTAACGTGACAAAACAAAAGGCAACAGAAGGTAAAGTTTTTGTTTGGCGTGCTGATTTACAAGGATACCCTTAATAAAATCATGCACATAAACGGTGAGAAAAGGTGAGAAAATTTCTACTACAACATCGGTAGGGACCAATAAAATATCAATACCCGAAAATACAAATTTTGTATATAAATATTTCTAAGAGGTTGATTTTAAATTTCTAACTAAATATAAGAATATTTTTGGAATAATAATGTTTCATCACATTCTAAAAGAAAGAATTAACATTATTTCGACATTGAGGGCCAAGGAAAATAATCCATTTAAAAATAAATCTTTAAATTAACATATCTAGAGTGAAATTTAATTCTTCAATTTCTTTGTGTGTTTTCCTTAAGTGTAGCCACAGCCTTGCACGACATGGAAAGAAAATCATATTGATATGGCAATGGTGCAGCCCATTGAGAAAATGTGTGGAAGGGTTTTTGGGGGTGGCCTGCCACTTTGTTATGTGCCGACACTTCCGACTTGGAAATTTGTGCCATGACACGGATTCCCTGGACAGCCGAGACATTATGGTCGCACCTAGAGGCGAGTCAAGTTGAGTTGACTCCCCCGGAACTTCCCTCGATTTCCCAACCCAGAAGCATGTCAAGCCTGGATTCAAGAGGGCTGCCAACTAGAGCAGGTTAATGGACATTAGGGGTACATAGAGTAAGTGGATCCGAAATCAATAATTTTTACGACTTTGGAGCTTAAAGCAGAAAACCGCATTTACTAGTTTTAGTAAGTGGAAAAACCTGAGTCAAGGAAGTAGAAAAATGATGAGTAATGTTTAAGTAAATTCACCTTAAACTGAATCTAATTTAATTAACTTTAAAGCTCCAAATTAATGATATCAATTAATGAATATTATGAAGTAATTAAATAACTCATAGCTCTGACGGTAAATTAAATTAAAAGACATAAAGACGATCAACTTAAGACTATCCAACATATACAATTTTAATAGTTATTAAAGTAATGGTAAATTTTTATTAACACAAGCTATAAGCTTTTACGTAATTGAAAAAAGTTTAGTTGTTCAATAAATTTTATTGTTCAATTAATAAAAATTATTTAAAAGTAGTAACTATTTTATTATAAAATTATAATTATTATTATTTAGAAGTAGTAGCACCAATGTAGTGACAAATTCCTAGCTATATTTAGCCATAATTAAGAAATCTAGGCCACAGGATTAAAGCCATTGAACAGGAGATACTAAAAACAACACCTGATGACTTGGCAACATTTTGTGGTTTTCTTATTAATGTTCATGGTTCACAATTGACTTTCGCTTTGATCTTCCATTGGACAGGTCTCAAGTGCACTTGATGGCAAATTCCTTCTATAGACGTCATCGTCATCATCGCCATTGTGGCCTTATGCAAATTTGTGCCAAAAACTCAATTACCTGACGTGTCAAGTGCCGTGTGTGTTTCAGTTGTTTCTGCTGCTGCTGCTGATGCCTAATGTGTTTTCCACCGGCAACGTGTTGCGCAATAAAAACCCGGCTGCGTCTGTGCTTCTTTCGGTGGTAATATTGATTTACAATGCTTGAAAACAGCAGACGAACAACCAAAAATTTTTGGGCTTAGCATCGTTTTGAAAGGCATTTGAAAGATTTACACAGCTGAGGGCGCTGCTCATCTCTTAAGTGCTGGTCTTGACAGCCTGCAATGGAAATTCACTAACTTTAAATAATTGTAGGTTTTTCCAACCACTTTTAGGCACTTTAAGTAGTTGTTCAAGGCACATAACAAGTTGACTAGCTATTTTGTTTTTTCTTTGTAGTACTTATTTCTAACAGCTGGGAAATTAAGGTTGTAATTAGTTTTAAAACATTCAGTCCTCTTTTTTTCCAGATGTGTAACTTTTATTTTCTTCCATTGGTTAACAGGTGGTTGTTTACTTTGGGTGTGCTTTCTAATTATCTTGTCGACCATCTAGATAAAGTATAGTGTAAATTATGGTAAACAGGTAAAAACTTAAAAGGAAAATTTTGCAGATTTTATGGAGAGTGTTAGTAAGGATATGACCAAAAGTGGTAAAGCCTACATGAAATAAAAACAAGAAAGGAAAGCTAACTTTCCTTTCGGAGCCGAAGTTGATATACCCTTGCAGAATATTCTGTAAATAATATTCTCCAAAATTATTCATATGATGCATTCTTAATACAAATAAAAATCCCAACTTCCTAACTTTAAAAACACCAAAGTTATGGCAATTTCAATCGTTCAGTTATATGGCAGCTATAGGATATAGTCGGCCGATCCCTATAAAATTTGGCAGGTCGGATTGATTGGCCAAATATAAAACCCATAGAAAATCCCAACTTCCTAACTCTAAAAACACCAAAGTTATGCTATTTCCTATCGTTATATGGGAGCTATAGGATATAGTCAGCCGATCCTTATGAAATTTGGTAGGTCGAATTGGTTGGTCAAATAAAGAAGCCATAGAAAATCCCAACTTCCTAACTTTACAAACAGCAGAGTTATGGCATTTCCTATCGTTCAGTTATATGGCAGCTATAGGATATAGTCGGCCGATCCCGGCCGTTCCGACTTATATACTGCGTGCAAAGGAAAGAAGGGTGTGTGCAAAGTTTCAATTCGATAGCTTTAAAACTGAGAGACTAGTTCGCGTAGAAACAGACAGACGGACAGACGGACAGACGGACAGACGGACATGGCTATATCAACTCAGGAGGTGATCCTGATCAAGAATATATATACTTTATAGGGTCGGAGATGTCTCCTTCACTGCGTTGCACACTTTTGACCAAAATTATAATACCCTCTGCAAGGGTATAAATATGTTACTACTTTTATTTTTAAATTTAGCATATAACAAGAAAGGAAAGCTAACTTCGGGCGGAGCCGAAGTTGATATACCCTTGCAGAATATTCTGTAAATAATATTCTCCAAAATTATTCATATGATGCATTCTTAATACAAATAAAAATCCCAACTTCCTAACTTTAAAAACACCAAAGTTATGGCAATTTCAATCGTTCAGTTATATGGCAGCTATAGGATATAGTCGGCCGATCCCTATAAAATTTGGTAAAATTTTGGCCAAATATAAAACCCATAGAAAATCCCAACTTCCTAACTCTAAAAACACCAAAGTTATGCTATTTCCTATCGTTATATGGGAGCTATAGGATATAGTCGGCCGATCCTTATGAAATTTGGTAGGTCGAATTGATTGGCCAAATAAAGAAGCCATAGAAAATCCCAACTTCCTAACTTTTCAAACAGCAGAGTTATGGCATTTCCTATCGTTCAGTTATATGGCAGCTATAGGATATAGTCGGCCGATCCCGGCCGTTCCGACTTATATACTGCGTGCAAAGGAAAGAAGGGTGTGTGCAAAGTTTCAATTCGATAGCTTTAAAACTGAGAGACTAGTTCG
The DNA here is from genome assembly GCA_018153365.1 of Drosophila fuyamai. NCBI lineage: Eukaryota > Metazoa > Arthropoda > Insecta > Diptera > Drosophilidae > Drosophila > Drosophila fuyamai. The sequence goes on along the minus strand of JAECXW010000116.1, from coordinate 3,143,770 downwards.
CGTAGAAACAGACAGACGGACAGACGGACAGACGGACAGACGGACAGACGGACAGACGGACAGACGGACATGGCTATATCAACTCAGGAGGTGATGCTGATCAAGAATATATATACTTTATAGGGTCGGAGATGTCTCCTTCACTGCGTTGCACACTTTTGACCAAAATTATAATACCCTCTGCAAGGGTATAAAAATCAAACCTTTGAATCATTAAGTCAGTTTTTAATAAAACCTAGTACAATTAATTTATTTTAATGTGACAAAATCACTTTTCTATACGTGATTGTTAAACATGTACAATTAATTTATTTAAATGGAAAATAATCACTTTTCTATACTGGATTTCTTACACAAGAAAGATGTAAAGATTAAAAAAGCTCTTAATTGCCTTACTAAATAATTAAAATTACATTTTTCTAAGAATAAATGAAAAGCAAATAGTTTAACAAATGGGCTTCCCTTTTCTCTAATGAAACAGTTATATTTTCGCTAACTTTTGCAAAGAATTTTTCTCGCTCCCTTATGCAATTTCCCAAGAGTTTTTCACTTGCGGCTTACTCTTCCTCGGCAGATTCTCAACAATTAGCAAATTAATAATTTACAGTTTTCTAATCATCATTGTAATGACACTTCTGTTGACGTAATTGCAGCTCCAACTCATCAGAAAGTTAGACACAACTCTCACACTCGCCCAGTGATCAACTTTTACAGCTTCCGTCATTGTATGCTGCATGGTGCATGTTGCATGGTGTACGGTGGCATCTGTGTTGTGTTTTTGCTTTCCGCAGAGAGGAGGAAAATTTTTGCAACTTAATTTTTATGACTAGCCGTCGAGTGGGGGGGGGAGGGTGGAAATGTTTGCTTGTGGTTTCTGTCTGCTGTCACTTGCTTGATTATTATTTTCCTCGAAACAAAACGGAAAGCCGTAGATCCGAAGGGGGAAGCGGCGATTTACGATGCGGCCACGTCGAAAAGGGAAAAGGGCGCCATTGGGTTATAAAATCTAGTGGAGAAATGTCAAGTGCAACGCCACTTCTCATCTGCAGCGTCATTCAAATCGATGATGCATTGCTGTTATTTTTAATTACGCCCGGCAACATTGTCGCCACGTATCCGTAAGATACACACGCGCGCACACCCATGGTGATATTTGCATATGACGTCACTACATTGTTGGGCTGACATTTAAGGCTACCGGGTCACTATTAGATATTTTATTATGTTTTGCAGACTTCTCAGGTTTTTCTCCCTGTTTTTCCTTGGCTCTTTGTGTGTGGCGCCCCATTGTTGGCCGACTTGACTGGCTGACTGGCTGGTTGGTGGTGCCTCAAGTAGCCGCCTCATATGTACATATAAATGTCAAGGAGCTGGGCTCGCTGTGGGAAAAACTGCGCTTTGATCTCGTTTCTGGCCAGGCCATAAATTTTAATTACAAGTTCCAGCACTTTTATCTTAAATTGGTCTTCATCATTTGCCCAAGACCATCATTGAAGTACAATGTGACCTCTGCGTTTGGCGATCTCTCTGGGATTGACCGGCTAACCCTGCGATCACGTCGTCACCGGCTTGAGGAATTTCCCTTCGGCTCGTCGCATCCACTAATATCACTTTTAATTACTAGGTGTGCGGCTGTGTGTGTAAACATAAAAATTCATTTTCATATTTAAAACTGAAAAGCCAGCAAATGAGCTAGGACCTGATGGCGGCTAGCTGGGAGAAAAGAGCTGTGTGTCGGCAGCCGGGCAGTGGCAGGTCATAAATGAGTCAACGACTGGACTGCACGGGCGGCAACTCCATAGGCCACCTCAAACCAAAACCAAAGCAAGCCAAAAAAAAGGAACAAAGGTACGACAGGAACCGAAGATTGAAGTACCCTGGAATCAAGATCGTTTATGCTAAAGACCTTAGAATAGTCACAGCAGTTTCTTGGCGATAAATCCCTAAGAATTAACCAAGTTTAAGCAGTCCTTTGAAACAAACGATATTTACAATATCTACCTTTCTTTGTAATAAAGAAATACTATTATCTACTTATATTTCCAATATTTTTAGTATTTAAGATATAATTGTCAGGTCTTTTTACTGAAGGACCTATAATTTGAAAATGAATTAATAAAGCCTAACATTAAAATATCATAGATTTAAAAAACTCCCAATAAGTTCCAAATAAAATAGAAGAAGATATGACGTCGAATATTGATAGTATCTGAACTGTTTTAAAAATTTAAGGATCTTTATCAATTAAGTGTAGTTGAGTCACTTAAAAAAGTGTGGTATTCATGTTTGAACATGCCATTCAATGCTATTCCTGGCACATTTCTTTTTTTATAACTATCAGCTTAGGCTTAATAGATGAAATGGCCCAAATGTGATAAAAGAATATGCTTTGCTGGATTAGGATAAAAATTAGAATACCCCCAGCCAGGGTATAAAGAGAAACGGCAATGCAGAACGCCGTGAAACGAGTTAGCCAACGGTTGGCGATGCCAAAGATTCTGTGGAAATGTTTATTAAACTTGGGGATTTTATGATTATGCCGCCAAACCCGTGGAAGAGCCTGCCAGTAGCCGGAGCCAAAGCCAAACCGAAGCCGAAGCCTCCTCCTGCCTGTGAAGACTCTGAAGATTTGGCCCCAGCCTCCTGCGTCGGCAATTAAACTGCCCGCTCTGTCGGCCGTCGATGAAATGCCATTCATTTGGCTGGCTAACTCCCTGACTGCTTTTGGCCAGGTCTCAATGGCTGCTGCCTACCTGCCTGTCTGCTTGGCCAGCAACGTTGGCTATTCAAATTTCAACTTTGCATAGCCCGGGCTCATTTGGTAATTATGTGAAAAGTGCATTTGGGTGCTGCCAAAAGCGTTTTTCCGAGCCAGTCCAAAGTCATTTGGCCACAGCTCACGGACTACCGCCAAGTTAGCCAGGTTTTCTTATTGGCCAGCCGTCGATGCATGTCAACTCATTTCATTTGCGGCCAAGAAGGAGTGTTCCCACCTCCTGGAAGGAGTTTTTCCTGGCATGTGTGTCAGGCTTTGTTGTCATATTTGTCAATAATGCTGCGTTGCGTCTGCGGCCACCGTTAGAATCTTGTTGAGCATGTTGATAAGACTTGGGTGATTTGTCAAAGATTTTGCCCGGGGGAAAAATATGAAGGAGAGGCACGACCATTTGTGGGGTTAATGGAGTGCAAAATTTAAATATTTCGCTAATAACTCAAGGAAATCACTTCCAGCATGGGTGCATTAATTAACCAAGGAAAAAACTAAATAAACGACACTTCAGCAAAAAGTTATGAACCCATATACAACACATTTTCGGACATGGAAAAGTGTAAGAAAGAAATTGTAACGCGAGAAAAGTACATAGCAAACATGAAAACGCAGAGAGATATTTTCCGCAATTTTTGCATATCTTGCCCAGGACGAGAGCGGCAACAACAAATCAAATAAGGAGAAATGTCGCCAAACTTTTCAATTCAACTGTCAATCAGTTTGAGATAGTGTCCGGTGCAGACTCTCGACTCCCGATTCCGAATCCGAATCCAAATCCGAGTCCAGCTCTTGACTGCCGCTCAGGCACAGCGGCAACAATAATGACATTTATGCAAAATAGCCAACGAGTGGACTAGGGGAGTGGATCGGATCGGCTTGGATTGGTTTGCTTTGGACTGGAGCCCAGTCATCGACTGGGGGTGACCATCGGGCATCGGCGAACCATCGACGAAAACTGGTCACCTTTTGCCATAATAATTGCACTTGCATTGCATGCAAATCAAATTGTCATCACGCTGCATCTTCTCCAGTCTCTGGATGGGACCCTGCTGAGTAATACACTGAACACAAAGCGATGCCCTTTGGTCCTTAAGCTTAAATATTTTAAGTACACATGGGATTAGAAGCGAACTTATATTGAAAATAATTTTTTTTAACAAAATTATACTTTTATTAAGATTTAATCTAATAACGCATTTATTTAAAAACCTTTAAGATGGTTCAAGAGCCAATGCAGCCCTACTCAGTACAATTAGGTACTGTTTACATTTTGAATTAAATCTTTTGATAATAATTCACCTAATATTACGAACTCATTAATAAAGACAATTAAGTTTAACCAAACATTTTTGTATTCCTAATTAAAACATGGTGTTTTTAAACAAAGGCTAATTTACTTGTTACATTTATTCCGAGTGTGGTATTGATATTGGGTCCGGGGTTGGCCAGGAGCGGCTTTTGCTTTATTGGCCCCAAAGGATAGACTTCTGTCTGTCTGTCAGTCAGTCATCGGATCCAAAGCGAAACGTTGCCGAATGATCGATGACAGAGTTTGTGTTTGATTGAAAGCAATTGGTGGCACCGTCACTTGGTGCCCAGGTTGCAAGTTCCAGGTTCGTTCTGCCGTATCTTTTGCTTTGTTGTGGGCGCACCACCATTGTGCACTCCCCGCCACTCCCTTCCTCGCCCTCTTTCCATATCATTTTTTTTTTGCTTAGCTTGGCCACAAAAACGATTGCCACACGCGTCTTTCCATATAGAAAATTTATTGTCTTGGCTTCTGCATTTTTTTTGCTCTGCGTTGGCGTCAGCTAACGGTACATTTTGCGCTATGATGGTTTATGATTCGTGGGATTAGTTATGTTGACAATTCATAATTGTTTCCCTGAATATTTATGCTGCAATGGGATGCATTACCATAATGCTTCTGGGCTTCTCCGATGACAAATATTGTCAGGTGGTTAGACTTATGTGCCATATTTATACCCAGACAAAATTGACTACTCGTTTTAGGTCGTGAAAAAATTAATATGAATTGGACTCGTTAAATTAATTATACCCGTTACTCGTAGAGTAAAAGGGTATATTGTATTCGTGCAAAAGTATGTAACAGGTAGAAGGAAGCGTTTCCGACCCTATAAAGTATATATATTCTTGTTCAGGATCACTAGCCAAGTCGATCTAGCCATGTCCGTCTGTCCGTCTGTCCGTCTCTCCGTCTGTCCGTCTGTCCGTCTGTCTGTCCGTCTGTCTGTCTGTCCGTATGAACGCTGAGATCTCGGAAACTATAAAAGCTAGAAGATTGGCATTTTGCATGTAGATTTTAGGAGTTCCTACGCAGCGCAAGTTTGTTTCAAAATGGTGCCACGCCCCCTCTGACGCCCACAAGCCACAAGCTGTGGCCACAGTTTTGATGCTATTATGAAAATTTTTTTGATATATATTTGTTTCGTCAATACCTATCGAATGGCCTAATAAAAGTTTGCCACGCCCACTCTAACGCCCAAAAACCCATGCCTGGTAAGCGCCTACATTACTGCCTTTCATGGCCCGCAATAGTGCAATAGCGCCATCTAACGGATGACTTTGGAACAGCTGGCCAAGGTGCTCAACAGAGTCAACGTTAATTCTCGATAAGGATTTCTATTAAAGGAAATTGCGATGGTTTTCATTTGTCAATTCCGATCTATATCCTTAGAACTATGCAAATCAAATCAAGTTAGCCAAATTGGAGGTGTTCCCTGGGTACCGATTTTAACATAAAAATCGGGAGCTAATTCGAGCAGCGAAAAAGATACAAGAAGGCATATTTATATTAGTTGTTTAGCTGAGTAACGGGTATTTAATAGTCGAGGCACTCGACTATAGCGTTCTCTCTTGTTTTTTTTTGTATACATGTTTGCTTGTAAGGCATATGGCGCCTTAATAACTTGGCTTTCTCAAAAATAAAATAATACAGATACATTAATATTCCTAAGTACTAAATGAATTCACTTTTTTAAAAGTGAACATTTTGAGTTTTGATCGAAATATGAACTCGTAATTAGCTTTCTATAGAAATAACTAATGTAAATTCGGGTTTATTTTGAAGGGTTAAATCTTCTTTTTTACACCATTACAAATAGTTTTTGTTTTGTAAAATAAATGGTTACCTATATAATTCTAAATAAAAATATTCTGTAATTTTCTGTTATTAAAAATGTGGAAAGACAAATTTAAGTCCTGGTGCCTTGAGGCAGAAGCAATTACCTTGGCCCGGCTAAAACAGCATAATACTCCCTATCCATATACAGAACCTAATGCACAAACCATTAAGTGCAAGGCAAATCCGGGTAACAAATTAATTTGTCATATTAACAATTGCCGCATAAAGTCACACGCTCACCACCACCGATCGCCGTCATCATCACCTGGGGAAGCTGGAGGAGATTCAGGAGGAGCAGAAGGAGGAGGAGAGCTTCAGAGTCTAGGGCTCGCTGACTAACTAAGTGGCGGCTTACAGCCATGGACTTGTGGACTCGGAATCGGGCTAGAGCTACAAGTAATGTGCCTCCAGCGAATTGAGCTGGCTTTGGTAGTTGTTGCACTGCGGGCAATGTGATGCATTTCGTAGATTTTTTAATTGAAAAAACATGTTTTACGAGCGTCGCTAACCACGACAACGATGACTACAGCTACACCACCAGAAACAACTCAAGGCGCAGCAGATGACGCTGTCGTTTGTTAAGATTTGCGCACTTTTTCATCCCGAGTCGCGGTCTCCCAGCTAACAAGTTGAATTTAAGTACTTGGGGTACGGAACAAAACACAGGGCCCGAACATTGAACATGGCGCAGAACAAACGGCTTACGTAATGAGAGCCGGAGCCAAAGGCAAAGCCCTTTATTCTGGAATGCGTCATGCATTCGGTGCATTAAACGATCATATTAATAGACCAGTCAGTAGTCGATTTGGAATAAATTGAGGTTCCCTTTGTCGATTTCGCCTGGGTCGTGACTGGCCAAACACAAAGCAATAAAGAGCTGATTTTAATTTTTCATTTATTTTTAGAAATTATAATTAGATGTTTTTTAATGACACTTGAAGTGAACAAAAATACACTCTTTGTTAAGTCGTGAACTATTTAAAAACCAAGAAAAAAGTGCTGACCATTTTATATAAACATAGCTTATTTATACCCATTTAAACAAGAATGAGACAAATTTCAAACCTCTTATGTCAAACTACATTATTTGTGTGTGGCCCTAGAAACTATTACTGTTTACTAATACTTATTTGGTTACCAAATCTATCTTTTGCTATATAAATAATTAAATATAAGTCCTTCGTTGTTTTCAAGAATTACAACCATTTTGGATCTTGCCACAAGATAAGTACTATTTTTAGTTTAATTTAATACTAGTAAGCACATGCACATGCCTTAACCATAAATATAAGCCGCTGTCCAGGTATGTCAACAACCGTTTAACCCCTAGCACAACCCGACTGCCTAGCTGACTTATCAAATCTGCAAGTTAATTGCCAATTCTTAATTAGTGGCCTTTAAGCAGCGGCGTTGCATAATCTGCAGAATGCAATTGCAACTAAGTGCAAGGCAACAAGCGGAAAATTGAACCTTTGGCAGAGCGTGGCGCGGACAGAGTAAGTCCGCCGCAGAAGAATTAAATAAAAGTGCGGCAATTAAACGCAACTTGGCCGGTGTTAATCGCAGCGCCGTTGCTGTGAGAAATGCCAGGTGAAAAACGGCACACGCATCTCCCCAGCGAATTGAGTCAGAGATGGAGACAGAGCCTCCGAGATGGAGGCTGCGACTGTGACTGTGACACTTGCATCTTGGATGGCCGGCGAATGGCGGAAGATGAGGAGATTAGGCCGAGAGTCAGTATTGCACGGAGAAAAATCCTTAAAAATTTTTCGAATCACAATCAATCATAAGTCAGTCATAACGAAATTGAACTCGAAATACCAAGATGCAAATGTTTTGCTAAATATTTTACAATAATATTTGGAGTTAAGACTATTCCTATTAAGCAATGTTATAAGAAACACTCTTTAAAATTATGTTATGTTAGCATAGAATATGCCTCCAAATGAATGGTAAAAGAAATTCACTTTTACATGGTATGATTTAACAAAGACCATGTTATTTGTTGAAGACCTCTTGGGTCCTGGGTAAAAATCTCAATTATCCTTTTGTGAAATGTAAGGAACTTATTCGTTCTGGAAAGAAGAGTTTTTAAGTAATCAAACTGCTAAACACCCATACAATTCTTAATTAGTTAAAGGATATTCTCATGGATTCTTCTCAGTGTTAAAGTTGATGGTGAATCGGGAAAGAAAGAAAGTTTAGCTGTGTGACCTGGCTACTGAGCCGTTGAAAAATGCACGCAGTGCCGGGAGAAGGCGAAATAGAGAGAGATTTGTGGGGAGAATGTGGCAATGCAAAGTAAGAGCCATAACTGAATGCAAAAATCAGGCAAATGGTAATAAAAATTAAAAATGCCGAGAGTGGAAAGCTGTTGCTTTTGCCTGCCGTCTGCAGTTCGCCATTTGTGTGTGTAACTAACGGATAAGCCTTGGAAAATTGACGCTGACAAGGCTTGGCCAAAGTGGCCAACGTTGCGTATGCTTAATCTGCCTATTTACATCGTTGCCCCCTCGTTCATTCTCCTTTTATTTTTTCTCGTGTGCGTGCAACTGTTGCCATGCTGTGACTATCATTAATTTTTCATACTCATAATCATCATCTAGTCAGCGCCGCGCTGAGTTTTCCTCTTATTTTTCGGTGTCAAAATGTTGTTTCTTCTTTCACATTTTTCACGCGATTTATGCACATTCTGGCCTGGTCTGTTCCTCTCTCGCTTTGAAACCCATTTGGTTTCCATCTTCTGGACTTACCAGCCCCTTGTTATCTTCCGTCGAATGTTTAACATGCAACATATTCACCAAAATGGGAAGCCGCAAATTTGGGAAGGATCCTTTTTTGGCTGGGTGTTGATGTTTTGATAAATGTGCCACTAAAGTTGTAAGATGGACTTGGGGTTAGGCCATTCTATATTATAAGAAAAACACAGTTTTTTCCTTAAAAAGTCTGCTACTAATTTTTAAAATATTTTGGGAAAGTTATCTAATAGCCCATTTTAGCGTTTTACAAGAGTAATGTTTTTTGTTACTCTTTAGGTAAATAAAAAAGAATATTTGCTATAAAATCTAAAACTTCAATTTCATCTTGAGTTTTAACACATGATATAAATTCGAAAATAATTTGTATCTAAAATCCAATAAAATCTTTAAAATTAAACAATGCCCAGCCAGTTTTACGCTCGGTTAATATTATGTAAAATGAAACTGAAAAAAATCTCTCATGTGCCAATTTCCATTGCAAGTTTACCGGCAGCAAACACTTAGCGTTTTTACACATGTAAATAAATGGCCAGGCGGGATGTGCTAAAAGTGCGGCAATAAAATCGCATGGCGAAATGGAGAAGAGACCAGCTCTGGACCGATTCTTCGTTGAGTCGAACAAAATCGTTAAATTAGTAGAAAATAGTGTGAAAAACGACGCTCACACATGTGGAAAGAGGTGGGGAGTGGAATCTGTTAAGTAAAAGAAACTTTAAATGGCAATGGGATGGATTTTGGACGGCTGAATGCTTGAGCGCTTGTACTACACAACCAAAGACAGTTTAATTACGGCGTGAAGTTGCGCACCGAGTCCGTTGTTTAACCCTCATTGGCCCCCTGCACCCCCCCAAAAAAAAAAAAAAAACAAAAACAAAAACAAAAACCCCATCCCTCCTTTCGGTGGTTACGTTTCATAGACTTTTGTGCGATTTGTTATCCGCGCTTCGAGATGAGATTTTAATGCAAGCGTGAATCATAAAATGTTCACTTGATGTGTTGGTGTCACTTCGGTTACTACCTTCATCTTGGCCAAAAACATCGGCTCTTGGCCGAGTCTTCAAAGCCAAGAAACCATACTCCTGAGTGGGTGCCCATATAATAATCCATTGCGAATCTCGCCCAAGATGATTGTCTTCGCTCTGTGGGTCAGAGGTCAACTGTTTGAACAATGGGTTGGCAGTCGCGCTTAAAATTAGAGTTGAGTTAGACCATCTAAGTTGAGCAGTTACATTAGATCTACCAAGTTTATTTCAATTTTCGAGTTCTAAGTTGAAAAGAATTCCAGGGTAAGGGTTAATAGTTTTTCATGATATGTAAGATAACTAAACTATTTCTCTACTTCATATGAACTTAATTTTAGAAAAGGAATAGAAAAGTTACCTTATATTAACGAAACATTTCATTTAGGGCTTCATTAAATTCATTGAATCGTCTTTAAACAAAATACCTACCATCGATTGATTAATTAAGTTTCCCAATTGGTCTTTAAAAAAGCAAATCGAATTAAGCATGATAAGTGGCCATCTCCAAGCCAAGGAATCCAGATTGTCCGATGGACATGCCATTAATTCAGCAGTGACTAATTACTTTAAGTTACGACAACCTTGGTAACATTTTATGACCCCGCCGAGGTCTGCAGCATTCAAATAATACTCATTTTGAACTCAAACAGGACCTCATGCCGTTTACACGATCATTAAATTCAAGCTCCACCGGCCAAATGATCAACTGTCCTGTCGGTTAATAAATTAATTGCAGTCCCGGGCAAAAATACCCGGCTCATTAGATAGACTCCCAGCGATAACGAGGAGTTGGAGTCCGGTTGATCTCTCTATTCAAGTGGTTGGCGCATGCCGACTGCATTTTCCCCTTTTGAATTCTTTGTTTCCATCGATAACTCCACAATTAACGAACTCAAGCGGTGGTCTGACCAAGAGCCATTTAATAAAGTTAGCATTTGTATAATGTCTTGTCAAAAATTTATTGGCATTTTTGCCAATATTTTGTCGGTTCAATCTACCAATCTTCGCGGTGTCCCACTCTCCGCATTGATCTGTTCCGCGATGGCGATGGAGATTTCGAATGTGATTGGGATCTCTGGCATGCTAACTGAATGCCTTGAATGGACAGGACTGTGGTTGGCCGTTTTCCACTGTGGAGTCTCTGTTTCTTTTCTTTTCGAGGGGGTGTGGGCAATTAAAACACCGATTGCAGAGATCTTTGGCTGTCTGTTTAGGCCGTGATGTTTGGCAATCGGGCAGGATTAATGCTGAAAAGTTTTCACCTTTTGTCTCATTCCGAATTGATTAAATTATGCAAATGCTGGCGGTCTGCTCACAAAACAAAAATTGCAACTGTGACAAAAGGCGTTGCCATGCACGCTTGCCAGCATTTCCCTGTGGTTCCCACACCCCCAAACAGACAAGACCCGGCCAAAAAGCAAACCAAACCTCAAAAAATGAATTTCAGTTTCCTAATTTCCATCAAACGGCGCTTTTTGTTTTTCGGTTTGCCAAGGCAAAAAAGATTCTCATGTTGTCTTTGAGTCGATGTCGTCTTGGTTGTCGACGTCCTCGTCTCATAGTCATCGTCATCCACATCGTCATCGTCATAGTCATAGTCATTGGACTTGCTGTTGTTGTCGGCGGCGTCGGTGGATTTTCAATTTCTAATGTAGTGCACGTTACGCCCTGAAGGGATTTTTATTTTATACCATTTTTTCTTGGCTTTACGGTTTTATTTATTTATGCCAGCGTTGCTGGGCTGCGAGGGCACAGTGGGCTTAGAATGATTAAGTGGGTTATTATTGATTAGCCAAGCTTATAGGTCTTAAAAGGTTATAGGCTAATACTAAATTGGGATGGTATAGGGAATATTGGAAGACACAGGCTTCCACAATCAGTTACTCCCAAAATGAAAACACACTGCTTACAAATACATTTATTAATAAAGGGCTTATTGCGAAAATATATAGTTTTTATAGACAATTATTAGCCATAAATGGATGAAACAAATAACAATTAAGATCATAAAGCAAAAGGAGTATTCCAAAAAAGAATCCATAACACATTTACAGTAAAACCAAAATATATTCTGTAAACATAATTCTTTTAATATCCTTTACCACAGTGCCACATAAAGTTGTCCAAGGTATCCCAAAACGTCATTTGATGATAAACTTCAAAACTTGTGCATGCAATATGCCATTTTTTGTTGTTGTCCTCTTCTTTTTTTCTATTGTTGGTCGAGAAGTAATTTTTGTTGTCGTTTTCATGATTGCTTTGGTCTAGTTGTTGTTGCCGGTGGTGCTGGTACTGGTACTGATGGTGGTGGTGCTGCACACTTTTAGTCATCACCATGTCAGCTACGGCATCGAGAGTTCAGCCCGAATCCAAACAATCAAAATGATATGCAAATATATGTAAGAGTACCGCTACGAAAAAGGCGTGGGTTAATTGTGACTTTATCATGCAGCAGCGCGGCAAACGAATCCGAGCCAAGGGAAAATCGCAATCGAAAGGAAAAAATCAAATTTATTACAAATTTAAGCATAGAGACCGCGAATCGAGCGAACGGCGACGATGGCGATGCGGCGAGTTATAGATTTCGTCATAGTATCGTATCGTATCTTTTGCCCAGGCGAGACGTGAAAATTTGAAATAAACCTGTCAACGAACACCAACGCCAATCGACTGTGGTCCCTTGCGGATGGTGTGTGAACTACGAACCCGCGGACCGCCCAGTCGGTGGGTGGGCGGCGCCAAAACTAAGCCACCAAATCGCTTCGAATCACATAAAACACATTAACACGGGGGCAGCACTGGGAACGGAAACTGTCGTTCCCATAAAGGCACCGCGCAATCCCAAGTTGCCAACACAAATGCCCTCCAGTTGACCAAAGCGTGCTAAATTCCACATGTACACTGGAAAAAAACATTTAGTCTTAAATCAAAAATGATCATTGCTGCTTCTAAATAATAACTAATGCTCTTTTCCAAGTTGGCCTTTTCAAGAGAACAATGTACTTTTAAACGTGTCATTTAAGAATTTTATCTTCAATATGTTAATTTCAATGATAAATCAATATTTAGATTAGATTTTTTTAATTTATTAAATAAAAAATGGTTCTTTTGTAATTATCTTTAATCCAATTTCATTATTGAATTTTTTTTATTTACTGTCTAAACAATTTTCAGTTTTTTCCATACCGAACGAAAAATGTAATATACATTTCATATATTACCTTATCCTTACCATTAAGGTAAAGATAGTTAGTTGGTTTTACTAATTGTTTGCCCCCAGTGTATTTAAACCAAACAACGGTATAGTGGAGTAAGAGCCAATGTCAGCGGAACATATGCATCTAGTGAACTAGTGATCGACATGCAGACCGCAGATGGATCCCGTCTCAGGCACACAGTTCCTGTCTGTAGAGCAGTCGAAAGCCGCGACCCACATATTCGGCATCGGTGCGGAAGGGCAGGATGATGGGACCTGCGGCAGTGTCCCTAACGGTGGCGTGCATGGTGAAATCGTCGCTATCCCGTCCATCGTTGAACCGCTCCCCGCAAAGCGGCACCGAATTGATGGCTATAAAGTCATCGGGGCAGTTGAAGATCCCAGCTCCCGCCTGGCCATCGGATATCAAATCGTTCTCGGCTTTCAGAGCATGCAATAAAATCAATATTATTTGAATACAAATATTTAAACGGCTTAGTGTAAGTCTCTTACCTTCATCTTTGTTGACGATTTGAAAGTCGGGCTGATCGCCACCCAGTTGCTCTGTATTATAGCTGACACTGCAAACATTCTTCAAGCGGGCCAGACATATGGCATAATTGAGATTGTTCTGCATCAAGCCACTATGTTAATAGATAAATTAAAAACAAAACCTTTAAGCTTACAAAATAAGTGGCTTCTCGGTTGTCCACAATGGAACCATCTGTATCGTAATTAAACGATTTAATTAGTCCTTCGGCTTCAGGGAAATATTGCAGGCAATTGTTAGGAGCCAGGTCGTCCTCCAGCTGAGTGACTTTTATATTGAATGATCGTCCGCCTCCCGAGACCTTCATAAAAACCGAAAGATACACTTTGCTCTCGTTCGAGTCACCAACATGGATATAGACTGGAATATGAGGAGGATTGATCTGCATTTGCTTTCATTAGTTTGGAACTACTTACTATGCTGGCCCGTGTTGATGCCACACAGAGTGGGAATCTGAAAATTGGTATTGTGTCCCGACACTATAAACTGATCGTCTAGGCAATCACCATTGGTGGGACGACTAAGCTGGAGATCGTGGAAAATCAATTAAGCTAAGGACTACGCATACTAATTTAGAATACCCACCTCGAACATCTGAAAATCCAGTCGCATCTGCTGCACTCCCTTCTTCACATTGATGATCAGCACACAGATCATCATTTCGCGCACCGCATTTGGATAGTTGGGGCTCTCGAAGTAGAGGATCTGCTGGCTGGTGACATCGCCACATCCATTGACGACTGCAAGTGAAAGATGTTAGATCTCGTGCAAATCAATCGGCGGACTTTCACTCACACACACAGCAGACGCCCACGCCCTCGGCACAGCTCTCGGTGGGAATCCCCCCGAGGCTCTTGCACTCGAACTCGTGGTAGCAGACGCCCTCCATGCTCCGAATGTCGCCCATGGACACACTGCACTTCGTATTGGGGAACTTGATCACCTCGAACAGACTGAGGAAGCCCTTGCCCTTCGAGCGCGGTGCATTGGGTTTCTTCAGGATGAGGTTCGCCTCGATGGGAGAACCGAAGAGGAGGTTCTTCAGGGTCTGGTGGGGCTGCATAATGGAGGTCTTGGTGCTGGATGGTGGCGTGGGCACTGGCGGTCTCATCGATGGCTTCGCACTGGGCCGTGGACTGGGACTTGGCTGCATTCCCGGCGAATCACTCGGCTTGGGCACCATCATCATCGAATCCGTGGCTGGTGGTGTATCCTAAAAGTGGAACAAGAACGGAATGTTAGGGTGCAAGGAATGGTTACTTATTTGTATTTTGTATTAATTTTTATTTTGCGTTAGTCACATTTAAACGTATTGTATGCTTATTGTGGTAATACCTCGTATTAGAAATAAAAAGGTATTAAATAAATTGCAATGCAATTACCCAAAGTGAGGATCAGCTGTACACTTTTTTCTCAAGTTTTATTTCTCGCTATAGTACTTTACACAAATTTTGAAGTTTCAGTTTTCTAGAAAACTTTTAGATTATATAAGGTTTTCGGATAGGCAATATTTTATAAATGTCGGTCAGTACAATAAGGTTTTTCACAGATTTTCTATTAAATGACTCCTCTTTGTCTTTATATTTTGGTTGTTTGTCCATTTGAAATAATCATTAATAGACACCCTTATGCTATAATCGGTTGGACTTCTGTTTCCAGAAATCTCTGTAACACCTTGGTATAAATCACTGGCTACCTCTGAGGGAGCGGCTGTTGGTCGAGTTGGTATCGTGGGCTCCGGCTCCTCTGGCTCTGTGGGAGCAGGTTCTGGAGGTGGTATCCCAGGAGTTGGCATGGGCATAGGTGCTTCCGTCACAGTGCCGTCTCCCATTCCCCCATCCCCTCCCTGCTGCTGCGCCAGATTGTGGAGGTGGAAGCCGGGCTGGAACCGCATGGTGTACTGGAATCCAACGCCCTCCATTATCATGCCACCGGGACGCAAGGAATGCGACTGGCCACGCCTGCTCCTGCGCAGATCGCCCATTGTCACAAAGTCTGATGCGTTCCCATCGGCCACGCCCACATAATAGAGCGTCAAAACGAAAGCGCTTATCAACGCATCGGAACGCTTTGACAACATTATTAACGGAAATTCACGCGGCGACTGTGCAGATGTTGCACTTGCAACTAAAATTGCTGCTGTCGCATGTTGCTGCTGCTGCAGTAGTTGCTGCTGCTCGTGTTGCATCTTTCTTTGGCTTTATTAGAGCATTAATTGTCGCCTTTCCCGCTTTTTCAACCTTCACTTTTGCAGCAACAATCAAACAACAAGTCACGCTACTCTGATTGCACTTGTGATGTTGCTGCTGCTGATGTTGCTGTGGGTAACAGGGTAAATGTTATTTGAGATATTCCAGTAAGCTCTTTCGGAATTTGTGTTAATTTTAAATGAGAAATTAAATGGCTTGAGTGCGGAGGGGCATAAAAAGTATGGAAAAACACTTGCGAAATGCACACTTCATTAGCAGCCGACCCATCGATGTCAGAGATTTGTGAAATCAAGTTAAATAAATGCTAAGGAGAATATCGAATTGCTGCAACGATCCATAAATTAAGACAGTGTATGTGTATACCTAGCCATTATTGAAAGTCAAATAAAACTCTCGTAATTAATAATAGCAAACGACAGCAGTTGCAATCACCAATCGATTAAGCAAATGAGGTCGATGATGTCTCATATTTGCAAACACGGAACGCTGCGAAATTGAAATCGATTTAATTGCAAAATCGAAGAGCACTCGACGTAAGATGAAAATCGAAAACATTTAGCAGCTTTTAATGCACCCGTTCGAGTGCATCAGCATCTCATCTCGTCGTAATGATCATCATCAACAGCGGATCATGGGATGATCGCAATGCACTCGCCGCCACATGCATCATGCGCAACAAGGTTAAAAATTGTTAATTGCCGCTGCGACGAACGTAAAACGCCAGCAACAGCAATTGGTATTATTATGCACCGCAGCAACAACAGTTGGTAACTAACAACTGCCAACTAGAAACTCCCAGCTGCCGCCATTTGGCGTTGGCGTCTCCAGATGCTGGCAAAAATAACTATAAATAATTGCGCACTTGACAAATAAAGCTGTGGAGTCTGGCTATGGAAAATATGATGAGCCAGTCAGAAGAAAAGATTAAAATGCTATTTTTTTCGTTGAATGCAAATACATTTGACGCGACAATGCGGGCGTTTAGTTTTAAAGATTATCATTATGAGTGGTTACTTTTAATGAGCGAGTGGGGCTGGTTTAGGGGCGTATTTGGAATTTCGTGATTGATGCTCAACGTATTCGAAATGAATTTGCAATTAATCATGATCGGGCTTCCATTTATTTTGCATTCGAGTTTAATAAGTGGGAAACATATGCTATGTGTTTCATTGTCTTGAAACTACAGACGTGTGTTATTTGTATTGTTTTGTTCTAGATAATTAATTATATTAATTAATTAATTCTCTATTTATGCGATTATCAATAATTCTGACTTTTAAATTTCGTTAAAATCGTTTAAAATTGTAAATTATATCTGTGAAAATGTATTTATTCTTATAATTTTCAATTACTCCTAAGAAGAACATGACTATTCTCAGTATAACTTCACTTGCCATGCTGGTGAGCCCACTAAACTTTATGTGTTTGCAGAGCACTCCAGCTTCTGCTACATCTCCGACTTTAAATCCAACTCCATCCACATATTCATCCATCAGCAACTGAAATGTCTGCCCCGCAGTCTGCTTGGACCACAGACAAACCAAAGCAAAGAATGGCAAACCAATGCTAAAACCAAAACCAAACCAAAACGAACCCAACCCAATCAAAACACACGTACAGACAATTCCCGTCCATTAATTGAATCAAATCGAACGTTACGCATGCGTCATGGCGAAATGACAAAGGGAGCCGCCACCACCGCCACCGCACCACCGAAACCACTGGGAAAACCACTGGAGGAGTCGGTGGGAGAGGCTCACACATGCAGATGATGATGACGACAACGAAGATGCCGGCGATGGAGGTTCTACCCGCCTAGACTGCCCCTCCCAATCCCCTCCGAGTCACCCTCAAAACCCTTGTGTACACAATATTGTTATAGCTATTACTTCATGTTATGTTATGTTATGTTATGTATTTGTACTGAGCAAAGTGGAAATCGCAGTTGGAGCGAAACTTGGGGGGGGAGAGATTGGAGGAGATGGAGCAGGAGTGGCGACCAAATCAAACTGCCCGACCATCGCAAGTAGTGGGTAAAGCCCACTTAATTGACGTTTAGTGGACACTCGAATGCAAATGCTACAACGGCTAAAAAGTTCCAAAGGATACACTGAAATTGGTAGAAGGTTTTTGTAAGAATGGCAAGAACATTATATAAATTACATACAAGTCAGGCGTGTAATAAGCTTGAATATGAACGAAAGCTGAGCAAAAAATGAATTTCTAGAAATGGGTGGTGATTGAACAATTCCGAATGATAATTATATACATATATTAATAACATAAACAACATTTTCCCTTTGAATTCTAATTTGAATATTTAACAATTTGTATTGTGAAAATACAATACGACGTTTTTATAATACTAATCATTCATTATTAATTTAAATTACAACTTAGTACGATAGCTTTATCATTAATTAATAATTTATAATTTCTAACATCGTCATTTGTGTCATTCAAGAACCATAATCATGTGCACAACGTATGCTCTAAGCTATATATTGCCCTTCAATTCTGCATAAGAATTTCTTTCAGTGCACCGATTGGCAGCCGCGAGTGTCAGGCTGCTGGAAGCTGCGTGGATTTGGCGGGCGCGATTCTCATCAGTGCTATAAGTAGTTTTCCTTTTCGAACTCGAATGGTCTGTGACTCCGGCCGCATTCTAATGCCCCCTTCTCCCAAATCGCCGCCCAATGATGACGTTGATAATGAGCATGTTGCACAGTTGCCATTCCTGCTCATGATTTCTGAAGATGCGACTGCAGCAGAAGTAGCTAAAGCCAGACATCATTACAATATAATTGATGGGTTATAGCTGGCTAACGGTAAAGCCAAAATGTTTCCTTTTTTACTCATTCGAGAATTTTTTGGAGGATGGAAGCGGTGGAAGCCAGTTTTCGGTTGGAAATTATCATTGTTCCGCATGACAGTTGAGAAGTTGTGCGTATGGGCTTAAAGTATGAATATGGAAAATGGTTATAGTGCCGCCAAATCGGGTGGGTAATGTGAGCGGTTGACATAGAAAACTACTTAGGATTGGGTGGCCGAGAGAAAATTGGGAGGATTCGGCCAGAGGCTTCATGGCACGTTGACCAACGGGAGGTCAATAAAATATATAGATATGGTTTACCTTATTAAACATAACCAGTTTTTGAACCGGTGTCAATTTATAAAAATTTTGGTAAGTATTTAAAATAAAACAATATAAATTCCATTTTTTCAATAATTAATTATCAATATTTAATCACTTTTTAATAAAATCTCCCATTCTAAATTTGAATCTTTGATGTCAATATTTTCGTGCTGTTAGTACTATTTGTATTTGATCTTGTTTTGTCAGGTTAATTGGGTTCAATACCCTTCCTATGTGTAATTTTATAAAATTTTGTTCTCACCGATCAATATATCAATTCTAAAAACAACTTGCAACAAAAACTTTCAAGAACCTCCTCCTATTTGCCAAGTCAACCAATACGGCATCAATTTTTTGCAGCATCAGAAATACCCTATTCATTTCAATGTCATTTAACGATGGAGCAAAAAGCAAAAGGCCAAGAGCATTGAAAGTGTATCTTAAAAACCGTATCAGTAAATGAATCTGTAGCAAATCGAATCCGAATCGAAGCGTTTAAGCAAAAACACCAGAAATTACAGTAAAACATTTGCGGTTACCGCATTTTTTGTTTTGCGTTTTTCATTTTGTGTGCGGTCTTAGCCATAATGCCGCCTAAACCGCAGCTGTGTCGGCTATTTTTTCAGTTTCTTGCCTTCAGATACGCTGCACGCACCACAATGGAGATGTGAATAAGGATGAGGACCTCTGCGGAGAAGGAAAAAGAGGAAAGGATCGACTTGGATGCGGAAGGGGCAAGGTGGAGGCGAGGAGAGTAAACTGCATTCGATTGGGTTGATGGCCATAAATGGTGCGTTAATTAAATGCTTTATTAACATAATGAAATGCAGCAAGGTTTGGCATAGGAGGCACAACCTGCTCCCTTAAAGGTTGAATAAATTAAATTACATTTTTAAAATATTTATCTTGTGAATGAAGTGTATTTTTTCGTTTTTCATTCAAAGTGCTCAGTTCAAGAAATGCTAGTTTCAATGGTTTCTGTTCAACTTTTTTCAAATTCTCATATATGAGGGTTTAAAATGATGTTATCAGAGTAAATATTTATTTATGTAGAGAATTAAAAAAAATACATAAGATAGAAGTTAATGTAAGTAACAGAGAAAACTGTTTAAATTTCACTAATATATAATATTTTTGTACAATACAAATGACTATTATTTATACAAATTAAAAGAGATACAAGTAGATATATTATGAATTAATCCATTTTATATAATTAACCCTATATTTAGTTATTTGAAACACAATTTCAACAAATTGATGGGTTATCCAAGCATAAAAAGTGTTTAAAATTTAAAATAGCGCTCCTTGAAGTGCTTCTTGGCCAAGACCGATATTTTGGGCTAATCTTCAACGGTTATTTAGCCTTGGGTCGTTGGTTATTTCCTTTCTGCTCCGCTTTTCGAAGCAGGGCATGCAAAATTAGGACCGAAAAAGGATGCGAGGCGGAAGCTTGGCCAACTCGGTTCGCCAGATTGTTACCGTTGCCTTTTGGGCTTAATGTGGGCTCTGGAGCCGGCAACACTTGTTGGCCTGACCTGGAGCCTTTGTTTCGGGGGACTCCTGTGTGCGTTTATCTTGGGGTTCCTTTTTTTCGGGGGTCTCACACACTCCACGCCATTGATCACGATCCATAATGAGCGATAACTGCAGTTTGGCTTTTTTTTTGGCTGCGCGCTCCGCTTTTGTTAGGTCCTGAGATTGAGAGCGGTATTTTATTTTTGCGGCGCGCTTTTTTCTATGTTACGTATCTGGCGGACACATTAAATATCCGCATATCGATGCCTATACATTGCAGCGGCATTTTTTGTTTGTCTCTTGGTAAATTAAACTGTTAACTTGCCATGTTTAGCTGCCATTGTTCGGCGGACCGGGCCAGCGGGCTGACATTGTTTTGGCCGCTGCTCCTTGGCCGACCGCTCGTGGGTTACATATGTCTTTCGGGGGATCGAGTATCTGTATCTGTATCGCTATCTAATCGCTTTCTAATGGTCTCCGCCAGCCACGGCGATCTATGTTAGCTGTCAGTCGGGCTTGTTTGCCAAATAGATTTTTTCCCTCTTCAACATATTAATAAATTAGAAAATGTTTTTTCTCTTCGCTGCCGCTGCCGGATTTTTTCTAGCTGGCCTTTAAACTTTAATGCATGGAGAATTGCATGTCGATCGATCGACTCGGCCGCGGAATGGCCAACCTTCAAAATTAAGTTGTCTTGGTTATTTATGTTTAATTACTGGCTTCTGGCTTCGGAGTTTTTCTGCAAGTATCGGTAATTAATTACCGTCTGAAGTGTGATGAACTTTAAGCGGACTTTGATAGCAAACGGCCACGGACCGAATTAGATTTAAGCAGATTCTTCAATGAGTGAGTGTGGTCGCAGGTAATCGTGAGAAAATCGTAAATTTTCTTATAGGCGAATGTTTCCTTCTGCTTCTAAAGGAAAACTCATGCATGTCTAATATACCCATCTGCATCTTCCTGGATTTCCCTCAAACTTCCTCCGCCAGTCAGAGAAAAATTACACCCAATATGTTAGGAGTCGTACATCAAGTATTTAGCAACTTTCTAACCATCTGCATAATAAATTGAATACATCAGAAACTATAAATAATTGCCAACAACTGCAGGTCCCAGCCAGCAGCGAGTTGCTCACCAAAATGAAGAAATTTTGCCAGAATTTCGGGATTTGTGCGTGTGGCTAACCCGAAGATGAAGGCGAAGGCTAATGGCCCCCAAAACGACCGCAACGACAGGCATTTACAAGTTGGCCAACTGTGCGCGACAAGTGCAGAAAAGTGGAAATATACCCATCCAGGTACATCCTCTATACTCTTCATTAATTTTTATGATCCGACTATTCCAGGTTGCCACAAATCGCTTAGTAAACTTTAATATATTTTGCAATTTCTTATTAATATTCGAGCATGTGCATTTGGTTTTCTGTAAGACCAAAATTAATTGATGGCTTAAAATACACTTGAAAAAATTATTAAAATAAATTCTTATAAGGTCGGAAATTAAAATCTGCCGATGAAACTATAGTAACACTAAACAAAATGTAGTATGCTTATATTTTCATGTGGGCTAAATTCCTAAATCTAATCATAATTTTGGGTTTTTATCTTTAAAAGAACTTTCCTCCTGCAGATAAAGAGCATCCAGTGAATTCAATGAACCACATCAGTGAACTACCTTTGTGCCACAAGCCAGGAGATGACCGGGGCCACAGCAACATTGGGAAGCACAAGAGCAATATCAAGGCAACAGCAGCAACAACTACGGCGACAGGGGCCAGGCAATCGGCCAAACTGTCAGACATTGTGCGTTGTGTGCCAAAAGAGCAACCGCAAGAGCAACAGCAACAGCAAATGCAACATAAAAAGCAACAGTAACTGCAATACAACAGCAACAGACAGCCAAGAGACAACGGACAAGCAACAGGCGCAAGTCAAGTGAATGGCCAATGACCACCAAATTGGCAGTAAAGCATACAAAAATAACTTCAAATGGTCAAAAGGTTAACAAAATCAAGCAGAGAACAAGAGGAGACAGCCAGGATGCAAGGAGAAGCGTTTGCTGCAGCTGCACGCTCAACATGTTGCCAACATTCCGTCAGAGGCAGCAACTGTTGCCGCTTGCCAGTTGCCGGTGTGCCTGTTGCAGCAACGACGCCGCAGCAACATAATCCCCCAGCCAGTGCGCAACGAAAAAATGATTAATGAGTTGCCTCATTACCTGGCGAAAATCAATGTCTTGCGCATATTCTGTGGACCAAGAACCCGAAGCGAAGCCCAAACCTGTCACAGCCTCTTGGCCATGTTGCTGCTGGCGTCGTTGGTTGTCGCATAATAAATCGATCATAATTCTCAACCGAGACTCAAATATCGCATGTGTCGACGCTGATTTCGATGCCGCTGTTGATTCCGATCTGGGACCAGCGACAATCAGCTCCTGTCGCACACGACGACACAAGAGCAACAGCAGCAACAGCAGCAACATCAGCAGCAACACACCAGCAACATGTGAGTGATCCGATATTTGCCGCACTTGTGCTTTGACTTTGCCCCTTTTCGATGCCTTTTTTTGCTTTTAATTGCAGTCGCGCGCCTGTCTTGGCTACCCATCTGGCTGGCACTGCTGACTGATTTTATTTATTAAACTGTTGACATTCTGTTTTGCCGCCGCTGGCGCCTTTGATAGCCATCAGTCGATATCTGGCCGATATCGAACGAGAGGAGTGGCGCCTGCAACGGATCCGATATATGGCCACTTGCATTATTGATTAACTTCATGGCCGCGTTGTGACTTATTGGGGAAGATTCTCTTGCGCCAAGGACCAGAAATTGCCGAGGATTATGGCCAGGTAAATAAACAAACTCAGACCCGAGATTGAGTCACATTTTATCTCGAATCCGATAAAGTGAAAGTGTGAAGTCGTAAATGAAAATCTATTTAATCAATGATTAAACTCACTCGCACTCGCTCAGATATGGATTATTACTATCATTACACAATATTATTTATTTAAAAACAGACAGTAAAGCGGCAATTGAACAACAAACGTATAAGACCAATAAACCGATGCTATTGAACTCTTTATCGCTGCCTTATCTACTCTGTGGCAACTATGTAAATATGGTAAATATATAGAGCCGAACAGCAGTGCCAAATTGAACTTGAGAACTTGATGGAATGAGGGGAAAAATCCTACGATTTATGGTCGCTTTATCGGTTTCCCAAGAGTGACTGGTTAAGGTTTACCTTTCCCACATAGAGCGCATATTTCCCGGTATCTATCTTTGACGATTTTCAGACTATTTGATCTTGAGGGGATTGTAATAAACGAAGACCGAAATATTAAAGTCAACAGCATGGAGTTGCTTGTGGTTGCCATAGCTGTTGCTGTTGCATGTTGCTGTTGCTGTTGTCGGCAGCAACAGCAGCAGTGCAAACAAGTTGAATGGCATCCAGAGATGAGCAGAGGGGCAAAAAGGAAGGGCTTGTGTACTGCCAACAGCAGTTTGATTGTTATTGCCAATGAATGAAAGCACTTGCTCTGAGGATTTGTCTGCCAGACGACCAACTTATGAGTTTCCATCTACAACTCTGGCCAAAGAGCTGCGGCGGCTCCTGCTCCAGCTTCATGGCCCCAAGGGTTGTGGCAAAACATTTTGCGGTCTGCAGTTGCAGCTTCTGCTGATTCTGCTGCTGCCATTGTTTCCACCGCACCACCGCACCACCACATCCCCGCATCACCGCACCACCTCATCATCTGAGCGGTGGTGTTGCTGCTGCGTAAGCCTGCAGGGGGTGTTTATGCTGTTTGTTGTTTGCCGTTTCGCAACAGTGTGTTGGCAATGAATTGGCTGCAAACAACATTTCCGTTTTGGCCATTATACGGCGCCCACTCCACAAATGGGCGAGCATTATAGCCGGAGGAGATGGAGATGAGTCCCCGTTGCCGCTGACATTTTCACACTTCTCGGCGGTGTGGGTGGTGGAGCAGCTGTTGGCTGGCAAAAGGATTGCCCTTGCATTATCCTTGTTCATTTCCCTTATGCTTTTATTGTGGATGATTTATTGATGTCTCATTGTTGTCGGCGCGGTGGGGTTTTTCCATCAACTTTTTTTGGGTGGATGGACATAAATTAAGGGGGTTAAGAGCTATCACTTTAAGGGGTCTGAAGTTAAAAATCAAATACATGAAGTATCATAAAAGTGTTTTGGTAAATTCTTGTTTTCAATAAACGTCTTGAATAAATTTGGCCTCTCCACAACAACTTAAACTGAAGTCATTAATATCAAAAATTACTAAAAACTGTAATCATTTAATTCAATTCTCTTTAAAAACTTTTTATGGAATACACGGTATTCATAATTTATTAATTTGTATTTTATGGTATTCAAATTGGTACGATATTGCATATCTGTTTTTCAGAATTTCAACACCTTCGCCAGACAAAAGCACAAGGCATATGCTGCAACTGCTGCAGCAATTGTCCATTGTTTTGGGTATCCTGGCAACCGGCAACACATAACTACATAAATTAACGGACTTCGGTGCTCAATGGCAGGAAGAGGGAAAAAACGGGGAATCGGAGCAGAGCTGGAGGGATGGCGCAGTGTCGACAGCAGGAATCGCCACCAGTTCTTCAATTGATTTTTGAAAGCACTTTGTTGGTGGGCCGAACTCAGGAACGGAACACTGCAGCAGTAACCGGACAACAGGCAGCGGACAGCGGACATCGAACATTTGAAACAATGGGGCAGCAGCATAACAAGGGGTATTGTGTGCACATATTGAATGAATTGCCTCTGACTTTTATTTCAGTTTTTATTTTCTGGGGCTGCAGGCTTCGACTTGGCTTTGTCCTGGCCAAGGAATCAGTTCGATTGCGGGGAGAAAACGAAATCAAAGTCGTATCAATTGAAACCTGTTTCGATGTCGTTGTTAACACATGTTAACTGAGCGTCGCCAAATTGCCACAGTAAATACATAAGACACTTAGAAACAAAAAACAAGACCAAACGAGTCATGCTTTAATAGGAGAAGAACAGTTTACATATATTAACCGTTTTGGTTTGTTTACATTATTTTGTTAACTTTTTTTAAATTATCTGTTAAAAAAGAGATTGGTGTATCGTATCAAAGTCTTGGAAACTTACTTGTATTTGATTATAATTGGTTCACAATATTCCTATCCGAAATTTCTTTGCCCAAGATTTAATCACATCAGCTGGGTAAATTCCTAATCGAAAATGTCAACTAGTAGGCTCTGAATTTTCCAGCAGTTTGCGTCAAGCCCTTTGTTTAACCACACCAGTCATATCAATCATATATTTCGTATACAAACGAGTCATATTCAAACTGAAAAAATACTTTAAATTCCAGTGGACATAGTGGACGAACATGTCCAATCTGCAAGATATTCCGCTGGCCGACCCCGAAGGTCTGCCAGTGGCCGGCTCCGATGTGACCCCCACACCCAAGTCCAATTCGTTGAAGCGCTTCTTCAAAATCAGCAAGAAGCCGCAGATGCGTGATCAAGTGGAGGATGTGAGCGAGTCCTCCTCCTCCGAGGACCCTAAGGAGCTGGGCAAGTCCAACACGATAAGCCGTTTCTTCACCCGCTTGACGGGAGCCAATAAGGGTAAGCGACTCTTTTTTAGGGATATTAGATATGTCAAATGATCGATTAATACCGATAAGGTCGGTAGATTATTAAGATTCATACCCTTGCAAAGAATATTTTAACTTCAGTCAAATCTATGCCACGCAATGAAGGGGTCTGAAACACCATGAAGTATGTATGTATATGTATTCTGGACCAGCAACACCAAGGGAGTTGATCTAGTAATGTCTGTCTGTTTGTTCTCATGAAACTTTTAAAAAAAGTTATATACATATATAAGTCAGAACGAACCGGATCAGCCTACTATTATAATATACTATTATAATTTAAATAGACAATTAACTGTAGTAATTTTTTTTATTTAATTACTAAAAACATCTTTCCACAGATGGTCAGGAACAATCTAGCTCTATACCCGACCCCGTGGACCAGGAAAGGCCACTACCTAATGCGAAACCCACTATTAAGACATCAATTTCGTCGTACTGGAAGATTCTGTTCCATCGCCAGAAGGCCCAGCGCCAAAATTTGGACTTCGGATCGGAAAAGAACGCGGTGAACGGTCCGGAAGAGGTGCACGAGATGCAGCCGGTGCACCAGGAGTCTGAACATGAATTTCAATCGAAAATCCAGGTAGAGGAGCAGCCCGCCATCGAAGAGTACAGTACGGATCCGGAGCCACCAGAGCCATTTACCAAGAAGAGTGTTACCAACAAGCCGAGTGGGAAGGAAATTCTCAGTGCATTGGAAGACGGTCAGATATCAACCGTCGAGCGCGAGGATGAGGAATCTGTTCAGCCGGCGCCAGCTTTTGTCAATCAATTCAACTAGAATATTTTCGGAAACCACATAGTATTTCTCCAGACCTCTAGGCCATTGCTCATCAATCAATTGCGTTTCTCGCCCTTAACTACACAATACATTCCATAAATAGCAAAGGATTCAAGATATTCCCCCTACTACTCAACTATAAAACATTTCCGCTTTAATACCAGAAATTATAATTGCAAGCTTGCCACACAATAAACACTTACACACTGGAAACCCCCTGTATTCTGGCGACATATCGTCCTGTAAGTCCATCCGTTTTTTGGCGTCGATGGGTCACAAAGTTCAGTTAAATCGGTTGTTAAAATGGGTATTCTGGGGTTTCGGTTTCCCAAACGAGTTTCGTGTTTTGGATTGCAAACATCAGGGTTAAAAGGTGCCGCATAAGCCAGACAAAGTGGTGGACAACCCCTAGAATGTTTCGAGGTTTTCCATTTCGAAGGAAGCCTTAAAGTGAGACGCCCCCAAAACTTGGCTAAGTTCTGTAATGAGTATTTAATTGTTGGAAGGTTTGGTTTTAAAAGAAAATAAGGCGAGAAAAGGATTTATTTAGTTCTTTCGTTACATTTTAGTGAATATTTGTAAATTACCTAACCGTAATTAATTTAGAAGGGTTTCTTTATTGTGTATTAATAATAAAAAATGTTTTACGTTTGGGTATGCGCACACAAATGTCTACACGAAACCATGAAAAATCTCCAACATATACCGGTTGCATATTAAGGATAAACAGCTGAGGAATGTTTACAAACATTGAGAACAATCTGCGCAAACTCCCGACCCGGCTGGAAATAGTAAATATTTACAGCGGCTAGACCAAAACAAACACTTGTTGGAAAACGGCCGGTAAGTGCGGAAAATGTGAGATAAACACGCGATATGCGCATGTCCTACTTCGGAACAGCTGTTTCCCGGGGCTGCTGTCGAGGGTGGGTGGTAAAAGTGGGTCAAGTACCCTCCCCTCAACTTTAATTTACACAAATTCCTTCACATTCATACCTAAAAATACTTAAAAACTTGTGCAATTTATTTACTAAACATATTCAACATGTATCTTACCTAAAACCGCTCTTAAATATTGTTTATACATAGCAATAGGAGGAAAATTTAAGCCAAGGGGGTCGTCGGACATCCAACAGATAGCTGAATTCTTTCGCAGATACACACCATAAACTCAGTTTAGTTATAGAGATTTTTCTTCGTGGACGTAGCTTGCTGTTAAACCCGTAAAAAATTGCAAATCTATTGAAAAAACTAACCAATTTCGAGGTAAGTTTATTTAAATATATTCCTTAGTTCCTAAAGCATCTGTGGTGTATAAAAATTCAGTACTATCTTTGAAATTTTGGATGATATTAAGTACTTTTGCTTACCGTAGCATCTTAGGGGGCTGCGTTACGTAATCCAGGGTGTGGACTGTTAAATATTTTTCACAAAACAGCAATTTTACTTAATTATAGAATGCGAAGTCCCTCGGCAGCAGCTTCGGCAATGCGAAGGATTTGTCTGATATAATGACTGGCAGCTTTAAGGTGCAACTCATCAACATGGGCACTCGCGCTGCCGCCTGTAAGTTGTCCCCAGAAGTCTCAACTTTTCCGAGTGCTCAAGTGCTTTTTCTTTCTGTTTACATGTTACAGTTCAGGCAAAACTGAGAGCCCTTCATGAATACCACGTACGTCTATTGCACAACGTCTTACCTGCGCCCTCTGGCGTCGATATTGCCAACAATATCAAATACTTTTCTCAAACTCTACTAAGTAAGTAAAAATAACTAATATTTTTCCCTATCATATTTCCATTTCTGCTTTTTTAACTATTTATTTCAAACAGCTTTCAAATGCTCCTGTTTTCATAATCATGTTTTTTTTTTTAATTAAGAAAAAAACAATTTTTTTTAGTTTAATAGAAATGATTTCCAAATATTGTACTGACGGTAACTAACCAATTTATTTTACAGCTGTCCTTAAAGATGTGCGTACATCACCGCACGAGCTTATCCGCGATCCCCTTGAAGATCCCACTCGTATGTCTGCCTATCCCAATCTTGAATACGGCAACCTCTACAATGCTCTTACTATGCTCATCGATGTGGCACCTTGCATCCAGTATGGACAAATCGGTAAGATATGTTAATACAAACCGGGCGTTATCCCATATTGATAAGAGTTTCCCCTTTCTTTTCAGTTTTCGGCAAAGCCCTATTGCAGTGCCTAAGCTGCATCCTACCCTTTCTCGACAAAGATCTTATCGATAACCTACCCTATCTGGTCAGCTCTACTATATCTGTTCTACCGCCAGCGTTGCACCAGGATATTGTCAACGCTCTATGCTACTATATCTTGCCTTTTACTATAAGTGAGTAGCAGTTACTGTTCCAGGCTATACGCACTTCCTTGATAATGTGTATTATTTAATATACAGCCCGTCGCAGCTCCGATGAGCAGGAATGTCAGGCCTGTCAGTCAGTGTCCTCTGTCATCATGATGGTGCTGCAGTACTCCAACAATCCTGCTCACCACTGCCAGCTGCTGGAGTGCCTGATGACCCTCAAACACAATGTGGTCAAGGACATCCTTTGCGTGGTGGCCTACGGCACCGCTGTCTCCCGAACCTCGGCTGCCAAGCTGCTCTTCTACTACTGGCCAGCCTTCAACGCCAATCTCTTTGATCGCAAAGTATTGCTCTCCAAACTAACCAGTGAGTTAAGGATTGTTTGTAGCCTATTATAACCAATATACCTAAGTATATGACTAAACTGGTAGTTATACGCGCATTATTATACTATTAGACATTTGGATATTACTTATCTGCTAGAATTTGCTGGCCTCATGAAATAACTTAATAGTTGGTAGGAAAGAATGCTACATTTTTAACTAAAGAGCTTATAAATTTAATGATTTCTTCTTAAAATATTAAAAAGTCATGACAAAACTTAATAATAATTAGTTCACAATGTGATTAACTATGCCTTTAATTTTAAGCATAAGTACAATTAAGGCTTCTACCTAATTATTTCTTCCTGAAGACTACTGAAATAGCTTTACGAACCTGAATATTTTTAATGAATATCAAATAATTATCTCATAGAAAAATGCGTTGGTAGTAAATGAATATGTGGTAATTTGTTTGTTCTTAATTTGTTAATTTTAACGTAAACTAATTCCTAATAAAACTTATATCTCACCCGAAATAGATGACCTGGTGCCCTTCACCTGTCAGCGGGAGCATTGCCCGAACTCCGGAAACGCGGAGGCGGCCAAGGTGTGCTACGACCACAGCATCAGCATCGCGTACGCCCCCGACTGTCCGCCGCCCCTGTACCTGTGCATCGAGTGCGCCAACGAGATCCACCGGGAGCACGGCAGCCTGGAGTTCGGCGACATCCTGCATCCCATGCAGCAGGTGTCGATGGTCTGCGAGAACAAGAACTGCCGCTCCAACGAGAAGGCGGCCTTCTCCATTTGCTTCTCCACGGAGTGTGCCAGCTTCAATGGCAACCACCCGATCCGCTACTGCAGCCAGTGCCACAGCAACAGGCACAATTCCCGGCGAGGAGGCGACCACGTGGTGCACCGGAGTCTGCAGCCCGCCTGGCAGATGGACCCCGAAATGCAGATGCACATGGTCGAGTCGGTGGTGAGCCTGCTGCGAGAGGCCAAGCCGCTGAACTTCGAGCCCGGCAAGGAGTCCTCGTCGTCCGAGTCCAAGAAGAACGGCTCCCCGCTCACGGCCGACAACATTTCGCTGGAGGAGCGACAGCGGTTGGGCCGCTACGGCATCTGGTTGCTAGTGGGCCGCTGCACGCCCACCGCGGACACTCCCGTCGAGGTGCTGGGCAGGATCCTGAGCATGCTATTTCACTGGTTCCACGTTACCGCCTATTCCTACGATGGTAACTGAAGATCATTAATTAAATTATCTCATATAACCAGCCGTGTTTTCTTTTAGCTGCTGGACAAGTGGAGAGCACCATAGAGAAGCTCAAAGTGGAGCATGTTTGCGACTGGCTGAAGGACATCTGTCGCATCCACTACAACGTCTTCATCTCCTGCCTGCTGCCCCATCCCCCCGAGTATGCCCGCGTCGGTGGCCACTGGGAAACCTTGGCCTCGCGAACCAGCCACTTGAAGGAGGGTCTGCAGAGGCTGATCTGCCTGGTGCCTTACGAAGTGATCACCTCCGAGATCTGGGACTATGTGATGCCCCACTGGATGGAGGCCATCACCAACGACGTGGCCGAGAAGGAGCTCAACGAGCTGAAGATTGTGCTCAGCAAGATCCTCGATCCGGAAATGTCGCCGCTGGGCTTTGATGCTAAGACCATGTACAACTTTGTGGCCATTCGGTTTGAAAAGACGACGGCCAAGGTGCAGCAGCAGGCTCTCCACTGGCTGCAGATCCTCACCAAGCTGGAGATCCTCATTCCGCTGGTGCAGTTATTCGCCATGTTTGGCGACGGTGTTCGCATTATGAAATATGGCATCCAGCACGAGCTGATGCGCGAGAAAGACGCCCAATCCCAATCCCTGGCCAAGGCTCCCAAGACGCCGTGTAAAGAAAGCAAGGAGACCAAGGCGGACATGGCCAATCCACCCAGGCGCAGTTCCATTTGTAAGTATTTTCTAACAACTTATTAAGAAAAGTATTTAAATGCACCTCAGCTCCTGTTGTCGAGGACGACTCGGGCAACACGTCCGCCATCTCGGATGATGAGGCCCCGACCAATCGTCACACGGAGTTCTCAACGGATGCCGAACACAACCTCACCTGTTGCATCCTCATGCTGGACATCCTGCTGAAGCAAATGGAGCTGCAGGATGTGGAGCAGCACATGGGCATCCACACGAGCGTTTGCGAAAATGTCTCCAGACTGATCAAGTGCATGGTAACCGCTGCTCGAGTGGGACTCAGCAGTCATGTCTGCGCCTTAAAGGTGAAAAGATAATACAGCCTTATTTTCTTAATTTATATTTTCAAGCCCCATTAATTTTTTTTAACAGGTTGCAGAATGTGCCTATTGCGAAGCTTCGATCATGTGGCATCAGTTAGCCACCAAGTTGGTCCAGTTTATGGCCCCATTGAATCCTGTTCGTCCACCAGATGTGGGTCACCCTTTGCACTTCAAGCCTTACCGTCTAATGAACTCAATTCCAGATTCCCATCGAGGACATAATTGAAGAGGAGAAGTCCTCTCGCAAGTCTCCACCCGAATCCGACAAGGAAAAGACCCGTGATCGAGATGTTTCCCTATCGATGGCTCCATTACCGATTCCCCTTGGACCCCTAGGCGGATTTGCAGGTACGCCCCAGACTTTCCAGCCAATTTTGATTTATTTCAAGCCCTCCTTACGATCCCCGGTTGTAACAAAAGCCGTCTATAAAGACCCGCCCCCGATTTCTTCCCTTAAAACCACCCAAACCCCAACCACTTATAAATAAACTAACCACCGTAACAGTAAAGCAGTGAAACGTCACCAAAAAGTAGCTAAATGTAGACAGTACTTGAGCCTGGACTATATAAAATATATTAAATTTTGCGGGCGAATGGTATGGAATGGCGACTCGCCCGTCGAGCGTCCCTATAAACAAACCTACTTTAGCCTAAAAACCCACGTTAAAGCGCAAACCGAACGTTGTTACAACCTACAAACCTAGAAACCTGCACTGCTATGCCTTGTAAACTACTTACTTGACCCAACTAAACAATTCCCCAGACTAAATCAAACAATCTCAGAAGTATGAATTAACTACCATCTAAACGATCATTCGTGAATAACATACCGTCATCCCGATCACCTGTACTTATCTTTTTCACCCATTACTATTTGTCTATCTTGCTATCTCTCTCTACATAAATATGTATATCTGTTTCTCTCTCTCTATCTCTAACATATTCTACTGCGCGTCTGCCTGTACAAAAAATAACATAACTAACGCTGTATCTCTCTCGCTCGATCGCACCTTATTCCGCGTGAACGAAACTGTCTGTCTCTCTCTCACACTCGAAAACTTCTCGCCTATGCCCAAAAAATCTACAAACTAATATAAACTCATGAAAAACTGCAAAACTAATACCAAACTAAATTTAAAATCTATCAATCATTATTAGATATCTTTAAGCTAGATCAATTCTTTTCAGACGATGGAAAAATTATTATAATGGCAGGTGATGCACCACAAGCAAATTTTTCATTCGTTAAACAAAAAACAAAAAATACCAATTACAAATTTACATTACATTATGAAGCATTTGTTGAAACATTTCGTTACTCAACTCAAACAAACCAAATCTTTTATTAACCACACGACACGAACAACAGAAAAAGACAACAATAGTTTCGCTCGATCACTCTACCAATCTTTGTCTCCACAAACACTCTCCACATACCACTCTCTATCTCTGTTTAGCATTACTAGAGTATATGATTTAGCATAACTAAGCTTTTATATCTAGTTGACCTCTGTAGATTGACCGCCCCTAGTGAGTTCAGTTCAGTTTTGCTAGAGATCGATTTTCTTTCGGTTCGGTTATAGTCCTACCCCAGACACCGAATTACGAATTTTAGTCTTACACAACAATCACACTCTTATTAGAGAAACCACACTCTTACTACCGATCTATGTATGATTTCTCGGTAGGCAGATCGAGTGCCTAGTTTAATTCCTTCCATTGGACTTAAAACTTTGAACCGGATAATCCAAACTTTGACTCGCGTAGTATCCGATTGGCAGTAATGTAAACAACTTGTTCAAAATCCTGCATGAGATACTTTCAGTGAAAATCATATTTTCTTCCTATACGTATGACACTTATAGGATTTCTATATGTATGCATGATTGATTTGTGAATGCCAATCAGTTGTATTTTGACCACTAAGCAAACTTCATTTTTAGCTGTACTCGCCTTCCGACTTGTCCAGATCCGATACTAATCCCATTGTATAATTCTCTTTGAAAAGGTCCTGTACCAGTGGCTGTTCCCCAACCAGAACCGCACTCTGTAGGCGGAGTGCTCGTCCACATGCCCCACGTCTGTTCCGTATGTATTTCGATCATAAGCAATCCAACCCGTACACATTATGTTCTTAAGTTGTCACTCTTTTATTGACGACCATACTCGAATTTTAAAGTTCTCTACACAAATACAAAAAAAAAAAACAAATAATTAACTCAAAATATTATGCGTTGACTGTAGGTATATTGAAACACCCCATATAAACATAAATATTTTATATATTTGCTATAAATATTCAAATTAATTAATTACAGCAACAAAGCAATACTAAGTTGAAGTGAGCATTCGAGTTGTTTCATTTTATCCACACATAATCTATATATTGTTTTCTCTTTATTTCATTAACACAAATTCCAATTCAATGTTTTTCTTTCGAAAATTGAAATCAATAATTGTCCAACGATTATACAACGTTTTCATTTTTTCGTATATTTTTTATAGAATAACGAAAATGGGCATTCAGTTGATAGTAATGAATTGAGAAAAGTTCACGCCACAGACGAGGTACTTTGTGCATTCTTAAAAAAAACCAAACAAAAGACAAACAACTCAACCAACAAAAGCTATACAACTTTGTTTCGAATTTTATTTTTATCATTTGCCCAATTATAAAACCCTCCTACGATTCGATATTTGTACAATTCGATTTTCAATATCTATAGTTTTTTATGTCAAGTCAAAAAACGTACCCTCCATGTTAAGTGTAAATAAATGTACAGAGTGTTTTTTCTTCTATTGGTTAAATATTATTTTGTTTTAATAAGTATCCATTTGTTTTCTGACTTTATTTATAAATACTGCGGTCCTAGCGGAATTTTTTTAGCACTATAGAAATGTTTTTTTAGTTAGCCCTAGAGACATTTTAGATGACAACTAGGTTCGAGAAATGATACAAATTTGCTTAAATTAGCAAAACATTTTTTATTTATTTTGAAAGTTTATAAGTCTTTATATAATTCTACTGCTAATACTCAAGGATTAGGCTGACAGACATCACTCACATCTGGAAAAGTGTTTTCTTTTAGAGAAAATACGCAAGGATATAATTTTACTTTACAATTCAATAGCATTTCAATCCGAATAATAGATTATTTTTAAATCTTTTCTATTACTAGTTTTTTAATCATTTTATTCAACTACTGTGTCTCAAAGTATCTTGTATGTGTGTGAAAATAAATTACAAATTATCGTAAATCGAACAAAAATTCGAAAAAACGAGATTTATAAATGTACATTTTATTTAAGTCAATCTCGATTTTACTTACCTTATTAAACATGTAAATATTGCGTTCAATGCTAATTTTATTCCCATAACAGATACTTCTTTTAATTTATGGATCATTGTTGACGAGCATGTTCAGTGTACAGCACTCTCTCAGTTAATTGCCTCACCCCAACACCAATTTATAAATAATTAAGAGTAATGTTATTATAATCACAGCAATGCACAGAAAATGTAACAAATTTATGCAATTTTACGTGTGTTATGTACCGTTTTTGATGTAAATTAATTTGTTACTTAAACGAATCTTAAGACGGACATGTGAGTGTAAACGAAATGTCAAAGCTCCCCGAACATTGCATTTGTCTACATGTGTTATCCCAGGAATGTAACAATACCGTACACACCATGTATAACCACGTGTATATACGATGTAAACCTGTGCGATCTCGCGGCATTATCCCCCTCGCTAATCCCGCCCCCCTTGTCTCATGCAGATCATGACGGCGACGGTAGAAACAGTTTCAGAGCAACTCGACCTGGCCTCCATCCTGCCCACAGACCGGGCCATAGCCCGTGCTTCTTCCGATGCCGACGTCGGCAGTGCCTCGGTCATGGGTGAGAACGGTGCCAATGGTGGAGCGGCCTGTGGCGGCGGCGAGAACGGAAGCGGTTCCGAGGAGGACGAGGAGGAGGAGGACAGCGACGACTTCTGGCACACCTCCGTGGGCAAGTTCAAGTTCACCCTGGACACGCTGCCCCAGCCACTGCAGTACATCCATCAGCTGCTAACGGTAGGAGATGTCATCAGACTATATTACAAACCATTTCTTTCTTAATAAACAGGACACTCCAAGACTTCAATAATATTTCTGAAGATTCGTTAAAAACCGTATATTAACACGGTATTGTTCGTACTTGTCAATTTGCACATTCTAATCCTCAAACTTCAGTAATAGTTGTCAATTCCAAATATTATTTTTAAACGCTTTAACTACAATAATAACACTGGCCATATTAATCAACAACACACCGTTTTGGACCCTAATAATCCAATTAATCCCTAATTAATCCAATTAATCCTTTTCCAATTAAAAGTATTATACTTCACCCCTTAAAATGAGGTGATATCTTCAAGTTTACCATTCAAATCCTGTAATTGCAGTATGATCAGAAGATCACTTTTATGTATTCGTAAAGTTCAATTTGTATTCTTGCAATTGTTAGGTCTTGTGTGTCCCGACTCCTGTTATTACTCACATACCTCCCTTGTTTCCCCAAAGGAAATACCCACCATCAAGAAGCCGGAGATTCTCTACTATGTTCTGCAGTGCCTGAACACGATGGCTCTCCATGGCGATGCCCTGGCCAAGGCGGCGAGGGAGCAGCGTGGCTTCTTCATCTGGTGCCAGGAGAACCTGCTGATCAAGAAGTGAGTGGGGATCACTCAGTACACTCCCCTAAGTGACCCAACAAAATGTCCCTTTCCAGTCTGTGGGAGCTATGCAACGCGGAGCACTCACACATCTGCCAGGTGGGCGTGCCGCTGCTGCTGCACTGCATCACTCTGCCGCTCGGATCCGACGTCTTCTGGCGGGTGGTGCAGGAGGCTTTCCACGACGCGGACTGGCGCGTCCGCTTCACGGCAGTGGAGCGAGTCACCGTGATTACCCGCTTCATGGACTCGACCCCCCTGCGCTCCGAGGTGGGTCTGCAGACGGCGCTGGCCACCGCATTCTGCCACCTGATCGCCAGCATGGACGACATCAATGTGTACGTGGCGCAGCGGGCGACCCTCTACATAGGGACCATCCATGACACGGCAATTCGGTCGCTGCTCTTCTGCCTGGAGTCGCAGTTCGATCTGTTCATCGTGGACCGGCCGGTGGTGCTGCAGTCGGTCTACCAGTTGCACAACTCCCTTTCCGACCGCAAGATGCTCGGCTGGGAGTTCTTCCTCAACCGCTTCGACACGCTCTTCGTGGAGGCGCAGATCAACCTGGAGAAGTGCGGTGACATCTCGTATCTGCGGGATCTGAGGAACTCGGACAACGGCAGCGAAGCCCTCTCGGCCAAGATCCAGAAGGCCCGGGAGGCCCTCAGCCAGTCGGACACCAGTGGCAGCATGGCCAAGACGCTGAGCGCCTCCTTCGGCACCAAGTGGCCCTACAAGAGAACCATGTCCGCTCCGGCCAGCATGGCCCCTCGACAGGACAGCAAGTTTGGTGAGTGCATAAGGGTTTCTTAGGAAGATATTTTTTACGAAATAAAAAGCACTTCATTTATTTGTATAACAAAATAAAATGGTACTTTCGGTTCCTAATTTCTTGATTAATGGTGCAATTGCTTATTAGTTTATATTAATCATACGCAACGTTAGCCCTCAGATATTTATATGTATTTTATCTTGCCGGGTCCCAATTGTCATTTAGTAAGTCCTTGTCAGAGTTAAACTTTGATTAAATAATAAATAAATAAAAGAATAAATGTATAATGCAGTCTAAAATACGTTTTATACGTTTTTATTACTCATACGCAGCGTTGATTATTTGAATATATTTTGCCTGTAGCCATAATAATTTAATATGATAAATCCGTTTGTTTTCAAAAACAAGCGTTTTAAATATACCTTGAAATATTAAAACTAATTGTATAATTTTTAAAAATATTAAAAGGACTCTTTCCAGACTTAGTTATGATTTTGGGAAAGCCTTTTACTTTTAAAAGAGATCTTTCTAATAATATTTTCCATTTCCACTTCCTTTTTAGTGCCCGAGAAGGAGAAGATCTACAGCCGACAGGTCTCGGCGCCAATTCTCAAGCGGAAGACCTCGCGCTTCGGACTGGGTCAGTTCCTGGGCAGTAGTAGTGGGGGGGCTTCTAGCAGCAGCCAGTCGGTGAATCCAGCAGCAGCGGCAGCGGGCTCCTCTCGACCCAAACCGCCGCCCTGTCCCATCCACCAGCCGGCGCACACGGCCTTTCCCTATCACACCCACCACCACCATCCACATGCCCACCACCAGTACCCTCACCCACACCCTCACCCACACCATCATCCGCATCACCATGCCGGTAGTGTTGCACACGTAGCCACCAACGCCAGCACATCCGCCGGCCTAGTCTCGACGCACAGCCAGAGCCACCAGTACCTGGTGCACTGTGTGCCCGTTGCCCCCAGTCACCATAGTCCGATGCCCACGCTGCAGGAGGCGGAGACGCTGCTGCGGTCGCAGGCAGCCGCCGATGCCGCCGCAGCGAGCGGATCAGTTGGCGGATCGCTGGGCCAAGCTGGCCAGGAAGCGGCGGCCGGATCGGGAGCTGCAGCTGGAGGCAGCGCGGGGAATCCGAATCCCCACCACTCCTTCCACTCCCACTTCCAAAAGCATCCGTCGGCACCCAATCTGCTGCCCACGCAGCCGGCCATCGTGCCGGCCCCCAGTCCCAGCCCCTCGAACTTGGCCTTCCCCCTGCACTGCACCTGCGATGCCGCACCCCATCCGCATCCTCAGGTCTCGGGTGCGACGGCCACCGGCAGCGCGGCGAACCCAGGTAGGTGCTAGAGCATGTGTGTTCCTCTGTGTGCCAGTTCGTTCTGTGATTCCCCTCCCTCGGTGGCGTCTGATGATCGGTGTTCTAGCAAAATGCCTACACCACTCACAAGGATTCGGTGTTAGTCATAGGTTTCCAACAAAGTAAAAACTCATTATTTTGAGTTAGTTTTAATATTATTTGTAAAAAAATCTCGAAAGTTCGATCTCACCTTAAAAAGGAATATTTTTTTATATTTTAGTAACAAGATATTATTATTTTTATGGTCGCAACGATTAAGTTTTTCCAGAATTATTTAAATTTAGTTGCTTTAAATTCGGTAACACTTCTAGAATTTTATAATTATCACCCTAATTGAAACAACCATCCTCGTGAGTGGGGTATCCAATTTTCGGTGTTGCTTTGGCTTGGTCAGTGTGTAAACACCATTCACATTATCATTCAGATCAACCAAGACCGGAGAAATTTATGTTTTTAGATCTAGAAAAAATCTTTTTTTTCCAATTTTTTTTTAGAGAAATGAATTGTATTTACTTAACGAAAAAAGAAATAATAATTTGTTTAGTTTTTAATAATAGGGTATACAATTAAAATACTTTCATTTTAATTTTAATTTTATAAATATTTAATAACTAATATATAAGTTTTAACTAATTTTTGTATCAGCTTTAAACATTTTTTTTTAAGATTTATTAAATTTATTAGTTCTAAAATGTAATTTAGAATGCATGATGAAAGTCGCAAAGTTCATTTTGGAAATACACAACCTAAAACATGCATGTACATGATATAAAACTACACCTACCGCATCCCCATTGATTCGTACCATCAATCCATCGATCTAACTGCATTTCACT
This sequence comes from Drosophila fuyamai, assembly GCA_018153365.1. Taxonomy (NCBI): domain Eukaryota; kingdom Metazoa; phylum Arthropoda; class Insecta; order Diptera; family Drosophilidae; genus Drosophila; species Drosophila fuyamai. The sequence goes on along the minus strand of JAECXW010000116.1, from coordinate 3,104,375 downwards.
TTTCTATATGAGTGTATTATCCAGCTGAGATATCTAGTTGTGTGTGTAACTCTGCTTTTCATAACAATTGTCGTTTTAAGTGTGTTCCCCCTTCGAACTGGTATGTATGCTCAACATTTCTATCGCGGACCACTCTACAAAAGAAGACTCTATTTCTATATCCTATTCCTCTTTCTCTCTGTTTTTGTATATCCCTCGACAAATTTTAATTGAACTCTAATTGGCTTTTATTCAACAGAGACATTTCTGTATATTATACAAAACAAAATTTTAAGTCTACATAAACGAAAATCAATCTAATTGTGAAATTGGCATGTGGCTGTGACCCAAAAAAAAAAAAATCTTAAAGATATTGGTGTTTTTTCCCCATTCCCCTCCAAGCAGATGTATATTTTATAAAAATTCCTGATTATTAAGTTTTTGTTTTCTCTGAATTGATAGATGGCCACATCCACTCTTTGGGAGGTTTGAACGATGATAACCTCATTGGGTTGCTGTCGAGGATTACGGAACTGGAGGAGTCCGATCGGGAAACCATTCACCTGCTGGTCTTCATGCTGATGCAGTTTATGTCCCGCACGGATCAGGCATATCCGTCTGAGGAGAAACCGATGACCAAGACCCAGAATATTGTGCTGAAGCACCTTTTCCTACTGCTCGGCCACAACCAAATCGACAAGACCTTCCACACTACTCCGGAATCGCTAAGGTAATCGCTGATCAATTTGGTTATGCCTTTATATTTAATTCCCCGTACTTTCCTTAGGGTGTCGGCCGTGTTTAATGCATTCCTGGCCAACCTTCCACAGGTTCTGGACCAGAACCACTTGATTGGCGGCCTCATACTGCCCTCGGTTATGCAGATCATTCTGTATGCCCCGAATCCGACGAGTACCTCGGGCGAATCATACCAGAACTTAGTCTTCAACTATTCCCTGTGGCACCTGGAGCAGTATCCACGTCGCAACTGGCTCTTCACCTTGCTGGTGGTGCTCTACAAGTACTCGTACACCACACCGCCACTCAGTGGATATGTTATCTCGGGCATCCGGTTGATCATGAACAGCCTGCGGGGCCACTTCCACCAATGCCGACGTATTCCGACCACCACCATCCTGGACATCCAGGGCGTGGGAGGCGCCGCTCGATCCCGCGACGTTAGCCAGCCCTCGCTGGGCACCGATCCGGACGACAAGGAGGCCAGTCCCCCGGCCAGTCCAATGTTTCCCTCGGAGGGAACCAGTGCCGCCTCCAAGAGCAAGGGCCAGAATGTGGCCTTCACCCCGAAGCTGCAGCATGCCTTCCGGAAGTACAACGATTCCAGCCTGGACGCAGATGAGACGGAGTCGGAACTGGTGGCCATTCCCGAGAGCGATCTCTCGGACAGCACTTTGCACGGCAGCAGTGCTCCGGTATGCTTTAAATTCATATCAAGGCTTAATATTATCTTATTTAAATCCCAAAATATATATTTTACAGGGATCATTTGATGATACCATCCATTTCGAAGACGTGATGCCCCGCAATCGTCGAACCCTTGAATACACAGAAGAGGTAAGACCATGGATAATCTCCGTTTTGTCAAAATGTAAATGAAAAATCTCTTGCAGAAATCCACAAAATCCCACAAGTCGATGATCACCACCAAGGTTGGCGACACTTACACCACCAAGATTAAGGCCACCACCACCAGTGAGACTTTGGTGACCACCCACACGAGGCACAGTCTGCAGGAGGGCGTCCGCATGATCGTCACCCCGCTGGTGGGTGCGGAGACCACAGAGACCGCCATTGTGAGCCCACCAGTGGATGTCCATCGAGCGGTGACCGTGCGCAACAAGTCGCTGGAGAATGCCGCCGCCTCGACCTCGAAGATGTTTGCCGCCATTGCCACTAATCACCTAAAGGCACTGGGTGCCCTGCAAGATTTTCCAGCTGCAGCGGAAAGGAAAACTGGATCCAGCAGTGGAAGTGGCAGTCGATCGGCCAACGGCAATGGCAGTGGTGGAAGTGCTCCTGCCGCTTTGCAGGCATCATCCTCTGCGGCTGCGAGTAAGCCCATTGGACGCCACAAGACGATTGTGGAGTGCAGTGCCGGAAACTCGAGCTCCTCCGCGGATGACTCGCGTCAAAAGAAGGCCCAATCCAAAGCCCTTAAGCGCACGGATAAGAACTACGGTTCGCCGGAGTCGCCGCTGTCCAAGATGAGCGTGATGCCGAATCCCAGGGACGAGGTGGATGAGGGTATGCAGAGCCTGCCGCCGCCCAAGAGCATTGCCGCCCTGGAGATTCCCACTCCAGAGCGACTGCTGCCCATTGGAACGCAGGACACGGTGGCCACGCTGGTGGAGCGGGTGAGAGATGGCCTCAACCTGCCGGACATTAGTCACCTCAAGCAGGACAGCCTGGATGTGTCGGAGAGCACCAAGGACGATGTGACGCCCAGCAGCAGGACCAACTCTCCTCGTCGTCTCATAAAGCAGGTGGCATTGGAATCTCCCCCGAATCCGAATGCTCAGCTTCCATCGCAGCCGTCAGTAGATCTGCACACCTCCATCCTCAAGAATGTCCAGCAGGAGCTCAAGCAAAATGCCGGAGCATCTGGCGGTGGTGGCCTGACCTCCAGTAATAGTATCAAGCGTCCTCGCCAGAAACTGGCTCCTTTTAATGTGGACACCAATGCCATTCCGGACATCCGATCTCGGTTTGCGGGATCCTGGCCACCGCCTCCATTCCAACCCGTGGATCCAGAGCCCGATGATGATGATGAGGTTGGAGCAGAGACCTCCAATGGACATGGAACTCAGTCTACAGCTCATGCTCCACGTGGGGTAAGTTCTAAACAATAATATGCCAAGGCGTTCACTATTTTAAATATCTAAAACTACAGAGCTCCCGTCGTGTGGGCGATTACACCATCGTGGAACGGTGTTCCGACTGCGGTGCCCACATTGAGGAATACACGGATGAGGAGATTGGCATCTTTATAGTGATCCTAGGCACCTTTATTCACCGTGAGCCCGCCATGGCAGCACCGTTTTTACCAGAGATTCTTACCATGACATCACGGTAAGTGGATTTATCGAATATGATCAGTGTTGGGACAGGTACTAGAATTTCTTGCCAAGGTAATAAATACCTAGATATGGCAAAAGGAGCACCGTTTTACAAGTATTTCATTAAGTTGAAAAATAAAATGTGATACAATTTTTTTTAAGATTTTTAAAATCTATATGGAATCGCCTTTAAACTAATTTAGCCGTATTCAACTGACAATGATTTCTGATTAATGCAAATACTTAAACCGAAGCAGATAAATAACCTACGTATGCGTCTTAATTAGCCTTCCTTAAAGTGGCCGTGGAAATTTTTTTTATACGAAAATAAAAAAAAACTTCATTAAAGCCAGTTCAAAAAATAAAACAATAAATTAAATTTGTGAAACCTAAATATCTTACTCACCTTTAAATGAAACATATAAAAGAGAACAAATAGAACAAATTATTCGTTAGCCTAGGTAAAGTAAAAATAACTATAAAATAGAGTCTTCATAAATACCTAGATACTCCCCAACACTGAAAATAATTTTCCAGGCTAATTTGATCTCCATTTCAGCATCTGTTTGAGCAGCACCCACGCGTGGCAGGGCGAGAATGGCCCACCCTTGGCCTGCAGTGCTCAGGCGGTGGCCCTTCAGTTCTTCCGCTGCGTGCTCCACCAGCTGGCCCCTAATGGAATCTTCCTGCAAGTATTCCAGACACAAATGAAGAGTACGTAATGATAAATCTCTTATAAAAATGATTATACTGATCTGTCCCTCTTTGTCCACCCAGTGAAAATCCGTCACAACCACTTCCGGAGCATTGCCAAGGCACTACAAGATTTCCAGGATCTGAATGCCACCAGTCCCATTTATATGGTCTGCGATTCACTGACCTCCAAGAAGGCACTGCCTGTTGAACAGCTGCCCGTGATCTTTCGCAACATGGCCGAGTACTTGAATCTTCAGTGCGTTCCAGCGGAGGCGGGCGTGGGATTGGCCGTCTGGTCACAGGCGATGCAGGCCATGGAGTCGCTCCTGCGCCAAGTGATCGTCATCATGCCCAGTCTGACCAATGCGGAGTACATGCTGGACATCATGGCGGCCACTTTGCGACTCAACTGCGTTCCAAAAACACTGCTTGATCCTTACTCCAAGATCATGGCCTATTGTGTGCAGCACACCAATCTGGAATACCAAACGCTCTACGAGCTGTGCACCCTGAACATTCGCTCCTTCAACAAGGATCGGGATAAGAACCTACTTTGCCGCCAGATGATCTTTGAGTTCGTCCAGGCCCTCAAGTTTAAGACCAATATTCCCGACCACAATCTACTCACAATCATCGGATTTGTGCTGCTCGATGCTGGCGGAACTCTTCCCCCAGGAGCAGCCCCTGGCTTGCCCGATGCGGCTCCCATGATGACCACCAATTCAGCGGACTGTTTGAGGCAGTATATCAACGATGTTATTGACTTTCTGGCCGATTTTCACACGCTCAGCAAGATCAAGGTATCAAATCTGATGGGATTCCATTTTTTATATTGAGAGGTTTTATCCAGCCTTTAAATTAAAATTTTATTTTTCCAGAACTTCAAAAACGGCCAGACGAGCAATGGGTTGGGCGAAGACACCTTGGGCGGAGTCCTCAAGGGAGCGGTGGCCCAATACCTGGCCCTGGAGATGTCGCGTGGCAATTCAAGGGACAACAAGGCGGTCTCTCGCTATCTCCCCTGGCTAAACAATGCTCCATCTTCCCTTCAGCAAGGGTAAGTACAAGATTGGAAGAAAAACCTGTTATAACTTATCGAAACTGATATTCCTGATCAGACCCAAGGAGTTCACCGAATGCGTGGGCCACATGCGCCTGCTGTCTTGGTTGTTGCTCGGCTCCCTCACTCACATGGCTCTGATGCAGCGACGCCAGGAGACGCACAGCATCCCTACGCCCCTGCCCCCGCAGACTGGACAGGGAGCTGGTCCAACGGCCAGTGTCCACTACCAGCATCAAGGAGTGACCTACTCGCAGCCGGTGCCGCAGGAAGCCTCCTGCCACATCGCCGATCACATTCAGGTGATATTTGCTGGATTCGCGGAGCAGTCCAAGACCTCGGTACTGCACATGTCCTCGCTGTTCCACGCGTTCACCCTCTGCCAGCTGTGGACGGTCTATCTGGAGCAGATGGCCCACAACACCAACAGCAACGCAGAGGGCAGCACGTTGGGCGTGCTCTTTGAGTTCTGGGCAAAGGTGACGCCCTGCATCCTGCAATTGGTGTCCCACGCCAAGCCAACAGTCAGCAAGGATCAGCCGCAGACCCCCTCGGACTTCCAGACGCAGAGCGCCAACTCCAAGCTGTCCGAGATGGTCAACTTGCACTTCCTTAGTCTGTTGGAGGCGCTGAAGGACACCAATTCCACGGTGCTGGGCAAGCTGCTGCCCATGTGGAGCCCCGTTCTCTCCTCGCAGACGCAACTGTCGGACACGCTGCACGTCCGGTTACAGAACGTGAGGGACTATGCACCCGACTACGAGGAGCAGCAGGCCTTCAAGTCGGAGGCTCTCCTAAAGTGGCTGCAGCGCCTGCAGTTCAAGATGGGCCAAATCGAGTTACAGGCCTCCACGGCCACTCAGTTCTATTCTATCTAAATATTACACACATAGTGAGTTATATATGCAGTCTTATTAAGTAATTGTTGCCTACACGAATAAATAGTTCTCAATGTTTGTTTGTTGTAAAACGACGAGCAGGAATGGGATTCTATCACATACTCTGCTCACAGGTTACTCGAAAACTGTGTAGTGAATGCCACTGGTGGCTACTCCTCTGTCTTGAATTGAGGGATCGAACACTTCATTCGCCTCACTGGCTTTTTGCCTGCCTTCGATGAGAAAATTGGCTTGGGGATCGCGATAGTTGCGGAAGGATGCCTTGGTTTTCAGGATGGATTCCTCGGGCAGGATCACTCCTGCTGCCAGCCTGGACTCTTTATGCCTGGCCAGTCGCTGCTCAGCCTGCTGAATGCGCATCTCCTGCGAATAGAATTGATTTAACATGAACTTTTTTAGAAAACAAACATAGGTACTACCTTAACCCTTTGCATGTAATCCATTTGCAGGGTGGCTGACTCCGCCAGCGGCACCAGCTGCACTTCCTTGTGCTGAATAAGGGGCGGAGTGGCCGCTGTTATTTCCCAGTGCTTGCCCTTTTTGCGCACTCGCTCCTTGTCGGGATCGTGGACGTTTGTCTTTGTGGTGCGGAATGGCATAAACTTTTCCCTGGTAGTGGCATTCACGTTCGTTTCCGTCTTGTCGATGAGGTAGAGGGAATGCTGGTCAGGCGGTTGCTCCCTACTTAGCTTGGCGGCCACTTGACTGGCGTCTATCTCTATAATCTCGGCCGGCAAGGAGCTGGTGTCACTCTGTCCTGCCAACGCGGAATCTGGAGAGTCAGCAGGCTTCTTGAAGTCTTCGATATCCGCCAGATCCTCGGCCGTGATTAGACTCACTGGCGGTGGAATCACTTTGACCTTTTTCTCGTGCATCGTTCCTTGGGCTATAATCTTCAGGGGATCCATTTCCACCTCATCATCGCTATCCAGTATGTCGTCCACATGGGCGCCTTCGTCCGTGGTTATACCATTCCACTCCAGATTATTGAGAGCTATCTTTCCCTTTGCCGCAATGTTGAGACCGCTCAGCATTCGAGTCGCTTCCTCCACTTCATCGCGACGTTTGATCTCGTCTAGCAGTTTGTCGTAGGACTCCTGGAGGCGCTTTCCCTTGTCTGGCAACTGCAGGAGTCTCTTTCTGAAGCGGGAAATCGAAAAATCAGTGGGAACTCTACAGGTCGACACCAAAAACTCACTTAAAGGACAGAAAGTGCGACTGCCTGTCTTTAATCTCTAGCAGCTGGACATAAGACAAGGTCTTTAAGTCCTTGCTGTGCTGTTCCTTCAACTGACTGGTGCCCGGGATTCGACTTAGCGGAGCAGCAATCACATTTTCGTCCATTTTCGCAACTTCGTTTATTTTGGTTTTGAGGTTAGTGTGACCGTGCTTGTGGCTGCGTGAAAATACTTAATATTGTCAATGAAACGAGGGCTTCCTCAATGCGCAGGATGTCTATCGATATTGAGAAATAGGCGCAATAATTTGAAATCAGTACTCTTTGCTAATTTCTATCTATATTTAAATTTTTGTATTGTACTTCTTTAATTTTTGATATGGTTGTTGAAAGCACACTTAAGATATAAAGCACCGAGGCAAATAAAAAATCAATAAATAAAAAAGTGTTCCGTCTTGATTTTTCAAACATTTGCCTTGTCCAAATCTGAATTCTTGGTTTTCTCTAAATAAAATAAATTTCTACAAAACCCAGGGCACACATTTTATTTTATATGCCGAACGACGCGATTGTGTACTCCGGACCCTACGAAGTGGGACGGCTTCGACGCCGGCGCGATCGACGGGTTGAGGAGTATCTTTTCAGGCGCTCCATTCGCACCAGCAACCCACCGCTCGAGGTCACCATGTGTCGCATCGCCAAGCTGGTGGCCTACTTCATCGTCTTCTTCCTGGTGCTGGGGGCTTTCACGGGCGGATTGGCCATGCTGGCGATGGCGCTGCACATACCGCCGGATAAGCCAGGGTGCTCCAAGTTTCCCGGACTATGCACCACGCCCGGAAAGTACGTGGGCGACCAGAAGCAAATCGTGTGGGGCGTCGGCAATGAGAAGGAGGTGGGCGCCATTCGGCGGAAGCTGTCGCGCATAGTGGAAAGTTATGGCCTCGAGGGACCCAAGCGCATGATGGCCTGCAACCTGGACGACAGCTGGGGCTACGCCTCAGGAAAGCCCTGCATCCTTATGAAGCTCACCCAAGCACTGGGCTTCAAGGCGATCACCTACAACGATGCCATGACGCTGCCCGATGACGCTCCAGATGAGTTGTACGACTACGTGGTGGATCTGGGCATGGAGGCGCGGATGAACCGCATCTGGGTGGCCTGTCAGGTGAAGAAGGAAAAGGGATTGGATGTTAAGATCGACTATGTCCCGGAACGTTTTTTCGAAGCTGAGGCCCTGTTCACCAAGAGCAATGTCTTCCTGAACGACTCCTCCGACAACGAGGGCGGCACCTACACTGAGGATCCCAGTCTGAGGCGCATCATCGGAGTCCAGTTCATGAACATACCGCCCAACCGGGACATCTTAGTCCGCTGCCAGGTGTGGGCCAAGAACATCCCGCTCCATATGGGAACGGCCAGAATCTTGTTGCACCAGACGGCGCCTGTTCACCCCACCACACCATTGTTACTGGACGAGTGGTACGATTGAGATCTGCTGTCGTTATAAATTGATCTCAAGAAAGTACCTTTCAAGTGGATTTATTTTACCCAATGTTTCGAATTAAATGACAAATATTGATTAATTATATCTTTAGATGCAATAATTAAACTCAAATGTTTTAATGACCAATGAAGTCTATTAACTTGGAAAAAGTAAATATGAATCTTTTGAATTTGTTTATAAATTAAATAAACCGTAATTTATCCGCTGGTAGTAATTTTGGAATTATGAAGTGTATTTTTTTGGATATTGTCCAATATATATGTTATTTTTATCAAAGGTGACCCATAAAGCTCTTATCTTAGACTCCTAAACCGTTTCCATTTCTAGCAAATATTAAAATACTAATAATGTGAGATTTATGGAACCGACTTAACTTTTTAAATTTAATCATCTTACTTCGCGTTACATTTCAAAGTGAACGCTTTCATCTATAGATGTTCTTCCACATTTTGGAATATCTTTTAATCACATAATTTGAATACCCAAAGTAAGCTGTAACGACCGCCAGGATGCCCGAGGATGTGATGGTACCGTCGGGGGAGTACAAGCTGGTTAAGCAGTTCCGCAGGGAGCAGACGGTTCGCCGCAAGAAGGATCTGCCGTGGTCGAAGCGGGTATTCGACATAGACGAGCACAAGCTGTTTGGGCGCACCGCCTGGGCCTGGACCCGGATCACGCTCTTCTATCTGGTGCTGTACTGCTTGATTTTCGTCATTGTGCTCTTTTGGATTGGCATATTCCTGCTGGCGATCATCGATCCCCACAAGCCACGCTGGCTGAAGGGGCCGCCGGGAATGTCGGTGGTGCCCAACAACGAGTCCGTGCTCACCTGGTACACGCACATACTCGGAGAGATCTATCCGATCGCGGACAGCATCGACGACTTCCTGAACAGGCTGAACGACAATGGCATGGACTTCTTCAACGAGGCCAACCAGGACTCAATGTGGGGCTATGGAACGAGGAAGCCCACGGTCTTCCTCAAGCTGAACAAGGTGATTGGCTATCAGCCGGAGACGTACGACACTGCGGACGACCTGCCCAAGGACGTGCCCTCCGGTCTCGACAACACCGTGCGAAAGTATGGCGGCACCCCGAAGATCTGGGTCACCTGCGAAGCTTCCAAGGGAAGCAACGCCGAGCTCGTCTTTTTCCCGGGACCCTTCTTCGAGGCCTCCGAGAAGATGACGGGGGTGCAGCGCCTGGTGGCCATCCAGTTAAACAATATGGCCCCAAACACCGAGGAATTCTTCTGCTGCAAGGTCTGGGCGCGCAACATTCCCATCGATGAAAAGTTCCAGGGCAAGGGCCAAATCAGGTTCGGGATGAACATGCGCGTGGAGACCGCCACGAAGCCGAAAATCGATCAGGTTCAGACGTCCAGTACCGTCGATACCAATGCGGTCACCGAAATGCCAAATGAAATCGTAAAGGAACCAGAGGAGCCGGAGGAGCCGGAGGAGCCAGAGAACCCCGAAGAGCGCCTCGGTGGTCTGGATATGCCGCTTGCACCCGAGCTAGAGCCGTCCCCGAATGAAAAACTGCAGGAAAAACCTAAAGCCGAGGCACTCACGGAGCCTCCCAGCTAAATCGAAATTTAATATATTCATAGCCTACCTGTTATTTGAATTCCTCGTTAACCAATTGAATGAAACTTGGCTCAAAGCTGGAACCAAAATTAAACACTGTGTAAATTGTTGATCTGAAAATAACTATATTTCTCAGATTATGGCCAAACTTTATTTAAAATTGTATAAGTATTTGGATTATATATTTCGTTCAAGCATTTGAAGAAATATTTTAAATTTTAATGTATATATCCTACCAACATTTTTGAATTGAGAGATAATTTAAAGAAAAAAATCAATATTATAATACTTTTACTTTAAAGTTTAAGAAATGTTATTATGGAATTCAATGGTTTCGGGAAACAAAACATTTTAAGTGAATGAAATAAATAATATTTCAGTATCACATTTTACTTGGATAAGGTAATTTAAAATGGAGTTCCCCTATTGTGCTATGGTAACCGACTATCCCTACACTATCGCCGCTGCTATCGATAGTCCGCGACGGACGGCGCACACCACTAGGTGTGACCGCAGCACTGGCGATAGGGACTCGGCAAAATCGATACTTGGCCTATCGGAATCGAATTATTTTGCATGAACATCGAACTTCAGCTCCGCTCCGACACGCAGTAACTTAATAACAAAAAATCATTACTAATATATTATTGCTGGCGACTTGCAAGCTGGAAACGACCCCGACAATAGGCAAATCGCAGTCCCCAGTTGTACGTAATCATTTGAGTAATAAATCAGCGGCTAATCGCCAAATTGCTATTGAAATTCCGACCGCAAGTCTGTGTGTGTGTATATGACTCGTGTTTTTAGCCGACAATTGAAGAAAAAAAAGCATTAAAATTAAAGTTGGTAAACTAAGCGCCGATAATTTAGTCAAACAAAAGCATAAACATAAACAAAAAGTGCTGGTGCAGCAATTTGGCAGCGAAACAAACACCTCAGTGGTTCTAACAGATATATAAATTAAATATAGAAAGTGCGTGCGAAGGTTAAGCGATTCGAGTGCAAGTGCATTTACATTTGGAAATAATAAATACGCTAGTCAGCTAAATTTCGCCAGCAAATTCGCTTAAAAATCTAATTCTGTATTCTTCACTCTCTCGCAGCGAATCAAGCAGGAAAATACCGGATAATAATTGGCAAAGATGCAGATCAAGGAATTGTAAGTATGCCAATCTAGCTTTTATTTGTGAAAATTTTAAATTATTATTTAAAATGCCTAAAAAGCTGTGCAAGCCGCAAATGATTTGTGACAAATCGATTTTATGCTCTCTCCATGACATTCGCTCTCTTTTGCTCTCTGTCCGTGTCGCGTGTCGTTTCTTTTTCTCTCTCTCTCTTACTAGAATTGTTTTTGCTGTATTTTAGTTTGCGGGCATTTTCCGCAACAACAACAAAACATTGTGTTTCTTATCAGCCCCTTGCCTCCCCCTTCCCCACCCCTCTCTCATCCTCTTTTTCTGTCTCAGGTATTTTGCAGCTGTGGCGATGACGTAATAAGTTCCAAGTAGGAGCTACGTAATACATCTTATTCTTATAAGAAATCCCACGGCTAATTAGTTTTTGGAACTCCTTTGAGTCATCATCAAACTATGTTTTACAAAAAGATAATGCTTTTCAGTCGCCAAGCGACGCCACGTCGTCGGTTATGCCTTTTCGTGAGTCACTCTCTTTTGCGCCTCTCTTTTTTCCATAACTCTCTTTTTCGGCATTCGGCTCTGCGATTTTAATCAAACAAGTTGTTAAGTACGATAAGGTCGTTGCGTAAACCCCATTAAGTTGAGTCATTGTAAGCTGAAATCCTTTTCGGTGGAAAAACACAATGCAATATTATTCTCATTTGCAAATAGCTCACGTTTTTCTCCCCTCATTTTTGTTCCCTCCTTTGGCAGTGATACTTTTAATTTATTAACGGAAATTGCCAAAAGGGTGAAATCAAATGGGTCGGATTATAATTGATTTTGACTTTGACAGCATGACGAAAAACAGGGGGGAAATCAGAGCAGATTACACACTGAGAATGAAAACTCAATTAGACGATGTTAATCTCCGTTTTCTTATCAATATATTTTTACAATTTTCAAAGCCGCGTTTACACAATCTATCACATCAATCTGATAAGTGAACTTCGATTGAACATAAAGAAAGCCTATTACTGATAAATGATTGATATGTAAATGCGGTTTGTAAAGCTTTTAATTCATGTTTAATATGTGTGAAACAATTTGTTGGCTTAAAGTTTTAAAGTGTTGGTTCAATTAACCAGATCTTCTCAAACTATTTTCTATAAAATAACTTAAAAGAAGAAAAACCTTTGTTATATGAATTTTATAAATCTTTCTTTTAAAAATGTCCTTCAATTGTGAAAACAATTAAACTATTAATGTTTTTCAAAGCAACATACACTTTATTAAAGTTAAAATACCGTTCTTTATTCACACTGTTATAGTGATAAAAAAAATACTGAACTGTACTGCACATACATACTTAAATGACCAATTAAAAGTATTCATTATTTTACTATTTATAATATGAGGTAAAATGTTTTATAAAGTATGTATATAAAATAAAAATGATTGCCCATTTAAACATGTTTTCAAAAAAATTATGAGTATTTAAGGCCACTGGATTTTACTGAACAATAACGATCTTTGTATATTTTGACAGAGGAAATCTTCATGTAGGGAATTAATCTTTATTTAATCTCGATGCCGTAATCCCCACACGAATTTCCATTACAAAATGTTTTTTTCCTGCCAGATTTTCAAATTTTTTCTGCCGGCTGCTAGAGTGTAAACCATTTGGCAATGAAACTTTCAACACCATCATTAAATGAAAAATAAAGGAGAAAATATAGACAACGCGTGCCGGAGCAGGTTGCTGCAGGTTGATAAACAATTTTAATCGACCACGAACCAGAAGTTGAAAAATGGATCAAAAGCAGCAAAAAAAAAAACACAAAAACAAATCGTTATAGTCCGCATTTCGCATGTTTTATCAGAAATTGTGTTTTATTCTACACAATAATACTTTAGTGCTGCACTTAATTTTTTGAAATTATAAGTGAATAAGTAGTGCGGTTTATTATAGCAATCGAACTATGAACATTGATAATATTATTCCATTAAATAGACTGAAATGTACAAATTATTTAAACCGAAATATGAACAATGTATGGGGTATTATTAACCTTATATGTGATTATTTTGGGACTGTTATTATCAGATGTATTTTATATCCAAATTTACAGCTAACAATTGTAGATCTTTTAAAGAAGAAGAAATTCCAAAAAATGTTATCTACCTTTTCAACTTGTGCTCGTCTTGTGACTGTATTTACTGTTAACATTAAGCCAAACTCATTTATATCTGTATAGAAAATCGGATTTGCCAATATTATTGTTATGAAGTGTAACTTTTAACCTTCTCAACTTCAATCACTGAAAGCAAAAGCTTGTTTTCAATGTCAGTCATCGACGGTACTCGTCATAAACTAGCCCTGGCGTGACTTAACTGCCCCAACTGATTGGCTCACTTTAAACACCACATATGTATCCATCAGACACAGCTCTGCACGCACCCCTCCTGTCCATCCCGCAATCAATTTGAAAATGGCACGAGCTCCAATTTAGTTCCGCCATTTGTGTTTTTTATGTACTGCGATAAGATAACACGCAGCGGTTTGTGTCCGTGGTTTTACTCCCCAATGGCACTGTCTGTACTCATTACACGCCTCGATTGTGTGAAGTTTCAGTTGTTTCGAAAAAGGCTGGCAATTGAGTGTGACTGCTGTTAACCGCCAGCATAAGTGGGCACCGAAAGTAGAGGAGTATGCCACAATCCCATTTAGGGTTAGCCGCCAGCAAGCAATTTGACCTTAGTATATTAGTAAATTATCAAAAAATATATCACACAATAATATTTCAGTTTCATGAATGACTGCTTTCGGGTAATTGGAGGCTCCGTTTGAAAATAAAATGGTAGATATCATGGTTGAATTGCAAGATTAATACATTTAATTGTTGACCCATCTTAATATAATAAACAAGAGAGAACGCTATAGTCGGGTTCCCCGACTATCAGATACCCGTTACTCAGGTAAAAGGAGTGCGAGGGAGATGGAGATAGAAACTTTGATCACGCATAACTTTTAAACGAATGGTCCGATTTGAAAAATTTCTTCTACATTTCGATAGGTATTGATAAACACAATAAAACTGCATTTTTACTTTTCCGAAATATTTAAATTTATATTTAAATAAAATCGTATATAAGCGATTGTGGGCGTTAAAGGGGGCGTGGCACCTGTTTGAAACAAACTTGCGCTGCGTAGGAACTCCTAAAATCTGCATGCAAAATGCCAATCTTCTAGCTTTTATAGTTTCCGAGATCTCAGCGTTCATACGGACGGACAGACGGACAGACGGACAGACGGACAGACGGACATGGCTAGATCGACTCGGCTAGTGATCCTGAACAAGAATATATATACTTTATAGGGTCGGAAACGCTTCCTTCTACCTGTTACATACTTTTGCACGAATACAATATACCCTTTTACTCTACGAGTAACGGGTATAAAAAGTAATATCCACTAATAGTTACTCCTCTAAGGTTACATATATTTGTTGTTTTGCAAACGAGTTAAATGAGTGGCATAAAAGGTAGAAATTATAAAAGAGATTATAGTGCATTAAAGACACTAATTTTACTTTAAGTTGGAAGTGTTGTTCAATGCAGTGGTTTGGTCGACAAACATAGGCTTAAGAGAAACAATTTAATTACGGGCTCGAATTTGTTTTTGCTGTTATTGATTGAGTCGACTGGGCAATCGCTGTGTGACATCTTTATTGCGGGTAAATTAATTATTACTTGGCTTTGGACTTTAGTGGCGGCAGTGGCCAGTGGGCGGCCCTCAATAATGGCCACCACAAGAGCCTTGGCCGAGTGCTTTCCCCTTGGCCCACACGCACGCCCACATACAGATGCGGACACACAGCGCGCCACACAATCACTTTCCATTTTCAATTATGCCAACAAGAGCAGACGATTTCCCTTGTTCATGGCCACAAAAGAGGGTTGTATTGAGGGGTCTCCCGAGTGTTTCTTTCGGCAACTTTGGTCTCATTAAGAGTTCTTCAATATTCTCCTGATGTTTTTGTTTTCCGTGCCTCTTGTACCAACCTCAACCCCCCATTTAACCCCACCGCCCATGTGTGACGATTTCTTTTATGTTTCTGTTTTCGTTTTTGCATAATTTCTTTATTTGTACCATTGTGCAGTGATTCATAGAAAACCCTCGCACAAACACGACTATATCTTTTGATCTTTCGCATTGGGATATTTGACCCAGTTAGATGTTGTTTCGACTATGTCGTTTTCCCCTCAGTTCTTGGAAATGTGTTTACTTATATCAACTTAACTTATTGGGAAAGAACTTTTGTCACACAAACACGTTCTGCCCTCCTTTTTAAGTACCGCCATCAGTTTGTCTTTCAATGATTTTTTTCAGACTTTAGGAGTTTTGTATTCATTTCCCAGTAATATGGCTTTTTTTCCTTAAAGAAAAAAGTTTGGTAAATGAAGGCAGAAAAATAATTTTTTATGGGCAATTTATTTGAGCAAAAGTTTTACAATCTTATTTGATTAAACGACAAATGCTGTGGAAAATTTGTTGAAAGGAAAAGTTTTACTGCTTGCATAATTGAAAGATTTGGTAACATCGTTTAAACCAAAAAAATAGGTTAAATTAGATGCTTACCACTTTAAAAATGATTGCAATCATTTATTTAGGTGGGATTGAATAAATAAATCGGGTACCTTTTTATCAGTATCTGTTTTGTTTTATTTGTTGCAACAAAATGTAAACAATTTAAATTAAATTATTTGACTTTCAGTGGATTTGCCTTACTGATAACATTAAAACTTACAACTTCTGTGTTAATGGATGTTTAATTAATTGCCCTAAGGGGAAACCTTAGTAACACACCGTTGAACTTGAACTTCAAAAACATAATTCCCTTCTTTTGATTATGCAATGATTAAGTAAAGTTCCAAATAACTTCATTAACTATTTAACACCGCACCACAATGTTTTCCTTCACCCTAAAGCCCTTTATAGTTCCAACTTTTCGGTGGCCCTGCACCTCACACGCACACATTCCTAAATCATCCACCTGGCTTGGGGAAATCCCCAGATGAACTCGGGCGAAAGTTAGACATGGAAGGGGCATTATCCCCTCTTCCTATAAACCATTGCTCTGCGAACTTTAACCTTTTCAGGGGCGGCGCGTAGTTTGCCAACTTTGAAATAGGCTGCGTTGAAGTCTAGGTCCCACTGCCACGCCTACCAGTTGCTCAAGTTGGCCGGCAATTAGGAAACACATCATTACGAGTGTCAACAGTGGGCCAAAAGGTTAATTGCGTCTGCAAGACACCCAGCAAACAAAGCCCCGAAATTCCCCTCGCACTTTCTCCCGACACTTTGATTGTTCTCGAGTCGTGTCGTGTTTCCTTGTGTCGCATTGTTTGGCATTTGTGTTTTATATTATGTGAGGAAGCGAGAACGGATGACAGGTCATAAAGCCGGGCTAGCACGACGTTCAGGTTCTTTATGGCCAAGGAGCTCTAGTTCGCACCTTGTGAATGCAAGGAAGCCAAGGTTTTCTCTCGCACCGGGGGAGCAATTTAGCCTTTATTCGCAGGGAAATATTTCATTTGCCAAGCCGTTGACTGTTGACTTTCCTTGGATTACAGTTTGTAGCTAAATTTTAGCTTCAAAATAAACGTGGTAAATTCCCAGAGCACAAGTAGAAACAAGAAGAATTTTATTAAACATTTTTATTAGTCAACAAGGAGAAAAACATTTACTTTAATTTATTAAAAAAAAATTGTTTTAAAATTTTAGCAAATCATAAATAAGATTACTCTGAATTGTTTTAGATCAAAATTATTAATCATCTTTAACCGATTTGTGATTTTTGGAAGGTTCTGATGATAATAATTATAAAAGAAAATTATTCGGCTTTAAAATAAATTTAACACTTTTCTGGAACTTAAATTTAAGAAAGCTAGAAATTAAACTATTGTTTTTTTTTATTATATCCCCAAAGAGCATTCCTTGTTCTTTAATGCTATCCTTCTGCAGAGGCTGTTAAAATTTTTGCAATTAAATTGTCGCCACCAAAACCGCAACAAAAGTCAAGCGATGCGAACAAGTTTCAAGGCTGGCATAATTATATGGGGACCCAGAACATTTCCTGCAGCCTCCAACCCACTCTCTTCAACTCTTTTGCTGCCTGGCAACCTTTTTTGGTAATTAGAGGATGAGTGTGTGGCCCGGAAGTGGGTGGTTGTGGGCTTGGTTGGGTGCTCAAACTTATATGAATGCAAATAACATAAAAAAAGCTTGTGAAACTCTCATGTTGCCAGCATTTTTGTTAAGCTAGTTTTGCCAATGCGACGCCCACTTATGTATGTATGCAAGCTTTTAATTAAAAATATATAATTTAAATTGTCTAGCGAAGGAAACTAGCAATACATAGTTATGTGGCCCTTTCAATTATGATGATATGATTTCCGTTTAACTAATTCCATTTCCATCTTAACAACTATCAATCGACTTCGATTGCGTGGCAGTAGACAAAGTGGTCGATGGCCATTCTTACAAGTAGCCTCAAGGTGGTTGCATACTTTAGGGCTTGAGCACTTTGCACAGACAATGTAAAATCAGCATGGAGTGGTTGTAATTGTGCAAATTTGAAGCAAATATGTACAAAATGTAGAGCTTAAAGTGAAACAAACACTTAATCAAAATTAAGTTATCGTTCAAGTTAAGTGCGTCGTTAACGATATTAAGTAGTCAGTTATGGAGTTGATGGGACAACAAAACAATGTCAAAGTTTGCTCTTAATTAAAGTCAATGCAGTCAACACATTAACTATTTCTATGTATTTACTGACCTTTGTTGTTTCTGAGTGGTTTTCTCATTTGTTTGCCCACTGGAGAACCGATTTACTTTAGTTCTGAAACGTGAACTGAATACCGATCTATTTAAAGTGGAACAAAAACAGGTTGTTAATTGAATTTCATTGATTATTGTTAATTATTTTAATATTTCCCATACTCAACGAATCTGATATACCCCGTGTCCTCGATGGGAAGCTAAGGGTATCGACAGCTTTTTATACAAAGGCCTGGCATTTAATTAAAATTGTTATATTAAACTTAATTAAAATCGTGTAGCCTTTATCCATACATTCGCTGACACCGTCATTGTTTTTTCTCGTTGCAGCCGTGTGACTTTGCCATTGACTGTGGAAGAGGTAAGAGAGTAGTTAACTGGTGGAAAAGCCCGCGGCTTTACAGGGAATAACATTCCCATCTCGCCCTTTCTGCTTCACAGTATCAAGTTGCACAATTATTCTCGGTGGCCGAGGCGTCAAAGGAGAATACGGGAGGCGGCGAGGGCATCGAGGTGTTAAAGAACGAACCCTTCCAAGACTTCCCCCTGCTGGGTAAGTTCTTCGTGATTCATAAGTAATAACTCGGGGTTAACATTTACATTACCTTCAGGTGGCAAATACAATTCCGGTCAATATACATATAAGATCTATCATCTGCAATCAAAAGTTCCAGCCTACATAAGACTATTGGCACCCAAGGGCTCTTTGGAGATCCACGAAGAGGCATGGAATGCCTATCCTTATTGTCGAACGATTATCACGGTAAATGTCGCAGCATTAAACAAGGGTACAAAAATATATGGGGGATGGAAGACAAAATATTATTTTCTGGGTTTTGATAACAATCCGTGCGAGCCAATCTGATTACTCTGATTATACTGCATTTCTAGAATCCCAAATTCATGAAAGAGGCTTTCAAAATAATCATCGACACGTTGCACGTCGGCGATGCGGGCGACTCCGAAAATGTAAGTTAAAGATACTCAGCATGATCTAACTAACTTGTGTTTTCTTCTTTTCTCTCCACATCATCACCTCATCTCATCCATGCATTTGATTGTGAATACTAACTATCCGCGACTAACCACATTCGATCAATATGATTTTCATTTTGTCAAAATTCCATAACCTTTTGTTTGGCTTGTTTTGGTTTGGTTTTGTAATCGTTCGGTTTTCGGTAAAGAATCCTGGTTATATGAATCAGAACTTTAAAATTGACGTATTTTCACAACACATAGAAAATGACCTTGGCAATATCGAGAACGTGAGTTTCGTTTATTTTGTATTTTTTTGCTGTCTGCTCTGTTCTGCTTTGTAGCTCTGATCCGCCATCGATCCATGTGCATGTCTATGTAGTAATCGCTTTAAATGTTCCATTTCATGCCCAAGAAAGATAGTTCTAATATAGTTTGCCCTGCTTTTTGCTTTTATAGGTGCACGAGCTGACGCCGGATAAGCTGAAAGTGCGGGAGGTAGTGCACATTGACATTGCCAACGATCCGGTCCTGCCTGCGGACTACAAGCCCGATGAGGATCCAACCACGTTAGTAATAATCGAGCTTAGCCAATTGAGCTTCTCAATAACGATTCAATTATCATTTCAGCTACCAGTCAAAGAAAACGGGTCGCGGTCCCCTGGTGGGAGCCGACTGGAAAAAACGAGTGAATCCTGTCATGACCTGCTACAAGCTGGTCACGTGCGAGTTTAAATGGTTCGGCCTGCAAACAAGAGTAGAGAATTTTATACAGAAGTCGGAGCGCCGCCTCTTTACAAACTTCCATCGGTAATTGTCCTAAAATTTGTAGAAAAGTTTGGAATATGATTCTCATCTGAGAGTTCTTTACGCATGATTCTCATCATAGAGTTCTTTACGCATGAAGGCTTATGTTGTCTTTGCCATAATTAACCTCTACAAAATTTTTTAAAATTATCATAAATTGTGAATTGTGTGTCTAATTACTTGATACTTTCTCACTTCTATACTTCGGTATGTTTTTATTTACTTAGGAACACTCTACTTAAATTATCTAACCTTTATGAGATTGGTTTTTGCATAGAAGAAAAATATTTCGTTGAAATGTTGGTCTTAGTAATTAAAGTCTAGAAATAGGGAAAGAATATTTTAAATTAAATTAATCACTTTTCATATTGTGCTGTGATGTCAGGGTAGATTTCTTTAAAATAATTACCTTTTAAACAAAACTATAAGAGCCCCCGTTAACATCTTTATTTGTTCCCCCTTAGCCAAGTTTTCTGTTCAACCGATCGCTGGTACGGTCTAACAATGGAGGACATCCGCGCCATCGAGGACCAGACCAAGGAGGAGCTGGACAAGGCGCGGCAGGTGGGCGAGGTGCGGGGTATGCGCGCGGACGCCGATTAAGTGTAGTAGAAAATTGTAAACAAAATATGTGTATGTAAAAACCAGGCAAAACAAGAACTAAATGGCAAAACAAAAAGATTAATGAAATTGAGATAAAATTCCATAAATAAATTTACGATACAAACTAACACCAAGCAAAGAAAATGAAACGAAATTAAAGCAATGTGAAGCCACAGCAGCGTCAACTGAAACAAAAGCAAACTAAGCAAACACCAAGTGTACGGCAACCGCAGCAACAAAGCTTAGTTCTAGTGTAGCACACGACAACAAATTAAAGACCCCGAGAAACGGTTGCAACCGCAGTAAGTTAGTTAAGTTCCTTTCACTGCACTGTATGTAAAATGTAACCAGGACACACAGGACATCTGTTGACGGCACTTCCTCCACGCATGGCCTGCATCACATAAAATCCAATTGTTTAAGTTGCATTTTGTAAATTGTGAAATAAACCAAATGACAGTTAATGTAAAAAGTTAAACGCAAACATCCTGTATGAATAATCGAGAATCGATGAAATGAGGGCGAGAGGTGGGCGCATTTTGAATATGTGATTTTCTGAGAATATGTACATAGGAGCCTAGGCAGGCATGTCTATTTGCATTCATTGGCTATGCATCTGTGGTCTGCATTTGATTTGCATTTCAAAAAGTCAATGTAACAATCCAATCCCAAGAAATCCCAAGGAGTTCAAGAAGGAGTTTCAGGGGATTGTGTTGGCTGTGCAAACAGTTGCCTTTCACGGGTTAGTTTGAATGATTTATGAACCGCTTGCTAGTGAAGTTAGCTGCAAGCTACGATTGCATTTCATTATATTCTATCTGGCTGCAAACAATAATATTTTAAGATTGTAATGCGATTTGCCCAAGGAAATGTGTTATTTCGTTCTCAACAAAAATTTCAAACACACGAAGACACTAGAAACTGCCAATATCTAAAATGCCCAAATAAGAGGAAATCCTTAAAGTAAACCACCTTAGATACACCGTACTCTTCTGCTGTAGGCACATATCCTCAAAATCGCCTCGAGTTTTTACTATCTGCCACTTAAATCTGCTCAAACGAAGGAATAACTCTTGAAATCTATGTAAAACTATTGATCTATCTATGAAACGTCCATTTTAAGGCTATAATCTCTACCAAAACGAAAAATATTTAAAGCTTTTAACAGAATCATTAGTAAAGCTATATTTTCATGATCCATAAACTCACATACACGATGATAACAGGAGGCACTTGTGCCCATTAAAAGGGAAAGAGGAAAAATGAAAAGGCAAATGAATTTAATTGAACCTCATAGGCTTAAAGCAGTCAGCTAGCACCATATGGAGCTGGGAAATGAGAATGCGCTGGGGAGAAATCAGGGGGACTTAAAATGAATTGCAAATGGAATGGGGACGAGCAGCTTTTTATTTTTATAGCCAATCGGTTCGAACACAGACATCCACTTAGCACACAGAATACAACATTATACATTTGTACATACATACAGAAAGGACACTTGAATCGGGGAGTACTTTAAAAATATAATAATGATAAAAGCAAAATACGTTACAATATATTCCATAAAGTATGAATTGCGTCAAATTGTTATTTGCTGTGAGTTCTCGTTCGTTCTCGTTTGTTGGTTGATTGAATTGGTTGGTTCAATTATTTATTCAGCTATCGTATACTACGCATAAATATGTGTGTAAAATTTACATTTACCAGAAAAATCAGAAAAACTTTTTGCCAAGCAACGCTCTAAATGTTTACTCGAATTTACTTCAACTAATTCAGAGGATGTGGAATGTCTTAAAAAAATGCATATTCCCTACAGAGCTCTTATCCGTATAATGACCTTGTAGGGAGTAAGCGAAAAGCTCGGCCTGGTCGGGTTTGAATTTTCTCCAATTTTATTTGTAGCAAACTGTCGAGGGACTCAAACTTCAACAATAACTCCTTTTAGGTCCCATCAACCCTTACCAATATCTCATTTGTATGGCACACATCTAGAAGAACACCATAATTAGGCATTAAAATAAAATATACACAACAATTTAGACAAATTATAAGATACAAACGGAATTCTCATTAAACGAAGACAAACGAAGTACGGATCAATAGATCGACATAAAATTAAATTTCAATATTTGAAATAAATTCGCGTTCAATTTTTCTCGTAAAAACAAATACAACTAAAAGCAAAAACTATTTAATTAATGCTGTTAATTAAAGTATAATTTGATAACGTAATACAAATGATAATAATAATTATATATATATACACCATAAACGATTTTTAAAGTAAGCTGAATAAAATTGATATATGAGTAACACGTTATAAGCTGTTAAAAATAAAACGAAACCAAATAAAATGAATACAAATTGTATTGTAGTAATTATTTAAATTGAAGAAAATAAAGCATTATTAATGATATATAATATACGAATGGTACTAGTTCCTTTATTGTGTATGCTGATAAAAATTCACTTGGGTCACATTACATTAAACAGCTACATCCGCCAGCCAGAAGAACTGCCGCACCTCCTCCTCGTTGGAGGGCCTGCAGTGCGGGGGTGGGGTCATCAGAGAGTTGCGGAGCGCCTTCATGGCCAGCATGTTGCGCTTCACGGCCATGGAGAGGTCGATGATCCGCTCCGGATAGTGGACTCCGATCAGGCACTCGTATTGCTCCTGCTGCTCGGCGGACATTCGCCAGGGTTCGTGACTGGGAAGGCAAAATGGTAAATATGAAAAAGGAGTTTTATTTCTTAGTTTTAAAAATGATCACAAAAGATAGGTTCATAAAATGCTAATTAATAATTTTGTATATCTCATTAAAAAGAATCATAAAAGAATTCTAAACTACAATTACGTATACGACTAGTTATTATTTTTGTATGGATACGTTATAAAATGAGTTGATATCAAAAAGTTAATCATCAGTTAAAAATAAAAAAGGAAAAGACTAATAGTAGTTAATAAACCTGTAATCGTTGTACAGTGACTTTAAGTAAAAAAAATTGTAGTTCTAAAAGTTTCAATTTAACTTTTCTTAATATTAGCTCTTCATTTTTTCTCGTTTTAAGAGCAAGTGTCATATGTAAGTCATTTATAATGAGAAAAGTGAAATTTGCAGTTAAATGTTTTTTTGAATTCATAACTTTGTTAGTTTTGGTATTTGATTTCTTTTCACTTCAATATGAAACTCACACAAATTCTTTGGGCACATTCATCAACTCCGGGACGTACTGCTTGATGTAGGCCCCTTCCGGGTCAAGCCGCTTGGCCAGAGCCACCGGGCAGGTGACCAGCGAGGAGTCCAGCAGCCGCTCGAAGGCCGAGCTGGAGACCCACATCCAGTTGCCGGCGCAGACCGACCAATCGGCGTCCAGCAGATACTTCAGGAAGTGCTGTAGTCCGTGCTCCCAGCTCTGCCACATTCCGCCGCGCGTGAGGAAGGTGGCCACCGTGTTGCGCAGCGTGTGATGCAGCCATCCTTCAGCCAGGAGCTGCCGCATGGCGCCATCTATCAATGGGAATCCAGTTTGGCCCAGGCGCCAGCGCTGCAGAAGGTCATCGTTCGGCTTGGCCCACGGAATGCTCAGGCAGATCTCGTTGCCCTCCATGCGGTCGTAGTTCGGATTGTTCACCGACATGGTGTAGAAATACTCCCGCCAGATCAACTGGCCCGTGATGTGGGCTCCGCCCGTCATCTGAACCCCCCGCACACAGGCGCGCAGTTGGACATTCTTGAAAAGATCGTGGACACACCAGTAAAATCGTCGTACCGACAGACATCCGAATCGCAAGTGGGCGCTCATGGACTTGGGCGTATCCAGGATATTTGGCAGCGCCTGGTTGGGCAGGTAGAAGCCTCTCTCGAAGGCATGCTGCTCCACCTTAAGCCGCTCCTCCAGCAGAAGGAGTGCCTGCGACTCCCCGCCACGCCAGTTGATCTTGGCCAAAAAGCCCATGTTGTCGCCATATACATTGAAATGCTCCGGTGTGGGCAGCCGCTCAAAATAGCCAAGACTCTGGCGCAACTCGGGTGCCAGCTCCACGAAGGAGGCGTCGTCGAGTCGAGCGTCGGCGGCGGGACGCGGCGGTAGCCCGATTATCTGCACTGTATGCTGTAAGTTTAAGTAATTACTGAATTTAAAACTTGAAAATCAAACTTAGTTTTATGACCAATCTCTCTTAAGCTCTAAAAAAGCTTTCGATTTAGTTTATCTATCCATTAAAAAACAAATCTTTATTTGGATCTTTCCTAAATTAAATTTTATAGGCATTTTACTCACCAGGAACATCTGGTAGGTGAGCGGTGGAATGCCCCCATTGGTGTCGATCACCGAGCGGGGATCCCACAGCGTGTGTGATACCTTCTCTACGAAATCGATGTTCAATTCCCGGCACAGCGATCGGACGGTTTCATCGCGATCGTTCCAAATTGGCTCGCAATCCTGCTCCATGCAAATCCTGTGCAGACGCACTTGCTCGTTTAGCCGCCGGAAAATATGCGCCGGTTCGCCCTTGAAGACGTGGAGACGTCCACGTCCTTCGGTCGCCGCCTGCAGTTGCTCATCGATATCTTGCAACGAGTCCAGCAGGAACCGGAACCGATTGTAGCCCACGTTCTTGGTTCCTTTAAAAAAAAGACGGGTGAGTTATCAGTTATATTTTGATTCCTTTTTTATTTGTAAAACCCTTCTTAATAATTATTAAAATTAATATTATATTTTATATTTTTATTAATATTATATTTTTTCAATTAGTTGAAGTGTAAAGACTTTTAAGAGTACAAAACATTTTACTTATTTTTTCAGAATTCAAAAAAGAGTTAGAGATTTGTTTTTTTAATAAAAAGAATATACTTTAATTAAAAAGATTTCTTGTAGTTTTATTGCATTTTAAGTCTACAGACACACAGATAATACAAAAATATGTACGTTTTTGTCATGAATCGTCAGAACAGGTATTTAAACACAAATTACTTTGCAACTTATAGCTGTATATTTCACAACTATGTACGTACTTATCTAGGATCTAATTTTTGTATTATTTGAAATAGACTTGAATTTGTAATTCTCTGTTTGATATTATAGTAAATTGAGAACGTTTGACCATATTGACTTCATTTACCTTTTTTTAATATATACATATATATATATAATATTTATTTAATCTTTTAATCTATAGTGAATCAATTTTAAGCAGGTTAACATAGTGCATTTCGTACGATATGACTTCTTATTTTTTAAATCCCTCCTATGCATACAAGTTGAAAACATTTAAGACTGCATAAGTGTGTCAAAATTATGCATTCTAAACAAGTTTGCATGTTTAAGTGCCACCTTTAAGTTAACTGCAGCTATCTTGGAGCTTTTGCGCACACAAAACGTTGAGTTGAACTCGTTTTCCGTTTTCCTTTGCAATAATTGTTTTCCCGCTTTCCCCCGCAAAGCGACTCTTATCGGTCAAGTTATGGGTTCTATAGGAATCTCCTTCTCTTTCTGTCTTTTTCACAAAGCGAGCTGCTTAAACACTAGTACAAAAGGCACTATTCAAGCGCATTTTGGTTTGCCTCAATGTCTCGTTACCCATTTCGCATTGTCTTTCTATATCTCTCTCAACGATTTCGCGTTTTCGCCAAACCGCCAGCCGCAAATCGCATTAGAACGCATCGTTTGTTTTGCTCTACCATGCAAAAGTGCATTAGGTTTTCCCTGCCCCTGCCGCAACCCCTTCTCTCCCTAAATTTCCACGAGCAGCGAAATCGGGGAAAGAGGGAGTATTTGATAACCGAAGCAAGTCGCAAAAAATGATATTAGCTCATACGTAGAATGAGCGTGCAATGGCAATCAAGCTAAAAGTTTGTAATTTTAACCCACAACAAAATATATGAAAAAAAGAGGATTAAGACAAATATTTGGGATGAATTTAAGAGTTTAAAAACAAGTAAATTTAATGTTATATAACATCGTTTTTTTTATATGTTTTTTCAAAACTAACTGCAAAGAAGAGTTAAGGTCTATATGGTCTATATTACTTTTTCATGAAATGTAAAATTTTAAGTTGTAGTTTTAGTGTTTCAAAAGAATTATAAATATACATGTTTTTAAAATTTAAATAAAAATCAAATCTGTATTATTTGTTAAATTCACACAATACGAGTTCTTTATTCTTCAAACTATGTATCTACTGTATAGTAATTAAATTATTTTTTTTAAATTGCTTAGTTGGAAATGGGTTATCAATTAAATACATACGCAAAGTGGGTCTTTATACTATACCATGTACATATGACAAATGCTCCGCTCACCTGCACTCTCTCCATCGAATATGAACACCGGAATCAGGGCTATACCCTGATCCTTGTCGGCGAGGGCGGCCAATAAGGCGGGATTATCGTGCAGCCGCAATCCGTGGCGGAACCACATCACATTCGCTCCTCGAGTGGCCATCTTGTTTTGGGTTGAATTAAATAGTGATCACTCTCAATATTGATCGGGGAGAACAGTTTTCCAGCTGTGAAAAATTCGGAATGAGGGGAAATATTTTTCCGCACACGCGACGCGGTCGCGCCGGCTGCTAATTGGCGAATGAGAATGTGAATGCGAAATTCGAGCGCTTCTCCGACTGCAGCTGCTGAGCTGTTCCCCGCTCGACGCGAAACACTATGCAAACCGGGCAGCAGGTGGAAGTGGGACAGAGAGAAACCTGTGGGAACTGCACACAGACAGAAAATAATAAGCATTTTAAAAATAACAGTGACACTTTTTCTATAATAATGATATTATACTTAAAAAATTTAATATTTTAGTTCATCAGACTTATAAAGGCAATTCGTTAACGAAAAATAGTTAAAACTATTCATTTGAAAAATAAAACGCCTTTTGTTTACTATTAAATTACTGATTATAATATCTTAAGTATATGTATTTTTTTAAAGTCAAATGTTAAAGTTTTTTCTGTAGGTGGTCTAAAATGTTTACCACTTTTCAAAGGTTTTCAATCATTAAAAAAAGAAATGGCATGCTGCTAAATTTAAAAAAGAAAAAATAATTTTGTACATATGTAAAAAATTTTCTCGAATGAGAAATTAAATTTCATTATATTTTCTGCCTGTGTGGAAGCGGGCACCGTGAACCGGTAACTTGAAGCTACCGGTTCGAGTGCGTCAATACAAAAGCTGGTGATGTGTGTGTGCCAGCGGAGACTGTGTGCGTGGGTGCTTGTGTGCGCATAAGTGAGGCATTCTGCTTGCACTTATAGCACTGCACGCGCGCTGCCCCAACACACCCACCCCCCATCTAGTTGCCACCCCTAATCGTTCTCCCTCGCCCATAGAACCCAACTGTTGCCGATTGTGACGTGGCGAGCTTTTTACTAGAATTCATGTATAACCTTGCAAAGGGTTTAAAGGTCTGTTGTCTACCCTTTCAAATAGGGTGGCACTTTTTTGTGTTTAATTTAAAATCGAACTTTCCCAACTCGAAATACTGTTAATTCGAACTAGTACAAAGTTAAAATATAGGTAAGATCCATTCTATATGTCGATATTTTTATATCTTTAACTTCTTTTAACGGCAGTTCGAGGTTTAAGATGTCGCTGATTATGTTAATTTTCTAAAAAGTGATTAAATTATTTATGTAGATAGACGAAATTTCCAACAATTTATAGTCAAGCAAATAAGTTAGTTAATGTTTTAAAATGCACGAAAGTGGACAAACTTTTAATTTAATTTTATCTTTTTGAACAAATAATTGAAAAAAGAATGTAAATATTAGAATAAAATTGTGTTGATTTAAAAATCTTGGCAGGAAATATTTTAATGTTTAAAATACTTAATATCGAAATTTCTATATTAAAGAACTTATCTTGGTCCCTTAAATTTTTGATTTTATTTATATTTAAAAGTTTTTGCTTTTTAGGTAACAACTGTTCGTTTACGATATCATCGGACTATTTTGTCATGGTTACCACAAACAGAGGCCATAAACCCTCTGCCAGTTTTTAGTAAGCTTTTCCCCCTTTAAGACCCCGTCGCATATTTCATGCCCCACATCCCTGAGCACCCTCAACGATCCTTACTGTGAGCAAACTACGCACTTGCATCAGAAATACTTTGGCATTGCATGTTGTCCAGACAGCAGCATCAGCAGCAGCAACAACAAGGACCAAAGGAGGAAACGTGCGTAACAGAATGTCAACTGCAAAGCTCGGCGATGCACGTGTCCTGGCAACAACATCAGCACAAGCAGCAGCAACAACAGCCACTGCATGCAACAATCGGGCAAAGTATTCAAATGATGACGATGATTGGACTATGGCCAAAGCCAGGATGAGACAGGAATGGGGAAAGAATGAGGATGGAATGAAGCGGAGCAAAATGTACAATGGAGATGGGACGAACCAGTGCAAAAGGTTTCGCACAAAAGAATTTTGCTTTCCTTGTTAGCTTTTATGAAACTAATTTACGTTCATCGAGTGAATGAGTTAGAAAAGGACAACAAATTTGGCAATTTAAGGATTACTTTTTTGAAAAAAAAAACAATATTACTCATACGTCAGGTGGGTTTTTATATAAGTAACATACGGTTTATTGCAATGGTTTCTTTTTCTAATAGTTAGCTTTTAATTTAATTTACGGGCGCTTTGAAAAGGAAACCATAAAGAAAACATTGCTGATTGAAATCGTTGTTGGGAAAGAATAAATCATATAACTCATACGCCAGGTAGGATAAGTTTTTCCTTGACATTGGGTAGTGCGGTGCCAAGTTTTTCTTATGACACTTATTGGCTTATATTTCTGGGCATATAAGGAAGGTCTATAAAATAAAATTAGGTGCTTGAAATCATTATTTGTAGAGAGGTTTTACCTTTGTCTATTGCTTGTACTTTTCATGGTTTTCCTTTCCTTGTACGTTCAACGGCTTTAGGCGTTAGGGAAAGAACTACAACAAATTTGTGTAATTGTTTTTGTTATTACAAACTTTTTACTTTGCAAATTTTACATTGCTTTATTTTTTAAATAATAAGCAGTTATGTAAGAAGCACGTGTTTTTTGTATAGAAAAGTCTTCAATTGCGTATTTCAATAGTAATTGTGATGGAAGACTCCCTAATAATCGTCCTCCAGGTGGGACCAGGCCTTCGTACGGTTTTCCTTTATTTAGTGCAGCTGGCTTTCTATGGTTTCCTTTCCCATATAGTAAACTTTTAAACCATTGCCGGGCTACCCCACACCATTATTTATCTTCCAGGCAGCAAGTTCCCAGCTCAGGTGCAGTGGATCTTCCGTTCAACTGCCGGGCGCTGGCTGCTAGTTTCATTCTTTCGCTCAACACGTCACCAAGGACTTGGGGGGCATCCTTTGTGCAATCAGCAGCAGCACATCCACCCACACAGCCCCCGCCCGTGTGTTTGTGTTGATGCTTCGCTACATTACATGATTGTCAGGCTGTGGACTGCAGCTTGTTAGTGAACAGTGCTGCCACGAATTCAATTCAACAAACAGGACAGATCGGCCAAATAAAAGCGGAATACTTTATTTTTTATTTATTATTATTAATATTTTAATAAGGTTTTGTTAAGCATCATAGTCTATTATGGCTTTTAGGTATTTAAAATTCTGTTATATATTTCAAACCTCTTTCTGACAAAAAAAGATTATGATTTTGCGATTCTAAAATGTCTTAAATAGAAATCTCATCTGAAAAACGCAGTTTGTTTGAGTCCAAGAACGGTTTTCCCAAATTTCTCGATTTCGAAAGGGCGTTCTATTACTTTATAGTTTGAATGTCAATCGATATAAAAGAAATTTTCGATTTCATCGAGAAATGACATTCATATCTTGACATTCATAATTTCTGAAATATTTCCGTTATTCCGACAGAATTATTAAGCTTAAGTTTCAATAAATAAGAAAACTAGTTTAAAAAGTAAAAATCGATTTTAAAAGGAAAGATAAACTGGCTGCACAGGTTGGTAAAGACTGCGCAAGGAATGCTCGCCTGCGTAATTTTCCTTTGGAGTATTTTCGGACGAGTTATGTGAACAATATGCTACAATTTATGTTATACCTCCCATTTTACACGTTTCAAAGGATGAAGCCCTCTCACAGGCAGACAATCGAATCTGCAAAGCAATCCATCACACTTTTGTTGCCCCGTTATAAAATCGAATTTCTTGTTGAGTGATCCGGACAGGCTGACAATGTCAGATTGAAGTCGCTGACGGTTGCATGTGTACACAATTAAATGAATAATCATTGCCCACATTAAGCTTGACAGAAATCTGACAAATGCCAGATACCTCCCTATGCCATACATATAAAAACAACAGAGAATGTTCTGTGTGGTAAGAAGATTATGCTGCCCAAACCAGAGTCAGTTGACAGAGCAAATCCTTACCAAACAGAAAAGTACACAGATTTCCAAGTCCATTACTTAATCACCAAGACCACATGAAGAAATGTGGGGTGAACATGAAGTAACAAATAAAGTTAAAACCTAGCTGGAAATAAGTACAGTACTTTCATCAAACTTTTCTCTTAAGAATACCCTATTTACATGTTTGGTATAAACTTGAATATGATTTTATGATTTTATAAAAGAGTTATTATAAAAAGTTTTAGATTTAAAATTAATTTCAATTTATTATTCTAATAAAGTTATATTGCGTATCTTAATATTTTTTAAGCGAACTGTTTCTAGTGTGAAAAACAATTGATTTTTCACCTCGTTTGCATGGCTAATGTCTGATATATGTACATTATATATTGCTTGAGTTTTCTTGGGCAAAGGCCCTTACTTTGATCCCATCTATTGGTATTATATTATTGCCTTTTTGTGTTTCCAGTAGGTCCTGTTCGTGGAATTTACTGACTTTACTAATACAAGTTAAACAATCAAATATGTCAATTATACGCACCATTGGACCCTTTGTGCCACCAATCGTACACACACAGTCAGCGATTGCCATGGAAAACCGTCCGTAAAGCAATAATATTTAATGTAATTTTATGTGCATACAATATATGTATGCTTAATCGAGCACTGTCAGAGGGCTTAACTACTCTATGGGAAAAATTCACATGGTCTTTGAAAAGGACTTAATATTCACTTTGACTTAAAGTGTGATTTATTTGATGTGTTAATATTTAAAACTCTTTATGTGTGCTTCAGGGAATTAAAAAGTTGTATTTAAAAATCAAATGAAATAATATGTTACACTTATATTTTTTAAGGCTGTTAGAGTACAAAAAACTCGGATACGCAAAACCAGACTGTTTCCTTTACTTGTTATTTTTATGGGGAATTTTTGTAATTTGTTGTGCTTTTGACTATTGTTTATTTTTAGTCGAAATGGCAGGCGCACGCACACTTATGCCCACGAGTAAGTGACGGGTTGCGTGTCTGTCAGTGCGTCTGGTTAAGAGTGTATATGTGTTTTTTTGTATGGCTGTCAGCGACAGGCATCGGCTGTCAAGGGGGCGTGGCGCCAAGGGGGGGCCAACGGCTAGCAGATTGAAGGGCCTCGTCCTTATTTGTTTGTTTACCTGCGGGTATCACGGACAGGCGAATCATTCAGGCGAGGAAAACTACCCGACGCCGTTCACCCCCTTACTATTTCCCTTAAACCAACATTTTCCATCTGCGGCACACTGAACTCTGCAAGCTGACGTCAACCGGGTCGTATTAATTCCTTCAAATTGTAAATATTGTTTCATGTCTGATTGATTGCACCCAACTGACCCTTTTGCCCTCCCTCCCTGCACCGCACTCCGGGCCATCGCCTCGTCTGTCCACCCATTGGCATATATGCCGACAAATTAACTCGCATAAATATTTATGTAAAGCAGAAGGGACCTTTGAAGTCAACCGGCGGGCGAAACGGATGCGAAAATCCTGGCCTCAGCATATGGGCCATATCGAACCCAGAGTTGGCTTTCAGAAGAAGAAAACACTGCCACAAAAATAAATTGGAAATTTGTTATTAAGTTAAGACGAATTTGCAAGTGAATCAAATAACTAAAATCTGTCTGTTTGATTTGAAAATAAAATCTGTATTGTGTATTGAGAAAATTAACTTTATTTGTTTCTGTGTATAAAACAATTTTTTAAAAATAAAATAAATATGTTTAATAATTAATTAAAAAAAACACCTAACAAAAACAGCACATTTAAATCTACTAAGAATTGCTATTATAAATACATTTTTGTAAAATGCCCATATATATCACTGTTTTTTCCCAGTGCATACGGTGAAGGGTAGGGGGTATTCCGCTTTATTGAACCATCGAGCGGGGACTGCAGTTCGTAGGGTTAATTAAATCGGGACAGTAGGCAGGCCGAGTTCTTGGGCAACTTGATTCCAGTACTCCGGGATTTTCGCTGGCCAGAGCCCCAATATGCAGCAATAAAGAATTTTAACAACTTTCCCGATGATGGAGCCTTAGCCGCATTTATGGCAACCATAACGCTCACCTCGTTCCGGCCAAGAATTAAGCCGCATTATCGCGTCTCATGGCTCGGCCAGGAGTCATTTGTCCAGCGACTTAGGCTCTGACCCCTTTTTGAGGGGGGTAGGAAATTGGCTAATATCCCTGATATATCCCCAGCCGTAAATCCTCAGCCAGCTATTAATTTGCAGCCAGGCGGGCGCAAGCAGCCACTGTCACATTGGAGCAGCGAGACCGGAGAAATAAAGTTTCGGATAGAGATTCTCTTTTGGGAAACCGTTTAATAAATGTTCCTTTTTGCCGCAGACGCAGCACTGAGAAGCGAAAAACAGCAAACAACAGCAGTAAACAAATATTAATCACTCTTAATGAATTTGATGTCAAGCATGAATATTATTATACAACTTTGGCGCTGCGAACGCTGACAGATAGCGAGCGGAATCCGCTCTGATTAAAAATGCCGACAGTCTGGGAGACAGGGATACGGCTTTGGATCCTGCAGCATAGTCGAAGGCAGCGGCTCCCTGGGCATTCATAAAAGTAAATTATGTAAGCAAAACTTTCTTTCTACCGCCTTTTTATGCCAGGCTGCTCGGAGAAAGTTCCACTTTCATCAAGCTTCATTTACGTCTTTCAGACTCCTAGAATTCCCGGCCAATTCAAAAAGTTCAAATAATTGTTTTGAACTGAACTTAACTGAACTAAACTAATTTTCATGCGCTGGGAAAATTAAACTTTTATTTTTGCCATTCTCAGTCCTTTTACCGCTTG
This sequence comes from Drosophila fuyamai, assembly GCA_018153365.1. NCBI lineage: Eukaryota > Metazoa > Arthropoda > Insecta > Diptera > Drosophilidae > Drosophila > Drosophila fuyamai. The sequence goes on along the minus strand of JAECXW010000116.1, from coordinate 3,070,830 downwards.
AACGTGAAGTGCTGCAATCTGTGCCTGGTGGAAATGACCAGGTGCATGGAAAATCGGACAATGGGATAGAACTGAAATCGTTAACTCTTCTCTGGAAGAAGTACTGGGCTAGAAAACGGGTCATCAAATTAAAAAAATCAGTAGTTAAAAAGTTTTAATTAGAAATAAAATTAAATGCATCAGATAAGCAATACATTTAAAGTAATCTATATTAAATGTGTTCTTCTATTTATAGAAGTTTTATATTTTTGTTTTGTTTATTTGTTTCATAAAATAAATATATTTTCTCTTTCAATCGAAACCAGAAATTAGTGTGATTTATTTCTGAATGCCTATAAACGACATCCATTGTGCGATGGCTCTTTGGCTCTCTCTTTTGCCATACTAAAGGACTCCTTGTGCCGGACGACTTAAAGACAACTTAATCTTTGCGCCCAGATCGGGATTGAAAAATGGCTTGATGCGGCGCTAAAAAGATTTGGTCGCATTAAATGCTGTCTTTTATCTGGCACTCGGCTCACACCAAAGGAGCCACTCACACACACCCAAAAACACACTCGCACACTTCAGCATTCACAAAGAGGGGACAGCACGCGTGTTTGTGTTGGTGTGCAAGAAGCCGGCGGCTTGTGTTTGCCTAATACGCTTCAACTTCTTTGCCCACAAGCCAAAACACAGGCAAACACAAACTCACACACGGTGGCCCATAAATAGGGACTCACGGACAAGGGATCGGCATGTCAAAGGCACGTGCAATCCAATATAAACAATTCCGCACATAGACACAGAAAAATATCAGAAATAAAAAGATTCTATTCAAAAAAGCAAACAAAACTGTGTGAATATCTGCAGGTCATTTTAAAATATCAAAACTCGTGTTGAATCATCTCAAAAACTTTACTATCATCTCTCTACATAAATACCTTCAGTATATTAATATATATTCATTAACTTCGTGGCACCTTTTGAAGCGTAATACTAATTAGTTCCAGTACAATTACGATCTTCTATTTATAGAAGTAGCACTATTACGTATTTTTCTCCGTGCATATACTCTCACATATAAATTCCCGTGCAGCTCTGTTGAGCTAACCGGCGGCTTTTCATTTTCCCCGCATCCCGTACCATCACAAACGAGCCCACACGAATTTCTTTGGCATTGGCCAGGTTCTGCTCCTACTGCACACCAATGTGGCCATGTTCGCAATATTTTCCCACTTTTTTCGTTAGAATTCCTCTTCTTTTTATGTTGTGCCGCCTTTCCAAGCCCGTGGGGTGCCGCATTGGCAGCAGCACTCGCACACACCTACCAACGTTGCGTATACGTAATGTCAAAACTATCGATGGCGAATTTACACCACGTTGTGAACACATTTTTTGCCGACGACATTCGTGTGTTCTTGTTGTTGTCGCGTTAGTTGTTGCATCCGCGGAGGGCTTATTTGTGGATCGTTGGCATTGACACACCCTGGGTTGAGGAGGCTATGACATCCTGAATTAGGTAGGCTAATAAAACTATTATTATTAATATGATCAATCAGGAAAAATAAAATAATATTATATTATTATATTGAGCTTATAAAGATTTCCCAAATCAAAGAGAATTTTTATTCAAGAAATAGATTTAGGTATAGATTTGGGTATTCATTATGATATTAAGAAGAGTTAAATGTTTGCCATTTTCTTTCCTTATAAAATGAGTTTAAAATAAATTATCTATTAAAGTCTTAAGTTATGTTTTTACTTTACTAAAATGAGTTTAAAATAAATTATCTATTAAAGACTTAAGTTATGTTTTTACTCTACTTTATGAGAAGAAGAGCCATTTTCCATTATTAATATTTAGGGTATTTTTATGGGCCATCACCTGCGATGATTTAATTTCTTTCTAGCAGTTACCCTCCGGGGGAGCCCTCTTCGCATATTTCACTATATTTTCATTTTAGCGCTTTCACACATACACACGCAGGGCAAGCACTCACATGGATGCACGGGCACGCATGCACACAGACAAACACAAGCATACACACACATACACCCCCAACAATGGTCGCACTTCCTGTTTCCGCTTGTTGGCGGCGGTGTTGCAAAGTGTGAGATGAAGCAGGGGGCGAGGTCGGGCGACACCGGGGTCAAGGGAGAAATTTGCATAAATTTTCCGTACATTTCGCACAGAAGGCAAATTGCATTTTCAGCATAACACGTACTCCATTCTACTTACACCGACATCAGCCAACGCAACGCTCACACGCACTCAGTAGTTTTTCTTCTTACCCTTGCTCTTCCTCAACCCCCCTCCTTGCCCAGGAAAAGGTAGGCCGTGTTTTCCCGTCGCCATCATCCTTATTTTCATTTTCATCCTCCTCACATCGTCAGGAGCTTCGTCCTTATCCTGGCGCTCCATTCGTCTGTGTTAGTTTAAGGCATGCAAATGTTACGAAAATTGCTTTTTACTTCCCATCATGCAGGTGAATGAGTTTTCCCTTCACACACACACACATACACTGGCAAACAAACGAGATCCCCGCACCCGCACACACAAGTAAGTTAAGTGTTTGCCTTGAAGTTGTTACTGCTAAATTACCTTTTGTTGTAATTTTTGGCCCTGGCCAGGTTGTCCCTCGCACAATGGACACAAAAGTTTTTGTTACACAAAATGAAATAAATATTAAAATAATTCCACACAATCGATGTGGCGCTTTATTCATGGCCAATACATGCCGAATATATTGTGTGTCAGCATTGTCTAGTTTTGTGCATAAAAAGTTGAAATATTAAATTCCAATCAAATTCTTATACAACTAGAATGCCTACCCTATGCATTTTTCGGTCTGGCCGCCTCTACAATATTATTTAATGTTTTAAATTGTTTCGTTTCCGGAGGAAACAGGATTTTCAGTAACATTTTTGCTAACCGAATTAACTTTTTTGGGCAATGCATGTGCGTGCATTTAAATGAATATACAAGGCTATTTAATGCTGTGGGAATGAGTTCCAAACCGCTTAATTAATTGGAACTATTATATTTAAATTGTAAAACGTGACAGTTATATAAAGTTAAGCATTCAAATATGATAAACCCATTTTGTTAACAAATGCTTTAATACTTTATCTGACATAATTTAAGGCATTTTAGAAAAGGGAAGTTTTATTGTTAAATAAATATTGAAGTCACAAAATCATATTTAGTGTCTGTCATTTCGTTTAATTAATTATAATTGTGTCTTTTAAATTGATAATCACTGTATCAACAAACAAAAATTGAATTGTTTGAAATGGGTTTAATTCTGTTAAGTAAATTATAATTCCTCTTTTGAACAAAACACCGCACAACTTATATGTTTATTATAGTATATGTTTCTAAAAAATATAAGCCGCAAAGCCACCAATTTTTGCCATTGTTCTGAGGTCGCCTTTTTACCTCGAACCACTCTGAGTGTCCTGTTAAATGATGTGTTGTGGGCCAATTTAAGCCAGGCTCTCTGTCTCTGTCTATGTGTGCGTGTCCTTTTCCCTCGCAAAGCCTGGCTATCCCTTATTTCGTTTATTTGCACTATAACATTTAAAACTGATTTATGCAGCAAATTGGAGAAAAACATTTAATTGCTACGGACGTGTCGCACCTCTACCCCCTTTCTATGTTGAGTATTTTGTGGGTCGTACAGCAAAAATGCTAAATGCAATGTCAAGTAAAAACACAAAATAAAAGTGGATGTGGGTGATGGGGGAGCGGTAGAAGCCAAACAATATTCTGCATACAAAATAACTTGGTTTCTCTAATGGCTGAATTTTAAAATGCATGAGCTCCACTCGGGTCACCCCTTCACCGCCAATCCACCCCCCACCCCACCCGCAAACCAACCCTACCTACTTCGTCCTGCGAACATGTTTGTGTTTTCTGCTGTGCTTTGTGAACTGTTGAAGTTTATTTTGCCAGATTTTAATATGTATGAGTTGAAGATGAAGCATTTATGGCAACACAACACAGTGGCAGATAGAATACTCTGTATGTGTTTGGCATATTTATGCAGGTCTTCGACAGAGAGGCGTGGGAGAAAGGGGCGTGCCGGCCTCCCACTTCTGTAATAGCAATTTCCTCCAAGGCCTCCAAGTATTTTCGGCATGCTCAGCAATTTTCCCACTGGCAAGTGACTGACTAATGTAACTTACGTGTATCCTATATGTATCCTCGATGTGGACTCCCCCCGATCTCCTTCCATCCACGTCCAATCCCCCGCCCTCTACATCCGTTCGCCATGCTCCAATAATGCAAAACATTTGTACTAGACAAGGCCGTTCCATTTTCTTTCTTGGTCCTGCCTCGTGTGGGGAATGTGGCTTCTTTTTTGCGGCTCGTTAAGTTAGCCTGATGCCATTTGTTTTATGTTGCTAACTCAATTTATGAATACCACTCATGAATCATGGGGATTTTGACCGTGCTTTTGGGTTTTCCCGCAACGAGTATAATGTTAAAAACCGGTTATTAAGAAAAAAAGAAATTTTAAATGATGTTTTGAAAGATAAATTATAATCCCCTCATTTCAACTTGCACTGTACAATATTTCTTTGACTTTCAACTTTATAAACTGGAATCATAATGCATATAAATTCATTTTATTTTAAAATAAATAACATAGTAAGGAAACTTAAAAGGTTTAATTGCAGCTCTAGCGAATTTCCTTTCTTAGGATATTTGAGCAAAATTAGGGGTCTGAAAGATTTTATTTTTGCAAACCAAACAATGATTTTTGAAACATTAATTTTGTGATTACAATCCTAGTTAAAGAAACGCTAAAATGGAATTTCGGTTCTGAATTCATTTCTGCACTACCTATGATTTTCTCTTAAAACCATTCCTCAATAAATCTTTTCAACAGAATGGGAAATTTAAAATTTTATTTGTTAGATCGGAAGTTAAATGAAGATAAATTTCACACCCATCCATTATCGAACCCATTCCTACATTTCAACACCCGAAAGCAACCATTTTTAGATCCTGTAGCCTGGCCCTAACACATATAATATGCGTCGTCCTGTTTGCATGTCCTACATCTGTATCTTATTAAACGAATTGATGTGTTTGCTTATTTAGTTAATGTCGGAGGGTATATGTTTCTGCTCCTAATTCGGATACCGTTCCCTTCACTCCTCCAGGCTTCAGTGGCCTCAGACGTGTCCTTGCCTCCCCTGTTTTGGTCCTTGCGTTTTACGTGCTCATTATCTGCGCTTCCGAACAATTAGATTCAATTACCCACCGCACGTCTATTGTCGGGAGCTGGCTGGGAATCCCCCAATCCGCTTGGCCCCGTTTGCTGGCGTGTCTGCCTTTGATAAGATGCGACTTGGACTGGGGATTATTATTCCCGTAACGTTATCCGAACGCAATGCTCCACCGGCACACACACATCACGTATTTAAGTACATCCTGCTGATGCTCCTTTTCGTAGCTCAGTACAACTAATCCATCACTATTTGCCGTACATTTTAAATGAATCTCCTAGCCAGCCTGGATGGGTAAGCGGGGTATTAGAGAGGTATTAACACCCATCAGGAAGTCAATTGCTTGTAAAATTCTCTCTCAAGGATATTCATCAGGCTTTGGCAGGCAGGGGCGACGGGGTTCCTTGGAAATTTTTGCAAGTGACACTTATTTATCATTCGTCGTCCCCCACCTTGTTTATCATCAGTGCGCAGGAGAAGCAACAGAGACAGAATGAAACAAACAAATTGAACACGGACTTATCCTTAATGTGGAGTGATTTGTCAGCTCAGATGGAAGATGTCCTTAAGGGGATTTCGAAGGCGGCTGAAATTTAATTTCATACTTTGTTAAAAGGGCCATTCATTTGTAATCAGAGATAAGAGAGGCAAGATGAGTACCTAAATTAATGCGAAGGTGTACGGATTTAATCCCAGGAAAACGCACCCTTCAAGTTTCATACAATTACGTATATTTATTTGGAGTATTTGTGTCAAATGTTGTTTGCTTTGCATTCTTAAAAGTTAATTATTGAAAAATCACACAGGAAATGATTTTCTTTTTTCATGTTTTACATCTGATCTTAGTGTTTCATGAAAAGTATTAACAAAAACACGCTTTGCAACTAAATTATCTATTTTAAGTGCAAAAACTTACAAATTAATATCACTATAAATGCTCAAAGGGGTAAGGGTAGTGATGGTGAAGAAGAAAATTAGAATTCTGTGTGAAAACTGTTAGCCGTGTCGATCATCTTGGATTGCAGAAATATCTCAGCATGGTCAGTCATCTGTGGGAATAATTAAGATTTTTTTTTTTTAATAATATTTACAAATATGTTAAGAGACGTAAAGATATCATCCAAACTCTTTGGAATACTGTGAGCATTTATGAAATTAAAAGGAAAAATTATAATGGTTTTAGGATCTCACCTCCTTGAGGGTCAGTAGTTCGTCCTTGTTCTCGTCGCACAGGCTGAACAAAGTGGCCGCCTCTTGGAGGGCATAACGCGGGGTCTTCGGATTCACATAGTTTAGGAGTTCCCCCCGATCAGCCTTGCCATCGTGGTTCTTGTCGATTATCCGCTTGAACTCCTCGCGTCGCTCCACGAGAGTCTTGGATATCAGAGACTTGCGCATCAGGTCGTCGTCATCGTCGACATTGAGATCGGAGAACTCCTCCAACGTTAGCTGATCGTCACCATCCTGATCGAACTGGCGCAGCAGGTCATCCACCAGCTCCAAAAGATTGGACACACTGGACTCGGGATGGCGGAAACTCAAGTACTCATCGATGGTCAGCGTGAACAGATCGGTTCGAGCTGCCTCCGACCAGCGGGCCTTGTCCCTCATCATGTCCTCCCTAGCCCGTCGATTCAGGGCCGTGTGGCGGATCTCGTCGTGCTCATCGATATCCGCCTCCGTCATGCCGTGCTCCCTCAAAAAGAAGCGGTGGTACTCATCCCAGGTGATAAGCCCGTCGGCGGGTCCGATGTCCACGCGTCGGAACTCGCGGGCATTGTTCATAATAGCCTCATCAATGTGCTCCACAATCCGGCGGTTGATGTACTGGGCCATCTCCTGAATGGACAAAATGCCATCGCGATTGCGATCGGCCCTGGAATTGTAGGGTTTTAAAAAGTTAGGTCATAGGTGCCCAAAAAGAGAAAATTTATAAAAATGTGTTTGTATTAATAAGCTTTATATTTTTTCCTATACTTAAACATCGGAGTTAACAAAGTAGGCCATGAACTCCCGGAACCAGGGTGGATGGGTGGGTTGTCAAAAAACATTACTCTCACCGTTTAAATTAGTAGATTTGTTCAATTAATTTATTCAAAAAAATGTATTTAATGTTTTTTTCGCAAAAAAATACTTATAAGTTTCGTAAAGTCAACTAAATTAATTTTTTGATCAGAGGTATTTTTTTTTAATAACTGTTTCAAGTATTCCTTTAAATGTGCATACAAATTATGAAATATGAACAATGAAAGCCTTGCCACAATTTCCACAATAATAGACTTTAGAAAAAAAATCTATTCTCCTATAGAAGCCTTAAAGTCCCTCGAAATTGCCTCTGCATTGAGTAATAAGCGAAAACGTTTGCTGAATAATTCCGAGCGTAACCAAGTTACGGCAGCCCAATCAAATGTACATTATACATTAACAGCAACCGACTGGCCCCCTTGGCTGTTGGCGCAAATTCCCTGTTGCATACTTGTCTCGTGCCGCACACCTCACCCGGATTCCCAGCCATCTACATCTGCCGCACCACAGAGAAGTGGTGCTGCCAAATGCTGCATATGACAGCTGTCTGATGATTACTCAGGCCCTCTGGATCTTTCTTCACTTAAAAAATCATCTTATTGTTGAAAATATAAATTAAAATCATTAATTTATAACTTTTTGGACCAGCTTTAAATAATATTACCAGAAGAATTTTTAGACTTATTTAAAAACTTATTTTCCAAGCTAGCAATTTAAACACTAATCAACATTTAATAATTATAAAAATATTCAAATTGTAAAGCTTTATTTTCTATTAAAATAATAAAATTATATATTTATTTAGTTTTTATATCAAAAAAATAAATTATCAGAAAATATAAATCTGGTCCTGACTTCTCATAATCTTTATTATTTTAAGTTTCTTAGCTAAGGAATAATCTTACTTAATAGCTAATTTTCTATTTAGTGTAACATTTTTCCAAGTGCCTACCATCCCCCGGCAATGAAGTGCGAATGCCCAAAACAGGTGTCAGATATTAAAGCTGCTTATGGGGAACTTGGGGCGGGAATAGGGGGTCGGTGGGGATGTGGGGGTGACAGGATGGAGCCGGCAAACCACTGGAATAATCAGCGGATGGCAAAGGAGCGGGACCAATTGTTTGTGCCTGCAATTGTGTTTGTTTGTACATCGTACACACATACACATATATATATGTATACATATATATAATAATATACGGGTATGTGGGGCAAGGCGGAAACGGAAGTGGCAGCAGCAGAAGAAGAGGAGCAGGAGACAGCCACCGCACAGTGGTTTCATTAGCATATAGTTGATAAATAAATAAACTTGCAACTAAAACGGTTTCAAGTTGCCTCTTCCTTTGGCAAGGAGCAACTTAGCTCAGCTCCGCCCTCCTAATTCCTCTTTTCGGTCACGTCCTGCTCCAGCTCTCCAGTTTGGCTGAAATGTATATGAGAAACGTTTGCAGCCGTTCCCTGAGTATTTTTTTTTTTTGCCAAGTGGGATCAAAGAGATGAAGCCGGGGAAGCCGGTTAAGTCCTCGAATATAAAAACAAAGTTTTCAAGCTTTGCCTTTCTTCCTTTGGCGTCTTGTACGTGCAAGAAATTGACTCGCAAAAAATTGGAGCGGGAACAGCTTTCCCATTCGTAAATTCCAGCAATTGAGGCTTTGAAAACGAACCGAAAAGTGGAAGCGCACGGTTCAAAAACCCGTTTGCCACGGCGGGGAGGTTGAGAATTTGTTACAAAGCGCAAAGTGCATTTTGCATAAGCCTGCGGTTCCACTGAAGTTGGCCAATTCCTTCTACCACCGCCGTGATTCCTGCAACCCGTTTTCGGGGGGTTCTGTCGAAGGATTTGGCCGACAGAAACAGGATGCCTCGCATAGAAGGGATTTGAGTGGTGCATAAAACTATTATTTGATTGCATATACACCAGTCTGAAGAACTTGTGTTCGTATTTATTCGCTCAGCTCTTTCTTCGCAACCCTTCCCATTCCTTTCCCTCTGGTTTGCAGTCCCGCTTTTGCTTTTGGCCCCCTCGAGGTCTGATGGCAGAAGTAAAACTTAACTGCTGAAAATTTAATGGGATTACTTCAAACTTGATTCCGTCGGTTTAGTCTAGGCCTTTTGGCTTTGAGCTGCAAGTTTTAATACTTTGGGGCAGTTGGAAAAGTCACTTTGTATATTTTAATAAAATATATATGAACTAAAAATGTTTGACTTTTTGTTATTAACCAAAGAAGAATAATATTATTTGTTGCTTTGCTTTGAATGGTACCATTATATTGTCATTTAAGTATACTTTTTATACCCGTTACTCGTAGAGTAAAAGGGTATATTGTATTCGTGCAAAAGTATGTAACAGGTAGAAGGAAGCGTTTCCGACCCTATAAAGTATATATATTCTAGTTCAGGATCACTAGCCGAGTCGATCTAGCCATGTCCGTCTGTCCGTCTGTCCGTCCGTATGAACGCTGAGATCTCGGAAACTATAAAAGCTAGAAGATTGGCATTTTGCATGTAGATTTTAGGAGTTCCTACGCAGCGCAAGTTTGTTTCAAAATGGTGCCACCCCCCCTCTGACGCCCACAAGTCACAAGCTGTGGCCACAGTTTTGATACCTATCGATTGGCCAAATAAAAGTTTGCAACGCCCACTCTAACGCCCAAAAACCCATTAAACGGTTATGCCTGGCTAGCGCCTACATTTCCGCCTTTCATGGCACAATAGCGCCATCTTAAGGATGACTTTGGAACAGCTGGGCAAGGTGCTCAACAGAGTCAACGTTAATTCTCGATAAGGATTTCTATTAAAGGAAAATGCGATGGCTTTCATTTGTCAATACCGAACTATATCCCAAGAACTATGCAAATCAAATCAAGTTAGCCAAATTGGAGGTGTTCCCTGGGTACCGATTTTAACATAAAAATCGGGAGCTGATTCGAGCGGCGAAAAACATACAAGAAGGCATATTAAATTAAGTTGTTTAGCTGAGTAACGGGTATCTAATAGTCAAGGCACTCGACTATAGCGTTCTCTCTTGTTACTTTTAAACCGTGTATTTAATATTACATTGGCACATGCAAAAAATAAGGCCTATTTTAAAAATTGAACAATTTTAGTCACCCATTTTTAAGGTCCGAAATTCTCATGTTTACTGGCATATTTATTTTGTTAATTAAACAGTTGTTACATTTTGTATGTCAACATGCAAGCCTCAGCGTTTTGCTAAGAATTATGGCCAAATACCAAATATTTTGTATAAACGGTAATCCGTATATTAAATAAAAAAGTATTAAAAAGTTTCAACCTCATTAGAGAAAGTGAAATAAGTGTTTTCTGCAGTCAGTATAAGCTCTAAGGTGTTAAGTTTTCAAAAAAAAAAACATAAATCACATTACCGCACTACACACTTTTTAAGCGCACTAACAACAATAGGAAAACTCCGAACGAAAAAAGTTTTCCGCGTGTTGCGCGCTAACTTTTGGCCAAAGTTTATTGCATACTTTGGTGCGCTCGCATAGAGAGACAGCGATGGAAAAAGGAAGTTTGCAATTTTAGCACAACGCCCAATCAATGAGGGGGGCGGGGAGAGAGACATGGGCGTGGCAGGCTGCGGGTGCCGCAGGCAGGCCTAATTGGATGCAAAAGTCAGCCAGGACACGGGCACATAACAGAGGACCAGGACATTAGCCCGCCCCACTGGTCGATTCGGTCATGCATGTGGAATGAGATTGGAACTGCAAAACTGCCAACTGTCGATGGCATGTGGCATGTGGAATGTGGATGCCCAAAGGGGAAGGGATAGGCGGACAGCGCTTGGGCTCACAATTAAAATGTATAACAATGTCCCTTTCAACGGCCAGATGAGGCGACAGTTGCAGATAAAATTTAATTGCTCCTAAAAATGAACAGGACACAGGGCAGCCATGAAAGGACGACTCAGCGCTGAATCACACGCCCACTGCCAACCGCATTATTAAAATGGAATTAACATACAGAAACGGGAGGGGTGCCGGGTGTGGTCACGGGGTGGAAAAGTCATAGGGGCCGGGCCTTCCGCAAAATGATGGCTATTAATTTCAGGCAGCAACGCAATTATCACAACATTTTCTGGTCAGTTTAATTGCAGTTTAATGCGAAGGCGACAAGTGGAAATCTCCACATAACTCACGTCACCCCCGAGGGGCCTTAAAGATCCAAATGTTCGCCAAACAATGGATATTGAAAGCCCCTGTTGCGCTTTAATTGCTGTTTGAGAGAATTTAAATTTGATTTTAGTTTGATTGTCCGAAAATTGTACGTTATTCAATATAGCTGCAGCAATTTCGGCTTGGCTTAAATAAATTGCAAATATGCAGCCCAACAAACGCTATGCAAATGATTTTAGTTTCATCCGAGTAGAAATTCGAATAAATTCCAGCTCCCTCGGGTGTCGATGGTTTTAAATGTTATCCTCCATCAAATATTAATAAAAGCTGTACAAATATGTGCGGCCATATACGAACGCAGCCATTTATCCGTAAACAACTTTATACCATCAGTGGTGCCAACGGAAAATGCGTTTGTTTTATGCCATGATTCCTGGCCATCCAGCAAAGTGAAATACCCTGAAGGGAGAACCCTACTGACCGACTGCCTCACGGAGTTTGAAAAACTTTGGTGTCGAGTCCTCTGACTCGTATTTGCTTTAAGCCCTCCCGTGTTTATATTTACTGGAACCTGCTGCCACAGCCACAGCTTTGCTGATGGACAGATTTCTGGTGGCTGGCTTCAGGGGTTTTAACTGGTTATCATAAGTGCCGAAGGTCGTTAAAGGAGGGGCCGAAAGTGGGGGCATTGCCCATGGCCTTGGGCCAAACAGAAATGCGATGAGGTGAAAACATCAGAGTACATAGGAGTCTAGTTTGAAGGCTGAACTGAATGTCAGCCATCACCAGTGAGGAAGGATAATGGATGGTCTTACTGTCATTAGCCACAATCCTGTAATCGCATATATAATTTGAAGCTGTAGAGTTTATATTGTATGTTATTTTATTTTAATGTCCTTCATTTATAGATAACAAACTTGGATTGTTTTAAATAAATTATATAATTTTATGATAGTTTCATTCGTCTTTCTCTCCTAATGAACTATTAATAATGTATTTAAATAGGCTTCATCAGAGTAAGCGAGCTTAATATCGCAATCTAAAGTCCATAAATTGTATCTTTCAGTTTGCATTAAACTTAATTGAACTAATATAAATTCTCATTAGTAGCAAAGGTAAATAGAAAATCCCAGTCGGCATTTATAATCGTAGAAGAGCTAAACTGCTCGAGGTCACAGTCAGACATCAACAAATCGGAAAATCCCAACAGCAGGGAAATGCCTTTCTGCTACATTATTTATTGAATTGAAATGAGTTTTGCCAAAAAGACGTTTAAAGTTTAGCAACCGCAACTTTGACTGCTTTTATTGGCTAAAGGAGGCCAAAAGTTTGGGGTCGAGCAAAGAAGGAAGTCGAATAAATATGAAATTGCAGTGACAGTTTGATTTCTCTCTGTTATTTGGCCCAAATTTATTTTCTTTCAAATTCTTTTCAACACCTTACGTTTTATTTTCCTGTGGCCATTTCTGTTTTTGGTTGGGAAATTCCTGGCATTCTGACTGCCTGATTACCCCCGAAACCCCAGAGCATCAAATTGCAATTTCAGCCGGGACCATGACTGGAAACTTTTCAGTTTCCGTCTGACCACCTCTTGCCCCAACACTTGCAACCATCAACTAATCTATTACGACCTCTAGTGAAGTCAAGTAATTGGCCAATTGCCTAATCGCTTGTGCAAGAGCTGAGAACGTTTTATATACCTTGTTTAAGTAATTAGGGTAATAGTGCAAGTCAGGAGGATAGAAATCGGAAGGGCTTCCGGCTAACCAATTACGAAATGGCAGGCGACTGGGAAGGAAAGGGTTATTTAACTAAAGTATTTATTTGGTAAAATATAGATACATAAAATCCTAATAATTATTTCCTATTCCCTTGAGTTCCGGTTGGTGTACTTTAATTTAATATTTCTTGCTGAAACAACCAAACGTTTCAATCAAGGTTTATGATCTTCGCATTCCGACAAGCTTGTAATTTGATTATCCTTATTGCTTGAAACAAATCAAAAGCATGGCAGTCAACAAATCTCAGTCCGTGTCCTTATTGATCCAATCTAACCCACCTAACCTTGCCACCACCTTCCCTTCCCGCCCCTTTGCCTGCGACAGAACAACATCCATCAATTTCAGCTGCTGTTGCTATTGCCACTAATTTTTACAATTTGTCCTACACAGAGTTATGGAGGGCCTGAAAGGGGGGGAGTCAGTGTGTTGGGACGATGAAAGCCGCAGGCAACGCTGTCGCTGTGCGCAACAATAAAGAAGCCACCGAACTAGTGCCAAATTATCAACCGAACAAACCGAGGCCCAGGACCAAGGCCATAACTCAGGCGCCCGGCAAAACTTACCGTTTGAAAGCTTTTGCCAGTATTTGCTTCTCATTCACATTGCTGGCCGCTAAAATAACTGTTTCTGGCTGGTTAGGGGATTTGCTGGCATTGCTGGCAGCCGCACTTTGCACTTTTTGTGGGTGGGGTGGATGTTCGTGTGGATGGGGCAGATGGGGAGATTCGTTCCCCAAATCCAAATTGTTTGCCACAGGCTGAGACCTCAGCTTCTCCTCGTGTATTTGTTGCTGCTCCAGTTCCGGCCTTCGTTGGGCGCCATTATGCCCCACGTTGGGCGCCATTTTTCCCTCTGCCTGCGTGCTGCTACTGCTACTGCTGCTGCTGGCCTGCTCCTTCAGCTGCTGCTGCAGCTTGTGGCTGGTGCTGTGCAGGATCAGGCCAATGAAGAACATATAAAACAAAATTGCGCACAATGTCGAGCAGCGCAGCCAGCGGAAGCTTTTGCTCAGCTTGTTAACGAAAGTCATTTTGTTGCCGCCGTCTTCGTCGTCCTTTTCGTTTTCGTTCTCGTCTCCGTTATCGTTGTTGTTGTCGCTGCCACCGCTGGACAATAGATGGCAGTGGAGTGGCAGTGGCAGTGGCTGATGGCGTTGATGGTGATGGTAATGGCGACGGGGAGGCGGTGTTGGTGGGGCTGATGGTACCAGCTCTAGTTTCTGGTACACCGACTCCTCCTCCTCGGTCCACTCGGCGGCTTCCGGATCCTGCTCCAACTTGGACCGCAGCTTTCAAGACTCGTTGCGTGTAATTTGCAGTAATTTCTCCTCCCTCCTTCTTTCTTTGCCCTTAGTAAAGGCTACTGGTTACCTTCTCCTGTTGCTGCTGTTCCTGATGTTGTTGTAATAGTACATTAATTGACTTTTATGTTGCAACCAGCGACAGACAAGCAACGATGTGGGCCCGCAGCGGTTGATGGTGCTGCTCCTGCTCTAGCTCCTGCTCCAATTTGTATCACTGTGGCCACGCCCAGCTGCCGCCCCTTTTTTATACGTAGTTAGCACGGGGCGTCACAGTAACAACTTCTAATACCAATTTGATGTGTTATTGCCGTTCGCACGATTCCCATTTCCTTTATGCCGGGGCTCCATCTTGTCTGCATTTTACACCAATTTTACATGATTGTTAGAGGCGCCATTTCCATTATGCGCGCTGATAATGCTGATGGCGACGGGGCTGTGGAGCAGAAGGGAAGAGGAGGAAATGGATTTAGCATGAGTAAAGTTAAGGAAATCGTTTCTCATTGCGAATTCGGGTCAATGGTTCCCGAAATTTATTGTGACAAAGTCAGAGGGCTTCCAATGCAATGACATTTTAAATTTTATCTAACTCTCAAGAGTTAAAAAGAGTTAAATGTCAACTCGCTTTACAGAGTTCAAAGAGTTTAATAGTGTTGCTATTACCTAAATGTAGCAATTTACAACTAAATTTAAGAAAACTTTATTGGAAATTTCACAGCAACAAATTTTAAAATAATTACCAATGAAAGGATTCTAAAAGTCCGATCCCAAGTAAATTCAATTATAGCCACACAATATACAAGTAACATGTTCTCTACTAATCATATTGAAATATCTTAAATAATAATGAAAAGTATATTTATATGTAGTAATCTTAAAAATAAACTTATAAAATAAAAATTCATTGAATATGTTAAAAGACTTTCCCCAGTAACAAATATTACAAATTATAATATGTCCTTGACACCCAGGCACGTAGCCCATCTTTTGAATACTTTATCTCTTTAAGCCTTTTGACTTTAGTCGTGAATTTATGTTTTTCAGTCGAGTATTTCCCCTTTTAGATAGCATTTTTCTTGCAGAGTTATTAATTAGCCATTGCGAAATCTTTTTACTCACTTCAATGGCCCCTCAAGGGGGCCAATCAAAGGCAAATGGGGGAGGGGGTTCAGCCATTAAGCAGCCAACGAGCGAATTAGAAAGTCCCATAAATTTGCCTTCGTTCTCATTATTGAAGTGGAGGGATTCTGAACAGGATGGGGTGCAGGGCTAAGCCATAAAATGGGGCCAACCTAATGACTTACATAATAGAAAGTACTAAAACAGAAGTCGTAAATGAGATCAGATGAGATGAGAGTTCAGATGAGATGAGTTCGGGGCAGCCTAGGCCATGAGATGGGTAGTTAATTTTAAAAGCTCAGACATAAAATTTTCCATGTTGCCGGTCATTAATGTGGCTACATAAACAGATTTTAATGGGTGGAACAGTAATCTGAACTCGGGACGGACCTAATGAACTCATTCTGAGAGGTGTAACGAAGAATCAGGCTTCAATTTTCACATTCAGGATTAAATAAAATATTCCTGCAACGCATTATTTAGCGTCAGGCATATAAATTGTTGGATTGCCGCAGCATTCTTTCTTTACTTTACAATTTAATATTTACGCAGGCCTATCCAGCTTTTATGAACAAAAAACCAACTGAACTGTAATCCGTTGAAATCGGAACTGATTGTCAACATTTGCTTACCAATTTCCCGTTGTAAGAGTAATTTAATCAGATATTTCCCCCAGTACATATTTATGCCATATCCCATTCACCAACTGTTCACTTGGTCACAGACAGCAGAATTCACACTTGTCGATGGAAATTCGTACGAATCTCAACTCATATTCAATTCGATTTGACTTACTGACTCAATTTGCGTTGCTGAATATGCACCACATGTGTTCATGGTCCATACATTGGTTTGAATTTTATTACCTCACTGGTTGTTGTTGCTGGTCCCGGGATTTTGGTCGGTTGTTGCCACACTTTTTAACGCTATTGTCTTGCGTCGTTTACTTTTGCTTTCGTTTCGATGGCTGCGCTTGTCTTTGTTTCTTCTTGTTGTTGTCTTTTATTGGCCAACAGAAAACCAGTTGAGCGTCTTTTAAGACCCACACACTTGGAAAAACATTACTTCGAACTTATTGAATTTAAGAAAAGTTGCTTCAAAGTGTTCTTATAACTGCCAACTCTTGCAAGTTTACTCAATTGTTTGTTTATTCAACCTATACCAAAATTGCAGAATGGCAGAATTTTGAAAATTTTGTTTCTAATTCTTAAAAAAATTCAGGTGCTTTGAACCAATTGTATTTCACAGATAAGTATGATTTAAGAATGCCCAAATAAAAAAATATGAAACGTTGTTTTCATCAGTGTTTCTTGATATTCTTAAAAATTAGAAATATGTCAAGAAAAAAGTTTTCTTCTCCTTTAGATTTGAGTGTAAATACACTGGCTTACATTCATTTAAACACTCAGAAACCCATAAGCGAGTCGCAGATGTTTCATTCATTGCCCGGCTACTATTGTCTTGTGTTGGCCAGCTACATTTGGCCATCGCCATTCGTTGTTGCCACTTTTACTGTTTGTCCGTTTCATTTCTTTATTTTCGCTTTCTGTTTTTTATTAACTGCTTCTCGTTGGGATTTGCTTTTGTTTCCCCCCTTCAGCTGCAACCTTGTTTTATGTCTCTGTGAACTTTTGTTGGTTATTAGCTTGTCCGCACTCCCAAACAGATGGCATTGGAGTAGGAGGGAGAAACAAAAAAGAGATGGAAAAAAAGTTGGTAATAAATTTTTAATGAAATTTCTGTGCAACCTTAATGAAAATCGACCAGAGAAAGAGAAAAAGGCAAAGACAAATGGAAGAGCAACCGGCTAGGAAGATTTTTTAATCAAATTTACGTTCATATCGGGAAATCAAATCCAATTAGCAACTTTATAAGAACTTTCCACTTGCCTGCCCATTTTCCATTTGCCCCATCCTTGGATCCGCTCCAGTTACCGCTCATTATAAGTGTCCCTCGCAATGAGATTGTTATACGGATTCATGTTGAACGCCCACTTTAAGGCGCCCCTTAATCCCCCAGCTCCCCGTGCGCCCGAAAGATAGTGTCAATTTCAATAAAAATCGATGATGTAGCAAAAAGTGCAGGGGCAAAAAGCCGGAGAACGAAAGTGGAGGAGAGAGAGTTAAAAAAATGCGTTAAACTTTATTGCAAAACTATTGCCAGACAAGTGGCACAAAATGTTGCTGCCTGAGAACTCGGCGATAAGCTCTGGATGGTTGCACAAGTTTAAAGATTTGATTTGGCAAAAGCTGCGCCGTCGACATGAGAACAAGTAAGGGGAATTCCCCGATTGCCCCATTCCACAGCGACCATTACAAATCGATGATAACGATGACGATGATGAAATGTTTGCTCAGCCATTGATGGATCCATCCTGGATAAAGGGTGCAGAGTGGAAGGATGGATGATTGGCCAGTTGAGATGGGAAATATCGCACAGTTGAGGATAACACTTTGATGGGGAATGTTTGTTTGCGCCAAGAGAAATGCAGTTCGCAGCAGCACAAAGATAACTTAAATACTCCTACCTAAGAGTGTTTGAGCGATGACGGCATGATGAGGGGATGATGCTAATCTGAAATGGAATTGACTGGGTGTGGGAGTGTATTTTCTGAAAGGGCGCCTGCTTAATGCCTTAAGGATTTTAAATTTTGCTTGCTTAAATTTGTGGAAACTAATTTCCTCTTAAGCAAAACGCTTAGCTCATTATATAACTCCCAATAAAAGTAAGAAAATGGAAAGATAAATACAACTTATCGAGGAAAAAATATAAGGCATTAAAAACCCTCTTGACCACTTCCCCACAACTAATAAAAACCCATGACAAAGCTCAATTTTTATATTTACTTTCATCAACCGAAGAATTATAGAATGTTAACTGAGGTGGCACATACACAAATAAACTTTTTCTATTGAATACAAAAATAAAATCTGCTCCCCTATGGGACACCCCAATCCATTAGCAAAATAAAAATCATCTATTGAGCAAGCACAATTAGAAATTTATGAATTTCTCAAATTGTTCAACAAATGAAATTCAAAACTGCCAGCCAACGATGGCAAATCAATTGCACTAGCTGCATATAAAACTATCTGTCTATTTAGCTTGTTTCTATCTATATTTCTAATTGAACATTAACAAAATCACTAAAAACCAGGCAAAACCCCGACGGGCAAAATAACAGAAACCATGGAAACCAATACGGCAAAAACAACAACACAAAATGGCAGAAATCCATAAAATATGCATAGGAAAATCCATTTCAATTTTTTGCCCATAACAGTTTTCGAGACTCTGACATTTCAATTAAAACTCGAAACAATTTGATGAGCAGTGATGACAATGATAATGATGTTGATGTTGAGAAGGATTATAATTGGCAAACACACCCACAGGAAAGGGCGCCATCGCTGATAGATTTAATTTAACTTTTTAATGGACTCGAGTTCAAGCAGCACGAACCCATTTGAGGCCAGTATTTATTCCAATTAGCAAAGAGTTTTTTTTTTCTGTTTTAGGATTAGGGATAATCCGCTTGCTGGTTGTAATTTTAAGACCCCACGAAGTGTTTTCCTCAACATAAATGGCCATTTATGTTCGTTCATGGTCGAATTTGCTCATATTGCATTTTCTTTTCTTTGGGTGTAATCCTTTTTTTTGTGGCCATAATCAACTCCTCCTCTGGCCAAAGTCAGAGTTGGCTTTGCCAATGTGTGTTGATGTGTGCGCAACTGCACTCAATCAGTGCCAAGCAAACAACCTGCAACAGCCGGCCAGCAGCAACAACCAAATGTGAAGCGATGGAAAAAGAGCAGGCAACAGACAAATAAGTTGATTTGTTTGTTGTTTGTAGAGAATGAAAATGCCGAAAAAGCGCACTGCCAATGCAAATACCCACTAGAGAGATGAAAAGATTGCCAACGAGTATGGCCAAACCGAGTTTTAAATTCTCTACAAAAAACTAAGAGTCGTTTACAAATTGTATAAGTATTTTTTAAATGATAAATAATAACTTATGCTTATTTTTATTTTACTTTTATTTTAAGGCCAAGAGAAGGGTATTAAATTTCCATAAAATAATCAATAGTTTAAAAATATTTTTAGAGTATTTATATAGTTAAAAAATTAATTTAATATTGATTTTTTTAATATTGATTTGTTGTTTTAAACAAATTAGTTATTCTTAATAAAGAATCGATTCGAAATTTAAAATTAAAAATTTTATTATGTTTGCGTTTTTTGTAATATAAACTTTTAAATTAAATAATATTAGTCAGCCCGAATTTGTAAAGCTTTATGGGAATAGATTCAGTAATTTAATCAAAGAAAATACGAGAATTATTTTTTTATTTTTCTAAGCTTAAAAAAATATAAATTATAGAGTATTTATATTTTTTTAAGATAAAAACTCCAGAGAATTTATTTTTGTTTTTTATAAAACAAGCTACCCTATACTTGATGTAGTTTTTAAAGGGCGTAACAACAGAGATATTTTTGCAAAGCTTTTTGGTCATGCCGCATTTAAGTCGTGGCAACTAAAACAAAGCTTGTTATTTTGGAAAGGCACATATCGCTCATACGCAACGTGGTCGGTGCAATGCAGAGAAATTTCAGTGACAAAGCAGCAGGTGGCATCATCACCATCAGCACAGCAATTCCGCCGGACAGGAAGGGAAATTGGGAGCTGGGGAATGAGCAATGCCTGACCCAGCAAAGTGCACAACAAAACTGGGGATGCACTTGAATGCAAAAGCCTCGACCCGAGCACAAAAAAAGAGTGCAGACGCACACAAAACATCTGACATTCGGGGCCAGGACATTGGCACTCGTCGTCCTGGATGACACAGTCCTCCACACATCTCCACGCCCCGTCAGTCAGATGTCAGGTGGTGGATTCACCACCAGTTCCCAGGCCATCCGCCGACCCGAAAGAAGTTCATCTCGCATTTTTGCACAATTTACACACTGGATACCCAGTACCGACATGGCATTCATATGTAAATAAGCTTTTATTAGGTGTTCCCTGGCTGGAGAGTGGATGAAAACGAGAATGGAACTGAATCCAGGCGAATACCAACCAACTTTGGGGGCAATGCGGAATGGAAATTGGAGTCTGAACTGCATATTGATTGCTGTTTGGATTATTGAATTGATTGTCCCTTTCTTTTGTGCGCTCTTCTTAGCTATTCCCTTACCTTTTTTGATTGGTTAGTAGTTGAAATGAAAAAAAATGTTCGCTACATTTTTCCAATTATAGTTGCGACAATAAAGATTCGCAACAAAATGTCTATTCCTATATTTAATACAACTTTAATTAACCTTATTCTTTGCTTTCGACACCACAGATATCTTGACACTGATGGATGATTTAGGTTCCAAAAAACACAACATAGCGTAGCTTAGAAGATAAGTTTTCGTAGCACAACCAAATCAATCAACTTGGACACTTTGTGAGAAAAGAGATAAATTCGGAAAACAGATTGCCTTACTTCGGAGATAATTACTGCAAAGTGGATTAGCTAAGCTAATCCAAGCAAACCACCAGATGTCTAGCTCACACCGCAACCAAATGAGATTACCACCCAACCGTATTTATTATTTCCTTTCTGGCCTTCTCTTTCTTTTTTCGGCGCTAACCTATGTTTAATTGCAATTTGATTAGGCTCAACCTGAATTTGTATCAGGAACACACAACAAATAGTATACATGGAAAATACATTTGCCCCCTTATCCAATGGCTGTCGTATACAGAGAAAGGTCCAATTTGGTACAACACGACGTATGCGTAATATGATTTTCATGCTTTTCCCCTTTTATTCCGTATGCCCTGTATCTAAGCTACATAATATTGATTGGCACCAAAATTTGTTTCTAATTATAATCTGTATTGGTCTGGAACCACTGGTTGGGTGGTTGGGGTACATTGCTCGAAATTGTAATGAAAACATGACTCTAAAACGCGATTACTTTAACCGTTTGCACTTTGGCATTGCCAAAAAACTTTATGGCAATTGAAACGTTTCGTTAAGTTTGAAAGGGATGGTAAAATAGGTAGCTAGAAAAGGATAGAGCTAGATAAATAGTTAGAAAAAGAGATAGATGGGTAGTTCAAGAAAGAAAGAGACGGGTCACGATTGTCGTTTTGCCAGTTTTTGTTTACGGCTGTGGAAAAAAGTGAAAGTGCACTTCAAGCCAACGGCCCACACAGCCAAACAAACTGCTTATGCATTTAGATATACAAAATGCCACATGTCAACATACATATACGTACACAAGTGTGTCCGTGTTTGTAATTTTAACTGCAACTGTAGCTGTGAGCCGACATTTAAACGTAACAGACACTTGAGTCGAGCTAGAAATGTCAGGCCTGGAAAGCGATGGGTGGCGGTGGGGGATTGAGCGGGTGTTATAACTGGGGGATCCCCCTTTAAATGAATATACATCCAACAGTCTGGGTGAGAGTGTGCGCTGACGTTGGTGTTGGTGCAACAATAAACCGTGGGGAAGTGCAACAAATGCATGAATAAACAACAACTCAATTTGAATAAAGCAACAGCAGCAACGTCACTCGTGGGCGGTGGGCTGTAAGAGGTGTGAAATGTAAACTGAAGCTCAGCTTTAAAGTCAACTACGCTTCTAGTTGCTCCTTTAGACTTTACACGTTTTTAAAATCTTTAAATCAAGCTGCAAACTCTTGAAAACAACACTTTCGCCTGTTGCTGCTTTAAAACTCTTAAACAATTTAAGGCTGCACGAGTACGCGATTAAATTTCAATCTTCCGACAGTACTTGAAATGTTGTTAAAGAAGTTTCCTATTTATAATTGATTGGATTTTGTGGTGATAAATAAATATACTTTGATTGCGTATCTTATTTCATATTAAAGAATAGATAAACCTTAATTAAGTATTAAATTTATATGTTGGTAATTTGAGAGCATTACGTTTTTCTGCTTATTAATTTCAAGCATTTTAAACTTCATTAAGTATTCTAAGTAAATTAGTCTTAATAATTGATTACCTTTTACGATAAAAAGGATAGCTATAACACAAATTAAAATATTAAGAATTTATGCGATGTATTTATAAAAAGGTGCGGTTTACCACAAAAATAAAAATAATTGAGTAGTTAAAATTGTTTGCTTTCTTTAATAAATGGGTCAACAACTTGTTCAAGAATAACATCAACACGGGAACCCAAAGACAATAACTTCTAATAATATTTACTACTTGTCACAAGTACACCTTAATACAATCTAGGTCTGTTCAAATAATATAAAAAGAAAAGATAAATTTTAAAAAATAACATGACGTTTGCCTTATAAATTATTTAATTTATATAATTAGTGCAATGATTTCGATAAAAAACATTTGTTTATGTTTAAAGTTAAATTGATTAAACTCTATACACAACCAGATGCTTTTAAACTGATTTAACTTCAGAAAAATTGGTATTATTGATAAAAACTTTTGTACTAAAGATATCATTAATTAATTAAAATATAATATATCATGTACATACTTTTATAAATAAAGAAAATAAAAAAAATTGGGGTCTTTTTTAAACAAAAATTTTTCTCTGGCCAAGTGTTTATGTAAACTGGAAAACGGAATTTGGCCCCGCTGCAAAAACTGGTTGGCAGCGCTTGGCTCGTCTTGCGTTTATTGCATACAACAATTGATTTTCGCTAGACGGCGGAAAGCGGGACGGCGAAAATGCAAATGAAAATGGCAAAGTGCTCAGCGCCAGAGCAGGATGGAAGTGAGCGAGGGCGACAAGGATGGAGCGACCAATATATGTAGTTTCAAACAAACTTCAAATTGGCGAACACAAAAGCTGCTCTCAGACACACTGCAACACACACTGGCACACATTACATAGTCAGACAAGTGGGTGGGCGGTTGAGTGGGTGGTAGAGTGGGTGGCAGAGGTGGTGGCTAGGTGGGAGGCGCCTGCACCTGCTGGCTGGGCGACTGCAACAAAAATGACAAACGTGCTTTTGATAGACTTGTTGACGACAAGCTCCTGGCACTTGGCAGCTGTCAGCGGCAGCCCAGAAATGGACTGACGTTCTCACACACGAATACACTGAAAAAAGTGTGCCCTGTATAATAGTTTTCAAAAAAATTGGTGCTAACCTACCTAAAATTATTTATGAAAGTACAAATTATATGTTGAAACTTCTTGACGCCTTTCAAAAAAAATTGTATTTAAAATATTCACTACTAGCTTTCTTAATATAGCATCTTAACCATACCGACTAAAGGTTATATGTATGTTTTATATATTTTTATCACTTTTATAGAGTCTTTATTATATCATTTCAAATTCATGTAAGCCCATTCGACTTTCAAACAAAAACTACATAAATTATTTAAACTAACATTGCTTAAATCAATGCAAAAAAAATTCACTCATGCAACATTGGTAATAAAATTATATTATAGAAAAAAAGAATTTAACAAAACTACATAAACTATTCAAGTTAACATTGTTTAAATAAAACATTTAAAAATAAATTCACTTATGTAACAATGGCAATAAAGTTATGGTGTACAAAATAAAAATTAATCAAAGCTACATTAATTATTAAAGTTAACCTGAAAAAAGAAAGGAAGCCAACTTCGGCAAGCCGAAGTTAATATACCCTTGCAGTTATAAAAAATTGACTACATTTGGTTTTCTAGGCCTATATTACTAAAAATAATGAATGTGTCGATTTTGGCACGGACGAACGGACGGTCGGGGCTAGATCGACTCTCCTCGTGATGCTGATCAAGAATATATATAATTTATAGGGTCGGAAAGACATCACTTCATTGCAAACTTTTGACTGAAATTGCCTCCTTCAAGGAGTTATCTTTATATTAAATTGCCAAAGTAATTAAGTTTTCATAGAAATGGTGCGCACTCCGTTGGCTTCGTGATGCACTGCATCCGGTTCAAGTGATCGTACCGCCATATGCCTCCAACAGGCTTAAAAGGTCATTGATCCTACATCCTCCTGACCACCAAATAAGATATACGAGTAACACACTCAAACACACTGACTTTCCGTCAACTGGATGAACTTCCCTACTTTATGAAGATTTGGCTAGAACAAGTTGGGAATTATATAAGTATAATTAAGCAATGAAGAATAGATTCACTCATATAGCAGTGCTAACCTTTTACCTAGTGCTTTGTTGCTTTCATTTAATTCCAAAATATTCATTAAAAAATACCCTCACATCTTAATAAAATGTTTCAATCAACTTATTTTGAATTCAATTATTTCAAAATAAAATATTTTAGATATTGAATAATGTTTTTCAAAACTTGTACTGTTTTTATTTTGGTCCAAATTAAGTCAGAGAAAATGTTCACTGAGATTTCTTTCCATGTATTCACGGTTATTTTTGATGTCTGAACTTGTTTGTTAGCATACGAGTGCGGTTGTGAAAGGTGAAGAAGTGGCAAATTTTGTAAGCAGTTTTATTGTTGAACATATTAATAAATAATGCCGAAAATCAATAGGAGGACTCCTTGCGATGGCGATTTTTACGGCCGCCGCCACACATTTAATCCTGCACGCGTGTGCGGTCGAATGTATTTTGTGGTCCAATCTTGGTAATTGCAATTACAATCCACTTTGGCCAGCCACGCTTATGGTTATCAATTTGTTGTGTTTATTACGACCAGTTCATGGTTACTGCAGCAACAGTAACAGAAGTTACAAAAAACTCTCCCCAGTATTGCACTCACTTTTGCTTTCGGTTTGTTTTGCTGCCGTTTCTTTGGCCTGCTTTTCGCTTTTTGCTTCTCTTTTGACTTGGTTTACGCGCGCGGGCCAGAACGAGATGACGACGTAAGTTTCGTAAACGTGTTTTTGTTATGGCTCAAATCACGGATGACGCAAGTCTGGCTTGCCGAACACGTCCGATTCGCAGCAGCAGCAGCAACGTACTGGCTTTGTTTTGGCCAACTCGCCAAGCGGAGCCGAAGTGGCCAAAACCGAAGTGGCAAGCGAGGCCGACAAGTTACATTTAGTTCTTTGCTTTTTGCAACTGCTTCTACTTTTATTTCCTTTTTTTTTGTAATGTAAATAGGATATAACTTTCTCTTTCCTTTACTGTCACAATAAATCTTCAAGTTTTTAATGCTGCCAAACCGGAAGTACAATTCAAATTTTTGAATTCCGATGGACTTAAATCCTGGTATGTTACAATCAGTGTTGGTCAACGTTATCGATAGGCTATTTCTGATTGCACCGAAATCGGCGCGCTTTATTCGATAGCTTATTCGTTCGCCGCGAACCAGTTCTTTTAGTAAAACAACAAACTCATCTTCCACACAAAAAACAGAAAATTACTGTTTAATCGTTGTTAGTCTTATACTTAACCAAATTATGCCTGTGTAATGCTAGAAAACATTTCGTTGTGTGTGATCAAGATCGAAACAGACTTGGAGCCCAGCGCAGGTAAGTTTAGGAGCTGCGACTGCAACAGACAAAGAAAGAGGATTTCGCAATAATAATTATTTATTTAAATTAGATTCCGAGGGAGCCGTGTCCGCCGAACATCCCACCAATCCTCGAGTTCTAAAGGAGCGGGAACGCGATCGCGGACTACGCTTGGCCCGCGATATCACCATCGAAACCTACATCAACCAGCGTTGGACGCGGGAATTGAGTGCTCCGAAGGATCAGGAGTCGGAGGGCAGCAAGATGAACTGGGCGGCGACCCTGCAGCACGTGAACAGTCCCACGGCGGGCAGTTCCCGGGAAACCACTCCTCGTAACGGCGACGAGACACAGACCGGGGGTCCACAGGTCACCTCCTCCAAGTTCCCCCACGAGATCGGTTACTTCTCCGGCAATCCCATTGTCGAGGTGACCAAGGGCCTTATCCATCTCTACAAGAAAAAGTAGGTTTGCTTGTGTTTCTTTATTGTGTTCACATTACTAAGTCGTTTCTGTATCCGATAGCGAACGAAAAGCAATCAAGGAGGCTCCATCCAACCAGCTCTGCCTGCTGGCCGTGCCAGCCACTCTTAACTGCCACGATCTGCTGAACTTTATCGCTCCCTGCCATGCGGAGATCAAACACGTCCAGATTGTCCGCGACGGCAGTCCCAATCAATTTATGGTGCTGCTGGAGTAAGTTAAATTCAAGAGAAACAAAGTCCGCACTCCTGAGCTATGTGAAAATATTTTAGCATTAGTAATTTAATTGACTTTGCATTTCTAGCCCTTAATGAAGTCTCCTGTTGACGATTAACTTTAAAAACTGACTTATTGAAGGTCCAAAAGTTAAAGCCATTATTAAACTACTATTTGTGAGCTTACATAGCTTAGAGAAATAATAATCACATCCACTTAATTGTCCTCTATTAAAATGAAAATATTTATTTCGTTTCAGATTCCGTTCTAATGAATCAGCTCTAGAGTTCTACAAGTCTTACAATGGGATTGCTTACAACTCCATGGAACCGGACTCGCTGTGCCACGCGGTCTGGGTCTCTGCGGTGGAGAGGAGCGAACATGGAGCACCGCCAATGGGACACACAGAGCTGCCCACCTGTCCAGTGTGCCTGGAGCGCATGGACGAGAGCGTGGACGGCGTGCTGACCATCTTGTGTAACCACGCCTTTCATGCCAGCTGCTTGATGAAGTGGGGCGATTCCACTTGCCCTGTGTGCCGCCACGTCCAGACCCCCGAGCTCGTCGAGGATTCCGTGTGCATGGAGTGTGAGGGCACCGATTCGCTGTGGATTTGCCTGATTTGCGGTCATGTCGGCTGCGGCCGCTACCAGGGAGGACATGCTGCCGCCCACTACCGGGCCACTAATCACACCTTCGCCATGCAACTGGGCACTTCAAGCGTTTGGGACTACGCCGGCGACAACTTCGTCCACCGCTTGTTTCAAAACAAGTCCGACGGCAAGCTAGTGGCCTCCCAAACCGAGAAAGACGAGCGCGAGGAGAAAATTGACTCAATGCAGATGGAGTTTACTTACTTATTAACTTCGCAGCTGGACACACAACGAAAATACTACGAGGAGCGAATGGAGAGGCTTGAGCAGGAGTGGCAGACCTTCAAGTCAAACGCCAACGAGGCCAAGGCAGAGGTCTCCGAGCTTCAGCATCTCCAACAGACCATGCAGAAGGAGAAGGTCAATCTGGAACGCAAGCTGACCCAACATACAGCGAAGTAAATACTAAATCCGCTTCGCCGTTCTTATACATTTTATATAATAATTGCTTTTTCAGACTCAAGGAGGTACAGAAGCAACTGAATGAGGAACGGGAGCTGTCCAAGGCCCTGCAGACCAACCAAAGCTCCTGGCACGGCAAATACAAGATCTTGGAACAGCAGTACAATGAGTTCAAACACAATCATGACGCCGAGGTCACCGATCTAAAGGAACAGCTTCGCGACGTTATGTTTTTCTTGGACAACCAGCAAAAGATGGTCAACTCAGAGTTGGCTGGCGCCTCCATCACTGGCATCGGAGAAAAGGAGCCGGATCCGAATTCAAGGCGCGGAAATCGTCGCAAGAAGTAAATCCTACCTATCATACACCATTCACACATAAATGTATTTTGATTCGAGCTGCATTGTTACCCGATCTGCAAACCGAATATATAAGATTAATAACGGCTCTATATGTGATTTCCTTTGTGAAGCAAAAACCCAAGGATATAATATACCTAGTGTACGTGTACATTTACTTTAAGCTAATTGAAAAACATATTTCTGAAATGTATTGCGGTTTTATTTTGAATTAATTAAAAGTTTGTCATGAAATCTGTATTGTTATTTTTAATTTTGCAATTTTGGCGTACGTTCTAGCACTATTAGGATGTTAAACCCAAGTAAACCAATGGATAAACTACTCTTAATGGATTCATTGTCAGGATAACTAAAATATGATCGATTAGTGGCATTATTCGGGGCGAGGGCACTCATCCTCGCAGCGGTATGTGGGGTCAGACAGCTCCTGGAGCTCCACGTCCGGATCTGCCTGGAAGATATTAAGCTTCTCCTTCATATCCTGCTCGTTGCGATCAAGGTTCATTAGATAGGCAGCAATGAAGGCACGCGGATCCTGTGGCGAATGAATGTGTAGCTGGGCGAAGGCTCGCACCAAGACATCGCCCATCTGCTCCTTAATTTCGCCGGCCATCGCGTCCACCGCCTCTAGGTTCTTGCCCTTCGGGAGCCAATCGTATCCCTTGAAGCAGCAACACTCACAGTAGGCCTTCGGGTCGGATTCCTTCAACAGTTTAAAGAAAGGCAGGAGTTCCGCCTCGCAACTCTTCAGCTTGGCCACCTCTCGCACAAAACGCTTGTGCAAGTCGCATACATCCTTCTCGCAGCCCTTGATGACCTCTGCATCTTGGGAAAGGGTCGCTGTGCGCTTTATGTAGTCCACTGTGTTCTCGTGGAAGGATTTGAACTTGCACTTCTCCTCGTTGTAGGCGTAGAGGCACTGGCGGGCATAGACGATGACGTTGTCTCGCCGCTTCCGGATCTCCTCACTTCGCTGGGTGAAATGACTTTTCACCTCGTCCAGGCTGTTGATCCGCTGGGCGAACTTGGTCAAGTCCTCGATGCTCTCGCACACCACCTTGCCCTTCCTCTCATGGCCACACTTTATATTCGCCTTGTTGATCCTGTCTAGCTCCGCCTTCAACTCTAGTTTCATGTTGCGCAGCTCCGTGTTCAAGCGCTTCACATCATTGTCGTTGCAGATCAGCGCCTGCAGCATCTCGTGCAGGCAGTTCTTGTGCGGATTGGGCAGTTCATCGGGGCAGCCGGCCAACATGTTACAAGATTATACTATTCTCTTCTGAGGATAATATCAAATTGTTTGAGTTTAATATTTTTGTTTCAACTTGAAATTAAATGTTTTATTTTTCAGTTTCTTTATTGAAATATGTACATAAGAGCTTGCTGTTTTTCAATTTTTAAGTTTTCTATTTTGAAGTAAATAACCTTTTTAAAAATATTCATATTAAAACATCTGACTGGTAAAATACAACATATTTTTATTAGTTTAAGACTGGGACATTTGGAGAGGATACTTATTTAAATTATTTAAAGACCTCAAAATGAAAGAGAATTTATTTATTAATTATAATTATTTGTAAAATAATATTTAAAATCTTAATATACGTTTTTTCAAATATTCTTTCGTAAATATGTAAACCCAATTGTAGGGTTTTTGCTTAAACTTATCAAATTAAGAGAAAAAGCTGTAAGTGGATTTAATTCATATTTATAGATACATATATGTATGTATATTTATAAATAATTAGACAAGCATACAAACAAAAACTACAATGTTTTTTTAAAACTTTATGTTAGTTATGTTAGTTCTTGATAAAAATTAAGCCAAAATATTTCTTATCGTTATACCCCGCTGCCCAAGCATAACTAGAATTTATCAGTAAAAATAATTACAAATTGCAAAGAAAAAAGCTATCCTCTGCGAACCGGTCTGACTAGAAACCGAATCTTCACTTAAATTGCGTACCCACAGCAACAACAAATAAAGAACGTAAATAAAAATTAAATTTATTTGGCAGTGAACAAAGGCAGCAAAAATAAATACAAATTTTAATGGTCTCCCCCAAAAGCGTTTCGACCGTTTCGGCTTTTTGTTCGTCTACAATTGGCACACGATCAATCATTATGTCTCTTCTAACGCAAATGTATCTTGCCAACAAGTGTGCTATTATGCATTGTTTGATACCCTATGACGTTGAGTCTTTGGGATTGTAGAAGTTTAATTATTTGTACTATAGTTACACTTTCTAGGGTATGAACACTGACGGATACCGAAAGTGATCTCCATACACAACTCCCACTAATGGACACAGCTGTAGCTTTCGAAAAGTGAATTTTGGCACAAGTCAACCTGTTTGCAGATGAAGAGGAAATGAGAAAGGTGAAGGGGGATCGATCTTTGACCGTCTTGTACCTGTAATTAAGTAACTTAATTAAATTCACGCAAGACAAAGCTCATTTTTATCCAAAAAAAAAAGTGGCTTGGGTTTGCGAAATGTTTGTTTCAGCGTCTGAATAAATTTTGCATAATTTTCGCTTTGTATACATCTCAAAGAATTTGATGGATACTATTTTGCTTATCTCCTGATGGGGTATAATTTGATTAATTTTCTGCGATGAGCTTGGAATATTTGGCGGATTAGCTAATTTCGTTTAAAGTTGATGTATAAGGCAACCGCATTGAATCTTAAACTTATTTTAAAAACATTTTTATCTTGCATCAGACTATTATTTAATTATTGCGCAAAAGGTAACAAAGTTGTTGAATTTTAAATGATTAAAATATTATTGAAATGAAGCCAAATAATTTTGACCGAAGTTCGACTTTATAAGATTTCTAATAGATCTTTAGATAAATATACATTACATTCATGGTAACTAAAATACGATTTTGTAAGATTTCTAATAGTTTCACTTTGAAAATCCTCCTTAGATCACAATATTCCTGAACCCTTTGAAGTTTATACAGCTGCTTTTCAGTTTTTCTATTTGCCATTGAAAGCGGATGCAAATTATAATAATTAAAATTATTGAATGTGACTAATGAGCAAATATTGATTTAGAATCTTGCCCAAGGCGGTACAAATGGGCGGATACAAAGCCGGAGTATGCAAAATAGATAAACAAATAACCAGAGGACCACAGATGTGAAAGAAAAGCAGCTAGATCAAAAGGATGTGCTAGGATGGAAGTCTTAGGGTGGTTTCCTATCCCTAAGCCATCCATTTGCATACAAAAGTGACTCAGATTCTTAAGGATGCTGACGATTTAAGATACGTAGGACACCAGGGTCCAGGTATTAATAAAAAATCAAATTTAAATAATTTGCGTATTTTTCTATTTGAAAGAACATAGTTTTTTTTAGTTTCTAGCTCGGTTTTTTACGGATGATAAATGAAAAATGATGTTTGACCCTGTCCTGCGACACACCCTTTTCCTTGATCACGTATGCAAATACGGGACGATGTCCCGGGCCAGGATCAGAGATTCAACCCTTTGAGAACAACTGCTGGCGTCCGATCCGCGGACGTGTTGTGCATAAATTAAGGCATCCTTTCGTCCTTTTGTCCTCTAACCCTTGGTGGTTCGGCAAGGAAACGCTTCCGCATGGAAATGAGGCAAAAAACCCGGATTTTTTTACTCCTTGTCTTCTGCCGTCTGCGTCTTTGTGCGAGTCCTTTATCCTTGATCGTCACCCTGAGCCCAGTGTGTCTTGAGCCTTGTGGGTAGCCTGGCAGGGAGAACAAAAAAATCGTGAGAAAATTTCCAGCGCCATATATTCAAATTAGGTAACCAAATGCCGCCCGTTGCATACTTTTTTGGGTGATTTTTTGTGTCCGCACCCAAAACGCCGGGAAGAAAAAAAATCATCAGGATGCATGCTCATCCTTCCAGCCCTTATTGTTGGGCTCAGCAGTTTTTTAACCCATTTTTTCTGATTCCCTAATTTTTTATGCTTGACTACCGAAAAAAGTCGTTTATAATTGGACCCAGTTCAGCCTTTTTTGTCGTGTTTTTTCTTTTCCATTTTAAATATTGAAATCCTGTGTGACAAGTTTTTTTTCTTCGTTTTGGTAAAAAGGATCGTAAACTGAAGTCTTGTTACTGTAGTTTTTTATCCTTTTTTTGGTACTTTTTTCAAGCTGATTTTTTCTTTGACAAAAAGCGGTGCGAAAATGTTAATTAAATTTTTGTTATTGCGACATTTCAGGGTAAAATCCAGTTTCCAATATCACGTCTTTCAATTACGCAGTTAATTTTCATTTTTTTTCTTTTGAATACAATTTTTTACCATTTTAAACACGTGTTGCCTGTCAAGGATTGAAGTTGTAAATTGTAACCGATTGAAGGAAAAAAAATCTGGGGCTTGGTTGAGTAATGGTAAACATTGTTAAGTGTTTGATAAGCCCATCCCAAAAAGAAATAGTCCTGGGAACCAAACTTTTGAATTGAGTTCTAAACAAGAAAGGAAAGCTAACTTCGGGCGGAGCCGAAGTTGATATACCCTTGCAGAATATTCTGTAAATAATATTCTCCAAAATTATTCATATGATGCATTCTTAATACTTAACTACTTAATACCAACTACGTAACTTTAAAAACACCAAAGTTATGGCATTTTCAATCGTTCAGTTATATGGCAGCTATTGGATATAGTCGGCCGATCCCTATAAAATTTGGCAGGTCGATTGATTGGCCAAATAAAACAGCCATAGAAAATCCCAACTTCCTAACTTTACGAACACCAGAGTTATGGCATTCCCTATCGTTCAGTTATATGGCAGCTATAGGATATAGTCGGCCGATCCCGGCCGTTCCGACTTATATACTGCGTGCAAAGGAAAGAAGGGTATGTGCAAAGTTTCAATTCGATATCTTTAAAACTGAGAGACTAGTTCGCGTAGAAACAGACTGACGGACAGACAGACGGACAGACAGACGGACAGACAGACGGACGGACATGCTTATATCAACTCAGGAGGTGATCCTGATCAAGAATATATTATACTTTATATCATGGAAAAATGCTTAAATAATTAATAAACGCTTGACGGTTGCAGTAAGAATGTTAAATAACAATTTTCTATACTTAAATTAAAGCACACTTCCCGCTCCTTAATATATTATATTTTATTATCAAAGCAATCAAGGAATCACAATCCGTAAAATACAAATGTATGTACATCCTTTATCCAACATCTGTTGCGCTCACATAATCATTGTATTCCCTAATTTCTAGAGAGTTTTTAAACTAGTTCTTTGAGAATAATGCAAAGGAAATCACTTTTAAAGTATTAGCAGATGATCAATTTCTGCTATTTTCATTTAATAAATAAACGAAAATATATATTAAACACTTAAGCAGCTGAATCCTCATTCTTACTCAAAATCCGCAATAGAAACGTTTAAATAAAATGCTCAAACCTTTTTTTTTGCAATATGCCAATATTCGCTTAAGTATCAATTTCATAACAATCGAAATGATAAAGAGAAATCAATCCAAATAAGGGCCCAGAAACCTCAACAATAGCGCAGAGTGTGCCCTCCACATCCAGTGTGCGAATCCATTTAGCCAAAGGGTGCAAATATGGATATAAGAATAGCCAACGAAAATCGCATCAAATTTCACAATATCGCACCTTATTAGAATCGAACAATACCGCGGTTCACAAAGCGAAATTTGGCGAGGAGCAGAAAAAGAAAAGGCTGAGATGCAAATGCCACAGGAACAAGAAGTTATGGGAAAAACATACACACCTTCCATTCTCCTTCGATCTGCTTGAGCCCCGGGCTAATCGGTGGAGTGTATCCGCATATTGTGTGCATTGTCTAATAATTTCATAAATAGTTTATCCAAAAGAATTGCTGAATGCCGAAGCGACTAAATGCCATTCGCGAACGGGTTGCGAGAGAGAAAGGATCCTTCTGCGAGTCCTTTCTTATGCTAAGAAGAGTCCCTTATCTGGGGTGAAAGGTTTTTCATTCGGAGGTCCGGATGTTTTGTGTGCAACCCCTGATGGTCGGATCCTATCTCCCCCTCCCCAAATGCGTGCGTGTGTGTTTTGATTTCGGGTCTGGAGTTTAGAAACCATAAATCTATTGATGCCTTTGATGACGCCTTTCTGCAGCACCGAAATGATCTCTTGGCATTGAAAAACGCATAGACAATATTCAAATGAAAGTCGTTTGCATAATGCCCCTTCCCAAAAACTGAAAAATGAATTGTTTTAAAAACGAAAATGCAAGCTATAATGCCAAATAGACAAAAAAACGTTTTGAGTTCTTAAAATTAAAACATTAACTATTTGATTTTCCAGCTGGTTTTATTAAATTAAGATAATACAGAAATCTCGTTTAATTGATTAGAAAAAGTTTAATGATCGATCTATAACTTCAACAGCTTTTGACAAAATTGTATTTGAGAGGCAACAAAACAAATACAAATGTTAAGATAGCAAACACATCTATGAAAAATTCTTAAATATACGTTTTGTATTAACTAATTCATTTTATAATTTAAATATTAATCACTGATTAATCACTTTTAAAGGTATTTATAATTCATTACGACCTTTGTAAGTATGGTCGTTAAAGCTATTCTATATTAAAATATATAATTAAGGAAAGAAGATTTATGATCCGGAGACGGAAAAACCGTGGCCCTGATCCTGCCAAGTATTTCTATTTTTTCAATGACCTGGCAGACGAACTCACACATCCGACAGATGCCACTCTCAAGGAAGAGTCCTTGATGGCCTTGGGCAATGCATTCTAATTATCATATCGATCAAGCTGCAAGTAAAAGTGACAGTCCCAGGCCCAAGGATCCTGCCAGGGCAGAGTAGATCCTAGGCCGCATTTTTTCTCATAGTTAGCATAACAAAGCCTGATGAGGCGCACAACGGACGGAATCGTGATGATTTCAGCACCCAGAGACAAGACAGTCCCAAAGAAAAGGAGGAGAGCAGCCACCCCGAAGATCGGGTAGCGGGACAATAACCACCAAACAATCCCATGATCATTAGTGCATCTATAATAATGCGCATTGATATGCTAATCGCGAGAAGACAGGGCTCGAATGGTGAAACTTCAAGGCCTGAATGCTTCTATGATCGATGACGTTCGCTGGCAGAAATCAAATCATTTATCAATTAAATTATTGGCAAACATTGGCTTGTAGGGCCCTCAAAGCGAAGGGTTCGATGTGCTAAAAAGTTTCCCCTCTCGGCTCATTTTTGCATTGTGGCCTTTGTTTTGCATTTTGCACAACTGCCAAATGATCGATTATCGATCGGCAATCCCTTTATCCCGGGTCTTTGTCCTCTGCGGTGTGTTTGCCAATTCTGCTTTGATGATTTGTTGGTTTATTGTCAGCGATCCTTGTACTTCCCTCAAGGGCCTTCTTTTCCTTTTTCGCCAAAGGATCGTGCCGAATATTCGCACAATCCTTTTCGAAGACACCGATCTTTGTTGACAAAAAACAATTGTCCAAAATCATTTTAGGGAGTTTATATCTCTATCAACTTCATTGTTGTCTCCCTAACGCTTTGTGGGTGTCTATTTACTACTACAATCCCCTTTGTCTGGCCAATTTTTATGAGCTATTTAGGAGATTTTATTTCGTTTTTATTTGCGGCATAAAAAGATCATAAAAACCATTTAACTTTTTGTGTATTTAACACAATTTGCTGCTATTTATAATTCCATTCAAACGCTGCGCTCAACAAAGACGGAGGCGAAAAAATAAACATAAATTAATAAAGAGAGAAAATATAATAATGAAAAAAAGCACCTGTTAACAACTTAAACTGGTTTTGTGTGGGATTTTAAAATTTATTGTTTTATTAATTAGCTATGAAATTCGTTTTTGTTTGTTACTTTTATATATGTACACTCTTCAGATGTTTTTATAGACTGAATGAAACTTTGAAGTTCCTTTGTCTGCAAGCAGAAATATCGGTTTACTAATCCGTCAAAGGTCTTTAGATCTTCATAAGTTCATCACCTTCTATATTTAAGGTATCCAAGAAGATTTACCTTACACATTTCTTGAGTACTTTGCCGATTTGAAGTTGCAAGTCGTGACGACTGAAGAAGACTCGAATTTTAAGCGACGATGGATGAACTAGTTTTATACCAGGTATAAAATACCCGTATATGCAAAGCATGTTGAAAAGAACTCAATGCGCATCAACTTAAATGAATCATTCCCATTAATCTCCGTGTCGATCAGCCGAAAATTTCAAGACTCAATCAGTCATCAATCATTATTCGCCATCAGAGAGTAGTCATCCATTTCGAATTGAGGGAAGCATCTGACGACCACTTTTTAGTGAGGTTTACCCCCTCAATCGATCCTCGAACTACGCCACTGTCACGTCTTAAGCCAAACGGCAGCTGCGAGTGAGAGAAATTAAAGATAAACTTCGATACGATCGTAGCCCTACATTTCCCTGTGGATACTCGGATTATATGGGGTGAACATAAATCTCTTATGTCGCCTCAGGCACAAAGAAGTTCTTCTTGAGGCTGTTAAGCGGATTATGCTGCGTCTTTCTGGATCGTTGCGTATATTCGATTCGCTTCAATTCGCTAATAAAAATGCAAATCTTGTGGAAGGTTTAAAACACCGAAATTTTTAATTTATAAATAATTTTAAACTTTATTGGTTGAATCGTTTTCTATTTCGGCTTGCCTAACAAGTAGAAAATATCCTTATCTATTAGTTAGTTTATAAATTATAAAGTATCTAGGGTATTAGAGCTAGGTTGATACGTTTACATGTACAGCACATAATTACATACATCTATGTACACAATAAAATATATTTTAGATCTATCGCCGTACTTTGTACGGCTCCTAGCTGATTTTAAAACTGTGAGCTATCCAAAATCGACTCATTCAATTAGTTCAGAGTTTTAAATAGAATATTGCTTATAGATATTTAAACGAGGGGGCATTAATATCGTGTAGAAAATCCTGAGTTGACCTAGATAAATTATTCTTCAAGTTGAGGTTGAAAGAGGCGGGTGAACTGATAGGACTGTAGTTGGTTTCCTTGTTGGTATAGGCAGTGATGGAGTTGATTTTGGCTGGATCTTATACAATTCTTAGGTGATTTAGGTTTAACTCTTGTTTGGAAGGTTTTTACAGGGAAACCAGTTACAATCCCAGCTCCTACGCCACTGCCAACTTGGTCCTAGCTAACTTAATTTTACTTCTATTGTTTCAAGTGGTATGGATTCGCAGATACGACTTATAAACATTTCGAATTAATGTTTTTTGATTTACTAAGCCTCTTCCGAGAATCCAAGCCAGTTTAAACGGAGACCTTAAGCTAATGTCATCGTTGCTGCCTCTTTTGGCCCCGACCTGGCCTGTACTATTGCGCCTTCTCCTTGGCGGCATTCACAGCACTCAGACCCAGTGTCAGGTGATCGCCAGCGATGATGCCCGCCGCTCCTGGCTGGTGGGCGTAGTTTCTTATCTGGTGCAGCGAGATGAGCTGCGTGGGAAAAGCAGCCGCTGCAGCCGCCGCGTTCTGCTGATACAGATAGGCGGCAGTGGCCGCCGGCGGTCCGCGATGCTGTTGGAGATGTGGCGGAACTGGTGGAGCCACTGTGGCTGCCAGTGGGGTAAAGGCGGAGGATCCGGGTCCAGGCGATGGCTGGTGCTGCGGCTGTTGTTGGTGCTGCGCTTGCTGCTGGAGGTGATGTTGAGGAGTGGACTGTCGCAGGACAAGATCCTCGCCAGCGGTCTCCTCATGTGGACTGTGCGAGTGTCCCGGTGTGTCCGCCAATCGCTGATGATGCTGCTGCAGAAGCTCTTGTTGCTGTTGCTGATGTTGTTGCTGCAGGGAGGCAAAGTTGCCGTACGGCTGACCGCCGGTCTGCGGCAACTGCTGCTGAATGGCCTCCGCCAGCGAGGCCGCCGCACTGTCCGCCCCCATCTTGGCCCAGTAGGCGGCATTGACATCGTTCATGGCCTGGCGCTGCAGATTCAGACCGATCCCGCTCGCCGGCACGTGTTGCTGGTGGGCAGCCACCTGGGCCGTGTGCCGGTGTTGCTGCTTCTCCGCCTTCTCGGCGTGTTTCTGCAGATGCTTCTGCAGGTAGGTCTCCTGCGTGTACGACTTGCCACACAAACTGCATATGTGCGTCTTTAGGTGCTTGGAGTCCTTGTGCTTGGGAATATGCTCCAGAAGGGTCATCTCGTCGCCAAAGCACTTGTAGCAGGAGTTGCACTTGAACGGCTTGTCGGTTTGATGGCAACGCGAATGCGACTGCAGGTTTGAGAGCTGCGAGAAGGCCTTTGGGCACCCGGCGTGCCGGCACTTATACGGTTTGTCCCCCGTGTGCGTACGGATGTGCTGTTGCAGATGCGACAGCTGAGTGAACTTGCGCTGGCAGATCTCGCAGCGGTACGGCTTGATCCCGAGATGGATCCGCGTGTGCTGCGACAGGTACGATGAGTTGGCGAAGGACTTGCTACACGAGGCGCACTTGTATGGCTTCGCCTGGTCGCCATCGCCCCGGCGACCCTCCTCCTCCGGCGAAGATCCGTTGCTGCCGCTCCCACTTGCGCTGCTCATCTGCTGACGCGGCGGCGACCGACTCGGATCATACTGCAAAGGAATAGGTAAGGGGTTAGATTCGTTTCAGCGTTTGACTATTGCAAAAAAATAATGCGGTTTTCTAAACTTCTGATCGAATTGATTTAACATATTTTACTGTCTTTAATAGAAAAATATTTAGTAATCGGCATTTATATCTGCAGTATTAAACTATTTTTAAGATTGTTGCAAATATTCATTTTTCAGTCAAAAATGTCTCTACAATTATAGAAATTGTATTAGGTACGAATGAACGAAGTCAATTATATTTTTATTATTATTATTAAATCCCATATTTATTAGAATTTGATTAATTAAAATAAAAAAATTTAATTCTTAAATTCTTTGTGAGATCCTCTCATTATATTATCTTCCCCTGAACACGAAGGAAATACAATAATCAAACCCTATGATATGAACTTACCTTCTGCTCCTGCTGCTCGTGGGGCGTGGGAGGCGAGTTGGGCGCACTGTAGCTGACCTTCAGCTGCGGCGGGTGCTGCTGCTGCTGCTGCTGCGGGTGGTGAAGATGCTGCTGTTGCTGCTGGGGATCGGGATGTGGCTGCTGCTCCATGACCATTTGC
Source organism: Drosophila fuyamai (assembly GCA_018153365.1). NCBI lineage: Eukaryota > Metazoa > Arthropoda > Insecta > Diptera > Drosophilidae > Drosophila > Drosophila fuyamai. The sequence continues at coordinate 3,031,499 of JAECXW010000116.1, read as the reverse complement.
TGCTGGTGCTGCACCAGGCCGTTCTTTAGCGAGTAGTCCAGCCGTTCCGCGACATTCTGTCGGAATTCGCTGATGTTGAAGGGCTTGTAGTCGTGTACCAGTTGGGCCGTGGTCAGATGGCCCAGTGAACGCAGCTGATCGATGGAGCGATGCAAATAATCGCCGCTGGGGACGCCGTTCGGCGCCGTCGGCAGTTCGGCCATAAGCGGCGTCTGATGGCCGCCAAGGGTCAGCGGGCGGTAGGCGATGGTGCGAGCGTCCAGCTTGGGGGCGTGGTCAGCGAGCTGAGACTATCCGGTGCGATTGGGAATGAAGCGATGGTCTTCGTCGTCGGGAAGTCGACACTCCACTGGCGGACTTACACAACTCGACGCGTTTTTGTGCTGAAAGTACAGAAATATTGTAATTCTTGAATCCACAAAATTGTGCCTAGTCGGCACAAGTGCTTAAACTACTTTTCGATTCCGCTTTGCCTCTCTACTCCCCGCATTGGATACATTAATTTCTGCACATTAACATAAATGTGCATGAATTAATTAATTGTTTGTGAATTAAACGTGCTGTGCATTGGAACAAAAGTCCAAAAGAGCCGAAGATACCGTAACTGCAACCCAGTAGAAAAGATGCCAGTGTAGCGCAAAAACCGAAAAGAATTAATAACAATGCCGAGCAAAAAAGAGTTAGTCAACGGAAAAAATCACAAGATAAACAAAAAAGGCGCTTGCGGCCAGAAATTGTTGGTGACAACAAGATGGAAAGCGAAATGGAATCGCTTTCGGCCCAAAGAACCGAAATGGGGGTTACTCTGGAAGGGGGCGATGGGTGGTGATGGACTGGCAAAAAAGTCAGGGGCGCCAACGAAACGTGTCAACAACCTCGAGAACTAAATGCAACTACATCTACCGCACTTTTCAGGGAGGTGCAACTCAGTTTCCGATGGACCAATGATGTTCCAGGGGTGTAAACCTAAATATGGTGGTGATATGATTGGCCCAAAGATCACTTGATCTTTTAACTTTAGCACTTCTTAAAGTCAAACAAAATTTTGAAACAAGAGTACATTATGGTAATTGAAAGCCAGTATATTTCAGTCCATTTAAGATTTTCGAAAAATTTGATAAAATTCCATTAATTTTTTTCTTATCACTGCAAACTATTTGCAAATATAGTTTCATAATTTCGTAACAGGCACCGAGTTGATATATTTATTCTGATAAATCATTTGTTACATTTTTTTTAATTGTTTGCCGTTGTTTCATCGAGGAACAGGAAACAAAAGGATTAGTTGAGATTAAGCCAAAACGAATTTAAAAACGTGACTCATTTTTATTAGAAAAATTATGACTAAACACTTTGATAAGAATAACAAATTTTTAATATTGATTTAAAATTTACATTTGTGCATTATACCCTGCAGTAAAGTGCATATTCTACATACATCCATTTAAACCACACAAGCTTTTAAGAAATTTGATCTTCAAAATACAATTAACGCTAGTCTAATCACCTCCACAAGCAACCAAAAAAATTAATTTGACAAGCAGTCTTGTTGCCTTCCGTGAAATTAGGTTTAAAGACTATCAGTTTTACACATTTTTAATAGTCACGTTTGATGTGCGGACAATTATTGGTCATATTAACGTTAAAGGGGTGTGGAAAAACTATAAAGAACAAGAAATGAAGCAAACATCGGCAAGCCGAAGTTTATATGTACATATTTCCTTGGATTTATTACAAAACGACTACATTTCGATTTATATGCCTATATTGTTGTCCGATTTCAATTTAATTAATCCCGAAATTCCATAATATTTAAATATTACAAAATCCCAAAGAACAATAAAAAAATTAAAAACAACAAACTTATAATTTTTTGGAATTTTTTTCCAATTGTTCCTATGGGAGCTATATGATATAGTCGCCCGATTCGCCTCGGTCTGACTTATATGTAAGTACTACCTGCAATAAAAAGGTAACTTTTGGGAAAGTTTCAAGCAGATAGCTTTAAAACTGAGGGACTAGTTTGCGTAGAAAGGGACATGGCTAGATCGACTCTCCTGGTGATGCTGATCAAGAATATATGTATGTATATACTTTATAGGGTCGGAAAGGTCTCCTTCACTGCGTTGCAAACTTTTGACTGTAATTATAATACCCTCTGCAAGAGTATACAAATTATTTTAAGTGTGAACACTAGAGTTTATTCTTTTTAGAACTTTTTTTTAACTAAGATGCTTTAAAAATTTTAACTAATAAGAGTGTACTCGTTTTATAACAACCTATTCTATAGTTTCTTCGTAGTTCTTTAAAATAAACATTAAAAATCTGTAGAATTTTATGCTCTTTTCTTTATTGGTTAACTTTTGATAACGCTGAAAAACAGTATGAAGAATAAATCTAGTAACAATATAGATATACCGCTTTTGAAGTAGCGTCCCGAATAAAACAGTTTTCTTAAATTCAAAATATAAATCGCAAGATTTGGACATTTGTGTAAAAGTTTGGTCGCAAATTTGATTACGACCTTTTGGTCGGGTGGGTGTTGACGTCAGAGGTAAATTAAATTTTTTGGATTTTGTTTTTTTTCGGCTTGGTCAAAATAACCGGTTTTTTTTTTGTTGTTGTTAATGCTGACGTTGGACAATTGAACAGCATGGAAGCAGGAATTCCGTGGACATGGGAAGGGGGCGGGTATTGTAATGCAAAAAGGACGCGCCATTCGCTTGTTGCGCACATTTAGAGCGAGACGGGGGGTGACAAACAAATAAGTGTTTGCTGCTCAAACAATTGCAACAAAAGAATAAGCGAAAGTGGCGACCAACAAAACAGAAGCCGGAATCGTGTAACTACAGATCAAGAAACACGGAAAATCGGCCAGTCAACCTGATAAATGCAAATGGGGAATAAATAAACGCAATCGGGCAGGCCCCAAAAAAAAAAACCCCAAAAACCAAAAAGAAAAGAGAAGCCCAAAAAGCATATAAATAAAATGGTATACACAAAAAACCTACACTACACACAAAAAACGAATCAACGAAAATTAATTGAGCGCGAGCAGCTGAAAACAAAAGAGAGCAGGAGAGCGAGCCAGAGCTCAACATAAACAAACGAGCGGGCGGTCAACAACAACAACAACGCAATAACCGCAATTCGGACCGCTCTCTTTCTCTCTTTCTGGTTGGGGGCGACATGTGTGCAAAAAAAAAGCAGCGAATATTTGATGAATACAAAAAAAGTGGAAGATAAAAAAGACACGACGACACACAAACATACAAAAAAACCGCCACCGAATGAATGGGAACGTACATTAAAAGTCAAACAAGCGACAAAACGGATGGTCAAATAATGGAGCACGTTTGCAAAAATGATTTAAAAATTGTTCTAGCTTAATTATTTGTTGACATTTGGCTACGAAAAAAAATTGCATACACGATTTCTGCAAAGAAAAAATACGGAAATAAGCCTACATATTTCAGCAAGTTAACATTGGGGCGACCATTATTCAAATTGTAATGACTAATGAATTATTTTTTAGATTTTAATTAAATAAAAATAAGATTGAGCAATTTTGTGTAGTTTAAATTTTTGACAAAAATAATACTTCTTGCTGTTAATGTTCGAGTTTTAGAACATTAACAGCAACAAGTTAACTCTCAATAAAACTTTCCTGGGAATTGAATATTTTAAAATTGTGCATTTAAAATAATCAAATAGTGATGCAGGCTACTTGTAATTGTTTATAAATAGTTTTTATCGTTTGTAAAATGATTCCCTCTCGCTTAGTTAATTTTAAAATCTTATTATTTTAATCAGAAGCGATGTAAAAAGTTCGCGACGATAGCACCATTAACATACAAACTTTTGATATCACATTTTGGGACAAAAATAATAGTACATTCGATAAATAAAGAACACTTCGAACATTTTTTACTGAAGCTTCTTTTATATGATCGGTTTCTAAAATTAGTTCACAATAATATCATAAAATTTGTATTTATATATATTTAAAACTTGCATGAGTCAATAGGTCTTTAAGTTTTAATAGGGAGATTTTCTTCAGTTCTGAAATAATGACGGCATTTCCCACTGTGCATTCAGCGCGGGAACAGAAACAAACACACTCAATCGGCAAGTATGTTTGTCCAATAAGGCAAATAAATAAAACATGCTCGTGCATCGTAAAGTACTAACCAATTTAAAAGTGCCTTTTGTGTACCGGCGTGTTTGACCGATGCAGTTGTTGCCCTTATTTGTGGGCCAACTTTTGTTGATATTTTGGAGCACGTGTTCGCCGACTGATTTGTGGGTGGATGGGTGTAGGTGTGCTCACCTCTTTCGCACAAACTCACACACAATTGTTTGTGGCGCTTTATTTTCGTACGTTTGTTTGTTTTCGGCGCCCCCTGCGATTGATTTATTTTGCGCAAATTACTGAATTTAGTGGGGATTTAGATTTGCGTAGTTTTACGTTCTTTTTGCGGTCAGCCCTCTCTTTCGCACACAGAAGAGACTCTTGAGTGGCAACAAGAAAAAATGGCCGCGCACGCCAAAAATATACACACTCACACCAACGTACACCAGCACACACACGCGCTCGCAAGTTTCTGTTTTTTCTGCACTTGTGCTTTTTTGCCCTTTTTTGTCAACTCCCGAAATTTTTTTCGGACACCGAATGCTATTAATTGCAATTACAACAAGCACGTTTGGGGCGTGGGGCGCAGGGACGTAAGCTCCGCTCTTCGGTTGTTTACGTCGCGGCAAACACAAAAAACACAAACAGAAGCAGAATAAGAGGAGCTAGAATAACTGTTCGTGTTCGTGTCGAAAAACTGACTGAAAAAAATCACAGCGAAGAGCGCGTTTTTTCAACAAACGTCCGATGAGAATGAGAGCTCGCTCTCTATGTCTCTCTTGCACATAATGAAAAAAGGCTTGTTTATGTTTTTTATGTGTGTGGCTGGCTCTCTCGCTCTCTCTGGATTCCGGTTTTTGTTCCCGGCGCCTCTGAATTTTTTTTGCTGGAGTGTATTCGGGGAGGGAGGCGTGCTCTTTTTTTTGGAATACCGAATTTAATTGGGCCAAATTCATCCAGCCACATCCATCTCCATTACTGGATCCTTCCGGGTGCCTTTGACCCTTTCGATTTCACCGACTCATTTAAGGACCACATTGCTATTATTGTTTACTGACTAGTTTCAATGTAAATTGAAAGAATCTATGAATCTATGAAATCAAAAATGTTGATAAATCACTAACAATGAAGAACATAGTTATTGGCACAGCAGGAATATTACATTTTAAGACCAATTTCCTTGTCTTTATTGTCACTCAAAAATAGATGTCAAACTGAGAAAACGTTTTGGGATATACCAATATGAAGTTTATAGGCTGTTTTTCCTATCTAATAAATTGTTTTTAAACAATTATTATTTCCTCTCACCATATTTAAATCGTTTGTTTGTTAATTAAATAAAAAGTCTCATGTTGAACAAAAAAGCAGTAAACATCTCACGGATTCTGTCGGTCTAAGTCTCTCTTCCAAAATCGAATAAAAAATGTCCAAATCAGCGAATGATAAATGGTTGTTTTTACAAAATAAGTACGTTTTTTATATACTCGAATTTATTTAAATGTAATTATTAAATGGTTTTTAATACACTATCTTAAGATTCTAATGCTATGAAATGCTACTTAGAAATTAAATTTAGCTGTTATATTTATTATTACACTCAGCCCGCAGGAAATCGATTTGTGAGACGGTTACATTAACATGAATGTCAAGGTTTCAAATTGTAACGGACACGCGCTTTCATTGTGTTGGCAACGCCCAGTCGAAAAAGCAGAATAATTTTTAACACGGTTACACTGGCGCAAGCAACATTGCTCCACAAGTAGCGAAGACTTACTCCACAGGTAGCGCGTACATTCACCATTTGATTTACTTCATAGAGGTGGGGAAAACATCGATAATGTCCTGCCGAGCATCGATGAGCCGATACCATCGAATGTGGGTAACGTTAACCCAGCTCTACAACAACACACACACGTGACGACAATGAGTAAATTTAACCATTCCGTAAAAGTTCCCACCCAATACAAGGTTACCGCCAAGATTCTGAAGGCGGCACTGGAGAAGCATACGTCCATCAAGACCCTGATATTCGAGGAGAAGCACGCAGTGAGTGGGCAGGACCTCCACGCCAAGAACCGGGCAAATACAGCATTTTTTCCTCTCGCACTTGCAGCGTACTCGCAGTTTACATGTCGTGCTGAAACTTTATAGCCAAAATCGGGGCGCCGTGGACAACGCCATCGAGGAAACAAGACTACTCAAGGATAACCCCAATCTGGAAGGCTGCTTGGCCAAGGTTTTAGTCACCGAACTGATCTTCGGCAGGAAGCAGTTGAACGGCGATAGCAAACCTGTGCAAACAGTGCGAAGTTACCGGGAGAGACTGCAGCAAGCCATCGGGGAATCCGGTTATCAGAAGAAAGGCAGGTTTCTCTATCAACTAACAGTATTAGCGGGCTAAGATGGGCAAGAAGAACAGGAAACAGCAGACGGAGATGGTGGCCACTGCCATCGATGAACCTCCGGCAGTCATCGATCCAGTGGAGCACTATCCCCAGGAGGAGGACACCAGTACCGAGGTTTTCCTCTGGCTGCTGGCCTACAGTGTCCTCATGTTCACGCTGCCCTTCTTGGGCTTCTACGGCGTGCGCAGTTGGCTGCAGGAGTCGTTCCCCCAACTGGACGTGTTCACGGTCAACTGTTGGTCTGTTCTCACAGCGGTTTTGGTTGTAAATCTCGTGGTGGCCATGTATGTGCTAAAGGCTTTCCGCGAGAAGCCACCACCACCTTTGGAGCAGGTCCAGCAGGATGAGGATGAAGACTCTGAAGCAATAGAGCCCAAGAAGGAGCAGTAACTCAGTAGAGGACAAGCTCCACTTGTAAACCACTTAAGGATGAAGTTATCCAACAAAAGACAATTTTAAAACTTTCTAATCTTGAAAACTACCCAATTCCCAATATCCTTATAGCTTTGGCACAGCAAAGAAGCCATCTGTAAACACTTTAAGGGATCAGTAACTCTTTACTGCCCAAAATAAATTTAACTTTGACACACTTTTAAACGCTGCTTTTATTCGTCTTTTTATTCACCCAAACAGAACCAAATCCCCGCTATGTGCGCATCAACACGAACCTGTACAGTCTGGCAGAGGCCCTGGAGTACCTGGCTGGCGAGGATTGGAGGCGCAAGGAGCTGCCGGCGGACACGAGCTACCCGGATTTCTTGGTTGCAGTAAAAGCACTGGAGGAGGATGAGTTCATGACCGACCTGCATATTGAGGGCTTGCTCATCTTTCATTCCAAGTGGAGTCACTACTGGGCCGCCCATGACTTGGTGCGCAGCAAGAAGTTGATACTGCAGAACAAGGCCACCTGTTTTGCCGCCGAGCTTCTCGCTCCGCCGACCGGAGCCACTGTGCTGGACATGTGTGCCGCTCCTGGGATGAAGACGTTACACCTTTGCAACGTGATGCAGAACAAGGGACGCATCTACGCCGTGGAGCAGTCTAAGGAACGGTATAGGGCGCTCTGTAACATCACCGATGAGGCGGGTTGCCAGATTGTGACTCCTAGTCTGGGCGATGCGTTGCAAATGAGTGAGTTCGGTGAAGCAGTGATGTATGTAGAGGAAGTACGATTATAAATGATATCTCTTCTGCAGAAGCCGAGCACTGTCCAGACGTAGAGTACATCCTGGTAGACCCAAGTTGCTCTGGAAACGGAATGCAGAACCGCATTTCAGTATGCGAGGATGAGAAGGACGACTATCGACTGTACAGGCTGGCGGGATTGCAGATTAAGATCCTTTCGCACGCTATGACAGCCTTCCCAAACGTCAAGCGCATTGCCTACTGCACTTGTTCGCTCTATAAGGAGGAAAATGAGCAGGTGGTCAAGCGGTGCCTACAGATAAACCCATCTTACAAGCTGCTGAGTTGCAAGAAGGCGTTGCGCAACAAGTGGCAGAATGTGGGCGACAAGGAGTATGCCAACATTGGGAAGAACGTTCTCTACTCCCTGCCGGATAGCGATCTGACAGATGGCATTTTTCTGGCGCTCTTTGAAAAACGTAACGATGGAGACAACGATTATTAGTTTCCAAATAGAATTGAAATCTTGGAATGTAATCTAAATCTTTATTTGGCACATATGCCATTGAATTTTTTCAACTTCAGTTTTGTACATCTTTATAAAAAAATAAAAAATATTAATATAATAAGATTGTAGTTACATATTTGAAGATTAATTAATGAGAACACGATTTAATAAATATATAACATTTATATAGATATATGTGTTTAAATGTATATTAGATACATGTAATAAAAAAAAATTATCAAAAACTGCGGAATGTCAAAATTTAAAAACTTACAAATGTAAATGAAGCCGTATATAACGAAAGTTTTCCTTGCTCTTTCATTTAGCAAGCATAAAATTGGATACTTATGTTTGAAACGAATGACAGTTCAAAATTCAAAGTGTTCTATTTCAAAATTTAGTACAGATATATATCAGTTGCAGATATATTGAAATTTTTCCGGCCGCAAACGAACATTTGACAAAATGAGGGTGAACAGTTGCAGACCAGTTCCTTCCATTAACTTTCGGATTGTGAGATGTTTCTATCGGCCACGACGATTGAACAAATTTTACGATATTGTGAGTATTCTTCCATTACAAAATTAGATTCCTTTTCACAGGAACAGACATACATTTTTGAATTAATGAGTTAGATTTGAGTAATCGCTCGATGACTATACTATAAGAAATATAGGCACGAGATAAGTTTTTGAAACATTATAAAATCGAACGCGCCAGGCGCTATTTTAAGTGTATCAGGTATTTGGTAAATCCAGTCTTGATCGGAACGCGTATATATATTTCTAGCTATATAAACGCTACAGATGCTGCCAGAGCCTCTGCTCCTGCTGGATGTGTTCTCTAAACCTTCATTTGTTGTTTGTAGTAACTGCTCTTGGCCAGGCGGAATGACTCCGCCTTAATCGCATCCTCCATGGTGATGATCGGCTTTTTGGGGCAGTATTTAATGGTGTGCGCCGAGTCCCCAGATGCCCCGCAAATGGGGCAGACATAGGTGCGCAGCTTGGGGCACAGCACTCGGTTCAAGTTGTCCCGTACTGTGTGACTGTTGACCACCGCCTCCGGTTCGTTGTTGTTTTCACAAAAGACGCAGTGGCGGCTGATCTGAAAAGGTGGGTCCAAAATATCTCATTATTTACATACACACATTCTCTTTAACGAAAATAACAAAGAATAATTGAACATCTTCAGATAATAATATTAGTGGGTAATTATTAATAAAATTAGTAAATCCGTTGAAAAAAGGAGTGTTAATACGAAGTTAAGGTGACAAAATTAGTTTGCTGTTCCCTTTTTTTTACCAGTCCTCTAAAATCTAGGAAACTTAGGCATATGTACAACTAAAAAACACTTTATAAATAATACAATCTACCCATATCAAACTGTTAGTAATCGGTTGAATATTCCTTCGCTAACTAATGTTTAAACGGTTTGAGAACATGGATATTAAAATATCAGAAATAAGAACCCTAACCACTTTCTGGGAATATAGATATTACAAATAAGAATCCTAACCACTTTCTGGAACCCTCCAGCTGTTACTTACAATAACTGCCATGTTTTTGACCTCTAAAACTTATGAATCTTGAAAATACCTAGAAACGACAAATCCTTCCGAAAACTAGATCGAATTTACTTACCTCTTTGGCCTTGCTGTTGTTATTGTATCGCTTGTTCCACTTCATGACGTTAGTGCTGGGATTGGAAGCACCACGTAGCTGCTCCGCCTGGACGGGCAATCCCACGTTGAGATTGGGTGCCATGTTAACTGCTGCCTGGGCCTGCAAACACACTGCACTGGTAGTGGCCGGTATGTAGGACATGTGCCGCCACACGTTGTTTAACTGCTCGCGATAATTGTGCAGCCAATGGGAGGCAAGTGAAGCCGGCATCGGCATCAAATTGGTGCTTCCAGCCGGCTGCTGTACGGGATTGTGTCCCAGTGGCAGGTGCATCCCCTGCTGTTGCTGCTGCGCCAGCGGAGGCGTTTGAGAACGCGGTGTAACACTTCCGTACGAAAAGCGGCTGAGGTCGTCGGTCACATAGCCGTTGGCCGCAAACTCCTGCATCACATCCTGCGTGGAGCCAGCCGCGTTTTCTGCAAACAGAAAGCTTTTCATTATGTCGTCCAAATCGATCAGTGACATTCTTTTAAATTATTTATTTGCTTCAAAAAGATCACCAGACAAAAACACGTTAGCTTTTGCAAAAAACGGAAACGAACGAACAAAATCAAAGAATCGTCAACAGAACTGAAAAAAAAGACGCAAAAATGGCCTTCTGTATCGTAGAAAGAAGGAATAGAGCAAGTGTTGCCAAGGTCAATGAACCAAGGACCGAGGGGTTCGAAAATATTTCCGAAGGGGGTACGAGAGGTTATTAAAATCCTATAGGTTAATTTAATCTGTTTTACAAGTCCTTTAACATTAGTTGGCTAAAATGTTAAAAGTTAAAATATATACATACATAGGTTGAATAACTATCTTCAGAAGTTAAACAAACAGATTACCTTTGGAAATTATATTAAATTTTTGTAATAAATTAGTTTATGACAACAATTATGACAATTAATAGCGTAAATAAAATTGGAATTTTAAAAATGAAGTCTAATATTCTGTTCAAAAATATTTAAATCTAAGAGCTTGATGTCCAATAGAAGTTTTCTGCTTTTTAGGATCCCCCTGAACTAAGCTCCTGCCCTTGGCCTAACTGTACTTGGACAGCTAGTCATCTCGCTCTCGCTCATTGCGTTAGCCTGCCCTGCTTTACAAGACGCCATTTCGCTGTTGGCCCTTTCTTTTCTCACCTGCTGGGCCCGTCGTCAGCTGCGCAAAGATTTTTAAGGATCGTGCAATTTCGTCCTTTTGCTGGTGATTTGCACTGGCCGCCGCTGCCGAGGCCGCCACCGCCAACTGATGCTGCGCCAGGGCAAGTTGTTGTTGCTGCTGTTGGAGCAGCAAGTGGTAGTGATACTGCCGTTGGAGCAGCAGCGTATTGGCAGCGGCAGCGCTATCCGCCAAAAGGGGAAAGTGCGTCGTCTGGACGGCAGTCGACGGGTCGGGCGTCACCGGCGTCAGGGGGGTGCTGGGCGGACTGAGAGTGGCCGATGAGTTGGCGCCACTGGTGTCTAGGTACATGTCCTGCATGCCCAGCATGTTTAGTCCTCCCCTTGCGTGAAAAGCCGCAAAGTTGTCCTGCGAAATAGTGATTGTCCCCGTACAATCGAACGGAAGTTTTCCCAAAATGGCCGAAACACTTACTGCTGCGCCACTGGCTTCCAAGTTGCTACGGAACATGGCGAAAGTCCGGATTGAAAGTTACCGTTGTCGCGCACACTACTTTCCACAGCTTTTCACCCGAAAACCAAGCGAAGTTTATTTAAGTGAAGTATTCGTGTTACTTCTTTATCTAAAAAATGTACATGTAACAAAGCTCAATTTTGGGTCTTTAACCGTGGCGTAGTCAAAAAAAATATTTAAGTGTATGTCCCGGAGACAACTGGCTACAGCTACTAAGCGCACAGAACAATCTCAGCGAAATTCTTGGAATTTTGTGGTAAAGCTGCGCGCGTCGACTAACGGTTCTTGCATAGGGGTGGCACTACCATGGTTCCTGAAAATATCGATACCATGTCTTAATTTAATTATTATAAAATTGATATATATAATAATTATTTTTAGTAGGTTTTAAGTATTTCACCGTTAAATATAAGTACTATCTAAATAACTTAATTTTAAGACTAAGTAATGGATTCCAATATAAAAATACTTGTAAATATGTATTAGTTCTCAAATAAGTGGCTAGTTAATACGTGGTTAATAAGTGTCAGGGGTCAGAACACCGCGCGATGGAATCTAATACGAAAACACAGCAACTAAGCTTGACTTATCAATGAAAAATACGTAAAATATCCCCTAAAACAAGTCACCCACACGCGCCACACTTCGGCACAACAACAATCACTGCACACAATTCAAATATAGCGCGCATCGCATGGTATCGGCCCGGGACTATCGGACTACCGACGAATCGAACTATCGCACACGCGAACTTAAAACAGACGTTTTCCAACACCGGCGCGCGCTGAGCTAAGAGAACAGCTGACTGATACGTGCGTGGTTCGCGGCAGGAATTACATAAAGTTTTGAGCCTCTGACGACATACTCCCTAACATTCGCCACCGGTCGAACCCCCTGCGAAAGATCACCTTTTTCCCCACCATGGTAGGTTCTCTCAAACCCCGGGTTTTCCTGCTGTCCCAAACGGACCCCCCTTACATGTGCAAATTTCGAGGTTAAAACGGGCAAGATTTCAATGATTTTTCTCCTTGCAGTACAGAATAGCTGCCCTTGCGCGGGATCGGGCCTGCCTCTTCACGTGCCAGCAGGCGTCGCAGAATCTGCAGCAGCAGCAGGTGAGCCTTGGGCTGGTGAAACCCCAAGGAGCACCTGGACTAAGTCATGACTTTACTCCGCAGCCGCGGTTTTACAGCGCGCCAGGTCGCAGGGCCGGCTTCTTCTCGCAGTTCTTTGACAACATGAAATCGGAGATGGACAAGAACAAGGAAATCAAGGACAACATCCGAAAGTTCCGCGAGGAGGCCCAGAAGCTGGAGGAGTCGGACGCGCTGAAGTCGGCGCGGCAGAAGTTCAACATTGTCGAATCCGAGGCGCAGAAGTCGTCCAGTAAGCTGAAAGAGCAGCTGGGCGCCATCAAGGAGCGCGTGGGTGATGTCCTGGACGATGCCAGCAAGTCGGACCTGGCCAAGAAGGTCACCGAGGAGCTTTCGAAGAAAGCCAGGGGAGTCAGTGACACGATCACGGACACCAGCGGCAAGCTGGGTCAGTCCGGTGCCTTCCAGGCCATCTCCAACACGACGACCATCATCAAGAAGGAGATGGACAATGCGAGCATAGACAATCGGGTCTATCGAGCGCCCGCCCAGCTACGGAAGCGCGTCCAGCTGGATCTAAGCGACAGCGATCGCGTTGTGGAGCCTAACACGGAGGCAACTGGTTAGCTTGAATATGTTCCAATAAGACACAGTTTATTAAACCAATTTCATTCCATTTCTCAGGCATGGAGCTGCACAAGGATTCGAAGTTTTACGAGTCGTGGGAGAATTTCAAGAACAACAACACCTACGTGAACAAGGTGCTTGACTGGAAGGTTAAGTACGACGAGTCTGAAAACCCCGTGATCCGTGCCTCCCGCCTGCTTACCGATAAAGTGTCCGATGTGATGGGCGGCCTCTTCTCAAAGACAGAGCTATCCGAAACGATGACGGAGCTGGTAAAAATCGATCCGAGCTTCGATCAGAAGGATTTTCTGCACGATTGCGAAACGGACATCATTCCAAACATTCTGGAGTCGATTGTCAGGGGCGATTTGGAGATACTGAAGGACTGGTGCTTCGAGAGCACGTTCAACATTATCGCCACGCCCATCAAGGAGGCAAAGAAGGCCGGCTTGTACCTGGACTCGAAGATCCTCGACATTGAGAACATCGAGCTGGCCATGGGCAAGGTGATGGAGCAGGGCCCCGTGCTGATAATCACGTTCCAGGCGCAGCAGATCATGTGCGTTCGGGACCAGAAGGCACAGGTCGTAGAGGGCGATCCGGAGAAGGTGATGCGGGTACACTATGTCTGGGTGCTGTGCCGCGACCGCAACGAACTCAACCCCAAGGCTGCCTGGCGGCTGATGGAGTTGTCCGCCAATAGCCAGGAGCAATTTGTTTAGCGCGCTGCTACGCCTTTCTTTTTTACCGAGCCGTTTAAGTTTCCCTCATTCTCTCACCCACAAAACGAACGAAAAGATCACTGGACACTGAGCATTGACGACGAATTGACCACGAACTCGACCCGCAGGACTCTATTAAGTGTGTACAAAGGTTTCGCTTTCGATTGCTTTGAAAGTTTTGTCCGCCACTAGTCGACTGCGTCCGTCCGGCAGGGGCTGCTGGTCGGTCCCGCGAAAGATTCCCCCTCGAATTGCGGGCGCAGCAAACTGCCGGTTCCGGCCCGGCTCATCCTCCAACGACGCCCCCGGTCGGCCGTTCCTCGCGGCCACGCCCCCCACCGGTCCACGTCCGACGAGGAAGGCGACAGCGAGCGGTGCGGGGAGTGGCCGTCGGGATCGTGGTTCCTCCGCTGGTGTCCCGGCCAAATCTAAAACGTTGAAGCTTAAAGTGCAAGCGTGCTATGTCGCTGGCATAGGCGTATAAGTAGTGACCATAAGACAAATTCTTGAGTATAGTTGAGTTTAGGTATTTTAAGGCCCCACCCCATCCCGACCCCATCATCCAGATCCCGACCCCGTCTCTTGTAAATATGGAATTCGCCCAGGGCAGCTTGGGCACGACAAATTGACTGTACACACAGAATCCAAAGAGTTGTACGTACACCCGAGCGCAACTCAGAATGTCTAGAAAAAAATAAATACTTCAATATTTTTAGAAATACCATTGAAGCAACTGGTGAATTCTTGAGATATAAGTGTTATGTTACCTTACCTTAATCACTAACATCCAAGTTTATGGTTGGAAACCATAAGCGCCAGGCTACTATGTGTAAAAAATAAAAACTCCAATACTTTTACATACTCCATTTAATTAATTGGGGATACCTACCTAATACTTTAAAGATATATTTCTGAAAATTGAATATCCCCACAAATTCTTAATTTTCTTCAAAGTTTTAAAAACAATTACGTATTTTTAATGGCTTTAATGTGATGGTCTTAGCAATTCTACTTTTTTATTTGCATGGAAGTTCGTGTGTTTTTAAATAATTAGTGCTTAACAAGTTAATAACATTCTAAGAATACAATTGTTGTTTTGTGGGAATGGGCTCAATATATGGTTTGAAAAATAAGAAATTCTTGTATTTAAATTATACGTTTTTAAATATATCAAATAGATATAATTGTATTATAGTATGTTATTTAAATTGTTGAAACAAAAACATTAGTTTTTCCAAGTTCTAATATGTTTTAAAATGGTTTGCTTTCATAATTACTAAAATGGTAGAAAACTATCAAACAGAAGAGATACCTGCTCTATTTTAGATTTATAAGCTTTAATATTTTCTACGGTTTTAATAATTTAAGACAAAGTGCTGACTACCCCTAACATCGTGTATCTCTGTTACGATAAAGACTACATATGTTGCTACTTCAGACCTTGATCGGTTAAACGAGCTTTGGCAGTTAGCCAGACTTCGTACTGCTCTCAGTTTTTCATTTCAATCCGATTGCTCGTCGCGAACGCACGCAAAACTCGTCAGCGCAACGGAACAAATAAAATAAAATAAACATTTTTAAGTGGACCCGCAGAACGAGTCATTCATTTACAATATTCTGCGATTGGGTGGCGCGTAACTTGTGCCCGTGTGATAAGAACTTAATTGATAAAGGAAGTGACGGTACCCGCATATCAAAAATCGCGAAATGGCTCTGCGAAAAAGTTTGGCCTTCGGCAGCGCGCTTCTTTTGGTTCTGCTGCTGGCAGATTGTAAGTACCACAACAGATATATCTACAATAACAACGGCCATAAAAGATAGATAGCCCCAGAGACCCCAAGCAAACAGACGCACAGCCCGATATTTCCACTTCTGCAGGGAAACTAGTTTCGAGCGCAGCTGGGTGAGATGGAGCGGCCACTTGGCTAGACAGTTAACAGTTTACGGTTCACCCTTTGCCTTAAGTGCCTGCCAAGATCCAAGATCCAAGACCAGGTCCGGTTCGGGTTTGGTTTCGCTTTTGTAAGCCAGGTTTACAGCGCATAAATATAGGGGTTTTATTGAAAGGGGACCGCCCGCCGTCTCATCGCAATGAATCGTCCATCAAGGTCCCGCCAGGTCGCAAAATTAAATTGCAAGACTTTAATTCCAGGGGACTCCAGCTGGCTCGCGGTGCAGATAAGATTTCGCCAGGGCTCTTGCGTTATATGGTACATGATTGATACGCAGTTAACTAAACAGTTGTGGGACTAACTAATAGCTTATGCCATTGAAGTCCTTTCAAGAAACGGAAACCCGAAAGATATAAAAGAGCATAATTTGTTTTCTTAATTGTTACTTCAAAAATAGTTGTTACACTCATAAATGTCATTTTTTTGAAACAATTTTAAATATTAAAGCTTGAAAGATGTAAAAACTTCATTTTTTAATGTACTTTTTTATAGTACCTACTCTTTAACTTAATTCTTATTTGCCCCCACGTTTTTCGAATTAGCTTAGAACATTCTTATATTTCTTTCCTAACTAGTGATAACTGGTTAAATTATTTTATAACCAAAAGACACCCGTCTTGCCTTTTAGCTTATGAGGTGTCAGAACTTTATAAGTTATATGATTTGCCCTAAAGATGTGAGAACCAGGTATTGTCTGATAAGAAAGTCTGGACACTTTGACACTTGTCAAAAGTGGATCAAGTTTTCTTTGGGACACGGCTTTGGCCATCGTCACGTACTGAAATCAAAACTGGGTGACTTACGAATGTCAAATGCAATAAATTGCAAGACGTCATTGCTATCATGTGTTTTTTTGGAATTTATTTTGGCTCATTTGGAATTTTTGGGAAGCTTTCCAGCTAGCGAGCGTTTCGTGAGCTGTTTATGCGAATTGTATAGTGATCGGCATTGGCAAACGTTTGCGGCACTAGGAATGTATGTTTATTGTTCGGTTTGTGCTATATAGTATATATGGACAGGTTTGCAAAATTCCATAAGAATCAAAACAAATCTTATGGTGGTTGTGTACAGATGCAGTTAACGAAATAGAAATGGTATTTTGAGAATTGGTTTCAAAACTTACAAAAAATATTTTTTATTTTTTGAAACAAATTATAAATTGACCGGTGATTTATATTTTAAATTCAGGTAGTGTATACTTTTATAGAAAAGTTAAAACATTTAAATAGAAAATTATTCTTAAAAAATGTATTTTAACTTAAAAAGTTATCTAATAGTAAAAATATTTTTTGGGCAACAAACAATACTATTATGTTAAACGCTTCTGTGCTAATTAATGCCGATTTTAAAGCTCGAACACGCTTTCATTTTGTTTGCCAAAAAGCGTAGCCCTAAATTCGGAGTAAACTGATAAAGCCGTGGTAGCAAAACAATCCGCATTGTCTGGGTCTGGTTGGTTCTGAATAAAATCAGAGCTGGCAGATAAGCAAACATATCTGGCCATGTGTTTTAATGGCCCGAAATGTGGCTGAAAGGTGCTAGTTGCGAAATCTCGGCGCAAATATTTGCGCTTCCCTGTAAGTAGGTAGATCTGCTCAGGTAGCCCGATAAGCTGTAACCAAATACCGGCTAATTCAACCGAATGCATTATCTCATTTCTGCTTAATTGCTTTCTCTTTTAGCCCATGCCAAGCCCTCGCAGGATTTAAGCACATCGCAAACGGAGCTAAGTGATCTGAGGGGTGGAGGACCGTCCAAAAATAAGACAGCTGTCGTGGAGGTGAGTTGGCCAAAAACTGGGGGTAACTGGTAACTGGGCCAGGCTAAGAGCCGGGAGACAGAACGGGACAAAGCCGAATCCACTCCGACTCGACTGACGCACTGGGTACGTAACGAACGACCCCAGTGCCAGTCGGTGAAATACGAGCCAATGCATTTTCGTTTTATTTTTACCCAGAACCGGAAATTTACGCTTTAAAAATGTTTTTTTATTTTCACTTTGATTAAATGCAAAACCAGCACAAGACACGCGCGGCGTTTGCCTTTTAAGGCTCCCAAGAAATGCTTATAAAGACAAAAAGAAAAAGCACACGCAATGAAACTTTGCATAAAATTAAAGAAACGGCGGCTATCACACGCCAATGAGGCTTTTCATCGACTTAGTCACGAAATTCCATCGACGGGGGCCTTATAATTGAGAGAGACAATACCCATACTCCAACTTCCCCCCGTTTCAAAGCGTTTAGTTTGGTGAGTCATGGGGGTAATCCGATTCTAGGTAATTCCTCGACTGCCGTGACGTTTGAATGCCAGATATCGAGTCCCCGCCGCTTCCCCACCGGGGTAACCCCCGACTGTCCCCGATCAGATTACGATTTTCGAGATCTCCCAACTCGATCTCGTGCTTGTCCCCTTTTTATATGGCTTGCTTTTAGTCGTTAGTTGTGAACAAATCGGACAATTACACGATATAAAGTAGCTTACGGCAAATGGGATTGAGACAGAGTCAGAAACGAGTCACGAGTTGTAAAATATTGTTACAGCCAATTACAAATTTAACATCCCAACCCCTGCGGTCATCAGGGCCAACAATCTACAGAAGGTTTCGAGTGAGAGTGATCTCTGGAAGTCACTATTTTGTAAACAACTTAGTTGCGGCAGTAATTAACATACTTAATGGAAAAAGATGGGTAACAGATTATGCAAGATAGGATTTAAATGACCTTACTGATAACATAGAATTCATACCCCGACAATTTGCTTAATTTAATCAGCTGAAAACAAAGCTAACTTTGTATGAGTAAAAACTTCACAGGAGTTTGGCAATCCGAAAGCCACTGTTATCACTTCGACTTTGGTAATTGATACGTCGGTAAGACGAGTCGGCTTTTAACTGATGATTAATATGTGGAGAAGTTTGAATCAGCAAGAGTTCCGATTTCCTTAGGGTAATATTTTAAATTGTTAGTATCGTTTCCAAGCCAACTATTTAATTGACTTGTAAACTTAAAATGAAGTCAGACTTTAAATTTATTTTTGGTATTGTTTGAACTGAATTTCTCTTGTGTAGGCAGTTGTACACTTAATGCACTTATGCATGCATTGGCAGAAAATGTATTCATTTTGAACACTCTTTTTGTATAAATAGAGATGACCTCAAAAAGTTATGAACCACTTAATAAAAAACACAAACACAATGTAGAAAGACTGCTTTTGCGCCACCCACTTTCAAATGCTAGTTCCCAAATTCGGCATAGAACTCGCATAGAATCACGTGCCTGGGGAAATCAATTACTCAACCGACAAGCGAAAGCCACATCGATGACACGAGCCTCTTTTTGTTTGGTGATGGTGATACATTGGAAACAATGGGGAGTCAATTAACTTGATTTAAGCATTAATATCTTCAGTTCAAGACAAATTATTTAATTATAAACAGGAAAAATTGTGCACACAAATCCATTTTATTTGCAAATAAATAAAATCTTTTAAATAAGGCTAGAAATTTTGATTTTTTTTATATAATTTCTGCTTTCCAGGACACTCCTTCAAGTTCCGACTCATATGCGGAATCGGAGGAGCAGTCAAGACGATCGTATCCCCACCGCGATGAGGACCAACTGAACTCGGCTACCAACTTGGTGCTGGCCCAGAACTACAAGTACGATGTGGAGATCCTCGAATCAGGAGACGCAGATCAAGATGATAGCGTGATGGATGACTCTGATGATTTGGAGGAGCGTTTCAAGGGACGTGGTGTTGTCTTCAGCACGGATACCGAAACATTTGCCTCCGAAAACATCGAGGTGACCCCGGTGGACGTGCAAGCGGATGCGGTCAGCCAGGGTCACGTGCTGCTCGGCGTCGTGGTGGTGGCATTGGCCTTGGTCTCCATCTGCCTGTACGCCGGCCTGGTCATATGGCGCTCGCACCTGGAGTAAGTGCCTGGCTAATTGCTCTAATTTCCATAGTGCTAATTCTCCACTCTTTTCTTCACCAGGCAGCGGTACGGAATGCGCGAGCGACTGGTGAACCGGGATCTGGAGGAGGAAGCGGGTGGCGACGATATCGATTATCACGTCTATGCCCCGACCACCACGCCAGCAACACCCAGGGCGTAGTCCGTTGAAAATCTGGTCCGATTTGATCCGATCCGGTGCGCGACAATTGGACCTGGTTTTGGTTTAAAGTGCGCACTCACCACACAATTCAGACGACAATCCCAGCGACAACGAGGATGGAGAGCGCGCTCAATCGTCTAATGAATGCCATAAATTTCCACGACAGCTGAAAAGCATTCCGCTTCCCAATTACACTCTAATGGCGATGCTAAAGGTCAAATCCGACTTCTAGCCGCGCAGTTGACAAGCGCCAATTAGTTATTAAGTTTCTGTGATATTGTTCTAGAGATTCTTTTGTACGTCCTTGCACTAACAATATGCATAGATCCCACGTTTTTAATCGATAATATACAAGTATTTGTAAATGTAAACGAACCTTTAAATCCGTTTTTATTTTTCTTAATTGATTATTTTATTTGAGGATAAAACGTTGAAAATTTCTTACTGCCTGTTCAAAATTACATTTACTTATATGTTTTATTTTAATAGCCCTTAAGGGATTTTATGCCTCTATAGTATAAAGTGACAAATAACCTTAGATTTATCACCCAAGAAAAAGCCGCAGACTTGAACATATTTAAAGTGATTCAGGTTCTTTTATTCATAAATTTTAATTTTAAATATGTTTCGACGGCTCTAGTTATTAGTCAAATAATTTATAATTTATATTTCAATTCTCCTAAAATTTGAATTTAAATAAGGCGCGCTTTTCTGCACTTTACAGCACTACTAATATATATGAAGCGCAGCCAACTTTGCCTTTTCTAGTTCATTAGTACAAATAAGATGTATTCTAGTTCATTAAAGCTAACATTTACCCAAATAACATGCAAGCTGACAGAGAACATGAAATTAATGATTTTCTTATGCAACTTAAAGCTAAATTGCATGATTAGGATGTGTTTGTGAACCAATATAAGCTTACTATAATCTGGACAAGCAACAAGTTTGCTGCAACCGCCGGAACCAGTGCGCGTGAGCCCCCACTCGCGAGTTGCCCAACACTGCCATCAGCTGTTCTTTGGCCATCGCGTTTTTTGGCCTGCACTTTGAACCTTGCGCCTCGTTTCGTGCGAATAAAGATACGAATTTGAGTGCGCCTGTCCGCATACCAGTTCGTCCTTCTCCGCCGTCCAATAGTCCATCGCATTTTCGGTTTAGAATCCCGCGAAACTCGCTGCCGTGCACATCGCATCGCATTTTCACAGCTGCGCCAGCATTTTCGTTCGCTCTCCCGTTCAGAGCGCTCCATTCCGCTCAATCCGCTCTTTCCGCGCGCTCCTCTCTACGATTCCATTGATAAGCAGCGCCCCCGCTCCTGCCCCCGCCGCCCCTTTCAGCCTCCCTTTTCCAAAGTGCAAAGCAAATCAATCAATTAAAATAGTACGCCAAAATAGTGCAGTGCGTGTGTTAATTAATTTATTTTGCTTCCGCAACGTCTGTGTTTATTAATTAGCAGTGCATAGTTTCCGGCGGAAAAACACTTTTCCGTTATTTTCGAGCTTCCGTTTGGCGGCCAATTAGCAGGAATAAAACAAACCAGGTGAAAAGGGATAAGCCAACATGACGCACTGGGAGGACTTCTACAACACGCATCTGCCGCCTGCGGATTTTGAGGACAATCGCTCGCTGCTGAAGGAGTTCTGCGAGCGACACAACAAACTCCAGAACCGCATCGTCCTAGTCACGGTGAGCAGGGGGTCCGCATCACGGATTAGGATTTGGGTCCGACCACCTTACTAAAGACGGTACTCCGTTAATTAACAGTCCGGCGGCCTGGCGTTAAGCTGACCCCAAAATTGGTGAAAGCTTTAATGGCAAAACGGGCGCCTGGGGCTTTGAAAACAAAGCATATAGTGTGTGTGCATAAATTTAAGTTAACGAGAATGGAAGTCTTTAAGGTTAAACACAGGCAGCGGGTGTAAGATATTTCTATACAATTCTATTCTATTTTTATACAATTCTTATCAAGAAAAACAATGAATGTTTAGTGGCTCGTTTAGAAATGCCATGATTAAATAAGTATGTAAATTTATGAAACTTGGTAAAATTCGCATACATTTTTAGAGTTTTTAAATGGGACTTTAAAGGCATTTCACTTTTTCTTTAATCTGTTATAAACATTAAACATTTAAACTTTGGGTAAAATTAAAAATTAATTGAATAAATT
This sequence comes from Drosophila fuyamai, assembly GCA_018153365.1. NCBI lineage: Eukaryota > Metazoa > Arthropoda > Insecta > Diptera > Drosophilidae > Drosophila > Drosophila fuyamai. The sequence continues at coordinate 3,009,341 of JAECXW010000116.1, read as the reverse complement.
AATTTTTGCATTAACTAGCTTTCATTAATGTAATACATAGAACAAAATAAAACAGTTATTTGGGCTTATTTTATTTTCGGGGTCAGCCTATTTCTTGGTTGGTTTATGTAAATAGTAACCAGCAAGGCATTGTTACTTGTCTTCCCAAGATTTATAGCCGATAAACTACCTTAGATGAAATATTGGTGCAGAGGTATACGTATTAATATCTCACTTGAATGAGTCCAATAGTATTGGTTTTAAATAACTTTATTACAAAAGCACTTTTGTGATTTATTTTAAATATCAAATAGTTAACAAAGTACTAAAGCATATTAAAAATAGTTTTAAAGAAAATAACTTAGCAAAATGACATATGACATATTTGTTGGCCGAAAATTAGTAAATTAATAACTTTTTATACTACTTAGAGGCATGAAATATCCCACTCCTTTTAAGGTTAATTTCTTGTCTTTACGCTATGGTATTTTCAAAATGATTTTATAACTTACGGTACTAGATAGAAGTAAGGAAAAACCAAACCCATAACCACTCGAAATATGATTTTAATCTCTAATAGACAAATGATTTTTTCGATTTCAGTCCGGCGGCACCACAGTTCCTCTGGAGCACAATACGGTGCGGTTTGTGGACAACTTCAGCGCTGGCACGCGGGGCTCCGCTTCAGCGGAATACTTTCTAGATCACGACTACGCCGTGATCTTCATGCACCGTCACAAGTCGCTAGAGCCTTTTACGCGACACTTCACCGGCCAGCAGTTCTTCGACATGCTGGACATCGCGGACAACAGCCAGAGCTCGACGATAGCCATCAAGCCTGACTCGGTGGACGTGTTTGCACCGGTGTTGGCCAAGTACAAGATCGCCCGCGAGACGCAGATGATTCTGTACGTCAACTTCACCAGCGTGGTGGACTACATGTGGCTGCTGCGGGCCGCCTGCGAGTGCCTGGCCGCCTTCGAGGAGCGTGCCGTGCTCTACCTAGCGGCGGCCGTATCCGATTTCTACATACCCGAGGACATGATGGTAAGATGAGATTCCGTCCGGATGAGGGAAGTGGGCGGCCATGTGGGAAATCTAGTAATTGATTGCGCTCGTCACTTGGCGAGTGCGGAATGAGTGAGTGGAAATAGGTTTTTATCGATTTCCAAAGCTGCACTGCGGAAAAGATGAAATGCTAGAAATAAAAGTTACTTTAAATGCTTCAAAATCATAAGGCCAAATGACATGAAATGCCATTAATTGGTTATTAAAAATCAAATGTAAGACATTTTTAAAATAACGAAAGAGTTAATTGAACTCTCAGGCTCGCTACTACTGCAATCTTAGGCACTTTTTATTGTCATTTTCTCTTAGTGTGTCTCTAGTTGCGCTGCCCTTGTGCCTGGTGCTCCTTCCGATTCCCAGTCGCTGTGGAAGTCCCCGGTCTGCCTGTGACACATTTCCTCTTCACATTATTGACGTTCGACTGGTCTAAGTCAACTATGGCTGCTAGTGCGCTTCCTGTTCCTCCAGCTCTTCTAGCTCTCTCTGCTGGCCACCGGGAGCCTTATCACAGGCTGTCAGTGTCACTCACGCTGGCCCTGTGGCCTTGTCCGCCAGCAGCCTTAACATTGTCGTCGTATAATTTGATTTACATAATTTTGCTTGTTAGCGTGTTTCTGCTCTACGCTTCACTTGATTCACGCCACTCCCTCTAGTTGTTCTAGTCTCCTTTCACCTTTCGCTTTCGACCAGCTTTATATTGACTGGGTGGGTGGGCGTGTTTACTTGTCAGGACCCGATCCCCACATCAGTCTGTCAGCTGACTTGTTGGCGCAGCAGCAAAAGGCTTTCAAGTGCATCAAATGTCCATTGGTGGGGCGTGAATGGCTCCGCCCGTCATCCCTCTTTATTTACCTGCCCGTTTGCATTTACATATGTACCATCGCACGTGCACTTTATAGGAATATACAGTAGGGGTCACGGTTATAGCACTGTGATTCCTCTGGGAACCGCCCTGTTATTAACTCATCTTTTAAACATTTTGCTTAAAAGTGGAACTGCAGATGAAAAATATTAAAAAAAATTTAATGTTTGCGAATGTAAAATCTTAGAAAGTCAAGGTAATTTCCTTTGGGGACAGCATTCTTTTTAATTTAATTTCTTAAAGAATTGTTTGAAAGCTTTTAAGCGCAAAAATTATTTTAAGTTAAAGGAAGACTTTTAAATCTGTATTAACTCAATGTTCTTCACTGGTTTTGATTTACTTTTTACATTTACGTTATATACCTCTTTTAAGCATAAGAAAAAAATGAAAGTATTTTGCTTAATCGGTAAATTTATATACTATATATTAAATACATATATATATTATATTAAATAACAATAATTTAGAGAAGAATAGAACGTCTTAGTGAAATCGGCTTTAGATTGAAAAGTCTACATTGTATATTCGCTCTGCTGTTTTGACCCTATCTGTAAATCACTTGGTAGATGCTATGGGTGGTAAGCACGGAAGTTTTGCTCCTGCCACCGCCAACCACCTGAGCCTGATTCTGATTCCGATGCCGAGCATCGTCGTGGCATTTCCTACGCCTTGTTTCCGTTCAGCTCGTGCATTTCCCGTTCGCTTTCCCGCTTAAGACATTCGCCCACTTTGTCTGTGTATGCAAACGTCTCCCTAAACGTGTGTGTTAGCCACAAATCGTCCGTTCACTTGATTAAATTGTTAGATACTCTCACGGCTCGTTGCCTAGGCAAAATGTAGAATATGCCGAAAATGGCGAAAATGGCCTGTTGATGTTTATGCACGTGTCTAGGCAAATTTATGCGCATATTTGGCATCATCTTTGAGTGCTGCTCGGAGTCTCTCCCGGGGGCAACCCGATTTGCCTGCAATCGATTTGAATTTGCATAATAACCTCTTGGCAATGTATAAATAGAAGCAGTCAAGCTCGATGCATTGAAAATAAACCTCGTTCAAGTGGTTTTTCGAGTGTTTGAAGGTCTTTGCCTGCTCAAAAGTAGGCAACTAAAATCTATTTTCCTCCATTAGCTATTACCAGAGTTTCTTGGAAAATTGAAAACTCATTCCTAAAGATCTGGCCGCCATCTCGTTAGCCTTAAAGCCAAGGTCAGGTCCCATAATGAATTTCAACAACCACAACCCAGACACGTTTGCCGAACCACTTGGCAAAGTTTGTCGCTGCTTACATCCATATAAATGGGTGTATTTGGTACACTGTAAGATGATACTAAAAATTCAATTTCACAATCGCATCATCACGACGCACACGCCTTCAGAAACCAAGGCCTAAAAGTCTTTTACAAATTTATGCGCAGGCCGAGGAGAAGGCAACTTCTTGCCATACAATTTGAATTATATCGGGGCTAGGAGGGATGTTGGGCATGAACCGAAAGTAAATTGTACTCGTAATAAGTAAAAACAAACAGAAAATTAAAAGAGTAAACTAAGTGAAGGCAAAACGAAAACGTGAGCAGGACAAAGGGCAACGTGCCGAAATCCGCAAATCAAATCAAAAGATTTTACAAGAGCACGCATCAACGCACAGCCATACTGCACTTGGATTCTAGGGAGAAAAGCGGGAAAGCAGGAAAAGCAAATTCAATGTCAACAGCTGCTAGCATTTTCCAGCGAGCAAGAGCCACAAACTTTTTCCCTCCCAAAAAAGCTTAAAGTTCCCCTCCTTCGACTTTCCTTTCGTATTTTGATGTCGACTTAATGCCTTGAGCTAAATTTTTCATTTCTCCTCGCCCAATGTCCCGGCTACTTAGTCGTATCCGTCCGACTGTCCGCCTGTCCGTTTGTCTGTCCGTCTATCCTTCTGTCCGACCGCATTGTCCGGCTGTGCCCGCTTTTGTGCGCCAGATAAATGAGACTGGTCAGCAGCTTAGAACAGCTTACGGCGTTGCTCAGTTAATGAGAACGGACAGGGGCACTCAACAAGTTGCTTGTAGCCCACACGGCGTATGAGCAATATTTTGATCAAAGCTTTAAAAAGAGCCTTGCCCAGGATGTGCAGCCAGGCGTTGACGTTAGCTCATTACGGCTGAGTTATGCTTTCAATTAGTTGTAATTCATATGCCACGTGGCGGCAAAAGAGTACAGAAAAAAGGGAAAGCTGAAAGGCAGCCCTGGCCTTTCATTTTGCCGTCTGTCTGTTTATTTTGCAAGGACACTTTGCTTTCCGAGTGTGCGTGCGAGTGTCTGTGCTGCATTGTGTGTGCGTCCTCTCCATTTAAGAGGATGTTGCCGCGGTGGCTTTTGTGGGCAACGAACCAGCCAACCGACGAACCAAACCCATCACATCGCGTATACGCATCGTGGTCCCATCATTCCATTAAAACACTAACCGCTGTCAACGGATTTTGCAGCCCACCCACAAAATGCAATCGGGAGATGGAGCGCCGACGATTTCGTTGCAGCTGGTGCCAAAAATGCTGGCCCCCCTCGCCAGCCTGTGGGTGCCGCACGCCTTTGTGGTGTCCTTTAAGCTGGAAACGGACGAGAGCCTATTGATTGTGAAGGCACGTGACAGCCTCAACAAATACAAGCACAAGGTGAGTTAAAACTGGTCGGTGGGACCCAGAGGCCCTCTAATCCGGATTCTAATTTCTTCCGCGTCATCCTCCAGCTGGTCATTGCCAATGTGCTGCAGACACGCAAGCATCGCGTGGTGTTCGTCACGCCCTCAGATTCCTACGAGCTGCACTTGAGCCGCGAACAGACGCTGCAGGGACTCGAGATCGAGGAGTCCATCGTGGCTGATGTGGTAAGTGAATGAGTTTCCATGAAAATCAGGAGTGCAAGTTGCTTTCTATCGAAACTAAAGAATACTTAAACAAAATTACAAATATTTGCTGTTTAAACCCCGCAAATAACATGAAAGTAAGATAAATTAATTATACCGTTGCAGAGGGTATTATAATTTCAGTCAGAAGTTTGCATCGCAGTAAAAGAGACATTTCCGGCCCTATAAAGTATATATATTCTTGATCAGCATCACCAGGAGAGTCGTCCCTCCGGCCGTTTCTACGTAAACTAGTTCCTCAGTTTAAAAGATATCTTCTTGAAACTTTCCCAAAAGATATCCTTCTATTGCAGTTAGTATATAAGTCGGAACGATCCGGGCGACTATATCAAAACTATAACTTTGATGGAATTGGTAATATTTAAATATTAAAATAGGACAACAGTTATATGAATAACTGCAATAGAAACGATGGCAAAATAGGCATAGAAATAGAAATATAATAACTGCAAGGGTATATAAACTTCGGTTTGCCGAAGTTTGTCTCCTTTCTTGTTTTTTTTTATTATTAATTTCTGTGCACTTGTTTTTTTAATTGAGGCTTTCCAAAAAACTTGTTTTTGGTATTTTTTTATTTCAGTGCAAAGTTATTGTTTTGATAGAAACAGTTTTTGTGTAATTATAATTTAACTTTACATACGTAAAATTGTTAGTCTAGGGTAGAGTTATATTTTATTTGGGACTAGTTATAAGTTTAGACACACAAAGTGTTCATCTCAAAATATAATAAATAGAAAATAAAAAATAACTCTAAGCTTGATTAGCTTAAATTCTTAAAACTAAACGTGTGCCCTTAATAAGTTTTTTAATGTGGTTTGTTAAACTTAAAATGTTACGCGGCAACAGAATACTATTCATTCAACACGTTACATAGTCAATAAAATTTAAATGGTCTATTTAACAGCACAGTGAATGCTGCGAAAAAAACCAATTAAACCTTTTTTCACTTCTCGAAAAAGTTTCAAATATATATTTAAATTCCATTTTTATCTGATTTATCCAGGTACTAAAGCACGGCGAGTTTATCAGCAACGCGCAACAGCGCCAATGACCGTTATCAATGCGTCGCCGGCCACAGACGCAGCAACATCTGCAGCATCAACACCACCACCAACTGGCCACAGGCGACGAGGATGACGATGGTGGCGATCTGGATCGGGATCCGTATTGCGTGACCACCTCGCATTATTGCCGCGTCCTGAACCCGGGCACGCCAAGCTTTGCCCGAAAATATTGAGCAGGTTATAGCCCATAGTGAATAGTGGAGGTGCATGGCAGACATTTGCATATTCCTTACCGTTTGAGTTCCCGCAACAATTTGTTGTATCTATTTATGGTCGCGCCTCATAATTCAGGTGGCTTACTTTCATTGCCACCATTAGTCCTTTTTCTTTTTGTTGTTTTCATATTAGTTAATGTATTTCGTTTATTGTTGTCATGAGAAATGATGTCACTTGTATGTATTCGCCATCCCCCAGGTTCCTTTTCTTGTCTTCTATTGTTTGCTGGCACGTTTATGTCATCGAGTATACGCAGCGTGTTGCGCAGACATCAATAAGCGATTTTGATTTATGTTTGTGGCGGGGCTTATGTTGCTTATATATTTAATGAAGCATCGATCGCACGCTGTCGAAATTAAATCCCCAAACAAACGTGTTTAAAATCCGAAAATCGAAATAACGAAAAACCTGCATGCAATCGCAATTTGCCGGACGAAGCGTCCCTGGACAACTGTTGTTGTCAGTGGCAGGCGACGCGACAATTGATTTGCTGTTTTGCATATATATATATATATGTATGTATATGCACGTATACGTTGGGTGGAAAAAAAGGAAAAGGTTTGCCTCTCTAATGTCCTTGTCGGTTCAAATTTATCGCGGCTCAAGCCTTGGCGCCTGTCTATCCGAAGCAGGTCAAGTGCCACCGAGCAAAGGTCAGCTTAAAGCACCTCAAATTGAGTTTCAAAGCAGTGTAACGAAACCTAATTAACATCCCACTCACACACTCTGAGTTATTTCTTGGGCAGGCTGAGATAGGTTGGGGTTCCGTATCCGAATCCTCAGGGTCCTTTTCGGATTGCCGCCTTTTTCCACATTTTTATTGCATGTTATGTCGCAGCCACGCCTCTCGGCCCTAAGCCGCCCGTTTAAACGGGGGCTGCAGTGAGGTGGTTTCTGTATCCTCCTTTCATGGAGTTGTAACCACTTCCGTCCCGCCCGCATTTGTGGTTTTATTTTGCAGCCCAGAACTATGCAGTGTTTTTGTGCCCTGCTGTTTTGTTTTCGTTTGTTTGTGAACCGGGAAAAAAATTCACATATTTTTCTGACGACGGCTTCTGTGTTTGGGGAAGTTGGATGGGGCCCTTTTGTTTGTGCCTGCATCAAATTAAATTTTATTGCGCTCGCACGCACCGTAAACACTGGCCTGGGAACAGATACGAACACGGGAAACAATCACACATGTGGCTTAGGATATAAGCCTGGCTCCGTTTTTATTCCGTTTTCGTTTTCACTTTCTTGTTTCTCGGTTTTTATGGCCTCACCAACGTGCACCCACATATCAGGACTCCCACATGTGTACTTCTTTCGCCTGCCACTGCGTATCGATTGTGCATTAAAGTATAAACATAAAAATTCAGTTTGCCAACATGAGTTGCGTACAATAAAATATGTATAACTAGCCAAGTGTGCGAGTAAGATGGGAATGTTTGGGACGCGAGGAGCGAATAGTATTTGCCTTAATTGGCATACAGTGTTTTTTTTTCTTAAAGCTTACTAAGAGGATACTAAAGCATGCCAACCATTAATTAACAACTCAAATATCCGATATGTTTCCAACTCATAAATGTGAATCCAACGAAGTCCTCTTCATATCCATAATTTAGGACTGAATTGTTATTGATTTTAAAAACAGACTTCCAAATCAATTTCCTAGTTGAATTCTAGATTCAATTCATTAATCTCAAACTAAATGCATATGTAAAAGAAATTCAATACAAAACGAAATCAAAAAGTCAACTTCTTTTCAAGTCATATATATAAAAACTATTCGTAACTATTATATATCCAAGAGCGGAATAAAACCAAGTGAACCAATTTGTTAAAGTTTCAATATCCAATTTGGACCAACCCATACGAAGAAAATGAACAACAAAACAAGCTATGATAAAAGAAGTACATATACATATATATCTCGATGTATACCTTAAAAATAAAAGAGAAACCAAGGAATTTCCATTGAATATTTACTCTTTACAAGCATTTTGCCCTTTAAGCTAGATAACTATTTTATTGTTGAAATTGGTAAAACAAAAACACCCAAATTCAATTGTACGCAATGCAGTTATGGTCACTGCACCTGCCCTTTTTCTTACCGGAATCCATGAGCTGTTTAACTGTAAAACTGTTGTAAAATGTTTACCACGAATGTACCATATACCGTATTGAGTGTACTAATGTCTAGTATCCGTATACTTATACATCTACAAAGATACAAAAAAATATATATATGAGTGTGTATTTAACTGGAAATGAAATAGCTTTAAATGTATAGACAAACCATTGTGTTTTATTTATTGATGGAATTGGCTAGATGTTCCGTTAAAACCCTATTAATTAAATATAATATATACAACTTTAGTTAATTTTCGATTACATTTGTAGAATATGTTTTGGATTGTTCATTTTGCCTTTGGACCGCAATAAACTTTGGGGATTTAAAGCTATAATTTTTTCTTATAGATATTCGGAGACGATCATTAACTGTACAATAAACAATGTCCGAACAATTTTAACTAAAATACATGAAACGATAGATTAGTTTGGCAAATCAGTAAATTTAAACTTGAGCGGAATGTTTGGTAGGTTGATCAGGGCCGATCGGAATGCATTTTTGGTGGAATAATTAAACTCCACGTTGAAGTTTCGAAAGATTCGCGCGATGCCCAACTCCAGTTCCATTTCCACGATGCGTTTTCCAACGCACATGCGAGGCCCGAATCCGAAGGGCAGGAAGACAAATGGATTCGTGGACTTAAGATCACTGGCCGGGCACCTGGACCCTGAATCCTTGGGGCCTCGCAGCCAACGCTCCGGCAGGAACTCCGAAGCTTGTGGGAAGTACTCATCTTTAGTAAGGGCACTTAGAGGAACGATGCTCACATAAGTTCCAGCTGGCACTTGGTAGCCACTGAGAACAGCGTCCCTAGAAAGGACACGAGCATTTCCAATAATAAGTGGTCGAACGCGCATTGATTCTTTTATGCAGGCCCGCAGATAAGGCACATTTTTCATGGAGGCCTCGGTGAACTCGGAGTCCTTGTTGGGCAGCACCTTCATCACCTCCTCCCGCAATTTTTCCTGTTTCTCGGGATTCTTGGCCAGGCAAAGCATGAACGCTGCAAAGGTGCTTGAAGTCTGGGAGAAAAGTGGAATAAGACAGTGACTTCAGAGATCGCAGAGCAAAATACCAACCGTATCAACTCCTGCCATTAGCATGTCCATAGCCATAACGCTGGCCACTTTTCTGTCAACTTTCAGCAATTTCTCTAGGACACTTTGCTCGTTTTCCGGACGCACCACACCCGCCTTAGCTTCCTTATCCAATCGATCAATGGCCTCGTCAACGTAGGCCGAAGTGACTTCCTGGATACCATCCAGAGCTTTCAACAATCGCTTCAGTTTAGGTGTTTTAATATAGCGCCAGGGCGAGGGTTTCATTTCGAGGTCCGCTGATACTATAAAGAACTCGTCCAGGTAGTCGAAAAGCCTAAGTGCCTCTTTCTCCTTATTCAAATCCTTAAGCAAACCCAGCTGCTTATCCAGGGCCACCACGGATACAGATTCAAGGGTCCAGCGGTTGACGGTGTCTATGAAGTCACCGGGCACCTCTAGAGTATTAACGTCTCTTATTTCCTTAATACTGGCCATGGAATTTGATTTTAAAATTTATGCTATATTGTATTGGTTTAGAGCTTTTTACCGTTGCACAAACTCCTGATTGACCTGCGACATCTTCTTGTAGTAGAGTCTCACATTTTTCGGCTGCATTAGAACGGGATTAACGACGGAACGAAAGTCGCTCCAAGTTTTGCCCTGGGTGGGAATGATGCCCATGACGCCCTGGTAGAACTCCTTCATATGCTCCTCGCGATGATAGAGCAGTGTATGGTTGCCCGGCCGATGGGGCCACACTCCCTCGTTACGGAAGACCACCTCAAAGTCCGCGGGATTGTGGGTGCTCAAAAATGAAGGGTTACCCATTATGCCGGGCATAAAAAATATGTTACCGTAGTCCTGTCGCATGGCTTCAAACATCTCCATCAGTTCCATGTCCTTGTATTTGCCACCAGGCATGGACGTTTTCATCACCAAGGACATCATATTGACGCGGGGGATCTGATCGAATGCCTTGGCCTGCACCCATTCTTGATCGTCTCTAGCCTCAGCCGTTGCCGTACTAGTTTGCCAGCGCTGCAATATATGTATTCATTTTGATTGCTGATGATAAATAATGACACGGTAAAGAAAACTCCACTTAATAAACCGCCAAGCAGTTCCTAGATTAATTCTTGATACTTAGTACTTGTTACCTTTTGAATACTCAGCGTTAGAATCGCTTTTTGCGACTGAATTAATGAGAGACCACTGCGTACTTTCAGCATTTTCGCGATGTTAGGGACTAGTCTCGTTCACCGCCAAAACACAACTGAGAATTGTGTGCTAGTTTTATAATTCTAAAGCTATGAGAGCTTTAGCGCTTAATTGAACGAAACCAACACCCAAACAGAGAGATAGCGACCGCGACCCACAGCAAACTGGCGTCTAAACAGGTTCGAGAGAGCAAATTGAAGAGTTAATAAATATAAAGTATTAAATTAAAATGTATTTATAGAGTTTGCATATTTTTATACATATTTTATAGTGTAAAGGAAGCAAACATTCACGCACTTTAGGCAGTAACATGGTTTTAAAATGTTTTATCTGTCGTCGACAAACAACGAACCCCCAATAAACACAAATAGATTAGGTGGGTCCCCCGTTCCTATCAGTCAGTGTCAATGCCAACAAAATTTTATTCATCATGACTAGGAGATATTGACCTAAGTCTAAAAGGCTTTTGGTGCATTTTAATTTGATTAGAGTTTAACTAAGTAAGAAATATAAAACTATTTTATTGTTTAATAGATAATTAAGGTGTTTGTTAAAAAAAATGTTCTTTTTGTACTGACTTTTTAAAGAAGTATATTCACAGCTTTTAACTTATCACTTCACTTATCACTTGGTCAGATTAATAAAAACGAAAATTAATCCTCGTGGTAAAATCAAGTTTGGAAGAAGTTTGGCCTTCGGTGACCGGTAACCTAAACTCATTGTGCTCTTCTGTAAACTCAGCTTCCTTTAAACTAGACATATTTACGAACTACGCAAAGGAAAGGAACACTTCAGGGAAAAGATTTGTATGTAAATTGTTAATTTTTTGGGTTATTTTTTTTTTAATTTATAGCACTTACGTTCTAAGATTTTAATAATATTTTTAACTAAAAACAGACACAAAAAGCTTAACTTATTAATCACAAAACATTTATATACATGTAAATCAAATTAGTTGGGCAAATCAGTGAACTTAAACTTGAGTGGTATGTTGGGCAAATTGATAAGAGCAGAACGGAAAGCATTCTTCGTCGAATAGTTAAACTCAACATTGAAGTTTCGAAGGATCCTGGCGATGCCCAACTCCAGTTCCATTTCCACGATGCGTTTGCCAACGCACATGCGAGGACCAAATCCGAAGGGCATGAATACGAATGGATTCTTGGTCCTCAGATCGTTTGCAGGGCATTTACCAGCGGAATCGCTGGCATTTCGTAGCCAACGTTCTGGCAGGAATTCTGAAGCTTTTGGAAAGTATTCCTCGTTGTTGAGGGAACTTATGGGAATCATGGAAACAAAGGTACCAGCTGGTACCTTATAGCCGCTCACTACTGAATCCCTGGACAGACCGCGGGCATTTCCAACGGTCAGGGGGAACACACGCTGGGATTCCTTAATGCAGGCTCGCAGATAGGGGACATTCTTCATGGAGGCCTCGGTGAACTCGGAGTCCTTGTTGGGCAGCACTTTCATCACCTCCTCCCGCAACTTTTGCTGCTTTTTGGGGTTCTTGGCAAGGCATAGTAAAAGCCCTGTAAAGGTGCTTGAAGTCTGGACACAAACAAATTATATTAATACTATGGTTTCTATTGCTCTATTATTCTGACTTCTCACCGTATCAACTCCTGCCATCAGCATGTCCATGGCCATTACGGTGGCCACTTTCTTATCAACTTTAAGCAGTTTCTGGAGGACACTTTGTTCATTCTCCGGACGAACCACGCCCTCCCTAGCCTCCTTCTCCAAACGCTCGATCGCCTCGTCTACATACGCCAAAGTAATGTCTTGAAGACCATCCAGAGTTTTTAACATTTTCTTCAACTGTGGTGTTTTAAAATACCGCCAGAGAGATGGTTTCATCTCCAGATCGGCTGAGAGAATAAAGAAATCATCCAAGAACTTAAATAGCTTGGTTGCTTCGTTGTCTTTTCCTGAATCCTTCAGCAAACCCAGCTGCTTATCCAGGGCCACCACAGATACGGATTCAAGGGTCCAGCGGTTGATGGTGTCTAAAAAGTCGGCAGGAACCTCCTGAGTGGTGGCATCTCTTATGTCCTTAATTCTAAATGAAGATGATTATTTATAAATTGTACATCATTTTTTTAAAGATTTCTTACCGTTGGACAAACTCTTGGTTAACCTGTGACATCTTTTTGTAGTACACCCTTACACTCTTGGGCTGCATTAGGACGGGGTTAACAATGGACCGAAAGTCTCCCCAGGACTTACCCTGGGAGGGAATGATTCCTTGAACACCATCGAAGAAGTCCTTTTTGTGCACTGTTCGATGGTAGCGCAATGTATCACTGCCCGGTCGGAATGGCCATACGCCTTCATTACGGAAAACCACCTCAAAGTCCTTGGGATTGTGCGTCATCACAAACGCGGGACTTCCCAGCATACCGGACATGTAGAATATATCTCCATAATCCTGGCGCATGGCCTCAAACATTTCCATCAATTCCATGCTCTTGTATTTACCACCTGGCATCGCAATTTTCGCGAATAAAGATAGCATATTTGCTCGGGGAATCTCTTCGAACGGTTTGGCCTGGACCCATTCCGGATCGACTCTGGTCTCCGCTGCAGCCACAGTTGTCTGCCATCGCTAAAATATATTCCAAATATCAGATTTATTTTATTTATCACTATGGACGGCAGCACATGTAATGACGATGCGCACCAGATACTATATATAGCCGCATAATTAAATATCGGCTGTGATGGTCCGATCATAACGAGTAACACTAATCGAAGGTATCCCCAAAAGAAAATGACGTCCCTCTTGCCGTTGAAAAGTTATTCATTATTTTGACATATTTTAAAATGAAAATCAAGTTGGCCTAATGCCTATGTAGACAAAAAGCTTAAATTCTTTGCTGATGCGGATCGAATGTAAAAATTTTAAAAATTATTTATTGTAGATATCAGAAATGTTGATTGTTGAAAGCGATCGTCAACACTGTTCTTCCTCGTTAAGAGGTTAATTAAAATTGTACAACAAATCAGTTTTTGTTTTTCAAAGTTCTTTGCCTATTGAAAATGATTTTAGTACTGACAATAATATAGTTTTCATAATGTTGTTTATATTAAAATAATACTTGCTTACCTGTTGACTGGCAGAAAACATTGCCGCTTTTTGCGACTGTTGTATAAATAAACCGATACGCCCTTTTAACATTTTTATCCGTTATGAACTTAGCTTGTTCACGGCCAAACCGAAACTACTCATACCAGGCGTTTGTTCTATAAGCTTAATATGTTTCTAATGCCGTGCGAGCTTTACTGCTAAATTCGGCGAAGAGAGAAGAGCGCCAAACAGGTTCGCGAGTGTTTGTGAATTGCTACGTAAACATAAGGAAAACATTCAGTCATTAAAAAGCTACATATTTTTAAACACCACAATGTCGACTAAAATATACCCTTTACTTACGACTTGTAAACAGTTCTTAATCTTAGTTAAAGGGGAAGCAAAATAAAAAATATTTATAAATATATATATAAAAATATACATATAGTATTTATATACAATATATAGCCTGCCGATAAATTTTTCGAAACTTCTAATCTATAGTATAGTAAACAATATACCCGAAGATATAATAAACCAAATGAGCAGTATTTTTGCTGATAGGATTGGCTAAAAAATATTGGTGAGGTAATGGGAGAGTATTGGTGCAAACATTATATCTAATCAGCTGGGCAACAAAGCCAAATTCACATGAAAATTTCTTTCAAACAATTTCAAAATTTTGCCGGGCAAGCAGTAAACATTGCATCAGGCCCAGAAAAATAATTCATATAACGAAAAAACACGATTTCTTATGGAATTCCATTTATTTATTTAGACAGTATTTTATTTATATATACCATATGTACATATGTATTTATTCAAACACCAAAAAGTTTTGTTTTGCTAATCAAATTGTTGGCATATTCATAGATAATAGTTTAAATCATATGAACTATACCAATTTTCGTACTCGTATAGGGAAGTATAAATATTCGTTTAGATTAATGACTTAATTGTAGATTACAAATTAATTAAAGTTGCACAAATCGTTTAAGTTTGCATACGATAAGCATATTTTACATGACAATTTCCGCGCGAAACAATTTGGCACGCTGGGCAAAGATAAAGTTATATGTATAGTATGTATGTATATATGGGGCGATTCGGAAAATATCATTCGTTGACTCTAAGGACTAAGTGTCTATGACAGTTTCGTATAGTATTTATAAGATAATGCCTTTAGCAGTGAGCAGAGTTAACTAGTTAACTAGCAGATTAACTGGAACTAATCCTGGCTGGCAGATCCATTCGCCTGCTGGTAGCTGCACACGATCTTGGCCGCATCGTTCATCATCTTGGCCGTGGAGCGGACGAGGAACATAAGGTGACACTCGTCGTAAACGGTCAGTTCGACCCGGGTTCGCACCAAGCCATGAAGGACGGTGGCCCGTTCCAGATCTAACCACCTCTGAAGGGCCAGTTCCCGTTCCTTGATCGAACCCGAAAGCGCCACATCCGAAGGACCCCACAGCACAAACTCCAGCACGGCCTTTGCCTTGGACAGGGACTCGGCTCGCTCCTGCTGCAGGATGTCTGCCAGGATGGGAGTGATCTTTGTGGCGGGCAGCATGTCGGTCAAGGCAGAGTGGGCGCACTTGCACAGCGTACCCATGGGCTCGTCGTCGTCGTTGTTGTTTCTACGAGGTGAGTAAGTCAATTAGTAGGTTTTTAAGGGGTTGCTGATTAACACTCACCCTTGCAACACGCAAAGTCGCGCCTGGGCGTCCTTGTTGTCCATGTCCTTGGACAGCACCACATTGGACAGGCTGAGCGGCGTCTCCTCGATCGCCTTGGCCTGCAGGTTCTTCATCCCGTTGACCAGCTGCAGCATGATGAATGCCACCTCCCGCGTCATCACATCATCGAATGCAGGCATGGCATTTGCATTCGCCAATCCATCCTCTGCACCCATCGATGTGGCCGAGGATTCCTCGTTGAGGGTACTCAGATTCTGCACTGAGACCACGTTCCTCAGATTCCCGGCCATGGTACCATTTCCATCCTTCAGACCACTGAGATTGGGAATGGAGCCGCGGAAGTTGAAGTTGCTCTTGTCCAGCACCTGCGACTTGCCCTTGAGTATTGATCCAATCGATTGGAGAGTCTCCAGCTGCAATCTCGGTAGCACTGAGATGGTAGCCTGCAGCAGGGTCACCTCCGTCGAGGGCATCAGCGGCAGTTGGTAGCTGGGCACCAGGTCACAGAATTCGGTCACCGGGTTGAGCACATCGCTCACGCCGCCGGTCAGCTGGCTCAGTTCGCCACCCACACCGGCCAGCTGGTTGCAGTCGGCCGACAGGGCCAAGGTCACCGGCGATGAGCTCCACAGGGCCGCATGGAAGGCCTTCTTGCCCACCACAAAGGCCTGGGCTCCCTCCAAAATTGTGAAATCCTCGTAACGCAAGTTTATGGCATTCGCCAGAGGACGCAGGGCTGCCGGCACCACTGGAGTTTGCTGGAGCTGGTGAGAGTAAAAATCAGTGAAGTGATTAGTAGAGTAAATCAAAGATGATCGTATTCCACTTAGATACACACCTGATCGAGGACCTGGGCGAGGGCCTCGTGATTGGCCACCACCACTGCGGTGTAGTTGTCCTCTATGGTCTTGTGCACGACACTGCGTCCCTTGCGCATGCGCAAACGATTCGTGGCCTTGCTGCGGTTTTTATTGGCCTATGGCAATGAGTGTAAAATTAGTTGATAATAATAAAATTTTTATCAAAAGAAAACCCACCTGTGGCATGCCCCAGACGCTGTCGTTGATGTCCGTGGCCACATCGCCGCCGGCCTCGCTTCCGTAATAGCTGTATGGAGCATAGATGTCGAATTCGCCCACCTCACTGCCCGCATACGAGGCGGAAATGATGCGTGGAATGTTGGCTGAAAGTGGAAATTAGGGGTAAGTTATATTTGTATACTAAACGGAAATTAAGAGTACATTGAGTTCTGCATTAAGAAGTAGATTCAAACTTTTTTTACTATGAGCAATTTAGACTACAAAACGCTAAGAGCTTTTTGAGCAACTGGTGATCACACATATATGTTATAGATGTTTTTATATAACCCTGACGATTAATCGAAAAAATTACTATATGGACTATGACTACTGTTCAATTAATTAAACCCTATGATCTCTATGACCTTTTCGTTATCAGTTATTTGTGCGAGCAATCTAAGCAATATTATATTATTATTATTAGAAAAAATCATATGGTTAATGCTCATTATATAGACCTAAGATTCATGGAAACAACGATTCAATAATTTCAAATGACAATTTATATGGATCCAAAACCTACCCAAGCTGTTGTTCAATCCGTAGTTTCGCACCGGACCGTACTCGCTGCGAGTGTAGCTGGCAATGGATGCCGTATCCGAGTAGATGTTGTTGCGTCTTGTGGCCTGTGTCAACCTCTGACCCGCCACGGACAGATCGATATTGCTGCGTGTTGGTGGGGGCGGAGGCGTTGAAGTGGAGGGCGTGGGCGTGGTGTTGCCACCAGCAGTGGGCGGCGGCGGAGAACCCATCTTCACGAACTCGTACAAGTTCTCGTAGTCGCGCTTGTCCTTCAGATAGCTATCGATGGTGCTGTTGATCTTGCGCACTGAATCCTTAAGGCTGCTTCGCTGGGCAGCATCCGCAGCATCTATAGATCGCTGTTCGAAGATCTCCAGCTTACTGGAAATCGACATTTTCGGCTCGCTCTTCTTTTGTGGCTGTCGTTCGAAGGTGCTGGTCCTACTGTTGGCAGTCGATGCAGATTTTCCCGCTTCCTGGCCATTGGAGATGGCACTGGTCTTGGCCACCACCTTGCCCTGATCCGTGGCTACATTGTCACCGTTTGACGAGCAAATGGAGATAGTGTCGGTAAGGACTCCGCGCTTGCGCACCAGTTCCAGCTGGGCCTCCCGCTCCCGCATGCTGGCCGTGCGCTCCGGTTTGCGTGGCGCGATTGAGGAGCGGATCTCGCCTGAATCACAAAGTAAATAAATTGGTGGTCAGTGAAGGGTTCTTTAAGAGGTACCATCAGAATCAACATAAAAACATACATAACTAATTAGTGCAAGCAATTTGTGCATATATCTAATGGACAAGTAAATAGTCTTTAACTATAAAAACTTATTATTTCCTTTAAAAACAAAAAAATAGTTTAAACTATTAAGACTTCGATTTAGAAAAATATGTTCACAGCAGTTATACGGAAGATATATATCTAATATATATAATGAATTTTTGATTGATTTTTTAATTTTTTAACTAATTTTTAAACCTGATATTTTGTCACAAAACTATTTTTATTGTTCAAAGCCACCAACATCTAGGAAGATGTTTCCAATTTATGAATATCGACATAAATGCCAATAAACACATACAATTAAAGAGGTGGGAAGAACAACTTTTCACTGCCATACTGGTAATTTATTCATAAGATTTCCCAGCTGACCTCAAATGTGCTATTGGCCTTCATGAGGCGATGCCAAATGTTTGCTGGCACCCGAGAGTTGAGGAAAATCCACCGACAGAATGCCAGCTCCACCCTCCTTCTTCCCACCGGGCCAAGTAGTTAGACAACCAGTGAGTACTAATTGCGATTTTGACCCAAATTCGTGCCAAATTACAATTCGCACGGCGCTGTTGGTCAGGTTGAATGTGGTTGCTCTTGGATCTGGGGCTTCTGCTCTGGCCATCGTCCGAGATGTCTAACAAATAGTTCTAGCCAGGCCTCTGGAGCTGGCTGGTTTTTTATGACCAGGTGCCAGGTGCAGCGGCAGGTGTAACAAGTTCTCGCCGCATTCGCGTTGACCGCAAAGTGTCAGGCCGAAAGAAATGGGTCTCTGGTCCGCCAGTTTCACCAGTCGGTAGTCGGTTCTTTCCTCCGGCTAACCATCAACATGTGGTTACCTCATTGGTCTGGCATGGCCCGGGTTGGCCTGGCTTATTTTCATTTCGATTTTTTTTGCTGCTTTACTAGCCCGCTCATCTGGCAAACTATTTTGCTCTCTGGCTTTGGCCACTTAACCCAGTTCGAGCCGGCTCATCACACTAGTTTGGATGCGGCGGATATGGTCATAAGTGGCGTACCTGTATCCGTACTTCGGTGTGCGTTTGTGCGCCCGTTATATTGATTAAAATGCGTAACTTGTTCTGCGTTTGGTTTTGGGTTCTACTTTCAGAGGAGTTGCTGCCACAGCTTTTACCATTTACGGTGATTTTATTCGTGTTCTTGTTTCTCGTTTCTCGTTTCGTGTATCGTGTTTGTGGCTGCAATTGAAGTCAACAAGTTGCCAGAAGTGGGTGAAGTGGCCGAGACCCTTCAGACCCACATATATGTACATATATACCATACATGAGCTGGCTGTTTTGAAGGTCGCCCAATTTCTGGGCGCTGTCAGTGAACGTGATTTGCTTACGCTTTCTTTTGGAATGCGATCGCAGCTCCCGGGAGAAATGGATGCGGAAGGAGGGGGACATGTCGCCCATAGCTCATGGAATCGGGTCAATGGGAACGAGATGGAAATTAACTTCATGATTGGCCAAATTCCGCTTACTCATTATACATGAATTTCAGTGGCCCGAAACGAAAATGTGTGCGAATTCAAAGCATTTTTGCTTTACACATAACATAATATTTTGTCGGTGGCATTCTGGGTAATGCTCTATTAAATTCCTTTCAAGAGTTTAAGTTTATAGATTATTGTTATACTTTTTGTAATTAAGGTTAGTTTTGTGAGTCGGTTAAGGCTTGAAGCGTTCCTGAGACCGAAATGTTTTTAAAAGTTATCCAAATCTTAACGTCTTCAAATCTATGTTAATAATTATCCTATACCATTAGCATTTAGTACTTTCAAAAATTTTGTAAAATAAAAAACTTGCTAGCTGGCCTTAAATTAATACGAATTAATTAACTTATGCAATTGAAAGACCTCTGAAACATACAGTCATTATTTTTTGGTGATAACTTTAAATAATTCTTTAAATTACATTGTATGGGTGTAAGAATAAAGGCCTTTTAAATCTCATTTTTCAATGGTACACTCACCTAAATTGGCGTAGACGTTGTCCGCCTTCAGCTTGACGGATCCGGTGCCGGATGGCAATGCCAGGACATTGGAGTCCACGCTGCTGGCGCTGAGCGTGGCGGTCAGCTCGGTCTTCTGTTTCCGCCGGAGTTCGGCGCTCTTGGGCGGCGGTGGGCGTGCCGGCTTGTTGGCCTCGTGGACGCGCTGCCCCTCACTGGCGCTCGAGCGAAGGGGCGGGGCAGGCGGCTTGGCAGTGACCACGGCCACCGTCTGGGCCGAAACGGAGTCACTGGTCTTGGTGATATCCTTCACCACCTCCACGGCCGTGGGATTAATGTCAATGGGATGAATTATCACCAGGCGGGGCTTACCCGAGGGACTTCCCTCCTCCGTGCCTGTGCAAATCTCCGTGTAGATGCTGGCCTCCTTTTTGCCCATGGTTTCACCAGACTTTGTGTTGCCTCCATTGCTGCCCATGCGTAAAAACTTTTTGATGGAGAACTTGGACTTTTGCTTCTGGGGCGGCGAGGCCGAGGGGGATTTCTTGTCCAAGCCAGCTGCGGCCAGACATTCCTCGGACATGGAGAGGTGACGTTGATTCCGGGGCGTTGGCTCTGGCGTCATCGGTTGCTTCAGACTCAGAACCGAGCTGGCCGATTGCAGTTGCATTTGCTTGGCCGCATTGGCCCGCTGCATGACGAATGTGTTGAGGCTCCGGAACTTGGGGTTAATCACGGCCCGTTCGCGTTTGTCCTTCTCGCGGATGACAGGAGCTGCTGCCGTCACCGGAAAAGCGGGCTTTCTGGTGTACAGATTGCTGTTGTTTGATGCAGATGTAGATGAAGCGGCAACTGCTGCTGCTCCTGTGGGTACCGCGGTAACACCTGTTACAGCTGATTCGTTCTCCACCGATGATGCCTCACCTGGGCCCGATGACGTGGCCTTTTCCGCTGGATTTGCTGCCGCTTTCGTCGCCTGCTCGAACTCAACTACCAGACTGTAATCTCGCTCCGGCGTGGGCGGAGCGCTTAGCTTTGGCTCTGGCGGCGGATTCGGGGCTTTGCCCTTTTTCAGCTTGGCCTCGTCAGCGGCTAGATTCTCTTTGGCCAACATCAGACTCTCGCTGGACTTGGAAATGGCCGACTGCAGCTGGTTGATGAATTGCTGTTCGGCGCAGCTGGGTTGCCGCTTGCCCAGGAAACTTTTTAGCTGGCTATTATTGCTGGAGCTGTTGCTGCTGGGATGATTATTAACAAGTGGTTTCACCGGCAGCTCTGGCTTCTTCAAGCCATGCAGAAACGACGGCCTGGCATCGATCTTCATGGGCGGCGGCGGTGACTTTGGCAACGCTGGAAGCTGCTGCTCCGCCTCCTTTTGTTGCGCCTGCTTTTGCTGCTGCTCCAGGCTGTTGTCTGGATCGGCACTGCCATCGGGCTCGCCATGTAGCTCCCTGCTCTTAACGGCCGGCTTGGCCACCGCCTGATCTCCTATCTGGATATCCTCGTAATCAGAGTTATTGGTACTAGCACTTAGCTTCTTCTCCACCAAAAGCTGCCGCTTCTCTCCATTAACCGCCGATCCCTTGGCCATTCCCAAGTTCTTGTACTCGCTGCCCAGACTAATGCCGATTCCCGAGTCCGATTCACTGCGGATCATGTTGTAGGCATTCTCCTCATCCGAGCTGCCATCAAAACTGCTGCCCGTGGAGTCCAGGGCGTCGTCCGAACTGCACTTGGTCACAATGAGACCGTCGGAGGTGATCTTGCTGGTCATGAAGTTGCCCTCGTGCAGATTGTAACTGGCCGCCCGGGTTTTTGAGCTCAGCAGCATGTCCGTGATGTACTGCGAACTGGAGTAGTGGGAATTACCGGAGCTCTCCGTCTGGGCGGCAGTGGCCACGCCCACCTGTTCGGAGTACTTGCCGTCCGGGAGATTCTCGTAGCTCAGTTGGGTCTCCACCACATCGTAGTAGGCGGACACTCCATTTTCCGTGTCCGAGCAATTGCTGTCCGTATCCGAGTATTTGTGGCACACATTCACCTTGGGTTTGGTCTGGTCCCTGGTGATGGGCGCATTCCGTGCGATGGGCTTCTTAAGGTCAAGAAATGGCTTCGGGGAGTCACTCAGTGCACTCAGCTCGAATTTGATCTTGCTGCTGCTGGTGGAAGTGGAAGTGCTGCTTCCGCCCGAAGATGTTTCAGTCGCACTGGTCTCACTTAGCTTCTGTTTTTGTTCCAAGGTCTCCGAAATCTCGTCCAGCAGTGACTTCTCCATGGCCCGCTCTATGGGCGGACTATCTTTGCCATCTCGCGAAGATGTTGCCGTTGCCGTTGCCGATGTGACAGCTGCCGTTGTGCTTTTGGCCATGGTTAACGTCGGCGTCAGGGTGGTGGTCACCTTTTTGGTAACACTGGCAGTTGCCGTAGAGGTACTGCTGCTTTTGATGGCTGTTGTTGTTGTGGTTGTGCTTGTGGTTGCTGGTTTGGCTTTTGCTGGTGTTGCCCCAGCGGATGTTGCAACTGATGTTGCTGCAGTGCTTTTGCTTTCCGCGGGTGCACTTTTGGCTGGAGTCGTGGCCGTTTTGCCAAGTGGCTGCCCAAAAGGCATCACATTAATCGTTAGGGTCTGTTTCTTGCCCTCCTTGTCCACCTGAGGAGCTCCCAATTTCAGAGCGGCAAAGGATTTCTTGATATTATCCTCGGCATCGCCCAGCAGATTGCCATTGTTCATATTAAAGTCGGTGTTGGCCCGGGTGATCCTCTTCAGCTCCACCGCCTCCTCGTCATCCGTTTCGGTAATGGCCATGTCATCGTGCTCATTGCCAAGATTCATAAAGTCGTGATCGTCGTCGTCGTCATCGTCCTCCGACCACTCGCCGCCATAGCCAATGACCTCGTGCAGCTGCTTGGGAAAGCACACCTTGCCGCCCTTGGAGTTCACGGATTTTCCAGAGCTGCTGCCCGAGCTGGAACTCGAGCTGGAGCTGGTCAGTCTTACGCCAAAAGCCTTCTTAATGATGCTCTTGGCCGGGGTCTTGTGCTTGTTCGGGTAATCCGTTTTAACCTCTCTGTCTGCTTTATGGCTGCCACCCAGTTTGGAGGCGGCCGCTGCGGCGGCTGCCTTGTGCTCGTCCTTGGATTTGAAGCAATTGGAGCACAGGTCCTTCTTCCAGGCATTCTGGGTGAAGTGCGAACAGATCGAGGACGACATCACTGAGGCTTTTTGTTGCTTATTGCTTCCACCGACGATCAACCTTAGGCCATATTCTGCAAGGGAAAAAACCAAAGTAATCGTGAGTCATGGTTAACTGATAATAAGGTTTTGTTAGTTCATAAGCCTAAACTTTCTTCGCCAAATATTGCGCAAGCACACAATTAACTTTCACTGCCGCCTGCAACGCAATCTCAACTTCTGCCGCATGACTCAATATTGATTGAGTGGAGAAGTTAAGCCTGCCAATTGCGACTGTGCCATGTGGTCATCCAGCCTCTGAAATCATGCCCACAAATTGCCATTTGCCCAAGCAGCTTATCAATCAATCTTCATCTTGATAATGGAATTATTGAAATTTTCGCTGATAATGATGTTGCTGCTGCTGCTGTTCACTTTGTGGGTGGTTGCCAGAAAACCGTTGACGGCGGATTGGTAGTTGGGAAAATGTGGGTAAGGTAAAGGATGGATGGTCCGACAACCACATAATTAACTTTGATTGTCACATCACTCCCGGCACAAGCATTCGATTGCTGTTGGGTAATCGCCAGTTGCTGCCGCACTTCGTTAGCTACTTGACTACTGTTTGCAGTTTATTTTGTCGTCTACTTGCAAATGACTTTCTAAACCCGGCCCAAGCTGCATGTGCAACATGCTAACGGGTGCAGCAATGTCTAACAAAAACCTAGGAAATGCCGCACAAATCAAATAGACAGACAACTCATTTATAGCATTAAAATGGACGGCTTTATTTGGTCAGAGCTTCTAGAAATGATTCAAAGGCAAACTGGTTTCCATCTAAGGAGTAAACCATAAATTTTGATAATTTATGAAACAAAGAGAGAATGATTTGTAATTCTGTTGAATTTCCTGTAGAACTCTATTAGGCTAATTTAATGAGTAATTTGTGGGAACTCTTATGGGATACTTTTATTCTCTAAAATTAATGGAACTACTAATTTTGGGAATGTATTTCAGACACTTTATAATACATAATGATCTCCTAGTACCCTCTTGTTTTTGTTCTCGCGGGCATATCATTGGAAGATCAAATTACTTGCCACCAAGTTGGGACTGTTTATCTGGAAGATCTGCTCAGAATGCCTCCGGCAATTTTGGGCGTTTCTTGTGAACCACTTCACACTACTCCCGCCGACAACAACAACAACCAGCAGTAACGACAACAATGTAACAATTTTGAGGTCTTTAAGCCATTAACTTCTCCATATGGCTGTGAGCATCTACGCAAGTGTGTCACTTGAACCAAACACATAGTTAAGGCGCCTAATTGGGAGAGTGTTGCTGGTGTCTGTGTTGTTGCTGCTGCCGCGGCGACAACACCCACAGCGGCAACAATGAAGATGACAACAGCAGCAGCTAACACAACCGTTTTTGGCTTGTTTTGGCCAACATTTATCAACGCCACAGCCGAGGAAAGTTGACCCATTGTTAAGTGTTGCCGGCGTGCTCGACTTCTGTTGCTGCCACGCTTGATTTCTGCATCAGATGCCGCTGCCTCTGGATTT
This sequence comes from Drosophila fuyamai, assembly GCA_018153365.1. NCBI lineage: Eukaryota > Metazoa > Arthropoda > Insecta > Diptera > Drosophilidae > Drosophila > Drosophila fuyamai. The sequence continues at coordinate 2,985,046 of JAECXW010000116.1, read as the reverse complement.
TCAGTTTTGGGTCAGCGTTTTGACTTGACGTTAATATGCATAAATCTCGGCTGTGTGCAATGCGGTCGCAGAAACAATTGGCATCAAATGAAGATGAAGGGGAGAAGGGCGGATGGCAAATTGCATAACTGTGCCAGCTAAATGTTGCTGCCGTTTTTTTTTGTTTTGCTGTTTTGCCCGCATTGTTACCATAAATTTTAGACTCTGCTCGCGGTTTTCGTTACCGTTTGTTTTTCTGTCTATTTCTGCCATGGTTTCTTTTTTTTGTTAATTGTTTGCATTTTTCTTTCACTCATTTGCATTCGGTTGCGGCATCGATTGGCCATTTATTTATGGCCACACATAAAGTCAGCGAATACAAAAACAGGCAAAAGGCGATGAGAGTTGTGCCCGTTCTCATGGAAAGCAAGTGGATGGATGGACAGATCGCGCATATAAGCCTACAATTGAGCGAAAAAGTGAAAAAGGCGGGCATTTGAAAAAAAAAACTGTCAGAGGCCGAAGAAATGCAGAAAATTCACAACAAATTGTGGGGCCCATTTGACCATATAAAAGCAGTCTGCCCAAGTCCAGCCTCCAATCGAAATGAAGATGGTGTGGCGGCAGCAACTCGAAATGGAATGCAGCAGCAACATCGACAACGTCTTTAAGCTATTTTTCAAGTTTGGCAGTTGGCCTGGCACAGGAATGCTGTTTCCCCCGGTAAGATTGCTGGCCAGAAAAAAGAGATATCAAGGCGTGTTGCTGCTGCTGCCGCTGTCGCTGCCGCTGCGTCAAAAGTGTTACACAAATAAATCTACATAAATTTCAGGCCAGCGCTAAACTCCTGACCAAAATGGCTAATTTATGCTTGGCCAGGACGTCAGCTCGTTCGCCAAGTTGGCTATCTAAGGCGAGTGGATCAGTTGGACTGACATTTGGAGACGGATTCCGCAGGGGAAACTGTCGGTGGGCGTTACAAACTAATCGATGCACCGTCTGATCTGGATTTGCATTTTGCATATACTGTCTGCCAATCGGACACACACGAAAATGACCGTTAACGAAACCCGTTCCCCGTTTCGTTCCGGCGGCGACGGCAACCCATTTCGATATTCTGCATTCTGGCGTTCTGTATTTGCTTTAATCTGATCAGCAAAACAGTTAGCTTGACCGCAGTGCGCCGCCAATCGAGGCCAACAGGTTTTTGGCCAGAAGCAGCAGGAGAAGTTCTGCAGGCTATTTCCCTCATCACATCCTAGTCTTTGTTTGGCTAAGCTGCCGTATTCGCTGGCCGGGCCCAAAAAAAGTGGGTTAAAATCGGTTGAATCAGCCGCGACCGCAACACAAAAATTTCCAGAACCGAATTTTAATTTAATCACCAGCGAGTGTTGATTCCCATAAAGTTGCGCACCAAAAACAGGAAAGCGAAAAGCGCAAAAGCACGAAATCAAAACGAAACAAGAAAGGAAAGCTAACTTTGGGCGGAGCCGAAGTTGATATACCCTTGCAGAATATTCTGTAAATAATATTCTCCAAAATTATTCATATGATGCATTCTTAATACAAATAAAAATCCCAACTTCCTAACTTTAAAAACACCTAAGTTATGGCAATTTCAATCGTTCAGTTATATGGCAGCTATAGGATATAGTCGACCGATCCCTATAAAATTTGGTAGGTCGGATTGATTGGCCAAATACAAAACCCATAGAAAATCCCAACTTCCTAACTCTAAAAACACCAAAGTTATGCTATTTCCTATCGTTATATGGGAGCTATAGGATATAGTCGGCCGATCCTTATGAAATTTGGTAGGTCGAATTGATTGGCCAAATAAAGAAGCCATAGAAAATCCCAACTTCCTAACTTTACAAACAGCAGAGTTATGGCATTTCCTATCGTTCAGTTATATGGCAGCTATAGGATATAGTCGGCCGATCCCGGCCGTTCCGACTTATATACTGCGTGCAAAGGAAAGAAGGGTGTGTGCAAAGTTTCAATTCGATAGCTTTAAAACTGAGAGACTAGTTCGCGTAGAAACAGACAGACGGACAGACGGACAGACGGACAGACGGACAGACGGACAGACGGACAGACGGACAGACGGACATGGCTATATCAACTCAGGAGGCAGGATCACCTCAAGAATATATATACTTTATAGGGTCGGAGATGTCTCCTTCACTGCGTTGCACACTTTTGACCAAAATTATAATACCCTCTGCAAGGGTATAATGAAGCGCGAGATGAGGAGATGAGCAGAGGTACTATATGGAGTTCCATCTGGAAACCGGGATGCGGGGCATTCGGGAGCTTTGTTCCACATTTGCACGTGAGATTTATGCGTGGCTGAGGCTGGGGAATGGCCCCCTTCTGGTGTTTATTTATACATTTATCGTTATGTATACGCACGTATTAATGGATCTATATGCACGGCAGCAATATCCACCTGCGTTATGTTCGCTCCACTCGAGATTATGCAAAGCAGCGGAGGAATGCTTTCCGCCCTGTTTACATGGGCTAAGTTATTCAGCGGCACTCGGCAAAGTTTTTGGCCAAAAGAATTCTTAGTTGGGTTGGGCCTTTAGCCGCGAACGGATGTTGTGGGCGATCCACCAGCATTCGAAATTCAGCCAAATGTCAACTATTTGCTCTGGGCCCGATATGTTGCCTTTAAAGGCAAACTGCCAATTAGGCGCCGGCAAATACTTGTCCAATACCAATTCTCGAAATCTGAATCGCTATGCCGTCATAAGCTTGTGGCTCAAAAGTTCAAAGTTCAAGTTCAAGAGTGTGCCCTGCACTTGGGTTTTGTTGCATTGTGCTCCCAAGCATTGGGCCCAATTACACTTTCAAATTTAATCAGCCATTTTTTGAGAGCTCTCCATGTGTGGGAAAGTCAAACATTGTTAACTGAGAAAAATTATGCGGATTGAAATTCAAATTTTACACACAGAAAAAAATGCCCAGAAAATGTTGGCTACACGTTAACTTCAAAAGTAAATAACTAAATATTGCAGCTCGTTTAAAATGTCTTAATTTAAATTTAAATAATACTATTTAAATAATTATTACTATTGAATATAAACAGTAATATGTTTCTATTAAAAGTGATTACAGATATATGTAATTAAAAACTTTTAAAAGTCTTGGTGCTTGAATTTATATGGACAATAACATAAAAACTTTTTATTATTTATTAGTGTTTTTGATTTCTTATTGACATTTATTTTATTATGGAGCACAATGTAATAGAATCAGTATTTAAAGGGCAAACAAATAATACAAAATACAAAAAAAATGCTTTAACAATATGAAATCGATTTGTCTTTTTGTCTGTGCAGTTTTCAATGCCATTCCACTATGAAATAAAACTGATATATGCCAAAAATGTATACGTTTCCCTGTTCACACGCTCGACCAACCAAAAGTTTGGTTGGGAGATTGTTTAATTAAAGCCAAGTCAAAGTGCCTTTCGAGAACTTGCCGGATGTCGATGCAAGCAGCAGGGCAATTTTGTCAACAGGTAATACAACAAACTTGTGCGACCACAATAATGACAACAAAAAGGCAGCAACAAATGCTGCGTCAACAGCAGCAACAGCAACACAGCAGCAACAGCACTACAGCAACATCCAACTCAGCAGCAATTAAATTGTGAAGAAGTTGTTTGGAGAGGGGGGTGGAAATTACTGTAGTGCCGCTGGCTGTTTGTAGCCTTTTAAGCATAAACATAGTTGACGACTACCTGCATTAAGAAGAAGTCAACGCAGCGTGATTAGAGTGGAAAGATTGGACTCGCTTATTTTCGAGAGGCTGTTAGGGGGACCTTTTAGCCTAACACGTTTAGGATGTAATACGAACTGAAGCGCACATTTTCTTGGCCACCCAAGACCTCCGTCCCAACTTAATTTCTTGATAGCTTGACACATTCTGCAAATGGTTTAAGCCAAAAGTTACTTGTTTGGCTGTCAATTATCCGAGTAAGAAGCCCCGCCTCACAGCTTCGCGTCGAGCTGTCAATATTGCCAGTCATTCGATGCCCGGCGGCATATCATGTCGGGTTAATTGAAGTTGCCATACTTGCTAAGCCGCTAAACCGTTGGGCCACAAAATGCCTTGAGCATTTGCCGAGGGCTCCTGGCAAAGTTTGGGTTTATTTTTAGCAACGAGTTGATTACGGAAAAATGTTTTATGTTCATTTTCACCAAGGATATTCCAGGAAAATGCGTGGGAGGAGCTGGCGCAATCAAGCAAAGCCTGTAAATTTATGCCTGTGAGCGAGCACCCACATCTTCCTGCTTTCGGTATTGCACAAAATAATGGGGACTTGTGGGAGGAGGAAGTTGGGGTAGGGGGGCTGCTGAAAGAAACATATATTTCAAGGTTAAGTTCCCATGTCGTCTTCGTTTTCATTTGCTGTTGCGTGACGCAGACAAAGAGTACGAAAAAAGAAGATGAAAAGGAAGAAGGCACTGGCAACGTGGCGCAAAAGAACGACAGCAACAGCAACACACAAATTGCAGCAGCAACACAAGGAGAAGTAACAACAGCAACACAAGACAGTGCAAATTAATAAATAAAAACGGATCCATTGATGCAACTGTTGCCAGGAGACCAAATAGTTGCTGTTGTGCGCCACTGCCTGTTGATTTTCTTCTGTTTACCAGCACGCACATGTGTTGCCGCAACATCTTGCTTAATTAAAAAAAATGTTACGCTCCCTTCGGAGCCCGTAGAAGCCCCAGCTTTACCCCCATGCAACAGAATGTGTCGCTCAGTGAAAACTTGGATCCAATTTCCACTTTGTATTTAGTTGCTTCCCAGCAGCAACAGCTGTTGCCGCTGGAATCGTAACTTGACTTTATGACAAACCCCACTACACTCCCTACTTTTGCTAAATTTTTAACAACTCGCCGTTAAAAATATTTTACGATGACTGAGTCTTATTACTATATACTTCCCTAGAAGAGAACTTTGAAGCCGGTTGCATATGGGGACACTAAATAAAAACCTGTTGCGTGGGATAATTTTTGGCGCCGCATTCCCCAATTTGCTGGACAATTTGTAAGTGCCTGCTGTCCGACAGGCACAAATTGCAACTGCAACAGCAAGACAACTTGTAATAGTGCAGTGACTCATGTTTGTGGGACACACAGCTGCAGCTTTTTTGGGTTTCGCCGCAGGCCGATGACTGCCATTTTATCTGGTTTGCGAATGAGATCTTGACCAGAACTATAAAACGCCCCAAAAACTGAGCAAGAACAATTGCTCCCCCTATAGCTTCAATACCTTTTCCGCCCAGAAATAATTTTTTGGCCATTTCATGGCCGTGGCTGGGAGTTATGAGTGCCTGTTTGTTTGACTTTTATTTCACAATTAGAGTATGAAATACCACATAAAGACAAATACAAAATAATTCGCCATTTGAGTTTTAGTCGAGACTTGGAAAGACGAGAACAGCTTGGCCGTTTGGGTTGAGCAACTGGCAAGGCACAATTTTCGATGTCTGCCAGCAGTCTAAAGCAATTGTCTCAGAAAACCAATGGTGAAGGGTTTGCGGAGTTTGTTGTAATTGTATGCCAAAGGTCAACAACTGTATTGGTTTTCGAAAAGGCAAATATGGCTAAGACAGCAAAAGCAAATACAATCCAGAAAATGCTGTATTGGAATATGTGAATAATATTAGCATAGAGCGCAAAAAAACATCTTTCAAAATAATATTGATATTTTAATCTTTTAGCTGAAATTTTTAAAAATCCTTAAGAGGTTATTACAGTGTAGTAAGTGGTTATTATATTGTCTAACTCGGACTTGGCACATTTCCTCTGAAAATCCACGTGCAGACCCTCGACCTCCTGGTCACCGGACCCGACTTTCTCCATTAAATTGGAGCTTTGGTCTATGATCCGATAATTGATGACATGGGCAATGGTTCCTGGCTTAATCCAATAAATGGGCTGACCACTTCCTTTCGTGGCATCGGAATGTGAAAGAATTTTGCCCCGTTCGACCATCTTTCCACAAAACTTAAAAATCGATGTCTTTTTAACGCCCAGGGGAGCGGTGAGAATTTGGTGGCACTTTGTTATGGTTTTGTCCACTTTAGGTGGTACATAGCAACTCGCAGTGGAAGACGAGCATCTCTGACAGAACTTCTGTTTTTGGCTGTGCCAATGAACAATGGAACATTTTTGGGATATCTAATAAGTGTTGCGGTCGCCGAAAAAGTTAAGAATATTTTTAGCAGTTAAAAAGTCCCACGTCTCAGTAAGAGGAGAGAGCAAAAGAGACTGATTAATAAGCCATGACTAAAAATTGAAATCATTATGTGGTCTCTTCAAATACAAACTTAATTTCGATGTTGGAAAAGGTTGAAATATTATTGTCGCCAAACATCTATATAGTGCTGCAAACTTGCAGTTTAAATTAAAATCCTTAGCTAGACTAAATAAAAACTTTTGATTTTGTAACCTATTTGGGGTAAGAAGTACTAAAAAATATTTAAAAAAACTACCACCGGTTACGTAATTGTAACATATGTATTATGTGTAAGCCCGAAATTCTCGAGAAATGAGAGGGGAATTCGTCTTGGTAGCAGTGGGCCAGAGATTAATGGCATCTACTGGATATTAGACACAAATTGCACGCAACGTTTGGCAAACAAAGGCTCGAGCATATTACGTATACGCACTGTTGCAAGGCCAAACAATGGCTCATGTGCAGCCGGAGACAAAAGACATGGAACTTTGGCACAAACACACTCACATGCCACATGAGTGGCAGCTGCAATGATTGCTCTTGTTGCTGCTGCCGTTAGCCGTTGCAAGTTGCAACTGTCGCCGGCTGGCGCGATGAACAACAAAAGAAAGTCAGTAAACCACTGCCAGACGCCTGGCCAAGTTCAAAGTTCAATGGAAGAAGAGGCAGAAGCAACGACGAGCAGCAGCAACATGTTGACAGCGACAAGCAATTAGCAAACTCAGAGGATGGCTTGACTCGAAAAGGAAGGGAAGGGAGGCGACATAGTTCAACTGTAGGGCAAAACGCGCAAATCAATTTGCATTTGCATTCGCCCCTTTTTTTCTTTGGGCAATGAACCTGCAGCATAAGCATTGCATTAAATAATCATAAATAACTTTTTTTTTCGTAGCTCTTACCACATACACAAATAGAGCTCCGGGCAAACGGAGCGCTTTCCTCCTTTTGTTTGATGTAGAAAGTGCAGCGGACAACAGGCTCATGGGAAATTGAATCTATTGAACCGGCTGGGCTGGTGGGCTTTGAACTTGGCTTAATTAATCTGTGCAGTCTTTCGAAAGTTTGGTCAGCAAAATGGAATTGAATTGGGACACGCCCAGCGTTAAATTATTTGTTTTCTTGTTTGACATTTAATTGGCATTAATTACCCCCTCAGCCAATTGGTCCCTCCTTCTCTGCGTATCCACCTCTTTGGCCGATCATGGCCACAACTTTCACTGGTTCGCCTACACCAAAAATGGTAGCCAAAGGCAGGGGGAGCGGGGGAGTGGGGATGGGAGAGTGTGGCCACTGCAATTGACAGTTTCAATTGAAGCATTCGAGCGGACTCTTGGCCTGGCTTATCGCTGTGCCCCATCCGGGCGGCAGCTCTACCAAAACCCATTATCATTTTGACAGGCAACAGCCATTAGACAGAAGCAGTCTTTGTTACACTCAAAAAATATAACACTTTGCTTGATATTTAATTTTACAACTTCAATTTGTTTATTTGAATAAAACATTGATGCTCAACAGAAGGAAAAGGGATTGTATATATTTAATTGAATATATATAGCTTATTATTTTTAAATTTTAACTTGGTATTTTTCTGGAAAGATTATTATTTAGGTTGGCATTTAAACGATAAACAAGAGAGAACGCTATAGTCGAGTGCCTCGACTATTAGATACCCGTTACTCAGCTAAACAACTTAATATAATGTATGTTTTTCGCCGCTTGAATTAGCTCCCGATTTTTATGTTAAAATCGGTACCCAGGGAACACCTCCAATTTGGCTAACTTAATTTGATTTGCATAGTTCTTGGGATATAGTTCGGTATTGACAAATGAAAGCCATCGCAATTTCCTTATTTGAAATCCTTATCGAGAATTAACGTTGACTCTGTTGAGCACCTTGGCCAGCTGTTCCAAAGTCATCCGTTAGATGGCGCTATTGTATACGCCATGAAAGGCGGAAATGTAGGCGCTAGCCAGGCTTAAGTGTTTAATGGGTTTTTGGGCGTTAGAGTGGGCGTGGCAAACTTTTATTTGGCAAATCGATAGGTATTGACGAAACAAATACATATAAAAAAAAATTTTTATAATAGCATCAAAACTGTGGCCACAGCTTGTGGCTTGTGGGCGTCAGAGGGGGCGTGGCACCATTTTGAAACAAACTTGCGCTGCGTAGGAACTCCTAAAATCTACATGCAAAATGCCAATCTTCTAGCTTTTATAGTTTCCGAGATCTCAGCGTTCATACGGACAGACAGACAGACAGACAGACGGACATGGCTAGATCGACTCGGCTAGTGATCCTGAACAAGAATATATATACTTTATAGGGTCGGAAACGCTTCCTTCTACCTGTTACATACTTTTGCACGAATATAATATACCCTTTTACTCTACGAGTAACGGGTATAAAAATCTCTTGTTTCCCATTTTTAATATCAATAACAGCATAGCTTAATTTTGGTTAACTGTGTTAATATGTAAAGTATAAGGGAGACTTTTTGGAAAAATAAAAACACAAAAATATTCAAATATCTTAAAATTAGATTAAGCATATTCAATTTTAAGCTGGCAAAGCTTTTAAGCGTCTTTTACTAAATTTGAGTATGAAACTACTTGATATATTTTATCCATGATCATTATGCAACATGTAATGTGTTCTTCTCCCTTTTCATCACCTCAAGTTGTAAGAAATTAGGTTGCCACTGGTGCAGCTGATTGAGAACATTGCATGCCAGCGGCTCATTTACCTCAATTAACATTAGCTGGGCCAACAGTTTAGCACCTAATCGTTTGCTACCCACTGGAAGGCCAGAAATGCCGACAGAATAAAGCCAAAATGCGCTCGTTAATTAATAAACAGTTCCGCCACATAAACGACGCCACAAATCAGCGGGCATCAGACATCCGACACTATGTATTATATGGGGCAGAGGGACTGGGAATTGGGAGCTGGTTGCCACACACGTGTGCAACATGTCACCTGGGGAACGGAATGGAGTTGTGTGGTATGACATGCAACATTTACGAGCTTGTTGCTGCAAAGATTTTCATTCAAAGTCCCCGAGTGGGAGTCTCGGCAAAAAAAATATACCGAATTCCAGAAAACAAATTCTCCGTCAGATGGATGTCGTGGATTGGGGCGATGAGTGCGGCAACATCAGATAGCTAGGCAAATTTGTCTTGCTTTGTTTTCGTCTCGTCTTGAGTGTAATTTTGTTAGAAATGGAAAGTTTTATTGTTCGCCATCATTCGAAAGCAAATCTCTGAGACTAAACGCTGTCGAATGCAGGCGGCAGCTGCTATTTCTTCGTTTTCGTTTTCTTCTGCTGGCGGGTTTTTTTACACACATTTTTTTTTGTTTCTAACTGGAAAAGTAAATCTGAAAATCTATTCAATTGTGACCGCTGACTGAACGCTGTCTGACCGAACTGAAGCGTCTTCATCAACAATGGAGTGGAATTTTTTCCTCAACTTCTGCTACTGTCGCTTTATGGGCGGTTTGTACAATAAATTTGGTATGAAATTAGATTTATCTTGGCATTAAATGAATATAGGATATATATACGTGTGCCTCAGAAAGAAACTTTGCTTCTAGCACAATGGAAAGTTTCTCAAGCTGGCCCGAAAACAAAAAGGTTTTCGCAGCGAAAGCGATTTTCTGAATCTCAGGGCGAAGAAGAGTTCGTTGGCATTTGGCATTCGCATAATTTCTGCGTCATTTAACACACATTGCCGTGGTAGCTCTTAATAAGCGGCCAATTAAGGCCGATAATTAAAGACACGGCTGCCAACAATTGCAACACTTCGAACACTTGGCTGCCGTTTATGCCGCCTGTTTGCCATTGTTCGACAGGTTGCTAGTTGCAGTTGCATTTGCAATCTCCTGCATGCCATTTCCAGTCGCCGTCTTCCTGGTCTTCGAAAAGCCTGGGATCCGTCGATGTGGCTCTTCCCAAACCCCATCCCCAATCCCACCTCTGCACACCTGACAACACATTGTTAGCCGCCTCGAATTACCAGTGTTGTTTGTGGCATGAGAGTGCACCTTCAATTGGCATGCCAATTGCCCTGGCAACGAAAGTGTAAATTATGGAAAACATGGCCAAGTCGAGCTTACCAAGTTACATTTAGCGTTACGCATTTTTGCATTCTGTGTGAATTCGATTTTCTTTTCCCCTTACCTGCTTGAACTTTTTCACCTGTCGCGTGGTTTTCCTCAGTCTATATTGTCGGTAATTACAATCTGCAAAATAAGTATGAGAATTTAATATTAATATGCATTGATGAAATTGTATAAACTTTAGGGGATTAACAGATTCAGTATCTCTGTAAGTTTATTTAAATTTTTTAAATATTCCCCAAAAGAATAAATGTAATATTGTACGGCGACTTTATTATATCTATTAAACTTGTGATTTATTTTCAACTTAAAAATGTAGAAACAAGATAATTTGGATAATTTATTTGTATATATTTGATTATTTTTTTGAGCCATGAGATATTTAATATGTTAAGAAATCGGCAAGAAAACGTTGACCGCTGTCAACGAATGCCGACTGCAGTTCAATGGCCGGTGGGCGCGCATGCAAAATTAGCCAATTTCGTTTGGCGTAACTCAAAATCGAATTACAAAATGCTAAGGCGCCAGTTGTTTCGCGGACCCCCAAGACCCCCTTTCCCAGTTGGCCATGCAATGACCCGAATTCAATGCACGTCGCGTTCATATTTTACGAGCTCCACTGCCAGCAGCCACCGTCCCCCTTTTCGAGGTTTAAAAAAACTGTTGGCATTTCGGGGCATTTAATCGCTGGCAAAGTCTTGGCTTGACGCCCCCTTCGGAACACTCCTGAACACCCCCCATTGAACACTGTAATCGAGCTGAATAAGCTACAAAATATTTATTGTCATTCTCCTCGTCTTGGCCGGGTTTGGCTTGGCTTAGCTTGGCCTGGAGTGTCTCGACTTGGCCAGAACAAGTTGCAGCCAGTTAAAATGCACTTGAGCACTCGTGTTAACCCGACGGTGGCGGGGGAGGGAGAAGGGGGGATAACGATAAAAGAGAACTGTTCCGTCAAGGTTAACTTGGCCAAGTGGCTGGCTTTTACGGCGCACTTGTCCGTTCTTTCTCGGGGGATTGGCAGACAGTGGAAATCCAATTCTATTGTCAATTAACATGGTGTGATAAAAACTGACCGCCGCAAGGCCGCCTATGCGACAGATCAGACCTGAAAATGCGGCCATATTTATTAGCATATTTAGCGAGCAGAAAAACCAATTAAAATGACACCCGAGGGTGAGGTGAGCAGAAGGCTAATGGAAATTTATTAACAAGAGTAGACAGCGGCTTAGTTGGCAAAACTATCATTAAGGGGATCAGTTTTTCAGTATTTTATTTTTATTGGGCAATAATAAACTATTTAAAAACTCTTGACATTTAAAAAAAAAGCATTTTAATTTAAATGGTTTAATTAACCACTTTATATACAAATTAATTATATTAATCTAACATCTCACAATGCAAGAAACTATGTTGTGATCTCGGCAGACTACAACTTTTTTATTATAGTGGATCCCAAAATGCGTAGAGACTAACTTTTGTTTTTAAAATTTTTGCAGGAAAATGGTTTTTTTCTATTTCTTTAGTTTTGCTTTTTTAGACCCACTGTCAGGCCTAATCACATAGCTAATCTTAACCGCACTCTTGGGAGCACTAGTTGTTCTGCTTTCAGCCATTGAATGCAAATTGCATGTAGCATATTATGGCTTATCGATTTTGATTCGAAAGTGGTTTTTAATTAACTTCTCAGCCGCCGGAGCAGCTGTCAATGTGCACCGAGTAGATATTGTAAACGGATTTAGTGGGCGAAATTGTGCGGCTGTTGGCTAACATTAACGAAATTGGCAAATCCACACTTATTTAGACACGTTAAATTTGTGAGTTAGCCCGAAAAAGGTAATTAAAGTCGCCAGGAGGAGGTGGAGAAGAAGAGGAGGCTAACAAACAGAACTACGTAAACTTGGGCCACATAAACTCAGCCTTTTGTTATGGGATTCAGCGGAACTTCCAAGACTGCTCCGAACGGAGTAGTGGGATGGTGGAGCGGGAGGAGCAGCTGGAGCGGAAGCGGGAGTGATAATAAAACAACACCGAAGGTCATTACTGGAAAAACGGGTTTTTCTAGCCAACCTCTGCGGCTCTGCAGCATGAAGTGAGTAAGCATTTAGCATTAAAATACCGTTGGGATTATGGCGTTTGAATATGCATGGGCGAAGCGGCTGCCTGCGGCTCCTCAGTCCCCCGGAATCCCCCTTTGCCCCAGCTGTGTCCCAAACAACTACAAGTTCGCCTTAATAGTCAACGCGCTAAATGCCGCCAGTTTTGCAGTTCCAGCTCCAGTTGCTCCGGCTGCAGCAGTTGCATCTGCATAAATTATGCACCCAGAGCCATTTGCAAATTGTCATTCATCGTTGGGACGACAACTACTGGCGACATCTCCGCGGATGATGACGCCGATGGAGAGCTGAAGTGATGGAAATGGAGATGCGGATGACATGGCTCTGTGCCCACGCCGGGTTAACGCCTTGCTTGCAGATCTGGTTGCTAATGCCCGACGGAGATGGTGGCACTGATGCCATTAAAGGTTAACCGGCGGGTAATCTCCAGATTGGATTTAAGACAAAATTATGGGACAATACTGCATGCTTTTGCAAGCTTTATAAACTCAAGATTTTGTTTTGGCCAACCTTTGCTCTGTTTGAACTCTATGATATTGTCAATTGTTTGTAAGAGACGTCAACAAACTCAAGTAACTGAATATATAGATAAGACACAATTTCATGGACCTTTGTTTCGTCTTTGCCAAAAGTCATAAGTAAGACATGTTGATGAACTCTGGCTATTGTTCAAACTCGAATTATCAATGATTTTTACAACACATCAACAGACTTAAGCAACTGAATAGATACTTAAGATTTACTACAGTTCTTAACAACTTTCTGTGGTTGATAAAAGTTTGTTGTGAAACAGCTGGTGGAATTGTTATGAATATTACCTTTTTCAAGCCTCCATATTTTGCATACATAAGGGATAAACTTTAGAAAATCAATATTTTATTCAGATGTTATGAACTTGAACTTCTGATTTTTTCTTCACCAAAAATTTTAGGCAAAACGTGTTGATAAGAAATAACATTAGCACAATTTTTGAATGAATAGAGAATTCTCTGGATGATTAAACGGTTTCTAGCCTATTTTATATGCCCTGTGGAATTCCTGCATTCTTTTCGCTTACTAAGCCAAACATTTTACATAAGTCACAGACACCAACCAATTCTAGCCGGCTTTTATTTGGCTATAACTGTAAGTGTCATCTGAAAGCGGTTAACCGGTTCTAGAACTCACTCTGCAGGCGTCCTCAGCAGCCAGAGGCGTAGTCCCGAAAGGGGGTCTACTCTTGGTCAATGATTTAGAGGAAAATTATTTCATGAGATAGCTTTGCTTGGGGAATCCGCTTGGAAGATTTCACATAAGCCGTGCCCCATAATCAGCCGCTTATGACACCTATTTTTTTGTGTGGATGCAAACCAGTTGCCGTTCTCTTCTAACCGTTAAGTGACCAGAGCCCCAGTGCAATTCAAATGCAGATGAGTTGCTATCTTCATCTTTCTCTTGACTGCGTCTTTGCCACTGCCACAACTTCAACTGCAACTGAAACTTTCTACTGCCCCGAGTTTCGAGTGGAGCGCAATCGAATGCTTCAATGGAGCAGAAAACTTTTGGTGGCATCTCTCCCTCCGCCGATGTCGCAAATGAAGTTGAAGTCAATTTACTCAAGCATTGACATTGCTGCAGCAGCAGCGGAGTTTCCAGTTGAGTGGAAAAGCTGAGCATGCAAATTGCTGCACTCACAGTGGGCCACACATATATATTTCGGGCCAATAACCAGAGCAACTGTGTTGGCCATATTTAATTGCCGCTTAGCCGCACAATTAATTTGTCAAAAAACGTGGTGGCCAGTCAAGAGCACTCGGGGGGAGGTAATCTGTCAAGGCATCGTGGCAGGTGGCGCAACTTTCACCTTGACCGGTTGGCCAAAATCCAAGCCAGCTGAAAATTGCACTGAAGCCAAAGTCTATGCCAGGTTATCATCATTAAATTCGGCACATTTAATTAGACATTTTGCAGATGCCTGGCTTTATTCAGTTGGAGAATCCGAACCGGATCCGAACAAAGAACTTCCCTTCACTGCCCATCACTCACCTAGCTCTTTGTCAGTTTCTCGTGGATTTTTTGTATTTCGTGATATTTTTTTCGGTAATTTGCATTTCTAAGCTTAGCAAATTGGACAAAGACAACTGCGAAAAAGGCATTGAAAAGTTTTTCGCATTTTTGTGAGCTGTTAATTAGCCACGAGAAGCGTAATGCGCATAATGGCTATTAAAAGACATACATAGATAGATTCCTATGCATATAGGAATTTAAAGAAAAGAGAGTTTGAGAATGTTTTGCGATTGTAAACAAAAGAAGTAAGCCAGCAGAGTGATCGATCGTAGGTTGAATGACCCCAAATAGTCCGATCCAAGACGATCCGAGATCAAGTCGAGTCGAGCTGAGCTGAGCTGAGCTGAGCGACCGGAGCATAATTATGAGCTTATAAATAAAATAGAACTACACGCCGAAGGCAGAACCTAATTAACAGGTACGAGCGAGCTGGTGTGTGTGAGGGCCATATCTCTTATGCTATATCTATGACGCGCACTGTGCGTGGCTAGTGGAGATCGCTCATTTGCCGACCGCCATACTCCGCTACTCAATTAAAGTCGGAAAGCAAAAGTACCGAAATATTTCAGTTTCGTCGACCAGCCGGGCATGTCGCAAAAAAAAGGGGCAGATAAATTTACAAAGCGTATTTCTTGAACATTCAAAATAGCTTCGGCTACGGTTAAAGGTTAGCTTTCTTCTTTTACATATCTTTATGACAATCCCTAGTTGTTATAATCGTTTTGGGGGAGTGCATTCATAAATCACATGATCATGCAGCACGTGTGTGCATCATCTATATGTGTTTTCACTTAAAAAAACAACACTTTTTAATATAGCACAAATAAATCTTTACTATATTTATCGTTAATTGAGAAATTTCTAAACATATAAGTTAGCAAAAACTATTGCTAAAGTAGATAATTTATTTAATAATAGTAATTATAAATATTTGAGTTATAAATTTATTCTATTCATTCTCGTATTTAAAGTATGATAAGAATTGTCAATTATTTAGTTTCAAAAGCAAAGAAAATAATTTTTAAAGACAAGAATTTTACCGATTGAAAACCATCTATAGGAAGAACTAAAATTTAGATTTAACCAATATTTTAACTTTAAGTGTAAACACATTTTCGTTTCAGTGCAGAGAAGCAATCAAAGCGCTTTCCCTGAGTGAGAATTCGAGCTGGGTGGAAATGCATTTCCATCGCCACCGGTTGTGGGGGAGAACACAATGGCAGGCTGATGATCGTTCCTCATTTATGCGCTTCCTAAACTGCGGTAGCGGCCGCTTGAGCTGGGACTTCATTTTACATATATGTATAATTAGATAAACATATACCGCCGGAGGGGATATATGTGCGTACCCCTGGGGGCTATTATTAGGCCCACGTTCCCTTTCCCGCTGCCTTAAGTGATCAGTTCCGCTTGCGTTGGAAATTCCTCTTCCTATTCCAGATATTCCTCTTGCATTTTTATATATTCCACCTAAAGTGCAGCCGCCGCCATGAAATGGGAGACAATTGTCTAATAAAAGCCAACAAAGAGCCGCGCATATATGCATCTTTTCTGCTCGTTTGCGAGCAAAGCGATGTCACCTTGTGCGGGGCATTATGCAATTCACGTAATTGTAATTGACTGCATCCTGCAGATTTTCTTCTCGCCATGCATAAGTGATAACATTTCGATTAGTAGCCAGCTCTCGTTTAGCTTAACAAACCAGCCTATCCAGGTCTGCCATTAATAAATTCTGTTCTTTAGAGCACATCAAATTATCCGCATCTCTGATAAAGAGTGAGATCATACTCGTAAAAAATGATACAGATACTGCACTTTGTCATTGAAATATGTTAATCTATATCGTCATTATCAATTTATGATAATTTATGATACTTAATTCTAAAGCTTTTTAAACCAATACTATTAGGAACTTTGAATATCTTTCATGGTCGATTTAAGACAATTGGTGCGAATGTTCGAACCCTTTTAAACTTTAAAAGAAAAGTGATAGAAGTGATTCGATTTAGGAAACAAATGGAAGAAAGTGAGATATGGCAAGTACAAGTTGGACTTCTATACAGCTTTTCGGTTACTTTTGCTGCTTATTACCCCGAATGACACTCACTTATATTGATGTTATGATACTATGGTTTTTTCTTCAATTTCCTCACCCACCTCCGATGGCTATTTTTGGTCTATGACATAAGAGTGGCTTTCATTGCCAGTGTTTTTGCATTGTTTACCTATTAGCACTTAACATTGGCTCAACATGCGCTTTAACATTGACTTAACAGCGCCCACGCATGCCGTCTCTTTCTCCGCGGATGGCCTTAGCCTTCATTGTAATTGACCAAAGTAAATAAGCCACCAAACAAAGCCACATTCATACAATTTTGAATATTAAATGTTGGCCAACGGCAACATGAAGCATTGACCATTTTTTTGCCGGCCAGTAAGGTTAATGGGCCTCCGGCATGATAGCTCTCAAATATCTGTGCCGTGTTTTTCTCGTTTGGGTTTCGGTTTCCCAGTTGCCGCCAGTAGCACACATTTGATTGCACCTTTATCTCTGGTCGCCCCTTGACCTCGTCGCATTGCAAAATGTTCCGTTTCTTTTAATTTCAGTGTGTTTTCTTGGCTTTTCTTTGCTACTTGGGCAGTAGCCGGCAAGTTGTTGTCTCTTAGCCGTGTTTTTTTTTTGCTGCTGTTCAATAGCTGTACAAACCGGTCAAGAGCGAGGCATAAAACGCTTCGCTGTGGCAGGGAGCATAAAAAAGGCGCACAAAAGCGCCGTTGTTCAGATCGGCGATAATGAAGTCCCGTCCCAGTCAAATGTAAAAAAAAACGCTTAGTCTGAACTCTTATAGTGTTCGGTCATTGGCTGATCATCATAATGATGATAATCTTCATCATAGATCTGATGAACGCTGAACATATGCATATTCATGACGGGCATATTGTGAAATTCCATAAATGACCTTTACATGGCTTGCCAAAAGCCTTCCCCTTGATAATGCCAGCCATTGTTTATTTTTATTCGGTTTTCCTACTCGTCTGTGTGCGTTGCCTTGGGCTTGGAAATGTGAAAATATTTTGATTGTACGGACTTTTGCATGTGGAAAACAAACGGCTCGAACTGCACGCATGCATGCCAGTCCAATCAATCGAGAGCAACCGTCCACTGAGAAAATCTAAGTATCATCTTTGGTAGCAACCATTTCTATTCAATCAATGAAATATTCCAATAAAATAAAAAAATGTTAAATGTCAAAAGAGATAATGAAAAAAGGTTTTATATCTCACAAACAAACCCATTAAGAGTTATGATAATTTTAATACAATAGTATTGTTATTAGATGAGTAGCATTTCTTCTCTGTGTAAGACTGGGCGAATCAAGGGAGGCTCCAAGTGCATAATTGCAGTCGATGCCCTGAACTGCATCTCCACCGAAGGGCCAGATGCATTAAGTGCGGTAAACGAGGCAGGGCAAAAAGAAGATGATGATGCTAATGGCGAGCCTGGGTCGCAGTCCCCGCAGTGGCAATTGAAAACACTCAAGTGCCGCCGACTGGCTCCCTGGATGATCCCCGTGCCGGATCCCAGTGCAACTCAATCCGGCAGAACGCAGGCCGCAACAGAAGCCGTCGTCATTGAGGTCGTTCATCTGCAGGGGAAGTTGGCTGGTAGCGGGGGAAAATAATTTTCTCGATGCAATCTGGCGCTTACAGCTGCAAAACTGTCACACACCAGAGCCAACCAGTCAGTCACTCATTCGGGGGCTCAGTTTTGCATCGGACTGCCAGTGATGTGGGTCTATGGGTCTAATGGATTGGTGTTGTCACAATAATAAGCAGGAAGTTCGAAGAAAAACACCCAAATCGGCTTATGTCGGGTTTTATGTGAGCAACAAAAATGACTGAAAGAGCTGCTCTCACACTCTAAGCCCAAATCGAGATTCATGAATGCAGTATCGTTGAGATACTTTTGGTGCGTTAATTAAAACTCAAGCTGGGCGTTTTTTCTTCCCATATATCACTTGCATAATTTCCAGTTGTCGCTCTCAATTACCAAACCCCACTAATTGCAACAAATCGAATTTGATTGCTTAAATGGTGCAAATTAGCCACACCAAAAAACCATAACAGTCAACATGAAATGGGTTTAATTTTAATTCGTTTAATTAATTACAACATATTTGTTTAATATTTTTATCTGATACATCAAAATTAACTAGACAAGCTTTGCAGAGGCGAAACGGAAGCAAAAGTTGACTGAGATTCATCAAAGAGTTTTCACAACATTTCCATGCCTCTTTGAATTGAGGAAGTATCTCTAAAAATTGTGAAGTTTTTCTACATGCGCGGCGGCCGAAGCCTGGGCAAACAAACAAGTTTTCAATATTTAATTGCACAACTTTGTAATTGTGCCTAATTGTTGGGTAAACAAAAGTGAGCAACAGGCTGACTCAATATGTTTGGGCGTTGCATTTGGCAATGTTTCGCTGCGTTGGTAGTGCGAACTGGGAATTGGATAATGGATTTAATAACATGGAGGGCTTCAGATTGTAGCTAATGTTACAGCAAATTTAAACATGCTTAAATTGTAATCAAAAAGTTTCGACCCTGACCCCAACTCAACTTGGTAATTATTTACACCACCCAGAACGCCATAAATCAACGCATTTTGCACATTTTAGAAATGGAAAACAAGAGAGAACGCTATAGTCGGGTGCCCCGACTATCAGATACCCGTTACTCAGGTAAAGGGAGTGCGAGGGAGATGGAGATAGAAACTTTGATCACGCATAACTTTTTAACGAATGGTCCGATTTGAAAAATTTCTTCTACATTTCGATAGGTATTAATAAACACAATAAAACTGCATTTTTACTTTTCCGAAATATTTAAATTTTTAAAATCGTATATAAGCGATTGTGGGCGTTAAAGGGGGCGTGGCACCTTTTTGAAACAAACTTGCGCTGCGTAGGAACTCCTAGAATCTGCATGCAAAATGCCAATCTTCTAGCTTTTATAGTTTCCGAGATCTCAGCGTTCATACGGACAGACAGACAGACGGACAGACAGACGGACAGACGGACAGACGGACAGACGGACATGGCTATATCGACTCGGCTAGTGACCCTGATCAAGAATATATATACTTTATAGGGTCGGAAACGCTTCCTTCTACCTGTTACATACTTTTGCACGAATACAATATACCCTTTTACTCTACGAGTAACGGGTATAATTACTTCATGTTACCAAGCACACACTCGTACAGATGATTGCAGCGAGAACATGGAAAACATTTCCATGTGCCACTTAAAACGACTTTCAAAATGTTTTCACTTGCCACAATGAGCGCACACCCACATACACTGGGAAAAAAACTATAATTACGATTCATATCATTTAATGGGTCTTAATGGAGCTTTTGTTAAGGTGTTTGGTAGTTTATCATTATTATTATTATTTTGTGTTTAGAAAACCATATATATGTTTATGAAAAATATTTCTTAAAACTTTAATTTGTTAATTTGTAATTGTGTAAGACAAGACCTTAAATCTGCTGAAAACTACCTCCCTGTGATTTAACTACATTATTATACCCGTTACTCGTAGAGTAAAAGGGTATATTATATTCGTGCAAAAGTATGTAACAGGTAGAAGGAAGCGTTTCCGACCCTATAAAGTATATATATTCTTGTTCAGGATCACTAGCCGAGTCGATCTAGCCATGTCCGTCTGTCCGTCTGTCCGTCTCTCCGTCTGTCCGTCTGTCTGTCCGTCTGTCCGTCTGTCCGTCTGTCTGTCTGTCTGTCTGTCCGTATGAACGCTGAGATCTCGGAAACTATAAAAGCTAGAAGATTGGCATTTTGCACGTAGATTTTGGGAGTTCCTACGCAGCGCAAGTTTGTTTCAAAATGGTGCCACGCCCCCTCTGACGCCCACAAGCCACAAGCTGTGGCCACAGTTTTGATGCTATTATGAAAATTTTTTTTGATATGTATTTGTTTCGTCAATACCTATCGATTGGCCAAATAAAAGTTTGCCACGCCCACTCTAACGCCCAAAAACCCATTAAACACTTAAGCCTGGCTAGCGCCTACATTTCCGCCTTTCATGGCATATACAATAGCGCCATCTAACGGATGACTTTGGAACAGCTGGCCAAGGTGCTCAACAGAGTCAACGTTAATTCTCGATAAGGATTTCTATTAAAGGAAATTGCGATGGCTTTTATTTGTCAATACCGAACTATATCCCAAGAACTATGCAAATCAAATCAAGTTAGCCAAATTGGAGGTGTTCCCTGGGTACCGATTTTAACATAAAAATCGGGAGCTAATTCGAGCGGCGAAAAACATACAAGAAGACATATTTATATTAAGTTGTTTAGCTGAGTAACGGGTATCTAATAGTCGAGGCACTCGACTATAGCGTTCTCTCTTGTTTTTTTCTCCGTGCAATCGCAGTTGCAACGAGCTAACGGCGGCCACAAAACCAAAAAGTTTGCCCGACCAGAGTCCAAATTCCAGGCCAAGAACAGCCCACACACAACTGCAGCAATAACTGGGGCCGCTTTGGCTCCAAGCCCGAGTGCAGCCAACGTTCAGCTGAGGAATCATGCCAGGGAAATTTGCCGCACGCCTCGCGATTCATGCCTCACTGCTGCACGTGCCGTCGAGGGATTTGAAGGCATTCACTAAATCACGGATTTGAAGTTCGATTTGGAGCGATTTGGGAATCGCACAGGCACATCTATAACTTAAGCGACCGGGACGTGACTCTGGAGGATATGCCCATGCACGCTGCACCATAAATCGCCGATCTTCGATCTGGAGCGGCAACAATTGCCGCCAATCGAAGCTGTTTTTCTTATTGATTAAGCGCGCTTTTATTGACGTTTGCCGTCCATCACTCTCTCCTCGGTCGGCTCACTTTTTGCGAAATCGTGGCCTGCAATTATTAGCCATTACCATGCAGTCCAACTCCAACTGCCCAGCACATTCACCAGATAGCCAGTTAACAATGTAGTGGAGCCGGAACTCTAGTCCGACATCGAATTCAACTTCGATCGGGCCATAAACAAGGAAATCTGGCCGGCCAGCCAGCCACATTGTAGCTGTTGTTGGCAAGACCATGGCTCAATGAGTTCGTAATCGACGGCAGGTAATTATGCGAATAAATATTGCATTGTGTCGGTAGCAAGTGCAACACGTATTAATTCAATTAGCGGCAGGCGAGTGCCAAGTGGCGCCGCAGTTGGGCGATGAAGCAAGAACCTTTTTGGTTAGCTAACACACGAACTGATATCGCTGCTCCACCAGTTTTGGCAACTGCTTTTGGTCAATTAGCAGACAAAAAGCACACCAATCGCAGATCGAAAATTCTAACGAAAACCAACTGGGAGGGGAGCAGAAAACCTGATTATTGCGTTTAGTCATCGCCTTTGTGGCAAAAATTATAATGAGCCGCAAAAGCTGTTGACAACTTGGGCTTTTGGTTTTTTTTGTATTCCGCACTCTTTTTCTTCGACAGCACGATGAAATCACTCAGACCTCGACCCGACTTGACCACAATTCAAGGCCATAAATACCAGAGCAAATGTGATTTGGCCACAACGGCCACAATTGAAAGTGATTTCTGATGGATTGCTCATCCGCCATGGGTTACCAATGCAGCCGGAAAGATTTCCCAAGTCGGCCAGAGATACATTATGCAAGTCTACTCGGACAAAGATGCATTCATGGGGCATTGCCACATTTAGCTGGAGCCCAGCTATTGACAGCTCATTTTTTATATTTATGACAATCTCCGCTTGTTGGCCTGCGACCTGACCCACATGGCGTATACTTTTTCGGCCATTAGGTGGCAATTAAAGCTGGCCAAGATCGAGATTGAGATCGTGCTAGGCCCACGAGGCTGCCCCAGCAAAAGGGCTAGAAGCGATTTACTGTTCTTCTTGATTGACATGCTTAGCACTCGGATCGCATCTGGTATCTTGAATCTGGTATCTGGTATCTGGATTCCGACAATCTGTAGCCCCAGCAACCTCATTTACAGTTTGCAGCGCACGCCGTTCAATAGGCTCTTTGTTGCTGGCTTTTCTTCCGCTTTCAACGGTTCATAATTGAAATTATAATTCAATTTGCCGCCGCTGCCGTGGCCACACTTTGCTTTTCAATTATTAGAAAATGTCTGGAGTGAAAGAAGAGTGCGATTACAGACGCAGATACTGATAGACTCGCATATTGCTCACGCGCATGCAGATACAGATTTTTTTTAAAAGCCAACTTTGTGTGGCGTGCCAGTCGCTGGGCATGCGCAAATAAATTTTCAATTTGATGGCGAGGATCCTGAAAAGATATTTCCATTTCATGCCCATAAATATTGTAAGTGAGCGTAGGAGAAAATAGCTGTGTACATAAAAAGCCACTGACGTGTCGTCGCTCGCAATTAAGAACGCTTTCATTTTTCATTTTCCACCTTCCTTCTTTCTCCGCCTTTCCGGCTCGAAAAAGTAAATTACTTTTACTGAATATAATTGAATTAACATTAACCGCCCTGAGCAAACTGTGAAAAAGAGTCATTCCACATCCAGCTTTAATGGTTAATGGAGAATTCTCTTGTTGATCAGTATCCATGAGATAGGGAAATATTTATTTATTAGCTACTTGAATATCTTTCTTAATTGAAATCCCTTTCTGTTTTTCTGGAACGGAGATAAATTGTAAAGCTAGGAAGCATTTCTCCCCTGACCTTTAAAAATAGAAATGGAAAATTTGGAATTCGAAATTGGTTTCTCTGTCTGTTTTTGGGGTCTTCTGGCACTTGAGAATTTTTTCCATTTTCCCCATTTTCGGTGGCATAAATTGCAGACTGTCAGAAGTGCAGCCCCTCTTTTCCCCTGTTTTTCCCAGCTGATAAAGCAATAATGAGGGTCAGACCTTGGCTTGGGCTGTCTCAATTATTTACAATTTGGTATTGATTTGCCGGAGAGCAAAGTCCAAAAATTGAGCTGTACGAGCAGCTTTTATCAGTTAATTTCCAGTGACCCCGGGTCACCGGCAATCTGATGTAACTCCAAGTTTGCCCTGCTTTCGCTGCACGCGTTTTGCATGCGTTTAAAGACGCTTACGCAAGAACCGCTTTTAGGTGGGGCGGTAGAAAGTGCCGCCCGCTCGACGACACATTTGAGGCACAAATTAAGTAATTTACTTTGATGGCCATGCGTGGAATGTTTTTGAAAAAAAACTGGTGGCCAAAACATCAGCAAACAAATCGCTCAAAAGTCGTTGGCCATTTTCCCCGAATTCAAATTTTTTTTACGTGGGGTGTTGGTTGTGCTTACTGCTGATATCCAAGAGTGTCATCTACTTTTGATTCATTCGCTGTCGCTGATTGTTTTTCTCCACAATTAATTGTTATGCGTTTTTAATGCCCAGACAATATCTTATATAAGTCGCATTTGTGTGTATGGATATATAATCACATGTTTGCATTGCACACTTTACAGTTTTGTTGCGTTTTTTTGTTCGCCTTTGTTTGTATTTTATTTTTTGAAGTTAATTTTTTAGGTTTATTTCTCGAGTTTGGCAAAGAAAAAGAAAAACTTTCTCCCGACGCCTGTCGTGCCAACTTGACGCACCACGAAAAAGAAGATAGGCAAAGAAAGAGACGGCACGACGGTCGTAGAGAGAGACAGAGGCGAAAAATTAACAACAAGCTGATGATTTACTGGCAAAAACGAAAGAAATTATCATCGGTGGGTATTTTGAGTTATTTATTTATTTTGCAAAAGAGAAGTCGCACAAAAAGAAGGGTGTCAGAGGAAATTGAACTTTTAACACTCGGAAACATTCAAAGAAATAAGTGTCATCGTCATGAAAGAATTGGTAGCAAGTAATATAAATAATGTATTTCATTGTGGTAATAATCTTTGCCCACTCTTTATTTTAGTTTAAATAAATAACCCCTTTTTTTAATTTGAGGTATTCTTTTCGAATATTGAATGAATGATCATTGGCAAATCGTAGAGCATAATTAAACAACATTTATTTAATAAATTTAATAATTAAATGTAATTTAATTTAATTTTGAAACTTAAGTTATAATAAGATATAAGGAACTAATTATGCTACAGTGACGATATTTAAAAATGGAATAAGACACTTGTCTAGTTGTGTCCAGCTTTATCCATTGCATTGTCGTAAAACCAAATAAAAACCAAAACCAACAGAAAACTGACCCATAGATAATATCAAATCTCTGTTAACCCAGATTAGAAAACACGAATTCCTGAAGTTCAAGTTTGCCATTATCTTCCAGTGATATTTGCAGCAGTTTCTTATCGAATGAAACCCAAAAACTTGTTATAAATCACCCACAACAGGGGCAACTGATTAGGGTCAGACCCCCGGCAGACCCAATCCCAGACGCAGTCGAAGTCCCAGACCTGTCATATCTCTCTTCTTCCAGTTTTTATTCAATCAATCACATTTTGCTTATCGCCCACTCAACACGAGACGAAGTCGGAGAAAAGATGAGGCTGGTGCAAATTATGGCAGACAAAGGGCACAGAAATCCATGACCACAGACGTTTAATCCGCATCGTTTCGATTATTATGCAAACGGCAATGAAAGCAAACCATTTAAGCCATATATTTGGTAGACAATGAGGAGGAGCGGACACAAAAAAATAATAGAAATAAAACACAAGCAAGTGCGTGCTTTGGAAATGCTGAACAGTTGGGGGAAAAGTGGAAAGTTGGCCGAGCCGTTGTGTGGTTTATGTGCATAATTGTGCGGGGTTTATTTCTCTTTAAATTTACTGCGTAACCCCCGACACCCGCCCCGCACCCCCGAAAGTTCGTGCCAAAATGCAGTTTCCATTTACAAACTTCTTGTTTGTTCACTTGATTTGCCTTTTGTTTGCCTTGCTTCTTGTCTTGGTTTGTTTGCGTTTGGCACGTTGCTAATAAAGCAACTATACGCCATACTAAAAAAAATCTCGAAAAATTGCATAAAACGAACAAAAAAATGCGGCAAATAAAATGCTCATATTTGTGCCATTTGTTCGAACGAGTTTTTGTGAAAGTACGGGTATCTAGCGGATAGTTAATACGAATTTACAGCCGCCCCCTGTCCGCGGCGGCCACTTTGTATCACGATTGCACTCGATTCGAGCTGGGATGGGCCACCAAGCCCCGTGGCGCTGCAACACGTTTCTCTGTGGCAATTTCTGTTTCTTTTTTTCTTTTTTTTTTTTGCCCAGCCGGCCGTCTCCTTTTGCACTTTATTGACAATTTCTTTTTTGTTTTCGCGAACGTGCGTAGCTATTGTCGTTGATAGGGGAAAACCACACCACACACCCGTCCGCAAAACCGGCCACCGGCTGCGTCGCATTCAGGCATTCAGGCGTTGACGGCCTGTAATGAAATGCGAATTTCATTCATGGCGATTGGTTATGAGTTACGTCTGGAGTGGAGTTGGCAAACAACATCCAGGAGAATTAGCAGAGGGGCAGGAAGGACGGGCTGAGGTTGTTGGCAATTAAGAAACCACATCAAATGAGCTTCGACAAAACTGATAAGATAACAAAACGCCTTTGCATTTAAAGAGAATTACAGGCTAATTCAAATTTTCATATGATTACAATTGAGTTGGATTTTTCAATATTTTTGGCTGTCACAAAATAGTTTAATTGATTTTCTTATTACTAGAATTTATAACTAATTTTCTTACAAAGATTTTAAAAAGGTGTAGCCACATGGCTTTCAAAAGGTATCATATTGTTAACTTAAAATGCAATATTGTTTACACCCTTAATTCTTTTAAGTGCTCTAGTCAAAAATCAAACATCAATAGAAATTTGATTTATAAAATGATTTTAAATGTATTTACAATTGCAACCAAAACCGATATATAAATCATGTTTTCTAAAAATATCAAAACAGACGGAAACGGCAAAAAAAATCAGAATATCAAAGTGCTTTCACTTGCCAGAACACTGAGTCATTCCAAAATTCCAATATGCGATCTATGGCGGATTTGAGTCATCTAAGCCAGAGGCTTTGTCACTTACCAGATCGGTAAAAGCTTTCGTTACCTTAAACATCTCGAATTACCGATTTACATTCCTAAGACTTCCCAGGCAACTCATATTTATTTTATAACCGAAACCAAACCCCTTTACATTGAATATTGCCGAAAAATAAAGTAAAGGGCAGATCGAATAACATAAAAATTGGTATTTGTTTTTGTACACATTTCCGTTTTTGTTTTTGCACTGCATAAAGGAAAGTTGCCGAAATTTCCTAAACTGAGATTTTTAAATTAAGTAAAATACGTTCCGAATTATCCACTAGGTGTTTATGCAAACGGGCACACAAAAAGCAACAAACCCAAAAACCACTGCTTTAACGCAAAAATTTCACAGCGTCAGCAGCTTTATAAAACCAGCAACAACAAATATGCCAGACGAGTAATAATTATCCAAAGAAATTATAGCCCCCCGAGTGTTGTGTGTGTGCATTGGTGAAATGCGAAACTGAGAAGGTGCACAGAGGTGCTAAAAGTTACACTGCCAGACAGCGGATTATGAAATATGGAAGCATGCCCCAAAACGGGAGGACTCCAAAGAATCGTTTGTGGTTTTCTGTGCACGCACATTTCAAGGGTAATCCCCATTTGGAAGTATTATTATAGATACCCGCGGATTGGATTTTTGGATTAAAATTTGTTTCTTTATTATTGGTGGGAGTAGCCAAACATCTTACTGATCGGATATTAAAAATATAGATATGTATCTTTTCAATCGGATTAATGTTTTTTTTTAACGTTGAACCATTACGTTCAGAACTGGAAATTATAGATAAAGGCATAAGTGTGATTAATTGATGTAGGATTTGAAAATTTGAAATGTTTAAACTATTTTTAGGATTAAGTTATTTTAAGCTTAAAATTGCATATGGCGATAAACCCGTATATACACTGGAATTAAGAAGTATTTTTAGAAAACCTTATTTTGCTAAGAAAAATGTCGAGTTTTAATGGAATAAGAGTGACGGATGTTATTTTGGTTTGTGTATTTATTTTCAATTGGCCACAGCATTCAGGCTAACAAGTTTAAAGGCTTTAATTCAATACGAAGAAATACGAGTACCGGGTATTGTTTAGTCGGAAAACCCAGCCATTGCGTTCTAACTCGCCTTGGCTGCTGCATTTTTGCAGGCCTATCGATCGATTGTCGTATTGGCTAGCCCCAACTTGTTAACCCGTTTGCAGACCGAGGAAAAAGGGAATGCAAGAGGCTCCCTGCGAGCTATGAACCCCCATTGTTGCTGTTGTTGTTTCCGTGCGATGATGCACGATGGTGTAACTTACCCGGGCTGTTTGCAATCCGTACTTGTTGCTGTTGTTGTTGCTGGCCGAGAAGATAATGCTGCTGCAGTTGCGGTTTCAACTGACTGACAGTCGTGGGTTGGGGGCGTTCCAGGTATCGTTATCGCTTCCAGTGCGTTTTCCAGTCAACTTTTTTTTTTTTTTGATTTACTATGTTTCGGTTTACCTAAGCACTTCACTTGCAAGAAAAAAGGAATGAATCACTTGCACGTTATTTGATGTTATTTGCTCGGCATTATTTGCTTGTTAATTGGTTTCGTTGTTGCTGAATATCGGTCGCAGTATTATTCTTCTTTTTTTGGTTTGGTCGTTTAGAAAGTGGGTTAACTGACAGAGCGCGTCTTTGGTTGCGCCTTATGCAAATTGCGGGTATTCGATTCGAGATTTATTTCGACTGGTGGCAAATTCCAGCTTGGTTCAACTTTGTATTTCAGCGATACACAGATACACTCCGTTCGCTGCGATTAGCGCTACAACTTGAGATTCCGCTTGAGACGTTTGCACTCCAACTCGATTCGCTCGCGACTGATCGTGCGGCTTCTGCGGACCCCGATCACGAAAGTGCACCTCCGAGACAAGTTAAGACGCGCTGCGGCTTTGCGAAAGGTGCGCTCAGGTGAGCGAGGGAAACGAGATTTGAGCGCCGGCTGTGGAGCTTTTTAACGGATTTTGTAGGCGCAGGTGAGAGTTCTCTCTCCCAGAATGCCGTCAGAAGAGCAGAGTGGCTGTGATCGAACTTTCAAAAATTACCAGCTTTGTTTGAAGAATATGCTAAGGTGACCGTGAAAATATACCAAATGAATTCATGTGGAGTGTGGACACTAACCATGGTAGAAAAGTTAATAACAGGTGGCAACATTTAACGATCAAATAAAGTTAGCGAAAACTCAAACCATGGATGGAAGCTCAGATGTAGTTCTGCTACCGTCCGCCTAATGACGCTTTTGCATGTAAAAGTGTTCAAGTTGATACGCAGGGGGCGCTTTTTGTTCTAATGAGCATCGATAGATGGCGCTTAAGAAAAGTGGTACATTTCTATATTATTATATTAACAACATACAAATGGCAACGCCGGGATAGGAAAGGTCTTGAGGTGGGCAACGCTGGCAGCCTTAAGGATATGATTTCGGTCGTGAGGCTTAGGAGCGTTTCCTGCGCTTTTCTGAGGGGATCCCAGGGTCGTGGCGGATGCGGTGGATCGGGCGCGACATTTGGGTGGTCTTACGCCGGAGGTCGGAAAACTAAGAAATTGGAGAAAAACCAGGAATGTTCTGTTTGACGGTCTGGCAGCACTGTATTTTGAACAAGAGTATCATGCGCGACGGGGAAACTGTTGTATTCGATCATTTTTCACGGAAAACTGATCGCGGCGAACGTATTTTTTTCTTTTCTTATCTATCAAAGCTTTTATAAAATATAAGAAAATAAAAAAAAATTCTTTAAGTGATGGCTTCTTATGTACGCAATATTTTTTCCAAACTCAATTAAAAATTTTTGATTTTTTTGAATTTAAAGAACTATTTTCGTATACTTTTAATTATTAGCTTTAACACGTAATCGTATCATTTGAAAACTGTCGGGTAGTCGCGTCTTGAAACGCTGCTTGATATCTTTTATCACTAAAACTATGAATGTAAATTAGATGTGAAAATCTTTTTTATCCAACAAATTTTCAATAAGATTAAAATAAAAATTAAGAAAAAACGAGGACGGAAGCTAACTTTGGCAAACCAAAGTTTTAATACCCTTGCAGACTTTCCCGAAATTTCTTAAATTTAAAAAAGAAGCGAAAGGAATAAGGTATACCTACATAAATAAACTAGATTTGCATAGTTTCATGTCAATAGCTTTTATACTGCAAAAATGACGTATAAAAATAGAAAAAAGTGATATTTTCGCAGCCTTAAACAATTTTTCCTACGGAAGCTATAAGATATAGACGTCCAATCGGCAAGTGCTTTTACCCTGATCAAGATATGCATAAATAAATAAGACTTGGAAAATTGTATGTCAATAGCTTACACACTGCGCGAAATATTCTGAAAAACATCCAATTTTGACCGATTTCATCCTATTGTTCCGATGGGAGCTATAGGATATAGACGTTTGATTGGCACGCGCTTTTACCCTCATCAATGTATGCATAAAAAAATACGATTTGGAAAGATTCATGGCTATATCGACTCCCCTTGTTCCTGATCAAAAATACATATACCTTATGGGGTCGGAAACGTCTCCTTCACTGCGTTACACACTTCTGACTAAAATTCTAATACCCTCTGCAAGGGTATAAAACAGTTGATTTGAAATCAAATTACAAAACCACCAACATTCTTGAGTAAGCAAACAACCTTCATTTGAAATGAATTTAATTTGGGTGATTTACTTCAACGTGGTTTACATTTCGAATCGACAAACGACCAACGACTGCCTGGCGACAAAGTCCTCCTCCCAGTGGCGGCTTAGTGGTGTCCCTGGGCCTCGGCCTCCAGCTGTTCCTTGGACTTGTAGCCGACCTGCTCCTCTGGGGTGTGGGGCCAGAAGGTCGGATTGTTGATGGGGTCGAGTGCGTTCTCGGGGAATGCGTCGCGGTAGTCCTCCATGGTCATCTGTTCGTAGGGCAGCAGCGACTTGAGATGGGCGATCTCCTTCTGGTAGTTCTGAATGCGCTGCTCGGAGGCCTTCTTGTAGGCATCGATATCGGCCTGGGAAGCCTTCAGCTCTACGTCCACCTGCGGGGAGACCTTGTCCTGGGGATAGGGCACCTTCAGAGCATCGTACTGCTTCTGGAAGCTGTCCACGAGTCCGGCGACGGGGATCAACTGCTTGTACTTGGCCCAGTCGATCTGGGGCGGGCACTCGGGGTTGGCCAAAACCGCGCGGACGTAGATGTCCGACTTGGTCTTGAAGGCGCCGAAGCTGCTCTTCTGATTGGCAGGAACGCGCTCGGCAAGAGCGGACCAGTTAATCGAGGATTTGGCGATGCGGCGGGCGGCCATTCTGCAGCACAAATACTGGAAAACAACAACAAAAACGGATGAGGTTAGGTTGTCGAGGCAAAAATATGTTATAATTGCAGGAGGGTTTTCTTTGGGTTTGTTTAACTAATAAGCTTAATTTCAGTTTAGTCCAGTGTTTCTTTTCTACAGACACTTGGCATAAGCCACGGAAAATTATGCCTGCAAAAATTATGTAATTTTTTAACCGCAGCAGTTTTACGAAGTAGCTCTAAGCCGAAAAACCCAACTATTGGCCTTGCTTGAAGGTTTGCAGATATATCACTTGTTTTCGCTGTTTATCTACTTTAATTTCCTACTTTTTAATAGCTTTTAGCAAACGTACTTATTTTTTTAAGGAGAAAATAAGAATTTTTGCCCCAGCACCAACACTTACACTTTGAGTACGAGTGTGACCACAGCTGGGCCTGTAATTAATGTTAAAATTATGCCAGGGCTGGAAGACTTTTGACTGCCGTTCTGCTACTATTTAAACTCTTCCCGCCTTTGGCCACACTGTCAGCTGTTTGGCAAAAACATAACTGGTGTATTACTTTTGTCTATTCAAAACAGTTTAAATATTGTGATTATCAATTAAAATGCTGCTGAAACAGTTGCCGCAGACGCTGCAACAGCTGCGCTGCATTTCCTCGGCCACAACGGCGGTCACTAGGCTGCATCGCTCTGTTTATTGCCGGCTATATCCCACGGTAGTTGTTCAACCCGATGGATCCACGATAAACATACGCTATCACGAGCCACGGAAGATAATCAAGGTAAAAATGGGTGGCTAAAAATTATTAAATGGCTAATATACAAGTTTTCTCTTTAGCTTCCCCTGGATCTGAGCACTTTAACCGATGCGGAGCGTAAATCCCGCCTGGAGGCCCGCAAGCCGCGAAAGAAGGTCAAGATTATGGAGGAAGTGGAGGACAACTTCAATGCCAAGAAATACATGAAGTACATCAAGAAAAAGTAGCATTTAATTGTTAAATAAAATACACAAACTTGTTATATAAGTTAAAACCAAAATTAAAAATTGGACTGAATAACAAGGTTGGAAACATCGATGTTACTGGAAACACTAACGCATATCGATAGTTAGCGGTGACTTACTCCACTGTTAGCGAGTATATTCACCATTTTATATGATTTCTGGAGATGGAATAGCTTTGGTGATGATTTACCAAACATTGCTTGTTTTGCGGACAAGAATGCATTTGGCGGAAATACATATGTCATTTGGATGTTTAATGAAATTTGTTCCAAAACATTTATTTTTAGTTTTCTTCCCCTCATTAGAGTTAAATCAATTGAAAGCAAAAATAAAATAAAAGGGGCTGATGACTGTAAGCGTTCGATTGGGGGTGGCTAAGTAAATCTGCAATGCTAACTCTACAAGCATAAGTAATAATAAATAATAAATAAATGTATAAAATTACCTTAATTTTTACATAAGTTACATTTTATATTTGGCCGATTATTTTTCAGTGCAATTTGTTAATAGTGCGTTTTAACTGAGTGAAAACTAACAGAGCAGTGGAATGTTAACAGTGCGGAACAACTGGATTTCGATGTTCGATACTCGTTAGAGATGGAATATTAGCGATGAGGGCAGCCAAACATCGATGTTACCGAAACATCGATGTAACTAAAAACATCGACGACTTCGATGTTAGCATCGATGTTTGTCCACCTCTGACGAAAAGAGACGAACAATAAAGTCGGACGTAGCTGCGCGTCGCTCCCGAAAAATATTTAATTTGTGGACGCTCTTTCGCGAGTGCAGACATAAATAAAACCAACATGTCTTTTGCTCCATTCCAGACTAAATAGTCGGTTGTAGCCAAACCCCAATTACAAGTGAATCGGCTTAAACAAAAGTGTCGCCGAGCGTCGGCGGAAAAATGTTGAATGGACAGCGTCGCGTCTAACAAACAAAAAGTACACACAATCAACGAATGCACATAAACAAGACGAGACAGCAAACGCAGAATCGAGTGAAAACCTATTTTAAAACGCCGAGATATATTTATTTTGTTGACGCTCAGGATTTTCGGTGTTCGCATCTGAATGTCTGCGAGTGAGTGTGAGTGCGCGAGTGCGATTGTGTGGGTTGCATACCACGGCGAATAACTGCAATTGCAATAGAGAGAAGACACATACACACATAATTGGATTATGGCCACACGGCAATAAGAACAGAGAGAGAGAAAGAGGGCAGTCGCCAAATCCAAACGGGTAAATAATAGTATTAGCTGGAATCGGTTAAACACAAGAATTAGTGGATAAGTTATGTCGCACAACTGTTATCGGTGCCTATGAATAGAGATGGGGGCCTGACCTTAGCTTTCACACACTGTCTGCCAAAAGATTCAACCCACTGATTTCGTTGTAGCTTGAAGACCAGCTTGCAAGGCAATAAACCAAAAACTAACAAAGCAAAAGTATAACATTTAGTTCTAAATTAATATTTTAAAATCTTATTTTAACATTCGTATACTAGTAAAAGTTTCCAGCTTAAAATCTACATAAATGTAGAGAAAAAAGAAACCAACTTACAATAATAACCTGACAGTAGTTGCAGTTTACATTTAGTTGAGTTTGTCACGGACCAAAGATTGAAATCCATCTATTATTGTCTAATTTGTAATCCACAAATGTAATTTATTTAATTTGTACGTCATTTCTTTGTTCTTTGTTAATGTTTCATGATTGTAAAATAAAAAAAGGAATTCACAATGTACAAATCTCGTTGGTGCTTGCTTATTCATATCCGTTTGCAACAGCACATAATCTAATTTTAAAAGAAAAGGCTGTATACTTCTTTCTGAGGTCGACATCTGCAAGGCCTTTTCTTGTGAAATTTCCATATTTTAATCGAACCTGTTGTCACCATTTGATGCACTCAATCTGGCTCATCACTAACACGTGCGTGTGTGCGAGCGTCTGGAATTTTAAATTCGAAATGGGGAAGGTCTGGTGCGAAGGGGAGCGTAAATATTTTCGTAAGCAGCGGAAATGTAAAAATAACACAAACACATTTGCAAGTTATGATGAAGATGCTTCCGATGTTTGTGTTTTTCCATCTCTCCTTGCTTTCCTGACCGTTTCTCCCTTTTTTCTGATTCGGCGGAAAGACAGTTTTCCATGTAAAACTGCGACAGATGTTCCGCTCATTATTACGGATAGAGAGCTAAAGCTGCCAATCCGAATGCATCTTCCACTTGGGTTTCCCACTAAAATGCAGCTGCCCTATTGGGATTTCGCCGGTTTGGTGGTTGTTGCTACCGCTGCATTTTTGTGGTGTTTTTTTTTTTGGTTCGTTGTGGTCCGTGGTGTTTATAAAATTAACAATAAACTCCCCCGTACTTCCGCCCTTGGCAGCCGGCTGTTAATGCTGCCTAAGCTAATTTGTTTTCATTTGTGTGTGCGCCTATGCCCGCATCGAGGGAAAAAATAAATAAAATAAAATAAAATAAACCATTTGTGCTTATTCTCCTCACCCTTCTGTTGTTTGGTTAGCACCTTCTTCAGCTGCATTCATCAAGTGTTTTGTTTTGTTCGATCTTCTTATAGGACTTGCACTTGAGGCTGAAAATAAAACAGTTTTTGTTGTCGGTCTAGTTGGATTTCTTCGATCCTAAAGTTCACTTGCGCCGGACCATGGTTTTATTTTGGGTGGATAGTTTGTGCCGATCGATGGGCGGCACGTGAGTTCCCACCCCTCGAAGCGAAGTGGCTGCCAATTAGTCGAAATGCCTAAATGGCGCAGTAATCGTGGGACATTCAGAAATATGTAGTTTAGAAACGGGCGTTCTGTACCGAAAGTGAAATTTGTTTGCTAGCTAATTAAGCTTATCTTATGCTTTCGGCTCTGCATTTCGTTTGCCTTTGAATTTATATAGATTTGTGTATTTCTCCTCGCTTTCCATTTCTTTGCTTTGCGAGCATGATTCACTTGTTTTAGGGCCTCAAAAAGTGTACGATGAAGGCCTCACACCTTCGATGGTCTTGAAATTTATTCTAAAAAGCACAAATTTACATAGATTCTTTTTCATAAATAGGTATACACATACAGCGGATGCAGCCAGCACCTCCCCGGTTGAATGAGTTGGTAGTTTTTTCAAGTGTGGGTGTATCTTTTAGGTAGCCAGCGATACCGGGCGCATATAGGCGTAGAAGAATTTATGAGCGCGACAACGACATGAATTTCATTCAGTCTTTGTTGTTTCTGTGGGCCCAAGAGTGTGCCATGTCCCATTTTCCACTTCTTTTTTTTTTTTTTGTTCTTTGATAATTTTGCTCTGGCTCTGCGTCTCATCTCTTTGTTTATAGAAATTTCTTCTTCTTTGGCTGCCTTGGCTTCTTTTCGCCGTCTTCTCGTCTTTGTTTTTCTTTCTACACGGCGGTGGGCATGAAGTGGCATTTTTTTGTGCTGCTGACCAACTTTCCTTTTCATTAACGTTTTTTTTCGGGGTCTATGGGATCTGCCGCACTTCCTGAACGCATCAGTTCTTGGGGCATTATGCTCTCTACTTGTGTCTGCGGAGCAAATCATTTCCAATTTCATAACCAAGATTTATGCTTCTTTAATGGCTCAGCTGGAATGGAGTGTATATTGCACACACTTCTCCGGGCACGCGCCTACGTAGGCGAAGACATGATGAACATGATGATGATGACGGTGGCCACGACGACCCTTGGCCCCATAAAAATGCAACTTGATCTCGCCCAGCAACAAAGTCACCACAGTCGACAGCGGTTTATTGACTCGAACCTTGTGGCGGTTAACGGTTTAACATTTGATTTGGAGAATGCCATAAACGCCATCAAAATCTAATGGAGATAAGTGGTGTGCTGAAATTAATTTCTTCGGTTTCGCTAGCAAATAATTTAAAAAAAAAAAGAAATAAATATTTTGTATTATTTATAAGGTAAATAACTTTAATTCAGTTGAGTTATTTTTAAACAAACAACAAAATTCGAGCAGCTTTTATTCTCTATTTTCAAGAAATCTGTTTTGACTATATGAAATCTTTTTTAATTTTGGTAATTTCATAGAAATTTAGGGTTTGTGGAGCTAACCACATGTTCCACTTCCTCTAAGATTTTTTAATTAAATTCAGCTGCTACCTGTTTTGAGGGCATTTAATATTCGTGGAACTGCTGACTTTTCAGATTGCAGCATTCCGTTGTGGGGCTCATCATCTATTTTCCATATGTTTGGCAACAACCGCGGATGCGGATTGACCTTTGTTTGGCTGGCATTCGTATTAAAACATAAATATTTTGATGTTTTGCCTTTGGTTTTCCACATGAGATAAATAGTTTGGAACGTGATGTGAAAATTTATGCATGCCCCATTGAAATAGTCGTATAAAAGCGACTGCTTAAGTGCTTTTCTTAACTCGATAGGTTTGCTCACCCAAATCAGTACCCCCTTCTCATCGGCAGCCAAAAATCGTTGCTTGGGGGCCTTGACTTAGTTTGCGAAGCGTGCTAAACTCATTTTTGTGGGCCACGGTATGGATTTCCCTCCTCTTCGGTAGCACTCTCTCCACAGCTTGCTCTTCTCCAAGATATACAAGCTTAATGTTTACTATTTTTTACAAAAATATTTAACTTTGCAACTCATTAGGTTTTATGGGAACTTTCACAACTGGCTGTGAAGATAGCACGTATCCATCTCTTAGCTAAAACGAGATAATTTGACAAAGACCTGCTTGTAATTGGATAACTGTTGTTGGGGGCGTGGTCGAAACCGATCCTTAGGTAATCGTGGGGCAGGCTGCTATTAAATCGAAGCCACGGCCCCACTTTCCGTTGCAACTCTTCGTTTGTCATGGCACCTAATGAAGTGTAGCACTTTTTCCCTGGCCGCTTCATTTGGCCAAAAGCTTTCGTTGTCGTCGATTGGCGGCGGTTAGCCGCAATTGACCCTAATTATGGCTTGCTGCCGGCTTTAACTTCGACTTTGGCTTCGGCTCGTTGTGTGTGTTTGGACAGATTTCGCAAAGAAGGAAAGACACACAAAAAATACCAAATAGTAAAAC
This sequence comes from Drosophila fuyamai, assembly GCA_018153365.1. Lineage (NCBI taxonomy): Eukaryota > Metazoa > Arthropoda > Insecta > Diptera > Drosophilidae > Drosophila > Drosophila fuyamai. Next base: position 2,948,082 of record JAECXW010000116.1, on the reverse strand, counting down.
TCAATTCGCATAACTTCCCCGTTTGTCGACTGCAAAAATGTGCTTGGTAATTTGAGTTTTTTTTATTTTGACTTTGGCCATTGGAAAAGTGAGAGCTGTGTTCACCTCTATCATTATCATTATGTCGAAATTTGGTGTGATTATTTTGTTATAGTTTTAATTGTAAGCTGCTAGTTTTTTGTTATCTGATATGATCGCCTTTTGGCCACTCGCATGATCCTTTACGAGCCAAATTTGTGCTGGCTGATTTTATTTTATTTCGCCCGAAAGCTATTTAGCTGTATCTTATCGCCGAATATATGTATATGGGTACCGTGATAAGGAATGGCAAATCAAAAAATTCCAACCTGTTGCCGTTGTTTTCTGATATTATAGCAGCAAAATATTTGGTTATATCATTTCCAAACTTATCTATAGAGTGGAACCGAGTGTTTTTGAGGTGGGGTTTTTCCGATTGTGGAACCCTTTAGCGACCTCCCTCGTGGATTTCATCTCCTTCAACCCATTCGAGAGACGTAGTTTTCAAGCTCGAGGCCAACGTTTCAGTGATCGTGTTTATCTTACTTATTTGCTGATGAACTGAACTCATTTGCCCGCCAAGCCCCCTGAGAGACAACGAAAACAAACGACACTACAAGTCAGCAAAATGATAACCAAATTGCTGCTAAATTACATTGTTTGTTCGGAACAAAAAAAGCAAAAGCAAAACGAAGTCTGTAGGTTTGTGAAAATGATTGTTCATGTGTTTTATCGCACTCAAAAAGTCGCCGTTATCAAGGGGCAACAAAAACTGCACATATACATAGTAGCATAGTAGTGCTTGTGGCTATTACCGCAAGAGCCCGGCTGATAAGCACCACTTTGCCAGTGGAGTCGACTTTGACCCTGAATATTTATATGCAAATTCGAGCAGGGCCGAGTTATTCATTCTTGTTAGTTTGCGATGTTTTTTTTGCAATGTGCTAATCCGAAATGTCTACAAAAACTGGAATACTAAATAAAACTGTTGAAACCGCCGATTTCTTGGTACACTAATCTGATATAAAGCTTATAATATTCTTAAAAAAAACATTTTATCAGCTTACTTGGAAATCTTTTTTTTATCTGTTTAAATTCACAATTTATATTATTAGACATTTTGCTTTTATTAGCCTTTAAGTCTAAGTTTTTTATTAATTACCATACCTCGATCTCTACCCTTTTCCCTTGTAAATATTTCGAGCTCCTGTCTTCTAGAATTTACTGCAGACACTTTGTCATTACTTTCTGCGGCGCGTGACAAAAATATATATGGCGAATTCTTTGAAGTATTTTAATTTGCACCCCATAAAAAAAGAATAAACATAGAAATGTTGATCACGCGGCCCGCTTCGTCAGATTTCGAACAAATATATATCTATCTACAAATGTATTTATTTACATTTCATTAGAGCGATGAGATTACTTGAATAATATTAACTTCTAAATTTTGCTTCCTTTTCAGACTTCCAACTGCGAGCGCTTCCAGTGCAGCTTCCACAACTGCAACGTGCCAAGAATTAATGAACAATCTAAAACATTCCAAAAACACATATAATAATCAACCAACTAAGTACACAAGTTTCTTATTCGAAGCAAATAACAGTGATTGATAGTTATTTATCACCATATTTTTTGTTTCAAAATTTTGAAAGTTGTCAAACTCGGACCTATGGATCCGATAAATGTTTCGTGCTTCGTTCCATAAACAAACACCAAAAACATCATCCGTTGAAAAAATTGTGCCCGTCTACCCGTCGCGTTAACCCGCCAATCATAGTGTTATCATGGGAGATACCATGTTGTAGCTAAGAGCTCCAGCATCAGCCAAACGACACAGATACAACTCGATCCACAGAGTTCCCACCCACAAGCAGGCAAGGCAAGGTCGCCCAACGCCAAAAACAAACCAACTTTACATACACATCCGGATACGACAGCAACATACGTCGTAGCTGATAAACATGAGCCTAAATCAGCACAGTGGGCCCGGACCGCCGTCGGAGATCTACGGTCTGGCAGTAGACCAGGTGGACTCCGCGGTGTCCGCCCCCTCCCACGTCTCCCCCTTTGTCTGGCCCAGCACAGCGGGCATGTGCAGCAACACCACCACACCAACACCACCTGCAAGTGCAGCGTACAAAGGCACAGGTGCCACATCCAATGGAGACGCCACTGCTGAAGCTTCCGTAAAACATCAACCGCTTCACAATGGTGGATGGATCGGGAACGGCCTGCCGCCAGCGGCCGTAACAAGGACCATATCATCGGATCGACTGGTCACCGGCAGCTCGTGTCGGGCGCTGCGCACCGCCGTCTCAGCATTATATTCCGTGGATGACTTCGTCAAGGAGAAAATTGGATCAGGATTTTTCTCGGAGGTTTACAAGGTAAGTGACAGCGGAAGTTTACAATTTTGTAACACAATTCTACTTAGCAGTAGCATGTTAATATAGGGGCATACAGTCAATTAATAATTTCCAATTCCCAGCTTTAAATTTAGAATTCTGCAATAAAAAAAATAACATTAAGAAGTTTCTGTTCAAAGACTTTTTTCAAAAATATGGATTATGATATTTATGCTTGATATTTTTTCTCCGTGCAATTATTAAAAGATCATTCACTTTGCCTTGTCATGTCGAGCTATTGAAATTCATCAAGTGTCATTCGGTGAGCTTTGCAAAAGACAGTTGATGTTCCCACAATTGAGCATCATAATTTGATGGCACTTTCATTTTCGCAAGAGTAACACCCGCCAACGGTAACAAAGCCAAACAAATGCGTTTATTTACACAATTTTAATTAAACTTTAAAATTTTTGTAATTACTCAATAGGTATTGTGGCGGCTGCTCCGCTCATCATTCATTATTATCATGCCGCCGCATCCCCCTGTCTGGGCTAAAATTAACGAAATTGCAAAACAATGGCCCAGACCACACCAGACCTGACTCAAATCCAAACCCATTGCCACTGCAGCTTAGCTGGGAGCTATAAAATTCCGAGCCAAGAGCTCATGAAAAACGCATTCGAACTGCAGTGAAACCGTGTGTAAAAATTAATAGCGTTTAGTTTCAGCCCCGGTCCATCACTTAAGAGTGTAAGCGGCTTTGTGCTGGGTGTTTTGGGCATTTCGCTTACAGCTCGGAACGGTTGTTGGCCCCAAAATTAATAAGTTGCAACAGATGTGGTGCATATGATGCGATGCATACGATGGGAGGGGCCAAACCACGACCGGCACAAAGACTTTGACATTATGGCTTTCCAATTACGTAGGAATTAGTGACGGTCAGATGATTATGAAATCAACGGTGACATTGGGACTGAAGTACACGACATCTAGATGGATAAGTGCACAAATCAAAGGGAAATGGAAATTGAAATCAATGTGACACCCAACTCTTCTGAATGAATTGACAACTCTTTCTCGAGTTGAATTGAACTTTCTCATCTATTTTTCAGATACGTCTGAATGGATGAACGAAAACGGTTTCACTTTCATTTTTAAGTGATATTTACACATTTCTTTACACGTATGTTTATTGTGTTTCACGGGCATTATTCGGTTATTTGTTGCCATTATTTTCCCCAGCTTTCCCATCACCAACAAAGGCAGTCACTGCCCCACGCTACCCTTACTTGCAATTATATTTCAGTTGTCTAATGAAGGCGCACAAAGTGCTGCGGTTAAATGGAAATCTGCTCCATTCATTGGAGCTACACAGCAACCACAAGGATCCTTTGCTCTTCTATCTATTCATGTGCGCATATTCTAATGTTGCAAATTGCATGCGAATTGCGCGTATCTCATGGATACTTGTGGCGGTGAATGACCGACCTGTGGGTCTGTTTCTCTACCTTTCCGGGGACTACCTGCTGATTTGCATAACTGCTCACCATTCGCCAGCTCCTATTCACTATTTAGTTTCTTCACCCCTCGATGAAGAATAAATTGCTGCCGTGCATCCCGAGGATAAACTCCAGACCAACAACGGCCTGTTTATTTGCGTGTGAAGTGCGTTCGATTCCATTCCATTCGGATCCATTCGATTCGATTGCATTTCCGCATTGTAATGCGCCAGCTGCCAGACAATTAATGACTACAGCAGCCGCAGCAGAACTTCACTTCGCCCCTTTCTATCGATAAAAAAATAATTGAAAGCCAACCCTCGATCATTCGGTTAGAGTTAATTGAATTGCCAATAAATTCAAATCAATATCTGCCTAATGACACCACCAATTTGTGGGTTCAGCGGCGTCAAGTGCACGCATGGATTTTCATTTCGTCTGCCACGCTTTTGGCCCCAATTTCCCCCAAGATATTTCGAAATGAAGAATCTCTTCGAGATTTATTTTTGGCCCTGGGACGGGGCTGCTGCTCACTTTAATTGCGTGTCAAGGCAGCCGCGAGAAAGATATCAAACGGAGCAGCAGCGTTCCCACTTTGATTAAAACTCTTTCACAATTTCCCATCTATTTCCATCTATTGCGTGCAGTAGACGGATGCCAACTGTAAATGATGCGGTTCAGCTGCAAGATATAAAAGTTTGCGGATTTCAACCTCACACCGATGGGGTTAATCAGGCGGGAAAGCGTATAACTGGAGAAATTAAAATCCAAAGGAAGTCAACAGATTTTAACCTCTGCATCCCTGTTGTTAATTAGACAAGAACAGTTTTCATTTCGTTTCGGCTGAAGTGTTAAAAGTGTATATTAAAATCACAACATAATTCACTTAAATCACGTCGTATAAGGAAACCACCAAGCCAACACAATTTGTTCGGACATAAATCAGGAAAAACTTGGTTTTTCGTTTAACTTTTGTTTCTCTTTTTTAGCTTTGAGTTTTTTTTTAAGTAAGTGTTGTTCGTAAGTGGGCCAAAAGCAACGGTGAATGCATAACGCCGTGTAAGTGTAGACGGCACTCAAGCAGAATGGGAGTAGAGTAGAGTTGAGTAGAGTGCTTAGTATTTATTTGATAACTGCAGTAGACACAATGCGCCAGGCACCTGCCTCTGCGGCTCCTATGAGCAAATTGCAAGCTGTCAGCGTAGACAAAGGGGATCGCCATGCGAACTGCAATTTGTTGCACTCTTCGGCATTAAATTTATTATGTAAAATGATATGTATTTTGAGCCAGGCGAACTCCATCCTCTCGAAAGTGCAAGGCAATTGTTGACGGGCCAGCAAACTAACTGTGGGTGGCTGTGGTGATGCCAAGGCTGCGAGTGAAAGTTCTAAATGGCAATTGAAGAACTAGGAAATTGGGTTAGGCGATGGCAATTAGATTAGGGCCAGGCGAAATCGTACTCCTCAGAGTCGGACGCTTTTGCATGTTTTCGAAAAGTGTTCCACTAAGCGGGCTCTGCAAAGTGAATGTATCTCCGATGGCGGGCATCCTGTTGAGGCGACTCTCTAGCTCTCTTGACCAGCTACAGTTTTGTGACCAAAAAGCAACATCAGACAATCCAATCCGCAGCCAATTGACATTGCTCCGATGGCAGCGAATGGAGTCAAGTCGCAATCGTTGCGAATTGATGAAAGTAAACATTTAAGTAGAACTAAATAAGTTGATAGTGGCATTCGATAGACGGATGGCTTGCAGTCCGTTGCCGCAATTTCTTTTCTTTTCGCCATCTTTGCTTTCGGCTCTCCGATGTTGCCGTGGTGCTTTGTATCTTTTTGCATTGCAACCGTGTTGATGTTCACGCGAAATTGATTGCCATAAATTATGCAAAGTTTGCATTCTCGCTGCCGTTGTTGCAGCTTGTGCCTGACTGTCGGTGAATTGGTGCGCGGCGGCATTTAGAAACTGCAACAGCAACATCGGCGGCCGCAGCAACTGCTGCAACATCTGCATTGGTCCGGGAGTGGTTGGTTTGTTTCTTCCGCTGGCCACTCGTTTTTCCCTCCTTTTTTCCATGCTGCACACATTTTCCATCTTCGATTTGGTCTTACCATTTCGCCAAACAATTTTTCAAATGATTTTGATCTTTTGCTGCTGTTGTTGCCTGTCTGCTAGTTGTTTGTTACTTTTTGCTGGCCAGACAAACATTTGGATACAGTTACTTTTGATGTGCATGCAAATGTTTACACAAAACCGAACATATCCAGCAGATATTCCCTCTATTTTTTACAGACGTACTCTGATGAGCCCTAATTAATTTCGCTGGGATTTTAATTCATCTTTCCTTTTTGCTTGATTTATGGACTTTATGGACTTTAAGTTCAAGCCAAATATAAAGTTCGATAAGTCCGAGCCTCAGGCCTATAAAAACTAAGAAATTGAAATTCAATTTACATAACAAGAGGCATTGTCTTTGGGTCGAAAAAGTAAAAGTGCTTAACGCACTAATCAGGCAAGCCGAAAAAAAACGATTTCAATAACAAAAGCCAACCGAAAGAAAACCAAATAATTTTTGCACTCTTTGAAAATTGCAAACAAAACAAGTTATGTAATTGGCCGAAAATATACAGCTAAATATTTACCGTAAACATTTAATAATGAGAAACCAAAATATTTGATTTCCTTTCAAGCATCTCCGCAAATCGCGGTGCAGCTAATTAAGTTATAATACTTAACGAGCCGCAAATCTCGGTGCTCACTTTGGGATCGCCCACGTAGAAAACTTTTTCGCTTTTTTTGGTAATGGCGCCGAGAACGAGTTTCGCACTGGCTACCGCCGATTTGCCCAATTTGAATGTGATACATAATAAAACCATGTTAATGCGTTAATTGATTGGAGTCGAGCTCGTAAATATAATTTTGAAATATGCAAATATTTGCGTTTTGTTTCAGCTACGTGGGCAGCGAAGCATTTCATTCATTAATAGATTTATTGATGTGAAATAGAATGCTCTTAGTCACTGCAATAGTAGTTTGCGAAATACGAAGAAACTTCGCAATCCCATTGATAAGCGAAAACAATCAGTTATTTATTTGCACAAGCCCACAATTGTTTCGCGTGGAAAGCAGAGGTCAGGTAATTTATTAGATCAGCTGTCCCATTAATTGCGATATGGCAGCCCAAATTTGTCAAATAATTATCTTCAAACATTAACCAAATGTGTGATCATAATTAATCCAATTGAAGGTTCATTAGTTGAACAAACATTAAATATTTTTCATTTTTGGGGAATTTGTGAGGTGCTTTGATTTTGGCCGCAGCTGCTTTGTATATTTATCATCATAAACTGATCCGACGGGTGGGAAAATTCATGCAAATCCCGGGTTTAACCACCCCAAGGGCTTGCTGAATAATCGAATTCAATTAGTTGACTTTTGTATAATTTATAAATGTTTTCACTCCTTCAGCTTGTGTCGGATGCGTCATGCACATTACATTTTCATGCATTAGGAAAAGATTTGTTGCTGCATTTTTTTTAGTTTGCAGTTTTCTTGTTTTCTTGTGAGGCATTTTCACGCTTGGCCATAAAAAATTTGAAATTATAAATGCAAATATATACGTGTGCTGTTTGGGGCCCCCATAAAGTGCATGATAAATAATAAACTAGGAGTAAATGCCAGCTGGGCAGCCAACAAGCAAAGCAAGTCAACCAAAGTCCACGAACCGGCGCCAAAGAAAGCAAAAAAAGATGGCAATCATAAATTCTAATAAGACGCGCCGCCACCACAGGTATGTGCGAAGGGAGGAAGCAGATCCCCACTTTGCCATATGTCATTCGCCAGGGAAATAATGTCCGGGCCCTAATGCGTCTAACGAGCTGCTGCATTTTTGAGGAGCCTAGTCGGCGAAAAATACGGAGCGGACGGCAAGATTTATATTAGATCCCATAAAAATGCGACATTTGTGTGCGAGAAGTCTGGCCGGGTATTTCAGTTGAGTGGGTGAACGAGTCGAATGGTTTTTCTTGTTGAAACAGACTGATCAGTATATGCTGTTTGTTTTAGTTTTTACGTTTTTGTTTTGAACGATTGTTTTTTAAGTCTTATCAATTTTATTAAAAATTTCAAAGTCGCCTTAAACAAAATTTGCAAACTCTATAATAGATTAATTAAACTAAAAAGATTTCATTTTTGTGCTCTCTCATTTCATATTCCTTGCTTTGCATAGTAAGGCCCTAAGTTGGTTCAAAGAACTAAAGCCCACAACTCCATTTAGATCCAGTTAGATACTGCGACGGGGATGCCGCCAATCAGCAAGTCAAAAAGAGCGCTAGGAATGCATTGGTGGTGTTTGTATCCATGTGCATAGGAAAGTTTGCCTGTATGTGGGTTAAGCCGAAGATGCCGTCGAGCAGCCCACAGACTCTGGATCTCAATCTAGCTCCTTCTCCTTCTCTGACTCCGAGTCTGGGGCCTGAGTGACTCCCATAACCGAGAGCGAGGTGCAGCAACGTGCAATTACGCGCACAACTTGCGTGCAGAAATATTTTTGGATTCATTCACCTCTGGAGCGGAGTGGTGGAGCCAAAGATACCGAGAAGAAGATATTTATATATCCAGCAAGGGGAGGGGGTGGAGATCGGGATGGGTTCAGGCCCCTTGGGACGTCCTTGCACTTTGCTTGGCTCTTAACTGTGGCATAGATGGCATTCCATCGGGCCATCATCCGGCGATGATGATGCTTCGGAATCAGATGCTGATGATGATGCTCGCCCACGTCTTGCCGCGGTTTGCGAGTGGCTATTTTTATTGATCGGGACGCCAGGCCCCCGCCAAACGTCGCGTGCCCCAATGTTTTTTTTTTCTCTTAGTTGAATGTGTGCCAAATATTTCACGTTGATTTTTCTGTGAGTCAAAAATGTAATAAATACTCGTGCTACTTGCGTGGTGGACGGATCCTCGGAGAACATTTGGTTAATATACGTTTTATTTATGAGTTGTGGGCTTGTTTCGTTTGCTTAACTTTAGCGGCGATTCGTCTCGTGTTTTTTTCGACATTTCGTTTTTGCTGTTTCATTTCACGCCGCTAGACGTTGCCTTAATTTGTGGGGACTCGCTTTGTTTAGCACCGCGATCTTTATATATGCACGCCTATATTTCCTATTTTGCAAGATCTTTTGACGGCGATGACTCAGTCCGCGTATATTCTGGGCATTTCCTTTGGGGCCCGCATTTTTGTTTCAGCCATAAAGCACCGAAAATAAAACCTTAGCGAAGGGTTTTATCGAGACCGCAGCTCGTTGTGACCTTGCCATCCATTTCGGTTGTTTCTTCTGTTTTACTCGGGGTTTTGCCTTTCTCACATACATGTGTTCAGCAAACTGTTTGTCTTGTCACATTTGCGCAATAATTACAGACGGTTGGATGGAATTGAAATGTTTGCGCAGGGCCAACAAAACTCCCACATAATTCACATGGCGTGCGACGAGATGGCCAACAAAAACAAGCATCGGCATTCGAAAACAAATGCGGGACCGAACAAAACCGCTGATGACTGAAAAATTCAAAGAAAATAAAAACGGCGAGCTCATCGATGATCTGGGTTTTCAGGAATGAAATCGAAGTAGTAGTAAAAGCAGCAACGAAGTTCAGTTCTCATGATTTATGTGCGCCCATGGATCAGCTCTTATTTCTTCGTCCGCCGCTAGCCGCAATTCATTAGCCAAATGGCCATATAAATCTGCCCATGACTAGCCAAAGCCAGAGCTCAGGGCCTGAAGGAGTGCACTGCAGTTTGGCTGGCCGTGTTGTCGTCTTTTGGCCAAAACTACTTAAATTAACTTTTGCAATTCGCGTGTCAATGATGACAGGCAACGCAAGAAGCAGCCAGAAGGAGGAGCAGGGGTCTCTCGGATACATAGATAGACGACTTCGACTGGCACTAAGACCAACCGACCCGGCTTGCTTTGGTCCGCTCTTTCCAGAGCTGCTCCCTATCCAACTGTCCAATCGAGCGTGTCCAGTCCTCGAGGTTCTGGGCAATATTAGCACGACATGATAAATATTTCAATGCCAAGAGCGAAGCTATTAAACCAGGAACCCCGACCAAAGCGAGCAGAACCGATCTGAGCAGGGCTGAATGCCGTGCCCTATTCGAATCGTTCAGTCAGGTCTGCGAATGACTTAGTTCATCGCTGGCTTTTACACTGAGGAAAATAACTCTTACCATGAGATCTCATTATGCTAAGAAAGTACCCTGCAGTTTAGGACGAGTTGCTTCTGTTTGTTGTCGACCTGATTTTTATTGAGTTGTTCATGAATAAAGAGCATGTGTTATAAAATACCTACAAATGAAACGGATTCTTTAAGCAGTCGTTATAACTTAACTAGTAACTAGTATTAGTATAGCCTTATTATACCCTTGCAGAGGGTATTATAATTTTGGTCAAAAGTGTGCAACGCAGTGAAGGAGACATCTCCGACCCTATAAAGTATATATATTCTTGATCAGGATCACCTCCTGAGTTGATATAAGCATGTCCGTCTGTCCGTCTGTCCGTCTGTCCGTCTGTCCGTCTGTCCGTCTGTCCGTCTGTCTGTCCGTCTGTCTGTCCGTCTGTCTGTTTCTACGCGAACTAGTCTCTCAGTTTTAAAGATATCGAATTGAAACTTTGCACACACCCTTCTTTCCTTTGCACGCAGTATATAAGTCGGAACGGCCGGGATCGGCCGACTATATCCTATAGCTGCCATATAACTGAACGATAGGGAATGCCATAACTCTGGTGTTCGTAAAGTTAGGAAGTTGGGATTTTCTATGGCTGTTTTATTTGGCCAATCAATTCGACCTGCCAAATTTTATAGGGATCGGCCGACTATATCCTATAGCTGCCATATAACTGAACGATAGGGAATGCCATAACTCTGGTGTTCGTAAAGTTAGGAAGTTGGGATTTTATATGGCTGTTTTATTTGGCCAGTCAATTCGACCTGCCAAATTTTATAGGGATCGGCCGACTATATCCTATAGCTGCCATATAACTGAACGATTGAAAATGCCATAACTTTGGTGTTTTTAAAGTTAGGTAGTTGGTATTAAGTAGTTAAGTATTAAGAATGCATCATATGAATAATTTTGGAGAATATTATTTACAGAATATTCTGCAAGGGTATATCAACTTCGGCTCCGCCCGAAGTTAGCTTTCCTTTCTTGTTGTTAATGACTACGTTAGGCTTATCACCTGTCTCCTTGGTTTTATAAATATTTCTTTCAGTACAGGCTAGTAAACTATTTATTGTATTTTACCCTCTAAGAAGGGCCCGCCTCCTTTTCCTGGCCAAGCCCTCGAAACATTTTTCGCAACTGACCAACACTCATAGCTCTGTGACTCCGGGTATTGGAGTTTGCGATGTGTTATTTTTATTTTTCTTGTTGTGCCAACCCTCGCAGACTGTTTAATTAAAATTTCCTTTTCATGGTGCTCTCTATTCGACTTTGCATAGACGTCTGGCCAGGGCGGGGCTAATTAAAAAGTGAAACTGTAATTTAAAACGCTGCCCAAACAAACGGCAGGACTTTGGTAATACGAACTTTAAGGGGTTGCTGGCCGTGGATAAAGGTTTATGGTTGGCGAGCTTTGTTGCCCTCGAAATGCAGTCTATGATGTGCATTAATTAAGGCAACTTTCGCTGGAAAATTAATTAACTTTCCCGGCGCCCTACAGACCCAATGCACTGCAGCGGGTTCGGGTCTTGGCCCCAAAGGGAGAGCCGCCAGAGTGAAAAGGCAGCCAAGCTCCCTATTTTTGGGGCTTTTCTCCGCAGATCTTCTATCGCGGTTCGCTGGAAAACTGCATTTGCAACAGCTGCAACATGGTCATGGTCAGGGCACCACTACCAGCGAGTCCCAATTTTGATTTTTATTTATTTGCAATGAGATAAAAATAAAATCGTTCGTTAGAGCCAAATGTTTGGCCGAACTGAAGCCGAATCTGATGCTGGAGTGTGAGAGACAATGAGCAATTCAAATATAATCATCATAAATCACGATTTAGTTTCGCTTTTTGCTTTGTTTTGCTACGTGGGTGCCAGACGTCGTCGACCTATGAATGGGAGGTGGACCGTCTTGCATTTGGTATTGTCTTCAAAAGTTGGTCAACGAATGTATATAGTCATCGAAGTCATAGGCGTTCCCACACTGGCCTGGCCCGGCCCAGCGTTCAAGTTCAAAACAAAGTATTCAGTGGCAACATCTACAATGTTGCAAGCTGCCTGTTGCAAGTGGCCAGCTTTGCCTGACTTGGTAGGAGCAGCGGGAAATTGTAATTAACTTAATCTCTGGCTCGCCGCCTGGAGATGTTGCATTCGCCATGGCCTGTGCTCCTTGGCTTTGTCAGTCCAATGTGTCAGTCTTAAGGCCTTCTTTATCGGCTATGCAAATATTCTGGAAAGGGTGTATTTAAGCAGTACACATCCATTAATTGCGCCTTGTATATGGAATGTGGCATACTTTAGTATCCCCACTTCACATTCCATATCGTAAACAAGAAAACAGGCACAAATGTACTTATCTTTTCTGGGTGTAAACAAACAATTAAGCCAAAAGGAAAACTTGCGCAAGGTGGGCTAATATCGGAATAATTCCAATTAACTGTTGACTTTTCTGCGCATATCCACACCCCCTCATTAATTTGGCAAACAGCAATTTGGCCACGTGAGCGTTAAGTCATCTAATTGCAATTCAGAGTGGGAGTGGGAAGTTAAGTAAGTCAATTAACGACATTTTCGGTCTTAAACATCTGGCCGTGCAAACAATGAAAGTCCATGAATTGCGAGCACAATGCAGAAAAACACACGAGAAACGAGAATCGGAACACAAAAGCCCAGTAAATGCCCTAGACCGCATCGCAGGATAAAGCAGCTTTATGCCGGCCCCTCTGCCCAATATGCACACAATGGTCTACGCCCTTCCAAGAGAATTACAAACAATCTTGGCTGACCGTGTCATTGAACTCGTGGGGCGCCTTTGTACGCACGCATCGCTCAAAAGAAAGCACTCTCCCCCAATGATTCCAGTGAAAAACGCAACTACAACAGAACCGATCGAGGGGAAAACTATATGCGTATTTGTTTAAAAAATCTCTGACAGTTGAAGTTGAAAAAATACCCAAAAAAAGAGACGAAGCCGAGATAATATCGGCCAGAGTCGGAACCAAAGTCAAAGTCAGAGCCGGGACACGACAATCGATCGCCTGTCGCTCGATCGTAATTAATTATGGTTTATCCAGAGGCCGACCCGCGGTCCCCAGCCAAAGTTATCCATCAACTAAATGTAAATAAAATCGCCGACTTTTCTACGGGTTTCTACAAATCACTTGAACTAAATATACCCTTCGAAGCGGTCAAGCGTGGCGCGGAGAAGTCGGAGACATATTTTCGAATATTTTGATTGAACTGCCGCTCAGGCTGGCTGTTGTTTCATGGTCAGTTTGGTTTTGGCTCGCGGCATAAAACAAACAAAACGGATTGAATGGGAAAAATATCACAGCGTCGGACGGCAGTCGCCAAAGGAGACATTGGCGTCTCAAATTGGCGTGACAATTGTCCATTTGGTTAAATATCTAAGCGTTTTCTATTTGTGCTGCAAATTTGTTGAGGCAAATTGATTGACCGAACTCTCCAAACGGGTGAAACTCAGGCAAGGCTTGAAAATTCACAAAAAGTATCTATCTATGGATCTAGGTATCCCATATCAAGATGGAGCATCTGGGAGGCACTTAAAAAGAACTAAACACTCAGCCAGCTGTCATAACTCAATTGTCTGAGTGTCAGACAATTTTGAAATTGAAATCTTGTTCTTCAAAGTGCTGCTCCCCTTTAGAGCTATCCATATATCTATTCCACAACCCTTTCTCCCTTTTCTCGCAATCACCACAAATTTTTAGTGACTCAAGTGCGTACTTTTGGGTGCTCTCTTTTTCCGATTGCCTATCCATAGATAAATACATTTATTGCCGGTATGTGAACTGCGTCATGCCACCAGCAGCGATTCATCAGCGGGGTATGGCGCAAATTGAATGAAACAAAACGAAACAACGGGTATAAGTATGCAAATAAACTATTCGACAATGGTAAAATGACAGCTATAATGCGCACACCCCCATATACTATCTTCCCTCATAAAAGAACATCTCAAATGTCTGCTTCCCCTTGAACAGAAATAAAGAAACATAAAGAAAATAAATAAAATACGTACAGCAAAAATGAGTTTATAGCTCTGGATGCTCATTCCCACGCATCCGTTGCCGATTTCTCGTATATCATAAATATTATCGAAGTCTTCTAATATATTCCTTTGTTCAATTCCTCAATTGTCAGCCTTCAAAGACCCTACGACCGCCTTTACTAACCGATACGAGTGCCCGAGTTCGAGCTTCCCGTTCTCAAGCTTGGGCAGAGGCAGAGCTCTAATTAAATTTAAATTTCCGCCAAATGGCCTGATAGTCACAATAGGGGTCAGGGCAGCAAATGCATTTAACAGGCTGCCACCCAAGCACTTCCCCTCGGCGATGGATGCCGAATGTTGCTGGTGCTGATGTTGCTGCTGCAGTTGCAGTTGCAGTTCGTGTTTTGTCTTTGTCTTGGGTGATGCCTCTCTTTGATATCACTTACTAACCTACACTCTGAGAAATCAGGACAGAACTCGATAAACTAAACCTGTATAAGTCACCTAAACTAAAAGTTTTATTAAAATAACTATTGATTTGAGCAATTTTTGAATAATCGCTATTGAAATTAAAGTAGTGGTTAAATATATAAATATTCATTTGTAATTAATCCTATGACCAATACTTATATATAGGTATATTTTTGTTGGATTTTTTTTGTGTGTACGATCTTCCTATTGGATCCCGCATGTATCTGTATCTAGTCTCTGGCAGGCTCTTTTAATTAGCAGCAGCAGAGAACTCTGGACGCGGGCACTTCTATGGCCGCCTCCAGTGGCAAGGAAACCCTAAATAGAAGCAGTGGTGAATGGCAAGACATAGAACCCCGAGTCCCCCGACCCTTTCCCTCTTGAGATAAGCTGCAGTTGCGCACATTTGGGCAGGCAAAGAAAATGGAAATGGGAATGAAAATGGCACAACCAAGTCGCATTGTATGCAGCTGCAGCAGGAACATCAGAAGCTCTTCCATCCAGCGGAAGCAGAATCAGAAGCACAACGAGCTATCGTTTGGCACTGCCACAGCAGATAAACAATGACAAGTTGCACTCGACGCTTTTGCGCAGATGCAACATAGAATGGGAATGGGAGTGGGAATGGTACAGGGAACGACTTCCTCCAAACACTAGCTTGTGCATAATCAAATTCCAGTCAAACAAACAGAAACACAACCAAAAACCTGCGCTCACCCAGGGGAGTCAGTCAGCCCGCAGGCTCAGGATCACATCAAATGGCATCACCGCACACAGTTCTCATTCCCAACCAGGTTCACGAATAATGAAGGGCACTGGCAGCAACAAGTTAGGTGGAGGCTCTTATGCACTGGGCGAATAATGACATTTCATCGTAAAAATAAATTAAAATGAGTTTTGGGTAATATTAAATGTTTGGAATCCTTAAATGAGCTTGAAAGTTTTAAAATTAAAAAAGTCGTAATTCACGAACTGAGCAGCTGAACAATATTTATTCTTCAATATGTTTACCTTTAGATCTATCTTTCTATTAAAAAAAGGTTTTTAAAATTGCATTTTACCAGTGCAGGCATAGACCCAGACGGAGCTGACCGCAGATGCTGGCTGTCTGGGTGGGTTTCTGTGTGGTTCTCGGTTGTTGGTCCCCATCAGTGTCAACTGCAGTGGCAAATATGGTGACAAACGACACTAAAGATTGCACAGCCTGTTGTCTAATGGGGAATACAACATAGCGAGCCTGGCAATTTATCGATTTAACGCTGCAAGGCACTTTCAGTGTGTTGGGAAATTGATTAGAAAATATCCGCCATTAGCCAAGGGAGAGCGCAGGTTAATCTTGGCGAGGGACCAGCAGGCAGCTCATAACTTCCGCGTTCGAGAACTATATAGGCATTGCTCTGGGGAGGATGGCCCATCAAAAAACAATTTCCAGTTGATAGTTGAAACGTGACCGGCTGCTCACCCGGTGGAGGATGGGGCCGCCCAAAAACGAACCGTTGCCAACACGATATCCTACCAAATAGGCAACAACCGGGCTGGCAAAAGCCAGTTGGTAATATCTGCTTTTAGCAGATACTCGAATTGAATTGAATGGAGTCGAATGGAATTGACCGTTGAGCGTTTAAACGTTTGTTTGACTGCTCAACTGGTTGATCCATCCGATGCTGGGGTTCAATGCACCTCGCTATCTCTGCAGTGGCAATGGCTTTTCAGCGAACTCTGGCGAATTCCGAAATTATTGAGGATGCTGGCAATAGTTCAGCACGGAGATCTCAGCTTTCTGCTTCAGTTTTCTCGCCGGCGATTGGCGGAGCATTTAAGTGCACTCAATACGTGTAAATTGTATGCCTTCGCGTTCATTCATAAAAATTCTGACACAAGGCCTTGAGCATATTGCCCCACGACGATTATTGCCCTGCCTCCATCCGCTGTAAAACTGATTCATCGCCAGCGATGCAGCACAGTGGGTCGGACAGTAGTAGATAATAATGTTGCAACTGTCTAAGTAAATACAAAGTTATTTTCATTTAAGGAAACAAAGTTTGACTCTATATTTTTTGCTGAAATCTAAAAGCTTATTTTGGCTACAATAGCAACAAAGCATTTCCCTTTACGTAATAATTTATTGACATTGAAATTCGCGCGATTGAAATGACCCCCTTTGAATGAACCCCTTTTTATTAAATAATCTGAATAATTATTTTTGTATCTCTGCAATGCAAGTATTTTTTAGTACTGTTAATGCCTATTTTATTCTATGCTTGACTTAATGAGCTTTGACCACTGTGCTCCGCGGGCAGTGCATGTCAACTCTGTTGTCACTGTTGTTTTTGTTGTCGCTGTCGTTGCGATATGCATTTCATAGTTTGCATTGATTCATTTTGGAGCTTCAGGCAGACGCCGGCGATCCAAACACATTAGTAACATATGACCGCATTGTTATTACTATATTTTCTGTTGCCTTTTCTTGTGACTCTTAGAGGCTGCACCCAAAAGTAGCGCTCATTTAAATTTGTCACGGCGCCAACAACCACGAAATATTATTATTTTTCGGTTGCATTTCTAAGCCCTGGCTGAGAGACTCGCTCGATTTTGTGAGGCAACAAACGCATTTGACGGCTGCTCCCAGCAAATGCCCCAAAAAAGAGGTACAAAATTAAATAAATTTAAAGAGAAGCATATACGAGAGACTCTGCGCAAAAAGATTGTCAGCAGCGGCGTCATCGCTTTGCCTTCATTCAAATTCGTACACGTTCGGATATGGGTGTTGTGCAACTTTATTATTATTATTTATTTTGAACGCATTGGAAAAACACAGCAGAAAAACCGAAAGACCGAACGACCGAAAATAATGAGCAACATTTTTCGTGGCAGGGTGCGGCGTCTGTGAGTATTTTAACGAGTCGCCGAATGAGTCTGGGAAAACAGACCTCTGTTTGTTCTAATTGATTGCGAGTTTGTTTTTAGTTAGTCCGTTTCTATTTGCATTCCATCGGGGCGTAGTATGTAGAGTGCTGGATAAAGGATATCCAAATGAAATTACTCACTGAAAGGCCCGGCTTCCTCTGCTGTTTGTTGTCACCAACTTTCAATTAACGAAATGACAGGCAAATGCATTCCAACTTGTTCCATAAATCCAAGCTGCAGCCCGGGGTTCAATGGCCCCGGTGGCGAGGGTGAAACACTGTTGACACACGACTGGCTGCCTCGCTGATTTAGCCTTGAAATAGTTGACATGTCGCAGGCTTTTCCCCCATCCAGAGTTTCAGTCATCCAGCCATCCAACTATCCGACCGTTCAACCATTCATATCCCTCCGCAGCAATGAAGTAATAAAAACAGAAGACCGCGTTGTAAAAGTTGAACGACGAGCGACATGACAAGATGCTATGCAGATGTTGCTCCTGCTGTATCGCGGCTCAGCTTCAGCTTCATTGTCATTGTCGGGGGCTTGACTAAGTTTTCTGATTTATCTTGCAGTTATTTTCAAAACGTATTTGCCGCAATTTGCCAAAAGAGCTGAAATATTTTTACAGATTTTTTTTTTGCCGTTAACAATGGTGTGGAAAATGAAACAAAGCAATTATAATGCAGACTTTCTTTTTGAAGTTTACTACACGCGACACAAGACCCGAGAAATGTAGCAGGCATCTGCGTAGGTTTTTCCAATACAAAGTAATTTATTGCCCTCGTGTTTATGAATTAAACTTCCAACCAAAAGCCAGAGATTTTTTCAAAATTTTCTCACATTTGAAACATGAAAATGTAATGAAAATAACGCGGGGCTTTTTCAGCCTGTCTTGGCCAATTTCAAATGTGCAGCCAACTGTTGTGTGCCGTGTCTTTGTTTATTTGCTTTAGCAAAGTACGATTATTCATTTTTGAGTGTTTATAACTGCATTTCACTTTTGTGTACCGCTCTCGATGAGCAAACGGTGCGTAATTAAATTGTTTATTGTTTGTTTTTATATTTCTTTCTTCTCTGCTTTCTTTATATGGAGCGTTGGCAGCCGATGTTTTTTTCTGTTTGTTTATGAAGTGCACATTAATTTATGCGCACATTTTAATTATCAAGTGTAGATTGTTGATTAAAGTATATTTCAAGTTAGGTTCATTGCCACGACTCGTATCACAAAATTAATAAACGTTTTTCTTTCTCTTCTTTCAGGTTAGCTTTTGGTTCCTTATTGTCAAATCCTTGGATTTAATTGTACGACAGTTTTGGCAGGTAGGCAGGTAACTGAAACCAGGTAAATCGCACGAATCAGTTTAGCTACATATGCGTGAGAAGTTGCCTATAAATATTTGCGACAATTAAAAAGCTATTTCAGCCCGACTTTGCTGCCCATGGCTCACTCACCTCCTAAACAAGCCGCTGATTGATGGACTTGAGCTTGAAACGCCACCAATCGATCCAGTCCAACTGGTTTCTGCACTCAGAACAAAATCTTAATAATCGATCAATAGAAAGTCCAAATTTCTGGCATATTCTGCATAGTTTCATGCTAGACTAGTTTTTCTTAAACGTAAAATCTACTTTGGGTAAACATTTGGTAAATAAATGTTTAACGATATGTAAATTGTTCTTTAAAAAACTTTTTTTAAAGGATTTTTAGTAGTGTATCTCTAGTTTGTATCAGAAATTAAACTTACTTACTCCTATTTTGGGGTGTTCACAAATGAAGAATGATTGAATCTTGGTTTTAAAATTCCATGTCTTAGATATCTTCGTGTTTTTTGTCGTGTAACACGATCCCGCTTCGATTAGAACTAGTTGTTGGGTGCTGGGTATGGCGTTGACGTTGGGCGACACGTGTAACCGCCGTCCAGTCCGGCCCACTTGACATGAGTTGCACAAAGTTTGTCTGGGGAGGGAGGGAGTTGGGTCTTCCATCATACGGACTGGCTACTGTGGCGGGCAGCATATGTGGCACTTCATCAAGGGCAGACGGCAAAGCCGAGACGTCGCCACGATCTCAATGGAGAGTTTGGAGTGCTGGCTCCGTTTGGCCTGGCTGGCATTCTTCGGTGTCTCGCCGGGAGAACAAACGCTACCGCCTTTCCTCGGCCGCGGCATGCCACATTTAAAATGTAAACGCCAATTGATTATTAACGCGCCAAACCAATTACATTTCGTACCCGATCGCACTTAACAAGCCGACAAAGTTCAGCCTTAGTGGGTATGGAAATTGCGTGGATCTCGAATGCAGCTCTTTGTGCCAAAAGATCTCTCCGGAGATCCGTGGTCTCTAGCCTCTATACCCTTGATCCTGCGGGTACCATAATTTTGTCTAGGGGTTTGCAATACATTTTCTTTGTTGGGCGTATGTACTATTTACCAGCTTTAATGTTGGTTTCATTTTTAAAACCTAATATTTATTGGTTGACTGTTTTCTATAGAAGTTTATAGTAAAATATGGACTCAACTTTGCTTTACTTGGATACTCCCATTTTCATTTCAATAAGTGAGAGTATTCCCAGTTTCGATCCCCGAATATAAGTTTCCTATCTAGTTTGTATTTTCGCTAGCCAAATAGGGAGGCGAAAACCCTTTCGACTGGCATCTCGTGCTAATCGCCAGCAGCATGCCAGTGACCCTTTTATGGTCAGCATGCAACGGGGACCGATCGGAGCCGTCTTGATTGGATCGCTTTGGCTTGTTTGGGCCAAGTCAAAAGGGGGGCGACAGGGCGCTGAGACTCGGACGCACGGCTGCTTATGGCAAATGCGCCACACTTAATGAAATAGCTGGTGAAAAGCCATGGAAACGGAAGTGCTTGTTGTTGTCATTTAATGAAAACAGAGGGGGAATACAGCGGAAGGCGTGTGTCTGGACTTTATGTTGATTTTAATCACAGGGACGTGTCACAACTGGCCAAATGCATCGCCTCATCCACTCCGGCTCTTTACTTGTTATTGGTGTGCAACTGTCTGAGGCAGAGGTACTTTCACACACACGCGCTTTTCTAATTTAATTGACAGAGCCCACATCGACTGATGTTTGCGATTTAAGGCGTGCGATAAAAGCAATTAAATTGTATGACTTACTCGCCGCGCATATGTGATCAAAGAGCTAACGCCAAGAAGGGATGGGCAGGCGCCGCCACAGAATGAAATTGAAAATGAAAACTTTCTGGATTGATCGGCTATGGTTAGTGATAAAAGTGAATTTCCCACCCGAACCCGATCAATTCGATTAATTTGGCTCTAAGGTCAAATTATTTCGCAGCACACCCCTAATCCCTGTTGACGTACTTGAAAAACGCACTTGGAGACGGGGAGGCACACAGTTTTGTTCTTGCTTTTCACTTCCACCTATCGATTGACAGTCGCCACATCCAATTAACAGTTCGCTACTGTCTTGTGCGGTTTTTTTATTTTTATTTCATTTCTGGTATTTAGCACAGTTTGTTTGACGCGACTTGTTGTCGATATATAGTGCTGTTCGTTGTTGCTGTTCATGTACAACAAGACGTCTTTAATTGATTTTCTGTTACATTTATCCATTTAATTGCTTTAGCAATGTATTAAAGATTGAATTATTTCTCATACACAATAGCAATGCCACCTCCTTATAAATGCACCTTCATTAGGATTGCCTTTCGTAATTGAATGAAATTAAATAGTATATTAACAGATTTGCAAATTAAACATAGCGAGTTATAAAAAGTTTTAGGAGGTACTGAAATAAAAATAAAAAAAATAATAGTTGCAAACAGATTTAAAGCCATTTTATTATGTGGCTTCAGCCGATTGCATCATGCCTAATGAATACAAAAATGCACTTGGTTTTATTATAATTTATGAATATATCTCCATATGAGTCAGACATTAAAAGCGCAGTCATGTGAGTATTTCTAACCATTTCTAAGGTTATCCCGTTAAAAATTAACAACCAGAGATTTGCGGAACTACCTTGAGGCGTTTTTTTCCCGCCGAATATTAGAGAAAACGAAATAGCTGAAAACTGTAACTCCTATGCAATCGTTTCGTGAGTGCGAGTATCTACAATCTAAGATCCCTGGAAGTAATGCTCAGCTATCTGAGGCACTCAACGGGCCTGAAACGTCGTCGGTTAATGACGCTGCTTGTTTTAGGTGCGTTTGTGAGAGTGTGTTTGCTTAACCCATTTATTATGTCTTTTGCCATGCCATTGATGCAAAAGTAAACAAGTTAAGCGGCTTTTAATTTTATTATTGTACGGTACAGCACAGTATCGTAAAGTAAAGTACACAAATAGAGGCGAAGCGAGGCAGAGATAGCGGCCACTATAAATCAGTCTAATATATTGTTCGGCAAATTATTAAGTCATTACCTGTATATATAGAAATGTGTGCGGATTGCCCATTTCAGCACATTCCTCAACCGCAAATGATTGATACGCCAAGAATACGAATAATTATGACCTTCGGTTCGGCGGATCGGTAATAAATGTACTATAACTTTCAGTCTTGGCAGGGGGTCGTCGACGTTCTCCGTTTTGAGGTTTACAGGGAAATATGCAGCTGGGCAAGCCCATAAACAAATCAGGTTCGATCCAATCCAAGAATGTCTTGTCGTCGTGCCTCACCTAAGCAAACAATAATCAGTATCCACGGCCGGCACGTAGTCTAGTTTATTAATTTCCGAGGAGCAGTAGGAACAGCTTTCTTAGGGTCCGCTCACGAACCCTTAAGCGTATGCATGGCACATTCCCCAGCCTGATCCACCTCAAACTGGAACTGGAACTGAGACTTAAAAGAACCCGGGCTGCCGAGTCATCCCACATGACGGCTGGATTGTTCCTATTGTGACATTGTTATAATTCAATATGTAGAACGTGTTCGATTTTGAATGCTTTTTATGGCCGCTACGACGCCGGTCGTGTAATCGTAAAGTTCGCTGTCGTCCGATGTCATTAAAGCGAGTCCTAGAGTCTCTCAGATCGTGAGAACAGCATTACGGGGGCCTTTGGAATGGGATGACATAACACGGGCCATTAAACTATACTTAGTTATACGCGAGTGGCAGATAGGCCATCCCATCCAGCGAACGTACAATGAACTGCTGAAGGTGATCTCGAAGGCTGATAGTGAGGCCTCCTTGTCAGATTTAATTGATTATGCAATGTTTGTTATTATTACTTTTCGCTGGCTCGGCTTAGCTGATAAATACGCGAGATGTACTTGCAATTTCCGCATGTTCGTGATGAATAGCGGTTGGATTTGAGTATGCGTTAATTGTCCCCGCCTCCGCCAACACTTTTCCCTCGGCTTTTCAATTTGATATCGAATTTCCATGTTGGCTACAACTAACAGCTAATAATTGCTGTTGTTACAAAAATTGCCTGCGCCCACCTCATCCTCCCACTAAAAGTTGTGCAATATGCGTGAGCTGCTGCTGCTGCTGCCGTTACCGTTGCTGTTGCAGCTGTTGCCGTTGCCATTGCTTCCTGCCCCGGCAACATCTAATAGCAACAACATTTTACTTGTTAAATTATTTGCTTAACACGAAATAAAATTTTGTTAAACATGTGCCACAGAGGAAAAGGTGAAACAACAAGCAGGAGCTGCACAGTAAAAAACAGCCAACCGCCAAAAAAAACCAAACCAAACCAAACAAAAGCAAAAAGCATTTGCATAACTGCGCCGAAGCTTCCGTTAACAATTAAAAGCACAAACAAACGGCCACAAACTATAATAATCATCTAAAGTCCGAAGCGCATTACCTAACAAGTTCAATAAAAGGTTGCATAAATCTGAAACTGTATCTTGGCCGCGTATGTGTTGTCTCAATAATAGCAGCTTGCAACATCTTCGCTTGAAGCCTGAAATATTCTTTAATTTGCACTGCTCAGATGGACACTTCCTGGTCGCCCACACACACGGAACCGCCCACCGCCGATTAAACCACCTGGAAAGTGATGGTGTAAATGTACAAGGTGCAACAACGAATTCCGCTCGTTTCACATGAAAATCAAATTCGAAATCGCTTAAAACGGCACTTGAGCTTATAGTTTTTGCTGCCGTTGTTTACGACTCTGTTTGTGGCCCGGGCATAATATAAAGATATATATCTGTTATTTGGGGGCTGGCCGGAGTTTTATCTGCAATTGTGTTCCGCTATTGCCGGCTTAACAAATGTTTATGGTGATTGATGCATACTCGCTCATACTCATTCGCTTTTCGTCTAATTAATTCCACCGAATCCCCATCCTTGCCGCCAGCGGATGCATCTTTATGGCCAATCATAATTTCGCCCTTGGGCAGTTGAACTTTCCATGGTCCGATAAGATTGGCCCGAGACTCACTGGCAACTGATAAGATTAGCTATTAAATTATAATCCTAATACTTGACTAGGCTGGTATTACTGGCCGCAGGTGTATATATACGGCCCGATAAGGCGCATACGATTTGACCGTATCACGATGTCTAAAAATATTGTGTACTACGTCAGTCCAACTGTCAAGGTTAATTTTAGTTCACCGATTTTGGTTCCGACTTTAGAGAGTGGGTTCCATTTATAAAGCCAGAAGCATACGTACAGTCTAACCTAAATCCTAATTTACTCTTCTGGCTGTCGTGACAATAGAGTCGTGCAATATTATCCATATTTAACCCATTTTTGAGCTCCATGCAAATAACCAAACAAAGTCACCTGTCTCTCCATTGCCTCGTTATAACTGACCATAGCAATAAAGGCCATTTAGAGCGTCCCCTGACGCCCAAAACCAAACTGAAAAGCCAGTTGGCTAGAAATGAAGACAACCAGCCAGCCTGCCAGCAAGCGAGAAAGAAGAAAGCAAACTGGGTTAAATTCCATTCAAAGCCGGCTCTCAGCTACCAGCTCCCAGCTGGTTCTTTTTCTGCCAACTACTCGGGAATGGGAATGACCAGAAGTTGGTGGCAGCAACACCTCTCGCCTAATATTTGTCTTACATGGTTTTAGCCGACATTTGTCGTGCGTATTTCTTGGGTTCGGGCCGGGTTTGGGTTTGGGTTCGAGTTCGCACAGCGGCGTGAAAAACGCGGCGGAGTGTGCCAGAACACGTTTTGGCCAGACTCGACTCCCTCCAGCCGTTCCGCCGGTGACATTGTACCGCTAACTCGTGTTGCCACAACACGCTGCTTGCCATGTGAAAGATGATTGACCAGGCTCTCTTGGTGAATGAAAAAACCCAACTGTAAATCGCATTAAGTATTTGTTAACCAGCAAAACGAAACGCAGCGGCGGCGTGGAAATAGCTGGCATATTTTCCCTAGTAGCCGGTGCAATCGAGTCGAAGTTTAACTGGCACCGCAGATCGAATGTCACACGTGTGCCCCATGCCGAGTCCGTTGGCTAAAAACGCGTTTTTCGGCCAGCAGTAATACATGTAACAAGCTGGGCCTGAATAGAGCGGGTTTTTTCTCTGCTTACCGATTACCAATTTTTCGTTTGGTTTTTTATTCGTTTTTGTATTCCGCCGGCTGAAATGTCAGTGTGAGCCTCGCTTCAAGTGGACGCCGACTGGTTTCGGCCAAAAGCCTGGCCTTTTGGTCAAAAAGGATGTTTTTTGGCGAGGTGGTGCGGCAACTTTCGTTGTTGTTTTGTTTCCGCAAACGCCACCATTTTATTGTGGCCGCTGTTATTTTCATTTTTGCCTCAACTGAAAGTGAAAATACAAGTATTTACGGCAAAAGGCAAGAAATTTGTTTGCATGCCGAGATGCTGCTGCCTGTTGACATAACCATCGATGCAATGCGATGAGGAGGCTCTCATCTGGCCATTAAAACTGGTTAAGTAATAATAATTTGATGTGTTTCATTTGAATGTGCAGAACGGATGACTTCACTCTCTCCTCCTCCGGTTATCGACGGATTCATTGGCGGAAGTTGGCTTTAAGTTGGACACTATTTGAAGTGTAAACGAAATTTTAAAAGCATTTTCATGCTTTAAATTTAACAAACCAAACAAAGGAGTTTAAAATGCTTTTCTGCCTGTGTGTGGTTTATATTCCATCATAAATAATTTCTTGTTCTGCTGTTTACGCTCGGCGATTGTTTATCACTCATTTGGGGGTAAATTAAACGATGGAGCGGAAGATGTCAGTCGTTTGGGAGGTGCAAATGAATTTCGGTGGAAATGTGGGATTTTTCTAAGCCGCTCAAAAAGCTTTTAGAACCCAATAACTTTCCCACACACGACGACCCAGATCAACGGAGGCTTCTTTCACTCGAACACCTTCGTTTTCGATTTTCGCCCGTAATTGATTATTTTGGAAGCCCATCGATGCCGATGATGTATGGATATGTTTGTGCCGGTAATTCTTTTCTCACGTCATTGCTGGCCTAAACGCTTTTCAATAAGAAACCGACCGACTGGTGGACGGTCTTTGAAGCTGGCCGCCGAGCAAAAGAGCAATCCACACATGTGTAGACTGAGTAAGATCTCTTTTAGCACAGTTGCAGGCCCATTCTTCGGACTTAGGAGCATGGACGTGCCACTTTTTGGTCCACTGCACCGGCCGGAGTCGCCGCATTCGCTTTGTCTGCAGCACGAACAGTTTGAACATTTTTGGATAAATACACGTACCCAGCGTGCAGTTTGTAGGAACTGCCTCTTTTCATCTGCGGCGCTCATTAAGCGCTTCTAAAGCATTCTAAAATGCATTTAATGGTTTAATTGTCCAAGCAAACACTCAATGGGGAGTGGCTCTTTTGATGGTCGGTAGGGATGACAGTCTGTGACAGTCTGTAAGGCAGGGACTCATTAATGCAAATCAATTTGGCAAACATACATAAAGCGTTTGCGCTTTATTGGTCACGCACAACGCACAAATAATTTGGTAATTAAAGAAAGAAATACAGTAGGGCTTCTCAATGTAGAATTATTTTTAATCAAACATAATTCGATGTCAATAAGAGAAGTTAATATTCATTACCTAAAGTCTTAATGAAAAAATGTGTTTATTCTTCTTTTTATCAAAAAATGTATTATTTAAATAAATTCAAAAATCTATTCTTGACAATTTAAGAATGTTTGCTTCTCATCTAACAATGAAGGTTTACTTACCGAAGTTCACCTGTAAAATCAGTATGATAAACAGCAGCGATTTAAAAGAGAACTGCCTTGCTTAAATATATTTCGAGTCCATCCGGCTGGGTGTGTCAGCAATTTGAGGCGATTTTACTGCGGAAAACATATAGGTATAAAGTATAAGTAAATTGAAAGCTCTTTGAGTGGCAGATAAGCAAATGAGCGGCTGACATGAGGAGCTAGCCGAAAATAAAGTGACACAAAGCGGAAATCGAATTCTGAGCCGAGTTAAGAATCTTGGGAGCACCTCACCTCCCCCCCTCTTGTTGATTGCCACATGCTGCCAGACAACAAGCTAAACAACTCATGACTGCAGACCGCCGTGAATTGGACTTTGCCCGCTGGGCGTAAGCAAATAGCAAATGGCAACAGAAACTTCATAAATTTGTTAACACCGACGCAAAGGCAGCTAGCGAATGGAGGCCAGCACAAAGCCGAAATGAGCTAAAAGCGCAACAGGACAATAAAGAATGACAATGACTTGGTTACGACTGTTGTTGGTACTGAAGTTTTTATCGTTGTATGGAAGTCGGCGTCGTGTGTGTCGCCCACGCACACGTGTCCCCAGGCCCCATTTCCATGCCAAGCCCCCTATCCTTCCTATCCATCCTATCCATCCAGCATATCAGCTTACTCACCTATAGACCGACCTAACTCGAGAGGATCGCGAGGAACAGGGGCTTGTGGGCCACAAGGAAACTTAATTTGCTGCCATTAGCAAAGAGCCGAGAAATTCGCGCTCAAGAAATAGAAGTGTCTGTGCCTGCTGTTTGTTTTCACTGCTTATTTGCCTTGCTCGACGGCATAAAAATAGAATAAAATTCAAGAAGAGCTAAATACAAGTTGCCATTGTCGACGGTCTAAATAGGTATGTACGTGTGTGCCTTGGCAGCGACTCGGGGCTATTTATTTAAGTGAATTGTGAATAATGTTGTCTGGCGCCAAGTGGCAATCCCGGCTCAGACAACGAGCTCTAAACTAAGAAAAAGTCACTATTAAATCAAAAGTATTATCTCCAAATAAAGACTGCATAGCCAAACATTAACTTAGAAATGTTCTTTATTATTAACTCGGGTTTTGATAGGTGACTTCTATTAAATATTAAATAAAGAAATAGAAGAGACAAGAATGGAATTGTACCGATAGTGTTTTGACCTTAAAGAGTGGTAGTGGTTGTATACAAATCTTAAATAACACAGGGAAGTGGTTGTACAAGTTTTAAAGAAGTTTTCATTTTTCGTCAGTGAAGGAGGTGTACAGAAATAACACCTACGTGGGAGCTCCGGACAGTTCAGTCCAAATGACATTTAACCCCTTGGCAGGCGTACCTAACCAACCCACCTTCAAAAGGCAAATTCAATTTACAATTTTAATTGTGATTGCAGACAGCTCTGGCTTGCTAACCGCCGACCATCAAATTGCATTGGACCAAGCGCAGACAGACGGGTTTATTGATTTTTCGTTTGGTCTGCACAAAAATGAAAACCACTTTGGTGTTGTCTCACTTGTTTCGACGCAATTATCCTCCAGCTCTCGATATTTGCTTTGCACTCGCCAGCAACTTTCCACGCGAACTTGACCCTGGAACATTGCAAAAACATATACCCGGTTTAGTTAGCCGTGTCCTCACATATTGCACTTGAGTTGTCAGCGCTGGCAGAACGATTTATGGATCTGCCACTTACTACTTGCTATATAAATTCATGTTTCTGATTTTGGCAATGTTTTTCCGATTTGTTTTGCAGGTCACACATCGTACAACCGGCCAGGTGATGGTGCTCAAGATGAATCAGTTGCGGGCCAATCGACCGAATATGCTGAGGGAGGTGCAGCTCCTGAATAAGCTCTCGCATGCAAATATACTGAGGTAAGTGAAGAATATCATAGAGTCCAGCTTATCGGGAAGAAATAACAGCTAAAAATAGCCCAGAAAATATATTTATTCTAATCGCAAGTAAATAAAACCACAAGTAGTTGAGCAGCATCTTATGGGTCAATGCCATGCTTGTTTTTCTGACTCATATTCTCTGATTTTAATTGCAAACTTGACTGCGGAGCTTATGAATGGTTGTTGTTGTCGACTCTAAATGAGCTATATGGCATATATATATGTATTCCCTTAGCTTTTGATGATCATGTGGTCCGATTGTGTTTACGCATTCAGTTCGCACCTCGCCGCGAATTGACCATTCATTTAAATGGATTACGTAAACAATTTAATGGGTTCATCGCGCAGGGTCTTTATTTTGAATTCTACGCAAATAATGTTCATGTTCTCTGTCGGATTCAATTTAATTTTGCATATTTTACACTCGATTTCAGTACTTGTTAGGGGTAAAAGCTGTTCTGCTCGCATCATCAAAAATACTGACCTATGCTAAATCTGAAAACAACATTCATGTACGAGTAGTGTTGGGGTATGATTCACTTTTCAGCCAGTCGTAAGTTCTGACATCTGGGGCTGCTGACTGAACTGACATCATTATGGATATTATTTTTATCGAAAGTATTTATGGAAATGTGTGAGCTTCCAAAGTAATACCGAGCAAATATTTACTGTTTACCGCAATGAGATTGGCTTGTTATGGATTGGCGGTTTGTTTATATTTTTCGACTGGCCATTTGCTTTTGGCATTTTAAAGAGTTCCAGTTGGAGTTCAGAGCAGGTTCAAGACCAAAATCGCACAAAACATTTCCGATGCCCGCGGAAAGGTCAAGTTCACGGGCTGCTGTTGCTGCACCGACTGTCTGTAATTACCTTGGCAGTGACCAGGTGTGTGTTGGCTTTCAGGGGGGATGAGAGAGGCAAGGGGCTAGGGGACCCGACCCTCTCACGGGTCACACAAAAACTGCTGATGTAATTGGCTGAGTGGCAAAGTCTGAAACAATATGGCAAAGGCTCATGACATTGTTGTCTGTGTGGCTTGAATAGATTTAATTGCCAAGCTGCGTAGCTAGCTTACTCACTTCGCTGCCTTTTTTTTCGGATTTATTTATACTATTTTTTCAGTTTGTTTTGTCCTCACGTGACTGCACGCAACAATGAGTGTCTGATGGCAGCGACTTCAATTGTATGCAATTCTCAGGGACTTTTTGCGGCTGCTGTTGCCGTTTTCTATTTTAGCTATTTTTCCGTAAACTGCCAGACAGACATACAGACCAATCCATTTTGCACCGCCCATCTTTTCCTGTTTGCCTCCATGAATATGCAATTGCTGGCTTAGACCTTTTCGGCCCCGCCCTTTCATTTACAATGTTAACACCCCGAAAATGGGAAGAGACATGTCTTGTATTGGTTGCCATTCTTCCCACAACATTTTCTGCCTGCGGCCATTCAAACTTTAACCTCATAATCCGAAAGAATCCGTTATGGCAGCGCGGCTAGAGGCCTTCCTCTTTCTCCAGGTAGAAGAGCCCACCTGATTTTATGACATCTGTCATCAGTGGCTCGCCTGAAACAGCTGAGTGAAACGTGCGGCGAATCGCAGTCAGAGAATTAAATGCAACGGATTCTGTTGATTAAATGCCCTGGCCAAGTTATTTCGCTGTGTGCCCGGCTCGTTGAGAGATGGATTTGGGTCAGCGGAACAGCCAGCCAAAAGAAATAACAACAACAGCAGTCTATAGCGACTCTGCAGCTGCCAACTTTTCTTTATTCGTAGGCATTAAATGAAAATTCTGAAAACTCTGGAATGCAGCTATGGCGCCATAGGCTGGCTGGATAGTGAAATTAAAATTCATCCACACGCATTTAGTTCTTTGTTTTATGGATCCCCTGCAGCAAAGCTATTTATACTCGGGCCAATTAATACGACACTGCGAAGACAAGTAAATCCAATCAAGAGAAATATGTTTAATAGAATAATTTTATTCATTTAAAAATAATTTGATTGTAAAGGAATTGTATGGAATAATCAATTTGTATCCTTTTTAGGATGATTCTTTTCCAATACTTTTTTAACTACATCATTTAAATTTTACTAAATACATCTTATAAATTCCAAACCAATATGATCTATTAATTGAAAATGGTCTTTATAAATATGCAAGACAAAAATGTTAATTTTTTGGCGACCTAAAGAAAATGTTTTGTTTTTCTTTTTAGCTATACCCTAACTTTTTCATCCATAACAATTCAATCCCATTCTAAGAAGCGCATTACAATCATAAATGTGCCATTTCATGTGTTTTTTCTCGAGTTTTCATTTGCCAAAGTGTATCTTTATGGGAGCTACCTATGTATGTTCGAATAGTTTCACCCGATTGAACCCTGCCTAGATCTGCTATCCTCGATCCGCGATTGTGATTTTATCAGTGATGTGGATCGCTAAAAACTCCGCTCATTCGATTAATTTACTGACTGACTGACTGACTGGCAGTTAGTAGTAAGTTAGACGATGCTCTTGTTGGCGGGCATGTTTAATGATGCTTAACGATCGCGTCTGTCGGCTAACTGTCAAATTTTAACAGCTGCACGCTGGGCGTTCATGCGGGCCACTGCGCCACCGCCTCCCATGGCGGACCTCAACGATCCGGCTAATGAAGCCTATTGATTGGCGGCCATAAGTAGCGGTACCGTTGCATCCTCATTCTCTGAGTGTAATGCCAATGCAGTCGAGCGTCAATAGAACTAATCTTTGGGTAATTGAAACCACCTTTCTAGCCGGCAGCATGCCGAATGCCCAGCCAAATGCCATATAGTATTGTAAGGTAGTAGTATACACCCACCCACGCCCGAATCGGTGACTTATTGGCCACAACACTGAAACTGAAACTGAAACTCTCACACACTCGGCTGAGTTGAGTAGTTGCCGTTGGCGTGTATTTTTTATGGGCTTATCACGCGCCCGCCGTAATGCGGAATGTCGCACAATGAGAACGCGCTCGCAGCCAGTCAGCCGAACAGCCATCCAGCTAGTAAGGCAATTGCATTGCATTGCAACTGTCCCTGCCCGGCCCCACTTCGTTTTCCCCTCTACGGCCCACTGGATCACCCACCCACCCACATGGCTTGTAGCTGTCGCCGCTCCCAGGAAGCCGCCAACTTGACATATAGTCACTCTACTTACCAGCAGCACTGTGCACTGCAAAAATATTAACAAACATAAGCCAATCGTTTTTCTTTTTAAACAGTTTTTCGTTTTAATGGATTTGCTTCCAAAAGATTAAGATACTTTTTTTCTACAATTATTTCTTTAATGGAATCTTTAATCACAAAAAGTTGTTTTTGCAATTTACTTAACAGCAAATCTATAAAAATTACCCGATTAACATCACGAGTTGATTCGCGAATATTTTACGAAAGCTGTGATTCCGATAATGTTGTACTTTGTGTCTAGAAATCTGGCTATTGTTAGCCTGGTCTTAGGACTTTATAAATAATTCTTGACAGTGCACTGTATGCATTGTTTGACTCACAAATCCCATTGGTATGGAGTTGGCTTCCATTGAGTGCCTTTCTCGAAATGTAAACACAGCGATGACGATGGTGGCGCCGGGTTCTCTACACTTTTTCCCCTTTTTTTATTAACTCCACTTGTAACAACCGAGCAGGCTAAAAGCAAACATGCTGCCTTTGGCGCTCAGAGCCATTTAAACGCTCATTTAACGCGACTAAGCCCGAGTAAGACATGTGACAGTTCTTGGCCCGGCTCATTACGGCCACAAACAATGGTGGAAATTCCGCAAGTGCTGCTGTTTTAGCCGCACCGGCGGCACTTGATCTTTGCGCCTGGCTGCGATGCTAAGCTGGTGATAAGTTGTGGGCAAATGTTGACAAATTGTTGGCATGCAAATGTGTGCGGGTTAATGACTCCACAGCTGAGGTGTCAAACGTTGGACCACCGAGCTCTCACGCTTCCGCACGAGCTGCAGTTCAGCTTTGACAACGATTTCGTAAGACTTGGGCAATCCGCAGCTATTGATAAACCCGGCGTTGGCGTTGCAAGAGATTCCACTAAGGTCAGATTGCACTTAATTGAATGCGTCGATAGCTAGTCGATCGAGCCACTCATCTGGCGATGAGTCGAGTCCCGTCGCCACATGAAGGTCGTCTGTGGCGGGGAATTCCTACACATATGAGTTTAGTGGATGCGATGTGTTTGCCACAAGCCTCCATTTTTCGAGGGGCCACTGCACATTGTTGTCTCTCGGCCATTATTTGTCTTGGCTTGATTTGTGTGTCGCCGAGCGTTGGCGGCTCATTTCTGTCCCCTTTTATGAAATAAAATGCTTGCCAATAAACTGAGATGGCTGGCCTTGAAATGAATGGGCGCCCAGTGGCACATTGTCAGGCTAATGAAAAGATTGCCGAGAACGAGCAGAAATTGTTGACAATTTAATGAGAATTTTATTGTGCAAGATGGGTTAAATTGGCCATTCATTCGCCCGGCAGCTTGAATGAAATCCACAAAAACTTAAATCCGCGCATGTATAATTAAGCGTATAATGGGGGATTTAGTGTCTAGCCAAATTGAGTCCTTAATTTCTAGCCTGTGGTAGTTTGTACAGTTACCAGACATTGACAAGTTGCAATGGCAACACCTGCTGCAGCAGCAGCAACATCAGCAACATCAACAACAAGAGGCCGAAAGAGAGCGTGTCATGATTGCGGCCATATAAACATTTCTTTTTATTGCTTAATGGATACATGACTGCCAGACTGGTTGACTACTTGCACCGCACTTTTATCAGTTCAGCTTTTCATGTTTGCTCGTCGATTGTGGATTGTCAATTGTCGATAGCCTGTAATTGAAGCTGCTCTCTGCCTCTGCCTCTGGCTCTGCTGCTGCCGTGTGGCACGGATCAGATCGGATCGTTGCCATTGCTGCCAGTTCAAGAAAGCTAAATTGGGTTAATTTCTGATTGATGATCAACATGGCCTGGTAAACTGTCGCGCGCAATTTCATTAGGCAGCTTGTTTTTAGACGCCCGAGATCAGGTTGTTCGATCTGGATTCGATCGTCAATTGCATTGACGTCAATATCTGTAGTATTTGCATCACGGATTTTCGTTTGCACTTGCTTCCGAGCGTCTATTTATGGACCATTGGTGTGTGGGATATATTTAGACCAGCAGTGTGTGTTTACAGCAAACACGAAATTATGAATTTATAAAGCCAACAATTATCGATAGCTAATCTGTGAATTCGCGGGGGGTTCGGCCTTTTTGGCAATGCCAAGCTGAACTAAACTCACTGACCCAAAACTGGGCTGATTTTTGTTTATTTTGGTAATGCTTTATGTCTCAGCCACAATAACATCTACAGCACACGAGACAGTGCCACGCAATTGCAAGTCATTGAACCCACAGTATTATTACATTGTGTTGTGCCTCTGCAAGTGCTAACACATGTAAAAATATAAAAAAGAAGAGCAGCCGGATTGATGTACCCGAAAAAAGCATGAGTAATATGTATCTCACAATACACAATGTTTCGGAGACACATGCAGATACAGATTGGAATTTAATGAGCTGCCTTGCATTCCAGCCCGTTTTTTAGTTGCGTGCTGCGTCCACGTTGTAACAAGTTTCTTGACAGCAATTACTCACTACTGTGTTCGCTGGATTTAGTTTATCTCCCAGCGATAAATCTTCTCATATTTGTCTGCATAAATCGCAATTGTAATTGTCAACTTCCGCATAAAAAAATATAGCCATAAAATGGTAAGTAAACGTGTCAGGCAGCCGATGTCCCATAAAACATCTCTCACCCAACGGCTGGCGTCTTTTGGCCCGGCTGCCAACATTCACTTCCAATTTACGTTTGGCCATTGTCTTTTGTCTCTGGCCTGCGTTTCGTACGAAATTATGTCATCAACTTTCAATCAATTTCAATACACTTCAATCAATTTTGCACAACAAAAAGCGAGCATTAGATATTCAGATTTATGCAACACCCATACATGAGCTTTCTTTTTGGGCTGCAGCGGCTTGAAAATCGGTCAGCAGTGAAAACAAGAAGAGGAAGTAGCAGCAACTGTTGCTGTTGCCATTGCTGCTGCTGCTGCCGCTGTTGCTGCCTTACACTGGACGTTGCTGCTGCAGCTGCAATCTGCATAATTTTCGCATCACGTTTTGCATATTTTTCTAATTGAAAACCAAATTCAATCATTTCATTTCGAAATACTGTTGTTACTCCGCCAGTCGCAAATGCCGAATGGTAATTGCAGTTGGCAGCGTTTAAGCGTTTAGGACCATTTATAACGCCCATTGCCACGCCCCCGGCTGCTCCACTGCCACCGTCTCATTTGTAACTTGGTATTGGGCCTGGGTTATTTGTTGTTTGCCTAAAAGCCAATTTTTGTTTACTTTGTGTCAACCTTTTAACCCCCGATCGTGCCGTTTTTGCTGCTGCTGTGCTGCTGTTGTTGCAGTTGCAATTTCTGCTGCTGCTGCTGTTGATGTTGTGGTAATAATTTTCAATTAAGCGCAAAATGCCTTAATGCTCCAATTCGATTTGCCAACGTAAAAATGCCGCCGCTGTTGCAATACACGAGTGAAAGAATTCCAAGCGGGATTTTGCATTTTATTAGCCTATCTAATAACCAAGCTGGCCAGCGGCAGTTAGCGGCTTTAGTTAGACTGCGGCTCCGTCTGCGAAAAGTCTGGGAAACCAATTGGCGCAGTCTCCAGAGAGAAACGTGCAAACGTGTCAATTTATGGTTTTCATTGCGACTTGCAAGAGAAATGCCGGCTGCCGACTGCCGACCGAACAACGTTTCCCGGGAAAACGGTGTAATGCTTGTAACAAATATTGTAACACCCAGCAAAGCAGCACATTTCAATTTAACACAATCACATCTCTTGGCTGCAGGGAAACTGGTGAAAAAAGAGAAAAACCGGCGAGAGAAAAAAAAAACAAATTGAAAATCTAAACGCTACCAGAACAATGCTTCTTTGCCAGTTTCAGAGGTTTATAGCCGCTTGAGTAGTTCTCGCTTCCTGCTCTCGGCATCATCTTCTTCAGCTGCAGGTCTTGAAGTGGGCAAAAGCCTAGGCACTCGACGTGTATTCATTTCCTGCTGCAAAGCGGCTAGAGGATGGCTAGAGACACCTTTGCCGAGATCTGCAGCCTGCCTCCTCTTTCGGCCGGCTACTGATTTACATTTCCAGCCAATTTGATGTCGACGAACTCGCTTCCCAAAGTCTGGTAACGCCCACTGAAAAAGGCTTTGTTTTTGCTGTTAATCATTAATTTTTTCGCGTTCCGAAAATAACAGATTTGCACCCTGGCTGATGAATGCGATATAAATTAATTGCCCAATTAACAAAGTACTCTTCGTGCAATCGAACATTGTCGGCAGGCATTTCGGCAAAAGCTTTTATATTGTGTTTTCTTTTCTTGGGTCGCCTGATTTCTGTACTTTTCAATTAAGTGCTGATGCGTCTCTTAACCAAATTAAATCCTTTCTGTCAACAGAGCTCTTCTTCAAAGCCATGTTGAGTTGAGAGCGGCTTAAAGGGCACATTAAAGGTGTTAACGGCGGGCAAATCCTCTTAATGTAAGCCGCTAATGGGCAGCAAGAGGGCAGGGCAGGGGTACTCACTCGAGGCGCTAATCGTGTATCACGCAGGGAAATAAATTGAATTAGAACCGTAAATCCCTGCGCTGGTCATGCAAATGGAAGTGCGGCTTGCACCCACGGTCACGAGTTGCGAAGGAGGAAAGAGGTGTGCCACTCTGTAGAGAGGATGTGCGGCAGACAAAACCCTCAGGCCTCGGAGCCCCTGCCTTCAACACCTGGGATCGAGCAGTCTCGCCTTTGTGATAACTCATTTCATATCCGCGCTGAGCCGAGCCCTTGGGCTGTCTGTCTGAAGGGCTGACATGTGTCTGCCACACACTGGCGTGGCATCTATCAAGAATCTCAAAAGGGTCATGCCCTCTTGCCCAAGACATTATCATTTTTTTATGCAGCGTAATATCGTTTTGTGTACATAAATACATTCAAATCTTTACAGATTCCATTCTATTCAAAATTTGAGAAATTTTATAGATAGTTTTCAAAATTAATTATCCAGTTCTCTATATCACTTTTACTGGCGGTTTTGTTTTACATTCTCATATTTTTTAAATTCGTTTTTCTACACATTTTATTTTATTTATTGAATTAAATCAGCAAATAAAAAAACTATGTTTTATTTCAGAGTTAAAAAAATAGCTTATAAACGTTATTATAAAAAAATGCTATTTATAAATTCATTGTCTTGTTTGCAATTTCCTTATAATATTGTTGAATACGTTCCACTGTATTCCTCTTACCCGAGCTTTATGACCAGGTTTGATTGCCGGAAAGCCAGTGACCCGTCTGATTTCAATAAAGGTCCCCCGAAGGGCGCTGATGGTTCTATGAGGCTGCTGTGATTCCTAATGTCGCATATCACGCAAGTCAGTAAACGCCGGTGAAAAGCGATGCAACTGGTTGTTTAAGCCAGACAACCCCTTTACAACTCGTATGTTAATGCGTTGAGACCCCTGGGTCATTATGTGGTGCCGGGGGTGGCCGTAACATTTGATTGTCCTGACATCACGCGCCCACTCGCACCCTGGAGATCCTGTTCCATAGCCTTATTGACAGCCTGACAGAAAGGTAGACACTTTGGGGTGGATGGGGTGACAGGTTGCGTGCATGAAGCAATTATTTTCGCCCCGGCACACCGTTTGCGAAATTTATTAAGGATTTGATGTTCTGCGGTTAACCTAGTAAAATTAATTTTTATAGTAAGTGAAAATTAATGACCCAATCGGACACACAAACCTAAATCAAACTTTACGAACGCCACTTCAGTTTCCTTGTCCGCTTATACAGTATACGGCATTTAGCAGAATCGCATGGGCGGCATGACGGACGATAAAGCTTATCTGGCACACGACGTAGAGTTCTAAGCAATTTGGCGAGCGCTTTGGGTTATGGCTTTAACCTGGTGGCGCAGAACGGGCTGGCCAAAATAAAGCATGTGCAGAGATAAACTTTACGTCCGATTAGACCATTTGGCAGAAGACGATTTTGAAGTGAACCCTTATCGAAATGGCGTACGTATTGAACACCTGACCTGAGTCACATGCTCCAATCGGTTGGGAATATTTCGGTATATATTTCCATAAATGCATCTCAGCATGATTAACCGAAATCATCCGTTTTGTTTAAAACTATCAGTTTAAAATAAATATATTTTCCATATTTATAAAAAAAACTTAAGACTAAATGTTGATATGAAAATATGCTGAGAGCCTTCTTCCTCTTGATTAATTATAGAATTCTTCTTACGAGAGATATTCCTCAGTTAATAATTAGCTCTACCTTTTAAAATACCGCTTGCTTTAATCCACATATAGCATTTCTAAAGGTATCTATTGGATGATGCAACCTGACTTGGTTTTGTTCTTGTACAAAAGTTCATTGTCACCTCGGAGCATCGTTGTCAGCCCTGTCTGGCAGCAGTTAACCTTTTTTACCTGACTGCACACTTTGTTTGAAGGAAGGAGTTAGCAGGAGGTTGACGCATGCGTTGCCATTTTCTTAATAAGCTTACAGTTCCGGTTCCCGGGCCTGGTGACCTTACCTTGTCCTCCCTCCTGAAGTGAGTCTCAGTAGCTGTTGAGCTCCTTAGGCTTAGGAGTCATTGACATTGTCTGAACAGGAAGCGGAGATGAGTGCTTAGGAAGTGGCTCCTTTGTTCTGTTAATCCTAGGAGATTCCAGTCCATCCATTCCCATGCTCACCAAGAAGCTATGTCCAGTCAAGGGAAAACTTTCTCTTTTTATTGCGTGCTCCTGCCGCATCGGGGGATTCGAATTACAATTTCATTTTGCAGCGAATCAAGGCTGAAACAATGCTAACAATCAGTGGGGGGTGGCCGATTGCATGTCGACCGGCGATAAGAAATCTGGGGTCCGGGGAGTTGCAGTGCCTGTCAAGTTGTGTGATTGAAAGTGAAACTTATTCGGGCCACACCGAATAGTTGCAATGCAGTGGCAAACTTTAACTGACTGGTTGTGTTCCTTCTTGTTTCATTTCAGCTTTATGGGCGTTTGCGTGCAGGAGGGCCAACTGCACGCTCTGACCGAGTACATCAATGGCGGCTCCCTGGAGCAGCTGCTGGCCAACAAGGAGGTGGTGCTCAGCGCCACGCAGAAGATAAGACTGGCGCTGGGTATTGCGCACGGCATGTCCTACGTCCATGACGCGGGCATCTTCCACAGAGATCTGACGAGCAAGGTGAGTACTTGCTGCCCGAAAAGCCATTGAGCTCCTGTCCTAATCCGATTATCGTTCCAGAACGTACTTATTCGCAATCTGGCCAACGATCAGTATGAAGCCGTCGTGGGTGACTTTGGTCTAGCCGCAAAGATACCAGTTAAATCGTAAGTGTACCCTGTACTAAACTAAAATACCAGCTTGGTGTTATTTGAGTGTTTGAATAGTATTTATGAACACCTATTGAAATTTTATATCAGTTCGGCATAGAAAAATAAATAAACTAATCCAAAATGGGCTTGTTTGCAGCAGAAAATCACGCCTGGAGACCGTCGGTTCACCGTATTGGGTCAGTCCGGAGTGCCTGAAGGGTCAGTGGTATGACCAGACGA
Source organism: Drosophila fuyamai (assembly GCA_018153365.1). Lineage (NCBI taxonomy): Eukaryota > Metazoa > Arthropoda > Insecta > Diptera > Drosophilidae > Drosophila > Drosophila fuyamai. The sequence continues at coordinate 2,908,874 of JAECXW010000116.1, read as the reverse complement.
GCGATGTCTTCTCCTTCGGCATCATCCAGTGCGAAATCATAGCACGTATCGAAGCCGACCCGGATATGATGCCGCGCACTGCGTCGTTTGGCCTGGACTATTTGGCATTTGTTGAGCTGTGTCCCATGGACACACCCCCCGTCTTTCTACGCCTGGCCTTTTACTGTTGTCTGGTGAGTCTTAGTTTATCATCACCCAAAGAATATGTATTTAATCCGCTTTATTATTTACAGTACGACGCAAAGAGCCGCCCCACTTTCCACGATGCCACCAAGAAGTTGACCCTGCTGCTGGAGAAATACGAGCACGAGTCGTCGGCAGGAGCGAGCCCACTTAGTTCCCTGGAGCTGATCAACTGCTCCCCAGGAGGAAGTGATTCAGAGAATATAACCTCAACTCCCCGGACTTCAGCCCCGACTGTGGCCACCATTTGTACGGCACCAGCTGGAACTTTAACTCCACGTCATTTGAAAGAAGTCGATGAAGACGGGTTCCGTTTCCCGAGTAAGAAGTCCGCCTCGGCTGCACTGCCTGGCACGCCAAATGGGTCCGCCGGAAGCAATGGCTTCGATGATCACGTACTAAAGTCTAGAGTACGACGTGCCACTCAGAAGTTGGAGGCCGAGATCCTTCTACACCGGCGCTCGCTGAGCGAGAATATTATACATTTTCCCATGCACACATCGCCCAGTGACAAGGCGCGTTGTCATCAAATGCAGCGCCAACGTTCCTCAACCCACTCTCCAACGCCGCCCAGGCAGCTAACTTCAGTGCAGTTGCCCGCCACGGCTATTCCAGATCCACCACCACTTCCCCAGCCTGTTTCCGCGGTTCTTACCCTACGCAAAGTAGGCGAAACAATGTGTCTGAAGGATCCACAGTACAAGCCGACATCTGAGAAAGATCACAACGGCTCTAAACCGAATCCTTTCGAAGCGCTGGCGCAGCTGCGGGGCGTGAAAAAGATCCTGGACGCCAATCCAAAGACCTATGCAGCTGGAGTGGGTGATCTATTCAGCTCATGCTTTGAGACGCTGGCGCCGTTCTTCAAAGAGCTGGCCGCCATGCAGAGCAAGGCAGTGGCTCAGGGTGGAGGAGCGAGTACGGATGAAGCAGCAGCCGCAACACCAGCTGGAAAGGCAACGCCAGCGACTCCCAGTGAACCAAAGAGTCTGCCGGTGTCGCCGCATATGACGCGCAAGTACAGCGCCATCGAGCTGCGCCTGCCCCAGAGGATTAGCAATGCGGCTCCAGTTGCCCCACCACCAACTGCTTTACCAGCAGATGAGGATGACTGCGAATATTGCTTCTCAGAAGGCGAGGATCCCGATGGCGGTGGCAACTGTGCGGATGCAGAGTCCAGCAGCGACGACAGCGCCGAGCGTCCGGCCACAGTGCCAACGGCTCGCAAATACCGCGCGAATTCCTTGTATACGCACCCACTTTTTCGCGGCCCCAATGGCACCAGCATGAAAAGTACCAGCACCGGGGATTTCGAGAGTCCAACTCTACTAAAGGCCAGCGCATCGACAATAACGTTGACTGCCTCAGTGGGTGCATCCAATTCCTGCGGGGATCTGACTGAAAGCGCCAAGAAGCCCAAAGACCAAACGAGTTGCAGTGCAGCTGCCGCGACCTTGGTTTCGCCCGCGCCCATGTCCAGCTGTTCGGCCAGGCTGGTGGAGACCCCGGCGTCCGTGTCATCCTGCACCGATCTTGAGCTTGATGAACTGAAGAACACCTGCGATCTGAGCGATCTTAAGAACTCATGTGAGCAACTTCCCCTCAAAACAAACCTAACAAGACGGGACTCCATCGAAAGCGGCTTCTTTTCGTGCTTCAATGAGGAGTCGGATGCAGCGATAACCAATAACAGTTTTGGCCGACAGCTAAACGGGATTGGGTCGTTGGGGTTTGGCTGCGGCGGCGGGGGCAACAGTAGTAACTGTTGCTACGAGAAGCTGAAGACGCAGCTAATGATCGATGCATGTGTCAGCGCAGATAGTGAAATCAAGTGAGTATATGATCTCAAAACTTGTGTGATACTTCCGTAGCATATTAGCAAAGAACTTTGTTGATTAAAGTGTTATATTTCAACTAATTATGAACAAGGAAAAGTGTTATATCTAAGAATTATTGTTAAGAATCTTCCAAATCCATGTATTTATCGTAATCTTGATAAACGTTTAAATATGAACGACAAATGTTATTATGTATGTGTTTATCGATTTTTAATGTTAGCTAAACGAAGTTTAAATAATAATGATAGAAATCTGATATCTTAAAATGTTGAACAAGTTGTAATTATTTCGGCATATCTCAGGTTAAACACAGCCACGGTGTAAATATCGAGCCCCAATCGCACAAACGCCGTAAGTGACTTATTTGCTAAAAGCCTTGAAATCACGCTCACCATAAAAGTCACTTATTTTCTAAAATATCAAAAGTTTTGACATGGTATTTGTGTTAAATCATTTTATTAGTCAATAATCATCACAAGAGTCATAAAACATTAAAAAGCTATAAAAATGTTTGTCGAATGTTTTTGTTAGTTTAAGTAGGTTTTAGTCTTGTATCCTTGATTACCACTTACTGATTGTATATCTTATCTTTCAGCGATAAACTTGCGAGTCTGTGTCGCTGCTGCTACTATGCCACCTCCACTTCTAATGCCGCCGTAACTGCTGCCGCTGCTGCGGCCCAACTACAACAGCAGAGCCACTTGCTTAACGACACATCTTCGACCTCGTCGTCGGTTTTGCTAATCGACAATGATCCCGCTGTGATCGGAGGGAATACCTCATCTTCCACAGCGCTGGACTCGATGGATGACTTGGACGCCGAAATTGTGTCGTCGCGACCCACACACCAGCGACGCTACACCTGCCATCATGCATTGCTTAGCGGAAATGGGAGCGATTCACAGATGGCGGCCACGACGGGCCTAATCAATCGACTAGCCCTTGACTCTGAGATACAAACACTGCTCCAACGCAGTCCATTCGCGACGAATCAACTGCTGTACTGCAAGAACCGCACCTCGTCCATCTACACGGACAGTTCCGATGACATCAGCAGCTTGGCAGGATCCGATTCCCTGCTATGGGACGATCGCTCCTTCACGGCCCTGCCCAGCACGCGATCCGCCCAGATAGCCAAGATAGTAGAGTATTTTGAGCGAAAGCGGCAAGATTCCTCGCCACCATCGATGCACCATCGCAATGGGAACGGAACGGTGGCCGCTGCTGTGGCTGCCTCGGCACTGGGATCCAACTACCTCTACGAGTCGCGTCGCTATTCGGACTTCAAGCGGCACCTGAATCCGGATGCTCTGTGCTTCGACCTGGACAAGAAGCCGGCACAGCAAAGGATGATGGTGTGCGAAGGTGCGGTCAAATCAAAGCTTCCAATATTCGACAAAAAAAAGTAGCAGCAAGGCGGCTATCCGGGATCTCGTTATGGAAACCCAGACCTGATTCATATTTATTAACTTATTTGTTCAGTCACTTTGGGACTTAGTTAGATTCTGTGAGATTTTTACCCTTATACCCGATTCCTTCATACCTGGCAGTACCCTCGATAAGAATACAAACAATTGCAAATTAGTTTGCCCACAAAAGTTGGTTAGTTCTCGATGCCTACAAGTGTAATTTAGTTGATAATTTATTTCCTTATCGTCATATGTAAAGAGCGCAATTGCAAATAAGCCAAAATGTTCTACTACAAATTAAGCATGCCCTTTACAATAAGAGAAACCATTTCATTTATATAAGTTTGAAAATTGTATCTTATTACCGTTTACCATTTACATGCATATACATAAACATAATCATATGTCGTACTGGTTCCTAGTCCTTCAAATTTACTTCTACATATGTTATGCTAAATTAGCGAATATTCAGAAACCAATCGTGGAAAGTATTTATTCTTATTAATTAAATCTGTCGCTAATAAACTCCTATGAAATGGCATAGCTGTTCTTTATAAATACATTTACATATATTATTAAATTTATCGCGCTATTTATTTGATTTTGTCTAAACTCTGTATAAAATGATTATGTTTAAAATACAATACAAATACACACATATATACATAAAATGGCATATTGCAATACATACATTTTACCTGTAGCGATTAATTACCAAGTAAGGTCAAAGTTAAATATCTATGTAGACGTATCAACTTGAGGTTTTAAGACTTGAAGCCCCTTTCCGCTCGAAAATTGTACAGATGATCCCGGATCAATTCGAGAAACAAGACCATTTATCATTGCCCAATCTTGATTGGCTTAATCGAAGATTGGACTTTAGTTTTACTTTTTAACGTTTTAATGATGTGGGTATCTGCATTACAAATAAATACAAATGTATACACATAACCTAGCAGATCGATATCACAGATTGGCAGAAAATTCGATTTTACAAAGAGTTTATTATGGGGCATGATTTATTGTTTTGCTTAATTTTTGTGTGTCCTCTATAATCGAACTTACATATACGGTTAATGCAATTCGGCTGCAATTATACTTCAATTATTACACATATTGCAAAAGCAAGGCGAAGACTGAGCCATCGTTATTCAATTGGCTAGTAGTTTCCATTATACTAACGATAGGAAAATATATCCGTAATTTGATTATCGAAAATTCATTAGAAATTAATGGCTCCAACTGAAGCATCTTACTTTACCAACTTAGACACTGTTCAACAGAAAAAATAATAAAATAATAAAAAATAGACTTCCGTGGCAGCTGTAAATAAAGTACGATATGTGTACATACGATTCAGCAGTATAGCAAAGATTGTTAAGAAATGTAAGTCGTCCATTTGAGTATAACACATCAACCTCATTGCAAATCATCGTCTTGTTAATGGGTTCTAAGTAAAGCCAAACATTAGAGAATCATGAATTTAAAATTCATTTCCGGTTGCCAATCTAACATTTTAAAGCACTTACCGACTTGGGTCGATCATGAAAAAGTATTATATATATTATTATCAACATTGAAATCGCAGTCCATCCCAGACATATAAACGAAATCAGTTTCGGTTTTTACAAGTAGCAAGGACGAATAACGAAAACATGTCAGGCAAACAAATGATTTTGTAAAACTGTAAAACTGAATTGTACTCGTATAATAAAGATACTGATATAGAAAAACTTCATATTAAATTTTTATTTTTATGGATTTCTATCTCCAGGGTATTAAGTACAGAGAAAGATCATACTAAGCTTGAGCCTAAAAGTATGCATAAAAATGTTTACTTTAATTGATAATAGAACCGTGTAAAATTGAATTATTTGTTACATTCGTATCTTACATCTATGAGTCGTGAGGGTTAAAAGTGCCTTCTACCAAAGACCAATATAATTTTGGTCTATTGGTTTTTGCTCCTATGCACATGCGGCTCGCATGCAGGGGATCGGGGAGTAACTTTTGAGAGGAATGACACCGGCGGGCAAGGTCGAAAACTAAGAAATTTGAGAAAAAGGTTCAGTATGACGGAAAGCACTGTACAATAACTAACATGAAAATGCTTCAAATAATTGATCAAAGTTAAAATGATAAATTTGGTATAGTTATGGACTCTAGAAGGTCAATTTTGGGTTACCTTTCTACAAATCATTGAAAACTTACCGCTTTACAAAATTTCTCTCAATTACTCTCTGCAATGCCGGTAGACTTTACAAGCAATGTAAGCTTCATATTATAAATAAAACGATGCAACACTGTGAATAATAACACTTTAAAAATCACCATGAATTATACATAAGTGCTACCAGTTTTCGAAGATTTTGGAATAAATGGTTAATTTTAAAAATACATTTAAGAGTCCCAATGTCCAAATATCTGCACAAAAATTACAAGTGCGATTTTTGACAGCAAATTTAAAATCAATCGAAACAATGTTGTATCCGTCTTTTAAAAAGTCGCATGAAATTGTATGGCCCACTTTGAAGATATTTTAAATCATCAGTCAATGAACTTTTTTCAACAGTTTATGTTAATAACGTTTTTTTCCTAATAATTTCCAGATCGTTCCTATAACCTGAATGGAATACTCCATGCCTTTATATTTTGGTTTAATTCAGGACAACACATTATTTAACCGAACCCACAAATAAAGGGTAAAGTCATTTCATATCAGAATTATGTTTATTTTGCATGGTTTTCTATGGTACAATAATCTGGTAAATTGTGAGTACTATTTTAGGTTTGTTGTTAATTTGAATACAAAAAGCTTTTATCTCATTTCCGACGATTCGGGAGTCCAATGAGAAAGTTCACAACATACGCATTTCAAATCAGACTCGCAAAAGTCGCTGGGATCGTGGGGTGTGGTGTTCGTTGGAGGCGATGGTCTATATATCTTGATGGTGAGCTTACTAACTATAAGCTGTAGAACAGAACTAGATTACCACATGGTCTACCTCTAAGCGGGTCATTTCCCTGCTGTCTCATAAACTTTGAATAAATAATACGAACTAAAATTGGACTACACTAGTTTTGTGGGCTCCTCGCACCCGCTTAGCTCAACGTCAGACTCCTTGGACCCATGCGTGGCACATTCCTGGGTCCGGCCTGGGCCTTTGGCAACTCGGCGGACTTGCGTGCTCCATCCTCCTCGTCCTCATCCCCGAAGAGTAGAGCTGCCAGACTCGTCTCGAAGCTGGACTTCTTGCGCTGCGTGGGCTTCGCACTGACCACCGGCGCGTTGGTGGTTGCCAGTGTTACATCCGATTTCGTTATCCCGGGCTGGTGAGTCGTCGAGGTCGTGGAAGATGATGAAGTGGAACTGCTGCTGCTAGTGAGTGGGGAGGCTGATGTCAAAGGCTTTGCCGTGGTGCCCACCAGTGGCAATGCGATTGGCTGATCCTGGGTGTTTGTTGGAGCTGCATTCTTGGCACCAGCGATCTCTTCCTGTTCGACCTGCTCCACGTGCTTGTAACCCGGCGGGTAAATTGGTTTGAAGCCACCCTGTAGTTGTGGCTGGAAACTGTCCATCTCAGAAGGCTTCTCCGCTGTCAGGGGACTGGCAGTGGGCTGTTCCTCCTCCGTCTTCTTCTCCTCTGTGGTCTCCACATCAGCCCGATTTATGTTGTTCTTCTCATAGATCGCCTGATCCGTGGTCGAGGGCACAATGTTCCAGTTACTGGGCGCTGCGGGGTTTACTGCTGCTGCTCCACTTGCACCACCTAGACTTACACTCGGGTAAAAGGGTGCCATGAAGTCCTTCTCGAAGTTCTGTCCGCGCAGATCAAAATCACTACTCAGACCCTCTTCCGTCTGGGTGTCCTGCCGGATTTCATTGATCACCGAAGTGGCCAAGTTGATGTTCGAGAACTTCTGTCCTGGTTCGTGGCGGAATGGATTTGGTTCCGTGGGCGTGTAGGCAATGGCTATGGGAGTCTCTGTGCCGGTGCCCATAGCTCCGGTAATGATTCTTGGCGCCACGAGTACTCCGGGGACAGCAGTTTGCGAATCGGGGTGGAGCTCAGAGTAGGATGGGTCTGGCTTCTCGATGTGGTAAGGGAACTTATCCTTGGGCACTTGCTGAGCTTTGTTATGCTGCTGCAGTGACTGTGGTTTCTTATTCTTTAGAATCGGTTCCTGCGGCTGGTCGCGAATTACGGAGAAGGGTGTGTTCTGGTATTCGGCTGGAGCTGAGGGAGCCTCTCCTTCGGTCTGACCCTTTTCTGCTCCCTTCATCGGAAAAACTACGTACATTCCGCTGGGATCCAACTTCTGCTGGCTAAGCTTGGAGGCCTCAGCCTCCTGGGGGTCGTTCTCGGCCGTGACCTGGATCTCTCCCGCACCCGAATCGTCGCCGGGCAGGCTCACTGCCTTTTTTTGGGACTGCAGCATTTGCAAGGTGACTACTGGCTCCAGTTTCGTTTCCTCAACCCCCTTGCGATCCTTGCCAGGGGTCACTGGTTGTGGCGGATCGTTGATCACCAGATCCTCCTCCTCAAAATCAGCTGCCGCCTCGGCATCGATGGTCTTATAGGGCTCAGCGGAGGGAGCATGTCGCTCGGCGGGATACCCGTCAACTGATCTTAATGGACCAGGACCGTGCGGACGACGAGGATACATGTGATCGGGCAGGTAGGGCACATTCTGACCTCCATACGGGGGCAGTCTGTAAACCCTCCTATTGGCATCTCCTCCAGGACCGGGACCCACGGGATACTCCGAGATTCGATTCATGGGATAACGCTTCTGCAACATCGGCTGTTGCTGTTGATTCAACGGCTGGCGACGGTGGGCAAACTGAGGCGGCACTGAGGGATTATAAGGACGCTTGGGACCACCTTGCTGCGGCAAACGGATGTTGCCTGGTTCCTGCTTCAATGCCGGAGGATGTCCACTCGAGATCTTGGCATTCGGACGGAACTGTGGCAATATATTAGGCAGGTTGCTGGGACGAGGTCCGTTTTGAGGCTTGCGGTTAAACTCGCTATAGAAATTTGATGGTGGTGGTGGGCCGAGGGGGCGCTTGCCAGGAGTTGGCGCCTGTGCCTGGGGCACTGGCATGGTAGTGGGATACCGTGGGGGTGGTTCCATATCCAGCGAGGGTTGCTCGCCAAGTCCAGGCTGCTGGGCAGGGAATTTCTAGGGATAAGATAAGTAACGATTATATTGTGTTGACATATTTGATCTAAAGACTTACCAATGGTGGTTTCTGCTGACTCAGATTGAGCACTTCATGCTGCTGGATCTGCACATTAGGGCTGCTGGGAACGGGTTCATCCTTGGCCTTGGGGAAAACAACAGGATTCGAGTTCTGAATTTGCTGCAGACTAAGAGGTTGAGCATGGCCATTAATGTGGGGTCCTGCAGGAGGACCCTGCATCACAGAGGATAGATCTGGTGACTCTTCACCCTGAGCGGGAAACCGAATGTTGGTCGAGACCAAAAGCTCCTTGGTATCGTCTCCTTGCATCACAGCCGGTGGTGTGGTCTGCGTTTGAGGTGGCGTCGAGGCTTGGAGAGGTGGGTAGGCATGGGTGGGCTGCTCTGGTTTAGCCGCAGGTTTCTTTGATGGTTTCTTATTGGAACCAATCAGAGGCAGCTGTTGATAAGGACTTGGTGCCTCTGGCGGTGGCTCTTGGTAGGAAACTGCTCCAGGAGCTACCGATGGGCCCACATTTCCGTTCTGATGGAAATTAGAGTTCTGCTGGAGGCTCGGCATCTGTTGATAGCTGGTTGGCATTGCTGGTTCCTTAAGAGGTCGCTTAATGTTGCCAATATCCTCGTTGATCACCTGCCCATATTGCACTCCTGGCGTGTCCTTGGCGAATAGAGGTTCCTTTTCGACACTTGGGTGTCCCACGCTGACCTGTTGCACCTGACTGCCGAGAACGAAAGAGGCTGACTGCTGGCCCGGTGAGATGACCACGTTGTTGATCTGGCCCGGCACTGGTCGGTATTGCATCATATTTGGCTGCTGAACTTGGTACGACACGTACTCGTTGCTGTAATTCTCCTGGCTTCCGGAGATCACCTTCTGATCATTGGGATTGGGTCGCTGCTGTGATCCTTGCTGCTGTGGTCCTTGCTGCTGTGGTCCTTGCTGCTGTGGTCCTTGCTGCTGTGGTCCTTGCTGCTGTGGTCCTGGCTGCTGCATGGCGAAAGGCGATGGCTTGGAGGGTGCAATAGGCTGAATGAGATTGCCCTGGGCATCGAATCCCTGATTTTGCTGGTAGTTTTGTGCCACATTGGACTCTTCTTCGGCCAGGCTGTTAAATATATCGCTGAGGGTCATGGGAGATTTAGGAGGAGACGGTTGCTGTTGTTGAGTTGGTGGTTGAGGTTGATGTTGTTGCTGATGTTGTTGTTGCTGATGTTGCTGTTGCTGCTGTTGTTGGTGCACCTGATGTTGTTGTAGTTGCTGCTGTTGTTGCTGATGTTGTGGATGGTGTTGCTGCTGCTTTTCCAGTTGCTGCTGGTATGGATGTTTCTGCTTTTCCAATTGTTGCTTTTCCAGTTGCAGCTGATATTGCTGCTGTTGTTGATATAGCTGTTGCTGTTGTTGCTGCTGCTCCTGATATTGCTGCTGCATTTGTTGTTGCTGCTGCTTCTCCAGTTGCTGCTGCTGCTGCTGTTCCTCAGCCTGCGTGTTCTTCTGCCCCAGCGTGTGGTAAACATCAGCTGGATCTAGGTTGGGGATACCAGTTCCCGGAATGGGACTAAACGCGGGTGGGGGCGTGGGTCCTTCGGTGAACACCACTGGCGGACTTGTGCTCGAGGTGGTGTACATCTTGGTGGTCGTGGCTGGCTCTGTGGGGAAGATGGCCGCCTGTGGCGTGGCATGGTGGGTGGTGAGAGCCACGTCTTGGCTACTAGGAGTGGGTCTGGGTGATGACTTCACCGGACGCTGATCCTCGCGGCTGAGTGTTGGCCTTCCACTGGTGCTGGGCACTGAGGGACTATACTTCTTGGCGGGCACAAACTTCTTGCGGGTGGTGCTGGTGCGCGGTGGTTGCGCCGTAGTGGACGCCGTCTGCACTGGAATCGGTCGGCGCGAGGTGGTGGTATACTTGACCGCCGGAGTGGTTGCCTCCGTGGTCGTAGTGGTGCTAACTGGTCTCCTCGGTGGCGGCAAAGTTCCTCGAGTAGTTGTTGTCGTAGTGGTTGTAGTTGTAGATGTAGTGGTGGTGGTACTGGTGGGGTTGCTGGGATAGTAAGCTCCTGCCGTGGGTGTCACAGCAGTTAGTTTGGTGGTCGGAACCGTGAAGAAGTTCGAACTGTGATAGTTTGGCGGCGGGGGTGTGACTGGAGCCACCACCGAAGTGGGTTTCTTGTTGGTAATGTAATTCTTGTTGCTGCCCTGGTACTTCAGATTGGCGTAGGAGCTGGAGACCAGCGGATAAACAAACTTTGACGAGGAATACTTAACGGGGAGGTTCAAGAAGTCATGAATGTTTGGTGAACTGCCACCGCTCAAAACAATCTTCTCGTCGGGATCTACCACCTCATTAGCCTCCGGCTGGATTCCCGCCGGTTTCTTGGCACTGAAGTCCAGCTGACCCGACACTGGATCCTGGCGGGCGTAGTACGGTTTTCCCTCGTTGAAAATCTGATTGGGCAGCACATAGCTGGTGGAGATGACATCCTCCTCGCCCGAAACATCAGCACTTCGTGCCTCCAATGGCAGCAGGGCCGATGGAGTCTCCGTGGTGGACTCTCCACTCGATGTTGCTGACGCACCTAGGAGCAACATTAGCGCCAGTAGCAACGTTGAGTTGCGACTGCCTCCCATTTCGATGGACTGCAAAGAGAAAAAAGAAACGCAATCTTAAATTTGAATCGCCAAACCTTCCGCCCAAGCCGAAACCACTCTTGATTTCAAAGTCTGCACAAGGCCGCTGTCACTTCAAAAGCTTTGACAACAGACCGCTTCCACGTTTATGGTGCGAAAATTGCAGCCAGTTACCTGTGATTGCTGCTGTTGCTGCTTTCAGTCCCGACAGCAACAAGGCGGCCTCTCGGCAATTTGTCAGCAGACCAAGCACCGAAGGTTGGCTTAATTGAGACATGGCCGTGCCAGCTTCTTTGCGAGAAGTGTTTTGGCCAAAACAATGAGCGCAATACTATTCGATGCTAGCCTTCGAGTTATGATTGCAGATCAAAACATCGGCTGGTAGTGTCGCTTACAATTAACCCAACTGGTGCACTCCAAATTTGGCACTGACACTGGTCCACAAGTGACTGTATGGGATTGCTTTGATTTTCATAAAAAGCTGTTGCAATAGCCGCAGCCAGCAAGCAAATAAAAGGAAAAAGTGAAATTTTTCCAAATGTGAGCAGCCAGTTTTTGCAGCGAGTGGAAAACCCGTCTGGGAGTTGTGGCTTGTTGTGGTTGCTCATTGTGGTGGTTATGTCAAACGAGCCAAACGCCAAACGCCAGCCGCTGGCCTGGGCAATAGTCTTGGCTATTGTCTAACGCTCTTCGATATTCTGCCGCAACAAAAAGAGCCCAAATCGACTGGGCCGCCGGCCGCCAGTGCTTTCGATTCGCCGCGTCTTCTGCCGTGACAGAAATTCACTTTCAAAAACACAGTTCAACTTTCATTCAATCAAAATACATCGATAATGTCACCCAGCCGAAATACCCAGCGCTAATTATGACTGACTCACCGGCGGAGAGCAGCCACATCAATGTCAAAAGGAGCGGGCCTCATTATGCGCTTAATCGCAGCGGACTGTCAATCAATCCGTGTAGAAATTTATTCAAAGAGCAGCGTGTACACGAGTACAGAGCTTTGGCCAGGTTAATTCGAAATCGAGCAGCAAGAATCCCAAATGAAAGTGCAATTGCGGCAATTGCCAATGGTGTCTCCAAATTGCCGTGATTATTATTATGGTCTAGATTTCCTCTCGATTGCATGCGGCATGTGCTGCACGAAACAATGGTGAGTGATCTCCGATCTTAGAGCCTGGCCATTTAACTGCAGACCGTTTTGCTACCAACTTTCATTTCAATTGTCAATGAATTGGCCAGTAATTGTGCTTTCTTGTGTTCTTTGAAGGCAGACAAAGTGTTATGCAAATGCCGCGCTCGTTCGTCTCAATTTTGCATGCCTCGCCGATGGGTCGTAATTCATAAGGCCAAGTAGAACTTGTATCAACAGACTGGCTAACTGGGTAATTGGGTCACAATTTAGGAACTTGTTTGCTCTTTCCATCATTTTTTAATGTCCACAGCTCACACACTAACGAACGGGCAAGTTCGCTTTTATCAGTATGCTAATAAAAAGAACAACCCGAAGAAAAGCACAAGCAGAAGCCACTGAGCATCCTCCTGAAGAACCCCGAATGCCAAATAAAAACCTGTCATCGCTCGATTGCTGAAAGAGCACGCGCTCAAAGAAATGTGTGAGGCAAACGAAAGACTCAAGACACAAACTTCTTGTCAACAAGTCTTTGAATATGCGAACGCGGTTTCATTGCACATTTGAGCCGCTCTTGATTGCCACTTTCCATTATGAGTGCCGCCGAAGGAATTTCTGGGCGGCCACCGATGCATTTTCATTTTCATAATTTACGCATCTGGGTCACTGTGCTAATTGTTTGTAATTATTATTCAATATGTGAGGCACGGCTTTCTTGTCGGGTAGAAAGTGCTAATTTAATTAAATTTAAATATTGAAACGAGTTATGATCGCCGCATTCCAAGGCGTTCTGCGGTTCAACGACCGCTGCCCAATGTCTGACCCAGTTCCTGGGCAAGGAAGTCGGCGGATTAATGTAATCTCTTCCCTGCCGCACTTTGCTTTCACATTACACAATTCGGCTTGGTCTCTGATTAACTCAATTCGCCCGGGGTTCCCACAATCATGCTGGCAAAGCGCATAAACACCACAACTTTCCCCGCCTCCCGCCCGCTGCCAAGTGTCACTGGCTGGAAGAAGACACCCCGAAAAAGTCGCACGTCCATTACGGACCACCGCAATTAGGTGTAATTTTTAATGGCACAGAAATAGTAACAATCAAAAGCGTGGTAAACATAATTACGACGACAAAACGAAACACATAATAGCGAAAATGCTTAATTCCCCCCTGCGGCCAATGTTGACAAAGAGCAGCCAGCTAAGTCATTAGACAGACACCCGGGCCAATCTGGAGCCCAGACCCTAAGACCCGACTTTAAACTGTCTCTAGCAAGCTGATTTCGTATCCGTACGCTGGGGAGAGGGGCCTCGGCGCTTTCCTACATTTCTTCTTTCTTTCAATGGCACGGCCAGCAGCAGCTGCAACTTTCACTTTTGGCAGCCAAAAATTTCTCGCTCAGCTTCTGAGTGCTGCTCCGGTGGTGCTGCGGCTGGATGTGGTGCGGCGCCAGAGAGAATTATTTATGGCTTACCGAATTTACGCCTCAACTTTAACCGCAAAGCAATCCAAAAGCAAAAGAAACGCACACGCGGCAGAGCAGCGAAACCAGAACGGTAGGACGCAAAATAAAAATAATTAAAATCAGTGAAATTTTTGATTGCCCCCTTGGCACCGCTTGCCGCAGTATGAGGCAACTTGTAATCCGAAATACCGAGGAAGGCAGCCTTCCTGCCAGCCGGTCTGCTTCACGTTTCGTTTTATTTTTCTTCTTTTCGGTGAATCAGCCAGGCAGATACCAGATATCCAATACCCAGCGGAGGTACCACAAAATAAACCAACAGCGGCTGCGAGTGAAGCGGCTGAAACCCGTGTACGTAGCACAGCTGACCCCGTTAACGATCATTGGACAAACAGTCGATAGCGACTGCGTCTGGAATGTGGACGAAGGCTGGTCTTGGGTTCGGAAACCCTATGCTTTTGGCCCGCCAATCCCAGTTGTATTCAAATGCAAAATTACTCAAATAAAAAATTGACTGTATAATTTTAATACATTTATTTACACATTTTTTTAATTTTACCAAATAACATTTTGGAGTCTTAGAAAAATATCGACACGTCTAACGTCAGTTGGCTATAAAAACTTACTATTTTCGAAGAATTACTTTAGTATTTAAAATACGACATTTTGCACCAACTTAAGTCTAATATTCTAGTTGGAAGATAACCCTTATTAAGAGTTTCATTAGAGTCTTTTAACGTAACTAATCGGTTTTTCAGTCATGTAAAGCGAGAGTCATTTTCTCGACCTTAGGCCGTTTTTGTTTTAATGGCCTCAGGTATAACCATTCCAAAAATCGCCGCCGTCTTAGTCATTCGAATTAATTTGCATTTCTTTCTGCCAAAAAAACGAAGAGGCGAAACAAAACAACACAATAAATTTCACTTTTTAAGGTGCGTAATCGCTCTTGGCCACACCGCACACACTCATAAATCCCGGCTATGATCTCTGCGGCCTGTTGCCCGGTGTTAACGTTAACAAATGTTGGCAAGTGCTCACTCCTTGGCCAAAGCCTCGTGAATCATTCGAGTGTTGCAATCCCACGAAATTTCGAGCGAATTCCCGTGAATCAAAAGCAATCACAGACCAAGGAAATCCGTGATCGGATTTCCGCTCTCTCGCTGGCCAAGATAGAAAGTGACGCCCACATGCTAAGTGCCGATTAGCATATAGAAATGAATAACTATAACCTCATTGGCCAAAACAGGCGGAATTCCTTCAGCAAGAAGACAAATAAATAAAAGCAGAAAAACTAAAAAATCAATAAACCGAAATAGCCGCTGACCGCGTCTAAAAAATGGCAATGAAAGTCAAGGCAACGTGCCTGAAATCTTAATTATAATAATACGCATTCGCAGGTTCTTCAAAGTGAAATGGTGAAATTTCTGCCTGCCGCCAGAGTGTGAAGTTCAAGCCGGGCACTTCAAATGCCACACACACTCTCCAAAACTTGAAATTGTTGCTATTTTATTAGTTTTAATGAAGTCGACGACGGCGAGTCGAAATTTACAACAACTTATGGCACAAAGCGAGGAAATTATGCGCTGCACACATGCGCCAACGATATGAATTTTACAATGGAATTGCTATTATTAAAGTACTGTCCGAGCCATCAAATGGAAACTCCTCAAGTGCTGATTTGAAGAAAAAGCGTACAGAAAAGCGGGCTTCGTTGAGTGACAGCTAAATAATGGTTGACCGAAACTTCGGGTACACAGAAAAAACTAACATTTTAAGCATGATAATATAACATATTGATAACTATTGTATGTTTAGTTTTTAAGCATTTAATTGTATTACTTTATTTGTTTATTTTTGATGTTGAAAATACTTGAAATCAGTTATCTTATGTCCACTGTATAACAAAAACTAAGCACGAGCTGCGGACAACCGCAATGGCTCAAATAAAAAGGAAAGTGCTGAGGATGCACGAGTCGAAAGACAAATTCAGAGAGCAGCGATAAGGCAGATAAGCGAGCGATGATTGACTATGTTCGCCATGTGCAGAATCGCTGCACGTCGCCGATCTGGGCAGCCAATAAATCTTTCAAGGCTGTCAGTTCGTTTTTGGTGGCGGAGTGTGACTTCCTCGGCAGAAGAGGCGCCCATAAATGGCCAGATCTCGAGTGGGGAACGCTCGTAGGTAATTCGGTTTAGGCCTGCTGCCTCTGGCCGCTCTTTTATGGTCACTTAGCTTTTTGGCTCAGCTGGCTGGGTTGCAATTGCAATAGCTGCGGCAATAGAAATTGCTATTTGCAGCACTGCGCCCGCGCGTGCCATCCAGTAAATGGGTTGGCTCCAAGTTCTTATTCTGTTTCTGATTCTGATTCCGCTTATGTTTGGCCTGGCATAGCTAAGCATATAGTATGATTCTGGCTTGCCAGCCAATTTGGGTCGCTGGCGATGGCTATAAATCAGGCGGCTGGCTCCTTAGTGGCCTATTGGGAACGCTGTTCCGACCTTTTGAGAAAGTAATAAATTAACTAACGGTTGGCTGCCAATTGATCTCATTATCCCCTCGTCTGTATATTGAATAATTCGCTGGCAATGCATAACAGCCGCCAACACGCAACCCCTTTGGATCCCATGCAAAGTGTGAATTCATTACCAGAATTCAATTATTATGTACTTTACATAACGCCAGGCGTTGGTCAATGAACCTGATATTTTTTTGGCCGGCAGAATGCGGAATCTCGGAAACAAGTTAACGTCAATTAACATGTAGTCCACGATTTGTAGGTCAACCAAATTTGATGGGGATGAAAGTAAACCATGCCGAGATCTGGACTGAAATAAAAAGCCGACTCTTGGCAGCAATTGCGTACATAATTATTCTGCTACAAAAAACTGAGCAGCTTTTTTGCCGTCTGCTGTTTTGCAGAAGTGCAAGGGCCGGCAACAAAAAACAAGACGCCAAACAAAAGACTTAAGGCACGAACTCGTGTGGGTTGCTGGGTCTGCCCTGATTTCCAGCTGGTGACCAGCAGCAACCCGCTGCAGCTTACACTTTTTGTGTGCTTTGTCGAGTGCAGCATGCTAATTAGCTGCAACCGTAATGGCCGACCAGCATTCCTAACCGCTTAACCCACAAATCTTACCCGCAAACTGGCTGTGAACCGCTGATATCCTTGGCTGAAGTGGCCCAAAGTATTCCACAATTAGTTGGTTGTGTTTCAAAATCAATAAAGTTCACACAGGCACTCACTCACAGGGAATGATTAAGACCGAGCACACACACCTATTACCGTTGTTGCGATTTCCGTTTACGGTGCCGTACGAAATTCGATTCGATTTTCCAAACACGTCTCACACTTTTCTTTTCTCTCGGCTCGCGTTCAGTATTGAATTTCTGGTATTTGCATTTCTCTCACGAAAGTGTCTGAAGACCACGACGCGACCGCTGCCTTCGACGGCCTGGCACTGAATGAAGTTGCGCGGCGACAAAAGAAATTTTTATTAAAAAGAAAGCACTGTCAGCGACAACAGCCAACAGGTAAGACAGTTGCCAGCGGTTGCAAACGGTTAACAGTCGCTCTGTTAAGTTTTAACTGGTGGTGGAGATTCAAAAATCAAATTTACTGCAGTGGAACATTTTAATTGTTTAATGCAATCCGAACATTTATGAACCGCTTCCGAGGGCCATCTTACGTGTACGTAATAAAAGCGGTAACTGTTTCGGGTCTAGTGATAAGAAAGTTAGATGAAAGACCATTGACAGAATAATGTCTCAATTGAGTAAGAAAGTTACTGGGCAGAACTTTAATGCGTACTTTGAGTACAATAGCTTGGACCTAGGTAGCAATTGGTTTCCCAAATGAAAGTTGACCAAGACAAGCTATTAAGCTAGAAACTTTTTATTTGGAAAATCGCTCAATTAAGCCCTAAAATCTTATATAAAATCACATTTAATGCGCAAAAAGAGGTGCCTAATGACTTTAAGCTCGTACTTACCTGGCCGATGTTACGTGCATTTGTACGAGACAACCGAAATATTTCGGTGCCTCTGGCTCAGAAAACGCCACCGAACTTCCAAGCAGCAAACAGTGAAAGCGGAAGCACTTATTATTCTCTGTATTTTGCACCACTGAAAAAAAGTGATGGACAAAACGCTGGAACGACAACAGCAATCAAAGCAATACATATAATTACTTCATTCAGAAACGCAACCGGAATCGGATCAGGGCCACAAAGTTTTGAGAGGCAGTGGCGAATAAAAATTGAACATTAAATAAGTGGAGGAAAGTGGTCGGTTATCACTTCAAGACCAAAGTACTCCAATGTTTTGTTTATTCGCCCGATTTTAGAATAAATTGATTAATTTATTGCATAACGAAACTGTAATTTCTCTTTAATTTGCTTCAGAAGTAATGTAGATCAGAAATTGAAACCACAAGCTTTTAAGGATTTAAAGAAACAAAAGAGAAACAATTATTTAAAATCAACTCAATTTAGTATTCAGTCCTTAAAAGTTATTAAATCTGTCCCGTTTTTCAATATTAATAAGGAATCAATAATTAAACAAAAAATTTTAGAAGCTAATAACCATAATGATTATAACTATTCTAAGTTAAAAGTAGTTGATGGATACTAATAAATTAGCAATATAAGTCACGCAGGAATGACTCACTCATAAAAAAAATTAATTTAAGCTCTGTAGAATAGAATATAATTCGTTTAGCCCCTGACCCAAGTCAGCACAATTTCCACTCACTGGGCTTCAATAAATAAATACATTTATTCCGTCCACAATTTTATGTATAAACTAAATTCTGCGCATAGTTTAAAGGTGTTTGGAAACTATTTGATAAGTCTTTGCTGCTAGGCAGCAAACAGTCACTAGAGTACGCACACTCGTCGATAAGTCGGTGAAATTCGTCCTTTAAGCATTTAGCGAGCCTGGTTGAAGGGATTGTCCGGAGACTTGTTCCACTCCTTCATCAGCAGCTGCTTCCACTGGGACATGCGGAGCGAGGGATTCTCAGCCTTGATGCGGGGCAGATTGTTGGCTTCGAAGGTCTTATAGGCGGCTCGCATTCGCTTTTCGGGATGCTTGTCGTCCTCGTTGTCATTTACACTAATTGTAATTAATATAACAATATATTGGATCATTTTCAAAAGGTGCTATTAGGAGAACCCACCTTAACACTACCAGAGCCTCGTCAATGTTGGAGGCCACATCCGTGTCGGCCATAGATCGGTTCAAATTTTCCTCGACGTAATTTTGGACCACCACTCGCGTGGCCGCCGGTTTGTTGGCCTCGTTGATCGCCTCCATCACACGCTGCTTTTTCTCGATCTCCTCAAGAATCTGCTGGCGGTTGATCTTCGCCAGCGGCTGCTTCCGTTGTGTGTTGATCGCGCTCATCTCCTGGTCCAGTAGCGCCTTGGCCTCCGCCTTTCGTTTGGCCGCTTCCGCCCTCTTGCGCTCCTCCTCGTCCTTCCGCTGCTGCTTTTTGGCCAGATTCTTATCGTCATCTTTCCACAAACGGTCCTCTGCCTCTTTGCTTTTCTTGTCCTGCGTGGCCTTCTTGGTGGCCTCTTTGCGCTCGCGGGCCTCCACCGCCTTCGAGTTTATTCCCATTTTCTTTGGCATGGTGTCCTTAAAAGTGCTTTTCTAAAATAAAATATTGTCTATTTTCTTTTATTGATTTGGGGCCAGTGTGACCAGAGATGGAATTTCAGAACTTAACGCAATCGAGGTGGTTACAAATGTATAGTAAATATACTACAAAAAATTAAATAAGTATGTAAATTGAAATCGTTAAAAAGTATTCTTATTATTCAAGGTCCATCCTTGTGTAGCGTGTTAAACAAATATAAAAAAGTTGATTGGTGGAATAACTGAAGTACGGAAATAACCTTCTTTCAATACAAGTTTTTTGTTTGACTTGGAAGTTCTTGATCTATGAACACAAATATTTTTGTCTTAAAATTATATATGTCCTTGAAATATAATATTTAATAGATTTTATTTCTTCTTTCATAATTAGCTTATACAAATTATTGTTAGTGATATAAATTGTTCACTATTATCGTGACCGCAAGTGTAATTTGTGGTTTAGTATGTTTCACAGTCTGGCCTCACTATAAAATCTTGCAGTCTGTTTTGTTTTGTTTACACCACATTGTTATTAACAATTTCCCGCTAAATGGATATCTTAAAAGCAGAAATAGCCCGCAAACGTAAGCTGCTGGAGCAGAAGCAGTTGGTGGACGACAAGAAGAAGTACTTCAAACGCGGCGATCTGAACGCAAAGAATACCGAGGAGGTGCTCCAAAAGGTGGGCTACAAGAAGCAAGAGTCGGTGGAAGCCCAAGGGCAGATCACCGAGGGAGCCTACAGTTTCGTGGCCGATGGCCAAAACATCCTGCCGCGCACGGAGGTCATACGGCGGCTAAGGGAGCGCGGTGAACCTATTCTGATATTCGGGGAAACAGAGCCAGAGGCGTTCGACAGACTGAGACAGTGCGAGATCTCGCAGCCCGAGGCGAATCGCGGATTCCGCAACGACTTCCAGGAGGCCATGGAACAGGTGGACGCCGCTTATCTACAGGAGATGTTCGCCAATGCACCCACCGCCAAGGAAGACAAAAAGTCGGACTTCGCCGAGCTGGACGAGTCCGTGTCGTGGGAGAGTATACAGACCATGGCCCAGAAGATGGGTCGAAACAAGGACTACGACATGGACGTAATCATCACCCTGCTCACTTTCCTGCTAAAACTCTGGAATGATCAGATCGCCAACTACAGCAAGCACGAGAAAATGTCCACCAAGGTTAAGATGACCCGTGTCATCTACACGCAGACCAAGGAGTACGTAAAGCCGCTGTTCCGTAAACTAAAGCACCATACCCTGCCCGAGGACATCCTGGACAGTCTGAGGGACATCTGCAAACACCTGCTCAACCGCAACTACATCACCGCCAGTGATGCCTACTTGGAGATGGCTATCGGAAATGCGCCGTGGCCCATCGGCGTCACCATGGTGGGCATTCACGCTCGTACAGGTCGCGAGAAGATTTTCTCCAAGAACGTGGCCCACGTGATGAACGACGAAACGCAGCGCAAGTACATCCAAGGTCTCAAGCGACTGATGACCAAGTGCCAGGAGTACTTCCCAACCGATCCCTCAAAGTGCGTGGAGTACGTCAGCAAAAAAGATCGCGAATAAACGCAAGCTTTATGTTAGTCATAATAGTAATATCAATACCAAGTGTTTAATTTATACGTAGAGAGCAAATGTGGATCCAGAGAAGGTGCAGATTTACTTCTTTCCCAGTTCAGCAGAGCGCTGCGAGGACTTCTCCACTGCGTTTATCAAAGTAGCTCTAAAAGCAAGGAATATTACAACAAAGATCTTAAAGACTGCCCCAGTGCCACCCACCTGAGGTTTCCCTTTTCCAGCTCGTGGACGCCCACGATGGTAGAGCCGCCGGGCGAGCAGACTTCGTCTCGCAGCACCGCCGGATGCTTGCCAGTGAGGAGCACCGTCTTGGCCGCTCCAAGCAGCGTTTGGGCCGCAAACTGTATCGCCATCTGGCGCGGCACGCCCTGCTTGACTCCGCCATCGGCGAGTGCCTCGATGATGGTGTAGACGAAGGCCGGACCGCATCCCGCCACTCCGGTGACGGCATCGATCATGGTTTCTGGTACCTGTTGAGCCAGTCCAAGAGCGTTGAGCATTAGGTGAATCTTCTCCAGGTCGTGAAGGGAGACGCGAGCGTTGCCAGTGTAGACGGTGCAGCCCTCGCCAACCTGCATGGATGTGTTGGGCATGGTCCGGATTATCTTCACATCGGAGCTGCCCATGAAGCCGAACTCCTCCTGAAGCGTTTGGAGATTGGTCCCAGCCAACACCGAAACTATTAGCTTGCTGGCATCCTTAGCCGACGGCACGTGCTTGTACTTGAGCTGGGCGGCGCAGGGCGAGAGCATGTGCGGCTTGACACAGATGAAGACGATGTCCGTGTGCTCCAGAACTTCACAGTTGTCATCACTGGTGACGGCGCCCAAGTCCCGCCAGCGCTGCAGATTCTCGATGTGGGGACCTGAGACCAGAACTTGGCTGGCCTTCACGATCCCGCAGCGCACGAGTCCCGATCCAATGGCAAAGGCCATGTTTCCGCCCCCGATGAAGCCTATCCGTTCGTCCAACTTGGCCATGTTCTAGGTAATTAATGTTCTTGGGATGTTTTTGCCCGCTATTTACAGGCACTCAAGATGTTTTCAAGCGATTGATTGATGTTAGATAATGTAAAGCACCTCGAGCTTATTCTATTGTCGAATATTGAGTTGGCTGGACTTTTATCGCTCCTCTAATCAATAACAGCTGCCGGTTTTTCAGTGACGTAGCCTAAAAACATTGTTTGCTGGGGGTCAATATGCAAGAAAACTTATGGTGAAAACAATAGGTTGTTTACAATAACTTTAAGGCGTTCAAAAATTATTATTTAAGATAATTTTATCATTTATTGGATAAATTGTCATTAAATTTTAATAAACACTTTTTAGATTTATTTTTATTTGATGCACATAAATTGTAGTTTATATCAATATTTATTTGCAAATTTAACTTTGTAAAGAAGTTACGAAATATATCTTCATTCAAAAACTATATGTTATTTTAAGTTTAGTCTAAAAGTCTTAATTTTTTAATTGCGAAAGTAACGCCTCTGAGCTTTGGTGTGACCAGATATTTGGTTGCCAAAAATAAAATACCAGATAAGCGTACCATTCTTGCAACTTGAATTTGTTTGTTATGATCTCTTCCGCCGATAGCTTCCCAAGTATTGGGTAAATAAAATTGTAGCCAGCTCTTCCCCAATTAACAAGAATGCGGCGTCACATACAGTGGAGTATCAAGCAGGTGGATTAATTGATCACAAAGCCCAAGCCCTTATTAACCACGACCTTTAACAGTTAACAGCCAGTTATGCGGATGGCCAGTTCTCTCCTCGCCGGGTTACGGAGCAGGCCCTGGAAGATGCACTTCAGTTAAAGACCCTAAACGCCTTTGTCCGTCTCACACCGGAACAGGCCATTCAGCAGGCCCAGGACTCGGAGGAGCGCTATCAGCGAAAGCAACCAAGTGGCTCCCTAGACGGAGTAACCATTGCCATAAAGGACAACTTTTGCACTAAGGATGTCCACACCACCTGTGCTTCGAGGTAGTAACAAAGGAAAACACCAAAACAGGATTATTATTGTTAAATGCCTCATTGCCAGGATGCTTCAAGACTTTGTTCCTCCCTATGATGCTACTGTCTGCGCCAAACTTAAAAAAGCTGGCGCCATAATCCTGGGAAAGACTAACATGGATCAGTTTGCCATGGGTGCCGGAACTGTGGACTCCCTATACGGACCCACCAAAAATATCTGGAGCGAGGACCTCCACCAGGACAACTGGCGCATCGCAGGAGGCAGCTCCGGAGGCTCCGCATCCGCCGTTGCGGCGGGTCTTTGTTATGCGTGAGTATTTCTTGTTTATGTTTTGACCACATAACCTCAAACGCTTTGGGAGGAAAAAGTAGCATATTTAAGGCAAAATAATCACAAATGGAAGAATTGCCAGCTCTGTCCACGCCGAGACTTGCAATTTTATTAACGGGCAACGATGCGGATACGCACTGGCCGCGCTTCTCATTCGCATTACATAACAGACTAAGGATAGGGGCACTAAATGTTTAGATGATGATCTCCGTGTCGGCCAGATCCTCGTCCGAGGGCAGCGTAATGTTGGCGGGGTCCACATAGTTGGGGCTGACCAGATCTAAGCCGGCCTGCTCGCGGCGACGCAGCTCCAGGAAGCCCTCACGCTGGGCCCAATCGCGGAATTGGGTGTCGGGCAAGTAGGCCCAGTAGAAGGTTCCCCACACCAGGCACAGCGTCACCGTGAAGAAAAACGTCGACTTGGTGGCCTTGCGGTCCTCCACCTGGTCCTTGTAGTCGAATCCATAGCTCTGCCAGTTCTTAGGACTGGGATTGGCGAAGTCCTCCGTTGTCAGCGAAGTAGGGGCCGTGATTGTCTCATCCTTTTTAGAGGACGTGTTGATAGCACGGACGACTGCCGCCTGGTTGGCCACCAGGGATCGCTGCAGCGCTACAGCGCGGCTGGTCAGACGGAAGAGCGCAGACATCGCTTCTGGGCAGCAATTTTAGTCGCAAATTTGGTAAATAATCGAGTTTTCCCTTGATCGCTCGACTTCTGACAGCTGCGCAGTGTGAACGTTCGTCTCAATTTGTCAGCTGGCCGATGGGGCTGCCCACTCGATGTGGTATTCTTTTGCTATTTTTAAGCGAACCGTACCAAAAATTGTATAAATTTAAATTATACCCGTTACTCCTAAAGTTTTGCATATTTGAATCGAAATTAAAACGTTTTAAATATTGCAACGCAAAGTTCTATTATTCTAAAGGTTTTTAGGTTTAATAAGTTTGTATTGAAAATATATCTAAAATTTCAAAGGATATAATTAAAAGAAAGTTTATCTGGATGCGTTGGACAATAGATTGGCTTCTATAACAGCAACTTATATTGTATTACCTTTGAGATATAATAGTAGTTTTGTCATAACATATTCTGAGATATTTTTATTAACTTATCAATTTTACATTTTAGTGCAATTGGTTCGGACACGGGCGGCTCTACCCGTAATCCCGCTTCCTATTGCGGCGTGGTGGGCTTAAAACCGACCTATGGCCTGGTCTCCCGCCACGGCCTCATCCCGCTGGTCAACTCAATGGACGTGCCTGGCATTTTCGCCCGCTCTGTCAGCGACTGCGTTGCGGTACTTAACGCAGTGGCTGGACCGGATCGACTGGACTCTACTACCATCAGACAGCCATTCACAAAGCTTAAACTGCCGGAGATCGGGCAAATCGACTTGAGCACTGTACGCATAGGGATACCAAAGGAATACCACTGTCAGGGACTGTCCGCCGAGGTGCTGGAGACGTGGTCCAAGGTGGCAGATCTCCTAGAGTCCGGCGGTGCCTCCGTGCAACAGGTTTCGTTGCCAAATACGGCTGCAAGTATATTCGTTTACTCCATCCTCAATCAGTGCGAGGTGGCCAGCAATATGGCCCGGTACGATGGTATCGAGTACGGCCATCGGGCTGACGACGAGCGCAGCACGGAGCAGTTGTACGCCCTTTCTCGAGCCGAGGGATTCAACGAGGTGGTGAAGACCCGCATCCTTACGGGAAACTTCCTTCTACTAAGGAAGAACTACGACCACTACTTTGAGAAGGCTTTGCGAGTACGCCGCCTAATCGCAGAGGACTTCGATAAAGTTTTTGAGGCTTCTAATAAAGAGGATCGCGTGGACATCCTCCTCACACCGACGACTCTTACAGAGGCTCCATTTTACAAGGATTTCACCTCCCTGACAAACCGGGACCAGTGCGCGGTGCAGGACTTCTGCACTCAGCCTGCCAACATGGCTGGTATTCCCGCCGTGTCCATACCCATTCGCTTGTCCCAGGCTGGATTGCCATTGAGCCTACAGCTGATGAGCAAAAGCCTCAACGAGCAGTTACTGCTCACTGTGGCGAGCTGGATCGAGGCCCAGGCGGGATTTGACAGCCTGGAGCACAGACAAGAACACAAGGCCAGTTTGTAAAATGAATCTAATTTTATTCTGGTTTTTAATAAATTATGTTTACCATATAAACCGTTTCCTATTTTCTGAGATGACAAGATGGCTTCAAAACTATACAAACTTTGCGCTGTGAATTAATCCATCGCTGCTTGCTATATAGACTATGTTCTTGTCCCCGCAACACATGCTGTTTACCCAGCTGCCCACATCCACCTCGCCCAGGGCTCTTGGCTGTACGGATCCCAGATCGGTCCATGCCTTAACTTTTTTGTCATATCCGCCAGTGTACAAATAGGTCTCATCCCCGCAAATGGCGTTTACGATCCACTCGTGACAGTCCTATGATTGGATTAATGATCAATTTTATATTCATAATAAGATCTGGAAGAAGTCTTATAGAAGACTTACCGGCATGTGCCAAACTTGGGCATACTGTTGCTGCGGAAGATTGCTGACCAGCTGCAGACCCATCCCAGACCGATCGGGAAAGACGAGAAAACTTCGTTTCCCATCCACCAGTGGGCCAAGAAGACGAAGTGGCGATTTGCCTGCGATCACTGCCTTGTTGCTGTACTTGCCGGATTTGCCCTCCGCCACCTGGGAAACCACCACGTCCAAGTCCCGAACCGTGTAGATGAGCTTTTGTTCGCCGGCCAGAGACTTGACCTCCTCCACCAGGTTGTACTTGAAGAGCATGCGGTCGTTGCTCCAGGTGGTCACCACGCCCTTGTCATCTCCCGTATAAAGCACGGATCCGTCGCAGTACATTGCCTGGATGGCGTTGTCGCAGCGAAATAGCTCCTTCACCGCTTCATCCCCATAAGGAGGCAGCATAAAGTGCACCTGTCCATCGCAACTGCTCGAGTAAACCTTCCCGTGCTGGTTGATGGCCATGCAGTATATGTAAGCCTCGTGAGCATTTATCGTGTCCAGTAATTGCAGCTCCGGTGACCATATCTGCAAGGGGATGGGTCTTTAAGAGGGAGGAGATAAAGAGGCGCCAGATACCCACTCGGATTTTACCGTCAGCACCTCCGGAGAACAGTTGCCCATCGAAGTACGCCACGCAGGTGGCATCCCCTTCATGTCCCTCGAAGGACGTGTGTTCGATGCGGGCGTTGTTGGCCATTTGGCGATTCGGAGCGAACTGAGCAATTCCCATGCAATCGGTCGTCTTCCGACATGATCGATATACGTTTATATAGCATGGAAGTGCTCTCTGCGATGCTATAAATAAAAGCCAAGAACACTGGGCGGAATAAGTTAATTATCACTGTATAACGTCACAGACTACCTCAACTTGGGCATACTGTTGTCATCGTTTTTGAATAAAATGGTTCAGATTGATCGGTTAATCATGTTGGGGATTATTAAATATAAGCATTTTTGTAATTCTGTAGGAATACATCTTAAAAATAACATTAACAATGTTTTGCGAATTCAGAGAAAGGTTAAGCTCTTAATTTTCCTAATTTATTTCTTAAAATATATTTGATAGTTTGATTATGAGGTTTAGATTTGCTAAATACAAAAAATTTTTAATTGTGTCAATTCATTAAGGACAAAATTAGCAGAAGGTTTTTGGAAACTCATTTCTTATTCTAAATTTTCTTACTTTCTTTCAATTATAAAAACGGATATAAAATATTTAATTAAAAAATTAACAAGTTTTTTATAATAAACGTTTTATTTGGATACCAAGTAGAAATTGGCACAACGGCACTAGTAACTGCAGTCAGTCTTTCATGCCATTCATTTGTAACTAGTTATTTAAATTTAAGCCATTGAAGTTAATATCATTAGCGGAATCTTCTTCAATGGAAAAGTTAAACTTGAACGGGCTTCCGGAACTCTCCTGGAAAGAGGGCTGCAACTTTGGAGCTGGATCTGCCTCTTTTTTATTAGGGTCTTCGGCGGGCAGGGCAAAGTCAAAGCGGAAGTCCTTTCCAGAAGTCAAAAGCGCAGACTTTTTCACGAAGCTGGACTTGGTGGTTGTGTCAGTGGCTGGGGTAAATTTGATTTGCCTGGAGGCCAGCGCCATTTTCTGTTCCTCCTGTTGCATCTTCGATCGGTAGTCGCCCATGGACAGCTTCATCACCTGGCGCTTCCTTATTAACGGGGCTGTTGAGCTTTTCAGGATCTTCAGGTTTTTGGCGGTATCCTCGGCTGCCTTCTGGCTTAGTTTTCCGCTGTCGAGCGCACTCTGCAACTGCTCCACGCACCAGCAGAGCTCCACTTCCAGTTGGGTCACGACGTCCTCGTCGATGGCAGGTTCCGCCACTGGCGTGGCTTTCTTGATTGATCCCTGAATTGGCGGTGGTTTATTTATTGACTTGGGAGTTCGTCGTTTGTGCATATCGATGGATTTTAATGTTTACAAAATGTGCTCGCAAAATAAGTGTGACCGCGGGAATGTTTGAAATATACCATTGTGCTGGAAAAAATATATCATTCAATATTTTACCTTTTTTTATTTTAACAATTTTTATTTTCTTATTGTTTTTAATAAATACAGTACTTAAGGATCCCTTTCATCTGTTTATTTTCTATTAAATACACAAATTTCTATTAAATTTCAGTTAACATTACTTACCAAAAATTGAAATTTTTCAGAGGTCACAAATTCTATTTAGTTCATTAATTTCAGTAGTTTTATTTTATCTCAGCATTAATTAAAAAAGAATTCATAAATACATTTCTTAATATATACAAACTTACAACATCTGGCAACTCTATTCTACCAGCTGTTTGTCTTTATCTTCAACTAAAACAAATTGGAAAACTTAAGTTTTATTTAAAGAACTATAAAACGTCAGGCGACAGAAAACCAAAAAAATGGCACAAGTCGCTTTTTTGGACAACCTCTTGAGGGAATACCTAGTTTTCCGTGGATTCTCTGGGACCTTGAAGGCTCTCGACTTGGAACAGCGCACGGAAAAGGACCAGCACTTTCGGGCGGAGAGAATTCTCGACCAGTTTAATAATGCCGTGCAGACTTCTGACCTTCTGGCTCTAAGGAGTCTGTGGTTTCACCTGGACAACAACATATTTTCCAAGCTGGAGCACACCTACTCCGTGGGTAAGTGCTGCACATCCATACTCCTCCAGCACTTTTCTTGTAGCTTACCTGTGATGACTAATCCCTTTCAGCCGTCAAGAAACTGGAAAACAGCCTCCTAAAGTACTACCTGGTGACCGCCTACAGCAGCAATCGTTCGGAGAAGGTGTCCGAGTTCTTCAACAAAATGGCTGGCGAGCTGCAGCAGCAGAGCGAGTGGAAGGATTGGTTCTGTGGGTTGAGATTACAGATTCCGCTGGCCAACGTTCTATTCATGAGCCCCCTTTTTTGCAGATTTTCCCTTCTGCAAGAACGCCGAGGAGTCGCCCACCTTCGCCCTGTTCTTCACCAAGCAATGGCAGGACACGCTACTCCTGTCCCTGCGGAACTTCCTGACCACCGTCTACCAGTGTCTGCCCCAGCCCACATTTGTGCGGGCGGAGCAGGAGTCAGTCCACATGCAGCGCCTGAGCGAGGACAATGCCGGGTTGCGAACACGTCTGCTCAATCTGCAGCAGGAACTGCACCAGCTAACCCAACAGCAGCCGGGAACTTCTGCCGGGGGAACCAGTGGAGGTTCCCTTAGCGGTGGCGATGGTGGTGCCCGGCGACGTAGTGTCTATCGCCAGCAGCAGAGCCTCAGCGACATTCTGCCCTTCGACATCAGTCCGCCCGGCCACATCGTCGATGACTTCTGCATCATTGCCTCTGAGGCGAACAGCGTGAGCCAGGCCAGCGACGCCCAGGCCCGGGGCCTCAAGCTGCTCATCCGAAACATCGGATCCGGCAGCTCACCTGTGATGGGACGCAAGGACCAGGCAGCCAGTTCCCTAAGCGACAAGTCTACCAAGCGCAGGTCCGGCAGCGTGGGACGCAGTTGGATTTAAAAGATAAGTAAGAAGCAATGCTATATTTGTGCTGCAATATATTTCCAGATGGTACAAGTACCCTTTATCAGAGAAATAAATGTAATTACGATCCCGATCCTATTACAATAACTTCGCAATTAGTTCAAATATAACACGAACCAATTCATTATTATAAATTTAAGTCGGGTTATCAGCGCCCTATAGTCTTGAAATCTTTTAACCGCATCATGAAAGCTAAATTCCCAAATATTTTAGTTAAATAGATTAGAATAATATTTTTATTTTAAAGATAAAAACAATTTTAAAAATATTATTGTAATTTTTGTATCCTTTGGTTCATTACTTTAACTACGGATTAAACAGTTTGGTAATGTTATGGCTAAAAAAACATGCCCTAAGCTTATAGAATGTAGCTAAGATAGAATATTTGGATATTTTCCAAAACTAGAGTATCATCTAGGCAAATACACCCTCCAAAAAAACTGCCAAGTGTGTCCAAGTGTGTTATTCAATGTGTTTAATTTTTAAGCGATTCTCATCAGTTCGTAGACGTACAAGAGTTGTACTACAAAACAAAGAGCAATGCGTGTAGCGTAATACATAATTGCAATAAATAACGTAAAATTACAAATAAATATATTGTAGGTGTATAGACGATTCGTATTCGTGTATAAAACATCTCCGTTTATACAAGCAGCACAATTTAAAAAATACAGTTCATTGTATAAAGGTGTTGTGTATATATAGTGATATATGTATATGTTGCATAAAGTAGCATCGCTTCTGACTCGTTTCCGTCCGTCAATAAATGCAGTTTCGGCTTGGCTACGGAAGGGAATTGCTCATCTCGATTAAGTTTCTTATGGAATATGTATAATCGCTGGCTACATCAGTGGGTTGGACCCACTCTACAACGCCGTTTCGAGCGAGGGCAGCGGAGGATTCGCCACTGGAGCTGCCACGTACTTGTTGCCCTCGGCACTGGCACCACCAGCTGCTCCATTTGTCCTGGCAAAGCTGGGCTTCAGTTCGCCGCGCATGAAGTTGTTCTCCTCGGTTTGCAGGAAGAAGTTCCGCTTTAGATCGAAGCTGGAGGGCGCGGTGATCTCGCCCGCTTCCGAACTGGCTCGGGATCCTCCGCTGGTGTTGGAGTGGTCTTCCTCGCTATTCGCCTCCAGAATCGTGCTCGACATAATGTCCGTACGAGGTTGTGCCGCTGCAGCAGCCACCAAATTCACGGGACCCCGCATCTTTGGGGCGAATGTCTTGGAGGGCGATCCAAACTGACCCTGGCGCAGCATCCTCCGGTTGGCGAACGTTTTGGGAGAGCCACTCAGATCCAGCAGCTTAAGGCTGGTATTAATCGTGGGCTTGCTTCCAGTTGATGGTGTTTTCTGCCCAGCTCCAGTAGTTTTCGAAGCGGGAGGTGTTGGTGCGGCTTGGGTTGACTTCTTTAGCAGCTCCACGGCGGACACTTTCCTCTGTACAGGGCTCGCCTTGGCGGACTTGGCCAGCAGCAGCTTCTTGAAATCCATCAGCGTGGTCTTGCTTTGGCCAATGCGATCCGCACAGGTGTTGAGTCGTTCAGGGGCATCGTCGGTCCAGTTGCGTGATGGCTGCTTCATGGGGGGCAGTTGGGTGTTCTCCGGATCTCGCTCCCCCTCTCCGCCCCTCGTGGGCGTGGAGGTGAGAAAGACTCCTGCCCGATTTCTTGGCACGATTGGCGATATGTTGCTCCTGTTGCCCTCCGCTGCAGGTGCTGCTGCAGCCGCTGGGCGTGGCAGTCGGTCGGCCCGGCGAATGGGCGTGGCATAGAGGTCATCCCGGCAGGTCACGTTGCCAGTGGGCTGTGGCCTTGGCTGGCTGCGGCGACTCTGCAGCGTCCAATAGATCGGCGCACTGCGCTGGAAGGGCGTGGCAGTAGCATCTTCCTTTGGCTGGGTGCTCGGTGCTGGCTGCACTTGCTCATAGATATTAGAGAAACGTTGATACCCTGAAGATGGAAGAGAAGGTAAATATGGATTAGGGACTAGTCTTTCACACCAAGATTCCTCTTGAGATTAGTAAGCGGTTTCAAGTGCGGATCGTTAGGGTAATCAAACAAAACAAGCGTTTAAAGCAAGCGGTTCCATACGTACCTTGGCGTTTCGGATGACATTACCTGGGAATCCCCCAAATCCCAATGAGCTGAGCGAATATTTACATATGCCGAATGGTGCATGGGTGCTGGGATGCAAATGCGAATGTGGTTGTGGATGCTTAATGGGATGGTTCGACTATAATTATGGGGATTCCTTTACCGCAGACCAAATGCCAATGATAATGTCAATGCCGAATTTCGGTTTCTTTCGATTTATTCTCTTTTTTTTTAAACATTACTTACGATCGGTGGTAAATTGAATTTCGTTTATGGAATGTGGGTTGAACTTAGCCGAAAACTTAACTGGTCAGGCCATGTGCTAATCTTTCAAACTACTCGTGCTGCTACTGATCATTCGTTAGTCGGAGGAAGTGTGCAAAAAACTACTACTGCACTATACTTTAACATAGACAAACACACAAGCAACTGGTTAGAAAAGGCAATAGAAGTCTTTTGCACGCCTCACAACCCGTCCATTTTGGATAATGAGTAGATAATTTGAAATAAAAAACTCAAAAAATTAGCATCATAGTCGTGGGCGAACCTAAACTTAAGTACTAATTGTCGTAGTTGAGTATTATGTCGATGTACAAGTCGTGATCGGTGCAAAAAACTTTACAAATGTACAATAATCTTGTGTTGGTTTATGTTAATTATAATTAGTTACAAACGTATTTATCAGTAAACAGTTAACATTTATTAATCACTAAGGCTATGGTTAAAAACACACAAAAAAGGAGTTAAGTAACTGATTAAGGAGAACAATTTGGCGGAAATAAATTAAAAAACAAAAGACAATATTACTATGTTTATACACACGGTTGGAAAGCAAAGTAAAGTTTGGAGGTAACAATAAGTATATTATAGTTTTGTATAAATGTTTTGAAGTGCGAACTGTATAAACAGAGTAAAGTATTTAGTCTTGCAAGCCAGCTGGTTAGGTGGTAAGTTTCAGGCAACTTCACTTTAAAAATAAAAGCACGACTTTGAACACCATATCAAGTGTGGGCGGTTGGACATTGAACCCCAGGACAGGCCCCCATCTTGGCCAATTGAACACGCACACGTCTGGCCAAGTGCATGCAACTTTAATGAGGCCCACACACTAGGTGGCTCAAGGGTCTGGTGCTCCTTTGAGCCGTGCCAATCTCGGCAATTACTGTGTAGTGTCTGCTCAACGGACGCGAAAAGAGACAGGACTAACTACCATATCTCGGTAACTTCGAATTTCTGTAAAATGCGCTGGCGACGGTTGCCATTCTCGTCGCTGGGCAGTATGATTTTGAACGGACGCAACAGTACACTGTCTACAAAGGACTTGTGGTACTTTTGGATTGGCAGGGACAGGGACAGGGGCGAGGCCAACTCATCCTCATCCTCCTCGGACTCGGAGTCTGGGGCGTTTTCGTCTGGCTTTTGTTCTGGCGAAGCCACGGCCAACAGGGCGGGTGAGTCATCGAAGTTCTCGAGCGACTTGTTCTTCAGATACGAGGAATCGTTACCTGTGGTTAGCGACAGCGAGAACTCATCCACCAGGCGCTCGAAGGACTTGGCAATCCGCCGCTCCCCGCCAGGTGAGTGGGTGGCGGGCAGGTGATTGCTCAGGTTGCGCAGCCTGAGGGAACTTGTTGCGTGCTGCACCGAATTTAGGGGCATTGCACCCGAACTAGGTACTGCTCTCTCGGAGCCGAAGGACACGGAGAGATTCTCCTTGTTCATCTCCAGTTTGAGCTCATCGTTGGCCAGCCGGTAGCTGTTGTTCCGCTTGAGGGCGGTGCGCGGCTGGCCGGGATTGCCAGCCGTGGAAAAGTGCAACGCAATTGGGTCAATCGATAGGGGCTTGGTGGGGGGCTTGTCATTTACTTTCGCCCTCGGCGGCAGGGGTGGCACTTCAAACTCATCCCCCAGGGGGTTAGTTTCCATTTCAGCAACCCTCACTTTCGACTCGCCATCTTTGGGGTTCTGATGCTGATTCGGATGATGGGGCTGCTGCCTCCTCACACTCGATATGCTGCCCGCTGACTTGCTGGCTATGTGCTGATTAAGGGTGCTCGTGCTCGTAGCAGACGTTGCTGTGCTAGCATTGTTATTTACAAGGGAACAGAATGTGGATGTGGATAGGGATAGGGGCTGGATTGTGGGTGGGCAAGCGGAGGTGGGGCAGCTGCTGGCTGACGGATGCTGCTCTGGCTTACCTTCTTCACCGGAGTGGCCCGATGCCGATGAGGAGGAACTGGTGGCCGTGGAGCCCGTCGATGAATTGGACTTGCCCGACGGCGAGGGCATCATCAGACTGGCCACGGGCGCGGCAATGGTCTCGTAGAAGGGATTCGTGCGGTTGGCCAGCAGTTGCTTCTGCTCCTGGTAGCTGCTACCCGTTGCCTGGTAGGTGGCCATTCCGCCGCTGTTCCTGCTGAGCGGTGATTTGGCCAGAATGGGCCTCACATTGGCCACCTTCCGATTGCCAGCGATTAGACCGCCGCCGCTGAAGAGCAGAAGCTTGGCGCTCTTGGTGGTGGCTCCCGATGATCCTGTTGTCGCTGCTCCCGCGTCGTCCTGTGTCGTTGCTGCCGCCGCTGCTGCACTTTCTGCACTGTGGAGCGCACTTTCGGTTTCCTTCACGTACGGCCCAGGTGCGAAGGTGGTGTGTGCGCCCTTGCGCCGCTTCAGACTGTCGGAGTCGTAGACCAACTTCCCCTCGGCGTTCGGGCGAAGTCGGCGAGTTGCCGATGCCGATTCCGATGCCGATGCCAGCGGCTTCTCCTCGCTCAGTTCGCCGATTTCCGCGTACATGGGCACCCCCTCACCCACCCCCGTCGACTGGCCCTTTGTCCTGCTGCCGAGGGGTGGTGGTGGTGGATGGGTCGCAGCTGCCGGCTCAACGGGCAGCTGTGGTTGTTGTTGTGCGCAGGACTCGCTCTCCGACGGAGATCTCGACGAGACCGCATGCCGACGCAAGTGCTGGGGCAGTTCGTTCAGCGAAACATACTCGGAAACGATGGCAGCGGAGGGTTCAACCCTCTTGGAAACTATGTCATTGGAATAGTATATACCCATTCCAGTGTTCCGTCGGTTATTGTTGTTGTTGTTGTTGCTGATGTCTGCTATGGTGACGTACTCGCCGGCCAAATCGTAAAGCTCGTCGTCATTCACGGCACTCGCGTTGGCGGGCTTGGGCTGGATTTGGTTCTTCGCCGGAGAGCTTTTGCCCGGAACCAGTTTCACCCTCAGCTTCTCGAACATACCGCTCAGCGCTTTCGTGGGCGTCTGCTTAAGCTCGTTGAGGTTGTGGTCCTTGCTGTTGGTGGGTGTCTTCTGCTCGGGCTCATCCTCGTCCTCCTGCTCCTGGTCCACCTCGATGGTGAGGCTGGTCAGCGTGCGGTTTGGATCCATGGCCTGGTGCTCATCGTCGTCGCTGGTGGTCGGTGTGATGATGCACATGGACGGTATCCTTTTGGAGCTGATCGCCGTCTTTTGCTTAATCCGCTCAATGCGCTCCACTCCCTCCAGGTCCGAGCTCTCGGAGAATTCCAGCTGCTGCTGGTGATCCTGCTCCTGCTGACCATCCTTCTCGAGGCTCTCTCCACCTCCCTTGGTCGGCGACATCTTCACATTCCTTTTGATCGTTCCCGTTCGCTCCAAAGTGCTGCCAATGGTGCTGCTGCTGTAACTCCTCTCCAGCGTGCTGCTACTCGCACTGGTGCTCTGGCTCCGGCTCTGACCACTGTGCTTGCCCAGCGAGCTGCTCCGCTCGGGCACATCCGGCCCAGATGCGGCTCCACTTAGGAGAGCAGTGCACACGGTGCCCGCCGAACTGGTCGTGGTGGAAGTGGATCCTCTGCCGAAGAGCTCGTACTCACTCTCCGCATTGAGCACCGTCTGGTTGGACTGGCTACCAAAGGAATAGCTGCTGGTGTGCAGGCTTGTCTGCAGCGGAGTTCCCGGCATCGGCGATGGCTCCTCCTCCTTCAGGGTGCGCAATCCGCTGTCCATGTGGAAGGAGGTGTAGTATCCCTCAGTGTCGCAGCTATAAGCGGAACTCGTCTCATCATCGAGATGACCGGGATAGGCCCCCGCTTCCGCTTGAAGTTCCGGGGTGGCAGTACCTTCACTGGTCACACTGCTGGAGGCCGAGGTGTTCAGGAAACGCCTTCTGCTCAACATGGACGACGGCGGACCACTGCCTGCGCCTCCTGGCTGAAAACTGGACACATTCAGGGACGTGCTCGAGGCACTCGACTTGGGCTGCATGGTGATCTCGCTGCCAATGGAGGCGCGACCCGATTCCGAGCTGGCACTCCAGTTGCCACTCGAAGAATGGGGCTGCTCCTCCTTGCCAGCCAGAGCATGGAGTCCGTTCCGTCGCTGCCTGTTCAGCGTGGCCGTTTCCCGCATCTTCACATGGGCCGCTGCCAGCGGACCTGCGCCTGAGGAGAGCTGTAGCCTGCCCCTGAGCTGACCACTGCTGGACACACTCATGCTCTTCTCCGAGGAGGAATACGAGGGCTTTCGTTCGTGCGAAAACCGAGATTCACTCTTCTGGGCCACCAGATGATGCACCACGCACTCGTCGTCGATGTCGCGCTTGGGACTCTCGCCCGCCGGCGATCCATGATGGCTGTCCGCCTTCTCCGCGGAACTGTTCTGGGAGCTGCAGCCACTGGTGTCCAACTGGTCGCCCAGTTCGCCGGTGCGCTGCATGAACTTGAAGCGGTTGCGACCCCACTGCTTCAGCGAATTCAGACGGGTCAGGGTGCTCTTGCCTTTGTCGTAGGGCAAGGCCGCCGATTCCTTTTTTAAGATGTCGCTGGACTTGCTGCGTCCGAACTTCTTGGACTTCTTGGCATCCGCAGAGGTGGACTCCGGCTGATGAGCCTGGGCCACCGGCGAGGTGGCATTCGTGGCATTCTTGGACTCCCCATTGCTGTTTTTACATGGTGGAATTATTTGTGGGTTTTGGTATGTTTTGTTTTTGTGTGCAAAATGTTTGGTGTTTAGGAGAGAACATAAAAGAGAAAATATGTTTGGTATTTGGTTAGCATTTTTGGTAATGATGGATGGACATGTGGAAGATGAAGGGGGAGAGTGATAGAGACAGAGGGAATGAGTGGTACAGATTTGCCTTCCTCATGAAAATTATTGTGAGCAATTTTCAGACAAGATTTTGACTTTGATTTCGTTTAAAATTTATGGTTCTGGTTAATTTCACGCACGCACACACAGATGCAAAATACAAGACGTGCCTGGGGGAAAAAACAACAACAACGGACTGAAAATTAATTAATGGCACAGTTCAAAGTTTAATTTTCCCAAATACATTTGTATTTTTCATTTTCCCCACTCTGCTGCCGCTGTTCTGTGGATTATTATTGGCGATTACAACATCCAAGTTCTCGAGTGGGTATGATCCCCCAGAATTCTTTCCCCACAACTGTGTGGCATGCTGGGATCGATCGGGAGGAGAGGAGAAGAGGCACAATATTGGCGATAAGAAGGCGACTCATTTCGATTCTGGGCCAGCAAACAACTTGAATTCAGGGGATCTTTGAGATTTAAGGAGAGGCGGGGGCCCAAAGTGCATTCATTGCTAAAACATTTCCACTGTATCTCAGTAAACCGCAAGAAAGCGTTTACTTTTTTATTAATATAATCGATTTTTGGAATTATAATTATATGTATGTTGTACACAAAATGTCATCATTATAAAAAATTTATTTAGTTTTAATTTTTTACTCTAGAGATTTTCATTTATTTTTGACATTTTCCAGATATTTAGGTGGAACTGCCGATAGAAATACTTTTGAAAAGTGCTCGGCTCGAACAAAAAATAGCAATTAAATATACATAAATGTATACATCTGAGTATTTTTCGTTGTGTACAAACAGAAACAAACAATCACGAAATGCACTTACAGTTTGACAGCCACTGCAAGGGGCTCAAAGTTTTCGCTGTGCTCCGCATTTTCGACTGCCGATCGCCCAGATATCGAACAGCATTGACATAATGGGGCACACGTATGTATACGAAGATACTGATAGTGTGTGTTTGAGCTGGGGTTTCAAGTTGCGCATACAGCATAGCGTATAGTATGTAGAACGCAGTCAAATGGAATGACGCCGTCGCCGAGTTGAAGTTGGTGGGCAGACGGCAACCGAAAGTCGGGCCAACAAAACAAAATAAGATTTATGAAACTTTTAGCAAAAGGCGTCGTGTGTGCCATTTGAAAAGCACAGGAAAAGCAGTGAGCCCAAGTAAAAACATCTCGAATGCGGCAATTGTCGGTGGTGTTGCTGGAGTTTCTGGTGTTTTTGGTGTTGCTGTGGGCTCGTGTTGCCGTTGGGTCTTGGCAAATCCGATGGAGCCAGCCTCTCGCATGATTTATGCTGATGATGCGCCGGCATCGGGGTAGCAGAGGGGTGGAAAAATGGCCGAGAGTGGGCCGACTGACTGACTGACTTGGCCAACAACCTCAAATGTTGCTGGCAACAAATGTTGCCGAGGTGTGTGGGTGGTTCGCAACCAGGATAACAATGCGGGGGCGGCGAATGGGTGGGTGTCTCGGATGGAACATGAGGTGTATGACTGTGTGTATGTGTGTTAGGATAGTACATTATGTGGCTGCTGAAAATCGTTTAATTTGTTAGGCTGTTTGCAAACTCGCTTTTGAAAATCATCCAAAAAGGCTTTTGTTTCCGCTGCCGATTCGGTTTCGAACTTATATTCGCAAAAAAGGCGGCTGAAATTTGAATTTGTCTAGAGTTTCTAATTACGTACAGCTAATAACACAATTTATTTACAATTTTCTTTGTACAACATTCAATTTTAGTTTAATCATAATTTAGAGACATTCAGTTGGTGGCATGCAATTTGTGCTGCTAATTGGGCAAACAATATATATACGCTAATAGTTAATGGCGCAAAACTTCGTTTATTACAGTCGGCCAGGCATTTGTTTAAACAATAAAAGGCGCAATTAAAATACACGAAATTAGGTAAACGAAGAAAACTAAACAGCATAACAAATCGTTCAGCTAACTGGGCTGATCACAATAATCTCATAAGAAAATGCTATTGAGAATAAGTCGGATAATACGAGTAAATGAGGGGGGAAATCTGGCCAGATCCGCAGGGACCTCTCCAGGGTGTCTGTATGTACACATGTTTATACGAGGTTTAGTATGG
This sequence comes from Drosophila fuyamai, assembly GCA_018153365.1. Classification (NCBI taxonomy): domain Eukaryota; kingdom Metazoa; phylum Arthropoda; class Insecta; order Diptera; family Drosophilidae; genus Drosophila; species Drosophila fuyamai. The sequence goes on along the minus strand of JAECXW010000116.1, from coordinate 2,870,125 downwards.
CTTATGTACAGTTCGAGAGGCGAACGAAAGTGGGAAGGGAAGTAACAGGTGTCCATATAATATCACATATAGACAGATCTTAGGAAAACTCGATAACGTACCCATTGGCCGCATCCTGGATCTCCTTCTGGTCGATCCCGGCTATCGTGTTCCGCCGCTTGCCGCGCACTTTCCGCGACCTTGACCTCCGGCTGACCGTCTGCACATTGTCGTCCAGGTTGTTGCCCTCCGCCTGGCCGGCGTTCTCCGGAGATGTGCTGGTCGAGGATCCGGCCGTGGTGCCAGCAGCGTATCCTCCGCTGGTGGACTTACGCGCTGCACACATCCGCTGGAAGTGCTTCCCGCTGGTGTTCACCGAAATTACTTCGGCGGGGTATCTATTGAGGGTAGGAGAACGAAGAGATCGTTTAGAAACACAATTAATCATGCTTTGTAAATGGTATAAAAAATAGATTATTTGGCAAGATCTGACCTAAAAAAAACTGCTTACAGTTTACAATAAATATCTTAACAGTTTTTGAGAAATCGGGTCATGAAACAGTTATTATAGAAAAAATATATAAATTCAAATAACCAAGAAAAACATCTTCATTATGTAAATATTGGTAGATCTATATTTTCGCTAACTATTTTTCATTTTACTATACCAAATTTACCTCATAACAACAGAAGTCCCTTTAAATTGTGAAAATATAAAATCAAGGCTTCAAAATGAAATTTGATTTAAGCTTTAATGTTGTAGTAATTGAAATCATAAATTTTTCTGAGTGCCTGCAGATGTGGGCTTTCTGATCGATCTGCTGGCGGAATGGGAGCCTCGCACAGTTTGGAGTGCACTTTTGTGGTTATCCAAACAACAATTTGTTTACGCTTTAATACCAGCCAGCCAGCCACATTTTTCGTGCTCCAAATCGGTGGAGCGTGAATACGGCTCGTCTGTGGCTGCTCCATTTCGGAGTTTAAAAAGCGAACAAATGAGCCATGCACGGGATATCAGAGACGGGCGTGTTCATGGGCCAATGGATTGGCAGGGAGCGGGGTCGGCGACACTTGCATAATTGTGTGGCCGCATTGTAAATATTCATACGTAATTGAATTAATTTATTTAAGCACATTTTTTCGACCGATGTGCTCGCTGAGCAAACATCTCGTGCTCCAAGCACAGACAATCGAACGTTGAAAAAATGTATAGCAATAACAAACAACGATTTTAATAGCTATTCTTTTTTGTGCGTCATGAAACAGAAAAACAAACAATAGTTGCCGCGAAATTTGCATAAAAAACGCATTAAAATCGTGTTTTAAAAAAAGACAAATTGTTGGCAAGTTGCAGCCCTCGTAAAACTGTAAGCGTAGCACAGTTGGACCCAAGCTTTTGAGAGGTTAGTTTATGAGAAAATAAAGTATGTAATTCTCATTATTACAGAATAATTGTATTTGGTAGGCTTTAAATATAATTTAATCTATTGCAGAGTTAAAAGATTTTTAAAGATTTCAGTGATTTTCTCCTTTTATATACAAATGCCAACTATATTACTTAGCCACAGATTTATTTGCAAATACAAATCGTTTGACTTCAAAAATAAATAATGGTGATAAAAATGTGTATCCCCTAATTTAAAGGATTTTTAAACACTCACTTTAAGGCAATCTGTTTGGTTTGTTCCTCGGGTGAAGGCAAGCGATGGTTCAAAGGCACATCTTTATTGATATCGTTCGGGATGAGGGCCTGTGGATGGTGATTGTGCCGGGAGTTGTCCGCCGCCTGGCTCAGGTTCTGGGAATAGAGGGCGTCGACGGCGTCGGCGGAGAGGACGGACGGAGACAGGGCTGGCGTCAGGATGCCATTCTCGCCGATGACCAGCGAGGTGCTCACCGAGGTGTCCACGTGGTGCATGCAATCCGGCGTGACGGTGACATCACCCAGCGCCTCGCTGGATGTCCACTTCCGCAGATCCTCGATGGCAGCGGGCTGAAATGAAAACGAACAGGAAAAAACAGTTAAAACATCGACTTAATTAAGCATTTGGCATGCAAAAATATTGTTTTATGTTCCATGTATGTATGCATAGTTCATGTTTTGGCGGACAGGTCCTTAATTAGCCGCACAGGAAAGCCGCCTGTCACGAATGTCCCTTTATGAGAAATGAACGCTGCCACTTTGTGCTGTGTTTGCGCAAACATTCTCTATGCTTTCCGCAAATTGGAGCAAGTCACGCTACTTTTAAATCTCCCAAATTGTAACACACGTTCTGCAGTGTGTTTCCAAAACTAAAATCAATCAGCCTAATTAAAAACAATAAAGGAACATTCGGTAAAAGGGCATTAGTCTAACTGCTGTGCTTTAGTTTAAAAATCAAGGTTCTGATATTTAAAGGTTTTTCTATTGTCACGGTCGAAAATAGAGAAGAAAATTGCTTTCTAAAATCATTAATGTACATTGCCCTTTAGAACGGTCCGAAAACATTCGTTATATATTTTTCTTCATTATTAGACCAATAAATTTAATTCCAATCAATAAAAATAAAAGAACTGTACATAAGTTGAAGGAAAATTTTAAAACTGATGTTCTTTTCTCTGCTTTGAAAAACATTCCCCAGGCCGAATTGTCTGCCGGTCTTAAGTGAATTACGCGCATAAAGAAAAAGCACAATCGTTTCATTTGATTTTCGATTCGACTGCTCGAATCAATTGTTACAATTGAAAAATAACTGCGGGATGGGGGGCTTACACAGTTCCCCAACTCAGCAGTTTTCCAACCCCCGGTTGGCCCCAGTAACACCCACCCACACCACGAAAAATCTACATAAAAAGACACTTGAGCTAGATTTCCAATGGCCAAAGTGAGCTAGCTCGGACCATAAAGAAATGCCTGAATCCGACAATGAGTCTGAGTCTGGGCTCTTTCTCCTTTCTTTGGGAGCAGCAGCCAAATTCTTTTTGCGGCTCTGCGTCTTTTCCTCAATGAACGACGCGGAGCAAATGTGGCCAACTTTTAACGATAAAATATTTGCACATAAATGTCGAGCCGTATATAATAATGCAATTTAAGTGCCGTCAAGTCGGCAACAACAACAGCAGCCACCCAAACGGGCCATCTTGGAGATAGTTGCTGCCGTAACCAATAAACCGCAGAGCGCTAATGGCCAGGCCGTCGTCTTTGACTCTGGACCCAGGTCTGGATCTCTTTGGGAATCTCCTTTGGGAATCTCTTTTGGGGTGTATCGGAGCGGAAGGCTGAGGCCAACTAACGTCAAACGCAATGCGAAAAGGATTAAAAGTCATTTTATTAAGAAGCAGTCGACAGAATGGAGCTACAGTCGGCTGGAGATGGCAAAAACAGTAAGGATGAGAAGAGGAGACTTGGCGACAGTCGACCGGGATTGACAACCGGCGTTGTTTTTGCCAAAACAAGTTTGGCAACCTATTGAACAGGGATCCGAGTTGTTGTCGTCGTCGCGGCGATTTTGCTGCCGGAGTTGCTGTTCGTTGCCATTGGCATCCCCGTCTGCAGATATTGGCCATTGGCTGTTTGTCTTTGCACAGCTTATCTAATGGCCCGACTAAAAGATAAACAAGAGACGACGGCCACGACAAAGACAACGACGATGACGGAGACAGGGCCGGAGACCAAATGGGACGACTGGAAAGCGCGTTAGCTCAAATTAACTGCAATTTTCTGATATGAGCTGAAAGAACTGGCGACGTGCAAGGCAGACTAAATGAAAAGTCTCTGCTTTTCCAAGTGATACTTGGATATTTTTTCAATTTAAATGGCTTAGAGCTGAAACGCTTTGTGGGATAGATAAACTTCTGCTAACTATCGGAGGGTTTAATGTATGTAATTTAGTATAATATAATTTAACAATCTTGGTGTAGAGTTTAAAAAACTATGCTTAAAGTTTGCTTAAAATGTAGGGAAAACCTTATTATATACAACATAAACAAAGTACTATTTGGGCTCTTTAAATACAGTTTAACTTTCGTGACCTGAACCACCTAAAAAGTTCGTATTCTCTCCAAATCTTGCAGAGTTCCTCAAACAATGTCCAATTAAGATTGCCTAATAAAACTGTCAAGATTCAATGGATTTATTTAACCCAAATGCAGACTGCAAAATCTTCCCGAACCACTGCATCATAGTTTGTAAAGCCACAATGGCGTGGGACGCCAGTTGAGCAATTAAAACGAGTCAACTAACTCGAAATGATTTGCTGCGCCGCTGATGGAGTCATGCCATGAGCTGCTCCTCGTTGGCCATTAGCAAACTTCAGATAGGCGATGTATGATGGAGTTGGAACCGGGCTGTGTGTGGTGTGTGGTCTCTGTTTGCTCGTTCCCGTTCCCGTTCCCGTCGCCATTGCCGTCATCATCATCAGCACCATCATCAGAGCCATGACAATGATTGGGTGGCCATGTGGACTATGTGGAGCAGATTGTTGGGACGACAGTTGGCCGGCAAAAGGGGGTTTTGGAGGCAAACCAGCTGGTGAATGGAAGGAAGTGGCTGCCGCAAAGACCACACACATGAGGTCGTCGTAGTTTGTGGTCTGGTCTGGTTTTTTGGGCGGCCGTTCCGTTCAACACACGTATTATTTATGCATGGAGCATAACTGCAGGCCGAGTACCTCTACCCAGAAACTGGCCTCTAACGGTTACCAGTTGCCTGGGAACCAGTTAACCCGGGAAAATAGTTGGTACTCACCAAACGGATTTCGATCTCGGCATCGATGCGCGTGCGCAGCTTGCGGTTGGCATTTCCAAAGTCCGACACGCACAGCAGATGATCCTCCGTTCCCGCGGATCCATTGAGCTGCAGGACTTCGTGGTCGCTGGACACAACCTCGCCGTTGAAGGAGATGGAGCGGGACGGGATCAGCGACTGGGAGTGGGCCAAGGAGGCGAGGGCCACCGCCGTGGCTCCGGCGGCCACCGGCAGTTCCTTCCCAGCCTCCGTGTAAAGCTGGCGGACGCTCAGCGGTCGCGAATCGCCGGTGAAGAGCTCCTGCTGGAATGACTTGTCCGTCTCGAAGTGCTGCTTGCGCTGTGCAAAGGTGAGCAGGTCGCTTTCAGCTGAAAATAAAAGAAAAATATAAATTAGATTTTCTATAAATATATAGGAATAAATATTTACTGTTAAACCAAGTTGCTAATATATAGAGATTAAACCAAATTAAATCATAAAAGTCAGCATCGATCAGTATGATATTTTTACAATTTTAAGACAATATAAGTCTGACTATATCTGACTGTGAAGATCTATCATTGAAGACAATAACTTATAGCCCCCAAATCACACACACATTGGAAAATGTTAGGAATAATTAAAATAATTGTATTACATAATTCTTTCATCTTGAGAGGCAGTTAACATTGAGTTCACATTTGTACTCTTATCTTGCCATTCAATTTTTTAACATATTTCTTTCATCAAGCTTATATTTTTCATCTTAATAGGAAGTTAACTTTAAGTTAAGAGCTGCACTTTGGCTATCTTTGCCCAAGTGCAAGTAATCTGTTTTTAATATTCCACGACGAGATCAGAGGCGGCTTTCATCTCTTGCCATTTAATTCCAGCATCGATCACTATCATCAGCAGATAATCAAAGAGCTTTCATGTAATCTAATAGAAACAGCATGCCCGCCCAGCTGCGTGTCTGATCCGGTGCATCCACTAGTCTCCTCCACTGGATTTTCCCCCGAGAAATGGCCAAACCAACTCCACCCATCGATTCTGTTTCAATTTAGCCCACATGGCGATCGCTCCTCCGCCGATTTTGCAGTCTGTAAACAAAGGGAGCAGCAGCAACGTGGTGCCGCAAATAAATCAATGCGAAAATTAATAGAGTGGAAAAATCGCCACAGAGCAAGGACACTGTATAAAAAAGAATCTGAATTATCGTTACGAGAAAAAATGAATGCCATGAAAAATTGTAATTAACTTTAATAACCCAGCCACATGCCATGGAGCTGGGCAGCAAACAGGGGGCTCCTGCAACTTGCATATTTAATTCTCATGACAGTGGTGGCCAGTTTGTGGAATCACTGGGGGAGTGGCGGAATGACGGAGGCCCAGGCGACCGTTTGTCTTTCTGGCTGTCTGCACTTTTTGCATTTAATAGGCCGCCATGTGGACTTGGTCGGTAATGAAAACAAAGCCCGGGGAGCACCAACTACCAGGAAGCAACATCAGTCGGAGCAGAAGCAGAAGCAAGAGCAGAAGCAGAAGCAGCCACTCGTAGATTAACAAGCCCAGAGCAAAGACACTTGACATGGCAATGGAAACTGGGATGGAGCGGGAATGGAGGCCCAGTCGGAGATGGAAAAGGAGACGGAGATGGGGACAAGGCTGGACCGCTGCCAGGCACTGGAGATGGGCTAGAGAAACGGCGGCAACCTAGCGCTAAATTCAGGCAATTTTATGGCAACGGGGCCGCATTTTGACGTTCAGTGCGCCACTGGAAGACGCATGGGTCTGAGTCTGGGACAGAAAGCAATGCCAACGGCCACATGCCCGTGCCTCTTTCCCCATTAGCCGTAGTCATTTCAAGTGCGCAGACATTGGCACGCACAGAATCCGGAGCGAGCTCTGTGCTGACCCCTACCAGCCGAGCCAGAAATAAAAGCCACTCAAAATAAACAAATCCTTCTGCACTGGCTGTTAATTTCGGCCAAATGCGAAATTCAATTAAGCATGCTCAGGTGCCAACGGGGGACTCCCCTCTGCCTTCCCAAACGGAAGCTGACAGCAGTCGTCGCCGGAAATGGCAAATTAACTTGGCAAAAATTATTTTCCTCAAAATATGGTTGCAGGGCTAAGAGGAGCGGCAAACGGAGGAAGCGTCGTCACGTCTGGGTGACGACCATGGCCATGCCATTGCACATTATTTATGAGTCATGTACAAGAATGTCTTTGCACATACGCTTATGTACACAAAGGCTTGGCTCGACTTGGCTAGATTGCCATCGTTGCTCTCCGAGATTGCCACGATTCCCGACTGGAGACTGCCTTAAACTATTTCCACACTGACAGGATGGAGATCATAGCCTGGCCAAAACCACAATGTTGGCAATACAAGGCTTGCGGCCTCTATATGGCTATTATACACTTTTATGGCGATTTTGCCGTTATCCAACGACAATTGTCAAACATGTTTGAAGTGATTTGTGGTTTAATTGGACCAAGTCGAAGAGCAGACACCCTTAATAAACCAATTCTGAGTTATTTATTTAGTTAAATGAATAAAATTACTAAGCATTTAATATGAATATTTGAAGGTCTCTAAAGATTGGTTTAACAACCGTTTGAAAGGATATTTCTCTGTCCTCTTAAGCTTTGTTAGCTCATTTTGCATACCTCAAAGAGATCATCCACATTGGGGTATCCGATTACCATGCTGTTTGTAACTTGGCGCCTGCCTTCTGTTGACATCCCTCGATTGTCATGTCAAACGCGATGAAATTTATAGGAGGCCGCAAATCAAAGTGCCCCATCCCCTCCATCAAGCAATGTAATACAACAGACGCGATGATGTGCGCCAGATGGAAAACCAATAAGCCCAGAGCCAATATATCAAAAGTGCATTCGCCAAGGCCCAGGCACATTGACACGTATGAAATGCTATGTGGCGGCAAATACTCCAACTCGTGTGTGACTATGGCAAAGCCGCAAATAAATGAGATTTGCACAAGATGTTGGCCAAGAGAACGAACAGAGCGAAGGAACCGAACAAGCTGGTCCAAAGTCGGTGCTGACTCGATTCAGAATTTACCCTGGCCATAAATTGACACCGGGATTGGGCGTGAGTGAGGGTGGGAGAGGGGGTGTTGGGACGTGCAGCATAAAAGCTGCGCCGGCACGTCGGCATCTACGACGGCTATGCTGTGTATCTCGCAGATACAATCTGTCATAGACTAACGCGTAGCATAGCATAATTTGCGCAAAACGAGTTCTAAGGGGGCGAAGTGGGCTGAAACGAGGTGGCTACGTGTACCAGCAGTCGATGGCGATAATGTCTTGGCAATAAATGATTTATAAGCCATCCTCGGCGATTGCCGTTGCTGCCTTAATTACGCTGATTGCACCAGGTTAGAGGTCGTTGGCCTCGCTTTTCGTTCGTTTTCTGCCCAGCTCTCTAGCTCCCCAGCCGAAAACAATTGCATCGAGTGGCAGTCGGGAGCGAGTTACTCCTCCGCCGGAGGAGGCTCCTCCAATCAGTTGACTGCCCACTTTAATTTAATTATTTAAAGCGAAAACAATTGCAGGCGCAGCCAGGGAAATTAAAGACCGACTGCTGCCCTTGGCCCTCGAATTCTGGCTGGCAGCCAGACTCAGAACGTGGACATCCGAACTCCAGCCGTGCTGTGCGTAAGTGTCGTAATGGCATTTAAAGCAATTACGGGTCACATTTGGGCTCGGCCTCAGGGAGAGACGACGGGAAATGAAGGTCCTGCGACATCCGATGCGATAAAAATGAACGCCAAGTGATAAATTAATTATGTATAGAAGAGGAAGTCGAGGAAGAGAAGATTGGTTTGGATTGCACACGAGTGAATGCTATCTTGAGTGGGGATACATGTTTCCTTTAGGCTGCTCTAAAAAAGTAAACGATGTTATAAAAATGAAGGCGATTTGTTATAAAACGATAAGGTAATAAAGCAACCCATAAAAGAATAAAAAAAACATTTTTGTCAGTGTTCTTAGTCTGTATTAAAAATTATTTATACGGTGAAGGAATACAAAAAGATACAAAAAGCTTTAGAAAGTATAAATCCTTGGATCCCGGCACATTCAGTTTAAAAAATCAGGTTAATTTAACCACAAAAACAAGAGAGAACGCTATAGTCGAGTGCCTCGACTATTAGATACCCGTTACTCAGCTAAACAACTTAATATAAATATGCCTTCTTGTATGTTTTTCGCCGCTCAAATAAGCTCCCGATTTTTATGTTAAAATCGTTACCCAGGGAACACCTCCAATTTGGCTAACTTGATTTGATTTGCATAGTTCTTGGGATATAGTTCGGTATTGACAAATGAAAGCCATCGCAATTTCCTCTAATAGAAATCCTTATCGAGAATAAACGTTGACTTTGTTGAGCACCTTGGCCAGCTGTTCCAAAGTCATCCGTTAGATGGCGCTATTGTGCCATGAAAGGCGGAAATGTAGGCGCTAGCTAGGCTTAAGCGTTTAATGGGTTTTTGGGCGTTAGAGTGGGCGTGGCAAACTTTTATTTGGCCAATCGATAGGTATTGACGAAACAAATACATATCAAAAAAATTTTCATAATAGCATCAAAACTGTGGCCACAGCTTGTGACTTGTAGGCGTCAGAGGGGGCGTGGCACCATTTTGAAACAAACTTGCGCTGCGTAGGAACTCCTAAAATCTACATGCAAAATGTCAATCTTCTAGCTTTTATAGTTTCCGAGATCTCAGCGTTCATACGGACAGACAGACAGACGGACAGACAGACGGACAGACGGACAGACGGACAGACGGACATGGCTAGATCGACTCGGCTAGTGATCCTGAACAAGAATATATATACTTTATAGGGTCGGAAACGCTTCCTTCTACCTGTTACATACTTTTGCACGAATACAATATACCCTTTTACTCTACGAGTAACGGGTATAATTATGACAGACCTGTCTTGAAAAGGAACAAAATGGCATTGCTGAGTTGATAACTTTGGGGGAGAGTCATCAATCTAAGCTTGAGCTCCACATATTACCAACAAAGATTCCTTTTAGGCTGCATAATGTAAATTCCTTTGGTAACTTTCGTGGTTTATTTATCAAAGGAAAATACAGAAAAATGCCATACATTTTTTATAAATGCTCTACCGGAAAAGCCATGCGCTTATCACAGACGATTTTCAGCATTCAGCTCCGGGATGATTTATGAGGAAAGATTTTGTCAGGTCGAGGAAAGCTTAAAGCCGCCGGGAGCGGGAAATGTGCTGCACAAAAACTGCAAAATAAACAAATACATTTGGAAAACACATACCCATACGCAATGAGCAACGAGATGCTGATGTGGTAGTCACATGTGCTTTATGGCCAAAAGTTTTTGCTTTCGGATTTTCTCGGTTGGGGTTGCTATTTTAGGTTGTATTTTAGCAAATTTTCGGCAAGCGAACAACAGAGCCACCGCCACATTTTGGGGCGCCACAAGCGCATAAATTGTAGAGCCAGCAACAACAGCTAGACAAATTTATGCAATGCCCCCGGGTGGTTAAGGGATGAGGGGCAGGGGCGGCATTGCTACCCCAAGCAATCAACGGGCAAATGTTGCACGTAATGCGACAGTAAAAATGTTGCCAGCCATATGAAAAAAAAAACAGCGGAACAAAACAATGCTACTGCAAAATGTTGACAGAAATGGCAAATAAAATTGGTTTCGCTCGTTGCTCTTCCGACTGGAAATCTCATTAAACGGACTGCTACGTCCCATATGCGTATCCCAGTCACTTCTGCGTTTTTTGGCGAAGACACTGGCGACTCGTCTTTCCCAGCTGCACTATTAAAACTGATTTATGCCCTCCGCAACCTCTTAACCCCTCCTGGAGCCCACTATCAATGGAAAGCAGGCCGGCACACCCACGCGGACGCATTGCCAATAAAAATGGGCAAGTCACGTGATTCTGATTTGCCAAGCCCACGGCCATAAAAGGTCAATGTGGTTGGCAGAAGAGGGTGAGGTGAGTGGATTGGGAGAAAGTGAGTAAGCCGGGCCAGGACTAATGATCTGAATTATGTGCGAGGGTGAACTCTTTTCACTGGGTCTCCCGATGACAGATAACGCACGATTCATTGGGCTTAAAGAGGATTAAAGATTAAAGTGATGTCAAATTCTGTAGCATGTCCTTTTCAGGAATATCAATAATAGTTTCACGTAATTATCCGTGCTATAAAAGCGGGCACATAATCTCCAGCTTATGAGTAATCTTTGGCAGCTTTAATCTGAGTTGATAAGTAGGAACAGGATTTGTACAAATACCTGTCTGTATATAACAATGTGCTTAGCATATGCAAAATAAACATTAAATCTTAAAAATTAGCTGAAAATATAAGAAATAATCAAAGTTTAAATGGCATTTAAAGAAAAACAATGTGGACATAATTAAAGAAGATTGTTTTGTTTGCATATGATAAAAACTTTTAAATGATGGATGCGAAATATTTGTTGCAGTAGCACTACACATTTTAGTGTCTATAAGTTTCTACAGTTTTATCTATACAATTTTTTAAAAAGCAACTAAAACAACACTTTAGTCAACAGACGATGATTCATTTTTAGACACAAATGAGCTACTTTTTTTCCTCCCCCACAAACCTATCGATGACGGCTTCTCGCAATTTTAATTAAGTTCGCTTTTCTTTAGGCCATCGGATGGCTTTTATTTAAATTAATTGACCTCAAGCACATGTCGTGATAGCAATTAGCGTATTTTTTGTCTTCAGCCCGTTTTGCGCTCCAATTAATAAGACATCGAGTCGGGCTTTCGGTTTGATTAAGTAAGACTTGACTTCCGCCAGGGCTTAATTATGAAATGGCTGGCGATGGGGCTGACTTTATGACTTTACGGCCATGTAAAGTAATTAAACGAATACGTAAAATGTGCTGCTAAACATTTGAGGTCCGCCCCCGCAGACGTACTGCTGCTGTTCGCCCCCTAGGCGTTCGATTTCAATCATGAGCCGTGTCTATCAATCGATTTTACAGCCCCGGGCGAACATAAAATGCATCAGACGAGACTGGAAATTGAATGAAAAATGCATCTCACCAAATGCCGCTGTTCGCTGTTGGTTTTCCCAGTTGCAGTTGTTGTTGCGGCCAATAAATTTAAGTGACATGCGTTTTTCAGCGAGTACCCGCGGGATAAGTTTACTTAAAATTCCATCGACTACGGGCAGTGAGGAGAACGCCGAGCAGAAGAGCTCGTGATCAGCGCGACTGATATCATTAAGAGCTGCATCCTCATCGAGCGCCTTTTCCCCGGTTTTCCTCCAACCCTGCGGAAGTGCTCGGCTGCGGGATGAAAACAAAAATAAATGCACCCAGCAGCAGCAGCGGCAGCAATTTTATTGGGTTTTGTGTCTAAAATTAAATTGAATGCCCAAAAATGTTCGGGGCTCGACAGTTTTTCACGTCCCCTTCGCCTCGCCAGATGTGTGCGAAGAGGATTTACTCGGAGAGTGGCAACCACTTTGGCGGGGATTTCCCTTCCTTCCACTCTCCCACGCGGCGACATTTTCCGGCTTTCGGCTCCCTTTATTTTTAACAGCTCATTTGCCTTGGCACCTCTTATTTTTGGAGATTTCGGATATTCGGAGCCTGCCTTCTGTGGTTTATTCAAATATTGTGCTGTGTGCGAGCATAAAAAGTGGCGCAGCTGACGCGCGGGGATTATGGCCAATGTTTGACTTGAACTTGAAAACAGATAGGGAGGAAGTGAAAGGCAGCCATTGAGCGATGCGCCACATCCGGTTTGGGCTTAGGTCCTGGACCTATCCCATTCCCAAATTCCCATGAACCATCGCCAAGACGCTAAGTAAGTCGTTTTCTTTTTGTGTCTCCGCTTTTTTGTCTCGCCTCCTTTGTCTCAGATCTAGGAAAACAAATTGCCCACCCCATGCCTCCCACTCGAGTGGGCCTCAATTGCCCCTGCCAGGGCAAATGGAAATGGTTAGACAGCCAAAGCTGCGGCCATATACCCATATAGCCCTGGGCCAGAGCAATTGAGTTAGCATTGAATACAATTGAAAGACACTCGGTCCGGAGAGGCTGAGACCCAAAACGGGTTTCGCCATTTCGTGGAAGAGTCTTGAGTCGAGTCGAGTTCAGTCGAGGGCTCCTAAGTGCCCCCCGTTGAGGCATATGTATGTGGCTGGGTAGCGGAGGTATCGATCAGTGCGGAATGCTCGGACGAATGGATGGATTCTTATTTGCTATTCATTGGAAACCGTCGAAGGGGCAAAGAGAGATTTACATATTGGTAAATACACTGCGTTCCACTGGCAGCCTTGAACCACGGCTTTGGGCTGCCTTAAGAGCTTGAGAACTGAGCTGGACCAACAGTAGTTACAGCCATGATTGCATATACATATGTATGACAGTAGAGATAATGCCAAAGGCTTTTGGGCTAGCTTTGAACTATGAATAAGCGAAAAAGCTATAAACTCAGATGAATTCCAATGGATGAATTCCAATGGGTGTTTCTTTAGGCATATTTTCTTATGACATACTAAACTTTTAACACCTCTCAGTAATTAGTGGCAACATATGTTTTGTCTATCTTAATATGCACCCACGTAATGTAATTACTTTCAGACAAAGTGTCTGGCAGTTTATGCTATTAACACTTTCCCAGGCGTTTATGCACTTGGTTGGTTTAATGGCTTCCATGTAAAGTTTATTAAGCAGCCCATCTTCATCACCATAACGCTGCCTCAGCAATTCTGGTCTTTGTTTATCTACGGGGAACCTCGGCTTCCTGGTAACTAATCCAATCCCCCAGACAAGTCAGCCTGCTAATTGGCCTGAATGAGACAGCCTAATCAAAGTCAAGATATAAGGTTACCAGCTCCGGCAATTGAAACATAACTCGCACTCGCATTTGCATCTGAATTTATGCGAGCTACAGCACTATAAATACTAATTAAATGCTTAACCGGGCCGGAGTGACATGAGCCTGCGACTGTCCTGGCATTTCTATTATGCACCAGCACTTGGCCAGAAGTGGCCTAGTGTCACCCTGCCCCAACTCCCGATCCGCAATGTTTGGAGTGTCTGGCACCCGGAGTTCAAGCGGGCGGCGTAATGCATTTTGCATTAACATTTTTCACTCCAGCCCAGCCAGGAACAATGGTAAGAGCCTACAGGGATACTTTAGCCATGGCCAACAGCGTGTGCGAGTGCCAGGCAGTCTGACTTTTCAAGGGGACTCCCCTCCGAGGGTATTAAATTCAGGCAAGGCTTCTTCACAGTTTCACTGCCTCACGACGGTTTATTTTTATACGAAAAAGTTCTGCATTTCTTCTTCTCTGACACGTGCTAAAAGTTAAAAGACGAAACTTTGCAGCGACAACGCCCCTCAGTAGACAACAGGAAATGCTGCAAACATTTTGGCAACACTTTGCCCGCTGAACTGCCTGCCAAAGGTGCGGACAAGGGGACTGCAGGGAAGCCGGGCTGAGAGCTAAAACAAACAACAAGCCGGAGGAAACAGAGGAAACATTCCCCTAAAAAGCAAACGGCAGAAAAAGTGCCGGGCGAGTATTTCCCAGGCAGGTAGCAAACAGGAACCGAGGAGCGAGAAGCGAGAAGAGTCCTTCGGCAAACACAGCTACCCTCAAGTCCTGGGAACGTGCATTCCTGTGAATGAAACCCAAGGCATTCCCATTCCTCGCTCATCATTCATTTCTCATATGGCTGATTTGTATGGTTTCCTGCGACCCCTTCAAGACGTTCCTCGGTCGACCCCCGAACCGGGAAGAAGCCCTGCCGACGATTGAATTACACTCCTTTCGCATCCTTGCGGCCTCACGGTCTTCTTGCGTCAATGTCAACCCTTGAGGGCCTCGGGTAAATATTTGCATTCGCAGGGGGAGTGGGGCGGTAGGTGATAATCACGGCTACTGCACTGCCACTGAGGCTGCTAATTGCTGGGGCAAACATCGAGATTGCTGGTGCAACATTCCCGTATCTCTCGCAGGGGCACACACAAATTGCCAGACTGTCAACTGCCTTGTTGCACGAACGTTTTTAGAAAGTTTCCATGCTCTGGATGAACTTCTGAACTCTGCGGCCGGAGGAGATATGATTCGGATCCCCGGGGCAGATCCGATGACTACGGCCTCTCAGGTGACAAAGCGCCAAAACGCAGCCACGCTAAGTTTGTCCAATGAAGTTAGTCGAGCGCCTAACAGAGAAACCACATCGGATCTAGTTACCCCCCCTCCCAGCGGCAATGTGCCAGTTATTTTTCACCAGCTCCTCTTGGCTGGCAGCTGCTGCGGTTAATTAAACTCAGACTATCGGACGAAACCAACATCGCGACATCGACAACAATTTGTTTATTAGAAAGTCTGCCAGAGATGGGCCTTGGGGGAGGATGAGAGATACCAGAACAAGGACAAAGTGAAAGCCAGACAGCAGAGATCGCAGATCAATATGAAAAATTGCTCTCACGCTAATGATCAAAGTTTTTTACTGAGAAGAAAGTATCAATTAACACAATAAAAGAAAATAACTATGTTTTAGAAAGCCCTTCCTGAAGAGTAAAGTAATAAATGGATACATTTTCCTAACAGTATTTATGAAAAAATAAATTAATAGTATACTCGTATGTTTATTCTTAGTCTCAAATTCTTAGAATGACTATACCTTATCATTAAAACTCTAGCTAAATTCTCGTTTAACCACAAGAATTTTTGATGGCCTGCATTCTTGTCCCACCTACGACACCCATTTCAATTTCAAGAATTTGCGAAAGTTGTTTTTCTGCATTGTCGCCGAGCGAAGAGCTGTCCATGGAGAATAATGTCGAGATTGTGGCCGAGGACTCCTGCGCAGATGGTCGGGTGGCGATTAGCTGAATGTGGCTGGCAAGGTGTTGGCCGGTTGGGACTCTAGGCTTTGAGCCTGGCCAAGTGAAAGGCAAAACGCTGCTCACGGTTTTAGCCTCCAAGACCGGCAATGTTATTTGTTTCAGAGCGGCTGGTTGGGGGTTCAAATTGTGTCAACTTTCCCAAAAATTTTCCGGGAATGGGATTGCGACTCTGATTTGCATAGGAAAACTATGAGTCGAGTCAGGTCAGACCAGGCCATGGCGCAAATGTTTATCGCTAGCCATTAAATGCAGACGACAATTTCGAGATAATCGGCAGACAGGGAAATAGCAACAGAGAGATACAGCCACAGTAAATGGATAAAAGAGGAGGCAGCCAGCAGGAAGCCACGAAGTGCTGACGATGTCTTCGTTCCCCGGGCTCATATCAAGTGCTAAAGATCTGCAATTTAAGGTGTCTGTTTAGGTGCGTTGACAGCCGAGATGGGCACGAGATGACTGCCGCGAGGGATACACTGCGAAAAAGTACCAGAAATGCTATCACAAAAGGCTCAGCAAAAGGATTTATTCTGGGGCGTGTCAAAATAATATTTCGCAAATGCTCGTATATTACAAATTAATCCCATATGTCAAGAGAAAAGGATTTCTTCAAGATAATGACAGATTATTGTGTCCCGCGTAGATTGATTGGCTTAGAATTTCTTGTACATTATCATAATATTTGACAGGCAGAAAAAATTAAAACAAATTCTTGTAGCTACATTTTTTTTCAATTCAATTTTTGTTTTACTATTTTCAACTAAAGTACACACCCAAATACTCAAATATTATTTTGAAAGATCATAAGATATTCCCTGTGTAAAGATACTAGTGTTGATACCCGTTTAGCGCTAATCTCTTGCAGGCAGTCCCTGCCTCTTGCTCCTTCAAACCCACCTCATCCAACTCCTTTTACACGTCTGACTGCCGCACGAGTGTTGGGTCCTTGAGACACCACAAACTTGTGGCAAGCTCTGGTGGAGAGATGAGAGATGGGGATGGGGGTGGGAACGGGAACGGGAACGGGAATGGTGTCCAAGACAAACCATTGTCTTTGACGCAGCGCTATCTCAAACATAATTATTGCCTCATTATGCGACGATGGTGTCGTTAATGTCTTCGGCAAACAACGCATCCAATGGAAAGGCAAACAGCGCAGCGTTAATAATGAAATTGTAAATAAATTGTAAACATTTCGACTGCGCCAAGCGCAAATATTTGTCCTCAACTTGCTGGCAAGTATCTGTATCTGTTGTATATATAATCTTTGGCTTCGGCACATACGTTTTCAATTTTATTTTTCTTTTTTTTGAGGTTTCGATGGGCCGCTCTCGGCTGTCAACACTTTGACAATTTTCCTGTCACAGTGTTCGGACAGGAAACAAACAAACAATAAACGACAGTCAAAACTGATAAAGCGAGTTCTACTGAAGCGCTTTTCACATAAAAATATTGAAAAATTCGAAATTAACCCGAAAATGCCATAATGGCTTTTAAAATATCGTTCGCTGGGGAGCGATAAGAACGGTTTGATGGCTGCATTAGGCACGGTTTACTGTTGTTTATGGAAATGTATGGTCATAAAAACGTGGCTCAGAAAACTCGATCCACGGCTGAAACCAGTTAGTGGAGCCGTAGATAATTTGTTCGCGTTTTATTATCACCTGTAACGGTGACAAAATCAAATGCCGATCAAAGTGCCGATAAGGCCAGACCACACACATCATCGGACTTATCGTAAAGGTCACATGTGAGTGCGAGTTTGTCAACATAATCTCGAAAATAGATTGCAGATTGCCAAAGCAAATGGAATCAATGGCACAAAGCTCTCTAAAGGCCGCCTGTCAACAAATTCCCCGTAGAGAACTTTCCAATGAAGAAATTAATTTTGATTTATTAGCCCAAACATGTCTACCAGCATGAGCTCATATATGGGAGGTAAATGAACATTTTCCTCAATTTTCTCCGCCATAAAAAGAGGAGAGAAACAGTTGCAATGCCCTCATCCCCTTTTCCAGTTGTTCAATTCAATTAATTATTTGTTGCAATGCGTTTTCATCGGATATTATGACATTTTCATGTCCCCCGGGGGCGGAGAATGGCTGGGTTGGGGCCTTACTTATTGAAACATAAATTAGGCAACACATGTCCATAAAGCATTCGGAGTCACTTGTCATATCAGCGAACTGCTTTCAAATTTACGACTTCTCCGCCACTTTGACACCAACAGGATACCATGCAATATGGGCGGCGAGGGAGTGTGGAGTGGCTGGACTATTGCTGATAAGGACACTTGAAACCGGCCCTTAATGTTGCCTTTAATGGCTTTACCGCTCGGCCGCCACTAATGCTAAATCAATTTTCAAGCGCATAAATCAGCTGAGATTGGGAGAAAATCAATAAAGAAAAGGAAACGAACCCGGGGAAGAATGAAATGCAGCAGATAAAATAAAGAATCTATTAGTAATAAAATAAACAGCGAGTGGACCATAAATTTTGGTTGAGTCAGAAGAGAAAACACAAAGGGAAGATGGAAATTAATACGTCGAGATAATTAATGAAAATTAAGAGATTCTCCACTAATCTGGCGGTATAAAAAACCATTAAATATCCGGGATATTACAAGGGATTAGTCTGAGGTTAAGGCAAACATTAAGTAGGTCAATTGATGCCAATTATATATAGTTAAGTGAGATTGGAATGCTCCAAATCTGGGCATTTCTATAGCAATTCCCTGGGCGCGCAATCATCAGTTTTCTTAAGTCCACAAAATCTCGAATTTCTCGTCTGGTTCCCCGTAGTTCACACGTTGCTGTTGAAATTCAACAAATCCATCATTTGCCATTGTGTCTGGCATCAAAGAAAACATTTTCCCAGGGCGTTAGATAACTAAAGAAACAAATTTACTCCATGTTTCTGCTCTCTCCCGACTTTTTTCCATGTTTCCCAACAATTTTTGCCGCCACATAAAAAGCAATTCATGCATCTTGAATACGGCTCACCCTTTGGCTCCCCTCCATTTCGGTTCTCGTAAATCAATGCCAACGAATCTTGGACGTCTTCTGCTTCCCTTGGCGATCTCCAAATTGCCAATGGGCTCTGAACGAAGTATCATAATAATTAAGAACAAATTCATTTACACTTTCAAATGTCGCGAAGGGAGGACCCAAGTTTTTGTTTTTTTGGGTGGAGCTTGTGTGTCGTTGCTCTTGACATGTTTTGAGCGCACGGAATTTATTTATTGTGGATCTGAAATGCATTTAGCATCACACATAAAAAAGCGACAAACAAGCAGGCGGAACAGGGGCGATCGCAGCAGCCCACAGATCGAATGGGAGTGTGCGAAGATCACACTGAGCCAAAACAAGACATTTAAATGTGATAATAAATTCAGAAGTTAAGCATTTTTAAATACTGAGATTATACCAATCACAAAATCACAATATTGAATAAGAACTCACATTTGTACTACACTTCATTTAATTCTCTTTATTTTCATTTAGTTTTTCCAACGAAGTAATAATGTAATAATAAGAATACTTCCCAAGATTCAGTAATTCTCAGTTATTAAGGCTGAAATCTGAGTTATGATAGACAGCTTTTCTTTGCCAGATCAAAAAACAATCGGCTTTGGCAAATAATAAAAGATACTGTAGCTTTTATCCTCGTTTTACTTAACACAAACAATTTGTAATCTTGTGATCTATTATTAAACATTAATTCGTCACTGGTGTAAATGTGAGAAATGTGAGATTTTTTTCTTAGTGCAGGGGTCCACGCAGATTGCCGCTGAAGCGCAACAACAGCTGTCGCGGCTGTGGGGATTTCACTGGAGCACTTCTGATGCGGTAAGTTTATTGAACTCCGTCCCATTCGCCCCTGTCCTCCCCTGGCCGCCCCTTTCACCCACGGCAATTGCAAAACAATGCAAACTCCCCTTTTCATGTCGCGGAAATGGGTCAGCGGGCTCATTAAAATTGAAGCCGTGAACTTTCGCTGATCTCTGGCGTTCATTTATTGCCACAATTTGTTGTGTTTGGACTGCTTAAGCAGCAATTCATTCGAGCTGACGGACCAACGAACGTTTTATGCCTTCATTAATGCAGCGCACGCATTCGCTGGCCCCGCCCCCTTTTTAGCCCATAAACAGGGGCTAAACTGTTCATTAGAATGGCATTGTACACACACTTCGATTTCGAATCAAATCGAAACGCCAGGTTGCATTTCCGGTTGTGACAGTTCTGCTTTTTTCAGCTAGCGCCATCACCGGATGCGCCAAGTGGCAGGGGCCCATAAAAACGGCGAGGGAAATGCTAAACAATATTCAATGCTAACAAAAAATTAGGGCAAACATTGAGGGTTGAACGGCGACTGGATTGAATCCCGAGTTGATTATTGTGTTCTGTTGCATTGTTAAACAATTATGCGGCATTTCCTTCCGATGCGAATCCATTCGATGACACTTTGAGTGCCGGCTGCTGCACAAACCTCCCTCCCGAGCACTAATCACCCAGAGCAGCATAACCACACAGCTGTTCCTGACTGCTGTTTGACCCACTGCGAATTTAATGGGCGGAGAAACTCCGCTTCCTCATCCGGATCCGTAGCTCTCTTTACGGCCCATTGAAGTGCGGTCCGAAACAAAAGCATCAAATTGATGGATGGTCTGCATTTGGCTGTCTAAACAAAGAGCAACAGCTTTCGATTGTGTGTACTGTTCGTTGGGTTAACTGTTACTGCATTTCAATGATTGTTGAGTGACTTCGTTTAGCTACGAGTATCCCCTTTCAAGGAATCGCCAGCTAATGTATACAACTCCAGATATATGTATTGTACGTTGGATAAACAATCTGCCAGCTCAAGACCGGCTTTCCCTGCTCGTCTTTCTTCGCCATATCCGTCGTGGGTTATAACATAATTTACGTCTCTTCCGCTTGGCAGCTTTGTAATCATTCTCCACTTCCATGGCCGCACAAAAATGCGGCTCCCCAACTCTATCTGGCCCGGTCCATCGAACTGCGTCATGTATCTTCTCGATTTGCCCTAATGTCAGGCCATTGTAATTGCATTTCGTGCTGAACTTCTGGTCCTACACCGCAGACAAGTCAAGGCGGGCATCCCGAAAACGAAAACTCCGGCATCCCAAACACGATTTCAGCATCGGAGCTTTTTTTCTGCGGTTGTGGGCTTGGAGCTGTGTGTGTGTATCTGGGTATCTCTGAGATACAATGGCCGCACAATGTAGCCAATATCTAAACGTCGGCATCTTTGGTGGCCGACGCCATCATCGTTGGGAGTCAGATTCAGAGCCAGAGTACTTGGTTTCTCTCTCTTTCTAGATTTCAATCTGCCAGCTTTGCTTTTAATCGGTTTGGGATTGGTTTTCCTGAACTTTATGAAACCTTGAATTGAGTGAACTGGAATGTGGCTGAAACCGCAACATATGCCCATTTGCCAGCCTATCCAACTGGGAGATCTCGGCTCACATCTGTCGGCCTAGCCCACGTGTCGAACTCAAGTATCTGTATCTGTGGCTCTAGAGCAACTCCGAATGTATCTCTATCTGGTTTTCGGCTTAAGAGCATTAAAGCAGCTATGAATTAGACAGGGGCTGCAACCCCTAATGGCAGCACCTCCAGCTGCTCCGGCCGGAGTTTCATCTCAAGTGCCGTTGCTGGATTTGCGGGCATAGACAATCTAATTACAGTTTTCAGTGTGCATTTAGCGTAAATGATAGCCCTAAGGCGGACTCACCCGCTCACACATGTGCGTAATTAATCCGTAGGGCATGGTGTTATGCCTGAGCAACTTCCACCGGCTCCCCAAAAAACATGGCCACCTGCCTTTCGCATGAGGGAGGCATAAATGTCTGTTGCTCGTTTTCCCGGCTCTGAGCTTTTCTTTTTTTAAGCTTGCAATGCGTGGCCTCCCACTCTTTTGAGCGTACAACTCCGAATTCCGGCTCCAAATGGGGCAGCCATGAGTTGGCATCTGGTCTCAAAATGGAGGCGACTCCGATGGCAGGTCCCACGCACTCGGCTTCCCGCTCGGGCTGATCAAATGCAGCTTAAGCGGACTGACTGGGCTGACTGGGTTGACTGACTGGTTGACGGCATGACGCGGCTTAATTGGCCATTACGGGGCGGCTGCATAAGAGGCTCTCGGCTTGCGCAAGCCCCATTCCCCCAGAGAGATTCTGCCTGGCGGTTCAGGTTTTCCTCGCTTATGGAAAATGATGTTTACCGTTGCAGGCGTCTTGTCTTTATGCAAATCAAGTGAAAGCAACGGCAGACGCAACAAGTTTTCCCAAAATCCTCCAGGGAACACTTCATTGAATCTAAATTGAATTTGGGTCAATGTACTCTAGAAAATAGAATTTCAATCCACCACAAAAACTCTTACGTTGCCAGGGGGAATTGGATTGAGTTCTCATTTTTATCCGTTTAGACTTCCGAAAAAAAAAGTGAAAATAAACTGGGGAAAAGCTAAGCCAGCTCTTGACCCGAAAGGCAAGGCTCATTGTTGTTCTTGCTGTTGCAAAGGATTTGGATTGTTTGTGCCTCATGTCGTATGCCTTCTTCGCTTGCTACAGTTGTTAACATGAAAAGATAAACATCGGAAATGATGTCAGTCAAACTGCCAGTGCCCAGCCTCCACAGCGAGTGTATGTGTATCTGCCTCAGCCCCTTTTTTTTGTGTTTTTTGTTCATTTCCATCTTCACGCATTCCCCCGAACATGCTCACAAAATCATGTAAAACTTATACAACAAAATGCGCACAAAAAACAGACGAGAAGCTGCTGAAAAAGCTGAGCCCCTTCAGTAGTTTCATCCGTTAGATGCTCGGCAATCAGAGCAACGTGTTTCGTATCTAATGAATTGCGACTCCAGGGGACTCTGTGTTCCATTGTTGGTGTAGCAATGTTGCAAGCACACACCCCCCTCCCAGGCATCGTTTAGCGGGCTAAATGCCGCACTTTTAGTTGGAAACTTAACCACGGTGCCAGACAGACAATGAATAAAAGATAAAGAGCGGAGAATTAGATCACGCGATTGTTACCTGAGTTTCCGAGTAGAGAACGTGAGCAAAGCCAGGTATATCTAGGGGATGTGCTGGGTTAAAAGGTAGAGTAGAGGCAGTTTCCTGCTCGGAAGGTGACTAAACAGAAGGAGGCACTCCTAAGGGATGAGATTATGGCAGCTACAATGTTAACATAAATGATTAATAAAAGAATTTCAGCTATCAATATCCCAAAGTATGTTAGGTGATAAGGACGCCTTCTAAGGAGTTAAATACACATATATGAACAAGTTAAATCACTGATATACTTTTAATATCTCTTCTTTGGTTTAAATGAAGTAAAAACTTATTTATTTTCTAAATATAAAAATATGTATTCAACGATCACAACAGATAAATTGGAAATCTGATACTTAAACATGACCCAGAAATAATCCTCCAAGATCTTATGTAAAATGCCAAGGTTGATAGATGCTTTTGGAATTATTGAAAATTCCCTTAGCTCACACTTGAAATCGATATCTTTGGCAATAAACAACATAAATAGTCCAATGCCTCGTGCCAAGTGTTACAACACTGTAGTTCAGCACCTTGGGCTGTAATCGGTTGGTGTGTAAACATATGGCGTAGATAAGATATATATGGAACGCAGCCAAGAACACCATTTTATTATATCGTAGTCAATCTAACGAAGAATCTAATGCGGCATTGGCAAGGTTGAACAATCGGTAAAGGGTTTGAAGCAGCTGCTCAATGCATTAATTCTGGATTTCCCATGCAATTACGGCTTAGAAACCGAACCCCATATAAAACACACCCAAGTTCTGATTAATTTGCATATGACATGAGCCCGATCTGATCATCGCATCAGCTGTTCCCCAGCCACATGACAGACCCTTCTCCCTTCACTTAACTTCCCTGGTGCGAGTTCCCCGGCAATTCCGGGCCGGGAGAACTTGTTTTATGCCACAAACAAAGCAATTTTCGCACTGACGCTTCCTCCAGCCATCCAGGTGAGTAGACCTCACCCCAAAATGGTGAATTATGAATGCAGTCCTCCGGGGGTTGAAAGGGAACGGGTTGCATGCAACATGGGAACATGGCAACATAGCGCACATTTTGGCAGGACCATTTGCTCACAGTTTGCGGTTTACGATGGCCGGAACCGTGTTTACCTGGGACGCAAGACAAAGCACATAAAACGGAGACAGGGTCAAAAGCGGCGAGTCTTCTTGGCTCATCTGTCGCCTGGCATTGCGTGATGTTTGCCAGATGAATGAGAGTGAAAAATGAAACACGGCTTGCCGTTGCAATCAGTGGTCCGGAAATCAGCACACAGACAAGGCAGCCGGCAAAGGAAGGACACTTCCAGGCGAGACGGGCGGACAGACAGGCAGACATTAGGGCCGCATTATGAAACCAGCGGCAATGGGCGACAAAGTGTTTCCATTTCCCATTTTGCCGGTTGCCTTCCCTTCCCTCTCGCTCGGCCCGTTCTGCAATTTGTTTGCCGTAAACACACATTTACGTAATGCCAAGCGAAGGTCTGGATGGACCTTAAAGCTGCCCGAAAACAAAAAAAAAGCAGGCAGAAAAGCACTTGAAGTTCTTGCGATGAAATTCCGAGAAACAAGTTGGTCTTCGAGGCCAAGAAGGTAGACACACTCAACAAAAATATCAGTTTCAGCTGAATTTTTACTGGCGAATTTGGGGTAGAAAAGAATGATGTTGATTTAAAAATAGTAAATGATAAATGGTACCTAAATAACGTTTTTTTAATATTATATTTTTTACCATCAAAATCTTAAAATCAACTCTGAATAAGTTAAACCAATAAAAGTATCAACACGGATACGTTTTTTTTAGGTTTTTTAAGTTAACAACAACTTTATCATCCATCCAGACATTTTAGAAAAAATGATGGCCAATTTGGTAGTTGTTTGTTTGTTTGTTTTCTGTGTATAACTGCTGCTGCTGTGGAATTCCAATGGTAATGCAAGGTAATGGTCTTCCCAGGGTTTGTGATGGTTCCTGGACCTCCTCCTCCTCCTCCTGCTATTCCAACTCCCCTGCCCTGCCCCCGATTAGTGCCGCTGTTTACCTGTGCCAGCGAGGCTGACTACGTGTACAGGTTTCTGGAACGAATCTATAAACTGAGATCGCACGCTGACTGTCTCACTGCCTGACTGCCTGACTGGCTGACTGGTCCGTGTTTTCCGCTTTCCAACAGCGTACAGATGGAATTCCCAACGCACATTTTGCGCTTTCCCCGCCTTGCTTTTGTTCTAACGCCCACACTCAGAGAGCTCACATCTGCCGGCCGTTCGAATTGGTATTTGCAAACACGTTTTTGGCTCGGGAAAATTAAATTTAAATGCGGAGAAGATTGAGTCGAGAAAGGTGGCCCTGGGCAACACTCGCCCAGACCCCCACAATCCCACACTTCCCCAAAGTCCCCGCTCCACATGCAGATTAGAAAGTCGTGCTCCGAAATGCGGGTGCAGTATTTCCAAAGGTGTTTACGAGCCGCCGCTGAACTTGAAAACCGCCAAAGAACTTGAAACCCGAAACGACAGTTGGAAAAGGCTTTTAACGACGCCCTTCAACTGCGGCCAACGGCTATTAATCAAGGCAGCACGAATCGCATCCGCTGCACCACTGCGACACTATCGAACCACCGAACCACCGAACCACTCAAATTTACAGCCCACGGCGCTGCATACACATAAATAGTGCTTAAGGTAAACAGACAAAGCCCAGACAGACACATTAATTTCAAGTCTTTTGCCCATTCTCCACGTTGTTAAGAATCAAAAATTGAAAAGCGCTTTGCTTCAAATCCGAGGCTAGCGATCGTCTTCGTATCACCGGAGTTCGAACGTATCGATGGCGATGGCGATGGCTTTGGGGAATGGGTTTGGGGAATGGGAATGGGTTTGGGGAAGTGGGCCCGCTGAAGTGGGGGCAATCAACAATGGAGAGTTGGGGCTCAGTCGTCGAACGCATAGCTAAAAGTTCAATGACTGAAAAGGTGCGTTGTTGTTCTGAATGCGGTTGTCGTTGATGTTGCTGTCGTTGCTCTTGAAGTTGCTGTTGCTGCGGTTGCATAGGAATCCATCAGCAGGCAACTTTGACTCGGACCCCATTTATATTGGCCATTTGCTTTTGCTGTTGCTGTTGCCTTTGGTTTTGCTTTTGGTTCTTTGCGCCTCGCTAGGCGAACGTGCAAAAATGCGGCATAAGCGGCATAAGCGGCCTAAGCGATCGGCAATCAATCTGCAGATTCCAGACGCAACTGCAACTCGTTGCTCCGCCGATATTCCTGTTGCCACTCGAGGAGGCACGCAACAAGCAATTTCTTGCAAGCCTCTTCTCTTGCCGTTGAACTTGTGGCCTTAAGTGGCTGCTACACTTGTGGCCAAGTTGGCTAAACAAGAGTGTTAGCTAGGCGCAAATACAACATTCGCAGCATAATGTTAGGAATGGAAAGAGATTTGGTTATGCATTTAGAGGATGCGATTTAGCTGATACCTACTATAGCATAGAAGCTTCAAGTCAGTGGCGAGCTCTTAGATCCAGTTTTTCAATTGATCACTTGTGTTAATGCTCCATGATAAATAAAAGGTTCTCCTATAACAATGCGAAAAACCATATTCTAATAACAATAGTACAAATAATTGAGTTAAATTATTCATTAAGATTGTGCAACTATACCCATCAAAGCTATTCTAATTTTTCATTTAGTATAAATAGAAGTTTTAATTATTATTCTTTAAATGTTCCTGGAACAAAAGTAAAAAAAAAAACAAAACTACAGTCAAGACCTCTCAAATTCAGGGCCTGACTGGAATCGGGACTCAGAGTGTTATCGGGCCTGGAAAGGAGACTCCTTCCTCCTCGGCGCTGTTTACATGCCCACGATGACAGACGCGTCTATTTATCTGTATCTGGCTGGCTGGCTGGCTGGCTGGGCCGGACTGGTTGTTTGGTTGGTTTACATTTCGGTTTTGCGCTTCGAGTGAGAGAAAAATGTTGGGAAAATAAACAAGAGCAGCCAGCCAGAATTCCAGACGCAACTAAAGCAAAAGCAACCGCACGAGTGGAGTGGATTGGCCCCGAAAAAAGGGGGCCCTGGGCAAACTTTGGCTGCAACAATCAAATGCTCATCAGCGCACTTGAAAAATAATGCGTTGCTGGCTAAGACAAAAGAAGTACACACAGAGACACAAAGATACAGCCAGGCGCTGTGTATGTGTGCGAGTGTATCTGGTACTCAGTATGTATCTTTTTTTTTTCGGCTGTGTAGACGAGGCATTTTCATAGCTGGCTGTATTTTTCGTTGGCTTGTTTGTTTAGTTTTCGAGGCAGCGGCACTCACACAGTCACGCAATGCTGCAGGTGGGAACAGGTTTTTCGGTTTCTGTTTCGGTTTCGGTTTTTCGTGTATCTCTGGGATGCGGGCCGTATCTCTGGCCTCGCGTTATTTATGCCCCACTGTGGCTGTAATTACAAATTTTTTATTTCCTGCAGAAAACACAATCCGACCATGTGTGCTTGTGACTGGGCATCTATGTAGTAGATCTGCCGATCTCCGGCATGCCCACGCACATGTGTCCTCCGCCTGGGATCAAGTTCCCATCGAGTGCGTCCGAAGTGGGCAAGTGCGTAAGTGGACATCGGCACTCGGGGCATTCTTCAAAGGGCCTTCTCTCGCGAAAAGCGCCTGCTGCGCCCAAACATTTCGCCGGTTGTTCATGCCGCTCACGTAGCTTCCTCTGCAACATGTTGCCCGGCAGTATGGCCGATCGATTGTCAGACATTCCTAGTTAGTTGGTAGTTGGCCATGGTTACCCGTAGGCCCGCAGCAGAACAGTAACAGCCGGAGAACGAATGGAAATTACCCTCGACAACTGCTCCGCACGCTTGGCTGCACTCGGCCAGAAAAGAGCCACTTTACGAGTGGTGGTTAGCAGTTGCCACAAATGGCGCGATGTAATGGCATTTCTAATATGGGCACATTAATGGCCCCGGGACACAGGCACAGGTGAGGGGCACTAGGAGTCCGGAGGCAATTGCAAATTTCTAAATTAACAGCCCACAGTTGAGGTAAAAATAATAGCTTTACGAAGGGTTTCTTTTGTTTTATCTGTTTAGAAATTCATGTGGCTCATGTATTGGGGCACTTTGATACATTGTTTTATAAGTGTACTTAAGTGTGTTGTAAATATACAACTTTTATATAATTCTATAAAAATTTCAAGGTTTGGCTTGGGTTACATTAGCTGTGGAATAGCTCTGGCGAAAGTCCTTTGTTTTGGCTGGTTTTCACCTTTAAAGATATCTTTAACTTCTAAAGAACATTTTGTGAAAAAACATACTCATTTCATTTAAGGTTATCATTTCTTTAAGGTTATCTAACATATTTTCATCTTTTTAAATAACGTATTATTTACATTTTCTTTTTGGTCTTATACAGTTCAAATTTGTTGTTCATTAAAACTGAAGTGATTTGAACGAAGTCATTTGGCAAGATAAACCTTAAAAGAATGTAATAACGATTTTCAAATTTTCAGTGCTTTTATTTTGTGCAGCTAAATAGCATCTCATAAACACGAATTAAGGTTCTTAACAACAGATATTCCCATCAAGTGGGCTGCTATTTTTACCCCAGGTGTATGCAGAAGCCCGTGTGTGCTGCTCTTGTTTTTCCTGGGCTTCATACCTGAGCAATTAGTGCGGCGTTTCGATTGCGCATGCAGTAGCCCAACAAGCAGCTGCTGCCGCTCGCCTGTTTTTACGTTTTTGCTCTTGGGCAGCTGACAAGGAGTCAGGAGACGGTGACGGGGACGGGGACGAGGACGGGGACTGGGGAGGGGCATAAACAAAGTGAGCTCTTGCAAAATGACAGCTGACAATGGCCCGCCACGTTTCGCCTCTCGTTCGGAAAAGGCAGCCAGCAGCTAAGTGCACAATAATAATGGCAACAATATCAGCGCGAAAAAGCTGCAGTCAGCGTCGCCAGTCTGCCGTCGAGATTTCATAAAGTTATTGAACGTTTTCAAGCGAAAAACAAAATTCGGATTGCAAGCAAAAAGAAACGATAAAGTGCCGAGCAAAGCAAAGTGCAGAGACGGATAGCCGAGAAAACCAAAATCGGTTTGGGCATATCAAGCAGTTTGACAGGCATTGCAGATAACCTGTTGCTGTTGCAACTGCAGCACTTGCCACATAAATGGCCATTCGTGTTGGCCGGTATTTAACACAAGGTCGCGAAAACAATGAGCCGAACGACTTTAGACCGCTTATCTAAGTGCTCGGAGCTGCGGCTCTTTGGTAATTACAGAAGCCTCCGCTGGACGCGACCAAGGAGCTAATTGTGTGAGCAGGCCACCCAGCCCCACCCACACACCCACCTCGCAATAATGGCGCGAAGGTCGAGGGAGGAGCAAAACAGCAGAGGCGACAAAGTAAACAAGGTGTTAATTTACACTGCTCCAGTACTCCCTCGTTTTCTTTTCTCGGAGATGCTCTAGAAAAGGGTATGTATGACAAGGGAATAGCGAATTGGAGTCATTATGGCTAAACAAAAAGTCTGCTCAATAAACGAATATCTGATTGTAAAAAAAATTAATTAGCAACTATTCTAGTTATTATAAAATCATATTTATAATCGGCTTAATTTGAATTTTATACCATTTAATTAAAAACTCAAGGAATCACATACAGAGATTGCTGGCGGTCAAATGAAAGTCAAGAAATAAGCAAATGATCTAAGCCGGCCTCCAAAAATTTTGGTTTAGCTTATCTTTTCACAATTTTCTCATTAAATTTCATGTGCTGTCGTTTTTATAGAAAACAAATATTTTAGCATTGAAAAAGTCAAATAATTAAAAAAAACACTTCCTCTCTTCAAAGGAAACAATGCGATTGTGGAGATTATTATAAAAAAAATCTTTGGTAATTCCTCAGCCATGAGCTCTCCGAATTCACATTATTTTAAAAACACATATTCATAAAACGCGGTCGTATAAGCCAAAGAAAAAAAATGTAGTAAATCTTTCTGAATGAACACAATTTAACAGCTATCAAAGAATAAAAATGATATTCTAGAATCTTGATACATGTACGCCTTTAATTTACTAGCTTAGCGAACCCCAGTGATGTGCCATTGTTAGGGTACGAAGAGCCCTGCTCTCACATCTCGCACTTTATTATTTTGCTGCTCCTCCCTTTTGCGCCTTGCAAATTGAATTCCCCGCGTGTTGCGAAAGCAGATAAGATTGGAGCACGTTCTCCGCCAAAGAGCCACCCACACAGAAGCGGTTCCGCGCATACAAAGCGGCAGATGACAGGCGATAAGCCGCCCGTGATAACGCACTTGACTTTGCCGGGAATCGTGAGGGGAATTGAGTGGAGCTCCCACTTACTACGAAGGTGATTATGACTACGCCGGCCTGAGATGAATGGGTGTACTTACGAACTGTGACCGTTTTCGGATCGTAGGCACAGACGCGCCGCTCCACGGCCGCAATCTTCCGCTGCACCCGCCCAGCCCGCTCGCCCACCGCCTGCAGATCCCGCTGCAGGTCGTCGAAGATGTCGCTGGCTATCAGGACCAGGCTAGCCAGCTGCCTCAGGGCGTTGCTCAGCGTGATGTTGCTGATCGAGTCGAACTCGTGGCCGGAGATGACCTTCGAGGAGCCGGCGGTGGGCGACTGGGGCGCACTGGCGATCCTGCCCAGCGTCGGCCGCTGCTGGCTGGGATGCCGCGAGTTGGGCAGGGACTGCGACTGGTGTCGCGTGGGCGAGGTGGACAGGAACTCGACGTGCTGCTTAAGCTTCTTCATGGGCGCCGGGGCGGGGGGCACCGGCTGCTCCTCCGGCGCCTGGTGCACCAGCACCTTGGTGAGGGACGTGGGCGAGCCGTGCCCGTTGGGCAGCTCCCCATCCGGCGACTGCTTGTTGATGCAGTTGTTGTTCCGGCACTTGCCCGGGGTGCAGTGGAATCGGCCGGAGGCGTGGCCCAAACTGGCCGCCGTGGCCTGGGCCACATTGACGGGCTGCACCACGCGCTGGACGAAGGGCATCTCTCGGTGTCTCTGGCGGCCACTAGCTGCTCCTCTTCATCCGCCCCGTTTCGCAGGCACCGAGCACACCGATAAAAAGGTAATCCAAATAAGCCGAGCACACACGCACACAGAGCCCCGAAAACTGGTCGGGCAACTTCTGGACTTGAATCCTCCGCAGCCTCCTAGCTATTGTCTGTTTTCTACCAAATTCCTTGGCCTTTTCACACGCACTCACAAACTAGTTTATATTTTCAACTGGTTTACTGGGCCCCTTTTCATTTTTGGCTAGTTCTCAGCCTTGCATAATTAGCACGCCGCACTCGAATTGCCGGTGATGTGATTATGGCGATTTTATGGCCCGGCCACCGTTACGCGTCGTTCGAAAGGTGTGTTAGCCGGCGAAAATGACGACGGTCCGCTCCGCGCTCACGTCTTCGTATTTTGCCGGTTTCAAAATAACTGCCAGTGTGCCCAATTGAAGGCAGCTGCGGTGTGGCCGGCCCAAAAATACCGGCCAGTGTGGCTGTGGCCGAGGGCGGCTAAAATATTGCACCGCAGACGCAAGCCTTGGTTCGGAGCACCGTTGGAACCTATCTGGAACTCAACCCTGTTTGCATTGGCTGCAAAGTGTCGATGTAAAATTTGGATTTTACAAAACTATGTGTAAAATTACCCAAAATAAATATATCTTAAAAAAGTATAATTTGCTTGCTTACAAATATGCCTTGCAAATAAGGGGGTCTTCTAGTCTAGAGGCTCGAATTTCGACCTTTTTTTAACAATTAATAAAAAAAAAGCAATATATATTTTTACGATTCGTTTTTTATCATTTGTTTATTAAACTTAAAGGAGTACATAAAAAAAATTGCAAAAAAAAAAGAGTTTTCATTGAGTTATTCCTTCTTGAAGAAGAGTGGGGAAAAAAAGAGGTCGTGTCCGCGTCGCCATGATTTCTTTGCTTGTCGTGGTCTCAAAAATAAAACAATGATAGATTCTTAATGAGTACAAATGTCGCTATGGCATGAAGCATCAAAAAAATATTTTTTTTCATTAAATGGCGGCAACTCAATGAAAAAAGTCTATTTTTTCACTAATTTTTCCATTTTGTCGAATTTTTAAAAATATTATAAATTACAAATTTTTATTTTTGTTGGTTCCGGCGATAGAAATATATTTAAAGAATATTCATGCCAAATTTCAGGTAAATCGACTAAATAGAACTTGAGATATAGTGGCGACCGCATCAAAAAAAGTAGTTTCGAGAAAAACGAGTTTAAAGTTCCAGTCCTTCGCTTCCTTCCTTTGCCACGTCACTAAAACGGCTATAACTTTGAAAATAATTTGAGTTTTGAAAAATCCTTTAGGGAAATATTTGTGAATATAAAAACTATCGAATTATGAAAAAAAAATTTTTCGATTTCGTACTTGAAATTTGTGGAAATTCAAACTGTCCTTATTAAATTTACTCTTCTATAACAAAACGTTCTTCTTTTTTTTATAAACATTTTTGGCGATAACCATCATTGGCATTGAGTTTTCTTGATTTCTTATGGAGTTGTGGTTGTGGGTGACCTCCGATTGCATCAAGTGAAAATAAAATAAACTGAGGTAATTTAATTAACTACAAGCGTTTGATTGAAGGAATGTATTTAATACCATATAATAAGTAAGTATATATATATTTTGTTAAATGTAGTTAGTTTTTACTTTATATGTTCGACGTATGGATTAGGAAATTAGAAATTGACGGAAAGCTAAAATGTGAGTCTTTGCTTTCACTTTTTAGGCACGAAGAAGCAGGGGCGTTAATTTCACCGCATTCTAAAATCAATAAAACAAAGAACATTTAACCGCCATTCTGGAAAATCTGATAAGCAGTGTACTGCTTGACACGTTCTCCATAAGCAGTGCTGATTTTCACAATTAAACATCGATGATTCCCTGCCAAACATCGATATTACCGATGTTCTGAAAACATCGGTGACATCCAATTTAGCATTGATGTTTCTCCACCTTCATTGACAACCCTAACAGAGTAGGGTCACACCAACGTGGAAAAATAAATAAAGCTATAGTTTTCCCCAAAATTGTTTAAGATTCATAAAATAGTACAATGCCGAAGTACTATTGCGACTACTGCGACACCTACTTGACCCACGACTCGCCCTCGGTGCGGAAAACCCACTGCACCGGTCGAAAGCACCGCGACAATGTGAAGTTCTACTACCAAAAGTGGATGGAGGAGCAGGCCCAGCATTTGATTGATGCCACCACAGCTGCATTTAAAGCCGGAAAGATTACAAACAATCCGTTTGCGGGCGGACCAGGAGCACCGCCTCCGAAGCCGGCGGGCGTGTCCATACCGCCGCCCAATATGGGAGCTCCTCCGCGGCCAGGAATGCCATACATGCCACCGCTGATGAACCCCATGATGGGCATGCGCCCGCCACCAATCATGAATCCCATGGCCATGATGGGACCACCGCCTCCGCTGGGCACCATTCCCGGCGTCCGACCGCTGCTTATGAACGGTCCTAAGTGACCGCACTCAGAACGGACTCGGAACCAGAACTAGGAGCACAGAAGAAGAGCACCTCGAATGGTGTCCTAATTAAGCTGTAGCATTTAAGTAAGCCGAATAGAAAACCAAACTAATTATATAAATTTATATAAAGAAAATGTACTAATTATTTATTTTAATCGGGTGGAAGCTAATAAACATTTTTCAATTTTATTAGTATAAATGTATACAATACATATATCTTAGCGTATTGGATATAGGT
Source organism: Drosophila fuyamai (assembly GCA_018153365.1). Classification (NCBI taxonomy): domain Eukaryota; kingdom Metazoa; phylum Arthropoda; class Insecta; order Diptera; family Drosophilidae; genus Drosophila; species Drosophila fuyamai. The sequence goes on along the minus strand of JAECXW010000116.1, from coordinate 2,836,636 downwards.
ACAGCTGTATCTACCGATATGGGTAATGAGGTAGATCAGGAGCTCAGTCATTTTAAATGATTCCATAAGAAAATGATAGTTTCCGCCAAAAATATTTTATTCAATGAATGCGTATCCTTAAATTACAAATTACTAATTTTACATTCGCAATGCCTATGTATGTATTTCTTTCTTCGTCCAATTTAGAAAATGCTTATTCACTAAAATGCGTTCAAGTCATGCCAATTATTTCAACAAATAGATATCAGACTACCCAAAAATATTTAGTGACATTCATTTAACATAAACACCCACAGTTTTTATTACAATATTTAAGCTTACAAAGTAGTTTCTGTGAAGAGAATATAATGTGGATTATATTTGTTAAAATTTGAATACCCAAAAATATTTAGTGACATTCATTTAACATAAACACCCACAGTTTTTATTACAATTTTTAAGCTTACAAACTAGTTTCTGTGAAGAGAATATAATGTGGATTATAATTGTTAAAATACGAATGCGTTAATCAGGGACTTGATGTGAAAGTGGATAATTCTTTGCCTTCGTCCCGCCGATTGGCTCGTCTGCGCCTCTTAAATTATATTAGTCTGTACTACACACAATTAGGTACTATTATATGGGTTAAGGGTTTCAGCAACAAGATCCTCACTGATTATCTGGCGACGCGCTGGCGTTTGCTGGGCGAAACCAGAACCTGCGGAGGCTGTTGGTTACTGGAGATTGCGTCAAAGATGCTGGACTCCGAGCGTTGGTACTCGCTGCCGATGTTTTCAAGATTCAGATCGGCATCAAGGACGAGGACCTTGAATAAAAAGGGATTACTTTACTTGTCGGAATAGTTGAATCGTGATAGAGATACCTTGCAGGACTGCGGGCGTCTGTGATGTATCAGCCAATCCTCGTGCAACTCGTGCAGCTCCTCGAGGTACTTGAGCGGCACACAGCTCTCCTCGGAACGGGCCCTCTGGCGGATGCGCTCGTGCGCCACCTCCGGCGATGTGCGCAGGTAGATAATGAGGTCTGCCTGCACGTGAATGGACTCCCCGATGAACTTGTACCACTCCTCCAGTGTGTTGAACATGCCCGTCTCTAGGGAACCATTGCGTCGCATGTTCTCCACAAAGCAGTAGCTAAGGTGCAGTGGGTAACCGAAAATAAGTGATTCTGGTCAAACCGGATCGGGGATAATGCACTCACCGAGCGCTAAAAATGGAGCGCTCCATTATTTTTAGCTTCTTGTCGGTGGGCGCGGTGTGCGCCTGCAGCATGGTCAGCGTGACATAACTCTGAAAGGGCATGGCCCACTTCTTCGGGTCCTTGTACATCAGCTCCAGCAGATTGACTCCGTTCACATTGCGCCACTTCTCGACGGGTTCGGTCAGCAGGCAGATGTCCTCCTTGTACTTCTCGAAGTGATTTAGGTAAGTTGTCTTCCCACTGCCGATGTTCCCCTCGATGAGGACGGTGAAGGGCTGGGTGCCCTCTGCGTACTTGCGTCCCTGTCGGGCACTGGATGCTGCCGCCGCCATCAGTCCAGACAAGCTGCGATCTTCACGTGAAAGCGGGAGAGTACGGTTTTTATTATCTGCTACAGCCAACAAATTGAGTTAAAGGGGTTCCAATCCGGGTTCAACGGTGTACTGTACACGGCGGATGACACATTTGGACTAAAAACAACCCGCCAGAAAAGATCGTTTGCCGCCGAAAACTTAAAAGAGCGGGAATACCGCCATTTGTTTTTTAATCGGGTTTTTCGATGGTCATGATATTGTCAAACGTGTGATCGTTGTGTAAGTGTGTTTGTATGGCCGGCAACGTAGATAATTTACAAACTTGAAATGTTTAATCTAAGCAGCTGTCTTACCAATATATTTTATAATGTCCTTTCTCCACATATCAGCGCCACAGGAAAGTGGCACTCATACAAAATTTTTAAATTTTAATTGCGACAGCTGGCAGTAATAATTATTTAATGCTTTTAAAACGCATTATTTTCTGTACATAATTTCACAAGTCGCGTTATTTTGCGCTTACAATCAGCTGTTGGCGATAACGATAACGGTCAGCTGTTTTGGATAGAGTTATCGGTATTATTGCCATTTCTAGGAAGACGCATTTTTATCAATATTATTGTACATTTTGAAAAAACTTGAATAAAAACTTGTTTAAAGAAAAGTTTAAAGCCAGGCATTTAATTAGCCATGTCCATAGAAATCGAATCAGCCGAGTAAGTTGTGCTAATCAACAAATAACAATCTGTTTTCGCTAACAATGAATATCTCTACCCTATCCAAGTGTGATCCGGCTAATCCAGCAGTATCTCAAGGAGTCTAACCTGATGAAGACCCTGCAGACATTACAGGTAACTACTAATAGTCTCCAGTGGCTTAGTAATTGGCTAATGGTATATTTTCAGGAAGAAACAGGTGTTTCCCTGAACACAGTGGACAGCGTGGATGGTTTTGTCCAGGACATTTCCAATGGTCATTGGGACACCGTGTTAAAAGTTACTCAGTCCCTTAAGCTACCGGATAAAAAATTGCTCAATCTCTACGAGCAGATCGTACTGGAGCTAATTGAATTACGGGAATTGGGAGCAGCGAGATCTCTGCTCCGCCAAACGGATCCAATGAGCATGCTGAAGCAGCAAGAACCAGAGCGATACATTCATTTGGGTAAAATCAGGAGCTCTCAAAATCAAATTAATTGTTTTCTTTATTTACTTATTATTATTGCTTTTCTAGAAAACATGCTGCAGCGCGCCTATTTTGACCCCAGAGAAGCCTACGCGGAGGGCAGCAGCAAGGAGAAGCGGCGCACGGCGATTTCCCAGGAGCTGAGTGGCGAGGTGCATGTGGTGCCCTCTTCCAGGCTCCTGGCGCTCTTGGGACAGGCTCTAAAATGGCAACAGCATCAGGGACTCCTCCCGCCCGGCACCACCATCGATTTGTTCCGCGGCAAGGCGGCCATGAAGGATCAGGAAGAGGAAATGTATCCCACCCAGTTGTTCCGGCAAATCAAATTCGGTCAGAAGTCGCACGTTGAGTGTGCTCAGTTCTCGCCGGATGGTCAGTACTTGATCACGGGTAGTGTGGACGGCTTTCTTGAGGTCTGGAACTTCACCACCGGTAAGGTGAGAAAGGATTTGAAGTATCAGGCGCAGGACCAGTTTATGATGATGGAGCAGGCGGTGCTGGCACTAAACTTCTCACGGGACTCCGAGATGGTTGCCTCCGGCGCCCAGGATGGCCAGATCAAGGTGTGGCGCATCATCACCGGTCAGTGTCTGCGGAAGTTTGAAAAGGCTCATACCAAGGGAATCACATGCCTGCAGTTTTCGCGCGATAACAGTCAGGTGCTTAGTGCTTCCTTTGACTATACGGTGCGACTGCATGGTCTAAAGTCCGGCAAGATGCTGAAGGAGTTTAAGGGCCATTCGTCCTTCGTAAACGAAGCCACCTTCACGCCCGACGGTCACAGTGTGCTGAGCGCCTCCTCCGACGGCACAGTAAAGGTGTGGTCACTCAAAACTACCGAGTGCGTAGCCACTTACAAGCCGCTCGGCAACGAGTTAGCCGTCAACACCGTCCTCATCCTGCCTAAGAATCCCGAGCACTTTATCGTCTGCAACCGTTCGAATACAGTTGTCATCATGAATATGCAGGGTCAGATTGTTCGATCTTTCTCGTCGGGTAAGCGCGAAGGTGGAGCCTTTATTTCAGCCACTCTTTCGCCTCGAGGCGAGTTCATATACTGCGCTGGAGAGGATCAGGTGCTCTACTGTTTCTCAGTCTCTTCCGGCAAACTGGAACGTACTTTAAACGTAAGCTGTCACTTTAATCCGATTTTTAGGATGATTTGTAATAAGATATTTCCCACCAGGTTCATGAAAAGGACGTCATTGGCCTGACCCATCATCCGCATCAAAATCTGCTGGCCAGCTACAGTGAGGACGGCTTGCTGAAGCTTTGGAAGCCCTAGATAACATAAGCAATTGACTTTCACACCTAGTTTTAGTTGGTAGTCTTAAATAAGCTACGAAAATATACCTTCTGCCCCCAAAGTACTTTCAATTTTTTCTCATGCCCTCACCGGTTCCCGCACATCAATATCTTCAATCATGCCTATATGAAACAAATTGACTTTAATTAAGCATTATGCAAAGCGCCAGCCTCTCAGAGCGCTAATCCGCAGAGTTTGCCTCAATTGCTGGCCCAGCGGCAAAATTAGTCGAGCAGCAACATTCAACCGGTTCACTTGCAACATGAAGAGCGACGAGATCATCGAGAAGATTCGCAGCAAACTCAAGGAATCGGATCCTGCCCGGCGTACCGTGGTCAACACATTCCAGTTTAACTTCACCGATGCGGACGGCATTCTCATAAAGAGCATGGGTGAGTGGAAACTAGGCCTTTTTTGTGGGTCAAGTCGTCGTTGACCGTCTCATCGTAGTCTTTGATTTCAAAGCCCTGGACATCTACGAGGGTAGTGCATCCAGTGCCGATGCACAAGTCACCATTTCGGATGAGGATTTCTATTTGGTGGGCACTAAGCAGAAGAGTTTCCAGGAGATTCTACAGCAAGAGAAGGCCAAGATCGATGGCGATGAGGAAGCTATTAACAAAATGCTTGAGAAGTTCCGTATAAATTCTAAGAACTAAGTGAAATTATTTTTGTTTTTCTTATATTATGATATTTTAAACCGTTCCTTATCTGCTTGCTCACCCTTCCAATAATGACTGCAATAAAAAAAATTATTTAATGATGGGCGGTTTTTTTTACAATTTTCTTTTCGTAGACGAAGTTGCGGAAGGGAATGACATTTTCAAGAGTTAAACCCACCAAATAATTAAGATTAAAAGTTTCCCGAATAATTTGGTTTTAGTATTCATTTATTTAATTACCTTTATTTATATTTAATGTTAACATGGAATTGTTTTTGTAGGTGTTTCCTTTTAATTTGAAATTTTTCTTCTGCATTTTATTATTTAACTATTTGTTATTTAGATTCCCTTTATCTCTCTTTGGCAAACGGCGCCATGTTTTGTGCCAATAAGTGCGCCCGAGATTCGGATTTTCTGACTTCTGTTTCTGGATTTTGAAATTTGAAAAACGTCTCTCAATTCAAATGTGTTTGACTCCTTCTTTTGAGTGGCTTATTTATAGGTTTAATTGTAATTTTAACATTTGCTCCTTTTGGGGTGTTTTAATTTAACTTTGTGTTACTTTAGTAAACTTTTTTAGTTTAGAACATTTTTGTTTTGGGATAGGTTTCTTTTTGGGACTTTCTTTCTTGAACATTTTATTAGCTTTATGTTTTAGTACTATTTTTCTTTAAATTTATGTTTAATTTTTATTGCTAGAACACAAATTTAGAGTTTTTATTAACTAATTGAATTCTTTGCCTCTGGGTTTTCTTTTCGGGTTTAATGTAATACAACAACAAAATTTGTACACTTAAACTAAAGTTTATTTTTATGAATTAATTCCTAGGAGTTACTTGATCATTATGCTTTTTTTATGCAACAATTTAACAACGTTTTACTTCATCAATGTAATTGTATTTATTTTTTCTTTATTTACTTTTTTTGTTAATTAATGTAGCATTTTTGTAACACCTACATACGTTTATTATAAATGGTTTTTACGTTAAACGGGTTTAAGTTTCCATCGCTGAATTAAGCCATATTCATTAAATTTCTCAATTTTCTTTTGCAAAACGTACGTGCGCTATGAAACCAATAATTATTATTTATTTTACGAAATTTTTGGGAATTTATCATTTAACTCCAAAACGGAGGAAACTGATATGAACTAAAACAATCTTAAAACTCACAATATGTTTGCATATGTATAAAGTTGATAAAATAACATAAAATAATATTTGATACAAAAATTGCCAAACACGATTTGGCACAACGAAAATTAAATTCAATAATCGGTTTCTTTGTGTTTAGATTCTGGTTTTTAGCTTCTTGTATAATTTACTTTATTATTATCGTTCCCTTTAGCGTATACATTTTTATAAATATTCTTGTTCGCCTTAAATGTTTATAAAAATGTGCTTAAATAGACAAAAATCTTTGAATTTATTTCTTTTCCATTTCTCGCTTTAATTTTCCATCTTTGGGGCCGCTAATTTATTAAATTTTCTCCTTTATTCTCATATAAACTTTTCGATTTAGCGTCATTTAGCTCCTTGCTTTTATTCTTTGCTGGAAGATACAGTTTTGATAGTCACTAATTGTTTTATTTATGCATTATTTCTTCTTCTCCTTTTTGTTGTTGTATGTTTGATTTGTGTAGCCTCAAGGGTCGAAGATTTTTTGTACAAAATGTGTAAATAAAAAGTCATGCGCGTATGTAAAGGTAGTTAATTATTATTGTTTTATGCCCTTTAGTATGTTGCTGCCGTTATTCATTATCGGTTTATCTATCGGTTTGCGAATGTGTGTATTGTTTTATTAACGTTTACTTTCTTCGTTTCTTCTGTTGTATAATTAATTCAATTTATGCTTCACCTAAATATTACTCGTATCAAATATAAAAATCAACAACTTTATTTTATTTTTCATCTTGTCTGCGGTCTCTTGTGGCTATGAAAATGATTCGTACTTGCACTTCCTGCGCCTGCTGTTTCCGGCTCGTATCCGTTTCCGCTAAACGGCTTCTCGCTCCTTGCTCCTTGCTTTTTACACATCCGCCTATCGCCCTGTGCTTTTTGTGCGCCCTTATCCATTCCGCCGTACGTATTTCGCTATGTGTATAATATAGTTATTAAATGTAGCTATTATTTGTTTCTTATTCCTCGACACCATCCCTTACTTATGTGAAACGCTTCTGGCTAATCGTGTTATCGCAACTACAATATGCTCGCCCTACTGTACTTATTTAGCTTCGCTTTCGCTTACTCCATCTCTAATGCCTACTAACCATCCCTTTTCGCTCGTTATTAAATTTATGTCTTAATCAATTCGCATTTTTGCATAATTTCTTGTCTTTTAGGTATTGTTAACTTTTGAATTTCTGTTTCTGTTCGCCTCCCGGTTTTACTGTATCTGTGTGTTATCCTTTGTCTGCGTGTCAGTATGCGTTGTGGGAGTGTGTGTAATCTACTGCTCTTGCTCTGCAAAGTTGCTTTGTTCGCCATTACCTAGTTAGCCTTATTCTAAATGCGTTTTAAAACCGAAACTGAAGTTTGCGATAAAAGTGCCTAAAACTGCGCCGAACCATCGTTAGACGTTCGCCATTTGGTTGACATGATCGATGTTGTCCTCATCGAAGTGCACATCGTTGATGAAAATGTCTGCGTCCAGCTGGTCCTCATCAAGCTCCAGATCGTCCTCGTCGTCCTCCCCGTTGGACATCAGTCCATGTCCCATGCCCATCCCCATTCCCATGTCCACGCCGGCGATGCAGATGTGGGGCGGCGGCGGCACGCTGGTGGGCGGCAGTGGGGCGGGCGGTATCATCAGGTTGCCACTGTTAATCCCATGCAAACTGCCCGCGATGCTGGCGCCACCACTCTGCAGATGCCTGCGACTGGAGCTGAGACCCGCTGCTTAATTATAAAGGTATTAAGATATAATTAATTACGTAAATAAACCATTAATTAGTTAATAATTAAACCATTCGTTTTTATTAAGAGTTTCTGAATTCTTAAGTTTTCAAAGCAGAACAAATTATTATCAAAACAAAACTGTAACTCAAATTATTTAAACAAAACGAAACTTAACAAACATTCATATTTTTAAAAACTTTAGAAACACAGACTGATAAAACATTTATACTAAGGTGGCTTTATCGTTTCAAATAACTTTCTTTGAGATCTTAAATCGAGTTAATTGCCATCGCCATCGAGTTAAATAAAGTTCATGGCCACAAGTATTTTAAAAGTCTTTAACTGAACTTTAAAAACAAATTAATTTACCTTGAAATAATGTAAATAAAACCAAACTCAAAGAAAACCTATGGAAAACATAAAAAATATTGGAAAATAAAAATCTTGAATCCAGATTAAGCCAGGACTTACCCGTGGCACTGGTCTGCGAGTCGTAATGTGCATTCCGATGTAGGCCCAGTTGGCGGACATGGTTCCTACGGTTTCTTCTGGAGTGACAGAGTATGCATAGGAGACAGATTAGGGACGAGACGACGAGAAGCGTTATTATAATTAGGACGTCGTAGTCCTCCTCGGCCGCTTCCGTGGTACCTGTTTGATTTCAATAAATTGGGAGGGGAGAGCAAGAGCACAGAACAAACATTAGTTAATGAAAATATTAATTATGTACAGGCTGATTAATACTATGGCTTTTAGATAGGAATGTGTGTTGATCTCTAGTTAGCTGAGATTTAGGTGAGTGTGTCATGTGGGTGAGTCTGAACTTGGTGTTCTTGTTCTGTGTGCTGTGGTTTCCATTTCTTTCGGCTTTTAAAGTGGGTTTCACAAGTTTAGCACATCAAGAGATTTAGGGTTAGGCGGTTTAGAATATTCAGTTCAGTTTAACAAAGGCACCAGGAAGACATACATATGTACTATATACATCTGCTAGATGCGGTGCACATGACAAGTGAGGGAAAGGTGCGGAACACAAAGAAGCCAGAACCAAAAACGAAGGCATGCTCACAAACTCAACATTCAAAATGCGATTGAAGTGAACTGAAAGATGCAACAAAACAGAAACTGGGGATGGTCATATTTTCATCGGGCTGTGAACTGTGATCTCCTTGTACTGTGGCAATCTACGGGGCTTGGGGTTTTGGGTTTTGGGTTTCTCTAGATTGGGGTGACATGTATCTGGTTTGAACACTGTGCATGTCATGAGCGTGGCGTGGAGTGTTGAACGATTGTAGACAAGCTTATGCAGAACTCACGTGTTAATTGTGACCAAAGAGTTTCTTTTACTTAAGTATTAGAGTTAATATTTTTGGGTTGGTTGCTTCGTTTCGTTTGCAATTCGGTATGTTGTTAGAAAAATGAGTAGAAATTCTTGCTAGCAGAATGTTTCTTGTATGTTAATAAGTTTATCTTAGTTATGTTTCACGTTTTTGATTCTCGTGGCAATTCCAATTTCGATTTTAAAATTTTGATTTTTCGAGTTTCGTTCTCTCAGGATTTTGTTTAACTTTAGTTGTACGTATTTAACACTAATGCCATAATTGCTAAAACAAATGTCTGTAGAAATGTGGGCAAATGCGTGGAGTTTGCGTCACCTGTGCCAAGGATTAAGGGTTTTATTTTTTGCGATTTCGGGTTCGAGGAGGGGAGTTATTTTGTTAGCACAGTTTCACAGTTGAACAGTTTGTAGTTGGTAGTGGTTTTTAGTATTTTTTTTTCAGTGGAGACAAAAGAAAGAACAGAGAGAAACAGAGGGAGAATTAGACAAGTAGAGAGAGAAAGAGAGAATGATGAGTTTAGTGTGGGCGTGGCTGTATACATCCTCTAGAGCCTAGAGTGTAGACTGATATGATGTCTGGGTCTGTAAGTGTGCTGAATGCCATTCGAGGTGAGTGTGGAGATACTGAGAAAGTCGGTGAAAGATAGAGAAATGCATGGGTGAGGCTTGGGTGGGGGAACTCAAGGGATCGGGAGCACCCTGGGCTATCGAAGAAGGTATGTACAAAAGTCTGGCCATCGAAAAGAAGGAAACAAAACAGCTAGTAAAGGTTGAGGACAAAACACGAATATACTTAGGTGCAAAAAGACTTAGCGAGAAATATAGGATAGATTCTGGTGGGCCTCGAAACGGGCTCTTTAGTTGGTATTTAAGTTAGTATGGATTATTATAGTTGTTATATTTAGTGGTTAACGGTTTGCAAGTGTTCGTCGGGTTCAAGTTTTCTTCACGCATCAAATGAAAAGTGTAAGGAACGCAAGATCGCACATGAGGTACATTGTAACCGTGGAAAACCAAGGAAAATTAAAGTGGAAACTGAATGGCTTCGCCCCACAGCGGACGCACTGGAAACACAAACACGAGACAAACTTAAGATACTCGTTACGTAAACTTAAACAAAAGAAGGCAAATAAAAATTGAACTGAACCGTTCGACTCACTCACGACTCACAGTGCAATTCGTCAGTATCGTCGCCGGGGCCGCAGTTCTTGACTCCGTCGCAGCGCAGCTTGTCGGAGATGCAATATCCCGCTCCGCACTGGAAGTGGTAGGTGGACTCGCAGTGCAGGCCCACGGACGGCGGACCCGGTCCGGAGTCCTGTATCTCGGTCCACACAATGCGGAAGCCCTGCGGGTTAAAGGTCACAGTCTCTGGGGCTCCCCATCCTGTTCTTTATATAGCTCACCTGGGCACCCACTGTCTTGTCGCTGGTGGTGAAGCTGATGCGCGCCGTCTGGCCGGTGGAGGTGTAGTGCCACTGCTCCACGGGCGGCTTCTCGCCGCACAGCTCCATCGGCGGCTGGTCGGAGTCCACGTTCATCCACAGCCGCAGCACAGCAGCAGGACAGCCGCGGTCTTGGGAACAAAAATAAATAAATATAAGTCTCCTAAATGTATGTATAAGTTTCACTTAAATTCAAGATTATTTGGTATAACAAAAAAACAGCCTAAATTGCAATCATAAAAGATATTCTGTGTATTATATTTATAGACCTTTATCTTTCAAAAACCAAGAGTTGCCCAGAGGATTGTTAGATAATTTGGGCTAAATAAATAGTGTATATAAACTAAAAATTGATTACTCTTTATGTTTGATTGCTTTCATACCAGACCAGTTTCTTTTACAATTTAATTATAAATCCAATATTGTTTTCCAGTGAGTAAGTAAGAAATATTGACTTACTGGCTGGGTCTCCTTCCAGGCCGAACTGCTCAAAGTGAATGGACAGCTTGTAGCCGGGGCGGGCTTTCATCACCCAGTTGCAGGCATTGGAGGCCATGCCGCGGCCCGGCGCCTTGTAGCCCGCCGGCCAGTTGGGCGAGGTGATGAGGCCCGAGTCCTGGTTGCTGAAGTTGCCGCCGCAGTCGCCGGCATCCGACTTGGCCGATTCGAAGAAGTAGCGGGCCTTGAAGCCGCTGGCCACGCTCTCCTGGTCCGTGTGCAGGGTGATTCGCAGCCCCACCGCTCCCCGCGGGCTCTCGACGGGTCCGGGGGCTGTCTGACCGCAGTAGCGGCCCAGCAGACGGTCGTTGTTGTCCCGGTAGACGACGTACATCTCCAGCCAGTCCTCAAAGCAAGCGCCAGAACTACAAGGAAAAACAAGGAATTCAGAAAATAAACTAGAATAATAAAAACCACTGACTCACCCATAGGCTCCCGCCGTGGCGTTTGCATTGTTGTCCGCCTTGATCTTGAAGTGGTCGAACACAATGGTCACCTGCTCGTCGGCCTCGGCCAGAAACAGGTACGAGCAGTTCGTGTCCGACGGATAATTGGAGGGATAGCGCGGACTGTTCAGTTCGCCGCGCTTCTTCGAGTTGCTCACGTATGTGAAGCTGCAGGTTCCGTCCGGTGCCGCCGTGCCCGGAATCTTGTACTCCGTCTCGAAGGTGTACTTGCCCTTGAAGCCACGGCCTTGCAACTCTCCCGAACTGAAGACCATGGCCAGCCGCGGCCCCTCGCTAATCACACGCTGCGTCTCGTTGCCGCACAGCTCGTAGTCGAACTTGTCGTAGGCATCGGCAGTCTCCTGGCCCTTCAGATAGATCTTTAGATAGCCGTCGGTGCAGTTGGATCTTGGTAAAACAAACAGTAACAGTTAGTCCTAAATCTCATTTTTTCTTGCTTGTTTAAGATATAAGCCAGAAATCATTCGACAGATTGTTAAACTTATTTTTCTTGGTTTTTATTTCTAATTTGTTAATTTTTAAGTTAATAACTAACAACTAAAGCACATTTGTTTTAAATATTTGTTTATCGTGACTACAAATGTTGGTGCATGCAAATATTTGGATGAAAACAATGATCTTACATTTAATATTTACTCTGGGTCAAACTAAATTTATGGTATTGTATTTATTCACAATTTAAGTTTCATGGGGAAGTGGACGATTTTATTTCTAAATATTGCTTAAGTATTCAGAGTGACTATTAAATTAAAATAACTACTTACTCGCTCTTGTCCTTGTGCTCCACCTTGGGTATATTGAAAGCGTTAAACTCGAGTCGTACACGCTCCAGATGCTGAGCATCCTGCATGCCATAGATGAAATATCTAGAGTATAATACACATATTAATACATGCCCCCGTGTAAAACAAAGTACTTTGGAAGTTGCACTCACCTACACACAGTTTTTGGTATATAGGGATAAGGATAGTTGGGTGAGAGCACAAAGCCAGTGGATTCCTTCTTCGATAAAATTTTTTGATCACATTCTGAGCCACGTATGTGAATGCCATCATTTTCACCTGATGTACGCATTTTCATTACAATTTTTCGAATCATTTTTGTAGCGAATGGTAGGAGGAAATTTCGATAGAGCAGTCAGATCAAATCAGGTCGGATTGGAGTAGAGCAGAAGTCACCAGATAGCGTAGAAATAGTATTTTGTTTTTGTTTTCAATGTATAGAGAAAGTATTGAAAGGGTAAAATTGATTTAGAGTCAATAGGTAGGTAAATTTAAATGTAAATAGCACACAAAACGAACAAAGCCAGTGAATAGGTTGGTTCAAGCACATACAATTAGCTGATAAATGCTATTCGCTATGGCAACCATTTTGTGGCGCCCTAATAAGTAGGCCACAATTTTTGTGAACCCTTTAGAGCACTACAAAATGATTGCCAGGATAGGCAGAACTGAAACGACAAACATATTGTGTATAGTAAGGATGTACGGCAATACTTACGTATAAAATCTAATTTAACAAAACTCTCGCTAAATTCATAAATTCCTTTAAAGCCACGATTTTGGGTATTTGCGGTGCGCGATAACGTATAAAAATGAACAAAAAGGCTCGACTCGCTCGAATACAAAACTAAGTTTCTTTGCTGCCCGCAATATGTACCGATTAATGCTGACGAATTATCTGGACCATCGTACACTTTCACATAGTCAAATGGGCAGCTGTTTTTCAGTAGTTGTTCATGTGGTGGTTGTTGTTGAAATTTTGTTGTAGACAAATTGCAGATTGGGATAGCAGATTGGATAGAGAAGAGTTGTTTTAGAGACATTCGATTGAGAGTAAATTTGGTTTAGATAGGTCACAGATTAAGAGTGTGAACTGCCAACCAGAGCAAGCTTCGGGAATCTCCAAAATTTGCTTTGATCTTGACTTGTTACCGGCTGTGTGTTCGGGTGTTTATTTCTCAATATGTGTTTTTTGTGTTAATTGTGCAGCATTAGAGGTACTCACTGTGGTCCACCAAAAAACAGATCAAAATCACGAAACTCTAATCTAACCCTCTGATTCGATTCACCAAGAAATTGATATGTGCATGACATATCCTTCGGATAGGCACCTGGATAGGTTGGCGATATGAGCGCACCAGTTTTGTTGACGCTCATGCTGGGCGTTATCGTGTAGGAACATGGCGATCCCGCAATGGGTATGCCAATTTCATATTCCGCTTTTCGAGGAAATCACAAGAGAGAGTCAGTAGGTGTGGGCGGAAATGGCAATGCCAATGCTGTCGCTACTCACATGCATTTATAAACCTAAACGTGCCCTCGAACAGGTCCGTGGTCACGTTCTTGTTGCTAAAAAAAGAAATCGCAACTGCCCGGTACATGGAAATGCGACGACGCGGCGGAATGGTGCCGCAGTAGCGACCCCCGAATGGCGAATTGATCAGTTCCGCTGGCTCCGACGACTGCACCTCCGAGTAGATATCCATGTACTCATGAACACAACTGCAAAGGGGAAAAACAACAGCAAATTTAACTTAATTGAAGTCAGGTAAGGAAATAGTTCTGTTTCAATTGTGAACTTATGGTTTCAATGTTTAACTTATTACTTTCTATTCAGAACTTCATATTCTCAAATTAATTTTTGATAATAAGTATTCAATTATTTAAGATGTTATTTTCAGTATTTACAACCTTTTGCATAAAAACCTAAAAGGCTAAATACGAATTAATAAAATATATAACTTCCTTAAATATTTACTGTGTATTTCTCATTAAACCTTAAAGTACAAATTAACTTTTACTAACAAAAAATAATAATTAAAATTTGCTAATATTTACCTTGGTAATTCACCGACGGCCGAACCGCTAGAAAGGTGAAAAGAAACGAAGTGAATGCGAAATTAGTTCTCTGTGGGTTTAAACCAAAGAGCTGGCTGCTACTCACTCTGGTGGACTTCCTCTTAAATTAAACGATTTAAAAACTACTTCGACACGCTGTCCAGGTCCTGCTAGGAAGGTGTAGAGGCATTGTCGCGAGTGATTGCGATGGTTGTGCAGCAGCGGGGCCGAGAAGCTACCGTTCTGGGGACCACCGATCCGCGACACGAATGTCTGATCACACTCTGCGGAAAAGGACGAAAGAGAGAGAGAGAGAGTGGCACAAACGGCAGGGTTTGCACGCAGATTTGCCATAATTGAGTTTTAAGGCTTTAGTTCGAGGATATTGGTTAGACATAGACACACACAGCAATACAGAACACATACACAGAACGTAGCATCGGAACAAGAGCTGTTAACAAGGCATCTCAATGTGTGGGTGTGTATTTCTTTGTGTGTACAGAGCAAAATACCACAATTTTTGGCTTGATTAACATAGAAAACTCTAATTTATGGAATATCAGCTTGGAATCTCAGAAGAACTCTTAAACTTTATATTTGAAGTCTTAAAAATTTCGTATGGATTTTACTATGTTAAATTCAATAATATTGTGTTAATGTTTTCTAATTTGAAAATGGTAGAAAAAACTAGTTTCCTCAAATTTTAAATGTTATTATTTCAACGGCATACAAAGCCAAATATCGTAAATTGCATCACAACAAGAATATCAATATGATTATTGGTTATTAATATTTTATATATTTAGGCACCAAGCTGATATGATGTAGATAATTTTGATGGCCAAAAACTAATAAGTGAAATTTTGATAACGTTATGGAGCTCATGATTTCTTCTCTGCTCGGTTTTCAGTTTTCGTTTGGTGTGTGTACAACTAGTAAGCGTTTTGAGTTGGTCAACTAGGGCAACTGGAACTACGGGTGGACACTAAAACGTAACTGTTAACTACGGGCGCACTCGCAATCGCACACCCAAAAACAAACACACACTCGCGGCCCAAGGCGTACACACACACACGCACACACGCGCAACGTAACATCGAGGGCGGGGAGGTGAGAGTGTGTGGGTGTGTGTGGGGGGGAGACAGAGAGAAAGAGAGCGAGACAAAGAGTGAGATGGCGCCACCTACTTGGCGATTTCGTGGGTCGCGACGACACCTCCAAATAGGCCACCACCGGCTGCATCCAAGGCTCCCCATCGGCGCCGTTCGACTTTAAATGAGCACCGCCTGCACGGTGGGTGGTGGTGGTGAGTGGTGGGTGTTTTTGGAGTGTTAGGGGCGGAGGGGGTAGGTTTGAAAGGGGGGTAGACAAATACACAACGTTAATGATTTCGATTTGCATGGTTTCTCCTGCTCTAGTTCAGTCACAACTTGACGCCCAACATGGAAATGCGCTTCTCGACTTTATGACAAGCTGTCCGTCCGTCTGTCTATTTGTTTGTTTACTCACACGCTCCGCTATCTATCTATCAACTCGGCTTTCGCTTGGCGAGGGCACCACACGATAAGAGATTACACTGATAATGCAGTTCGCAAAAGGAAATCCATGTACACGATATGCTGGCAGCCATGGCGTATACGCAACGTTCAGTAAGAGTGCCGCTCGGTGTGTGCCAAAGCCAGCGGAAATTATTAAGAGCTTTCTAAAACACACATATATACACGCCCACTTGTCTGCATTGTTCAAGGTGATTTGAGCAGGAGCCACTTCCATTAATTCACAAAGCCCGGTAATCCTTTTAATAGACTTTTCTATACAGAAGACT
The DNA here is from genome assembly GCA_018153365.1 of Drosophila fuyamai. Lineage (NCBI taxonomy): Eukaryota > Metazoa > Arthropoda > Insecta > Diptera > Drosophilidae > Drosophila > Drosophila fuyamai. The sequence goes on along the minus strand of JAECXW010000116.1, from coordinate 2,820,661 downwards.
TTTCTGCTAAATTTTTAATTATATAGATTATTATATTTAGGTATTGCCATACAAGCTTCCTGAAGCAATCTTCTTATTTGGCTTAGCTAATAAAATCGAACTTCTCTGACTTTAACTTAGTTAACATCTTAAGTAAGTTAAATAAAAGTTGAGGGAAAAAAGAGCTTTAAATTAAATGTATGCTATATTTGGTAGAATATTTGTAAACGCTGACTTGAATGCTTTAAATCAACTATTTGAGAAAATTATTAAGGTTGTGGAAGCACACTTTTTTTGCAATATTTGAACCATGAGTTTTAAATACAAGAAATATGTCCGTTTAGAAATACCCCTTATAAACCCATATTATGATTGATCCCAGTTGCTTAAGACTGACAGCTTTGAATTACACATAAATGCTGCTGATTCGGTTAGACATTAACCGACGCCTTGTGGCCTTCGCTTGTAATTAAATTCGTTTTGGAGCACATAATAAATGAGTAGGCCGAGATGTGTTTGATGTTCGAGGAAAAGGTCGGTTTGTGCCATGCTTTGTGTTGGCTTTTGTGGGCTGCGCAGCTGCAGCTGCGGTCTACAGCTGCCGAAACTATAGTTTGTGGGGAAATCAGTTCCTGGAAACTACAACTGGGATAAGCGCTCGCCTCAAATTTAAACGGTTGCCTATTGATTTTGTGATGTTAGCAGCGAATTTCATGTCAACATTGTTTTGGCCAAAGCCCCAACTAAGCCGTTTACATAATTTCCACTTAATTATTCACGCAACCAAATGAATCCCCTTTGGCAAGCGATCTGGGCGATTATCCCCCGCTTATCGCCTCTGTCTTCTGGGTATGGGTATTTTAAATTAATTTCGAAAGCCCACACACACAGGAGCGACATTTTATCTGAAATGCAGTTTACTAAACAGCAAATAAATGGCAAAAAGTTTGCTCATTAAAATGAGAACGGATTTGTGTGGCAAACACCCAACTTAAGCTCTCACACACAAAAATAGTTGCGTGCATCCACACAAGCCTGACTAAGTGATACAAAGACATATAAAAACACCCTATAGAAGAGTTTCTAGACCATGAAATACCCTTTTTTTAGGAGTTCTGAAACCTTTAAGGTATTTCTAATAAGATATAAATATGTGAATAAGGGACCATTTTATGTCTCACAATATGAATTTTATAGAAACTTAACGTTCTGCAATTCTTAAGATTTTTTAAGGCAGCAAAACCGACAAAATGGGACTCGTAATACCACAACAAAAACGTGTATGACTTCAACCACCGTCTGCCATATAAACTGTACTAGCTTCTAATAAACTTTTTATTGTTATCTTGTTATTTGGCCATATTCATTATTAACAATCAATCTGCAGTTTTTTCTTAAAAATCGTTATGCACAAAATGTGCGTTTATCGGATCGTTCTTCCTCTTAGATCTCTTTTTACGAATGCAATATTCATACATACATATATACCCTTGTAATCCAAGCTTACCGGGTATAACAACTAGGGGCGTGGCCGTGACGGTGGGCGTAACATTGTCAACCGCAGCGCAAAACGCTGGCAAACGGAAGCTGCATCACTCCGAGCACAACCCCCCTCACCTCTCACCTGCAGCCCGCCCCCTTAGAATTTTCCAACGCCCACTTTTCGCACCGCAATGACAATGCGCAGTAAAGTGTCAATAAATTTTATGCAGACGCCATTTGCATTGCCATAAATATTTTTGTTGTGTTCGGCAACGCTCTGCACTTTTGCTCTGGCATTTGTTTTCTTGCCATCAAGTTCCCCTTCGCCCCGTCCGCCTTGTCATTATGTTAATTTACACCTTTTGTTGGCTGCGTCGCAGTTTCAATGCCATCAGCTCGAATAAAAGCCTGCACAATGCTGCAGCTTTTAATTGCATGCCGTAAAAACTAACTGAAGCAATGAAAAGCTGTTAAATGGCAGCAATTCCATTGGGCAAACAAGTTGTCTGCTAAATATATTTACCGTTTTGCGAACAGGTGTAATTGGGGAGGCAGCAGATGGGCTTGCGCCCACCTTGCCCTTGCGGTCTGGCGTTAATAGCGCCCCAAGGATGCGTGTCACTAAATGCTCCTGCACAGAAACTGAGACCGAGACGCATAATGCTGCCGATGACGAAAACGTTTCCCAGAAGGCACGTAAGACCACTAATAACCCAGCCCACACTCACTCACACACACAAAATCAGCCAGGCGACAATCGAGTGTAAGGGAATTTCCTTGGATTCTCGAGAATTTAATAATCCTGAACGAAATGATCGCACTGCTGAACACTCTGCGGGAAATGTCTACCCAAATGCATGAATGTACAATCTTAGAAAATCCAAAAAGCCATTACAAGAAGTAATACGGAAACAAGATTTATTTTCATTCGTAAACCTTTTTTGTTTTCAACTTCTCACTTTGACAACCCTCTTTTCCTCTGCTTTAAATTTAGTTGATTGTACTCTGCACATTTTCACTGGCTTAGTAAAACTAAAGCTCCATAGATTAACTTTTAGAGTAAGTCTAGTTAAAGTTTTTGAACTATTTGAAAACTAGTAACTTGAGTCGTACGTTCAAGTTGCTTTTCAAGCCAAGACCTTTGTTAGTTGGTGATTCCAATGCGACACTTTTGTCGCCCTTCTGCACATATAATCTTTGGGGGCTCTGTCTGTCTACGGCCTCCTTTGCCTTCCCCGTCACCTGATTCTGCCTCCTGCTGTCGTCTGCCTGGGTTTCCTGCTCGAGTGCACACTTCTTGAAAATTTAATGGCTGCCACTGCTGTTGGCACTTTCACCGCCACCCGCAGTGCCTTCAGCCACTCTCCGAACACCTTCCATTCCTCCAGACCCAGCTGAACCACAGACCAATTCTCCGTGTCCATTCCGTGCCCCGGAATCCCCTCTGACACCTTCGTGGAGGAGCTCATGTTACAGACAATTTGCGTTAAATTTACAAGTAACACCGCTCGCCAAATACCAGGCCCAAAACCAGAAGAGACGGCACAGCGCCTTATGTTGTTTTATTGGTGCCTGGCATGCCGTTCTGATACAGCCACCGCCACGGATTGGTGTTGGACTCACTGAGAGAAAATACTGATGGAAAAAGCTTAGCAAATGACAGGACGTTGTGTTTAATGTTTTATTAGGCTTCTGTGATTTGACAGTTTTTATTTTAGACAAGGTTCTTTCTTTATTTCCTCCTGTCATGCCAGCAACTTCTTATTGTTTTACGTAAAGGCACTTTGTGTTGAGTAGTTTTAGGTTGGTGATGGTATTGATTTAATTTGTATTCTTTTAGCAATAGTGCTTATGCAATGTATAAGCCAAAAAGTCAAACAAAAAGTCTAATACCTAATTGGCAACCTTCAAAATTTTATAACATTTTGTTCAGAAACTAAAATCTGAAAAAAGCAAATAACCAGTTTGTGGATTAAATAAAGGCAATCAAGATTTAAAAATCTAACTATACTATAGGGGCCTTATATTTCCTAAGTGGATTGTATCTGTCTGTCTTGCTGCCGTAACCACATCCCCAGATGGGGCAATAGCAGCAACGGTGGCAACAACACCGACAACAGCAACAGCAATTAAAGTGGATTTTCATGAAAATGAGTTTTCTTAATAGTTTATTCCAGGCCGAAAAATAAAATCATGGCGATAAAACGCGTTGATTAAGACGAAGGCAGGTAAGAGACGAAGGCCATGACGATGATGAGATTCTATGACTAAGGATAGGCATCTCAGAAACAGCTGCCGCTTAAGACTCGTTGCTGGTTTTGGTTATGGTTCTGGTTTCGGGTCTGGTTAGTTTACCTAGGTGGCTGGCATAATTATGCATATTATATTGCAGGCTGTTTAGTGCATATTTGTGTTGGCTATTAGGTAAATTGAGTCTAATTTATTGCCAATTAGCAGGGTGATTAAATTCAAGTGAGTATCTAAGAGCTTATTAATGGCTTTGGCGAGTGGGTTATATCTATAATTAATATCACGCATACGCCCCGGAGGCTACACAGAAAGCTTAGTAAAACACTCGTGCCCAAAGTTATTCCCAACTTTTGAACAACTTCATATTCCATTTGAAATCTCATCTGCCCTTCACTCAAGCTTTGGCCTAAACTCTTTTGAATTTATTGATGCACTTTTTGGAGGCCCCTGAACTCGATAACTGCAATTGAGGCTCGCTTCAACTTTGAACTTTTGACTACGTCGAACCAAGAACTTTTATATCAATAAGTGGCAAATAATAAAATTGCCTGTGGCAGCTACTCACGCTTTTGATTAACTCTTGCGAACGTACCTGCAACGAAAAATAGAGGAAAGAGTCAATACGAATTAAATGTTTTTTCTGAATTTAAGGAGCTGCACAAAAATAAAAGTGGGGAAAATTAATTAATACCTGTGATATATTATTATAATTATATATTAATACCAACTTTGCATTAAATTAAATTTACGATGCTTTAGCCATTATAAATTACTACCCAAGAGATATACTTTAGAACTCACAACTCACTATCAGTAATAAAAACATTGCTGATTAATTGCTTTGAAAAAGGATCCCATTATTGAATTCTTTTTTAATTTAATCTTTAGTGCTACAGGTTTTTAAATCTTTTGGATTGTTTCGAGTAAAATTAACTAGAGCTTATAACTATTCACGAGATTTATTTTCCCATTAAATAGTAGTAGCCATAAATTCTTTTAGTGTAAAGGTGCTGGATGCATCTCTTCTCTTTTCGGGGTTAATAAGGGGTGGCAATTAAATGACCCGAGAAGAAGGAGAAAATTGACATAATGGAAATGCAAGCGGCAGTCAAAGAGATTGAGGGGGCGGATAAGAACACCGACTGCCATTCGAGCATCCTTGAGTGCCCTGCCTGCACAGGCGATTTCAAAGATACAATGCAATATCACCAGCAGCCAGTCCTGTGGCCATGGCACGGAAAAGAAACGAAAGGAAGAAGGGCGGCCAAAGGACTCAATTCAATAAGCGCCATATTATGCTGTCTAGTCGGGTTTCTGCTGAAGCACCTCGTGTTGCATGCCGCTAATCAATCATGGCGTGGCATCGGTTGGAGCAGCCAACCAACTAGTCTTCCACCAGCTGCCTTCAATGGGCAATTATTGATTGATGCCAAGTGCACATCGCTGGTGGGGGCTCGGGTTTGAGTTGCGCTGCCTCTGAAGTGGCCTGCACTGTGCCGTAACCCTGATCTAGTGGCCCTTTTCTGCAGCATCTGCTGTCAATGTTAAGATTTTAGACATTGAAATTATTCTTTTGCGGTGCCTCGAAGCTTAAAGTTTTAATTTGTTGTCTTCCTTTGGTGTGTGCAAAGTTTCGTTTCGGTTTGCCATTACGAATGCAGCACTTCATTGGCTTCTCTTTTCCTGTGTGGTCTTGAGGTTTTTGCGGCGTTAGACCTTATTATTTTTGGGAAGAATTTTCCTAGTTATTCCATGAGCAGGAGTTTACTGTTACTCAAAAGAAATACATACATTTTACAGCATTTCTCATAATTGCAAGTCAATGTTGTTGGCCCCAAAAAGTATGCTAAGAAAATTATATTTCTCAGATTTTCCCCAAAACGTGTTCTGCATACTTAAGGCTACAGACTCCAAACAAATTTATTTAAATGAGTCAGGAAAATTAAGTGGAAATGCGTGTGCCAAAGGACAGGGAACGCTCAGTGTGTGTGTGGCAAATGAGCAAAATACGCGAGATGTAGATAAGTCGAAGCGGGGCAAATTTAAATGCCGCAGCAGCAAACCTTAGACAAATAAAACTATAAATATAAACCGAGACGGGGAGCCGAGGGGAATGTATTTACATAAGTGTCCTGTGACTGGCGCACGTGTTTGATATTTCCTTTAGTTTTATGTCTGACAATGTCAAACCCACCCACACATCCGCCCGCTGATAATTCAATAAACTAAACAAGATTCTGTGGGAGATTTATGGGTGTGCTGAACCCGACTTTCGGGAGTTGAAACTACCCCGGGGTGGTTTATAAATCTTCATTTCAGCATAAAGACACACACAGAAGCTCTGCCTTCTTAGTCGCTTATTAAAATGTCATTTTAGAGTGGGGGAACTGGGCGCGGCTGGTTCATAAATTGCCAACACTTATGCTCAATAAATGGTCATAAATCTGGCCCCGACTCGCCGGCGGCATTAAAATGCGTAGCGACATGGCCAAAAGGAAGCACAGAAATGCCGAAAACATCAGGAACAGGAGCTACAAAAAGTAGCCAATGCTGTGTATGCCACAGATGAAAAATATGCCCATTGTGTGTGCGTGGCCAAATCTCTGTTTGTTGTCGAATTATTTTCCACGGTTGTAATTTGGTTTTAAAAACGCCAACATTTGTTACATCCTAGCAACGGTCTTGTGTTCTTAACGTGCCCACATTAAATTGATTGCCTAGCCAGCTTGAGGGCTGGATAAATTGATTAATTGACAGTTGACTCAGCGCCATTTTTCAGTCCACTTTGGCCATGACTTGTGCGAAAATCCTCCCCCAAAACTAGCCAGTCAATTGGTTTTGCTACATTTCACAAAACTGCATTAAATTTCGAGTCATTAGGCAGCAGTTTACTTTGTCCCTTAATTTTGTCCTTGGATCTGTCGCCTGCCTTCTCTAGTTTTGCCAACATTAGCTGGACATCTTCTATCTGCGCTTTACACATCGCTGACTGCAATTCCTGGAGCTATCTGGCTGCCATTGTGGGGAGTTCATCATGCAAATGTAAGCGAAACTAATAAGATAGTTTTCCTTTTGCGAAATCATCGAAAGAGACAAACTTTTTCCAATGAAAAAATCACAGAAATTTGTGTCTCTTTTTCTAATACTACAAATTTAAAAAAAATGGCGTCTAACAAATACGTTTGGGTTTACACATAATGCACTTAATTATTTAAAAAAAAGGCTTGCCTTATGCCTTATAATCGTTATTTACATAATGTTAAAACACCATTTTCTGTAGATATTTTAAACTATTTTTATATTAGTAGGAGTAATATGATAATATGTAGTTTTCCTACTTAAATATCTTGTCTTTTAATTGCATCGGCCTCTGTTGGCTGTGTTTTCTCCGTTTTGTGTGTGTTTTAGTTTGGCTTTCGATTTCGACTTTCTAATTGAGCAATTTCCTTCGGATAATTGCTTTTGCGCACTGTCGGATTTGTACTTGGATTCAGATTCCGATTGGGATTCACTTCCGCGCCCACTGAATACCGCCCACTAATGCCAGTCGACAATCTGCCCTGGAATTGGACAATTAATTTGTGTTAGCAGCAATTCATAAACAAACAAATTGAAATTGGAAAGAGCAGGCCATTTGCATAATGCTGACTAAGTGAGAAACCAGATGGGCACTCGAGCATTTCGAGTGTTTCTAGCATCGGATGCAGCTCACACACACGCTACACACACGCCACACACACCTCAAGCACACACACAAAACTGTTGATATGCAAACGCAGTCATAAAACGTGACATTTGCCGTCAGCTTCAATTTGGCCAAGGCATTGAATGCCCATAAAGTGTGCGAGTGTGTGTGTGTGCTGGCTTACTCTGGCAAAAAGGTAGCAGAAATTCAAAATGAAACGTAATTTGCATACGAAGGAGGCCGAGGGGGGCGTGTTCAAGCTGCTCGGGGCGGCTTTTTATGCACACTCAGACACACGAGAATCAAGTGGGTAAAGTCGGTGAAGCCAAAAGGTAAAGGTAGAACTTGCCCTAATCTGCATAATAATAAACCACACAAACGCAAAACATAAAAACACAAATAAATTGCCACCCCCAAGTGAGCCCACTTTGCCATATTTAATGCTGTGTAAATTGAATTTCCATCACTTTATGATTACTTGATGCGGACTGAGGTGGAAATATTCATCAAGTTGACTTTTTGTTCGTCAACCTGGATCCTTCTTCGATTTATATGCCAGCAGTTTCCTTCCCCAAGCCCCTGGGAACGAGTCCTCCGTCACTCCAAACTATTAGATATCCGACTCGGGATCTTGGACTGCAGCAGGCCCAAGTAACTGGGCATATCAATTTTAATCAAATTGACAGGAGCCTGCACCAATGAAACTTTATTGCCCACCCTCGCAGGAGAAGGAGCTGTGTCTAGCTGACTTTAAGCCTCAAGTGGTGCTTGTGTATTCAAATAAAATGCTTTGGGAAAAGAAATTCGTAGAAAGTCATTCTTCACTGCATTAATACGTTTATGTTAGGCTTACCTTTCTCTCTGCTCTGACATTGTCCATTGTTGTTGATGTTTATTTTCAATTAATATATTAATGTATTCACCACGCATTGTTCATTTGTTGAATATCGGGCTTGTTGAGACTGGCATTTGCATTGATTAAAATTGAATTAAGTGGAAGTTATTTTTTATCGTTTACAGCGCACGTACGTTTTGCGTTGAATTGATTTAATTGGAGTAGTTGAGGGGGTTATCATTAATTAAATTTAATGGTTTGTTTAAGTTTCATATTCCATTCATTTGCATTGAGTAAGTTACATAGTTGATAACAGCTTATTTTTGTTGTATACACGAGATTTGGCTACTTCTAGGTACACGTACACGTAAAACTTATATAAAAGTTTTTGATATATAAAATGCATATCTCCGCAATATAATTCATATCTCCCATATATAAGTAGGTATATTTATGCTCCAGTTCCTGCAGATTCCCATCTGGGATTCGCTTCCATTGCTGTGCAATTAACAAGTGCAATTGCTGGCATCATTCATTCCGACTTGATATGATCTTACGGTATAATAAACAATTGAGCTCTCCAGTTGCATTCCCTATTGTCCTTCTCATCCTTATCCTTCCGCATCCTGCGCTCACCGAGATTTCCGCTCATCAACTTTGACTTCGCTGGACTTTTAATGTAAACTTATTCCACTTGCGTGTGGGTATGCATGTATATACGTTGTATTCAACATCAATAAAACATCAATAAAAATCGGTTTGTTAACAACACTTTTATAAAAAAGAACGCAACGTTACGACGGTTGGGTTACACATATATATCCATATATAAGTACATAAGTCTGTCTACATATCTATATATTTTTGTATTTATAGATTGTGTGTCTATATATACATTTATATTAACAACACTTAACACACCGAAATGCTACATGAAGATGTGTGTCCTCAGGGTGCGGAATGTTCAAAAATTTAGTTGCTCCTTTTGTGTTGGGTTGATTTCTCGATTGATTTTTGCTTCACAAATTCAAAAAATTTCACATCACAGCCAATGGATACTGACGATGGGACGCATTTCCTCCGCTTCTACTGATCCTTCTGCACCTTCTGTTTCCTCCGCTAATTTTCTGTCGGGTGGAGATGATATTGGTGATTTTGCAAATGCTGATGAGGTGGCAACGATTTTTGCTGGCGGGCCCCAGCAAACTAACAATTGGGGGGCCTCTGTTATCCATCTGGGAAGTTGCCAGGTCCCAGCTGGAGCATGTCTCATTTGGGCTCCTCGATGGTCTGCCCGACGACTATGATGATCACGATGAAGACGGCCAGCAGGACGAGGATGCAGCAGATGGCCACTGCCACCATGGCGCTGTTACTCATGCGGGGACTTTTTCTCCCTTAGCGGCTCACTTTCGAAATGGAATCGGTTGGTATTTACCCGATAGGCTCTATCTGGATGTTTGGGAGAGAAAGTGGATATTTGCATATTGCCGGGGGCTGCGATTGAGATTGCCTGGCTGTGCACAGTTGAGATTATCGGTTGATCCACTGGGTCGTCACTTGTCATAAGTCCCCCGCCCGCTTCCCCTCCACGAATGGCACTGACAAATGCCATAACCACCACCTATCGCCCACCGCCCACAGAAACAAATTGCCTGCCATAAATTGCGAGGACTGCCTATCAGCCGCTCGACTGTGCATGAAATGCCCGACAGCCTGTGGACAGCCCAAAACTTGTCGCCTCCAGTGCGTATGTGTGATATACCCCCCACCCAGCCCATACGCACTTCATCAAGAGTGCCTCTCGACTGGGAATTCGCCCAAAAATCACAGCCCACGAGGGCGAGCCGAGCTGTCCAAGGGAGTCCTTTGTCTGCCACTGACACATGATTAATGCTGTCCGGCCGGAGAGTGGGTCCTTGCACTTCCAGCCAGCTGAATGCAATTTCAAGTGTCTATTATCCAATCTAATAGCTGCTGAGCTGCGCTGCTCATCTACCGCCGGCCTGACGATAATTGCCAGTGCATTATGAGTCCTGACATGGCAGCTTGCCACACGACACGTATACTTAATTATCGCTGCTGTAAGCCCGAGCGAAGGGAGGCGAAAAATTCAATTACATCGAAACAAACCCTGACAAGCCATCCATTTGATTCATTGAAAAATGAAAATAAAACATAAAAATAAAATGGAAGTGATTGTGTGAAAGTTTCTCTGCATTAGACGAAGCTTGAAGTCTCTTTCGAATGGGAAAATGTCTCATTTTAACATGGAATATTTGACATTCTGAACATATTTAAATATCTATATTATTATATAACCATTGAAAAGGTTATCAGTTAAATGAATTAAATAGTGCACTGATAGTTACATTAAGTATCATAATAATCGTGTGTAATCCTAATATTTTTAATGTTTAAATTTTTATTCAAATTAATCGCGGCCAAACTAAATAAAACGAATTTTTTCCGGCTGAAAAGTATGGCACAAAATGTGTATTATATTTTACGGTCGTGAAGTGCCCAAGCATAACGAATTATCGAGCCTCGTTTAAAGGGTGTAAAAACATCAAATAAATGTTCACTTTTCGCTTTTCTCTTTTTGCGCCAGTGAAAATGGCTGTGGCCATTGAAACGTCGCTGACATTGCTGGTCGAAACAGGAACCAGACGGGCAACAATTTTGATAAGTTTTTGCAGTGCCAAATGGAAGGTAAACGGAATTGAATATAAAAACTAATGCAGACCCAGACCCAGTTCTCGCATAAATGGCTACAGCTGCTGTCAGTCGTTATCAATGGCAACACGAATTCAATTCACAGCGAACAGCCAACGGGACAAAAGGACAACAAATTCAAGGAGCTTAAGGATAGAGGTTGGTGCTTTAAGCTAGCACTCGGGGCCACGTGCTGGGAACAGCCTTTTAATTGAGCCGCTCACGCAAATAATTTGCCCTTCTTGGGATCAAACGCAGGGCCTGTCAATGTTTGTGGCAGTTTCCATTTTTCCGTTTGATTTTACCGCACTTAGTGGCTTTCCCGCTGCGCGAATTCTGGTTAAAAGGCTTGGCTATTTAAATATTTATTTTTATTTATTTGGGCCCATTTGTCTGGACTCCGAGTGCGTTCAAAAAAAGATCCAAGTATGTCTGGAACAAACTGGCTTTTTAGCCTTTATTACGCCTTGTTTTCGTGACTCAATTGTTTTTTGTTGCTGTCCCTTTGAATTGGTCAATTAATATTAATGAAATGCTCGTCTTCCGCTTGCCCCTCAACACCCATTTTACCTGCGCTTGGGCCGTGCATAAATTATGCTTTCCTGTCTGACTTTTTTTCATACCCCTATATATAATACATATATATTTTTCAAAAATAACATTTGACAAAAACTTAAAATGCCCCTCAACATTGCAAGCTGGCGAATTATGTTGTAATAAGTCAATTTATCAGTTTATTTTTAGCTTACACATGTAAGCCGCAGGCGCATCAATCAAATTATGTTTGTCGAGCGGCAGGCGTAAAATTAAATGAAATGCAGCCACCGCCCGGCCAACGAGTCGTATACGCAACGTGGCCGAGTACTTGACTCAATTGTGTTCGCTCGTGTTTTATGGCTGACGATAAAAGGACGAAATAATATTTTATATTTGTTTATTCCTGAATACTCGAGGGCCGGGGAGCCACTTGAAAAGATTTACAACACATTGCACTGACACATATTGTTGGTCCGTCCGGCTTCTTTGTCTATGAGTCTTAATTAAATTAGCGCCAGAAGGCGACGAGCCACAAACACAGATAAACGGAGGCCAAGATGACAGGATACCAGCCGCTCATATCAGCCAACAAAACAAAGGAAATGCCGAGGAAAGGCGCTTGTCACTGCCACGCTGTGTGTGTTGTGAAATAAAATAAATTTTTGCAATTTCGTAAGTTTTATGCGCACATTTGCAAAATTTGTTTATGCTGGAGAAAGACAGCCCTTTCGAGCGGAGTGTGAGAGGTCATAGAACAAATGGGCCATGACGTGGCCACACAGGGTGCGGGAGGAGGGTGCTGACGGGGGCAGAGGAAAGGGGTGGATCGCCCCCCTGAAGTGCGTAGGCATCGCCCATCGTCGACTGCCAGTGACGTTGGCAACATTTCTGCGTGCTCTCGTGTGCGCTGGCACATAAATTCAATTTGTTTCGCCAGCGAATCGTTGTAGGGTTAACTTGACTACCACATCCCCGTCTGCGCAAAGAAAAAAAATTATGGAAAATTGCACGGGTCGAGGAGGAAAACGTTTATGAAATTGCATGCAGAATTAAAGCCGCCAGGCGAATGCCAGGCAAATCCTTTGTCAAGTTCAACTGCACGGCGCGACCTTGGAGGATGCGACTCAAGGAGTCCTCTCCGCCGAGTGCCGTGCGATTGCGATTGTGTTTGTGATGTGTTTGAGTTTTATGTTTGTGGGCCTGCACGAGTGTGTGTCGGGACAATAGCCGCATAAATGCTCGAGCAGTGCTTTAAGGCTGTCGCCGTGTTGTTGCGCTGTCTTGCGATGTCAAAAGTCAAAAGTGCATTAAAATAATTGCACTTGTTTTGGCGACACTTGGCCACTGCCAGTGCACGGTTGTGATTTATAAGCGCGCCCCAATAGACAGCCAGGTTAAGCTCCAACCATATCATATAAACAATATGACAATAATAGGTATTGACACACATAAACTGTAATCGTAATGTTAAATCAAAGCAGAAGTTAGCAAAAATTAAATTAATTGCGGTTAAATGCAGTTTAAATATAATTTCAATTATTATCTTTTTTATGGGTAATTATCGTTATTCAATGATTTATTTATTTAAAAGTGATTTTAATAATGAGTATTATAAGAACATATCGAGCTGATTTTGAAATTTATGTAGTCTAGTTCGAAAGATACGACTTATTTAATAACATAGTGGATTTCTTAACCGATAAAAGAGTTGAACGAAATAATGCACAAATTCTGATTTAAGTAAATATGTGTTCTATTTTAATAGGTTAACTGTGGTATTAATTCAAATGTTTCATTAGAAATTTATAAGATTGTCTTTATTTTAATTAGTAACATGTTCATAGGGTTTCTCCTCGTGTACCAGGCTCACGTTTCCGCCTTCAACTGCACTTAAACTTGATTTCTGTGTGTCCTTTGTCTTATTTCTTTGGACAAGCGTCTGGGCCTCATTGTATCCCACATGAATGGGGGATTTATACTCGCATGCAGGCATGTGTGTGCCAGTGTGCCAGTGGGAGAGTGGTAGAGTGGGTGTAACCTCGACACAGTAGCTGGTGGATGGCCTTCTTATGGCCCGCTTCCTGACCCAGCTTGTTGCATGTTTCACGTTGGCTTTTATGGGGGAGATTTTTAAAGCTTACACAAAGATGCTCGACTCTCGTTTGTTTCGTTTTATATATATATTCACGTATCACAAAAGAGATATTTTAATATGCCAAGGAACGTGCGACAAAGATTAATGAAATTCCCGCCTTAAAGCCTCATCTTTCTGGATAAGTGAATTCCTTTTCTTTATATGCGCATTTGTAGGCAGCACATCACATTAAAACGAAATAATTCGCATTTACCAGCCTGAAATTAAGATTCCCGGAAATATTGAAAATTCAAATTGGGTAATCAGCCATAAGGCCATCGATTTCTGTTTGCCAATGGCATTAGAAATTAGGAATTCGCGAACGGCGCTGACTCGGGCTATTTGAATTGGCTTCCTGTCGGGGTTTATTTTATTCAGGCAGCCTCTGTTTATTTATAATTCGATTGGAAATGTGTTTGGCCAAAGAAGTTCATTTGGATGGCGCCACCTCATCGCATTTTATGACCATTTGCGGTTTGTTTATCTTTCTCTGTTTAGCTTAATTACCGTGGTATTTCATTCATATTTAATGTGTCGGAAAGTTCTGCCCACCCACACAGAAACTCAATCGAATCGGTCTTTGAGTGCTCGGTTAATGATTTTTATTGAAATCGGCATAGTTTTCGCTTGGTTTCCCCACGGCCCCATAAATTCATAATGCAAGGGGAAACTTTAGCTGGTTATTTGCTTTGTCCAGATTGATTAGAAGATTGATGGACTGGCTGCAACTAAGAGAGAATGACTTCAACTTTGTTGAACTGCCCGTAATTGATTGGCTCAGCCAGTTTCTATTAGCTTTTGAGGGGCATTAAAAGGTCTGCGAATATTGTTTCATCGCCTGCTAGATAAATTATGCCCCGCTATTGTCAGTTAATAAAGTCTTAAGGCCTCTAAACCTTGTGCAAATTAAATTTCAGAGGTGGGACATCAAAAGGCGGTCCCTTTTTAATCAGCAAACTCATTAGCATCGTCCGCTAACTAAATACAAATTAAAGAAACAGCATCCACAGCTGGCAATGCCCGTCCTTTACCCTTCTTCCTCACTTTTCCAACTGTTCCTGCTGGTTGCTAAAAAGTTTTCACTTGGCAGCCGTCAAGTTGATGTAATGAAAAAGTTGCAGCATTTTTCTAACAATATTTCCCAGCTCATATCACATGACGTGGACACGCTAGCTACTGGCAAAAGCTGCTGCAGAAAGCCTTCAAAACAACAAGCACTCGGCACAGGGCGCTAATTAGTTTCGAGTCGGGGCTTGAATAAAAAATATTTAGAAAAAACGTGGCTCATACGCAACGTTGACCCGCATTCATGGGGTATTAATATAATTTGTGTTGGAAAATAGCAAAAACGGAAACAGAACAAATGGGAGTGCAAAGAAATACTTTTTGAATGCTAACACAAACATAAAATAAATAAACACCTTCAATGGAAACCGACCACGCCCTCCGACCACCGCCCACAGCTGTTCCACGTAGTTTTCCTCGCGACCAGCCGGCGGGAAAATCGCTGGCAAAAGCGAAAGCTGAACAAAGGAGCAAAAAAGCAGAGGGAAACCATGTGAGCAACGGGTTAGCAGCCCGGAAGCGAATCCAGTGCAGCTCATTATAAAATAGCCAAAGTAAAAACCCTATTTTCGATTCGGAGGTGGGTCACAGTCGGGGCCTCCGTACCCGAAATTCACTTTGAGACCCCAACAGAAATTTTAACGATGCATATAAAAGCCCGGCGACGGCAAATGAATAAATAATTTATGCGTGAGGGTCCTAAACACTCGAGTGGCTTCCAACATTATTTGCAAAGTTACTCGGATCTCTTTTTTTTACACATTTTCCACACGTAGCAAATTTTATCTCTCTATTACCTGGCGGCAGTGGCTTGATTTAGTGGCAATGTCTCAGCTGGAAAAAAAGGGTTGAGTTTTCCAAGCCCTTTCGCAGACTTTTCCCAGGCATTGCCCGTTGGGTTATGTTTGCTTATCACCTGGTTGGCTACTCAAACAGAGGGAAAAACGATTGCGGCCCTCTGTTTGCACATTTGGCACGTTTCAATCTCTCAGCGATTGCCGAACTGCATGCAAATTGCAGGCTTAACCCCCTTTTTTGTGGATCGGGGACTTGAACTCCTTGGGAATGGAAAAGAGTCACGGCCATTACGCGCTTTCGATTACAGATAAAGCATCTTCTAAAGCATCAATCGGTGTAATAAACACAAAGCGATTTGTCTCAACTTTAAAATCCATAATTTTAGAACAAAACTAATTATTTTATTTACATCATTCTTACAAGTTGTTAATGCGGGTTGTAATTATTTAGCGACGGTTATAACAAAACGTGAACGGAATTTAAAAATATAAAGGAACGTGCATTATTATTTTATTTACAGCACTATTACTACCGGATACTAGGTTTGAATAAATATTTGGTATTATTATTTATTTAAGATGCTGTGATTTAACCTCGATTATAATAAAACGTGAACAGAATTTACAAATGTAAATCATAAATGATCTACTGTATTTTTCGTACATTTTAAGGCAAATATAAAATGTAACCTTGAAATAAAAACAGTATAATTATGTGTTATTGGTAAATGTCGTTTTTGAGTCTGTTCAATAAGCAACCAATTTAAAAAATATCAAATTAAAAGAGGAGAATGATGGGTTTAGCCCTGTCCTAAATCAAACTTGTCAGTTGTCAGTGGCAGGCGTGGGTCGAACGGAAATTGGAAAGTTCGCCCAGACATTGACTCCAATTAAGCAGCTGGCGAACAGGTGAGTAGCAGCCCAAGTTGTCATAACTGCCGTGGACACATTCCTATCGCCATTTCCCATTTTCTTCTACCTTTTCCGCATTTATCCTGTGTGTGGGATTTTATTGCTGCATTGCAAACAATACGAGGGCCATGTTGTAAATCCCTCAACAATTGCCTGCCTCCAATTCGTTTTGTAACCTTTCGTTCCCCAGATTGCTCTCCTGTGTAAGGACGTTCCAAGGAAAGCACTCAGGGTTACCGATTAGGAATATATGGCTATTGTGCATGTGAACTAATAACGCATTTGTATGGGTGCCTCTGAATAGGGAGTTCCTTCGTACGTAAATTAATCTAACGTACATTCACTCAATGCAAGAATACTATTTCCCCTGAAATGAGAATTCTTCTATTAATTACCCGGATGTTATCCGATTTCAAGAATTCTAAGTGTTGACACTTACTGGGACTCGACGACATGAATTTCAAAAATTGATGAAGAAATGAAATGGCACACAATTTCATATGTAATTGCCAAAAACCAAAGCCGTAATTCAGTTATTTTTTCAATTTACTTGTAAATATCTACTACTATACCATCCCTTACTTTAAATAAATCTTGAAACATGTAAACTTTATAGCAGATTAACCTTAAAGAACCAAGGATTTTAGTTCTTTCAGAATACGAAACAATAAAGTTCCTTTTTTCCGCTATACCACAAGTTATTTAGTATCCTAACTTG
Organism: Drosophila fuyamai; assembly: GCA_018153365.1. Taxonomy (NCBI): domain Eukaryota; kingdom Metazoa; phylum Arthropoda; class Insecta; order Diptera; family Drosophilidae; genus Drosophila; species Drosophila fuyamai. The sequence continues at coordinate 2,803,552 of JAECXW010000116.1, read as the reverse complement.
AGAGTTAAGTTGTTTACTTTGCCAATATATTCCCTTTTAAGCAACACAGGTTAGGATAATGCCGCAAATTTAGTAATGACTAAATATTTATAATTCCACAAGACTATTTTTCAGGCGATCTGCCAAACCCAGCCATCTTGCCCCAATTGATCACTACGAATATCCCACCGCACTTTCTTATAAAGCCCAAATATCTCAATTGTGCAGCACAGCCAAGGCAATTTCAAAAGAATATGTAAATCAAGTTCCATTTGAATATTTACGTCTCGCCGCCGAGGGGCCTTCTCAATTGATTTGTAATTCACTTTTGTGTTGTACAATTCTGCGTTAAGCTCTCCGTTTGGCAGGCAGCAACTTATCGCCGGGATTGGATTCGCTTTTGACACCGAAACGTAATGGTTGAGTTAAGCAAACATAAATATGCAAACTAAAGGACCCGGAGCGTCCGAAGCGTTAAGGCGGAAACACAGGACCGTCTTAACTACAGGTCCTAGAACGGGAAAAGTGCGCGCGTTGCTGGGAAAACTGTTTGTGGGGCCAGTCGCACGATGCGATTAATGACGCGAAGGCAGCTGTTCAAAGCCTGATTCCGGAGCTGGTTGAGTTGGCTGAAAAGCGAGCTGTGTGTTTGCCGCACGGCCGACAGAAATCGACTGAACGCATTCGGCTGCTGCCACGGCATTTAAGGCAGAGAGCGAGAAAGGCGGAAAAGCGGAAAGGCGGAAAGTCGGGAAAGCGATAGAGAGGAAGAAAAAGAGAGAGAGAGCGCGAACACCCTGCGATGACATCAAGCGAAAGCTTTTCCATTTGAATCTCAAGGCGGTTAGCCCTCCGTCAATACTACACAACTAAAATAAATCAAATTGAATTTATGATTTCGTTTTCGTGCACTTCTTTTTTCCCGGATTCCACATTCCTTGCTGATGCCTTCTGAAGTGCCTCCTTGGAGTTGTTTGCCCCAGGATTTAATTTCGCTTCAGCTCAATGAGCCGTCGATTCTGTTTGTTCGAGTGGCCGCCGAGCGCTTTAATCGCCCGCCCAAAGCCGCCACTTGAGACAACTGGCAGGTGGCAGATGGCAGATGGCAGATTCCAGGTGGCGGCCATCAGAGGCTCCAAGGCTGACAGGTGAGAATCTTGTTTGACTTCGGCTTCCGCTCATTATGCTCCGCCCGTTGGCCTCTTTGTGTGGATAATTGCCGCCTGGCCTCGGCTCCAATTTAAATTGCCAGCAAACTCGACGCGCCTAATTTTCGATTTCATTTAATTTGGCGAAAATCTCATTAGACCCAGACGCTGCGACGAAGACGTCGCCCAAGATAAATGGGAGTGTGTTTTCGGGTGCGGGAGGCATCGTCGAATCGCAGATACTTTGACCTGTGCCCGGGGCACTGGCGTCTTTGGCTTTCCCTGCTCCCGTTAGTATCGGTGGTCCGGCATGCCAAGTCAGCGATTTATTTGGGCCAAACAAAGGCCGGATAACCCAGCAAACATTCACTGGCCAACTGATAAGCGACGGCGGCCCTCCGCTTGTTGGTAAATTGATAACATGGGAATCCTGGCGGCGCAGGCGCGAGCTTTTCCCAGCGAGAGTGGAAAGCCAAAGAGAGCTCGAGTTCCCATCCACTGTGTAAACTGATAAGAAAGCAGACTACTGCTGCCTGCATCTGCGGCTTCAATTGTCTTTAATCGCTGCTCAAATGTCGATGATGATGGGAAGTGTCCCGCTTGGGGATGGGGTGGAAAATCGAGGGGGCGGCAAGCCGGGGGGACCTTTAACGAATTGTCATTGATTTCTTTTGAAATGGCGGCGCTTTTGTTTGCCTTCGCTTCTGCCACATTAGGCAGCTGAGCAGCTCCTCCACGGCGTTTCACCCTGATTACTGCAGCTCTGGTTATCGGGCAATGATCACAAATTGAATTTGCTCCGGCGGCAGCTTGTCTTAAATAATTATAAGCGCGTTTAATTAATAAGTTTGCAGCACCAACAAAGGCCGGCCAGCGACTTTTCCCTCAAAAAGGGTCTGCCAGAAAATGGTGTTTTTGTTTTTGCCGCTGGGAAGCAATTAAGACCGCGCAGCGCATTGTTTTCTAGGCTTCAACCTCGCTTGACCCCAACTTTGTTAAAATTTTGCCTTTGTGCGTGTTTTGAAAAATGAGCAGTCCAGATGAAAAAAAAACTGTCACACAATGAATTTAAAACAAGAAAGGAAAGCTAACTTCGGGCGGAGCCGAAGTTGATATACCCTTGCAGAATATTCTGTAAATAATATTCTCCAAAATTATTCATATGATGCATTCTTAATACTAATAAAAATCCCAACTTCCTAACTTTAAAAACACCAAAGTTATGGCAATTTCAATCGTTCAGTTATATGGCAGCTATAGGATATAGTCGGCCGATCCCTATAAAATTTGGTAGGTCGGATTGATTGGCCAAATAAAGAAGCCATAGAAAATCCCAACTTCCTAACTTTACAAACAGCAGAGTTATGGCATTTCCTATCGTTCAGTTATATGGCAGCTATAGGATATAGTCAGCCGATCCCGGCCGTTCCGACTTATATACTGCGTGCAAAGGAAAGAAGGGTGTGTGCAAAGTTTCAATTCGATAGCTTTAAAACTGAGAGACTAGTTCGCGTAGAAACAGACAGACGGACAGACAGACGGACAGACAGACGGACAGACGGACAGACGGACAGACGGACAGACGGACAGACGGACAGACGGACAGACGGACATGGCTATATCAACTCAGGAGGTGATCCTGATCAAGAATATATATACTTTATAGGGTCGGAGATGTCTCCTTCACTGCGTTGCACACTTTTGACCAAAATTATAATACCCTCTGCAAGGGTATAAAAAGAGGAAAACTCGGATCCGGAGGAGCAGGGGCTGGGTGCCGGATTGTTTCCTTCCTGCCGGGGACGCTCACTTTTGCCGGTCATTAAATTTTTTTACATTGCCTTTGGCAGTCAATACATATTTGACTGCGTACATAAATAATGAGCTCAGTTGTGGTTTGGCCAGATTTGCAAATGTTCTTCGACAGTTTCAATTATTTATTTACCAACCCGAGCGACTACAGTGAGCACTCTGTGAGGGCTTTGAAGGTCTCAGTATAAAACAGACACTGGAGACTTGGCAATTATTGCCAAGGGAAATGGTTTAGCCTGAGTCGATTTAGGTTCTATAGTTCAGCAAGGAAATGGAGAAGGACAAACTTTTACACAAAAATGAATAAGGAAAATAAAATAATGCTTCATAAACTTCAGTAACTTGGGTTTGTGACTTTGTGGATTGAAAAATATTATTTATGCTTAATTAAATATGGTTTAAATTTGGTTTTACACAGTCCTTCGAATAAATTTATGAGATATATCCAATATATTAAATACTATATTTGTTGAAAATGAAAACCAATTCTTAATTTACTTGTTCCTTACATGCAAAACTGAATTATTATAACTTACTTACTCCTAAATGTATAACAATATGATTTGACCTTTTTCTTACTTCTTAAATGACCTTTCAGATATGGAAACATTGAATTTAAATGACCTTTTATAAATGGAAATAATACTTGAAGCCCAACAATTGACCTTGCCTACTATTAACGTACTTCAATAATTATATTCGATTGAGTGGTGCCACTTACCTGCATAGAATAAAGGCAGCAGATTGAAGATGATAACCAGCGGAAATATAGAGCGTGCAAACTTTTGCATATCCATGAGGATGCTGACTGCCGGAGCCGTCGAATTTGAAGCATCGGAGTCCCTTGTTGTGGCGCCGTGTTGAAAGAGCTTTCGTTGTTGTTTCGTAGAGTCCTGGCTGACTTTGGAAGATAGGCGTGATAGGCAAGTGCTCGTGGCGAGGCGATCCTGATCCGAAGTCCCTGTAGAAGCAGCCAAAGCAGTGGCAGTAGGAACCAGGCATTGCTGCTTTTGCTGCTGCCGTGCGGCAGGAACAGTAGCAACATCGCAGGTTGCAGCACTGCCGGCCAAGGGATATTGCATCCTGTGCTGGGTGTTTCTGCTGCTGGCAGCGATCTCATCTGTGGTCCAGGACTGCCGACATTCGCTGGCTTGTACATCATCTGTTGCTGTTGCTCTTGCTCCTGTTGCTGCTGCTCCTTTTGCTGATGTTGCTGCTGCCGCAAGCGTTGACTGGCATAATGTTGCTGCTGTTGCTTTTGCCTCTGAATCACTTTGTGTTTGTGTGTGGCACAGAAACGTATCGCTTTGAAATTGCTTTCGTTTGCTGTTGCAGTTGTTCGTGTGCTGCTGCAGTTGCTGTTGTTGTAGTAAAGGTTGTCGTGTTGTTGTTGAAGAAATTGTTGTTGGTGTGTTATAGAAATGTCGTATCTGTGCTGAGGCCATGTTGTGCCCTGAAATGAGATTTGAAAAGGCATCAACGGCATGAAATAGATGTTAAAAACCAATATGTAACAAGTACCCATAGAAAAGGGATAAAAACATAGGGACAAATGGAGTTGACCGCCATACAGTTTTGATAATCCAATTGCTTTGATTATCGATTCCTCGAGCGCAGTCGGGAGGATTACACGCCACAGGGAAACGGACAGCATCACAAAGCATTTGGGTTCTTGTCTTTTTAATCAATTTCCACTGGCACGCCCATTCGGTTAACGCCGCCAGGCAATCCTTTTACTGTTTTTTCATACTATCTGCCAAATCCCCGACTCCCATTTAAAAAAGGTTTTTGACTGACGGTTCAATTCTTAATGTTTGTTTTTCGGCGCTTTCTAGAGTTTGTTGTGTTTCATTTTCTTTGAAAGGGAGCTCAAGATGGGAAAATGTAAATCGTATTTTATCTGTATCTCCATTAGTAGAGTTTTTATTCGATTTAATACTTTATATAGCAATAAGACTTGTATATTTAAATTTAACACGTTTTGTACACATTAAATAATTTTCATTTTATGACAACATGTAGTTGCATACCCTTTGGAGCTTTTGTTTTACATCTACGTGTAAAACTTGTAAAGGAATGAAACCGAAATAAAGCTCACATCCTTAAAGCTTTTAGCTGAGTTACACACAATCTAACAGTTACTTTTACGTATACGTAATTTTAGTGTAACTGTAAGCGGAAAGCTTTGGCTGCTATTGAAATGTAAACAGAAAGCTTGCATAGACATATGTACATACAAAAGCAATGACTCTCATAACAAGGAAATGATAAGGAATTGACTGAAAGTTAGCCTTTCCTTATATACATTTCTTTGTTAATACTTGCTACATTAACTGAATTTTTCGCACAGCGCTCTTCCCCCTGAATCCCATACCAACTACGCCTCTCTGTCGCATACACATTCCTCATTTGCAAGCCATAAAAATATGTGGAATAATCATAAATAACCTACAAGTACACTAGATAAACCCTTGGCGAATGCCACGCCCATTGGGTCAGGCCAGGCATTTATCAAATTTCCGCCACTCGAAATGTTTTTGGCCGCAATAACAGACGCCAAAACAAGTTTCCTACACATCAACCCCTCGGCGACTGCCACTCTTGTTTGGCCTGCTGTTGTTGTAGTGATTACAGACGCTGATAATAAAGTAAAAATTGCAACAATGAACGCATAGACATCATGTCCATGGCAGTCTTCAGCCAGATCCAACAGCAACGCCCACACGTAGCACGGACCCATAAAGTGCTCGTAATCAACGTGAAACTGCGACGCACGCACACACGTCTATTGCTGAATGTGTGATGGCGAGCAAGTGTACAGAGAAAAAAGAGTGGTAATAAGTCTTAAGCGTATCATATTTCTCTCTATTTAAAAATTGTACTATTAATTGCAAGATTTTAAATTACTTGGGGTATTCCAAAAACATATAAAAGATTTCTCTTTCCAATAAAAATATATTGCTAGATAAACCCTTCAGAAATTTTCGGCTTTTGGTTTTGGAATATCAAGTAATATAAATATTGTTAATCGTTTATATTTATCTAATAAGACTAGGTGATGAATGACTGAATTGCTTTAAACGATTGTAGATAAAACTTAAAGTTGGTTCTATTACAGCAAGGAAACCATTTACATATACGGCTCTCTGTTCTGTGTAGATAACCTAATATTAGTTGTGTAATTACCAAATCAAAAAAATCAAAAACTTCGAGTATTTGTTTAGCTCTCAAATGATAACTGTTTCTGTCACGTTCGAGCAAATAAACTTGCATGTGAATTTATTTGACGATATCTAGGCATATCGGGTTCAAACAAAATTTCTCAGCAAACCTAACTATGGTATTTTCCCAGTGTATGTTTGCGTGCGCCTTTTTGGTAAATGTCGGCCATCGGTCCTCTGCTGGCCGCTGGTCGGTGGTTCTCCCATTTTGCAAACGAAAATTGTCTGCAATGCTGCACTAATGTCATCAGGGCGTATGCGTAACTAGGTGAATGTCGAGTGCGGAGTGTTGGAGTGTTGGAGTGCCAGAGTTTTTCGGTAGCGGGAGGAGTGGCAGTGGCTGGGCGGCTGAGTGGTGTTTTCTGTTACGTTTCAGCTGTATCCATTAATTCCGGGCAGCTGGCAGCAAAGGATGTGAGCTCATGTGTGTATCCTGCTGAATAATTAAGGAGGCTGGCAAACGGGCAGGACGACTCGGCTGCGAGACTTTCCCGAGCTGTCAACCGCTGCGAGTGCAGAAACATGGCTGCCGCATAATTGGAAATTATTCGCTGCACTCGGCCACTACTGTATAATGCTAATTGCAGTCAAAAGTAATAGCTGCAGCCACAGTAACGATGCAAATAAATTGCAATTTGTTGCCGCTAATGTTTATTCAAATGCCCGCCCTGTTTTCATTCCAGTTCGCACCCAAACTCACACAGATACCTGCGGCTGACCTGTTTCTGTTTTTCTCGCAATTAGTCAGTTTGTTTGGCATCGCAGGGCAATGGGACGATACTTTGACCCGTATCTGTGGCCCAGCTAATTGTGCACTTGGCCAGCGGTTTAATGAGAGCTCCTCGTTCAAAGGCAGCGAATGCGAAAATAATAAAGCCGGCAAAAATTAAAAGCCAGCCAGAGCCAATTAGAAGCGACTAAAGCGCAGAACCACTTCAAAGCTGCAAAAAGTGGAGAAAACGCAGCAAATAAAAGGGCGGCCACAGCGCAACTAGCTTTGGGTTTTCCGGATGCCCTAACAAACAGTTGTTGAGTGTAACTATCAAAAGTGACTTTTATTTTTAAACTACTTAAGTACGAATGTCTATCAAAATAAAAATGTTTCTTAAATACCACTTTCTCAATTCATGTTTAATAGTTTAATTCTTTAATAACAATTAACAATCAATGCTTTATCGATGTATCTAAGCTTGTAAATATTTTCAAGACTAAAATAAGAAGGCTATAAGTCTTTCGGCTCAGAAATGTCCTTTCATATTCGTTTACTTTGTGCTACAACTGCGCTTTCCGAGTCTTTCAAACTTGCATCAGCTGCAGGAGAGTTTATATTGACTGCAATCCTCTAAGCGCGGCAAACACTCCAAAATAGTTATTAAACCCGTGGCAAGGGCTCTGAAAGCCCAGCAAATGGATGGCTGAAACAAATGGCGCTCGATGCAGCACAAAAAGTTGCCATCCACAGCAGCGCATCATCATCATCAGTGGCAACGAAAAAGCAGCAACGGCAGCAGTCTACACTTCAACGCGGCGAGTTGGTGGCATAAATTTAGCAATCTTCCGTAGTAGTGTAACTGCAGCCGTACTCCAGATACAGATGCATTTATGTATTCCGCAATGGGGGCATTTACATTTCTGATGTTCTGATGTTTGGGTGGGGGAGAAACAATATGCATTCACTTGGTTGATTAACATTCTGTTTGGATTATAGCTTTAAAGTTGCTTGTGTGTGGCCAACATCCACAAAGGATGTCACGCGTTTTGTGCATTTCTCTGTGAAAATGAAATGCAGGCGTGCCTTTGACTTTAGTTGCTAGCTGCGCCAACGAACTTCATCATCGTGATCATCATGGCTTCGCAGGCAGCCGTTGCCGGAATGGAAATTAGCCAGGACACAGAGCCTTGTAGTCGCATGTTGCGTACAAGGCAACTGGCAACCACAGTGACAAATTGCAATTTAAATTTGGCTTTCGCGGGCGCAACGAGATCTGAGTGCGCGGTGTGTGTATGCGTGTTTGTATGCTCATTACGAGTCACAATTATTTGTAGTTTTTAATTAGAAAACTTAGCTCGTCGCCCTGTGTTTCTGTCTCTATTCCTGTCATCCTCTTCTGCTTGTGCAACAACGTGCACTTCAGCACATCAAAATGCTTTCATGAATACGCAATGCGCTTGTTAATAGTTGTGGGCATATATGGCGTATACGTAATGCATGATTTATGCAACTGTCAGTGTGAGTTTGAGAGTGTGCGTCGGCAAATAAAAGCATTTAAAATTAATCAGCCGGAAGACTCAACTTGTTGAGCTGTACTTTAGGCCAATCAAAAACATAATACAACTTGATTTTAAAAATAGGTAGTTATTTTTTCATTTTTTATTTACAATTTAGGACCGATTTCTCATTGTTAAGCTAACTTTTCTAATTCGGAAACATTTGCAATCTCAATACTATGTCAGGGATTATCTGATTGAGAATTTGTAACTGGAGGCAATGTTCTAGTTTATATTTTTAACTCGGCAAAGCAACCAGGTCGAAGAAATGTTTGAGTTCGTTTTATATTTAACCTCGGCAATTTGACTTTCGTACTGATTAGTGTCATAAAAGATTCTGCAAAGATTTGTATTTAACAAAGAATCATCAAATTAAGAGAACGAACTAATGTTTCCGAAAAATTTAAATTAATGTTAACTTTTTACAGATTCTTTTTTACCAGCTCAAACCATAACTTAACATTGAGAAAAGGTCCTTAGAAATTTTCAAAAATGTAATTTTTGTTGAGAAACTAAATTATTTCATCTTTTTCAAGATTCCAAAATCTGTTTTAATGAGTCTTGTTTTCGAAATTGTATTATTTTAAAAATGTATAAAACTCACCATATCGTCTGCATTTAGAGCGTTAGGGTACAACACGTCCTAATCACGGAATCTTCTGAGTTTCTGCAATGAGAAGAGCGGAGGAAAACTCTTTACAAGGTGACAGGCAGACAGTGGGCAGAACTTAAGTTAAACTTTCGCCCGGTTGATTTGCATTGCCGGGATCCCACCAAACAGCTGGCAGCGCTTAAGTAAAAGTTACGAGGAAAACATTTGCAACTGCAGCATTAATGCGACTTCGCCTGGAAGTTGAAAACTTTTGAGCAGGCGTGGGCGTGTCAAAAAGATTGTAAAGTACATATATACCAAATAAAAAGGAAGCGGCGAACTTTGTAGCAAATCAATTTCGGAGCAAACTAAATTAAACAACGACAAGCAAAAGCAGCTGCCAAATAGATAAAAACGCCAAACACACGTGTCAAATGGGGGCAAGCAGGGAAGGGGGCGGGACACGACAGGCGAAGCCGCAAACAAATTGTAAAAATGTAGGGGAGAATGTAGCCGAGAATCGCGCAAAGGCATTGCCATTGGCAGCGCCTTGAGTCGAGTCCCCGAGCAATTTATCATCTCTATGTTTAAAATTTATTACATTTATTTTATGTTGTTTTGCCTCCTTTTTTTGTTTACTTTTAACTGTTTTCCTTGCCATCGTTTCCCCTTTTTCCCTTTTTTTTCCCATTTTTTGTTGCTTCTTTTTTTTCGTGCGTGTCCGTGTTCCAGTTTGTGGCAGCACTTTAAGAGCCAAGTCAAGTGGATAAAGTGGCGGAGGCGGCAAAGAGTTCTGCCGCTGTCAGTTGAGTTATAGCGCTCGACTTGGCCCCACTCGGCTCTTGTAATTGAATTTATCGCTGTAGCAATATTCATCAACGTCAGGCACTATGTACTATGTGGCTCTATGCGCTGCAAGGAGCAGCAGGACTTCAGTCGGCGTCGAAGGCCTTACAAATGCCCGACGATCAAATTGAAGTGCCAAAGATTACGCCAAGCCAGGCCACGCCTGCAGTTGCGCATACGCAGCGTGAGCCGCACTGGCAGAGCGAGCCAAAGCGAACCAAAGCGAGCAGAAATTGAATTACTCGGTCCCAAAAAACCCAGTGCCGGCGGTCCATAATCCACACCCTCACCATCACAATCCCCGTATCTCTCATCCGCAGAGGGCAGCGGTGCCAAATTGCTTTCGATATCAATTTCCTGGCAAAAGCTTTTGTTTCCCTGGCAGCTCCGGCCGCAGCTGCAACGAAATCCGATTAGAATTCCTGCACTGCCAGCCTGCCACCCCGCCCCTCACTGCCCCGCCCCGCCCCGTCCCCTTCTCGTACTGTCTCGTGTGTGCGTTAAAATCAAATTGTTTACGATTGCTACTGTTGTTGCCGGGCAAACAAACAGCACAGGAGAATGAACAAAAAATCCATTGTGGAATAGACTGACTTTGAGATACCTAATACAAAGAATTTGTAAATATTTGTGCAGTTCGAAAATCTTATTACAATGAAATAATTTGAGAGCACTTGAGTTCAGGGAGCGACTACATACACTTCATTCTGGATAAGTAAATTTGAAAATGTTTTTAATTCTGGTTTCATTTTAAACATTCCTGAGTTTTATTTTTCACACACTTGAGAATTCCTTAAATTGAAATAAGTCAATAGTCCCAGTTATAGATTAAAATTGAGACCTAAACACCACAGCATACTATATAAAAATTAAGTTCTTTGAGGTGTTTTGCATTTTTTTTCTAAGTTGTCAAATATAACACTGAAATGGATTACCTTATTCTTATTTTAGCAGACTTCCAAATCGCAATCGACTTAATTGTTTGAACACAAAATATAAAGAAACGCTTTGTTTTCTCTTTTATTTAGGTGCATTCACAAATATACCCTTGTGTCTCCGATTACTGGGCGGAAAAAGCCAAACCGATACGCAAATCCATAGCAATACAAAAATCAATGGAACAGCGGAAGTGGCCGAGGAAAGGACAGGGACATTTTGCCAATCGCCCTGCTCGTGAAATAATCATGATGGAGTTGACTGCACATAAAATATGCATATGCTGCAGTGGCCAGCAGAGCCGAACTCGATTTACCCCCAGTGCAATGCAATTACCAGCAGTCGGACTAATGAAACCAATGCCAAGTCAGCAAATTGAATCAACTTTCAGCGGAGCGAGGACTGCAGTATGCCAATTCCCCCAAACATTTAACAAATCGCATTTAATTTGAGTGCAACTTTTGCAATGTAGAAAGCCTGTGAAGCTGGCGTGCAAACTCGCTGACACGGTCGCAAACTACTAAACTAATTGATTGGCCTGCGGTGGCATAGTTACACGGCGAAAATTTATTTTCCCTACCAACAACAACCCTTTCACAACTTTATTAAAAGTATTTATTAAGTCAGTTTTCTTACATAATATCGTTAGTAATGTAAATCCTTACATAATTCTTTACATAATCAAATATACAAAATATACATTTTTAAACGCCGTTTATTGACCAAGACAACTTTAGGCTTCTGGTAGGTGAATCATAGACAAATATATCACTTTTTTATACCCTTGCAGAGGGTATTATAATTTTGGTCAAAAGTGTGCAACGCAGTGAAGGAGACATGTCCGACCCTATAAAGTATATATATTCTTGATCAGGATCACCTCCTGAGTTGATATAAGCATGTCCGTCTGTCCGTCTGTCCGTCTGTCCGTCTGTCTGTCCGTCTGTCTGTTTCTACGCGAACTAGTCTCTCAGTTTTAAAGATATCGAATTGAAACTTTGCACACACCCTTCTTTCCTTTGCACGCAGTATATAAGTCGGAACGGCCGGGATCGGTCGACTATATCCTATAGCTGCCATATAACTGAACGATAGGAAATGCCAAAACTCTGGTGTTTGTAAAGTTAGGAAGTTGGGATTTTCTATGGCTTTTTTATTTGGCCAATCAATTCGACCTACCAAATTTCATAAGGATCGACCGACTATATCCTATAGCTCCCATATAACGATAGGAAATACCATAACTTTGGTGTTTTTAAAGTTAGGAATTTGGTATTTTCTATGAATTTTATATTTGGCCAATCAATCCGACCTACCAAATTTTATAGGGATCGGCCGACTATATCCTATAGCTGCCATATAACTGAACGATTGAAAATGCCATAACTTTGGTGTTTTTAAATTTAGGAAGTTGGGATTTTTATGAGTATTTAGAATGCATTATATGAAGAATTTTGGAGAATATTATTTACAGAATATTCTGCAAGGGTATATCAACTTCGGCTCCGCCCGAAGTTAGCTTTCCTTTCTTGTTTTTAACTAGAGTTATGCAAGGCTGAGAAAACATAAGTTATGCATTTAAACTCCAGCAGTAACTAATGAATACCACTATTACAAACAAGTATATTTTAAAAGTGTACCAAACGCTGCAGGCCGATGAAAGCCAAATTGAAATTACCGCCATCGGTCAGGTGCAGAATGGCACCTGTTTTGCTGATTTTCAGCTTAATGCAACAAATACAGAGTTTGCAACGAAACGCCCGCAGCGACGGCAATCAACAAATCAAATTTCGAATCAAAAGCGAAATGCATATCGATTGCAGCTGTCAGTGGCACATGCAATGCGGATTGCGATGATGAATGGAGCCGTAATGAGTGTTATTAGACGGCGTCACTCGCACTGACTGTCAATTTGTGCGGGCGATTGGACAAAAAGCCGTCGATGATTCTCGATTCCGGCTTCCCCTGCCCGTCCCTTTTGTCCTTGGCCAGCTGACAGAGCGTGTGACAGGACACGTCCAATTGAGAGCGAAACTGAAGCCCCGTAAGATGAGTGTGTACGAGTGGTTGCGTCCTTGACAGTCGGCATAATCAATCCATTCGCCTGACACCATGTCCTTTGTGCTGTGCATTCGTGAAAATTGAAAAAATTCACTCAGCTGTCGGCCTGACATCGCCATCCTGGGATCCCTGCCAGTTGGGAGGCGGAATGGGGGCTGCCGCATGGCTGGCAGACGTGATATATGCTTATGGCCACCGTTGCCAGGGCGGATGCAACATAAATTATCAAAGTGCAAGTTGCAAATTGCTTGGCCTTCAGCCTGCGGCACGAAATGTGCACATAATTTCAAATTTATTACGAATTTACGTGCCATGCGATATGAAAGGGAATCCCGAAACACTAGCACAAAAAGACCGGCACCTTCCACAGCTTCTGCTAGTGTGATATACACTGGCAATAACTATGCCATCTACAATCAAGATAGCTGGGATAATAATCGAATGCCTAGGTATAAAGCATACACCCTCAAAATATTAATTAAGATAAGATCTCATTTTTGGAAAGCTTTTAGAGTAAAGTTTGGCAGTTGCATTCCTATTTTTATTTCTCAACAAATAGTATATTTTCGCTTAAAAGCTAAAAACGAAAATGTGTACCAACATTACTCGTTTTTAAAGGTTTTATGTACCATCATGTTAAACTATTTCAATTGCGCTAAACGAACATGAAATTTTGCAAAGAAATTATTTTGGTTGGCTTTAGACGCCACAGTCTATCTTTATTCAATTCTTTGTGGAATAAAATGGGAATCCTCTTGTCCTAAGTCCCAGAATTTCGTTATCGGCTTAAGTCCCCGATTTTCGTTTAGTGCACTGAAATGCATCGCAGCCACATGCTCAGGTATCCATGGCACGTTGGGGGCGTGTGTCACATGCAAAGCAGGTGACACCCACACGCCCACAGACCCGTTACCCGCTTAAGACAGGCCAACGCCTGCAGGATGGCCATTGCTTTTGTGTCGACTTCCGCTCGCTGATGGGAGCGACCACGCCCTGTGCCGCCTCTCGTTTGTTGCTGCTCAGCCCCATACCCTCATTTCGATTAAATGCATCATTTCCCCGCATTTCAGATGCAGCAGCAGCAGGATCCAAAGCCGTATTCACCTAAAAGGCTCTGAAAGGAGCCACAGGAGCCGAGGCCACCGCTTTGCCATCCTCATTCCTCTGGCTAACACGATGCCCAGTGGGTAACGCCACTCGACCCCATTTCCCAGACTCTACACTGAGAAAAACCAAAGCTAAAAAGGAAACCAAAAACTAAAAAAGAAAACATTTTATATTGTTTTGAACTACGATAACTCTGTCCAATCTTAACTTTAAAGAACTTAAGCTGTTATTCAAGCTGTAAGATTTTCAAATGAGGAATACTCAAGGAGTTTTATAATACCTAGCTTAAAAAATTTCAATCTAAAGTATCAACAAGTAACTTAGTTCCACTAAACAACCCTACTTTACAAATCAGAAATAATATTGAATATTTAAATTGACTACCAATAAATTGATTAAAATATGACAATAGCCTTTAATTGATATAAGAAATATCTACAGTATACCTGAATAATGTATAAAGCACAACACCTGACTCAAGTAAAATCTTGTGATAATTAAATTTTAATTAACTGTTTTAAAAACATGAAAGAAATAATGTAAAACTTAACACAAAATGTAGTTATACAAGAAACCTTTAATTCTGACCCTGTGCTGTATAATTTTTTCCCACAGTGTACCCACCAAAGAATGTTGTGCATTTGTGTTTGCCTTTTGTGCCCCTGCTCAGCGTTGTCCTGGCTCCTGCTGTGTCCTGCGCGCTATGCTAACAATCTTGTACTTTGGAGCCCGCTTGAGTTTAACTATCGGCGTTGTTGGTGCTGCCGTCGTCGCTGTCATTGCCATTTTGCCGTTCTCCCCGGTAATGTTACACGGCTTTTTATACTCCTCGGAGGCAACGGCGACGACGGCAACGACAACAATAAAGCAGGTGAAGGATTCACATAAAAGTTGTAAAACTGATTTAGCCAAGGCGGACACATACATATATGCGGGATTGTGGACCTGGCACGACGATATTAAAAATCAAATCAAATTTCAGCTTAACAATGTTAGAGCGATGGAAGATGACAGGACAAAATGGATGCAACTATCGTCCTGGCACGTTAAAGTCTTAAACCAACTTTAATCTGTGCTGATTGAGTGTAAACTGGTGAACTATTGACATTGCTAGGTGATGATCATTAAGAGCTGTCCGAACACTCGTTACACAATCGCATAATCCGGGGGTGGTGGCTATAAATCAATCTCGTTTTGGCACTTCGATCGATGCACTTGCCAATCGCCGTCAAATTACCATTTTGGGCCAGGCAAACATGGCATTTTCTTTTGTGCCAAGAATCTATTTGCTGCCGATTCAATAAGTTTTGGGCCCAGGGCCTCCGGCTATTTGGCAAGCCTGAGCTGCATTTCATATCAGTTGATTACTGCTGCAGGGAGAACGGGAAAGGATGTCGACAACAATGAGGCCGCTGCCAAGGAGGAACTTTAATAATGGCCGGGACCGCCGACAGACGGACTGCAAATGAAATGCGAGACGCCAAATTAGTGCCAAGCAATTAGATGGCGGCCAAATTGAAAGCAAATGAAATGCCCCGGCTCTCACAAAAGGCTGCTTCAAGATCCACACCAGAGCAATTAGCCGCGACACCAGACCCCATTTTCATTTTCATTTCCCCATCCATTTTCACTCCCATTTCCATTCGCGCGTTCGCATTTCCATGGATTCTGTACTCACGTTTATGCTAGTTGCATCGCATGGCATTTGCTGTTCCAGTTGGGCCATGTTCTTTCCCTGCTACATTTTCAGTTAATTGCTTCAGCTTGGCGACGAAGACGAGATTCTTGCTCTGCGCTGCAATGAAAGCAATAGAAATGGGAATGAGGTTAGCGAGTACATATATATTGTATAACTAATTGCAATCTGCAATGGTAAGAAATTATATTTCAAAAGAGAGATTGTTCAAAAGGGGGACGGGTCGTTTTTAAAGCAGCGCCAGCATTATTAAAATGAAAATGATAGATTATATAAGTTAGCTACATTTATTTATAACAGTCGATGTGCTTAGTTAGGAGACTGAAAAAGAATTTGGGGGAAAATAAATTGCAGATACAATTTATACTCGACTTATTTACAGAAATTAAACAGATATACGGATCCGATATCTCTTTCAATATCATATGAATTTAATTTTATGTCATTCCCGGTAATTTATGCCAGATTTAGTAAAAAAAAACATAATAAAGATAATAAATATTAAGCATTTTGGTCTGTATCGCATTAACAGCGGTTATTAATTTAATAACTGTCATTTTAATGACTGGCCTGTTTGCAATTTGCATATATATTATAAACAAATGACACTCCATTAACATTTGGTTAAAAACCGGATATTAAAGTGATACTTGCCTTATTTTCATAATATAAATTCTAGTTTATTTTAAAATTATTTATGTCCCAACAGCAGCAGCTGCTTACAACATCAATAATGTATTTGCAATTTTATGCGACTTCTGCGCTGCATTCCGCCATATTCCACATGCACTAATCCATAAAACATTAGCTCCGAGTTGGCCGTACCGAACCAATTATGCGACTCACGTACGGGTGTTTGCGTTTGTGTGTGTGCATAGATGGCCATAATTGGCCAATGACTATGCAAATTGCGACTGGCCGCAAAGTATGCCATACAAATAGTTGAGCCGCAAATGGCATTAAAATGAAACACGCATCAACGAAAGTTAATTGGAAGCCTAGAGAGAGCGGAGGATATGTCGAAGGATGTGGCGAAGGACGAGGGCAAAGCAAACAAAGCTCTCCCACAGGCTCCGTATCAATCACAACAGAGCACACAAAACAGATACAGATACATTTACAGTTACAGATACAAAAACAGACACAGGCGTAGGGAGGAAACTAAATTACAACCAATTTTTATTGCTATGAAAACAAAAGGCGCAGCATATTATCACAAAATGGCGCCGGCAGAGGGGCGGTGTGGTTTTTATGGGGCGTGGCTGGGCTATATCTGTCCGTCTATTTGTGCCAAGCGCACGTTTTCACACAAAAGACACAATAAATGATAACACATAAATTCGCACACAAGTTTGTCTTGTTGGAGCGCGCATGTGTGGGTGTGTGGGTCGAATCGTTAAAAGTCAATTGTAAACTTGCACGCCCAAAGGCAGACGCGCAATCTGCAACTATTTACGCACAGCCAGACAAATGGCACTTTAAATTTAAAAACAGATAGGCTATAAAAATCAGATAGTGAAATTTTCACTTCAACCATAAAATTTATTATAGTATTCAGTTTATTACAATGGTTTGTTTGAAAAAAAAACGTCTTAACAAAAATAAAACAGAATTTTTAAAAAACTTGTTCAAAGGTCTTGGGAATAACATTTTTTACAGGTAGCAAAACATTTGATTTAATAATGTATTTCATTAGAAATCTTATTTGTTTCGAACTATTTGATTGAATATATGTTTATTAATAGCGTTTTACAAGGACTCAAATAAGGAAGTGAAATATAACTTATACTGTTTTGTAATTTATTTGCAATTTTAGTTTGCTTTTGGTTATTTGAATCTAATTTTTTGTAAATACAACTGTTGTGAGACCTTTAATATGTTTAATGTTTATCATACCTCTCAAAAAATGTAGCTTTAAAATGTAAAATCAATACTGTTTTTTTTTTTAGCAAAGAAAGATGATACATATTGCTAAAACTAATTTCAATTTTAGCGTATTTTTGTTGCAAAGCAATTTTGTATGTCTTTGGAAAGCTTCACTTTTAAAATGTAAATCCAATTCAGTTTTGTTCTGTGTATAGGGCCACGCAGTCACTCGAGCAGGGGCACTGTGACTAAGGCAGATCGAATTATAATGCAAAAAGCAGGCTCCCCAAACTCCCCCTTCCCCGCATCTGCTCCCCACCCGCAGGAGCGCGTAATGCCACCTTATCAGTGGCATTCAAATCAGAGCATAAACACACGCACACACTCTTGCTGGGCGGCGCTGCAGCCAAAGGAAAGCAGTGAAGCGGCAGCTGGATAAAAGTTACATTGACATTGCCCAACATTCTTTGTGGCCGTGTGAGTGTGTGTGTGAGCCTACTGCGAAGATATGGTAAGGATATGGTGAGTGAGAGTGAAGGAGAGAGAGAGAGAGCGCCTGCGCTGGTTGGCATAAGAGTCGCTGGGATAGACACGCAGAGAGCGGCGGCCTCTCTGCTGAGCCGCCCTTTTTTTTGTTTTTTTTTTCTTTTTCGATTCGTTGCGAAGCCGAGAAAAACGTCGTTTTTGTTTTTGGCCTGGCTTGTTGTTTACGCTTTGCCGCATATGTCGCTGCCAATGTATTTAATTGTGAACTGCGCACAAAAGTAGGCAACGATAATTTCTGCTTACCCAGTGTTATATGCGTGTGTGTGTGTGTGCTAAGGGGCGTAGG
The DNA here is from genome assembly GCA_018153365.1 of Drosophila fuyamai. Classification (NCBI taxonomy): domain Eukaryota; kingdom Metazoa; phylum Arthropoda; class Insecta; order Diptera; family Drosophilidae; genus Drosophila; species Drosophila fuyamai. The sequence continues at coordinate 2,785,188 of JAECXW010000116.1, read as the reverse complement.
TGTTGGTGCGTGCGTGTGTGATTGTCTCTTATTTATTTATTTTGTTTGCTGTTCTGGGCCTTTTACAGGCAGTCGCTTAATGACGTAACAATTATCTTTGGACGCATGCTTATGGCACTCACGGGTGCGCTTACTGCAGCCCGAGGTTGCCAATTGAAATGGCCACAAGCACACAGACCCTTAGTCTCACACAAGCACACACACACAGGCGCAAAGATGTCACATTATGGCTTAGATGCCTCACATTATATATGCCTTATTGAAAACTTTTTCAATTATGAAACAGCTCCTCGGCTCTGGGCAAGTGGATTCCAGTCCATTAGCGAGCCAGCGGAAGCTTAACTCGATGAAACTCCCTAATTGACCGCTCTTACAGTACCTCCCCCCTCAGTCGCCCCTCCAGCACCCCATGGGCTAAACGTTTTGCAAATAAACTATTTTTTATTCATAAACAAGCAACAACAACGTGGCATACTCTAAACGACCACTTAAGTGTGTTCCCCCAACAACAACAGCAGCAACTACAGCATCAGTGGCAACAACGATGTGCCAAAGATGCAAGCCCTACACAGAAAGAAAACCAAGTCAACTGACATACATACGACATTATTAGAAGCCTCTGAAGTGAGTTTAATTACACATATATGCAATGTGTGTCAGCCAGGGTTTTTTTGTGTGATTTGTTTAATTACAATTCTATTGTTGTTTAGACAAGAATTGTAGAATTGTAATTGATTTTAGAATCAATTAGAACTAATTAATTTATATATATATGTTATTATATATTGTCAATTAAAATATCCAAACATTTTACAATTTCTTTCAACAAAATTGTGAACACATTTTGAAACGGTCGCTTGTATGCAAGAAAAAAGTTTTTGTAGTTTTTTTCTAACTTCCGAATATTTGAACATTTTATTGATAAATAAAAAAATTGATTTCGATTTAGAGATAATAAGAAATAAATATAAAAACATCGTTTACCAATGATTCGTAATATTTGAAATATACTCCATAATTTCCAAATATGGTAAAGGCAATCATTGATACTCCATTACTTTTAATTCACACAGATGTTTTACCACGTATTTCAACATTCCAAGTCATAATCTCCATTAAAACGCCTTATAAATGCAAAACATGGGATATCCAATTCACATGATTGAAAAATGAATGACAGGAGTTGAAGAACTTGCCTTTCTTTGTTTCATAAACTTTTGATTACTCAAGCAAAGCCGTGTGGGTATAAATTTGTGGGTGGCTTAGGAAACACCTTTGCACTTAACCAGAACCAGTTTCACCGCATTTCCCTCTGTGTACACCACCCACTGCCACACATCCGGCGACATCGCCGTTGTCGTCCAGAGCGCATGAATGGATGAATGAATCCCTGAATCGCCACTGGCAGCCAGACAAGCCAGCATGTGAGGGGCGTGGCCAGGACTTGGCCCCATTGTTGCTGCGGTGGCTGCCTCAGTTGCTGCTGCCTTGGCGTTGCTGTTGCTGTTGCTGCTGTCATTACTCGTCCTGCCCGTTGTTTTTGCTGCTCTTTGTTGTGGACGCTGCTGGTGCTGTCGTTTTCATCTAAGTGCATGCGAAGAGCGCTCCAAAAGTTCCTTCTTTCATTCCACATTTCCCCGGTGGGTTTGTCCGTTTGTCTGTTTGTTTGTGTGGGCTGAGTGCATGGCTTGTTGCTGCGGGGACTTGATGTTGCTGCTGTGCCATTTGTGCTTGATTATTTTTGCATGCAACTGCCAGAGTTCCGGGGCACCTGCTCATGACTAAGATATGTCAGCGTTCTCCTTTGTCTATATTTTTATTTTCATACATATTTGTGTTGGCTGCGGCCATTTGCAGGCAATTTATCAGAAGTGCGGTTGCGGACGGGATATCTCTGGGAGCTTGACCACCACCACCTTGACATATTTCACCCATCGAAAAACACGTAATGGGAGACCGAATTAACCTTGAACTGTCTATGCAAAAGAACACTTAACGCCCATCGATTGACAGACATTCAGGGTTTTTTTTTTGGGAGGGTATAATGGGTGTGGGTGACACAGATACAGACAACAAAACATTTGTAATTAAGAAAGTTTTCAGCTGAAAGGCACTTAAATGAAATTTTAATTTATTTCTAAAATGCTGCCATCACCAATAGTCAAGAGGGAAACAGCAAAAAGGAGCTAAGCCAACAGGAAAAAAATAGGAAAACACAAAAACAAAAGCCGAGGCAGCTGCAAAAGTTTTCCAAAGTGACAGGGACAGACAGAGAAAGGGACGGAGCTGACTGACAGACAGACAGTTGTCGCTAGAGAAATTATCTGAGAGCCTGCGAACGAAGGAGGAAGAGTTGAAGGAGCCGGAAAACCTATTAAATATTTAACCTTATCGCAGTCATTTCCACGGCATCGGGCCGGAAGTCTCAATGCGGCCAAGAAACCATTGCGGGCAATCTGCAATTGCCAACAGCAACACCAACAACAACAAAGCCTCACAGGACAACAATTGGCAGCGTTTTAAAAAGCGCCTCCAGGACACGCCAGCCACATTATGGCGCCCCATGAAACGCTTAAGCCATCAACACAATGTTCGGTAATTAACCCGGCTAAATACGATACGACGGCCAAATTATGTCAGGCTCAGGCCAAGACAGAACGTGTGCTCCCTTAATGTCCTATTCCTAGCTACTCAACATCCTGGGGGCCGGGAATCCTAAACCTCCTGTATTCCGTCTAATTCCACGTATTTATCTGGGCCCATCTCCATTATTAAATAGCTACAACATTTTGCCCATTTCTTTATATAAAACCCTAGTGGAGCTTTTTGTAACAGTTCTTAGATTTGGCTACAAATCTAATTAAATCAAATTTACCCATCAATAGGTATCTTAAATGATTCAATTTGGGAAATTTTATGGCAATGATTGGCAAATTTAAGTAAATCTACTAGACAAAGTTTGTATATATTATATTTGATAAACAAACATTTTTTAAACAATAAGGGGCACATTTTATAAAGACATGATAAACATTCATCCAACACAAATTTGTAATAATTTACATAATTTTGATTAGGATCAATTTTTCTACTAAAATGAACAGACTAGCTTATGATTGATGATTCCCCAACACATTTTCAAATAAGGTTTCAAAAAAGGATTAATTGCTTTAAATATAAAGAAGCACCTATTGTTTTTTCAAATTATGTATATATTACTCCTGTTAAAATATATAATTTTAGAAGTAATTAAATAGTAAAACCAATCACAATTAATTAAATGCTGGCTATAAATAAAACCTTATTAAATATCTATTTATACCAGAGTTAAAATAGTTAAGTTCGGGAACAAAACGCCTATAATTTATGTTTATTATTTATCACCTTCAAAAATCATCTTTATAATTAAAAAATTTAGTATCGTTAAAAGATGCTTTTAATCGTTTATATCCGTAAAAATAATTTCGCTTCTCTAAGGAACTTCATCTTTGGAAGTTCTTCAGTAGAAATCAGGTTTTCTTCTTGTTTAAATTTTATCGACGTCCCGCATTATCGCGATTAAAATGTAGCAATTTTAAGGAAGGCTTTCAAATCCATTAACAACTGTGCAGCATTCTTATCAGCCAGAGGATGCGCCCCCCTCCACACACTCCCGCACACATACAATTAACCCACAAAGAACACACTATCACAAAGAGAAAGAGAGCCGAAGAGAAAGTGCGTGTGGTGGTGGTGATAGACAAAAGAGAAATGGGCACTTTGTGTGTGTTGGTGAATTACCACAGAAATGAGAGACGGTAAACAACAGACTCTTGACTCCTGGCTGATGGCTGTTGGCTGATGGCTGTTGGCTCTCAGCTCAAAACTCTCCGAGAAGACGGATACGAAGACCGAAAATCGCCCATTATCCATTTTTATTTTATCATCAATTTTATTACACACAAAGTAAAGAGGCGCAGCCGAGCAGCAAGTTGATGATGTACCAGGCCATCAACATCAATGAAAAACGCCAACAGCAACGACAAAACAACAACAATAACGAGGAGAGAAAGCGCCACACACACACACACACAACACTAAGGCCAAAAGAGATGCTGAGAGACGAGGATACAATACACGCCCTTTTGGTCGGAAAAGCCAGAACTGAACTGAAAAGCACTCGGCTGTCGACTTAGTGGCTATGCTAATGCTAATTGCAGTCGTACTTACTTAGGGCTGCATCTGTGTGCAGGCTGCAGTCAGTGGATCCTTGGGAAATCCCGATGCTTATGCTATATGTGTATATATATATATCCTGATCCAGTGACCGGGCGAGGAATGTTTGTTGCTGAACACTTTCGTTTGCTTTGTATTTATTTTTGTTGTATACTTTTTGGTTTGCACTTGGGCCTTGCTGGTTTCTTCACTTCTTAACTTGGCATTTCACACTCGAGACACTTTCCTGGGGAAATCAAAGGATTTTTGGGCCCACTTTAGCCGGGGCTATTATTATTATTCCACGGATCTTGAACTCCTCGCACGGCTGGCAGGCGGGCAACTAAACGCAAATCACCTCATCTGCTTACGGGCCATAAAATGTCTTACGAGTGCTGTCAGGGCACCTAAGCAAATTCTCCTCAATTGACCGAACAATAAACTCAATTTGCATTGAGCTCTCTGCATTGTGGGTGTGCGGGTGTGGGTGCGGGTGTTTGTACTGACTTGCGCTTGATTGAATCAACAGCAAACAAGTGAACAGATTTGGATTCGGACACTTTAACTAGTCGCACTGGATTAGTGCGCTTAAGTGGGTCTGAGGAGCGCTATTTGCCTCTATTTGGCACTTATTCAATTGAAACGTTTTGGGGACATTTCGGAAATGCGCCACCAGGAGCGAGTAATTATGTGCGAGTATCTCGCCCAGGAAAAATACAAGCCTTCAGCTAACGACAAAGACCTTCTAAGTAGGTCTTCTTACATGGGGTCTATGATTTACGCCTTTATCTACAAACATATAAATATTCATTTCTACTTTTATCCTATTGTTTTGCATGTTTTTCTTACTTATCACGTTTTTACAATTTTTCCACATTTAATTTTAATTTAATTTTTCAAAATGTAAGCCTATTATTATTTGTTTGTATTTCTTTTTAAATAATTGCTTTTAAATTTGGAAATTTAATTTCATTTATCTTCCTGGGTTTTCTTATACATATATCAATTAAAATTTTAATGCACATTTTTGAAACTTCTAAATTTTTAAGTTTAAATTAATTTTTGGTTGTTCTTAATAGGGTATTTTTGATTTGTCTTTTTCTAAACCTTTATAAAGCTTTTTTAATCTCAAGAAATCTAAAATTCTGTTGTTTTGTAATTTCCTTTCTTTGATTTTGAAATATCTTTTTCGCATTTCTTTGTCTGTTGTTGTGGTTGCTCTTTCTTCTTCCTTTCCTCCTTCTGCTGCTTCTTCCTGCCTTTGCTCTTGTTGTTGTTGATAAATTCGAATTTTTTGGGAGCGGCTCATTTGCTTTTCTCTTAAGCTTTTTCATTTTTTTTCTCGCGTGGAAAACATTTTTGGCAGACTTGCTGGGGAAATATATGAAAAGTTCACGCTAACTAGCAACAAATTCGATAGGGGGAATAAAAAAGAAAAGCACAACTCCCACTTTATGCGGGGGATTGATTTTTCTGGTTTTTCCAAAGGGGGGTTTTCGCGATTTCCAGAGGCTGCGGCCACTGATGACGCGTTGACAACATGGTTTCTTAAAAGATATTTTTTTTTCATTTAACATAAAATTCTTGCTTTGTTTTTGGGCATTCTTGTAGCTGGCTTTTGGTCACGATTTTTATTTCTTTCGCTATTCTTGGGGACCGCACATGGAAAATGCTTGCAAAACGGCACACTGACCACACATAAACACTCGCACACACACACACACACGAGGATTACAAGCTGGCAGCGACGTCGGCAGAGGCAGTTTCCATTTGCCTATTCTGCTACTTTTTGTTGTTTTGCCAAAAGATGTGGTTGTTGTTGCCAGGATCCATTTGGGACTATTTACCGAGCCAAGTTTCCTTTGAGCCGCCGTCGCTCTCGAGTCGCAAATTCACACTGAGCCGGAGATTCGGTTTCGGTTTTGGTCCTCGGATGCTGCTGCTGCTGCTATGGTCCTCTGCTGCCGCGGCCAAGGACTCAGGCGCAGGCTGTCAGCGCAGAAACCATCGCCCCAATTCTCTTCGTCCTGCGTTGAAGAGCAGCGGAAGAGCGGGATTTAACTGGAGAGCGGAAACGTGGTGGATTATGCACTTGAAAACTGTGGCGCCGCACTTCAGCAAATGCGTTATAAATGCACATTACAATTAGGCGTAATTAGCCAGCTTAATGCACATCAAGTATCCGCATTTTGGGGCAAATAGAGAGAAGCCTTCCACCAACAGTGTTGTTATCGAAGATCGAGTGTCGCAGCAGTCAGCATCAGTTCGCTGCCATGACACTCAACCGAAAACCAACGGTTTCAAGATCAGCTTAGTAAGCTTATCAGTAAAATCTTAAGACTTAAGAAAACTATATTATAAATATAAAAATATAGAAAATACAGTTAACATTGAGAAATAATAAAAAACTTAATAAAATTAAGTATTTGTGTATTGTTAAACACAGTAGCAATTTCGTTATATTCTTCTCAAAACAAACTAAATTTGAACTTATTTAAATTCTGAAATATATTTATCCGTAGATTAAACAAAATATTTTTATTTTTTTATTTATTTATTTAACCTAGGATGATTTTATACCACGACGAGTTATGGTGTTAAGATTTTTTTGCATAAGTTTAGTATAGTAAATGATGGAGTTGAGTGGAGTTAAGTAAAGTTTCCGCTGAAATTTAAGGAAATAATCGAATACCTGGGACATTTTGAGCTCATTGGTCATGCTTACTTTATTACCACTAGAATAGACAACAGAAATTCTTTAAAAACCGGAGCAAAATCTATGTAATTAAAAAACAGTTGTTCGTAACTCGAGTTGTGGACAGGATAATCGCGTTAAGCAGTCAAAGGCTGACTCCATTGAAAACTTTAGGCAGAATGGGGATTACTTAAATGTTTTATGTAATATGTTAATACCTTAACTTAATAAACATACATATATTTTGGTAAATTGCTAAACAGCCCTGTATTTTTAACTCAATAAAAAACTATTGAACAATATATTGTGTTTAGAACTATCGTACTATTTGATGTCCACCTCTAAGAGTGACCCTCGATGCCTAGCGATGGCATGAGTTATCGATAATTTCGACGCTGCAGCGACGCAGCAGAGCAAACTCGTTTCGCCTTTCGTTTCACAAATTTTTATATAACTTTCGGAGCGACAGGGCCGACACATAAACAAAAAACAAATTTTAGCGTGTAAAAATTGGGATACTCTCATTTCACACCTGCGTCGCGTCCTGCAGTTCCAAATTTTTTGTTTTCTAGATCAAGGTTTTCCAGGCATCGTAAACAAACAACAAGAACAACAGCTGACACAACAACAACGAACAACCTGTAAGACCTTGAGGGGATTTTTCGGATCTATAATGCGCGGCAGAGACAATCTAATCTAAATTATTCCACCAGGTGCGCATCTGATTAATTTTCCTGGTTAGATATTTTCAATTAGCAGTCGGTAGCATCATGTCGATCAGGAGAGCCATGTCCACAACGTCCTCCAAAGAGTGGCGGGATTACTTTATGAGGTTTGTGTGTCTACTATTCCGAATCGTGACATATTGTAATGATGATCTTTCAATCGACAGTACCCACTTCTGGGGACCGGTGGCCAACTGGGGTATTCCGGTAGCTGCTCTTGCCGACACACAAAAGAGTCCCAAGTTTATCTCCGGCAAAATGACACTGGGTAGGGGAATTACCTGGATTTTGGCCATAATCTGACTACCAAACACGCGCGCTTTCACCGAAAGTTTCCGCTTAAGATGTCGTAATCAGTGCCGCTCTGATATGTTCTAAACAAATCACACTATATGGCTTGATAAGCCAGATACGGGAACTGTCGAAACGGCTGCCGATTAGACTACACAGAGAAAAAACGAAAGCTCTCTTTAAGTTAATGCCTACCTGATATTAGGCTTTGTTTTTTCTCTGTGCATCTGTTATTGAATCTCGTTAATAAGGCTAATCTTACTTTTTTCCTTCCCAGCTCTGACCCTCTACTCGTGCATCTTCATGCGATTCGCCTACAAGGTCCAGCCCCGTAACTGGCTGCTCTTCGCCTGCCATGCCACCAATGCCACCGCCCAATCGATCCAGGGTCTTCGCTTCCTTCACTACAATTACGGGTCAAAGGAGCAGCAGGCGTAATAGAACCGTTGCTTTGAATCCCATTCTCCCGAGAGCGACGCGTGAGGCCAGTTCAAATGTTTACCCAACAGCACCAGCTACCGCAATTTACTGTCACCACACGCAACAAACCTCTAGCAAATTGCACTGCCCCCCAATTCAAAACCGAGTGGTAAAGTAATTGCCGTAAATAACACCCGCACAATTTGCTGAATCTCGAATCGGAAAGTAGTGGCCGAACTGTCGTCGTTTGTTGTGGGGTAAAATCCCAATTCCAATTGTCTATCCCAAACTTATTTAGTTAATTCCGTTTGGCAGTTGATCAAAATTTTAAGTCGGTGCAATCCTTAGTTTACGATCATTTAGTAAGTTTACAAGAATATGATTTAAAGTTCAATAAAAATGAAAAATCAAATTTTGTATGTAATCTGTGACCCCGTAATGGTTGTAATAAAAATTGTACATTGAATTCTTTCGGAAATTCCTCAAACTCATTTTGTTTACTACTTCTCGCCAATTGATGTTTAAATCTAATAAATCCGTAGTCTTTCTTCTGAAAATCAAGAAGAGCCTGCAATAAAATTGATTAACATTCGCCCTCAAAGTCAATACAATATGATGTGATTTTGTCATGCTTGAAACATGCACTTTATTCAAACAATTACGATTAAGGTTATATATCGTCATATCTGTAAAATATACATTTCATTGTTCTTAACAATAGCATATTTTTTTTGTTGACATTTTTGTAACTTTTTTGTTCATCAATGGGGTTAAAACATACGAAATCGTAATCATTATTTTTTTTTGTGGCTTTACTGATTACTCTTAGGACGAAAACATATATGTGGGTACAAAAAACGAGTAAAAATTTTAGTTTTCTCAAACATAATAAAAATATAATTATAGTTAAACACTTCTCGCGCGCTAAAGGCGCCTCCTCTATGCCTAATAAGTGGCTTAAATGTTTTACGTTTTACATCAATCACTTGAGATTGATGTTCAGATGGAAATTGGATTTCTGCTTCTCGACTTCTTCAACGACAACTTAAGTAACTAATCGAATGGATGACTACGAGGGATCCTCGGACTAAGGCTATTCACCGCTATAAGCGACAATCAGTAGGTAACAATCTAGTATATGGCTACGAGAATCTTAATGCTGCTCCTGTTTGACGTAGGTGCTGTTCTTCCGCTGGCGCTCCATCAGGTACTTCTTTAACTTGGATTGCTGGGACGCCACAGCTTCGGCCAGGGCACGCAATTGTTGATTCTCGGCTACCAGCTCGTCCTCGGTGTTTTTCTCCTCCTCCTCGCGCTTCTTCGTTTTCCTGCGCGAGACTCGGCTGGCCTCGTTGTTTTTAATCCTGTCTTGGTACGCCTTCCTCTCATCACCGTTCATACGCGACATGATCTCCGGATCGGGTCCGTCGGCATGATCCTTGGCAGGACGGCCGCGCTTCCGTTTGCCATTGGATGCGTTGGATGGCGAGGGACTGAACTGGGAGGTGCTGGCCACCGAGTAGGCGGGTGAGGCGGGAGCAGTGAGGAAGCCACCGAATCCCGTCTGGCAGGTGGGCACCGCACTGCTGCAGCTGGCTGAGTAGTTGCTGTGCGGCGTGTTCGGCGGCGAGAAGTCGTTGGTGGTCTCCTCTTCGGCGCTGCGTAGATCCTCTACGATTTCTGCTTGAGTGCTGATAATGCTGTTGATGGAGGTGTTGGTGGTGCTGGTACTGCTGTTGGCGGCCTCGAGCTGTAATTAGGAGAAGGAAATTAGATAATGTTGGGAACTGGATACAAAAAGGTTAACTGCACAAAAGGCTGTTTCCCCAATGTTGTGGTTTCCGTTAAACATGACTTTATGCTTAATTAACCTAGCTTAACAACATTGCGAAAGCGTCCCTAGATTTATATTTTTTACAAGAACTTACCCTATCATAATTCAGGAGATGTTCAATGATTTCGGGCGTGCTCGGGCTGGACACTGGCGTTGACTGGCTGTCGATCTTAAGCGTCGGTCGGCCACGCTTGATCGTCTGCGACTCGACCACGGGGGCCGGAGCAGATCGTTTCAAGGCGGAGATGATGGGAAGGCAAATGGGTGCTGGGGTGGCCACGGCGACGTCGGCGGCACTGCAGGCAAGGCTGCCGCTGGGCCTGACGTCCTCCACAAGGCCGAGGCCGATCGACTCCTGGCTGTACCCGTAGAGACTGCTGGTGTCGTAGATGGCCGCGTCGGAGATCTCGGGTTCCTCCGTGAAGTACTTAGTGGTGCTGGATGTGGATGTGGCCTGCGAGAAGGTGCACAGGTAGGGGTCCTGAGAGTTGGTGAGCATAGCCTGCTGCTGCGAGCTGGGTACTACGGTGAAAAGGTCGAGGTCCTCCACCTGGTTGATATCGATACCGAACATCGATGTCATGTCCAAGGTCTCCTCCTCGTTAGCCAGCGGCAGGGCATCCATTAATGAGAAGTCGTTGTCTAGGTTGTCGTTGTTCATCTCGTCCATCGCCGGACTGTAGGAATCCGTATTCTTGCCCTCAAGCTCAATAAGATCCTCGGCAAACATGTTTATATCAAAGTCAAGAATATCCGTCTCAGTTAAAATCTCCTTTCCGTTTTCGCTGCTGCACGTCGATGTAGTAGCTTGTATATCTTGCAGGTATTCTGTGACAAAGGAAGAATGTTATTAGTACCGAGCATTAAATATTGAATATTAAATAAGTGAGTGTAAATTTGATTAAATTCTAGGTACCCAATTTTGTTGGCTTTGGAGAAATTGTTAGAGTAATTACTGTCGCAACATTATTCAACTAAAAATATTCAAATCGAATTGTTTAAATTGTAAATCTTAATTTATAATTCAATACTATTATTCATATTCAAGTGATTATTTTTTGTAAAGCTATATGTACTATATACATATTATCTACGCCATATTGATTCTACAAAGATTCGCCACCATTGAATTTTACTCGACCTCACAATTTTACACGCTCGAACAGGGCTTTCGGTGTTTTGCACACTGATTCTTTCGCTCTTTTGCTTGTTGTGAAATTAAAGAAGCGGAAGGAAAACGAAACAAACGAAAAATAACAACACCGAGCAGGAATAACATTTTAGCTAAAGATACATAAATGTAAAACGGATAGAAGACAAAATAAAAGAATAACTTTTGTTAAATATGTACATACATACATATGTGCTAGCAAATAAAATACTTTGAATGTGTATTAATTAAAAAATGTAGATGTGCAGCATTTTTAGTTTTGCCTAAGTATCACTCTAAAAACAATTACAAAAATTAAACTTTCATTACTTTTTTGCCAATTGATACAATTTGAAGAAGTTAAACGTGCGATTTTGGTCAGCAACATTCCTTCATGGTTCCTCTTTTTCACTGCCCCCCGCACGCACACATTCATAGAAAAGACACCGGCTATCCCATCCGATGACGCATGGGCACAATCGACTTGCAACAACAACCACACAAAAAACGGACATGATCGTTCCTGCTTGCGTTGCCCGCACTTGTGTGTGTGTGTGCATGTTTAAGTTAAGGGATGACTTCAAACACACTTTTTTTCAAGTACAAAAACGCAAGAATTGTGACAAAATAAAGTATGTAAATCTAAAAATGAGAAAAATGTATAAAGAAAACAAAAATAATGGTGAATTATGAGAAGAATGCCTTAAAAACGGAACTAATTATAATCCAATGAATAAAATGAATAATTCAAAATGGCTAAAATGTAAGTTCCAGAAAATATTCACCTTAAGCTGGTTGTTTAATATAGCGCGACAAATATTATTTTTATTTCATCCGGAGATTGAAAAAGACCACTTGACGCTGCCACCGCTCAATACCAAGTGAGGTTGCGAGGTAAGACCCGGCAATATCATCGGCCTGCAGTAGTGTGCGGCATCAAGAGAGAGAGAGAGAGAGCCCTACACCAACAGCGGACAGCGCAACTGGTTCGGATGCGTCTCTCGCCAAAGCAAGTACATTTGTATGTATGTATGTATATGTTCATTCTCCAACAAAGTGTTCTGATAATTGCAAAGATTTTTGACCGCCCATAGGCCGTCGAAAATAAGTTAACTGTTCGAAATGCACTAATACAATTGTCAATCGGATTTCATCAGAGCGAAGGTTCGCGAAGACATATTATTACCATATAAGGCAGTGCGTTTCCAATTAAAAGAGCATAAACAGATCGAACGTAGGATTATTATTTAAACAAAGGTTAAGTTACCTTTAGAGTTAAAAAAAAAACAAAAGGAAGAAAACTAGAACACTAAAATCAAAGCATAATTTTTAAATTAAAACTTTTTTAAGCCGAAACATTGCGTATACGCAATGCATGCATGCAATGTTCGTAAGAGAGCGGGGCTAATATCTACATATGTATCTGTGAGATACATTTTCCCTTTCTAGTTGGCAATATAACTATCTCTTTCGCTGAGAAATGCGCGACTTGCTCGTAAGCCGAACGAAACCGAGTATGAGATAGTGAGAGGAAACTAGAGCGAAAAGTCTGGAGAGCACACTCACACACAGCAACCACACAGGTGTCCGTGTTTGGAGCCAAACTAACGCTATCCACTCGCAATTTTGCGGATCGTTCTGATTGAATTTCACAACAAATATGGAAAACCCTAATAATTGCAGCGAACCTGTCGACAATTAAATTTTAAAACTAAGTTATCAAAACCTAATAATTTGTATTAATAAATCGTTTTAATCATCGTTCAACATATACACACATACATATGTATGTATAGCAATGTGTCAGTGAATAGACAACTTATTGCAGTTGCCGGCTAGAAACACGTGCGGCGAAAATTTGGGTCATGAATCAGCTGTTGCACTCTCTTGATTTTGACGTCACAGGGTACACAATACTTGAAAAACAACACTTATTTTGGGAAAAATTGCAAGTATTACTACGCATTTGGTGTAAAATAGAAAAAAACATTAGCTCAACGCCCGAAAATCAAACCAATAACTCTCAATTTCTCAGTTGTGAAACAAAGATTCATTTCTTAACTCGCACACTCTTTTACAACAAAAAGACTGCGACCAAATGAAAATCGAACAGCTCATCGGACACCAATACAATGCATTTACCAAAAAAACAACAATCGTTGGTATGATATTAACTCTGTTTCTGATTGGACAGCGTACGCTTATGGATTACACATATTAACATGCTTACACACATATTAGCAAAATATTTATCAGCAATACAAGATGGATACATTCTATCCGACGATTTCTTTTTGCTTTTCGTTTTTTTCTGACGAATAGTCACTAACAAAAATGTTTTAAAATTGCGCATTCAGTTTAGGTCGGAACCGCTTGTGTAGCATCACTGGCGATAAGAACTTTTAACAAAGAAAATGAAAAGGAAACAACATTGGAAACACTGTGTTCTGTAATATTGTTGCTAGGCAAATTCTCGTGAAAATAAAAATTATGTATTTGATAACAATTAAAAAATGGCAACAAAATTTAAGAAACTACGAGAGGAATGTCAACCATTTTCTTCTGTGATTAAAAGTTGGAGAAGTTAAGTGTGAAAATTCGGAAACTAACGAAAGTGGGTATTCGGAAACCCTTGCAGAGGGTATTATAATTTCAGTCAAAAGTTTGCAACGCAATGAAGGAATCATTTCAGACAATATAAAGTATATATATTCTTGATGAGCATCACCATGAGAGTCGATCTAGCCATGTTTCTACGCAAACTAGTCCCTCAGTTTTAAAGCAATCTGCTTGAATCCTTCTCAAAAGTTGTTTACATAGTTGTTGCAGGTAGTATATATGTAGGTCGGAACGAGCCGGATCGACCGACTATATCATATAGCTCCCATAAGAACAATCGGGAAAAAAATTAAAACAATTGTACCTGTTGTTTTAATTTGGTTTAGTTCTTCTTTGGGAAATTAATAATAAATAAATATTATGGAATTACAGTTTTAATTAAATTAAAATCGGATAACAATATAATATAGCTGCCATAGAAACGATAGCAAAATGCAGCCCAAAATCGACATAGCTTCATTGTTCTTAGTAATATAGGCGTAGAAATCGAAATGTAGTTGCTGAAGTTTGCCTCCTTTCTTGTTTTTTCTTTATTTAAAGTCGCAACAAAATTGCAAATTTTTTTTTTTAATCGCAAGAGAATTGTTTGCCCACGGTTGCCCATCTTTTAGAATTTTGAAAAAATTAATACTTTTGAAAATATTCGACTTTTAAATTTTGATCATATTTACCTGCAGAAAAAATTGTTTGCCCACCCCTTAAAAATCGTTTTTTCGAAAAAATTAAAGTTGCCCATGTTTGCCCATCTTGTTAAATTTAAGAATTTAAAAAAAAAATCGTTTGCCCACCTCTTAAAAATAGTTAATTTTGACAAAAACGTTTGTCGACGGCTAAAAATTACATTTTTTAACAAAAAACGTTTGCCCGCCCCTTAAAAATCGTTTTTTCGAAAAAAATAAAAGATGCCCATGTTTGCCCATCTCGTGAAATTTAAGAATTAAAAAAAAAAAATCGTTTGCCAACCTCTTAAAAATAGTTAATTTTGACAAAAACGTTTGCCGACGACTAAAAATTACATTTTTTAACAAAAAACGTTTGCCTACCCCTTAAAAATAGTCAGCCGATCCTTATGAAATTTGGTAGGTCGGATTGATTGGCCAAATGTAACCCATAGAAAATCCCAATCTCCTAACTTGACAAACACCAAAGTTATGGCAATTCCGATCAATCAGTTATATGACAGCTATAGGATATAGTCGGCCGATCCTGGCCGTTCCGACTTATATACTGCGTGCAACGGAAAGAAGGGTGTGTGCAAAGTTTCAATTCGATAGCTTTAAAACTGAGAGACTAGTTCGCGTAGAAACAGACAGACGGACATGCTTATATCAACTCAGGAGGTGATCCTGATCAAGAATATATATACTTTATAGGGTCGGAGATGTCTCCTTCACTGCGTTGCACACTTTTGACCAAAATTATAATACCCTCTGCAAGGGTATAAAAATAAGTCTGCTGCTTTAAAAATTAGCATACAACATTTTTTGAAAGCTTTAAATATATTTACAATTTGTAAGAAAATTAATAATGAAGAAAAAAATAATTAGAGTTTAATTACTTGTGAAGTGTACAAAATAATATGTAATTAAGAAGGGGTAACGTGTTTAAATTCTTGAGAAATATACTAAAAAATCTCTTCATATATTTTGTTTATATTATAAAATTGCCAAATTTGTAAGACAAATTTTCGTTGTGACTCTAACGACGCTTTAATAAAGAACGAAGGAAATAGGGATACTATAAATTTAAGAGTAAAACCTCTTAGGTAGATTACGAAAAGTGTTAGAAAACCTCTAAGGTAGATTTCGGAAAGTGTTGGAAGCATTTGTGGAAAGAAGTGACTGATAAATGGAAGTACATAGATCAAATATCTTGCCGATATTGATCGTACGAGTGATTACGTTGCCATTTACCAAGAGCAGGGGCGGAGAGGGGGCACTTTTGGCCCCCAGCCCCCCCTCAATCTTTCACTCGTTTCGTCAATGGGTCATTGCACTGTGATCTTCGCCTTCGTCCGCTACGTGGTGACTGTACCTCGACGTCCTTGGCAGAGCGACGGCGCCAGATCCTTGGGAACCTGGGCCGTGCTCGATGCCTGCTATCTGACTCTTTCTCCAACTGATTGTGAATCATTTGTTCGCTTTTCGATTGATTTTTTGATTTCTTTTTTTAAGCAACAGTAATGAGAGAGTGCTGGGTACATAGGCAACACACACACAAAACACAGTACTCACCATCAATGAACACCGGAACGTCTATCTCTTCAACTGTGGCAGTAGGCATTGCTCCACTCATATCCCGGCGGGATGGCGGCTCGTCCGCACCTGTCAACTGGATACCAGCCATGGCTGCCAGGGTCTGTGTCTGAGGCGTGCTTGACGAAACCGGGACCGTTTGGTTCACCATTGCCGTAGTCGGTAAACCTGCCACCGTGTCTGGTTGCGATCGGGATGTTGGCGTCCCAGTCCTGGGGTATACTGAGATACGGGACCTCCTCTCCGAACCGATCGGATTTACTAAAGGACTCGTGGCAGGCGAGGCCTGGTTGGCTGGCGGACGCGTTGGTACCGACCCTGGTAAAAAGGGTATTCTTATGATGCGAGTTCGAGGCGCTCTGTGCTCTGTCCCGCTGCGATTGCTGCTGCTGCTGCTGTTGCTGCTGCTGCTGTTGCTTGTGGGCACTCTGATCAGCAGAATTCTGGGATTTGGCTTGCTGTCTATCACGATCGGTATTGTGGTGATCGTTGACGTAGGCGAATCCTTCATAAGCCCCGTTGGCGTTGTTCTCCTCTGAGAGCAGCAGCAATTGGGCCACGAGTTTGTCACGCCAGCCGCTGGATTCTGGTATGTTGCGTTGTCCTCCTGGGTTGTCGCCTCGTATGTGGGTGCCGCCTGTACTCGTGCTGGCTCCTGGATCATCAATATTATATCTCTGGGATTTTCGGTAGCCCTCCTCGTTGGTGTTACACCGCTTGTTGGTCTCGCCGCTGGTTGAATAGGATGGTTTGCTCTGGGTGTTGCTCTTGGGGATGTTGCTGATGTTGCTCTGCTCTTGGTTGATTGGGATGCTGTTGGTTGTTTCGCTCTTGGGCCTGGCTTGGCTGGTTTGGGCTTCGACGGAGAATGCCATTTTGAACGTGGCTGTTGTCGAACAATATTCAATTCGATCGGGGCAGATTACGGTTTGGTGTACGGTTCGTTTTCAATCGGTTTCGGTTCGACAGGATATCAAGATTCATACATATTCGTATGGTTTTTATCGAATCGGACAGGATTTGGCGATGAGTGGAGCAAGCGCAGTTAAGAGTGTTCGTAATATTTGTTTTGATTTTTATGTGAAAGAAAATAGACAAAAGAAAAAAGATTTTGTTATTACACAGATCGACGACGGGCAGAAGCACGATCCTTTTTGGGGTTTTCGCGCCTCAAAATATCTTGTGGCTTGGGTTGGGTTAGCAAATGTACAAGTAGTGGTTGCAGGCCTCGGTGTCGCAGGGATATCAAGGATATGCCTGGCCAACGATTTTTTTGAGCCTCATGATTGATTGGCGACTTTCAACAGCTTGGATGTTTGATGCTTTGTGTCGAGATGGGTGGGTAAGTGGTTGGTTATGTGAGTGGTGTTCTTTTCTTGACCATGTTTTGTTAGTTTGCTTTCCATTTTTTCTTATGCTTTTATTTTTACAATTTTTTTCCCATTTTCTTTCTGTGTGTTTTTAAAATCTTTTTCTTTTGTTGGTTATTTTGAAGATGGATTACTCCTTTTTTATGGATTTTATCCTTTTTTCTTTGGAATTACTCCTTTTTTGAATGGAATTTCTCCTTTTTTGTATGGAATTACTCCTTTTTTAATTGGAATTGCTCCTTTTTTAATGGATTTACTCCTTTTTTCTTTTTATTTCTTTTGTTTTTTGTCTTTTTTCTTTTTTTTACAAAACATTCTTATAAACTAGTGGTGCAAGGACTCAGAAAGTCAGGCAATCATGTGGCATGGCTAATAGTATGAGACGAAAAGGATCTTGTATACTCACTTTTAATTGACCGTTAGAAAGAAACAATGAAATTGTTAGGGTCCCTCTAAACAAGCTCTAAAAGAGTCGTCGACACAAGTTCCCCTTAAGCTGTAAGCAAAGAAATGAAGAACGCACATTACTTATAGGCCCCATAACAAGGTGATCAATTTGATAAGGGCAAGTGGATTTTCCTAAGTACTTTTCAGCTACAATTAAAGATAATTTTGTTTTTCAACCAAATGGTTCCTCATTCGATAGGGCTTCCTTTAAAATCTTACAGATAAGATTCTCTTGGGACCACACTCCTATTTTTCGGGGCAACGTGTGTTGCGAAAAGCTCTTTCTGAATTTCACAACAGGCCCGCCACTCTGGCAAAAACAACAATATGGCGGACCCATGGGCAACAGGTCTCTATACACCAGATAGGTTCATTGGGGAAATGGGGGTCTAATCAGCAGTTGACACTTAGATAATTAAGGTACACGTTCGTGTTGCTTCATTACTATCTCAACCAGATATCTGAAATCGTGAGGCCGGTAAAACAACACCAGAAAGCAATTACCGGCCAGTGGAAAAATTTCCCAAAAAGCACACGCGAGCTTTGGCTAATTACAGACTAATAAATGTCACACGAACACAAACACTAGTAGCGCCCTATAATTATATGTTTCTTTAAAAAAATCCCCAACTGGGTATTGTTCATTTCAATTGTTTCTGTATCTGCGTTCGTTCGAGGGCAAGTGACGTCAGCAGTGCACTTAAGTGATTCAATATGGCGACGATTGAAACAACAAAAAAAAGCTCTCTATAATATATAGTATTTGACTAAGCATGTGGAATGTAAAGCGATTATAACTTGGATTGAATCGCAATACTTACATAAATTCGGTGAATGTGTCTTCGATCGCGGTGGTCTGGTTTTTTTGGAAACCCGACCGCGAATTCACTTGTCTTTCCTGCTACGCAATAGGTTGGGTGGTTCCTGGCACCACCACTTAGTTATTGGTTTAAGTCCGGCCGTTGCTCGGATCTGGGTTATTACTTTTGATACCGACAAATGTCCACAGTTGTTGCTCCGCGTCGAACAACAACTATTGCTAAATCTTTGCACTGGTTTTCCTTGCGAAAGGAACTTGGGTGACTGTATTCACTGTATACTGTATAGGCAGTACTATTCAATTTGGGATCTGAGTTCGTGAGTCAACCGACTGCTTGGAGTATTCACTACGTTTTGAATTGAACGAACCGTCGGTGGAACGCTGTTAGCGGCAAACAGAATCGAAACTGTTGGATCTGCTGGGCACTGTGAATTTCATTCGTTGTGAAATTCAAAAAGCACCCCAGAAACCGGTTTGCTATAGCCAGATACTTTTCATTATCGGTGTGCCGCAGAGCTTTCGCCCACTCTCAGATACACGTACTTTGAAATATTTCTGTGCGCGAGCGAGAGAAGGCTAAATTTCCCTATTGCCAGATGGCCTGCTTTTAAGAAATTTCCCTGGCATATAGGAGTGTAGCTACAAGTTGAAGGCCTTTGTCCCAGCCGGCCGGTGGTTCTTTTTAGACAATACATTGCAAGGTTGGTCTACGTCTAGGTATTTATGACTGCACGATTCTTTTTTTAAGTATTATTGTATTGGGAGCATTTTCGATGTGATATATGTATGAGTCATCGTTGTTTGGGTGTTAGGAAAAAAATTTCAGAATGCGACGCTTGTCAACTGACCTATCTCAAAGTTGTGTCCATTAAATAAATACATTTTTAAATATTTGAACTTGTATATTCAATTTTGCAGCAATTAAGAGTAGTAAAATATCTATATTTCATACAAATTTTTTAATTCTATTAAAGAAATGGATCAACCTATGTATCTAGACTCTTTTAATATTGATTGTTGTATTAATAAAATTTAGCTGGATTTTTTCTTAATTTGAAAAGAATAGGTTAAAAATAGATAAACAATAATATGTCTAGGAATACATATATAACAATATACACATATTTTCTTACAAATATACAAGAAACTCCTTCTCTTTACTTAAAAATGCGTGAAACTAGGATACATCCTAAAATAGCTAAGTGCATGTTATGTTTTTGCTTTGTAAAATAACTATACATTACGTTAAAGGGTAATAAGGGTGATTGTGCATAATATTTCAACCCTCAGTCTTTCATTTTCTAGACTAGATTGGCCTTTTATAATAAAGACTCCGAACCCCACAATATAAAATACGTTGAGTATTTCGAATGGGAAATTTATTTGTGTAGTCTTTCTCTTTTCTTTAAGCTCTCTCACGCACATTTAAGCAGGAAAGCTTCCCTGTGATGGTATTAGTCACATATTTTTATTTGTGTGCTCAGATAAAAGCGGTTTGAATTCTCGGAGTCGAAGAGCTTTCATCTAACCACAGGCATACATATATTCATATCAACAGTTCAGTTGTACAAAGCTTTTGTCTGATAATTAAAGAAATCCATGAGTCACGCTGAAAAACAGAATTCAGCAAAGCGCAAAATGAGCTTCAGCAGTTGGCAAAAACTGTCATCATGTGATATTTGTAATGGGCCCTGATATGCGAAGACGTACATGTTGGGGGTTTTAATTATTCGGCCACGTCCGAACTCAGCCGCCAAAAGCTGTGGAGCTTAATTGCCGGCCTACAAAGGTGAGCCAAATTCGTGGAATTTTCCCCCAAACGGCATGCACACTCTGACTTTCAAATGCTGATCTGGCACCAATCACCGACTGGCACGAGATCTTTGTGATTGAAGACGACCATCTACAATAGTATATCTTAGTTGTGGGCAAACTGCCAAAATTTATGGCCAGCCGCCAGGGGGTGTCATTCAGCCTTTTCACGATGATAGAGCGTTTTTCGAACCCAATGGAGGGCAAGATATTGGTCATAGGCAAATTATTTGCGTATAATGAAAGACTGTTCCTTGTTCGATACCGAAATCTTATCTGGAATTCACAATAAATTCAGTTTATCTGCAACGTGACCTGAGAGTGTGGAAGCTATATGACGAAGTTTGAAAAAAGGTTGTCTATTGCCTTTAACAAAACTGGTATATTAAATTGATATGCTATATTTTTAGGGTGTGAAGTGCTTTTAGTTAAAGGAATCGCTATGATTGATACCAAGATCACTTTGTGAAGTATATACAAATATTGAGAGCGAACCACATAACATAGTTAATAGTAATTTTAAATATATATTTATTTTTCTTTTTTTTCTATCTAAGTATTTTATTTAATATGCAAACCTTTGGTTGGCATATATTGACCTTAAAATCAGGTTTTTAATATCATATAATTTTGTATCGGTCAAATACATTTTAACAATACATTTTAACAATTATCATTGGAAACATGTGTGCCTATATAACTAAGATACCTCAAAAAAACGTTGATATTCTATGCCCTATCAAGGTGTTTGTTTATGAGGCCGAGAAGGGAGGGCTCGTCTATACCCGATGTAATTTGTAAGTAGTGCCAATGTCAATGACTCTGCCAGCAGCAAGAGTCTGGCAACAAATGTTGCTGGCTTTGGGATAACAACCAATGTTGCTGGGGTCAGTTAAATGATATTCGATATTATATTAGCTTACCCTCCATCATGTTGCTGCCTTAATAAGCAGGTTCCAATGACGACGGCACAAATATGTTGATCCTTGTTGCTCCTTATTTCTGGTGGATTTTAGCTGTATCGTGTCTGCTTCAAAAAAAAGTAACGCTAAAGCGCCGGCGGATGGTGATCTCCCTCTTCTTTCGTAGCACCTTGGAGCGCTTTAGGATCTTAGTACCCGTACCAGTACCGGTGCCGATCGTTGGGATATTAATCGAATTATTGCAGTAACACTTGATATTATGCCAGCCGCGCATACGCATACACATAAAGTTGTTTAGCATGGGAACCTGCTGCTGGGAATGTTGCACACACATGAAGACAACGACAGGCGAATGTTGCATGACGTTCTTGCAGGACGCGATGTCTGATTTTCCGCTTTTCCTTGCCGCTGCTGTTGCTGTTGTTTTTGCACCAACCGCAGACAGAACGAACATAATATTGGGGCAAAGAGCCTTTAAATGTGGTATTATTCACACGGAGTTGACTAAAGTGATTTAGGATTTAATGTACTTGACAACTGTTAATTCACGCACGCTTATCTTTATAGCATCTAGATACAACTCTTATCTGAGATACTGTATGTAAAATATATAGACGTTGTTATTGTTTATTTGTTGGCCAATTTGTTGCGGCTTTCGCAAATGTTTTTCAGGCAAACCTTAGTTTATCTCTTTGAACTTTGCACTCAACGTTGAGTTTTTATTACAAATTTCATACGAAAAGAAATTATTGTTCTATGGAGAAGAAATCTTTGTAACGATGTTCAGCCGTTGATGCCATTAAGAATCGCAATTGATTGTGATTTGGTTATAAAACTCGAAATTTCACAAATTCCACATGAATTGACACACACGAAAGCTTTGACTGCCTTGACTCACTGAAATGTTGTTCTGTTCGCGACGAAGTATTGTTACTAACTGACTCAACTGCGAGCGCTGGACGATTGCCGCTGTCCGTGGTTGATAAAATTTTCGCTGACGTCGTTACCGGCTCCGCTTCACCGCTCTGTCTATATACCCTTCCCTCCCTTAAACTCATCCACGCGCTCAGCAGCAGTGTCTATTTCTATGGCCGTGCCCCCAAAACATTTCCACTGACAGATCTCTTTTTTGTCATGATGCTTAGGATAGGCCACATGAACCAAAGCAGTACTTTTTAAATTTTTTATTTTGGTAGGATCTTTAAGCTTTAACTGGTTGAATGTAGTTCATTGTAGCTAACAAAGGTGTAGACAAAATTAATCAAATTGTTTTTGACACCTTAACATCAACACACACAAGTAAACTCATTTTTATTGGGCAAACTAAATATATCAAACTAGACTTTTAAGTCGCCTATCTTTATAGATTAAAAAATATAAATAAAAATAAAATTTTTGTATTGGGTAGCTATTCAAAAATTCAATAAATTTAATTTTTAGTGGGTAATGCAATTTTTTTAGATTGTGTGAAAATCGAAGACAAATAAATCATGACTATAAATTTCACTTCGCGCGCGCCAAACTGTATCAAAATAGCCAAGATAACATTTTGGCCACATTGTCGGCTTATCTCATACCGCCGAAATGGCTGCAAAAGATAAGGGGAGCTAAAAAAAGATTAAATTTATCTCTGCGAACAGTTAAATTACGATCTCGGTAAATGGTTGTAATTTATCGCAAGTATGTTTGCTTTTATCCGAAAGGGTTAATAAACTGGAAATTTGTTGGTAAATGTAGTGCAATTTACACAGAAATGATAGCATAATCCTAGGTAAGACCCTCCTGAAAGGTATTTGATGATATATTTTAATTTAGTTATTGTGTATGAGCTAAATGCCTGAGATAAAAATTATGAAAATAACAAAATATATATTTAAAGCAGAACTGCTTATAAAAAAGTGGTAATATAAAGATAAACAAAAATTAAATTAACGCAGCAATTCTAAAAATATATATTTATTAGATAGCTAGAAACTCCTTTGTAAATATGTCGTCTATGTCCGTTCTAAAAATTGTAGGGCAACTTGCTTGGCGGCTTGCCATGGAGCAACAACAATTGAATCAGTACAGCATTTCGCACTCTTTCTCTCCCTACTGGGGAACTCTTTCAGCTCTCTCTTTCTGTAAGTCAGATTGGCTGATGCAACACCTGCCACACGTTGCAACAGATGTGTGGGCCTGGCCCAGCTGATTGCTGGCTTGTTGCCAGAGTCAGAGGAAATCTCTTAGCAACATGCTGTGGAAAACTTGGGATGTCGCTAAACATTTTGCATCGAATGTTCGAGCAAGTTTTCCTCAACAATGTAGGCCAAAAAGGGGTGGATTGAACCACAGCCACTATGGGGCCAACGACAACTTTTTTGGCAAAAATTAATAACTCGGTCAAATTTAAAGATATCGAGATAGCACTTTACCAATCGTTTTTTGGTATTCTTAGGAAACATATATATTAAAAGGAATAGGATCGAATGAATATATCCCAAAGCTACCATATTTAACTTTGTTGTTTTTATTTTTCACAAAATTTTCAAAAAAATGTTTTGGAACTGTTTCTTTAAACAGTTTAAATGTCGAATTTCAAAAGCACGAGCCGTGCGTCTTAAAAATCTGAATTTATAGCTGTTATCTTAACGAAGCGGAATCCCTGAAACGTAACATTGCAGATTGGTCTTCAGTCAATTTATTCTAAATCAACTTTTTTGGTTTTTAAAAATGGATTTTGGCCAACGAATGTGGTAGTTGGCCCCATAGTGCATAGCTACCCTCCAGCTAAAATTAGCCGGCAAATTATTCACTTTCGGGGGTTGTCCACTTATGTACATAACGTACTCACACGCTTTTGTCGCTGGAAGAAATTGCGCTTTTAGCCACTTTGTGATACATAAAGCGAACCTACACCCTATGCAAACAGATATTTGTTTGCGGATATATACTTTTGCTCATATGTATGTATATACATATGTAGTAGCATCGCAATTAGGGATTGGCGTAGGAGCACTGACGTGGTTCCACTGGGCCATGTTTTTATCTTGTCTGGTGGCAAGATAAAATCAGAAAACACAACGTGTTGATCAACTAATGGCCAGTGTCAGCCAGAAGTCTTGATAATGAATAAACTGAACTCAATTTAAATGGATTGTCATGTCAGTCACGAAATAATACTATTGTCTGGTGGCAAGATAAATTTAGTGGATTATACTTTGTCGTATATTACCACCAGACAATTAAACGGAAAACTATGTATTTTGAATAATTAATATAAAATAAATATTAACTTTGCCTAAACAGAATAAAAACTATTGTGAATTAAGTGACAACAAAAGTGACTACCAAATTGTCAATTGTTATATTTTAACAAATTCGACTATATATGTCTTATTGTTGCCAAATTAAAAATAGAACAAAATTAAAGGACAAAAATTGTATCTTCGTTTTTGTTTTTACATTTTTAAATCTTAAATCTAAAATCTAAATCTAATGGGAAAGATTAGAAAACTTCCAAGCAAAATAATGGAAAAATCGACATCAATTTCTGGATCTAGATATTAAAGTTTTTTTAAGATTTCAATAATCCATTCATGTAAAAATATTACATTCTTCAATATAAACCTTGGTTCGCCGTTTAAATGCTATTTTTATCGAAGTCAATTTCATCACAATTTTCGATTTCATTTCACATTAATTAAATTGTAAAATTTTGAGAAATTTAAACAAAATTCCTTCACAGATTTCGGTTTGACTTTGTATATACACCTTTTGCCATTCCAACTTTTTTGCATGTAAGGCTAGGAAGTTACTTTGGTTTTCCTTATCGTAAGAGTACTGTAGTCAAACCGCTCTGAAAGAAAGTCGGGCAAAGTGAATGTACCTACATATGTAGACGCGCTCCCGCTGAGCTCTTGTTGTCAGCAAGAGATTAAACGTGAACTGGGATTCGAATTGAATGGGACTTAAACTGAGACGGAGAAATGAGAGACTTTGTAGTTACTTAAAAAGAATTGGACTCTCTTGCTCTGGACTTCAGTGCGGTGACGACGTTCAGTGAATTATCTTGCTCCGCAGGGCCTTTAAAATTATATTTTTATTTAAGCCTGGATTTATTTGCCATGCTGGTGCTCCGGTGGATAATTCCGGTTTTAGTGATTGGCGGATGCTCCGCTGGCCCACAGAATGTGCTTCTTCTCCTGGCTGATGACGCTGGCTTCGAATCGGGCGCCTATCTAAACAAATTCTGCCAGACTCCCAATCTGGATGCATTGGCCAGACGCGGATTGCTGTTCAACAACGCCTTTACTTCGGTGAGCAGTTGCAGTCCGAGTCGCGCGCAATTGCTCACCGGCCAGGCCAGTCACTCCAGTGGAATGTACGGACTCCACCAGGGCGTTCACAACTTCAATGTCCTGCCGGAGACGGGTTCACTTCCCAATCTCCTGCGTGATCAAAGTGGTGGGGGCATCTATAGCGGAATCATTGGCAAGAAACATGTGGGACCTGCTTTTAATTTCCAGTTCGATTACGAGCAAACGGAGGAGCACCATTCAATCAACCAGATTGGAAGGAATATCACCCGGATGAAGGAGTATACCAGGCAGTTCCTGAAACGAGCCAAGGATGAGAAGAAGCCCTTTTTTCTGCTGGTGGCATTCCATGATCCCCATCGTTGTGGTCATATTACTCCGCAGTTTGGTGAGTTCTGTGAGCGGTGGGGCAGCGGTGAGGAGGGAATGGGCAGCATTCCCGACTGGAAGCCCATCTACTACGATTGGCGCAATCTGGAGGTGCCCGCTTGGTTGCCAGATACGGATGTAGTGCGCCAGGAACTGGCTGCTCAGTACATGACCATCTCCAGGTTGGACCAGGGAGTGGGTGTGATGCTCAAGGAACTAGAAGAAGCAGGTCTGGCTGACCAAACCCTCGTGATCTACACCTCAGATAATGGCCCACCTTTCCCCGGAGGTAGAACTAATCTCTATGAGCATGGCATTCGGTCGCCCTTGATCATCAGCTCTCCCAAGAAGGAGGATCGCCATCATGAAACCTCGGCAGCCATGGTCAGTCTTTTGGATATATACCCAAGTGTACTGGAGGCTCTGCAGATTCCTAAGCCGAATGACACCAAGATCGTTGGAAAATCCATACTCCCTGTTCTGAAAGCAGAACCTTCGATAAAAGAAAACGATTCGGTGTTTGGCAGCCACAGTTACCATGAGGTGACCATGGCCTATCCCATGAGGATGGTGCGGAATAGGCGCTATAAGCTAATCCATAACATCAACTACTGGGCGGACTTCCCCATCGACCAGGACTTCTATACCTCCCCGACCTTCCAGCAAATACTGAATGCCACAATTAACAAGCAAAGTCTGCCCTGGTATCGATCTTTATTGCAATACTACCAGAGGCCCGAATGGGAGCTTTACGACATTAAGGTGGATCCCTTGGAGCGATTTAACTTGGCAGAGAAGCCCAAGTACAATGCCACCCTCAAGCAACTCCGACAACAGCTGTTCGACTGGCAGGTGGCCACCAAGGATCCCTGGAGATGTGCCCCGCACGCAGTCCTGCAGGAACAGGGCATCTTTAAGGATCAGCCTGCCTGTCTAACGTTGGGCCACGAGGCACTGCAGAGGCCCAAGCGCAAGATCCTCGGCCAGTACGAAGAGTATGTGGTCCTTTCCTAGGTCTGACTAAGTGTTCGTCAGATAGGGTTTGTTGTCTTATCGCACCTTGAATAAAAAACACTCCAAAGTGTTGATAACTCAACCAATTTGTTGTTTTTCACTTCACAAGTTGTTACAGCTCTGATCACAAATTCAGGGATTATAAACTTTTCAATATGCATAATAAAGAAAAGGTTGTTTTTGAATAAATGAAAATTATTTATTTATAATTCCAAAGTATTTCTAATGCACTACTGCCTCAGAGCGAAAAATCACGTGACTTGAATTTTTGTGTTAAAAAATTTGTAATAACGAGTTTATTCATTGTTTGAGATATCGGAAACTTAAGCCAAAATATCAATAAACTTTCTTAAATTAAAAGAACAAACAATATAACTTTATTTAGTTAGGTAAATAATAGTAATACTGTTTTTGTCACTTAAATCAAGTTAGCTAAGCGATTTATTTCCAATTATATTATTTTTTATAAAAGACTACAGATAAAATTCAAACGGAAAACACACCTATTAATAAAACATTTGATTGCTAATAGAAAAACGAGCAATTTTATCGAAAAGCATCGAAGTAACAAAAATCAAAGCATATGTAAACACTTGTTCTATTTTCAGACCCATCAGATCTTTGAAATAATTTCCATGTTCAATTTAAAATCGTTGTCGTTAGCAATAACAAAACAATAATTTAAAATCCAGACCTTGATTTTCGTCTCATAAGCACTTACAAACATAGTTCATAGAAATGGTAAAGAATGAACACAAATTCCCCAGCCAGATTCAATGGTTGCATCAGTCCAGACTGACAAGCACTCGTGTCCTGGCAGCATGACCTCACCCACTTGGTGGGTGGCAGGATGGGTCCAGGGGGTGGATGTGGATGCTGCGTCACGTTTCAATGTCATGCCCACTGGGGAGTCGATGAGGGAGGGGAGGATGCTGTTGCCTTGGGGTTGGCGCACAGTTTTCCTCTCGTGTGTCTGTGTGGAAAATCGAAATTTTCAATGCTTCTCTGGTTTATTGGGGGCGCCGCCTCCGAATCCCCGACCTCAGCAGCTTCCGAGTCATAGTTACACAACAGGCAGCACGTTTTAAGGTCAGCTGGCAAATATCAAAGAGTAAACGTAAACGCTGGTCTTTTCTCATTTATGACTTTGAACGAAAGACACATTAAAAATTAAATTTTATTAATTTTGGTTTGCATAAATTAGGTTCTTCAGTTTTAGCGTAATTATTATATGTATATGGTTTATAGTGTATATTATTTAAGTTACCGCCCACACAAATGCATAATTACAATATTTATTGTTTACACTTCTGCTCTCGTCAATGGGTCAAAATATGTGTGCTTGGAAAGATAGTCGCAGGCGATACTGAGGGTCCCCAGATGGGACCCTCTGGAAATGATCGCACTGGATTTCTGTCCGTCCACGAGGCAAATGCTTCATCTTCGCTCTCAAATATAATTCTGTTAAATTGTTTTTCTGGCTTTGCGCCTTTAACTAATTTATTATCAACACAAGTTGCATGGATTTCAATTCAATTTCGCTTTATACGTAAATATATCTTGTGTATATCTTGCTTAAACGTATATACATTCGTATATAGTGCATAGCTTGTTCCGTTATATGCCAACATGAGACTATTTTAATAATTTTATCGGTTTGTTGTTTGAATTTTCATTTTGTTTTGGATTCCTCTTTAGATATATAAATATTTGATCTAGAGTTGCGGTTAGTAAACGCGTTAGTAGGTTCGTAAGTGTTGCTATGCTTCGATTGACTTGACTGGATTTTGCTTACGTTTAGAGTTATTATTATCAACATTTTTCTGGAAATCGTTTAACTAGTTTATGCTGGTTGGTATTGTTTAGGAGGATTCTGTTACAATTACTTTGCCGCTAGTACTGTTTATCTCTCATCGTTTTTAATATTCATTATATTGTTTACGTTGCTGCTCAGTATAATTTATAATAAATACATAATAATAAATATACATGTAGATAATACGCTTAATAAATATATTTATACATATATTTGATTTCATTTAATATATATATAGTTGTTATGTATATAATTAACAAAAAAACAACACACATAAAAAGGAGCAAAAAGTAGGATACAAATTTCGCTTGCTTAATCCCTTGAAGAAATTGAATTATTCTTTACATTGAACAACGAACATCAAGAACGGTATTCCGTATGCCTTTTAGAATAGAGTGTGGGGAGTATTGTTTTTGCACAAATATACGTAGGTAGAGTAGGTATAGGTATTTCGGGTATATAATAAATATATGTGGGCGTATGATGTGGATACGTAGCATTAGCCTATAAGGGGACCTTGCATAGAGAGCGCATTGGCATAGGTAGTTTTAAATTACAACGATGAGACCGGATAAAAGTCGTAGGCAGGAGGAAAGAACAACTTAGGAAGTAAGATAAAAAGGACGCGCTTCTATGGGTGAACGAGAGTACGGGTAATTTAGTTAATTAGCTAGAGTGTTTGCTTTGCCGCCGGCTAACTGTTCTAATACGTGATCTATTGTGTGGAGTTAGCACTAAGAGTTCGCATTGCAACGAACAACATCGCTGACCTTTGAGAATCAAAAGTGAAAACGCAAGGAGTCGCATTGCGCGCGTAACATCTTGTAAATTTAGTTAGTTAATACGTACATTAATTTAACTCGTAATTAATTTGTTAATTATTGTGTTGCCAACTGGTAAAATTTTCGCACATAAAATTTAGTTAGCTTGCTTATGGCCATCATGAATTTAGCCTGCTCTGTGCTGCTAGCTAAGCCGTATCGTAATATCCGTAATCGTAGTAACCCGCTCTTCTAATTCAACTATATATATATTTGCATGTATGTGCTGCTGCTGCTGCGGCTGCTTCTGCTGCCCACTCTTGCGCCTCTGGTGGCGAAACCAACATTAAGGTTATTGTTCTCCAATCCGCGATCTACGTACGTCTTCAGCCAGTTTGATAGGATGGGTTAGATTGATGGGATGGGAGGGGAATTCGGGAGCAGGATCTGGATCAGCTTAGTTGCCGTTGGGCAGGGGCACCTGGACCTGGACGTAGGACTGCGGGAAGTAGCCAGTGCGGCCGTTCACCGCGCCCTCGTACCAGTTGTCGTCCACACGATTTAACAGGGTAATGATGTCGTTCTCCTTGAACGCCAGCTCGCCGGGATTCTCCGGCTCGAAGTCGTAGAGGGCTTGGCAGCAGGGCTGCTGCTGGCGCTGCGGCGTTACGGCCATCGACTTTGCGGGCGAACGCATCGGCGAGGGCAACGGCGAGGCGCTCGAACTAATGTGAGACGGCGTGCCATCTTCG
Source organism: Drosophila fuyamai (assembly GCA_018153365.1). Classification (NCBI taxonomy): domain Eukaryota; kingdom Metazoa; phylum Arthropoda; class Insecta; order Diptera; family Drosophilidae; genus Drosophila; species Drosophila fuyamai. The sequence goes on along the minus strand of JAECXW010000116.1, from coordinate 2,754,623 downwards.
TTGAGGCCGCCGCCACCGCCGTCCAAGTTCAGATCGAGCAGCGTCTTGGGCACGAACTCGTTGCGTGGCCGGCTCTCCGCCTCGGATCGCTTCTCCTGCAGCGTCTCCTGCAGGCCGCGAAGGACGTCGGCGCACTGCGAATGAAAATCGTATAGTGCCTCGGCAAAGGTGACCAGCTGGGAGACGTGCTCCGTGTCGTTCTCGAGCAGATTGAACATGCCCACTTGGGCCAGCTGGAGCGATTCACCGAACTTGTCCTCGGCACCACGAATCTCATCGTCCTTGGCCTGCCGACGACGCTTGCAGTCGAAGTCGAGACGCCGGCCCTGCAGCTTCTTGCGATGATGCATTACCTCCTTGAGGTCTTTGGTCTGCATATGATGCAGTGGCTCCAAAAAGTTCTGCTTGATGTTGTCGTCCAGCGAATACTTGACGTCGGCCATCTGTTTCAGCGCTTCGCCGAATTCGACGAGCGCCTGCGCGAACGCGCTGTTGTCCTCGCCGAGCTTCTTCCCATAAGTCAGCATGCATTCCGCGAGCAGGCCCTCTGGTTGCGGATACGTATTGGACTTGGCCTGTCCGGACAGCTTCGAGATGCCCTTGACCGCTGCCATTTTGGCCCGCGCCGTGGGATTCGGTTGCAGGAACTCCTTGGTCTTCATCTGCAGCTCCTCGACCAGCTCCACGGTGACGTCCGTCTTGCGCTCCATCTCCATGAAGTCCATGTCCAGTTTGGTGCCCTCCGCACCGCCCATCTTCTCCGTCATGTACTGGTTGGCCTTGTTGATCTGCTTTTTGAGTCCGGCGAAAGCCATGGCTGCTGCTGTCTTCTGGTTTTTCCTCGGGCTCAATCAATGGCAAATGTTCAATGGACTGGGGGGTTCGACGCAGTTGCTGTGAACGGGTTGGTTGGGTTAGTCGAGACTCAATTTTGTCTTGTGATTTCAATGTCAATATCAATATCAAATCATCAATGGGCGCTGGATGAGCGTTTCTATTTTTAAACGTTTACGTTTGGAAGACTTACGCGGCGCCTGCACTTTTCTTTTCCTCGCGGGGGGTGGTGGTGGTTTTTCTCGCTTTGCTTTCGGAGGCTGTGGCGCAAATGCCAATGCTAATCGGAACCGAAATTCAGAGCTATCGCGTTCGAGTTCTACTTTTCCGCTGGCACTTTCACTCGCTTCGCTTGCTCTGCACGTTCTGCCCTCTTTTGGTCAGCTCTGCTCGTAATCTTCGATTTTTTCCAGAACCTTGGGCTGCGTAATGTTTGAAGGACCGTGAGTCGTTACTACTACTACTCGTCGCGCGCAGGGGGCGGGGGCTCTTGGGTCGCGTTTTCCTCTCGGCTGCCAAAAATCAATATCTTGGCTGTGTACAACAATTTGCAATGGCACAGAAGAAACTCGCAGGCAGTGTGACCGCCTGCGAAGCAGACTAATCTGAGCATCCGATATACTTTTACCGAAAAATACCGAAGACATACCCTAAAACGACTGATTTTGCACCATCTCTAGGGGTATGTTAAAGCCATTATGTACCTATTTTGATTTAAATTTGTATGAAAAATATATTTATTTCAGTGTTAGATCTATATTTTAGTATTTTATATTCGAAAAAGGTGGTTTCCCCCCCCTTTCTTCACGCAGTCTTTATTGCTTGTACTAATGTTATCATGTCATAAATTTATCTACTCACGTGACGTGTTACTTTAAATGAACTGTGGAACACTAACTGTTCCTTGTTATTTAAGTTTCTCTGACTATTGAAAACTCGTTGATTTGAGCTATTTGATTATAAATAATTCAAGTTGTTTATTGATACATACATTTTGAAAATACTAATTGAATTTAAAATTGGCGGTTCTTATAACAGCAAGTTTTCTCGAATTAACATTAACATTAGAAATGTTAAGCTCATGTTATTGAGTTTCGGTATATTGTTGTGGCATGTTATGCTAACAGTTGTTAGGATGCCTTTACATATGGCGCCAAGTCTCTTAACATATCAATATTCAAATATAAGTAGTCTAATCTATTTGCCACTTTTTGTAATGATTTTAAAATGTTTTGAAAATCAATCTTCTTTCCACCAAATGATGTTACGTTAAGTGCTGAAAGGATTAATTATCTTTAAAAATGTCCGAAAAAATAATAAGATAAGGGGCTGATGACTCAGAATGGAATACAAAATAAAATAAAGTAATTTTGTGCAAAAATATGCAAAGCAATCAGTTTTATCTTGCCGAAGTGTGCTTAAGATTCTAAAGCGTAAAGGTCCAGATAATCTTCTTGGCATTGTAAAAACCGGTGACGTCACCGCATGAAGTAGCAACTTTCCAACATTCCTGCACACTGTTTTCTCTTATCAAAGCAGATAACCCCCGAAAGGGGACTTAACGCCGGCAAATGCCGAACAAACAAAGAACATGTAAATCAGTTCAATCGCAGTAGTTAGATATAGTTAAGATATAAAGAGATAAGATCGTCTACGTGTGTTTTTAATGGCGTATAAAAGCCCCGCAGCACAAAAGATTTAGCAATTAGTCTCGACGAAACCACAACGACTGAGAACCAACCGAACTCAGAGGAAAATGAAATTCGCAATTGTTCTACTGGCGGCCAGCATCGCCTGCATCAGCGCCCAGGTGAGGAGCTATAGCTACCCGGATGAGTGGATTGCAGTGCAGCAGGATTTTCATAATTTTCTCTTTGAAAGGCCCCTGGAGCTCCTGGTGGCAATCCCCTTGCCGGAAATCCCTTTGCCGCCGCCAATCCCTATGCGGCTGCCTTTAATCCCTTCCTGAATGGACTATTCGGTGGTGCCGGCACTGGAGCTGCCGCTGGAGTTGCTGCTCCGGTCGCCCCATCCGCTCCCTTTGGAGGCGCCTCGATCTCCTCCTTCTTCCAGTCGATAGTCCTGCAACGCGAGGCGGAGCGTCTGCTGGCCCAGCCCGATTTCCCCATCGATCTGGCCGAGCGTGTCCAGGAAGTGGTGGCCACCTCGCAGGAGTCGATCAGTGGCTGCAGCAACGCCACCCTTCCCTGGCTGCAGATCCGCTGTGTGAAGCCGCTGCTGACTACCGCCAAGAACCAGCTCAAGGTCATCGATGACGAGTGGCAGGCGCGTCTGGCCGCCACCCCAGCAGCAGCTCCCGCCTAGGACCTGCGACCAGGTCCTGCCTCCCAGCCGCCCCTCTTAATATCCAATATTCCTTAGCTAGCAATCGACCAACATAGATGCAATAAAATTTAAATAAGCTAAATGCAGGAATTCCTTTTGCTTCTTCGTGGCTCCAGTGGGTGGGGTGGGGGTGGTGGCTTGGAGTCCTGACCTAGGACATGCTTTGATGTGGCCGTTCGAGCTTTGCATTCCGCCGTTTTATTAAATTTCCCATCGGGAATTACAAATTTTGGCGTTGCCTTCTTGACGCTTCTCGGGGCGCAAATACTTGGCTGCTCACGTCACCAGCGAAAATCGCAATTCTGCCCGTTTGACCTCTCCTAAAAGGCTAAACAGTGCTGTCATTATGGCTCAATATCAGAAAACTAAATGTGTTTTAACTCAATACATTTCAAAGTGGAGCAAATCCAGATTATAATTGGGTTTTCCATAAATTAAGAAAAGTGTACAGTAATCTATTTAATATTATTAATAAATAAAAGTTTGCAAAATAATCTCAATTAGAGTGACGGTATTTTGATCTAGTCTTAGAAACAACTATGTGCTGTTAAAGTGATTAAATTTAAATGCATTTACTAAATTATGCTAACACCTTGGACAACCCTTAAATAAAATTGTTAAAATAAATTCTTAAAAAGCTTAAAAAGATATACAAAATAATAGAAATTAAATCTCACACTTAGGATTTCATGTTTCTTTTTAAGCTTTTTGTTTATGTAGATTTAAATTGGATAAATCGACACCACTGTGGCGCACACTTGAGTCGGACTGGGCCATGGCTGGAACTTGACGCATTTTGGCCAAATATTTGAACTACGTTCCTCCGTTTTAGCTGTTATGCTTTGTGCCCCATAACCACTCCCTTTTTGGAGGGGTTATGACAGCCCTTTTATGCATCTATCAATTGGCGCTCCCAAATTGTTTCCAGTGCATGATTTGGTTCTCAATTGGTCCTCCGTTGACATTCGGGAGTTCAGCTCGCTTGAGTTGCGTTCGGTTGCAGCGGAAATGTTGATTTATGAGCCAGTGTAGGTCCAATTATCCAATGTCCTCACTCAAATTGCCGGCCGACAGTCCTGCCCTTCCCATACGATTCGATTTGATATTGCATTTGCAATTGAATTCGAATTCGAATTCGGATTCCAAGCCAGGACCTGTGGTTATTAAATGGCTTGGCTTAACGAGCCAAAGACTGGCCGCAAATGACCAACTGCCCGGGCTGCCGGATGATGGATAATCCCGGATGGCTGAGCTTCAATTCAAATTCAAATATGTGATTAAATGTAAATTTCAAACATACACAACACCCTCCGGGGACCAAAGGGGACCTCAAAGTTTGAGCCACTTAATTGAAATATTTTAAGATTGAAACTTGAGTTGGCCGTTGTCATTACAACAACAGCAACGAGAGCAGCCGCTGCCGCTGCCGCTGCCGCAACTTGTAAAAGTTTTGGCCATCCCCCTCCAAACTAAGCCCCAACCGAAATGCTCTGTTTTGGTAATGCAAAAGTTGTGGCATTTGAAATTCACGCAGCAGCAAAAAATGGTAATGCCCGGGCACAGAATGAAATCCAGCCGCATTCGGGCAGCCTAACTAAGTGTATATGTGTATGCCGAAATTGGTTAGGAAAAAAAGCAAAGTGCGACACACACGCTCCCTCCGAAAGTGCATGTATGTAAATTTGTTTTGGGTTTGCGGCTTTTGTTTTGATGCAAAAGTTGTGTGGCCCCAAAGTAGGCAACAAAATTTCTGCGGCTTTGGCCCTGTGTCAGAGTTCGTTAGTTTGGGGTGGAAAAATTAGTGAAAAAATATAAATCTCTTCAACCAATGTCCAAATCGAATAATGAATCATCCACGAATCGGTGGGTGTTCACCGGCTGTTTGTTTTTGGCACTTGCTACTGTTAGTTGATCCCCGAGTGCCACTTCCGCTGGCCGCTGATAAAGCTATCTAATTATCCCAAGAAATATAACCAACATAAAGCATAATGAGGTGGAGGTTATCGTGTTTTATTGCACCTAGAGATAGAGAGATAATGGAGACTGTAAACACTATTAAGGCGCAAACAAAAGATAAGCGTAGATGTCTCTAGATTGTCAGAAATTGTGCTTCAGTCGCTCATTGAAGGTTTACAGAAGATGTCGAAAACAACGTTGATCACATTCTTTGTCTTGGCTGTTTTGGTAAGATTATATTCAGGTACATCAATACTTGTACTTGAGGTATTAAAGTACCCAAAATCTCCTTGACAGACCGGCCAATCGCTTGCCCAAAGTGTGGCCGTAGATCAGTCACTCGAGTGGGCCAATCAATTGTTCAAAACCGCTCAGGTAATCACCCAAACAAAGTTACCCTCCACTGTTGAAGCCCAAAATGATGGCAAGGAACAACTGGACATATTGGAACTGGCTTTGTCCCACTGCCAAACTGAGCTGAAATCCACCAAAAATGTCGACCTGCACAAAACTTGTGTAAATGCCGTCTTCAACGGCTTCTATACGTCATTGGATCGTTTGGCTGGCGAGCATTGGGCCATCTTTGGAGCCACCTCGGGAGCTTCGCGTATCGGCCTATTCTGGTGATCTGAATAATCACAAAAGTGAAAACTTAAGAGGCAAAGAAATCTCATTTTAACTTCCTTCTAGTGTTACAATTTGAGTTGTAATGTGTTTGTAAATGTTTTATTTTAAACAAATATGTTTAAATTAATCAAATAATTTAAGAAAAGGTGTTTTTCTTTTAATTAACTGTATTAGCAATAAATTTGGTGGATTAAAATTTTATTGTCATCTTCATTTGAATATTATTATTGTTGCGTATTGGTAATTTAAATAAATAATAAAAGTTTCAATGGTTTTCCAGAGTTTTCAGAAAACTTGAAATTTAAATGTTGACTAACAAATGTTAGTTTTGTAAAGCTTAAAGACGTTTTCTGATTTTTTAATTATTATCAGAATTTAATTTATTTACACACATAGTGTACCATGAGTTGGCTGTCAAAATCTTTTGGATTAATTTTACTTGCATTTTTGCTTACGATATGGGCATTAAGTCCGCGATGGGAGAAAATGGCCTCCGACGTGGCCAAGAAGATGAATGTGACCGATGAGACGAGGATCGAGGAAGCTTGGAAGGCCGCCATTTCCGTGGATACGCAGCTGCACGACTACTTTTACCGAAAGTTGGCCTTTGGCAAGAAATCCAATGCCCGCGGCGTTTTGGACAGTGCACACGCCGACATGGTATCCTGCATTGAAAAATTCTATAGGGGCGAACGGGAGGAGCGGTTCAAGGACTGCGCCCGTCATGTACTCGATCTGCACTTGGTCAGACTGAAGGCCTACAGTGATAAATCTTCCGATGGGGGAGGCTCTAGCGGAGCAAGTGGACTTCAAGTCTGGCAGTGGTGATTATGGAGCACCATAGCCCGATCGCTGGCAGACGTCAAGTCTGCTTTCTTTGTGAATTCTGCCCTCTTTTGTACTTTAATTAGACAGTCAACTCGAGACCGAACAGTGCAGTTCCCATTTCATTCTGGATGGTGGATGGTATCTGGGGTTGGGTTGCTTTGGGATGCCAGTCTAGTGCTCATTAGGCAAATGTGTGGCGGGGCGGAGGACGGAGGTCGGAGGTCGGGGGATGGCTGGAGGGCTCCTGTTTCGTAATTATAATCATTAGACGCGAGACAGCAGCATCGCAAAGCAAATAGCGACATTAGCTGCGGGGAAATGTGTGTCAATGAAGATGAATCTGCCCGAGATGCCAGAGTTGGGCCCTGAAACCAGTATCCTGGGACTGGCATTGTGGATTTTGTGACATTGGAGGGCCCTCCTTGGCAAGCTTGAAACGAGGCAAATTCCAATGCAGGGAAACTAAAAAGAATGCAAGAAATAGCTAGCGAGCTGCATGCAAATTTTCCTTCAGATTTTAAATCATTTGCTCTGCTTTAATTGCATTCTTAAAGGCTGCTGTTTAAAGCTTCAGTAATATAAATAAGGTTTGAGTTATTTTTTGCCGAAGGATGGTAACTTTTATATCCCATACCTACATCTCTTCCAAGGATATAGAACTTCGATTCAAATTCGTTGTAAAAACAATCACAATCACATTAGAATATAAATAGAAATATAAACTGGACGTTTTTCTTTTATTATACCTTGATGTCAAAGCTATAAGTCTAATTGCCACCTACAATTTTTGTTATGCTTAAGTTTATTTGTTTTTTTTTTTACATTTTTGTATCACTTTATGATGTTGCATTTCACTTTTTTTTATACATTTTTGTGCCTCTTGTAGGCAATTGCGAGAGTATTTCGGTCGGCCTAAGCCTTTGAATCTGCCTCAGATGTGGTTTCCGTATCGGAAGCAGGTGCATCCGGTTTGGGCTCATCCGTGTTGCCAAACACGCACATAGGACACTGCAGAACAAAGCGGAAATAGTCATGGAATATAAATACGACTTAAATGACTTTTAATGCCTTACCTTCTCCTTGAGCACCAAGCGGTATTTGGGATGACTTGGGGGTGTACAAAAATGTAAATTAGACCAATGTCGTATTAAGGTAACAAAAACCAAAAGAAAATTGCAAAAATACTTTGGTAGAAATATTTGGTTTATATATTTTTTTGTGACTTAATAAAAACAGTTTATTATTATATACTCACCTAATGCCATACACAATTGGATTGTAGACGGCGCTCGTCTTGGCGAATGCCGCTCCCCAAATGGTCGTCAGAGGTGTCAATCCCTCGATTTTGAAGAGCCCGAAATAGCAGATGACCAAATAAGGGGTCCAGGCCATGAACCACAGCGAGATGGTGGTGAGGGCCACCTTGGCCAGCTTTCCCTCGGCACTCTTGTCGCAATCCTCGGAACTGCGCAGCGACTTGACATTCATCTTCTTGGCCTGTTCCCGCATCGCTTTTTCATGGGCGGCCACGGCGGCGATGATGAACCAATACGAGTAGCAGATCATGAACAGCGGCGTGTAATACACGAACAGGGAGTAGGTGATCAGGTATGACCTCGGATTCCACAGGCGCGTCATATAGTCGATGCTGCAGGCAGTCAAATTGCCCTCGGGCACGTAGCTACTCCAGCCAATCAGCGGCATCACGGTCCAGAATACAGCCATCATCCAGATGAACAGTATCTTCATTATGGACGTCTTGATGGTCATGGGCGTGCCATTAATTCCCTTCACAATCACATTGTACCGATCGAAGGCGATCATGCACATGGACCAGATGGACACGCACCCGAAGAGCGATCCGCATCCCGCATAGATGTCGCACCACAGCGGTCCCAGCACCCAGGTTTCGTAGTAGAAATTGATGATCATCACCGGCGACTGGGAGGCCATCATGCAGAAATCGGAGAAGGCCAGGTTGAGGACCAGTAAGTTTGCCGGCGTGCGCAGCGACTTTGTTCCACCGAAGATGTAGACCACCACTCCGTTGCCACAGCACGAAATGATTAGGATAGCCAGGGTGAACACGCCCAGGATCTTGCTCATCATGGGGTCCATGGGGGCGAAGCGGCTCCAGTAGGGGTTCACCAGGTGCGCCATGTCGGGCAGCACCTGTCAGTCAAGCAAAAATGTATACATGAAATCTACATGGTGACTATTACCCAAGAAATATGAATTTACATTTTTTTCACAAAATCAAGATAAACATTGAAAAACGTTTCACCGACTTTTTATCTTTAAATATATATATTTTTTTCTAATTCTTCATTTATTCATCGTGTAAAAATCAATTTTAAAAACTTTTTGTTTAAACTGTTGAAGGATACTTGCTTAAGCTTTTATTTGATAATATTTATATGGCGAATTAAAAAGAGTTAATCTAAGCACTCTTAAAACATTTAAAAAACATAAATTAGGTTAAATTGGAGATGATTACTTCTCAATCAAATGGTTTACAATTAATGACTAAAAATAATTTAAAAACACTTGCACTTTTTTAGGAAAATTGTTAGGCTTAGTTTTCAATTTAAATATAAAAAAAATCAGAAACAAAGAACTTATTATTTTTCCAGACTTCTGGCTACAAACTCAATAAATTTTCATCAGCCATCTGATAGAGGAATCTCCCCCCTTTACTCACATTGTCCAGCACGGAACCATTGCCGCTCGACTGGGCCTGAAACCTGGGCCCAGAAAGGGCCAAGGCGAATGGCGTCTCCGGCAATTGACTGCGCTCCATGCTCAGCTACCCGCAACCCCTTCGACTAGGCGAATGCTCATCGAACTAGATCTGAGCCAAGGTGCCGAATTTCCAGCCCTTTATAGCTGCTTCCTAAGCCAATTAGCCGCCCATCAGAAAGGTGGAAAAGCTAATGGACGGCGGACAGGTGCCAGATAACAGTCAGTTTAATTTTTCCACCAATTCACTTTAAGATTCATACGGTACATAGTCTAAGGGAATGGTCGAAAGGGCTTTCAAATTGTCTTCTTTTGGACACTAGTTAAAAAAAATTTAAAGCGCCGCAAGAAATTTTTGTCCGCACTTCCGGCACAATTTTCGCTGAGTTCCTTGGGAGCAGGAGGGCATCACCGGGGGAAGGAGCGAGTTTTCCAAGGCCTTTGAGTAGGATGGATCGGTTGACGACGACTGAGATCTGACCTCCGGTGGCAGAATGTACAGACCACTGCCATTGCTCGATTCTGGCATCGGATCCACAGAGTCGATGTCCTGAGTCGTCTTCTCCTTGTTGGCGTAGTATAGGTCTTCATCCTCAGAGCTAGGCAGTTCGTACTTCACAATGTCCACCTTTTGGCTGAGGATGAGCTGCTTGCAGCACTCCTTGATCTGGTAGTAAGCACACCGGAAGTTCTTCAGCTTGTGGGTCTACATAAATAAGGCTTGGACTTATATGATATCATTAAGGGCTCTCATGTCTTATCAAACTCACCGGCGACAAACTTTCTATGAAAGCTGGCAGTCCATTCTTACCAAAAGAACTCAAAAGAAGCACATGGCAGTCCTTGTTTGCTGGATTCCCACTACCCCAGAGCAGCAGTTCCTTGAACACGGCCTCGTCCATGGCCACAACGTAGTCAAAGTACCTAAAGTCATTCACAGTAAACTGTATGAAAGAAAATATAATAACTCTAATATTATAAAACAAAAATTACAGTTCACCTGACGACAAAAGTGATCGGATCGCAGTCCATGCTCTCGCAGAATTTGCAAACATTTTTTGTGGGGTCTGCGTCCAGTGTTCCATGTCCTCAATCCAGCACTGTCCACTTCCCAGTAGAGGCTCGTCTTGACCATCAGATTCTGCATGATCACCTCGGCCATTGGCGAGCTGCAAGAGTTGCCTGTAAATGCGAACATTCTATTAATAAATTCCTAACAAACGCCATCAAATCACAGCTCACCCATGCACACAAACAGTATCTTCTTGAACGTCATTTCTCCTTTTTGTGATATCTTTCCTTTATCACTCCACTTTTACCTTTAATTTAAACTAATTTTTCACCTTCTTTTCCAGACATGTATTATTTTTAACTGAGCTTCACAATTGCCACATCTACATGTCGGGGCCAAAATGACCCAGCTTACTAGGTAGTTGCCTTCTCGACTCGCTGGCCTGCTCCGTTTAACCCGAATTCAAGGTGCAGTAATGACCACTTCCTAAGATTATGATCCCCACTAATCCACTTTTTAAAGCACTTGCAGCCCTCCCATCAGATTGACCTTTTTTTGCTAGAACAATGGCGCTTTTCCTGTACTTGTATGCCACGCCCACAATGGCATTATTCTGCGAAGGGGGCGGTCGGCAGGATAGTGTCACGTGGCTGTCAGGTGGTGGCCACGTAGAGTCTTGTCGCGAGTTGCATTCGAAATTAGTCAACAAGTTCAGCGAACTTTCAGTTAGTAAGAGGAATATGATGAGGACAGCTCCAGTCCTACCCTCATATTGAAAATGGCTAGAAACCATGCACTGAAGACAAAAATAACTTTAAGGTTTTATATTATATATCTTCAGACAAAGGTTAGGTCTAATAATTTATTAAATATTTATCCAATGATTCAAAATCGGTCAGAACAATTTGATTAAAACAAGTTTTAAAGATAATTTAAGGCTTAAATTATTTTATACTAAACAAAGAAAACTTAAAAATAAAATCAAAAGGCCTAACCTCTTTAATTTTTTGCATACACAATTTTGAACCCAAATATAGTGTGAAACCATTTAATTCATATTATTTCAATGTGTAAAACTGATGAGGGCAATCCTTCTTTATGCTGATGTCATGTCATGAAGGCACTCGCCGCACAATGCAGCTGGAATTGATTTTATTTCAGTCTCAATTAAACGAGTTCGGTCTGAACGGATTAATTTTGAACATTTCAGAAGGTCCAATACTACTATGCCACATTTTTTATTTCGATTTACCCCACCCTCGGGAAGGACGAGTGGAGCAAGTTGGCTTGTAACTTGGCCATTGGCAATATCCAATTGGAATTGCATTGAACGACTAAATTGAAAATGCAGCTGAAAAAGCATATTTCACTTATCACTTTTCACACAAAACACACAAGCAAAGGCCAAAACAAAGGGCGCTGGCCGAAGGGGCAGGAAAAGCGGGACAAATGAAATTGTAAGCGCAGAAGTAAAACACAACAGCAACATGCAGCAGTTGCAGCAACAGCAGCAACAGCAGCAACACCGGCAGCAGCAACAACAGCAGGAACAACAGCAACAAGTCAGTCAGTCACCGGGTGAGTGGGAAATAATATGTGCTCGCATGCAGGGGGTGGTGAAAAGCGGGTTAGATGCCGGACGGAAGTGTGGCTCTGGCACTGCATTGTTGTTTTAATTAAAAACAAACCCTCCGAGTTGCTGGCCCGACAAAAACAGAAGCAGGCAAAACGTAAAACCAAAGTGAGCAACCTGAGAGGACCGAGCGGAGGTGGGTGCTGGGCGGCTGTGAGAAAGTGTTGAATATTTAGAGCAAAGCTGCAAAAAGATGTGAGAAAATCCGAAAAAATGTGGCACGAAAATCGCTCACAGAAAGAAAGAAACCCCAACGGGGCAGACACACGGGCGGAAATGTGCGACTATCTGCTCATACATATGTAAGTGTTGCCGCTTATGTGCGCTGCTGCATTGGCCAATGGCAACCGTAATGCTGTGGCATTCCCCAAATTAAAGGATGAGTCGGCCAAGAGCCGCACCTAATAGCAATTTAAATGAAGCAGCCATGTTGAACAAAAAACAGACCGAACAGCTGCAGAGCAAATAAAGCTGCGGCCTGACCTGGCTGGCAAATGCTTTTTGTTGACCACAAATGCAATTTACAGCACAACAATCGGCGGCGAACGCAAAATGCGGCAGCAGCCCCAGAAGAAACTAATAAAACACACAACTTTGTTGCCGGCCAGGAACTACATTACCTGACCGGTGGGAAGGTGCAACTGCAGCAGCAGCAGTGGCAGCAACAAAAGGGGTAACAACAGGAGCAACAAATGCTGCTGCAACAGCAGCAACACAACACAAGAACATCAACAGCATCCTCATGGTTTTGGCCACAAAAGCACATACAATTAGACATAGAGCCAGTGGTCAAGAGGAGGTGCGGTAAGTGGGCCAAGAAGGGCGGAAAAGGCTGAGTGGGTTGGCCAAGTGCAGCTTTTCCCGCTGTGTTTGCGGCCATTTCCCGCTGATTGAGGTTCAGCGTGCATATACGTATTTCCTGGTTTACTTTTTAAAATTAAATTTGCCGTGAGCATATTTGAACATATATGCAGGACTCGTTGCCGTCCGGCGCCTAGGATCCTTTTACGTTGCCAAATAAACGCCACTTAAAATGGGATATTGCTGTGCGTTCAGGTGTGAAATTTAAATTAAAACGCCTGCAGAAAAGAGGCGTGGCTACTTCCATATGTGCACAATAAATATTTATTGTTGCCGCAATCAAGGTGAGGCCGCCCTGGAATATTATAATTTCATTAGACCTAAAGTAAATTGCAGGAAAACAAGCGCAGAGATTAAACACAATCATTCAAAGATTACGAATTGACGTCTGCAGATTGCATACACTGACAGAAAAATGTGGATCCCAATTGCTCTGGCACTAAGGCCAATGTTTTTGGCTTACTTGAAATTTACCACATTGTCTTAAATGACAATGCGTATATTTTCAAATATTATTGCCCACAATTTCGTTTTGATTTGAAATATTGAATGCCAAACGAAGTACAAAATAAACATTTTCCCTTCCAGCATTATCTTATCACTCAAACATTTTTAAAAAGATAAATAACAACAATATTGTATTGCCATCTTTTGGGCTTCATGTGCCCTGGGTTGAGAAATGTCTGGGCAGAACATTAACAAATGATGCAGGAAACTGACCTCAGATAGGCGGATAGAAGGAAACCCAAACAAACCGGGGCTCATTAAAAAGCCAAAGGCAAATATGGCCGAGCGTCTTGGCAATTTCCACAACCTTAAATTCGACCTCATCAATAGCAACGGCGGCAGCCAGTTGAAAAGTCGTCTGGCCGAGATTTTTTGTGGCCGATAATGCGGCACGTAGCGGCAATTCAGCAAATGATGCAGAGGCTGGCAACTGGAAAGGGGAAGGAGCACGTTCCGTGGCCAAGTCAATCGTCTGGAGCGGCATCTTCATCTTCAGGCCGGCCCGTAAGTCATTTACCATTTTGAGGTATTTAATGAGCCAAAAACTTTTTGCCGCACATAAATTAAAACTCGACTGGCAAACCTGAGCCATGCCTCCTGCCGACGGGATCCTGATCTCCTCGGTGTCGGGGGTCAGGGGTCAGGGTCAGGTGTCCGACTGACCAGCAGTATGGCTCTATTAGCATGTCCATTAAAATTAGACAAATGGTTGCCATTGCCGTTTGCCGTTTCGCATATCCGCAACTTTTGCCCAGTCCGCAGATTTATGGCTATGCGAGTGTTCGGCGTTGGCTGGATTTTGCTATTGGCCAAGGGTTTTGGCCTTCCTTTTGCCGCAATCACATACGCCACTTGAGAGAAATGCGCTGCGGCCGTTGGTTATGATAAATGATTTTGTTGCCCATCAACATAAATGCAAGTGTGTGCTCGCCGCAAAGTGTTTGTGAAGGTCGTTCAAAGTCATCTATACGGTAATTGTCTAGTGTAAGTCACAAAACGTGCTCTTCGACCGGCCTAACGATGAAAAAAGGTTTAAATAAATACTTTGGCATTGAAAACGTTGAAAATGCACTTTAGCAATAACTTATGCTAATATTATAATAATATCTTAGAATTGTATTTGTATACATACTTATAAGGCATACAATTTAGAGTACCTGGAAGTACATATGTATGTATTATATGTACTTTTAGGGCTGCCCATTGTTTTCATTTAAGGCATACTTATAGCAATTTCTTAAAAATTAAATTAAATTGTTTGGTTTTTATAAGCACACCAAAATCTCCTATATTTAAAGGAGAGAACGTTTTTTTCTCAGACAATAAATATTTAAAATGTTGCTTAAAATGTTGTCCAATTTATAGTTAAGGAAACAACAAGAAGAATGACGATGAACAACAATAAAGAAAATAGAAAATATTATGTCATTTTGACCAAATCCGCTAAAGTCCAAAAATATATAGTTTAAACCATACAAAATAATTACAAAACCTTTACTGAAGTATTTCTCATCTCTGGGAGATCGCTTTCTTTAAAAATTGGCATCCCACTTTAAGAAGCCAACACTTTCTCCAATTGAGCTGGCCGAATGGAATGAGTTTTTCCGCCTTGATTCCCTTTGCTGGCACAGGTCCTTTGTGTGAGTCTAAGCCGCTTCCACTTGGCATTTCCTTCGGTGCCTTGCCCCGAAGTCCCTGCCAAATTTAACCCTTCACTTCATTAAACGTACTTGCCGATGCCCCAAGGGCACACAAATCACTTTGGCCGCAGATACAAAGGCTGGCTAGGATTGGATTGGGTGTGGCCATAGAAATTCGACATATAGCCAAACAAAAGCCTAATCGTGCAGCTGCCTCTGCTCTCTCTCCCCCGCCCACCCAGCCACGCCCACAATGACTCCAGGAGGGGACGGGTGGAGCCACCGCCTTTTGGTTGTAATCCATCAACCTGCTTCGGTTCTGATTCGGGCCACTGTCACAACAAATACAGCAAACAACTGGGGGGAAATTGGCGTGGAAAGGGTAAAAGGGTTTACTTCGGGGTGCAGATGGAACTGGATGAAGAACTAAAGATGAAGATGTTGGCCTGCCACAATGAGCCCAAAACGTTGCCAGCAAATTGTTTTCCATTCTCGGTTTGCCGGTGCGTGTTGTTCTTGCTTCCGTTTGGTGTTTTAGGTATTTAAGCATTTAGTCAGTCGACTGAGCCTCTTTCACTTCGGTCTATCGGTCTTTTCAGTTGTCATTTCGTCCACATTTTTTCTCTCCATCTCCGGTCAGCCTTTGTGAGTGAAATGAGATCGGTGCGGGGTACATATGACAAAGTAAGCCCCTAGGCAGGAACCACACCATTTTTGTTTTGGTCGAATACTGTTTAATGTGTGCTGGCGGTGCAGGCCAAAGTGAGGAATTTAACCAATTTAAATTGGTTAAAAAACATAATTTAATTTTTAGATGCCCATAAACCTCTTACAATAAGTGGGAAACTACTCACTTCCACACGCGATGGTATTTGCACTCAATTGTTACCCTGTTTCAATGATTTCCTTCAAGTTTTCTGATCTCTAACCTTTATTTTCTATTGCAAGTTATTGTATAGTTTAACTTGCAAATTAAGACTTGTTTTCTTTTTTATTAAGAATTTTATATTTTACTACTACATGAAATTACCAATTTTAAATTTGTGTAGGTTTTAAAAATTCTTAAGCTGTAAATTCACGGAGTAAAAAGTTTAAATTTCAATTATGAAATTGAAGCATAACAAGAGAGAACGCTATAGTCGAGTGCCTTGACTATTAGATACCCGTTACTCAGCTAAACAACTTAATATAAATATGCCTTCTTGTATGTTTTTCGCCGCTCGAATTAGCTCCCGATTTTTATGTTAAAATCGGTACCCAGGGAACACCTCCAATTTGGCTAACTAGATTTGATTTGCATAGTTCTTGGGATATAGTTCGGTATTGACAAATGAAAACCATCGCAATTTTCTTTAATAAAAATCCTTATCGAGAATTAACGTTGACTCTGTTGAGCACCTTGGCCAGAGTCATCTGTTAGATGGCGCTATTGTGCCATGAAAGGCGGAAATGTAGGCGCTAGCCAGGCTTAAGCGTTTAATGGGTTTTTGGGCGTTAGAGTGGGCGTGGCAAACTTTTATTTGGCCAATCGATAGGTATTGACGAAACAAATACATATCAAAAAAAATTTCATAATAGCATCAAAACTGTGGCCACAGCTTGTGACTTGTGGGCGTCAGAGGGGGCGTGGCACCATTTTGAAACAAACTTGCGCTGCGTAGGAACTCCTAAAATCTACATGCAAAATGCCAATCTTCTAGCTTTTATAGTTTCCGAGATCTCAGCGTTCATACGGACAGACAGACAGACAGACGGACAGCCAGACGGACAGACGGACATGGCTAGATCGACTCGGCTAGTGATCCTGAACAAGAATATATATACTTTATAGGGTCGGAAACGCTTCCTTCTAGCTGTTACATACTTTTGCACGAATACAATATACCCTTTTACTCTACGAGTAACGGGTATAAAAATGTATTGATTTAAAATGCTTTCTGTAAGCTTGTTTCTTTGTGCATAGCATCTCCATTGCAACAACCTTGTATAAACTTTCATTAAAAAGAAGTGAAAAGGAAATGATTTTGTTTGATTGCCTATTTGTTGAATTTATTTCTTTTAATTCTTATATAATAAAGCCAATACAATGTTAAGCTATATGGACAGCTCTGATGGAAATGTTTTTGATCAATGGAAATTGCTCAATTAATATATTTTCCATTGTGGCCATCACCCAATTTGGCAAACATCGTTGACTCAATTTCGACCACATTTCTTGTTCCATCTCCGAGTTGTCAATCAGTCCAATGATGTGATGCATTGGAGATTGAACCAACTTCCGATTTTGATTGCAGCTGTTTTTATTTTGTATTTCTCTTATTGTTGGCGCGCCAATTTCAATGCCGCACGCACATGACTTGGCCACAAACTTTGCTATTTGGCCATGACTGTCGGTCCAGCCGCAAACCATGGGCAGCGCATCAGCAGCAGTTGGATAAAGTTTCCTGCACTTTTCGAAACTGGCAACTTTTCTCATTTGTGCGTGTGCAATGGTAAGTTGCACACCCTTCTTTACTTCGCCACTCCCCCTTCAAAATAATGTCCAACTGTGCAGACGACCCTCTGTGCCTCTTACGGGGCAAGCACGAAACTAATCCGCAACATGACGGCAGGAAAATTGAATTCTCGCAACTGTCAAATTGAATCGGCCTGCCCCTTCCCTTCCATCTGGCAATTGTAAAATCAAAACTTGCATTTTTGGCTAAAAGGGAATAAGCCAAACAACACCATCCAGCTGGCGGCCTTTGTTCTTGGTAAGCTGAAAGTGGTCAGAGTGGTTAGTAAATCTTGTAAAGACAAACTATTTATAGTACTCCCTTCACACTCTAATTTTGTTAATTTATTATTAAAAAAATTTAAGTACCAATTATAATACTTAATTATGGATTTAAAAGAAAGGGCCCATCTGTGTACATACCTATGTAATCCTTTTAAATCCAGTACAAAAATATAAGAAACATAAACGAAGCGAAATTAAACACAAAGTATTTATTGGCTACTATTTTATGGTCTACCTGTTAAGAACTGGTTATAAGACAATGATAAAAAAAGAAGAACTTGAAATATTTGACTTGAATTTTTTAAAACGGCGACAAAGACTTAATTTTACCAACTTGAAATAAATACTTCAATGATTAAACTTTAATGTTCTGTACAACAATTTAAGAGCATGTCTTTTCCGAGTACCATACGTATGAGTGATGTTGCTGTTATTGGCTTCGCTGACTTTTCATCCATTGTAAATTTCGTTTATTGACTTGCCTTGACACCAGCGCCTGGCTCGTGATAATGACAGACTTCATCGATTACGCGATTATCGCAGTGTCACTTTAGAATTTTTCGCAAAATTTACTCATTTTTTGTCGAAAAGCTTTTAGCCTCCGCCCCAGTCTCCGCCCACTCCTCAATCTCAATCTGAACTGTATTCGCACCGCCCACTCTGCGTCATTCGGCGGATGAAATTGCTGCGCTTCAAGTGTAATATCACTTAAGCTCTTAAGCAGTCAACACGAGGCAAAAAAAAAAAGCAGCCAACCCAAACCAGCCGCTTCAATTGCCACTCTTTTAGCTGTTTGGCCTTGCCCCGCCCCCTTTTTGCTTACGCCCTTCCCCTCTCTGGCCTTTTCAAAACACAACACTCCCGACTGTCTCATCCAGAACGAAAATAAAATGTCTCTAATGTGTTGAGCTGTTTAGCGCTAAAAGGATTTTGCAGTTTCGAATGCAACAGCAACAGCAGCAGCAGTACAATAATTGAACAAAGGCCAGCAAAACACAGTGTTTGCTTTCACATTTGCATTGCCCGGCCATAAAATGGGCCACCCAAGAGCGGCACTTGCGACAGACAGGTGAATAAAAATGATATTTGCGCGGTAATGGCAAATAAGCAATCAACAAAAACAGAAGTGCCAAATTAGTCACCTGCTGTGGCAGTCAATGGGGGAAAAAAGGGGCACGAGCGGACAGGTGACTGCTACAGCGGAAATTTATGCTGCAAATGCAGGCAAACAATAAAATAACGAGTTGTCTGTGCAAGCAAATTGCATCAAAAGGAGTGGGGACACAACGAGTGAGTTTGCTGCGCGTGCCAAAGTCAAGGAGGCAAATGTCTCACGCTTGCCTGGCTCGTCTAACAAACGTGGCAACGACAGCACTCAGTCGCAGACAACCGGGCTAACAAGGCGATCCGAGGCACCAAGGAGCCAAGCAGCCAAGCAACCCAAGGAACCCAAGGCATCCAAGGAGCAACAGCAGCAACTTCATCGAGGCAGGCCAAATTTGGCGCTTGTTTGCATAGTTGTGCTCCTGTTTGTTACCTTTGTTTCCTTTGTTGGCCGAGACACACGGCAACAAAGAAACGGGTTGGGAGCGGAGTTGGAGACGGGTTAAACACTGGGAAAATAACAGAAAATCGAGAGATTTTACAGAAATGCATACCATGTATTGAAATAATTTGATTGCAAAACAAAAAGGTCGAACATCAGATACCCCTTAATCTGTTGGACAATTGAAAATAAAATTGCCCCCAGCAGATAGCCCGTCGTTTGTCCGTCTTTTTTTGGCTTTAATTTCTAAATATTTTCCAAGCCAGGTGTTTCATTTAGGAAATCGATAGATACATATCGATACATACATATACATATTATAAATATTTGGCTCACAAACCAAAAATTATCCTTATCAAGTACATACATTTCGACGAATACAATAAATTCCTTTATTCTACAAGAAAACATTCGATAGAATTAAAAAAAACTTTTCTACTTATTTTTGTTCTAGGAAATGCACATTCTTTAAAGAAATTAATAACAATCATTTTACCATTTCCATTTTATTTGTCAATACCATAATTTGGAATATTACACAATTATACACAAAATATTTGCAATTTTCAAATGAATACGGAAAATGGTTTTGCTGTCAGGTATAACTATTCATTTTTTTATGAATTTAGTATTCTTTGTCGCTAATTAAGTTTAGGTACATTTTTTGCATGACAAATTTGCTTAAAAACGTTTAACAGAACAGGTTTACTTGTTTATATTTTTAAATGTAGCACAGCGTATATATTTATACCCGTTACTCGTAGAGTAAAAGGGTATATTGTATTCGTGCAAAAGTATGTAACAGCTAGAAGGAAGCGTTCCCGACCCTATAAAGTATATATATTCTTGTTCAGGATCACTAGCCGAGTCGATCTAGCCATGTCCGTCTGTCCGTCCGTCTGTCTGTCCGTCTGTCTGTCTGTCCGTCCGTATGAACGCTGAGATCTCGGAAACTATAAAAGCTAGAAGATTGGCATTTTGCATGCAGATTCTAGGAGTTCCTACGCAGCGCAAGTTTGTTTCAAAAAGGTGCCACGCCCCCTTTAACGCCCACAATCGCTTATATACGATTTTAAAAATTTAAATATTTCGGAAAAGTAAAAATGCAGTTTTATTGTGTTTATCAATACCTATAGAAATGTAGAAGACCATTCGTTAAAAAGTTATGCGTGATCAAAGTTTCTATCTCCATCTCTCTCGCACTCCTTTTACCTGAGTAACGGGTATCTGATAGTCGGGGCACCCGACTATAGCGTTCTCTCTTGTTTTATTTTACAGAAATGAGTAATTGTTATATAATATTTGAAATAGAGTAACTTAATATTTGAACACATAAATCTACTGACACATTTTCTGAGAACTAAATTTGCATATTTTAGAAAAATAAACTTTTTTCACTGAATAATTCTCTATCAGTGTGGAAAATATATTTTCTTTTCAATTTCTATTTTATACTTCAACAATAGAGCCAAAAACCACAACTAAATCAATAGTCAGATATAACATTCATCTGATCAGATTTCACGATTCAATTACCTCGCTGTCTGCAATTGTTTGCATCTGCACCACGAAAAGTATCCAAATTAATGGCCAAACTTTACGCAGCAAAATGTTGCGAATCCAATCGAATGTCCAACCATGGAGGGCTTCATTAGGAAAATCCCATTCCAGTGCATGTTTAATTTAAAGCTCAAATCGAAATACTGCGTGACTTAATTAAATTGCAATGTTATCGAAGGGAGAAGCGGCATTATCCTTTCCGCCCTCCCATTCCGCCGGTGGCAGTGCCACGGGCAATAACAATTTAGATAAACAATGAAGGCAGTATGTGGCGCGTGATATGCAAACGTGTGTAATTAACCTTTTGAAACAGATACCCAGGTGGGCTCCCCACATGTCCCCAATGCGAGCCTTACCGCACACATTTGTAGAGAGCATATATGTACTTGCATCGCCTGGCTAATCACCAATCACCAAATGCAACTGATGAGTCGAGCCTAAATAGTGCACGTTCGAATTGAAATCGCCGCCGCGGCGCTGATGGCGCTAATCTAGATTCCGCCGCCCCCTGAACTATCAACAAATAGCATTAGGCATAATTATCAGTTTAATGCAACCATCGAAGCCAGATGGCCATCGTTCGGGCCACAAGGCTGGGGTTTCTTGGCCAAATGTCTTCATTGTCGTGGCCATCAAAGGGACTTGCAAATGGCATTTGCAATGACATTTGAGTCCTCATTCCACACTGCCACCACCGCACATGTGTAAGCCTGAAGGATAACGCGCTGCGAGTGTGACTAATGTTGACTTGATGATGATTAAGTTGTTCGTCCCCAGACCCCCAGTGTGCGTGTTGATTGAGGGCTGATGTGGGCGTGTCTGCCTCAGAGGAACTATCTCGGAAAAAGGAGACAGTCATCGAGGGTCTCAATTTTGGCCAAAGTCCCAGTCGCAGTTCCAGTCCCAGGCGAACGTGATTCAATTAGAAAAGAAAAGTACTGCATCGAATAAAACGAAATATACTTAAACACTTTTTGCCAATAATCAGTCAGTGGCCCGCCGGGGATTGTCACGGCACCTTTTAATTATGTTGATAATTAGTTGGCGACGTGACGGCTTTGAAGCGAAATCAGCAGTCGGAACTTCCCTCGGAGACCTGTAATTGTTGGCCAGTATCACCAGGTCGGAGCATTGATCTTTGCGCTGGACTCCCTAGAATCACACAGCAAAAAATAATTGTTAAATTACCGCCGAAAAACCTGTACTAAATATTTACTGATATGCGTAGCTATTCTGAAATCTAATTAAATTGGTTTTAATGTATTTAAAACTGATCTAAAAGAATATACTTTACTTGGGTCTTATCAAAAAATATTACTATTACGATTGTGAAAATGTTGATTGTGATTAAAGTTAGAATTAGTAATATATAAGTAAAATTAAAAACATTGAACTAATTTGTGATTTTACTATAAAATTGCGATCAGTGATTGATTAATTGGCTTAACGCTATGGTTAGTAATTATGTATAGTTACATTTTTCACACATTAATTTGGCTCTCAAGTATACCTTAATTACCAGCCATTGTTCTTGATTCATAAATACATTTAATTAACTATGAATCTAGACTGACAATTCATGATAATTACTTAATAAACAAAGTTTTGTGTTGGATCCCTTATGTATTTAAATAAATCAATTTAACTCTTGAATTCATTTAAACACGTATCAAATATGCGTAATGAAATTATCTGTAATAAACATAATATTTCAATAGCATTTAATTATTTTCATGTAATGTAAATTCATACTGGTTACATTTGTTGAATACACTTAACGAAAATGTTAAGTTGAGTAGGGTTTACAGGTGCTTTAAATTATTTCCCTGGGCCCTGCTGACATTGAGCTGACACCTGTTAAAGTATGACGGGTCAGCTGGGTCAGGTGTAGACGAGAAAAATTGTCAAGTTACGGAACATGGTTGCATTTCGGCCATTCTTTACTGGGATAAGCCTCTACCCGAAGTGCCAATCATGCCGGGATCCTGGATCCAGGCTCCTGGCTCCTGGTTCCTTGCTCCTGCCCGTCGTGCAGACAGCTTCGATAACAAGATGTCCCACAGCAAACTGAAGGACCTCCGCCAGGAGCCACAGCAGCTGAATCCGGAGTACAAACCGGAATAGAGTGACAAACACAAACGGAGGGATAAATTTTGCCTGGCAACGTTCTCATTTCTGTCTGACAGGAGCAATTCGAGTTTGGCGTTGGGATTGAACCTGATGCCCTCCCATTCCTCTGGTAATGCTTAGATCCGAGTCCTTCGTCCTTTGTCCCTTGGCTGGTCGTGCAACTCCTGCCGCCGCATTTCGTCTGTCGCTCGTGTCAATGCGTCTTTGAATGCTCAATTAAATTTTCGACTGATTCCATTTGAGCCCGGGGGTCAGATC
This sequence comes from Drosophila fuyamai, assembly GCA_018153365.1. NCBI lineage: Eukaryota > Metazoa > Arthropoda > Insecta > Diptera > Drosophilidae > Drosophila > Drosophila fuyamai. The sequence goes on along the minus strand of JAECXW010000116.1, from coordinate 2,731,367 downwards.
CCACGAAATCGGATTGTAATTGGGATTTTTGCATTTACCTTCTGCCTTCTGACAGCCACTTTTTGGCCACCCGATTGCTGGCCCCTCATGAAGTATTCACTTTAAGTGGCATTGCTACACAAAACAAGAGAGAACGCTATAGTCGAGTGCCTCGACTATTAGATACCCGTTACTCAGCTAAACAACTTAATATAAATATGCCCTCTTGTATGTTTTTCGCCGCTCGAGTTAGCTCCCGATTTTTATGTTAAAATCTGTACCCAGGGAACACCTCCAATTTGGCTAACTTGATTTGATTTGCATAGTTCTTGGGATATAGTTCGGTATTGACAAATAAAAGCCATCGCAATTTCCTTTAATAGAAATCCTTATCGAGAATTAACGTTGACTCTGTTGAGCACCTTGGCCAGCTGTTCCAAATTCATCCGTTAGATGGCGCTATTGTATACGCCATGAAAGGCGGAAATGTAGGCGCTAGCCAGGCTTAAGTGTTTAATGGGTTTTTGGGCGTTAGAGTGGGCGTGGCAAACTTTTATTTGGCCAATCGATAGGTATTGACGAAACAAATACATATCAAAAAAAATTTTCATAATAGCATCTAAACTGTAGCCACAGCTTGTGGCTTGTGGGCGTCAGAGGGGCGTGGCACCATTTTTGAAACAAACTTGCGCTGCGTAGGAACTCCTAAAATCTACATGCAAAATGCCAATCTTCTAGCTGTTATAGTTTCCGAGATCTCAGCGTTCATACGGACAGACAGACGGACAGACGGACAGACGGACAGACGGACAGACGGACAGACGGACATGGCTAGATCGACTCGGCTAGTGATCCTGAACAAGAATATATATACTTTATATGGTCGGAAACGCTTCCTTCTACCTGTTACATACTTTTGCACGAATATAGTATACCCTTTTACTCTACGAGTAACGGGTATAAAAATATAGCCTTAAATTTTTATTGCCTGGTAGGTTATTTTAACGAAAAAGATTAAAATAATTTCTTAGAAGTTTAATTGACATTTTGGTATTGACAGAAAGCTAGAATAATGAATTATTTTTTATATATATATTTAAAATTAAGCCAACATAAATTAATCTGATAAACGTATTAAATGTTATATTACAAATAAAAAAGTTAATAATAAAATAAATGTATTTTTTGTACTCGATATTGGCGTGTTTTTCGCAGTGTTCTTTTTCTATTCCCAATGCAATTTGATTTCCGAGCGGGAAACTCTCAGTTTATTGATATGTCGGCATGGGGCAATGCATTTGTGCAAAAATATTGGCAGCCAATTGTATAAGTCGTGTTTACAAAACACTTACAGGTCGCACCCGGTCTCGGTGAACGATTGACTGGCTGAGTGACGAATGAAGTTAATGAAAGTTTATTGGGCACACGGCATTGATTGAGCCATCGCGGGAGCGAGTGCTGGAGTGGCTGGATGGGCGGCCACTTTGCCAAGCTAAATGAATTTCGCCAGTTGAGCGGAAACGGAAATACAGCGCCTATACCCTTCGCGATGTGTGTGTGGGAGTGGGTATGTGGGTGTGCAGACTAACACAATACGCCCGATTGTGGGTGTTAGTGTGAAGGGGTTTTCACGTAGCAATCGCTAATGAAACTCTTTTCATTTGCCCTTCCCCTTGCATTTTCTCCTTTGTCCCGGCTATTAGCCTGCCTCCTTATCAGCACCGCCCATCTGCCCCACACCGCATTTTCTTTGCCAACTTAATCATTTGACTTTTGTCTAAAGTTTTCCTTGAGCTTTTTCCCTGCTATTTGTATTACATTTGTGATCTTAACAACAAATTTACATGCAAATAACTTTTTCAACTTTGGCACTTCGCACAGACACTGAAACTGATACAGAGACTCACGCGTGTCGTCTCAATTGCCACTTATCAGCTCATCGATGAGGTTGGCCAAAGTTTTCTACTTTTTTTCGGGGCGAAACTTCAGCAGTTGTTATTCCATTTCTGTTTGAGTTTTGTTGTATCTTATTGAAATCGTTGGGGATCCGAGAAACAAATCGCACAGGCCTGGCATTAATCTGTGATTTTAATGCGCCGCCATTAATTCAGGCTAAGCCGAGTCCTTTAATAGCCGTAAAGTGTTGACGACCCCCCCAAATGTGTCCTTCCATCGGGGTTGAGAACCACTCAGCCGCACTCGAGTGGGAATTACGGTGGTGTGGGTTTGAGGTGCCTATAATCATAAATTACGACCGAGACCACATGCGGTCGCCTTTCGCAGGCGTATACGCGATATCCCACTGACAGCAGTCGAGAGGAGAGGAGAGGGTTGGCCTGGCCTGGACTGGCCTGGACTGGAGCTCCTTTGATGCACTGCGCGGACTTAACGTGAATTATTTGCATTGCGGTCGGCTGACCACAGCGGCGGCCACGTGAATAGCTCTCCAGGTGCAGAGCCAGCCAACCGTTGACCTTTTGGCCCGCAGGCACCTGCAGCTTCAAAAGGAGCTGATGCTGATGCCGATGTCGATGCCGTGGCCGCTGCCCCTGCACGCCGTTTATAATTGAATCGCTCCGCGGGCTAGTCAAACATACGAGCATCTGGTGCGCGGCGTTGGGTAATTAAAATGCATTTTGCTGCAGGATTTAATTGTGCCCCCGATTGCACAATTTTAAATGCATGACATGCTCTTCGCCTCAAAATTTCGCCATCAAGAGGGCTAAGTTCGCAGGCAAGTGCAGACGCTCCCTGCGGTGTTTTCCATTTCCATTTTCGCCCGGGCTTAATGTGGGGCTCAAGCAATCACTTCGAATTTCCGCCCCTCGCCACAGGGCGTTATGTTATGTTTTTTCCTGCATATGTGACTCACTTTGCCACCGCCCTTCGAATTTGTATTTGGTAATTTTGATTTGTTTGCTGCATTTTATACTTTTTCCCGCTCGAAAGGAAAATTGATTTCGCCAAATGATGCTGGCGTGGCTGATGTTTTTGTACCGCCTCTGTTTGCCAACCAATTTTGCTCGGTTTCCTTTTTTGGCAAGTAAATATGTGTTTAAACAAATATTTTAGCTTGTTGGGCGTATGACTTTTTGTACTCGGCCGCGTTTTTGTTTTGCTTTGTTGCCTTGTGTTTTTACTGGTGGCAAAATATTTGCTTTTAATTCCGGGTACTTGCAATCCGCTATTATAAGAAATAACAGAACTGGCGGATTGGATGTGAAAGTTGGCATACTCTTAGAACGCGTACCATAAAAAATTAACTCATTTACCACTTACATCAGCTAATTACTGGCGCAGTCGGAAAATAAATTCACGCTTAAATTATCTGTCAGCACAGCATTACTTATTTAAAATTTTACGTGTTAGCCTTAAACTTGTTAACTAATGCAAATAAATCATTGATTAACCAAAGTTAATTGGTGCCCTTTAGAAAAAAGTACTTCCTGTGGCTGAACCTGAAGTCAAAACAGTTTGACTTTTAATTTTAAATAATTCAAAAGGTTGCGACCAGAAATCTGCGGATTTTGCGCGGCCGCATTAATTTGCTCTGACATGTTGACAATGGAATTTTCATTTAAATTTTCAATTTGCTTTTACCAATACAATTTTTGCATTAATAGTGAATGAGATAGCATTACAATGGCACTGCTTACGCACGACATATGTGGCTGTCAGGCGCGGAGCGTGAAAAGCGGAAGTTGCAAACCGGAAATCCCATTGACAGCCACCTCATGAATTAATGCGGCATGTTTTGCTCCGTTTCTCCCGTGTTTTGTGTGCTCTGTGATACACAATTATTTAATGTTCTTATTGTCGAGATGTTTCCACCTTTTGCCAGCAACTAAATCAAGCGTAACCATCGACGGCTTTTTAATAATTAATATTAAATAAAAAGTCAATCGGTTGCTTAATTTTTGTTTTCCTGATTAAGAAGTTGAAAATGCATTTAAATGATTTTTTTTTTAATTAACCAGGGAATTAATTTGTGAAAATTATGTTGGACATAACGTGGGCTTGCGGGGAATATGAGGAGCTATTCCTTTGGAGAGTTTTGCTGGGCTTTCATGATGCCATTTTTTTTCCACATGTCGCTGTTGACATTTCGCCGAGTATCAGTGTGTATGTGCTTCGTGATTTTCCCGTCCTGTCTGCTCCCATTTTTCATTGCGTTTTTGTTGGTGAATTTTATTAAAATCTGCTCCCATTTGCCATAATTTGTATTATTTTTTTCGCCCACATGCCGAATGACAAGCTCTCCCCTCCGGGGCCGCAGATGAGTTTGACAAGCAAATAAGATGGCAAGAATGCCGGTTGGCTGGTAGCGAAAATAAATGTACACAAAAGAGTCTGCCGTATATATGGTACATGCGGAGGTCCTCCGCCAGACCGAACTCCCAGAAGCACCATTTGTTGCAATCAAATGAAATGCCAGGCAGCCAGAGAATTGACAGGCACTAAGCCCCCTTGTTTCCCATACTCCACCGATTTATGAAAAAGCATTTTTAATTTCCATCGGCTGCCGCTGAGTCTGCTCTATTAAGCGGGTAATCCGTTTAAAGGTAAATGCATTTATTTGCACTTTGGTTGCATTTATCAAGCAACGAGTGTTTTGTTTAATGAATCACGGCAGTGCATAAATTCAATTACCAGAGTCCTTTATGACTCATACGCAGCGTTGACATTTGATTTGGCTTGCACGATTAATTAGCCCAAGAGGCAGAATAGTCAATCATTTAAGAAAACGGCAAGCTGAAAGCAATCATTTATTAATGCTAATGCATTCCGCATTAATCTCGAGATATGTCTCGAAAAACCAACTTGATGCATCGGGCTATGGAATGAAAATAAATTGCTGTAAATTAGTTCAAACGCATTTGATGCCTTCTAAGTTTCGCGCTGAGTTTGCTCAACGGGCTATTTACAGTTGTGAGTCAAATTTTAGGACCTATGTTCTTTTAATTGACAATATTGTACATCCTTTATCAAATATTTTAAAAATATTATTTAATAAATTAATTTATTTATAATTTATTATACACAGTAAACTAACGAATGGTTTTCATTTTTAAATTATCAAATGATTATAAAGTCATTTTGAAACAACCAAAATAAATATAATATAAATAAAAGCGAAGGGGTTAACTTATTCATTAATAGCAATATAAGATGTGCTCTTCCATAGTTTTGAAATGTTTGAATTGATACGAGATATGATTAAGTGAAGTATCTTGAACTACGTTTTTAACCCCAACTGTACCTACACGAGCCTGCGAAAGTAAACAGAGGGAGGTGGAGTACTGGCAGCATTAATAGTTATACAACAGCTGACATATTGATAAATGAGCGCATTTCAAAGCGCTGGAGAAGCAACAGCAGCAGGAGAGCCGAACTATTCCAGTGGCAAATGGCTCAAGCCAAAGTTTTGGTAGGTTTTCGGCGTGGAGGGGCACTGGGAAGTCGGCGAAAAATGGCTTCAGTGCCAAGCGTGAGAAATTCCCAACGTCGCACTCACACGCACTTGCGAACTTCAGGGGTGCAAAACAAATGCTTGTAAATATTTCTGCAGCTGTGATTCCTTTTCGCTGACTTTTCCGCCGAAGGAGCTGCAAAAACAGCAACGCGTCGCCCTCAAATGCTTTGCAATGAGTCAATTTTTTAACATTTATTTGACAGAAATTTTCATTTATTTTTTGGCTTTGACTGAACTGAAAAAATTTAATTAAATTGAAATTAATTTGACAGGGTATTGCAGGCGCCACCAGAACTATTAATAATGTTCCATGTGGAGCGGGCAAGCAAACGTGAGTGTGGGAGTTGGAAAAGGGGTGGGGTGGGGTGGGGTGCAAGTGAGTGAGTGTCGGCGGAAGACAAATGTGAGCCAAATAAATTCTCATGTTGCGCTTTTGAGTCGCTCGTCGCGTCAAAATTGCACACAGAAAGCGAAAGCGAAACACACAACTGAAAAGCAAAACAGACAAAATAGCGAAACGAATCATTGCTTCACAGTCCTCCGGGGAAATGTCCATAAATCATTGCATACGTTTCCAAGCCAGCCAGAGAGTCTACACAATTTTCCAGGCAGCGGCACATAATTAATTAAATTTCACTTTTAAGCGCGTGCAGCCAGCCACAACAAATATCACTCATACGCACTGTGGCCGGCCTTGGCGCCGCCACCGACACTTGGCATTGACATACGCACAAATAAATAGACGCTATAAATTCAATTCCCATTCTCGCGGTCGCTTTCGAGCGTACGCGTATTCCCATCCCCATTTCCATTTCCATTTCCAAATCCGAATCCCAATCCCAATCCTCCTATTTGTTTGCTCATTGAGCAAACGTGCTCGAAATACATTCCTCCTATGCAAAACTTTCGTCTAGGTGTGCTATAAATCGCGTGCCCTTTCAGTTTCGGTGCCGCTCGACTGCTGACAGTTCTACAGCTGTAAGACTTCGAGATGTGAGCTGTGGGCGTGGCATATCATTTTAAGGTCCTGATTCCGAAATGAAGGGCGGGCGAGCGAGGCGAAGAAAGTGCCACGCAGGAAAACGTGCTAGAGTCAAATAAATAACAAAACATTGGCGGACAGCAAATGAATTTATGGGCCAGGCCATAGGGTACAAAAAGTGAAAAATTTTCAAGCAATTGGATTAGGAAAAGGCCAGTGGTTGATCATCGAGTGGCGGCAGAGGTCTCCAATCCGCTTCCGCACGCTTCCCGCCGCCTTTGGCCAGCAATGAGATTAATGATTTTTTAAATGTCTTGCAAGACGGATCCGCCCGGGAATCCAAATCCACTCACCCGGACTCTCCGACTGACTGACTGACAACTGGCAGCGACAATGATGGAGAAGCGGCTCGTAGTTTGTCGTCTTCGTCGAGGGTCCCGTGTGCATATCATTGGGCATTAGGTATGCATGCCGTTGAGCCTGGCACTGCGAAAAATGTTGAGTAATGCGAGCAGAGACAATGACTACACAGGGAAAAAATTATGGCGAACGAAATGTGGACCATAAATTATCTGAGGATTTTGAAGTATCACTGGTACAAATGAACGCCAGGGTTTCGACCCTAATAAAAAGTAAATTTGAAGATGTTATATTTAGCAACGTTATTTAGCAACGTTTTTATTTACAATACGTCCTGATTAATAGTCCATGACTATCCGTATTATCTCAATAACTTTTCCACATTAATATATATTTGATATAAAATATAGAACAATTTCAACCTATATATGTATATATTATATTAATTTATCAAATTAATTAATTCTTGCACTTCATATTTAAGAGTGAATGATTATCCTAAAAATCTCAATTAGTGTTCCACTTTAAAATCAATATTAAATAATATTCTCAACGTAGTATATTAAAGTAATTGATCAAAGCAATTGCTTCTTGCACTTTATATTAAACAAAAGTTTAATCATTAGTGTTCGAAATGAGATATATTTGTTGGCATAGACTTTTTCAACCTAATTAAAATGTGTGCAATTTTTCTCCGTGTTTAGAAAAGCGAAGAAGAAGGAGAAATGGTAGCCGGGTTCGATAATGAAGTTAAAAATTCCATACATACAAATACAAACATACAGCCAGTGAGTAAGAGGGAAAGAGAAGGAGAAAAGGAAAGGGAGGGGACGAGACAGGGATGCAGTTGTTGTTGCTGCTGCCTCTGTGGCATTTGCCTTTGGTATTTATGAGTACGTTGTCCTTGATATGCCTGCGGAATTACTAAATGTCCCTGACTTAACACTAACTCACACGCACAGCCAGTCAACAGCCAAACACACAACACCCACACACAGCACACACACACTTGCGCATCATCTGCCGTTCACTCATTCATTCACTGCGAGAAGAGCTGTTGCTTAACTCTGTCAGCAATATGTTTGTTGCCACGCCCCAAATCGCCCGCCCCCACACGTGCACCTTCCTTTTTTCGTACTTACTTATACATATATTTTTATCTTCTACGTGCAGCTATGGACCCAAGGCGAAATTTAAATAGAAATAGCATGTTGATGTTATTGGGAGTAGGTTCATATTTAATTTAATATGCGAGTCTCTTCCTTAGCTTCGCCATGTGGATGGGCATAAATATTTTAATTTATTTTTGCTAAAGCAAAGGCGAGATAAACTATCATATACATATGCATACAAAAAAGTAGCAAACAGAATAATTATGGTTGATATGGAGGTAGAATGCATTTTTAAAAACTTTTCTCATTTAAAAGAGTTGAACTCTCTTTTCTGCTTCTAAAACAAAATTGTATATCTAACAATGAAAGCTTAAACAAAATAGAATTTCTAGTCAATGTGGATTGATTTAGTTTTTTTTTTGTTTTTTTGTAACCATTTTTGAATATATTGAATTCATTGGCCGAGAGGCTTTGAGTATATATTGGTTTTAGTCGAATACTGGCTTCTGAATTTCTAAAAGAGTCAGTCTGTAAAGCAGCTCAATTTAACGCTGTTCTAATTGATGTTTAAAATATTTAGTTTGGCATCCTATTAGCATTGTAAAAGTGTGTGCAGCTGCAATTTAAAAACTCACCGACCTAAAAATACCATATGGTACAGAAAGAAATGTGTTTTAGACAAAATAAAAAGTTTATTATTATTAGTTTATTATGGCTATGCGAAGAAGTACATACATTTTTATCCTCCAGAGTAGCCAAAGCCCCTGAGCTACATGCTATAGACAATTGCAGGGGAGTGCTGCTTGGCCAGGCACTGGCACTCCTTCCGTGTTTTGCCAGGAACAGGATCAGAGCACGAACGGGGAAAATCGCGCAGGATGCGTTTGGGGGATAGCAAGTGGTGCAGCTGGATAATGGTGCAGTTGCGCCAGCTTGTTTGCTCTTGTCACACACTTCGATTGCGTGAGCAAGCATGAGGAGCGCGAAAATTCCACAATTCCAACTAAATAAATAAGAGCGTGTCTTGGGGCTGGATATATATATATATATCTAAGAAGCGGTCTAGATAAGACCACGCCCACACATCGATTGAGAAGCTTTTGTGGCAACAAGTGCAAGTGGGCTGATCGGCCAAAAGCAGATAACAAGTCAAGTGGTCTGAGAGAACGTGCAGGTGCCAAGATTCTGCTTTAAGTATTTGTAAACAGAAAGAAAAATATATTTCTTCAAATAGAATGTGTGAAATTAATTAAGATTATCGGACAAATTTATAAAGGTGAATTCCCTTCTAGTTTATTTTAAGAGGAGATAGCTTGATTTTTACTTTCCAAGGCTTCAATGTTGTTTTTAAGTTTAAGACTAAGTGATTTTAATAAATGGATAGATTTTATATTTCGGATTTTCATTAAGTTTTACCAAAATTGAGTTTGTAAAACTTAAAAAGAATACCAAGCTTTTGAAATCGGCAAAGTTTTCATAAAATAACAAAAGATTGAGGCTTAAATTCAATGTAATCTAAACTTTAAACGAATTTCTGCGTTCTTGACTTTCCGATCATGTTCGGAGTTAGAAGTATTAAATACAATATCCTTGGTTTTTTCCTCTGTTTAGTTGTTCGAGTGTGGGTTTGTGTATGCCACCTGGAGAAACTCGTCTCCAGATTGTGCATGAAATCAAGCAGAATGAGAAACCAATTTGTGTGGAAAACACAAAGGCAGCAACAACCACAGCGGAGAAATTAAATTGGCCAAAGGGTTTAAGTTTTTCCACAGCTCCCACTTTCCGACAAAGCCGCGCATTTTGAAGGTGAAGGCAGGGGAAAGCATTGCTGAAAGCAAACTTTTTATAAGTCGCTAGAAAGTCGATGGCAATAAATTTCATTGGTAACTTTCTTCTTTCGTTCGTTTATTTCGGTCGAGAAGAAATTTTAATTCAATCCCAGATGAGAGCTTCGCTTAGGGGGAAAGGGGCGGGAACATAACTAAGACTTAACCACAAAGAAGCACCTCAAAATTATTTAAGCGGACAGATAGTTAAAGCTCAACTGCAGGAGTAGAGTTGACCCGGGCAGCTGGTATTATGTGATCCGCTCGCTCTTTGTCTCCCCGGAAAACACACACAAATGAAGCCCCAAAGCCAGTGGGGAAATCCAGTTTGGCCTGGTGTTTGGCTGTTTGGGTGGTCGTGCCTGTGTGTGTGGGTGTGTGTGTTGGCCATGGCCACTAAACGTGGCCGACTGCGGCTGGGTGTGCGACGCAGTGGAAATGCACTCGAATAAACACAAAATTTATATGAACACATGCAAGACAGATTAGGGAGCCAAACGAAAGGGAGAGGGTTACGAAAAAAAAATACAAGTCTATGGGTGCGGTGGACGATTTCTCTGTCCCCACTTTGTGTACTTTTGTGGAAGCAAACAAAAGCAATTTTTGCGTTTTATGAATTCCTTTGGTTCATGGCTTTATGGCATACTTTCATTTATGCAATACGAAAACAGGCACCCAAACAAGCAAACAAACAGGCAGGGGCACTGAGCACTGAGCACTGAGCACCAAGAGCAACATTTCTGTTTTCCATCTAAGCAAAACATTTAGAATAGCATACTTTTGCGAGCTTTGTCAAAGTTCTGCCGCATCCGTTTTCCCATCACAGAAAACGAAACTTTTTTGATTGACCAACAAGTACGGCGTCGGTTTACGTTTTTTCGGTTTTATGGAATTGCAACTTTACAGGAAGCCCGAAAAACTGAATCGAAACGACACCCCGAAATTTCAATACCATCAACATCATCCTCCGCCCGATTTTTGGTCGCATAAAACTCAATTGAGTCGTTAAATGTACAAAAATGTGATAAATAATCAAATTACATGCATTTGATGTCCGCCCAGATTTTGGGCTTTAACATTTTACGACCTTAAATTTTCGTTGGGTTTCATTTTTTCCGGCTAATGCATCATTTATGGCGCAATCGCTGATTATTCGGCTCTAAGAGCTAATGCCTAGTGGATTTGCCATTTTTCAATTATAGCGCCAAAGTGGCCTTTGTCTGCCGTGTTCGTGCGTTTGTGCGTTTTAAATTTCCAATTAGATCCGAAAGCAAACTAATTTCATGCAAATTGCTGGCGAAAAAAGTACGGTTTCTTTGCACGTTGCGAAATTTTCTCTGTCGAAATTAAGCGTAGACTGGTTGGCAAAAACGTACCCTATGTTTTTGTGTTCCTTTTTGGCGAAAATTGCCGGCATCGAGAGCGAAGTTTTAGCACATGACTCGTGTGGATTTCTTTCGGAATTTCCCCATTTTTTGTTCTTTCAATGCCCTGAGTGCTGTCATTTAAAAGGATTAATGTGCTGCCATCAGTGGCCTGTCATGTTGTGCGTCTCGTCTCGTTTCGTCGATGCTATTATGCATTTGATTGGCATTTGTTTGTGCACAGCAATCAAGTCATATTCCCCATCTCCGACCTCCTGGCCAAAACAAAGGCCTGTCAAAACCGACGTATGCCGGCAGTGCAATTAAGGCTGCTCCAGAATGAGCGGTTTAGTTTAGTCAACAGGTAACAGGTCGATGCAGATGTAGACCGTTTTAATTAGCCGTAAGTCGATAGCCGCAAAAAAGGGCCGGGGCCGACGGCTCTTTGATGTGCGGGACACTGGCCATCTGTTGGCTGGTGCCTCGTTTTCCTGACAAAGTCCAGCCGCATCAGTGGCCGGAGTACGTCAGCATCGCGATGAGCATTAAGGCCCGCGGAATGGGTGGCAGTCACAATCTTGGCGACACTGTCAGTGCCATGTCAAGGGGCCATTTGATATGCCACTGACAGTTAGCACATTTGGCGCATTTTTTCCCCAGGCCCTCTGCCTTTTTTCTTGGCTTTTTATACAGCCCTGACAGTGAGGAAAGTGCCGATCCACCGCTGACAGCTTACAACATTTGAGTGTCTATTTTTGGGCGGCATTTAGTCAAAATCCGTTTGATCAAAGGTAGAAACACTTAAACACTTGGCTGCACTAACAAATAATGTGGCAATACAATGTAAGAAACTTTAAAAAAAAATGGTCAACATTTAAAAGTTAGTTTTTTTATTTTTTGATGTGCTTTTTATTTAATTCTTAGTAAAAGCATTTAATTTCTAAAATATATTAGTTAAGTGTGGTAAAATAAAAAATAGTATTTTAATAGGGAAAATGAATGTGACCAAAATAAATAAAATAAAATCTTCTACCTAATTAGATGTTTGAATGGATTTAAAAAACAATTCAGTTTTATGTTTTAAAATTTGGTATGATTTAGGATATGAAATAAAATATAGAACTTGAGAAGTTCGTTGTTAAATGAATATTAAAAGTGACAAGAAAACTGAATTTATAATTAAATGACGTATCTTTTTTGTTTAGTGTGTTGTGCGATCTCTATTTGCTCTTAGTCTAAACATACGCGTACAAACTTATCGACTAGGTACGGAGGGATATCTCCACCGATGCCACCGATCAGTCGCCGCAGCGTGAGTCGCAGCTCTCCTGTGAGCAGAAGCGGTTGCGGTTGCCGTTGCATCCTTTGTAGTTGAACGGCTTGCAGACGCCCTTGTCAAAGTACCAACGGGTTACGACCTTGGTCTTATCCTTGCTGCTGCAGAAGTTTCCCTCATTTCGACCCACGTAGCAGTTGACATTGTCTGAAAGAATCCAAATTCACAATTTAATCAATCGCCGCCTGGAAATGCTACACGTTTCGCTTGGGCAACGCGACTGGCCTCATTAAGTGCAATTAGGTTGGTTTGTTTATACGGGCCTCGAGGCAGACGACAGAATATTTCATAATTCCCTGGCCACGTTGTAGTCATAAGCAGAAAAATAGAACAATTTCGCAGACAAAATTGACTCTGGCCGGCTAAAATACAACAAAAAAAAACCAGCACGCGGACTAAACTTGGCATGATATTTTGTTCTTAAGGTATGTATTTGCTATTTACCTTTGCATCAAATAATAGTTAATATACTTTGTAATTTAGTTTTATTACCCGGAAAAAATGTCACTTTATAACAAGATTTAGGAGATATACAAATTTGGCGAGTGCCAGTACAAATTAGTGATATTAATTTATATCCTGCTTTATTGGTCTTTAAAATTGAAATAGACAATAATTCCTTTTAAATTACTTATAATTAATACACGTGAACTATTTTTTTTAATGCTGAAATTGAAGTCATTCACTACATTTTAATTTAACATTCTGATTATCAAAAATGTAATACAATTTTTATATGAATAAACAATCATCTGCTAATCAATCTAATGCAGTTTTTATTCTTGAGCTAACAAAAAATGTCCATTCCATCCCAGATTAGGCCCTCAACTAAATTATGAACTCTGGCATTCTTAGACACTTACTCAGCTCTTTGCATGACACCACTGCCCCATTGTCCGAACTGCCGCCTCCAAAGGCCTCGATTTCCGCGGTCTGTGTCAATAGGATGATGGACAGGAGGCCGACGAGTGTCGCACAGAGGAACGTCAGATTGATTTTCAATTTCATGTTTTTCGCACGGCCAACAGAATCGGAATGAGGAATGAAGCACCACCGGCAGCAGCTGTTCGTTGTACTCGCCCCAGATGCGAACGGAGAATGCCGGATCGGAGAGTCGGGAAGCCTGAAACTGAGAAACTGCCGCCAGTTGAGGCTGTTCCAATTTTTCGGTTTTTGGTATTTTTAAGTAATCTGCGCTACTTTCGGGCAGAAAAGTGTGCAGCCGATCAACAAATCCAACCGAACCGATACGAACACACTGGCTGTGTCGCATTTCTGTTTTCAGTTTATATACGAAATGCCGGAAATTGTTGCTAACTCGAACGCGAACTATTCGCCCAGTCGTTCCCATTCGCCTAATAGTTTCTCAGGCTGCTTCGAAAATTCGGAAAATCTTTCGAGCATTGCCAGCATGACAATCGCCTGGTATGTTTAATACGCATATCCATTCATCCAACCATCCCTCCATCCATCCATCCATCCGTCCATCCGTCGGTTCCGCCAATCGTCCAACAGACCGTGTCCATCAATGCTAAGTAGGAGAAGATATTTTTGGTCAACAAAATGTTGGATGCTCCCGAAACGACCGACGAACGGCGAAATTGCACTTAGTTTTATCTTTGGGGCGTTTACTTTGCGCTCGTTTGCATAATTTCCAACTTATTGAATATTTTCCACATAATTAATTTTAATTATTTGTGTTTCTTTCAGGCATTTGAATTAATTTAGATAAGAGGACCGCGTGGTTGGGGGTTCGGAGGGTAGGGTAAAAGGCGAAAAGGGTCGCGGACTGCAGTCACAAGGGATGGCTCTTCCATTGTCTCTAATTACAATGGGCAGCATTTGTTTTGGGTTTTTCTTCTCCCCCTTTTTTTTATTCTTTGGTTTATTTCAATTTTGGTTTCTTGGCAAGTGGCTTTGGCATCGGCTCTCGCCTTTTCCCATTTTTCCCTTTGGGTTTTTGTTGCTATATTGTTGCGGGTCGAGCGCAAAAATCAATCTTCATTTAAAATTCAATTTAATGCGCTGCGTGCATAAAAGAAGTTCCCCAACGCCTTGGTCATCAAGCGTATTGGATTCGCCGGGAGAAAATTAGAAAAGAATTGTGTATATATTTGGACGCTCTGACGCATCAAAGAGAATTTGCGAAATGGTGTCGCATGTCGAGAACGTCTCACAATGATATCATTCAGAAAAAAATGGAACTCTGAGAAATTCCTGATGGCCACAGACTGGAAGACTAGACAAGCAATTGCCATTAAATATTTTAAACAGCTACAAATCAGTAAAAATATTTATATATAAAATCTTTAGAATTGGAAAATCACTCGAACAGTCATCATCAACCAGAATGTTTATTTTGATATGGAATTTTAAGAGTAAATTAATATTAAATTGCATTTTCCCCAAAGCTATACTTTAACCAAATTAAAATATCGCTATAATTCTAAATTGAAGGCAATAAGTGTAGACCAAATTTAGCTCACTTTAATACTCAGTTCTTCAATTTAATAGAAACCCTTTTTTTATAAACCAGTGATGGGGAAATCATGAAAATTACAGCGAACGGAAGACTGAAACTCCAAAGGGGATGTGCTCCAAACACAAATCGGAAGTCTTAACTAAAAACGGTTGCAGGTATACGAGGTCAGTCAAGTGGAAGAGCGGATGAAGACCCGCAGTCGCAGCGCACTCCAGCTTGGGCACCAGTGCGTATACGTGATGTATCAGCGCGAGTAAATCAATACTCAAATGTGGGGTCCTAATCAATCGGGATCGGAAGGTCAGCCGAAAAAAGCTAAACAGAAAAAATTAAAAAAAATACAATGCGAGTATAAAGAGTGGTCCCATCGAGTTTATCCTCTTGGCCACGTTTCGGTTGTTTCGGCCACAATTTGTGATTTTTCACTTGTTTTGACCAATTTGGCGATTTTGTGATTTGTCGTCTTTAATTTCCACACAATTTTTGTAGCCACTCAAGCAAAAGATATTTAATGGCTGCACTTGAACGTGCCGAAGGACAAAAGCATTCGAAAAACGCGAATAGAGGGGAGCAATGATTCTGCAGTTTGAAATTGAGTGAAAAGCGCTGACGTTCCTCGCATATTGAGAATTTTCTTTGCATAGATTTTACCTTTTGTGGATGCACCTGCCTTCCGTTCTCCCCCTTCCTGCAAAATCTTTTAGTTCCATAGTCGCTTGCTTTTCGCTACTTTGGAATTATTTTTTCCCAATCCGCTTTCGTTCTATTTGCCTCGAAGAAAAAAAGATTTTCCCTTGCTTTGGCCCACCTCAAATTGAGGAAATGAAACATTTCAATGATTTGCTTCCGGCTTTTCCTTTTGCGCCACCCTTCGTGCACCGATTCATAAACAAAAAGAAAGAGTTTTGTTTATTACCTTTAAGGCGCTTTGCACAACTTCTTGACCGCCACGCAAAAAGTTCAACCTTAATAAATTATTTAAATTATAACTTTGATCTGTGCTGGGGGACTGTACAAAAGTGCTGTGCGAAAAGTTACACTGTGCTGACGACAGTTTTACAATTTGAAAAGTTATGCAGTACAGGTTCGAAACAGCAGAGTTAAATAAGTCGAGAATGTTGGATAAGATTGCCTGGCAAAATATATATTTTTGGCTGCCAAAATATTGTAATATTAAATTATTAAACTAAATATACATGATTTACTTACTTGTTCAGTGTACTTTATAAATAAAATACAGGAATACTTTATAATGTTTAATTTCGTGACACCTTAAATCTCTTTTAATCCCTATTAATAAATGTGTTTTCCCATATTTATGGCAGCTCAAAACATTTTCTAAAAGAAGGGTATCCTTTACAGTGCTATTGATTTCACTACCATGAGAAGCAATTTATTGCAGTGACACTGAACATTTGGTAAGGCATTTCCCAAACAATGGAGCAAGGACTATGACTATGTTCATCGTTTTTACTGGCTGCGTTCTGTTTTTTTAGTTAAAATTTCGCAATTTGCAATAAAAATTCCAGTTTTGCTTTTCGGAATTCAGTTGGAGCGTACGCCCCAGCTAAACTTCGGCTTGAGCAACGGCTTGTGGCCTTACGGCTTTTCCGGCAAAGGAAAGCGATGCGAAAGGATACGCATCCTCCCAACGGGCTGGCGGCAATTATTATGCGTCCTGAACTGCACGTGCCTCATATAATCTGGGCGTATGGGTACGTCTGGGTGTGAGTGTGTTGTTGTTGTGGCTGCTGGGGCGTGCCGACAATAATTTAATATCAAAACATATTTCACTTGCATGCCGAAGAAGCTGAGGAATGCGCTCAAAAGCTTAACGGAGTCGAGCCAGCCGAGCAAGTCGAATGGAGGCGATGAAGCGTTCATCTTGTGCCTTTCTCCATCTCCGCCGACTCCCTTTTTTCCACTATCCCTCTTTCTCCATCTCTCCTGTCGGCTCCTGTGTGTATCGTAATTATTTTAAAGCCACCGAGGAGCCTTGACATTTCCCAAAAATATATTTTCGCCCCAGCCGCAAAAATGCGTCTCCTTATGTGAAGTTATGGCACGACCTGCTGCGGCAGCCACTGTTCTCTACACTTAGGAGTATGAAAGATTCTTGTTATAATTATTTATATCTTATTATAATTGTTTTCATTAATGCGTTCGTTTTAATGTGTTATTTTTATAATATTCATATTTATTAATTCAGAACTTTAAATGCGCGAAACAAACATGAAAAAGAAATTAATATTTTAATAAATTTAGATACTACAAAATTTCATGAAAATATGTAATTTTTTTTACTTAGAAAATGTATATAATTAAAACTATGTTTTGTGAGCTTGGCATTTGAGATTACATATATTATATTAGTACCTGGTTTTGTTGGTTGAGTTTGAAAGTGCCAACAGTTCTTAAGTAATTCTCTTATTTTCTTTAATTCTCTACTGTACATAAAGAAAAAACAGCTATTTGTTAAAACTTTTTTTCTAAGTGCAGTGATGAGAGTATCCGCAAAGGAACGGCATAAGGATAAGCAGGGCCGTTGTTGATTTCGCTCATTTCCGACTCAAATGGATTTTGATTGTCTGCCCTGGCCTCGGCGTTGGACCAGGACTTGGGTGGCCGCGATGCCCTCTACGTGTCTGCCATTTGTCTGCGCTCATTTTGGCCGGCTCATCCCGAACTTCGGCGTCTTTGGTGCTGCCAAATGCCAAATGACTTTCTTTTCTTGGCCATTGCCTCGTTTGGCTGTTGCTTCGGTCCCATTTAGTTTTATTGTAATGATTTCTATTACCACACGAACAGTCCGTGTCCTCTGGGCCATAGTTTGCTGCAGCTGCAGTTGCCAACTCTCGACGGCCAACTCCCGGCCGCCATTTCTTAGCCCCCAATGGACTGTTGGTCGTTTACGTGGCCATCGCGCTTAATGAGTAGTTATTTCCGCTTGTATTTCTTGATCAAGTCGTGCACGGCGCGGCTTTGTCGGCAGTTAAAGCTAATGCCGGGACACGTTCGCCATTAATTGACGCCCATTCTATTGCCGGCATCATTTCATTAACCTGCTGAATGCTCCATAATTGAATTTATGCCATAATTTCTCAGTTGGCCACAATTTTGTCAATGAATTTATGCAATGTTTCTTTGTGGTCGGTCCAAAGCTTTGATATTTATACACATTTTTTTTGCAGCTGTCACAACAATAGATAGTAAAATAAGTAAAAACCGTGGACACGATAAAAAAATTGTTAATGTTTTCGCCTTCTTCTGTGCGCTCTTTCGAAACGAATGAAAAAGCATAATTAATTTTAATGCGCTTTTCCGCTGCTTTGTTTTTACTTGCTTATCATTACCATCAGTGGATGGATTTCATTATGCAGATGATGTAGTTTTGGCCAAGGACAGTTCTGATTCACGGGCCGAGGTCTACGTTAGCGACATTGTCGGACTGTAATTTTGGAAACCGAATATGGTCTGTGCAACCGTTTTACACCATTGACACGGACCGAAATACGTTTTCGACCAATTCCATGTGTGTTTGCTTGCGTTCCACCCGCTGATGATTATCAATTTGCGAAATTCGTTTTGGTGTGGAAAATTGTTTACCCGTTTGGCAAACGAAATGAGTGAATACCCATTCCAGCGCCACGTTGTGGCGGGTAAATTGAAAAGGCAAACAAACAAACACACATGGAAATTGAAGTCGTTTGGTTAAGGAATAGCTGGCTTCCTGCCTGCGAGCAGCTCGCGTCACGTTTCGCCTGGCAGCCAGAATTAATGGTGGTGTAATTTATTGAAGTTTGCCAATAAAAGGGGGTGGCGAAATTCAAATTAAACTCGTATTCCCCTGGCAGTTCTTAATGGTAAGTGCATTTCCTCAGATTTCCCTAGATTTCCACAGATTTCCGCAAACATTTGTTGCTTGTCAGTGGTAATAGTAGTAGGGGAGAGCTACGCTCGCTTTCCATAAAGTTGGCCAACTAACGAATGCTATAAAAGTTGCTCAAGTTTTAAACGCAAACTGGGCAACCAGAGAGTGCCGTTCGAAGCAACAGTGGAAAGTTATGCAAATTTAATGCAACCAAGTTGTGCGCTTGTTTGCCTGCAAGTGATTTATGTGGCCAGAACCATGACCGCGCCCATTCAGTGTGCATAATGCGCCACTTAATGTCGCGCGGCAGCAAGCAATGAATGCGGCACAATTGCAACCGCAAACAGAGGACACAAGGCATTTGCAAAACGACACGTCGCGCATACGACCCGTGTGCCGCGGCGATCAGTATTAAATTATAATCGGCAAATTGGTGGTCTGAAAATGCAAGAATTGTCGCCATATTCCTGCAGAAGCAACCGGCGAGAAACTTTCAATCGAATTTAGCGCTAAAGTGGCGTGAAAGCATTTCCACTGATGCCCACACAAATGGCCGAACATATGCGCATGTCTTATTGTCGGAAGCAGAGCGGTATTCTGCGTTCGAGAAATGGGAAGGTGTACTCAAAAAAATATAGCTATAACTGTTCCACATATATAAGCATATATATTTCATCATATCATTTACTTTTTACCAACAAGACCCATAAACATTTTGTAAGTCCTTACTGCATTATTTAGCTGTACTTGTCAGAAATAAATGAGTTGCAAAATTTGTGCTTAAAAATTAGTAATGTAACAATTGAAACTGTTTATTTTTTTCGAATTCCAATAACAAAATATATGTTATATTTCAGATCATTTATTTTCTTCACCACTTCTCTAACTTCTTTGGGCATTTTATAAAGACATGAATATTTGTGTATTTTTAAAATAATTTCTCATTCAATAACACTGATTGCTTCAGAAAATAATAAGAATAAAATAATAAGAATAATTTTAGGAAAGTATGAATTTCTCAAATGATGTTAGTTGTTCTCTGAGTGCTTGTTCACAGGCCGGAAGCATCTCTTCCTGCTGTTGTTAGATGTGAGATATGCAAATATCCAAAACTTGTTAATATTTGATGGGATAAAAGTTTGCAAACTGCAATAAAAGCATACACACAACAGTGCCCAAACAACAATACAACAGTTTCCCATCCCCCCGATTTTCCGGCTTTCCCCGCCCCTCCCCCCACTGCCACTCCCTCGGGTGACCCCTGGAGTGTGAAATATTTGACTAGCTGCTCGAAATTGAGCTGCTTACGCTTGGCCGGTGCCGAAGAGAGAGTTTTCCCCATCAATATTTGATGGTGCAAAGCTCCATCGCCTGACCGCAAGTTGATTGCCTTGCGGTTGCCTGGAATTAATTAAAACAACTTTAAGATGCATTGGTCAGCCGAGAAACGATATTTTCAACTGATTCTAGCCAATGGAATTCAGTCGAGGCAGTTGCCCGTTAATATTATTTACACATAATTTGGTTATTAACGAAATGCCAACTGATCTCCGCATGCAGAAAATCAATTTACCCTGCAATCCATGACAAACGCTTGCCATCCATCGCTGCCTTGTGATATTCAGGACTCTGAATGTGCATGCTGGATGCGGATGCAATTGCTCAATGTCTTTGTGCGAGGATAAGAACAACAACAACAGCATTAACATAACACCTCCGCACACCCATCAACACACATACATACAGATGCAGAGGGGAGTGTGCTTGCTGTATGAAATTGATGTTTTTCGCTTAAAAGGGAAAATTCTCATTTTACATGCGCTGCAATTTCTCGCTCACTTCAATTATGCAAATTGTGTGTATGTCGAAACCAATCCGCATTGCCTCGGCACACGAGTCTCGGGCGAAAGAAAAGCGCATCGGGGTTGTACATGCAATTAACATCATGGCGACAGCTCAACCGACAGATATCCTGATGGCTATGGTCGGGCCAAGGCAGAGGCAGAGGCAGAGTCAGCTCGGAATGCGAATGGCAGTGCGATGCCCGTCCGAAAACTTGACGCTTGCTGGAGAGAAAGAACTCATTATAATTTTCTTCCTTTCAATTTTCCATTTGCCATTCAATCCAGCGATGCGCATGTGGATGGGGGATGTCCTTCCGCCAGCTTTCCCCGCTTGTAATTTAATTTACATGAGCTGGGCAACATCAAAATTATCAGAGGCAAAAAGTTTTGGGCATCACATCCTCACAGCTTTATTAATTACTAATGTGAAAGTTTTCTGTGTCCCCTTTCAACGCTCCATCATCGGGAACCGAGTTATCCTTAGCCTTGCTCCTCGGACCTTATCTCCAGTGCTAAAAGTTCAGGCAATTATGAGTTTATTTTGTAGACCCACGATTCCTTGGCTTGTGTCCAAGGGTGGAAAATTCCAGCAGGCCGAGAACAAGCTAATTTTGCAACTTGGCCAAGAAGTGTTAACTCAATCAATGTGTGCAAATATTGGTGGCCAGGCGAGACGTGAGCGACAGCTGCTGGTCAAATTAATTTAAGTTTAATTGGACTCTCAATCGGAGCTGAGTCAAATATTATTTGCTTAACATTTAACCTCCTTAAAAACCCCCTCGCCACCCTAATTAGGCCAAACTGTCTGGCAGTCCTGGCTTAAGTCAGCTCATTTTCAATTCCTCCTCAAACTCTGACTTGTTTGCAGGAGCCATTTGCCCATGTAGTCCTCTGTCTTGGACTGGTCAATTTGGCTGCCGCTAAGTGGGTCAGACATGGCAGCCACTCAAGTGCATACAAAGTGCAGGGCCGACAGAGTAAAGTTTGCGAGGGGGCGGCCATAAAACCTAAACGTGGTCTACATTTTTCAGCATCAATGGAGCGCACGTAAAACTAAACTCAAATGTTGCATTAAAAAGTTTGCAGCGAAAAAGCAGAAAGCAATTCAATTTAATTAGAGCACATTTGGCTGGCACAAAACAGCCAAAAGGGAAATGGGAAACCCTTTTCCCCATTTTTATGTGCCAATTTTATAGCGTCAGTTTAACTCGCACAAAAAAAGAAAATCCCCTGCCCATTTTATTCGCTCAGCAGCATATGGCTCAGTCATGGCATATTTCGGATTCCGAAAGGCAAAGGAAATGCGCATCAATGGAAAACTTGCGGAAAGCCAACAGCTTCTTAAATGGAAATCAGGTTTGGCCAGGCCAAATTTGATGGATCACCGAGGGTAGTCAATAGCCTTCTCCATGCCCCCATTCTTTATACTTTTGGCATTTACCGAAAGGAACTTCAGCCTTGGGGCAATATTTCATATTTCTAAACTGCCAGCTTACATTTCCTTTCCATCGATTTGATGATGGACTCGGCATGATTTTTGTTTTGCCAGCTCATTATTTGTATTTCAATTTGGTACGTTCCCATTTCCATTCTGCCCGCCCTTCGTTCACCTGAGATGCCTTTTACTTTTCGGATTTTGTGGTTTGGCTGCCACTTTGAATAACAATTCTGGGAAAAAGTTTTCTGCGTTGGCTTTTATACTCGCATATAGTATGCATGTAGATGAAGACGCAATAAAAAAGTTACTTTATTCTACGTCTACGTGTGCCTGGCATTTTCCTGCTGGTGTGAGTGAGCTCGAGCGGGAGTGTGGCTTAAGTGCGCCCTATTGCGGCTGGGAAAATGTAGATTTGCTCCCACTTTAACCCCTGCCAGTGGCCGCTGGCAGGGTCACGACCTACCAGTGGCTCCTAGCTCCGAGTTCCGAGCTCCCAGCTCAATGCTCCTGTTTTTCCGGTTTGCATGTTGGCTTGACATTGGCAGCCGGTCTCGTAAAAGCCACTCTCAGGAAAAACGGCCAGCGAATGCAAATACTAAGCTCCATAGACACACAATCATTTATCAGCATCGAGATGCACTTGGCAAGAATATTATCATTCCTTTAGACTTTAACTTGGCATTTAAAGTTAAATTAATAGTAGAAGATGATTTCATACAAATACAATTTAAGTAAATTTTTTGGTCATGTTTAAAAGTTAACATAAGATTTAGATTTGCGCCGGGGTAGTTTCAAATAACTTCTAACCAGGAATGTGAATTTTAAAGGAATGACGATTTTCTGATAGTATTTTTCTTTATTTCACATTTTAGAAATATATTTAATCAAGGTAAGTTAAATGAAGTTTTAAGCTGAGTAACTTGGATAATTTAGGTAACCCATTTAAACAAGAAAACGGGCCTTAGAGTTTCCTTTTCTTGCAGTGCAACAGTCCTTTCACTTAGAGTTCAAGCACAAGACACTTCTTAGCAAATTGTTGGTTAGCAAAGTGACCAGCAAGAGATGCTTAAAGCTACTCTTTAAGAACCGTACCGAGAAGTGTTTTGCCCCCGAGCCTGGAAGAAAACAAAACCGAAGGAGAAAAAAAAATGGTACGCCCAGGTGTAATATTTGCATTTAGCCAACAATTTGCCATTGTCCTACTGCTGGCAGGCTGTCTGCCACATTTTGGCCTGTCCAGGAGAAGTCTGCCTGGTTAGCATCTTAAATTTTTATTGCAAGGAAAGCGGAATCTTTAGTAATTGCTCTCCTGGCGCTCATAAAAAATGTGTAGCCAGGTAAGCAGAAGAAGTTGCTACGAGTTGAGCACGCAAAATACCCCAGCAGAAACTATTGCGGGCTTGTCTAATGCCCGCTCACAGATACATGGGCAAATACTTGTCGGCCAGGATTGTGTGTTTGTTTGTGGGTGTCTGGATGTGCGCAGAGTGTGCTTGAAGAGGCCCTCGAGAGTTGGTTGCTCACTTGGCTGTCGGCGGAGTTGGCCAATCTGTGCCGGCTTCTTCAGACGAAACGAATACTGCAGGTGTTTATTTTCGTACAGTGCAAGGCAAGGCAGGCCACTTTCTGGTCTGAAACTCATCAGTTTGGGGCCAAAGTTCGACGCCTTATTGCCAAATGTCTTAGAGCTGGCTTTCAATAAAGTGTGAGAAACGAAAACAACTCCGGCGGGCAGTTCATAATTCAGGCGCCAACTGCTGGCAACAATTGCAAATTGACAAGCTTATTAATCGCTTAATCGGCCTGCAAAACTTGCTCTAAGTCTTTCGCATTAAAATGCGCTTTGTTTTCATTCCCCTACTTTTTTTTGGGGTCGGGGAAAGGCTGAAAAGTTTATTCCTGGTATGGCCTGGCTGTTCGCCAAACTTTTTGATAATTGCGCTCGAATGGTCCCGGCCTGAAAGGGTTGCCCGTTCCTGATTGAGCCGAAAGCGTTAGGAAAAACAACTGGAAAACTTTCTCCCTTCGGTCGCCTGGCAACTGTGCGTATGATTAATATGTATACAAGAAATGCAGAGGACTCGGCATTGCTTTGTTGTTTAGCTTTAGGCTTAGCTTTAATGAGCACTGAGCACTGGAGGAGCTCGGCAAAAAGGCGCTTAATGACTCGAACATATCAGACTATCTGTCTGTCTGTCGGTCGGTCGGACGGACTGACTGGCTTATCTAGCCCGAGGGCCACGAACCGAGCTCTCGTCCTTGAGCACGCTTTCCACTGCTCAAATCTCAGGGCATTCGCTTTGCATTTCACAATCACATAAATAGGAATAAGCGCGTCGCTAAATGGGACTTGAATTCGGATGCGGTCCCACTTGGCCATGGTGCTCCCCCTTCCCATTGCCCATTGGCCATCACCATCCCATTCCCAATCAGCCAGCTTGCATTCTGCAGTTACCAAACCGAGCCAAGCAATTTCCGCTTTTCCGCTTCTGTCGCATTGTTTTCTGTCCGCCAGACAAAGTTCTGGTGGTGTAGGTGTGGCCGGAGTCGTTACTGGCTCAGTTTTCTCTTAAACTCCTGCTTCTTATGGCCAACAAAGGCCACTAAACCGATAACAAACTCAAGATGTTTTTTTGTGGAAGGCATTAGGAATTTATAAGGCATCCGTTTGGGGGGATTTTTTGGTCAGATTATGGCGTCCCAGCTCGATTCAATTAGAGTACTTAGCGCAGTCAGTTGTGGGGTTTCATGCCCTGAGTTATGTAAATCCTTTCGCTGCCCGGTTTCTAATCAAAAGGCAATCAAAACTTGGTTCGATGGCCGTTACCAATTTCAAGTTTTAAGTCCCTAAGCGAATTTATTAAATTTATTTTGTGTTTTTTTTTTTACCTCCATTGCGGGGTAGCGAAAACAATCAAATATATGCAAGTAATTCCCCTTGCCAACAACTTTGAAGTTGCTGCCAGTGTCCGCTGCTCACCTAAAATAATTTCACTGAAAACTTTACCCACACAGTTTGTTATGCATTCTAGACTTTTTTTTTGGTTTGTTTGTTTTCCTGTCCAGTTTTGCCAGCGGGGAACAGGACATCATCTGGCAGAGGATTTAGGTTGCTTCCTGCAGGGGGTGTTGCCGGGGAAAATGTCTAGGTGTCGCTGGGATTTGAATATTGTTGGCACAACAACATCCGCTTCAAAATATATTTTAGTAAGCTTTATCCTATTCCGTTTTCCTCTTCAAATTTAGAAGGATTTTAAGTAGAATCAATAAATATTTGTTAGACAAAATAAATGTGTCATTGAAATATATATTTATATATTGGCAAACATTTTGGTAATCGATTTGCTTTGCAAATTTGCAAGGATTTTATGTTTAATCAGCAATTATGGTAAATCATAAAGGCCATTGAAAAAGCGAACCATGTCTTAAACATTTGAATTAAGCTTGAGTATAAAACTAAGTTCATGCAATGAAAATAAAAAACCTTTATGTTTCCCCTATTATAACATGCTTCAATTTATTTTAATGTAGAAATACTCAGTTCTTGGTATTTCCAAAACTCGTCTCTTTCAAAAACCGGACTAATGTATATTACCATTTTCCCCCCAAAACCAGTAACGGAAACAATTTAAATAAACTCGCCATCAGAACATTCGCGCTAATCAACTCGATAAAGGGGTCTGAATGTTTTGCGCTTTCGATTATGGTAAACTCGTGCGTGAATAAGCCATAATATGCTAATGGAGCAGCAGAGGTGTTCTAAACACATTTGGCCACCCGCATTAAAATGCACACACGGACACTAATCCACACATTCGGAACCGGATGTGTGAACAAATATTTTCCGGTCCACAAAACTTTTGTGCAAATATGGAAAGTATAAAAGGGAACAGAGACAAAACATACAGTGGTGCGCAATTCCCAACTGACCGAAGAGTAAGCGATTCCATTTATTACCCCATATCTAAAAAGTTTGATTGCCAACATTTTGTTAATCATTTTCTTTAAGATTACATAACGGTTTGAAAATATAATGTTTTAAGAAATAATAAATAGTAAAACTCCTAATCAACATTTAGAAAATCAGTCCGAGAAGTTGAGTTGATAATGTTGACATTAGATTGGACAGCCTATAAGAAAAGGATTATATGGCGACCTCCTGAAAATTTGTCCAGGGTTAAAACCAATTTATCTGAACCACCACAACAACCAATCCTATGAGAATGTAGTAAGCCTCATTAGGCCGGGGTGCCTAGCTTAAGTGTGATTAATGTTAACCACGCTGTAAAGATTGATACCTGTCACGCCCACAGGAAAACAGATTTCCCCATTTAGTTTGCATCTCTGGGGCAACTGAGCAGCCCTTAATAGTTTGTAAACCGCCTCAGACAGAAGCAATCAAAAGTTTCAAGACCTATTTTAGACCGAAAAAGGGTTTCAATTTGATTTAATGACGCTGCCGGGACAAATTCAACGCTCGCACTCGCGATTTCCCTCTCTTGGACACAAAAGTCAATTCCATCAGGTTCCGGATGCTGCATTGAATATCAACTAGTTTGGCCCAGCTTTTGTACACTAAAACAAAGAGTTGTTGCTAGTTGATATATAAATAAAATATAATATTAAACGTATAATATTTAAACGTATAATATCCAACATGTGAATAAAGCAAAAAATGTATTTCTCCAATTCCGTCATTAAAAAAACAAGAAAGGAAGAAAACTTCGGCCTTACATTATTACAAATCGACTACATTTCGATTTCTATGCCTATATTACTAAAAACATTGAAGCTATGTCGATATTAATTTAACTAAAACCGTAATTCCATAATATTTATAAACTTATACTTTTTTTTAATCGTTTTTTTCCGATTGTTCCTATGCGAGTTATATGATATAGACACCCAATCCGGCTCGTTACGACTTAGATACCTGTAATAGAAATACAGTTTTTGGAAACGTTTCAAGCAGATAGCTTTATAACTGAGGGACTAGTTTGCGTAGAAACGGACGGACAGACGGACGGACGGACGGACGGACAGACGGACGGACCGACAGACGGACGGACCGACAGACGGACGGACCGACAGACGGGTCGGAAATGTCTCCTTCACTGCGTTGCAAACTTTTGACTGAAATTATAATACCCTCTGCAAGGGTATAAAAAGATAAAATGTTCGAGTTATATACTTTTTTTCGTAGTCTTTTCTACAATTTAATTCGATCTTGTGAAATGTCAAAAAAATGTGGTTCGATTTTTAAAATTTTTCGAGACGTAGCTAAATAAAAATTCCTAAATGAAATAAAATGTTTGATTTAGGTTTTGTCAAGGTTTTTCGTACACTTATATCAGACTTTGAACGTTCACGGTGAATTTTTCGAGTGCACTAACAGCAGATACTGGATCAGAACCCGAATCAAAGGCTGCCACAGCCCACTTAAACTTGTGAGGTGAACGACTGGCGATGACGACGTCGGATGTTGCGTTACAGTGGAGCGCCGGTGGCGAGGTTTTGATGTCAGCGCAAATTTCCGTTCTACTTGCAGGTGGACATGTGTGGGCGTGTAACCGTGTGCCGAATGCTTTGTCCTGCAGGTGCTAGACAGTCGTCCCTGGCTTCATGCATAATAATGAGCCTCTCAACCCGACCCAGACTTTTGCTGGGGCTCCGGATCCGGACAGAATAGTCCGTATTCCAACCCGAAACATAAACCGAAAAACCCACTGTTGCTTTCCGATGGGGCGATGGAGAGATGTTTGATTTTTGTCCCAGAAAGCCATTCAATGGCTCTTGGGTGTGTATTTTAGTTTTGGATTTATTGTGCGATATTGCTTGTTGAACATACGCAGAGACAAGAAGCCTCAAATATTGGCCGAGGCCATTGTGGGCGTTGTTCGTGTTTGCGGCTCCACTTTTTGACATTTTCTTGAGTATTTGCTTGCGTTGCATTATTTTGTTAGTGCTTGGACAGGTGAATTTTCGCATTTATTTGCTGCCGTTTCGGTTTCAGGCTTGTCACAAACACAATTTATAAACATAAATGTCACAAAATTCATTTTGCTGTTATCAATTTCAATTACAGGGCTCTGTGTGTCTCTCTGTGTTTTGGCCAGGCAATCAGAAACATGCAAATCGAATTGCATAATGCATTGCCAATTTTTGAGGCACTGGTATCCTTTGCCTTGCGGCTTGAAATTATAATCGAGTTTCGGCCGAGTCGAAGATATTCAATTGAATGCCACAACCTTTGGCTCTGAATACGCAATTAAGACCTAAATGAATGCTTGAATACTTGACTTTCGATGGAGATCCTCACACGGTTAAGCTTGAACTTTGGCCAAGGCAAATTGCCCGACAATTGGAATTAATGAGCACTTTAATCAAATTTTCCACGCAAAAGCACGTTCATTAATTTTGTACGCAATTATTACTTGGAAACGCCTAGGTCCGCCCCCGCCAAACTCGGGCAGAATTAAGTCCACAAACAAAATACACACAATCAAGCGAATATAGCGCAAATTACTTTTCATTACAAGTGTACAAGCGCTGGCTGACCGGAATGCCAAGTGCCAGGAGGTCCAGCCCCCAATCCCGGGTCCAGTCCAAAACTCCCACTCCAGATCCAAGTGCCAAATGCCACCGCAGCATCCGGATCTGGCCAAGTTGGTCGGGCATTTAAGGACAACTTCATCATCATTAGCACTACAATGGCATGGCGAAAAAGAGAGAATAACATGACGGGCATATAATGCTGATTATGGCATATAAATACGGACATGCACACAGAAGTGCACTGAGAAAAGAGTTTTTATTTGATTTCTGTCAAAATCGATAAGAAAACATCATTCCTATTAACAGAATAAAAAATAAGATCTGAGCCACAATAATTGTCAATGATATAAAATAATGTTATGTTGGAATCCTAAACAGCAGCATGGATTTCAGTGGTCCGACTTTGTTTACCCAACTGGAAATCTTCAAAAATATGAAAGTTAAATCATGAAGAAAAAATCCAAATCTTCCCCCAGTGTACATATACAATATGTTGGCATTAGCGGCCCTCGCTGGCTTCTTCCTGCTGTGCGGTAAAATCATATTGAGTGTAGATTAAATGGCGGCACGTCGACCTCTCCTCCAGGCCGGCGCATAAAAATCCATTAGAAGAGGAAATCTGCAGTGCGGGCGAGTGGGAATTGGGTCGAAGGAGAAGCCACAGTGGCACTAGAACTGGCACTGCCACTGGCTCTGGCACCACTCTATTCCGCCACTCGGGTGGTTTAGTAATTATCACAGTTGCAAATGCTTCGATAGCGCCCAACTATGCCATTGGGTGGGAGTCTGGGGCGTATGTGTGTTTATCTGAGAGCACTTAACAAAACGTTCACGTTTAATTTAGCCTTGACTCCAATATGCCTGCTGCACCACCACCCCCCGCTATGTTAACGCCCTTGTATGTATTTAACCCAATTTTTGTTAATTTCCCTCAGTAACACAGTGTGAAGATTGTGGGCGAAGCCGTATCGTCTAAGGATTCGACCGACTCTGAGTTCTTTAATTAGAATCTGAAGGGCTTTGATATGTGCTATTACTCTGGCTAATAGTAGGAAATCTATGTAGGAGTGCCAATAAACATTCACTTTAATCATTTAAATTTAACTGCAAAACCATTTATTGTTGTGTGACTTTAATTTAAAAATATAGATAAGTACGTTTTATTACTTATCAAGTATTAAAACTTTAAAACAAAAATGTTCTTGTGCAGGAATTGCGAGTTTAAATTTTAATATTTATAGTTTCAATTACTTAACATGCTGTCGGGGCCTATGCGTGCTTAGCTCAATTTTTGAATTCTTTAATTAGAATAGAGCTGCCATTGCCTACCAGATGCAAATATGTAACTTCAAGTACTCCAAACGGTTTCTTTAACTTTTTTGTGCCCTTTACTTTCTATTCAGAAGTGCGTGTCTGCGACTGACATTTATTTCTTGGGCAAACAGACAGGAAGGCAACTTCAGCTATCAAAAGCATAAGCGCCTGAATGCGGCTCGAGAGATAAAACGCACATGTGCATCATCTCCGAGGTCTGAAGCCCTGGCGCAGAGGCGAAACTTTTGCACAAGAACTATGACTTGGCCTCGAAGACGGGCCGATGTCGATGGGCGGAAAGTTTTTCCGAGCCCAGTTCGCTGGCTGGGTGGGAAATTTCGCGCTAGCGACAAATAACTTTGCAAATTTTTATGAGCTTGCAATGGGGCTTGTCAATTATGTTCCCGGCGCTGTCCCAGATGTCACAGACTCCCAAAGAGAAATGCAGAAAATGTCAGTCGTTTCTTATTTTTCATGACTTGGCGCAAAGTTTGCCTGCGCCAAAATCAAGAGTCACCTTTGCAGAATGCTTGGCTGTAAGAAGGGGGCTTGTTGAATATTTAACTGCTTGGCGAAATAATGACAAGCACGTGGGGGCGTGGCACCCGCCCACTGCCACGCCCTAATGGCACAGAGCCTGCATTGACCTGAATGCTAATGGATATCGCTGCCTGAGTGGGATTTGGCCTGCGAGTGGGATTACGCTAATGGAGGGCGCGCTGTGGCCCACAAATGATATGTTGCGCATACGCCGCGTGCGCCGTCAAGGCAATAACTCAAAATCTTAGACTCGTAAGCCAATTTTCGTTGATTTAGTTTATCTGCAGTGCTTCAGCATCATCAATACAAATGCCTCTGCGTCACTGATTCCCATTTGACTATGCGCCCAACTTTGATTTCATTTGTTGTCGGCTTGGCATCCAGCTGAAATCGTCTCTGGGGCTGGCGGACAATTTGATTTATTGGCACAAATTGCGTTACATTAAGTTATCGCTTTGAGTGCGACTTTGCGTGTGTTTTCGAGTGTTTGTACACGGGTTGGTTCCTCAAAAGGAAAAGCTCCCTAAGCCGATAGCGCAATACCTTAAGGCGACCGACTCACTTTCACTTTGACAGTGCGCTTTTCAATTACTTGATGGTTGAATATACCAGCACGAGCTTTTTCTGCTGCATTGCGAGCCATTTGACAATTCTAAATGCCCCTTTTACGCAATGAAATTTATTGGATTTGTCCAATTCCATTTGCTTTGGCTAGAAAAGTAAAACTAACACTCTGCGAAAAATATTTTTAGTTTATATTATCTGCAATACAACCACATTGAATAAAACATTCTGAAAGGAAAAAGGTTTGTCGATATCTCTCCAACAGGGTTGGTTTTAAACTCTCTTTATAAATCTTAAAAACTTGTTGTTAGTAATATCTTCTTTTAAAAGAAAAAATTCATTTAAAATAATCATTGTTATTAAAACAGTGATTAAATCACTCTAACTAAAATATTTATTATTTACATTTTAGTTTTTGTATCTCGACTCAACATACAGTGTAGTTTGAATTAGTTAGCTTAAGTGCCATACAAAAATAATAGGCTACCCAAACTTAAAACCAAATTATTTTTTCTAGTGTATTTCGACCTTTGCCATGATTTAAAAACAAGT
Organism: Drosophila fuyamai; assembly: GCA_018153365.1. NCBI lineage: Eukaryota > Metazoa > Arthropoda > Insecta > Diptera > Drosophilidae > Drosophila > Drosophila fuyamai. Next base: position 2,699,775 of record JAECXW010000116.1, on the reverse strand, counting down.
ATTTATAAACGGCAATAAATAAAGGCGAAAAGGTTGAAATAATTGCTGGGATATGTAAAACAGATTTTGGTATCGTCCATCATGGGAGTCCATTCCACCAGCAGATGCTATCAGGTCCGGCTGAATTTAGTCCCGAACTGGACCCATCTCGTCCCCTGGCCTTTGGACCATCTGATATCGGAAATTGGGACAGGTGTCAGATTGTGCAGATGCGCTTGAGTTGGGTTGGCTCTTTTTTTTCAAACGCAATCGTGCGGATTTCACTGGGATTTAATTGAAATTCAAACACGCATTCCGAATTCGATGCCCAATGCGAGTGTCGCTAATTAAGTTGTCTATGCAGTAATTCGCATGTTTTCAATGCAATCCAATTGGATTTAATTAAATATGGAATTTAAATGAAATAAGCGGAGATTTCTAAAGGCACTTCCGGACTGGAAATTTTTGCCTCCGGCGCAGCAGGTGCAACAATGCCAGCTTCTAAATGGGGCAGGAATTCGTTGGCGCGTTTTGGCATAAAGTGAATTTGTAAGCAATTTGGTGCACTTAAACTCTCAAGAGAGAAGGCAAACTAGCTTTTTGCGGCATAGCATGCACAAGGAAAAATAAAATCCCCTTTTAAATTTATAATACATTTTTCTTTTCTCAAAAAAATTTCTATATATATAAAATTTATTTTTAAAATCGAAATCTGCAGAAAGCAGAACAATAATATTAAATGTATTTATTTATTTATTAGTTTTAATAAGTGGTAGGTATTTTTGTTCCGTGCAGTGCTATGCACTCTTAGACCGGCAAATGGTCGAAAGTTTTCCTCCCACACACACTTTTACATAATGGCCTGTTCCTTGGGCTGTGCCTGGCAGTTATTTCGGGTAGAGTTCCATTGAGCTGGAAAGTCCCCTTGGGTTCATTAATTAAATGCGGCTAGCCGCCTGCAGCTGCAGCTTTTGTGGCTTTTAGCGCAGCCCTAATGAAAGCCAATAAACAGCAAATTCTGTTGCTTCACACAGCTCATAAAAGTCCATTTGAAGTCGCCCACCTGGATACCTGCTCCTCTTCACAATGTTTCCGTGGCCCAATTAAGTTTCATCACGTTTCGCATGCATGCGAAAAGGAAAAGTTTTTCTTTTTTGGCCAAAGAGCCAAACGAAGCGAAAGTCAAACTGGAGCGGTGGTCAAATCAGATGTTATGCTGGCTGCCGAAAAGCCTCGGGGTCATCGGTGAATCGGGCAAGGTTAATCGCAGACAGGAAGTTCATTAGATCAAGCTGTTCGGTGATAAAGATGAGCCAGTTTCGTTATGGGATGTGGCCACAAACCGCTTTGATCTCCGTTTAGATTGCGTTTAGATTGATTGCGATACAAATGCATGGTTTGGACGGGTAAATGCAATTAATTTGGAACTTTGATTGCATTTTTGTTTGATTTGCCATTTTCCCACTGGTCGGTATCAAATCTCGATTCTAGTTCGTCGAACATTGCAGTTATTTAGAAAATTCAATTTGCGTAGCGTTTATTTTCCGGCACCACACAAAGGCTCTGGGATGCGATGGCTGGCCGAGATTCGGCCCCTTACAAATAATTTGCAATGTTCGTAATGTGGCCAAACATTTGTACGATTGCATCCAATGCCAATTGAAATTCTACATGGCTTTCCGATGGAACATAGCCCCGGGAGATGATGCTTGCTGGCCGGGATTTCTGGCTGAAAGCTTTTGCAGCTGATTAAAGTGACCTGGGCTAAATGAGGCTTGAGTGCCGACCGTAGGCGGCAGTCAACCAGCAAGGCAATGCCAATCCCAGGTTTGCCATCGCTCCGCATCAAGGTCGTCGTTGATTGAAAATCAATTGCCGGCAATGACGATGCAACCCACTAATCTCTGGCCTGCTTTATGACCGTGTCTAATGGTCATACCGATGGCAATAGCGATGGCGATGCCTCTTTACACTGCAAAAGCCCCGCCCATTTTCGCCCCCTTAAAAGGCGACAGCTGAACATGTTGCATTTAATGTTGCCGCTTGTAATTCCACATGTTTTACAATGCACTCGCATGCCCATTTCCCATGCAATAGCTTTTTCCGTTTGTTATGCAAGAGTTCCAAAAAAACAGAATGCAAATATTTGACAGTGCAGGGCGTTGGCCTTGAAAACTGCTCTCGGGCAGCGGCTGGTCATGCAAAACTCTCACAGATGTCAGTTTATGTAAATGGATTTGAAATTAGTTTCAGTTTGACTGTGCTCCCAAACAAAAACCCTTAAAAAAAGCAAAGACAGCTCTTTGTGCCCAGTTGGGCAACATGTGTCGACATCGAATTGATTACGAACTTTTGGCAATATTTCTGGGTTAGAAGAAAGATTATAGGGGTTTGTTTAAATGAAAACATTAATTTTTAAATTATACTTGTAAATAATAAAAACTCAATTTTTATTGGCAAAAATATAGTTTTTATAAAACTAAAACCATATTTAAATAGAGAAAAACTGAAAACGTTAAAGGGAAAACCGCAGAAAACTACTTCTGTAAAACCATTTCAAAAAGTTTGGCTAAATAAAGTAGGTAAAGTTAATCCAAAACCGTTATTTTATCTATTTTTAAAAATGTATTGCACTCCCCAGGTAATTAGACCAATCAGAAAACATTTGGGAAAACTTTCTACACCGCGTGAGGGCGGAGTATGAAGACTACCACCCTCGATACAAATGCATTTCATGTGTCAGCGCAGCGGCAAAGGGCGTTGGAGGGCATTGGGGGTATTGAAGGATTGAAGTATTGAAGGCAGCCGGAGGCATACTGCGCCTAGCCGTGTCAGCAACATTAGGAGCTACACAAAATTCTAATTAAGTCATGGGGTTTTGTGTTTCCTTGGGCGCCGCGGGCACTTTGTGTAGCAAATTTTTGTGCAAGCTTCCAAAAATTTCGCATAAACAAGCGCGCAAAATGCGAAACTGGCAAACATGGAGAGTATGATGGAGATCTATGAAAAGGAATAAGGGAAGCAATTTACACTCAGAAAATATTGATATTTTTAATGTTATAGGTAACTTTGAATAGAACACAAGCATCTTTATGAACTATTTAATCATGTAAAATAAAGGATTTGTATTGTTACAATTTATTGGTATTTCGATTTTTTATTTTTAAAAACTGTAAAAGAATAAAAGATAATTGTTAGCTAATATTTGTATTAAAACATTTCTACCCTATAAAGTTAATAACTGATCAACATCACTAGAAGAGTCGATATAGCCCATCCGTTTCTACGCGATCTATCTTTCAGTTTTAAAGCTTTCTGGATAAAACTTTCCCAAAAGTTTTTTTCTATTGGAGGTGGAAACGGTCGGACGACCATATCATATAGCTCCAATTGGAACAATTGGAAAAATAAATTTAAAAAATTGTTAGTTCTGAAAATATACGCATATGCTGTGAGATAGTAGTAAAAAAATATTTCAAAATTTCTGTACGATCGAATGAATCCGAGAATCCACATAGCTTAATTTTTTAAAAGTACTATGTATGTATAAGAATTAAAATATATTTGAATTGTGTAAAATCTGCAAAGGTATAAGCTTTCGGTTGCCAAAGTTATCTTCCTTCCTTTTTTCTTAAACAAACAGTAACATTTTAGGCTTATTTCAAATGCAAGTCATTTTTTTTTTGTGACTGCAGTGAGGAGCCAAAAAATGGAGGTGGGCTTGCCAACGGATTCTCCATTGAGTCCGTCTTCGTTTCGTCTCGTTTCGCTTCCCGTTTCGCTTGCCACGGCTGCTTTATTTGCAAGTCCAAGCTTGTTCATGGCTCGCGGTGCGTCCTGCGAAACAAAGCGACCAGCCACCTCCCCCGCAGAAACACCCAACCACCCAGTGCCACCGCCCACCGAAAAGCACCTCCTCCGCCAGTTTCGCAACTCACGACCGGCATTTGTGCTGCGTCGCTTTTGTTTGAAACTTTTCGTTTTGTTGTCGGCACAGCTAATTAAAAGAATGTTGAAAAAGTGTAATATGTAAGCAAATTTCTGCCGAGCCACATAAATAATCCCGATTATTTTACCTGGGCCGCCACCGTACCTGCAGTATTTTATTTTCCTTCTTTGACGCTTTGTTTATTACGTCCCCGGTTCGCACAAAATTTAGATGAACATTCAGGGCATTAAAGTCACGAGGTCCCTTTGTAAATACCTAGTTGACCAGGACTGGGTCACTGGCCATGGAAATATGAATACCAGTCGCCCGGGAGTGGGGGAAAATTGAGACAGCAAAGGCAAAAGGGGAAGCGGGGAAGCGGGGGAGCCGAGTGAAATGAAGGCAAACGACCCTGACTGGAGGCTAGACCTATGAAAATGGCGCAATTAGCTGCACAACCTTGCCAAAACGTAAGATTAATGACAGCCCCCGTTTTTTTGGCCAAGTCTTTTCAGTTGTCGCTGCCTTATTGACTTGGAACTGGAGCCAATCGCCCGTCGTGTCAATAAAACGTTCGCTGTGTACATAAAAATAATAAATGACGTCGCCGATGGGTCCATCAAGACAGAGTTGGCAGATGAGGAGAGTGGTGGTTGTTGGCAGAAAAAGTGCAAGTAATTAGACGCATAAATTTTATGACAACTTGGCCCTGAAACTTTGGCTTGACTTACGAGAGAGATTTACGGCTCCTGTCAAGCGGCAGGGAGATGGCTGCCAACTATGCACTTCCTGTGCCCATGTAGACCCCGAATTTCCTGAATGTCGGACCAACCGGGGCGTAAATAACACACCGTGCTATGTGGGATCAAGCGTTCTGGACTCGGGCATTGGCGGCACATGTTGCCCAATGTTGTTGGTTAATTGCCAGGCTAATGCCGCTCAGAAAGCTCTGGGGGCCATTCGGCTAAATGCGTCAAGAGATTAAAACTTTAAATTGTTTGGCGATAAACACGGTCGGGGCGAAAAGATGGCAATTAATTTAATTTTGTTGCGCATTTAACGGCAGGCTCTTGCCATTCCATTTAACGCCAAATGCGGATTGATCCGTCGCACTTATTACCGCCAAGCCATGATAATATTTCTATATTTCTCCACGGGCTGTGGGGTCTGCCAGCAGGATATAAATAATTGGCGCTGACAGCTTGATTAATGGCTTTTCAGCCGAGTTAATGAAACTAAAACACGGCAAACGAGCAGTCAGTCAGCGCTGTAGCGAGTTTTTAAATAAAGATAATGCAGCAGACGGGGCCACGGTGCGTATGAGTAGCGCAATTTCCTGCCTGGCTGCCATGAGCTGCTGCCATTTACCATTCGTGTTCTTTTTTTCCGGGCACCCAGAGCGTGCATGTGAAAATCTCTTAGCTACAATTTTGCCAGCTAATGCGAATGATAAGCGGGCATAATATATTTGCTGCCATTAGTGTGCTGCATTTGAGCATTCCTCAAAATGCGGCATTACCCGTCCTGCCACATTTTTGGGACCTTTTCCGCTCACTCGCAGCATTTTGGGCTGCGACAGAGCGCAGCGTGCTACTGAGTGCTCAATTTATGGCGCACCCTCCTCTTCTCTGTTTGCCACATTTTCCCACGGCCCACAAATCCGATTTCATTATGGAAAACGTGCGGCGAATTAAAAGTAGACTTAGCAGAGTTACAACAAAGGACGACGCGAGTACCCGGAAACATCTCATTGCAGTTCCATTCAGTTGGGTGCTGGAAGCTCATCGTCTTCCATTAGGAGCTATGCAATCGGCGGAGTGCGTGATGCATGAAGAGCCTGGAGGAGAAATTGCAGCGGCAGCAACTGCAGGAGCAGTTCTGATATATGTGCATATAATTTAATGTTTGCGCATTTGGAGTTTGTGCCTTACCCGAGGCTGGGATGCACCAGAATTGCAGTCTGATAACTAAAGGTGTATAATTTAGCTCGTCAGATACTGTATGCAGTTTTCAGACAAAATATAATATCGAAATTATTACCACAAAAATATATATATATAATATATAATATATATAAAGTCAAATCATAAGCATAACGCTTTTCTTAAGAATTATAATTTGATTTGACGGAATTAAAATTAATTCTTTTGAGATCCTTCCCTTTCTGTTTTAAATATATTTGTAATGTTTCTGAGTCAAAAAAAAGAAAGGATCAAGTTATAAGAAACCATATGTGTTTCATCACCTTTATATCTGTTTGGGACATATTTGTTGGATTTGCCCATCGCTGGCAATCCGGCAGCACCTTCGTAGGCAGTTAACATAATCAGAGCTTGACAAGTAATCTTCCGCCATGCATTGAAGATGAGTGCCCGCTGCCGAGTTGTTGCTGCTGTCGCTTGTTGTTTCCGGAATTTGTCACTCTACGGAGTGCGTGGGTGCATGTCCGGGAAGGGGGAGGGGTTAGCTTGTTTGTCAGGCGACGGCCTTTTCGGATTTATTATGTTGATGCCGAGATGGTGATGTGTGCTGCGTGTAATTTGAAATTATGCGCGGCAGCGCCAAGACGTATGCTTAACATAATCAAATAACTCATACGCTCCGTGTACACTTGATGAACAAGACGATGGGTATATATAAAGCAAAGCGAAGGTGAACAACTTCCAGCTCTCGTCTTTTTCATTATCATAATTTCTAGCTGATTTCATTGAGCAGCCAGAAAGGAGCAATAACGACAGCAACAACAACAACAACCTGTTTGCCCGATTGATACGCTCAAGTTCGCTTTTCAATTATGTGCCCAGCAGACGTGACTATCGCGCATAATGTGTCTGATATGTTGGCTGTTGAGCCGCCTTCCTTTTCAATGCCCGCACACCTTTTGCAGGTGGATGGCTTCATTACGCTTTTATTGGCCGCCGCCGCCCTCCTCCTCGTTCCCTTGAGAAGTATTTAGAGGCGGGCCCGGCCAACATTTGCCTTGAAAACAGGGCCCGTATGTGGGTTAAAACGAAAATGTAAACAAAAGGTAGCATAACGCACACATGGCCAGCGAATCTGGCCAGCAGCAACCCTTAGCAAACATATGCACCAAACGGGGCTCTTAGAAGGAAAAAGGGATTCACTTTCCACCCTACCTAAAAATGGCAAAACGTGAAAAGTGCTGCCACAAAAATAAGTTTCGGTTTTTGGTTTAGGCCACTGGGACAAAAGCAAACAGAGCGCAACACAGTGCGGAATGTTTCGGAAAATGAAACACCAAATGGCCAGAGAGAATTTCCCCCCAAGCACTCGCAGAGCGGAAAAGCGTCGCATTTCCCAAGGAACATGCACTTGTGGAACGTAGTATGCAAGTAACAACAAGCGGTGCAAAACAAGTTGGATACGATAAAAAATTGAATAGATTAATTCAAAGATAATGTCTTTATCGTTTGGGTAAATATATTTTTTAGTATGTTCCTTTTAATTGGAAGTGCCACATAATGGAATAAATTTACTGACATAATGTGACACATTAAATGGTATCAAATTATATTATTATTAGCTTCTTTTCTCCATCTCAATAAATTATTTCTACTTACTTTGTATAATAAATATTACTCAATATACTAAATATATTAGAATGGTTCCTCCTTGTGATTGTTGTTATTTTCTAAATTCCATTCCTAATAAAGTAAAACATCTTTAAAATCTTTTAAAATACTATTTTGTATAATACCATTTTATGGCTTCTTAATAGTTAAATTTTGTAGCTTTTAATATAAGAGAAATAATTACAAATATTGAATATTTTTGGCTTAGGCGTCCAATAACAACAACTAAAGTGTTAATCAATATATACGTGTTCTTATTTTTAAAACAAATAACAAACCAATATGTGTTGCGCATTCGAATAGATCGTCCCTTTTGATAATTAATGATATTATTATCTTTACTATTGGATCTCATAAACAAAATACAAGACAAATATTAACATTTTATAATTGCTTTTTTGTTCATATTTACATGCTCAGTTATTTGTTCGGGCACAATTTTATTGTGTTGTTTACATTGCCAGAAATTTGATCTGTTGACACCGCAACACTTGCAAATGGAATTGGTAAACAAAGGCGACCACTGCAAGTGCGGGACACTCAAGATGGGCATTTCAAATGAGCCAACGGAACCCACAACTTGGATGCTTTCGGAAAATCAGAGAAACCAGAGAGAGAGAGAGAGCATTAGAGAGAATTTCCCTTGGCTCAAAAACGACAACAAACGAACGAACGCCGCGCACGAAGCACTGGCAATTGTGGACGGCAATTTTGGTAGCAAGCTGGGTAGCAATGAAAGCGCCAGCGGACGGCATTCAGTTAGGATGTGCAGTTCCAGCGGTGCGAACGTGTCCCGGGCGCGCCAATTGGCCAAGTAGCGGACACTAGCCAAAAGAGCCAACCAAATTCAGCCGGAACGGCAACAGTTTCTCCTCAAAAAAAGCCAGCGAAGAAATATGCCAACGCCTGACTGAGGGCCGAAATCGCGGGTCGCGCGTTTTTGTGTAAATAAACAGAAATTAAAAGAAATCAGACGCAATCAGATCGAGAATCAAGCGATACAAAAACAACTTTCATCAGAGCATCCATCTGTCAGAGAGATCCGCACCATTTATTTTTCGGTTTCAGTGAAAAGCCCAAGTTATTCAATTAAACTTAATGCCAGCGGGCGGAATGTCAGACCGATGAGTTGGCCAGCAGCGGACCCGTAACGCATACGCCATGTGAGCCGGATCGATGGGATCGCTTTCCGGCCAAGCCACAAAGCCACCCTCTTGTAAATAGCCAGCAGCCTTTTCTACTCGCGTCTCTGTCATGTGTCCGTGTCCGTGTATCCGCCACTGTACATACTGTAGACTCTAATTGATTAAACCACAATAAAAAACCACAAAAAGAAATCGAAGCGTAACCAAACAAAACCAAACAAAAAATAAATAAATACATAGAGGAAAGAAGCGCGCGTTTTCGCCACAAAACGCGCCACACACAAGTTTCGGTGCAAAACGGGTATAAATAATCGAAATAATATTCGAATGCTATGCTATATGCTATAGGAATTAGTTAAATTATTAGAAATAAGTCGATTGGAATTTCGCGCGCACTAAGATTTAATTATAAACACTGGCAGCATGGGACCAATCAGACTCTAGAGCTAGCCAAGCATCCACAGACTTAGTTAGACGAAAACAGATCACGATGGATTACGGTCGGCTGAATGCGAACATCAATACGGGCAACATCAGCACCGATGACTTTCTGGCCGTGTTCACTACGGGAAAACCGGAGAATGCCACCCTCAATCCGCCCCTGCTCAGTGTCGATGGGCAGCTGACCCTGCCCCCGGGATCGGGATTCATCAATGTGAATGACACGATATTCCTGCTGAATGGCAGCTTCTACAACAGCAGCCTGCAGATGGCGGCGGGATATTATAATCAGAGTAGCGGGGCAGGGGCGACAGCGGGCAACCTGACCAATCCGAATCAAACAGAAGTGCACTGGGATGGCCGATATCCCAGCGGCTACACGCTCACCCACATTGTGATCGCCTCCATTATCGTGACCATCCTGATGATTATCATAGTGGTGGGCAACATGCTGGTGATCATAGCCATTGCCACGGAAAAGTCGCTGAAGAACATACAGAACTGGTTCATCGCCTCGCTGGCGGTGGCCGACTTCTTCCTGGGACTCATCATCATGCCCTTCTCGCTGGCGAATGAGCTGATGGGCTACTGGATCTTCGGCAGCTGGTGGTGCGACATCCACTCGGCGATGGACGTGCTGCTCTGCACCGCCTCGATCATGAACCTGTGCCTCATCTCGCTCGATCGCTACTGGAGCATCACCAAGGCCGTCGACTATCTCAAGTCGCGGACGCCGGCGCGAGCCGCCGTCATGATTACGGCGGTATGGATTATGTCCGCCCTCATCTGCATTCCGCCGCTGCTCGGCTGGAAGGTGAAGATGCCGGAGGGACCGCTGCCCAAGTGCGAGGTAAGTGCTCCTAAGTGGCGCAATAATCCGCATCCCATGCGAAATTGACGCCAATTGACGGCAATTGACGTTGTGGCCCAACAATCGAACAATGGAAATACATGCGGGATTGTGCGATTGAAAGGCATTATGTGTGTTGCCCGATTGGCTATTTTCAGGTTGATTCGGATGAAATGGCTGGCTTTTTGTTTCATTCCTATCAATCGAAGAAATAATGGTTGTGTTATAACCATTGCATTAAAAAAAGCAGTCATTTTTATTACAACATTATTTGCTTTTCGAATATCGATATGAACCAAAATTGAATGGTCAAATGACGTAAAAATGAAAGGTCATTGTTAAAATTTTTCTACGCATTATACTTTTTACTTTTAACGATATTGCTATTTGAGCAAAAATACTAATAAATAAATAAATAAATAAATAAGAAACTCCTATAATAAATATAGCATTTTAGTATAAAGCAGCTTGTAGAAATTATTTTGAATTTTGCTAATAATTATTAAGATAATTCAAATTGTCTGTCTCTATGCACAAATTGGCGAAAAAGTTTCCTAGGAATATTTTCGTAATATCTTAGTAATTTAGTGTGCTATTTTTAGCAAATTTTCCATACCTAATTTGGCCACTTTTGCACGTCAATAGATGCCATCGCTGCTGAGTATTCATATTTGCAAACAATGAAGCGTCGAATGGCTAAAATGCTGCCAAACGCTCGGATAGCAACATGCAAAGCGCAAAATTGCGGCCTCTTTCTATGCAAATTTGCGAGTTGCCGGCACAATTGTCAGATCGTTCGGCGGTGCCTTCGTTGCCTTTTCCCAACCAAATCCAAGCCAACCCATCCCTCGATTCTTGGGTCACGCAGAGAATAAACGCAGAAATATTTATGCATATGAGTGGCGGGTACATTCCGAGTGAGTCTAATTCCGCCAGCTTGAGCCCCCGACTGTCTAATACAGTCAAAGAAGGCTCCAAGCGGGCCCCAAAAAGTAGGCTATAATCCATAGAAATATGCGCATTATCATGCGGGTCTGCGTCTGCCAGTTGGTGAATTTGAATTTCTGGGGGCACAAGCGTTACATGCCATCCCTCCATCGAAAGTGTATTCGTAACGGGGGAGAAGCGTAACAAACTAGCTGGAAAATTCACAAGAGAAATTCCTGTGCCAGGGCAAGACAACACATCAGTAGCTGCCACAAAGTGCCATACTTGCTGCCCTGTTTTTGGGGAAATTCTTTAAATTTTGCCACAAATTGAAAACGTCCTTCAAAAGAAATCGATGCAGTCACTCACCGAAGCCAACGAGTGAAACATTCAATCACAGTGACTGAACCCCTCCGACAGCAATTGGCACACAATTCGCCTGACCCCAGAGGAATTTCAGCTTAAAGTGGCCTTTTTGCGCAACGGAACTCAGTGCCAACAGTTGCAAACAATTTAAAACGTTTAAAATCTTAACTGTCTGCCCAAAAACACAGAAAAACTGTGCAGTGAATATAATGGTCAGTGGTGGGTTAAAACCACAATATTATTTATTGCAATCATGATAAATGCGGAGCAAAATGGAAAATGCAAATGTCCCAGGGCATTCCCCTCCATATCGTTTCTATCTGTATCTCGCCTGTCTCCAGAATTTTTGATTAATTTTTTTTTATTTTGCTCTCCTCTGCCCAACGTCCAACACACACTCATTGGACAGTAAATAAAAAGGCAGAAAAAAGAACAGAATACAATAATAGAGTGAAAAGCGAAAGCAGAACGAAATAAAGTATCTTAATATAGAGGAATGCTTACGTAAAGTTTGCCATTCAAATTAACCTTGAGACAATAAAAGCCGAGCTGTGGGCAAGGAGCCAGTGGAGGGACCGTTTTTATTTACGATGGCCAGCGTCCAGTTTCGCCGGCAAATGCTGGCACATTAATCAAGCCTAAGTGGACCGGATAAAGTTTTAGCTGTGGCGAACGAGCAAACATGTTTTTAGCAAATTTTAAGCAGTCTAAACAACACAAAATGACAATTTATAATGGCAAAACTTTTCTACTTACGAACATTAGTTCATGTGCCCGCCGCCCAAGGGCATCGATTACCGCTCATCTCCTCAATCATTATCCAGAGGCACTCAAATTAGCTTCGTGTCATTTTTGCAAACAAATGTCAGAGAAACCGAACCAACCGCTAAACTAATCAGCCAACTACCAACTACACAGAGGACAACAATTGTAAAAGAAGTGACTCCAGTTTCACATTCAAAAATCTCTTTTATCAAATGTCTTGCAAAAAAATTATTATTTTTAGTTCAATGAATATAGGTCAGTCTTAGATAAATACACATATATCTTTTAATAATAAATTGTCACACAGTTAACTGTTATTCTTATAATATTAATCTATTTAAAACTGTGCCAACTGTAATTAAATTTGTATTTAGACGTCTAGTTAGACGTTATATTTGCCTGACACGATTCTTATTAGTAATTGCTACTTAAGCCTAATTAAACATTAAAGAAAGATTTCCTACCAGTTTTTTTTTTTTGAATCCAAACTTCTTGTTAAATTGTAACTTGCAATTATTCCAGTAAAAATTATTTTTCACTGTGCACTGCCAAAATCGAGAGATAGCTCTGTCCAATCATTAAGCATGTCTCCCGGCGAATTTTTCGGAAAGGAAATGGCTGGCGGCATCGGCCTTGTCCGGGGCTGGCATGTAAAACCTCCAATTTGCAGGCCCAACAGGCGGATGGGGAGGTGCCCCGGCGAGCGGCATGGCCTGGTGAACATTTTAATTATGACACCATGTTGACATGTACAAAATTGTTGTTCGCCGCCGCCGCCGCCGTCATCGTCGCACATTGAACCGCAATACAAGCCGCAGGGGAGGTGGCACAAAAGGGGTTGCCGAGGCGCTGATTTGACACTTGCCTGCTCGATTTAATTAATAAAATAGCATTTTAGAGCGCGATGACGCTGATTTCGGGCCACTCGAGTTTGTCTCGTCGTTGAACTATTTTTGGCTCTGTGTTTCCCCTTGGGGTGGGAAATTATTTTGACAGGCGCATTTAATTGACATCATCTGCCGGCGGTGGTGAAAGTTTGCGACCCCTGATTAATGCCGAACCTAATGAGGTGTATCCCAATATGTGTGCGTGGGTGCTAGTTATTTTCGTACGCATAATTCAGAGTCCCGCGGTGAGACCCAAAATCAGCTGGCATTGTTCGCCATCCACGTAATGGCTGCAATTTCGCTCAGCAAGTGCCTCAATCTGGGGCCAACAAATATAGAAATAAACATACAAAAGGCCGCTTATTGAATGGAGTGGCTGCTCCCCAAGACGAAGGGAAAATTCTAATTCCAAGAAACTACATTATTCACTGCCCGCCCTACGGAGCTCATCGGCAAACTCAAGCTGCCGCCCATTGTGTCCTTTGTGCAGTGCGGTGCCAAAGGGTCGCACAATGGACCTTATTATAATCCGTAAAGGGGGCAAACACTTTATTGAAATATTAATCGAATATTATATACCATTTTACGGAACATGCACAAAAGCCAGCCATCACAATGGAGCTACAAATGGCCAGAGACCAGGATCAAAAGTGCGGCTCAATCGGCTTTTGGCCCTCCAGCAACTTTCCCCCAATCCCGGCGAAAGTTTTGAGTTAAGTTAAGACAAAAACCTAGAACTTGGCAAGGGTTTACGAGAGTCAAATTACGGGCCAACAGTGCGTGTGTGTAATGTAATGTGTAATGCGATGATATGCGCCAGCACAATAACGACTTAAGTCATTGCCTAAGTAGCTCATTAGCGTCAGTTTTTTTTTTGTGCCGGCACTTTAAAGGAAATTAAGAGAAAACTGACGAGTGGCAGGACGGAGAAACCCTCTTCCGTAATAATGGCTTTTTTCAACCTCAATGTCGTGGCCGGCGGCAGTCGAGCTGCAAGGGCTTTAAGTTGACATTGAGCCTGGACGGGTCCCAAGTCCAAGTCCACGTCCATAGACCAGAGTGTGTGCGTGAGCCTGGGCACTTTTGATATTTTCTCATTATTCCGTACATGTGCATGTTGAGGCTGTAATTCTCGTTAGGTCTTTGTTACATTTCATACACTTGACTTGCTCAGCTTCAAGACGGGTTGTTGTTTCTGTACTTACATCTGCCATCCTAGATGCGCATGTGTCCTACCGTAGCCCTTTATGTTGGCTAAAGTATTTTACATTTTCTTTTTTGGCAAAATTTTCACGCAAAAACAGGCAAAGAAATGCCAGGACTAGCTACGAAAAAGGTTCAAAAGCAGTGAGCTAATGGGCTTAGTCCTTGAGATACTTTCTCTTGCCGGGTTTTGGTGTGCATGTTTATCTTTCCCTGCACTTGGGAAAAACATAAAATATTTACTAGCTTGTAAAGTTTAAAAACTTTTTTTAGCAGGTATATACATGGCATCTACTTTTATAAATATTTTTTATTCATTTTCTTATATATTTCTACCCTTAACCAATTTATCAAACGGTTGTTTTATGGCAGTTTAATAATTTATTTATATGCCTTGATTAATTGTAAAAATATAGGTAATAAATCTTAAAATGCACGAAACCTTTGTTGACATATTAAATTCATTCATGAATTTAAGCACCTTTATTTCTACCGTATTCTGAAAACACGTTCTTTGTCTTCTGCCTTGGCTTCCATTATGAATACAGGAAAATAAATTATATTTACATTTTTAAGAAATTAAAATTTTCTATTTTTGGTTTTTACATTGGTTGAAGAGCGTCTCATTATTCTGTTTAAACTTACTTGCTTTTTTCTCTGCCTGTATTTTGTAGGTTAGAGTGTTCACTATATGCCCCAAACCACGTTTCCACATCGTTGGAAAAGTTCACTTTTCTCGGCCATTACGGTTTGAAATGGCTTTTAAGATCATAATCAGTGGCATTTATTTTCGAGCAGCAGACAGGAGTTTTGGGAGCGAAGACAGCAACATTTACGCATTGAACTGCGTTATTACATCCTTGATTTGTTTATAACAGGAAATTATTAAAGAAAATATATATGCGCCAGGCAGCGGGGCAAAATCAGGACAAAATCAAATAACAAGCATACGCCCCGTTTACATTCGTTCGTTCCCCCTTGTTTTTTTTTTGGCTGCTCAAATCGTTTGCTAATTTCCGCTCGCCGCGCACTCATCGCCGCTGACATTACAGATAGGATGTTGTTGGCGAGCGTCAAACAACTGGCGGCAATGCGAAAAAATGAAATGAAACACAGAGGACATCATGCCTTTGAATGCCCACCACAAGGCATATGCGTGGCATAGGCAAATATTGACATTTTAGCTTATGGCGCACGCACCACTAACTGGCGCCCGCCGTTTTTTCCCATCTCCAAGCTCCGACTCTCATCGCTGGTTAAATTAAATTACATAGCAATTCTTTCCGGCTGTTTTCAGGTCTGTGTGTGTGTGTGTATGACTCGTTATTGTGAGTTCTGCACGTATACCATTTGCGGTCTTCCGCATAGCACATACAAAAAAATTCAATTATTCTAAAGCTATTTTCATCGAAATAACGAATATAATAGTATTTATGATCAATTTATTATGCTTTATTTATGATTACTATTTAATATGTAATCGTAAACACTATATATGCCATTCTAGCCCAACACTTGATCTTAAATGAGAAAATATTTACTTATAATTTCATCTAAGAAATTTATATTTCTTAAGATATGCTGCAAATCCCTAGATTTATTTTGTATAAATACAACGTATTACATCTGTTTGTAAGTTTAAACGTACTTTATTTTTAATTCGGGTTAAATAAATGGGTTAATTAAAAATATGGTTTACAAACAGGTTTTAATTTTTTCTTATTTTAAGTTAAGTTTTCCCTTAGTGTACACTGTACACTCCTAAATCCAGAGTTCCATCCCCGTCCCGGGAACTGCCATATGCAGTGCAGCCGCTCATTGGCATTTGTCATGCTTGGGCAGAAACTTGAAGTCGGCACAACTTCATTTAGACCCGGATATACGCCTTACCCCCTCCCAAGGGCTTATCCCCCTTATCGTGGCTGTCGCGTATTTTGCCAATGGCTTCTTTTTGTAGTCCTCCCTTTTTGTGAGGGGCGCGTGTTTCTGGCAGACTGGGGAACTTTTCGTGCTGCTCGCTCTGTCGGTTTGATTAAAATAAAGCCAAGTTTCTAAGCCCGGATTAGTGTCCGAATTATTATTATTTTTTCATTCTTCTCTCTGTTATTTTTCGGTGGGGAACGCGTTCTCAGTCAATTGTTTGGCTTCGTGGCTTAGTCAGCTGGCTCTTATTTATTTATTTTGCTCGGTTCAAAGGCGTTCCTTAAAGTCGCTCGCTTGTTCCTCACACAATTTGCATTGCATACTTTGGAAGGCTGTCTGAAAAGTTTTTTATTGCATTCCATAAAATGCAGGGGCGGTGGGTCTGTACTCCATTTTTCCTGGAGCAAAAACAGGGACCAAGTCGCACATTTGTTCTTGTGCCTTCTTATCGCATCAAGTGCTTTGCCCGAAAAGTTTGCCTGAGATACACGATACACATTTATATGCATGCAACTCTGTGTGAGCTGATGTCATCTCGGATGAAATATAATTCCTTTGCCAAAGTTTAATATCATTATTTTTGTTTCGGCTGCTGGCTCGTGCGAAAAGCGTCTGAGAAATTCGCACGCGTATTAACTTCCCCTTGCCTGGCAACATAAACAAGCTTAAAGCAATGGCCACAATGCCAACTGAAGGAGATTTTGTATTTATGAGCTACCCACAAGAATCTTGCCTCTATCTGCTGCCTAAGTAAATTATACTTGCCGAAATAAATTGAACAAAACAGGCCGCAAAAGCTGGAAAATGGAAGATGGAGAAAAACAGACGGAGATGAAAGCAAAACTCTTTTACAATTGACTTGCGTTCCGCTGATGCTAATTGAATTAAAATCCATTGGAAAGTTGTTGGCTGCCCGCTTCTTTGCCTGAAGGAATAAACGAAAAACTCGATTCAATCGTGAATTGCACTGAAAAAAATAATCTTATAATTTCAGTGGACTACTTTCGTAATAAAAGTATTATTCTTTAAAAAAAGTTTTTGGAGTAAATTGCCTCAATATTGAAGTATACGTTTAAACATTTTTTTTTTCTTTAGGATAATATCATATTTATTGTGACATCAAAAATATATTCGTCACAATTAAAATTCTTTCCTGTGTGGCGTTGTCCAGCTGAAAGGGTCAAAGTTAATTTATTGCCGAACAATTTGCGAACATTCTGTCAGAGTTCTTTGCCGCATGGACTTTTGTGGGCACTGTTTTGCAATCGTAAAGTCAAATGGCGCCTAATTGGCAAAACAAGCGGAAAATCGCAAATTAAAACAGAATCTCACCAAGTCCGAGTCAAAGTTGGAAATAAATTTGTCTTTGCCGGGGCTGAGTTCTGCAACACAAATAAAACAAATTGCGCATACGCCCCGCAGCCACTTTAGTTCTGCCCTGTGATTTTCACTGCCGGGCAGCGTTTTATTAAAGAAAACCGAATAAAACGAAATGAAATATGGCTCGGCCCTATTCAATTTAATGAAAGGGCCTGGCGTCTAGAATTTCGTTGGCTAAATGCCAGTATCATAACCATATTTAAAGAGTATTCCGGTTGTACTTAATTTTATACGCATGACCCAACACCAATCGCCGTTCGATACGGCCATAATATTTCTTTGGGTAAAAAAACCCGAACCAAAAAAAAAAAAAAACGCTCGACATTTATGACAACATTTGCACACATGAACACCATAAATTAACTTCACGCAAAAACTTTCCACCATCGACACCATTCCGCTGTCATAACAATGTCAAAACTTAAATATTGACAATGCCATTGACATCGACATCGACATTGCCGTGCACCGCTCTGTTTAGCCGCGCTCAGCTTTTACGGCCACGCATAATTTTTCCATATTTTCAGCTGGGCCAAAGTCAGAGATTTCCTCCGAAAACCCTTTCGCACGCCATGGGCTCGTCTTTGGTTTTCGGTTTCCGGTTCAGGCTTTTGGCTTTGGCTTTCTGGCTTTCTGGCTTTTATGTGCAAATTGCGCGCAGTAAATAAAAATAAATGAGTATGAAAATTTTTTACTCCTATCAGCAGTATTTTTTTATTTGCTCGCCGAGACTTCAAGACCGGTTGGCACACATGTCGTGTGCTCGGTGCGACCCCTCCACTCTGGCACCTCCTCCATAATAATCGTAATGAATGGCTTATCACGCCAGCTGGCGTTGTCACCATAGCCATCGTCTGGCGCCTTTGTTGGTTCGATACACATACAGCACCCATATGCGGGCTGGAGTCGCGGGAAATGGTTAATAAACGAAAGAGTTATGCAGTTGGCAGGCGACGATGACGATGAGGAAGACGGAATCCTGGCGAAAACTCCTTGCACGACCCAACAATAAAATGAAATTTAGCAATTCAATTTAATGCGTTATTTGTCGTAAATTTATACCGTGCCGGGCATATTGATTTACTTTCACTTAAGTGAAAGAAACTGGAAAGCCGTGGCGGGGGCCAGATAATTGCCAGTTGAGTCAGCACACATGGGGCCGTCGGTTGGTCATATGAAGATTTATGACCGCACCGAAATCAAACACCAATTTCGCCATTCATTAAACTCAAGTTTTAAGTAGCAGCTTTAAGGTTGGCCCCGCCGACTAGGGCATTATCAGCGTTGGCCAGGAGCGGGAACACAACGGGGTCCTTGGCACTTTGTCGCATAAACATAAACACTTACAAATTCAGCGGCAAAAACCGGCGGAAAAACCAAGCCCCAGCAACCACACCAACAACAACTTGCGCAAAATGGTGCAGAATTATTTTTTGTGTTGTTTTCTTTTCACTCGCAGGCGGCATAATCCATTTTGAATAAAATTCCGAATGAACAGACACGGCAAAGGAGCCAGAAGCAGGCTTCGAGGATGAAGAACACACCGAGAAAAAAAGCACAGTTAATCAAAATGTACTTTTGCGTGACTGTTTTACTTTACAACATATTACAGAAAAAACAGTTTAATAGTTTTGAAAAATAGCTCTTCACATATCGTAAATTTATTTGGAAAGGCATATTAAATCGATAAGTATTTTAAAAATTTTATTTAGAAATGAACTAATTTAAAATCTAACTAATCAATGTGCTTTAAATATGTTGTTGATTTTTATTAAAAAAAATAGTATTGTCAATTAAGATTTTTAAGATTTTTTCTAAAAGCTCGATTTTTATTTATAGAGGATATTAAACGGAAATAACACAATCGTTATAAACTATTATAGTTTGAGTTGAATTGAGTTTTGTTTCTTTCCTTAAGTGTACCAAAAGCAGGAGGCTGTTGAAATCCGGCCGCATCCTTTGTTCTGACGGTCGGCGTTTGCCTTTTTTCGGCGTTTGTCGAAGACGATGCCAACACACTTAAAACATGAGCACGAAAAACATTTACATAAAATCGTCTTAAAGTATTTGCGCGCCTCATCGTCGGCGGCAAAAGGAAGAAGCGGGAAAAGCGAAAGGACTCGGATGCGCCCGTAGGCCAAATAAATTACACAAAATGTCGTCGGGCCCCATTTCTGTGGGCCATTTTGTGCTATTAAATACAGTAAAGTGGGGCGGACAAAAAAAGGCGGGCGGGCGGGCAGACGAATGTGACGAGGGCCCAAAAGAAATTATAGAAATTGCATTTATTTGGGAAAAGCATGAATAAGTTTTTAATTTGCATTGGGCTCTTAATTCAGTGTACCATAATCTGGCACTAAATGCGAACATAATTACCCCAAGCGGCGAGATAAACTTTCGTTTGTGCGAATTGAATTAAATTTGCCAGCTGAAATTGCATTGCGTAAATGAATTTGTAGTTTAATTTGCTGCCCTTGCGCCGGGGTAACTTTGAAAATCAACTTTTTCACTCGCCGCACATGTCGTTGGGGAGCCGTTTGGCCACCAGAGAAATCAAAAAGTTCAAAATTAAATGAGACAGAACAGTCATAGAAGAGGGGAGCACAAGGCCACAGGAGGTGGCAGGACCTTGTGCTACACAGAGTAACAGCCCCGCCCCCCGAGTTGCAACTTTGGCCCCGAGTATCATTGACTCAATGGGCCCAGATTCAATTTAGCATATATGAGTTTAATTTCGACATTCATAAATCCAAACCAAAGCCCCGGATGATTCATGTAGCCTCGGGCTCTCTAGTCCCCGCTCTGCCTAATTATGCAAAAGTTTGCCTGTTTCCATCTCGTACTTTTTATTGCCAGGGCTACTCCCTTGGGTCAATTTTAATTACACTCATTTGGAGCCTTTTAATGTAAATGAAAAACAAAATGGAAAAAGCGTAAGGAAAATACGGAACAAGGCAAAAGAAAGGGAAAATGGAATCGAGAAAATTTTAAATTAAAAACAACAAGCCGTAAAGCAGGGCGTGTAAAATTTGACAGCGGCAACGAAGTGAAAATTGGCGGACCATAATTGAGAGAAAACCCGCATCAAGCAGTCACACTTCTTTTTCGACTTCTGTGCATAATTAAAAATATGCACATTGACATTTGAGGACAGGCCATGTCATAAATATTAATTTCCTGCCTTTTTTCGGTTCTTTAAAATTCCGTTGGTTAGTTAAGCCTTTGAGTTGCTTACCTCATCCGGTTATACCGGCTGCCTTGCATATTTTCTGTTGCCTCGAAAGGCCACGAGCGGTGCGCTTTCAGAAATCCATCTAATTTTGCATGCCAAAAGGGAAAAATTCCCTTAGTCTCAAACTCACATACACTTCGGATTCCGATCCTGTTTTTGCTCCAGCTCCTGCTCCGAGTGTAAGTATAATCGTCAATCATCATAATTCCGGGCACTTTGCCGCCTACGTTGCGCATACGCCCCCATGTCGATGGCTCATTTTTACAAATGAAGCGCATTTTACAGTTCACTTTAATGTTGCCCATAAAAGGAAGAGCCATTGCCATTCCTTTGTCTTTCATTAACACGACGGCACGATGAAGACGAATGGCAGTGCGAAGAGGGATATTCATCTGGTGGATGAGGGGAAGGTAAGGCAGTCAGACATGAAAAGAAGATGCTCTAGTCAACCCCACCGCCTTGCATTCATTTGCGCTTTGTCTGCGGCGCCAAGGTTTTATTGAGTTATTGTTGCCATTGCTGGCACTAAGCCCGGCCTCAGTTTTCTCGCCATCATTCCCAGCCGGAAATGGGGTACTCATTGCGGGGCTTTGATCATTTCCCCTTTGCCCAGTGAAGCTTAAAACTGCATTTGGAAAGTGCCTGATTTTCGGGGCAAAAGTTCCCAAACAGCATAAGAACCTCTTCTTTTTGGCCACATGTTGTGACCGCGATAAATTTCACTCCCACATACACATCCTTTCTCGACTGTCACATCCCCTTTTCTGTTCTGCTGGGTTATATTCTATTCCTTTCCACTCTGCTGGCATTTTTATTTCATTTGGCTTTATGAAATTAGTAAATGCCAGGCCGTTGTTGCTGCTCCAAGGAATTTCATGCCATCAAGGATGCGCAAAAAGTAGAATGGGAGGGCGAAGGATGGAGAAGACAAAGCTGCTGTAGCTCTCCTTGTTGTGGGAATAAACGTTAAAATATGATTTGATATTATGGCCAGGACAGCAGCCATGTAGCTTTGCCATTTGTTATCCTTGTTATGAATTCGAGAGTGCCATGATACCACAAAGCACGCTCCGGAGATGGAGTGCTTCACATCAATGGCATTTTGATTGCAAATATTAAGTCATTCGACAGGCCATGTTGAGTAAATGCCTGCCCCGAGGCAACAAGTTTTTGGTTCTTTGGTTAACAGGGTTGGTTTAATATTAAAATGAAGATAATAAATGAAACACCTTAAAATGTAAATGTCTTAAATAAGAGAGTAGATACTACTACTGTTTTAAAATCAATTCTTAAGTTGTATAAATACGATTCATTACAAAGGACATCCCTCCTCTATTGCATACATTCAGTGATTATAGTACCACATTAACAGAAGGTACTTGAAAAGTTTTCAGAAGTTACATTGTCATAGTTAATAAATAACAAAGCATTAAACTTCGAATCTATTATATAGATCTTAGAAACCAGTTTTCCACAGTAAAGCAAATTATCTTTAATTTCATAAATGGTATCGCTAATTTTATTAAAACTATTGCGAGAACATTAAACTAATGAGAAAAGTAATGAAAATCAAATATCGAAGACAGCCAGTGACAGTGTTTATATTTAAGGCATCTCTTTAAGATAAAATTTAAGAAAATAGTTTTCACTTGGAAATAAAAGCATGAGAAATCCCCCAGACTTACTCCTCCTCCGCGGAGCTGCTGCTGTGATTCTGACCGCATTGCCGACTTATGTTCTGCGTCAGTCGCAGTTGCCGATCATAAACTTGCCACACACTCGCACACCGAACGAATAGGCAAATAAATAAGAAGGAGCACGGAGGAAGAGCCAAGTCAACCCTTGGCGGACCCAACCCAATCCCATTTGCAGCACCTTCAACCTATGCTTCGCACTTGTCTTCCGAGGCACAAGGAACAGCGCACGGCACACATATCATTTGTCTGTCTGACTGCCTCCGCCCGTGTGTGTCCTTGTGTTTTTTTCCCTCATTGTATTTGTAGTTGTATTTGTTGATTGTAGTTTGTTGCCGCCTTCATTGTCGTGTTTGTGGTTACACTTTGCGTGCTGTGTGTGTGCACTTTGCCTCCGTTAACCCGCTTTTCTCCCCAGTAACCAGAAACCCACCCGGCGTATACGTTCTTTTTTTCCAGCCTTTTGCATGCGGTCGACCCCTACCGTGTATGTGTGTCTTTGTAATAGTGTGGGTGTAAGAGTGCGGATAACAGCGCATATATGTGCGTTGGCCTATTGTGCTAATAGGCAACACTATCGTATTTTAACAGATTTTATTTACATGTACGCGCACTCGCTAGTCAGAAAGAAAAATAACTTTTACTTGTTTCTGCGGCGCGGCTGTCCTTAAATAAAATCCTTAAGATTTTATTCTTGAAATGAGTATCTCTGTAGGAAAATACAAAGTTAGAATTAGTATTTGAATAAATTACAAAGCAAACAAACATGTCTTAATTATTTAGAACCTTTTACGAATCAATAATTTTAATATATACTCGGTATCAACAGCTGAGTCGATAACAACATGTTTGTTTTTTCTTTGATTGACTTTGAAACTTTGAAATATTGAGCCCTCATAATTTCTCCACAAAGGTGTAACCATTAATAAGTGTTAATACTAACACTCTCAACTTAAAACATAAACTAAACCTGTGCAAATAGTCCAAGTAATTTAACCCAAAGTGAAATCGGCTTCACCAGTGCGAATGTTAGTTACAATTAAATTAATGGAAATCAATAATTTTGCTGGGCACCTGCACTACCATGTAGTGTTAAATGTTACAAAAATAAAATTTATTAAAGCGATTAAAGTATATTTATTTGTCCGGTTTTTGTACATAGTACGGTAATCTTTAATTTCATCCAGCAGGTGGAAACGACTTTAAACGCTCGCAGTTCACTTTATGAATTAAAAGGGACCCGTCTCTCAGTCAGTCATTCACCCAGTGAGTCAGTCAGTCATTCAGCCATTCAGTCGCCCACTTATCCACATGTCATCCATGAAGAGGCGGGACTTCCACTTGGTGCTCCGTCCGCCGGTCTTCCGTCCTCCGTCCGCGTCTGTGACCCGTTCCCTACATGATTGGCATTTTCAAGCGTCAGCTCATACCGTCGGACTGCCGCCGACTTTCCCTCAATCCCGAACCTGATGTATATGTATGGTCCTTTGTTAACACATTTCCCTCATTCTTCGATACTCGTGTTTTTTCTTTTTTTGCACACTGATAAAAATGGTGAAATGACAGGTTTTATAATTGGCGATAAAATGCCATTAACAAGGGACATTGTAGGTCCTGTCCAGCCTGTCCGGAATGCCAAGCCCACTGGTCACGTGTTGGCCAGCCACCTGCTCAGCCAGTTTTGAGTGGCATGCCACTCACACATCGTAGTCTGAAAGGATATTATAGCATCCTCATCAGCTGCAGCTGATGCCACAATTCCTTAAAGCCTTTCTTTAAACTTTCGCCTCAGAGGATTGGCCGCCAAATAAAGTGATGAGTAATAAATGGCCTTTTTGGGCTGTTAAGCATGTGAAGTCAATAAAATTTTTAATGGCTCCATAGCACTCGGTTTGCCTTTAATAACTGCCAAAAGTGGCAGGAGTGAGATGGCAGCCGAAATGGAAGTTATGCTCACAGTTGAGCGGGTAATTCAACTAGGAGACAGCGCCCCGGTTTCCGGTTGATACTTTCACATCTATCGGACGGGGAGCACGGCGGAAGTAGCGAGTAACAGAACTTCCTGCCTCGGGCGCCAGTAAACTGTAATAAACACTAAAACGTAAAATGCTGTTGCACAGACCAAACTGGCCCCCCTGCCAGTGCCATTTTGACTGACAAATGTGGCCAAGGAAATGGCAAGGAAATTAAAACAAATATAAAATGCTGGCAACTAGGCAGGCGCAGCAACACGCACACTTGACGAAAAAAGCACTTACAGGTGACCCCTATAAATACTTGAGAATATCCTAGTTTAATAGCTGGAATTACAATTAAATTTCTACCTATTATATAGTCTGAAAAGGATTATTAGAATAGAATAACAAGTCGCTTATGTCAACGTATTTAAGATTTAATATATTATACTTAGACATCATGTTGCATATTATCAAAATTCATTATTTTAACAAAGACAATAATAATAAAAGAAGATCCATCCAGAAGTCTGCTAATTTTTATAGGAGCCTTTTGCGTACTAGCCTTCACATTCAAATATTTTGAAATTAAACTTGTAGTGTATTTAATTATGGATGGATTTATTTTCAGTGCTCTTAGGACTGTGGACAAACTTGCCAGGCGAAATGAAAATAAATATGGGACTAACTTTTCTGCCGGTCTTGAATGCGGAGCAGGCGGGTGTTTTCTCTGTTGCGCTAGTCATTTGCCATAAAAGTCAACAACTTTCCCTGGCGCAACGCTGATAAAGGCCAGCCCATGACAGCCGGCTTCCCTTCGGCCCCGCCCATTCATTTCGATTGAATTACGCGTAATCGTTGCGAGTGCTTAAAAATTAAATTAAAATTTTATTTACTCCAGTGCCGCGCTGGCGGGAATTCGTGGGGAAATGGGATTGGGCAGGGGAATGGGCTGTCCCACCTTAACCTTATCGCAGGAACACGCATACGATGCCATTGAGGGACCATAATGTAACGCTGGGGTGATGGGAAATCGATTTGTCACCGGGACGTGAGACTCAATTGGCGCTTAAACAGAAGCCAAAGCCGCGAGGGCATAAATCAGCCGTTCGCACACATGCACACGAGGTGAATGTCTCATCGCATTGGTGCGTCTGTCTAAGTTTATTACAGTTATTCCTGCGAGTTGTTTTGAATCAAATCCCCAACAAAATACTCACAGCTTTTGTGGCAAATGTGCGCAGCTCAGATTTGCCCCGAAAGACAGCTGGAAATGCAGGAAATAGGGCTATAGAGTCATGGAAAACAAGAAAGGAAAGCTAACTTCGGGCGGAGCCGAAGTTGATATACCCTTGCAGAATATTCTGTAAATAATATTCTCCAAAATTATTCATATGATGCATTCTTAACACTCATAAAAAATCCCAACTTTCTAACTTTAAAAACACCAAAGTTATGGCATTTTCAATCGTTCAGTTATATGGCAGCTATAGGATATAGTCGGCCGATCCCTATAAAATTTGGTAGGTCGGATTGATTGGCCAAATATAAAACCCATAGAAAATCCCAACTTCCTAACTCTAAAAACACCAAAGTTATGCTATTTCCTATCGTTATATGGGAGCTATAGGATATAGTCGGCCGATCCTTATGAAATTTGGTAGGTCGAATTGATTGGCCAAATAAAGAAGCCATAGAAAATCCCAACTTCCTAACTTTACAAACAGCAGAGTTATGGCATTTCCTATCGTTCAGTTATATGGCAGCTATAGGATATAGTCGGCCGATCCCGGCCGTTCCGACTTATATACTGCGTGCAAAGGAAAGAAGGGTGTGTGCAAAGTTTCAATTCGATAGCTTTAAAACTGAGAGACTAGTTCGCGTAGAAACAGACAGACGGACAGACGGACAGACAGACGGACAGACAGACGGACAGACGGACAGACGGACAGACGGACATGCTTATATCAACTCAGGAGGTGATCCTGATCAAGAATATATATACTTTATAGGGTCGGAGATGTCTCCTTCACTGCGTTGCACACTTTTGACCAAAATTATAATACCCTCTGCAAGGGTATAAAAATAGTTCTTGAGATTTAAACTTTATATGGTTAAGGCACACAATGGGATAGATCAAATCCCTTCTCGTCGATATAGAGTATTAAAACGTATCCATGTTACTTCCAATTTCGAGAAAACAATATACCCTTAAGCCGTTTATGGGTACCACAAAAATTGAAACAAATTTCAGAGCGAAAGCATTGTCAAGCCTAACTATGAGCCCCCTGGCTCTAATGATTATTAAGTTGCAGGTGTGCGCGTCTGTGTTCAGCATTGAGTTATCCCCGATTTACAAGTAAATCCTCGAGTGAAATATAATTTCCATGTGTTTGTTTTCGTAAAAATTCAACTGAATCGATTGAGCGATGACAACGGGAGCTGAGAGATGTGGTCGGAGGGAAAACAAATGCCAGTCCGCTTTGCTTGATATTCCCGGTTTACATATTTCGCGAGTAAATCCCCTTTGCCAGACAGCCAAAGCAAAGAAAAGCGCCAGGATGAATGCGCTGCGTAGTCGTTTCTGGATTTCCTCTAGCTTTCTCTGCCCGTCTTTCTTTTATGGCACAGTGCTTTCGCTTATTTCCCTTGCCTCGGTCTCTCCGGTAATGTTTTCGCCTGGGTTGCACGTCGAATATTTTCAGCGATTGCCTCAGAAGCCGCAGAGTAAACAAGCGCGCTCACATTAACTTTCACTTACTTTGGCTGCGGGTGTGTGTGTGTGTGTTTATGTGTACGTGTGCTTTCTCTTGGCTCCTTTCACACACACACACACAGTTGCTCACAATTTAAACGCTTCATTTCACTTTATTTCGACTGCGATTTCAATTTAAATTCCATGGTTTTTCATTTTCCTTTTGACTGCTGCTGTTGCTGATGCTTAAACATCTTTTACTTTGGCTTTTACTCCGCTGTGGCTTTCCAGATTTCCATCCCACTCCAATTGCACGCAAACGCTCATGAAAATGAGTGGGTTTTAGTGATTTTACATTTTAATTTGGCATTTACCAGAAATCTATTGATTAGCACAAGTTTCGTCTGAGTGCTTTTCTCCTTAATCAAAAATGCAGCGGAAAACGGCCAATTAAGCGTCTTACAAGTTGGCTTTAAAATGAATGGAGGCTATGCAGGATGCGATTTCCATTTCGACGAGTGTACTCGTGGTTGCCGGAATGTTTTAATTAACTTTTGTTTGCCTAAAAGTTTCCTACGAAATATTTCCGGATTTCACTCCGCCGTCCTTAGCTTTGAACAAACCCCCCGAAAAACCGTTTCGCATGCAGGGTAAGATTGCCGCTGAAATCTGTGAACCCAAGGAGATGCAGGCTGCGGTTGACAAGGGAAGGCCGCGATTGCATCGCTTGCCAAGCTGCACGCATTAAAATAGATTGCTGTTTACTTTCAATTTAGTTGTCCGCCATCTCAATCTCAATCCTTTGCGTTGTGCCACGTCCCTCGGCAAATATTTGCCTTTTATTAAAATTTTCCATGGCACTTCGCGGGTGGTTCACTTTGGACCGCAGATTCGATTGCATATACCTGTCACCCCCCACGGCGGCCAGTCGACAATATTAACTGACATATTTCACGAGCATGCCCGTCAAATAACTAAAGCTGTCACTGGCGCCCTGGGCTATATGAATTTCCAGAATTCCCCGAACTGATGCGCAGAAAATGCATAAAAAACTAACCCGAGCAAAACGCATTGTTTCGGGCCGGGATAGCTTGCAAATGTCAGGCGGCGACAATGACTCCACTTTATACTCTACTGCCAACTATGCAACGAAAACTTTGACATTTTTTTGCGTCCCATTGGAATTTTTTATTTGGAATTTATTTCATTAGCTTAATGCCCAAAGTGGAATTTGGGAGCTTTGGCAAAGTTCAGTTCTGCCATAGTTAATGAGCAGAATGGTGAGCCCATGGTGGCCCATTCCAGTCTTCTTATCATCCTATCCTCCCCATCACGGCCTTCTGGCATCTTTGCTGAAGCGGATGAATGTCAAGCTTTTGGGGTTTGACCAGGTGAAAAGTTTACCCCGGTGGCCTTGTCCAACGCACTAACATTTCAGTTTAGTCCTGGGCCGGCATGTCCCCTTAACATAGTCGAGCAATCAAATTCATTACAATGCGGAAATACGCAAAGTTGGCAGAGTGTCAGCGAGGAGCAGGAGGATAAAGTGAAAGCCACTGAGCTGGGCTCTTACACTGCTAACATAATTCTAATATATTTATCTATTAAAACTAAATCTATGAAAACGAATCTTTCTATTTAAGGAATATGAAAAGGGTCAAGTTATTTATTTAAGATATTTAAGAAAAAATTAGGGAAAAAAAACGTAATAACCAAAAGATTTTTAGATAGTGACTCAATATTAGAAATACATATAATCAGTTAATGGAATGAATAAAATAATACAAATATACTTAAAGGTATGCCAAATTTCGTTTCTGCAAGACTTATTTTTAATATTACGAATTGACGAAAGCATTGTTTTTTATCTTGTAATATTTTCTATAGTGTAGTGGTGGCTGTTGGCTTTGAGAGGCCATTATCACAGCGAGGCGACAGGACGACAGCGCCGTAAAGAGATGCGGCCAGCATGCGACCATAAATGGCTTTTGGTCTGGTCGGAGGCTGGGGTTTCGCTCGCAAACAAACTGACAGGGACAAGCTGCTAAGGCTCCTGTTCCTGTTCGTGCTCCACTCCTGCTCCTGGTCCTGCTCCTGAGTTTGCTCCTGTGCAAGGGAGTAGTGGCGACAGCCGCCACAACATAGATAAACAAGCTTCAGTTGCTGTTGCCGCTGTCATAACCGCATATATCGCTCATAAACGCCGTCATAAAAGTGACACAGACAAACACCCAAAACAAATATGTGATAAAGGCGGCCGAAACGATACAAAATAAACAACTATAACATTGGTTGTTCCTTGTTTTGTGGCTAAGTAAAAACTTTGGTTACTTGCTGAGGATAAAAGCCAGCAACATTCCCCTAATTTAGTGACTGCCAAGTTGTTTTATTGGTTTGCTCAGGATAGGCACATTTCAAAATTCCATTTCTCCATTTTTTTTAGCACATACACATACACGCTTAACTTTCTCGTTGCACGGGTCGTATGCGTAATCTGAGTGCCAGGGACTGGCCTAATTCTCAACGCTTCCGCTAATTAAACGCTGCAGTAGGAAAGCAGAAAGCAAGGGAAACTGAGGAGATTATTGCATTTGTCCTTCCCTCTGTTTTTGTGCCTGTTTGTGTGTGTGTGTGTGTGTGTGTGTGTGTTGATAAACGTTTAGCGTCATTAAAAAGGCAACAACAAGGACAACTGCACAACAGCATCCAAACAGGATTCGCATCAATGTTAGCCAACTGCCTGGGCCAAATGGAGAGAGCTGCGACAGGGAAGAGCCGAGATGGATGCAGAAAGAGACGCCAGCAGCAGTTCTCGGTCCTTTTTACTTGGCCACCGCCATCACATCACCCTGCGACGGATGAAAAGAGTCCAGCTTAGCCGGGAGCAACTTTAGCAGCTGCAAGTTGCCATTTGTTAGTTGCTAGCGCCAGTGCCAGTGCCAGTGCCAGTGCCATTCTCTCGGCTCACACAGATACGCAGGATGCACGCTTTTTGTTCTTGTTGCCATTGCCGGCCATTGTTATCGCTGCCTCGTTGAAGAGCCAACAACAGAAAAAGAAACTAGGCTACGTCGTCGTCAGGTCCTGTTCAAATTAAACTGAAAATCTTGTCCGCCCCGCAGACAACGCCGCCTTGTCTGGATGGCCCTGCCGCCACGCCCACTCCCATATTCACTCCCACAATCAGCAAACGCCCACCCACTCGGCTTGCCATTCCCTCACTTGTCAAACATTGTTATGAGCCAAAGTGGCAGCACTTTTTCTAGCACAATTCCCCGACCAGCAAAAACCGTTTTACTCCCTTCACTCAAAATAACAATTGTCGCCGAGATTTGTAAAGATACCCGTCTTTAAATTTAAAGAAAGTTGTTTTTGGATGGGAACTACATTAGGATTATAATTCAAATAGGAAGTTACTTATAATCTCCATAAAAGTTGAGTTGTTTATTGCGCGACAAGGGTCTCAATATAAGAAAATATAAAAATGCTTTTATTTCAGAAAACAAACAAGAGATGCCTTATCTTGAAGAGAATTTAAGAAATAAAACGACTAATTAAGTCTTTGGTTTTAGATAACAAACGTTTTCGATAAGTCCTTTTTCTGTGAAAAGAGCGTAAGAAACAAAATGTTAAGTAAATTCTAAAGCAACCAATATTTTCCTAGAAAACAAGATCTCGAATTTCCTGGAAATCATTACACAATTTTCCTAAGTGCTTGACACCAACTCAACCTTGCGATTTCCCCACTGAGTCTGCGAATGTTGTAATTAAACTTAAAGAATTGAGCCATGGCCCAAGTTTGAGTGTTGTTTCCCAAGCGAAGGGAGATAGACGGAAAAGAAAGCCCGAAACCAAAAAGACCAAAATAAGGGGGAGATAGGCGAGTCTCCAGGGCCAATCGATAGCTCTTTAACTTTTACCCACGACTTTGGCACTGATGGGTTAAGCTTGCGCCTAATGGCCGCCTAAGTTGACACAGCCAGCTCTGAATAATGGAATCAGGAAAAAATCAACAACAGCAGTAACAACCCATCAGAGGCAAAAGGCAGCGCAACTTCTGTGTTGATTTATTAAATTAATTGCTACCTCGTGGCTCAGCGATGGAAAAGCTGCACGAGTGGGAGCATGTGAGTTAACTTTTATTTGTCTTTAATTTAATTTATACGAAATACGGGGAAACTTTTTTCCTGACAGACTTTTCTCATGCATGGGGGCTGGGTAAAATCTGGCCGAGTCGTAGTAATGCTAGAGAAAAAGAGAACTATAAAAAAGTTGTTCTGCTTTTCTCCATAAACGATTTTTGGTGTATTTCGTGTGATATACGGGGAAATGAAGATTGCGGAGATGATTTATTCACAGAATGCACGCCATGCCAAAAGGTGGAAGGGCAAGGGGATGGAAACCGAAATGAATTGGGGGCCTACGTGTTGCTGTTCCACGCAATTTCCGGACAAATATCCCAACACCCCCAACCCCCTTCTTCTTATTTGCCGCTTTCCCTGACAGCTCACACTTTATCACTCAGCCGAGCTGAGAACATCGGTTCGCATCGCATCACATTTCGCAGACATTTTGCACTTGATTTAATGTCACTCCCAGGCAAAGGCCTAACAAAAGTAGGAGAACTTCACTTTGCCCCATCGCCAGCTTCCTTTGCACGCTCTTCGATTTGTTGCGTTTGCCAATTTTCCAGCAGCTAATGGCGTTACAATTTTCCATTGTTATTCTAGGTGTTTCTGATGGCCTACACTGAAAATCAGATTTGTTTTCTTACTTCAGTAATATAATTCTATATTATTCACAGTGACAAAATCCCTTTCAGCTAAATTCGGTTATCATGCTAACATGGCATAGTTTATTTTTTTAGGGTTATAAAACAAACAAATTAAAGTCGCTGATTCACATCTAATTTAAATGGTAAATTCCTTTCAAAAAGAGCATAGTTTAGATTTATAAGTTATTAGCTCAAACCGGCATATAAACATCAGCTCTATCAATTATTTGAACTGATATTTGGCTTTTAATTTTTTAAAATCTGGACAACAACTCATGTAACTTGAATTACATGGACAAGCCATTGATTTTAACCATTTTATTGCTGTGTATTTTCCGGCTCCCCTCCAGGAAGGGGCCGAGAAAAATGACGCCGCAAAACCCCAGGGTGCGAAATGCTCATTTATTTCGAAAAGGGGGAAGCCCGGCTGAACCTCTTAAGGGGAAGTTAACTGCTGCTGCTGCTGCCCCTGTTGTTGCTTCTGGTATTGCTGCTGCCGCTGCCGTTGGAATATGTTGCACGTTAAGCGTTCGCTTCAGAATTTATTGCTGGGCGTCTGCGTGGTTGACTGTCAACCCATAAAAACTTCGACTCTCAACCTGGCTGGGGGAAGGGGGCGGTGCCTTTTGGTCTTGTCGAGCGGTTGGAAGCCGAGGTCTGTGGGGTCTGTTGCTGGGCGTGGTCGTTTATTGCATTTACAGTTACTTAATTCTTTTGCATGAACTTGCCACACAAACAACAATTATTGCTCACCTCTGAAAACCCCCCTTGCTCTTCCTTTATTGTGGCTGGCGTGACACTCGGCTAAAGAGGCTGGCTGGCAGGTGGTAAAAACATTTTGATCGTTCAAAACTTTTGCAACGACTTTAAATGGCGCTCGCAAATTACAGCTCAGCATTTTTTTGGGGGAAAGGGGCGGTGAGTTGTTGCTTTTATTGCTGCTGTTACGCGCATTGATTGTATTTTGAGTGACGGGTACCGCAAAAAAGCTTTTAAGTCATTAATTTCATTTTGAGAGCCAGCCAGCCATCCTCAAAGGATTTTGAAGTGAACATTTTCGCTGATGATGCCTGCAGCAATGCCTGTATGTGCTGATGTGGGGATGTTGGGACTTTTCGCCCAACAGCTAGAACCGAATATTCCCATATAAAATGCCCGCCATTACAGCAGCGGAATGAAGTTGCCCTGGGTGCGTCGGGCGAATATAAATTTACTAATAACAGAGATTTATGCACAACATCCCGGCAGACAAAATAGGCGAACTTCAAAATGGAAAGCAAACAAACTCAAAACAAAAACATTTAAAACTGGCAAATGTTTT
This sequence comes from Drosophila fuyamai, assembly GCA_018153365.1. Lineage (NCBI taxonomy): Eukaryota > Metazoa > Arthropoda > Insecta > Diptera > Drosophilidae > Drosophila > Drosophila fuyamai. The sequence continues at coordinate 2,666,717 of JAECXW010000116.1, read as the reverse complement.
TGGTCCAGAGATAAGCCCGGTTATAAATATGTGAGTGCGTGCGTTGGGATGTATGTAATCGGGAAACACAATCTGCATCCAAATGAATCAAATAAATTAGTTTGGCCATTTTTGAGGCCGAAACCAAATGTCGGCAACGGAGCGTATGAGCAATTTTTCTAGCCAATTGGGGAAACTGTTGCTTTCGGGGATTTCGGCAGGGGAATGGGCTAAGCCTACCTAAAACTTTTTCGCCTGCCGTTATTTGATTAAAATAATTTCCACTTAACCTCTTACTTCACCCATCACCGGCTCGGAATCTCCTTCGCCTTTATCAGTGAGCATCAGAGCCTAAGGACACAAAAAGGCAATGTAATTAAGAGAGCCAAAGGAGCACGCACACACGCAAAACTATCCGACAAATTAGTATGGTAGAGAACTTAATACATACGCCACAAGCCAAAGTGGAAGTCGGAGTCAAAGCCAAGGAAATAAAAGGTATCTAAGCACACAAAACGCCCAACATCACTGACTTTTGGCATAAACTGCTGGCATTGATTGTCTTTGTGTGTGTTCGTTGCGATTGCTAAGTGTGCGCGTGAAAAATATGCCAATGAGCTCCTTTTCGCCACTGCTGCGAGTGTGTAAGTGTGCAGTGCTCATCCTTTCTATGCCTTGCACTACAAAGAATACATATTGTAAATGAAAAGTATTTTAAGCATGGATTTTCTTAAGAATTATTCTTTCTCTCTGAAAACGATTTTTATATAGTAGATATTTAAAAATGAACATTTATTTATTCGTAGTAGAAGTAAAAAAATATTATTTTTGTTATTAAATAAATAAAAGATAACACTTATTTAAAAAGAAATTAAATAACTAATTTGATTGTTGATTAGCATGTTTAAGTTGCCTTTTGTTGAAACACAATTTTGAGGAACATGTGTTTACATAGTTATGCTAAAGCAATTGTATTAAGGCGTTGATAAAGGTTAAAGTACAATGAATTTACATTACATTACCAAGAAAACAACCTAATGTGATTAAATTGTTTATTGTTAAAATATACTAGTTTATTGACCAGTTTATGTATATTTTTTTCGAGTGCATGGATACACTTCAAATGAAGTGGCCCAGTGTCTGTATGTTCTGACAGTAAGATTTACAATGTGGCCACCCAGGCACGCATGTGTGTGACAGGGAGAATTGGGGGCAGGACGAAAGAGATCGCTGGGAAAAAGCTATGGGAGAAAGTCGGGTTATAAATGTCTAGGTGGCGCCATTTGGCTGTGGGCTAAGCAAACTCGGAATGGGTTTGGGACTGCCAAATGGAATCACTGGAATGAAATGGAGGATTCCTGGGAGTGGGGGAAAAGGGATACGGAACAAGGGTTCGCAAATTGTATTGTTTTTGTGTAAATTAGTTCACTTTGTGCGTGTCTGTGTGCTTCAGCTGCAACTAGAACAAACAGCTCGCAGGACGACGACGTGTTTGGACCTTTTAATTTGCATGTTTTATGTTCACTTCATGAGATTTGAGTTGGGGTTGAGTCGGTCTTGTGGTTTGGGTGTTAGCATAAAATATTCAGCCGGCCACGGCCACATGTGTGTTAGCTCATGTGTGTGTGTGGGCCATGGCATAAAGTTTAGCTGTGATCATAATTTATAGCTGGCCCATGTTTGTGCCAGCCACACCAGACCAGACCAAACCAAACCGAACCGAACCGAACCGAGTTTCGATTTGACTTTCGTCTAAGCAAAATCCCAACCACAACCTTAGTTCTCTTAATATTTTTCCTCCCTCTGTTATTTATTTACGTGGCTCGCTGAAACCACTTTAATCAGACCAGGCCGCTCATCTGGCCTGGAAATTAAGTTCTCTGCACCTTAGCGCCTAATCCAGGGCCCAGAACCGGGTCGTTTCCATGTAAGCCGTTTAGTTATAAGCCGGCAACACGCACGAGCCTAATGACGAGCTCCAGTCAGTTGGCCAGCCAGTCGATTTTATTTATGGACACATTTTATGACACTTTTAGCGGAGCCAACTGCGTTTAACGGTGCAGAAACATGCAAAGGATTTAAACAAAGCTTCTATGTGTTCAGTTACATGGTGGTAGCGTTTACCTACTAAATCATGACTAGTTTTGCTTTCATTTTAGCAAACACATTACTAATAAAAAAAGAGAGCAAATTCTTTGATCAAAATTTCAGCATTTATTTATGACACTTGCTAAATGCATAAAATGTATTCTTTGGTAAAATCGATTTAATAAATATAACAGTGCAGAAAGGAGGATCCTTTAAATCCATTTTATTAAAAATACATAAATTAAACAGCTATGTAAAAATTGTTTTGGAAAACGAAATAGAGTAAAATGTATGTGCTTACGTAGGCTGTTTTTAATTTGGAATTAAGCAATTTAAAGCTTATTAAACTAAAGTTCTAGCTATCTCACATATTCACATTCCAAATTTTATTAGACCAACTGGGATTTTCCCAATCACCATACCCCACATTAACAAAAACAGATTACCAAAACTTCGTGACTGGATCAAAACCCAGTCCCAAATAACTACGAAAAGGCAATTACAAAATCGCCCACGGAAATTTGACTTTGCAGCAGCCGAACATGTCAATAATTTGGGCCCCAGCACACAAAAACGGAGACCAGGGAGCAGGGAGGCAGGATGGAGAGATAAATTCCATTTGTAGTTATATATTATAACTGGATTGTGTACGTGCTGCCGCAAAGGAAGAAATATGCGTTTGGATTGTGGCAGGACACGAGCAGCGAAGCACATGTTAAACTCTTTACACGGACATAAACAGCGAGCGGGAATACGTGCGTAGAATCCAAGCTCGCTACGAGTAATTGAAGCCACAAATGCGGACAAAGACTGTGACTCGAAATTGATGAAAGCACAAAGAAGGATATGTCGATGGGGCATTGCATCATCTCGCGGCACAACATAGGCGGATGGTGAACATTTTTTTGGAGGGATCAACATTTTTTGCAATGGTAGCTTCTGTAAAACTATGAATTGGAAGCCAGCCAAAAAGTTGGGTTGGGGCAAAGAAAATCGTTAAATTCATTCTCAATTAATTTAGGTTAGTTTATTTTTATTTATTAATTAGAAATTGTTCCAACTTTATTCTTTTCTTTTTTATGTCTTTGTTCCCATATTATTTATGCGTGTTCCATAAAAATTTAGACATAAAATATAATACTCTTTTTATATTCTATCATTTGATGAATATTAGTATTGAAGTTTTTTTGAATATAATAATACGTTTGGACTAAATATAATTTTAGGCGCGACCGAATATCTTTCGATCGTTATAAATACCAACCTAAAGGTTAGTGTGTATTTCAAACTACAAGAACCCCTTCTTGAATCCGGCACTGTGTCACACACTGCAGACGAGCATATTACATTGTTTGTGGTTTTTGCTTTTGTCCGTGTTTGTCATTTGTTCGTCGTGAAAAACTCCGAGCAAGAAAAGAGGGATTGCGTCGAGCAATCAAATTGAAAATGCAGCAGCAATCCGCAATCTGTTGACATATAGCGCGAGTGCAGCTGAAGTGTTGTCAAGCTGAAGCTCGAGTCTCGAATCTGAAACTGAATCTGAGTCCCAAGAAGGAGATATAGCGCATTTGTGCTCAGTACAAGTATGCTAAAAAAAATAAAAATGCAAGGGAATGGAGCCTGAAGAGTAGAAAAAATGACACCAACATTCAGCGTCAACGGAAATTGGTGTTACTGTGCATTGGGCAGTCAAGGAGTCAACGAGCAGTACACTCAATTCTACACTTAACCAAAAATATTCCCTTAATTTCGATTTGGGAAAACGGTTAGCTGCAGATGAAAAATTATTTACTGCAAAACAAATAAAAAGTCAAAGTCTCAATGCAAGAGTATACAAAGTTGGCATTATAAAACAGTTTAGTTTTAAAATTGTATTTAACTGCAAGATAAATATGTGCGTTAATCCGTTTAAATGAATGCTTATTACTTTTGAATATGTGGATTTTTGGTGTATTAAGAATAAGAAGTATATGCGATGTGCATAAACCAAAAGCACACTCAATCATTTTTCTCAGTGCCCAGTTTGAGGTCGAATGGGATAGCTGGATGGACACTTGCGATTCAGACCATAAATCTGGAAATGAAATAAGTGTGTGCCGTTGTATATTTGACATTTGGTCACTCACCAGCGCAATGACAGTGAACGAATGTCTGTCTCTGCTTTTTCGTTGCCAGTTTGTTTTTGTTTGTTTTGCTTGTTTGCCTGCGTGGTCAGCAGAAGCACCCACGTACGCACTTGTGTGCAGAAGGATATATATCCCAACCACCTTGCCAGCCAGCACACCACCCATCTATCTTGATTCGTGTGCGAGCAGACGAATGTGTAAGAAGACAAGACCAAAATGGGAATAAATGAGATATTACCAATTTGTATTGAATGCCTCAAATGACATAATGGAGTGGCTTACATGGAACCTTCGCCTTATCCCTCGCCATCTCCTGCTCGTTTGTGGAGCGTTAGGCAAACACAATTAGGAAGCCAGCCAAGCAAATACTCACCAGTCATTTACCGTGGCGAAGGCGTTGCCAAATGCCAAAGCAATTATCAAGCATACGCCGTGTGGGAATGCCAGCAGGGGCAGCAGGGCAAAGCGAAATAATAAAAAAAAAAATATAGCAGAACACAAATAAAAACAAGAGAAGCAACACCCAGCACATCAAGGGACACATAAATGAGAAAAATATGTCAAAACAACGTTTCCCATTTCCACCGGAATGGACAAAGCATGTGCACCCTGCCAGCCAGCGAGGTCCTTGATGGCATGAATTAAATGGACTACAAAACAACAAAAGCAAAAAACAAAAAGATCTGGCGGCAAAAAACAAAAAAAATAAAACAACAGAAGGCATTGCGGAAAATCGTAAAACAACGGGCGGCAGAGAGGCAGGGATGTGGCGCACAAATTCGTACACAAATTGTAAAGAAATAAAATTTTAGTATGCGCATATTGATTTTATGATCAGACATAACTATGCATAGGACTAGGACACATGGCATTTCTGAAAACTGCAAAGCAATCACGAACGTAGACCAACAAAATAAAAGCGAGCAATCGCCGCCTGTCGATGGCCAAATACACCTCCCACGCCACCAGAAAAGTGTCTGCTGGTTTGACAGTTGTAATAAATTTCTGTGTTAGCAACGCATTTCTGTCTCATATTTTTTTTTGGCGGCCTTTGTATTTGTGAAATTATGCCGAAACATTTGCCATGATTTTCATCTGTAGTGTGTCTGTAAATATGGTTTTTTGCTTTTATATTTTTCTGCCTAATGCAAAATTGATTGGACCCGAAGAAATGTGTATCATAAATATTTATACTCACGCTTGATTGCATCGCTGAAGTGGCAAGTCCAAGTCCTTGGACTTCCTCAGATCAAAAAAACTGGCAGTTAATAAAGGGGCGAGCTGCAAGACGGAACTTTTAATCTCGTTTGCTCATCTCTCGCATTATACGCTTCATGAAAAATTCTTAAATCCGCTAAACCTTATTCCCATTCTGCCGGCAAAGTTCGTGGATAAAGCCAGATAAACGAGCAACAATGTAAAGAATACTTCAGCCCAGACAGACAGAGCACAGAGCCCAATAAAAAGAACAGCAAATAGCTGGCCCCAAAAAGTAGGCAGCGTCTGTAAGCGAAACCGAAATCGAGACGAGCCGAGCCAAGAAGCAAAAGATGCCAGCCAATATATACGGCCTACAAAAGCAGGCAGCGGCTGTCCCAAATGTATGCCACAAAATATTGTTTACAAATCTCTTCAGCAACGCCCACAAATTTGTATGCGGGGCATTGTTATCCTTGTTGTTCGTCTGTCATGCGGGTCAGAGGTTGTAGATTTCAATATTTACTCTGGCCTCTCCCCTCCGATGGGATGGCTGACAAAAACTTTCTGCCGAGCCTGCTCGACCCCAAGGAAAAGATGGCTTAAAGTTTCTTCATCTTCATGATTAAATTACATGGATGCGACAGCCAGAGGGCGGTGCTCTATCTATTCTGCTGACATGCGAGTACAATTAATGAAAACTTTCCTGCTGACCAACCCTCTGGCACATACATAAATCGCCAGCCGAGTGGGGACAAGTCAGAGGCACACGACTGCCATAAAGTAGAGTAGAGCAGCGTACTCTAAAAAATATAACATACACAGTGCGAATTTCTAGTAAGAGAATATTATTTTAAAAAAATATTTGTCACCCTTAAATATTCTTAGGCGCAATTTCTCCCGATATTTTTGAGCTTGTTCACGTTTATCCTGTTAAAACATATGACATAAAATTAATTCATCTTTAGGTTTGTATGCATGTATTAAATATTATTAATAATTTTGCTTTAAGTAAACCTCTGAATATATATGAAATCATTTTCAAACATTTAATTCTAAGCGATCTTTAAATAAAAACACACATTTTTTATAAAATTCGAACTAATTTAAATGCGGAGATTTTTATGATATGAAAGCGGTTTTACTTATAAGCTGTTGTCTAGTTTTTAGCTAAATGCCTGCAATATAATTAATACAAAATTATAAATAATAAGTTGACAATAAAAATATCTTTAAATATTATTAAATATAAGTATATTAAACAGAGAACAAGGATTTTTTTTGAGTGCCCCAACAGCCGGCACTTGTCCTACTCTTTGGGGACGCCTTCATCCTCAAGGAGTCTCGTGCTCCGCTTTCGCTATGCGCACGAGTGTGTGTTAACAGAGCAATAATTATGTCACATTCTGAGTAAATCGATACCGGGATACGCAGCTGACGCACTTTTTCACAGCAACTTGAACTTTAACTTGACTTTAAATGCGGCGCCAAGCGGCGCAAAAAGAACTTTTCGCTCGACTGAGGCGAGCGGCAACAACGACCGCCATTATTGTCCTTTAAATGACATTTGCCATGACTGCAGCGGACGTCGACAGATGCCGAAGGTCCCCTTTTCCATCGCTTTTCCCCAGCCGGAAAAAGGGAAATGGCAAAATAAAACGGAGCAAAAGCTCTGCGGAAAAGTGTCAAATAAGAAACTAAATCGCATGTCGTCTGTCGTCTGGTGTCTGCCGGACCCTTTTGTGCGCTGTCGGTCAAAGCGCCACGAAATTTAAAGCTTTCCCCGTAATCCTGGCGAGTCGAGGGAGGAGCTGGTGGTTAAATCGGTGTCGGTGTCGGCTGACGATTCCATCGGGGTCGCAGCAGCGGAACAAAGGAGCAGCTTTGAGCCCCAGGGCAGCATTTAATTACGCTCGTGTTGCTTGTAATGAGGCAAATTGCTTTTTGCTGTCAATTAAAGTAAAGTTTTCGCATTTGGCCGCCTCCGCTCGCCCTCATTTAGGGCCAATCAAATTTGTTCAGATTCCTATACCCATGGTATCTTGCCATGGCTTTTGCGGTAATGTCGGTTGTAAAATGTATTCTGTACCGCCTCTAATTTCACACAGACCCATTCTTTCTCTACGCTGCGCACTCCCTCCGCGGCACACATCCGTTTCCGCCCTGGAGCAGTTGCTCCTTCCGCAGCAGAGTTCTAGTTTTTCCAGTGCAAAAACTGACAGCGAATGCGTGTCGTTACACTTTAAAAAAAAGGGCTTATTATAAAGACCGAACTTTAAGAAACTCTAAGGGGGTTGTCATTTTTTAAACTCTTATTATGTAATTTGTAACAAGATATTTAAAAATACAAATTGTACCTTTTTTAATCTCAAAATAATTATTTATTTATAGACCATATTTTATATCATTATTATTTATTATCAGTTACCACTTAAACATTTAAAAAGCCAATTAAGCAATTTTTCCCATGTGTATAAGTAAGCATGTGATGGGGGTGTTGTGTGCATCGTCTCAGAACACGTTTGTAAACATCTTAAATGTGCTTTTAATGGGCAGATGCCCTGGCAAAGGCAGCCGTGCAGCAGCTGCCACACGTTACTCTTGTTCCCGTCCAGCCTTATTTCTTCACCCCCGAATCAGGATCACCTGGCCCCGCCCCTTTAAGCCCCCCTCTTTGCCATTGCTTTACCGCCGAGGCTGACGACTCCTTCAGTGCCGTATTTTAATAACGCTAATTAGTGTTCTAATTAGTTGGAGCTTTAGTTCGTCTTTAGCAGGTGTGTGTGCGCATGTTTAACGATTTTAAAACACGCAGAGAGCCTGTGCAATCGCTTAATATTAAGTGCTCTGAATATGCAATTGCCCACAAGCAGCTCTCGTGCCATGCCAAGGAGCGCCGCTTAAAAATTAATAAAAAATTAAATTTAAATTATTGCCGGAATTTCGTATAACAAAACGTGTTCCCTTCCTGTCTGACTTCCCACCTTCCTTTCACTCAACGGTGTTGCGTGTATCGCGCACATTCCGCTGCAATACAAAATGGTTGGCTGCCATTGCGGACAGACCGCGAAATAAAGTTGCAATTAATTAGCCATTAATGAAATTGCACTCACGCACACACTCACTCCGCAGGACGATGGGATAATGAAAACGAATGCCGCCAATACTGATGCCGTTAGTGGCCGTAAATGTCTGACCGACGAAAACAATCATTATCATTGAGCTCTGGTCGAGTAGGATTTAAATTTGCAATCCTTCCACTTAATCAAATTGATATTCAGGAAAGTACTAGTGAAACGGAAACTTTTTAATTCTACTTGATTGACTTGAGCAGGCCCACAAAATCAATATCAATATTGTCTAAGATCGCCTTAAGGCTTTATTTTCATTTTAATTCCAGGTGTATATAAGTGCACAGCTGTAGTCAAAGTAATAGCGTTGGCTTTTTTAAAATATTTTATTCTAAAGAACTTATTAGTTCGAATTTTATTAGGAGAGGAAACTTAATTATTCATTTTAAGTTTAAACTTTATTTGAAATGAAAAAGGTTATAAAGGTTGTAGTTTCCTAAAATAAATGGAATTATAAAATTAGAAAAATTATGAAATATCTGAGCTAAGAACAACTCTGTTTACCCAAAACACTTGTGACAATAAACTAAAAAAATAAAATATTTTACTTACATTGGAAGACTTTTTCCATAAAATAACACTGAACTTTCTGCTCTGCTATTTTTACCTCATCTGCATATTAATTTGCAATAACACCAGAAATACGCCCATATGCGTTTATAAGTATTTAAAACCATAAATAACAACCGTAGGCAGAGGGAAACAAACAAGCGTAGCAATGGAAATTGCGTGATATGTGGAAAACTGTTTTGCTTGTTGAGAGCCGGACGTTCTTGTAGTTGTAGATGTGCATTGTTGTTAACGTTTCTGTCCTGGCTATTGGACTGCGGTTGAATCCCCTGCTTCTGCCCCCACCCCCAAGCAGCCGCCCACAAAACCCGTTTTAAGCCCCTTCTAGCTGGTCCTGCCTCATGCGTTTGACCACATGGCCCAAGCCCCAACGGCAACTTGTCCATGGCTGCAACAGCGGTTGTTCATTTGTCCGGCTTTTGCCGACGAGTGTCATGCCGTTTGTTCCACTTGGCACCCCAAACATCACCTACGACCCCTCAGATCCTCGTTTCCTGTTTCCCCCGTTGGTTTGTTTGTGTGTCAATAACCATTAAGCGTTAAAATTTGTGAAACATTGTTGCTGTTGCTGCTGCTCCGGCTGCATGTTGCCTGGAAAACCAACAAGATTTGTTTGCCCGGCACAACACAGTAATTATTTTGGGCCCTGCTAAGTTGGCCAGTTGGAAATGTGGCCAACAATTCGGCATAAACACGTTTAGCCAGATTTTGATTTTAGCTACATTACGAGACCACTGGCGAGCGGCTTCCGCAGGAATATATATCATTTAAAATTTCCAAATGGGCTGGCAGGCAGCCACTCACAAAAACAAACATTCACTCGAAATAAATATCGTAAAGCCTTGAAAGATCTAAAATTTACAGTAATAAAACTTAAGGAAAGTTAGTCGTAAAAATCGAAGAGCTTATAAATAAATTCTTAGAAGTGAAAGTGGAGAACAGATAGTTCTGATACTACTACTATTTCTTATTATATATTATTAAATAGAAGCCTTAATTATTTTTTAGGGCACAACATTTGTTCTTATTAAAAGGATTGGTTATTAACAATAGAATAGGTTTCTAGAAATTCTTTGTAAAATCGGATTGACTTTATGATTGATGCTTCCTTCACAATCGAAACCATATATTTTTCAGTGTTTATGACTTTGGTCGGTTAACTGCCTGTCTGGGCTCGAAACAGGGCTCAGTGGAAGCTTCTACAACCAATGCGAAAAGGCTCTTATTTAATTTACTGTTAAAATTAACGATCCCGTTGCCCGTTTTCGGTCGAACTTGTGTACAAGTTTGCGGGGCCCCAAACAACCATTTGGCAACAATTTATTACAACTGGCAACTGCAGATGATTAACAATGCATGCGACATTGTGGTTAAAGGCATAATATTAGCATACATTTAGGCCCACACGCACACACTCGCATTTTAGTACAAGGGACACCCCAAAGCCATATGAAAATTAATTTTCTGCTATTTTGCGTAACATCCCCCGGCTCGGCCCAAAACATTGGCTTATTGTGCTATTTATGTGCCTGCCATTATGGCAAGACAAAAGCCCGTATTAATTACACAACTCATTTGTTTTTCGTGAGCACCGAAACACCAATGACACAAAATCAATAGGCAGTCCGGAACAGTTCGCTTATCGCCACTAACCTTCCATTCAGTGGGGAATAAAGTCATCAAAGGGGAGGGCTAGGTCACACAATGAGCCCGCAACCGGTAATCAAATAAAACGCAAGTCAAATCGGGTTGCATAATTATAGTCATCTAGCGCCAAACATCAATCACAATTTGCGTAGTCTAAAACAAAAAGGCAAAACCATTGAGCAAGCAGTGGGTGACTGAATTTATGAATACCCTTTTCGTTTCGAAACTTAATCATTTTCTAGTATGAAGGTAAAAAGGGTTTTAAGCATATTGAAATAAAAAAATAATTCAGTTTGATCATTGGCACCCATTTATAAATTCTTAAAAATTATAAACGAAAAACTTATATGTTTGTCATAATACGCTAATTTAAATTTAAAATATTATTATTGAGTGATATTAAAAACTAAACACAAGTAACAATACACATATTAAATAATTCTCAAATATATTTTATTTAATAAATTGTATAGTATATGCTTACAAAAAGAATTCCATACTAGTGAAACGATTTTTTATATTTAGTGTTAAGCAAATTAGATTTTGATAAATATGACAAATATACCCTTCAAAAGAGTACAAAAGTGGAAAACGACTCAAAAATTACCAAGGCGGCATGGTGAGAAAACAAATTGCCGTGGACTAGGTCAGGCACAACCAGGAAAACGCCGCCCACCCCAATTTCCACCCACACTCTGCGTGTCAACAAGCAATTTCCGCAGCTGACGATTCATAAAAGCAACAACAAATTCTCAGTCCTGCTGCAATGGACAACTACAACAACAAAGGAGCAACAGTTGTTGAGCTGTTTTGTTGCTATTTTATTTTTACGATAATATTAAGCTGAGGCGGCTGGCGAATAGGCCAGGCTGGCAATCAGCATAAAGTGGTTGCCATTAAAAATATCAGGCCGCATAATAAAAGCGCCGTTTCACAACGGATACACACAGCATAACCAGGAAGGGAAAATCCTGTCCGAGTCGAGTCTGTTTCACCGAACGGACGGAATCAAGTAATAAAACCATAAAACTGGCCACAACAATTAAAAAGCCCGCAGCATAATTCCGGCAAATGTTTTTTCTTCCATTCCGTCCGTACAAATTTGTTGCCTATTTTTTGGTGGGACCCCAATGCATTTGCATGGCTTAGCGGATGACTGGCGATTGTGAAAAATTGCAATTTAATGAAGCATGTCGTCAGCCGCAATTAAGCGGCAATAACAAATCGGCACGACTCATGGCTTAAAAAACACCCTCGAGGCAAAGTTTTTGCTACGGAATTAATTTATTAAATCGATATAAAAATCCTATTGTTCAGGGCTTTACCAAAAGGCTGTTTTCCCATGCATTTTATTTTCAAAGAGTATTCGAAGATATGTTGTTCATTAACAATATTATAAGAAATTCTATTGAAAATTAAATCATATAATTGTTGTAAATGGAGCTAACAAATAAATTTAATTTAATTCTTATACCAATCTTAACCAAGTATATACCAATCGAGTTTTCAAAAACCAACATTTATTATTTAAATTCTTCAATACAACATTTTTGATAGGTGAGAAACAATAATAATACTTTCAAACAAATATTGAATATTTGATAATATACTTGAAATATTTGGTCTTTAATTCAAGCTTAAACGTAATTGTTATCCGAGTGCAAGACATTTTCGTGTCGTCCCTTCTGTTCGTCTTTTAAGTGTTATAAAATTGTCTCGTGCTGGACATTGTCGTGGGCTAAATGGTGCGAGGAGATGGACGACTGGTCGGAGTCCAGGCGTTAGGCCCGGTTTGAGTGGCACTCCAGCTTCTGACCGAAGTGCCACTTGATTTACGTTTATGGCATGTGCGGGCAAGCGTTAAGTTGTGGAAATGCAAAAGGCAAGGGCAAATTAAGTCAGCTGGCGGTGACGACAGCCTGGCAAAGCGGAGTGAATACTCTAATAGAAAATAAGGAATGGCAATGGGCAAATGCCAATGCGAAATGCAGTCAATTGAAATGCAAGCTCCAAGAGGAAGTGGAAGTCGGGGGCAAGTTCAAGTCAAAGCGAAGACGTGGAGCGAAAAGAAAAACTACAGCCAGGCAAATTGGCTATGCAAACTGTGCAAAATGGCTGCTTCAGCGAGCAGCGACAAACAAGAGGGCAAGGCAAGATGGCGAGGGGGAATTTAGGCGATCCTATTGGCACGAGACCTCCTTCAAGTATTGACAACATTGTCAAAGAGGCGGAAACGAGGGCCATACAGCGAACATTTCTTTTGGTCGAATTGAAAACTGTAGTCGTCGCCTGTAGTTGCACTTTAGATTTATTGATTGTCTCAGTGCGTTGCTGTCCTTGGCGGGTCCGAATGTGTCCTGCAGTCCTTCGCAGTCCTGGCTTATTGCTGTTGAAAAACTTGCACAAGCACTGACAACAATGCTGATGATGACAGCAGCCACTACCAACTCTTTCCACATTTTTATCCCAGTGCCCTACACGTCCTCGAACGGAACGCACGTTTTTATGTGCACACAGCAAATATGTATATATTTTCTTCGCATTAAAGAGATTAATTCGAGGAATCCTCAAATCTAAAATAGTAGAAAATTCTGTATTATACTTTTTTACTTCAAGTCGTCAGCAATTAAGGTGGGACCAATTTTATTTTCGTAAAAAAGTAATTTGAAGTAGTTATTGAAAGAGAAAATTAAAAAAAGTGTTTATTATAATTCTTGAATTTCAATATATAAAAGAACAATAAATATAGTTTTGTATTATATTCTGCTTATGAATTATTTCGATCTGTTTTTCCAAGTGTTGCATTTACACACACATTTTGTTGTTTGTACATTTGTGAGCTTGACTCAACTTTTTGTTCTGCGTTCTTTTTTCAAGCTCGCGCGCAAAGTTTCTGCAGTGCAATGCGGATTGAAATTCTTTTATGTTTACAGCGGAATTTCTACTTTATTTTCTTTCATTACATATTATTTGCGATTGCTGGCAGCTATTGGTGGCCATAAACCTCAGAGGCAGTTGATTTTCCTTTAAAGCATCGCTCATACGCCACGTGGCCGAAGCGAGCAAACGAAAGAGCGGAATTTAATGTTTTTAATTACGCTCATTTCGGCCTGCTTTTCCATGTTTACATTTCGATAAATTTCCACTCGGTCTCCGTCAGCCCTTTCATCATTTTTCCCCTTCCCTTTTTTTTTTTATTTTTTCTCGGCATTCCCTTCGTCCTTCATCCTTCTTTTGTGGCACTTGTCATCATCAACACTTTTAGCTGTTGCTTTTTCTGCTACTGCTGTTGTTCGTGCTCCTGCTCGACTAACGAATTTGGTGGCGCATAATGAGTTTTTGTTTCCGTCAGCTTAAGTTCCCCAATGCAGAGGAAGCAGCAGAAGCTGGAGCGGCAACAACAATTACCATTGCCATTTAATTAAAAATTGCAGAATAATTATTTTTCTTTTTCGCCTTGCTCCTTGTTTTCCTTGGCTCTCCTTTTCTCTTTCGCACGCTCGTTCTCCGGCGAGCGCGTGGAAAAACTTTTAAATAAACAAAGGCGCCCTCTGCAATTTGAAAATCTGCAAATTAGCACAAATGCAGCTTGCGGATGGATTGAGGGGATTGGGGATTGAGGGATTGAAGACTCGAAGGAAGCACTGAAGGCGCATGGAAATGGGCTAAGGGGAAAGAGAAAACGGGGCAAGGGGCATTGCAGCGACAAAGTGAAGTTTTCAATTACATTAAATCCGCAGCACAAAGTTATCGTCACGCACAGTTGACAATTTATTTGTTCGCCCACTAGTTTCCTGCCTGGCCAACACGTTCTTGGCCCGTACAAATGTCAGTTTAAGAGCTTTGTTCAAATGCGTTAATAAAATATTTTTCCCACTATTCCCCGCCTCACGGCTCAACATCATTATCAGTGTGGAAAACTTTCGGCCCGCTGTTGCTACAGGTGTTTCCTGAGCGACGTGCACACACGTCGCGTATGCGCAACTTTTCGGCCTACCGAGAAAAGTTTTTGGCCAACTTTGGCTTTAATGCCACCGAAACTCGTTTGCCCCAGAACACTAAACTCAACTGAGGTTCGAGGCAGTGCGATTACAGTTCGTTTCGGTTCCGCGTGAAGTGCTGACAAATGCTGTCAATATATCAACTGTAAACCGTAAATGATGAGACCATTTATAATGCTGCTGCAAGAGCAGCCACAACAGTGCGCCCTCGGTTCGTGCAACTGCAATAATACACTTCTACAACATATTTACCCGTAATGTTTAGAAACACTAATAAAAGGGTTTTGCATTTATCAGATTTTAACATTAAAATTTTATTTGCAAATTTTTTTTGCAATTTAAATTTTCATTTTTTAAAGTTGTATTAGTAAAACCAAATTACATTTTATTTGAACAAAGTAAGATAATAAAACAATACTTATATTGTACTCAAATTAAGTCCGAAACGATTTACTCTAAAGACTGGCAAATAGTCAATTGTAAAGATTAAAATATATTTTTCGACATATAAATATCATTTTGAAAAATATTTAGTAATATTTTTATAATTTAATAGGTTATTACAGTCTTATCAAAGCTATATCTATATGAAATTTGACTTTTTAAAAAAATTTCAAGGCCACATTAATTTTACTCGATATAAAATTAAAATTCGACATGCATAACTATTTTTTGATTTTATAAAAATGATTATGATTCCATTATCATAGTTTATCGAACATTCTGAGTTTCTTGTTTTTGATTATTGTAAATTATTCAACTTCTGAAAATTAAGAATAAAAAACATACCTGTGAATGTTTGTTCGAGTGTATGTAGTTTGCGTGTTGCTTATTTAATTTATTTAATTAGTGTGCGCAGGTTTTATAAGCTAATAAAAATGATTTAGAGAAGCTTCTGCAACTTACGAATTTCAAAAATGCACATAAATATTTGTTGGAGTGCAGTTTGAGTGCTGCTTCTCTGGCAGGCAATAAGTTGAAAACCGAGACAGCCAGGCAGCAGCGTCAGCATTCAAGAATCCAGCTTAAGTAGCTGTTGGTGGGTCTACTCATCTCCTCAGAGCCTCTGCTGCTGTTTCCTGCTCGTCTCAACCTGCCACTTGATGTATATTTCGGCAACATTATACCCAGCGCTTAATACTTTATGCTTATTTTGTTGCCACAACCCGGTGCATGAGAGGTTGGGGAAAGGGGGGACTGGCAAATTTATATTCTGCTTTGGCAGCCGGATAAAGTTGTCTAGCTCAGCCTGTTTCTGGTGCAACTTCGCCTGCGGCTTATGATAAACTGGGCTGCACTTAAGCTGCCTCTGCATACGAGTCCAGCTATGTGCTCTGCTCGTATTTACAGTTCGCTCCCCTTCCCGGCAATTCGATTTGACTGCGTGCATGTGAGTGTAAGCAGCTTAAAACTTAAATAAATTTCGTTTGTGCCTGAGCTTCTTCCCCAGATATACTCGTATATAAAGTACGTAAAGAATTTTTTATAAATTGCTAGTCAATTTCTTAACCGGCTACTGCAGCTTGCCAAAGGGAGGGAGCTTAAGCTGACCAGCTGATGTCGGACACAGATTTGCAGCCACTGCTCAACAAAAGGGTGGCCTTACTGTGAGAAGTGAAACATAAATTAATCAAAAATAAAAAATCACCGTAAATGCTCTAAAGATTTATAAACTAAATCAATTTGTTATAAATAGGAAAAATGTTTAATTTTTCATACTAGTTAAATTAAAAGTTTGCAAGTCAATTTTCATTAAATAATAGTTTTTAAGAAACACTGCATTTATTTGGGTAAGAAATAAGTATATAAAGAGCCAGGCTATTTGGTTAAGGGCCAATCAAAATATAAGTGTTACAGGATACATTTTAAGGCTGAGGTAAATTATTTTTTGGTTACCGGTATCTAAGTTCTTACTATTCTCGAATAAAAACTTTATAAAACTTAGTTTTTGTTTGTTTTGCAAGCAAATTAACAAATTTGCTTTATTGACCAGTTAAATAAATAAACAAGAAAGGAAAGCTAACTTCGGGCGGAGCCGAAGTTGATATACCCTTGCAGAATATTCTGTAAATAATATTCTCCAAAATTATTCATATGATGCATTCTTAATACAAATAAAAATCCCAACTTCCTAACTTTAAAAACACCAAAGTTATGGCAATTTCAATCGTTCAGTTATATGGCAGCTATAGGATATAGTCGGCCGATCCCGGCCGTTCCGACTTATATACTGCGTGCAAAGGAAAGAAGGGTGTGTGCAAAGTTTTAATTCGATAGCTTTAAAACTGAGAGACTAGTTCGCGTAGAAACAGACAGACGGACAGACGGACAGACGGACAGACGGACATGGCTATATCAACTCAGGAGGTGATCCTGATCAAGAATATATATACTTTATAGGGTCGGAGATGTCTCCTTCACTGCGTTGCACACTTTTGACCAAAATTATAATACCCTCTGCAAGGGTATAAAAAGGAACCAGTAGTTATGAATACATTAATGCTTAGCAATTACCGCCAAAGCAAATAAACAAAGAGAATAAAAATAAGACGACGAAGTAGCACTACACTAAAATTTGAAGAAATCCCATTTAAACATGAAAATTTAATAATTTGTAAATCCTTCGGACAAATTAAAGGTGACTCGAAATATTGTGATATTAACTTTCCCGCAGTGTACAATTATAAATTTTTCAGGAGCGCTGAATAGTAAGGATTGAGGTGAGCTATAAGCAGTGGCAGTAACAACGGGACAAAAGCTTTTCATTATGCACGCCACTCGCCGGCGAACAACAACACGAACAGAAAACTCAAAAGGGCAAAGCTGCTCCGGCAATCCCTTCTCAACCTCCTCAACCTCAACCTCCTCCTTCTCCTGTCAAGTGCACTTTTTCGAATGCCTTTCATCAAAACACTTAATTTGCATAATTTTTGCGAAGAGAGTTGGGCGGCTAAGCCCGAGAGCAGAAAGTATGAGACGATTTAATTCCGCCAGCTTTAATAAAATGCATTTGCAAGTACCAGAAAATGTGCCACACAATTCAGCCTCGAAAACTTTTCGCTGGCAGGTGGAAGAAGAAACCTTTTGTGCGGTGCGGTAATCTAATACTTTTACTTCATTTACCGTTATGGGATTTCATGCACTTTGCGTTTTTTACATAAATGGTCCGGAAAAGCGAAGCTGGGGCGCAGAATTGACGATAGAGGCAGCATCAGACAAAAACCGTTCTGGCCAGACAAAATGCATTTTTCAGTAAATCAGCCTAATGCACTCAATGACCCCACTATCAAGCCTGAAAATATGGCCGAAAGCAACAAGCCCAGCTAAAAGGATAAAAACTACGAAGAAGAGGAAGGGTCGAAGCGGATGTTACATCGTAAATTTAATCTGGCAAGCGATAGTTGAGGTAACTCGGTAAAGTTAATGCCCAAAAGCTGCAACAAAGACCACGAGTCAAACGCAAGGAATTCAATGAATAGCTAACATTAAATTTGGTAGTTGATTGCAGATAGGGCTTTATTTAATTAGACTATAGAATAATAGGAAATCAATACCTTCTCTAGTCGTCGACAAAAACCTATTCAGATTGGGAAAATTGTTGTCGTATATTGAACTGTGTGCCATTTAGCATGATTTTTTAAAGACCTAAGATCATTGAAATTTGGTTAGAGCGAACCATATACAATTGCACATATTTTGAGAATAACTAAATGTAATATTAATAATTTGAAATTCACTCTAACTTTAAATTTAGCTTTAACTCTGTACTTTTTATTGGGTGACTCGACTGTCATATGTTAATTACTCATTCTACGAGACCTTTGACATGACATTAGATCCCACTGACACCACCTTTGGCACCCATTTGAGCAAATCCATTTAAGCCATGCTGATAACGTCTAACCTTCACCCTTTTCCATTGCAGCTGAGCGAGGACATTGGCTACGTGCTGTACTCGGCACTGGGCTCCTTCTACATACCCAGTTGCATTATGGTCTTTGTGTACATACGAATTTACTTTGCCGCCAAGGCGCGGGCGAGGAGAGGCATTAAAAAGCATCCCCGCAAAACAAACAACGAACAGGTGAGTGAATCTGCTGGGAGCCAGTGATTATTTATGAATTTTGACCCAGCCAAATGTGCATACATGTGCCTAATGAACTCTGACGAAAGCTCTCAAAAATCGGGCACTTGGGGCGGTCTCTCACTTTTGAAGGCATTAATGCGGTTGGCCGCAAAATGTGTCAGGCATGAAAATGGGAATTTTTACGATTCAATGGACAAATGTAATTCTTCTAACCGAGTGCGGCATATGCGGCGTATGTGTAATATTCGCACACCTTTCCCACGTTTTGGCCAAAAGTAATTGTGCATTACCCCAGGAAGCTGCAAATTGAGCACACATGCTGCTTCGCTTCAATTTTCCATCAACAACTTGTGGACTACGTGCAGGACTTAGCCCATTTTCCCTTAACCCCTGCCCAGGCCATCAGGAATTGTAGCTTGCGCAAACGTTGCAATTTTGGCCGCTGCACCAGTTGGCCACGTTAGCAGGCCCATTATGCAGGACCATTCAATGCAATGGCATTTGCTGACTCCACACCCGCTCTTAACGGCCTTTGTTGGAAAATTATCGCTGCAAATTTAATCGAAACTCCACCCCAAAATCCACTGATTGAGTGAAAAGTCTCTAATGATCGTCAATTACCTGCCGCAACGACTGCCAATGCGCTTGCCGTACAATTCATACGCAATTTGCATTTTCAATTAACTGTATGCGCAATGCACACAGCCAAAAAAAAAAAAAGTGGAAAACATTACCGTCTGGACAGTGCTGGCAATATCAGCGACACTTCTTGACCATTTTGTGCAAACAAATTCAAGAGCAGCGGCCCAATCGAGCGATTAAGCAAACGGGAAAGGGGCTGCGGAGGGACGGTGGAGGGGGAAAAACAAGCAGAGATAACGGTAAGAGAGGAAAAACAGAAGGCAGGGAAAACAGAGGGAAGATTTTTACACATATGCTGACAACGCGATTTGCTCTGAGCATTGTGCTTGCACCCATTAACTGGGTATGATAATTCGGGACAAAAAAGTACTATGGAAAAAAATGGAAAAAGGCTTAAAAATATATGACTATTAAAAATATTTTTCATTATTTATGTTACTTTAAAACCAATTTAATATTTTGTTTTTGAGCGTTATTCCTTTCTGCGGTTTAGTTACGATTTTAATTTTCAATACTAATGTTTTAAAAGCTGTACATCTTATTAAAATAGTATTATTTATTTATATTATTTTTTATTAGAAATAACGTTTTTAATATATTCCCGGTTTTTAGATACTTTTTAATACGTTATCCGGAAAGTTCAATATTGTGTGGTGATTTTTCTTTAAGTGTCGGAAAGGTGTTATTTGTTTGACCTCTTACTGAACAAAATAAATTGAAGGGTATTCCCACTCTCGATCCCGGACCTGCTCCTATTTATTTTCATTTTCGTTGTGACGCTCTGTGTCTCTGTTAATTGCCCGGGGTAATTGTTGCTGCTTTTCGAGCATTGAATATGCACAGCCCCCCCGCTCCGCCCCTTAGCCCTCGCACGTTGCATCCAAAAGCAACAGCCCTCGCTCCATGTTTGCGTAATCCGCGCGCTCGGACGCGTTTCTGCCGTCTGTTGGCTTAAACAGGATTTTCGAAATGGAAAACTGTTGTAGCAAGTGTTGGGCCATCTGTCCCTGTTCTCGACTGCAGTTGCACGGGTGCGGATCTGCAACCTAATTTGCAATGCCCGAGCATGCGAGACTGTTAATCACACAGAGCCTTGAGAGCAGTGAGTCGTGCCAGCAGCACTGGCAAATTAAAAAAAAATCAAGCAAATTTATGATTTCTAAATCAATAAGAAATATGATCAATTTTAATTATTGTTAAGCCTTAAATAAAAAAAAAATATTTCGAAAGACACACTTTTCAACTGCTGAAGAAAATAAAAAAAATCTGCTAAAGAATGTATTACTATATTAAAACAAACATCATTACAATAGTATTGCGAATCATCTATTAAATGATCTATTTTGGTAATCTAATATTTTTAAAACTTATTTTAAAACATTAGAAATGTGAAATTTGTTTTTGAAATATTTTTTTGAAGGCCCATAAGTCAAATTTGGAAACCGGTGGACCAAATTGGCGAATATAAAAGTATTTCAATATAGTGCATTGATTTTTCCCATTTACTGAAGCTAATATTCCCGACCAATATACACTTAATTTCAGTTTTTATTTTGTTAATTTACCCTTGTGTCCTTTTGGATAATTAATGGTTGTGCATCCTTTGACCTTTTCTTTGCAGGTAACGAGCTTCACCACCGCCAAGAAAGGAACAATACCGATGCCCTCCTCCAGCGGCGTGTCCGCTTTGCAGCTGCACCAGCAGCGCCAGATAGCCACCATAGAGACACCACCGAACAGCGCTAGCCTGCCGATGCAGATACCCACGGTGACCATGGACCTGGCCTCCGACATCTCCACCTCGGAGGCGGGGGAACTGGAGGCGGTGGCCGCCCAAACGGTGCTGGCCTATTCCAATCCCACGAATGCGGTCACCGTGGTGGGCAGCGGGAACGGAGGTGGAGCCTCGGGTGCTCCACCCACCTCGCCCAAGGAGACGCTGCAGGTGAGCACAATAGCCACCGGCCGGGTGGGCCTCAATGTGCCCGTGCCCCCCTCCATGGGCAGCAACAACTCCATCAATGCGCTGAACAACAACAACGGCAGCGTGGCCATGGATGGAGGAGCACCACCCGGTGCGGGGGGCAATGGGAGTGCCGGGGCGACAGGCGGACTGCAAACGCCCGGCAACGAGCTGCGCGTCTCCCCGATCGCCGGACGGTGTCGAGCGTTATCCGTGGGCGTGGACACGGACATGGTGAGTGAATTCGATCCATCCAGCAGCGATTCGGGCGTGGTCAGTCGCTGTGCCGTGGTCAAGCCGCTCAAGTTTCGCCTTTGCCAGCCGATCTTCGGGCGCAAGTCCAACAACCAGCAGCGGCGCAACGAGGCCAAAACGACGGCCAAAAATCAGCAGCCCTCTGCAACGGCAGCCAAAAATCAGCATCAACAGCAGCAGCAGCAGGTGGTGAAGGCGGAACTGGAGCCGGCCATACCGAAGACACCGAAGCCCCGGGATCCGGAGAAGGAAAAGCGTAGGATTGCGCGGAAAAAGGAGAAGCGGGCCACCCTGATCCTGGGCCTTATCATGGGCAGCTTCATCGCCTGCTGGCTGCCGTTCTTCTTCCTGTACATCCTGGTGCCGGCATGTAGCAGCCACTGCAATATACCGGAGTCGGCCTTCGCCGTCGCCTTCTGGCTGGGCTACATGAACTCGGCCCTCAATCCGGCCATCTACACCATCTTCAACAAGGACTTCCGCCGCGCCTTCCGGCGCATCCTGTTCAAGTGATGTTTGTCCTACGTGTGCTGTTACAGGTGCGTTTACGCCAGCATTGAGAAGGCAACCGAACGTGCCATGGGCAGCACACCCATGGGCTATGGTCATGGCATGTATCAGCACTACAGGCGTTAGATTTGCTTCGTTTTGGTAATGCCATAAGCCGCCCAAGTCCCAAGTCCCAAGCCCACTCCCCAGAGCTGCAAAACTATTGAAGGCACTGTCGACCTACCGTGTATTTTAACATGTGAATGTTTTTTACCTTTTGGTTAACCACTGAAGAAGAAAACAAGATTTTTAGAACATTTAATTAATTTTACGGCATTTTGAAAAAATTACATATTTTAATCGATTATTAGACAGCTCCTGTTATCGAAATTATCGACTGGACTGTCCATCAATCGTTTTGCAGCTCTACACCCACCCATTCAATAAACCCTTTCCTCAGCTTTCTTTGAATTTTTAGTTAAATAAAAAAGTAACGAACATTGTAGCTCATTTCAAAAGCAATGAACGGCTGTGAATTTGATGGAATCTCTCAATTTCAATTTACGCATTTTGGTTTCGTTTCGTTTGGTTTCTCGAGCACCCTTGAACCCAGAGACCCCAATCCCCCAAAGCCCGCTGAAACCGCCGCCACCCACACACTTTTCACACTCGACGAGCTCATAGAAATGCATGAGCTGTGCAAACAAGAATTTGAGCTGGGCAAACATCTATTATGCTGCCTGAATGGATGTGTCCGCCTGGGACGTCTATGGCCATTCAACTTGAAATAATTTCGCAAATTTCCATTTGCGGCTGCATTGCCAATGCCGAACTTCAGTGCAGACTGCAAATGTGTCAGGAGTCAGGTAACCCGTGATCCGCTCGGGCCACCAGACCACCATTGTTGTGCGTTGGCAATCAAAATCGGGGTCAACAAGTGTGCGTTCCAGTCGAACGTTGGCAGCAAATTAATTTAATTTCTATTTAATATTTTGGCAACCGCTTATCCACTGCTTCGACAAAACTCTCAGAGTCAGGGCGCCTTAGATTGCGAGACTGCATTTGGCTGGCGGCCAAATCAATAATTCCATGTGCACATAAATGTAACTATAATCTAGCACAACGGCCACACAATTCGGCGTAACAAAGTGAGCACACATCTATGGAAACAGAAACAGCGACAGATTCCACCAGGCAGCCGCAGTTTTATTCATTCACTCAAAGATATTTCACTCAGCGACACAGAACACACAGAAAGTGGGAGCCAAAAAAAAATAAACCAAATGTATGGGAACCAATGCCTAATGGGCACAGACAGATGCAAATGCTAATGGTTGGCTTCTACACTCAAAAAAATATGATTCTGAGTAATTTTGCTATTCCGAAACATGTAAATATTTTGGCCACTAAAATCTTATATATTTTTTATAACGTTTTATTTAAGATCTTTTAAGTAGAAAACTTTTAACGTTGCCTTTTTAATTATAACTATTTATGTCAGGCAAATAAACCTAAAATTTAAAAATGGTTTAATGTATCTGATTAAAGGCATTTATTAAATTACTTAGAATTTTTTTTAAGTAAATGGATGGGATTGGAAGCAGTCAGCTAGATTTTTACATTCACAGGGTGACACATTCTTTAAAACTCAGTGAAAGAAATTTTCAGTGATAATTTTTTGAAAAAAGGATAAAAATGTATTCTTTTTTTCTCGATAAACTTTCATTTTTTACTTTAGCAGGCACTAAGAATAATGCTTTTTAATAATTTTACTAGTATTATCAGTTTATGAATGTAACATAAGCGACATTATTTTTTTCCGTGCACATTTCACAATTTTCTCCACTATTTCCCACTTTAGTTTTTGGCTATGCATCAGCAAATGCATGCGCCCGGCCGAGTGGAATAGACAGCCCGTCACCCAGTCAGTCAGTCAGTCATTCAGTCGAACGGACAGACAGTCGTCACTGGAACGCTACAATGACACCGAGTTAGACGAAGATGGAGACAGAGGAGCAGTCAGGGGACAGGGGACAGGGGACAGGGACGGACAGACTCTGTTTTTGGCATGTGGCCCAGAATGGCTCTCCATTTCGTTTGGCTGGTTGGGCTTGTTTTGCTGGCCAAAGCCAAAAAATGGCAAGGAAGAATATATAGTTCGCCCCAGAACCCATACAAACACGGAGCTTCAGGCTGACAGTCTATGCATAAATTTTACGTACAATTTATTTTACTTCCTGTGTGATGGCTTTGTCCCTCATATTTTTTGGACACTTTGTGGCAAGGTGCAACTAAATCTGCGAGCCACTTGTAACCACTATCGGCCACGCCCAGCAAATTGTAATCAGCTTAGAGCAATCTTTAATCTCCAATATACCATCCATAATCACCTTGTTCTATGGTCCAAACAATTTATGGCAGATCTTAGCATCGCCCGACCTTTCAACACATGTCGGCCGAGCCGAAGATTGATCAGATTTATAGTTCTGTCCATAGGCTAAGTGCTTGCGGTTGCCGAAGACCTCTTAAAATTGTTTAAGAACGCATAAATAATGTGACTGAGATCGGCCAGGGGTGGCTGTGTGTAGAGAAGTGTTTCATTTGAATAAATGGAAATCGACGCAGGAACTTTGATGGTGTTGAAAGACAAACAACGAAGGCTTTTGGTGCCTGCATTTTTTATGGATCACACAGCATCCTGCTGAACGTTTTGGCATTGTCAGCAATGTGTGTACAACAACTGCACTCAAATGACAATTTGAACAACGACAGAAAGTCCAACAATAACAGCTACAACAGCAAGCTAAATGGTAGAACAAAAAAAGGAACGTCGCATGCACAAAGCGAAATCGAAAACAATTGAAATCGACAGCAAGGGAAAAGCGAGTGGAGGTGGTGCACGGAGTGTGGTGCAGCAGGTGGTGCAGCAGGCACATTAAAATGCGCGAAGTACACAGAGAGTAATCACAATTTTAAGTAATTTATATACCACGCTTTAACTAGCTTCTAAGCTGCAATATTCGAATTTTTAACTATCAGAGTTACAAGATGTGAAAATGGATTTTAGAAGTACTTGTGGTTTGCAGGAATATTTTTTGTAGGGGTTTGGATTTTTAAAAACATTTTATCAGTTAACTTATGGAAGCATAAATGTTTTAGGAGTTTACGTTTTAAATCAGTTTATATCATTTTTTCTTTCAATGTACACACAAATGCAGCCCTTACACACACAGCACTTAACTGCACTTAGGTGCGACAGCCAGATGAGTGTCGAACGGCATTCCACGGATGGCATTGTTTCGCCAGCACACTGAAAGTCATTTTCACTTAAAGCGTAAAAAGCTGTCAGGCATTTTAGACCACCATGCGTATACGCAACGTCGTCCTTTGTGTCTTTTTTTTGGGGAGCCGCATCAGCAAAATGTACTAGAGCCCATTAATAAAATTGCAATTAACGTTACAATTAGCAATCACCATAAATTAAATGCTTGACAACAATTTTAAATTTATCATTACAAAGTATCCAAACAAAAAGCATATAAAGCGTATAAAAAAGAAGGGAAAAAAAATTTGAATAATTCAGTACTATTTAAAATAATTCTCATAATTAAATTATGCGATTTGGAATGCAAATTTTTTCTTTGTTTGCCTTAATTGTTTTGAGTCAACAAGGGAGTTGTCCGATTTCGATTAAATAACAAAAATAGGCGTTAAGCATTTACGATAATTACATAAAAACATTTTAGATTACTGTATAATTATTGTTTCATTGGTGTTTTTTCTTACAACTTAATTCTGAGCGCCAGAGGCCGCAAATTCAGTTGTGAAATTTAATTATTTATTGCGCAAAATGCGTAATTAGAATTTGCATTTCTGTCAACATCTATTTCGGCGCTATGCATTATATGCCATAAGCGAATTTAATGCCTGATTAGCTTGGCAAATTGCAAAGGTATTTATAGAAAATCGGATAGGCAGGGATTAGGTACTTAAAATGCATGTCTGTTTGCGGTTGCTGAATTTTCATATTATTTTGCAACTGTTGGTAAATATTTAGTTGCATTTTTTGGAAATTACTGTCTGTCATGCAGACAAATGTTTATTTATGCGTAACTTTTGCCTAAACCCACTATTCATAATTACAACTACTTTCAAAAGTGGAAATAAATAACAATACTTAAATAAATTCAAATAAAAGCATCAAAGCCATCAATAAAACGGCGCTCATTTTCGTTTACGACCCTTCCACATGATAAACACGTGAAAAATGCACACAGAGAATTGCATTGTTGCCAAAATCGCTTGAACGCTCTGCGGCTGCTGGAATTTTCGAGGGTCTGTGATATATTTATTTTTTTGGAACGCTCTTGGAGCAATTATCGTAACCATTAGGCTGCAGGCGCATGAATCACAAAAATACCGCTTGCTGGCCTGCATATTAATTAATAAAGTATAAAAGCCATAAATGTAAAACTCATAACGACAAATGTTGGACCATAAATATGCACTTAGGTATTTATGCGCATTGACAGCATGAATATTTATGAGGCAATGACGACAGCTACAGCGGCCATTAAAATGTGCCCCCCGTTGATTAATTGGAAAAGTTGAGTTGGTTGTGCTGGTTCGGTTCAACGGGTCGTATGCTTGACGCTTTTCCTCCCTTTTGGCTTGCCTGAAAATACCGCCCAAAACTAAGCAAATCCAATGCCTGTGTTCAGGTTAAGAAACGAAAAAGCAAAGGAATTTATTTGATTGCCATTAGATAAGCCATGCGACCATATAAGTTCAAGTTTTGAGGCTTGTCTTTCAAAACCGAAAAATTACAATGACTGAAATATTTAATGAAATTATTTCATTATAAAAAACAAAAACCAAACAAATCGCAAGTAACTTAAACGTATTTCAATATTTAAACTTTAACTTTTTGCTAATTGTAAACTAGACACAAATATTGATATATATAAATATTAATATTAAATAAACAGATATATATTAAAGTTGAATTTTGAAATTAGATAAATGCAAACGGCGAGTATTCGAATAGTTCAGATATATTTAGAATAATTTATAGTTGCCGATAAATAGAAACGTTTACTCATTTAATTGTATCGTAAACATATGCATAGCAAAAATTTTAACTCATATTCTCATATGTGTCTGTTCCACCTAGTTGTGCGTAGATCAAATATGAGCAAAACAAAAAATACCACCAGATAATGAGCAAACCATAGCGATAATTCATGGAACCGAAAACATGTGTACAATCTTTGAGTATGCACATGTACATCAAATCGAGCGGCAAAAAATCAAATTTCGGAAATTGTCGGAATAAATTAACATAAACTAAAACTATCTACATTTTAAGCGGAAGTCTTCCACTACAATTACGCTCTCACCACTTGCAATGTATTCGTTTCCTCGTTTTACGGACTTCAACTTCTGTTCCCGGGCAGACTATGTAACTAAATGTGTGTATATTAAATAAGTGTATCTATTTCGAAAGGTTTCTTCCCAAACAAAAACAAAAAAAAACTAAATAAAAACAGAAAACAACCAAAAAACCAATGAAATGTAAACCAAAAGGAAAACATTAGCCATAAATTTACATTACTTAGAAAAATGCTGCACAAATTTGCATGTTAGTTTCCCTAGTCATGTAAGTTACTATTAATAAACTGTAGTTAACAAAGAATAAAATAGACAGAAAATATGCTACAAATAAGTAAGAAACTATGTTTAGATCTAGACATTGACGTTGTTGCTTTTGTTTTCACCTGTTATAGAGAAGCGAGTTCTCATTTCGTTATTTATACATATTTGTAGTGTCCACATAGCTAACAACGAAGTAACATGGTGCTATGAGTTACGATTCTCCTCGGTTCATCGTGCATCACTCATCCACTCAGGGTGGTCAAAACGTTAAAATCTGAGCCCCTTTTAACGTCTTGGTTGCATGTAGAGCACCACCAAAAACTAAAACACAAAAACACATCCACACTCATCCCCTCGGCAAATCCCAAAAAAAAACTCAAATCAAAATTTAAAGTTAGTTAAGGGATTAAAGAGCATTTCAAACTTACTTAGCAGCTAAGCATTGTAAATACCTATAAATTATGCCACGTTATAGTTCATACATCCTAAATATAATACGATTATGATAATGAAATGTAAATTGAGCAAAACAAAATTGCAAATTGAAGCCACCAAAGAATTGAATTTTCGCATGTAAGTTGAACAAGTAAACTAAAAAGTATTTAATTATAGATAAGACTAAGTGTAGACCGAGCAAAAACCAACCTTTCTTACTCCGAACAACAATAGTCGAGAACTTGTAGCATTTAGGCAATCATATATCATAGTTCAACTAAACTAACTAAAGGTAATTCCTCCCAAAACTTAATGTACATTTCTGAGAAAAGCAAAACAACAAACACCAAGAACTAAAAACGCATTTAAAACTTTAAGTTTCGTTGTTTTTTCTACCCCCACACCAGTTGAGTTTGAGCAAACATAATGTTTACCCATTGTATGGGACAAGTTGTTTTCCTAAGATCTTGTAGTCTAAGTGGAACTTATAATATAGAGCATACGATACATGATAACTACGAGAACTAAATTAAAACTATTAGATAAGTGAATACATATGTCCAGTAGAAAGGACAATAAAGATTTAATTGAAATTATACAGTACGTTTATAATTACCACTAAACATCCGACGAAGAATACCACATGAGGCTCCAGAAATCCTCAAAAAATCATCAAAACCAAGCTAAAGCTACAAAAAAACTTTTAAAACTTATTCTCGTTAAGCGAATCAGAAAAACCAATGCGGAAAAGCAGAACTCATAACTGAATAATAAAAACCGAAAGTATTCTTAAATTCTTTAAATGCATTCGTAAACTTATTTTTTGTCACCATGTTTTCAGCAAGTTGACAAATTTTTGGAATTCCAATAAAAATCGAAAACGACATCGCAATGAGGTCTACAAAAGGTCTGAAATAAGAAAAAACTCCCAATGAATTCTATAAAGTTTATTTGCAGAGGGAGTAAAAATCGGAGCGGGTGATGCGGCTTTTTAAATGGCATTTTAATTTCCTGTATGCGCAGACGCCGCTCCAAAAGGACCGGCATTTTGGCTCCTCAGCATATTGATTTTCCCCAGCAGCCTTGACATTGCTAAGCTGTCAAAGTCGGTCATTAAAAATTCAGGTTAACAAAAGGTAAGATAGCTCCTAAATATAGCGCTCTTCTGGGGTAGGATTCTAAAGGTGGCTATATAAAAAATGCATGGCATACCTTAAGGAGTGAGTAAAATTTCATTTTAGTTATTTACATGTAGAAAATCAAATACATGGCTAACTCAAACTAAAACAAGAAAGGAAGCAAACTATATATATATATATATACTATATATATACCCTTGCAGTTATTACAAAACAATGAGCTCAAAGAAGTTGGTCGAATCGAATTTTTGAAATTCGAACACTTTTTTGCCCACCTTTAGTTTTGAAAATACTGAAGCTTTGAAAATTTTCAAACTTTTTCGAAAACATAAAAGTTGACTATTTCCATTTTTTTTTGTTTTAACTGAAAATATGACCATGTTTGCCCCTCTCCTAACAAGTAAGAATAAAAAAAATCGGGGCAAACATATTTTTGTAAAAAATGCTATTTTAAAAGACTTTAGCTCAGCCAAGCGCGCAGATTCTATAAAATTCGTACTTATGAAATATTTTTGTTTTATTTTACTGGAATCACTCGTTTAGTTGTGAAAAGTGAGTTTCATTGAGGAATTGTGCGATTTATTAAATGATTTTTTAAGCAAACAAATTATAACTAACTAAAATATATAAATATTTTCTAAACATTTAATTTTAACAAGTTGTTAAAAAATATAAATATAATAGGATAATTTACCTACTATTAATTGGATATTGAATAATGTTTTTCAAAAAATCGAACTTGGTGAACTTTTACCTTTAATTGCACATTTTACTACCGGCTAATGCTTTCCTAGAAAGAAAATAAGAAACAAAACGACTAGCGAAATGGAAACCCCAAACCGCTCTTAATTAAGACATTCTGTTGACTGAATCCCTGAGCGATTCATCACCAAAATGTATTTTATACTCTTTAAAGAAGGAAAAAATACAAGTTTCCGTGCGATCAATTGTTGTGCGAGCGCAATTAAATAATTAGCGCCAAATACGCGCTTTTAACGCCACGGAGCCGCACAGTCTCATTAATCAAAGCGCGCCAGCAGCATGCAAAGTTTGTCAAGCCAGTTTGTTTGCCCGTCTGCGAGACTGTGGGTCTGCGAGTCAGCCAGGTGCTAATTACACACGTGACGCCGGTCCGCGTGGTGGAAAAACTGGGCTAGCTACAACTTTCCTGCCATTTACCATCCACCCAAACCAGGGAACCTCCGGGCTAAATCCAAATGCCAGCCACAGTACTAATTGTTTCAGTTGTTGCTCCCAAAACTTGTGCAGCGTTTATCAACCAGGTCAGAAGTCGCTGCCAACATCATTTTCCAGCGGCATTAGAAAAAATTAAAAGCACCCGCGAATAATTGTCACGAAACAAGAAGCTACAGACTGAGCTCGTTTCTATTGCAAGAAAAAAAGAGATGGCTACATGAGCTGTGCAAGTTTTAATTAGTTAATTTAACGCCTGGCACCAACAGGAGTCCCGTTGCACGCTGCGTATGAGTAATGAGCGAGCTGGCTCACCCGCGCAACTACACGTATGCGTGATACGGAAAGACGTCTAAATACGTACAGTGAAAAATAAAGTACAAGCAATAGAGTGTTTATCATTTGGAAAAAAAAACACTTCTCAGATAAATGAACCAATTTTCAATGATTGATTTTTAATTAAAGCTTTAAATATCTAGCAAATTGGTGCAAAATCAATTAGCAATTTTTTTCAATTTATACAATACAAATTCACAAATACTTTTCTGCTTTACTTATATCAAGAATCAAATTATCGACTTTATTCAGTTAAACACAATTAATCGATCAAAATATCATAAAAAGAATAATTTATATGCATTTTTACTGAAGTCAAATCATTGATTAATCTTCAACCAAAGGACGTTTCATTCAAAATTAATTGGAAAAAAATATTAATATAAATTTAACGTAATACAAATGGCGATATAGTCTTCAAAACATGAAATCCAATGTAATAAGTAGTGCATTTCTTGTGATTAAATACAGTTCTTAGGTAAATATAATTTCATGTCGATCAAATGCCAAAAATTAGACCAACATTAGTAACACTATTATTTGCTTGAACTTCAATAAATAAATAAACATATACATATGTTGGCTCCAAATAATAAGTGATTTTTTCCCGTGCAGAATATGTAAGCCAGCTACCCTTAATGTGTATTTCTTGAAGCTGTCAACATTTTGCCAACGCTTGAACTTTTGCACCAAACCAGGCAAAACGCTGGCTGGTAAGGGAATGACAGATAGGAAGTGAGGGTGCGGGGAAGAACTTTTGCGGTTGGCTGTGCTAAGTAATTTCCCCTTGCGGATGCAACTAATTACTAAACATTTCGCATAAAATTCTCAACTTGACAGCCTCTAACTGCACGGCTAAGGACACGCGCCCACACCCACAGGACAACAACTTGTACATGTCTGAGTGGTGGGTGTTGGGTTGTGTTGGGATGTAAGGATGTGAGGTGGTGGCATGTTATCAACGAATCTAACATGCGGTTTGTGCTAATTCACTGGCACAACCAAGCCGACCGCCAAACAGTCGACCACCGCCCTGCTTAGCGGTCATAAAGTAAACGCTCTGCCCGTATAGAAAGGATCAGGCGGAAGGGGATGAGCGAGTGGGGGGCAACACTTCCGCTGGAGATGATTAGGCGAGCTACCCACACGAGCAGACTGCCGACAGGACTGTACTAGGCCCACGCCAAGAAAAATGATCGTAAAATAGCTGAAATTATTTAACACTGTTTCGTATTTAATGCAAAAACTTTTCTTCGGCTGCGTGGGAACTGTTGCCGGAAGTTGGCCAAAGTTGCAAAGTCTGCAACATGCAACTAGCCGCAAGTGCCAACAACTTGAGCGACAAACGAAGCGATTAATAGCAGCTGCACTGAAAGTAAACAATGACAGAGGCTGAATTTAAAGAAATTAAAAAGATAATTAGGAATACATTAATAAATAAGAAAAATCAAGCGTTTAGTAATTGACTTTGTTAGTATAAGGACATTTCCAACAAAAGTCAACCAAGAACGCCTTGTAAAAACATTAGAAACTTAACTAGTTAAGCCTGTTAATATATGTACTCCAGAATAATTATTGTATTAATTAATTATCCAATCAAAAAACCGGTTTCTGCATTATATGTGTACGAATGACCCGAGCAGTAATGGCAATATGTATATATATCTACTATTTTTTATGGAGCCTGAAAATTAGATAATAACATCTGACAAATTGAAAATTAAGAATAAGTTAAAAATCGATATTATTATTGGAGGACAAGTGTGCCCTATTTTTTTAAGTAATAAATACATTTTTGATTATTTGTTTGCAGTGTATTCATAACAGTTGCCCCTTGAACATGCTACACAATCAAAGAATCTGTGCATTACAATTAAAGCGTTCTTAGACGTATTATTAAAGGTTCGTCTATGTGATATGAGTCACTTTTGCTTGGGGAAAAGGAAATTCCCCCATCTCAAGGGCCAGAAAATTTAATTTTTGCCCTTGGCTCCGCCCACTGAACCCAAGTCCCCTCCCCTCCCGCCATTGTAATTGGGCAAAGGGCAGTGTCGACAATTGCTGTTTGTTTATCTACATTTGTCGTCGTTAGCGTTGCATGTGTTAATTATATCGCGTTACGTTGCCATGTTTGCTCTGGCATTTCGAATATTTTCATTTGGCAGTCGAACGAGGCAAATGCACTCTGCGCCACGAGGAGCAGAATCCATTGCTTGGCCAGTGGTCAGTGGATCGATTGGAACGGTTTGGTGGGATGTGGGCCCGAAAATATGGTTAAAACCGGCTCTGCGCCACCGCAGCCAGTGCGTAAACAAATCCACAATATTTGCCTGTGCGGCGAAGAGATGTTCGCTCATTTAAGTTGTATTGATACCCAGTAATCGTAGATTACACGGGCATATTGTATTCGGGCAGAGTATGCAGCTTCCCAAAAAAAACACACAAATATAGAGCTCCCACATGATTTATATACATATATAGTAATAATTATTTTGTATATATTCACCATTTAAATCTATTTAGACCTGATATTTGTTCAACTGTTTAGGCTGTCGATATCTGTGAGGTACATTAAAATATGTTCCCATTTCTGAAACAAGCTTATTCATCCCAAAAAAATCCAATCAAAGTCAACCAGTTCAAAAAAACTGGAATGTTAATTAAAACATACTTATTTCTAGACAATTTTGTCACAATATTTGCATCAAAACAATAAAAATGCAACTAATCTAAGCGATTTGCATAAAATTTAAATAATTTTGATGAAAAAATTGATAAGAATAAATAAAATGTATTTTTGTATTCATTTGGTATTTTTATACCCTTGCAGAGGGTATTATAATTTTGGTCAAAAGTGTGCAACGCAGTGAAGGAGACATCTCCGACCCTATAAAGTATATATATTCTTGATCAGGATCACCTCCTGAGTTGATATAGCCATGTCCGTCTGTCCGTCTGTCCGTCTGTCCGTCTGTCTGTCCGTCTGTCCGTCTGTCCGTCTGTCTGTTTCTACGCAAACTAGTCTCTCAGTTTTAAAGCTATCGGATTGAAACTTTGCACACACCCTTCTTTCCTTTGCACGCAGTATATAAGTCGGAACGGCCGGGATCGGCCGACTATATCCTATAGCTGCCATATAACTGATTGATCGGAAATGCCATAACTTTCGTGTTTGTAAAGTTAGGAAGTTGGGATTTTCTATGGGTTTTATATTTAGCCAATCAATCCGACCTACCAAATTTCATAAGGATCGGCCGACTATATCCTATAGCTGCCATATAACTGATTGATCGGAAATGCCATAACTTTGGTGTTTGTAAAGTTAGAAAGTTGGGATTTTCTATGGGTTTTATATATGGCCAATCAATCCGACCTACCAAATTTCATAAGGATCGGCCGACTATATCCTATAGCTGCCATATAACTGAACGATTGGAAATGCCATAACTTTGTTGTTGTTAAAGTTAGGAAGTTCGGATTTTTTATGAGTATTAAGAATGCATCATATGAATAATTTTGGAGAATATAATTTATAGAGTATTCTGCAAGGGTATATCAACTTCGGCTCCGCCCGAAGTTAGCTTTCCTTTCTTGTTTTGATTGTTTTCTTTTGTTGTTTTACCCTATAAATATAACAAGAGCTGATCAAATTTGGGTATAATTAAGAGCAATTCATGGTAGAGCTACGAGTAAAGCCTATTGGTAAAATTAAAACCCTATATATTTGTTTTTTTTTCAGAGTCAGAGTATAATGGAAACGCACATATGATCTTAAACTCACTACTAGGCTTAAAGAATGTAAACATTCAACGAATATTTTACATATTCCTGATGGCAACAATCACCTAGGATATGATTTTTCTGCGAAAATGTCAGGAGAAGTCGGGTATTTTGTAGTCGGTGCACTCCACTAAAGCGTTCTTTCTGCCTTTTTTTGTGGAATCAATGCGATTGGGACTTTGGCTGGTGACTGTGAGATGCTGACGCTGGCGGTACGCCCAGCAGAGCAGCGGGCGCCGCTGCCAACGGCGACGGCGACGTCTCACGAACCTTCCGCGACGAACAAGATCGAGCCAACAGAGAAATAAATGCCGCCCAAGAGGCAACCGCGTAGCTGGCGATGAAAACAAACCCGTCGTGGCGCTCGCAGAAACAAGACGCAGTTCCGAATCGATCCGTGCAGCACTGAAAATCCATTTTGAAAACACAAAATAACCGAAATCGAAATCGAGAAAACTGAAAAACTAAGAAATCGGAAGCAAACTACGCCCGCCGAAAACGTAAATAAAATTATTATTTGCTTCTCATCTTAGCGTGCCACAAAACACAATTTATTCACCAACAAAAACATTGCAATATAAATAGAAAAAGGTAGAAAACAAAGTGTAGGCGATAAACGGAAAATTGATTGAACAAGTTCGGCATTATCAGGGGCTTGGCAATCACGCGATCTCGCTGACCGAAAGTTCAATCGATGGCGAGGTATTTACATAACCCTTTGAGGGCCCTTGGGTCACTTGTGTGGACGTGACAGAAATTTTTGACAACGAAGGTCGATCCACCCCCACCCGACTTGAGATGTGGAAAATTTTATGTGTTTATGGTTTCGAAAAATTGTGCGACCAAACTGATAAAACAAAGCGGAATATTTCAAAAACAATCGACAAAAAATTCCCCTATTTCTAAAGAAATTTAATTCATACTGACAGACCGATTTGGTGTGTTTTTTATGGCCCATAGTTTTCGGATTTTGATAAATTAATTCCAAATGCTAAGTATTAACGAGCTTTTCACATGGTCAGGCCATTAATTCTGGCCTGGACCCCTTGGCTCATTAGCAATGCAAATGAGCTACCAGAATATAATTTAAACGGTTTTTGGTCAAACTTTTCAAATATTTATTTATATTATACTATAAAGCGCTAAATAGTCAGCTGGCAACGAAACAGGTTATCTGAAACGCCTGACTCTTACTAATTGAAAACAGATTTGAGTATGGACATTTACAATATTTATTTGTTTATGTAAATCTTAAATCGGACCAACGAATTTCGGTCCATTTTCTGATAGCAAAAAAGGCAGTGTTCGTGCGCACAACTGTTTCAACTGTGACTTTACAGTCTGGGAATATGGAAAATTAATAACAAATGACAATGCGGCATGTGGAGTCGGGAAGAGAGTGCGGGGCCTTGAGCTTGAGCCCTACATATAGCCGGGTGCAATTACCTGGTCCCCGGTGCTGTGTCACAATTTCCGCAAATTATATTAGTCGCTCGTAGTCGGTCGGCAAGCTTATCCCCCAATCACAATCGCATCAACATCGTTTTCATTTCATTTCAATTTTCATTTACAGCCCAGCCCCGCTCGGCCCGGCCGAAAGAGTGAAAATTAATTAGTGCCATTATAAATAAAGCATAACCATTGGGCGGCCAAATCATTTGACATTCAGTCCCCCATCAGACGTGGGACAGACAAGTGCGCGAAAGAGTGACGAATGCTGGCCGAAAAGCGAAAATAACGAATAGCCAAGCCAGTTGGGCCAAAGAAGAAACGACCGAAAGCAGAAAACGGGAAACAGAAAGCGTGAACCGGAATCAAAACAAAAAGTAAAAAATTTAAAAAAAACCGAATCGTTTGTCCGCCGGTTAAATCAAAATCATTCACTAGTCACGTGATTACGATTGGTCTCGTTTTTGAGTTGGGCTAAACATTGCGCATCCAAGTAAAAACACATTTTTTAGATTTACATATAAACATGTTAAATTTGAAGGTTGTATGTGCTAGTAAAATTGTGATAAAAATGTTTAAAAATAGTATTTTTAATGTTGATGTTGTGAATTTTCCTTTCTTTAGATTCGTATTATGTGTAAACAATATATTTTTTAACTGAGAAAAGTTATTTACAACTTAATAGGTTGTTTAACGTTGGTTTAACCTTTTTAGAGTTTATATTAACTTTCAGAAAACTTTCATAAAATCGTTTTAAAAAGTTATGACAAGAAACCTTAAATTTATTACTTTTCGGATTTTCGCCAAATTGGTCAACAACATTGTATGATTTAAAAGATTATTTTTAAACAAATTACAAATGTTTTTTCTTCTGCATCCCTTAAACTTTACCTTGGTATGCATTTTCCTATGTCACTGTCATGACTTTAGCTTTTACAGTCTTTGTTCCTTGTTCTCCTCTCATGCTTTGTTTATCGCTTAATGCACTTGGAATGATACAAAGATATAGGGTATAGAGCAAATCGGAGGGGGCATAATGATATGGCCGAGTGTCGCGTGTGGCGGCCGTTGCCACAAGATTTCAATTCTATTAAAGAGAAAACTGGGCAGATAGCCAGCCAAGACTGGCAAAACAAAAAGATAAACGAATATATAAAATAATCAACATATGAACGTATTTTAATGTAACAATGATTGCGGATATAAAACATTTTGTCGTGGTGAAACCTCAACGGTGTATGCGTATTTTTGGATTCGATAAATAAAGTTTAAAGTATTTTTATTTCGTGCTAATTAACAAAACAAACTTTTTTTATGCTCAAATTGTGGCAGATTCAACGAGACGTAACGAAATTCGCGCTAACTGGTGACATTGGTGACACTTTTTCTTCGCGATTGATTAAAGGTAAGTGTGAATTGATTTACTTAGAAGGGTTTAAATAAAAACCCGTGAATCAAGTAAAAGTGAATCACTATTATCTGGGGCATCTCTCGTTGTGGATCCAACTATTTATCGGGCTTGGTGGGTGGGGTGCCGTGGGTGCTAAACATGCAAACCCCCTTTGGCAACGCTTTTTGCCGACGCGTTTGTCATGCAATTTTAATCGCAATTCCATTTTTAATTTTCCTCTTCCACCTGACGGCCAGGCAGAAGAAAAGTTCTCTAGCTCGAAGAGAAAAATGTGCTCGGCAGCGGGTAAAAAGGGAAAATAAAAGCAAATAAATATTAAATGCAATACACTCAATACCCAGACAGGCGGACAGACAGACAACCGGCAGCGAGCTGGCAAGCGAACTGAGCTGACAGTGGGAAAATAAGTGGAGGCGGGTGGGGGGCAGGACGAACGCCTGGCGGGCTACTAACACATTGGCATACAGGGAATGCGAGATGGGTCGACAGGATGCGAGCGGGCGAACGAGCGAGCGAGCTATGCGTTCCATTTGCATAAATCTACATTTTAACTATTTTTTTTTGCCTTTCCATTCCCCCGCTGCGAAAGACGCTGCCTTTTTAAAAGAAAAAGGGAGCAAAGCCGGAGGACTACGAGGGGACTAGGGTAACTTGATAAATATTCGCGCAATGCTGGGCGTGAAATATGCAACGATATTTCTTGTGCAACTACCAATGCTGCTGCGGCGGCAAAAACAACAACTGTCGACCGAGTGGCCGATTGAAATCGGAATCGAAATTGGTTTTATTTTTAGAGCTACCCGTTGGCGCCCAACGGACGATTTTAAATGAGTTGCATCGATCGAAAAGCTCATATGTCAGAATTTGTGACAAACATGACTAATTAAACATGAGCCCGCATCGGACAGATTGTCAAACTGGTATTAACATTTTATCTTCAGTAATAAGGACACGCATGGCACCATGCACTGGGAAAAATTATGATGGAAATCTAAGAGATTTTTGTACTTATATTTAAAAATAAAATGTAGGAAGTTTTTTATAAGTACATTTTTGTACTTATATTTAAAAATAAAATATAGGAAGTTTTTTATAAGTACATTTTCTGAAACAAAAAAATTACTGAACAAATATTGATTTAGATAACATGGAACTAATTTTTACTGAATCAAAATTGTTTTTTGTCCTTTGTGAATAATCATTACAAAAATTCCTTTTTTTAAGTAATCTGTTTTCATGTCATATAATATTATTTGTTAATTTTTATTCACTCTCATTAAATTTCTCTAAAAATATATCTGCCAACAGTATAATTAAAAAAAC
Organism: Drosophila fuyamai; assembly: GCA_018153365.1. NCBI lineage: Eukaryota > Metazoa > Arthropoda > Insecta > Diptera > Drosophilidae > Drosophila > Drosophila fuyamai. The sequence goes on along the minus strand of JAECXW010000116.1, from coordinate 2,627,820 downwards.
AAAAACCAATTATCAAATGGTACAAAGGTATTCCGAACCGGAAACTTATAATATAATGTTGGATTCTTTTTTTCGAGTGTAACCACAACAACTCGTTGTAACCACATCATCCACAACCTGCGACCGCACGGCAAGCCGAATAATGAAGTCAAATCCTCACAGCACATTCAGTCGTAGAGCATATTTTATGAATATTTTATCGAGACGACAGCATTGTTGATGGCAATTTAATGCCGATACTCGAACTTTTTGTTGCCGTTGTTAATTTTTTATATTTCTGTTGACGTCCAACAAGCCATGAATGAAGGATGCACATGAGTTTTTCTTCTCTTCCACCTCATTCCCCACATTCATTTTCTCCACTACTTTTCATGCGATCTTTTCTTAAATCGGATTACAATAATTTTACAAAGTAGTCAATTAGCATGACAACAACAGCCCCATTGCGTGTCAAGTGTAAGGGGCACGGGCTTTACATTGTTTATCCAGTCAACTTTTAGAAACTTACGGATTTCGCACATATTTATACAACATGCAACGCAAATCAAAAGGGGAAATAAAAAGGTGTAAGCCCATAATTGCAATTTAACTTAAAAAACTTAAAAAGATCATTAAAATACAAGAAAATGACTAATTCATCGCGTTATCAAAAGTTTTGTTTTTTAAACACATCATAATGTATTATCTGCTTTTCATAAACTAAGAATATTCTCATATTTTCTTCCGATATTCACAACAATATTAAAAAACTCGTTTAAGGAAAACGCAAATCGCACAAGTCACAAGTGCTATGTATCCATATATCTCTTCAGCATACAATTCTCCTTAGCAATCAGGCAATGGAAAACAGCACATGACCACTATATCAACTACTCGGAAAACAAACCAAACTCGATTGCCAAACCACGTGACTGAGCCGATACCGGTTGCTGAAAGACTCCACGCAAATAATCTGCAAAGTGATTTCCAGTCTGAAAATAGCTTTTCCAAGCGCGACGAAAATAACATTTGCTAGCGGCTTTGATGTCAATAGCAGCGTAGCCATGCCTTTTAATATTTAAAATACAGTATTACGTGCTGCAGAAGTAAACAATATTTTACAACAAAAATATGAAAATCCGAGAAGATCAGTTGAATGACTTAAAGCCTTTAACACTTGACATTGACACCTCGCAAGTGGCCTGGTTAAACGAACTGTTTGCGTTTCTTAATTATTTGGCCATTGCAGCCAGTAAACAGTGTTAAGCACACTTAAGCCAGAAGATCTGAGTCATGTGGAATACTGCAAGGTGTATTTACTCTGCTGATGACTATGTGACTGCTGCTGATTTATTTAATAATTGCAATCGCACTAGACCTGCCTGGCTAACAGCCGTCGCAACTTCTGGTGCTTTCGGCTGATTAATTGGCATCACAAGAGGCGACTTTACTATTTTTAAATTGATTTCGGCGAACGCCCGTAAGAGGTGTCATAAAAAATGTAAAAACTTGTTCCCTAGAGCGAAACTCTCGCCAGATGCTCGGATACCACCCAGTTTTTCGGCTAATCAATACAGATCGATGGCAGAATTCGCAGACATTTCACAAAAGTTGAATGACTTGCTGGGAGAGTTCGGTTACCTTTGGGCCACTGATTGCAAATGACCCAAATTGGATTTAAGTCGATTAAAAGGAGCCCAAGTAGCTGCATACTTATGCCCCGGCATGCAATCAGAAATCGAATTGCCATCGAACAAACAACCAAAGGAGCAACAGTGAGGGCCATGCATGTTGCAAGCAGCATTTATCAATGAAATTCAATAAAAATACATTTTGCATGCCAGTTCGTTGAACCGGCGCACACAAAGGACGCCCTCGGGCCAAATGCAGCTTACCTGTTCCATTTCATTTGTCTCGCCAAAGAAATCGGCAAGGAATCAGGGGAAGCGACTTTAAAAATCTCACTTGCCTGTAACTTGACCTGCAGCAAGTTCTGCAAGCACTGTTCCCCGCATTCAGACAGCCGTGATAAATGTGACAACAACAGGCCAATAGGCGGCATCCAGCTGGGCATCACATCCCATTCGCATCTCACATCGCAGACCATCCCAATCCACTCCTTTCGAGTTATGTGGCTGTACACTGAGACAAAGTACGTTGTTAATATCAGGAAACATGACTGTGCACTGGAAAAATTTGGGGTTTAAATATCAGAAAATAGTTTTTGAAATCATCCCAACCACAGTCAAAAAATGGTAAATTAAAACATTCAGAAATAAGGATTCCTTACAAGAGCAATGAAAATTCACAATTTTAAATGAGAGCTATAAGCTATGTTTTTCATTTTACAATATTCCTATTAAAAAAAATGTTTTTTGTGTGAGAAGATAATCTTGGCGAGGATTAGTAAGATAATTATATAAAATTCCCCGAATATTTTTCTAATTTTGTTAAAATTAAAATTGTTAATATAAAATTATTCTTGCTTGAATAACAATTTTAAAACTCTTCGAAGAATTTACAAATTGAGACTATCTTTTTTTCATGTGTATGAGTGGTCAGCCCAACCCAAGCCTTTCTCCCTTTCCGCTGCTTGTCATTTCAATTCCATTTGGCCAAAGTTGAGATCCAGTCGCTGTGCTTAAGTGCAGGCCCAATTCCAGAGCCAGGTCCGCACCAGCGGGCCATCTTCAACACTATTAACAACCGTCTCTTGGTCGTCGCTGCTCGTATTTCAACTTCTGCCTAATTGTTGTTGGCATGGCGATGGTGATGGCGACGCGACGCCGTCTGAATATTATTATCTGCTAATGCGCTCCGGCTATTTGAAGTTGAATCGATGAGCTACGTGCATAAAATTGCGCCGATCTTTTTACTCTAATCATAAGCTGGGGCATGGTTCGCATTTTAAATGCACTTCGATTGGGCAAAGTGTCACTCCATTGCGATTTAAGTTAATAATGGATTTGGTAATTTAATTCTATACTGAATTTTGAGAAAAATTCTCACCACTCCCGACTGACTGAAACCATGAGTTGTGTACATTGAGTATGAAATTACGCAAACTTTTGGCACGCTTTCGTTAGCTCTGATTGCCGCAATCAAAGGAGCGTCTGCAGTTGCATTGCTTGTGTTGCAAATCAGTCCAACTTCCCACCAAACATACACACAGCCGTTCAGAAGAGAATTGGAAAAAAATCCATAACAAAGTAATCAATGAAAGTTGGATGGGAATAGGGCAAAGTAAGTAACCCAGAAGCTCCAGACGGAAGCCGAACCCAGTTTCTTGTGGCTTCCAGTTCTGTTTGGCCAACACACTAAGCAGACAGCGAACAAACCCAACGGACCCGGCCAACCCAGGCGAAATCAAATTCGCAGTCCCTAGACACACTTCGAAAAATGTTACCCATTTTTAATTTAAGATTGCAATTTTTTGGGAAAATATTATTGCGACTAGAAAAAAGTTTTCGAAGGAGATTTTAAATCCGAGAAAGCATAATATTTAGAAAATAATAACAATGATTGGAAATTCTTTTGAAATATGTCTTATAAATATTATTATTATTTTAATAAATTCAATTGCAAGTCCTTGTGATCCTTATAAAAAGAAACTAATCCAAACTATTAATTGCAACAAACCCAATTATAAAGACAAATTCAATTATATATGACTACATTTTAGTCCCATTTTAACTTAAAAATTTTAAAAGCCTGCAATTTATAGGAAACAATTATTTGTATCATTTAAGTATATTGAAATTTAAAAGGAAATTGGAAGCTTAGCTTTAAATATTTGGAAGGACCTTTTTTATCTTTATCTTTTTTTCGGGTGCATTACAATCCTGTCCGACATTTGGGCTTCCTTTTAGCAGCTCTTCCTCCCCGGTACTCGAACAACAACAACAACAACAACAAACACAGCGACTGCAGCAATGAAGTGGCAGTGTTGCTGATAGTTTTGTGGCAAACTTTGATGCGCCGAAAGCCCTCCTCCAGTTATCAGGCTCACATTTACTTTGCTCTATTTTGTGGAGACAAAATGATTGCAACTTGCCGCTGGCGACTGATCGAATTGCTTGCCACATGCAACACAGGACAGAGAAAACCATACACAGCCGAACCAAAACGGCGCAAAGAGAACCGATTGCTGTTTTCAATTTTCCCCCTTGGGCCGGCCGCGACGTCATTACGTGGCATAATTTTAATTGTTGGCTGGGTTTTCAGATGGGCGCATGGGGCGTATGTGAAATGTGGCCACACACGAACTATGTTCTCTTCTCATGATAAAGCAATTTAAATGTTCTTTTTTGCTAGTTCCAGCATTAAATCATATAAAAATAGAAACCAAATGCAAAACTTGCAGTCGAGTCAGTTTGACTGCTTTTACTGCTGACGTCACTACATTAAAATGGAAAATGCAGCAACAAAAGCTCGCAGGAACGCCTTGAAGTATGCTGCATAACCTGCCCTCCAGTTGCACGCAATATGCTCATAAAAATTTGAGCCTCGAGTGCTGAAGCTGAAGCCAAAGCCAAAGCAAGACCGAGGCGCTCTTCAAGTTGCATGCAACATCGCTATTTATGAACTCAACAAGCAGGACGTCCTGAGCCCGCCCCTTATTTCTTCGGTCCCAGCTGTAAGTCCAAATGTGTGCTCCCGACATGGTCCCAAAACATGCTCCATAAATCGCCACAGATAAATTTGTGTTCTGTTCTTTTGATTTCGTTTTGCTCTTCATGGCCTGTCGTATCCTGTTTTTACGAAAATATCATTATTGGTCCCTTGAAGAAAGGTATTACAACTAATTCAACTGGTTTGTTTTGCTTAATTTAATAAAGTAATATTTAATAAATAATTAAAGTAAAGTAATATTTAATAACAAAGTAATATTTAATTAACCAGATCTAGTTAATTAAATAAAGCAAAATTTAATCAAGCAGAATTAGTATAAATAATACATAGGAAATATCATTTTATTTTATTTTTGATTAAAAAGCTTATAAAAAGCGATACGTTTATAGGAACAATAAAAAAGAGTTTTTGATTAAAAAATGTTTAAAAAAATTCAAATTGTAGTAGTGTTTATCTTTCCTATACAATTTTGTAATTTTCAAAAGTGACGTAAGGAGAAAGAGAAACACAAAACGTACAACTCTACATTCTAAGTAAGTACTTTTTAAGTTAATATACTGTTATTATGGTGAAAATTAAAACAAAAATCTTAATGACTAGGGCACTAAACCAGTGGATATAGTAAATACTTTGTTAACGGATCCGCAAATAGTTAATGTAGTCCCAACTTCCGTTTATATCTGTCGACAGACTTTAAAGCGTTAAAATAAACAGTAAACTGTGAGTTAGTCAGTTGTCAGTTATTGTATTTTTCTGTTAGCACTTGCATATGGAATTACCTTAAATTACGAAGCCCAAAAGCCTTTTAAGTGTATCGAACTTTCATCTTTCGCCAGCCTTCGCATTTATCTCCGTTGTAAATGCAGCAGGCAGGCCAAACAGTACAGGCCGAAATTGTTTTCATGCTCCTTGGCCAGCCAAACGAACGAAACAACCGGCTAACCAACCGACAAGCCACCGGCAGCCGACCAGACCCCTTTTATTTATGTCAATCTCTGTTGGCTGTCCGACTCTCCTGGCCCAAGACCCCGCCCTTTGCCCGGGGATCATAAATCTTGGGACGGCACTAGGCGCTGAAAGTGCATATACAATATAAATAATGAGCGGGTGTACAAGCACTACGCCCTGTTCCTCGCCAGGCATTGTTCCGTATATGCATTTAATTATTTATAATATGTATATTTATTTTTCAGTCTTTTGCGCAGTGCTGCGCGAATTCCTTTTTTTTTCCTTTGTCCTTTGAACTCGGCTTATTTTGTGCGGTTATATCTGTTGTTTATTTTACTGTAGCTTTTCATTGATACAAGCTTAAATTAATTACATTCTTAACCTGCCCATAATTCCCACGCATATAGTAAATGATATTGTGCAAAATATAATCCGCATTCAATGCCCAAAGCGTGAAATGTGGACCATGGTCTGTGAACCCAGATGAACGAGTTGGATTTAGTAGCTATCTGTGATCACGTGCTTTGCTGTTGTAGCCGAGTGTGAATATTTAACGATCATGAGGTAAAATAAATATCAAGACAGCTGGCGTGCTGAGTCAGTCGTATGGGAAGCACCACAAACAAAAATCGTATTAAAGAATCACATGATAGGTTGTTTAAAAAAAAAAACGTTTTTAGTGAGCCGTGACTGCCAAGCCTTAATGGCGAATAAATATGTCTGGAAAAACCGAATTAAACAAACACATTATCGTGTAATTTGAGTAAGCAAATAAATAAAATTTTCAATATTAATATTTGCTCAACCCTGAGAAAAAAGTCACAGAGCGCAGACATACATATTTAAATTGAATCACTATTTGGCAGCTCTTTTTTTTTGTTTTAGTATTTTTCACTATCATTGGGGGTCATTAAAAATAATGAATACGAATGGAAAAATACATTTAATAGACTGGAGTGGAAAATTGAAACTGTCAGTGTGTGGCAAGAGTGCGTAAACATACACACCCACTCGCCGGCTTGAGCCTCAATTAAAGTCTGCAGTGTTTTTACCAATTTTTCCTGGCCACATTTGCCACGCATTTTAATTGCTTGTCAGAGGAATGGTTGACTGGCCCCCGGAGCTACATCTCTCATTGCTGTTATTGTGGATGAAGCATTTAATTTGCTGCACAGCGTGCGCGTGTCACAATAAAAAATCACTCAAGTGCAATGCTCCACTCGACTTCGCCCATCCAACAAATGCACGGCATCACTAAAGTCGGCCAGACGCACTTCGTTAGCCTCGACGGTCCTCGGGGGTTTTCAGGGTTCTCACTGTTTTCAGTGTTTTCAGTGTTTTTCGTGTTTTCAGGGGTTTTCTGGGTTTCGGGATCGTGTGGTCAGAAGAGCGGCGAACCCAGCTGCCGAGAGCTGTAGAAATGCCAGTGACAATGGCCAGTGTCTGTGAGTGCTCCAAGTGGTTTGCTTGTTTGCCTGTCGGTCAGGAGTGCAAGTATCTCACTGCCGAACATGAAAACTCAATTTGTTGATAAAAATCAAAAAGGAAGACAACTTTTGCTCATATATATATATACCCTTGAATTTATAACAAAATGATTTTACGAATCGAGATAACAATGAAGGTCGATTATCCAAAATAATTGTTTATGGTTACTATGTCAGCTTTATGATACAGCAGTTCATTTTTTATAAAATTAAAATTGCACATCTTTATATGTTAAAAAAAAACGAAGTTCTAATTTTTCAATTTGACTGAAATTGAAATACCTTCTGTAAGGGTATAATAAATAGACAATAATATAGATGTGCTGGGAGAAACTTTAGCACGGAGAAGATCAGCCATAAAATCTTTGGTATCTCTAGGGCTTAAGGCAGATAAGACAAGATTTTATCACAGGTTGTGTAAGGCAATTTCTTAAAAACGTGAAAGATAATTCATGGGAAAAGTTGTCATAATTGTATTTGCCTAATTAATCATCAACAATAAAGTCGCAGTTCCTAGAGTGACAGTTTAATGAACAACAAATTCCCAAACTTTACCTTTAATTATTGAACGCTTAGGCTCTTACATGACTATTGGGTTAGATTTTGATTATGTGAATTTTTTTCAGTAAATATTTTTCTTGCCAACCTCGTGCGTACATCTGCTGTGTAATCATAAAGCCTTTTAAATTAATATTTAGTTAGCTGTCGCTAAGCAAATTTCTTTATTCGTCAGATGTAGTATTTGCTTAGTCATACACACACACTTCAAAACAAACTATGACTTTGTCTGGCGATACAGCTAATTGTGGTCACGAGATTGTTAATCGAACTCATAGTCTATTTATAATACTCTATACTTTAATTTTTAACATTTATTAACCACTCAAAGATAATAAAAAAGCAATCAAACCAAAAACTAAGTGATAAGAATTTGTCAAAAAAAAGAATTTGTTTTTCCAGAGAGGTGGCCATTGACAATTCTTAAAAACTGACAATTAAACAGATAAATAAAGTTTTTAAGGAAAAATCATTCGGCCACCAAATGACAAAAACAAATTGAGGGGCAAATCATATTAAAACTTTTGTCACGTGATAAATAAATACACTTTGGAACTTGATTTTTTTACCACTCAAAGTTAACGTGGTAATCAAATAAAAAAAGCTGTTCAAAAGTTTTTGGGAGGTAAGAAAAAAACGGATTTTAAAGATGTTTTGCGAAATGATAAATCAATTTTTTGGGAGAAAAGGTCATATACATTTTATCTGATTTCAATTGCCACATCGTGTAAAAAAAAACGTATTAGCTCTTGCTCATAATTAAGTTTGTTTTTATTTTTTTTAAAAGTGTGGTCTGTGCGTCACGAAAGTGATAGGACATCTTTTGGGGGAAGAACAAATTTGTTTACATAGATAATTACCAGTATGAAACTTAAAAATGATTCAACATTGAGTAGATTTTTTTGGGAAATAATCAATTTGCAATTAAAAATAATTGCCAGGTGTAATGTCACTAGGAAGCAGACTAATGGATAGGCGGTTTAATTTGAAAATCATATAATTAAATCGAAACTGAAGCACCTAATGAAAACAGTATGGCTGACACTGAAGTGCATAAAAAAAGCATTGACAGTATCAATTTTGGCCGTTTCGGTATTGTTTTGAGTTGGGTTTTGTATTATCAATTAGTTTCGGCACGCGGAATATTTACAATAGTCGATGTGTGGCACTTTACACGCGAAAACACGCAAATGAATTCTGATGGCTGATAGGCGATGGTTCGGAGAGATAGCACCACTCAGGGCACCCAGTTGATTGCTTATTGTTATCGCCATTGGGAAGCTGGTGTGTGGGTGGTGGTGCTGACTAACTTCATTATTTTCTGCTAGACTATTTTTGTTTTGAGTTGTTTGTTTCGACTAATTGAAACGATCCCCAGCAGATGATGAAGTGACTGCTGGACAAATAGATTTAATTTGGCAGACATTTTTGATTACTTTAATTTACTCGGCCAAACCAGGTTTTATGTGGCTTGGGGCACTAGTATAAATCAAAATCCAATTTGAATGTGCAGTCAAATGAACTACAAAAGTATCTCCGACTTTTGCTTTTTGCTGTGCGCTTTTTCATCTGCCTCGAAGGCTAGCAATGGCAAATTGCAAAGTGATCAATATTTACCCACTTCAGGCTGACACAGTGCATTCGGCAAATATTAACTCTAAACAATATTCATTCAATGTGCTGCAGCACAGCTAATCGATGGTAATATTACCAACAATTAGGTGGCAAACAATGAACGCTCCACAATAGCCACATCAGAGGGAGGCCAGTAATCATCTAGACTCCGAAGAAGACGGCGCCACCATCCGCTGGAATTTAATTAACTTGGCAACGCGAAGCAAAATTAGCATAAATCATTTAATTAAAGGTAAGTGCTGACGAGTGGCAAGCAGGGCAGAGTCTTGCCCATGATTAAATCGTTGGGTTGGGGGTGTAAAAATTGTTTTTGTCTCATACGAGCTGAATCATGTGCTAATTTTTTAATGGCATTTGATAAATATGTTTTAAGCTGCCGACTTTTGCTGGAGCTCCTAGTAAGAGGCTCGAATTCAATTAATCGTAAAACGAGAGACAGTTAAATAAACTCACATGCATAATTAAATTGTCTTAACACTGCATTTAATGTTTTGTGGACTTAAATATTTTTTAAAAAATGCAAATGATACACCGTTTTGCATTCCAGAAATTCCCTTTTTCATCAATTAGCCTAACACAATCTTACAAATGCATAAAGCAGGTACAACAATTGCCGATTTCAGAACGATTTCATTGCTGGTTGAATGCTATTCAACCAAAAAATAAACAGAACAGCTGCAAAAATTAAACTAAAAAAGCAACAATGTGTTGCAGGGAAATTGTTGCTTTAGTTGTTGTCGTTATCGTTATTGTGGTAAATAAATAAAAACCGCATCAAAACTATTGTAATAAAAACATTTTCATTCGCATTTTCACAATGAGCGCAATTGCAAATTGATTTGTGTGGTTCGGCGAAAATTTCAGCTCTTTTCGCCCTCCTTCAGCCACTGCATTGTTGGCCAGAACAGCAGAGAAGAAAAGCAAAAACAAATAATATTGCACAAAAAACAGGGAAAAACACACTGAAGTATAGCGAAAACAGCGACAACAAAAATATGCGGCAATGAATTCAATATTTTCCCAAAGCTTATGAATTTTTGATAACGTTTTCCCTGTTGAATATTTAAGCATTAAACAAACAGCGTTCTGATCACAGGGTTCATATAAAGCTGATGTCGTTTAAATGAACTTATATTTAATCAGAAATATGCGTGAAATACTCTGTGCAGTCAAATGAGTTAATATTTGCAATGGGATAGTTGAGATAAATAATAACAAGGCAGGATTACGAAAATAAGTTAAGAATATTGACATTTAATACTTCAATTTTTTTTATTTCAAATTTATTTTTCACAACAATCTGCATTTCCATAATTACAAAAATTATGCAAAGTATTTAAGATATCAGATTAATTAAATTAATTACATGTATAATAATTTTAATTATTTTAAACATTCGGGAAGACACGATAATTTTTAAACTTATATAATTCTATTGATATCCTTCTCTGATATCCTTTTCTGTGACACAGTTTTCGATTATTAATAAACTTGCAGCGTCAAAGAAACTTTTAAGATTTGAGCTTAGTTTCGTTTATAATTTTGAACTACAAAAAAACCGTTTGTCTCAGCGTAAATTTCAATTAGTTAGCCATGTAAAGAGAGCCAACTTTTTTGTCGTTTTGCTTTGAATTTTTGTTTTGTGTGGCTAATCCGGGGAACCTGCAACAGCATCCGCATAAATTTAGCATTTTTGTAGGCCCATAAACCCCCACTCAAAGCCACCCACACTCAGGAAAATACATATATATGAACATATACTTGTTGAAAGGGCGTCGGGAGCACCTTTGGCGATTGCCAGCAGACCTGCCCTTGGTGTGAAAAATGAAACATAAATTAAATCTGCTACACCAAATTCAACCCACAATGCCGGGCTTAGGATACTTAAGCGGCGGCCTCTCCTCCTTTTTCACTTTATGATTTCAGCCAAATGAAAATTTATGAAGCAGATGGCACAACCTGATGCTAAAGCCAAAACCAAAGCCAGTCGGCGATGAAGAGAAAAATATGAACTTGAAATTTTGTGGTCTCAAAGTTTTTTGTGGCAAATGAAAATTATGCCCCATTAAATTACCAAGTGGTAGTCATAAATTACACTTTACATCGCTGAAACCGAACTGAACAAGCTGCCGTTGATCAGACATATAATCCATATATATCAAGCAAACACAGTTAATCATGACTGCAGTCAGTGCACAAACTTCACCTGGCAGTGCGCCGTTTTAAATCAACTTAAGACTAGTAATTAGTTAGCTAGAACGACGACATAGGCACTACAACTCTCAAACATGGTTGAGTTATGGGATCATTTAGATAAAATTCTGCGCTGCGTCTGTCTGGGGAAAACACTTCCGATTAAGTGCTCTAGGTCGAGGCAACTTCCCTCCCACCGAGCAAGGCTGCTGAGCTATCATCACTACTGACGTTAGCTCATTATATGATTTTATTGTCTGGCAAACATTTGTGTCTAGCCCGATTCCGTTTAACTGGATGTACCAGTAGAACAAGCCGCGTTCTGCGGAAAAAAACACCTGGCGAAACAGCCGGCACTCTCGTATTTGCTTTGGCATTTACGATTAAATTCGGATCTCCGTCTTATTATAAATAAGGGCACAGGGCCAGAAGCTGCATCCATTCCTTGAGCGATCTTAGGCAAGGTCGGTCATTCAATTTTGATTCAGTGATCAACTTGGAAATAGTTTTTTTATTTTTTCCCGTTCTTTCAATAGTGTTTCACTTTCACGTGAGTAGAACAATATGGAAAATATATTCACTGCAGATCGTTTAAACAGCTGTCAGTGGTTTTGTCGTTGACCCATTAAGGTTTTTACGGATCCGTTTTTTTCGGTTTTTTTTTGTGTGCAAAGAGAACTTCCAGAGCGAAATATTATTCTAAAATTGTATTTTTAAGTGATTCGTATGCCTAGTTCGTTATTATTCTTAGTCGAGTTTTAGCTGTGATCGGAGAACCATAACTCGATGTTGAGCGATGTGGAATGTGATTACCCTTCAAGGGTGCCGTTTGCTGAGTAAGCGACATACATACATATGTTAAATCGGGCCAGAAACCTTTGTTTTAGTGTCAGTGTGTCTCCTTTGCGGAAGCTTCGGCTCAAGCTGTGCCGCTGGCCTTGCCAACAACACTCTAAAGTTCCCAGACCATGTTCCTAATGAGTTCTCAACAAGTAGACTAGCAGTGGCAAAAGCATAAACTCTATGCAAATTGATTCACTTTCAAGCAACTTCATTTGAGTTCGTTACGTATGCGGCCAGTTGCCGACTTAAGGACCCTGCAGGAGTGTAAGCAGTCTAAGTAAGCTGCCTTAGTTATGACAAAGGACAGCATTTCGAGAGCCGCACACACAAGATGTTTCACGCACCCACACAGAGTAGCACCACCAGTTGCCTAATAAATGATGTGGCGGGCACGGGAGTCAACTTAAGGAAAACCTCTTAATGTGCATTGCGAAAAAGAAATGTTTGAAATAAGTAGATAGTAATTTAGATTAGCAGTCTCTTAGATTAGCTTAGATATTAAATATTTGTCTTCGAATTAATGAGCAGTTATAAATGCAAACACAGTTTTAAATCTAAAGATGCGATAAAAAACTTCAGCTCTTTAAAATAAATATTGAACTAAAATAAAAACAAAAGTTGGGAAACCAAATTCCAAACACGGTTCGATTTTTGTTCTAAGAATTTTGTCTATATAATTATATCTTTTGTTATAAATATATTATTATTTTATAGTTTGCCATATTCATTAATATTTTTCTTAGTGTATCTCACACAGAGACAAGATGACAAAATGCCGTAGTTGCTGTAGTTGTTTTAGCTGTTGCTGTCAATCAAGACAAGTAAAATTTTTGCGACATTGTTGCTGGACAAGCTGCTGCTGGGCGAGTTTACTTTGTCTTTTTCGTCATTGTTCCGCTCCCGTTTCGCCAGCGACTCCCTTTTGTCCCCAGTTGGCCATGTAATTGCCGTTACACTTTGGGCCAAGTTATTAAGTGATTGTTATTGTTGCTGCCGGAGCTGTTGTCTCGTTGATGCAACAGCATAATCTAGCGATAATGCGGAGCTCGGTCTGGACAAATGTAAATTAACTCGTGTCCGAGAGCCTGGGAACAAGTTCATATCCGTCGCTTCTGGCTAATTTTGCGTAGCCTGCTTTTTTGGGTAGGCGACTGGCAAATTAATTTCGATTTTTGGGAACAGTTCGGGAATGGCTGTCCAAAACAATTTGCAAAATTGCCAATTGCAGCATGTGGTATGTGAGTGGCGCAAACTGTTGCAACTGGGCCAACTAATTGCCTTTAATTATGAATGGAGCAGCCTGGCCCCACCCCAAACACACCACACACAAAGGATAATCGTTGTCCGCTTGTCAGACATGGCGTATGAGTAATGGCTGTCTAGGTAATAATGCATTATCGATTTAAAGTGTCACACGATACGAAAAGTGGCATTTGCATTGAAGTGCAGACAATAACTAATTGCCCCCCATATCTCGCCAACCAACTGGAATATTTTCCTGTCAATTAGTCCGGTAAAATGTGGATGGCAAAAGGGCGGGCAGAGGAGCCGAACGAGCCCTATGTATCTGTAAATATCGTTTACATGACGTTAATTGCATATTGATAGTGTTTGCTCAATTGTTTGCCCTTGTACGTTTTGTTTGTGTTTGCTTTGAATGGCTCGTGCTTTGTTAATGCAACTTTGACCGGCCGAAGTGGCCATCCATCAATCAAGCGATCCATAGATCAATCAATGCGGCACCGCCAAGTTTGGCTGGCCGTTCCCCTAATCGTGCTCCATGCTTGTCAAACAGTTGGCCCCCAGCAGTTAGCTGCAATTTGCGACTCATGAATATTTATGCGCGATATAATTAAATATGCTAATTACAACTGATTGTACGCACAATCATTTGAAATTATAATTCTCAGCGAAGCGATGCGAAGCGAAGCGAGTTTACTTCTCGCCAACAAAAACAGCAAGGACAACAGGCAATCCGCCAGGATAACACGCACTGTGAAACTGACAATTTAGCATAAATTCAAATGAAATCAACACAAACGCAAGAGGAAGGATTCAGTAGACGGGGGTGTGACTTAGCAACTGTTGCCAGTTTAAATTGCTTTGCAGGGTAAAAAATTAAGAGCAGTAAGGGGTAGATGAGGCGGGAATTAAATAAATTACATTGTTGCCAGCATAAAGTTGACGCTGCCAGCTAAACAATTTGTGCAGCTATCAGAGCCACCCTTCATCGACCGCCTGCTACCTCTCACCCGCCGGCAACATTGTCCACTAGGATGGGGTCCTTGCACATCCGTCCACCCGCCGAAGCACCTCCTTTTCTCCCTGTACCCACTCACTGCCAGTCGGATGAGCCATGGGTAATTTTTGTGCTCCACTTAAGTGAATTTAAGTTTTAATAACTAACATTGGCCATCAAAGATCGAGTTGCTACAAGCCAGGTTTATCCGAGTTAATTGAAAATCCAAAAGGCAACAGGCAAAGGCCAAAGCATATTTTAGTTTTCTACTCTTAATTGCACAAACATAGTATTCTGCCCCGTTTTAAGCTTGTCTTTATATTGCCATGAAATTGGTCATAAATTTCCAAAAAATATTAGTTTTCGTATTCTCAATTCTGGCCAGAATGCGGAAATAAATATTCAATTAAAAAGCTGAACGCTGAACGGTTTTTATATTTCCTGAGAGCAGCAAAATACTTAAAAGATTAATTGTATAAATTGTGAAAAAAATGTTGAAAGTATAACAATTAAATTGAATAGTCTGCAAAAGTATTTATTAAATTCTAATCCTTTTCTTTAAAAATTAAAATGAAGTTAAGAAATTCAATTCAATTATTGAATTAAGCAATAAGCTTTCAAAGTCAACACACAATCAGTCAGCGATTGAAGGACATATTAAAGCTTGTTGTTTGGACAAACATCAATAAATAATTAAAATATGTGTTGCCATATGCACACTCATTGTATAAATACTTAATTAACCAGGCCGGACAGCAACATAATGTCCCAGGCCGGACATAAAGAGCCGGTCACTTGAACAAATCACCAGCACGTGGCCAATAAAGGGCCTCCCTCGTTCCCGTACAAGGTAGAAATAGTTTTCCAGATGGAGATAGCCAAAGAGAGGCGGTGAAGCCATAAATATCCATTTGTGGTATTTCCATGGTGACAAAAATGTAACCAGTCTAATTTATTATCAACAGCCCTTGTGCAAACAAAGAGCCCAAAACAAGCTTTTTAATTTCCACAATCTCACAGGACGAGACATGAAGAAGTCAGGCCCTGGGTACTGCCAACTAGACAGGGCAAGAGCATTTCATTAGTTCAATTAGCTGGACAGGTGCTGGCTGGATGTCAAGTGGCAGCTTTTTAAACGATGATTAGTGGCTTTTCGTTTTCGTTCCGGGAGCGGACGAAATACAAGACAAATTGTTGTTTGTTTAGCCCCTGACAGGAGCCACTTGAATGCAAATTTATGTGTCCGAAAGGATTCCCTCTGTCGGTCATTAACATTGGCAGGTCGCAGCTGAGGGACAGCTAAACATGTTTTCTAGTACACCTCTTGAGCGATGGCCTTAGGGGAAATTAAAAATTTGTTGCAATGTATTAATAGGAAAGCATAGAAAAACTTTTAAATAAACGGTCAAAAGAGAAAACTAATTAAAACTAATGGACTTGCATTTTAAAAAGTGTTTGCTATATAAGAGAGATAATAAAATAAATTTGTATTCAATTGTTCAAACAAGGAATTAAATGAAAAATATCACAGAAAAGCAAATAATTAAATCTGTTTATATTGCGAATAAATGAAATAAATCGTTCCTTTAAAATATATTCATTCTTATTAAGTATTTGCGGAATACTATATATTAAATAGTAAAATATACAAATGAATTGTATTTTTTTTAAATATAAATATATTTTTTAATTCCAGTTTTACCTGCTACATTTTTTTAATAATACCTAGATTGAAGTCAAAGTTTCGCTTCAGTCAATTTAAATTTAAATAAATAACCTTTCAATAATGACAGTAATTTATAGATTTTTTATATATGGTTTCCGACACTTGAATAAAAAAGCTCTTCCTGTAAGATTCTTTTCATAGCCACAGGTTGTCAGTGGTCACCACAATGAGCTAATGGAGGTGTTAGAGAGCGCAAAAAAGGGCTAACAGACATTGCACCCGGAGACTAACTAACCCAATTATTTGTAAAATGCGAGCACAGAAAATATAACCGAGAAACCAAAATGAAAAGAAACCGCAGCCCATTGTTTCTCCCCACAGCAGGTGAAACCAGAGACACAGAGAAAGTTGCCAACGGGGCAAAGGGAATCGAGATGGCAGCGGGAGAACTTCGCACAGCACGCGTAGTGAAAACTTTGTTAGGGCACACCCAATGGCGTAGGGAAAGCCAGAAAGAGTGCAAAAAAATAATAATAGCAGAAAGGGGGAAGGAAAAAGGGAAACCAGCTTTTCCTAGCAGTGCCGCTTGATGGTGTCGAGTGCTCTGGCTGCTGGACATGAAAGTGGCGACAACGGGAAATTAGTTGTGCACGCTTGCAAGTTGCAACGCAAAACCCGAGCATTAGCCGGCTGTCCTAGATGCCCTGCCGCTAGGGGTTGACCACTAAATTGCCGGGATGAAGTCGCCGCTCCAGCTCGGGGCTGATGTTGATCAAATTAACAGCATGTGGCGACTGGCAAGTGGCTGAAGACCGCCCGACTCCCGCTTTAATGCGCTCCCCGTGCTCCTCGCGCTTTTTGTAGCATACTTTTTAGAGACCAGCAAATTGCTTAAGCTGCGGCCAAGGTTCCAAGAGAAGATGCACAATGAAAATTACATCTTTTTATGGTATAAATTCACAGACTCAATTTTATCAAAATCAAACAATTAAAGATATGAACAAACCAATATAATTTCACTGAATAAATAAATATGGTCCGTTTTATGCATATCAAATCATTGAATCCAGATTATGATCTGTAAAAGCTATTTCCATATTTATTTATTATCTTTTAAGTGCTTCATTTTGAAAATTAAGGCTTTAATCCATAAATTTAGATGACAATTTGAAACCAATATTCTTGCCTTTTTTCCCCACTGTGTATTTGAAAAGAAGCCTGCCTAATTGTTTGACAGGACAACTTGTAACGCGGAAAGTTTTGCTTTACTTCACGTCTGAAATGCGACAGGGCCACAATGACAGGCAACAACAAGTTGCAATTGTCACTTTTGTTGAAACTTTTACAAAATTTACAAAGTGCGAGGAACTTATTTTTTTTCTTAGCTTGAATTTTTTCTCTTTTTACTTTTGCTAAGGCTACTTTTGCCAAAGTCATGCTGAAAATAAATTACAAAAATGTCCGCGGAAAATTATGTTTTCCGAGGGCCAGAGAAAGGAGAATTTGATTCCTTCGCCGGCCAAGCACCACTCGTTATAAATGATCGCAATTGAAAGTTTAACCCCATCCAGGGCTAGTTGAGAAATTGACATTATTTTCTGTTGGCAACAACAGTCAGCGAACGATAAATAAGAGGCAACTTAAGTCGAGTATTTATTTTTCGGGCATCGTTTGATAAATGACTTTGAGCTGGCCAAAAGTGCACTAAGAGTAGGGGGAAACAACCGCACATGGGCGTGGCAACCACGCCCCCAATGACTTTTCTCATTAAGCCCGGCCAAGGCGAACGTGGTCGAAAAGAAATCAAACTAAACTTTTGCACAAAATTCTTGGGTCGCCGGCCCGTTGGGACGAGAACATGTGTAAAGCGTCGAGCGGTTAAAGCTAAACAAACAATTGCCAAATGCAATCGAGTTGCTTTTGGCCCTAAGGGGGTGGTTTAGTGGATGGGTAGGTGACTGGGTGGCTGGTTGGCCGGGCGGATTGGACGAAAAACAGTCGGGAACAGTTGCATGTTGGCAAATGGCAGGAAGAAGTTTGCCAACCGCATGCTTCAACTTCAATTTGCTGGAAGGATTGTTACGGGGAACTCGGATCGCTGCTTACAGCTTGACTCGTATTTCATTACTCGAACTGGTATTAAGTGGCAAACTTTTGTATTTAACAACTTTTAGCAGCCGAGCAGCAAAAATGAAGAAGATGAACCGACCAAAGTTTGCCAGCGCCAAGCCAACGTAAAACAAAAAATAAAGCGTAAAACAAAGAACAAAAACTAAGTTGCAGTCACTTGACTTAACTGCATTTCCCTCAAAATGCACTCGTCAAAATATCATAATTTGAGAACTCAAATCGGCAAAAGTAATCTTACGTCATAGATTACTTTTTTGTATTTGGTACACAATTAAACAAATAGTTAATGACTAATTACATTGTTCGGTAAACCAGTCTTTAATATTGAGTGTATAAAACTAAATTGGGATAAGTGTAGTTATGAAAATAAATAAAGACAGTCGACCAGACTGGACCAAAAAAGACAATTGACAGGAACATACGGTCGAAAAACGGTGGCAGCTAAAAGCTCTAAAGATTCCCCAAAATTGGGACAACATTTTGCACTTTGCATTTCCGCGAAAGTTGGATCCCCAGCCGGAGAAATCTGTCAAATAAAAGTTTGATTGGCACACCCTCCAGCTGACTTTGCCAGTGCTTTAATTAGCAAACGCAACGAACTGAAGAAACTTTCGAGCATTGCCATTAAATGCATGCAACTTTGTGGCACCCCGCGCATAAACTCATCTGAAGTGGTGCATAAATTGAGTGCCTAGTGCATATATGCAACTATGTAGTGTAATTTCCCCGGTATTACCATAATTATCCATGCCATTCCTGCTCCTGCTCCTGCTGCTTCTGCTACTGATGCCCATCAACACGATGATCAGCCTTTGTAAAGGGACCACTCCTTAATGCCAGGTCATGCAAGGTAGCGAAAAAACGAAAGTTTTTCATACGTTCTGCGTCAGCAAAGGGCGGAAAAACGGCTCCACTCCTGGCCACCTCCAGTTGTTGGCCGTTGGCCAATGTCGAGGCTGCACTTTGGCTAAATTACATTTTCAATTTGTCAGCTGGCGGGCACTGCAGGCCATTAAATGGCAAATTAAGTTCAGCTTCGGCTTTTATTTTATTTGCCATTCCAAGTGGCGCTTGCAATTTTTGCATTTTTCCATTATCCCCGGCAAATGTGTTTTTGATATGCATTTCATTGTCTGACGATCTTGGCGCATTATCGTGGCAGATTTTCGGCCCTGGCCATCAGGAGAAATATGCTGAATATTTCATGAGCGCCATAAATTTCTCGTCGGGGAAGCGAAGAAGGCGGAGTGCGCAGGAAGTTAAGTCGAGCGCTTACGCGGGCTTCAGTTTTGCCGGCTTTTTATTTTTAATAACTTTCCATTGTGGCTGTCAGTGACAGGCAACACCAACACACGTGCCTCTCCTCGCCAGGACTCAGGACATGTCAACGGTTCGTTGTTGCTTTTGTCGCTCCTTCAAGCTGCTTTATAATTTATGATGCTTGGCATCGAAGACTCCTTTAAGCACACACCACACACAAGCCCGCCCACACACATGTCGCCAACTTTTGTATAATTTTTCAAAAAACTGCATGAATATTAACTGCAAGTGGCAGAATATGGCGACAGCATCCTGCCACCGAAATCCTGGGCCCATCTTGGCTGCCACTTTTATTGTGTGTGCCGGGCGAAAGTTTCAAGTGCCAGCTTGATCCGGAAGGGGCGGCGGCCACGCCCTACTAACTTATGCATACGTGTAGCTTAGTCTCCCTTCCGCCTCCTCCTTCACTATTACCTCCTCTCGTCCTTTTTTGGAAAGGATTTTACATACATATTTGATGCAAATGTTCGCAAATTGTCGTCGCTGTCTATTGGACATTTTGTGGCCACATTCGTTTTGCTCGCATATCAAACAAAACAGGCAGATACACTTAGAATAAATTACACTAAGCTAAGCAGAGATATTTTTTTAAATTATCGAAACTATAAAATATTTATTATTTGTTTTTATAATTTCTTTATTGAGCTGCTATAAGTTTTTCAGACACTTTGAAAAACCAATTTCTTTTAAAATGTGCTGTTTTTAATACTCAAACTATTTTTGCGAAAAGCTTATATATACTTGCTAAAAAATATTTACCAAACAATGTTGTTAACAACATTTAATTATATTGCTCAATTAAAAATAAAAATTGTTATTCGTGACTAAGAGAGTATGTAACATTCAAGATATTTTTAAGAATTTTACCTGCTAAAATATATTATTTATGCACTTCTGGTTCGTTTAAATAGAGGGCAGGTGTATGGATCACGGATAATTTGCTTAAGCTCAGCAAGCAGAAAATAACGTTTTGCACACAAGCTAGCACGCACAATGCCACAGACCCTTGGAACTGTCTGCCTTGACTCCTGGCTCCTGTCTTTTGTCCCCCGGCTTATCACTTGGCCAAAAAAGCGAAGGGACAAAGATGAGAGAGCTGGCCAGGATCCTGCTACTGCGGCTGTCAGGCAAGTGACACGGCAGCTGTGCTTTAAACAAAGCTAAGCTCGAGTAAAAACAACATGACTAATAGTTTTGACAGTGCCAGGCAAAACAAAAGCCAGACAGCATGTCAGATAAAAGCCAAAGCGATGGCAAATGACGGGGCTCGCAGGGAAGGTGAAACTGCATGCTAAATGTTGTCAATTAGTTGACCAGCCAAAAAACGAACGACCGAATGACTTGGCAAGTCCACTCCGAAACCGTTGACGACCCTTTCCTATGAAGCGTATACGTAATGTGAGACTGCAATAGTCATCTTCGCACAAACGATCAATTATTTTTAATCATGTGAGTCGTGTGGGAATTTTGCGAGGCGTAAATGTATCTGTGACTTGCAGATTTATTGGGTTTAAGTTAAGTCTATCACAGTTTCTCGAGAAATGGGCATATTTAACACTAGCTGTACCCGGCGCGACTTCGTTCGCTTAAAATTAGTTTAGAGTATGGTTGTCAAGACTTTCCCATTTCCACACCACCCCTGAGGTAGAGAAATTGGCGCGTTTTTTTTAATGTGGTATCTCCAATTAGACCTATTCCACTGAAACTTTCTAGGTTTAATAATGTTAATTAATATGATTACTTTAAAACCTCTGTGTAAACAACATTTTTAGAAGATCCTTCAGGAGCGAGAATAATAAGGCTACTGGCAGAGCTAACTCTAGAGCATGCGACATAAAATTGTCCATGAGAGAAGCAATCTTCTCTAAGATCTAGTCCAGCCAGCTTCAAAGTCTGCCCCTGCGATTTATTTATAGTTATTGCAAAGCAAACTTTTAGAGGGAATTGTAGCCTTTTAAACTGAAACGGCAGACTGGATGGTATTAATGGGATCCTGGGTATAAACACTGTTTCCCCCTTCGCGCACCCCGTAAATACTGTTGCTTCGATTACATTCTTATGAAGACCTTTTATCTGCAATCGTGTCCCATTGCATAACTTTGGGGGACTTAAATTTCGCAATAACATTACAGGTGCTCCAATCCTAAGAGACAGATTATGCTGAGGAATTCCTGGAGGATTCAAAGAATTTAAAAATTCAACAGGGTAATGAACAGCATTATCAGCATCAGGAACAGAGTCGACCGATTTATAGGAGACTTCTAAACCATCAAATGAGTTTAGCAATAAATTATTAATAGTGGTTGCTCTTTCATTTTTCGTTGTCAAAATGGCGCGCTCAGATAGCCAATCTAAGCTTTTACATGATATGTTGGAAATGTCAGGAAATATTTTGGATGTAAGGTCTTGAACGTTTTTAACTACATTTCCTAAGCGTGATGTTATAACTATTTTTCCATCAACTGTTGGATGGACGCCATTCCCAATTTTTAAAAGAGTTTCGGCAAAAATTCCTGCAGAACTGTCTCCTTTTAAGTGCACTCGCATATTTTTCGTGAGCGCTAGTTTCTTTATCTGTGGCCATAAAAATGAAGATTTTAAACAGGCCTTTATTTCGTCAGCTCTTGTACCTCTTGGCACAACAGGAAGGGTTTGGCGAAAGTCTCCAGCTAGCAGGACTGTAATACCACCCATCAACATAGTATTCTCATTAATATCTTGCAGGGTTCTATTTATGGCTTCAAGCCCACCTTTATGTGACATTGTGCACTCATCCCAAACAATTAACTTACAATCTTTAAACACCGCAGCCATATTACATTGCTTTGAAATAGAGCAATGAGGTGTTTCTAAATTAACTAAATCCAAAGGAAGTTTAAATGTAGAATGAGCAGTTCGACCTCCATTGAGCAGGGTAGCAGCTATACCGGAAGATGCTACAGCTAGGGCTATTTTTTTTGAACTTCGAACTTTTGCCAACAATAAGTTTGTCAAGAAGGTTTTACCTGTCCCTCCAGGTGCATCCAAAAAAATATTTCACCCATCTCAGCCCCAACGCTTTGTAAAATTGTATTGTATACGACTTTTTGCTCGTCTGTAAGCAAATTTTCGTTGTTGGTAAGGAGAGTGTTGTTACTTTCATAACTTATTTCTCTTAGATAATCGGTATTATTTTCTTCCAATTCGGCTTCAGGAATAATTGGTTGAGGAAGACCATATTCTTTAAGACATGTTCCACCAATAGACAATACAAAATGTTCAATGCTTATTAGACATTTGTTATAGACTCTTTCCATAATTTCGTCATTAATGTCAGAGTTTACGGGCATTTGTAATGAATGAAGTATATCTTCCGATAAGAAAGTCTTGTACTTATTCCAAAGACCTAAAGGATCCGAGAGTTGACAAAAAACTAACATAATTCCAAAGAGATCACGTAAGTTTTTTGGAACTTGACAAACGCTAGCTTCTGCCAAAGTTTTGTCCCAATGACTATCATCCTCAAGTAAGCCCAATGCTTTGCAAGCTAATTGAAACGTACTGTATATTACGCCATTTACAGTTTTTAAATACGAAAATGAAGTTGGACCTCGTACCTCATGGAGTAAAAGTCTAAGAAAATAACATTCACTGTTATGTGGGTGAACGGTATAAACTCTGCCCAAAGCTGAATCCTTTTTAACTCCAGAAAAATGAGGTACGTCACTGCCTCGTTTTCTTCTAAGAAACTTTGTATTGTTCCATGTGTAATAGGATGGAACTTCAACATATAAAAGAGTTTTGGCGAAATCATCAATTTTACAAAGTTCAAAGAAAGCGAGAAGTGTAGTATTCGAAGGAGTGTTTATCTTCTTCGCTAGTTGATTCGGATCATTGGGATTAAAGTACACACGCTGCCCATTTTCTAAATGTACAGACAATTGCATAACTGCTGGAAATCGTTCGTGTATAGGGAAAGCCAGGATTCTCCACACGGCTTCCGAACTGCTTATATATCTTCCATTTTCATACGTTTTAATTTCATTTCGTCGGTCTTCAAGGGAAAATGAAGCCTGATCGCTGCCTTTATTGACATATTTGCATACGTATTTTATAGACTTAACTGAACTGCAGGCTTCAACATTTATGTGTGCTTCCATTGCACGTAATAGTACTGAATTATATGGCACAACCCAACGGTTGTCTAAAATATTACCATTCTTTTCGACAGTAAAGCCACCATCATCTGAAGCCCTTCTTCGATACAGAGGATAACTATCAATTCCTGTTACTGTTTCCTTTGAGAGATGACGGGGAAATTTTTTTGAACATTTGCCATCTTTCATGCACGGTGAACTACGGTTTAACATTCCGCAAGGTCCATGAATCATATTGGACTTTACGATATTATGTAGCACGGGATCTTTCTGTGGATCTGGAATTTCTGCACATATTGTATCGTCTATTTGATCAGCATAAATTCGATTTTTAAGCCAAAGTAGTATGTGAACATGTGGGAGGCCACGTTTTTGCCATTCTACAGTGTACATGAAACATTGAACTTCTCCAAACAATTCGTTCTTAACTAAAAGAGCCTTTAGTGCTTTAACTTTTAAATGAAATACTCGCGCTATTATATCATGGCGGTCATAGGCCATCTGACCGGGTAATAATGACTCTGTAATGTCTTTCCACTTAGGATTGCAAGTAAATGTTATAAATAAATCAGGACGGCCATAGTGCCGGACATATGTCATAGCATCCTGAGTTTTCTCATGCATATAACGTGCAGAACTCGTGAATGAAGATGGTAAAATAACCATTTGGCCCAGCTGAGCTGGATTTACATCTTGTCTACCTATAGCGTCTTTAAGGTGTATATAGCTTTCAGCCCTAAGTTTTTCTTGATTGTTTCGAATAAAATTAAGCCGTTCTGCTTCCATTTTGGCACACATATCGACTAAAAACTGACTTAAAAGAGCTTTGAAATAAATTAAATGATTAATTTCACCCTCCCGAATCATTATTCGGTAACTATAAAAATTTAGTGCCGATACGGTTTTTTTTAAATGTTTTTTTGATAGAGGATCTACTTGCGGTATATCAATTGAATATCCATCCTCTCCATGTGGAAAGAGAAGCGGATACTGCAAAGCGTCATAGGAACGGTGTAGTTCATTAATTTTTTGTAATTTTGAATTATGACTTTCAAGAATAATATCTCTCTGTTTGAACTGCTGACCAACAATAAGTAAAGCTACTTCACTTGCTCTTGGTGCATTATAGCAACCCTTGTGAGATCCAGATGGTGTGCGATCGGCATGAATTATCATTTTGTAGTCAGTAGTATTTGCAGGAACTTTGTCAATAGTTGATTTTAAATCTTTAACGAACGGATTAATTTTATGCAACATAGATTGTAAAGCTTTTACCAAATCACGATTCACATCAGACGCATTTTTACATCTCAGTTCTGTTTCCTTTTCATCCTCACCAACAAAATATATTTGAAGGAACTGTGCTTCTTTTTCCTTTGTAGGCCATAGACTGCCAATTAGGTGATATACCTGACCCTGAACCTTAAAAGTTGGCATGAAACCTTTTTCATAAACTTTATTACAGCCGAATGAAGTCATTTGAAATAATGAATTGTATTTTCGTAAACGGTCTAAGAAGTGGGCATGCTTGGGATGACCGCCTAGGATTAGGCTCTTAAGAGGCTCAGGTAATGTTTGAAGTTGGGGAAGTTTAACTTTTCCGGAACTACAGCAAATTCCGTCAGATTCGTTCTTCCATTTCAAAGCATTGCAATAGTTGCATTTCTTATCCATGGGCCCAATTTCAATAATTTTGTCAGCACTATACGCTATTTGGCAATTATATGTAAATCCAGACATTTTTTTTTACTTTCCATAAAAGATGTCCTTCTGACGTCTTATTAGCGTAATATTCCTTATTTTTATCTTTTATTTGTTCTGTATGATCAATCCTGAATTTTTTTTTAGCTCCCTTTATTTGGTTGGACTTAGTTCTATCAGAAAATCGAGCTCTCCTTTTGGGAGCTTTTTTTTTTGTGCTAGCCTCAACTAATCTTTGTGACGGTGAATCTGTTAACGGTGATGATTCATACAATAGAAGTACATCGAAATGTCCATTTTCAAGATCACCAGAAAATTTCAATAATTTAACAGGGTTATCTTCTGAACCATAACCGCTATGAAAATTTCCATTTCGAAAAACATGAAAGCAAACTGAATATACATTAGCAGCTGCTTGAAGCTCACACTCTGTTCCGTAAGTACGGGACTTCATCATTTCCTCTTCATATTGTGCAGAATTTATGAAATTTAGTCCATTAGAGTTTAGTGCGTGCACTTGAAAAAAATCCCAATTGTTAACAACGTGAGCTACAATTTCCTGGCGAATCCCTCCAGAGAAATGCTGTGAGCCTTTTAAATGATATGAAATGGCTCTAAACAGGCAAGCACCATCGCCAATTATTTTAACCACCATATGGGGCACCAGCTCACCATTAATACTTAGGTTCTCAATTGACATATTAAAGCTTTAAATTTGTATTAAAGGTCAAAGATCAAATTAAACTTTTACCAAAGTTTTTATAGCCAACTTCAATTAAAGAAGTTAAAAAAATCGATTTAGTTAAGTCAACTTAAAAAAGCCAACAGTAACTCGCTAATCAATGTTAAAAAGCAACGTGAAAAGCGTTCAAGCACAGCTTGCTTATATTTAAAGTCAAAATTGACTTCACTAATCAACGTTAAATATTAACGTGAAAAGTGTCCATACATTGTAAGGAAATGGATAACTAACTAATGAAAGTCACTATGACTTCGCTTCTCAAGAATTTGATTAGCGTCTATACAAAACTTGTATAGTGGAAATAGAAAAAATAACTTACGTGTAAGAATTTAAATTAACTTTACGCACAGAAAAATTTTAAAATGTTTGCGCTTCACAATAGCTTTCACTTGCTGCTTAGGCATCCAAAATAAAACTAAACTTCTCGCGCCTGTTTAGCTGTTATTAGTTTCCTTCATTTCCTTGTCCTTAATTTTCAGCTATTTGCGTAGCGGCGACGCAAGCACAAATACAAACATCGTAAGATGTGGATGTATTGGTTTGTAACCGTGCCTATTACATGAGTTGCTTTTAACTTTTTGTTTTCTGTTCCAATTTCGTGTAAGAAATGGAACGCATCTAAGAAGACAGAAAATGAAAACCCCAGGAAAAGAAAATGCAAGATATGTTAACAATAAAGAGCCACCCAAAATAAGCATTTTTTTATGGATTTTTTTTTTTGGTTTTTTTTATTTAAAAAGAAATTGTAATGAAATTAAGCTTAAAACTAAGAAAGGGAAAAAGAACAAAATTAAATTAAAGTAAGGACTAAATAAGAAATTAAAAACAAATAAAAAAAATTAATTAATTGGAAATGTCTTGCTGCTGGAGCTGTTGCTGCAAGCCCTGGATTTGCTGCGCCATCATTGAGCCAGGTTGACCCGGCTTTTCTCGCCGCTCTTCCTCGGGGGCTCGCGCCTGCGCCTGTTGCTTTTGGAGCTGCTGTTGCAACATGGCGATTTGCTGCATCAGCTCATCCGCAGAAGGGCCAGACTGGAAACTCTGCGACGGCACTGCCAGCAACGGCACTGTCTGCAGCGGTACTACCTGCGGCGGCACTGCCTGCGGCGGACTCCATGTTTGGGGCAGGCGCATCACGGAACTCACATAAGCCTGGAAACTTTCCAAGGCAGCCACCTTGTCCTGAAGGCCCTTTATTTGGCGCTGCTGCTTCTGAATTCTGTTGTGGGCCTCTCGCAGCGTTTGGAATGGCGGCCGATCCTTTCCTGGGTGCGCAGCTTTCGTTGGTTGCTGCATTAAAAATTGCTGCTGCATTTGCTGAAGCTGTTGTTGCTGCTGCTGCAATTGTTGATGCTGCGTTGGCTGTTGGCTGTTCAATTGCAGCTGGAACAACTCAAGCTGCTGCTTGTGTTGCTCCAGTTGCAATTGCAAATTCTGCTGCTGATGTTGTTGGGACTGCCATGCAGCCTGGAATGTTCCGCTCCTGTTGAAATTCATATTGCTTCTGAATAGTCGAAATGTGTAGCCATTAGTTGCCACATTCCTTTTGTCCTATTTACGCTTGCATATGTATTTGTGTGACGGTCACATGATCTGTGGCGCCACAAAATGGAAAAACAAATAACCGTTTTTTGGCTTGTGTCTGTCTCATAGACGTACTAAAAATTTGTGTAGGGCGTCATTCATTCAATATTAATATTTTATCAAAGTAATATTAAAATGAAGTCAAAAAAGAATCAAAATGTGTACTAAAAAGGTTTGTTTTTCAACAAAAATTTAAACTTGTGAGTTTTGGCCGTACCCCCTTGCCACACCACTGTCAATCTTATGCTCAGTCTTGTTTCTCTCTCTTTGGGCAAGCTCTCTCAGAGAGTTCGTTGTGCGCATGATCCATCCCCTTGTTTTGCGTCTACCTATACACTTGCTACTGATCTCCCTCATTATCGTTGCATCCTTCTCACTCCTAAAATTGAAATTGTAGCAAAGGAGAGCAAGTGTTTTTTTGTATAGCCCTCTTCTAATTGCCACCTTCTCACTCAAAAAATTCTAGTTCTTGGGATTTCAATTTGTGAAATCCATGAAAATACATATAATCGTTTTAGATTGTTTAAAAACATATAATAAATTCAGATTGTTGCTTAAACATATGTATAATAATAAAAATAGCCCTCTTCTAATTGCCTCCTTCTCACTCCCAAAAATCGAATTGTGGCAAAGGAGAGCAAGTGTATTTTTTGCATACGCCTCTTCTAATACTTGCGATATTAATTTGTTAAATCGATGAAAATATATATCATCTTTTTAGATTCCTTAAAAACATATATTAAATTCAGATTGTTTAAACAAATATAATAAATAGCTATACCCGAAGCGACTTCGTTCGCTTAATATTAGTTTGGAGTTAGGAAATTGGGTTGTCAGGACTTTCTTATTTCTTATTTGCGCGTTTTTTGAAAACCTTTGTGTAAACAACCTTTGTAGAAGATCCTTCAAGAGAGAGAATCAGAAGGATACTGGCAGAGCTATATAATAAATGAATGTGATCCAAGTAAAAGTCGTGAGCTTGTATACTTTTTATCAGTTACAATGTTATCAATGCAATTTTAATTTGCGCACAAATATGTATACTTGTTTGTAAATTGGAATTTGTTGTTTTCAAATTTCTTGTTTTGAATGAAACGAAAACCTTTGTACACACAGTAAAAGATTGGCATCCAATACAAAAACAGCAAAGTAACGTATTATTTTCAGATTCCACATTTGATCGATAAACGGGTATAATAAATCATTTTATTTGTATTTAAGCACATTATCTACTTTCGAATAGAAACATACACACATTGTATGTATGTACATGTATTGTACATATAAGCAAATCAAAACATATCCAAATATACATATGTACATACGTATTTGGTCAAAAGTTCGAATCTTAAGATTAATATTTAACTTGGAAACATTTTGGCTTTGCTTACAGAATTTGTAGTAATTTTCTATTTTCTTCCATGGTGGAAATTAAATAAGGCTCTTACTTCTGCTACAAAATGAAAAATAAAACCTAAGCATTTGATCCACAGGACTGACTATTGATCGAAAATCATATTGATCGGAGCAGCAGTTTAAGTTTTTAAAATCCTAAACAAATTTAACTTAAATTGCCTCTTTCCCCTCCCCTTTCCCTGCAGCACTACCCCTCCCCCTCATCAGTTTTCTTGGCTGTTGCTCTCTCGGCCGTCGCTCTCTTGGCTTCTGGGTTTCGTTCTCTCGACAGGCTCCCGCAAAATACAACGCAATGACTTAGAAAATCTAAATAAATTCGTTAAAAATACTTAAAAAAATGTTAAAAACTTGAAAAATTAAACTTAAGCATTTGGGCCATAGAATAACTATTGAGCGAAAAATCATCTTGATCGGAGCAGCGGTTTAGATTTTTTAAATCGAAAAGTTAATTTTAAATGTAGCCCCCAAATTATGGGGGATATCAAAATTTCTTTTAGATTTCTAATTAGGCCTTTTCAAAACCTAAAATTCGGAAAAAACCAAATATCGAAATTCCAACCGGTTTAGAAGTTAAGCTTAAATACATCATCTTTTTTTGCTCAGAATAATGGATGTTGGAGCTGTTTGGGGCCACTGGGGGGACATATCGGATCTTAGTGGGCGCCCACGCCCCCAATGGAATACTGTGAAAAAATTTGGCTGCTCTTGCTCTTACGGTTTGGGCTGTGGCCGTATCCCCTTAAAAATCGGTCTTTCATTTTATAATCTTTAGGGATAAACAAGATACATTTCAATACTGTCAATCAGATTGCCAATTAAATTTAATAAAATCGATAAGGGAATTTATGACTTGCAAATTTCTTTCAAAGCTTTCTAATTTTTTATATTTTATTTGTTTTATTCTGAGAATACCTAATGAATTTTAAAAAAAATATCTCATGTAAATATTTCTTGGAAAAATATAGCAAAAGATAGATCTCTCTCTTTTAAACATAAAAACTAAAAGCTTGTAGATAAAAACTAATGAAACATTAGTCTCAATTATTCTTCCTCTGGCCTTTGTAACTTGCTATAGTCAAACCCCTTTGAAGTTGTAACACCGATTTTGAACCTACATAAAAAGCAAGAAGTCTCCTTTACGACAGCTTCAGGTGAAGTAGAAACCCCTAAGCTGGGTTATGCCATTTCTTTTGGCCGCCTGGCCCCTGAATCACAGGGCAGCTCAACAGCTTGGCTCAGCTATAAAAACACAAAGTCGCCACCAAAGTCGCACTTAAGCTGCACTCCCCCTCTTTCTGGGTTTCCCCACTCGCACCCACAGAAACTGAAGTACAGTGAAATGTCCTTACGTCGCGACTTGCATACAGATGTCAGCAAGTGGGCCGAAGTTCATAAATTCAAACAACGAGCCACATTTTGCTTAGATGCACTGTGAAAAACAAATCTTAAGTTTATTATTATTGACAAACGAATACAAAAATCTTTCATTATCCACTTAGACGCTATGTTCAATTTAGTTTTTTAATCTAATGTTTTCTTTAATTTATTTTTTTATTTAACTCTTTGGTTTTAACATAAGAACAACAGAAATTATTCGAGAAAAAAACTGAATTACAAATCTTGAAACATGTTTAAGATTTTGAAGTGTTTTATAAAATGTATATTTATATATAAATATATTTTTAAGAACACATTCTGGCAGAGTATATGTGGTCCACATAAATTCAATGTTTAATTTATGTTTACAAACATTGTCTTTCTGTGGGGCTTTTTTCTGGCTGTGAGTTTTGAATAGTGCCCGCTTTTTGCCGCTCATTTGGCCGGGCTCTATCTGGGGAGGTTCAGTTGTAGGGATGTTGTGCTAGTGGTAGTTGTATGCAAGTGTTATGATGGGTGCAGGCAACCACAACCCACCCGCCCCACTCGCCTGTGGATATGCAACAATGTCGTCAAGTTTCCTGCTCGACAACGGGGCCGCCGAGACACGGAGCGCTCAGTTGGCATTATGTCCACCGGGCGTGACTAACATGCACATGCTCAACTGTGCTGGAAAACGTTTTATCCAGCTCACATCTCACCTAAAAGCCACCCCGAAGTTGAAAAGATTGTGTTTGTTTTTTGCCGGTGACCAACTTGAATTTTGATTTTCATTTCTTGCCTTTCTTCATTCATTTTCAGCAGAAGCAGCAGCAACATGGCCAAGGACTTGAGCACTCTGGGCTGGGATTATCTGATGTTTGTGCTGTTTATAGCCCTTACCGTCTTGGGGCCACTGTGGACACGCATTTTTGGCAAAAAGAAGGAGCGCAGCAAGGCCGATTATGTTTTTGCCACCGGCGGAGTTTCGATCGTGGCGGTGATGATTTCCATAGCTCGAGGAACTTTGGGCGTAAGATCCGTTCTGGGTGAGTTTAACATACTTTGGTGCATCAAAGAAAGGGTTTAATCCCAAATAAAATCCATCTAATCTTTTAAAATTAGAGATTTAAAGATATGATTGGGTTTGATTTTTATGTTTCACACGACACAACCGATAGGTTTCTGTAACTTAAATTTATCTTTGTGTTGCAATATATTTATTTTACAGGCTATCCCAGTGAGTTGTACTACCGCGGATCATCCATGTGGGAGATAATCTATGGCATGATGAGTGCCTATCCCATCGTTTGCTTCATGTTTGTGCCCGTCTACTTCAATCTGGGCATCACCTCCGTCTATCAGTACATCGATCTAAGGTGAGTCAAGTTCCCACGCAGTCCGAAGAAAGTCACTCCCCTAAGCGCCACATCGTTTAATTAGCACGGGGCGAAGCGGGAACTGGAAAATTGTTATTTAAACATCCATTTTAATTTCGCCAAATGCGTCGCAGAGACTGGTCCATGGGTTTGTGTCGCTCTCTTATCGCCGAAGCGCACACAATTTTATTCTTCATTAAGGAGGCCAAATGAAACTAAACAGAGAAGCGCCAAGGGCTCAGCTCAGGTTCTGCTTTTGCTTTTGCCTTTGCCACTGCTCCTGGCACAAGATGCTGCGTTGCTAAATAAATTTGAATTACATTTTACACAAAAAAACGAACAAGCAGAGAAAACAACAATGAGCCTCTAACAAATGGCCAAACAAAAGCCGAGCCGGCACCGCAAATAATCTATAGATTTGTCCTTGCCCCGCCGTGGATACCAACTTGGACTTGGACTTGGACACAGTGTTAGAACTTGGTCTCTCGGATGCTATCGTCCAGTTGTCGTCGGTGTGTCTGTGACTCCTCCTACTTTTATTTTTGCGCCTCCATTTCCATTTCCATCTGTCGCAAGTTGTCGCCTCGTGGGCCTAATTGTTTTTTAAGTTCGAAATTAGTTAACAAATTTGTTATCAAATGTTTTGCAGTTTCGACAACAGAATTCAATTAATTACAAAAACTGACAAGGCAAACAGCGTGGGTGGGGGGTGTGGCCATGCTGGGCAGAGCATAATTTGATTGAAATTTAATTGGCATGTGCCGCACATTGACAACATTTTCGGGGGTTTACGAAAGGAGGAACTGGACGATGCCAAACTATGTAAAGTGAAAGCTGTGCAGAATTGACAAATTATTTAAATGTTTGCTTGAAGAACTGGAGGTAATTTGTAAATTAGCATAAACAAACTGAAATACAAAAACTCTTTTCGGGGTCCAAGAGAAATTAATGATAAAATCGATGGGTGACAAATCTACATAGTTTGTTTTTACTAGTTTGATGAATTTCAATAGTCCAAGGATTTGCAAAACTTGATTCATTTTCCCTTAATGAATTGAAAAGTTTTCCAAAAAGGTTTTTACTTTAAAATTGAATTATATTTTAATTTCCCGCACATTTTGTTACATTGAAAAAATTCAAAACGAATTAAATTAATGACCTATCAAATCACTTACACCCAGATTTCTATTATGCATTAAATTGCTTTGTGCCCTTTAAAACGCAGTTAAATTAATGACCAAATCAGTGACTGAAAAAGTTCGTTTTCAAAAAATACTATTATATAAATGTTCATTTTACCCGGCTCGGACGGAACACTCAAACTAATTGAAGAGCCAACGAGTCAAGCTACTTCATCAATCTTAGTCAATTGGCTTTGCCCCATGCGAAGAAATAAATAAAGCAGGCAAGAGGAAAAACAAGAGATCCAGAAAGGGTTGAGGAGGCGCAACATGGCCAAATGTTGCCCCAAAAAGTTGGGCGCACAACATTTGGAGGCCTCATTGTCGCTTGTCATCGCAACTGGCGCCCCGCGACATGTTTATGCATACAACTTCATCAAATAGGCTGAGCCTCTGGCCTGGCATAGGAAAATGGAAATGGAAATGGGGTCTAGGGCACACACACATAGGCCGATAAGTGAATATGCTACAAATTGGCAAAAGCCACTTGGCCAAACACATCCAACCAGGCCAAATAAAGCAAGTTTGAGAAAAAAATGAGGAAAGACAAAAGCCTTGACGTCGGCAACAGTAGGACAATGCCAAAACATGAGAGACGGCATAGTTTATTTACTAGGCTGTATGATACCCACCAATTGATGTTTAAGAATGTTAATATAGCAATGAACATCACATTTACAAATTATATCTAGATAATGAGAATAATTTACAAATCATTTATTGTAAGATTTCTTTAGAGACTCTCAAAATTTTGTATTACATCACTAAAACGCCCATAAGTCCGTTTGTAGATTTAGAATTAGATGGATTAGGAGCTCTAAAATCATTAGGGCAAATGATTTGAATAATTAGACGAATCTATTAGTCGAATATCAAGTATAACCTCTGTCTTCCCAATATGTATAATTCCAAAAAGACAATATACCCCTGAATCCTGCGATAACCGGGTATAAAGCCAAAGAAAAAACCAAGTCAAAGGCAAAAAGGAAGCAACAACAAAGAAGCCATTCGGTCTGAGGCTGTTGACAAATTGTATGACAATTCGTTTGTGCCATAATGTTTATAAATAGCGCGTGTTGTTGCCTGTCACTGGCATCAGGCATCAAGCACCAAGCCTCAGGATCTCCACCCCGAAAACTTGCGAAACAAAAAACCCAAGACATCCCAAGCACACACGCACCCACCCAAAGTCGTGGATTCTCTCACTTGTCAGTCGCCTGTCGCAAGTGATGTCTGCCACTCAAGTTGGGGGCGGAGGAGTGGGCGGCTTGGGAGGGAGGGGCATGACCCTTGACTCGCTGCCAACTCAAGTGTTAGCCAACTCACACAGAGATTTGCTATCTGGCCCCTATCGAGTTCAATGGTCAAGTAAAGTTCGTCTTTGTCCGTCCCGGATAATTCATACACCCGGTGATTGTGGGGTGGCAATTACATGTAAATAAATTGATATCGAGCCTGTGTGCCAGAGAAGCGGGAGAGATCAATGCGAACAGTTGTTGGCACTTAGCAAATGGAAAAAATGCATTCCGGCTTCCTCCTGGTTTATTTACGAGTACAAGGGACCAAAGTGCTCCTGAGTGAATGGTAACCAAACGAAAAAAGCCAGGAAAAACAGGTCGGCAGTTAGAGAGGTGTGAACGGGTCGGCGTTTTAGGACGACATGCATACGCATAAATAAAGACGTTTTCGGCGCTACAAAGTGAGGCCGTGATTTGCAATTCAAAGGCAACAAAGTTGTTTGGGAGTAACACACATGCCACTGACGGAAAAAAAAATCAAAGGGGATATTGGGCCGAAGCAAAACACGTTGCATGGTTCTACATTCGGTTCAAGAATGGGAGTTTTTTCATAACTAATAATAGGTTTCAGCTTTCGTAAACATCTAATATTTTTGAACTACTTGAACTCAGCTTAAAATAATAATAAATTGTAGCAATAAAAGCCACATTTATTTGACAGATCCATGAAGATGAAAGCATTTCATTTTAAAAGTAATACTAAACACAGTTTGTTTGAGTGAATTACGAGTAAATAAAAATATGAAATTTGTGGTTTCAAAAGATTAATGATCTTTCTGCAAACTATTTAGAGTGTTTGCCAATATTTCATAGCTTCTTTATATAGGAATCATTGCAGAATGCAATAAATATACATACATTTAAAAGTTTAAAAAATGTGAAATCATTTAAAAGCTTAAATTTAATTTAAATTTCAGGGTACAAAAATGCCATACTTTTCTTTTGGTCTTAAAAATACTTCCTTTTACAATTTGAATTAAACATTTGTTTATCACTTTGTAATCAGTTGCTGCTCACCTTTTTGGGTACCTCGAAGTCGATGAAATCAACCGAAACCTTTCACGTTTGATTCCTTTTTCCCACCTTTTGTCCCACCTTTTGTCCCACCTTTTTTGTGGGCGGCTTTTAACGTAGTGACGGTACTCAGGACACCGACTTCATATGGCTGATTATGTTTATTTATGCATGACATTTAATGCAATCAAATGTGTCACCCTTCTTGCCTGTTTCACCTTTGCTTAGATTGCCTTTGATTGTAAAATTAACTCGACCCTCCTAAGAGACAGGCGAGTGGGGAGTACCAACTGATTTGGGTTGGGATTGGCTGACTAAACGGCGATTATGTGGCCATTGTACAAAACCACTCGTCATATTAAATTTGCCATTAATTTATGCCTTTGTCGCCTGGCCAAAAACTGGCTTAGCGGCTTGCCATGATAAATGATGGGTCCGAGTTGCAGGCTAAGCTCAATTTCAGGGCGATGGCCGAGTGGGGAAGTGAATCCCCGGTAGGTCCTGGGTTCAATTAATGGATGGGCGGGTAGGCAGTGCCCTCGCCTGTTGACCTGCTCCTTCGCTGGCAACCCATTTTCACACCCACCAGTGCCGATGGTCATTGACGTTGTCCTGCGTGGTTGGTGGGTGTGCAAATGGGTGCCGGGAGCTGTGAGTGTCCTTGCTCGTAATTGCTTGCCCGCTGGCATGGCTGCAGCAATTATTGCATACTTTGCGGCACTTACATTTCATTTAAAGTTATTAAGCGACAATCGCATCGTAGGACGTCTTTAATCAACTCAGCGAAGTAAATTATGCTGGCGAAGGGGAAAAGTACGCTGGCTGGTTGAATCAATTAAACTAAAACAAAAGCCAGGACCGGGCCAACGTTCAATCAACTGGACGGCGGTGACAGCCTCAGGTCATTACTCACACACTGCCGGAGTGAGATGGAATGGACTACAGACAGACAGACTGGCAGACTGGCATAGAGCCGGGCAAATCCTAAGACAGGACAACTGGCCGAGCACTTATTGTGATGAACACAATGTTAACAGGCTAAATGAGAAACAAATGCCACAATCAGACAACGTAGAAAAACACTCGCCGACGAAGTAGAAGACGGAATGAAAGGCAACCGAAAACAATAAATCCCATAAATCATATTAAATTGACATATCAGGCTAAAATTGACCGCAAGCAACAATATGCCATGCACGGTTGTGTGTGTGTTTCTGTGTGCTTGTGGGATATTGTATCCTACAATAATATTTCTTTATCAATTTCCACAACACGCTCAGGCATGGGAAAAAACAAGAAAAACCAAAGAACACGAAATAGATGAGACGCAAAGAGGGCGAATGCCTAAATAAATGTTTGACCAACCAAGCAAATCGAATCGTACCGAAATCCCACCCAGTGCCACGCCCATTCAATCAACACATATAAGAGCGACTGTCATACATGTCCTTGGCCAAATTGGCCAGGCTTATATGGCAGCCCTGGAGTTTTCCATTGCGGCCTTTTCCGATTGTTTTCCTCCAGCCCACGGACACAGCTGTGTCGCAATTAAAATGTGTATCAAGCATACGAAGCGTTGTCATGTAAACCGCTTAAACCTCCGCCCAACAATGTAAAGTCGATCGGGTAAATATGTTAAGCTCGCTTAATGCAAACCTAGCCTGGGGACGTACAGGGGGCGTGGCCCCTTCTGCCCGTATGTCAATTGATGTTTGCCGATGGGGAAAAGTGCAACATCATTAATTAATACACATACGTGGTTCCTTTGCGGAAGCCTGCGGCTTCGTTTTATAATAACCAGAACATTAAGGCGATTCAAGATGAAATCCACTGCATCTCTTCCTTCGTCTAAATATGCATTTAATCCTCTTGCCGAACACCTGCGCCCCCAATCGCTCATGCCCCATGCCCAGGACCTCAGCCAAGACACGGCCCGTTGACAGCCCAACTCGGCCCAGATCAATATTGGCCAAGGGCAATTAATCATTTAGTGGGCCATCTCACACACGAAGAGCAATGCAGAGACACCGAATAACAAACAGAGACGGCCAGTCTGAGACATGGAGAGATGGGGACTGGAGTTGGAGTTGGGGCTGAGAAAAGTGGATTATGCAGTCAGCCCAGATGTTGAACAAGAAATTACCCCTGATGACAATTTACAGTCCGGTTCAAAGATCTAAGGGCAGGTCTCAGCCTGCTGTCGAATGATGAAAATTTCAATCGGAAAAGGAAATTTCAACCGAAAGCAAAGTCTCGGTGCCCTTTAAACCTCCTTAACTTTAGGTAAACGACAGAACTTATTAGAATAGAGCTTCTGAGAATTAAAAGATATCTGGTTCGTACATATTACTGATTTAAATATTCACGTGATCATGATATACAAGTAGAAGTAAAAGTGCAATTAGGTAAATATCAACAATTTAAAAGCACTAGCCCAAAAAATGTATTGAAATCACCCTAAGTTTGAACCCCAACACCATCCAAGTATGTTTTTAATGTTTTAAATATGGCAATAATTCATTGCAATTCATATTAATAATGTAACACATTGTTATCGTAATTTATAGTTCAACAAAAAAATTCCCGACAGGTTTCATTTTTTGAGAGGATATTCCAAAGAAATTTGATTAATGAATATTTTATTAATCTGTGTTGCATATAACTGTTACTGGTGGCTAGAGTTTAAAAACAAATATTATTGAAAAATAATATAATAAAATCCAAAGCTGAAGATAAAATAACATATTGCTTTGTCATATGGTATTTTCTGTGCTATATAAAATGTTATATGCTTAAAGCTTCCTTTAGATTTACAGTCTACATAACTTTTTAATAGTTCCGAAACGGACTGTTAAGTTGGTGGCCTAACTAGTGGCTTAAAGTTCAGGATGCCAATCAAAGGATTACGGACGTAAAGCAGTTTATTTATTAAAGACCATACCCGGTGGGGTGCGTGAGCGAAGGCACTTGAGACATTCGCCCATGCCACATAACGCATACTAAACGATCATTAGGTGGACCCCCGAAGTAGTGCTCCCCATCTTGTCGCACATTTCGCATCAAATTAACACACAAATTTTTACAACCAAGGCCATAAAAAGCGCCCGGCTCAACTATAAAAACAATCAAAGCGAGTTACAGACCCGCCAATTTTCTTAGGTTTTTCTCGCCCATGTCGTAAATTTAACCCGCCCTCTCGCCCGATTCCACATAACTTCTTTACAGCGGTAGTAAATCATAAAAAGAGGGGGTAGCGCAAAAAACAAGGAGCGCAACTCGAGAAGGGGACCAACATTAAAAGTTTAATAAAAATAAATAAACGGATAGAGTGCAAGGGGCACCTGGACGAGATGCTTAATTAAAGCCTGCACTCACCTGCTCCTGTTTTCACCCTTATCCTTTCCATTTTCCAGGTTCAAGAGCCGCACGGTGAGATGCCTGGCATCGGCGACGTATATTGTACGACAGATCTGCAACCTGGGCATCACCGTTTACACTCCCAGCGTAGCTCTGTCCACAGTGATTGGCATACCCTACTGGGCCTCCATCGTGGGCATGGCCGTCATTTGCATATTCTTCACCATTATGGTAAGTTGGGGTCGGGAATGCCGGCAATTTAATGATGGAAATATTTAAATTCCTGTTCACCCTCGTTCCAACTCATTAGGGCGGCCTGAAGGCGGCTATCAACGCGGACGTCATCCAGACCTTGACCATCCTGGTTGTCACTGTGGCCGTTTGCATCCAGGGCACCATTTCTACGGGCGGAGTGAAGAAGGTCTACCAACTAAATCGGGACAATGGTAAGCCATCAGTTGCTGGGGGATTTGCTTCGATTGATCATGGCAGCTTATTAGCCAGCTGCCAGGATGTGTGTGTGTAGTGCTGACGAATGATGACTATTAAAATGGCATCCATTGTGGGATGCCGTTGCTCTGCTTCTGTTTCTGCGCCGGCTCATTATGCACATAAATGATGATGATAAAAGTGGCATAAAACAGCGGCATCCGAATCTAAGGGGGAGGAAATGGCAGCCTCGCATGACGACAGTAATAAATGTGTGTCGGCGAAGCGTTTGTCACTCGAGTTTGAGTTGTTGGCTGTCATTGTGCGGCAATCGTAGGGCTCCTGGGAATGCCTTCACATGCTGCTCCACCACAATGTTTTCCCCGCCATGCACTTGCACTAAAGACACCATCCCTTCTATTCCCAGGACGTCTCAATTTCTGGAACTTCACGGGCGATATGACTGTCAGAGTGGATACCACTTCCGCTTGGCTGGGGCAGCTGTTTATGTCCCTCTCCCAGATTGGATGCCAGCAGAACTTTATGCAGCGCTATGTCAGTTTGAAGTCGCTTAAGCAAGTGCGTCGGTAAGTAAATACAATCTGAAAGCAGCAAATATTATATTAATTATATCACCATAAAAATATTTTCAGAGTGATGTTGACCAATGTGCCTCTGGTGTTCTTTTTCTTTTCGCTCTCCTGGATCTCCGGCATGGTCATATATTCAACGTACATCAATTGCGATCCCTATGCCGAGGGCTACATTAAGAAACCCGATGAGATTCTGCCCTTCTTTGTGGAAGATCAGCTTGGTTTCCTGCCCGGCTTTGTGGGTATTTTCATGGCCACTCTATTTAACGGAGCCCTTTGGTAGGTAACACATATTGTGGGAAAGAGCCTCAACTAATCAAAGTTAATTGCCCAGCATGATGGTATCCAATCTGAACTCCCTGGCAACTGTTGTTTGGGAGGACTTCATATCGCAGTTCCCTAAATTCAAGGGATTTTCAGACAAACAGCAGCTGAGAATTCTAAAAGTGATCACAGTGATCTGCGGCTTGATCATCATGTGCGTGGCTTTCGGAGTTGGATTACTGGCGGGCGTCATTGAATCCTCGTTGCTGGTGTTCTCAGCCACCTCGGGACCATTGTTGGGTTGCTTTATCCTGGCCATGATTGTGCCTATTGCCAACTGGAAGGGCACTTCCGCCGGCATGGTCACCGCTTGTGCCTTTGTGCTGTGGATCATCGGCGGTGGCATGACCATTGACAAGATCAACCCCATGCTGCCCACCACCACAGATGTAGGTTTTTAAAAAATTTCTGAAATAAGCTATCTCCTATGTATCGATCGGTTCTTTTCCCATAGGGCTGCACCAACGACACTTTCTCGCAATCTATTGGCAAGCCCATTATTGAGCCAGGACAAATGCCCTGGCTGCTGACGCACACGCCCGTTGATGGGTATAACCAGAGCTTCGTGCCCACGCCACCCACGATTGCACCTGAAAGGTAAGTTAATTGTTATATTGAATCCTACAAGTGCATTTCCATTAAATACCTGTTTTTACTATTCGGTAAAGGGCTTAAACTATTTCTTATCAGTATAAAATACCATACGGCCTTTTAAGAGAAAATCGAATTTGCATTATATCGAGATAAGGGAATAATATTGATTATTTTGACAAGGTCGTCTTATGGAAATGTAGACTGTACTTAACCTAAGCTGTGATACCTCGAGATTAATGGCGGTGTATGTCTTTTTTTCACGTAGATCTGGACTGGAGAGCTTCTACTCGATCAGCTTCATGTACTACAGTTTAATTGGGACCGCCTTGACCGTGATCATTGGCACAGTGATCAGTTTGTTGACCCAGCATCCGGATGACGCCTACGACGGCAAGCTGCTGCATCCACTGATTTTTAGGCTGTGCGAGCGCTTCTCCGGCCGCAAGCCGTACTACGTGAAGCACGAGGAGGAGTCCGGATTGAATGGACGGAGCAGCAGCGATTCCTCGGCCACGACGACGACCTGTAAGGAGGAGAAGGTCAACCATGGGTACGAGTCCTCGCCGGAGGAGAAGAAGAGCAGTCCCATTGCCGTGGTCTTTACTACCTCCGAAGGGTCTGCATCCGCGGATCAGCAGTCCATTTGCGACACCAGTAGGGTCCAATTGGACATCGTTCCGGGAGCGGGCGAGACGGGCGTGTATCGCCAACTCGCCGGCAGATCAGCGCTCTGAGGGTTAACTGTATACATACGTGTGTAGCTAGTTAACTCTAACACTTAGTCCGTAGTCTGTAAGATAAGCTCTAGAGTAGACAAATTAGTTAGCCAAGTGTTTCAAGTCTATAAAGATGCTGTGATTTCAGTGCGCGACTGTTGTTGAGCAATTGCTCGCGCATTTGTAGCAACTCGAGTTTCATTCGCATGTACTTACCGCATGTGTGTGTGCGTGGCAGCGTGCAATAAATAAAGACAAATAAACGTATTTTTATACAAAATCACACGACAAGTTGCGTTTTTCTTCCCTGTTTTGCAATTTCGCGCGCGTTAAAACCTGTAGAAGTGGCCAGTGCTGCCCATTCATATGCCTATCGATAACAATCGATTCGCCGGCCGGGGATGCGCAGGTGTCGCGAGAGTCATATCTCAATATATGTTTATTTTCAAAACATTTTCAATAAAGTTATTCAAAATTATGAGTTGAGCTATTATTTATACTACCCAACTTCAGGTTTATTAATAGGGTTTTGCCGTGCAGTTTTCATAATGAATCGCTAGTCGATATGCGATACCCACTCGTGAATGCCCGTCACTGCTCACAGCTGTTCTCTTGTTTCTCCCATCTCTATTATGTGGGGATTTTTGTTTAGCGGTGCTGCGTCCCCAAGAATGCACAAATAAAACGCAAAAAGTTTGGACCTACAAAATCTAAAGTGAATCATGGCCACGCTAGTGAAGCCCAAAAAGGTGCGTTTTGACATATCAAAAAAAATTCCCTTAATCTGATAAGCCTATTGCAGCAGAGCAAACGGTCTCGCAACGCAGGACAGATCCAAAAAGAGGAAGAGGAACATGCTGAGTTATCAACAAGTGAAGAACAAAGACCTGCGGACAATGTTTCGCTGCTGGAGGAATTCGAGCGGGTGGCGGCCTTGGCCAGCAGTTCAAGTGGCGAGGCGATAATTAGCCACGAATGTTGCATCTCCAGCGATGTGAGGGAAACGCCGGAGGATGCAGAAACCGATATTCAGGATCCCACAGAAACGGAATCCGAACCCAGTGCACCAAGTGCCCCGCCGTCGACGACCGTCCACATCGTTCAGTATCCCAATCTGCAACCTATGCAGTTGTCCAACACCCAGGTGGAGGAGCACTCTGCCAAGATTGTCTACCAGCAGGCAAAATCTCCCTCCGGCTTCGCCCTAACCAGGAGTCACATTAAACCCTTGAGTCCCGAGGAGCTACAACAAATCTACGATTGTCCCGACCTGGACCTGGCCAAACAGTTTGAGCTGGAGTTTCTTATGAACTCCCTGTTGGAGTCCAGCGAATCGGATCCATTATATGCTGCTCTACTCGAATATTATGAACTGCAGGGCAAGATCACCTCGAACTTGCACGATGTGGACAAGATGCGAAAAGCCTGCACGGAGTCACAAAAACAAGTCTGGGTGCGCCAGCCGGTAACACGAACATTCAGTGGAACCTGCGGCGATGGAAATGTGGTCCAGGAGAGCATCACCTACGAGTGAGTAATGGCTTACTTCTTTAATCTATTTACATATTAAGTTATATTTCATTTTTGATATAGCCTCATTAAGGTGGATCCTATTAAACTAGAACTGGCCCAGTCGACTCTGACTGGTCTATATGACCTCGTCTGTCATACTTACACTAGCAATCTGATCACAGCTAAGATAACCAAAGTTAAGGTGGACCAAATAATCAATGACATGCTGGCCTATCCCAATGCGGATGGCCAATCGGTGATATTATTGAATTATTCTCAATCTGGACAGGCCTTGGAGTGTGTTGCCCAACTAAGAAGAGCCATCTCTATACTCTTCAGCTTCGTTCGAAGACCAAGTCCTAATGCGGTAATTGCCAAACTTATTTTCGGTTTTACTTTCAACAAAATTTTTCGAGTTCCATTAAAGTTTGAACCATTAATTTACCTGTTAAAGGATTTTAGAAACAGTTTTACTAAAATATTTTAAAGTAAAACCCGATAAGACTAAATACAACGAAACTTTTTAAAGATTTATCTAAATTATTAAATTATATGAACAGAATTTCGACAAGAACCTCAAAGAATGGCTGCGCAAGTTGATTGCCTTGCAACTATTGTTGGCCACCCGGGAGGATCACTGGTTTCTGCTGTTCAACATTCTGCGCTGTCCCAATGGCGTTGGCTCCTGGGCCGCCCAATTTTTGCAGCTGCCTGGGACGAGGACATTATCCCACGGTTCCCAACAGAACGAACTACCACTGGATCTAAACTCGCCCGAACTCAACCACTGCATGTCTGTGCTACAGATTTTGCTGATGCCTGTGAAGAAGCGCAACGAATATCTCAAGAGTCAGACCCAAGCGACTCGGGAACTTTCGGGTACGACAGGGGCCACGGATCGCTGGATAATGGTGGATTCCGACGGCGAAGACTCGCACACACCCACTGGCGAATGCATTGGGCTAAAGGAAAGCGACCTAATTGCACTGCTTAACCAATTGCCTTTCGAAAAGATATTTACGTGAGTCGGTTCATCTTGTAATTTGAATTAGTGGAACCGTTTTTTCTTCTTAGATCTGCTATGCGCATTGAAAAGTTCCTAAACGACTACATTCTAGAGCCAGATATGATCACGCCGCAAAAAATGCTCGCGGTAGTGGTGTTTTTTTCCCAGTTGGTCAAAACAATTGGTGAGGGATTGCTAACCTACAACAACGAGCGATATAAGCAACTGGCCAAACGTCTTGGTCGTTTGGTGCGTCACACCCTCCAATATGTCTTTGATTACCACGAATTGTTCATGTGAGTAGAATGAAAATATAAGTACAATTAAGTATTAATTAAATTCTTCTGGTTTTTTCACTTAATTAATTCAGAAACAACAACCTGGCCAAGCCCGCGGACATGTACGAGCGAATCCAAGTGGAGCTGCAAGCACTACTCGTTCGCTCCTGCGGCTACATCTACCGCACCCGGAATCTAGGCACTTGGCAGTACTTTTCCACTTTGCCCTTTGGCACCTTAGATGCGGAAGTAGTCTGGCACTTGTTTTACTACTTAAATGTCGGCTTTCCAACGGACTTGACCAAT
This sequence comes from Drosophila fuyamai, assembly GCA_018153365.1. Lineage (NCBI taxonomy): Eukaryota > Metazoa > Arthropoda > Insecta > Diptera > Drosophilidae > Drosophila > Drosophila fuyamai. Next base: position 2,583,268 of record JAECXW010000116.1, on the reverse strand, counting down.
GATTTGGTGAGCAATGCAGAGGCTGCTTTCCAGGCGGAAGACTTTTGGAGCAAATTCGATCTGGCGAATGCTGATGTGGCACCTGAAGATATGTACTATCTGCTCCAGACCTTCTTTGAGATGGCCAACGATCGAAATCGCTCCAAGGATGGGAACCTCGTCAAGACTATCTGTCTGCACATTTTCCACATCGGATACATACATCAATCTACGAGGGAGATTTGCTATAAAACAGCACGTGATATGCTGGCCAACTTGATGGATGAGGAACTGTTGGGTAGCCTGCTAGTTTTGTTAAAGATGCGATACGGGGACGTAGATCAAGCTGCGTATCTTTTTAAAGCTCTGCCTTTAGAGAACTGGCACCCCAGCATGGATAGTTTTGAAGTTCTCTCGAACTGGCTCCTCCACTTTGACTATCAATCTTCGGAAAGCCATTTAGCACGCTTGATCATCAGTCACTTGAACTGGGGACTGGATTGCGAGGGACGTCTTTTCCTGCCCCACAATATTCATGTACGAATGGCTCACCTGGTGAATGAAGCTCTGAACAAGTACGCTCCCGAGGTTATAGGAGCCTCCGGCATTTCTGAGAGCGTACGCCAAGTTTCCTCGCTGATCGATTCTACTCAATCGAGTCGGGAGCAGTTTACCAATTGGTGCTGGCGCATGGTGTCCGTCTTACGCCTGCATCTGATGGATCAAGGCGTTGAGTCCGTGAAGCGTACGCTTCAACATCCCACGGAACCACTTCTTTTTGTTCCCGAACTAGAGCGAATGGAGATGATCTTTCAGGGTGTAAATGAGAATCGCCCGCTGGCCCTGTATGTGGGTATGTTGGTCAGCCTACAAGGCCACTCTATTCCGTTGATCTGTCAGCACGGATTCAACCTTCTGCAGCAACTTCTTCTGGATCACCGACATGCGGCCACCATTCGCTGCTTGGAGTTGATCGTTCCATTGTTTTTGGAAACACCTGAAACTCTTGCAAATTGTGATAGGTATGTAGTTGAATCTTCAATCTATTAACCAAATAATACAACGGATTCAAATTGTAGTTTTCAGAGACTGTTGATTACTCTCTTAAATGCAGACAGAACTTATTTAAAGCTAGCTAAGGATATGGTCTATGCCAATTCCATTGGCCCCATTTTAGAACTGCTAGACAACATGCTTCATCATCAAATTGTTTCATATACAAGGTAAATAATATTTTAAAGCTTATTTAATTACTTATCTTTGTTCTTTGTTTGGTAGCTATGGTCTTTGTTCACCGCTTAATCTTCTCAACATCTGGTTCAATTGCTTTACCACCTTGCCAGGCTGGTCTCAGAACTCGAATCTACTGTATCTGCTAGACAGAATGCTCCGTATTTCTTACCAGTTCCCCGACTGTCGAGCTCAGGCTGTGGAATTTTTCTACAATTACTACAAGGTAAACAAAATCTGGCCTTTAAACGAGGAATTAAGTAGATCTTTCTCAGTAATGAGAAATGTATATAAATATATATAATTGAGCTGTGATAAAGACTAGACTTTTGAGCTTTATCTTATTTGAGCTAATATTAATTTTTTTATTGCAACTACAGGATTGCACAGATTGGAAGACAGCTCCCAAAGGATCAGCTCTTAAAGCCTTTTTCGGTGGCCAGTCTCCTTCACGAATACCTTTGATTTCGCCGCAAAACTGCTGGCTAAATTTGGTGCTGCTGGAGATAGAGTTCCGTCTGGTGGATACACGCATCTTCCCGGAGCTTTTGCGGCAAGTTTCCGCTCAACCTGTGGAGGCGGCTCTCAAGAAGACGTTCTCATTAACCAAAACCAGTGCCTTCCCCGCCAGTCAACTGGTAATATTCAAGTATGCCCAACTGCTGGCCAGCATGGAGAGCAATCACGCTTTATTTCCCATTGTCTGCCAGAAGTTCTTTGAGCTTTATCTCTGGCGAGTGCCAACGGAAAACGAATCGCTTAACTTTAGTCACAACTTTGGAGTTTCGGACAAGTTCTACGAACACAATGTGCCTTTGATGAAGAGTATTAAGTCCCAACTTAAGTCTGCTGAGTCTTACTACTCCGCGTTGGCAACCAAAAGCGCCAGTGACGATGCCATGGCCCACTTCTATCGCAGTTGTTGCAAGCTGATGCAGAACTGTGCGCTCTGGCTGGAGGACACTCAAATTAATCGCTTTACTAGCGACGCCGAGCAGCTACCTGCGCAGTACAACTCAGAGAAACTGCGTGAGCTGTTAAGTGGTCATGTCAATCACTGGACGGAGTTCCTCTGCCTGGCGACCCTGCGCAAGGAGCAGCGTCATCAGGCAGATCAGTGGGGGCGAAAAGTGATGAGATTTCCTAACCAAAAGTCACCCAGAACTCCGGTGCAACCTAAGCCGCGACAGCCACCAGTCCAACATATAAAGAGCCTTCTGAATACTTACGAAAAGATTATTCCGGTCCCAACCCACGTTCGTGTAGAACCCATCCAGACACCACCCATCGATGGAAACATTATGACGCGGCTTCAGAAGCGCTTGAACACATTCAACTCAACGGCCAAGTAAGTTTGTTAAATGTATAAAGTATGACCTTAATAAATTGACCAAACTTACACGTTACTCTTAAGCAACTACCATTACAAGACATCCGAGTTAAATTCATTGAACCTTAACTATTTGGAGAGTGTGCCAGCTCTTTACCAAATGATTTCTTACGAAGAGACAAGGCGAAAGGAGTGCACATCGTTGCTCTTTAAGCGGACCTGTACAGCGCCTGCCCATATTAAACTGACGCCAGAGCATATACGAATGAACGATGTTATATCCCGAAAACAGACGCAGAATCGCGAACGACATGACAAAATTGTAGAGGATCTACTATTGGCAATGAATGTTGATAGCTTTGCAGAAGCCATTGAGGAGTTCGGCGTCTGTATCGGTGCCCTTCTTGTTGCTCCGATAGAGTCGAAAGTGACGCAAATTGGAGTGCAGGTTTTTTACCATCTGGTGGATAACCTTAACGAAGTGACTATGAAATTCCAGCCAACACATGATCTGTACTTTCAGGTGTTAGAGAAGCTTGGGGTAGGTATAAGATTAATAAGTGATATTTAAATGTTTTAATTTTTATGAGTCTTATCCATCAGATTTTTCTGCAAGCAGATCAGGCTGCCCAGGGCCTGGATGTTCTACGCCTGGCCCTTAAGAGACCCGATCTCTTGGAGCTGCTGGCCGGAGTCTTTGTTCCCAGCAGCACGGACGTGGAGCACTTCTTGCCCATGTACGAGTTTCTTATCGATTCGCATCTTAAGCGCTGCGACACACAGACACTATTCGTGCTATTCTCCAAATTCGACCTGTTGGGTTGGATGGAGGCCTATCAGCCGAAGCTTAGCGAGATTAATCGTCTGCTAATGCTGGTACTACAGGGTCTAGAGGCATGGTCTCAGCCGCATAGCAGCCTTCTGCAGGATCAGTTCCGTAGACATCTTGTTCATATATTTGGCTACGACTTCCCACAGCACTACGGCGAGGTGATGCAGTTGGTTTTGGACCGCACGTCGGACCAGAAGCTGATGCCAGCGGTGCTTCTGGATCTACTGAACGCTTTGTTCCTTCGATCCAACTGTCCAGAGTTATCCATGGAACAATCCGAAGTCCGTGTGCACGAACTCGCTTTGGATTTTGCCCGGCGCCAGAAGTTATTCACCCTAAAGGCGGCAACCGACACGCTTTTGCTCTTGTCTCGGCACTTTCAAAAGGAGCGACTTCATCACGGACTGCATGGGCTGTATCCCAAGCACAAGGATTACTGCCAGCCACTGGTTCTGTGGTTCACCTGTTTCGGACATACGCTATTGGCCATGGCCATATGCAGCTACCAGGAGCTACTAGCCGATCAGAGTAAGTAAACCACAATTTACTATGTTGGATTCATATATTTATTATTAACTTCTCATTATCTCTTCGCTTCTTTCAGTCAGCGACATTGTCTTCGGATCCATCGTGGAGACTTACGGCCCTTGGCTGATTCCCTACACCGAACAGACGGTTAGTGGCGTGGCCCACTGGATACGCCAACTGACACCCGGACAGAGCAAAGTGCTCTTGCCATGGAGCGAGCAGCAGGTTAGCAGCAGCAAACTTATGATCCGTTCCTTCGTGGCCACCATACTGCAAGTTCTGCAGTACCTGCCATCGTCGAACAAGATTCTGGAGCACGTATTTGCCTGGTATGTGCACCACTTTGCCCAGCCCAACATAGCAGGCCACGTGTTGGCGCCCATTCACGAGGGATTGGCTCAATTGCCCTGGGAACGTTTTCTGCCACCGGCACAGCACGTTGAGTCCCTTTACGACAGCCTTCAAAGGTTTCTGCCGGAATCACACGCCATGCTGGGGCATATATTCATTCGGATTGACTGGAACAACTGGTTTGCGCAGATGCCCCAACCGGTGGTCATTCTCTCCAGACTTTTTGGCATCTTCGTGAAGATCGCTTTCGAACCGAATATTCACATCCATCCCAATACGAGCAAAATCCTAGAGGAAGCCATTTTGTATCCATGGCACCTTGTGGAATACAGCGAGCTGGAGCAACTGCTGAAGTGGTTCGTGGCCAGTGTGGAGCCAGCCATTGCATTGAAGTTACCAGCCGAGAGCAATTATGCGGATCGCGCTGTTTTGGAGTAAGTAAATATAAAATGCACATCCCAATTACGGAAAGAGTTAATTTCGAATATTTTTCTTTGCCGCAGACTTCTTCGCTTGGCCTGTGCCATGGCCCCGGAACGTTCTGCTCAGGACGCTGTCGTCTTGGGAACAGCCAAGCGAATGCTCTACACGCGGTCCATGGTCCGCATGCAGCGAGCCTGTGGAGCCAAGCACAAGAAGCTGCTAGCCACAAAGGAGGGCGAGCGTGCCTTTACTGACGCCTTCCTGGAACTGCTAAATAATATCGACCGCGCCATTTGCAGCTGCAGTGAGCATCGTACGCCGGAAGAGCAGCGCAGGGAAGCCCTTAACCTCATGCTGGAGTTGGTGGCGCCTACCCAGACGCAGAGTCAGGAAGTGTCTAAGTATAAAATACTTAATATACCTTAAATTTTGCTGTTGAATTTTATTGAGATAATTATCAATTCAATGCCTTTCAGTATACACATTAAGGCTCTTGTCTGGTGGCAGCAGCGATGTGCACCGGGAAACCTGGTTATGTGTTCCACCCTGCCCGCCATCGGTCATCTAAACACGTACATTGCCAGCATTTATTCGCTTCTGGAGGCGAGCATTGAGAATTTCTTCCGCACTTCACCCGAGAGTTCTCCTTGGCACGCACCCAGCTGGCAAGCTTTGATGGAGGCTCTCAGCATGTCGGTGCCAAAACTAGACCTTTTGCCGATCATGCAGGGTGGCTACTTATTTTCGTTGCACGTTTTTGTTGTCTACAAGATGGAGGAGATCGCGACGGACGGAGACAAGGTGACGTTTTTGCAGGATCTCACCCAGCTGCTGGAGAATTTGAAAACCAGTCCACTAACTGAGCCGCGAATGGCTCTTGTCTGGGGCGTGATCATTGCCCGTGGGTGCCAGATTCTACAGAGCAACCATCTTGTGAAAAAACCACTCCACATGCTGGCCAGACACTTGCAGATTGCATCAACCAAAGCTGAGGGGTGGGGCGATGGGCTACTGGGTGTGATTGGTCTGAAGTCGGAGGTTATAACAAACAGGTAAGTTTCCTCACTTTTTATTAAGCGATTTCAAATCCGAAATGTAAATATTGTATATATCTATCCTATTTTTTTTGTAGACGAAAAGTCCTAACTCGTTGCTTGGCTTGTGTCATTTTCTCACTGTTCCCGGCCAATCGGGATCTTCGAATACCATCAGAGGAGTACGAAAGCGCGATTCGGGAGTTGTCCATGCTGCTGGCCAACAAGAAGTTCACCGATATCAAGCCCCTGATCGTCCGGGCCGTCAGTCTGCTCAAGGAAAACACCTGGCCCGATATCCGTGCTGTTCCGCATATGGTCTGTCGAATAATCAGCATCTTCTACGAGGAAAGCTATCTGACAACCATTCCTGAGATCTGGGACTTTGATTTCAAACTAAACTCGACATAGCTTACCGACCAAGCGAACAATTCTAAAAATATTTACAGCCAGTTGTGTTATTTTCCAGGCGTTATATATCATCTAACTAGGTTTAGGGTAAATAAAGTGATCAGTTTTTGTGCAATTTTTAAAATTGCAAGAAAATGTAGTTTTTAAATTCTGGATCCTAATAGAAGGTTTTCGTAAACTCGAAATTCTTATTTTCATCTTTAAGACTATAACTTTATTGGATATATCTCAATGGTGCATACTAGAATCTTTTTTTGAAGCGTAGTTACAATAACAAACTCGAAATAAGTACCGATATTATTTAAATTTAACGCTTATCAGGATAATCGACGATCATGACAGCAACAATAGAATGAATGACTGTACAAAGAATTTAATGATACAATTGAATGAAATTTAAACAAAATATAAATAAGTAGGGCTAGACGAACGATAACAAGTGAACATTAAAAGTCTACTCTTAGGTATTGCTACATGAAAATATAAATAACGATAGGACAGTGCTCAGGACGACCGAGCTAAAACGGAGGCAGCCGGGCTCCGAGCGGGCAGTCAGTCTTCCACGGCAAAGTTGGACAGCTGCAGGTGCTGAAGATTGTTGCGTGCATCGAAGTATCCCGTATCCGTGGGATTGTCTGGTGTTGGCACAAAAGGTGGCTCTGTGTTACCGATATTCTCCCAGTTGATGCATGCAAAGTGTCGCATCTGCTGCACCTCCTTGGCGGCGGGTCGCTCGTTAGGATCCATGGTCAGGAGCAGTTCCACAGCTTCCATGGATTCGACGGATAACGCCTCATCGCCTTCTGGCCATTCGATGTCTAGAAACATCGGAAATAAAAGAATAAATAGAATAGTTGTAGATAAACTATTTAGGAAATTGAACTCACTTTTGTTCAGAATGTTGTCAAATACTTTATGAGGCGTCTCGTCGTTGAATGGCGGAATGCCGGTCATGAACTCATAGAAGCAAACTCCCAACGCCCACCAGTCGACGGCTGGACCATGTCCTTGCTTCATCAGCAGCTCCGGTGCCAGATAATCAGGCGTGCCCAAAATGCGTTCGTTGGACACCCGACCCCCCCGCCGCACCGACTTCGGGGTGCGGAATGGTGTATTGATGTTTACGTTTTTCGGCGTCTTTGGCAGGATGCCGGCCCCATGGTTGATGGGCGACATTGTAGGATCGTCAGCCAGTTTCAGGTGGTACTGTACTCCCGACATCTTATCGGCGGCAGCGTGCTCCCGCTTTTTGTTCTCGATAGACAGGGGCAAAGCAAACCGGGTGGCCTTTAGCTTACCCAGCAGGCCGCCATCGCGACGTGGAAGCTTCTGCGAAGAGACTGGCGTAGAGAAGACAACATTGGCCACGTTCGCCTCTGGTCCAAGCAGATGGTTCATGGGCAGCTCGTCGTCGGATAAAGAGCGCACCTTGAGCACTCCTCGGATCGGCGATGAGCGGGCCTTGCGCTTCTTCGGCGTGCTACTACCAATGTTGAGGATTTCGATTTCCTGGGTAAGTCCGGTGTTGGAGCTGCCGTTTCCCGAACTGGAGCCGTCGGCTTCCATACTGGACATGTTGTCGGAGCGGTTGACCAGGTTGATCTTCCGCTTCATGCCGCGCAGGAAGTCCGGGCGCTTAAAGTGCTTAGATAGATTGCGAAACGGCGAATTCATGTGGATCCCGCTCATCTCATTGCCATTGGTCATGTTGTAGCTGCGCGAGTAATCCGAGCAGCTGTAATCTTCCTTGGACTGGCTCAGGTTTTCCGCATTCTTCTCAATCGACGAAGCTGTGCTCTCACTGTTCAAATTCAAATGACAACTGGAGTAATCATCGTCTTTGCGACTCGACACGCCCGAATCCTCTTGCCCCTTCGAGGTACGGTTACGCTGAGGAAAGGGAAAATTAAATATATATGTTATAGATATAAAGGCCCAAATGCCTTTCGTTAGCAGTAAAGTTAGTTTTGAAAAAAATGGGTTATAAACAGCCAGCCTTTTAGTACAAAAACGGAAACAGGACAATAGACAATCACACTCATGCACATGCCAACGCACCTCGTCGACTGATCGCCTCCGCACCATGGAAAACTCAAATGAAGCCTCGCTTGCATTTTCCAGTTTTGGCAAATGTTTGCTTCCATTGGTGGCGATGTTGCCGCTGTCCTGCTCGGCCAGCTTGCAGCCCTTTCAGAGAGTCAACCGTTTATGCAAATAAAAACAGCGGTTACTGGATTGGCCACTCACCTGACAGATAACCGTTTCCAAGGCAAATTCCACGCGTCGCTTGCTGGGAATTGCCTCCGCTGCAGCAGCACTATCTTTAGCAGAATCCAGTGGTGGCGAACACTTACTCAGATCAGCCGAATTACAAGTGTGAAAAGAGCAAGAAGAGCTGCTATCCTGAGGCTGGGAAAATAACTCAAAAAAGTTAGATTCTGCTATAAGCTGGTAATATCAAGACGTTACAAGGAACAAGTATAAAATCTATGCAAGAATCATTGTCTCTATTAAGAAAGGATTTAGTTTTTAGGTGTAATCAATTTTTTAAATTACTTTTATCTTCAGTTTTTAATTCTTTTTTTTTTGTAAATAGTCATTCGTACTGTCTTCTTTTAAAAATACAAAATTTGTTTTTTAGATAAATTAAATGTGGAGGATGTTAGAAAATCTACTTTTGTGTCACAAAAAAGGGTAAAATTCTACAAAACCATAAAGAAAAATGCAAACATATTATTTATCCCTGTCAAAAAAAAATAGGTATACCCACATTTATGTTGGTGGTGCACGTGTGGGTGATGGATTCATTGGCCTCCTCAGCGGAGAAAAACGGCGACACTCCGGAGATCTTGCTGTCGCTCGTCTTTTCAGCATCGTTGAGCGAAGTGTCGCCTTCGCTGTCCGACAGCTCCATGATCAGACTGTGTTTGTTGATGGCCTGCAGCAGGTGGGATGTGCCCGTGGCTACCTGACACGTTCCGGTTGCTAGATTATTTGAGGCGGAACCAAAATCCTGCAGCTTCTTTTCGGAGCCAAAGGACAAATGCGATGTGAGCGACAAAAGCTGACCTGGCGTGCGGGCATTCAAATTCGGCGAGCAGTTTATAAGGTCAGATATCTCCAAATCTCTTCGCATATCGATCTTGCTCAGCCCAAAGTCCGTAAGCTTCACATGGCCAGTGGCCGAGAGCAACATGTTGTCTGGTTTGATGTCCCGATGGACAATTCCGTGCTGATGCAGATACTGCAGCGCCATCACCATCTCGGCCACGTAAAATCGGGAAGTGGGCTCGTCAAAATACCCAAACATAGCCAGCAAGGACTTGAGATCGCCGCCCACCATGTACTCCATCACCAGGTAGACGTAAGACACCGATTGCAGCGAGTAAAAGAGACTAACGCAGAACTGGGATCGGGACAGAGCCAGGGCGTTCCGCTCGGTGATCACCTGGGATACCATGTTTTTGTTGATCATCTCCGACTTGCGCATCACCTTGATAGCGAACAGTCGCTTTGCGTCGTTGTTCTTGTATCCCAGGAACACCTTTCCGAAGGCGCCACGGCTAATGGGCTTGATGATGACGAAATCCTTGATTGTGGGAAGCTGTAGGGGTGACGGAAAATTTTGAAATTTAAATTTAAAATTAAACCAAGCCAAATGTGTACATGGGAACATAGATATATTGATTTTGACTTTTTCAGTATACTGAATATTTTTATACCCTTGCAGAGAATATTATAATTTCAATCAAAAGTTTACAATGCAGTGAAGAGGATATTTCCGACCCCATAAGTATATATATTCTTGATCAGAATGATCAAGACCAGGAGAGTCGATATAGCCTTGTCCGTCTATCTGTCCGTCCGTCCGTCCATTTCTTGAAACTTTCTCAAAAGTTGTCTTTCTATTGCAGGTAGTATATACAGTCATGGAAAAAATAAATGAAACGACAATTTTTTTATCGTATTTTTCAAACTTTTGTTCAGTCAATTTTTGTTTTTTTTTAAGTTTAATAGTTTTGATTGATAGTCGATACAATTATGTGTAAAATATAACAAAAGAATAATTTTCAAAAAACTTAATGAACTAAAAAATAATTTTTTTAATTTTAACGGATGGAAAAAATAACAGAAACGACTAAGTTAATTCTATGAAAAACAGTTTTGTAGCTTCAAAGCCTATTAGTTTATATGATAACTTTAATAAATAGTTGAGCTACTGCAATTTTTAAAGACTTCGGTTCACCGGCGTTCCATTGAACCCTCCAAATTGGCACAAATTGATGGTTTAATGGAGTACCACTCGGACTTTACTTTCTTTCACAAATCTTCCCTATTTTTGGACTTAAACCCACCAATCCTTTTCTTTATTATCCCCCAAAGGTGCTCTATGGGATTTAAGTCTGGGGACTGCGATTACGGCGATTCATCACAATAATATGCGCGCAACATCGGTGAATTTCGACAGGCGGCTTGTTAGAAAATCAAAAATCACTTAAAAAAAACAAAAATTGACTGAACAAAAGTTTGAAAAATACGAAAAAATTTTCGTTTCTATTATTTTTTCCATGATTGTAAGTCGAAACGAGCCGGATCAGGCGACAATATCATATAGCTCCCATCGGAAAAATCGGAAAAATTTTAAAAGTATAATTTTGTTGTTTTTAATTGTTGTTCTTTGGGATTTGGTAATATTTTAATACTATGGATATACGATTTTAATTAAATTAAAATCGCACAGCTAAATCATATAGCTCCCATTGAAACAATCTAAAAATTACAAAAATGTAAAATGGAAAATAATTTAATTTTCCTGTTTTTCTATTTATCAAAATATTTCTTTGAGAAATAGTAATTATTTAAAATTTCAGAATTACGTTATTAGTTTTCTCAAAATCGGACAACAATGTCATATAGCTGCCATAGAAACGATGGCAAACTGCAGCGCAAAATCGACATACCTAAATAAACTTAAAATCAATTTTAAAAGAGCTCCCTTAACATTTTGTAATTATTACATGACCATTTAAACACTAAATTATATCACCTTATCGGAAACAAGTATTTTAAGAAAACGCAATCCTATGCAAATAGTTTATACCCTGTAAACACCCAGCAAAAAGAGATGTAAGAAAGAAAGAAAACGTGAGAGGCAGAAGATCAAAAAGTGTAAATTTGTTTGTTTTGCTATTACAATGCCTTTACAAAAAACTTGCTTAATATACCTTTCTAAAGTACAAAATTATCTTGGTTTAACATTTAAAAATATTTAAATTTCCTTTTATTTTCAGCACTTTAAAAATCTTTTTGATCCTCATACATTAACCGTTTTAGGCGCATTTGAAATATTCTTTAAACTAACTGTAAACCGCCCACGTGCGGTACTCACAAGTCCAGTAATTCATCCACTTACTTTGGCATTTTGGGAGTGATTTTCCGGCTTGGTGGTGAGGATGTTGATCTTGTCCAGCAACTGCTCACTATCAATCAGCGAGTTGGTCTTCTTTGGGGTTTTGTAGTCAATTTGGGCATCCGAATGCGAAGTCGCATCGGCGTTTTCCATATCTCCAAGATTTCCGATAGTCAGAGCGCGATTTCTTTGCGATTGCCAAAATATAAAGGAATATATAAAGACCACAAGACAAGGCTTTTTGGTTGCCTTAATGTTGGATTAAGTGATATTAGCTCGTTTATTGCACAATTATAAATTCAAAAACACATTTAAAGCAGCGCGTCTATTTTCTTTGCTGCCAACAACTCTATTGGTATGACCAAACACTTGTCAGGCACGAAATCCGCAAAAAAAATACCAGAAAAATATTATGATGGTTTCCTACTACCAATCTTTTTTTGGTTTTCTCCAACTTTTGTAAAATTTGCTACATGAAAAAAAATATTAGAACTATTCCAAAATATGTATTAAGTTATTTTTGTATTAAGGAAACTAATAAAAGTTTATTTTATTTCGAATTTTAACAAATTGTAAAAGTGTTGGAGAATATACTGAAAACTTCTTTTCAACACTATTTCCAATTTCACAATTGTTATCGAACGCAAGCACGCTTTGCAACACTGTACTCGCATCACATATTATTTACGTGCGGAAATTGCGAGTTTTCGAGAAACAAAACCGCCTCCCATGAATGAAAGTGAGTTCCGCATTCCGCGCAACCGATAATAAGCAATGTGCCAGAGGCTGACATCACCAAACAGCCGCCCACATTGAGGAGCCGCCTGCCAATCCGCTCAGGAAATCCCCGCCAGCATGATGCTCTACCTTCGCCGCCTTTTCAGCCAGGAGCTCACTCCGGCGGCCCAGGGCGACTTCCTCGGTTGCCTGCAGCAGACGCCCAGCTTGCTGGCCACCGGATTCTCAGGAGCACCGGCCTTGGAGAGCCTTTCTTGGTTACACAACCTGGCGCCTTGCTTCCCGCTGCGCGGCGACCAAATCCAGGTCATCCACGAGCCAAAGCACTTCTATGAGACGCTGGTTCAGCGCATCGGGCGGGCCAAGCGCCGAATAGTCCTGGCTAGCTTGTACCTGGGTACCGGCCAGCTGGAGAACGCCGTGGTCCAGACGTTGCGTCACAGCCTGGAGAAGCAGACTGCTCTGCGGCTCAATGTGCTTCTGGACTTTAATCGCGGCACCCGCGGCGCCCTCAACTCAAAAACCATGTTGCTACCGCTGGTGCGCGACTTTGCCGGCCAGGTCCAGCTCTCGCTTTATCACACTCCTGATCTGCGCGGGATGACCAAGCGTCTGGCGCCACCACGCTGGAACGAGCTTCTCGGACTGCAACACATGAAGGTCTACCTCTTCGACGATGCGGTGATCATCTCGGGTGCCAATCTATCCAACGACTATTTCACCAACCGGCAGGATCGCTACATACTCATCGAGGACAAGCCGCTGGCGGATTTCTATGCCCAGTTCATTGAGCGTGTGCAGGAGTTCAGTTTGGCGGTGGCGCCGGATGCCAGTGAAGGACTGCACCGCAACTGGCGCATTCTGCCATACGAGGGCACCAAGGAGCAGTTTATCCAGCTCGCCCGGCAGCGCATCGCCGACTTCCTGCAGGAAACTTTCCAGAGGCATGCGCGAATGCGGGAGCAAAATCCTCAGTCGGACACCTGGGTGTTTCCGCTTCTGGAGATGGGCCAGATTGGCATCCACCATGACAGCGTAGTGACCAAGCGACTCCTCTCCAGCTGCGTGACTGGGTCGCGACTGAAACTGGCCACAGGGTATTTCAACCTGACCCAGGAGTATATGGACACGCTCACGCACAAGTGCCTGGCGCAGTGCAGCATTCTAATGGCTCATCCCAATGTGAGTTTTTGGGCGAGGCATAAATTACAATTCTTTGCCAGTTTTTGTGCATTTTTGCAGCTCTATTTACTACCAAGGGGTTTCTGGTTTTCATTTTTAAAGATTATTGTAATTTGTTTTGCGTTTAATCAGTTTTCTTTGCAGTATAGAAAATTTTCATACTATCTTCAATGTCATTGAAGAAATCCACCTTGTGGAAATTGAATTCGAATGTGTATATTGATTTTTGTATTTTTCCAGGCAAATGGCTTTCAAGGCGCCAAAGGACCGGCAGGTGGCATTCCGGCAGCCTACTCCTTGATAGCCAAGAGCTTTTACGAGAGCCTGGTGCGACGCAAGCAGAACCACCGCGTCAACTTCTTCGAATACGAGAAGCCTGGCTGGACATACCATGCCAAAGGATTGTGGTACTACCTTCCCGAGGGCCGACTGCCAAACCTCACCCTCATTGGCTCCTCAAACTTTGGAGAGCGATCGGTAAACCGTGACCTGGAGACGCAGGTGTGTCTGGTGACTGCCAATAAGGATCTAAGCCAGCGACTGCAAGCTGAGGCGGATCGACTTTACGATCTATCAAAGACGGCGGAGCGGGAGATCGTCCAACGACCCGTGCCCCGATGGGTGCAGGCTGTTGTCCGCATATTCAGGAATTTCTTCTAGGCTCTTCGACATCATAGTTAAATTTTTTTCGTTCTTGTTAAGACCCATATCCCAAATAGTTACTGTAGTTCTTAATTTCTGTTTAATCTTTGCCCTGGGCAAGTGTGTGTTTTTATTTCTGGTAATCGTTGCTTTTGTACGCAGGCTAAAGTTTGTTAAATAATAAAGATTTTCAAAGAAATCAAGGGTGAGAACAACAAAAAGTACCAAAATTTGTTTTTATCTCCAAGGGGATCAAAAATGTACACGTATATTTCCTTAGTTTCAATAAATTTAAGCTATTATTATTTTAATTATAAATATAAAACAGAAATTTCAGAAAGTTTTTACAAATTAGATCTCAAATAAACAGAAAGTTAAATTCAAAACTCCCGCCTATTTTTCGGTAGTGATGATTGCGGCTTACAACAATCGGTTAGTTGGCAGAGGCGGTCAGAAATAATCGGAAAAGACCTTTGAAATAAAAAAAATATAAGCGTTAAACTGATTATGATTAATCTTAAAGAAAAGGTATACAAATTGAAAACAGGTGAATTCATTTATGTTAAATAATATCGAATTCATAGTAAAATAATATCGACTGTCTTACAAAACTGCGACGTAAAGAATCACTTTTATTGATGTTACTATCGGTATTTTTGGCACCTCTAAGCTCGCTCTCTTCTCCAAAACGAAAGACGCCGGCGGCCTAAGGCGCTCGCTGTCTTTAGTCAGCTGCTTTTTTTTGGCCAGGTAAGACGCCTGTTTCACCTGCGTGCCAAGTTCGGGAGCGCGTAAAACGTTATGTGTTTGCTCACCGTGAAAGTTAAATTAAAATAAATCTGATTATCGCCAAGCAAAAAGCGCGGCGCGTGCTCACTAAAGTTTTGTTGGTGTGCGATAGTGTTGGTGCACGCCTGGCGAAGCATGTGTGTGTGTGTTTGAGAAACAAATTCCAAGAATTTAAAAAAGCAACAAAAATACAGTTTTTTTGCAAAAATGTCAAACAGGCGAAGAGTGCGAACAATTGATTACCTGGCGCTGCAGCAGAGTTTGCGGTTGCAAAAGACACAGCAGGAGGAGGAGAATGACAATGGGAATAGTTCCATAAAAACCGAAACGCCACCACCCATCCCACCGCCCGTTCCGCCCATAAGGTTGCGACGGGAAAAGAGCGTCGACGAGGATGTTGCAAGGTGAGCATACCGGTACCATTGGAATTTTCGGGATTTCCCACACAAAAACATGAAAGTCTGCATTGGCACGTAACAGCTCGATTTCGCTCTTTTTCTCAAAGCCTTGCCTTTGGTTTTTCCCCTCTCATTCGCTCATTTGCTCCCTCTCTTAATCGCATTTCACCAGTTTTAATTGTTTAAAAGTAAACAACGTGTTTTTTGACCATATTACTTTTGTTGTTGCTTTTGGTGGCTCAACGAACCCGAGATTTTAGCAAACTGCAAGACCAACAAAATATCAAAAACAGCAACAAATTGCGAACTTTGGCTGAAATTGAACACTTTGTGCGCAATTAAAATTATGCACTGGTGCACTGTAAAAATAAAATTTTAGTTTAGTCGTATTAGATTTATACAAATGTTCTAAGCTGTAGTATCTAAATATCTCTTGAAAAAATTTTATAATGGACAAGAGACTTTTTAATTAGATTTTATTATGTTTTTTGTACAGGTACTATTAACTAAGTAAATCAAATCAAACCATAAAAAATAATTTTGTTTTAAATCAATTCTAAACACAAGATAGCATTATAACGATGAAGTTAGTTTTATTTTATCCTTTGTCCGTTCTTTTTCGGTGTATTTCGGCATTTATCATAGCGCGTATTTGTGTTGAACTGCCTCGAGTCTTCTAAGATATTTACTGATAACGCTGACGGTGCCTTGATAACACATACACACACTCACCTTGAACGTATTACGGGTACTTTTTCCGCTGTGTTTTTGCACTGGGGCTTATTCATAATATGTTTAAATTTGATTTAATTTTCATGGAGTGGGTGAGTGTTCAAGGGGGTTTCGCAGAAAAGCGAATGTCGTATGTTAGCAAGAAATTGGCCGCAAACATTAATTTTCTTTTGGCACCTGTTACTATGGAAACTGATTGAAAATAGGTGAGATTTATGTGTCTGCTTCGAGCTCTTTCGGTTTGCCTCTCTATTTTTTTATACCCGTCAAATAAAAAGTAAAAAGGTATATTGCATCTAACAGCCTTTCCTTATATTAATTGAAGAGCATCAACGATGATTCTTTAACTTTTAGATCTAGGGACCAAAAAGTGGTAAACAATTATTAAATATAAAGATGCCCTGAAATCGACAGACTTCGGATAAAGTTTTTATTTGGTACCTGTCTGTCTGGTACCTGGTTCCATTGTCTCCAATCTGACTGTTTTCACATTTATTATTGTTGTTTAGTTTTTATTAAAAGCCTTGTAAGATAACCTACAAAATAAGTAGACATGTACTTATTTTGTAGGGTATCTTCCAAGGCGGATACTCTGCAACTGTACTCTCTCTTGACTTTATCTCTCATTTGATGCCGCCAATCTTGTTCTTCTTCAACTCGTATACCTGTTTTAAGGGGCCAAGAAGAAGTGGAGGAGGGGAGAGTATTGGAAGTTAAAACGCGTTTAATACGTGCGTTTGGCCACTCTGCTTTGTAACCTCTTTCGTTATTCTGTTTTCAAATCAAATTCGCTTTCTTCTCAAGTCTCCGTTCAAAAGTTTTGTGTCACCTAGCCAAATGAATGGAATTCCAATGATTGAAGGTCTCCCGCTTAACTTTACTTGGCCGAGAGAGTTAGAGAGCGAGATTGCCTGATCGCGTTTTTGCAACATTTAGGTTCTCAGTCATTATCTCTCCGTTCTAGCCTTTTCACTCTTCTTTGGGCAATCTGGCATGCGTGCGGTACAATCAGTTGGTTTTGGGTTTTCGTGTGTTTGATAAGCATAATTATGGTATGAATGTGTACATTGTACACCCATATCAGAAAATATTTCCGCATAGCTAACACACCCATACACACGTGCTTTGCTATTAATAGTAATTTTAGACTGTTCATATGTTTCAAATACCATGTTTACTCTGAAAAATAGCACAAACAAACCTCGTTAAATTTTCTGTGTGTTCTATCAAAATTAAGTTGAATTTCTAAATAAACTAAACGCTCTCAGTGAATTTTAATGGAACACAAATAATTATTTGTACATAATTTTATTGTGTTTATCATTTAAAATTGCCTAAAAAATTTTAGGTTTACTTAAAAAAAAATACAATTATAGATAGTATTGTGTACTTTATAAATCATTTGAGCCTACATTGTACTCTCATATGTCCATTCTAAAAGAATTTCATCAAAGTTATTAATGAGCATAAATGTGACTCCTATGACTCTTTTCAAATCTTTAAAATTAAGTTCTAAAAGAATTTTAACTGAATTAGATTCAGAAAGAACGAGAAAAATGTCTTATTATATTGTAATAACTTCAATACGGTTCTGTTTTTAGATTTGTATTAGTAAAATTAATATTGATTAGGGTACTGGTTTGGCAACATCCTATTTTCCAACTCACTTTGGTTACTGCGAACTCATGTTATCAGTCAATGGGGGAATCTGATCGATTAGTCATAACGAACCGATCGTGTTATTGATTTTTCAATGCCGCATAAATGGGGACCACGGTGCGAATGCGCAAGTTAGGTACACAACAAAATTCGGAATATAACGTATACGCACTGCTAGTCACGTGACAGTGCGGAACAAGCCAGAAATGACCGTAAATAACAACATTGACATCTACATAATAAGAAGTAACTTTATTGGCTGATTCCATATTCACTTTTTCCATTTCCTGATAAGTCTTAGCTGCTTAGGGAAAATAAACATTTTCTCCGCACTTAACTCTGTGTTTAAGTAAACACACGGCGAATAAGCTATCAAGCGCCTACATAATAAAATTCCATAAATTAATAATAAATATTCGCGCGGTTGAGCCAATTGCGAACCACAAACAAACGCAGATACGGCCCACAATCGATCAGATTGCCACTTGCGTTCCACAACAAATCTCTCTTACTCTCTTTCTCCCCTTGTAGGTCTCTCTACTTATTTTTGCGCTTTTAAATTTTAAATCTCTTTCGCTCTTTCTATACATATATTTTTCTCTCTTGTGTTGCCACAAAAAATAGCTAAATTTATATATATCAAATTTATTAAAAATGTATTTTTTTTTTATTTTTATAATATATTTTGCAACCTTTCCTCATATCACTCGCAGTTGTATTGATAAAGTGTAATAATGAGATTACTATTAAAAGTGTTTAACAACTATTTATCAAGATAATTAACCTTAAAAAAGAAAACAGTATATAGCTGCTTGATTTATTGGTCCGATTTTGTCTGAAAGTAATGGACAGGTCATCAGATAGATGCATATGTACATACCATACACCAAATATTTGTATTGTTTTATAATAAAATATAAACTTCTATAAGTAGGGTTCAGAAATTCCTTATAGAATCTTGATACTTTTGCATTTTTATGTGTATGATAAAAACTATAAAACCTAATAGTGACAAATAATGGTGAATTATATTATTTAACTCAAGTTTGTTTTTAATTACATCAATTTGTGGTATTCTCACTTGCAATATTTTTCAAACTGAAGCTCCAAAACGGCTAGTACGCCATCACCGCTGTGGGGTGGCCACCCACTAGTTGCTCTCGGCTGATGGCAGTAAACAATCGGATGCGTCGGCCGGGCGCTCACCGCTCGCGATTTTCAGTTCGCCGCAGTTGGCAGAGAATAGCAGTCGTTTTGGGGGCGACACCGCTTTGTCGGATCGCATATATTACATACAGATCCGTATACTATACGCATTGCCGAATAGATGGGGTATATTCTTGTTAAAAGTGCTAATAAATTGACTGGCTGCGGCGGCAAGTGTTTCTCGTTATGAAATTCGAACGGGTTCGGTGCGAGGCGTGCGAACTGCGGCCGCCTGTTTGCCAGTTGTGATAAACCCAGAACTACTACGGTGGGAGATAGTGCATAACCCCCAGAAAGATTTCACCGATTGGAGAAGGGAACCGGGTATCGGGGACCGTCCAGTCATCGTTCGCTGGCTCGCGTCTAAAGTTCTCTCCACCAGCTTGTAATTGTGAGCCGTTGCCTTTTTTTTTACTCTCAGCTCGTTCCGCCGTTGTTTTTTGTCCCCGGAGTGTGAGTGCCGTGCAATTAGATGTACATAAATTGGCGGGGGGACTCCGATCTCGCTCTGACACCCACCCGGAGAGACTGAAAATAATAACAGACCCGATCGCGGCGATAAAGCACAGTTTAAACCCGCGGCACCATAAACCAGCTGAAAAGCAAAGAGAAGGATTGCACTCTAAAGTTCTCTCGTTTCGTTGCGACCCTCTGATATCTGACGGATTTTAACTGTTATTCTCCAGGCTCCAGAAAAAATGCGTCCGAAAAAGTAAGTGAATTTCACAAATGGGCTGATGAAAAGTAGGGTGCGATTTGCTCAACAATCACACTTGTAATTGCCAGCCAATGTCGGCATTTTTTTGGTCTCAAATAAATCAAACCTCTGCTCAAATTAGGGAATAATCGCTTGCGTGACAAGCGGCTGTCTGCAGCTCCCGCAGCAATTTGATAAGATAAGGATGTCCTACCAAAACCAACCAATTTACATGTGATGCACCGAACAAATTTCTATTCGATAAAACCAGTAAAATCATTGCAACTAAAACCAATGATTCTGGTTAAAAAAAGAACTAAATCAAATTAAATGTACCTATTATCTCCAAATATAAGTATATAATAAAAATGTATCAATGGTTTCTAGAGCACAATATTATTAATACATCTATTTGGTCAAATGATTAACACATTTTTATTTTATAAGTTAATTAGTAAATAGCACAGAGGTAAGGGAATTGAAATTTCTAAGAAGTTCATAAGCGACTGCCTTGTTTAAGAAACCCGTATACATTTCTTTTATTTTAATCATTATTAAGTTAAAATGAAGGTTTTTTTTGGAGTATACGATGTGATTATCTGACTTATCGGCGATTAGGCGGCACTTGACTGCCGTTGCAATTAACGAAACAATTAGAACCAGCCCCTGGTTGTAGATTACTGCAAATCAACTATCAGCCATGACATCCAACTTATTCATCATCCGTGTCCGTATCTTACAGAGTGGAGTACCGCGTAAAGCAGACGCCTTCGCGGCCTCTGCAGATGGCTGGTGGCCGGATTGGAGCTCTTGAGGAGGACATGCCGCCGGAGGACGAACTGGCGGCCCACTATGAGGCGTTCGGCACAACCCCGCCCCGCACTAGGCTAAAAATCAAAAACCGGGACTGGGAACGCAAGCAGAAGGTTGTCAATGTGGCGGCGTGAGTATAGACAATCAATACGGGGTGCTCCAAATGGCTGACTGAGATATATAGCTACGGTCAAAATAATAGTAGTGCCCGCAGAGGTTTTCTAGATACCGCAAAAAAAACTTTTGAAAGGTTTTTACAAAATGTTTTTAATTTTCATTGAAACTCAACTAATGGTAGGTAATAATAATACAACACAACTTATGATAATTCATAAGATTTTAGAGAAAAAAATAAAAATGTGGAATATTACAAAAATGTGTTCGTTCAAAATAATAGTAGTGAAAATTTTAACAATTCATCAGAGCCAAAAAAAAACGTTTAAAGATTGAATGATTAAACGTATATAATAGAACAATATTTAAGGATTTTTTTAGTATTTACTTGCATATCCTTTGTTTGCAATAACGAACGCACAGCGCTTATGCATGGAATCAACTACAATTTGGCATCTCTTCACAGGAATAGAGCCCCAAGTCCTTTGTACAGCTTCCGAAAGTTGAATTTTATTGTTAGGTCTTATTTCCGAGACTGCTCTCTTCACGTCACTCCATAAATTTTCTTTTGGATTAAGATCGGGTGACTGTGCAGGCCACTCCATGACACTAACTTGATTGGCCGAGAACCACTCTATGGCGAGTTTACTCGTATGTTTGGAATCGTTGTCCTGTTGGAACGTCCAAACAAGTCGCATGTCCTCGGCAGCATATGGAAGCATCACTTTGTTTAAAATTTTGAGATATAAATAACGGTCCATGATAGTTTTGATCCAATATACTGGCCCAACTCCATAGTATGAAAAGCTTGCCCAAATCATAGTTGATGAACCACCGTGCTTTACCGTTTTTAAGGTATATTTTGGAGAAAAAACACATAAGGGTGGTCGTCTAATAAACTGCCGAGTGAAACGGCCTCTAAACAAAACTATTTTAGACTCATCCGACCACAAAATATTCCTCGACTTCTTCAATGGCCAATTGAAGTGCCGTCTTGCAAACTTTAAACGTTTCGCGGCATGTTTTTTTTGTGAGTAACGGCACTTTTCTTGGGCTTCTTGAAATGGGGTTATTATCTCTGAGTCATCTTCTAATGGTTTCTAAACTTGCATTTAAGTTACAAGTTTTTTTAGAGATGCAGCAGACGGAAATGGTTCGATTCTCAACTGTCTTTCTAAGCGATCCACTGACCTTTTGTCCAATATCTTGGTTCGACCAGGCGTTTCATTTGCTCGCTCGTATTTTTATCATTTCTAACCATTGTAGAAGACCAGCCAAAAATATTTTGCACTTCGACATAAGTTTTCTCAGCAGAAATCAATTTTTTAATCAGATCTCGCCTCTCGGCAGTACAGTGTTTGCCACGCCCCATGTAGTCAGGACTGAATGTTAAAGAAAAATCTTAAAATGCTTGGGACTGTTAAATAACTCCCAAAACTATTATAAACCACCACAAAACTCTTTTCAAATTAAGTAAACTAAATTATTCTTGCTAATTTCTCTGGCACTACTATTATTTTGACTGAGTCAAACACGTGAATTTTGCAAATAAAGGCGAAAAGAATAAAAATAGAGATGAGAGTCGAAAATAACTACACATTATTATAGAGCAGTTAATTACAGTTACTAATGTGAAACAATGAATTGGATTTTTGAAGAAATGGAGAAAATATTGAGAAATAACTGATTGCTTGCCCGGCACTACTATTATTTTGACCGCAACTGTATATGACATAAAAGTGGATGCGATAAGGGTTTGTGTCCGTGCTACAGGCATGATCGACACTAGTGCCGAACGCAGACCCACTAAATGTCCATATGTTACCATATGCTTCACCTGATAGTGACATCTCTATGGCTGATGTCATCTCTGTATGCACGGTTTTCATTCGAAAATATTGGAAGGTTGTTAAAATTGATTATTGAAAAGAAAACTACAATAATAATTAACATTTCCTTAAATTTACTTAAACTTCTGAAGTTGATTATATTTTAGAATTTAAGGTCCCGATTTAGGATCATTTTAATGACTTATTCGTAGTTGTACAATTGGTTAAAATGTTATAAACAACGGGTCTCAATATTAAAATTAATTCCAATATGCTGTTATTTTAAAGGGCTAAGGAAACTCTAAAGACTATCAAGATATTTATGCAAGATTCTCTTTAAGAACTTGATATCATCGTATTGACCGAGTCTTTTAATATTTATTGCTAAAACATTTTAAGTGTTTCTCACGGAGTCGTAAGCCTATAAATGCGACTACTCAAGATGGATTAAATTTTTAAAAACACAATATTCCAATACTTTTTCCATCATATTTCAACTTGTGTGTATATTTTCTTAAATCGTGGGCCTGGTGAAAATTTTTGGGACGACATTTGGAGTCAGCACACCAAAGTCAATTAGCAAGTTATACTTAACGTACATTTTTGGAGTAATTCACTGTTATTAATAAAATTAAATCTTAAAAGGTTTTTAGACTATTAAGGCAATTTTAAAGGTTCACTTGTAAATCTTTTATGCTACAAATGACAATCATGGATCTTACTTTAATATTTTTTGTAGATTACTTTGTAACCCATTTATGTTAGTTCCGCAGATTTACCTGCAAGTGTGGGCGGAACGCCCAAAAAAAACACTCGGATGGCACGATCGCGCGTCCTGCGGCGCAACACCATGGACTGCGCCCTGCTTAACGAGATGTTCGTCAACGATGAAAACAAGCGGACAGACAAGCGGCTGCAGTCGATGCTTCGCGACTCAGAGCGCGAGATGAAGAACTCGCTGGCCACGACGGCGGTGGCGGCTCCCCGAGGCAACAGCTTTCACGAGACGGCGCATCCCCTGGAGTCTCTCGACCAGATCATGCCGCTCAGCTCAGAGGCTATGGCCCCACTTCCACTGAGAATTGCGTCCAAGGTGGTAGAGAGCTGCAACCGCTACCGTTGCGTGTCGTCACGTCCGATTGGCTACCGATCTTCG
The DNA here is from genome assembly GCA_018153365.1 of Drosophila fuyamai. Taxonomy (NCBI): domain Eukaryota; kingdom Metazoa; phylum Arthropoda; class Insecta; order Diptera; family Drosophilidae; genus Drosophila; species Drosophila fuyamai. The sequence continues at coordinate 2,559,785 of JAECXW010000116.1, read as the reverse complement.
GCGCCGCCGTTGGCCTTCGCCGCTCAACTTCCTGCCGGGATGCTGAGGAGTGATGGAAGGGCAACCGCTGGACTGGGGAAACGAAAAGACTTCCACGACACGTTTGCCAACCTTATTAAGCTGGGCAGCGTAGACCGACAGGATGCAAAGCTGTCGCAGGAGGAGCACACCTGGCAGACAGAGCTGAAGGATCTCATCTGGCTGGAGCTACAGGCCTGGCAAGCCGATAGAACGGTGGAGCAGCAGGACAAGTACCTTTTCGAGGCGAGACAGGGCGTCTCCGATCTGCTCACCCACATTATAAACTACAAGTTCCAGCCTCGTTACCGTCGCGAGCCGAGTCTGATCAGCCTGGACAGCGGCATTCATTCCGACAGCAACTCTAATGCCAGTTGTAAGTCCGCAATTTCCTTTAGATATTAAACCCTTTTTCATTTTAAAAATTCACTTCAGCTCCTCTGCCCAGCAAAATGTGCCAGGGCTGCATGTCTCTGTACTGCAAGGATTGCATGGATCATCAGGAGTTGGCGCTGAGAGAAGTAGAGGGCATGCTTTCGCGTCTGGAAGCCGCCGAGGCACTGTATCCATCTTCACAAGCGATGGGTGCCCTGCATCCAATTTACAAGTCACAGAGCTTTGTGGGTCGCATTAAGTCCATGTGCTTATGGTATAACATTACCAAGCAAAATAAACTAAAGCTTAGTATTTTGGGAAAGATTCTGGCCAGGTAAAAGTCGACCCCATTCTGTTCATACCTTCAAAATAATAAAATATCAATTTATTTGCAGGCTGCAGGATGAGAAGTTCTCATGGCCCGTCTGCACTTCATCCTACATCGCATCGGATAGCGGCAGTTCTTCTGCCTCTGGAGTGGATAACGATGACTCGGCTGTTAACTCGATGGATTCATCCAAGCCGCCTAGTATGACAGGATCGGCCACGCGCAAGGGTTGTCGCAACGGAAGTGTAACAGCCTGCCACAAGGTGCAGTTTATGCTAAACGATGCCACCCATGTGCCGGGCGAGACATCGAGCAGCAATGAGTGAGTTGATAAATTCATAAATTTTGAAAATGAACACATATAACTATCTAAAATTATTGTAGATCAACCTCCACGGAGATTAGCCAGCTGTCTAGTGAATGCTCACACGGCCACATGCGAAAGGGCTCCATGCACGACATAAACATCTTTAGTGTGGAGCCATTGGGTTCTTGCAGTAATAATGGAACCGGGGAGCAGTCCACCGGGCTGTATCGGAAGTTCATCGAGAACGTTCTCAAAAGTCGTGGACTGGCCAAATCCCTTGCCTTCCTCCATAAACTGCACAATGTAGCACTGTACAAGGCGCACATTGCTCTGGAAAAAACCGGAGCCGACGATTTAGATTATGATTCAGACGCGGAGTCCATTGAGGAGGATGTGCCGAGGTTGGATCCCAAAATTAGCCGCGAGCAGGTCGTGGAGCTTCGCACCTACGGTTACTGGAGCGAAGAAGCGCAGTCAATCAACCTGCCCTCGTACATTCCCACCTTTGTCTTCCTGAGCGGCATTCCGCTGCAGTTCATGCATGAGTTCCTGCGCATGCGTCTCGAAACGCGGCCTGTACGTCCCAATCCCCTGAGTTTGGAACAGCTGATGAAGGAGCTTAGGGAGGGTTTGACCCTGGCATTGACCCATCGAGAGCGTTACCAACGGCACATTACCACGGCACTGGTAGAGAACGAGGCAGAAATGGGCAGCTACATCAGCATTCTGAACCACTACGATGCGACGGTGCGAAAGACCTTTGAGCTTTACCTGGACTACATCGATCAACTAGTCCTGGTTGCAGTTCCGGAGGGAAACCAGAAGTCAGTGCTGGAGAAAGAGTGGATGTTCACCAAGCTCATCAGTCCAATGATTAAGGGCATGCATACCCTGGCCTCACAAAAGTTTTGCGGCATCATCAGCAAGTTGCTGCGGAACATTTCGGAACGCCTGGTGAAACGAACCGTGGAGCTGGACGAGCAGATTGAGGGCACTGCGGAGACTGAAGACAACGAGGAGGTCAAGTGGCAGCTGCTGACCATCTGCCGGGAGACGCAATCACTGCTTACCGTCGAGCGGGAGCGCTCCATCAAAGTGCTATTCTTCGCCAAGACCTTCTGCCGCGACGTGGAGACAACAGACTTCCATCGCGAGCACTACGAGCATGACGTTGCCAACCAGCAACATGATTTCATCTGTTCGGATGTGAAGGCGGCATTTAAACTGTTGCAGCAGGATGTTTTGCAGGTGCGCAACAAGCTGACAGCGATCATCGAGGGCGTGCAGAAGCGCTGTTGTTTGAGCAACATGCGGGACTTGGACGAGCAGGACAAGCAGGCTGTGCTATCAAGGACCCGCGAAATCCTTCATCAGGGGTACAAGTTTGGGTTCGAGTACCATAAGGATGTAATCCGGTTGTTCGAGCAGAGGATTATGGACCAAAAGGACAGTGGTGCACATACGGTAGATCTGGCATTAGGCATCATCGCTTACGCCAAGATGTGGATGCATTTTGTAATGGAGCGTTGCGAACGTGGACGTGGTATGCGTCCTCGTTGGGCCTCACAGGGTCTAGAGTTTCTGATTCTTGCCTGTGATCCTCAGATCACCCAGCACCTGGATGATGACGAGTTTGAGGCGTTGAAGCAGCAAATGGATCGCTGTATTTCGCACGTGATTGGCATCACCTCGGAGCCGGAAAAGGTGGCGAAGAAGAAGGCATCGCCACGCACTCGCAAGACCTCGTCGCCGGCGACCTCGCGCTCTCGGACACCCACCCGGACTCCCATGTCCGCTGGCATGGTGCTAAATCCGAACACGCCTCCTCTGCAGTCACCGCCGTACAACAAACTGCTGCATCCACAATTCAGCTTAAAGGAGGATCTCCTGCAGCAGTCTGGGAATACTTATAGTTCCGTTGACAGTGCAGACTATGTGGACACTCCATGCCAAAGGAGTCCTAACGGCGAGCTACGCCTGCTGGTTCCCCAAACGCCGCCAACGCCTGCCTCTTCTGGAAAGGGCAGCATCGAAAGCACACCGCTGGCACTGCGGCAGGAGCGAGTAAGAGATGCGGTGAATCGTTTAGATATGGATCTCGAGGACTCGCTACGCGAACGCAGGTTGATTGGCCAGTTAAAGTCATTGAACTCCAGCGACAAAGTGCATATAAGAGCACGTAGTGTCCACTTCCGCTGGCATCGCGGCATTAAGATCGGTCAGGGACGTTTTGGCAAGGTTTATACGGCGGTAAACAATAACACGGGAGAGTTGATGGCAATGAAAGAGATCGCTATCCAACCTGGCGAGACGCGGGCACTTAAAAACGTGGCCGAAGAGCTGAAGATTCTGGAGGGGATCAAGCACAATAACCTGGTGCGCTACTACGGCATCGAGGTGCATCGCGAAGAGCTGCTCATCTTCATGGAACTGTGCTCTGAGGGCACTCTGGAGTCGTTGGTGGAGCTGACTGGTAATCTGCCGGAGGCTCTGGTCCGTCGCTTTACAGCCCAGCTGTTGGCGGGCGTTTCTGAGCTGCACAAGCACGGCATTGTGCACCGCGACATCAAGACAGCAAACATTTTTCTCGTGGACGGCAGCAACAGCCTAAAACTGGGCGATTTCGGATCAGCGGTCAAGATCCAGGCGCACACCACTGTACCCGGCGAGCTGCAGGGCTACGTGGGCACGCAGGCTTACATGGCACCGGAGGTGTTCACAAAGACAAACAGCGATGGCCATGGGAGGGCCGCCGATATCTGGTCGGTGGGCTGTGTGGTTGTCGAAATGGCCTCGGGCAAGGTGAGTGCTTCACATTATAGATAAGCAGAGCCTACTGTCCATTTCACAATATTGGATTATTTTCGCTTTGATCTAACAACAATTTTTAAATGGAACAATCATATAAAAGGAATTTTTCCATAATGAAAATGGGCAAAGTAGTTTGATATTTGTTGATTACCCTAGGAAATCTAATTAATTTTTGGTTTTACCTTCTCAACTTCCATATTTACATATACATTTTATGATGCAAAATAAGTAGCATAAGGGAAATCTTTCTCTGTTTTACCAACGCTCAAATATTTCATACATAAATATTTATTCTACATATGAATTTACGTAAAAATACTTTTTATACCCTTGCAGAGGGTATTATAATTTTGGTCAAAAGTGTGCAACGCAGTGAAGGAGACATCTCCGACCCTATAAAGTATATATATTCTTGATCAGGATCACCTCCTGAGTTGATATAGCCATGTCCGTCTGTCCGTCTGTCTGTTTCTACGCGAACTAGTCTCTCAGTTTTAAAGATATCGAATTGAAACTTTGCACACAGCCTTCGATCCTTTGCACGCAGTATATAAGTCGGAAGGGCCAGGATCGGACAACTATATCCTATAGCTGCCATATAACTGATTGATCGGAAATGCCATAACTTTAGTGTTTGTTAAGTTAGGAAGTTGGGATTTCCTATGGGTATTTTATTTGGCCAGTCAATCCGACTTACCAAATTTCATAAGGGTCGGCCGACTATATCCTATAGCTTCTATATAACTGATTGATCGGTAATGCCATAACTTTGGGATTTGTAAAGTTAGGAAGTTGGGATTTTCTATGGCTTTTATATTTGGCCAATCAATCTGACCTACCAAATTTCATAAGGATCGGCCGACTATATCCTATAGCCGCCACTTAACTGAACGATTGGAAATGCCATAACTTTGGTGTTTTTAAAGTTAGAAAGTTGGGATTTTTTATGAGTGTTAAGAATGCATCAAATGAATAAGTTTGGAGAATATAAATCGGAATATTCTGCAATGGTATTTCAACTTCGGCTCCGCCCGAAGTTAGCTTTCCTTTCTTGTTTTTATTTCAGATAGATAATCTTTAAATAATTCATTGATTTGATGGAAAAATCTTTACAAAAACAATATTTTTTCTATCTTATCTATTATTATTGTTTGTTTATTTCCAAAACCTTTGCCCCATGTTAATTAATTGTTATTTTTTTTTAATTTTCCTACAGCGTCCTTGGGCCCAGTTTGATTCCAATTTCCAGATCATGTTCAAAGTGGGTATGGGCGAAAAGCCACAGGCTCCGGAAAGTCTGTCCCAGGAGGGTCACGACTTTGTCGACCACTGTCTGCAGCACGATCCCAAAGCGCGTTTAACGGCAGTGGAACTATTGGAGCACAATTTTTGCAAGGTTTACAGACTTGGGATTGGTTCATTCGATATATTAAATAACTGATTTTTGTTGTGTTTGCAGTACGGTCGAGACGAGTGCAGCAGCGAGCAGTTGCAGATGCAGGTGCGAGGCTCTTTCCGGCGGAATGTGGCGACCAGCAGCTAATCGCGGCCCAGTGCTTAATTATGTAAACCTCCTTTTGTTTGGGTCACCTCTACATATGATGCATATGCAAACCGGTGTGAACTTTGTTTAGAGTCTAACTTATGTGAATGTCGATTATTTTAATGGCCACGCCTAGTTTTATGTTTGACAATATATAACCCGTATAAAGTTATCAACAACCTGTCCTACCGTATCCCAAATCATTTATTGCAACTAAACATTACACGTATTTAATTATAGTTGCAGATTAATTTTTAATTTTGAATTATTATTATTATTGAATTGGGTAAATCGTGGTTACAAGTGGGACGGGATATGTGGGGCTCGCTTCCGGGGGTCCGTCCAACTTAGTTGGATCGTTCGGAGGACCAGTCGGAGGTGTTGGGTCCGGAGTGGCAAGGCTGGAGAAGGCCGAGACCCACGAGGAGCACAGCATGAACACCAGGCAAATACTGAGCAGCAGGTTGAAGTCTGCAACGAGTTGATTGAGATCAGGAACTAGTCCACGGATTTTACTGCTACTCCTTTTGCAATACTTACACTTCATGTCGATGGCGCGTTTGTGACTGTTGACCGATCGTTGGCGTCCGGCGCTTTTTATTGGGACCCGCTAAGCCATATTGGTTTTAATTAATTTCCATGAAATTGGATTATGTGGTTTATCATTGGTCACTTATCGTCTTTACCAGTTGGATATCAGGAACTGCGCAACGTCGGTTTTGTTTTATTTTGACAGTTTTTAACGGAAGACGATTTATCTATTCTTGGAAGTAACCATGAAAATTATGACCAATTTAGCCGTGCACCTTAAGCAATTCTATTAAAGATTTGATTCATTCACAGGCTGATCGATTGTAGGTCGGGAAAAATGGTCTTGATTTGTAATGCATTTATTTCAGTTTATTCGGTTGGTGATTATTTTTGCATACATTAAATGTGGCTCTTGGCCATGGAAACAAGTCAAACTTAACGACAAATAGTAAGTTAACGTAATAATACATAGATTTAATACAGGATAGATAGTTAGATAGTTCGTAGCGATAGTTCGGTTAACAGTTAAGATGATAATCATACATATATAGTAACAATGAACACAGCAACTAGTTTGATATATGTATCTGGTTGTCCTTTAACGTTTCTCATTAAATTTCTCTTGTAAATAACATACGTATAATATTTATGTATATATATGTATATTTCTGTAGAATATTGATATCTTTGAATCGCTACCGAAACATACTTTTTTACTAACGGCTTGAACAGACAAACACATATAGGTTATATATCTATAGCTGTAATCTTTCTCAATCGGCAATCTCTCTGCTCTTCTTTTTCTTTGCCTTCCTGGGGTGTATATAAATTTATTGATATGCATTGTTACGTCTCAAGTCTATACGCGTATATGATATTCTCTATATATATTCCTCTACGTTTCTTCACGGGCTGTACATATATATTCATCCAAAAAGCCTGTAGTTACGGTATACCATTTGCTCTCTAAAACACGAATATATATGGAAAAATCTCAACAGACACTATATAATTAGTTAATCAATTCTGAAACGAACAACAACGAAATTGCAGTAACAAGCGTAGTATATGTTTAGCTAGTATCTTTTTGTAACACCTATAGAACGAATTTAGAACTCTCAACGAAAAGTATTGCATACTTGGGGGCTTGCGCTCAATAATTCACGGACAATAGGGTAATCAAGTTCGTAAGCTCAGCTAATTTAGTTAGCAAGTGAATTAGTATAACACTCATAATTAATATTTCACATGTAACACACTTAGATAACAGCACTAACAGTTTGCGCATAAAATGGCTCTAAAACATTTAATTGACTATAGAGTTGCTCTAATTCCTACTACAACTTGGGTAAACGGATATGTAAAGCGAATGGGTTGCGTATAGTTTTGTCTCAACATGATAGTGATTGACATTAGTTTTCGATTTCGGTATCCTCCTCGATCCCTTAGATCCCCACCCCTCGTTGGGTGGCTCGCTTGGTGGTGCTTGGTCACAAATGAAACGCCCGGGCGGTCGCTAGTTACACTTACTTAGTTTAGTTCGCTAACCTGCTAAGGTACATTCACTGATATGTTTTGGTTTCCCTTTCTTGGGGGTCTAATTTTGTAGTAGATCGCGCATTATGTCCAGGGAGTCCTGCAGCGACTTGGCGTATCGCGAGGCACTCGTGTCCTCGCATGAGTAGAATGCCGACACGCAGAAGACGATCTGCTCGGGCTGCGGATTGTAGGAGCATCCGTAACCACGTGGCGTTACCGGTCCGTATCCCATGAAGCTGTCCGTGGTGCAGGCCACCTAAGTGGGTATTACAGGAACAAGGCATTAGACGACTCCTTAAACCTTCTTAAGACAAATCCTCTGGTAATAAGTCTCAAGGCATAAGATCACATTAAAGTCATTTTCTCTAGCCGATACCTACTTGTGCATCGGGGTAGTGCTCAGTGGTGCTGTGGTGCAAGAATTGATTAGGTGGTGCAGAGGTGAAAGAGTGCAATGTGGTGCATTTTAGCGAGGACCTGTCGGCCTGTTACTACCTGACTGGTGGAGAGCAGGAAGCACTGCGAGATGTTGTAGGACTCGTCCTTAAACAGCTCGTGCATCTCGCCGGTGACCTCCACACTGGCTTCTCGAAGTCCCAGCAGCGGGATGTCGATGCCATTGCCCAGGATGTTCTTCACCATCACCTCCGTTTGGCGGGCGACGGCACAACGAAAGAGTTCACGAAGGTGATCCTTCTGTGGGTGGCAGCGAATATAAGTTACTCATTCCAAAAGGGTGGGTATACGCTGCAATACCCACACTGTAAATGCTAAACTTGACCTTGCGTGACTCCTCCTCGTCCTCGCGATCGCTCTCCAGGGGAACGTTGGCGCCCTCTCCCTGGCACATGGCCTTTGCCCACTCCAATGCCTCCGTACTGGCTGCTCTGATGCAGTCCACGCGACCCTACATGAATGGATATAAGGAAAATAATATAAAATAATGGACAAACTATCCTGAACACTTATACATTTTTGATAATAACCAACTGATTATTTTTTGATTTGTTTCAAAACAAATATATGCAAAACAAGAAAGGAAAGCTAACTTATAAATTATTATTAAATTATATTCTCCAAAACTATTCATATGATGCATTCTTAACACTCATAAAAATCCCAACACCCTAACTTTAAAAATACCAAAGTTATGACCATTCCAATCGTGCAGTTATATGACAGCTATAGGATATAGTCGGCCGATCCCGCCCGTTCCGACTTATATACTGCGTGCAAAGAAAAGAAGGGTGTGTGCAAAGTTTCAATTCGATATTTTTAAAACTGAGAGACTAGTTTGGGTAGAAACAGACAGACGGACAGACAGACGGACATGCTTATATCAACTCAGGAGGTGATCTGATCAAGAATATATATACTTTATAGGGTCGGAGATGTCTCCTTCACTGCGTTGCACACTTTTGACCAAAATTATAATACCCTCTGCAAGGGTATAAAAATATAATATAATGGATATACTGACAAACTACCATGAATATTTAAAATCTTTTGATAATAAGCAACTGATTATTTTAATTATTTTTTTCAAAACAATTAATTTGTAGTACAAAAGTTTAGTATTTAAGGATAAATTCGGTGTTTTTGAAAAGTGTAAGAAACCACTGAATCATTTTTGGTAATATTTGATAAATTTAAAGTTTCATTGGAGAGGTAATAACGTTTTGAAAGTTTTTTGCTATTATGATCACATATTTTAGCACACATATTTTTGAAGCTTTAATCATTCCCCTTAGGACTATTTGTTTGTATAAATACTCACATGCAGGAATCGTCGCGTGGATGCACTCTCGTAGGTGGCCACCAGGTGGCCGTAGAGCTTGTAATGGGCCAGCTGCAAGGCCAGTTGAATGTACACGTCCGGACTGACCTGACACGACTTAATGAAGCTTTTGCCGTAACTCTGGTAGCGATAAACGTAGAAGTCCAGGTCATCGATGCACTTGTCCACGCTCTGGGACGCCTGACTGAAGCGCAATTGTAGTGGCTGACCCACGTGCCACTCCAGACGCTCCGGCGGCGGCAGATGGTGTTGCGGCAGCCCATTGTCCTCGTCCGGGTGATCCTCGATGTTCTTGTAGATCTTCTCCAACAGCTGCACCACAGCAATGCCCTCGGAACAGGAGTGCTCATAGCACAGTCCCCAAGTTCCATCAGTGCAAATAATGAGCTGGAAGATATGGAAATATAAACATATATAAAATTGGTTTGCAACTGTTAAAACAGCCATATAGGTACACTCATAGCAAAATTAACCCTAAATTTTAGAAATTCGCCTTAAAACTTTATTTTTTCTAAATCCAAGAAAAGATTTCTATTTTCAAAGAATTTTTTCTCAAAACAAGAAAACTTTTCTTGAATCAAGAAAGTGTTTCTCAAATGTAGAAATTGTCGCCATAAACTAAACTCGCCTTAAATCCAAGAAAGAATTTCTATATTTTAGTAAAAATTGCACTTGTTTTTCGAAATTTTTTTCTTAAAATTAGAAATTCTGCCCTAAAAAATGATTTACCTTAAAATATAGAAAAATTTTCTCAAATTAACCCTAAAAATTCGATAACCCTAAAAAATAGAAACGCTTTCTTAAATATAGAAATATTTTCTTAAATATAGAAATATTTTCTAAAAAATAAAAATTAATCCCACAATATAGAAATATTTTCTATAACATAGGAATTATTTTCTAAAAGACCATAAAATTGTTCTAACCCTGTCCGAGTAGCCTAGGGGTTAGAATGTCTAACCAGAAATCTAAGCACCGCAAGTTCAATTTCAGCTGCCGACATCTTTCTTTTTTCTTTTTTTTTTACTTGTGTATAAACACAGATGAGAAGTAATGCTTAGAACGACTAAAGGTTTTACCCTTTATTGAAAAGTAATTTAAATATTTTTTGAAATATGAAATATCATCTTAGAAAATTTATTTTAAATATTTCGACTTTCACAGTTGCGACTTAACGAGTTCTAAAAACTTTTTAAAACTAATATTCTTCGCAAACGCCCCATCATATAGTCTTTGGTTTGCCGTGCGTTCTTCGTACGCGACCGTGGCTCCATTTAATGTCTTTGGACTCACGCGCGGGAGACCTGGGTTCGAGTCCCGACGACGGACGAATAAAATTATAAGTTTTTTCGGATAAGAAACTTATCGGATTTTACTTGTAAGAACTGAAATAAATCATAATTGTACTAATTCTCTTCTCTCTCTTTGCCCACAGAATTACAGTTGAAATCGATATTGGCAATTTATTAGTGCGCAATACTAATACAAACTTTGTGACTTTTCTAAATGAAAAGCGAAGTGCTTAAATCATAAACGTACATATGTATACACATACATACATAAATCCTGAATGAAAAATTACATCATGATGAATGTAGGCGCATTTTTTCTAATTTTTAGAAAAAATACCCTAAAATTTATGGTTAGATGCCCTAATTTTAAGAAATATTTTTCTATTTTTTAGAAAACTTTTTCTTGTTTTTAGGGCCCTTTGCCTTAGATTTTAGAAAGGAACGCCCTTAATTTTAGAAAATTTTACCCTAAAATTTAAGGTGCAATGCCTTTGAAGACAAAAATAAGGCGAATTTCTTGTTTTTAGGGTTAATTTTGCTATGAGTGTATGTGTGTAATTTGATTAGACTAAATTGTTTTGAAAATATAAATATATAGCTTCAAATTAATAAAACATTCCCTATATTAAATTAATAGTACTGCATTTAAAATATCAAAAGGAATTGGGCTATGCCTCACCTGCATGGTCTTGTCAAACCAGCGATTTCCAGAGTTGTACTCGCTTCCTCCGCCGTGGATCATCTCGTGGGCCATGTTCGTCTCGTCCCGATCCCCAGCCCTATGGACAGTGGGCGTGGCGCCGGTGAAGCCGCGGGCATTGAAGTTCCCCGCTAGCGGTTCGTCCAGGCACAGCACCACCTGGGCGGTCTCGATGAGCTCCAGATTGCGCTGGTTCCGCTCGTCCTGCTGCAGCATCTCCCGGTCGCGGGCCCAGCGGCTCCTCGGTTCGGCGGTCAGCAGACCCACCGGCGCCGGCTTGGCCGGCAGACAGGGGGCATCGCTGAGGACGTAAAGGATCTGGGAGGCGATCTCGCTCTCGGACAGCTTGCCACGATCACTGGCCTGCAGCACCACGCAGTACATCTGGTTGCGGCAGATGACCACCACGTGGCGATCCTCGTCGTTCAGCCGCTCCCGCGACGGTAGGTACTGCGAGTCCTGCTCAACACCTGGTCGGCGACAGGAGCCCAGCAGGCGGTAGTACTGCGCCATGCACAGCGGCTGATTCTTCTCCCGGGAGGCGGCTCGCTCCAGCGGCAACTCTCCGCTGTCCAGCATCTCCTTGTGGCTCAGGATCCCGTCCAGCAGCCGGGCGGCAAAGTGTGCCACGTCGTGGACCGTCTTGAAGCGACGCGGCGGGAACACCATGCCCGGATTCGAGTTGATCGGCAAAGGAATGCGAATGTTCATGTACATCTCGTTGAGCCAATAGTAGTAGGCCTTCCAAAAAGAGATTCGATAGGGTTTAAATATTAAAATATTGTATCTTTCGTAATAGATCACAATGTCTTTAATAAATATAAATTCGAGTCGTGGTTCTTTGATCTATTAAAAATTGAATTCGATAGTTTTTATATGAATTGTTTCTAACACCTTTGATGTATAAGAGGCTTTTTTAATATACAAAAATACATTTTAATAAACCCAAGTTTAAATAGTAAAGTCTACAGCAATAAGCATTTAGAATTAGTTCTCATCGAATTTCTTTATTACATTTTTTATAAACAAAATAGCCTTTATTGAAATGTTAAAATGTATCTTCTATAAGAGATCGAATTGACATCGATAAACATCAACATATACATTGTTCTCATTGTATTTAGAGGGAAGGGCAAGACATGGAAAATGTGTTAATGGTCGCTATTTCCTTTCTATGTTTGACACAAATTCAATTAGCTATGAATTTTGGGAATTTTTTTTGGGAGCGGTCTGAACGCGTATCACAAAGCATCACGAAGAGATCGCTGATAGCTGATTGCTGATCGATGATAACTTCGCTGATGCGAAATGGTATAAATAATGGCAATTGGACCGTTTACAGAGCAGTACCACAGTTCCCTTGAACAATCACGGATAGCCAATCACGGACCCAGACAAAAGATGAAAGGTAGGATCTACAGCTCGTTTACAGTATCGGAACTTCCCTTTTTGAGTCATTACTTTCCTTTCTCCCGGTAGTATTCGCATTGACCCTTTTGAGCCTGCTGGCTTTGAGCCAGGCCCGCATGGACTACAAGCTGCAGTGCGCCCGCGGTGAGATCAGCATCCGCTGGCCCAGCTACCACAGCAACTCGGAGTACTATGTGTGCCCCAGCGTCTATGGCAGCCAGCTGACTGTCCACTGCCCGGCCGGCGAGGTCTTCACCTTTGTCCTCCAGCAGTGCGTGTCGCCCGCCCAATACATCCCTGCTCCGCCCATGGATGTCCTGCCCACCGCTGCTCCGATTACCATGCACGTCATCGATGATGCGCCCCCAGTGATCTCCGCTCAGTCTCAACTGGAGTCCGAGACCCCGGAGCACCACGAGCACCACGGACACCAGGAACACCAGGAGCACCACCACGAACACCAAGAACACCACGAGGAGGAGGCTGAGGTCCACCCAATCCCACCCACCCCAGCGCCGGAGCCAGCCACCCCACCCACCGTTGAAATCTCCAAGCCCGTTGTGCCGGTTCCCCAGAAGAAGAAGCCTTCGGTCCCTGTGCCCGCCAAGAAACCGACGGTGCCAGTGCCCTCCAAGGCCGCCATGGCCAAGAAGCCCGCCGCGGCCAAGAAGCCGGCTGCTCCCGCCCAGCTGCTCAAGGCCGCCAAGAAGCCAACGCCACCCAGCAAGGCCCAGAAGAAGCCCCCCACCGCCTAAATTCCCAACCCCGGTCGCCATCGCCAGTTCAATGCCCATCGTTCAGCAAGCGGAATTTCATTCACTACTCTAAATAGCAACTTAAAGTAATTAAATATCTAACTGGCAATGACTTTCGTTCATACTTCTCACCGGGAATGGGAATCGGTTCGGGGAATGGCAGTTGTTGTTTCCAGAACTTCCTTATCGCGGTAGAGAGTCAAAGAGGGTAATTGATTGCGATTTCTTGTTATTCACGGAATATTTTGATAGGCCACAACTGACATCCGAATCCGATAATGTAAAATTGAAAGGAAAAAGTGAAGAATGATAGGGACTATTTAGCTGTCAGCACTGAGCAATTCGGCTACTCCTCCCCATCAATTATTATTCACAAGTGATTTTGTTTTTCAATTTGAAAACATAAGAACGAAATTACGAATATTGTAATAATTATAGAGCTAAGATGGCGTTTTTATTTTCTTAAAATAAAGTTGTGTTCAAGCCTATAATAAAAACCTCCATATATTTATAAACATTGAAAATGTAAATCACTAAAACAAACTCAAATCCTATATTATGAAATGATTTCCGATTTTTCAGGTTTATTTTGGACAAATTTTTCATAACTATAATATATTTATTTGGTTTAAGGAGAACTTGGATTAAAATGATCCTTAAAAGTATTACCTAACCTAAGATAATCTTCTTAAGGTTTATATTTTTCATAAATATATTATAAGTAATACTTAGTATTACCTAACTTTTAAGGATCATTTTTAATCCAAGTTCTCCTTAAACCAAATTTTACTGGTTGAAAAAACCGCTTGATAACAAAGTACTAGCTAAAATTTAACAAAATATTTTTTAGAATTCTAAACGTTCTACAAATTGAAAAGATTCTCAAGCATTTAATGATTTTAAAAGTTTTCAAAAAAATATATATTGATGGATCAAAAGTTTAGCAACTTTAATAAAATTAAAAAACAGAAACTTTGAAAAGTTTTCGAAAAATGTTTTAATAAAATAAATATGATAAAATTTTGAAAAAAAAGATTTCGGCCCTTAAAATTCATGTAACCCCTATCCAAGTGATTTATGGGTAATGACAGTGATTCCCCAAAACGAAAACGAAGATGTTTTGGAGTAACAACAACTGCTATCTGCATGCCAGAGATAAAGTCCCGAGAACTTCAGTTCGGGCGAAAATGCCATGAAGTCATAGTCATTACCAGTGATCTCCGCCTCCCGAGATGATCTGGCGGCGATGCTAATTGACATGACACTCTGAATGAGAAGTTCCTACTTCTGGCGGCGAATCAGGGTCTTTAGGCAGTGAGATTCGGAATAGTTTCCGCTCCGACCTTATCTGGCCGAGATTACCGAAACTTCGGGGGCGACGAGTCTAAGGCGCAATTAAGCATTTCTCGGCATTGCTGATTTCAATTTCGCACCCGACCGACAAGACACGAATTAATCTAGCAGCGTTCTGATTAAACGTGTCTAACATGGCCTGCCGCGGCATAAAAAGGCTTTGGAGCTGGCTGGAATGCATCAGTGATCGGTGAGCCGAGTTAGTAGCCAGACGCATCCCTTCTCCAGTCTCGCAAGTAACGAATAAGAACATCATCAACATGAAAGCCGGTAAGCAGCACAACCAACATGCCACCATGGATATAGCCCATTAATCATACGCCACATCGGTTCCCTTCCAACCCAAAAGTGATCTTTGCGCTCGCCGCCTTGGTGGCCGTCAATGCCCAGACTTCCCAGTCGTGCTCGAGGGTACCGGAGTACGAGGAAACCATCTCGCCCGTCGTTTGCCCGAAGCCGAGAGTTAAGCTGCCCAACTACGAGGACGTCCAGACCTACTACCAGTGCGCGGCCGTCACCACCAGTGGAGTGACGCTCTCCGCTCTGACCGCTTGTCCTGATAACACCTACTTCAGCTACGTGTTGCAGGAGTGCTACCCCTGCTCCGACTACTTGCCGAGCGCCAAGTGCTCAAGTCTGCCCATCAACGCCACCTGTGTGCCCCTGGCCGACATCAAGACCACCCCGTCTCCGACCACCACCCCTGCTCCCACCACCTCCTCTGCTCCCACCACCTCCTCTGCTCCCACCACCGCCCCTGCTCCCACCGAAACCACCGGTGCTCCTACCACCACCCCTGCTCCCACCACCAGCACCCCGTCGGTGCCCACGGCACCCACTGAGGACCCTGGCACAACCTCCAGCACAACCACCACCAACAGCGACGACATCATCACACCGACGGGCACCACCAGTGCCGTACCTGCACCCCCATCCCCCAGCGACGATGGTACCCCCACTCCCGTAACGCCCGCGCCCACTCCCCCGACCATCAACAACGGTCCTCCGGTGTCGAATGAGGCCCCCACTGCATAAGACAATCCTATCCAAATCCCTGCATTTCCGGCTGAATAAAGTGTTGTCAGACTCCTAATAAAATATAAATTATTTTTATTTTAAACAGCCCAAAATTAACTTTAAATACAAGAAATTTGGATTGTAAACTTTCAATGGCAATTGCTTTAAATTAAACACTTAATTTAATATAGAACTTCCCTTAATACTTCATTTCAATTATTTTAAACTTATTATATGTATAATTTTTGCTCTGTTAAAGAACTAACCATGGTGTAACCTAAATTGTGATCTCAATGCAATGCTCACCCAGTTATCCTCCGCCTCGCGCTTGTCCAGCAGATACTGGTGCAGCCGCAGACCGATCCCCTGGGGAGCTGTGAACTGCCTGATCAGCTCCTTGGTCCGCTCCAGCTGCGCCGGTGTGGTGATCGGCTCCAGGGCGCGTATGTAGTCGGCCATCGTTTCATCCAGCGCCGGGACGGGCACCTTGGGTAGAGTCTGCAAAGGAAAAGGGTTCTCGAAGGGCTTAGCAAATTTAATTTTATTTCACTTCCTCTCATCTTAGACTTGGCACTTGGCACTGGCCGTTTTAACCATTTTCCCTTATTTTCCTCATTTGTATGCATGGCAATATCGAGCGTCAAATGTAAAGTTTCCTTACCCTGCCAGCAGCAATACAAAAAGTTGATGCCCTGGGGAACCGAATTTGAAATCACAAAAAAGGAAAAGAAATGACATGGCTTGAATCTGACATTGTACTCCGGCTCCTTGACATTTTTGCCATTTTTTCTTGCTATCCACCCTCGCTCGGAAACTTTAATTGAGAGATTTTCCCTTGGAATTCCCCAGTGGAGTGTCGTTGGATTTGGAGGTCTGCAATCCAATCGATGTCTGGATGGTCAACGCATTTTATGCAGCTCATTAGTATGCCCAACAAATTTATATTAAAAAAAAAACATCGACCTTGGGTTTGCATCTACCAGCCGAGAAAACACAATTTTCCACTTAAAAATATTCAGTCGAAAAGCTAAAAGTGTCAACATGTCGTTGACTTGCGAATTTTTCCTGTCCTTCGGTTTCAAAGCAGCTGAAACTTTTGTTATACCCAATATCCAGCCTCATGTCACTTGTCTCTGTCGGTGGATCCCCTTTCAGCTGCCGGTTTACAATTCTAACTCTGTCTTTCGGGGGTTGTTGCTGTGGCTGCTGTGCTTTTTTCCAGGTGAGTGTGGGGGCGGAAGGTTCAGGGGGAGTGGGTTTTGGGAAGGTTGGTTTTTCCGGTTTGTTTGCACGAGCTGCGGCAGGTTGGTTGCCAGGAGTTCCTGTTGCCATACAAAGGCCCTCGTTATTTGCATTTGTAATTATAACAAACAGGATTAGTCTGTCTGCCTGTGTGCGCGAGTGTTTGTCTTTGAATTATTCAAGTAGCAGTCGAGCTCAGCCCTCGGGCAAATATTTGCTGGAAAAGGGGGAATTCGAAATGGTTTAATCAATTTTACTCACGTCAGGGAATCCGAATTCGTCTACGGACTCGGCCGAGGAGAGCCATTTCTTCGGAATCGACAGAATCGAGTCTTTCCATCCTGAAAGACAAAGAAAACACAAGCGACAAGACAATCGCTGATTAACCACTTGTTGAACACCGAATTAAATTGTTGAGTAATTTGCGCAATCGTCAGACTGCTGCTGAAAAACTAGTTAATCACTGTCGCCAGCCTCAAGAGCTGCGGTATCCGAAAATGCCCCTTATCGATTGACTGACAGCCCCGCAACAGAACAAGATGTATAGCTTATGCGTCACCCAGAATTCCGCGTAGTTGTGTGTATTTTTGGGTCTCGCAACCCTTGATTTGATTTTCCTTATCTGCAGTTCAAATTATTTAGTTCGCTTGCCCATCCCCGTGATGACCCACAACCATTTATCGTCCCGCATCAACACACATAAGATTCGGACAAATTCGTGCAAGTTTGCCATTTATTGTCTTGGCCAGGCTTCCGCTAGTAGAATGCAATAAAATTGGCCAGAGGAAACTGAAAACTCTCTGTCTTCAAGCCCGGCTCATTTCCTTTCAGCCGTCCGTCTTTCGGCTCTTGACATACACATAAAAACTTTAGCTGTCATTGCTGTAATTCAACTGTATAAGCACTTCCGGTTGCCATTGCGCTCGAGTAGCTCGAATTTCCGGCATTTGTTCACATCGGCCGCCTTGCCTTTGAAATGTTATTGTCAAGCGTTTAGAGACAATTTTGCAACGTACAATCTTTATTTATCGGCGAGTAACAAAAGGAAATATCAGGGAATAATGGGGATAGGGTGTTTTTCCTAGTGTTGTAGGTTAAATAAATTTTAAAGTCCCCATTTTCATAAACCAATAAAAACTATTCATGATTTTCATGGTTCAAATAACCCTAATAATAAAACTAACAAATGTCTTATTAATTTAAGGGAAACAAAATAGAATATCATAGGAAATAGAGGAAAATGCGTTTGCAACTATTTATTGATCCTAATAAAACAATACACTTCCAGAAAACACTGATAAAAATGTTTTTATATTTCATGGTTTAAATAATATAAGCAATCAAAATCTATGTAAGACAAAAGAAATATTAAAAATTTATTATTTTCATTTGTATATTCCTTTTTCATTTTCATTCTTAAATAAAAATTCCTTTTTACGAGAGAATGCGATAAGGGCTATGATAATAACTTTTATTTTAAATACTTTATTTATATTGCTTATATTTTTATAAACTTTTAGTTACATACATCATAAAATATAAAAAAAAAAACATTGCTAAAATCATTTTTCAACTTAAAAAGAAAATCTTTTTATCAATAAGTTATCACATACTATAATAATTATCATTTGGCATTGCATTAACATTTCGCTTTTTACCAGTAGACAAAATATACATCACATTTAATATAAACGAACTAATAAATAATAATAAAACTCCCAATGAGATTACAAAGGTTACTCTTATCTAAATTGCTGGCCACTTGAAGGGATTACAAGTACATATAGCAGGCACTTCAGGGTCAAAGCATTGACCGCTTTGAAGCACTACCATTCACAATTGAAGAGCTTTTTTCAGACATATCGACCCCAACTACCTTCAAAGGCAGGAAAATCATAATGTTATTAATAAAAATGTTTTATGACAATCGGGATGAAAGGAAAACGAGCAGAAACGGCAAACAGGCCTTCTCTTCGCTTCAGTCCCTTTTGAGTGGGGGAAGTGGCACGCGCCTTTCCACAACGATGTCAAATTTAATGCAATTTATTATCCTTTTTTCATTATCTCGCTAAAGATGCCCCAGTCGAGCAACTAGATGGCGGAGGTAATCACACAATGGAGTCACGTGGCGGCAATTTGAACGTCCGTTCTATTGTTGCACTGCTGGAACAACAGCAACCACAAACTGTAACCTGTCCGGAGCGACCCATCATACCCATCAGCAAATTGTAATAAATTGTATTAGGAAGCGTCGTTGAGAAATTCAAATTAAGTAATTAAAGCCAAGGTTTGGGCCACTTTAGGGGTAGCGCGAGGCTGGCTAATGCTTTGGGATAACTCGCTCGCTTAATAGAGCAAATATCAATTTACAAAAAGTTGAGGGAAAGTTATTGTGCTGTTACTTCTTCTTTGATGTATAAATATAAATCCCAATTACAAAGTTTTCTACTGCCCAGGCGTGGGAAAACACAAAACGAACCTCCTAAATGAATATGAATTGGCTTCGACAACAGGAAGTTCTGGTTCATAAAGAAACAAACATAAGCTTTCGGGATTTTTTCTTTTTTTATAAAAAATGTATATACTGAAACGTTGGTGTGGAAAATATTTTGTATAAAATATAAATACATTTAAAAAAAAATACTAAAGGTTTTTGCTAGTAAGATGAAATTCGATTTTAATGAAGATGGTATAATATCCTGAACATTTTTAATAACAGATTTAACATTTGTAGCTTTACAGAAAAATCATGGAGATTTTTCAAAAACAATGTTTCCTTAGAAGTGAGTGTATAGGCCACACCTTGTGGCAAGCTGAAATTTAAAAATATTTCTTGCATTTTCCTGACTAAAAGCTAAATATATATCTGGCTGCGTCACCTTCAATTATATGCATTGGCAGAGACACTTTTCCAATTGATTGATTGATGACCAGGACTTCTGATTAGACCGACAGTCGGCTAATCAGATATTCATGCACCATTTCCAAAGGCAGACACTGCGCAGTTCCTGTTTCTGTTCCGGATCAGGAGACTCACCCCCAAGTAAAGCTCCCCACTTCTGTTGCTGTCTGCTTCAATTTGCACGTATCTGTCAGTTTTTGTGCCAACTCATGATTCGATTTGGGCCAGGCCATAACTTTGCGGAAATGGATCGATGCCTCGTGATTATAATGGCTGAATCCATGGGATAATGGGAATGGGATGCGGCCTCGCTGAGGACATTTCACACATTAACGCAAAGAGTCTCGGGCTTATTGCCAACACGCCCCTACTTTAAACGCTGGCCAATAAAACGCGTCAGCAAGCGTAAACCAAGGGCTCATTATTAAGCTGCAAAAATCACGCTCGAATTCATGGCATTCCACGGCTCCCCTCTCAAAAGGACATGGGGCTGCGACAGGCAACTGCTGCCGCCTGTCAGACAATGCGATAAAAATGTAATCCCAATGAAAAATAATGTTTCTGCCGGCATGATTCCAATTTAGCAACAGTCAACCCCACGACCGTAGCTCATTAGGACCAGTCCAAATAGCAGATGCCGGCAACCGGAGCAAATGAAGGAGAAGAATTTAAAAAGGCAAAACAAATCCGCACCCCAAGGAGGCGGGAGGGCGCGACACGTTGCGACTACATAAAACACCCGTCGAACAAGCCGGGACCCCAACCGCAGCTACGGACTGGTACCAGCATTTGGTGGTGGAAGCTACACAGAAAAAAATAAAATAAAACTAATGCAAGTATATTCTCTTTAAGTAAAAAACTTTGTAGTGTTTGCTTAATTTACAGTTTTAATAATAGCAAAATTAAATATCTAATACAAAATATAAAATAATAAATTTCCTAAACAAATTGGACAGAAATAAACTATATTTCATGCACTGACATTTAAATGTATTTTTTAACCAAACTTTTTAACTGACCAAAGCGAGTAGAGGTTAAATTTATATTTACCAATAGCCTTGAAACTTCAAACATTAAATTGAAATGACATTTATAAGGTAAATGTTGTCACCCAAAAACTAATATAAAATGTATATTTTATATAAATAAAACAATTATTATTATACGCTTTTTTATGTACGAAATTATATATATCTAAACTTTGTCAATGATTTTATTATAAATAATGATTGTTATAATAAATTAGATTGAATTCGAAACGATAGAAGTTGTATTTTAAAAAGATTCCACAAGCATCAATATTAATAGTTTTTGCAATATTTGATTAAATGGCTTCAAGTATTAAAATTATCCTAATAATAGATATTATTTGGCTTGCTCTTTTTTCAGTGTCGGAAGCTGCCGGGGGTCATAACATTGTCGGATGTCGGAACAAGCGATGAATGGTCGAGTGAATGAGTTTTCCTCCTTTTGTTCGGTTTGGCTGCTCGTAAAGGGCTTTATTCCATTCAAGGGTGGATGTGGATGCGGATCCCATCGCCGTCGCACGCACATCGCAATTGAGCCGTAAATCCTTTTCGGTCTTAGCGCCGTTGTTTCACGGCGACTACGTTGCGCTTTTGTGGCCCGTCTTTATTTTCTTTTTCCGCCGCAAATGCCTAGCATACTTTTGTGCGCCAAACTCAAATTAACTGCCGCATTGAGGCATTGCAAATTCTTGTAATTGTTCGTATTGAAACAAGCGGAAAGCGTAAATTGCTTGCGCATTGTGACGGAGATTGGGATTCTGCTGACTTGGATTGCGGTTTGCTTTGCGGCTAAGCAGCCAGAATGTTTGCCAGATACAGACACACACATTTGCCCGAGATGTGGTCCACCTTTCGGTTGTGGTTGAATCTGTTTCTGGTCCTAAGCCCGAGGCATCCTCATCCTCATCCTCCCCCGAAAAAAAGTAGAAGGAAACTTTTTGCCCAACCTCCAACTTTCTGTTCGTGACTCAGGCCAAAGTAATGGAAATTGCAAACATAAAATCATTTTCCACACAAATTTCTGGCCCCAGGGCACGCACACAATTCCCATCCCCCCAGTTGCCATCCAAGTTCGTTGGTTTTGGGAAATTTACTAACCCCCCGGGCTGGGAGATTGATCCAAAAGTTTCCGTTCCGACTTGGCACGAACCCAGGTGTACAGTGTACACACAATGTGGCTCGATTTTTAACGAACTCGAAGGTCCTTTGTAGACCACATTAGCTAATTAATTGCATTAATCGTTAATAGATCGGATGAGCTGCCAGTTTCCATTAAAAGACTCTTTTTCCATGGTTAACAATTATATTTCAATAGTACATGTTTGTTTTGTGTTGTTTGTTCCTGTTGGGTGTTGTGTGGGTGTTTGTGGGTGTGGGTGTGGGTGTGTCGCTCTGTAATAATGCATTATCTTTCCTCTATAGCTCATGCCAATATCTGTATGCTTTAATGTACGTTCGATTATATTTTCTGCTTGTCCAATTCATTATTCATAACATTTCCCATTGCCAGAAGCAGGTGACTGCCATTTTGAATTCTCTTTCGATGGAGTCCAAATAAGTTTATAGATTTATAGAACTGTGTGTGAGCTTTCTATTTGTATTTTAGCCTTTAATAATTCCAGAAAATTTCAAACCCGAAGCGAATGTTTGTTTGCTTTGGCTCTAGATTTTGCTGACTTATGCCATGAATTTTCTGGAAAACTCCCACACTTCAAACTGAACTTCCAGGGTGTTTGTTTTTGAGGCTGTTCCTGCTTATTTTTTCCTATTGCTTACATTTGATTATAGAGGAGATTTTTTGGCTTGCCTTGAAAATATGCCCAAGCTATGTATGTTAAGTCATCGAACATCGATTCGCTTCATTTTGATATGCATAGCACTTAGTTTGCTTAGTTCTTTGGGGATATTTGAACGGTGTGATATTCAGATACAAACATAATTACATATAGAATATAGATGATAGACTTGGAAATTGAACAGCAACGTTACAGAACTGGGATTTGGATACTTGGTAAAATTTTAGTTTCGCTTCTGGTTTCGCTTTTGCTTACTTATCTTTTATAATAATTTCCACTGTTTATCGTAATAATTATTGGTAAATATGTAACACAAACGTCTATAACATTAGCCGAAACAAATTGCAAAGACTTTCTTACTAATTTTGCTCTGTACTATATAAGTATGTACTTGAAACTCTTCGATTTCGACTTTTACATTGACTCTGACCAAAAAAGACATTCGAAACTAACAATATGCCTTATATACAATACAAAACTGAACTGTGGTGGCATTAACTTTGTGGGCTTCACTTACAAACTCATTTTATTTTGTCTAGGGTATACAATTAAATTTTCTAAAACGTTCTTCACACGCACAACACATAGAAACTGTCGGAGAGGCATTTCTCTTATGAAAAAATATCAAATTTTTTTTCTGTGCTACCGGTATTGTTGCCAAGTTAAAATCCCTATATCATTTAGTAAATGTTCGATATTAAAAATTAATTTGTTCATTAATTATCCATAGCGCACAGTTATTGCGTATAATTCATAATTCATATAATGCTATTGAACATTCAACACTTGTAATACGCAGAGTATAACCATTCAATTAACTGCTATCGTGTTTTATAATTCATTTTATAAATGTATATTAATATATTTTATCATACATCTTTTCTTATATTTTCATATTTATATTCTTGTAACACATTTAGTTTATGCGTTCCATTTGCTCTTATTTGTTTAGTAAGTTATTACACATTGCCGGCACTGCTACCCATCCTTCAGGCTACTCTCTACTGACCTTCTGGGACCCCGTCCCTCGACTACTTTATGTGATGGTTATTACTTAGCTTTATATATATATTTATATTTGTAAACCAAAATTGGAAGATTCATATACATGTTGCGCTCTACCAAACGTTGGTTAAACTGTTCAAATCTATTGAAATCTTGAATACTTGAAATCGTATAGTATTATTTATTTGACATCTATCTACATCCTGCCTTGTTAGCCGTGTAAAGATTAAACTTTTTAGGAAGAAGGAATAGATTGAAGTTGGAGAATATTAGAAGTACATTTGAATGGCATTTCCAGTTTTTACACGGCCTAAGGGTATGGCGTTGTTGTTTTTCTAGATGATTGTTCCAAAGGAAACTTAAATAAATATTGCTTTTTTGGGGTTTCAATATATTTATATATGGTTGGTTAGTTGTAATTAAAACGCTATTGTTAGCTACTTAAATAAACATTCTAAATATAATATGTTACATAATAATATATATGTACGTTATTGACTATATTAATTGTTCTGGTTTTCTTCTCGCTTGCTTTTCATATATAAATATGTAGTTTGCTTTAACACTCTTCCTTCATTCACCACTTCCTGTCCTTCGTTTTAATTGATACTTTTGATGGGAGATTTTTTCATGAGTTTAATTCATACTATAGTTAAAGAGTATTTCTACAGTTTTGTAAATTTGTAGAGCTATGTATATATTTTAAATGTATGTAAGTGTCTGTAAAATGAGGAAAACTAATAGAATTTTAACTACCAAAGAATAAAGAAAAGTAGAATTTAATAAAAACCAAGCAATCCATAAAAACAGACAACATTATTGATTTGCTAGAGTATCTACATTAAATACCAATGAAATTAGATTCAAGAAAATATTAAAACGATATATTTTTTAAATCCTATGAACGTCATTTGTAACTTCTTTAAAATCAGTGCATTTCTGTTAATGTATAGCGTATATTTATGCAGACTGTGATCTAACCAATTGCTTTCGTAATTAATAAGTTACTCAAATTCATTGGGGGTTTGCATTGACAGCAGTTCCTAAATGGCCGTTTCACTGATATGTTCACGGATATGGAAAGTCTGTGATATAAAGTACTCGTAACTTACTGTAATTGCTGACTAAACACATTCGAAAAATGTACATAAATATTCTGACATCCATATACGCTTGCTGAGTTGTATATAAAAGATCAATTTACTTATCGATATAGTGGATCTTAGGCTCCAGCTAAAAGGTGTATAATATAGGGGCAGTAAACTGCCCTAAAAAGTGGTGCAGTCGAAATGAATCAAAAATACAATAATCGTTATTCAATATGCTCTTAATTTTCTGTAGGTTTATCTTTATCTTATAGACAAGGTACACACATTTATGCTATGCTATCGAAGATCTACTATGGCGGCAGTCCCCTGATCGGAGTCGCCCACGTGCTCATAGAGTCAACAAGCAAATAATAATTGATTGGTAGGTAAATATGAAACTTGAATTTGAATCTCAAATTGATTTCTGTTTCCATTGGTTGTATAACTTATGTACACTTCATGTACTTTTTCCTAAACGTAGGTGTGTATGTTACCGATATGATACGATATATATATTTATGTATAGACTAGTAGCAATAAGTAATATCACTTTTGGTAATTTTAACAGGCGAGCCATCGAGACTCTGATATGTATCGTTACCTTGGTTGTGTCTTATGTTAAGAAAATTGTAACTGAATATATTTTCAAACCGCAAATCATATAGCCGGGCTGGCCGGGAATCCACTCTCGACCCGAGTCCGCCACAATGACACCCGAAAGAGTTCCTCTGGTTCTGCGGGCGGGGGAGGGTTTCGATTTGTGCAACTTGTGATATGTCTGCGATATGGATGCCACTGCCTGTGGAACGGCGGCACTCGGGCGAAGGTGGTCCGCTGGCCAGCTGAGCCGCTTACAGCTAGCTTGTATATAGATATATATGCGTGTATATAATATCTGATACATATATGCATGTGTATATTTGATATGGCGGGAGTCCGAGTCCTCCCCTTATCGACTAACTATGCCTAGGCTTTGGTTTCTCTAGCTTCACTGACTGATAGACACGAAAACGGCTGCATGAGTACTGAGTATAGGGCATAGGCTGTCCGATCGGACCGCTCTATATAGCTGCTATATGCTGATGCATATATACGTTGAGTCAGCGATGGGAATTCGGCATGGACACTTCTTAGTTTACCCAGATGTTCTCAAATTTATTCTGACATTATTTTGTTGCTTTAAGTAACCAGAATTATTAGTTTAAGACTTCTGCATGGATAAAATAAATGTGGAGGTTCCAAAAGATTTTTCTACCTGTCGTAGCAAAGACATTTTTATCATATGCTTGTATTTAATATCAGGTCGCTTACTTTAAAACATAAAAATAAATCTTTCCTACTGCATATTTGTTCAATTTTCTGTTATCTGGTCAATATTTGTATTCATATTTTGCACCCTCGCCTCATCAAGGATTATTAATGGGCTCATGTGGTGTTCTTCACCTAGGTAAACCAAAATCGTACTTTTCCCATCACTGCTTTTAGTTGGATGCTTCAACATTCGTGTATGATACAAAACTTGGTGCGGTGCAAGGCATTATCTAGCTGCTGTATTAACTATCTGCATGTTATGCTCGTTATAGTGTACGTACCACTTGCCTAAATGTCTATGCTAAATATATGTATATGTGTCTTGTGTCGAGTTTATAGTGGATTCAACGGAGAACGAATTGCTGCACACGGAGATGTACAAAAGAACACGATTTAAAACTAGGGGTTTCTGTTTTGCTTTCGGGTTGGGGCTGGGGCAACAGTTTAAAATCCTTGCCTAAAGGGATTCGCCGGTCCGGCAGGACCTCTGCTCTGGGGCTGCTGCTGTTGTTGCTGTTGCTGCTGCTGGAAGGGATTGGCCACGCGGGGCTGTCCCTGGGGGGCGTAACTGCCGCCCTGCTCCTGGTAGCCCGGCTGGTAGCCCTGATCCTGCTGATAGCCGCCGGCCTGCTGGTATCCCTGCTGCTGTTGGTACTCGTACTGCTGGTCATCCAGGTTGGTCTCCTGCTCCTGCTGATACTGCTGGCCGTACTCCAGGTGGTTCTTGACACCGCCCTCCACGGGCTTTTGGTCGTGCATGACGTAGGTCTGGTACTCCTTGTTGGGCGGGTCCTGCATCAGGATGTTGGCCTCGTTCTCGAACGGCTTGAAGTCGTAGATGTTGCGCAGCTTGCGAAGCACGGGCACATAGGCCAGGTTCGAGAAGGCTATCAAGAAGTTGAGGGCCGTGAAGCCGATGGCCTCCACCACGCCGCCGGCGATGATGGGTCCCACGGCGTAGGCGATGGAGTAGGATATGTCCGCGATGGCATAGATACTGCCGTAGACCGACACATAGCGCACGTCCACCAGGTATCCCAGTGTGGGCAGCAGGGCCGTGTCGATGAGGGCAATTCCGAAGCAGATCACGCAGATGGGCAGCATCAGCATCTTGTAGCCGCTGCAGAAGGGTATGATGAAGCAGGAGAAGCCCTCCAAGGCCAATCCTGTGGCGGCCATTAGCCACTGGTGCTGCGGATACTTGCGGGCCATCTTCACGGTGATGACCACGCCCAGGACGTGCGGAAAGAAGGCGGGCAGCCACACCATGCCGATCTTCCAGTTGTCCGTGGTCATGTTGTCCTCCATCCACAGCGAGATGGTGGGCTCGAGGAAGGCCAGCGCTACGTTGGACATGGTAAGTGCTCCGGCACAGACCGCTATGTAGGGGTCCATCAGGAGGCGCCAGATGGGTATCACCTGGTCCTGCACCTCCTTTCGCTGTTTCAGCGCCTCCTTGACCGGCTTCATTACCAGCAGCAGCATCAGGCCGTCCAGCAGGCAGACCAGCGCCAGGATCAGGAAGGGCACCTCCTTTCCGGCAAACTGGTAGAGAGCTCCTCCAAACGGTGGCGCCACCAGGCACCCGAAGCTGATGAATGCCAGCGCGATGCCCAGGGCCTGAGATCGCTCGTTCTCCTCGGTGAAGCGATCGGCTATCATGGCCAGTCCGGCGGTGTCCGCGAAGGCGGAACCGGCTCCCTGCAGGGATCGGGCGAAGAACAGGACGCTGTAGCTGCTGCCGCAGGCGAAGACCGCCGTGGAGAAGAACATGATGGACAGGCCGATCAGCATGGGCAGATCGTAGCCGATCTTGTCGATGAGGCCGCCCGAGAAGGGATTCACCATCAGCTGGACGATGGCCTTCGAGGCGAACAGGATGCCAGTGGCTGAGTCCTGGCCGTGATGATCGTGGTGCACCGGTATGATCTGGCCGGTGATATTGTCCCTCAGGGGCGGCGGCGTGGGCCCGTCGTCGAAGCTGCCGATCTCGCGCAGATAGTCGGGTATAATGGGCACTATCACCATATAGAGCATGTTGTCCAGCAGCAGGGCTATCGAGACGATCACGAGGATGAGGCGCCGCTGGTTAACCGGCTCCTGGATCTTCTCCCACACGATGTCCTTGAGCTCGCGCAACTCGAGGTTGATAACAGGTATTTGGAATGAGGCCATTTTGGTTGCACCTAAATTAATCGCTGAGGTGTACGAAGTTCTGCGCCGGTTTCTTTGTGGGATTTACCCTCTTCTTGTTTGTACTCTTCTTTAAAGCTTTTATGCGCTGATCTGGGATTTCGTCATGATTACGGCCGGAAATTGCTTAGCCTGCGCTACAAATATGGCCGCTTCCGTTTCCGCTGGGCTAAATGGCCGCCTTTCTCCGCGTACTCACTTTCTTAGCTTTTTTTGCTCGCTTTGAGGTGGTTTGTCGTTGCTTGTGGTTAACTGTGGTGTTTGCTGCTGCCTTTGCTGCCTTTGCTGCCTTTGCTGCTGTTGCTGTGTGGTTTGATTACATGTTTTGGTGTGGTTGTTGTAGTTGGAGGTGTACGAGTTGTTGGCATGCCAGTGAACAACCTTTAACGACACAGAAACAAGATTTCGTTAGTCTTTTCTTTATTTATTGTTCGTTTGTTGATTGTCTCGCTAATGCGATGAGAATTAGTTATTGTTTTATTATATTATATCTCTCTCGCACCTTCTCTCTCTCTCTCCCTCTCACTCTTAACTAGGATTAGTTGGTTAGTTGGGTTTATTTTATGATTGAAATGTTGTTTCTGTGTTGCAAAAGGCTGCCTGCTGGTGAACAGAAATTGTATTGTATTAGGATTAGTTCGTGGCATTCTCATTGGTTCGATTACATAGGACAAGGGATACCTCTTTCTTTATGTTTTTCACTTTCGAAGGACACACATTTCAATCATAAAACAAATACCGAAAAAGTACGTGTACATTCATCAATTAATTCATTGAATATTTGTGGGACCAGGGAGATTGTAAGGGTGTAGCAATTATTTTAATTGGATTTGTGGGCTAAGGCCTGTGGCCACCCCTTGAAAAGAAAGTGAAGCGGAGTGTCCTTAGAGCCCCGCCGTTGCACTCATCGAAGCTGTAATTATAATGATTGCTTTTTCTAAGCAAAAACGTCCCACTCGACTTGCACGCAATCAAAAAGGTCTTGAAATGAAACAAAGAGAGTAAAAGTCCACCCACGCACAGTTCCTAGCGGGAATTGAGTTTACCTAAAGATAGTTATACCCGTTACTCGTAGAGTAAAAGGGTATATTGTATTCGTGCAAAAGTATGTAACAGGTAGAAGGAAGCGTTTCCGACCCTATAAAGTATATATATTCTTGTTCAGGATCACTAGACGAGTCGATCTAGCCATGTCCGTCTGTCCGTCTGTCCGTCTGTCCGTCTGTCCGTCTGTCCGTCTGTCCGTCTGTCTGTCCGTATGAACGCTGAGATCTCGGAAACTATAAAAGCTAGAAGATTGGCATTTTGCATGCAGATTTTAGGAGTTCCTACGCAGCGCAAGTTTGTTTCAAACAGGTGCCACGCCCCCTTTAACGCCCACAATCGCTTATATACGATTTTATTTAAATATAAATTTAAATATTTCGGAAAAGTAAAAATGCAGTTTTATTGTGTTTATCAATACCTATCGAAATGTAGAAGAAATTTTTCAAATCGGACCATTCGTTTAAAAGTTATGCGTGATCAAAGTTTCTATCTTTATCTCCCTCGCACTCCTTTTACCTGAGTAACGGGTATCTGATAGTCGGGGCACCCGACTATAGCGTTCTCTCTTGTTTTTATGTATTTTTAACAATTTATTTTTTTCGCTATTTTTAAATATTTTTGTAACTCAAACATATTTTTGTCCCTAAGTGTAATATTTTATAAGGATATACCAGAGGAAATACAGAAGTCTTAGCTAAATATTTTATGAAAACCATTAACAATTTTTAATATTTCCTGGTGGCTTTTGAAACTGTTAAGTTGCCTACCAGCTGACCCTTATGTTTTATAAGTAAAAAAATGCCACCACTCTTGGTTCATTAGGGCTTCGTTGTGTTAATAGTGCTCTAGAAAACATCGCTGCTGCGCCAGCTATCAATGCTGATCTAATTTCAACATTTATCTACCTTGTAGCGCTCGACGACCAGCCACCCCCGTTTGAGTAAACATGAAAATGCTACGTGTGCAGGGTATAAATATGACCCCCTCCACACTTTTTGCTACTACACCATTGCCACCTCCCACTCCCCCGAATGCGGAGCCGCCCCCTTATGAGGCTTTGGAGTATACGAGACGTAACAAAAACATTTCGTTTTATCATTAAATTTTCATGACCACGTCCGTGTATCTGCCCCAAACCCAAACCTCCCCGACAACCTTGGGCTGTGTCCTGATCGAGGGCTGCGTTCACCCACCCACTTTCACATGGGTACTCGTACATATATATGAATATATATTTATATATTTGGTAACAGCCCCCGGGCTGCCCATGAGTCAATTATGTTTTGCTACAGAGTGGGGTCTCTGCTTTTATTTTTCCATCCAGCGACTTTAATTTTTGAGTTTTCTCCATGCATGAGTACGTTCCCCTAACAACAAAACCAGGAGGAGGCCCAGCCCGGTGGGTCAGGTGGGTGGCCGCACTTGACCCTGGTGGGGAGGGTGGGTGTGGTGTTATTTGGTGGGCTTTTATCAGCACCAGGGGTTGTTCGACGGGTCGATGGGCCGCCTGCAGCTGCTCAAGTCAAGTGCAGAAACGTGTGCCTACATGTTGATTATAACAAGGCCCACACTAGTCAGAACATTCAATGTATCTGACGAACATTTAAGGATTTATTAAATAAAAAACCCTGAACTGCTTATCTTTAACCTTAACAAAACGTTATTCACTAGTTATAAATACAGCATCTTTATTTAGGACTTTGGATAATATTATGTAACTAATCAAACTTGATTCATTAAGTCATCTAATTTTTTTTTATTATTATTTCGACGTGAAAACACTAGGGTTCTTTATATGTATTTAATCAATTGTCTGTATATCCAAAAAAATATTATAATTTGCTTCAATAAACAATTTTAAGGCTTTACTAAAACATTAAACAATGTTCACTAAGACAATTTCTCTTTCCAAGGAATGGCCATTAAAAGACATCAAAAACTTTGCTGCTTTAATATAAACATCTCATATATTTTCAAAGAAGTTTTATATAGTTGACTGACTTTACTTTCATTTTAATATCCTAGGGAATGGAAGGACACACCTACTAATGATTTATGCATATATGCTTATAAATGAGCTAGCAATTTGTATTTACGCTTTTATAATTTTATTGATTTTTCCGCCCTGTCTGGCAAAGCTCCGTGGACAGCTGACGGATTTCCCAGGCAATGCATAAACATTTATACAAAATTCGGTTTATGTTTTGCTTTGAGTTTCAGTTTCGTTTTGCCCGGCCCTTTGTTCATCCTCCCGCTGGGTTTCCTTTTCATGTTTTTTGGGTCGAATACCAACTTCCGACTGGCTCAATTAGCAGGCCAAGCGTTCATATTTAATGCAGCTTCCACCGCAGTAAATTATGACAGCCCATGTGTTTTCCTTGGTTCGGCCGGAGGAAGCAAAATGTAGTTTCTACTTTGTGTCCCATTAATAATGCGCTACCTGTGGGGCTTCAGGTGCTGCCTGTGTTGCCCTGAAATATTCAGGAGGCTTTAAGGCGAACGGCCAAGTCATCTAGGAAAACCAAATTTAATCTTTTGTCTGACAGGACAACAAAGAGCGAAATGGGATTCTGGCCCAGCAGTTGAGGAAAGCGGGCTTAAAGCCCCTTCAATGGCAGGATGATCGGCGACTTTTGCCACCCGCCGTAACCCTGGGAACATCCGCAGCCTGCTCGTGTCGTTTCTCACAAACAGCAAAGGATGTTTGCTTTCCGCGAGAAAGGGGAATGAAATTACATTCGCTTTTTTTAGCCCAAGCCCAAGCCCAAGCTCGGCGGGGGCGTGGATAGCTGGGTGTGCCTGCGTCTGTCTGACGAGGTAATCAGCGTAAAATACAATTTCATACTGACTCTCCTGAAGGGTAAGACATAAAAAACACAGTATCGGCGGGGGCGGTTTGAATTTGCAATGAGATGGCAACGAACAGAAAAACACGTAACCCTGAGCTTTGGCGCTTTGCCATTACCCTGGCAACGAAGGCAAGTCATTAAAATTAATAATCTAAAATATATATATATTTTTTTCGTTTTCAAAGGCGGGGTTCGGGGTGCAGTCTTAAATAAACAGCAAATAAAATATATCATAATATTTATGGTAAGCCGCATTTCGCACGCAGGCACTTGACAAAAGGCAGTGGAAAATCTTCACAAGTGTTTCAGAGATACCACCCCATACAAAAACGAGAACGGGCCTTGTAAAACTCCCCGCAAGTGGTGTAAGCTGCTTTGTTCAAGTGCCACGAAGGGGTGAACTAGGCTTTTGGGTGCGAGGGGTCAGCGATGTGTTACTGGAGTTTACGAACTCACGGCTGTAATTCGATGTGCTCGATGAGGCGTTGGCCAAGTTCCCGACGCCACATCTGAGCAATTGCCTCTAATGAACTGTGGCCGGCTAATGAGCCTCACCTTGGCCACTCTTGATCGATTAACTTGGCGCCGTTGCCAGCACTACCTTAACCCTCTTCCGACTGCCAAGTGGTTTCTCGTTGACATTTCTGTTTCAAGTTTAATTGTCTTGTCGCTGTCTTGCCGTCCAATCGATTTTACCGGGTTAGCTTAGCCCTTTTGGCTGGTCTTTGGAACACTTTTTAATTGCCAAACTTTTGGGCAGAGGAAAATGTCATTTCCAGCAGTGGATCCTTTTGCTCTTAACCGAAACGTGTTCGCAACCCTCTTAGCTCTTGTTTTTATTGCTCTTTTTGTTGTTTGGCTGATGTGCTTTTATCAAATCCCAGTGGACCCACAGCCATTTAGCTTTAGGATCCATTTCAAACTCTAGTCTCCAGCTCGCTGGCATAAAAGATGCGCCATTTTGGTGCCACTGATGGTACCACGGGGCGTATGAAGAGCCCCTTTAGTGGGGCTGTCTATAAATCAAAACATTAAATGGGCGTGGCCGCCGGGGGGTGTTCCCTTCGAGGGGGAGTGAGTGCCAAATGGTTTCCTCTTTCGCAATTTGTATGTGTGTGTGCGTATCTAATGTCCGTGTTTTCGCACACATGTGCCGCTTCCATGGAACATCCCTTTTTGGTCAACGGTGAGCGTTGGATTACAAATTGATTTGCACATAAATTACTTGGACTTTCTCCTATTGCCTTTTTTCAGAGTAAAGTAATTTACCTTTATGCCGCTCACTCAAGAGTTCATGTTTCATGAGGTTTTGTACACGGAGAACAAATTTGTTTAAGTCTAAGTTTAAAAAGCAATTTAAATTGTGTATGCAACCAAATTCAAAACTAGATAAAGATCTAAAACTGATTATCATTACTCAATTAACTATTTTATGAGGAACTGCTTTAGTATTGCTTTTTGTTCATAAATATTTCAAATTTTTCCCCTGTGTCGTTTTGATTAATATCTGCGATAGCCAGTCTGTCCTGGCAAATTGCTTATTTCCAGCATCGAATCCTGGGCCCAAAATGTAACCATTTGTAGCTTGCGAAGCAATCAACAACACCATCACCGACCGTTTTACGACTTTTGATGTCGCTACTCCGATTGAACTTCTGGTCCAGATCCTGCCACTTTTTCCCTTTTACCCCCCTTTCTTCAGCCCTTGTCGCAATGTTGGCCACCCCCGAGAGGCCCGGGTGCGTTCTTATCAGACAGCATCAAGACAAATGCGTTACTTGTTTCTCGTTTAGCTTATTACGAGCTACCTTCCTGCCAGCCTTTGTTTCTGGCATTTCCATCCCCTCGGGCTGCGATAGATGGGTCTAAGGAAAAAGGGGGACTGGGCCTCTAGTTGCACGGTGGTTATGGTGGCGGTGGTGGTGGTGGTGGTGGTGGTGCGCCCCCTTTTGTTTTGACATGAAACCGCTATGAACACATCAGCGCTACAAACGCGTCTACAAGGCAAACAATCTAATGACGACGGCGTCGTCTTGTTTGTGTTTGTGTGTGAAATTTATATTTATTGCCTTCATTATGCAGCAGCCGCAGCACCAGAGAAAATTGCTTTCCTCTGGCAGGTGGCTCGGGCATGGTGGCGTTTTCTATGGGCCATGGCTTTGATGAACTTCCAACCAGACCATGACTAGACCATCTCCACATCCCACCAAGACGACGCTTGTAATGATTTAATGGGACAGCAGACACAAATTTGATTAGTCGACGCAATCTAATAAAGGCATTTGTTTGGGGTTCTTGGCTAATTGATAGTCAATTGGTGACAAGTAGTGAAATTTGGCAACTAATTGCTGATAGGGATCCGTTTAGCTAAAAAAATTGTCAGCCTTGGCCTATAAATAATTTCAAAAAGCAACAAATTTATATTTTTCAATTTCAAAGTTTTATTTCTTTGAAAATTAACTATCAGACTTGTAAAAACCCGTTAAAAAGTAATGTAAATAATCTTTTGAAAATGGTAAATTCAATGCCTCTTTCATTATAACAATTATTTTTGCATTGACAATACATAATTACATTTTTATAATTATATTGCCAAGAGAAGTTTGTGACAAAAATTTAACTTAAAGTAGCTCATTTTCAGAAGACATTTACAAACAAAAATTGAATTTAATTAATGTAAATCTAATATATTTTTATGTTGGCTTGGTACATAAAAATATTTTTATAAACCGAGATTCTTAATTTTCTTATATGAGTTTAGGTAAAAAATAATCTTGGTAATTTTAGCTTAAACGTATATGTTGTTTTGTATTTTCAATGAAACATGAAAGCCCATTGGTAAAAATTTGAATACCTTAATCGATATAGTAAAATCACATTGTTTTATAAAGGCCTTTTTCTTACTGTATTTTTATAGAGTCCAAAATCTTGTATCCTAAATATCCCATTACAAAAAAAACCACTTGGGTGACCTGTGAATTACATAAGAAGCGCCCCGTTTTTGAGCTCGGGAAGTAGGCGGTCGAACGGTAACTGTTCCATTCCATTCCGTTCCGCATTCGTGAAAGAAGGCCCATTGAGTGAAATGAAACCTACGAACCTACGAGTTTGGTTTGGTTCTTTTTTGGGGCCATAAATAAAATGTGTCTACCCTGTGAAATGTGGCAAGTGTCGAGCTCACGAACACACCATGCCCACATTTATATGTACATACACAAGGTGGATATATGTATAAATACACTTGTGTGCCAAAGGACAACGCTTGATGAGCGGGAGGCCTTTGAGGACGAGGACGAACCACTTGCCACGGGGCCCCTCTTGTGTTTGCGGGCTAGATGTTGTTTAATTTTAATTATATGCCTTTCTCGGAGACGCAACGTCAACGTTATGCAAGCACTTGGTGCAGTGGACACACCGCCTCCTCCAACTTACCTGTGTCGCTCGGTGTGATGTTGCTGAGGCGATGGGTGAGGAAGCCGCGCAAATTGGAGACGACTCGCTGCGGCGAGTTGGGCCCGCTGCCAATGGAGAAGCTACGCAATTTCGAGAACAGGGCGGCGGACTCCGCGCCACTGCCCGCGGCGCTGGTGCTGGCCTCGTTGGACGCCACGTTCGCTCCGGATGCGGATCCCTTGGTCCTTGTCCTGTTTCTGGTTCTGGTTTCGGTTCTGGTTGCCACAGAAAAACCCGCGCGGACACCACCCGACTCTTTTCCTTGCCTTGTGTGTTATGTAAAGGCTCGCGCGCCAATCGATCGCCAAAACGCTCACACCGACACACACACACCGACACTCTACCCGTTACCGCTCAACCGCTGCGATACCGCTCGCTTGGATTCAGCTTAATAGATTCCCTGGCTGAGGTCCACAAAAAGAATTTCGGCTCTGGAGCTCTGCTCCGGGGAGTTCTTTTCCAGGCGACGGACGGCGAGACTACGGCGAAACAGCAGCAGCGTGCGTTCAGTCGTCCGGGCAGGAGCAAAGGTAACTTCTGTCTGGCGACTGGGTTCGCTGAAAAGCACAGAGCAGCACCAGCACCAGCAGCAGCAGCAGCGGCAGCAGCTCGACGTTTTGTCGGTATTCAGCCTGGAAGGCCGAGCTCCCCACCTTGCGCCTTCCACGGCGCAGGACACCTGCGCATGCGCCTGCGCCTCCGCCGAACATCCGGCCAATTGGCGGGCAATCCTGCTCCCGTCACGACCTCCACCTTCTCACGCCGCTTTTTTCCCAGGCCCATTACTCTCGCCCAGTTGAGCACATTTGAATAAAATTCTATTCGCACTGTGCGAAGAAAATCAATTTCCTTCGGCCACTCTCACCTGTCGGTTTGGTTTGGTTTTTTCCTTTCTCCCCCGTTTTGTCATTGCGTGCTTTTTGCGTTTGCCATTTTCGTAGCACATATTTCGGGGCTTATGTAAGGGGCAGCTTGCTTCGAGGATTTATTTGCTGAGTTTTCCCTCCTGCCCGCAATAAAAAAACATACACACGCACACACAAAATGTAATTATTTTACAACAACAGACGTTGGTTTCTTTTTGGTTTTTGCACCACATGTAATTATTTTACAACAACAAAACTCCCTGGACAGCAATCGGGCAATTTCTTTGTTAATTTCTGCAATCGACCGAACAATAAACAGGCATTTCTTTCAAGTGGACCAGACAATAGGGCTGGCAAACACATTTTGGACACTGATTAATATCTGGTGTGAAAGCAGGACTGCATTGCAGGGTCCACAATCTCTGACACCCCTGAACACCAGCTTTTGTTAGATATTTCGACGCCCACTGTCCCACAATTTGCCAATTTCTTTGTCATTTGTCACTTGACAAGCACTTTCTGCAATTTATCAAGTCTTAACTCGGGCTCAAAAGGCCACAAAATTATGTTAAGACCATAAAACCGAGACCCGAACATGGCATAAGAAATTCAATGGCAAAGTTTTTCTGCTACATTCTCACCTTTTGTCTTAACTCTTTTTCTCTGTCACTGACGTTACATTTCTTATGCAAAAAGTTCTGGAAGAAAAAAACTTGAAATTTATTCACCGCTTTGCAAGTCTCTCTAGGTGATTAGGGCAGAAGTTTTCCAGCGAGTTTTCTTTTTAATTTAGAGGAAAAGCGCTGGCAACTGACCCACTGAATTAAGATGAGGGCCAGCGATATTCCGCTAGTTGGTTGATTACATTTCCATTTGAATTTACCAACGCAAATGAAAACAGGCAGCTGAACTGAAAGTCATGTCAAGGTTAGACTAGTTTTATTGATTGATTATCCGGCTTGAGTTCATGAATGGCATGACTCTCTTACGAGTATTCAGCTTTTTTCTATGCACAAAGTTTCGCTTTGCATTTAAAGTTTCCTTTGCCAAGTCCCCAATCAGCAGTCAAAAACCTTCAAAATCCAGCCACGTAAAAGCAATTACGAGAGCAAATTTTGGTGTGCTGAAACTATTTTCGCATCTTCTTTTATTCGATTTATTTACAAAGCAGAGTGAGAAACTTTTAATGCAGCGATCGATATGAGCCCAAGGAGCTCGGAAAATGGAAAGGAGGACGAGGAGCAGCAGGAGGAGTCTTCTCGAAGGTAAATCAAGGTGTGCCTCGTTTGCCGTGTGCGTGCTGTTCTGCGGGGGGTGTGGGAGGGGTTGTGTGGCTGTGTGTGGGTGTGCTTGTGCCTGCTGCGGATGTTTGCGCGGTGGTTTAAATATAACAACACTTTGTGCGGGGGCCAAATTATATGGCACAACCGTCCGCCGAATGGCCGAGTCGGGCCAACGTACTGTGGCCCACCTAAAAGTGGTTGGAAACAAGGTTACCTGGTACGCACCATGCGGCCAAAACAGAGAACAATGTCTACGAGGCACGCAAGGCAAGTGGAACCCAAGAAAAAGAAAACGAGCCTCGTCAGGAGCCCACAATAGCCCAAACCTGGCATGGGTACACAAAAAACACAGCAGCGAAAATATATGAACTTAAGCTGGATTATTCAAATACAGTCGAACTTCTTTAGCTCAAACAGCAATAAAACACTTACGAATGGCAGTTATTTAGCTAACTAACTAACCTTGAATTTATACTACAAAACAAAAAATGTAACTTAATGTAATCTTGGGACATATTAAATTACTTAACTCAACAAAAATTTCTTTACAAACTATATTGACATTAAAAATTTTTCTATAATTCAAAGCTTATATTCAGTACAATAAATCAATTTTATTAAAGTTCTTCAATCTATTAGTAAAAGGAAATAATTTATATTGACTTTAGAAAAACCTTTTTAAAAATGTACTTAAGTATTTGCGGAATGTTGTTTCATTATGAAATTAAATTATTCAAATGTGCTTCAAAGAAACTTATAACTCAAAGCAGCCTACTTCAAAATCTCTAGGGATGTGTGACACCATAGACGTGATTAATGACTCTCCAGGGCTAAACACTTAATTTGTGTTACAATAGATAAAATAAAATTGATCAAAAAGCACTTTAAAGTTTAGTTGCAAGCGCTATCTGCAGTACGTTCTTAAAGAAGCTTAACTGTAGAGCGAGTTTTATTCGACGCGATTTGCGCAGCAGTTAAGCTTAATACAATTTTAATTTACAGCTAATTGTTTGACCCGAGAGATGTGCCATCATTTGTCATGTTGCGAAATGGAGCCGCCTAAGCGATTAATTAATTCTCCGCCAGCAAAGTGGAGCAAACAATTGAAATTCGACACCGTGAGGTGACTGAAAGTCAGCGGAAGGTTTCCAGTGCCAGGACTCTCCAGGCTCGAGGCAATAAAAATGAGGATAAAATGAACTTCAAAGCGGGATAACGAGCACAGCTAACAAACCAGACTGCAGCATATTTAATTGCGTACCTTAATGTTTATTTTCAATTAGGGCTTCAGTCATGCCAGCACGAGTGCAGTAATGCCGGGGGTACGATGTTGTACGCCTTTTGGCAATTAGATGACGGGTTAGTCTGGCATCTGCTTGGATGTAAGCGAGCCGTAAAACAGACACCACAACCACTCTGCAACCACCACCAAAACCAGCAGTAAGAAAAAACAAAAATAAACAAAGAACAAAAAACAACACTTATGAAATATCACGCTGCGCCTTTGGGTCTGGGTTTGCCCAAGGTGAGCCCCACCCACCAGAACACCCCACACCCACCCTCTTCGCTGGCTACATTCTATCGATTTTTATACGGTGCAAATACGTGTGGGTATTTTTGAATATCTTCTTCCGCGCAAAGGTGAAGCAGTCTGCTGGTAACCAGAACTAACGCTAAATGGTTTAAATCCTGCAGCACACATCGCACTAGCTTAATTGGATTGCTCCGACCGCAGCACATCCACATCAGGCAGTTTTTGGCATGTCCTGCCAGGCGCAAAAACCCCTTTTCGATCCATCCTGACCGCCCGTCGAAGGAGGTTTAAATTATATTTCCCTTAAAATATTTCCACTGCCTTTGCCAGCCAGTCAACTTGATGGCTTCATAGTGCCGCTGATCCTTTCTGTGCGATATTGACAGCCAGATAGACAGCAGGATACCTGCCAGTTGGGCTCTTGCTGCTGCTGTCAGTGGCAGTGGCTGGATTTGGTCTCTTGCAGGGGCTCAATCTTCCCCAGGGCGCAACATTTGACGGCAGTCACAGCCACAGCCACAACCACTGCCATCGTGATTCAGGGCGAGGGGTTTCCCGCTGCGCAAAAGTTCGTTTCGGAGCCGAAACGACACAGCAAGTGGCCCCCCAAAGGTAAACAAGGTGTGATAGATACTCAAAAATTGCTCATGACATCAGGATTTATCAGGGCTGAATGTGCAACAACATGAGAAGTCATGGCATTTTGCAGTGCAACTTAAAAAGTGTCTAAAGTTAACGTAAATTGTAAGCGATTGGAATGTTATATGCGCAGAAACTCCGAAAATTCGATTTTGAGAGGATGGAATTACTTAAGGCAGGTTCTTATTTATGACTGAATGGATATAGTTAATTATCTACAACACTATGAATCTCGATACTAAGAGAATGACAAGCACTTTTGCTGTAGGGAATCGTCTTTAAATCACATCCTAGTTTGAAGCGGGTGAAAAGGCCCCAGGAGCCTGATTATCGGAAAAGATATCTTGAGGGACGAAAAATGGGGAAAAAATAATAAAAAGTAATCATTTTTTCCTACCTAATGGATAGAACGAAATTTCCCAGCGGATAGCCCACGTTTAACTGAACTTTGATTAATAGGTGTGAGCTCAAAGATAAATGAATATATGCAAAGTTATCAATAATTTATTGACTATATAGACAATGGATATTTTTGAGAGAAAGATGCCTTTAAAATATTTCGTCAAGTATATTTATCTTACTTTTAGTGTTACAAAAATGCAATTTAGCTTATAATATTTTTTAAAGGTAAAATTAAATTAAAATTATTAGCATGTTAAAATGTATTTTTCAGTGTACAAAATTGTTGAACATAATTAAAATTTTACATTTCTAATAGTTTTCGGTGTGCAGATTTCTAATCTGTCTAAGAAAATATTTTATAATTTTTTTCTTTAGACATCATTTGTATAATATATGATTAAGTCCCAAAAGGATTCTGCGCTGCAATATTGGGAAACATTAATGTACATTTTTGGTAAATCGCCAATTGATTTATGTAAATAAAAATCTGTTACCACATTACATATCCATTGATTCTCCTGTTCATTTCGCCAAATTGCATTATCTTTGCGATTGCAGTCTGATCCAAAACGAACTGCAACCTTCATTGGCAATTCATAAAGCCCAGCGAGAGTAAGCCCCTGAAAATATATACATTTTCAGTCCGGTCGTTTACATTGATTGCATAAGACCCTGTCAGCGCTAATTGCGAGTACTTATAGTTGCAATTGATTGCGCTCTTTGTGACGGAGTCGACAAGTCAGCTGACAGGGTGTGTGACGACCAAGGACGAAGGACCCCGGACCAAGAAGTAACTAGAGCTGATGCCTCGTTAGCGTGGATGCTCTCATGGTGGTGTATTATGAGCTGCAAAAGGTAAAGAGTTAAGACTGATGCTGAAGCGAGTCCTTAATTTTCCAACCGAAACGCAATTTCACTCTGTGTGGGTGGATAGCCAGCTCCTCAAATCTGTATTAAATAACGAGTTAATTTAACTGGACCTCCTTAAGTTTTCAGATCAAGTTAAACTTTGGCAACTCGCTTGGCATCGAAAGCAGAACTAATTGGTAATTAGTGTTAAGCTAACCATTTTCACGGAATGTTGGGTCCCTAAATAATAAATCTAGAAAGTTTTTGTGTAGCCTAAAAACTCTGTAAATCATTTCTGACAGGGGTGTTCCAATAAGTCTTTTTGTAATTTTTAATATGTTGTTAGACGAGCTCATGAGAATACAACGGCTAACTAGTATAAAGCAAATAAAAGATCTACAGATTTTGTTTTTAAATTAGTTCAATTTATGTTTAATGACATTTACATAATTACAAAAAATAATTATTATTAAAAAAATTGCTTCAGCGTTAAACTTTTATTTATATAATAAAATTCAAAATGAAAGATTTGTATAGTTTTTAATTCATATAAAATTTGAAAACT
Organism: Drosophila fuyamai; assembly: GCA_018153365.1. NCBI lineage: Eukaryota > Metazoa > Arthropoda > Insecta > Diptera > Drosophilidae > Drosophila > Drosophila fuyamai. The sequence continues at coordinate 2,517,956 of JAECXW010000116.1, read as the reverse complement.
ATTATATGTGTATGTTTTATAGGTATCCTCACAACCGTAAAAATAGCGCTGGAATTGGCAAACAGATTAGAAGAAAATTGCACAGAATGCATAAAATTTGGTGGTGGGCAATAAAATCTAATGGAATCTGCGCGAACTGAATAATATCAATAAAATTAAAATTAAGACGACGCTTTGCGCAGCGTAAGGGAGATGGAGCCAGTCAGTTAGACAGGGAGGGCAGATGCCGAAAATAACAGTAAAAGAAGAAGGAAGCAGGAGGAACAGGCGCAAAGCGGAACAACAAAAGAGTCCTGAGGAATTTCTTTCTGTGCGTGTGTGTGAATGTCACGAGTGGTGGAATTTCAAAGGAGCAAAGGCTCCATCAAAATGGCCGCCGAAAGTGTTGAAGTGTGTAAGTGAGCCAAAAGAACTAACAATGGCCGACATCAAAGCTACTTTTGAATGGGCGCAAAAGAGACAGGGAGCATTAGGAGATGGCCAAAAATAAAACTCCGGCTAACCCGATCCCCATGGGAATGGACAAATGTCCAAAAATATTCGTGTGGTTTTGGAGGGCGAGTCCGCCAAAATTAATTGCAAATGTCGCGTGTATTTCTTTTGTTTTGTCAGCACCAATGTCAATGGGACAAACGTTTGGTGTGCGTGTTATTATCCCTGTCCCTCGCAATCGGAGAATGCAACTTTTGACATTTCTATGACCTTAACTAACTTACTAAGCGCGCAACAACAGCGAAAACAACACTTGCAGCTAATTTGTACCCCCCTCCCGTTCTATCTCTGTCTCTTTCCCCCTAGCCTGTAACCTAAATTCATATTACTGTGTTCCAGTTTCCATTATGTGGCCCCTGTTTCACCGTCCATTTCGTTCCGTCGAATTGTATTTGCCCCCCATCCCCATTTCCCGATTGACTTTGCCATTTGAGTTCGTCTTTACTGTTATTTCATTCAAACATGGCCGCGTGGGTGTGGCCTTGTCACCCACACGAATGCGGAATCCTCTCCCACGCACATACACACCTAGGAGTCGACTGGATGCGGTAGGCGGAGCCGTCATTCGTTTGTCTCCTTGGCTTCCTGGCAGAATGAACCACTCTGCCTTCCAGCTGCGGGTTCCAGTGCTCCCACCAAGGCACATGGGGATTCCAGCTGTTCATCAGCTGTTCAGCTCGGCTGGAATTGGGGGGAAGCGATTGTGGTGAAAGCTTTTCGATGGAAAAGTGCAGTTTCCGCTCTAATCTTTTCTCCGTCCTCACTTTTTGAAACTATAAAAAAGTTTGACAATACTACTTACTATGGGTTATGGAGAGCACTGTCAAAAATATCTTTTTTTTGACATAACATTTCCTAATTGAAAATAATTTTCAGTGGTCGAAGCTATCTTTTTTTATGTCCAATCCAAATGGACCATCAAAGCTTAAAAGAAACTCTTTGAGTTTTACAAAAAAAGTTAATCATAAACAAATTTGCGTTAATTTATTTCACTGTTTAATTAATTATTATATAAATACTTTTATGTTTTATAAATGAATACTAACTAGTAGAGAGAACAGTTTCAGGTAATGGACATGAGAGTACAAAACAAACTATAATAGATTTTTAATGATAACTGACAGAAAACAATTTAAGACTCAGGTAAGAGTATAAAAAAGTTTTATTATACATTTTTTAAAGTGCAGTTAGATGGAAATGGAATGGCAAACAATGTTCTAATTATTTTTGAGGTGAACAAAGGACGCCGATATTGAATATGTTTGGGCTTTGTCTGGTTGCATAATCCCTCAATTCAATTAACAGTCTGTAGATGGCAGACCTCAATCACTCAGATCCCTCGAAATCATTTAGATGAGCAGCGACATTTCACCGGTCGCCGTTTGAAAGAGGAATAAAGTTTTAATGCATATAAATTGAGTTTTCCTAAAAGAGGGCCAGACTGTGAAATATTAATGGGCATATGACGGCGGAGGGGAATTGCCACCCTTCCAGGATAAAATCCGGCAGGGGCTGACAGGTGAGATGTGGCCGAGATGGTGTTGATATTCCTCACGCTATCGCTTAAAATTCGGTTTAAGTTTCGGCTAGAGCTCCGGATTATTGTTCCTGATATGGGTACGTGGCCTTTTTTGGATGCTTTATGGCTCGGTGACGTCAGCAATGGACTTGAACCGAAATCCCGCTTCAACTGCGAACTTTGACCTATGCTAAATTCGAGCCCAGAGCACTCAAATACCATTTTTTAGATCGCTTGAGGGCGGCTCTTGCAGTCGTGTCACTTTGAATTTATTTGTCAGTTTGATGAAAGGTCATTTGGATTCTACTTCTTCGGTCGGTATATCTGTCTGTCTGTCGGTGGATTTCCCTCTGTCCGCCCTCCACTGCTAAATTCATCATTTTTGCGACATGTCAATTTGTCACTCACCTGGCCTGACAGCCCATGTATTAGATATATGGCCAGGCTGTATGCACATAGAGGGTACATATGTTTTCTTATCAGTCAAATCAGTGGAGCCATCAATCAAAGTAGCGCTGTCTGTGGTTTTGGCCCGGCGGCTGGATTGAGATAGATTGCGATAGATAATTACTAATGACCGGCAGCCGGGTGGGGAAGTGGCCAAAAAGTTTTGCAGCCCCGATTAGTCAAGGTCAAAAAAGTTAATCCTTAATGCAAATTAAAATATTTCCATAAAATTGAGGCAAGCGTAAAACTTTGTTCATTAAAACTGTCACTCGGCAATGGAATATTAACAAGATTTAAAATGTAATTAAATATATATATAATATATGCAATTTTTTTAAACCTAAAAAAAAGTAATATCGGATACCAGTACAAAATGATTCAACACTACAGCAATAATTTTTAAACATTCTGCCATGAAATGATTTTATCATCAATGTGTATTTATTTATTAGGTGGAAACAAAGACATGAAAATTGGTTCAATGTCGAAGCTTGTTTTCTTGATGAGTGTTCGCCTGATTTGCACAACTCTGCATAGATGCATGAAGATACTCGTAAATACATAATGGGAATAATTATAGATGTCGTTTATCGATGTAATTGCTGGCCAAGTGCGACACAGCACTCGAGATTGGAGCGCCAAAGCCGCGGCTGCAGCTCATCTTAACCCAGAAATGAGGCGACATCTGATAAACATGAGCCCACACCGCCGAACCCATGCTATATTGTATTGGCAAATGAAGCAACTAATGCCAGTGCTTTGTTTTTGTGCCCAAATATGAATATCTAGTTGGCATGGCCATTACCATTACCATTGCCATTACCTTTGTCATTGCCATTAGCAGAGGGATGGGGCTGGGAATGGGAGTCGAGTCTTATCTGCATGCAGATAATGGAGCTTCTTCGCCTTGTCAAGGCCGCGTTGACTTTCTTCAATAGCGGGTACTGAGAGCGGTGGCTAAGGTGAGTGCCGAGGCACCTCCAGACCGAATTCATTATGTGATGCCATCGATGAGCACTTCAACTGCCGTGGGGCATCCACAACGAGCCCACGAACCGAACACTTGAGGCCATCGGCAACGAAAACTGCGTGTTTGCATTGCGGCAATGATTTCTAACTAAATTTATTGAAGAGCTTTTCACTTTTAATGCGAGCGCTTGTGTTTCTCTTCGCCACGCTTTGATATTTATGACTTTTACCAGCAAAGCAAAAAATGTGAGCTCCAATTTTTATATTTTGTTAAGCCCCAAATTGGAGCACTGGAGTGCGACTCCGTTTTTTCCTCTTTGGGTATTTTGAATGATTGTTGATCGCAGACTCGGAGCGGGCACAATACGAGTTGATTGATTGTGGTAGCAGCACAGCGGCAACAGCTTTGATTGCCAATCGAAGGTGTTAGATAACATTACAAGCGCAACAGACACGCACTGCCTAATTATCGTTTATCAGACGCATCTCGTATTCCGGGCCGTACAGTTTGCTCCTCCCGTGACATCGTGGGCATGTGAGCCGTGAATACTAAAGGGCCCCTGGGAACCGTCAACTGATGTGTGTATCTCTGCCTTGGTTAATTAAAAGTTCTGCTTGATTGTGTTTTTGGGCATCAGTTTGGGGCTAGGGCTGAGGTTGAGGCTCAAGTTCAGGTCCAAGGCAGCATCTTACAGTGATAACCAGAAAACCTCAACCAGCAATTGTCATATTATGCAATACTCTTATGTTATGGTGACTTTGAGTTTTGGACTCTTAGGCTGCTTTGGAAAATCTTTAATTAATTTTCAGTTTTTTGGTGAAATGGGATTTTAAATTATAACACGGCATCTGTTAAAAAAATATTTGAGTTGTTTGTGTCTACAGGTAAAAGTGAAACCAGAAAAGCAAAATATTTTTATTGATTGATAAAATAAATAAAGACTCATAATGATATTATCCAGGGGACTATAGAAATATCTTTATGCCAAATCAGTTTTAATTTGGTTGGAAGCTTATCCCAGTTAAAAGAAGTTTTCTTATTAAATTCTGTTTTTGTCACACTTAGAGGCGTTTGACTGTTCTGTCCAAAGTTAGGACACATAATTAATTTATTTGCACCACCATTTACCCCACTACCCTGTCGAAAATCCAATCGAATCCAATCAAAAGTTTTCCGCAGAAAAGAGACACAAACGGCTTAGACTTTCTGCTGTTCTCGAGACGAGTCGGCTGTTTATTTGGTGTAGGGCTCAACCCACTTCCACTCCTCCCAGACTACGCAGCTCTGCTCCTTCTCCATGAAGGCGTAGTTGTCCGGGCACTGGATGTAGTCGGCCTTCTCCTGACCTTCGCGGCAGACCCAGTAGTGGGTGGGGTCGGAGATGTCGCGGAACATGCGGCCGTGATCCTCGACGATGGCGCAGTTGGGCTCGGCGTAGATGTCCTGGCCGTTGTAGGCGGAGCTGAGGGCCAGGATCAGGCCCAAAAGCAGAGAGCAGAGAAGAGTGCCTGTAGGGAAAGCAAGAGAAAAGGATGAGAATTTTTCTGGGAGATCTGAAGCTGGTGTGCCTCACCCTTGTACATGATGAAAGTGTTGCAATTAAAGGCTGGCAAATGGCATATTTATAGTGGTGCCGAATTCTCCTTATCGCTCTGCACTCGGTACTTGTTGCCCCGACACTTGCTGCACAAGCAAAATCACTTAGTCCAAATGAGTTTCGATTTATTTTTAGATCTCCGCCTGTAAATGTCGCCCGTTTGGGCATTGGCAATCATAACGAGCCGCTTTTCACTTGGCCGCATTAATTGGATTTGGCCCAGAGCCCGAGCGTGTCGGCTTAATCGATAATTAGCCGCTGCACTGCGTTGTCACCATCATCTTGGCCAACCTGAAACAACCTGAAACAACCTGAAATAATCAGTCAGCTTAACACATGCGATACGGCAGCGTCATCTGGTCTCCTGACCAAATCGTCACCCGCTGGGGAGTTGCGTTCGCCGATTGGTCACCTCCTCCTCATCACTCCAAGCTATGTAGCTACCTCAATGCGGAACTGTAATTACACTTTAAAGCATTTTGTAAGCGATTTTCAGGGTTTTTGTTTTCGACCCACTCTTGCTGCTAAACAGTTTTTTTTGGGTTTTCGGACGGCTCATTTCGTGAGTTTTTTTTGCCGTATTTTGCTGGCTTTTGCTATTTATATTGGTCAAGTGGCCTGGCGCTTGGTGCGCCTGAGGCTCCGATACCAAAGCCAAACAAAACAACAAAGAAACAAACAGTTAACATAAATGCAAAATACTTTTGCAAAATGACAAAACAAAAATGAGCAACAAAAATGCCCATTGAAAAGATAGTCGGCAATTAATTAATGAATGGGCCGATAGTCTTTAATGTTGCACAATTTAAACGGATTCAGATTTCAGTATTTGTTTTATGAATTATGGAAATATCCGATTATGAATTTGCCATGCCATCTGGAATTACTCTTGACAAAGTGTCAATAACTAGGCATGGTTATTATGTTATGTTAAATGATTATTCCCCTTATAAAGTTGGGTTTGTTTGTTTTCATTGGGCGGGCAAACCCATTGTTGTATCTAAAAATTAGTGAATTCAATTTATTGACATTCAATAAATTCTTTCAGAAAAAATATGTTAATATAATAATATAATAAATTAGAATTATTAGAGAATTGAATTATTATTAGAATTATGCCTTATAAAATGTAAACACAGATTTAGAGTAAATAATCATTCTAATATTTTGAATAATTCTTGCAATGCATGAAATATTTATATATATCATGGATAAGCATATATTGATATTGATTTTAAAGGGGCTTGGCTATAAATCAGATCATTATAATATCTTAGGTTGCTACAAGAACAATCCATTAAAAATGCATTACGTAAGAACCTTGTGACTGATGTTTGCATTAGTGTTTCAATATATTTGCTATCTTAAGTCTCCCCCCCTCCCCTGAGACCATATTTTATGGCAGCCTTTCGCCCATCTTGATAAAGATGCTGCTCCCTTGATAATAATCAACGGATGCGCGCGTGTGTCAAAATGTCAATACTTTTATTATTCTTGTTTTCAATTCTTTTTTCGGCATTGTTTCCCCTGGCAAGTATAAAAGTTCCATCCCAGAAACGTGAAGGTCTCAGTTGTTCCCTTCTACCGAGAAACTTTCACAGCTGAAAATGAAGTCTGGTGGGTGTAAGATGGAATTTTAATGTTATTTTCATAACGATTTTCATAACCTTTTGATTCATCACCTTTCCGCCAGTTGCTGCTCTGTTCGCCCTCTTTCTGGCCGTTTTTCTGGTGGCGGGCGTGAGTGCCGATGCTGGTCGTTCGGCCTGCAAGGATGAGTCCGAGATTGGTCAGACCTACACTCACCACTTCGATGCCGCCAAGTACTGGCTGTGCGAGACCCTGGGCACTCCGGCCAAGGAGGTCGACTGCCCCGCGGGACTGGCCTACATGCACCTGCTGAAGGAGTGCATCCCCTGGGCCAGCTACATCTGGAAGAAGCCCGAGATGCCACCAACTGTGGCCTAAAAATAAATGAGCCCTCAACGTTGACAACTGCAAAACGATCTTTCTATTGATAGATTGGGCAGGGATTATGGCACAACGAATCTTTAGTAAACAAACCCTCAAAATCTTGGTACAATTTTGTGTGCTGCTGGGACATTTGTATTGATATGTTTATCATACGGAAGTAGGGTTTATTATGCTTACATTGCTAACCAGAAAGAGAATAATGTTTCTGATCACTTCTTTATGAATCTGAAGCTTTCACTAAAGCGCATCGGAAGTTAAACTATAAATATTTTTGCCCCTGCCTAAAATATTTGGGCAGGGGCTATTCTCTAAAAACTATGAGTTAACAACTCCTTAAAATAATCTTGGTTAAAAATTTGAAATTGTAGCTGCTTTTACAGGGATTTCTGTATGATTATTTTTAGTCATACGGAAATAAGACTTTATTATAAAGAGCACGAGAAAATTTAGATCTTTACCACTGTTATAAAATTATAAAAAAAAGTCACTTAAGCCCCTTGATGTTTTAATAGGTTCATTATGGATTGTAAATTTTTAAAATCGGACGTTTTTCATAATTGGGATGTATTTAAAGTGAAATTCTTTAGTTTATAATATTTGAATTTTTGTTTTGTATGCAGGCCAATAAATATAACTTACCCGCTTTCGTCAACACAGTTTATTTATTAGTTGTTCATATAGATATCGCAATTTGTTATTTAATGTAATTTTAACGGATAAAATTTTTGTAACATAAACAAATAAATAGTCAACAGCAGTTGGTACCTTATGTGCAATTTATGAGACAAAATAAAGCATTTTAATAGACCAATTTAGCTGGCAAAACGCAAAACCGATGACAGATGTTGCCACTGAACTTGGGAACCGATCGATTGAAAATTATCAGTGCAAAAACAAAAGTAAATGCTGAAAGCTTCGCGATCGCAGTGGCTTTGATGTTGCGGCCCCTGCCTTTGTTATTTTTTTGCTGTGGCAGATGCGCAGCGTTGGCTTGGAAGTCGCGCATGCGCCGTGGTTGCTGGTTGCTGTTTGCGGCTGAGGCTGTTGGCGGTGTCTGTGGCTTTGGCCGGTGGCTCACGAAGAGTGAGTGCATTTGAAGTGTTACATAAAGTACGAAACTCGAAGACATGCCGCTGCCAGCGTCTTCTTCGCATTGTGTTTGGTGTTTTGGAGCTTTTGATTTTCGTCTGTCCCCATTGTTATTGTTTTTTTGTGTGTGTCTTTATTTTTGTGGCTTTGCCTGGTTATGATTTTGTATAAAAGTGCATGCTGCGCATCAGACAGCAGTGTAGTTCGCATTCGTCCACCGGCAGAGCATCGTCTGCAAAGTGCCCCCAAAAGTATCTAACAAGCATCTGGTGCTCACGAAAACGGTTAGTGCTGGATAAAGGATAACTGTTTAATAGTATATCATAACTCATCGTCATCATACAAAAATATGGCAAGATCTTTAAACAGGATTAACACAAAGCGACGCATATCAAGAATCTGCATAGTCATCTATCACCGTGAATAGTGAAGTCAATAGTTTCAATTCAATTTAGTACTTATCATCCATTTTCGGATTTTTTGAGTGCTCTTATTTGTAGGAAAAGTTTATAAAACGGATTTATTTTCAATATAAAAAATTCAAAACTATGTTGCAAAGTTGGAAATAGTCAATACAACTAATCAATAGTGAAAAAGTAAAAAAGTAGAATTTATTATGGCAACTATACCATTAAAAGTTGTAAATTTTTTTTTCGAAGATTTATTTTAATCCCTTATAAAAAAGGTTAAAGAATTTTAAATCAGGAGCCAAAAAGTCATGTTTTAAAATTTGGGAACCACTTTTGCCCCGTAATTCTTGTGATTTATCACACAAAACATTCTGAGAATTCTTTGAAAAAGACTCATTCATATACAGATGACTATTAAAATAAATAGAAGAGCGGGTTTGAGTATAAAGAACTCTGCTTCTTGGCCTTGTCGCCACTTAAAGTTCTTGCATAAGCAGTATGGCGAATTAGGAGTTGCCTCACATTCAGCGGGTCATCAAGTCACTTAGGCGGACTTTGAAAAATAATTAAAAATTTGTTGCAACCACTAAACAAGCGGCGCGAGCCAAACAATAAAGCAAAGTGCTGAAAAGCCAACAAGACGCAACGGGACGAGTCAAGACGACTCCGAGTGTGTCCAAAAGGCAAGACAGTAATTGGCAGCAGTAGCTGGAGACGAAAATATGTGTCACTCACAACTCACAACTTGCAGCGCATGCAAGCCAGTGGGGGTGTAATGGTAATGGCGCTGAGAAATTGCCAACTGTCGTGCCCGATTTTGCAATGTCATAAAAGCCAGCTTTACGCCACTGCCGATCACGCCCACACCGCTTGGGCCCTTTTTATTCAATTTCCCCCAAGATGATGCTCCGGATGGGATTCGCCAGAGATTGCAGGGGCTTTTGTCTGCGTTCGCGATTTTCCAAAAAGCCAAACTAAGTGCCAGTACCACGGCCTCAATGTCGAAGCGACACGCTCCGTCTGCTGGCCAGTTCTTGGCATTGGCCGACGGACCGAGCCAAGATTGACGAGCGATTAAGCCCGCTCCGGGGGCCGAGTCTGGGGCATCGTCTTGGTGCCCGTAAAAACTTACGCAACATTAACGTAATCTTTCTATAACTATTTTTTGCCAGTAATCCACTTTCAACTGATTTTCTCTAATGCCCCGCCCCCTTTCTCCCGCTTTGCAGTTCGGTTAATTTGCATTCGAAGCGCATCGAGCTCATCCCCTGAAGAAGCAGCAGCAGCCATGCGAGTGGTAAGTACATTGAAACAAAATATCATAAACAAGTAGAGATCAGTTTTTCATTTAAAATTATCATATAGTTAAAAAGAGTGCTTTAATTTTAAAACGTGCTTAAAATACACTGTTCTGAATAACTCTCTTGCATCTTAAATTTAAAAAAACGTGATTATTATACATTTTTAAAATGAGCCCAATTTAATTGGTATTGAAATAGCTATCATGTTCCTCTTGGCTTAGTCGATCTTCTTATTTATTTAAACAAAGTCAAGTTGTCAGGCTTTGGCTGTTGTTTTAAGCATAATGTAATTTACTTTGATTTAAGATATTTAAATTAAAAACTCTTCCATAATTGGGAAAACTAAATTCGTCAAAAAAATAGTAGTATCTTAAAGTGCCTACGTGTTTCTCTATGTACATAGCTTAGGAGATCCCACTGAAGTGGATCATCGATCGATGCGTTATAAAAAAGCTAATTTACTAATTTCCTCGTTTTCGCAGCAGCTATTCGGTGTCATCGCCGTGGCCGTCGTGGCCGTTTCTCTGGTCCGCGAAGTTGGAGCGGCAAAGCGCGAGGCGCCGCTGAACAACGCCTACCTGCCACCCAGTTCGCCCCAGCGTCCCTCATCCAAGTATGGTGCTCCCCCGAGCAGCTCCTACCTGCCACCCGCCTCTGGTCCGGCGCCATCGTTCAATTCCGCTCCGTCCAGCAGCTATGCGGCTCCCTCGCTGAGCGCTTCTTCGGGTGGCCCATATCCGGCGCCGGCTCCACGACCCTCAAGCTCTTACGGACCGCCTGCCTCTCGTCCATCGTCCAGCTATGGACCTCCACCAAGCCGCCCGAGCCAGTCGTACGGACCACCGCCACAGACCAAGAAACCCCAGCATCGTCGCCCATCCACCAGCTATGGAGCCCCGAGACCCGCTCCGCCTTCGCAGAGTTATGGTGCCCCGCCCTCTTCTAGCTACGGACCACCAAAGTCATCGCCTCCTTCCCAGAGTTATGGCGCTCCTGCTCCTCCATCCACCAAATACGGTCCACCAAAGTCGGCGCCTTCTTCGAGCTATGGAGCCCCAAGGCCCGCACCACCCTCACCATCTTATGGCGCTCCTGCCCCGCCTTCATCATCTTACGGTGCACCAGCTGCGCCCTCTTCTTCCTATGGACCACCCAAATCTGCGCCTTCCTCGAGCTATGGTGCCCCAAAACCCGCACCACCCTCATCCTCGTACGGCGCTCCTGCCCCACCATCCTCTTCTTATGAAGCTCCTTCGTCATCCTATGGAGCACCAGCACCACCATCGTCATCTTACGGAGCACCTGCAGCGCCCTCAAAGACCTATGGCGCACCAGCACCACCATCTTCATCCTATGGCGCACCAGCTGCTCCCTCTTCCTCCTACGGACCACCCAAATCTGCGCCCGCACCACCCTCTTCCAGCTATGGAGCACCGCCCCAGGCGCCCACCAACTCCTACCTGCCCCCCGCCTCGCGTCCCTCGAAGCCATCGGCCAATTACGGAGCGCCCAGTGTGAGCAGCTTTGTGCCCTCGGTCTCTGCCCCGTCGACCAACTATGGAGCACCTTCAAAGACTCAGAGCCTGGGCAGCAGTGGCTACACATCCGGACCTTCTTCGTCCTATGACGCCCCCGTGGCACCGCCATCTTCCTCGTACGGAGCTCCCTCCTCTTCGTTCCAGCCAATCTCTCCGCCCTCGTCCAGCTATGGTGCTCCCAGCAGCGGATCAGGATCAAGCAGCGTTAGCTTCTCGGCGGCTCCTTCCTCCTTGTACAGTGCCCCGAGTAAGGGTTCCAGTGGTGGTGCATCCTTCCACTCGGCTCCATCCAGCTCCTACTCTGCCCCAAGCCCAAACGCCAACAGTGGAGGATCATACCCCTCAGCACCTTCGTCTTCCTACTCAGCGCCTAGTTCGAGCTCCAGCAGTGGCGGACCCTATGCCTCGGCTCCCTCGTCCTCCTACTCAGCGCCCAGCTCGGGATCCAACAGTGGTGGACCTTACCCAGCTGCACCATCGTCTTCCTACTCCGCTCCCAGTGCCAATGCTAACAGTGGAGGATCCTATCCTTCGGCTCCGTCCTCATCTTACTCGTCTCCTGCCTCAGGATCGAACAGTGGTGGACCGTACCCCGCTGCGCCTTCATCCTCGTACTCGGCCCCAAGTCCTGCAGCCAACAGCGGTGGACCATATCCTTCCGCTCCCTCGTCTTCGTACTCTGCACCCAGCTCGAGCTCTAACAGTGGTGGACCTTACCCTGCAGCTCCTTCATCTTCTTATTTTGCACCCAGCTTCAGTTCTAACTCTGGTGGCTCCCATTCGGCAGCTCCCTCATCCTCGTACTCGGCACCCAGCTCCAGCTCAAGCAGTGGTGGACCTTACCCGTCGGCTCCCTCGTCCTCCTACTCCGCACCCAGCCAGAGTGCCAATAGTGGAGGACCTTACCCGGCCGCCCCGTCCAACTCTTACTCAGCACCTGCCTCTCCCCCATCTTCATCGTATGGAGCACCTATCTCGGGACCATCCTTCAGTGCTCCCTCGTCATCCTACGGAGCACCCTCAAGCGGATCTGGATCTAGTGCCGGCTCATTCTCGTCCAGCCATCAGTCATCTTCGTCGTCCTTCAGCGCATCTTCGGCGGGCAGCATTGGTGGTAGTTACCCATCGGCTCCATCCAACTCCTATGGAGCTCCATCGTCTGGCTCCGCTCTGAACTTCTCCAGCGGACCTTCGTCTAGCTACAGTGCCCCGCCAGCCGGCGGATCCTCTAGCTCTGGCCCATATCCCAGTGCCCCGTCTCAGGACCCCGGCTACGAGTACAACGGCCCCAGCCAGGTGCCCGAGACTATTCAGCAAGGATATAGTGCCGATGGTGGGTACACCTACCGCAAGAAGTGAGAAGTGAGCAGCCACTGCATCGCGTATACGCCACGTGCCTTCAAATACTCAACCGATACCACACCCACACCCACATCATGTCATCGCCGTCGCCATTCACTCGCAATTGTAAATTATTCCCCAAATGACAACTTATTCGCCCATTCCTCTTTCTCTCCCATGGAAATCTAGCCGTAATTCATTGTACCATTAGATGTAAAACTCGAATCGTTTGTTAAATAAACAACTTGATGAAGATCATAGAAGACCATAGAAGCCATCAGTTCTGGGCGATCGGTTCCCTTCACATCCGCGATATCCGCAATATCCGCGACATTCGCGGAATTCTTCCGTTCGGCTAATTGGCAGCAGAAGACAGTTGAAGGTTCAAATCGGCTAACAATGCAAATTTTTTGAAAATACCGGATATACCGGATAGCTGGCACATCCACTGACACGGCAGCAACTCGGGCCACAATTAGAGGGCAATTCTTGAGCGACACAAGTTATGAGCTTATGATGGAGGGGGCGCTCATTTGGCGATTCCAATCTAATTGAGATTACAACTTAATTGCCACTGCAACGGCAACGGCAACGGCAACTGCAACTGCATCATTAGCATGCTAATTGAGACCAGTTGAGATGGCGGCAGATTGGCAGCGAGCGGTTCTCTGACTTTGGCAATTTAACCGACTGACTTTCGACTAAATAAAATAAGGAACTGTCGCATAGTTGCCACATGCTCGCCGATGTGAATCCCGAAAACGCATTGTCTTTTCGAACCGATGAGATGCGACACCGCCAAGAGCTCTTTGCTCTTTAAGTTGGGCTGAGAAATTTCCACCTGCGATAATACAATTCTATTGTCTGCGAATCGTCACTTGACGGCTTTTGTTGGGCCGTAATGTTTGCATTTATTTCACAAGCCAGTCAGTCAGCCAGTCAGTTAGTCGGTTAGTTAGCTAAATATGGACTGAGAAATAGAATAAATAAATAGACAGCGTTTGGGTTTGCGGCAACAGAGAAACCATTACAATATATAGATATATATACCTTTTATTTATTAAATACTTTTTTCGTTTCTTTTTGTTTGGGTTTTATTCCATTTCGCTATGCTTAAAACATTGATATGTATTCGGTTTAATTTGATCTTAATACATCATGTATATCGTAACCCTTTGTTCTATTCTCTTTTTCTTTTTTGGTTAACATAATGCCACTAAGGGAGCTTGGAATGGGTAGACCAAGTTTGGTTAACAATAACAGAAATATATTTTAACTAATTGCAAAACAGAATTGTTTCGACTGTTTTAACCAAGCGAAGTCATCGCAGTTGAATGCATAAATTATTTGGTGGTTTTGGTATAGTTGATAGTAACTTTACAAACGATTTTGAGTAATTTGCTTATTTACAAATCTGGTTAACTGCACGAAAAAAGGCCTGAATGAAATACAAACACACTTAGTTATATATGTAGTTTTTCTGGAAATTTAGTTAAACTCCTTACTTAAATGGATTCAAACATTATCGAAAATTACACACTCAGATCTGATGCAATGGATAATAACAATAACAACGAACAGATATATGTGTGTATCATATGGTAGGTAATCCTAGATCAAACACTTCTTAGATTCACTTATGTAAACGTTAAAAAACTTTACCCCAATACAACAAACATACGAGGCTCAATCATAAAGCAGTCAACATTTATTACAATTAAGTGAGTTGTATGTAGTTATGGTACTTTATGGGGCTCAAAACCCTATCAAGTTAATTACGCATATTAGTTTACTTGAGTTGACTTTATTTAGATTTAGATAAGTTCTTTCCAACAGGTGAAAGAGTAACAAACGGTCCAAGTGAATTACGAAAAGAGGAACCAACGCACATCTCTGGATAAAAGATTCAATTTGGGTTAATTATAGTTCTCATTTTAAAGGATTGAGGTTTGGGGTTCAGGCAGCGTGTGTTTAAATAGAATAGATTCTCTCTTGCCAATACTTCTTATGCAGGTTTCTTGGGTCAATGTCGTGGGTGTTTCTTTGGGTATAACTTTCTAAATTCAGTGGCTGGCTTCTAATATGTATATATATGCTTGTGTATATGATTTTGTATAGGTATATATTTAGGTACTACGACGCAACATGTTTTAAATAATTGCTTCATCCTTTGTCTGTTTTCCTGTGTATGATCTGCCATATACTTTGCGGTTTTTGCTCTTTGAGAGCAGCTAAAATTCATTCCTATATAACTCGATATGCCTCGTTTTCGCTCACTTACACAACTACTTTGTTTGCACATTATTGGGTATAGTTGATGCATAGTATATATATATCTCGATTCTCCTATATAGCTTACAAACAACAGTTACACGAGTGATATGTATATTGATATACTTCCGCCTTGTTTTGATATGTTTCGTTTGCGTTATTTTGTGGATAGTTTTGCTTAGCTTTGTTCGTTCTGGAAGGACACATGATTCACATTTTATGCATCTATATAGTATATGATCGATATGCTAATGCCAGGAATGCCGATTCGTATTGCTTACGTGGCGCAAACATCTCTGTCCGTCTTAGTGGTTATACATTTATTACAGCCTCTTCTCCGGCTCATACTCTTTGGGCTAAGACGTATTTTTATGCAATTCTCGGGCCAGGAAAAATGCAGTTGATATGTATTCGGTTACTCGATTTCTGCACTTCTGATACCGTTTGAACATTTACACATAGATTCTCTAACATCAAAATGAATACCGATAGAACGCTTAAAGCTTGTAGAAACTATACACAATAAGTTGGCTAAATGAAAATGTAAACCTTACGATCAGCTTTCTGCACTTTTTACCTGAGCACTTGTGTGTTTAACGTACGTTTCCTAATACTTTCTGTACTCCGTCCACCTTCTGACAACCCAGCTCCCCCCATTTAAATCCCCTTAACAAGCGCAACTTAAAATCGGATAATTCGCTGGATTTAACTGCAGCCTACTTTCGGGCCTTTGGGCATCTCGCTCTGGGCGACTACTCCGCTCAGAAGGCCGTGTTGTCCTGCTCCGGCGTGGGCATGGCCATCCCGCTTTGGCTCATCTGGCCACCTCCTCCGCCGGCGGGCTTGACCCCGGTGGCTGTGTCCAGCATCTTCTTGACCTGCGCCTGCGCCGTCTCCTGGTTCATGCGCCTCGCCTCCGCCACCGGCAGATCGTCGTCCGACTCCAGGGCGGGATTTATGCGGCCGTTGCGCTCGTCTTTGCCCGCCATTGTGGCGGCGCCGTAGGAGCGGGCCAGGGGTCCGGCCATCACGGATAGCTGCTCGCCCGATTCCGAGGGATCGCCGACGCGCTGCACATCCTCCGGAATGTTGACCACGCAGCGGAAGTAGTCGTAGCTGGGCGGCAGCTTCCCAGACTCGAACATCATTCTGGAATTGGGTAACAGAGAGGGGAGGTGGGTTATTATTACCGTGTTTAATATCATTTAATATCTTCAACTCAAATTATTAAGATATTATTATTTTTATATTATAATTATTATTGTTTTTCTTAAAATGTAGTTAACAAATTTTAATGAAGTGTAATTTGTTAATATTAAAATTTTAAAAATAAAGTTTTAGTCCTTAAAAACTAAACATCTTAAAAAAACCATTGTTGTGAATTTGAAGGCTTTTTAAAAGTACAAAGTCTGTCAATGGCACAATATTTAGTGGTGAAACACTTATTGACATTGTTTATTAAATCTTAAAAACTCTAAAGTAATGTTTGAACTTTGGAATTTACTAGGTCATATACTCACTTCGTCCACCAAGACACCGAAACCAGGGTGATCAGGCTGATCAACATGGCCATGGTGCGGAAGGGGAACATTTGCTCCTTCGTCTCCTCGTCATAGCCGGGATACTTGATCAGTGGAGGCAGTCCAAGGATGGCCTCACCGCCCGACAGCCGGATGACCAGGGCCACAATGTACGCCGACAAGCTGCCGTATGTGTTGCAGTGCTTCTTAAAGTGCACCACCATCAGCAGCTGCGGGAACAGGATGACGTAGACCAGATCCGAGCACATGGACCTGTCCAGGAGGGAAGATAGAAACAGCCACTTTAGCAAATGAGCTGCCAGTCAGGTGAATAATGCATCTTCTCACGCACCACAATCCGTAAATGGAGGGAATGGTGAGGGCCATAATCGTGGCCAGGATGCCCACCACAATGATGGCGACGCGCATCACCCAAATGATTTCCATCTCGGATGCTTTCTGACGGAAAATCAATTTGTACACGTTCCGGGCGAACATGGAGGCGGCGGAGAGCACCGAGGAGTCGGCGGAGGACATCACGGCGGCGGAAACGGCACCCAGACCAAAGAAGGACACGAAGTCGGGCGTGAGGTACTGCAGCACCATGGGCAGAATCATGCTCGTCTCGTCCACGGTGAGGGGATAGGGTCCCTTGTAGTCTGTCTCGTTCCAAGCTGTCAACAAAAATATGTAAATCAGTAAAGGGTATCTAAAGTATATATAGAAAACAAAAAATAGGTAAATGAAAGGTTCTACTGAAATAGCTAGAGTTCTGAAATCACTTGGAAAGTTATCTAAAAGTAAGCGACAATTTATTTTGAATCAGGAAGTCCGAGGGATTCGTTACGAAACAAAACGTATTTTATTCCATTACATACTTATAGACACCTCAAGAAGTATTTTTTCAAAACTCTACTAATTTGTTTAAGAAATATTACTTTTAACTGTCTAGGACTCACGTGTGGCCTTGGCAATGGCTCCGATGAGCACCGGAGGAATGGCCATCAAGATGCATCCAGCGGCGGCCACATAGGACAGCAGTTGAGCCCGTCCGGCTGTCTTGCTGGAGAGCACCCGCTGGAAATAGACCTGCCACGGAATGCCACCGAATACCAGCAGCAATCCGTAGTCTATGTAAAGCCAATGCTTTTTCGGCTCCACGTGCCCTATCCAGTCCACCTCCAGGTCGCTCAGGCTGCCCACGTGCTCGTTGCTCCAGGCGAAGGGAATGCACATCCACAGGCCGATGAAGATGCAGAACAGCTGGATCACGTCCGTGTACGCCACGGAGTATAGGCCGCCGAAGAGCGTGTAGAAGATGGCGATGCACGAGGAGAGGATCACGGAGGTGCGGTGGTCCATGTCGATGATCACCGATAAGGTAGCGCCCAGGGCGGCCAGGATGCCGGCGGCCCAGAACACCTCACCGCAGAGAGCGGGCAGGAAGAGCAGGCCACCCATCCTCTCACCAAACGAATCCTGCAGCGGGTCCAGCATGGTAATGTATCCTTGCTTACGCATCGGATTAGCAAAGAATATGCCACCTACATTTAGAAGATAAAGTAGAGAATTTAAATTTAATTATATTTATATTTCAGAAATCTTTATGGGCAAAACCTTGAAATACAACCTAATGTACATATAACCAAGACAAACGAACATGGGATTTCCAGAATTTAATTAGATTTACATATTTCTTTAATCTCAATTTGTATTAAAGCAATAACCTATTTCCCTAGTTATCCTTAGACAATATAAAATTAGAATATTTAATTAAAATATATAATAAATTTGAATACGTCCCTAAGAAGGTATCAATATATATTGAGTCAATATATTTTATTTTGTAATAATGATTAAGAATTGTCTGGGCC
This sequence comes from Drosophila fuyamai, assembly GCA_018153365.1. Taxonomy (NCBI): domain Eukaryota; kingdom Metazoa; phylum Arthropoda; class Insecta; order Diptera; family Drosophilidae; genus Drosophila; species Drosophila fuyamai. Next base: position 2,499,613 of record JAECXW010000116.1, on the reverse strand, counting down.
CTTCAAAGAATAACATTTATATTTAATATATATATTTCGATTGTGAATACTAAATGGGATTTGTACTATTTTTATAAGATTTCTTATGTTATTAAACATTTGTTTGCATCTTTCAAGTGATACAAATTTATATTTTGAAACATAGAGATATTTCACCATAAATAATTTCTTATTAAAATACTTACCGAAAACCAAACTGAGTGCGTAGCCAAATGGAGCCTGGCACCAAACCAGGCCCGATGTGTATATAGCCTCCGCCGTGCCGTTAATGTAGCCGCCACCCACCCAGGTGGCCGTCATGGTGAAGATGCCCACGAACAGGCCGATGGAGCGGCCAGCCAGCATCACCTCCTCCTCCGAATCATTGCCAGATTGCTTCTTTCGACCGGCCCAGATGCCCACCACCAGGATCAGGAGGTAAAAGAGCACGATGCTCACCACGCCAGCGATATTGATCATTTTTGTAACTCAGGCGAATCCTTGGCTTCGAAAATCACGGCTCTCCACGCGCTTGTGTAAATTAATACCCTCAGAATGGGTTTGACCTTTAGCTGTAACGGAACACGAAGTGGGGGATGGAGAAACAAAGAGTTACAACCTTGAGCATAATGGTTAATATTGCTGCCCGTTGGCAGGAGCTTATTTTTCAATTAACTAGCAACAGCACAGGGCATTAATTATTAAGCCAATGCATTGGCCATGGCCGTTGGTGCGCCTGACCTTTGTCTGCAAGGATATAATTGGAGTTGGCCCTCACTCCACCCTCTTTATCCCACCCAGCTTTGACAAAATGCGTCCTTGCTAATGGGACTCAATTAACTAGTGGTTGCATTTAGTTTGGCCTCTACAGTGAATCTAGTTTTAGACCCACTTTTAATATTATCGCTTAAAAGGTTACAAAATATCTATAATTACTGAAACCTTTAGATGTATTTATAAATATATATATTTTTTAAAAAAGCAAACGGTTTCTTTATTGATAGGTATTGATAGCTATTGTTATCAACATTAATAATTCAACTATTTTATAAAGAAAGATTTGTTAATATTTTTAAAATAATGACAACTAATAACCTTAAGATTTATTAATTTTTACGTTAGCCTAGACAAATTCAATTGATTAAAAATATATAAACAAAATATCCTATTACCATTTTTTTTGGAATAATGTATTTAAATTTAAAAAAAAATTAATTTGATTATTATACCCTTATAATAGATATGCTTTTAGTCCCCAACTAATTTTTGAAATACTTAAGGAAATCAAAATTACCGGAAATTAATTCTGATTGTAGGCGCACGCACATTTCCTGCTTATATAACATAACGACCGAGTTGGGAGCGGGACAGTCCGGACTCCGACTTATGTAAAATACATAAACAATTCAGACCACCTCGTGTGGGAAGTCAAGTCATACGTCATAGCCACGACAAACAAGCGGCCACCTCGAGAACTCTTCAATACCACCCAATCCCGCAGGGGGCTTCATTCACAAAAATTGAGCAAAGCACGGAGCGCATCGGATGGGGGTGATGGCAATGGTAATGGTAATCCCCGCGTGCAATCTGCGCATGTCCCAGCGCATTTGCGGGCAATCGAACGGGAAGCGACTCACCTCTGCCTTTGGGTTTGTGCGCCAAGTTCAAGCGGACGCCAATTTGCGACTCTGGAGCGTAGCGACGGCAATCAAAGAAGCGCGCCAATCAAATGCGCCTCGGCTTATGCAACATTTCCTGTTCCAACGGGCTTTCGGGATTCCCCGTAGTAGTTTAATCACAAATCCGTCGTATAGGAATCGGAATCGAGCTTAAGGACTCCGGCTAGGAACTCGAATCACGGTCTGAGCACCAGTCTAGACCAGGCAGCAGTCGCCCCAGCGGAGGGACGTCTTTTGAGACGGACTGTTACGCGTCCTAAAATGTAACCCGCACATGTGCTCCGGCTGTTGAGGAAACGCGTGATGGCTGCATTAAACCAATGCCACTGGCTTCGCACCCGTGAAGTTGTCGAAAATGTCCCAGATTATATAAATAATGCAATCAAGTGGTAAAGGCTCTTTAAACTTGCTTTGTAACCCTCCTAATTCGATATTAGCTTCAAGGTGGACGCAACCAAATCGATATTTGGAAATTAATTTAGAAATTTAACTAAAGCCAATTGATGTCCATAAACAAATGAGCAGTCGACTACGGGCTATTGGCAAACTAAAAACACGTTTCCACGTTCAGCCGTCGGACCGTGCTGGCGGTTAGAGCGACGAAATTGTAACTGAATTGGAAGTTCAAGTACTGGAGTCCCATCGGCGACCCGATGGCCTCTTCGACGGAAAATGGTAGGGCCGAGTGGGCGTTCATTTTGTGTATGTGCGCAGGAATTTTCACCGAACCAGCGGGTGAATCGTTTTGTGGAAGCCGCCACTCGACTCAAATTAGGGGTGATTGCCAGCGAAGGGGAGTTTGCCAGCATTGGAAGTGTGGTGGAAAGCTCAACCACTCTGACTGAAGTCGTCGGAAAGTTCGTGCCCCTCAATGGCCCATTGAAAAAATTGCAAAAAGGTCTAACATTTACAAAGTTACATTGAGAGGGTCTTAGAGAATACATCAATTACAGGTCTAGACTAGTTTAAAAGTACACCTAAATTGAATATTTGAAGTATTTTACTGCTACCGCTAAGCTAGTAGCCGAACTTCTCGTTCAAATGGGTGATGCCGTCACCACTTTGGTTGGATGGTGGCACCCACTTGGCGTACTTCTCGCTGTCTTCGTGCTCGGCCAGCTCGTCCAGGTCCATGTCCACATCCTGCCTCTGTTTGTTGCGCTGTCGTTGGCGCTGACGCCGCTTTTTCTGCGCTTCCTCTGCTCCCGGTTCCGGGGTGTCGTCTGCTAGGGTGTTGGTGTCTTCCATCACTCCTGCTGCCATGGTTGAAGCAACAGTGTCGCTGGGAGCTGTCAAAGTTTCCGCTTTCGACATCACGTTGTCTGGTTTTAAGACTTCCGCTTCAGCGTTTGTTGGTTTACTCTCTTCCGTTTGGGCAGGAGGTTTGCTTTCCTGCAAGTTCTCAATATCTGGAGTCGGTGGCTTTGCCACAGCTTTCTGTTCAGATTCTCCCTCCTCTGATAAGCCCATCTTCTTTTCCTTTACGACTTCCTCGGGCTCTTCCTCTTCGACTTCCTCCTCGTCCGAGGCAAATGCATTTGATTGGGGCTTAGTCTGTGTGCTTGGTGGCGCTTTGACCACCTTGAATTTGCTGAACTGGTTCCTTTTGCCAATCATGGGCAGCTGCTTCCTGGCTGTATTGCTCTCTTGGGCGTACGATTCCTTCGTGGCTGTGGCACTGCTTGTGGCGAATGGCAAAGATGTTGGCTTGGCTATCTTTAAGAGTCGTTCAACCTTTTGCTGCTCGCCTTTGAGACGTTGCTGCTCCAACTGTTTCGGAGATCAGAAGTGGTAATTTTGAGTAAGAAAAACATGTTCTGGTACTACTAACCCTTAGCTTTTTGATCTCGGTTTTATCCAATTGCTCAACATCTTCGGTTAGCATATCCATAAAGTTGTCCAAATCATCGCCTTCAGATTGCTGCTTGACGGCTAGCTCTTTAGACTTTTTTTCCTTTTGTTGGTAAGATGCGATCTCTTGTTCTATCTTATCCATTTCCAGATTAAGGTCAATCTCCTGTTTTAGCTGTTGATGATACGATTAGTTAATATTCAAAGGAAAGACTTCCGAAACTTACCAAATCCTCATAGGTAAGGGTGACGTTGGCACCTGCGTTCTCCTTCCGTTGCTTCTTGCGCGCCACATCCCCAGTTCGATCCCAAAACTCATCTTCGTCGTCAGAGTCCCCTGGCTTAATAATTTTTCTTTTTTGAGCCTCCTGGTTTGCCTGACGCAGCACACCGTGCCTGTCCAGTGTGCGACATGCCTCAAGGGCGCACTGCACTACGCAGTCCTTCTTGCGCCCCTTGTGGTTGACCTCCACAATGATCGGCCTGCCATTGGAATCGTCTAGTGGCAGCTCCACTCTGCAGACGAAGGAGCCGGTGGACAGTTCATCGCATTTGTACTCTAGATTAAGACCCTCGCGCTCGAAGAAGCCGCGTAACGTTTTCTTTGGGTCATCGAAGAAGAGCTCTTCGTTGTTGGTGCTGGCATAGGGATTGTGGCTGAGATCAGTCTCCTCGTCGGCGTCGTCGCCCATGCCCCAGCTTACGCCCTCGTTGCGCTCCCGCTCCTCGGCTTGAAGAAGCCGTATTTCCCTCTCTACCGCGGCGTCGGCCAGCTCCTTTTCCCGTTTCTGACGCAGTTCGGTGACGGAGAGCTCCGATTCGGGCTCCTCATCCTCGCCGGGACCCTGCAGGATGTAAACGCGGGTGCTGCCACCCAGCTTGAGCATGTGCCCGACCCGCATGCGGATGTAGACCTTGGGCGGCACGCGTTGTTTGTTTAAAAAGGTGCCGTGTGTGCTCCCCATGTCGTAGATATACCAGCCCTCCGGCTGTTCATTTCTAGCTGGCTCCTCCTGCTCTTCTGCCTCTTCCCCTTCGTCAAAGTGTTGCTTTGGCAGCTCCTTGGGCTTGTACTGCAGCACCACGTGGAAGCGCGAGATCGTCGGATGAGCGGCAGGAACATCGTTTTCCGGCAGACGACCGAAGGTCCACACCGCCTGTTGCTGCAGTTGGCGCACGGTGTCGATGATCTGGCCGGATTTGAGCACCTCAAAGCTGTAATTCTGATCGCCGGATGGCGGAGCGGACCATTTGGGCACCTTGTACGGACAGACGGCCGCTGGCGAGGATTTGGGAGCTTTGGGAATTTTCGGCGGCGGAGGTGGCGGCTCCGCGGGAACTTCGGAGCGCGGCTTTTCCGTGATGATCACTTTGGGTTTGGGCAGAGGAGCGGGCACTTTGAACTCGTTCATGCTGATGGTAAGGCGAAATATGTTAATTTTCAGAGCAGTAAACAAATTTTCGCGAAGACACCAGCTGATTTTCAGTGCAGAGGGACCAGGTATTGCCCGCCAAATAAAGACTTAACTTTTATTTCTTATTTTTCCATATTATTTCTTACTTAAATCATTTTTTTTATATTTGTTTATTTATTTTTTCAATACAAATCACAAATGCAAACATGCAGTGGCAGCGGCGATAGTGTCCCAAAAACGGACTATTTTGTCCCAAATATTATATTAATTTGAGAACTTGCTGTAATATTCGCACGGTCACACTGACCCCGCGTCGTTTTGTTTTGTTTTTCGTTTCTTATTTCTATTTTTTTTTATGAATAGTTAAAAACTCTACCGATATGGCGTTTTCGCAGTCCTTTAACTTTGGGAACAGCACCTTCATGGAGCTGGAAAAGGGGATGCAAGCAGCCGGAAAAGAGAATACACACGTCGGAAATGCCAATACCAAAGGAGTAAATGTTGGCAAGGATTCGAAAGTGGCAAGCCAGGATAACTACTCCGAGTTTTTCAAGGACGAGTTTTCCTACGAAGTCAATCAAGCCAAGAAACCCCCAGAGCAATCCCTTATAAATGTGTCCCAGCTTATGGACAATATGGAAGGAGTTTCTCATCGGGATTCTGGAGATATTAGCACCTCATCCGCATTTGACGCCCAAATCTGCACGGAAGATGTGTTCGATACCGAGGATAAGGACAGGGAAGCAGCCCAGGAGCTCCCCAATTTGGACGAGAGCAGCTTTCTCTGCCCCCCACAGGATCCGGAGGCTTCCCAGCAGCTGAAGGAGGACATACTGCGCAGTCGGTGCGTCGTGGCCAAGCAGGGTGTGTATCACGAAACCTCGCGAATCAGCCAGAATCTAAGCAGTATGTCACCAAACCAGTTGCGAGTGTCACCCAACACTTCCAGCATTCGAGAATCAGTGCCCCAGAAATTGAACCCACCACCCGACCTAGAGTCTCTTAAGTCAATAGCCTCGTGGAACCTACCCCACTGCATTCAGACGGAATATAAGAAGAAGGGCGTCGTTCGAATGTTCGACTGGCAAGTGGAGTGCCTGTGCAAGCCAAGGGTGCTCTTCGAGCACTGTAACCTCGTGTACTCCGCACCCACGTCGGCCGGCAAGACACTGGTCAGTGAGATCCTGCTGCTCAAAACCGTTCTCGAGCGTGGAAAAAAGGTGTTGCTTATCCTGCCCTTCATTTCGGTGGTGCGCGAGAAAATGTTCTACTTGCAGGATCTGCTCACGCCGGCTGGGTACCGTGTGGAGGGATTCTACGGTGGATATACACCTCCCGGAGGCTTTGAAAGCCTCCATGTGGCCATCTGCACAATCGAGAAGGCCAATTCCATTGTAAATAAATTGCTGGAACAGGGCAAACTAGACTCGATCGGAACAGTAGTGGTAGACGAGGTTCATCTCATTTCGGATAAAGGACGCGGCTATATTCTGGAACTATTGCTGGCCAAGATCCTGTACATGTCCCGACGTAATGCACTACAGATTCAGGTGATCACAATGTCGGCCACTCTGGAAAATGTGGAACTGCTGAAGAGTTGGTTGGACGCCGAGCTGTACATCACAAACTACCGCCCGGTTGCTCTCCAGGAGATGATCAAGGTAGGGACAAAGATCTTCGACCAGCAGCTGAAGTTCCTGCGCGATGTTTCCCAGCAAGAGAAGATGCGACAAGCTCTGAGCAACGATTCTGACGATGTGGCCCTGCTCTGTATTGAGACGTTGCTAGAGGGGTGCTCCGTCATCGTGTTTTGCCCCTCGAAGGACTGGTGTGAGAACCTTGCCGTTCAGTTGGCCACTGCTATGCATGGTCTCATCAAGTCTGGTTCCGAGTTGGGCCGACGGTTGCGAGCCAATCTGAATCCGGGGGCCATCGAGGAAGTCAAACAGCAATTAAGGGATATTCCCACAGGTTGGTAAAGGAAGATTGATTCTTTTTTATTGTTGTGCGACTTTAATTCTCTTAACTTAGGTCTCGATGGGGTCATGTCCAAGGCTGTTACTTACGCCTGCGCCTTTCACCATGCCGGTCTAACCACAGAGGAGCGGGATATTGTTGAGGCCTCCTTCAAAGCGGGAGCGCTTAAAGTTCTAGTGGCCACCAGCACACTGAGCTCGGGTGTTAATCTGCCTGCTCGGCGAGTCCTCATTCGCTCGCCTTTGTTTGGAGGCAAGCAGATGAGCTCCCTGACCTATCGTCAGATGATCGGACGAGCAGGTCGCACAGGGAAGGACACGCTGGGTGAGTCCATTCTCATATGCACGGAAAGTAATGCAAGAATTGGCCGAGATCTGGTGTCTGCTCAGCTGCAGCCCATTACATCCTGCCTGGAAATGGATGGAAGCGTAAGTTAAGAAGCATATAGCTTGATCAATATAAACGATATTCCCATCACAGACTCACTTAAAACGCGCTCTCCTGGAGGTAATATCTTCTGGTGTAGCGAGCACAAAACAGGATATTGACTCCTTCGTGAACTGCACGCTGCTGAGTGCCCAGAAGGCCTTGCAGGCAAAAGACCAACCACCAGATGATGACACGGACTCCCACTACATTAGTGATGCCCTGGACTTTCTTGTTGAGTACGAATTTGTCCGCTTGCAAACAGACGAGGAGGCGGAAACAAAAGCCTATGTGGCAACGCGTCTGGGTGCCGCCTGTCTGGCTTCCTCCATGCCGCCCACTGACGGCCTCATTCTCTTTGCGGAGTTGCAAAAATCCCGTCGCTGCTTCGTCTTAGAGTCCGAGCTCCATGCTGTATACCTAGTCACGCCCTACTCCGTGTGCTACCAGCTGCAAGATCTTGACTGGCTAATTTATTTGGACATGTGGGAGAAGCTGAGTCCGGCCATGAAGAAAGTGGGCGAATTGGTGGGGGTAAAGGAAGCATTTCTTGTGAAAGCGATGCGTGGTCAAACGAAGCTAGACTACAAGCAGATGCAGGTGCACAAGCGGTAAGTTACTTTTGGCAAAGTTAAAATAACAATATTTAGTAATTTCTTACATACCCTTCAGGTTCTACACAGCTTTAGCCCTGCAAGAACTAGTAAACGAGACGCCAATAAACGTGGTGGTGCACAAGTTTAAGTGTCACCGAGGCATGTTACAGAGTCTGCAGCAAATGTCCTCCACATTCGCGGGCATTGTTACGGCCTTCTGCAACTCCCTGCAGTGGTCAACCCTCGCCCTGATCGTTTCGCAGTTTAAGGATCGACTCTTCTTTGGCATCCACAGGGATCTTATCGATCTGATGCGGTTACCCGAACTGTCCCATAAGAGAGCACGTGCTCTCTTCGATGCCGGATTTACCAGCTTGGTAGAGCTGGCGGGTGCCGATTCCTTGGAGTTGGAGAAAGTGCTCTTTAACTCACTCAGCTTTGACTCGGCGAAGCAGCAAGACCACGAGAACGCGGAGGAGGCGGCCAAGCGCAATGTGGTACGAAACTTCTTCATCACCGGTAAGGCAGGAATGACAGTTGGTGAGGCTGCTAAACTGCTAATAGGCGAAGCTCGTCTGTTTGTGCAGCACGAGATCGGGGTGGGCAGCATAAAGTGGACTCAGGTGCAGCCGGAGGCGAGTGAAGGACCCGAGTCAGTAAACAGTGGCGAGGAGGTAGATATTCACATGTCGCTCGAGGAGGATCAAGTTCGAAACCAGCCGTCACAAAAACGGAAACTGTCAATGCAGGAAAAAACGATTGCAGGATGTGCTTTAAATAACAAGATTCCCAAACTGGATCCACTGGTGGAGAAACAAATGAAGCCACAGAAGATCCACTTAGACGAATGCGTTAATCATACTAAAGATAGTAATAGTCAAAGTGATATAACCAAAACTCCTTTACAACCTATACAAAAACATTTCGACGGACGAAAGCCAAGTTTTTTAAAGGATTCTGATCAAAAGCCAAATGAGAAAGCTCCAGAAATATTAATGACTCGACCGATCTCTTCTAGCACCAATGTTCAAGAATATAAAGGTCAATCATCAGATAAGCCTTTGGACAAGATAGAAAACTGGGGCCCTATTAATCGTGATCCGATTCAAAGTCCTGCTCAAAAGAGCACGGTTAATATTAGATCTAAAGTCACAAATAAGGAAGCACAATCGGTAGCAGATAGTAGAGTTCAAGAAAAGATTTCATCACCTTCCAATCTGCACATTCAATGTAAAACCCTAACAAAAGTGGATAACTCTAGCGGGGAATTGCCAAAACAGATCCATAATAAGGAAATCAGTCCAGTAGTTTCAAGATCTAATAACCAAGCGGCAATCGAAGAGAAACCCAGCACCAGTCATAATGCAAGGAAGGAGATGCTAAGAAAGGAAATGGCTGAACGTCGAAGAATAGCTTTAATGAAGATTCAGCAGAAATGCGCAGAAAGGGAGAACCCGCACAAAGATCAACAAATACAATCAGCAAGATCTGCACCACTTCCTCCTAACCACACCCCAAACAAGGGAAACAGTACACAAACTAGTCACGCCACCCGAAACACTCAACGTCAGCCAGAGCTGGACTCTCCTAAGATTGCGGTAGGCATTAATCCACCAATGGCCATGCCATTCAAAACGAAGTCCAGCGCAAGTAGAGAATCTTCGGTAACTCCCACCAGTGTTCGGATCTCCTCTCCCCAGATGCCCCGCAGAAGCCCTCGAAATCATACTGCGTCCCCATCCAATACTCCGAACCGCACTGCGTCAAGAAAGGTTTCCACCGTAGATCAGGATCTGTTCATGGCAGACGATTCATTTATGCTGAACACCGGACTAACTGCTGCTCTTACGGCCGCCGACGGTAAGATGGCTGCTTCTTCGGAGGCGGATGAGATCCCTAGCTCTCAACCAAAAGAACCGGAGGTGATCTGTGCCCTGACTCCCCATGCATCAAGGATGATGCGCTCCTACCAGTTGCGTTCGCAGCGCTTGCAGAGTCCCAGTTCACGATTAAGCAGTAGTTCTACCGGAACCGGTCTGTCCCCCAGAGAAACCGAGAAGGAATCGGAATCAAAAGTGGCTTCCTCTATGGAACTTTCGGACATGTCTTTGGAAAACTCGTTAATGAAAAATCCAATGCATCTGAATGCGTCACACATCCTGAGCTGTTCCAAGGTTGATGACAGTGCTTCTAGCTTTTCAAGCTGTGAGATCATCGACGTGTGCGGAAACAGGCAGTTGTTTCAAGGTGCCCTCATGGAGCTCCTCGAAGCCACGCGATGCGGCTTCAGTGTGGGATTGCAGGCTCAAGCGGGCAGACAGAAGCCCCTGATCGGAGCCAACCTTCTGATCAATCAGGTTGCAGCAGCAGAACAGCGGGAGGCGGCTGGGGGCAAGCAGGTGCTTTTTCAAGTGGACGACAGCAACTTTATCGCCGGCTTATCCTTCTGCCTGGCGGACAATGTAGTCTACTACATGAACATGCAGGAGGAAGATCAGGCGAAGGGACAGTGTGTGCCCACCAGTCTAAAGATACAGGAAGTGTGTAAGCTGATGGCACGAAAGGAGCTCACACTAATCATGCACGATGGCAAAGAGCAGCTAAAGATGCTGCTAAGAGCGATCCCGCAGCTTGAGAAGATTAGCGTGAAACTGGAGGATCCCAAGGTGGGAAACTGGCTGTTGCAGCCGGACAAGACAATGAGGTTTCACAATTTGGTAACTATTAAATATAATAACCAACAGTTCTGTCTTAATTGTTGATCTTGCAGTGCCAGCAATTCGCCCCAGAGTGCACTGCGCTTGCTGACCTTTGCGGCAGCGGTCGTGGTTACAGCAGCTACGGCCTTGATAGCTCCAGTGCCATTCTTCCAAAAATAAGGGCGTCCATCGAGGCCTGTGTAACAGTGCACATAATAAAGGGTCAGATCGAGAATCTTGAGAGGATCGGCAAGGGTGAATTGCTTAAGTTTTTCCGAGGTTGGTTGATGGCAATTCTTGATAAAAGTTACAATAACACGCATCCTTTTTAGATGTTGAAATGCCCATTCAAATGTCTCTTTGCCACATGGAGTTCGTAGGCTTTCCGGCCATGCAGCAACGGCTGCAGCGGCTCTTCCAACAAATGATAGCCGTTACAAAAAAGTTGGAGGTAAAGATCTACGAGCAGCATGGTTCACGTTTCAATCTTGGCTCGACGCAGGCCGTGGCTAAGGTTTTGGGACTTCACCGGAAACCCAACGGACGGGTAACCACCTCGCGGCAGGTGCTGGAGAAGTTGGACTCGCCCATATCACTTCTCATTCTGGGCCACCGAAAGCTGGGCGGACTTTTGGCTAAGAGCATTCAACCGCTGCTAAAGTGCTGCCAGGCGGATAGAATTCATGGCCAGAGCATAACCTATACCGCTACAGGTCGTATTTCAATGACGGAGCCGAATCTACAGAATGTGGCGAAGGACTTTGCAATTAAAGTCGGAGCCGATGCCATCAACATATCCTGCCGCTCGGCATTTGTACCTCAGGATGAGGGGCGATGCCTTCTGTCGGCGGACTACTGTCAGCTTGAAATGCGAATCCTTGCCCATCTGTCCCAAGACAAGGCTCTGCTTGAGGTGATGAACTCGCCGCAGGACCTTTTTACAGCCATTGCGGCGCACTGGAACCGAATAAACCAGTCCGAGGTGTCGGAGAACGTGCGTAACGGCACCAAGCAGATCTGCTACGGAATCGTCTACGGCATGGGCATCCGCACTTTGGCTGAGTCCCTGAAGTGCAATGAGCAGGAGGCGAAAATGGTATCCGAGCAATTCCACCAGGCGTACAAAGGCATTCGAGAGTACACCCAGAAGGTGGTCAAGTTTGCTCGCAACAATGGATATGTTGAGACCATCATGGGCCGCCGGCGCTACCTGGACCACATTAACAGTCCCGAAGAACAGATGAAAAGTAATAATTCCCATGCAAAAATGTATTATTGATTTAAAGATCTATTTTTTTGCCCGCAGATCAGGCCGAGCGTCAGGCCATAAACTCAACCATTCAAGGTGGTGCTGCGGATATTGCGAAAACTGCAATATTGAAAATGGAAAAGAACATGGCCCGGTATCGAGGAAAATTGGGCCTGGCGGAGAGATCAGTTAACCTGGTTATGCACTTACATGACGAACTGATCTTCGAGGTTCCCGCCGACAAGGCCAAGAAAATTGCCAAAGTACTTAGCCTTACAATGGAGAATTGCGTGAAACTTAGTGTGCCACTTAAGGTTAAGCTGAAGATTGGGCGCAGTTGGGGTGAATTGCAAGAGATTAGGGTTTAATTTGCTTGACTTGCTTTTATTGTAGAATATCGAATTTTATAGGAATTTTAATCAATTTTTAGACTGCTTCGCCTCCCATTCCGTCCAGGAACCGGCATAGGCCTTGGCGCTGCAATGAATTATTAGAAAAATAAATGTACATAGCTTATACTATTTAATTTTGTGTAGTACTTTGTAAAGCCCAAGGTGCTGGCCAAATTGGCGGCTCTAGCTGCTCGTCCTCCCGCCTTGCAGGAGAAGATCAGAACCGCATCGATCGCCGGCTTTTCGCGTCCGTATGTCTTGGCGAAGTCATTGTCCGGCAAATTAAGAGCCTTCTCCAACTCGGCCACTGGAAATAGAGAATAGGTGTGTCTCAGAAGCCGGAAATTCCGGAACTTTGGAGCTGCTCACATGGAATGTTTATGCTGGCCGGCAGGACACCTGTCTCCTTTAGCTCGGTCTCGTTGCGGACGTCAAACAGGTACTTTTCCGGGTGATTTGGAACATCCTTGACTTCGTCGTATGTGGCCATAGCAATTTTTATTGATAAATGAATTAAACACCAAATTAAACCCGGTAAGCCAACTTATCTGAAGTGTGACCACTAATCGACCAATTAAATATACCAAGGTATCTAGCAAAATATACCAAAAGAAAGGTTAGTATCGCCTACTATTTTTAAATTTAAAAAGTAACTGAAATATATAAATCTACATTCAAAATGACCTCCCTTTTTGACAAAAGTCAGTCATTGCCTAAGATTAGACGAGTTTTAAAGCACTTATAATGTTATTTAATTATTGACCCAGAAACACCTTGGAATACAAAACAATAGGCTTTTCCAAAAATGTTTTTTATTTTTTATACAGTTAAAAAATCAGTTTTAATTTCACATTTAATAATATTCAAGAATTCACTAATTACAAAAAGTCGAAGCACAGGCAATAATTTGCACTTACAAATTTAAATTGCACAACATTTTCATTTCAATTCTTGCGGGTTTTCATGAGGGCGCATTTCAAACAATAAACTTAGAATGCAAAATAAATATAGGAATACATGTTTTCTACCCACGTTTTCCAGTTGTAAATTTCAATATAACAAATATATTTACTGTGTATCAAAAGTGGTTCGGTTGCAAATTAATCACCCTTCAAGCTGCACATCGACATTAACCTAGATATTGTATACAGTATAACTTCATGCTTTTTCATTGGCATTGAACAATTGTTTCTTCACACTTTCTTAAGTCAACAACGACATTTGGGCGCTCAACACACACTGTTTGTCTTATTCCACTAGGCTGGTTCCTCTTCTCTACATTACATATCGCTTTACAATCGATTATCCAAAAATATGCTATGTTTGTGTAAATTCTACGAATTTATGATTGATATCTCATATGTTGCAATGCTTGCCATTGCCGATTGTGTGTTTTAATACCCAGTTTAGCGCGTTCATAACGAGTAGAGTACATATAAAAAGGCAGTCGCCTGCACTGTGGTTGAAAATAAACAAATCGAACATAGTGCATCCTAGGAGTTGGTCTCTATCTGACGTCTGTGTACGTGTTTGGGCTGTGAGGTTGTGGGATCTGGTGTGTATATTACAGGGCACTACTCAAAGCGCTTTGACGGCGGTACTAAGTGCTCCGGCAGAATGGTGGGCAGCTCGCAGCCTTCCAGCTTGACGTTGATTAAGTGCAAGGCCAGCGCGAACTCGTCAGCGTCCAGGAAGCCATCGCCATCGACATCCGAAAGCTTCCAGATCTTGCTGAGCACCGAGTTGGGCAGTTTCGATTTGATGAGCTCCTGCTTGGCAGCTGAAAGTTAACGATGGATTAGTTCTCACTTCCAGGATATTGTTTAAGCTCATCCACTTACTTGCACCGGATATTTTGCCATCCACGGGTCCCAGCCCGTTGAAAATGCCGTCTGTGCGCGGCTTGTCCTTGTTGCAGATCCAGTCGTGCTCCCCGTAGCCTGCATCGATGCCCTCGCCCTTCATGTAGCCGAAGGGTGAGACGTGGTCGTCGATGACTCCCTCGAAGGCACCACCTGTTGAAGAAGAAGTGGGAAAAGGGTCAGCCCGGTATTTGATATTCTGTGTTTCGCCATAAATTTGCATTAATTAAGCATGTAATCTAAGTTGATCGGTGCGTCGCCGTGCACAAACATTCAATTTGAGGCAATTAAAACCTTCAGATCGTTTTGGCTCCAATTGACGTCGCCGCCGTATCGTGACTAGGCCGGCTGACCGACTTAAGCATGTACTTTGCCAGCTACTTTAACAGGCAATTGTGGTGCATTCTGGGGGCAATTGAGATGGGCGGTGCAGGTTGCCAAGTGCGATTTCAATTCACTTTTTTGAAGTTCCTCAATTTGTTTGCGGCCTCTTGCTGTCGCAGCGCGCAATTGAAAAGGGCTCTTCGGATGGTATGACTAAAAGCTCAAAACCAAACTTAATTTCCTGCTTTTCGGACTTAAATACGATTAAATGATGTATTTAATTTATGTAAACGATCTTAATATACTCTTAATTTCTTATCTCAATGAATTCTCATTAGACAAATTCTTTTTGAATATATAAATTGAAAAACGAAACTTATAGTTAATTCTTAGTATCTGTCAGAAATATTTTAATTATGAAACCTCAATTTCACAAGTCTTAACAAATGTATATTTTATTATTAAGTATATATGTATATACGCGAGCATATTTCTTATATTTTTTGTGTGAATTGGATATTTCTGTAAGAGAATATGTTTTACGGTAAACTAATAAGTCTTTCATGAATACTTTGTGGAATCAGTCTGAAATATTTTATAATACACATTTCGCAACAGTGATAAATTGACAAGTTTATTTAGTCTATGGAATTTTTTTTATAAGAAAACACAATTGTTTTGTTTTACTTTTTATTTGATGATTCATTTTTAATGAGGTATGGATTTCGCCATCACACTGATTTAAGGAACAACTACTGAGGGTGCTTACGTCAATGTCTATCCCTGTCCCCGCCTCCTGTTCTGCCTCGGGATCAGGATCAGCCTTAGCTTCTAGCTCAGGCTCAGAATCCAACTCCGGGCCAGCCCCAAGTTCTGGACCTGAACCAGGATCGACATCTTTATCATTCTCGACATTGCCCACCCGACTAGTGCAACTGCTGAACAGACGAAGCTGCTGTTGGCGCAGATTTTGCAGCCAACGATCGAAGCGCTCCGCAAACTGCTGCCGCTGCGAACTGGGGGTCAGAAGAGCAGGCTCCTCGGACACATCAAAATCCTCGTCAGAATCCTCTTGGGTTATGCAAAAAAAGAGAGAAAAAAGGTTGACAGAGGAGCATCTGGAGAGTGCGGGAGTGCGACTCGGACGTGGAAATCAAACCAAGAAAATTAGTGGGCCAATGGCGAAAACGAAAACCAAAAGAACGTCGAACAGAAGAACTTATTTCTGCAAGATCGTGTTAGATATGTGTATAACTATTTAGCGACATATTGCTAAACATGTGATGTCCGCACACGTTCAGATGAGCGGTGACTCAAGACAGAGGTTGAAAGCCTGACCAAGTGCGATCGAGGGCACGGTCCATATCAGACTGATCAAATTGAGTAGTATATTTTGGAATGTAAATTTCATTACCGAAGCAACAGAAACTATAAAGACATCACTGTACACCCAAATTATCCGAGACAAAAAAACGGAAATGCTATGAAATAAAAGCAAACAGTGCGCCGAACCAAACAAAAATAAAATCAGAGATATATATGCACACACAGAGAGACCCATGCACTAAATTAGAGCCCAGAGTTCTTGACTTTGATTACGAGCTGTTTGATCGCGATTCGCTTTATCATCGCATTCCGCCTCTCTTTCAAGGGTACGTCCACAGAAATTCTTCCGCCCCTTTCCCTTAGTGTAATAATAAACGAAAAGTTCATTCACTTGCCGAGTAATTTTTAGGCGCTATCGAATACGAGCTGCAGTATAATGAACACAAATCGACACCCAATGCCCAAAACTGAGGATGACACATTCCGTGAAATAATGATCCCCATGACATCAGTCGATCGCTTTCAGCAATCGTATTATGCATAGATTTTCCCCCAGTAAAATGTATACGTATGTATGTATGTATTTGCCAAATGCTTTCGTACAAGGCCATACGAAATGCGCTAATAGTCAAATTAAAAAGCCACTCAAGTGGTCCGCAATCCAAAAGACGAACTAAAAAGATCAGCCACGGCCTCACACAATGGAACAACATTTGAATGGATTGCTCCCGAACCGTATATATCATAGTAAAATGCTTTCTTCCTGCATTTAGCGCTAGTTCATCTGAAATTCGTATTCCCCTCTGGCAACTCACCGGCGGATTAGGCGGAGGATGAGCCAATTTATGCCACACGCCCCGAGTCAGAATCGGAGGAGCCCAAATTGATACGCGGCCTCAGGTTGCCAACGCCATCAAAAGTATCTGTATCTGACGGCAACCGGTTCGCCCCACAGATATCTCACCCGAAGTGGGATGGTGTGTTCAGGGATCGTCTGGACTGGGCGTGGGGATTATTCTGTGGTCCAAGTCTGAGCTTTGTTTAATCAGCTGGCCGCATGACAAATGCACCGGACAATCTTCTCAGGAGACCCTAGAGCATTGTTTCTCTCTTAAAAGCCAGCAAATATTGGAATGCAAAACTTTATTATTTATTTTCCCCATTTTAAATTGCTTTGCCTATTAGAGAGTTAATTATTTTCGTTTTCCTTGTCTGGCTGATTGTGTCCAGAATTAATCCTATCACACGCTCTTGGATTTTAGTTTTATAGTGTTCGTTTAGGGAACGAAAACGTTCGAATAAAATAATTGACTTGCTGATAACGATTATTGATATATGGAAAGTCTATTAGAAACTGCGGACGAAGCCTTTTGTTCCAACGATAAAAAGAGTGTGTACATTCAGAACAAATGATTATATAATGAGCAATAAAATTAGTAACTGGCTTAAAATAAGATAATTTGTAATTGATTAGTTTAGTGGTGAATGCTACTTTAGTAATCCATTGAGCTACTCATCAATTTTGGTTTGATGCATAAAATAATACCTACATATACAAAGCGCGACTGAAAAACATGTCTGAAAAATCCTCCAGCATAGCATGAGCAGTAGCAACTTGTCAACTTACTACTTAATTATAGTGTTTACTTTGTAGATAAACGAAATAAGCAATAGAAATTAGAGCACTGCTAAACATATAAGACCAGACGGGCAAGGGCAGATAGGCTGTGGGTTTACTCTTAGTCCAGCCAATTAGACTTAGACTAACTTTTCTGGGCTGATAACAAATTTGAAGATGGCATTCCGACTCGGCCTTACATTGATTTTTATGAAAAGTTGACTTAGAGTAGAAACATTGCCTGGCAACCAGATAAGGGTTGACAAACAAGACACTTTTGCTTGGCCCACTAACGAATGCATGGGGGAACACGAACAGGTGTGCTGGAAAAGCTCCACAGAAAGTGTAATTAGGCCTTGAACTCTGGGCCACGCACGAAGTTCATAGGTCGTACTAAAACCGGTCCTCTCGTCCGCTTGCAACAAACTGAATTGGCTTTCAATTAAAGTTTAGTCTGTTCGTAGACGACTATAATGCGACTGGCGCCTCTAGTCTCTGATTAACTATATATGTAACTGCCCCCTCCCATCGTCCGATTCTCCCCTTTAAACTCGATTGTTTTGCTGGGCGTTTTAGTTGGGCATTGGGTGCGTGGTACTCGTCATGGCTGCCTGGATGCGTCTGCTCCGGAGAGCCAGATCCGAAAAAGCCACTGGGGGCGCTCGACTGTGAAATGTTTATCATGCCCAACTGTACGGATTGTGTTTTCTTTCTTTTTTTTATGACTCATGCCCCAATTTGAACGAACCCTGAGCTGGAGCTATCGATATTTTCCAATGATTACATCATAGCCACGAATCTTATCTAGCCGGTGGGAATACAGCAGTCTTGGGTTACTCCTTGCCATGACGAAAGCAACTCGATAATTACTGACATACAAATGGAATAATTCCCGAGACCACGCCCAGCCACAGTCGCCCTCTTTCGAGTATAAACAAGTTGATTATAATTTTGGCACCCAGTATTTGCGAAAGATACGAGAGTACGTGGTCCTAGGCTATATTAGCTTCCTCCTCGATGTTTGGCTTTGCACAGAAAGTGCGTGCGTGTTGCCTAAGCGCTAAACTGACACCGACTTTTTTACCCTTATCAGTTTTCGGGCCTTATCACTTTGTTTATATAGCTCAAATATGTTTCGTATATAGTATAGGGTTATATATAGTCGTTGCCAAGGCATTGCATAATTCGCCAGCGAACGCGAACAGGAACCTGCGAATTCGGGCCAGGGAAATAATGTAAGAAAGCGAGCCTGGATCTTGCTGCTTTAAGTGCATCCATTAAATACATTTGGCTGCGGCCTAGCTCTAGCTGTATCTGAATTTAACCCGCTCACTTGGCAAAACTTGTTTTTCCTCGCCTTTTGGCTTGGCAAATATCTGGGTTAACTGGGGAATTTTTCTCGCCGCGCATGCGCAATATTTCAGTGCGATGGGAAAGCGAAAACGCCAGCGAAACTCTCGTGGAAAAGCAAGAAATTTCTCGAAATCCGCTCTCAGCATGAGTCGGAAGTCTGATTCCTCATTCGGATGGCCAGTGCAGCGTGACTAATGCGATAAGCGGTGCTCTTGGGGACTTACCCTTGACCACAGGCTCGGTGACGAGCGACATCTCCTCCTGCGGGATCATCTCTATTAGCCGCGCAATGTCCTTGGCAAGCATGTTGTCCACGATGTCCAGCAGGTGCGGCTTGAGCGAGTGGAACTTGGTGAAGTCCTGGTGCTGCAGCACTTCCTGCATCTTCTTGATGTCGGGGAAGTCTCCCGGAGAAATGGATTGCTCGCGCTGGATGCGATCGTACACCTGGCCAAGGTTCTTGATCAGGTCCTTCTTCTTGCTGTCCTTGCCGAACACGGACGGCATGTCCTTGCGCAGCTCGGCGATGATAAAAGCGTGCACCTTGGCCAGGCGGGCCCGCTTGATCAGATCGTTCAGCTTTCGCAGGGCGGCGTTGCGCGGCAGGGACTGCAGGTCCCGGAACAGGTCCTGCTCCTCGTCCTCGAAGAGCCGTCGGTTGGCGTCGAAGCGCAGCGGCTGGTCCCAGAAGGAGCCGATGTACACGCGTGCCACCTCCGGCGTCTGCAGCACCTTGCCCAGCGACCACATCAGTGCCCCGTACACCCGCATCAACTGCTGGTGGTCGATCATGTCCGCCTTGTTCAGGATGATCCTGATCTTGTCGTCGTGTCCCTTGAGCGCCTCGATCGAGCGCCGGAACTCGTCGGAGATGTCCAGTTTGTGGGCGTCGAACAACAAGATGATGCGGTCCACCCGCTCCGCGAACCACTCCAGCACCCCGGTGAAGTCGTAGCCCCTGTCGATGCGCTGCTTCTCGCCGGACAGGATTCCGGGCGTGTCCACAATGGAGATGGCGTTCAGCACCGGCGAGGCCACGCTGCTGCACTGGAAGCGGTTCAAGAAGGCGTTGCCGTACTTGGACAGCGGCCGGAACTGCTTCTTGGGGTCCACGACCAGGGCGTTGCCCGGGATCACGCCCTCCTTGTCGTCGTACATCACGGCGATGAAGCGGTCCGTCGTCGGCTCGGGCCCAATCCGGATGCCCGGGAAGTCGCGCTCCAGCAGGTAACGGATGAAGGTCGTCTTGCCCGTGGAGTACTGGCCCACCAGCAGGATCATCGGCTTGGCATCGAAGTCAGGATCCTCGAGCTTCGGCGAGTGGAAGTCGTGGAACTGGTAGTGCTCCTCCAGCGGCAGCAGCTTGCTCCGGTAGATCTTCTTCAGCTCGCCGATCACATTCTCCACCACTTCCTGGGTGTTTTTCTCGCGCTTCAGAAAGCTAAACATTTTGCAACACCACAATTACAATTAGAAACCGGAGTATGTGGGATAATCGGAATCGGGCCGGATACGGAGTTATGCTGGCGCGGATGTTACGGATTCGACGACTACGGCAGTTATGTGTCTACACTCGATTCTCGCGCTGCGCTGGGACGTGTGGCGAATGATTCACGCGCGTACGTATTATTTTTGGAATATTTTTTTTTCGCTCTGGACCGATAACCGACCAAGGCTGCAATCGGCGTTGGGCGACGCCTATCGCTATCGAAAGCAGTCTACGTGGCGGAGGTTTTGGGCAAATCGGCTATTGGTTACATTGTTCGCGCAATGGTCTCACTGGTGCCGATGGCGCGCACTTATCGAATTCAAATTATAGCTCACCTGTCGCCCGCTTCTTGGCGCGGCATTGTAAAATGGAATTGAACCCTCTGGGGTATACCTAAAATTTTTGGGCCTTACAAACTGCAGTCCACAATGATAAAACAGTCGTTAGTGCTATGATCTGATAAATCTGTTGTGCGATATCAAAAAGCAGCTCACATTATCAACTTAAATTTGAAATTTTTAATACATAAATAACGTTTAAAGTCACAATAAATAAAACTCTGTGGCTACGCCGATCATAGATGCCGATTGCTTGGGCCTTGAAGTCTCTGAAATTATACTTTAGGGCCTACATTTTAGGGCTTCAAAAGCTCCGCATCTTCGCTGCTGTGAGGAACGGCCGGGTCGATGCCGAAGTTCATCTTCATAATGTCGCAGAACACGGACAGGTATATGAAGACATCCACAAAGTGGTTGATGGTGAAGCCCAGACTTCGAGCCTTGGGATTATGCATATTGATCAGGGACTGAATGACCAGCAAAACTCCAGCAGCCACCTGTTTGAGGGGTAAGAAAATGTGCCGTGTTTTAACATCAATTAATTTATTTATTCTGCTTTACAACTTAAGTTTACATTAGCCTTATAGTTATATGTTTTGGTGTAAATCGTTGGATATCGCCTAGTTTCTAGGGATTTTTTTCATGCTGATCGAGAAGTCTGAGCGGCTGCGACGAGTACTCTATGCCAAAACCGGATATGATCACGTTCACCACTGATATTATAAACACGACCACCAAAATGACATCGTTCAGGATCACCGCCGCCGTCTGATCCTGCTGTTTGTTTATGTTGAGACTGCCGATAGCCACAAACAGAATGCCCACCAAAAGCTGTCGAAATGGATATGGAAAGCGTTAGAACCGGAGATTAAGCAACTTTTAGGCCTTTTCCCCGCCCTTAGTTCAAATTGTTAAGAAATTCGCCCTGTGGCGGGGGCAATCGACTATCAAATGCCGAGATAAACAGATTTATCATCGTGGTGAAGAAGGCGAACCCCGTGCGCACATGGTTAATGACATTGGCCGACTGGTGGAACTCTGGTTGGTGCAGCCGACAGTCCCGCAGCAAACTCAGGGACAGGCTCAGCACGCCCGACAGAACCTACACAGAGAAAAACATAAACATTTCAGTTCCATTTTCATCTAAAATTTTAACGGCAAATTTATCTAAGCTAGAATGGTATGGGTTTTATGAAAAATGTAATATTTACATATTTATTTGAACCTAAACTATAGGATAGAATTTAAACGTAAAATAATCAATCTTTATTTTCTAATTAACCTTTAAGGATGCGAAACACCATATAAGTCAAAATATATATCCTCAATATAAAACTCAAAAGTCAAGAGCTATTTAATGTTATTAATGCCTCTGAAATATTGTTGATGTTTTTCTCTGTGCAGGACACGTAGAGAACAAGATAAAAGGTAGAGATATATAAGCGTACCTGCAAAACTATAGATAGACTGATCAGGATCAGCATCAGCTTGTAGAACTGGTGCTGCTCGCCCACTTGGAGGATGTACTTCAGCTGGGAGGCGTTAGCGGTCAACAGTGCTATATCCAGCATGCCCTGGGCGATCGTCTTCTTGGTGGCATAGCGATTGGCATCCATGGCTTTCATCTGAAATATATGGTAAAGAATAGGTAAGCCTTAAGTTAATTTATGTGAATAGAGCTGAGAAACAGAGTGATACATTATTGAAGAAAGATGTCATGGTGCCGGTGCAATAGTCAGATTGAAAGTGAGTGATTGCTGTCGTTCGATCCCGAAGTTTTCCTTTATCTTTTTGTCATTTTTGTCAGATCTTCTTGATAAGAAAACAGTACACCTCAACTCCAACTAATGAAAATGTAGGCATACAAAAACTTAACATTGGGAGCAAGGGGTACAAACAGAAAAATATGTTCTGCTTGATTCCATAAATATTTCAAAGAAATATTAAAAAGATTTGTAAAGTATTGAAATTTTTTGTTGTAATAGACACCAATAGAAAAAGTCTCTAAAATATCGTACCTGCCAAGCGTTTTTTATGGGTTTCTGCAAAAAAACAAATGGTTTAACTATACTAAAAATAGGCACAAGGATAATTACCATTATAGGGTATGTGGTTTGCCATATAATTGTCATCACAATTAGAAAATCAATATGAGAACAAACAACCGGTGGGAATTAAAACGCTTTTTCGCACAGCTCATCCGAGTTTTAAGGTGCATAAGGCAAACAAGTCGGGCACATATCATTTTTAAATTGCACGAACAGTCGAACAAAGACAACAACAACAACGACAATTACATGTTCTGGCAATTACTGATGGGATAGAAATGGGGATATGGCGGTGGTGGGGTCTCATTCGCACGAATAAATAAATAATTCATGGACAGGAACATAAGGTAAAGATCAAGGTCAGTGTGTGAGCGAAATATAAAAAATACTTCAAGATGGAATAACTTCATATTTTTCTTCAACTCACTTCATTTTCGTTAACGCGCTCCAAATCTGACGCCATTATGTATGAATCTTTTGGGTTTTTAAGCTTGGATTTCGGTCACACACCGCTGCACTTCGGATCAGTTTTCAATTCAGACAAAACAAAAGAACTCAAACACGGTCAATTCGAGTTGATTCGGTTTTCATTGTCTTCTCAAATTGGCAAACAAAATTGTTGATACTTGGGGAGGCGTTGTCGAGGCGACGGTTAGCGACACAACCAAACGATTAAACAACTGACAACTGACTGAAATAATGTTCAGCCCAGCGAGTTTCGTACGCGAATGAGTCGGGCTTTCGGTACACTTGACCATCAAGAGAGAGTGGCCAAGCTCAAAAGAGTGTTTTCGAGTAGGCATGACTAATGACAGGACCTGAGTGGATTGAAAATTTATTGATTAAAGTTGAGGATTGTGAAATTTTATACTCTTGAGTTGTAATTTCTGTCAAAAGCTTGCAACACAGTAAGGGAGGCATTTCTTTGGGAAAAATAAGAACGAATTCAAAACAAATAAAACATAAACGTTTGTTTTAAAACATATAATAATATACATAAAGATATAACAATTTTTTAGTATTTTTAAAAATTACATTTTAATTTTTTTTAATTTATTCCTGTCAAATATTCGAATATAAATAGAAAAAAATTATGAAAATGTGTAGCTTTGAACAATTTTATCATATAGCGGAAAATTGACATAACTTTATTATAATATTCGTATAAAACCCGATATCTTCTTCTTGAAAATAGCATTTTTTTCATAGCTGCAAACGCAAATAAACATCCGAAGTTTCCATTCTTTTTAATTAATCTTTACGATGGAGACCACCATGAATCAACACATTTACATATATCACGGATGGAAAATAATATGAGTATGAGTTAAAAAAAATGAAATTCAAAATAAAATTTATGGAAAGTGAAATAATTTTACAAAATATTACTTGATTTTTTTTACTTTTGTTTCTTGTTTCTTAGTTTTTTTAATCAACTTAAAAAAAAAATTGCAAATAGCTTTCAATGTAATTTTTTGAATACAATTTAAAAACATAATTTTTAAATTTTTTATGCAACTTAAAAAAATTGTAATTCAAATTGTTTTTAGTAGCGGCGTCTTTTTCAAAAATGGGCTTATTAATTTGATTTACGCTTTAATATCGTTCAGTTAATATACATATAATTTGTATCTATAAACTTTTTATTTCCTGTACCAAAAGGGAATAAAGTAGAATTGTATCGATTGATATCAATATAAAATATGGAAGGCTTTGAATCAATTGCTTTTTGTTTCTTCACAGAAACGTGTTATTTTTAAATAGTTTATGTTTGGAGTTATAACAGAAACATACATTATAAAGAAATTCAGTCATATTTTTTTAAAGAATTATTAAGACATGGAATTTCCCATACCAGAGGCGCAGTACTGGGACGTTTCAAAAAAATCACAGAAAGATCGTCAGATGATACGGAAATTCGTTCCTGATGCCGTCGACCTGTCCACTATCAATCGTGGCGAGATTTACAGGATTGACACGTTTTATTTGGAGTGTCAGAAGTACAGGGATCATTATCGTGACCCCTATGGCAAGGTACATTGTCCACAATTTTTCCACTTGCATAAGGGAAAATGCGGCATCAAATTGGACCAGACTCTGGCCCAGATGACACAGGCGATTGCTGGAAATGTAGACAGGCAGCCAATAGTGTTTCCCCTGATTCCGAACAAGAGCATGTTTTTGGGAGGCAGCATACCAATGGGGTCACAGATATCCAAAATTGGCGTCACTAGCTACCTAAGATGATGTACTTGTAAATATTTTTGTATCCATAAATATACTCCGTTTACCAACAACTTATTTATGAGACCCTCTCCTGTAAAAGTCTATCCCATGGAAACACCTTACTTAATAACTAAACATTCGGTCAAAGTTCTCACTTGATTCCAATTGGATTATCTGCAATTATCTGATTTATTCTTCATGAGTTGCGCTGGGGAATACCCATGCGTTCTATAAATTTTAGTACTTTTTGTTTTCTATTCTGGGAAAGCAGTTTTTTAATAAATAGCATTTTAAATACTTTGCGCCATTTTATGCGTAAGACATACACAATTGTTCTGAATTTCTGTGGTACTTGATGTTAGCTGACACTAGGATTTGATATACATTTTAATTAGCCTTTTACAACTGGCGTTTAAGCTAGTAAACACACTAAAAAGTCTTTCTGTGCACGGCCTTCTGTCCCTCTTCCTCGTATTCCCGCTTCGATATCCACATCTTCTTGAAAGTATCAAGCGAGGCTAAAATAGATCCGCCCATCCATGTGGAGTACAGTCGTTCTTGAGGCGCGGCAATCTTTTAAGACATATTCGTTAGTTGCAGAAGTACGACAGGACTTGGTTGGTTTGAAATATTTACCCTGATCTTGAGATCCTTGGCCGAGTGCTTCTTGAGTTCGGACAGCAGTCGGTCGCCGAATCCCTTGAAAAGCGTGGATCCTCCGGAGAGGACGATGTTCTGGTAGAGCATTTTTCTGAGATCCATATCCGACTTTTCGATAGAGTACATCAGAACGTCGTGTATGCCCTCGCACTCCTCGCCGAGCAAATCGGGCCTAAAGAGCACCTCCGGTGCCCTGAAGCGGGCTGGACCGATCTCGAAGGTCTTGCCGTCGGGCAGCTTGTAGGCGAACTTCTCGGTCTCCACCGTCTCCTCCTTCTGCGGGTTGGTGGCCAGATAGCACACCTTCTCCTTGATGGAGCGCACAATCTCAAATTCGGCAGTTGACCGGAAGTTGAAGCCCTCCCGGCGGATGAGTGTCTTCAGGTAGCGTGTCACATCGCGCCCGGCAATGTCCACACGCATAATACTGTGAGGCATGGCGAATCCCTCGTAGATAGGGACCGCGTGCGTCACACCGTCGCCGGAGTCGAGCACCACGCCGGTCACGCGTCCGGTGGCATAGCTGCAAGTGGCAAGTAAATGTGTAAGTGGAACTGACAGGTGGTGTAACAGGTATTGTAAAGCTTACAGACTGAGCACCGCCTGCATTGAAACGAAAAGCGCAGGTGCATTGATGCCTTCGAAGAAGAACTCGGCTGCCTTCTCTCGATTACGGCGCGGATTAAGCGGAGCTTCGGTTAGCAGCACGGGATGATCCTCCGTGAAAGTGGCCAGTTGTTCCTGGTTTTTAAGATTTACAGGGGTTATTTAAGAATACGTCAGATTGATGGCTACTTTACTTTGCTGTAAATGTAGCTCCATATCCGCTCCATGTCATTCCAGTCGGTGACGATGCCGTGCTCCATGGGATACCGGATGCTGAGCAGACCACGGTGCTCCTCGGCCTTCGGGCCAACAAATATGTCGCCCTCCAGGGCACCAGCCATCACCCGGACATGCTTGGGCCGGCCAATGCTGTAGGGGATGCAATCAATAAAAAGGTTCGTGCGTTTGGAGTGTTTCAAAACACTTACTAATTGGGAAACCTGCATTTTGGAATGTGCTCGCCAGCAAAGCCGGCTTTGATCACACCGGAGCCCTGCAAAAAATAATTGATAATACATTTACATATGTAGTTGGCTGCGATAAAACAGTACACTTTAAATTACAGGTGAAAGGAGGCAAAACTAAATTGAAAGCATGGAATCTTTCAGCGTGCCGGAAGTGGACATGATGACCGTGTCCAAGAACTCGCAATACCAGCGGGAGTGGCTCCTAAAGTTCGCTCCGCCCGTTGGACTGACGAACATCAGCTACGGCGGCTTGTACAAGGTAGACTCCTTCTACCTGGAGTGCCAGAAGTACCGGGACCAGTTCCGCGATCCCTACAACAAGCTGCTGCGCCCCAAGATGTTCAGCACGTATAGGGGCAAATGCGGCATAAAGATAGATCCCGAGCTGGACCGGCTGAAGCGGCCTGCGGCCTCGCATGTGGAGCGCATTCCGGTGGTGTACCCGATGGAGTATGGGCGGCAGATGGACTTTGACAGGGGTTTCCAGATGGAGGGAAGAAACAGCAGGGTCTGCGCCACCGCCCGAAGGTATCCGTGTGTGCGTGTTCTGGGCAGGTAAAAGACTCGTGGAAACACCTTTCGATCGAAATTGCCAGTTTAAGTTTCGTTTGCTCGCATAATAAACCATCTTTGGAGTCTGCCCAGTTTTTGTTTTCCGGATTAGTCATGTTGGCCATTTGAAGACGGCTTGAAAGCTCACTGACAAAGGGACGGGCGGTAGGTGATGTCACTATTTGCTGGCCAAACATTGCAAACTCCCTTTCCAGCCCCACTTTCCTTGATTTAATTGCCCTCATTTCCACTTACGTTATCTATGACGACGGGCTGGTTGACGACGACATCATAAGGCTCCATTTTGTGCGTTTATAAAAATTTGCAAATTTTTTATTAAATAGTTGGCCAACAGGGTGACCGTAGGTGGTTTGCTGAAATAAACCATAGACCAAAATATACTAGGGCGGCATTTTTCAAAAAACTTCCTAAATATGCCTTAAAAAAATTGAAAATTATTTAAGGAATTCACTTAACGATTGAATCGCTAATTTACTAGTATCGAACCTTTTGGCAATCAAAGGGAAAAATTGTTTATAATAGGGTATTCTCTTCATTTTAACTGAAGAGTGATTAAATTTCTAATATTCTTTGTTTGATTCGGTAGTGTAGGGAATACCCTAAATGTATGGGTTGAGTCTTGGATAAAATGTGAGTCGGTGGTATTTCTGAACGGCCTGGCTGCGGTCACACTGATTGCAATGGCCGAGGCGAATTTGGACAAAAAACCGGAGGTGAAGCCTCCGCCGGGCCTGAAGGCCATCATAGACCACCTTGGGCAGGTGTATCCCGAGCAGCCCAACCCGCTGCAGGTGACCACGCTGCTCAAGTACTGGCTGGGTGGGCAGGATCCGCTGGACTACATCAGCATGTACAATTATCCGGGGGATGCGGACAGGAACATTCCACCGCACTGGCACTACATCAGCTTTGGGCTGAGTGATCTTCACGGCGACGAGCGCGTCCATCTGCGCGAGGAGGAGTCCACAAGGTCTGGCATGGGCTTCGAGCTAACCTTTCGGCTGGCCAAGACGGAGGCGGAGCTGAAGCAGCAGATTGAGTTCCCGGAAAAGCCACAGCGGCCACCCACATGGCCGGCGAACCTGCTGCAGTCCATCGGACGATACTGCTTCGAGACGGGCAACGGACTGTGCTTCGGGGACAACATCCCGTGGCGCAAGAGCCTGGATGGGAGTGCCACCTCCAAGCTGCAGAGCCTCCTGGTCGCCCAGGACCCGCAGTTGGGCTGCATTGAGACGCCCACCGGCACAGTGGACTTCTGCCAGATTGTCGGCGTCTTTGAGAACGAGCTGGAGCAGGCCTCACGCTGGAATGGTCGCGGAGTGCTCAACTTCCTGCGCCAGGATGTGCAGACGGGAGGCGACTGGCTGGTGACTAACATGGAGCGCCCGACGAGCGTGTTCGAGCTGTTTCCCGAGACGCTGCTCAACCTGCAGGACGACCTGGAGAAGCAGGGGTCCGATCTGGCCGGCGTCAATGCCGAATTCACGTTCCGCGAGCTGAAGTCCACCCAGCAAGTGAAGCAGGAGGTGGACTTCATGGCACTGAGCGAGAAGTGTGCCAACGAGGAGAACAACCGACCGCTGACAGAGACGCAAATGAAGCGAGAGGAGCCGAGCTTTCCGCAATCAATGTCGATGAGCAGCAACTCGCTGCACAAGTCCTGCCCCCTGGACTTCCAGCCGCAGGCACCCAACTGCATCTCGCTGGACGGCATTGAAATTACCCTGGCCCCCGGCGTGGCCAAGTACCTGCTGTTGGCCATTAAGGACCGCATTCGTCATGGGCGGCACTTCACCTTCAAGGCCCAACATCTGGCACTCACACTGGTGGCGGAATCCGTGACCGGTTCTGCGGTTACCGTCAGCGAACCCTACGGCGTACTGGGCTACTGGATTCAGGTCCTGATCCCCGACGAGCTGGTTCCACGCCTAATGGAGGACTTCCGCAGCGCGGGCCTAGACGAGAACTGCGAGCCCAAGCAGAGGCTTGAGCTGGAGTGGCCCGACAAGAACCTGAAGCTGATCATTGACCAGCCGGAACCCGTGCTGCCCAACGTTCTGCCCATGTCCCTCGACGCTGCTCCTCTGAAAATGTGAAACTGTCGGGAACCTAGCTAGTATTATTTTAAATTAATCGAATTGAATCTTCCACTAACAAGTAAGTTATACATTTATCCATTTCATTTAACACAATGCACGTGGCCTTTGCTCTTCGGAGTCCAGTCAAAAAATACATATGTACCCAAAACCACTCGACGGGCTTTTGATCCGCAGTTGAAAAGAGGAAGCGCCGGCGCCAGGAGCGAACAATTCGCCGGACGAGTCAGTTGGGCGTCTTCTTTAGTGGCTGCGGCGGATATGGCCACTTGCCAGCCATGGAGTCAATGCCACCTCCTAAGCCACCAATTGATGGCACTGCGCAGTGGCCAAGTGGCATGCTTCAGTTTCTAATTCTGAGAATTGATAAATTAGAGGAGTATTCAATTTGAGCACAAACATCCAGCCCTTGATCATGTGATATGATTGAAACTGGAGCTGGAGGAACTGCATCGTCTGCCTGGCTGGGAAACCTTTTGCGCCCCGTTTGTTTTTGTATCTATCTTCGCCGTTGCCTAGGTGAATTTTTGTTTACCGCAGAGAACGCAACCGCTGTGGTCTCTGATTAGGCGCCTTAAGTGAGCGAACGAATTTTTGCAAAACAGCTCGTGGAAAATAATTCAGTTTTCTTCATTCCGCCGCCGACGACGCAAGCGCTCGGTTGTGTGCTCGCTCGAGAGGTCTCCACCCGCCCACTCATCGCTCCTCGATTCGCGTTCGTGCGCCGGATTCCTGGAGTCTTCAAGTGAATCAGACGTCTTCGACTGGAGTTCCGGCTCACAAGTACGTAGGGGAGGGGTCCAAGAAGGCTTGCGGTTCAGCCACCTACCGGCGGTTGCATAATGGCGAGCCCATCGACCCGTGACCTTCGATTTCGGCAGTGACCCCCACACCGTGGGGCTGGGTAGGGTGCAGTGCGTCGTCATCGAGCGGACACGTGCACGCCGTTGATAGCGCGGGTTTCTGCGATAGCCGCCAAGAACGAAAGCGGTCACAATTCTTTTTATTGTTTCGGCGAGCGTCTCGCATTACATTGAGTTTTCGCTATTGCAGTGCGGTTTTTCGACTGCCCCGGGGCGGGAAAAAGAAAACGTTTGCAGAACAGAGCATGGCGATGAACCGTAGACCCACCTCGAACCCCCCAATCCCAAGTGCACTCGACAAGGGCATGCATATTCGAGAAATGCGACAAAATTGAGTTATCGCTTGTAATGCAATCTGTTCTGCGCAGCTTAAAAAATGCCTTACAATGTTGCTGACCAGATATGAAGATGGGAAATTTAAATCGGGCGTGTTACCACGACAACTTGGTGTTTAAAACCTGAAAGTAATATCTTTGGTTACTAATTTGAACCTATTAGCTAATAAAACTCGAGATTGTTATTGTTATACAGCTCTATAATTCGATCCAATTTATAATTTTAATTATTATATCGTCAGTTTTTGGATTGTTATTTAAAAACAGTAGGGCCATTTCATCAAGGTAAAATAACATTCCATTAAAATGAAATAATACAAATAATATGAAATTCACTTCATGTTCTGCTTTAAGAGATTCTTCAGATAAATAGTTTTCTTAAACATCCAATCTTTTGGTTTTTTTATATGGGTAACTTTCTTTGAGTAAGTCAAGATATAGGTGTATAAAACCAAAATACTTCCATAAAGGTTTACTTTAATAACTTAACTATCCCTTAATTTTGTGGGCGGATATTTCGGGTTATCTAGCTTCACGCCTCCAAAGTATCTTTTGCTCCCTTGAGAACTGGCACTTTGTGGCTTCGTCTCCCATTTAGTTGGATTCTGGATTGCCGTCAATGTAAACTGCATTCCCATTTGCCGGAGGCGCAAACAGCGATAAACGTGTCCAAATATTTGCCTAGCCAATTCCGACAGTCTGTGATTATTCTCCGGGATGGGGAAATACTAGCGGCACACGTATCATTTCGGCAGGCGGCAGTCAACAGCATATTTGGGTGCAGTGTGGCTGACTGATTACGGAGTGCGCCCCACTGATCCACCCCTACCACCCCTTCAATGTGTATTTGCAGGCAGCACTCGCAACCAATCCTCCTAGCCAGTAGCCATGGCCGAGACTGAGCCCCTGAACGACCTGCAGGGCCAGGTGAATGGTCGCATCCTGCCCGCCAACGGACACACCGCACCGGTCTCCAACGGCCACGTGCATGCCAACGGAAAGGACCTGGTGAAGCCCCCTGTTCCAGTGCAGAACGGGAACGGCACACACATCGAGGCGCCCTGCTGTCGGGACATTCACGGCAAGGAGCCTCCCGACGGAGGAGCCCGGGCCTGGCTGGTCATGGTGAGCGCCTTCCTCTGCAACGGCATCATCTTCGGATTCATCAACACGTACGGCGTCATCCACTCGCTGCTGAGCGACCGGCTCACAAAACTTGGGGATCCGGAGGCCTCCAGCAAGGCGGGTAAGTCTCTCATCCCCCCAAGAAAGCGACAGCAATTTGCCCATAATCCCTTTAGCCCGCGGCATATGAATTCGGAATTTATGACCAGTTGTCGGCGTTGATTGTAATTATGCAGGCAGGGCAAATGGGATTTGATGGGAACTGGACAGTTGTTGTGCAGGCGACTATCTGTTTCAGCACAGCATTGCCCAACCTCTCTGAAACAAATCTAATTTAGTGGCCTTTGATTGCTGCCGGTAGGCCTCTGACTTTGATTCAAATAAGGCCTCGAAGTTTGCACATAAAGTACATTTAATCTGCGTTCTTTAAAATTCCCCATTTATTGATAATATTTTCAAATCTGACAACAGCTTTTATTTTTATTGTACAATCAGCATTTTAACTTTTACGTTTGCTCTTGAATTCGCAAATATAAATTTGATTTATTCGGGACATACATAGATGCAAAATGTTGACGCAATTGACAATGAATTGTCAATATTTATTTTATTATTCAAATTTGATATATGTTTCTTCGAATCTAACGGACATTCGACCATGTCAACGCACATTGCTGGTACTCTTCTGGGCTTTTGGGTTCAATAAAACGTTGTAGTACGTAGTAGAAGTGACGATATAGGAATCCAACGTACCCACGTCAAGTGAATTAAATTGCTAAAAGTTGATTGGATCACAAAGCATTATTCAACAGCCGGCGAGTGCAAAGAGCGCGAAGACGACGACGTCGAGAGACGGGAGTTGCGTAGAGTTGGAGCTGGAAATTCAGACCGATCTCCGGTAGAAGTGGATAGTATTTTGGCAGCTTAGCTCTTGACCACTGGGAACAGTCACTTCAAACCAGACGCAACTGCTTTGCTGTGAATGCAATTTCGAGCAGAGCTCACTGCACTTGCGACTGTTTGTCAAGGTTTGCTGGCCGGCCTGCATTACGCATACGCAGCGTGGGGCGGCATCGCATTGGGGGCACGGCCGGCGATTTTAAGACGAGCCGGAGAACTGGCCAGCAGAAGACAAAAGCCACAAGCAAAAGTGCACCCGCCACTGACCCAGTTACTTGGTCGGCCGGCTCTGCCGGGGAAGCCCCTCAAGTGCTGCGCCTGACAGCGATCCTCCTCCGAGCCAAAGCAACAGCTACAGCTACGGCTAGGGCTAAGGCTAAAGCTAGAGCTAGAGCCAGAGATGGCTGCCAGTTCCGCAATATGATTAAAACCTGACGTAATCCGAACCTGAGCTCTGTGTGCCATATTTTCCCCACTTTTATCGCGGTGTCGGTTCATCAATTAATTGTCAGCCTTTGTCAATTACACACGTCCATAAGCACATCATAGCGACTTAGTGGAGCTTAAAGGCGCTGCCCCATCGGTTCATCCGTGCGAAACGGAGGTCAAGATCAATCATCCAATCAAGTGCCAATCTTTGGCTTTTCCTCCGATGCAATCCCTTTGGATATTGCGTCAGATATTGCATGAGATCGCATCGGGTTGCCATCTATGAATATGAGGCATGCTAAAAATATTCTGATCTATTTTCGCCGCTCCTCAGACAAACGCCAGACGCCAGCGGTGCCATGTAATTCGGCAAAGTCCCCTTCCGTTCGGATTCTTTTTTGAATTTTTGGCACCGCCTCGGGTTTTTTGTTGGGTCGGGGAATGATCACGGGTATTATCTAATGGCTCTCTCCGCGGCTCTCGAGCGGATTGCCATTGACTGGCTGCGAAAGAGAGTCGTCTGTGGCATTGACATTGACTGCCTGCCTTTTGCTGAGATTGCGGGAGAATCATTCTGCGCATGTGGGGGAGACATACGTGCCACCTCAGGGCCCCATTCCCCGGCTAGTCATGTCTTACCGAATGGTTAATAAATATCCATGAAGCATCCAAAGTGGGTTAATGCGTTGCAGTTCTTTGATTTTACATTTTTGTAGATGTAGTTATAATGTTTTAATACCTTTACGTAGAGTATTTAAAATTCACCAAAAGGAAGAATACTTAAAAAGAAAAAGAAAAATACTTATGTGAAAGTTAATTTCATGAAAAAACATAAACATGATCAGGTTAAAGGTCAAGGGAGGTTGGATCCCGGCTATTAATAAGCAACTTTTATGAATTGCTCGCGGAACGCAGATTATGACAATAAATTCGGACTGACACGCGATCTGAATCGAATGCTTATCTCTAGTTCCGGCGTAGAATTTGATAGACACTATGATTATGATTTACAAATCCGCTTTTTGTAGAGTTTAATAAAGAAATAAATACGGTTCAGTGCGTACTTACAAAATAAATTAGTTACTTTCAGTCAAAATACGTACTTAGAAAATAAACTTAAAAGTTATAATTTGTAAGATATACTAGAGTTAGGCATAGCCCACTTTCGGGCCTTCCTCATCCGGACTTTCATCCGCTACCTGTTTCGGTCCACGTCCACTGTCCATGTCCCAGACAATGGACCAAAGTCGCTGGCGCTGCTGCAGCTGCACAACGCTCTGAGGAGGGTTATGCCTGAGGCGCAGACCTTATCAGAGCATTAGATCATCTTCGAGGCGGGGAACAAAGAATTAACCTGAATCTGTCAATCGAACATCAATTTGAAGTGCCGAAGTAGAACAAGCGAAAGTGTTTACGCAACGCAAACAATTGGATTCCCCCTCTTCTGCCCGCAGAGTTCAGCGGAAAATTATTGACAACGAAAATCCAATCTTTTAATGGCAAGCGACAAGATGCGTAAAGTCCTCGATCCCGCAAACCGCCGACGGATCGGGTTTCCAGACCACGCTCCATTCGACGCAGTAGGGCATCCACCTGGAAGTTGCACTGAAACACCTGGAACTGTGGCCAATATCCAGACATGAATTAAAGCGCCTCACTTCACAATCAACCGCAAATGCGTGAGATTCGATTTGTCGAATGAAATTTGTCCGAATTAGTCGAGCAGACTATTGGCCAGCTCGCTTGTCTAAAGAGAATAGTTTGAATAACTCAAAAATATTTTTCAAAAATGTATTATCACTAAAAAAAATATTTCTATACATTTTTTAACCCACAATTCAATTTAGAATGTTTCACTCGAAATCGATTCGAGTTTGGATCAGTTTGTTATGCAATACTAATATATTGTTATGTTGTCTGACAATGCTCTAATTATTAAAATAATTTTCTCTAATAAAAGTAGCTTTAAGCCGACTAATTTAATATTTTCGAAATATTTCTAATTATACTGAAACATTCAATAGAATTAGGTCTGTCATTGACTTTTCTTCTGAAGAAAACGCACAACATTTTTATTTTATGATCCAAGTCATTATATTATGAATTTCATAAGTAAAAACTGGGAAGAACAGCATTAAATTAAAGTTGACTCATCATTATCAACATAATATTGCCTAAAGAGATTTTAGGTCGTAAACATTGCTTCTCGGACAAATACAAATGTATATATATATATTTTGATTGTATTTACTTATGAATAAAGGAATTTAATATTTTCATAAGAGATTTAACAATAGGTCAACATTTAGCTGCGTAAGCTAAACACAAATAAGAGATAATTTTGAAGTATAAATAAAGGAATTTAATATTTCCATAAGAGATTGAACAATATGTCAACATTTTGCTGCATAAGCTGCATTTTAAAAGCACACCAAGATAGGCCATATAGTACTTCTGGTTTCATATCAGTAAGAATATTTGTAAATCTTCCCAAACATTGGGAATATTAATACAAGATACAATCTGGTAAGCCATATAATTTAATGGTTGCACCTTTCCTTAATTACAGCTCTGATCGGATCCCTGGCCATCGGCACCACATTCCTCTTCTCCACTGTGGCCGGCTGCTTGACCGACAAGATTGGATTGCGGCTGACCACGTTCGCCGGCGGAGTCCTCTCTGCAGGAGGACTGCTGCTGTCCTCGTTCTGCACCGAGAACATCAGCGCCCTGTACTTCACCTACGGGATTATGTTTGGCCTGGGTGCGGCCCTCGCCTACACACCCACACTGGCCATCCTGGGCCATTACTTCAAGCGCTATCTGGGCAAGGTGAGCGGCTTCGTGACCGCCGGCTCCAGCGTTTTCACTGTGATATTGCCACCCTGTCTGGACAAGCTCCTGGCCGGCTATGGCCTGGAGGGAACCCTAAGGGTGAGTGGATTAAATACAGCCCTTCAGCGCTTATATACTGATTAATTTTTATTGTTTTCCAGATAATGAGCCTTGTATCTGCCTTTATCATACTCTGCTCTTTCGTTTACAAGCCGCTGCATCCGCCACCGGAGCCGCCCAAGAAAAAGCCCGGAAGGTCGCGCATCAATCTCTTCCTGCGCTCCATTATAAACGTGGAGATTTGGAAGCGCAAGCGTTTTGTCATCTGGGCCCTGTGCGTGCCACTCGCATTGTTCGGATACTTTGTGCCCTACGTCCACATGATGCAGTTCGTGAAGACCACTTTTCCGGGCGAGGATGTGAACCTGCCGGTCATGTGCATCGGCATCACCTCCGGCATCGGACGCCTAATCTTCGGCGTTATTGCCGATATGCCGGGTGTGAACCGTATGTACCTGCAGCAGCTGTCACTGGTGTCCATTGGCCTGGTCACCTTGCTGCTTCCCCTCACCAACTCGTATGTGGTCCTCGTCTCGTTCACCCTGGTCATGGGTCTTTTCGATGGATGCTTTATCTCGCTGCTGGGCCCGATTGCCTACGAGATCTGTGGTCCATCGGGTGCCACGCAGGCCATCGGCTTTCTGCTGGGCCTCAGCTCCATTCCGCTGACAGTGGGACCGCCAGTGGCGGGCATGATCTTCGACAGCACGAACTCCTATACACTGCCCCTGATTCTTGCTGGACTGCCCCCACTGCTCGGCTCCTCGCTACTATTCCTGATCAAGTGCGTCAAGGAGGAGGAGAAGGGGGTCAGTGCGCCGCGAGCGGTGGTTATGGCCAACGGAGACATCGAGATTGCCGGCAACGGCCATTATCGGCCGGGTGGTGAGTGTTGCGTAATTAAAGTCAAAACTCAAAACATTTTGCCAAGAAAAATTTGTAATTAAAGGGTAAAAAGGTATAATGCGATCGTTAGCAATTATGTAACAAGAAGAAGATAACGTTTCCAATACTTTAAAGTATATTTATTCTTGATCAGGATCACTCGTCGAGTCGATCTGGAATGTCCTTCTGTCTGTATAAACGCCAAAATCTCGGAAACTATACGAGATTTGAGATTTAACATGTAGCAGCGGAAATTTTTTTTCGAAAACAGTTTTCATTTGAATATTTTTCCTAACATTGCTTTTTTTAAAGATTAAAAACCAATTAAAGTCATTATTAAATTACATTTATTAAAGTAATGCGAATAAATGTACGAAATTAAGTGGCTTTTAAAAAGCGATAAGTTCATAAATATGCAAATGATAAGAAGACTATCACATAACATTTCAATATATTAGTATTAATTTTAATAGTGAAAAGTGATTATACGTGTTTTCAGTTGAACATTTTTGTATATTATCCTTATCATAAACGACGTGACAATGCAATGTTTTGTTTTTATTCGCAGGCACCAAGTCGAGCGCACCGTTGATGGGTGCCAGTAATGGTGTTAATGGACCCGGCGATGCGGCCCCAACGACCCATAGCAACGGACACGTGGACAGCGGAACTGGTGCGTACCCCGACTCACCTTGGCCTAGCCCCAATCGCATCTCAGACTCCGCCGCCTGCGACCATCCCAGTAGCTCGCTTCACACTAACCCGGGCATACATGTGCTGCCCAGCTGCTCACACACCGCACTGCTGGGCCGGGGCTCCAGTCCCCGCATGTCCCTGCCCCTGACTGACGACCCCAAGAGGCGTCGCTATAACTATTCCATCTACTAACCCACCGCCTAACTGCTAGCTGCTAGAATCTCTCTGCTTCGCCTGCTGTAAGCCCTTCCTTGGGCTCTCTGCCATGTTGGTGTGAATAGAGTTTGTAATCGAATAGCATGACTAAGACGCACTTCTGACCACCCCTCATCCCACGTCTCTAACCTCGCACCTGCATCCCTGCACCAGCACTCCCATTCCCATTGCCTCCAATTGCTTTGTAGATCGTAAGCCTTGTAGACCGGGACCTGCTGTAAATAAATGCCAGCTTAGTTCTCATAGTTCTCGCTGAGTGTTTCGGAGTCATTGCATGGGCAGGCTCGAATCGACCGACCAGAAACCACTTTCAACTTTATTATCCTGTGCATCTTTCAGGGAAACTCGCCGTGACCAACGGATCGGCGTCGTAGGGAGACCGTCGTCGCTATAACTCAAAATTCCACAAAACTTTCGAAACCAATTGAAAAGTTCTGCCATTTTCAGCTGTAATATCGTCGTCGGAGCCCACAGCTTAGCCAGCGCAAAATCGAGGTGTTCATTCTTTATATAAACCATAACTACAGCACATGTTTCCAAATATATGCCCATTCATCGGGTCGGATGAGATGCGCGTGTCCTTCTCCTATCCTTCATGTGTGGATAATAAACCTAGGCTAAGGCGATTTCGCAAACCAAATAAACGTAAAATTTAAATTTTAATAAATAACACACAAAATAAGGATCCGATTCTATTCTTTTAATCATATTCTGGTAATATCTGACAAAAAATACAAAAGGTTTTTGAAGTAATTGTAAAAACGGTTAAAAATTGTATTTACAATAACTAAACGTTTTTTATTCACGGAGCAGAATTGGTTATTATTATGGTTTCAATACACGCTACTGAAAGTTTAGGTCAATAATTTATTATTTACTTATATGAGGAATATCTAACAACAGATACGAAAATTGGGGAATTATTTTAAAATTACCCGAAACAATACTAAATTGTCATATTTCTTAATGGCTAATAGCCCGAATCGTTTACTAATAGGGTAATGTTTTTTATTTGTGAATGGCTCACTGGGGCTATTGTATCATTAATTAACTGAACCGTAAAAAGTATCTGTGTCTCCAAATTATTGATCAGGGCCGTGTAGAAGATTTTTTTTGATTATACAACGCAATGATTAGCACCCCCTGATAGGAACCGATTAATGACGTAGTGGATTTGCGTTGCCCAATTCGCATTCTTAAAGTGTTTGGCATGTCATCACTGGCCATTAGTTAAAATTATAGCTATTTGTATGCACGCTTCCATGTCGGATCCAATAAAATACGGCGCGCTATGTGCGGTTCAATGGGTCTCCACCCGTAGCCCCGTAGCTCTTTCTTTCTTTCGCCGAGAGGAGAGACTCCCAGGTCGATCGATTGCTGAGCATTACGCGTGACAATAGATCGATCGCGTCCCAAAGCAGGCACCACGTCCGGCTTATAAAAAGTCGATTGACTGAAAATTGGGCAATCAAACTGTTGGCGCACTTCAAACCGATCGGTCGAAAATCGTTAGGAAACGGATTACATTTCGAGCTGCAAGTGGATAAGGAGTAACTAGCCATGCTGACCTGGACCCTATGGTGTGGATTACTGTTCCTGCTGTGGCTCTATTTTCTGTGGAGCCGACGCAGGTTTTACCTGCTCACGCTCAAGATCCCGGGCCCACTTGGATATCCCATTCTAGGCATGGCCCACTGGCTAATGAAGAGGGAAGGTGTTAGAAGATTTCTGGGATTATTCAGCTGATCGGGAGTATTAATTATGGTCTCCCTGAGCAGATATCCTCAATGCGTTCGGGTGCTTTCTGGACAAGCACGGCCCGACAATATTCTCGTGGCTGGGGCCCATTCCCTTTATGATTGTCAGTGATCCCCAAGTTGTGCAGGACATCTTCACATCGCCCCACTGCGTCAACAAGGGCATTATATACAAGGCGGTGGACGATGGAGCGGGCACTGGACTATTCAGCATGAACGGTGTGCGTTTGGAATTAAGTGTGGGAGTTACTAAAGTGTGGATTTTTGTAGACCCCCGTTGGAGCATCCACCGAAGGCTGTTAAACCCCGCCTTTGGCCACAAAGTTTTACTTAGCTTCCTGCCAATTTTCAACCGAGAGACGGCACTCCTGCTGGATCAACTGAAACCATTGCAGGATGATGGGGAGAAGGACCTTATCCCACTGCTACAGAGCTTCACCCTGGGCATAGCCACCCGTGAGTACAAGACATAATGGATTAAGTTGAATATAGAATGTTATTTTTCCGAAATAAAGGCCTATAGAAACAGTCACCTAATTGTTTTCGCTTTTATTAATAATCATCCAATGTAAAGTTATAAAAATTGGTTGTCATTCACAACATCAGTCC
The DNA here is from genome assembly GCA_018153365.1 of Drosophila fuyamai. NCBI lineage: Eukaryota > Metazoa > Arthropoda > Insecta > Diptera > Drosophilidae > Drosophila > Drosophila fuyamai. The sequence continues at coordinate 2,459,651 of JAECXW010000116.1, read as the reverse complement.
GAAATTATAATAAATACTCAACTTAGTCCACATCCTTATTTTAAAATATACAGTCACCTAATTGTTTTCGCTTTTAATAATAATCATCGAATGTAAAGTTATAAAAATTGGTTGTCATTCACAGCATCAGTCCGAAATTAAAATAAATACTTAACTTAGTCCACATCCTTATTTTAAAATATACTTTTTCCAACTATTCTTATTCAATTATACAAACTTTATTAAATGTCCTGATTAACATGATATATAATACAATTTTAGAAACTACCATGGGCAGTGACGTCAAGAGCGAGGAGAACTTGATGAGCAACACCCTGCTGGACCGATACCAATGGTGAGTGTTGAGCTGAATCTGGACTGCTTCTATCCAATAATAGTATTTTGGAAACCATGACAGACATGTGCTTCTCGCCGTGGCTAAACAGCCAATTTGTTCGCCAGCTGGTGGGAAAGGAGTCACACTACTATCAGGCCAAGACGGAGATTCGACAGTTCATCAAGAAGGTGATAACAGCATAATTATCCAATGGTTAATAAATTCATTAATCTTTAGTTTCTATTAGCTTATTGAAAAAAAGTTGTCCGAAGGCCAAAAAGAAACAATACCTGCCATCAAATCTATTGACAAGAATATATTTCTTAACCTGGCCACGGATTTGCTGAGACGGGGAGTGTTCACTTGGAAAAATGTCGAGGATGAGTCGAATATTATTGTTTTTGGCGCTTTTGAGACTACTGCAAATGCCGTGTATTATACGCTGATGTTGCTGGCCATGTTTCCCGATTATCAGGAGAGGGCCTTTGAGGAGATAGAAAGCCTGTTCCCAAACACCGGGAACTTTGATGTGACGTATGCTGACACTCAGCAGATGGTGTATCTGGATCTGATTCTCAACGAGTCAATGAGAGTTATACCCCCGGTACCAGTTGTCTCCCGACAAACGTCGCAGGACCTTAAACTATCCAATGGGATAGTGATCCCTCAGGGGGTTCAGATCGCTATCGACATTTACCACATGCACCGGAGCAAAAAAATCTGGGGCCCAGAAGCAGAAACCTTCAATCCAGATAACTTCCTACCCCACAATATTCGGGACAAGCACCCGTACGCCTATATTCCCTTCACAAAGGGAATTCGAAATTGCATAGGTAACTAAGGTTATGGTTTTCATTTATTTATTTATTTAAATCATATAATTATTTTTTAATTTAAGGTTGGAGATACGCATTGATATCGGCAAAAGTTACACTGGCCAAGTTATTGAGAAATTATAGGTTTAAAACAAGTTTTCCGTTTGAAGATCTTTATTTTGTTGAAGATATAACCATGAAGCTTAAATCCGTGCCATTGTTGGAGCTCCAGAAGCGAACTTAAAAATTAAATAAGCTAAGTGATACTAAAAAAAAGTTGAATAATAAAACTGGTAAGAGCAATATTTTCTGTAAATTCGGCAATTTTTTAGTGAAATAGTCTCCTCATGTGCTAATTGAAATGTATTAAATATGGAAATGGACAAGAAAATTAATTAATTGGCAAAATGTGTTTATGTTGGGTTGTTCCAAAAATGTTTCTGAAAAATTTTATAAGAAAAATTTTGAGAAAATCGCATTACACGACAGCATTTTCAAGACATTTACCATAGTCTTCAATAGTTATTAAATATTTAAAATATCCAATATCCCACAACCGCAATCCATTGATGATCATTTTAGCAAATGTTTTACCAAAATCCGTTCAGCCATTCCGAGATATTCTTAATTTCACATTTAATTACAGAAATTACCGTTTTTTGTTATACAGCAGGACTTGCAAATTAGTGTGTCAACATTATTTAGATTTCCCCGTTGGAAAACGTTTTTGATTAAGTAAACGGAGATGCCTGGCTTTTTGAAGGCACTGCCAGTGGACTTACTGCAATCGTCCTAGTCTGGTTACACGAGGTTTATATCCAGTTCCTCAAAAAAAGTATGTTAAACCGTACGATTTGATATATTTTTTGAGGTTCGAAATCTTTAATGCTGGTGCCAAATATTTATTAAAATTTGACGCATCTTTTACACCCAGTATCCAAAACTAGTTTAATTTCCTACATAAAAACTCTGAAAGCTTTGCAATAGGTTTGTTTACTGTATTTATTTTCAGGTGTGGTTCACTGATACGATAACGTCTTTAGTTTATAGTTTGTCTATAAGAATGTAATGCAGGTTTATTTATATATAGCGCTATAATAGCTTGAAGGGTATTTTTAATTTTTCTTTTTTTATTTAAAAAGATGTTTCGCTAGTTTAGTTTAAAATGGGGTCTTTTTTTGTTGAATATTTATTTTTAAAGACAAATAATTTACCTCTTATTTTCAATAATCTTCTACGGAATTTAAAGTGCAGGCTGGTATTCCAGATTTATTTAATTTGTAAAACTTAAATTGTTTTCCTTTTATTTACTAAACAATAATTTCAGAAAATTTTTGCTTCCTTGTTAAAATGTAATATACAAATTTTAATTTTTATAAGGTTTTCTGTTATTTTGAAATGAACAACTTATTTTAATTTGAAAATTTTGAACTCAAAGCTCACTCTTAAATTTAAATTTTATATTTAGGAAGAAACCAGGCCCATTGTTGTACTAAAGTCGGTATAAATCTAACATTTGTGTCTCTTTATTTTTGTTGCTGTTCAAAATTATGTGTGCTAAAACGTGTTCAGATCTTTCTTTATTGTTCAGTTCTCAAAATGAATAAAAAATATTTTTTGGAAGCAGCATCGGTGTCTAAGCTAAAAAAAATGGTGCATAATTACTTGTAATTGGCTTCTAATGGCGCCCCCCAAACACATTGTTATAATGTAGCGGCGCCTGCTGTTGCTGTTGGTTGAAAAAGTTCTGAGGCATTTGGTTGTATGGTGGCTGAGGCGGTCCATTGTTGGCCCACGGGTGTATGGGACCGCCATAGGGGCCATGTACGGGTCCGGGCACACCACCGGGTCCCATGGCTCCATAGTTCTGCTGGACACCATTGCCCGCGTACAGGCCATGCTGATTCGGATATTGATTATGATCTGGTCTGGCGTTTGAGTTACTCATTAAAGGCTGGGGTTCCTGCCCGAAGTTGCCGCCCTGCTGATTTCCCGAATAGCCCGGTGTGGCATAGCCTGCTCCCGACTGGTTTTCGTCATGATTTTGGCCTGTCTTTCGATTAAAATTCGTCGGATTTGGCGGTGCATGCTGCTGTTGTTGTTGTTGATTCATCATGTAATTGCGATTATCCCCAGAGGATCCACTCGATCCCCCGGAACTCCCTCCCTTGCTCAAAGTGCCCATGAGGTTGGCTATAATGCTTTCGGTGTCCTTCAGGGAGATCTTGGAGGCAGCTGCTGGCTTGAAGGTAAGGGCATTTGGCGATGATTCCACGTTTATAATGGGCTGACCTGTTGTCTTTCTGGCATTACCACCGCCTCCTCCATTTGAATCGCAGGCCTTCATTACGAGATCATCAAAGTTGTAATCATCGTCTTCGTCGTCGTCGTCATCGATTGTAAAGCTGGGCGAAACCCGAACGCGACGCTGCTTGTTAATGGGCAAATTTTGAGAATCGCGTTCCCGTTCACGCTCCACACTTATACGTCGGGTGGTCAGCGATGAGAGAGCTGCCATGGAGGAGGCAGGGACGGCGGCGCCGGAGGAGGAAGAGGAGGACATGCCGCCTGATAATGAAACCCTGGGCTTGGCTCTCTCCGTAGGCTTTGTGGCCCCACCAATGTTTACTACGCGAGACAGGAAATCGCTGCAGGACTCGCCATCGCCACTCAGCTCTGCGAGATTCACATACTTGCGCAGACGCTCCACACGCGAGGGCTCTTGGACCTCCATCTTGCGAAGATGGCCAATAAGATGCACCTGCTCCTCGTTCGACAAAAACTTGAAGTTCTGGAGTAGGGTCTGCAGATCCGAGTCGGTCAGTGACTCCATGCCATTGCTGCCGCTGGCTGGTTCCAGTTGAGCCTTGGCCGTTGTTCCCGCACTGGCGGTAGCCACTTCCAGAGACTCCTTGTTCAGCTGGTTCTCCACCTCCTTCATCAGCTCGTCCAAATCGATGCCCATGTTAACGGCCGGCGTCTCTTTTTGCAGACCGAGCTTGGCCAGAATCTCATTGAATGACAGGGCATTACTCTTGTCCACCTGACGGCGCTGTTTGTCCGTCCTCACCAGCAGCGTTAGCAAGTGCAGCAGTTTGTTCATGTCACCGGTACTCACGTCGTAGTATCCTTTGAGTACCAGAGCGTTGGCCAGCTTTGGGGAAACTACATTCCGGTCGAAGGGCAGCTGAATGGGCGCCGGATTAGCGTTTGCCTTTACCTTGGCCTCGGCGGCATCGGGTATACCTAAATCATCCGGTTATTGGGGAGGAACAACACAAAAGAAAATCATCAGTTAAGAATGGCAGGCGTGGGTTTCACAGGTCTGAAAATGAAGCTTCAGTGTCGCGCGGAACTACGTAAATTACATTTATACTTATGGATGGAGTGGATGGCGACTGGACTGCTCAAGGATCGTTGGCACACTTTGTTCACACACCCGCCAAAAAAAATGGAAAGCTGACCGAAAAGCGAATATACCGAAAATATTTTTATTTGGCGGTGGTTTCGATAAAAATCACAGCGATTCGACAAAGTTTTTAATAGAAAAATAGATGGGACTTAACCCAAATAAAGTATAATACTAATATTAGTCCCACAAGAAAATATGTGCGGAAATTCCCGAATTGGCGTAAAGAAGATAGTTTCTACCTTCTGTTTAATTATATTCTTGTGTACTGTTCGAAATATAGTTTCTTATTATTATTTAAACACTTTCTTCGACCTTTATCGAGAAGAAAACCACCGTAAATAATCCTGATTAATGTAAGGTTTTTGGGAAAAATATCCCGAAGCACTCTATCAGTAATTACCAGGAATAAGCAGCAATTCAGAGCACATGTACAAAACGTGCCTTGCTTAATCCGTTTTGAATATAGTTCTTTTTAAAACAACTAACGATTAAAAAACCTGGCCCAGGATAAACATAAATATAAATTTATTAAGATTGAGCACCCATATTGTTTATGATTTAGTGAGAAAGAACAAATAAGTTTCACATCCGCCAATATAGTTTATTTTGTAAATAAATGTTTAACAAAAAACGAATTGCGAATCTTCGTATTACTTATGAACCAAACACTCAATTATATTTCATACATCTTTTAGTGTTAACCGCTGGGGTTAGCAGTTGAAAGTAAGAAATGTATTATTTTTCAATTCTTTATCACCAGCACATAAACAGGTTTTCATTGAAAACCACTTTGAATGTTTCGAATTTATAGTCTAACCTATGCAACCGATTGGCACAAAACTCACATCAAAGTTAAACTTTTGAACTTCACTGAGTGTTTAAAAAAAACGTGCAACGCGCGAATAAGTAAATCGATTTTGTTTTTCATGCAAACCTTTTTGTTTTAAGGGGCAAGTCGGGAAGTTTAGTTTTGTTCTACACTCATACTTACCTCCGAACCTATAACCGCGAAAAACAGGGGCGAATGGTGGCGGGCTTACCTCTGGAGTTCACCTGGAAGATGATGGCCGCTATGTTGGTGATCAGTTTTTTAACCACCCGCACCTTTTGCGGATCATCCAGGACCTCGGCGATGAGGATGCCCTTCAGCTTCTCCTTGGTGGTCTCGAGGAAGACACAGTTGTCGTCGTTCATAAGCAAATCGTCAGCGGCATTCGGCTGCACCATCTCCATGGCCAGCGCCTTGCTGAGCAGATTGAGGGCCTTGGGCCCCAAGCTGCCCAGGTGCTCCTCCACGGCGGACAACATGCGAAGGACGCTGACGACGGTCAGTGGACCCTCCTCGACGGGATCTGAGGGTTCCTTATCCTTGTTAGAGGAGACGGCTGGCGAAATGGACCTCACCTTGGGGTTGTTGTATTCCGGATACACACGCGAATCCATCATGCGAAAGGTCTCTACATGGTCATAGCTGCGCGGCCCGCGTGCATAGCCTTCACCACGGAAATACTCGGTAGATCTCTCGCGCTCCAGGCTGCGGCGATCCACGAAATCCCTAGGGGTGGGGGACAGGACTCGCTCCCTAGAACGGTGAGCGGCACGATCGCGCTGACGATAGAATGCCGGGGAGCGGGATCTTCGTCTCAGGCTACGGGAACGTGAGCGGGACCGTGATCTCCGCCGTAAATTGCGGCGGGGCGATCGAGTACGTGAACGCCGCAAGAGACGACGTCCGTCCCGCTTGGGGGACAACGACCGGGATTCCGAGCGCCGTTTGAAAGGCCGACCACGGTTGGGAGGACTAGAGGTCTCGTCATCGCTGATATCTATGACGGCATCGGGAGCTCCTGCCGCACCCGCTGCAGGATTGTTGCGGAAGTTCTGCTTGCGACGATTGACGGCTTTGGTGTTTGGCGGCGCTTCTCTCGGACTGGCCCCACGGATCTTGTAGCGTTCCATTAGCTCCTTGGTCTTCTCCTCGTCCTCGTCGCCCAGCTTGAACTTCTCTTTGAGATCCTTTTTGATTTTGTTCACCGAAATGTTGAACAGCTCGATGCGGCGATCTTTCCAGTAGCTAATCCACTCCGGCTTGTAGTCGTACAGATTGGGATCGCAATTCTTCTCCTCTTGCAGCTGCTTGTAGCGCCGATTCCAAAACTGTTTCCACTCGTCCGGATAGTCCGGATGCTTCTCGGGATTTGACTCGTACGTCTCCGTTTCATCTCGCAGCTGCTTGAGCTGAAGTTCCAGCACGCAACGAAACTTCTCCCACTTGTAGCGCTCCTGGGCGATAAGAGAGGCCTGAATGGACAGTTGCTTGGGCGTGGGCAACTGCTGGGGCTTGATCACGCCCCCAGGTGGCGGAGGTGAACGATTGACGCCACGTCCAATGGCATCTTCGGCCAGGTTATTTTTGTTCATCACCACTTTCGGCAGCTGGCTGGCAGGAGGAATGGAAGACCCGAAATTCTCATCATCACTGGAGATGGCATCCAGGGAGGTAATATTGCCATCCTCCCTCTTTTTGCTGTCGCCTTCGGCGGCGTTCATCTTGAGGCTGATCTGGATGGACTCGTCGGGCTTTAGTTGGCGCAGCAGGCGTTGCGCCTCCTCGGCGAAATCCGGACCGGCACACTCATCGAAATGGAAAGAATCCCGCACCTGGCTGCATATCTTGGCTCGAAAACGCCGGAATTCATCGCCAGAGGCCGTCGTGATTTGACGAGAGCGACCGAAGTGCTTCTCAATCGCCGTAATGAGATTCCCGGTGGCGATGACTAGATCGCCGGAGCTGTTGGGCGTGCGCTTGAGCTTCTGGAGAACATCGTGGGCCTTCCGGAAATGGCTGTGCAGGTACTTAGTGCGGTGGGCTAGCGATGTCCAGTGGACAAAGACGCTGCGCCCATCGGAACAGGAATTGCACAGCACGCAGAAGTAGTCCGGACGCAGCTGGCGCGCCTCGTGTAGCTCGATGGTGTACTCGGTGCCGATCAGTGGGCCCCCGGTGTAACTATCGATCTGCTTTAGGATCACCGACGATTGGGACATATCGTTCTCCTCGAATCCCGGTGGCACCGGCTCCCCCGGCAGGAAACTCATGACCAAGTCCCCGAATCGCTCTGCGAATGGGAATCACACAAAGAACGCCAGTGAACGGAATTCGTCCAGGGTCAGTACTTACCTTAGCTTCCGTTTCCTGTTCCTGCGGTTCGTTTTTCCCTTATCTTTTTTTTTCTTCCGCCAGTGGCCGAATTTTTGTTCACTTTTGCACTGCGAATTTCACCATTCACGATCACGTTTTCAAAGGAAAGACTTTCGCCTGCGGAACTACCGTTACTTACTATGCCAGGATATGCAATAATAGTACATAACTATCCGTTTTTCCAGCACCTTTCCCCGTTTTTTTTTAAGTGGTGTGAAAATACGAAGACCCTTTTTTTGGTGTGGTAGAGACAGCTTTCCAGTGTTACCGTGCGCAGGTACTGCAGTAAAACCACTTACGATAGTTTCGAAATATCGACGTTGCCTTGGTGGCATATTTAATTTAAATGTTGAGATGCAATTTTAAGTACATCAATTTGTTCTTTTATATATATTAGTTTGTATAAATGACGCACATTTATGAAATAATAGCGATGTACCTAGAACTAATTTCATTTTTTACGGCAGATCCCGGCCGTTCCGACTTATATTCTGCGGGCAAAGGAACTAAGGGTGCTTATATCAACTCAGGACGCTATCCTGATCAATTTTTTCTTTACTGCGTTGCACACTTTCGACCAAAATTATAAATTCTGCAAGGGTATAACAAATAAAACGTTGAAAACTATCTAAAATGACACTGAAGAGTTAAATACTATTATACAATTTTTGGGACTAAAAACATGTTTTATTTTTATGGAGCAGCCGGCAGGCTACTCAACATAATTCCACTATTTAAAAACTCAATCGATAAGAGAATACCCCAATTTTTGGTGGTGACTGTTCGGTGAATGTAAATGGAAATTATATGAATTTTATTAAAATATCTGTTTTTTCCGCTTTTCTCTTTGTTATTTATACATAACTATATTTATTTATTTTATTAACAGTTTTGGTCGATCTGAGTACTAGGTTTTAATGCAAAATTTAAAATATACTAAAACCTACATTGGGGGATTTTTGTAAAACACCTTAATACTATCACATTTTTGGAAAAAAGCGGGCCCGTAGCATAAACAAACCGGCAATGTCGCTTACGGATATTTTGGAATTGAACAAAACGGACTTGTTCGCGAAGATTCGCGATGGGTTGCCCCTGGCACAGAGGACTCAGAACCTGTTGGACTGCAAAGACGACCTTCTGTTCGCCTGGGACGCCAAGGAGTGCTGTCTGTTGGTGCGCAACTGGCGTTCCTCACTGGCGGCCGATGTGAGTGTCCAGTTTCAGACCCTGATCCCCTCGAGCACGGTGAGCCTCGAGGTGGACCGCGTTCTGGCCTCCAACGAGTGCTCCCTGGTGGCGCTGAGCGGACCACGCGGTGTGACTATCCTGGAGCTGCCCCGCCGCTGGGGACCCGAGGGATACTACAAGGACGGCAAGGCCAGGATCACTTGCCGCACCTTCGGGCTAGATACTCAGCTGTTCCTTAACAACCCACACCTGGAGGTGCGTCAACTGCGCTGGCATCCACACTCTGTATCGGATTCCACGCTGCTGGTGCTGCTTAACAACAACACCATCCGGGTGTACAACCACTCCAAGCTGCGCCACGTGTGGCAAGTTGGTCCATCGTTCCGCGGAGGGGAAGCCAACAGCTCCCTCTGTGACTTCGGCGAGGTGGCCGTCGACTTTGACATTGCTCCCGCAAAGAAACCAATTGACACAGAACCCACCACGGAAAACGAATCGACTCTGGATAAGAGCAACAGAACCCTGATCGCGGCCAAATCGGTGCCAAAGCAGGAGAGGATCGAATGGCCCTTAGTGGTGCTGCGCGAGAACGGCAACATTTACGTCTTAATGACTGGACTGGACTCGGACAAGACACGTCTGCAGGGCCCCATCACCATAACGCCCCAGACGCAGGACAACTATGGGCTGGAGTCGTGTGCTCTCCTGATCATTCCCTCGCTGCCGCCGACTATTGTTATAGCCGAATCTAACGGCAAGCTACATCATGCCCTTCTCATGGAGGCGGAGGGCACCGAGCATTCCTTTAACGAGGTTGACGACTTTGTGCTCATCGAACCCGCCGAATACGTTATACACGTTCTTGAAACTGTGGAACTGGAGCTGGGACTGGCGGCTTCTGGAGCTGGAGCTGGAGCAGGAGCTTCCTACAGCTGTCCCGTTTATTTGAAGCGTGACTTGATAAACGAAATGCGCTACTTTGCCTACCACAATGCAGGCCTTCACGCCGTCACCGTGAGTTTCATCTCCGAACTGCAGCGTTACCTGGACAGCGAGTCCGAAGAAGACAGACTGGAGCTGGCAGCCTCTTCCCGGGCCGAGTATATCCTGTGCACTAAATTCGACTCGAGTGAGTCTGTGAACGCAGTCTTTGGACTGGCTTTGTTGCAAATTCCGGCCGGAGTGGTCCTACTTTTGGGGAGCGGACAGGTCATCAGTCTTAAGCTGGTTATCGATGCCCAACTACTTGTGACACCAAATGAGAATAAGCATTCTGGCATAGATGTGACGCAGCAAGAAAGTGGCCCCTCGTTTGTCGACACTATTAAATCGCTTCTGCAACGCAGTGTAAACCAGCCCATCCTCGCGGAAAAACTTTCCTCGCCATCCGCTCAGGAGAGCTACGAACTACTGAACCAGGCCATCGAGGTTCTACGCGAACAGTACCTGAAGCGGCATGACCTCGTCCGCGCCGCCTTCGCCCGGCACATCAACCAGATCCAGCTGAAGAAGGAGCAGCAACTGCAAGAGATCCAGGATCTGGAGCAGGAGCGCGAGCTGATCAGCGAGCGGGCGCACAAGCTTGCCGAGCGTTTTGAGGAGATCAGCTACAGTCAGGAGCTGCTCGTCCGCAAATGCAACGGGCTGATGCAGAAGGCCAATGCCGCTCTTCCCAACAATGTGGTGGCGGAGCGCGAGTTTGCCCAGGAAGTTGCCCGTCTCAACACTGTCACCCAAAGCATTGCCGCTGGATTGGAGGGCGCCAAGAAGACGCTGAACAAGCAGCGCTACCATATTGCGAAGAGCCAGGAGGATCTGAAAAAGAATGCGTACGAGCTGCCGGAAAAGCAACACCGTACTATTACGGAGATACTTACCCAATTGACCGGGGAGATCGATCGCCAGATCACCGACGTTAAGCGCATCAACAAAATCGTTGGTGTATAAACTCGGATTGGAAAGCACACTGTTATAATAAGCCACGTTTTTGTTGATGTTAAATCCGAATCGTAGAACTAAAACGTATTAAAAATAAAATTGTCTATTAAGTCACATATTTGGTTGCGTTCGTCTTTATATACAGTGGCTTTGTAATCAAAATACGTCAGACGTGTCTGCCAGACAATCCTCCAAGCATAGACTGATCAAAATGTTATACAGATGTGTATTTCAGCACTAAATCGATTACAGTAAACGCTTCTATTAGCCGACTGCAATAATATCCCAACAGTTCTCTCGGTACCGGGAGAGTAACTATAAAGTTAGAAACTAGTATTCCCTTAAGGAAGGTTGACGCCGGTCGCCAATGGAACTTTTACTGTATATGTCGCACTTCGATCGTTTACTCATTTTCTTCAAAACGAAACCACTTGAAAACGCAATCGATAAACATTTGCAAGGCTAATGACATTTGCCACAAGCCTTTGGGGTCTCGATTGCTTTTGCGTTTCAGTAGCAGTCTTAAGCGAAGTTTGGCGGACGAGAGATGACGTTGATCCTACTGGCCACCCTCTCCAGTCTCTACACCGAGATGTTCAACTACGTGAAGGCGAAATTCCCGTTCGTGATTGAAGCCGCCATGGTGACTCTGTGCTTTGGTTCCATTGTGGGTCGATTCTGCATACTGACTTAGGAGAATACTTGAAAGACTCGGTATTGCGTGAAGTGAAGGAGCTTTATATTTAAATGAATTATTCTTGTGTCTTTATGTGAATACAAACTAATGACTTAAACCTAAACCTGCGGTTTCTCGATAAGGTGGATGTAGAAGGCGGGGTTCTTAACCTGGCTCATCTCCTTGAAGTCGCCGTACAGCTGGTGCTCTGCCTTCTGCGAGAAGATCTCCCCCAGGATCTCCCGGAACCGCTTCAGCTCGTGGGGATAGTAGGACAGGCGGAATTCGCTGGTCAGCTTGTTGCCGGCGATAAGGTAATCCATGGACACCAGGGATGGCTTGCCGCAGTAGAAGAGCACAGACGTCTTGATGTCCGCCGTATGACTCGTCTGTAATTAGGCACAAGTCATGATTGGATTAATTGAATCGGGAGCGGTGTAACTGATAAGGCAAATGATTATGAGGTATTGGAGTGATACAACTGATCTGGGCTCAAATGATCTTGATCATCCGGTCTTATCGCTACGATGATGCGACAACTTTTAGTTATTTTGAATGGAATATGGCACATAATAGTTTTTAATTATTGACGAGATGATGTGGCATAATTTCTACTACTCATCTAAGATTATTTTTAAATGTTTGATTTGCGAGCTTATTTGATTTGACTTTTTAGCTTGTCTAATGGAGCTTACTATAATTGAGATTAAAAGTAAGACTGCTTAATAGGTGAATTGACTTTAGATGAGATTAATTAGTTAAAAAAAACGAGTCATGGATTGAAATATTAAAGATATAGCGGGCTTACATTATAGTAAATGCTCTTGGCAGGCGTGGCTCCCGTTTCTAGGATGTTGTCGTAGTTGCGATGATCGATTAAAAGGACGCCCCCTGGCTTCAGGCACTTTTCGAAGTTGCCGATGGCCTGCTTGTGCTCACGTTGATCCCCGAAACCATCCATCAAGTGGGCAAAGGAGTTGCCCAAGCAGATAACCGCATCAAAACCGTCCTGGATGTGTTCCTGGATGTCGTCATACAGAGTCAGCCAGTTAGCCTCTTCAATGACTGCCAGGGATGAAAGGATATTTAGCATGGGGATATACATGTTTGTTAAGAGTTAACTCACTCCAATTATCGAAGGCGGCTTCCTTTCGTCGGGCCCAGCGTTCCTTAAGGGCATACTTCAACATCTTATCTGAGGCATCTACGGAGACAACCTCAAAGCCCTCTTCAACTAGCATCAGGGAGTCCACACTGCAAAAAAATATTTGAATATTAGGACACAAGAAAAGGATAAGTCCAGAGCTTAGGAAGTCTTTGCGGTCTAATTATTTAAAAACTGTAACTCTTATATTTAAAAGCTAATCGTATAGTTGAGGCAATTAAACATATTGCCACTTTCCATTTTCTTAAAATATTTTATTTTTAATGTTTTGAATTTTTTCTAATATTTTAAGATGTTATTCGGTACTTACCCCGTTCCACAGGCCACGTCCAAGACACGCTTGCAACCCTTGTTGCGCAGCATGTCGATCAGGAAGTTCTTGTAGTTGTCCGTGCGCGAGTTCTTGTCCCCGATGAAGATCTCCCACACCTTGGCGGCCTTGCCATCGGCGTACTGGTCCCGAACTCCTTCGGCGGAGATTCCATCGGAACGGGTAACGAACACACTGTCGGCGGAGGTGGTCATCTCTGGAAGTCAGCTCTGGTTGGCGGATCGCAGCGAAATAATTTGATGTTGCAAAAGCACGCTCCACGTTGGCTTCCCGGGGACTCAGAAGCCAACAGCTGTCGCGCCCACAAAGCGCCGACGTAGGCCACATAGCAGTCCGTAATCTTATCAGTCCCGCCCGCTTGACGTGTGACCTACGGTCGGGATGACGGCGAGAGCTCCACATCTGTTCCCGGCGGAACGTGTTTTCGCCAGTGGGCTTTCGCTTTTGTGTCTTGACCCTGACCCTGACCCTCCGGTTTTGATTAGGACTCAGCGATCGCATCCCGTGGGCAAAACAGAATGACGGAGCAAAATAATTAAGCATGCCAGTCATACAGTAAAATCTCTTATTTAATATATGCCGATATTATCTGATAATTTAATTTTGTTTTGCTTCTGTTATTTAAATGGCATGATTAATAAGTGTTACATATAACAGTGTACCGAACTTGATTTTAAGGATGTCTAAGTTTCAAATAATTAATATTGTAAGTTTTTAATAATCCACGTCTGGTATTACCAGTAGTCACTGTCCATCGTATGAGCTCCATGAATATTACATATATTTTCCTTGAATTTCCCCAAATCACTGTTCCCTGTTGTCAGTCGTTTCCGATAATGTGACGTTCATATGTATCATCAAGATTTGCCAACTCATTCTCAGCCCCATTAATAGGGCCACATAATACATTTTTGGATTTTTTCATCGATATAAAAAATTGTTTTTATTTTTAATAGTATTTATAAATATTGCACTGCTTTAAATAACGGGAACTCGAAGTTTCCCAATTGGTTGGTTTGATATTGCACCTTATTAATACGGATAAGATCTTAGAGATAAAGTCACACTGAATGTTCTATAGGAGGTACTTAAAGCTACTCTTGATTACGTTTCACAAGATAATTATTCAATCAATAAAGACGATAATTGTCTTGGGAAACATAAGCCGTTCAAGGGGTTATAGGATTATGAGTATGTGAGTATAGCCTTTAAATATAAGCTTATGTGCTATCTACTTCGTAACTGAGAGCCGGCTTCAAGTGGCGGATCCCACATCCTGGTCTATGGCAAGTACCCCAGCGAGTCCTCCAGGGAGGCGCTAACCGCCCGCATCGACTGATAGCTGCCCATGCGGCTCCGGCTGGCGTTGCTGCGGATGGAGGCGGCCTTGGCCTCCATGGCCTTCAGGTTGGCCAGCAGGTTGTCGGCACTGCCCATGCTCTTGCCCAGCGGCAGGGGTAGCGGCAGGGGCAGGGGCAGCGGCATACCGCCGCCCATTCGATCCGTGCTGAAGGACTCCCGGGTGCGGTACGAGGACCTCCTGGAGGAGGCATTCGATCGGCAGCTGCCCACCCTCGATCCCGGTCCCTTCGGCGGGCACAGGCTCTTGATGTCCGTCGTCTGGCTGAGCTTCATGTCCGCGAACACCGCCGCCGCCTCCACGCTCTTCTTCACGCTCAGCGCCTCATGGGGCTGCACCGGCTGTCCACCTCCGCTGATGCTGAAGAGCTCGTAGTCCAGGCCCAGCTTCTCCGACGGCTTGCCCTTGCGCGCCGCTCCAGCGTTTCCTGGGCGGGACTTCCGCTGCTGCTGCGACAGCGAATCCTCGCTAATGGCCGCCGCCGCCGAGGATCGCTGACGGCGATGGGTGCGCTTGCAGTAGCACTTGCTGGCGCTCACACAGCTGTCCGAGTCGCAGGACGTGGTGGTCTCCGTGAGCGAGTTGTGGGCCGAGTCCCGCTCCATTGAGCTGGCCGGCTCCTCCTCCACCATGGAGCAGTAGCACTTGTCGTCGGAGCGGCACGAGATTAGCGAGTGCCGGTTAGTGGCTGCCGTTCCTCCTACATTTTTGGACAGGACTCCACCACTCGAAGGCTTTCGGGTGGGCGAGGCCACGAGTGCCATGTTGCGTTCGTTCTTCTGGCGCAGCTTGTGGTTCAGGTGCTCCGTGCGCAGGCTGCAGTAGCAGCGATCCGCCGAGGCGCAGGCGCAGGACTCGGAGTCGTAGCTGCACTCCGAGCAGGACACGTATCTGCGGGATATAATGATTTAGTTACACTCAAAACCTTTTAAAAATCATTCTTTAGACACAAAAAGGCATTAATAAGAACGAGAATTAGAAAGAGAGTTCGAAAACCATATAAATCTGTTCCCAAATGTTTCAAAACAAATCGCTTTTATTAACTGGTTAAAGAATTTATATAGATAAAATTTCCTAAAGATTCTTATAAGTAGGCATATCACTTTTTTTATCCAAGAATTACGATTTGTAATACAAATTCATATGTCTTTCCATTCAAAGCTACGGAACGTAATAAATTATAATTTACGAAAATCCAAATATCTGACAAAAGTAGAGTTTCCTTAGCCAAATACACGTAAAGTGAATTCAATAACTCACATTATAGTTAACATTTTTTAAATATATCAAACTTAAAGGGTTAGGTTCAAAAATGGAATAATAAAATAACGAAATTTATCAAATTTATCTTCTTTTCTATAGACGTTCTAGTAAGTGATTTTTTCTCTGAATGGCATAAATACCTAATAGCGGAAACATACCCACTGCTGCTGTTCCGGTTGAGTCCTTGGGTGTGTTCGTTGCGCACCACCGACACATCGGAGCCGCTGGTGGCCGCCCTATTCCGCTGGTGCTGCTGCTGGGCGTGGCCATGGGTGATGGGCGGTCCGATGATGATGGGCGGACTGATCTTGCGCTTGCCCTGGCTGTCCAGAGTGGCCTCCTTGGAGCTCACCGCCGGCTTGGACAGCTTGCCGCGGCACGAGCGAAACTGGCCCAGCTGGAAGACCTTCTTCAGGCTTTTGGTGCCGAAAAAGCTGCTCTTCGACTTCTTCTAAGGGTTCAGGGATTATTATTCTGATCGTCAGACTTAGAGCGCCTTGATGACCCACCTGTGATCCGTTAACACAAGCCTTGCGCTTCTGTTTCTTCTTCTTTTGACGCCGCATGATGTTCTTGGAGCGCTGGAAGAGCTCGTCCTGGGTAAGGGTGACGGCCAGCTTGAGCAAGAACTCCTTATAGATGGGCTTCAGATCGTTAAAGGACATGCCGTCGGCGTCTATGATGGCGTAGAGGATGTCGTCCAGCGAGTGAAGGTTCTCGTGCAGGCGAAATTCGTTAAACAGTTCGCTGAAACCAAGTGGGGAACTAGAAGCACAATTCAAGCGATGCCAATCAACCAGACCAAACCTTCTCCCCATATTGCAAAAAGACTGCCTCCCGTGCCCAGGGTCAGATGCAGTGGATTAGTGGCCAACTGCACCTGTCCCCCAGTCCGGTGGCAATACTCACCCTCCTCCGCCGCCGCCTCCGCCGCCCAGTTTGCCGGAATGGCGCCTCGCCGCCCGCGACTTGTAGCGGGTCAGTCCTCCGGTGTTGAGGAAGCTGCCGGATCTGGGGATGGCCACTCGAGTGAGGATGTCCCCGTTGGCAGGTGCCACATCGACGCCAGCTGACAGTTCCGTGCCCGCCGAAGGCTTCTTGCCGGGATGTGAGTTCTGGTGCAGCCGGGTCACGTGTCCATTGCCGCACACTATGCTGCCACTACGGGATGGGGTTCCGACTCCGCCGTTCCTGTGGCCGCCCGAACCAGGAACTGTGGTGGGAACTGGCGGTGCCCGCTTCGACTTGTGCGACTTGCGCCTGCGCTCCTCCGTGGAGGTCTCCAGCTCGGCAGCCTCGTTAATGACATTGCTGTGGGAGCTCAAGGAGCTGTTCGAGACCCGCTTCTTGCGTCCGGATCGCGATGGAGCCCCTCCTCCTCCGGAACTTCCCCGGAAGGAGCTGCGTCGCCCGCTGGCACTGGGCAGGATCTGGGAGCGGGACAGGTAATTGGAGCTGGCCAGCGCCGAGCTGCTGGCGATGCTGACGCAGCTGACCCCGTTCTGCTGGCGGGGCGTCCTCCGCTGGGTGTTCCGTCGCGAACTGGTGCTCACGTGGGCCATCAGACTCTGGTAGAGCGTGGCCGCAATCACGATGGCGTCCTCGGTGCTCTTGCAGATGAATCCATGGCACTCGAGCACCTTGGGCGAACTGGCCGAGCGCATGACCACCGCGAAGATGGGCGCGTGCACATGGATGCTGTGCTCCACCGCCAGCTGTTCGCTGGAGCTAAAAGGATGGATGTATTTAGCCATTAGTAAGGTAGAATATTAAAAGGAAGTAAGGTAATATTATGTTAAAAATCTTTCCATTTGAAAATAATATTGGAATAAAACCCCTATTATCTATTCGGATTCAAAAATCCTTTGCAAACCAGTGCATCGCAGTACTGAGTAGAGAAATCTTCAAGATAATCTTTAATTAAATTAGTTAATAGTCTAGGTAAATTTACATTGAAAAGCACCATGGATTTTATGTTTGGAAGAACTTTGAATTTTACAATATAAGTCATGATAAAGTAATTTAGCATTATTTTAAAAATTCCGACCAAACGTATTTAGAAAATGTATTTTACTTTTGGTTTTTTTTTCCTTCTGTTAAAGTAGGGAACTCACCTCAGTGGCTGGAACAGGGCAGTCTTGTCAATGTTTTCTGGATCGGTGATCAGGGGCAAGAAGGCTGCGCCACCGTCGTCATCGGAGATGACGAACTTCACCGCCGACCACACGGCAATGTTGTGGAAGGGCGTGATGAGGGCGTCGCTCTCCTCTGGAATACCCGCTCCATTTGAGACGGCCATTGCGTTGATTTTCACTCTCAGTCCGGTGGCGCAGATATCCAGCGATCCGGAGTTGAGCTTCTGCTGGATGAACCAGGATATAGGTGTTAGGTGCATAATACTCCCATTATTAAGTGAGAACACCCACCTTCTTGGTCACCTCGCTGAGATACAGCTGTCGCAGCGGCTCCTGCAAACCTTGCAGACTGGTCACCTTGTCCTTCAGCGGCAGCGATCCCAGGCAGGTGATATCGAAGCTACTGGTCGCGTCCTTGGCCACGTCCGTGAACAGCTGCTCGATCTGGGCCTGCACACTGTTGCTGATCCGCTGCACGTCCTTCTTGGCCGCCTCGGCCAGCACCTTGGCCGACTGCCCGTTGTCCTGCAGGAAGCTGCTGAGGGAGCGGGGAGTGTCGCCCGAGGTGCTGGCCAACTCACTGCGCCCATACATGATGATGGAGCGTGTGCGATGCGATCCCCGGGGATCGTCGAGGCGGCTGCTTCGCATGGATCTGAATGGGGGATACAGAAAGTAGCATTAAATTAATGATTATAAATTGTATAATAGATCGAATGGATACAGAATGTATCATTGAAGTAATGATCAAAAATTGTGCAATTATATTTAAAGGGAAATGGGCCCAAATTAAAAAAACATTTGATTGAAAAACTTTGAAAACCAAATCATTTGAAATGCCCTTTTAGTTCAAATTCTAATTTTGTTTATGGCTTACATATTTTTCTTGAAAATAAATCGCTTTCATTAACTGGATGCCCTTTTAGTTCAAATTCTATTTTTTTTATTTTTAAAACTATCTTGTGAATTTGGAACACAGATGTCATCCCACTCAAAGCGTGTTCTTTTGCGAACTGAACACTTTAACAAAAGTTACGGAATTTTCTATATTATAGTTAAAGAAATTCCTGCTTTGTTTTTAAAACTATAATTATTTAATAGCCAAAACCGATAGAAAGTTCTTTCACAAAATGAATAAAATTTTAATTTCCCGAACGACATTATTTAGAATGTCATCTAGATCATCGATTAGATTTAAAAGTTGATGAATTTCAATTTGTATTTTATGAGCCGTTCTCCAGTCAACACTTTTAGTGCTTAAAACGACAAAACGGTTCCATTTTTGTGAAAGTTTGGTTGATTAACGCACGAACAACCTGACATTAGCATATTCGACTCGCAGCGTAGTTTGAGTCCGACTGCCTTCTATTTGCGAGCTTGCTGGCTGGTAACTGAATTGGCCACATCCTGCTGACCAGGTCAGAACCCAGGTCCCATGAGTGCGAGTGGAAATGTGGAGAGGTTTGACGGGATAGAGGCGTTTCGGCGGCCAATGGCCGAATGCAGCTTAAGGTGTTCCCAATTCGAGCCGTTCCGTTTACCGCTAGTTGACATAAAATCGGAAATGCTTATTTCCATAGAACGTCTTCGGCCGTCAAGAGTTTTGAATGGGAATAAAGATGAAGGTGACGATGAGTGGTGGGCATTGGTGTGGGGGCTCTTCGTTTTCTTTCTCAATCAATTAAGTAGTTCGACTGCGAATGTGTGTCAACGATGAATATTTAAGCAAAGAGCAAGTGACGCTCTATCTTTGGCTGCTCCAGCCTCAGGTTCCCCTCTATTCTCCCCCATTTATTCCATCGGACAATAAAGTATTTAATTTAGGAACTAACAGTAGTTTTCGTTGGATATGGAAATGCAAAACGGTAAACGAAATATCTCTTGGTCTCTCACTCGCCGCTCGTATCTGTATCTGTATCTGAATCATAGTCTGAATCTGAGTCTTTGAGTAGTTCGTGTGGCTTCGAGAACGAAAGTGTTGGGTGGTCAAAGGCAGCACAGAAGGCTAATTGATTTGTTTTGCCCTGAGATGGAGAGCGAGGCTAATGGGTGAAAAAAAACACACCTCCCCAGGCTATTTGCTCCCAATTACAAAGTTTCACCCCGAAAGCCCCAACTCACCTGGAATCGTCGAACATCAGATCGATCTTCAGTTTGTAGATGGAGTTGCGGCTGACACTCGAATTGTTTTCGAGCTGGTCGCCGTCCAGGAGCCGAAAGCCGGAAGAGTTGCTGTTGCTGTTGCTGCCGACGGCCTTTCCGCGGGTCCGGGCCGCATTCATTTTGGGAACAGCCACCGCGGTTTGGGAGTCCACCTTGCAGGTGACCATCCTCCTCCTCCTGGGGGGCTGGACGTGCTAAACACTCGCGGAATGCCGCTGCTGCGGATGCAAATCGCTGTTTGCAATGCACCGTGCAATGTTCACTGTTCACTGTTTCACTGTCTGGGTATTATTGGTTTTTGTTTTTTTTTTCTTTTTTTTGGCGGCGAAGGAGCGCGCAATTTGTGGGCAATTAGCGGTGAATGCAATCCGTTTAGGCGCAATGAACGTTAATTTCCAGCATGTTAGCGAATTACACGAGCCTCGGCCTCACACACTTTGCATAGGGTGAGAGTGAGATACTCGGGGAAGGGAGCCTCGATCGCGAGGTGTTGCATGGCGTGCTCCGCTGGGACCATCATTCAATCTTCATTCATCGCACTGGAGCCGGCTCATTAATTAGCTGCAATCGAAACCAAAAACCGACAAATTTTAGCATTATTAGATTAAGGCACAGGCCCGGTAACCGTTGGCCATTCACGAGGAAAAGGTATTGCAAAATAGTTATTAATAATTTGATAGCTTTTTGGTTTTTCAGTTTCCAGTTTAAAGTCGTATTTTTTTTGCGCCGTTTCGGCTGATAAATTGCCCAATGAAATGCAATTGTTGTATCGGAAAAATGTTGGCTAGCTGCGAACGCACAGAGTGGGATACGGGTTGCATCTATGAGATACTTTCACTGCGGAGATATTCGCGGTAATTAGCAAATGCCGAACACACACAAGCACACACTCGAATGAGCCAATTTGAAATGCCATTTACTTGTGTGCCTTATTGAACTTCAACTCCACTGCACCACTTCGTCACTGACTACGACCCAATCCGGTGAGATACAGGTCTGGCTCTTGGTAATCCAAATCTCCAAGTGCTGTAACTGGGCTCCGAAACCGGGCGCTCCGTCCGAGTTCGTTGAATGCCACACGGCGACTGGCCGGGCCGAAACGTCGAAGCTCTCAAAAGAGCCAGAGAAAGATAGAAATGAGCGGACCATAACAACAATATCATCTCTGGCGTAAGTGGGCAGTGGCGGCACAATGAGAATGCCCGGCCATAACTGACACTGACTTTGTATCGCGGAATATGGCCAAACTGTTTTTCTTTGGCCAAATGTTGGGGAAGACGAGCGCGTCCGTCGCCTTTCGACAGCCACAATCACTTGCCCAATATCGGAGCATTATGTGTGATTATCATTTGCATACACGGCCATGTGAATGTCGCAAAGTTATTTGGGCAATGCACCTTTGGCTCCGATCCCAATGTCAGTCTCCCACAAATGTCGCACCCGCGGGCCAACTGCAATTAAAGCCAGTGTCGCCAGTTCGAGTGGGACTTTGGCTACTCCAAAATGCCGGTGGCCCGGGTTTTTTTTTTGCCATTTGCGCAAGCGCAGAAGCTGTGACCGCGTTTGGGGGAAGGGGAAGCGAAAGGGGAGGGGAAACCATCGGGCTGCAGCAGTGAAGGCATTTTCGAAATCAATGACCGTGGTCAAGTCTTACGATAATTGGAGCTGCCCGCGGCCTCTTTCGCTCCATCGTAAAATGCATTTAATTTTTCACTTTGCGCCGAGCTGAAATCGCTTGGGCGCAGTTGGAAATTGAGAATAGCTGGCGAGGAGTGAACAGAACACCAAGCAAAAGAATAGTTTTATGGTAATAAGCGTAATAATTCACAGGCATGCAAAGCCATAATAAGGTTGATATTAAATTTGCATTTTGAGTTGCAAATTAAAATTATTAGAATAAGAAGTCTGCGGTGGCTTGTTTAACTAGGGGTTTTATCGGCTGTGGCATTATATACATGTTTTATTATCTTTGCTTGGCCATCCATAATGAAATCAACCTGTACCACATCGACCACACTCGTAATTCAAGATGATTTCAATTAAAAACTCCGTTTCCATTTCACTAATAAAAACTTTTCAGCCAGCCGCCGTAAAAATCTATCTCTGTATTTACATCAAACTTTCCATTTTCCATTTCAGATTTTAATTTTGATGGCCTTTGATCGGCTGCGTTTGTTTTTCGAGTGTTGTCAACTTTTTCGTTTTATTCATGAGTTAACAGTAACAAGTAATTAAAAGTCGTCCACGTGAGACAACAAGAAATGCGAAGCGAACTAATTGCCCTTTGTTTGTGAGGAGCCTGTCCAGAAAGCTCTTACTTTTATTTCTTTTCTAGGCCCTTCGACCTGGCCAGATCAGTGTGTCTGGTTTCGTTTTAATGGATCTCAAACGGAAAGCGGTTAAATAAGATGCCTGACAGATGATAGCGAAGAACCTGAATTTCGTTTTCAACGCGAAGAACCCGAACCTTTTCGTTTTCGTTTTCAACGGTTTTTCTTGTTAATGGCTAGAATTTTCCTTTGTGCGTGGCCAGCTTTTACTTTTAAGAGAATTTTCTATTGGTAGTTAAACCGTTAACTGCGCGCATTCGACGGGGTGGCTGGGTGTTGATGGGTGATGTGATTTATTTAACAAATAACATCATACTACCGTGATCATCACTTTCTCTATTCAATTTACCAGGCTGTGTTTTATCTGTAGTTTCGGTGTCTGTTTTAAAGGTTTCTTGTACGAGTATGTGCAGCGGCAGCTATTTCAGAAATTAGTCGTATTTTTTTGCTCAGCGCCAGCCCGGCGAAGGCAGGCAAGCTTGAAGATACAGATACAGCCGGAGGGTTGAGCTGGAGCTTGGAGCTGGGTGCGCTCCGAGAGATACGCTTGATTCCTTCGCGCTCGTCTTGTGCCCAGCATTGCGTATCTGACATGCGCAGGCAGTGAGAGAAAATGCGACTACCCAAGGCCCCATTAATCTGGCCGTAAAGCGTAGGCAAAACCATTGAAAGCCAACTGCTAGCCTAGGTGAGAACATTTTCGCCAGTGTACTCGAGTGGACAAGTTCTGCAAATTATTCAAATCATTTACACAAAAACATTGCGCAATTAAAGTTTCATGACTTTCCCTGGCTCAGCCCAGACATAATCGCTCTGCGAGACTTTCTTTGTAGAATCGCGGCCCAGAGTGAGATGTCTTTCCCTCCGTTCCAAGTGCCCTACGCCCCACGAACTCCATTAGGCTCCATCCATTCATTCATTAGCCGCCCGGCCGTTGCGTCACGAACCCGAATCCGAAATGAGTCTTGAAAAATACACGACAATTGTCACATTGTGCTACTCATTACGCCATTTCTCGCCTCTTTCTCCGCCCGGCCGACCCACTCATCCATCCAACAATAGCGATTCACTTTTCACGAGGCGGAGCTGCCTCTGATACCAGCGGGTGGTTAAAATGAAATTAATTTCGCGGTTTTTATCCCCTTTGTAAAATTTGCAGAGGCACTTGGACACTTTGCTTTACAATCTGGCTACGTGACTTGACCAAGATCACGACCACTGACCCTAAGTGGTGCGTATTTTAAGTCCTAAGCTTCTCATTAAGATGTTAAACATTTGTGTTGTTTTCGCCTTATATAATTGGCCAACAATCAAGAGTGTATTTCCTTGTTTATATTGTCACTCGATTCGCTTGTTTTAATAGCTTTCTACAGTGGCATTTCATAGTCCTCCTTCATTACTTAGTAAAAAGCTTACTTATTACCTATGTCTTATCACCTAAACATAAGCACTTCATGCAAATTGATTTCAGGAAAATACTAAAATTAAATTAAATTGTGTATAAACTAGACACTCCCTGGGACATATTTATTTCAAATAATGGGTTAATTTTGAATTGGCAAAAAGAAAATCAAAAGCTCTTGCTTAACTGGAGCTAATCATGAATACCATTTTGGACAGGCGGCGTTATGGACACTTTACCGAACAATGCCCCTGCTTTAAGGAGAAGGTGAAGCGCATTGCGGCGTAGATAATAAAATTGGACAAAGAAATTTGCCCAAAAGAGCGTGACGCGAGGCGCTGCTCATGAACTCTGCGCCATAAATTGCCATGAGCATTTGCATTTGCATACCACATGGCCACAGTCCATGGCTTACAGCCCCCGGATCGGACCTTAGCCGTATCCAGTGACGAGAGTTCTGATAGAAATTCTTCGTTTTATGGCGTCGCTGGCCGAAAAGTTGCCTTTTAATTGGCCCCTTCAACGCCGTTCTTCTTGCCGAGGCGGGTGCTAAATGGCTTTCATTCATTGCGGTTAGCTGGGTTCAAATGGCGCGTGCTTTGTGGGTCAGCTTTCCGCCCCCAAGTTCGTCGGAACTCCTCAAACCGGGAGCCGAGATGAACGTTAGAAATCCGCATTGACACCATCTGATTGTTGGCTAACTGTGCTCTTTGTGGCCCAGTGCCGTTCCTTACCGAGATAAGATCGTAATTCTTGGCTGGCCAGATAATTGTTTTCTTGTCATTTATCGCGTTAGCGGGGAAAGTTTGCACTTCTCGGTGGGTACTAGAAAATACATTTTCTTTATTGCTATTCATAATTACGAGGTGCGATGCCACTGACCATTAAGGCCTCTAGCTAAATTAAGGTATTGCTGCTTCTGACTGCGGATTAATGTAATTGTTTCTATTTTCGGTTGGAGTGGCTTTGCGGACACCACAGGGCGGCAATGATTGCTAATATGCGTACACTATAAAAAACAATAAGGTGATATTGCTAAACTATTTCAGAGACTTTTGAGGTTTAATATAATCTTATACACTTGAGAGCTTAGATTTTGTCACTTGGATCTTATCTCAAAGTATTCTTTAGATTATTGAAAATATAATCAGAAATAGTGTACCATGGAATGTTTATTTATATTTAGTCATGAAATTAATTACTTAAAAGCGCATTGATATTAAATATATATGTTTGTTTATTGCTATCATCTACATAAGAATTTAAATGGAATGTTGTGAGAATAAGTTTGGGCCCTCTTCTTGGCTGGATGTTTAATTGGCACTCAAAGATATGTAGACAATTACGACAATCCCACCATAAGTGATGCTTTGCCGACTGTTATAAGACCGACAATTGAATCGAGCTTGTAGTGCATTAGAATGGTTCATTAGCACATTCTAGCGTCCCGATAAAGAGATTGTTCGATAGCGGTAAACTGGTGATTGGAAATGGCTCAACGCACGATTATAGCCCCGTCCATCGCAGAACAGACGTGTCTGTGAGTCGGAGATCCAGTCGAGGAGTTATGGCTGTGACCCACCTTCAGAAGTGGAAACAAGTTGCCTCGCAGCTGAAATAAACTGCGCATCGATGCTCCAGTTTCTGAACCGCGGACCTGCCACGCAGCCCCAGCGTCGAGGAGAAAATCTGAAAATAATTGCAAGAAAAGCCGAGATCCCTCCTAGAAAGAAGCGCGCGCGGACAACAATTGCGGCCAGCGGACAAAGCCCGGTAAGTAGGAAACCTGAACGAGTTTAGCAGGAAAAATGGCTTGTCGATCTTGATTCGAGTGTCGTGGCCATGGAATAAGAAGCTACCAACATTGCAGTTGCAGTGGCCGTAAATCCCGCTAATCGAATAAGCGTATGCCGCACTGCTAACAAGGCTTTTATGGTTGTCAACGCACACACCTGAATACCATGTCCAGTTTTTATTTGCCATTCTTGGTTAGGTGAATGTCATGGCCCGAGTTTGTTCTTCGGGTAATTAGGATCACCTCGAACATTTAATTGGCAGGAAAATAAATAATTGCTCTACACTGGTGCAGACTAAGTGCAGTATATCAAATCAAACAAATACCCAACAATGAATTGTAAGTCAACCCAGAAGGTCTTGCTCACATGTCGTATGAGTAATGTATATCTGGTGCACCCCTAATATTATAAACTCTTACCTGCTTTGGCTTTTCCGCAACACAATATTCATATCAAAAATCACTTTTCACTTGACAGATCATAAATTGCTAAATGTTGGTCTTGATTTAACCCAGTAATAAAACAGGCAAAACTTTCTTCGTCAGCCCCGCAATCAAAGTACAAATTCAGCTTATTTTTCCAATGACTCGGTCACGTTCCTATTCTTTAGTCGGCGACAACACTTTCATTCATTCGTAATTTGCATTTTCCAGCCGAGAAAATGGTGTGGAAAACTCAGCAGCCGAGGCAGCGACCGGTGTGCGCGAAGTCAATAACGAGACTAACTGCGGCAGACCAATTTGACGTCTCCCAAAGCCAAAGTCGAGATGCAGAGGCCTAGAAAGAGACGGATACTATCGCTGAGAAAGAGATGGGACTAGAGATCTACCCGGTGCAGTGTCCAGTTTTGTTTTGTCTTCGGCGCATGCGTGCAGTTGGCCAAACCGAAGTGCTGACGGCTGACGACTGACAACAGCTGAAGTGGATTAGCCAAAAGTTCGGCCAGCAGTCGGAACCTGCGGCGTCTGGTGATCCTAAGTACGACACTAATGACGCCAAATTGCCGCACTTAAGTCAACAGTAGTCGCCAGGAGTTTGCTAACTAAATAACTTTTCCCTTCTGCAAAGAAGTTTGAGTTTGAAGAAGGATGTTGACATAAATGATTTCTCTAAACAGCAACGAGCAGAAAGATGTAAAGCTTCTTCAAAATCATTACAAACAAATTATTGCGCTATTAGTAAATTAATTTATGGAGTGATTGAGGTTTACTTAAAATTATTTTTTTACAGCAAATATATTTTATCAAGTAACAGCAATCATTCTTAACGCACATAAATTTGGCACACTCATCTCTTTAATAGATAAAGAAAACAAAACAATTTCACAAACGGTTCAGAAAAGCTTTTGGCATAAGAATAACTTATGCCATTTCTAAGCAATCAGCTTAATCATTAATGAGCTTGTCGAAAATCTTGTGATATTATAAATATTACATAATTTTATAAGTACTTTAAAGTGATTCGTGAGCAACAGTGTGCATAAATAAGTAAGAGGACGAAGTCCATTCTGTTCTGTTAGTTTTAGTTAGAAATTCACAAAAATGCGATTACTCACATCGATTTCATTGGGGCTTTGTATTTTTTATTATCATGACACCTATCCCGCTCACAAGCAACATGTCCCGCAATCATAATGTAGTCCTCGCTTTTTTGGAGCAGGTCAGGTCGGATTCGCCTCGCCCGTCCACCTTGACTCGATCTCGAGGCCCAGTTTCTACTGCCAAAAAGTGGAAAAACCTGCGTGGACAGTGGCCCAAATTGCCTCGTGCCCATTTGCCAGGCAAATATCTGGCCAATATTCGAGTGCACCGTTAGACAGCCGATGGTGCTGCGGTCGAGGCTGCAGCTCAAGGCACCCGGGCCAAATTAATTCATGTTTTGGCCAGGCCGTCGATAGCATTGGCCAGCCAGGCTGCCCGCGTAGCTCCATCGCATCATCGGATCGGAAACAGGTTCGCTGGCTCGAGCTGTTCGGCAAAATGGGTCAATCTCTGAGAACAAGTGTCGGGTTCTGGTGCAACCCACAAAAGATGAAGTTGCTATTCAGCGGCGCATCTCAACTCCTTTGTGCCAGGCGAAACTGGGCCAGGCGATCTGTTCTAGTTCGAATCGGGGGATTTAGCTGAAATGTGCCACAGTTGGAGGAGCTCATCCAATATCATTTACCGTAAACGGCCTGGCTCCTTGCATGCAACGACCCATTTCAGATCGGACTTTGTCAATCTCAAGTCGCCTGTCTGGCACCCAGGTGCTGAACTGGATTTGACAGCCATTGGGGCCATTTGAGAAGTATTTTAAGGCGGGATTATACTCGTTGAATAACTATTGGATAGAAAATGTCTCATTACAAACACAAGTAGGTTGGGTAATCTCCAGTGTGTTAATCTGAGGCATAGGCAGATGCTGCAAGACAACTTGATTATATCAGCTTTCAATTAATTTTAGCCATTTTATATTGGGGTTATTGACTTGAATTTTGTTAGCCATAAATGTTTTTCCTCACAATTATTTTCTTGTTATACCTTTGCAGAGGGTCTTATAATTTCAATCAATAGTTTGCAACGCAGTGAGGAGATATTTCCGACCCTATAAAGTACATATATTCTTGATCAGAATCACAAATCGAATAGGGAAAAACCATAAAAAACAAGACTTTAAATGTTTTTTTGGATAAGGAATTATGTTTCACAATTGAATATTATGGCCTTCCTTTCCCATTTGTTAAAAAAAACATGAACGGAAAGCTAACTTCGGGCGGAGCCGAAGTTGATGTACCCATGCAGGTATGACTTTAAGTTAATTTTATTTATTTTATTTCTCGTACCAAATTCTTGCAAAAGTCGTTGCTTTCGATTACGACCTCCATGAAGACCCGTCGACAGATCCAAAAAAAAAGCGGCACAAAAGTTATAAAAGAAGTGTTTGTCCAGACATCTTCTTTTTTTTGATCGTCGGGAAAAAAGTCAAAGTTACAGCACTGCAGTGCACTGCAATAGCAAACATAGCCGTAAAGTATGCTAGAAAATTCTTACCTTCATAACTTAATGTAAAATGTAAGTCTGGCTGGAAAAAACCAGACTTCTTTTCTTCTTAAAAAACACTGGTATCTTCCATTCATACAACACCATAATCACGTGAAAACGAGCCTTTTCTTTATTTTGCTTATTTTATTTATGGCTTTTTTTGCAGGGCCCAAAGGCATTTGTTTCATTTCTAACAGCCTGATAAGGCACATTTTTTGGGAGTCTGTTTCAAACGCATACTTCGTACTTTCCAAATTATATTTAGAAAAATATACAATATATGTTATTTCTTAAGTATAGAGACAATGCTTGTATTATTGTAAACAGGTTTAACATATTTTTGGTCGATTACGATTAAAGATTTTATACACTTCATTTTACGTATTTGGTTTTAGTTAATACCTATTCCTAAACATGGAACTTGGTGGCAGGGTGCGAATTCTTTCGATTTGTACTCGATGTTTAGGGCCAAATAACGTCACTAAAATACTAACAGTTGCAGTTATTAATTGGTTCGATTTCATGTTAGTCCCAGATTCTCTCTTTAAATTTGCATAGCTAACTAAATCTAGATAATTATAGACAGTGTACACTAAATCCCTGGCCCTTAGGATCGCTTGGAGAGGATCGCAGAAAGGACGATTGCCAGAACCAGGAGAATTACTGGCTCGCTCTGGTGACCACCACTTCCTCCGCCGGTCGCCGAGCGGTATTCGTCCTCCGGCAGATACTCCCGGATGTGTCGCGTCTGGTTCATCATCCAGTAGAAGGCCCGCATGTTTCCCAGTTGCTTCAGCTCTTCGCCGATGTCGTTCCGGATCTTGGCATTGTACTCGTTGAGCAGACGCTTCTCCGCGGCGCTGAGGAGCGTGCTGTCGATCAACTTGGGCTCGTAGGGCACCATGGTGACGTCCTGGAATGCAAGGAAGTGTGCGCCGCTGGGATGCGTGTGTCCGGTATCCACCACCTCGAGCACGTTCTTCAGTCGGACACCGAAGTCGTCGCGCTTGTAGTATCCCGACTCTACACAGGAGATTACGATATGGTTTGTTGCTTGAATCTATGCTGCAAGAACTCACCGCTGGAGAAAAAGTAGCCCGGCTTGAAGTGGAAACTGCTGTTCTCTCCGTAGGCAACTGATATGGGAGCTGTTTGGAATGTTAAACCATTTAGAAAAGATCTTCTAACAGGAGAGACTACTACTCACGTTCCTCCACGGAACCGAAGGAGCCAATGCCATGGCCCGTTGCCTGCGGGAAGTCCGTCATGTCCTTCCACACCATGCTGCGCACCAGGGCGTCCACCTTGGATGGCTTTAGGTTAGCAGGGAACTTGAGTTGCGTCAGGTGCAGAATCCCAGCCAGCACATTCGTGTACGCCTTCTTCATCTCGTGCGTGGGTTCGCCAAATATGAAGGTCCGCGCGACGTCCGTGGTGCCCTCCAGATACTGACCACCGGACTCGATGACCAGCAGGCTCTGGTCGGAGACCTCGATGTTGGTCACGTTGCTGGAGATGTAGTAGGGCAGGGCGGAATGTTCTCCGTAGGCCACCACGGTGCGCAGGGAGAGACCTTTGGAGTGCTTTTGCGACAGGCGCCACAGCTCCACCTCGTAATTGATCTTCTCCTCGGTCCACTGCTCCGTGTGGAAGCGGGTCGCCATGTTGCTCATGGCCTCGCAAATGGCGGCCCCATCCCGGATGTGTGCCCTCCGCATGCCAGCCTGCTCATCGGAATTCTTCTGTGCCCGCATAAAAATGATGGGGGAGATCTCAAAGACGACGATTTTGGCGGGCATCGATGAATATATCGCCTCTGAGGCGCCAAGATCCTGTACACAAGGTGCGGAGACTAGGACGCGCTTCCAGATCTGGGCATATGTGCGGATGTCGCTCCAGATCTGATTGTACTCCTTAATCCTGCAAAGAAATTTATGTTCTCCTATTGCCATTCTACTATTGATAAGATTTTTGCATTCTTACTTCACGCAGTTTTCATTAATGCAGTCTGTGCGCAGATGAAGATCAATACCCAAACTGATCTTGGAATGCTCCACATAGAAGAATATATCATCCTGGCTGACAATGGCGTACGACTAGAGAATAAATCGAAATTAGAAGTCGAAGAAAGGTTAAGAAAAATAAACCCACCTTCACCACTGGCGTGTAGGGAATGTCTGTGCCGCGGATGTTAAGCAGATAGGCAATCTCAGTCAGCGAGGTGATCACCATGGCATCGCAGCCCAGGTGCGCCAGTCGCCTCCTCAGCTCCTTTACCTTGTCCTGCCAAATCTCGCCGGCGAAGAACTTTGAATGCACCTGAATCACCTGGTTCTTGGGCGTCTCCGGGCGCTCGGTGCCCCAAATGTGGTCCACCAGATTGTTGTTGATCTTGACCAGCTTGATCAGCCTATCTTCTAGCTCCTGCTCCCATTGGATCCAAAGGGAGTGGGGCACCAGGTGCGGATCTGCGCCCACTCGCTTGTCGTATCGCACATAGCTGCTCAGCCAGTCGGCCAGGGTGACATTGCCGCTGGTCAGATAGATCTCCCAGTCGCACTCGAGCTCGCCATCCGCTTGCTGGGCATATCGCTTCTCCACCCAGATGGCTGCTCCCTCACTGGTGACGGCTGCAAAGGCGCGGACTCCTGTGAAGCCGGAAAGGTACTTCAAGCGCCGATCCCGTGGCGCCACCTCCTGGTTGAGGTGCTCGTCTGTGGAGGGTAGTATATACCCGTCAATCTCGGGCCCTTCCAGCGTGGCTCTAATCATCATTTGCTTGCGCATCTCCATCAGGCGATTGTGGTAAGCACTCATGGGCTGGATCTGCAAAGCTCATAAGGGTGAGTTAAGAGATACTTATATACTTAGGCCATCCACACTCACATGTTTGCCCTTGCGATATTGGCAGATCTCCCGGTGATAGCCTTTCGGCTTCTCCGCGGCCACGAAGCCCACGACTGCAAACAATCCAAGAAGGCCATAAAAAATAAGACAAAATATTTGCAGGTCGTAAAAGATGTTGATAAATAAAATTTAAATTGTTGCCATTAGTATCCGAATTCGTTATGCTTATTTATTAATGGCCAAACTAGCGGGCCGAAAATAGCAACAAGTGCGTCACGGTAGCGGGACAAATTCCCACGCTCGTTAAACGGCCATGCGACGCGGTCTCCTCGTTTGCTGACTTTTACTACATCTTCGCCCAAGTGGGATCTCCGTAGTGACAGGCTAAAATTTCGTTTTCACTTTCAATGGACCACCTGCTTCCTACCGCCCAAGTTGAGTCAACGCTGCGTATGCGTAATGGAACCCAGCACTACTTGGCGTGGGTTTCCGATTGAACCATAAAGCAAGACGATGTGATCAGTGATTGGGATGTCAAAGCAGGGGGCAGATCAGCTGACAAGTGAGTGAATGAGTGTCAGCCTTTTTGGCCAGCTTTTCAAGCACAATTTGTCAAAGTCTTGTGAAAATAATCAAAAAAGAACTGATGCGAATGTTTTCCTTATGGACTGAGGCATTAATACATATATTCAATTGATTTATTAAGGCAAGCCGGCGACATGGTAGGCCAAAAATGAAAAACAAAAATACATTAGAGTTCCATTCAGGGTATTAACATTTTCGAATACATCTTGCCTCATAGACTATTACAGAAAATATGATTCAAAATCAGATGTAATTAAGAGACCTTCTAATTCTTGTAGATCCTAGATTTTCATTTTTTATAGAATTCTTTCGAGAGTATTTTAGCTTCGACAAGACCGATTCACAGACATTTCCTTGTTTATTTTTCATCTTTTGTTTAAGTGGAAATATTGAAGAATTAATTTTCTTGTTAATAGCCACATACTCATCTCTTCGAAATAAGTTTATGTGATTTAAAAGAAATACACGATAGAAAACTATAGGCTGCCGAATGACAGACAAGCATCCAGCTGACACAGCTGACACAGCTGACTTTGCGTTTGTAAAAATAAACATTATGCCATTTGGCCAGAGATTGGCTAAAGCATATTCTTATGACGCACCGTGCATAACATTCTTATCGAAGTCTTCAACGGCGGGGGGTAAAAGGAATTCAAGTTCCTAGGGCCATGTGCGAAACGTTTTTCGTTTGCACAACTGGCCAAAAATACCGTAAATCGATCAAAAGTCCATAAAATCAGCATCTTGGCCTGCCTTAAAATAACATAGTAATAGTAATGGTGGTCGTACTCACCCAACAAGATGCTCAGCGCCAAACGCCAAATCCATTTGGCTGTCGTCATTGTTTTTATTTGCACTTAAAATTTCCCGCGATGTACTAGCCGTCCGCGGAACTTGGCCCGAAAGCGAGCGAACTGTTTGTGTTTGCCCGAATTGGCTCTTCCTGCCTTCTTCTGTACTTTTGCGAATTGTTGCGTTTCCGAGGGTTCTTTTTTTTAGAGTAAACAAATCAAACGGTTGCAATTAATGATCTGGGAAAGTGGCGATCGGCGGGTTGGGGATGGTGCTAAAGGCTTCTTTAATGGCCGTTCGTCTGAGCGATGCACTTTTCCGGTTAATGACCGGAACGTGGCTGGGCGAAGCTATAGCACATGTTGCACCTAGCTGTCCGGGGCGGAGTCGCATGTGCCAATCCAAAGGGTGATGGCCTCGCCCGGCGCTTTCTTCTAATTGATATGCCGTGCACTGTGTGACCAACTTCTAGTCCCTGGGGTAATAACTCATCTGCTGGCGACATATGTATAAATAGCCATGATATCAGCCCGCTTAGGAATTTATAACTTCCGCTATTCGCGGGACGCTTTTGAATTCGGTTTTCTTTTTTGGAAAACACCAATTTGGCAACTATTCTAAATCGGTTTGTGTTCTGTAGCTTAACAAAATATTTAATTGCTGCTTTAATTAGCCATGCGTAAAGCCAAAGCCAGACCCGAACGAATCAGACCAATCATGCTGGAAATGAGCAACTTAAGCCAGAAAGTGTGGGTGGCAGGGAAGTGGTTGGGATCCGAGGCGATTGCCCAAGTTTCCCTATAGGGCACCTCAAGGGGCAGTGGTTCGAAACTGGTTGACAATGGCGCAGATGGCACACAAAACTGATTGATAGTGATTGGGTAATTCACCAAAATTTCAATCTTCAGCTTAGCTGTCAATAAAAAAACTTTATTTGTGTTCTCAATTGTTTTGCAATTTGTCCGGGCAAAGCTATTTTCATTAACATACTTCCAACTGACCAAGAAATAGTTTTAATTTCGATGTCATTTCACTTATTTTATTCCCAATTGAGCAATTCAAAAACAATTTCGCCGCCTGGGCGTTACTCGACTATTAGAGGTAATTTGTTGCTGCTACCATTGTTCACTTTGCTTTTTTATTGTCATGGTATTGGCGACAGATATGACGAATCAAACGCCCCACATCCCATTCACAAATGGCACAACCCAGCCACCGCAATGAATATGGCATGCGAAAGGCCATTGAAAGGCATCGGAAATAATGGCATTAAATAAAAGTTAAGCAAATTCGCCAACTTGTGGGCGCTGTGTATGTGAGCAGTAAGCAGTGAGCATTCAGCATTGAACATTGAGCGGCGCTGTGAAAGTGGCAAGTGTCCCTGTAATCCGCCTCCGGCTGGCAATTATACGCTTGACTTTGGCACCAAAACAAGATGATGCTCTAGTTATCGCAGTGCTTGTGTATCAATTTGCATGTGCATGTGCATGCTGCCAAGTCGCAAATGACATAGTGGACTCGGAATCGGGCCCACAATGTGCATCCAGTGCCAACTGGCCGCCTGCCCTTAGATCTCTGTTATATCACTAGTTGTGGTTTTACTGGTGGCGCTGGAAAAAAACTGGATATGGATGCAACACCTGCCGACTGCCGAGTAATGTGCGGCCTTTTGTTTACGTTTCTAATTAAGGAACATTTGTGAATTGGGAGCGAGGTGGTCTCATTTGTTTTCATCTCAAAATGCCAAACAAATGCACCGCCTTTCATTTCGGTTTCACTGCCGTCGCGGTCACGGCAAGAAGCCGCTGACTCACACCGAGAACATGGTTAAGCGGTGCTGCCAAAAAAAATACAAGCACCCCGCCAGCAAACACATAGATCTGCCTGTTTATTTAGTTCACTATATGTAGTTGGGGATATCAAAATTGAACTGAATTTTGCGCCAATGCGCACCTTGAGCGTCACCGAGCGCCAGAAACCCATTTGAAATATTTCACGGCATTTGCAGAAAAGACTGCACACAAATAATGGGCGGCTTCTGGGCCCACAGCGCGTATGGGTGACGTGCTGACAACGTTGCGTATACGCAGCGTATATCACTAAGTTTGCACAGCCGTCCGAAATAGCAGCGGAATTTCAGAATCATCTACCTTTGGCGGCTTCAAACACGCACACACACACTCTTTTGCTTTTTTTTTAAAGTCGAAGGGGGAGCGAATCCAAGCGAACCGCACGCGTCTAAAGCAACAAGCAAACTGAAAACTTTCTGATGTTGCTATTTTGTTTTTTCAAAATGTGTGGCAGATGAAAAAGCGCTGGCACACACCCACAGAGCGAGCGAGAGAGACACACTAGGAGCATGCATGCATAGACTGTTAAATCGGGAAAATAATTGCTTGGCGGTGGCGGAAAAGCGAACGGGGAAAAGCAGGCGGCGGACGGCGGAAAAGCGAAACAGCTGAGCGAAAGGCGCGTGAGCAGGAGCTTTAGCCGCTTAGACGCTCGCCAGACGCAAAACAGTCCGGAAGAAAATGGGAAAAGTCTCCTCGTATCAGCTGCAGCACAGTGGTCGCTCGTCCGTGGAGTGCAACCGCAACCTAATCCCGGCCATTACAATGGTCTTGTGGCATCATTGTGCGGCTTACATTTCAACAACGCCAAGTCGAACAGACAATGACGTCGTTGAGTCGCTGGACTTCCGAGACGAGCTCCATGGAGTTCGAGTTTTGCAATTGACTTCGATGGAATCGAGAAAATTATGCTGTCAATTGGTATTTTATTGCTTTTAAATTGATTGGTTAGTGGCGACTGAAACCGAAGACCACTGTGCGGGCCCTCTTGCATAATCCCGCGTAAACAAATATATATCCCAATAGACGAGCTGTTAATCTTAAAATCGTTTTGTTTATTTCATTCGGTCACGAAGCGAGCGCCTTTTCATTCTGCTCATTAAGCTCATTTACACAGAAACAGCCACTCAATTTTCCGATGAAAAGCGGAGCAGTGTCTTCTAAAATTATGGGAGTGCCGACTGGCGGGTGGGAGTTCAATATGCTCTTATTTATTATGTTGCAAGCTCGCGGCAATCTCGCCGCTCTCTGCCACTCTCCGTTCGGATCACTCCGCTCTCGATTTATTATTAACTAATTAAAAATCGACTTTCAAGCGTGCCGCCCGCACTGGCCAAGTGGCAAATGAGCTTTTGATCAATACGCCTGGCAAGCAATTAGGCGTATGGGGCCATGGGTTACCGACGTGTATGTAGTTCTCCAGTAAATCATTTCTGGTTAACCTCTACGGAGTATAATCTTGACTGTGGATTAGTAGGTGAACTGCACTCGGAGCAAATACACGTTCACTCAAAGAAGAATCATAGTAAGTTCAATAACTCACTCTTTTAATAAAAAAATTCTGAAATGCTCCAGCCCCTATAGATGTTGCGTTAAATACAAAGAGTATTTCATTTAAAATTTGGTATTATTATCCTCATTTCTTAATAAACTTATGTAAAAAAGGAAGTGTTATTATTTTCAATAATTGTTTCTTTAAAAAATATGAAATAATTAATTATGAACATAATTAAGTTATCTTGCCATTTCTCTTGGTGTTGTTAAATAACTTATAAATAATGCAACAGTTTTCCGGCGATGGTTATTCATACCTGCGGTAAATAACTATCTGGAAATGTATATTGACTGTGTGAGTGACAGTCAATCAGCGAGAGAAACTTGGCAAGGTTTCTTTGGTCGTTTAGTCTTTAAAGGGTTGTAAGCGGCGTTAAACCTTCTTCAGATTATATTTACCACCTCCAGTAAAAAAGATATGTCAATCACTTTAAGAAAAACATCTAAGTTGAGCTATTTCTGAAGTGAAAATGAAATGTACGGAAACATTTAGTTAAAAAACCAGCACCGACTACTTTGGCCCAGATAATCTGTTGTTATAAATTTTAAGATTTTTTTTTAAGTTTGAAAAAATAATTAAATAATTCGTGTTGTGGCCTGTTATGTTATTATTGTGAATTCGTATTGACAAATATCAGTAGAGTGCCTTTTTTTAAATTTAAGCAATTGTAGGCAAGCGCAATTTTGAAAATTTTCATATCCCAGACAAAAAGTATGCAATGTAATTTATAAAAACTATCCCAAAAATACACTTTAAATTGACCAATCGAATATTTTTATTCTGACTTCTCATCAGACTCAATAAAAATGGGCTTAATTCTAAAAAAAGGATCTAAATATAAATATTTTTGTCAATTTTTTGCAAAATCTTAGAGGGTAAAGTGCATTTAAAATTAAACAGTATGGCAAAGGATTTCGTTTCGATTCGATATTTCGCTTGATTTGCTTGCAGCTGCTCTCAGTCAACAATTTAGAAACCAAAATTAACAGCCAGCCGGAGGAGCAGGCTGAAGTCCTCTTCTCAATCTCAAAGTTAATAAATATTTACAGGGCACCATAGTGTTCATAGTGCTGAGAGAGTCTACAGGCATTCGTCGGTCTCCTCATTGCCCATCGTCAAAATGACGGGCGATGAGAGATCCACATCCAGCAGCTTCATCTGGACATTATCCTCGTCCTGGACGTCTTTGCCGAGCCGCTGTTCCTGCATCTCGATGTCCAAGGTGCCGTGCTGCCGTTGGAAGGAGACTACGAATATCACGAGTGAGGCCACTATGAAGATCACAGCGGTTCCGGAACACAGGGCGATGATTAGGGTGGATCGGTAGTTGGAAGTTCCGGAGAGCTGGGCCGAGTGCTCGTCAGCCGAGTTGCTATCGAAGGTCTGGCCAGCATCGTGTGGTGGATAGGAGACCAGCGGAGTGGCGGTGCTATCGTCGGAGGAAGGCTTTGCTTCACCCGCAACAGGTTTCTTTTCTTCTTCTGAGGAATGGTCATCTGTTCCTGTTTGTTCGTTTGGTTTTTCATCCGATTCTGCGCTTTCTTTCTCCTCCACGGATTCACCATCGACATTGAGCGAGCCCTCTTCCTTTACTGACTCCTCTGTGGAGATTGGTTCATGGGTGTCCTCTGAAGATGCCTGGACAGAGGGTTCCTTACGATCAGTTTGTTGATCTGAAACATCTTCCTTTGATTCCTCTTCGCTTATCTTGGCATCTTCTGTGACAAGGGGTCGCTTCTGATCAATTTGCTGCTCAGAAACTTCTTCCTTGGGCTCCTCTTCGCTGATCCTGGCAGCTTCTGTGAGAATTGGTTGATCTGTGACTTCTTCCTTCTCAGCAACATCCTCTGTTTTTTCAGCAATGGGTTCTTCTGGTTTGGTTTCTTTTGGATCTGCGGCCTCCACAACTGTCTCGTCCGAAGGAGTGATGCCCTCCACTTGTGCCTCGATTTCCGCCTTGGCTTCAGCCTCTGCCTCTTTCTCGATCTCTTCTTTTAGCTCAGGAACTAACTTAGTGGGTTCAACGTTGACCAAAGGTGGTGCTAAAGTCGAAGTTTTGGTTGACGTCTCATCATCGCCTTCAATAGTGTTTTCGTTGATATCATTAAGGTTTTCATTTGGCTCCTTAAATTCCCGTTCCTCACGGACAGGGATTGTGTGAACTGCCGCGGAATGGTCAGTCTCTGGTTCCTCGGGCACTTCCGGTGCCACTTCAACGGGGAGAGGGTCTTTGACGCCTTGTTTCTTGGTCACTTGGTGCTTGGCGTCCTCATAGCTTGGCACTGGAGTGCTCTCCTCGCTCTCGAAATCCTCGTGCTCCTTCTCTAAGGCCAAAAGATTGGTTTTAGTGATGGGCTGCTCAGTAATGGCACGATCTTCGTTGAGGATCACAGAAACCAGGTCACTAGTAATGTTGGGTAATGGTCTGCTTCTACTTTCCACATGCTCACTGGACACGGCAATGTTGTCTGTTACTGCCTCTGGTTCGGCTTGGTCCTCCGACTCTTCGTCTTGGATCGGCTTGTTTTTCTCTTCATCATCAAGAGTTTTGGGTTCGCGAGCACTTTGGACTGCAGCTGGGGAGTTTAATACCATTAGATCAAGTTTAAGGGACAAAATAATGTAACTTACCCTCACTCCCTTGATTTTCAAGTACGGCTTCCACCGCCTTTTGAACATCTTCAATAATTGGTTCCACCGGAGAACGTGCAACTTCAACCTCACTGTTCACGTCATTTTTGATATCCTGCTCTAAAGTTCCCCCGTAGACCGATACAAAATTGTCTGTTGTGTCTACCGAATCAGCAGGAATAGCTTCCTCAACTTTGGGATCATCTACAGGATGAGCAGGAGTAGTGGTAGTGACATTCTGGATCGTTGGTTCCGGCGTAGATGAACTCTCCTCCAACTGGACAGGAAGTAACGTCGTGGCTTCTTCCACTTCTGGAGTGAAGGTCGTTGACTCGACTATTACAAGGAGAAGTGGATTAGAAAAATTATAATAGCATCCGAGTTAAACATAATTAAAATAAAGTTCTTATATAGAAATCCTAAAAATGGCATCCCTGTAGTCAATTCACAAACCACTTCTAAAAGTAATGTAGACACAGAATGTAAAATGTAGAATAGATTTCCGAAATGTAAATAATTCCGAATTTCGAATTTTTAAAGGAACCAAAATACACCATACAGAATCGCAATCAATTAAATAAAAATAAATTCATAATAAAATAAAAACCATATTTTCCATAATGTATTCACTATTATATATCTAAAACGCCGATCTATAAAATCGATAGCATTCCAGACAGTTCTATAAGTTCCAAGTAAGGTCTCGATTAATGAATACAATTCTAAAATACAAAAATAAATCAACAAACATTTGTTAGCTGCTTTTTATTAAAACATTAATTTAAAACTATTCGAAAAATTGAAAAAAAAAAAATTATAATTTGTAATCTTCTGAATCAATTTAAAAATATTTAAAAAATGAACTATAAGCACCAAGTTAGAAATGATATTGTTTATTTCCGCAATTACATACATATAACTAAGAATTTTTTCTTGCTAAATGTTTAGATAAATAATTTGGGGTTTTTTAAATTAATTATTATACTAATCTTGCAATTTTTACAAAGTGTTGATTGAGAAATGAAGGAGTCATAATATCTCAATCAACAGTTTTTTAACATTGTGGATTCCGAGAAATAAAATTATTAAAATCATAAGATGACAGCGATGACTAGGCTCGGCTTTCTCCCCAGAAATTGAGAACACGTCGCAAGTACCCATCCAAAAATGGAAATAGGCTCGGAAAATATTAAAAGCTTCTCCCTAACTTTCCCCAAAAAATACAAGAATGCATTAATAGGCGGAAATTCGGAAATTAATAAAATGTATTTTCAAACGATGTTTATTGACGGACCGCTACATTGATAAACTTCCCATTTAACGCACTAATAAACAAATATTACAGCCATATTCGAAACGAGTGCCATTAGGCCTTTTCGACGGGTTCTTTATGGCCCCGATTGGCATCTAGCCGGGCATTTGTCTGTCTGTCGACAAGCAACATCGACACGGCCCATTCATAGCCACATCTTGGCGGCGGCTATCACCGCTGTCATCAGTGCACATTTTCTCACACATTCATTCACAACTGGGTCCCAGGTCTTGCCCCGCCTGGTCGCCAAACGCGACTTGATCAACCCGAATTCTCCTCCGGGGACGTTCGCCCGCGCCCCATTACTCAAAATGCTTGCAAGTGGCCGAGGCAGTGATTAAAATTCCGGACACACGCAACAGACACCAACAAATCGAGGAATCCCAAATTAGTAACCAAATAAACAAACCAACGAGACCAGGCAACCCGCCCAGCCTGTCGCATTGTGTGCCTATAAAGTAGCTGACTTATTTATGAGGGGACATCTATTCCGTTTCCCCATCCATTCAGCAATCCCTTCCCTGCCCCTAAGAAGATGCAACTGGGTTCGTGGAAAAGCGGAATTATTAGATGCTCTGCATGAGATATGCATGGGCGGGCGGTCCATGCCCATGCCCATTTCTATTCCTATTCCTATTTCCAGTCCCAATCCCAATCCCTTGGGAACGAATGCCAAAGAACAACAAATAGCTACAATAACACAGGCGGAGCGTCCGAGAGTCTGTCGTAGGGTCTTAAAATGGGACAAAGCATGCCGCACAAACGAAAACAAAGAGGCGGCCAAATGAGGAAAATGGCATTTAGAGAAAATACAACAAGAATAAATCGATTTTCTTCTCGGTTGGCTACGCAGCTTGCCGCAGTTGCAGATGCAGATGCAGTGGCCCAAACCAGGCCAGTGTCAGCTGTCAGTCCCTTTTTTGTGGAATGGGTGTGCGTTAGGAATTATGTTTTTGGTGTTTAAGTGAGAGAAATTAGATGTCCAACACAACGCAACATGGCAACATGCCACATGATCAATGATCCTTCAAACTCGGTGCTGGGTCCGTTGATAATTTTATAAAGTGATATGGGTTTGTTCACCCCCATTACTGAAACTCAACTGCCATTAAACTCTCCCTCGCATTATCCCCCACCCAAAAGGGACCCGCTATCTGCAATTTGAACTGCGGTGACCGACTCGATTGGCCTGTTACCAAACATTATTGAACTTTCGCACGCTGCCGGCGAGCATGAATTTCAGTTGCCGATAGCATGGGGCGCCCCTCCCCCAGCATTTATATGACACCCAAGTGCCACCGTTTGTGTTTGGCGAAGGGAGCTGTGGTCTCGGGGCGGCCCCTTCCGCGGCAGTGGCATAATTACGCCTGTTTTGAATTATGCCAAGCCGAATCGCAGAAAGCGCAGCAAACGAGGAAAATCGCAACAAAGCCGCATCGCACGGCATCTGAAGAAGAGGAGCCCCGCAGATATATAAGTCAAAGGCCCGATGCGACCGCAGCAGCCGCTGCAAGTGATTACGACAATCATGATGATGGAGACGACAATGTAGCCCCATCCCATCCCATCCCATTCCCTGCCATGGAGCGCTATAGCTGGCTTGTCTGATATATACTCACTTGGCTGAGCCGAGCACGAAGTTGAAGCCAGCAGGCAGCAGGCGATCACGAAGAGCAGCGATCCCAGTGGAAGATGCAGCCTGTTTCTGGAGGAGCAGCTGCCGCGGCTCTTAGAAATACCGGCCATATTGAGTGACTGATTGATTAGGTTGTCGCTCCCAGTTTGACGGGCCCGAAATCAACTGGCCAACACGCACAACGGGCACACACAAAGACTGAGACACAAAGACGGGATGCGCACAGATACTCGGATGTAGATAAAGAATACAGCTGCAATGGTTCTCGAGACTTTCAGCTGTTGCTATAACTTCGATTCGACTCCGGTTTCAGGGTTTCTCAGACGTTTTCAGACGCTTCCAGACGACCACGCACGACGACCGAACGCGTTGGCCACTCGCAAAGAACTAAAGTTGAGAACGCGTGCGCTCTGGAATTTTGTGTTGCTGCCGTCGCTTGCTGCTTTTGTTGCTGCTGCTGCTGCTGCTGCTGTGGCAGGCAATGCATGTGCTGTGGTCGTATATCGATGACGACGTCGGTCCCTGCCCTTTCCCTCCTCTACCTACTTGCCCCTACTGCCGGCAGATCCATCATGCCTTTGCCTTTGCCGTTGCCTTTGCGTTTGCCCTGACGGGGTTTATTTGCTCTCGGTAATAATAGGGCCTGGCAGGCAGGCGGCTTCTGCTGCAAGTAAGTGGGCTGCCCGGCCCTAAAATCCCCCCACTTCGCCTTGTGTTGGTCTGATAAGTGCAAGTGCCTAGCGCCGGCCCCAAAACCACAGCCAACTAAACCAACATTTTGGCCCGGCTGTGGCCAGCACTTCACTTCCACAGCGTCATCGCCATCGAAACCCTCATAGTGCGAGTGGTTGGCAGCCAATTCGCCCGCAGGCGTTCTTCACTCCTCTTCCCGACAAAGTTGGACCAGTCGGGTCTACCTAAGGCCCTATGTCCATCCCATCCCACTGCCCTCGGCCCAGCACTCTTATTGTTGTTTATTTGGTACAATACAAGAGCTCCAGTACAAAAGAGAGCAGAAACAATAAGGGTAGAGCAGGCCAGACCGACCAAATATTTGATATCACTTGCAATCAAGATGGAAAATATAATTAGGGCAGTAAAATAAATAGAATTTGAAGGGGGCTGATTAGATCACCAAGGAATCATGGGTCAAGTACTTCGTTGTGAAATTAATCTATATTTTCAGGGTACTAGAAAATCGGGAAAGTATTGCCATAGCTTGGCCTATTAAAATGCATGAAAATAGTCTACATATAAAAGTTTCTGTGTTTTATAATTATTATTTTTCATTTCATTTCAATGTGCTTTCACACAAACAAACTACTATAATAATAATATTCTTTTACTAACTTAAACTGAGTTTAATTTGATTTTTAATACACAAAATAGGCTGTATAGACTTAATGTAAACCATCAATCAGTTGGATCTAAACAATATAGAACCTAAAATAAATATTTACCTAAACAATGCAAATGTTCCCAAAATACATAAAACTCATTAACTAATGTGTTTTAAAAAGATCATTTAAATAATTTTGTCCCCATAACTGGCTAGCATTAGAGGCAGCTGCAAACTCAATTACTATCTTGGCGAATAGGTTTTTCTTGGCTAATCATGAGCAATCCACGGCAATACATCGAATGACAGCTGCTACTAATCAATTTTCAGCCTCTTCAGTGTTTGTTTGTGAATGATTTGACTCGCTTGAGTCCGCCCAATCTGAATTGGGTCGCCAGCAGAGCTAGAGTGCCCCTCCAGCTTCTGAGAGCTGCGGTCCACGGGGGTCTTTCCCGGCCAAGTGACTGAATGGATGATGGTCTGGTAGGGCGACTAACTACTTGCTGGCTCTGGATGTTTGGCTGTCTGACAGAATGGCCAAACTTCTCGTACGCCTGTTGACAACGACATGGACCACATCGGCTTTAC
The DNA here is from genome assembly GCA_018153365.1 of Drosophila fuyamai. Taxonomy (NCBI): domain Eukaryota; kingdom Metazoa; phylum Arthropoda; class Insecta; order Diptera; family Drosophilidae; genus Drosophila; species Drosophila fuyamai. The sequence continues at coordinate 2,415,998 of JAECXW010000116.1, read as the reverse complement.
CTACTCGCACTGCTACTCACATCTGTATATACAAAGTTGATTTGAGCTTTTCTCGATGTGGTTGTTCGTGTAGGCTTTCCCTGCAACATTTTCCATTACGTGATGTAGTCATTTCAATGGGCTGCAGCCTCAGACGCTGGTCGGTGGTCGGTGGTCAGCCCACTGTTTATCTTTTATTGATTATGCCAGCAGGTAACCCCAGCAAAGTCAGGCCGGAAAATTTGCCTGATGTGAGTGAGCGCGCCTTCAGATTCAATTTAGTCGTTAAATATTTAGATTTTGTTATTGCCGTCGTGGCTCTGCGGTGGATAGTGGACGGAGTACGATGTACGGTGGACGATGGACGATGGACGACGGCAACAGGAAGGAATCAATTGGTTTCCCTTTGAGTAACCACGCTTAGTCATGACGAAACCGTCAGCACTTCCTCCTGAGGCCTCGCCGTGTTCCTTTTGTTGTCGTCAAAGTCGTGGGGAGGCGGCTTTTTGTTATTGAGATTTTGTTTTCTGTTTTATTTGTAGCTAGCCACTCGCATTTTACGACCGCCCGCTCGTTGCCTTGTTTGTCCGGCTAGCCGGCAGTCGTAAATATGCTGCGGCTGTGAGTCAGGCAGGCGCGCGAAATAGTCGGGTAATTAGCGAGCATCGCCCAGGTAGACAGCCACTAGCGACTAGCGACTCCTGGCCAAGGCCGTCCTCCGCTGTCTGGTTAGGGAGTTACAAACGCATCAAGAAACAATTAGCGGGGGATTAGCACAGTGACCTAACGGCTGGGCTGGCTGATCATCCAACCCGTCACTTTGACGGGAAGATGGTGACAGTCATCGTAAGTCGGTTTTCCCACACCGAGAAAAAAAGATTTAAGTTGGAGAAAGAGAAGAAATCTTTCGATTTCGGACTTAGTTTGAATACAAATATTCTAGTTGCATTTGAAAATATATATTTTAAAATACCTTGCCATGGAATTGAAATTCACTAATGCATAAAATAGATGACAAACATAGAAAAGTAACATATGTATATACTTAAATTCACTGCAATACAAAACTAAATACATAAATTCGTTCACATTAGTTTCAATAAAATGTTACTAAGATACCATCTGCTGATAATTTAGATTTAAGATGCTATGTTTTCTCATTCGAGCTCATAATTAAAAAAATTATCAGTACTAATGCAAATAAGCTTATTTTAACATTTTATTGGAAATACCTTAATACTACATTGAAACGCACTAAATAAACTATAGTTGAAATCTAAACTACATCATAAACATACCAAACAAAACTCTTTGATCGTCTTAATTAAAATATTTTTTAAAGGAACCCATAATTAGTTTCTATAAAAATATAATTTTCTCCATATGAAACTATGGAAAGTTCTGAGCGAGAAACTTATAGCCCGATAATATTGTTTATGGAATGCTTAAACATAGAAACAAAAGCTTTAGATAAATTTTCTCTCCGTGCACAGCTCAATCACTTTCGATTTATGACCCCAAGACGTCAGCGCGGATTGCAACGAATTGATGATAAGCGCTCTTTATTGGTTTAGATAAACCTTGTTGGGTCGACCGGAAACCGGACCGGGAATACCAGAGGGACTGAAAAGGAGGGGCGAAAAAAGAAAAAAAGAAAACGCAACCGAATGCATATCAGAAAGCAGAGCACTCAAAGTGAAATGTCAGCTCATTGTTCGGCGGAAAAGCTAAACGGTCTTTGATTTGTGACCGACACTCGAGCCCATCTTATGCATTATGCAGATCTTGTCCAGCTTGAGTTTCAAGTTCAATACAAAGTTCACACCACGCAACTGTCAGCAGTGAATGACTTTGCGGTCAACGAAAGTGATACAGATTTTGGGGCACTGAAATCTGAATACCCTATCCACGTTTAAGTCAGGCATTCAAATCCACAAGTTTCTTTTGAGTTTGAGATAGTGTTTAAGTGGGGTAGTTTTAAATAAAACGGCTTAGTTCAATTCGTTATATTTTGGTTACGGTTTCAGCTCTCGCATTTTATTTCCCTCAGTCAGGTTTTCCGTAAATGTTTTGAAATTGAATCGGTTAATATCGTTTAACAGCTCCGTTAGTTGCGGTTTGAGCCTCTAGCCTAAAAAGGAAATAAACATCTCTGTTTAATTAATGAAATATGAACTCAACGTATAATTACCGATGGTTATCCATACCTGTTTACATAATAACTTATACCCTTTGATTGCATCACTCGGGTATCACTTGTGCGGGCAAACACACGGGCCCGAATAAACAAACAAATTTGGCAATGGAGTGCGACATGGAGTATGCATTATGGAGTGTTTAGGCCTCAATTACATAGAATCCATTAGCCGAAAGTGAATGAAAGTCACACGAGGTCTAGGCTTTGCCACCTGGAGCCCTGAAAGATGCCCCTGGCCTGTCCCGTTTGATTGCCCGACTCAAGTGCCCCATGTTAAATTGTCGAAACCAGTTAACTAAACAGTTTACTTGATCCGCCGCAGACACACGCGACAAACACTGCTGTCGCAAGTGTCCCAATAGGAATTAGCGTAAACTGTTTTAACGCCAAACAAATGGACATTTGAGCTGTGAGCCATAATCATATGTACATATACGCGACCTGCCTTGGGCTTTACCCAATGGAGTGGCAGTGATGGGTAGGGTACCGTTTTTGGTCAAGGTAGTGTGAAGGGTGAACTTAAGGTACCATTTTACACATAAAGCATTGCTAGTTCTGCTTGAAGATCAAACAATATTAAAAAGCCTTAAAACCTAAAAGGGGCGGATTTATCATATTCATGCTAAATTATGACATTATTGTTTCGGAAATAGTTACAATAATGTTAAAGTTTATCTAACTGAATCTTAACTTAACTACTTTATGCAAAACGCATTTTACAATTGGCGGTCCAACTTTATTATCAGATTTGTGTTTAGCAACAGTTTGACTACAGATTATAAACTAGAGCCTTAAAATGGCATTAAATAAATCAGCATAAAAAGTAATTGTAAAGCTATCGTATCAAATTGATTCGTTGAAAAATGAAGTTCAAGTATATTTCTCCTGCTCAGCATATCTCTTGGGCCATACCCATCGAAAACGACTAAGATCCTATTGTGGCCCTAATGAAAAATCGATCGATCATTTTGATAGATAAGGTAAAAGCCGTGATAACAAGTACCGAGTCGGGTAGTTAGGTACGCTTACCTGGCTACCTCACATCACTGGGTAATCGCTCGGTGGGCTGTCCAGTACGTGAGTCGCGGTGGCCGGTGGGTCAATGCCGCAGTGGGGCAGTGGAGCGGTCCATTGATGAAACGGAGTAGAAGCCGTGTGCACAGCAGTTACAACCCCTTGCGCAGTTGTAGACGAGCTATTAAAAAGCCATATAAACAAACAGAAAGCTCTTCACCGATCCGCTGAATGAATGGTGAGAGCAGTGGAGGATTGGCGGGTGAGCTGTCGATTGTCTTTCAAGTGGGTAAACAAAAACACCGAGCTGTACGGGTATGCAAAGGTACCCCCGGTGGGTACATACGTACATATATGCCATATGCTTGTTGGCAAGTAAGTGCGAGTACTTGGGCCAGGCCGGGCCACATCCTAAATAAGCAGCCGCCGTTTTCATTAGGCAACAGGTTATTGCAATTCAGCGAAAAAACAACGGCGACCGACGACAACAATGCGACGAAAAACCACGTCGCAGCCAGCGACACAGCCACAGTCAGAGCCAAAAAAATTTAAGTAAGTAAGTAGCTCCCAAAATTTATACACTGCTCAAAACCAATTGTGTTTTATGAATACATTGTATGCGATGTGCATAACTTTTAACGGCACGCGAACTGTTCATATTGTTAAGCTTATTGAGAGTATTTATCTTTCTTTATCATCCATGTTGATGTGTCTTGCATGGGCAAGTGAAGTCCCAGCCCTTACAAATTCCATGAGATTGATCAGATGAGTTGTCAACGCCACACGTGCTGCAATTCGAATCACTGGCTTGTAATACAGTTAAGCTTGTGTTACTTCTTTGGTATTTCAAATATAATGATTTTTAAAGGTCCATTACATTGAAAATTTGTATTAAATAAATATATACTAAATATACTATTATGTAATTTTGACCTAAGGACGTTTAAAATTAAATTTTTGATGTTGAATAGGTTTTGTGAAATCTAATTCGAATTATTTATGTTCGTAAAATATTAATTAATAAATATAGCTATTATTAATTTTGCCTTCGGGAATACTAATTAGGGATTAGGAGGACGTTTAAGGACGTTTAAGATTAAATGATTTGATGTTGATTTTTAAAGACTTAATCGTATATTATTTGAATAGGTTTAATGAAAACTAATTCGAATTAGAAATGTCCGTAAAATATTAATTAATAAATATAGCTATTATTCAGTTTGCCTTCAGAAATACTAAGCTGCAAAAGTTGGACTATAAGTTGCTAAGCCTAGGATTACGGATTTCCTTTAAATAAATATTTGCAATGCAGTTAATTACAGACATAATCATACTTTTCTGGAATCTTGCTTTAAGGACGTTTACGCTAAGTTACACAAATTTGACTGTTTGTTGCCAAGCTAAAGACCGCTTGGGGTTTTTCTATAGGACAAGGTCAATTTCACTTTCTTCTGCTGCTCGGAGCTTAAAACTTAATCGCATCTTGAGGTTGTTTCTGTGACATTCGCCCACTGTACTGGTCGTTGACAGTTTTGGATAGCGTTCTCTCTTTCGCTAAGCTGTTATAATTGCTCAAATTGCCGTGGCAGCGTGCCAACTGATTGGATTTTCGGGGAGCGGGTGGGGGCGGTAGACAGCGGTTTCATGCTGTAGTGGGGGCGGCGGCAATTGATATTACGCGCAGTGTATGCCGGCAGCGGCAGAGACTCTTGGATGCGCCGCTGCTTTGGGCGCTCAGGTAAGGTAACCCGAGCCGAGCGACTGGCATGCAGGTGGCTCACCGGTTGGAGCTCTGCTCCGCCGCCAAGCCGCTCAAATGAGTGGCAAGCCCTGCGAGCGGCGGACGCATGCGCAGTCGATAAAGCACATTCGAATCGAACGCTAGCAGCGGTACCGCCAGACTCGAGAAAACGGCACTTCGATTGCAATTCCCATTCATACCCATTCATACGGTCTCAGTTTCAGTTTCAGTTTCTGCTTCGGTTTCGGTTTCGTTTTCAATTTCGGTTTCGGCGTTTTTGAAAGCTCTTCGGTGGAAAGAAAGTGCTGTCTTTCTTTCTTGAGCCGCCGCCGATCCTTGGGCAGCTTTCGTTTTCATTTTCGTTTCGATCGATCGCGAACCGGTTGGGCTTCTGATCGGTTACCCAGTTACTTAATCCCAGCGTGCGGCGTTCATGTAACCATAATCCTGGTCAGCATGCGACGGGAGCGAGTGGTGCTGCTGTGTCTGGCGCTGCTCGGATTGCAGCAGGTGTCCAGGGCCACTGTGCGTCAGTCGCGCGAAATCATCATCACAGATGCGGTAGGTGTTCCTCGGGATGGCGACGTGTGGAGGGGGGGCAATCCCCAGGTCGGTGCGCCAGCGGAATTCCAAATTAACCAAGTGTCACAACGCACGCGTCGCGTGGCCTCCAAATGTCAAGCGTTTAATGTGCCAACAATTTGTGTTTGCATTTCGGATTTTGGGCCGAGCGTTTCGCCTTCGCTTCCTGCCTCCGTCTGGTCGCAGTTTGGTCCCAGTTTGGTCACCTGTCGGCTATCGTTATCTGTTGCAGGTGCGGCGCATCCAGAACGACGGCTACAACGTGGAGCGCCACTCGGTGACGACGAAGGACGGATACGTGCTGACCCTGCACCGCATCCCGCAGGTGGATCCCGAGCTGGGCAGTCTGCTGCGGCGCCCTGTCGTCTTCCTGCTCTCCGGACTCTACGCCTCGTCGGATGTGTGCGTATACTATGTATTTTATGCTAATAGATACTTCCGCTTGCGGCAGATAGGAAACAAGAAAAAAGCCCCACAGCAACACAAGTGTTGTCAAGAGTGCAGTTAGAGTAATTTCTCCAACAGTTTGCGGTGCAACTGATAATTCATTTCCAAGCTAGAACGTTCTTATTTATCCTTTTCTCTGTGTGGTCCCAAGAATATTATCATTGAGTGCATATTAAGCCTCTGATCTTCTGCAGCAAATTCTATAGAATTATATAGAATCTGCAGACTAAGTGCCCTTGCTTTTAAACTATCTAAAGACAGAGTTTTTCTTAGAAAGTATCCGAATAAGTTATACTTATCTAAAAACTATCTGAAAAGGAAACACTCTCACTGACCATTTATATAAATAAAATTGGAATTTAGGCCTGATATCACTGTTTGTTATGTTAATAGTTTTTAGAGACAAGGCGAACCTTTCAATTTATTTACTTAATTTTTTCAATAACTTTAAGAAATAGTTAAAAACTTAACCCTCTGCATTTTAGATGATCTGTTATAACACCTAATTAGGAATAATTACCATATAGCCCCGTCAACATTTGCACGACCACATATTATAGATTTAATAAGCTATTTTAATAAGTTATTTAAGACTAATCAGATTTACAAAACTAGAAAAAAATAATCCTATAAAAGTGATGGGCAGAAAAGGATTATTAATAACTTATGAATCAAAAACCAATTTTATTATTGCAATATTCCAATCAAAAACCGCTTGCTTCTCCTTTTTCAGGTGGCTACTGAATGGACGCGAGGACTCGTTGGCCTACCTCCTCTGGCGCGCTGGATATGATGTGTGGCTGGGCAACAATAGGGGCAACATCTACTGCCGGAAGAACATGTGGCGGAACACCACGGAACGCGAGTTCTGGGACTTCAGCTGGCACGAGATGGCTGTCTACGACATGCCCGCCCAGGTCGACTACGTGCTCCGGACCACCGGGCAGAGGGACATGCACTTCGTGGGCATCTCGCAGGGCGGCACCGTCTTCCTGGTGCTCAACTCGATGCTGCCGCAGTACAATGCCGTCTTCAAGAGCGCCACCCTGCTGGCCCCGGTGGCCTATGTGAGCAACACGAAGAGCGGACTGGCCAAGGTCATCGGTCCGGTGCTGGGCACCCGGAACTACGTCTCCAAGATGCTCGAGGGCGTGGAGATGTTCTCCACGAACAAGTTCTTCAAGAAGTTCCTCTCTATGACGTGCCTGGAGAACGAGAAGCCGCTGGTCTGCATCAGTCGCCTGTGGCCAGCCGTTGGCTACGACACCCGATTCCTGAACAAGACCCTTCTGCCCGACTTGATGGCCAACTTTCCGGCGGGCGGATCGGTGAAGCAGCTGATGCACTACTTCCAGGGCTACGTATCCACGCGGTTCCGGCAGTACGACTACGGTCCGGAGCGGAACTGGCTGCACTACCAGCAGCTGGAGCCACCGGACTACGCACTGGAGAAAGTGTCCACGCCCGTTACGGTCTTCTTCTCGGAGAACGACTACATTGTGGCGCCGGCGGACATCTGGCGACTGCTCACCCGGTTGCCCAATGTGGAGGCGGTGTATAAGGTGCCCTGGAAGCGCTGGAACCACTTCGACTTCATCTGCGGACTGGGGGTCAGGGAGTACATTTTCGACAATATAGTCCTTTCTATGAATCGATACGAACAGCGGAGACGCTGAGGGAACAATACGAACAGATCGAGGGCCAGGAAACGGCCAGGAAAGATCACAGCCAGAACTATCACTAGTGCCAAAAACAAATTGTAGAATTACGAAACTGAGTCTGCGGTTGATTCGGCTAGATCAACTATGGATATATGTACTGATTAATAAATAAATAATTTATAGCTTAGACTAAATCAAAATTTATTTTAAAATTGGCTCGGTAGTAAGCTGATAACTGAGTGTTTGCCTTGTCAGTCATAAAATGGTAAATGAACACTTTTTTATTACCCGTTACTCGTAGAGTAAAAGGGTATATTGTATTCGTGCAAAAGTATGTAACAGGTAGAAGGAAGCGTTTCCGACCCTATAAAGTATATATATTCATGTTCAGGATCACTATCCGAGTCGATCTAGCCATGTCCGTCTGTCCGTCTGTCCGTCCGTATGAACGCTGAGATCTCGGAAACTATAAAAGCTAGAAGATTGGCATTTTGCATGCAGATTTTGGGAGTTCCTACGCAGCGCAAGTTTGTTTCAAAAAGGTGCCACGCCCCCTTTAACGCCCACAATCGCTTATATACGATTTTATTTAAATATAAATTTAAATATTTCGGAAAAGTAAAAATGCAGTCTTATTGTGTTTATCAATACCTATCGAAATGTAGAAGAAATTTTTCAAATCGGACCATTCGTTTAAAAGTTATGCGTGATCAAAGTTTCTATCTCCATCTCCCTCGCACTCCTTTTACCTGAGTAACGGGTATCTGATAGTCGGGGCACCCGACTATAGCGTTCTCTCTTGTTTTTTTATTTATTTTGTAATGCCCATTTCTTAATTTTTTTCTATTAAAAAATCTGAAAAAAAAAACACTGGTTAATGATTTAAAAAAGTTTCCGTATACTTTTCTAAAAGTAAACATAAAAATCGTGGTAAAATATAAAACCCTTTAAAAAATATTTCTTTATCCATATTGGGAATCCTCGAAATCTTTAATAATTTTCATTATCGGTTGATTGATCACTTTATTAACGCTCCTGGCGAAAATAAAGTCCATATGGTCCCAGGTGGGAATGGTGATGTGATGTAGCACCACATTGGACAACCTGTTGACCAGAGTTGGGATGTCCTTCGGCGAGATGGTACCGTCATCGTCGCTGTAGTACAAGTGGATGGGAGAGAGCGGACGGACCTTTTCCAGCGGATAGTCCGGAGGAGAGGATTGGCTGTAGACGATCCAATTCATGACAAACCCAAAGTCGTACTGCCGGAACCTCCAGGAGTCCTTGAGCTGTAGATAGTGCTTTGGCTGCCTGGTGGAAATTCCGTTCGGGTGAGTGGCAATCAACAATGGAATGATGGACTGCAAAAAGGAGTCAAGTTTCAAAGTTTTATCAATTCTGATTTATGAGTAAACCATAATTCGTTTTTTTCGTAATCTTAATACTTCTTAGAGTAATGCTGGTTCAATTTTTAATTATTTAATTATTTTATAAATCGAATTATGATAGTCGAATAATTTATAAAGTCAGTGCTAAACAAAGCTTTTTTAATTCAATACTTCTTGGAATACTGCTGCAAAATCATTTTTGTCAGTTAAATTGTTTTGTAAATCGAATTATGAAAGCAGAATATTTTAAGAAAATAATATTCAAAATATTAAATTGATATTGTTAATCATTGTAGCCCAATTATAAAGTCTGCTAAAAAAAGCAATTTTAATCCGTTTTATCCAATGGAAACAATTCTTCTTCTTTTCTCTCACCCTGTTCATTTCATTGGACACTCGTCCGTTGTAGAAAAGGTACAAGGTGGTGCAGAGCTCCTTCAAGCCCATTATCTTGCACATGGATCCTATCACGGGATTAATTTTCCTTTGGTAAGGCAACAGCTCGCTGTCGGGCAGGAGCTGCAAGACGGGCTTCAAGAGCTTGTGTCCCAGCGAGAGGGAGTGCTTCATGAAGACGGGAGGGGCCATCAGATTGGCGGTCTTGATCACCGCATTGTATTCCGGTTTCATACTGAGCAGCACCATCAACGTGGTGGTGCCCTGCGAGTGACCCACAAAGTGCAACCCTTTCTGATTCGTGGTCGCCAAGATGTGGTTAATCAAGGCGGGCAAGTCCTCCATCCCAATTTCATGCCAGCTGAATCGCCAAAACTTAGGCTGCCAGTCCTTAAGTTTGCGGTGGTGCCTGGAATATCGGGTTCCGCGGCTGTTGCTCAGCCACACGTCGTAGCAGGCGTCGGCCAAGAGAAAGGGCAGACCGTCATTGGGTCCAGTCAGCAGCGCTGTGTCCGCCGATCCGGTCAGGCCGTGATTGATGAGGACGACCGGCTTTACCCCGCCCTTCGTACAGAGCTTCGAAGACGGGATGCGGAAGGGTGTCAGTATGTAGCCATCCTTGGTAACGACAGTGTGCGTCTGCACTGGATAGTTGTGGCTCTTTATTATATCGATCTATATAGAGGGTAAACTAATATAATCTCCTTTTGCAACTTCTACTTACTCACCCCAGTTATTGACTTAGAGCGGCTCGCGTTATTCTGCAAGCAAGATTTTAGATATTAAGAATCCCATCAAAATAGTCCTTTCTTTATTTATTCCAAAAGGAACTTACCTCCGAAGAGGCTTTGCCGCTGCTCAGCAGGGCAAAAAAATGTACAAACAATATTAGCTGCATCTTATAGAGAACTAACATACTTTATTCACGGATAGGCGTTAGGAAGGGCGGTACTAATCCGCAAATCTTTTAATGGATTTATACGAATTCCGATTGTGCTCAAGCGTTACTGATAGGATGGGAACAGCTGTGGAATTCTAATTCAAATTTTATTTTTTAAAATACATACCTTTAAAATATCGTTAATTTGACTTTGACATTATTTTAGACAATTCTATGTTGTGATCAGCTTAAAATTTGGTATATTGTAGTTGCCCTTGCATAGGGTATTATAATTTAAACCAAAAAAGTCCAATTCAGATCCTATAAAGTATATATATTTTTGATCAGCATCACCAGGCGACTCGATCTAGCCGTGTTCGTCCATATGACAGTCCATCACACTGCCCGTCAGTATTTCCGTCCGTCCGTCCATTTATACGCAAACTCAGTCCCTCAGCTTTAAACCTAATTTGGTGCAATTTTGCAAAAAGTGTTCTTCCTGTTTCATAAGTCGAAATATCTGATCGGCCTACTATATGATATAGTCCCATAAAAACCATCGGAAAAAAGGGAATTACGATTAAAGCTTCTTTATTTCTTAACATATATACATATACTCTAACATATAGTCTTTTTAAACGAATTCAGTATTAAAGTTTTATTTTTATAAAAAATGTACTATTTTATCATACATCTGTCATAGGAACGATCAAAAATTTTTTGAAAACCGACCTAGTTTCGTTGTTTTTAAGCATCGAAATTTCAAGAATTCTTTTATTTGTTTGAATTACTTTGATTGATGTTACTTTACTCTATTTGCTTAAAAAATTTAAAACAAAATCGTAACACTAAAAACACTAAGATTACGAAAGAGATAGTAATATAAGCGCCCACCAGATTTAAACCTAATTGAAATGCCAAATTCATTATGTCCATGTTCCTAAATTCTCGAACTGATTTATGATTCCGATAATTGGTTCATTGATGACTTTATCTATTGTCTTGGCGAAAATAAAGTCCGTGTGGTCCCAGGTTGAGTCAGGAATGTGATGCTTCACAACTTTGTCCAATTTGCTGGCTAATATCAGAACATCTGTTGTTGTGGTCATTTTGTCCCCATCACTGTAATAAATGTGAATGGGTGACATCGGACGGACCTTTTCCAATGGATATTCCTGAGGTAAGGCTTGCTTGTAGACCATTCGATTTTTTCTTACTCCAAAGTCGAATGGCCGAAATTTGCCTGATTTTCTGACCTGAAGAAAGTGCTTGGGCTGACGCGAAGAAATTCCAGCCGGGTGCGTTGCCAACACCGAAGGAATGATGCTCTGAAAATACAAAGTTTAATCAAATGACATTATTATAGAAATAATATTAGGAATAAATTTATATACCCACTTTGTTCATGTTCTTGGACGGAGAGCTGGAGAGCATGTACAAATTTGTGCAGAACTTTTTCAAGGAGGAGAGTTTGCAAAAAAGCCCTACTACGAAATTCAGCACACGGGTTTCTCCAAAAAAATTGCAGTCCTTCATATTCATAATGATTTTCTGTAGTTTATTTATTACCCCGGCGGTGGAGTGTTGCATGAAAACGGCGGGGGCCATGAGATTGGTAGTTTTGATCTTCCAGTTGTATTCCGGTTTCATACTGAGCAGCACCATCAGCGTGGTACATCCCTGCGAGTGACCCACGAAGTGCAAGGCACTCTGATTCGTGGTCGACAGGATATAGTCGATCTGGGCGGACAGGTCCTCCATTCCGATTTCATGCCAACTAAAGCTCCAGAAGGAGTTCTGCGAGGACTTCAGGCTTGAGTGACGCAGGGAGTAGCGCACTCCGCGGCAGTTGCTCAGCCACACGTCGTAGCAGGCGTCGGCTAGCATGAAAGGCAGTCCAGTCTTGGGCCCGGTCATCAGGAATGAATCCGCCGAGGCGGTCATGCCGTGCTGGATGAGGACGACCGGTTTTGGTGTGCTCTTCGTACAGCGCCCTGATGACGGGATACGAAAGTTATCGAGGATGTAGCCATCCCTAGTGCGAACCGTGTGCGTCTCCACCGGGTAGTTATACTTGGCAATGATTTGGACCTACAAAGAGTGCTTTTGGTCCGGTCCTCACAATAAAAATGTCCATCTACTTACTCCGTTTAAACTCCTGATGCGGTAATCCCTGGGATGTCCGGTGTAATTTTTGAATCCAAGCCTTACCGTTCCTTTAGTACTGGCGATGCAAACCCAGGCAGCAAAGATCACAAACCTTATAATCAACATCTGGAGGAGTTTTAGCTTGATTTTTTACGGATGAATCCAATGGAAAGCAGAACAAATACGAAGAATCGTTCTGAATTAAGAATAAATTTGTGAAAGGGCTTATCCAAAGGGGAAAACTGATGCGTAATAATCAACTAATAAATTAAATCAGTAAGAATTTGTTTTCAGCGTCAGTAACATTAAAAAAAAGCATAAATTATTTACAAAGAAGTCAACCTTCGTTCACGTTTTTATCTAAAAAAGGGAACGGAAGTATGCAAGGAAATTTCAGATATGAACTGCTGAACATATCGTAAAAGGGATAAGCACACGTAAAGTATGTTAAATTGCATTTTAGCACTTAAAATATTTCTGGGGACTTACTAATATTTGTGTTATATACTGTTGATTAATTCGAAATTTGATATATATATTTATGTAACTTAATAACAAAATAAGTTTATAAAAGCGGATATGATTGAATATAAGCTTGGTTTGGGTTAAGTTGGTCAAACTGTTGAAAAATTCGGATAATAGGTTTGTTGATCACTTCAGCGACGCTCATAGCATGGAGGAAGTCCATGTGGTGCCAAGACGTTTCATGGATGCGGTACATCTGTGCCTCGGGCAACCTGGAGGCAAAATTCAGAATATCCTCCTTTCTCGTGGAGAAGTCCTGCTCACTGTAGAATATGTGGACCGGCGTCAGGGGACGGACGTTATGCAGCGGATAATCGGGAGGTGCTGCGCTCCTGTAGATTCTTATGTTCGCGAGGATCCCGTAGTCAAACATCCTGAACCTTCCACTGTCCGTGAGCTGGATGAAGTGCTTCGGCTGGCGTGAAGAAATGCCCGCCGGGTGTGTGGCCATAATCAATGGAATAATGCTCTGAAAATATATGTAACCATTGCACAATATGTTTATCCTGAAAACCTGGACCTCTTGTATTCCCAGTTATATATAGTCCAAACTAATGGAAGTATCCTTTTTATAGGTATTTTTGAAACTCACTCTGTTTAGGTGCTCGGAAACTTGTCCGTTGGTGAGCATAAATAAGGCTGAGCAGAGCACCCTCACAACTAATTTTCCGCACAAAACCTTCATGATGCCATTCAAAATTCTATTGTGGAACATGAACTCGCAGTCGCGCAGTCGCATAATATAGTTCCGGAGAAGGATTTGTCCCCGCGTGGACGTGTGGCGCATGAAGACAGCCGGAGCCAACAGGACGGCGGTCTTGACCAACTGATTGTACTCCGGCCGCATGCTGAGGAGCACCACCAGCGTGGTGCAGCCCTGCGAATGTCCCACGTAGTGCACCGCTCTCTGCCTCGTGGTGGCCAAGATGTAGTCTATCATGGCGGCCACGTCCTCTGTGCCGATCTCGTGCCAGCTGAAGCGCCAAAAGGCGTCGTCCTTGGGATCCAGAGAGATGTGGCGTCGGGAGTAGCGGGTGCCCCGCGAGTTACTTAGCCACACGTCATAGCATGCGTCGGCCAACATGAAGGGCAGGGCATCCCGAGGTCCGTTCACCAGGAACACATCCGACGAGGCGGTCATTCCGTGCTGGAAGAGAACCGCCGGCTTCGGTCCTGAATGCATGCAAAACATCGAAGTCGGTATGCGAAATGCGTTGAGTATGTATCCATCTCTTGTATAAACGGTGTGTATTTCCACCGGGTAGTTGTGCGAGGCTATTATGTCGGCCTTAAAAAAAAAGGATGAAAGACTTGACCTCCAAGTATCGAGTGCAACCCACTTACAGAAGTTATTCCATTGGCAATATGAAGCCAGCCACATAAAATGAGAAACGTTACTTGCAGCATTTAGGGGAGTAATAACTTGTTTCTCTCAAGGGTTAAACCCATTTTCCAATTACACAGCGAATTCCTCAGGTAATTTGACAAGTAACGGTTTAACGTTTAATTATAAGGTATTTAAGAAAAACAAATATTGGCAATATGAAGCCAGCCACATAAAATCAGAAACGTTATTTGCAGCATTTGCGGTAGTAATAACTTGTGGGATGAAGCAATTTACCAATTACACAGCGAATTCTTCAAGTTAGTTGACAGGTAACGGTTTAACGTTTAATTATAAGGTATTTAAGGAAGACAATTATTTTTATTGTTCCCAAAATAAATTTGGAAATTCACTGCGTAGTCACATGCAAATTTAAGAAGCAAGATATTTTGCTGTATTCACTTGCTGTTTTGTCTATTAATTTATTTTAATGTGTACTTGGCACCATGCATAATTTGTGAACGCTTTAACTATGAAACAATCAAACAACTATTAGTAGGTTTTTGAAAAAAACAAAAATCATTAAAAAGCATTTTGTCGATCAAGGACTTTTCTGTATTTACACTTCACATTCCATTATCGTACTTTGATTCGGTCTAGTTATTTACACAATTTGTTGTCTAACTGGGTGTCCCGACAGGAACAGGTCCCATCTTTAGGTCTATGAACCGTCGCAAGGCCAGCGCCTTGCCCCCCACCAATGAGTGGTTTAAGTTGGCGAGGAGTGACTTTGCTTGAGGCAGGTCGTTTTGTAGTGCCATGGCCACTGCCAGATTGTACCGCACCACGTTCTGGGCAGCGTCCACCGACTTCAGCTGCCAGTCACGCGTCTCAAAGTCGAAAGCGTTCAATGTGCCCACGAAAGTAGGGTCCAGATGGTCGCGGGCTTCGGCTGCTTTGTCCATTAGCATCAACGCCTCCCCGGCGTACATGTGTCCCAGTAATCTGAAAACAGGAACGCGTTAAAAACCTCTCAGCTGATTTGTCTAAACTTCTTAATACTTGTGTGCATCGGAGAGACGTTCGCAGGCAAGTAGCTTTTCCGCCATCTCCAGGGCGGTCACATGATCGCCCAGGCGCAGGGAAACGAAACTGTAGGCCGCATATATGGCGGCTAGCATGTTCTCCAACGACTCCAGGCTAACAGGTTTGGAGGGATTGCAGAAGTTATTGTCCTGGGGGTGACGCCATGACTCCTGAGTGGGATCCTTTGGTTCAGGAGCCTCCACATCCTCCGAAGAGACCGCCGACATGTGGAACCTCGTCTTGTAGTGCTGCGTAAGAGTCAGGGCGCTGCGTAGGCACAATGCGGCGAACTCCAGTGTGGGTTCAGGCACTCCAGCAGACTGAGGACTAAAATAGTTTGGTTAAAAAAAGGAAAGATAAAGATTTAAGAAAGAGTATTTACGCATATGGCTTGGATGTGGGCGTGGCTCCTGCGTCCGACTGACGGTCCTCCTCTACCAGTTTCTATATAGAGATTATATAATCGATAGTTAGAATAATTTAAGTTGAGATTTGTAAACAAAAAATGATATATAATTTCAAAAGGTAATGGTAGCAGGATTTAAGGCAAAGATAATTCATTTTACATTTTTCATCTCTTATATATATATTTATGAACTCACCGCCTCGTGCTCCATGATGCACGCCTCAGCCATGCGCAACCAAAGACGTGGATTGCTGTGAAACTGCTTCACGGGCACGAGGAAGCACTGGAAGGCCTCCTTGGGGCGGCGCAAATGCAGCATGGCCACGCCCAGGTTGTAGAGGATCTCGCAGGAGCGTGCCGAGCTCATAGTTTGCAGGGTGCTCTGGCGCAGATTGCGCGCCAGCTGCTGGTCGAAGTTGAGCGCGTTTTGGAAGAACTTGGCGGCGATGGCATAGTGTCTAACTCTTAAATGAATCACTCCCATGTTGTTTGCGATGCAAGTGCTCAATTGAGGCGTCACATTGCTACGGAGACAACACAATTAGCTTATCTCAAATGTGAAACGAAGGAGTAACACTCACCCAGCCTGCGTACATTCGTTGTTGATGCGCATCAGCTGCTTGGCGGCCATCTGGAAGTCCTTCATGATGTAGTACTGCTGTGCCTTCAATGCAGCGTATTCCGGTGTGCCATCCTCCTGGATGACAACCGGCTTGCGGTTCAGCACTAGTGTGATGAGTTGCAAGAGCTGTAGGCTGCCGCCCAGACCAGGTACTGCCCCCTCCACAGCAGTTCCCCCAGGCGTCGTCACCACTGTGTTGGGCGTGGACGCCGGCGGAGAAGCTGTAGTGCTGCCAGCAGGGTCGTCGGTGGGGTTGCTGCTGGGCGCAGTGGCAACCAGATTGAGCTTGTACTGCAAGTAGTCCAGAAAGGCCTCAGCACGGTTTAGCTGATTAGTGGCCAACAGCAGCTGGAGCTGCAGCGTGGCCACCAGCGCCGCCATAGCCTTCTCTAGTGCTTCCAGTCGGGCCACCAGAGGCGCCAGTTTCTCCAGCGCTGTGCCGAACATGTGGCGATGGTAGTAAATTACCGCCCTGTTGTATCTGGCAACCGTGGCAGCGGCGGCTCCTTGCTTGAGGCTCAGACCGCTGGACGCCTCTCCCGGGACATCAGCGTCGGCGGTTAGGGCCTCCAGCTCTTTCAGCAGGACGGCGTGCTGAGTGCAACCGGTCTTGTGGTAGCTGACCACCGCCCGGTTGTGCCGCAGGACGGGACCACTGCTCTCGCCGCGTGTCTCCAGCTCCTGAAGCAGCTCCAAGCAGCGATCAAACTCCGAGCTGAAAGGCGAAGAAGAAGGAAAGCGGTTACTAGTGCGATTCCCGGTGTAAACAACGAGCCCACTCACTTGTTGAACTCCTCGTGTGCCTGGCACAGCAGACTGTAGTTCTCGTCCTCGCCGGCCTGCGTTTTGGTGGGAGAATCCGCCGAGTCCATGCCAAAAATAAATAAAAACAAAAAACCAACACCGATTAATCGCTGACACTTTGCTGGTGTTGGACAGCGCGTCTAAAATCAGGAAATCAGTGCTGGAAAATGTCACTCAGAGAGAATCACAGTTAAAGAAGGAGAGTTGGCGGTTCTTTGTTTTTTTTTTTTTAAAGAAAATTATTTGTGAAAATGTTGTTATAAAAAGTATATCTTTAAAAATGTAAAAACTGACTATATTTGGTCGATTAATTCTGTTTATACTGAGGGTAATATAATTTTACACAAAAATGTCCGACTCAATAGAATATATATATTTTTTTAACCACCAGGAGTGTCGATCTAGCTATGGACATCTGTCTGTTTCTAAGCGAACTACTCTATCAGTTTAAAAGTTTTTAAATTAAAGCTTCCAAAAAAGTCTATTTTTTTACATAATTTAGCTCCTATAAAAACTATTTAAAACTTTATCGGAAAATCGTTATTTTTTAACATATTCGTAAAAAAAGGATATATTTTTTTTTATAACAGCTTTAATAAATCTGTAATTTTTTTAAATTTTAATTTTATATGCACCCATGCATTTTCTGTCTCTCCTTGGACCAAATGGCAATTTTAAACGAAAAGTATAACTTCATAAAGCTTCCCCCACTTCTAACCCCTCGTATCAATGTCTGTGAAATATAAATAACCTTTCAATCCATTTAATTAGCATGAGTCAATCACAAGCAGACCCAAACCCTTTTAAACTTCTATAAATTTTGAATGAGTTTTAAGTATTTTTTAATTATCTGATGGAAACCACTCGAAGGACATCGGGTCAAACAAGCAGATGTTTTTTTTACTTTTGCAATTTTCTTTTTTGGGCAATGTATTGTTTATGCAAAATATGTAGGTTGATGTTTAATGACTCCATACATACATATGTATTGACGAATAGAAGAAAACACGTAGCCATTTATCAGCAACGCTTACTTGGGCTTACTTTAAGAACCACGCATATCGCCAAGTAAAAATAGCTCTACCAAAAAAAAACGACATGCAATGTAAAAACAAAATGCATTGCTCAGCGCTTTTCATACGTTAGAATATCTTGTGATAAACCAAGCTGTTGGAAATCATCAAAATATTTGCCTTCATGCACTTTAGTTCGATAACGCTGTATCCTTCCCGTGAACTGTGCAAATAATATCAGCCATTGTTTATTTTTGAATTATTTTAATTTGATTCGAAGTACAATATTATTCACTAAACTGTTTCAAAATATTCAATAATTTGCATACATTTAAAGGGATCGGATTTCGGGTTCAGGATCGCTCCCTAATTTTATTTGCTGCTTCATTACCGCTGCAATGGGTCAAAACGAAGAAACTGTGGATCGGGAAAAGGGGGGAGGGACAGCTCCAACTTCCGGGATTCATTTAGCAAGGGGCGTGGTAGGCATGTCTTATGTACACTATTCGTAAATATCTGTATTGTATATAATATATATGTATGTATATTTTTATGTATACCATATAAACTTGAATTTAGCATTATAAATTCCCAATGCTGGTTTTAACTAGTCCCCGGGGGGTGAGAGGGGCTCAACATTAACTGAGCAGCAGCACTTCCGCCTCGTACCGCGTCGCATAATAAACATATCCCTTCTACTCCACCCTCGCTCCTCTGCTCATCCTCCAATCTAGCCAAGCACACACATTCACACGGCTTCCCTAAAGATTTCGTAGCGGGTTTGTTCGTTCGAGTTTTTGCTTCATTGCATTGCTATGGTTATGGGTTTTGATTGCTCCGGATTCGCTACTTATGTGTTGCGAATCTTGCCGGGCACATAGTTCTTATCGATGACGTTTTCCTGCAGGAACATGTGCAGGCAGCGCTCGTTCTGCGCCAGCGGATGTCCGGCTATCTTGTTGATAAAGCCCTCCAGTCCCTTGCGCCGTTCCTCGATGAAACTCTCGTCGAAGATGCCCTCGTCGCCGCGGAAGGGCATCTGGCGCTTCCAGGCTTTTCCCGGGAGTGGAGGCACAACGATCTGCGGGAAAATTTACTTAATTAAATAATGTTCATGCGTATATCAGAGCTTCCGTTTTTACTTTCACAGATAATGTTAGTACTCGCTTTTGCCTGTTGTAACTATTCAAGTGTCTTCTTGGAGATATAAAGGTACATTAACTAAATAACGTTTAATGTATACTATTTCATGAAGTGGTTTTTCTACCTACATATTTTATAGGTACATATATTACATATGACTTTTACTTTCTAATGCAACTACAAACAGTATTAAATGAATGACGCTTTCGACAAACAATATCCAACGTCGGAATACAGAAATGGCTAAATATTAACATTATTGTTGTATATGTTATGTCTCTTGGAAGCTACTTTAGGCACTGTGGGAAATTACGCATCTTAAGAGACTTGTGTATATTTTGTAAAGCTTTAGAGTTTTTTATACTTTTTTTGTAGAAAATCGATTTATCATTTAGCATTCTATAAGAAAATCGACTTCATAAATGAATGTTGATTAATGCTGTATCTTCGGACCATGTTTCTTTGGTAGATTTCTTAAGTTATCTAACGATTTGTTATTTATGAGCTTTAAAACTGCTTCAAACTCAAGAATAGCTCAATGTGAGGAAATTTACTATGATAATGTAGTATTAATTAATAACATATTTAAAAACCCTGTGACTTAGACAGAATTGTTAAAACCCCAGAAATTTTTGGCCGGGAACAGTTCCTAACTTTAGCAGAATCCTATGAAACTATGCGAAAGTAAAAAGGAGGCTCTCCAGAAGTTTTCCTGGTCGACGCACCTTGCTGTCCCGCTCCAGTTCGTTCCGCAGCCATTCGAAATCGCTGTAGCGCCTTCGCACGCTGGACTCCTTCACCTTGAATACGGGCAGATTGGTCTGGAATGCAAAAATGGTTATTTGGATTCAATCATAGTTTTTTGAGAGGGGACTAGGGCGGAGGTAAGGCGCCCGCATGCCGGGTTCCGTGACCGTGACTCAAGCCTCGAATCAGTGCCCTGCACTTGTGACTAATGTTTATCGCCCGGTTCGCTTTTTAGGCGTATCACCCGCACACACACACACGCGTACTACTATGCAAAGCGAAACAAAGTCGCACGTATGTGTGGACACGAATTCCAGCGATAATCAATGGTTTTCGGGGCACTTTCGGGTGTTACGCCCCCATGAAGATCACTCACCCGCATCCGGACCTCGTAGTCCGTGTAACGCTTCTTGCCCGCCGCCATTGTGGTCAGGGGATTGACCACGTCGATCTCCAGGAAGTTGGCGGGCACAGCGTACGCATCGTCCAGCGTTTGCTTCTTAACGTTCAAACGGCGGGTGGCATCGGCGGTTCCATCGGACTCAACCATCATAGTGGTAATGCCAGGGGCTCCGGATCGGCAGAGATATAGACGCCCCTTTTATCGGATGCAAGAAACGGGTTTTGCACTCTGTGCAGCTCTTTGTGTTCTTTGTCGGAGACTCTTTGTATTCGATCCTCCTCCGTTCTGGGTTGGTTTTTTGCTTGTCCTACGTAGCACTCGATTTTTTGGGGATTCCCAACGGCCGCAGCGTGTAAACAACTGTTGTAATTTAATTAAAATTGTTCCATTAAAAAAACTTTCCAATAATTAACAGATCTCTGTTGGTTAACATGCGACACTGCCTAGTGCTGGATTTTTTAGTACATTTAACAGCCCACCCAGGGTTGCATTCGCTGCAGTAGCAGTGTTGGTAAGCTGCGCAGTTAGAAATCCCTAGCGCCTGACGGGTCATGTGACGGCACGTGACGTCACAGCAGATTCAGATTCAGCAATACTTTTCAGTTCCAGAGCAATTTTTCCTCGTACTCGCAACGACTTCGCAGGCCAAAATTTTGCGTGTGTGTCGCTCAGTACTGTTTCGTAGCTGAAAAATTGTACGTGCCCATCGTCGCTTATAAAACAGCCTAGTGCTAAAAAGTTATTACTATTTGCAGCTCGAAATTTGCAGTGCACTTTCAAGGTAGAGGCGCAGAAAAAGTCTAGCCAAGATGAACGCCCAACAAGCCCAGCGGGAACATGTCCTCGCCGTCTCCCGAGACTTTATCTCCCAGCCCCGCTTGAGTGAGTAAACTTTCGGAATTTTTAAATAAGTGAAAAAGTTTAGAACTGCATTCGAAGCGTAATTAAGTGCCAGATAAAATGAGAAATAAAAAGCGAAAAGTCCGCCATGACAGTTTGAACGAATCTGGTGTGAGGCGGAATAGAGAAAAAATCAATAAGCTCTTGCGACACCCACTAAAACAGGGAATTCTTCGGATCCCAAGCTAATTGACTAGAATAATGTTGAAAATAGTGATGCATAGATGTACTACATCTGCTTCACAGACCCGCGGAGCACCCCCATTATCATGGTTAACTCTTATTGAAAATTTTCGCCGTCACATGACCGTTCGCTGCTCAGCTGTTTGCTTTTGCCATTCAGAGCGCACATTCAAAGGCACCTGACTGCGAACGGGGTGGGTGGCGAAATGGGCAATAGGTCGTCAATTTCCCTCGGATTTTAACTACTTTTTATCGAGGGTGTCAATTCCTTAATTATTAATTTTGTAAGGTTGCATGTTCCATTTTGCCATTGTAGTGCCCCTTAAAAAATGATAACTTACCAGCAAAATAATTACTAACATCATTATATTTAACAAAAAAATGTTGCATAAAAAGTCAGTTAAAAGAAAACAACATCTTACGTGATTTTTGCAGTTCGATTAGTTTGTTTTTTTATTCTTTATTATCATATTGCACTCCCTCTTTGCTATCTATTTCTTATAAGATATTCACTGCAGCTCGTGGCAAGGGCTAAAAACCAGTTGGACAGTCAGCTGACACAATTTACCCTCTCCCTCTCACCCACACTAGTCTTTTGACGTTTGCTTTCTTATCAGATTCTAACTTTCATGTGAGCATTGCGCGACTCGTGTTTTTTGTTGTAACTAAATCATATTGAAAGTTAAAGAAAGTAATGTGCTACAAATGAAACTTAACTATTTAAAATATAGTTTTCTTAAAAATTAAGCTATGAGCAAAGGCATTAAATAAAAAAATTAAACTTTACTTTAAGTCCATTCTAGCTCTATTTTATTATATCCCGATGGAAAAAAATACAATATAAATACCCTTACTTATGACTCTTTTAGTGATTCAATTTATCATTCGTTAAACATGTTATGAAACAGCGAATTGTTATACCGGTTTTTATTTTTATAGCTAGTCACATAATAAAATGTCATTAATATATTTTAGAAAAAATAGAATAGGAAGGTAATTAACAACAAAATATAATCTTTCTTCCAGCCCTCTTGAGCAAAGTCGATATTAAGTTTAGCCACATGACTACACAAAAATTAAAATTAATATTTTACTTATTAATATCAGTTAACTGAGTTTACAATTCAATTTGACGAGAAACCAGCTTTTAATTAGAAATGCCATTAAGGTGAAATATATATTTTCGAACATTTAAATATTAAATTATAAAAAAAAATTATCTTGATTAAGTACCAGAAAATACGAAGAATTAGAAAAATAGGATCTTTTACAATTACAATTTTAATCCTCATACATGAATTACTAAGCCAAATGACTTCTACATGTTTTTGAAACATGCTAAAACATTAATCTATGAAACCTTTGTTTTTTACCACAGCCTACAAGACGGTTTCTGGTGTGAACGGTCCCTTGGTCATCCTTGATGAGGTCAAGTTCCCCAAGTTCGCCGAGATCGTGCAGCTGCGCCTTGCTGACGGCACTGTGCGCTCCGGCCAGGTACTCGAGGTGAGCGGCTCCAAGGCCGTGGTCCAGGTGTTCGAGGGCACCTCGGGCATCGATGCCAAGAACACGCTCTGCGAGTTCACCGGCGACATTCTGCGCACGCCCGTGTCCGAGGATATGTTGGGCCGTGTGTTCAACGGATCCGGCAAGCCCATCGATAAGGGACCCCCAATCCTGGCCGAGGACTTCCTGGACATCCAGGGCCAGCCCATTAACCCCTGGTCGCGTATCTACCCCGAGGAGATGATCCAGACCGGTATCTCCGCCATCGATGTGATGAACTCAATTGCCCGTGGTCAGAAGATCCCCATCTTCTCCGCCGCCGGTCTGCCCCACAACGAAATCGCCGCCCAGATCTGTCGTCAGGCCGGTCTCGTCAAGCTGCCGGGCAAGTCCGTGCTGGATGACCACACCGACAACTTCGCCATTGTGTTCGCCGCTATGGGTGTCAACATGGAGACGGCCCGTTTCTTCAAGCAGGATTTCGAGGAGAACGGCTCCATGGAGAACGTGTGCCTGTTCTTGAACTTGGCCAACGATCCGACCATCGAGCGTATCATCACTCCCCGTCTGGCTCTGACCGCCGCCGAGTTCTTGGCCTACCAGTGCGAGAAGCACGTGCTGGTCATCCTTACCGACATGTCCTCGTACGCCGAGGCCCTGCGTGAGGTGTCCGCTGCCCGTGAGGAGGTGCCCGGCCGTCGTGGTTTCCCCGGTTACATGTACACCGATTTGGCCACCATCTATGAGCGCGCTGGTCGTGTGGAGGGTCGCAACGGCTCCATCACCCAGATCCCCATTCTGACTATGCCCAACGACGATATTACCCATCCCATTCCCGATTTGACTGGTTACATTACCGAGGGCCAGATCTACGTGGACCGTCAGCTGCACAACAGACAGATCTACCCACCAGTCAACGTGCTGCCGTCGCTGTCGCGTCTGATGAAGTCCGCCATCGGCGAGGGTATGACCCGCAAGGACCACTCGGACGTGTCCAACCAGCTGTACGCTTGCTACGCCATCGGCAAGGACGTCCAGGCCATGAAGGCCGTGGTGGGAGAGGAGGCCCTGACGCCCGACGATCTGCTGTATCTGGAGTTCTTGACCAAGTTCGAGAAGAACTTCATCTCGCAGGTGAGTTAAACGAAGGATATTTTTGATTACTGGTTTTAAATATTCCTTACTTTTACAGGGCAACTACGAGAACCGCACTGTCTTCGAATCCCTGGATATCGGCTGGCAGCTGCTGCGTATCTTCCCCAAGGAGATGCTTAAGCGTATCCCGGCCTCCATCCTGGCCGAATTCTACCCTAGGGACTCGCGCCATTAGACTCTGTTTATTGTTTTGTTTTTGATTTTTGTCCAAAATTTTGTTTCATTCATAATTTAAGCTGGCGGCGGCGCATCGTGCGGCGCGTCTCCACCTCCTGCAATATCCCGCTGTGTATGCGTCTATATATACATAAACCACAATACAACCACAAAATATCTAAACTACGTTGAGACCCTGGGTTTGTGTATCTCGGAGCGCCCCAGCGTAGCCAAAACAATAACTAGTTAAATATCGTCCAAGCGAGCAAACCTACTCTAAAGTGTGTTTTAGTATTGATGTCCTGTCTTGCAATGTACATAAATTGAATTGCTTAATGATTGTCGTTACTCCCGCCAACACACTGACGTTTAATTTCATTTGTTAAAGTTTACTATTTTTGTTAGGTTTTAAGTGTGTGTGCTCTTTGAATTGTTTATAATTTTCCTAATCATTTTCGCATAAAGAATCGTAGCATTCCAACAAAAATTAATAATCGCCTATTTGTCTTACTTTCGTTTGCTCCCCGTTTTCTTCGTTCTTACGTTAGACGTTTCACCAGTTCGCACAAGTATTAAACACTCCCCCGGCCCCTGTTTTCCGTAATGCCCCCGTCCCTGCACCGAAACCTTGTGAACAATTTGTACAGCAACTCAACTAAACAATGGAATATTAAGTGCAAAAACAATGCTTTAATGCAAATAACGTTTTAAATGTGGAAATCTACAAAAAGTATAAAGATCTATGAAATACTGTTTGTTTCTTTGTCTCTAAATTAATGAATATTACATAAAGTTGCATAAATTAATATATATTTGTTTGTTGTCTCTGGTCACAAGAGTGAATGGGGAAATGTTCTATGATACGGCCCAATCATTTCAGCAACGACAACTTAATAATCATGAACACAGCCGAAACAATAAATGTTGAAATAATATGTATTTAAAGAAACTAAATAGTTCATGTATATGTATAATTATAGAACATTTAAATGATGAATAAACTACACACCAAATCATGTTAAATAAAGTCATTAATGTTTATTTCCAATATGGGCATTTTACATTGAATTGGGTCATGTGAAATTTTCCAAAAATTATTTGTTTAATCCTTTTGTCATTTGAGATTATTAGATTTACCATGACAAACAAATTCTTATTGAAAGACTATTAAAGTTGCCGAAAATTAATTGACTCGCAAATCGGCGCATTAATTCAACATTCGGTTAACATTATTTTCTATACTCCACTGTTGATTTTAACAGAACTGAAAGCTTCAGAAGTGTTTTTAGTTCTTTTGGGTTTTTTGACTTATCGAAAGCTCTCAACTACAGTGGTTATTTTAAGTTATTGGTAAATATTGATAAGTTATAAGTCGGGACAGAACTATTTTTTTAAATTTAATTTTATAAGTTAATATCAAAACTATTTGTTAAGTTAATATTGGGGTTTTGCAGACATGGGATAGCTTAATCATGGTTTATTTGAAATACCCATTGCAATTAATTTGACAATTTGTAAAGTTGGAAGAAAGTAGAAGAAAAGGAAAGATATCCAACGACTTAATTATCGAGTGACTCTTATATTTGTCATTGAACAACTTTCTTAACAACTTTGTGCTAATAAATTTATGCATAAAAAGTCAAATTTCAGATATAAAGGGATATTTAAAACTTTTAATCAGATGGTTATTGTAAACCAGTCCAAAGACACGAATAAACGATGTGTTTTTTTTTGTAATTCCAGAGCGATTCCAATTGGAGCTCCTCAAGACACTACCTAATCTCTACCCACCACTTAAGAGCGCTGGACACGCTGAGCTCCTCGCGTTGGACAAGTTTCCCATTGACTTTGCAAATTTATGCAATTATGACAAAGTTTTTAATGAGTTCTAAATGAAGTTAAAAATTCGGTTGACGCCAGTGGTTTGATGGTGTAAAATACACCCACTGTTTGAGAGTACACCAAACAAAACTTTCTTGGCCTCAACACAAAATGGTCAACACAACGCAAAAGTTTGAGCCAATCGCTTGAACCTCCTCTGTCTTTTTTTTGGTTTAATTTCTGTAATCAAAGCGATGCTTGACTGGTTGAAAATGGCAAGCTGTTAAGGTTGCTGCAATTTAAGCGGCTTAAAAAAGCCGGAATGCTTAGACAAAGGGCCCTGGCCACGCCCCCAGCAAGGCTATCTGGGACAATTGGCCGCCCACTGCGCAAAGGATTCCTATCTGTATCTAGACTGCAGCACAGTGGGCTTATGACAAGGCTACTGATGGGCAATGTCAAAAGCCCGGGCTCAAGTGGGGGCTGAAAACGAGGACCAGGATGCAGTCCCGGTGCGAGCTCATTTCGAGACATTTGTCTGGCATCATTAGGGGCCCCAGCTCGTCAAAGTTCACGGTCATGGTCAATGCAAACTCGGCCCACTTGGCAGACACAGTCCCTCCCCGCCCCGCCATCCATACGTCGCCTCGTTTCCGGTCGATTTATGCGCCAACCCCAACCCACTTAGACATCTGGCAGCGTCCCAAGTCGTCGGCTTTGGGGGCAGGATGCGGCTGTGGCCACGAAATCGGTGCGATTAATGAACTCGCGCGAAGGATTCGTTAATACGCGTTTGCCAAACGTTTCAATGCGGATATTAATGAGCACACACCTGCACTCAAAAAAAAAATGCAGCTCTTTAAAATATGAATAATTAATTTTTTAGATAAAATGTTATGACAGTTTATAGGCAATACCTAAAATATAATCTGGGTATAATCTTTAAATTATTATACAGACAACTTTATACCTTAACTAGAATAAAAAATACTTTTTTAATGGTGATCCTAACAATATTTTCTTGAATTATTTAAAGCTCTCAGGAAATAATAATTTCCAAATTGCAAGCCTATAATAATAAGACAAGTTTGCATTAAAGTTTGGTTAAAATCCTAAACTAAATGGCTAAATTTGTTACCGACTTTGATTAAAGCTTTTGTAATCAGGAGTGTGTTTCATACACTTAGTTTTTATAAAAAAATTTTGCTAGCATATGAATAATTTTTCAAGTGCACACAGGCTGAAGGATAACCTAAGACATGAAGCCAGCAATCAGTGGGCAATGCCAAGGTCTTCGTTCATCCCCAGAGCACGGGTGCTCGTGTGTGAATTTGTGGGATTCATAAGCACCTCATGCCGGGCTTATAATTAATGTGCCTTGGTGGTGCCGAAAATGCGGCAAGTAAATCATCTAATTAACTCATTAGCAATGAATGCCAGCTCCAGTTCCATTTGCTGTCCTATATCCTGTCGCCTTCGATGCCATTGAGGGTCTGGGAAATTGATGTGCCCAGGAGTTGTCTTAGACACGGAGGATGCTCTACCTACCGTGCGAGTGGCGACCGATTTAACACTTTGGCAAAGGTCCGGGTGCGGGACCCCCATGTGTCAAGCGTCTGTCACCCAGGTCGAGCCGGGTCCGGCCAGCTCGCTCGTGCGTCTCATTCGATACAGTCCGGCTGACAGGTCCTCCGGAGGAGGTGGGGTCCAGGCAGACGGTCAGACAATCCACCCTTCGAAATGAAACTGAAATAGTTGGCTGGAACTTCGACCGGCCTGTCGGTTCCATAATTTGTGTGCCGGGGATTTGTGCATTGCTCGGATTTGGGACAGCTTAACTAAATAAATCACACAAAGGAGCCGGCAAGGAAAGCCCACAAACTTGTCTGGCTTGACCCGAAGGCGATATTTTATAAAGCGGCCGGTCGTCTTGTTGTTGTGCATTAAATATTAAACAAATCGACGCCGCCGCCGACGCCGCCTGCCGCCAACAGCTTGATGGAGTTGCCCGGCCGGACGGACACTGTAGGATATTTATCCTGCTGCTTAGTTAAGCCCGGATCGCAGATAATTCGATGCGTCACGGGCGTCGAGCAGTGGCGGAATCTGGTAAATTGGACAAGCGACTAGTGGGGCAGCATTCTGCAGCATAAGCATAAAAACAAATGGGGACCTCGTTCCCCGTCCAAATAGCATTTGTTGTGCGTGGGTCCCCCTGACATTAAATGCCTCACCGGGTGACTATACCACTCGAAAAAATGTTTCGGCTATTGTTAGTATTCAAATTAATGATTCTTGAAGTTCCCAATAAAATTGTATATTCATTTATTTTAGAACTCTTTAAGCATTTAAGTAGAATTATTTATATTATAAGATTTTTTTTAGCTAAGTTTGTAAATTGTAGCATCATTTTTTTTAATTATTAGAATTAAAACTTTAAATAACATATTATTACATGACAAAATAAATCCTATTTTGTGTAGCTAATTATATTTAAATATTTAAACAAGAGAGAACGCTATAGTCGGGTGCCCCGACTATCAGATACCCGTTACTCAGGTAAAAGGAGTGCGAGGGAGATGGAGATAGAAACTTTGATCACGCATAACTTTTAAACGAATGGTCCGATTTGAAAAATTTCTTCTACATTTCGATAGGTATTGATAAACACAATAAAACTGCATTTTTACTTTTCCGAAATATTTAAATTTATATTTAAATAAAATCGTATATAAGCGATTGTGGGCGTTAAAGGGGGCGTGGCACCTTTTTGAAACAAACTTGCGCTGCGTAGGAAGTCCTAAAATCTGCATGCAAAATGCCAATCTTCTAGCTTTTATAGTTTCCGAGATCTCAGCGTTCATACGGACGGACAGACGGACAGACGGACATGGCTAGATCGACTCGGCTAGTGATCCTGAACAAGAATATATATACTTTATATGGTCGGAAACGCTTCCTTCTACCTGTTACATACTTTTGCACGAATACAATTTACCCTTTTACTCTACGAGTAACGGGTATAAAAATACTTTTCTACTTTTCTTTACTTAAACAGCTTACTAAATATATACAAATTCTTAAGAAGGGATTCGTTTTAATCCTAACTCTTTAAATGTGTGATATAAACGCAAAAGTTATATTGAAGCGAATAACATTACATTTTCTTAAAATCGAATATAAAAAATGGAAAAAAGTAAATTAACTTAAGAACACATGAAACGATTATTTTGTTGAGTGTTCCCCCTCCAATTTCGCCTGCTTTTTGGCTTTGAGTCAGATTTCCGTCTTCGGTTCTGTGCCTAATTGTAGTTTGATTTTCATGCGTATCGAATGCTCGGCGGATGGGGCAAAACTTCTGGGAACAAACCAATCCGAACTGGGCCAATTGTTGACGTCCCATGGCATTTAATGGCGTCCCAAGATTACCAGGCCCGAACGTGCTCCAATATCAAAGCGGACGAGTTCGATATTAACGGGCTCCACAGACGCCAGGACACCTTCTAATTGCGACCCTTTTGCTTATCACTCATCGTCATTTCATTCCACATCCGCCCCGAAGTCACAAAGAAAAAGGGTCGGCTCATAAGCTGGCAAAGCAAAGGGCTTTTCTTTGCTCTTTTTGGCCATTTTCTCGGGCTTTAAAATCCGGCATTTACTGGGCTAATTCATTGTTCGGTCCGACTTTGCCTTGGCTCGCATTACATTTGCTTTGTGTCAGCGGGTGTTTAATTCAATAACCAGACTGATGGAAAAAGTAAATGCAAACAATCGCAACGAGCTGGTGAGAAAAACCATTAAGAAATAAAAAAACATTATACCGAATTGGGCACTGGTCCCTCTGCATCATATAAATATTTATTTAACAATTTACTGTTTCCATTTGTTGGCTTTTCCTTTTTTCGGATGGTGTGTGTGCGTGGCGGATTGTCACGTCAATCAGGATCTCGTTTTTTGATGTTACTCCTCTGGCTCCCCAGGATATGCAATTTTTGGCTTTTGTGTCGAGCTCGTTTTTGCCATTTGGCCTTTGTTTTGCCTATAATGTGCATGTTTTTGCCTGGACATGTGCGACCATGTCTGCCCTGCCCCATGCGGCGTATACGTGATGTGTGCAGAGTACTCGCCAAATGCATTTCGGTAGTTTCAATTGAGTTTTCAGCGACTCAATGACGGTTTGATTGTGTGTTGCAAATGGAAGTTGGTTGGGTTTTTTCCGCAAAATGTACGCACTTTAGCGTTGGCCTCCGTTTACATTCCCCTCACCTATAGATCTCACCGTTTTCCGAATTAAATCTCTGGCCCCTAAAAAGTTGAATCGAACTGGGAATCACAAGTTGGAGGCACTCCATCCGCTGCCATAAACTAGATTAAGTGCACGCTCAAAGACACGCAGTCGAGCTTGCCAAATTACCATAATTTGGATTGCCGAGTTACTTTGCACCCACACATATTCCTGAGAAACTGCAAGTATACACAGATTGCGAGTTTGGCAAGGAGTGGAAGCGGTGGGATGGGGGTATTTTAAGGGGTCGGAAGCGAACATCAAATTGCAAATTGCGCGTACTAACTTGCAACATAAACTCGTTTATGCGACAGCCTGGCGGGGGTGTCTCTCCCCACATGTGAGCCATTTCTATATAAGATATTTTACGGGCGCCCCATAAGTGCTCCGTACTTTTGCTTAGCTGACTTGACTGACTTGGCCCCGACAGCTCTGTATTGGCAAGAATGTATGCAAATTGCAGTTACATGTCGAAAATTTGCATTCGCCGCGCACCGCTATGAATAAATCACACTCATAATGCACTTGATGCTCAGGAGAAATCGATGCTGTCGAGGCAGTCACTCATCCGCGCATCTCCAGCCGCTTCCACATCCGCATCCCCATCCGTATCCGCATCCGCATCCGCAAAGATGCCGAAACAGGCAGCGAAGGAAACCGAGTTTTCCATTAAACATATTAAAAGTGATCAGGAAAAAATGTGCCAGGTACGCGCCTTCAAATTACTTCCGCGACAGAAACGGAAACGGAAGTTGCCGGGCGGGAGCAGATTTCGCCTTTCACTGCTGCTCCCGCTGCTCCACAGCCAATAATATTTCAATAGGTTAATATAAATTGCAAATTACATTAAACAGATTATGGAACACTCACTCAGATAGACAGCAGGCAGCTCCTCGAGGCTTCTTGACGCCTGCCGCCTGCTGCCAGGGCACTTCTCCCGTCGCCTGATCCTTCGGCACAAGTGCTGTTAATTATTTGTCACTTAAGAGCCGACACATGCGGAAACACCAACAGCTACAACAGCTACAACAGCAACAGCAGCAATAACAACAATAACGACGTGCTCGCATTAATAAAACATTAAATTCATTAAGTATGCACATAAATACATAAATGGAAACCAGGCGCAAATGAAAATGTTCACGTGGGAGAGGAGCTCCTCAAAAGCCGCGCACTGTGGGCTCGTAAAAGCGGCCTGGCGCTTTAATGGCCGGCTATTGGCATATTTATGAAGCCCTCCCTTATTTATTGTTTTATATTTTCACTTTTTATTTTCGGACATCGTCCTGCAATGATCCTTTTCCTATTGTTTGCCGTTCTTACGCGCCCCGTTTGCTGCCCAGCTAAGCAATAAAGACATTTTTTTCGTCGGACCATATAAATGTCCGAGTTAGTCAAACATCCTGGGAACCCTTTTCGCCTTTTGCATTCGTGGGTCTGACAGCGACCTTCAAAGGCCGCGTCCTGCATGAAATATGTCGCCACTCAGCGTCTCGGGCATTGGGCAGGACATCCCAGGACATCCCCCTGACTTACACTGCGAAAGTGGGTACTTATTGGGATCAAGATATGAATTCAGTCTTGAAGAGGTCCTTGACATAATCTTATTCTTTCACCATCTTATGAACTTTCTATGGAGTTTGTTTTATATTTAAGAATAATATTTTGGAATAGGAAATTGTTAGCTGGCCAAATGAGTCTTACACACTATTTCCTGGTAAACATTTTCTTAAATATAAAAATATAAAAAATTTGGTTATTTACTAAATTAGCTATAATTATCTTATGTAAGCCATTTCTTTTAATTAAATGTGTAGTTCTTGGTACATAACTTTCCATGTTAAGGTGGCCTCGAAATCCTAAGTGATTTTAAAATCGCTACAACTTTATTCTTTAATTTTATTCTTAAATTATAATTTTTCAACTTTAACGTATGTGTAAGTCATGAAAATTAATTTAATTTTTAACTTTTCTATTTACGAGAACTACTTTCTTATCGCATAACAGAGTTATTCAATAACTTACCAGATAAAAGTACAAAATTACTGCTACTTTCTAATATGCTAATATTTATAACTTTATCCCACAAACACTATTTTAAAATGATTGAGACGATTTGCATTTAGTTATGTCCACTTATTGGGTAACACTTTTTTCCCTGTGCAGCCAGAATCAGCTTCAGTCTTCATCATTCATATGCCATGTTAACTACGAAATTGATTTGATGGCCGAGTTTGTCCGTGCCTCAAGGGCTTTCGAAAAGGTAAAATAAAAGTACCAACCCATCGCTTTGCTGGCATTTAAATTTTGCATTACGGCCAGGACCGCCTCGTCCTGCGAGCGCAGGACGTGCGTTAATGATGTCGGCGGCTGGGGCAGGCCGCATTTCCGCCCAATGGTCCCCCGGATCCGCCCCCTCCCCCACCTTCCACCTCTCCACCCTCCTCCGGGGAGAGCCGGATCTGATTTATTATTGGCATGCTGCTCGTTCCCACACTGCCACAATTTCATTTCGGCTCGGTTTGTTGGTGCGTGGGGCGCCAAGTGGCACTGCTACTTTCCCTTTTGGCCAGGCCAGCACAACCTTTTTTCTGTTATTTATATTTTCGCTTTCGCTTTGTCTTTGCGCCTTATTTTACCACCCGACATTTGGCCAAGCTTGTGTTTTGCTTTCGCATTTTGTTTCGAGCCCCGGCACTTGCCACTTGGAATTTGGCCGCCGTTGGTCCCTTGGCAGCTCCCCGTTTATTGTGTGCTGTGCGCTTGTTTGCCGAAAAGCGGTTTATTTATTTATTTATGTTTCGCAAGGACCAAAAAAAGGGCCACCGTGGAGTACTTTTATTCTCGTATTTAGAACGCAGTCGGAGTCTCCTCCTCGGAGCCTAAACTTGACTCTCAACTCTTTAGATTGCTGCTGGGTGACTGCCCCAAATTAAGATAAATATCTACCGCTCAGCCTAATTTATTTCCCCCGATTTTCGGTAAAAATCGGAAACTTTCCGCCGGCCCAAATAACAAACTTTTATCATTATGACAATAGATACTCCTGACATTTCTGCTAATGGAGGCCTCAAGGACCTCCTCCGCTGAGGATCCTCTCAGGCACGTACTGGGTAGTAAAGCAATTAGTTCAATTGTCATTTTGGCACCAAGTGCAGACACCAAGCCAACAACAGCAACGTCTTCTGCCAAATGCTGCCAATTTCATTAACTTGTACAGGCGTCAAAGTTTTGCGACAAAAAGGAAAAGTTTCCGGGCGAAAGACAGCGGGCACGTTAGCTGAATTTTCTCAAAAAACTGGCAAACAAATATTGATGACAATTTAATGCTGATTGTACATGAAACGTGTGCAGATGGAGAGTTATTAAAAAATATGTACCGCAGCACATTAAAGTCGATCTGTTTGCCCATTTTAATCCCGTCCGTATTTTAATTGAATTTCGAATTCGGCCACAAATGCGCAATTAATTGAAATGTCCCCAAAGGAGGGGTTTCGACGAGCTAATCGTATTAGCCCGCAGCTCCAATGAAGCGCAATGCAAATTATGCGAATGCGAATGCGACTGCGAATCTCGTTTTATTTCATCTTGACGACACTTTGAGTTTCGGTTTCGGCTGTCACTTCAGGGCTGCCGCACATAAATATTAATTAATGTGAAAGTTTTGCGACTAATTAACAAGGGATGCGGTTTAATGGGGGGCTCTGTGCGGTCGTGCGGGATGGGTTTCCGAAGTATTTAAATCCCATTGGCCGGAGATTTATGCCCTGGTATTCACTTATTTCAAGCCCATTGTGCAGTGCTGAAAATTCCCTTAGCATACTTTATATCCGGTTCGGAGCGTGCTTCTATCAGCACTGGCTTGGCAAAAAAAAACATACGGAAGCAGCTGCAAAAATAAATCGCAAAATATGTGAGACTGTCCAGCAGTTAACCTTCGAACTTTTCCGAGTGCCTTTTTTCTGCATTTTTCAAGGAGCATCACATAAATATTCAAGTCTAAAACGCTGGCTGGTAGATATATTGGCCACATGCACTGCATACATACAGGATGCCAGGATGCTGCAGCTGACTTCGGCGGTCCGCTCCTGGCCCTGGGGCCATTTATCAAACCTTGCTTTTGACATTGCGCACATCCTGCGGAAAATTAAGACACTGTCTGGCACGCTTCCTAACCAATTTAAGAGTCCCATTTTTCCCCAGTCCCGCCTCCGACCTCTTCCTGCCCTTTTCCTATTCCCTGAGAGAATGCACGAGCACCGCTTTCTTCCGCCATTCCTCATGCATGAATTGCACCGCTCGAACATATGCGCTGCATCCATGGGAAACGCCCGGGTGGCGAGTGAGCAGGACATCCCGGAGCCTCGGATCCTGGCAACGAGCTCAACCAGTTGTGTGGCATTTAGCCGTTTAAGCCAATTAACGCACTGCATTGTGTGCGGGCTGCAATTCTTCGAGAGCTCAGGTTTCCTGTCCAGCTCGGTTCGCTGCAATCAATTGTGGGAGGCGGGAGCAATCGAGCCCTCGTGAATCAGTGCTGAACGATGATAGCCTTAACCGGGATTAATGTCCGTGCAAGGCAGGATTATTATTTTTGCCATCATTAAAAATTTATTATTCAAGTCTAACAAGCAAATGAGCTTAAAATAAAAAAATATTTTTGTGCTATTAATAACACAATAATTTTCAACGAAGAACATAAAATTTATACATAGAATTTATAACATCAGAAGCTACAAGTCAGAAACAATTTAAATATTTTAAAATCAAATATAGCGGCAGGAAGCAATATAAAATCAATATACAATGCAACATATTCCAGCATGGAGAGTCCATATTATAAATTAATATTAAAGCTCACATTTCCCAGCGCCATTGAGGCAGCACTGGATCCATCGCGCCGGCAGGACCTTTGTGCCGCATTCCTGCTGGCTCGTTTGCCCGATTGTTCGATGCGCCCAAATGCATTTCAATTAAAACATATTTAAGGGCCTTAACGGTCCGAAACTGCCGCCCACGCCGCACTGGACCCATTCATCAAGGGTTCAGGTGGTGGCCAAGGGGGTAGGAGGTGGTTGGACCCATCGATTATGTGGCAGCATCCTCCCGCTGTTAATCAGCCGCTGCACCGGACCAATCGATTTAATGGGGGACAGCCGGGTTCTCCATGTCAATGGGCTACCATGCTCCTGTAGTTTTCAAAGGCCCAGCATGCAGAGTGCCTGGGAGAAAGGGAAGTATGGGATCATGGGATCACCTTCCAGCTGTCTGAGTTATTTAATGAAATGGACACCCTTCACCCACATCCCACACACACACACCCTTCACCACGCAAAAAGTCGACCGTGTTCCCTTGCAACAGGATGCTCTTGGCGAAAAGCCCTATCGGCCTTGGTTTTTCCTTCATTATTTCCATATTAAGTCCGCGAACAAGAGGCGGACCAGCAGCCACCGAATCCTTAGTTACTCGGGAGGTAATTTGAAGTGAAGCCAAATAAAAGTTTCAAGCGGTCGGTTAGAAATCCACCAAAAATTTTAAACAATAAAACCCAACTATCATGAGAATAGTTTTAAAACTTCGGTGCGTGTTTTTATGTTACGAAAATATTTTCAACATTTTTATACTTGATTATGATGTTTACATGTTTGGAAATATTTGTTTGGACATAGGAGCTAAAAGGAAAATCACATTTCAACTTTTAGAAGGATTCACACAAGACCCAAAGGATGAGTATAAATTTATTTTAGTATTTGCCAGACTGAACATATTTTCGGAAATGCTGACATATTTACATTAAATGAGGGTTTTGAGGTAAATTTATATTTTGAAGCATTCTAAATAATGTAACCTTTTAGACACGAACCCTTTTAAGCAGACCACAACACAACCCAAAGGCGGCTACAACCTTGCTATATACACATAGTGACTTAATTTTTATGGCAAGTGCTATGAGTATTGCCTCAACATTGGCATGCAGTGCTCGTGATGGTGTCGAAATTTAATTTACACCTTCGCACGTAGCCCACACACATATAAATACGGCCTGACGCACATGCCGATGCTGATGGGGTCCTGGCAATCAGCGGTTGGCTCAACAAGGCGTTAGCTCCTTCCGTAACTCAGCACACTCTAAGAAATATCGCGTTCGATTCCCATTATTTGGTTACCATTGAAAAAGAAAGGTACGTAAATTTGGGTTTTTAATATAACATTTTTTAAATAAATTGAAAATAATTGTACTCGATAAATAAAAGGACATAGGTCCTAGCAACTGAAAAAAATGTTAGCAAATTAACCATTTCATTCATGAGCGTTCCCAAAATATTTATCATTTCTGTGTTTATACAATGTTAACTAATAGCTTAAACTAGGAAAACTTATGTGTTTGGAACTATAAATAAATTATGACAAATTATTATGTTTACGTTTTATCTTATGTACTAGGCCCATTTCAAACTTTCTACTTTTATTTCCAGATATTACACAATTCTCTTCCGTTAAGCATACTAAAGTGACTGTGGTGTATGGAAAATTTGAAAATTTAATGTCCATCCTTGCAGTTTTTTGTTGATTGTATCTGTAAGACTCCCCCTCTGTGGCATCGGCTTTTCCGGCAGCGGCTGTGGCAAGCTCCCAGAAAACCGCAACAGCGCCCGCAGTGCACAAAAGTTTTCTTTTGCAATTTAGCTTGTTGCTCTCTTTTTGCGCCATTGTTGAGCCGTTGTTGTAATCGGGGTTGTTGTTGGACGTGGCCGGGATGTCGGCGGTTGGTGTGTGCGGTCGTATTTGACTTTCGCCCCCGTATGTACTTCGCATTTGCGGCCCGGCTAATGCATGTCGATGCCAATAAGGTTGCCCGATGGCTGGCACACTTGCCCACCTGCCGTTGGTGTTTATCTTGGTGTTCACACCTGCAAAACTTCTCGACGGTGCGGAATTTCTCCACTTTTTCCAGCTTTCGACGGGGCCATTCCTTTGGAAATTCGTGTAAATTGAATTTATTGAGGCGTGCGTGTGCGTAGTTGATGACTTTGGTGGTGCAAATTGGCTTCGAGGCCACGGGCCACCCCCCTCCCGGCCATTCGCCGGGGATTCCCATTGCGATCCCTGTTCCGGCAACAGTTGCAGCTGCCGCATCAGCTTAATTTGCCCACCAGATGATGCCCGCTCGTGAGAAATGAAAAATTCCTGGCGCTAATAGGCAACTTGTTACGCGCGCAAAGTTATGCTATGAAATTTATATTAAAGTCTACGTCCGCCATTGGACACTCGGTGGACGCTGCTGGCGGCAGATTGCATTGAATTTCGAGCACAAAAACGGGAAGGAAGGATGTCATCTTTTATAGTGCCGGCTTACGGGCGCTGGCGAAAGTTCCTTAGAAAAGTAACAGGAAAGTCGCGCGACAGCGCTGGCCTTGTGACTTTGCCACCACCCACATTACAGCCCACCCATCCGCCATTTGGCCAAAGAAACTTGCCAAAGTGCAAAGTGCTGGCGCTGTGTAAGAGTCCCTGATTAACATAATCCCTTGCAGCGGGCGTGCGACGCTGACAGCTGCGGATGCAGCTGAAAGTTGCCAAAGGTTAGTTAAGCATTTTAATAAGAGCCAAATGAATTGTAAGCACTTGCAAAATGTCTTGTTCAAACCCAGCCCCTCGCCACCCCCCACCGAATCTTGGTCGACCTGCTTCTGCTCCTGCTCCTGTCTTATGGGGCACAAAATTTAATTTACTCGGCACACACAGACCCACAAAAGAAAAGCTAAGGAAAAACCTGGGGAAACGGGGAAAGAGCCTTGTAATGAAGTTTTTCGCTCAATCAACTTTAATGAGAATTATGCCGGCGGCAAGGCAAGGACAACTGTCAAAGAGCATGGTAACAACGTGCCAACAAATGCTTGTGGTACCTGAGAATACTTGAATCACACCCGAGATTCATTCCCACATTCAGGTGTATCGAATATCCGACAACCAATGATGGATGGCTAGTGAAATTTGAGATAAACTCACCAGTGGGATGCTATTAATTATCGATTTGTGCACGCATGTTACCACCTAATTATTATGCTTAAGTTTACGTATTTTCTCTCTAGACAATTTCAATCTCAGTCTCTGTTAACTCGGAAAATCGCGCTGTTAACTACTCCACTCAACCTGGCAGTTTAAGCTCAAGCTTTTCACTCATTTCTGAGCTGAATTCAAGGTCATTCTGTGACACATTTTCCGCTCCACTCGTTGAGTTGTGGGTGCGGTTGAGCCAGTTTTGCATTGAGCCCTTTTCTCAATGGCTCGAAACACTCGGAGCCCTCGAGTTGGCTGCCACTTGTGGGTGGGGGACCTTCAGCTGTTTTTATTTAGGCCTATTTCAAATTTTGGCCATGTCATGAATATGCTGCCAGCGCTTAAGAAATACACAGCACACAGATACTGGCCCACAAAGCCAGACACATCGACATTCGTGGTAAATGGCAGCGCGCATGAAAAGCATTTTTCATCAGCCTGAATTTCCCGCCAGACATTTTCTTTGTTCTCGGTCTGTCCTTTCGGCGTTCTCTGTTCCCCACTCTCCATTCTTTCTGACAACGATTTCATAACTTTTCCCTGTCTTCATTATCCTTATTATCGCTTTAGACTTCGCCTCCTCTTGAACTGAGCATATTTCTGGCTTTTGGGATATTGGGAATATGGCGGGAGCAGATGACAATTCCTTTTCGCCATCTACACATTACCTGAACTTGAAATAGACATCTGGCAAATGCTTTGTCTCTGAGTGAAATCATCTCGGGGGAAATACGTTCAGTCCCAAAACGATTATCTCAAGTGAAATTATTTACTAGTTAAATGCTGAGGCAAACTATGACCTTTCCTTAGACTTCTGTCGTCAATAAAATCTGTCGGAGATTTTCCTGAAAATTCACAGAAACTTGCTCTTATGCCATTTATTCTTACACAGAGAGAAATTTTGGAATCATTAAATCCAAACATTTTTGAAAACCTTTGGGGTGGCAAAATTTTATAAAATATTTTTTAAATGAAAATGTAGAAACAGGTTTAAAAAAATGCTAGTTTTGTATCCCATGTAAGCGCTCAAAACAATTTTGAAGAGAAGGCGTTTCCGTTCGCAAAGAATGGCTTAAATATATTGTAGTATATATTATTTTCCTTTATATGAAATGTAATATAAAGTCATTTTTCTTTGTGTATATGCAGGTACCTTGCTGCTCGCCTGCCTGACTACCGGTTATATAATCTTTATTGTATTATTTTAATTTTAGAAAACTAAGTTTGTAGCCGGAGGCAAGGCAGCGTGAAAGCTGCCAGTCGGAGGAGCACGAGCAGGAGCAGGAACAGGAACAGGAAGTAGGTCGGGGTCAGGTAACGGTAAACCAGGAGCTTGGCTGGCAATCAAGCAAACGCTGCTACCCATCCTGAACCCGAGACGCAGTCCTCCATCCAAGTCGAACCAAAGTTCGTCCGGCTCGCCGTCCTTTGCCGAGATTGTAGTTTGTATTCAATCAAAAGTTTCAATTTTGCTGCGGCGCTCATAAAACGTTGGCCACCGCCGCCTGGCTCCGGCTGACCTCTTGGTTCTGGTTCTGGCCATCTTCCCGGCAGCTCCGGTTCCAGTTTGCCAAACTATGCGTAGTATTGCTTTAATGGCGTTGCCCCTGGCCAACGGGTGCCCCCAACTTGGCCAACTGTTCTATTTATTTTCTATAGATTTCTGTGTCGGTGTTCGGGGCAAACTTTAATTTCGAAACTATGCGAAGAGTCCCCGCCGGACGGAACCGTTCGCCGTCTTTGGCCGTTGTTTGCCTTACGTGTGTGCACGGAAGTGAAATGTTGCGGAGGAGAATTTAATTTGTTTTTAATTTTGTGTAGATGTTTGCCCAGCTCTCTACGCACTCGCAAATGATAAAAAAGGCAGCAAAGAGTGAAGGACAGCAATCTGGCAGCTCTGGGAAAATTGAAGTTAAACTTAAGTTGAATGGCTAACAATTTAATGGCATGAACGGCAAGTACGTTTTCCTTAATGAATTTCGAATGAAAGTAGGAATGGCCAGATTATATTCAGACATGCGGGTATCCATGCACATTTAACACAGGAGTACACAAAAACAAAAATATGATCTAAGTATCACAAAACATATAATTGTAAAAATTGTTTAAAAGAAAATTTAGGTCTTCTATTACGAAAATATATAAATAAAATAAATATACGAAAATACAATTCAACTGCAGAAATGAAACACTTTTACGTAATTATAAAATAATTATAACTAAAATTATTGTACAGAAATTGAAATAATTGTAGTTGCAAACGTAACTCTCGTTTCATTAATGGTTCTGAAATTTTTTGGTGGCATCCAATCTTACTTTATCTTTTTTTTAGTGTACAGTTGCGGTGGATTGTGGGTCAATCAACGCGCTCAGCGGGGATGCGCTCGGTGCCAAATGCCGGCAGTCATCAGCCGTTGATTGCGCGCATTTTTGAGCAATTAAAAGTTTTCTGTCTGGCAGCTGAGGCTCAAGATGCAAATGCCCTCCACATCCCATTTGATTGGTGAGCTTAACAAACATAAAGGCGTTAAGTAATAAATTACTGTGAGAGCATATGATCTATATTATTGTTCGATGTAATCTTTCTTGGTTTTTTTTCTGGAGATGAGCGATGAAATGTGGTTCATTATTCGCATTGTTGTGCCATTTCTTTCCCATTGAACCAAAAGCTCATTTGGCATTGAAGTCAATATGCTTGCAAGCAGAAAGAAACAACCGCAATAAGTAATCAGTTTTTCTGTGTCGTAGCCTGTCTGCCTCTGCCACAAACGGAGCTAATTAAGAACGCAAACAATGCAAATGCTTAATGAAAATGCACTTACTTGCTTCAAATTTGCTGCCAGCCAACAAACAAGCAAGTTCACGATGGGTTGAAGCTCGAGCACCCGATTGGCATTAAAGCGAAATGAGCTGCGTGGAGACCTGGTGCACGGTGCAGCTGCAGTGGCAGCATCATTAGCTCTGATTTGCCATGTGCATGTAGTGGCTACATGTATACTTAATACACTTAGATAAAAACTATGTAAAAACCTCTGATGTCTATCATATATATAAAACTGTACACTCAAATCTAATAATATCCCATATAATTTCCTACTCGATCTGAGCAAGCGAAGGTGTGTTCACCTTTTATAATTTAATGTGGGATTGCATTCATTTAATACCAGCTGATAAAGGTTAATAAATAGTTAACAAAATTATTGAAATTTAATAAAAAAGAAAAAAAGCAAGCAAATTGTCCAACTAGTTTTAGACAGTTTCCTTTTATTTATCATCATTGTGTCAAACTAATATTTACAGTAAATATGTTTTCCATTGCAAGTGACACAGTTAATACCTGTTTTTGTTTAATTTAATTAATTACATTTTTTAATGAATTGAAACAAAAAGAAACATTAAAAACAAACAATTAAATTAATATGAAATCCCATTTTGGCTTTAAAGCCGTTTGCTATGAGAATTCAAGAGTTAGATTCTTTTTTTCAACGTGTATTTCTATTTTAAGTTCGTTTGTGTTTGCTTGGCCCAAAAGTCATTTGCTATGGCAACGGAAGCTGGCGGAGATGCTGCCTCGAGTTGGTTACCAAATCCTCTACGTATAACTCCATTAGTAGCTGCTAAGCGTTCAACCGTTGCCTGTGTTGCACCCGCACAACGGGGCGTATGAGCAATGTGTGCACCCCCGATTTAAGTAGCTGTTAAACAAGTCGAGTAGCAAATACAGAAAAAGCAAAAGCAACAGCAACAGCAATAGAGAGCTCACCCCCCCCCCCCCCGAACACAGCTCGGCGACAATTGTTGCCGTAATTAAAGTTAATTGCAGCC
Source organism: Drosophila fuyamai (assembly GCA_018153365.1). Taxonomy (NCBI): domain Eukaryota; kingdom Metazoa; phylum Arthropoda; class Insecta; order Diptera; family Drosophilidae; genus Drosophila; species Drosophila fuyamai. The sequence goes on along the minus strand of JAECXW010000116.1, from coordinate 2,373,599 downwards.
AAGCGCTTTGCCCCCGTTCCCCACCCATGTCCTTTTTCCCGGCGGAAGGACGACTCCCTTTAGGAGCTCATTACGGTAAATGCACATAGCTCAAGTGCAATTAATTTCGCCACAGCCCCGAAAAATATGCAATAAAAATAGTTGCCAGCACATAAATGAATGGCCAACAGTTCCCGTCCGAGCCGGACTTGAAGGAGCTGGAGAGCCGGATTACTACCCGCACTTCAATGGAGGACTGCGCCGTATCCTCCGGTCTCGCTAATGCCACTCATGCATATTTATTGCCCGTAAAGCAACGCTACGTGTATGCACTTGCCATTCTCGAACACAAGACTTTATGATTCCGCATAGTTGGGCCATAGTTAACCTTAAGCAACAAAAATTGAATTTGTTTTGGCTTAATATAAACAACAGGGTTTTTGGAAAATACATTTTCACACCAATTTAAAGTTTTTTCCGAGTTTGCTTTTTATGTTAAAAAGTGAATTTAAAGTTAATTAATCGGTTGATAAGTTTTTACTTAAGATTAATTATAAGTATCAATAAATTTTCTTTGGCTCTTTTCTTGTTAACTGCAGAAAGCAAAATTTAAATAACTGCACTTGAAAATGGTGTACACTAACTAATTGGTAAGTTTTAAACATGTTCAGCTGATTCTTTGAAAACTCAAGGGTAATTAATGGGTTAAGGTGACTTTAGATGGAGTATGCTGCCTGGACAGGAGCTGTAAAACAGTTGCCAACTTTCACAGTGCTGTTGATTTTCGCAGTTTTAGCCGGCAGCAGCTTATTGAAAATAACTTTGCTTGGCCCGAAACTTGTTGGCCCGTTTGCGGCCGCAGGCGAGAACATATAGAAACTTTCTGATTACGGACAGTTGAGCACGGGCCTGGCACCTGGGAATTACTTTCGATCCGAGCCGTTTTCCCCGGCCCAGTCAATCCGGCTGCCAACTAGAGCAACAGCTCTAAACTGTCGTAATTTCGTGCACAAATGCGCATTTTATTACCCGCCACTCAGGTGGGCAAGGCGACGGAGTCCTTTGGATCCGCCGGATCATGGATGTTGAATGCTGACTGCTGGATGCTGGATGCTGGCTGTTCCACCTTCTGCACTCGCCAGTCCCAGATGCCAGTCCGGTCCACTTGACTGTTACTAAGTATTTGTTTATTTACACTTTGCTCTCGGAACGCCTTGGTTGTCACGGACCTATACCAGTTTACGTATAAATAGTAACTTACAATACAGCGGCATAAGAATGCGTGAATAATACATTAGGTGCCTTGAAAATCTTTAATGAGCAGTTTTCGTTTACACTGACTTTACAAGTATTATTTCATAATTATATAATTACTATATAACATTAAACATTGAAGTTGTAAAAGGTTATATACAGATGGAATCTCTAACATAGCGAATGTATTTAATCACAAAACCAATTTTTTAATAGGAAACATTGAACTTAACTTTACTTTTCCTATTTTAAAAATTGCATTGTTTTGTCACCCAATAAATAATTTTTTGGATAAATACGTTTATAAAATATCTCAATTCGAAATAAATAAATATTATTTATACTTATTTTAGTTTTCCCCATTAAGGTATATGTATAAACCTATAACAAGTATTTTCTGTATGCTGAATTTGTAAAAAATATAAAGCATTAAATAAACTTTAATGTTTGAGCATTTTGTCAACCATTAAATTCTTAAATACTTTTATTAAAAATAGTCTAAATAGCTAGTATTCTTAAAAAGCATTTACCAATCGCATGCAAAAGCTTGTTTAACCGAGTGCAATTAATTAGCAGTTAATTTGATTCAAATCTATATTAATTCGCTTCAGGGGGCCCTTCGTGTGACCACAACTGTGTACAATGCCCACATTTATATATGTGTGGACGATGGCTATGTACACAAAGGATTCGCAGTGTTTGCCGGAGCCATTGTCGTGCGCCCAGAGCGGATTGCTAGTCAGCTGCTTTGCTGATAAATAGAATAAACTGATTGCGTGGCGCTGATTGACATTGTGGGAATCTGCTGCTGTCCAACAAACTTCCACAACACCCCCACCCAAAAGTCACCCACAGCAAACACACACACTCTCACCATTGCTGCAAATATAAATGCAATCAAGGACAATGGAACTCGACGAGGAAGCGATTTGTCCCGGGATATGTACGAAGCGGAAGGAAATGGGGGTCAGGGATCTCGGGGCGGAATCAAAGATGTCTGCTACTTATGCGAACTCAAGTGTACGGGCGCCTTGGCCGCCGCCGCCTCAACTCAACCGCAGTTAATGGCATAAAATATTGCGCATACGCCACGCTGACCTTCACGTTTAATGGCAGCCAGCTTACACTACCTTTCCGGTCGTCTCAGTTTCCTCCTCGCCTTTTATTTTTGAGTTTCGTTTCATGTTTACGGTCCTTGTCTTGAGCCTCCCCAGTTAGCAGGGCATATTTCTGCATTATTTGATGGGAAATCGAGCGAAGGAAGCGAACTGGCCAATCCCGGTCCCGAAATCTCACCCACCTCCTTTTGCTGTGTTGCGAGGGATCTGCTTTAATGGGACCATACTCGTAAACTGGCATGTTCCCTGGGCATCATTAAAGTGCCATATAACAACTCGGGGCACGGAGGAGGAGTGAAATATGAAAAATGGCAAGAACAAAATGCACACGGAGCACATGTGGCGCCGGCAGCGGATGCGGCATGCTGCACGACTCCTGGCAGCCTGCAGCCAGCGGAAGCGGAAGCTAAGTAAGCCAGCAACAAGCTCCCAATTGATTTAACACGCCAGTCCTATGGCCGCCCAAAACTCCCCCAGCTCTTGAACAATGAAATGTGCCACCCAGGAGCAGTCAGGCAAGAATGGGTGAAGATGGCTGGTGGAGATGGGCGCTGGAATTGGTGGTGCAGCTGAAAGTGCAACATGTGCTCCGTGAAATATATGCGCAAAAAATTTCACACACAAGTGTGCAGCAAAATGCGATGCCACTCAAGCAGCAAAGATGTTATTTATGAGTTGCGAAGGCCAGCCCAGCATGAATAATAGAAACAGAATCACTTTGTCATCTACTCGGGCCATCACAGGGAAGTGGCAGCTAATTGCAGAGCGTAGGGTCTGCACCCGACATCTCGGGCACCTTAAAGCTGTTAACCTACCTGTCCAAGAACCAGCCAACACCTTGTCTGACACACTTGCAAACTGTGGTCAGTGCCAGTCGACAGCCGGAGAACTTGGTAAATAAATTTCTACTTTATACCTTCACTCTAATTTTACAAAATGGATGAAATTTATTAGCTCTAGAGGAAAGATTTCTGCTAATTTTGATTTTATGGCCAAAAAGATCCTTTCTGTATTCTGCATTCAAATAAACTTGAAGCAATTAAGAATAAATTGCAGAAATCAAATATGTACTCTTTGTTTAAGAGTCTAAAATTACCGGCTTTAAACGAATATCTTTTTTTGGTTTCTACCTGGTATTAAATTCCAAATCGATTAAAGTCAAATGATTTTGGTTTGTGCATTTTAACATAAAATACAACTTTTTAAGTTCTGAAGTGTGTTTAAATCGTTCTACATACAATCCGAAAATGGTCTAGGATAAAGTTTTTAAGTGTATTAATTAATCGATAATCCCAGAAAGTTGGGTCAGAGCTTAAATTTCTCAACTAAAAGTCCCACTAGCTGTTGTGGATAAAATGTCATAGCAGCCGTCGGAATGATTGAAAGATGTGGTTTCCATTTAAAATCCAGTCTTAAAGCTCGCTTTAAGTTCCGGCTGCTCCGCATCAGAAAGCAGGCTCAAGCAAATCGGCTAAACTCGAGAAAAAAACTCCAACGGCGGACCAGAAATTTAATCAAGATGAATGCTGCAATTTGTGCTGCCAACCAAACGCGGCCCGAGCTTGGCTGTCAAATCTAATTTTGCTATTTATCATTTGGTTAACGTCGCTGTAGATTTCGCTCCTGCCACGGCTTCCACGGCTGATTCTGCTGGCGGTGACTCACAAAGCAAGGCAAAGGCAGGGGAACTTAATTTTTAATGAGTCAATTTGAATTTGACAAGGCCAAGAGCCACGGAAGCGCCCGGTTACGCCCACAATGAGTTTCGCTTTGTCGTTTATCGTCGTTATGCCAGTTGACAAATTAGCGCAACATCCGCAAAATCCATCAGGCCTCGTCGAGTTGCTCACTCCTTTGTATCAATGTACCAGTCTACAAGTCTACAAGTCTACCAGTCCACCAGTCGAACATCTAATTTCGATAATGAAATTCGGAAGTCGCTTATAATTTTCATTATTCGCAACAACAAAAGCGTCTGATGAGAGGGGAGCAGAGCAGGGCAGAACAGAATGGCAGCAGTGGTAACAAAACTCTTAGGGCGTAATTACCGCCGGCTATTATTAGTGCCCCGCTGCTTTGGCTGCCTTTGCTGCCTTTGCGTGACTTGACCGATTCGAGACGCAAATTGGAATTGGAATTTGTTGGCACTGCGCCCCCAGGCGGACTCATTAGCGTCTGCCGGAGCAGTGCACTAATCAACATTTTCACACGCCGGCACCCACATCCCAGGGATTCTGTCCACCTCCCGAGTCTGATCCCCTTTTGGCTACGGATTGGCATAGCCAGTGCCTCGAGGCGAATGTGCAAATTTGTCAATAAATTATATGGACTTTGGGTATGTCCATAAAAACCAGAACCATAAAAAAGCACATAGCAACCACAGCAGCAGCCGAATGCACACAGAAGGAGGGCCCCGAGACCTTGGTTAATTACAAAGCAAAATTAATTGCGTGTAACTCCGACGATTAGAGTGCTGGATAGGATATATCAGGACAGCAGCTGGCCGGCGGAGAGCCCGAAATAGAAATGGGAATCATCATGAGGCGGGGCAATAAAAGAAATGTTTGGGGCCAAGCTCTGTCCTAAGTACTCATAATGAATAGAAATGCCCCATAAACAAGCCGGATTCATTTCCCCCCCAGCTCCGAATTCCGAAGGAGAGGTCCCCGTGGCGGAGTCACATCCCGGGTCACACCATCGGCTCACATTTTGTTGTGCCCCGGCATTTGGCTCATTTGCACATGACAGGCTGCACGTTACGCCGCTCCTCAGATCCTCAACATTTAATGGGAACAGGAACAGGCTGGCAGGAAAGCTGGCGACTCCGGACCGCTGGTAATCTCCTTTTTATGGCATCGTGCGATGGGAACGTGCAAACGTGCGTTGCCTCTCTATGAGGCCAAAGTGCCACGGCCTGGTGGGCCCGAGTTGATAGTTGAATTTATTTAAATTGAGTTAACACTTGCCGGAGCAGAAAGGTCAAAGTGGTCGACCAGTTCGCCGCTATGTGTTCCGCAGGAGGATATTGAAAGTATATAGAGATGCGAGTATACGAGAAAACTAAATAAAAACAAGGATATTAAAGTAAGACAATGTAGCTTCTTTTCATTTACTACAGCATGATACTTTGGTTTTTCATGGCAATACATTTCTATAAGCCTAATTCTTAGAAATTAAATGATTTGATTTAAAGACTGCTTTCAATCATTACCGTGCAGTAATCCATTTAAATTAACTAATTTTTTTTTTTGGAATGTTTGTACATTTCTTGAAAGCAGTGACTTATTTATAAAGGAATTTAAGAATGAAAGAGAGTTGGGTTGTTAAATACAACTAAATAAATTTTTAAAAATATTTGAGTACCACAAAAGCTAAAACAAAGCTCCTTGGTAAGAATATTGTAAGGAGAACATTCTGCTCCAGTGAAAATGTGCTTTGTGATATATTCTCATGAAATAGAATAACCTTTTGCATCGTTGTTTTTTCTTATTCAATGTTTACCCAACTCGATTCTTGCAGAATATCGTGATTTGTATTCAAATAACACATACCAAATCAAAAATCTAAATAAAGCCACACGTTTTTCCCATCAACCCATCAGTGGTCGTTGTCTTATCAGGACTGTAAATCCTTGTGGTCGCATGTTTTATAGATTGCTGTATTGATGCTGAATATTCATTACAATGCATTGTCCCTGAATCAATTGATTTTAGCTTAGCTGAACCAATTTCGCAGCAAACAAACAAACTGCTCCAATGGCCAGCAAATTTCCAGGACATTTTGAGCGTGTGTTTGTATAGTGCGTGTTTGGGCTTGTGGCAATTATTGTTGATTGTGCTGGCCATTGTTTTCGGCTGCACTTGCATTGTCCATAAGTTGGTTTATGTACATTTGATTTAAGCCAGGCCATCAATAGCCACGCCACAGCGCTTCAGTTGAGCTGCCGGAGAGCTTGATGAAGCCCGTAATGAACACATGTAGGAGTGTTCAACGCACATGTAATTGAGTGGTCCATGCTGTGGCTATAGCTGCCAGTAACTGAATGAAATAATCAGTCAATTAAACCCTCCTCGGGCGAAAGTCGAGCGGGAAAAAATTCATCAACTGTCGGCAACTTTTTCCCTTGCGCAGAAATTGAAAAATCAAGCCGGAGCCCGGAAAAAACAAAAACTGCATGCGAATAAGTTTGCACGCAATTTTCGCAGCCTGAGAAGTGAGGCGATCGGGAAGGCTTAGGTATTTATTTATTTGCATTTGCCTGCTGAAACGTCACTGTCCACATTTGTTGCCCTTTGTTTATGGCCAGAAACTTTTGCCGCAATAGTTTATTATTGTTCACCAACTGCAATCAAAACAAAAAGCCTGCTGCATGTCTGTTGTTGCAGTGGGAGCAACCAAAACATTGTGGCGCACTTGAAAGTCAATTCATTTCAAAACTCAAAATAAACCGACAAGGCGAGCGCAGTGGAACTTTTGCACGAAATTCGCCGGCCGACGTTGCGTATGAGTTATGGGGCTGGGGAAATATAAATTCACCAGTTCCAGCACTTTAACTTTTTCAATTATGCGAACATATCAAGAGCAGGAGCAGATGCGGCAGCCAAAGCAGACACAAAACTGGGCCGCGATGACATTGATGGAAGATTGCTAGACGGTTTTCACGAATTTTGTCTGAGATTAAATCTATGGAAAGAAATTTGAAGGGCAACTTTTCTCAACACAACGATTAACCCTTTGAGCAAAAAGACTCTCAACTATCTGGGGACCTCTTTAATTTAATTGCCTACTTGGCAAGTTCTGAGTTCAAACCACTTATGATTATGTATCAACTTTCGAGCTGTGTCAGTTGCGAATGCTATACAAATTATTAATTGCCGCAAAACGCACACAAATTATGATTAATTATGCCGCACAATAGCTGAAGACAACGCATCGGCACACACACGCATACACAAGCGGACAAATCTGCTGAGCAAACAAATGAACAAACAAAGGGAAAACTGTATCTATGCCTCAGAATCCCCTTTCCACATCCCACCACCCACCACCCCTTACATCTTATGGTTATTGTGTGTTTGGAGCGGCGAAGCTTGTCATGATTTATTATTTGCACTTGATAATGACGCATACGAGGAGTCGAGCAGGAGTAAGACTACACAGAGAAAAGGCCTATTCTAATTGGTTTAATTAAACTTTAATGTTTTTCGTTAAATTTTTTATATACATTTCTAAAAACATTATAATATTGGTAGGTAAAATACATTTGTATTTTTTTTGTATTTTATTTTGTTCTAAATTTTAATTGAATTCTAACAATTTGTTACTAAGAAGGTTTAGAATAAATGTTACGCTATATGTAAGAAAATTCCATCCAAATAACATTTTTCTAAGACCAACAAATATAATTTGTAAAGAGCTTTAAAAAAAAAGAAAATGTATGATTATTAGACGATCTAATCGATCTAAAATAAAAAATAAATATTTTCAACTTACATTTTTTTCCATTAAAAAGGAAATGTATTTTTTTACGAACAATTTAATTTCACATTCCAGATCATCGTAGTTTTTCCTTTAGTGCACGAATGCGGACGGCTCTAGACCTGGTTATCGCTGGCTCTTTGACAGGCGTATATCAAAACAAAAGGCATTTGCGACTGACCTTTGACCCGCCCGAATTTACGCAACTCCCATCGACACAGCTGGAGTAGCCGCGCCAGCAGAAGCTAAAGAAGCTCTCTAGTTCTTATCAGAGTAACTGCAAATGGCGTGAAAGAATGCGCAACGCTTTATTTTTATGAGCCAGCAGATAAAGCTGGGCAACTGCCGCTCGCTTGCGGGGGCGGGGTAGGGTCGGAGTCGGAGGCGGGAAGCGTGAGGGCGTGGCATTATTATGCAGGCAGCATAATAAAATAAAAATGTCGAGCTGGCGCAGAAGAGAAGCTGGGGCGGTGAGCAGCTTACAAGCAATGTAATATCAACATGACAGCCATAGAAAATGCTGTAGACGGCCACGCCACATAAAAAAGCGCACAATTATGTTTTTCCATGGATGAGCAGAGCGGTTCTGGACAGGAAGAGCCGTAAAAAGGCGGTGTGGTGCTAAGTAGGTAAGCATATAGCTGGTGTGGCTGCTTGTTGGCAATAGCAGATGTAATCGTGCCACAGGGCGAGAGAAATGCTTTTATTAATTTTGTACATTTCAGCACAAAGCTCTTGAGCAAATCATTTGCCAGTGGTGCTCGGCTGGGTGGCAGCCATTTCCCAGATTATATTACTCTTCCCCGCTTCCCGTAAACCCCAAATATGTTTGCCACTTTGGCCGAAAAACCGAATTTGGCTGGCGAAAAAGTTTAATCGAGTTTGGAATTTAATTGCCTAAAGACCTAATGAACAGCATTCTCCTCGGCTTTGATTGAGCATTGAGCTATCTATCCCTGGGCCCGTAAAATAACGAGCATTTAGAATGCCATTCCGATTAACGGCCCCGGCAACCGCAGGGGCCATCAAAGGCAGGGAAATAGCTCATGTTAAAGTGCTACAAAGCCAGATACTCACACACGGATTGCTGGCTATATGAGAACTGTCACAAGAGGCGACGGCAACGGAAATTCTTGGCAAAGTTTATTAATTAATTTTGTTGATTTTGTCACGTGCTCGTAATTTCGACAAAATCCGCAAAATCACACAGTCAGACTGGCACACGTACATATAGTATACACCCACAGACCACCCACGACCCAGCCATGGCTTTGGGCCAGAGAAGCCAAAACCGAAAGCCGAACCAAAGCCAGGGCCAAACCGTCACTGAAAGCCGGCCAGAGATTGCGACTTGGGGCCAGGAGGAGACTCGGTTGGGAGGAGCACGAGCCGGAGGAGCAGCAGCATCCATTAGTCAAATGGCTTTCTGTTGCTCGTCGTTAGTTGGCTTCCCCAGCTGGGCCAGCTGCCCAGGTGCCCAAATGTCCAGGAAGTCGGTGGGCACGGCACCACCACAGGGGTTATGCTGGGGTTCGGGGGGTGGCTGGTTGATAGCCAGTAGCCACACGAAATACATATTACATTATGTCCATGTTTATGACGATTATTGTTATTGCATTTGTTTCCACGGTCGTTCAGTGCAAAAGTCAATTAAATGGTTTTGCGGCAACCATTTGTTCATAATTCGATTATGATTTTGGGCCCAGAAATCTGGTTTCGAGAGCATTATAATTTTAATATGTTTGCCAGCGGCTGAAACGCGCAACCCGTAATTGTCAAACAGCTGTTGCACGTAGCGTTTGGCAATCGACTTAATCAATGGTTATTGGTGTGGACCTCAAAAGCGCTCTAAAAAGTATGCTATACTAAATTAAAATAGGAAACTTTTTAACGCAACTTTGCTGTAACAAACTTTCGGTTATTAATTAGTTTTGCTGCACAGAGAAAACAGTTCAAATTGTTTGGCAGACCAAACTTTTTTGTTTTTTTTTGAAATATATACTTTTTAGGGATGGGGATCTCTGCGGTAAATTTCATAAAATATTAAACAGAATAACAAGAAATTGACAGGGAATATCAAAGCATTATTTGCGATTCCCTTCTCTGCGGGGTTAAGATTCCCATTAGTCTATCCTTCACCCTGCGGCATTCAAATAATTCGATCTGGGCCCCATGTCGTTTGGCCCATTTGATAGCCAATTGTGCCCGCTCCTCGGTGGCCGTTGTCTTCGCCGCTGCTGCTGACATGGCCGACTTAATGGACTTTAGTCATCATTAGTGGCCCTTTGGCAGCCTCGCCGCCTGACCGCATGTCTGCCATAATTTGGTGAGGCAAACGAAATGGAATCGTATCGCTTGGAATCGGTTCCCAGTTACTGCTGGCCCATAATCCACTCATATGCTGGGTATTGTTGGCGGAGCTCTAGGAGCGGTGCTTCCATTTGCGCTTTGTTGCCATCAATTGTGCATTGAACTGCGAAAATGTGTGTGTGTATAAGGGTCCCGCCCCCTTCGCAAGCCGCCCACATGTTCGGGGCGGACTCTTTGTTTTCCTTTTTACCAGCAGGGAAGCATGCGCAGGCGAGGGTCTTGAGGTTATTTTCTTTTTGGAACAGTTGAAGCAGCCACAACCTTTGGAACATACGAGCACATGGGATAGTTACTCCGGGTGCGGATTGTTGGTTTTTACCCCGAAAGCTGCAAGCTTTTCAATTTTACAGCAGCAAACATGCACCCACAAAAACAAATATAAGTTTCAACTGGATAGCTACTTAAGATAGTGTGCAATTTAATTTATTTTATTGTTTCTCTTGTGAAAAAAGGATTCAATTGGAAAACTAAAATGACTGTGGATAGTAAAATGAAATTGAAGAAGTTTTGCTCACAGTTAATTGTAATTATTTCACGAAGCGCTATCAACATGATCCTATTTTATTAAAATATGTATTAATTGCGAAGACTTTTTTCCTTTCATTTAAGTCTATTTATCTTATAAATGCAACTTACTTTTTTTTCTGTGCACCCACTTCGACTGCCCCCCGCAAAGTTTCATTTGAAAAAGAAAGTTGAAAATTATGCTGACGCATTTAAAATGCAATAAATGTGGGCGTGGTAGGGAGATGAGCCAGCAATTTTTGCCATTCGTGCAAAATGTCAAACATGTCAATCAAAAGTCATTTGCTATGCTGCCCGCATGCCACGCATCGTTCGATTTTGGCCCAAACAGTTTGGCGTCGAACGCCGCATATTGAGCTGCAGTTGAGCGGCGTCTGTGGTCCTTGGAGAGGGTATGACAGGCGCGTCTGTCGCCTGGCAATTTGGCAGGATCCCTGCCAGCGGAATCCGCTTACTGCAGCCAGGCAGCCAGGCAGCCGTCCTCTCCCTTGGCCGCTTTAACCAACAGCCCCACCGAAAACGCTCGACAGATGCAGCTGAAGGCTTGTGCCAATACTTTTGGTTATTTCGCCGCAAACACGCCTAATACCAGGGTGGCTGAGAGTCAAAGGGAAGCCTTTGGGACCGGTCCCTTGATGTTTGCCGAACAACGTGCGCCCAATTTAAATTTGCTTGTATATGTCATGTGGGCGAGCGATTTGTTTATATGAGTTGGCATAAGGATTGATTCTTTCTCGGAGTATACTCTTAAAAAGATTAACTGGCATGCTTCGATTTTTGCTTTGAGTTTGAAAGTTTTCCCTAAAGCAATTTCATACTATCACAAACAAAAATATTTTAAAGCTAATTTTTCTTTGTATTTAACTTATCAAAGAAAAGCGGATTAGTGATTTCATTTATTTTATTTATAAGGTAAGCTTGCTTATAGCACAAAGCTAGTCATATATTTCCCTAAAAATTTATACAAAATTCAATGTAAGTTTCAAGGATTTATGTCAAAAGGAAGCAATATTTCTAACCAAAATAAATAAAAATAAATCATAAACTGAGTTTATGAGATTAAGGTCACTTTGCCTGTCTTAATGGTAAGCTAATAAATAAATTATCAGGCTATCATTTACCATACTCGCTTTAAGGTTGCAGTAAGGTCGAGCAACAAGGCTCCAATTTCATACTGAAGTTTCAAATTGAAGGGTACCCGCTATTCGCGCTGACCCCGACAACGGGGTCCTTGTTTATATGTATTTGCCTTTTGATTTGTTTGCGGATGCAGGTTGCGTCTTGTGCCAAGGGCGTCCCATCATGTCGGGGGCTGGGCGCTGGATTTGAAATTTGTGTAAATTGAATTTATTGAAGTCTAATAGTCCCACGTGTGCGCGCATATCTCCTGGCAATGCCAGACTTTTCTGACAGCCGTCAATATATCGATATGTGCGAGCGTATGTACACACATGCAGGTTCCGAGAGGTGAAGACGTTTGATGTCAGAATGGCTGCAAGGCGTTATTCCTCCATCGCCTGCGTTAGAGGGATGGTGGTATTTATAGTCTACTTAAAGGATTCCCCCACAAAGCAATTTCAAGTTGCGGGGCGCCCTTAGCCCGGCCGTAAGTTCGGATTTCGATGACGGGATTCTGAGAGCACGTCAAGCGAAGACAAACAATTTAACTGAGCGCTGAAAAGGGGTGATTACGTGTGGGGGCTGTGGGTACTGGGTCTACTGTGTGTGTCCTCTTTTCAGCGACGGGTGTTTGCCGACTGGCGCCGCCGCAACCGCAAATGCAAAAACACCGACAAACCACCGCTACGCCAAACGCCAGTGACGACTTCATTTCGAATAATTTACATTTTGCGGAATTTACGCTGAAATTTTAATTGGAATTTACTTTGCGACTTTTTCGTGGGCGAGCTGCGTAGCGCTAATTTATGGCTGGGAAAAACTTTTGCTCGTCTTCCGCTTGTTGACAAGCCAAATTTGTCATGCATTTAATGGCTTAGGCAGCCCGCGCTGTCACGCCAATATTGAGCCGCTTGTAATACAAGCGCAATCAGACAGCACGGCGTATGGGTAACATTTTCATCAAGTGACAGCAACGCTCTGGGGAAAAACCTCAGCAACAGCTGGGCCAAAATTCCTTGTCAATATCTTATAACCTAATCCTTTAATAATCCGGTTTTATGATCATATCAAAATTTGTTATTAAGTGCTTTCATATTTTTACACGTTAAATGTATCAAAAAGTTTTCAAATAATTTTCATAAAAGAGGGGAACATTCATACCTTAAATTGGATAATTATTTTATTTTGCATAAATACATATTGGAAAAGCTTATTTTACTCTAAAACATAAATAAATAGCAAAAGGCCAAACAAGATATACTAAAATTGAAATTTCTTTTAAAATTTTAAGCCGTATTTAAGTATTTTCTTGAATTTTCTTCGTTTAATGTAATGTCGTTATGTTAGGTATAAGCAGCTTGTAAATTTAAGAAATGTAAAACTTTTTATCTTTCAAAAAGACACTTACCTTAACATGAACATGAACAATTAATTTGTATTGATACGACATTAATAATTGATTTAATGGCGTAGAACTCTATAAATAACCTTAAAGACAATAAAAAGACTTATACTTTAACAAATGGGTTGCAAAATCTCTGCTTTAAAATTTTCCAAATGTTATAAGCTGATTATTATTAATTTTGCTTTTAATTATTTTTAATTCTCTTTAGCTTAGCTGATTAAAAATATTGATGAGTTAAGAAATAATAGACTTCTACTTTGATAAAGTACCATTTTCGCTGTTTAATAGCATCCCGTCTGCTGCGGCAACAGCTCTGTAAAGCTGTAACCCATTAACACACATTTACAGGCCGAATTCCCGAGCAGTTAACAGCCGGCTAACAGCCGAGCGGTCGGCCGTTCGCGTTTTGAGTGGGTGAGCGGGCGATGGGCGAGCGCTTGAGCGACTGAGCGGCGGCCCACTTTGAGTGCAACATGCGCGCAGCCGACGGCGACTCTCGGCGACGGCGGACGGAAGCAGCAGCGCTGGCAGAGGAGCTCCGTTTGCGTACTCACATTGGGGCACATTCCGAGCTGGGAACGCAGCCTGTAAGTGTGTCAGTGTGGGCTTCCGAGTTTTCGAGTGTTCGAGTTTCCGAGCTTCGTGCGGCGCTCAGGGAAATTCGGGAGTTCATTCGTCTGTCAGCCAGCCGCAGTCGCAGTTCGCAGTCGTAGTCGCAGTCAGAAGTCCGCAGTTCGCAGTCCGCTCGCCAATTTGGCCCGTTCTGAATATTCGTAAGGCCGCTGGCATTCGCAGTCGCAGTCGCATGCTGAGAGGAAATAGGCGCGCTACAGATTCCGGATACAAGTCCCAGAGAAGGGTGCAAAAAATAAAAGAATCGGGGGAAGAAGTAGGCAGTAACGAATTGATGAATATAGCTGGAGATTACAAACGCATTGATTGCGACGGCAACGGTACGGATGAATTTCGCTCAAAGTCGCGCGCGCGTGCCATTGCGTATACGCAGCGGGGGCCGTCGGTCTGGCCGTCTTGCTGCGTGACATTGTGCGCTCGCTTCCGCTGGGCCGCCAAATGCATTTTGCAGTTAATTTAAGAATATCTTGTGCGAAATTCAAATGAAAACAAAAAAAAGTGAGCAGCCTCGCGGGAAATATATTTTGAAAATATTGCATCTGCTCTTGTCTCTTGCCCTTGTGTTTAGCGCCTTGGTTGTCGTTTAGTTTTTGGTTTCGTTTCTGTGATTATTTTGTGCAATTAATAAAATGTTGTCGCGCAAATGTAAAACAAACAAATGCCACCCGTCGCACGTTCGTTTAGTTTTACATGCCAAACAGCCAAAGGAGAAATATATGCGAAAAAAAACAAGCTAAGCGAAATGCAGTGAAAAATGCACAAACCCTAATCGCAATCACCAGAGTTATTTGTTATGTGCCCTGTGCTGGCGGGGGAAATATAACTAGAGGCGGTGGCAATGGCGATGGCGATAACATAAATAAGAATTGCCAAAGCGAATCACCGACGGCAGAGCCACTCATCAGGCCCGAGAACGTTGTCTCTGAGCCAAGTCCCACAGCCGAACACACACTGGTAATGCCAAGTGCCCCGGGCACTGCAATCAGAGTTGGTGGAAAAGGGGGTGAGGGGTATAAAATACACATAAAACAAATATCATCAACGATGATCAATGGTCCATTAATATCTTTAAAGAAAACTTGATTTTAGAGTGTTTTAATTATTTAAATAAATACAAATATAAATAAGCTTGTCTAATCAAATTCATATTTTTCATATTAATACTGTACTTGTATTTCTGTTTTCACTCTCAATTGTATAAAAATTATATGTAAGTTCTTCACTTTTCGTTACTCCTATCTTACATCGTTAATGTGTATACATAAATGCTCAATTTAAAAATATTTACCTCCAGGAAATTACAATTTGAACTGCTAAATATTAATTAAAAAGTCATTTAAATGCGTTCCGGTACACGTACACATACCTGTAAAATATGTTTAGTTTTGTAATAATTATAATAATGATCTAATAGTACTCATAATAAATATAATGTATATTCGGTATTATACGGTGATTTACTAATATTTTCAATGTTATCACTATTTTTTTACACCGAATCAAACATTTTAAGTGCACATGCCATATAGCTTGATAAAAAGCCTTCACATTCGGATAACTTTCAGTAATGTGTATTTTTTAGTGTATATCAAAGGGAAGTGTTGATATTGCCGCTGCTCAGCCGCAGTCGCAGCTCAGTCGCAAGTGAATCGGTATAGAAATCGTCATCTCATAACGACTTAAGCTGCTCGGCACGCAACATGACCGGGCTGAGCAGCATAGTCAGCATTTCTGCACCTCCCAGAATCCAGCACCCACTTTTCCACCCACTGCCAATGCCCCGGGGGTCACACACACTTAAAGCCACAACAAACGCATCCGCAGAATCTTGTGGGCGACGACGATGATGATGATGACAATGGGCGGATGATGGCAAAGTCATTCCCTTAAAGGCTGCCTCTCAGTCGTTCTGTGTGCTCTGAATGATTTTGTTTGCCAGTGCCGTCTATTTATTTTCTATTTATTCGATTTGCATTTCCACTCTTCGGAGCCGAAAACTCTCAAGATTTCAAATGCAAATTCAGTTTCCCCTAAGTCATTCCGAATATCTCTGTGTATTTTGTTCGGCTGTTGACTTGGCTCTTTGCTCGTTGACAGCTCTTTGGCAACGAGAATCTGCGACATCCAATCCCTAAATGGTGAGTATCAAACTAAATAATATTTGATATTAATTAACAATGAATTGAGTATTTGTCGTACTTCGAGTGTGTACTGTCTGCCCCATTGGTTTGCTATGTGCCAGACAAAACGGGCCCAGTGTTTGCTCAATAATCTCGCAATCAGCTTATACTAAAACCAATCTACAGCCTCCATAAATTAAATACAGTACGCTTCACTGATAAAAGACAGTTTATGCCCAGAGCTCAGCAAACGTAAAGATTTAAGCTTATTCAATAAGGCGGTTTGCCGACTTGAGTTAGCTTAACAGAGGGTTATTATATTTCAATCAAATTGATTGCGGAGTAGAGTTATTAGAGGTATTGAAGGTGATAACCAATCGTTAATTATAGCTTACATATGGCAATCATCTTTATTTCGAATTAATTACATAATCTGAAGTCCGTTTTAGTACTTTAAATCAAAGTTTAACGACTCAAAGTTTTCTCTTTAACAGGAAAACATTTAGTTATTCTAACCAGTTAGATAAATTTAAAATATGAATGGCTTTATGAAACAATATGTACCATTTTCTCAATGTTTAATGTAAACAAGTTCCATAAATCAATATAATTAAAATGTAATTTAACCTTTGTTTTCAGTACTGTCTTTAAAAATTGAATTTAATGTGCAAGACACTCACTGTACTTCAAATCAATTTTATATTATATTTGCTTATAATCAGTACTGCTTATCAAAGCGAATGTTTCGTATGGCCTGTTGTATAGCAGGGAATCATAATGAGCCTCATTCAACAGAAATGCTATCACTGGGAATTAAGACCCGAATTCGCATCCAACTTCAATGGCCAAAATCGGAAGTGGAAAATGGCGGGCCAAAGTGCGTCAAATGCAGGCATTAATGCAATTGTAATTTTGCTGGCGTCCCCTTGAAAACGCATTTTAAATGAGATTACACATTGGCGAGCGGCCACGCCTAGTTCTGCGGTGCAGAGTGGGCGTTGGTGGGTGGGCTTGGCTCATTAATTATGATACTTTGAGCTTCAAGTGGCGAAGCTGGCTTGCGGCATGTATCGGAAATACACGTTAAATCGGCAAATAACCGCAGGCGGATCGAACATACAACCGCCCTCACCGCGCATACGTAATGACACGGGGGATGACAGAGAGAGTTGGCGACAGGTGTTTAAAACTTTTCCTTAAATCGCGACTCCTCGGGGGAAAAGCGGAGATGCTTAGCTATGTGTTTGCCCGCCAGCGAATCTGAGGCGTTGTCGGCATTTTCCTGCTCAATCAACTTCAATCAAGCAGGAATTTTCAATGTAATTTGTGGTTTCAAAAGCACTGCCACGCCGAAGATGTTCGTGGCTGTGTCAAAGGCGGCCCTTGAGTGTGTAGAAAAGCAGAAAATTATCGACAAGGCCCACAGCATTCACAATACAAAGACCTACAAACTGGAGAGCAAAACAGTATATCGACTGGGAAATACCCAATTAATTTTGACGTTAAGCTTTATACTCAGTTCAATACATATCTTAAAGAAATGAAAGTTACCTAACAAAATATAGGTTATGATTTTTTTTTTTAATTTTTGCAATGAAATTTAATTTAGGGAAATAACTTTGAATGGTCATAGTTCACTAAAAAACTTTGTACACTTACGAAATCCATCGAAAACGCTTTTCTTTTATGAAAAAAGACATAGCTGTTTGGTCCAGCTTTTATGGTCTCCAACATCAGTTTCTTAGACACTTTTGGCTATAAAAAGCTCACCTATTGGTACATACACGTGTTATGGGTTTCCTAACACGCATATACCCTTCGGTGCTAGGAGTAAGAGGTACACAGAACACCCGCACCAATACGCACACAAAGAGCAATGAAAGTTGGCGCCGTGGAACAAATGAAGCAGTGTGAAAATCTTGTGTTGGGACCGCTCTCCTTCCGCTTGATTTGATGGCCTCTGGGCTGCTTCTCGTTTTCCCAACTTCGAATTACAGCGAAAAGGAGCGGCAGTCGAGGAGCAGAAGGGCAGAAACAAAGAGGGCCGAGAAAGGAAGGAAATGCCCGCCGTCTGTCCGCTTGATTAGAAAAGCTGCAAGCGATAAGGAGGCGCTGAAAGAAAAGCGCAAAAATAAAATAGAATTCTAATTGAATTTTATATACACAGATTCATGTTCTCCCTCGGCCGTTTTCCCTTTTTTAATTCGCACTTGGACTGGACTGGATTGGAATACTCTCCACTGCACTGCCCGTAGCCAAGTGTCCGTTTGATGTCCTTCCCAAGTCGCCGAGTCCTGATTTATTGGCCTGCACAGGCGAAGGCGCTGCGCTTTTGGGGCTCCGACTTGTCCAGCGTTTTTAATTGCCTGTCAGTCGTCGTCGCCCGTTCTGTTCAGCATATCAGAGAGCAGCAACAGCGGTCCAAGAATTAGAACTCCGTCCAGACAGCGGCTTAAACAGACACTTTGGCACAGTGTGTGGGAAACATGTAAAGCATTTGGTTAGAAAGTGTCCAAACTTGGCAGAGACAGTGGCGTGTTCTCTACAGCCACAGCAGAAAGCAGTCAGCCATTTAAATATATAGCATGGAATTTGGAATGGTAGAATCCCGAGCCAAAACTCTGAGTCCCCTAGCAGATTTATTATTCCCATTGCTACTAATATTTTTAAACATATTTGGCCAACGATTTTTCATTTATTTTGGTTTTGTTGAGGCATAATTGCACACTTTATATTTGACAATGCAATACAATGAAATAAAATTAAATTAGTTAAATTTTAAAAAGTTTTAACAAGGCTTTAATGTGCACTTTAAGAATTAAAATCAGATTTTGTTTTAACCTCAAGTGAGATACATATTGAACACCACAAATGAATGGTATTATTTCCTAAGCAGATTTAAGTCCTCGTCTAACTTTTGCCGAAAACTAAATATCCTCTGCCGGGGTGTAAAAATAAATATATATATTTTTACTTGTGGTGAGAGCATCAAAGTTTGAAGTGTCGAGCACTGAGGCAACCACAACAACCGTATCCGAAACATGCCCCGTAAAACCGAAAGGCAGGAAAGTGGGAAAAACTTGACACAGTTGTCGCTCACCCACACACCACCACCGGCAGTCTTTTCTGAAGAGCTCAAAAAAAAAAGAAAAATTAACGAGACAAAACAAATCAAATATTTAAAGCTCAGTGAAGCGCAAGCTTTGACACATGTTAATCGCATGACGTGGCTGGAAGGCAGGAAACTTTGATCGCCAGAAGATAAACGGCAAGGGCCCTAGTTGCTGCGACTAACAAACATTATCTGATGACCACATTCAGATCCAGTTACCCACCCGCCGCTGCGGTTGGGGCCCAGTCAAGATAGCCCTTTGTTCTGGTCTTGGCCTCGGCTCTGTGGTTTCCCCATTGCGCGACGCAATTAATGGCCCACTGCGGCACCGAACGCAGAGATCTGTCCGGATAGGACAGTGGGCCGATGGGGGATTGGGGATTGGGTGATTGGGTGGTGGTGCTGCCAATATTTCACTCACGCTGTGTGCGCCTGTACTTGAGGGCTGAACTGCCTGCTTAATTCGGGCCAGAACCCTTTTTCGGAGGTGGCTGCCTGGCACTCAGCGGGAGATAAGCGAAGAGAAGAAGCGAATGGAAAATAGTTGAAAAAGTATGCAAATGAGGAGGGGACGGAAGAATAACACGACAGGCTCAACACCTGAGCATTGAGCAGTAAATGCGCTTTGCCTCGCTATTCCTTTTGCCTGCCGTCGGCCTGTCAATAAAAATACACAAAAATACACACAGACGGCCTAAAAGCCAAGTTGAATATGCTCTGGCAGAAAGGATTTGGCAATGAAAAGCAAACAAAAAGCGCACAAGCTGGGAAGTGAACTTTTTCCAAAACCAGCTTACAAACAGATAGAGTGGTAAAGGGGAAGGGGGGTGGTGGGGATTTGTGAAAACAGTGCGTATGCGTGATAGATTCTTCGTACTGCCTCGCTTGACAAAAAAAAAATAAACACAGAGAAAAGTAAAGGATAACCGGCTTAGCACACTCTGGCAATCCTCCACAAGGGAAGTCAATTAGAGCAGTCCGACTGTCCGTGTCAAAGGTCCGGCTTAAAAAAGTTTATTTCATAATTTATACAGTCTGCAGATTTCAATTTAAAACTCCGCATTCCGGGCCAAGTGAGTGTTATGCTAATGAAAACGAAAATGAAAGCAAACAAATCGCGCTGGAATGGCGCAAGGAAGTGAATTAAAAATTAAAGCCAAAGCTGCAGCAAAAGTCGCAAATGCAAATAAAAGAAAATAAAAATGAAAATCAGAATGAAAATAAAGAAGCGATGGGAAAACAAGCAGGCGCTGTCTGCAACTGAAGAAATCGCTCAAGTTTTAATTAGTTTGCCATGCAACCGCATTACTAGCGAGGGGCGGCAAGGCAGTGGGCGTGGCTGGGCCTGTTATAATTTAAGTTTTCGCTGTTTGCATGGTTACATATTTCGCTTAGACCGCGCCGCGCTGTCAAAGTTCAAAAGGCCAAATGGGAAGCTCCAATAATTTTTCCAGCATTGAGCAAACAAACGAGCAAACTAATCAACGCGGGGTGTTGGGACTCGCAGGAAGATGGGGCACATTTGAATTGCACTAAATTCTTAATTGACTTTGCACAGCAGCCGAGTCAGCATCTGCAACAGCAATAACGAAATCAAATTAATTGAATATTACGCATTCGCCATGTTTGCACTGTAATAATTTCCATTTGCAGCCGGCCGAGTGCCATATAACCACTCATCATCAAGTGCCCGTGCATATATTCACACTTGACTGGCCGGGTTTGAATGCACTATAAATCGAAAGTATTTGTGCAAAAACACATTTGTGTTCCAGTGTGAGGGACTCCACTTAAGCTTATTTTCAAAAGGCTTTGCCAAATAGTATATGCGTAATTAATTCATGACCTAATTTAATGCGCGATTCGGCACTCAAATAGTAATAATACTGTACTACTGTGCACTATGTGTTTTTTCTTCAAAAATAAAGAATTTGGCTAAATTATAACAAAATAGACATCAAAAAGCTGTAAAAGCTATTTAAACGAACTCACATTTAAAACTTTGACACCCTTTTACATTTAAATAAATGAGTTAAAAGGTTAAATATAAAGACAACTACCTAAATATTTGAAATGACTAGTTTTTCTCAACTATTTCAGAGGTGTGCAGTGTGAGCACGTACAAAGGTGCTATTATTAAGCCATTGTACTTAAACTTGTAATAAAACAAATATCTGACCGCCTTCCTGCATGGCTTGCTTTGTCGGCCACTCACTTAGCCAATCAACGTCGGTTTTTGTCACACCCGCATTTGTAATCCCATTCACTTCAACACTTAACATTCACTTGATTCAGTGTCTTGGAACTTTTCTGGCTTCACAGCCGCTCATCAATCGTTCATTCATACCCAATGCGTATGGCTAATCGTCTTTATTTGTTTCCATTAAGCTGCAATAGAAGCCAGAGTGCCTGTACACAAATCAATTTTTGTGTTTATTAACCCTGTCTGTCCATGCCAAATGTCTCGTACATTAGACAAGAGGGCAAAAATAGCAAAACAGATCCATATACGAAATACGACGGCAAACAATATTTTAGTATGCCTGACCAGCGGCGGACACAGATGAATTTTATGGCCAATTATCTATTCTATGGGCCCCCATTAATGGTTGAATCGAATTTTCAATTGGAACGTAGTGCCACGCGGGGCAAGGAGTCAGGGTGTCCGCCGCTTTGTTTGTTTACTGTTGTTTACTGGGTGTGAAGTGTTTTGATTTGCTTGCCAGATTATAATAAAATTGGGCTCTCCACTTTGTAATGCCAAGATTATTCGACGGCACGACGGCAGCTTAGTGGGGTTTTGATTTTGGTGTTGATGGCGTGTGCCACCGCTGTTATGTGTGTTTAGTTATGGTTTGTAATTGCGATTGCACTTGTTGGGGCTCTTTATGGTTTGATGACCAACGTTTTACGACTGCCGCATATTACGTTTAATTGACAGACGCCGTAGCCATACGATTTATGGCCACTGTACAAGTATAAGTGAAAACGAAATCCCCCGGGAGGCACGACAAATATTGTGTCTTGTGTGACGCTCGATAATAAACATAAAATTAATCATTGATTTCTGTATGCGTATTTTTGCCAGTTTATTTGCGAAGTGCGAACCGCAAACAGTTTTCAGCCGACCGGCTTCATAAATATTAATGCAGCACATTTACCTTATCCGCACGTATCGGATTCGATATACTCTGGGAACAAAGATATGCTAATTGAGGGAATTCTATTGTGGCGAACCCATATGGGCCTGATATCGGATAAGCGCTGTTCTGATCTCAGTTGATGATATCACGGTCGCGCTGGCATAGAAATATTTACTTCTATAGGTAATAATGGGAATTTGCCGCGTTCACAGGCATTCGCCATTTGAACAGGTCGTATGCGTTATTTTCAGTTGGACAGCCTGTTTGTAGGACTTGCCCCGGCTGATATGAATGCGATGGCAATTAAGACGTGATGGAATTTTCATTTTCATCAATTAATTTCATTTAATTTACTGGCCCACATGAGTCAGCTGCACATAGCCATAACACATTTTTTATCCCATGCGCGGCTGCTGTCAAAAAGTTGGCTCTTAAAATTAAACTCGTTCACTTTTTATTAGCAATAAAATAACTGAAAAAAGAGTGCTTCACGGAAATTGCAAGTGTGCGAGTGTATGAGTTATGGCCTTTTATTGAATTGAATTAGCTTGAAGCGCCCGAGGCATCCATCACCGTTGATTTGCCTTTATGATCCGAGAAGCACTAATCCGGACACTTGAATGGGTCAGTGGCAATACTCCAGAAGCTCATTCACTAATTCCCCAGCTTTGCTCAAAGCGGGGTCAACTTTAGACGACTGGAGCAGCCACTTCTCTATTAATAAGTGCATTTGGAATGGTTTCGACTGCGAATGCGACTGCGACTGCGACTGCGACTACGTGAGCGACGACAAACGCGAGCGCCTCATGAGCACGTACTTTAAATTGAAATTCATATCATAGCTGCCTCTGTTCGTCTCAGTCATCGTGGCTCTATAGGGTCCAAATGTCTAATGTCTATATGTCTGGGTGCACTTGTATTGCCGCAATGCACGAGTGTGTACTTAGAATATTTCTTTGTGCCCGCTTCATAAACAATTATGCATTAAGTCGGTGGCGTTCCGGCATGTAAAGTGTGAATAAGTACCGCTGGTTCAGGCAAACATCAGAAACTTACAACACACCGACAAAAATGTAGATCAAACATTAAACAAATATTTCTAGAGACGCATAAGATTGCCATCATATCATTTTGTTGTGTCATCATATTAAAGGTAAAGAAAAAGAGCTAAAATGGTAAAATGATAAAATTATAAAAGTTTTAATGGTATAAAAAAAGTCTTGTGGTCTAGCACACACTGATCTGTATCTTTCCCTGTGTATTAATTGGTTTAAAAAATTTTATTCATATTCATATATTTTTAAACCAATTTTCGATGAATATAGAAGAGCATATATTTTTAACGATACGGTAATATCAATTCATTTTCCAAAAATTGTACTTCCTTACTAGTAGACAAATTGGAATGTTTCTACATCTAACGACTCTTTCATATTTTCCTAACAGCTGTGCCCAAGAAATATTATATGGTATTATTGCCCTATTAAACTTTTTATTTTCTGTGCAGTATTTCGTAATACACTCCAACCTCCAGGTGGTTTTCCAGCGGTTCTCCGTTCCACTCTTGGCACTCGATTGAGTGAGTCAACGAGGCCATGCCCTGCCATCCATCGGCGGATTTTCAATGATTTATTTTCATTCAATTTGAGAACACCAGAAACAATCTCTGGCCGGTGGCGTTGTTCGTTTTAAAAATACTTACACATGCTTATATATACACATTTCGGTATTTTTATTTCGTTTAATTGTTGCTGGCCGCGCTGCTCTTGTTAAATGCTTTTATTTCGAATCGTTCAAGTTCACGGCCCCCGAGAGATGTGTATAAAAAGCAGCTTCCTCACTCTGCCCGGCTGCAGTGCTCTTTGATATTGCCACTGCTATTGTTGTTATGCCCATTTGGCTGTTGTTGTTTTTCAATTAATAAAATTGTATTTTTGTCTGGGTCCCACGTCGCCGCACCAGCTGACGAAAACTAATTCCGCTCTAGCCGAATCATTGGGTTTTGGCCTAATGAAATGGCCCGCCGTTAGCTGACAATTGACGCCCGAATCGACGTTCAATCGATGTCCGGACTCATCCCAGTCGTAAGTGCCCCGCAGGTGTGCTGCCTCTGACATTGATGACGGCCCAGAAATGACTGGAGCTGTGCTTTTGACTGGCGATTGTCCGTCCACCCATGTAAATTTAATGCGACCGCCTGAGTGGGCCAGATGCAATGAGCTCCAACCCCCGGACACGGCTCAATTCAACGCCCACGTGCCAATTCAAAAGTGCTGCTCACCGCTCACCGTTCAACGGGCAAGGAGAGTGGGTGCAATTGGGTGAAAGTGGGTGGGACTGGGATGGACTGCAATCAGGGCCTTGTCTGGCCCCATCAGTCGAGCAATCAATTAAGCCACTGCAAACAAGTCAACCCCGGCAACAAACATTCACGGCTGTCAGGGCAGAAGCCGCTATTCCCCAGACCCCAGTCCCATTACCCATTACCCATCTCCTACATCCCATCCCCTATTCCTCACCAGATCTCGTCATGCCGGCATGCGAACCTTTTGGCGGGCAGCGGTTTTTACGTCTCCGGTTCTAATTAGACTTAGTCGCAGGTACTCTGGCATTGAGCGTTGATTTATCTGAAATGAGCTTGGTTTTTGTTTGGATTCCCACAGACAATCGACGACAGAGCTGGTTGTAAATAATGGGGTTTGCTTCTTTACTTTTTTTAAGCTTTTCTTAGATTTTAGCTATTGACTTTGCGAGTCGGAGACTTCTAGTTATATCTCTAAACAAAAACTAACAATAATATTTCCCAGCGTTTTTTCTACACTAAATATTCGATGGCAGACGACTTTATCAAGAATTTGTAGCAAGAATTCAATTTAATCCAACAATCCAACATTAAAATATAGGTACACTTAAAAAACCATTAATTATTTGAACAAAGCGAATCATTCCTATACGATTTCACACTTTGAAACAACAAAAGGCAATGTTTTATTGAGTATCGAGATTTCCTAATTTAATACCTGTCGCTGTTGATTTATGAACAATAGCGTGCTGAAACGTTTGGCTCCCCATTATGAGATTGAAATCTTTTTGTGTCCATTCATTTTCCCGTTCTCGATACGTGCAATTTTCTCTGTGTACACTATCATATCAACCCAAGCAACCACACCATTGGCTGGCAATGACTAACAGTTTTACCAATTGTTTGTGGGGCAGCCGGCGTGGCTGAGAAATCTTCGGAACACAGCAATCCAATTTGCATACAAATCACGTAGCGCTCTCAGAGTGTAATAATATTCGTATTAATAATTTTAATGTTAGAACTGTTAGTTATTGCAGTTTCCAGCATTTGATGGTGCTGGTGGCATTAACCAGAAGCTCAAGTCGAGGGGGCTCCCATCAAGGCCACTTTCATTCATTAGTCGGAGTTGGGATGCAGGCGTTTCAAATGACTCAGCTGGTTTCATAAGCAAATGGTTACACAAATTGAATGTGGCTAATTACCGCAACATTCCAGCACTCTGTGAGCAAAAAAACAAATAATTATAATAACAAAGGAAGGTGCTATTTCTCAACCCATTTTACTCTAACAAATGAACATATTACACAGAAAGCCAAGTTAAATAATAATACGATTATATTATATCTGATTATATATAGCTGTCATAGGGCATAATAATTCCACATTCAATATTGAACCCTTTTCAAAAATATGTGTTATATATCTTTAAGCTCAGGGTATCACTTGAGTATTTCTAATTAAATAAAAAAAATCAAATTTAAGCAAAATGATAAAGCATTGCGCTACCATAAAGCCAGATGTTCCTTCTGTGACAGGGTAAAGACTTTAATTGCTGGCAGGATTTGTCTGGAGATGTCGACTTGCTCCCTGGAAAATCTGCTCACTTTACGGGTGTTTAGCGAAAGGTTTACACAAATTCCCGGGGTCTAACGAGCTGTGGCTCTTCTTATCAACCCTCGACACGAGAAACTCATTAAGATGCGACCCCCTTTAAAGCTGAGAAGATGAATGCGAACGTAAATTTTCAAATTTGTCTAGATGTAACAACTAATAAATGTTTGGCCCTACCGGCTGACGACTTGTAGGTGACGTGGCCACCACCCACCCATTCCCCCGCCCAAACGACCTTGGCAGACGCCCCACAAAACCCACAAGCAGCTGTTTGTGTGTGTGTCGGTAATCAAATTAAAGTTTCGTGTGACCGCATCCGACCCTCGTTGATGCTGCAATTAGTTTGATGGGCAAAGATTGCAGGAGCCATTGGCAAGTGGAAAATTGAAATTGAATTATGCCAAGCTCGTGCTGAAACTGATGTGCAAAATGAGTTAAACGAATGGCAACGAGCAGCCAGCATTAATTAGTTGCATTCCAGTTCTAATGGAAAGTTAAACGAATTCCGTAGGGCTTAAAATAAGTGCCATTTGCACACCTCGCATCGGTGACATATCTCCCATTTCGATTTTCATCGCGGCATCCAAAGCACGAAAACTGCTAATTGCTGCAAACAAGTCAAACCACAGAGGTAAACAAAAATAGTGCAAAACGGCAAAGCCTCCGGGTAAAATGCAAACAATTCGGACCGAGAGCAAAGGAATGCTGCAGTTTATGTTGGCCAGCTGAATGTCAACAATGTCTACGCCAGAGTCCAAAGCAAATAGGACCCGGGGTCAAAGGAGCTGCGTGGTTTATGTTGGGCGACAGGTTTTCCATGCAGTCGATACACACATCCCTGCACAAACAGAGAAATCAAAAGAGCCCGCCCACACCTGGCGTCCTCTAATCAGAGGAACACATGTTACATGTGTAAGCCGAAAGGCTGAAAGATCAATAAATAAGCCATTCGCCGAAATGAGCCAAAAGTTTTATTTAAAGATAGCTAAAATTAAAACCGCTCATAATTTATTGCGATGCCAACCCGTTGATGCCCCGCCTGCGGGTGGCACACAAATATGGGAATGGGAGCTAATTTTTGCAATTACAAATTGAAAATATTATGTATGTCAACAGATAACCGAAATGCGCAGGGTGCATTAAACAAAAATGAATAATTTAAACTAGTAGCAAGTTGTGAAATGTGTCAAAATGTTTTTTTTTGAATACACCGTACGTACGAGTTGAATATTTTATTATAAATGTATCGAGCTACAAAAGATTTACACTTAGCATCTGTCTTTTGTTATTAAAAATTTATATATATCCTATATGACTTGTGTTTTTTTTTATATTTTTAAAATATATGAAATGTAGCTGCATTTATTTATTCCTTGTGAAGAACTTTTTAATTTAAAATCTCAAGCACATTTCCGCATGGACATCCATCACATCCATTTCACCGACCAGGCAAAAGCTAAAATATTCGATCAGTTTACATTTGGCTTCGGTTATTTGGCTGCCATTTAATTAGTGCTAGCATTTTTTGGACCGTTACAATTTGGCAGACGATTTTCACATTTCCCTTGATCGCATCAACAATTTTTGACATTTTTGTCGGTTGGCTGCCAGTCGGGCGCAACTGCGTGCGAAAATTGTGTCGCGCTGTCAGCATTCATCAGCTTGATATATTGTTTGTTGCTGTGTCCGTCTCTGCCGCCTTCGCCTTGGCTACACAAAAAAATTAATATTTTCCTATCGCTTTTAACAGTTTTGTAAACTAAATTTCGTCATACATTTATTTGCCAATTTTCCACTTTGTGATATTGAGAATTATGGTCGGCAGTATACGAAAAATCTATATGCATTTGGCGTAACAAATGATGACGAAAACAAAAAAATCATTCTGGTTTCACTTAAGAAATGTATTATTCTGGGGAAATTAAATGAAAACTCAATCTTCCAGACGGCATTTTAGCTCTAAAAGTCGCATCGACATCAATATATCCACATATTTCTGGATCAAACAAGACTAATGCCAACGAAATTACTATTTCAAAGTGCCCTAAATTTTGCCGTGTACAATCGCTTTGGCTCTGCCTCCAACGGTTAGCTGTTTATATGCAATAATTTTGAGCATTCTAGCAGTCTAGCAACTATATAAGTCGAGCCAAGTTGGCAGCGTTATAATCACCTGCCGCCGCCGCACTTAACGCCATAAAGCAAAGCCGGCACGAGTGTCGAGTTGAGTTGCGTTGAGTTTGGATGGCTGTGGTGCGGAGGGGTGGCCAAATCCGAAGAGGAAAAGTCGGGAAGACAAAGAAAAGTCAGGGAGGGGAGACTGCTCCTTTATGTGCATTATCTGCGGACGGCTCGTCGCTTGTTTATTTTTATCCCCGACACCATCGCACCGCGAAAGTGAGTGAGAGTTAGAGGGTCCTTGCTGGGCCGTTAACTTACTAAATTTCGCGTGGGAAGAATGAACTGCCTGCCACTTGCCACTTGCCAGCGGAGCAGTCGAACCACCCCGTTTAAAGGGCTTTTTATTTCAACTTCTACTGAGA
This sequence comes from Drosophila fuyamai, assembly GCA_018153365.1. NCBI lineage: Eukaryota > Metazoa > Arthropoda > Insecta > Diptera > Drosophilidae > Drosophila > Drosophila fuyamai. The sequence continues at coordinate 2,344,887 of JAECXW010000116.1, read as the reverse complement.
GCCGCGGTAGGCTCTCATCTGGAAGCACTTCCGCCCGCAGCCCACGAAAATTTATAAATTTTATATTTGCATGCAAATGACACTTTCGACAAGCGTCTTCCTGATTTGATTGCAGTGCCCGCGGCCCATAAAGTGAGGCTGACCGAAAAGACACGACAGTGACAGTGGCGACAAAGGGGCGCAATTAAGCTGAAAGCCTGGCCAAGGACCAACGTTTGATTTGTCCGTTTGGCCCATAAACTGGGGCCAACGCTCTTGCCGGAAATTGATTTCGTTTGAAATCTGTTAAAACTAACTTTTTCCTTAGCTTTTCGCCTCTGCCTCGGTTGCCAAACCACAGTAATTTAATTTACGGGAATGCCTTCGCTTGGAGGTCCTTTTTCGAGCAGCTTAAGAGGCATTTTCATGGAAAGTAATTTAATGCCGAGTCAGGAAGAATCCTTTAAATTCAACTGGGGCCAGCCACAAGCATTCGCCAGCAATCTCAGGTGGCGACGGCATTCTAAAGGCCCTCTCTGAATGGCCGACTCGCAATTCAATGTAAGTACAACGCTTTTCACTGCTAAATGAAAGCCCCACCTGCAGCCATCCTTGTCTAGCTCACTGCGAAGTGGGCTGGTCGTCGCCCCTTGTTGTGCATAAATTGCAGGACTAACTGCAAAACTGTAAAATATGAACGCACATGAATGTATCTCGTCGCATCTCGCATCTCGCATCTCGGTGTGTATCTCGTCGGCCAGGTGTTGCTGAATTCAGAGTGTAGCCACTACCACCCCGTTTTTGCATCAACTTTTTGTGTGCGACACGCCACGCCCGTGCTTTCGACAGCGTTTTATGCGTTGCACTGCACTCGGCTGCCCCACCTGTCCCACCTGGTCCAACCTGGCCCATCTGCCAAACCTGACCCACCTGGCTTACCCCATTTTCCAGTGCACTCCTCGAAATTGCATCGCCCGAAACGGATTCTGATTGGTATTACAAAATCCTTGAGCGACCATAATTGCATTCGTGCCAAAAATATTATAATTTTTTGCTTGCAATACTATATTCATATTCTGTTACAATCTCAAATAATATAATAAATGTCTTCATTACATGTTACTTTAACTACTTATCCCAAAACTTTAACATAGCAGCAAGCTCAATATTTATATATAAGGAATATTCTATTGAGCTTTTATGAATAACATACTCCATCTCCAAAAGTAATTGTTAGTTAAGCCTTCTCATATGTAAGAGCAACTAGACTATTTTACGTTAATAGCATTGTGACCAAGTTTTTATGATGGTTTACCTTTTAATAAGAAAATGGTTAATCCAAAAAATATGTTATTTTATGGTATTTACTAAAACCTATGAACATTATATAGAGGATGATTTGATTTACATTTTTTTATTATTCTGCCATTATTAAAATTAACATTCTTTCTACGTTCTTTAAAATTGTGTAAACATTTTTTTATCACCACTTAATCATTGAATCTATTTTAATATTCAAACAGTTTGAAATAGTTAATATGTTGCATTTAATGTGACGCAAAAAAATGATGTTAGAAACTTTTTGTTTTGTTTAAAAAAAATTGAGTGTATATAAGATTGTCATTTGGTACATAATTAACAAAAACAAAAAAACATGTAAATTGCTATATTTTGTATGCAATGTATTTTCTGTGTAAAATGTATCACCACAAATTAATTTGAGTGTACGCAGAAAGCCCATCAAAAAGCAGGCAACTCCGCCGAGGGCTCATATTCATAACTATGCGTATGATACTAGGCACACGATGTAGCAGCTATAGCTGCATTGTCGGCACTTTCGCAATGGGTTGAGTCTCGTTAGAGTCTAATTAAAATTAAAATTTGTTGCTTTAATGAAAAACTTTTGTGAGTAGGCCTCGGTTGCTCGTTAAATTAGTCAGACCGCGGCGGGGGTGCTTTGTGGTGTCTGCGCAGGAAGTGCAACTAATGGTCAGCCTGTGGTGCCGTTGGTTCCGGAGGTTCAGGTGGTTCAGGGGGCTAAGGTGGTGCTGGCAAGAAAGTCACGTTGTCCCAGCATGAGATCAACACCCGGGGATTGGTGGAGTCGAACGCCAGCGATTCGTGTCACGTAGCGATGGATCCGATATTCAAATATGTGTATCCATTCAAATTTAGTTGTTTGCGGCAGGAGATTCGCTTTAAGGGCGGCGAATCTGGGGGAAGCTTTAATGTTTCCTTCGTGTCACGTGCGGATGCAACAAATACTGTGCAGATAATCTGGCTGGGTATTAAATCACCGTTGCCGTTACGTGCATTCCAAGCCATTTGCCTTTTTGCCGCGCTCCCACTAGTAACCATTTTGTCCCGCCTACGTGTCAAAATGTGGCAATATTTTCTATTTGCCCCCCATCACCTGCGCTGGAAATTAAATTAAGATTCGCATTCGCCAGTTCGTTGCTGGATTGTCAGCATGTCGTGTCCTTTCCCTCTGCCAAATATGAGCGCAAGGATAGCGGTGAATGGCGAACGACGAACGGCAAGGGTTTCCTCAATAAATTCAGCGCACAGGCCCAAAAAGCTGGCAGTTGGAGAACCGACAGGCGACAGCCATAACGGTGACAGCGATAAATTAAATGGTAATTTGAATTTACCGTTAAGTGACACGAACAACCAGCACACACACACACACACATGCACACACATAAACCCCATATAGACACAATGTCCTGACGACTGATGGAACAATAAAAAGTAACAAACAAACTGCCAGAGCCAATGAAACATGTAAAACAAGAAGCGAAACCGAAACCGAAACTGAAACGGAGGCCTGAACCAAAGCGAAAGTAAAACTTTATGCACGAAAATTGCTGTTAACGTGACAATAAACGGAGAAAATAGAAGCGACAGAAGATACGAAAACATAGAATAGAAAGATACAATACAAGCACATTCGCCATAAAAACAATCAAAAAACGGCCAGACAGGCGAATTAAAGTTGGTGACTTTAAATTTCTTTGTTAATGCCGGCAGACTTCCGTTTTCCCCAGGGGCCGACCCGCAAACTTTTGTACATATTTCCATGGCGAGACCAACAATTTATTGCCAAAGTTGGGCCCAAGAACATGCTCGGTTTGGTTGGGTTTTTCTCAGGGACAGAGGCCCTTGCAAATGCTAAATGTCTTGTTAGCGTTACACTGACCGCATTCCAATGGCCCAAAAGGCTCCGCATATTTGTCAACGAGGTCTGCCTTTGATAAACCGGAAGTGATACCGCCCTCACACATTAACGAACCAAGTCAAGGCTGTGGGCCGTGGCTCAGGCCCTTTAGCGATCGGATCATAAAACCTGCAGAAGTGCCCCCGATTGCCTTGGCAGCCGAAGGAGAAACTTTTCAGTTTTCAGCCCATGTAATAAATGCGAAATGCGAAGGTTCGCCGACAAGAACAACAACCCGTTCGTTCAATGAGCATAAGCTGAAGTTTTGGCCATGTTTTGAGTCGAGTTGGCCCTCTGTGATTTCAGTAGCCTGTTGTAGAGATTGTTTTTTGTTCGCTGCCATTTTGTTTTTTTCCGCTGTAACTTTCCTTGATCCACTTTTCTGCCTTTTGCCGGGCTCGACGGTCGACGGTCGACGTTCCAACTCAGCAGTCAAATGGGCCGTCGACGGGTCGGCCTATATACATACGAATACCATATATCTGGGTATGCGCACACCCACCAAAGTTGATGTGGAATGATGTGAAAATACGGTTTGGCTGCTGCAAAAGTCGAATGGGGAACAGTGGGCCCCGCAGAGCGAATGGAATCCGAGGACTCAACCTTTTGATTTATGTAATTGTGGCAGGTCTGAAATTTATACCCTACGCAATGCGAGATTGCCAAAAGAGGGCTGATCGAATATTAAACGCAATATTCCATTCAGATACCCGGAAAATTCAGCTAACAGTATAATATTTTCGAAACAGCCGCCAGCAAAATTTGATATTCCATGTCAGTGTAAAGGCGGCGGAACTAGAGCTGGCAGGAGGTTTTGCCAAATGGAATCCCCTTAAAGCTTTAATGTTATGCAAACTGAATTTGGCCAGCGTTGCGGAGGGAACTCAGTGCTCCAAAGCCCAGAACCGAGCCCGTTGCATATTTGATTGTTGGCTTAAACAATGGGAGCTTTTCGGGATTTCGAGGGCCAGCAAATGGAATTAGTCGAGTGGGATCGCATCTCCCAGAGCTGCCATCAGTCAGGCAAACATATACGGATAGAAAAGACCGCCCACCAGCGCACCGGTTGAGATTGAGCCATCTGGAGATAGGAGCGTGTCCAACTGTCAGGACCTCCACAGGACCTCCTTCTTCGGTCTGCGCATTTCAGAGTGAGGCATTCAACTTTCCGTCAAGTGGCGTCGCCCAACTTCAGTTCCAGAAGGGCTCCTGGCATCTGAAATAGGCCCGTGTAACGCATGATATATGGTAATGGCCCCGTTCGTGTGCGTATCCTGCGCACTATGTGTGGCGCTTGCCACCCATACATATGCAGGAGCAAAGAAGGAGCAGAAGAAGGTGCTGCCGACACTTTAAGTGCCACGTTTAGCTCCCACACGCACACACACAGTTCCTCCAGTAAAAGTGCTGGCATAAATAGGGAACACCACAAGGCATTCTGCAAAAGCACAGAGAGAAAACATAGTAAGACAACTTTTGCCATTCCAAGCATTATTGAGTCATATGATAATCTAAAATAAAAATATCTGAAAGCTATTAAAATCTCAGTTTATTACTTTCAAATAAGAGGCACTTAAATTTGGGTTATATCTCACTAGATTACCATAAGAAAGATCATTGTTGAGACATCTTACATTGTCCTTAAAATAAGTAAACCTTTTATAGTTTATTAATTTTTTTTTTTATTTCGTTTTTGATAAATTTTGTAAATTAGCATTACATTTATTTATTAATAAACAAGATAAGCTTCATTGTAGTTGGATCAATGGAAAATAATATTAAAATACTTTCTTAACAAAGAACCAAGGCAGTTGCCTACAACGTTTATATATGCAAATAAAACGTTTTAAGGTTGCAGAAGTTCTTTCCTTGTGGCCAACTAAGATACAATAAAAATCAAAGCCTTTTGAAAATATTAACTCAAGCTCTGTTATTATTGTAAATTTAGCTGAAAGGCTTGAATGTTATATTTTGTTAGAATACACAGTGGGAAGCCACACAAAATTAGAAAACATGAATAGCAAGTACAATTATTGTTACTAGTTTCTCTATCTGTGCACTCGTCCACTTTAGGATAGAAGGCAGTATTGGCAATTCCTTGCCGGTTGACCGGAGCCCTGGCTTTGCCCCTGGCCATTCATCTGGTGCAAAAACACCTCGGAGACAACTTGGTGCGGCGGCCTGAAGTGTCCATCGTTTGGTGAGCTATTATTTATGTATGAGGGGAGCAGAGTTAATAGTTGGCCAAATTAAATACGACTATTTGCAAATCGCTGACAACCGGTGAGGTCCGTCCGTGTGTGGGTGTCGTAATAAATGCACATATTTAATTGGGAATTAAATAACATTAATTACAGGCAGCTAACGAGCAGGCCTGACACCGGGCCTAAGCCGAGCCAGACAGTAAGCAGTTTTCATAATTAAGCGAGCGTTTATCGTAATGTCCCAGAAGTGGGACCCAGCCACATCGATAGGGCGCACCGCAGCCGTACTTAACATGTGTAAGGACCCACAGCCTCCTTCCTGCAGTGGGTTCCTGCATGTTCGAGTGTTGTCTTGCGGCTGCACCACCCGTCCTGCAGGTGTCGACTGCCGGCTGGGCCACTCCCATCCTTCCAGCTGGTGGCCACCACCAGTATCCAGCCACAAGACGCCGCCCCGGGCCATGGCGTTTATTGATTATACGACGACCAATGCGCTTGAAGTGCGCAATTAATGTGCCAGTTTTCCCCACTTGAGCTTAAATTCAGCTTCATATGGGCCAAAGGAGCTGTTCTCCACACCTACGACAAGGGTTCGAGAAAGGAATTTGCTTATTGCTTTTAGCCAGATGCCAACCGATTCATTACTAGAGAAAGAAAATTATTAGCGAAATTGGTGTTTCAGATAGATTTGCTTTTATGCAAATCAATTAAAACCATTATTCATATGGATTGAACAGCAGCAGTTATTCATATATTTACTCCCACTTATCCTACATTTTCTTTTCACCAGAAAGTATAAGAAAATGAGCCATTACATTAATGTACGATTCCCCTTTTAAATGATCTAAAATCACTTTAAGCATTGGAGCTGAAGCCAGACAGTATTCAACTAGCTTAACTAACTAATCTTCCATTATTTTGTAACAAAAAGTTGGTAAATCAACGAAAAGACTGCAGTGGCTTGTTAAAAATCCACTTTTAAATGAATAAACTATGCGGTATTATATGCGGTACATTAAAGTTGTTTGAAATAACTCGGAAATAGGGATAAAATAAAACATTCATTTTTCCCCAGTACGTCTTTCTTATCGTTACTTGCTTCTTTCAAGAGTTATTTGTGGCTTTGATAATCTGCCTTTAAAGCCACAGTAAAGTCTTCAATGTGGCTCACTGAAAATCCGTTTTACGACTCCGCCGCTGACCTCGTGCACTTGCAGCACATTTGTCTGGGCCCTTGTCATGTCGCAACGAAGATGGAAGGCCGCCGTCACGGAAAACGCCAACGCCATAGTCACTTCCACGGTTGTCGGAGGAAAGCGCTAAACCAAAACCGGGAAACGTCCAACGACAACGCAAAAATCTCTCGCGGAAAATGTGCGGAGGGTGGACAAGTGTGTCAGGGCTCCGATGAAGTAGTCGCATAAACATTTATGATCTGCTCCGGCTTTCAGGCGGCGACCACTTTCACTTTATTAGCACACATTTGTGCTGGCCATAAACCGGCTGCCAAGGCATGTTTACAAACATAAAGGGCACGGCTCCTACACTCGCTCACTCTTAATTCGATGCCTTCATTATGCTCAGGCATTCGGCATTCTGATGGGCGGGACAACAATCATATTGAATTTGTGGTTCTGGGTGCTGGAATTGAGGGATAAACAGGGAGTTGGAATTCAGAGCCTGGAGATGCCGAGGACTTCCAAGGAAAGGACGTATCTTAAATATTCTGGCGGGCAAAAAGGGAATAATAGGGATTGAACATTCTACAAAATATTCCTGGAAAAGACTTTCAAGAAAAATGTATGTGTAATTAACATAATGCTTTAAAGTGTAATCAAATTGCATCTTTTAGAAGAGGAGTTTCCAAAGCCAATTGTTTGAGCAATAATCTTGGGAAAAAATGTTTTCACCTACTCAAAGAAGAAAAAATCGTATTTAAACATTTCTTATTGGTGAAACTTTTTCTTAGCAAATAACGATTGCCGTGAAAACTCCAAATAATCTTAGACCATCAAGCCAGCTGCCACATGCTCCGTTGTGAAATTCTCCTTTGTAAGCGGTTTTCATCATCCCTGGCCAGGACGAGGTTCATGACTTTCCTCCGCTCCTCAGTCCGCAGTCCTAGCTCCTCCTCTGATCAACTTATCCGCAATGTCCTCATAAAAAACCAGGCACATAGGCCTTCCCAAGTGGACTGCAGGACAGTTGGAAAGGCAGCCAAATTGAATAAACACATAACGAGCCCGGTGCACAAGGAACGAAGCGGTAATAAAACTTTTAGCCAAAGAGCAAACAGAGACCACCAGGAGCAGAGGAGTTAACCTCAGTTCGTTATTCAGTCGCCCCATCATCGCATGTGAATGTGGATAGGGATGTGGATGTGGATGAGGCTACGGATAAGCATGTGGGCTGGCTCCTGCTGCTGTTCGTGGATTGTCCTGGGTCCTGAGTGGATGTGTTCGCCGCTTCCTGTCCTATTTTGCTGTGCGAGCAATAAACATTATTTTCTTTTTTGGCAAACAACAAGGTAAATTGCGCTCGTAAGTATGCTACAGTTTTTCCGCTCCCCAAAAACCCATGTGCGTGGCTTATCCATTGTTAGCCGTGCGTTTCCGTTGTTTTTGAAACTGTTTCGGTTCCGCCAAATGAATTTGGAAGTGCTGACATCGCACAGCAGCCCAATTGCGACGGCGACTTTTCAATATAACAGCTCTTTTATTCCATGTGCTCCGTTTCTGATTGCTCCCCCAAGCCAAATTCATTTCTCCCAGCTTCACGTTCGACTAAATTGCATTGGGATGATTGGAGCTCACCTGATGCCGGCGGTTATGGGTTGGCCTTTATGACCGTTTGTTCGATCGCTCGTTCGGTTGGCACATAAAAATTATGCTGATTATGCAAGTGGCACCAGCCATGACTTTTATGGATTTCCAATGAGCCTCTAATCAGTGCTTTCGCTTTGCTTTCTGCCTCACTACCCCCGGCACTGGCAATTGATGTCAACTAGCGAACAAACGGGTCGAACTTTGGGCCTTGATTGCTTTTCAGCGTCTGATGTTCCTTCCCTGAGATTCGGCTGCCAATTAGTGAAGTAAGCCGGGCTAAACCGACGACGAAAGGCCACAGGATCCGGCTTTCAGTGTGCAACTACTACTCCGTGGCAATGGCTGCTGGCCCGTGGCACTTCCTTTTGGCACATATCCAAAAGGATTTCCACCCCATAAGCCGCCATTTCACCGCCATCAACGGCAGAATGAGCCAAAGGATTGTTCGGAAAAGAGTTGCATTTTCATTTTCATTCAAATTTCCAAGCGCTGTAATTTTGTGCATTTGTTTTTGGCCTTCTCAGAGTTTTCATTTCATTAATGCGCAACAGGAAAACATCGAAAAATTATTGCTTCTAGAGACGCAACTGTGAGATACCCTTTACTTTGTACTTAATCTACAAGACTAGTTTTGAGCGCACTATTTATTCACTGACTATGCACTAGTTTTAGTAAATTTCTTAACTATTAACAATAACTATAAATTAATATTAATAGCTATAAATTAATATTTTAAATGTTAAATTTGAAACATTTAACATAATTTTTGTATATTCAAGGATAAATCATATTTTTCTGGCTATTTTAATAAGCCCAAGCGGAATATGGTTTTCTGACATGGTCATTTCCAATGCTGTTCGAGTTATTATAAAAATGCCAGGTATATTAAAACCAAATCCCTGGCACTGGATGAGATGAGATTTTTGGGAAAGGGGAAGCACTGTGAACACAAAATCACTGTTCGACGATGTTTGTTGCTTTAGAGCAAGCTTTTGGGACACATTTTTACAAAAAAAAACGGGGCACGTCGGAAAAGTTGGGTAACTGTGAAGTAGTACACTCAGAAGTGGAACCTGTTGTTGGGTGAACTGTTAACAAATTTGAGACCATTGGTGCTCCAGTTCCCATTCAATCTTCAACAAGCAGGGCAACAAGCTGCCTGGCTAGATTTCGAGTCGATGAAGTTTTCGTTTCCCAAAGCAAACGAAAAGTTTCCATCTCAAAAGCGCTGCCAGCCATCGGGGCACCACCCCCTCACATCCCATTGCATTTTGTTGAAATGCTTTTAAAATTATTTGCCTGCCGACAACATCTGGGTGTGGGTGGTGTGTAGTTTTTCTGTAATTGTATTGCCTTTTTGTGTCAGCCGGGTGGACATCCTGCAGGGCTATTGTGTTTCGTGTTTGGCCGCTTGCCCCGAATACGGACCAAACTAATTTTGCGGCATGTCTGTTTAAGTAATTGTTTAAGCTTTTAATTCACCGACCGCCACACAGTCCATGCTATTATACACTCGCCAAGTGGACGCACATGCAACAAGATTTTGAGGCCATTTGTGTGCTAAATTTAATATCCATCAAAGTTCATCTCTGACCCATCGCTCATCGCTCCACTTGGGTCCCAAATTGGTGGGCGGCCTTGGTCGGTCCTGCGGTCTCCTATTTTATGCAGCAGCTTTTGCGGTCTGCTCGACTAACTCGAAAGCCATAATGGTATTTATGTGCAAAAATTAAAATTTTGCCAAGCATAGAAAACGGATTTTCCTAATTGCTCATACGCTTTTGTTCTCTCTGTTTGTGCGTGCGGTTTCCATAAAATCCGCTTTCATTTAACTACATCTGCTCCAGATATATGTGTGCTCGCACAGCCCTCAGCAGAACTTCCCAGCCTTGTGCGTTGGCAGCTGGCTCACACATATCGCACCCACAGTCGGTAAGCTGCTTAAAATTCAAAGTTTCCGATGATTTGGATCACTCAACCGAACCGGAGACAGGCACAGGCCATTAGCAGAGGATTTGATTGGACCAGGTCTGATGTAAGAGGCGGCCAAACGCTTTTAAGATCCTGGGTCATAATGCCAACGATTCGGTCTCAACTGGCATTTGCATCTAATTGTCATGCATTTTGAGGGCACCGAGCGAAGTACCCAGATTGGCAGTGGTCCGAGTCTTTCATAAATATTTATTCCCATTTCAATGCATAATTGCGAGACTCGTTTTCGCATCGCCAGCGAGCAGAGAGTTAAGTAAACTCGCCGTCCTGCCAATGTTTTCATCCCCCTTGCGGTCCAGATCCGCGGTGTTCAGTGGGTTTAATTCTTGTGGCCTGTTAAATTGCCAGACGAACTGGGCATCTTATAGAAGTTGAATAGAGGTAGAAAGTTAAATGCAACCTTGGTAAAATAAAATTCATTATTGCTCATCTGCTACTTGACGTTTAATTACTATATTTTTGTTTAGTGTTTAACTAAGAATTTTAAAATTTACGGAGATGTAAATTTGGTTTAAGGTAAAAAAATTGTCTTTATTTTATCATTATTATTATACCCTTGTAGAGGGTATTATAATTTTAGTCAAAAGTTGCAACGGAGATATATTCGGCCCTATTCTTAAACAGCATCACCAACTGCTACATCTACCAACTACGACATCTAGATACTCAGTTTGAAAGCTATCTGCTTAAAACTTATATCATATAGCTTCCATAAAAACAATCGGAAACAAAAAATTAAAAAATGTGTTCTTTGTTTTTGGTAATATTTAAATACTATGGAATTGCTGTTTTAATTCAATTAAATTCGGACATCTACATCATATAGCTCCCATAGAAAAATCGAAAAATGTATATTTATCAAAACAATTATTTGGGATAGAAACGGTGGCAAAATGCAGCGCAAAATCGAGATGGTCGTCTATAATAGCTGCAAGGGTATATAAGCCTCGGCTTCCCGAAGTTTGCTTTCTTGTTTATTTTATTTTCAATTTGCATAACCCATTACTCGGTGTAATAATATTTAAACGATATTTCCCACCTTCACGCTTTAATCAAATTTCCCAAAAACTAAATTCGTACGCTGTGCTCAAGTGGAAAAGTTTTGAAGAAATATGCTTATCGTAAAAGTTCACTCTTCCAAAACCTCGATTTTGCAGTTCTATCTCCGAGTAAGCCATAAAAAGGCGAAGCCATGGATGAAAGGATTTTAGTCACGGATTTGCTTTGGCAACCAGTTTATTTGAATTTGTCAACACGGCAACGCAGAAGAGCGGACAAGGCTAGCCGAATCCGAGTACTTCATTCTTGTTCAAAGCCGGAAAGCTGGAAAGCAAGTGAAAAGCGACTAACGCACGACCCAATGAACGCAATGAAAATACCGGCGCACACAAATTTTTTAATAATCAAAACGCAGAGTGGCGAAAATCGCTGGCCACGCGTGGAATGTGAAAAGCCAACGGCAGCGTGGAAATTCGTGTGTGGCTGAGCGACGGCCTTCGTCGACTGTCTCGTAGATTTAGCGGAATACGCGCCATAAATTATAATATAAAGAATATAAATTCATTGCTTTTGATTATTTCGGGCAAACACACAGACGCATTTGACGACTTGTGTGTGCCGCATTTTCTTTATTTCACTGTTGGGCTTTTTATTGCCTGGATTATGGGAGGCTCAAAAGTTGGTTTAGTTTTTTGGGACCTCCGGATGCCGTCGGTAATGGCCGCAGTCATAAAGTTGAGACGCCCCAGCAGCCGTGGCAGTAGTATTGCCAAAAAAAATACTTTGCATACTTCCAGGCGACCCCAATTCCCCAATTTCCCAATTTCCCAATTGTACGACATTGGAGCCGCTCCATGTTCATCTGGCACATTCCTCGCATTCGTGGGGCGTCGACCGACGACGGCTGAATTATTTGATAACCTTATTTACCCGGCCTGACTTGGCCCATAACTTGATGCCATCAAGTTCGAGCACTTCATGACGAGCAGCCCCAAGAATGCCAAGAAGCTCGACGATGTTTCATATTTGGGGTTTAATTTCCCATGTAAGTCGAGGCCAGTCCTTCTCCTGTTCACTGTCTGTTAGCCAAATTCCCAAGGACGTGGCCAGGATGTTGGGTGGTTGGGCTGCAGGCGCTTGTCATATGCATTTTCACTTTCCGACTGCTTGGCATTTTGCTCAACTAGCAAAACTTTGCAATTCGCATGTGCGAAGCTCGAGAAGTGAATGTGGAATTGGGGCAGACAGCAGGCAGAGGCCTGGGGCTCTTGCCTTGGGTGAGCATCGAGAAATCGAATCGAAATTGTTTCAATTTTCGTTAAATGGCGTTGAACTCGAGCGGTCCATGAGTCATTTATAAAGCCGGTTGCCAGGCACGATTTGCGGTTGTTAGATGGTGGAACAGAAACGGAACTCTCGCCCGCATAAATATGCATGAGCCAGGGATCCTCTGCAAAAGTGCCATGGCTGTCTCCTGCAGCTGCAGGTGCCATTAGGCACAGCTGGGGAAATACCCCAGTTTTCCGGGGAAACGAGAGGGCTTTTCTCTGCCAATAAAACACGGCAAGTTTAAGCTGTTTTCGGTTGCCTTCTCCTCGTTCCCCGGCATTCTCCCCCAAAAGGGTCTATTAATTTGCAGCACATAGCTTCGTTTTTTTTCGACATTTGGTTGCAGCGGAAGCGAACATCATCAATTTGCTGATATCTGCAAGTAAACACTCCCGCTTAAGGACTTTGTCTTCCTTCTTTGCTGGTCCACCTGATGGACTGACAAATGGCCTGGTCAGATTAATGACCAGATTTATGGGTCACTAGCAACGAAACTTTATGCTCTATCAAACTTTATTTTAGACACCTAGGGTTCATCAACAAAGATTAGAAAATGAAAGTAGAGCTTGAGATAAATTAATACTTATTATGCAATGATAAAATGATAACGAAATCAATTCGGTAAGAAAAATTCTGTATAGTTAGGAAGCCTTAAAATCATTCACAGGGCGATACAAAATTTTGATTAACTTTGATATAAATTTGTACTCATGTAATAAAACAAACTAAACGACTTGGCGAATAAAGTCTGACTGAAGACTAAGCTGATGGCACATAGACAGATTTAGGCCAGCTGCCTGCAACAATATGTATTTGACTGACAGGCGTGAGGCATCAGTTTCGGGATCCATGGAGCAAAAGCGAAGCGTATCGAGTGAATGGGACGCCAAGGATAAGTCGAGGACTCAAAGCCACTTAGGCGGACTGTCAATGCTAGACAAGCGCTCATTAAGCCCTGACCCCTGGCATTGAAATGATAAGGAGCCAGACACATTGAGACGTCATCCTAGAAGGACCAGCAGGGAATAGCGAAAGTCGCTGGATGGGGTGGCAAAAGAGTACTACACACCCGAACGTTCGTCAATCAGCGCAACGCTCGCCGAACTTCTGACAGTTTGCTGTCACAGGCAGCACAAGCTGGAAATGACAAACGGAAGCGAGGCAAGCGGCAGTCCTTCCTGGAGCAAGAATACGTCCTGGCATTGTCAAGACGCTGCCAGCTGCCATGGATGGGAATCCGTGAAGCCGTAGAAGCTTCTGTTTCCCTGTTCTAATCAATTAGTAGTCTTCGGTCAGAGGGGCGATATGACGGGCAACTCTTTCGAGAACAATGCGACACTCAAATGTTTCTCTAAACAATTTAATGCCAGTAAGACAATAATGCTTATTAAGCAATTTTCATTAATGCTGCGCCACTCGACGTTCGACGCTATAATCTCAAGAGACAATAAAACCCAGACAGCGAATGGGGAAGGAGCATCTTTAATGCTCTACACGGGGAAAAATTTTTCTTAAATTTTTCAAACAATTTTAAACGTTTTTAATTTTTGTTGTGAGTTATAAAACAATGCAATACTGGGCCTTTAATATAATATAATAAAATTCCAAAAATTTTAATTGAAAAAAAAACGATAATTAATCTTACAAAATTCTTCTTAGCTTACTGTATAATTTCATTATTCTTTTTCAAAACAAATTAAATAAAATAGTGGGAAATATAAAACAAAGAAATATAATATTTTTCATGGTATTGTCTATACCCTTGGTCAAATGTGCTTGCAAATATGTGGATATTCTCCATGGTGACTTCCACACAATTATGTTTCCTTCGATGTTTTCCTTGGTGTAATCTCTTTCCCAATTTCCATCGTGTTGGGAGAATAGAGCACGTTAGAGTTGAAGTGGCCTGGTCATGAAATATCAAGGCAATCGATCTATATATTCCCACGCACCACACCCCCTCCCCATGCCCCCGATTTCCCCTTTTCATTGTATCGAAGCTGCAGCTTAAGTGTGTGCGAAGGGGAAAATTGGGAGAAGGGAAGCGAAGAAGGGATTGTATTTGTGTTTGCTTGGTTTGGGTGTTGACTTTGACATTTGTTTTGTGTGGCTTATCCTTCAGATTCGCACAGGGCCCCAGTCCACATGCCCACATCCCCATCCACATCCACATCCACATCCATTTGTCCCCCAATCCCACTCGCTCCTTTCAAGCCACCACAATGGGGCATCAATCGGCGCGCATTTTTTGCCGTCTATTTAGCCAAGTTTCGTTTTTCATTGTGTGGACTTTGTGGATGTAGCTACAATGGCTTTTAAATGGCCGCTCGTGTTTCGCTCAGCGCCCAGCGCTTTGGGCCTGGACCCGGATCCAGGCCCAGATGTAGACTACTCCTATTTCATGGCCGCCTACTTTACGGCCAATAAAATCGCAACGCCTTGGGCGTCCCCCGTTGTGCTTATATCTCCGACTCGGCCTCCATCCTAAATCGCTTACAGTTGGCAGCCTGGCATATTTATCTATGGAACTCGAAATTGAAAAGATTTTCCCTCCGTGCGAGTGTATGTGTGTGTGCGTCTGTGTGGCAGATTTGCAGCGAAGAAAGCGAAAATTAAATATGTAAAAGCAGAGCCAATGCACACAACGAGAAATGGGACACAGAACCGGGGACTAGGGGCTTTATTCGTGTGATTTATTTGCAGGCTGCGTGACAAAATTGGACTGGGATTCCATTAACAGTTCAAGTGTGTCACTGCATTGATGGGGATGCTGTTGCGCTGATTATAATGTTCATTATGATGTATCAATCCATCAGGGTAAGTCGTCTTTAATCGGCCCACAATTTGTATGCGTTAAAAGAGACTGCGGACAATCTACTCTGGCACTTCAATGTTGATTTCCCCGGTGCTCTGTTGTTTTTCTATGGCGACTTTTGATGGGGTATTTTGTCAGTCAAGCACCTTGTCAACACAAACGAACTCACCAGATACAAAATTAACATAAAAGGGGCCAGACCCAGAGGCGGTATAAAAAATTTTAATAAAATTAAAATTGTTTTCGTTGAGCCAATGAAAAAACAGAAACATCATTGGCGCTTCTCCATATGTGTGTATGTCCAGTGAAGTGACGCAGGCAATTAAATAAATGGATTTTATTTTCAAATATAAATTCCCTCTATACGATTTCAATGAACGAAAATGCTTTTGAATTGTGCGCTGAATTAATTTAAGCATTTTTACAGCCGTACTGTGACTCGAATTTGGGGTTTTGAATTAGAAGCCTTGACCGATTAAGTACCTTAAACGTAAAACCTTATGCAAAAAAAACAAATTTTCTACGCCTTCTATTGAAATTAATAAAAAAAATTTTGTATGCCAGTCAAAATATGTTCAATTTAAACGAAATAACATTGTTAATATTCCAAAAATGTTTTGCATTGCTTTTCGAATATGGGACAAATTGTTGAATGTGTATTTGTTTGTTTATGTGAGTTAAGAGAATTATTTATTTTTGGCATTTCTAATAAATTGAATGAATACTAGGATTGTACTTAATCCCAAAATATATTAACATATTTGAGAAATATAATACCAAAGATTGTGGTCACTTTTTAATAGTATTATTATTTGATAGTGAAATAATCTTTAGATATTTTATAAATTATTAAAGCTTTTTATTTAGAGTTGCAGAAATTCCTTATCCCTGAAACAAATTAGGTTTAATTTGATGTTCTAATATATAATTTAAGCATTTGTTTAACTCTTTATATATGTTTTCAATTTAGAAATCTGATGGCATCCTGAAAACTCATTAAAGAACGCGAATTTAAAAAAATAATTTTTAATTTGTGGGGCCGCAGAAAGTACGAAGTCTTCAGACAGAAAGGAAAACGAAAACAAACGAAAACCATTCGGTGCAGCTCAGGTGTTTGGTGATGATGGGCGGGCAGGGGAAAGTGGGGCGGGTGGGGCAGGTGTAATTTAGGGGGAGTGGCAAATTGCCAAGAGCAAATAAAAGGCGACACACTCGCCAGGAGGGAGATGGAGAAAAGAGAAATTCGTGACTGCTTGTTAAACGAAAAGTTTTGTTTATTAAATAAAAATAAATGCAAGTTAATTAATTAAAACTTAAAACAAGATAGAGCATGCGCCAAACTTTTACTTCCTCATATGGGCAGAGCAAGATCTGGAAAGTGTGTTAAGCCTAATTAACAGGGCCCAAAGACCGAATCTGGAGGAGTATCTTTGAGCACAGGGTATATTGATATTTTCCTACATACACTTATATTGCACACTATTTTGCAACGAAATTTGGCAACAATTTGGCCGCACAACCCAGAAACTAAACAGTCGAGGCCGTCCAATGCCAAGAGCAAACACGGCGTAGTCTAGAACAGGCGCAACTATATGTACAATGTATATTTAAAGAGTACGCAGAGCCAAATTAAATTTAAAAAATGATTTTCATGACATTAACATTGGCATTTGGCTGCCGCTAATGTTCCCGTGTATTGCGTTAACTGCACGTTGGAAACATGGCATAGATGTAGATATAGGGGCAGATACAGATACAGATACAGATACATCTGCAGATACGCGGATACAAGACAGCTGCGTCCGGCGCATTTGGGGGCTCCATTGCTAGTGCTTCCGTTCCCGGGACTCTGTCATCGCTTGTCACTCATCCGTTAACCTTCTGCGTTGGCCATAGAGATTCCGTGTTTGCTGACAAATTCGCTTGGGGAATACAAACTTGAAAATCTGTCTGATTTTCGAATCTCCGCCCTTTCACACCCGCCGCTCTCTCCAAGAGAGACCATTAATTAAATCAACTTTTAATCTATTTATACATAAAACTGAAGGAAATTCATTTTGCCACAAAATTAATTATACGCCCACGCGCCTTCAAGCCAGAGTGCTGCCGCCGCCCAGTGCAAAATTATAAATTTAAAAATTATTTACAAAAAAAAAACAACATTCAAAACAACAACCAACGCCTCTGCGGCAGCACTTTGATGAGCTGGGCATTCATAAAAAGAAATTGTTGTATTTTATTTATAAAATAAATATGCCGAGCAAAATGTTTTCCAATGTTTGCTTGTGTTGCTCGCCAATATTTATGTATACTTAAATAATATTTTACGTATAACGTATTCACTTCTCCCCCTCCGATTCTTTGCAGTTGCTCAACTTGGAAAAGCACCAGGGCGTGGCAGGAAAATCAACAACCCTTCGCCATGTGGCTTGACTCACTGCGGCAACTTCAGCGAGTGGACAGTTTCATTTCCCTAATTAAACGACTGCAATCCGAGAAACTCAAACCAAAAAATACAAAGCCAAAACGCAAAAATCAACTCGGAAAATTGTCGTAGAAATTGTGCAATAAATAAAAAAAAAAACGAAAACCCCTACGCGAGTGACCAACGTATAATTTAGAGCTCGTGGCCACCACAACTCGAGTGGACAATTTGTTGTACGCTATTTGGCAACAACCACAGCTGCGACCAACAACATCAAACAGTCGGCCAAGATGCGAGCGTTGAAAGCGTGTGCGAGCATGAAAATAAAACATCATCATCAGGAAATATATTCGGGAAAAAATAAATATAAATATACATCGAAATGAATAAATATAAATATATAGACTAGCATATAGCCAAAGCCATATTCTATATTCTAAATGAATGCGCTATATCCCGACGCGGGACGGCAAAAAATGGCTTAGGACATTTTACCATTTTCCCATTTTTCCACCACTTTGTCGAGGGGCACAGGGCCGTAGACACCGACCAGAGCGGAATATACTCATCGAGATATAGATGTAGATATGGCGGCTGTATGCTAAAAGGCATTTGAAGCGAGTGACATTCTTTCGCCCAGCTGTTGTCATATAAATCATTGCTTTTATACAGGGTGTGCTATTGAGTTTGGAGCAGTTAAGATTCGAGTTTGAGATAGTAAGCATTGTGTAGATGACATCATTTGGGAAGTCATTTAATATTTGAATTCGGCGGTAAATACTGCGAGAAAAAAATGATTTTAAAATAAACTTCTAGTAGAAATAATCGATTTGTAAAATATCTAACTTTAGAAAATTCTTAAATTTATAGTTATTAAAATTTCTATATTTCGGTTAAAAAGCCAAGGAAAGAAAAATGTTGAATAAAAAATTAATGTATTAAGAAGGTAAAATGAAAAATATTTATTGTTACTATTGTTCTAAAAACCAAGCCGATAAATAATTTTTTTTTAATTGTCAGATATATGTTCCGATAAAATTAATATATAGTTAACTCATAATTACAATAAAGGTATTCAATATTTCCCGAACGTATTAGTACATAATTAATTAAAGATGAATTTTGCTGGCCCTCATTTTTTTGTTTCACGCAATCCCATTAAAACATAGTCTGTGATTTATCTTAGAAAAACACACCCTGTTTAATTCGCATAAAAGTCCGCAAACACGCACAACATCAACAACTCAACTTCTGCGTCAGTAAATAAACAAATATTGACTCGAATCAATACAAATGCCAGCGGCAACAACTAGATAATGTACAAAAGTGATTATAATCGGGGCAACAAAAAGAAAATCGAGCCCATGTTTTTCCATGCTCTTAATATTAGTTTTTTTTTATTTTCTTTTTCCGATCCACCATTTATGGCACAGTTCCAGGAGGCATAACATCGAATAACAATATCTGAATTAGTGGGCGCTGAGCTAAAAAACCGACCACTTGGCCGAAACAAACTAAAAATAATTTGAAGCCAAAGAAATGTTAAAAATAAAACCAAAAGAAATCAACGAATTTTCGGCGGCTACACAAGACGGCGTCAACCGCAGCAGCCGCGGCATCAAAAAATATGAACAGAATTAAAAAGCAGCCGCTTGGACCTAGGGAAAAACCCAATCAGCGAGCAGCAGCCAAAGATTTACAAAAAAATAGAAAAATAGAAGCCGCACACAGTAAATAGCCAGAAATTGTCGTCCAGCGAAAAGGTGGTAGTAGTAGTCTCCATCAGCAGAAGCAGCAGCGCAGCAGCAGCAGCGGCAGCAGCGGCGGCGGAAAAGCTACGGAAAACCAACGGGAAAGCGAGGCCATCGAGAGCGTGTGGGCGGCGTTGGCTGGCAAGGACAGCCGCTGGTCGTTGACGTTGGCAGCGGCTGAAACTGAGGCTGAGGCTGAGGCAGCGGCGACGTTGTCGTGGCCACACGGTGCTGGCCACTTTCGCGAATCAATTTCCGTTGCGGTGGCCGTTTCAGTTTTGGTTTCAACGTCGCCGGCGCTACGCGTGTCGTGAATTTCCAATGGCGGTTCTAGTGGGTGTTGTTCCAATTTAGAAGTGAGAAAGTAATACGACAACCAGAAACAGTGTTAAGTAGCCAGCTACCAAAGCCAAAGAAAGAGTATACAAAAATTAAACGAGACCACCACTCACCACTCATGTTGTTGTGCCCCGAACTTGGCCCAGAGCCACCGCGGCAGAGGCATCGCACCAGTGCCGCCAGGATACGCAAAAGACCGAAATGCTGCTGCGGCAGCCAGGAGGAGGAGCAGGTGTTGCAGACACAGACACAGGCACAGGCACCGGCACAGCCAGCCAGCCCCAGCTATAGCCATCGCCAAAGCCTGACCCTGGCGCGGGTCACCGCGGCCGCCCTGACCGCGGCGGCCATGCTGCACACAACGAGCGCCCTGGCCACCAGTGCATCCTCCTCCGCCGACCCCGCCGCATCCGCATCCGCACTGCCATTGCCGGGCACTGCCACGCCCGCTTCGCACGAACTGAATGCCACGCTGCTGAGCAGCACGGCGGCGGGCCTGATCTTCAACGAGAGTGGACACAAGGAGCCGGGCCTGAGTGGCCTGCATCCCGACGAGGACTGGCTGGACAACGTCTTCTGGGTGTTCAAGGCCTTCGTCATGCTCCTCATCATCATTGCGGCCATCTGCGGCAATCTGCTTGTTATTATTTCTGTGATGCGTGTTAGAAAATTAAGGTGCGTATACGTGATGTTAAAGCTGCCTCAGCGTTTCTAGCCATAATTAGCTGTGAAAAAGCAATTAGAACTGCTCGCGCTCCGTGTAATTCTTTCGTAATTTGCATAAAAATGTTTCATGCCAGCGGCATTGTCCTCGGGCTGGCTTGATTGCCAATTTGCAGCGTTACCTCTTGGCCGACTTACGAAAAAATTACAAAGCGCTTCGCTTTCTATGCGCGATTTTCGTCAACTTTGCATAAAATTCATGCACGTCCGCACCTTCATTCCCCTGTCCAAACACCCCTTAAAACGTGCTGCAGGACCTCTTTTTGTGCTCGCTTTGCTCTGTCATTGCTCGTCCTCCGCTCGTATTTCATACAGACTCCTTGTCCCTTATTTACCCAGCTCATAATTGAGCATCTCAGTTCGGTCCCATTCTTCGTCTCGACATGAGACTGCAGTATTTTCTTCCTTCATTTGGCGGAGGAGGCGGCCACAACAAAGGAACGGAGATGCATTATTTTAATGACAAATTAACTTTCATGACTTTATTCATGAATCCAATTTGCATATTAAGAGATTCTTAATTGGACGCTTGGGTAATGATTTAATTTGGCAAAATTCATTGTCCATCAACCTAAGGTCTGAATTTATCTGCAGAATTTAAATGGAATTTAACTAGCCATAAATTTCTGTTTAGCCAATCAAAACATTTAACAGTGCTTTGGTTTTGGGTCTGGAATTTATGGCTCCATTGAAGGGCACCAATATCTGAATCTGATGACTAATAAGTAAATTACATTTTATATTCAAAATTTCATATCCATTTATATCCCAAAACACACACCACAAATTGTCAATATCTCGGCCGACCTCGTTAGCTAATGATGGGCGGGGCCTTTGGGGCTGCGTCCTTCGACGAAAATCACATTATCATAAAAAAAAACTTTCCTAGTGATAAATGATGAGACGTCAGCTGGCCCGGCTTCGTTAATATTTTAGTTATGCCTTAATAACGGACAGGCAAATCAATTTAGCGCTTCATAAAGCCGACGCAATCAAAAGTTGTTTTCTGGCTGACAAACGCTCAGTTATTTTTCCTCCATTTTTTCGCTGCTAAGCCCTCTACGCAGAATTTTTTTACCCAGCAAAGGAAAAACTTTAAATGCTCTTAGCCAAAGTTGGCGAAGGGCAATGAAGCCAAAAGGCGAAATAAACTAACTTTGCTAGATGGCACAGAAAAACGAGACTGAAAAATTATAATGAAAAAAAAGGAAAGGCGAAGCATTATTAAGGTTTAACCCCTCTTAATTTCTCTTTTTGCCTTTGCTGCTAATGAGAAGCGTTTTATTTTTTAAGTGACTTGCGTGCTGCTGGATTCAGGTACTGCAAGACAGGCCCAACTAATGATGATGCCGATGGATGATCATCAAGATACTTTTGTTGCACTGATAATAAAGTTGAAAAAAATAAGAATTTAGGGCCCTCCCGCCAAATGATTAACTGGCTGCTTAAAAGTTTAAATAGGAAATATCACAGAAAGTTGGTTTGTTGAAATAATTTGTTCGTGTACCACCACATTGCTTGCAAAAAAATATAAACAAATCCCGCATTAAACATATACGCGTGTAACAATCAAATCCAATCTTTCTTACTGTAAGTTCTGCTCAGCTACAACTATTCCAAAAGTTCAAAAAATTCTCTTGTGGTACATTGAAAAAATGATTAAAATAGTTATGGCGTAAATTAATACTCAGAAAAACCAAATGTTAAAACTTCTTCTACATGGTCAGCTTACGGCAAAAATTCTATTGTTCTGAGCGGCAAATAATACGCATACGTAGCGTGAAACAAGGCAATGGAAATAAAAATGTGAAAAAGTTTACAAACACAAAAAAGGCACACACCCAGCTAGAAAAGAAATGACAATTAAACACTGCGAGCGTGTAGCTCAAAGAGAAATGGAACAAAAACAAAATGCATGCTGAACACGAGAGTGGGAGGTGGGTTGTGGGTTGTGGCAGGGTGGGGAACGAGGGTAGGGGGAGGCCGCGGGAACGAGAACAAGTACAAAAACAACACACAGACGCGGCTACAACTTTGGCAATTAAGGCAGCTTATGGTTTTTATGACAGCATAAATTTAAAATGTTCTATGCCAAACAATAAAATTCCGCTTTCTTCCCACCGCCAAATTATTTGGCCGAGATGAGCAGCAGCGAAGAGTGTTCTAGCTAGCGAGTGTATAAGCAGATATATCTAGAATCTAGATATATGTGTGTGCTTTAATTTGCCATTACAGCGAGTGGGGAAAGAGGGGGCGGAGGCTCATTAACGCAGCGCCTTCACTTGAATGATGCTCGGCAACTGCTTCCGCCTTCCATTTACCCTGCACTAAGGCGGGCTTCTCTTGCTATTTTTCTTAAATTTAAATGGCAGGCAAATTATCTGCAGTTCAACTCCATGGCAGAGGAGGAGGAGTGAGGAGCAGCTAAGTAATGGCGAAACATTTTCAGAATGGCGTCGATTTGCTGCAATTAACGTCTAAGATGCTGAAAGTTATTTAAGTAGTAGCCTGGGGCAAAACAGATTACCATGCCCAGTCTGCCAACTTGAAACTAAGTACAATAGCCTCGGAAGACGGGAATAATGTAACTTAATAGCAACAATGGATGAAATGAATAAGAATTTACAGTCTATCAATCGTAAAGAACAAAACACTTGTACATATAGCATACAGAAAAAGCAACAGGGCTTTCAAGGATATTAATAACTTATTTAAACATTTATTTAGCAGACAAAGTTATTGATTAAAAATGATTGGTTTTGTTTGCTTTGTTCTTCCTTTTCGAAAAACAATTTAATTCAGTAGGACATAGCATTTAATTAAGGTGTAGGGTATTATAAAATCATGATTTTGCGTTTGTTTGGATTCGTTAGGAATACACCTATCAAAAGATTCATTCAAAATAATGCAGTGCTTAAAACCAAAACTAATATTTGAACTAATATATGCCATATCTTAGGGTACTCGTTTTTGTGTGCTATATACTTAGGAAATTCGACAAAAATCCTAAAGTTCGATATAATTTAAGACACTAAAACGATGTTTGCCATTACCCATAACAAAAATATTTAATTCGACTTTGCGTGCCCGCATATTAATATAATTGACCAAAACTTTTCGAGTGCAGTAAACGCTCAGTTTTGATTTCAAACTTTTCCCATTTGGCTTAGTGAGAATGGCAAATGAAAGGCCTTCGCCTGGAGTTCAATGAGGTAGCTGCACTTATCCGATTAAAGAGTCCTTCGGCCAGCAACTAGTCCAAAACTCTAATTGGCAAAAGCATTTGCCAGCACTCGGCTTTGAATTCAATTTAAATAACAAAATAGGTATAAGCTGGGAAATGTTTGCCCAGTGGATTGCGGTTGCCCCCCTCTGTTTCTCGATTTTTACCCGTATATATCTGATTTTCATTGGGAATCGACTGGGCCCTGTCGGGGAAATCGTGTTCGACATCATTCTCGGTTCTTGACTGGCTTTTCAATTATACCCCCGCTGTTGCCAAATGCACCCAGCCAATCCGCTCGAGGGGTCCAAGCTGTCAACTCGTACAAAAGAATTCCCGTCCCATCCACCGCACTCACGCATTCATCCATACGATATATCCTGATTAGCCCCCACGGGGGGTACGAAGGACCCCCTTTCTATGTATTGTTGGATATTGTCCCCTGATAACTAACATCTCGTTTTTTTCCTCCTTCTCTTTGCAGAGTTATAACGAATTACTTTGTAGTTTCCTTAGCCATGGCTGATATAATGGTCGCTATTATGGCCATGACATTTAACTTTAGTGTGCAAGTAACTGGTCGGTAAGTACAACAACAAACAGAAAAAAAAAGAAATACCCCACACACACACACACAGCCACACACAAAGCCTAAGCAGAGCAACAAAAGCGGGCAAAACTGTTGCAAAAATTACAGCTGCAACCAAAGGCAAGACCAAACAAAATGCCAGCCCAGTCATCCAAGGTGGGTGGGTGGTTGGGCGGGCGTGGGCGTGGCAGTTGCAGAACAAACAACCAAAAACAAAAATCCCTGAAAAATGAAAGCAACGTTTATTTATGCTCCTGTGAATGTCTCTGTCTGTGTGCACACATAGGTATACACCAACTTTCGTATGTATTTACGTGGTTGTGCGAGGGAAATGCAAATGCAGAAAGTCATCTCTCTGTGCTCATGTGCGTGCATTTGTGTTCAAGAATTAAAATGTGAAAAATAGAACAAACAGAAAGACATTCGTTTAAGAATACGGTTTCAGGATACCTATTTCACTTTGTTGAATCTGCACACTCACAGAGTCTAGAGAAATTTAAAAACATGAAATAACAGCTCATTCAATCTTTAAAACTATGGCAGAAAAACCTAAATTGCAATTCTTAAGTTAAGGTGCTTTAAATGCTGAAATATTAAAAAGCTAACTCATGTTAAAACGACTTTAAATAATTAATCAATTAAAAAAATAGTTGAATCATAAATTTCTCATTAGATTATTATTTTTTTAAAATTGCAATAATCTTTCACAAAGCACTATAAATAAAATTCAAAGCCAAGAAATCAATTTAAAAAAGTACTCTCTTAGATTGATTGACAGTAAAGAAGAAAAAAGTATTCGCTATAGCTTAAACTTAAGTATCAGATAGTGGATCGAGCTATAGAAGTTCGATTCTACTTCGGAAAACTATATTAAGGATTACACACTTTTTACAAGAAATGAAATGAAAAAACAAGAGCAATTTAATTTCTGATAGGCCTGAAATACCCAATTGAAACACATTCAAGTACGAAGTACCAACTGAGAGGGAAACGACAAGTTTGAAAAGCTATTCCAAAGGACAAAAACCGTCAGAGTGTGACATGGTCACATCCTTCACGCCGAACGTCCGTCGCGACTGTCCGCCTGCGTCTTCAGCATGTTGGTAACGCGATATGTGGACGCGGGCGAATGCCAAGAGCAGTCGACTGAGCCCAGTTAATTATGCATGGAGGAGGCTGGCTTAAAGGCCGCGCTTTAAGCTCGACTTGGGCGTCGAGGGACAGGCACCAATGCAAATGTTTGCCGTGCCACTGCCACTGATGGCGATAATGGTGACGATGAAGTGGGATGCTGGGGTAGGCAATTCAAGTCACATAATGTGCACTTACTGCCAGGCCAAAAAACTTCAGCAGCGAGAGTTGCATATAAATTGGCATCGGCTGCCATCGCGTCGTCCTGCTTTTCTGGCAGCAGCCACCTCCACTTGGCATTCATTAGCCAGTTCACCTTCACAGTTGCCAGTTGCATAATTGCAGCCAGCAGCAAGTGTTGTCGCCATTTCATGGCCTAGGCTTCAAAGCCGTGGCGCCTCGAAGGAATGGTGTGGAAACCCCAAAAACGACAACGACCAGCCTCGTTGGATAGTCGAAAAGTTTTTGAAACTGATGCCAAACGGGGCCCCGATAATAAATTCCACTGCCTCCTGGCCAAAAGGCTGGGGCGCCACCGACGCCACCGCCTCCGCCAAACGACCAAAACGGAGTGGCAACCAAGGGCGACGGCGACAGCAACAGCGACGCAAGTTTTAATGAGTTTTTCATGCAGCCCAGTTCCCGCCCTTTTCCTCGTCCTGGCCCTCCTCCTTCTCATCCTCCTCCCCCCCTCCTCTTTCGCCCCGAGCCTTATGGCCTATTTTCTGGTCTCACAGTGCATCTAAGCTTTTAATTTGGCCCTCTACAGAGGCAGTTCAGGGGCAATGTCACCTGGCAACCGAAACTAAGATGAAATCGATAGACACATAAATCAGGCGGGCTGATAATGAAGTGGGTTAGGGAAGGGTGGATTGTCTGGGCCGCTTGACTTTTTTACTGGCCTACATTTTGGAATTGGCAGTGAAATGCCGTTTAAATGCAGACCTACTTTATTCCATTTATCATCCAAACTGTCTGTGTTTTTAAGTTTAAAATTGAAATAAGCATTAAAGCTAACCTAAATTCTATTGGTTTTTTATTATAGTTTTAAATTGTCATAAACATAAGCATTTGGCTTACATCGTTAAAAGTAAGCACAAAACTGTTTGTTTATAGCCTTAGGTATTTCTTTAGAGGTTTGTTGTGGCATAAAATTATTTTACTATTTATTTAATAACTAACTTTATTGGCCACTTTTTTACCATACAATAAAAATGGTAGTTTCCTGGAGCTTTAAGAAATTGTACTTGGCAGTAAATGTCTATTCAAAAAATGATAATAAAACTTAATTTTTTCATAACCAAAAAACTGAAAGTCCGTTTTATAGCGATGACTTCATGAATGTATTTAGCGAGCCATTTTAAAAGTCAGGCAAAAACAGAGAAATGAGTCATCAGAAATATAAACAGCTAACTCATGCATTCGATAATCAGATACAATGACTTCAAAAGTTAAAGCCCAAAGTTTATTGCATCGTTATTGGGTAATCATCGCGATATTGATGCCTCCATTGATTGGACTCTTTCAGCTGGCTCTTCAGCCCCTTCCTGTGCGACTTGTGGAACAGCCTCGATGTCTACTTCTCAACGGCGAGTATTTTGCATTTATGCTGCATATCTGTGGATAGGTAAGCGCCCTTTTAGAGCCAGAAGGCAAAATGTGGAGCACCAATAACGTGGCATTTCGCGTTTTTGCAGATACTATGCGATTGTTAAGCCGCTCAAGTATCCGATTAGCATGACGAAACGCGTGGTCGGCATTATGCTGCTGAACACCTGGATATCGCCGGCGCTGCTCTCGTTCTTGCCCATCTTCATCGGCTGGTACACCACCGACGAGCACAAGGTGGACGTCATCGAGCATCCGGACCGGTGCGCCTTCGTGGTGAACAAGTACTACGCCGTCATCTCGAGCTCCATTTCTTTCTGGATCCCCTGCACCATCATGATATTCACCTACCTGGCCATCTTCCGCGAGGCCAATCGCCAGGAGAAGCAGCTGATGATGCGCCACGGCAACGCGATGCTGATGCACCGCCCCTCCATGCAGCCCTCAGGTGAGTCTCGGTTCAGAGTGGTTGACCCCATTTCGGGATGTAATGTGCCTGAGAACTTAGTTAGCCAAGGTGAAAATTATAACTGGGATCAAACACAAGAGCCCTTCAAAATATTAAATTAAACATACTATGAAACATTTTATTTTACGCTAATTAAATTTAATAATAATATTCGCCAGTTTTTTGACAGTTGTGTTGTTCTATAATAGAAAAAAGGGTTTCATCTTTGATCTCGACAAAGTTTAGGAATTTGTAAGATAGTTTGAAAACAGTTTTAAACCGTTACTAGCAAGTCCAATCTTTTTGTGTTTAAAAGTGACGAAATAATAAGGCGCTTAGGGACTTAAAAAAAAGGTTTTGAAAGTTTGTGCCCATTTATTGAGGTTATGAAAATATTTAATTTTTAAAATAATACAATTATACAAAACTTTGTTCGGTATGCCTAAATAAGAAACAATAACATTTTTTTAATGGTTAACAAGCATTTTTGATCCTAATGATGATTCTCCTTAATAGTATTATATATATATTTTGTGAACATGTACTTTTGATTCTACTGAGAGCATTGTAAGACTTAGTTGATTGATACGTAGCCCAGTAAGTGATGCAGTGGCAGTGCACAAAGTTCTGTGGCCTATCTCATGGCGGGACATTTATCAAATCTCCACTCTATCTCCTCCGGCAGGCGAGGCGCTGAGCGGCTCCGGCTCGTCGAAAACATTGACGCTGCACGAGGTCGAGCAGGAGCACACCCCCACTAAGGACAAGCACTTAATCAAAATGAAGCGGGAGCACAAGGCCGCACGCACGCTGGGCATCATCATGGGCACCTTCATCCTCTGCTGGCTGCCATTCTTTCTGTGGTGAGTACCGTCGAACGGCTACGCATCCCGCTGGCATGGGATTTTGTGGCATAATTTATCTAATGTCACGCATGCATAATTAAATATTACTCATACGGCCCGTGCGCCCTCGTTTTGGCGGTTGTTGTTTTTCGCACCGCCCCAAATATAATCTCATTTATGCAAAGCCCAGGCCCACTCATGCATCTGGAAATGATGTGTATACATCCCAAATTGATGCCCATACACAGTCGAAATGTGATGGCAAGAAATTTTAAACGATGGTCAAATGGCTAATACTTTTTTTGAAAACAGTACGAAATCTTAAATCGTTTTGATATGAATTAACACAGAGATATTTTCCTATTAATATTTTGCTACTTTATAAAAAGCTCAATTATTAGTCTAGCCATTGTTTAAACAATTCGACGAGTATGGTGTATAGATATTTTATTATAGGATTATAAAATTAGGTATTCAAAAATTCAAACAGCTTATTAAAAAAACATATATAATAATACAAATTTAATTATCATCATTAGATGAATTTGCCACAGAATATTATTTTTTCTTTAATATATTATTTTAAGCAAACGAATTTTCACTTAGGCAGATTTGATATTTGATCAAGTTAAAGCTAATGACTTGTGTCTTTTTTTCCAGGTACACGCTCTCCATGACCTGCGAGCCGTGCCAAGTGCCGGATATAGTCGTGTCGATCCTGTTCTGGATTGGCTACTTCAACTCGACGCTCAACCCGCTGATCTACGCGTACTTCAACCGGGACTTCCGGGAGGCGTTCCGCAACACGCTGCTCTGCCTGTTCTGCAACTGGTGGAAGGACCGCCACCTGCCGCTGGACATCGACATCCGGCGCTCCAGCCTGCGCTATGACCAGCGGGCGAAGAGCGTCTACTCGGAGAGCTACCTCAACTCGACGACGCCCTCCCACCGCCGCCAGTCGCAGATGGTGGACAACTTATAATACAGGGACGAGGCGCTGCTGACCCCCATCGCCCAGCAGCAGCAGCGGCTGGCGGCGGGCGGATCCCGCCTGGGTGGACAACTGGCAGCTGCCGCCGACAGGGACAACAAGGCCAGGTCCCACGCCGACCGACTGGCGGGCGACGATGTGCAGGAGATCCAGATCGAAATACCCATGGAGTACATCAACAAATGGAACAAGAACAACAATGCCGCCGCCTCGACGGCCTCGAGCCATGTGTAAATGTAAAGTGCTCGATGGGGCGACGAATCAATCGATGGCAGGATGACAGACAGGAGGACTGGCAGAATGGCAAAAGGGCAGCCGGGGAGGAATCAATTTAATGCAATTAAAATGTTCCATTAATTTGTAAAATTAATATGCCGGCTCATGCGTCGGCTGATTTACTCGTAATGTTGACATTAATCAATCATGCTTTGGAGCGTGCCATTTCATTTGCCAGCCATTGTGCACCCGTCGATTGCTTTTTGTTTAAATCTTCTTAATTTTTTCAATTTCCGTTGCCGGGTCCCCTGAAGCACAGATCGGGGCTATCATAGGTTAAATTATTTATTTATGTTTTCGTGTCGTTTGAATCTTGTTGTAAATACTGAGTATTTTTGTACGACTAAATTAAGCACAGGTTGTAAACTCATTTCTATATGTACGCCAATCGGAAAACTGTAAGCCCCAAAGCATTTTGCTCACTCAAAAGAAAAACCAAAAATAAATTAATTAACATGGCAATCACTGCAACTCACTGAGCTATGCGTGTACATAGGGATTCGAAAAAACAAAGAGCTAAAGCTAAACTGTGCCAATTAAGAGACCGCAAATTATAGACAACTATGAGAGAAGTCCTGCAAAAAAAGAGATTTTCCCCGCGCGAAAAATCAACCACACCCCAACGCAATTAAAATCAAAGAAATTAGAAAGCCCAACAAAGCTACGGAAGCTAAAGCAAAGCTAAACCAAATTGTTATTTGAACGACAATCGCATGAATTGAAAATGCTCAAAACCTAAAGTAAACCTTAAAACGTATATCAAGTAAACATAGCGAGAATATATAGTCAAATCAATATAGGATCCAAGCGTTCGGAGAAACCAAAGCTAAAGCCCAAATAAATTAACCAACATATAGTGAATCGATATCAGACTAACCAAATTACGTGTGTGTGTGTAGTGCGGGAACCGAACCGATTCCCAAAAACCGTTTCCGTTTCAAGTGTTTAGTGTCGAATTCCCTGGAATCGAGTGCAAGTGCGTCGGAGGAAAGGCAATTGCGTTGCAGTTCCTGGAATTAAGTTGACTGTGTAGCCTGTGAGGGCAAGGCTTGAGTACTGCTTCAGAAGTCAGCAACTTGATTCCAGCAATTGCGGCCCAATATTCCGCAACAAAGAAAGCCCGTTAAAACCCAAGGAAAATCGGGAATTACACTGAATCTCTACTAGGAAAAGCAATGCTAATGCTAATAAGGCGAATAAGGCAAACAAGCAGACAAAGAGTTTTGTGTACTTTGTATAAATAACCAAAGACTCCATAAAATGTTAGCAACCGTTACCGATTTATGAGTTTCCATTAATCCGCAAGCCAAGCAGAAAGTCAAGACCATTTGTCAAGTAAATAAAATTATAAAAACATGCGGCAACTTTTATGCTGCTTTCCCAAGCTAGTCTGAAACAAAAATATATAATAGTACCATTGTGACGAGTGGAAAACAAGGATTATGAGCCAAAGCTCAGTATGTATCATATAAAGAGTGTATAAATAGATGTCTAAATAAACGTTATATTTATAGTAAGTATTTATTAAATGACTTTCCTTAAAAAGATTAAATAGACCGTCAGAGAAGACCGCAAACCAAATCTCCAAAGAACTTGTTATATTTTTATAAACAGCAGCCCCCAAAACTAATATTGTATGTGTAATTTGTATTTGTATATTGACTAGTCTGTGTAAATGTGCGTGCGAGTTATTTATTATTATTATTACTGACAACTGAACCTTTGCGTTGCATTGTTTTCCGTTTTGCTGTGCAATTTTCCATGCAAAACAAAATAGGATCCTAACATTAAGCCAAGCCGACATGCAAATTTAGCCTCGAGTGGGGAGACAAGTAAATGGCAAACTAAGCTACTAACTAAGTGAATACGAAATTCAGATGTATTATAAAGCAACATAACAAACTTCGAGTTGGAAAACAAGCAGAAAAGCAAAATAAATTTAAAAACTATAAATATAACAAAACGAACTTGTTTCATTCAACCCAGCAGCTGATTACCAAGGGCAAAGTTGTGGACAAGCTGAAAAGTAAATAAAGTCGGGTCTCCCAAATTACCCAGTCCGCATCGAAGTACATTAACAGCATATTATCAGGACAAAAGTAAAGCTGATTACTGCCGGCG
Organism: Drosophila fuyamai; assembly: GCA_018153365.1. Classification (NCBI taxonomy): domain Eukaryota; kingdom Metazoa; phylum Arthropoda; class Insecta; order Diptera; family Drosophilidae; genus Drosophila; species Drosophila fuyamai. The sequence continues at coordinate 2,313,057 of JAECXW010000116.1, read as the reverse complement.
ACAGTTGTAAACTTCTAATAACTGTCATGTCTCGACTTGGGCTGACAAATTACAAATTTGTTGGAAAGCCCCGTGGCAACGTGGGCGCCTTGGCACACGCGTCGAATGAGTGATTTTTATTTGGCAAATGCGTGTGTAATTTAACCGGCGCCATGGCAATGATAGCATACTTTGGCGAAGTAATTTATCATAGCACCCGTTCCCTAAAAGGACAGATCAGTTGGCACGCTTTAAATACCGGAGCGAACGGTCTCCTGCACCTGCAAGCCAAAGTTTTCACCATTCTGTGGAGCTTTATATATTAAATTTATTTAGCAAGAGGTGACACACACCGCATCGAAAAGTTGCCCTGCGCAAGTTAAAACTCCACACCTTGCTTTATAGCCCAGCAGCAACTTTTTCAGCATTTAAAAACTCATGAGGAAAAAATGATGCTCTCTCTGCGGGACTATGAGTTTGTTTCTATGCTGAATATGGTGATACAAATTTGAACACCAAAAAAATTATACTTAATGATGATCGATTCGCTTTTTAATCTATCCAATTAAATAAAATAGCTTTAAGTCTATTTTAAATAAAAAAATTAACTCCTACTAGATTTAAAAAAACATAAGCTTTTTATGACTTTAAGCATGTTTACCCTTTAAAAGGGTATTTTAATGTTTTCTTCAACAAATTTATATATATTTAAAAAGTTGTAAATTAATCAACTTCACACACTATCATTCGAAAAATGTTTTTTAGGAAACGGTCGCTCTTTTAATTATCTGTTTATATTTTTAATTTCTATCGATTATATCCAATTTTTATTGAAACTATCAAAAAATACTTTTAAGCGGGAGTGTATACAAAGATTGGTATTCCGAAATTACCTTTCTCGGTCAAATAAAAACTATACCAGCATTTTAATTCCATATATTTTAACCAGTTAATTTTTTTCATTTTGATTTTTATATACATCAATGGCAAACAAAAAATTCAAATATTTTCTCTGAAATAATAATAAACATTGGCGGGTGAATTAATTCCGCTTTGGTGGCGAGTCAAATTATATAAATTTACTTAACATTTTTTTGGTCGATTGCAATACATCAATCAATTAAGGTGTTGGCCATAGAGATGAAATATTTTGATTACATAATTTCAAGACCTGCAAAAAGACAGAATTTATTTTTATACCCGTTACTCGTAGAGTAAAAGGGTATATTGTATTCGTGCAAAAGTATGTAACAGGTAGAAGGAAGCGTTTCCGACCCTATAAAGTATATATATTCTTGTTCAGGATCACTAGCCGAGTCGATCTAGCCATGTCCGTCTGTCCGTCTGTCCGTCTGTCCGTCTGTCCGTCCGTATGAACGCTGAGATCTCGGAAACTATAAAAGCTAGAAGATTGGCATTTTGCATGCAGATTTTAGGAGTTCCTACGCAGCGCAAGTTTGTTTCAAAAAGGTGCCACGCCCCCTTTAACGCCCACAATCGCTTATACACGATTTTATTTAAATATAAATTTAAATATTTCGGAAAAGTAAAAATGCAGTTTTATTGTGTTTATCAATACCTATCGAAATGTAGAAGAAATTTTTCAAATCGGACCATTCGTTTAAAAGTTATGCGTGATCAAAGTTTCTATCTCCATCTCCCTCGCACTCCTTTTACCTGAGTAACGGGTATCTGATAGTCGGGGCACCCGACTATAGCGTTCTCTCTTGTTTAAATTAGGCTCATTGAACCGCAGTGGGGAGTGCATAATAAATGCGCGTCAAATCAAACTCCATTCATCAAAGTCAGGCATTGCTCCTAGATTGCACCCATACTCCCGTTCTTTCCGTTCTGCTAAGTGAGTGATTCACGATGGCATCGGGGCAATCATCGCTCATAAGGCCCGCCAATTTGGCCTCGACAAGTGATAGACACCCGCTTCTTGGCCCGGAGTAGAGGGCACCCAATGATGGGTGCCTTATTGCTCATCAACATTTCAATATTTAAAAGAGACAACAGACCGAGGAACCTGCTCCTTATCAGACAGTCCGTCACTCGGGGCGTCACTTAAACAGCAAACACACAACTGTCAGTGACACAACAAGCGTTAAATCAAATTCCCTCGCCCCTGTATATATATTTTTATGAAATTTTAATAACTTTGACAAGCTTCGAGCCGGCATATTGCCATCGTCAGCTGTTGTTGCTGTCGCCTTTCGTCCTGCTATTGATGTTGCTGTTGTGTGCATATCGTCCTGGTCCGCCCCTTTGTTGTTGTTGTTGCTGTCTGATTTGCACGACATGAACACGCGCTGAAATAACAAATCTTTTTTAGATTTACGCACGCGTTTTGGCTGGGTGGCATCAAAATATTTTTATTACAAATGCAAATATTGACGCCCTGCAATGGGGGTACTATATAGTTGTCCTGACTTCAGCGCCTTGAGGGTTTTTTTATTTTTTGTGCGGCAAATTCGGCACTTGAGGGTGGTTGGGTTTTTCAAAAAGGGTGTGAGACTTATGGTGTTAAGGGAGCTACATCAGCTGTTCCGGGGGTGGCTACTCACAGGGTTGCTCAAAAGGTACTGCAAGAAGGTAGATGTGTTAAAGGGCAATGACTAACCACGTTTTGTCCTCTTAAGTATGCTATAAAATATTAATGTTTACCATTATGTCTCTGTTATTTGAAATAAATAAGTCTTAAGTTCTTCAGTTTTGTTCTACTACCTTTCCTTGCAACTCTGTTGAGGGTTCGAAATGTCCTTTTCCCGCCAAAATGGACTGCGCAGAAGCGCTCTTCCTCGAATTCGCCGCAGCCTGTGTTGATTTGCCGCCAAAGGACTTGGCACGCCGTCTTGGCCAAACTCAGTCGGTGGCCAGTTACCAGAGCAGGCGCTCATCGCCACGCATTGCCGCCAAAGGGCTTCAAAAAAGGGGCCCAGAAGGCCTGCCAGCCAGCAATAAACACAAAAACCACAACGAAAGCCAATTGAAACCTGTGGCCACTTGTCACACACGTAACCGAAAGTGCCAGTGACAGTTGTTGTTATATTCTTGGCATCTGTCTCGAGTGGTACAACAAAAACAAAATAACAAATTAATTTATATACAAGGAAATACCGGCTGGACAGCGGAGTTCGCGTGTGCGTGTTTCGATTTTGCGGCACTACAAAAACCGATACGAAACTCCATTTATGACCGCCGTAAGTCGTAAGCCGTGAGTTGTGGGTCGTCTTGTACGTGTTTACGCTATACTTTATATATATACAAAAAAAGAAGCAAGAAAAAGAATGAGAAACGTGCGGCAAATTGCGGGAAACTTCTTCTTGGAGTGGGTATAGAAATCAAAAAGAAATTCCATTTTAACAAATCGATTTTGGGTTTTTTTTTATATTCGAATGCGGACAGCAATATAAATAGAACCGCGTTCGGGGCTAATGACAAATTAAATTGTTGGCATACACCAAAAAAAAAAAAAAAGGTAGCCGAAAAAAGAATATCACAACATCGCAGGCATTAAAAAATTACGAACCGCGCGTGTTAAAAGTTTGAGCTGTTATCAACCAAAACAACAACAACAACAACAAGTTTAAAAGCATTAACAATAAACTGCGATAAAAGCAACAGAGAAACGGAAAAGTTTCATTATTTTTGTGAGGCAGTGCCGCCAAAGCGTCAGGAGGCAAATCAGGAAGGACAATGAAGGCGTCGCGGCTCGCGGGCTCATCCTGCCGCCATTCCACCGCTCATCATCAACGGCGGACGTTGGGCGCGTGTTGAGCAAGTAAGCAAACAATAAAAACTTCTTCTTCATACCGCTGCACGTGAAATGGTGAAAACGTGAAAAAACACATAGAGAGAAACAGGAAAAGCGCACACAAGCACAAGTAGGCACACACTCAGATATAAGGAACGGGGAACAGGGAACAGGGAAACAAGGAACACGGCAAACGGAAAACGGAAAGCACATTGAGCGCCATTTTTAGTGGTTACGTAAACTGGAAACTGCTGTCTAGTTAAGCGGCAGGGCAGGCTCTGGGGTCACCACCCAATGCCACCGCCGTCTGCTGCCTTTTTAATAAAGTTGAGATCCTTAGTTGGCCGACACTTTAAATACGAACATTTCCCGCCGACGGCCTGGCCAACTACTCCTCTTTCAGTCAGCCGCCAGCAGCCCACAATGTCCTGGCTTGTCTGGGGCTCCTAATGATACAAATCGCACAATGAACAATGAACAGTGGTTAAAAATTCACTAGGCTATTCTGTATTCTAAGCAATTTATTTTATTAGCTTAAAGTCTGCAGTCTCGGCTCTGGCGATTAAGATAAACGTAAGAGACTTTGGTTTCAACAAAGCCAACTGAGGTAATCTCGTTTTGGGATTAGGTCTGAGAGCCAAGGGCATAGTGAAATTTCGTAGACAATCTCTGTGTGATGATTAGAAATAAAACTAAAATTAATTAAATTTGTATCTCATATTAAATTTATTGTCTATGAAATTAATGAATAATAAAAAAACAGAGCAGGAGAAACATATTCTTACCTTAAAGTCCCTTGTAAAATTAACATTAATATGTTTACTTTTGCTTGTTTTATGTTGCCTTGTTATATTTTCACAATAGTCCAAAATTTTACCTGGAAGCGAAATATCATTTTAAATTAGTACTGAATTGCACAAAATTAATGTTTTATTGTTTAAATAGGGAACGCTAAAATATAAATCCCTTTAAAAATGAAAGCATTCGTTAACAAGAACAACATTTTATTTTATTTTCTTTGTTGCATCAAAATTTGTTTATTTTTTATTTGTTTTCCATTTAATTTAATTTGTGAGAAACGCTTTTAATTAGGTTCTGTTTGGATTTAAATCTATTACGGTAGAATATATTCTATTCTATTCTTTTTGCCCCATTTGTTATATAAAACCCATTTATTGCTCTAATTTGAAACGTAGGAATAGTTTGTGCACGTACACAACATCGTTCTCCCTGACTTGATGCGCTTCATGTCAAGTTTTTTCGCAACTGACAAATATCCGTGCCCGCTTCACTGCTTCACAATAATTTTTCATTGCATTTCTGAAACACAATTTCCTCTCGTTAGTTTTCCCATTCCCGTATCACGGTGCACGCCATTTGCCGCCAGTCGAGTTCATCCACTGACTTGGCTGCTGTTCCAGTTGCTGCACCCACTTTTGCTCATCCTCATGCCGCTGGGTCAGGTCAGGATGCCATTTGGCATTTGCCACTTGATTCGCTATGCCGGCGGCTCGGCCCATCCCCATTCCCCTGCCCCAGGGACTCACCTTTGGCCGCCAGCCTTTGGCCTTTTTTCGCATTCGTGAATGGGCTGGCTGAAGGCGACTAGCAGGCCACCTGAGTCTGGCTATCGATTTTCTCGACTTGCGATTTGCACCTACGGGTGCACATGCATTTAATTGAAATTCGGCCAGGTCGCTGTTCAAATCAAATTTAGCAAAAGCCTCAAGTTCTCCGCCGATTGCTTGAAAACTCTGTTCATTCTGTGAGTTGCAGAAACTTTTTTGCTCAGTTTCTAAACTTATTGCAGATGGAAAAACATTTTTATAAAATGAAGAAAAAAAAAATTTTTATGAATTCGTTGTTGGGCATTCAAAGAAATCTCAAGCGATTGGTTAGAAAAGTGTTAGAAAAGTCTATCGGCTTCAAAGAATTTAAAGAATTTGTTATATTCTCCTGAATATTTAATAGCACATACATTTTATCTGATGATGATTTATCAACCAAGCATTAATACAATATAATTTTAAGCTTCCTTGAAAATCAACTAAGTTAATACAATTTCTTACAATTCTATAAATTATTAGTACATACATCCTAACATAATATATTATTATGTAGAGTAAGAGATTATTGATATTTGTATTATTTTCTTAGTTGAATATGACACGAAGTTAAAAAATATATATTAAAAAAGTGAGATTATTTGTAGTATTCAAATCAATCATTCTACAGTTCATTTGAAAGCCCTCTTAAACGTCCAACATGGTTTTCATTAATGTTTGCTATTTATTTTTTCTCAGTGCAGCAGTAAACTAAAAAGACATACGGTCCAACCCACACGTACAAGCGCCGACAGATAGACAGTTGGATAGAGACAGGGGACTACTGACAGACCATCAGACAGACGGAGATTGTCATGCACAAATTGAAACTTTTCAAGTTACGCTCGAAAAAGTTTGAATTCAACTAATACAGTCGAGTTTCAGATTGTTTAGTCATACATGCGTTCGTGTATGGATGTTTTATTTGCTGGAAACTTTCGAATGGTTTCGAGTTCAGTGGGATTCTGTGCACAGACCGTTACCCATACCGAATGTAAGACAATATGCCCTGCCCGATACGGCTAATGCCCTTAAAGCCGGCAAATATTTGCGCATAAATGTTTTAAATGTAAATGCCTCCATTTATTCTGGCAATATCTCATCAGTCCCGCCCGAACCCCGGGCAGCAGCTCGAATGTCCTTCGATAAATGGCTGGATAAATGATAAATAGAATGAATGTCATTAGGCATTTTCGCATGCCGTTGTTGTTCTTGCCGGCGTTCCGATTAGCGTGTCTGTTTGGATTTAGCCATAAGCTAATCAAATTCATAGCCGGCGTAATGATGCGATTTGTACTCGATTTGAATGCTGACGAACACTTTTGTCTGCTGAGATTGAAAATTTAATTAAAGAACGTTGTCAATCTACCAGAAAAAGCATTCGTTGTATTGACAAAAATCATTCCCCGACACTTTCTATTTGAATTCCAATTATCAACATTCTGTTCGAGATTGCTTTTAATGGTTTTTATTAACCGCAAATTGTTCGCACTTTGTTGCAAGCTTTGCTTAACGAATTCGTCTGGGGTGACCACAAATCTTGTATTTCATGTTGCACACCATTTGCTGCCCAATGAAAAGTTTAATAAAAACATGTCAATTGCACAAACCATGAGCAGACACAGCATCGGAAAGGATCAGAATGCGAGAATAAAGCAACCACAAAAAGCAATCTGAACAGCAACAAGGACTTAATTCGAAAAAGTGTTTCTCGACTCTCCTCTGTGCAATCAGTTAAGCAAATATTTACAACCGAAGCCGGAAATACGCTTAAGAAAGCATTTAAATCAGTTTCGCATTTTCCCCGAGCACTCGACTGGAAATGGAAATGAAAATTCCTCGTCCTTTTCTGCGTATTTTATTGCCCACTAAATGCCACGAATGATATTTGCCTTTGACTTAACTCTCGCAGCGCCACAACAAAAGTTGCAAATTAATAATATTAGTGCCAGGGATTTCTGCTCCCTTCTCATTTGTGCCCTTTGTGGTTCTTCGTGAGCAAGAAGGACATTGGCGGATTGGCGGCTCAACGCTTTTCTCATTAGGACAACTTCCGCCGGAGCTCCGGCTAAAATGGGCTGGTCCCGAGGTCCTCAAGATGCCCAAGATGCCACAACCCCAGATGCCACAACTCACGGGCCAACGGCCATTGCCAGTGTTTATGTCATTAAGTGGCGCTCGACATCCCGGGACATCTGTGTGAGTCTGCTCGGAGGAGTGTGTCAAAGTGTCTCGGCGCCCTCCTGGCATCCCAGGAATTGTTCCATTTGTGTTTGGTCCTTTGGAACGGATTATTGTTTATAATATTGTAATGTGGCAAAGCCAAATAAAGTGGTATGCTGGCAATGCAGAACGGGGGTCAGCGGAAAAGTTATCTTTGGATTAGGAATAGAAGAGTCTGAGATTACTGAAAATTTAATAACATTATCATATACCCATTCCTACCCACATTTCTCTAGCATTAAGCAAAATAAACCTCACCGTTTTATTCCCAGAAACAACTTATTTTTCCAAAACATAAATTTCCAGATTTATTTTTAATTTTTTCATTATTTAATATACTTTACTGTGACAAATGTCCAATGATAATTTCGTATTTACCTTTTCGTCTTGTATGAATTTAAAAACAGATTGATGATAAGGGATGTTGAAAAGTTATTTAAGATTGAAAGGCAAACTTTAATCAAAATCTAATCTATCCACCGATAACTGTAATGTTAAATCTTAAATCAAAATTGTTACACCTCCTTATCTTTGAAAATCGACCTTCAAGTCAAGAAAGTACTTTTCCATAAGAGGATTCTGTGCATATTAAGGACCAAGGAAAACAAATCGCTGAAAAATAGCCCACAGCCAGTTCAAAGTCACTCAACAAACGAGTACCCTTAGCAGCGAGTTAACTTTTCGGGCGACCCTCTTTCCAGAGCTGCTTAAGTATCCTTCATTCGACATGTTTACTTTGCACTCGCCCTACTCCCTATAAGCCAACCCCTCACAGCATTGCAGAAGCTCTCACTTTACTCTATAATACACTTAAAAAAGAAAACAAAAATGTAATTATATCTGAATGGCACAAGGATGATGTACAAATTGTAAAAATAAAGAAAGATTTTAAGCTTATTTCAGTAAATTTAGATATAGATTAAATGTTATTACAAACTTTTATTTAGTAATTGCATAGAATATGCCTAAAAGTAGATTTTATGCTGAGAAAAATGTATAAATTACCCCTAACAAATGGGAAACAGTTTTTAAAACATTTGTTCATATAGTGAGAAAAAGATTATTTTTTTTCGGTGTACAGGGTTTTTTGTCTTGCCACTGGTTGGCCTGCAACTTTAGAAACCGTTGAGAAAGCCTTTTGTGTGTTAGTTAAAGGTTCAGCGTGGCCCTGTTCATGCTTACCCCCTGCCCTGGATCCTCCACAATTTTTTTCGGTTTAGCTTTCGTTTTTGTGTTGTGTCAGGCATGTGTCGGGGAGGACTCTCCGCCCGGGTCCTTCGGCGGCCCATGGGCCTTGCCTTGTCGGCCTAGGCCTTTGTCTCCCAGGCGTTCCTTTTTTCGCCTTTCCCCACAAAACTCTACACGTATATTATTTATGCTATTATTGATTTTATATGTGGGTTCAATAGCGGCGACTCTGTGCCCGGGACTCGCCCTTTGGGAGCCAGTCGCTGCAGATTAACGTGTCGCCATTGCCGAGCACAAAATGAAATCATTCTTCAACGAAATTTATGACCAACTTCGCGAGCTCATCAACTTTCCTTTGAGCCGTGCCATTTGTATGTCTCGGCCAAAAAAGAAACGAAAATAATGAAAAACGCTAGACTGAGTGAGAGCCAAGGTACTGGCTTGCTTTTGTTTCAATTTATATTGTAACACGCGGCGGATACGCAACTTCAACTTAGTTGCGGTCTGCGAGGGACACGACAAAAAAAAACAAGCCTCAATGCGGTCAACACACTTTTTCTTCGACTTTTTGCCTTATTTTAATTTCGACTTTTTAACAAAGTTAACCAAATGTTCGGAATTGAATTTGGGACAAGGCCCAAATCATAAATTGTCACTCAGGCGAGCTGCTCCTAAGTACACAGCATTTCGCGAGGATTGGGGACTCCTCCCTGGCCCTCAGTGTATTTACATTGCTAACGCCTAAATTAAATTTTAAGCTGTTGATTTGCATTTTCAGCCAAGAAGTTCATAGAACCTGGCACCACTCTCAACGGGGGCTGTGTTTATTGAACCCTGATTATGTTTAACGGCGATGAAGCGACGAAGAGCAGCCGAAGGAATCAACATCAAAATCAGAATCTGAATCAGGCTCAGGCTCATTAGACTGGAGGGGATGGGTGTGTTTGAGTGCTGCCAGTGAAAATGGCTTCTAATTAAGGAGCCCTCACACACACACACGCACTCCGGCAGACCCATAAAAAAGGTTAAAGTTAAATAAAGCGCAGAGAAAGTTAAAAATGAGCCGGGTTGCTACTTGTTTTTCTTTTTTGGCACATTCTTTTGTCTCCGCCAGAAATCTGTTGAACATTTGGTTTTTTTCTTTCCCTTTTTGCACCGTTTTTAATGAAATTAGGCCTGCCACATCACTCAGTATTAGAATTTCTGAGAGGCGCTGGAGCGGGTACAAGTGCGAGGTCGAGGTCTGACAAAATGAAATTAGCCGCGTTCAACAAAACCGAAATCAAATTTTGTACTACAAAGAAGATGAAAAATACACATACATTTGCCGCGAACGCGAGTGTTCGTGGTGGAATGTCAACAGAAGAGCGGGAAAAAAGGGAGATGGGCCACCTAATTTACGCAGCGAAGTAATTTGAAATGAAGGCAGCCAGGCGGCCAGGATGTGCCAGGATATGCCAGCGACAGAAGGATACGCTGCTGCTGCCAATGCGAAGGACATGGTTCGAAGAATTCAGCTGGTGAAACCAATTTGCAAACAAGTCAACAATGGTTGAAATGGCTGCTAGCTGCGCGTAGGCAATAAGCCGAAGTGCAATCCCACTTTTCCGCCCTTTTCCCGTTTCGTCCTTGCTCCAGTTATGCAAAGTACTGGGAACCGAACACGAAGCTAGTTAGCTAACTGGGTACACTCTGCAAATAGACCGTCATAATGAAGCCACTATTGATTGCCAGCAGCGCTGTTGTTTGCCCCGATCTCTGAAGGAGAAAAATAAACTGAGCGAAGTCCTTGGAGTTGTCGCAGCAACCTTATCTGTCACAATGATGCAGTTTTCCCATAAAGTTTATAGTGTAAACTGTAAAATCCCTGCCACGACACGGGCACTTTAATTAATCAGCCTAATTAAGTTTTCCCCAATCCAATCACAATGTCTGCAATTACATGCATTTAAACACTGAGTGTGAATTCAAAATGTGCATACCAAACGGAATGCAATTTACGGCAGACGGCAAATAAAGTTTCCCGGAGAACATTCTATTTGAGCACTTTTGGAAATTACATTCAGCGCACTTTCTCAGGGGTACAGTGTTTTCGTGCAAATCTCAGTTACAGTGCTAAGAAAGCTTTTCAAATGCTTTAAATTGTTCAATTTGATCCCTGCATCTTAGTTAAATAGTATGGAAAAGAATGCTTGCTATATTTCAAACCATATCAGCAAAGACAAACACTTTGAAATATAAAAGTATGCCAATAATCGTGTATATTACTACCCGTTTAACATAATAAATCTACAAAGACATTTATTATACCCTTGCAGAGGGTATTATAATTTTGGTCAAAAGTGTGCAACGCAGTGAAGGAGACATCTCCGACCCTATAAAGTATATATATTCTTGATCAGGATCACCTCCTGAGTTGATATAGCCATGTCCGTCTGTCCGTCTGTCCGTCTGTCCGTCTGTCCGTCTGTCCGTCTGTCCGTCTGTCCGTCTGTCTGTCCGTCTGTCTGTCCGTCTGTCTGTTTCTACGCGAACTAGTCTCTCAGTTTTAAAGCTATCGAATTGAAACTTTGCACACACCCTTCTTTCCTTTGCACGCAGTATATAAGTCGGAACGGCCGGGATCGGCCGACTATATCCTATAGCTGCCATATAACTGAACGATAGGAAATGCCATAACTCTGCTGTTTGTAAAGTTAGGAAGTTGGGATTTTCTATGGCTTCTTTATTTGGCCAATCAATTCGACCTACCAAATTTCATAAGGATCGGCCGACTATATCCTATAGCTCCCATATAACGATAGGAAATAGCATAACTTTGGTGTTTTTAGAGTTAGGAAGTTGGGATTTTCTATGGGTTTTATATTTGGCCAATCAATCCGACCTACCAAATTTTATAGGGATCGGCCGACTATATCCTATAGCTGCCATATAACTGAACGATTGAAATTGCCATAACTTTGGTGTTTTTAAAGTTAGGAAGTTGGGATTTTTATTAGTATTAAGAATGCATCATATGAATAATTTTGGAGAATATTATTTACAGAATATTCTGCAAGGGTATATCAACTTCGGCTCCGCCCGAAGTTAGCTTTCCTTTCTTGTTTTTTAGTTAAAAAATTAATACCTGTATTATTTTTGAATTTGTATAGCCAAGTCAAATAGGGTTTGAGATTTGTTAGGGTATGATCAATTCTTTGTTGCAGTTTACAGAGTTCTCTGTATCTCACATTCAAGCCACTATATCGTTTTTACCTGTTTTCCTCAGGCAAATACGTACATTTCATTTCGAAACAAAAAAAACTTAATAAAATAAAACAATTTCCTCCCATGTGCTTGAGCCACCGTCGAAAATTGCTTTGCCACGGCAAGGAATAATAAAGGAACATCCTTCGGATGGCTGTGAAAACAGGCAAAGCCCACAAGTGGTAATCCGCGTATATGTTGCTTCTTGTTAGTGATTGCTGTTACTGCCGCAATTGTTTGCGCAAATCGTTAAAACGTTAATCAAACAGCAAAGAGAGCAAGCGACACGCCGTCTGTGCCCAGCGTGTTTACCCCGGCCTACGGCGCCAAACAATGCGATCCTGCCACGCCCACTCCAACCCAGTTCGCCCACCTGGCCAAGAGCACCTGGGCCTGGTTCTGAGCCAATACCGAGTTGTGTGTGCCCCGCTGGTTAAGTGAATCCATCCGGCAGTGGGCACAAAGCCACAACAGCAGGCGGGGCTCTGCAAATACAGTAACTCGGTAACTGCGGACGGGCAAAGATGCCAACGACATTTGCGGCGGGATTTCATTCAGTTTTGGCGCGCTTTCCGTCTTTCTGCCGAAGTACTGCCCAGGCGAACAATGTCCCATGGCAACCGATGCCAGTGTGGAGAAATCAGCCTTTTTCAGCCATCGGGCATTTCAACAGGCTTATTTTTCTGCCCTTTATTAGGGATACCACACAAATGGGATTCACCGAAGATCAGTAATTTTCTGACTCAAGTTAGTTAATTCTTAACAATATTACATAAGACATTTAATGACAAGAGCATACAGTTTCATAGAGTTTCATAGAGTTTCATACAGTTTCATACAGTTTCATACAGGTTCATACAATTTTATACAGTTCCATACAGTTTCATACAATTTCATACAGTTTCATACAGTTTCATACAGTTTTACACAGTTCCATACAGTTTCATACAGTTTCATACAGTTTCATACAGTTTCATACAGTTTCATACAGTTTCATTCAGTTTCATACAGTTTTATACAATTTCATACAGTTTCATACAGTTTCTAAAAATAATCCAATTTAAAAAAATGTATTATACATCTGGTACAAGTCTAGGAAAACTCTTAAAACTTCAAAAATTTAAAAAGATGAGATTAAGAAACGTTCTTAAAAATTCATCCCAATAAAGTTGGTTTCTAATTATCTTATAATTGCAAAATTAAATTTTAGACAAAATTTTTAAGGTGTTTTTTAGCGACCCTGGTCAAATTAATGACCACAAGCAATTTGGAAAATAATCTTTAAGTAGTCGCGAGCTTTTATGAAAAAGACTACCGTCCATAAATTTCCCTTCTCCCAACTTGACTTAAACCGTAGTTGCTTATTTCCCATTAAAGCTTGGACATTGTAGTATCCATTTTTATTTGCCTATCCAATCGTGGCCAGCACTGACGTTGGCCACTACAACGACCGCAACAGCACTAACAATAGCTAGTGGTCGGCTCGGGGGTAAAGTCGTACATGCAAAGTCACTCAATTGATTTTCAGAAGCTCGTTGTCAATTATCTGCAGTGGCTTGGACTTTTGTCTTCCTGTCTTGCCCATTCAGCCGGGACATGGGACAAGGGACATGGCGATGGGGATGAGGTTGAGGATGGGGGTGGGGGATGGAGATGAGTACGCCGTCCGTTCCCTTATGGCCAGGTCCTAATGGCATTGCCTTGCCGCTGCCACTGGCAGTGGCCTTCGCACACACAGAGAAATGCACAATGAGACACTTGGTGCACTTGTCGAGCGTACTTGAACAGTTTCAAGGACACCAATCGCTGCCAACACACACGCACACAGTGTTGGCTCACAAATATAAATCAGCTGTTGGCCATGATTCATTGAGTAAAACGCTGGCTCTCTCTTCTGGCCCTTTTGGCGTGTGCAGGGAGCTGTGTTAATATGCGTGCAATTCTCTCTCTGTTGGCCATTGTAGTACCCATGTCCGTGCTCGTTGCCGCTATTCAATACCATTAGGCCACGTCACAGACCCACTTTTCCTCCCATGGAACAGGCGGCGGAGCACCTTGGCACGTTGCCAGTTGTTGTAGCTGCAACTTACTTGTTTTTCCTCCCTGTTTTTTTGGCCAGTTGAGTGTGAGCATTCCACACGCGAAATTCCTCTCTAGTTCACCGAAAAATTCACTGCGCGCTGAGTTAACTACTATGCATAAATTTGCAAGCGCAAAATTAATTTTAGTCACGGCGATCTAGTAATTAGTGTACGGTCCTTACTTTTAAATAAACCACCCGAAACTAATAAATTACTCTTTTAATGAAATGTTGCAAATATTTACTCATCCAAATATATTTGTATATTAAGCAACATTCATGAATAAAATTATTTTTGAAATGCAATTCAGATTTTACTCTAAGAGAATAGTGATTTAATAGTCTATTTAATACCTTTCTATATCAAACAGTTTATTTATGTTTGGGGTTGTAGCAAAACATTTTTGGGATTAAGGCTTTTAATATCTGTTAGAACATAAACTAAACTAAAAAATATATTAAAAAAGCAAAAAATAAAAATAAATAAATCAGCGAATAAAAGCAACTTATTTGGCATATTGCAGAAAATATATTTTCTTAAGCCTGTAAACTGGCTTAAACTTCTAGCACCTGCATAAATCAGCAATCCCAAAATTAATTTCGTTCGTTTTAGCCAAGTAATAAGTGTGCGGATTTAATTTCTAGTGAACTCACGCATTAACATTAAGCCAGAATTACAAACGGGAAAATTAGTTGCCCTCCGGTGATATATTCGAGCATCTTACAAATAGCGGCTCGAAGGATACTGGCAGGCTGCACATTAAGGCCGACTGGCGATCCAATTAAAGGCCGTTTCGCCGCTCGTCAGCTGACCCACATAAATAATGCATAAGCCATAATCTACGACATAATGCGTTGCCCAATTGCTCCGGGCATCAGCGAACGGCACTTGGCCGCTCTTGTCTACATTTTTTATAAGCCTCCGTAGAGGCGTTCGCCTGGCAACAACGGCCGGGACTGGAAAAATAAAAATCAGCTCGGAAAAGGAAAACAGATTAAAAAGCAACCAGTCCCAGTAGCCACCGAACAAGTCATTGCCGGATGGCCCAAGGCGGTTGGGTTAGGTGAAATAGATGGCACGGGGCTCAAAGGTTCGCGCAATTACTTTACAGTCAAAGCTCTCTAGTCCATTTTTCTATGTTTCGGAAAATAAGCAGAGCTTATTATTAGGACAAATTATTAGGTTGATTTCTTTTGTAATATTTAAAAAGAATATTTATCAATTTTTATTATTAAGTGAATTTATTAATATAACCTTTCTTATTTTCAAAAATTATTTTGTACTTTTTTTTTAATCCCCAATGATTTTATAGCCTGTACAACTTAGTAAGCACTTGCTAAATATAAAATCAGCGTAGTCACAGATATAAAACCTAATCTTGTGAATTGAAATCATCAAAAATATGACAAAGTTTTCAATTCCCTTCAATCCCCTAAGTGAAAGTCGAAGACCAGTTTTGTGCAGCATACTTATAAACTTATTTTGAAGAACTTTCAAATCACATGAGATCCAATAACTATAAGTGTTTGCGAGGCAGATGGTGGTTTGATTTATAAAATATATATCCCCTATGAGCAATTTTAAAGCCCATTTTTTTTTCCCGGTCCCGAGCTCTGATTTTGCTACATTGGCCAGGACAGAAAATGTCCGCCTACGCGGTGAGCACGTGACATTTTGTGGCTCAGCCATTTATGGCCTTCAAATTTATTGCAATAGTTGTCGGCCAGCGACAATGTGGGGGTGGCAGTGGTTGTGGGCGGGGTCGTGAGTGAAAGTTAAATGAAGCTGGCCAAGGACCCACCCTCGATCTCGAACACGGCCTTGTCTGTCACCGTTAACGCTTCGATGATTCTCCCATATTGACTTTTCCATTTCCCTTGTCCCTTATCCTTTTTGGAGTGGCCACTGCCAACACTTTAGCCAAATGGAACTTGAATGAAAACCGAGCTTTTTCAAACCCTTTATAGTGGTCATTGCTGGGCCCTTTTTTGGTTAGAATATCTAATTGCTTTCTATTTATAATAATGAGTCAGCCGCGGCCCGCCTTGAATCACAGGACATGGAGTAAAGTTTAAGGTCATAAAAATTAATTAAAAACAATTTGCCGGCCAGGAGCACGTAACAAGCGGCGTATGAGTAATATGCGCTGGCAAACACTACCCCATCTGCTCGCTTTTCCACATTCCCCTTTGTTTTCATAGTTTTTGTTTGGTTATTTCTTTTAATTAGCGCGTGCGGTCTTGATGCGTGCCGCCACCGCAGCAATTTCCACACCAAACGCTTCAAACAATTCCCAGAGCACGCTTTTTTGCACAGTGCACGAAATTGCTTCACAAGCGTATTATGCTAATGTTTTTTGTCTTCCCCGTCGCATTACAAACGCAGAAAATGAGAATATATGAACATTATATGCAGAAGGGATCGTTAATATCAAAGGAGCGGCAAGTGAATGGGCGTACGCTGTTTAAATTCGTTGGTCAACATTTTTGCGGCACAAAATGTGAATAACAAAATGGAATAATGAAAAACACCGAGCAAAGAGCGGCGGCAGAGGAAAAAACAAACTACAGCAGCCTTGGCTCGGGTGAATGCAAATTTTTGGCGGCGTTTTCAGGGTCTCTCGGTCGCCATTGTTTGCTGATGTTGGGGCCATAAATTCGAGCCATGTAAAAGGAAAAGTTGGCAACAACAAATCAATAAAACAGCCATCAAGTGCCAGCAATGAAAACTAGCCCCAAAGCCACTTTCCCAACTCGGCAGCCAGTTGGTTTTAAGTTCCCCCACTTATCTTCTTTTCGCATTGCGTATATTTATGCATATATTTATGTTGTAGGAGGTACGATTACTATATAATAAACTTTAGCCAAAGCCGAATGAAACGAAGCAAAACACCAAACTTTTCTCGGAGGTGAAATTTATGTTCCCTCGATAGGGACAGGAAAATAATTCGATTCAAAAAGTTACATTTAGAGCGTTGTTAAGGCAGTAGTAAATACAAATAAATTACTGAAGATACACAGAGATATTGAAATTCATTTGTTGTATATCTGTTCAAATAAAGTTTGATAAAAACTACGATAACAACTCTACAATAAAGGTAATAAAAATAAAGAATAAACAAATTTACTACAGCTTTAAAAATATATATGTCAATAATATATTCTAGATTCCAAGTTTTCTTTGAAAAGTCATTAAAGTTGTAATACAAAGTTAAAACTATCAAAGGTCAAACTTCGATGATAACTACTTAAAAGTTCATAAGACTAATGGCTCCAAGGCAAAGTTGCAAAATGAAATTAAATTGCTATAGGAATTTGAAAGAAATTTCATTAATTTAATGAAGTCATCATCTTTGACTTGTGAAATTTTTCATAAATTATTGTAGCAACAATTCAAAGGCTAATGAAGTAATTATTCTGCAAGACTGTGTAAAATATATGTACATAATCACGCTAATCCAGTTAGCTGTCGTTTTATTTTTCTTGAGAGATTTCGCTCCCTTTTTTCCTTCATTTGCCTCATCAGCGTCCTCTGTGTGTTTGCCCTGGCCTTATAAATAATTTTGGGGC
Source organism: Drosophila fuyamai (assembly GCA_018153365.1). Taxonomy (NCBI): domain Eukaryota; kingdom Metazoa; phylum Arthropoda; class Insecta; order Diptera; family Drosophilidae; genus Drosophila; species Drosophila fuyamai. The sequence goes on along the minus strand of JAECXW010000116.1, from coordinate 2,295,410 downwards.
ACAAAAAAAAGGAGAGTAGAACATCAGAAACAGTTCATTTAACTTAAATTGCTCGGTAATTGTGCTCAAATGTTTTGTAAATTTGCTCATTAAGTGCAACAAATTTGGTCCGCAGTTTATTCCGGACGTTGAGTGCAATTAGCTGAGCGTTTTAAAGTTGACACTTTAAGCGCTTTCTGTTGGGTGTCGTGCATTTCCCCCCCACTTTGCAGCTGTCAATATTCAACCGAAATGGCCAACCGTAGCGGTCATAATGCCCCGCATACAGCCCACCGCCCACCGCCCACCGGCCACACCCACATGCAGGTGGGGCAGACGGAAGTGACCCATCGACTCGCACAAGAGCAATTAAAAGTCACAGAACGACCCCAGGGCCAGGAGGCGAACGCGTCGAATGCTCATTTGCATGTGGCCAACGTCATAATCACGCCATAATTGCCATGCATCACCACGACCTTTGCAAGGGGTGAAGCTTAAAAGGAAGGTATGACAACCAAAAAATTTTAACCAAAACCAGGCCGAAATCAGCTAAAAAGTTAATTACCAACGGGAGCGTGTGTGTTTTCCAAACAACCACTACTGAGTCCACAATCTGCTCCTGTCACTTTCGCCGAGTGGGAGTATTCGCTGGCAATTTATTATAATTATTTCTAAACGAGCCTTCGACTGGCGGACCGGAAACGAGCAATAGGCTGCCAATTATAAATGTCCGTTAACAAAGCCCTCCTGAATGGCAGGGTCATCTATCAATAAATCCATGATCGACCCTCAAAGCAGAAGTTCAGTGCCAAATGCCATAGAGGGGTGGTCCCATGGAATTTAACAATGACACGCAATCCGGTCAAGTGCTCGATGCACTTTTCCATGCAATTTTCATTCACTGAATTTTCCACATCAGCTGCACTTGAATTATATATTTGCAGTCGATTTATTTTTAAATCACTTGTCGATCCAGACTGTTTTGTAACATTTTACTGACATCAATGAGATAACAATGCGGATTTAAATATTGATTTCCAAAACGGTTCAGAGCTTAAATTAAAGTCAGTAACTCGGTTTTAAATAATAAAGATAACATGTCATTCACATCGGAAGATGCAAGCAGAATACACAGAACAAAATTACTAGGTAAATTTAAAATCTATCAATAAAGACGTTCCAAAATTGTGCGATTTGTGGAATTATGTATGACTGAACACACACTTGATTTTGAGAAGTCGTAACTTTTCAGTACCTCATTGGTGGATATATTTGCACAGTACACTATAGCCAGTTGGGAATTACAAGTGCACCAATTGGCGAGCTATTATGTAAGTAAAACCATAAATATTTATGTGCATGCACATACGTAAAAGTAAGCAATAACCAAATACAAAGGCAAGATGCTAAATTATGTGGTTAATTCAACCGTTAATACCGTACAAAATGTAAATCATATTTCAAGAGGGTTAAGCTTAAAAAAATTATATTTAGGCTTGAAATTTATAAACAAAAAATGTCTAATTGTTATGTTTATGTTAATATTTAATTTAATATAAAAAACAAACGTTTTGAATTTAAAAATATCTTGCTTATAACGATATATATAGTTTCTGTGTGCTTCACTTCACTTCATGTGTTCCTCAGACCAACTTGAACTACACACTTGACGTTTTGATGATGTTTTAAAACATTTATATCTTTAATTCATTAGCCGGACTTTAAGCAAACACACGGCTAGCAGCCGCTTTGCGTGCTGTTTCATTTAATTTTTTCATTACCTGCCACGGGCAAGCAGCCTGGAGCAACAAACTTGGCATGCGACGGGCTCCCAGGGGGAAATGTGGGGCAGGGATACTCTGCGCGATGCATGAATTCACGATACAATTAATGGTCCTCGGGAGGCCGCTTTTGATTTGTATTTATATTAAGCAGGCGGCGCACGAAACAGATTTCCGCCGGGGAACGGGCTGACTGGCCAAATGAAATCGAACAAACATTTATAGCCCAGCCCGCCTGTCAGTCTGTCACTCCCACGTGGCAGCAGCTCCAAAAGTGGCCGTGGCATTGGCAGTGGCAGTGGCAGGAAAAGTCACGGCAGGATGGCCACCGGGTAAACTGGCGTAATTGAAAGCGACTTCCTTGCGAGCTCTTGCTCCTCAAGGACACCGTCGCATCCTTGTGGCGCCAGTTTATTGGAATCGGTCTGTGGCTGGTCGATTATCTGATTGCTGGCGCGGCACTATGTACATTTAAGTCGGCCAACCGACCGTCCTGATGTGGCATGTAATTTGATTATATGCAGGCCTCCGTCCAGTCCATCGCCACAATGTTTGCCTAATTGACAGTAATTAAACGAAAACGAACATCCCTGCCAACCGAAGGTCAGAGTGGCGGCAAATTTGCCACATCAGCCTGGATGTCATAGGCAAATTGATGGATGATGACTGGGACTGCAAAGGAGCAACCAAGCAACAGCTCAGTCATGCGTGCCGGCGTAGATTGTTGGGGCTGGTCATGCCAGTAATCCTGCCGAGTCACTCGCATATTAAATAAAAATCAACAGGACAAAGTGTTGCACTCTGACAAGGCAACCTGCAGATACAGTCGATCTTCTCTAAGTCAAACTTCCCGTAGGTACACTAAATTGTATGGAAGTTTAACGTAGAAACTTTGTTAAGTACCAACAACTTTGAACTTCCATAACTCAAATGGTTCTAATGCGTAAATGAAGTTTTTAGTGCAAAATGACTTAGTCAGGGATTCAAAAGGAAACTTCACGGAATACATAGTTGCAGCTAGTTACGTGTGGATAATGCAACAAGCTACTTAGTTGTCTAATTGTTAATAATTTCAAATAACAACTCTGTACATTTAGATAAGGACGAGTTTTATTTTAAGGTGCTTTCAAAAACAAAAACTAAATCAATATACATATGCATTGTTGCTCACTAAGCTTTTGTTTGGTCTGACAGCCATCTCACATTTAGTTGCTTTCGGTTACAGTTTTACAAACAAGTTTTACAAATGTTGAACTTTCAAAATCAGTTTTAGTTCAAAATATAGGATATGTACTTTGTATGTCCAACTTTTTGAAGCAATAATCGATTTTATAGTCATTTGTAACTGACATATTTAGACACATTTCCATTGGAACTATAGCAATTTTGGCAGTTAATTTCGACAAACCAGAGTTTGAAATAGGTAAATAAGGAATTTGATAAGCAACTTCACATGTCACACATCCATAGTGAACTACTGCGGAACATTGTAATTGTTTGGATTAGGGAAGACCGACTGCAGAGTAATGTTGGCAGGGATTATGGGCGTGGCAGGGCAGGGGTTTACAAATGCCAATGTCAGTGCCACCGTCAGCGGCCACGTCAAAGCCACTGCCACTGCCACTGCCATTGCCAAAGGGGCCCTGACGCGTATTGCCAAAACTGGATTTTCGATTGCTTTTCGGTCGCTTTTATGCTCCCTGGGTGACCTCGTCCTCCTCGGAAGGCCTCAATTGCAGCAGCAGGAGCATTGTGTGGAAATTGCTGTTCGGCGCTGAGTGTGCGAGTGTGTGTGTGTGTGTGGTAATGTGGCTGCTGCATTTGCAATTTCTAAATTCCCGATGCCATGCAAGGGCAGCAAAAATTGCAGTGGCAACAAGAACAAGTGCATGGAAATGCCGCAAAAAAGTTGCAGCTTTAGTTTGCTGCAAGCTAGCGGAGGCGTCGCCCACCTGTCCGTCACCGGATTTATAGCCAAGAGCTCTTCGTGTCCCCCACTCTGGCATAATTGCATTTGGGCAGGGGGATTTGGGGCCCCGATCCATTCCGAACTTTTGGTATTTGGCTGCGGGTCGGAGCTGAGGACTATGTGTACTTTGGAAGTCCAGAAATAGCAAGAGCCGTATGAAAAGTTTAGCAGCCCGAAACGAAATAGTTGGCAGTGGACGGAAGACTTCCGAAATCCCATAAATGTTGGACAAATATTTTTAAATTTCCAAGAGAAAAAGAACTTAAGCAGGAAAATTGTAAGGATTTCTTTGCTAAACAAAGATTATACGAAAAGTTTATAATTACTTTTTGTTGGCTGCGTGGATACTTGACGATAATGATGATATTTTACTTTCACAACTCGTTGCTTTAACTGCAGCCTTGAGAAATTAGATACATTTGAATGGCAGCTTGACTAACTAAGGCTTACAATCAAATGTGGGATTAGCCAATTGCCTGTCAATTTCCGTGGCCAGCTCAAAGTCAGAGTAAGTTCCGTCCAAGCCATAGGTCACTCAAGAAAGCCGATAATCAGGAGTTATCAATCACTTCGACAGGTTGGTAGTCCCTACTAATTAATATTTGATGTCAGAGCTGCGATAGAGTAACTGCCATTATACAGGTGTGCTCAACATCAAAGTGCCCGCAAACACAATACAAGGCACATAAATAATCTTGCCCACTTTTGTGGTCCAAATTCACACAAAGCCAATTTGAAGGCTTTTTCGGCTTGGCTGAAATTTGATTAAGTGAGTGCCACACCCGCAGAAGGGGCGAATGGGCCATCAATTTAAATCAGTCGGTTGCTTCGCCATAAATAAGGGTTGCAGTCGAAGCTGCGAACTGCGAGACGGCCGCCATATAAGCAGACATTTTTAACAATTTACCTTAATGGCGCAGATCGCTTTTGGCCAAGGTGAGCCGAGCAGACAGACAGACGGACAGACAGACATCCCGCAGCCAAGCAAACGAATGTTTGAACCGGAATGGCGTCGTTTAATCAGGCAAAGTGATTTCGCCTGCACGCACACACGCGTACTTAGCCACAATCAACTTATCATTTTGCACATATGCATACACATATATTTAAACCAGATAGGGCAGGAACTTGGAAGAGGAGGAGCGAACAGGACCGGGGAACTGCCACGCCCTCTCAGACAGGAAGCCAGCTGATGTTAAGGTAGTTTAACCTTACGCAACGACCCGACTGTAAATCTACGCCCGCTATCATGCCAAGTTCCTGCCGATTACCGGTCCTCTACACATTAAAAAATATTAATGGAAAGAAACGAGAAACCACTTTTCACTACTTGAAAATTAAATTTGACAAAAATGGATCCAAATAAATTCTTTAAAATTAATAATAATAAACGGATTACAAAAACTATGAGGAAATACGCAATCAAAATAACATAAAATAATAAGTTTCAACTATTATGTATGTGTGTACGTGATCGAGAACAAAACGACAAATAAATTATGAAATAATTAAGTTGAATGAAAAGTTCGCATTCTCTATTCTGCATCTGATTGAATAAAATTACTTAATTTATTTATTTGCTTATCAAAATAATAATACTTTATTTTAGAGTGCATGTCTTCATGTGCGTGTTTGCCTCGCGACCTCCTGCTCGATGTTCTTTTTTGGTTCATTTTCCCCAAGAGGTGGAGATAAATTTATTACCATTTTGCAGTTATAATATTTCAATATCTCCTTCGGGGAGCGGAGGTCGGAGGCCTGGCCTGTGTGCCCATTATCGCAATTTAAGCACGATTCAGGCAGAAATATATCCACTGCTTAGCTGCTCCTTAGATTGCCGGCTACGTGATGTAAAATCCATCCCAGAATGCATGCGAGCCCAAATCTAAGGTTAACTTGGGTAACTTCCTCAACCACCTGGGGTCAATTATTGGAGCTGGCGGAAACTAGGATTGTGGATCACGGCTACTGGAGCGGATGGACCACGCCTGGTTAAACCAACTAATTGGCATGTGGCAAGTTTGTAATGAGTTGCGAAAACTTCCAGCTGCTGAGACTGTAAAAACAGCTGCGTCAGCAAGAGTTAGGTATGGAAATTGAATTAAGTGACTTGTCGTTTTAATTTATTACAAGATTTGAGCCTCAAACATCTGAAAAGATAAGCGAAGAAAAATAAAAGATTTCATATAAAATTGATATTTTAATTTTGATATTTAATAAAGGCCTTTAAAACAGACTGAATTTGATTGTAAATTACACTGATTTTCGGGGAACTTATGTTTTTTAATAACATTTTTACTGAATTATTACTGCATTATCAGAATTATATTTCAGAAAAATAATTGAAATTCTCTTGAAATGTAATAACAATAGCCCTAAGAACTTTTAACGAACGATTAAACAGAAAGAACTCGCATAGCGAATGTAATAAACGCCTGTCTACTCTCATTAAGCGCAGCAGGAAGTAACTTTTTATGAATACAAAGCTTTCATGGGGAATTTAAAATCCCTAGTACGTACTTTATATTAAAGGTTTCAATAGAGATCATATATTAATGAAATGGATACCATGTCTGCATTCATTGCAAGTGCCGCACAATATTTTTATGCTTCATCAGGCCGAATAAAACCAGCAGCTTTTGGCTGGCCAAAAGAGTGTCACCGGATTTTGGGAAAGCGTCGGGAACTGAGATATTTTATCATTCAACACTCACACATGGGCCAACTGCAAACAGCAGTTGCCATGGCCAACGCAACGGATGCACTTCCAGCCGCAGTTTCCCAATTTACGCGCCCTATCACTGGTTATGAATTTTTCATTAATTTAACCAGGGAATGTAAATATATTGTACAAATATAAAATTGGCAAACGCGAGCGGTCATCAGCCAAGGACTCGTAAATGAAATTACCATGTTTATTTAATTCCCCGCTCATTTGGGATGCAAATTCGTCGCGTTGCAAGTAAACAAAACTTTTGGGGGCTGCACTTTATTCAAATTAATAATAAATAGATAGACTATATATACACATCATTAGTTCCTCTCAAAAACAGGGTTATAGCGCTGGTAACTAGTCATTCACTATGCATATGTGGATTATTTTTGCGTCGCGTCGAATTCAGCTGGCCATTAAGGGGGTTAAGTTAGCTCAAGGGCCAGTCGCCTGGCCTCAACCTTGTCCTGGGATCGTCCTCCGTCCGGTTTCCGTGGCATGTCCTCGCGTCCTTGTCGTGACTCAATCGCCGCCGCACACTTGAGCACGTTTGCCCAGGCGGGGCTTGAACGGCACCGATTTCTTTATCATGCGCTGCATGAACTGCCCGCCGGTGGCCTCCTCGCTGCCCCCCATTCCCACCGCTCCCTCGGCGTCCAGGAGCCGCTGAAAGTCAATGCTGCGGCCAAGGCGTGGCGTCCGCACGCGATAAGCGGGCTCGCCACTACTCTGCACTGCTGAAACGAAGAGGGGAATTATAGCAGAACGTGGTCAAAAATTAATTGGTTTTCAATACAAGGTGATTTCGAATGATACTTTTAAGCCTAAAACACCTGTTAAATACCTAATATACATCTAAAAGAACGATTTCTTGAACATCTTAAAGATAGTTTTAATGAATTTTGTACACTTAAAAAGTTAAACTAAAATGTCAAAAATTATTCATTGCAACGTTAATGAGTATGTTAGGATAAAACTGAAGTTTAAATTATAATTTCGGTAAAAAACCTTTTTCGGTATAAAACCTACTTTAAACACACCATTCAGACAAAGAAATCGCCTAAGATTTCTTTGAAAGCTTTTGCAGATTTTAGGAGAACCCATAATATTTATGAATAGCTTGTTTTTATGTCAAATGAATAATTTATAATATTTTGATAGGATGGAAAATAATGAGGGCAATTGACATGCATACTAAATGGCAATTGGATTTTCATATTAAGTTTTTCTCTCTGCAAAAATAAGGAAAAGCTTTAGGATAAAGTATGCCCAAGTAATGGAGATGGTGACGTGAGTGTGAACGTGCTTCGGGAACCAATTATAAGGGTTCCGGATATTTCGTTTTTCACATTTCGGCACGCGCTCATCTCCAGCTGGCGTTGCGTATACGCAGCGTGTTCCAGGTGTCGACTTACACTGTCGCAGCTTCTGCAGCAGCAGGTAGTAGGTCAGTGGCGGCATGCTATCCAAATCGAATTCCTGGCCCTGCGGCGGCACGACGGCCACCGGGATTGTGGCACTCGCCTTCTGGGCCAGGCTATTCTCCTCCAGCTCGTCAATGATGTCAGTCAGCTCTCTATACTCGCCCATGGCGCGTTTCTGGCGGGCTTCACTCATAGCCGCCACCGCTGGAGTTGATGATGATGATCCTCTGGCAGAGCCTGCGCTGATGTGATTTGCCAAATCCAGTTTGCTCGTGCCCTGCACAAATAAAGTGCCACAAAGCAGAGCACAAAAAACAGAACACAAGAGGTATGAAAAAAGGAGCTAAATATTTGAGATATTTCCTTGGAGGCTGTTTTTTTCAGGGGAGACCCCCGACACCAAACTGTCGACACGTGTTAAGTTATTTTTATGCCGCCTATTTATGCTCATACTCGTACGTGTGCTGCACACTCAAAGGCGTCTTACCAACCCGCTTTTAGGTTCGTGTGGGTGGGTGCGAATGTGCGAGTCAAGCACTTTATTGTTTCAATTTACAGCCTGGCTGGCAGCGTGTGCCGCTTGATTAGACAACTCAATGTAGATTGAAATGCCAACACCTGAAATCGGCTTGTAAGTCGCACTTCGCCCATAAACGCTCACTCTAAGCGGATATGCGTGAGCGTATACTTGATATTACACCTTCATTTGGCAGAGCGTTTAAGATTACACACAAATAAATTTCTTTTGTCTAAATAATTGATTATTATCAATTCGTGTGGACTTAAATGAAACATAATCTTTTAACAATCTCCTTATTTAAGAAATATTTTTTTTGTGGTGTTAGTTTAATTTATTTGACTTTTTTTATAAGGCATTAGTTGGATAAAATACTATGGTATCTTATTTTAGATATCACTAATGATTAATATTGAACCTCAATAGCTCTATAAATTTGTTGCTTCAATTACTAGACAGTTGGCAATATCAATTTAAAAAAGGAAAGTTAATTTTTGTTCGCTCTAAAAAGATAAGTGATAATAAACTTTGCCTTTAAAATATTCAACTAACTTTTTTTTTAAGTGAGCGGTTCTTGATAATAAACCTCAATTTCGTCAAGTTATAGGATTACTTCAAAGTCCGAATGGCTATTAACTCTGATAGGTATGATGATTCGTGAGTTTTGGATTTTACATCATTTCCATAGCAAAACACATAGACATAGTCATTTTAATTGGTGGTGAGAATGAGCTACGTAATACGTATACGCACTGTGGCTGCCACTGCACACAAAATGTTAATTGGATGCGAATCGATTTCCTGCTGGCAAAAAACGTGCAGAATCTGCAACCTAATTGGTAGCATCTCAAATACCGTTGACAGAGTGGAAATGAAGCTGCCACAAAATGGTAGCACAAACACATGGCAAAGGAAAAACTTTTCGCCCGAAATTTCCGTTCATAACATCCAAGAGCGTTAGCGCAGCCGTTAGAAATTATCGCTCTAAGCTGGCGAACTTGTGCCTGGGCAAATAACACTAATTAAGTGGCGCTTGTTTGGCCACCACCCACCAGGATAAACGAGGCGGGACGGGACTCACCTGCAAGGCCTTGGCCTCACTGCAGACCACGAGGACGTAGCAGGAAGCCGCGATTAGCAGCAGAGTGCAATAACTGGGACCACACATAACTGGCGTGGGGCGATCTGGGCTTGGCCGTTTACGAGCGAGTGGTCTCCCAGGACAGGAAACTCCGGAAGCTGGACACTAGACCCTTTGACTCTAGTCGCTGATGGGACCGCGTTGCGCTTTGAGGCTTTCGGGCAACTGATGCCAGCAGCCTGGCGATCCGCAAGTTTTATAGCCAAATGCGAACGGCCCCATGCGAGCTTGATTAGGTCCCTGATGGACAGGCGCTAAGTGATTTGTTATGCACACTAATGCCGGCAACAGGCTGCCCGCTGGTCAGCGTAAACAAGCGAATCAAGCGGCAAATCCCAAACGGATGCGCCACCAATTTGTCGCACACAGAGCGAGTGTTAAGCGGGATACAGCGACTGGGATTCAAATTGGGAAGCTAATTGTGGGAACAGCTTGCAGTGGGAGAAAAAATAGCACACTCATTGGTTATTTACATATATTTTTACTTTATATCAGTTTGACATTTTGAAAATGTTAAGCTCTTATTTGAAGACCACCTGTTCAATCAGTATCCCCGATGACTGAAAAGCGAAGATAAACCTTGCAATGTTTTATTAAGGTGGTTTTATAAAAAAAAAAGTTTATGCTTGCATTCTGATAAGTGACATATCGTTTCACAGGCAGAGCTGCAGATTAAAAAAACCATGGTTAAGTTGTAAAAAGTATGGCGCGAATGAATATATTAAAGACCTTTATCATTGCACACAACTGAGTTAATCCGATTATTTTTTCATAGTTAATTTTAAAAATTGTATAGCATTGGCGATTGTGGCTTAAGAATAACGTGTTGTTGTTAAGGATAACGTGTTGATGATTATATAACAACTATAAAAATAGATCATCTTATTTTCATAAAACATTCTTTAAGGATAACGTGTCGATGATTATATAACAACTACAATTTTTAAATGGCACTTAGGTATAAGATGATAATGGAATAACAAATTAAAAGAGATTTTTTTGACATATAAGTTTCACTTCGATTGAAAATGGCGTAGACAAGCAAAGAGAGTCTACTAATCTTTTTCGCTGTGCACCCCAGCAGAACCGTGGGGCATCCAGTTTAATGGAAATCAAAGAGCGTGGAAAGTCCGACACGCCCCAGAAGGCGTGAGCATTAGGGCCAACGCCCACGACGGGGCAATGTCAATGCCGTTGACGCTGCCAATCGATCAATCTTATTTAAATGTTGACAGTTGTCTTCACAATGTATCCCGGCTTGGGGCCTGTTTGCGGATGGGAAAAGGCTTGGTTCGTCCCCGCTCCGCAGCTGGCTTATTTAAATGCCATCCGTGAGCCGCATTAGCTTCAATTTGTTGGCCAAACAGCTTGCACACCTGGGTTGACAAGCAGCCTGTCAGCAGGCATTTAAAATCAGATTCAGTTGGCTCCGATTGCCGACTGTCAACCAAGAATGGGTCAATAAGGCAGTCAAATCGAATTCCTTATACGCCCCGGAAGATATAAGCTGCGCACACTTGGTCGGGTTTCAATAGAAACAGGCTGCAAATCACCAGGATTTTCAATTAACTAAACTCGGCCCCTGTTCAGACATCAACAATCCATCAATCGAGTGTTTTTCTGGATGCCAGTCCGTGCATCTGTTGCAGCTGCTGGTCGAGTGTTTATTTGAGCCACTAATTTACACAAACATGACCCGGACACGACCAGAGACGAACTCGACCTGACGACCCCCAGCTGGCATTTATTTATTTAGTAACTCAATGTGGGGCGACCTCTTTTCCAGCCAGAGCTCTGAAGGATTTATCTATTTGCCAACTGCTGAAAATGTATCCTTGAAAAAAAGACACAACCATAAAGTTGCGAAAAATGTAATTTAGCACAACCAAAACTGAGGGGATTACCTTACACAGCAGTTTCAGTGCAATCTATCAACAGATTATTTGGAGAAACTAATTGGACAGTCAGCTGCAAGTCGTTTTGATCTGATATTTCATTTTCACCTGCCAATTTTTTAGAGTTTATCTTGCGGTTAGACACACAAAAAAAATAATAATAACCTTGAAATATAAATTGGCACTTCTCATCACTTCGGCTATTAGTCAACTACTACTCTTCGCAAAAACTAAATGGAATTGTGTTTATCCCCAGTAGATTACAATGTTCTACATTTAATTAATTCGGCACAAAAACGTACATCAATTTAGAACAGAAATTATTTCGGCATACATGTTATATAATCCATGAGGTAAATGTTTCGTTCGTTTCCAATTTAAACCTTCAGGGATTAAAAATAAATGGTTTTGTATTGAATGAAGTCGCAAGCAAAATATAATGGATGCTATACACAAAAACTGAGTTCTCGTTCATTTATAATTTTGATATTTCATTCTCATCCATCAATTTAAGCTAATGCCCAGTCTAACCCGATTGTTCAGTTATCAATTTGCCAAGAGGCCAGAGGGAGTTTCCATAAGTAGCTGACTTCAGTGTTTGCCTTTCGAATTTGCCAGTGGATCAATTATTTGCTCTCGCTCGCTTTATCAGTTTGCTAATGCTCCGGAGGAGTTAAGCCCCCAAATGGCGCGGGAGCTACTGCCCCTCGACGCCCACCGTATGTCCTTGGGCCAGGCTCAGGCTGGCGAAGGGATTTAATTGAATTAGTCGTGTCCTGGGCGTGCGGCACTTTGAAGTTTGCACTTTGCGCCCCCGCCCACTCGACCTGGCCATGGATGCGGAGGAGTCCTGTGGGCAGGACTCGGCGCACTTGCCGTTGACCCACACGGAGAGGGCTCTGTTGACGTTTGCGCTTAGGCGGAACCCGAGTGCCGGAAGGGCAGCGGCTTTGTAAACTTTACGCGATGGCAATAATTAAGCCAAATAGAGTGTGAGCGGGCGTAAGGGCTTTACCACTCAAGCGACCAATAAATAATGGCACGCGGAATTTATAAGCCAAAGACGATAGAGTGCACTGATGTGGTTTTTATCCTGCTCGAGTCCGAGCATTAAAGCATTTAGTTGGCAATCTTGAAAGAGGAAATGAATCGATGTTCTGTCTGCGCTTGGACTGGGTAAACAAGTCGAGTCGACAGCCCAAGGACAATGCAAGGAGCTGCGATGCAATCGACTCGGCAAGGTTATGTGTAAATATATAAATCCTTAAAAATATTGAAATCCAAACTACGAGGGATAGGGGAAGCAGCAACTACTCTCTACACAAGTGGGATAAAAACTTGTAGCCAGCAATTTATGTGAGTGCCAAGGACGATTCAGCTTCAATTCAATGTGCGGGCTTAAGAGCAAGCTCGTTTTTAGCTCTTACTGATGATGTGCCAGCTTTTTTACGGCCGAATTGAGTACCAAAAAGCTTGAAACAATATAAACGTACAGATTACCCCGGATTATGGACAATCTTTTGTTTTACTTATAACCAGCGGAAAGCATAGTTTGAGTTTCCATTCTGCGAGGCGTGAGCCACAATAAAAACTTTCCCACTAGCTGCGGAGATAATCTCGCTTAAATCTCGCTTTTAAAGCAACAACTTGTCTATATGGCATTCCCCACAAGTGTCAGCACTTGACAGCAACGCAGTCGTCGTCTGTCGCTGGGGATATAGAAATGCAGATGCATGCCAAGCGCTCACACTGCGTATACGCAATATATTTCTGTTATTTTAATGTTGTGGGGAAAAGTTGAAGTGCCATCCAACGGACGGACATCTGACAGGGCTCCGGGGGAAGGGGAAAAGCGTAGCTTTTGTGTTGCCCCTGCAAATCAATATGTCCTTCAATGGGAAACGGGCAATAGGGTATATGGCCCCTGAATTTTGTATGTGCACATAAAAACTCCCCGGCGGCAACAGTTCGCATTCTCATTTCGCCAATTTCATGCAGTTTCACAGCCTCACACTGTCCGATTATTTCATAAATTATTTATTTATTCATTTGCAGTTCCCGTGTCGCCGACTGTTGCGCGCTTGAGTGCTGAATCGAAGCACGGTCTCGACTTTTTGCCATTGCCAACAACGAGTGCGAGGAGATCCGGAAGGAAAAGCGACCTGTGGAGGATTGGGAAATGGAGTGGAGCACGGTCGGAGCTTTGAGCAAACACTAGAAACACAGAGCAGCAGAGGCAACCAGGATGACGGCGAACTTCGGCGGCTTTGTTTGCATTGCAGATTGCAATTACTCGCGTTTTAAATTACGCACAGCAACCAGGGCAAAGATAAACCACAAGTACAGCGGAAAACCATTTGGGAAGGAACTTGAATGAGCTGCGTTTCAATCTCCGTGCGAAATCGAAGAGATGTCTGGGGTTAACGTCGCAGACCTTTTGGCCACGACAATGACATTGCCCATGACAGCCACATCAGCAACATCAACGGCGGCAACATCCAGTAGGCTGAGCAAATCGATAGCAGAGTTCGTTGCAGATAGTGCCGCAACAGCAACATCAGCGACAAACAGCAGCAGCAGCCACTCGAAACTTGCAACATTATCGAGCCACATTTCCACAACAGCAACGGCTGCAGTTGCAACAACATCAACAACGACGACGACAACCAGTTTGCCTATAACATCGCAATTTGTGAATGCCTCGTTGACTTCGCTATCATTAACAGCCACATCGCCTGGCCCTTTTTCGTCCTTTCCGTCCTCGGAGTCCCCGTTCGAGTTCCTCGCAACAGTTGGGCCAAACATTACGGCCAATGCCAGCGACATTGTCGTGGAGAGCCAGGAGGAGCTGGAGGAGAGCTGGCTGGATCTATCGCTGCTGCTGCTGAAAGGCTTTATCTTCTCGTCAATTATCCTGGCCGCAGTCCTGGGAAATGCGTTGGTCATCATTTCAGTGCAGCGCAATCGAAAGCTGCGGTAAGTCCTTATATCCAATTACTTTTGTTCCCGCCTCCGTATTTACCTGGGCTTAATTGACGGTCATATTGCCGCAAGGATCGCACGACAATAAAACGGCAAACATAGAGGGTCGCAGGGCGAAACCTTTTTGCCGGCGTAATAACTGTAATTTAAATGAGCGACAAGTGGAATAATAAAGCACAAAACGAAGTTAAATGCGAGACACAGGCGCATCGCTGCCATGACAGCGACGCGATGACAGGACGCCCTAGAGTGCAGTCGAAATAAGTGTAGCATACCATTGAGCGCAGGGCTTGAATACCGCCCCTCGGCCACGCCTCCTGCGCCACCCACGACACCCATTTTATGTTGCGCAACGTTTATGCCTTCTGCAGCGCGGTTAGATGTTGATTAAAGAGTTTATTATCCTACTAAAGCAGCTTAAAGTGCTCAGATTATCGTTTATTACCTTATTATAGAACGTAACCGGTTCGCAATATAGGATCTCGTTAAGATATTACAAAAACACACATTACTTACAGAAAAGAATGGAAGACATGCGAGGAGCTTCAAGAAAATAAACCCATTTTACGTTTCTTTTTGCAGCTCTCGGTTTACTCGCACTTTTGAGTGCTTTAATTTACTTTATTTTTTATAATTTTCCGCCAATTTACTTCCTCACAAACTTTCACTACATGCAATTATTTCAGAGAAATAATAAAATTGTGGCTAATGAGGACTTTCAGATATGATAAAACTAAAAAAAGAAAGTAACTGTAAATTAAAACAAGATCACACTTAACCTTGGATAAATTTATTTTCGTTTCATAAATATATTTTCTGTTTGCACTTAAATTAAGAACAAGCTGAGAATCCTTTTTTTTTATGAGTGAAATTTAAGAATAGCTGAACATATAAAACAAAAATGATATACAATTATTTAAATATTATACTTTTATTTATGAGCTGCCCAGATATATAGTTTTTTTTTAAATAGCAAACAAAGCAAGACTTTCTAAGAGTTGAAAAACGCAAAGGTTTTACTTTTTTGTAATGTGTTATGTATATTCTTTTCGAAATACAGATTTTTATATATATATATATTGGCCAGCGAAATAATAGAACAACCATTTGTTGTGGCTAGAAGATAAATCAATTAGTTTTAAACACATTGAGAACCTCTTAAATTTATATTGCAAAACGATCTAATAGGTAGATACACATTAGGGCTGTTACCTTCGCATGCACCTTCCTTCGCGCTGGAGACAAGATTATAACTTCACATGGCAGTGGCTTCCAGCTGAAGGTGGCAGCTGCCTAGTGAGTCGGATGACTTATGACAGCCAAGGAAATTGCTGCATACCGGTGACCTGGTGCCTTGGAGGGCGGAAATGGAAATGGAAAGCAGTGCAATGTTTAGCAAGCGGAACGGAAGGGCAGCCAAAGCCAAAGCCAAAGCCAAAGCCAAAGTGCTAAGACCACCGGACTCAGCATGTATGATGCATGCCGTATGCCATTCGTTGTGCGTGGTTGCTCTGTGATGAGTGGTTAGAAGTCCGGAATCCGGGAAAATCCCACTCAGTAGCCAGCACTCACCAATTCCTGAACTTTTGTTTCGTTCACAGGGTGATAACCAATTACTTTGTTGTGTCGCTGGCGATGGCCGACATGTTGGTGGCCCTCTGTGCGATGACATTCAACGCCTCCGTGGAACTGTCCGGCGGAAGGTGGATGTTCGGACCGTTCATGTGCAACGTGTACAACAGCCTGGATGTTTACTTTTCCACGGCGAGCATACTGCATCTCTGCTGCATATCGGTGGACAGGTGAGTGCCCAATTATGTCACTATGTATATTTAACGGCTTAAACTGAGTCGTTAGGAAGCGGTTTAAAGCGACCAGATCCATTAATCTCGCCCAGATGCCTGGCTCCCAAATCACTTTCAATACCAAGCCAAGCAAAGCATTGCCGAGCAGAAACAATTAATTACTGTGAAAGGCGCGCACATCAAAAGCAAACATTAGGCCCCGCCCGTATGATGAATGCGGCCCAAATGATTTGCAGCTGGCCGAAGAGGCGTCGGCGTAGGCGTTCTCCATATTCCACCCAAAATCCACCTCTCGCCCATCCTCGATCCCGCCAAGCCGTTAATTGCCGCCCTCCCCACTTGGAAGGCTCCAACAGCTGCGATTCTCTGGCTGACCAGCAACAATGGCCGTGGAGGATGGACAGTGGCATGGGCCCTTTGTCTGTTTTAATTAATTTGTGTTTCGCTCACCTTTCGATGGGCCACAAAACATGCCGAATACAAAGAAAGATACAAACCAGACCCAAATCGGAATTAGAAAATGAATGATAGCCGCTGTGGGAAATGTGGCCAAACTAATAAATCTGTCATATTCACATATATTTATATACTATTCATCTTAAATTCAAATATTATTTACTATAGTTAAAACAATAAAGTAAGTCCAAACTTGGTTGGCCTAAAACTCATAAATGTGTTTCGAGGCTTTAAACAAAATGAAGTACACAATTTAATTTTAGTTACAGTTTTTATTATACCGTATAAATCTCGGTAATCACACTTATAATGAGTCAGGTTTTAGATACAATCTGTAATGATTTGGCATAGCAAAAAAAATATATAAAAAATTGTACACATTTAAATAATTTATTCATTATACTCTTAATTCAAACTCTTTTTAATCGGAATCAAACGATGAATAATTATAGAAAATAACTAAGAGTAGTTCTGTTAAAGAGCATTTAACCATATATTAAATGCAACGACTTTTTGATTGCTTAATAAATCGATTCCTCAGCATGGCAACCTGAGTACCGAAACACAATTATCCAGCCTTCCAAAGAGCGATAATCAATTATTGTGCTAAAAGGATGGCTGAAAGCCACCTGGCCCCTTTCATCGAGAGGCCCCGTCTGCAATCCATTTCCATTAATAAAGATGACCCCTCTGTTTAACAGATACTACGCCATAGTGCGTCCGCTGGAGTATCCATTGAATATGACACACAAAACGGTTTGCTTCATGCTCGCCAACGTGTGGATCCTGCCCGCCCTCATATCCTTCACGCCCATCTTCCTGGGCTGGTACACGACGGACGAGCATCTGCGGGAGGTGTCGCTGCATCCGGACCAGTGCTCATTTGTGGTCAACAAGGCCTACGCCCTCATCTCCAGCTCTGTGAGCTTCTGGATACCCGGCATCGTGATGCTGGTGATGTACTGGCGCATCTTTAAGTGAGTTGTCTGGGTTGGTTCCCTGGGAAGTTGATGGGTGACTAAATTGCTACTATGTCCTTTGCGGTTTTCCAGGGAGGCGATACGCCAGCGCAAGGCCCTCAGCCGCACCAGCTCCAACATCCTGCTGAATAGCGTCCACATGGGCCACACCCAGCAGCCCACCAACCTGAGCTATCTGCATCCCAGCGACTGCGATCTGAATGTGGCATCTGCTCGTGAGGAGACGCACAGTGCTCTAAGCAACTTGGAGGTGAGTTTAGAAGTACAAAGGTGGTGTTTATCTTGGGAAGTCAGTGTTGCCAGTTTACGACAGCTAAAAAGGTTAGAGAAATAACTTTGAGAAATTGGTAATAAACAAGAATGCTATTTTAGTGATTGCATTATTAAAATTGGGACAATTACACTTGTAATTTAAATGACCTAAGCTTAAAACCGCTTAGATTTAATTATTGCGGATATTATAATAATATTTTTTAAAGGCCTCCTTTTGTTATTGGGCATTCAACAGGAACTAGGAATTGTCATAAGTGGCTTAAGAGTTTAATTATTAATAATAATTAAATGCAATTGAAGAAACTAATTTAATACCTAATCCCCCTAAAACAAAATCAAATTCAAAAAATTGAAAAATGCTAAAAGCAAAAAAGAAGTAATTTAAAGTGCCTCAAAATACCAAAAGTAGAATTTATTTTAAAATTGCATTAATTGGAAAATATTTTTATGCGTTCTTGTTTGCTTTCTAAACGTTGGCATTCAATTAATAATTTTGACAATTTTGTTGATAAGTGTAAGAACCAATTATTGCCCACTCCTTTTGAAATTAGGTAAAATATAGGGACCAAATGTTAGTTAAAGGCAAGCGAACTTATAAAACCAGCAACATGCAACCCAAGATGGCAGCACTGGCATCCAGCATCAAAGCATTTTTCCATCCGCAATAGACGAATGCGAAGCGATTAGATTAGATTAGGCGCTAGAGGGGAGCACTCTGCTCGGCAGTTTTCCTTTGTGGTCCTGCGTAATTGATGCGCCAACACGACTCCCTGTTGTGTGTGTTGTGTCCCTTGCCCACAGGACATGCTGCAGCCTGCCACCGACGAGGACGACGACAGGGACGAGTGCGATGAACTGCGAGTGCCGTCGCCCCCGCCGCGCCGCCTCAGCCGCAGCAGCATCGACCTGCGCGACCTGGAGCAGGAGCGGTACGAGAAGGTCACCCACACGGACAGCGCCCCCTCGATGATGGCCCTGCAGCAGCAGCAGCCGTCGCACAACCAGCTGCAGCCACCGGCGCCAGTGTTCAACCCGCAGATATGGACGGAGGGCAAGATGCTGCCGTCGAAGGAGCTGGAGAAGGAGCAGCCGCACCCCACCGCTCCGCAGCAGCAGCTCAGCCTGACCAGCGGCAGTGGGAACAGCGAACCGGAGCCGGAGTCCACGGCCTACCGGGTCTTCGGTCTCAACAGCGACGAGAGCGAGGGCAACGACCTCTACGACACCCACCTGCCGCTGGCCGAGGACAACAAGGAGCTGAAGCGCCTGATCGAGGACAACTATCTGTACTTCAAGCGGCAGACGGGCGGCACCATCATCAGTGGTCCGGGGGGCGGCAAGTATGCCGCCCTCAGCGAAACGGACTTCATCCGCCTGAAGGCGGGAGCAGCGGCCTGCGGGCGGAAGGCCATCGCCGCCAGCGATTCCGAGTTCCTGCGCACCATCAGCGAGTCGAGGGCCGCGCCAGAGCAGCCGCTGCCTGGCAAGGAGAAGGGCTTCAACATCCTCTCGCTGCTGGCCAAGACCAAGCGCTCGAGCACCGAGTGCTTCGCGCTGGAGAAGAAGCGCCATCAGGCCAACTCCGAGGGGTCCAGCTTCTTCCGGCGCGCCCGGAACCGGAAGTTGTCGCACAGCTACAACGGATGCGGCGGCGGCAAGGAACGCAAACTTGAGCGACGCCAGCGGCAGCACAGCGATACGGACTCCACGCCCAACAAGCCGGACATCCTGCTGGACATCAATGTGCTCAGCGAGCAGAGCGGCGCCAGCGTGATCCAGCACTTCAGCGATGGAGTGCAGCTGATTGACTTCAGCGAGGTCAAGACTCCGGAGAGGATTCGCAGCGACGACGAGCTGGCCCAGCTGGCCGACTGTTTCGGGGAATCCCCCCAGCAGCCGGCCACGCCGCCGCCGTCGTTGTCGCCGCCGGAACTGCCGGAACCGAGTGGCCTGCTGATCGCCAGCAGCTCCGAGCTGGCCGAGATCTTTCGATCGCTGAGCTTTCCGCTGGGCCGCCCGGCCGGAGCTCCCCAGCGCCTGAGCACGCTGAGCGACCAGGTGTGCGCCAACTATCTGATGTCCCCACCGAACACACCGGCTCCACCGGCCATCTCCGTGCCCAACGGAACAGCCATGGACTCCTCCTCCTCCAACGCGCAGTCGGCGTCCATCAATGTGTACTTCCTGTCGCCGCCGCCGCATGCCGCCGGACCTGGCTACACGCCCAGTGACGCCTCCACCGTGTCCCTGGATGTGGTGACCACCCTGCCAATGCCCGTGCCGGTGCCCGTGCCCAATCCCCAACTGCCCTCGCAGCCGAACATATCGCCCAAGCCGGAGATCATACTCGATTCCACGCTGTCGCCCGTCGAAGGATGTGGCGATGAGCACCGCGATGTCACGTCGCCGCTGTTCAAGCGCAAAGATAGCGCCGGCGATGCGGACGTGAGCGTTTCCGGGGGGCTGGGAGTTGGTGGCGGCCGCCAAGGACGCTGCAGCATCCTGGCCGGCTACGATGGCATCCAGACCGTGCGCAAGCGACAGGCGTCCGTGGTGACCTACGACGTGAATGTCATAAACTTCTCGCAGGATAACAGCGACAGTCGCAGCTACATCCCCATGGGCCGCGTTTCCACCAGTTCAGCAAGTGAGTAGTCCGGTTTTTGTGTAGACTGTTGCAGTTCGTGCCTGGATTAAGTGTCTCTTTTAAGACAATTTGTTTCTGCCTTCTTGAAATTCGCTATGTTTTTGTCAATTTACTGCCAAAAGTTGAAGTGTTTGAAGCGTTTTGTTTAAACCATTTATCAATTTCTTCTGGCATGTACTATAAGCCGTGGAGCAAATGCCTAACATTTGTTTGGGTTTTGGATAATAATATCACTTGATAATACTTAAAATACTTAAAAGAACATAGAAATGTTTTCTGAAATCCTTAAATTTTAAATTATGGTAAAAATTATGTTTTATTCACCAAGCGTTGCTTTAATAAAGTACATTTACCTTAAATTTAAATATACCTAAATAAATTGTTAAATAATTGCAGAGTTATAAAATGTCAATAGACGAGTATTGTACAGGATATATTTTATTGCAGAATTAGTATAAAAAATCTGTCAAAAAATATAGCGAATTTCTAAAATACAGACTAGCTATAGAGCTTTAATTGGAGAACTTAATAAGAAATGCTTCAAAAAGTATGTCTACCTTAGTTGATTAGCTTTATATAGAATAGTGCCAGCTTTTAGTTAGTTGCACCTGCAAACGAAGACAGAAAGGGACCACCTACTTCTAGAGACAGGATCCCAACAATAGTGTTCTGAATCCCTTCCTTTCCGATCCCGATCCTTTGCGTTTGCCGGTGCATGGCACGCACGTGCATGTGATCTGAAGGGCATCCGAGGAGTGTGCCCGAAACTGGTGTCCTGTCCTGTGAATTACCTATTGTACATTGTCTCTATCTGTCTCTCTTTCTCTCTATCTATATCTCTCTTCCACGCCATTTCGTTGTGTGTTGTATGTGTATATATGTAAAATCAAATCACCAAATTATGTCCAACCAAAAACAAACTTCTACTCCAAAAACCAACTCCAACAAAAACCCAAAAATGCGGTGGCCAAATTAAAAACAATACGAAAATAAAACAAACCAACTGCAACCAGAGCACGAATTTTCCAATAAATCCTCGCTGATCCGACGCGGCGGCATCTGCATCTTTGTGGATGAGGAGGAGGCGGAGACCGCTGAGCAGCGGCCCCGCGGCATCACCTTCGCCGCGGTGCCCAGTCCGCTGCCCAAGTGTCCGCTCTGCGGCGCCGACATCAGCAGCACCACCGCAAACGCAAACGCCAACGCCGGCACCACAATCGACACCACTGAAACCACCAATGCAAGTGCAAGTGCAACTGCAAGTGCAAGTGCTAGTAGTAAACGTAGTAGTCACGAACCAACTCCCGATCTTGGCCAGGGGCCCAGGTCCAGGTCCGGGGCCAGTTCCACCCGCTTCTGGCACAAGCGAACGGCGGCGGTCACAGCATGTTGGCGGCAGAGCAAGAACCGGAAGCGCCGCTTCAAGACCGGATGCAGTCACTGTGGTGCAACCGGTGAGTCTTGTCGTATCCCCTCCTCTCCTTCCCGCTCTCTCTTCCTCTCTCGCTCTCTTTCTCTGTCTCTCCCTGTCTTATTGCCTGTCTCAGCTTCAGCACCCGTCTCATTCACTCACGCTTTTACCAACTATCAATGTCAATCTCTCGACTTCCCACAGTCCAGTTTTCATGCGAACACTTTTCATAAATCACAGTACTGACATCAGAAACTTTAGTCCATTTCATACATGGAAACTCCATCCCAGGTTCACCTTATTTAAATTCAAATGCATCCTCGTTGTCCACCACAGGATCACTCTAGATAAGCTGTATATTCGATTAATTATAGCCCTCACTTCGATACATAATGAACCCATCAACCATTCTACCAGGATCTATTATCTATTATCTATTTATCTATTATATAATATTTATATTTTGAGTTTGATTATAATGTCTTAATCAGTTATATCTATATAAAATTTAAATTTTAAAATGAGTGCAAGTTAATAAATATATATCTGGATGACTAAAAAATCTTTTAACCAAATTTGGTTGAATGAGCTTTTTGTTTTCTTTTCTTTATATTAAGAAGATTTTAAACATACATTTTCATACAACCAACCACGCCTTATAATAATTTAAAGGTTCCACAGAAATTTCATTATGCCGAATAACAAAAAAAATGGAACATTTGAAAGAAAAAATAAACGGTCATCAAATTAAAACTGAACCGAGTACATTTTCAAGATGATAAACTAGCGGTAATTTTTTGAGTGATGGTAATTCAAAATCAAAGTAAATGTCATTATATCAATTTCGAATTGAAACCGAGGAGCTACAGCCAAATCCCCACAGAAATGCTGGTTTTTGTCACCTTCTTATCTGGATACCCTGCTAACCAGCTTAGGCGCCCAAATCCGAAGGGTCATACGCACCACCCACCTGGCTCATGCTTTCTCCTCCCCTCGCTGCCCTCATGCTGTACATAATTGCTTCCGTTTGCACGTGCGTTTGCTTTGCTTTATTGCGCCCCCACACTGCCTTTCGTTTTGCATTATGATTTCACCTGGTCCAGGCCACCTCCATCTGGCGTCCATCATGGGATGGTGACCAAGCGGTTGGGCTAACAGGGGGATGGGGTGCCGCTTCCTGTTGCTCACTGTTGTCTGTCTGATTTGTTTTTCCTCCTGCCGCCCCGGCCCATCACCTGCCAGTGATGTTTATGTTTGGGCGGGTGGATTGGATGGATGCGGGTGATTGTATGTCTTTGTGATAACAAGTGTCCTGTGTAAATATTTTCAATTGTTTGCCTCGTTTTTATTACATTTCCCGCACACACACGCAAGAGCACCATGATACCACACATGTTGGCCTTTCCAGCAGTTTAATGACAGCTACTTGCAAGGTGGGCGAAGGTGGAGGGGCGGGTGGAAAAATGCCATCGATACTCAACAACATACAACAGCAAAAGTATTACTAATGTCAAAGTTAAACATGCCAGGACACGACCCGTCACACAAGGCGTATACGCAACATGCCGGCATCCTCTTTCTCTCACAATAAAACTAACATAAACCGTTTTCTTTTTTTTTAACTTGCACTTAGAAAAATTTATAAAACAGAATATTTTAAATAATTTTAAAGTTTATTCTGATAATGTCTACAATGTCAAATATTGTATTTTAGTTTAGCTAAGCTTAGAGTAACTTCATATTTGTGCAATATTTTCTAGGTTGTCTTTCTGAATTTAATGGCCATCCTCGATAATTTTCACAAATGTTAGGTCAATCTAAGCATAGAGCCGCTCATTTTTAATCAGCTTGCGTTTAACTTAAAAAGTATTAATAAAAATTGCATAAATAAATTAAAAATTATATGCTATAATATGGTAATATAAAAAATCAATCATTTTACTACTCAGAAATTAGATAAGATTCTAACTTTATATAAATATGTTAAAGCATATCAAATAAAAAATGTAGGAACTATCAACAAACTTTTAAATTGCTCAAAGAGGATAATGATTTTTTCTGACTGTATACACACACACATAGAACTGAACCAGAAAACTGTCAATTGCAATGGCTTAACAAGAACTTGACTCTGGTCAAAGTCCCAAAGACTGGGTCGCACCGAGGCGAATCGAGTCGAGACGATTTATAACGAATCGAATCGAATCGAATTGAACTTAATCAGCCAATTGCCTTCTTTCATTTCGATCCTAAACTCTTTATCTGCCCCCACAGGCGGCTCCGTGCGCCCGGCCAAAGGATGGAAGGCCGAACACAAGGCCGCCCGCACTCTGGGCATCATCATGGGCGTCTTTCTGCTCTGCTGGCTGCCCTTCTTTCTGTGGTGAGTAGACCGTAGGCCGTAATCCGTAATCGGTTGGCCGACGTATTCTGGCGGCTCATCCTCATGTGATTCTCACTCTTCTGACCACCCAGGTATGTCATCACGTCGCTGTGCGGACCAGCGTGCCCATGTCCCGATGTGCTCGTCGTCGTGCTATTCTGGATTGGTTACTTCAACTCCACGCTGAATCCGCTTATATACGCCTACTTTAATCGCGATTTTCGCGAGGCATTCCGCAATACGCTGGAGTGTGTGCTACCCTGTTTGGAGAAACGAAATCCGTATAACGCCTACTACGTCTAGACCGGATAGCGTCTGCACCCCCTTCGATACGGAACAATGCCCCTATAAGTGATATTTAATACTTGAGTGAATCGTTATACCAAAGGAGGAAAAACAAAGGAAGGAAAAACAAGAGGAATGGCGAAACCAGATGCATTCGGGCAGGGATCTGTGTAGTTTGCAAAATCCTTGGAGCTAAGCAATACTCAATGTGTGTTTATGTATACGTGTACATTTTCATTAAAGCAACGATAGGGAATTTAAATTAAAGTTGTGTTCTAAGCCCGCCAAGCAGCGGTTGCAGGGACAATGCTGCCCCAGAACTATACTATCCATATATATAAGTGTTGTTGTCCAACTAAACAGGAGATATACGTAAAAAATATACATATGAGAGAGTTAAAACCAATTAGAAAACGCGCGACTATGCATAGCGAAATTCCAATTTCAAATGAAATGTTGTCAAATGAATCGTAAGAAACATGTAAGGTCACTTCGGCTTGTCGAAGATGGGACACTTTTTCCATGGATCGTTTGAGTACCACACAGTCTAAAATTGGCTAATACATTTTATTAAGAAGGTTACAGCACCTATTGCCGACTTCCTTTACATATTTACATTAATATCAGTTGAAAAAGCAATAGTTTTTATTGATGTACAAATTAGATCAAGATATGTGGAAAAGCTCACCAAGTTTATTTGGTAATTTACAATGTAACAAAAATTAGTTTCAACTAGAAATAAAGTAAACTTCGGCAAGCCGAAGTTTATATACCCTTGCAGTTATTACACATCGACTACATTTCGGTTTTTTTTTGTCTATGTGTTATTGTCGATTTGCGCTTCTTTTTGTCATCGTTTATATGGCAGCTTTATGATATTTTTCTCCGATTTGAATTTAATTAAGACCGTAATTCTATAATATTTAAATATAACCAATTCCCAAAGAACAACAACAAAAATTCAAAACAACTAGTTATAATTTTTTGAATTGTTTTTACCGATTGTTCCTATGGGAGCTATATGATATAGTCGCCCGATCCGGCTCGTTCCGACTTTGTATATAATACCTGCAATAGAATGACATCTTTCGGGAAAGTTTCCAGCTGATAGCTTTAAAACTGAGGAACTAGTTTGCGTAGAAATCGACGGACGGACAGACGGACGGACGGACGGACAAACAGAGGGACAAACGGACGGAAAGACGGACGGAAAGTCGGACGGACAGACGGACATGGCTAGATCGGCGCTCCTGGTGTTGCTGATCAATAATATATACTTTATAGAGTCGGAAAAGTCTCCTTCACTGCGTTGCAAACTTTTGACTGAAATTATAATACCCTCTGCAAGGGTATAATAACAAACTCATTATGTTTAACTCGTGCTTAAAAAACGTTGGCGAAGAAATTCCAAGTGCTTTTCTAAAAACTCAGAATCATGGAAAGAGTGCAATGCCATAATCTTACCTATAACATTAAGTATCATATGTAACCTAGAACATTAGCAAACAAAATCTACATAATCCAGTTAAAAGAAATTAAAAATTATAAATTACGCAATCGAAATTATGTATAGAACAATATAGAATGAAAGGGAATTGTGTTATGGGACGTTATGAATTTTCAAGCAGAAAGACAATCTACAAATGAGTAAAAAAAGAATGAATTTCGAGCAACCAAAATTGGTAAGCTGTAGGAAATTTCTATATTCGCTGCAAAATCGATTCACTTATTTCAATTTAGTTATTTGGATTCCCCTCTCTCCTGAGTTGCGACGACTTTTGTGATAGTAAAAGAAATTGATTGTACTTCTAGTCGAATTGCTTTGCATTGAGTAAGTAATGCATCCCGTCTAAGTATCTGTACGACATATGTGTCTAAGTATGTAAGGCCATGAATCGCTATGTATTTCAATGTACTTGCTGAACTAAACTATTGCAAATTAAAGTGTAAAATTAACGTGTTTTAATAGCAGTTTAAATTATTTGTTAATAGACATACCTCGCTTATTGTATGTGTTGATGTGGGGAATGAAAGATATTGGGAAACGGGTTTAATATTTTATATTCTGTACCATTCTCAAATATCTTCAAACAATCAAAAATGAAGAAACTGTTTTGTTTTGCAACTGACATTAACTAAATATTTAAAAAATTCCTTTTTTGTTCAATTTCTTTCTAAAATGCCTTCCCGGTTTGTTTGTTTGGTTCTCTTGATGCAAAATGTAGTTCGAAAAACCTTGGCAAAGCTTTACACTGCAAAATATATATTTCACACATTTGCATTTCTAAAATGCATTCCCGGTTTGTTTGTTTTGTTTTCTTGATTATTAAATAGCATTTAAGAACTTTTATATTAAAGCTTAGAAGTGGTCAACAAAGTTCTGAAAGTTATGAACATTTTTAAACAAATAATATACAAGATTAATAGGTGTATTTTTTAAACAATAATTTATTTTATTGTTGCTCCTTAAAGCTATACTAATTGTTTGCTAACTTATTACTGGAGTATTTTATTTTAAACTAAGATTTTATTCGAGTATGGCATTCAAATTACTTGTATATCACTCTAAATCACGTATACTATGGCGGAATGACTTTAGTCGACCTCCTCGACAGTGGGACCTGAGTAGCCGCCAAATCCTCCGGCCTGCTGACCGCAGTTGGCTCCTGGGGCACCAGCTGCTCCCGCTCCCGCTGCCTGCTGATGCATCTTGGTCATGATGGGTGAGCAGTGGCGGGTTAGCTCCTCCAGCCTGTGATCGAACTCCTCCTTCTCAGCGGTGGTGTTGCTGTCCAGCCACCGGATAATTTCGTTGCACTTTTCCAGGACAGAGCTCTTGTCGGCCTCGTCTAGTTTGCCAGCGGCTGCCTGCTCCACCGCCTGCTTTACGTTGAAGACGTAGCTCTCCAGGGCATTTCGAGAGGTTATGCGTTGGCGGTGCTTTTCGTCCTCGTCGGCGTA
Organism: Drosophila fuyamai; assembly: GCA_018153365.1. Classification (NCBI taxonomy): domain Eukaryota; kingdom Metazoa; phylum Arthropoda; class Insecta; order Diptera; family Drosophilidae; genus Drosophila; species Drosophila fuyamai. Next base: position 2,267,808 of record JAECXW010000116.1, on the reverse strand, counting down.
CTTCTCAGCCTCGTTCACCATTCGGTCGATCTCGGCCTGTGATAGGCGTCCCTTGTCATTCTTGATGGTGATATTCTTGGCCTTGCCCGTGCTCATCTCCTTCGCGGTGACGTTCAGAATTCCATTGGCGTCCATGTCGAAGGTGACCTCTATCTGGGGCACTCCCCTTGGCGCTGGTGGAATGCCGGACAGATCGAAGGTGCCCAGTGCATTATTGTCCTTGGTCATCGCCCGTTCCCCTTCATACACCTGTATGGAGACTCCGGGCTGGTTGTCGGAGTATGTGGAGAATGTCTTGGTCTGCTTGCACGGGATACGGCAGTTTCGTTCGATCAGCTTGGTCATCACCCCGCCTGCGGTCTCTATTCCAAGCGAAAGGGGAGCCACGTCCACCAGCAGCACGTCTTGGATCTTGCCGCTCTGGTCTCCGCTGAGGATCGCAGCCTGGACCGCCGCTCCGTAAGCCACCGCCTCGTCCGGGTTGATGGAGAGGTTTAGGCTCTTGCCGTGGAAGAACTGCTGCAGCAGGCTCTGCACCTTGGGAATGCGTGTGGACCCGCCGACGAGCACGATGTCGTGGATCTGGCTCTTGTCCATCCTGGCGTCGGTGAGGGCCTTCTCCACGGGTTGCAGGGTGTTGCGGAAGAGGTCCGCGCACAGCTCCTCGAACCTGGCGCGGCTCACCTTGGTATAGAAGTCGTGGCCCTCAAACAGGGCGTCGATCTCTATGGTTGCTTCCGTGCTGGAGGAAAGCGTTCGCTTGGCACGCTCAGCCGCTGTCCTTAGGCGTCGTAGGGCGCGCGCGTTGGAACGCAGGTCCTTTTTGAACTTGCGCTTGAACTCCTCAGCCAGGTGGGTGACCAGCCGGTTGTCGAAGTCTTCTCCGCCCAGATGGGTGTCTCCGGCAGTAGAACGGACCTCGAATAGTGATCCCTCGTCGATGGTTAGTATGGAGACATCAAAAGTACCGCCTCCCAGGTCGAAGATGAGTACGTTCCTCTCCCCCTTAAGGTTTTTGTCCAAGCCGTAGGCCAATGCCGCCGCCGTGGGCTCGTTGATGATACGGAGCACGTTCAGGCCGGCAATGTGGCCGGCGTCTTTAGTGGCCTGGCGCTGGGAGTCGTTGAAGTAGGCGGGGACTGTGATCACAGCGTCCGTGATGCTCTCACCAAGATATGCCTCCGCTGTCTCTTTCATCTTGATCAGCACCATCGAGCTGATTTCCTCTGGGGCGAACCGCTTTGCCTCGCCCTTGAATTCAACCCCGATCTTGGGCTTTCCGCCGTCGCTCACTACTTTGAATGGCCAGTGCTTCATGTCCTCGACTATCTTAGGGTCATCGTACTTGCGCCCGATGAGACGTTTGGCGTCGAACACCGTGTTCCTGGGATTCATGGCCACCTGATTTTTTGCGGGATCGCCGATGAGGCGCTCCGATTCTGTGAAGGCCACGTAGGACGGTGTGGTGCGGTTGCCTTGGTCGTTGGCGATGATTTCCACCTTGCCATGTTGATAGACACCCACGCAGGAGTACGTGGTGCCCAAATCGATTCCAATAGCTGGCATTGTGTGTGTTTGATCCTTACTTGGTAATGATTAAATGGTAACTTGGAGTTTTCAGCTTGGTCCTGTTTTCAGTAATAACAGCTTCAGTAGATACTTGTACTTAATTCACTTTTAATTTGCAGTTGGTTGCTATTTAGTTTAGCTTTATCAGCTGCGTTTGTTTTGGTTTGCTCAGCTTTTGCTTAGCGATGTTTTCACTTTGCTTGTTTGAATTGAATTGACGTTAAGAGCGGCGAGCGGCCCTATTTATACGCCAGCGCTCTCTTCGCGAACGTTCGAGACGTGCTCTCTCGAAGCATCGAGAACTGAGCGATACGGCATGATACAATAACATGTTATTGTATCATGCGATACGGCAGCTGCTTCAAACAGTGTGAGTATAGAAGAGAGGGAGCGCGAAGGTAGTTTAAGAGAGCGAGAGTGGCAATTGTTGTTGCACTCGAAATTTCTCGACTTTTCCACGGTTCAAATAAATGACCTACGGCAACTAATGCTTTGCTTTTGGAGTTCTGGAAAATTCACTTTGCTTTGTTTATTTGTTTATATTAATGACTAGATAAATAACTTGGTTTAAAGATAGTAGCGCTATTTTTGGCGTTCGGGGCACGCGAATGAGACAAATTAATTTGTCGTTTCTTATTTTATTCATACATATGTATGTTTGTATGTTTTTATTATTGAATAATTTGTTTCCAACTTATCTGTTTCATTAGCTACACTTAAGATTATGTTTTTAACAAATACTAGATCAATTTTGTGTTAATCTTCTTAAAATATTGATATTTTAACTGAAAGTTCAGATAAGTTTAAAAACATTGGTAATACATGAAATAAGGTAAGAGGCAAATTTTTTTCTAAAATATTCTCTCATACAAAGTTTTAATCCCACATTAATGTTGGGATTCGGTACTTATCGTAAATACAGATGTACTTTAAAACTCCGAACCGTTTTAACAAATTTCCAATACCTACCTGTTTTATTAGTAGATTATGTTTTCAATTCTAGTTTTAAAGTATTTCGGAACTGTAGTCCTGTTTACTAACCGCAATAAATTGGACAAAAATTATAAAATATGTACATATAACAGAGTAGTTAAAAACATTTCTTACCTTTTTTACTTAATTTATATTTTCAAACTCCTAAAATTTCAGTAGAAATATTGATATTTTAAGGGGTTTTTTAAAAACAAAATTTAGCCAGTATTTGAGTAAAAACATATTCATAAGTCTTACTAGTAAAACAGGTATATGCTAGTACGTATTATCAATGGGGGCTTAATCTTAAGTGTAGCTAATGAAACAGATAAGTTGGAAACAAATTATTCAATAATAAAAACATACATACATATGTACATACCTACATACATACATAAATATGTAAAAAATAAAAAACGACAAATTAATTTGTCTCATTCGCGTGCCCCGAACGTTAAAAATAGCGCTACTATCTTTAAACCAAATTATTTACCTAGTCATTAATATAAACAAATAAACAAAGCAAAGTGAATTTTCCAGAACTCCAAAAGCAAAGCATTAGTTGCCGTAGGTCATTTATTTGAACCGTGGAAAAGTCGAGAAATTTCGAGTGCAACAACAATTGCCACTCTCGCTCTCTTAAACTTCCTTCGCGCTCCCTCTCTTCTATACTCACACTGTTTGAAGCAGCTGCCGTATCGCTCAGTTCTCGATGCTTCGAGAGAGCACGTCTCGAACGTTCGCGAAGAGAGCGCTGGCGTATAAATAGGGCCGCTCGCCGCTCTTAACGTCAATTCAATTCAAACAAGCAAAGTGAAAACATCGCTAAGCAAAAGCTGAGCAAACCAAAACAAACGCAGCTGATAAAGCTAAACTAAATTGCAACCAACTGCAAATTAAAAGTGAATTAAGTACAAGTATCTACTGAAGCTGTTATTACTGAAAACAGGACCAAGCTGAAAACTCCAAGTTACCATTTAATCATTACCAAGTAAGGATCAAACACACACAATGCCAGCTATTGGAATCGATTTGGGCACCACGTACTCCTGCGTGGGTGTCTATCAACATGGCAAGGTGGAAATCATCGCCAACGACCAAGGCAACCGCACCACACCGTCCTACGTGGCCTTCACAGAATCGGAGCGCCTCATCGGCGATCCCGCAAAAAATCAGGTGGCCATGAATCCCAGGAACACGGTGTTCGACGCCAAACGTCTCATCGGGCGCAAGTACGATGACCCTAAGATAGTCGAGGACATGAAGCACTGGCCATTCAAAGTAGTGAGCGACGGCGGAAAGCCCAAGATCGGGGTTGAATTCAAGGGCGAGGCAAAGCGGTTCGCCCCAGAGGAAATCAGCTCGATGGTGCTGATCAAGATGAAAGAGACAGCGGAGGCATATCTTGGTGAGAGCATCACGGACGCCGTGATCACAGTCCCCGCCTACTTCAACGACTCCCAGCGCCAGGCCACTAAAGACGCCGGCCACATTGCCGGCCTGAACGTGCTCCGTATCATCAACGAGCCCACGGCGGCGGCATTGGCCTACGGCTTGGACAAAAACCTTAAGGGGGAGAGGAACGTACTCATCTTCGACCTGGGAGGCGGTACTTTTGATGTCTCCATACTAACCATCGACGAGGGATCACTATTCGAGGTCCGTTCTACTGCCGGAGACACCCATCTGGGCGGAGAAGACTTCGACAACCGGCTGGTCAACCACCTGGCTGAGGAGTTCAAGCGCAAGTTCAAAAAGGACCTGCGTTCCAACGCGCGCGCCCTACGACGCCTAAGGACAGCGGCTGAGCGTGCCAAGCGAACGCTTTCCTCCAGCACGGAAGCAACCATAGAGATCGACGCCCTGTTTGAGGGCCACGACTTCTATACCAAGGTGAGCCGCGCCAGGTTCGAGGAGCTGTGCGCGGACCTCTTCCGCAACACCCTGCAACCCGTGGAGAAGGCCCTCACCGACGCCAGGATGGACAAGAGCCAGATCCACGACATCGTGCTCGTCGGCGGGTCCACACGCATTCCCAAGGTGCAGAGCCTGCTGCAGCAGTTCTTCCACGGCAAGAGCCTAAACCTCTCCATCAACCCGGACGAGGCGGTGGCCTACGGAGCGGCGGTCCAGGCTGCGATCCTCAGCGGAGACCAGAGCGGCAAGATCCAAGACGTGCTGCTGGTGGACGTGGCTCCCCTTTCGCTTGGAATAGAGACCGCAGGCGGGGTGATGACCAAGCTGATCGAACGAAACTGCCGTATCCCGTGCAAGCAGACCAAGACGTTCTCCACGTACTCCGACAACCAGCCCGGAGTCTCCATACAGGTGTATGAAGGGGAACGGGCGATGACCAAGGACAATAATGCACTGGGCACCTTCGATCTGTCCGGCATTCCACCAGCGCCAAGGGGAGTGCCCCAGATAGAGGTCACCTTCGACATGGACGCCAATGGAATTCTGAACGTCACCGCCAAGGAGATGAGCACGGGCAAGGCCAAGAATATCACCATCAAGAATGACAAGGGACGCCTATCGCAGGCCGAGATCGACCGAATGGTGAACGAGGCTGAGAAGTACGCCGACGAGGACGAAAAGCACCGCCAACGCATAACCTCTCGAAATGCTCTGGAGAGCTACGTCTTCAACGTAAAGCAGGCGGTGGAGCAGGCAGCCGCTGGCAAACTAGACGAGGCCGACAAGAGCTCTGTCCTGGAAAAGTGCAACGAAATTATCCGGTGGCTGGACAGCAACACCACCGCTGAGAAGGAGGAGTTCGATCATAGGCTGGAGGAGCTAACCCGGCACTGCTCACCCATCATGACCAAGATGCATCAGCAGGCAGCGGGAGCGGGAGCAGCTGGTGCCCCAGGAGCCAACTGTGGTCAGCAGGCCGGAGGATTTGGCGGCTACTCAGGACCCACTGTCGAAGAGGTCGACTAAAGTCAAAGAATCTAATTTATGTACATCATTCATTCCTATTTTACTTTAAGTTTTTAAGACTGAAACGAATTATTTTTTTGAATAGTTGTAATTTTTTACAACTTACTATCGTTGTATTAACCAAAGTTCTTAAGTTAGCAACAAATTGTTATATGCTTAATTAGAAATGAAAAATAAATAATTTATTTTACTTTTTAAAGATATACTTCTTTTTATTTCAGAATATGACTTAATATGAATACATTTTATTTTAAATGGTGCCTTTAATGTAATGTCTTAAAAGATTAAGATGTGGTGTCTTACCATAATAATTCTAGAACATAGAACTCTTGAATAGAAGACACCAAAATAATTCCTTATATTGAATATAGATCCAACAAATTCTAGCTGATAAAAAGATAATTCATAAATAAATAGGTTTGAATTCAAAAAAATTATTGGTACTTGAGAAGTTAACAATGATATCTTGATCGGAAATGCCATGACTTTGGTGTTTTTAAAGTTAGGAAGTTGGAATTTTTTATGAGTATTAAGAATGCAACATATGAATAATTTTGGAGAATATAATTTACAGAATATTCTGCAAGGGTATTTCAACTTCGGCTCCGCTCGAAGTTAGCTTTCCTTTCTTGTTTTGAATTCACTCCGCCAAAACAACGACCTCAAAATATTCCCCCACTTCTTCAATGGCCAATTCATGCAAACTTTAACTCTAGTAGAAATCAATTTTTTAATCAGATCTTGCCTCTCTGGAGTACAGTGTAATTGAGTAATTCAATAAAATTATAATTAAGTAAACTAAATTATTCTTGCTAATTTCTCTGCCACTACTTTTATTTTGCAAATGAAGGCGAAAATAATAAAAAGGGAGACGATAATCAAACATAACTACACACTATTATAGAACAGTTAATTACAGTTACTAATGTGAAAAAAATAATTGCATTTTTGAAGAAATGGTGAAAAACTTTTTGCTTGACCGGGACTACTATTATTTTGACCGCAACTCTACAGACACTAACATGGTAAATTATGTAAATTGAGAAACGGGCCATTGTAATATATTTTTTTTTAGAAAATACTTTAGGCTTAATTACAGTTTTGGTGGAAACCCTTTTATTTAAATGTAACGGAAAATTCTGTTCTCGACAGTACACTTGGCGCAATTTAAAGACCGAGTTGGCAGCCCCATCAATCAGCTGCTGGCAGAGAGATGCAGAGCAATCCGAAAACCCGCCTACAAATATTGTTATTTTGATTATAACCCGGATTACAGAATGGAGCCGCCTTACGCCCCGCTTAGTGAGTCCTGCGCCAAGGCGCTAGGCGACAAGGTGTACGAGAAAAGAAAACTGGCCTCGCAGGAAATCGAGAAGTGAGTACCCTATTCAATGGCACCCAAAAAATTCGTCATCCCAATTGGAAAATCCGACTCTCCGCCAGAATGGTCACGGAATTCAACAACAAGAACAACTCGGCCCAGATCCGTAAGCTGATCGAGGTGCTATCCACTGACTATGCAACATCGCGAGATGCCAATCGGCGGAAAGGGGCCCTTATCGGTCTCGCAGCCACGGGATTAGGGCTGGGCAAGGTATAACCATTAGTCATCGGACTCGTATCCCTCTCACTAACAACTACTGATTTTCCAGGACTCCGACAAGTACGTGCAGGGCCTTGTGACGCCCATCATGACCTGCCTTTCGGATCCGGATCTACGAGTGCGCTACTTCGCCTGCGAGTCCTTGTACAACGTGGTCAAGGTGGCTCGATCCGCCATCATTCCCTTCTTTCCGGAACTTTTCGCCGCTCTCTCACGACTCGTCACCGATTCAGATCAGATGGTGAAGGACGGCAGCGAACTACTGGATCGCCTACTCAAGGTAGTTAAATTTCATGTTAATATTCCCAAAAATTTATTAATCAACAACTTTAACTAAATTTAAAATTCTTGATTTTAACAATGATTTTCCTAATCTTATTGAAAATGTTCCAACATATATGTTTAAAAACTTTCGTTTATCTTAATAAAATTAAGATAAATAGACCATAATTGTAATTATCAAATAAACCATAATATCATTTATACTCATAACAATATTTAAATATTACATGTACTTTTTATAGGACATTGTCACGGAATCATCGCAGACCTTTAATCTACAAGCCTTCATTCCATTGCTGAGGGAGCACATCTATGTGAAGGATGCATTTGCCCGTCAGTATGTGATCTCATGGATATCGATTCTAAACGCTGTGCCCGACATCAATATGGTCAACTACTTGACTGAGATTCTGGACGGATTATTCGTCATGCTCGAGGATAACACGCCCGAGATCCAGCGCATGTGTGAGACCACGATCAGTCAGTTCCTAAAGTCGATAAGGAGCGACTCTTCCTCGGTGCGAATGGAGGACACCATTAATACGCTAATAACCCACGCACAATCACCCAATGAGCTAATCAAGTCTATTGCGATCACTTGGATCCGGGAGTTTGTGCAGATTTTTGGCCCTAATGTGCTGCCCTATGCTAGTGGGATATTTACGGCTATATTGCCATGCCTGGAGTACAATGTGGAGTCAAAAAGGAGTAAGATGGTGCAATACGATAAAAATAAGATTTTTGATTAATTGAATTTTTTAGGCATTAAAGAATGCGCCGTGTCCGTTAACAACTCGATGATGACGCTGGTTTCGTCCAAGGAGCAGAAAACGCAGACGGTTGCCAAGATTGATTTGCGTTCAATTATGGACGTTCTTTCGCAGTACCTCACTCAAAACTCTATGCACACAAAGATCGCTGTGCTTAAGTGGATCCACCATCTATTTACCAATTTTCCATCTGAAATGTCTGTGCACGCCAGTAACTTAAATAATAATCTATTATCAACGTTGGCCGACAACTCGGATGAGGTGGTACTTCAAAGTCTATCGGTTTTGGCGGAAATTGTTAACTCTCAGGATAACAAGGGTAATACATTTATTTTAATTCAATTCTAAGGTCATTGAATCTGTATATCGCTTCTCTATAGTATTATTTCTTTGCAGACTTAAACGACTTCAACAAATCGCACTATCGTAAGTTTTTACTTAGCCTGCTAAACCTTTTCAGTGAGGAAAATATGATGTTGGAGAACCGAGCCAGCCTTATTATAAGGTAATTTTGTATAGCATTTGCTTAACAAAAATTCTAACATAATACGATGTTATTAGAAAACTATGCGTGTTGCTGAATGCTGAATATATTTACCGGACTTTTGCCGAAATAATATCGGAGATGGTGAACAACTTAAAGTTTGCATCAACGGTTGTGCGCCTGCTGAATATCATTCTTCTCACCTCGACAGAGCTTTTCGAATTGCGTACCAGCCTGCGAAATATTTCCAACGAAAAGTCTGCAGATCTCTTTCAATGCCTTTACAAGAGTTGGGCCCACTGTCCAGTATCCACTCTTTCCTTGTGCCTACTAGCGCAAAGCTATCAGCATGTATCACATTTGGTTACACTATTGTAAGTTATTTAAACGAAAAATTATTTTTCTTTATCAAATATATATCTATATACAGTGCTGATGTTGAAATCACTTTGGAGCTTCTTACTGAATTGGACAAACTGGTTCAGTTAATAGAGTCTCCCATCTTCGCTCCTTTACGTCTCACGCTTGTCTCCAAAGCGAACAACTGCGCAGATGCTCAGTACTTGGCTCACGCCCTGTTTGGCATCCTGATGTTGCTACCGCAGACAGAGGCCTTTGATACTCTTCGGAATCGTCTGCAATGCGTCCCCAACTACTGGGGCCATGATCCCGTGTAAGAAATTTTATATTGCGTATAGACTTTTTAAATAAAATTTTTGATTTTTAGAGATGAGCGTAACTCGCTGGAGTACAAAAGTGGCATAGATTTCGATGCCCTGGAGCAGCATTTCATTAAATTACAAAAGGCGCACCGCGAGCAGCGAATTGTTCACCGAAAACGGAGTGTAATTACTCCAGAAAGTAACTAACCATATAAATCATACATTATTTATATAGCCTGTGATTAAGCGTGCAGTCATTTTATTCGCGTATGTGTGTTTTAATAAACTTGAATCTGATCAATTTTGTTATAATTTGGCAACAATGCTATTATAGCTTAAAAATAAATAGTTTGTAGAGAAATATTTGAGCTAAATTAAATTATTAGTAGCTCGGATTGATTGGCCAAAAATAAAACACATAAAAATCCCAATTTCTTAACTTTACAAACACCAAAGTTATGGAATTTCCGATCAATCAGTTATATGTCGATCCCGACTGAGTGCAAAGGGAAAGAAGAGTTTGTGCAGAGTTTCAATTCGATATCTTTAAAACTGCGAGACTAGTTGTTGCTGCCACGTACCATTTAAAAACAAACCAAACAAAAATCTCTGTAAAATGTTCACAAAATATCTGCATCACCTTTGAATAAACAAGACAATCCATTGCCCTGAAAATACCTTTTATTTAAATTTCCGAATGCCCGTGGGCAGCGATGTGCAATGATGCTGATACATTTGCAAAAGGAAGATGGTATCATCCAGGGTCAGTTCAGCCTTTGACAAGGTCTTTATCCGATTTTTTACTTTATTAAGGATCTCACACTCGGGTGGCGTAAAAGTTTCTACAATCTAAAATTTAATTCGCCGGATAAATTTGGTTTTTTTTTAACCACAAGTAATTATTACCTCTGCGATATATTCATCGGTTTCGCCGCGTTCCTTCATGGTTTCAACTATACTGTCCAGCCTTTGGGATTTTTCAATGAGCCCCTTGTGGTCATTTTTCTCAAAGTTGGATCTTTCGATGGTGTTATAAAGGGACTTGTAGCTGGCATCTAGCAACATTCTGACCGTCTAAAATTAAAAGATAGATAGATTGAAAATATCCAGCGGTTGTGTAACCAACCATACTTACATCCTTTTCCTTGACCTGGAAGAGATAAAACGCTTTTGCGGGACCATTGCTGCCTCCACCAGGCTTTTTAATTATCTTCACATGTATAAACTGTTCTTGGAACAAATTATAGGCTAGCGACTTGGCCTCTTTAGAAGGGATCATGGCCTCCTTCTGCAAGTCCTCCTGTTCTATGTATTTCTTGCATCGAATGACTCGAAAAATGCGGGCTGCCTTTGAGCCAAAGCGTTCCGTTATTACAGACTCGACACAAACGAAGGCAAGCGACTCAAAGGCATGTTCCATATCCACAACGTACACTCCGCCACCCATGTCGCCAACTCTCCGGAAAAATCCCAATGAGTCGTCAGCTTTAAACGTGTTATGAATTAATAAATGTAGTATAGTATTCATACTTTCAAGTTGATCTAACTTACTCAACAAACTTATGTACTGGTCCAAGTACTTCATAAGATCCAGATTGTTTGATTTTCTTTCGATCGCCTGTTTAATTTCCACGAAAGTTATTTGGTTGGAAAGTTTCTGAGAAAAAATTGTGATTATGCTCTTTTTAGGCTACAAATATAAAACATACTCTCTGCCATGGATCAGTTGTATTGTACATAATTTTTAGAATGAATCGAAAGCACTCTGCAGCATTTTCGCCCAGTTTTCGTTCGATGGCGTCTACCATGATGGTGTCCCGAAAGTCCTGATGGAAACGATCGTAGTTCAGGTTCCACACCATAGTGTTGTCCTTGGCATCGGCCAGTGTTGCATCTCCCTTTCGAATTTTCGCAAGCAGCTGAAGATCAATGTGGGGATGCCTGAAGAAGTCACATTCGTTACTCTCGAATTTTGGCACACTCTCATCCTGGTCGTCGCCCACCAAAAGCTCTGGTCTTTTTATGATATAATGATCGGTAATCATTTGAAGAAATGTGTTGCGATATGATTCCGGACTTTCCGCCTTATTCTCGCCCTCTGTCAGACATTTGATCAGAATCCCGCTGGCAGTATCCGATCCAGAATTGATCAGTTCCTCGGCGATGGAAGCACCCACGTTTCCGTATTTTGTTTGCACCAGATGAATGTAGCTGAAAGAAGATATTGCATATTAAAAAAGACACTTTATCAGTAGTATCAAATAAATCTCTGGGGGTTTGTGGCAAGGTTGGTATGAATTATAATTTGGAAAAACGCCCTAACCAGATGTAGCAATGAAACAATTAAAGTTAAATATCATATACATGGTTAAGAAAGCTTAATTGAAAAACAAGAAAGAAAGCAAACCTCGGCAAGCCGAATTTATATACCCTTGCAGTTATTACAAATCGACTACATTTCGATTTATATTACTAAAACAATGAAACTATGTCGATTTTGCGCTGCATTTTGCCATCGTTTCTATGGTAGCTGTATGATCATTAATATTTTTATATATCTAAATCCCAAACATCAAAAAAATGAAAAACAACAGTTATAATTTTTTGAATTTTATGGGAGCTATATGACATAGTCACCCAATCCGGCTTATTCTGACTTATACCTGCAATAGAAAGACAACTTTTGGGAAAGTTTTAAGCAGATAGCTTTTGAACTGAGGGACTAGTTTGCGTAGAAACGGACGGACAGACGGACAGACGGACATGGCTAGATCGACTCTCCTGGTGATGCTGATCAAGAATATATATACTTTATATGTCTCCTTCACAGCGTTGCAAACTTTTGACTGAAATTATAATACATACCCTTGTACATACAATCATAATAAAAATTGGACTTTCTATTGGAATAGATTTTCCAACTTACCGTGGGTAACGCAGAAGGCAGAGCACATCCTCGCGCCGCAGGGCGTACTCCGCCAGGAAGGGATTCTGTTTGGAGGCGGCGAAATCCACCAGTCGGTACTTCACAAGCACCGCCAATGCAAGAGCCACCTCCTTGCGCGAGAACTTGGTGGCACTGGTGATCTGACCCAGGGTCCGCGTGGTGGCCGAGAAAAGGCAGTCGGACACCGCCTGCACCACCTTGCCGAAACACTGCTCCAGGATGGCGGAACTGAGGTGCGAGTAGTCCGCCGACATGGTTTGTTCCGGTATTAACTGATATTCTAGATTAATAAAACTCTTTAATTGTCGGCTCTTTTTACCTGCTGATAATGCGGCTCAAACAAACTAGAAACCAAAACAAAACACAACCGCGTTGAAGTCAGCTGTTTGTAAAAACTAATCGATAAGATATCGAGTTAATTTATTTAGGCATAGAAGATCCAAAGAAATATTTCTTACATTTTTAGCATAAACTAAACTTCCAATTTTAAATAAAAGGTTTAAATTCCTAGATTTGTTAAAAATAGCTATTATTTTTAGTGTGACCCTCTATGCTCGTCAGATATTCCTTCACTATCTCTTCCACTCGTCCACACTGAAAACTATAACTTTACACAGGTAGAAGTGTTCCCGTTTGCGTATCTGAATAAACTTAATCTTTGGGGTCTTACCAATGGCCACATGTTGCTCCCAGTTGCGTACGACTTCAAAATTCTGGGGTGAAGCCCGCGGCCAAAATCAGCAGTACGCGCGGCCCTTTATTATAAGTTATATTTTGGCTCGAATTTCCCCATCTTCCAACGCCGAACATTAAGACCTTTCAGGTTAGATATTGCGTCAGATAAAAGCGGGTGAATCTATTTTTACGATTTGTTTGGCATTGGCAGACTAGTTTTACGACAGCCATGTCGGATGTGGAATCGGATGGCGAGGCGCCTGGCCAGGAAACGGGCACCAGCGCGCTGGATGAGTTCCGGGAGAGCTGGCAGCGTGAACTTCAAGGTCACCTAACCACGGGATCCAGGAATCGAGCTGAGTCTGGAGATCGCCTTAAGGCGTCCCATTCCAATCTCAGCGAGGCAGATCTCCTTCAGGCCAAGGCGGAGAGTCTCTATCGGACCGCCGTTCAGCTGGAGCAGCGTGGCAAGGTGTACGACGCACTTCCCTTTTACCGAAAGGCCACGCAGATCGTTCCGGACATTGAGTTCAAGTTTTACGAGCAGCAGAAGCTCAGCAGTGATGTCAACAAAAAGTATCACAGTTTGGCCAGCGATCTCGCTAAGCAGCTGGATCTGGGCCAGCCCGAGACTTCGGTAGGCGGCGAGGAGACAGTGGACAACCTGTACGATAAATTCCAGCAGGACCTGCGACAGGACAGCATCTACAATGGCAAGATGATCGCATCCAGCCGCGATGCCAGTGTCCTGACCACAGGTCTACACTTTTCCGACCTGCCGCCCGAGATTGTGATGCGCATCCTGCGCTGGGTGGTGTCCGCCCAGCTAGACATGCGCTCGCTGGAGCAGTGCGCCGCCGTGTCCAAGGGCTTCTATGTCTACGCCCGGGATGAGGAGCTATGGAGGCTGGCCTGCGTCAAGTAAGAATGTTTTTTAAATGGATCTGAATGGTCGGCACCATACAATGTCATTAAATTCAGTGATCTGTATTTGCATTAAATATTTAATTAACTAAATCCCATTTAGATCCCTGTGTCGTATGTTATCTTATCGTTCCTCTTGTTTCATTTTTAGAGTATGGGGCCACAACGTTGGCACCTTGGAGGCTCAGGATTCGGACATCAGCAACGTCTATTACTCCTGGCGCGACATGTTCATCCGGCGGGAGCGAGTGCTTTTCAATGGATGCTATATCAGCAAGACCACGTACCTGCGAATGGGCGAGAACAGCTTTCAGGATCAGTTTTACCGGCCAGTGCAGCTGGTGGAATACTATCGTTACATCCGTTTTATGCCCGATGGCAAGGTGCTGATGATGACAAGCGCCGATGAGCCGGCACAGGGTGTATCCAAGCTGAAGCATCTGCATAACGTAAGGCCTGAAATGCTCAGGGGGCGCTACCGGCTCTTTGGAAGCACAGTCACTTTGGTGCTGCAGAAGTCGCAGGCACGGGGCCCGGGACCGGGACACATGCGACAGAGGCGAGGCAGTATCATGCCTTTGGAGGAGGACTCGTCGCAGTTCCTGATCGAGCTGCGCATAGCAAGCTCAACCAAGCGACGCTGCACCCAGCTGGTTTGGTCACATTACACGCTTGTGCAGAAGCGCAACAAGGTGGACACTAGTTCCGAGTTTGATCTGACGGAGGCCAAATATCCGCCGCTGAGGTTCTCCACCGTCAAGAGCTACCACCTGGATGCCGATGCACCTCTAACCTAGAAATACAACACTAAGAATTAAAACACTTTTAGAGAGGGAAATAAAACGCTCTGATTTGAAACCCTATTAGAGGGGGAGTGGAAATAACGAGATATAATTAGCAACTATCCTTTTTGGAGTGTCTAAAAGCTTACAACGTTCTTAACAACTAGAGCATAAAATCTTCCTAGGACAATCGAGAAGCTTAGCTTTCCTCTGCAGTTTGCGTTTAAAATTCGTTGCACCAGTCTGCAACCCTAGCAGCTACAGCGAATGGGTTCTATGGCTTTGGGAAATAGCTGGACGCAGCTCTAAGATTCGGACTGCACCACTATATGCTCGTAGCGCATCAGGTCGGGCGTGTCCCAGCAGCTCTTGAGGCAGGTGAAGACCAGCACATTGCCATACTCGATTGGTGCATTGCAGCCATTCAGCTGAAACCGCAGCTTGGGAATAAGTGTGGGCAGTAACTGCACCTCGCAGATGGTTTCCCCCTTGCAATTGGGACACTTGGGTAAAGGTTCCGTCAGCGGAGCTACTAGCAACGGTAGCGCATCCCGGGAATACCTAAGGCGGAACATTTTAAGTAAAGAGAAAACCGAGGAGGTTAAATAGACAAAATTACCTCAACACTTGACCCGGATTCTGCTGGATGGTGGTGATAAAGTTATGAAACACTATGTCGCCATGGGCGGGCAGGGCTTTCTCGTAGGACTCGTGATCTTCACCCGAGTCGCCAGATCCGGAAGCCCCGCCCGTTGGTGAATGAGTTGCATCTTCATCCCGCAGCTTGTACTCCTGGTAAAGATCACGTATGTGGTCCATGGAGAGAGCGCCACCATAGTTTTCGTATTCCTCGACCTGGGTCTTGCTTTCCACATCCACGGCGATGTAGTAGGATTTAAGTGTAAGGTCCTTTATCTGCGACACCGAAAGCGAGGTGTGCTTCAGCAGGGCGATCAGGTCGCGTTCCGGCTTCTTGGGTGTATCGACCAGAACCACATCCGTTTCGGGACCCTCGATCTCGGCGCAAATGGACGCAGAGGCGGCACTAGCTCCGGCCCCATCTAAACTGGGAGCAGCTGCTGCTGCACAATTGGCATTTGGATCGTCCTCGGCGTTCTGGGGCGAGATCATATCCATTTGATGAAACCCTGAGATCAGATCGTTCTCCAGCGAAGTGCTCTCATCCTCGTCGTCGTCCTCATCACCGCCAATTTTTGCCTGCTCGAGCTTGGCTGGTTCCCCCAATTGTATATCACCCTTGGCGTACTGGAGGGCATTGGGTCGCACGTTGCCATTGCGCTCGTTCTGTTCGTCATCAGCTGTTATATCCATTGCCTCATCCAAAGCCACCGAATTGGTTTTCGCCAGCTCGATGGCTCCTCCTCCGCTATCGCCCCAGTCGTCTGCTCCACTGCACCAGTTGACCGCCTGCAAAGCGCTGGACTTGCCCTTCTTCTTGGAGTGCTGCTTGCCGGTGGCCGCGGCCTTGGGCGACTGCTCGCTGATGACCTCGAACTGGTGGTCCAGGTGCTGGGTGCGCACACAAGCCCAGCTCTTGGAGTTCTGCGAGCAGGCGGGGCTCACGCATCCGAAGACGTACAGGCTGCGATGGAACTGGGAGCGGTCTAGCGGAGCGTACATCTGCACGATCAGCGGACGTACTGCACCACACAGCGGGCACGTCGGAACGGTCACCTCGTGTCTGGGCCAATCCTTTTGGTAAAAATCAATTTTAATTATCAGCTGCCCCATTCGAAGTCCATGCAATATTCCTTACGGGTGTGCCTCCGATTTTGTTGGTGCAGCTGGTCAGGAACTGCTCCTGCTTAGGCGTAATCTCTTCATCCTCGTAACCCAGGTACACCGTCGACTTATTCTTGGCCATTTTTCATGTTTTCATCCAACTTTCAGATATTCCGAATGGTTTGTTTTAGAGATGGACGAAATGAGTGCACCTGGTTGGCCAATCGATATTAACTCAAGGACCTATCGATTTTGGTCAATATCGAATGCATTATAATCGAGTATAAATTGTCAACCGCCTATATAAAAAATATATTATGATTTATGTAAGCTTAGTTAATAATGTCAAAAATAGAAAATAGTAGAAAAGCTTTATATTTTCTAACTATTTTCTAATAACTTTATTCCATTTTACCATTTTTAAGAATTACCCACACCTTCTAATATTTACCAAAATAATCAATTATCAACTCAAATGTTTTCTTAAAATTCGTTATATATTTGCACGGTTGTGCATTTCTTGCACGCCGCCCATATTTCTTATAATACTTCAAACCTGCTGTTTAATTAATTTACAGTTGCACAAACGCTGCTTAAAATAAATAAACGCACGTATACAATACACACATATAAAAACATAGACAACTAGATTACAATTACGTTTTGGAATGCCAACATTAAAATACGTACATATAGCAACCAACAGTAGCGCGCAAAAACACTTATCAGTTATTGTCTAGGAAGACGACGCAGTCGAACGGATTCAACGCACTCCGAGGAATTCAACAAACGCGGACAAATGGCCATAGCCCTATAGCCCTAACGGTAACCTGCAGCTAATACTCTAGATCCTAGGATTTCAGGCCAGGCAGGCGGGTTTACTTCTCCAGGGCCTCCTGCTCGCGGTGATGCCTCTTGAAGCCCCACTCGACAAAGACAAAGGCGATGGTGCCAATGGTTCCCATGACGACCAGGATGCCCAGCTGTACGTACAGCCCGAAGTGGGAGGAGTAGAAGAAGCTGATGGCCGCCGCCACCGACTGGGTGAACTTGAACAGAGCAAAAGCTCCAACGGCATTGTTCACATACTCTCCGCCAAGCATCGAGTAGATCTGGGTGTTGAAGCAAGCATCGCCCAGGCCCAAAAGAAAAGCGCAGATCAGGGCAATGCTGGCTCTGGGCGGATCCAGGTAGGATATATCGGTGGTATCTTTAAACGGTGCGCTATTCGGCAGGTTGATGAAGATCATGAAGAAGGCCGCCATGTGCATCAAGTAGCCGACAATCACGATGGGGTCGCGCCCATATCGCGTCGTCTTGTTGCCCAGTATGCCAAAGAGTCCTCCTCCGAAAACCTCACCGGCTCCAATGCAAATGCCCACTAGGCCAACGATCTCCTTCGGGGTTTCGGCTATTTTCGTGGTGAATCCAATCGCGGAGCCAAAGACGCCACTGAAAAAGGACAGCTCCAACCCTGCAAAAGTCAAGGTATAGGAATTAAAATCTTAGAAAAAGAAAAATGATTTTGCCACCATCTTATGCTGCCCACGCACCTGTATAGAAGAAAGCCAAACTAAGGAGAAGCATCTTCTTGGTAAGGAACAATTGGCCAGCCGATTTAAGTGCGTACATGGCTTGTCCGCAGCCCGTGTGCTTTTGCTCCAGTTCATTGTCGTGCTCGGCATTGTCGGCCATGAATCTTAAGGCAGCCAGGAAGACAATGCCCAGTATTGCAATTATTGTGAGCACGCCGATGACCAGGTTCCGTGTCTCCTTGTCGATGCGGGTCTTGTCCTGGAACTGATAGTACACGAACAGATTGCCGATGAACATGCTGCACTGCAGCAGGGCCCAGAAGACCCCCGAGTTGCGGGATATGGTGCTGGATTCACTGCAGCGTGCCAGGTATGTTCCCTGGCCCGTCCAAGTGATCGACGCACCCAGCCCCAGCACGGCGCTGCCCACGTACAGCAGCACCGTGGATGGGAACATAAACGTGATCATGAAGGCCCTGTAAGCGGTGCAATGTCAGTTACCAAACTTTATAAATTATACAAAGGGGATCTACTCACGTATAGGTCAGTGCTCCGACGACCATGGCCACTCGGGGTCCCGTGAACGAAATGAACGACGGTGCCAGCCAGTTGGAGAGCGAGAAGAACAGGTAGATGATGGCCAGACTGGTGTAACCCTCGCCTTTGAAACTATCATCCTCCTGGGAAATGCTGTCCAGAATGGTTTTCTGTCGGATAGGTCGGATCGAAAAGTGAAACGATTAGCATTTTGGAAACGTGCCAGACACATTTTGACGACTGCATGCCAATGAACCGGCAGCAACGCATTTGTTTATTGTTTTTCTTTAAATGTTATACGGTAAACGTGTTCTCGTTTCAAGTACACATTATACAGGTATTTCCTGTCCGGATACGTTTTGGTTTTTGCCCCCAACATCTCCCTAAACAAAATCCCCCGAAAACGGCTGTATACAATTTTAAAAAAAATTGGTTTTAAAATTTATTTATTTTATTTGGTTGAGTATAAATATAAAACAGGTTTTGCGGTTTGTAATTTAATACTTTTTATACAGTTTAAAGCGGATATGCTCTAGTAGTTTTACAATAAGTATTAAATTATTAAAAAACTTAAGTATTAATTAAATTAAACGGCAAGCCGAAGTTTATATACCCTTGCAGTTATTACAAAACGACTAAATTCGATCTATTTGCCTACATTACTAAAAACAATAAAGCTATGTCGATTTTGCGCTTCATTTGGCCATCGTTTTTTTGGCAGCTAAAAAAACGTAATTTCATAATATTTAAATATTATCAAATCCCAAGGAACAAAAAAAAATTATAATCAACAAAGTTATAATTTTTTGAATTGTTTTTGATATACAATTTGTTAGCTCGGATTGATTGGCCAAAAATAAAACCCAAAGTAAATCCCAACTTCCTAACTTTACAAACAGCAAAGTTATGGCATTTCCGATCAATCAGTTATATGGCGACTATAGGATATAGTCGGCCGATCCCAAGCGTTCCGACTTATATACTGCGTGCAAAGGAACAAAGGGTATGTGCAAAGTTTTAGTTCGATATTTTTAAAACGGAGAAACAGACGGACATGCTTATATCAACTCAGAACTTATATATACTTTATAGGATCGGTGATGTCTCCTTCACTGCGTTGCACACTTTTGACCGAAATTATAATACCCTCTGCAAGGGTATACAAATAACTTTATATTTTAGTCTCAAAGTTGCTTTTAAAATGTCTTAATTTGCATACCATACGGCAGACTTATTAGTGGGTTGAAATAGCCGCAGCTGTTTCAAACGAATAAATCCGATTCTGGGCGCGCCTTGGATCAGAGCCAAGTGCAACTTTACAATTCTTGCGGCCAGCAATGGAAAATTACAAGCTGCACATATGAAACATGTTTGCGGTTGAGTTTAAAAATTTTCCATTCCAAAGGACGCATCTCGGTAAACGAGCGAGTGATATGGTTATCTCAGCGCAAAAGTTCTGACTCTGACACGATTTCGGTTTCTATTTGCATCAATTAAGTGGCGCTGCGAATCTGGTCCGGTCCTCGTGCCCATTTTTAAGTCCAACTTGAGAGGTTGCAATTACTGATAATGCTTTAAAATCGTTCTACCGACAGATACAGGGGCTACAGTAAGTGAAAGTCAAGAATTTAATTGTCTGCATTAGATAAGCGGAACTGCTTTGTGATTTTGAAGTAGTTATTTGTGTCGATTGCCCTTGAGAATGCAGGAACTATTTATAAATCTATCTAGGGAAAGTGGCTAAAGGGGATTTTATAAATGTTTTGACTGGCTTTTCCACTTCCTACGTACATCAAATCTAGCCAAATAATGTTTATGGCACACTGATGTACAGAATAATAAAAAGCTGTGTTATAGTCGACGGTGCTGATAAGAAATCTCGAGTTTCAAGTGCAAGTCAGCGTTATCACTAATCAATGGAGCTCAATGAACATGTATTTATACGCCATTATTGGATTGAGGGACATAAATACCCAACCAGGGATTTGGGTCAAGTTTTGTGCAAGCAACAATCGAAAGAAAGTCGAATGCAGTAAAGAAAGTAAAGTGCGTACGCGGAATTGCAGGAGAATGTGCTGAACAACTTATTAATTCGATCGTCACTCTGCTTTGTTTATTTATTACGCAAAACAAACTGGCACAACGACTCACGAAAAACTTTAAAAATGCTGAAACGAGTTTGATTTGTTTTTCCTTGCAGAAGGTATTTAGACTTTTACTTGAAGTTTGAACGCACCAAAGGTAATGCATACTGAATATTTTCAGAGTAAATGTTGGATATATCTGTTTTACTTTGCTATTTAATATTAAATTAAATGACAATAACCTTTTTGAATTCAACCCATATAGTTAACATTCTTTATTACCGATTTAAATGGCTCACAATAATAATTCTTGGCGTTTATTATTATCTGCTGCAGTAGACAAAATAAGAAATGAAATTGATATACAAGTTATTTAGCAAACTTTATGTTCATTTGGCGACAGTATGCCTTGATTTCTTCAAGAGTCTGCTGTGCTGGATCATTTAGGTCCAGATCTATAGCTGATTTCGCGGGATGATATATGTCACTGAGTTTCTGGCCCCGAGTAATTGTAAACTCGGCTTTATCAAAAAGTTTCCGTTTCATCTCAAAGGTCATCTTATCTACTGGCACCGAATCCAAAAAAAAAGATTCTCTTCGGTATCCTTCCTCACTTTCATTATTTGAGATATTTTGTTGCATAGTATGCAACCTTTCCGAAAGGGATGAAGCATCGAGTTTCTTTTGGGGCATGGGGATCGGAGTATCCGACCTGAGTGTCTTCATGAAACCATAACTGAGAGATTCGTTTGGTAGCTTCCGATCCTGTTTGAACTCAATATCCTTTTTTGAATATTTGTCCATTTTGTTGTTGTGGAATATATATATATGTTTGTTATGAGTTAGAAAGTATTTGTTTACTGACTTTATTGTCGTGTTGATGTATGATCTTGAGGCTTTCTAGATCGTATTATTTTTAGCATGAACCTAAAATGTAAATTTTAATTCACTAAATAAAAAAAAAGGAAACGTAAATTAAATACCAAGCCGAATCATTTGGCAAACTTAATGTTCATCCTCTGACAGTATGACTCGATTTCCTTAAGAGTCTGCTTTGCAGGATCATTAAAGCTTATATTTACTTCTGATTCGCCGGGATGAACTAAATCACTGAGTTTCTGACCTCGTGTTATGGTGAACTCGGCTTCATCAAAAAGCTTCCGTTTCATTTCAAAGGTCATTTCGTTTGATGTTGTGGAATCAGACGGAGTCTGCTCTTCAATCGATATATCGTCGCTTTCACTATTTGTCGTGATATTTCCGTGTATACTGGTCAACCGTTCGATCAGTGATGTGGGAGTAAGATTCTTTTTTACCAAGGGTATGGGAGTATCCGACCTAATGGTCTTCATAAACCCATAGGTGCGACCATTGACCAGATCTTCTTGGCGTTCAACATGGAAATCAGTATCCTTTCTCGAATATTTGGGCATTTTTCCGGAGTAAAAATATGGGTTATCCTCAAATATATAGGCTTGTTTCGTTTCGTTTTGTTCATATATATTTATAAAGCTCACTAGATTGAAAACAACTTTATTAACTTAATATTCTTCTTTTCATGGTAATCTAAAAGCAGATTATAAGCTAAGAATTGTGTTATATTTTTCAGCCTAAAACCAACTTTTTACTGATTATAAGGAGAACAGATTGGGTTTAAACTTGTTAAATAAGGGGAAATACAAATTTATAAGTTTTGCAAAATTTGTAATTTTTTTATTTTGATCAAAAAGATTCAAAAATGTTTTATCTAAAAAAAATGTTTAGACTTACAAAATATGTCTGCATAATTATAAATTTGAATATCTACATGAACGGATTTAAAAAAAAAAGTAAGAGGATAATGGTCATAGAATAAATATGTTTTATTTGTATATATTATTAAAATATAAAATAAAAAATATTGAGAAAACAATGTCGTCCCAATCACAAATTATAATCATGTTTATTCGATTATTTAATTCAACTTTTGAAAATGTTACAACACCAATGGGGAATTCCGAAACTGGTAAATTTCCATTTTTGTTGGGGCCATGGTGTCTTTATAGGGTGTTCAATACACTCGGTCTGGCCAGGCTAGACTCGATTTTCCGCTCTTTTGGCCAGACATTGCTGCACACGACTGGTGGTGGATCAAGTGGGTTGGGGGTTCAGAGGGTGTTCAGGGGGGTACGGTGACTCGGGCAGTGAATGGTGGGCTCGTCGCCGCACACCCACTTTTCGTTTTGTTGTTGTGCAACCGGCTGTTGGCTATGTATTTTAGCTGGGCGCAGGCGCTCCGCCCGTCGCCACCTCCTCCGCCCACCGTCTTGGCCAAATTGATGTGTGCATACATATGTATGTTGGTCAACCTGGCTTACTTTATTTCTGACGTGGCCTTGAGCCTGACGACTGACACCAGTGTGTGTGTGTGTGCATAGTGTGTTTGCAACGGCAGCGAACTTGCAATTGCAATGACATTGAAAGAGCTGCCGTTTGACGCGTTTTGCGTTGTTCCTGATTGCGCAATCAGGTGGAAAGGAAAGCGGTATCTAAAAGTGTTCTGTGCCACTCCATGATTGCAACATATGAGCCAAGGCCTCGCTTGAAAATTGCTCTCTAATAACTACGAAATACGGGCCAAATACTGGTCGATCAATCGATTGTTGCTAACTACACTCAAAAAAATCTGGTTCACTTGATATCTGCTGGTGAAATTTTACAAAAATAGACTGCCTTTTTTCTGAAGATAAAGTTTCACTTCGCGGACATCCTTAACTATACTTCTCTTTATGTACAGATGAGATGTACTCAATTGCCTGACGAAAGGCCAAGTTTTTCCTATAAACAAAATTTAATTAACAAAGTTTGGTAACCCCTTAAGATCCTAATTTTTTCCTGTGTGGTATATAAGTTTGGCTAACTACGCCAAAGCACGCCCTGATTGGAATTCCAAGTCACTTTTGCTTTTGCTTCTACTGCCGTTATAAATTGTTTATAGAGAGAAACAATAACTGGAGGGCAGGCACAAAGGCAGATAAAATATATTGCGCATGCGCCGCTTGCAGCGCTGAAAGGCCAAAATAAAAGCAAACCAGAAAAAGTAACATCAAAGGGACAAATTACAAAGCTTCAATCCGGTACAAAACAATTTTTGCGGTATTTATCAGAAGGCACTCATACAGTCCATTGAACCATAACAAAATGTTTCAAAAATGAGCTGTTTGCAAAACAACGACAAAGACCTATTTGATGGTCAGTTTGGGCAGCAAAAACGAGTTGCATACGTAATAAGACGAAATAAATGTGAAAAAGAACGTTATTTTTCGCATACCCGACAATCCAGTTGCTTAATGAATCCACAACACTCACGATCTGTGAGCGAATTAATATGGTTAGTATACATATATGTACATATAGTATAAAAATAGGTAAGACTGTTTTCTGGTTTTGTTTTTGCGTGGCCTTGATCTTATGGCTTTTATTACTGACAATAAATAATCAACGATATTAGCCGTTATAAGGCCGTTATCTCTGCCTGTCATTACCAATAAGTACATACCTAAGTGGTAGTTGTAGCCCAATGTGGTTATTTGCAAATATTAATTAGGTAATCGCTATCACTTGATTATAGCAAAAGATTGGAGGTGCTCCCCAAAACATTCTATGAATGGAATACCCATCAGCTGGTTCTTAGAAATAATAATAATAACCGAAATAAAGAGGAACTTTATTAACTCTAAACTATATCAGCTAGAAATAAATAAATAAATTCATCTTAATGCTTAATTCCATTATCATCTTTGCAAATTCCAGAGTATTTAAATAACATATAACGCTATCAAGAGTTTTTTTTGTTCTTTCGGATGTACAAATTTGCGTCATCGAAATGAATCTTGAATATATTATGTATATTATGTTATATACTTAGCAATTTTATTAAATTATAACTCTAAAATTGTAAGAATGTTACGAGTGCCCTTATTAGGGTCAACTTGTCTGACTCCAGATTACTTCTACGGCTTTATAAACGATAACTGCTCTTTAAGGCATATGATTGTTCCTATGGGTTATACAATAATTATGAAATTATTCAAGAAAGTTAAGGGAGTCTAATTTCCTCATTGCGGTCAACTTTTTATTCTCCATTTGCATTACAAACGATAACTGCTCTATGGCGGCTGATGGCGAGTTTTCCAGTGCTTACACTTCTTATCAATTGAAGCCCCCAGATGTGTTTTACACAGCGAACAATGGCTCTGAATGACTGCTGACCTTTGGAGCAGTTCATTAAATCGTTATTACAAGCAACTCCTTGCCACTTTACACCGCCACAAATCAGGGGGTAATTTACGACACAGCAATTGCGGGTTGAATGGCGGCAATGCCGCCACATCCTGTGACGGGAGAATGTGGAGTGAGTGGGTGGCAAGGGCACTACGTTGTCTATTGGCAAGGACAAGGACGAACATCCAATGGCAAGGATGTCAACAACAACGCCCACGCATACATACACGTAAGAGAGAACGTACCTCGATGTTGCACATGGTCTGGAATGCCGTGAAGACGAACATGAAGCCGAAGCCCAGGATGAGAATCATCAGGAATTTCCTATCCATCCTGTGGCCGCTAAAGATAGCTTTTCCCGCCGATAGTCGAGTGTAATCAAATCAAATTTAATTAACTTGCCGCCGCGCACTGCATTTGCATTCAACGACGTCACAAGAGAGGGGGCGTGAACTTTGGTTCTCTCTCAATTATTAGTGAAAATCGCACGAAAGGCAGAATAAACTGACCACATCTACATATATATATGTATTTAACACTTCTCAAAAGCAATAGAACCCAATGCAAATACTTAAAATACAACAAATAAATCACGTGTAAACTCAAAGCAAAACACTGAGCACGAATGTTAAATGCAATGTTTACACGCCGAGGACCGAGAGTTGAATGAAACAAGACTTTGGGAGGCATCGCGCTAATAAAAGAATCTACGTACCTACCGCACAGCGACTTTTGTATGCACTTACGGTCGGTAATCCTATTAATTATATTTGAAGAGGAACTTCTTTAAACTGTATAAAATAATATATTATAATAATATTGTATATTATAATATATATCTTGATCTTGAAAAATATACAAATTATTTAAAGCTTATTAAAAAAATATTTTATTGTTTCAGGTCCATATTAATTTGGACGTTCCACCTATATGCGAAAACATTTTAAAGTATATCAAATAAAGACATACATCTTAAATTTATAAAAAATACCATTTATATGGTTTTAATGCAAACCAATTTTGAAATAAGGATTATTTTATCTACAATGTCATCTTCTATAAATTAATGTACTTTTACTGTGCAAAGTAAAAGAGTACGAAAAAGGAATTTGAGGGAGAGTATGAAAGAAAAAACAATCTCACACATACAATTACAAAGTCGTGAGCCAGATGACAGATAATAATCACGCAAGGCAAATATCGATGACTCGATTTCCGCGCGGGTGCTCGATAATCTTTTTGAATTTTCAAATCATTTATAAAAGTCAAATTTGGATGCGCTCGAGCGCTGGTTTTGATACAAAGACGTATGTACTTCTTTGTCGGGGGAAATGTTGTCCTTTGGAAAGGTTAAATCAGGATTTTCTTGGATAAGAGAAGTCCGAATTTCTTGAGAAATGGATCCAATCACTTGTGAAGAGTTTGAAAGCAGTGCATCTTCAGATACTGATTCTTGAAATTCCAAGGATGCCGCAGAAGGTGCTTCTTCAGAATCTGAGCTAAGCTCATCTTGAGATGTAAGGATTTGTTTTTGAGAAGTTGAATTTTGCACTTTCTCGGGGATCTTATTTGATTCCTCCTCGGGTAATTCAGGTTGCACTTCTCGTGAACATTCCACATCTTGATTAATTAGGCAGTGGGATTCTCGAAAAAAAGCGTATCCTTGAGGCAATAAGTAACTTGATTCTTGAGAGATTGAATTTACCACCTCGGTGATCCTAATTGATTCCTCCTGGGGTAATACAGATTGCCCTTTTCCGGATATGGAATTTCGCACATTTTGAATGATAAAGCCGTGTGATATAGCACCTCCTTGAGGCAATAAGTTATTTGATTCTCGAGAGATGGAATTCACCGCCTCATGAGGTATGGCTCTATACTCTGTAAAGGTGATGTCCTTTGGTGCTCCTAGAGAAACTGATAATTGAACTTCTTGCCCAATTGAGCTGTGGGATGAATTTGTATTAATCGTAAGACTCTTGTCGACAATGTCCTGATGTGGGAGCTGACGCTCCACCTGCACGTAGAAGGGGCTGCCGCATAGTGCAATTTTGGAAGCATTTTCCACATCGGATTCCCCTCCAGAAGAATACCCGGCGGGCCTGATATTCAAGCCGATAGGACTGGCGCAATTAATTGATTCTTTATCATCCTCATCCTCATATACATCCATTCTATTATCCATCACAGTCGTGCCGACGCAGGACGTATGTAATGAGGAAACCGCACAACAGATTTCGTCGCAAACGTCTCCTTGAAAGTTTCGAGAAATCCGCGGTTTCGTAATTTCAGATGGCAATGGCGTACCAGGAATAACAAGGATATTTGTATTCAGATTAGGGTGGGTCCATCCTATAGAGCCGAACGATGGTTGTTGATCCCTGATTCCTTCCTCAGTCGATTCGCTCGCCGACAGGATGCCTAAATCATTCTCAGGCGTGACCTTACGAACACTTGCAGGCGGTTTTGGTCCCTGATTTGGAAAGGTAATTACTGGTTTCTTCTTCACAATGCGCTTGGTGTTGCTGCGCATTCTTTTTCGCGCCTTGTCCATCTCATTTCCAGATAGGGAGTCCTCACTCAAGACCTTGGTGGCCGGCTTCCATGGATTCAAGTTTCCGAGGCTGCGCTTGCGGCGCTAAAAAATGCAGTTTTATAAGTACATAAACTAGAAAATTACAAAAAAAAATGTCATATTTGCCTTAACTATTGAAAAAAAGGTAATAACGAAAAAAGGAATTATGCCCCATATGATCTTTATTACTATAGATGGGTAATTGCCATACTTACAGCATTCTGCACAGTGCGACGTTGTGGTGTAGCGGGAATACCCGGCACATTTGTATTGGGATTGGGCAGAGCCCTTCCCACACGACCGAAAACAGGACTGCTAATCGCATAACTCGTCGATTTGAATCGCGTCAGTAAGCCCAAGTTTGTCAAATTGCATAGAGACTCTTTGATGACTTCGTCGACATTGGCGACCGGTTTGGAGTTGCGCATTTGGACCTTTACCTGATGAGTTATATCGTCAATGGAGATGTAATCGGTGCGAGACGATTGGAGGATGCCGAGAGCCTTGACAACATTGCGGTTCACCTTTTTGGGAACATTAAAAGCATCCATTTTTAAATAAAAACGATAATTTCAATCATGTGTTTGTGGTTCTATTACGTTCCAAACGTCTGGTGGAAATAAATGATGTACCCTGGGAAAGACTTTTTGACATTTTCAAGTTATGGAAAAGTCTACTGGGATTCGTATCCCAGAGGCGTTTTTCAATTTTATTTGATAACATTTAAAGAAATATCATATGTATAGGTGAAAGTGCCTTTTAGTTTTCTAACATCGATCGTTTATTATATATTTTATATATTAGTTCCTTGATAATTCTTTTTGTGTTTTTGGCTTACTCTAAATACTAAAATCTTTCATTTGCAGGTATTTCTTTTTCTTTGAAACGGAAAGTTTTCCTCCATTATTTGTATAATTTTTTATATCTTTGAACTGAAAATTTCTCTCAAATTACAAAGTGACCTCGAGATAACAGTGAATGAAAAGCTCCAATTGCCGTCTATTGTACATCAATATCCAGGTTTTAAGCAATTATATGCATGTATAAATACAAAGTTAGTTTGCGTCTTTCTTAAAAAGCAATTCCAGAGCGAAATAAAAACATTTCCAGAGCTGGTTTAACACAGACGGTATAAAGTTTTCGAGATACAACAAACAGTTATCATCAACGTTTTATCTTAGAATTAATTAAATGGGCTTCAACTGCTCTTTTAGGAAATTTGTTCCGCGGACATGTGCAAAATGGAAAATTATGTTACTTGGTTTTATTTTGATTTGATTGATTTTCTGGTAAACCCTCCCTTGATAAGCAATAAGCTCAACCTGCCTATTCGCGCTTTTTGTGTGTAATGACGGCATCCTCAATCTCCTCCTTGGGCTGGTCTACGTCGCCCCATCCCCACGTGGCATGGGTTCCGTCACCGGTGCGCTTGACACGCTTCTTGATGATGTCCGTGGACACGGTCTTGAGGTCGTAGGCCCAGCCGATCTTGGCGAAGAAGTCAATGAAACCGGTGGTGAAGTTTAGCGAGTATTTGCCGAACTCGGCCGTCTTGTAGTCCCAGGGGAACACGTGATGGTAGTTATGCCATCCTTCGCCGAAGGCCAGGATAGCTACCGAGATGTTCTCCGAGGGGTTAATGAATCTGCAAATAGTTTTTTTTTTTAATTGTAAGTACCCTTTAAAAATGTTGGTTTATTTTTAACACTCACTTGTCGTAGGGGCGGCCACCGAACTTGTGGGCGGCACTGTTTACCAGCCAGGTTACATTTAGGATGAAACACCAGCGGAACATGGTGGCCACGAACCAGGCGTTCATAAACGATTCACCCCAGAAGTACATAGGCGCCGCGGTCGGAATGATGAAGCAGGCAAGAGGCATCAACAGCATGTAGTATCTACCCAAAGTTAGTATTATATTAGACATTCCCTCCGTTTAAATGGTTCCAGTTTAAAACATACTTCTTCTGAAACATGAGGATGGGATCGGCGCGAAGATCAGATAGATCAACTCCCTTGCCCTTGGCCTTCACCTCCGGGTGCTTCTTGCACAGCAGCCAGCCGACGTGCGAGAAAAAGAAGCCTCGGGTGGCGTTGTGCGGATCGGCGTCGGTCTCAGAGTATTTGTGGTGGACACGATGGTCACGGGCCCAATGGTAGGCGGCATCCTGGAAAGCGACCGTGTTGAAGATGACCAGAATCAAACGCAGAGGCCACTTGGCCTTGTATGACCGATGCGCCCACAGACGATGGGCACCGGCAGTAATGCCCAGACCAGACACTACATATAGTATATAGGCTGAAATAATAAAATCGAGTAAATCTTATAGTAAGTGAAAATGCAATCGGAAATGATATAAAAATTAATGCAAGGATCTTTATTATTTATGGTTTAATTGTTAGCTTTATCACAATATATCAAAAATTGTGTTCAATTTTGGGTTTAACTATATCTAGGAGACAGATGTATTAGCATCAGGCAATTAATTTCTAACGAAAACAAATATCAGCACGTAAAGGCAATCGCGTTTAAGGAAAGCCTGATCAGCAGTCTGTCGCATGTCGCATTTGTCCGGACACCCATAAATACGACTTAGTAAGGGTTATCAGGGCCAAAGCCATAGATAATCGCGAGTCTGGCACGCACATGACATAGTTGCCAAGTCGTACTCAATTTATTTAGCAAAATGGATATAACATTTAACAATTAAGAACTGTTTTTGTAAGAAATAGGCTTGCTATTGAAAGATCAAACCAGTTTCATATGAGCACTGCGGTTCTAGAAAAATGTTTTTATAATTGAGTAATTAATTCATTTTTATGAATTCAACCTTGTCTTTAGCAATTACGTTTTAGTAAAATTTCTTTTTGTCGCTTTTATTATACCCGTTACTCGTAGAGTAAAAGGGTATATTGTATTCGTGCAAAAGTATGTAACAGGTAGAAGGAAGCGTTTCCGACCCTATAAAGTATATATATTCTTGATCAGGGTCACTAGCCGAGTCGATATAGCCATGTCCGTCTGTCCGTCTGTCCGTCTGTCCGTCCGTATGAACGCTGAGATCTCGGAAACTATAAAAGCTAGAAGATTGGCATTTTGCATGCAGATTTTAGGAGTTCCTACGCAGCGCAAGTTTGTTTCAAAAAGGTGCCACGCCCCCTTTTACGCCCACAATCGCTTATATACGATTTTATTTAAATATAAATTTAAATATTTCGGAAAAGTAAAAATGCAGTTTTATTGTGTTTATCAATACCTATCGAAATGTAGAAGAAATTTTTCAAATCGGACCATTCGTTTAAAAGTTATGCGTGATCAAAGTTTCTATCTCCATCTCCCTCGTACTACTTTTACCTGAGTAACGGGTATCTGATAGTCGGGGCACCCGACTATAGCGTTCTCTCTTGTTTTTAAATAAGTCTAATCCTAAAATAACATCTAGTTTATTTTGCATAAGTTTATTTTAAGTTTTACTTTACGAACGGTTAATAGGGCTTGAAATTTGACATTAAGACACTAAACTCAATATTTTTTAAATTTAAGTTTTCGTTTCTTAAAGTCCGGTAGCAATGTTTTTGGTACCTCCGATAAAGATATAGTTAGACTCACCCAAGACGATGGTTTGCCACTTAGCGGAGGCAACCATTAGGTAGGCGCCATAGATGGCCGCCAGATGGAGGTATCCGAAGGCGATGATGTTGCGCCAAACGAGCTTCAGGCGGCGCTTCTCGGCCTTTTTCATCACTGTAATGTCCTTGACAAGGCCGCCGTCGGTGGTCTCCACATCGCACTCAAAGAGCACTCCGGTGGAGTCCTCCTGTAGCTTGGTGGGGCTCTGTTCCGAATCGGCGGCGGCACTAGCCGCGGCGAGCAGCGAGTCCGTGATGGACTGGGCACCGGCTTGGGCGTTGGGCGGCATCTTGCATTAACTGTCGGTGGGAAAAAAGAAGAAACAAAAGGTTAGTAACGAAATAAACAAAATAGCAATTAGTGTGTGCCAACTTGGTGGCTTGGGCAATTAGCTTGTTGAACTTGACACGCTTTGGGGAGGTGATTCGAGCAGCTCTTTATGGCCAGACCCCGAGGTGTCGTCGAGTTAAGACGAGTACCCGAACCTTTGATACTAAATTTTTGCCAAATACGAATTTTTAATCGGCTAATGGTTTATGAAGGAAAACAAGAAAGGAAAGCTAACTTCGGGCGGAGCCGAAGTTGATATACCCTTGCAGAATATTCTGTAAATAATATTCTCCAAAATTATTCATATGATGCATTCTTAATACTAATAAAAATCCCTACTTCCTAACTTTAAAAACACCAAAGTTATGGCAATTTCAATCGTTCAGTTATATGGCAGCTATAGGATATAGTCGGCCGATCCCTATAAAATTTGGTAGGTCGGATTGATTGGCCAAATATAAAACCCATAGAAAATCCCAACTTCCTAACTCTAAAAACACCAAAGTTATGCTATTTCCTATCGTTATATGGGAGCTATAGGATATAGTCGGCCGATCCTTATGAAATTTGGTAGGTCGAATTGATTGGCCAAATAAAGAAGCCATAGAAAATCCCAACTTCCTAACTTTACAAACACCAGAGTTATGGCATTTCCTATCGTTCAGTTATATGGCAGCTATAGGATATAGTTGGCCGATCCCGGCCGTTCCGACTTATATACTGCGTGCAAAGGAAAGAAGGGTGTGTGCAAAGTTTCAATTCGATATCTTTAAAACTGAGAGACTAGTTCGCGTAGAAACAGACAGACGGACAGACGGACAGACGGACAGACGGACATGGCTATATCAACTCAGGAGGTGATCCTGATCAAGAATATATATACTTTATAGGGTCGGAGATGTCTCCTTCACTGCGTTGCACACTTTTGACCAAAATTATAATACCCTCTGCAAGGGTATAAAAATCAATAATCGCTGGCCACGTCCTTGTGTCAGGATTCGCACAGCATGAATAATGAAAAAGCCGGTGTGTGGGAAAAAGCACCAGGTGGTGAATATGCGGAACATGTGTTTTGTGGGTCACTAGGAACTGGGAACCTTGGATCAAGGTTATGAAGCAAAACGCTTCGTGGAAAATTCCTTGTTCAATCAACTTTAGCATGCTTTGTTATACAGACACACACATACGCACTTCCAAATTAACAAGAATTGCAAACTATTCAGCAATAAGTGAACCGTAAACACTTGTCCACGTTCGACGAATGCCACTTGAGACACTCATTTTGTTGTACCTGGTTTACACCCAAAAAATATGTTTTAATTTTTTTCTTTAGCACAAATTAACGACAAGCCGCTTTGGTTAACTTGGGTTTTAAAACTGCTGTGTGGAAGTTTCTGTCGTATGAAGAAGAATAATCGCGGCAGCTGCCAAAAAGCTCGCTCCCAAGCTCTAGATTAGTGGCTGGGAAGCTTTTGCAGGTGTGAGTGGAGTGCTTCTATTTGAAGATAAGATGTTGGCCGGTGGGCAAATTCGCCTATTGCTAAGGTCAGGGTTATATTTGATATGTCTAGACGCGGCGACTTTGGCCTAATCGGTTGGCGGCCCTTATCAACCTGTCGTGTGATTGCTGCGTGGCTCTATCTATATTTCAATCTTGATTCAAACACCTGTTAATAAGCAGATATTACAAAACTGGACAGTCAGGTGTACTTCGAACCCTGGACAGAAACACAACCCAATTAAACACGTGAACCTGCGGTCAGGCAAGAGCTTAAAAATCATGCGATGCTTATGGGAATAGACACCAAAAAGGTGATTAGAAGAGAGTGTCGAACAGGGGCGTTACCAAGGGGTTCTAGGCGAATTGGTCCTCGAAAATTAATGATTAGATGACTTTGCTTTCTCTTCTTTAGCTTTAGGTATGTATTTTACTGGTTATTGTTTAAAATTTTAATTTAATCTAGAAATTTACTTCTGTAATTTTCCATCAGTATTTAAACAATTGCTTTTGGTATTTTCTTTTTAAATTTATCTTAACCTCTTAAATAGTTGCCTTATTAAAGATTTAGAAACTACAAAAGTAAATTACAACTAAAGAAATATAGATTTTTTCCTGAGGTACTCTGGAATCATTGAAGTAAAATATGTAATTATAAAAGTTATTATAAAAATAATAGGTTTTAAAAAAAGGAAAACAATAAAACAAACTGTCGCAAAAAGCTTTTCGTCGAATATAACAGTTTGCTTTCCTCAGTTCAACCCCCTCCTATACCCCTTCTGTAAAATGTTTTATCTACTGCCCTGTTTATCGAGAGATAGTGTGGAAAGAACAACAATTCCGCATCCGTAGGTATGTACATATGTGCATACATGTATTTGTAATGCAAGAACAGCAGATCACAAGCGAAAGCTTTTAGCATGGCAAAAGAAAGGGTACGAGATAGTGAGAGAAGGTGAGAAAAAAGCTAATGCCGTCAGCATGTCAACAAAACAACCGTTTGTCTTTGGAGCCAAGGGAGAGCGATATACATATACATACATACATATGTGAATACATAATTTAATGTGTCCAAAAACCGGCAAACATTTTCCATTTATCAAAAACACGCATTGAACTTGAAATTTGCAGCTGCGTGGCCTGTTGCCAATTTCTTGCTTTTTTAAAGGGAGCTGAAAACGTGGGAGCTTAAACGAGAGAGTGAGCGAGCAAGAATAAAAAAGAGTCAGAGAGCAAGATGGAACGCAAGGGGAGAAGAGGGAGAGTAGTTTTCTATTGTTGGTGCTGTGGCCCGTTATCACGTTGCAAGAGCGTGATGATTCACTGCGATATAAAACGTAAAAAATGTATTAAAAATTTATATCCAAACAAAAAAATTAAAAGTTTTAAACTGTCATAAAATATCCTTTTACATATACAAAATTATTCGTTTCTAGAAGATTATTTACCGAAGTAAGTTTTACAAGCGAAAAAAAGTGACTACCAGTTAATCACATCATCTTAAGGTTATTCTAAGAACAGAGCTTTTTTCTGGAAGAAGGTCAAAGATTGACTATTTATTAGTAAGTTTATTAAGAACAATTTTCAAATTTGTTTTACCGTAATAATTCTTCTCTTTAAAAACAATATTTATAAACAAGAAATTCTTTAAAATATTTTTTTAGGTTCATGTTTTGTTCAACGTGTTATTTACATATATGTATGTTATATCTGACAATTGAATATTAGCACTTTGTCTAATTTGACAAATAGACTTTAACTGTAACACTAGTTCGCCTGACATGCGGACTGCAGTGCGAGGCGAGTGACAATTCCATTTTTCACCAACTCGAAAAATTTAATTTGCAATTTAAGCGGTAAATTATACTTCGTATCCATGTATAATTACAGTCAAAGTTCATTCACCGTAAAAAAAAGATAAAATGTTCAGCTTAGTTAAAATGCGAAAAGGAAAGAATTAATTCATTTCATAGTAGAACAGGACAAAAGGCGAGTGCGTCGAGTACAAAACTTTTGATTGCCCTTGCAAATGTGATTGGATGTTAATTTATCTTTATACATACATAGTACAAAAAGCGACTAAATGGTATGGGGTTCTTAAATTTAATACAATGACCTAAATTTCTTCTGTTT
Source organism: Drosophila fuyamai (assembly GCA_018153365.1). Classification (NCBI taxonomy): domain Eukaryota; kingdom Metazoa; phylum Arthropoda; class Insecta; order Diptera; family Drosophilidae; genus Drosophila; species Drosophila fuyamai. The sequence goes on along the minus strand of JAECXW010000116.1, from coordinate 2,232,866 downwards.
TAGGAGATCCACAAAATTCTAAACATGTTTGGATGTAGTTTGAAGAATAGCAACCTTTTTTTTCTACGCTGCTAACTGACGGAATAAATTAACTGACCACAAGGGTATTTAAAGAAACCAAAACCTAACCTTCCGATATGAACAGTTGCTGCTCAACTAAAACCTTGACAAACAAAGAGTGTACGCTACATAAACTTGAGCCAAGATCGTAGAGCCAGAGGGCTTAAAAATGAAATTCACAAGTGTATAGAGTTGGTTAGGCAAATTGAAAGCTATGAAAAACTCTTACATGAAGTGGCTTTTCTTGATTTTCTACTAGTGGGGTGGCTTTACGTAAACGTGATACGGGGAAAATATAAATCCTGTTGCAATGACTCAACAAGTCGCCACTGTAGTCCAGATGGAAAACCAACCTGTTTGCTTCTCCAAAAAAGGCACTCTCAAAACTTCTTAAACTCGCACTTTTCTCTTCGCACAGTCGGTTGTCCAAAAACTGTGGGTATCTTTGGTATTTCAATTTATTTGCACTATTTCAGTGGAGCAGTGCCAGAGCACACGTCCATTCACTAGACGACTTCGGATTGAACTGACAAAACCGTTCGCACACTTGCCAAAACGAAAACAAATCGATTAGGCAAAGCGGTGAGACAACGTCAGAGCTTTTCTCCGCCGTCGTGTGCATTTTGTGGCTATTTCCCCCGAGTTCCCCAGATTAGCGGCATGCACGTAGCCCTATCTTCCTTCCTAATCTCCGCGAAATTGTAAACATTTGCGAAATAACACACACTATGTGTGTGTGCACCCCCCAGGTCCTAAGTGATTAGTTGAATTTGAAATAAAACGGTGGAGTTTTTCATTGGGCTAGTAAACAATGCAATTATCTTAAGGTAAGAATAGGTCCAGCACATCACTGGGAATGTTAGCCTTCGCACTTTAGAACCAGCTGCAACTTTTCTAAATCTAATCGATCGGTTTTTGGTTTGCCGGTATATTGATGATAATGGTTTAGCCGTGAAAACACCATGGCTCTCATAATCTGTTTCTATTTAACTTTACGGTTTTCGTACTTTGGCCGGTCCAAACCTGTTAGTAAGATAAACCTTTAGACCAATAACTTTACATATTTTACTAAAGACAAACATACAAAACAAGGCAGATGCTTTGGATTTTTTTTGGTTTTTTAAATTTCAGAAGATGAGGTTAAGTGACACGCGAACTACAACTAGTTTCATACTAATTGAATATTTATGACAGCGCCATAAATTATGAAATGCACATCTGAATCGCTTACGCCAAAGGAAAATTTACCAAAAAGCTAAAAAGATTAACTTGTGCTCACAACCTTAACAATATTAAAGAACCCGGTATAGAGTCCTTTAGGGAACAAAATATTTGTATATACAATACAATATGCGTATTAATGATCATCCATTTACTTATTATTATGTATATACATTTATCAAACCACAATATGCTTCATAGTGCGCAGTTAAAACTCCTCATTTTTAAAACAAAATTTGTGCATTTGCCTCACACGTTTGAATTAAATTAATCACAAAGCAATTATAATTTTCTTAACCTGATCACCAGAGGTGCTAGCTCACATGATAGTTTTTCGGACGTCCATTGAAAAAAAAACTATAGTTTCTATATATTGGTAAAATCAATGTTTTATAAAAAGTAAGTACAAATTATTTTAAAGTAGTAAAATCGGAATGACTAACAGAGAAAATGATTAACTCTACAATTTTTATTTTTTTTACTTTTCAATTTTTTGTAGGAATTCAAAATTTTCTTTGTGATTTTAAAATTATGGCAAAAGAAATAATTTTAAATATATTATCTTGTATTAATAAATACACTGGAGAACCTTTTTGAAAACAAAAATATCTCAAATATTTTAAACGAAAGTGAGTAATGAGTTTTAGTGCTTATTTAAAATTGCAAATTTCAGAAAAATCAAGCAGCTTCAGAAAGGGTATTAAAAAATATTTTCTAATCAGATTCTGATTGAAGCTGGGAATGCGTAGTTCTGAATGCCTTTGAAAGGGTTATATCAGTTGAGGACTAGGTGCATGAGGAATGACGTCACCGGGGCGTGCGCGCGCTAAGGTCAGATGTAAACAACTTTCGGTGCAATGCACTACTTACAGAACTATATTCTATTAAATAAATTTCCATTACTTGATAATCGTTGAATTTTCTAATCAACACCACGCAATTCAATAAAAGACGCCGGCCAACAGCCAGATTTGCGATAACGTGTATGTACATATGTCAACAACAGGTCAAAAATGTAATACTTCAAATTAATGACGCGGTTGGCACTGTAATATCTCTTACCCAAATGTTATTTAAGTCCCGAGGATTACTATACTTTGATTTTATGGCCAACTTTATTCCAAAAACCTCCTGTTTAAGTGATGACAAAGCGGACCACGTAGTAATGAGCAAGATATGTATCGATAATTCTAATAACGATTTCTTATCGATATCATCTAGCCTTTTTTTTAGCATTGTAGTGGTTGTATTTATATCTTTTATAACGTTCTAAGATAAAGTATATAAATTACAACCAAATTCAATCAACTTGATTTTGTTTTTTATAATTTATTTTGACTGAATTATTTCAAACATTATATAAATAATAATTAACATGTTATTTATGCATGTACATATGTACATATGGAATATGCTTTTGGAATTGTGGGCTTTCTTCAAAAGCGTTGGCACTCATTCATTCTGGGAAGAAGTTTGTAACGCAGTAAAGGAGACGTTTCCGACCCCATAAAGTATATATATTTTTGATCAGGATATAGCTATGTCCGTCTGTCCGTGTGTCCGTCTATCCGTCTGTTTCAATACCGTTAGCGAGCTCAGTTTAAAAGATAGCGATCTGAAACTTTCACAGTCGTCCTAAAACATTCCGATCGGACGTCTATATCCTATAGCTCCCATAGGATCAATAGGGTAAAATCGGTTAAAATTTAATGATTTTCAGGATATTTCGCGCAGTGTATAAGCTATTGACATGAATCTTTCAAATCGTATTTTTTATGCATACCTTGATCAGGGTAAAAGCGCTTGCCGATCGAACGTCTATATCCTATAGCTCCCATAGGAACAATAAGGTAAAATCGGTCCAAATTTGATGTTTGACATATATTTTTGATCAAGGTAAAAGCTTATATATTAAAGCTTCCGTAGTAAAAATGGTTAAGGGCGCAAAAATATCCTTATTTTATTATACCCGTTACTCGTAGAGTAAAAGGGTATATTGTATTCGTGCAAAAGTATGTAACAGGTAGAAGGAAGCGTTTCCGACCCTATAAAGTATATATATTCTTGTTCAGGATCACTAGCCGAGTCGATCTAGCCATGTCCGTCTGTCCGTCTGTCCGTCTGTCCTGTCTGTCCGTCTGTCCGTCTGTCTGTCCGTCTGTCTGTCTGTCTGTCTGTCCGTATGAACGGTGAGATCTCGGAAACTATAAAAGCTAGAAGATTGGCATTTTGCATGTAGATTTTAGGAGTTCCTACGCAGCGCAAGTTTGTTTCAAAATGGTGCCACGCCCCCTCTGACGCCCACAAGCCACAAGCTGTGGCCACAGTTTTGATGCTATTATGAAAATTTTTTTTGATATGTATTTATTTCGTCAATACCTATCGATTGGCCAAATAAAAGTTTGCCACGCCCACTCTAACGCCCAAAAACCCATTAAACGCTTAAGCCTGGCCAGCGCCGACATTTCCGCCATTCATGGCGTATACAACAGCGCCATCTAACGGATGATTTTGGAACAGCTGGCCAAGGTGCTCAACAGAGTCAACGTTAATTCTCGATAAGGATTTCTATTAAAGGAAATTGCGATGGCTTTTATTTGTCAATACCGAATTATATCCCAAGAACTATGCAAATCAAATCAAGTTAGCCAAATTGGAGGTGTTCCCTGGGTACCGATTTTAACATAAAAATCGGGAGCTGATTCGAGCGGCGAAAAACATACAAGAAGGCATATTTATATTCAGTTGTTTAGCTGAGTAACGGGTATCTAATAGTCAAGGCACTCGACTATAGCGTTCTCTCTTGTTTTTATATGAAATGCTTGCAGTATAGAAGCTATTGACTTGAAACTATGCAAATCTAATTAATTTATGTATAAATTAAGATAAATTTTTAGTTTTAGCAATTTCGGCAAAGTTTGCAATGTATTAAAACTTCAGCTTGCCGAAGTTAGCTTCCGTCCTCGTTTTATTATAATTTTCCATATCTCGGTTTTGTAGTTGCATATGTGGATGGAACTTTCCCAAAAGTCTTATTTGTTCAGACGACTATAGTATATATCTATAAAGCTCCTGAAAAACCTCGTAAAAACGCAGTGGCAAAAAAGTCCGCATTTGGATAATTTAGCAATAACGGGCAGAAAATGAAAATTGCCTCCATGTTCACCACTAAGTGATGCCAGTTCCTTAATGTGCATCGCCCCCAGGTCCCAATACCAACTTATGTACATATACCTTAAACTGGAATATTTGGAATCCTTGAAAAGAAAATTACTTTTTAATTATTTATAGTTTGTTGTCAAAACTCAGTAGTCGTGCCATTTATTACTGGTTTAAAAATCAGTTTCGTGGATAGAAAAATATACATACATATATCATAAAAAATAATTAAGCGTTAGATGTTAGCTTTCTTTCTTCTTTTACGGACCTAATTACAAGGTATCCCAGATAATTAGTTCAAAAATTAAGTTAAGTTGCGTTGACCCATTAAAATATTATACTCGCAATCAGAAGTATAGATATTATTTGTCAAGTCGCTAACAACAATGGACCCTCTTATCCTTGAAGTTTACCAGAACCGAGCGATGAAGTTTTTGTTGACCGCTTTGGCAAGGTGTCTCATAGTGTCCAACTTCTTGGCAGACGCCTTGTATATCAGCCAAAATTGGTTCCTGCTGCGGAGTATCCTGAGCATGAGGTGGCACTGTGGCTATTGGGTTGCCGGAGTCTACATCAGTCTCCAGGTGACGACGCAACTTACTGGCTCCCTGCTGCTTGTGGTCCAAAGGGAGAGATTCTGGGCCACGGGAATACTGTGGATGGCGGCACACATGCGACTGGCCGCCAATCCGACGCTGTGGAGCCTGACCAGGTACATGGAGCTCTGTGGTCCGATCAGCGCCCTCCTCCTAATGATGCTGAATTCCCGACGACAGGCTGTTGTGTCCTTTCTGTTGATCACCTACCTTAACTTCAAGGATCTGGAGTGCTTGTTGTGGCACATCCTCTATAAGTACGTCCTAAAGGTCCTGCTGGCCCTCGTAATGGTGGGCTTTCGGTTGAAGATTTCAGCCGGACTACTGGTCCTTCTAATGACCATTCACTGCCTGGACACCCATATATGGTGGGATGCGTCCTTGGAAGGGAACTCATTGGCCACGACGGATCTGAGGCGCTTCCACTTCTGGAATAAGGTCTCCGTTGCCGGGGGACTGATCCTGACTGCCGTAACTACCCGATATAACTATCACATGTTTTAAGTTGTCAACCAAGCCAACAATCAGACGAAAACAATGTCGCAAGGAACCGAGACGGACGAAGACCCGGAATTAAAGCCAATGGTTCAACCAACTACTGGTAGTTTTCTTTGCCTCCACACATCGCCGCCGCTGCACATAGCCCTGCATGGAATGTCGGCCCTGATCCACACCCGTTTGTCCAAAACGGCCTTCGACCTGTGCCTTGAGCTCCTGGAGGCAGGGGTCAATGCCCAGGAACTGGCCAAGGTCGTGCTCCATGTGCTGGACGTCAAGGAGAAATCGCAAGCACCTAAAGAAGTCACGACGTCATAAAATTAAAACTTTCCTACAGACACGCCGATTACTCTTATCACAACCAACCTGCTCAGCTCGACCCTCAACCCTGGACGTGATCACCACGAGGAAATCCCTTCAGCTTTTCGATTAGCAATATCAGTTATAATTGGCACAGACTATAAACGTTATCATATATCGTTGTTACTTGGGCAGCTAAACTATTATATTTATACTGGTTGCGTTTTTATCTGGGCGATTTCTAAAAATGTTGGTTTATAAGAAAAATTATTTGTACATAAAAAAAAGGTTCAAATGCTTAAAAAATGTTACCAATTATAATTTTTAAGTGGACCCTAATCTGTTTGCAAGCTTAAGGGATCAAAAGAGCCAATTAGAATGGAATATTTTACAAATAAAAGCCAATCGAGTAGTGACGAATTCAAAGTTAAAATGGTATGACCATTAACGCTCAAACACTTAGTTTCTTTTACAGTAATGTATTTGAATAACTTAGCAAAGTCGAATGGAACAGTTTGGAACTGCTGATGAGTGTGTTATATACAAAATTATATTAAATGATTTGGAACAGTTAATTTTTGTTTAGATAAGGCGTTACTACTTTTCATTTGCCTTGTCTATAGGATCTTTACTATCTGCACTTTCAGCCGGCTTTTCTTCAGCTTTCTTTGACTTTTTCTGGGACTTCTCGGCCTGCTTTTGTTTTTCAGCCTCGGCCAGTGCAGCCTCCTGTTCCTTTTTAAGTTTCTCCTTTTGCGCAGCAGCCTCAGCCACTTCCTCATCGTCCCAGTCGGCCATGGAGCGATCCCGCTTCAACCAAGAATGCGTGGTGTCCGGTTTGAAGGCTTTAGGAAGTTTTGCATGTATAAGAATGAAATAACACCTAATGATACTGAAACTTACTCTGGTTAAACCACTTGATGCCATTCTGCATATCCTCGATAATCTCTCGCGAAGTGAACATCACCTCGTTTTGCACCGCTTGATGGAACGTGGATGTTTCAAAGGTGCTCGAGTAGACCGAGTTGCGATCGTGAATAAGGGCGCGTTGCGGGAACTTGGCGATGCATGTGGCCAGCTCCAGGGCATTGCCTAGAGCAGTGCCCGTGGGCACTATTCGGTTGACCAGGCCAATATCGTGGGCTTCCTGTGAGCCCACCGGACGTCCTGTTAGTATCAGATCCAAAGCACGGGACAGGCCAATCATGGCAGGCAGACGAATAGTGCCAGCATCGAGCATTGGCACGCCGAAACGACGATTGAAGAATCCTAGAACAGCGGACTCCTCCATGACGCGCAGATCACACATCAGAGCAAGTTCCAGGCCATTTGCTATGCAGTACCCATTGATGCCACACACGACTGGTTTCTTGATTTGGCGGCGTGTGGGTCCCACGGAGCCCTCCGGCCGCATCAGGATGTCCACACTGATTTCCTCCTTCTCGTCAGTGCTGATTTCAAGGATGTCGAAGCCGGAGCAGAAAGATCCACCAACGCCGTACAGCACTGCCACCGGGGAAGTGTCGTCCGCCTCAAAATTGGCAAAGGCGTCACAGAGCTGCGAGGCGGTGAGCGAATCGATGGCATTGCGCTGCTGCGGTCGATTGATTCCGATCAGCGTGATGTTTTTGTCCTTCTCCACCAGAATGTTCTTTGGCGGACCGGACTCCGCTGCCTCCTGGGGCGCTGGATCTGGAATGGTTTAGGTGTCACGGTTAATATATTTCCACATTATGTCACCGGCTTTTCCGCCAACTTATGTACCTACCTTTACGCAGCGCTTTTGTCGAGGAAAACTTTCGGTAGGCTGTGAAACGTGCTTGCTGACCCACCTGCTGGCCCACCAGTCTGCATAAATTTCGCAACATGTTCTTATGCAAAAACAATCATTTATTCGCAATTACAAAGTAAGAAAACAGAAATGCTTACCGGAAAATTAAATGTTCGTCAAGTATCGTAAAAACAGTTCAGTAGTAAATGTGTTTCATGGTTGCCACCATCCGATTGCTAATGTGTACTATCTATCTCTTTTCCACCAAATCCAGCTAGCTTACAGATTTGTGTTTGTGAGAAACGCAATTTAATAGCTACATGAGGTATTTTCTATCCGGTTGCTATTACATTTTAACATCATAAGTTTAAGGCGATCAAAAAGGTAAACTCCATCAATTGGAACATATTTATTACCAAAAAAATTATTTATTCACCTACAAATAATTGATTTCTATTAAAAAATTGGTTTAGCTTGATTTAACAACATTTCTAGCTAGTATATTGTCCCGTAGCTCGTTAATAGTGACTGCACTGATACCGTGAATGTCATTCTGGTGTTTTGAAAACGCGTTAGTGCTTACAACTGGCGTCACTGAATTCTAGTTGCGAAAAAATTGGCTTTGCACAAAAAAAACAGTTTAACTATTAGAAATCAATTATGGGCGTGGAAATGGACACCAAGGAGGCGGGAGTGGAGCTCACGGAGGCGGAAAACGAGTTGTACGACAGACAAATTCGCCTGTGGGGTCTGGAGTCGCAAAAGCGGTGAGTGTGAGAAAGCCGGCTTTTCGCAATGGCGCTCTAACAAGTTGCGAATTTCCAGCCTGCGCACGGCCAAGATCCTTATCGCCGGACTTTGTGGCCTTGGTGCCGAAATAACCAAGAATATTATTCTGTCTGGAGTTAACTCCGTGAAGCTGTTGGATGATAAGCCCGTCACTGAAGCAGACTTCTGCTCGCAGTTCCTGGCCGCACGTGAATCCCTGAACACCAACCGCGCCGAGGCCTCCTTGGTGCGGGCACGTGCTCTTAATCCGATGGTGGATATCTCCGCCGACAGAGAACCGGTAAAGGAGAAGACCGCCGAGTTCTTCGGCCAGTTTGACGTGGTGGTTGTTAATGGCGAGACAAACGAGGAACTGCTGCGCATCGACACCATTTGCCGGGAGCTGGGAGTTAAGTTCATTGCCACCGACGTCTGGGGCGCGTTCGGCTTCTACTTTGCCAGTCTTCAAAAGCACAGCTATGTCGAGTATGTATTTTGCATGTTGTATCTTCTAAATTTATAGTTTTAGAATATGCTAACCAAGATATACTTCCATAATGACTTAGTGTATTGTGATAAACAAGTCATATTAATGAATGTATACTTTTCCCAGGGATGTAATCAAACACAAGATCGTATCGAACCCAGAGAAGAAAAAGAAGTACGAAACTGTGTCCATTCCAACACAACGCGAAGTGGATTATCCTGCCTATTCGGTCTGGCTAGATTTTGATATTACAGCGCCTAGTTATTTGCGCAAGCTTAAACGTAACGGACCAGGCGTTTTGCTGCTGAGTGTTCTACAAAAGTTCCGGACCACCCACCAGCGAGATCCTAACTACAAGACCCGAGCGGCGGATCTGGAACTGCTTCGCGGGATTCGCGACGAACTTCTGCCAAATTCCGCACTGAGTGACGAAGCTTTAGGCTTAACCTTTGCCCAGATTTCTCCAGCTGTGGCAGTAGTGGGCGGCGTAGTGGCTCAAGAGGTCATCAAGGTGGTTACCAAAATGGAAGCACCGCACCGTAATCTCTTTGTATTCGACCCCGAGACTTGCGCGGGATATTTTGAGACCATTGAAGCCAAGTGAACAGGTCTACCTACGGCTTCTATTAAAAAACTGAATTTCAAATAACACCAAAGTTCGAAATTTTATATTTTTAATGTCCCGTACTTATCAAAAAAGCTTAGCTTGGGTTAATCTTAGCGGGGCGCCTAACGTTTAGGGGATGCTGGCCAAATAGTCCTTGATGGATGCGGGGTCCAAACGCTGGAATCCATTTTGATCGCAAATTCCGATCTCAATGTTATCGGCAGTCATTTTTCCCTCGAAGCCTTCTTTCAGAGTAAGGATGGCGGTATGGACAGCGTCGTCAAGCTCCAGATCTTCGCTGTAACTGTATGTGGAAGATTTATTAGGGATTGTGTTTAATTGAAGAGTTTGATTGGTACTAGTACTTACCGCTTCTCCAGGAAGGTTTTGCCGTTGACTGCATTCTTGCCCATGGCAGTGGCCTTCCAGGCGAAGTACGCGCCCGAAGGATCCGATTGGTAAAGATACGGACGGCCATTGTCCCAGCCGCAGATCAGCAGGGAAACACCGAAAGGACGAACACCACTGCAGAAAGGATTAGGATCTGTTATCAGGGAATACAACTCGGAGAGCTGATCCGGCTCTTACCCAGACTGAGTGTACTCCTGCATGAGTGTGGCCACGCGCTGCACCAACTGAGACACTGGAATCGGCTCCTTGTAGGTCAGGTAGTACGTCTGGGCGATCTTGCGGGCCTGCTTGACCAGCAGGCGGTAGTCCGGACCCATTCCCGAGTAGACCATGCCTATGTGTTTGTAGATCATCTCCACGCGGTGCACACTGTGCTCTTCATAGAGCGGAGACTTGTGTTTATTCTCTGTGGCAATGACTACGCCGTTGGAAGCTGCATTCGAAGGAGGGTGATATATTAAATGCACAATGCAGATATCTGGGGATACTCACCCATGATGCCCACCGAGGGAGCTCCACCGGAAACGGCCGCCAATGCATACTCCAGTTGGACAAGCTTTCCAGAGGGACTGCAAAATTGCGAGAACTGTAGTATTGCCCAGTCATGGCGGCAGGTTAAGTTCCATTTAAAAATGGGATGCATCGCAACGGTTATCCCGGTTTTCTCACCTGAACGTGGTCAACGAAAAGCTGTAGCGTTCGGTAGCCATATCTCCTAGGCTTTAGCAGAAGTAATTTGATGTTTAAAATAAAAAAGCCGACTTACTTCCCACAGAAACAAAAATGACACAGCAATTGAGCGGCAGTGTGACCAAATCCGGAATGCTAGAAAAGGAACACAGCTTCAAAAATAGCACTCTAACTGTTTGGCCACACACTTTTAATTTTTATAACGTATAACGTACTTTCTGTGTTATTTTGGACTAAATTCCATGATTAGAAAATATATAACTATAAAACCCTTTCTATCAGCAAATTACTTGCAACAATTTTTAACGGTCGTTTTTCTGTATGGATTAGTAAGTGTTTGTGAAAATGTGAATTAGAAATTGATACACTTATACGCTTGTATCAAAAAAACACATTTTTTTATTTTACTAATCATTAAATATTTTAAATTAATATAATTGAAGTGAAATGGTATACAAGCTGTGTGAACGATTATACATATATTCTACATCAGCATTAGAAACTATCTACTTGGTTTATTTTGGTCCTTTGACATACATTCTACATTTCTATCACCCATGGTCTTTTTTGCCGGCTTAACTCAGGGCACACTGTTCTCATCCCTCAAGTAAAATAGAACGCTCCGGCGTCGCGAAAATAAGTTAAAATTCATCCTCACAGGAATATGGTTCGCGGAGCTCTCCGAGGTGGGCGCCCCATGCGCGGAGGCATCCGACCGCCGTTCAAGAAAACCTTTGTGCCCCGCCATCCGTTTGATTTGACCCTGGCGGAGGTCTTTTTTCCCAAAGTCCCACTCGCCGGTTCAGTGGACGATTCGGCTCTGACTGCGGTAAATCAATAAACGCACATGCGTGGCGGATTAAATTAGACCATAATATTCTCGGCAGGCCCTGCTGAAGCGCAACCAGGACTTGAGCCCCACGCCCAGCGAGCAGACGGCTATCGGGAACCTGGTGACCAAGGTGCAGGCTGTTCTGGACAATCTAGTGGTGGCTCCCGGCGATCTGACCACTTGTGTGAGTACATTACGATACCTAGCCAGACCAAGACTCTCAATGGCATCCATAAACAGCAACTGGAGGAGGTGCGGCAGGTGGGCTCGTTTAAGAAAGGCACCATTCTAACCGGCAACAATGTGGCCGATGTGGTGGTCATCCTGAAGACGTTGCCTACCAAGGAGTCGGTCGATGCCCTGGCCAAGAAGGTGGAGGCCGACCTAAAGGCCAGCATGAAGACTGAGGTTCTGACTAAGGGCGATCAGCATACCGTCCAGATTCACGAGCGTGGCTTCGACATCGCCAACGTCCATGCCAAGGTGCGCATCCTTATCGCAACCTTACCGCAGAACCTGCGCAAGCTAGAGCCGGAGATTCATTTGGATCACAAGCTGATGCAGAGCCATCTGGCGGCTATCCGGCACACACGTTGGTTTGAAGAGAACGCCCACCACTCCTCGATCAAGGTGCTCATTCGCATTCTCAAGGATCTCACCAGGCGCTTCGACGCCTTCGCGCCCTTGTCGGCCTGGATGCTGGACCTGATCGCCCACTTGGCCATCATGAACAACCCGTCGCGCCAGGCCCTGCCTATCAATTTAGCCTTCCGTCGCGTATTTCAGTTGCTCTCCGCGGGACTCTTTTTGCCCGGCTCGGCCGGCATCACGGATCCCACCGAACCGGGCCACATCCGGGTGCACACGGCCATGACGCTGGAGCAACAGGATGTGTGCTGCTACACGTCGCAGACGCTGCTTCGCGTCCTGGCTCACGGCGGGTACAAACACATCCTGGGACTGGAGGGCAACACCAGCATAGTGCGCGAAATGTCCGTCTGGAACGGCGTGTGCGTCTCTCCCCTAACCGCTGTCTACGAGAAGCCCACGGACAAGAAGGAGGGCGACCTCGAGGAGGACATCGAAATGATCGAGAATGAGAACGAGGATGACGGCAGCGACGATGGGGCCGAGTGAAACATCTCAGGCTATTTATTTTACAATTGTATTTCATATTGCACTTCATGTATTTTTCCAAAGCCCTTGACCTAAAGAATTATACTACTCCCAAATATGGGTTCATCCTCACCAAGATTCTCATTAAATTCCTTGCCGATTATGGTCATGTACGACTCCGCTGTTAGGCCGCTGGGTTCGCTAACTTTGATAGCGATGTCCGCCAACTGCAGTCTGTGCCCTTTATTGATAGTCCTAGCTGCAACAACGGATTTGCCTAGTTTATTGCGACAGGGTAACTCGCAAGGTAAAATGGTTTTACACTGAGCTTCCTGAAGAGCTTCCTCCAGTTCTTGACCGCCGTTCAGTTTTAGTAAGATTTCTTTAGGAGACAGCGGAATAGCCGACAGGTTAAAGCTAGTAATAGCTCTGGTCAGGGTTCCCAATTCTTGGGGTTCGAGGGAGCATCGATGGTCCGAGCCCTTCTGACTTTTGTCCAGCGTGAAATGGCGCTCCACTATGCGTGCTCCTAGCAGGACAGCTGCTTGACTAATGACCACTCCCAGTTCATGCCCCGAATAACCAATAGGAACATCAGGAAAGCGCCTCTTCAGCATGGAAATCAGTTGCAATTTGGAATCTATAGGGGCCGTTGGGTAAGATGAAACGCAGTGCATTAGAGCGTAGTCCCGTTTTCCAGCATCCTCCATTGTTTGCACAATCCTCTCGACCGTTTCCATGGTCTGCATTCCGGTGGAGATTACCAAGGGCAAGACCAACCGGGACGCTTTTTTCAAAAGAGGAAAGTTGTTTGCATCTCCGGAGCCAATTTTAATGAACGGCACATTCAGTTCGACCAGAAAGTCCAGGGAGATCTGTTTATGAATGAATCAGATTCAGAAATCATCATTATAATGAGGTTAAAAAATCGGGAAATTCAATTATTTAAATTTATTCATAATAGATAGATAGAAAATATAATTAAATTAATTGAACAAAATATATTAGTTGATTAAGATAAATTAATAGATACTACCTCATCCATTGCGGAAGCTGTGAAGTCCACATTTATTTCCGCGCTGTAGGCCTGTAGTTCAAAGTACTGATCTTTGGAAAACTCTAAGTGCTCCTTGTGGTCTCCATAAGTTCTTCCCCAGGCGTGATCACTGACGTATTCCCGATCCAAAGCGGATCGCGTGAACTTTGCGGGCAAATTGGATTTCTGGAACTTAACGCAATGGCACCCGGATTTCTTGGCCTCGTAAATCATCTTTTTGGCCGTTTCCAGGCAGCCTTGGTGGTTCTGGCCAATTTCCGCAATAATATATACGGCGTCATCTACTTTTCCGCGAATAATATCGTTTAGAAGCATTTTGTACAGATTTGAACCCGCCTAATTTAACAGTTAATTGGATGATAGACGGGCGTAGGCGGATATCTTATCGAGTGCCCTATCGATAAGTAATCGAATAGACAAAATGGCTTCTTTGGTTTGGCCATACATGGTTTTTCCCCGATGTGGCAGCACTACCTAGGTGCACACTTGCCATCCCGCTCGCACCCGTTACTAGCGTACGACGCAGAAGAGCAGCGAGAAAGCGAGAAAGGGACAACCATGCGCACCTGAGCATGACTAACTGCCTGTTTCGTTCCTTCCTGCTGCTCGGGCAATGTGGACACACTGGAGAAATTTTCATACTAGTTAGCTGTGAAAAGTATTTAGCAGAAATAGATTTGGGAAACTACAGATTTCGAGGCTATTTCGGCGCTACCAACCATCGTTCGCGGCACCCTCGACACCAGCAGTAGCAGCAGTGCACCAGAGATCAAGCAGCAAACATGGGCGACGTGATGAATATCGACAGCATAATATCACGACTTCTGGAAGTGCGTGGGGCACGGCCAGGCAAGAACGTACAGCTCTCGGAAAGCGAGATCCGGGGCCTGTGCCTCAAATCGCGCGAGATCTTCCTCTCGCAGCCCATTCTCCTCGAGCTGGAGGCTCCGCTGAAGATCTGCGGCGACATCCATGGCCAGTACTACGACCTGCTGCGCCTGTTCGAGTACGGCGGCTTCCCGCCGGAGTCGAACTACCTGTTCCTGGGCGACTACGTCGATCGCGGCAAGCAGTCGCTGGAGACCATCTGCCTGCTGCTCGCCTACAAGATCAAATACTCGGAGAACTTCTTCCTGCTGCGCGGCAACCACGAGTGCGCCAGCATCAATCGTATCTACGGGTTCTACGACGAGTGCAAGCGTCGCTACAGCATCAAGTTGTGGAAGACCTTTACCGACTGCTTCAACTGCCTGCCGGTGGCGGCCATCGTCGATGAGAAGATCTTCTGCTGCCACGGCGGCCTCAGTCCCGATCTGACCTCCATGGAGCAAATCCGGCGCATCATGCGCCCCACCGATGTGCCCGACCAGGGACTGCTGTGCGATCTGCTCTGGTCCGATCCGGACAAGGACACCATGGGCTGGGGCGAGAACGACCGCGGCGTCAGCTTCACCTTCGGCGCCGAGGTGGTGGCCAAATTCTTGCAGAAACACGAGTTCGATCTCATCTGCCGAGCCCATCAGGTTGTCGAGGACGGGTACGAGTTCTTTGCCAAACGTCAGTTGGTCACCCTCTTCTCGGCGCCAAACTACTGCGGCGAGTTCGACAATGCCGGCGCCATGATGTCCGTGGACGACACGCTGATGTGCTCGTTCCAGATCCTCAAGCCGGCTGACAAGCGTAAAAAGTAATCACACACTCACAGCACCAAGAGCAGTCTTTTTCTATATAAAACAAAAAACAAGAAAATGAAAACAACCAAGAAACAAACAAAAACACACCAACAACCAGAAATAAAATGCTTCGAAACCACACATCAGATCATGGATGAAACGTAAGTGTGGGCTGCTAAGGCAGAATAACCTAGTGCCTAGTGAATCACTCACCTCAACCTTATCTCTGTTTTTGGTCAATTTTATCATCGGCAGCCGGGGCGAGTCAAAATCAACAAAAAGAAACCCTCAACAACGCGGACAGTCAGCGAATGCATGGAGGAGCAGAGCCCCGACCGAAAGACATCCTGGGTCCTTAGCAGAAGATTTAGTTTTTCCCTCATGAGATTTTATTCGCAATTACAAACACATTGACAAATACCATGATTAAAGCCACATATTTATTTTTAAAAGCCCCCGCATATATACATATATCTACAGACCAACCATCCACCCATACACACACCTGCGATTATAGGTTTTGTCCAAATTTTAAACACTAGGTAAACAGGTCCGTACGAGCAGAGCACCCAGCATAATATTGAATTAGACATACGGAGAGTGACTGGACCTCGTCGGTCACAAAGCATATATAGAAAGGGGGCCCTGTAGCGCTCTTTGGCCTTAAGAGTAAAAAGCAAAACTAAAAATCGAAGACGAGAAATCGCTGAACAGAGGAGAACGCTTGCCGAGAAGTGAATCAGTGAATCAGTTTTGTTCGTCCACATTGCAGTCCGATCAAATGGACCCAAAAATACCTGCACCCAAATCAAAGAAATTTATTATTTTGCATTCAACTTCTTTCCGCCTTTCCGTTCGTCATTGATCAATCGATCCCCGACCCGTCATTTTTAAGATGTGTTTTTTTAAAATTAACTATTATTAATATGTATTATCAATAATCCTTTGTATTAATAAACAAATGATATAAAAAGTGTATGAATTATGAAACTGATTTCAATAAACATTTAAAAAATCCATAATTCGCAGACCTGCATATTTTGTATTTCGCTTTATTTACATTTACGTTTAGGAAAATACTTTACACTTGTTCTAAATGGATGCGTTCTGATGGGATGTTTTTGGTGTGAGCTGCAGGCTCCTGAGATCTACTCGTTGGCGCTACTGGCCTCGGCTTGGACGGATGGATTGGGATGAACTTGGACGGCAGCCACCTCGTTGGAAACCACCGCATTCTCCTCAATCTGGCAGGCCTCCACAGCAGCTGTTACCTCCGCAACGGCTGCTGAACTTTCTCCAGGTTTCTCCGGATTTGCCTCTACGTTCTCCTGCTGCTCCGCAACTTGAGTTGGCTCAGCCACGACATCTTGGACCTCTGGGGCCGCCTCACTGGGGGCCACGGTCTGATGGCCCTGCAGCACATCCGGATTAATGCTGCTGATAATGCCACGCAGCCGCTGGATCTCCTCGTTGGCCAGCTGCAGGTCCTGCTGCAGGCGCTCATACTTGTCGTGCTGGTGACGCACTACGCCGATGTGGTTACGGATGTACTCCATGGGATTCTCTGGGCGCTCCTTAATTACGCGTATAAAGATCTTGGTCAGTGAGTCCAGGACGCTGCCGCGCTCCAAATAGCGCCGGATCTCGTCACGCTTCGGATCAATGGGCTGTTCATTGTGGACATTTGGGGGTTAGTCAGGGCTTAAGATTTTGGGCAAAAGCTTACCTTAAAGGACATCTTGAAAAATGGAGACAGGTGGTATGACCGTAACCACAACTTCGAAATACACCAAAGTCAAGCCCTTTTCACATGCCATTTTCTACAGGGCTGCAATGTTTTATTTCGGAACTGGTTCGGTTCAATTCTTCTTGTTTGAAAAAAATTGTTTACAATGGATTCCAACATGTTGTAAATCATAAAGCTTCTTTAATTTATTTTTCAAACATTTGCCTCTAAAAAATTAAAGACTACAAATAAAAATAATATATATAATATTTAAATAATAACACTTACTTTTAAAATTAATTAATCTAGTAAACACCATTTGTGAACCATAAATGTTAGATTCTAATTGCAATTAAAAGTATTCCATTGTTTTTATTATCATGTAAAAATTCAGTAATTATCGAATAGTCGAAAAAAGGTACTTCCAAAACGTCACATCCGTTTTTTTTGAATTAAATAAACTAATATAATTTCTTAAAAGTTATACATTTTAAAAATAGTATTGGAAATTTCAATTTATAAAATAAGTTTGTAAATTAGATATTTAACAAATTATGTGCCGTAAATTTTTTTAAATTCAGAACTTGATTTTAAGTCTATACAAATATTAGAAAAATATATTAAGCTCAGATTTTTAATTATTCTCTTATTTTTATTACTAAAAAGTCTCCTAAATGCAGATAATATTTAAAACTATTGAGATATCTGCGCATGTCAGAATTTGGTATTCCTCACATGTACATGCACTGTATTTGTAACCACTGGATACAGACGGTTTTTCGAGAGGAGCACACAATATATTCTGAACCAATGATGAATACGTTTGAGAACACCTTTATTAGAGGTCCTTCGCCGTCCTACTCCGACGATGCCAACTCGGAGAACGCGCTGTCCGTCACCCTGCCTATCGGAGCAGCGGTGCCGGAACTGGATTTCTGCCGCGACGACTCGAAGACGGATACGGGAGACTACTTCGACGAGAAGTACAACAGCGACAGCTGCTCCCGCCTGCATCCAGGGCATCAAGGACGCAACACCTTTGCCTTCTGGACCATTGTAATTCTCCTTCTTGTCCTCACCGTGGGCAACCTCATCCTGACTCTCACTATTGTGGGAGTGTTGCGCTTGGGAAAGGGAATCCAGGGGATGGAGGTGATTCCCGAGGAGGATGTGGTCAAGTTCTACGGCTCCACGGACTTGGAGCGGGTGCAGACAAACTCGATTGGCCAGATACACGGCTTCTCGGATGTACCAGTGACCATCAGCAGTGATGCTGGCGACGGGGAGGCCGGCGTGCATGTGCGGGTATTCCGCAATGCCAACGGGGCCAGCAACGAACGCGATAGGATTGTCCTGAACAAGGAGGGCATCCTCATCCAGGCTACTAATCTGTTCGAGGTCAAGGATCCAGTCGACAAGCAGCCCATTTTTACCACCCACCGTCCGCAATACAACATTCCCGGTGGAGTAGAAGCCTTGTACGCCAAGGTAGTGAGCGCCAGCGCCATCGCAAGCCCCATCGACGATTCCCTGGTCATGGAGAGTGATGGACGTATGGCCATTAGGGGCTCCGAGGGCATCTACTTCGATGGAGCCAGCGTGGACATGCAGGCCGAGCACCACGTCTCTATCAACTCCACGCAGGGTGCCACCATTTTGGAGGCTGGAACGGGCATCTTCCTCGACATGAGCCGCATCCCAATTGTCAGCTCGGAGATGGGACTCCGCACCGGCAGTGTCCAGTACAAGATCTGTGCGTGCATGCCACACGGCACACTGTTCCGGATCGCCATTCCAAGGGTGCACAACGGTCCCAAGATCACGTGCGCCCACTTTAGCGGCAAGGACGATCCCTGTGAGGTGAACTAAGTTCAGTCAGAAATAAAGAATCGTTACGATTATCGTATTCCTAAAACAAATGTTACGTAGCACTTTTTATTTTCGAGGAAATGTACAGGATTTAATAGAGTATATATAATGCGAAAAACCGATTCTTAACTTGCATTGCAACGCGAAAAAAGATCCTGTTAAAGTGCGGGGGCTGGGTTAGGAGGGCTGAAATCTAAATAGTTACGATTGGCCAGATATAATACAGAGATGGTATTGAATTCGCTGGATGAATGTACACAATGAGAGGCGAAGGAGAATTTTAAATCAAGAGTCGTGAATTTCATTCAGAAACTAATAACGATTAAAGGATTAGCGCGCGGGTTGGGCCTACTTCCAGGTGGGGGACCCCTAGACACCCGGAGGTGGTGGCGGTGGCGGAAGCGGCGGCGGAGGTTGCTGGTGGCGGCTTTTCGAGGATCTGGGAATCACGCCAGCCAGATTGTCCGGAACCATGCTAAGAAGCTCAGCTTCACTTAGATGCGCCAAACGACCTTTGCTCTTCGGCTTTGCTGCTGCAAGGTCCCGTTTATAAAATTCGGTTTTCAATATTAATCAGCAAACTCACCAAATGAACTTGTCGTGGTGATTGCATCCTCGGGATTGTATTCGTCAGCCCCGTCGCCGGGATTGGCAGACAGATCCGTCTTGTCCTTGATGCTGGCCAGGATCTTTGAAAGATTTGGCGGAATTGATATGCCGGCTAGAACTTTCGACGAGGACGCGGATCCCTGTTAAAGGCGAGAAGTGGAATGAAAAATTGAAAAAAAGTCTTGGTATTGAAAATCCAGAACTTACCGTAGGCTCCACTTTAAGAAGACCAGCAATTTCCATCTGTTGTGCGGCAATTTGCTTGTTGATTTCATTAACCTGCCGCTCAAGATCGTTTGGAATTCTTGGCTCAGCTGGTACCAGTTCGTCGTCGGAGCCGCCAGGCGAGTAGGGCTCATCGGCGTCGTTAATAACGGGTGGCACAGGCACCGTTTTTGGTACCGCTGAGAGTGGTTAGCGTTAAGGAAAGCCATTCTAAACAACTTAGTGCGTATACATACCCTTCTGCAGCTTTGCAATTGGCGCCTTGATAATGGCATCAATATCGAACTCATCATCCTTGGAGCTTGTGGAGTGTGTGCTGGCCTTACGTTTGGGGCTGATTTGCGGAGTTAACAAGTTCGTGCTGCGAGATTTCTACAAGATGAACAGCATTTCACATTTTAAATTTGTACCATTTTCAAATCATTTTAAAAGTTCAAAACTGCTTACCTTTGCATCCTTGCTGCTAGCAGCGGGAACCGGAGAAGGCACTGATGGAGGCGTGGACTGAGCCTCCGGAGGTCGTTTGCTCAGACAGCGCACGATGATTCCCAGCAGGGTGTTGGGTCTCTGGGTGTCCTCGTAAAAGGGCACTCGCTCCGAGGTCTGAAGTGCAGGTGGCAACTCATCGCCGGTACCCAACGGAAATATGTAAAAGTCCCTGATCTGATCCGAATCCACTCCCATGACGCCCAACCGCTCTCGCGAGTCGAGGTAGTCGAAGAAAAGATCGAACTTGAACGTGTCGTTGGGCGATGCAGGGAATATATTTACGATGACAACTTCCTTTGTGGGACTCTTTTTTAGCTTCTTGATGTACTCCCAGACATTTACGCGGGTAATGCGACCGATTACGTCCAGCTGGCTTGGCATTAGCTTGCCCATCTGGTGGCAGTTACCCTGAACAGGGTACATCGTCATCTCGAACTCGGTCACATCAATCATCTTAAGGGGTCCAGACCACAGCGGACTCGAGGTTTGTCCTTGCACATAGCGCGAGTAGTTATCCATCGGCTCAGGGGCCTTTAAGGAACTTGGAAGCGTTGGAAGTGGCTTGAGTGTCGGCTTAGCTTGTCCCAGATTCGCTGCCTGCTCAACCGTCTTTTCAGATTCAAGAATTTGATCAATCAGGTTGTAGGCACTCGCCTCTGTTTTTCTTTCTGGAACCTTTTTGGGGAGCGGCGATAGATCATTTTCGTTTCTCATTTTGGGTAAAGGCGACGGAACCGCCTCGTCGTTTTCTCTACTCTGTTTCTCTCGGGACCGATGCTCTCGCTCCCCTCCACCTGAACCAGTCCCCGACTCTCCATCGTTGTGGTGCCTGCGATGGCGCTTCTCGACGTTCCGACCTCGACTATTGGAGCGACTACGACTCCGCTTGCGGTGATGATGTTTGTGGTTCTTGTGACGCTTCTCTTTGGATGTCCCCGACTTGTCCCTGGATATGGAACGTTCAAGTGTGGAGGTATCTGGTTCACTGCCCAGCGAGGTCTGCTTTCTATCAACCGTTGACGGTTCGTTGATGTCCTCTTCGGGCAGGGTCACATCCACCTTGGTGGCAATCACCTCCTCCCCCTTGTGGGTTTTCACCACATAGTTTTGGGCACATGACAGCATGTCCAGCTCGGATTTCTTGATCATGTCCAACTGATGTCGATTCTCCTCCTCTCGCCACTTGGCCAGCTCTTGGCTGGCTAACTGTTCTGGAGTCATCCGCACCAGCTGCTTGGGTTCCACCTGCTTGGCACAAATCTTCTCGAACAGGGTCCGGTTCTTGCGATCCTTAATGTTAAACATAAGCGAGCGATACTTGGCCTTATACTTGGCCCCCACATCTCGTCCGAACGAGTTAAACATTTCCAATTCCACGCTCTTGACAAACTGGTCCACCTCATTTAATGTAAGCCACTGGCTTGTGGACTGGTTGGATGCCTGCTCCTCAGCCTGGGCTTCCTTGATGCGCGCCAGCAATTGCTCCCTGAGGGACCGCCGGATGCCGATCCGAACAGGCTCGGGTTTTCCGTCGCTTCGACTGGGAGTTGCCACCTGTGCTGGAGGCTTCTCTTTCTCCTTCTTGGGCAGGGGACGCGCGGAGGAGATTCCTAGTGTGTTGACTTGAACTCCGATGGGTTGGGAAAGCTTCGTCGCAGCTTCAAGCGGCTTTTTTGGAACTGCAGGCGCTCCTAATTCGTCGGCGGAGGATACTTCTGGTGCCCGTTTTAGCTGACGCTTCTAGCAATACATTTTATACATTATTTTGCAATTGAATAAAATCGACTTACCTCTGCGTCGGTTGACTGAAGGGTTCCCGAGGGCAGCACTTCGAAAGTGGGATTCTCCTGAAGCCATTTTCGGAATTGATGTACGGTGGGTGCTAAGTGGCCAGTGATTACTCGTCCACTTCTTCGTTCAAATACATTTATCTAAAACGTATTTCATTAAAAAATAAGTTAAATAGCTGAAGTTAAAATACATTCTTTTGCTTACCCGTTCAACTTTTGACACAGAGTCCGCTTGTCGCAACACGTCCTCAAACAGATCCTTCTTCTTGTTTTTCTTGGCCTCCAGGGAGTTGTTTAGTGGCGATTGAGTGCTGACATTATGTGGCAATGGACTATCTGGACCCTTGGTCGGTGAGTGTGCTTGAAGTGCGCTTTGTGCATACTTTCGTATGCACTCCTCACCACAGTAAACGGAATGAGAGCTGGTTGCTCGCTTGCACACCACGCATATCGAATCCGAAACGCGGATACCAGGGGATGGACCCAACTTTATGAAGTTTAGTTTCTGCTGTTGGTGAGGGATTGTACCGGATGGGAATTTCTTGACCGGTTTCATCGTGGGAATACGTATGGGGGAACTGGCCACAGTAACACCAACCGGGAGAGATCTCCTGGGCGTCAAAGGAGTCGTAACTTGGACAACATCCGCTGACAACGTTGGTACTTTGGTTTCTTTTGGTTTTTCCTCGGCTTGTGCGGATGTTTTGGCAACCAACATTTCCGTTATCCTTGGTTGGCTCTTTAAAATAAGGCGATCAATCATATTATATTGACTCGAAATTATTTATGTCACATTACCTTTTCCTCCTGCTTTTTAAGGCATTTGGGGCACTTCCAGTCGACGCCCTTTTGTTCCATCTCTGTGCCCATCGCTTTGGTCACCCCCACACAAGTTCCGTGAAACCAATCGGCACATAAATCGCAGCAGATCATAAAACGATTGTTGTGCGGCTGACGACAAACACACCAGAGCCTAAAAGGAAGTTATACAAAATTATAAATTCTCATAAAAATTTGTTATAAAACTAAACTTCCGGGCCTTATAACCGATCACTTACTTGTTGGGATCATCGTCATCCTCCTGAGATTCTGAAGCATCGGGATCATTGCTCTGACTCGTGTTAGGCTTCTTTGATCTTCTGGGCACCGTTGAGCGCCTGGCCAGCGATGGCTCTCTTGGATTGGGTCGTTTAGGCCCGATTCCCGACTGGCTATCATTGCTGAGGCTGCTACTATTGGCTAGCTGATTAACGCTTGTATCCATCGTCGTTTCACCAAAAGAAAGGTTGCCCAGATCCCCCGTACTAGTCGTGATCATTTCCGAGTCCGGAGGAAATTGTGCCCGCCTCTTGGCCCGTGTAGTGGGCGCCTCGATAGGAGGAAGGTAAATGACCCGGCCGTTGCCACGCACTACTTTCGCAGAGGTTGAAAGAGGGTTTACCAAACTCCTCGAAGGTGTACTGCAGGCAATGGGCAATGAGGTCATCGCAGGTTCAGCAAGAACTGCCTGAGAGAGCAAATTCAGTTGTTGCTGAAAATATAGTAAGAGTTAAGTTTAAATCAAAAATCTGAAAGCTTGAAACTAACCTGAACAATAGGCGCTTGTGGCAAGGTAGGTAAAGCAGGTAAAGAAACGATGGAATCCAGGGATCCTGGTTCGGTGCTGGCCAGCACTTGCTTCACCACCTCCGCCTCAAACTGTTTGTCCTCCTCGATGAGACCTACCACGTGTTGAAGGAAGTCTGCCGTTATCTCATCCTCGTCAGCCGTCTCCATAATGTCGATGGGATCCACCAAAGCAGAATTGTTGACCTCCTGAATCTCTGAATTGGCAAAGTTCTGGGTGGGCATGGACACGGTTGCTTGATCTAGGCCCGCCGCTGTACTCTCCAGCATCTTCACAAGTTTTGGTATATCCTCGTCCGCATTCACTACCGGCTGGTCTACCAGCGTTGACTTTAACAGCTCATCCTGCACAATTGAGTTGATCAGATCCAGCTGCTTGTCATTTTCCGCCGCCAACTCGGAGGAACTCTGGTGAGTTTCGATCACAATTTGGGCGGGCAGCTTATGCGATTGAGCCGTGTCCACACCGATGGGCATAAATCCCTTGGACGGGTTAGGAGCTTGAGCAGGAACAGGAAACACAATTGGTGCCAGCTGGTGGCTGTAGCTCGATCTTGGGGTGCTGGGCGACATTACGGCCCGGTGGCGGAGAGGATCTGGTGAAGATTTTATGGTTGCATTGTTGTTTTCGCCCAGCAGGCTGTTGAGGTTGGTGAACACACCCTTGGGACTGGCCATGTTCTTGTTTATTATAATCTCCTTGACTCCTTCCGGTGGCGGAGTAGTAAAAACCCCGGGAGTTGCTGAGTTTATGATTCTCCCCAAGTGCACGACAGGCATACGGCGAACTTTGGTATTTGCGGTTGTCGTTGGCAGTGGAGGCTTTTTGACAGGGAGCGTCTGATGTGTGGGTCGGATCTTAAGGAACGATGTGCTTGGAAGACTTCTTCCTAGGGCAATTACTGTGGGCGGCGCCTTTGGAGGTAACTGAATAATTTGCCCGATCTGCGGGGCCTTTTGTTCCACCAGTTCCTTTCTTTTCTTTAGCTCGGGGAAGTGTTGGGGCGTTGATAGAGGCGTGGGCATCGGCTTCGCAGGCTTAGTTTGCACCGGCCTGACCACCTTTCTCACCCTCTTCCTTTTGTTCGGGTTGCGGCCGCCGCTGCGCCTCATGTTGAAGTCCATGTCGCTGTCCCTGTCGTTGTCAGAGTCCTGGAAGTCTTCGCTATCCTCGCTCATTTCCTCCGTGTCATAGGACTTGTCGGCATTTTCCTCGTCAGCGGGATCCGAGCTTTGGGCGTCGTCATCGTCTTCGATGTAGTCCTGCACAGGAGCAATAACCTTGACGGGAGCGCGGGTTGGTCTCGGCCTGACACTTACCATGGGACTCACGATAATCTCTGGCTTTTGTCTTGGCAGTGGCTGTTGGATCGTCTTACGGATTAGCTGCACTTTAGGTTGCAGATGCGGAGGCTGCTGAACTGGGGTGGGCTTCATTGGCAGTCTCTGGACCTTTACCTGCAGCGGACTGAAGGGAATGGTCTGGACCCGCTTTTTGGCATTGATTAACTTCACACTTCCCGGTGCCTGCATAATGATCTTGCGGCTTTGGGCCTGCATTTCCATTGCGATCTTTTCGGCCCGCTTGTGATTCTTCAGTTGCTCCGGAGAGGTAAATGGTGTGTAGTTGTGGTCGTTACGAATCACTTCTAGCTGGGCATCTGTCTCCGCAGTCCTCTTGTAGATAGAAACTCCGGCCAGCTCTGTAAATTGAATGGAATTATGTTAATAAGATGCATAAGAGTCTTATAGTTGTGGTCTGAATAATACGGTTTCTTTGGTCTATCATTTTGACCACAGCTATGTACGTTATTTACTCAGAGCATTTTTCACAACCATATCGGCCGTTCCGTCCGCATAGAATTGCTCCACCCGCAGACCCACGATTTGCGGTCTCTCCTTGGGTTTGCGACGTTTCTTTTTTTTGATGGCCTTGGGCTTACGACCAGCACGCCTACGGGTTCGCGGGGCATCGGTTTCCGTCTCGGTGGAATCACCGTTGTTCTCCTCGCCGGTGTTTTGGTTCTCCTCATCCTGGGCGCTTACATCGCTGGCATCTTCACCGCCACTTTGGCTTCCATTGTCGCTGTCCAACTCAGAGTCCGTGGCCGCGTCCAGGAAGCTTGCCAACTCCTCTAGCCGCTCGGCCTCCTCCTGATCCACCATGCTGGGCGTGGGCGATGTAAGACGCACTACACTGATAGTGGAAATCGATTTTTCCTCTACAGAAGAACAAAATCAGTTTAGTAGCGAAGGAATATTTTAAGCACAATACTTACCCATGATGTTTCCAATTGCGCGCTCATCGAAGGAGACTCCATTCTTGCTGTAGACCACCACCAGATTTGAGTCACCGTCTGCCGACTCCGGCCGGGCGCTGGGCGCCTCCGTAAACACCGAACTGGACATGGCCCCGACTGGTCCTGACCCCAGCTAGCGGTGCATTGGAGTCCACGGCCCACACAGCTTGCACTTTATTGGTTCAGAACAATTAGACTCATTTGTTGTTGCATCCGCCGCGTTGTGACGCCGACATTGGATATCGGATGGAAACGGGTCACTGGGATTTGATGGCCGATACGTAATACTGGTGATGCTCCACTATCCGCTCTCACAAGTTGGCTGTTCTGAAGATAATATTAGGGCGCAGAGACTGCTTATTCCGCTTTAAAATGCAAATTCTTCCGAATTATAGAAATAAAATTTGCAATAAAAAGTTTTCATGTGTGACCAGACTCGGAAATGCTGAAGTTGCCATAAGATATCGATAGTTGTTGTGCGCCGCTGTAAAGAACCAGTTCGGAGTTCAAAACCAATTATTATTTAATAAAGGAAAGGAAGTGGAATGGTACTCTGTTATTATTAAGTACATATTTGATATATTAAAATGTCTATGTTCAAGTAATTTAAACCAATTATTATGTTAATAAATCTCGGGAGTATGTGGAATGCTGAAAAAGAAAAATACATTTGAATTGGAAATTGTAAACAAAAAATTATTTTTACTAATAAAAGTTTAGGATTAATTTTTCATTTAGAATACACTTTTTAGAAAACCTAAACAACTGAATTAAGACGATCACCAAACACCGGTCACCGATTCATAAAAGTCGTTTTATTTTGGCGTTTATTACTCGGTCATACTGCAAAAACATAAAAACACAGATAAAAACAAATAATTTACTGCCTTTGTCAGCTAATCTTACTGGGTTGAATGCTTATTGTTGTCCAGCAGGCCAGTTAAACTTTGCCCTCCATCGATTAACCATGGCAGCCTACCAAATGGGATCGGGTCATGCTGTGCCCATGAGCCTTTTCCGAGACAACAGGGATCGCGCTGTCAAGGCCATCCTTCAGGAGCTGCTCCCGGGGCTTAAGTTCGATTCGGGCAACCTGCTGGTGCTCCTCGAGGGCGGCAAGGACAAGAGCCTGTATAACACCGACGTGGACTACGTTTTTCGGCAGGAGTCGTACTTCCAGTACCTATTCGGTGTCAAGGAGCCGGGCTGCTACGGCATTCTCACTATCGACGTGAAGACGGGCGACCAAAAGAGTGTTTTATTTGTACCACGCTTTCCCGACGAGTACGGCACATGGATGGGTGAACTGCTCCTCCCACAAGACTTTAAGGTCATGTACGAGGTGGACGAAGTTTTCTATGCCGACGAACTGAACGTCTATCTAGAGGGGGCGTCGCCCAAGCTGATACTCACGCTAAGCGGCACCAATAGTGATAGCGGACTCACACTTCAGCCGCCGGAGTTCGAAGGCAAGGAGAAGTATGTGACCGACTGCGATTTGCTCTATCCCATCCTGTCCGAGTGCCGGGTGATCAAGTCGCCCGAAGAGATCGAAGTGCTGCGTTACGTGGCCAAGGTCTCGTCCGACGCTCACATTAGGGTGATGAAGTTCATGCGCCCGGGCCGCATGGAGTTTGAGGGCGAGTCCCTGTTCCTTCACCACGCCTATTCCGTCGGTGGCTGCCGGCACGCCTCTTACACCTGCATCTGCGGTAGCGGGACGAACTCCTCGATCCTGCACTACGGTGAGTTATTTATACACTTGCAGAGGGTATTGTAATTTCAGTCAAAATGTTGCAACGCAGTGAAGACGATTTTAACCTTATAAGGCACATATTCTTGATCAGCATTACCAAATGAGCTATGTCTGTCTGTTTATTTACTTCCTTTCATGTTTTAATTAAAAAAGGATAACCAATTCTTTATAACAATTCAACAGGTATATGCATTTTTTCATCTTTAAGCTAATGAAGGTTATTAGTTCAGATCAGCTTAGGTAAATTGATTAACTTAAATATTTTGAATAAACTTTTCTATTGCTAAATTTAGAGGATGTACTGTTCGAAGTTTCGAAACTTTTATACATTTTCCTGGTTCTAACACACCTTGTTATTTTATTTTATTGATGACTCGGTAAAAATAGGCCACGCCGGAGCTCCGAACAGCCGACCCGTCCAGGATGGCGATCTCTGTCTTTTCGACATGGGAGCCAACTATTGTGGCTACGCAGCAGACATCACCTGTACGTTCCCAGCCAACGGAAAATTCACCGAGGACCAGAAGTTCATCTACAACGCCGTACTGGATGCACGCAATGCAGTTACAGAGGCGGCAAGGGATGGAGTGTCCTGGGTGGACATGCACAAGCTGGCGGGCCGTGTGATGCTACAGCGCCTCAAGGAGGGCGGCATGCTAAACGGCGATGTGGAGGAGATGCTTGAGGCAGGTGTTTCCGGCGTGTTCCAGCCACACGGGCTGGGTCATTTGATTGGTCTGGATGTGCATGACGTGGGTGGCTATCTGCCCGCTGAGCCAAAGCGCCCCAGCGAGCCTTGGCTGAGCAAGTTGCGCTTTGCCCGCATCCTCAGAGCCGGTATGTATGTGACCATTGAGCCAGGCTGCTACTTCATCAATTGGCTGATGGACCGCGCCCTGGCCGATCCAAACATATCTAAATACATCAATGTGGAGATGTTCAACCGCTTCCGGGGATTTGGCGGCGTGCGCATCGAAGACGATGTACTAATTACTAAAACTGGCGTCGAAAACTTTGCAATTGTGCCTCGGACAGTCGAAGAAATCGAAGCAGCGATGAGCTCGGCATAAACATGACCTGCGGCTCACGTCTGAGGTAATATTTTTTACATTTATTCATATGTAATATACTTGTAACATAATCAAATTATGATATAATCAAGAAATAAATGTTTGGAGGTCTGATAAATACTAGCTGAGTCGAATCTTCTGTCTGGATTTTATTATTATTCCCATTTAATATAAGTAAAAAGAATTATGATGCAATGATTATGTGTAAAAAGCTTACGATAATGCTGACCATCTGCTGATATTCAACTGATTAGCTTCGATCATCACCAAAAACTGATATCAACTTTCGCGTGTTTTTATTGGTCGACGGTGTTAACAGAGTAAACGAGACGACGGCCTGTATAAGCGTGATAAAGTCAAGTTTTGAAGCGGTATCTTATTCTATTTACAAGCCGGAAGAAGTGGCATAGATTCACGGGCTACATGTACTTTTTGGCGTGTCCGTTTCGTTGTTGCTGCTTCAGGTGGCTGTGAGAGTTGCCGTTCTGGGCAGTCTGGGGCTCGATATTACTGTCACCGCTGCACTCCTGGACCGCCTCGATGACCTCAACGGCACAGCCCCGCGGGAACCAGCCTCGGATGTGACCTTTCCGCTGCCGCTTCTGGTCGCCGGTTCTCTCCTGCTCGGAGAGCACCCGCTCGCCAAAGAGCCAGTGGTTGCGGAAGCGGGTGACCTTAACCACGTCGTCGGGTCGCAGGCGAATCCGCGGCTCATCGGAGCAGGGAGCGGCTAAACAAACCCGCCAGCCCTGCGAGAAAATCGGCAGCCAGCGACCCGTGACAGATCTGATGCACCTGAAGGTTCGGGTTCGAGCCCGTTTCTCCTCCTTTTGCGCCAGTTGCTCTCGCTGAAAAGGGTAAAGGTAATTTTTAAACCCTAAAGAACCATTTCACTTGCTCACCGTTAATGTATACTGATTGCAGCCCTCCACCACGGGCCACTCGATACCATCGCCTCTCTTTTGACACTCGTCATTAAACACTAGCCTCAGATTTTGGCGCCAGCCCAGATCGTAGGGGTAGAGGAACTCGTCGTCGCTGTCGGAATTTCTATAACGACGGTATAAGGCCTTCTCCACTATCCAGATCTCTATGCCCGTCTGGTTGGTGACAATCGTCTTTAGCTGAATGAAGAGCAGCATGCTCAGACCAATAACGACACCGATGGCCAGTCCCATGCCGAGGATGCACATGATGATGCTGGTCAGCGTGAACTGGACGTTGGCGAGGTACGCCAGTCCATGGGTGAGATAGTAGTAGCGGTATATGCCACGCCAGAAGGAGCAGCTTAACACCACGGTTCCATGCAAGCTACCCAGGATGGAGAACAGCAGGAAGTAGGTGAAGTACGCGTGGTTGGCCCAGCCTACGCAGTGATTGATCCACGGGCAGTGGTGGTCCATCTTCTTGACGCAGCGATCACCTGTGTATGTTATGTTTAAAAAGTATAAGAGTTGTCAAAAATAATAGATTCTGCCATCCTACTTATTTATAAGAAATCACACTTTGCATTACATAATTTAGAATAATCGAAGGCTAAATTTAAACTTGTACGTTTTCTGCAATTTATAATATTTTTGAATGTTGTAAACAAGTTCTTTTCTATTGTGTGTTCTGAACACCTTAATATAAAAGTATTTATATCTTAAATGCTTTTTGTTTAAAAAAATTTATATATTTTTCAACTATTATTTATTACTTTTAAACTTTTGGCTTCTTTAAATTGTGAAAACATAATAATATTGTAAAACTAACTTATATATATTTTTAAATTTTATATTATTAGCCAATTTACACAAATTTATATAAATATGAATATATGCATATTAAAATGTAATTGCAAAATGAATTTAGCGACAATGTGGACTTACACTTGCGACAGTGATGGGAGCGGGGGGCCTTGTACCCCTCGCACTTTTTGCAGTACTGCAGGAACTCTGTGTCCTTGGGCTCCTGCCGAAATTTAAATTCATTAAAATACAGAAAATGGGCATATTATTTGTGATTTATGAGAGCCTCCCGCGAAACCGTCAGGTACAACAAAACCTAACGACGCACGGCTCATTAAGTGACCGGCTCCCATTACCCATGGTCCACACAACTAACCCATCTAGCCCGCCCCTCTTGCGTCTGGACTCGCCTACAAAACATTTATGCAAATTCGGGTAATTGCATTACGGACTTTGGGGCCCGTAGAATGCGTTCGCGTGCACGACTCGGCCGTAATGTGAGGAGTCGCCGCTAATAAATTATATTTGGGTCGCACCACGGCCGCACAAAATGAATGGGACTCGAAAAACGTTAAAGGAGGTGGTGTCCCTTGCACGGCATCTTTTTGACTCCCCGGTGGGTCCGGATTCTTTAAAATAAATTGCAGCGTTTAATTGGCGCGGATTATGCGATAAGCAGTCACACACGCCAATGGGCCGGGTTGGCCCATTTGTCTGGGCTGAAACTCGGACAAAGAAACCCCCCAGAGGCCCTATGCCAACAGAGCTCTCACCACCTTCTATTTCGACGCTAAACAATCGCTTCCGCTTTGGAATGACGATGCACAAAGGGATTGAAACCACCCTTGGACAAAGTACTTTGGCAGTTCGTGACGGGTCACCAGTTTTTCGGGCCAGTGGAAGGCATTATCAATGTAACAGGTGTCTCTAACGAATGGGGGTGGACAAGTCAGTGTGTCGCAATAATTGCTTCTCCTCCATTCCGCTTCCCATGGCGATTTCCGGATACCTTTGGGTGCCACTGTTTTGGCATCAGTCCGGGACCTGTCAACGTGGCCATGACGTAATTGAATGTGGCCAGCGTGGAGAGCAGCAGGAACAAAGCCTGGTGGGCGAACCCGGCGAATGATTCATTCGGCGGCCACCACATCGAGTTCATATAGAGGGTCGTCAGTGTTATGCACTTGATGATACCTGAAAGAGAAGAGGTATAGAAACATAAGAGTGATTCATGTCAAAAATTTAATACACACGGTTTGAGGGAGCTGGCCCTCTTTTCGCTTGAATGGGGGTGGCTTTGGTGGCCATGCTTCGCTTGGCAATTGCGTGCAGAGGAAATAAGGCTCATTTATTTAGTTTATTGTCGCTTTTCGAGTTGATTAGCCGGTACCACGGTCCAGTAATAAGTCATTTTGCCTTTTCTTTGACTGATTCTGGAATCCTTTTCAGGAGCAGCAACAAGCGGCCGGCGTCCAATAAAGCCATTATGCCAGGAACAATTGTATATCAGTTCAATATCGTGGAGGCCCGGAAGTCTTATGGCGTCTGCCCTGCCAGCGGCCAAACGGGCTAATCGCACGCCATGTTTGAGAACTCCGTGAAATTCCTGATAGGCTCCAAGGACCAAGGACCAAAGACCAAAGGACTGGGAAAAAGGCAATAAAAGGGCAAACGACACACAACTAAAACGCAATTAGCGCGGCACATTAAGCGAATTAAAAGTCCCTGGTGGGTTGACAACCGATTGGGGCTCCGAGCGACGGATGTGTGGCGTGCGGTGGCATATGAAACACGATATGGCGCAGACACAAAACAAGACGGGAATAGGGCGCGGCTGCAGCTAGTGCCGCCCACCTAATGGCCCTTGTTATTTGTGCCCATCCTGCGAGCGGTTCATTCACATTCACGCGAACTCTACTTTCACTCATTCGCAAATTGGATCCTTTCCAGACTGATACCGCTTATAAGGTCCAATTAGCCCGGTCACTACTTACTCAGGGCTGTAATTGGGCCCCAATGTAGGAACCGTCGAAAACCGGACATTTCAGCACTCATATTGGTAACTTATATATTTTCGCGTTGGCGTCCAAAATGGTAATGAGCAAAAGGTAAACAACAGAGAGGTACCTCAAAGGCTATAGAGGTGGCCAAACAAAACCATTCGTTATCGGTGTGACCGTGCGTTAAATCCCCTTTAAATCTGAACGGAACTAGTGAAGAACCATTGCTTTAATCGATATTAGAAGACAGAAGGACTCTGTAATACCCTTGCAGAGGATATACTATTTTTAGTTCGCAGTGAAGAATACAATCTCTATCAACATATATCCTTTTCCTTTTTTGCTGTTCTAAGTTTAGGAAAAACGCTAATCAAAATTTTAATAAAAATATCTCATATAATTTTCTTTTTTATTGGTTTTTTCATTGGACGAATTTGTCACATACTCGCGTACATTTTCGGGCACTACTTGTTGGCCACGATCTCGAACTTTATGCCGTGCTCGTGCTTTTCCAGTTCGGTAATTAGACTGGTTCTGCGGAAGGCGGCTCCCGGGGGCAGGACTCCTCCCGTGCCAGGCATTTTGTCGTTTTCGGTAAGGATGGTCTTGGCTGTGGAAAGCAAAGCCACACAGGTGGATCCGTAACCTGGATTGGGACCCGTGATTCTTACTGTCAATGTCTTTGTTGGCGGTGAGCTGTACTGATCTGTGCTCTCGGCCAGCTGCTCGGATTTGGGCCACCCGGTGCCCTTCATGGTCATCCTGAAGAAGGAACGCTCCATTCGGGCCTCGCTGGGACCCTCCCGGGAAGCCATGCCACCGGAGAAGACGCCGGGGTACTTGATCAGCAGCTGGCGGCCAAAGGAGAACTTGGCCAGAATACCGATTACAGAAGCAAAAAGCACAACAACGCTGGCCGCGAACCAAGAGGGATAAGTCATGTAGGCCTGCATCTGGATGGGACGCTTCTTCTCCTGCTCGTAAAGAAAGCGCTGCGACCGCATGACCACCGATCGATCCGTTTCGGGGAACGGCAGGATAACCTTGTTGTCCACCTCGGCGGCACGGGAAAGCGGTGCTCGTGCCTTCAGATCAGGCTGGAATTTAGGCAGGCGCTCGGGAAATAGCTTCCGGCGGATTGCTACCGACTCACTCCGGTTGGCGATGGCGTGAATGGCGCTCTCCCAGGTGCCAGTGTTCAGGGCAGCAGCACCCGTTCCTTTGGTTCCACCCTTGACACCCATGTGGACAAAGTTCTCTACCGAGTTGACCACTCCGTCGAAGTTCTTCTCTAGAAAGGTAACGCCCATGTCGGCGGGAATGGAATCGAATCCGCATGCGCTAATTACGTACACGCCACGTTCCTTGGCGAGATCATTGTAGCGCAGCTGCATCGTCTCCATGTATTGTGGCTCGCCACTGACATCCACGTGGTGAGTGCCCGCCTCTAGACAGGCCTTGACCACTTTCTCGCCGAAGAATCTGTACGGTCCCGCCGTATTGACCACAATCCGGCAGCGCTTTGCCATCTCCAGAAGCGACGCCTCATTGTTCACGTCCGCAATGACGATGGGCGTTTGGGAGAGGTCTGTCTTGGACTTTGCACCCATCTCCCGAAGCACCGACTGCAGCTTCTCTTGGTTGCGACCGGCGATGCCCCATTGGAGGCCCTTAAGCACGCTCACCGCCTCGAGCACCGTGTACTTTCCGGTAAACCCGGTCGCACCGAAGATGATGGCATCCAGTTTTTTAGTCGCCATTCCAGAGGTCACACTTATGCGCTTAAATTTGTTGACTAGAACTGCGTTATCAGCTCCAGACCCTGAGGTAATTCGGCTGCTCCGGCCGACTGTTAAAATGTTAATAAAGCTAATCGCACTGAATAACAGCTGTATTTATTGCAGATAGTAGCGTCGTGACTCCACAAAACTCAAAACCACAATCTTACAGGTGATGTTCGATTGCAGATAGCAACAAGTGGTTCGTTTACACTTTTGCTATTATTCTGAAATTATTGTTCAAAGTATATAGCGATAGGTTTTTCTAAAATTGGATTTTCAAAGGCTAATAAACCTTATATATTTTTTAATCTTGAAGCTTTATTCCAAACTGTCTAGTTTTTTATGTTTTGCGTACAAACGAAGTATAGTTATAATCGATTACTTTTATATCGATTATTATTGTGTCTTACGATGTTTAATGGCGCAACTTAAAAATTTGGAATTTTATTAATTAACTAAGGATTCAATTCTTTCCACCGTTGCAAGTGGTTTTCAAAAATAATATGATTGGTAAGTTTATTTTTAATTCGTAATAAATTGAGCCAGTATAGAAAATATAACAGTTAACCAGAAGCTATTGCAAATTCCTGATTGTTTTTATGGCAGCTATAGAACTATGGTTAAGTGTTATTCGTATGTTTTATAAATTCATATACAAAATACAAAAGATTATCTTCGATAATTTGATAACCGGTAGCGATGGAGCCAGTGAAACGAAGCTTTGCATAGAGGCATTATCCCTCAGATCAACGATGGAGTTATTTACTGGTATAGCTTCAAAAGTGTACAGGGCGCGAAATCCAATGGCCACAAAGCGATCATTTGAATGCAAAGTGACGCGAAAAAAACGTCCATCCGAACGCATTTCAAAATCCGGAAGCTTTCCGCAGTATCTACTGTACTTTCGATCTGTGCTCATGAAATTAGAAAACTCAATGAAGTCGCTGGCGGTCTGGTGGTCACAACTGGATGGTTAATATATAAATACAATAATATAAATATAATAATGTTGATATAAGAAAGATCTTACGTTCCAATGCCTTCGATATCAAAGTAGGTAAAGTGCAGTACTACCCTCTCGTCAGTGGCTCCGTAGAAATAATAATTGCACACCACATTTTCCAGATAGTAGCCAGGAAAATTTGGAGAGTGAA
Source organism: Drosophila fuyamai (assembly GCA_018153365.1). Classification (NCBI taxonomy): domain Eukaryota; kingdom Metazoa; phylum Arthropoda; class Insecta; order Diptera; family Drosophilidae; genus Drosophila; species Drosophila fuyamai. Next base: position 2,197,495 of record JAECXW010000116.1, on the reverse strand, counting down.
AGAGGCCACTTATACGCTCGCTGCTATTGAAGACGAAAGAACAGTCCTCTTGTTGAACACCGGACATGATTCCATAGTCTTTAAAAATAATATAAATAATATAATAAATAAATAATTTAATTCCTTTTTTTCTAATATACATTTGAGAAATACATATAAAGAAAGTATAAATTCAGCAAAGCGTGAAAATATATGAGGGTGGAAATAGGCTATAACTAAACGAATCAGTAGAAACACTTACTGGTAAGGAAGCGATACTCTGCCCGAAATCCGTAGTACTGAACCTTGTTGGTCATGGCGGGTGGATACTTTCCAACAAACTGCAGTTGCAATCGCGGTCCGTTGGACATCAGTGGCTTGGGTAGGAAGGCTCCGCACAGGAGTTCCTGGGTCTCGTAACGTCCACGCACTTCGGTGAGCACATGAAGTGCATCCCCCGGCTGGCACCCCGTAGAGTTCTCGTGCTCCGTAGGCACGTTAAAGTCGTGGAATCGAATCTGCACCCTTTCCGGCGGATGGGCTTCAAATTCGTAACGGCATTGGAGGACTCTCGAGCCACCAATTAAAACGCCGCCGAGAGCGTGTTTTGCTAACAACAGCTGATTCGAGTCGAATGTGCCCGACTTGTTTACTCGTGAGTCGAAGGTCTGCTTGCATTGTACTGTAAAATAGAAAATGATTTTTAATTTGTAGTGAGTGTGCGTATGTCATTGCCCAAACTAACGTGGCAGGCCAGATTCCTAACTCGTCTCCTCAGCACAAACATGGTTAGCAAGCGGATGCACAATGAGGATAACAAGTTGGACACCTTCCGTCGGATCTGTGATGAAATAGCCGGCGAGCCGAGCTACCTGAAGAAAGCGGAGAACTTGCAGCGATTCTTCGAACGTGGCAGCAATGGCAAGGGATTCGAGGGCGACACCCTACTCTGGGTGCAGTTCCTCATCCCGTCGGCCAACCAGCGTGTCTATAATCTGCAGAACAAAGCGCTGATAAAACTGTTCTCGCGAATTTTTAACGCCAGCCAGCAGCAAATGCATCTGGATTTGGAGCAGGGTAAGTTTACCATGTATAATAACAATGAACCTTAGGAAATTCGTTCTAAGTACTGAGAAAATGACCAAACCCATCACTGCCTGTGCCCAAAAACCCTTTAAAAACACGTTAGCTAATATTTGGTTTCTTGTAGATGGAGACGTTTCAGAAACGCTGCGCAAGCACTTTGCTGCCTCCAGGAAACTGAAGCCTCAAGCGGAAAGCAAACTTTACCTGCAGGAGGTGGAGCAGCTGCTCCTCAAGTTGGTGGAGCGCACCAAGGAGGATGAGCAGACCGAATTGCTGCAAGAGCTATGCACGAAAGCCACCGACCTGGATCTGCGCACCTTCATCCGACTGGTGAAGCACGACCTGCGGATCAACGCGCGAGCCAGACACATTCTGGATGCCTTTGGTTCTGAAGCCTATCCCGCTTATCAATCTTCCCGCGATTTGGTAGCAATTGTGCAACAGTTCGCTGGCAAGGAGAACAAAAAAAACGCAATCAGCACGGTTAATAAGGCTAAGAAAGCAAACTTGAGCGGAATTCAGGTAATGACACCCATATCGCCTATGCTGGCCAGTGCCTGCAAGTCCGTGGAGGAAGCCTTTAAAAAGAGCCCCGCCGGACTGTACAGCGAAATCAAATACGATGGAGAGCGAGTTCAAATCCACAAGCAGGGAGACGATTTCAAGTTCTTCAGTCGCAATCTGAAACCAGTTGTGGATCATAAGATAAGAGCTCTAAAGGAATACATACCACGAGCTTTTCCAGGAGGCGGGGAAATGATTCTGGACTCGGAGATCATACTGGTCGACACTGACACGGAAGCACTGCTTCCCTTTGGCTCATTAGGTGCCCACAAGAAGCAAACTTTTGCCAATGCTGCAGTGTGCCTTTTCGTCTTTGATTGCATTCTATATGATGGCGAGGATTTAACTCAGCTGTGAGTAGTAGCCACATTGCTTATTTTCTAAAATTATCGTTTATCCTCTAGGCCATTCCGAAAGCGCCGTGAGATCCTCGAGCAGAATATTAAGCCCATTAAGTCGCACGTACAGCTTTCCGAATCGGAATTCCTCAAGACCAAGAGGGAACTGGCTATGATGACGGCCAAAGTATTGCACGCCAATCTGGAGGGAGTGGTGCTGAAGAGTCCAAGCAGCACCTATCAGCCCGGCAAGCGAAATTGGTTGAAGGTGAAGAAGGATTACCTTTTCGAAGGCAAGATGGCTGATACAGCGGACTTGGTTGTCCTGGGTGCATGGTACGGATCTGGAAAGAAGGGTGGCGTGCTCAGCATTTTTCTCATGGGCTGCTACGATGCAATGGGTCGTTTGTGGAAGACAGTGACCAAAGTGCACTCTGGTTTGGACGATGCCACCAACGCGGAAGTTCACGAATCCCTTATCAAGCTAACCGAACGTGTCGATCCTAACGATATTCCTAATTGGCTTCTATGCAGTAAGTCCTTAGTGCCAGATGTCTTAGCCAAAGACCCGCTAAAAATGCCTGTTTGGGAGATCACGGGTGCGGAGTTCACCAAGTCCGAGGCGCATTCGGCATCTGGCATCTCGATTCGGTTCCCCAGGATAACCCGTCTGCGCAGCGATAAGACGGCGAAAGAGGCAAATGATCTGGCTCATTTGGAAGATCTGTTTGATGCCTCAAAGAAAAATGTAAACGTCGATCTGCTCTTGGCCAATTGTGGAAAAGAAGAAGAAGCGCTAAATGATGAAAAAACGCCAAAAAAAGAAAAAAAACTAAGTGACAGCCGAACAAGTAGCACTAAGAAATTAAAAAGGTCAAAAACTGGTTCGGATGATGAGGCAGTTCCGCCGCTTAGCAAACGCAAGGAGCAAAAAGTGGATCGGAGCTTGTCGCCATCGCAAAAGGGGTTGAAGGAGTTTTTCAAGCCCACTAAAGAGCTGAAATCAGAAGTTAAAAAGGAAACCAAAATAGAGGAAAAAACATTAAATCCATTAAGTTTAAAAAGCAAGCTATTCGAAGGGTTAATAGCTCACTTTACAATGGAGAAAGATTTAAGCAAGCTAAGGGAACAATTTGCGCAGTACGGAGGAACTTGTACAACGGATACTCGAAAGGCTAATCTTGTATTTTATAATAATAATAGGGAATTGGACCTGAAGAAGCTTAGGTAAAGTTTAATTATATTATTCTTAATTTTTATACCCGTTACTCGTAGAGTAAAAGGGTATATTGTATTCGTGCAAAAGTATGTAACAGGTAGAAGGAAGCGTTTCCGACCCTATAAAGTATATATATTCTTGTTCAGGATCACTAGCCGAGTCGATCTAGCCATGTCCGTCTGTCCGTCTGTCCGTCTGTCCGTCCGTATGAACGCTGAGATCTCGGAAACTATAAAAGCTAGAAGATTGGCATTTTGCATGCAGATTTGAGGAGTTCCTACGCAGCGCAAGTTTGTTTCAAAAAGGTGCCACGCCCCCTTTAACGCCCACAATCGCTTATATACGATTTTATTTAAATATAAATTTAAATATTTCGGAAAAGTAAAAATGCAGTTTTATTGTGTTTATCAATACCTATCGAAATGTAGAAGAAATTTTTCAAATCGGACCATTCGTTTAAAAGTTATGCGTGATCAAAGTTTCTATCTCCATCTCCCTTGCACTCCTTTTACCTGAGTAACGGGTATCTGATAGTCGGGGCACCCGACTATAGCGTTCTCTCTTGTTATTTATTATATTTCTTCAATTTTTGTAGACCTCTCTATCGACGCAGCTGCCGCCACTTAAATGTTAGCTGGCTTCAAACATCTATTGAGAATGAGAGTCTGCAGCCTTTTCCTCTTCATGCCTTGATTTTAAAGTGCTGAGCCCCGCCTCAGTCATGTCTACTCCTAAATGTTTGATTATACTGAATACATATAAGTAAATTAAAACAATTATATTATCATGTTTGGTATACTAACTTAAATCGAACCAATTGTTTAGCGAATACAACTTGTTTGTAGATATTTTTTGCAGAGCGCTTTGTTCATCCAAACATCTCACTGAGACCCAGCGGCTACAATCTAATCCAGTAAATGCCGTGATTTTGAAATTCTGCGCTTGTCTAAACCATATGTACTCATAAGAACATACTTGATTAATCCGAGTATACATATATATGTATGTATATTATAGACAACAAGTATTTTATCAAATGCCGCTTACATACATCTGCATCTAGCGGCAGAACCTAAAGCTTCAACCGAAAGCTCTGCGTAGTGAAAACAAAACGCTCCCAGTTTATTTGTAGCGTATTTAGTTAACTTCTGGACGCTGGAATCGCCAAACGAAACGCTCCTCCATCATGCTGTGGGAATTTCTGGCCCTCTTTGCGATCGCCTTGGTCCTATTCTATCGCTGGGCGACCGCGAACAATGGCTTCTTCAAGGATCGGGACATTCCCTACGAGAGCCCTTTATTGTATTTTGGCAACATGATCGATATGTTTTTGAAAAGGAAATCCATGTTTGACATAGTCTGCGGTCTATACGAAAAAGGCGGCAGTAGCAAGTGAGTTGATTTCATTGAAGCGAATTAAAAACATCAAGTGCATTAAGTAGTTTACTATTTTAAACTCGTTTGCCTATGGATGTACAACATCGCAATGACAACCGTACTTGTGAAGGTCACGCAATCGGTGATCTATCTTTATACATCCATATGTACTTACATATACATAGGGTGGGTGCGGCTGCGTTTGAGTAATTATTGAATATCAAATTGTCAAACACTCTCCAACAAACTGTGTACAGATCGTAGAGGTAATTCAATATTCATCTCAAACATGTACGGACGTTGCGATCATTTTATCCTTTGATTACTGTTGCGAATTGCTTTGTTATGTTTATCTGTAGAGTTTATTTTAATCTTATCGAATATATGACAGCTTTAAATGTTGTTTGTTACGGAGGGCACTCGCTGTGCCCATATTTAGATTGGAAAAATAATTGATAATGCGCCACTGCTTTGATGATAACGCAATTATCTAAATTATACATTATACATTTTTACGTTTTTATATAAAATTTATATTTTAAGTTATTTTATGGATTTTATTCAAGGCTTTCTTAACATTAAGAGTTAAACTGTTTCTACTTCTTGTACTGTACAAAAAAACAGATTTTTTCAGCTACCGTGTAATTTGTGTTATCTTTTTCTAATCTTTTTTTAATGAACAAATTCTTTCTAGATTTATTATTAACTGACTCACAAAATGCTTATCGGTCATTAACATATATTTATTTTTTTTTAGATTTTTTGGTATCTTTGAGCAGCGACAACCACTATTGATGGTACGCGACCCAGATCTTATTAAGCAGATAGCCATAAAGGACTTTGACCACTTTATTAATCATCGTAACGTGTTCGCCACCAGCAGCGATGATGATCCGCATGACATGAGCAATCTCTTTGGAAGCTCTTTGTTCTCCATGCGAGATGCCCGGTGGAAGGATATGCGAAGCACTCTGAGCCCGGCCTTTACTGGCAGCAAAATGCGTCAGATGTTCCAGCTGATGAACCAGGTGGCCAAGGAGGCCGTGGACTGTCTTAAGAAAGATCAGGAGTCGGATCTGGACATGAAGGACTTCTGTACACGATTCACGAACGATGTTATCGCCTCGACGGCCTTTGGGTTAAATGTTAATTCGTTCAAGGATCGGGAGAATACCTTTTATCAGATGGGCAAAAAGTTGACAACATTTTCTTTCCTTCAGAACCTAAAGTTCATGTTGTTTTTCGCATTGAAGAGTCTGAACAAGGTTTGTGAAATGTTTTGATCTAACCGAAGATATTGATTGAAAGGGGTAGTGTGCAGACATAGCTTACTATATATTTACTTCTATTCAGATCTTAAAAGTTGAACTCTTTGATAAAAAGAGCACTCAGTATTTTGTGCGTCTGGTGCTTGATGCCATGAAGTACCGACAGGAGCACAACATCATCCGTCCCGACATGATTAACATGCTAATGGAGGCCCGCGGTCTGCTCCAGACGGATAAGGCCAAGACGTCAGCCGTTCGCGAGTGGAGCGATCGCGACATTGTCGCCCAGTGCTTTGTGTTTTTCTTTGCTGGATTCGAGACTTCAGCTGTGCTGATGTGCTTCACGGCCCACGAATTGATGGAGAACCAGGATGTGCAGCAGAAGCTGTACGAGGAGGTGCAACAAGTGGACTCTGAGTTGGAGGACAAGGAGCTGACCTATGAGGTCATCATGGGTATGAAGTACCTGGATCAGGTCGTTTCAGAGGTACTGCGAAAGTGGCCGCCAGCAATCGCCGTAGACCGAGAGTGCAATAAGGATATAATTTATGAAGTGGATGGCCTGAAAGTGGAAATTAAAAAGGGAGATGTCATCTGGCTACCCACTTGTGGCTTCCATCGTGACCCCAAATATTTTGAGAATCCCAAGAAGTTTGATCCGGAACGTTTCAGTGAAGAGAACAAGGATACAATTCAACCATTTACATATTTTCCCTTTGGACTGGGTCAACGAAACTGCATCGGTAATATGATCGACTGGTTAACACTGCCAAATCTTGCTTGACAATGAAACATCTGTTTTTTTAGCTTCCCGATTCGCTCTTCTCGAGGCAAAAGCTGTCATCTACTATCTTCTGAAGGACTTCCGCTTTGCACCCGCTCCGAAAACATGCATTCCACTAGACCTTGCCAGTTCCGGGTTTCAATTGGCGCCAAAAACAGGATTTTGGATCAAATTCATTAAGCGAAACTAATCTTAAACAGATAAGAAAATGTATTTATTTATTTTGTTAACTGTTTTGTATTACATGATTTGACATTATTATCATTTAATAACTTTTTTAATGACTTTCTTAAAAATTAAAAATCTTTGAGCCTACAGCATTATATATATAGATATGGCTTTAAGGGCCTTGAGTCATTCAATATTTAATATAAAGAGCTTTTATTATTTTAGGTAAATGCTTATATATTGTCAAGATTAAAATTTATAATTTTAACGATACATCATTTTGGCTTAAAGAAAATATCGATTGAAAGTTTTCACTATGTGTTTCTTCATCTGGTGTTTCCTTTTTTTTGATCTAAAGGTCTCTTGGGTAATATTATTCAAAACATGCGAAAGCAAAGTTGTATAAAAACCAAACTAAGAGATTAAGCTACCGCTATATGAAATTTCAATATGCTAATGCTAATTTTTAGTTCCGATATTCTTGGGTTATAGTTTCCAGGACAAGGATGCAGCGGAGAACCCTTTAGATCTCGGTATTCACAAAGAATATTACAGTCATTTAAACGCGAAATACATTTATAAATGATGTGAAAAAGGATATCCCCCCATTGTTCTCTTCATCGGTGGGGGAATTGAAAGTCGTTACTCATCCCGTTACTGGTTTTCGTTTTCTCACGTCAACTTTCACTCAAGGGGCACTTTTAATTAGTTTTCCAACAGCGTTTCTTACATACCGGTCAAGAGCGGACTTAAAAAAAGCATATATTTGTACTTAATGGAAAGTTTTGCTTCAAAGGTGTAAATACAGGTCATAAATTAGCTTTATTTGCAATGTCGGAATACATACAACTTTTGTTTGACCATTTATATTGCATCGGATTCCTTAAGTTATTAAATACTAAAAACTTTACATTGAATTCAGTCTGTTAAAAGTGTTTCTCGAAATCACGTTTTAATCCGATTATTAACCCGATTAAAAAGCTAATAGATCAGATAATAGCAAAAGTTAAGAAATTTTAAAGGGCTCTGACGTGGCGTTTGTTTTAAATGTTTGTTTTTATTATTATTTAATGGCAAACACAAAAGAAAGCCGTTTAAAAATGCAATTCCGAATGCTGTGTATGTAATTTTAAATCATTTATTAACACTAAAGAACGGGACTTCGGCAAACAAACACTAATTTTAATTGCAAGTTAATTAATTAAAAAAATACGTGGCTTACGTTTGGCTGCAGTTATCGCGGCTCCCTGTACGTAAAATATTCTATTTACGAAGAAATTTATTCTATTTTCTGGGCCCTTTGCATATCGTTGCACTGTTACATAATATGTGGGTTGGTATAAAATGGTATAAATACATATGAATGAAAAAGGGCTACTTATTTGAAGAAGTGAGTCCAACGAGCCAGTGTCATTTTCGAAGCACAAAATGGAGAGTGAAATTTTAAGTTTTTATAAGGACAAAACAGTTTTTATAACCGGAGGCACAGGATTTCTAGGCAAAGGTTCGCCACATATTAAAAATCAACGTCAACAAAAGGATAATAGCCATGTTTTGTCCCACAATTTACAGTGATCATAGAAAAGCTATTGCGGGTAACCGATGTGGAACGTATATATTTCCTGGTTAGAACTAAGCGAGGAGAGGGAGTGATAGATCGATTTGAGGCTTGGAAAAAGGATCAGGTGAGTGCTAGTGAAGGCCTTGTTCCATGTCTTATAATATAGAGCTCAAAAATGTAATCTGAAATAAAACTTTTTTTAATCGAGTAAGAAATTCTTTAAAAATCTGCCCGAAAATCGCAGAGTTTGACAGGCAACACTACTTAAATTTCTCTGTGCAGATCTTTAAGGTACTGCTCGAGGAGAGGCCGCAGGCAATGGAGCATGTTACTCCCATTACCGGGGACTGCAGTGAGATGGACTTGGGCATCAGCGAGGGGGATCGGAGGATCCTCACCACGGAGGTTCAGGTGATCATTCATGGAGCCGCTTCAGTTAGATTCATGGAGCCACTGCAGGATGCGTTGAACATCAACACGCGGTCAGTGCGCCTGATGGTCCAGCTGGCAAAGGAAATGCGTCGCCTCGAGGCCTTTCTCCACATCTCCACAGCCTTTTCCAACTGTGTGATTACCCACATCCAAGAGCGATTCTATCCGGAGCACCTGACCTGTTCCTCCGACAAGGTTCTCGAGCTGAACGAGTCCCTCAGCACCGAGTTGGTGAACAAGATGGCACCAGCCTTACTTGGCCGATTCCCAAACACCTACACCTATACCAAGGCTTTGGGAGAGCAGGTGATTCAGGAGGAGGCGGCTGACCTGCCAGTCGGTATCTTCCGACCTGCCATTAGTACGTACCTATGTCATTGCTTTTGTTAAAACTTACTTATTCTACAAATGAAATGAATTGTATTTTACGAAGTCTAAATTGGACATCCAACATTATTGAATCCGTCTCATCAGTCTCGATCTGAGTATTTCTGATCACAAAAATAATATTCTTTTCGGTATTAAGAACTCCCGTTCATAAATAAATCATTGGTTTTTATACCCTTGCAGAGGGTATTATAATTTTGGTCAAAAGTGTGCAACGCAGTGAAGTAGACATCTCCGACCCTATAAACTATATATATTCTTGATCAGGACCGCGCCCTGAGTTGATATAAGTATGTCCGTCTGTCTGTTTCTACGCAAACTAGTCTCTCAGTTTTAAAACTATCGAATTGAAACTTTGCACACACCCTTCTTTCCTTTGCACGTAGTATATAATTCTGAACGGCCGGGATCGGCCGACCTATACCTGCCATATAACTGAACGATTAAAATGCCATAACTTTGGTGTTTTTAAAGTTAGGAAGTTGGGATTTTGTATGAGTGTTAAGAATGCATTATATGAATAATTTTAAAGAATATAATTTACAGAATATTCTGCAACTTCGGTATATCAACTTCGGCTTCGCCCGAAGTTACCTTGCCTTTCTTGTTTAATCATCATTTTTAGCACCTTTCTAAGCCAAACCTTTTTAACTTGCAGTTTTTTCCATCTTCAAGGAGCCATTGCCAGGTTGGGTTGATGGATTGCAGGGACTAGGAGGCATGATTTATGGTTCTGCGTACGGAATTCTGCATTTGGTACTTATGAATGGTAAAGCAAATGCTTCATTAGTTCCGGCTGACTACTGCGTCAACGTGGCCATCGCTACACCTGTTCAGATAGCAAAGAAAGCCAGTCAAGCTAAAAAGAGCGTTCCTCCCATTTTCACTTTCGCACCCTGCCAATCGAATGAAATTACCTATAACGGAATGATAGAACAATGCTACATTAGTGCCATGCCAGTACCAAATACCAAGATGATTTGGTACCCATTTACGCATGGGACCAATTGTCCCTGGCTCTTTAGCGTTGGGATTTACCTCTACCACATGCTGCCCGCCCTCCTCCTCGATATGGTCCAACGACTGAGGGGTAAAAAACCAGTCATGATAAAAACCTATCACAAGGTCCACGAAGGTGTGAGACTTTTGTATCATTTTAGCAAACAATCCTTTACCATGGAGACGAATAATACCGACCAGATGTGGCAGTCAATGACGACAGAGGATAAGAGAATCTTTCACTTTGATATGGCCAACCTAAGCTGGGATGAGTATTTCTCGGCCAGCATGTACGGAATGCGACTCTATTTGTTCAAGGATCTCCCCACGCCAGAATCCGTGGCCAAGGGAAAACGGATTCTCAATAGGTGAGTGGCAATGAATAATGTTCAATATGCTTATTGTAACACAATTCTATTTTTGCAGGTATTACATATTAGACAGGACCATAAAATTCGTAATTTTGGTTCTCTTGGGGTCCTTTATATGGTATTTGTTGAATCTAGCATTTAAATAAGCGCTTTACTTCAAATAGAAACGTTTAAAAAGTGATAAATTCAAAGATCTACTTTGTAGAAAGAGTCTTACTTTAAAGATGAAAAGTGAATAAATAATGTTGTGCTCTAAGTGAATATAAAAAGGAATAAAGTTTACATGTAAAACCAGAAAATCTTGTTTTTTTTTGGGGAATGCCTTGGCAATGTTTTTGAAAAGGGCAAGTTTGCTTAGAAGAAAAGGTTAAAGTCTGCTTGTTATGCTCAGCGAAATCCTGATTATTTTTGTGTGCTTGCACTGCGGACAATCGCAATATTAATATTCAGGTTTAGGTTTTATGTCATTAACAGTGACACTGTTTAATTGTAATCGAAGGGCATGTATTACGTAACCCTCTACTATATAATTACGTTATAATGAATAGAATTGACTCGTCTGCATTGCGATTTCCTGTATAAATTAGGCAGTCACAAGGCCACTCATTATCTGAACACATTCATTAGACTTGGGCAACATTCACTGTCCAAACACTCACCCCATGGGTGCGGACACTCGTTTTCAATTACGTACATATACCTATTCTAACCAACTACCGAGTTTTGCACTTTACCTCTGCCATTCCCGGTAAGAGGCCAAAGCAACAGTGTTTTCCAATTAGCCAAATGGATGGATCACAGGGCGCCACGCCACTTGACACATGGGCAGAAATCCTCTGCACCACAGTATAATAAAGGCAAAGCTAATTTTTTACAAAGCAGGTCAGTCACAATGCTCATGCTTTAATGGACCATGGTTAAATCGGCGTATACGTAATACTTAAATGCAGCAACTTAGGGAATATTCTACAGCTTTTGCGGGAAAGTAAATTTTTACGACGCGAAATTTACGATTCCGTCTATCTTCGGATATGTGTAAATGATTTTTTGCGATCAGCGTTCGGGTATAAATAACGGCTAAAACCACAGAACAACTCTCGTATTTAAACGTCAGTCGCGTCTGCGCACGTTCTACGTCGGTCATCTAATATCGGATAAGTGAACCAGTATATATGTGTGAAATAAGATTCGAGACATAAGCCCACCGAAATGGCAACGGAAGTGCAAGCATTTTACAAAGACAAGGTAGTCTTCCTAACAGGCGGCAGTGGATTCCTGGGAAAAGGTATTCCGAGTGACATTTGCTGACGATCAATTAAAATGTTCATGTGTATTCCCAAATGCATAATAAACCGCAAACCAAAAATAATCGGCTTTTAGGAATTTGAGTTTTAAAGGACTACTGTGATTATTATTTTTTTTAACAACACAAAAAAATCTTTTTAATTTCGTCTACAATGTGTATATAAATTGGCGAGGCTGGAACAAAAATTATACTATTAACTACATATTGTACATAAATTGAAAAAAATAGATAATATTTTCGCTTCCTGTAAAAAAAATATTATTAAAGATGTATGATATTAGTTTCATTAATGCTTTTGTAAGTTATCCATGTTTTATCGACCTTGCGGACCAAAAAATAAAGCTATCGATCATATATATTGTTAATAAAGCCAGACCCGCGCTTGGTTTTATTAAGATATTTTCAAAATAATTCCATGATTTCTTTGTGTCTAAGACTTTAGTTATATCTCAGATCTGCCCACCTGGTTCTGTGGTCTCTCGTCTGGACATCACAATACGAAATACATATTGACCGCATTGAATCGGTCAAAAAAAAGTAAACTCTTAATAAAAAAAGTCAACTTTTTTTTACGGCACCTAAAGTGGAATTCAAGTCTTATTTTACCTTCTAATTCTTCTAATTCTAATACTGTTAATTAATTTACCCCCCTAGCCAAACGTTGAACGATGCTTAGTACTGTCCTCACTAATAACTTTATTCAGGGTGAGATTGATAGCCCCGACGATAGTTTTAAAGATATTTTTAAAGTATTATTATCAAACTACAATATACTCTATAATCTCATATATATGGAGCTCTTAAAAAGAATAATAAATACTTATTAGGACTAAATTAGGCATTGCCTTTTTTGCGGATTATTACATAAATTTTCATATCTCGCGTCTATCTTCATATATGACATAGATTTGCTTAACCGGCTGCCACGGTCATATATTATTTCAAGTTCGAAATGAAGTTCAAGTTTATTGCCTTTTCAGTGACCATTGAGAAGCTGCTCCGCACCACGGAGGTGAGTCGCATCTATGTGCTGCTCCGCCCCAAGTGTGGTCAGGAAATGCAGGAGCGATGTGCCGCCTGGGAAAAAGAGCCTGTGAGTAATCCTTATTTTGCCAAAACTTAATGGTTTTAGTTCAAGAATTTGCCTTTCCACGAATTTAAGCTTTAATTCGGCTTATCTTATACAAGTTTGTAGACATTTTTTGGAGCGTTGCCTTTTAAAACGGTAGAACAAGTTACATTTCGATCTACCGTTTTTAAATTCGAGCAGATAGAATTATGTACTCATTTTACAAATTGGGTTCCTTATATCAGTTTCTATTGCTTTCAAATGTTGATTTTATTTAAATTTTTTGACAGCCCTTTTAGAAGGAAATTTAAATTTGTCTAATGAAAGTATGCACTTGACAATTTTGGAAACTAGACTCCGTTCGCTTGTTTTTAAAGATTTTCGCACTTTGAGGTTCCTAATTGAAAACACATTAATTAAAATTTAACCATGACAGGTCTTTGTTAATCTAATGAAAATAGATCCCGACGCGTTGAAGCGGGTGGTGCCCCTTGGCGGCGACTGCCAGGAGCCGGATCTTGGGCTAAGCATTCCCGATCGCGAGGTATTGGTGGATGAGGTGCAGATTGTGCTCCACAGTGCAGCCACTGTGCGGTTTGTGGAGCCATTGCACATCGCATTGGGCGTCAATACAAGGGCCACTCGGCTCATGATTCAACTGGCGAAGAAGATGCCCCGCCTGGAGGCCTTTGTCCATGTGTCCACTGCGTTCTCCAATTGCGTGCTGGAGCACATCAGTGAGCGCTTCTATCCGGAGCACTTGACTTGCCCCGCCAACAAGGTCCTGGAGTTGCATGCCAGTATTTGTCCAGAGCTGTTGGACAAAATGACACCGGTATTGCTGGGCAGGTTCCCGAACACCTACACCTACACCAAGGCTCTGGCCGAGCAGCTGGTCCAGCAGGAGTCGGGCGACCTGCCGCTCTGCATCTTTCGTCCTGGCGTCAGTAGGTGAAGGTCGTTTGGGTCGTCGGAGCTCCACTAATCCGTGTGCATATCCCCCAGTAATTGCCAGCTACAAGGAGCCCATGAACGGCTGGATCGACAACCTGTACGGCCCCATTGGAGTTCTCTACGGGGCAGCCATTGGCGTACTGCGCATCACCCGGCTGAACTTGAAGGCCGACGCCGGAATTGTTCCGGTCGACTACTGCGTCAACATGTTGCTCGCTTGCGCGTGGCATACGGCGCGTGAAAGCAGGATTAAACTGCCCCCGGAGCCACCCATCTACAACTTTACGCCCACCAAGGACAACTTGATCACCTGGGGCGGATTCCGGGACAAGGCGGCGCAGCTGAGGTACAACTTTCCACTGACCCAGATGATGTGGATTCCGTTCCTGCACTGCACCACCACGCCCTGGGTATTTCGGTTCCTGGTCTGCTTCTATCACCTGCTGCCCGGCTATGCCATAGACCTGGTGCTCCGTCTGCGGGGTCGCAAGCCGCGGATGATCAAGCTGTACGACAAGATTCACAAAAATATCGACGTGCTGGTCCCCTTTGTGGACACTTCCTGGCAGTTCGACACGCATAACACACACCAGCTGTGGAGGCGCATGTCTGCCGAGGATCAGAAGCTCTACGACTTTGACATGGCCAGTGTCGACTGGGACGATTACTTCCTGCAAGCACTGGGCGGAGTTCGCCTTTACCTCGGCAAGGAGAAACCGGGACCTGAGAGTTTGAAAAGGGGTCGAAAGATCTACAGAAGGTGAGTTCGAGACTTTATAGTTTTTAATCTTTTTATATCTCGACCTTCTGCTATAAATCTACTTGCTTCAAACTTAAAGAGGAAAGATAGCTCCATTTTTTTCATTACAACTTAAGGAAGCTATTCATTTTTACTTAAATGGTGTAATTATATGGTGTAATAATATACCTTTTAGAGATGTTTCTGCTTTTTTAAAAACTATATGCTATATAGAAGAGAAATAATATTAACTATTGATTCAACTCGGAAAAAAAGTATAGTGGCAAAGGTTTACTTAAGGTTTTTTTTCTTGATGAAATACTATAGTTATTTTTCACAGGTTTCAACTTCTCCATCGGATCCTGAAGTTTACTCTTTGCAGCGGTGCTGCTGCCCTTCTGTGGTCCATATTTAAACGCCTCTTCAGCCTGTTTATATAAGCGAACTCACACTGGCACACACAAGGGAAGTACGTTAATTGTTTGTAGTTTAATAAATATTTTGGCTGATGTGTAAAGTGCTAGACTCACTGGTGGGCAAAGGGGAACAGGATGCCGTCGATTGGTGGATGTAAAGACACCAGAGACTAAGTTTAATGAAGAGCGCCATTTGAACGGGACAACAGTTGGCAACAGACTGAGCCATACCCAAGGCCTTAAACCATTTACATGGCCGAATACTCAGGCCCAGGCCCTGTGAATTGGCCACATCCGTTTCCGCCACGGAATCCGGACCCAGCAAGACCAAGGCAGACGGAAGCTGTCGAGCGTCGTTCCGAGCGAGGAAACTAGTTTTGCTGCCATTTTCCATCGATTAACTTAATTTGATTCGGTTGTGGGCCTTTCAAAGGGGAGGGATTGAGGGAGGGCACTAAAAAAAATTATTACAAGTGGTTGACTACGAAGAGCTACAATTGATTTAATCCCACCAAATTCATAAATTGTCAGAAATATATAATTCTATATTATTATAAATATATACATTTAATCGACAATATACTCCAAAAACGAAAGACACATTAAATTTTATTTGTGGTTCCATTTTTTTTTAAGTTTAAATCAAGTTTGTTGTCCTCTGATCAACTAATTTCAGTCATGAAAGAGTTATTTACTGGTAGTAAATATAGATATAATTGTTCATATGACCTAAATAAAAAATCAACCATTTTCATTTAGTCTTTGGATTTAAATAATAGGTCATGAAGTGTTGAACACGGAGAACCATAATGTTCGATGACTTCACTTAAGCTTTGCAATTAGGAACACTGATTTCACTTTTTTAACCATATATTTTAGTTAGATTAACCGAATGCCATAGTATAATTTAGCCTAATTTCTCTTAGTGTATGGTGAAGAGCGAGCCATGGAATTAAGTTGCTGAATCTAAGGCTAATTTATGGGGCGCCAACTCACCAAATGAACGTGCGGGCTTCGACAGCTCCGCATCCATCGGCAGACTGTTGGCCTTGGCGGCGAGGGGCTGCTGCTGCTGGAGCTTCTCCGTCCTGACCGCCACACTGGCTGCCTCCAAAACGGCCGACGGAGGGGGCGGTGGTGAGGTTTCCGGCAGTACCAGCTCATTCTGCACGAACTTGTACTTGCCACGGAATCCTTTGGCCGTGCGATTGGAGCTGGCGTTGAACTCGAGCAGCAGATCGGGACCACTGCTCACTAGCCGGCGGGTGGGACGGGTCGAGCAGAGCACGTCGATGACCGAGCTCATGTGGGCGGACTCGGCGTCGAACAGAGTAAGTGCATCCAACTGGCATCCACCACTAGCCACCGGCGGCAGCTCAAGCTCCTCAAACAGGATTTCCACGTGGGTGTCCGGCCGACCGATGAACTTGTATGCACACTTGATGTGCGCCGGGTAGTGGGCGGGGAACTGGGGCGAGTGGAAGTAGCCCTGGCCCACACTGCCCTCCTCGCCGGACAAACTGGCGAAGAAGTAGAAGTCGCAGAAGCTGTGCGGCACCAAGCGCCCATCAGTCCGAAAGTTTTCTAAAGGGTATTTGATCATCGAATTATTATATCTAAGTATTTGAGGTTCCATTAAAGTAAGATGTTGAGTAAAATGTTTCATAAAGAAATGGGCGCAAACATAACGTTATTTCATAAATGTCCTTCTTAAATGGTTTAATTTTCTAAAAAACCATTTTGAAAACTTTGTAAAAACAATAAAAAGGTTTATTCTTTATAAATACTGAGTTTTGATAAATACTCAACTAAGTTGAAAGTTTTTAATTTATTAATAATTTTAGCCCTGTATAACATTTAAGTCTAATTCCTACATTTTATTTTTGATATATATATCCATGCGATGACCTTGAAAATACATTTAAATTTAATTTTATATTGACTTTGTAACTAATTTAAAAGATTGTAATTTTAAAATAATAACTTTGGGACAAGACTATTAGGATTGAAAAACTTAAAATCTAAAGATAAATTTGTGACAATAAAGTAAACTCACCCCGCTTCAGAAATCGATAGCTGGCGGTTAGGGTCAAGTTCCAGCTGGCCAAGTCGGTGGGCGGCTGCTGAAAGCGGAGGCGCAGCCCGAGCAATCGACCCGCGCTATAAATAGGCGTGGCACTGCGGTTCCGGCTGTGCTGGCAGAAGGTGTCCGCCGCCAGCGTCGCGTTCTCGATGACGGGCTCCCGCAAAAAGGGAAAGACGTCCACGCTGTCCAAGCAGCTGTCACGAAATTGCATTTGATGAGGTAAAAACGGAACGGAGAGAGGAATTTCGCAGGCCGCCTGCATTGGCCAGGCCAGATGCGTAATGATGTCTAAAATTTATTGGCCGATACTTTTGGGGCTGGCTCGTTGGTCAGCCAGCTAGCCGGCCTATAAATATCCGCTCGCCAACCAGCAATTGGCCATTAAGAAATAATTCCCAACGCTCTGTTGGTTCTTCACGATTTATTTTGATAAAAAGTCGAACAAAAGTTGGCGTTAAGGCTAATGCAGTTGCCAATAGCTAAAAGGTTTTAAGTAATTTGCAACAAATTAACAAACAGGAGCCTATCCAGTTAAAAACTTAAATACAAATTGATTAATTACAACAAAAAGTACGCCAAATGGTAGCCTCTGAAATGCAACAAAATAAAAAAATATATAGCCAATAAACTGAAATTTGGATACAACTTTAACAATTTCCCGTAGACTAATTTATGTATAAATATACAAATTTCTTTAAATAAATTAAAAAGCTATTTTTTTTGGTAACTAACTAAAATATTTTGTAGGAAAGTAATGAGAATTGAGAAATTATTATAACCTTTAATGGTCTTGCGATAAAAATTTCTATAAGAATAAAAAACGATTCTTATCGTTTTGAAGGAAACAAGTTTTCAGTTCATTGGCTAAGGCAGAAAGAGTAGTTAATTTACGAATACCTCGTTTATAAATTTGAACTTTTTAAATTTAACGAAAATATATAAAAAATTCCTTCAACAAATTTAGTGTACTCCACGTCAGTTATTGCCCTTTTCGCTTGCGCATTCCGCTTAGCATGCGACAGAAGGCCGGATAATCAATCATGGGCGGCTCCTCCAAGGACTTGGGTTTGGCCATCGGCGCATGGCTAAGGGCCTCCTTGGCCTCGTTAAGGGTCATTTTGTCGCCATAATTGGTCAGCTCTTCATAGATTCTAGGGGGTGTTAGTAGAAGGTGGTCAATGGTTGTTTTGGCCATATTTTTCGTGTGGCACCCACTTGCGTTCTTCGATCATACCCGTGCCGTGGTCATCCCACTTGCTCCATGCCTCGAGCAGCACATCCTCGGGATCCAGTTCCTGCGTGCGTCGACTCATCAGCCGGACAAAGGCCTCGTAGTCGAGCGGTTCCTTTGCCTCCTGCATCATCTGTTCCATCAACTGCTCGTTTGGTTCGTTTCCCAAGGCTGTGTATGTGAACCGCAGATCCTCTTTCGAGATCAGTCCATCGCAATCCGTGTCGAAGAGTGAGAAGACCTTCGGATATGCCGCGGAGGAATCAATCTCTGCCAGTCAACACTCTATACACTTACTTCCTTCAGCTCCGCCAGCTTGGCAATGTCCAGTTCATGGGGCGCCACATGGTCATCGGCACTCATCTCCTCTGGCAACGTGTAATGGCCACTGGACTCCGGCAGCTTCAGCGTGGGATTGAATATCTCATTGATCACGGCCATGGCCTCCGAATCCGCCAGGTGCGAAGGTGGTTGGGGGGTCTGTGACTGCTTGCGTGCGGAACTGGTGCGACGTCGACGCTGGATTGAAAATCGGGTTGCTCTCATTTAGGGACAGTTTTTCACAAAAACATTTTTCACTCACACGCTCCAGATCCTCTAAGGAAACCGATGGATCCATGGACATTTTGAACGCGTTTTTTCTTTAGATTCGTCACAAAAACTTGTTTTGCAGGCGGTACAAAAACTTTAATAAAATTAGTTTGTTTTATTAGTTACTCTCACTCAGAGAAAATACCTTATCTATTCTAGTTCAGAAATTCACATTTATAAATTAGGAAAAGGTAAAAATTAGCAGCATATAATGCTTTTTTTTATTTCAATATTTTTAATTAATTAAATTCGTAATTTGGAAAAGAAAACTGAGATTTTGCAATAATTTTGATTTCTCATTTAAAATAATAAGGTAAAAGTCAATTATTTAAAATGAAATGAATTTGGAATAAATAAAAAAAATGGTTATTTTAAATGATATTTTCTCTGAATTTGATCGAATGTTTGCCGGCAATTAAGAGCGGCTTTTCTCGAGCGGTTAAAGAGCGATTTACCGGCGGTTCAACTGCGGTTTCTTTGCGACTTCGAACACTGACAATTTAAACCACCGAGTAGGACGATTGAATTGTGTGCGATTTCCCAACGACTCGGACGCGTTTTCCCAGCGACTGATGCACCTTAAATATTACTCATACGTTCGACGGCACACTCGGTCCAAGCTCCACTGAAATGTGCTTGGCCAGTGCTCTCCAATTTTATTGACAAATCGATTCCGAAATATTGTGTGCGTTATTTTTATGGCGCAAATGTGGATGCATACAATTTTGCATAAATTGACACAAATTTGCGGGATTTATATAAATAACCAGGCGTGCCGGCGACCAAAGCTCCACCAAAACGGACCGCCCACATGGCCTTCGCAAGGTATTTTAATTACATTGCCGTTGCGGTGGGGATTTGGCTTCAGCCCCATTCCCCATTTGGCCACGGCATTTCCTCGACGGACGCCAGCCTTATCCATCGACGGATTCGATTTTGATGGCTGTCGCAGGCAGCTGTCCGCCGATTCGAGATCCAATCGGCTCCCAGTCCCCGTACCCCTTTCCCCGCACCGATCTCAGATCCCGGAATTTCGCCGGAAGCATGGCCACTCACCCGGGGCGCAGCTGCAACTGCTCGAGCCGAAAGGCCACCAGCTCGTCATCCATGCCGGCAATGAAGATCATCAGGCAGTTGTTCTTGGCGCCCAGCGCCTGGCTGGCGTTAATGGCCAACCTGCCCCATTGAGTGGCATTCCGCTCGTTAAAATGCAGGCAGGAACAATCTGAAAAGAAAGGAATAATTCATGATAAAATAATTTAATTGTATCTATCTAAATTTATTTAAAATCGAGAGGGAAAAGGAAACTGTTAATGTACTTTCTAAGAAAGGTGTCTAAGAAATAGCAAAAGCTGACACCTTAATTAAACAAGTATTTAAAAAAAAATTAATAAATGTTTTCTCATAAAATAGATTGTATTATTAGATATAAAATACAATTATAGATAGATATAAAATATAGATATAATTATTTTGGATATAAAATATATTTACTTATAATATTTAAAAAATACAAAATAATATTTATTTATTCCAAATAAGTAATACGTTCTTTTTAGGTATTAAAGAAAAATTTTAGTGATATTGCAAAAAACTAGGTAAATTGCATTGGACTTCTTAAAACTCACCAAGCCAGAGTTGCGACTGCTTGCTGTTGGCCACTTGCTGATGCAGTTGGCCATTTCCGGGAGCCATCAGAGCCACGGACACGGCTAATCCCAAAGCCAACGTTGCGGCCGCCATTGTGAGCGGCCAAAGTGAGACTGTGAAGCCGGATTCCATTATCCTGCCGTCTAGCTGCGGGCTGCCGATGTCCGGTTTAATAATAGCCCGCTCCTCTCATAAAACTGTGCTCCTCCGCCTTTTTTGCTGTCGTGCCATTAAATTTCAGTTGAGGTTTACAGGTGCCGCCATCAGCATTCGCTAGTTTGCTGCCACCTAGTTCCCGCCCTTTTGACCACGTCCAAACACACAAGTTAATACTGTTCATTTGCCTGCGGCCATTTGGAGCAGCGTCCTTTGGACTCTGTTTTTGGGTGGCGGTATTTTTAAAATGTGTGTCATGTCGTCTTTTTGTGAGCGACCGGTCGCCAGTTAACAGCTCATTTCGGCCCACTTGAAACCAGTCAATTCATCTAGATTGTCACACTTCGGGGACTGAAACTCAATTAAGTTAACTGCCAATTCAGATGAAAATTGCATTTGAACCATCATTTTGGCACGGCTGAAGAATACCTATTAATGTGATAATATTAACGCTAGAACGGGGAAGATATCATATCATATATCACCGTATATCATTGAAAAGTGTACCAAATCAAAATAATATTATGAATATGAATTTACTTAAGCACGTTGTATAAAATAATATAAAAAACATTGTTCGTTGTTTTTTTTTAGCATTTTACTAATATAATATATAATATATCCACCGCAATTTTCGGAAAATAATATACAAAATGTCTTAAAACAATTTTTAAATTTAAAAAGCCTAGAAATCAACAAAATAAATTTATCAAATAGACAAAGGCTGGAGAAGACATGACTTGTCATATACGTATAACACTGCAATTTTTAGATATCTTGATGGTTAAAGCCAAGGAATGAGGCGCGACTTACAGAACAACACATTTATTTAATACAACACTTACAAAAATGATTTTTTATTTAACACTGTTTATATGATTCTTAGGAGCTGGCAGATTGGTTCATCTTGGCCTTGAACATATCGGCCAGCAGATTGGCCTTATTGGCATTCAACTCCTCGTAGTCAAACGGCGCCATGTGCTCCTTGCAGCGATCGAGCCACTGTCGGATATGTTTGTAGGGTCGCAGTTCGAATTCGAAGGCCTCCAGCTGGGAAACGGTCACCAAAAGCGTGAGATCTGCGATGGTGAAGTGCTCGGCGGCTGCATACTGTCTTCCCTCCAAAATCGTGTTCAGCCAGCCCACAGCCTCAGCCAGTTTGGCCCGCTTTCCTTCGTCCAATGGGGCTCCAATAAACATTGTGGGGAACTACAAAAAATAAAACGATGCCCGTTAAAAAAGAGTAAAATATTGATTTATTTTCTGACTCTGATTTAATGCTGAAACTAGATAACAAAAAATACGTTACCTTACGTTATAAGGCTGATCCCAAAACAAACTTATCCTATGGTTTATTGTGGTAGATATTAGTGTGAAATAAGCATGTGCTCGGGAATAAAAAAAAATATTTTAAGTTCTAGGTGATGGTTTCCGTAAAAAAATGTTGTATGCCAGTTAAAATACATTTTTAGAAAAAGGACATTGTTAAGTAAGAGTGATAAAAGAGAGAGCTAATGTGCAGTGCCTAAAATGCATTTATTCCAAAAAAGGCTTTCTGGTTTGCCTTAATGCCCAAAATTCATAGTATGTGCGGGTGAGACTACAACCTTTAAATATTCATAAAACTTTGTACCGTCGAAATGAACATACCGCGTTTCTAAAGGTTCTATTAATTTTTTAATTTTTGATAAAGGTTATGCCACATCGCACTTACGTAGTAGTCCGTAAGTCGCATGTAGAGGGTGCCCAGATCGAAGTGGAGCCGCTGGTCCACCAAGGCCCTCACGCGGATGTCCGTGGGATACAGCTCGTCACTCTTGCCGTAGGCTGCCACCAGATAGGAGAGGATCGCTCGACTGCAAGGTAGGGGTGGTGAAGGTGCGTCACGAAGAGGGCACAACTCACCTCTCCCACAACACCAGGCCCTCGTCGTTCATGGTCGGCACACAGTGCTGCGGGTTCATGGCCACGAAGTCCGGTTTCAGCTGCTCCCCCTCCAGGATATTGACGATCTTTAGCTCGAAGTCAAGGTCGAGCATCTTGGCCAGCAGGAGGATGCTGCGGCAGGGCGGGCTGGGCGGCAGGTAGTACAGCACGGGCGGAGACATCTTGCCACCTCTGAGGAGCAGGCAATAAACGAATTCGGTTACAATACGCTTCGTGTCGCTCATTGGCCGAAACTGGAATGCCAAGTTGGCCGACTTGGTCACTTTGACACACGCAGCCCCGAAAAACTTGGTGGTCAACGAAAAATAATCAATGCATCGATTTTATTCCTCTAGTTAATTAATGCCAATTTTCTTTGCATGGCTCCTAAGCTTTCTTTAAATTCGGGTATATAAAGTCTGGTTTGTTATTTTTAAACGTTTTCTTAAGAATAAAGGGAAAATCAAAAGCTTTTTAAATAAATTATCTATATATATTTTATATATTTTTTTCCAAACTTGATTGATATAAAAAACCCAAACAATTCTCAATATGGAACTGAATAAAATATAAAAGTTAAACAATTGGTATTAAGCATTTTTAATTAATGAATTGATTTAATGGATTTCACAATTAAAATATAAGCAAACCAAAATAAAAAATTTTGCACCATAAACGTTTAAAAGACAAATTAAAATATTAATTTATTTTTGGGTTGTGTTCCAAATTTGTGTTTCATTGGACAATCTGGCTGCCTAAAAGTATGCAGTGTTTTTATTTTAAAAAAATGCATGTAAAATGATGGCGTGTAAATTCTAATTTTATCGAACAAATGAGATAAAATAGTGTCTAAGCTACTACTAAATAAAATGATAAATTTGTTTAGAAATTTTGAAAATTCTTTCGTTAAATCTTAGAGGGAATGTGAGCCGTCCAAACACATTCCCATAGGAATACCATCTAAAATGGAAATCGCTGTGCTGTGGCCCGCACTTAATTGCACTCACTTATTTATTCATTATGGAATATGCACAGAAGGCGTTGGAACAGACCGGTTGGCTACTCACACAATTCTGTGCACCAGCTTGTGCTGCACCACGGCCACCGAGTCGATGTCTATGCAGTTCCCCAGTATGCCGTCGAGTGTCGCCGCGACCGAATCCGAGTCCGCGTTCGCCGGAGCTGTGTCAAATACTGTCGAGGACCAACAAGGGCTCCCACAACCGGCGCCGATGATGCTGAGGGAGGAGGTGCGTGGGATCCTGTCCTATCCCAGCGATGGAATCTGCCTCGGCTGTCCCAACTTGCCGACGTCGCTGTCCACGGATGTATCCGCTGTCTGACTTCTCCAATTTTCAGAGCATGTTGTCTCGCTGTCTTTGGACGCATTTGTTTTCGTTTAGTTTTCATAACGAACGTTGCCAGGGACGACAGACCCCCGAGTGTTCACCTGTTTCGACCAAAGGGAGGTGCGGCCGTGGCTGGGGGCGTGGGCGGTCCCGAAACTCGGTCAAAATGCTCGTGTCTAAAATTATATGTCTACATAATATCCCAAGCTATTCCTTTCCTTTCACCTTTTTATTGATTGCTAACAGATTTTCCAATTCAGAGCACCTGATAAAGGTGGTTGGGGGCTTGATTGGCATCACTTGAAACTCGACGTGTTTACATCAAACATTTTTCGACAGTCACGACTTCATCGCGTGCTTGACATTTCTTAGGTTCCCTCAAGGACAGGGCCAGTACAGTGGTAATTAGCCAGCACATAAATGTTCCAGGTGACGAGGTCCCACGGCATCTTGGGCATCTTCTACCTGTTATTTTCCTGGCAGGTAAGCTAGGGAAATGCTTTGTGTGAAGGATTAGGAAAAGGGACCTTAGACAGGCTAACGATTCCTGGAAAATGACATAAATTGCAAAATAATATTGGAAAATGGCCGATCCCAGCGATGCTATAAAAAGGAATGATCGGTGCATAGCCAGGATCAGTTGTTTGTTTATTACCAAGTGAAGAAGATGTTCCTGAAAAAGTGCAGATCGCATTTGCTGTTGCTCCTGGTGTTGATGATCCGCGGATCGCTATGTGTGCCAGCCCTGGATGTTGCTCCTCCGGCTGCCACGCCCAACACCATCGAAGAGTCGGACAAGCTGCTCGAGGGGAGTGGCGAGACGGGTACTGTCCCCCAGGATGGTGCTGCCACAATCAGTAATGAAACGATCCCCCCAGCCACAGAAAACTCGGAGACAGCGGTGGTGAGTACAGCAATGATTAATTATTCATATTTCATGAAAAATAAATTAAGTTAAATAACTTTTAAAGAATATTCATAGGAAAAGTATTCAATGCGAGTTTATTTACAAGTTATGATCAAATTTGTTGTAGACTGTTTAAAAATAATTTGCGCCCAGAAGGTATTTATGCTTCAGATCCAATTTTAGTTACATTTTTGAGATACGTCTCAGTAGTTTCTCAAAAATGCAAAAAGAATCCTTTAAATATACTCAATTTAAAGATTTTTGTAAATTTAGATTTTACCTTTAAGTAAACAAAGGGAGAAACAAAGACTATTAAATTTCTAATATATTTATTTTTTCACTCCTCAGCCTGACAATGTGGCCAGTGGGAGCAGCATTGATGCCACCACCGTTTACGGCGGAGGAATCCTCACTCCCGAGGCCTTCCAGCACTATCTGAGTCAGTACGCAGCCTATGCTCCGTTGGCAGGCTCTTATCCAGCTCCTGTTGCGGGAGCACCACCTGGCATCTATCCGTTTCCAGGTCCCATTGTGATGCAGTCGGGCTACGAGGGATTCTTGATGCCCGCCAACGTTGCCGGGCAATCGGACGGCACCACTGTGGTGGCTACCCAACCGAACGCCTCCCCATCCTCCAATCCACTGCTGGCCTTCGCCTCCAACCTGCTGCCCTCGATCCTGATGTCCACTCTCTTCCGCATCGCCGCCGTGGTCCTGTCTGCCGTGGGGGTCATCCTCTTCGGCAGCGCCATCACCAGCGCCTTGTGCCGGATCACCCCGATCTGCGAAATACCCGCCCGGGCTGTGAATATCCTGCGCACCGGCGGAGCCCAGGATGTGGGTCGCATGCTGGCCGAGGAGATGACCCCGGAACGGGTGCGTCGGGCAACGGAGTTCGTGCGGAACGCCATCCGGAAGTACCGCCAGTTACAGAAGCTAGTGGACGCTTCGGAGGCGGTGACCGAGCTGTCCAACTAGAGATGGCGTAACGGAATTTAGGTTTAGTGCTGGCTCGTAAATTAAGTGGAATGCAAAATATATACTTTTAATGATGCTATAAAAACAATTTCACATGGGTTTCTTATGGGGATCTTTGGTATTCGTCTAAAAAACGTAAAGGATTAATCCTCCTTTTATAAGCTAAAAGCATAGCTCGCAAATAACTGTTGACCGTTTTTCTTCCTGCGCTCTCGTTGCGAGCACAACCGAAAAAGTTCATACTGTCTCGCTCTCGCTCTGAGCAAGAGACTCTTGCTGTCTTCATTTATGTTTTCTGCTGAGCGCTTTTCGTTGAGATTTTTGTATATCGCTCTTTCAATGAGCAGTGCGTAAAGAGCGGAACGAGAAACGGTCGCAAAATGAGAGTCAGCAAAAGACCGATTGACCGAAAAACTCAACGCAAACGGTCTTCACATTTACTCTCGTTGTTGTGAAAAAGAAATAATATGATTTGTTTAATTTAAATTTATTTTCAAATATTTGGGTTGTAAAGTTACATTTTGATTTCATATTTCTTATACATATTTCAAAAGTAAAAAAAAAGTTTCAGAAAATGTTTTTAATTTAAAAGACCAAAAGACCTTTTGCTTCACTCAACACGACAAAACGGTCTTTGAACAACCAGAACAAAACAGTATAGAAATAAACGGTTTCGCTCTGAGCGCGAGCGAGCTCATTCAAGAACCCATAAATCGGTTGCTCTCTGAGTCTTTTCGTAAAGAGTCAGGAGAAGACACTTATTTGAAGACAACGAGTAACGGTTGACAGTTATTTGCGAGCTCTGGCTAAAAGACAGTATTTCAATGGATTAGTGAAATACAAAAATTTAATTTGTGGTTTGGTGAAACGTAAATGGTCAACGCAAGATAAATTGCTCAATTCCTATTTGGGATGAAATACAAGAAATTATTGCTTTATAAAAATAGTTTTATTACATAAAGCATGTTATTTTTTAAATCTTATATAAAAACAGACCACCAATATGAATTTAAGAACTTCTCTGACATCCCTCTCGAAGTTTCTATGGCACAGTGAGCAATGTTAAATATGTAAGCATTTGCATATGTAATTCTTCAATGCCTTTAGCAGCACGTTTATTAGCTAACTATTGTAATAGTCTGTCGGTCAATGGCCCCCTAGTCGTAGTTCAATGGGGGGGGAGAGGGGTCTCAGTGTGCTAATATGCCAGTGAAACCATCGCGTGCATTCAACTGCAGTTGGAATGTGTCGTGGAATTTACAGAGCTAAAAAAAACACAATCGCACTTTTATGATCCATGACAGAGATTGGAATTTTTAATAACGATAGACGATGATTTAGGTAACCGATTTATAGCTCGATTTGTAATTCTCTACACATTAATTAACGGTCAAGGAAATAAATAAAGCAATCAAAAGAAATGACGAATATTTTTTGAGCAAATTGTGTAACTCTTAACCACCATATATTTATTAAAAAATTTTTAGGATTATGGAGGCCGGTCTTTATATAAAGTACATAAACAGTAAAGTATACTCTTATTCTCTCAATAAGTTTACAAATCAACTAATTATACAATGAATTTATTTGTGTTAAAGCAGTGTAACCGAATATGGCAACATTGTGCTGAGGTTTAATTTGTTGTAGATATATATATTTTAATGAAATCAATCTTTCTGGCTGTTTTCCTGGACAAACTTTTTGATCAACTGGACACCCTCCCAGTTCTCTTCCCATCCGGGAGTGACCTCCTTGGCATTCTCGTACCATCTGGCCACGTTCGGGTATTGGCCAATGTCGAAGTCGACCACCTCGAAGGTCGAGACTGAGGCCAACAGGGCAATGTCAGCCACGGTGAGGCAGTCGCCAGCCACATAGTCCTGGCCCTCCAGGAAGGTGTCCAGGTGCCCGAAGGCGCTGTCCACCTTCTGCATGGCCTCCGGATCGGCTGGCTTTTTGTTCCTGAACTGCGGGTAGATGGCCTGTATGAAACTGTGGAACAGGGTGCCCATGTCGAAGTAGAGCCGCTGGTTGACCACTGCCTTCTTCTCGGGATCGCTCGGATACAGCGAGTCATCCTGGCCGTATTTCTCCACCAGGTAAGTCAAAATGGCGCGGGACTCCCAGATGGAGAATCCATTGTCCACCAGGGTTGGGATGGTGTGCTGGGGATTGAGTTTCACAAACTCCGGCTTCAGTTGCTCCCCGTCCATGACTTTCAATAGCTTCATATTCAGCTCTAAACCCAGGGCCTTGGCTGTCATCATAACGGAGCGGCAAGGAGCCGAGCAAGGATGGTAGTAGAAGTCCATGGTGAAAGGTCCTGCAGTAGTTACCCTCAACTGACCGCAGCGAAGAAATTCCAACGGCTTTTATAGCCAGAGAGAAGGACGCCCGAAATCAAATCGATTTCCATATATAGTCATCCAGTGTCGTGCGACTTTCCCGAGTGGTATTGCTATCGGTGATAACGATTCAGTGTAATTAGAAGTGTTTAGCTAATGGCCAGGCAATGAACTCAAATATACTTTTGGGGGTACATGCGTTCCCAAGTTACGGCTGCCAATTTGAATTTACTTTTAAATTTGATTTATTCCTAATGCAGTAATTACAAGTTAATGGTAGGTCGTTAGAGTTGTACGACGGAATAGAATGTCACGAAAACAAAGGTCAATGTTAGAGAGGTCAAGAGAAATGATGTTTAACGATGGTGAAATTACATTAAATGGTCGGACAACTTATACAACTGTACATTCTATTTACCTACCTTTGAGAAGGTATAATGTTATTCGTCACAAGTTAGGGAGAAAAAGAGTACATATCCTGGATCAGTATTGAAATAGCCATACCCGTATATTTATATACAGTTTGCGAACTCAGAATAAAATGTAGATACTTTAAACTTTTTGAATCGTCTAATCGTCATTTAGGAAATATATTATTTTTAGTCTAGCCAAGTTCACTAACTCATTTTCGTTGTGGCTGCAATGGTATTAAAACTTCAACTTGCGTTCTCGTTCTCAAATAAATAAATCTTTATTGACAAATAATCCCTGATAAGACCATAATCGGCATGCCATTCTATTTTTAAATTACCTGATTATACCCGTTACTCGTAGAGTAAAAGGGTATATTGTATTCGTGCAAAAGTATGTAACAGCTAGAAGGAAGCGTTTCCGACCCTATAAAGTATATATATTCTTCTTCAGGATCACTAGCCGAGTAGATCTAGCCATGTCCGTCTGTCCGTCTGTCTGTCCGTCTGTATGTCCGTATGAACGCTGAGATCTCGGAAACTATAAAAGCTAGAAGATTGGCATTTTGCATGCAGATTCTAGGAGTTCCTATGCAGCGCAAGTTTGTTTCAAAAAGGTGCCACGCCCCCTTTAACGCCCACAATCGCTTATATACGATTTTAAAAATTTAAATATTTCGGAAAAGTAAAAATGCAGTTTTATTGTGTTTATCACATGTGTTTATCGAAATGTAGAAGAAATTTTTCAAATCGGACCATTCGTTAAAAAGTTATGCGTGATCAAAGTTTCTATCTCCATCTCCCTCGCACTCCTTTTACCTGAGTAACGGGTATCTGATAGTCGGGGCACCCGACTATAGCGTTCTCTCTTGTTTTAAGTTAAAAACAAGAGAGAACGCTATAGTCGAGTGCCTCGACTATTAGATACCCGTTACTCAGTTAAACAACTTAATATAAATATTCCTTCTTGTATGTTTTTCGCCGCTCGAATTAGCTCCCGATTTTTATGTTAAAATCTGTACCCAGGGAACACCTCCAATTTGGCTAACTAGATTTGATTTGCATGGTTCTTGGGATATAGTTCGGTATTGACAAATGAAAGCCATCGCAATTTCCTTTAATAGAAATCCTTATCGAGAATTAACGTTGACTCTGTTGAGCACCTTGGCCAGCTGTTCCAAAGTCATCCGTTAGATGGCGCTATTGTGCCATGAAAGGCGGAAATGTAGGCGCTAGCCAGGCTTAAGCGTTTAATGGGTTTTTGGGCGTTAGAGTGGGCGTGGCAAACTTTTATTTGGCGAATCGATAGGTATTGACGAAACAAATACATATCAAAAAAAATTTTCATAATAGCATCAAAACTTTGGCCACAGCTTGTGACTTGTGGGCGTCAGAGGGGGCGTGGCACCATTTTGAAACAAACTTGCGCTGCGTAGGAACTCCTAAAATCTACATGCAAAATGCCAATCTTCTAGCTTTTATAGTTTCCGAGATCTCAGCGTTCATACGGACAGACAGACAGACGGACAGACAGACGGACAGACGGACAGACGGAGAGACGGACAGACGGACAGACGGACATGGCTAGATCAACTCGGCTAGTGATCCTGAACAAGAATATATATACTTTATAGGGTCGGAAACGCTTCCTTCTACCTGTTACATACTTTTGCACGAATACAATATACCCTTTTACTCTACGAGTAACGGGTATAATGACTCAAAATACTGGCACAAATAGTGGCTTCCCTGCCCTTGAACAAAAGGTAATGGATTATTCTTATCAGGTACCCAAGGTCTTATAAAAAAATATTGTTTGATTTGCGGTTATCAATTACTTCGAACAATTAAAGATCAAACCCTTACCTGATTCATAGCGATAGAAAATACATCACCCGCGGCGGGAGATTAGAATTCCCATACTTAAGTCAGATGTGATAACATGACCTTAAGTCAGGATGAAAAAGCAAAAAAACCAATAGCTTTTACTTTACTAGCAATCAATAAATTTTATTTACACTCTATTTATACAGCTTACTTCTTTTCCGCTAGCTTTTCCTCCAGGAACTTCTTCGCATTTTTGAGGCTCTCCAAATTTTCGTCCCAGCCTGGAGCTACTTTTGGGGCATTCTTGTACCACCTCTCCACGTTCGGGAATTTTTGAATGTCGAACGGAATCATTTCGATGGTAGAGACGGTGGCCAGGAGAACGAGGTCAGCCACGGTCAATTCGCTGCCGGTCACGAAATCCTGTCCCTCCAGGAAGGTGTTGAGGAATCCGAAGGCTGTATTAACTTTGTCCAATGCCTCCTGATCTCCAAGTTTGCCGGTGCGGAAGAGCGGGAAGAAGTATTTGGCCTGGGCGTCATAGAGGGTGCCCATGTCGAAGTACAGCCGCTGGTTGATCAGAGCCCGCTTCTTGGGATCCTTGGGATAGAGTGGGGAATCCGCCTTGCCGTACTTCTCCACTAGATAAATAGCGATGGCTCGCGACTCCCAGATGGCAAATCCATCGTCGACCAGGGTGGGAATGGTGTGCTGTGGGTTGATTTTCACGAACTCCGGCTTCAGTTGATCGCCCTCCATTGTGTTCACGAACTTGGAGTTGAGTTCAACGCCCACAGCCTTGGCGATCATTTGAATGGCACGGCTGGCCGGAGCACCGGGCATGTTGTAGAAGTCCATGTTGGGCATTGCGAATATACTGGAGGCGCTGGAGTGGAAAAATAAACTGATTTAGCTCCAGCTGCAGGCCCTCTTATATAGCTACGAAGTTATAAGTCATTGCCTAGATTATATTCGAATAGCGTTTGTCATTCTTAGATCACACTTTTAATGTATTGCGTTTAGGCGAACAAAAATTAGTTGTGTCGAAATGAGCTACAATTATATTCATTATTCACCCCCAATTAACTGATCTAGGAAAAGAATCTTTTCTTAAGTCGCAAATATACCCTCACCTATTTGATCTTTAATTTAACGTTTCTTAAGGCTTTTGTATAATATTTAAAAATTTAGAAAAATCGTCTGAACTATGAGTTATTTGTATACACTTGCAGAAGGTAAAAAGTTTGCAACGCAGTGAAGAAGACATCTACGACCTTATAGAGAATATATGCTCGCGATCAGCATCACCAGGAGAGTCGATCTTGCCGTGCCTCCCGGTACATCTGTCCGTTTGCCCGTGTCTATGCAAACTAATCCATAACTTTTCAAGCTATCTGGATGAAAAATGCCAAAAAAGTTTCTTTCATGTAGTATATAAATAAGTCGGAACGGGTTTTAATATATACGGATATTCTAATATAGAGGAAGAAAGTAATAATTGACTGTTCCGATTATTAGTAATATATGTACATAAATGATGTACTTGGCTTATTTACTTTAAACTTATTCTATTTGCACAGCTTTGTGTTTTTATTAAATGTACAAAAATACAGAAATGTGCTATTTTGGTTAAGGCAACTGAATGGGGTTAGCTCAGTAAAAAAAATTATTAATTTCAAAGCCTTTATATTTTCTGGCCGTATGAGTTTTCAAAACAATAAAATTCCGTCAAACGCTATGGCTATATAAGCATGATCTTTATAAATCACCGTCACTTGTCACACTTGTTCTGAATATAAATGACAAAAATGTATTTTCAAAATCTATTAAAGCAATCTCGCACTCCAATAAGATGCTTACTTTTGGTCTAGATGTACATAACCTACCCCACAATCTTCTTCAATAATATTCCAACATTTGAACGACCACAATTTAATTTTACATAGATTTTTATAAATAATTAAAATTTATTAATTTAAAAATTACTTCTTTTCCGCCAATTTCGCCAGCATGTCCTGCAGCTGCTTAATACTCTCCAAATTCTCGGCCCAACCAGGTGCGACCTTCGGGGCGTTTTTGTACCACCGCTCCACGTTCGGGAACTTCTGCAGGTCAAACGTGATCATTTCGATGGTGGAGACGGTGGCCAGGATGACGATGTCGGCCACGGAGAGTTCTCTGCCTGCCAAGTAATCCTGGCCCTCCAGGAAGGTGTTGAGCAGTTCGAAGGCAGCGTTGAACTTATCCAAAGCCTCCTGGCCTCCCACCTGGCCCGTGCGGAAAATGGGGAATACGTACTTGGACAGGGCGTCATAGAGGGTGCCCATGTCGAAGTACAGCCGCTGGTTGATCAGAGCCCGCTTCTTGGGATCCTTGGGATAGAGTGGGGAATCGGTCTTGCCGTACTTCTCCACCAGGTAGACCACGATGGCACGGGACTCCCAGACGACGAATCCGTTGTCCACCAGGGTGGGAATGGTGTGCTGTGGGTTGATTTTCACGAACTCCGGCTTCAGTTGATCTCCCGCCATTGTGTTTATGAACTTGCTGTTCAGTTCAAGGCCCAAGGCCTTGGCAGTCATCTGGATGGCTCGGCTGGCCGGAGCACCGGGCATGTTGTAGAGATCCATGTTGGGCATTGCTAATGTGCGTGTACCTCGCTGGAGTGCAAATTGTAAACTAATGTGACGCTATCTGAGGGCCCGTATATATAGCAGAATAGCAACTGCGTTATCGCACATTGCCAAGATAATACGAATAGTATTTGTCATTGTGAGAACTCATTTTTGATGTTTTTAGTTTTTTTTTAACAGTAGTTGCTTTGACCAAATGAGCTGGAACTAATTATTGAATAATGATAAAGTTGGAAAGCTTAAGAAAGACATCAACCCATATTAACATATGACTCACAGTCCCATCAGCAGATTACTGAAATACAAAAGGTCAATGAAGGTGTCATTTTGGTATCAATATATGTATGTTTAGGTTATGAATTATTAAATATACATTATTCTAATAATTATAAAAGAGTACGTTTTCTAATTTAATAATTCTGGTTGCTAATAAACAAATTGAACAACTATCTGTCATGGAAACTAACAAAGAAAAATCTTTCTCAACACCAGTCAGTTTGTCATAATATTTTACCAAACATTTATGCATTGTGATTATGCATGACTATCAAAAATTAGCTTTAATGATAACAATAAACGGGTGCGATTATCATGTTTCCAAATATTTCTAGAAACATCTATGTTAACAAAAGAAACTAACAAAACATTAAGTTTGATTTGAGGCAATTTATCCCAAGACACCAGCGTCGGTTCTTCGATGTAGAACCTCTCTATGACTTCATGTCCAGCTGGTACTTCTCCCCCTTCCGCACTAAAAAATGAGAGGTAGCTTTGGATAAGGTCAATTTTACCTTTAAGTTCCTCAACACCTTCCGGAGGGACAAAACTACAGGCTGGAAATCGGGTGACCTTGGCCAACATCGAAATTTTGGCAATTATTCCACGACCGAAATTTCCGATTTTGGAGATTTGGAACTAGAATGTTCAGAAGGAAACTCCTGGTTAGCACAATATTCATTTAAAACACTCTTAAATAATAACAATTTTGCCACTAAGCAGCTGTAGTTTATCATAACAACGTTGATTATATTAGCTTACAAAGGCCTAAATTAATTGGTCATCATAAGTCAGTTACAAAATTTATCTGGATCCAAGAAAGTAAGAATAAAAAAATAGTTTTGAATGAATAGTTTTATTCAGACACGTTTTATTGTTTATTATTTCCATTTTGGCATTATTGACATGCTGCGACGATAACTAATATAATTAGAAAAATAAATCTACTTTCCTAAACTTCTAATATCGTAGACAATTTTTCCTTTATTTTTATAATATTAAATGAAGTTTAAAAAAAAGCCTACAAATAATTTGTAGTAAAAGCCTTTATAACTTTTCTATTAAATTTTCGGCTAAGAATTTTTTGGCATTTTGAATCCTTTTTATGTTTTCGTCCCAACCGGGAGTAACCTTCTGGGCATTCTTGTACCATCTGTCCACGTTTGGAAATTTCTTTAACTCGAAGTCAACCATTTCGATTGTGGAAACGGTGGCTAAGATGACGATGTCGGCCACGGACAGTTGGTTTCCGGCCACGTAATCGTGTCCCTCCAGGAAAGTGTTGAGGAGATCAAAGGCAGCATTGAGTTTCTCGAAATTCTCCTGGCTTCCTGGTTTGCCAGTACGCAGCAGCGGAAAAAAGTACTTGGCAAAGGCTTCGTATAGAGTGCCCATATCAAAGTAGAGCAGCCGGTTGATCAGAGCTTGCTTCTGGGGATCCTTGGGGTACAGAGAATCATCCTTTCCGTACTGCTCCACCAGATAAACAACAATGGCACGGGACTCCCAGATTACGAATCCATTGTCCACCAGGGTGGGAATGGTGTGCTGGGGGTTTATCTTCACAAACTCTGGCTTTAGTTGCTCCCCCACAAAGGTATTGACGTTTATTGAGTTCAGCTCGACTCTTACAGCTTTGGCGGTCATTATAATAGCTCGGGTGCTCGGAGAACCGGCCATGTTGTAGAGATCCATGCTGAGATCCATTATAACTGACCCGCTGGAATGGAGGAAAAAAACTAATTTGGCTCTTGGCGAAATTACCGCTTATAAAGCAAATATGTTAGGAACCAGAAAAAAACAAGAGAGAACGCTATAGTCGAGTGCCTCGACTATTAGATACCCGTTACTCAGCTAAACAACTTAATATACACATGCCTTCTTGTATGTTTTTCGCCGCTCGAAATAGCTCCCGATTGTTATGTTAAAATCGGTACCCAGGGAACACCTCCAATTTGGCTAACTTGATTTGATTTGCATAGTTCTTGGGATATAGTTCAGTATTGACAAATGAAAACCATCGCAATTTCCTTTAATAGAAATCCTTATCGAGAATTAACGTTGACTCTGTTGAGCACCTTGGCCAGCTGTTCCAAAGTCATCCGTTAGATGGCGCTATTGATACCACGGGCCATGAAAGGCGGAAATGTAGGCGCTATCCAGGCTTAAGCGTTTAATGGGTTTTTGGGCGTTAGAGTGGGCGTGGCAAACTTTTATTATGCCAATCGATAGATATTGACGAAACAAATACATATCAATTAAAATTTTCATAATAGCATCAAAACTGTGGCCACAGCTTGTGGCTTGTGGGCGTCAGAGGGGGCGTGGCACCATTTTGAAACAAACTTGCGCTGCGTAGGAACTCCTAAAATCTACATGCAAAATGCCAATCTTCTAGCTTTTATAGTTTCCGAGATCTCAGCGTTCATACGGACAGACAGACAGACAGACAGACGGACAGACAGACGGAAAGACGGACAGACGGACATGGCTAGATCGACTCGGCTAGTGATCCTGAACAAGAATTTATATACTTTATAGGGTCGGAAACGCTTCCTTCTACCTGTTACATACTTTTGCACGAATACAATATACCCTTTTACTCTACGAGTAAGGGGTATAATTATCTGTATACACATATGTATGAAAAACCTTCTCTATTTCACATGATTGGGAAATAAAAAACCTCATGTGTTTTGTTTTAACCCTCTTTCTCACATTTGGGTACTGACTGATAGTTAAGCGTTGCAACGCTTACCAGCCACGTAATCATGGCCGTCGGGAAAGGGTATACATATATGAAGTCAAATGTGCTATCCATCTTTAAATTCGGGATGCCCGATGCGTAGAATTCGGTAAACGTACTTCACCAAAAAACTCATTGAAGATGATTCTTTGAGAATAGTTCCTGGCGTATTTATTTACTGGACAATAGCTCTCGAATTACAAACCCGTAGACCAGTGGGGATGGTGTGGTGGTCAGCTTTAAAAACTCCAAGCACTCAAAAATTTGTTGATCAGGTCATCGCCTACTGCCTTGAACAGAACGACAACAGCAGACAAATATAAAGCTTTTGAGATAATTATTATACCCGTTACTCGTAGAGTAAAAGGGTATATTGTATTCGTGCAAAAGTATGTAACAGGTAGAAGGAAGCGTTTCCGACCCTATAAAGTATATATATTCTTGTTCAGGATCCTTAGCCGAGTCGATCTAGCCATGTCCGTCTGTCCGTCTGTCCGTCCGTATGAACGCTGAGATCTCGGAAACTATAAAAGCTAGAAGATTGGCATTTTGCATGCAGATTTTAGGAGTTCCTACGCAGCGCAAGTTTGTTTCAAAAAGGTGCCACGCCCCCTTTAACGCCCACAATCGCTTATATACGATTTTATTTAAATATAAATTTAAATATTTCGGAAAAGTAAAAATGCAGTTTTATTGTGTTTATCAATACCTATCGAAATGTAGAAGAAATTTTTCAAATCGGACCATTTGTTTAAAAGTTATGCGTGATCAAAGTTTCTATCTTCATCTCCCTCGCACTCCTTTTACCTGAGTAACGGGTATCTGATAGTCGGGGCACCCGACTATAGCGTTCTCTCTTGTCTTTAACTTGTATTTCTCCTATGGCTTATGATTATTTTCCACGATTGTGGACTTCTTAGTGGACATATACATATTTTATCCTATATATAATTGTAATTGTTTAAAGTCGAAATAATAACATAATTTTAGGAAACAAAACAACTTAACGAAATAAGAATCTGCTCCTAATCGACCTTTCCAGTAAGTTTATTACATTTGCGTAAACAAACATTAGAGAAAAAGGGAAATAAAATTATAACTTCGTTGTTTCTTAACTTATATCCATATATTCCGAGATAATAATGAATAATTAACCATTTTAGTAGTCAATAACACTACATTTTAGAATTATATTTTTATTCAATTCTCAGTCTTAAAAAAAAATCGGATGACTATATATTGTAGCTTCAATACAAAAGATGGCAAAATTTATTGGATAATCGATCTAGCTTCGATGTTGTTAACCATCAAAATTTTAATATACCACAGTTTATTTTTGTATCAGTTGCTTTTAAAAATATAAAAATAAAATATCCAAAATCATTAATTCTTATTATACCCGTTACTCGTAGAGTAAAAGGGTATATTGTATTCGTGCAAAAGTATGTAACAGGTAGAAGGAAGCGTTTCCGACCCTATAAAGTATATATATTCTTGTTCAGGATCACTAGCCGAGTCGATCTAGCCATGTCCGTCTGTCCGTCTTTCTGTCCGTATGAACGCTGAGATCTCGGAAACTATAAAAGCTAGAAGATTGGCATTTTGCATGTAGATTTTAGGAGTTCCTACGCAGCGCAAGTTTGTTTTCATTTTTTTCATTTGTCAATACCGAACTATATCCCAAGAACTATGCAAATCAAATCAAGTTAGCCAAATGGGAGGTCTGAGTCAAACAATGGCGTATGTGTGTATGTATGTAAGCATTGCAATGCATTGCACTCAAAAACATAAACATAAACACAGCTGTTGGTGCAGGACAAAAGCTGCCTGCGCTAAAGAAGCGCTCGTGCTGATGCTCGTGCTGTAAAGCTGCCAGCTCTAAGAGATCGCCGAATTCAAATTGATAATTTGAACTGAGTAACGGGTATCTAATAGTCGAGGCACTCGACTATAGCGTTCTCACTTGTTTTATATTTATTATAGCAACTTCACATAACTTAAATTATTATGTCTTCATATCCTTTACTTGGCCGTCCCATGACGGGCCTCAAAGACTGCCTTCAATTCCAGAAGACCACTCCAGTTCTCGTCCCATCCGGGAGTCACCTTCTTCGCATTGGCGTACCACCTGGCCACATTCGGGTACTTGCTGAGGTCGAAATCGAAGATCTCGAATGTGGAAACTGTGGACACGATGGCAATGTCGGCCACGGTGAACTGGTTAGCGGCCACGTAGTCCTGGCCCTCCAGGAAAGTGTTCAGAAACTCAAAGGAGGTCTCGATCTTCTTGAAGTCCTCGGCAGACCCGGGCGTGCCAGTTCGGAAAAGAGGGTAGTAGTACTTAGCAAAGCTGTCGTACAGCGTTCCCATGTCAAAGTAAAGACGCTGATTGACCTCGGCCTGTTTCTGGGGATCCTTGGGGAAGAGGGAGTCGTCCTTGCCGTATTTCTCCACCAAATAAACGGCGATGGCGCGGGACTCCCAAATGGAGAATCCATTATCCACTAGGGTGGGAATGGTGTGCTGTGGATTCAACTTTACGAATTCTGGCTTCAGCTGATCGCCGTCCATGGTATTCACTAGTTTCTTGTTTAGCTCGAGTCCAAGAGCCTTCGCCACCATAATGACCGTGCGACATCCACTTCCCCGAGGCGAGTAATAAAAATCCATTTTGTAAAACTTTGTGTTATTCGCTGAACAGCAAGAGCAGTATTAATTGGGACCAGAATTTGCTCTCGCTTTTATATGAACACGGTTGTGAAATAACATATCTCGCACAAACTGATAATAATTGTTTGCTCGACGGTTCTCCAGTGGGGTCTATAAGCCTTAAACGTTTTTATGATTGAATGTGGTTGTGAAATTACCTCTCTGTATTCGCTTATCTTCGATGCGCCCGATTGTCAACAAATTACACTATTGTTATACAAATAAAACCGGTTTTGTATATTATTATTTTTTTTATTAAAGTGAACAAAAACACTTTAAAGTTGTTTTAGTATTGTACATAACTCAATTAAATTGAAAGTATTAATAATTACTGCAAGAGAAAAGATTTTAACTAATCCTCGACTTAAAACGTGCAAATAAATAATTAATAAATTACAGATGTGTATTAAATGAATTAAAATGTTTTATTTGAATTTCAATTTTGTAGTTTAAATATTTTGTTGCTTTATTTTCTTTTCAATTACCTTCTTCAACTCCATGGCACCTTCCCAGTTTTCTTCCCAACCAGGAGTAACCCTCTTTGCATTCGTATACCACTTGGCAACATTGGGATATTTGTTTACGTCGAATTCGAGGGCATCATAAGTGGAAACACTGCCGAGGATGGCAATATCAGCCACCGTGAGGTGATCAGCAGCTACGTAGTCCTGGCCCTCTAAAAAGGAATTCAACAATTCGAAGCCGTCTTCCACTTTCTTAAATTCCTCTGCAGTGCCGAAACGGCCGGTGGCAAAAACTTTATAATAATAATCGGCTAAAGCGACGTACAAGGTGCCCATGTCAAAATAAAGACGCTGGTTAATAACAGCTCGTATCTGGGGATCCTTTGGGAAAAGGGTGTCGTCTTTTCCATATTGTTCCACCAAATAGACTGCGATAGCACGAGATTCCCAAAAAGAATATCCATCATCGACTAGTGTGGGAATTGTGTGTTGGGGATTAAGTTTCAGAAACTCAGGTTTAAGGTGTTCCATCTTTGAGGTATCCAAATGCTTGCTATCCAGATCAACTCCTACGGCCTTTGCTGCCATAACAACAATTCGACATCCACTGCCTAGAGGCGTATAGTAGAAATCCATATCTTCGTGGTGCTACCCGCTGGAGGGACAAACAAGAACTAAGAAAAAACACTAGAAAAATGATTATTCTTTAGAAATCTTATCACTCTTTATTATTATGTTTATTTAGCTGATTGTGAGCTGACTGTGTTTATAATAGGGAACAGGTTGTTGCCTTGTTGTTTGTTAATTAAACACTTTCATTTCTGTGTATTTGAAATACTAAGATTTCTGTGCAACCAAAGACAATAGTTCTCAATTTCAATGGATTTTCTAGAAAAAAGAATATTAAAGTAGTAAAGTTCAATTTATTAATCAAATATTATTAATAATTTTCTCATTAAATAAATATTTATTTATATATAAATATTCATTTTGGTTAAGCCTTAAGCTTAAAATAAAATAGACAAAAAAAAATTAAACATAATTTATTTTGCCGCGGCCTTTTGGTCCTCGTATATTGCCTTCAATGGCAGCATTTTCTCCCAGTTCTCCTCCCATCCGGGAGTGAATTTCTTTGCATTGGCGTACCACCTCGCTACGTTGGGGTACTTGGCGATGTCAAACTCAACGATTTCGAAAGTGGAAACGGTGGCCAGGATGGCAATGTCGGCTACAGTGAACTGGTTGCAAGCCACGTAATCCTGGCCCTCGAGAAATATGTTAAGGAACTCAAAGGCAGCTTCGACCTTCTTAAAGTCTTCCACAGTTCCGAACTGACCATTACGGATGAAGGGGTAATAGTATTTCAAGAAGGAATCGAACAGGGTTCCCAAATCGAAGTACAGGCGCTGATTGATCAAGGCCCGCTTCTGAGGATCCTTGGGGAGGAGGGAGTCGTCCTTGCCGTATTTCTCCACCAGATAAACAGCGATGGCGCGGGACTCCCAAATGGAGAATCCGTTGTCCACCAGAGTGGGCACGGTGTGTTGCGGATTGAGCTTCAGGAACTCTGGCTTGAGGTGCTCGCCCTGTGAGAGTCGCAACTGCTTCTTGTTCAGCTCCAAACCGAGAGCTTTGGCCACCATTAAAATTGAGCGGCATCCAGATCCACGACCCGAGTAGTAGAAATCCATTTTGGGCGTGCTTTTTGTGTGTGCTATTCGCCGAAGAGCAAAAACAGAACTGATTGCGACCAGCAATGCTTCTCTTTTATATAGAGAAATGGTTATAGCTGATATGCTCTCCCTCGTGTGTTTGGAAATTGCTAGTCATCATTGTTATTGTCAACATTGGAATACCTACCAATGACGTATATGAAGGCTTAACAATCATATTAAACTTTATATCAAATTACGCCCTTTAGAGTTTGTGCTCACCAATTTGTGACTATAATCATGACGATGGGTTCAATTTAATAATACACAATGTGTGGCGTTGTCTATTATGTCAAAAATTTTGCTTGTGTTTTATTATAATTTATTTATTGAAATGGGATCCCCATTGATGAAATTTGTTATTTTTATCTTTCTACTACTTTCACTATATTATCTAAAAATAGGAATAGTTGATAACGATTGGAAATATTTGTAATTATTTTCTAAAATATTCATATTTTATTTGTATTTTCAAGGAGCTAAAATTGTATTCAAACCTTACTAAGTAAGGCAACAAAATATTTTTGAAACTGAAAATTTATAGGTAAATAAATATTTCAAATGAACTTAAAAATATTACACTTTTGTGTCTGAATTATTTGGCTGCATTCTTTTTCTCATCGACCACCTTCTTCACATCCTGCGCGCCTGCCCAGTTTTCCTCCCAGCCAGGAGTAATCTTCTTGGCATTGGCATACCACTTGGCCACATTCGGGTACTTGCTGAGGTCGAATTCGAGAGCATCGAAGGTGGAGACACTGGCGAGAATGGCAATATCGGCCACGGTGTACTGGTCACCAGCCACGAACTCCTGACCCTCCAGGAAGGTGTTTAGGAAATCAAAGGCGTCTTGGACCTTCTTGAACTCCTCTTCACTGCCGTACTGTCCGGTGACAAACACCTTGTAATAGTAGTTGGCCAGCGAGGGATACATGGAGCCCATGTCGAAATAAAGGCGCTGATTGATCACGGCTTGTTTCTTAGGATCCTTGGGGTACAGCGAATCGTCCTTGCCGTACTGCTCTATCAAGTACACGGCGACGGCACGCGACTCCCAGATGGTGAATTCATTGTCTACCAGAGTGGGGATGGTGTGCTGGGGATTGATCTTGATGAAATCCGGGTTAAGCTGCTCTCCCTTCAGGGTGTTCAGCAGCTTCTTGTTCAGGTCAAGGTTCAGAGCCTTGGCTACCATGAGAACAGAGCGGCATGCGCTGACCAGGGGCAGGTAGTATAGATCCATGTTGGAGACTGCGATCGCTTCGTACTACTCGTTTGAGTGGAAAAAGAGAACTGTGCGAGACCCCACGGGCTTCTACCTATAAAGCTTTATTCATATAATTTCATGGCGAAAATAGCTCTCTTTATTTGTGTATGTTTGCTATGCTATACCATGTTAATTGATTGTATTCGTGATAGTGTATGTTTCTCTTGTGTGGGTAGACACAAAATTATATCAATTTCTTCGTTATTACGTTCTCTGTAAAATCAGCTCATAGAATCTCTGGAAAACATTGTACATACAAATATATGTTCATATGACTATATCGCCAAATAAATATAGGAAACGAGTCGTTGGGATTAAATTTTGGTTCGCGGAAAACTGCAATTGAAGTGACAGGTAAATGTTGTCTAAGAAATACCCACTAATAAATATAACAGGATTATCATGTATTTTCTGTTTTAGAAGAATTTATAGGCAAGTTAAATCTAATCAATAAGATATGTAAGAAAATGTACATTAAACAAAAAACAAGAAAGGAAGCAAACTTTAGCAAGCTCAAGTTTATATACCCTTGCAAATCAACCAAATTTCGATTTTTATTCCTATATTACTAAAATCAATGAAGCCTCTCTGGAAAACATTGTACATACAAATATATGTTCATATGACTATATCGCCAAATAAATATAGGAAACGAGTCGTTGGGATTAAATTTTGGTTCGCGGAAAACTGCAATTGAAGTGACAGGTAAATGTTGTCTAAGAAATACCCACTAATAAATATAACAGGATTATCATGTATTTTCTGTTTTAGAAGAATTTATAGGCAAGTTAAATCTAATCAATAAGATATGTAAGAAAATGTACATTAAACAAAAAACAAGAAAGGAAGCAAACTTTAGCAAGCTCAAGTTTATATACCCTTGCAAATCAACCAAATT
The DNA here is from genome assembly GCA_018153365.1 of Drosophila fuyamai. Classification (NCBI taxonomy): domain Eukaryota; kingdom Metazoa; phylum Arthropoda; class Insecta; order Diptera; family Drosophilidae; genus Drosophila; species Drosophila fuyamai. Next base: position 2,154,317 of record JAECXW010000116.1, on the reverse strand, counting down.
TCGATTTTTATTCCTATATTACTAAAATCAATGAAGCCTCGATTTTGCGCTGCATTTTATCATAGTTTCTATTTATTTTAATTCAATTTAATTAAAACCGTAATTCAATAAAATTTAAATAAAACCAAATCCCAAAGAACAGTAATTTTTTTGTTTTAATTTTTTTTTACAATTGTTCCTATGGGAGCTATATGAAATAGTCGCCCGTTCCGACTTATATACTACTTGACGGACAGACGGACATGGCTAGATCGACTCTCCTGGTGATGCTGATCAAAAATATGTATACTTCATAGAGTCGGAAATGTTTCCTTCACGGCGTTGCAAACTTTTGACTGAAAGGTCGTAAAGGTTTTTGGTTATCGTAAAGGAAATGGAACGATTTAAAGTAATCAGCTTTTATGATTCATAAAATATGTGAGTGTTGTATGGCAGCCGGTCACTTTGAAATACTTTTAAAGTGGTTAAGATAACATTAAACTAATTTATATATATATATGTATAAAATATATTTTTAATATATATAATATATAAATTCGCCTTTTCATGCCCTTAAAGAGGGTATTATAATTTCAGTCAAAAGTTTTCAACTATATGGGAGCTATACCATAGCAACAATCGGAAAACACAATTCAAAAAAAATATAACTTTGTTGTTTTTAATTTTTTTGTTGTTCGTTTAGTTTCGGTGATATTTAAATACTACGGAATTACGGTTTTAATTAAATTAAAATCGTTCAAACATATATATCATATTGCTCCCATAGGAAACACAAAAAATTAAAAAAAAAATTAAAATTAAAAAAAAAAAATTATTTGAGATGTAGTACTTATATATTACTATATCAAAACTACGCTTTTAGTTTTATCACAATAGCTGCCATAGAAAATGCAGCCCAAAATTTAGCAATATACATAGTTATAGAAATCGAAATGTAGTCGTTTTGTAATAACTGCAAGAGTATACAAACTTCGGCTTGCCGCAGTTATCTTATTTTCTTCACTTTTTTTTAATTTTGCAGTTGTGAGACAGCAAATTGACTGCACGTTAACTTTCCCAGACAACACTCCTAATCTTGCATTTAATTGATCACTTCGTAAAAAACTGTAATTTTTTTAGTTCACAAAAACATAACTTCGCATTATGAACGAAATATAGTTAGCGTTCGAATAGATCATATATACGAGCTTTTCAATCGGAAACTTATCTATTTTATTGGTGAGTTTAATTTATTTTATTTGAAGTGGTAAAAAAAACTCACCGTCTTTTACGCAGGACACTATTGTGACACTTACTATTTTACGGAGTGTATTAGTACATGTTTAAAAACAGCGATGCAAACTTTTGACTGTAATTAGTATACTTTCTGCAGGGGCATACAAATTGTATGTTTAGGTAGGTTTATCCGTTGCCCAACAGCATTCGTTTTATAAAAGGCAACAGTACGTATACGTAATAGACCTTCAATCCATTATACGGAATATTCTGCAAGGGTATATCAACTTCGGATCCGCCTGAAGTTAGCTTTCCTTTCTTGTTTGAAAATGTGTTTATATTAACTTAGCTTTAAGTTATTGCAAGACCAATGCTCCCAAAAATCTTTACAGTTTTCAACGACACGCTTGTAATTCTAAAACATTAATATTATTATTTTTAAATATGTCCTAAGTAAAACTCTGCTAATAAATATTTAAACATTTAATTTATTTTTATTTCATTTAATCAGAAGTATCACAAAACTCATTAATTATCTGAGTATCAATTACATTCCAATGGACTCGAAGAATACCTTCATCTCCTGCAGGCCCTCCCAGTTCTCATCCCATCCGGGAGTAACCTTCTTGGCATTGGCATACCACCTGACCACATTAGGGAACTTGCTGAAGTCGAACTCAACAATGTCGAAAGTGGAGACATTGGCCAGGATGGCAAAATCGGCAACGGTGAGCTGGTCTCCGGCCACGTACTCCCGTCCCTCTAGGAAGGTGTCAAGGAACCCGAAGGCGGTTTCGATTCTCTTCAAGTCCTCCTCAGTGCCTAGCTTGCCAGTGCGGAAATAGGGATAGTAGTATTTCGCAAAGGATTCGCTCAGGCTGCCCATGTCGAAGTACAGGCGCTGGTTGACCACTGCCTGTTTCTTGGGGTCCTTGGGGTACAGAGAGTCGGTCTTGCCGTACTTCTCTACCAGGTAAACGGCGATGGCGCGGGACTCCCAAATGGAGAATCCATTATCCACTAGGGTGGGAATGGTGTGCTGGGGGTTGAGCTTCAAGAACTCCGGCTTCAGCTGATCGCCCTCCATGGTGTTCACCAGCTTCTTGTTCAGCTCGAGTCCAAGTGCCTTGGCCACCATAATTACCGTCCGGCATCCAGCGCTTCCTGGCATATAGTAGAAATCCATGTTGAACGTTGATGTGTTGTTACCTCCAGGCAAGAATGAAAACTGACTACAACAAGCAATGGCTGGTACTTATATAGCCAAATTGGTAGCCCAACACTTATGTACATATGTCTTTTTCGCTTTTTTCGTATTTCGGGTGCTTATTATCAGGTCTGTTCAGATTTTAACTTTCGAGACATTTAGACATTAGATTTAATTTGTGTTTTAAACAATAACGTGACTTTTGGACAGTAAAATACCACATAAAATTACAGAAATATGAAAATTAGTTGTTTTTCCATGCATTAAAACGATGTGTTGGAAAGGGGAATCCAGAACACTTCCGTTTATTTGTTTTTGGACACACGTCAATGATAATTTCAGGTGTACACTGGTTGAGCTGTTATTAGTATACATATATGAGTACGATAAATACATACATACATATGTTATCATACAGGAATGGGAGCGATTTAAAAGGGTATGCTGTCATGAGTCATCCATTAAGTGAGTGATAACGGGCAGAAGGCTTTGAATATTTAAAACATATTAGTGTTAGCTTTGATAAAAAACCGATAACTTTAAACATTTTTACGATAATTCTCTTTGCCTTGTATGTGATTCACTATCTACGGAATATAAACTAAATCAAGAACTTTAGCCCCAAAATGTATGACTAAGCCTTACTATTTTTCAATGTAAAACATACGTATGTAGATATGTGTAGGGCATTGCTTAAATCAACTGCTAAATATTTTGCACCTATGGATGGAGTGCCAAGTTGCTTTGAGTTATCTATGCCATTTATCAAAAAGATTATGTGATTGATGGATGCATGCACAATGCACATATGTATGTACGTGTGGACACGTTGATATTCACACAATTAGGTAGATTTTTAATTTAATAAGCAAAAACCAAACATTTTCATTTTTAAGCTGTTTGTCTGTGAATAAAAAAAAAACCTTTTTTATAATACAAAGAAGATCTATAATTTAAAACTTACTATAGAGTGGCAGATCTTTTCAATCACTCCATTGAATAAAAGCAAACAGTTATTTGTCTTTTCTCGAGCCGAGCTCAGTGAAAGACTAAAGCTAAAGTCAACGCAGCTGTACACAAAATAAGAATCGCCGGCAAGCGGAATCCAAAAGTAAATGTAAATATATGTATATATATATGTACGTATATATGACAGATGTGAAAATAAGAGACTGGTGGGGCTCTTCGCCCCATCAATTCTCTTTGGGCATCTACATATGAATATCTCTTAGTCTCTGCTCTTTGGCTAGTTTTATTTCTGCCTTTTTGCTTGTGACGCATACTTAGCCAATGCCGTCTAACTGGTTCTCTTGATCTGCAGCGGCAAACACTGTGACCTTTCTCTACATTTTGGACCGACTTTTAGTGAATTAACCCAACCAGTTATTGGCGAACTTATTGTGTTTACGATTTTGTGTTTCCCATGATTCAGTGGATTTCGGCATTATGTTCAAATGAGTAATTCTCGAAGTCTGTATTTTGCATCTTTCTGATTTCCTAAGCAAGTTGTGGATTGTTCTGGACTTTAAGAGAGAGCCTCAAAAAAGCTCTTTCATTATTTTCCAACTTTGTTATTGTTATTTTAGTAATTTTTTCCTTGTCATGCTGATAGTTGCTATTGTGAAATTGATAAAAATGAATTGTTTTTTTTTGGGGAAAAAAGCAACCCCCAGCGAATTGAACAGGAATTTCTGTGTGCATTGCTAGGATTGTATCGAGTACTTCCAAGAAATAAAAGTTATGTTTGGATCCATTTTCCTTTTCATGTAATGTGGCTATAACAATTATTTTTAACTGCACAAGGCCGTCAAAACGCAAACAATCGATTTCAATAGATATATTGCTAGGGTTGTGATAAAGATAATTACATTGGAAATATGGACTTGTAATGTGAGATGTCCATTGACGCATAAATTACAAAGGGTTTGGTATATATCTACATATCAGACGGTGAACATCACTCAACTGGGTTTTGCCCATACTGAGTCAGAACTTATGGAAAGGGATCATTGTGTGGTTATATTTTCGTGGACTTATGTATTAGTTAGCAAGTACAGTATCTCGCGATTTGTTTATACAAAAGAATGTCCAATTCACTTGGGAATTCTCGCCAGCTGTTGCTTTTTGTTTGCCTGATATGAATGTTTGCCGGCCGGCTTGAGTTTTTATCTCGTTTCTGTTTGCCAGCATTTATTTTTTTTCATTTTTTCCACATTGAAAGAATAATTTATTTTTAAGCTCACACATGTTCATTAGAAATGCAAAAATGTGTATCCGAGCAAATTGAGTGCACTAAATGTGAACGAGCAAGGTAAAGCCGAAAAGTCGAAGTTGTTTTACTCTTAAAGTTTTCAGGAAAGTCAAAAATGTATTTTGCATGATCATGCCTTTGGCAGTGATTGGACAGTAGTTTCTGGTTAACTATTAAAAAATCTTTTTAAAAATCTTATATCGGTTTTAAATATTACCTGACGCAGCATAAAAAATTTTATTTTAGAAGTAATACCATATTTTAACTTAAGCGAATAAATCGCATAGAAAAAGGTGACTCCTTCGGTACGGACTGAGATTTAAATATAATTAATTATAATTATGCATAGGGCATAAGCATAACAAATATATAAAAAAAGAAAAATTCATATAGACAAAAAAGTGTTCTAAAGAGAAAAAGGCGGCGTTCCAATGAAGGATTATTAGAAAGTTGCAGCTTTCTTTTGGGGAGTATTGGGGGGCAGTGTGCAATCACCACTAGATCCACATACTCGTATTAATCACGCTGCTAACGTCACATTTTTGCCTGATATTACTGGTATGTGTGGGCAAGCAAAAAAAGACAAAAACCCAGACACAAAAACAACTAGCGGTCTCTCTTAATGGTGACTCCCCCGTCACGCCCCCTGCCCGCAGCCGCCCATCATATCGTCAAACAACAACTTTGGTTTGCCGGCATTATGGCGACCGCCAGCTATTGCTATAAAAGCCGTCCTGCTCTCCGAATTCCGTTCAGTGCTGCTTCTCATTTAGTACAGTGTACATCGCGAGATTTCAACAAACAAAACTGTAAGTTTTCGACCCTCTATAACTTTGTGATTGTGTCTGTTTCTGGGCAAAAAAATAAAGGAAAAATGTGTACAATAGGAATATGCATGGAAAATTACCAAAAACGCAATTGGTTTGAAAGAACTAGGCAGAGTGATGTCATCCATTCTGTGGGAATCTGTTTGCCAAGTGAATTTCTGTAATGACGGCCCAATTAAAGTCGGCTTTTGTCTCAACTCGTAATTATAGAGCGCGTCTAATTACATTTTTTTTCCGAAATAGTTTAAAACAGAGGCACAAAAAGACATGACGATCAAAAATTAAAAATGTCGGAATCAGCGGCTCTAAGTAATCTTGAAAAAGTTTTTTTAAGCTTTATATACATACATACATTTATTTTTGTAAATTATTTAAAAGAAATATAACTCAACTCTTAGTCAAGTTTTTTCAATGCAATTCAAAATGCCGAATTTATTTTTCAAACTGGACTTTTAAAATGTTTCCATTTAATGTGTTTCCAAATTAATTACAGTGCTCACTTTTTTAACCTACTATTTCTCATTTTTTTCGCTCTGCAGAAAAATGGCTGACTTCTACTACCTGCCCGGCTCCTCTCCCTGCCGCTCCGTGATCATGACCGCCAAGGCCGTGGGCGTCGAGCTGAACAAGAAGCTGCTCAACCTGCAGGCCGGTGAGCACCTGAAGCCGGAGTTCCTGAAGCTCAACCCCCAGCACACCATCCCCACTCTGGTGGACAACGGATTCTCCCTGTGGGAGTCGCGTGCCATCCAGGTTTACCTGGTGGAGAAGTACGGCAAGACCGACTCTCTGTACCCCAAGTGCCCCAAGAAGCGCGCCGTGATCAACCAGCGCTTGTACTTCGACATGGGAACCCTGTACCAGAGCTTGGCCAACTACTACTACCCCCAGGTGTTCGCCAAGGCCCCCGCCGATCCCGAGGCCTACAAGAAGATCGAGGCCGCCTTCGAGTTTCTGAACACCTTCCTGGAGGGACAGGAGTTCGCCGCCGGAGACTCCCTCACCGTCGCCGACATCGCCCTGATCGCCTCCGTCTCCACCTTCGAGGTGGCCGGATTTGATTTCAGCAAGTACGCCAACGTCAACAAGTGGTACGAGAACACCAAGAAGGTCGTTCCCGGATGGGAGGATAACTGGGCCGGATGCCTGGAGTTCAAGAAGTACTTCGACTAAGCCTGATATTACCGTATTTAATACCCGTACATTTGAGTAATATTTATATTCACGTTCACACAACAATTCCGAATTAGACTGTCCCAAAGACAATAAAAAAGTGTTCGCTTTTTTGAATGCACAAAAATAATACGTTTTTTAAATATCTATACTATGTACCATATAGTGGGTGCGGGCAGCAACAATTGGATAATAGTGCTCTTTTGGCGCGTTTTTCGCTCTTCAGCGAAAATAGGGTGATTCCGAAAGAGTATGCAAAACCGTAAGTTCCCTTAAACTATCTCTTACGAGACAAAAAGCAATAAAAGCTCCCCTATTTGCCGGCGGTTCGTCAGTGCATATTGGTGAAGGGAGATAGCCGGAAGACACAGACAGACAAGCATAGAAATCATTTGAAAAAGGTGTAAAACAAAGCAAGTTAAATGTGTTAGATAGGGAACTCGACTTTTTTGTGAAATGTGATATCCATTTTTAAACAATATATTAATTTTCTGTGAGCAAAATATAACTGCACGTTTTTTTTATATTTAATAAACTAACATTAAATGATGAAATTTCTATTGCTGGAATAGTTTATTGCATTGGATTTTTATGATTGCGTGAAGGTTTAGAAAATACAATCTAAAACAAGAGAGAACGCTATAGTCGAGTGCCTCGACTATTAGATACCCGTTACTCAGCTAAACAACTTAATATAAATATGCCTTCTTGTATGTTTTCCGCCGCTCGAATTAGCTCCCGATTTTTATGTTAAAATCGGTACCCAGGGAACACCTCCAATTTGGCTAACTTGATTTGATTTGCATAGTTCTTGGGATATAGTTCAGTATTGACAAATGAAAACCATCGCAATTTCCTTTAATAGAAATCCTTATCGAGAATTAACGTTGACTCTGTTGAGCACCTTGGCCAGCTGTTCAAAAGTCATCCGTTAGATGGCGCTTTTGTGCCATGAAAGGCGGAAATGTAGGCGCTAGCCAGGCTTAAGCGTTTAATGGGTTTTTGGGCGTTAGAGTGGGCGTGGCAAACTTTTATTTGGCCAATCGATAGGTGTTGACGAAACAAATACATATCAAAAAATATTTTCATAATAGCATCAAAACTGTGGCCACAGCTTGTGACTTGTGGGCGTCAGAGGGGGCGTGGCACCATTTTGAAACAAACTTGCGCTGCGTAGGAACTCCTAAAATCTACATGCAAAATGCCAATCTTCTAGCTTTTATAGTTTCCGAGATCTCAGCGTTCATACGGACAGACAGACGGACAGACAGACAGACAGACGGACAGACGGACATGGCTATATCGACTCGGCTAGTGATCCTGAACAAGAATATATATACTTTATAGGGTCGGAAACGCTTCCTTCTAACTGTTACATACTTTTGCACGAATACAATATACCCTTTTACTCTACGAGTAACGGGTATAATTAATTATTAATTATACCTTTGCGGAGGGTATTGTAATTTCAGTCAAAAGTTTGCAAGGAAACATTTCCGACCCTATAAAGTATATATTCTTGATCAGCATCATTAGGAGAGTCGATCTAGCCATGTCCGTCCGTCTGTCCGTCCGTCTCTCCGTCCGTCTGTCCGTCTGTCCGTCCGTCTCTCCGTCCGTCCGTCCGTCCGTTTCTATGCAAACTAGTCTCTCAGTTTTAAAGCTATCTGCTTGAAACTTTTCCAAAAGTTGTCTTTCTATTGTAGGTAATTCCACTACCTGTATTCATAAAATAAAAATAATTTTAGAGAAAGAAATCTAAAGCAAATCAAGAGTTCGCTGGATTAAGTTTCATCTTTATTAATGCCTCTGATTAATTGTATAAAAATATTAACTCAGTTCGGTTTTACAGCTTGTTGAAGAATCATGTTGGACTTCTACTATATGCTGTACTCGGCACCCTGCCGTTCAATCTTGATGACTGCCCATGCCTTGGGATTGGAGCTGAACAAGAAGGAGGTGGATCTGGATGCCGGTGATCATCTAAAGCCCGAGTTCGTGAAGATCAACCCACAGCACTCGATTCCCACTCTGGTGGATGGAGATTTTTCCGTCTGGGAGTCCAGGGCCATTCTAATTTATCTGGCTGAGAAATACGCGAAGGATGACTCACTGTATCCCAAGGATCCCCAGCAAAGGGCCGTGGTTAATCATCGTTTGTTCTTCGATCTGGGCACTCTGTACCAGAGCTATGTCTACTACTACTATCCCCAGTTGTTTGAGGACGTAAAGAAGCCGGCTGACTCTGAGAATCTAAAGAAGATCGATGCAGCTTTCGCTATGTTCAACACCCTTTTGGAAGGTCAGCAGTACGCCGCCCTAGACAAGTTGACTCTGGCCGACTTCAGCCTCCTGGCCACTGTATCGACTTTTGAAATCTCGGAGTACGACTTTGGAAAATATCCGAATGTGGTCAGGTGGTACGATAATGCCAAGAAAGTTATTCCCGGATGGGAGGAGAACTGGGAGGGCTGCGAGTACTACAAGAAATTGTATCTGGGCGGCATTTTGAACAAACAATGACTTGGCTCTATTTAAGAATCTACAATGTATATCATGACGAATTTAAAGCACTATTTCAATAAAGAGTGTACTTGGTCGCATTTTAAGAGAATAATGGTCAAAGAGTCGTTGACTTTAGGGGTCTGATAAGACAGGGGGCAATATCTTGTGAAATTCGTTGGGGTATGACACCTCAAACATTTTTCTGTGCGATAAGATAATGAGACGTGCCAGTTTGCGCTAACATAAGCTGATGAGAGTTTGCTGATAGCAAAAACAATTAAAGATAAAGCAATTTTTAGAAAACAGCTGAACTTATTACAGGCTCCCATAATGTAAATTTCACCTGAGACCTAATTAAAACATGTAAGAGGCTAATAACTAATCAAACTAAACCAGCTTCGACTACTTTATCGCTCTTATACTGGCATAGTTCTCTATTTCTAGAAACATCTCTCGTATCTACCAAAAAAATATTTGCCAATTATCACCTGCACGAAATTGATCTATCAGCCCACAAAATATTGTATACGCGGTTATCTTCAGGTTTTTTGGTTGTGTATATAAAACACGAATAAGCTGCAGAGCATTGTTCAGTTGTTTCCCGTGCTTCGACTTCTGCAGAGCAACCGTCTGTTTTTACTTATCTCGTAAGTTCGACCCCCGCAAAAACTTGTATTATTATTTTTGTTGATTTGTTATGGAGATTGCGTAGGCAAACTCACTGGGTGCCACTAAAGAAAGTGATTAGCCAGCCATTTGGTGTATAATTCATCTACGGTGACACCTTCTGATCTTGATGAATTGCTGTTTTTGCAGAGATTCCTGAACCGCGAAATGGACTTCTACTACAGACCCGGATCTGCTCCCTGCCGTTCTGTTCTGATGACAGCCAAGGCCCTGGGCGTGGACTTCGATAAGAAGACGATTATAGACACCCGTGCTAGGGAACAATTCAAGCCGGAATATCTGAAGATCAATCCCCAGCACACGATCCCCACTCTGAACGATAATGGCTTTGCCTTGTGGGAATCGCGTGCAATTATGGTTTATCTGGTGGAGAAGTACGGCAAGGACGACAAACTCTTCCCCAAGGATATTCAGAAGCAGGCTTTGATAAACCAGCGCTTGTACTTCGATATGGGTACCCTTTACAAAAGCTTCTCCGAGTACTATTATCCGCAGATTTTTCTGAAGAAGCCTGCCAATGAGGAGAACTACAAGAAGATCGAAGTCGCCTTTAACTTCCTGAACACCTTCTTGGAAGGACAGACCTTCACCGCTGGCGAGGACTATACCCTGGCCGACATCGCCTTCCTGGCCTCCGTTTCCACCTTTGATGTGGCCGGATTCGATTTCAAGCGGTATGCCAACGTGGCCCGCTGGTATGAGCAGGCCAAGAAACTCACACCCGGCTGGGAGGAAAACTGGGCTGGTTGCCAGGAGTTCCGGAAATACTTCGACAACTGATCATTTTAATCTCGGTTTTTTTCCCTTCGTTCTTATCAATAAATATTTAACATAAGCTGACTAACTAAAGATTCTGCCGACACTAAATATTAATAAGTAAAATTCGATTGTGCTGCGATTTTATAAATACTTATGTTGGAAATACATAGCTACAGACAGAATTATGGTTGGAAACTCAAGCATTTCGAGGGGATACTATTACTAATAATGGTTTGATATTAGCAAAACCGAATCATTTCCAATTTATCGAATAGGAATGGATACAAATGTCACAAGCCTACACTCTCCACATAATGAATACTCAAAAATCAAATCCACAATACACATTTTCGATAAGAAGCCGAGAAAATAGCAAGGACCGCACTATCAAGTTTTAGAGTTAGGTAAAAGGAACAGTGATCATGGAATACAATCGCCAGCCGTGTCCCATCAGGATTGTGGAGGATTGTGGGTGCGCCTTCATGATGGGCACCATTGGAGGATCGCTGTTCGAGTTCATCAAGGGTTTCCGCAATGCTCCTTCCGGCTTAAGGCGCGGGCTGTACGGCGGCTTTGATTCTGTGAAGATGAGGACTCCGTCCATTGCCGGCAGCTTTGCCATTTGGGGTGCCACCTTCAGCACGTTCGACTGCGTCATGGTCTCCTATCGCCAGCGGGAGGATGCCTGGAACTCGATTATCAGTGGAGCAGCCACGGGCGGGATTTTGGCTGCCCGCAATGGCATTCGGGCCATGGCCAACAGTGCCTTTGTGGGCTGCCTGGTTTTGGCCATGATTGAAGGAGCCGGAGCAGCAGTGGCCACCATCAATGCAGCCGACGGAGAGGCAGTGCTGGCCATCGATGTCCAGCATCCGCAACGGGCTCAATGGGAGACCTTGATGGAGGTTCTGGATCCGAAAGATTCCTCTTCCTCGCAAGATTACGCCGTGGCGGAGTTCGAGCGCGTACTGGACAAATGTCGGGCATACAAAGCCCGTAATAATATCCTGCAGGACCTTTCTTCGAGTGCAATCGATGGTCGGGAACGGGCGCCAATAGAAAAGCCAACACACTCTCTTTTGGATCTGGTCAAATTGGCTGGTATTTTCTAAGATCCCCTATTGTCGTCAAGGAGTTTTTATGTTTATTCAATCATTTGTTTTAGTGGTCGCTCAACCAAATTATTTGCATGTGTTAATATTGTCCCTTGTTTTGTTGATCGTATATAAATTGAGAAAATCGGCTAAGGTCGAGTATCCCCTGACATTATAAGATGAGGTATTAAATTCGTTAAAATCATTGCATAGTTTTTGGCAACTAAAATTCCCGTATGGCACCTAACAATTTGCTGCATAGTTACAGGCGATCAGTTACACTTAATTTTTCAAGCTTCTTTCTGGCCAAAAAAATCATAATTCTGGCTAGTTATCGCATGGGCTATGTTCAAAATGTTTTTCTTACCATTTTTAAGCCTATAGAAAAAAACATTTTCTTTTAATTAATGCAGTGTTAATTCAAAAAGTCAAAAACAAAATTGTTTTCAAAAAGAAGCACTGATAAACTCGCCAACCAAAACAATTCTTTTCATAGTGTTTGCAATTTTGAAGATTTAAATTGAAGAGAAGTATAATTTGTACTAAGGTATTCAGGTAAAAAAAATTGACGTTAGAGAATACAGCAGAATCCCATAGATATGTAAATCTACTATTCTTATTGTAATGTGTCACATAGCTGTTAATAAATGCTTTTAAATTTATTTTGTCTGGTCATATAGAAAGAAGTTTTGCAAGGATAATTGGGGACAAGAATAGTTAGAGGAACTAGGGCTTAAACTGCTAATAAAAGATTTTTTTTACACTCAAAAGCTCATTATTAGAGGCTATTGGTAAAAGTTTGATAATGAATTTGGTTTGGATAATGCGCAACCGCCTTACTAAGTAATTTAAAACAAAATACTTTAATGTTTTAAAAAAGTTGTCTCTCGTCATTACTTAAACACCTTTTTAACAATCTTCTCTAATATATTTCCCCAATTCTCAGAATTCACTAATATAATATTTCTCTTTTCACCAAACAAGTAAAAAAGGGATTAGTTTTCTGTGTATACAAGGCATAAGTAAAATGTATACAAATTGGCTTGTGTTTACGAAAGTTCTACTTGTTAATGAGAAGTTAAAATAACTTGAGGTCAAGTGACGCTTTAAATTGAAAGAAATTCAAGATTTGACTATGTGACAACACATCGAAAAGATCGAATTGGATACTCGTACACGTGTTTTATTAGACATCTATTTAAAAGCGTTTCCAAAGTTTCGAAAAGCTGAACAAAACCAACTTGTCTGTTGGCAGAATAGCACGTAATCTAAGACGTCTTCCATTCGAAGCCAAAACTGCTAAAACTTGAGTTGACTTAAAACCTCACTAAACGTTTGAGATCATACACAAAAAAATCCAAGCAATAAGACCAAAGATTTCTTTTGAAAGTCGTTTCGAATGTTTTATTATAATTAAAGAAATCATAAATTAATACAAAATTAAAAATTAAACTAGTTGATGAGACAGAATAGAGCACAGAGAATTTGAAGGTTGTTACCAGGAAAAGGATCATATGTCATGCAGCAATTTAGCCAGAAAACTGTTCGCTTTTATAGACAATCGGAGAGCAGCTAGCAAACATCGATCATCGTTCACCGCTGTCGTTTAAGAGAATATCATTTTTGGTTTTAGTTGGCGAGTCGCTGGTCCTTCCGCCAGCCCTCGTCCTCGTCCTCATCCTAATCCACTTAGATGCGCAGATTGGGGTTCGTGTAGCGCACGTACTTCAGCAGGGCGTCGTTCTCCTCGCAAACAAACGATTTCTTGTGATGGCAGGCAACGTCGTGCCAGTTGACTCCGTCGTTGTAGAACTGGTTCAGCAGTGCCACACAGCTCTCCACCGCACCGTTCTGCTTGAATTCGCGGTTGTCCGGCTGAGGCAGGCCGATTCCGCCGGTGGGCGACCAGTCGCCCTGGGAGCGCTCCGTGGTGGGGGCCAGTTTCTGCAGGGTGGCGGTCCAGAACCAGCCGTTAATGTTCGTGGGCTGCAGGTCGGGGCGGTCGCAGCCCTTGAAGTCGCACACGCGGCCGCTGGTCCAGATGTATTTCACCTAAAAAGTTGAGATGAGGGTTCCGTTATTAAAAGGGGTTGAAAATATCAAAATATTATTTGAGATTTAATTTGGATTCCGCATTTAATTCAGGTGAAAATAGATAGATGATAAAACAAGTTTTGTTCGAGGATTCCAAAAATGTATGCCAACTGCTTTTATTATATGTATTACTCCTTTTTAAGGGCCAATTAATCATATTTCTTAAACCAAAAAAAATAAAGCAAAAATAATTAATAAAAAGCAAAGTAAATACATGGCTCAATATTAGAAAAAACAATTTCAATAACTTTTTTGGGCACCCAGGACCATGCTATCATTCAATAATCCAGTTTCGGTCGCACAGTTTAATTAGTTGTAAAAGCATGTTTGCTAGTTTTCTAAAATAAATGAAAAACCAATCAATAAAGTTTCTCATCGGTCATTGCCCCTTGCGGATACCTAAAAAGAAGTAGATTTCCCCAATCAATTGCGCCTACGCAAGAAAATGCAGCGCTGTTGGCATCAAAAAAGTGGTAGAAATTTCATGCAGTAACTCTTATGGCCCTGTCACGCCCAAACAACTATTATTATCGCTGAAAGCGAACCCATTCCCAATCCGAGTCCGCGCCCTTTTGGAGCTGGCGCACCCGATACTGTCAACATTTCAGGTGAGCAGAAGCAGCGCAGCCGCAGCTTGGCGATCATCAGTCACTTTCACCCGATGGGCCATAAAAATTGTTTTGTAAAAGAGGCCCACGAACAAAGACCCAGACGGCCCGGTTGGGCTGTCTGCCCTTTTGGAAAACTCCAATGAGCGTAAAGTTGAAACAAATTTATGGACATTGAGTTCGGTTTTGTCGGTGGCGGTTTTCGAGTTTCATTGGCGGTGGAAGTGGGCTTTGTAATTGTTTAAAACTCGGACTATGTATGCATTTGCCCCATGGCGGAAGCCCCAGTGAATTGTGTTTGTGCACCTGTCGGTTACATGCTTTTGAGGGCGATGTAAAAGTGAACTCTACTTGTTGATAAGGGGCCTTTCATCAGGAAGACGCCTTTAATGGCATAAAAAGTAAAGCGTCATTCCAAACTAAAAATAAGTTTTAAATAAGCTTACTGGTTAATTCTTAAACTTCAAAATAGTGTTGCCTAAAACAAATCCACTCAAAATAGAATTTATAAAGAAACCATATTGGTACTTTGAAATGAAAACATTTTTAAAAACAATTGTATTGAGGGATATCAAACTCTTTAGAACAAATTGCAAGTATTATTTTAGAAAATTCAAAGTTTTATCAAAAAACATTTCAAAATGTAATGAAACTAATAAAAATCACCTCATCAAAATGAAACCAAATAAGTACAAATTCATGAGTTTCTTTTTTATCTAACTTGTGGTTCAAGTTTTTGGCTTGCGTTTAATTTCCTCTTTGATTTTACGCCAAATTCGCTAGCATTAAGTCCGTTTGCGTGTTCAGAGTTTGCTAATTTGTTAAGTAATTTTGTTTAGTAGCTTTTCCGGCAAGGCTTTCCCACCACACACATGAACTTTCGATTTCAATTTGGCCAACATCACTTTCTCATGCCACAAAAACAAAGAGGTGAGCAATGAGTTGGAAGATGGCATACAAGATGCGCCTGCCTGACCACAACTCTAAACTTGACACTTGTCCATCTCAAGAGTGTTGCGTAAGAGCAGCTCCATTCGGCTCCATTCGTGTGCGAAATAACAGAGGCAACAACTGGGAAAGTTTTTGTCTTTTTATGATTTGTATTTTCATTCAGTTTTTATGTGTAATTTCACATTGAACTTTGTAGAGCGATGTTAATGTCAGGTTTCGCCATTAATTTTGTCTGCCGCAGCATCCTCAAAATTAAGGTCAGTTTTTTGTTGCGCGTTGTCTGAGCTGTCAAACAAAACGCGCTAAATGCTTCACACGCGGCTAAACGGACGTTATTTAACTTACCAAACAAATTAAAAAGGTGACATAATGTCATGCAAAACAGGTGAAAAAATAGTAAAGATAAAAATTGATAAATGCAGACATAATAAATTATTGGCAAGCTTTTGTGACTGTCTCCCACTTCTCCTTCAAGGTGTAAAAGGAAACTTTGATAGGGTCTTAATTAATACATTTATTGTGCATTTATAATAGCTTTCGCCGAAAACATTTATAAATAGTCAATGAGTTGCATATTTTGGTGTATTATAACGATCATATTTTTGATCTATTTATCAAAGCATACCTGTTTGATCAAACAGGTGCAGTAAAGGCAAGCTAAATTTATTTGCTTGGATTGGGTTTTATTTCCCTACTGAATGGGGCTTATATATGGCCATTTTTGGGGTGGGGATAATCGATTTATTGACTGAACATTATTATGAAATAATGGTGGGCAAACAGTTGAGAAAGCTGAGATATGTGGGCCATATTTCCACCAGATTCAACAAACCTAACATTTTTGTAGTTCTCAGTTTGTTGCTTAAGTCTTTTGATTTCTGAAATATTTTAGCTACCAACTCCTTGATTTATTTTTACCTCAGGTTTTATTTTTTATTTTTAGAGTTTAGTTTACCTCGAACACGCCTTCATAATTTAATTTAAATTTTTAAAAGTTGTCATTACTAATATTAATTATTCCTTTAATATGTTCCAAAACCTTTTATGCAAACTTCAAAATGTCTTTATAGGAATTGGTACTTACGTTCTCGCGCACCACGAACTGCTTGATCCACTCATTCTCCAGGCTGGTCTCCAGGGAAACGGAGTCCATGCAGCGCCTGCGGCAATAGTTCCTGGCCGTCAGCCAATCCTCCTCCACGCCCTTCAGCTGAGGATCGCGCCACGAGAAGAAGTAACTGAGGGGAAAAACAAACAACTGTGAGGAAACCGTACTTCTGTAGGCCAATCCTGCCTACTCACCCCTTGCCGTCGGGAGTCTTCTCGTGAATGACACGCTGGGCACAGAGTTGCGGGTTTGGCGGTTCCAGGCGTCCGTTCTGGAACTGAGCAGATCCCAGACTCAGCACGCTCAACACACACACCCCGGCGATAATGAAAGCTTTCATTTTTGTTTCTTTTACAGTTTATGCACTGGCACACTGGCACTTTCTGTATGTTCGATTTTCTTTTCGGCTCGCGACGCGCTTCTCTTTTCTACCGACCGATCGGCTGGCACTGATCAACTGGAATGTCAAAAACATTGGGGAACCCCGCCTTATATACGACCACAGAGCCGCGCCGATCCACTCAATTCCATGAGAGAGACAGACGCGAGTGAGAGACCAAGTGGCGAGTCGGTTTTTTGTTTGGTGTCAGTTCTACACTCAAAAAAGGTTTATTCATTAAGGAGCGGAGTTTTAAAAGGGTCTTTCTTTTTAAAATAAAAAAGAAATTGTTTTTTTTAAGGATTCACTAAGAAAGTAGTAAAAAAGTAAGACAACTTCAGAAAGCAGAAATTGGTTTACCCTATTTAGATTTATTGTTAATAGTGTTAAACGAACAAAGTCAGACGTATCCTTTAAGATGTTATTATAATGTGTTATCGAGTGTTGAAATATTTGAAATAATGTAAAAACGTTTTGTTTGAAAATTGTAGCAAACAGAAACCACCCAAGTAGTTACCTGAATTGCTTAGAAAACATTTAAAACTGTGTGACACAAACATGAGACTTTAAAATAAACAAACTTAAAAATAGCTACGACATTATGAGATGACACGATGATGTGAGAATGGGTTCGAGAAGATTTGCTTGCTATTTTTAAGAGGAGTTTGAAGCGTACAATTTAGGGCACGTGAAAAATGGACTGTTCGACTGCGCCCTGCTTAACATGCAATCATGAATGTTAAGTGGCCAAGTGGTGCATGAAAGGGGAGCAGGTGGTGATGGGTGATGCCTCTTAAGCTTGCCCATCATTTTGCACCATTTTTGCGTTGAATGGTCGTCGAATGGATTGGCCTAACTCCCATCTAATTAGCTTCACAAACACGCCGCAACTTGAGCCAAAATCTTTTTGGCACGGAAATTTTGTTTTTTGTGGTGCGTCTTCTGTCTCTTTGCATAAATAAATGCATTTTGCGCTATTGTTTGCTTTGTTTCGGAAATATGTATTTGTCAGTGCTTTTGTAGTTTCAGTTATTGCATAATCTAAACTGAATTGTTGACCAACGTTTTATGTCGATTGAATTCCGCAAGTGACATATATATTGGATAATAAAATAATTTAGGAAAATAAGTTCTTCGAATATGCATACGTAAAATCCTGCAAATGGTTTTGCCTTTGCAATGGGGCGGGAATTTAACAGCTTACAGAGTTGTCAAACATTACGTAATGCGCCATAAATAGCCAGAAGAAATACATATACAAACACACTTGTCATTGCATAAGCATAAGAAATGATGCGAGCCCATCTGCATTATTTTCTCCACAGCTTGGGACCCAGATCAAGGTCAGCCGCGATGAGTACGAAAATTTCACCAGCTGAAAGTGAAGAGTAAGTCCGTAAACCCCAAAAACCCAAACCCAAACCCAAACCCAGTTCACGCATTTCAACATGATCGCCTCGATAAGTTTTGTCTCCTCTTCTCCTTTACATCTCCGCCTCACGTGCAGTCGAGCATGTCGACCCTACAAAACCAACAAAATCATGGGGAAAAAATAAAGGTTTCTGCCGCCGTTAAATCGTACTTTATGGCAATCGGTAAAACGGCAAAAGTTACACGAAGGCAGGTGCCGCTCATTACCTGACATATGTATCTCGTGGGACACTTCATGGATTATGTTGAGAGCTAAGTCATGCCACGCCCATGCCTCGCAATATCTTTCGAGGAATTTCAACTTTTTGTGCAAAGCGTATATAGATATTGATTTTAGGTGATATTGTTATAACAGTAACCCATTGATTGTGATGTAGCATAAAATAATATATTAATTGCAATAGGAAATAGTAAAACACTGGTTATTTGAACACAATCGACAGACGGTCAAGCTATTTTAATTTTACAATTGCAGTCTGGGAAACTCCAAATGTTTTACATTGAGAAATTCCAGATATTAAATTTCAAATTTAAAGTGCGCTGTCTGCAATGACTAGTGACAAAGACCAATAAAAATTATAAAAAATTAGGCAACCCATTTACATGGTCAACACGTATTTATTTTAGCCATGTTTTCGGCAAGCATAATTTATTTAATTTGTATGAGCTTTCTGCGTTACATGATTTCTCGTGGGCACTCTCTGAAAATTATCATCAGCATTTAATGATCAGTTTTTGGTAATATTTATGTGATAAGGACCGGGAACTTGGCTCAACTGTCAAGAGTCGCGAGGCCTATTCGAAATTACCGCATCGCATACCCACATATTTACGCAATGAGTTCCCAGACGGGATCGGGGAAGGGGTTCGTGGATGGTACTGGGACCGAGATGAGGCTGCGGCATGGGCATGGGCCTGGCCAATTTGTCGATGAGTTGGGTAAATATTAAAGGAGAAAGTGCCGCCGTCAGTTGGGCCAAAAGTTTTGTACTGGCGCTGTTTTTCTTTTTTGAAATATTTTTGCACAAGATACATATTGTTTAATTATTTGCACAAAAAGAGAGTGAGTTCAGTTGCAGTCGTCCCAATTTCCTCAAGTGTCGATAATTTATGCAAATATGTTCACTAATAGTTATGCAAACGGACATTTAGTTGTGTTTACCTATTTGGATTTCGCCTCGAGTGGCCCCTATCAATGTCAGTTTTGGGCTGCCCAAAATTAAAAACTAAATTATTCGGCCTAGCAACGACAATTATCCAAGTTATTTAATATTTATGTCAGCTGCATATGACAATAAAAACATTTTATAATTAAAGTTTGCTTTATGCTCCAACCGTGATTTGATTTTAAATATTAGCATTCCACTGGATCAAAGTCAACACTATTTGATATTGGCTCCATGTGAATTTCGCAAACACTTTCAAGATCTAGGTGAACATATTGACCCAGAGACCTTGTTGATAGGACAGAATTTAGAATCAACAGGAAGTAATGTTCCCCGCTATTTTATGAGTGATATGTATTCATTGTTTCCTCTTTGAGTTTAAAATTCGAAAAGCTAAAATAAAATAATATAAAGAGAATATAAACAGTATGTTTTTTAAAACTTAACAAATTTGAAAAATTGGGAAGCCATTTTGAACTTTAAAGGCCAAGGTTCTCCAGACTTTGACCGAAATGTTGGTTTTTTTTTGGCTGATGACCAAGCCGCTGGCGCCACAAATGTTGACTGTGGTATGTTGTTTCTTGCATGCTAATGACCAGGAGACAAATTTTAATTACAAACTACAACAAAAGTTTATTTCAGCAACACACATTGAATGCTCCTCCTTAAACTTTGGAAATATGTGTTGAAACACCATTTCAGAAGTATTTTCGAATGGGCGATTTCGTATTTCTTTTGGTTATTGGTTTTTTTTTTGCAAGGTGTCTGCCTTTTGGCGATCGTGGTGACATGTAAGCCCATAGGCGTACATTAATTGCATTTCAAATAGGTTTTCGGTGGCCTTGGGAACTTGGCTCACCGGCACGTGATCCTTATTTCGCCGAACTGGTAAAATTTATGGGACGCTCACTTTCCTGAGGTGCATTAAAACACCGATTAATTTCAATATTTTCAAAACGATACGTTAAAAAAAGGATGTAGTCTGGAGATCTCTTTAATTTCAGGTTGACAGTAAAAAAAAAAGTAAAATAATTGTAAATGTAAATCGGATTTCTGGACGACTGTAAATTAATAGAACGATGAAGAATAAAAAAGTGCTGCCAATCACAATCAATCCGCCTATAAGGCGAAAAATATAGTAGTATAAATCAGATAAAGAGACTCCTTGTCCTCTTTTTGTTCTGACTTCTAAAAAAAAGTCCTTTTATCGCGGATAAAAAAAAAGATTGCTGTTACTATTCTGTGCGCATAGTAAAGTAAAGAAGGTTTTAAATTGGACTTCTCTATTGGTGTTAACTCTTAATCAAAGGCTCAACAACGCTCTCACCTTTTTATATGTTTTTCAACATTATTGCATATTTTACCATCCAAATTGTAGCTAAATAAAATATTTTTAATTGCTGAACTTTCATAAAAAAATTGTTTAACTATTTTTCCGTTCAGTTTTCGTCCTGCTGTTTAAAGGACTCAACTTATTAATTAAAAAAGAATATTAAATCTTCTAATTTTCAGACTGGAGCCAGGCTTTTCCACTTACTAAATAACTAAACAAAAGCTAGAACTTACATATATGCACCAATATTTTCTATATATATCCCGTGAAAATTGAATAATCTGGCTAGAATATAGCTGAATAATCAACACTTTAAGCGATAGTCGAATTGAAAATATCGATAGCCAGCATTGTTTGCTGCCCCAATGGTCACACTTTTTTTTATTGTGCTGTGTTTTTGCTGGGCAAATATCGCGTCGGTTTTTATTTCGTCACAGGAAAAGAACGAAGAATTCTAATTGGCGATATAACTAAGTTGTATTTTGTGACTAACGGCATAATATAACGCAATGGGTCGCCGCTGCTGCGTGGCCAACTGTCCGTCGACATCGCGTCTGCTGGAGCACCACGGCGTGACGTACCACTCCTTCCCCCTGGATCCCATCATCCGGGCCATTTGGATAAAGAACTCTCGCATAAGCCTGGAGCGCCAGATCACCAAGAGTGTCCTCGTCTGCTCGCGCCACTTTCGTCGCCTGGACTTCAACACGATCCGCAATGGCAAGTACCTGCTCAAGCCGCGCGTCTTTCCCACCGTGTTTCCTTGGGGCAAGATGGACTCCACGGAGATCGAGGCGGATCACCGGGCACTGCAACACGCGAGCGTGGAGGGCACCTCGGGAGCACCGGGAACTGCTCAATCATCCGCCAACGAGGATGTGATCAAGGCTACGGTTGACCAAATAGTGGCTCAAATCCTGGCGGAAACGGCGGAACGCAATGCCTCGGATGCCGCGGAGGAGACCAAAACAGACAAGGAGGAGGCTTCTGCAAAACCAACTCCTGAACCCAGCGAAGATGCAGCCAAGGCAGCTGTGGAGGAGTCACCTGCTGCTCCTGGACCCTCAATCAGTGATGCTGCAGCACCGGCTGTCGAAACTGCCTCCAACTGTAACTCCCCGCTTCCCGGCTCTCCGGCGAAGTACAGCAATCCACACAACCTGACAATCGGCGCCCGTTTGGAGGCCCTAAGCGTGGAGGGCAACTGGTTGCCCGCCCGCATTGTCGAAGTCAACGAGACGGAGCAGACACTCCTCGTGCGTTTTGAGCGCAATCACAAGTTGAAGGTGTCGCCCTCGACAAGCGGCAGCTTTCAGGAGTGGATGGCCATCAAGTCGGAGCGGCTAAGACAGCGCCTCAGCACCCGCGTCCTGCCGGTCTTCGAGCTGGAAGAGAAGTGCATGGCCCGCTGGTCGGGGCCGCGCAAGTTCCCCGGTACCATCCGCAAACTGCTGGGAAACGACACCTACGAGGTTCTTTTTGACGACGGGTACATCAAGAACGTGCGCGCCGTGCACATGAACAAGCTGCCCAAGCAGCTGCCAGCTGTCCAAGCACCGGATGGTGGAGCTTCCAAGGTGCCCACTCCTGTTGGAACCCCAGTTGGCGCCGTTTCTCTGGCTCCCAAGAGGGCCAGCACGGGCAGCGGGAGTGGAGGCAGCGGATTCTCCAGCAGCAAAAAGAGCAAGAGCACGCCACAGCGCAGGGATTGGCCGCTGCTGGACATGGCCAGTCTGGATATAGGCAAGTTGGGCAAAGGCAGTAGGAGCGATATTAGCATAGCGTTTAGATCTTATGAAATTGTTTTTTTTTGCTCTAAAGCAATCCATTATTAATTTAAAAAAATGCAATTAGCTTGTGAATCAAGTAATTTCCCTTAAAAAAAGAATGATAAGGATATTTAAATAATAGTAATGAAAAGTCATTAAATAGACAATAGTTTTCATAGAAATACTCAGTATAATTTTTATTTAAAACTTTAGTTTTATCTGTAAAACATGTAATAAGAGTTTAAAATAAGTAATTAAATATACATTTGAATTAATTTTGATTGTGATAAGGATAGGGTAAATTAAAAATTTATTATAAATCTTTGGCTTCTAATTTAACTTCCGTTATTCTTAAAATATAACAAAAAAGGTTTTTTATTATATACATTGGTTAACTTCTTGCATTCTATATCCAACAGCATCTCTAGGCCTCCCAGAGATTCCGCACGACGGTGAGTGGACGTGCCACTGGGTGAACGACCAGCCAATTGGGACGGAGGGCTTCCTGATCGTGGGCGAGCACCAGAAGCCGACGGTTATCGTGCAGGACTGGCGCTTGCCGCCAGGCTGGATTAAGCACATGTATCAGCGCTCTAATGTGCTCGGAAAGTGGGATGTCATTTTGGTTTCGCCCAGTGGCAAGCGTTTCCGCTCCAAGTCCGACCTGAAATTGTTCCTTGAGTCGCAAGACCTAGTCTACAATCCGGATGTGTATGACTTTAGCATTCACCGTCGCCGTGCCAAGGACATCAACGCCTATGTCTACACCCACGACTACAATCCGCAGCCACCGCCCAAGCCCAAGTCCATGGATGTGTCCTTGGACTGCACGCTGGACCAAAGCAACACAACGCAACCTTCATTGCCATCTACCCCGATGCCGGTAAAAGAAAGTCAGTACATGGAGGCCCCGGTTGCCTCGCTAATGCCCCCCGCAGAACTAATGTCGCCGCAAGCTCAGCTTACTGATGAGCCAAAGGCCAAGACAAACCAAGAACCAGTAGTTCTGGCCATTGAGGGAGGTCACGCTCAGGTTCTGCAAGGAGATCCTCCTCTGGTAGAGAATGGCTTTGGTAAGTAGAAATATTAGAACGTGTGCACTTTGTTAAATATTTGTATCATACAAATTATTATTCTGTCCTTTAGCTTTTATTGGCGGACTAAAGGTCCAAATTCAGGATAATCTGTATGTATGTCCGCGGGAAGGCTGCGGCAAGACATATCGGAAGGAGGACTTTCTGCTTATCCATATACGCCATTACCACAAAGAGTTCGCCGAGTAAGTATCATTTTATACAAATTAATTAAAAAATTTTAACTTTAACTTCGTAGATACGTGAGCCACTGTCCCAAGATGCAGGAACTGGCAGTCAAGCGTACACATCCCTCATCCATCGAGCAGGTAGATCAGGTACCCAAGAACCAAATACCAAACCAGCAATTCTTTGCCAAGTTGCACCAGCAGGATTTACAGCAATCGCGGTCATTTAAACGTCAATCGGTCCCAACTACGGTCACTTCCCCCGGAGCACCAGGAACACCACCTGGAATATCGCCTGCTAAAGGACTTTTATCTCCAAAGATGGAGCCACCAGGCACGATGACGCCAACTGTTGAAAGTGGGGTTAATCCAGAAGATGTTTCCCTGGAGGCTGGAGCTACCTTCTCGATGAACCCCACACTAAATCGCTCCTGCAAGCGGGCACGCTTCTCGCCAACCAAGCGCCCCTCTGGTTCGAGAAAGAGCAACCGCCAGCGGTCTCAACGTCGCGGCAATTTGACTGACAGCCCGGCTGGTCATTCCTTGAACGAACAAGATGCAGAGGAGACGCGGCAATCCTTTAACACGCCCACTCCGGATGTACGAAGCGACTCAAAGAAACGCCGGGTTGGTGCTGCAACCACTCCAATCAGCTCGATTGACTCACCAGCCACAGCTGACTCGATATCCACTCCGTCCTCTAATGACCAGGCGGACATTAATGCAGCTCTGGCGCCTCCACCAGCGGACATTCACAATAAAGCTCCGCAGTACATCAAGGAAAACGGGGAGCTAATTCGAATCGTCCGCATGCGGCAGGAGGAGATCATCAACTGCATCTGCGAGTATGGCGAAGAGGACGGTCTGATGATCCAGTGCGAGTTGTGTCTGTGCTGGCAGCATGGCGCATGCAACGGGATTGTTAAGGAGTCAGATGTGCCGGACAAATACGTGTGCTACATCTGCCGTAACCCGCAAAGGGGCAGGGATTCCATGAGGTTTAAACATGACCAGGATTGGCTGTTTGAAGGCAAGTTGCCGGTGGCCGCGTACCACAGTGCAAATCCACAGGCCAGCAAACAATTCGATTTACTGAAGCGGTCGCACACTCTAACCGGTAACTTACTGGACGCCAAGCGATCGATGCACTCGCTGTTGGTAAAGATCAACATTGCACGCAACCGCTGTCACCCAAAGCTGTATCTGTGGGCTAAAAAGTGGGACGAGGACAACGTGGATGCTTCTGCTTTGACGCCGGTGAAGCGTCCAAAGATGGAGACTCCTGATCTTCCAAACGTTCCGCAACCAGAGGCCGCCATCGATCCAGAGGAGTGTCAGTATCGCTTAATAGAACATGTAAAAGTGCAGCAGGCGTTGGTCACCAGTCGGCTCAATGACATCGAGGCAGAAATGGATGGTAGTATTATTACAGTATTGCTAGGCTTAAATTAAAAATATAATTTCATTCCTTTTAGAACTTGAAAAGGAAGACAGCCTGGAGGATTTAAAAGATGGGGACATCTCCACCACCAAAGAGGCCCTAGCAACGTTTATTAAGGAGCTTGAGGTGATGAAGCGCCTTGCCAAGCTTAACCAGGTGGCCAATCTAAAGCAGAGCCTTAAAGACTCAGCAGCTAATCAGTAACCTTTTTATTCAAAATATTAAAAAGTAATGAAAGCAAATCCATTACAATTATGGCGATTAAAGGAATTAAAATGAATGATATTTAGAATTTTAAAATGATAGTTTTTTTAACGCCTTAATGAAAAGTTTATCCATTGTTTTTCCATTGCAAAATTATTCGTAAAAAATTCTGAAAAAATATGTCTGCTCTGTGAAGTCCTAAAATATAATGGAGTTTAAATTTTGAGTGAAAAATACTACTAATTTTCACTTCATCAATGTTAAATCTGGCAGAACCTTTTTAATTTCATGGCTTGTTAGAGAGCTTCGCTGTTCGTTGGGGGAAGTTGCACTTCAAGAGCTAGCCATGTTATTCAAACCGGGACGTGGTCGGCCGATATGTGTCGTTGGAGTTATCTCTGCATGATGGCTCTGTTTATCGTTATGTCAGACGAAGAGGAGCATGATTCCATCAACCCACAGATAAGCACAACAGGTAAGCCAATGGCTTACCGCTCCCGATATCCTTATGTTGTCTCTATTGGTGAGAACGTCAAAGGATACTACAAGCACCTCTGTGTGGGTGTGATAATTTCGGAAGAGTTTGTCCTCAGTGCTGCCCACTGCATCAAACCGAAAAAGAGCCCCCCGACAAGAATGTTTGTTGCTGGTGGTGCCGATATGCTCAATAGCCGGATGCAGATTCGCTTTTTCGTAGTCGAAGTTAGATGGCATCCCAAGTTTAAGATGCTCGCTGGTCACGACATTGGCCTGTTGAGGGTCTACCCGAAATTCCAGCTGGACGACATCCGATTCCGGAGTATTAGCTTCAAAGACAGGCCGCAAAAGGATAGTGGCGTGAGGACTACTCTAGTCGGCTGGGGACGGGTAAAGATCAGCAAGAAAGTTAACATTCAGGAGTTGCCTTTCAAGACGATCGATAATGAGATGTGTATAAAGAAGCACCGATTCGTGTTTCTCACCAGAACGGACATATGTGCAATACACCTGAGAGGACCTAAAGGACCCTGCGACGTAAGTGGAGCCGATTCAGATATACGCAAAAAAATATTCGAAGCTCAATCTGATATATTTAAGGGCTTTCGGGGATATTTCATAATTCTTTTCCAACGAACCTCAACGGTTCCAAAATCTAACCGAGTTGTGGGTAGCCTAAATTATCTCGATTACCTTACGAAAAAGTTTAATTCTGTTTTAAATTCAATTTAATTTAATTTTTTTGGGGTCGAGGATATACAAACTTTAAGTGTTTTCCACCGAAATCTTTTTAGACTTTGAATCTCTGAGATGTTTGGGAGTCAATTAACTAAATTAACTAACTAAACTTACAGCTTTATAAAAAGGTTTTAAGCTTAAAACGTTTTACAACAATGATTTTAATTTTAATAATAAAGTTTCTTCAGGACGGGATTTCTGTAATATTGAGCGATACTTATCGTAGCAAAGAAAATATTTCTTGAGCTTGTACCACATTATTTGGTGGATAAAAAATAAGATCAGATTGATTATCATCTAATAATATTGCCATTTTTGACCCCATTAAAAAGTTTGTTCTTTAGGGAGACTCAGGAGCCCCGTTGGTGAGTGATGTTAATGAGAACCTCTATGGTTTACTTTCATACGGAAGAAAAGCGTGCACACCATTGAAGCCCTATGCTTTCACCCGTGTTAGCGTATACTCGACTTGGATAAAGAAAACTATGGATCAAATGAAAGTGCATATCATTAAGGTTAATCGAACTGTATGGAGAGACAAGATAAGCAGAGCTATTTTAAATTATATATAAAAAGAGTCTCCCAAAAGGAAAAAGCTCTACGTATTTTTATTTTTATTGGAACTAAATTGCTTTAGAGTCGTCTGTACTTCACCTGAAAGTTAAATCCTTTAAATAACTGTTCAAAATAAAAAAAACTATAGATTAAAGTTTGTTAAATTTAAAAAAAAATCCTTTTATTTTTTTATGGATAATTATACGCTTATCGGATCAAATATGTTGAATTATTTATTTTTAAAGAGTATTTCTCGATGGATAAAAGTTTTGGGTTGCCGAAGTTAGCTTGATTTCTCATTTTAAATATGATTATTTGTTAAAATATGAAAATATCGGACAGTGTAAGCCGGCTATTATATTTAAACGGGAGGAGTTCATTCAACTATGTTTCGTCGCTGATGCATCTGGGTGTGAGTCGCCTATAAATCGTGCCGATAAATATCGCCATGTTATCCATGTGAGCTTTTTGGCCTGCAGATGGCGCCGGTGTTCCATCCCTAGTTTAGTTTTTATCAATAAATCAAAACAAAACGCGAGCAACAATTGTGTATAAAGTAAATCTTTCTGCATCGGCATTGTTATTCAGTAAGTGACCGTTCGTGTAGACCACCGCCCTATTGGAATGTGGTCAAGGATTTACAAATTTTTTCGCCCTCGCAGAAACTTAGAAATGCCAGACTCACCGGTCACCAATTGTGAGCAGGCTCTGATCCAGCTGAAGAACTTTGGGTACGCCTTTGACGAAGGTAAGAGAGAACCCAGATGTAGCAGAGATTTCCATTAGGATTATCATGCATTCCCATCTTCTCATGCAGCCGGAATCCTGCGCAAAATCGATCCCGCCACTGGAGAGCCGGGCAAGGAACAATTTTCCTATAACGTCAGCGACGACGGCAACGAAAACGAGAAGCACTACCAGAACTTGGCCAACGTAAGTACCGTGTTTTATTAGGGTTACACGGGCTTCGCAAACAAATAAATGTTTACGCAGTATTTTTATACCCGTTACTCGTAGAGTAAAAGGGTATATTGTAGTCGTGCAAAAGTATGTAACAGGTAGAAGGAAGCGTTTCCGACCCTATAAAGTATATATATTCTTGATCAGGGTCACTAGCCGAGTCGATATAGCCATGTCCGTCTGTCCGTCTGTCCGTCCGTATGAACGCTGAGGTCTGGGAAACTATAAAAGCTAGAAGATTGGCATTTTGCATGCAGATTCTAGGAGTTCCTACGCAGCGCAAGTTTGTTTCAAAATGGTGCCACGCCCCCTTTAACGCCCACAATCGCTTATATACGATTAAAATCGTAATGTAAATATTTCGGAAATGTAAAAATGCAGTTTTATTGTGTTTATCAATACCTATTGAAATGTATAAGAATTTTTTCAAATCGGACCATTCGTTAAAAAGTTATGCGTGATTAAAGTTTCTATCTCCATCTCCCTCGCACTCCCTTTGCCTGTGTAACGGGTATCTGATAGTCGGGGCACCCGACTATAGCGTTCTCTCTTGTTTAATAATTGAAATATGCCTAGCACATACTACAAAATTTCAAATCGATTGGATCAATACTTTGGCAAATATAGAATGTACATATACATATATAAAACATTTTTAAAATTAAAAAAAGAATGAACAAATTTTATTTAATTTATTTTTTATAAAGTGTGACAAAAACAATTTGTTTCCCTTATTTATTTAAAGAGCAAAATTTATTAGTTTTGAGATACACTATCAGAATATTTTTGAATAGGATAAATCTCTCACTAGTTCTGATATCCAGCAGATGTTTTTTTTTTGCATAACACATGTATGTACATACATATCTACGTGACAGAAATTTTCCGCTTTTTATTAGACCTTATATATAAATTTGTTGGTCAACCTTTAAATGTGATCCAATAAGTCATACAACATGGTTAGATTTATAAAGAGTATTAAAACGATATTTTTTGTGGAATATTTTTATCGTTCTTAGCAAATTCCGGAAATTGTCTACGCTCTGCTGGAGAAAAACGGTCTCAGTCGCACCTATATTCCATTTCACAAAGCTCCAGAGCGATCGTCCTTTATATATTCACAACCGGCAAAGCTGTCGCAGTCCAAGAAGTTGCTTGTCCTCATTCATGGCAGTGGACTTGTTAAGGCCGGACAATGGGCCAGAAGGTTTGTATGCTACTACATTATTATGTATGCCTTTACACGGAGCAAAACAAAATATCTGATCAAAGGGGAATTAGTTAAGTATATTATTAGAACTGTAAGTTATGGTATTTTTTATTATCCATCGGTTTCAGTTTTAGACATCATTCTGTAGCAGTTCGTGAGGCATTTGATAACGACACTTGCTAAACTTATAAATAAATAGCTTATCAGATTTGTTCTGAAAAGTGGGGCATATATGTAGTATATGTTTTGGGTGGTTCTTGAGGTCAATTAAAGTCACAATAAGTAAATAGGTCATTTGGGAACTGTTTACGATTTTTAAATTGCTGTACTTTATTTTTTACATTTATTCCAATTTATAAAAGCTCACATTTATTTATTTACAAGTTTGTATTTATAGTTTAATTATTAACAACTCGCTGGACCACGGCTCTCAGCTGCCTTACGTGCGACAAGCCCAGAAGCTCGGATACGATTTGCTTATCACCAATACCAATGATTGTAGCCGATTCTACAATGGAAAGGATAATATCATCGAGGGCGTTGAAACTCCTCTAAAGCATACCAAGTATGTGTGGAAAAATATAGTGTTGCCTTCGAAACCCGAGAGTGTGGCCATTGTGGCTCACAGCTATGGTGGATGTCTAACATTAGATCTAGTGAGGAATAATGTCAAAAATAAATTTAAATATCGTATTAATATTTTTATTCTCTTTATAGGTGGAACATTTTTTGGATTTTTTCAAAGAATCTGTTTTTGCGATTGCCTTCACCGATTCGGTTATGGGCAGTCCCCAGTCCAAGTATAGGGATTACCTGTGTAATGTGACCTGCGATTGGGTCGCCAGCAATACACCTTTGGACACACCCATCTCACAGTCAAAGAACAGCATACGAAGGGTCTCTGCTGGCCATACCAAACATGAGTGGACCTCTTACTCGGCCATAGATTCCATTTTCAAGTTTATTGAGGAAAAGTATGAGCAGCGCACGAATAAGAAATGACAGCTCTACATCTACTTGTTTAAGAATTTTTGTACTTCCCATGTATAGAATATATCTTGGAGATGTGAATATAAATTATATTTTTACCGCCTGCACGCATCTGACACTGATCCCTTTTCTCTAAGGACAAACGCAAACTATCGATTTGCAATGCATAAATCAAGCGATGGACACTGCCTGAATGTGTCACTAACACTTACATCAGGGCAATTTAATTTGATTTTCGGCACTTTGGCACATTCCGTGTGAGTTAATCATATTGATGGCTGATGTATCACCACCGATAAAACAAAAGTCTCCCGCTTGGCCCATCAGCTCGGTAAAAAAACGGCGTCCGAGACCAAAACAAATCCCTCAACGAAGGGCGGATAAGGAAGGGCTGTCAACTTGGCAGCTGCATCAAATTCCTTGGGGTTGTCTCTGAAGACCACTTTCCATGAGCTTTGGTTACCCCTGCTTTTCGCTGGTCCATATCGCTTAACTAAATGTGTCATAAAAAGTGACCGGTCTGGCTTTTTCCTTGTCTCCATGTCGATAAACATTAAGAAATACAATGAGCTTATTATTGATATTGTTTTTGTACAAAATGCTTTAAAAGACTTAACTTATGGTTAGACTATGCACATTATTTTGATACTAAAAAGCCAATGTATTTAAGTATCATTTTTGCGTTTTAGATACTTTCATAAAAGATATATTGAAACAGATTCCTATTTTTAAGAGCAAATATATTATTTTTGTATTTTCGAAGGAACTTTGTTAGTATCTGTATAGTATAGTACATAGTATAGCCTATTAAAATATTTAACTTTTGAGTTGCCACTTATTTCTTGTGAGATGAGTGTTACATAAAATCTTATTTCAGAGCTAAAAGTTAATGTGGTAATGGCAGAATGCCAGCTGATTAATTATGTGGGAACAATCATAATCCCCTTTGTGCAACTTTAAAGACTTTGCCTCACCTTCAGCCGTACAGGTTTCATTTGGCAGGCGCACAAAAAGTGCAACCCGGCTATAAGTGAAAGAGATGGAGAAAGGGACGAGGAAAGAGACGGAGACGTTTGTCTTTAGCCTCAAAACGAACTTAATACCCACAAAGTGAACCAGGACCCAAACTCAAATAGCGAGAAGGCCCGAGAACGTTGGGAAGTGGGTGGCCAGTGGGTGGTAAGGGGGAGACCAGTGGGTGGGATGTGAATGAGTCCTGGCAACCCTACAACTTTGCCGGGACCCTCAACCTCACCCCCGTGATGCGGATGCGGATCCGGCCCCACTCCCGTATACATTATCGCTGTCATGGCCGCAGTCATGGCTTCTGCTCCACCTTAGACATTTTTATATGTATTCAACATCGTTGTCGTCGTCGTCCTATGGCAGCTTGCTATCTACACTTTGACTCCACGGCACCCTACACACACAGCCGACAAGGATGGCATCATGTGGCTTAGAGCGAGAAGGACGAGGCTCGTGGCGCCGTCGCCAGCAAAAAGCTTTGCACGAGTTCAGGAATGGGTCATGCGCCTGGAGCCCGTATCTAACATATATAACTCGGAGATATACACGCAGATAATACATACGGAGGGCAGTAAATAAGCCGAAGCTGCCTATGTAATCGTGCTTTGGTTAAGTAAATAAAAACAAATGCCTCAGCTTCGCTGATATTTTACTTTAAAGTCGAACCCAATTTCCTCACAAAGCACCCCATGCTCGAAGGACCTCCTTGTGTCCTTAACATCCCACTAAACAATGTCTAGCAATTACTTAAAATAATCCTTTTTGCATGTGGTTATTTGATCAAATCTTAAACGGCATCGCATCCCTTACATACCAAGATTGCCAAGGACTTGAACTTCGTAATCCCAAACCCTTTAACTATCGGGATTCTTGCACATCAATTGCTTGGAATTAAGTTGCTTAAGATTCTCATTTTAGATTGCATCGACATTTATTTAGCATTTTTTTCTTTATATTATGCTCGTGAGTTATCGACTTTCTCTTTGTTTTATATGCGTTTATACCCGTTTTTATAGGTTCCGAAATCCCTTCAGATATCCAATTTATTTTAACAGTTTTTAAATTTAAAATTTTTGAGTTGAAATGAAACTTAACTTAATTTTAGCTAAAGCTTAAGTTTAAAAATTCAAAAAAAATTTGTTGTCCAAGAAAAACAAAATTGTCATTTTGAATAACATTTAACTTGTTTAAAAATATTATATTATATATTTTTAAATACGTATCAAAGCATTCATCATCTTTTCCAAAATAAAGATGGGCACACCTACAGATATACAATTATTTGAACAGCTTCCAATTCATTAAAAAAAAGCCATTAAGAGTTATGGTGGAGTTACAGTATTTTACACATAAATTTTTAATGAAAGTTAACTTGTTTGAAAATAATTTATTTTATATTTTTGTAATGCTTATCGAAAACATTTATCATCTTTCCTAAAAATAAAGACAAGCACACTGTCATTAATATAATTCCCCCTGGTTGTAAATCAAGTTAAATATTTTACTCAATTCCGATCAACCAAACTAATGAATATCTTCATAAATCAAAACTCAAAATTGTTCTTTTTTGGGATATTTTAGAAAAAATTGTGCGTTTGCGATTTCCGCTATAAGGAAATATTATTGTTCGTTACTTTATTGCTTGAAAAGTTCAAGCGATGTCATTCAAAAAGCCATAAATAATAATGTTTTCCAATAAATGTTCACATGTGAGTGGGCACAACAGGCGGGTGAGCTGGTGGGTGTGGGTTAAAGCATTCAGGACGAGGACACACACATGCCAGGATCCCAATCCATTCGATGCCTCGCAGGAATGACCGTCCATCGTTAAGCCTTGGGTTCACTTCTCCCAGGATTTTTGTCAGACCAACTGTTAAGTCCGGCCCCCCACAGGTCTCATAACTTACAAGGTCATTTCATTGCACGCAACCATTAAGAATTTTTCCGTTTTTTTCAGCCGAGATATTCTGGCTTTTTTCGTTGTATAATTTAATTCTCGTGTGTGACGAATTTTTATGGCTGACAAATGATTGATGCGATTCTGCCACTTCCTGTAAATATCATTAAAAGTGCCCTTCAAGGCAAAGGGTCCCGTACAGCTTTCGCAGCGGAAGTTTAAAGTTTCGTCTCCTTGTTAAGGGCAATAATTGTCTGGCTATTGTAAAATGGGAAAGTGCTGAAATGCAGGTTTAACGCAGAAATAATACCAAATAAGATTAGATAGCATTGTGTCTTCGAGCAATGTCCTTTTAGCGGTGGGGCATTGGTGGGGGAGGCCCAAAAAGAAAAACAAATAATGTTACAAATTGCAGCATTTGCACCCCTTTAGCTAGACAATCTCAAAAAAGCCGTGGTATAATGTTATTCTGCTTCGAAGGGTTCTTATTGTCTAAAATTTGTCATGTTTTCCAAATAATTTATTTTTTGAAATTTTTGTGTGTCTTAATTTGAATTAACTTTTATTTTACTTCAAAATTAAATTCAGGCTACAAATAAAATAAAACTTTCACTATATGTATGTATGTTATTTTAGAAATTTCTTTTTTAAATTTTCTTAATATGGCTTATGGTTTTTTATTTTTATATAGTTTTTTTCTAATTCGAGCTAAATCATTTAAATGGGATTGGGATTAAACTTAATTAAAGCTTTGTAATAGCTAACTAATAATTTCTATTAGTTAGAAGACCTTTTTATACCCGTTACTCGTAGAGTAAAAGGGTATATTGTATTCGTGCAAAAGTATGTAACAGGTAGAAGGAAGCGTTTCCGACCCTATAAAGTATATATATTCTTGTTCAGGATCACTAGCCGAGTCGATCTAGCCATGTCCGTCTGTCCGTCTGTCCGTCTGTCTGTCCGTCTGTCTGTCTGTCCGTATGAACGCTGAGATCTCGGAAACTATAAAAGCTAGAAGATTGGCATTTTGCATGTAGATTATAGGAGTTCCTACGCAGCGCAAGTTTGTTTCAAAATGGTGCCACGCCCCCTCTGACGCCCACAAGTCACAAGCTGTGGCCACAGTTTTGATGCTATTATGAAATTTTTTTTTGATATGTATTTGTTTCGTCAATACCTATCGATTGGCCAAATAAAAGTTTGCCACGCCCACTCTAACGCCCAAAAACCCATTAAACGCTTAAGCCTGGCTAGCGCCTACATTTCCGCCTTTCATGGCACAATAGCGCCATCTAACGGATGGCTCTGGCCAAGGTGCTCAACAGAGTCAACGTTAATTCTCGATAAGGATTTCTATTAAAGGAAATTGCGATGGTTTTCATTTGTCAATACCGAACTATATCCCAAGAACTATGCAAATCAAATCAAGTTAGCCAAATTGGAGGTGTTCCCTGGGTACCGATTTTAACATAAAAATCGGGAGCTAATTCGAGCGGCGAAAAACATACAAGAAGGCATATTTATATTAAGTTGTTTAGCTGAGTAACGGGTATTTAATAGTCGAGGCACTCGACTATAGCGTTCTCTCTTGTTTTAAATGTATTTATTGCTTAAAAATAAGAAATAATATTAATAACATCTGATCAAATATACATTATCCTTTTCTGTACGTTTTGCTTCACTGTGCATTGGAGGTGGCGAAAAAATTGTAAAATCCAAACTCTTCCGCCGCCCCGAGAAAACACAAATCACAGGGAAATGCAATAACAAAGGGAACCCTCTGGCCGACTGTTCAAGTTATTTGCGGTTTATGTCCTTGTTGCTGCTCCTTTATTCATGTCGCTGAGGCGACAAAAAGGACCTTAAAGCCAATAAAACGATTTTTTCCTCTCTATCTATGAATTGTAAATGCCTTGCCGAAAAAGGACAATTGAAGTGGCCGCGTCCGCTGACAGCTTCGCATGGGTCTCAGCTCCTTTCCCTTCGCGATTTAAGATAATAGTATCATCAACACCACTTCAGTACACCCCAACCCGATTTTCAAAGGCGGACACGGAGGGCAGGACTTGTCTGGGTCCGGGGTCCAAGGACTTACTTTGGCATAGGCGTTGCTTGGGTCCTGGCCAATGGCTTCGGGATTTGGGTTCGGGCTTCGATGATAACAACTTTGGCGGCTAATTTGCATGAGACAGTGGCGGGGGTCGCAAAGAAAACTTTAAGCGTTTTTAAGTTATTTTGCGTCAAGTGACAGATTTTTCACGCACATTTAAAAAACATTTAAAAAACCATTAAATGTTTTTTCCATTTTTTCTGTTTTTTTTTTTTGTCTGCATCACACCCCCCATTTTTTCGGGAATTCCTCCTTTTTATTTTTTATTTGTTTTGTGGGCTTTTCACAATGTTTCGTTGTTGTTGTGGTGCCAGTTGCTGCCTTGGCGGTGCTCTCTAATCTTTGCGCCATTTATTTACACTTGATTAACACGCGACTGACATTTGTTTGACTTTCGTTTCTCCCTGTTGAAATTAAAATGCGAAACCCGCTTCACACAAAAAATATGAAAACGAATGTGAAAGTGTTCAACTTTTAAACACCCTTTTTTATTTATAATGTTAAATGGAATAGCTATATACTATTACTATTAATAGTATTATTTAAGTTAAACTAAGATTAGATAGACAACAAATGTTACTTACTTTTTCCAAATTAATTTTTTTAAATTAAGTAAAATATAAAAATAAATATTTTGTGCCATATGATTCAATTCGGGTCAAATATTTCTACTGTCTGACCTTTTTTAAATGCAATATGTGTGTGCTAGCTGCTTTTCATAGCCCCATTATTATATATTCCTTGTGTATATTGGCTTACAAAATTCAACTAAAACCTTTAGTACCCAGCTGACTGAGTGTGTATAAAAGTAAGTCCCTTGTGTGACACATTTTCTGTGGGTCTGCCTTTTTGGCTCCTGCTTCACATTTTCTGTTGTACAAAAATTATTCATTTGTGGAAAATTGTGACGTTGGTCGGTCCATGGCCGCAGGCCAAACTGATTAATAAACCAAACGTCAAATGCGCACAATGGCCACGCATCACCGGAGTCAAAGTTTGAGCCGGAGCAAGAGCCACCACTCCGTGGCATCCGGACCAGGAGCAGGACCCCATGACCAGGATAACGGCGACCGCAGCTGTCAACTGTGTGTCACACACAAATGTGGCCGAAAAGGGGACGACTGAGATATTCATAAAACGGGGCGGAACTTTCTTACAAGTGCAAGTAGGCATTCGCATTGTTCTCGACTTGACTTTTTGCAGATCCCGGCGACTCGCATTCCTTCTTGGTTCCGTTCGAGGGCGTTGGCAGTGTCATTGTCATCTGCCGGGTCACAGTTGGTTGCTATTTGGCCAGCAAATTATTTACATATTAAAAAAGCTCTAACAATGGACATTTGATTTTCTTTGTGGGACATTTTAACAGGGAAATGGGAAAAATATGGATTGCAGTTCAAGGTCAACACTTGTTTAAAGCAAGCTTTAAAAACGTATATTAAATAATACATATAATTTTTCATTTATTTTAAATTCATGGTTTTTTATTTTAAATATGAATTTCTAACATATAGTTATATTAATTTTCTTAAATATACCATTATTATTCGGGCAGCCCCACCAGTTTCTTGAAGGTCCCAGGGCACGAAATTCTAGTTCTGATTTATAAACATGAAGATTTATACCATTACGCCCACATACTCAAGGCGACCATAAAAATGATAAAAAACAGTGTACTGCGTATTATGTGGGTGCTTTCGTTTCGATTTTGACTTGGGAAATTCCCTCCACTAATGGGGCCACGTTTAATGGTTTTTTTTATGGAGTGTTTAGTGATTTTCCTCACTCAGAAACAATACAGAAAAAGCTTAAATGACTGCTGAACCGAATTTCCTGCAGGCTAGTTTGCTGGTCAAACATTTGAAAGCCATGACGAATTGACTACTTTCCCGTGATATGATGAGGCAGAACGATTGAAGGATCATTTATCATTTTAATAGCTACATTTTTTGCGAGGGTAAAAATGGTTCTTAAAGAGTACAAAAATAAATATTTTCCTTGATTCCTTGCATGTCATTTGGCCAAATAAAATTATTTAAAAATATTGCTCAATTTTCAAATTCAATTTGTCAATCATAAATTTCACGCTCTCTTAAAATAAATTTGCTGGCAATTGAAAAATTTCAAGTGGCTGTTTCAAACAAGGTTTTCCTTTCAATGTGTTGAAACATTTTGGTTTTTGCAACAATTTATGAGCAAACTTTTCGGGGTTTGGTCTGTCAGAGTTAATCATCGGCCTCTGCTCTGACACATGACTTGAATGTCAATGGGCAAAGGACACACACCCCAATAGGGTAAAAAATAAGTGGAGGGTCCAAGCTGAGAGTCCTGCGTCCCAGACAATGTCGCGTTAAATTTGCACAATTCGACGGAAATTTTGCTACTTTGTCTGCTGCAAATTCTAAACTTCTGTTTCGTTTATTTTAGTTTGCCAAGGGGGCTACGCTTTTCACAACATTTGCCGCCCACGCACCCTATTCACCACATAAATAACAAAATTTAAGGACAAAATATCAATATCCACTTTACGGGACGGCAACTGCATGCGAATGAGTTTATTTTTGGCAGTGGGAAAGTGTTTGCATCTGAATCGGACACCGCCTGAGCCAAAATTTCGCATTGCTAATGAAATTCTGTTTCTATTTCTTACTTTTGTTTCCCATTTTTTCTTCTTTGTTATTTTTGCATAATTTGATTTCACTCCTGGCGACAACATATTGCAAAGAACTTGGCATGTTGCAAAATTCGACGCGTTTAAGTTTTCCGAATGCAAAACTTCAGCAGCTAAATTTGAATGAATTGTCAGGAAAAGTTTGAAAAGCTGAATATCGTTCTAAATGTATTTTTATTAACTTTGAATTTCTAGTCATATTGCTGAAATAGGATTTTTATAAACTTAAATTAATTATAAGAGAAAAGCATAAAAATATATATTTTTATTTAGGAAAACGTTGTTATGCACGTTATTGTACATTTAAAATATCCTTTAAACTTTTTTTAAACCACAGTAATACCTTGCTGATGTCGACATAAAAGCTGAAAACCATAATATTTGAATGCCTTTTATTTTTGAAGCTGCTGGCTAGCCAGGTCCATAAGCCAAATTTAATTTGTTCTTATATGACATTTACGGCCATATTCAAATAACTTCGTTTGTCATACTTCACTGGCTTTGATGTTCTTTTGAACAGGGGTTGAAGCTTGTAGCAAAATGGAAAAGGTTTCGCTAGATTAATTTGGGGTCATGCATATAATATAATTTTTATGTTGGGAGTGTGGCTGGGAAGGGGGTTCTTCTAAACCGCAATCAAGTGGCATAAAGAAGGTTTTTCATATGAGGAAATTATTTATGGGTAAAAATCTCTTCAATGTGTCTCGAAGCTTTAAATCCCTTGCCGTACGGTGGAAAATGATTTAATTTATTGCCATCTCTCTGGGAACATGTGTTCTAACAAAGTTTTCCTAATTAGGGGTAATAGATCTTAATAAGTATGTGAAATTGTTTGATAAGGGTAAAGGAAACATATGTGTAAAAATTCAAATTAAAAAATAACTAATTAATTTGGCTTTAATTTCACATAATATTATATTGCTCAGGTTCTTTTTTCACCATGTGGGTTTCTGTTGGATTAGGATTCTTTTTTAATATGAAAAGGAGTTTCGGTTCAGTTTTTTGATTATATAACGAGTCCTCCATTTTTGGCCTTAAGCTTAGGATATTAAGTAACCGTTTGAAAAATCCTTCAATTCGTTGATTTTCTGGTTCCTGATTTGGCTTTTGGTCAACGTTTTTTATCTTGATAATCCGCAAAAGCCAGTTTTCAGATTTTATTTCATTTTTATTTGAGTTGGGGAGGGGTCTCCTTGGTATTTCGTGGACGTTATAAACGTTCCTATGCTGATCATTCAAATGTGGTTCCTCAAAAAATGTATCCTTGTTTCGCGCTGCACATGTATTATGGTCATCCTGGCTTTCTATAAGCCTGTAGTTAGAGCTCAAACTCATACTACAAAGTAGCAATACGATCCCGAAATGACGACGCGTTGACATTTTCACGTTCGAAAGTGAACTGTTGGAATTGCATGATTCGATTGAAATATTTATTGCCTAAAATATTTATGAAGCCTTGAACTTGGAACCGGCTAAACAAACTTCAAGGTAACAGCTGGCCACGCTTAAATGAGTTTCTTGAAAAACATTTACCTTTAATGCAGTATTTACAACAGTACATATATGAAGAAATATTTTTGTATCGTACAGTCTTGTTGTTTTGCCCAATTCTCTCGACCCAGCTTGGAACCAGACCACGTAGCCGCCATTTGTTGTGGATAGGTTGTCTTTCCTTCCTCAACCTTTCCCTCGGGGATCCCATTCCCAGTGAATCACTGTAAGTGACACGCGTGCCCCTCCGCACAATCACCCAGCGCGAATTTGTGAATTTCGTTACCTCATGAAACCGAAACTGACATGAATTCGAAAAGCGTTTCGGGGCGAGCATTAACACATTTATTTTCCATTCCGGAGGTTGTCCCCTGTCGCTGAATAATTTTTTAAGTGACTTCTTTTATTTGCATTTAGAAGCGTTTAAAAAAAGTCAACTGGGATTTGCGGGTGCGTTTATGTGAATACATTAACACATTTCTGGAAGTTGTGGGGAGCACTTATGGTAAGGGATATATGGAATACTTCTTTCAAAAAAAAGCTCAGTGGAATTGTGCTGCAATCCCTGTTCAGGATATTTTTTGGCCCAAGGTTGGAAATGATTCTACATTGCCTTTTTAAGTTAACCACGGTTAAATGAAGACTGGTCAATACTGAACATTCCTTCAACACATTCTCTCCCTGCAATACAAGAAATCGGATACTATAAAAGTGTGCTGGCTGTACATATATCAAAATAGTTCATAATATTTAAGGATTAACTAACACTCAACCAAATACTACCGTTCCCTGCTTCTTAAAAACAGCAGCTTCATAAAAAGTATTCGAACCTGCCATTTCGGGAAGAAGGCTACATGAGTCTTTTCCATTACCCACTTAGGTGAAATTGTTTCGTGTGCATTGAACATGATTTATTGTGACACATAAACAACAGCTTAACTTCCGGGTAACTTACACATATGTCCGCAGCACTGTGAGGGTGCTAAAAAATGAAGAAAAATTGCAAAATGCCTGAGATATTGACTAAAAGCCCTGGCATCAGTAGTGGCAATAGAGGCAAAGGCAGCCACATCAATGGCACTTACCTTTTCCGCTTAAACACCCTCAACCTGGGCATAATGGTGACCTCCCTCCAGCCACATTTCAGTATCCCCTGCGATGCATTTGAAACAGGTTTGTCCCCGGGTTTCCTGCCCTGCCTCTTTTTATTAGCCAGCAACTTGTTCCTTGGCCGTAACGCTGTTTTTTATGCAATGGAATGGCCCGTGGTCAGCCGTGCGTCCAGTGGTCATCATTTCTCTTGTCCCACCCCCTGGTCACCGCCTCCCGGTGTCCTTACAATGAGTAGTGCCATGTCCGAGTCCTCCTTTTTGCTGGCCCTTTGGCTGCAAAGGGGAAATTTATTGTTTTCGCCAGCAGTTTGAGTCAAATGTCCCGAGTGCCTCAGCCTTCAGGTGCGCCGGACAAAGGCCAAAAAGCTGGGGCGAGGGTGTCACTTTTGACATTTAAGATGCCGCACAATGGCCTCTCGATGGTCTCGATGGCGGCTCTAATTTATACGCATCGCCTGCATGTGACACCGCCAACAAGTTCGAGGGCGCATTTGTCGTCCCCAAAAGTTTTGGCCATTTTTTCGCTCTTCATGTCCATTTGCAATTCCAATGATTTTTATGGCCATGTGAATGGACTGCCTCCCCCGATTGCCCGGATAAAAAAAAAAAACAGAAAAAACTGTTGCATTGACAAATCTAATAAACAAATGACAGCCAGACAACCGGACAACCTATGTGCAATTGATCGGCTAAGGCTAAATTGCAAGCACATGTTGTGGTGACGAGGCGGAGTATCGAAGTGTGATTTCATTAAATGGATGGGAAATGGCCAGCATCTAGAATTGGTAAGGAAAAGCGAGAAAATATTTAATCAAGTAATACCTAATGGCAAGAAAAGATTCGCCACTTATTCGATGTTTTTGATTACATAAATTGAATTAGCAGTTGAGGTTTAATCTAATTAAATATCTAGGCTATTTTCAGTTAAGAAAATAGTAAGGTTTTGTATCACTTCACTTTGAAACTTATAAATAAAAGTGTTAGTCATACTTAGTGAATTAAATTTGTATATTAAGATCATAAATATCAACAGCTTCAGTGTCCACCTGAATTTAAGTTTTTAATTTAAATTAATTTTTAAGGCCGTATCAATTTCCCATATTTTCTGGGTTAATAAACGTTTACGATATCAATTACGGAGTCAAGCTTTTGCTTTTTAGTCTTTATTCATCGCATAAGGAAGTCATTTTCCCTCGCCTCGTGTTGCTATCATCTTTTTATGGCCTTTATGCCTTTTATGATGCCTTTGCTGGCTTGGCTGGTTTCTTGGTTAATTGCTTGCTGCACATTGTTCAATTGTTTTATGGTTCATATGCATCTCTCCCACCGACACTCACTTTGTCTAATTGGGTCGCTCATTATATAAAGGGTTTTGGGGAAGGGACCGGGGCTGTCAGCCGAGTTCAGTCTTTGGCAGCACCGAGCAACGCTCCAGTTTCTGAGCTTCCCTTTTTCTGCCGACATGTCGCTTTTTCGACTAGGTTTGAAACTCAGTGTGAAAAAATAAAAAAATTTGCTTATAGCTGCCCATAACCTCAGTTAAATTTACATGGTATTTGATAAAATAACTTACCAATAAGAAATTTAAAAAAGTCCTAACCAAACACAGTTCTCCAATTTGTATATGTTTTGGCGACATTTTGATTAAATGGTCTATAAGGGTATTCCAATCTTCGTTCTTCAAGTACACACTTTTCATCTTGTTCGTTTAGTTGGGGCTGACAAGAAAAGACAACCATTTGACAGCTCCTTCTATGAAGCTTAACTGCTTGAGGTTTTTTGGTTAAATGCACCACCTTCCCCATCTTCGTCATGAGCCATTAGGGCTAAGTGATTTGTTGTTGTTCCCAGGCTGCGCTTAGCACCTTGCAAATTGGCAACGGAAAAGCGGGGGAAGGGGTTGAGTCGGCTTGCCGTGAAACAAACTAATTGTGCGGAAGCGCAGGACATTTTCCCTCGTCTGAGTGAAGAAGTCTGCTCCAGTTTTGGCCCTATCCGTGCTTTACGAGTGCATATTTATGTAAGCACCTTGCCTACATTGTTCGATGTGTTTGACGATGCCCAAGTTGGAGGCTGGAGAAGCCAAAGTGTCAAAGTTTATGAATATTCTGTGTATTCTCCATTGTGGTCGTGGTCGAAAGTTTGCACAAAGTAGGCAAAACTTTGCCTACCAGATACCAAGTTTTCATTGAAAAGTTTAGTGTCTGCCAAGAGTGAGTGTGTCAGATGGATATATCACATGTAAATGTATGGACATATCTGACCATTGTTGGCAGTCTGACACACTTGACATTCGTCTGATGAGAGCGAAACCAGAAGGAAAACTCAATGTCAGGAAATTGTGACTCTGATCCGAACACAAACTTGGTTTTTGGTGGTTGATAACTGAAGGATTTCTCCATTTCACTAAAGAGTTTGCCTTAAAAGTACTTTAGTACATAATTTTATTTCAAATAGCTTTATTATTTAATTATATCCATTCGGTTTTATTTTTTGTATAACACCCAAACGGGTATTTTTGGAAATGCAGCTTAAAACCATTAGATTATAAGTACTTATTGTATTCCTGTATGATATATACTTAACAAATGTCTATGTGGTGTCGAATTGTAATAACTAGTTCCGATTACTAATATAACATAATTCTTATTCCCTTTTTTTTGTAAACTTATTAACCTATCAAAGGCCGCACTTCCTTACCCACAAATTTAGCTGAGGTCGCTTCACCCACCATAAAACTAATTGCTAGTTGTGACCTCAACCACCACCGCAGCCACAAAAGTCAAAATGCAAATACTGAATCTTTTCCAGCTATCCCCCGACAACTTTTCCTAATCATATGCAAACGTAAGAATTAATCAATGATTTACAAGAACAATACGTGTGCACATGTCGCCGAGTGGGCAGAGTGCCGCGGGGCAGGGCGTTCCAGAGTCACTCCCAGTGGAAAAGCAGGACCCAGATACCCAATCTGAATCCGAATCACAACACCCGCTTGTTAGAGGTTGCCCAATGCTGGGCCACCCACTGCCCAAGGGCCCTGGTTTTTTGGCAGAGACAGGTCAACGGGAGGGCAGGGGATCGGAATGGGAATCGGATTCAGAATCGGAGTCGGAGTCGGAGTCGGGGTCCGGTGCAATGAGCAAGAACACAAATAAGGCGTCGGCACTGATCCTTGTCAACCACCGAACAACAATAATTTCAGAGAACGAGCCAGGGATCCAGACATCCAGACATCCCGACATTCGGGCAGCCCAATATCCCAACTCCGGCTAAGGCCGCTAATAATTCAATTAGTTGCAAACTCTGGTGGTTGCAGCCACAATCCGCACAGAAGTTTTCTCCAGCTTGCAGTGGAATCAGGTCTGCGATTCGGGTTCGGTTCAATAATCAAAATGCCGCCGGCCAAATATCGCAGCAGTGCATAAATTTGCCAGGCTGCACAAAGTGTAAATGCGCTGGAACTGGTCGGTTCGGGTTTTCGGACCTGGTGGCTGCGCCTGGCATGGGGTCCTCCGATTTGGGACAATGTGTTGTGTGTGCTTTATATAATTGCTCTCGGCTTATTGTGCAGTAAACACAATTGAAATGGGCCACAGAGGGCCAACCAAATGTGCGAATTGAACGAACCCGCAAACAGATCGGAAAGAGTTTCATTTAACCGCAATCACAGAGATTGTATTGAAAAGTGTTGTGTAAATGTAAAAAAAACAGTTTGAACAGTTTTGAATTTTCTTGATTTTAAAATTTTTAAAATGATCAAAGGTTTTGTCT
Organism: Drosophila fuyamai; assembly: GCA_018153365.1. NCBI lineage: Eukaryota > Metazoa > Arthropoda > Insecta > Diptera > Drosophilidae > Drosophila > Drosophila fuyamai. The sequence goes on along the minus strand of JAECXW010000116.1, from coordinate 2,109,846 downwards.
GTATCAGATGAAAACTACTGGTAACCCATAAGTACTTAGTTCAAGAAACCGCAACATTTTAAAAGTGAATTTTAATTAAACGTAACAAAAGAATTTATACAAAAAAATTTTATTTTGGATTTAATATGTTTTTTTTTTAATTGTTTGAGCAATTAATTGGATTAGAAACAGGTCACTTAAACAAGAAACTCTCCATATTTATAAATAAATAAAGGTTGGTTAAAACTGCAGCAATTCAAGCACAAAAGTTGTATTTTGTCTTTTTAGCCTCTGGCAACCCATAGGTAGTGTCAAAAAGCACATAATTCTAAATGCAAGCGATTCCCAATCTATCCTATAATCCCAAGCACAAACATCTTCTATGATAAATTCGTGCCTCCACCTTTTAACTTTTGGTAAACAGTTTACCCGCCACTAAACAACACGGCAAATCCTCAAGTTAAAGGCGAGTAATTGTGATATAAATAAAAGTGGAGGAGAGCCGGTAAGAATCAACATATCAAGATACAAGGCGAAGGATGTTGCCGCTTGTACGACATCAGGGGGCGTGGTGAGGGGGAGGAGCCGAGAGTTGGCACATGTAAATTGTGAAATTGTAAATAATCGTAAATAACGCAAATATCGCCCCAGACCATTTCGGCCGAGGCGGCGACAAAAGGTAAGCCAAGACTTGGTGTGATTCGAGGTGGATCGCTGGCAAGCGGTGTGAGTTATTTATCCACTCACACTTGGTGTAATCCCATAAGCCGGCGATGGATTCACTCGCAGGCAGCAAATCAGTAGCTGGGAAATGACTGAGCTGCCGCGGGCTGTATTACCAAGACTTCCCCCGACTTCAGAAGCTTGTAGTCGTTAGACTCTAACAGATTTATAGAGCACAACACCGTTGCCTTCGCAGCCAAGTCAACGTGCTCTCCACTCGACTCTGCAGCATGCAAAGTGAATTTATTGAGTTAAAATGCAAATTTACCAACCATCAGTGGGAAGACAGTGGTGGAAAGGGGGGAGTGGGCGCAGCGGAAAATAAAAAACGATTTAGCAAAAATTTCCAGCATAACACGATGCGTATTTCAGTTTTGTGCTCTGACAGATTGCCCTCTGAAGCAGATTGAGGCGCGTACTATTTATTTAAGCTGTCTGCACAAGTGTCTCGGCAATTTGCTGAAGATTAAATGCCATCTTATGTGTTGACAATTTGTTATTCTTGTGTACGATGGGGGGATTTTATAATTTAGAAGGTACTCCTGGCGTTTCATCGAGAGATAAAGGATAGTATTATAACCGAAAGTGTTAATCTAAATCAGGTATTTTAATAAGGCACACTAGTATATTATAACACTTTGCATATTATAACACTATGCACTAGTCACAGTTCAGGTAAATGTACTGAGAAAAGCTTAATATGTCTGCATCAGTTTAAGAAGTTAAGCTGACTTCACCTTCATCTGACCCCGAACCATCGGGAAAAACTGTAGACTTTCCTGGCGGGCAGGAAAACCAACGAAATAATTCAAACCGAGGCGCGCTTATCTCACGCTTTATCCTCAAACAACTGGGAAAACTTTACACTTTCATGGGGCAAACACGAACAAAATAAACAGCAACCAAAAGAGCAGCATGCGAGTTGTTTAGTGGCAAAGTAACCTTTATTTGTTGTGTGGCAAGCAACCTCCCAAGGATATCCGCCGCTGATAAGCCAAGCGCCAAAAAAGCCATTAAAAATCCCCATTGTCTTTGGCTGCGTTTCGAGGATCGGGGTGCTGGCTAAAACGATGTAAACAAGTGCCATGAATGCGGCCAAGAAATTAAGCGTGTCAACATTGTGGTCGCGGCTTGCCAAAAACGCCGAACTTTGTTTGGCTGTACAATGTGTGGCGGGTAATAAAGCAGAAGCCGCAAATTATAATTTTAACCTTTTTGGCGCCCGACCAGGGACTTTCGGGAGGGGGTGGTGCTCACACACATGGTGGTGTGCGGCAGCCACGATAAGCGGCCTTGTCTCACGTCCTCGGCCTTCTAATAGAATTAAAAGCCGAGAGCGGAAGTGCTCCCAGCCAAAGGTCGTGCTGGCTTTTTAATGGTTACAGCTCAACCCTCGTCCTCTGGCCCCTGGCACTCCCCATATGAGTGAAAATAATAATAACAGTAATTTGAATGCCCAACTAGAGGCGTAAAGGTTGAAAATTCATATGCAAATGATTCGGAAACATTTCCGGATGGGCTAAAAGTGGGTGGCGAGGGTTACGGAGAAGGCGGAAAACCTAAGAGCCCTTCTAATTGTTCGCATGGCGAGCTGTTGGCCATAAATTGAAAATAAACCATTAAGCATCTTTACTACTGCCAAAAATAATATTTCAGGATTAGTCGCAACCCGTTCCCCCTTCCCCACGTTTTCACACATTGCACCAAGGTTAATTACGACACTCGACCAGGTCGCTGTAGCCAGGAGATAACGTAACCGTTTCCCCAACAATATTTGGAATTAGTTGGGTTACTGAGATAGGAAAAAGCGAACGAATTGATAGGAGCTATGTTTGTGCTATTTTAGAATTGTATTTTCCAAGGTTTAGAAATGGGGTTTCATAAACCTTTATCGTAAAATATACATATTTAAAATATGGTCTAAAGGTATTTATCTTTCTTTGTTTCAATATAGTTATACCCTTGCAGAGGGTATTATAATTTCGGTCAAAAGTGTGCAACGCAGTGAAGGAGACATCTCCGACCCTATAAAGTATATATATTCCTTATCAGGATCGCGTCCTGAGTTCTGTCTGTTTCTACGCGAACTAGTCTCTCAGTTTTCAAGCTATCGAATTGAAACTTTGCACACACCCTTCTTTGCTTTACACGCAGTATATAAGTCGGAACGGCCGGGATCGGCCGACTATATCCTATAGCTGCCCTATAACTGAACTTTGATGTTTGTAAAGTTAGAAAGTTGGCATTTTTTATGAGTATTAAGAATGCATCATATGAACAATTTTGGAGAATATAATTTACAGAATATTCTGCAAGTGTATATCAACTTTGGCTCCACCCGAAGTTAGCTTTCCTTTCTTGTTGTATTTAATTTTGGTTTCTAAAATTGTATTATACAAATTCAAGTTGGAAAAAAATTAAACAAAATTATTGTCGGAAATTTAAATATATTAGTATTCATAAAGCATTGTTTAAGTACCGATATTAATGACTTACCTTTAATTAAGATAGTTTTCAAACTAACGCCTTGAGTTCCTGACCCCATAGAAATAGTAGAACTGATAAGACCAAATGGGATGTTTTTAAAGTTTCGTTGGAAAGATAAGACATATATAATTGTTTTGTAAATTAAATTTATTACTCTTTTAAATAGCTGTGGGTGTTTATGTATTCACAAAATTGCGTCAATTCTTGATTATCAAATTGCAATCCTGGCGACTCCCTGCACAAATCCACTACTTCAGAGACGGACATCATTTTCTTTCTAAAATCCCCTCGATACAATCCCAGCGCAACTGCTGCACTAAGCAAGAGGACTGAGATTAGGAGGAAAACCGTTGATCGAAGCATTTTATTAGCTTTAATGCGTAGAAGAACCTCTCTGAATGATAGACTTATTCGAACTGATTATGAACACGAAGCAGTTGATAATCCCCCGATGTCAATAATTTCAGTTCCAGATAATCGAAAAAAAATAGGAACGTTATACATACATATGTATATTGTCATGTCAAGAAAGTTGTTTTTTAATATATACATATTTGTTTTTATACACTTGCAGAGGGTATTATAATTTTGGTTAAAAGTGTGCAACGCAGTGAAGGAGACATCTCCGACCCAATAAAGTATACATATATATTCTTGATCAGGATCGCAGAATTGTTCTATGATGTCAATCTCAAAACCTGAAGCGGAGCCCTAATGACTGACGGCTTTGATCATAAGCTGTCCATTAGTGACATTATCTTTCACGAAATGCAACGGCATCCCCAGCATATTGCCCAGGTGACCTTTGAATCTCAGATATCGGTCACGGAAAAAACAATACTGACTACAGAGGAGTTCCCTTGCCAACTCAATGCGAGTGGCCAGCTATATGCGATCGCTGGGACTGCTTCAATCCGAAGTAGTTGGAATTACGATTGCTTTTTAAACGGGATTATATTATATTGTAGACCGGAAGGCTATCGAAAGTCTGTACAGCATCACCAAGCCACGACTCATATTCTGCGATGGGGTTGAGTTTGAGAAGATTGAAGCCGTCACCGCTCATCTGGGCGTGAAGATTATAACTTTGCGGAAGCATCAATTGGGCTCCATTCACATTGATTATGTCTTGGCCTCTCCCATCGAAGATAACCAAGATGTGGTGGATTAATGGAGGATTCCTTATTGTGGCTCACCTAATGCGTAGTACCAAACAAATAGGAGGTCGAATAAAGCTCACTTCCTGAAGGTCAATGGTATTGCACATAAATAAATATCATATTGAACAAGGTTATTTTGTAAATATACAGTTAAGGAGACCCCCTCCTAATCAAAAAAAATAAAAGTAGTGGCAATTTGAGCTAAGAACAACACCGATGTTGATCAACCCCCACAACATCTACCCACTATGTTGTTCACTCATTAGCACCTTCTTTGACTTGTAAACATTTTGGAGCAAGCTCAATCAAATTAAATGCAAATTTTGCAACTTTCAAATTGTTCGCAATCAGTTGAGACACCCACGTTGACAAACAAACTCAACTGCAACAGCAACAGCAACAGCAACATCTGTTGCAACTGCAGCAGACACATTTACCTTGTCTGGTTGCTGGTGGTTTCATTCGACCAACAATCAGCGACTCCATTCTCACCAGGCCAATAACGAAATTCTGGGCTGGCTAACCGAGATCTAGCCAAGGTCTAGTCCCATCCCATATAAACATTTCCCATGTACCGCTTTCTGTTGGTACTTCCAAATGGTTTTTGCTGGCACCGCAAATTATTGTCAGAAGCTTTCTTTGAATGAAACCAACAATCCAGCAAGCCAACAAACAAACAGACGAAATATGAGGATAGACAATGGCTACCACAAGCGTAAATAAAAAAGTTTCAAGACAGAATCAGAAAAATGAAATGGTCACACGACATAGGTAAAAAACATTGGCAGTTATGCGGTTGCTACTGTTTTCGTAACTGCTAATGAAATGTGGCGCCAAAGTAATTGGAAATATATTTTTATATATTCAGCTTTAATTTTATAAGCATTATTATTTATTTTAATTAAGGTTATTGAATTTATCAATAAACAAATCTAAGGGCTGTAAATATTATGTTCGAAATGATATATCATTAATTTTTAAACACTTTAATAACAAATCACTTTAGAGGAACAGCTTAAAGTTTCATTATTATTAATAGAGTTTTCCCATACCAAAGGCACAAACAAAATGTTCACTAATTAATGCGCGTGGAAAGTGTCTTCCTTGAAACACAAATTTTAAATAATATCAATGACTCGTGAACAGAAACCGCACAAAGAGCAAAAATTATTCACGCTACATAATTAAGACAAGAAGCTGCAAAAAGCGAGTCGAGGGTAAAGGGTTGTGTCCTGGAAACCTCAAAGTAACCGCAGACCATCCTCATGCCTCATCCCTCAACCCCCGAACAACCAACACCCTCACCAGAACTCCAGCTCCAGCTGTCTGTCTGCAAAGTGTTGTCATTTGTTTTACAGAGTTGGATTTAATTACACACAATTACCGGGTTTCACAGGACGATCCATTTACCCAACAGCGCGCTGCTCGGCGGCTTTGGAATCGATGTTGAAGGCCGGGCAACAGGTAAGCCCCCTTATACCCTTTTCCCGCCCAATCCACCCACTAAAATTCGACTCTCGCTTATTAACGCCATCTTCTGTGTGGACTTTGCCAACAAATTTTATGCAAATTGTAAGCGGAAACTCTTTCAAAGAGAGCAAAGCCCAAGGTAAAAGGGAAATGGCAGCGAGTGCTGCAATCGTAAACCAAAACCGTTCCCCTGGGTATGAGTCCTCCTATTTGGCAACTCTTCCCTGATGTTCCTTGTTAGTTGAGTTATTATTATTGTAAATTAATTTCTGTTCATTAGATTTTATAATGTCACAAAGTGTTCAGTCTGGCAGCTGGGATGAAGTGCTTTCTTTGGAATATAGATGGGGATATCAAGCGATGTTTAAAGAAATACTCCAAGTAATGAGTAAGGATTTAAAAATGTGTAAATTTAAAGAAAGCAAAAAAATGTAATGTGCCATTTAAACGGTAGTTAGATATGTTATACATTTATAAAGTTATAAAGAATTTATAATTTTAATTTCTTAAATTTGCTGAAGAGTATGAAAATATTTAATATGTATTTTAGTGAAACGACTTATTCTGAATTAAATAAAAATTCCTTCATAATAATCCAATCGCACGTGACAACTAACTTAGTGAAGCCGAGGCAGATCCTTTACATCCCTACATATACGCACAGGACAGCGGTAAATAATCCTTTCTGAAATGGCGCACAAAACCAAATTAATTAATGTGCCACACAGCCGGAATTTATGGCTTGAATAGACACCGACCCAGCGGCACAGGGCACACAGATGTTACAGGTGATTGTGTCGGGAGATGGGATGTGGCAGCCACTGCAGAGGGGGATGTGGACTCGTTGAGCTCATAATTACAGCCCACAGAGACAGAACACAACCATATCACCATACACAAATCGATGAGATTGAAACTTTCAGCATGCGAACAATGTTTTTGCATATTTTAGTTGGTAAGTTACGGCCCGGAGTTGGCTTCTAATTGAAAGTACACACAGATAGATGAAAAATAAAAGGGGAGACGGGCCATTATGAACTCGAACTCATTGATTCCGCAGCGATAAAAGTGTGGAAATTTCGAAAATGAAAATGTTTATTATTATCATTGGCGCACACGGGATCCTGTCGTCCGAGATGACAAAGCATAATAAATTGCCCGATTTGGCTCCGGTCTGGCCTGGCTTTTGCTCTCTTTCAGTTCCCCGGTCCAGGCCCATGGTGCAGTGTTTTAATGAATTTTTAATTAGTAGCAATTAATATGGTAATTTGTTCAAGTTCCAATCGCTGAATGTCACAAATACGACTTGGCCATTTCGTTTTTGCGATTTTAAAGGGCGCCCTGTTTTGAGTTTTGGTGAAGCCCAGGCATTTTGAAAATTAATTACCACAGTTTTTAATATTTTATAAAGTTTGAGAACAGTGTGTTCCTCAATATTGCTATATCTTCGCCATATATGAAACTACTCCATAAGATCTTGCATTAATATGTATTATTAAAACCTTCAACATTCTTCAACGCTTAATTCTAATTATCAGTTAAGATTTTGTTCAAATTAATATTTTAAGAAAATGGTTAAAATACCTATTTAGTTTTTAAAGTTTAAACCAATTTTAATCAAAAAAATATATTATTCATAACGTTTATAAATATTAACACAAAACTTTTATACTTAATAGAACATTGCTTAAGCAGCAGATAAATATTTTCAATTTTTCATTAAAATAAAAAAAATATTTTGAATATACCATGTTTAAGTTACTGCTAATAAAATTCTGACCAAATATATAATGGTAAGTAAACAAAAATATGGATAATTTTCTTTCGGTGATATACAATAAGCAATTACTTCATCCTCATGCACATGGATATGGGCGGGCTTGTCTTGTTTCTGTATGTCTTTGTTTATAGGCTTAATGAATTTCTTGACTAGCAATAATCTCAACTTAATCTTAACCATTTATTTACACTCATTCCCCGAACGGGGAATACAAGTGCGCCCCCAAACAACTCCATCAACTGCAGCCAAAGGAGTCAACTGCTGCGTACCGAGTCGGGAATTCAGCCAGCAGATTAATTGCATTAATTAATCGCCCAAAAAGGAACACAAAAAATGGATGGCAAGTACTAAAGTAAACAGATCTCCAGACAGACTCGTCCCCGTACAGATGAAATAGCACGCAATGGGACTTGGGCAATGGAGGGGAGCAGATGAAGTTGGAAGGCAAGTGGATTTCCGGTTTTCATTAAGCTCAGAACTGTCGAAATCATTCCGTTCGCAATGCAAAACATTCTTTGATATAGCTGCAGAATGATTTGTTTGCCCATCTACCCAGAGTCCAGCCAGCAATTTCATAATTAACATTGGGCTTCTCTACAATTATAGTGGAACTGGAAACTGACCGAGTTCATTCAGCTGGAATGGCATGAAATTTCGCTGTTTTCCTCGGACTTGATTGATCATTCCCAGCGGGCGAGCCGGTGCCCTGCCACCCGTCGAACTTGTAATGTATCCTGTAATCGAGTGTAATCCTGTAAGACCTGCACAAAAGTCGCCCAGCTGGAGGTCCTTCCTTTGTTCGCGCATCCTTGATGGTCCCCTCTAAAAACGGTCTCATAATCATCATCGTCTCGGTGAGTGTTCACATTGTGCAGATGGTATTAGCTTTTGACGGTTTTATTGGTCAATTGAAGAATCTTCGTTTATTGACATTGACTTTGACTTTCGTCATAATTCAAGTAATTATTTTCTCTTTGTGGTAGTCTTTGTTTGAACTTTTTAATGAAATTAGATTCATTCATATATCCCTTTTAAATACCCTTTGTGTCTTTAGAATGTTAACCACTTTACCATACAAATAATTTTATAGTGGGTATTACTGAATCTGAATGCTGAATAGGCTTTTTCTTATTATTTTTATTAGACTGTAAAAGTCTCAATAAAAACTAACAAAATGTATTGCATTTAAGTTTATGAAATAAATAGTTATTCTTAATAGATTAAAGATTATAGGACTTTAAAAAAATAATAAAATAATTAACACAACTTATTTTGCATTTCCATATATACAAACATAAAAATTAAATAAATAATATATAATCTAAAAAAATAAAAAAAATCGAAGTTCTTAATTCGTAAAACCAATTTTTGACTACATTTCCGTTGACATGAGAAGTCATCAAGTACTGTAACATTCAACTGTATCTGCCAGTGGTCCTCCCCCTTTCTAGTGAAAGTCCTGTGTCCCATGAGTCGAAAAAAATCAAAATCAAATGCCATAGCAAAGTGGATTTTCCACCCTTTTATTAGCAATTCCTCACCGACCAGGCGCATACGCGTCGGTGGTGCGGCCTCCTGTTCTGGGTTTCCGCAGAGGGTGGAGGTGGGTTTACGAGGCTTGGGCTTGGGTTTGGGTTCGGGTTGTGCGGTAATCCCACAATGAGCTACCATAATAGATGGCAAGCAAATTGAAGAGCTTTGTGGCCTGGTTGCGGTTGTCACCGTGGGTTTGGCTTCTGGGTGGGTTGCGGAATTGACTTGTGTGTTGCGTTTAACATTTGCGGTTTCGCACTTTTGCAACAATCCGAACGCGACGACCGGCGGACGGTCGTCGTGTGGCGTCCACATCGGCGGGGGAGATCCATCCGCATCCGTCCGGGTTTTCGGTGTCCTGCCATTGATTGTACGCAACAGGGTGGAAAGTTGAAGTGCATCCGGGAGTGGTCAGCTGCGTCTGTTGTTTGCTCTTCACCAAAGTCTGCCGGCCAAATTACTGGCGGACTGGCAGGGGGACATTGAAGGGGAACGAGAATGAGATGTTCTGTCATTATGCGAATTATGAGTGGGATAAAAGGCATTAAACAGTTCATTTTTTCCTCCCATTTTTAGTCACTGGGGTTTTAGGCTAATTGAAAAACGGCTGTTGGGGGGTGTTCGTTACCAGGTGTATTTGTAATTTGCAAATGAAGGCTTCTCGGGGTGTTAGTTGAGTGTTTCTGGTTGTCCGGCCCAAAAGTATGCCACATGAATTTCAGATTTTTTACAGCTTCTAGGACATCTAAAACCCACTCTTTCCTATTCAAACCTATTTGTACCTTATCAGTTCTTCATGCTTGACATATTTCAACATGCATACGCATATGAATTATCGGGAATTCTTTTCTGTACATGTCAAAATTTGTGACATTTTTTGGAATTTCATTTTTGACAGTTGATGGCCTGTTTCACGGGGGAGAGTTCCAGAAAGGGATGAGATTGGGGGAGTCACCTGAATTTATGGCCAGCTTTAAGCTCTGGAACACACATCTGATGCCTCCTCCCGGCTGATGTAATTAAATTTGTGGCTGTGACAATTTCATTTGCCCCTCTCCGCTCCCTTGAGTCATGACCAACCCTTTTGCTGTTTGAAAAACCCTCACTACCTTTTATTTATTCTACTTTTTTTTTGCCTTGCCAAGAGGTTGAGTGTGGTTACATTATCATCGACATCGGAAAGGGCGGGCCCAGCTTTCGAGTGCGTGTCCTGCGAATTTCCCGACTCCTGCACATCTCCGCGGCAACTGTTTTGTAGTCATATTATGTGTCATTTGCTCTGGAAGTGGTTTCAAATGTGCTCTTCTCCTCGTTTTAAGTGATTTAATGGATTTTGCATACATGAGCAGCCCGGCAAGTTGTTAATTGCTGGAGGCGACTTCAATTAGTGGCGAAGCAATGATAGGGGAAATGTCATATGGCATTTCGAGTGTCCTTAAAAATGCAGTCAGACGGAAGTGACTTCTTGGCGAGCTGAAAACTTGACAAATGCCTGTTAATGGCAAATTTTAAAACAGAATATAATTATATTTTTTATTATTATTTTCAATGGCTACTAAAAGTATGCTATATGCACTGCATTTGAATCGCCTACATGAAATGAAAATCTTTCGAAGCTCATTCACAGAATTAATCCATTTTCAGTTGTGCACTTTGTTTTTTTCTCTTGCGGGCAAACCGTTTAATTAAAGAATAACAAAAGTCTGCCAAATCGACAATTGGCAGCCAGGGAATCATTCCATCAAACTGTCAATAAGCAATTCATTTGCAAATGCGTTTGCCGTCAAGGGGAGTAACAAAAGCGAGTTGAGAAAAAGAAAAAAGGTAAGCAAAGAAATGTCTCCGCAATTGTAGGTGAGTCGGTCCATGTCATTGTTTGTCAAAAAGCCATTTGCAAGTGTATCGAATTTCGAGAGAAAAAGTTTTGTCAAATGGTCGAAAACTGAAAGTTAAAACGAATTGGGAATGCTCTATAGATTTTGAATTTACAAAGCTCTAAGCTTAAAAAAAATATATTGATTACCTGTTTACTTACTTTATTTAATGTGTTATTAAGTATACCTGTTTTTATTTTATCATTGTTGTATAATTCAAAAACTTTTATATGCGAATTACAAAGATAAATATAAATATAAAGAAATACTGACCCATGAAGTCTTGTTCTGAATGTTGTGTCGCTGATAAAGTCTTGGTTTGGGAAATACGCGGATGTCATTATACAAGATTTTATAATAACAGAATTTGTATAATCAAATCAACAATATTTTATAAAAATTGTGCTTAGTCCAATTGTGACAGAAAACTACTTATATTATTTGTGTAATAAGTTTAATAAATTCAAGAGAAATTTGAAGAATAAATTAACCATCTAAAAAATTATTCCTATAGTCTTGCCAACAATATTTGGAGTATCTAAGCATTCTGCCAGTAAATTTTTAAATAGAAAATATAAATGTAAGTTGAGTGATAAGTGTAACCCACACATCTGTAACTCAATAATTTGCAATTAACATTTTCTAGCTTTTGATTAATTAATGTTTTTTTTGGCTTGGCTAAAGATTTTCCGCGTGGATAGAACTTTGCCCAAACTAAGAGCATTCAACTTCCGCGTTCTCCTCAACCAGCTCCCGTGGGATTTGGATGTCGATGCGATTTACCAGGGGTGAAGGTGGCGCTCCGCCGCTGACTCGACTGGGTTGTGTTCCTCGACACTGGCAATGGCAACCTATCGAGGTATCGTGGCACCCCCATCTAACCGAAGAGCCCTGACATTTGCGCCTCCTCACTTCATGCACAATCAACGACTCGATTTAATGGAAAAAATGAATTTCACTCTTCTGCGCCGGCTCTCTCTGCGGTTCCGCCATTGTTCCTGGGACAAAAGACCGACGGCGAACGAGTGAAACGAATGTGTTTGAATGCGAACCAAAAAAAGGGAAAAGATAGCTCGGTTTGGCCATAAGAAGAGCGTTTAATGAACGCTTCCCTCCTGTTCATTGGCACTGGGAATCCGAATCCTCTTTCTCGCACAACAAATCGAAAATCGTAATTGAAGCTTTGCACTGCCAATGTGAAACTTTTTACGAAAAGACTAGAAAAAAAGTGTCAATGAATTTTTTGCTGTCAAGAGCGTTTGCCTTGATTAATTGTGGTTTGAGGTTTTGTGTACAACATATGCGGTGAGAGAAAACAGTTTAGATATCCGCTGGGCCAACACTTGATTTAAATTTAAAATTCCGCCGGCATGAGCTTTGCTAAAAATTGTCAACTTTTTTTTTTCGTCGATTTTGGAGCACAATGCAACTGCGATAAGCAGAGTGAAGCGTATAGGAAATTAAATTTTTTCCAATCAAAAACATTTCAATGGCAGTTCACACTCCCAGCTCGCAGGGTGGGAGGAAAACTGGAAAAGTGAGGAGGGAGTTGGGCTGGGAAACAGAGATGTGCAATCAGCACTCACTGTGTCCCGCAGTCGGGGATTTATTTGCTCGCAATTGTGTCAATAAACTGGCAAAAATCTATGGCCACATATATGTTATGTATAGCTCGATGCTCAAAAATGATAAGCGAAAAAGTTTCCACCGAAAATCAATTTTAATGAATCCTTTCGATTGGAAAATCTAATAGTTTAAGAGTTACTCTAAAAGATGCATTCAATGTGTTGTTTAAAAGTTACATTTAAAGAGCAGCTTGCTGACTAAATCATAAAATTTTAATAAATACAAAACATGCTATTGTATAAAAATAATCATGTAAAAGAAATGTTTTTTTGTTTTTATTCACAGCTTTCTTTCAGGGGTGAGTGCAGTGGGGGCGGTGGGCAAAACAATAACATTAAATCACTTAAAGTGTCAACATTGCCCTGGTCAATGTACCAAGTGCAAGTCCAGATGGCATCATTCATTATCATAATCTGCAACATCATAAAGCAATTTGGCCCCTCTGGAATGAGTTTGTTTTGCGTCTCACCACGGATGTGTGCTGGTGGCTCTTGGAAATCTTAATTACTGGCCCCCTCTATTTGGACCAGAACTTGACCCCGTCCAGGACGAGTGTGGAGTGTTAAGAGCCGTCCCTCAGCTGACCATAATGGGGGTTAATTGGTCTGTGGTGCGCGACACGCATACATCTTGGTAATTAACAAGTGGAGCGAGTGAAAGACCAGGTCCGGCCATATGGAATGCCTTTCTAGGGGACACTCACTTTCACTCTCCCCCACGGACAAATATCCCGGATAGAGATCTGTTAGAGGCCTCTCCAGGCTTCGAGTGCATTTCAAAATTAATTTATGAGGCGTTGCGTTAATATTAATTTCGCATGCTTTCTCTAGAAATATTTCTCCCCACTGGCCACCCCAATGTAGGCAATTGTAGCGCAGTGTCATTGGACTTTCTTCAACTAGCGCAATTTATGGCTTCATTATGTTAATTATTGGCAATTGCTGGCTGTTGCGCCCTTAAACGAAAGCTGCGATAACCTCTATGCACTTTCTTAATTTGGAAAGGTTTCTAAGGAGGGAGGTACGTACTATAGATTCAATCCACAAAAGCATCCCCAACAATGGGGCTCGGACCATTAGGGCCTTCTATCTACCTGCCAGCGAATTCTTTCTTATCCAAAACTGAAACTCATTGTTGTGGCAGCCAAAATATAAAATACAAAAACAAACAGCTGAAACCCACTTTGAACAATGCAACAAAGTGCATGTAGGATAATGGACAGGCAATGCATACCTAATGAATACGTTTTTGTTTTCTGCCATGCAGGACCAACACAACCAGAATTAAAGAGAAATTTAAGCCGGTGGAAATGAAACTTTAAATCTGTGCTATCGTTAATCAAGTTGCGTCACATCCTCGGACACTTTCACTCCCTCTGATTTTCATTAGCCAACTGTCAGCCGTCAAACGCTGTTAACGATTCCCCTGATCCCGATCCTGATTCCTTATCCTGCTGGGTGGGCGTTGGAGTGTCCTTTCCTGAGGGTGCGTTACTTGTTGTTTGTTGTTGGCTTGGCCCTAATTGTTATTTGGACAAATTGTTTTTCGTTAACCAGCCAACGATTAATGATGTGGTCAGTCCTATCCAAAGGGGGAGGTAGGCCATAAACCGCATCGGTTGTCGAGAAAATTTATAAGGGTTTCCGCAATTAAATCGGTACTAATTGCCAACAATAAGACAATTAAGAAAATATGCCGTGAATATGACCGCAAGAGTTAAGAAACTTTTAAAAATATCAAGGAAAAATTGCCAGAAGGAAAAGGGTTAATGTAAATTTGGGAAAGCATGTAATGAAGTACGAGAGGGTAATTACATAAGGAAATTAAATATTTTGTGAAATGGGAATTCAAATTTTTTTCATTTTGTGTATATATTTTAAAATTGTTAGTAAAATCTACTTTATTAACAAATTAAAATAATTGACAATATTTTTCTGGAATGTATATTTTTATGGCAATTATTTAATATATTGTGTACCTAAATCGGCTTAATATTTTTACTGGTTGACATTAAAAACCAGCATAATAGCTTGCTAACATATATTTATTATGCTTTTATTGAGTACAAGTAACGCAATTCTTATCCGGCCTGCTTGGTGAATTTCTGCTGCCTGGCATAGAACTTCTCGTCTTCCTCGAAGATGATGTAGCTGAGACGGGGCTTGTCGAATTTGGTGGGTGGCGGCAGCTTTTCCAGGATGGCCACCAGGTACTCATTAGCACGCAGCTCGCCGATCAGCTCCGCCATCATCGCATAGGAGATGCGCAGCGTGCGGCAGCCCTCATCGCGCCACCCCATGACGATCTCGTGGTTTTCGCTCAAGTCGTGATCAGTTCCCGAGAAAATATACTTCACGCGGCAGCCGTGAAAACCAGTCAACTGCACATATCGCACGGACTTCGGGGGTATTCCCTCAGCAGTTTTTGGCTTTGGGAGCGAACGATTTATTTCTTCGTCGCCTGATTGCGGATTGGAGTTGCTGCTGCTGGTGTAGTTAAGATGCATCTCGGAGTCACTTTCGCTGCTGGTGTCGGTCTCCATGGGTAGAGCTCCTCCCGACTCCAGTTCTTCGGGAAAGTCCAGCTCGGAGCGCAGGATGTGCACCTGGCGCGTGTCCACGCGCATTTGCAAGAAGTGCATCTGACCATCCGGACGAACGGCCTTGAGGAAGAGGCGCGATTTGTCCGGGCTAATGGGCTCGGCGTCGTGCAGCAGACGCAGCATCATTTGGGTGGCTGTCACGTGGCCGAAGATCTCCTTGAACTCGAACTGGGGGGAGTCCCCGTCCAGCAGCCGCAAGGCATCCGCGTACAGATGCACGGCCACATCTCTGCCCAAGAACTCGCCCACGCACTGCCTGCAGCGGGAGCACTCCAGTCGACGGCGACCCTGCGTGGTTGCGACCCCGTTGCCCAGCAACTGGGTGCAGATCACCAGGTAGTTGAGGCCGAAGAAGAGCTCCTCCTCCCTGGGATATACCGCGGTCCTGTATCGCGGGCAGAAGTAGTTCTGCGGCTTCATGGTCGTCAGCGGCACCGGCTTGACCTGGAGGAACTGCCTCTGCCCGATAACCTCATTGGCGCAGTTGCTGCAGTGGAAGGAGTAGGGCGTAAATGGATAAATACGCAGGGTCAGGTTGCCCTGCTCCACGTCAACGGTCATCTGCTCCAGCACCCGGTGCTTGATGCGTCGGAGACCGAGGCCGAAGGCCACGTTGTTGTCATCCACTTCGACGAGGGAATAGGGCGGCTCGCCCTGGTCTGTTTTGATTTCAATATCAAAGATCTTGTCCACCATGATGCGGTACTCCAGGTTCTGTTCGCTCCAGCAGATCCCATTGGGGCTGACCTCGATCACCTCGCTGCGACTTTCCCCGAGGACCGCCCTATACAGGTCCATCGATCTGAGCAGCAGGACATTTATCCAGTTGCGGTTGCGGATGTAGGAAATAATAACTTGGTCCACTGGCATTGTCTCGATTTAAATTCGGATTGCTTTTGAATATTTTAAAATAGTATGTTAAATTATTTAATGCTGCTAAATGCTGCGACTGCGTTTTTAAGACTGAATAGATTGCTTGAAATTCCCTTTCTTAAATGCCAAGTAAAAGTCGCTTACTGCAATCGAATTATTAAGAAGTGTTGAAAAGGTTTTATCTAATATCTTTTACATACTAAAACAGGGTTAAAAAACACATTATATTTTTTTCGATTCCCTTCCGATTACATTTGAACAAAAGACCAAAGCTGACCTTCTTTCGATTAAAAGTTAATCCTCTTTTTTTCATTCTCTTTAAGGAATTATCCCATAAAATTACCCATTTTATTCGATTGTGCCACATGAACAGATTTGGAGTCCTTTGAAGTTGCGCTAGCTGAGCATTCAGATTACCCAAATTGTTCTGCCCTTGGTCCTGTACAGTGTACACCTTTTAAAGCTCTTTATCGAGGCGGCTTAACTGGGAAAAGTTCCACTTTTGTTTTTTGATTTCCCGTTGAGTGGGTGGTTGGGCGTGTGGAGTATCGTTTTTGGCGGATGCCAGTCGAGACCCTTTGGCTCTTTTGGACAGGAGATAAAGCGAACACGTTGCGCTGCGGCCGGAAAAAAGTTTTGCGTCATAATAAATAATTTCAACGCATTCGTCTGGAAGGATTAAGCGGTGCAAAACCTGTTTTGTTTTGCCTAACCATTTTTTCGCCCTTTAAATGGGTGTTTCAGGTTTAATAGAGACACAAATTTTGAACTTTTAGTAGTAAAGTCATATTTTTATACCCTTGCAGAGGGTATTATAATTTCAGTCAAAAGTTTGCAACGAAGAGAAGGAGACATTTCCGACCCTACAAAGTATATATATTCTTGATCAGCATCACCAGGAGAGTCGATCTAGCCATGTCCGTCTGTCCGTCCGTCTGTCCGTCCGTCCCTCCGTTTTTACGCAAACTAGTCCCTCAGTTTTAAAGCTATCTGCTTGAAACTTTCCCAAAACTTGTTTTTCTATTGCAAGTAGTATATAAGTCGGAACGAGCCGGATCGGGCGACTATATCCTATAGCTGCCATATAACTGATTTATCTAAAATGCCATAACTTTAGTGTTTGTTAATACCAAATTTCATAAGGATCGGCCGACTATGTTCTATAGCTGCCATATAACTGAACGATTGGAATTGCCATAACTTTGGTGTTTTAAAGTTAGGAAGTTGGGATTTTTATGAGTGTTAAGAATGCCTCATATGAATAATTTTGGAGAATATAATTTATAGAATATTCTGCAAGGGTATTTCAACTTCGGCTCCGCCCGAAGTTAGCTTTCTTGTTTTGAATATTTTTTTTTCATGATTGTTGAAAGAATAAAAGTACAACACAAATTTGGAATTACAATTTTTAGTCTTAATAATTATTTTTAAGTTATTCAAATGATACAAACGAACTTTTTTTTAAAGCAATTATATTTAAAACCACTTACAATTAGTCGATTAAAAAAGTTGTAAACATTTACTTACACATTACTACATGCTTTTTGATTTGATAAGGTTCGAAAACATTGTTATCTAAACATTGGACCATGCTAAGATAAGATGATAAATTATTAAAAAATGCCGTCTTCAGAAAAGGCTTCTGCCATTCAGTCAGTAGCCAATAATTTTATTATTTTTGTCGACTGCTTATGTGAGCCTCTTTAGCTCAGTGGCAGAGCACTGGTCTTGTAAACCAGGGGTCGTGAGTTCAATCCTCACAGGAGGCAGCGACTGAGTTGTCAATACTTTTTTTGTCATAAACAGAGTGATAGAAAAGCTTTTTTAATTTTTGGCTAGAAAAATCGATCTGATCCTTTAAAAAACAAATGCCAAGGGCGAAATGTCAACCACAAATGTGTATTCAATTTAGATATCGCCGACCCGTTGACAAAAGTAAATGTTTTACATTTTTAATTAGAAACTCACACAGACCGAGGGCAAAACCCACCCAGAAGCAAACATGTGTGACATTATCGTCGACAGGACATCGACAATGTTCCTTTGCTACCACCTCTACTGAAAGAGCTTTGCGGTTTGGGTAAACACGGGAAACAAGAGTGGCGCGATACGCCAAGGACTTGCCAAGGAAGCGCCAGCTTAGACTATCAGTTGACATCCTTGTGTCGGGGGTAAATATTGACACAAATGTTTTTGAACAAAAATCGACCCTCTAGTGACTTCACAACTTTGCGTGCTTTTAATTATCTGTTTATGCTAGCTGCGGCTTCATTGCCCTCTTATTTGTTTATAATTAAAGCTCTGGCATTTTTCTTTACGCATTTATCTTTGGCATAAATCACTTTAATTTTGATTTTCATTCAACTCCTTAATTAAAAATCAACAAAGCTACCCGCAGCGGCATCACACAATGCGTTTGCCTTGTTGTTAATTAATTTGGCCTTAACTTGTAGGTGGAGGGTATGCAGTGTGTTTTAGCCAATGAATCTCACATAATCTCCACTCACTGCATATTCATCTTTTGTGATTGACGAGTTGCATTCGCATTGTCCTTTTTTTGTTTGGCTGATTCGAGTTCCGAAACTCTTAGCAGGATAAATTATCAATTGATATTTTAAACGAGAAAGAAAGCTAGCCATCATTATCTCATAATATATATATATAAACTAATATAATAATATAATATAATATGTACACATGTAACATATTATTTATAATTATTTGATAAACGCTTAATTCGTTTTATTACAATTTGTCCAATGAAAATTCATTTATATATTGTTACTTTTTAATCAATTAAAAACAAAGATTGTAAAACCATTAATCTATTAATTTATTTTTTTGTGTACGTTTGTTAGCCCAAAACCTTTTGATCAGACCAATACAGTAGATTTTGATTTCTGCGGGATGTCCTTTGTCACTACGTGAATTGACGTCTACAGAGACAAAAATGCTGTCCGTATCAAAATCAGACGAAATTGGCCGTAATCAAGCAGCACCCGAAAGTATGCAACACTTTGGTGACTCAGCCACAAATTTCGTTAAGAGCCAAGTGATTCTGACCAAGGGGATGACAATTTATCATTTTAGACTGTTGAGCAAGTGTTGACTGATGAGCCCCATGGGCGGATTGGGTGGAGTGGGCGTAGTGGGTGGAGTGGGTCGTCGTCGCCCCCTTTTAACTTTTGAGCTCAGCGCAACCGACAATTGGCCTTGCTGCTCGGCTGCCTCGCTCCTTTGGTAATTAATTTTGATGGAGGACACATTGCGCTTAGTTGGCTTAGTTCACCCGCAGATGCGACAAGGTAAGGACAACTTTTTTGGGCGACTTTGGGCCGGGAATTAATCTGCATTTGGCCGGCAGCTGTGTCGTCAGAGGACAGCATTTTTGGTGTTTTAATTTTCGGCGGTGTTTACTCGCTGCTGGTCCATCAATGTCTGGCCGAGTCGAGCTGGAAGCCAAAAGCTATTAGGGGAATTAAAAATGCATGAAGCTAAAAATGGGTTTTTGCTCTCAGCTTTTCAGCTGTGACTTCAAGGTGCGTGGCACTTAGTTAATTAGGCAGAGGTGGAAAAGGGGAGGCTGCCACTTGGCTGTGGCATTTTGCTTGACTTAAAATATTTCATAATTCATAGATTCAATTGTTTTCAGCGGAGTTAAATTGCATGTTTCTTTGACTGCAATTACGCGGAGCAGACGATCGCATTTAACTGTTTGTGCACTTTGCCTGCCACGGAGGTGGGCGTGGTCCGACCGGCCACGCCCCCAGTTCAATCTCGCCTCCGCGATCTTCAGCGAGCGGTGCAGCGCCACCCGCACCCTTTTCTAATTTCTTGGGAATTAGAGTTGAGAAATTATGATGAACTGGCAGCCCATGCATTCACCCATTCATTTACTTATTTATTCATCTGGCTTAATTGCCAAAGACAATAATGATCTTGGTGATTATTATGCTGATGATGAAGACGCAAGACAAAACTCTTTTATTTAGCTTCTTTAAAAAGTCAGTTCCGCATGCGCCTGTAGTACCCTTTAGATGATGGTTGTACAATACGATACAATAAATATTTGCCAAATTCCTTATCCAAAAATGATATTATTTAAAGTAGAGTTTTTAATTTTTATGTATAACTATTTTCACATTAGATAAATAAAATAACCATTATTTTTTGAAAATTTTGTTTTTAATTTTTGGCGATCGAAGGAAGAGTTAACTTAGATTATTTCTTAAATGTCAAATAATTGTTATGTAAATTAACTTCCTCTTTTCTGTACGTATATAGTTTCTTGGTTCATGGTTTCTTGACATTCTTGGAATATTGTTACATTATTTTATTTTACCTCTTTTTTTATAAAGTAGTGCATTCGAAATTCGTATGTCTTATATATAGATTGTCATATTCATCTTCGTCATTTTTGTTGTCTCCTTCTAAGTTCTCGCTTTGTGGCTGCACTTTGCGGTTTGTGTTTGTTGTGTTCTTTAATTGTTCTATTAGTTTTAATTGATGGTGGCACTTGCAAATGTACAAAGTTGAATTGCTGTGGGACAGATATGAGATACTTTCCCAAGTTCGAGTGAATAGGAGAAAGGGGCGATTGGGGAACAGAATTTTTCTTGCTAATATTTTGGGTTGTTTTGGTCGCGTCTTGAGGTTTTTCGGTCAACCATCTATAGGTACGACTTATTGATGCTGCTGATCAGATAAGTGTGGCACAGTTGCCGTTGCCGGCTGCTGCGGCTCGTGATTATCGCCTTTGCATGTTAGGTCAGCTGCCGATCCTCCGATGCCTCCGATGCTGAGATGCATCTCGAATGGCTGTGGCTCGCGACAACGATGACGTTGCATGCGGTTGTTTGTGTGACACTTTTGCCTCGACCACGTCGCACTCCTCAAAAGTGCTTCCTCATCCTTGGAATTCTTTAAACTTTCCTGAGTGTTGAGTGGGAATTATGGCGATAAGCGATAAACGATATGCGATAAGCCACCCGCTGGCAGTTCGGCTGTGTCTTCGGCAGGAGAAGAAGTTTTTGCATACTCGTAACTTTCGGCAGCTGGATTGGCCTAAAAACCCACAAATTACGTCTTGACCGGCCAAAACGCCAGCCTGGACAATCCGATTATCCGCTCAGTTGGCTGTCCATTTGAGGTAGAAAGGAAACAGAATCCACCCTCATGTGCCGCAAAACTGTCTGCTAATGTCGCACGCCTCTCAGTTCCAGGGCCTTTGTCCCGGGCGGGGTCATTGTTTCTCTAACAAATTGATTCAGCAAAAACTGGACAAAACGGAACATCTTGCAGCATCTTACAGCATCTTACAGCCTGCGATCTTGGCTCATAGATTAGCCCGGGTCCAGATGGGTATTGTCATGGAAATGGCGTATTGGTAGCAGCAATTGCAACTGCGGCAGCAGCAACATCAATATCGGAGGCGACTTCGGAGGCCGGGGGCCCAAAACAAACCGAACGCATTGTCCTGTACTGTGTGGCTCGAATTTGTATCGCCTTCTTGAAATCTACTTAGCACACAATGGCGTTGAAATAGTCTTATTGCTTTTTGAGTGCTATTTGCGTAAGATTTATGGTTCGATTCGAGTGCTGGCCATACATATTTTCGGAATCGAACTTTCATAATTCATCGCCGAAGCTCATTATGCGAGAGGTTTCACCGTTGTTTTTGCTGGGCTCAATTACCAAGTGCCTGACAGATGGGTTCAACTTCGTGATCTTGCAGATTTTCGAAACTCAATTTAGGCAACAAAACGATATTCAAATGTTGTCAAAGTCGTCGATTATTCCAGGCAGAGCTTAACTACCGTTCCGAGAATGCAGCCGCACAAACAAACACCCACCTTAAGTCAACTCAGTCAACTCAGCCAAGTCAGGCAACTCAGCCACCTCGACACCTTGGAAGTTCGGGCCCGGCCAGCCACATCCATCCACATCCATCGCACCCACTCCCAACTGGCCCGATAAATTTCACAAATCTCTCAAATCGCCAGCCGCAGTCGCGACTCTTCAAAGCCCCGAACGATGTTTCGCTGGAAAAGCAGAAAGCTGAGAGCTGCAAGCGGGAAACTGAAAACTGAAAACTGAATACTGCAATCTGAAAACAGAAAACTGAAAACTGAAGACAGCGAGGCAGAAATGAAAAGAAAACTGCTCGGCACAGAAGGCGAAGATGCGACCGCTGCCTGTATTTATGGCATTTGCATATATTTTGCATAACGCAATCGATGGCATCGACATGGAAAATATGTTTGGCTCGCCATTGGCCTGGGCCTGGGCCGCGAACTAAGTATTCTCCTATTCTTAATTCGGCTCGGATACAATACACATTTGCATAGAGATGCGCATAGATTTGCTGGAAAATGATTGTGTGTGCAGTTACCACCGTCTAAGCCCAAGATTCGGGCTCAGTTGGCCTGTTTGGCATTTCCCACCGGCGAAAGTTGGCCAAAATGAGCGGCAGCGCGACAGCGGGCCGCCCTCAATAAGCTCGATCCCGAGCTAATGTATTTATGTATTCGCGAAAAATGATAATTAAGTCTACTTGTCGTCTATCTGCAAAATAAAATCTAAACAAGATATTTTTCATGTTCAAAGTAAAACTTTTCCGCTACAACCAAAACGTGCGCGCCCTCAAAAGCAAAGGCAAAACCAAATCCAAAGTAAGGCCCAAAGTAAAGTCAAGAGGGGCGGGGCTGTGTCGCCAATTCACCGAGTAACTGGCGGAGATATTAATATTTAAAATTCAGTAGCAAACTTTTGGCACGTTATTGTTCGACTCTGGAGCATTTTTGCTCGAGATTGTTATCAAAACAATTTCTGTTTGCTGTGCTAGCTGCAGATGCAGATAGCGATCCGAAAATAAAATAAAAGATTTTGTTGCCCTCGAATGGGGGATTGGGATTTTCGGTTAAATTCAGTAGCCGGCAGTGGCTTGACCCGGCAACTGAACTCAAATTTATTTTTTGTTTTTTCCCCTGGCAAATTGCACTGCAGCCCGGCTGATTGTCTTCAGCGGACTAGCGGCAAAAGGCAATAATCAACGACAGGCGGCCGCTGCAACTGCAGCGAGAGCAAATAAAATAAAGTCATGTTGCGGCCGCAACGGCAAGTTTGTTCAATTTGTTAGCCAAACAAAGTAGACATTAATTGAACCCGGAATCTGTGTCCCACAACTAAATGAAGTAATAAAGTGGAGCTGAGGCTGAGACTTAACGGCAGTTCAGTGCTCCGGAGCGTCTTTATTCCGCCACTTATGTTCTTCTCCTGCCTCACGTTGCAAATGCAATAATTTGCAGCACGTCCAGCTGGCCATCATCCGCGGCAGCGGCATCATCATCTTCTCGGATATCAACATCAAGCCAATGGCAGTGCCAGCGGCAACATGCAAAGGAGGCTGGCGAAGGGGCAACAATCAACACCTGTCCGCGGTGCAAGCCACCCTTTGCCGGGGCACTGGAACGCATAATTTAAGCCGTCTCTATTACACGTTGGTAATCCGTGACGATCGATTGCCTGGTGATATCCTTGGCCATGCAATTAAGTAATGTGGCTGCTCTGCCAGGCAACGACCACAGAGCTCATCCAGCTCGTCGATGGAGTGGCGAATTCAAATTACATTTATTACGATCTGCTTTAATCTGGTTATTTAGTTCACTTATCGAAATCTGCTGCCAGCAGTCGGGCAAATTTGTTAAAAAGATATTGGCATTTATGTTGTTATTAGGTTTTATTAATGGTTGCGGTTGTGGCGGTGCCAGTTCGCGCTTTTGATAAGCCCTGACACCGCACATCCCCAATCCTGCCAGGGTCATTTTCACGTCGCGCAATCCCAGAATCCCATTTCCAGCTAACAGATACCCCGGCCCAAGTGGTTTCTGGCTGCAATCAGAGTTAGTGCTGATATCGTGGTCACTACATATATTTAATATAAGAAGTTTTTCAACTTCATTGGCTGAAAAATCCCATACATTTACTTATTTAAAAACCTGATTTAAGCTAATCATAAAGACAACAAAACGTACCGTAGTGTAAAAAGTTGTATGTAAGGGGTATAGACAAATATTTAATTGACAATCCTACCACGAAGCTTGCCAATCAAATGTGTGAGCCGTGTAAATTATGCAATTAATCAATTTACAAAAAATATTGGTATTTTGTAAGATACCTTAGACATTTGTATTTAAATGTACTTGAAAATATATTTTATATTCAAAGCAGTTTTTGGTGCTTTAAAGTTAAAAGTTAAAATACAAATTAAAAATGAATTTTGAATAATAATTTTCTTTTAAGATTTTTAAATCTAAGATATCTTCTTCTTTGTAGCTTAGCAATTATGGATTTCATAAGCATTTTTGGACACCATGTTGGCTGTTACCCAAATAAAATTATCTTAGTGTCTCGTGTCACGACACGCAGCCATATTCGATCGAAAGTTCGGTGGATATCGCTGCGCAGATTTTCTGGGTTCTCGGCTTTCAGCTTTTCAACATTTTCCTTCGGTCTCACACAGCGCGCACAATTGACGCGTGTTGGCGATTGCCATTGCTCGTACCTTTCCATTTAATGGTGTCCATATGATTCACGGCCCTCCGTTCCGGACTCCACTGAAGCCAGCAACAAGAACCACAACAGCAACAACAGCTTCGAAAAATTCGTTAAATACAATTGGATTTTTTCTGCAGCTTTCCTGCTGCACTGACGACGTGGCTGGGGACGTTGATGATGTGCCTCCACCACCACCTCCTTGGGATTCCTCTGTGGGCCAGGGAATCGTGCAATCGCTGGCACAGGCACTTGGCTCTGGCTTCAGCTTTGGCACTGGGACTGGCACTCCCCCGCGGTGTGGCCTCCTTCCCCATCCCCTTCCCAGACTGCCCCTCCCTACCCTTTACAAAAACAATTGCAATTTTCAACTAATGCTTATTGCTGGAAATCAGTTTAGGAAAGCCAAAGGAGTCTGCCTTGCCGAATATGTGTGTGCACTCAAAAGAAACTGATTACGTTTCGTTATTAAAATTCTTGAATTAAGGAAATTTTAAAATATATTTTAAATTAAATGAAAAGAAAATTGAATCTAAGGTTTTTATTCACATTTAACAATTTGTTAAATAATGGATTGAAGAAAATATTTAGGGTATTATAGAAAACACTTGGGCTTTGAAATCTCTTTTAAAAAAGTGTAAAAGTATGCAACAAAATATGTTAAGTTCAGGAGTCCCTTGGATTAATTTAAAAAGACGAGTTTACTTAAAATACCTTTATAAGTGATTTAAAAATCCTTTTTCAATTAAACATTTTTTTATAAGTATATTTTTATTTAATTTTTAATTAACCAGAAATCACAGATTTTTAATTAAAATAGGTATTCAAATTGTTTTTCAAGTGTTTTGGTTTGAAATATATATATTTTTATTTTTTTTTACATGTATAAAAACAATATAACAAAAATGTGTTTTCCTGAGTGTGCTGCAAGAGGCTGGATTAGGAGTTGGAGCTGGGGTTCGAAGTCATCGACAGAGTCACCGTCACAGTCACCTGGGCTGAACTCTGGGCGAACTCTGTGGCTGCTCGCAGAGCAGAGCACTGTGAAAAGCCGAGTCCAGTCCACTAACAGTCGCCCCTTTGATGAAAACTGTAAATTTACGAACTTTACTTTAATCACCAAACATGAATCGCGCACAGCATGAAGCTGCCGAGGCCCGATTCTGATACCAATCCTGTAGCCCCCAATATCCCCAGCTCTGGGCCACTCTCATCGGCTTCATAATCATCATCTCCATCGTCTCGGTCTTCTGCCTCCGAGATGTGGTGCTGTTGTGGCGGCGGCTGTTTCTGGTTACTTGGTTTTGGGTGTCGAAATCTTTCGTCAGTCTGTGTGTAAGTTATTTAACTTTTGTTGCTTCATGAAATTTAATAATTTATATTGTGGATTAATTGGGTTTAATTAAGTGGTAACGATGGGATATCATGAAGTGGGGGAATGAGGTTATCGGCTAAAAGAAACAGGAAAGGGGAATGGAAAGATTATGGCTGCTTTCTTAATACTAAAGCTCTAGCTCTTGAAAATTCTTAATATTCACTTCCACCAAATCCCCTTTTCAAACTCGTTCACCAAACACAAGCAGCTCCATAAACTTAGTTGAACAACTTTAGCTGTTTGCATGTTTCAGCTGGCTGAGTGAAAATATTTCTTAGCATTTCGACGCATGTTCAGAGTTTTGTTTGCTGTCGTTGTTACCATGTTTTGATTTGCAACACGCCGGGATCCTTTTGTCCTCTGGCCAGCAGGAGTAGCCGGGGGAAAGGAGCTGGCCAACGCAGCAGCAGCAGCAGCAGCAGCAGCAGCAGCAGGCGATAACAGGGAGCAGGAAGGCGCTCATTGACTTTGCCCTCGAAGTTGTCATTTGGTGCGTCTGCTTCCGATAACCAATGGCAGAAGGGAGTCACAGACTGTACACCTACAAAAATAATATCCACTAATGATGGCAAAAAATTAATGAATTTATCCATAATTTAAAGTATTTTTTTCGAGTTCATAATCTATAATTAGGACTTAAGCGTTTCTATACCCTAGCTAAATATTAATTTACCGAGGATAACTTATAACCATAGCTTAGATTAGATACATGTAAGAATTCATTAAGTTAGATTGTAAAATAAATGTACTTATTTATTTATGTATGTATGTTGGATATCTAAATTAATTTTGAGAGAATTATCCTCTTAAGGCATTTGCAATGTCTTGTAATATATATAAATAAATATAAAAATATGAAATAACATGGTTTTTTGCCTTATTTATCTGATTATGTCCTTTAGACAGTTATATTGTTTTAGGTGTAGACCCCATACTCAAGGATCTGGGGCTTCTCTGAGCCATTCCGTGTCGCAGCATGTTGTCAGTGTTTATGTCCATGCTTTTCGGGCATTCTTCTGTTCATGCTGCATTCTGGGCAGCGGCAGCCTCTCGATTTGTTTTGTTTTGCTTCTGATTTTGTTACTGGGCTCGATACTGATTCTGATTCCGATTCTGGTTTTTGTTTTGGTCTTTTGTGTCGTCAATTGGTCGAGTGCGTGCCTTGTTGCCATCTCTGTTGTCCGTCGAGTGTTTATGCCTTTGTTTTGACTTCGGCTTGGACTCGATTTTGTATCTGATAATTTATTGCCCGGCTTGTGCCAAAAAAAAAGGAGAAACAGACAGAAGTTTAACCAAAAGGGAAAAGGATACGTTGTATATGTCGTGTGCCCAGAGAGATGCTCTCGAGCCCGGAGATATGCGGGACTCCCGATTGCGGGTCCTCAGAGGCCAATGGCAACACCTTCGCATCGAGCATCTGTTACTACTTTGGTAGCCTCTGATTTTGGTCACTTTTGCAGCCGATGCTGTTGTTGCTACAACTTTGTTGTGTCCTCTGTTTATGGGCTGCTCCTCTGCCAGAGAACCCCGACCCCCGACTCCCGAATCCCGAAACCCGTGAGGGTCCAACAATGGCCACAAATGAAAAATCCACTTCGACTCATTGTGTCGCCTGTCACCTGGAATTAGTAACTACAAGTATGTTAAAAGGTTCATTCATGTTGCGCTTGTTTTGACTTTTGTTTCGCGCCATCCTCCCAGCCTTTTGGAAGACATTTGTAGTTCTCGGTTTGGTCTGGGATTCGTTCTG
Source organism: Drosophila fuyamai (assembly GCA_018153365.1). NCBI lineage: Eukaryota > Metazoa > Arthropoda > Insecta > Diptera > Drosophilidae > Drosophila > Drosophila fuyamai. The sequence continues at coordinate 2,082,061 of JAECXW010000116.1, read as the reverse complement.
GGGTCCCCGACATCTCGGGATATCGTGGTATCGGTTTCGCTCAGCAGCTTCACGGTGTTCCCTTGTCTGTAAATTGATAGCCAGCCAAAATAGTCCGCATATTTGCCATGCACAATTTGTGCTCAAGAGCATGAAAACCGTAACAGAAAATGTACTTTATTAGTATTGCACTTTAAACTGTTTTTATTTGAGAGCTAGAGTGGGAGGGTAAATTGATACATTGCCTTAATTCTTTTAACATTTGATAACTACTTTGAGATTATACAATACACTTAAATTTATTCACATAATCAGGGTCTATCTGGTTGGCATAATTCGAATTCCATTTAAATTGCTTTAGTTTATTGGTCTATTGTCTGTCTGTGTATCCTCGTCACTTGAAATCTGATGAGTATTAGCTATCCAGCTATCTTTAGGGTTTTCTGAGCCGATCCCGACGTGGTAATTATTGTAGTTCTCCAAATGAGGATTATAGTCCGAAGATTCGCAAATAGCCAATGCCAAATCGGTACGTTTTTGTGAAATACTTAGAGCCTGAAGAAGATCGTTGATCGCGTTGAAGTTAGTGGGGGCCCAGTTTTTAACTGCCGTTTCCAGGGAGTAGAAACTACTTTCTTGAGTTTGGTTAAATACAGATAATTGGTTATTCAAGGATGATAACTTAATAATAGAAGTTTCGGTAAGATTTGTAATTATTGGAAGGTTTTTCAGCTCATCTAGAGAATTGACTTGCGAAGTATTTAAAGTATCAAACGATTCTTTTAAACTATTTACTTTTGGCTCGATATATTCCTTAAGTATTTGGGTAACGAAGTTCAGTTTGTTGTCCAATCCCTTCGATCTGCGAAGGATTTGTCCTTGAGTGACGTTAAGTTTATTCTCAAGGTTCCTTACTCGATCTTGGTTCAGCTTTTGAAATCTTAGCAATTCAGATACGGTGTCGATTGTTCGGTTGGCAAATAAGTCTATGTCTTCAATGGAATTGACGACTCCTTGAAGAAGATCGACTTCCCAAGATAGAAGCGCTTCCGTCTGGTTTTGCAGGAGCTTTTCAGTATTTTCTATGAGGGAAAAAGACTGAGACTGATTATCAAGGTCTGTGCTTATGTTCCAGTTTAATGTGTTTATGGCATTTAGCAAAGAATCGGACTCGACTAGGGCACCAAAACTTTCAGCCAGAAGAATCAACAAGATTTCCTCTTCCGTTTGTTGTTCAGTGGTTGAGACAGTTATTGAATCTGTGGTGGAAGCAAGAGTTGTAGATTCAACTGTTGTGGAATCAGCTGTTGAATCTGTGGTGGATACGGAAGTTGTTGACTCATTAGTTGTAGAATCAGTTGTAGTTGAAGAAAGTGTAGAGGAATCTATTGTGACAAGGGCAGACGTTGAAGATTGAACCGTTGTTGGAGAATCTGTGGTGGAAACAGGTGATGTAGATTCAACTGTACTGGAATCACTTGTTGTAGAATCGGTAGTGGCTGGGGAAGATGTTGTGGAATCAGTTGCAGATGATGAAAGTGTGTTGGAATTTGTGGTGGGTTTTGGAGAATCTGTGGTGAAATCCGACGATGAAGATTCATTTGTTGTATTTGAATCAGTAGTGGCTAAAGAAGGTTTCGAGGACTCAGTTGACTGAGTTGTGGAAACCGTGGTAGACACAACTCCTTTAGAGTTATTTGTTGTGGAAATAGTTGTGGCTGGAGTAGTTGTGGAAGTTGTGGTTAACAAAACTGTGGTGGAGGCAATTGTTGTAGCACCATTTGTTATAGAACTTGTTGTGGTTCGCACAGTTGGGGAATCTTGTGCGAAACGGGATGTGGTAACATTTAATGATCCGGCTGTAACGGTAATGTTTGAAGAAATAGTCGTTCCCGTTATAATTGTGGCCTCCGTTATTCCTTTGGATCCAGTTGAAGCCTCTGATACTTTTACAACGTCGACGTCCGGAATATCGTCAAAGTCCGGGAAGTCCTCGATGCCTGCCGTCTTATTCAACGAAGGATCTGCTGCAAAAGCAGCCACCATGAAGAGCAACAGGACAGTTGCAATCGAAAGAGTCATTTTAAGACCACAAAGTATGCTTGCTAGTATAATAGAACTGGGAGTTCAACTGCCATTCGGTGGCCTTCACCCCAGCTTAAATACGATTTACATTGCTGCCCACATTCACGTTCCATTCTGAGGTGCAGGTGTGCTATCGGTTGCCACTTTCTGATTCTCTGCACTTCTTTCTTGCACCATGCACTTTTTTTATCGGTTTTATGCTGTGCTTTATGGGTCAGCTTGTTCAGCACGAGTTTGATGTTTGAAGAAGCTACCGATTCTGGTTCATTGTACTTGCAAATGCAAACAAAGAAAGCCAATGTAAAGAGACACATGGCTGACTTTCATGAGCGACAATTGCGGAATATTTATCAATAGGAAAGCTAACTATTAACCACATAAAAGTCAACGCCAGCCACATGGGGGTCACACTCAAAGTCAAATTTTAATGAAAAAGTGATTCATCATTTAAGCGACTGCATCAATTAATGGCCAACGGGGTGAGCGGGGCGCAGAAGGGCGGGCCTCTCAATAAGCGGGTCAAATTAGAATAAATAGTTACACAAACAAGCAGACCCCTTTGCTCTCTCGTTCGGTGAAGCGGGGTGGGGAATTATTGCAACAAATCAAAAAATTAAAAATAAATAAAAATGAATTGAATAATTTAGGTCACCAATATCTAGCTCTCCCTGAAATGCACAGAGTCTATGAATGAATCGAGTCAAGATAATGGTGGCTGCCATTTGTGGTTGTATGGGGATTGGGTTAGTTCGGGTTGGTTTGGATATTTCTTATTAATTAATTGCCGCATAATTCATGTATTGCATGCTGGATAGATGTAGTCAGGAAAATGGGTTTGAAATCTGAAATCAATTTATGTTTTCGAAGTATTTCTTACAATTTGATAAATTATTTTATAAAAATGTATGTTTATATAAATAAATAAAATACAAACTATGTGGTGTATTCAACATTTTTACGTTTAATTTTGTTTCAAAAGAGACCAACACTGGAAAATCCATTTTTTTAACTTGCTTAAAATATTTTCCAAATTAAGAGAACGCGAATATTTTATTTTCGAAAATTATTTTTATTTATTAACATTATTTTCCATTATCGAATTATTTTCTCAGTGTGAAGGAAAAACTTTCGATTCCTATTCCATTATTCTATTGGAAAACATGAAAATATTTAGAAAATGGGTCTTCTTTCGGGTTCGTTCTTATGCTGGTTGACATTTAAACCCATTTTGATCGTGGCACAGTGCAGATCTCATCGGTGGATGGGCGGAAGAGTGCTTGGGAGCATGGCATGCAATTATGCATTCATCAAGATTATGACACGACATGCAAGTTCCTCTTGTGTCTTTAGCAGCAAATGAATTTGTACTTTAGCTGTGGGTGTTGTTCTTGTCGCTGGGTCTTTGCTGTACTGCAGTGTTTTGATAGAACAATTTTGCCGCGGGCTGCAGGCTGTGGTGGCAGCACACGCGATTTGGAAGCGGCGCGTAATTAATCGTCAAATGAGTTTAATTGTTTATGTCTCTCGCTCGCGTCTGTGAACTGAACGCGGTGTCTTTAGATGCCTTCCAGATACGAGAGCAGTAACAGCGGACTGGAGCACATCAGAATTCGGCTCACAAGCACTTAACTAAGAGTTTAACTAATGGCCTGAACTCAAAACAAACTGAGCAGCGTATAAACCTCAATATTTATTTAATTTATTTATGGATGCATGGCATTTTGATATTTCTTTGGTATTCTTTAATGATATATTAATTTCTCCCAGAACAAAATATTCTCGTTACAAGCTCTATTAGTACGGGGAAATTATAAATTATGAGCCAGCAAAAAGAAAATTAGAAAAACATTTAGAAAAAACAATTTCAGCCCTGGGGTGCAAAGTCACGGAGTCTGGGACCCCTGAATCCTGGTTCCTGACATACGCCGTGGTTCAACATTCATCACCACCCAAGTGCAACCACAGTGGCTTCCCGCTGATTAAAACAAAAACAACAAAATTAACAAAAAATTTGCATTTTAATACAAAAATTTTGGGCGCTAGCTAAAAAAAATGTCCTTCTCCGCGGTTCCGGTTTTGTCACGGGGGCTGAAACAAAAGCAGAGCTAATAATTTTATCAGTGACAAACAGTTGACAAAATCAGCAAAATTCTTTTTCCAGCCAGGTCCTGCATCCGTTTCGCCTGGAAACTTAAATTAACTGTGAAAGAGACCACGCAGCCAAGACATTTGTCTTTTCCCACTCCCGAGCCAGGATTTCACTGCGGTTAGTGGGGAGTGTTTGGGAGTCAGAGTCTGTCCTGGAGATTATTAATCATCTTTTGTGCGCATCGCGTCTTTCGACTTTTCGTATGCCTCATTGCAGGTCCTTTCCTCTTTTTGAACTTTCTGTCTAAGTCTGAGCTCCCGCCCCATTCTGGTTTTTGCCTTTTCAGGGGAAATCCTTTTCTAAGGAAATTATTTTGTATTTTTTTCTTCAGCTATACTTTGTACTTGTTTTAGATTCTGGCTAATGAATTTCTGTTGATAAAGAACTTCATAAATTTTCAACTTAATTAAGCTGCCCGCCTTGTCAGTTGGCAGCTCAGAACGTGAGAGAGGCTTCTGCGTGTGTTTCTTTGAAAAGTGGGTGAGCAAGGTAGTTATGATGATATGAGAGTGCTCCAGTGGATTGATTTACAGGTGTAGTAGCTTATTAAGTTTGTTATGATGGTGCTTAAAACGTCAGTTATCACCAGCCATTAATCTTCGGATTTTAAGCGATACCAAGATGAGAAATCATTGCGGGAGTACCATTGAGGAATTCAGAATTTAATTAAACAAAATAATTCATCGAAATTTTATTTAAAGCTAAATGGCACGGATACAATATTTTTCTCTCACGAGTTTATTTATATTTTTATTTAGCGAGGAAATGTACATACATACTTAAATTATTTTCTATCCCCAAGCATTCTCATAAGATCTTTTTTTGTGGGCCTACATCCGTGGTTCACTTTCTAGCCCATGCATTGTATATTGCAATATTTAAATTAACTGCATTTCCCTCTGGGCAGTGATTTTCCGATTCCTTAAACTCTAGGAAGTGTGCCAAGCCAGCAAATCAACCAAAGGAAACCTACGTCTCTTCAACTCCCATCGTACCTTTAAACTTTGCCTGTTTGGGCTTAAAGCGTTAATTCGTAATTTATGTGTCACACGAATCGAAATTGAATGCCAGGCGAAATTATGGAATATTTATCATTTTACACACACACCCCAGCCGAAGTGAGCCGAACTTAGCCACCAGGTAAGGCCACTGGGAAAAGGCGACCGGGCCAAGAAACGTTTGTCAATTCGAATTACGAATTACGACAAAGTGCGCTTAAGTTATGTGCGTGTTTCGTCTGGGACGGAGAAAGGAATCGGGCCTTGTATTGCCTGGCCATAAAGTTGGGGTCCCTTTTGGCCGTCTCTCAGGGTGTTGTGGCTGCTAACCGTAAACTGCGCACAAAGAGTGAAATATTTATAACGTTTGCATACACAGGCGAGAAGAAATGAATGCAACCGCCGCCGGCCGCTGGCCAATGTCCAATGTCCAATTGCCTGGCAGTCCTTGCAGCGGTGGCAAGTGTTAATTGGAATCAATTTGATAATCTCCTCACCCGATCCGGGGATATGGGTATGTGGGCATGTGGGTATGGGTGCGAGCTCTGCTGAGTTCATGATAATTTCGCGGATGTGCGATTTTGATTGAAAATTACGCTGTGGGGGGCTGGCTGGTTTGGCCGAGTGTTTCCCTTTTATCGCACAAAGAACATAATTCAAGGTGAATTAATTTAAATGCCAATTTATTGCCAAAATATTGCCGTCCCTTTTACGGAGTGTGTGTGTGTGTGTTAAATGGAGCAGGCAAGAACGGGTCAAGAATAACTGTATATGGAAGTGACAGATTGATCATAAATACAGCATTACTGTTCGCGGATCTGTGGCGAATCGGTCCCTTGATAAATTTGTTATTAAAATCAGTTTTGTGCCTTGGCTACATTGAACAAAACATGGGTTTGATAGGTAAATTTTATCAATCTAAGTTTTCATACAATAATTGTGAAGGGTAATATAATAACAAATATAATATATTTGTTCAGTAGCGGAAAAATGTTTGAAAATATGAAAAATAATATTAACAGGAATATTAAGAGTTTCATGCATTAAACTATTCATTAAACTCTTCAGTCAATCGATTTTTCACTAAATGTTTGAGTTCAAAAAGTTTAAGCTAAGTAAGGTCACTTTATTTTTGTAGTATTATCTTCATCATATACTAAATAACTATTAATAGTTTTTTTCATCATAACTTTAAAATATAATATAATAAAATCAATCCATAAATTATGGTGCTCCTTATTTACATTTTAGCAATGTGGTACACTTTGAAAATCCTGATTCTAAACAAATAGTTACATAAACACAGACTTGAATAATAGTTTAATTAAATTATTATGGACCTTGTAGAGTGTATTTCCAAATTACAAAGCCATTATTTCTTTAGATTCGTTCAATCCCCAAATATTTTAAGGCGTGCTTGTATGAAATTATGTTATATATTTATTTATATGTCTAAATACGCCTATTTAGCCACAGAAGCATCCTTTGTAAATACGAAAAGAGCAGCAAATAAATCCAGGAACAGTCTCGCCTTCACACTGACCCCTTCGTTGCTGAACTTCTAATTAAGCCGGCGGTAAGGGTCCCCACATTCCATCCCGAAATGCCACCCATATCGCTGGCCGAAAACCCACCCGCAGGAGGCAAGGCTGACATGTGGCTGATTAACATATTATGCGACAAAGTGCCACTGGACACACCACACAGATGGAGGCAACTGAGGCAATTCAACGCCTGTCACTGGCTGTTTGCGCAGATAATTCACGCCAACGCCAAAACAGGGCTAACCCAAGGGGAGGGGGGCGAGTCGAATCCAGATTCAGATTCGGATTCAGATTCAAATCCAGATCAGAGAGACCACAGAGCGAGCTTGCGTCGGTTTTCGGGGTAATTGAAAAAGTTGGCTCGGCTCTGGGCCGACTTTTGTCGTTCTGTCTGGCGAACAAGTATCTGGGATATGGCGATGGCTATCGATGTCGGCGATAGGTGAGTGAGAGACCGTCGGGCCGCCTTATGGGCCAATTAAGGGTTAAACATTTTGCATATGCAGTCTCCGTGTCTTTGTCTGTGATTTGCATAATTTCGGGTTGGTGGGTTGGTGTATCTGTATCTCTGTACGCCGTATCTGGCCTATCTCCTGTGGCCCGGCGATGTTGGTGTCCAATTTCATTAGCAACGTCCAGTCCCCAACAAACCTTTCAATTCGCTGCGTGTTTTGAAATGGAACTTTCAGCCTATCTGTCACCGAAATGTGTGTGCCATATCCCTGCCTTTTTGTCACATTACGAGCATTTACATAAAATGAAATTGAATACGTTGTACATTTTTGGACATGTGGCCCGGACAACCCTCTCGCAGTCTCCTTTTGTCATAATTTAATTAGTAAAGGTAACAAATGAATCGTAACCCCTTCCATCCAGGACATTGTTTGCCCCCCCGCTCCTTGAGGGACATAATAAATTTCTGGCCATTTCGCACAAGTCATAAATTAGGCAATTGGAATTTGTTTTCCAATTACACATATTTCACACCGCATGCCAAATAATTTAGCTTCACTGTCAGACACTCGCGAAAAAATGGCGGAGGGAGAATCGAAAGCTATTTCTATTTGATAATTTATAACGCACGGCAGTCGGGCCAACAAGTACAAATTGTCAAAAGTATTTTGCATCTTTGAGAGGCGACCAAGGACCACCCATGGCGGGCCTCCCCCTCTTAGCCCCGCTCCCCCTCCCCCTCCCTCACACTCCGCCTGCTCCCCTGACCCCAAAGACCGCCACGCGTTCGTAACGAGTCACAAATTCGCATTGCAATTGACCAGACTCGGCGCAGTCTCCCATCATAATTTCTCAGCCAACAACACCTTCCTGGCCCCAGTCCGGTTATTCAGCAATCTGCCATGGGGCAGAAGTGCGGGGAGCAGGGAGACGGGGAACGGGGGACGGGCGGGAGGAGTCGCTGCCACCCGCTTGGCCGGGCCTTGGCATTTCGTGCCACCCAACTGGCCGCTTATTTTTGCGTATTAACGCGCGAAATAATATTTTATTTTGACCATCGTCAAAGGATTGAAAAATGCCCGCTAATATCTTAGGGTCTTTGTGACGGCTTTGTATGTTCAGCGGATCGAGGACCATTCACCACGGTCCATGGTCCATGGACAACATGCCACATATAGGTATTCTCCGCACTGGAGGCTTATATAATTATTCTTTCTTTTCATGCTACTTCTGGCATAGGAAAGATGGACACAAACGTATTGTAACTGGTCAACTGAAAATATTTCATTTAGCTCCTACTAGGTACTTTCAATTATATTAAAATTTCTAACAATAAAATTTACTTTTCTTCTGTGCTCGCTTTAATAATAAACCGTATCTTATTGACATTAAAAAAAATTATTTTTAAAAACATTTTAATAGGAATGTTTCTATAATGTAAAACGCAAAACTTAAGACTATTTTGGGAGTTTAAGGCACCAAAATAATTAATGCTTCGACTAGTATCCAGTGATAATTGACCCCAGTGTCATGCAGACTTAAAAAATAGTTGTACCCAATTTAATCATAAAGGCCAATAGATGTTAAAATCATTTCATGTTAAAACGATTATTTATCTTTTTGCTTAGACTAAAGGTTTTCCATATAGATTTGGTAACATGTTAGCTAAATTAAAGGATTGCGCAAGAAAACCTTAACGCCGTTAAGTTGCATTACATTATTCTCAGTTTTGTAATAGCTTGTCCAAATAATTTAATAGCTATTTTCCACAATTTTCCGCCTCGTTTTCCATAGCTCATTTACGGCATCCTAAAGACAACAATTTGTGGTACGAAATATAGTTCACGGACACACCTCCTCGCGCGGAAAATTGCGATTCTTCAAGCCAAATTCCCACGTTCCACCACCGCAAGTCGAAACGAGCCGAGTGCGAATGCAAATGCAACTGCAGTGGATCAATCATGTGCCTAGAGCCAAGTACTCGGCTCCGATCAGCATCACTCAAGAGCAAATAAGTGCCGTGGACACCGAGTGTGGAGGAGGATGATGCGGAGGAGATAGTGGCAGCAACCGTTACCTTCTTGGCCAATTGGTCACAAAATCTTAACACCTCGGCCAAGGTTGCGGATGAGCCAATGATCGGATGTTCGGATGATCGGATGATGATGATCGCAGCCCGCTGATCACTCAGTGGCGGCCATTAAAGTCAAATCATTTTTCACATTTAGATGCCGGCCGTTGAGATACAGTGGAGCTTGCTGGAGCACGGCGGCTTCAATTGATGCCAAAATCCATCTGAAATTGCCCCGATCACGATTCGTTGGGGGAGCGAAATATATTCGATGGCCATTGCGATGACTTCGACATCGGCTTCGGTATCGGCATCTGACTGGGATTGCAACTTCGACTGGGACTGCAACTTAGACTGCGACTGGGACTGGGACTGGGCTTACATAAAAGTAATCAAATCAACACCTTCATCAACTCCTTTGGCTACGCTCCAACCGCAAAGTGCCTTCCTTATTTCGGATCTTGGGCCAATTTCAGTTTGGTAATTTTTCTCTCTCGCAACTTTGGAGCCCGGCAGTGGAGCAGTGGCGATCGGTTGTCGATCAAATTGTTATTTTCGATATCTAATTTGTCATTTGGCAGCGGCAATTTGGCCATTGCCTGGGTCTTTGGGTCTGGGTCTGGGCTTGACTTGACTTGACTTGACTCGAGTTGAGTTGAGTGGAGTTGGCTACACGCTGTCTGCAATGCACGATCCTTGGGACTGGGCTTGGGTTTTACCCGGGGCAAACTAGGGAATCCCGGCGATTATCTTGTCGGCGCGTGAAATTCCCCAGCCCCGAGCTGCGGAGGAATTGACCCGCAATTGATACCAATCCACGGCAATCCATTACAGGGGCTAAGCGCACAAGTTGCATGTCTCATTATTGGCAATTTCAGAGCAGTTCGGGTAATTGCCCTGTGCGGCGAGGTGGGTGCTTCGGCATGACTTGGGCATTTATTCCGGCAACACATGGTATTTGGTTGCATCACGTCCCGCTTAATGCCCAGCTATACATATGCTCGCTTTGAGGAAGTTGTCCCGGAAAGTTATGAAAGTTTCCCTAGTTCAGCGGTCATCAGATGAGTGTGTGTGGGTTAAAGATCATTTTGGGGTGTGTAAATGTTTTCGAATCGGAATTTCAGTGCGGTCTGGCAGCACTAATATAACCGCAATCTCATATTTAAAAGGTATTCTGAAGTTACTTAATTAAAATAGTGATCGGGTTTCACTATCTTACATAACAAACTTAAACAAAATATTGAAACCCAGCTAAAAATCTATGGAACTGAAAATATTGTTTATAACTTAAAATGTCTTTAGACATATATTCCACATGTGAAGTTGCAATTTTGACTGATTTGATTTAATCAAAAACTTGTAATTGTTTTTTTTATAATAAATAAGATTTTATTTAACACAATACGTACATCACTTTATTATCGAAATTATCAAAAAACAAATATTCGTGGGCTAGGTGATTGCTTAAATGCATTTCAATGAACGCAATAATCGTTTTGTGAACTGTTGATGCTGATATAGATGTCTGTCTATTGTGATGGGTCTATAGTCGGTGATAAGGACTCATATTCAAAACAATCCCGCCTACTCACACTCTCGCCGACACTTGCTTTTTAATTACAACTGCATTCATTATTTTATTATCAGTAGATTTACATTATTAAAACATCGAAATCACTCTTAAAACTGTATTTACACGTGTTTACGTGACGCATTCAATAAGCAATCGAATTATTTTAATATTTATTTATACTTAATTTGTATGTATTTATTGTTATTTACAAAAGTTTTGCTCAATTTATTTTTCCTTTACTTGAAATGCTTTCTTAATACGCAAATTGGCTTCAAACAAAGGGGAATTGTTTTTGAGTATTTTATATACAGTTTGGCTGCAGTTGCTTCGAATTGGTGCTCTTACCTAGGGGAAAAGATACCGAACAGAAAAATTAAAACACAATAAAGTATTCATTATAAACGCAAATGTTTATTATTACAAAATATAGAAAACTTTTCATACCCTATACACATAAATAAGATAATGCTTATGATTACGAAAAAATCGTTTAAGAACTGAAACTTGCACTGAACATTTTGTGTTTTTACTCGTAATGGTTACTAAATAAAAAATTCGCTAAATTTTGCATTCATATTTCAACGAAATGGGCTTTCCACCTAGGTGCATCTTTGAGATGTACCACAGAGAGAAAACCCGTTCGAGAATCGAATTTAATTTTAAGTTTTACTTAAAGTAAAAATAAAATTGCTAAAGCACACATAAAAAATTGCCACACATCAAGTAAACATAGCTTAAAATTTTTGGTATATTTCTGCAAACCACTGGGAGTAGAGTTTCATTTATATATTCATATATGTATATAAGTGTATATGCTACATTACATATATAAATATTTCAACTATCTTTATATTTTGTCTTTTTAAAGGGAGATGTCTCTTTCCATGTTGTTTTCTTTTTTTCCTCAATTTTTCATTAATTTTTGTGGTTTAAAAATTAAGTAGAACTCAGTGCCATTTAAATATTATACACATTCATATATAAAGACGTTATTTGCCGCCGTTTTTTGGATTTAACTTTTGAAGTTCTCTGGGATATGTCAGCTGAGATTTCTTGTTCGCAGCTGGGGCGGCCTAGAGAAAAATTTGGATTTTTCTGGGAATTATGTACAAAGTTACAACAAAAACTACAAATGAAAAATTAGTCAATTAAGCTACGCGGCTCTTCCTTTTTTTTTACATTTTTCATAAAACATTTTTTTTTTTGGGTTTTTGGGTTTTTGTGTTTTGGGGGCGGGGTATCTACAAGGTTGTTTTATAGCCCCATTTCTAGATGCATAAATAATTACACTACTTGACATCCACAATGAGAGGAACTTCGCTGATATCGATTAAATTTGGCGGCGATTGTTGCTGTTGCTGTTGCTGCTGCTGTTGCTGCTGATGTTGCTGCGGGGCCAGTGCGGTTGTTGCTGTTGCTGTTGGCGTCGATGAGGCAGATGACAGCGAGCCGGCCGAGGACGAAGAGGGAATCGCCGCTGTGCTATTGCTGTTGCTACCGCTGTTGCTGCCCGCCACCCGCAACATGCGCTGGTGATGTTGCTGCAGGCATTGATTTGCATTGACTGCAGCAGCGGCCATCATCATGGTCGCGGCATCGCAGTAATTAGACAGCATCGTCGTGGTGTTCACTGTGGATGTTGCTGCTGTCGCGGGTGTCGCATAAGTGGTAGTCGGCGTGGCCATATAATCGGTATGGCTGGTATTGTTGCTGCCGAAGAAACTGCCTGCACTCATATGATTGCTGCTGCTGCCGTTGTTATTGCTGTAGTTGTTGATCTGCTGATTGCAAATGTTGCCGCCGCTGCCGTTGTTACCGTTGTGGCTGCCGTATGTTGGCTCCATGACAGCAACATTGGCGAGCTGGTCATGACTGGCAGCAACAACGTTGTGGCTGCCACAGCCCGCGACACCTCCGCCGCCTCCGCCGGGATTGATGTTGAGCGTTGCAGCCGCCACAGCTGCGGCCGATGATCAAGTTGTTGTCAATTGGCGCCACATCGTGTGTCACATCGAAGGCAGATAGGGCCAGGAGAAACTGTTGCCGCTCAGGAGCATGTCGCGTATCAGCGTTTCAATTGGCGTTTTTCCGACTAGACGCACAAAAAACAATTGCTCAATGACCTAGCCAAAGAAGAGTAGAAGGAAGAAAAGCAAAGATTTAAATTAGGGGGAGAACCATTCATGTTTTTAGAGGGCTAAGTCAAGCCTTCAAAAATGTTTGTTTGAAAAAAATGTTAAATCTACTTTTAAAGTTTCTAATAAACTACTAAGAAAGAAAATTGCCCTGCTTATTTTTCCTTGATTAGGTTTAATTTGTAAGCAAAATTATTTAGTTCCTATATTTTTATATAACATATATACAACAAAAAATATTGCAAAAAAAACAAAATAATTTAATGTATTACCTTATCAAAGTTTTGAGGATTTCTGGCCCTTCCCAGCATTTATTCAAACCATTAAAGGACTTATTTAAAAATCAGTGTCAATCTAGACTTCTTTCAGCACAGCTTTAACTTTTTAATAACTAATTTTTTAAACTATTTTTTTCCGAATTCGTTTTAGTTTTGTGAATCTATTTTTTTATTTATCCGTGAGCTTTATAAATTTTCTGTACAAGATGGGTACATTAAGCTGGCCGAATTTGTGTCAAAACTTTTTTAGTTGTAAGCTTTTTTTAGCTTGAATACTCAGCCTTACTATAACAATTAAAAGATACCCTTTGCTAATAATAAAACGCCTTAATTTGTTATTAGATTCATAATTGACCTTTAAATAAACTTACTTGTGAGGAGACAGTTCGCAGCGATGGTAATCTGAGCAGCAGCTTGCCGAATCTCGTGGGTTGGTTGGGATACTGCGTCCGGCAGTATTCCTCGAGGGCGCACTGCGACTTCTCTTGCAGGGATTCAATGTGCGTCACGTCGGACAGGCCGCAGGCATCTGAAAGACAGGCAAAGCAAGGAAACCATCAGTTGTCTGCGGATTCACAGTTATGGATGCAAATGCTGTACATGGTCGATACTCTTTGGGGCAGTTCACCTGGCGCCGGCAGAAAATTTCCAACTCTCGAGTGCCTGTCACGTCAAACCAATAACCGAACATGAGCCGCTGCCACGCCCACAACGGCTCAGTTCAATTGAGTTGAGCACACTGAACACCAAAACAACACAGCGGCAGCGGATCGATGACGAAACTGGGAGATTACGTCATGTCTACTTGATTTATGTTCAATTGAAGTAGGTCTACTGAGAACCGAACAACAGCGAGTACAACACTTGGGTTAATTAAATTCGGGAAAATGAAGCCGCAAGACAACGCCCTGTCCCCGCGAAAACGATATGGCCAAGCCAATGAGTTTTCCATCTTGTCAACTAGCCATGGCATTTAATTACAGCAATGCTGGATTGTTAGATTGCGCATACGCAGCGTGTGCCGTCGAGTGTTAATTGCCAGGCACCAAAAGTTTGCTTATCAATTGCCGCTGTAAAAACATCAAGACAGCGCTGCGAGCGGTTCTTCTATTTTTTATACTCATATATATTTTTGTGGTTGACTGTTTGAAATTCAAATTAGACATCAGCACTTGTAAATTTGCATAGCTTTAAAGCATTTTAAATCGTTGTTGCTGTTAAGAATGGCGTTTCGAAATTGCATATGAAATTTTGTTTACTTAATTAGTCACTCCCCAGCCGAGGACTCCATTACGCAAGGCGTAGCGAAAAGACCTGCAGTCGCTGATATATCATTTAGCAGCCGGGCAGGCCGAGCTAATGATTGGGCCATTTGCCGGCCGATATCATCATGATTCCAGCTCATATATCCGATTGCCGAACTCTGGGCAGTGTGACTGCATGGCCAGCTGTCTGGGACTGCATGTCGTTAATGGCTCTCTCGGCCGCATTGGTTGCACGCAACTCCGAATCTGAGCTGGCCATAAAAGACGAGTGTCAGTTGAAAGACAAAACCACGGCTTGTTGTGCAGCCAAGATCTGGCGATGATTGGCTCTGGAAAAACATTCGAGCGCAGTTATCATATAAATTTCGTAGGCATTGCCCCCACACAAAGCGCGTAAATCAAGCTAAATGATTTGTCGCCAGAGGCAACAGGAATTCAATTAGCCATTATTAACCATTCGGTTTCATAAACCACGGCGAACAACGAGCCAGGGGTAATCGTAATAATCGTGAAGCTCTGGCGATACAAATTAGACATGGTCAGTCCGGCAAGCTCAGCGAATCACTTCATTGGCCATGGCCATAATTGTCAATTGACTTTCCATTAGCTCGAACGATCCCCGGGAACCAAATGGGAAATCATAAGCGCGGCCGAAGGAGGAGGTAGAAATTGTGCCAGGCACAAAGTTTTGGTTTCATTGAAATGCAGCGGAGATGACGAGGAGCTGGGATGCGATTTCTCGACGCTGCTCCGCGGAGGAGTTGCATGCTCAAAGTGAAAGACATTCCACTTCCAGGTCGGGCAGCACTGGAGAAATGCACTACCCAGATCGGAGCTTTCTCGAGGGGTTAGCCTTAGCCTCGTCTGGGCTTTGATTTTTTGGCTCCGGCTTTGTTAACTGTTTTCGGCTTGTAGTTATGTACCCTACGACGAGCTTGGCTTCGATTTGTATTTGTATTTGGTTTGGGTTTTCGGTTTTCAGTTTTCAGTTTTCGGTTTTGGCTCGTCGCAGTTACTAACTCAGCGAGGGAGAGATCGTGACCGCGTGTTTTAAATGCATAATGACCGTAAAGTAGTTGGTTGCCCAACCAGCAGACATATCGAAAAAGGAGCGCAAGGAGTAGTCCCCGGATCGAAGGGGGCCAAGCTGTTTAACAAAATTATGAATTGCTGCATTATATTTTATTAGATTTGTGTTCTTTATGGCTCCAGTTCTGGCCGCGCAGTTCGTGCCGCGACCGCCACAAACAGTTATAACTTTATTTACTTTTAATAAGGATCGGGTCGTGTGGGGTCAACTGTGGAGACAGGCTAGGCAGGAGTTCCGCTCTATCGACTGCATCTAAATCTTTGGCAAACACAGCCCCTTATTGGGTAGACTGGCAGACAAACCTAAGTCTAAGCCCAAACCTAAGCCTAATATCGAAACGCGCCCTTAATGATTCTAATCAACGACGTCTGCCCCGGCCCAAAGTTACTGTTAATTGCCAGATTCGGAGTCCCAGGCCTCGAGGCACGTCGCTGGCAATTTTCAGGGGAAAAGTAGCGCAGGCGATCAATGAGCGCCACAAAACGATTTGAGCGGCTTCGAGACTCCGCTCCGAGCCAGCGCAAAACACACACAGAATGTTGGTCAAAAAGTGTGGCCAAGACATGAAAGCTACAACTCTTAACAACTGCAACAAACGACAGCAATCAGAGGGGCGAAGATGCACCGCGGCAAGGTGAGGCCGTGGCAGCCAGAGGAGCAGACATGTCGTCAATGCGCTGCAGAAGATCTAGTAAGTCTATACCCGGTATTTTACTACCGCGATCGTGTCTCGTCTCCCACAATCTTCGAGTTGGAGCCATGGGTACTGGGGATCGAGCTTGGGGATTGGGGACTGGGGACTGGGGACTGTGGACCGCGCAGCGATTGATCGGCTGCAGTTTATGGACTCATGCAGCCAATTCAAATGCAATTGCAGCTTGCAGTCGGTCCAGGGTCTCAGCCAGCGAGACCACGAACTCCACGCCACACACGCCCCCTCAAGAGTCGGGCTTAGCCGATCTCGGCTTACACAGAGAAAAACTAGAAGATTGGATGTGACAGTCAATAGTTTAGTTCAAACAAAATTATTAACCGAAAGCAATCCCGATAAGCCTTATCAATGGAGTCAATTTCGAAGCCAAACCCTAATAGCAATATTCCTATAAAATAAAGCTTATTGAGATAAACAGTAAATATACCATGAAAGGTAAGTTTTTGTCTTAAGCTTGGTCAAACGAAATAATAATATGAGGAACCCTTCTTCAACAAAGTTTATTTATAATAAGGACAAATAAAGCTTTCATTCTTAAAATGTTTGCAAAGCTATCCTTTTGATCAATTTAATTTAGAGAAAAAACCTAGTATATTACTCGGTTTTTTCGGTGTAGCTTGGCCAAGCGACACACACAGCGTTTTGGAAATGGTAAAATTATTTTCATTGCAAGTTTGGCCAAGGCCTGGACTTGGTCCATTGGTCGACTGGAGTCGGGCTTGTAAGTAAGCGACATAAACGAGTGTTGTATTAATGTTCATAATGTGGTATCTCGACGTCAATAAACGTCGCCACAAAGAGCAGGCGGGGAATGGGATATCTCTGAGCCGGGCTCAGTTCAGATCAGCGGAAAAACAATTGCGACGTGAAGCTGGACAGCTGGTTGACACGACACGAGAAAAGGGGGGAGTTACTAAATCAAAATTTCCGTTTTCCCCCTACCCTAGCCGAACTTAAAATCGCTAACTTACACTTAATCGCAAACTTAGCTTAGGCTAAAGTCAAAGAAAACCTCAGTTCACTCTATTTGCATACAAAGCTTCAATGATTTATTTCGCGTGGAACCTAATTGTCTAAAAATAAGTATGTATAAGGTTTTAAAATTATTTAAATTATTCGCATATAAACTGGTGTGACTTATTTGTGTGCGTGTGCATGTTTTAGACGTGCATGTGTTTCAGTGTGTGTGTGATCCCAAAGTCCAGAGTTTTGTTGCCACGTGCGGATGAGATTAAATTTTGTTTGTTTTTGTGTGAATAGCTTTTGTTAAAAAATGAAATAAAAATGTGAAAAGATTAGTGTTAAATAAATGGGTGTTTTATGAAACCGAAAACTGTTAAATTTGCTGAAAGTATGAAGAAATAAATTCAACAAAATTAAAAATTTTCACATGAGCTGAAAAATAGAAAAGATTCCATTACCTTGGATTAGGGATGTGCCTTATTTACTTAATCAGAACTGGTTCATCATTTCAAGATGTAAGACATTTCGTTATTGGATTTCAAACTGATTAAATGGAATTTACAATTTTAAAAGATTTTTAAATATTTGAAACTATTTGACATGGAATTCTACAGTTTTAAAAGAATATTTAAACTTGATAATTATTGTGAAGAATATAAATGGAAAATCAAGGATTGCGTGATAAAATGGATTTTATTTCCTTAAAGATATAAAGAAAATAAAACTAATTCATCATTATCTTTCTAAAGTTGTTGTAAGTAAATGAGATAACAATGATAAAATCGATTTAAATTCTTAAAAGAAATACAATCAAGTTTACCATTGTGTTACGTTACGATTCAAAGTTGATTTCAAAGTTCGTTTTTAATTTAATTGGAAATACAAATCTAATTAAAAAGTCTAAATATTAAATAGTTCAAAAATGTTTTATACTTATTTCTTTTGTTCAACGATAGATCCATTACAATTTTAATCAACAAATGCTAGTGGGATCTCACTTGGAAACAAATTTAATCTTTGGTGTTTAAGTTTTAAGTGGTTCATAGCTAGGAAGCAGAGTTAGTCAGGGGTTAGTAAAATTTGTGTTAGTAAACCAAAATAAATAGATAAATAATACACTAAAAATTAGTCAACAAGCGGTGTAAAGCATTAGTAAGCAATAACAAGTAAAAACACAAGCCAGGATTAGATTTTTGTTTAACAGCAACAGCTTTATATATATTCTTTAAATTCTTTTTCTCTCCTCCCTCATCGAATCTTTGTTTTTCAAATTTTTTGGCAAAGTTCACTAAACGAATCTATGTGATTACGGCTAGAATAAATTATACTTAGTGTAAGGCAATAAATAGGTATAAACTAGCAGTGGGCACTAAACTAAGTACATATACAGAGATGGGGCTCTCCTATCGCTATAGATACAAGAGTAAATTTACAGTACATGGGTTCGACTTCTGTGAGATCCTACAACTGCCATCTACTACCGGCCAGGCTATAGGGCGAGTACCTGTAAGTGGGACTGCCGAAGGACGCACTGCCGCTGCCGCCCGAGTGGGCGAGGGCGTGGCCCACGCCCACCCCGAACGGCGTGCTGTGGTGGAACATATCGAAGGCCGAACCGAAGGCGGCGCGCGGAGGCGTCTGATAGTGGAACATGGCGGCCGCCGCTGCCGCGGCCGACGGCGTCTGATAGGCTCCACCACCCATCGAAGCGGATGACACGGGAACGGGGGCGGGCACAGGGAGGTGGGCGGCCGAGGAGGTGGGAACAGGAGCGGGAACAGGAGCGGGAGCGGGAGCGGGAGCCGGAGCGGGAGCCGGAGCGGGAGCAGGAGCGGTTGCCAGCGAAGTACTCAGCGGCGAGGCGGTTAGGTTGCGGGAGGACGAACCGCTTTGCGATTGAGTAGGAAGCGAGGCGCCCAGCCCGCTGCTATTGTTGTGCCCGGAGGCGTCCCCGCCGCTGCTAGGGGGCGTGGCCTGGGCCTGGGCATACAGGCTGGCCAGCAGATCCATCTCGGAGCCGGCGGACTTGACCGGACAGCTACTGAAGGCGCTGCCGGCGGAGGGAAGCAGAGGAGCAGAGGCGGGGGCAGAGGAGGCCGGAGCCTGGGCCTGCTCCGCCTGCTGCACTGCTGCCTCAACGCCGGCCACGCTCTTCATGAAGGCGGCCAGGTGGAGCGGCGCCTGCTGCGGAGCGTTAGACTCCAGCTCCAGGCGGTTCAGCTCGTCCAGGTGATCACGCACCACACCCAGGAAATCGTCATTGGACGCCGCCGGGGAACCCTTGCCAATCAGTGCTGAAACCTTGGTGAGCAGCGCCGGCACATCCTTGTAGAGGATATCCAGCAACTTACCGGTGGTGAAGAGCACGATCGCCTTGAGGCAGGAGTATTCCGCGGAGTCGACGTGCAGGGCCTTCAGCTTCTCCACCTGCTCCTGGAAGATGCGGATGTGGTCCATGAAGGCCACCACGCGGTCGGCGGCCATCGGGGAGGCGTGCAGTCCGGCGGCGGCCAGCAGCGGCGCCACGTGGAGGGGCATGGAGCACTGGCTGGCGTTCAGGACGAACAGCTCCGACCAGACGAGCCGCAGCAGGGCCACCTGGTCGGTCACCTGCAGCTCCGGGAAGAAGGGTATGTTCTTGGCCCACTCGACCGCCGAGAAGAGCAGTCGGGCGGCCAGCTCGCAGATGTTGTCGATGCCCATGATGTTGTTGGGCTGCATGCACTGGCCATATCGGGAGGTGGGATACGGCTCCGCCCGCAGCAGCAGCGAGATGTAGGAACTGAGGTACGAGTGCCCGTTGAAGCCGGCGATGCCCATGGGGTCGCCGTTGGCGATCTGGTACTGCCCATGCATGCCGGCTAATCCGGGCTGAGTGGGAGGAACGCGACCACGTTGGACAGCTGGAAAGAAAAGAGAGAGAGAGATCAGGATTAGTTTGGTTGAATAACACTAAAAATTACTATAAAAGAATATATATATTTAAAGAAACCCATGTCCTGAAAAATGCATAGTTAAAAAACTAGAATATTTCTATATCTTGTGTAAATAGAAGAACTCATCTTTAACCAAAATTCAAGTTAAGGCATTCTGAACCACATCCTTGGAAAGGAACAGGCACCCCGCAAAGAGGACTCTTGCTTTTGTTGGGCTTATTTTGACCGCCACATCACACGAAGTACAATGCGGGGCATTCTGCTCTGTTGGCAAAGCTGCCACAACTCACAATGCTCGCTATCTGGATATCTGAATATCTGGCCGACTCGATCTGTCTATATAGAACTGCGTTGTTGTTGCCCGTCCTTTGTTGCAGGCCAGGACATCGTCATAAGATACTTTCCTGCCACCCCAGAGCCTTTCAACCCCTTTCTGTGTTGTCTCGACTGCTTAGATATGCAAATTGAACTAAATACTTTCAACGCATCCTTCGGATACACACATCTTGCAGATACCGACGCAGCAGATGTGGGGAGAGTCTTGGCAGATTTTGGGCAAGTACAGCAAAGAAAGGAAATAATGTACAGGTTTTTTTCTTCTTTTTTTGCAACCAGTGAGGCTATATATAAACATTATAATTAACAATGTAAACGCTTAACAACTGAGCAGCTAAATGGAAAGTGAAAGGCCTTTTGAACTTTGGCCGGAAACGACATTTCCCCAAACGTTGACGTGGATTGGGATTCGAATTCGTATTCGCATACGGACAGCGACATGACCATGTGGATATGGATACTTAAGATCTGCTGAAAGTTAAGCCACTTGGACACGCTCTCGAGTGTTGGCAGCGAGTGACATGTGAGCGGGAACTTGAGCACGTGCTGGCGGAAGATTCATTCATTAAGCAATCAGCTAAAAGGGCAAGTCGGGCCAGGGCCGGCCGCATTATCTCAAGAAACCCATTCCAAGCCCAATCGCAATCCCTTCGCATTGCTTTCTTGGCTGCTGTAATCTCGACCTGATCTCGGAGCGAAACCACAGGCTTAGGCAGATTCTCCTTTCGGCTCTTTCAGCTTCTTCGCCGTTCTTGCGGTCAGGCAATATTTTCCCAGGCGCATAAATAAGGCGCTGGACACTGGCCGCTCGACCGGTTTGCCGTCATAGATCACCAAGTGCATCTTATAGAGTCCTCGTCCCCTCTCACCCCATCGCACAATTACGCAAATGTATTGTGTAAATAAGTGTCCCTGTCTCGCTTTCTCCCCCGGCGGATGGACAGTGGTCAACTGGTTCGGGTGGTGCAACCCCCGGCTTAATTGCTCCGGCAAGGCAATAAACAAACACCTTCGAGGCCGGGACAAAAAGGGATTTCGGGATATGTCCATTGTGCGGACTGACCAAAAACGCTTTCGCTTCCTCCGAGTCCGAAAGACGTTACGTTTTGTGGACCCGGCTTGTCCCAGGTAGAGATCTCCGAATCCAGTTCCAGTTCCACTTCCAGCTGCACCACCATGAGCTTCGATCAATAATAACGCTTGTGCATTTTCGCCAATGCTTTGTTTTAGTGCGGATTCGAATTGGCCTGGCCCAAGGCTCCGATTGCGTTGGCCAGATTGCGAGTGAGCTCTAGGTGTGCCTAGGATGTGTGTGCTGGTGCCGAGCTGGAGTTGCCAAGGTGTGGAGTTTCCATCTGGCCGTGGAGGTGTAGGAAACCTTTTGCTGACCCACTTTCCTAACCAGCCAAG
This sequence comes from Drosophila fuyamai, assembly GCA_018153365.1. Lineage (NCBI taxonomy): Eukaryota > Metazoa > Arthropoda > Insecta > Diptera > Drosophilidae > Drosophila > Drosophila fuyamai. Next base: position 2,060,084 of record JAECXW010000116.1, on the reverse strand, counting down.
TCTCTCCAACTAACTGCCGAACGATCCCCGGCCATTGTCTGCCCAGAAATGCGTTCGACCAAGCCCCGAATCGAGTGAATGCAGGTGTTGATTGCAAACCAGTGGAATTTCAGTGGTGTGGTCAGAGTTCACGAGCAAGAGTTCACCATTTTCGAATGGCCAGCCCGCTGGCTTTTTCCTGCGCACCCCACCGAAAATCCCTTTAAAAATTTATAATTAATCCAAAATAATTTAGCATAATTTTGCCACCCCTAAAAACTAGTTTTTGTGCAGGAAAACCTATGCTATTTGCCGACCAGTTCCTGCGCCGCCCCATCCCACTTCCCTTGACCAATTGACACTGCAATTTAATTAGAGCGACCCGGAACACCGATTTGATGTTGTTTTTTCAGGTTTTGCGAGACTTTTTGTGCGCCAAACCCGTACAATTTCTTGACCCAGGGTCGTTCCAGGCACAACCTTTGTCCCGCTTCGCAGCTAAGTACCCTGCCCCCGCCCCGCGCCCATAAAGAGGGTAAATCCGAAGGAAACCTCCTATGCAGAATTGAGATTTTCTCACGATTTCTCAGCTTTGATAGCGAGGGACTAGTTTTACGCAGAACTTGTCATTAAAGAAATGTGACTCAACTCAACGCAACTCATAAAGCAACCCAGCTCCAGAATGTGGCAAAAGGTGTTGAACTCTTTTGCGTTTTTACGAGCTTTGGGGCAAGTACTGGGGTACGGGGTGGGGAAATATCAGATTTAATGGGCCCAACAGGTAGATCGGACTTGGGCTCCGACTGTGTCATTAGCCAAAAACTTGTCTCGACGCGGCCAGCATTGACTTAGGTAAATTTGAAATGCTTTTTTCACAATCCGTCGGCGGCTAAATAAATGTTTATATTCATTTAATTACAAGTGCATTGAGAGGAGGCTGCTGTAGCTGCATTTTAATTGCCCGTAGTCGCCATAAATTAACGTTTTCGTTCTTAACCCAAATCGATGTGTGTACAGTGTACACTGTTCGTTCAGACATCTGTAGCCGTTGCCGTTTGCCGTTGCTTTTGTGGCTGCTGGCTATTAGCATTTTGCGAAAAACCTGTCAATATTAGTGCAAATAATAACAGCTTAGCGTCCGCTAACTGCCGTCTGTCTCTATCTTTTGTATCTGCGACTCCCTGACGGACGCTAATTGTTAATGCTGACAAGTGTAACTGGCCATTGGCGGACCGGCAGTACGACAGTCAGCCAATTCAATCAGTCAATCAGTCAATCAGTCACTCAGTCGGTCAGCCAGTCAGCTAGTCAATCAGTCGCTGCAGGAAAACGAGTCTCACCCAAGTATGCCAAATATTTGTCTTGGCCGTGCTTACAAATTAGTTACACATTGGGCTGCATTTGATTAGCTGATAAATTGCATCGCGTTTCGCTCAGTGTGCCTTGTGGGTACACTGTAGTTATGAACAAGCGATCGGACAAGTTTGCATTTGATCTCCGGGGTCAATAGGCCGCAGTCGCCCGCCTAATTGTTTGCTCTATTGGGGGCTTGCTGCCACACCAATTTGTGCGTGGTGGAAAATGGGAAAATATGAAAATATGAAAATGAACACTTGGCCCGATCCCCGCTGATCCGAGCTGATCCGCTCTGGTCGGTGGCCACATTCCCTGGCATAGTTCCTGGCACCCAAATAACTCAACTGATCCGCACCGAACCGAACCCAATTGTTCGCCGCTGTTCAAATTCCTAGCATGTGACATTTAGTCATCGCGCTGCTCTACTTCCGATCTTCTGCCGTTGATTTAATTTATACTGTTTGCCTCTGGGTTTGACTTTTAATTGACCCACAGCACACAGCAGCAATGCCTGAATTTCTTTGTTCTGAATAACACACTTGTTTTTCTGGCTGAGTGGTGAATGATGCTTACCTTCGCGTCTCATGCCCATTTTGAGGCACTTCTTCAATCGGCAATATTGACATTGATTGCGATGGTGCTGGTCAATGGGACAGTTTCTGCTGCCGCGGCACGAGTATGTGAGATTGCGTCGCACCGAGCGTTTGAAGAACGATTTGCAGCCTGCAAGAGAGAAGGAATCGGAAGTTAATAAGATGGAAATGAAATATACAAAAGTAAAGGTTAGGCCCACTCTGGGTGTTTTTGTCCCTACAAATTCCTTGGCACCCCTGCCTGCCGAGAACGAAAAGAATTGTTACCACTTGTACGGCAAAGTGGGTTCGGGCCCCAGCTGCACTCCTTGACAAACTCCGCGGCACCAAGTTCCTGATGCCCATGTCAATGGTCATGTTACACGTTTCATGGCTTAACGCCTCCCATAAAATTACCTTTAATGGCTTTCAATTAACAAAGTGTATCTTGGCCACGGCGAAAAGGGGAAAATAAAAGAAAACTGGCAGCAAGTTCAAGTTCGGCTTGCCACGAATTTACTGTTAAGCTAGACGGCCAGATCAGCCATGGCTCGTTGGGCTTCGGTTTTGGTTTTGGATTTGGTTTTCGTTTTGGCCGCAACTGCAGCCTTAACTTCAGCTTTAACTTTGGCTAAGTGCTTTGGGCCACAGTTGGGTGTTGTTGTAGGACAAGCCAGCGACACGGCAAGTTAATGTCGCCGACGCGTATCTAAACATGTGTATCACTTGGCTCTGCGCGACTGCATCAGCGTTTTCTGCATAAAGAGCCTCGCCAAATGGCAGGGGGATATATCGTACATATATGTATATATGTATATAGGAGGCATTGTCTGGACCTGGTTTTTTTGCAGCAGTCCAACAAATTTTCTCACAATAACTCAAAACAATGGCATATGCTCATAAAATTCGTTTTAAGCTGTAAAATCATCATCAAACAAAATATGTAAGCGCTGAGCGTTTATGCAGACTCGATCCTATCCACTCCTCCTCCACCCCCTCCCCGCACTCTATATAGCCTGCGATCACAGGCTATAAAAGATCTTTCAATGCTTTTTGCCAATGCGATCGTGTGGCTGCAGCCTCCCACCGAAATGGAAACAAAACGTGGCCAGCAAATTGAAATTGATTGAAAGTCGATCGCTTAATGCACTAAGAAGAAGTTATCAAGTTTAGACTTCGGATGAAGATCAAATAAATAGGAGTATGCTTAGGGCATTTGGAGTATATCTTAACTGTACCAATAGCGACTTCTTTAATGATCAATGAACTGTTAGTCCCGAAGATTGATTTCATTTCCTACACCAAAGGGCATTCAGTATTCCTCACTTTTGGCTCTTTCATACGAAACTGCTCCGCAGACCAACCCGAGAGACAACTACGAACACATCTAGAAATACCCACTCACACACTGCCAGCTTTTACACCATATGATCTACGAATAACGATATTGTACCAAGTCACGATTTCTGCCAAAACGTACCGTTGCCTTTTGCCCCATCCTCTGGCTGCCTCCACCAACTCTGGCTGCGCTTCGCCTGTTCCAGGAGGGGGGGTGGACGAACGGACAACTTGGCCAGAAAGCCAGGCGGAGCAGAGGTAAATAAAAGAACTTGCAACAGAGGCAAACTGCCCATATGCGCCTATCGCAACTCTATCTAGAGCTGCAGCTCCGTCCCGAGTATCTGGGTATCTTAACTTTGGGAGGAGCGGGGCCGATCCCCAGTGGACTTTTGCGATGCGAAAGATGCGCGTCGTTATTGATGAAGATACGAGTACATGGGCCAGATACCGTAAACAAAATCTGAGACGGGGCGGAGTGGATATCGTGTTATATCAATAACCGAAAAAGGGTGGATCGCTCTAGCGCTGAGATACGAGTGTGGGAAGTCAGGGAAGCGAAGCCCTAGAACCCTGGCCTGGCACTGGCATGGTCCCTTCTACGGCTTCGGCTTAAACGATTGGCTTTTTGGCTTAGCCAAGAGCCCAAAGCCGAGAGGTTTGGGCCAACTTTGCGGTAGTTTCAATTACCGCTTCGCCTAATTGCCAGCGGGTGGCTGAGGAAGCTGAGGAAGCTAGTTCGCGTGCGCTACGCGCCATAAAGCGTTCAATACAGTTAGAAGTTGGAAGAGGTTCCGAGAACTAAGCTTAGCTAAGCTAAGCGTTTTATTAATTGAACTTCCTGAAAGTGAGCAGAGCTATCTATCTGCACCACACGAGATCCCCTTGCCGCCTGGCTGGGCAATTTAAAGCGTTAAATTAGTTGGCTCTAGCCGGCAATCTCTGGGTATCTGTATCTTTTGGCACATGCACTCGGGTGGCAGATGGCCCAATCAATTGCAGTGGACTACACTTTTCCCATTTCCCATTTGCCATTTTCCAGCCGCGGTCAATGATCGCTTGGCCCAGAGGAAGCGGAACGGCGATGCAAAGTCAAAGAGTCGCCTTGACTTTGGCTCATTTTCTAATTACTAATGCACACAGAGGGCTGGTAGAGGGGGAGGAGGAGACGGTGGAGGAGGGCCATCATTAAGGTGCAATAATTAAATGTTAAGCTTACACGGAGCCACCAGCTAGTCAAAGTAATTAGCACACACAGCAGCAACTGCACAACTGCACAACTGCAACTGGAGTCCAGAGGCGGCTAGACAAAATATCTGGAGTACAACCGAAACATAATTACAGCCCCCGCCGACAGACACGAATCTGCGGGTAACTCGGCTCATGCACTCTGAGTATCTACAAAATGCACTGATTATGAACGGGGCCTCAGGCAAAGGCAAAGGCAACAAAAACAGCAAACAAAAAACTAAAAACAAAAAACCTGGAACGGAACAGGTGCCTGGGCCTGTGATATCCCACCGGGTCCCCGTTTTTATGGCCCAATATGGGTCAACTGTAAATCAAATGCCAATCTGGGAAGCTCCCCGTATCCGGAGTTCGGGCAGAACTTTCGCGATTGTTTCGCTGGAATCGGAGCAGCCTTAACTCGCTTTTCATTTACATCTTGCATATGTCACGTTGCCGCAGGGAAATGCAACAGAGCGCAAAGAAACCGCCGCCTCAGATAAGCGATTTGGCTTTGATTTAACTGATGCTATGCGGAGTTATGCGGCAAGTCGGGCTCTCTAAGCCGTGCAAATGCCCTGGTCATGTACGACACATGGCGATAAGCGGCCAAGGGGTTATGGCCAAGGCAGCCACTCTGGGCCCGGGTTCTGGCCAAAGTTGCAGCTCGCAAGTGCAGTTTGCCCCTCGAAGATGCACACAAAAACGTGCCGGAAAGGCTGCATTTCGCCGGGCCTGATCGATTAGCCGAACTTAGCTGAAAACGAAAATTGCGCATGAAGTGGCAACAGAAACAGAAACTGCAACTGCAACTGCATCTGCATCTGCAGCAGAAACTGTGGCCCAAAGCAGACAGTTGGAGAGCCGGGCCTAACATAATTAATTAAACCGTTACATTATAAAGCGGATCAAGTCGGTAGTTCACGATTTCCTTGCCCCAGAGACTCTCTTTTATTTCGGGGGCCTCTTTCGAAATCGCATCGTGTCAGGATGAATTTTTTGCGCCTCATTTTAAGAGACCTCAGTTTGGGGAGACTGGTCTTCCAGACAGGGCTAGCTGGCTGCCGAGCTTTATTGGCTCGAACATTTCTTCTAAGTACAACGATTTGTAGTACAAGCCAGCTTTTAATGATTACAATGTCTGCCTGCAGTTTGCAGCTTGCAGTTTGCAGTTGTTTTTGCTCTGGCTGTTACTGTTTGTTTGTTTCTTCTGTCTCGGCAATATCTGTACAATTAACTTTTGTTTTTGGTGATTTTCCTTTGGCCGCCTTTAATGAAGGGTTCAGCTCGGGGCTCATTAATGTTGACACAGAGTTGGGCAATGCTCTCCTACAAGTATGATTACTGTGACAGCGTCGTTAACCCGCCAAATGGCCGGGAATCCGGACGGGTATTCGCCAGTGCAAACATACGAATTTGTCAAAATAAATATCGGGGCCATAAGTTATGCCGCTCGCATGGGGGAAAAGCTACCGCTACCGAGTTGTAAATCAAGAGCCCGCCGCCGCAGACCGCAGACTGCAGACTGCAAGTCGCACGGAAGTTATAAATGTTTATCAAAAGGCGATTTATTTGATATATGTTATGGGCATGAAATTGACTTCCAGCCATCCTGTCCTGCTAAATGCAAATTTTAATACAAGCCTCGAATTTATTTTCCCTCTTGCTAATTAATAAATAAGAAATCCGCTGCCGCGGGCGTTGTGGCCACGCCCACTCCCCAAAAAAAAAAAAATGCCCAAAACTGCAGCGTCATAAATTGCAATGCTCGGTGGGCGTTGTTAATTTTGTGCATTCGTATTTACTTTGTTGCTTTTACTTTGCTCTGCGAGGGGCGGAGGGGGTGGAGCAGGTCATATCACAGACAGCAAATTGATTTATGTTTGGCTTTTGTTAAATGCTCAGAGTGGAATGAATTTCCACAGCGAAACGCGAATTTCAGAAGAGCGCCATTTAACAGATTGTCAAGAGGTGCAAAGTGAAAAGCAAAAATGTTGCTTTTATTAATAAAAAAAAAACACATTTTGAATACTGCTTTCAACAAAGAAAATGAATGCGAAATAAAGCCTGATTATTATTGGTTATTAAACCATGTATTTTTCTTATTTATTATTTTTAGAAATCTCTTTTTTATGGGTCTCCCAATAAATTGGATTTTTCCTGCATTTTCTCCTTCTGTATTCTTATTTCTTTCCTCAACGTTATTTGCCCACGTCATAATGAAGTTAATTAAAAAGCCACACATGTTGAATACAATTCTGCACAAAGGAAGAAGACGGAGGAAACAAGATTCTCCCTCCGAAGATACACAAAGATACACAACAACTGACCAAAGCGTTTCGCGACATTACAAATTTTCGGACATTTCAAGCCCAAAATTGTGCGTGGAGTTCTCCTCAAACCTGGGGATTCGAATTGGAAGCATGAGCTTGGGATTTCGGGCTGAGAGTCTTAATTGCCGATCGTGGGAATCTATTTAAATGAGTTTACAGCACGGCTCGTTCGCGGAATATGTGGCAAATGGAACAAGTCGAGCCGGGATTATTTATGCTGCCCCCAGAGTTGACAATCTGCGGCTGGCGGCTGCACTTCACACACATTATTTGCGGCAGCTAATGGGCTCGGCTGGCGCTTAACAATTAGTTGTGATGGCAATTTCCTACCACTCCTTACGTTCTCCCCACTTGCGAGTTGCGCTCAATTCGGTCCTGCTCTGCTTAGTTGATGTTTGTGTTTGTTTTAATTAATCGCATGCCAGGTACTTAGTAGTGGCGGTAATTTTTCGTAAAATTTATTTGTCATTGTCATGTGCGCCTGCGGCTAAGTTATGCTAATTCCCTTCTGACATGGGTGCTGAGATAGTTTTCGTGTCAGAATTGGAAATTCAATGGTTTCGCAGAAAACGTGGATTTAATATTTTGTGCAAGCCTTTCCACCGCACTGATTGATGATGCACCGCAACTTGGCCACTTGGCAGATACGAGGAACCTCGGCTTTTGGGCCACTAATAGCCATGACAAATAGCCAAATTAATTGGCGATACGGGGGCTGGAGGGGCAACGGAGTCTTGCCACATTAGAGCCATGCACTACTCATCATTAATATTATCGAGGCACTTTTATCAGCGCACATTTTTCAGCCGCCACTAAACCGTGACTTTTCGAGTCGGCCAAAGGTTACTGCTGCCGCTGCTGATGAGTGCTAGAGACTTTTGGCCGCCCATCCCCCAATTCCGCCAACAGCTGGGCGCGAAATCAAACAAGTTGCCACCACAATGGGAGGACATGGGCAGGCAGATCGGCAGGAACAGGAACACGGACAACACGCATAAGCTACAATTAATCTTGCAGCTACGAGTACGTCGACTGGCGGGGTGTCTTGGCATAGGTTCACATACCCAAACCCAAGCCCGCACCGAAACCCAGGCCCTGAACCTGGAAACTGGACAATCGGACAGACATATAGACGGACGGCAGGGACGGCGAGACAGACGGACAAGTGAGCACACACACGAGCTCAGACAGCCGAAACGAGTTGCCGCGGCGGAGTGGAGTATCTTTCTTTTCTAAGAGCCACGAAAAGTATCTGCACCTCGAAGTGAATCAGCTGAAAGGACGCGACCGGGCTGGGGTTCAGCGAAATACAAAAAAAAACCCTGAAAACGCCGGCAATGATATGGGCTCTATGCGCTTTATTATGATTTTTCCTACGTTTTATTTTGCCAGCGTTTGAGTGAAGCTGAAAATGAAGCTGAGGCCGAGGCTCAAGCTTCAGCGTCTGGCGATTGCATAGAACAAAATAGATTGCTATCGTGGCAACATCATCAGGCCAACAGGCAACCGAGAGATACCCGCACCCGTACCCATGCACTACATAATACATACCAGGCTGTCAAGGGGAAACGGGGAAACACCTTCAGAATGCAACGAGGCGGTCACAGAGCGCATATCTCCTGATTGTTGCTGTTGTGGGTTGCGCATGCGTACAAAATGCTCGGTGATTAATAATAATAGCAACGCTCGCGAACAGTGTGAGCCATCGGAGTGCGAAGCGAGGGATGGTCTTTGGGTATCTGGGAATCTGGGAATCTCTGGCTGGCATCGCGGCCCACTGTGCCTGCCCAGTCACTTCTTGGCTGCTCCAGTGCCAGAACATTTGAAGAGATACGAGTATGACAAGTTCAACTTCAGGCTGCACTAAATGCCACAGCCTATCTCGCTCTATCTGCTGAATGCAGTTGCCCATCCATCCATCTGCCCCGCGGCCCTCTTTCCGGAACTCCGGGCTCGGAATCCCCATCCGAGGGCCAGAGACAATAAGAAGGTGGGCGCTTCATTTAGCGGCCGCCGCACAATTTGCATGTTTGCACAACAATTGTTTGGCTTAGGACAAAGCACGGCCGTATTTTATTTAGATAATAATTTTTATCTGACGATAAGGCGAGGCAGTGGCGGGAGTGCGTGCCTCTGCCTATGCCCCTGCCTGGATCGCAATACATATTTAGAGAGCTCTCGTGCTGCGAGTTGGAGTGTAACGGTATGCTGACCAGAGTATCTGGGGAGGTGACTTTCCCCAAGAGTTCTTGAGCAATTTTACAACCACTCAGATGGCTAAATGCAGCTTAAAGCTTAAATTGCACAAAAATATATCAACAAAGGACGGCAGTAGGCTATTGCACAAACATAAATCTCGCTGGATATCTTGGCGATCATAAATGTATTTTTTGCTCGTAAAAGCATCTTTACATGATTTGGGGCCCGATCAACTAACTAGCTTTGTGTACGGACTTGGGTCTATCGATTTCGCTGGTCCACGGACACATTCCAGCTGCATCGCAGCTCCCGCCAAAGATTCGCATGGCCCTGGGAAGAATTCCCGCACACACCCACACCTGGCTGGGGTTTATTGCCAACTCATCAAACTGCCATAATTCACCCAAACTGTCAAAAATCAGCGGCTGGCAGGCACGCTTTTGTGCTCGCTTTCTATTACGTTGGCCATTTCTGTTTGGTCATCCCCGCAGTTCGAACCCGAGTACGGAATCAATTGACCCCCAATTGCACCTCAGAGGTGAGATCGCTACTCAGAAATACCATTATTTTGATAGGATGATATTTTTCAACATTTCAATTTGACATGAAAATATGCAAAAATATCCAAATGATATTTATAGAGCTGGCAAAATACAAAAATGCGTGGGACAGTGCTGGGATACTGTTGGCCAATGCTACACTATATATTCTTTAACAAATGTATAACTCGTCTTCATTTTATCGTGTTCACATAGTGAAATGAGAGAAAAATGTATTTGTTAAGCTTAAAATCACACAAAAACTCTTCCAATAAAAATCAGCTTTTATCGAATTTGATTTGAAGAGATTGCATTATATCCCAGCACTTAGTAGGTAGTGTTATGTAAGTTCCCGCGTGTGTTGACGTTACCCAGACTTTTTCTCAGTGTACTCACCTTCGCAGGTAAACTGTCCGTAGTGCTTCCCGGAGCTCTTGTCGCCGCAGACGACGCACTCGATGTTCTGCTTGCTGTCGATCTGGGATCCGCTGTTGCTGCTCTGCGAGTGCGAGCTGTTGGCCTGGGAGGAGGGCGTGGTGCTGCCGCATGCGACGGGCTGTCCCTTGATGTTGGTGAGCATCTCCTGGCCGTGGCCCTTGATCAGCATGTCGGAGCCGTGTCCGGAGTTGACAATGGAGCCCGATCCGGAGCCGGAGTGGTGGCCGCCGGCGGAGCCGCCGTTGGCGCTGGGCAGGCTGGAGATATCCTCCTTGATGCCGGGGTGGTGGCCCGATCCGGCCTGGTTGAGGCTGGGGCAGGAGAGGTCCTGCTTGATCACCGCCGACTGCTGGCTGGCCACGCTGCTCGGCGTGGTGCCGCCGCCGCCCGTGGCCACGCTGCCGGTGGTGGTGCCGGGTCCGGCCGAGGCGGCGTGCAGGTGGCCGCCCAGGGAGGCCGACGGCTCGTGCCAGGCGCTGTGCGGCGGCACGCCCAGCCCCATCGAGCGGGGCAGGCCGAGGTCGAAGGGCGACAGCTCCGCGCCGGATTGGGGGCGCGGGTTGAAGAAGTTGGGAGCCGTGGACGGGGAGGCGCACATGACGCCGCCGCCGTACACGCTCAGGGAATTGTGCGTAATAATTTTGGCGGCCGGGTCGGAACACGTGGGATAGTTGCTGGAATACACTTTGTACGCACTGGTTTCGGTAGAGTCCGAAGCTCTAGCTTTTATTTATCCTTGGCAATTGGATTTGTCAGCCGCGTTTTGGGTTTTCTTTTTTTTTTTGAATAAAAATTAATTTTTATTTATGCTATTATGCTAGTAGCATCTCAGCATTTCACTAAAAACACATTGATTTTTTTCCTTGCGTTTGCTTTCGAATTTCCCGCTCGGCACACACACGATATACAAGATAACTTAAAGACTTGGAAAATTTTCAGCTTAATTTCAGTATCTTTGCGTCATGCGGAGCAGCGAAATCTCAGCTGTTCTCGTAAGGCCTTTTAGAGCCTGACTGGCACAACATTCGTGGCAAAAGGTACACGACCCGACCCGACTCGACTCGACCGTTTCGACCTAACGACACATCACACAAATCTCTCGCCGCTCCTCTCACTCCACTCAAAGAGGCAGTGGTGCTGATCCGCTCGCTCCTGTGGCTGCCCACATCCCATCCGGTTGAGTGGAATCGCCGCTCTCACTCGCACTCGGCGGTGGGGCAAGACCTTCGACGCGTTTGGCTGATTTGCCACCACCAACCACTCTCACCACTCTCAGCACCACCACCGCCACCACCATTTACCACTCTCTCTCTCTCTATCTCTCTCTCCGAGCGCTTTGCACTCAACGAAGCCAAGTCACTCGTCCAACTAGAACCCGTTTGCTCTTATTAGCTCGCTGCCGGGCGCATCTGTTAGATACTTTTACCGTTAAGGTTCTTTGTCGTCGGACTTTTGGGTCCCAACTTTTTACCAATTTGTTTAAAATGAGTCGAGTCTCCACCCCGAAATAAGTTTTTGTGACTGTTTATCTTTGCGCTGCGCTGCGAATCGTTCTTCTCTGGTTGGTTGGCCGCCTTAAAGTGCGTTCTACTTTGTATTTCAGCAATTCCAGAGGCTCTTAAAGTCCGCTTTCTTATCTGGGGGAAGAGTTAGGCGGCCATAATGTCCATTCGCGGTTAAATGTTTGCTTTAAAGCTTCTTTTCTATTGGTTGCTAGCCATAGGAAAACGAGATAAGCTGAAGGTGTACAAAGATATAGCGATGATGGATGGCAGGATGAGGTGGCATATAGAGAGTGGGATAGGTAATGAAACTCCAGGATGAAACTTATTGTGGTTTTACACCTGAAAATCCATAGTATGGAAATCTCAAGCCAGAAAATTCCATCTAGAGTGTTTCACACATATTTATAAAGATATTTGAAACTGTTAGTATTCAGGTTTTCTTGAATTTATTTTATTCATTTATTTATTTTTTAACTCGTATTATACGTTTTTTCTATAACTAAAAGTAGTAATTGTTGTAGACTGCATTTAGCTACTGTATTACTTTATTGATTTTCATAAGATTATTATTCAAGAATAAGTAATCTAACTTTTATAGCCTCTTTTTATAGGCTTAGATAAATCAATAAATATAAAATAAACTTGTTTTAATGTCGTTAAATTGGATATACTTATATATTGATAAGCTCTAATGAAATGTCTATTAAAAGCACGAGTCCTAATAAATGTTTAAAAAATTAGCATTGCCTTTGTTGATTTAAAGAGTCAATGTTATGTAATGCTGGTGACTGAGGCACTTTCAGAGTGACCGCTAAAGTCTTGTATCATATCGTATTATTAACGCTCAATGTACTCGGACTGCCCCTAAATAAAACCTTACCAGCCGTGGCCAACTGAAGCCCATTGAGTGTCGTAATATAATTATAATAATTTCTCTGGGCTAATTGGATCAGGCACTGGCTCCTCGGCAGCGACTTTTACTTTGTTACTTTGTTGACTTTGTTTACGTGTCTGGAGGAAATGTGGCTGGAGAAGTGCCAAAACATGAAATCATAACGATAATTGAATTCATTCTTAACGAGGACACCTTCCGTAACTTGATATGTCCATTTGCCGACTGTTATTTCTGCGATACATTTGAAATTAGCATTTAACGAGCGACCATTTGCACGCAAGTAACTTGTGGAGAGTGAAAACTTAAAGGGAATCGCTGGATGCCACGCAATACTGTCGGCACTTCATTTTTCAAACCAAGGAGTGGGTGGGAAAGTGGGAAAATAGGAAAATAGGAGATATTGGAAAAGTGTCGCAGGCGGCAGAGTTGCAAAAAGCAAGAGTTGCGGGCCAGTCCAAAGGGCCAAATTGTGGCCACCGCACTTTGCACTCCCCCGCCCCTTTTAAGGGGCCAAAAAGGGGGGCGTAACGGGCCACGGACTCTGGCGCCCTCTGGTGTCGGGGTTTCCAGGAGGGTGGGAAGGCCATGAGAAGGCCAGAGCGAAGTGCAAACGTACAATTGGATGATGAACGATATGCCACCCCAACTATTCACTCGAATAAGAGAGAGAGCCACCTCCAATTGGACTTGGTTTCACTCACTCGCCGAGTTTCGTCAAGTTTTTGTGGCTCTCTTTCAGAAGTCACGCCCCTTGTATGACTTTGTGTCTATCTCTGTCTGGAATAGCTCCATCTCTTTCGCCTCCATGTCTTATCATTAACTGTATCGGAATTTCGCTCGCATTTTTTTGATTTGCCCCCTTAAAAGCGGCTAAAAAGAAACAAAAAGCATTTTCTGGCTTTTTATTAACACCGCTAGATGTCTCTCTCTGGCAGCCCCGTTTAGACCCCAAATTCAATTGGCAACGTCTCTCTTTCTGGCCATATGACTTATGTGTGGGGTCTCGCAGGCGATGATCTCCCGATCCCCCGAGCATCCTGATGGCTCCTCTTCCTTGAACCTAATCCTGTGCTCTCGCCACCTCTGGTTAGAGCCTCGTATGTTGCGCATACCACCCACTCCGACCCTCCACCCCCTCCTCTCTAGTGGTTACATGGACTTCTGCGGAGTTCGCGCAGTCAGCCGGCACCTCCAACCCCTGTGGGTTAAATACTGACAACCCCATTTGAGCGCCTTTTTGCACTCGCTGCCACAGAAGCCCCCGTTGCCCCACCTTTCTCCGCCTTGTTGGCCATTTTTTGTGCTCCTTTCTGCTTTGGACAGTTCATTGAAAGTGGGTGGCGGACGTTGGGAAGATGTGGAAAGTGTGGGCCCAACTGGGTGGAACTACAGTAAGTGGGACTTCCATATATTCTTGGGTTGGGGGGCAGATTTAAAATATCCATCAATAGACAGTCAAAGTTGTACATTAATATATATTATATATATTATTTAACCAAGAAATAATTTAAATGTTCAAGAATTCTGTAGATCTAATTTCGAATCTTTAAATTCTTTCAATGTTTTAAGCTTTATATAATCGAATAACTATTAATATTTAAATCAGGACTGTGAACCACTCCGGAGCTGAACCACTCCGAACCGGAGTGGTTCACATTTTTTAGAAAGCGAACCGAACCGTAAACCGGAGCGCCGAAGTTTTTTATAATTGAACCGGAGCCGAACCGGAACTTTTTTTTTTAATATTCGGTTAGGTTCAAAAAAAATTGATTTTGTGTGTTCTTGTTTTTTTATTCAACATTGTGGGGGATTTTCTGATCATATTAACATAGAGTTTATTTACTAAGGGAAATAAAAATGCTCAAATATATTGTCTATGCAATGCCTGCATCTAACTCAATCAATCTAATAATATATAATTATCATCTTCCAAAACTTTTCGCAGTATGCCCACATTAAAATTACATGATTAAATTCATGGTAGTATACTAATAATAGAGTATTTCCAGTAAGACGATTTTCTATGCGGAATGTTAAAAAAACATATTTAATTATGTGAATGTAACAAAAAAAACAAGAAAGGAAAGCTAAATTCGGGCGGAGCCGAAGTTGATATACCCTTGCAGAATACTCTGTAAATTATATTCTCCAAAATTATTCATATGATGCATTCTTAATAACATCTATGTTTCGATGGGTTTCAAAAAAAAACATCGATATATCGATACATCGAATTCTATACTAATTTTAACGTATATTTTAGTTTTTTATATTTAATTAATCAAAAATGTGTTAAGATTACCAAGATTCTTTCCTGCCAAACACTGATGGGTAAAGAGGAAACATCGATGTTTGTAAACATCGATGTTTCCCAAGTTTTGGAAAACATCGATGTATCGTTACATCGCCGATGTTATTTCCAGCTCTAGTTGGGAGTTCCAATTCTTCGAAATGGCTCTTTTACCAGCAGCAATGGAAAACCAAAAAGTTCACGACTTCTTCATTTATAATGAAGACAATAATAAAAATAGGTGTAAACTTTGCGATTTCGAAATGACAGGCAAACATGCCTCAAATTTAAAACGGCATATTGAAAGGAAGCACAAGGAGATGGTACAGAAAATTGAAACAAATAAGAAGCAAGTAGCAGCCGACCAGCCACCTATAAAGCAATTCTTGGAAACAGCGTATGTCAAAGTGAAAATCACCAAAGCTGACATTTTAGATGCTTGCCTGGAACTAGTCACTAAAAATGGGCGTCCATTAAAAATAGTTGAAGATTCTGGTTTTTTAAAAATTCTAAAGCCCATGTGTGACGCTTTTAGCCCTCCATTAAAAATCAATCGCTTTAACATACGGAACTTAATTCAGGAAAAAGCTAGTAGCATTCGCTTACACATTAAAAATGTTCTACAAAATCGGTTAGTCCAACAGAACCCCTGTTACTTGGTGATATTACATTTTGTTTTATATATTTTTTTAGACTTATATCTATAAAAGTGGATTGTGTAAGCCGTTTGGATCGTGCTATCATCGGAATAAACGCTCAGCTTCATAATGGTTCGGAAGTAAGGTGCTACACATTAGCTATGAAAGAAATACACGTGCAGCATACAAGCGTAAACTTAACCACGATTATCCAAAAAGTGCTGGAGTCTTTTGAAGTTTCGCTCCGACAAATATATACGCTGACGGTGGACAATGGTGCCAATATGGTTTTGGCGGGAAATAAACTAAACCAATTATGTAGGGTTGACCTCGATGCAGAGCACTCCGAATGCGAATGCATTTTTACAGAAATTGAAATAGATCAAATTCAAGTGGATTTACCTCAGGACTCAATCACCACAGTGCGTTGCGCAGCGCACACTTTAAATTTAGTTGTTTCTGATTTTTTAAAAGAAATCAAGATTGATTTATCTAAAATACGCACTTTATGTAAAAAACTAAGAACTCCAACCATTCTAAATCTGCTTCATTTAGAAAATTTAAACAAGCCGATATTAGACTGCGCCACGCGGTGGAATTCCACGTATTTAATGTGCGACCGAGTTCTTACATTAAAAGAATTTTGTCTAAAAAGCTCAAATGACATAAAAGAACTTCGTTTAAAAAGCACCGAATGGGACGCAGTGAAAAATTTGTGTGATTTGCTGAAACCTCTTTATGAGTTCTCTTTAAAGCTTCAGAAACTGAATTTGTTGCCAAGTGACTTCTATTTCCAGTGGTTTTCTCTTCGCTCTAAGACATTAAAATCGTCCTCTAAATATAGTGTAGCATTGTCAAAATGCTTAGAAAAGCGATCACACATATTGAATTCAGTTCCTATAATATCATCCGTTTTTCTTGACCCTAGATATCAAGTAGTATTATTAAGAGAGCAAAAAAATGACGCTAAGGCACACCTACGTGAAATATATCAAAGGCAACTTGCCTTGGGTGATGATGCCGTTTTCAATGCCTCTGCGGCCTCTGCATGTTCAATAGATGATGAAAATGAAAATTTATTATCTCAATATGATACTAACTATAATATTAAAGGCAGGAAAACAGCTTGTGATTTTATTAATTCTTTCGATGGCATAGAAAGAATTAGAATGAAAGACGATAGTATTTTGAAGTTTTGGGACGTCTATCGATGTGAAAACTTAAGAAAACTAGCTTATGTTGTTCATGCCGTACCTGCTACACAGGTATCAGTAGAAAGGGCGTTTTCCACTTTGAAATTTGTTTTATCTGATCTCAGGGGTAGCATTGATGAAGATATTTTGGAAGATATTATGTTAGTTAACCTCAACTGATGAACACTTTATAAATCATAAATCTTGCAACTTTACTTATAAGTCTTAATGTTATGGTACATATTTGAAGGAAAATACATGGAAATAAATGTTGACTTTATTATTTCATTAAAAAAAAAATTATTTATTTGAACCCTGGTTCGAACCTGAACCCTGCTCCGGCTCATCAATGAACCGGTTCGCAAACCGGAACACTATCTGTCGATTAGGTTTGAACCCCGAACCGAACCCATGCCAAAATAATATGGGTTCACAGCCCTGATTTAAATTTAATAATATTTCGAAATAATAAATATTGCGTTTGTCAAGTGAAATGAGCTGACCCTATTTTAAAGATATTTTTTTAGTTCTTTGATACCTAATGAGTAAGATTGTGATGATAATATCAAATTATATGTTATTTTGATAAGGATAATAATATATTTTTGTTTTTCGTTTAAATACAATTTAATAGGAAATTTTAATATTTATAAAGGTAAACATTAAAAAAATGCAAAACAACTTGTTTAAATGGGAGAAATTAGTTTTCTTGTTTATTGATTAACTAAATCAAAAATAATCATTATTAAATATTCAGTTAAGAACAAGAAAAGACCCGCAAATTGTGAATTTTCTTTAAATGTGTTTAGAACATAACATAAATTCCGCAAACTTTAAACAACAGTTCAGTTATGTGCAACATTGTGCTTTGTAGCTTGGCTTGCCACATGTGGATGCACTGCTGCACTCGAATGCATACTGCCCTGTGTTCCAAGGACTTTGGCTGGTTCTTAAGCATATGTACGGACAGAGATATATATTTGTTGCTCCTACACGACTCTGCTCCCAATCCCGTACAAAGGGAAAGCTGCTGTGCAGCGCAGCCACTCGCAGTCTGCACCCCCTTTGGACCCCTCTAAAATAGCAAACCAACTGGCATATAATTTACATTGTTGCTTGTTTCCTGCTCCCAGACACCCCGCCCCCCTCTAACAACCGACCAACTTTTACATTGATAAATTTTTAGTAATTCCTCTTCTCTCTGGTGTTTTTTTGTTTTTTTTTTATTTTGTGCCTTTTGTCTTCCGTTGCTGGCAAGGACTTTATGAATAAGTGCTAAAATGCCAGAGACCAGGACCGCAATGGACCGGGCCATGTCATGCTGGTTAAACTGACGAACACGCGCCCGCCTTCCCTGCCACTCCCCCTTTTGCTTACACCCCCTCTGCCACTCCCCCTAATCTATACCATCCTCTCAGTTGGTCTGCAGAAAAAGTTCCCTCTGCTGGCTGTTGTTTTTAGCCTGATGATTCATTGTGAAAGTGGAGCTGGTCGTGGCTGGAAAATACTGAAATTGTATTCTCCTGACGGAGTCGCGTATACAAATGTGGAATTTTCCAGCCACAAACAGAGTAGCAGCTAAAAACAGCATATAAAGTTCTTGTTGTTAACAACTTTGTCAACTCAATATGCTTGATGGAGATTCGTCACCAGTTGATGGATCCCTTCCACGATAAAATCAACAGAGAATGTAATTCGCTTGTTGCGAAAAAATATTTAAATTTCAAGGAAGTCAATAAATTATAAGGATAAGAGATTTGCCTTTTTGAAAATATATATTATGCAGTCGTTAATAAGTGCTTTTATTTTAAATTGGACAAAAATTGTATTGTTACAATTGTTTTAGTGCTGAAAAATATTAATATTTAAAATGTTTAAATCTAATGGAAATCTAAGTTTAAGCTCTAGGCTCAACTAAGAGTTTTCCTTAATCTAACAAGTAATTGAATTTTATTTGTTTAAAAATACAAAATATTAATAAAGAAATATATTAATACAGAAAAAAACAACACAAAAATAATTTTGTTGTATGTCAAATATTACAATCAAATTTAAAAGTGTTAGAGTTGACTTTAAAAATGTCTATCAAATATTACAAGCCCATTTATTTTAAGATTTAATTCTATGATTTTCACTT
This sequence comes from Drosophila fuyamai, assembly GCA_018153365.1. Lineage (NCBI taxonomy): Eukaryota > Metazoa > Arthropoda > Insecta > Diptera > Drosophilidae > Drosophila > Drosophila fuyamai. The sequence continues at coordinate 2,041,445 of JAECXW010000116.1, read as the reverse complement.
TCCCAATTTATTTATTTTTTCAAATGTGTCTTGCGTGCCCAGCATATAAGTTCATGTATTCCTCTGAACCAATTAAAAATGTCGGCAATTATTTAGTCTTGTGTTTGTACATTTGGAATTGCATTTGGGCCGAAACCTTTGCAGGGAACCCCCCTTGACATGCAAGCCACAAAGCTATTAAGGGTTCGTTTGGCCACATAAAGCCAAAGTAGGTGTACATGGGCACAATCGAATGGATCGAAATTGAGTGGTGGGGAAAGTGGCAGGCCCATGTGTTTGTGCTCCACTCGAAATGTATTTCGAGAGCGCATGTCAAAGGTCAGCCACTGCTCACATGTGTCAGGCGCTGTCGATGTGCGAGTACTCGGGCTGGTATCTGTGTATCCGTGTATCCCTGTGTATGTAATTACATGCCGGCCTCCCCCTTTCGCTTTTTTAGTTTGAGCTACTATAATGTACGCTCCGCCTTGTTTATGTGTCTATCCGGGCCGGAGCCATGAATTAAACATTCGCCATAAAAGCCTTTGGCTGGGGGTTTCTGAAACATGTCACAAATCATTAGCACGTATTCAAATCCGACGAAGGGAGGCGTCCCTGGCAAACAAAAACACAAGAAAAGCGGCCAACTGTATGCAAAAGATTAATGCAAAATATTCAAATGGAATATGTACATATTTTTGACCCCAGAAAGTTTGCCTAATTGCGTGAGACAGCCAAAGGTCAGAGGCGGCAGCGTGAACAATGAAAGATCACTGGACCAGATGCCCGAAATTCTTGGCGACGCAGCATCCCAGGTAGCCATTTGAACTCGAGTTCGAGTGTCCAGCAATGGACTTAACCTTTGCCAAGGCGGAGGCATCATCGGTGACAAGCTCGTATCGCTGCATGAGCAACCCCCGAAAGATCCCTGGACATTGTCCAGAGACCCTATGAATTTTCTGCTTGATTTTCCCAAAATTTTACACCGCTTTATGGCAGCGCCAAAAGGGTTCCGCTTGTCCAGTCCGATTACCTGGGTTTCGCCCAAGATTCCGTCGAGTTTTTGGGGTTGATTTTGGGTCGTTTTTATACGCATTTCTATTTTAATTCCATCTCCGGCGTCTTGCGTTTTTGCATACGTCCCAAGACGTTCGGGGATTTATAGTCACTGCTGCATCGTGGGAATCGGACACTGGTCAGCCATCCCGGGGACATTGGTCAGATCAGCTGAGCGTCCTTCGGCAGGACTCCCTTTGGCCGGACAATAATCCGATTTTAATGAAGCGCAACGCTTGCGGTCGTGATCGCATTTCGTTCAGCCGAAAGAAAAACGCAATTTTGGCTTAGGTCAGTCGCACACAATGGGGGTTTCATCTGAGCTTAGGCAAGGATTTACAATTTTTATACATTTAATATTTGGGACATTGATCACAAAATTTCATTATATTTTCAAAAAGACTTTGTTTAATATTACTTATCCTGTTTTAATGTTAATGTCTTAATAAAAACTGAAACCAGAAAAGTTTTAAAAATTAACTATAACAAATTGTTTTTATAACAACTCGAACTGTTTTATGTATAATATGCTTTTATTATTTTTTAAAAAGAAAGTAATGTATTAGAAATCTTCAATGAAAAGAAAGATTCCACTGAATAGAGAATTTGAGAAACGGAATTTGATTATTACGGCAGTGGTGTTCAATTCCATTGCACCATCCTCGCTAAATGTGAATCATTTAACAACCTTATCCGCATGCCAACACTTTCTCGAGGCTCCATGCGGGTCCTCACGATCCGTCTGCTCCCGCGGACCCATCAAAGTGATAATTGAGCAGTCAAAACGAAATGAACCCATGCCAAAAAAGGCCACAGAAAAAGAAGACTCTCCTCCAACTCCGAAATGCTTTTGTCCGAACTGCAGCCCGCAACAATGGCAACTCATTTCACTCAGGTTACGGCTGTGATGAATGATCTCATCAGCGAGGTGTCGACCAGAGATTGGCCCCAGCTTTTACGGCGGAACAGCTCCCAGAATAGCCCCCGATGAAAGGAACATCGTTTGTGGCCAAGTGTAAAATTTAAAATTTAATAATTAACAATTGTTTTTTAATTTCCCAGCGGCAAATCAGCCTCAGCCGCACTGCGATCTAAGCTGCCAGTCCAAATTACTTTCCCCCTTTCTGGGCTGTCAATCGCGCTGCCCGAGATCTCTTTGTTAGGGCCATGATTAATGATGCAAAATTATGAACTCGCTTGTTCTGAGCCACGGACTGGCTGGCCGGCCGGTTGTAAGTAGTTTTGTAAATCGGTTAAAGAAAAATGACTTCATTAAATTCATTAGCGCCCATGTGTGAAATTCGTTCAATTGGTTTCCGATGGATGGATTCCCTTGTGGCGGCCAGTGGAGCGGAGTCCTAAACGGAGGGCACTACTCCTATAATAAACCCATTTAAGGAGGGCGAATTGAACCCGCCTAATGACACCTTACAGATATCTCTTACCCGCTGTTTTTGGCCGGCCGCAAACCAAATCGGCGGAATTTTCCTGGATGCCCGTGGCTATTTGTTCGGCCTGGGAAAATCAATAGCCAAACGAGACCAGCAATTGTTTGGCGGGGACAGGGAGTCGGGTAAGTCGAGATAATCAAGCCGAGCTGCAGTCAAATGTGCCACATAGATGGATGGATTTGCCAGGTCCGCTGGCTCGACTCATGTGAGCCTCGGTCTGCGACTCCGGCCATAAGTCATCGGCATTGATAGCCATCAATCGCGGACCGCTTTCCACGTTGCCACGACCACAAAGCTCCCCAAAGTGGCGCGAAATCTAAGTACAATTAGTCGGGGGCTGGGTCTGGAGCTGAAGCTGAAGCTGAATCTAAGGCTGAAGACTGGCCTCCGGGACTGGGCTAGGGAAATCCATCTGCAGTTCGGTTCGTTACCGACTATTACTCCAACGCATTTTCCAAGCTTGGCCATTTTTCTTGGCGGCGGCTGCCCCGGCAACCGCAGTCCCAGTTCCCCAATCTGGCTTGTGGTCAGTCACTTTGTCAGTTGAAAGAGCCAAAAGTCTTGGGCCTGCTCGCCCATTCGCCCATTCGCTCGTCGGCCGATGGCTCGTTGAACCTTTTTAACCGTTGCTTGGTCAAGAGTTGTTAACCATATTAAAGTGTTCAATGATTAATTACACGCGTCCAAGATTAATTGAAATCAATCAAAGCTGAAGTTAACTAATGGCAACACGTTTGTAATCCCCCAGCGCAAGTCCATTCTCATCTGCGGCTCTGTCTGTTTCTGTTTCTGGTATCTGGAATGTCTGCACCCTGGACTCGAACTCCTACTCCTTCTCCTATTTCCACTACCATTCTTGTGGGTCCATCTCCACCAGCCGAGCTCCACAGCTGAAACTCTAGACCCATAGTAATTTTATTGGCCACATTATTCGGTTATTCGGTTTCAGTTTCCCAAATTCTACTGTTGCGCATCTTCTGTTTATTCCCATGCTTAATTACAATTAGGGAATTTGTGGGCCATACGCATTAGTTGATGGATGTGTAGTTTGAGAAAAGTAAGAGTCAAACTGGGTTTGGGTAAAGAGATGATGGTGTTTGACTTTTCCCCACGAGCTTAATAGCAGAGGGTATTTGCACCAAGATCGAAAAAACATACAGCCTCGATATATTTAATGAATGTTTATTGGTAGCAAAAGCTTAGTCACAGTTTCAGAACCTGAAGAAGCCGTAGTAAGGACTCGCACGGTTTACGAAGAAGGGATTTCCATAGTAATATGAATTGGGCCAATAATATCCACCGTAGGGCCCAACGAAAGGTCCACCGAAAGGACCACCATAAGCAACATTACGTTTGACTCGCACTTCAGGCTTTGCAGTTGGACCAACATGTTTCCTTATTGATGGTAAGTTTTTTACGGAATTCTCATGGGCACAAACCAGGCTAAATCCCAGGAAGGATAATAGACCGAATAATATCACGAAACGCATTATAACTTCGGATACTGGAACTTCCAATAGCTAGGAACTTTCGTTGTAACTGCTATCCAGCGAGCTCTTGAAAGAGCTTTTATACTCGGTATGTGAAATAATGAGATTCAAGTGTAATCTAGGTATGGCTAATTGGGTAACCTGTTATAACAGGATGACCCTATACAAACAACAGCAAATATTTTTTGTTTTGGGCGGAACCGTAACAATGCAAGTTCGAATTTGTTTAAATTATCTTAAATTATCTGTTGATCCCATGATAATTGTAACCTAATATAAGTTCATTTGACTAATCTATTAATATTACAATTAATTTTTACTTAAATACATAAAGGACAAGTAAATTAAATCTATTTAATTAAGCCTAACATTACACCAACCCTACCAATTTTATTTGGGATCCCAGTTTTATTCCTTTGATACCTAAACCCAGAAGGTGAGCAGTTCTAATTAAAATGAAAATATTCCGTTTTTAATTACGAGGTGACTCGGCTTGGAAGTTGTATCAATTGCCTGACAGTCGGCTAAGTTATGGATTATGCCCCTGGGGCAGAGGTAGGGGATTTTCCTCAGATCGCTTACAGAGTTACACACGTGACACTAACGGGAGGAAGTAACTTTAACCGCCTCGCCTTTTGTCAAAAAGCGGAAGCAGTCAAAGGACATGCTAAACCGCTTCCCCCGACATACACACACACACATGTGGTTAATTATAATTACGCAATTTTAATATCAAAACAAGCCAGCCAAAGAGGGGAGTGGGAAGCATGTCCAAGTCCTGCTCGGTTCCGTGGAGGGTTGGTCGCGTTGAAAAGGCGAAAAGTGATGAATGAAATGCGATGATTTCCAGCCAGCGAGCAACCCCCAACAGACAGGTTGAGGTTGCCCTCCCACACCTCCACCTCCCCCCCATTTTGAGCTTTGATTGAGCATATCCGGTGGGATTAGAGCGAGGGGTTGGCCAGGTTTGTTGTCAGTTGCGGCTCGTCCAGCCAACCGAGAGTTATTAGCTTTTATGATATTGATAGAAGCCGATGTCTATTGACAATTAAACAATGACAGCACCACCCAGTCCCATTCCACTGCTAAGTCCTCAATCGAGAGCGTACTACTTTTTGGGGTAACTCATCGAGATGGGCGTTTTGTTTGCGCGAACCCCTCGAACCCTCGATAAGAATCTATTGGTGGTTTCGGCCGCAAATTAATATGCATCGGCGGAGTGAGGATAATTTACGTGGCTTTCATGTTGATTAGAATGGGATTAGTACATCATTGCGGTGAGCCAATAAAACTCCATGGGATATTTAACGCATATGCTGCAACTTTGATTAGCTGACTGCTAAACGTCTAATTGTTAACTTGATTAATGGTTGAAGACTTGCAGAAAAGCAAGTACCGAAAGAACGCCTGACATTCCTCAAATATTTACTTTTTTACTTTCCTTGAAGCAACTCACAGATGCTTCTGCAGAGCAAAGACATACAGACAGAGATTGGCCCGCAGGTCCAGCTAATAAAATCCAAATGATAATTATGACAATCGTACGTGATAATTGCTGCAAGCCCCGACAAACTCCCACTCATAATCTGGAGGAGGAGCTGCAAAGTGCCCGAAAAGAAAGCAAACAGATCGTGACAGCTCGTGGAACATAAACAAACACACCCTCCTGGTCTTATAATTAGCATGGCTCAGGAGCAAGACCTACAAACGAGCGAACTAATAAATAAATGGAGATTTTCTGTTATTTATTTTTAAAATATTCCCCAGCCCCCAGGTTCTCGGTCTCGATCACGTCTTCGCTTTGGGTCACACACATTCATTTGTATGAGGTCAAGTTGCGAGATAATTTGGGACTCTGTAGAGCCCCTGCATAAGGAAAAACACACACTATCTAAGTCTTCAGTCTTCGTTTATTGGTGCACAATATTTAGTCGCGGATTTATCCGAAAAAAGGGCCTCCAAAGCCTCCAAATCCTCCGAAGGGGCCACCAAAGCCTCTGTGGTGATGACGGAAGCCCCCGTAGCCTCCGAAGGGAGGACCGTAGCCTCCGTAGCCTCCATAGCCTCCGTAGAAAGGACTTCCGTAGCCTCCAAGGCCTCCACCGTATCCTCCAAATGGTCCGCCAAATCCAAACTGACGCTTAGCCCGCACCTCGGACTCCACAGCTTGTCCAATATCCTTTTCCACAGCCAATAGATCGTTTGACTGACTGTCGGAATCCTCAAGAGCCAAAACCAGGTTAAAAGCCAGGCAGAGAATAAGGCCTAGTAAAATCACTGAACGCATTTTCACTTTCGATACTACAACTTCCAATAGCGATGAAATTTCGGGGTTAACTGATTAAAGCCAACACTTGAGAACAGCTTTTATACTCGACTTGGAACGCAGATTCGAGCATTTATCGTCTGTATATTAATGAGATTCAAGAACAATCTAAACAAAATGCGATGCCTAAATGTGGAACCCGTTCTACCCAGGTGGCTAAATACAAACATCAGCTAAGAATCGCCACCGGCTTTTGCGGTTTTCTTTTGTTGATTTGGAAAAAATATCCCCAAAATTGATGACGAAATAAACAAATTTATAAACAGGTTCGAGCAGTGTCGCCAATCAATGCAAATTTCTGTTCGGCAATACTTTCTTAAAAGGTTTAAATTTTCTAAAAGGGGATTCCTTTCAAGAAATAATTATTTATTTGTTTATAATAACTTAACTAATAAAGCATGTATTTAGCACAATCTTTAAGCCTAAATTTTACCAGTCATTCATCAAACTAGTTTCCACGCAAAATGCGAGGTGTGAAGCTTTTGTAAACAAATATTGTTTTTCGGGCCAGTGATGGGGAAGCCGGGAGGTGTGGAGGCTGCTAGGCTGATAGAATCATCTCGATTCTTAAGTGGGTAAACAACAACAAGTCACTTTTTATAATGACTGGAAATACCCCAGTGTGGCCACACGATCAGTGATCAGTGATCGATGAGCAGTGAGTAGCACAAGCATATAAAATTTCCAGGGCATAAAGCTCTGCAGACAGTCTGATTTGCTTTGATCTGTTTCTGCTTGGGCCGTCTGATCTGTCTGCCGTTTGCATTGCCATAAATCAGTGGGACTGCCAAGGGGAAACGTCGATCGATCGGCTCGGTATCAGTATCTTTGTCCGCCTCCCAGTTCCAGTTGCAGACCCACTGATTCCCATCCCAGTTCCCCACATGTGCTGCCCAGACATTGTCATCGCATTTGCTCTTCGATTCTCGATCTGTGCCGATCCGTGTTGTTGTCATGTGATTTAAGGGTTCCGTAAATTACGCTTCTTGTCTAATTTTGTCTCGCTCGAGATTCCCGGCATAGTTGCCAACTCAATGGAATTATTTCTTCGTGTCAAGTGCTCCCAAGAGGCGAAATGGCAGTCCCCCGAAAAAAAGGAACACAATAAGAGGCATTTCGCACATGATCGCGCCACTTCGATCGCTGGCAGCTGCACAATTGCAACTGTATCTGCAACTGCAACTGCATCTCCATCTCCATCGTCATCACCATTCGAATCTGCATCTGTATCTGAATCTGCCATTTCATGTTAACTCACTTGGGGATTGCCGATAGGGGATCCTCGGTCGAGCATAACATTTACAGACCTCATTGAGTTGTCTTCGCCACTTACGGAAAAGGCTCTGCCACATCGTATCTGGAGTTGTCTGGGCAAAGTCGTAGGCTTGTCAATTTGCATGCCAAAACTAGTTTGCAGTCTAGATTGGGCGAAGGTATCTCTTTCGCTTGGTGGGAGGCAAGCCTCTATTAAGCCCAACCCGAACCCCGTAATTAATTTACATATAATTGTTGCAATCAGAAATCCACATCAAATGACATAACGCTGTCCCCCGATGACGAGCTGTAAATTTGTGATTATTGCCGCGCAACGGGGGCATGCTACATATAATATATAGAGCGCATATAGTAGTAAGCGCCACCTGACACGCCCTCGTCATGAGGCAGAGGCAGAGGCAGGGGCAAATAATTGTGTGTTCAGGTTGCTGTCCATTCGGCTGACAGGTGAAATGGTCTCCGAAACAGAAACCATTTGGCGTGTCATCAAAACAATGGCCGTGGCAATCACCACGCAATGAAGTGCCCGCCCCACGACTTTTGTTTGCGGCTCGTTCTAATTTGGGAATGTCACCGAGTTGACTGACGTCCAATATGATTTAACTAACTTTTATGACACCAATTATCGTGTTGGACTATTTTGGCCACTCGATTTGGACAGGTGATGTCAGCGCAAGTTTACTGGATTTTGTACGGATTTCCGCCGGACCATCTCCTCTCCATCGTCCAACAAACAATGCCTTGAACTTTAATTTACTTTTAGCCAGGAGATTTATGAATATTCAAGAAAGAGAAAACGTGAAAAATTTGCACATTTCGATACGCAAATATACATTTGAATTTTCCCCTCCTGCTCCGCTTTTCCTTTGTCCGGCCAAGTTGAATTTCGTGTCTTTCCCTGGGATTATGGGGTAGATTTTCGCACTCGCATTTGTTCGCTCCAGTTTGCACAAAAGATCTGTCCCAATCGTGATCGTGACGTGGGTCTCCCAAGCAGCTGGATATTCCCGAGATCGGTGGTTGCATTCTGGATATTTTCTCGGCTTTGTCTTCGGTGCGTTTTTCTGGGTGAAAATTTACCTAAGATTCCCGTTGATTGCATGTGAATATTTGATGATCGGTTTTGCTGTATGCAAAACATGTTTGCAAATTTTTTAAGTGTTATTTTTTCTCTGAGGCCCCGCTGGGGTGGTAAAAAAAATTTGCTCTGTTTTTTTATTGTTCTTTGTTCGCATAGTCATAATAAGGCGGAACGTGTTGTAAGGCTGTTTACTCGGGAAAAAATTGATGGTCTAGGGAGCTGGGATGAAAGTGACCTTAATTAGGAGATGGTGACCTCATTCTTTGGGAGATTCTTAGGAAAACATTTGAGTTATGCAAATAATCTAGAAAGTTTTTTTTCTTCAGTGTGTCTTTGCCTAAATAACTATAAGATAAATGTAAATAAATATTACATTAACGCTATGAAAACAATATTTTATTCAAATGAAATATAGTTTACTCTTATAAATTAATATAATTAGAACTTATAACTTTTATAACTATTTATTAACATATAACTTAACTATGAGGTAATATAATATAATACCTTTATATGCTCTAGGTTTTATTTTCACTCCTACTTTAGAATACAATAAAACTCTACTAGCAATTTATTTAATTTAAAAATTCTCAGCATTTTCTTGATTATTTTATACCTTATTCTTTCCCGCCAAAAAGAAGTAACTGCATTCTGTCAACCCAATGTAAGACTCTTATTCAAATCCCGAACTTCACGCCTAATCAGCGAACTGGACAATGGACAAATGCAAATGCTGCATACATTTTTCAAAAACGAAATCAGAGCATTAACACAGGAAAAGTAGAGAAATTCTTTAGAAAAACCTCCCTCCCGTCCCGCTCACTTTCCCCTTCCAGCGTTGATCTTTTGACCTTTACGCTTGAGTTCCCTAACTCGCCAGACATGCAAAATAATGCATATGAGATTGCATATACGGTTGGGACTCTTGGGCGACACTTTTAGGGGTGGCAACCGACTGAAAGGCGCGTCCAGCAGAGAATGAACAAGAGAGAACGCTATAGTCGGGTGCCCCGACTATCAGATACCCGTTACTCGGGTAAAAGGAGTGCGAAGGAGATGGAGATAGAAACTTTGATCACGCATAACTTTTTAACGAATGGTCCGATTTGAAAAAATTCTTCTACATTTCGATAGGTATTGATAAACACAATAAAACTGCATTTTTACTTTTCCGAAATATTTAAATTTTTAAAATCGTATATAAGCGATTGTGGGCGTTAAAGGGGGCGTGGCACCATTTTGAAACAAACTTGCGCTGCGTAGGAACTCCTAAAATCTACATGCAAAATGCCAATCTTCTAGCTTTTATAGTTTCCGAGATCTCAGCGTTCATACGGACAGACAGACAGACGGACAGACGGACAGACGGAGAGACGGACAGACGGACAGACGGACAGACGGACATGGCTATATCGACTCGGCTAGTGACCCTGATCAAGAATATATATACTTTATAGGGTCGGAAACGCTTCCTTCTACCTGTTACATACTTTTGCACGAATATAATATACCCTTTTACTCTACGAGTAACGGGTATAAAAATGGCACTATACTGACCTTTGGTTTTCAGTACAGTCCTATTTAAAACTTCACTTTAATCTCAAATGTAATTTTAAAGTTTCTTCAGCTGTTTAGGACATAAATGTCATATTAATTACGATTTTCCATCAAACGATCATAAAACTTGAGATATCAGAATTGGTGATTTCAAAAACCATTCTAAATGAATTGTTTCCATCCAATATAGGCAATATAGCCAGCTCAGGTGCCACATCCCCACTTGGGCACTATCAAATTTACGAGCCCGAGGCATGAACCCTTTTAGTTTTAGGGCAATTTCACTTGAACAATTCATTCGGGGAGGTGATAGAGCAGAGAACCTCCTTTCGGGATAGGGTGGAATCGGATTTGGAATCGGGATTGGGATTGTCAGCACCAGACTCAAGTGGAAATCGCTATGCCAATGCCTATCGGCTGTGTTGACAGAATACTTTCGAAGATGTGGGTGCAGTCGGTCCGCGGAGCACGCGCCAACTTCAAACTGCAGGCCGGGCCATAACTCCTCCGGTTGTCAGGCGTTTAGCTACTTAAACACTTAAGACGGCATGCGGGAAGCCCTGCCGACTGGTTCTCTAGATGATTTGGCTGCCTTAATTGCATTTCTTCGATTCCACGCATGCCACTCAGTCAACTACTTGGCGCTCCATTTCATTTTCGGCGACATGGGCATGAGCATGGGCCCTCCTACCCCGCGGCGTGTATTAGTAAATTTATTTGGTTTTTGGCGGAGATTTCGTCTCTGGGAAATTTATTAGCACATTAAGATAAAATGAAGTCGTTTGTGCCTCCACGCTCCACTCGATCCACTCGCGGCTCCCTCGCCTGGCATCAAATTTTATTGCCTTTTTTGCCCATCGCCGTCGTATTATCGCGCTGTCCAACTGCTCGCTCCAGCTTGCATCCAACTCCTCCCTCCGCCAGGCATTTCGGGAATTCGGTAGTTTTGGTATTTTGAATAATGTCAAGCATCTTTATGGTAGATTTATTCCGGCTAAGCATCGCTCAGCCATTCTCCGTGCTGCGGTGGGGCCGCAGAGTGGTGTGGCAGCAGGTGCGGTTTGGTTTTGGGGCATTAAGTATGATTAACAAATGATGAGCGTGTATGAAATGGGGATAAAACAGATGGATTACATCCCGATAACTAGGTCTTCGTGTGCCAATAACTAAGTGGGTGTGGCTTGATCCCAATTCATCCGAACTATTAGTTCAATTAATCATTTTTTATTACTTCCAACGCTCGTAAAATCGAAACTCATTTGCAGTTACTGTTCTGATCTGAATGAAATGCATTTTGTTATATTTTCTAATAAATATAAAATAATTCCAAAATTTTCAAATATTCCACTTAATTGCAATAAATTAAGTAAATGATATTTAAAATCAGCAGAATCCAAATACTATTTTTTATTTCTTACCTACAGTTCGATTCTAACTTAAATTAAGAATATCCTTTTAATTGATTTAACAAGTTTTTGTTCATGACATTTAAAAGTATCGAGTTGTACAAAAGCCAAAAAATCAAGTAGGTCGACTGTTTTTATTTTTTAATTGTCAATGTAAGAAATGCGTGACTGCGAAAAAGAAGTCCATTAAACATTACAAAAATGCAAAGCTGTAACTTCTTAAAGATAAACATTCGGTGCCTTTTAAAATGCCTCTCCCCCCAAAAAAAAACATAAACTGCATTTATCTCTAAATTCAGTTCCCACTAAACTTTACTCCTCTTAAAGTTGCTATCAGTGCTGTACCAATCTATTCCCAAACGAAGTATCAATTAAAGGGTTCCAGTCACAGCACGCAACTAACTGCATCAATTAGGAGCTGCCAACATAAACCACAAAGGACCAGCCACTGATTACAAACTTAGGTCCTTTGGTCCTGCTGCAGTTGCCACCCCGCGAGTCCTGGCATTCCCATGGAGGGATAGTGCCGCCAGTTCCGCTTAGGAAGTCCGACTTCCTGGGGGGAACGGGAACGGAACTAAAAACTGCACTTCATCGAGGGGGAGGGCATCACAGAAAGTCGCAGGGGGTGAACTCCTCCTGTTGTCCTGGCCACTTCGCAGTGTCCTGCCACTGATTGAGTGCATGACTGACCAAGTTGACGGACTCTTGTTGACTGACTGACAATTAAATGACACACCACACAGCGGAAAATGCGCTGCATGCAACTTCAAAGCGGCTGCAGTTGTCAAATCGGAGGCGGTCGGCGTGTGAAACGCTGACTGGGAGATTTCCTTGCCAAACAGGAAGTTGATGTTGCCACAGGAAATGTGATTTGTAGTTTTTCCTCTACTTTGCTCTTTTTATTTTGATTAAAACTTGTTTGTCCTGCGACAGGTGAGGCGGCAAAGCACTCGAGCATCGCCAGCCGCAGCTGACTTTTCCACATCGATTTCCGAGCAGCTTTTTAAAGTCCTTGCCGGGCCAGACGCCATTTTGATGGCAGCCAGCCAAGTCAGCGATCCTGCTCCAACTCCCGTGGCTCCTTTCCGCTGGCTGCCGCTTTTATTTGACAACTCGTTCCAAATAGCACAAAAGCCAAGCTGACATGGATACACATGAAAGTTGCGAGTCGCGAATGGATTTTTATTTCATTTTTTCCCTGCTTCTCTCATTTCCTCAGCGGCTTTCATTTCGTTTTTTTGTGTTTTTTATTATTTTTGGCGCATGTCCTTTGGCGGCTGCGACTCAAAGGCGGAAGCAGCGGTCTCATATGTCCCACTGTCCCGTTTTGCTGATACACTTAACAAAATAATTGTCTGAAAAGAAACATCCACTGTAAATAAAAATGAAATGTAAATAAAGAAGTTAATGAATTTTCCTCAGATAATTTTTTAGACAATTATTTTACAATTAAGCAAAAAGTATTTTTAATTTTATGTGATTGTCTGATTATAGGTTATGTAAAGTTTCGTGGTACAAATAAAATGATTTATACCTAAATATTAGACAATTATACCGAGAGTATAAACTTATATATTAGGTAATTCCTTTTTTAAGCAAAAAAGATTTTAAGAATAGGATTTGTAGTTTAAGAAATTATGGGAATGATTTTTCGGCAGTGTTTTGTTGCTACTGTTACTGTGACTGCTTTTTCTTCGCTGGCTGTAATCAACATTTTTGCAATGCTTCTGTCTGCTGTCTGTTTGTTTATCAAAAGAGTCAACTGTGGCAACCTGGTGGCAGCCTTCCTGCCCGCCCGCCCCTTTTTTGTTCCCCCCACCGCCTACCTTTGCTTGTGTTGAAATTTTCAATTTAATTTTCCCCGCTGCCATTTCACTCTGTTTGCTTTGACTTCGTTCCTTTCTGGCTTTCAACTTCCTTTTATTTCTCCTTTTTTGATGCATGACAAGACGCATTTGACAGTCGACGGCTGCACCTACACAAACCAATCCAAAACAGGACAGAACAGATATACCCACACCTCCTGCCAGGATATTCGCATGTAACGCAATGAGGAAACACACGCGCTGCTCATTTGTCTCGTGTTTTGCGAGTAGAAGAAATTGAAGTGTCAAAAATTTTGACACCTCCGATTGTGCCCCATGACGGATCGAGGCTAAGAAGGATGGCATTAGTAGGCATATGGCAGGGATTAGCTCATCCCGACTCACTTGGAGCCCATTAATGGGATACCATCGCAGATCAATTGCTTTGCCACCGTAAGCCAAAAATAAAAGAATAAAGAATAATTCTAAATCCATTAAGTAAAGTCAATGCAATAATATAAGTCATCGATCCTAAAGTTGAATTTGAAATTATCTATTTTAAAAGATAAATACGTGATTCAAAATGTAATAGTACTTAAATAATAGTTCATCCGGATCATTGTAATATGATAAATATTTTCCATTCGAATATCCAGCATTGTGATTTAAGGATAGTTCAGTTAAACTCTTTTCTTCGATTCGCTGCCATTTAAGGGAAAGTCAAAGCCGAGCGACGATATCCCTAAATCGGGCAAGGGTTTCCCTCGGTGCGAAGAAAAATTATGATTTTATGCAGATTCTGGGTGTGCGAGTGTTATGTTGTGTAAGGGAGCGACAAAGATTCATTCCGTGTCATCAGTCAACTTGATGGTGTAATTATATAGCATTACAAAAACACAATAAGAGGAACAACCCGAGCCACGGCCGAACGAAGTTCAAGTGGCGAGTCCGTGGCCGTGGAAAGTGTTAATAATACTGATGATGATGATGCTGCTGCCGATGTGGAAACTGGATGCTGGAAACAGGATATTTTCGGCCGAATAATTGACTGCAGTTACCCGCCTGTTACGGCCCAAACTCTCTGGCAGTTTATTAATTTAAATGTCACCGTTCCCGCAGACGCTGCTTCGCTGGGAAATTACATCGAGTACATCCCGCACCGATGTCAAAAGGTGAAATTTCAAACCCAAACTGTTTTCCATTCGCCGAGCCCAGAGAGATTGTTCTTGGTTTTGGTTAATAAAAACTAACCGCGATTTATCTTCATTAAATTGGGAATTTTAACGAGCTCGAAATCCTCCGGAAGTGCTTTACCTTTGGATTTGGAGAGTGAACTGTAGTCGGCTCAGTTCAAAGTTTAACGCTGGCCGGCAAAAAGTGACATCTTCAGATTGGTATGATCTGGATCCGCAAGACCAACAACGCCGAAATTGAGCTGCAGGTGTCAACAAACCAACTAAGGTGGCCTGGTCAAGTGGAGGCCATTAAAAGAGCGTTGGGCCAGCAGTTAAAGAACCATTAAAAGACGAAAAAATTCATGTGTAAAGGTGATTTTGTCCCAAAGCATAATACCGTTTAAATAAAATCATAAAAAGTTTCTAATGGTCCACACGAGTCAACGGACAAAGTTCACTCGAAGAGTTTATTTCGTCGGAGAGAAAATACTTCTACACCGGATATCATAATTACTTTTTGGGAACTTTCGACACTTTTTATGAGTTCTTCCTTGGTATTCAAACAGTTTTCTATTCAGGTCTAAACATACGATAATGTTTCTGCCAGCTGGCTGAATTATTCGCCCCCAGATAAGTTATTGTTTTTAAAAGCGCACCAGAATAGTTACTCGACTAAACTTTTATTGAAAACCGTTTTCCTTCATTTAGATACATTTCATTCGCTTGCTCCTCGCTACAAAATGGCCACCCATTCCAGGACTGAACACATGCGCCCTGAACATCAACATCAACTGTTGCCCCTTCGAATTGACCCCTTTGTCGAGGCCACCGAACAAAGAGTTGGCAGTATTGAAAGCAAAAAAGCGAACATGGGACATTGGCCATTTTGGATGGGATTCGCACTCAGCTTGACCGATGGGCGACGGGCCAATCCTGCCGTCAGCAGGATATGCGTCCTGCTATTTACTGGACACTCCCTTGGGTGCTGGAGGAACTGCCCAAACTGGTTGGAGCAATCCGCATTTGAATACAAAAATCATTAAAATTCAACGTGAAAACGTCTTAAGTTTCCTGCTGCTCGGACTGTGAGAAGAAACGGGCAAAAGTACGGTGGTGACCTCTGAACTCTGCCTATCCCGTTGCGAGTCGACGTCCCGAAGGGGTAATGCCAAAATTACGTGCGTGACTGACCAATGCGCTGACCACTGTCCAGTTTGTAAGTCCTCGACCGCACGCACTCGCATCCTTTAAGGAAATCCCAACACAACCCAACCCCTTTGGCCAGTCGCACCCGTTGTCCTTCAACCGTCCTGGGTATCCCGTCTGTAAAGCTGTCTCCTTAATCATTAATAAAGTCTAATTTATGAAAATAATCTGTTTGCTCTGCGCAATCTTCGGTCCAGAGGCCCAAGTCCAGGTGTAATCCGAATCCATTCTGGGCGCCCAGACAATCGGTTTTGCATGGCTATGGCGCAACTGACAAACTCAAACAATGCGCCCATCAATCAACAGATTTCAGAGTTCAACAAGAGGTTTGCGTTTCAATCTTTTGGATAAGTAAATTCACAAATGTTTGCGTAATTAGCCTAATGGACAATTTGCGTAGCAGCGAAAGTTGAAAATTTGCTTTAGATTACCAAGCTTTCAACTCTGAATACTGTTTGAAATGTGCCAAAAATAGTTTGATGACCAACAATCGATTGATGGTTTTTGAATAAGAGGTTTCAAAATTAAATAGTTAGCTATATATTCATTAATACTTTGTTCATTTCGTAAAAAACATTTTCCGTTTGGCTCATCATCATCATTTAATTGATTAGCAACTATTTCATTCGTTCACCTTTACCTGCCACAGATCATTCCAATCCTTCGGCACGTGCAGTAACCCAGTGAAGAGAGTGCAAAAGTCAAACCAAATAAAGGGCAGTCCTTAAACAGCATTCGACTGTCCCAGATCAAGATAGCCTTGCTTGCAGATATACAAATAAATAAATCACATCAGTGGTAAAGGGATCCTCGCCATAAAAAACAAGATCAACAAGATCAACCCTTCGACGCAAACATTTTGATCTTCGGCATTAAGAAAGAAAAGGGCAAACAAAGCATCCGAAAAAAGGATAAAAGGCGAACAAAGGCCAGTGGAAGCTGAGTGGCCTAATTTGTCGAGTTTCAGTTGCGAGTTGCGAATGCCAAGCCCCGACACAAATGGGCCAAACACCCGACGAACCGCACTCACTAAATGGTCCACAAAGGTATTTCTGCGGAGGCTGCACGCGTAGGTTCCAAAGGTCGAATCCTGAATGCGGCAAGGGTTTCGTCCCGTTTCCTCATGATCGGCTTAAGTGGCGCATTGAAAGGATTACGGAGTTCGCGATCTCAGAATCTGTATCTGTATCGCCTGTTTGTTTTTCAGTAGCTTCTTTAGCCCTTTGTCGCAGTACCCTTGGCACTTGAATGTTCATTGAGTTTTGCGCATCTGACGATTAGCATGGGTAATCCGCTTTTGGAGATGAGAGGATCTCCAGATCCGCAACAATTGTTTGGACCCATTGTGCTTTAACACTTTTATCCCGAGTGTGTGTGTGTGTGTGTGTGTGTGGGAAACCAGGGGTTGTTCGAGGGTGTTGTCGAGGTGGGCGTGTACTGACAAGTGACGACGATTTTCCCACATTAAGTGCGCTCAAAAAGCGGCTCAGCGGGATTCCCCTTTTTGCACTATCTGGAACTGTGCAACTGTGGCTGTGTGTTCCAGAGGGCCATTGAAAAGGCGTTCAAGCGCGCAATTTCGCATGTTATTTTCGCTAAATTGCGCTAATCGCTTAAACTTTTCAGCGACCACTCGTCGAGGGTGGGGCAAATGGCCTTAAAACCGCATTGTTTACAGCCTAAGCCCCATTTAATATGTTGTCATGACGAAAAAGGTTTATGGCGCCTTTGAATTAGTCTATTCTTCGACGCAGCTTTGACACAAGTCACTGATGAGCTGGGAAACTTACCACTTAATTTTGATTCTTTTCATATTTCACCCACACCCCTAAGAAGCTCTTCAGTGGCCACTTGAGGCTTTTTGTCGCATCCTTCTATTCAAATCCGGTCGAAATTACATATTCATGTGCGGAGAGGCTCTCTGAGATGGGTCTCAAGTGCTCGTTTCAATTATCCTTTCAGGCTTTCAGCGGGATATGTGAAGAGCTGACGACATCTAGTCATACCCTGCTCGGATTTGGCCAGAATCTGTCCAATCAACAGCTTCCAGTGAAAATGCAGTCCCCAGCTAAATCCTTTTAGACCGTTGACGCTGCACATTTGAGGCACTAAACCCCTTGAATTTAAGGCCTGACATGAATTGCGGAAGGAAGCAGTTAGGCAGCGGGAAATTCAATCGATTATGGGGACTTGGTCAGCGACACTTTGTGGTCAAACAAAGCCGGGTGCATAAAGTGACAAGAGTTATGGGCCAGAAAACCCGAAAAAGCAGGAAGAATAGAATGGATTTCAATGAGAATAGGCAGCCGGCCAGTATCCTTTGAGTGACTCCCTCCGGATAAGATCTAAGAAATAGTCAAGCTGTGTGCGAGCGCCTCATTAAACGGTATTTTTGTGGCCATTCGTATCTCACAGTTGCATCTTGTTATCTTGTCAAGAGATTCCAGTGTGCGTGAGTGTGAGTGTGCGTGTGCGTGGGTAAACTCTCTGCTTGGCGACAATTTTGCGTCATTTGCGGTTGGCCAAGAGCGGAGGAGGGAGACCTGAACCCATCCATCCATCCAACCATCCAACCATATAAAAGAGCCAACAAAAGGCGCCTTTGTTTGGATCCTAAGCAGCGGCAGCGGCAGCCGTCGTCGCTTGAAGTACTGTATCTAATGCGCTTCTAATGGCTGCGACAGACCGCATGAGTGTCCCTCCATTGTCCCTCGCCAAAGTGCCAATGGGCAGCCTTTGTCTTGCGAAGCGTGGGACACGAATGCGACTGACTAACCGCTTTGCGAGCAGCGTGAATTACGCAAATACACACTGGTGATTGCAAAACAATTGCATTATCAGAAACTCAGGAAACTACTTGCAGTGCGTTAATCTCAATCGCGGTTCAACGTGAACCTAATTGAAATTGTTCACCCTAAAAATTGATGTCGCCAAAGATCAGGGAATGCGGCTGTTGTCGCAGGACAAAAGTTCAGTGGGCAGCTGAATTAATCTCGGAGCTCTCGCCTCTGTGGACACCACTTCGCATCCTCAGCGGACTGATAACAGCCTCGGAGACGTACTGTATCTCTGCTGAGTGTATATTTAGAGCTACTTATTTGTTGATTATAAGCGTGTGGAACTTTTTAATATTTTTCTATGCTCGGTTTGTTTACTTTTTTCGGCTTGAAAATTGACAGCCTGCAACGGAACGAAAACAAAGACGGACACTCGACTGATAGATTAGCGAGGCTGCTTTTTGGGTTGGCAGAGGGTCGGGGCCGGGGGCTGGCAATCTCGAAAAGCGCTTTTTGATGAACAGACGTGCACAAGTCTCTGCTTAAAAGCAGGTCAATTGACCTCGCCTCAGTCGCTCTTTTAAATGGCGCTTATCAGGCACTCGTAGAATTAAAATGCTTCTTATCAACAACTGTCTGCAACGACACTGGGTTTCTGAGTGGAAACATCAAGAAGAAATCGGTTTGTTGAACGAAAAAGAAGCCGAAGATGCTTCCCCCCAGATTCGTTGGAATTGATATTCCTTCGCTGAAAACATTTCTTTGTGCCCGCGAACGATCTTGTTGTACATATATGGGAAAAACATATTATTTCAAGTTTTATTGTCTGGCTAATAGCCAAAAAAAAAAAATTAATTTTTTTAAACTAAACAGCATACTGTACTGTTAAAACTACCCAAAAGAACTGCCTTCTTAGAAATTAAAGTTTTTATTATTCAGATTTTATTTCTCGTCTTTGAGTACTTCTTTGCTTACTTCTTTAGTATTCCTTTTCTTAGTGCAAAAGGACTTTTAATGATTAGAATAAGAATGACATTAGAATAGAATGACAGAAAGCATTTCATTGCTCTTTATTTTGGGCTGACTAATTCATTTAGTTTGATCACCTTAAATAGTTAATTTATGAATATAGAACCATTTTGCAATAAATAGGCCGTACATAATTGTCAACTGAACCAGTTCAATTTGAATCAAAGGTCCTGTCCCCCTAAATGCCATCTATTAGTTGGTCAAAAACCAGAAACTGTTACCAGGCAAATACCGTTGAATCGAATACATCATTAATTATTTCCCTAATCCATCAGCATCCGTCAACAACTTGGGCCTCTCACCTCGCCCAGTCTCACCTTTGCCTCCAACTTTCTCACACTCGGCCGGAGCTGGATATTAATTAACCATGCCAAAATAGCGAAACTGACCATTAACACCGAAAAGGTTGAGAAGCCGGCCAACGGACGTGGAATGCCAGAAACTATTATCTCCCTAATGGGCGAAAACACACGCGCTGTGTCCTGTAAGGGGATACTTTCCCGGCTCGTCAGATTCCGGCACGGACATTTCATAACTTCCACTGACCGCTGTCCAGTTCGGGCAGGAGCAACCCCTTGGCCCAGCTTGAGACTTTGCAATCCTTTCTTCTCTTTGCTTAAGCCTTTGTTTTTCTCGGCATTGTCCTGGCACCGGGCACTTTGCATAATCAATAATCCTTGTCGCTGGCCCGCCATTGTCGCGCTGACCAACACGTCTGAAAAGATAAATTATGGTTTGTAGTCAAATTGAAGGCAAACAATCCCGGACAAAGACCAGACCCAGGGAATGCAATGGGTTGGAAGCGACCGGGATGGGGTGGTCATCCGATCGCCCCGAAGACAGCTGCCGTGTGCTGGAACAGGACAATGTCAGGCAAGTGAAGAGATTCCTGAACTGAAAAAGATTGTTTTTAATATTTTGCGATTTATGATTTAATTAGATTACTTTCTTAGAGAGAGACTTTTTGGTACCCTTAACTTGCGAGGAAATAAAGAGGCAAGCCATCAAACTCACTCAACATACTTAGAAAAACTGAATATCAACTCATATCCATTTTTAAGCGGCGACAAAAAAAAAGATTTGTATGTGAAACCAAGGAATAAACATGCTTAAAAGTATAACATAACATTTTAAAAAGTATAAGTTTAACAAAATTGTTGTAAAGCGATTTACTTTCCAAAATTTTTCAACTCAGTTTTTGCACTTACAATTTTTGATAGTTTTCTGTGTGTAGTAAAAATGAAGAATGCCAGTTCCAAAGCGTATATCAGCAATGTATTTATCCGATTTGTTGAAATTTTGGAATAAAGTTCCACGCATGTTTAGCTTAAACAAAAAAGAATTGAATTTCGCTACTACCCATGGAACCCTATAATAAGCTGAAATATATTAACATAACAATAATACCCATTTGCCATAAATAAAATCACTGTCGATAAGAACTCTCAATCCCTGCATTGCCAAATCCTTTATAAATATTTGTTATTATACCTATACTATCATAAATATATATATTTTTAATCATACTGAAGAGAGAATCAAAGATATCGCTCGGATATGACCCAAACCCTAGCAAGGTAAACATAATTACACATTTATTTAAATTGCAAACAGCATTGGATGGACGAAAAGAAAGCGGATAGTTGACCTTTTCCACTCGCTGCAATGGCCAAAAGTCCTAAGACAAACGGCCAGCTGTGCAAATGTCAAGACGTAAGTGTCAAAATGCTCATTAATAACGTCATCCTTAACGGCCGCAGGACGATGGCTATAAGATCGGAAGCGCAGGGAAGTGAGGTCCTTCCTGGGCAAACACACATAGACGGCTATGGCGAAAGATGGAATCGATGAGAATGCAAAAAAGCAAAGGAACGGCTGGCTAAGCCATCATCAAAGCGAATTCTGGACAATGGGCAAAGTTCGTCAAAGGATGTTTGCGCAAGTAAACATTGGAAACTATCGGCAGGACAGGAAGAAGGATACGAGCTACGGAGTCTTTCTCCCGGGATGCGTGTCCCGAGTGTATGGCAGTGTTAAATTGAAAAATTATGATAAACAGCATAATGGGACGGGGGGAAGTGGCACAACAACAAGCAAACCCACATCCCACCGAGAGAACGTCTTCGTCCCGGTGTGAGTGATATGCAAAAGGATATTAATACCCGTGCAGGACGCGAAAGGGGTTGGGCCCAAGACGAGCGACCAGCCTTGAGTGAGTGTTGCTAAAGTGTGCACTGGCCTATAAAAGGAACCCATTCGCCACGGGATATCATTTACGATGCAGTGTCGTTTGACCGCCCAACGGGACTTTGGACCGCACCGCCCTAACCTCTCCCCTCACCCCGCACCCCCCTGCCAACAGCTTCCGGGTCCTTTGTTTATCTACCCGGCAATAGTTCACATGAGCTTATCATCCGCAGCGCGAGTGTTTGCGAAAAGAGTTTGCCAATTCGCGGGGGGTGGACGAAGACGAAGGGGTTAGCTCTGGTCGCTCTGTTGACAATTGTCGTAACTTTGGCTTTGGTCTGGTGGGATATTCTCGGCTTAGTCCTGTAATGCCCTTTGTCTTTATGGTCTGCCTTGGACGTTGACTGGTGATTACAGGACCGGGATTTGAACGGTTATCACAGGACACATTACTTTATACGCTTCACTCGAGAGTGGGGTAAAATGAATCAATCCATATATATGTTTTTTTCTACGTATACGGTCTCTGGCTTGTAGCCACACTTCTGGCGCCACTCCTCCAGCTCCGTTTCCCGAATCACTCGTCTTGTGGTCGCCGAATCGATGGTGCAGACTGTGCTCCCTTCCAGCTCCTCGCCCGCTTGGTCCAGCTGGTCCAGCCGATCATAGATGATCCCCAGTACCCCGTGTCGTCTTAGCTTGTTGCGAATCTCCAGGTCCGTAGTAGAACTTCCATAAGCAAAGGCCTCCAGATTCATTTGATGCAGGAATGCCATAGTCGCGAACTTGTTCAGCAGCGAATTGGCGTGCAGGGTCAGTCCCAAAAACTCGAGGGAGTGGCCCATCGCCACGGCGTTTTCCAACACGTTTACTCTCTGGTCAGCGTACTGGACCTGGGAATTCGGATCCTCGAGGAGAAGAGTCACGGGATAAAAGTTCTGCTTATACCGAACCATAACACAGATGTCGGCATCGAAGCTGCAGAACACGATACGCCGCTGCCCGGCGTTCTTCAGGACAATCTCCAGAATAGTGTCCACATAGAAATTTCGGTCAAAGGTGGGCTTAAAGCTACCACTCTCCCAACGGCGCGAATTGGTCATCTGGGGCCACTTGATCTCGATGAGAAAGCCCATTCCAACGGGCAGAACATCCGGATCCATGAGTTCCAAGAGGAGAGGAAATGGACGCTGCTCCGCCTGCATTCGATCGCAGGACTTGTCGCAACCCTTGCTGCCAGCGAATCGCAGGACCCTTACTTCCTTCAGCTGTTCGTAGGTGAATGCCTCCAGGGGAACGGCAATATGGTCTTTTCCCTTGCAGCCTCCCATGGAAAGCAGCATCAGCTTGTTCAGTTTCTCGTAGGCGAATACCAGCAGGTCCTGGTTCTCCAGCAGATCCTCGTAGCTGGGCATGCGTTGCAGCAGGAATCGCAGCACAAAGTCATGGTAGACCACCACCTGGGCGTCCTGCGTGAGTTGGACGTCCATCTCCACCATGTCCGCATTGGCCAGGGCGGCCTGCTTGAAGCCATACAAGGTGTTCTCCCTCACCAAGTCACAGCCTATCCGGTAGGTGTTTCCCGATCCCTTGTGCCCGATGCTCATGCACATGCGATTCTTGCGCCAGTAGCGCTCGTAACTGCGACTCAAATCGCAATGGAAGTTCTCCAAGGGGCGAATGATGAGGTACTGCACGCACATCTCCATCAGTGGGCGGTGGGTGGAGGCGCAGGTGACCTTCACCCGGGCGAAGCCCTCGGTGCCCAGGAGCTGATTTGGCATCAGGAAGCCGTAGCCGTAGTGGTAGGGTGGTTCGTCGGCAGCCGCCTTATGGGCGTAGGTGTACAGATCCAGGCGGTAGAGCGTTTCCGCCGGAAAGGCGACGGAACAGTGGAACAACTGCAAATCCTCGGGTCCGCACCGCACTCCGAACTCCGACTGAAAGGCCAGCGACTTGGGGGTGCGCAGGTTCACCACCTCGACCAGGGCCAGCCGAAGATCAAGGCTATCGCTTTTGCTTTGGCGGGCTTCAATGAAGCGCGACAGGCGCGTAATGGAGGAACCCACCTTGATGGGATGACTCGCCCCGGCGCAAGGATCTTCGGGGACCTCGTACATCGTCTGCACATGGACA
This sequence comes from Drosophila fuyamai, assembly GCA_018153365.1. Taxonomy (NCBI): domain Eukaryota; kingdom Metazoa; phylum Arthropoda; class Insecta; order Diptera; family Drosophilidae; genus Drosophila; species Drosophila fuyamai. Next base: position 2,017,506 of record JAECXW010000116.1, on the reverse strand, counting down.
TACAGAAGCCGTTGCTTTTGCCGCTGCCACAGAAAGGGAGCATTGAAGAGCTTCAGGTGCACAATGGTCTCCGTGGTGGCCCATCCGCGGTCCACCCGGTTGTCCTCGTCGTCATCGTGCGGCAGTCCAAAGGTGTCGCACCGCTTCAGCATGTTCTGGCAGGTGCGAATGACCCGGGGCTTGAGCTGCGACTCCCAGAAGCGGACATACACTTCTTCCGCCTCGGGATCGTACACCACTACGCAGTAGCGGTAGTGGATGTCGATGTTGCGAGGTATCACCAGGGTCGCCTCGAACTGGTAGCACTTGCACACGCAGTCGGGACAGTCGTTCTTCTCCAGGATGTACACCTTCTTCGGATCACAGTTGCCCAGTGAGTCGCAGTTGCCACTTATGGCCACGTACTCGTTGGCGACGAGAGAACGGTGGAACTTCACGCAGAAGGGCCACTCGGTGGTGGGCACTGGTTGTGGAGTAGACGCCTCCTCATCTTGACCCGACCCTAGTCCGTCGTCCTCGGGCTTGGGCTCACACTCCTCCCGCTCGTTGGCAAAAAACCAGCGATGCATGGTTAATGTCTTTATCAAATGCAAGAATTTCGTATGGTCGCTCCAACTAATAGTGTACAAAAATGCAATTTGGATAGAAATATTTCAGTTTTGTGTGTTTATGTGACAGATTTGATTGATCATTTTGTATGTGAATTTACAAAAAATAGGAACAATCTCAATTATTTAAACAATGCTGATTTTAAAAATAATTTAAGTAAGGAACTAAAACTAATATTTTGTTTTCTATATATAAATATTAGTTTTAAAAATTAACCTCAATCTGAAAATTTGACTTTTTGAGCTCCATTTCTCAATGTCTTCTCCACAGCCCAATTTAATCCCGAAATTCCCAGAGTACAGCGATCCCCATGTAAAAATTCCATGTTGTGTCTGTTACATGACAAAACATATCATTAGCTAACCACAAAAAACCAGGACTTCATTTGGGGAATTTTCGAAAACGTAATGAAACTTTCCCACCGAAGTCAACTAAGCATCCTGTCATATTTTCCGCAGGAAGTGATCTTTTGATCCGGAAACTATAAAATTGGTATACCAAGCCCGGAGAAATCTCTGTGTCGCGGAAAAGACACGCAAGCCCATGTCCCCCGAAAAACTAAAAACACTGAAACGAGCCACCTGCGACAGGATCGAGAGCGAGGGAACAGGAGCAAGGATCGAAGCAGGGATATGCCAGGAACTTGAACAGGGGGTTGTACTCGTGCACTCCTGCTCAAATAGGGAAATTAGACATAGTTATAGTCAGGGGAAAATACATAATTAGTGTTGCCTTTAAAATTAAGTTTTAATTGTAGCCTCTCCCAAAACTGTTGGTAAACTGTGGGAATTTTTCAGTCTCCAAACTGATTCCAAATATAGAAATGTCTGTCTGAATGTTTACGTCGGAGCGGTGACAGTTGTCAATGAAACCATTTCGGGCACTTCCCAATTTGAGTATCTCACCTTACCCCGAATCAGGGCAACACTTCGCTGGCTTCCAGCTTGGGGCTTTCTCGAATTTCTCCGGTGCCTAATCCGCTTGTTTACTAAACAAATCAGCCGAAAAGGGGTGTCGAAAATTTGGATGGAGGGTGAGTTAGAGGGTCTCCAAGGAAGGATCGAAATTTATGCCCGTCAACAGCGATTAAACAGCAAACGAGGCAATCAAGAAGATCCAGCCACATGCCAGAAGACTCAACCCCAACCGCAGATGCTGCAACTCGTTAACATTTTGTATTTCCAATTCCACTTCCCCAAAAAAAAAAAACCAAGGGATTGATATTTCATTTTAAAAGCAATGAATGGAGTGACTTCTTATATTATATTATTATATTATATTAGTATATTATATTTATTTCTTTATGTAATATAATAATATATAATATATGATATGTTTCGTTAGTTTTATAGCCAAAATGATAAGATTTTAAAGAATATTCTAAAAATTGAATAAATTTGTTTTTCATCACTCTTAAGGACCTACGTAAAAAACATATTCCAGTGATAATAGTTGTAAGTTTGTTTTTCCTCACTCTTAAGGACCTACGTAAAAAACATATTCCAGTGATAATAGTTGTAAGTTTGTTTTTCCTCACTCTTAAGGACCTACGTAAAAAACATAATCCAGTGATAATAGTTACGTAAAAAACATAATCCAGTGATAATAGTTGTATTATCACTGGAATATGTTTTTTACGTACGTCCAACTATAACTTCTTTTGTCACAAGTATTTTTTTCCACCAAGATTTTTATACCCGTTACTCGTAGAGTAAAAGGGTATATTGTATTCGTGCAAAAGTATGTAACAGGTAGAAGGAAGCGTTTCCGACCCTATAAAGTATATATATTCTTGTTCAGGATCACTAGCCGAGTCGATCTAGCCATGTCCGTCTGTCCGTCTGTCCGTCTGTCCGTCTGTCCGTCTGTCCGTCTGTCCGTCCGTATGAACGCTGAGATCTCGGAAACTATAAAAGCTAGAAGATTGGCATTTTGCATGCAGATTTTAGGAGTTCCTACGCAGCGCAAGTTTGTTTCAAAAAGGTGCCACGCCCCCTTTAACGCCCACAATCGCTTATATACGATTTTATTTAAATATAAATTTGAATATTTCGAAAAAGTAAAAATGCAGTTTTATTGTGTTTATCAATACCTATCGAAATGTAGAAGAAATTTTTCAAATCGGACCATTCGTTTAAAAGTTATGCGTGATCAAAGTTTCTATCTCCATCTCCCTCGCACTCCTTTTACCTGAGTAACGGGTATCTGATAGTCGGGGCACCCGACTATAGCGTTCTCTCTTGTTTTGTCTTCTATTTAATGAGATGAAGTAATAATATTATTTTTTTTCCTTCATCATTTATTCTGCATAAAAACCTGATTTTAAAAATGTTAAAAGGAAAAATAAAACAGTTATAAATAATATTTTCGAATAAACATGTATGATTAAATCTAACTTTGATTTTTTCATTCTAGTTATTTGTTCATAATATTTACCAAAAACATGTATTTTGCCTTATAACTAATATTTGTTTTAACCTTCTGGAACCCCTTTAGTGGGCACAACGACCTCAAGTTGGTCGCAAGCGAGATCTCGTTCTGGTTTAATCACCCTGCACTGACACTGCACAAAATGTAGACACATGTCCGCTAGACCGCAGAACGGGTGCCAAAAGTGCTGTCCACCGGCCATGTCCGATTTCCTCTCCATGTCCTTTTTCCTGACCTCTCGTCCTGTGTCCACATCCACACATTGGCAGCTGAAAGTGAAATCGAAACCGAAGCAGCCGCGCCTGCGCCTCGAAAAGCAGGTAGGTGTCCTTCGGATCTTTCCGTTTGCGGGTTTCTGCACTTGACTCGGTTTGTTTGGGACCCTGCGGTTCAGATTTTTATGGGCGTGGTGCAGTTGCAAGTGCAATTAAACGGCAAACAAAGCGAAACCGCAGCTTGTGCCCAGGTAGAGCAGAGATCAACTGTCAACTGGCTGCCGCAATTGCTTGGAGCACTTCCTGGAAACACAATACGAAATCCTAATTAAGCATAAAGAGACTAATTTCACCGCTGCCCCTGCGCCCCATTATGTGGGAAAATCTAATTGGAAGACTCTATACTAAGTCGCCTTTCTCGCGGTCTTCAAATTACGTTCATTGCAGCGAGGCCTGTGCGCAGGCGCTCTGAAAACACGGGCATGGGGGATTACTGAGGAAAATTCGGATTTTCCGCTTTGTTTTCGTGTAGTTGAATATCCTTGGGAAACTCAGCGATCGGGATTTCCTCAATGTTTTCCCCTGGCAGTGTGTGAGCGGTAAGTAAATAATATTTTGTACAATGTTTACGTGATTTTGGAGCAGTCCGATTTCCTGGTGGATGTCCTGAGGCAAATACGGATGCAGGATATGCTTACAGGTTGGGCAGGATATCGATAGGATATTCACTAGATAAACAGGTGTACAGAGGTATTTTCCCAGGGATAAGCTGGGATCAATCCCAAAAGTAAGAGTGAATCTTCCCCCTTTGGAGCGGTAAACATGTCAATAAATCATCCCAGCACTTTTATGTCATCCATCCACTCAATGGAAATCAATAGCCGGAAAATAGTTTTCCAAGGCAAGCGTAAAACAAATCCAACACCGAAAACACCAGAAATCACAAATTAGCTACACGACAACTACAGTGTGAGAACAAACCCCGACAGCCAACGCATTTAAATACGGGAAAAAATTATTGACACATGGAGTCCTCGGTCTCCCCGTCGAAATCAACTGCAACCTTATAGCAACATCTGGACAAGTATTAAAAAAACAATAACAGACCCTTAAGTGACATCCACTGCGCCAGGATCTTCAACGGCAACTCGCCTGTGAAAGATTACAATTTATGGCTGAGGCTGATTCTACAAATATTTAACCAGAAGTTGGGGAACAACGTGCATTTCTGAAACCCATTGGAATTTGTTACACTGCCGTGGAGAAGAAAAAACGAGCAGGAAAAAATGGAAAAAGATTTCCGTGAGAAGCGATACAGGATGTGGGCCCATGTCAATGAGAGTGAGGCGAAGCTAGACTATTTTAATTGGACTGGGGGGAAATCTTAGCAGCAAGTTCGACCAACAAACTTAAAAATCCTTTTCTTATTCCTACTGCTGATTTATTTATGATTTTTACGAGCCGTGATCTGAAATCCGAAGCTCGACTATCTCCTCGGCCTGTTCCAGTTCTAATTCTCTCCCTGCGATAAGCCTTTATCGCCGAATAGAACAACATTGAAAATTGAGCAGTTCGAAGTAATTTATGAGCGCACTGGGGTCTAAGATAAGCCAGTTGAGATTAAATGGGATCACAAATGCCAGAACCAACTCAAATTTCACATCTGACGAAGGGCCAAGGAGTCCATATTATGACTCAATAATACTTTCAATATATATATCAATTGTTATTAAATATTATTGGTCAGCAGAACAACCCTTAGCCTCAACCCTTTTCGATCCGTCCTGGAAATTGGAAACCGCAAGGAGCAATCAAAGTCAGCGTCGAATGTGAGAATTATTGGGTTTCGCCAATTTAGTTTCAGGCAAAACGGGGGTGAATATACCCAAGTGTTGGGTGTCAGGGTTCCGGTGAAGTTGAGCTTCTGTTTCTGTCGCAGATCGGCCCAAGTGGTCAGTCGGTCCTTAAAGGTAATTAACCGGCTGAGCTGAAGGAAATCGTATATCACGGAACATAAGCGATCCCGGATGTGTCCAATGAAATTAGCATAGGGCGTGGAGGTGGGACATGCAAAGCGAAGCCACAGATGTTTCCACATCGGAACCACTCTTATCAGGCCCTAGACTTCCGCTCTGCCCACCTCCCAACAACCCAGAGATCTGAACTGGTGCCAGGGTTTCTAGGTTCCCACACAGTCTGCTCACCTGCAGATCTGGGAGAAAAACTATCTCGAGCTCGACCCGACCCAGATGCAATGTATTCATCACTATTATCATGGCAAACATTTGCTCACAGATAAACTGCGTTTGCATACGGTTCCGAGAGCCATTCTATTCATTAGTTTGAGTTTAGTTGCCTTGTTGACTTGTTACTGCATTACGCATACTCGCACTTCCTTGGGCCCTCGACTGAGTTGGTTCATTCATAAAATTAGATTCCGCCGGGCGTCTGCTGCAATCCGAATGGCATCCCACAGATCCGGCACTATCTCCGAGATATTCGAAATGCCAACAAATGTTGCCGCTAAGTGTAAATAAGTTTCGGGCAAATTCGTTTGTTTGCCCGCCGTTATCTGCGCGTTCTGATGATAAAAGTCTTCTGAAATGCGGTAAGCAGCTGGCTAAATTCGAGAACCTTTCCCACAGAGCGCATAAGCATGTACACGAATTATTCTAGCATAGACTGGAAATATTGGCCCGTTCAGGATTTTCGGGCTAAGTTCAAAGGTCATGCTCAAAAAAGTAAGTACAAAAAACCGAGCAGAAATTGGTAGTAAAACTCGTTTTTCCGTGTCCGAAATCGGGTTGGTTCCCGATTTATTTTTAAGCACACCGAGCTGACCCATGAGAAGTTTTCGTTCATTTTGACCTTTGACACTGTCCGACCCGAAAGCACTCACCCCTAAACAAATCCCGCCAAACGGGATAGTTTGAAACTAAAACCGAACGAAAACTGCGAATGAGACTAGTGCCCTCAGGCAGTTCCGTTTCCATCATTTGATTATGAATTAAAGACACAATCGTCCGGATTCTGCGATCAGAGTTCAATTGCTCAATTAGCCGATCGAAACTCCTGTGCTGGAAGTTGTGAATGGATGGGTTCCCTCATAATTTGCCCACTGAATGAGTTTTCCACGCCATTACAATGTGGAGACATCATGCGGAGTGCCCCACACAAAACAAAGTGGGACTGGGGCACTTAATCATGTTAATGGCATTAAGCAGCTTAATCGACGGCAAAGATCTAAGCCCTCGCGTCGATAATCAGCCACGGAGCGGAGACCACCCAGCCAGAGTTCGACTCCTACTCCGCATCCGAATCCGAATCCGAGACCGACTCCCAATCGTCTAATTAAAAACAAAAGTCCGCCGCCTTGTAAATGTCAAGCGATTGCCACAGATCACGAACTTCTGCTTCTGCTGCCGCCTGCAGTTGCAAAATCAAAATGCATTAAGCAAAAAGCAAAAAGCAGCCACAATTAGCCGGCAGTTCGAAGTCGGCAAATGACAAACAAATGAGCAGGGCAACCGAGTAAGTTGAGCCGAGGGAAAAAAACGGAGGAGAATCATAATAAAATAATTGACGGAACTGGGGAACTGGACCCCTTGTATTGACATTTGCCACCGGGGTCTGACACGTTTGTCCGCCTGACATTTTAATACGACTGCTTGCGAAAGCCGAGTTTCTTCTCGTGTTTTTGTCAAACGATTTCATAAAAGTATAAGGAATTGAGAGGGGTCAGCCCCGCAGACTTGGACTTGGGGCAGGGTTGGAGCTAGGGGTCCGGCTCATGTAAATATTTATGTAAAATTGTACCGAAATAGTTGGGTTTCCCCCTCGTAAATCTTTGGACCCCTCTATTAACACCTTTTTTGTAGTCCGTTCTCACACTTACGGAGCATCTGCTCGGGATGAAGACAATGAGGCCAAGTTAGAACGCCCACAAAATGACCATGAAATTGCTTACGGAAGGAAGTTCGGCTGCCACAAAAACACGGCCTAAAACAATTGCTTAGGCATTTAGCACGCGGCAAGGGAGGCGGGAGTGCAGACACTAAACTAAAATAGTTGTCCCCGAATGGGAAACCAATGAATGAGCCCGGAATGACCAAAGGGAAGTGTGCCGACATGAAGACATAAAAGGCTAAAATGTCCATAAATATGGTCAATTATTTTGGTAGCCGGACAAACACCGGACACAGAATGGGTTCGCTGTGTAGGAGGTGGCCTTAGGTCCTTTCGTCAGCCCGTAAATCAAGGCTGGCAAAAGACAGGGAAACCGGAGCGAAGACAATGGCACTCGGGTAGGTGTGTCACCTTGCCCAACAATGGGCAACACCTTCTGGCCAAGACAAAGACATCGGACTGACTGAGTGACTGACCAGAGTTTTAAACTATTTCCTATTCGGTCCACACCCACGGCAGATGTGTGTCCTCAGAAGTCGATGCTGATGCGGCTAATGCGGTAATTAGATAATACCTGAGCCCATAGAGGCACGCGGCACTTCCCCTTTTCGCCGACTTTGATTGCCTCGAGGCTGACAAATACGGGTTAACAGATTGCAATCGGCTGGGTAATGCGATACTCGGGGCAAAAAGAAACAAACAGAGAAACTCCGCAATTGTCGCGGCTCAACCTCAACTCGTTGCCACAGTTGCAACCCCTTGGCCGGAGATCCTGCCCAGGATCTGTATCAATTTCGGTGACTTCGGGGCATCCCTCAGCGAGCATCCTTTGAAATCAAAACCGCAAGCATTAGTAAACCCATTTTTTGCGCTCTCTTGTTCGGCAGCCGCAATTGTAATTTTATAACCCAATTTGCGATGATTTTGCCCAGCCAGAGGCAATTAAAAACGGCTATTGGATTGCCCAACTCAATTGAAATTGTGGCCAGAGTTGCACGATATTTGATACTTTCCGCTAGATGTTTTGATTAGGCTTTAATTCAGTGGGAGCGGGAATATCTAAAAGTTCTTTACCCAGGGCGATTTTCGTTAGAGTCTTTCAGCATCCCCGACGTCACCATTAGGTCTAACCCTTCTCCGTAATATTGCACTGAACTCTGAGCGGGTCAACCCTTTGGCAACCCAGCTGACCAGTGGTCAAATGTCAGTTTTCGGTGATCTCACTGCGACAAGGGCAGCTGCTGATCTTTTCTCAAGATGCTGCTGCTGCATCCCTGCCTCCAATCTTCAGTCAACCCCCGGGGTTAACATCTTGTTTCGCAACTTTGTCAAACACAATTAAAAAACACACACCAAATAATAATGGAATTTTGATTGAAGTGCCAGCGAAATGTCAATCAAAACAATATGAGGATGTTTTCCAAGGATCAAAATTCGCAAAATGGTATTGTAATATTAATTAAGTAGAGTAAGGCAGGGGGGAATACAAATCAAACGGATCACTAGGCATTGGCTAGTCCTTTTTGAAAACCCCTGAGAAAGCTGAAAATTTCATTAAAAAATCCCTCGTTTTCACCCAAAAAAATCTAGTTTTTATTTTGAGGAAAATTGTACAACTCATGCACCCAAAGAAAACGAACAAAACTCCTCAAAACTCAGGATGTATGCAAATGCAAAGCCGTTGCGGGGTCAACGGGGTCATCTTGTACACGCCGAAGGGTTGCTCAACTATTTGTCCAGGTGTGTCCCAAGGAAGATCGCTCGCTGATGTGATTTTTCATTAGAAATCCATAAAACTGAAATCGCAAATTGCGTTGCCGGACAGCTTATTATGCGTGACAGCATTAACGGGCATGACAATCGTATCACCATTGGCATATCTTCAGGGACTTGAGATAGTCCAATGGATTCCGCATTCGAGGCAGCTGTCTCTCTATCAGATACTTGCCCGGATTCAATTAGCTGCAGATTGAAGGAGTTTGAGAGGGAGGAGGAGATGTCTTTGGGTCCCAGACTTTTGTATGTTTTATGGGGCCTATCAAATGAACCATGCACAAAGGAACCTTCGATTGGGCAGCCCTCAATTAGTTTGGCATTTTGGACAAAATTGTAACTTTATTAGAGTGTGATAAATTTTTTCTTGCGCCTCAGCGATCTGAAGTGAAGTAAATTGGTGGAATATTCACGTCCCAAGAGTTTTGGCGGGATTTCTGGAATTTGTTCACCCAGGTTCTGCCATCAAAATTCGATCAACAATAAATCCAGTTTCTTCTATTCATTTATTTTGGTGTTTCCGAACCTTTGCAAAGGTGCCAAAAATGTAGCATAATCTTAATGAAAATTTGGCGAAAATCTCCTTGGCCGGCACTCGAATAAAACAAATCCAAAACAGTCCATTGTGTGCGGCGGATTCCGATCTGAGCTGTCAATAAATATTTATGAATATAATAAAGTCAACTCCAGGCGAAGAACAAAAAATGATGATGCCACGCGGCTTTTCTTTTTCCCTTCGCGAGGGAAAACAAATTTGTTTGCTTTGAATGCTGCTGAAAGATTCAAAGGAATCAAGACGGCGACTCATGCATATGCAAAAGGTAAGCAAAAATATTTGCAGAGCCCAAGGAACTGGGTCAAAGGTTACTGCACACGCACACACAAGCCAACACACACACCTAACTTCCGATGCAGGAGATTTTCTCCGGGGTGTGATTTTCTATGCGAACACATATGCAAAAACCGCGCTACCTCCCCTCGCCTTTTGTCCCCTTCTCGATACTGCCTCCTCTCACCACGTTCCGCTTGACAATTATTTTTCGCACATTTTCAATGGATTTTTCGTTAATTTCCGTTTGATTTTTGAATTGTATGCGCTGCTTTTTTCACCCATTTTTTTCGTGCCCGGGGAATTGGAAAAGCGAAGTGCGAAAATTTTATAGTTACAGTTACTGTTCCGTGGCCAGTATCATTAATTATCATTTTCAATTTGATGTGTCGCCGGGACTAATTCGATTTTTATGTTCTGCTTGTGATTTGCCGAAAAAATCGGTTTCATTTCTGCAGGCATAATGCCATGGTGATTTTAAACCCAGTTTTTCAACCATGGGATGACCACATATAATATTTTGGGACCTGATTTTATTTCAGATGAATAAAAGTGACCTCATTTTTTTTTGAGAACGTCCAACAATCCTTAAGTTTCCCATGGAAATCTTCGTTTTGCCCCAGTTCTAACGGTCAAATGTCCATCAGATGCCAGAAGTTCAGTTGTTTAACTGGACCAAAACAGCTTGTCACCTCTGAACCCCGCCCATGTCATCAGCAATTAATAAAGAAAGTTCAAAATTGTACCCTAAAAAAGGAGAGAAATGATCACACTTCTTGATTTTTCTCATTTTTTGAGCAGAGTCAGCGCTAAAAGGCCGAGCATCTTTGATCTTCCGAAGATCGCCCTATGAACCCCTGCCCAGCATCATCCCTTTACCCACTTTTTACCCTCTCCTTTCCCTTTTGTTTGCCTTTGACGAACTCTTTAAAAGAAATTAATTTTTTTTCGGGTATTTTGCACCCAAAAAATGCTGAAGAAAAAAAGGGGAACTAAGCATCTTTTGATGAGGCAGCGTCTTGGTTAAACGGGTTCAAGGATCTCGAGGTTTAAAGGGTAAGAGGGGTGAGAGGTGCGGTCGACACTTTATTGGCAAAACAGTCATTTATTAATTGCGCCTATTTGGGCTTCGGGGCAGCTAAAAATAACAAGATTTGAATTTCTTAATCAAAATGGTTTTTTTTACGAAGTATCTCAATTTTGATTAGGTCACTCTCTATATTTGTTCCCAACTATACTTTACAGTCAATTTTTATATGCGTCTCTGATAAGGATTTCCGGAATCGGGCAACACTAATGAAAATTAACAATCCAAACAGTGATAAGCGACAAGAAATCGGCCAGATAAGCCGCACTATATTCGAGAGGAGCGTTTAAAATAGGAATTATCAGCCGTATCCGTTGGACGCCATCGATGCTTTTTGGTTGCCGCGTGCGCTCCACTTTACTGCTGCCTTTGTGGTCGCCAACTGGGAAAATCTCTTGTTTCGCCGGTTTCCTTTACAAATTTTCCAATTTTCACCCCCCACCCCCATAACGTTATCTGCCATCTCGCTCAAGCGCTGGCAAATTGGAGGGGGAAGTTCGGGGAGCTGTGTATTTGATTAACAAATAAAAAAGAGCTCTGCTCCGCTCTCATACCCACAATTACACGTACAAACATACACTCAGTTACTCAAAGGAGGCGTGGCCAAACATTGAGTGAGTCTGCTTTGAGTGAACTCGAGTTTCGTTAAGAACGATTCTTATTGCGCCCCGTCAGTGGGTAGTTTTCCAGTTGGCTTATCTAACAGCAGCTGTTAGTTAACAGACTTCTGTTTACAGAATTCGGTTTATAGGACCGGGGAGTTAATTTATAGCATCCGATCGGAAAACGATATTTAAGGAGTTTTTTAGTTACAGATATAAACAAGTTTTCGATTAAAAATATTGTCACCTCATTAAAAATAATTGTGTTTAGTCATAGTAAGATTTAAATTAAAAAAATAATAAGTAACCATGAAAACCATGGTATAACAAAACAACCTACTAAAAGCAATAAATAAAATATTGACAAAAATTATATATTCTCAGGCAAATCGATTACGTTTAGTAAATAACTGCAAAGGATTGTACATAAATAATTGAACAATATTAACAAAGATTAGCTTACAATAATAGTTAATTACCGCTTAGAGCTACAGCAATTAAAAATAAAAACTCTTCTCTGATTTACTTAGATTATAATTCATCAACGCTTTCAACAATTGCATTCCAACCTTTATGGCTTTTTTTAACTACCTTACTTACTTCATCAATCAATCAGAACTGGTATCGATCAGCATTCCCGTTAAACTAATATAGAAATCGACGGGCAGTGGAAAATGTAAAATTGCGAAATTCCTTGATGAAAATTTCTATCAATTAACAACCATTTGAAGGCAGTCCGCTGGCAGTCGAATCCGAGCTTCATCCACTCCCAAGATAGCTCGCAGCTTGTGCCTGAAATAATTAATGATGTGGCGCACTGTGCCTCAACTTTGCGCCGTTGCTGTGCAAATATTAGCAAATTATTTTAGTTTTAGAAAATCTCGCTCTGCCTGGTTCTCCGTCCCCTGGCTGTTTGCATTGCGCCAGCCGTTTTCGTTTGCCAGCAAATGTCAATTTTCTCAAATACCAGGCCCAGGACTCGTTCTTCATCTGCGTCTTCGTCTTCGAGTCTCTCGTTTCTCTTTGAAGGACGAAAAGTCGCATCCCCTGCCCTCAACGTGGGGCCACTAATGATGTTCTGGTCCTGTGTGGGTTACATTCACTCTCTCACACTCACCCTTCTGCCCCGGACTCGTTCGGAGGACTCTGACAATATTTGCACTTTTCCATTTGGCTAAATGCTGTCCTGAGCTGTCCCAGTTGAACCTTAATTGTTCCTTTGTCAACTACTCGGAGTAATTAAAAACACCTTTCAACTGTCGAGCGATGGAAACTCCAAGTGAAAGATGTCTTGCCAGCTATCTGTTTGATTAGCAAATTTGTCGAATTTGTGGCGAAAATCCATTTATCAATCTGCTAATGATTTTCTCCGCTTGCGCATCTCAAACTGAGAGAAATCTACAGCTGTACTTGAGGACCGACTTTCCAAGATTTCCATAATTTACATATGTGTATAGTTGCGGTAAACAAAAAAATTAATTAAAACCGCAGAAGGAGCAGCCACAACAGCAGCAATTAATTTTCAATTTGAGTCGCATAAACATTTTAATTGTTTGTCTGCAATTTAGCTGCCACAACACGAGTGAACAAGCAAACATATATTAGATTCGGGAAGGGGACTTGGCCATAACCATATAAGCCCATATGTATTCTGATTCAGATTAACGCTTCGGGCACGCTCCAGGCTCCGAGATTGGGGGTTTGCTCCATGAATTTCAATTCGCCCTGCCTCTCCTCCACATCCCCAGATCGCGTTGGGCTCATTTATGCCACAAAGCGTAAGCAAACTTTCAAGGCGGCAATAAAATCGCAAGACGCCATGTTTAACTGCCACACAGCTTCCGAAACCACTAAATTCACATGGCGCACATCCTGCTCACACATTTAGCATGCCATTTGCATATACGCCTGCCTGAAGGATGGAGCGCAGCTTCCCTGTCATATTTCCATTAGCATTTGCCTTCCAACTCATCATGTGGGTGCGTGTGGCGGCGGATAAGTGTATCATCTTGCCTTGCCGCATTTATTACCCATATTCGAGCATCCGGCTTTTATCCTTTCGTCCCGACGCGCGCAGTAATTGCTGCCTTTGGCGCTTCCTCCATTGTCATGGATGGGCTGCACCGCCGCACACTTGCCAAACTTTGTTATTGCCATTGTTTGGCGGAGTCGCTGGCTGGAGGGGCGTATGGGTAATAGCTGCTAAGTGACAAATTTGCGATATTGGAATCCCAGTTCGAAATTTATATCCCTCATCCTGTGGCAACAAATGATAATTTACCATCTTCCAAAGCATTAACTTGCGGAGAATTTCTATTTTAAGTTTGGTTGCAGGTGAATTGAGAACTACAATTTTTGTATGTAAATAAATATTACACTAAATAAAAAGTAAATGCGGTTATATATTGTACAAAATATCAAAAAATAAAAATAAAACATGATTAATACACTAAATAACTAATATTAATAAGTAATAAATACATAACTTTTTAAAGATTAAAGTATATTAAAGTATTAAAGTATATAACTAAACATTTTTAGACACAATTTTTCAGAGGATTCCACTTGTTGCCATATACCATCTTAGTATTAAAAATCCTTCGGGCAAATTTTAAATAAGCTATAAAGCTTTAACACCCCGTTCACTTATCTTTGAAAGGAACTTGACCTCGAAACCGGGCGAAGTAAACGCAGCCAATGGAGCAGCTTCTGATTGTTGAACTCTTGAACTGTATCGGGACTTAATAGAAACGCAATCAAATAATTGCGCAAAGTGTGCCACAATCAAATATAGCAACAAATTAACCAAACGCCAACACCACCAACAACATTCGAACTGCAAATCGATAAAGGCAGGCGAGGCGGGGAAGAGGAAACCGCAGAGAAAATATTATAGAATTATCCAGTTGGTGGATGGATCGGCAGACGGAAAAGCGATAAGTTTACAATTGCTTATGACTTCAATTAATCTGTGAAAGCGCCTACGCAGGCAGGCCTCCGAAGAGAGGAGGGTCCGAGTGCGAGGCATCCGATGTTTAGATGTCGGTGAGTCCGCGGCACGAAAATGCGAAAAACAAAAAAAAAACCAATCGAACGGGGCAAGAACTGGCTGCGGTCTAAGTCTGGTTCTGGTTATGGCTATGGTTCTGGGTTGTGGGTCCCAGGTTCGGGTTTGGAGTTCGGATCCCAGACCGCAAGACACAAACACCCAAACGCAGCCGCCGCAAGACAATTGACCTGAAATTTCATTGAAGATGTGCCCGGGGTCTGGCCTCTGAAATCTATACCCGAAACGGCTTAGAAACGGTAAATTGCTTAGTCATCTCCCATCGGTGATTGTGATCACGATCATTATAATTATTTGGCTGTGCCATTATTATCAAAATGGAATCGCATGCATGTCCATGTCCACGTCGCTCCGTGGGTGGGGACCTCGGAAGTTGGAGCTTGAACCCGCACGCATCCCACAGAGCTAGAGCTTAGCCCTATTTCACACACCCTCAAAATCCCGAGGGTAAGCCCCCGGCATCCATGGGATTGGGCATGACTTAGATTTAAAATAATTCTCTGCCATTACTTAGGTAGTCCGATTTCCTCTGCTATAATTTTGCAGGTGTTTGAATCCTTTTTCCGCTTCATTTTCAATTTACGCAAATGGACTTCGATTCGCGGCGCTGGGGAAAACGGAAAATGATCTCTGAAAGTGCACACATGAGGCCGCCAGGTGCTCAAATTGCCGCAGGTACAATCCGAAATTCAGCTTCGGCAGGAAGGGGTTAGGCGAGCAAAGTTCATGGCCAGCGGACGTGTGTGCTCACCCGATGCATCTTCATCTCGATTGCAGTTGCAGTTGCATCGCACATGTGTATGCAGCTGTGCAGTAGCCACAACTCCCTGGAGATGCAGTGGAGCCGCTGGATTATTTGGCCAGCCACTGGCGATGTACGGATGTCATTTGGGCCACCTTTGAACTCCTCACGCTCCTCCTGAAAATGATGAAAGCGCCGCATCTAATAGGAAAAATGGTAAGACACTTTTTGCTTTTCATTTGTTTGCTTAAGGAAAATTGAAAAGTTGATTTAGTTCGGGGATTCAAGTTGAAAGTGCATTGAAAGTTGCTTTTGATCGAAAACTATGACCCATGAAATTAAAATAAGCACAATACTACGTCAAACAAAATGTGGCTAAATATTAATTTGATTCAAAACTCATTTATGTACTTAATAAACACACAGAGTTATATATTTTTGTTATAGAACTTCAAAATAATTTACTTTAAAAGATTCATTAACAAAATGTAAGTTTGTGTGAATTATCCTGGACTAATAATCTCCCAAAAAGTATAGCAAGTAAGAGCAAGTTGCAATGCTTAAGTTCTTATAATTTCTGACTTTAAAATAAATAAAAAATGTAGATGCTTTTTTCCAGGATCAATTACCATACGCAAAAGACCAAATATAGCGATAATAACAAGCCTTTTTTTTATTTTATATGACTACTTAAATAAAATTATTTTGGCATTTTTAAAAATTATGAAAGAATATATGTAAAATAAGGACCATAATCCGAAAGTCAAACTTGAGCCTAGGCAGCTGCCAAAAGTATCTTCCAGAGTCCAGTCCACGCTCTCATCTCATGCAAGTAAATCATTTAAAAACCATAAAACAGCGGCGAAAACGCAACGAAAAGGAAAACATGTCATTTCGAGCGGGCAAAGTGGAGCTAAAACATAAAATTAAAGATTTGTGCCCGGCGAGCGGCTTCCATTCCGGCTGTATACGAAATTCTGGTGCCGAGAACCTGTGACCGGGGGCCAGAGCACAGAAGCAGCCATAAAGAAGCTTTTACGGCCACTGGGCTGGAGGCGAAACCGAAGCCCGAGTCGAGATGATAAATCGTCTACCACGGCCAGTTGGCTTGTTGGACGTTTGTCGATTATTTGCCTGGATTTCCCCTGTCTCTTCGTTTGCATTTACCATATTTTGCCAGTGCAGGTCGACAACTTTTCACTGCCGACGACACTAACGGCTACCATAGATCAGTTCCGACCTGGCCGAGGACTTCGACCATGTCCTCCTCTGGGTTCCGAGCTGGGCATTAGATTAGACAATTTGTTGGGGCTTCGGCGAACAGTTTGTGCCTGCAAGCGCCAGGGTCGAGGCTCTGAGGAATTTATCACCGCGCTCCCCTCGAGTTTCCCCTGCGTGTTAATTGAAAATTGTACGGTAATGTTGCTTATCGCGCGCCTATCAGACGTCTTCCCCAGACTCTGGGACCCCAATAGTCTCGCCCCCCTCCCCCTGGTGAATTTCTGTGGGGCTTGCGTGTGCCGAGTCCATGTTCGTGGGCAGCCTGCCACACCTTGAGACACCTTGGAACACCTTGGGACACCACCACGCATCGATTTTGTGTGTCGCTTGCGGTGAAAATTTCTAACACTTTTTGACAACTTTTCGGGGAACGCACTTAAAAAATAATTTATCGCCGCTGACATTTTTTGTGACTTTAATTGCCGCTCCGATAGCGGTTGCCCGTTGCGGTCCAGCAGCTTCTTGTCTATAGATTTTGGGCTTAGCCGGGTAAGCTTCGCCTTAGACTCGTAAGCGGTTGACGCGATACGAGCGTAATAGCTTTTTCACCCAATGTGGATGATGGATCGCACAACGATTAGGGGGACCATTGGGCTTTGGAGCTCCAAATAGAGTGTATATTTTGGAAATCCGGAAGTAAGCTAACCACAAACTACTCGCTTTTGACCTAATCAGAATCTTCGGTTTAATGCCTACCAAGTGGACAAAGTCGAACATGGGGCATCGGTTTATGAGTTCAAGGTGAGCTTACATTTTAGTAACCAAGCACATCTTAATATGTATTTAATTGGTTGGAATCACTTAAAAGACAAACCTTTTTATATAAAACTCTGGCGAAGCCGAGGAGCCAAATCAGTGTACAAAACAACTCTAGGCAGCTCGTTACTTCCAAATAGAATTATCACCATGCTTACTTTCGGATTGCTCCTGACCGTTGGAGTATTTTTTTGGATATATTTTCTATGGAGTCGACGAAGGCTGTACATGATGCATTCTAAGCTGCCCGGACCCTGGGGACTTCCAATTTTGGGCATTGCTTTGGAGTACCTTATCCTCAACAAACGTAAACTCTGTTATTAGAAGAGAAATTAGCTAAGAACTCACTAAAATTCCTTTAACCATAGGTAAAATGACCACACGAACCAAGTATTTGGATATGTATGGGTCAACCATTCTGCTCTGGGTTGGCCCAGAGCCCTTTGTTGTCACACGGGATCCAAAGATTGCCGAGGAAATCCTTTTGTCGTCGGAATGCATCAACAGGAGCTCGCATGTGACTGATCAGATGGCTCTTAGTGCGGGGGATGGAGTGTTAACATTAAAAGGTACTGAAGTTGAAACACTTTCTTTAATTGTCATTAATCTTTTGAAATTTTATAAGGAAACAAGTGGATTACGCGTCGCAAGCAGATGAATCACTCATTCAAGCACAATAACTTGCTCAGCTTTCTTCCCATTTTTAATGCCGAGACGAAAAGTTTGGTCACTTTGCTGAACACATACGTCGGTGATGGCGAAAAAAAGATCCTAAAAGATATAATCAGATGGTCGTTTAGAATATCCCTTCGTAAGTCAAAGTAGCGAAACTATATTTATTATTTTTATTCACTAATATTTGTCGACAGAAACCACTGTTGGAACTAATGTAAAGCATGAAGAAAACTTTAAGAACGATACAGTCTTGAGAAGTTATGAGTCGTAAGTGAATCACAAGCCCTACGAGTGAATCTCTAATCTTAAAAAAAATTTACATATTCTAGGCTTATAGAACTGATAACAATGAACGTTATAATGCCCTTCACTCAAAACAAAGTAGTTTCCACGCTGTGTGGACTTGAAGATCAGAGAGCGAGGGACTCTTTAAATATTAAAAAAATTATATCCAAAGTGGGTTTGATCTGTCTGCATAAAGTTACCATTCTAATATCTTACCCTTACAGGTAGTCGACGAAAAACTTAGCTCAAAGCCAGAAAGTAGCTCCAAGCCCGAAGCTAACGCTTTGATTTATAGAGCTATTGAATTGTTTCGAAATGGTGAATTGTCAATTGAGAATGTGCAGGGGGAATGTACGACTATGGTTGTGGCTGCTTTCGAGACAACTGGTCTGACGTTATATCATACACTCACTCTGCTGGCAATGTTCCCCGAGTACCAGGATACGGTCTTCGAAGAGCTTAAGGATCTCTTCCCAACGGCCGGTGACTTCGAAGTGACCTATGACGATCTGCAGCAAATGGTTTACTTGGAGCGAGTGTTAAATGAGGCCTTGCGATTGATCCCTTCCATACCATTTGCACCGAGAGAAACAATACAGGACTTCCGACTTTCGAACGGAACTCTCATTCCCAAAGGAGTAAGCATTGGCATCGACATATTCAACATTCACCGCAACCCGGATTTCTGGGGTCCAGATGCAGCGAAGTTCAATCCCGATAACTTCCTGCCGGACAACGTTCGCGAAAGGCATCCTTACGCCTTCATTCCGTTTTCAAAGGGAAAACGAAATTGCATAGGTCAGTTAGATTTCCAATTAGTTAACTACATTATTAATACCTTGTTTTCATTTTAACTAGGCTGGAAGTATGGACTGATGTCTTCTAAGCTCGCCTTAGCCACGATCCTAAGGAACTTTAAGATACGGACTTCTTTCCGCTATGAGGATCTCGTTTTCGTTGACAACATTGGCATGAAGCTGGCTGAGTTACCAGGACTAGATTTTCAACGTAGGACTTAGGGCTCTGTTTGTTCTTTTTTATGAGCCAAACGATACCGACCTGAAAAAAACACCTGAGGTCGAACCACCTTAGTCCTATACGAACTATATATTAAGCTACATTCGTCATTATGGACGGCAGTACACATAGTGACGACGCGCACTTTCAGAGTGTGAGGAGGAGAATACTTATATATAGCCACAGGATTTAAATCCTGTTGTACTGGTTCTATATACCGATTCAAAAGTATCGCTTAACCTAGGGGGATTGCATATCAAGACTTAAAAAATATCAATTCTATTTGGAGAAATAGCGGTCAAAGTGTAAAAATTCCTAATTAAATTAAAAAGCTCTTTTTTAAGGATTTGCTTTATTTGTCAGCTTGCTATGTTTACGATGCTCCGTTCCAAAGGTATTAAAAAACAAAAATTGTTGGTATTTTTCTAAATTAAAAAAAAATTATAGTATGTATGCATCAAATCAAGGTTCTAAAATCATTTTAACTTTTTCAAACAGCAGATATAAAACATCATTTGTTTTACGACTTTTTAAAAAACCAGCGTGTAAGTTTAAGATTGTAAATGCCCGTATATTGTAACTGCCTACGTAATTTTTCGTAAAAAGATATTTTTCTTGACATCATTTCCCGAAGTTAGGTTATTACTAAATTGAAGCCAAAAGTATGTTTATGTTTCCACGTGTTAGCGATTTCTCCAAAACATATCTTAACGAGGTAAAAAGTCCTGAGATCATTCTGAGACATTCAGCATACAACATATTTGATATCAAATTTTATGACAAAAAATGATTTAGCTTTCGTCTAAATAAATATACATTATCACAATTTCTTATTCGGGCATTTTAATAAAAATACATGCGTAGACAAAAAGCTTAAGTTCTCTATTGTGCGATGGTAGCGATAATTGTTGATTTATGAATTTATAGTTTTGAAAACAATACCTATCTTCTTTTATTCTTTGATATTACATTTAGCATTGGATTTAGGACGTTAAACTTTAAAAAGGACAGAAAAAAGGATGAACAAACTAGAATAAATTGGTACTTGTAATCCAAGAAACAAAGCTATGAACGTTAATAAAGTTAAATTATAACAAGAAAGGAAAGCTAACTTCGGGCGGAGCCGAAGTTGATATACCCTTGCAGAATATTATGTAAATAATATTCTCCAAAATTATTCATATGATGCATTCTTAATACTAATAAAAATCCCAACTTCCTAACTTTAAAAACACCAAAGTTATGGCAATTTCAATCGTTCAGTTATATGGCAGCTATAGGATATAATCGGCCGATCCCTATAAAATTTGGTAGGTCGGATTGATTGGCCAAATATAAAACCCATAGAAAATCCCAACTTCCTAACTCTAAAAACACCAAAGTTATGCTATTTTCTATCGTTATATGGGAGCTATAGGATATAGTCGGCCGATCCTTATGAAATTTGGTAGGTCGAATTGATTGGCCAAATAAAGAAGCCATAGAAAATCCCAACTTCCTAACTTTACAAACAGCAGAGTTATGGCATTTCCTATCGTTCAGTTATATGGCAGCTATAGGATATAGTCGGCCGATCCCGGCCGTTCCGACTTATATACTGCGTGCAAAGGAAAGAAGGGTGTGTGCAAAGTTTCAATTCGATAGCTTTAAAACTGAGAGACTAGTTCGCGTAGAAACAGACAGACGGACAGACAGACGGACAGACAGACGGACAGACGGACAGACGGACAGACGGACAGACGGACATGGCTATATCAACTCAGGAGGTGATCCTGATCAAGAATATATATACTTTATAGGGTCGGAGATGTCTCCTTCACTGCGTTGCACACTTTTGACCAAAATTATAATACCCTCTGCAAGGGTATAATGAACCAAATGGGAGTACCTCCCTAACATGTACACATATTTTATTAAACACAGCTTAACATCGAAACATTTGTATAAAATTTTTATCGCCTAGGGTTAACATTTGTTGTTCAGTTTTCTACGAAGACGACGCCAATTCTATTTACTTTTAATGAAGATTTGGGAATTGCTAACATAACTTTCATTCCTTGTTAAAGAAGCTGCTGTTATATTAATACCACTCAATAAAGAACAGAGTTTTTCTTCTCGACAAGAAACGTGTGTTTACGAAACTTTGACCGTAAAAGTTCACAAGAAGTTTTCAATCTCATTCTTGTGTTTTCCCCAATAAACTTGCTTTTGAATAATTTATATTCTAAGACAATTCATTTTTCTCAAATGCCGTTTTTATACCCTTGCAGAGGGTATTATAATTTTGGTCAAAAGTGTGCAACGCAGTGAAGGAGACATCTCCGACCCTATAAAGTATATATATTCTTGATCAGGATCACCTCCTGAGTTGATATAGCCATGTCCGTCTGTCCGTCTGTCCGTCTGTCCGTCTGTCCGTCTGTCTGTCCGTCTGTCTGTCCGTCTGTCTGTTTCTACGCGAACTAGTCTCTCAGTTTTAAAGATATCGAATTGAAACTTTGCACACACCCTTCTTTCCTTTGCACGCAGTATATATGTCGGAACGGCCGGGATCGGCCGACTATATCCTATAGCTGCCATATAACTGAACGATAGGAAACGCCATAACTCTGGTGTTTGTAAAGTTAGGAAGTTGGGATTTTCTATGGCTTTTTTATTTGGCCAATCAATTTGACCTGCCGAATTTCATAAGGATCGGCCGACTATATCTTATAGCTGCCATATAACTGAACGATCGGAAATACCATAACTTTGGTGTTTGTAAAGTTAGGAAGGTGGGATTTCCTATGGGTTTAATATTTGGCCAATCAATCGGACCTACCAAATTTCATAAGGATCGGCCGACTATATCTTATAGCTGCCATATAACTGATTGATCGGAAATGTCATTATTTTGGTGTTTGTAAAGTTAGGAAGTTGGGATTTTCTACGGGTTGTATTTTTGGCCAATCAATCCGACGTTCCCAATTTCATATGGAGCGGTCGACTATATCCTATAGCTGCGATATAACTGAACGATCGGAAATGCCATAACTTTGGTGTTTTTAAAGTTAGGAAGTTGGGATTTTTTATGTGTTCTATATTTGGCCAATCAATCTGACCTACCAAATTTTAAAAGGATCGGTCGACTATATTCTATAGCTGCCATATAACTGAACGATCGGAAATGCCATAACATTGGTGTTTTTAAAGTTAGGAAATTAGGATTTTGTATTGGTTTTTATACCCTTGCAGAGGGTATTATAATTTTGGTCAAAAGTGTGCAACGCAGTGAAGGAGACATCTCCGACCCTATAAAGTATATATATTCTTGATCAGGATCACCTCCTGAGTTGATATAGCCATGTCCGTCTGTCCGTCTGTCCGTCTGTCCGTCTGTCCGTCTGTCCGTCTGTCTGTCCGTCTGTCTGTCCGTCTGTCTGTTTCTACGCGAACTAGTCTCTCAGTTTTAAAGCTATCGAATTGAAACTTTGCACACACCCTTCTTTCCTTTGCACGCAGTATATAAGTCGGAACGGCCGGGATCGGCCGACTATATCCTATAGCTGCCATATAACTGAACGATAGGAAATGCCATAACTTTGGTGTTTGTAAAGTTAGGAAGTTGGGATTTTCTATGGCTTTTTTATTTGGCCAATCAATTCGACCTACCAAATTTCATAAGGATCGGCCGACTATATCCTATAGCTGCCATATAACTGAACGATAGGAAATGCCATAACTTTGGTGTTTGTAAAGTTAGGAAGTTGGGATTTTCTATGGCTTTTTTATTTGGCCAATCAATTCGACCTACCAAATTTCATAAGGATCGGCCGACTATATCCTATAGCTCCCATATAACGATAGGAAATAGCATAACTTTGGTGTTTTTAGAGTTAGGAAGTTGGGATTTTCTATGGGTTTTATATTTGGCCAATCAATCCGACCTACCAAATTTTATAGGGATCGGCCGACTATATCCTATAGCTGCCATATAACTGAACGATTGAAAATGCCATAACTTTGGTGTTTTTAAAGTTAGAAAGTTGGGATTTTTTATGAGTGTTAAGAATGCATCATATGAATAATTTTGGAGAATATTATTTACAGAATATTCTGCAAGGGTATATCAACTTCGGCTCCGCCCGAAGTTAGCTTTCCTTTCTTGTTTAAGAAAAAAATCACTACAAAAAAAAAACAAAAAAATCTCTATCACTTTTAAATAATTTAAGTTCTTCTAATGTTTTTTAGTTTTTTTAATTCTTTCTATGCTGAACTGCTTTCATTGCTTCGGTAAACACTATTGGAAAAACCATAATCTCATCTGCAGGAGAAATCATCATTTCTTTACAGTTAAATATGGCTGACCTGAGTTACTAAAGTTAACAGATTTAATGGGTTAATAAATTAGATATACTGCTGCCAACAACATTTTGTATGTCGAGGGTCAATCTATAATCAGAGTAATATAACCGCCATTAGCCTAAATAAATACCCACTTTTAACTAGGGGATCGCCACCTACATACATCTAGACCTCAACTCACTAAATGACAGTCCCCAGCTCGGATATATATTCTGCCACACGTTCCGTAGCAGCACAATGTTTCGGTAAAATGCTTGCAATACACTTTTTCATTTTCGCGGGGATATTGTTGTGGATCCGTTTTCTATGGAGTCGCCGTAGATTTTATATGCTGATGTGGCAGTTGCCCGGACCAATGGGACTTCCCCTGCTTGGCGTAGCTGTCAACATTGTTATCAATAAACGTAAGGATCTGCTCCCAGAAATGTGTAATTAAGACCCAGGAACCTTTTACCTTAATCCGCAGGTAAAATGAGCTTACGCGGCAAATATATGGACCAGTATGGCTCAACCATTTTTTCCTGGCTGGGATCGGTGCCAATTTTGGTTACTAGGGATCCAAAAATAATAAAGGATATCTTAACATCTTCCGACTGCCTCAACAAGTCTTTGTCCATGGTTAATGCCATGGGTAAATGCATTGGATTCGGATTGGTGACTTTGCGAGGTATGGAAATATCTTGAGCATGACAACAATTTAAATAAAAGCCAAGATTAGTTATTCAAATTATTCATTTCAACATTGTGTAGAACCAAAATGGGATATTCGCCGCAAGCAGATTAATCCCGCATTCAAACACAGTGCCATGCTCAGCTTTATTCCGGTTTTCAATGATGAGTCGAATACATTAGTTAACTTTATGGATACTTTTGTCGGTCAAGGGGAAAAGGATGTGCTTCCAGATATGCTCCGATGGTCCTTTAGAACAGCCCTAAGTAAGTAATTTTCAAAAAATGTATAATCACATCACAAAACTCATCACGATAGTTAATTTTTTCTTAATTAATTATAACACAAGTAATTTTCAAAAAATGTATAATCACATCACATCACTCATCACGATAGTTACTTTTTTTCTTAATTAATTATAACACACTTTATATAAATGCAGAAACGACATTGGGATCTGATATGCAAGAAGATGAAAACTTCAAGGATGATAAACTACTGCGAAGCTTTCAATCGTAAGAGAAATGAAAGCATTATAGTATTATCTTAGCTTATTAATGGTTTAATTTTATAGAATTATAGGCCTGATTACGATCAACGTAATAATGCCTCTGGTACAAAACAAATTTATCGCAAAACTCTGTGGTTTTGAGAAGAAGAGATTGAAGCATGTCCTAATGATTAACAAAACGCTTCAAAATGTAGGTATATAGGTCGTTAGAAAATGGTCACTGGCTCTTCTTATTTTCTTTTTAGATTATTGATAAAAAACTAAAATGCAAGGAAGAAAATAATACATTGAGCATTTCCAACACTGTGATCAACCGAGCAATTGATCTGTTCCGAAATGGCGATCTCAGCTATGAAGAAGTGAAAAGTGAATGTAGTAACATGGTTTTAGCTGCATTCGAGACTACAGGCCTTACAGTTTGGCACACTATGATTTTGCTGGCCATGTTCCCCGACTGCCAGGATATAGCATTTGAGGAGCTTAAGAAGGTCTTCCCAACGAACGGCGACTTTAAAGTGACCGACGAAGACCTACATAAGTTGGAGTACTTGGACCGCGTATTGAGTGAGACCTTGCGGTTAATACCACCTATTCCCGTTGCCCCGAGGGAAACTTCAGGAGATCTTCACCTTTCTAATGGAGTAACTATTCCCAAGGAAGTCGTAATAGCCGTCGACATTTTTAGTACTCACCGAAACCCTGATATCTGGGGCCCAGAGGCAGAGACGTTCAATCCAGACAACTTTCTGCAGGAAAACATCATCGATAGGCATCCCTACGCCTACATTCCATTCTCAAGAGGAAAAAGAAATTGCATAGGTTAACTTATTAATTTTTCCAAACTAAAAATTTTCTGAAATCTCATATATTTTTACAGGTTGGAAATATGCACTGATGTCAGTCAAGCTCGCATTGGCCAAGATACTCAGGAACTACAAGATAAGCACTTCTTTCCGATATGAGGATCTCGTTTTCGTTGACAATACGGCCATTAAGTTGGCTCAGTCTCCAAAATTGCAATTTGAAAGACGCAACTAATTTGTAGTGTGTTCATCTTATTATAAAGTTATATAAATAAAAACTTTTAACAAAACAATTTATTCCGAACTTTATTGGGCTGATTAAATTAAATGTATTTGGATCAAGTGCTGCATGAGCCAATGCGTTTAATACATCCTGTTCCTGGACATTCGACTCTCAAATGGATTTCGAGTTCCAGAGGGAAAAACTCTAATGATAAATATTTTTCACTTTTAGTGCAATAAGAATTTCTGGCGTCCAAGGGATTTGGCGTCTAATTCCTATAAGTTTCTGATAAGCTTTTCAATTACTTTATAAAAATATATAAATATTTTCTTTAATCTGGATATCTGCAAATATGACTTTGGCTAACTTTCGGTATCAACTCCTCGAATTCAGTGATAATGAACAAAAAAAAAAAACCTGCATTATTAGAGGTCCTATCCAACATGTATATACGTGTAACATTTTAACTTTAATAGATTACTAATTTTATACGAATCTAAACGATATAGCAAAAGCAATAACAAAATCTAATAAATACAGCTCTAAGCATCAAAGCAAGCTTGTCTTGACCGATCTTCCCTACTGTCCAATGTTCGACTATCCAGTCTTGTTGAGGAACACACTCGAAATGAACACAATCTAGACATTCCCCTTCCTCCAAATTTTAAGTGTCCCAAAATGTTGGCTCTGGCCAGGAACTCGTGGTGTGGCCAAATGCTGAGTCGCCTGGCGAACATCGACGCCCGCGCCCAAAGACCGTACTCGAAGTCGTCCTCCGGCGGGAAGCAGTCCGACCAGAAGGGGAAGTACCGGATTGTGATGGTGCGGCACGGGGAGTCCGAGTGGAACCAGAAGAACCTGTTCTGCGGCTGGTTCGATGCCAAGCTGACGGAGAAGGGGCGGCAGGAGGCCTGCGCCGCCGGCCGCGCTCTCAAGGAGGCCAAGATCGAGTTCGACGTGGCCCACACCTCGGTGCTGTCCAGAGCCCAAGACACACTCTCGGCAGTCCTGAAGTCCGGCGAGCACCAGAAGATCCCGGTGTGCACCTCCTGGCGCCTCAACGAGCGCCACTACGGCGGACTGACAGGACTGAACAAGGCCGAGACCGCCAAGAAGTTCGGCGAGGAGAAGGTCCAGATCTGGCGGCGCAGCTACGACACCCCGCCGCCGCCCATGGAGAAGGACCACGAGTACTACGCCTGCATCGTGGAGGACCCGCGCTACCAGGGCCAGCTGACTGCGGAGGAGTTCCCCAAGTCCGAGTCCCTCAAGCTGACCATCGAGCGCACATTGCCCTACTGGGAGGAGGTGATAGTGCCGCAGATCAAGGAGGGACTCCGCCTCCTGGTGGCCGCCCACGGCAACAGCCTGCGGGGCGTGGTCAAGCACCTGGAGTGCATCTCCGACGAGGACATCATGGCCCTCAACCTGCCCACGGGCATTCCCTTCGTCTACGAGCTGGACGAGCACCTCAAGCCCCTGGCCCCCCTGAAGTTCCTCGGCGATCCGGAGACGGTCAAGAAGGCCATGGAGACGGTGGCCAACCAGGGAAAAGCCAAGTGATATTGGCGACCCGATCCCTGATTTCGGGTGTCCCAACTGTCCGATGGAGAAGGTCAGGGCAATCAGCTCAATGCACTTGCTGGCCAAACAAAAACAGAGGATCGAAAGTGGCTGCGAGGCAGCTGTGGCAAGGCGAATGTCAAGCAGCAAATAAATTTATTTGATTTTAATTGACAATGGAAAGTCAACAGCGTTGGGCTGGCCATTGGTCTCTTGCTCTGGGTCCCAGGCCTGGCCAGAGTACCAGAGCACCAGGGTCCCAGGGTCTAGATCTGGGTCTGGGTCTGAGCCAAAGTCCAGCCGTATTTATATGTGTTTCCATTGCGCTCGTTTAAGAAATCAGGGAACCGAGTGTGTCGCGTCAATTTTAATTGCTGCGGGATGAGTCCGCGCAGCCTCTGGCATTCCGAATGGGTCGAATTTTAATTTGTTTAAATGAAATACTCATTTAGGGCTTATTGACAAACAAATTGAATTGATTGATCTAAATGAATTTATATGCTGAGCAGTGAGCAGTGCGCAGGCGACTGGCATTCACCGCTCAGATTACTTCTGGATCAGAAGAGTGGTGGTGGATGGGTTGGAATGGAATGGGTGGTTTAGTCTTCGGCGCATTTGACCCGCTATTAGCTGTCTATATGGGAGTTCAGTCGGGGCCAGATTTTCCATGTTAGAAACGCAGAGCGTGGCGAGCTTTGATCCAGTAAATTGGGAGCGTGAAACGAGCTAGGAAACGGCCACTCTGCAGGAAGATGCTCCTTCGAGGCTGTCTGTGCCGAAGAGGCGTGAGCTCCACATTATTTGAACTTAATTACACAGCCGCAGCCGCAGTGCAGTCGAGCCGAGACCGAAGTTAAGACCAAAGTCAAAGACGGAGTCAAAGTCGGCGCCCCGTTAAATCGTTTCCACTACACATACCAATCGCGGCATAGAAACGGCGGGAACATAAAAATGTTTGCACTTCGTATTTGTCGCGCATAAAATCTAATATCGAATTACAAGGCCTGGTCTTTGGTCTTTGGTCTTCGGTGTTCGGTGTTCGGTGCTCGGAGAGGAGTCCGCTGCAGTGTGCGTGTCAGCGAAACTTTGTGGCATGGAGCCTGCCCGTCCCGCTGCCATAAAGAAACTGAATTGAGTTAAATGCGCGATAAATTGCTTTTTGCATTTATCATGGTCGCCCTGGCAGGCGGCAGCCGAAGTTTTCGCTGGAGTCGGGCCAAGCCTAGACCATGGAGATGGAGAGGCGACTCCGCGATTCTGCGGACTCCACCCAGACTCCTCCGCCTTCCATTCCCGGCTGTGGCGAATATTGAACAAGATTTTTAATTAGTCGCCAAAAAGAAGCAGAGGGGGAGAGCCCAGAACACAAGACTGCCAGGAATTTAGTCAAGTTCAGTTGAATCAAGCTTTATTTATGCGCTGCCGGACTGTATTTATTGGGCCAGATCCTGGTTGATCACCTGGCTGATGTAGGCCAAAAAACTGGACACTCGTGTGTAGACATCGGGCCTGCCCTGGGCACAGGTGGACGAGCCGTACGACACAATGCCCACGAGTTGAGGTTGGGGGCCCGTCTTGATCAGAGGTCCACCAGAGTCGCCCTGGAATGAAGACATTACAATTTAACCAGGTTAGCAACTTACTTCTCACGTTAGTATTAGCTTCCATTTGTCTTTATTTCTAAGACAAATAAATGTATGTCAATGGTTTGGGAGTTGTCAAATAATTATATTTGATACTGAACAATGGAACAAGCTAGTAATTGCAAAATTAATGTCTAACTCCTTTTATGATAATTTTTGTTATTTTACATGTTACCAATTAGAAAATTTTAACGAGGAAATTCGTTTGTATTTACAAAATTAAGACTTCCAAATAACAAAAGGTTGTAAAAATTTCCATATTTTTGTAAAAATGAAATCCCACCCTTGCAAAATCTACTACTTTTTAAGAAAAGTCTAGTTAAAATTGATGAAATACAATTTCATAATTGATGTTGACTGATTTCATATAATTTCATAATTATACCCGTTACTCGTAGAGTAAAAGGGTATATTGTATTCCTGCAAAAGTATGTAACAGGTAGAAGGAAGCGTTTCCGACCCTATAAAGTATATATATTCTTGTTCAGGATCACTAGCCGAGTCGATCTAGCCATGTCCGTCTGTCCGTCTGTCTGTCCGTCTGTCCGTCTGTCTGTCCGTATGAACGCTGAGATCTCGGAAACTATAAAAGCTAGAAGATTGGCATTTTGCATGTAGATTTTAGGAGTTCCTACGCAGCGCAAGTTTGTTTCAAAATGGTGCCACGCCCCCTCTGACGCCCACAAGTCACAAGCTGTGGCTACAGTTTTGATGCTATTATGAAAATTTTTTTTGATATGTATTTGTTTCGTCAATACCTATCGATTGGCCAAATAAAAGTTTGCCACGCCCACTCTAACGCCCAAAAACCCATTAAACGCTTAAGCCTGGCTAGCGCCTACATTTCCGCCTTTCATGGCACAATAGCGCCATCTAACGGATGACTTTGGAACAACTGACCAAGGTGCTCAACATAGTCAACGTTAATTCTCGATAAGGATTTCTATTAAAGGAAATTGCGATGGCTTTCATTTGTCAATACCGAACTATATCCCAAGAACTATGCAAATCAAATCAAGTTAGCCAAATTGGAGGTGTTCCCTGGGTACCGATTTTAACATAAAAATCGGGAGCTAATTCGAGCGGCGAAAAGCATACAAGAAGGCATATTTATATTAAGTTGTTTAGCTGAGTAACGGGTATCTAATAGTCGAGGCACTCGACTATAGCGTTCTCTCTTGTTTTTATACCCTTGCAGAGGGTATTATAATTTTGGTCAAAAGTGTGCAACGCAGTGAAGGAGACATCTCCGACCCTATAAAGTATATATATTCTTGATCAGGATCACCTCCTGAGTTGATGTAAGCATGTCCGTATGTCCGTATGTCCGTCTGTCCGTCTGTCTGTCCGTCTGTCTGTCCGTCTGTCTGTCCGTCTGTCTGTCCGTCTGTCTGTCCGTCTGTCTGTTTCTACGCGAACTAGTCTCTCAGTTTTAAAGATATCGAATTGAAACTTTGCACACACCCTTCTTTCCTTTGCACGCAGTATATAAGTCGAAACGGCCGGGATCGGCCGCCTATATCATATAGCTGCCATATAACTGAACGATAGGAAATGCCATAACTCTGGTGTTTATGGCATTTTTATTTGGCCAAACCATTATACCTACTACATTTCATAAGGATCGGCCGACTATATCCTATAGCTCTCATATAAATCCCATAAGTTGGGATTTTTAGGAGTATTTAGAATGCATTATATGAATAATTTATTTACAGAATATTCTGCAAGGGTATATCAACTTCGGCTCCGCCCGAAGTTAGCTTTCCTTTCTTGTTTTATAATCTTGCACTGTTTTTAGGCAGGATCTGAGACTAAAGAGGATGTTATATATTTTAACTTACCACACATGCCCCTTGACCATGGACAGCCAGGGCGCAGATCTCGTTCCGCGTCACCCGGAATCCCTTTTGGTTGCACTCCTCGTTCGAGATGGTGCGATAGTTCAGTGCCTGCAGGTGATCCGGCAGAGTGGCCGAGGAGGTGGACGGAGAGGTGGATCCCCAGCCGGTTAGGCGGACGGGAACCTTTTCACCAATGCGATCGGAGCCACCGATGAGGATGGTGCTGATGTTGGATCGCCCCAGACGGAAGGGGGGCGTGACCTTCACAAGGGCGATGTCATTGATGATCCGCGGACTCATCGAGTACTGGGGATGGACGTGCTTGGTCACCGCCCGGTGGCGCAGGCCTCCTGCCTTCCAGTTGAGTGTCCCAACCACCACGCTAACGTCCTCCACCTTCATCTTCTCCATGCAGTGGGCTGCCGTGAGGACATGTTGACTGCTGACAATGGAACCACCGCAGAAGTGCTGCCAACGACCACGGCGCTGAAGTTGCAACGACACTTGGAAGGGCACCGTCTCGTTTACTAGCTGGCCACCGTTAATCCGAGTGGGTGGATCGATAGTTGGAGTCACCACTTCAGTCATCCCTTGATGAAGGATCAGGATAACACAGAATATCTTCAGGATTACCATCTCCGAATATGATATCACGTTTGCACTGTTGTAAATGACTGGTATGTGACCGCAACGCATGCTTTTTATACATCTCCACGTCGAGCTTATCATTTATTTGGCGATACAAACATGTAAATACTTGTGATCTTGAAATAATGCAATGTGGGTTGAATTTGTGTTACCTTAACCAAGTATCGCCTATAAGTGACAGTATTGGTTTTATGTACACTGCACAAAAAATTCATTAATAAAACATCAAAAGAAGCAGAGGAATGGGTAGCTTTGTTAGTCACTCCACTTTAATTGTCTTTTTTATATCTTCTTTATGTATAATAAAGTCACATAAACCTCCTTTTTATACCCTTGCAGAGGGTATTATAATTTCAGTCAAAAGTTTGCAACGCAGTGAAGGAGACATTTCCGACCCTATAAAGTATATATATTCTTGATCAGCATCGCCAGGAGAGTCGATCTAGCCATGTCCGTCTGTCCGTCTGTCCGTCCGTTTCTACGCAAACTAGTCCCTCAGTTTTAAAGCTATCTGCTTGAAACTTTCCCAAAAGTTGTCTTTCTATTGCAGGTAGTATATAAGTCGGAACGAGCCGGATCGGGCCACTATATCATATAGCTGCCATATAACTGAACGATCGGAAATGCCATAACTTTGGTGTTTTTAAAGTTAGGAAGTTGGGATTTTCTATGGGTTTTATTTTTGGCCAATCAATCCGACCTACCAAATTTCAAAGGATCGGCCGACTATATCTTATAGCTGCCATATAACTGAACGATTGGAAATGACATAACTTTGGTGTTTTTAAAGTTAGGAAGTTGGGACTTTTTATGAGTATTAAGAATGCATCATATGAATAATTTTGGAGAATATAATTTATAGAATATTCTGCAAGGGTATATCAACTTCGGCTCCGCCCGAAGTTAGCTTTCCTTTCTTGTTTAATTAGTGATTTGATTAAACCAACTAAACAATAAAACGACTTTCACTAGCCTTATTATATTAAAATAAAAGACAACACCTTTTTTTTCTAATTTGAATAAATAAAGTCTATAATATAAAATTACGATGTTTGGTAATATAGTTTATTATCTATTCTTTTCCTCTCGACACTTTGTTTTGTGTGACAGAAGGGCTATAACGTTTACATAGCTTTGGAGGCCAAACAGTAGTTGATTTTGATCTCCTGCTGGCCAGGTCCTGTTCAGGTGCTGTTCAGTTGTCCCCTTGCGTGCCTGGTTATCATAAGCTGGCAGGGATGCAATCCGAAGATCCCATCATAAAACTGGGCTTGACAGAAGCGCCTACCTGTTGTCATCAATTAGGTAACACGCTCACGCGACCGATAAATATTAAGCCAGCTCTAGCCCGAATCGGTATCTGTTTATCTGGGCAAACGCGAATTCGTATCTGTTCGCTGCTCCGTGGCCTGATCTCTTATCTGATTTGCAAATAAAAATCTGTTTAATTTGCCCAATGCTCGGGCCAGAGCCAATGCCAGATCGCTGCATGTGTCGGGGTGCAGAGTCATAATTTATAAGACCGGTGGGGGGTGCGAGGAGAATTCGGGTGGGAGCCGGGTTGTATATGCACGATCGGCCACTGAGGTGCACCTCGTGGTGCGATCCTGAGCAAATTAAGTACTAAAATAAACGACCAATTTACTGATTATGCAAAACACGCAATTAATTTCCCACTTGGAAACGAGTGCGAAATTAATTGCCTGCGAAGCGGAAAACTCATTCGGCTAACCAAGCTGATCCCGTTTGTTTATGTTGGGATCAGTCATAATAATTTGCATACAGGTCGAACCAGAGGAACAGTTTTTCTCACCTGTTTCCTCTGGTTTCCTATATTGACCCTCGAATCAAAACGGTAAGTACAACTCTTCCGAGTGGCTACTGGACTTAAAACCTGGTATATAAAATGCTACTTCTCCCACTCCAGACAGATCATAAAACCAGCGGCTCTGCTTTAAGAAGTCAGTCAATAAATCAAGCTGAAGACGTCGGCGGCAAAGAGACAAGCAAGAAAACAAATCCCGAATACAAAAAACCCATAAAAATTGCACCGGGAATGAGAGCTCACTTCAGTTCTGGCCACACGCACAGTTCTGCAGAAGCTGGCCTGCGAACATGGCCATGAATGAGGGCATCTGCGGGGCAGGCAATCAAACAAAATGTCATAATAATGATGGCGTCCCGTCGGACCGGACAGGCAGGATGCTTATCTTGTTAACACCGAACCGATCCTCAAGACCTTGGCCGGGAGGATGTGGTCGGGAACACCTCTGATGAAATGATTAAAGTGCCTTTTATTAGTGAGAATTTCGACCATCATCTGCGGAATCGCAAAGTTATTCAGCTTGGATAGGCGATGACTTGTTTACAATTAAGTTTCCTTATATATTTCGATGCAAATCAGAGGCCTTTTGATTTTTGGATGGAACATAAAAATTTTAAAAATTAACAATTACAATATTGTTTTTAAAATACATTAAACAATTTATCAATTCTGAACATTTCTTTTAAAGTTGCTTAAAACTTTTTTATATTTATGTTTACATATAAAACATTGATATAGTTTTTTTTAATCTCTAACATTGATGCTGATTTTGCAGCAGCACTTGCTATTTAATCGTTTGATTTATTAAATGTGTTATCAAATTTTATAGGGTTGCATACACAGAAATTATAAAGAGGCTGATGCTACAAAATAAATATACAAATATAAAAGCTATATGGAACAATGTTTTCTGTATTAAGAAATGTTTTCTATCTCCAATACCTTTCCTTAATAAACTCAAATTTTACGGGGTTGCTTACACAGAAGTTATAAAGAGGCTGATGCTACAAAATAAAAATGCAAACAATGTTTTCTGTATTAAGAAATGTTTTATATCTTCAATATCTGTTCTTAATAAACTAAACATCAAATACAAAATAAATATGCAAATGTAAGCTATATGGTACAATGTTTTCTGTATTAAGAAATATTTTCTATCCCCAATACCTGTTCTTAACAAACTAAGCAAGTTGTTTGGTTCAATGGTAATTCGCTCAGGTGTACCTTTTATTGATTAAATTTCCTTCGCAAGAACAAAGCTTAATGAGTTAACACAAGGATTAACCCGTCAAGTCGAAGTAGTCGGAGGCGCAGCAAGCTCACATGCAAATTAGACGCAGGATAGGCATTAAGCAGATAAGTCATGCCTTGACAGGGTGGTCCAATTAACAAACGGCGGCAGGAGGCAACACGACAGGCGCCAGAATCGGACTCAGATCCCCAGATGCCCAGATGCCCAGATGCCCAGATCCCCAGACACATCCTGTGGGTGGGGTTGGCTTGCTGGCGATATAATAAAGCCATTTCGGGTTCAAATCGGTTCGCTGGCTCGCAGCTTCGTGGCGCTGCATCGCGGCCCAGGACAATTAACACAGAAGTCCAGAGATCAAGACCTTAACAGCAGCCAGGACGCAAACGGAGGAGTCGCCACGAAACCGAGAGGTGTGCATAATTAATTCGCGCCAGTGCGCCACACACAGCTGAAGACTCTGTCCAGGTCCAGCTACACCCAAAATGATTCATTAGCTGGATGCAATCAGGTCCGGAACTGACACATCTGACTCCGAATGTGGACCAGATAGCGCTTACAGCGCCCGCCCATGAAAGAATGATTGGGATTGAGGCAGAACTCGAGGCTGCAGCGGAGGCTGATTTGCATCGAACATGTGGATAGCCTTCACGTGGAGCTCCTTCTGCAGCTCTGGTCTGGACCAGAGACCAAAACCGAAACCTAAACTGAAGCTGAAACTGAAGCTGCCTCCGAGGTGTCCGAGGTGCTGATTGCCAGCGGCAGGTCTCCTTGTCCGCACAATGAATTAAAAGAAATGTCCGCTGCCGTCGCAGGGGCTTGTTTAATCGGAATATTTAAATTATTCGCTGATTAAAACTCTGAGACAGATCGGTCGGCAAGGAGTTGGTTCTGTTTGGCAGTCAGACTCAGATTCTGATTATTTAAGTGACTCCTCGGCGAACCTTTGCGTAGGTGTGGTTCCAGGGAATTGCGGAAGCTGGCTCTTCGCCGATCTCTTAGGTTTTCAATACGCTTACAGGCCCAGAAAATTGATGTATTGATTCAAGAAAGAACCAGAATATAAATCTGTCCTGTCCCAGTTACATACTTTTCAGCAATTAAATACACTATTTGATTTTCCAAGTCAAGTTAATAAAGTATGACTATTACTTCCTCGTTTAAGCCACGAATTAAAATCAAATTCAGTTCCACGACCATTCCCATTTGTCTCTCCTTGCCAACTGCCAGTTCCTATCGCCTAGGCCACTGCTATCGTTGCCCAGCGACCTTGTAACCCATTACACGAGGTGGGACGACCGCCCACAGCTGCACTCGATAAAATTCAAATGAATTGAGCAGAACGAAAAACCCCAATTAATTGGGGCTCAGCGAGGCGTATATAAACCTCGGATGCACTGCTAGTTTCAAGCTCAGTCCTACCATGAACGCAGTAACTTCTTTTGTGCTGTTTGTGACAGCTTTGTCGGCTCTGGATGTGGTCTCTAGTAAGCCCATGGGCAACGTCATCGACTGTAAGTGATATTGATAGCTAAACCAGTGAGTACTCTGTACCAAAGTCTGCGATTCCCCCAGTGGACAAGTATTTCGAGGAAGCAGACACCAATTCCCAGGAGCGTGTGGTTGGTGGCTACGACGTGCCCCTGGATGAGTATGTGCCCTACCAGGTGTCCATGCAGTTCCTCACTCGCAGTGGCAAACAACGTCATTTTTGTGGTGGATCCCTGATCGCCCCAAATCGCGTCCTAACCGCCGCCCACTGCGTCAATGGCCAGAATGCCAGTCGAATTAGCGTTGTGGCCGGGATCAGGGATCTGGAGGACAGCTCCGGCTTCCGATCCCAAGTACAGTCCTACGAAATGAACGAGAACTACCAGGAACTGGTGACCAGCGATATTGCCATCCTCAAAATCGAGCCAGCGTTCGAGCTGGATGAGAAGCGAGTATCCACCATCGATGTGAGTGGTTCGGATCTGGTGGGACCTGACCAGGAGGTTCTCCTCACGGGATGGGGCTCCGTCTTCCACTTCGGCACTGGTCCCTTCGCCAAATATCCCACTGTACTGCAGAAGCTCAACTACAAGACCCTAAGCAATTCCAGGTGCAAGGAGACCATGACCCAACTGACGGACACCGAGATCTGCGCCTTGGAGAGATTCGGCAAGGGAGCTTGCAATGTGAGTTGAGTCTTTAATTTACCTCTTCCAGCCTATAATACATTCCCATTCGTTCCTAGGGCGATTCTGGAGGTCCTTTGGTGATGAAGAATGGAGAGTCCTATAAACAGGTGGGCGTCGTCTCCTATGGCACTGCTTTTTGTGCCTCCAACAGTCCCGATGTCTACACTCGAGTCTCAATGTTTGATGGCTGGATAAAGGAAAGAATGGCTTAAGCAGATCAGTAATGAAAGAAAAACATTTTGAATTCATAATTTCCGTTTTAATAAAAATAAGCGATCCCTTTTTCATTCAAGAAGAATATACAAATTTGTGGGTCTGTTTTAATTACCTTTAAATCATTTTTAACATGAGCAGTACAAGACAGCAACACCTACCTTGGTAAAGAACTACTCATCTCATATCGGTCTTTGCTGTAAACCCTCACGTTCGATATTTGCAAACCAGTTAACTAGGTCACGTTACCAGCAGAACTCCTCATTATAATTTCAATTTCAAGATCAAATTTAATGGCATAACCAAGTATCCAAAGTGCCCCAGATATTCGCGATACATATGCTAATTCATTCTCTAATGGGGGCCAAGTTTTAGTTTAAGTAGCGTGGCAGATGCAAAGCCAGTAACATTAACCTACCAACGATGGGTCTAACTGAGTTACTCTTCATCGGAGCTATAACTTTGGGATGTGTCTTCGCAAGGCTGAATTGTAAGTTTCATTTGAAATTATTTATGATTCTTATGTAAATAATAGTTACATTCTGATAGCTCGTCAGCCCAGTGGCTATACACCACATCGAATTGTGGGAGGTGCTGATGTCCCACCAGGTGAACATGTACCCTATCAGGTTTCCCTGCAGTACAAAACCCGCGCAGGTCAGATGCACTTCTGCGGTGGATCCATAGTTGCCCCCAATCGCATCCTAACAGCTGCGCACTGCTGCCAGGGTTTGAATGTGAGCCGAATGTCTGTGGTAGCAGGAATTCGTGGCCTAAACGAGAGGGGTTCCCGCTCCCAAGTTCTGTCCTACAGTATTCATCCCAACTACCAAGAATTAGTGACCAGCGATCTTGCAGTGCTGTCCATTGACCCTCCTCTAAAGCTCAACAATGCCAGCATCACCGCCATTGAGTACCAATCTAAGAAAAAAGAGTTTGTCGGTGGTGGAGTTCCTGTGACCCTCACGGGATGGGGGCTCCGTCTGCCAGTTCCTTTTCCATTCCTAGACGAAGTCAACTATCCGAACGTACTTCAGCGGATGAGTTACCACACGATCTCGAACACGGAGTGTAAGAATGCGGGAATGGAGAGCGTCACGGACACGGAAATCTGCGGAAGAGGACCCTTTAGGGGAGCCTGCTCGGTGAGTCTGGGGATAATTTAATATTCATTTAAAACTATATGCGATTCAACAGAAAGTCAGTATGGACTTATTTAGAGCATATTGCGCTCCATTTCCTGGGAATTCTCTTAGCTTTTCAAAGCCTATCTTTTCAGAAACGTTATAATTCCCAACTGGTTTTAGCTGAAAGGGGGATTTTAACATAAAACTAAAAAATCTGCAAGCTTGGACAAGCCGAAATTTATATACCATTGCAGCAAATTCAAAAATTATATATTATATATTTCGATATTTTAAAAGCTTGAGGCTAGCTCGATTTTCCGATGCATTTTTCGATCGTTCCTATGGGAGCTGAACAACATCGTCGTCCGATTCTTATAAAAGTAAAACCCTAATCCTAAAATCGTTAAGCAGTACTAAGTTTAGAAAAATATGTGTATATATGTTAGGAAACTACAAACCAAGAAAGGACAGATGGGCAACCCTAAGTAGAATTCAGTATTTAAATATAAGCAAAATTGCTTCTTTTTTTTAGGGCGACTCAGGCGGACCTCTGGTTATGCAAACCGAAAATGGTCTAAGGCAAGTTGGCATTGTGTCCTACGGTCTGGTTGTTTGTGGACTTTATATATCTCCGGATGTCTACACCCGAGTGTCAACCTTCAGCGAGTGGATAGAAAGTCAACTGGAACCTTAGAGGGGCAGAGGATTCCCCCATTCGGATCGGTTTATTCACTTGCTGGATAAATCAATTTAACAACTAAGGGAAAACTAATAAAGAAAGTGTTGTTCAATCTACTCAGCTTCGACTTCAGCAGGCGCTTCTTCAGCAGGTGGTGCGGCCTCCTCTGCCGGGGCAGGTTCCTCGGCGGGAGGAGGTGGTGGAGCAGCTTCTTCGGCGGGTGGTGGTGCAGCCTCTTCGGCGGGAGGTGGTTCAGCCTCTTCGGCGGCAGGTGGTGCAGCCTCTTCGGCGGGAGGTGGTGCAGCCTCTTCGACCGCAGCAGGTGGTGCCTCCTCCACCGCAGCCTCTGCCGGCGGTGGTTGAGCTTCTGCAGCCTGAACTTCTGGTTCTGCCAAACCTGTTTCCGAGGGTCTGGCCGTTGCCGGAGCAGTTCCCGGCGCAGTTCCTGGAGCAGTTCCTGGCGCAGTTCCTGGCGCAGTTCCTGGAGCAGTTCCCGGAGCAGTTCCCGGCGCAGTTCCCGGCGCAGTTCCCGGAGCAGTTCCTGGAGCAGTTTCCCCCGCAGTTCCCGCCGCAGTTGTCATTGCTGTCGACGTAAAAGTCACATCATCAGAGCCAATCCTTGTTTTGTCCGGCAAAGAAGTCACCGTGACATCCGTTGGCTCCGTGGGCTCAGCACAAGGATCTGCAATAGGCTTGGTAGCCACGCGCTGCCAATTGCATAATGGTTTAGTTATCAAATGATTTTGTGAAACTTTTTCTGCGGATCTTGTAGCTTACCAGCATGACCTTGCGGAAGAATCGCTGAAGGATGCTCGCAGCCTCCTGCCTGCGCCTCTCCTCCTCGTCGTCCTCCTTCTCCTAGAGGACAAATGTCAATATTAGTATTAGAGAACAATTAAGCGAAGATCGATAAACTCACCGCCGCGCAGACGCAGACGCACACTTCCTGGGGAAACTGGAGGCGGACCCAATAGCCACGCCAAGCCGACTGAATTGTGATGGCCGCCTGTTGACGCATCGCCTCGTTGATGCGCTTCAGCTCCCGGTCGCGGAAGTACTGGTAGAGCAGCTCGGTGCCATCAGCACCGCGTTCCGCGGACATGTAGGCGTCCACGAAGCGCTTGTAGGCACTCTCGATGGCCGGTCGCGACATGACCAGCTCCTGGTCGGAGAACTTGCACTTCAGCAGCAGCTCCTCCAGGATGTCCACGTCCTCGAAGTTTATGGTCTGCTTTCCACGCCGCATCTCGCAGCGCCGCTTCTCGAGGAAGTTGCGGAAACAGTCCTCCAGCACCTGGCCCATCAGCTCGGACTTCTCCTTGGACAGGTCGCAGACGCACAGGTCGGATATGATATTATCCACCTCCCGAAGAGCCCTGTCCAAAATGGACTTGGCCACTGACAAACAAACGGTAGTCACGATAAGTGTAAAAAACTAAGAAACATCTCTATAAACTAACCAGAAAGGAAAGCTAACTTCGGGAGGAGCCGAAGTTGATTTACCCTTGCAGAATATTCTGTAAATTATATTCTCAAAAATTATTCATATGATTCATTCTTAACTCATAAAAAATCCCAACTTCATAACTTTAAAAACACCAAAGTTATGGCATTTCCGATCGTTCAGTTATATGACAGCTATATGATATAGTCGCCCGATCCGGCTCGTTCCGACTTATATATAATATGTACTACCTTCAATAGAAAGACAACTTTTGGGAAAGTTTCAAGCAGATTGCGTAGAAACGGACGAACGGACGGAGAGACGGACATGGCTAGATCGACTCTCCTGGTGATGCTGATCAAGAATATATATATATATATATATATATATATATATATATGTATTATATATATGTATCCTTTACTGAGTTGCAAACTTTTGACTGAAATTCTAATACCCTCGGAAAGGGTATTAAAATAGTTACATACATATGTTCTCTTTTTACACTTTTGGACTTATATGCCGCATTTACTACCCCAAATACTTCTGCATAAATTCCAGTTTCAAAGGATCCCTGTATCCCACAAGTACTCACCCAACGCCTTCTCCCTGGTCACGATCACCGAGTGCAGATAGTCGATGATGAACTGGCAGAGACACTCCTTCTTCGGCTGGCATCGCAGAACCTCCCGCGTTATATCCGACAGAAGTTCCGGCAAACCCTCCGGCACATTTATCGCCTGTTGGCGCATCTTTCCGCGTTGAATCAGGTAATTCATATCGATATTTTCAGAAATATAAAGCAAAAAATTCTATAATTTTGAACAGTCGCCGCCTTAATGCGAAGAGTATAAGAATAATATTTAAAGACAGCTACCGTTTTGTATGACCTACTAGGTTGAGAATAAAAAAAAACGAAACCAGGATCAAAATGTATGGCAGCCATGTTAATTTTAAATATAGAAGAACAATATTAGTTTTCAAAATTGACCTAACAAGTAATTTGTATGTAAACCACACGTCTACCATTAAGTAGAAACACCTGCCGTGATTCCTTATCTGTTTTAGGCCGTCCAGGTGTTTAAGGATTCCGATTGGCCGGCATGGCAAAGTATTTAAGCCTCAAAAGGTCCATAAAATTAAAAACACAAGAATGTCAACTGAAGCACTAATTTGAAAAACGGCACTTTGGAAAAAAAGGCATAACGCCTTGCAAAAGTGGCCAGAAAGCACCTAGATTTGCATTAAACACAAAGGTGGTAACACTGCCGGACCTGAAATCGGTGTGTCGGGAAATTCTCCGTTTCGCCGCATTTTCCGCTGGAGAAATGTGCTGTCGTTTTGAGCGGGGGGTGGGGGAAAGGTCACCACGATAAGTTTTCCGTAAAATGTGATCAAAGACAGCAGTTTTTCCGTCGCTCGTGTTCCTTGGGCAAAATACAGTGCTGTCAGACCCTCAAACTTAACTTTTCCGGGTTTTCCAATTTCTCAGTTTGCCGACCTCGCCCCCCAAAAGTTGCGCCCCGCTCAGAAAAGCGCAGGAAACGCTCCAAAGCCGCACGACGGAAATCATACCCTCAAGACTGCCAGCGTTGCCCCACTCAAGACCAACCCATCTCGGCGTTGCCATTTTTCTGTTGTTAACAGCGCTCTGCTATGCTACACGGAAAAATAGAAAACTACGACTGCTAATGTAGAAATGTGTACTTTGATTTAATCACAGAAGATGGCGCTAGACAAGGTGGTAAAAAAAAGCTAAAAAGAAGCTATGGTATATATACTGGAATATAATACGTGTATGTTTTGTTATAAGTAAAGTATATGTATAATAAAGAGTAGAAGTAAAATTGATGAATAAAAAGTTTGAAGGTCTGGTAGCACTGCATTTTCCACATGGGCAACACGCGCGACGGGAAAGCTGCTGTATTCGATAACATTCCATGGAAAACTGAACTGCGTCTATTCCATTGCTTCCATACTATTTTGTCGCCTATTTGAAACACACAAATGAATAATAAAAACTATATTGCACTTGTGAAGTAAAATAAGTATATCAAATGGAAGCTTCAAATTTTATTTAAATTAATATAATTATTTAAATAGTTAATCTTAATGCTCTACACTTTGTTAATTACAGAAATAATATTTTTGTTTTGAAATTACCTTTATATTTGATCCGAAATAAAAACACCTTAACATGGACATTATAATAAGGGTTTTATTTTAAAGTAATAGTGAATAAAAGTGAAGTATTATAAAAACAAGGATTTATAACGTTGTTACATTTAAAATTTTAGAGTTTAGTTGAAAGTGATATTAAGTTTACAGAAACTTGTAATCCTAAAAAAATAATTTTTTGTATAATAGTATTCGAGGAGCTTTCTAAAACACGAAGACACTGATCCTCTATCGAAATAAAGCTGAAAGACTAACTAAATAGAAAATTAGTTTTACTTATTACTACTGAGACAACATAAATGAAAACACAACTTATTCAAAATGTTTAAAAATAATGGATGGTTATTTTAACACATGTGAAATTGTGTCTTAAAAAACGTGCCTCTGTCAATTCCCAAAGTCCACTCTTGTTTTGTTATGTAAAAGGCAATAATGCTTAATCGTACTCGCAATTTGTGTAGGAATTTCTTAGGACTTTGCGCCTGCCATCGAAAGTGGGTGTGTATCGCGAATTTGTAATGCTTCATTTTGTATTCAGCTGGTATCGGAAACAACAGGCTTCTTGTTGGTTTCTCATTTTCAATAAAACAACGAGCCGCTTTCCATTTATTTTCTTACCAGTTGACCTTTGCACCGTCCGCTCGGTAATTCTACAAAGAAAAACGTAAAAAACTTTTGTTTCAAGAAAGGTACGATATATAGTATAACATAATATTTATATAAGAACAAAGAAATCAAACTTCGACAAGCCAAAGCTTATATACCCTTGAAGCTGTTTAAGCTTCGATTTTTATACATTTTTCGATCGGAATATGCCCGAAGTTTGGAATGTTTCTATGTCTTGGAGTATACCCGTACATATTAAAAAACAACAAAGTTATAATTACATTTCTTTTTTTTCGCGATTGTTACTATGGGAGTTGTACGACCGATTCGGAATGTTCCGACTTACATACAACCTGCAATAGAAAAAAGACTTTTTCGAAAGCTTAGCTTTAAACTTAGCTTAGAATCGCACAGCCTGGCAGGCGGAGTTTTACTAGTTCGACTTTCCTGGTGATGTTGATCAAGAATATACTCTTTTACTGCTTTGCAAACTTATGCAAATTATTACACCCTTTGCAAGGGTATAAAAAGCAGTGGCGCACCAAAGTGGAATTGCTTTTTGGGATTATATTTTTTTGTGAAACACTTAAACAATATACTTGCCAATTAAAACTTTTTTAATAAATATATATTTATATAGCTTATGAAGAGTACCATAATATGTTAAGTATCGTGATACAAAAATGAATATTTTAAAATATTTAATGCTAATATTTAACGAATTGATTCCCCTTATCCCAAAAGAACGCGCTCCTGTCTTTTCTTTGGCAGCTTTCTGCGTATAAAAGCTGTTTTCCTCGGGTCTATTTCGATCGGCTGGTTGACGAAAGTAAGACCAGTGCGAAAAGCTCCAACAGCCGCGATCGCAGCTGAAACTACGGGCTTGGGACCAGTTGGACGCCGGAATGCAGCAGCTGATCAGGGCGGCGCGGACGTTGGGTGAGGAATTGGGTGATTCACTAGGTGCCGGGTGATCGATTTGCCGCCTCCCGTTCGCAGGTCAACGCTCGAGCGGAGCATGGTGCGTGCGGGGAAACGGAGGTGCGCACAGGGGAATCGCCTGCCTAGCCGCGCTCCCCGAGACCCACCAGATTCTGCAGAAGACTTGCCGGGAGTTCGCCAACGCGGAACTGGCGCCTAGGGCCCGCCACCACGACCGGGAGGAGCTCTACCCGGCGGAGCAGGTCCGCAGGTTGGGGGAACTCGGTCTGATGGCGGTGGCGGTGCGAGAGGAGTACGGTGAGTACTGGGTCAGATGGGAGCGATTTGTTAGTGCTTCTTATTCCCTTATTAAATTGATATACAATTTGATTTGCGGAGGTTAAATATTAATTGGATTGCACAACAAAAAAATAACATTCAATATACTTCCCTTAATTATAAATAATATTATGTTTAAATTGAAAGGTTTAAATATATTGATTTAACATTATTACGTTACTACATAGGTAATTGAAATGCCGACATATGGTCCAAAATAAAATGTCAAAGTACTAAATCTTTTAATTCATAAAAACTATTTTCTTAATGCATTGATTATATTGTAGTCATATTTTTGTTATTCAACGCTGTTCCGTCTTACTCGTGATTTTTCTCAATGTAAGCCACTTAATTTTTGGCCAAAAAACATTGCTAATATTTTTAATGCCATTCATTAATTAATAATTATTCACCACAGGTGGATCCGGACTGGACTACCAGGCTTACGCAATTGGCATGGAGGAGGTGGCTCGCGGGGACGCAGCCGTTTCGATCGTGATGGGCGTGAATAACCTCTACGTGGGTGCAGTGCAGCAGCACGGAACCGAGGAGCAGAAGCGAGATTTCCTGGCGCCGTACACCCAGGGTGCCCACATCGCCTTCTACGCACTGTCTGAGCCCGGGAACGGGTCGGA
The DNA here is from genome assembly GCA_018153365.1 of Drosophila fuyamai. Classification (NCBI taxonomy): domain Eukaryota; kingdom Metazoa; phylum Arthropoda; class Insecta; order Diptera; family Drosophilidae; genus Drosophila; species Drosophila fuyamai. Next base: position 1,972,587 of record JAECXW010000116.1, on the reverse strand, counting down.
TGCAGGGGCTGCCAGCACGACGGCCAAGATGGACGGGGACAGCTACCTGCTCAACGGCACCAAGGCCTGGATATCGAACTCCAAGGAGGCCAGCGGGGGAATCGTGTTCGCCACCGTGGACAAGGCCCTGAAGCACAAGGGAATCACCGCCTTTCTCACGCCCAAAGATGTCACAGGGCTTTCCATAGCCAAGAAGGAGAGCAAGATGGGCATGCGGTCCACCTCCACCTGCCAGCTGGTGCTGGAGGATGTATCGGTGCCGCGATCACGGGTCCTCGGAGCTCCCGGCGATGGCTTCAAGATCGCCATGCAGTCCCTGGACTGCGGGAGGATCGGAATCGCCGCCCAGGCCACGGGCATTGCCCAAGCTGCTCTGGAACTGGCCGTGGACTATTCGCAGAAGAGGGTGGCCTTCGGCAAGCAGCTGGCGCGGATGCAGCTCATCCAGCAGAAGCTGGCCGACATGGCCACGCGCGTCGAGACCGCCAGACTGCTCACTTGGCGCGCCGCCTGGCTGAAGGACAACGGACTACCCATCACCAAGGAGGCGGCCATGGCCAAGCTGCACGCCTCCGAGGCGGCCACCTTCTGTGCCCACCAGTGCATCCAGGTGCTGGGCGGGATGGGCTACACCACCGATCTGCCCGCGGAGCTGTACTACCGGAATGCCCGCGTCACGGAGATCTACGAGGGAACCTCGGAGATCCAACGGATCGTGATCGCCAACGCGGTGCTCCGGGAATTGGGAAGGGAGTGATTATACAGCGCATAGGTCTCAATCTTGTTCAATTTATTTATACTGTCCTGCATCTGGAATGGCATTTACTTTTACTTAACCCTGTTATGTTGTTTACCAACAAATAGTAAATATTGTTAATAGCATTTATACATACATTCACACCAGATAATTGCATTTACTAAAGTTCATTAAAAAGTCAATGTCAAATTAAAATTTAAAAATAAAAATAACTAACTTTATTATTTTGTTGACCGCAAGACTCATAACTTATTGGGGCCAGAACAGCGATCCGAAATATTGAAGGCTTTAATAAGCTATTATTTCTTTCTAGTCTTCAATAAATATTCGTTTTTTTCAGATATCCAGATGCTTAGCAAATTTTTGCAATAGTCGGTAGGTCCTAGAACCTACTTTATGTGCTTCAAACCGAAGACTCCTAAGAATCTTCCCAACACGATTTTTCTGGTAAAATAAGTTTTTATTTAACCGAATTCATTTAAAAGGCTCACACTAGAAATAACTTTTTTAACTAGGTAAATATTACAACATATAATTCGATTGATTATAAATTGAGTTAGTTTATGTTTTGTTATAAATAATTATTTTATGAGAATAAACATGCGCATATGAATATTTTACATTTATTAATAAAACTAATAATTAACCATGTCCAATTACTATGAAATACCTTAATATTAAATTAAATACTGGTTATGCTCCAAGTTACTACTTTCGGATTTTGGCTAAGATAGCTCTATATCAGTGTGATAAGCACGTTTTACAACAACCCATGTCAATCCCTGCCAGCAAATGATTCTAAAATATTTACCTCATTTGAATCGCTAATTTCCATCACGCAAAGGTCGTCCATCTGAAAGCATGAGAATTATTTGCGTATTCCTAATTATACAGACCGACTGCCGCGGTCAATTAAAACCCCATTATGAGGCAGAAACCTAGTAATATTTCGCTCAATGCCATCAGTTTGGAGTGCACTTATCTGATAAAATGTATTTTGCTGATCAAATGAGCAGTAAACAGATGAAAACCAATGACAATCACTAAGACGCGTAAAAAATAAGTGTGGTTTTAAGGGCTGAGTTACCAGTCAAAACTGGGAATCATTTTAGTTAATTTCTATCACATTTTCAATGTGAATTTCCGCTTGTTAATTGATACCCGTTGCAATAATTGATTAGTCCAACCATTGTTAATTGATAGCATCAACTAATAAAACTGCGAATTGCTGTTGACATATACTAATTGACGAATCACTAGTTTCGGATGTTGACTCCCACAAATTCGTATAGACCTTTAGAAACTTTAATAGATACTGCTCGCAACAATCGTTTTCTCTTTCGACTCAATAAAAAAAGCCCCAAGTTCATCACACGCGTATTAATTTATAGCCAGTCATGATGATGGTTTCAAACGAATAGTTACTGTTCAAAGTTCAAGCCAGTGATTTTTAAATTGAAACTGGCAAAAATATGTTTAAATTCTTATTTATTGTTTGCTCTTATGATATAGGATATCACAAAAAAACTGGCTACACTGTAATTTTGATCCGTAACGAACCTACAAGGACTTTAGAAGCCCCTTGTTTTCGAAAAACGGTAATAGCACCGCCATGGCCTTGGCGTAGTAGGGATTGATAAAGGTCCTGTAACGGACGGCATCGGCCTCGGGTCCTGGGGCCATCATCATTTTCATGTTGGCGTCCTTGTCGGAGGGCATAAGGGTGGCCACCATAACTCCAAGGGCTGTCAGGGGCCCTACGAAACATATTCACTAGTAGTGTATCAAAATAAATATTAAGGCTTAGAGTAAACCCACCCCAGAATCCGTACTTCAGCATCATGATGTGCAGGTCCGTGAGCGTGGGAATCGGTTTCGAGTACTCCAGCCGCCGCAGGCATTCCACCAGTCGCTCGTGATAGATCCGGATGAAGTGGTCGAACTCCTTGATCTTGATGTCCAGCGAGGCAGATGTCGTGATCAGGTACCAGAGGTCCTGGGCCGGACTGCCCCACTTCCCGATCTGCAGGTCCACGAACAAGGTTCTATCAATCTCCCCGTTGTCCTTGTAGTTGAACATGATGTTGTTGGACCAGCAGTCTCCGTGGTTCAGCACATTGAACTCACTCTCGTCGACCCGGTTGACCTGCAGTGCCGCATCGAAAACCTCCACGGGGCTCCACATCTGGGAGACGTATTTGTCGGCATCCTCCAGGTCCCACTGGCGCATCGCCTTGTGGAACTGCGGCTGCCGTATCTTTCCAAGAGTCTCAAAGAGATCGCGACTCTGCTCGTTGTACATCGAAAGGGAGTAGAGCGAGTCGTAGGGCCCATTTAATTCCCTGGCCACTGCGGATGCGGCATGGAGTTCGGCCAGTTTCCGGAGCACATGACGCATGTGCTGCAGATCAAAGCCCTTGAGCCGATCGAAATTCTTGAAGTTCTGCCGGCTCAGATCCTCGAACACTAGGGTAATCAGTTTGTCTGTGGCCTCCACATGGAGGCACTTGGGCGCCAGCTCAATGTCCAGGCCCGCCTCCTGGTACAGCTTTACGAACTGGGGGATGTGGACCTCGTACATTTTCCTCTCCTTGGGAAACAGTCCCATGCCGTCGATCACATCCGCTCCACTGTCCGCCTCCAACATGGTTTTCAGAATATACGAGATTTTCTGCTCATTGCCATCTGTTATAAATCATGGAATATAAGTTTAATACATTTTACTGTGTCATTTTATATATAGGTATATAATAAACAATTGAAAACTTTTAAAAGGGTCAAAAAGGAAACAAAAAGCTAAAGAGCGTAGAGCATGGTTTAAATTATTTAATTAAAATTTTAAACTAATGGAGCTTACATTTAGCAACAGACTTTTGCTTATAGAGCCATATTTATAAGTGCAATGCTTTTAATTCGTTAAAGCTAAAACATCAGTAAATGCATTTTTAAGTTATTTTTATTAACTTACCCTTTAGCAGAATATCCACAATGACCCTAATCATAATAGAAGTGTAATTCTCCCCGGGAGCGGTGGCCGCAACGGGCGTAAATTTCACGATTTTGTCGAAGTTCTCAACATCCTTTTCGAGAATTGGCAGGAAATAGTCCTCATTCACCCATTTTGGAATGTGCAGAAGCTCGTTGGGATTGAATGGCTTCTCCGAGTTGTTGTTCGGAGACATTATGGTGCTGATGCTGTAATTGTTTGATCAATTAATTCACTCTCCGCGGAAACGATCAGCACTTCAAGATCAAACCAATTAAAAACTTTAATTGATTTTCCATTAATCTTAATAACAGTTATCTAAATAGATTACATATTACGTACATCTCGTAATAGTATCAAGTATTTAAATGAGCAAGGTCCAAATTCGCTTATATACAAATTTATTTACTTTTTCTTTAATCAAGATAACACTTTCGGTTGAAACCTTTTAGTGATTTTAGTGGCCTTAATTTTAATTAATTTTCCTTCCTTATTTTATCACATTTTTTAAATTCAAAGCCTTTGATTCAATTTGTGAGTTAGCTCGTTTCCATAAAATATATCGTACTCTTATTATTGTTTTTATAAATTGCTAAATCACTTGATAAGTTCGCTCAAGACCGGAAACGAAAGGAATTTTCGAAGAATTTCTACAAACTAAAGATTTTTTCCGCGATAAAAATTTGCGTTCTAAGAAATTTGTTTCAATTGTTATTTATTACTGACCGACTTTCTGGATATCTAATTTGAATTCAAATTCCCGCTCGGAGAAGAACTGCGGCCGTGTCCGACGATTTCTAACGACAAACCAACACTGAATCCGAGTTATTTATTTTATACTAAGAGACCCCACGACAAGTGTAGCGGTTTGTGCACATTCGTATATCTATATACATACATATATGTCTGGGCAGAGGTGATAGCACTAACTTGTTTTCGGTTGTGATATTCGGTACTACGTTGTACAACAAAGGTAACAATAGAACCATATCTCTGGACAGCAGTTAACTTAATAGACATCATCGTTGGCCACAAACAAATCAATTTGTAGTATTGTCTGTACGCTGCATTATACATACATAGTTATTCATTTAGTGTTTGTCTTAATGTAACTTTTATCTTATGACGTTCTTAAATGTATTTGTATTTCCCCCTTGCCATTCCAAATTTAAGCCAGATTCTACTTAATTTTGGGCCATTGCCTACATAGGGCCTCAAGTATCTCCTGTTTAGTTGATTACCCATTATTATTAGCAATTAATCAATTTAGAGTAATTCTTGTAGCCAATCGCATCGTGTTCGTGTGACATGGATCTATCTATTTTTAAATCCCTAATTAAGGTTATTATGGTGAATTATTATGTGGTTACTAGGTTATCTCCATATCCTCTAGTGGCTGTTTGGTATGCTGTGCGGGCAGATCTGCATTTGATGAACAATGACATCAGCAATATTAACCGCAAGATAAAAATTATCTGCATATCCCTTGAATTCGGTATAGTAGATAAAAAAAAGCTTGAGGCACTCCACAAAGGGCTCGTGATTAATCTTAATAAGCAAGCCGATGTTGATATACCCTTCAAGCGGTGACAATAATTAAATATTCCAGATTTCGATACTTTAAAACAATAAAGCTAGGTCGATTTTCCGACAAATTTTTCTATTGGTCTCATGGTAAAAGCACGAAAAAGTAGGCACGTCCACTGTTGACTTGTCTGTAGGACTAGGCAATCTTTTAAAGTTCTACCAACCTTTTAAATTTCTATCCTTGTACAAAATGATTGTCAAATATAAATTAGGATCATTAATTTTTCCATTCCTAACTTTTTTGCATTCAATTAACCCATTGCGAAAATTATTGAAAATCAAAAAGCCCGCCATGTTCCACGTTTCACAGTTCCATTTTCGTGACTAACCGACCGTCGGTATATTTTTGGTACTTTTATATGGCCACACTTGTTCCAAGGTATATTTGCACAACCTGGCCACTGTCACACTCTTACGCTGCCAGTAATTAGTACACTGTTATTGTTTTCAAAAACCTATTTTCCAGTTAAATGACAGCGAATCTATTGAACCTAAATGTGGACACGCTGTTCGAGCAGCACAGCGTGTCCGAGATCGACGCAGTGCACAAGAAGATCCAGTCGGTGGTGGAGAACAAGCGCGAGGAGCTGCGCACCCATGTCGGGTGAGTGATGTGGCACCTCCAGAGGAGTAAGCACTTTGTTAAATCCACCATGTCATCCCTCAGGGAGCGGTACCGGGACCTCCTGCAGGCCGCGGACACAATTGCGGCGATGCAGACTTCGGCGGGCACGCTGATGGAGCAAGTTCGTCACGTGCAGGCCAACTGCCGCAGCCTCAACGAGCAGCAGCTCCTGGGCTTCCAGTCCACCACGAATCCGATTCCCAAAGAGGCGGGACTGCAGCAAAAAAATGCCGGAAGAAAACTGCAGACCTACTATGGAACCATGGCCCAGATCAAGCTGCTAACCGCCCTGCCGGAACTGATCTGGACGCACCTGGACAACGACCGGTTCTACGCCGCCACCGAGCTCTTCATATTCAGCCGGCACATTAGCACGGGCTTGCAGCTGGACGGGCAGAGTGCCCTGATGCAGAAACTACCGGTGGCCCGCAAGCAGTGGGAGATCCTGCGTCCCTTCCATGTGACCATCAAACAGGCGGTGCTAGCCGCGCTGGAGAGAGAGGAACTCCTTCCTGAAATGGCCGTGGACTGCCTGCAAAGCCTCCTCCTGCTGGACAAGAGTGATCTGGGTGCAGTGCTGAAAACCTTTCTCGGTCTGCGATCCTCCGCTTTTCTTAACTGCCTGCAGAGCAGACCATCGGAGCCACGCCGCGTCAAGGAGCGCATTCTGGCCAGCTTGGGCGTGCTGAACAGCACAGTGGAGCTGTTGGACAAGTGTCTGCTGGGTGAGCTACCATTTATTGACGAAATCTGTTGAACAGGCAGACAAGCAATGAGACGAATAGGATTATCAGGAGAAACTCCCATCGACACAGGCCGCTGGCAGAGGAAGTGATTAAGTTTTGAGTGTTTTGGACTGCCCTGTAATGCATTACTGTAACCATTGGCTGGGGACTGGACCACTTGGCCCCACACGCCTCCAGGAGGTCGTCGGTGTAAGTCGATCGGTGTTGCATACATGTGACAAAGGCGGCTTTCCCCAGACTAACCAACGTGGAGTTCTTCTCGATGCCATCGAAACACTCGAATTCGGTCCCATTTGTAGGCCAGAGGGTGTGGCAGTGGCTCGTCGCGCGGTTGTGGAAGAGCACAATGTAGACACTTGGCTGTTTGTCCAGGAAGTAAATACCATAGAAATCGCCTCGGTCAATGCGACTGTCGTGGGATTTGTTCTTCAACTTATCCGTGTACTTGCCCGCACAAAGGAGCCGCAGGGCTCCTTTCAATTCGACGCCACATCGCCTGGCCAGCTTTAGAGACGAATCCGACATTGTTGGACTCGAAAAGTATTAGTGACTCTTCGAAAGCTTTAAATATTGTTTTTGCGCCTACTAAATGTATTTCAGAAGTGTGTTAAGAGTTACTTTAAATATGTATCTATTATTATCCAATAGGTGAAAGCCTTCTCTTCACACGCTTGGCAGACTGCGCATCCCCCACGTGCCCACCCAGTATCAGCCGTATGGAAAGCAGTGAGCGACAGCTGTCTCATCTTCTGCCCGAAATCATCGCCGGTTTTAGGCCGCAGTTTGAGATCCGTCAACTAACACCAGAGGAAATCGGCGCATCCCTCCAACAGTGGCTAGATAAGATGAACGCTCTAGCTGCGGCCCACCTCCAGCAGGTATTTGCGCTAGTCAGCAACATGCAGACCATCCAGGACATCAAGTCGGCGGCCAGAGCTAATGGCCGGCCGGATTTCGTACGCTTAGAACAGCAGCTACATCTAAAGCACAGCCAGTTGGACTTCTACGTCCGGAAGTACGTGCCGCTAATCAACGCTAGAGTGCGGGAAATCATTCGCAGTAGCTGGGCAACAGCCATGAAGCAGACCTACGAGCAGGTGCTCTCGCTCATCGAGACCGGTCAGCCGCAATCGCCGCAAGAAATTTGGCGGGAGCAGAATGACGATTTGCCTTTAAGCTTGGCAGCGGCTCTCAGCAATCAACCAAAGCGGCTGGCAAATCGGACAAAGGGTTACGATGGCGCAACCATGGAGCTGTGCAAAAATTTTGACTCTCACCTTGCTGCTATTGTTCAGGAGCTGAATGTAATGCTACAAGAGCAAGCGACGCGGTCGGAGGATAAGATTTCGCTAATCCAGTTTCTGCGCGAAACTGCCGAGGAGCAGCTTACAGAGTATTTAACGAACCTGAAGGGCCTACAGCTTAGGGAGCGCCCTGCTCTGCTGTTGGCATTGCGCAATAGCCTCGCCTTGGTGGAACTGTGCCCCAATTTGAAACTCTGCTTCTGTCAGCCTTCAAGTTGGCGGCAGTGGACTGGCAACTCGGCAGGAGTGGGAATCGAGCACTGGCAGCGCATGTGTGGGCTGATTGAAGAGGATATGCTAACCTTTTGGTTACTCATCGTTGACGACGTGCTGGCAGGTCACAATTGCGAGGAGAAGTTGCCAAAGGTCATTAATCATGAAGTGGTTCTGAGTGATTTCGCGGTAATTAAATAAATTTTAAATTTAAATTTTTTTAAAAATTAAAATTTAAAATATTCTTTCTAGCTCTGGCAGACCTTGACTTTGGAGCAACGTGACGAGGAGCAGGAGCAGAGTGTTCAATCAACTATTCGCATTCCCAGTCAGCCGCGCCTTTCTCTACAGACGTATCTCCATCAATTAATCCATGCGTTAAACCACGCTGTTCCGCAAACACTGCCACCCAAAGTATTGCAAGCCTTTATCCAGCGGCTTTTAGGAACACTACTTACCCATTATGAGGGATTAGGCAAAGCGGAGTGCACTAAATCAAGCCAAAACATTGCCCTGCAGTTGTACTTTGACCTAAAGTTCCTCGAGCGCGTCTTTGCCATCTCCCGCGAGGAACGGGTTCTCTACGATCAGATCCACTCTCAGCAGAACAAGCTGCGCGACTGCATCGATCCCTTTGACTTTGAGCTATTTGCCGAACACATCACCGCGCATGTGACTAGAGCCTCAAGTCGTCTTCAGGGCGAACTTGGAGTGCTAACGCCGACGACTGTATCTCCAAGTCAGGGCCCAACGGCAGCCAGTACGTTGGCCCATGAAGCCGATCCAAATGTTCTGTGCCTCAGCTCATCCGGATCCACGTCGCTATGGTTCCCCCTGCTGCCCATTGTGATGCCCCAAGCTGGCGGAAAAGTTCCTGGCCTTGAACGGAAATCCCTAGCCCAAGAGCCTGCGGAGAAAGTAAGTAAACAACTGATGATGTACGGGGCTGTCGGGTTTCAATTAAAAATAATTGGTTTGATTTTGGTTTGCTTACCTGTTCTGGGTTTTTAAACATTAATGAATGAAATCATATTATTTCATTATCGGATAATTGCCAGTTCATCTTTTTTAAAATTTATTGCTTATGGCTAAGATTTAAATTTCATTTTTGAACTCCGGAACATCTAGCAAGCAAATCGTAAATTGTATCTGTATTTATAAAATAGGAAAAAGAGCCCGCAGCCCTGATATATCTTTTCTTTTAGATCTGTATAAACTTTATCAAGTTATTATTGTCTGTTCCTATGTTTCTTTCCTAGGATTTCTTTCGATTGCAATCCTAAGTCAATAGTTTCAACATTTGCTCTGGTTGGGTAGGAATGGTATTTGATAGTTGATATTTTGTTATCATTCCCCGTTTGCATGCTGCATGATTAGAATTGTTTAACCAATATTCTGAGTGAGCAGAAATTCGCCCCTTGCTCTTATTAGATACTTCATTTGCGAATTTGAAAACCTCTTCAAACTGAAGCATCAGTTTAATTAAACTAATTTGGTCCATCCAGCAATAAATAAGCCAGAGTGCCGCAAGACAAATTTTAATTAGGTGCAACTTTCCGCCCGCCCTCTGCTGCTGCTTCTTCACTTCGGCCGCAAGTGCAAAAGTTTCGCCTGAAACCCAAACCGAAATTTCCAAGTGGATGGCCAGAACATCGGCAAAATGATTGTGTATATATTATAACCGCGTGTGCGAGTGCCTTAGATGCTAATTAATGAATCGCTGCAATTATTGAAATCAAATCGCTGGGCAAATGTTAATTTATGGCCGCGGCTACTTGGCCGTTACTCGCATGTTTTGTAATTAGCTGCGATCTTCGCCGGCATAAATCGTTCTGTAATTATGTATGTCTGCTTTGGGTTTGCCGTTTGTTGTTTGCCATAAATCTGAGAGTCCAACCGCAAATTAACAGATTAATCAGACAAACTACCAATTAATAGTCCTAATTAATTAATAACATTTCTCTTTATCCCTCTATCTCTGCTTTCACCCCAAGATGGCGACAACGACACCGACGAGGAAGTCGGGAGGCAATGGGGCCCGCAAGGGAGATAGTAGCAAATCCAAATCGAGCGCAGCTTCCTTCTTCGGGATGTCCCAGGAGTGGTTTCGCTAGAGGAGACAGATCAAGTGGACTGTGAAGTGCATCCGAGTGGAATGCGGAATACGGAACGGAACACGGAACCCTCTACGCACTGTTCCATTGTTAAGCCGAGCATTCGAAATGTTTAACCTTTATCCAAACACATTTGTAAAATGGGCGGGCACCGCCAAATAATTGTAAGAGAGTCACATACATTATAGATACATATTCCCTGATATCAGTTTTAATTTCACCTTAACTCTAAATTTGTAATTTTTTAATGCGCTTTGATGTTGCCACCGTTGCTATTTCTTGCCTCCTTTCTTGCCACCGCCTGCGGCTGCCTTTTGGTCTTGTCCTTTCTTGGCTCCGCCTTTGTCGCCACCGCCTCCGTCGCCGCCTTTGTTTTTATTTCCGGATCCACCTCCGCCTCCTCCGCCACCGCCGCCGCCCTTTTTCTGTGGGCAAAGAAACAAGGAAGGATTTCTCTTTGAGCTGGGACTGAGCAAATAATGAGCCACGGTTGTTTAAAGTTGCGGAGCAAAGTCAGTAAATGAGAAAAAGGTTAGTTGCGCCAGGATTGCAATGATGGTTATTCCAAAGGGTTAGAATTTTCCTAATTACATAAAAAAGTTGAGGGAAGTTAATGAATTATTATGTTCATAATCTATTCCTAAGAATTTAATTAACTCTCTAGCAGTCAGTAAACTACAAATATTAAATATTGATTAAAAATGTATTTTGCAAATTAAATTCATACAGATCCTACACAAATAAAATAGCCATTAATTTTTAATAGCTTTCAAAGATTTGTGAATATACTGTGAAAATGGTTGGGTTAGTATGTTGATTTTTTTAAATTGCCACTAATAAGCTTGTTTGGACTAAACTAAATGAGCACCAAGATGAATATTATAAGTAGTTAGACTCACAATTAGTACGCAAGTTGCATAACACAAATATTGCTTACATTGCCGCCGCCTCCGCCTCCGCCACCGCCTCCCCCGCCACCCCCTCCTCCACCACCACCGCCGCCTTTATTTTTACCCATTCTATCAACTTCGCAGGACAGCAATTATTAAATTTATTTGGTTTAGTTTTAGGGGCTTGCTGTTGGTTTTCAGCACGAGCAAACTTTGGCCGCAGCTGGCAAATTGCAACTAATAAGCATCGCCATTGCCGCAAAGCGAAATGCATAAAATTAAATCATTGGCCAGGAAAAGAACGCCAAAATAAACGTTGAGAGCAAAACACAAAATGGGCAACAGCTGAAGGCGGAAAGCGGAGGGGAAGGCGCCAATGTTTTTCGGGCTGGCTTTGCGAGGTGAGGATGGGACGGGATGGCCAGGGGGATTTGGCCCCGGGTCGGGCACCACTGGCTGCAGTGGCCAATGGCTCTTAACTGATTTAATCATCGCCCTGGCACCTCTCTTTGCGGCCGGAAGAAATGGGAAGTGGTACTCTCGCGGCGACTGTTGGATTATTTTGTAGTGCTTCCCTTCCTCTTTTTGGCACTTTCGTTTCGATTCTGTTTCGGCGTCAGCATTTGCATTTGCCCATATCCGCCCCGCTCCGCGCACCTGTCCCCAAGGCCGCGGCATTGACATTGGCCACCTCTCGCGTTTCTGGTTTTAGTGGCCAATGGAAAGCAATACGTATTCGTCGATAATCCCACGGCTCAGTCTCGAATCCCACGGATACGAGCAGTGCAACAAGGCGGTATTTATAGATGCTATGAGAATCGAGAAGATAGCCGGGGCTAAGAGAGATTTTGGGATTTCGATGGGAAAGAAATGGTCAAAGGGGCGTTTCAAAGCGTTTATACATGCAGAAAGATTTAGCAAGGCAGAAATGGTTAGATTATGTGGATATACTAGCGGATAACTGAATTGATTATGCGATCAATGTACACGGGTGGGAATTCATGAATGAAAGTCAAGTTACAGCCATGGAATAAAACAACTATTTTTAGATTGATTATCTTGTTTCGACTCCATTTATATTACGAAATTAAAAGCTATGGATAGTAAACATTCACAAACCAATTTTGTACGTGTACGCATATCAAATATAAATAACTATAAACTTTTGTGTAGGTAATAAATGTCCTATTTGCAATGCATGCAATCAATATAATAACTATTATTGTTAGACACTATCTTAGATGTAATTATTGTTAAACAGACACTGCAACATTCAACATACGTTAAACATTTAAATCCTTAAAGCACACTGTGCGTATTTGCTGTTGGGCTTTTCCTTAATAACTTAGTATCAACTACCACTAATCGCTGAATTTTAAAGTTATCGACAGAAATCTTTCCCAATCTATTTCTTCACTGTACTTTGTTTTGTCTGTGTGCGCATATAAAATTTAAATATATATCGCCTAAACTATTTGAATGGTAATAAATGTGTTATTTTCTAAGGATGCAATCAAAACTATAACTAGATTTAAAGTTCCCCATTACTTGTTAGATTTATTGTTATTTAGAATAGTTATACTGCAAATAAACTTGAACATAAATTTAATAAGTTAAATCCGAACAGCATACTGTGCATATTTCCTTTTAGTCTTTTCTTTAATTACTACACCAGTTCGCCAGGTGGATCCCTAATTGGAATGAAATACATTAAACGAATTTCCACCTGCCTGCGTTGCAAAGAAAACTGACCGAGTCTGATTTTCTTCATATGCTAATTACAGTTATCAAAAAGTTTCTCTGTCTCTGCCACTGGACACCGGAAACTCAATGCATACATAATGAGACCTTCTACTTTTTCTGCAGCTTTTTCTCCGGCTTTCCTATTTTTCTCCACCAGATGTTGGGTTCAGCGAGCAACAGGGAGAATGAGAAAGATAAAAATACAGGATGTCAGCTAATTAAATTAGATGTTTTATATGGCGGGCCGTAAGTGAAACCGATATCACCCGATGAAACTGAAAGCACCGAGGAGAACTCAACAAGTCGAAATCTGCACATGACAACGAGCGTTAGAGCAAATTAGAAGTGAAAAGTATGAAATAAGCTCATAAAATTACGCTCACACATGCTCCGGGCGGCGTTTCGAGGATTCTGGGGGAGAATGACCTCCACCCGGAGGCGAGGCCAACAAAGTCGCAAGTCCGGACATTTGCTGCAGGTGCGGCAGGCGAAACTTGCACCTGAAAGATAAACCCCCAGGACCAGCGGGTCGGGCGGAGTTGGACGGACACTTTGAATTTAAACGAAATGGGCGGACTTTCTGGGACTGGCTGAGTACATACGGAAAAGCGAGATAGCGACAGATAGTCGGGATAAGTAAGGAGTTGGCTCTGTAAAAGTGCGGAACTTTAATTAAGTTTTGGTTCTCCCAGCTGACTGACATCTTGAATTACAAATGAAAAACTTGTGTGCAGCAGCAGAAGGAAAAGCAGCCAAAGGAAACGGTCCAAAAATAAGCGACGTAGAAAAGGGCAGCAAAAAAATGTAAGGGAATAGGAATAGGAATAGGAAAAACCAGTGCATAATAACACACTGAGCTGCAAGAGGTGGAGCTGCAGCAAAAAGTAGTTCCTGCAACAGAATGCGAATAAGTTGCACAGCCAGCAGTTCACGGAAGGAAAATAAAGAAAAGCCCCGACGGATGGCGACCAGCGCGGAATCACTGGGCGGGAAACCCAAACAACTACCTTTGCCAGTTAGCTAGTTAGCCGCCATAAGAATACCCAACTCACTGGGACCGCGAATATCTTGCGACTGGCCGGCCCTTAAAGTACGGGTGTCCCGAAAATCGAACAAGAGCGCAGCAACAAAAAATAGTTTCATTCATTCCCAGCAAAGGAAATTCTGCCGCCAATGTCTAGCTACGAAATACTCTAAGATAACCCCTTCCCGATTATCAAATTCCATTTCCTCAAACTTTAGGTAATTCCCACCTACCATGACGTCTGCAAATGATAGTTTCTGCTTGGAAAAACTAATTCCGTTCTTATAATTACAACGCGATAAGATTAGTTCAATCAAATCAAAGCGCAGCGCCTGTAATGTCCAGTACATAAGTCGCCTGCGAAACCTTATCAAACGCCTATTAAGCTATCACCATTAAGTCCGAGCTGAAAGCATGGGCTTAGCAATTATTTTGTAAAAACCCATACGAGCAGTTCTGTAAACATGCTTCGGCTTGAATGAGATTAGAGGGTCTGAACGAAAAATATTTAATCATTAATTAACGATTAATTATTTGGTAAAAGTGACTCTTTTACAATAAAGATTTTCACATTTTAGAAGTGATTATTTTACCATATCAGATACATTTATGTTTGCCCAGGTAATACCATTTATGGTGAAGGGCAACCGCAGGTCTGCTGTAACCAGAACTTCATCCACAACCGAACTTCATCATCGGCAGCCTTGCCACAGAATTTGGTTTTAGTTCACGTGCCACCGGGAACGGAAAGTTGATTTTCTCTGCCGACTGCCATAGCTGGAAAATCAGGAAACAGATGTTTGCAAATATCTTGCGAGAGAACTTTTTCGCCAAGGTATTTAAATAACGTTTTCGTTGCACCAAGTTTTTGTCAGCCGCAGCGCAGAAAAGGGAAAATAAAAGCCAAAATGTAAAGAAAGTACTGGGAGCTGGTCGAAAGAAAACCCATTCAATTGCACTGAATTGGTTAGATTTCGTTTTGAGAGAATTTCCTGAATTATCATGGCGCTGTTGAATGGAATATCATGTTGTACTCATATCGAAAAGAAGGCCAACTATATCTTGAAGTAGACCCAAAGTAAACACTTTATGAGCGCGTGCCAATAGCGATAATCCACTGGTGACTAATTAAAATGTTGAAAAAAAATCCTCAAACTTTCCATTTAGTTCCCGGTATCACGCATTTGGCCGTCATGAGGTATTTCTGGTTCAAGGTCCAAAGTTCGCTTGTCGAACTTAAGATACCCCTTCAATGAGTTCCAAGAGTTTTCATACTTTTGTAAATAACCAACTAGCGCCACAGGGTCTTAACTTATAATACTGTCTTTTATAATCCACAACGCAGAATGCAAGATATAACGCCTAAGCAATTAGGGTCGTTGCCATTGACTGGCAATTGGCCAAATTTTAATAACTCTTATCACGACTAAGGACACCCTTCAATTAAAGAACCCAACGCACGCTATCTGATGTTTCAATAAATATATGCATAAATCGGACTCTTGTGGTCAACTTTGGCCAATACCTTTTATCTTTCAGTGATACCTTGCACTTACCCTAGGCCATGCTTATCGCTTTCAGATAAGCCTCTTGGGGATCCGTGTCTTTATAAGTAGCCCCCCGAGTGAATAGCTCCACAGATAGCGGCCGATCTTTCGGGTGTGCATTCAGACCTTATTGCAGCGACAATGTCCAAGTTACCGTGCAGCTACGATGCGGAGAACAAGATCTGGAAGGGTATTCCACAGAACAACCCCTTCAAGCCGGAGGTTTCCTTGGGTCGCATCATCTTCAAGAACATGAGGAACTGGCCGAAGAACGTGTGCCAGGTGAGTGAATTAGGATCCATAATGCTCCCAGGACCTCCTTAATCGATTCTGGATCCTCAGATTTCGGACACCGAGGGCGTTGAGGTCACCTTTCAGCAGGCCCTCACCTGGGCCATTCGCATCGCCCAGCACCTGAAGAGCCGTGGTCTTGACCACAAAGATATCATCGGCATTTCCGCCAGGAACACCACCTACATAATGCCAACGGCCGTGGCCTGTTTCTTCCATGGAACCCCCTTCCAGTCGGCGAACCCTATTCTGGAAGAATGTACGTATTAACCAGCTTAATAGTTTTGGATTTTACACTTTAGTTCATAATAGTTAATTTGTGTACCCGTGCAGAGTGTATTACAATTTCAGATAAAAGCTTACCAACCAGTTCATAAGATATTTTCATCCATATAAAGTATGTGTATTCTTGATCATCAGCCGAGTCGATCTACACATGTCGGAATGATCGGGAAAGTAGTATTAAAATCGGCATAAATCTATTGTTTTAAAAAACGCACGGAAATCGGACATACTTAAATATCGGTCCAAATTATCATTTCATATTTATTTTGAATAAATATATTGATTAAATATTTACATATTATTTCCTTATTTTTTCTTCCAGCCACCCTTAAGCAC
The DNA here is from genome assembly GCA_018153365.1 of Drosophila fuyamai. NCBI lineage: Eukaryota > Metazoa > Arthropoda > Insecta > Diptera > Drosophilidae > Drosophila > Drosophila fuyamai. The sequence goes on along the minus strand of JAECXW010000116.1, from coordinate 1,956,139 downwards.
TTATATAATATCTCCAGGCCAAAGATCATCTTTACCGATGCTGATCATTATGAGAAACTATACTCGGCTACTAGCGAATTCAAGCCAGAGATTATTTTAACCACCGGAACTAAGGATGGTGTGCTCAGCATTCAGGATCTGCTTCATCCGACCAAGACGGAGTTCTTCTATCAGTGAGTGTGGCATATCGGATAGTTTATACGATCCAGGATATTTATTTTGCATTTTTGTTAGACCAACGCCGCTGAAGGAGGGACCCAAGCAGACAGTGGCGATCCTCACCTCTTCGGGAACCACGGGAATGCCCAAGGCTGTGTGCATCTCCAATGATATTCTGAGCCAAGAGACAATGTAAGTTTATAAAATTTCCATATTTATTTTACGATAATTGCTTGATTATGATTTCTAATACCTACAATGGAATAAGCAATTGGCAATATGTCATCGCTTTTTGCTTTGATAAATTGTTACACATTATTTGATTTACACCATAAAGCTATACCTTTTCTTCTCTGGTAAGAGCTGTGGTAAATGATATTTTTACGAGTCAGTACGGAAAGATGTCTACTTAAATTTACCTTCAAAAGTTTTGGCTTTGACGGTGTATTTATAAAAAAAAGATATTTTGCCAAAGATAAGCCACTGCTCTTTATCAGTCTTATTCCTTTTTTAGTAGTGGCCATATGCCAGAGCTTCCATAAATATTATTATTTTTTTTTGCGTGCCAAACTAAATTATTTGTTATGGTTCCCAACAGATTTGTCAATGGCTACGACACCATCTTCATTTCGGCCAGTTTGGACTGGATCACTGGCTTGTGGGCCACCATCTTCAGCACGGTGAACGGGTGCACCCGCATCATCAGCAGCAAGCCCTTCTCCGCCGAATACTTTGTGTACCTGGTGAGCAAGTACAGCATTACCTATGCACTGATTCCGCCGGAGCACTGCTGCTCGCTGCTGGACTGCCCCACCGCCACTCCGGACAAGATGGTCAGCCTGACCAAGCTGAACTTCGGAGGCGGCCGGATGACACAGGCCACGGTGGAGCGAATCAAGAAGCTGGCCCCCAACGGAGTGCTCAACTCCTCGTACGGCATGACCGAGGTTGGCTTCATTGTGTTCAATCACGGACACTTGAAGCTCACAGCTGCGGGCAACCCACTGCCCGGCATCAAGATCAAGATCTTGGACGACGACGGCAACCAACTGGGGGTCAACCAGACCGGCGAGATCGTCGTGCACAACGGCTTCAACTGGAACGGGTACTTCGCGGATCCCGTGTCCACGAAGGAGATGCAAGACGAGGAGGGCTGGTTCCACACAGGCGACATGGGCTATTTCGACGAGGACGACTACCTGTACATGACGGACCGCAAGAAGGAGGTGCTCAAGTGGAAGGGTCTGCAGATGTGGCCCGCCGAGGTGGAGGCGGTTATCGACGAGCTGCCGGAGGTGAAGCGGGTGTGCGTGATCGGGGTCTACGACGAGACCCAGGGCGATGTGCCCGGTGCCCTTGTCGTGCGGGAGGACAATGCCACCCTCACCGCCCAGCAGGTGATCGACCATGTGGCCAAGCGCCTGCCCGACATCCAGAAACAGTTGCGCGCCGGCGTCCAGTTCGCGGACGAGATTCCCCAGAACCACAACGGCAAGGCCGTCCGCCGTTACGCCCGCGATCTGTTCGTCGCCCTGTCCAAGAAGAACTGAGAACTTTAATTTGGAATAATCTAGCCTTGTTTAAGTTTGTTAAGTTAGGGTCACTTTCTGCTTTATTGGTTTTAATTTGCCTTTCAAAAGCTTCTCGAAAGTCGCCCACAACCTCCGCTTCTCAGAATAATGTCAATGTGCACCTATCAAATAAAGTAAAATGCTGAAGTATTACAAACGAAATAATCAAATTATAATGTTTTATTTAAATAAAAAAAATTAGTGTCATGTCAAGAAAAAAGGGAATGATAGTTTAAGTGCTTAGATTTGGAGTCAGAAAGTCAAGGAAACAAACTTTAAGTTTTTGTGTTTTTTTGTATCCTTTCAAATTATTAACATTATAATTTGTGGGCATTCATGAAATAAAGAAAATGCTGAAGTATATAAATATATAATAAATTCCAAATTTATTAGTTTTTGATTGTAGAGCAAGTCTATCAATTGGGTTCTCAAAAAATGTCGATTGATTTATTTTTCAGCAGTGAATAATATTTTGTTTGTAATTTGCCTTTGAAAATATGTATTTCAAAGATTTCTGTCAGTTTAAAAGGCAAAATGATTGATAGCCTCGAATTGAATTGAATTTTACTTTTATGAATCAAATCTCTTGTAGTTATTTTGCTTATCCGCCTTGTACATATCTATCCGGGGTCAAGGGCATGCCACGAATCTCTGCGAAATATCCCCAGCCCAAGTAACATTCAAAAAACAATTGCCGTCAACATTTGATTAGCGTTGCCATCCCATCAATTTGGTTATAAAAATATTGTGTGAGTTTGGGCGGGAATTTGGGCCATAACTCAACTGGAATTGTGTCGCTGCTTCTTTATGGCTAAACACTTTCATTGTGTAAACAAAGAATTGCCATTTTGCGTCAAGGGCCGTGACTCCTCCCACGGAATAAAAAATCATTTTATTTAGTCATAAAAATCGCACGCATGGAATTGGCAAGGGGAGTGGCATCTGGAGGGATGCGGGTGCCAAATCACGGGGGCCGTACAAAAAGAAGCTTTTCACGAAATTAAAGGTAAATAAAATGTTTATGAGTGGAGAGCGCTCATATGATTTCACATTCGATTGAATAACATTTACACGCTTGCGCCACGAAGGAATCGCAATCTGCGCCCGGATCTCCATCCTCCGGTCCCCGCATCCATGGAGTCCGGGAATCCGGAAATCCGGGAAGGGATAGCAGGCACCGGCACCCAAAGACGGGCAATAAATTCAAACATGTGCACATAAATTTTTATTTCGATTTGCTGAGCCGCTGTCAGTGCCGTTCCTCCCTCTCCCCCGCTCCCACAGCCCCTCGCCCACCATTCGGTTTTATGAACTGTGAATATGCGCATGATGAAGTTGCCAAAGGATCTCGGCGGAAGTGAATCGTTCGGCATGCGGTTCAGTCACTGTGCGTGTGTCTGTGGGAGCCCGTCAAAAGGAGGAGGTGCAGGAGTGAAATGTCAACGGCATCACAAATTATTGCATCTCGGTGTGTCGGGAACCAGGCGATGGCCAAAATGCTCGATTTATCGTCAAAAACGGAATTCACCTTAAATTATTTAGCGCTGATTTCTTATATATATATGCATATATCATTTTTACATAATTTTAATAAATGCAAGCAAGACTTAGATTTTCGCCGAGCAATGAAATATAAGCCTTAAGCAATCAAATCCAATTATCTTGTCAGTTTTGTCAGTTTGTGTTCATAATTTCTATAAATATAAAGCATCTTGTCCGATTTTGATTAATAAAAATGATATTTAGGACATGTCAGGACGTTGTATTTAATCTGATCATTACAGGCAACAACAATTTTCATTCGATGGCTCTAATCGCTAAATAAATATTTTCACAGTGTAATACTAAAACGTATAAAACTTTGCAGTCTTAAATCTGTTTTTGGCGGTAATTAGGTACAAAAGAATAGTTTATAAATTTATTATGTATTAAAAATAAAATAAAATTCTGCTTTGCGTATATTCATCAATTCATATTCATCATAAAAAATTAATTTTATTTGAATATATTTTCCAGATACCTTAAAGTTGCATAGTTTTATTTAATGTCCCCAAAGTCAACGGTTTCGTCCACTGTTAGAACAGTGAAATCAGTGGGAGCAGTGACACGGGGAGAAATCGAAGCCGTCAGTCAATTGACTTGGCTAAGCGAGGGGATGGGAATGAGGAAGTCGGCAAACGATCCCCCCGCCTGCATAAGTCAAATATCGAAAATGTCAACTCCTGATTGAAGACCCCCAAAAGCCGAGCTGCAGCAGTTCAATCAAGCTTGAAATATGCAGAAATCAGAAAATGGTTTAGGGCGACAGAAAAAAAATATGCAAAAAAGTCCAGATGACCTTTGCCTCTTGTGAGAATTGAACTCACGGCCCCTGGTTTACAAGACCAGTGCTCTGCCACTGAGCTAAAGAGGCTCACATTTGGCAGGCGGGGAAAAAGCCAATTTAAGAGACCTTTTAAGTATGCTCCAAGCAATAGAGTTGTCTCCCTCCCAGAAACGAACAATAAACATGTGTTTAAACAGTTGTCAACTGATAACTGCTCGAGTTCGGAGTGACACCGAAAGGTACACAAGTATCCATTCATTTGGGCAATCACTCAGTTGCGTTGGCTAATTAAAACTGTGGAGATGGACCCCAATTAGCAGCTGCCCGAGATGCAGTTTTCAATTTTCCCAACTGTCTGTCTTGCGTCTCGTTGTGTCGGTAATTGAAAGACTGGCGCATTGAGGCAAATACAGCACTCGCTCGCTCGGGTCCGTTTATTTGGCAATTTGGCAAATCAATCGCCTGAACTGAATAAGCTGCCACACTTCGGCAGCGTCATCACCTGAGATGTATCTGCGATTGGGCGCTTGTCGCGTTTCATCAGACATATCTCCGAATGCCAGACACCGCAAAAGTAATTGGCGCAATCAATGAAATTAATTGCACGCATCGAAATCTTGTGTGATCTTTGGCAAACTCATTTGCGGTAACAGCTGGGGAGAAATTGCAACCACAGGCTAAACTCGAAAGGAAACAGTGTGGCTTATGTCACAACAAAACTGACCGATTTGGTTTCTCTATAGTACACTATTATTTTTCCATTGGTTGTTGCTCAAACACATTCAGCTTAAATATTTAGATGTGTGCCCGACAGCCCTGCATTATTCCTAGAGCACTCACTTAGCCTGGGGTCATAATTCACCAGAGTGGCTCAGCCTTAAGAATAAAGCAAACACTCTCGAGTGCACGAGGCAATGGAAGAAGGGGCAGAACAATTTCAAAGCCAGTTGGAGCAACTTATAAAGTGCAGAAACACGTATACGCACCGTTGCATCAGCAGATTATCTGGCAGCAACAGCAGCATACTTAACAACTATTTATCGAGTTTTTCAATATTTTTAATGCCACTTTAAATACTTGACGCGATTATTTTCCACCGATTTTGCTTTGCATACATACAAGTACCCATATATATATATATTTATATATATATATAGACCCGTTTCCCCTTCAGCCAGCACTTTTTGATCCCGCGAAAGCAAAGTTTCAAGTGCCAAACACACGCAAACTTTTTGCTCTGTTGCAGCAGCATGCAAGTTTGCTGCCACCGAGAGACATAAAACTTTTATAGAAGTTATTAAAAGTGCGACGAAATGAAGGAGGGGCTGGACTGGTGGAAGGCGGCTGCAGCAGATCTGGTAGCGGGCTTCAGCGCCAAAGAGTTGAGAGAAAGAGTGAGAAATGATTCATTTGGCATTCAATAAATCTTCGCCTTACTTTACTACACCGTCCAGATGGCTGGCAGTTCTCCCTTTCCCACACTCAAAATAATCTAACTGCCAATTACAGAAAATATACCTAAACATTAATAATAATAACTTAGTGATATTATCTTTTTTAACAGATCTTTGGGATCTTCAAATCAGTTAAACAAAATATCACTTTTGAAAGATTGGTCTCTTGGTTTGTACTATGCGGCTACTGGAAAACAATTTTTAATAAGATTTTGAAAAATATTTATATATTTTATATTTATACTGTGCTGAACAATACTTACAAAAGCTGATAATAGTACTCATCTTTCATCAATTAGTTCTTGTCTATTAGTTTACTTATTACCAATATAATTATAATTAATAAATAAGAATAATATTTTTCTTTGAGTTCATTCGCTGTTCTCGGTTTTCGTGATGCTGCATCGGACGGACGCTTTAAGTAATGACTATCAACGGCTGGACGCCGACGGCGCCAGTTTGTACATTGTTATCTGCTAAGGACTGCGGGACTTTACGCCGAGACCAAGGTGCAAGGACCAGCCCAACCCTTTCCCGAACTCTACATCCATATCCCATGCCCCTTCCCGCTCCCATTCATTATTCAAACGCATTAACAGAAGTTGTCCGGCTCGCCTCGGCTGGAGCAGGACAATTTTCGTGATATCCTTGACTTGGCATAACTTTGTCCGAGGTGCCCAGGGCTGGGCAGATCCGGCTGTTCCTGCCCTCCTGCCAGGCACTCCGCCTGCTCCTGGTCCTGCAAAAAGTTTCCCTGCTGCACTCGAACAATAACAGAGCCAAGTATTTAAATGCAAATTAGCCCCAAATGATGCAATCATAATGCAAGTGGCTCCAGGACAAGACCTAAGGGCTCGAGGGAACTGGCTCTGAGGAGGAGGAAAATAGGAAGCGATGGGGATAAAACGGTTAGGAGACTGTTCCTGTACTATGTTCGCTTTTAATTTCCACTTGCCTGGGCTCATTTAGCACAATTTGGCAGCCACTCATAATTTCCACTTCTTTTTCTTGCGCTCAAATTAATTTCCACCTCTGTATCATCCCACCCAGTTGCTAAACTGAGTTTGCTGGGGCTCGTTATGGGTGCGGAAGATAAATGCATTCCAACACATGTTGTTGAAAGTTAATTTCCGAAAACGTTGCTCATTTATTGTTAAATGTACATTTAGTTTTCTTTCGTCGCTTCGCCTCCTTTTTTACGCTCCGACTGTGGTAATGCCTTTTTGATGGTTGGATTCAGGCATTTCTTGCCTGATGCAGTTTAAATGAGCTGAGCGCTCGAGTTGGTCAAGCCTTTGAAGTGGCCCAGTCCGGAATTATTCAAATGCGTTCTCGCATTCCCACGGAATTGCCAGAGTTCAAATCTTTAGCCCACAGCAAACTATTTCCAGCTGCTGCAAAAATGGCCAAAACTTGGCAATCGAATGCCCGCCTCAGCCACAAACACAATCAGCTGGCTCCTGAAATGAGCAACTTGAGAATTGAACTCGATGCCAGAACAAAGAGCACACAATCCGGGTGGGAAGGAGAAACTTTTGGTGTTATAATCTCTACCAAATTTAAGTGCTCTTGATATTGCTAATTAACACACAGCCATTCACACATGCATGGAAGCCATTTACGAAATTGGAAAAACAAAGACAACGGGCCACCAAAGACTTTTTGCGCTCTGGTCGGAGAGTGTAATTGTGATTGGGTTGGTGTTGGCTGGCAGTTCATTATTTGGCCAGCTGCTTCTGGATCAGATCCTTCGTGGGATTCGGGCTGCACTTGGATGTGTTCCAACGAGTTCCGTTCGTTTTTGGTTCAGTAAGGCACTGCGGCGGGGCGTATGCGTGATATGTGCGACAACAATGCAAGCCGAGAAATTTCGAAGAAACTTTTTAGACATCCAGTGTCTGTCTTTGGGACGGAATCTGGCAATGAACGCTTGAGAACACACTTTAAAGTCCATTAGCGTTGAGTGGCCACAAAAGCAGCAGCTCCAAGAACCCAATCAAACAATTGCAAGACGCATTGCATATTTATTTATGTATATTCGAATGTATTACAGAGGTATATTTAGCAGAATTTATTCAATTGACAAACTTCCAGTCTGCGACATTTGGTAGATGAAAATATGGCCACACAAAGAACGAAAATTTGTCTATTATTTGTGTTACTTTGCGGTTGTCAAAATATTGATCCCTCAAAAGAGCAAACGAAAAATCCTTTTTCGCTTTTTATTGCTGGTACTTTATTGAAGTTTTGTGGCAGAGAAGAAGCCAAGAGATATTCCATGAAATATTGTAACTGCTGCAAATTATCGTTCTTCGTTGCTAACATAAAACTTTTACCACCACCAGCCAGTCAGCCAGTCCACCCTCCACAAAACCCTGGAATAACTCTATGCAAATGACTCAGACATTTTGCAATTGATGCTGCTCGGGGGAATGGGAATGCAAGTCTAGAGAAGAAGCTTAAACTTCTTTAAAATACGCAACAATTTAATGAATTGCACCACAATTATTCTGCTCATAAAGTTACCAATTAATATTGGCCATGTGGCGGCGACATGTAATGAAAACGCTCTCCGCTTAATTCCATCGAATCCGGCTTGGAAAGTCATTGGCTGCAGCCAAAAACACATCTGGAATTAGCAGGAAAAACGACTCGACTTATTCCGAAAATCTCCGATAATTTTATATCATCTACAAGCTAATACTAATATGTAGTATATTCCCCACAGACAACAAGCAGAGCAGAACAGTACGCACTATGGCACTGACAATCTGCACTTGAGACGAGGTACTGCAAAAAATGAATATATATAAAGAAACGGGTTTTTAATCACCTTAAAAACCTTAAATTATTTATGAAGTACAAATATTCTCCCTCTCCCTGATAATAAAAGAATGAACATTGAGCTTTACTTTTTTCACGAAATAACTTTAATTAATATAAAGTTTCCTTTATGTAGAAGAACATGGGCATTTGAGTCTGATACAAATGTTCAATTTTATACATTAGAATTTATATAAGATCCAAAATTGATTTTTATTGCTGAATAGACCTCAATGGGTGCAGAAAAATCATATTTTATCCTTATAAAACGCCACGCGTAAATTTACATTTCGATTGTACATTTCGATTGTATTTTTTGCTGTGCAGTAGAGCTTATTGTAAGATTGTGGCTTTGGAACAATGTCTCACTGACTCAGTGACTGACTGAGAAAATGAGTGGGAAACTAGCTGGTGCAGGGTGTGGGGCGAAGGGAAAGGGTTCATGACGAGACATTGGCATTGGCCGACAGTTGGCTGGGTACAAAGTATAAAACACAGAAAAAGAAACTTTTGCCATTCCCAGCACAAACACGGTGCGGGGAACTTTCAACATTTACTGCTCGGTGGCTGTTGTAACAAAGTTACAAGTAGCATTTGAAACTTGTCCTGCGAGCAGGGAGCTTCCTATTGCCGCTGTCCCCCATTGCGTATGAGTGATTTTTATGAGCATCTCTGCACGTCATGCGTGTTTGTTTGTTGTCTGCCCTGAGTTGTTCCCCCATTCCCTGTCTAGTGTTCTTCGGTGAGCCCGAGGGCAGACGCAATTATACGAACATGACAAGTGCAATTTGCCGGCGGCTCTTCTGCCCCTCAAGTTTTATCCTCTTTACCTCAGTCGTTCTCTCGATTTGGCTTCTAATTCCTGCCTTTTGTCTGTCTTTTGCTGTGTTCGGCCTAATCAAATTAAATCACTTAATTGCATAAATTAGCCCTCAGTCCGTAGTAGTTGAAAAAATGAGAAAAATATAAACTTTTCATTTGAAAAATACACTAGCATCTGTGACTTCGAGCTGAACATCCTTAAAAGGTCCCGATTTACCGAGAATTTTTTGATATTTGAGCTTTCATTGTTCAGTGAACCGAGACTTCACCAATAAATTATGTTGGCATTTGCCCCTCACAAAGGTTTTAATAAAATTCAGGCTCAGTTAATTAAAATCCCGCCCGGAGCCGAGTGCAAAATCCGGGTCCTGACTACCGTAATTAAGCTGTCTGCTCTGATTCCGACTGAGGAGATCTCACCTAAGTCATAACTCATAACTCATGTGGCCCTCGGGTCGAGGAGCCATGTGTCAGAATATTAGCTTTGAGATGTGCATATGACAAATCCGAAAACTTTCCATCCCAGATTTGTGCTCGTTTCGAGGCGTTCCGCTTCTTTCGCCAGCCGCAAAAGTTTGCGGATGCAGTATGCAAAGTAATCGAGGGCCTTAACCAGAGTTTCAGCTTTAAGTTGTTTGACTTTGGACAAAGGAAATCTTTTGACTCGCTGCTCATTTTTCCCTCAGCTAATTGCGCGGTGTCCCAGAACGGAGAAGTGGAAAAGAAGAGCTGAGCCACTGGGCACACAGCGCAGCGGAACATCGGGCTGGGGCAGGGACATGAGCAGGGGCTGAGGGTCTAAGGGGGGATAATGTCATAAATCACCATGGATATATGCATAAATTATCGCTTGAGCTCTTCCAGCGACCAGCGACCAGAGGCCGAAGTCGATTCCGAGGGAAAGGCGGACGATGCGAAAGTTAAAAAACAAAGCTCACGATAAACGAAGCGACATTTAAGGATTTAACGAGAAAAAATCGCTGTCACGAGGACGCATCGTTTTAATCAGTGCAAGACAGTCTCTGTACCGCCCAGTCCTTCGCTTTATTCAGCACCACCCGTTGCACAGTGGTTATTAATGATTTATTTGTAAGTCTCTTGTTTCATTACGGCTTAAATTATTCAGCCAAGTAATTATGATTTAAATTATTGGTATAATCAGATCACTGATAGGATACCAGAACAGGTGGGTACTCATTTTCAAATAATCATTATAGCTCAGCTCAACTTAGGTTCCGGTTCTGAGAGACTCCCCATCCTTGACTTATCAATATTTAAAAAGACAATAAATTAAAATACTGTAGCAAATAATAACTTCTTAAAACAGAAAACTAACTCAAACTTACATACAAATATTTTTGTTTCCCTACAACTGTAATATTTAACAAATAAACATAACTTATTTATACCGTATTAAAACCTAAAAGTAAATAATTGATCTTTTCATCGAATTAATAATTATTTGTTTGTTAACGAAAGCAAATCATAAGTGAACGGTAAGTGCATTACAAAGGTGTTTTGGAATTAAATTAATTTCGATTATTCGGTAATTTTATGATTCGGCACACTGTCGTGCGGCACGTGCTCATGTCCAGCTGCCCCGGCTTCAATTCGCCAAACGCGTTGTCTGCGTCTTCGACTCTGGAATGGTAGCAATATTTTGTCAGGCCAAAGTCAACAGCCGGCAGGCAGCAGACGCCAGGACCCGAAAGACAAAGCTCCTCCCGCCGGAACGGGGGGAAATTTACATTGGCGTTGCAAAGTATGCAACGCATATTTTTACATCACTTCTGTTTGCCTTTCTCCCAGAGCCACAGCTCGGTGGCTGGAGCACCCGAGAGGGGGTTCTTATACATTTAAATGTATTTATTTTTCCCGGAGCCAAAGGCAGACCGAGAGCCGCAGGACTCTCGAAGGCATGAATATGCCGGGAAAGGTTCGGGCAAAGGAAGTGCCTGAGGACTGGCGAACGGAGTGGTCGGTACCTTAAATTATTATATTGATATCCCATGGAGGGAAAGAGCTAATCTGATAATCAAGTCAAGAATTTATTAGACTTAACACATTTGTGTAGGGTGTCAGGGAGACTTACTTTAAAGATACCATAATACTTTAAATTATTATTTAATCAAAAGGACTGAATGCTTGTTAATACCAAATATAGACTTTAAAATTTATTTGGGGTCTTGATGGAATTTCTTGCATGATTAGATAGTTAAAAGAACCCCGATTCCATTTATATGCATTTTTCGCTAAACTTCGGCAGTTGTCCGATCTGGACCCCAACCACATTTAGAATCTGCTGCGAGGCGAATATCCCCGTACGGATGCAGTAGTCTAAGGGCATCCTCTGGACGAACATGGCCAGGAATCCGCCGACGAAGGCGTCGCCGCACCCGTTGGTGTCGAAGACCGGGCCCCTGGTCACCTTGGGAACGGGATACTCCAGAACTCGGTCGTTGTCCTGGAAGACGAGCACCGGGCACACGGCATCCGTGATCATTACGAGGCGCGGGCGGACATTTCCCTTGGGCATTTTCTGCAGCCGAGAGCCAATCTCGAAGATGTTCTTCGTCTTCCAATCGTTGGAGTCCGCAAAAGCGATGGCCTCCTCCTTGTTGCAGATTATTATGTCCACGTACTGAATAAGATTGGCCACGGCGTCCCGGTGCATCTGGAGCACGAACACAGCACTGAAGTTGAGGATCGAAATTCGTTTGGACTCGCAGCACATTATCGCCACGCGTTCCACAACAGGACCGCAGACGGCCAGGAAGAAGCCCGTGAAGTAGATGTACTTGGCGCGTTCCAGGGCGCAGGTGTTCTCATCGTCATCTATCCAGTCCTCCGTGAAAAGGGAGGCCGCCCCCAAGTTGGCCACCAAGGAGCGGTTCTGGCCGTTAATAATCACCGCACAAGAGCCTGGGGAAGAGTTAGGGCAGATAGATGTCGGAAGACTGTTTTATGGAAAAAATATTGCTTATTATATTTTTTAAACTACCACTAACTATGTCAAAAGTTAATTTATATTACCTTTGGCCCTAAATGGGTTTATAAGGTGAAGTTATATTTTTCTTAAATATTAATGAGACTTGTAAATTAATTAAGAATAAGTACGAAATTAAGTACTTTGGCAAATAACATATTTCCTATTTTTTGAAGCTCTAAGCCCGACCCGTCTAGGAAAGAGCTGTAAGGGAATTCTGCCGACATACGCAGGAAGTCATGTTGGGCAATGGAAATCACTATCTCATTGTGTGTTAAGTAATATAATAAGATTGGCTGATCTTACCTGTCGGCAGTTCCTCCTTCACCTGGTAAAGGGTTAGCAGGCCATCGGCTCTGGCTCTCTTTTCGATGCGGTCGCCCAGTTTATCCTTGCCCACGCAGCCGCTGAAGACGGCTCGGAATGGAGTCTGCACGATCCACTGGAAGATCCGCATTGAGTTCTGACAGGCTCCGCCCGCCGAGTAGATGACGTTCTCCATGTTCATCAGCTCGTCGAACAGGGCGTCGTGCTTTTCCTCGGCTATGATCGCCGCATTGGCGTCCAGGCCGTACTTCTCCAGGATCACGTTATCCTCGACGGTGCAAGTGATGTCCAGCAGGGGATTTCCAAATCCCATCAGCACTCCCTCTGGCAGATCCATTTTCTCTGGTTTTTTGCAATCGCAGAAACTTTTTATAGAAATCCGAAATCTGTGACCTAAATGTGCCTGTAGAAATGTAGTAATCGGGGCTCTTTGCAGCAAAGGAAATGATTTTAGGCGTATGTTTAATATCCGTTTGGACATCCCTAAAACTAGCCCCGCGTCGATACTTGAGTAGGCATGAATCCAGGGGATTTCACTCCACACCTATCCTTTGTTCATGCTGTTTAACTATTTTGTACTGCCTTGTTTTGATTGATGTAACGAAATTTATGAGTGGAGGAGAACAGCCAGCCCCATCTCCACTCAGCTTGTTGGGGAGGGACGGAATTTATTTCCCTTAGTGCCTTAAAATGTTAATTACCTGCATAAATCAATCAGGACAATTAATATTGTTGTGGCCCAATTTAATGTGCTATTAATTACGTATCCATCTTGTCGATGGAAGTATGTGTAATTGCTCTGCAATTACGATGGCCTGGCTGCGCCGAAAAAGGGGCGGCTTTGCCTGGCTTTTATTTTCATTTTTCTGCCGGAGATGAATGAATTGAATGTAAGTGGGCTTGACAAGCAGGCTGTGGGGCATAAGGGGGTGCATGCAGCCACCCAGAACGTGAATGTCCTTCCGCCGCCAAAAAAACATCACCAGTGGCGGCAACAGAGGAGTGGGGGATGAAAAACAATAGCATTTGCAGTGCTTTGCACAAGTTGCCTGGCATAAATTTTAATTTTTATGCAACACAAAAGCTGCAGAAGCAGCCCGAGCTTCCGACGCGCGTTGACGCCACACAGGATGAGAAAGGAATATTAAGAAATGAATAACGGATACCCTAGACAAAATAATGAGGGGCACTAGATTTAAATCATAACATTTAATGTATGCAAGCAATCATCTTTGCTTTGATCGAAAAGGAAATTCGTCCTTTCATTTTTATATAATTTATGTTTTAGATTGGCCAAAAATAGTATTATAAATTTGTAAATTGTTCATTATAACATTTTAGGAATGATATATTAGCAAAATATGAAAGCAATCATTTTTCATCTTTGCTTTCACGTAAGACAGCAAAAAATGTCCTGTTATCTTTTGTTTTTATATAACTTATGTTGCCGAATGGAACATTCAAAACAAATTTTTAATAATTTAAGTGAAAATGAATATTAACGTCAAGAAGAAGTGTCAGTAAAAAGAATAATATCTTCTATCAAAACGAAATGATTGTAATTGAGTTTAATATTATATAAAATACTATATACAGAAAGTGAAGTTTTTTCATATAGATGTCTATGCATAACTCTTCGTTTCAAATAGATTTAGTAGAAATCACCTTCTTATTTTTATATATTTTTATGGATATAAGTCACCATAAAACTTTAAAATACCATCAACCTTCTGCATTAATTCGTAGTAATTTTGAAAATATATTGTGCTGGGAAAATGTGTTTTTAATTTCGCTTTCAGTTGGATGGCACACAGTATAGCATACTTTTTTAGACCGGACGAGCTGTGTGGCGGGTGGCGATGGCGATGGCGTCGTTTATCGCTCGCGAGCTCCGCAAAGTATGCAAGCGGTTTTTCACTTTGCTTCTGCTGTTGTTGTTTTTGTTGGCAGCACATAGCAGTAGTAGTTGTTGTTCTTATTGCTTTTGTTCGCTGGGTAAGTACTTACTTATGTGCCAGGGCATTATTCTTGGCAGTGTTCCTTTTGCTAAACCGCTGCCGCTTTTTCCTACAAGACCGGCAGTAGAAAAGCTTCAGCAGCAGGAGCGATGGCAGATGAAATGAAGATGAGAAGTGCGAGGCGCGATGGAGGATGTGGATCCGGAGGCGGCGGCGGCGGCGGCAGCGGAGGGAGAAACCGCAGCGGTGACGTGGCAATGCAGCTGCATAATGTGGCATGCGGTTTGCATTAAAAATGATATTGCAACACGAGCCGCACATCTGCAGCCGTGTGCAGCTAGGCGCCGCCGGCAGTCACTGACAGCCGCATGGCAATTATAATCCACACTCACATACACACTCAAACCCACACTGCCGCAAGCTTGCTCATCCCCGGCTTAAGTCAACACTGGCAAAAAAATTCACCAAATTATCATAATATAATAATATAATATAATAGCTAACAACGAGGGCAATACATTCATACATATATATACATATAATTGTACATATAATTTCATTTGAGGAAATCAGAATTGGTAAATATATAAATTTATTCATTTAAGTCAAATTGAATCTTATCCGGTACACTGAAAACAAACAGTTATATATAAAAAGGTGATTTCTAGGTAAAAAGGTATCAGAATTAATATTAATATTCCAAAAACTTATTTTCTCTGTGTATTAGCAGAAGTGCGAGGGAATCTGGAGCTGGGCCATGTAAGCAGCAGCTGCCACTGACACACACATCAACATGACACCCTGTCGCTTGACAAAGCTTAGCTCAGAATCTGGGAGCTGGAAGCTGGGAGATGGCACCGCAAACCCAGACTCGTATTCCCCTCCTACCCATATCATTTTCCACACATCCAGGCACATTCACACGCTCGACATGTTGCTTTTTGGGGATGAGCCGAGGCGCAGGATGTCCGCTTCCTTTTTCGCCGCCTCTCACGTTGTTATCTAACAAGCTTTTTATGTGATTACCTTTTGCCTTCTGTTAGTTTTACTATAATTTGGCCTTTACGCTTAACGAGATTGTTGTGAGGTGCTGCTAGCCAAGAATAAGGAAACCGACCCGGGGAGAAGTGAGGGCAGCTGACCAGGTACTGCTTACAGGACACTCGCTCCATTGTAGTGCACTGTGCTGTTGTTCCTTTGCTTTCCTGGTACTTGGACCCAAACAATGGTAATGCGAATGGCGTCATGTCGATATGAGCCGTGGTGCGTTGTTAAGTGATAATCCCGTCACAGTACCTCCGCTTCCTGTACTATTTCCACAGCTCAACAAACATTTATTCGTGCGTCTTGTGAACGCTTTTTTTAAAAATATAATAAGAAACATGAATTTGTCGACTCGAAGGGGATCTGGATCTTCTGCACCCATCTTGGATCAGCTCACTATGCGCATTGCAAGAAAAAAAGTGGCCAAGGACAGCAGCAGGAGGTTAATGGAGAACCGAAAGATGAACAGGCAATTACACATGACTTCATTGCGGTTGTCCGACGAGGGGCCTCATCTATGTGTGTTTGGCGAGGGCAGCGCTTCCTCTTCCGATTCATTCTTTCGGCGTCTTGAACGGCATATCCGGCAGGTAAAATTGTTTCTAGTATGATTTTTAGTTCAAAAACACCCAAGTCGCTACAGAAAAAAGCTAGATTGGTTTGACAGCTTAAGGATCGCTATCTCGTAAAGTTTTGTATTTGTTGAAAAGTAACAGGCAGGTAGAAGCGATAAAACATATACATCATGTTCGAGATATCTCGGAAACTAGACATATTTTGAATGCAGCTTCTAGATCTGGGGGCATATTTTGAAATTGGTTAGCTCGATAACGACTAGAGCGTTTCCCCTTGCTTTATTAAATAACCACAGTGCATTGTTAATTCATTGACTTTTAAAATATTGTTATTTTACTTAGTTAAACATTTTGAGTTTAAGGCAACACGAATTTGTAATAAGACCCTCCCCAGAACCATACATTTAAATATTCTATTTGTTATTTAAATATAATATTGGCTTTACGACCGGAAACATTGAGGCCTTTTATAAATTAAGGAATCCTGGTCTCTAATTAAATGCTTTACAATTTTAAAGTTAACTGCAACACATAAACCACTTTTGGAGTTCCTTGAGCTTCTAAGGTTTTAAAATATTTTTTGAAAATAGAAGCCTTTTCAACAATTTTCCTTGCCTTCCCCACCTGTCAGATCACTTTCTTCCCCAATAATCGAAATTAGCTCAGTATAACTTCTGGCTTGTGGTAAACCGATCGGGAGTTGAGAATCACAAAAATTTATTTACTTTTTAGTTATTTAAATCTACTTTCTTGGCATGTCCAACTACGCTCCGTTTATAAAACCGTACGTCCAGTACAACGAGCACGGCTGGGGTCCGTGCGAAGTGCCCGATTTGGACGTGCCCTACCAGCCGTTCTGCAAGAGTGATCGTCTGGGCAAGATCTGCGACTGGACGGTGGCGGTGCAGGAGAAAAAGTTCCCCAACAAGTATGCCTCGACCTTTGGCAACAACAGCCAGTACGCGTACTTCCACGAGGACGACGACGCCACTTTCCATTTGGTGGATAGCACCGGATCGAGGGCCTTCAAGCCCTATCAGCGCGGTCGCTACCGCCCCAATATTCGCAACAATGTGCGGGTCAGGGGTCGCACGGGACGTGGAAACGCCCTGGTGGGCGTGGCCGGAGGACATACGGCTGGGGGCGGAATGGGTAACAGCACCAAGTACGGAAAGGGGCGCGAAACACGCCGGAATGTGGGTCGCAGATTCGCCCGCAATGCGCCCACCAGACTCCGCGAAAGCTCAGCGATGGTGCGCTCCAATTGGGTTTCGGTCGAGGAGATCGACTTTCCACGCCTTCTCAAGCTCACACTTCCGAATATAAAAGAGGGCCAGGACATCGTCACCTGCGGCTCTCTGGAATACTACGACAAGATGTACGATCGAGTCAATCTGCGTAATGAAAAGCCACTGCTCAAGATGGATCGCATTGTGCACACCGTGACAACCACGGATGACCCCATAATCCGTCGCCTCTCCAAGACCATGGGCAATGTCTTCGCCACCGACGAGATCCTGGCCACCATTATGTGCTGCACTCGCTCGAACTACTCATGGGATGTGGTCATCGAGAAGCTCGGAGTCAAGGTGTTCTTGGATAAACGGGATAACGCCCAGTTTGATCTGCTCACCGTGAACGAGACTTCGCTAGAGCCGCCGATGGACGAGGCGGGTTCCATCAACTCGGCCCATAGCTTGGCCATGGAGGCCACATTCATCAACCACAATTTCAGTCAACAGGTAATTACTTTAATTTTTGATTCCTTCCCAGAGCTGCTATCTCTTTGTATTTGTCGTATCATTTCCTATGCCTAATTTTTTATAACTAACAAAGCATAATAGAAACCAGCAGTGTTCATTTATTTATTTATTTACAAACTGCAAGTTATTGACTAAAGTTACAGTGTCGGCTAGCGGTCATAGCTATGGCTTTCGGAATTGTTTTAAGGTTTAAATTGGCTTAATTGGGGCTTAACTTTTTGAATATTTTAGGTTCTGATTCTATTGTATTATTAATGGATAGGAAGTCTATTATTATAGTAAGTGGCTTAAATTAGTTTTAATACCCGTTACTCGTAGAGTAAAAGGGTATATTGTATTCGTGCAAAAGTATGTAACAGCTAGAAGGAAGCGTTTCCGACCCTATAAAGTATATATAATCTTGTTCAGGATCACTAGCCGAGTTGATCTAGCCATGTCCGTCTGTCCGTCTGTCCGTCTGTCTGTCTGTCCGTCTGTCCGTATGAACGCTGAGATCTCGGAAACTATAAAAGCTAGAAGATTGGCATTTTGCATGCAGATTCTAGGAGTTCCTACGCAGCGCAAGTTTGTTTCAAAAAGGTGCCACGACCCCTTTAAGGCCCACAATCGATTATATACGATTTTAAAAATTTAAATATTTCGGAAAAGTAAAAATGCAGTTTTATTGTGTTTATCAATACCTATCGAAATGTAGAAAAATTTTTCAAATCGGACCATTCGGACCATAAAGCGCTAAACGAGTGCGACTCGAAGGCGTCGAATAGTGTGGAGTGGCGCCAGAAACTGGACACTCAGCGCGGTGCCGTCTTGGCCTCCGAGCTGCGCAACAATGCTTGCAATTTTTCAAATCGGACCATTCGTTAAAAAGTTATGCGTGATCAAAGTTTCTTTCTCCATCTCCCTCGCACTCCTTTTACCTGAGTAACGGGTATCTGATAGTCGGGGCACCCGACTATAGCGTTCTCTCTTGTTTTTATTTTTAAATAATATATATAATATAATATAATATATTAATATATTTAATATATTAATGAAATGAATGTTTATATAATATTCTTATAAATTTGGTAATTTTCCATACAATTATTTTTATATTTTTTGTTCAGGTACTACGCATTGGTGACCAGGAGCCGCGCTATAAGTTCGATGAGACCAATCCTTTCGAAGAGCCTGGCGCGGATCTGGCCTCCGTGGGCTACCGCTACCGCAAGTGGGATCTGGGCAACGACATCGTGCTGATCGCCCGCTGCAAGCACAACGGGGTCATCCAAGGACCTAACGGGGAGCTGCAGTTCCTCTCGATCAAGGCGCTGAACGAGTGGGACTCGAAGGCGACGAATAGTGTGGAGTGGCGCCAGAAACTGGACACTCAGCGCGGTGCCGTCTTGGCCTCCGAGCTACGCAACAATGCTTGCAAACTGGCTCGCTGGACGGTGGAGGCCGTACTGGCTGGCTCGGATCAGCTGAAACTGGGCTACGTGTCCAGGGTGACTCCGCGGGATCACCTGCGCCACGTGATCCTGGGCACGCAGCAGTTCAAGCCGCAGGAGTTCGCCACGCAAATCAACCTGAACATGGACAACGCCTGGGGCATCCTGCGCTGCCTCATCGACATCGTGATGAAGCAGCCGGACGGGAAGTTCCTGATCATGAAGGATCCCAACAAGCCGATGGTCCGGCTGTACGACATACCCGAAAACGCCTTCGACTCCGAAGCGGACGAGGACGACGACTCCAGCGAGCCGTTTGCCAACTCTATCGATAACTAATGCTTACACAAATTCATTTAACTAATAGTTGTTCGAATAAAGGGATCCGTTGACAGGCGACACATGCCGCACTGACAGATGCGCTGCGAACACAAATGCAATTTAAATTGAGTTTTTGACCGAGCCCGAACACATATGTATGAGCGGAGCCATCACATGTCAGGGAACACGAGTTCGGGGCGAGTGCAGTCACAGTTATTTGAGGATAACATGGCCACATCAATCACTGCGGTCCCAAGAAATACAAAATGAAAACCGGCTAAATAAATATGCATTGCGCAGAGCAACCCCTCCCATTACCGACTGACAATCACAATAATTGAGCGGTGGCGGGGCTGCGGGGGGGAATGTTTGGCTGACAAACCTCAGGTTCAATAAATCACCGAATACGACATCAATCAATGCAAATTCTGGTGCTGTGGTGCTGCGCGTGTGACAATTTAAGCAAAATGTTTTCGTATTCAACAGCATTTAATTAAATTCATATATATGCTCAAAATTCATATGCATCCAACCTTTTTGTTATTCGGCAATTCAATTTGGGCATTCACTGGGCACAAAAGTGCAGAAATTATTCCCTAGCGGAAATGCAAATCGTTCAACTAAATTACCAAAATGTTTAGCACATTTTTGTTTTTGTTTTCAGTCAGCCAATTTCTTTTTGTTGTCCGCCAAATTGAGACCTATTCAATTTGCATGAAAAAGTTCGCACATCCTGGCCGAGAGGATGAGTAACCGAGTGAATGTGAACAAATTGTGTGAAAATGTTTAGCAAATTCTCGTTAATGAAAATTGGTGTAGATTATTTTTAATTCCCTGCCCATGGCGGTATTGCGGTGGGTAAATTTGATTGATAAAGTCAGGCTCATTAATATTTTATTTAACCGTGCACTTTACAGATTAACAATGCAGTACGTGAACCGACACATCAAGTATACGCACAGTTGGACAGTGAAGCACTTGAACTCGCCAGTAAGCAGTAGTGAAACACCAAAGTGTTATTCAATTAAAACATTTTGTTTGCCAAATCAACATGTGAGAGTCTGCACTCGGGTTGCAGGACCAACTTACGGAATGACTTTTGCGGAATGGTTTTTTAAAGCGTTTGCCGCAGAAAAGTTAGCTCCGGCTGGTTAGCTGCTCGAGTGGCTTCAGCAACCAACTACCATACTCCAGCTACCAAATACCAGTTACCATCATCTACCATCCACCAGCTTTAGCTACCAGCTTCAGCTTCTGGCCAGGACTGGTTGTATGTGCGGCATTTCAAGGTCTGCGCTTGGCTAACCACGCCGTTGAAAGGCGTTTAACAAACTGGCAGGCCAGGCTAGGGCACTTGCCAGCGGCAACAACTCCGAGCCCAGCTCAAGTGGGGCCTTAACGCAAAACTTTGTACATTTTATCGCATATGCAGGGCTGCGGGCCATTCCAGGGGAATAGGTGAGGCGGGTGGGGGATGGAGGATGGAGGGAATGGAGGGAATGGAGGGAATGGTGGATGGCCAAGGCATTTGCATATGCAGCCACAAACACCGCCCGAGTGAAAAGTTAAGCGTTGAATGAGGGCGACAAATTGCAAATTAAACTCTTTTGCATTTTCCCAGCCCAACACATGAGGAATAGTTGTAAATAAAACTGCCACACCCGCGTCAACTTTTTCCTCACCCCACACCCCGCCACCCGCTCCGGCGACCACGGGCCAAATTCAATTTCATTTCAATTTGCCCCACGCGCTTTTTCTGGGGAGGGAGCATGGGGAAGCCGTCTGAGCCGCATTAGGAAAGCAAATGCGACTTAAAGTTGCCGCCAAAGCATTTGGCTTCGGGCCCTCCAGCCGTTTAAGCAACGGATTTGCCATCTTTGGACATTAGTTGGGGTCACGGGGGCCGGGATTTCGGGGCGGAGTGAAGAGTTTAGGAATGTTTGTAAGCCAAAAGTTTTGTGTTCTTTTGGCCGGCTCGGATTTCGCCTTTGCCTTTTGGCATATTTAATTTGCCGACTTGTGCCAGTTTTTCTTTTCTTTTCGAGGATCCTGTCAATTTTGTGACATTTGCTTTGGGCACCATTCACATTCACCGTTAACTTTTCAAATGCAGCTCATTTAAATATCATTTGTCAGGGGAAAAGTTTGCCTAGAGTCGGTTAATCGAGGATAAAGCTCCAGGCTCAAATAAGGTTTTTTTTTTTACAAACTCGGTTGGATAAATCTTCAAAAACGGTTTCAAACCCCAAGCTAATTCATGTTTTTTGCAAGTCTTTTGCTTTGCTTAAACATGTTAACTCTACTTGTATTTTTATACCCTTGCAGAGGGTATTATAATTTTGGTCAAAAGTGTGCAACGCAGTGAAGGAGACATCTCCGACCCTATAAAGTATATATATTCTTGATCAGGATCACCTCCTGAGTTGATATAAGCATGTCCGTCTGTCCGTCTGTCCGTCTGTATGTCCGTCTGTCTGTCCGTCTGTCTGTTTCTACGCGAACTAGTCTCTCAGTTTTAAAGATATCGAATTGAAACTTTGCACACACCCTTCTTTCCTTTGCACGCAGTATATAAGTCGGAACGGCCGGGATCGGTCAACTATATCCTATAGCTGCCATATAACTGAACGATAGGAAATGCCATAACTCTGGTGTTTGTAAAGTTAGGAAGTTGGGATTTTCTATCTCTTTTTTATTTGGCCAATCAATTCGACCTACCAAATTTCATAAGGATCGGCCGACTATATCCTATAGCTCCCATATAACGATAGGAAATACCATAACTTTGGTGTTTTCAAAGTTAGGAATTTGGTATTTTCTATGAATTTTATATTTGGCCAATCAATCCGACCTACCAAATTTTATAGGGATCGGCCGACTATATCCTATAGATGCCATATAACTGAACGATTGAAAATGCCATAACTTTGGTGTTTTTAAATTTAGGAAGTTGGGATTTTTATGAGTATTTAGAATGCATTATATGAATAATTTTGGAGAATATTATTTACAGAATATTCTGCAAGGGTATATCAACTTCGGCTCCGCCCGAAGTTAGCTTTCCTTTCTTGTTAGAAAATATTTTTGCAATGTCATATCATAAAAGTATATTTTGAGGCATTTTAACATTAAGATAGTTTTTAGGTTATATGAGTTTGAATTTTAAGCTTTGCTCTTTCATTTAAAGATTATATTTTGAAAAATGGTCTCCTTTTCGGCAGCACTGATTGATGGCCTTGTTCTACTCTTGATAAGGCAAGTTCGTGAAACATTTTTAGTCGAGTTTTCCCAATTTAATATACTTAAATTACCTTTTCTGTATTTTATACGCACGACTAGACAGCGACGAGCGGATACTGTTGTGACCAACGAAATGAGAATTGTTATCAATGCCACAAACACCTCCATCAAAAACAAGAGAGGCAAAGGAAACGAAAACAAATTTCAGCGTCTCCCAACAAATCTGCAACAATAGTGATAATTTTTTCCACTTCTTCGGCTCGTTTCGCAATGAGTTCTGTTCTGGCAGAAGTTTGTGCAAACATTTTGACAAAGTTATTTTTTCTCGCCATTTGAGCTAAAACTTTTTCAGTGATGAGAAAGAGAATAATGTCTAAAATTATGTAGATGCAATGAGGGGCAACTGGAGCCCGGGAATATGCACATAATTCGATGAAATGAATTGGTTGCAGTTGCAGTGCCAGCTGCGAGTTAACTGACAATCCGCCCAATGATTGCATAAAAAGTTCTCGGATCCCGCAGAATTATCACCCCACCCGGCCCAGGCCGGAAATCATTTTCCCCTTCCGGCCAGGCGAGGGATTCAGTTCAGGGTTCAGTTCCCGATTCCCATCCTGCAAAAAAGCCGCAAAAACGGGGAATATTTTTCACGTCTCACTTGGTGCTCCAGCCTTCTCCGCTCCTTAGCCCTACCTCCTGACCAAATGCGACTGAGCAACTTCTGTTTTACACATTTCTAATTCGTTTCCTGCCTGCGAACGAACGCCTGGCTGGTGGAAGTCTGGCTGCCGGGGTTACAAATCTCGAATGAAATTCATTGAATACTTGTCAAAAATATTCCAGTATCCAGCGTAATTGGATTCTTTCTTGCCGTTGTCACCCCAGTTGGGCACATGTGCACTCTTGCACTCTTGAATATTTTAGAGCAGATTTGAAACTCGAATGCCTCGGGTATATGCATTTTACCTGGAATTCAGATTTAATAGTGGTTATGAAATCACTGAATAATTCTTGTCCATTGGGTTGCCATAGCATCAATTTGATTTCTTTTGTGGGCTTGCAATTTTAATAAAGAAAAGTGTGATATAATGTATTTGTAAAATTGTAAGTAATTTTCCATTATTTGTATTTAAATAATGGTATCATTATAGATGTCTGATTTGGTGCAAGCTGGCAGAGTTTGTGGAATTAAAGTAATAATTTTAATGGTATTAAATAACTTTGATAAAGAACGTCCTGTTCTCCAAGCCAAAATGTTCAATAAAGCCCTGCACGAAGGTGGATTTTATGCTATGCAAATCAACGAAAAGATCAAAAGCAAAACACGATCTGGAAACGTGATTATTCCAGGCAGGTTTCACTTTAAATGGCAAGAAGGAGAGGAAACCCTGATGTGGTTTAACTTTGGCCCCGGAAAGTGGGGCGAAAAGTAAATCAACAAGTTGGATAAACTTGGCTGTCAGACAACGATGGAATATTTTAAGCACGACGAGCTCTTAACTGCTTTAAGTTTTCAACATAAATATCAAGTATACGCACCGGATACCCACATACCCACACACACGCACTTGGCATAAGAATAAGGTGGAGGCGAAACCCAAATCCAGCTGCCGAGGGAAAAAACATAAGAATGAAAACAAACGAAACAGACAACAAAGTTGGTTTACTTTTGGGTTCGTCTCAGTTCTTTTGTACATTTTGCCACAAGCATGAAAATCGATTACCTGTTTCAAATGGAAAATATTCTTATATATATATATAGATTTATCTTTGAGTGGGTAAGCTGATTGTCCGACTCCCCCGTTGGCCCGCAGCAGGGCAGACTTTGCATAAACGAATTGTAAACACAACAGTGGGGAGAAAAGCACTGAAATTATGCCAAATGCGTTTTCCAGTTTCTAATTTCGCATCGATCATCGATTGCGAAGTGCAATGCAACCCGCAGCAGACGTTGATTCCTATTGCTCGGACACCAGCAGACGTCGAGTAGCAATTTGCAATGAATTTGCTCAATTGCACCAGCTTCTGCTCCTGTTGATGGTGCAACAAGAGGAGCTCTTTGTGTCCATTTGCTTGCTGCTTTGTTTTTTATTTTATTTGCAACAAATTGGGATTTATCATCCGCCCAATGTCGATGTTGAGGGACAGCTGATCCAGCGGCGATGACAACCATGTCCTTCTGTACAAGCTGCCCAAGTTTCGCACAAAATTAAATTCCGTTTCGACCCCTTCCAGTAAACTGGCATTGTTGGATGGGCATCCTCGAATTTTTCATCACTCACCCCTCGGCCAGTGTCCAAACAAAAAAGGGAAAATGGAAGATGAGGCTCTGGGCCCTCTTTCTTGGCCCTTGGCTCAGTTGCACATACTCAATCACAATCTGAGTGCGGTGGCAAGTGGCAAGAAAAAGATCAAGTGCCACACTTGTTGGCGTCGCAAAAAGGAGAGTGATTATTCGGAGGGGGCTAGAGAGAATCGAAAAGTTGTCGATGGTCAGGAATTTCCTATGATACAATCGTGCAGATTTTATTGAAAAATAAAAATCAATAACAATAAACGAGAAACCGTTACCAATAATTTTTTCAACTTTTTTTAAAGCAAACCAACTAATAGTAATCGACAACAACATGATTGCAACTTGTTTTTTGTGCAAATCAAGTTAACTATCCTTGACACATTTATTGGAAAAAAGCAAATGGAAAATGAAATTAATTGAATGAAAGGGGAAAATTTAAATCTCGTTATTCCAACTTTTCGCTATCAATAATACCCGAAGTATTAGTTAGCTCATAAATTTCCAAAATTGACTAAGATAAAAATAAAGCACAAGCAAAGAGCTTATCGATAATGATCTCTCGAGATTCTTGAGGCCAGCTATAAAAAATTAGCTTTGCCAGGGACAATCAAAATTTTCGCATGAGCAAGAAAAACAACAAAAATATAAAATATTATAATAAACGGATGAAACTGACTTATTGACCGCTGCAAAGATTCTTTTGGGTCGCCGTATCTGTTCCCTTAGAGCCATAAAATGTATCTCATGTTCTGACTGCCATCTCTCTAATATATCATATTTAATGTGTCTGACTTTCACGTTGTTTGTTCGTTGTGGTTTTTTGTGAGCTGCATTTTTAGTTTCATTTACTGTGTACTTTTTTTGGTGCTTGGTCCTTTATGCGCCACTTACTTCCGCTCTTTAATGTGGCTCCATAAACTCTCCTTTATGACGGTTCCCCTCCCTCAAAAACAAAATGTTTTTCGTGTCGCCGACTCCAATTTGTTGGTCCTCCTTTAATAGCTGCTCCCATTGCAGGATGTGTGTATCGGTGTCGAGTGCGGTAGGCCTTTAATGAGCTGATTTCAGTTAAGTTTTATGTGGTTAAGCGCATTACGAGGAAACGAACTCATTTCAAGAGTCCACCACGAATGGGGTCAACTCCCTCTACCTGTTTCTCCAGGTTTTCCCCACAAACTGCGTGTTCGTCACTTGACACACATTCACTTCAAGATGTTCCACTCCCACCAACCTCAGCTGCTAATCAGTGCCACAGATTTTACTTCGTTTATTTCTTTCTTGTCACCAGAACTGAACATGGCATTCGCCTAATTTGAATTTAAATACCTTTTTGGAACAAAGGCAGCTAGAAAAAGTGTATAAATCTGGGGCACAAGCAGGAGGTCAAACCCGGACGAGGGAGAAAATCATGCGAAAATAGAAGAGCAAACAACAAAACAGGGACTGGTCGTAGCAGGGGTTCCTTCGTGGCGCCTATCACCTGGTGGCTCTCTAAATAAGAAATTATTATGAGCATGCAGCGGCAGTTGCCGCAGGAGTCCTTGTCGTAATCACACACACCTCACTCCCAACCCCCGCCGACCACCACACAGCAATGCCCCCAGCCTTGTTTAACTTCCGCTGAAATTCACTCACACAAACATGGATGAACAGGAAACGCGCACACACACATCCGAACACATCATGTTGGTCAACTTTCATAAACAGCCAAAAACACGAGTTGAGGACACTTACGCGAGGGTAGACTCGTAAATGACTCTTAACTTAACAAATTAATTTAATTAATTCTAGACTTCTCCGAAAAAATCTTTGTTTTTTTATTTTTCAATTTTAATCCCCTTAAACTCAATTATTAGGAAATATGTGAAAGAAAGTACACGATCTATACCAAAAGATATCACAGCTTCCATTAATACGCAGAAAAAAAATAATATGATAAAAAAATGTTTTTAATATTTTTCTTATCATCCCTATCACATAAAAGTATCATTATATAAACTTTGTTTTCATTGTATTAAATAGCATTTATTAATCTGATAGAAAAATTACAACTATACATGTTTATTTGATATTACTTGCTTGAAGACCGAAAAGATCGATGATACAAATTTAATTTAAGCTTATGCTGGGCTATCTGGGCTACATTTAAATGTTTTTTAACGGGATTGATCCCAAGATTTTATTATACCCGTTACTCGTAGAGTAAAAGGGTATATTATTCGTGCAAAAGTATGTAACAGGTAGAAGGAAGCGTTTCCGACCCTATAAAGTATATATATTCTTGTTCAGGATCACTAGCCGAGTCGATCTAGCCATGTCCGTCTGTCCGTCTGTCTGTCTGTATGTCTGTCTGTCCGTATGAACGCTGAGATCTCGGAAACTATAAAAGCTAGAAGATTGGCATTTTGCATGTAGATTTTAGGAGTTCCTACGCAGCTTGTTTCAAAATGGTGCCACGCCCCTGACGCCCACAAGCCACAAGCTTTGGCCACAGTTTGGATGCTATTATGAAAATTTTAATTGATATGTATTTGTTTCGTCAATACCTATCGATTGGCCTAATAAAAGTTTGCCACGCCCACTCTAACGCCGAAAAACCCATTAAACGCTTAAGCCTGGCTAGCGCCTACATTTCCGCCTTTCATGGCAAAATAGCGCCATCTAACGGATGACTTTGGAACAGCTGGCCAAGGTGCTCAACAGAGTCAACGTTAATTCTCGATAAGGATTTCTATTAAAGGAAATTGCGATGGTTTTCATTTGTCAATACCGAACTATATTCCAAGAACTATGCAAATCAAATCAAGTTAGCCAAATTGGAGGTGTTCCCTTCTCGGGAGCTAATTCGAGCGGCGAAAAACATACAAGAAGGCATATTTATATTAAGTTGTTTAGCTGAGTAACGGGTATCTAATAGTCGAGGCACTCGACTATAGCGTTCTCTCTTGTTTTTAATTTAATATTTTTCGTAATCCTGTTTAAGAGACATTTTCCCCTATTAATGTGTTAATGTTCTTTGTAAAAAAACAAATATTATGTAAGTAAAATAAATTTAAAATATTTGGCATTTTATATATTTAAATAGAGTTTGTAATAATTTTTTGGTCAGCTCGACTTGTCAGCTATTCCCCCTCCATACCCTAGGAATCACTCACCCCGAAAAAACTTTAGCGTGCCAAAACACGAAATGGGAAGTTGACCGCTCGCTCCATATGGCCGCCTGTCTGTCTGTGTGAGCCGACCACGCCCCCCTTTGGCCCCCGTGTTTGTGTTATTTAATGTATCCTGGATTTATTGTGCTGTTTCCTTGTAGCCTGCTGCCGTGCATTAAATGTACATAAACTTTTTGCCCAGGCCTCTTTTTCTATACATATATATTTTTTCGAAGTCACTGCTGTTGCTGCTGCTTCTGTTGGTTGGTTGCTGCAGCTTGTCAGGGTCTGAGTTTGGCTTCCGTTTGGTCTTGAAACCTGCAACAAAAACGAGGAAAAGAAAATGTGCACATGTGCATATCCTCTGGCTGCATTTTTGCAATTTACGGCAGGAAAAAGACGTCGCCCATCGCTGACATTATTATGCGGCGACGACGAGCAGCGGCGACTTTTGCCCTTTGGCCATCGTGTCGCATGCGTTTCCGGAAAATGCCCCACCCCCCTTCATCCACAGCATTTTGCCTGAAGCTACCTAGAAGTGACACAAAGAGCCTTAAACTTTGTTCCCCCTATTCCCGCAGTGCCCCGCCCACCAAGTGCATCTGTGTCTGATTGTGTTTTGTAATACAAAACTTTTTACACAACCGAACAATGCAAACATGGGGTCAGGGGTCGTGGGGCAGGGGACAGGGACAGGGACAGGAAGAGGAAGACAGATCGGGCCATAGGAATGGCTGTGTCATACGGGGCGGCTGATTGCTCATGTTCCCCAGCACACTTGTTTCGCATTTACAAAGTAATAAACAAGCGGCGAAAGCCATTGAAAGCGTGTTTTCGCCGGCAGTTTATGAATTCGATTTCAAAAGGGCAGCAGGTTCATTTGGACCGCTGAAAATCCGCGCCAAGTCTGGAAATCAATGCGAACTATTCGAGTATTTTATTGCAATTTCAACTGCAAGTGGAATGGCTGGCCTTTCATTGGTCGAAATAGTTAAACGAATCATTCTATCGCATAAGCGGCCACATTACACGCTGCATTGAGGACCGGCTAAATGACCGCAATGAAACACACACCTACCCACCCGAAGGGGCTGCAAAGTACACCCAAGTACGCCCATTATCCCTCACCGCCCCCTCCACCCGGCCCTGCGTTCTTGGCTTGGGAACATTCAGAGCAATTTGTGTGCGAGCATGTGTGTGGAAGTAGAAGTCTGCAGGAAAGCAAAGTTTACTTTCGCTTTAAGTAGTAAGGCGACTGAGGCGCTGCAGGGGTGGCGGTTTCGAAGGGGGTGGGCTGGGGTGCAGCAGTCGAGGGGCAGCATCGACCATGCCATGGCATCTCGACAAAGGCATCCCAAATGCACACACAGGCATCCAAGTGCAAGTGCACCCACCCACATTCCGACCCGCGAACCTTGGTTCCGATTCCGGTAAGCCGAGCAACTAGACTGACCGAAACAAATAGGAATAGTTTTTCAGGCCCTAGCAGAATTTCAATAAGCCTTGGAAAAAATGTTTTGTCTACTTTGTATCTAAAAACGCATCAAAAACAAATGGTTGTACAAGTGCCCGTACATTGAAATATTTACCCGCTCTAAAATATTCACTGCTCTTCTAAAAAATATGTTGCATACCCGACAGGCGTTTGCGTGGCTTTGCATCAAAAACAACTACGTATATGGGACATATTAAAAATTGTCCTCCATTTTGTCTCCAAAAAACAGTTCTCTACCATCAAAAATTGTGAGCGATTTAATGGGAGAGCGTGGGTAAAATATAACATCGTTTTGCTCACAGAAGAGGACGAAAAGACAGACAGGTCTAGTTTTAAGCTATTAATGTTATTAAACAATATATGCAATAAAGGAGTATGAACAAAATTTGCCGCTTTTTGTTAATTTCAATCAATTTGTTTGAATTGTATTTCGCCAGAACAAAAGCTTTAGGCTTGTTTACAAAAGGACAGTTGTATCTGAGTTTTTTATATCTTTTTAACACTATTTCAATATACACCAATTTTTTCTTTAAAAAAAAATACAGTGCAATTTGATTAATTAATTGAAATGTTAAAATTGTAGAGCCAGGGCAGCTATCCCTCCAGAAACTTAAGAATCATAATTTTTGACCACCGTTTTGCTGCCACTGTGCCCCAACCGGATGCAGCTCGCTTGATGGGCACTCCAACTGTTTGCATTATGAGGCACGGAGCTTGAGCTTCCCGTCCGGCATTGGTAGCATCGGCAACATCGGCAGCAGGAATCGGTAGCGGCATCAGGCGCAGTCGAGCGGCCTCAGCAGTGGCTCGATCATCAGTTGGCCCCCTGGCAAATACTAGCAAATTGAGCTGGTGGCACCACCCACTTACGACCACATCCCACCCACCTTCCACCACCCACCTTCCACTCGGCTATCAGCCATCTATTCCGCTGCCGCTGCGTGTGTGCAACTGTCAATACTGGCAATGAGTGAAATGGAATTTGTCTTGCTTGCTGGCGACGGCTTCGAGTGGCGCTTGGCAATTTGTTGCATTCGACCTGCGACCCCGTGCCCCATCTACTCATCAATTGTTGCCGTCTTTGGCTTGGGTAATAGTTTCGAATCACTTTTGAAAGGAATCGAATTCCGCCCTCTTTTTGGTAGCACGGGGCTACCAGTCTGCACGAGTACCTGCCTGAATTTTAACGAGACGTTCCTGTACCAACCGCTCTCATTAGAGGTAGCAAAATATCCGGTGTATATTTACATCCGCTATTTTTATGTACATTAAACTTTGTGTTGTGGCTTCAGTTGTGCGGTTATTATCCAAACTATGTTTGGAGCGCTATTATGCTGAATAAATTTGAACCCTCTTTCAGCTGGCTGAGTGTGAGTAATTAACTTTATTTTGTTGATACACGCGCACATGTAATTCAGGCTGAATTTTAATTAAGCAGTTTGATTAGTTTGGATGGGAATGCTGAGCGGTTGGCCACTAGCCCCATGAAAGCGATGAATAAATTGTAGAGAAAGCGATTCGCCACGATTTCACATAAATATTTTGCTGACCCCAGTGGGAGTTTTGCGCTTTTCAGAATTTATGCAGCGTTATTGGAAATATCATATCGCTTTCGGATCCCCATTTGTCCGACTGGGGACGCCGTCGGATCTTGACATTGATGCGCATATCAAATCAGAGAAGTGTAAACAAAGAGCCGAAATGCACGACTTTTCGTCAATTCATTTGCATTTATTACAGCTTCAGTTTTCCGAAAGAGAGAGCTGACGCCAAATGTGTGTGGGAAAAAGGTAGAAAAAAGACAGTCGTAGACCAAACCGGAATCGCACGCTGAATTATTCATATTTTTGCAACGGCCAAACTTTATGGAGATGCGAAGGGCGGGGCGGGAATCTGATGTGGCTGACTGAGGGAGGGGGTTTTTGGCAAATCAGCTTAGCAAATGAAAAATCGAAATTGGGCAAAGGAAGCAAGGCAGGCAGAAAAGCAAAAGTTGCACTCATTTGTAACAATTTATTTGATTTCCAGCATAGAAATTTTCTCAGCCGGGCTCCCATTTGTTGGCCTTTTTTCTCCATCTATGGCAGTGTTCGATGCAAAAGCGCTTTTTATTCAATTTTCTGCTCACGTAATATTGACAAATTATTAGCGGGGATTTTTGATGGCAGTGTGGGTCAAAGGGCGGGCGGAACAGCTGGCGAAGCGATGGGAAATTTTTTATTGTTCCTTCGGACGAAAGGTGCAGCTGGCAGAGGATTTTCCGGAGACCAAAATGACTTTGTTTTGCATTTTTTATTGGGATCCGACAAAAACAAAACAGAATGGTAGGCATTTTTAAATTGATTATGCCTCCGCAGCCAAAACCCCTAAATGAGATTTGGCCGCCCCTCATCTATGCGAATTTCGCAGCCCCAAGCAAACAAATTGTTGCACAAATATTTGCTATTAATTTCCATAGACAACATTTAGTACCCCGAAACGAGCAGCGAAAGATTTGGGGAGTGGGGCGTGCCCTACCCACTCAAGAAATACCAATTTAATTTCAATGTACTAATTGACATAAATTAGCTTCGGCTATCACCATTTAGTTAGGCCATTTGACAAGTTGCCACCTTTGGGTCTTTTATTGCACTGGAAAGCGAGAAACTCGTTAAATTTACTCCTTCAGCAGTGAATGGCTAACAGAGAGCATAACAGCATCCTTACAGTCGCCGAGAGCACTCGAACGAGGAGCAGCGCCTGCGCTCTTATTTCTCTCAGCCGAAGGTCCTCTCGCTCTTTATGATTTATGAATCTCCTGACTGCTCTCTTCCTTAGACCTAAGTGGCGGAGGCAGGGGCAGAAGTCGTATCTGATATTGGCCTGTTGACATATATTTTCTAATTGGCATTTCCGCTGCGTTCGAGGCGTGTTCGCCTACCTTTAGATAGCTCACTGAACCTCCCGGCGACGTGAGGATTAAATCGAGGGTTCAGTGCTAAGCGGTTGGTTAAATGGTAAAAAGCAAATATTGGTTTAGTTTTGAACCCCCCTTACTTGAATTTATTAATTTTCGAACCCAGTTTCTTCAATCAATTTGTCAAATTAAAATAGTTTAAGTACTACTGAACAAACAAAATATACACATTAAATCAAAACATTAATGCAACTATTAATTAGGAACTATTTTTCAAAAGACTTATTGATGCGATTGTACATTAATAAAACTGGTTTGATTTGTATGTTTAAGTAAAAGATAGTAAAAATAATAAATTATGGTGCACTCAAAAAATCTAGACTAAAACTGTTTCATAAGGCCTCACAATTGTTTTAAGAGCACCGGCTGATTATTTACCG
The DNA here is from genome assembly GCA_018153365.1 of Drosophila fuyamai. NCBI lineage: Eukaryota > Metazoa > Arthropoda > Insecta > Diptera > Drosophilidae > Drosophila > Drosophila fuyamai. The sequence continues at coordinate 1,923,061 of JAECXW010000116.1, read as the reverse complement.
TCTATTAGAACGCAAATTAATGTTATATTATAATTCATATAAAACCCAATCATATATAAATTTCAAGAGCTTGAATAAGCTGCTCTAGCTTTTAATAATGTTTCAGAAGCTGTTTTGCTGGTTTTGCTTAGTAATTTAATTTTAAACAAACACCAAAGAAGTCTCACAATTAGTTTCCTGAGATTTCCGCAATCAAGTTGAATGAGCAATCGAACTACCTATTAAATTTGGGTCAAGTATTTTTGAGCTTAGCCCTTTGGCCATCAAAAGCCACAAAATGTGCAATTTGATGGAAATCTTTTATCGAACTATCAAGCGAACAAAGCGGAAAGGAGGAAAATTAGCGAGTCAAGTATTCCGAAAAGGACACGTGCCAAGTTTTTGGTCCAAGTGTTTTGCCTTGCTAGTTACGAATGAATGCACACGGATGGCCCGGCAAATGGCTAATGCACCAAGACATACACACACACAGGCTCCCCCACACTCACACATCGTAAATCTTTGTGCATTAACAACAAAAGGGTCGCCAAAGGTTTGGGGCAAGGCTGGAGCCAATATTCTAATTAACTCATGCATAAACGAATAATAACAAACAAAAGTGCTATAAATTTCCACTTGACTTGATTGATGGCCTCTAAATTGTACATACGTGTATACCCTAACGAATGGTTTGGCACATTGTGTGTGTGCCTACGAATGAATGTGTGTGCGTGGATTTGACCTTTTCACATTTGACATTTCCGCGGCAATGTGTATGCCTAATGGCAAACTTGAATCTAAATTAATATTCGTTAATGAAACTTTAAAATCATATCAATTGCCGGATTGTTTATTTTATACATTTTCATGAAAATCAATTCTAATATTACAAATTTAATCAAAATGATAATATACAATTGAAGTGGGTGTAAAAAGGGGTAGTTTAATTTCGAGTTCGTTTCGAGTTTTTACTAAGAGCAAACTAGAAAAAGTTTTAGGTGAAAAGTGGTGCCAAACATTTTGAGAGGTAGATAGCTTCATATAATATTTTTAAATGCTTTGATTTACTTTTTAACATGGCTTTGCCCTGTCCTGCACCTAACAAATTTCTAAGCTTTTTTTCTATTTTTATGGAGTGACAGTTCAACTTCAACCGATTTTTGTTGGAACAGTTTCTGTAGTTCCGAATTATTCAGTTTTACTATAAGACTCGATTGTCTAAAGTTTCGCCTTACCAAATATACCCTTTCGTGCAATCCAGAAAGCAGTAATCCATAGCTTTGGAAAAGAGTATTCAAAACCGCTTGAATTAAGCGCCGGACAATTTTCAAACAGGTAAGAAAAGTTTTTCGGCCTTCGGTCAACACGTTCTTCATTGTCTGGGCACTAAATCACAATTTATGTTGTTCTCACGTAAAGCCCATTAGGGGGACATCAAAAAATTATTACTATAGCACTTTATTTACGATTATTTGATCAAATATGGCGACCGTGTCTGAATGCCATTTGCGGTGGCCTCCCCGCACCAACAACAAAGCGAGCACCAACACACCCACATCCAAGTGGGCGTATAATGTTATGTGTTAAGGGTCATAAAGTTAATGCAAGCCAAACACTAGCAACAAGAGCAAATATCAAACAAAAGCGTAAAAAAGGACGAAGGATCCGAGGCTGTCTGGCTGGCTCGGCACGTCCAAAGGTAGCTAGAAATGCAAAATATGAGGAAAACTCAAGTGAAATACATATTTAAGACTTTAAATTTCATACTTAAAACTTTTAATTCAGTGTGAAAAACTAAATAACTAAAGAGTCCAACTTTGTGCTATTAATTTAATTTTTAATAATACTTAGTTTGGATTTTCATAAACGAAATGAGCATTTCGGTATTGGATTAAACAAAACAAACCGGGCTGCATCATAGACATGCATTAGATCCTTAAGACATCATTTGAAGAGAGACCGAGGCCAATCCGATCCAAACGAAGCCCAACTAAGGCATCAGGTGTGTGCATTTGGGTTGCTGCTGAATGTAAACACGTTTTAATTAAAATACTAAGACAACAATAATGGCAGAGGCTCATTCGGGTCCAGGAAGGATGTCAAAGTCAGCAGCTGGCCAGGAGCAGCAAACTGAACTGAGGCCGGTTTAAATGAATTTGTGGTGAGCAGGGTGCAGCTTGGAACAAGGAGCAAATCTAATCGCATTCAACGAATGGATTTTGTTTGCATGTGCAGGACATAAACAACCGAAAGCTGTTTGGGATGGACTGCTTGTAAAGCACTGAAAGAAAGCATATGGAAACATAGTTTAACATGCCTACTGAATGACAAATGCAAAACACTTCGAGTTATTTTAGAGGCAATTAATTATGGTATATACATAGTAAAGCTTGTCATATATTTGTTTTCGCACACTCACCACCCGTTTTTCTCAGTACTTGTACGTGCGTGATACGTGTGTGCTGGGGTCACAGGAAGGAAGTCAGTTATGTGCGAGTGTTCGGGACTTAAACACAGTCCCTGGCAGACAACTGCCTAATGGCTGCGGCTAATGAATGATGACAGCATTTAATGTCTCTCCCACTATTTCCTTGACCAGAATCATTAATAACTGGCCCGACCGAAACTGGCAGCAGTCAGACCATCAGCAACACCTTGACCAATAAAACCAAATTAAAGCCAACAGCAGAACAGTGACCCCAGCATTGAGGGTCGAGAAAATTATAATTGCTGAGCTAGGAGTCACCCGCAAATGGATGGCCAAAATGTTGACCACAGCCCATTAAAAACTGATGCCCATCGATACCAGTTAGACGTGCTAACAATGGAGCCATCACCGATGAAACGCACGTCGAACCGGGTAGCCGTTTGTAATGTATCCTCGGATGCGCGACTGTCGGCAGAGTTGCGATCTCCATCCGCCTGCTGCATCCTGTCACTGTGAGCTTAGTCCAGGGCGTATACTTAATTACTCCTGCCTCATCCACAGCAAATTAATGATGCTTAAAAGCAGCGGGAGAGCAGCGTCGCTGGATGAGGAGCGACGTTCGAGAGTGGCATTGTGCGTGCGGTGATGTGTGACCACAGCTGACTGCATTACTCATACGCACCGTTGCACAATTAACTCAGTTAGCCCGTACCGCCGCCGAAATCGTTGGGGAAATAATTGAAGGAGAGTTATGCGAAGTGAAAAATTAAGAGACAGATATTGGGGTGAATTATAAGCCTTATTTTATTTTAAGGCATCGTTGAGTGCTGGATGATAATTAATTTGAATAAAAAATTGTTATACAATTGATTTGATGATAAATCACTTTAAGAGTTGGAATACAAAAACAACTTTCCTTGATAAATAATTCTTTGCAAATAGTTAAAATTCAATAGTTTGAATTCAAGAAGTCAAACATAAAAACTAAATAATAATAAATGTTGTATCTATAGAAAAAGGACTACGAAAATACGGGTTAAAATTGATGTTAAAGACTATAAAATACCGGCTACTGACAACTTCCCAAAAAGAAGACAGAACGACCAATATTGAATTTAAAACTTATTTCTCCTCTCTTAAGCTCCTGTTTCGCGTTTTCACATCCATCGCAAGCATCTTAAATTAAAGTTGGCTTGCTTGCTCTCCGTACACACAGCTTTAATGATGCAATAAAACATTAAAAATGTTTAATTTTGGTATTTTATAATTACCATTTAAAAGAAAACTAAAATAGTTTGGTGACATTGGCTCTGGCCGCCCCCGCTGACCCAAAAACCCCCTCAGAAGGTTCGATAACCGGTGGAATATTGGGGGACTGTCGCCATTATAGCGTCCGATGTGTTGCGCTGATGTTGGCTTAGTTGCGGAGCGGGCCAAAGCCAAATGGCAAACATCGGATGCAATGGCCCGGCCAAAAGCTCGGCCAAGGCAAACAAAGTGCTGCAATCTGCACCATGTGCCCCCCCAGCAAAGTGGGTTTGCCGGACTCTAAATGGCTTACCCGAAACGGGGGCGCTACACTAAATATAATTGTAAGATTCAAGTGGCAAATCGCTGGCCATTCGTGATTATTATTATTTGTTGTAGCCGCATTAGAACTTTTGCAAATTGGTTTCGCTCTACCAGCCCGCTCATATGCCAAGTATCGTGTTTTCACACACTGCATATGGGCAGCAGTGCCGCCTGGCCATGGTAAATAATTATGCAGGACGCTGGCCGAGCTCCAAAAAATGGTTCAAATATTTCATTTATTTAGGGGAATACATAAATACCGAAAGCAGAGCAGACCAAACAGAAAAATACACCATATGTAGGGGTCTAACACATGCATAGATTTGCATTCGGAATCGCATCGCTCAGGGACCTTTATGTTGATGATTGTTATAACATGGAATTATTTTGTTGGGCGCGGCGATTTCAAAATTATTCGAGTTTATGTAGGTGCCTGCTAAGCGGCTCAACTGTATGGTTATGAATCTGAATTTGGCGTATAAATTGCTTTTCGAATATTTTTGGTAATCTATTATGACTACTGGAAGTGTTTTTTTTTCATTGAAAACCACTTATCAGTTGAGGAATATTAATTAAACTGGTGGAAAAATCAGTATTCAGTGAACCCGGACAACTTAAGCCCACTGAGCTCTTCCCAATCAGTGCTTAAGCGGACTTTTCCAGCTTTAAGATACCTTCGGCAGTCACTGAGGCATTTCCTGATGCTGATGTCAATGTCGGCATCGACTTGGCCAATGTGCGAGTGCTGCGACTCCGACATATGCAATAAAATTGGGAATCTCTCGAATCGACATTTTTCCATTTTATGGCAAAGTTCGCTGACAACGGTCTCGATGTACTCGATTCTCCCGCCTTATCGAGTTTATTGTGGGTAAGTGCGCAGAGAAAAAATCAACAATAAATGCACACAGATGCAATGTATTTAAAATGTATACGTATATGTATCCAAAAGTGGATGTATGGCTGCGTGCAACACGCAGTCCTGATTATTTGGTAAATATGGTAAATTTACGTAACCAGGACAACTGGTAAATGATCATCCGAAGGGATTGAAAGGGGTTATTGGGGGTGAAAATAAAGTGTCGGAAAATGATTTGCTTGAAGAAATTGGTTAATAATTAAAATCAATATACAAATTTTCAAAATTACCTTTATTGCTTCAGCCCATCGATAAAATTGCTTGTGGATTTTTTGTTTTTATTTTTGATAAATGTTTTTTAATTGATTTAATTTTACAAGTTTACAACTAGATGTTGGGTGAGTTTTATTCATCTTTTTAGGTCTGGTCGTAAACACATTTTATCCCCTAGAATGTGTTTTCCATTTTATGAAAGAAAGTTTATCATGGAGTTCCATAATATTCAAATCAAAACAAGATTAAAAACAACAAAGTTCTAATTATATTGCATTTTTTTCCGATTGTTCCTATGGGAGCTATATGATATAGTCGCCCAATCCGGCTCGTTCCGACTTATATACTACCTGCAATAGAAAGACAACTTTTGAAAAAGTTTCAAGCAGATAGTTTTAAAACTAAGGAACTAGTTTGAGTAGAAACAGACGTACGGACAGACGAACGGACAGACGGACAAACGGAGAAACGGGCAGACGGACGAACAAACGGACATGGCTAAACCGATTCTCCTGGTGATGCTGATCAAGAATATATATACTTTATAGGGTAGGAAATGTCTCCTTCACTGCGTTGCAAACTTTTGACTAAAATTATAATCCCCCTTGCAAAGGGGTATTAAAACCGTTTTCCTCTATCCATACGTTTAGTCCAAATTACAAAATAGGCAAAGAAGTTTTGGCAGCTTCATACACAAACGATCGACGGCCACGCTGCAATGCAGGCAAAGGGTTCCGCCCGTGAGGTTAGATAATAGCCACGGACACAAGAGGTTTTCGGGGTTTTGCGAGGAGGGGCTGGGGGGTCAGTTCCACCTCAGAGCCATGCCAAAAACCCGCTCGGCAGCCGTAATCAGTGCAGCCAATGCAAAAATTGTTCACAGAATGAAAACTAATCGATGGCGGCGTGCGGGATGGGTGAAAAACCGCAAGGAACGGGGGCGGTGGGCGGTCTGTTGCCCAAAGTGGGCGTGCCGGGCTTGATGGCGTTCCTCTAGGTTTAGGTGTTTTACACGCTGGACGTGCATAAAATTGTGCGGAACCCGGTGTACGTGGCAGGAGGCAAAACCGAACGCAGGAACGGAGTTGGAAAAAAGGGGGGACGGCGACTTCGTTGGATTCCCATCACGTATCGCAATTTAAATTAACACTTTGATATTTTTTGCTAAACGTGTCGCGGTTTTTATGCGCCATTCTTAGTACGTTTGCAGAAAAGCAAGAGAGAGCTGAGAGGGCACAGGACTTTTGACGCCGTATAGCAGAGCATTTATTATTTTAATTAAGCGTTTAGTGGCACACAGATGGGTCGTGTGAAATATACTCGTATTTGAGAGCCAAACTGTAATCAGTCAGGCAGATTGCCAGTCTCGTTTATGTATGCATTCCCCCACGTTCCTCCATTTATTAAAATGTACATTTTCCCCATTTCAATATGGGAATTTCATGTATCGCCTGTCTGGAGAATTACTTCCGACACAGATTTTAATAAAGTGGGAGGAACTTCAATCTGCGGGTGCTATTTTTTCAATGGTGGGGAAACCGCGTTACTTGGTCCAACAAATTAGTTTCTTGTTTGTGAATCTCCGTGTCATTTCAGCTCCACAACAAACACCCATCGCGAATAAGAAGAGATGACGTGAAACAAAATGGTCAGGATGGGGCAAAGGAATGCATAATTATGGACAAAGTTCTCATTTATTTTCGCGCTGAATTAATTAAAAGTTCACTTATGCACGGAATTTGCATAAAAATTACATTTTAATTGCGCTTCATTTGCGAAGAGGACGCCAAGTCGTCTTCGTCAGTGCCTTCGCCTCGGCGTTATGAGAAATTCCCTACGTCTGCTCCGGCAAACGTTCGGAAAAGGCTTGGGTGCCAAAGGAAGGATCCGGTGCCAGAGCGTCAGAGAAGTGCACTCCAGCCAGACAAGAACACTCCGAGACCCACTACAAAGCGCACTTGCCAGTCGTAATGAAAAAACACATCTTCCTGTTAAGACAGCCTGGTCGGGACTGGTAACATAAGGGGGTAAGAGGGCTAAGGAGGTGAACAAATATAAATATTTATTAGGATTTCAAGACTATTTTCCATGGTGTTACTTGTGTTGATTTTCATTTGTGGAAAAGTTCATTCTTCTAATGGAAAGCTGTGATATCGATAATAAAATGGTAAGTAGGTTAAAGAAAATGGATGGGTAATATAGTAAAATAATTTAATATTTATATGGCCTTGTTTAATATTATATGCCCTTGTTTATTTTAATAATAATATTTTAAGTAATATTGTTTTGTGGTAAGGATAAGATTCGAGTTTATAACATTCGTATGCATCTTATTAATTATAATATTAACTTGTTAAAATCAATTTAAAATAAATCTTAATTATTTTTATTTTTTTCGTGACAAAACAATTGATTCCTCTGGGATTGAAAATAAAATTAATTTTCATTCACAGTGCCAGGCATAATCAATTGCAATCCATTGACTTTTTATATATTTCTGTTAAATGTCGATTGCACATGCGTGTATGCAGCAGGCATAATAGATAGAATTAAGCTGATACGTATGTAAATGAAAAGTATTTTAAGTATTGACATATTTGCATTTTTAAAATCCTTTCCACCATTTAAAATGCATTGGGGAAAAAAGAGATCACAACGACGAGGTAAGCACCCACATCTTAAGTTTAAATAAAAGGGAACATGATTAAATGTTTAGATATTCTTCAAAGCCAAATAGCGCGCGTAAGCCCGGAAGGCCCATAAGGTATTGCCGTTTTAGTTTAGAGAGCGTGAAATAAGAAATTCAGCATTGCTCAGCTTGCAACGGTTGTGCAAATCTCGTGTGACAGTGATTTTCAGTTCATCGCATTAAATGTGCCCCTATTAGCTTAACAAGTACCTGACAAATAAGTTAATTCCCCTTCGTAAGCATCAGCGAACATTAACGCCTTTACCCCAGCCCCGCCCCCCAAAAAAATCCTGGTGGGTGCGAAGAACTCGACTCGGAGTTAATGGGAACCGCCCCCACACCCACTCCCTTCGAGAGGGAAAGCTGCCAGACAACACCCCTCGGCATTTCATCAACTTGGTCCAATGCACAGAGAAAAGTTGGGGGGAACGCAGAGGGAAGGCGAAAAAAGTTGGCCAAAATATGCTCAAGTTTCGGCTGGATTTGGATTGTTCTTCGTTTTTTTTTTGCTCATTTCCGAATACGGGCAACCTGAGGTTTGTTTTAATTTGCCGCTTTTCTATGAGCCAGAGGACCTCGGTCTCCTCCATTCCGTTCAGAGCATTGTCTTACCGACCGAAGCAAAACTTTTGCATTTTCTCATTTTCGGAAAATGTGCAAAGGGATTTGTTTTCATGTCTGCCACTGGTACTCCTGGTGTTCCCGTTTCTGGTCCTGTTCCACGCATTTGTGTGTTTACGTTGTTGCCTGATATGATTTCTGCCTTTGTCCTCCAAAAATGTGTGTGTGTATGTGTGTGTGCTTGTGTGTGAGGGGTCCTTTGAGATTATTTTTGTGATGCGGTGGCACAAAAGACAACAAGCGGAGACCAATGCGGCGACCCCCCTCGCCCAGACCGAAAATAAATAAAGCCAAATACATCTGTTTTCCCATAAATTGTATGAGCATCTGTATATGAGCGTGTGCTGCGTGGGGTGAGTACTTTTATGAACAAGTACGAGCCACGAAATGATATCTTGCTTTCGGTTTGTCGTGCCACAAAGTTTTCCGTTTGCTCCTGCGGTTTCTTTGGCGATAATCTCGAATTATCTTCTGTGTACTCAATTTGGGGACCCATTCTTCGGTCACAGCATGGATTACAATAATGCTAAGCTGTTTACAGCGGAAATATTTTCATATACGGATAATTACCAGAGGTTCTCAACGAAAAGCTCACGAATTTGTTAGTTTTTTCAAGCATTTTGCTTGTATTCTATTTTCTGGCCCCAGAAATTTAGTCCGATTCCACAGATAAATTTGGGAGCAGTAGTAACCGTTTTTGGAACGTGTATATACGGCGAGCTTCCTTTGTTGTCGAACATTTCCTTGTGTGCCATCAGCAGGGGGCATTTGCCTATTAGGCCACGTTCTCGGCTTCCTGTGGTAAATTACATTGTTTTATTTGAATTACGATTTGTCCCGGCCAGAACGTAGTCCTGCCTCGCTCGCTCTCTAGCCAGCGGCATGTCCTAGACATGAAAGCTGCTTTGGTCTAATTTAATTTGTCCCACTTCGGGGGAAATGCGTGTTTATGTGATTGTCTTGGGTGGAGGTCCTGTAATGGGAGCCGGGATGGCCAGGGAGGACACTTGGCGCTTGCTTTTTCCCCTTACGAGATTACGTACTTCAATTCGTAATACGAATTGCATTATTCACGCGTGCCGAAAGTCAGGGCATGTCAAGACCCTCATTATAATTGAATAAATCAGAGCTGCGCGTAAAAACCCATCGCATTACCGCATCGTACGTGCGTCGCTCGCGAATCAATTAACCCACGAAAGCGGGAGAACTTTGCAATCCCCGAGCTCAACCGGACTCCGACTCCAGAATGCAGTTCCGGCGTACTTGCCCCGACTCAATTGGGCTGAACTCTTTCTTGGCTCGTTTATTTCGCCCGTGGACATGCTAAAAAGGTTCCGCCGACAGGAAGGAAATCTCTTCCAGCCAACGCTCCGTGCTACGTGGAATGTGGCACGTGGCGAATCTTTCGTGGCGCGAAACAAGTGTAAATACCGGTGGAACGGCTCACTCACTTTGTAACTGCGGTAGTAAATGGTCAAGGATTGTCATCGTTCCCCTTGCTTGGTTACCCGTCGCTTGGCTACCCGCAAAATGTGTCCGGATGTTTACCACTTTGAAAACCATAATCTCTTTATGCACTTCGGGGAAATTAAGTTTCACAATTTCAGCAGTAAAATAAGCTTACAACTATTCTTGCTTTTTTGAAGATTGTTTTTGCTTTAAACTTATAAAATTTTTATAATTTTAAACTTTAAACACGATTTTCTATATGAAAAGTATCTATTCAAAGTCTTGTCAGAATATTATTACCCCTATATTTTCAGACAATAACAAAAAGTACCTAATAACCATTTTTTACTTCAGTTAAAAAATCTTCAGTTAAAAAATATCGTAAAAAGACAGTAAAATCTTGGAAGGAAAATAGCCAAAAACCATGCCAGCACATTATTGATCTACTTAGTTGAGCAAAACTAACAAAGTCAACAAAGTTTTCTCAAAATGACTAAAAAGTAAAAATTCTCTTAAATAATCAAATAAAAAAAGTAAAGATGTGGGGAGATAGGGGGCGAGCAGCAAAGGGGATTACACGTAGAGCTGGACACTGGCAAGACATTAGCACTGCAGGAAAATTCCGATGCCAAGCTGAAAAACCCGACTAAAAACTTGTGCGAACGGAAAAAAGGAGCGACACTCACGTGTGAATGTGTCTATCTGCTTTGTTGGAAGACATATGCTTGGCACTTAGGTGCCCTGCTTCCATTCTGTTCCGTTGAGTTCAGGTATACTCAACGTTTTTCGAGCTCTTGGGCAAAAGCAAACGCTTTTCCAGCATTAGTTTTTGCCCAACTCCCGGCGCTTTCGCAGCTTTCAGTTTTCAGCTTTCTTGCTCCTTCCGGCATTTTACATCACCCATCCCGTCCTGCGGACCAGTTCTGCCCCACGTACGTGAATGGTTTTGTGGTAAATGTTTTTCAATTCCTTTCGAGGCAAGCGTTTTCAGGCAGGGCACCGCAGCCGCCGAAAAGTACACAAATTTAGCGTTTTATTTGCACCTGCTTCGGCCGCCTCTCAATGCGGTGCTAAGGTGTGTGTAAGTGCTGGCAATTCGGCGTGGAGGGGCGGAAATAGAGCTTATTATGTGGCCCACTTCACTCACACGCTTCTGGCCAAGTCAAAGGCGAAGGCAGGCCAGTCCGATTCGCTCTTTTCGCCTTTTCGCAGTTCACAGCTGGCTTTGAATCGAGATTGAATGGAATTGGGGGAAGTGCCATAGAATTCCCATAGAATTTAGCCTGAATGGGGACCTCGTTTACCACATATTCTCGACAGTCATTTGCTCCCAGCCCTCCTACGCTTTGATTGGGCGGGCCCTGAACATTTTGGTCCATTTGTGGCTTCTATTTATGAGTGTCAGTGGGGGAGACCTCCCAGAAGAGAGGAAATTTAGGGCCTAAATAGTCCACCCGATAAGAAAATTCGATTACCATATGCTGCATTACCTTAAGACTGGCAAATCATCCGCTAGTTCCTGCAAAATATTATTGAGCCTGTAACATGTTTCTCATAATAAAAATCTCCCTCCAATACTTTTTATGATTTTTTCGCAACCTAACCCGATCAAATTTCCTAGCTGCAATGGTTTATAAACTTCAGACTTACAATGTATTTTCAACAGAATCGCCATAATAACTACAAAATACATATATGAAAATTAAATATGTAAAAAACTCTTTATATATTATGATAAATTAATTATTTGCCTTTCGTGAAGAGCGAGTCATAATAATTGGCTGATTGCGTATGTAAATGCCAGTGAAGCGAAACAATCTGTGGAAGAAAGCAAATATAAATGGTAAATAAACCGAGTGCACATCAATGCATTCAATAAAAACCAAATTGATTTTGAATAGAAAACGCAGGAATGGAAACGGAAGTGCAGCAGGTGAGTTTGTAGTGGAGCGTGGAAAATGTTTCTGTGCACCCTTAAAGATGGGAAATTCAGGGTCAGATGGGAAATCGAATACCAATTAAATAAACTTGAAATATTTTAAATAATTTGTGTACGTTTCTGGCAGTATCAAAATCATAAACAGCATTAAAAAAAAGCTAAAAGTATTTGTTAGCCAATCAACTGGAAGAACATTGTTTTGCGAAAATATTGTTGCCTAACTAACCACAGAGTTGGATCCCAAGTCAAAGTACATACTCCCTAAGACAAAGGTTTTCGAAACAATTCAAATTATGATGTGAACAATGCGGCAATGCTGCAATGGAGCCGTTTGCTGTGCACATTTGTTGGTCGGTCAAACGAGCATTTCTGTTAAATTAAAACCTCAAACGGAGTGTGGAGTTGGACAAGAAACATGTTGTCAGCCCGGCTGAGTGAAAAGTTCATAAATTGTGTATGTGCGTGCTGCTAAAATTGTCTGAACTTTTGTCCAGGCCCCAAGATGGAAAGGGTGAATGCGAATAGGGTTATTTGAGGGGATAATTTCTTGTTCGAGGACGACATGTCCTGAGTGCCCACAGCCGGGCTGAGTTGCTGCCTCGCCTTCTCACCAAATGTCACTCGGCGCTGAATGGAAGCCGGGCTAGAACCTTGCTCCACAATGATATTTCAAATTTCTGCAGCAACAATGGCAACAACACCAGGGATGTCCACATCGACAAATGTAATTGACATTTCTTTAAGCGTTCATGTGCTCACATCTTGAAAACATCCAAAAACCAGAGACAGGACCAGAACTTCTGCCTTATCCTCGTTCTGGGCACATGCTGTGTGGATACGTGTCCACATCTGAAGAATGGGCCTGCTCTTGTATCTTCGAATTATTGTGATATCTTTCGGACATGAACCTGAAGCACGTAGCCCAGCCGATGTCACCTTATCTGCAACCGCATTCAAAGTATCCTGTAATTTTGACAACCTCCTTTTAGGCCGTGAAAATTGGCCGAGTAAAGTGACCTGTACTAATGGCGCAATATCCAGACAAGTCCCTTGCCCAAAATCAACCCATAAAATCATAAAAATAAGGCGAAAGAAGTGGAAGAATATAGTAGGGACTCCGTAGCAAATCGAAAAAGTTTCCGCTTAGGCCTGGCATTAAAAACTTGGCAGCTTGTTAAGCTCGGGTGAAGACGAGGTTGTAGTTCGCAGTGCTGGGGGCCAAATTAAATCCACAAACTGTAGACAAAATGCAATAAAATAAATTGCAACAATATCCGCAAAAACCAAAGCGGAGAGAAGAGCTTAACAAAATAAAAGTTCCTTATAAATGATGCTGCTAACCTTAGTGCCGCATTCGAAGTGAACATAATATAAATTTTCAACCGAGCTGAGCAGGAGCCAAATGAAAGGTGACAGCTGGGATGTGGGGAAATGGGAAAATGGAGAAAGGAAACCGGTGGAGGGGGCGAGCTATGGCTAAACAATAGTTCAGGAAAAAATAAGTTGAAAACGAGTGAGAAAAACTTAAGTGCCCGTTAAATTTCCCAGCGGACTAATGATAAAAGTTACGCGACTCCTGCCCCACCTTTCAGCATCCCTCACGCGCATTTTCCTACCTTTCCTGCAGCATTTCCCTCGGCTTGTCGGATTTGTTTGCTCTTTAACCCTTTCCATTTGGAGCCATTTCATTGTTTTCCCTCCGCCATATTCTTTGCTTTTTTCCCCTTGCCCGGAGTACCGGTAAATACATTGCGGCATTCAAGTTAATTTACCACAAGAAAGCAGCCGGCAAGGAGTCGCAGCGGAAAACCTGGAAGGAGCATAAAAGGAGCCTTGGAAAGGGCTGAAAAAAATGCAATGAAAATTATGTTGAACCAGACGCTGGCATCGTAATTAGTTTACTGCCATTTAACTTGCTACATTAGTTGCAATTACGTAGTAAATATTGTTCATTTAATGAGTAATTCATTTGAATTTTTTAAACTGTTTGCCAGGGGTTCCCTCAGCGAAAAATATCTGTGAAAAAATCTGCAATCCAGCTAAAATTACGGATGTGGGGGATTTTATTGAGGTGTTTATTTTGTGTTTTTAAATAAATGCACAGTAAAGCTTAAATATTGAAGTAAAAAAGTATATACTCCTTGGGTGTTAATACCTATAATGTATAATTTTATTGAAATAAATGCACAGTAAAGCTTAAATATTAAAGTAAAAAAGTATATACTCCTTTGGTGTTAATACCTGTAATGTATAATTTTATTGAAATAAATGCACAGTAAAGCTTAAATATTAAAGTAAAAAAGTATATACTCCTTTGGGTGTTAATACCTGTAATGTATAATTTTATTTTGTGAAGGTCTTTTAGTTCAAGCGCATCAGAAATGCTATAGTCTTTGAATGAGTTAGATTCGTTGAAAGATTGTGCTTCATGTAATCCAAAGTTATATATTTTAATAAAAAGAATCGGTTGAAAATTATTAAGAATGTGTTGGTTTTGTAAATAATATACTAGTCTAATAAAAGCTTGTAATAAGTGTTAATAGTTCAATTAATATGAGTATTTGGCCATTGGAAATGATATTGGAAATTACATTACTAAGCCATTATAAGTGCCTGTGCTTAACTTGTGAGTTTGTTTATTTTATATTCATTCGACAGAACCAACAATTTAAATAACCAAATTGAACGCTTAAAACTAGATGCATCAAGTGTCAAGCGTTGTTGGCCACTACGGAAATCTTGAAAAATCATTCAAGTTATTTAAGTATTCCTCAAAATTTAATTGATGCAAATTGTTGTTCGGCTTTGTATTTAAAATTCATTATTTTTCTTTCCGTTGCTGTTGATACAGTGTACGTGCGTGCTTTTCGATTTGTGTTTGTTATGTGCTTTGCATAATTTAACACTTTGCCTTAAAAACAATCAAATTGTCAAGTGTCAAAAGTTCGTGTCAGGCCAGAATATTTCCCCGCTCAACTGCCCTGTGTTTGCGCTGCCATGTAAATGTAAATAAAAATGCATTAAATATGTAGCTGTAATTTACACACTCACACTTTCCCGGGAGCTGGTGAAAATGGAGTGAAAAGTGTAAAGGGGCGACCCGTAAGTGGGTGCTTGTGTGCAATATTTTGCATTTGCCTGCCAGTTTTTCCGGTTTGCTCTGACCACAAAGTGTTGGCCATTAACCGAGCGCAGTCTGACCCAGTCACTGACTCATGACATGTTTATGCTACAATCTTCAAGAATAGCGCCTATTATAAAATCAATGCATCCTTAAATTAGAAAGTGCGGGATGTACAAATTCGAAAGGATATTAAAAATTACAAATTACGCATATTTCTTGGAGAATTTAGTTTCATAATCATCTATATCAGATAGCTATTTTCCGTAGTTTCTATTTTTTAAACAAGAAAGCAATTGAATTCGTAAAATTGCGCATCATCAAAAGTCTTTGTCAAAATTGATTTCGCAAAAAAGGACTTCGCATAAACGGAGTAACAGCCACTAACGCAGGACAGCGGAATGGCGGACTGACGCGTGTTAATTTGAATAAATTATTAAAGCACGTGATGAGCGCGACCTTTCAACCAATTGGGGCAGCAAACCACCACCACCCGCACCCGCACCGATCCCAATTGGATGGTCAGAAGCGACACCGCCCCCGTCCCGCCACGCCCCTTTCCCGATCCAAGTGCAATTAAGCACGAAAAAACCAATCAAACTGGAAATAAATTGCGCCATAGTTGCAGCAGCCACACAGCGACCAGAGTTGCCATACGGCGCCGATTTTTGCGAATTTTTTTCGCCTAGCCAGCACTTTCTGTGCCCTCCTGCGTGTGGGTGTTTTTGGGTTTCTTTTTTTTGCGCTCGCCGGGGGTTTCCCTTTTTATTGTGGCCGCTGGGTGAAAATTGTTTGCATTGCATTCTCTGCTGATGCATGCGAATTGAGAAATATTTGCAATTTAGCAAAATACACCCGGAAGCGGGCCCGGATTGAAGCTTGAGCTGCGCTGCCGCCTGCCACTTTCCCCTTGCCACATTTCACAATTTCGATTCTCGCCCCGCATTTGTATTCATATTTGTATTTGGGTTTTCCAATCGCATTCGAACTCAACTTTCAGCACGCCCGGAGTGCGTGCAAAATGACGGCAATTAGGCTTATGTGTTGCACTGATTTGCGTTTTTTGCACTCGATCCTCTCACCTGTGAAAAGTGGCGGAAATGGGATGTCAATAGTTCTAAAAGCTTATATTTTCCTAAGCAGTTCAATTTAGACTATGCATATGTGGCCTGTGGATGCGAAATTCGGACGAAAATGTATTGTTTGTCAAACAAAATAGAAACTGTTGTTTCGACCGATTTCCATTGGATTAATGTATTTAAGAAAATTATTAAACAAATATTTTCTTACATCTGCTTTAATGTTTTAACGTTACATGTAAGGTTTTGCAGATTTTCAATACTATTGATAAGGGTTTTCTTTAAGCTCAAAATCCATTAGTTTCAGTCATGTTTCAAAAGGATTATATAATTTGGTATTTTTCCTTGGAGAGTACAAAGTGACTTCCAACATTTTCCACACTCCAGTTTTATTCGTACTTAAGAGTTATATAGATCACTGGATAATTATACAGAGATTAGATTGCCATTTGTATTGATTCTAAAATATACATTTTTATTCTGCTACACAAACTCCTTTTCGCCCGGTCTGCTCCGATCAATTGTCGGGCGCAGTGATGCAGGAGAAGATAGAATAAAGTATAAATACAATTTGTATGCTTGATGTAATTTCATTTCCACTTATCTTGGTATTTTCTCTGCATTTTGCTTCATGCGATTGATTTATCGCACAGAAAATAATAGGCAGCCAATGTCTGTGCATCCTGAGGAAGGACTCGCTCCTGCTCTTGGCCTTCCAACCATTCAATCCCTGAGCCGGGTTCAGTTTATATTCAAATGCTTACGCTTAAATGTCAATAATACGTGAAATTGAACTGCCAATTCAATCTCCACAACTACTCCGTTCGTTCTTCCACTTCTCCAGTGAAATCATTTCCATATAAGCGTTTTCCCATCTCGTCTATTTATATATATGTATTTCTTTTCTTTTCGCTCGCAATCTTTTTATTTTGTGAGTGAAATTCTTTCTGTTCATATGTGGAAAAACTATTTGCAAGAGTCTCAAGTGTGCTCGGTACCAGGCCAGAAGTGTTTGCGGGGTGCGGCGAGGTGTTGGTCGGACTTTTTTAAACGACCGCTGCAAATTGTACGCAGATCACATTACACTTGCTCCAGCGGACGGCATGTGCAACTGCCGGCTGCCTCTGTGGATTGCTTTACATTTGGCTGCACTTCTTCCCCCCAGCCCCCGGCCCTCGCTCGAAAAATTGAAAGATTTATTTCTTAGTTCTTTGCGATTACATTTCCACCGAGCTAATGTGTTCCGATCCAACGGCTACGTAGTGGCAGTTTGTCAACTGTCATTGCATCAGACATTGAATGGCGAACCGGCGCTGGCAGGAAGTGGACGAGGAGGGGGAGATGAAGAGGAGGAGAGGGGGCACTTGTCGCATTTCGTTGACAACTACATTGCAAATACGCCAGAGTAATCAGTATTGTGTAAATAACCAGTTATGTGCTTGCGAGTGCAGCTGACAAAGCGAGTGGTAAGCGATATGCAATAAAGCAAAAATAAATCCGTAAAAGGGATTCCCAGATGAATTTAATGCATTCGGTAAGATGCGAGTGGAATCAATAATACAATAGTGAGGAAATATCGCACGAAGAAATCTTCGAACGCTTGTAGCATACTTTTCAGCGCACCCCAAAAGTACCTTTGTTTTCCCGTGTTTTAAGGCTACTATGTATGCATAAAATTTCTTTCTCGTTAATTACGCTAGGTTAAGTTCAGAAGGCACTGAACAGATTCCAGTGAATAAAAATAAAATAAAAAAAAAAAAAAAAAAAAAAAAAAAAAAAAAAAAAAAAGTTTTCCCGTGCGAACCGGAAAAATTTAATACTAGCTAAGGTCAGCTGCTAAGCACCTTAAAATGTAAACGAAAAAACGCAAAAGCTCTTGAAACTATGCGTATGGTTCTTGTACTCAATGGGCAGTTGTCAGACTTCTGAACGAGGGTAAACCAATGAAAAGAGGTAAAAATGTCCAAGAAAACTGACCCAAATGGCCAGTTAGCCCCGGGTTTTCCCATCGAGTAGTCGGTCAGTGTGAAAAAATAATAAGCTATTCGGTTAGTATTATTGAAAAGGTGCAAAAGGATGGAATGTTACAACTGAAGTCTTAACCAACGGGCACCTTCATGATCAAAACGCTTGATCAAGAAAAATCGCTACTTATTCGAAAGTATTGTCTTGGAAATTGCCAATTCAAAAGTTAAACCTAATAATCTTTTCTGAACATTTAATCTAATAGCGTTCACATTTTAAACTGTAAAGGCATCACTGTAACTCTTTACAAATTAATAATTACAATACGCCGAAAATAAACAAAATAGAACGCTAATGGGTTTTAGGTAGTATTACTACAAATTTTAAAAGCTGAAATCAAAACCAAAGACCCTCGTACAAAAAAAAACTTTGTCCAGTTAAATAAATATAATTTTATATTATTTTTATTTTTTACTTTTATAAATGTGGAAATTTTATTCTTAAGATTAGCACACTGCTACCCAGCTTAAAATAACACAATACCGCGGAATCTGCAGATGTTGGATAATAAGTTTTGAAGGAAATTTTACTCAGGAGCACTAAATAAATTACTATATTAAATAGTATAATGTCATTCTAAAACCTTAAGTTTCGTTTTTATACATTCGAAACTATTACGTTCATAAGTATATGATTAAAAGGTTTTTATATCAAAGGTTTAGAATTAATCAAACTGCATTTTCATTTCTATAGTATAACAATTTTTTGTCGGATTATGATAATAAAAATTGAAACTACATTCGGGGCCGCCAGAGCGGGCCCATAGAAAATTGATAGAAAATTCAAATGAATCGATATCTTTGGAAGCTTAAAGCAGAAAGAGAAAATATTTTGTTTGCGTCTAGTTTTAAGCACATTTTCTTATTTTTACTTACCTGTTCCCTCATCGATTGCTTTGCTATTAAAGGCAATGGCCTAATTCAAGGCCCTAGTCTCATGTTTTTTATGTTCTATGTTATTTACGTTTTCGTTCCTCTGTTTTCAGCAATCTACTGGCCATGAAAATAGGGCCATGAAACTATTCCTCCACTGAGCACTGGATAAGTAAAAAGCTCAACAAAAAGGCCAAACTGATTGACATTGAGGAGGAAGTAAACAAACCGATAACAATGGAACCAGCACCTGTTCCTGCCCCAGTGGCTTCGCCTGTGCCTCTGCCTGTGGCTCCAACAGCAGTTCCTGCTCCAGTGCCAGTTGCTAGCCCCGCAGCAGTGGCTCCAACACCTGCAGCTCCGATTGTGACAGCACCTATTGCCGCTGCCCCTCCCACAGCGAGTGTGCAACCAGCGCCAGCTACTGTTCCCGTCGCCGCAGCTCCAGCTCCGATTGCTGCCGTTCCAGCCGTTGTTCCGGCAACTCCGGCCCCTGTCATTACGGCAGCTCCGGCACCCGTTGTTGCAGCCCCCGTCGTATCCACTCCCGCTGTTGCAACGTCACCACCTGTACCAGCCCCAGCTGTTGCCGCCACTACAGTTGCTGTTGTTCCTGTTGCCACACCACCTGCCCCTGCTGCTGAGACTGCCGTTGCTGTAGCGCCGCCCGTTGTTGCTCCTGTGATCGCATCGCCTGAGTCTCCGGTCGCTGTGGCTCCTGCAATCTTAACGCCAGCAGTTGCTGCTGCTGAGATTCAGCCTGCCACAGCTTCACCTGTGGAGCCTCCCGTCGCTCCTGTGATCGCTACACCTACACCGCCTGCTGTTCCTATTGTAGCAGCTGTTTCCGAAATTCCCGCTGCTGTTGCACCACCTGCTGAATCTTCGGTAGTTGCAACACCAGCCCCTGTTGCAGAGATCCCAGTCGCTGCTCCTGTGGTCTCGCCGCCAATTGCTATTGTCGCCGAGTCCCCTGTTGCTCCGGAAGTTGTTGCTCCTGTGATCGCTACGGCATCCGTTGCTGTTGCTGAGACTCCAATTGTTACTGTACCGCAGGTAGAGTCTCCTGTTGCTGCAATATCAACACCAGTCGTCGCTCCAATCGTTGCTCCAGTCGTCGATCCAGTTGTTGATCCAGTTGTTGCTCCAACTATTGCTCCAGTTGTTGATCCAGTTGTTGTTCCAGTTGTTGTTCCAGTTGTTGCTCCAGTCGTTGCTCCAGTCGTTGCTCCAGTCGTTGCTCCAGTCATTGCTCCAGTCGCCGCTGCTGTTGTTACCGAATCTTCTGTTGCTGTGGCAGAACCACAACTTGCTGCAACACAACCACCTGCAGTTGTGGAGACACCGACACCAGTAGTTGCTTCTGTGGTCGCTGCTGTGGCAGAGACTCCATTTGCAGAAGCTGCCACCGTTTTATCACCACCTCCTCCTCCTACTGTTCCCGATAACGTTGCACCACCGGCTGCTGTGGCCGTGGAACCTACCGTTGATGCCACAGCCACTCCCTCAATACCAACAGAGGCTGCAGTTGTCCCAACTGTCGAACCTCCAACAGAGGGAGCTGTTGCCGCGTCTACACCGCCAGTGGCATTTGCCGATACTTCAGTGGCAGTTGCAGTCCTGGTACCTCCTGCGGCAGCTGCTGCAACAATTCCCGAACCAGTGGAAGCAACAGCTGCTCCAATCGTCTCCCTGCCCCCTGTGGAAATTCCTGCAGCAACACAACCTGCGGTCGTCCCAGACACTTCATCAACAGCTCCTTCGGAATTGGCCGTTGTACCCGATGTAGTTCCAGAACCAATATCCACACCGCAAACCCTCGAAGTCACTCCTGTGGAGGCTTTACCTGTTGAGACTCCAGTTACGATACAGGAACCTCTAGTTGGAAAAGAGGAACCGGTTGCAGAAGTTTCAGTACCAGTTCAAGAATTAGTTGCCGAAATTTCAACTCCGACTCCGGATCCGGTCGCAGTCGAAGCTCCTACAACTACCCAGGAGCCCGAAATTGCCACGATCATTGAAGCTTCTCCTTCTCCTGCTGCCGAAGTCGTTACACCCGATATTGTTGCGGTAGTTGAGCCAATCAATCCTGAACCTGTTGTAGCGGCACCTGAGCCGATCACTGAACCACCGGTTAATGTTGTCGAACCCGTAGAGTCGATTCCTGCCTCAGCTGCTGAACCGGAAATCACTGAAGTCAGTGAGACAGCAGTTCCTGTAGCGCAGGAGATTCCTGTAGCTGAGATTCTGGAAACGGCAACGAAACCGGACGAAGAAATTGTCGAGACACCAATTACAATTGCCCCGGAATCTGTGGTCACAGTTTCGGAAGAAGTATTGATAGCTCCTGGAGAAGATGCAGCGGTAGTCGAGACGACTCCTGAGATAGCTGCCTCCGCTGTGGAGCCTCTTGAAACACCAGCTGCTGTTGAAATTGTCCAATCATCTCCAGAACCAGTAGTTCCAGAAACGCCTGCTGCTATTCTGGTTGCCGATGAACCAATTGCAGCCGAAGAATCAGTAAAAGTTTCTGCCACTGAAATACAGCCCACAATTGAAGAAAAACCGGTGGAGGAGGTTCTGCCAGAGGAAATCCCCGATAGGTCATCTCCAGATCCGAGTTCCGTTCCGGTGGCAAAGATAACGCCTTTGCTTAGGGATCTTCAGACCACCGATGTTTCACTGTTGGCCATCGCTGCCACCTTGGATGCCATTGGAGAGAAGTTGAAGGACCAGAAGGCCAGGAATCAGCAGGTAATGGACAGACTATGCGAAATCGAGAAAATACTGGGCCCTCCTAAATCCAATTAGCTCAGGCCATATTCATTAATATGTATTTAAAACATAAAGTTATAAAATACAACTCATAACCAGAAGATATAAATAAAAAGTTCATGAACTAATTTTAAAATTTGAACAAAATATATATTTTATTTTGAAGTCCAGTGTAAACTAAAATTTTAAAATCTAATTTATATAGATAAAGTATAACATTTTATGGCTGGTGCAAAAACACTTACACAAATCCTTTTTTGGCCAAAAGCCTGAGAAAACTAATCATTCCTGGCTTAGCTCTTAAAACTAGCATTCAGCGTGGAAAATTTATTTTTGGGTCATATTTGCAAAATTTTGTCTGCAATGTTTATGCAACCAAAACAAATGAGGTAGTTACAGTTTTCGGGCACATAAGCATTACTGTCTCTAACACCCCAGCCGCAAAGTCTAATTTGCACGCGTGACAAAAATTTCAACGCGAGAAATTAGCATTTTCTTACGTTTGTATAGGGTGCAAGTAAATTATATTTCCTGCTTTCGTCAGCAAAAATAAAACGATAAATAAGAATTAACTGTTTTCCTACTGCAAAAACTGGCGTGCTCTGATAATTGAGAATTAATCAATGCATAATTTAAATGTGGCTTACGCAAAGAACATGCCTATCCTTCTTTGACTCCATTTAAAAATCATTCTTTTAAATTTACTTTGATGGGTATGGATGAAGCTTGGTTCAAAAGTCAATCGAGAGTCATAAAAACCTTCGAAAGGGGAAAATGGAAACTTTTATTGCGGCAAACTGAAATTTGTGTTTATGGGCAAGTAAGTCCGGGTAAGTCAAACACCTACGGCGATTATTCTAATCATTTGCATTGTTTTGGCTGGCTGCTTGTTTCGTTGGCCTATCTCGCAAAGTTTCCCCCATTGTGTGTGGGCAAAAGGCGGCAGAATAGGCCCCAGTAACATGTTCGACAGTTCAATCTAAATCTATCGGCTACTCACACATACAGCGGCAGAAAAGCAGAGCTAAAAGCCGAATTCCCATTTGACCATTTTGTCTGGAAACAATAAAATGACCTCTCGCACACAGATCCAGATACACACTATATACCGATACACTGATACACAGACAACAACATACGAAATCCCATAAATGTTGCAAATGGAGCAACAGAGTGAAGTTGTCATGCAGAGGATGCCATGCCACAGGACCAAAATAACAGCTACCCGAGACTGAAAAAACGAATTTCCTTTTTTAGACTTTTTGGCACTCGGGGGCACCAGGGGGATAGTCGGCTGTTCTCATGCGACTGAGATGAAGGTTACACAGCCTAACCGCATTAATGCCAGCACAGAGCAACTCGGTCCGAGTTACAACCAAATGTGTAATTGTTGCCTGGGGGATTTGCAAAAAGATTTTCGCTGTCATTTGAACTGTGTCTAAGGCTTCATTTACTGCTCTTTCCCACCGTATTTACTTCTATAAATGCTCTTCCAAGATGTGCAAAATTGAAAATATCCTTGCTTGCAAAACGATTAGAGAGCATTTGCTTCACTTCCATTCAAATGGTATGTGTCATGAACAAACAAAGATTTTTAGTTATATACCTTAAAGCAAAAATAATTCCTTTTTCTTTACTTATTTTCTTACATTATTTGACGCATACAATTTATACACTTTTTTGTCATGGCATTTGGTCATTAGCTTGTAAAACAAAAAATTAAAATACCCTTAAAAGCTTGATGTTTTAAAACAAATCTAGCTTAAACTTGATTTTATATAAGTAATTTCAAAAATATATTTTAGTGGAACAAATTAGAGAATGTGCACTGTCCATGCAGACTGTGCAATCCATTCAAATGTTAATGTAGTTTATTTTAAAAAATCCTGAAACTTAGATAATGTTATAGCCGCCATAGAAAACATACAATTTTAATTTGACTTATGACTTATTATGATTGATTTATCGTGATATCTCAAGAGGATAACATACCGAAGCTTTCATTTTTATAAAGGAATATGTACTGAACTAAATATTGACCTTGCTAATTAAGTTTATTGACTTTTCTCGTTGATTCAGATTAAAAGGGAGTTTTTAATTTCGTTAACAATTTAATGTTGACATGTTCCGAACATTTTTGTATGTGCAGTGATCATCACTTGAAGTAGGAGTTTCTGTCGACCGCAGGAACATTGGTTGGACATTAACCTGACTCCCTCGTGCTGAGGGGCTCCAGAGTGTGCCAAATCAATCAGTCGGCAATGCATAAATGACACAGTCAGGACACGGCATGCACTCCTCATATGCGACATCGTCCAGCTGTCACACACGACCATTGCGGCTAATGCGGTCCCTTGTTGCAGTCCCTCCAACCACCCCCTTTCAGCAGTAAAATTGGAATTATATCCCCACCTCCCAGTCCACATCCACCGCCCTTGGGCCCACATTAGCCAGACACGATGAATGCTCCGGGCTGTGGACAATGATGCCTTAGTGCTTGACTGGCTATAAATTTTGAATTAATTGGTGGCTGCTGAACATTTTGCCCAGAAATTTATGTTTTTCCTGGCTGGCATGCCTCTTCCTGGGCAGAGATTTCAGGCAGTGATTTTTGGTAGATAGTTAATGGGAAGAGACCGTTTATACTGCCGTTATATATGTTTTTGCCTTTTTGGCAATGAGATACATCATTTACTTCCTCAGTTATCAGCGATGTCTTTTGTCATTAGCTCTCCAAAGCTTAATTAAGAACCAACCTTTGACTGCCTTTTTGTATGTTAATCGTTCTATCGTTACTCTCAGTACACCTTCAACACTGAACCAGAATAACCTGTTTTCGATTTTAACTTGATTATCCTTTGCTATCGGAGCAGACGTTTGTATTTCAATGGCATTAATTCCAGCGGCCCACTTAAGAAGGCATTCTCATCCCATTTTTTATCTCCTTCTTTGAGTAATTTTTTAATTTTTCCGCCCACCCTTAAACAACTGTGATTAATGACTTGTGAGAAAAAAGTGAAAGGTGTGCAAAAGGCAAGGAGAATTTCATTTTCAAGGGTCTTGCATGATTGAGTTCTATTGAGTGAACTGCAGAGCTAAGCGGAAAAATGTTCTTCATTCGAACTGGCAGGGATAATTCGCTCGATTGTTTTTAGCTTGGAAGGACGCAGAATTGAAGGCGGGAGAAGAATTAAAGGTGTGTATTTTCCTAGCCTGGTTAGTGAAATTTATATTTTGGACCAGATAAAGTGGCGAATGCTATGGAAAATGTATGTTTTAAAGACTTTTAAAAATATCTATAAAAATAGTTTTGTACTAAATAATTTCGTTACAGTAAGTCAAAATTTACTAGAAACGAATTGGTTTGTTCAATAAAACTGCCTAAGCCCATATAAAAGCCCTATAATTAACTCTCAACATGTCTGTATTACTGACAAATGTTTTTGAGTAATTCTTTTAGGTATTTCCAATTTGTACAAAAAAAACAATTAGCTGCGGGTCTTTCAATAAAACGGCATAAAGCAAAACAAAGGAATATATGTAAAAACCGTTTTAATTTGCCAATGATTGTGTGTGGCGGTGGGTGGTCCAATTATTTAACTACATAAACAATAAAAATATTCGCAATTGTATGTGAGGGTGGGGCCGTATTAAAAAGTGAATGTGTCTTCTGCATATATGCAGCCATTGTTTTACAAGCCTTTGTGGGGTCTGGGGCTGGGATTGGATGGAAATTGTTGGGTTGGCTGGTGGGGCGCGGTGGTGGTGGGTCCAGATCCGAAACTGTCAGTGACAGCACTACGTAAGTAATTTCGCGCATATGTTACGGCCAGGGGGCGGGGTGGGAGCTGGGGAGTCATCATCAGGTTCGGCTTAAAGCCGGAGTTCGGCATATTCATGGCTGCTGCACACGACAAATTGAATTTTATGCAAAAGCTTCCGTTTTTTGTGGCCCTCTCCTGGAGCGAACTCCACCCTTCAAAGTCGCGAATGTCTTCGCAGTCTGCGGCGACATCTATGGCCATTTCGTCTGCATTATAATTTGGTCCTTTGTTTTCCCTACCGCCTGCACTGCCCCCTGCCAGCCCGCAATATCCGCGGCTATCCTTGTGTTTTGCACTTTGCCATGGCATATCCGCCCAAGATGCGGTTTTCTCTAGCTGCTGCTGCTGTTCCACTTTCGTTCGTATCCTTTTCATCCGCTTTGTTTTTGCCCCCATTTTTTTGGCCAGCACTTTTTCGAGCATTGTGCAGGCGCCTTTGGTTCGACGTTAATGAGGAATTATGTTATCGCACTGTTAAGCTGCAATAAACGGTGGTATGATTGCTGCCTCTTTTTGCCGCCAACCCTTTGTCTTTTAATTGACATGGCTTAAATGATAATGTCGGTCTTACTTTGATTTTATGCATTCCCAGACTGAAATTTACATAAAATCTAAATGAGTAATTTGCCTAACTGCTCAATGCATAAAACATGCCCAATAACAATGGAGCAGTTTACCCGTGTAATTGCATTTGTTTCGTTTACAGACTCGGCAAAGTTAACAGTCCGTGTTTTTAAGCATTTGTGCAACAGTAAACTCTCGCTTACATTGCCAGCATCGTGTTCTCTTCCGCTGTTACCGCATATTGCGTATACGCCACCGAGCCGAACTCTTCGGCTAACTTCGGGCCCGATTGCTTTGGCCTGTTAAAATGTCGCCAGTTGGCTTAGTTTACTTTTAGCCGGTGCCAAGCGTGGTTCGAATCTCGCTTCACAGCCGCTGAACGCAGTTCAAACAGCCTCCACAGTGATTTATAAATGGTTAATATTGGCAGGGATCTTTGACAAATAATAGTGATCAGTCAAGTGCCGCATTCAAAATATTACAGTTCAGTGAACATATTTTCTAATAATCTAGACAACAAAGTAAACTTAAAAAAATCTACTCTTTTAATAAATTAAGAAATAAAATAGTTTTGTGAACTATGCACCAATTAAATAAATAAATTATAAAAACAAAAACACTAATTATCGGTGATTGATTAGAAATATAATGATTTCTTGTTATTATTATTTTTTTTAATATTTGTTTTACATAATCGTAACGATCGTGACTTAAATTTATTACCATTGCACAAGCAACAATTTGAAAAATAAGTACTTTTGGTTTCTTCTCGCAGTGTAACAGGACAATGCTTTTAAAATACGTTAAATAACTGCAAAAGTGCTGTTTAATAAGCAACTATTTGTATTAAACTCTATAACTTATAACCCCAGACCTAAACTAAACTGTAGCGAGTTCGACACACTTTTACTTAGGCTGCCACAATAATCGTATTAAAATAATCATATAAAATAATAACGAATTAATGACACAGTTACGGAATTGAATGGCAATCAAAATAAACTAAATTACAAGACATAGGAATTTCCCGCTTTCCACGTCGTCGAGCATGGGCCAAATGTCTGAGTGTTCGAGCAGCAGATGGCCAAAAGCAAAACCAAGACGGACAGCAGTCAAAAGTCGAGGATGCGGAATGCGAATAGAAATGGGAATTGTGTTAAATCATTTACACTTCCGCTGCTGTTTTGTTTGTGCAATCAATTTAATATTATTTGTGTTATCCAAGCTCTGGCCCAAGGTCCAACTCGTTCTTCTCCTTGAGGCATACGACCCAGTCGTCCGGAACATTACATTTGTTTAACATTTGAGTTAACGCTTCATTGGGCCACCTACTCCACTGCCATTACTTATGTATGCCTGGCATTTCTCAAACTCCGACTTCAAGCCCATCTGTTGGCAGAGACAAAACAGCATTTAAATCATTATTCGCAGCCAGACCTGGCCAGCCCGACCTACCTACACCTACTGCTAGGCTAGCCATCGAGAATCCTTTCAATTCATCCTGCGCGTGTCCTGCATCCGTAAGTTGGCTCGATGGGCGTGTCCGCCCGCCTGGATGGCCATATGTACTCCTTTTACGCCCCACTAAACACCCGCATAAATAAATTTCGTTAATGCCGAATAGTCTGGGGCGTAAAAGAAAGATGAGGTAACACAAGCAGCCGCAGTAGCTGGGAAACCGAGCCAGCGATGCCAACAGAGGTTGGCCAAATGGAATGCCCCAGCTTACACAACAACATATGTTTGGGTTCCAAAGACCTAATTCGCCAGCATTTCGCCCAAAATACTAGAACATATTTTAAGAGGATTAGAGAATTTGGGTGCATTTTGCCCACTTTTGTCCATTTTGGCATGTAATTGTTTTTAAAAAGAAAACTATTATGAATCTTATTATTTTAAGTATTAACGAATTTATATTTTCCCCACTTTTTCAACTTTCTATGAGACACAGTAACTTATCTTAATTGACTTCCCAGTGAATTAGTTAAAAATGATATTAAATTAATATTACGAAACTAATTCTTCCGTCATGGCTTTAACAATATCATATTTTAATAGTTCGGAAATATGTAAACTCGTATGGCAAAAATGCGATTTTCGCGTCGGATTTTGAGTAGGGCGAGTAAAACGGGAACTCCTTGGTTGGGCAACTAATGCCAAGAGCACCCACATTACCCAAACCAAGCGAAAACTTACACAAACATATCAAAAACAGGACGCGGGCAAAACGCCGGCCATAAACTGGGACACGGGCCAGAGCCAGAGAATTTAGGAATACAAGACCCCAAGCGTAGAATAGGACCCAGCTCGACGGGCACTTTGTGGGAATATTTAAAATTGGCCACGTGTTGTTCTTGCCGCTCAGCTACCCATACGACATTTTCAGCTTTTAGTTATTTTAGATTGGCCCGACAAGCTTACCGTGCAAGTGCAATTTGAAAATATGTTAACCCTGCGATTTTGTGCGCCGAAGAACCGCCAGCAACGCGAAGGAGAAGAAGATATTGCAGCAGTTCGTGTCAAGGCGTATACGCGATATTAACAAGAGCAACAGCCAACAACAGCGGAATCCCCGCCGAGGCAGGGATAAATTTACACAGGCTCCAGCGGCCCAGCGCCGGCAGACAGCCAATGTGACCCAGTTAAAGCCAAAGGACTTAGCTGGCCAAGGACCGCGAACCAAGCAACCGAATCGGGAGACCGAAACGCGCGATACACGTCCAATCCCAGACTCGACTCGACTCGACACGGAGCAAGGATTATCAATTTGCTTGGCACTTTAATGGAGCCCGCCAAGATGCCGAGGCGCCTGATCCTGCTGGCTCTGCTCATCTGCCTGCCGGGTAAGCTGCGTCAAATATGAAATTATTTCTCACGATACATTTGTCGCATATTAAATGACTTGCTCCCCATTCCCCCGCCCTTTTTCGAATCTTTTTCTCATGTTTTCATGGAAAACAATTTGATATGCGCGGCTTAAAAGCATTTTGTGGGCGAATTTAAGGCATTTGGTGCCGTACATCCTTGGCCTTTGTGCATATTTTAGAGCTGACTGTCTGAGGTGGGGGGAAAGGTGCGCAAGGGAATGGGGCTTTACTTCGAATTTTTTTGCTTGGTTTGTCAGGGTCAATTTAAATAATGTTGGTATTTTTGCATGGCAGCTTATGCTGGAACAATTGGGACAAATTAGTTTTCTGAGCCGCAGATTTTAACTTTGGTTTTTTCCTAACATTATTAAGTTTACAATTATTAAGTTTATTAGTTTTAAAACTTAAATACATTTTGGAAACACAACTATAAGATAATCATAACTATAAAGTTGATACAGAATAAATAACGTTCATAATGACATCATTAAGAAAAAAATATGCGAAATTCGGCAATCTGAAGTTTATATACCCTCACATAGCAAGTTATTTGCCTCTATATATATTATATATTCGGTCAATATCTTTCGATGTCGTAATAAATTCATCACCTTTGATTTTAAAAGTATATAATATATAATGCTCTCTGCAAGGTTATAAAAAAGAAATTAATTAATTTTTAAAGACAAGACCAATAAAGTCAGTGTGAAGCTGAAAAGGGTAAAATACTGCTTTTAAGACTGATGCCTGCTTTATAAAAATGTTAGATGTTACAAAACAATGAAGCTATGCCGATATATTCGGACGCTATATGTTTAATAGAACAGTTTTTCTGAAATTGTCAAAAATGACTTTATTTTGGAATATATGGGTATATGGCTAGATCGACTCTCGTGGTGGACCTGTGTAAGAATATACATAATTTATGTTGTAGGAGACGGCTCATTCATAGCGTTGTAAGCTTTTAAATGAAATTATAATACCCTCTGCAAAGGTACAGAAATCATAAAGCAAAAAGTAATTAAAAGGAAAACAAAGCGATGATTTTTAAAGGGTGGCTAGAAAGCAACATTGCAATCGGTTATATCGCTTGAGCGGTTAACTTTTCCCATCAATTAATAGTTTTCCCAAATTGTTCACGATTTGTACCTTTACCTTGAAAAAGGAATTAAAAAACCCTTTTGAGTGAGCCCTTGAGCTACAATGTACAGAAAATAAAAGCCGAAAATGAACTGAGGGAAACAAGAGAGAGAAAGGTAATTAAAATCAAAATGGCAACATGAAAAGGCAGAAATTGCTAAACTAAAAGTTAAAACTAAAGCATAACGAAAGTGACTCTCGACATTTTCATCAATGAACCAAACTCGATCAAACGCTGCATGCCCCCCACCTGCCCCATCAGAATTTTGTTTTTTCAATAGAAAAGTTTGGAAAAAACTGCAGCAAGGCCGAGTGATGGGGGAAAAATCAGTGGAGGCGAGGAAAGAGCCTGAACTATGGCGGGGCGCCTCTGGATGCTTTAAATTGTGTTAAAAGCTCGCAACTTTGGTATCCACCCCCCAGCTTACCCCTTTTTTATTTCGCCCTTTGCCCCCTCTCGCAAGCTGTTCAATTCTTTTGGCCATGAAAGTGATTGACGAAACGCTTGAGGAGACTCAGCCAATTGAACGGGAAATAACAACAATCAAAGTAACAAGCGGGGCAGAAGGGCGGTTGGGGTAAGCGAAAAGTGGAAGAGCAAAAAAAAGTTAAAAACTTTTACTTTTGTTTAATCAAATCCAGCTGCCCAGTTGAGCATCATTGAATGGTTGTAGCGAGAAGTGAAGTAACTCAGAAGGGCCTGTCCAAAACGGACCCGACTCAACCGCAGGTTCCGCCCCGCCACTCTAAAGCCCCTTTTGTTGGCTTTTTGGCCGTACAGCCTTGCGGTGGCGATAAGTTGCTCAAGTCTCGGGTTATTCTCCCACGAGATGCCTCTTGGTTAGCCGCCAAAGTGGCACGCCCGACTTAAACGCTTAACAACAATTATTACACAAAGTTACGGCCTGCTTTTCGGCCCCGTCCTCCTGCGCCTGTGTTGTCATCATTATGGGCGAAAACTAGGCTGGCATTTTGATGAGAGTGTCCGGCATCGAGTTAACTCAAGGCGGAGGCGAGAGATTACGCCGCTCCATAACCGAGGCCGGGCGCCTTGGGGTTAAGCCAATTTCCACCATCATCATCACCATCAGCCTCAGTATTAGCCTCATCATGCCGGCAACATGCCCATCATAATTAGGAAAAGTGTCGAAATGTTGTCAGCCCGAGACGGACACAACGGAGGCGCGCCCCGGACATCAGTCAGCCCGCAGGGGCGCACACTGAAAGAAAAGCTTATTGAGAAGATCTGGCAAATTAGAGCCATTTAATATTTAGTAAGACTCGTATATTGTACGATCAGCCACACTAATAATTTTCTTTTGAGGTCCTATATATATTTATATATAACACATCTATAATAAGAACCCAGAAGGTTTATTTTAATTTATTGAAGGGTCTCCGTTTAAATTCGGAAGGGAATTCCGACATCTTAAAAAAAGTTCTTCAACCTTAGAGAGAAAAAAATTAAAAGTTTCGTTTGAAAATTAAAATTGATTGATTCTTAGTTTTGTTTTAGACAAATCTGCCCCAGTTATTTTGAAAACTGAAATAAAAATGTTTGGTGTTGCTTGAAAGAAGATACAACATTTTTGTTCAAAATAAGTACGCCTTAAATATATTTTAATATTTAATGTAGAGATTGATGAACTTTACAACATCAATCAATCTTATTGGTATTTGTAACTTTTGCGAGCGACTTTTGTTAGATTGTCAAAAATGTCATTTATTGTATTTTCCGGAAATATTTGTCTTTTTTTAACGAACAAGCACTTATAAATGTGGCAATTTTAAAGTTCAAATGTTCGAAAGAAGAGTATTTCATCTATACTTAATTTTGAGTTTTCCCAATCACAAAAGAAAGGATTAAAAAATAAAAGTCAAATTCCAGCTAAAAAACTTTACCCTTAAAAATTAATATGGAGCAAAAATTTCTGCGCTCAGCTGCGAATTTTCGCATTGGTTTTTTTTCCTTGTTATTTTTGTTATTGTTGCCATAACAATAACGGAAGCGAACAAACAAAAACAAGCAACTACGCAACAATAACAGCAGCAGACAAACTTAGACTCCGGCGAACGCAACTCGCTTCCGGCCGAGGAAAGTGTAGAGAGGCGTTTGATTAAAACACTTTCGACTAAAAATGCCCGGGGGACTTGGGAGCCTGCTCAGTTAATTTTAGTGTAAGGCGGCTCAAGTTTCCGTGCAGTCCCAGCAGCTTTTCCCCCGTTCCCGAGTCAATGAAATTCTGCATGATGAGGCTCATTTTATGTGTGAGAGTTTTCCCCATCCGCATTTCCCCGCCCACCCAGGCTCATTACGCAAGTTTTCCTCCATCCTCCATCAAGTGCTCGACTTGATTTTCCTCCTCCCCTTTCCCTTTGTGTCTCCTTTTACATTTTTATTTTTTACTCTTGCGCACAATTTGTTTTTACAGTGGGACATGGGACAGAGGGGCTGTGTTCGTGTCTGTTTTTACAACTTTTTAGTTTGCGACTTTGTTTTGGTGCGGAAAGATTAAGCAAATTTTTGAAGGCCCCGCCAGTTGTCGCGTGGCCTTCCCCCAAACATCCCTAATACCCCTATGCAGCGCAGCCCTAAATGATAATTTTTTTCATAATAATTTCACTTTATTATTTTGTTTTCATTTTTTCTTTGCACTGGCCCTGTGCTTTGGACTTCCAAGTAATTCGCCTGTTTTATTGCACTTTTTTATGCTGTTTTGATTTGTTTCATCGCCGGCTGACACGCCCTTCTGTTCGCCTGCTAACTGCCCCGAATTCCTCGTCCTTTTCCGAGTGCCTTGGCCCACAAAGCGGCAGCTGTTGGTTTTTATATGCTTTGCGGGCAAATGAGTTGAAGCATCTTACAGTGGTCCAAAAAATGGGAAAATAAAGAAGGCAATTCTCATTTAATTACTGCTAATGGAGGGAGGACTTTAAATTTGACTTATAACTATTTAAGGGGTTACAACATAAAAAGAGTTTTTAAACTAATTTAAAGGAATGAATATATAATCGGTTTCAACATTTTTATTCTATCTTAAAACTTACGGTAACGAATTAAGTCATAAATTTATCTTTCTTTTAAAAATGTTAGCTAAAAGCAAAGTAATGAGTCTGATTCCATTTGACAAATAAATATAAGAGAAATAAGCAGCCAACTTACTGCATAATTAAACTTGTCGCTCTCCCTTTTAAATCATTGCCCACTGTGCTCGAAGGGAAATGGAATTTTTGTAACTTTATTATAATCAAGTTGGCTGCAGTGCATCATTAGTGCAGGCAATTAAAAAGTTTTTTATATGCAATCGCTTTATCTTTATTGCACGTACACGAAGCATAAACATAAAAGATGATAAGCACACACACTGTCGCACAGGCACGCTTTCGCACACGCACACCGAGGCAGAGAGAAAGTCACACAGACACGCGCACGACTTGGCAGGACTCGTTAAAAGAGGCTTCCAGAGTTTTGCATTTACTTTGTGCCCGGCAAAACACGCTGAACTTGATTAGGAAAATGCCGGAATCATCGACCTCTCGCTGCTTTGCTCTTTCCACTCGAGGTTCGATGGCTGTCGAAGAGCACTTGATGGTTCCCATTTCTCTCTGTGTATCTGTGTGATCCCTATTCATTAGGTAATTAAGACCAAGTTACACACACTTGCTGTGCATTGGCAATACATCAAGAAGGAGTATGTAAAGTGGACCGACTTAAATATCCCCGGTGTTTAATGAATTTTGTAAACATAACATTTAATACCTTTATTTAGGGCTTTAAGCCCACGATTAGCGTTTTGAAATTAAAAACAGCTGGCTAAAGCAATTTCCTCGCTTTATTCTTCCCATCCCTTTCTTTTCACTTTTACAATAAGATTATACACTTGTTACCCTGTGAGTACAGGCTAAAAAGTTTCATTCAATTTACATCAAAGTGGAAGAAGTTATTGCCAACCTTTGGCTGACTTTTTTATCAACATACTGCCAAGTATTTTCCGAACCCTAAGCTCACCCACGCACTTTTGCTTTCGCTTTCACTGGCTGTTTCTATCTTTGACTTTCGAAAAGTTTCGAGCGAAATTTATGGATCCAATTTGGAAAATTTACGCGTTGCATGTGTATGGGATGCTGCAGCCAGCAATCTGCATCCGGGGAAGTCCCAAAAGCTTTCGACTCGTGCGTCAAAGTCGTATAATTTATTGCCGATTTTCGTATATATTTTATTGCGATTTCAGGTGTAGGGGCGTGGCCCAGATTTCTTCACTCTCAACAGTTATCGCCTTATGAGTTGCCAAGGCCTCCAAACAGCAGTGTAAAAGCAATTATCAGCTCTTAGAGGGCCAAATACTTCTTACAACTTTCCTGTCATTGAAAGCGCCACTCCACTCCAAGTACATGCAAATCAATTCAAGTTCGTAATTAGCTAATTAATTTCTCTCGCTCCGAAACTCAACTCTAACTTTGCCCATTTTGGGCTTAGGTGGGCAGCCGAAAAATGAAGATTAATTTATTGAACAAAACTGTCGGGGCCGTAAATCGTTTTAATTGTCGTAACGAGTATTCCAGATAAATGGGGATCATGGCATTTGAAATATATATCTGAGCTGCTGGAGGGGACAGTGGACAGAAAACAAAACACTTAGTCATTAATTTCCACTCACAACCTATTCATTTTCCTTTTTTTCTCCCATTATCCAGCCATCAGAGGGCAGTCGGAGGAGACATCAATATTAAACAGCAACGGAACAAATGGGCGAGCATTTCAAAGGACTCAATCAAGGCGCGCGGCATTAATTCCGGCGACAACGCAAATGGCCCAGGCGGCAGACAAAGCCGTCGCATTTGGGCCAACAATGACTGCAGCTTTGGATGCAGCCTCGTCCTCGAATCGCTCCCCCAACAATGTCGCCATTAATAACATTAGCAACAATGGCGATCAGCGGCTGACCGCTGCCCTCGAGGCGAATCTGATTATGAGCAATCGGAATATCCAGGAGCAGCACAGCTACAGAATCACGCAGGACAACGCCACATCTGCAGGAGCGGCAGCTTCGACTGCGTTGAATGCAACTTCAGTCGATTCCACCGCCACCGCACCAGCAACAACAACAACCACAGAGCCTGCCACAACGACGCCAACAACAACAACGAGGCGAACAACCCGTCGACCGGTGGCCACAACAACGCTGAAGCCACCACCAACAATAGATGATTACCAGACAATAATTAGCCAGGCCGGCACCCATGCCTATCTGCCGTGCAATGTAAGTTGAGCAGCTACACCGGGCGGAAAAGAGCTCCCTGCTCTGAATACATTTTCCCCTTTCAAAGACAGAAATGTGAATTTAATTGGGTCCATTCAGTAACGCACAAAGTATTTACAACTAAAAATGTTTCGGCAGGCACATGTCCTTAAATACACCCAAAGATATTTTCTTATTTTTAAATAACTAAGACCAGCAAGCTGGTATTTATTAAGCCCGTATCTGCAAATAGAGGGTTGTTGCTTGGTTTAATGAATGAGGACTGATAAATAGCCTCAGTGGTTATTGTTTCTAGTCTATCTTCATTTACTTTGTATACCTGTTGTACAATTGTCATTTATTTACATTTTCTTTATATAATATTTCAGTTAGAGCTTGGAAAATCTTAAATTCAAAATTTTATGCTTCTATAAACATTTTGTGTAACTCAAGTATGCAATTTAATACCTAATGTTGCTTGATTCAATAAATGAATAGCCGCAGTGGTTATTGTTCCTAGTCTATCTTCTTTTACTTTGTATACCTGTCGTGCATTTGATATTATTTTTACATTATCTGATTTTATTTTAAACTTGGGAAGTCTTAAATTCAAAACTTTATGCTTGTATTAACAGTTTGTCTAACTCAACTATGCAATTTAATAGGATAGGGTACTAGGGACCAGCATTGTTATCGACTAAAAAATGTAGTCACTCACCTGCCAGTCATCCAAAAACGTAGTTGGCTATGCCTCATTCGATGGAACATTTCTTCCTGTGTGCATGCTCTCGACGGCCCCTTTAATTAGGCTGAGGCCCTGATCATATTCCACTGTTGAAACCAGAATGCAGAAATGGGAATGCTGCCAAGCCAACTCATGAACACACAAAACTCTGGAAGGCACAATTGGGGGAATTTGAGGTAGAAATGGCATGAATTTCCTGGAAATTCAATCAGCCAGTTCAAGCAAACTCTTTCATGCTCCTTTGTTTACCGAGCAATCCATCAGAGAGAAGTTCTACGGCAATTTGTTGGCAGTGCAAATATTTACAGAAGCATTTTATTAATCATTGATAATTTATAATAAGCAGATACCAAGTGCCTACTTGGTTGAATCAGTTCTCCAACAAAGGGGCTGACGGGCGGCGGAGGAAATGGAACCCGGGGGATGTGGCATCGATTGGCCCGACTTCCGCTCTCCTTTTTTCGCCATTTTAGAGCTTTGAACTAATTTACGCTGGCCGCTGTCGGAACTGAGCGAAAACAAAACCGGAAATTGCCAATGCTGATGTCGGTGCCGCGCCCTAGCCAAAGGGCATACATAAGCAGATGAATACACTTGAGTACAGTTTTAAAATTTGGAAAACTATAAGTACTATGCTACGAATTAGGGATATTCAAAATAAACTCTATAGTTTACCTGCATTAGAAAAAATAGATTTTGATAAGTTCAGCGCAAAATTAGTTGGGAATATTATTATTACTATATTATACGTGGCTCTTAAGGAGTGGGACATTAAATAGAAGAAATATTTGGCTTTTAGTTTTCTATAAGCCTTCCTCAAAAAGGGATTTTTTTAAGGTAAACCTCCACATATGACAAGATACCCTACCTCTGCGTTTCTAAGCTTATAAAGGGGATAAATATATATATTTCGGTAACCTTTTTATTCAGATCTTTATCGTTAAGTTTCTCAGAAATGTATTTAACGGATAGCAGAAAACCTCTACATAAATTCCCAAGAAGATATTGATCAGAAATATACCCTTACCAAGAGTAGGATGCAGAAGGCGCTGAAGGAGACATTTTTGTTTGGAGCTGCTGAAAAACGATGACCTATATATTTGACACTATATACGTTTACACATCCGCTTAGTACATAAGTATATATTTATGTACGCACAAATCGAGGGGAGTGAGAGAGGTCGAGTGTCCCGGCATCCGCTAATAACTTAGTTACCCATCGCTTCTTGGCGCTGTGCCTGCAGCATCCGCGTGGTGCATCCGCGCATCCGCACATCCGCGTATCCGCGTTTCGCATTGCAAATTATAATTGGCGCTGCTGGATTCTATCGCTGCCACTGCCAGAGTTACTATTTACTGGTTACTGTTTGGACAGGAAATTACTGCTGAACCGTGCAGCAGAACTTAAAGTTGCAGGAATAAATATTCCGTCCAACTGACGGCTGCAGATGCACAAACGCACAAGCGAACATACTCCCTTGAGATGCCTATTCAAAGGAACTGAGCTGAAAGGAAAAGGGGCGGAAGGATGTGGTGTCGAGTTAATTAAAAGATGCAGCTGAGCAGCAGGAGTGGGCGTAAAGGGTTGTATTTACTTACCTTTGAACAGCTACGTTTAACTAATTATTTTTCTAACTTGTTGGTATCATTCTTTTATTTTCTTTTAGTAAATTAAAAGGGAAACATTTTTTATTTATTCAAATCAATGGAAATTTATTGGAAATAAATGCCTTGGACATAAGTTAAAATTATGCAGAATTTTTTGGCACTATGTTCCAAAATAATATAAAAAGGAAAGGCATTATTTAAAATTGTTTTTCTTATAACATTTTTAGTGGCTTAAAAAAACAAAAATGTTTAGCTTTGACAATAATGTGGGATAGTACAAATTTAGATTTATTAATACGATTAAAATAACTTTAAATGTTTACCAAGACCGACTTCTAAACCGCAACCACACTTTGTACGACTTTAACTTCTTATAAAATTCCTCGACGACCTCCCTCTATTCTTCACTTCTGTCTTGCTGCACTCTCGACGACTTCTATATCGTCTACCACTCGATTGTTTTCCCTTTTTTGTCTTCGATAACCTCGATTAAAAATAAATAGGGCTATTCATAAAATAAATTTAATACTAATGCTGGACTCTCCTGATACTTTCGACTTAATTATAGGGTAAATAACTGATACTAACTTTACCAATCCTACAATCGGCCATCCTGAAATTTTATTCGCCCCCGAATGAACTCCACTTTTTCATATATTCAGCTGCTGTAGTTGTTATTTTTGGTCCCTCTTGGTTTCCAATTTTCTCGACCTCGTAACGTCCATGTTTCATTTTCTTTGTGACCTTATAGGGTCCGAAGAACTTAGGTCTGAGCTTCATTCCTACTCCATATTGAGTTCGCTTTATTCCCACTAGTTCACCTATATCGTACTCTGTTTCAATCTTTCTTTTTTCATTGAATGTTTTCCTATTTTCTTGTTGTACTTTTTCAATATTTTCCTGAGCTTTCCTCCTTATTTCGTTTCGTTCATCAATTAGTTCCTCTATTTCTATATCCTCGAGAAGCTTTCTAATGTCATTATCTTTTTTACGCATATTCATTCCTGTAAGAATTTTAAAGGGAGAATATTTCGTCGTTCTGGGTGGTGTGTCATTGATAATTTGTTGGACTTTATCCACGTGACAATACCAGTTTGCTTTGTTATTCTGACAAAGTTTGCTTAGCATCGGTATGACGATTTTATGGATCCTCTCAACCTGTCCATTACCTCTCGGCATGCCTGTTGTTATCTGCAGCAATTGGATTCCCTGGCTACTGCAATAGTCCTTGAATGAACTGGATGTAAACGCGGTGCCTCTGTCCGTTACTATGCGTCGAGGGTTTCCGAAAATCGCAGATTGTTTTTCGAGCTTGTTTATTACTTCGTCTGTTCCTGTAGATCGCGTTGGATATAACCAGACAAACTTGGAAAATCCGTCTACCACGGCTAAGATGTGATTGTATTTCTTCTTGGTGTCCGTAAGCGGTCCGACGTGATCAATGTGGTATGTACCCAGCGGTTCTTGGATTTTGTCGATTGGCGTCAACAATCCTTCTTTCTTACCTCTCTTGGAATCTATAATAAGGCATTCTACGCAACTCTTGACAAATCTCTCCACCTTGTCTTGAATATTTTTGATGTAATACGCTTTCTCAATTAGCTCCTTTGTCTTCTTTGCTCCATAGTGGCCTTCGATATGCACTATTCTGATTATGTCTTCTTGCATGGATTCTGGAACGACTAAAAGCTCTTTCGTAACATCTTTGTAGAGTATGTTGTTTTTGACGAAAAAATCCTCGTAAGTCTCGACGCTATCAAGTACTTTTTTGACTGCTTTAATCCAATCATCCCGGTTCTGCGCTTCTCTTAGTCGATATTTTGTTGAATCTTCGATAAGAAAGCAGTTTAGGCGACTGAGTGCATCTACATGTTTCATCTGATTTCCTGCTCTGTGTTGAACGGAAAATTTAAACTCCTGTAAGTACATAGCCCATCGGGCGACTCTTGGTGGGACATCGTCTTTTTTCATCGTCATCGCAAATGCCACGCAATCGGTAATTATTGTAAAATGTATTCCCAACAGATATATACGCCACTTCTTAACGGAATTGATGACTGCTAAAACTTCTAGCTCATACGCGCTGTATTTCTCCTCACACTGTGTAGTTTTCCTGCTCATAAATTCTACTGGGTGAAATAATTGGTCTTCTGAGTCTTTTTGCATGAGAATTCCTCCAAATCCGAATTTACTCGCGTCTGTGTGGACTTCGGTTATGGCGCAAGGATCATATAGTTTTAAAACTGGTGCAGTTATTAATAAGCTCTTCAGATTCTCGAAGCTGACTAAGCACTGATCGTCTAACTGAAAGTTCCTTCCCTCTCGCGACTTGTCTGTCTTACGAAGTATATCACTTAAAGGTTTCGCTGCCAGAGCATAGCCTCTCATGAAACGACGCAAATATGATGTTAATCCCAAAAATCTTTCAAGTGCTTTTCTGCTTTGCGGTACTGGGTAGTTAACAACAGCTTTGACCTTATCCTCTGTCGGCGCGATAGTTGCGTTTTCAATTACGTATCCTAGGAATGTAATTTTCCGCTTCAAGAACTGACCCTTTTCCCACTTGATGCGCAGCCCTGCTCTAGATGCTACTTGCAATACTTCTCTTAATACCAATAGACCTGTATCCTCATCAATTGTTGGTATGATAATGTCATCCATGTATACGACAATTTTCTTCGCCTGTATCAGGTCTCTTAGTACGGCTCCTACATAGCGACAGAATACTGCGGGGGAGTTGCTTATACCGAACGGGACATGTGTAAACTCATATTGCCCGTTGTGAGTTACGAAGGCAGTAAATTTTCTGGACTCTGCTTCGACCGGTACGTGAAAAAATCCGTTGGCTAAATCTAAAGTAGTAAATACTTTTGAGCCTTGCAAACGATCTAGCACGTCATCGATTAATGCCATGGGAAAATTGTCTCTCTTTATTTTCAAATTAAGCCTTCTGTAGTCACAACAAAAACGTTTCGAGCCATCTTTTTTCGACACTAGTACCACGGGAGATGCGTACTCTGAGCAGCTGGGAATGACGATTCCTGCATCTAGCCATTCCTGAACTTGCTTTTCGATTAAAATCTTGTTCTCGTAAGATGTTCGACGCGGATGTTGAAATATTGGGATATCATCTTCCAATATTATTTTCATTTCGACTGGCGACTTAATTGACTGATTCGGTTTGTATCCCGTGATCAGTTTTTCCACTTCAGATTTTTGAAACTTATCTAAGTGACTTAAGTCGATTCTATCAACTGCTTTTTGTTCCTCAATCATTTCTGTCACACACATCGACTTAAAAGTTTCAGCAAATACGTCCTCAGTGGGTTTTGCAATGAATCTGACTCCTTTTGTACTGAACAATATGTCAACCTTCTGCAGTATATTATTGCCAACAATAGCCGTATACTCAAACTCTTCTTGTTTAACTACGTGAAAAGTTATTGTAAAGCTTATATTGTCAACAAAAACGTTTATGTCAAAACATCCTGTGGTAATCAGTTCGCCTCTTCCAATGCCTTTAAGATGCTTGATTTCTTTTCTGAGTTGCAGCCTGTCGAATTTGTTGAACACATCTTCTCTCATGAGACTTAGATCGCTGCCAGAATCTATCATTGCGGTAAAGCTAATATTCTGTGCGCTGAAGTTTTTGAAAATTAGGCCTTCCTTTGGAGATTTATCCTCAATTACATTTGTTGCTTCCTTCTTGGCCGTGGACGACTGTTTCACTTCTTCACACTGCTTAGCAATATGGCCGGTTTTATGGCATTTGTAGCAAATTACTTGGTCAACGCATTCTTTAGCGAAATGTCCTTCCTTTCCGCATTTGTAGCACTTTCTGGTCGAACTACTCTGCATTTTCTTAACTTGCTTCTGGTTATGGTGAGAATTAGTTTTCTTTTCTTCTTTATTTACAGCATTTCCTCTTATTTTCTCATAGATTTCTATTTCCACTTTGAGCTCCTTTACGGTTTTAGCTCTATACAAGCCGGCTTTGTTTGTTTTGCTGTCAGGGACTCCTTCAATAAAGTAAGATACTAAGCTTTCTTCTTCTAGCTTAATAGGTTTGCTTAATTCCATTAGACTGTACAAATATTCTAGACATGTTTCTGTCACTTTTTTCTCCCTAAGTCTTAACATTTTGTGGACATCTGCCGAACACAACTGCTTTCCAAACTCATTTTCCAGCTCGGACTTAAGTTTATTCCAACCTCGCACTCCTGTCAAACTTCTAATGAAAAGCTTAGCTGCTCCACTTAAAAGTTGTTTTGCGTAAATATATCTTTGAAGGTTATCCCAACCTACAGTTATAGCTACATCTTCAAATTCGTTAAGCCAATGGCTTATGTCTTGCTGATCTGATCCTGAAAAAGACGATATGCTATCTTGGACATCTCTCAATGTAAATCTCGAGCTAACGCTGCTCATAGCTTCATGAAACTCAGTACTGTGTGATCCACCCTCGCTTACGGTTTCATCCTCGTCAACATCAACAGTATGTGCCACCTCGAAATGATCCAAAAGTCTATCTTGCAAAGTGCTCTTCCTACCATCCGTGTTCAAGCCCAACTCACTCAGCTTTTCCCTCAGAGAAGCTACTGTCATCGATAATATAGCTTTCGAGTCCATGATTGCGATTAAGATGTCGTTTACAATGCTTTGTTTAACTACAAAAGAAAGGTGACTTAATTTCGAATTCTATTTTAAATGTAAATAAATGTTAAGGAAATGGAAAGAAAATACTCAAGTTCAGCTTGCAGTACAGGCTGGCACTGTGGTCTTCGTGCTTCTGGGTAGTTGCAGCTCTTCTAGGTAGTTGCAGCTCTTCTGTGTAGTTGCAGCTCTTCTGGGTAGTTGCAGCTCTTCT
Organism: Drosophila fuyamai; assembly: GCA_018153365.1. Lineage (NCBI taxonomy): Eukaryota > Metazoa > Arthropoda > Insecta > Diptera > Drosophilidae > Drosophila > Drosophila fuyamai. The sequence continues at coordinate 1,880,525 of JAECXW010000116.1, read as the reverse complement.
GGGTAGTTGCAGCTCTTCTGGGTAGTTGCAGCTCTTCTGGGTAGTTGCAGCTCTTCTGGGTAGTTGCAGCTCTTCTGGGTAGTTGCAGCTCTTCTAGGTAGTTGCAGCTCTTCTGGGTAGTTGCAGCTCTTCTGGGTAGTTGCAGCTCTTCTAGGTAGTTGCAGCTCTTCTGGGTAGTTGCAGCTCTTCTAGGTAGTTGCAGCTCTTCTGGGTAGTTGCAGCTCTTCTGGGTAGTTGCAGCTCTTCTGTGTAGTTGCAGCTCTTCTGGGTAGTTGCAGCTCTTCTGTGTAGTTGCAGCTCTTCTGGGTAGTTGCAGCTCTTCTGGGTAGTTGCAGCTCTTCTGGGTAGTTGCAGCTCTTCTGGGTAGTTGCAGCTCTTCTAGGTAGTTGCAGCTCTTCTGGGTAGTTGCAGCTCTTCTGGGTAGTTGCAGCTCTTCTAGGTAGTTGCAGCTCTTCTGGGTAGTTGCAGCTCTTCTGTGTAGTATTCTTCTGATAGAACTACTACTGGCCGTCCTTCTCTGGTGGCGCCACTTCGAATGTCTCTGATGCTCCTCTGCTTATCCTCGTGGTTGTAGCCTCGTAATGTTAAGCGCACCTGCGACTTTGTAAAACACGGCCGACTCCTTGCTTTTGACTTAGCTGTCGTTCAGCAGATTTTTTAGTCTCTTTTTGAAATATTTAGCTCGTGTTTCAAAAAACGTCACAGCTCGTTCGCCAATTTGGAATTCAGTCGTTCTTCTCGCTGTTATTCTCTATAGTGGTGTGGTCTTCAGTTTATTCTACGGTTGTCTCCTTCTCTCCTGTGTTCATCTTATACTGCAAAATTTTCTACGACGTAGCGTCCACTTATACAAGTAAATCTTCTTGGCTTGCAAATAAATCTGGCGAGTGACGCTTCACGTGACACACACATATGAAATATTATTTCACCATAATTTTCAAGGTTGCGTAAAGAAAATTTTGGAGTGGTTTTCAGCGTTAATAAGCAGTTTTGACTTTTAAAATTTTGGTCTTTTGTCTAGGATCAACACTTGCGCTCTCACTTAATCGTATTTTGTATGTTAACGCATACAGGGTTCTTTTTCTATTTTTGCGACTATCCCGGACGAGCCCCCATTAAATTTGTGGGATAGTACAAATTTAGATTTATTAATACGATTAAAATAACTTTAAATGTTTACCAAGACCGACTTCTAAACCGCAACCACACTTTGTACGACTTTAACTTCTTATAAAATTCCTCGACGACCTCCCTCTATTCTTCACTTCTGTCTTGCTGCACTCTCGACGACTTCTATATCGTCTACCACTCGATTGTTTTCCCTTTTTTGTCTTCGATAACCTCGATTAAAAATAAATAGGGCTATTCATAAAATAAATTTAATACTAATGCTGGACTCTCCTGATACTTTCGACTTAATTATAGGGTAAATAACTGATACTAACTTTACCAATCCTACAATAATAGTGAATAGAATTCTTTATTTTTTAAAAAAATTTTAATTCTAACAGTAATGGGATTCGATTTCAGCTTATATAAATATGCAAACTTCCTGCCGGCTAAATGTTTCCTCAATCGTAAACCTTCCCTGCGCAAATTGGAAAAACAATCTACTATAAAATATTTATCAGATGATTTCAGTACATATACACAATCTCCGATATCCCATATTCGCTTTTGGCTGTTGCCACAGCGCATCGTGTATATTTATATGCCCGGAATAATCTTCAAATCTGCTTAAACCTAATCAATTAATAATACATTTTGAGACCTTGGGCGTCACAAAGAAAGCAGCTGAAGGATAACGAATTGGGGGGATACGAGGAGCTTGAAAGGGACCCCAAATTTGTGCAGGGGGAAAGCCACAAAAATGCTTTGCCTGCAAGCACTTGAATATTTTTACCCAGAATCGACAGACTCTCCCTTCCATTTCGCTGTCATTCCTTTCTTGCTTTTTTTCGGCAACTAAGCGAAAAGTTTTCCCTCATTTTTGTATTTTTTTGTTGTGCTGTGTTATTTTGGTGAAGATATGAAAGCAGGCACTTTGAGGTGTATTGTTGTGTGAAAAGAAAGAGGAAGACGCGGCACAGAAGACAGAGAAGAATCAACAAAATAAAAGAAATTATTTGCAAACAAGTTTAGACGAAAATTCGCAATGTTATGAGCAAACTTTGTTGTCTGCTCGACTGTGATGGAAAACGATGCTCACGCGGATTCTCAATCTGTAGTGGGTAATGACGACAGTCGGGGGAACATAAAACCCATCGAGAAGAGGAAGTGGATGAGTATATGGCACTTGCCAGACTTTGGACCCGGATAGCCCGCTTCGAGGCGGCGATGTGACACAGTTTTCGGGAGTTTGAACTGCAGCTAAAACTAATTAACAATATTTAAGCGGCAAACACTCGGGCATCTTGATAAGTGCGGACGGGCCATCACTTTGCGGCGGAATTAAACGCAACCTACACAGGCAGCGAAAATTTAAATTAGCTAATGCCAGGCAGGAACCTGTTCGAACCGAAGTCAGGCCACACAGGGATATTTGTCAGCCGCAAGGACAAAGGAGCCGAAGCGGAAGGAGACCTACTTTCACTTGCCACGTACTCGAAGTCCTGACTTGGCTGCCTGCCCAAGCTCATCGGCCTCACTGGATAAGCATCTTCACTTAATACCGAGTATAATGTCGATGCTCAGCCCGATAATAATGTCCTTAGAGCCGGGACTCTCCTGGCGGAGACCGTGGCGCAATTTAATAAACTCCCTCACCGCACAGTGGCTTCCATCGAAGACTTTTTCGATTTTTTCAGTTATCTGTGCAAATTATTTTATACTTAAATTCTACATTCTCATGTATCCACTGGGAAGTTATTAATTAAACGGGATTGCCAATGAATGTGTCACGCGTCTATAGGCAAAGCGTTTAATTATGGCATTCAACAAAAACAGCTAAATAGATTAAAAGCTTACTTGCGATTATGAGCCAGAAGGAGAGCATATAATATCAAAGGCAATAATTATAATAACCCTAGTAGTTGTAAAAAGGATCTCAGTGAGTTTTTGATATAACTACAAACAGAGGGAAAGAAAATAGCAAACTTTTCCTTCGAAGACTAGAAACACCATTTGCTTAAACAAAAAATTAAGGTTTAAAGACTCTAGAGACTTAAAAATAGGTATTTGCTTTAGTACATAGCTTAATCCAAACCATAATGGGAAACTCAAATGGGTCGAACATGGGTCGTCAACGGAATGCTTTGAATCAAAATTAAGTCAGTTTAAATAGTCGCCCATGTTGAATAAATTTCCAAGGAATCAAATCATTTTAGAAGACAAAATATGGGATTTTCTTAATGATTGCGTTCTCCCCCGGCAGGTGTCCAAGCACTCCACTCCATTGAGTTGATTTGCGACGCAGCGGAGATGATCATATTCATTTAAAGGAGATGCTTTTTGATAGCACGTGCTCAACCGACAATAACAGCGCGACTGGGTGTCCGTGGGGCTTCCTCGGCTCCACTTCCTTGGCGACGTTCACAACAACAATGGCGGCAACAACAAGCACATAAAACGCAAATGATTATAGTATCTAATCATGACGATGTCGTCGTCGCCTTGGTCCTTTGAGTTCCTCGTTGTCTGTGCCCTGACACCGACAATGTAGTTGATGACAGTGGTTCAAAGGCAGTCATTTGCCTCTGTCACGACGCCTTCGTTCGGCCAAATACCACAATAGTTCCCCTTCAATAATAGAACACTGAGAGAACGGGGGAGTTATGGTGCGACCGAGACTTAAGTTCAACTGGTTGGCTATGTGTTTTGGGCCACTGTAATTAGAGGAAGGCATGCCAGTTGTTGTGAATCCTTATTTAAATGAAGCCATATATACCTGATGGTGGGAGGAGGATTTCAGGGCACTTCCGTATCGATGACTGGCAATTTAATGTGTATTATTTTGTTTTGGCTGCTCTGAGGCTGCCTGGGCAAATTGCCACTAAATTATTATTGCCATTATTGACAGAAATGAATCGTCGTTTTGTTATCGTGATTGTTTACCGCCCTGCCAGGGATCCCGTCCCCCTTTCACCGAATTCTCCCCATAAAGTTTACCAAAGTGTACACAGCTGAGGTAGGGCATCGCAAACAAGCCAAAGTTCTGCTGACATCATCATCATCAAACTGACCAATCTCCAGGGTCGGAGAGCTGGGATTTACTGTTTGAATTGCTTTTTGTGCGGGGATAATTGAATTAATTTTAAAAATTGAGGCCCCAATTGGAATGAATTCCCGATAATTGAAAGTAAACTTGCTGTCTCATTTGGGCAGGTCAAGCAGCTGGTGAAGAAGCCTATATCTTGGCTGCGGATGAGGGACGGCCACATCCTCACTGTGGACCAGACCACCTTCATCGCGGATCAGCGCTTCCAGTCAGTCTTCTCTCCGAATCCCGAGCGTTGGTCGCTGCAGATCAAGTACGTGCAGCTCAAGGACGAGGGCACCTACGAATGCCAGGTGTCCACGGAGCCCAAGGCCAGTGCCATTGTCCATCTAAGGATTGTGGGTAAGTAGCTAGAATTTCGTAGCCTACATATTGGGGCACGTAAGGAGTGTGGAAAATTGTATAAGTCTGTCGAAGTTGTTATACCCGTTACTCGTAGAGTAAAAGGGTATATTGTATTCGTGCAAAAGTATGTAACAGGTAGAAGGAAGCGTTTCCGACCCTATAAAGTATATATATTCTTGTTCAGGATCACTAGCCGAGTCGATCTAGCCATGTCCGTCTGTCCGTCTGTCCGTCTGTCCGTCCGTATGAACGCTGAGATCTCGGAAACTATAAAAGCTAGAAGATTGGCATTTTGCATGCATATTTTAGGAGTTCCTACGCAGCGCAAGTTTGTTTCAAACAGGTGCCACGCCCCCTTTAACGCCCACAATCGCTTATATACGATTTTATTTAAATATAAATTTAAATATTTCGGAAAAGTAAAAATGCAGTTTTATTGTGTTTATCAATACCTATCGAAATGTAGAAGAAATTTTTCAAATCGGACCATTCGTTTAAAAGTTATGCGTGATCAAAGTTTCTATCTCCATCTCCCTCGCACTCCTTTTACCTGAGTAACGGGTATCTGATAGTCGGGGCACCCGACTATAGCGTTCTCTCTTGTTTATTTATTGAACTTTATCTGAGCCTATTTTATTTTCAAATTGGAAGGCCCTTCTCATTGTAATTTGTGTTTTTTAAACTGGGCATTGATTTTTAAGTTAATTTCTTAAACGTACAGATAAAATATGTTATACTTTGGCGTAAACTTTGTTTTGTTATTAAAAATAGTTATATACTTTAGAGATTACTTCGCAACGTCCAAAACTTTAAATATAATTATTGATATTTCGTGTGAGCTTGTTGCATAGATTATAGAGAAAAGAAGTTTCTGTTTGGACCACCCATCGAATGTCAAAAAAATGGGCTCCTAAAAACGCTCTTGCTTTTAAGTTATATTGCCCCTGCCCAAATTGAAAAGCAAGAGTAATGCGTGTTCTGATGAAATCCATTCCCAGACTCTCTAAACCGCTGCTCAAACATTCCACTGACCCATTGGCCTTCAGCCGCCGAAACCGATGCCAAAATCAAAATCAAGACCCAAATCCCTGACCACACCTATAAATCTGCAATGGCAGAGACAATAAATCAGTGAACGTTGCACTTTCGAAAGCAAACTGACTAACTGCACTGACAACATCCAATTCACTTTCTCCCTCCTCTTTGCAGAGCCGAAAACCGAATTAATTGGCGAGTCAACGCGACATGTGAAAGCCGGAAGTCAAGTGAAATTGCGTTGCATAATTAGCCAGGCTCTGGAGCCGCCGCTTTTCATTAATTGGTTTTACAATCAGAAGCAAATCTATTTGCATAATCGTCGCGGTTGGCGTACGGAAATTGAACGCATCGATCTGCCAGCGGAAGTGCCGACCACGACAACCACCACTACGACAACAACCACTACCACCACCACCACCACGGCAGCAACACCATCGACAACAGCCGCAGGATCAACGACAGGACCAACATCCTCGGAGTCGCTTAATGGTTTAGTAACCATAACACGTTCATATATCTTAGACGCCATCGCCCAGAATGATGTGGCAGGGGCAGGAGTGGCTTTTGTCACTGAGACATCAACAGCTCAGCTGGTCGCCGAGGTGGATGCCACATCTTCGACTTCTGAGACGACGGCAGGAGCAGGCACACTGCTCCACTCCTCGGCCACTGCAGCATCCTCGGCAGCCGCAGCAGCAGCAGCAGTAGCAACAACTGCAGCAGCAACTGTTGCGACAGGTGACTCCACAGCAACAACCACCTGGCTGACAACAACGGAGGCGGCAGCAACAACTGCCGCCACAACGACAACCATGCTGCCAAGCAGCAGTTTCATTAAGCAGATAACAGTAAGTGGCTTACCGCATTCCGCCCCTCTACTTCCTCACATTTTCCCCCTGCAAAACGCCCCCATTAAATGCCTTTTCATTACGCAAATTGGCGCGAAAGTGAGGCAGGTAAAATCATTTATATTAAATTCTTATTGTCAACGTTTGTCAAATTATAATTTTTATTATGGCTCCAGCAGTTCACGCCTGCCACACTCGATCTCGTGTGTCGGCTGTCTCGGCAGGGGGATAATATTCCCTTATATAAATACAGTTAAACATCTATAACCTTCACTAAAGTCAATTGTAAAAATAACAATTTTGTTGGTTGCCTCTTAAGACTGAAGTAATGTTTTGTTGAGACCCAAAACATTTTAAACATTCCACGTTGATTTCAATTATTCACAATTTATTCACGTTTTTTCATTTTTAATATAGTAAAAAAATAATTACATTTTTTGTCTGCCTTCGAATCGAATTATTTAAACCCGACAAAATAATTTCAATCGACTGAATTAAATGGTTGAATCCTTTTAAAAATCTTTAAGAAAATCTAAGACTAAATAGTTTGTAATATTTGTGGTTAGAATTATCGAGGCCTGACTGTACCTGAACCCATATATGCGTGCTTCTGTCTGAGTGTGCTCTTATTTTATCATTGCAGACGGCTTCTCTCATCATTCCGGCCGTAGTCAAACTGGATTCCGGGAACTACACGTGCAGCCCCTCGAACAGTGCGCCCCGCACCATCGTGCTCCACGTGCTGAACGGTGAGGGGGAGGGGGTGTAAACGGGCGGGTGGCTGAGTGGGTGGTGGCGGTGAGGTCGTTGGCGGGGCGGCTTTAACTGTTTGTCTGTCTGTACGGCGGGGCAATTGAATTAAGTTTTCATTTAGCTTAATTGAATTTTATTCGGATGCGTTTGTGTTTGGTTCGACTTTTGATTTTCGCGAAATAACCGCACAGTGAGGCCAGCAACTCCGAAATCAGTTTCACCAATTATGATGGTAAATTCCACTTACCAGAAACCGAAAGTTTGACAACAAAGGCGGCCGAAACTCAGAAAATTCAGCAAATTTGTTTGTTTCCGCTTTTTAATCCTTGACAACCACTGTTCTAGCCATTTGAGAGGTTTTCATTTTGTTTACACAATTTTCAACGATGGCAAACACAATGGCAGCGAAACGAAACGAAATGAAACCAAAAACCAAACCAAAAGAGTCGAGACGACCAAAGAAACAGTTGCAGTTTTATTGTTATCTCGAAATGGCCACAATTGCGTTATTTGCTCAATGTCCGCCGGGCAACATGGACACTGTTGAGTCCGAGGACCAAGGACGCCTACAACAATGACAGAGATGCCGGAGACTACGATGACTGACCTATAAATGTCGCTACGTAATGGTTATCTATCTGTCCAGTTTTCTATCTCTCTGCGGTCTATTTGCCTCTCAGTTGGCTTACACCTAAAAAAAACTATACCATATATAGACATTTTCTGTGGCTCTTAATTGAAATATTAGTCATAGTTATTTTTTTACCTGGCCGGAATTATTTTATGAGCAATAACAAAGAATTAGGTGTTGCCATGAGCAGTAAACTTTTTCCAAAAATGTTCACATCACTCGAATGAGTTTTAATTACCTTTTAATAACAACATTTTTTTTCCTTTCCGAACAAAAAGTTAATTTCCAGTAATAATATAAATACAATATATTTTGGAATTCTCTTTAAAACTTATTTTTTAGTTGTGCAATGATGCAAGCAGTTGAAAATTTGTGTATTCTTCCTGAGTGTGCTGAGTGCCACAAATTTCGGATTGCATTTAAATCGTTTGTCCATCACTCCCGCAGGCAATGTTGTCGTTCCTATTGCCGATCCAATCCCTGTTCCCGGCTGTCAACTCCGACATGTGCTCGTCGGGGCCTGTGTTTGTGTTTGACTGCTATTTGTAGCCTGTCGTTTTCCGTTTGGAGCACGCTACTTAAAGGCACTCCAGCAGCTGACAATACGGTTCGACAGTGCCGAGTGTTAACTCACACTCGGCCGGGATCCGGCAAAACAAATGCCGAGCGATTGTGACTGATGACACCTGACGGGGGACAAGGACCCGCAGCAGGATTTTGGGGCAGACAGGTACAAGTTAGTTGTAGGCCGGGGGCGGAGTGACGATTGTCGGGCTACAAATAATGGCCATAAAAATGCCGACCTGTCTGCGGGCTGGAAGCCGTGGTGCCGTCGAGTGGTGCTTGTGTCTAGGTCAGAAAGGGCAAACAATTGTCAAAGAATTTTTGCCGGGATTTTAAAATTAAATTCACAATTTAATTTGCTGTGAAATGGCCACAATGTGGGGCCAGAGCAAACATCATTTATAACAAGGAATTAATGTATTTTTAATATTCGACTAATTGACGCAGATAAAAGAAAGGCTTACAGGGCACTTGCCACGAGTTTTTTGTTGCTGTTAAGCTGGGAAAATGAGTGAGAGCATGTTAAAGCCGAGGATAATAAAAAACAATGCTCCAGAGATATACTTGTATGTGGGCGTAGGCGTATGCGTGGGCGTGGCAGCGTGTGTGCCTGGCTGAGTGCCAGACAATAATGAAATTTCAGGCGAAAGAGAGGCCCACTTCGTCCCTACTTTACACTTTTTACATAATTTTAATAACATTTTCCACGAATCATGTGCAAGTGCGAAAAGGTTAATAAACTTAATGCCATTTCTGCGGCACAATTGTTGTGGCATATAACAATTTTCGATGCTGTTGGCGCAGCGTTGTGTCATGACAAATGATTATTAATAACTTAATGATATTATCATTTATTTATTCAGGGATTTTTATTTTAATTGCGCCCTTCTCTGTGATTTATTAAATCAGCTAGGCTGGCCCTAGCCCTGCCCCTTGGTGGCATAATTAATTTGCTTATTCATTCGCACTAGGCCCTGCGCTCTGTGAAGTGGCAATGTCAGCGTGCGGTTGGCTTTTAAATTTATTCAAGTTTAATTATTTTAAATAAGTAATTTCATTCATATATTCGTCAAGCTGCCCCCAACATTGCATAAATGATTCCGCAGACCACAGCTCGTTTTAGGCTCGTTTTCTGATGACTCGCATGATTTTGTTACCGTTGCCGTCGGGAAAATGCAGTGGTTGTGGTAATTGATACCAGGAGGGAAAAGGAAAAGCCAGTGCTGCGAAACTCATAATTAGTTTGGCTTAATTGTGGTTAGCTTGCAGACTCCATTCTGACATGAGAACTTTGAAGGAGTCGAAATAGAAATTGAATAATCTTCATGGACTTAGGTTGAATTAATTTTATATGAAGCCTAATGAAATTTATGTGTATAATTAGAATTTAATAATATTCGATTTTGAAGTTTAGCCTTTAATTCATAATTTAATTTTGATTTTCCTGACAATAAAAATTTGTGTCTAATTAAGTGCCGGTGGGATCAGGTGTTTTCAGTTTAATGCAGTTTCAATATTTGCTATGTGCGCATTTCACGCGGATGCCGCAAAAATCCATCAGTTGTATTAGCCATACATAAAATTGGCGAATCGCCCACATGAGCGTATATAAACCGCATGCACTCGCACGGTCACCCACTCATGTTTGGTGTTCAATTTTTGAATAGAAATATTTAATTACAATGACCACTTTATTTATCCAATCGGACGTGGACGAGTTGAGCCGAAGCGGAGTCGGGTCTGGGTAGATTTCATTTTTAGTCAAAATTGATTGTGATAGCTGCGGATTGGGCGGGTTTTGAGTTTGGGAAATTGGGTGGATTGCAGAGCCATCATTGAATATTTTTTGCGCCAATGGCGGGATTAGTGACGGCGCCAAAAAACCGCAACATTCTGTGCTCTCAAATAACTTGTTCCACTCCGTTCTGATCGGCAGGTGAATATTCCGCCTCGGCCATTAAGTCGGGCAGTGTCAGCTGGAGTGCGCTAATTGGATGTCACGGCTATTTGCACTGGCGGAATGTTTCAACGCTTCTGACGCTTTTGTGGATTATTAAATTTGCACTGGCCAGGGACATCTGCCAGCCGAATGCCAGCAGAGCCACCGCAAGGACATCGCGTGCAGGATCTGCAGGAGGAGGAGCAGCAGGCGGTGCAGGACCCAAATCAGGGGTCGGCTTCATCACAGACAGCAGCTCAATTAGTGCCACCAAAGTGTCAGAGGACAAAACTTGAGTAGTCCGGAGGCCCTCGTCTGGTTCCTTGGATTTTACGCTATAAATGGGGCTACAAATAAGATTTTACTCGATTTAAAAACATATTATCACAGAGAAAGGAGGGCACCCATCATGAAGGCAATATATACAGGACTACATCCATTAAATATTTTAATAAACATACTCGATTTATGTTTCTTCGCCATCTGAGTGTAAATTAATATTAGAAGTCAAGCTTAAGTTCCAGCATATCGTATATTTTGATTAAAACGTTGCAAGAATTGTGTAAATAGAATGCACAGAACTCGCCTTTACAAGATAAGAACATTTTCCTTCTGTTAATCAATTGGAATCTGCCATGGTTGTATCATATATAAGTTAATAATTCACAAAGAATTTGGAAAGATTGAGATTCCAAATAGAAATCACTAAAAAATGAACAAGCTTCTGCTTTTGAAGGAAGTTTTATGGAATTAAATCTAATAGTTCGACTCATTAGCGCAATGACGATTTAACGAGAAATAAATAAACTTAAAATTTCTTTGGTTTCCTTGAGCTATAAATTGTAAATATGTATGTATAACTTCAGAAATATGTATGAATACCCCTGATTTCTTATGACCTAAAATCCATTTCTATGCATAAAGAATAATGATTAATGAATATTGAATAACAGTGTAAATAAACGGGTGTTACTGCGTTCCATTCAAATAAATAACCAAAGCAAGCCAAAAACTAAATGTAAACATTAGTTAGTATATAAAAGACTTACTAAAATTTTAGACGCAGCCAAGCAAAGAAAAACCAAAACTTAATCAACTAAATAAACAGAATCGTAAGGAGTTGCTCCAACGTTGCGTATACTTGATTTGCAACATCAAATTTTATGGAAATGCAAATAAAAATTTAAATGAAATGAAAAATCACTTGAAATGATATGAAGTGTTTGCAATAATTCTTAAGCCATAACGAATAAGTGAAATACAAATAAATAAAATACAATTTCTTCAATGGATTCAAATCGATTATTTCTTGAAATCAATTTGTATCACTTTACACACTTGATAACCATTGGACAACCAAATATTTTTCTATTTAAATTCTTGTCAAGCTAGAATACAAGTGATTACCTTTTCTAGAAATGCATTCTATAATCATTCTAGGTTCAAGTCACTTTGCATAGAATTACAAACGTCGCCTCAGAACTGCAAAAATGGTTGTTAAATATTCATTCATGACTTTGTCACTAACCACACACAACCGTGAAGCGTCTAGAAAAAAAACGGGGGCAAAAATAAAATAGAGGGACACAATTTATTCTCACTAACAACGTATTAAGCTGATGCAAAACCGGGAAGCTTGGCAACCAACTGGATGTCAAAATATTTCCACCAACATGACCCAGCAGGAAACTTTTGTTGAAATAAAATCCACAGTAATTTTCTGTGGTTATTGGGCAGGAAGACGGCGTGTCCATGCATAAACCAACTGGGAGAGCTATATGTCGGGATTCAGATTATTACTTGATAAATTCAGCAGACCATGCCCTTTTGTGAATTTTAAAGCATACCTTTACATATTTAGTTTTAATTAATTTTATCCCTCTATCGTGGAATGAATGATTATTTGCTTAAATGGAATCATAAAAACTAGTCAAACTAATTATCTTCTTATTTTTAAATTAGTTGCGGATAGAAGCGCCACATTTTTCCACCAAATGAAGAGACCAAAATTGTCCATTAGCTGACCTAGATTGTGGCCAGCTTGAAAAATTATTATCATCTTGAAAGGTCTTCGGCGCCATTTAGTGCACGACATGAGAGTTTACTGGGTGGACGGTCCTTAAAGGAAAATGAAAAGTGTAAGCAGAGAGAAAATCAAAATGAAAATGAAAATCGTTTGTGGCATTTGTTTCAACAAGCGTACGCAAAGTGGTTGACAAGCCGAGAAAAGTGGAGTGATTCAGGTGGCGACCCTTGAGCGGTGAGATGAGCAAGAATATGGCATAAATCAGGCTGTATATGGAGCTATTCCCCTTCCCCTTCGCTTTCCCTTTCCCCGTCCCTTCGTTGTCAGCCAATCATAGTTTTCACACTCTAGTTAACATCATTGTCACCGAGTTTCACTCACTCCCAGCTTCTGTACATACGAAAGTAGAGAGGAAAAAATTGGTTGACGTTTGCAGTTTGTCACCATCTCCCCTGGCCCGTCCCTGTATTTGGTGCACAATTCCAACGAATTTCCATTGCTGCTTTTTGCCACCCTTTTTCGGATGGAATTCTGCGTTTGTCGTTTTTAAAATTTTACCAACGTTGACATTTAAGTTAATTTGCATATTGCCGCACAAATTTGCCTGGTAGCGGTTGGCAAGGCTGCCTATGAGGACTTCGCTGCTGATGATTATGACAATGAGGGCAAGGAAATAGACCAGTTTGCGTCTGGTTTTGGGCCCTGAACTCCCTGAATGTCAAAGCCCACCTATCCTTCTGCATACTCTTCGCACGAATTCCATGTTTCCATTCTATTTTTTGCCTTTCTGCCGTGTCGAGTCAGTTTTAAAAACTAAATGTTGGCCAATTACACAAAAAATTAACATACAATTCTCATTCAAAGAAATGCCAAAATTGCCGGCATCTGCATATACAGTGGATAGCAGAAATATATTTTGGTTTTTATTAATACAGTAGTTATACGAAAACGGAAATTGGCAAATTAGGCAGTGTATTTTAAGGTTTTAGTTATTCTATCATTTGGGATTTTAAAGTACAAGTTTATTTTAATTTTAATCCATTTTAACTTTCTATCACCCTTTACTTGGGACCGAAAAAGTTTAAAATCTCAGCCATACGAGTGGCAGTCTACAGCGCCGTAAACCGCAGCATGCTGAACTACGTTCACGTTGCATATTAATCAAATCCGGTCCGCAGCAGCGAGTTGTTGCAATTTAGCTGGATTCAGAGCGCCATAAAATATGCCAGCAGAAACCAAAGAGTACCCGCATCCTCATCCACATCCACATCCACATCCACATCCACATCCCACGTCCCTGTCGGCATCCGCAGGGGATCACACTTGTCTATGCGCGTTTAGCACGATGGCTGCCACAAGGCTTTATGGCTGCCGTGCCACCCAGCTCGTGGCACCCAATTTCCGGTGCTTGCGTAAATACATTATGCAGCTTACAACTACTTAACTGGCGGCAAAGTGCGGGGAACTCGCGGCATAAAGTGGCAAATTCAAGGTGCAACTTTTGTCGATACAAGCTTCTGTGGCTCCGTCTGCGAGGACCCGCCCTGAAAGGATGCAATAAAAGTGCACGGAAAAACTGTGAAAAAGGTGAAGATTACGCACTGAATAAGAATACGAGGCTTTCCGGCAGGATATGAGTGCACTGAAATAAATGATGGTTACATAACTAATCAATATGTTCTTAAGTCAAAACAGTTTTTTAAATGGCTTAAAGTAAAATAAATTAAGTTGTTTTTAAACTTAAGGAAGATATTTTGTTTAACATAAAACTATTACATTGCAAAGAGCATTATAAATTCAGTCAAAAGTTTGCAGCACAGTGAAGTATATAGTCGATATAGTTTATTGACTTCTCAGAAAAGTTTCTCAGTAAAAGTTAAAGTTATCTAAATCAAACTGAAATTTATTCAACTACTAATTATTAATTGTTTTTAAACATATTATATTTTTCAACTTTATATATAAGCGAACATATGTTGAAATACCACTAATTCAACATATGTTCGCTTATATATATTTGCATATGGCTTGAGAATAATTTCATAAATTCAATGAAAAGCGATCTGATTCTTGACTTTTTCATCGTTTTTAAACATGTATGCATAAATACATATATATAAAATAATACAATTTATATATCACTGGAAGGGTATACAAACAATCTTAAATATTTAGTGTAAAAGGAAGTATTATTTGTTTCTGTGTAAGTATGTGTGCGGTGCAAAGTTCTCTGAGAGAACTCGCACTCAACCTGAATCCAGACAGACACTTTGAGGCAGCGCCATTCACATGACAAACATGTGTGATACGCCACTTGCACCCAGCCAACAGCCAGTGCAATCTGCATTTGCAACAACAGTTTTTCTTCGGCAGCAGCCTGCCCAACCCACATCCACCCCCTTCATCAACCCGCAAAACGCTCGTCTGTCAGCGTGGCATACTCATGAAAGTTAAGGACTTGCATAACTTCTGGCATTTATGTGCGCTTTTCACCTGCTTGCCAACAGTTTCACCTACTTTCACTCCCACTTTTCCATGCTTCATTACGCTAATGCCGTGTTTTCAAATTATTTTACAAGCCCCCACCTGCTGGTGCGTTGAGTTCTCCCCTCTATTTGTTGCATACCAAATGGAGGAGCGGTCTGATTAGCATGCGATAAACTAGTTTAGGTGCTGTGACATAGTTGCAATGCTAGGCGTTATTTTCAACGCGTAGTAATCTTTTCTGGATTCAATCCACACGCTAAGGAGGCCATGTGGACCATGGATTAACCAATTAACTCAATAATAAAGACAAAACTCCAGCCTCTAGACACTTCAAAATGTTCTTTAAAGTACCAACTAAGTTTTTGGCACCGCTTTTCGTCCATAAAAGCCATCTAATTAAATGCATAATAATTAAGATTGGATATCATCAAATTAATGAAAGTCAAAGGCAAGGCTCTTGCGGCAAAAGTGATGGCCACGGTGGGCATATAACGACAGGTTGTTTGCTTTACATAATTATTTCATTAAGTGTTTTGTGTGCGGCTTTGAGAACGAGGCTGTCATGGGCTTCCAGTCACCCTGAGGAGTGCCGGGCTTATTGAGAGGCCTTTTCACTTTTCCACTTTGGTAATTCCAGCATTTAACAAGTCGGAAAGCTGCAGACATCCCGCCGCACTCGCCTTGACCTCAGGCAGTGCCAAAACCGGAGGCGAAGGATGCCAGGATGCGGGGAGATGTGGCATAGCTCATTAACAAACATTAGTTGCAAATGTTGTGAATTACTTAAGGAATTAATATTCCATGCTTCACACACACACAGTCTCTCGGGAGGCGAGGGGCTGGAACTTAATCTCCCCGAGGGCTTCTGCCACTCTACGACGGCAGCCAAATGAGCGAGAGTCATAAGTCCTGCCTCACATTCACTTCTTAAATCCTGCTCAGCGTCTGCTGTGTATACTTAATGCAAACTAATTCCTTTCCACATACACACTGACACACTTACACACTTACACACACCCGCACACCCCACTCCCAATCGGTTATCATCGTCTTCATCATTAGAACGATGCTTGTCTGCAGCGCTAGTTAATGATAGTTGACCTCCCCCGTAAGCATATTGAATTAATGAAAGCTTTTTGTCTGCTGACCAAGATGTATTCACCGGCTTGCCCCAGTGTCCCTTTGCCACTCTCCTATGGCCCAGGGATCTCCGCTTTGTCTGGCCTTATAAATTGACTGGAAGCCGTCTAATCATCAACCGCATTGTTGTCCTTCGAAGATGAAGAGTGTTAAGTGATTAATAATTTAGAGCTATATCGAGCTAACGATTCGGGATGGTTACGATTGATTGACTGATTTTTTGAGTACGTCCAAAGCCATTTGGAGACATGGGCTATTAGTTTTGTGGTTCAAATTTGTAGGTGACCAGAGTTGTAAGTCTATTTTGACGTCTGTCCATTTTGAGCGTTTTGAACACATCATACTTCCACTTTCCTCTATAAGTGAATTTTTTCTATCAACAAAATTTGTTTACCAACGTGAAAATATTGTACTTGACTTTTTTGATAGTATGGAAGTACCCTAATGTAATACAAACACATGGCTTTGAAAGCTATAAGGGTCCTTTTTCGTACATTATTCAACATCATCACATCAGCCAACTTCGATACCTCATAATAAGTGGCTTATGTATTTATTTTTTGTGTAACGTCAACTTTAAGTGCCTCCATTTCACTCCAGCCTTAATAACAGTTTTTTTTAATCATTCAATAAAATGTATTAAATTATGAATTGCTATAAAATGAAAGCCTGAAAAATGAAAATTGAAACCTAAATAAATAACCCTGCGTATTTATAAAATGTATATTAAAATAAGCATTACAATTAAATGAAAATTCAGAAACTTTAGTCGCGTATTCGTTTAGTTTTAGGACTTAAAAGGATGCCAGCAGTTTCCAAGGCCATTACCCACTTTCTTATTGAAAGCCAGCCACAACTGTCTGGTCTAATCTTAATTTTCCTCTTTTGGTGAGGTTCTTTTCGTTTTTCACCTTTGTTATACCCTTGCAGAGGGTATTATAATTTTGGTCAAAAGTGTGCAACGCAGTGAAGGAGACATCTCCGACCCTATAAAGTATATATATTCTTGATCAGGATCACCTCCTGAGTTGATATAGCCATGTCCGTCTGTCCGTCTGTCCGTCTGTCTGTCCGTCTGTCTGTTTCTACGCGAACTAGTCTCTCAGTTTTAAAGCTATCGAATTGAAACTTTGCACACACCCTTCTTTCCTTTGCACGCAGTATATAAGTCGGAACGGCCGGGATCGGCCGACTATATCCTATAGCTGCCATATAACTGAACGATAGGAAATGCCATAACTCTGCTGTTTGTAAAGTTAGGAAGTTGGGATTTTCTATGGCTTCTTTTTTGGCCAATCAATTCGACCTACCAAATTTCATAAGGATCGGCCGACTATATCCTATAGCTCCCATATAACGATAGGAAATAGCATAACTTTGGTGTTTTTAGAGTTAGGAAGTTGGGATTTTCTATGGGTTTTATATTTGGCCAATCAATCCGACCTACCAAATTTTATAGGGATCGGCCGACTATATCCTATAGCTGCCATATAACTGAACGATTGAAAATGCCATAACTTTGGTGTTTTTAAAGTTAGAAAGTTGGGATTTTTTATGAGTGTTAAGAATGCATCATATGAATAATTTTGGAGAATATTATTTACAGAATATTCTGCAAGGGTATATCAACTTCGGCTCCGCCCGAAGTTAGCTTTCCTTTCTTGTTTTACACTCTTTTCAGTTTTCTCAGCCTTCTCGCATTACTTGCTGGAAGTGGACAATGCTTCAGCCGAAAACTTTCAATTTTCCTTCACGCATGGCATTGGGTTTAAGCGGCTTTTGGACCACTCTCTTCTGGCATTTATATTCACACTGCCAGCACAGTATCTATTTTAGGTCCTTGCAGCCGTCCAATTTTTCGAAACGAATTGGTCGGAAATGCAGATTTCGCATAAACAAAGCACGCACAACAAATTAAAACAAGTCATAAATGTGTGTGTTCCAAAAACAGAAACGAATTTTTGCCAAACACAAACGGCAAACTCTTTTACTGACAAAGGGGGTGGTGGAGAACAGAAAAACAGAAAAACAGGAACATTCAGCGCGTGTCTTGAATATTCTATGGCTGTTAATTATGTTGTTGTTGCCCTGAACTCCGGCGATATCTTTTTCTATGGGGCAAGCATTTGGAAATTTCTACGATTTATATGGTTTGGAAAGGAAAATTAGCACAAAAAAGGGAACGATAAGAGGTGTGGCAGAGTATGAAAAATAACTTGCGCCTTTTTATGCGCAAAATATTGAAATATTAGGGGGTAGGGGAAGGACCCACTGGCACCGACGGCGGCAAGGAAAAGGCAAAGGATACCCTTGACTGGCTGGACCCAAAGGATTCATCAGCGGCAACAGCTGTTGACTGCCGGGACTGCCGAAAATGTTAGCATTTTGCGATGATGTATCGTTGGCATCATTATAACAGCTGCCAAAAAGTGCACCGAGAGAGATTTTCATATCAAACCACTTTTTCAATAAGTAAAAAGAATAAATATTTTTGGAGACAACGATTTTTCCATTGATTTACACCTTGATAATTAAAAAGATCTAAAGTACATAATAATTTATTCATTCATATTTAACCTTCTGTTAACACTAAATTCATTTAGTTTTACTAAATTCACATTTAATTAAATTTAGATAATTTATTTCCGGTGTGTATTTCCTTGCCCCTGGAAACAAGGTTGGGCATGAAATTTGGATGCGTTTTCACCCGATCCCCGTTCGAGCCCTTGTGCGTGCCTTGGGTACTTGTTGTTATATTTATCACAGAAATGTACTTTATCTTTGCCGGTGCCCAATGCGCCAAGCGCTGAACCGGAGAGCCAACAAATCGCGGCAGGATCGGGCGGGGACTTGTAACCCTAAACCCTTGGGCCAGGGCATTCGTCAACAGCTGCTGCGGAGAAGACTTCCTCGGATCCGCCGGTAATTTTGCCTTGCCCATCTGTCTACCAGCGGATATGGCTCATATTTTCATGCAAACTAAATTATATAAAAATACATCCACACATTGTTTTATGATTAAACTTGCATTATAAACCCGCAGCGGGTGAAAGTTGTGTCGTAAAAAATGACAGACATATGTTTGATTTTCACTTTTAAAGGGACAAAGAATGTTGCCATGTATTTTTAATGTTTAAATACACTTTGATGGATGGCAATAAAAAAAGGTTTCTTTTATTATATTTTGTATAGAGGAATAAAAGGCAACGTTTGGTCTTCATCCAAGGGACTTTCTTAAATTAACAGTGGCCAATTTTACGCCTGCGACACTTTCTCTCCCACTTTTCAAATTCACCTACCCATATACAGCTCAAGTCGCATAAATGCAAATGCCATTCAGACTGCAGGATATTGATTGAAATGCAACATTCTGTGCGCGGTATAATTCACTCATTTGCATAAGTT
Source organism: Drosophila fuyamai (assembly GCA_018153365.1). Taxonomy (NCBI): domain Eukaryota; kingdom Metazoa; phylum Arthropoda; class Insecta; order Diptera; family Drosophilidae; genus Drosophila; species Drosophila fuyamai. The sequence continues at coordinate 1,861,133 of JAECXW010000116.1, read as the reverse complement.
CATTACTGCCCGAAACTGACCTGGCCTGTATTCTACCGGCTGTTGATAGGTGGGCGGGACTTATGTAATGACGACGATGATAAAGTGAAATATGCAGAGAGGTTGGTCCATTTGGGTTCCATGAAAAGATTAAAAGATGCTTTAAATTTAAGAGGTAACTCATTGTAAAGATTTTAAAGTCAAAGTGGAATAATATACTTAGCCTCTCAAAATTTTTGAAATTAATCAGCCTTTAAAGCGTATGCCTATTAAATAGTTAAGGATTGCAGGGTAATATGCTATATCATTTAGTTAACTCTATTTAATTGCACCCTGTAAAGGAAAATATAAAATATGTTAATAAACAAAGTGAAATTTTTTTTATCAAGTTGTAAAAAAAACACGACTTACAAAGCTATTAATTTCCCAGATGCTTTCGCCATTCGATTTTGATGAAGTTCTAACTTCTAAAGAAAAAATAACCCATTATGCTGGGTTTCTTAAGCTCTTAACCTTACTTCGTTTTTTTTGCTCCGTTCATTTACGATTATTTAAAAGCTAACTGGCAAAGTAGAAGCAAAAGTCGTCCAAAAGCTGCTTACTATTGAATATGACAGACTTTACTCCTTTCCTAAATCTCATATAATCGCTGCACTATTTTACAAACTTATCTTGCCCCTTTCAATTTTCGTTGCCATGACAAAAAGAATTTGCTGGCAACTGAATCACTTGCAACTAGCTGCCTCTTTATTGTTTAAGAAATACAACTGCAGCAATATATGTGGGGGAGAAAGGCATATTTAATATGAGACATGACAATATTGTCTTGGCCTTTGCCCACAGAGTGACTATTCTGTTCTGTTTCGTTTCGTTTCATTCTATTCAGTGCAGTGTTCTGTTGCCACTGCCACTGCCACTGCCACTGCGTTGTTACCCGACTCTGCCGGCAGACATCATTATTTCTCGAGTGGTGGGTGCGCTGATAAACTCGCAGAGCGTGGCAGTTTCGCTCTCCTTATTTCGCAATCCCAATCCAGACGCAGCCAGGACAGCAGAATCATCGTCTTTTCTCCGCTTTGGCATCTTTATCCTTTATGCAAAAAAGCGAAAAAGAAACCCAAATCGAGTAAATAAAAACACACACAAGGCTCCTTCCCGGGCCCTGATGGCAATAAAAAAAATGCTTACAATTTATTGATTTCATATTAGTAGACTCGCACACATCATGATCAGAGAAAGTCCCATGAAAGTCTGTGCATAAATTGTCATCAGCCTGAAAGCATGCAACAAAGTCTTTCGCTTTCTTTCCCACGCAATTTAGATGTTGACGCACCACTTTTTCCTCTGCTGCCGCATACTATTGAATTTTTCGTTAACGCCTTGATTTCGATTTGTCTGCACCGCGTCGCCGCCCAAATGTGGGTCAGCTTTTTTCTTCATTGAACTTCGGAATGGCTTGCTAATTTGGACCCAGAATTTTGGGCCAAAGAACTTGCTAATTGAATTAAATTGTTTCCTAATTGTTGTCGAGTTTCGATTTCTTTAAGCTGCGTTTTTTAATGTTATGCTAAAATGGGGGTGAAAAAATTTCCACTTCCTTGAAGTTGCGTACTGTAATATCTTCAGGCAACGTAGAATCATCTAAAAGTGATAAGTACATTTATATTCAACGTTTAAATTTGGGATCGAATTGCATTAATTCATTTGCTTAGGACTGCAATAGAATATTGACGCTAGCTGTGTTTGAGATTTGCCCCTTAAAGGCAAAAATGCTAGTATGTAAATGTAGAACTAGAATGTGTGTTTGTGCGTTTTGATAAGTAAAACAAAGCCATTCCATTGTTCTCCGTTCTTAATAAACGGAATTAAAATTGTATTTCAAACTGAATTTCACCAAATTAGTTGTTCCCGGATGCTGCTCTATTGGGAATTATGAGATAATACCACATCACGGACACACAAACACTAGCACACACTCGCTGGTTAGTGCGATACTCCGCAAACAATTCATCATTTATGCCAAATATTGTGTTGCCTGTACAAATTATAAACCGAACTACTGAATGCCGATTTGATAAGCTGATTTATGCTTCATGTTTAGTCTGCGGCTGGCCCACTCCCCACTCCCCGCGCCACACCCGGTTGACAGGGAAATCATTAGGCTAATGTGATTGAGGGGTGCGTGGGGCTGGGGTGAAGTGGATTGGAATGCCAAATGTAAACACAAATATTGGAATTGGCAAACAAAAACGAGCTGTGCACATAAATTAAAAGCGAAATCGGTAATCCCACCGAATCCTGGCTACAGCTGAAATTGCCCGATATGCAAAGTCAGTTCGCTCGGCGATAACAAATGCGGAGCAATTATGGCCGCATTAAGCATATGCCCAAGTGGTCATCCTCTCCATCGGCATGTGGAAGTGTGCGGGCTTGGAGTGCATCGTCAGATGCTGGGCCAAGGATTTGCATAAATCCCACCACATTTATTCAATAAGCAAACCACACACACACACACACACTCTCCGGCAGGAACAGAAGCACTTGACTCGGCTTTAAGACCACTTAATAATCCACTTGGATGGGTTAGAAGAGTCGCTCCCCAAATGCTGATTGCCCGCACAGTTGGCATTGATTTACGGGTGGACTAACCCTAGAAACTCAGCTCCAGCATCACCCTCGAATGATCCCGGCCCCCCGGTTCCCAGCCATCCTCTATCCCAATCCCATTCCCATTCCCAATTCCAATCGGGTATGCAAATCGAATACAACTAAATGTAAACACATACAAATGCAGTTGAAGATGGCAACCTTCGCTGGTTGTTCCATTTATATTTTCCGATTTGATTTTGCCAGGGTTCTAATGCCCCAAAAAGGGGATGGGGACTGGGGTCCTTGGCCGACTGGATGTCTGGCAGACGTTCTCGGCAAACTTTTGCCTCAACGGCTTAACTTTTTTGCACGTGTACCTGGCCAGCAGGAGCTGTAAGAGGTGGATGGCGGGGAACCACTTTTAGTTAGATTCGAAAAAACCTCTTTTGTTCCTTTGCAATCCCCTGAAATGTTTTCTTTGCCCAGAAGTTTCCTAATTTACCAGTGCACTGAGATTAGGCCAGGCCACCGTCTTAAGCCTAATGAATCACGCTGGCGTTGAATCTTCAAAAACACTTTAAAGATGAGCTGTCCTAGTCAAGGTCCGAGGAGAACAATAACATGGCACCCACAACAAGGGAAATGATCGACTGCCCAGCGACATGTAAATGAGATGGAAAACCTTGAGCGCAGATCAACCAGGTAGATCAACACTAACCGTACACACCCTATTTTTCAGGCATCAGACAACAATGGGCCATAAACGCATTAAGGTAATGGCAAACAAAACGGAGGTAAAGTATCAGGCAGAAGATGGATCGTGTCCACAAAGTCACACCTGCGATTTGGCGATATATAACATGTTCGACGTCGAACCGCGTTTCGAACTTCGTTTGTCAGCCAACTGCGCAGGCGCCGCGATCAGAGCTGCCAATCTGGCTTTTTAATAGTAATAGTTATGATAAATATGTATTAAACAAATAACTTTATGTTTTTAATATTTAGCAACTAGTTTCATCTCATATTATAAAAATTAGTTTGCTTACTTTAATCGACAGATTTAAGGTATGATTTACAATTTTTAAATAAAACATAGAGTAAGTAAATTATTTAATTATTATTTTTAGTAATTCTGATTTTACTATGTATATTTTCCTTTTTATTGATTTAAAACATTTAATTTCGGGGAAAACATGTAATCAAAAGTATTATGTTTCAGTTTTGGTGTTTGGTGTTTTTGGTGTTAACATGCCAGTAAATTCGATTTTCCCCTCAGTATTAAAGTTTATGCTTATAAATAAAAACTTAAAAAATCATATTTTATAGTGGCCAAGTGATAACAAAGGCTCTTGAGAAACTAGCGCCGTCTTCGAACATGTTCGTCTTCGAACGTCTTCGGCTGCATTTCTTCGGCTCGCTTCCAGGCCCATCGCGAATACTAGAAATGGGTCAGGCTATAAAAGCACAAGTTCAAGGCGATCGCCGTTTCATACAACTTCAGCAGCAGACGCAGCAACATCGAATCTTCCACTCCAAAGATCAACAACAGTGCCAAGTGAAAACCGAAGTCTCTCGAAGTGGGATCGAAGTAAACGAAAGTTGCCATCGATCGACTGTCTAAAAAAGAGAGAGCAATTTTCCTGTGCAAATTTTTGGGTGAATTTTTAAGTGAATTGTGTGCTTGACAATCGCATGCTGAAATTTGCAATTTTTTCTAGTGCGACGAGGCAAAACAACTCAACTGAAGGTGTAATTAAATTTTGGTTTAGTCGACTTTTAGTAACAAGAAAGGTAAGAAAATTTTTAAAAAAACCAAATCTAATCTATTATTTAGATTGTCTTAAAAAGGAAATTATTAAATTTCAAAGGTAATTAAAGTTTTAAATAGGGCTTAAACATCTTTATAGTTTTTCGATGATATTATGAAATTTCAAAGTTGTACAATTAATTTATGGAATTGTTTTAATTTTAGCAGCCAAGTAAAAATTGACTTTCGAGAAGATAAAAAACTTGTTCCCCAAAGCATATTTCTACCATAAAGAGTGGGCATAGAGTTTAGATTAAATAGATTACAATATGTTTATACGGCCTGAAAGTTAAAAATTTAAGGTCGGATTTCTGGATAAAATCATTATTATTTTTGCAATTCAGACTTAAAAGAAATTGAATACCGTCATTTTTCGATTTATTCTCTGTCAATAACTTTTCCCATTTATTTACGAAAATGTAGTTTCTTAAAACAGAAATCCACCAGCTAAGACTAATCAGCAACGCAAATATTGCAATGCGTTCGGCTAGAATCTGGCAATAGAAAGTTATTGACAATTGATCGACTGCCACCATTTGGCCTCGAGTCGTGCCGTGCGTTTGTTTGGCCAACAAATTGGGGCTATATGGCAAGAGCCAAATATTTGGGTCAGGCCAAAAGAAATAACAGAACTCGAAGCACAAATCCAGCAATAAAAGCAACAGCCGGGAAGCAACCGGGGAAAGGGGGGAGAATTTCTGTTAAACGAGTTAACAACTTTGCATGAAAAAGCAAACAGAAACCCATCGACTGGACGGAGCATGAACATGTCAAAGCGGTCGGGAAGAGGGGTTTTCCGTGGCGGGGCGGGGCGGGACGAGGTGCGACGAGGTGTGGCGGGCGACAGGCGGGCACGCACACACGGAGATGTGCATTCAGCCAAGTTCTTTTCAAGCCAAACAACCGAGCAACGTGCACCGATGATGGCCGCCCACTGACCCAAATGGGCGCCCGTTGACTGCCGCTCCAAAGAATTTCGGTTTCGAGTGCCCCTGTCTTTTAAAGGTGGTGAGGCCTTGCGGCCGTTTTGTCTGTGGCCTTGATTCGATGTGGGTCTCCGCCTCCACCACTGTCTCGGAATCTCCTTCTCCTGCTCTGCCAATCGGCCAATTAACGCCTGCCTTTGGCCAAGTTTTTGGCCAATTCTCATACAGAATTTATTTATTTAATTGCCTGCGAAAGGTCACGTTTGTCTGCTATTTGTTTACCCATTTGCCTGTGTGCATTCCTTGGCTCTCAGTCGTTTTTCTGTTTCGAAGCAAGTATTTTTGTGTAACTTTCATTCATTGGCCTTCGTTGCTTTTGGCATTTTGCGGTTGTAGTTGCCGTTGTCAGGCTGAGCGAGGTGAAAGTTTTTTCTCTGAAGCTGTTAAGTCGTGTTTAATACAGTTTGTGTTTGGTCCGAGCTGAACTGAATTGGTTTTTCTCAATTGCAGCCGAGAGAATGCAAAGTGGTTTCTTAAAGCAAACCGTTACTACTCGGGGATTAAACAAAGCGAGTCTTGACAATGGCAGTTGCAATTTGTCCATCAAATGCAGCTGACTAATAACCATAATGGCTGTGGAAATTGCAAGTGCAATTCGTTCTGCTTTCGTGCGGCCTCAAGTTGGCTGTCATTTGTCTTCTGGCGACTGATTTTCGGGGTCGGTAAAAGTTTTGAGAGAAGTTTTCTCTGTCAAAATGGATCGCTGACTTGTCCTGCTCTGGGATTGCATCACACGGCCAATAGAGTTACCAAATAATCAGTGAGCCCCGCTCAGTGATTAAAATGCAGCTCAGTCGGCGACCGTTTCGGCCAAGTGACAGTTGACTAGCGGTTTTCATTCAGAGGTTGCTGACCAGCCGTGCAAACGAAAGACTTAAGGCACATACTCGCTAGAAAGCCGCCGAGCATTCCAATTAAGGTTAAGCACTTGACGGCAAACAATTGCCGCGCTTAAACACTTAATTAAATTTTCTTACTCTTCTTGGACAATAAACCTTGGCTTGATTCTGGGCGAAAAGAAAGTGAAATGTGAATATTCGAGGCTGCTTGAGTTTCTCTGCGACTCAGCCGGAAACCTGTCCGTGACTGTCCAGAAACCCGGCTCAGCCCCGCAGAATGACTCAGGGCCCTCCGATCTCCGATCCACTCCCAGAAACCGAAGACGGGGGCGGCGAAGAGCCAAGAGCTTGCCCACTTACCGCAAATCACGAACGCTTTACCGCTTTCTCATCTTTGACTTTGACCAGGGACCCAGTGGAGCGTGCCTTGGCACGAGACCGCAAACGAAACTGAAAATAAATATCTGGGAGACCAGAGACCAGCACATAAATTACAATGATATTTCTCGGCGACTGCCAAAGAACTTGGTTATTGTTACACCCCGCCTCCGCAGCTCGAAAATTGTTTCTCTTTCTGCTCGCTGCGGTTTCCACACTTTCTAATTTGCGACTTTTGACCAACGGCAAGTGTAATTGCTGCTCTCTTTATTTTGTTATTGAAATAGTTATATTGCCGTTGTTTGTGAAGACGTTTTAATTGCCGTTTTAAGGCAGGCCATGAAAGTAAGAGTTGCGTGCTAGGTTTCCAATTAGAGTTGCGTGTTTTCTTTTAACCAAGAGAAGAGCTCATCGATGGAGCAAAAGGTGGCCGATAATGGGGGAACTACCCAGCATGCCAGGAGAATTATGTCACAGCACATCACTGGGGCCACATCGAAGTGACTAATTTGTCTTTCGCAATTTCCCCGCCTAATTTCCCACCTCGCTAGAGTGCAATCAATAAAATTTCTCCGCCACACATTCCAGCTATTAATTACCATTATCTCAACCACTAATCGCTGAATCACGCTCTAAGACAGAGCCTGCTGCTCTAACAGCTTTCTAAATTTACATGGCCACCATAATTTCCACCGAACTGGGTCGAATTGTGTCACAAACAATCAAAAGTCCACGGCTTTGGCCGTGAGACGGAGTTGCCCGATTAATGACCCTGCCATTTACATTTCCACGCTGACCCATTCTGGGGAGCCTGTTCTGCGGCCGGCAATTAAATGGAAATCAATGCAATCTCAATCCCAACCATTGGCATTCCTCAGCCTCGTTGGCTTTATTAATTGTAACGGGAACCTGTTGCATGACATCTGAGCAAAAGAACCGCTAGATAGACCCGCTGAAACTGGTTGGGTAGCACCAAGAAACCGAGAAGAAAGAAGAGCCCCAGCCCAAGCCATTCACATTGGCGATCCCATTCTAATTTGCCCCAATGAAGTGACCAATTGTGAATGGTTCTCGATGCTAATATCGCTAATCCAGCTAACCGATCGCCGTGAGGAAGTCGCGGCTAATTGCCGGTACTTGCCACCTCACCTGTGGCGGCTTTCTATGTTGCCCAACCCGCCACTCGCTTAATTTCCCTGCCTCAAATGCTCCTCCCCAATCCACGGACTGCGACTGGGGAACAGGTTCGGTTTGACCGACACCTTAATTGGGAGCAGTTAGACCCGTTTCTGGATGTTTCGGAAGCGAATGAAGACGCTTCACCTTTAATTACATGCCGCTACAACTTTCTTATCTGGTTTCCATGGAAATTGTAACATATTTAATGCCTAAGCGATGGGAAAATTATGACAATGATTTTTGAAACTTTGTTGGGTGGCAGTTAGAAACACTTGGTTGCAAGGGGAAGCAATAATTTAAATATTTGAATAGGTCTCAATGCATTGTCATTCAAAACTTAGGGAAAGAAACCTATTCAAATTTGGTCTTCATTTAATTTCGGAATAATTTTGTGTTTTTATAAAATCGCCAAATTTAAAAGGATTTAAAAATAACAAAAAATATTATCTAGAAAAAAGACAGCCAAACATTTTATTAAATTTACTGTGATACTGATTAATATATCTGTTTATCCATTTAATTTATTAACATACATAGTCTTTATGGTAACTGTGTTTTTAATTAGCTGTGTAATAGCAAACTTAAATCGGGCCAAGCATGTGCCATTCAAATGGGCCACAGCTGATTCCAATGCCCGACCCGTGCCGCAGTTCAGGAAACTCCCGCGCACTCAATTGGGCAATGTGAAAGTGTTGTTATGCGGATGGCTTGAGTCCGTCCCTTGCTGAATATCAAATAGCTCAACCGACTCCCGGTCTCTGTCTCTTTCAGTAGTCATGTGGAATCAACGGACAGTGCACGCCTACCTGCTGCTCTCCATAGTGGCCAGCAACTGCCTGCTGATGACCTACGCCTTCCCGCAACAGGAGGTCTACCAGCGGCAGCACCAGGTGACCCAGTCACCCGTCTACCGGGACGAAAGTGTGGCCCGGAAGTTCGCGGTGAAGCCAAACGCCTCGAAGAAGGTGGCCCTGGACGACATCGAGGACGACCTGGAGACAAACCAGATCCAGGAGAGCGTTGGCGGACCCGGCGGCTTCACCTGGTCCAACATGCTGTCCACCGTGATGACCATGTTCTTCAACGGAGCCGTTCAGGCACCCACGAAGTCTGATGATGTGGATACCTCCATTGGATTGGGCGGAAGTCCTTGGGCGAATGTCATCTCAATGGGTAAGAAAATCTAATTTTTGTTTGGGAAAACTAGTGTTAATTATCAAATGTTATATAGAGATTACTTCTTATACACTATTTATTATTATTATGTAGAAAATGTGATTTCCCATTACTGATCGCGGTCTTTATCTCTGCAGGTCTGCGCATCATCAACACCTTGCTGGGCGGTGGAGCCCCTAGCGATGGCATCGATAAGGTCGACAACGGCGGATCTCCCATGCAGGTAATCTATCGATCCATTAGCCCATAACATGGTGTACACTCACTGATTGCTTTTGTGCCACTTTTGTTTTGCTTTGTCGTAATTTTGCTGTTCAATTGTTACCGTTTCGTTTTGTTTTATATCTTATACCGATACTGATTCTGGGTGCCTGGCTCTTCTTATTCTTATTCTTTTGATTATGTTTGCTTCCCGCCTACCTCCTCTACCTCTACCTCGCTAATAATCGCACAGGGCATATTGGTGGCTGTGATGTCTGCCGTTTTAGGCTCCAGAGACCCCGACCAAGTCAACTCGATGGCCAAGCAAGCTGGCGAGGTAAAACATCTTTATTGCTTTCACAACACAAATAACAACACAGAGCAACAAGATTTTGGCCTTATATTAAGTCTTATTTAGTGAGTTAATAACTGAAATTATAGATATAACAACTTATTGAATTACTGGCAAGGGCTTGTGTAAAGACATAAAGGAAAAGTTTTAGGTAAAAATAAAATTATTCCTAATTTTTAATCAAAATAATGTTGGCTTTAAAATAAAGTCCATATAATAACATAACAGTATTCATTTCTTAGTCTAATTTATTGATGATCTAAGGTTTTGGTTCATATTAACTTAACGTTGAACTAAACCAAATTATTTAATCAAAAGGATAGGTTGAAATTATTTGATATGGAACTAAAATAAATATTTCGCAGATCGATTAATTGCCACTATACTGAGAATATAAGCCGCTTTTATAGACACTTAAAATATACATAGTAATTATTTAGTAGTTAATGAATACTAATTGTTAATGCCCGAATCTTGTTGCAAAGTGCTGAGAATGTAAATTGTTTCTATGCACACCAACACACACACACACCGAAACCGAAATACACTCTCACACACACACTCAAACACCACTGAAACCACTCTAGTATTGGCACAGCAAATGCAAAACTAATTGACTAATGCCTCCTCTACCCCTGCCCCAAATCAACACTCGCACACACCACACACCCCACACCACACGCCACTGAACAACGCTCCCCCTTCCGCATCCACAGTTCATTCAGATCGTGATGAACCTGCTGGACGCCCTGAAGACCTCCTTCTCGCACCGCTCCCTGGCGGCCCGCTCGCTGGGCAAGCGGGACTCGGTGAGCGACGCCGTGGTCGCCGGCATCTCGCTGATGAAGGGCTACGTCCGCACCTACCGCAGCTCCGAGGACAAGTGCACGCAGCGGTACATGTGCGACGCCAACACGGAGTGCGTCCGCGAGATCGGCGGCAGCAGCATCTTCTGCCAGCTTGGATCGTAAGTAGCAACAGTTTTGGGTACCTTTATGTTTTCACTTTGATCGAAATCGAAGGTGGACTAGCGGGGCTTACTTATACCAAAGGTGCTTCCAACCACTGTCATTTTGTTCACTTAATTTGTTTCTAAATTAGAAATTTTAGTAATCAGTTACGTCAGTCTTATCGGCTATTCTCCTACAACAAAATCAATATATAAAATTAAAGTAAAAATTAGTAATCAGTTATGCCAGTCCTATCGCCTATTCTCCTACAACAAAATCAATATATAAAATTAAAGCAAACTGAAGGCAATTATTTTTTCATATTCACATATTATTTATTTTAAAGAGTGAATAGAAGTTGAATTATTGACTTAATTATGGCTTAGCGACTGAGTGTTCAAATTTACTTGTACAGCACAGGTTTTAAAAATAATTTATTAGGTACAAATTAATAGGATTAAAATTAAAAGATTTTATAAATTGATATTTATAATTACACACTACAACTAATTTACTATTTTCGCTTTTATTAATGAATTTTTTATAAAAACCCATTAAAACTAAATTACCGTTTTCGCAAATACAAAGTATGATTAGATTTTAAATTGGAAGTATTTATTATACAAAACAAATTTAATTATTCAGATCACACTGTTATTTGTTCCTCAAAGAGTATAATTGCCAAAACTAAGATGATTATTTTAAGTTCATTATATTTATTTATGAATATTTATGACTTTGCAGAAGGGTAATGAAATAGCATATTGTCAAATTAAGTGATGGGTATTTATGCATCTAAGCTTCACTAATAAATCGTGCACCCACCCATTCTAGGTATGCCACCAGCTATGTCCTGGGACGCAGCAGCGGCAGCAACTTCGAGGAACTGTACGACGCCGGACGCAGGGGACGCTCCGGATTCGACTGCCGCCAGATCTATCTGGAGTGCAACGAGGTCTAGACTTCCCAGTGCTCGCGACTGGACTCTCTCTAAACTAATTTAAATTAATTTATGACTTCCACCTAGATGTTAGCTATTTATATTATTTATTTAAAAATTCTGTACTTATGTTCGCCGGCAAATGCGACTGGCCTCTTAAGTTGACAAACAAAACCTTTAAAAATAAATGCATTAAATGACAATGAAGTTTTAAATTCGACTATCAATAAGAAATAGTTTCCAAATAAATTACCCATAACAAACTCATCTAATTAATTTCATTTCATCTGAATTAATTTTCTTAAAATCTGTATTTTACTTAAATGAATACACAAAGCTTTTTGGTGCTTTTAAACAATTCAAAAAGGTGATTGCGTTATTACGCGGGTATAAGCTGACTGCTCTCAAACTCCATACATGCCAGCAAGCAGTCTAACCGGAAGCCGTGGAAGCAGGGTATATACAAGCAGTTTACAGTACACTGCTTGCTCAAAACAACATTAAGTATACGAACAGTTGGTTAAATGGTTGGTTTAGCTAAACCACAAAATGTCCTTAGATTCATTTAAAACCAATCCTACTATAACGATTTAAATGAAATTTGTTAATAGCATTGTCACTTTTACACAATTTGTATATCAACAATGTTGTGGATTAAAAAAAGTTTATAGAAATATCTACCATGCTTTTTCGCAGACTGTAAGCATGTACAACAACTACTCTTGAGTGAAGTGTAACGCTCCACTAACAATCGAACCGTCTACTCTTCTCCTTTTGAATTGTAAGCCGCCTGTCAGAAAAGTTGCCTCCTCTTCGGAGTTGCTTTGATGAAACAGTAGTTGTTGTCTCGGTTCTTGTTGCTTATCAACATTCAGCAGCAGGCTCGCCAAAAAGGATGGGCACGTGAAATAGTGCCACTGAGTCCATGAGTTCCCTATTGAAATTAAAAACAACCATTGCACGAATTGTCTAGTTTATATGTAAAACAAAATAAACAAAAACTTTCAGAATTTAAAAACTGCAAAGAATATATGACATTTAAAAATGTAAACTTTGTGCTGTTAATTAAATTTGAAAATATTTCCTTTGTTTTAAATACATATTTTAAGTACATATACAAGATTTAGAACTTAGACTTAAGAAACTAAAGAATTAATTCTGGTTAAGTGAAAAATGCTTATTTAGCTGTTTGTGCACATCTCACTGCAGAATACATGGGTTTGCTAAGGTGCTGTCTAAACTTGGCCAAGATTGGACTAGGGTGCACGAGTTGACGGCACGCTGCCAGTCCTGACTGCAAAGTTTTCGGCAGGCAATTTGAGGAAAACAAACAGCAAAACTTGAGATGCCAAAGGCAGGGAACTTGTCTTGTCTCGTGCCACTGCGCAGCTGCAGCCGGTCGCAAAGTTTTTGCTATTTTGATAAATGCCACAGCACAGCTGAAATTTATTGGACAGCCGGCAACGCCGACGCAAAGAAAATTGCAGCATGCAAATGCAATGTGGGGAATCCCGACTCCATATCTGCAGTGTTCAGCGTGTTGGTGGGCCTAACCCACATTTAATGGGCGGGGCTGGCAACATTTCGTCCAAGATGAAGGCAATGCTCCTGCAGCAGTGGCAGCCTCCAAAGTTATGATTAATTTGTGCGGCCAAGTTTTGCTGCCACCACCCACCGAAAAAGTTGCTCCACCCATCGGACTGTTTGCTGCCACAATCTGGAGGAGCAGCCAGTGCAGCAGGAACATCCGAAGGAGCAGGCTCCAGTAATTAAAGGCGCTTTGGCCCAACTTGCAGCCGGCAACCGACAACTGGCGCTCTGGCTGCGATGCATCGCTTGAAATTCCATTTAATTACGTTGAGTGTTGAATATCTTTAGTGCGCTAATTAGAACTGTGCGCAAAACTTTTCTCGGACACCGAATGCACTCCCAGGAAAGGGGAGTTGTGCAACGGGGGCAGCGGGGAAGCGCTCCAAATGAAACAATCGAATTTGGACAACGATCTAATTTGCACCAGAAGTTCCGGCCATCGTGGAGGGCTGCAGCAGCAACCGGTTGTCTGGACCCGACATTTTTGTCAGACTGCTTAAATTATTTTACGCAGATTATAATTTACTTCTTGTTTGTTTGGAAGAATTAATCTGCTTGCTGAAATTTTGGAGGGGTTTAAATTGCTGCAAATGACTTAGTGTTCTGAATCCGATTTGGGGGAGCAGCTTATGATTGCAAGTGGAAGCAAAATCTTATTAATAAGTTTTTTCAATTCCAAAATAGAATAACCGTATTAATATTCAAGTAAGACCACAAAATATCAGGTACTTAAAATTATAATATTTGTGCATTTCCTTGCTGACTTTTACCGAATTTTAACCGCTAGTTTAAAGAGCTACCATGGAACTGTAAAATGTAAACAAGTTTTTTATTACAAAAAGTGGCTAATTGTTGAAATAACTTCGCCAAACTTTTCAGGGTGTATTTTAAAAAGAAAATTTAGTTATTCGTCATTTAGCAATAAATAAACGATTTAACTTTTGCCGTAATTATAATATTTTATGCCCGAAATTATTACTTTCGAAATCTATACTTATTTGAAAAAACATAGATGCTTAAAAAGAAGGTACAAAAAGGCAGACGTTTGTGTTTTTTTTTAAATTTGTAATTTGCAGGTTTTTTTTTGTAAATTCCGAAATTTAAGTATATTTGTTTATTTCTAAGATTTTACTGCATAAATTTAGGTTAGATTTTAAACAGAAATATAGGATCTAGCCAAAACCAAAATTAAAGGAACTAAAAAAACCCTTTTCACACCTATTTTTGAGCATATGGTAATGGTTTAAATCCTTTAATTACATCAAACTTATATAGAAAACTATTAATAATCTTTCTGTTGAACCTACTTAATTTGCACTTGAAGCGCTTTTAATTGTTTTTCAGTGCTTCTTCAATAATTGAAAACCATAAAAATAAATTTGTTCAATTAATGTCATTGCAGTTTTTACAAATGTCTCTACCACACTTCCATGCTGCACATTTAACCTGAACACGATTTGAATACTTTTTTAAATTAATTGGGCAACAGCTTTAATCATATTATTTATCAAACAGAATTATAATTACATTTTCAAAATAATTTAATTTTGGTCAGGATTGCTATTAGAAAGAAAAACATTTCATTTGATAACAAGATTCTCAAATTCCATGGGAGATAAAATTCATCATTTTGCCGACCTATTGACATAGTCATGCTGAAATAATAACGTTTCCAACATTTAGCCACTGACATAAGCCAAAAACTACATACTGAAAAGCCCAAGGGAAAGCAAATCAACCGCAAATCAACACACACGTACGAACAGGTACATAAATGTCCATCACTGTCACAGGCAATTATTTTGATATTTGCGCAAGCACTTTTTGATTTGATTCTCTTGTTGGCTTTGTCCAAATCAATTTATTCGAATGGCCAAAGTGCGAAAATCTGTTTGATAACCTCAGTTTAAGGACGAAAACTGCAGAAAAAATAACTGAGCGACAAACTGTAAAGTGGCCAACGAAAAAATCGGGCATTGAATTTGTTTTGCAAAAATATTTTCGCCATAGGCGCTGAACCAAAATTGACCTATTGAAAATTTAATGTTTGCGTACAACAATTTCCTGCACAACAGAAATAACAATGGCAACAACGACACTGAGCACGACGAGTACGTGGATGTTCTACTGATGCTGACAACTACAACGAGCTGCGGGCTGAACAGAATAATACCAAAAGGGCTGGGGAGCTGGAAAATGAAACCCAAAACAAACCACAGGCAGGACAGCAAGGACAACCGGAGGATCCGCCGAAGGAGGAGGTCGCTCTACGGGAAGCCGCGCGGGCAGTTAAATCGATACACTGAGCGTGTAAGCGAAACAAAACCAATACCAAAAGGAATTTGCATTTGGCTTTCACCTTGCCCCGCCAGCAGCCCCACCACCACCACCACCACCCACTGACACGCTGCGAGCCCTGCGGCAATGTGTGGGGCATGTCAGTGGTTGTCACCATCAGAATCACCATCAGAATCACCAGCGCCGTCAGCGCCGACGATATTGGCTTTTTTCGGCGGATCGGGGGACTGGAGGATTGGGGAGTCGGGGATCGGGGGATCGGGGGCCGCCACGTGGGGGCGTCACTCTGGAAAAATCAGAAGGCGCCCTGACATCCTGTAAACGCGTTCTATGCCAGCTTTGCTCGGCCCCCAAAAACCGATTCCAATTTTGCGATGGCAGCTTTGCCACATTCGCGGCCACCGTGTCTTGTATCACATCTAAAATGAGTCCATTTTCCGTTTATGGTTTATTTTATTGTTTCATACGATATTATTACCCATGAAGTCGCGCCCAGAAAGCCATTAAATGAAATGAAATTCAACTCCCAGCATTTTTAAATGATTTCTGAGTACTCATTTTTCGGTATATACCAGTTCACTGTGGGACTCGACTTTTTGTCCATCAATTGACAAGCGATTTTCCGTTCAGTTTCGGACAAGTTGGAATTGCTTAAATTTGCAGAACATTTTTCAAAAGTGAAAAAAAAACAGTCAACGGGGAATTCACCCACTTTTATTCGGACTATTTCCAGCCAACTTTTTGCGTACATTATTGAGACTATGAGGGCGTGTGAAACATATTGAATTATTAACATTGAAAAATGTATGAAATATTTAATTGAAAGTGCCGAATTTGGCAGCCGTCCAACTACCACTGGCATTTACTGGCTAATTTCCGTGGTTTCCCGTTTAAGTAGGGCCCGGAAAATATCAGCGTGCCATTTGGCTACAAACTACATTTCGTTATGACCCTGGGCGGGAATTTCGGGCTGATAAGCTGGAGGGGGAGTGGGATGTGGGCCGTCTGGGCCACAAAGTCATGGGCTCCCAAACTTTTCCGTCGTCGCTGTTGATGTAAACAAGCTGTCAAAGCTGCCCACCATTGATTTGAATTCGGAAGAAATGTTTCCTCCCACTGCCCTACCAAATTACGGGTCTATTTTTTTTCTTGCTAATTATAAGGAACCTTTAACAAAGTATATTCAAAATATTTTCATTGAATTGGTAATTATTTTATTGAGAGATTCGATACTTTTCCTCCATCAATTTCACTTAAGTCCTAAACAATTACTCTTAAGTGATACAGCAAGTGCAGTTTAAGTTTTAATCCTCTCTGAGCTCGAACAAAATCTGGCTTAAAGTTGGCCAGCTCGATTGGCTCGAATCGGTTTACCCGCCCCACCAGAGCGCTATTCGATTTGGCCACTTTAATTACGACCGCGTAGGGCATATAGGAACTTCCACTGGTCAGAGCCACATCCGCCGAGTGGCGATAAGTATTTTGCCTGTGCTATCGCCGCTTCCGAATCGCAACTCCCCTGCGCCTCCGACAGTTGGAAATTTGGGCAGCGCCATGTTAGTGATATTTTCCTATACGTATATAGTTGGCTGTTGTATTTCCGTTGCCTCTTGCTGCCGACACAAATTGCTTAAAGTGGAAAATTGCTGGCGCTGCATTTGTTGTTTGGAGGGAAATGGAGTGGGTCGGTTTGAGTGTGTGTCTGTGTGTGGTCCCGGTCTCACGATTCCTTTCGGGTTGTGCCTGCATTTATCTTTTATTGGTTCCTTGTATCTCTTCCGCACTCTGAGTCCTCCATCGCTGCTTCCTTCCCAATCAAATCAATATTCGATTGATGCGAGTGCCATTATCTTTTTATTATGAACATTCATTTTCCGCTGCCTGCTCAATTTGCCAGCTAATTTTCATGCTGCTCTGGGGAAAATTAGTGCGATTCGACTGTGATTAATTGATGGGGCTGCTGCGAGCACTTGTCACCACAGCGATTTGCCATAATCCATCACACATCTCAATCTCCGTCTGCTCTGCCGGGGTCAAGGGGCAAAGGGCGAGGGGCAACGACTGGGACAACCCTTTTTCTGGCAAGGCAATCAACTGATTTCTTTATCGCCTCCGATATAAGCCAGAGATGTTTTATGGGAAACAAATGCCCGGCCTGCCTGACAGCCGGTCTGCATCATCAGCAGTTGCTACAAAGTACGGATCGCAATCTCATAAACTCGATTCGAATATTTGCTTAAGAATGTCATAAAAAGGCAAACAGGGATAAGCCGTAAAACCAAGTCTAGAGCGATGGCTACTAAACATTTAGCTTAGGTCCCGTCTTTTCCGATGACCCCGTGACCAAATGCCCCCGCGCAATAATAAATATGTTCGGGCCATAAAAAAGTTGGCTCGAGTTCGTTAAGCCGAGCCTGCTCGACTTTTTTAATTGCGCTTTTGGCCAATAATTTTTTATTGCCTTCTAAACGCCGTTCGACGTGCAGAAAATTAAAACAATTGTCTGGGTCTGCCAGGCATCGTCAATAAGTTGGAAAATAAAACGAGAGCGCGCACCACAAAATTGTAAACAACATATAATTTGATTGTTCGTTTGGCAGGGTTGGGAAGCATTTTATAATTAAAATTTGTATTGCAATTGCTTTAATTAAGGCCGCAAGGTGAGTGCCAAAGTTTACGACCAATACAAATTGGCCGGATGGAGAGAGCTAAAGTTGGTTTAATTCGAAATAAGTTTCGTAAAGACAAAGTTTTCTTTCAAATTTATGGCGCTTTGTTTTGGGGTAGATACTAATTAGCAGAAACAGTCTAAGTCTTGTTTTGGCATCTAAATGGTAACTTTAGTTTCAAAGAATGTCAACAAAATCTTTATGCTAAAGAAAGGTTGAATGAAGTCCAAAATATGTGAGGACTTCGTTTAGCTCACATAGACTTTGGAATTTAATCATATTATTTCTTAATTCTGAATACACCTTATAGATTTTATTATATTTTATGAATTGTTGTATATTTTTATATAATTTTCATCTATAAGCTGAGTTTTTCCAAAAATTTGTTTATTAAAATAAATAAGTAAAGGTTTAACTAACTTTTGATGAAAAAACGTATGATAATATATATAAGTTCTATTTATAAAATTGTATTTACACAAAAATTGAATCACTCACTCCAATCAGAAGTTGGACTTGTTAGGGAATGCTTTGTATTCAGTCGGCTACTTCTCCCCTCGACATGACGAACGAATTTGCTGTGAAGACAAACTTGTTGTTTGTTCCGCAAGTTGTGGGTTATCTCAAGTCGAACATCATCATCAGCAGCACATCAGCTTCAGCTACGTAGCAGCATCATCAGCATCCCAGCATCAGCGCCATCATCATAATTTTCTGGCTCCGCTTATCGAACTCAAAAAAAGTTAAGAATAATGTACACTTCAACATTTGTGCCATAGTTGGCAAAGAAAAAATCTGCACGAGATTGCGGAAGGCTATGGCTCTGGATGATGGCAGTGGCAGGGGAGACAATGGCACGGCCGAAAATAGCGAACATAACTCGGGAAAGGAATTTCCTGCTTGGTGAAAATACCAGCTTCTTTGTTTGCCCTTCGGGAGTCGGCCAACATGAGCTGAATGTGTGCGAGAATTTGGTAATGCAAATGAAATGAGCTTTTGTAGGGTGGCGGGTAATCACTAAAACCCCCTGTTAGCAGGCCCCCAAATTGCACTAGCTGCTGGGCAGTCGGACTGCGAAATGCGCAAATATTTATAACTGCAAACTGCGCGGCAAATTCATCAGCCCTAATAGCCTGCCAGTTGGGGAAACAATGTGCGGTTGCCAGGCGCCGATAGTAAGCCCATTCGGAATATTCCTGGGACACAAATGGGTTCCCATTGGCCGCATCAGTACTCACAGCCTTCCATGCCATCACATCATCGATGCTGCTCAATGCAAACGTTGTTGATAATGATTTGCATTTACGCGCATTACGGCGAACCCATTTCAGAAATGGATAACAGGACGCCCCTGAAACACTTGGAAAAATATATGGAAGCTCGCTTATTGAACAATAATGACTAGCATAATCTATATAAACAACACTACACTTAAATGTTAAATGTGTAAATTATTAAATATCACGAATAAACTTGTAATTTTTGTAATTCCTGTAGCAGCACACTATTTGCTAGTTCAAATCTAGTGGCGATCGGTTTAAAAAAAAAACCGACGAATTTCTTAAATTAATTCTAATTAAGAAACATGATAAAATAATGTATTTCGTATTTTTCCTTTCACTAAGTTGGCATGGAAAAGCCTAATGTTATTTAAAAACGTTCTATGAAATCCAATTTAATCTCAGTAGAACATTTTCAAAATCAAATTGTTTAAGTTTCCCATTGGGTAAAATAAAAATATAAGAGTGTAGACCTGTTTCAGTTCGCTAATGCAAAATGATTTGAATTCTTCTGACAGAAATTTCTTGCGCAAGCCCATTTATCTTCCTCAAATTGAACCATTCCATAGATGCTTGTCCGATAAGAACTTTGACGTATACCAGCGGGCCAAATTCAGAAAAAATGAGGATTACCCCTAGCTTATCGCAAATAGTGAAGAAGCAAATGGCAACAGGAGATACTTTTCTAATACTTTGTTGACTCCGACAATTACCCGGCTATTTGGCTTGTTCAATACAATTATCTGAAGATTTCTACTGATTTATTTACTCGGGACTTATTTACTTTTTGGAAAACATTTCGTCTTGGGCTGGATACTTTCGTTTCGACTTGTTTACTGTTTACAGAAATGTGAAACCTCAATCACAACTAACACATTCTGCTCAAACAGCCAGGACTTAAGCCAACAAAAAATACTTGCGAAACTTGCGAAGTGCTTCGAGAACAAGGAGAATATCTAAAAAATATGTTTAAACACCGAGCAAAGAGGCAAACCAAATGCATGCTGATGGTTCGAAGTGCAAGGTGGAGCAGAAGGTCAACCTCGGACATCAAAGGATCATAAAACGCACTCGCACTTTCCACCGAAGGCGTGGCTAAAAGGGGTCCTGTCCTGAGCTAACCCAATTATCAGGACTTGGGGTCACCACCAGCAGCAGAAAAAGTTGCTACACGACAAAACGGCCAGATGTCATTGGGTGCACTCGCCTCTGTTTCTCATGTAGTCCTTTGGTCATTACAGGGCCAAATAGGAGAAAATTAAGAAGTTCGAGGGAAAAAACGGGATGGTAAAACACGATTAAAGTCGAAAGTGTCAACCCAAGGGAGGTCAAGTATTCCTGAAAACAAGGAAATCCTAGTCAATTGAGAAGACTTTTTAAGTCTTGCTTTAAAGATACATATAGGTAATTTTAACAATATCAATTGTATTGTCGGGCTGGCTTGTTTATTCTAAGTAAAGAACCATTTTTTAAATTGAAGCGTGTGTTTAAATCTATACTTTAGCTGTAAATTTTATACTTCAATTGTTCGCCTTAAATTGGGAAAATTTCTTAGCTTTTCCTAGCAGAGTATTTAACCAACCAAAGTGTCCTGCTTCGAAGTGTGGACCAGTTCACTATTTTGTTTGCCATTCAGTCGGCCGGCTCAAACGAAAATTCAAATAAAATATCTACGGAAATCCAAGCGAGGACTGGCAATGTTTTATCGGGTATTGAATAAATTTAGCAAAGAGAAAGAAATATATAAATGTTGGATGAAACTGTCACTTGAAAGTGTTCACTTTCACTCTCCCTCCCAGTGGCTTAACTTAAAGTTTTATTTTTGGCTTCCTTGTTGTTCTTGGGCTCTTATTTTGCCGGGCCAGCGTCGAGCAAGGACATTTCCAACTGGCTTCATCTTGTTTGACTTTTCCTGCCTTGACGCGGGCCCTGCTGAGTTGTTGGACTTAAGACAGCGGGGGCTCCCCCTTTCCCATCCTTCCAAGAGCCCGGCTGTCGTCAGGCGAGTCAGTCATCAGCATCAGCATCAGCAACATAGTGAAAAATATTTACTGCCCTTCGTCGTCTCACCCCAGGTCTTTGTGTTTCTTGAAAATTGCTTCGCTTACGTCCATCCCACTCGCTCAGAGGAAATTCTCCTACTTGACAGGACAACGACAAATTTTACGTGTTGTTTCTTATTTTACTCCATACTTTTTGTTTGTTTCCTCGCCCTGTTTTTTTATTCGCCCGTTCTCTGGGAAGACGGAGATGTGATTTCCGCCGCAATAAAATAGACTGGCTACCTTAAAGGCTTTATGACCCTTGGAATTCGCCAGTTTATGGCTTGTGTTATTTTTATGCACTCTACTTGGCCTTTCCCCTCCGCCAGGCCATAAGTGTTGGCTCATTTTTGTTTTCCTTTCGTCACTTTGATGTCTCGAACAAGGTCGCCAGCAGCGGGTGGATTTCGAGGCAGAACCAAATTACCATAAAATATTAAATTATTTATGCATATCCCCCATTGAGGAAAATTGCTGGACTTCTTTTTATGGACCACGGCAGCTAAGGGTCAACAGTGAATATTTTCTCGGAAAATGGGTTACAATTTCACTAACTTAACGCTATTTTGGCTTAATGTTGTCAAATACTTACATGCCGCAAAGACTCACCTATTGGGTAACAAAGATCTAGTTACCAACGATGACTTTTTCGTGATTTTATTAAAAATTAAACAAAAATCGAAGTACAAACCGAAAGTAAAGCCTTTCTGAGAAGTAAGCTTCAACATGAAGCAGATTCAATGTTTTTACCACGTGGCAAGTTTATTCATGTTTATTTGTACTGAACTTGACATGCATTTTTTTTAAGAGAATACTCATAATTTTTATCAAATCAGTTTATGTCAACTAAAGAAAATATTTATACCTTTTCGGAAAAACAGAAACTGAGCAAGTATAAAAATAAATAAATATCCACAACTATAATCTCGTTAGCACCACCGAATAACTCATTCAAAGCAATTGCGCATTTAGCTCAAAAGCCGATTTATAGCACCGAAATACATTTAAATTAAACTTTTTCCATTTTAATCAATAGCTCGCCAGAGAATACTAATACAGCCAATCAATTAGTTAAGCCTGATAATATTCATAAATGATTTACCATTCTGATGAACCTAACCGAGCACACAGAGAGAGAGGACACAGATTTAAATAAAGTTTCACATGATTTATTGAATGCCTGTTATTTATGATGGATTTTTATGATTCAGTTTTATTTTTTTCATTTAATAATATTTCTCTGGCAATAATCTAATTATTGATTCGATTTCACAACTTGAAATGGGGTCTGCTTAAATTGAATTGTACATTAGATTGAATTCAGTATGGCTTGGGGAATATGTGAGACACGCAGACATGAGAGTTATGGTAACGTTTAACCTAATTACAGAACCGTCAATTCTGCTTCGCCCGGGCTCCTGCTCTTCTCACCGCTATTTACAAGGCCGCCTTTAATTAATCTCTAACCTAAATTACGTAACTGCAGATGGCGCAAAAGCTTACAAATAATTGGAAGTCGTACGCCGCGACCAGGCGTTCAATAGGCGAGTCACGTCTGGGGCGTTGTGTGCATCGCCTCCTGCAGCGCCCAAAGAAGTCCAAGGATTCCCAGGAGTCCCAGCGTCGACCGGAACGTGCTCCGCCCGCCAGGCGTCATCGTCCTTGCCGCCGTTGACATGATGGCCGATGCGGAATATTCACCTGTTGGCCATCGCCATTCGACGTGGTGGCGACAGTTGCGATTAATATGAATCATTCATTTGCCACACATTCGGGCAGATAGTGTAGGAGGTTGCAGGGTGGAGGCTGTAAACTTACCGCTTAGCACGTGCAGGTCCACGGATACGGAGACGCTGTTCGACGGCTGGCACGTATAATTGCCGGAATCCTCTTTCCGCACGAGCGGTATGATTAACGAGCCGATCTGCAATAAATGTTTGTGTTCATTGACATTAACCAATTAGCCATTTAACCGGCGAACTACGCATAAACACCCAACTAACCGTGTTCTGATTATCGCCCACGGTTCCGAATATATTTCGATCCAGTTGCGTATACCAACCGGTCCGCTCGTCACTCTCGCTAATCTTCTTCTGGCCGCGGAACCAGATGATGTACTTGGGCGGATCCAAGGTCCCCCGGACGATGCAGTGCAGCGCCACCTTGCTGCCCGCCTTTACGAAGCGGCTCTGATCTCCAATCAGCTCAGTCTTGGGTTCTGCAAGAGATATGGATGCATTACATCCAAGCATATGTATACATCTATAGCTAAAGTTCAACAGAGGGTCATTAAGAATTAAAAACTTTTATTTTTAAGAAACAGCTGGGAAATAAACACTGAAACAAGTGAATTTTCCCCAAGTCAAACATTTTGTGGACAGCAGTAAATAGATAAAATAAAATCACAGCCCCGCTTTGAAAATAAATGGTTAAATTACAATTATTTTTGGTCCCTGGTCTGAAGGCATTTATAAATTAGTTAATGGTCTAGTTGACATGGCTAGTCATATCAATTTAAATAGGAAGATAGATAATGAACAATGGCTGATAAATTTGAAACTTGGGAGAAAAAACTAAATTAATACTAATATTGGCTGGCTGTATGGTTCTATTGGCGTTTTTTAAGTAGGGTCAACTTAAAAATTTTAAATAAAAAATGGGGTTATTTCGTTATGGATAATTTGTAAGCACTCACTGACTATTTGGAGGTGCACTTTGGCACTCAACTTGGGCTCCGTTGCCATCTGACACTCGTACCACCCGGCATCACTTGGCTGTACGTATTTGATCTGCAGCGACCAGGTGTAATCGTGATCCTCCTGGAAAATTGACTGGAAGCGCTCATCTGCTATAAAGGTGGTCTCGTCCACGCTGATAATGTGGTTATCGCGCATGCGGACCCACGAAACGGGCTTATCCGACAGTCGGTGAATCTGAAAATTCGATAAATTGATTACCACATCTTTACAAATTAACAGTAATTAACTGACTATAAAAGATGAGTGTTAAGAACAGTCCCTTATATAATTGGTATACAAATTCATCTCTAAGGCAATCGATTCTCTACATAACTAATTTATCAATTTCAAAGCGAGTATCGAAAATCGGTGAACTATTAAAACATCAAAATCAAAGCTCAGGGCAGCCAGCATTTACATAACTATTATTATGTTAATCTTTGCCAATCTGCCGCTAATGAGCTTTCACATTACACAGATTGCATTCGATGTTGACTAATCCATACATGAATAATTACCCCGGCCCGACGAACTAATCCGGCCACGTTTGCCTGTCGTTTCGGTGTTAAGTTGCAAAAAATCAGATGGCTCAGGCGAATCAACAGACGTAAAATCTGAGATCCAAGTGAATGTCGGAGGCCGGGAAATGGAAATGAGCTGAAGACGGAATCTGAGGATGAGGGTGCACGTCTTTGTGCTAAAATATTCTCACAGTTTGGCGTTTTGCTTTGGCCTTATTTCCGCAGCGTGCCTTTCTGCTGTTTTAGCCGTCCTGTTCCTGCTTTCGCCTTCGGTCCGGCACAGATCAGCATAATTTCATTTGCATATCAACAATACATTCTGTTTACGTTTATTTTTTATGACGTAAACAAGCGCCCAGGCTGAGGCTTCTATTTGCCGTTTACAATTCCGCACAATTTATAAATATATATATTTTTTAGCTCGCCTCTTTTCAGAAGCTGTTCTATGGGCTTTGGTAAAGTCCATTCAGCAGATACCCTCATACATATATGGCCGAGACACACCTACGAACGCATGTAAATTTGATGGCTGTTGTAGCCGTATGTAAATACACTGTGCAATATGTATGCATGCAAATAAGTGTTTCGCCTTCCCCACCTAGATGTATCTGTATCTGCGTCCGACCATGTATCTGTATCTGCGGGTGTGTGGAAGCGTGTCTGTGTGCAATATGTAAATGCTAGTTTTATCTCCGGTCCGTTGAAATTAAAAAGGAATTCGGAAGCAGAAGGGGGACACTGAGTCAGTCAGTCTGTCGCTGGCTTGTCTTCGTTTCGTTCGGTTTAAGTTTCGGGGAATTTGTAAGTGAGTCAGGGTCGTTTGCCCTGAGTGGTTAAAGTCTTAATGCTGGAAATTAAATCCTTGGTGACGTGTGTGGCCTTAAGGTCTAGCTAATCCGTTAAAGTTAGCTAGAGGAATTTACATTTTTGGATATGTTGAGAGTTTCTTGGATAACCTAATTTTTGGTCTGCCTCATGCTGCTTTGACATGAAACTAAGCATAAAGCTCTGTAGATGGGTAAAAAGATTTTTGGATGTAATTGTATTTAAGGAATCAGAATACTTTGGCTTTACTTGAAAATAACTATGTCTAAGTAATAGTAATCGTACATGCAATAGGCAGGCGGACTCCTTTTTTCCATAAATATCTTGATTCCTATTTTCACCTAAGCCGAAAAGAGTTAAATATGAATGTAGGATTTATGCTTCTTTATTGTGCCCTTAATAGGATAACTCTTTAAGCTGCTTAGCCGGCTGACAGCTATTTATGGCACGTGACATTTAATTGAAATATAATATTCGCAGTTAAACGTAATCTCGTATTAAAAACCCTTTTTTCCAGCGAACCTTTAAGGCTTACCCGACTTATGTCACACGCCGCTGCGGGACCTTTATCGGATTGTGTGCTATAAAATAAAAAAAGGCTACACCGAAAATAATTGTGTTTATTTGAAAATGTTATTTTAAAACTCGCGTTACATAAAAAAAATGATGCTACAAGTTGTAGCAAACTAAATATACTGAAAGTAGACAAAGTTCTTAGTCCAATGAACCACAAATATTACAAGCGTAACCATTTATAATTTAGCATGGATTTATTTTGTATCTAGATGAAGATATGTATTAAAAAACATATTAAAGTTAAGTATTAATTAACCACAAACTAAAATAATCATTTAATTTCCCTGCTTTGTTTTTCTGGTATTTTTCGTAGCATACTTATGGGAGCTAACCATTTTGTCCCTCTTTCTGGCACCTTTTTCGGGCCACCTATTTTGGTTGGGTGTACGTGTACTTCTCACTCACCTGGCACGGCATGTAGGCGTGGTTACCCATCTGGGCGGTCATGTTTAGCACGGGCATTGTGAGGTTGCGTCGCGGCCCCGGCCCCGCCTCCCGGTGGGCGGCCAGGTAGGAGTGCTGCTCGTTAAACATTTGCCGGCGCTGCTCCTCCGGCGTCATTGTCACCGCTTCGGAGGCTGCGGATGCTGCTGTTTTGGCGGCCTCCGCCTCTGCCGCCAACTTGGCCGCCTCGGCCGCATCGGCAGCGGCACGGTAAGCTGGCAAATCCGCTGCCGCAAAAACGGGAAATGGCGGCAGGAAGGTCGGAATGGAGAAGCCCTTGGTCAATGAATCAGCGACACCCGGATGAGCCATCGCCAACTTTTCACTGCCTCCTGGCAGCCGCTCAATGGAGTTGGGCCCATCCGTTTCCGTTGATGCTGGATAAATTGTTGATATGAGCATCTCTGCTGCGGTCTCAGTTGCTGCTGATGCTGATGTCGCTGTTGCGGCTTGTGTTGCTGTTGCTGTTGCTGCCGCTGCTTCTGATTCTGCTGATGTTGTTGCTGCTGCTGCTGCTGATGCTGTCTGCGCTTCTGTTTGCCGTTCTGTGGCCCGAGTAGTTAGCCCAATTTGTGCTGACTGGCTGGTTGGTATCGCTACTGCTGCTGTATCTGCTGATGACGTGCCCCGGGCCACGGCCGTGCTCCATAAGCTGGTTGCCTCTGTTGCTGCGGCTGCCTTTTTTGCTGTCGTCAAGTTGCCGACTGTCGTAATTAGATCGTTTTGTGTTGTCATTGGCCTATCTGGCAAAGTGGATCTTGTGGCCGTCGTAAGCTGTCCCTCAGCAGCTTTCTGTCCCCGTGTCAGTTCCACTGGATTCGCCCCGGGCTCTGGAGTGCTGCAGGTAACGTGTTCTGTGGATGAGCCAGAATAAAGCAGAGTACGTTTGCTTACAGCTTGTTTGGTTGGGAATGCTAATTAAAGTGGCTTTCAATTAAAGCTGGTGTTTATGTAGTGCAAAAAGTATATAATTATTCTTTAATACGGCATGTAATCAAAATATTCAACTCTTAATGGATGCAGTTTAATGAAACGTTGTAAAGTCTTGCTAAAGTTGTAAAATGTTATATTATGTAATACAAAAATATTAATAAACAAAGTTACAACAAATTTTATTATAAATTTGAAATGTTGTTAGCATGTTGACTAATTAGCCTGGCTCTGATTGATCTGACATATATAGCTGTACAACAAAAAGAGAAATTTTAAACATATTTTGACAGATAATGTTAAGCCCGTTCATGGGTGGTTAATCTTGCTTTAATACTTTTGCATACTCTTGCATACTTTTGCCTGAAATTATAAAAACTCATCGCCCTCGCCCAACGAAAAGTGAAAAGTCCTAAATAAACAAATTTAACAAATGTTTGCGCCGCACATCAAAGCAACGAGAAATTGATAAAAATTATTGCAATCGGCTTATGCAAGGTGAGTGAATTAAATTTCCAGCAAAACAAATGGGACTCCCCCTCTTTGGTTCCGAAATAAGTATGGTGCTGTCATACACATTCGCACTTTCAGAGGCACATGTATTTCGTTTCAGTTAATTTTCAATTACGCTTTTATGCTAATTAAAATCATAAAAATTTGCCGCTTAATGTCACCGCCTGTGGTGGCTTTCATTTAATTTGGTTCTCTGTTTCCTTTTCACTTTTAATTTTTCTTTTTTGCCACACTTTTTGCTGCTAAAAGTTGTTTGTTTTTGTAGCTTTGCCCGCCTTTTCCTTTTACCATTGCCGGTTTCTGTTTCCCTTTTAAACTTTTCCTTTTTATGTTTTCGACTTTGCGCCCTAGAGGAAAATTAAGCGTAAAAAATAAATGGTAACTTTGGCCTCATTATCATTTCATATACACGTGCAACTAGCGTCCTTGGCTGGATTTCTAAGCTCCACACCTTAAATTTTCCCCCCTAGCACCTTGCTCTATTTAATCAAATGAAATGCATACAGCTAAAAAAGTTGTATTTACTATTTGCCTGCATTTATTCTGTTTGTATTTGCGGGAAATAAATTTGTCATATATCGCACATATCGAAAAATATTTACACAATTGATGGCCGAAACTAAAATCAATTTTTGCCCTGTGCAAACGATTTAAACACCCATCAATTGAGGAAAAACTTTATTAAAAGATTACAAAGCTAATAACTTCAGGCTATAAATTTGTAGACAAAAAAACCAAAAAAATCTATTCGACAGAGGCCACACCATTGATTAGCTCAACACACCCACTCAAAAAAAAAGTTATTTTGAGCAACTTTCTGCCCCAACACTCTGGGAAGGACATGTTGCCCCAGGACACTCATCCACTCAATGGGCAGGCGGGGAGCCGTAGGATAAAGTGGAGTATGAACTTGGCAGTCTAAGTCATTGAAAAGAAAAGTTTTTGGCTAACCACAAAAACTTGGAACAAAAAATGAACATGTCCGTCTGCATCTGAAACTGTTTGATTTCAATAATTCATTTAGAGTATTAAATGTACGTGTACATAATCTACTTTTAAGCTCTTAAGTTTATGTACATATTTAAAAAAAAATGCATAGGACACAGAAACTTTTGGAAATCACACATTTAATTATAAAATGTAATCTCTTTAGTAACTTTAACGCATTGGGCATGCCTAAGCTCGAAGTTCTGTAAGAATTTCAATCTCAAACAAAAGGACGCATTTTCTATAAAATTGAAAATATTCGTGAGAGGAAAGCCAACTTCTTTGAGGTAAAATTGCGATAAACCAAAGCCAGCCAGTTCAATGCTCAACTAAAATGGCCGAGATGAAAAGTCTGGGATTTGGTACTATTTTCCAGGGCTATGATATCAGTGGGCTGATAAAATAGAATTTGCATTTTTAAATTATTTCATTTCACGTGCTTGTCAGAGCCTTGATTTAGGTAGAGCAAGAAATTTCAGTCGCTCTCGTTACCTTTCAGTTGCCCGAAAATTCTACGTGTCTGGTTTCCCACCCAAAAAAAGAAGGGCCGAAAAAGTGAAAGCGAACGTGAAAAAAAGAGAATCCACAGGGCAACCGCATAAATTTCACGAAATCATTTCGAACGAATGCGTGTGATTTGGTTTTGTTGATAAGGTCCACCCCAGGCCCATTCCCATTTCTCTGCCCACGAAAAAGGTTGCAAGCGAATTTTTGTTAAAATGCAAATTGAAAATTTCACTCCCAGAAAAATAGTAAATTTAAAATCCACTGCAGAGTAGTATACTTTTCCTTTGGTTTTCCCTCGTTTTGTTTGGTATGTCCAGATGGAAGATCCCAAGGGTGGTGGTAAAGCAAAGCCGAAACGGGTTGCTCAAGGCAGAGTTTGCATTTTCAATTAAAACCGATTTAGCTGGCAATCAAATCGGTTCTGATTTCCCTCAAAGGAATTTGTGTGGCCAAACAAAAACGGAAATTTATTTTTGTGGTGCATTTGGTATTTGTATTTTCTTGTATGCAAAAGGGTGCTATGTGAAAGGGAGTGCGATTTGGACCTAGGAACTGTTCCCACAAAGCCGATTATTTTCTGGTTTTTTTGGCCGTGTCCTCGCTTTGTTTAGCTTGCCAGGGAAAAGCGCCTACTCCCAGCCAGAAGTGTGATCTAGCCATTTAGAGCACTTGACGACAGTCGGGCACAC
This sequence comes from Drosophila fuyamai, assembly GCA_018153365.1. Taxonomy (NCBI): domain Eukaryota; kingdom Metazoa; phylum Arthropoda; class Insecta; order Diptera; family Drosophilidae; genus Drosophila; species Drosophila fuyamai. The sequence continues at coordinate 1,831,148 of JAECXW010000116.1, read as the reverse complement.
ACGAGGCAAAAAGAGTGAAACGTGCAATAACACTCAAATTGTTTTCTTGCTTTCCTCCAACCAGACTCGGCCGTTTCCATGGGTTGTGGCCCAAATCCTTCCCCTCAAATCCCTCAACCGCTTGTGGGTCCGGCGGGACTTGCAGTTCATATTTTAAGTCGGCTCGAGCTGGAACGCCAGCGGAATAGTAATGCCCACAAATTAGGCTAACGGCTGACGCAAAAATTACTGAAATTGGCCTTCACTCGACCAGACAGGCACGGTAAACACACATTCACTGCATGCCCAACACTTATGTAAATTCTGGAATTGGTCTAGGCCACTACAAAATGAGCAGCCATATAGGTCCAAACCTCATCAGCATCGCCAATGCCATCAAAAGAGGCGACAGTCGGAGAATATTTCTGTTCTAATTGGTCATAAAATGATACCTATTCTTACGCGCAGTCCTAATTTAGACGATCTAATGGTCATCGAATGTTAGCTGAATTATAAAGTGTCATTTGCTATACTTTGTATAATATAACACAACATAACATTTAACAAATTACTATTGAAAATACAAAATGTAATAGTAATATTCAATTTAATTACTGGTCACACACCTATTCGATGTTTCTGCTTGGGACAACTCAATTTATCCCAGCCAAAACCAAAACCCATCCTTGGGCACCTGTATTCGAATGTTTCGAAATAATTAAAAGAATAGTGCTAATTTCGTAAAGCCATGCCATCGCCCAAGGCACTATAATCATGCGAACATGCGTAGGTGCTCCCACAAAAACCATTTTCCAAACTATTCCATTTTAATGGCCTCAAAAGTGGCTAAGCCCTCCCATTGTGCATGTGCCTGCCATGTGCCATGTTTCACTTTGTATGCTTCAGCCCTGGACGGCCAATGACGCAGTCACCTGAAGGATGGCAGGATTGGAGGGATAGGGAGAGGGATTTGGTCCAGACTGGCCCATATGGTGTACTCGTCCTGGCACTTTGACCCCTTAGTTAATATTTCATGTATTTTGCCCTTTACGGTGCCGGATAAAGGGAAAGCCAGGGAATGATAAAGGGAAAGCATGAAAAAATGATTGGATTTAGCTGGTGGCATGATTTTTTCCATCTTTATCGATTAACTTGCGAAGAGAAAAACTGAAATTTAATTAGTCTCAAAAAAATTTCTTGCGCAAAGAATGTTTGCAACACTTTACGGTCCATCGAATAGGTAATTGAAAAATGTTGTTTTATTGTAAATATTAGTTCGGAAAATATTTGCTTCAAAATAAAATTCCACAAAATGTATTCGAAATGAAAAATATACTCTTTTTTACTTACATACTAAGTTCATAAGCAAAAATCGCTATTTATAAATATTTATTTTGCAATCCGAGTGGAATTCAAATGTTCTTATTAAAAATTAGTACGTATTAATGTTCGTAATGATCAATCAATCTACGTTGGACTTGCTGACTCTCTTATTTTATAATTCCAAGCGCTTTTAGCATTTTTTCCAGCCAAAGGTCAATAGGTCTTAATCCGCGCAATCTTCGTGGTACGTGCATCATTAGCGTGGCATCAGGACACTGAGGATGCTCAGGACACTCGCATCAGCTCCCGGACTTCATTTTTCATGTAATTATAAAAAATATGCGTGGGCCCGAGAGCCAAAAAAGGTCACGCAGTAATTACATGTCCAATAAAAAGTCATGCCTGTTTGCAAGGACAAAATGGCGGCGGCCGTAATTAAAACGCCAAGCGCTTGTGGCCAAAAGAAGACGAAGAGCCACTTGACTCGTGGCCATCTGAAGCTCATCCGCACCTGTAACGACATCCGAATCCAGCCCGCATCCGCCAGCGATGGTGTTTATGAGAAAACCAGCAATGGAGCAGCCGACACACATTCTCGCATAAACCAGAAAACTTTTCACCGGGGAGCACTTTGGATTATAGCCGCCTCGAGTGCACATAAAACACGAGCCTGCGGACTCGGATTGCTGCATCTATCTAACCCATGAGTAACTTCGGTGGTGGTCGAGGGGCTCATAGTTGTGTCGCCAGATTTGTGTTGCTCCAGCTGCGGGCTGGCAATCTTAATGAGTCCCCTTTGGGGGCCGCCAAGCAATTAAAGTTCAAATGAGCCAAATTACAAGCTGGGAGTCACATCAAATGGTGGGCCTTGGGGATGTATTTATGTGGAAGGCAACTTGCAAGGGGGGGTGAAAACAAATTAAGAAGGGCAACTTAAAAAACTCTAGACGAATCTCAGTCTTAATATCTAAGATTCTAGGTTGCGAAATAACGAATTAAATATTTCACATTTCCCCAGAAAAGCACATTCAGAAACTAATAATTAGAAAATAACATCTCATAAACATATCTTCCCTTATATTTATTAATTAAAATAATGTACATGAACATGAAAAATATTTCATTTGAAAAGAGACAAGGCACAAAAGGGAGAAATATTTAATAAGAGGTACTATTATAAATTGCATTCGGCATTCTTTCTGTGGAAGAGTTCTAAAGAATATATAAAGGGACATAAAAATGAAAGCGTCAGCATGGCCATTAACAACTTTACTTTAGCGTAAGGCTAACAACACGCAGCGCAGAACCGACAACGTGCAATGTACAACAGTGCGTATACGCAACACTGGGCAATGCTCCAATTTCAATTTACTGCGAAACTGAAACTGAAATGAACCTCAAAGGGGATACATCGCGTGGGAGAAGGAGTGCTGCTGCTGCTGCTGCTGCTGCTGCTTTCTTTGCTGTTTTACTTTTTCACTCGTTTGTTGGGAACACGTAGACCGGAGAACACGATGCCATAAAAATAAATTGAGCCAGGGCACACAGTCACCGACAAAAGTGGGTGTGCCGACAAAGAGCCAAGTGGGCATGAAGCGGAGCAGTCTGGTCCAGGGGAGTAAGTGCCCAAGGGGGGAGAGGGGCCTGTGGAAGGCTATATTGAACACCCCGCACGGCTTGTATAATTTTCACTGTGACACCCAACATATGTTTCAGTTTTGAATGAATCCTCGGATAATGGCGGCAGAGAGCAATTTCACACTAAACACAAACATTTCCCCGCACCTTCACCCCGGCGAAAGCCACTCGAATAACAAAACGCCATGGCATAACGCAGCCCTCGCCCACTCGAACCACCCACACTCATGCAAATGTATCTTTAATGCGTAGACAGCGTTTCGGCTTGCAAACTCACATAGATACGCGTACTCACACAATCTCCTTGAGATTCCATGCCTGCTGTGTGCAAGAGCCATTTATTTATTTATTTATTTTGTGAACACTCGCAATCGGTAATTGTTTATTGATCGATTTGATAAATGCCACTTTAAATACAATTTTCCACCCCTTGTTTGATTTTTTACTCAAATATTTATGGGAACGCCAAGCACTTGTGATCAAATGTCATCGCAATGTGCATAAACATTAATAATTTATGATACAAAAGGTTCAAATTGATGAAGATGAATCAACTTTGGGGCTGGGATGATAAGTGAGCTGTGGTCTATGGGAAAAACCTTTGGGGAAATTAAAAGCCAAAAAAAAAGATAAAATCTAAGTTTAGATGAATTTTAAATGGATGAAGCGCTTGATTTGGTTTCTGGGTAGAAGGATATTTTATAAATAAGCCAATATTTAGGGAAAGGAATAACAATGGCTTGTAAATGGAGAAATACCGAAAAAAAGAATGGGCAATGAAAGTCAGTTTTACATTTTTTTAAGGAATATAAATGAACATTTAATTTCTTTAACTTTTATACTGGCTGCATTAAAGACATGGTTTCCTCTGTGACTACTCTGTGCCTATGGTCTTCTATAAATTAAGAAAAATAATTATGCAAAATCTCAACATCGTACGAATTCTTATCTAGTTGATTTTTATGGCTTTTCTGGAAAATATTTAGCCCGCCCAAGTTTTCCGGCTCTGGTTTGCGGGCGAGAAATGTCCATGGAGAAGGCTTGTCGGACAGTCATAAATAAGTAAGCAAACGTTGACCAGAAATGAAATAATTTTTCAAAGGGCCTCCTGCCAGGACATAGTGAGCTCCGCATTCCTTTTTCTTGGACCCTCCTGCTGCGATTCATAAATTACCACAGAGGCCCAGAGGCTTCATTGTATTTCCTTTTTTTCGGCGGTCTGTCTTATTTTTTTCACACTTCGGCAAGAAACAAAGACAAGGCTCGTTGACTGCCGCTGCACTTTGTCATTTGTGGGTCATTTCTCGCTACGTCTTTGTCGCCCAGCCCTTTTTAGCCCCTTCAGCCCCATCCTTAATCCCCTTTAACCTCGTCCCATTGCTATTCTCTGAGCAATTAAATGGCCCATATACACACACTTGTTGTTGTCTTTGATTGCCCAAAGCGTCGACGGAGCTGCAGCTGCCTCTGACCCCTGACCCACTGAATAATTTAAGCTCACATTTTGCGAGCCAAAAGCGCATCAAGGCCATTCAGCTTACATTGTGGACGTGATTGTGTGTATGTGAACAGGAAATTGTTAGTTGCATGGCGAATGAGAAACAGTGGGTCGAATTGCGTGCCGAAAATCACTCATCCGCAGTGTTGAACCTTTCGAAGGAAGTTGATAATGAATGAAGGGGCGTGTTGAAAGAGCAAATAAAAATACCAGCTTTGAATATTTAAAATAAAGTACTTGTGTACTTACATTTAATATATTATTTTGTCCATTAAAAATTTAAAACATTTTTTATAAAAATATGTAATCTTGTTACCTAAGGCTGGTATGTATTATATAAAACGACGAAATGAAATGAAATTCCGAATTGGTTTTAATTTCACCGGCAGGAAAGGCATTATCAATTGAATTTGAAGAATCTATTTTATTAAACAATTATAAAAAATGTGTACAAAACTTAGTACATTTTCAACAATTAAACATTCCCATTTAAAAAAGCTCTCATGAGCATATTCAGCTGTTCTTTTATATTCTGTTCTTTTGTATATTTGGAATTCAATTATACATTTTATACACCAAATGAGACCTTGAATGGAATTGCTACAGGAATGGACAAACTATAATTTGGCTGGGATGAATTTTACACAAATTACTTAGGGCTCAAATTATGTAGAACAATTAAAATTCCATGTAAGACATTCCAGCAAACAGCTAGGTGTGGGATCGAAATTCGCGAATTTTCCCGGCCTCTAATAAAGCCATGGGTTGCAAATAACTCCACGGTGGGGTATTTTGTTGACCTGCGGCACTATCATGTGTCCCCAACTTTGCTTGTGTTACAATATTTTCCGTCATCACAGGACCTGCCGAGGCGGAGGTCAACTCGACTGACAATGTGTGTGTGTGTGTGTGTCGGACACTCCGGCCGCCTGAGGGATGCTTTAGCTTTTGCTCCTGCTGTTGTTGTTTTGGTCTCTCCGCAAACCCATTTATAATTTATGAAGGTAAGCAAACACTTTTGGCCCTCACAACGACGACCGCACACACGACACGACAGCAGGACAGCAGGACACGACATCACGACCCCAGAGCAGCCTTAAAGGATTTCGGCCGTTTCGGCCATTTCAGCCAGGTGTAATGAGTCGGAGGTGACGGCAGGTCGGGCCAAGTCAACCTGTAGGCCGCTTTGATTCGAGGCCCAACAACTTTGCCCGCACACTGCCGAAATTAGCAGGAAACCGGTACTCTGCAAGCAAATAAAAAACCCTTGCACAATCCCCAGAAATTTTCAAAAAATCAGAATGAGGTTTTCGAGGGAACAAAAGCTGCAGCAAGACAAACTTTGGCCGCATTATATTTTTGACTATTTCGGTGGGAGCAGGGAGTAGGAGTTGGCTTGCATCTGCTTTGTTGGTCCCTTCTGTATTTTGGCATAACGAGTTGCACTCAAACTTTTTGAAAGCGCATTTTGTTAAGAGCTGTATAGGAATGAAGGGACAGACGGGCAGGCGAGTTGGGGAATGCGTATAGGGGATTTAGCAAGGATTGGTTCCACGCTGAAAATGTGTTTATTAAACATTTTTTGGCAAGTTTTCAATTTCGTTAATGTTTTTGTGGGGCTGCGAAGACAAAGGAAAAGAGGCGGTTGCAAAGGAGGTGCAATTTATTGTTTTATTTTTGCCTTGATTATCGGGCAGTCGACTGAGCAGCTGCTTCTGCTAAAGTGGCAACGGGGTTAAGGACCTTGGGAAACTATTTTTTATTCTCACAATTTGCGTAACCCGTCGCGATTCATTTTGAAACTTTTGTACGTAAAGAGGTGCGCTAACTTTTTCTACAAGTTAAACCAATTTGTTTTGTATTTAAAAAGTTCTGTGGCAAACAAACAAATTAGTCTACAAATGAAAAATGTTAAACATTTATTATAGCTGAATAATTGTTGTTTCAAACAATAAATAATTTCCACCTAATATTTTAAACGCTTTAAATTTATCTCGGAACTCAACTTATCTAAGCAATTGAAATATACAATTTGTATAATTTTGGTGAGAAAAATATTAGCATATTGTTATAAAACTATGACTATGGGTTAACATTCTACTCACAAAGAAAGAAATGAAAGTAGGTTTCTTAGGCTAAGGCGTTAAGAAAACAGCATAAACAGAACATATATGCTGTGCGCCAGTTATTGTGCGATAAAAATTATTTAGGGTTTTTGATAAAAAATAAAATGACTGAAAATCCCCTGTCTATTTAATTAAAAAACTTTTATTTTAAATTAGCTACATTTTTTCAAGCGTTGAGCAAAACAATTTGTTATTCATTTTGTTGCCTTCAATACCAGTTATGTTATTGGGTCCTATGCCATTCGACAGTAAGTGTACTTCAGCGCATGATTAAAAAAATTAAAATGGAAATAATGAAACCGGAGGTTTAGTATTACATATTGAAGGGAACTCATTGTATCATTACTTCCATTTTAATTTTTTTGTACCATGAGCTAAACAACTGCCCGTTTTAGTGTTTTTAAAAACCGAACCATTTTCAAGAATAGGAAATATTATTTTCAGACCAGAATATAAAATAAGAAATAAGAATAAATAATAAACTAAAAAATTTACCTTTCTGGCTGATTTACTTCGATGTTTGACACCTTCGTATCTTTCTGTTCTTGTCTTACAACATTAAATACCATAACTTCTTCTTCATCGGAAAAAGTCAACACCTCCATGTAACTTTTCGATTGTTCCTGAGTCGTTTGTTTCGGTGGGCTTACCGAAATTTGATCCAAATGATTCTTTGCACATGGCCTTTCTTTTCTTTTCCTAAGAACTATTTCAAGCACAGACTTTATTTCCTCGTCCGCGAATTCATTTTTCACGAAGAACAGGTGCCCAGACTTTTGAATGAATCCATATTTAAGGCCAACCCGTATGGCAATCAGCACCATTGTCCTTATGTGGTAATTTGGAACCTTGAGCTTGGTGGATATATTTTTCAAAAAATCCTGTAAAGTCACCGGCTCACGCTGTTCCCGTAGAGCAGATAGTATTATTCCACCCAGCAATGTGCAACAAGTCATTTTTCAGAAGTTATTAACTTATAATTTAGATAATTTTCTTTTATCACTGTTTTGGTAAAAAAAAATAAAACAACTGACTTATACCTCAATGCTTACGTATGGATCTAAAAAAATTAAATATTTTGGCTTTATGTCTAAATTTATTTGAGCACCATTTGAAAGTTCGACCTTACAATTCTGATTTCCATAAAACAAAAAAGAAAAAACCAAATGACCTATTAATCCTATATACTGGTAAGGTTAAATTGAATATGATTTAATTAGGTTGCTTCATTATTAAAGAAAATCGATTTCAATTTCAAATAATGGGAAAGAAAGGAGGATAAAGTAGACTAAAAACTTTCCCCTAAAAATGTTCAATGCGGACTGACGCACCATTTTGTCAAGTTTTATGGGCCATTGTTTTCCTATTTCGCTGACCCCGTGGCTTGTTCTAATCTAATTTCAGCAAATCAAGTGAAACAAAGGGAAGCTCAAGCCCCGACTCCTCCTCTGCAATTCCCAAAGACCAGTTACGGAGAAGACAATTGCCTTGGCCCTACTCCCCCTGCTGATCCAGAAATACTAAAATAATTTGCCAGCAGCCATATCGCGTCTTGGGTCCCCGCTTACGAGAGCCATTATCCATGTGTGTGTTGCCAAGTGTTTATGCGCGGTTATTTTACCCGGTATGCGGAATAGTAGAGCATAACCGAAATACAAGTTCCTAGTAAATTTTCTTGAAATACGCAACCTAGCTTGCAGGCGTTGCATCGCTTTAGTCTTCGCAAACCTTCGCAGACCCTTTAGAACTCACTAATTTGATAAAGGATTTTTTTTGGTTTTTTTAAGTTTCTTTCACGCGACACCAAGAACTTAAAACACACGCTTTGCAAAAGTGCACAAATTGCGGGGTATCCCACTCGTTTATAGAATTTCCCACTCTTCCTGAGAGTGTGTGTTGGAGTGTGCGACGTGAATGCGTTAAATTAAATCAAAAATGTATGAAAGTCACACGCACACACAAGGAGCCAGGGGAACCCCCGAGCTGTACTTACGCATCCCAAAGCCAAGGACCAGGAAAAGAAGGACGGAGCTGATGCGCAGCCAAGATGCTGGTCTGGATGTATGGAAAAATCGGCGACACCACGTCGCTGCTCCTCCGCCACCTCCTCCTCCTCCTCCTCCTCCTATTCGTCCTGTTCGTCCTGCTGCTCCCGCCGCTGTCATCTCTGTTGTCAACGTTGTGGTCCGGGTGGGTCCTGGCTGTGCTGATTCTGGTGCTTCTGCTACTGCTGTTACTACTACTGCTACTGCTCTACTTGTCCTAGTCCTGCGTGGCAGTCCCAGTGGCCCAGTTCCTGGCTGCAATGACACTTACAGCGCCTTTTGTGCGCTCATTGTCCGCCCGCCTCCAATTGGGACTCGTTTGCGGCATCGAATCTGGCTGCTCTTGCTCCTGAGACCCAAAGCCAGGATCTGCTGATTGCACTGCGCCGTCTTGGCTGGCAAACTTTGTCGCATTCTCTGCTCTGCTCCGTTCTCCAAATCCCAGTCGAAGTCTCAGATAAATAGGTTTATTGAATTAATACGCTCGGGGCTGGGTCCTGGCTTGCCTCCATTTGGGTTTTATCTAACCTTTATCCTGTTTTATTTTATTTGATTTTATTTTATTTGATTTTATTTCTAGTCTTTCACAAAAAACTGCAACTCTTCTTTATGGGTCGATGCGTTTTCTCAAACGATTTTCTTGCAAACTCATTGTTTGCTTACTCGGTCTGTCCTCTCGTTTTGCACTATTTTTGTGTTGGTTGATTTATATATTTATTTAAGTGTTTTCGCCTTTGTTGAGTGGTAAACTTTTATTGGCGCTGCAGTGGCACCAATATAGACAAATAAACTGGCATCAGAACTCGACTTTATTATATGTGTGGTAATCCAATTTGTTTATTTGGCTTTTTGGTCTTCTCGAAAACTTATTTAGCTGAACATCACAAATTCGTTTAAGCCGTAATAAATAAATTTACCTAACAGAGTTGTTTACCATTGGGTTTTATTGTGCTTGTTAAAGTTGTTTGCTAGTAATAACCAAATAATAGACTAGGAAAAGGACAACAAGTTAAATAAATGGGAAAACCAAATTGGGCCACAATAAATTCCAGTTTTTATATAAATTTAGAGGAAAACGAGTAATAGTTATTTTTTCTATTAAATACCACAAATTGAACTGCATAAAAAAACTTTCGCAAGAACAATTTCTCATCTCCAACTTTTATTTCAACAGCTCAATCAATGAAAAAAAGTAAAGTGCATGAACTTTTCAAGATATATAAATCAACTTATTCCCACTTAAACTTTCATAATCGTTTTGCAATTAATAACATAAAATTTTCTTTTATTCGTTCTCGGCTCACTTTCTCATGCCGCCGCACAAAAGTTAATAACTTGCACGGTTTCCATGCAGAACTATCACACAATGTTCTCGATGACTAATGGCTAAAACTTTTGCCACACCAAACCTGAAGGAATGGGACCATTTATAGTGTTTAACAAGTTTCACATTGCCTCTCGATGGCCTTTGGAGTTTAAAGTTCTCGGCAATAAGTTACAATAACCATATGGTCGGGCTCTAACCAATTTCGGTTCATTTATGTCTAGCTCGGCTGGCTTATATTTAATGATTTAACACGTGAGAAAACATTTACACTTCAGTAACAATTTATCGCATAATCCGACTTGAAAATGTATTTTCTTTCGCCTTCTTACGAGTTTTTGTTGGTGCCCGAAATGATGCACAATAATCCCTTTTTTACGTTACGGCGGGCTTTTTCGCATCCTTGGAGAAATCCCCGGCTTCGTTTGGTTCTGTTTTTGCTCCTTGGGCTTCCCGTTCAGCGCGACATTCTAATATCCATTTGAATACGGCAAGAGCAAACAAATTTTAAAAGTGATTTCGGCAAAAGACACTCGACAGGCGGCAGTGCAGGACACAGACACAGGACACCCGAGGGGACATCAAGTGGTTTAACTTTGTCTTAATTTTTCCTCTCTTTGTTTTCCCACTTTTGCATATTTTTCTTCGTTTTTCTTTTCACAATTTGTTTTTTCTGGCTTTCGTTTGGGCAGAAGTCCTATTCAGACATCGCGTAAAATTGACTTCTGGTTTGGTTGCGGTTTTCTTTTCACCATCCGAGTCACGTCCGCGCGTACCGGATTCAAATTTTCGACTGAAACGCGTGCAGGCAACGCCATCCCAATGACTTCCTAAGATTCCGATTCAAAGCCGTTCCGTCGAACGTTCCCCATCGGCTTCTCCTCTGTTCCATATCGGCGGGGAGTATCTCTGATTCGGATTCCGATTCGTTTCGTTCTTCCCCAACTGTGTGCCGTTCTCATCCCTTTCTTTGCATTGGGATTTGGAATCGAACCTAGCCCAACGAACTCCACGACTTCGTGAAATTCGCCGGCTGTTTGTCGGCGCCTGCGCTCTTTTGGTCTGGCCAACAGAAGATTGAGGATTTATTTTTTTATTCATCGGATGCTATTTGTAGATGACCAACTAAACACTTGTTTCCGCAGGGGAGGCCCCTCCTCTTCCGCTTATGAATATCAATTGACCGCCTAAACGGGATCAACAGTCAATTCTTATCAATTCTGCCTCGAAATAGATAATAGACAATCACTGGAACTGATTGATTTCTTAGTTATTTAAAATTTAAGGGCCCTAGTATCAATGTAAGTTTCCAAATTTAACTTTTAATGTAAGAATTTTACTTGCATTTGAACTTATTAAAAACTCTGTTTTTGTGTCTTTTCTTGCAGTAATATTAGCTTTCCTTAATATTTCTTCTTTATCTTAACTTTTTAAGAGTTCCTGGCTAAGATAAAGCCATCGCTCTTCTTTATTTTCTTCTCAGATTAAAGACGCAAGCAAACCAACAAATAATTGGAATCGTGCAAATGGTGACCCCGTAAATCACACTGGTGACCGAGTTGGCATTCGGTCACTAAATTAGCTCGGTGTCTGTTGAAAAATCATCGCCTTTAGTGGTCGGAATTTACTGCCAAGAAGAAGGCATCTGCGGTCCCGTCTATTGTGTGACAATATGCCATTATGTAAGAGGGAGTGAGCCAATGTGAAGGGGTCTAGGACTTAGTATAATCTGGTGTGCTTTGTTGTCAAAGAGCAAGTAACAAATAAATATTATTGAACTTTTTAGTCCCAAGGGGGTGGCCAACAGGCAATTGACGCCCCAGTGCGATAGCGGTGCCAGAGGCATTGGGCATGCGACAGATAGGGTGCTGAATGTCCTCGCACAGGGCCAACATAAATTCTTGCACAGTTCAATTTATTGTGTATTGACACAGCTTACGGAGAAACAAATAAAAATGTTTTCGAAAGTGCGGGTGCTTGGGCCAAAAGTCCCGTCCTGCACTGGCTCAAAGGCTCCAGGAATGCGGACGAGTTCTGTGGGTCCTCAACCCCCTTGCCCCAAGTTCCTATACGCCCTCGAAGTCAGGGACCTCGTTGGCATCCATTGTTATTACCTCTTTGTTGTGTTTACACGCCATTTGTGGTATTTCACCCACTTCCATGTGGCTCACCTCGTCTCGCCCGCGGCGGAAGATCCTGCGGTAAGGTGTCGGGCGGTATGCGGGCCTGACGTCGAGGGGCTGTCGTAAAAGTATATTTGAAATGCAAATGCCGGCGGGCCTTAAAATGCTCAACTTCTGGCTCACAAAATAATCAAAATATACTTTATGTCGCCTTTGAGCCAGTGAAAACAGTTGGGCCAGTTATCGCAGCCAAAAGCCAGACAACAAAAACCGAAAGCTGCTGAAAGCCCATGAATCGAGCTGGGAAATAAAACAAAAGATCAAAATGTTAATATGCAGTAAAACGACTGCATTATACTCTGAGAGCAAAATGATTTTATATGGCCGATTGGTGGAGCACTTTATTTCTTTAACTAAAAGGGTGTTCTTTTTGTTTCCGTAATTAAGTTAATTGCATTACAATATTGCATTATATAAAATAAATATTCTATGCCAAAAGGATTTGAAATAACTTTGGAATCACCAAAAAGTACTTAAAGTTTTTTAGTTGAATATTCATAATTTGGTAAATTGATGGAGGTCAGTGGATAGTGCTTTTCTACATTACCTTACGAATGAAAGTATATTTGCCGCTCCAGCTGCTGGCACTGCATTAGCTAAACATTGCGCAGCTGTTAATTTAAGCGTTTTTCCAGAGTCGTAAATAAATTAAAATGTTTGGTTGGAGGCAATCGCATCTGTGCGAGGACCTAAATTGAAACAAACATCAGATATCATGGAGGGGAAACTCGATGCGAGGATTGGGTTGTTTATTGTGAGGAGTAACTTTCAAGTTGTTCCCCTGCCAATATTTCAATATTTACATTATGATTGCTTTTCTCAATTTTTCTAGTTTTTTCAGACTGTATTCTGCTATACGTATGCATATAAAAATATTTTTCTCTTTGTCCAACTACTTGCTCGTTTTGGAAGGGTGCCCGACTCTGCTCTTCGAATATGCGATTTTTCGTTGACATGCTAGACAAATTTCTGATAGATATACTCATATACTTGTATGTATGCTCACATAGTATATGAGAAAATCTAGTTTGATTTTATCCTTCGTCTACGGCAACAACAGCAACAATGGAAAATGTATCCTCGATATTAAATATTTGCTGAGTAGCTATATGAGAGTGGAGGAGATGGTCTGGAAAATACCAATATTCATAATGTTGTGACAATTTATTAACAATTTATGCACTTAGGCTAAACATGTATTGCATGTCTGGGCTTGATATCAAAAATCGAGAAGATAATTAAATTTTAATTTTGTTTCTTAAAGCTATTCACACCATTAAATACTCATGTTTTAAAATGGCTATGACCAAGTTTTATTTTCTCACCCAATTTATGAGTCCTTAAAGAGTTTGAATTAGAAGTAAAAAAAAAATGATTTATATATGAAAATTTGCTTTATTTTTTTGTATAACAACTGTTTGCGTTGGTATTAAAAGATTTTATTTAAATGTAGTCAGAAATCGTAGTCCACATAAAGACACCGTTGCGAAAGCAAACTGTCCGACAATTAATGCTTGAGCAGCTTTATTCCTTTTGTTGTTAGAAGGAACCAGGTAAAAACGAGAATCAATTGGCTTTCTAGTCAACCACACTAGTATAGAATCCACCGCAATTGATTTCTATGTTCAGGCAATCAAACCAATGGCACTTTAAGCTTCACGCTTCTCATTGGAAAATCCATGGAGAAAGACAGGGACTTCGAAAAGCTAACTGCAAAATAAATTGTACTCAATCGAATACTTCGGAAATGAACTGCAAATACCCGGTACTCACTGTACTGCTTGACAGTGTGCCCTTTATGTAGAACTACTCTTGTTCTACAATGTTAACCTTTAATTGATGAAACGGTGAATTTTGTAGGTTTTGTCATCTAAATTAAATATGCTGTATAAATAAACACTTGCCAAAATTGTGGTAATTGCTGCTACCCAGATTTGTCGTAATTATCTATAAAGCCCAACTTGTTGTTTATTAACCTTCAATGTTAACAAATTGTAATGTAAAGTCTGTATGTGGATATTTAAGTTAAGTAAGGTTTATTGTAACCGCTGTAACCCTACTTGAACACCAACACCATCACAACCGCATCCACTCTACTACTTGCTGGATTTTTTTCTGTTCATCTGGTCACCCTTTTCCCTCTTCGTTACTCGCTGTCCTTTTGTGGAGAATCAGGATTAACGGCAAATATAATTACTGCACCCTTTATCCGGCGATAGAAAAAGGTGCAGGAGACACAGGAAAGCGACGTGACGTTAATGACATTGTCGGTTGGAGTTGCGAACCCCCGCTGGATGTGAACCCTTGGCTAATTTGTTCTATGTTCGACTTGTGCCTAATTAATGAAGATTGTCTCGCATAATCGTAACGGTTAAATTTATATTAATTGTTGTGGGCTTGGCCGAGCACTTAAGTGGTAAACTTGTTTTTTCACGAACGACTTATGCAAATTGGGATACCTAAGATATTTAGTCCCTCGCATTTCGTAATTTTGTATGTCACTTAATATTATGTTATAAGTCAGTTTTTTAAGCACATACATATACAATAAAAATATGCTTATTTTTCCGTTCTGAGTAATAAAACTGCAGCTGTAATCTAATTGATTTGCCGGCAACTGCAGAGCCAAGAATTTCCCAAGACTGTAGATTTATATTTATTTATTTTTTTCACATAATTCTTTACGTTGCATTTTGAAAAACGAACTGCATTAGGATGCGGCTCATATATATAAGTGAACTGTTGTTCTTTACAATTTTTTTTGAATAGTTATTTAACTGATCTTTTAATTTAATGTTGGTTAATTTTTTTCCGGCGTTCAATCATTACTTCTGGGAAATTCCCCCATAAGCTTTGATTAGCTTTTGGTTTACCAACTTTAGCTTTTCCGAAGACCGCCTCAGTTGGCAACTCGTGTTGGCAACACCAGTTAACGATTATCAGTTGGTAAGAAGAGTGTAAAGCTCGCCACTCGAGCGAGCGAAAGAGAAGGTGAGCGCACTTGCCGGACTCTGTAGTTCCGTGTAGCGCGCTCAGTGTGTATTACTATTCCGCCGCCGAGAATTCGCCGCTTCAGTCCAAATCGAAGTTTTTGTCGGTGCGGTCGTGTGCTCGGCAAAAAAAAAGCTTAATAAATCGGACGGAAATATCACTGTTCTTGGGAAGCGAGCGGGCCTAATTACTCAGATCCATTAAGTTCTTAGTTTGGTTAACATTTTTCGGTTCGTCAAAAATTTTTAAGTCGCAGCGTGAAAGTTATCTGAAGTGCAACAAAATAAGCAACATAATAATCCCAACAAAGCCCATAAAACAGCTGCAGAATTAGTAAAAACAACAGCACCGAAAACTTCAGCAGCAGCGGCAAATTCTAAAGCTTCAAAGTCGACGCCGGCATTAGAGTCTCAAGCTCGGCTTTACCGCTCTGCTACAGGCCTCCCCCTCCCCTTCCCCATCGGGCTTCTGCCGGGTGAGTTTCTGTTGCTCAGAGTTGCCAGCAATGATAAAAAATAACTTATGATTTCAAAACTAAAATGGAAGAAAGTGTAATATTGCAAAAGTGAAAAAGTCCTCTTGTGATTAAATCAAGTTTATATACTATAATTATTTTCTATCCTTATTATTTTGGTTACTAAATTTACTAATTTTCTATCATCAAAAGTGTGAGGGCTTTAGGTTTTAGAAATTTTTGGGATCTGAAAACATTCAAATACTTATGATCTTTGTGTTTTTCGGTAAAATTGTGAGAAACCATCGATTAAATGGTGTAGAGTTTATATTTTATGGACCATTTATTTAAAGTTCCGCAAGACTAAACAGAGTATTCGTAAATATTTTAAGCTATTGGGTCTTTTTTGTCTAATCTTTAAAATGAAAAAGAATTCATCATTGGCGAAAACGGCAACACTGTTGCTGCTGTTTTGTTTTTCCAATTATTCAAAGTGACTTATAAACAAGTGGTGCAATATGCACAGTATTTCCCACCCCCCGCCGTCTTTTTCTTCCAATCTGCCACAGTTTTTTCTCAGAAAATTGGCAACTCGGCTGAGCTAATCTGTTGCAATCTCCGTTTCTATGTTAAGCACATTAGCTGACAACTCATTATCCGGACAGGTGAATAAGGGATCATAACGGTCTTTTAAATTCAAACGTCAGTGGGTGGTCAAACTTTTCTGCCTAGTCATAATTATTGTGAATGGCATTATCAGTAGATCTTGGTCATTGACTTTAGCCAGCCGTCTGATATTGGTAGTTATTAAAAAACATCAAGGGGTGGAAGGGTTGGTTAAAGCTAATAAATGTTCCTTTATTTATTAGCTTTAACCAACCCTTTCACAGTTGTATAAGTAAACTAAAATATTTTAAGAGCCAAAGTAACGAAGTATTATTGAGGGGTAATAAATAATTTCTGATCAAAATACTAGACAAGTGATTTAAACTATTCAATAAGTATTAAAATTCTAGACTCTATTGTAAGTTATAATACAAGGCACACGTTGGCAAGAGAAGGCCATTCTATTTCTCAGAAGTAATAATGGTTAAAAATGATTATCACAGAAAAACTGAAAGATAGATGGCTAAGATTTGTACATAAAGAACTAGCGACGTCACCGTTTTCAGAAACGTTAAAAAACACTTAAGGAATTGGGGATTCCCATTTATGCCATTCTTTTGTTTCTTTTTTAGTTTGATTTCACTTTGTTAAAAGAGATTTACATATGTGTGTAAAAACACATATTACATATGAAGTCAGTCAAAAGATGATAAAACAGTATGAGCCGAAACTAAAGTTTGGACCACGGCAGACACGTGGCTACATTCTTCTTGATGGCTCAGCGGCGGCGACCACGAAGTGATGTCATCTCTGAATAAAAAGTTTCGTTTGGAAGAATTCACCAAAAAGCGAGGCCAAAACTAATTTCAGGCATTTCCTATTCCGCTTACTTTTTCCCCCTTCCTTGGCGGTGTTTCTAATTGTTTTTATCATTTTTTGTTACCTTTTTGCCGGCAGTTAACCCACTCGACTTCTAATAATAATTACTAGAGAATAGGGTTGTTGCAAAACTGTAGATATTATGGGCAAAGCATTTCTATGGTTACTTCATAAAATTTGTTTGTGTTAGTCAAAGTTGAGATAAACGAAGCGAAAAGAAATCAGAGATAAGAGAAAGCATCTAGTTCAGTAGAATTTAAAAAACTTGATTGAGGTCAAACGGTAGCCATGCATTTAAATCTAAAGTTGTGGTAGTCTGAAATCGGGTTTAAGAAAATTGTTTAATTCAATTGATATATTTTTGAACTAACCAAAGGTGTCTGTTTGACCAAGCTTCTCTGACTCATTCGAACGTTTAAAATATTTAGTGTCCACACAACTGAGACAAAGATAAGGCATTGAGAGATACAAATTGTTTCTGCCCACAAAGGAGATAAGTGCAGAAAACAATGGAACCAAAGGCAAGAAAATTACAAACACCGATTTTACACATCAAAAAAGCAAAGCATAAAGCTACACAAGAAATAAAGTAGAAATGCACATATTTAAAATGAAAATTCATGTTACGCAATCAAAGTTAATAATGGGGGATTTTCACGGCTGTGGCATATATTTTTTATGAATGCAAATTTGGTTGTTTTGACCGCTGCTTTATTTGTAGTTTCATGGTTACATGTTACTTAGTATACGAAAATAACTAGCACTAGTGCAATACCGTAAAATAGTTGCAATAAAATATAAGGTACAGCCCTTTTAAAAACTAAACTTAAATTATATTAAAGAAATTTAAAATAAGATTAATTTGGTCACCAAAAATGTTGGTTAAGAATATGGTTAAAAAGTATAAGAAAATAACTATATAATCAGCAAAAGGTGTTTTTTAAGAACATTAGCCCTAAGTTATTTTCCGTTTTGCTCCTAACCACCTGCGACCTTGGGAATATTTCTGCCACTTGCTATCTTACCCGATATCGATACACATTGGAGACACTTGTGGCACTTTTGATTGACACACTTGGGACTACAACTCAATTTTTAAGAGAGCTCCGTCAAGGAGTCCCGTCCACGACTATCTCTGAATGTGTACAGCCACGGTCAAGCCGGGGCAGGGCCGCACTTATTTGTAGCCCCAAAGAACCCCAGTCCCCTAATCGCGGACATTGCTGAGCGAACAATGGACATTCGGACAGTCGGCCAGCTATAAGTGCACGCCACACGCCAGCCATCCGCAATACCAGGGTCCACCAACAACAATGACCACCACGACGGTCACTGCCAAAGGCAATAGACGGACACGCAAAGGACGAGGACGAAGGGCAGGTGAAAGTGGTAAAAGAAAAACAGAGTAGGAGGGGGGTGAACGCAATCTCGTGGCCAGATAAAAGCGGAATAATCGGTTTAGGGGACTTTCCCGACCCAGATTTACCCGACAATTTGAGCCAAGGTGCGAGCTGGGCAACAAAAAAAAATTGCCACAAATGACCATGAATTGCAATACTTCAAATAAATTCTTTCTTTTCTAATTTGGTATACCTGGCGGTTTAGATTTTTCCTATTGAATAAAAGGGGAATACAAAGAAAAATTTTAGGCAATTTAAAATTAAAATATTTTCAATTTAAAAAATAAAACTATACAAACTATACATTAGTAGGATAACTAAACTATTATTCCGAAGAGACTTGAAAACTCATACGTAGTGTCATGTGTTTAATATAAATAATACACCCCTTTACACCAAGAATACCGTGCAATGGAAATCGAAAAAAGGGCCAACAACGATATGATGTAAAAATCAGGGAAAGTGAACCACTCACCCCCAACAACCGCTAAAAAAATTCAAATCTTTCTGGAATTTTCCACTCATCAAATTATGAATGAAAAAATTGCATGCAACTATTTTCACAAAGTTCCGTACACAGCGAAGCCACTATATGTCCCACCAAATTATAGTTGCTATATTTCGATATGTATCCAAATGTATATGGGTAAAATATAGTAGGGCATGGGAAAACACTCGGGGGGAATAGCTGGGCACTGAATTGATTTACCTTAAGTCCAACTGCATTTCATATAGGTCCCCCTAAAGGCCAAACAGCGATAGACAAGCGGACAAAGGGAAAGGAACGAGCGAGAGTAAAAAATAAAGGACAGGATATAGCTATAGAAAAGGAAAGGTAGTACCAATACGCGAATGGGGTACTGCGTCCCATTAACATTGCCACAAATTAACTGGACAACGTCCCCAATGAACTCGGTCAGTTTGGGCGAAGTGAGGTTTCTCCTGTCCCGCTTATAATCAGCTCTTTCGTCCTCGCTAATGGATTGTTTTGAGCTTCAGTTACAGTAAACCGTGAAAGAACCGATAATCTGATATCATAACAAGAGAATATTTTTAAGATGGATCAAAAAGCATATTAATTTTGGGAACGAGAATCTCTCTATATTTAAACTATAATTCGCTTTGCTTCAATCAGTCACTAAAACGAAAATGTTATTTTCTAGGTATCAAATTTTGAAATTGCTTAACCACTAGTCATCATAGATATTTACTTGAGGGAGCTTACAAAATTGGGAGGGAGTTCACAAAGTCACTTAACATTTTAAATAATATGCTAGCCTTGAAAGGTGATTTAAATACAATTGGTCAATAGATAGTTATCTAAATCTCTTCTAAGCAGGACTTGCCTGAATCCAATTAGAACATTTTATTCACCAGCCTAGAAATATCTCTACTGGCTCTTTTCTGTGGGGATTCCAACATGTCACTCTAACTATCTACCAAACTGCGACCCCTGCCCGCATTTCATTTTGCATTCCTAGCGTCAATTTGGCTTTAAGCGTTTGTTATAGAAGCCCCCATCCTCGTTTCCGACTCACATTGGATACATAATTTCGCTATCTACCGATGGCAATCGTGCGAGTTGGAGGAACGATAGGTTGAGGTGTTCCCATCACGCAATCCCCAGCACACGCACAACCCACCTGGGCTAACCCGAATTCCCCGCTCGTCGCTCTACCGAAAGTGACAACTGGGCCCAAAGACAAACCGCCTGATCCGTCGCACAATGGAAACGAGAAATCGCCGGACAGATGTTCCCACATGGAATGTCTCATTGCGGTGCAAGGTTCAACAAGTCTGGGGAGGATTTCGAAGGAGAGACGGGAACCTGCTGACTTCCCACACCTGGACGATACCTCCAATAGTGAGCCACGTGTCACCAAGACCGGGGTTTCCAGTATCATTTACATTTTTAATGCCGCACGCGGAGCACGCACTCCCACGAGTCCAGGGATTAGTGGGCACTGCATGGTAATTATCTGCGATGAGTCCTTTCTCGACCACGAAGACGGCTAAATTATTGATTGTCAATCTACTGTTGAGGGAATGTACTACATGGGATTATAGCTCAACTCAAGATGTCCCCCTGACACCTATATCTAGTTAATGGATTTCTGAACTGTCAGGGTGATAAAAATAAACAAAGACAGCTTGTTTTTGTGGGGTCTACATACTAGTCAACATATATCAGAG
Source organism: Drosophila fuyamai (assembly GCA_018153365.1). NCBI lineage: Eukaryota > Metazoa > Arthropoda > Insecta > Diptera > Drosophilidae > Drosophila > Drosophila fuyamai. The sequence goes on along the minus strand of JAECXW010000116.1, from coordinate 1,810,509 downwards.
TACAGTAGTGATGTTCAAAGTAAATAAATAGTTAGCATTATTTATTTTATTGTAATTAATATTTATAAATAAACCAATTGTTAGTTGCTTAATTGTTTCCTAACACAATAACATTTTGAAAAATATGACTATTTGTGGAGCTGTGTACTTATAAAGGTGGGATCTTTAAAAAAATTATAATAAAATACTTCTTCTAAAATCTTAGAAAGCTAACTCAAATCTAAGAGGGGAATAATGTATTACTTATTTAAGTTTTCTAGAAATTTGTTACACTATTACTCAAAAACTTTTGATACTTCATTTATAAGTAAAATATGAAACCAAATTACAGTTCTATAAAAAACTTGGCGGCTCTTCCAAGTTCCTTATTATTATCCTTAATTATCCCACACAAACAAGTTGGCAAATTCTCTGGAGTTAATTGCTCCTGTGCAAGTTTTACATGACTAATTTTTCAAACGTTTAGCCTTTGTAAAATTTCCACGCAACTTAAGAATTCCTGCACACTTCTGCAAGAAATGGTTAACAAGGGCCGACGATAATGGAAATATAAGTTCTCCAAGGAACTTATAGAGGGCTTTGTCTTGGGTAGGGAAAAGCTGTTCATGTGGGAAGCATTGACCTTGATTGCACATTTCCATTCTGAAACGCTCGCTTCCGCAGCGGTCTCGTCATTTAGAGACTATGAATGCAGGCTAAATAATTTATGCGGCTTTTATGGCGCTAAGCGCCACTGCTCCACTGGCCATACACCACCCCATTTAAATCTGACCCAGTCTCTGTTTTATTTTCACGTGGGTGATTCGGCCACCCTCCTCCCAATCCCTTTCTTCACAGTTCACACTGCTGGTGCTCTAATTGCGCCAAATCAATTGAAATTGATGCTCCAACATTCAATTGCATTGATTGCCTTTCATTCGCAGTTGCTCGAGTGTCTGGACAAGTATTTCGAGACGTTTTGTATCTACTTCTCACCGAGGCGTCGGTCAATGAATAGCATTATATTCGAGAAATATTGCGATTGTAATTGTCTATATTTCCATATCTGATGCGTTTAAACGAAATGAGCTTATCTAGCTTTATTATTCAGATTTGATGAATGTGTTATTAATAGTTATGTAACAAACTGTTAGCTCGTAAATCTGACAACTGTGAAATTCTTAAGTATGAAAACATAAATCGATTTCTTACTCACATGTGACGATAAATTTCATTTTTTAAGTTTTTAAATTTTAATTCGTAAGCAGTAAAATGCATTTTTAGGGAATGTCTATTAAAATAATTCGAAAGATAATCCCAATATGTTGTCTAAACTATTTATAGAATTCTTTTTATACATCTCCAATGCATGAAAGCACAATTCAAACATAATCAAAGTCCTTTAATGTCAAATCAAATCAAACCTGTATGGTAAAATAGATCAAGGTTGATCAGCTTAAAATTATTTGGGGTGTGACCAATCAAATAATTTCAAGGGTACATGTAATAATCCGTAAATAGATAACGAACAATTATATTTAACCAATGGAGGGGGAAACACGAAAAATAATCAAAAATATTCTAGATGAATATAATTATGCATAATTCATGTACCGTTCATCCTTAATGACTTCAGGCTGTGTTCGGTCAAAGTCAGCTAAATTATTTGGGACTTTTGGACTATTTTGGGTGTTTTATTCGTTGATAGAGGTTGGGGAAGTATTTTGTTTATCGCACCGTGTGAAAGTAGGTAAACTGGGTCGTCAATTATAATCGCATAATGTTTGATGCCTAAGAACATTTTTTTTCGATTAGCGAAAAGCTAAAATAAAATCTGGAACAATGGATGATAAATGAGGTTTGGTTTTAGGCTTAAGTTTCAAAACGATATCAACTTCCGGTGCAAAACTAATTGCCGCTTCAGACTGACCAACTGCAACACACTTGAAGTCACATACAAGCATATAGTTATAAACAATTTCGATGGGTTTTTCCCACTTAGTCACTTGCGGTTGAGCTTGAAGCCAAGGGGAAGACATTCGAAAAGCAAACGATCAACAAAGGCAACCAATCGAGTGACCTATAGGGGCTTGCGATCGACACACAAATCGCTCGTTTGTTTATTATTCATGAATGGACTCTTATTATTCGCAATTAGCATACGTTTTATCTACTGTAGTAGGGTACTTTAACGATCTGAAGCATTCGTTGTCCACAGAAACATTTGACCTTTTAAGAATTGTACTTTTAAAACATGTGATCAGTTTTATTTTAATTGTTTATTAAATGTATATTTATTAGAATTGCTTCTTTGACCTTAAACCTTTAGTTAGTACCAATTTTGCACAAACTGTAAGTTAATTTTTCTAAATTTAATTTACAGGGAATCTGTTCACCGTACAGATTTAAGCCTTGATGCTTGCAAATATTTTCGGAAGACTTGCTTGCAATTTTATCTTATCACCAAGAGTATATAGGTAGGACATTCAGCATTCGTATCAATCTTAACTTTGTTTGATTTTCTGCTGGGTTCTTGTGCACTCGCAACGATTTTCATCTGCCTTTTGTACTTCATTTTCTGCTTTGTTTACGAGTCCCCCCGAGTGACTCACATTAGGTAAATCGTTTCTCTGTATTTATTTGGCTCTGTTTTGTTTGCTCGGAGCTGTAATTGCTTTTATTAATTTTCGATCATTACTTTGCCTTAGTTTTTGTGCATCCGGTCGCAAATGAATTATGAAACATTACGCCAGCATTTAAAGGAAACCCCACCTAAGTACATGCAATTAATGCAAGCTAAATAACGTATACGCCTGGTAAACGTCAAGGACAACATCCTGTGGGGGGCTTGTTTGCGTTTTATAGCGGTTACGCGGCGGGGACAGCTGCTAATGGACACATCAGCCCCCGACCCCCGTAAATCAGCTCAGTCGTGTGACAATTAGCATGTGAACGCATCAAAATTTAACTAGACCATTCAAGACCAAGCCCAAGTTCATTTGTTTTTAAAACTTTCCCTCCAGGTGGGTGAAAAACAATCCTTTCCCACATCCAGTTGGCCACTGGACTTTGTGGGCCACCAGCTGACAACATTTAAAAAAGCTTTACAAGCGCCATTAAAAATTGAACAGGGAAATCTAGAAAAACAAAACTTTTACCCGATGACGAATCATTTGAATGCTTACTGAATCCACACACTCCCGTCCTCTCTTTCCCAGGCAGCCATCGGCGGCTCGACAAGGCCGCCATATGGAGGAGGTTGGCGTCCGCTCGGTCCAATCAGTCCGCTCAGCCACGACGACAACCGAGCCATTGGCCAAGCGGTCGCAGTCCCACTCTCAGTCGGAGCCGGAAGCGCAGTCGGAACCGGAGTCCAGCAGCGCCGGATGCCGCCAGCCGCGTGAGTCGTGCTGGCCAGATCAGATCAGATAGAAACCTGCTAAGGACACACAATCCCGAGTGACTCCCTCATAATGGGCACAAAAACCCAACCACAATTGGCCAAAGGTGAGTGCACCAGAGAAAGTGAACGTCTGACATGAAATTAAGTGAAGTGTCCACTTGAAGAGGAGTGAACCATATGAAGCTTATATAGAAATAATTACTGCATTAAATCAGATACGAAATTCTCTCTTTGCATACTGTCAGCAAAAGAAATACTTACCACATAAGAACATTGTTGAATATTATATCAACAAACCATTTGTGGTCTTTGGCCATCTTTAAGTTTTAATTAAATGATATGTTTCAAGAAGGGAAGGGGGTAGTTTTACAATGATTTTTTAAAGCACCAAGGTTAAAAATGTGATGTTCTGTTTTCATGGTACCTAACCTTGGCAATTAATAAGAAATTAAAATCTGAATACTGATATGCGAGCACCCCTGAGGCTGATTCGACAACCAAAAAAACATTGTTATAAATAAGGAATCTTATATGTTGATTGACAGACGGTTTAGGGTGCCATTTTTTTAACCAAACCAATTTTATTTTATCTTTGAATTTAGTTAATGATCGAATTGAGGAGAATTTAATTCACCCCATATATAAATATAACATAAGATGAAAGTGAACATAAAAATTAGTGGACTGAAATTTACTATAATCCGACCAAATATGGGCAAAATTTACCACCCGTAATACAAATTATCATTTCATTTAATACTTTATTTCCTCTTGTCCTTTTTTGCAATCACGATAAGTTAACGAAAAAAGATTTTCATTATTATTAATTTATTTTAATAAATTGTGTCGTAGAGAACCGTTTTTATTGAATAATTGTCATATAAATATTAAATAAAAGTCGTTTTCTTCGATCGAAAATGCACGTGTCCCACACACTTAAATTATTTTTGTAAATGTGTTCAACTAATTGGTTTTCAGTTTAGTGGCCAATAAAGTTTGTGGGCTTCAGTCCAATTCTTATCCTTTGACTAATTTAAATAATCTTAGCACGGGTTCTCGATGCTCTTATTAAATACTTAAAAATTACAAGAACATTAAATTTCTAATGTAATCTGGTGAATAAAAAATGATCATACATATATGTAGATTGGTACATAGTAGTAATGTAGATTAGTACATACCGGCCATGCGGTACAGACTTTCAATTAAATAACCATTAGTTCATTAAAAGATAATAGAACACACCTCAGCAATCAATATCCAAAATAAATACGATCCCGCAACAAATTGATTTTGCTCAAAGCCTTTAGCATTTCAGATTGGGAAATCTCGCTATTGGGGTGGCAAAAAGTTGAACAGTTGTTACTGATTTTGGGCAGATAGTGACCCAGTTCTCTGGCGTTACTAAACCAATTGCTGGGAAAGTCGACGAGAAACTTTTACAAAGAGCCGTTCGTTGCTCGATTTTGGCCCTGACACTATTCCACAAAGCAACCGTTAACCAATGGCCTAAATATGTGTGTGTGAGTGCGGGGGAGCCCGAGTACGTGTGTGTGTTTGTGCGTGAGTGCCTTGAGCTTGGCCAGAGCGCCACTTCGATTTATTAGGCGCCTTCTTTTGGCCGCTCAATGAATGAAATGAATGAATGCGAATTACTTCGACTCGAGGGTAAGGGTGGGTAACTGCTTACTTGTAAGGAGTTATGTATATACGTTGTACAAGTAAGCACCATTTAGTACGTGTGGAGTAAAACCGACTAGAACAAAAAAAATGAAAATCCGTGCGTGGACTCTTATGTTGTGATTGGGTAAAATTCGGTTGCCTTTCCCATTTCCTACACGACTTAATCTAACAAAAACGACGATATAATCTGTACTTTTTATTTTTGTGGTCTACGCATGCATTCTATCGCATACTATCGTATATTTTTAATTGATTCGACAAATTTTTAAATCCAAAAATGAATTTTTAAGTGAGCATAGAATTTGTTGTAAATTTAAGTTTTAATTCCAAAACTAATAAAAAGGGGCTGTTGACTTTGTTTTAATTGGCATCTATATCACTTAAGCCTATCAGTAACTTTACGATCTTTAACTCAATTTTGTTACATTCATATAAACAAATCAACAAATATTTTAATTTAAATTAATTTAAAACCATTAACCATTCTATAAATTTTATTCAATGACAACATTTTTGTTTGTTTTCTTTTTTCCTTTTTTTTTCCAAAGAAAAAAATACAATATATTTTGTTAATATACTCAATTAATATAATAAATAATAACTAAAACAAATAAAGATTTTCCTTTCATGCAGTAGAAAACAAGCTAAGAAAACATATTTTGAAGAAGTTTGACCAAAATTCGGGTTACCTAAGATTCAATTATTACTTTAATTGAACTATTTCTTAATGTGAACTTAATGGTGTAGCAAATTAAATGGTTTTTAAATAACTTTTGATGATAGAGCCTCGCATTAATTACCATATATCCACCTGTTGAAATCTTCAAAGGAATTCCTGCAATGCAATTTGGTGTATTGCCACAATAACCGCAAAATAAATTTGCACAATCTATTTTGTAGTATTTCTTTATTCAATGCGAATTTTTTTCATATGTACATATATGTATAACTATGTACTTTTGGCGTTTGTTGCTTTGCTACTCAATCAGCGAAGCGGTATTCTGGAAGGCAACAAAAAACACTGCAATTGTATGGGGTATGATTACCATTTCCCGCCCCGGCAATCATTCATTAACCCATATGTGCCACTTCTTCGAGAGCCAATAATAATTTTGTAGTTCTGACATTGACATTGCTGCCCATTTGAATGAACACAGAGAGACAGAAAGAGCACGCTTTCTCTTATTTGCTTTGTTCACGTGCGAGAGCGTGGAAGAACCTCCAATTTGTTTGCCGCCACACTTGTTTTTTCTCTCATTTTCTTCTTGGGGTGACTTACGAAATTCGCTCATTTTAGTGCCTGACAAACTTGGGAAATTGTTGACCGATTTTTGGTCACTACGAACTGGGAAATGCCCTTTCGATTCCGTGATCGATTGAGCAATATTGGGCTAAATTTATCAATAAGAAACATTATAACATATTTATATTTAATAAAAACTTAACAAGAGAATTGGGCTTGACTTAATATTATTTCAATCTTTGCCGGCAAAGCATTTAAATAAAACATGGGAAGGTTACTAAAATCAAATATTAAATATTGAGAAAAAAAAGACAAGACACGCAACAAAAGTTAATTGTAGCTTATACATAAATATATATGTATGTACATATGTGCACAGCATACGGTTTGTACATTTTCTTGGTGATTATTCCATTTATCTTCTGCACCTTGAACCAAACGATCGTCGATCATGGCAACTTAAACCAGCTTACTGAAGGTTATTTTTAAAGTTTTCTTTTGTCTTTGAATTTCTCTTCTTCTTTAAGCCGCAGTTGTAAATGGAATGTAACACCTATTGTGGTTTGGCCCTTTGAACCCTATATCAGCTCAACCCACTTAAATAGAGTACACAATAAACTTTGGATTTCCAAGCTTTTGCTATAGCTCTCTTTTGAGCCAAGCTCTTCTTTTACTGTGAACCGTTTCACCCGATCTGATTCAGTGTGTGTGTGAATCGGTTGCCAAGCTAACGGTTGCCTTGGCAGCGGAGTCGACTTTGCTGCCGCCTCGTGTAATTTGCTCACCGCGCGCTCTGCGTACGTCACTTCTCTGCCGCAGTCGCAGCGCTGCCGCCGTCGCAGTTCCCCATTTTGGCCGCAGTTCGCGCGGCAGTCGGCCATTTGGCTTTGGCGTTAGCCGTTTTTGTTTATCGCGCTGCGGACTGCTCCGCATTTCACGTAGCCTTGGGCCAATTTAAAATCCATGCTTCGCGGAAAACTCGAGTTGCAGTCGCAGTGGGCAAAACTGTTTCCGCGTTTCCAAGAAAAGATCCGCGTAAAACTAAGAAAAGCGGAAAACTAAGTTAAAAACTGCAAACTCGACGCAAGCGGTGCAAAATAAGTGCAAGAAATGTGCTAAAAATGTACGAAGCTGGGTGGGAGGAGGAGCGAAGGAGAAGGGGAGGGAAAGGCAGATGATGATGCATTTGGCACCTGGCACGGAAAACATGTTCCTTTTTTCGTCTCTTTATTTTGTTGTGTTTTTCGTGCCCTCTCAGCATAATTATTGAGTCTTCATCGATTCTTTTGGCCTTTTCTATTAGTTAATTTGTTTCCACCACCCTTTCACTGACCCCCCAAAGGTGACGCATGCGAGCCAAGGAAAAACGAAAGGCAAAAACAACTCAAGAAAGCGATACAAATTGAGAGCAAGGAGCATATTTACATTCACATGAATGACTCATATTCGCAGCAGGATATTACCAAGGATAAAGAGAGAGCGGGAACGAGGAAAGCGAGCGCGACAGAGCTTAGCCGGCTCGGTTGTTGCTACACTGAAAGAAAACCTTTTGATCAATTTGATCATTTTCATTTTAACAAGTTTTTAATGCGGTCAAAACGGTATTTCATACATTTTAATTCGGTATTAAAACTTACTACTTATTACTTATTACAATTTCACAAGTAAAAACAAAAAAAATAATATTAAAATCATATAAAAAACAAAAAATAGTTGGCGGTGAGAAATTTCTGAATTCAGAACTTGTAAATATCGCTTTATTCTGCGAGTTTATTATTGCCATTGAAAAATACGACTCTTTCATGTCTTTCTGTTTTTCTCTGTGTAGGCGAGAGAGCCAAATGATGAGAGCCATGTAAAAGAGAAAGAGCGCGCCAATCAGCTGTTACAGTTCAAGTCCTTGAAGCACAATAAAACCGCATGTTTACGGAGTAGAGCGAATGGAAATCGAACAGACGTTGGGCCAAACTTTTGCCGATTCCTTTATTATCCTTACAAAGGAGACAAAAACTGTGGGTTCAACTTTTCTTCTCTGATTCAATTTCCGCTCTTCTTCACCTTTATGCCTCTCATATCCTTCTTTGCTTGTATTCGTCGTGGCCTTGACAACAGTTTTGACATTGACTTCAACCCACATTTATGGAAGAAAAGAGAATAAAAAAAGAGAGGACTTTACGGTGCTGCAGCTTCCATCCTTCTCATTGTTGAATAAAGGACACCTGTTGAATGTGGAATGTTCGCAGAAACAGAGTCAGCTTAGTGACGCCAGAGCGCCCTGCTTACTGCAGATTTAGATATATATGTAGTCGGGCATAAAGTAAACATCAAGTAAACATGCCTTGGATTTTTGTAGTCCGGTGCTTATGCATTATTATGCACCCAGATGTTCTCACATACAAAATTCCGAGAAAATTCCTACATAATAACTTGGAAAAGTATGGCATTGATTCTTTATTAGAGCGAGTGCTTGATACAGTAAACAAAGAAAATCCAAATAACAAAATTTCAAGTTATTTAATATATGCAATGCTGAATAGGAAACACTCATAAAATATTCAGATTGAGAAACATTTTTCCAAGTTCGAAAATTTTCAAATAAACAAGACGTGTTAATGCATCGGAAGGGTTTTGATAACTCAGGTGATCAAACATATATATGTACATGGTTTTACTCGGCTGTTGTAAATGAATAATACATATGTAGCAGCGAACTTCCCCAATTGGAATTTTCCATCCACATAGACCGAACAATGCACCAACGAATACAACCCAGTATAATCAGTAAATTTTCAAACAAGTAAAAAGGAATCCCAATCAAAAGTCCGATTTCCCAAATTCGAATTGGGTTGTCTTTTTAAACTATAATTTTATACAATAAATATTTCTTCCAAGAATTAATAATTGAATTACACCCAAACAATTGCCTTATGTGGAATTCGCCAACCCGCCAGTTTGCAGTATTTAGAAATTCAGCAATTAAACACTTAAATCAATTTGATGTAATATTGGATTCAACATGTTATTTATACCCAATACTTGGAGTGTATAAATAATATTGGGTATAAAGTATGTTGTGTTTGTTCAAAATAATCTATTGAGAGTAAATTTTGTTTCAAATTTTGACTGAATGTTCGCTTATAACTATAATCAATAAATGTAGAATTACATTTATGAAGCATTCAATTTTACCATGTGGGCACAAAGTGAAGAAGAAACTCAACAAGTTTTGAATATACCCTGTAAAAACCATTCCCCATGGGTACCCAATATCAAAGCAGAGATTTGTTTATTTATTTATTGCCCAAACATATGCGTGCAAACACTCGCAATATGACGAGAATCGTTTTCAGCTGTCTGCGCTCTTAGCAAAGGTAGGGGAGCAGTCCATCAAAGTGATGGATGGTACAGTTTCATTGAGCCACCCCCATGGAAGTTTTTCGGTGCCGATGGGTTTTCAATTGCATTTTAATCTCCCGGGACTTGGCAACACGTTAAACTTTCGCTTTCCCTCATAGAATGAAGAGTTATGAGAAGCCTCTATATCAAGATTGTGCTGCCACTAGACTAAGCTGGTTATGATCGGGGGCAGGAAATGCAGCGAGGCCGCTCGGTGCCTGCGACAGCGTCCGGACACCCTTGAATTGGCCGTTCTGGGCGGAAGTCCTGCGGAACCAGGTCTCCAAGAGGATAATGATCGGACTCCAGAACATAAGAACGGAGATGGACCTGGGTCAGCAGCTGCCAAAGCTTCGTGCTCGGCAACGAGCAGGAGAACGCGATGGTTTCAGTTCGCCAGGAGTTCAAAAAGTCGAAGAAAACGACTGCACTGTGAAGAAGATGAGGAGACCGAGGAGGAGGACAGAAGAAACTCCGATAAAGGATGCAGTCAGAGGGCGTGCCTAGCCCAACCGGAGGGTATGAACATTGGCAGCTCCACCCAAACCATCGCCACGCCTCTGATGATGGATGACAGCTTCTACAGTCTGGCCCCAGGTACAGCGAATCCTTCAAGAAACACAACCGATGACCAAGAGCAGTACAAGCAAAGGAATCTGTCGGTGGTTTCGGAGACCAAGTCGTTGCCCAGTCAGAGACGTCTGTCCCAGATAAGAAGGCGCCGCAGCTCTTACTACTTCTCGGGTAATAAAGAAGGAAGCAATAAAATATATATAAATATAAAAAAGCCCGAAATATATATTATAGTTAATTTTAACTATAAAATGAATTAGCTTATATCATAATATCAAACATAAAAGTTGCTAACTTATTAATTACTTAAAATTGATAAGGTTTTTATATTTCAACGCTTATATTAATAATAATTATTTGTTGGCATTGCTAAAACTTGTTTAATTCTTTTCGCAGAAAACGAACGCAGAATACGCGCCAACGACAAAGAGTTCAATGCCCAGTTCAAATATCACGTAAGCATAAATTTGTATACATATCCTTAATTTTAGTTTAATTTTAATGCCGAAAAATCTGAAAGAAGAATCAAATAATAACTTACTAAAATACTCTTGCCTTTGATTTGCAGAACAATTACATCAAAACCTCAAAGTATTCGCTGTTCACGTTCCTGCCTTTCAATCTGCTGGAGCAATTTCAGCGGTTGGCCAACTTCTATTTTCTATGTCTGTTGGTCCTTCAGTTGATACCAGCGATCTCTTCGCTCACCCCCGTGACCACAGCAATTCCCCTGATTGGTGTACTCACACTAACTGCTGTTAAAGATGCCTATGATGATATCGTAAGTCAAAAAATGTAAATTTGCGAATCAAAAATGTCGCCGGCATGTAAGCTTTTAAAATAGGCATACCAAAGAAAAAATTTGTAGTTTTATTATTCTTTTCATATCTTTCTGTATTCTTTCAGCAACGTCACTTGTCTGACTCGCAGGTGAACAATCGCAAGTCGAAAACGCTGCGCAATGGCAAGTTGGTGGAGGCCAAATGGTCGGAGGTGCAGGTGGGCGATGTCATCCGGCTGGACAACAATCAGTTCGTGGCCGCCGACACCCTGCTGCTGTCCACATCTGAGCCAAATGGTCTTTGCTTCATCGAGACCGCTGAGTTGGATGGGGAAACGAATCTCAAGGCAAAACAATGCCTGACGGAGACCATCGAGCTGGGGGATCGCCACGATTCGCTGTGGAACTTCAACGGCGAAATCATTTGCGAAAGACCCAACAACCTCCTGAACAAGTTCGATGGTACCTTGATCTGGCGGAGTCAGAGGTTCGCCCTGGACAACGAGAAGATCCTGTTGAGAGGCTGTGTTCTCCGGAACACGCAGTGGTGCTATGGCGTGGTAGTCTTTGCCGGAGTGGACACCAAGTTGATGCAGAATTCCGGGAAGACGCAGTTCAAAAGCACTGGCGTTGATCGCCTGCTTAACTTTATAATCATTGGGGTACTTAGGCTTTCCATATTCTATTCGACTTATAATTAATGGCACTGTTCGAAATTTAATTTTATTTTTTTACATTGATGAAAGTATACTTTTAAAAAGTAAGTAAGTAAGTGTGCTTACGAAAATTGTTCACCACGTTAAGGTTTTTAAAAAATGTTTAGCCCCAATAACAGGCGAGGCGATTTATTTTTTACAGTTTGTTTTACAAGATGACCAGGTGCCACTAATAGCCTTTTAAACATTTCTTTCCAAACAATTTGATGATTTTTATGGGAGCTGTCGAGTTAATGCGATAAATTAGTTTCCCATTCAATCCTTGTTTATCTAATAACTCCGATTAGATATGTATACTTTCATCATCGTCAATTTTTAAAACAGTGTTACACGTATTATATTATTATTTATAATATAATAACCATGTTATCTCACTATTCTAGATCGTCCTCTTTCTGGTTTCGATATGTGCTCTTTTTGCAATCGGCTGTGCCATCTGGGAGGGCCTGATTGGCCAGCATTTTCAGCTGTACCTGCCCTGGGAGCACATCATACCCAAGGATTACATACCCACGGGGGCCACCGTCATCGGATTGTTGGTTTTCTTCTCGTATGCCATAGTCTTAAACACAGTTGTGCCAATCTCTCTCTACGTTTCAGTAGAGGTAAGTACAAAGTGCCACAAAAGTATTTATGTGCTAATAGTCATATGCTTGCCCTGGAAGGTAATACGCTTCGTACAATCGTTTCTCATCAACTGGGATGAAGAGATGTACCACGCGACTAGCAACACCTATGCCAAAGCCCGCACCACCACGCTCAACGAGGAGCTGGGCCAAATCCAGTATATATTCTCGGACAAGACGGGTACCCTAACCCAGAACATCATGACGTTTAACAAGTGCAGCATCAACGGACGAAGCTATGGCGATGTGATTGACCTGCGGACCGGCGAGCTCGTTGAGATTACCGAGGTGAGTGGTGGGCTCTGGAGGTTCTGGGTCATCTAAGCCGATTTAACCTCTAACTTGGTTGAGGGTATGTTGTCTTGTGTGTGTCGGTGTCCGTTTCTTGCACTGTCTGCCCAAAGAAATTCCATACTCAGCCTCTGGGTGCCAAAGTCAAACTTAAACTTTGATCTCTCCCTGACCCCACTGTGTGCGTCTTTGTTTTATTGTGCATCTGTCAATGTAACAACAAAAGAAAAAAAGAAAAACAACAACTCACATTACTCGTTATAGCAGCAAACAATTTTCCAAAATAGCAACACCAACATCAGACCCAGCCCCGCAGGTGGAGCTGCGGCAGCACCACCTGCAGCACCACCTCCCATCATCCTAGTGCACAAGGCCGAGGTCCATGCCAAGAAGAGTTCTCTGGTGGTCACATCCTCGGGTGAAGCGCAAGTGGCCAGCAGCCCTATAGGCCCGAGTTCGGACCTCAAGTACTCGGCTCCGCCTTTGGACGCCACTGAAAGGCGACCGGGACTCAAGCAAGTGCACTACTCGGCGCCAAGCACGAGTAAGAATGAGGACGTGAACGCGGGTGGCTTGTCCCCCCGGGTGGCCAGTGGAGAAGGAGGATTGACTCCACCTGTCTGCAATGAGTCACGGAGGAGCGGCGGATTTAAGAGGACTGGAGCAGGATATATGCAGCGACAATTGTCCCGCACAAGCAGCTGCGACAAAGTAAAGATTTTGCATGACACTGAGCAGACTGAACCACACAACATGCACCATCCAAAGCACCACCGCAAGCGATTAGTCAAGATCCGGTTTAAGAAATCCCCATCAACAGTCACGCTGGGGGTTCCCTTCTGTCAACTCGAGCACCACCATGAAAGGGAACCAGACTCCACACTGCACCTAAGCCACTCGAGCACCACAAAGCATCACCACAAAACATTTGCCACCAATTGGAGTTCGTCGCCTCAGAGAGTGCACGTATGCATGCTGCATGTCCTTCTATTCACACCCAAAATCATCGTTTAGTGTAGAATTGTGTGTTATATATGTATTCAGTTTGTATGTTTGCTGCTTTAACCAAACCACTGAACGAGGTTGCTTTTACATTTACATTTACAAGGAATTTTATCAATCAATTCATTCAAGAAAATTTCATTTTTATTTCCTTATTATAAATTGCACTGGATTATGATTAAGACGAATTTTCAAGATCACTTTTTGCTTTAAATCCATTTTAAGAAAGACAACCTTTATAATTTTTGAATCTTTTTATCATTGAGTCATTTGAAAAAGTATAGTAAAAACTCCTCATCTTTGCACCGCCTTTTATTTTTTGTATCCTATTTGGTGTATGTATGTACTGAAGTGAAGTTAAATTTAATATAACTTCTTAATATCATATCATCAATATTTAATCATTATCAAATTTTTATCACACGCATTTGTTTAAATCCCACAATTTAATTTATTTTACGTATGAACTTTGAATACCTCCCACAACCGCATTGATTTCTTAAGGAAAAATAATTATACGCTTTGTTGTCGCGAAGAGTTCCTTTGTAACACCATAACAACTAACTAAGCATTATTATTTAAGAAACATTTTTAGGAAATTTTAAGGAAATAAAGCCAACTTTGCCTTAATTCGTATACCGCCAAGCTTAACGTACATTAACTTACAGATAAACCACCTGTTTTTATGCTGCAATTTTAGTCGATGTATTAAACTTACATTGTTTCGCAGGCCCTGCAAAGTGTGGACTTCTCGACCAATCCGCACCACGAGAGCGAATTCCGCTGGTACGATCGCACGTTGCTGGACGCTGTCCGTTCGGATGAAGAGCACTCCCACGTGTTTTTCCGTCTCCTGGCCCTCTGCCACACGGTTATGGCCGAAACGGTGGACGGAAAGTTGGAGTACCAGGCCCAGAGTCCCGACGAAGCCGCTCTCGTCTCGGCAGCTCGCAATTTCGGCTTTGTTTTTCGCACACGAACACCGAATAGTATTACCATCGAAGTGATGGGGCAGTTGGAGGTGAGATACTTATAAAGTTGTATAGACAAACTTATTTGGAATATCGTTAATATTTTCAAAATATGGTTAAGATTTCGTAGGATAAAGATATGATATGAATTAATATTTCTGTCAATCCGCGCAGGAATATGAACTCCTAAATATTCTTGACTTCAACAACATCCGCAAGCGGATGTCTGTGATCCTTCGACGGGGAGACTCAGTGGTGCTCTACTGTAAAGGAGCGGATAATGTGATATACGATCGCCTGCACGGCGGACAGGAAGATCTTAAAGCCCGCACCCAAGATCACCTCAATGTGAGTTGCCGCTAATATCGGGGGTTTCTATTTTAACTAATGAATATCAATATCAATAGAAATTTGCTGGCGAGGGACTGCGTACTTTAGCTCTGGCTGAGCGGCGTTTGACCGAGCAATATTATAATGATTGGAGGTTGAGGCAACAGGAAGCTGCTCTTTCGATGGACTCGCGGGAGCAGAAGTTGAACGCCATCTACGAGGAGATCGAAAGCGATATGCAGCTGGTTGGGGTAACAGCCATCGAGGACAAACTGCAGGATGGCGTGCCCAAGTCCATTGCTAATCTGCAAAATGCAGGCATTAAGATTTGGGTACTTACTGGCGATAAGCAGGGTGAGCTTGGATGGGAAAACACTTTAAAGGTTTAATTAATGTTTGAGTTATATATCCATCAGAAACTGCCATCAATATCGGCTACTCCTGTCAACTGCTTACTGATGACCTGGCTGATGTCTTTATTGTCGACGGAAATTCCGTAGAGGAGGTGGAGAAGCAGCTAAGACAGTTCAAAGAGTCCATAAAAATATACTATCGATTCAGACCAGGAGGTAAGTAATTCAATAGTGTAGCATTAGTAGAAAGCATATTCTGCATCAGGAATGTTATGAGCGGGTATTTTAATGTAATATAAGGTACTTTCTTGTATAATATTTTTTATACCCTTGCAGAGGGTATTATAATTTTGGTCAAAAGTGTGCAACGCAGTGAAGGAGACATCTCCGACCCTATAAAGTATATATATTCATGATCAGGATCACCTCCTGAGTTGATATAGCCATGTCCGTCTGTCCGTCTGTCCGTCTGTCCGTCTGTCTGTCCGTCTGTCTGTCCGTCTGTCTGTTTCTACGCGAACTAGTCTCTCAGTTTTAAAGATATCGAATTGAAACTTTGCACACAGCCTTCGATCCTTTGCACGCAGTATATAAGTCGGAACGGCCGGGATCGGCCGACTATATCCTATAGCTGCCATATAACTGAACGATAGGAAATGCCATAACTCTGCTGTTTGTAAAGTTAGGAAGTTGGGATTTTCTATGGCTTCTTTATTTGGCCAATCAATTCGACCTACCAAATTTCATAAGGATCGGCCGACTATATCCTATAGCTCCCATATAACGATAGGAAATAGCATAACTTTGGTGTTTTTAGAGTTAGGAAGTTGGGATTTTCTATGGGTTTTATATTTGGCCAATCAATCCGACCTACCAAATTTTATAGGGATCGGCCGACTATATCCTATAGCTGCCATATAACTGAACGATTGAAATTACCATAACTTTGGTGTTTTTAAAGTTAGGAAGTTGGGATTATTATTAGTATTAAGAATGCATCATATGAACAATTTTGGAGAATATTATTTACAGAATATTCTGCAAGGGTATATCAACTTCGGCTCCGCCCGAAGTTAGCTTTCCTTTCTTGTTAATTTAAATATCATTCTTTCAGGCATCGATCCATTGGACCGATTTAACAGCGACAGTAATATGGATCCGCTGAGTGTCACCATGACACAAACCTCGGCCTTCATGCAGGAGACGAACCCACCGCCGACGCCGCCTCCACCGCCTGCCATTTCGGTGGTTACCTTTAGGTGGGATGACAAAATTAAGGATAATAAGGGCGGACCGGACAGGTAGAGGGCAATCCTTAAAAATAATCTCAATAGCTTAGCTTTAAAAATTAAACGAATTTCCAATCATATTTCTAGCTAAAGTGAAACTTAATCTGAGTAGAAGAGCTAGAATATATTTCTTGTACCGAAATATAGCTTATCTTAATGTCTAAATCGTTGTACCTAAAATGCTCTATAACTTATAGTTTAGTAGTTCTAAGAACTATCTTCTTCTTTATTTTAATTAACATATCTTACAATATTTCTATATGTATCTTTATTTTTTGGTTTGTCTTAGAGGACAGTTTGACTTTAATTGTAAAAGGTCATTTATCGCTTAGCATATACTCTTGATCTGATTCGTGTTAAGTGATGTAAAGAAAAAAAGTTAAAAGAGAACATTCTAGTACTAACCACCAAAGGATGTAACCCTCTATTGGTGCTTGTTCCGCCCGTCAAGTAAACTATATTTATATAATTTTTAAAACAAAATTTTTTGTACACCCAACATCTGTTTAAGTTCTGTCTGTTCCTCATGCCTTGTACAAAAATGAATTTGAAAAATTAATTTTGACCGAAATCAAACTCTAGAACCACAAAAACAAACAGTCACTGTCCAGTCTTTTTCATTAACTAAATAGCTGCTATTCTTCGTAGTCTCATTCAAAGCAGTTGCTTGTCTCTGTAAATATAACTCATTATACCATGCCACTCTCTACACTAAACTTTGCTTGATAACATTTCCATTTTTATTGTCGAAAATCATGCCCCATAATATAGTATTAATTAAAAGTCTTGTGTTTTCAAATAGTGCTGAATGCAATGATTTATTCGGCGATGAGAAGAGGAGCGAGGATGGGGGCTGTGCCTCCATTTTGATCGATGAGAATACCGGCTTTGCCCTGGTTGTCAACGGTCACTCTCTGGTGCACTGCCTTTCGCCGGAGCTGGAGACCAAGTGAGTGGCCAGAAAGTAATTTTTGAGTAGGAATTATTTGTGGTAATTTGGGATTTTCGTGCAGATTCCTGGACATTGCCTCGCAGTGCAAGGCGGTAATATGTTGCCGGGTAACGCCACTGCAGAAGGCGCTGGTCGTCGAGCTAATTAAGCGTGCCAAAAACGCCGTCACCCTCGCTATTGGAGATGGCGCCAATGACGTGTCTATGATCAAAGGTTAGTTATTGCTTTAAAATATATTTAGTATGTATTTAATATATTCTTTATCTTAAAGCTGCCCACATAGGCGTTGGTATTTCAGGGCAGGAGGGGCTTCAGGCTGTCCTGTCCAGCGACTACTCCATTGCTCAGTTCCGGTACCTTGAGCGATTGCTGCTGGTCCATGGTCGCTGGTCCTACTACCGCATGTGCAAGTTTCTACGATACTTTTTCTACAAGAACTTTGCATTTACCCTGTGCCATTGCTGGTACTCGCTCTTCTGCGGTTTCAGCGCTCAGGTGGGTTTTGTTTACAAGTCCATGTCAGTGCCAACTACTAATTGCATGCCAATCGCAGACGGTGTTCGACCCGATGTTCATTTCGGTGTATAATCTGTTTTACACATCCTTGCCGGTTTTGGCATTGGGCGTCTTCGAGCAGGATGTCTCGGACAAGAACAGCGTGGAGTTTCCACGTCTCTACACTCCGGGCTTAAAAAGCGAGCTGTTCAATATACGCGAGTTCATCTACAGTGTGTTACACGGCGCTTTTACATCGCTTGTCCTATTCCTGATTCCTTACGGCGTATATAAAGACGGCGTTTCGGAAAACGGGTACATTTTGAGCGATCACATGACCCTAGGCGCCGTTGTGGCCACCATACTCATAGTGGACAACACAGCACAGGTGAGTTAATAGAATTCAGGACGTAAGTTATATTGATAAAATTGTTAATGGAAGTAAAAAATGTAAAATATGTTATATCTCATAATCATGTTTAATTTGATTTTAATATTTTCTCTAGATTTCTTTGTACACCTCTTATTGGACCGTTGTCAATCATGTGACCATTTGGGGTAGTTTAATTTGGTACTTTGTGCTGGACTATTTCTACAACTATGTCATTGGGGGACCCTATGTGGGCTCATTGACGCAGGCAATGAAGGATCTGACTTTCTGGATGACCATGTTGATCACAGTGATGGCGCTGGTGGCCCCTGTCTTGGCCTATAAGTACTATCTGCTGGATGTGCATCCGAGCCTGTCGGACAAAGTAATTGTTATTTAGACCATCAACCATATTCTTTATTAATGTTCCTCTCGTTTTGCAGATACGTCAAAAGTCCTTAAAGAAGATACATTCGAGGGCCTCTAGTGATGTGAGACGGACGGCTTCATCGCGCCGCGGTCGTCGCTCCGTGCGATCGGGATATGCCTTTGCCCATCAGGTAGGCCAACATCCTAGGCTCATCTGAACTTTTGAATCTAATTAACCTATACTTCTTTTCCCCTGTTCAGGAGGGCTTTGGCCGCCTCATCACCTCTGGCAAGATCATGCACAAACTGCCTCAGGACTTTGCCTTCCCTCTGGGCTTGGGCACCAAGAAGACGCAGGCACTACACAACAACCTGAACTCGGCCGATGGACAGGCCTCCAAGACCAACAACGTGTCGGGCAAGCAAATGGTCAACAACAACACAAATCTGCGACAGAATCAGAACCACTCGTCGATGGCGGATATAACGGCGGATGGGCGGGGCACAGGGAGCGAGGGTGGCAGGGGCAGTGGCGGCACAGATGACATGAGTCCTCGTGCCCCCTGCCAGGACCTGGATACGATTAATCTCTAAGATTTAGATGCAGGTGCTAGATCGGTAGCGGGTTACGTAACAAACACCAAAAAACTGTAATGAATTTAAGTCAGTGAACATAAGGATTAGTTTAAAGTTTTAGTCAGAAAAGATTAGTCAGAAAAAAAACAACTAGTATTATTATGAATGTTTGCGTAATCCCCTTTTTTACTTTTTGATTTTATCTATAGGTCTAATTTGTCAGTTATTATGCTAAAAGTATTTTATACCAGTAATCAGTAAACCATCACCCAAAGACATTAAAACCCAATATTATTTAATAAGGGCTTAGCTAGCGTACCCTCCAATCGGAATTCATAGAACCCATAAGTATTTCATGAAATTTACCCAATATTGTCTCATTGCCCTATTGCCCTATCCATTTCAGTGACAATCCAGAAATATACTCCTACTCCTAGTAACCTCATATGAGCACAACAATGTCTTTTTTCACGTATTTATATCATTGTTTCTTGCATTTAAGAGAGTGAGCCCCCTGAATGATTGAATGAGTGTTTGGTTTTTAAGATCTAGAGTAGGAAATATTAGGTTTAAATGGTCTTCGGGAAACTGAAAGTGTACTTAATTGCTTAATGATGTGCTGTGTGCTTAGCCAATAAAACTGCGGTGTCAACCACCGCTCAGAGTAGCTTATCTACCTATAGCTGAACGAATTATCGTCTCAAAGTCCACAGCTATATTCTATACTCCCCCAACAAAGACACACAACAACACATAGAAGAGTCCACACATCTGTGTTCCTAAATAGAGTTGTAGATATAAAGCCTGCATATGCCTTAGAAAGTCCCTAGGGTTAAGTTATTTTTGCAGTATCGGGTTTTCAAGTTAGGACTCCCATTATTTGGTTGTTAGAGATGGGCATTCGAATAAGCGGGTTGTGGGTTGAAACAGTAACAAAGGTCTAAAGTGATTTATTATTAGCGAGCCGGGACTTAGGAAAGGTACTTAAACGTCGCTTTTTTATAAAGAAAGTATATACAACAGAATGTTTGGAGTACTTATATTTTAATTACAAAAACCAAACTATTGAAAATTCTTGCTTTACAAGATAATAAGTGAAAGAAAAATTTAAAACCAAATAAAGAGAAAACATTTTATTTTTATCTACGGTTTTAGCAAAGGAAAAGTTGCTTTCAGAATATTTTAAATAATAAAATAAAAGCAAAACCATTTGAAAATACATAACCCAGGCTTATTCTTTACATTTATCCATTGTTTCATCCTTTTCTCTCCAGAATATCTTATTCAAGCTTGCCCATGGCTTTTAAGCAGTCGAGATATAAATGAATATTGTATTGATTCACAAAGATTATTGTCTCGTTACAGAAAAGTTCAACAGGGGTTTTTTCAATTTCAGACTTAATAAATAACCTTAATTTAATCCACAATTGTTTCAACGAGCTTAGCTTCACATCATCGCTTTTGTATAAATGCTCCTTTTTAAATTGTGCTCAATTTGCGTTACAAATTACATTTAATTTGTTAAAAAGTTGAAGGCACGGTCACCCAAACCCGTGACTTGTTTACGCCTCATTAGTCGGACATTAAGATTATGCATTTTTATGAACTTTCTGGTCAAATTTAACACACGACTTGGTCGGAACTTTGTAATTAAATCTGTTACAATCAAATTGCTTCCATTTTTGTTGGCCATTTTCCCGCCCTTTATATCTCGGTTTCTTGCGTTATTGAGAAGAAACAAGAGAGAACGCTATAGTCGAGTGCCTCGACTATTAGATACCCGTTACTCAGCTAAACAACTTAATATAAATATGCCCTCTTGTATGTTTTTCGCCGCTCGAGTTAGCTCCCGATTTTTATGTTAAAATCTGTACCCAGGGAACACCTCCAATTTGGCTAACTTGATTTGATTTGCATAGTTCTTGGGATATAGTTCGGTATTGACAAATAAAAGCCATCGCAATTTCCTTTAATAGAAATCCTTATCGAGAATTAACGTTGACTCTGTTGAGCACCTTGGCCAGCTGTTCCAAATTCATCCGTTAGATGGCGCTATTGTATACGCCATGAAAGGCGGAAATGTAGGCGCTAGCCAGACTTAAGTGTTTAATGGGTTTTTGGGCGTTAGAGTGGGCGTGGCAAACTTTTATTTGGCCAATCGATAGGTATTGACGAAACAAATACATATCAAAAAAAATTTTCATAATAGCATCTAAACTGTAGCCACAGCTTGTGGCTTGTGGGCGTCAGAGGGGGCGTGGCACCATTTTGAAACAAACTTGCGCTGCGTAGGAACTCCTAAAATCTACATGCAAAATGCCAATCTTCTAGCTGTTATAGTTTCCGAGATCTCAGCGTTCATACGGACAGACAGACGGACAGACGGACAGACGGACAGACGGACAGACGGACAGACGGACATGGCTAGATCGACTCGGCTAGTGATCCTGAACAAGAATATATATACTTTATATGGTCGGAAACGCTTCCTTCTACCTGTTACATACTTTTGCACGAATATAGTATACCCTTTTACTCTACGAGTAACGGGTATAAAAATTGAAGATGCTGGGTAAATTCAAGGCGTTGAAATTAAGTCAACTTAATGTCGTTTAAATATCTACTTCGGAGTGAGAGAAGCGGATAAAAGAGATGGAGCACACCAGCAGAAATCTGAAGGAAAAAAATGTGATGCCATTTATTTTAATTTGCGAGTCAAAATGTCGAGACTTAAAGTGAGCAATGAATGCGGCCGAAATGCGCCACAAGCCAAGGAAAAGTGAAGATTGAAAGAGAAATGACTAAAAGCGGCCGCAATGACGCAATTCTTTGGGGCCAAACTGCTATTTTCTGGTTTTAGGGTCAAACAATTTAATTGACTGAATTACACTCAATGCAAAATGCGTAGAAAAATCATCATAAAATAGGCAATTTTATTAAGGTAACAAAAACTTGGCTTCGGTTTATCGAGGAAAATCGTTTTCAAAGTTGTTCAAAATCTTAACATGCAGATAAATAACTTCAAATGCCAAAAGGGATCAGCAAAAATGGCCCCCTTGGGCCAAGTAGAATCGGAAAGATATGGCCATAAAACTAAATTGATGTGTATCTGTATTCAAAGCCAAGGGTACAGGAAATAAACAAAATACAAAATCATAAGAGTTTTTCGATGAGTTATAACACTGTTTTAAAGAGATTTAGCTGCAGAGCTAATTGCACTTAAATATTATAAATTGAGATTTTAAAACCTCTAATGGTTCATTACTTCTAAAGTTTGGAATAGTTAAACACCTTTTTTCTTTAATTAGAAGCCTGAGAAGCCTTTACAAAAGCAACTTATCATTAAGTGTAATTTAATCTATCTGCATTGCTACATAGCTTTTAAATCAATTTAGAACATGTAAATATACAGACATTAAAACTCATATATTTTGCAGAAAAGTTTGAAATTATATTTATACTTTAAGGCAATTTAAAGCATTCACCTGCGGAATCAACATCCCTGAAAGAGTACACATAACATCAATATGTCTGATGGAGGGAGTGGGGTGGCAAAGTCATCAGTCTGAAAGTTCTCATTGGTTGGGCTACTTCTGGTATGTTGAATAATGTGAGTGCTTCCGTTTCCGGCTATCTATATGTGTGTGTGTGTGAGGACCACTTCCTGCTGCTGCTGCTGTGTTCATTCTCTTTTCTGCGCTGCGTTTTTATTTCATTTTACAAAAAATTTCAAAATACTTAATACTCAATTTGGCCCACAGACCGAGGGAGAAATGCTATGCCAGACGAGTGCCGGAGGGCTTGAAGTGGGACGAAGTGGATGGAGTACATGTGTGTTGTGTTAACTGCTCACCACTTGGCCGCATTTCCTTCTGGGCTCCGCCTGTGCGGCAGAAGCGAGATAAAAGCGTCTTTAGCAAGCTGAATTACTTGTTGGATCCCCCGGTACTGGGGCAAACACTTGCAGACCAAATGGTGCTTGAATGTATTTCACTTTGATTTGCTTTTATTTTAAAGAAATCCTTTCAGAACTCCGAGTGGAATGCGCCCTGTGCCTGTCATAAATCTGTGGCCATGCAGACGAGGCGCAGGACTTGAGGCTTTTATACGCGGCACTTAACCGCTTAATTACTCATTATGCTACGGTTTATCCAGCCATTTAATCAGCCACTCAATGCAAGCGAAAGGTAGCGGCGCAGTTTAATGAATAATTGAGTCAAACGGCAATAAAACATTAATTAACAATCTCTGCTCGGAGCTCTCGTCCCCCAGAGCCCTCGAACGTAATTTTACATCGATTTCGGGCATCCGTCTGTTTACTGCTGCGTACTCAAATATGAAAAAATTCAGGGCCATATTTCCCGTGTATAAACATTTTCTTGTCATAAACAGCGGCGTTAAATGCATTCTTGCATTCTGTGCGGTGAAAAGCTGAGTCTGGTAGTAAAAAAATAAAACAATTTAACCGTTTAACGTTCCAGCAGTAAGCGAAGCGTGCTATCGACCCAATTTGTATAATGTACATGTTTTATTTGGCCCTACTGAAAAAAAATATTTAAAATCCCTGCAGACACTTAAAGCTTTCATTATTAAATATCTTTTTGTTTCCTTAAGAAGATAATGTTACTGGCAGTCGATTTCACATTTACCCTGATTTTCATATGGTTTTATGAATTTTACGAAAGTGAACTTAATAAAATTTTCTTCAATGTCAAGAGGGACACTTAATCCATTAAGTAAATCAATTATAATTTTGAAATTAGTCGGTATCAATTTTCTTTTTTAGATAGAGAAATGAAAGAAATGTGGAGTATTATCAGTATTACATCATTTTTTTTAATTAGTGCTATAATAACAATTCATCAACGTTGTATAACAATGTTAATTAAATATTTTTTTTGTCGTTTCTTTATATATGAAATCTTGTAGATAGTTGCAAATTAGCTTTCATTTACTAATGACAAGTCTATTACTAAATAAGTCTTTGGAATTTTTGAGTTTTAAGTGCGTGGTTAAAGCAAACGTCTTTGTATCCCCTGAAAATGTTGTGACCTTCGGGTCTGCCACGTCCTTGTTACCGATTTGTCAAAAGCATCGACTCACCGTGACCCCAGACACGTGAAAATCGGGCTGCACCGAATAGTATAGGGAAAATCGAGCTCACACTCGTAACAGGTTCGACGTGATGTCAACAAAAGCCAAGCAATATCAACCTAAGCGAAAACTCCTTGACACTCCCACATAGAGGAGCACGCACGTATGTGGGCGAACTTTCATTAGTGGTAACGTCAAAGTTCGTGGAGGAGCACCCCGAGCACTCACTCACGTTCAGCATCCTCCATCAAGTGCTGAGATGCAGAGCCATCGATTGGGTCGCACACGGAAAATAAGAAAGCGATGCTGGAAGTATTGTAATTGCATTTGCATATGACATTCCGCTCAAGTTTAGCTAAGGAATCTCCGCCAACCAGCTTAAATGCGAGTTTGCGTTCGAAAGAGAATTCTTATTTACCCCGAAATGCGTAGGTACACTCCCCAATTTAAATATTGTCAAGTTTGAATATCGTTCCTTTTATTTGACCGCCCTCGGCCCAAGACTCTCAGAGTTTCCAGTTACCAGCTTCTGTGTGAGTGTTTGGTAACCAACAAAGTTAAGTTAATAAAATGATTTTAAAGTTTGGCTGTCATGGATACGACGCTGTCTATTATGCATTAAGGCAACAAAATTGTTTCCAACCTTTTCGCTCCCATGCTTTCTGTTTACAACTTGTCCATGATGCAATTTTCAGGCCAAAACAAAGGCGAAGGGGGTCGAGTGGGGAGCTGGGCGTTTAGGGCCAGATAGATACCGTTGCTGACAGCTGCTTAAGTGCGAAATTCGATTTCGCATTCAAGGGCGTTGTCCACTTTAAGCTTTTGCCTTCGCAACATCGGAAAAAACGGCGAACAAAGGCGCAAGGGCGCTGAAGCGCGGGAAATTATTTAAACTTGTAATGAACCAAAGACCCAAGGCAAAGCGGAAAAAATCTCAGAGCGTTAAATTTATGGAGGACAACATGGAAATTGGAGGAGCTCAGCCACTTAAAAAAAGTATTACTTATTTGTAAGCTGAACGAAATCGACTTGGGTGAAAAAGTCATTTCTTTTTTATTTATTTCATTCTTTTAGTCGATATATTCTGAATCATGGAGTGATTTTGACTGCCACTAGTTGTCGTTGGCCGAAAATCATGATTTGAGAAAATACGCTTTACTATTTCCATAAAAAATAACAACATCTTGCTTTTTTGTTTCTAATGTCCTTTTAAATTAACTTTGAAAAGGCGGACTAATCAAATGCAATAATTAACTCCACTTCGTATTCATTGTTATTTTCAGTGTCGAGGCAGCAAAAAAGATTGATGCTGCAAACTAAGAGCTCCTGAAAAAGAGATAAAACTAAAACGGTGAAAAAACTAAATCGTATTTTATAGAAAACCCTTTCATTTGCCAAAGCGGACTCTGTTTGAATATCTGAATGGCCGGCTTACAATTCGTTGAATAGCTTAAATGCCACTTGAATGTGGCACTGCCGCAATCGTTTTCGCTAATTGAATGTTAATTAATAAAATGCAAAACTTACTGGCAAAAAAACGAAATAATGAGTGGAAAAAGCCAAAGTGGGATACTTGTTGACTGAATGCCCATTTGCTGAGAGTCCGGTAAAGGATGGTGGGAGTTCACAAAAAGCGAAGCGGGATCTAGCGAGCGATAAAGTTTTAATTTCCATTTGATGGCTGTTAGTGAAGCGGGGCAAAAATATTTTCATATTTATACGTTTTTTTCGGTGGCTGTGTATGTAAAATATGTTTTAATTAAAAGCAAAGTTTTATATATTTTTTCTCACTCCGGCCTTTTGTGCGCTGATAGCCCCAAAGCTGGACAAAATCAGAACGGCAAACAAACAAATATAAATTTGCTGGGCAGTAGCAATGGCGGCAAAAACCGAAAAATTCCCAAAAGTGCAGCCCAATGGGCAGTGGCAGATAAAAAACGCTACCAAAGTACCAATTCCACTCAGTCACTCACATGCCCCATCCCTCTCCACACAACTGCACTCTGTTCCTGGCAGATGAGCCAAAGTAACGCAAAATTCCCCAATGCCCGAAACTACAAATAGATATTTAATTTTTTGCAATTTCATACACAGTTTTCCCCGTTGAGAGCGAGAGTGTGTGCCAGTGGGTGGCCTTCTGTGTTCGTTGCAGTTCAGCTTTTGTCCCACACAAATGACCGAAAAATTTCGTTAAGCGACAAACAAACAGGAATTAATTTTGGTTGCAGCTTAAAGTTAGTCCCTGGAAACGCACGACAAATTGCACACAACGATTTGCCTCACAATGGAATGAATTCAATAATATTGCACTCAATTCAAGGCTTTCACAGGTCTACAAGAGTATCATTCATTCTTGAACAGACGTCCGGTGCTTTGATTTTGGTTATGAGTACTAAAGAGGCCAACCAATGGATTAAATTAATGTACTGGTTTGCTTTGAGAAACAAAAAACGTTCTTATAACATAAAAGACTTATTTAATAAGTCTGTGTGGTTATATTCTTGAGCGTAGGGCGAACACACTGACAAAAGGAACAGATTTGAATGCTATCATTTATTAAAAGGGTTTAAAAAATGGTCGCCCGGAATGACATCTTAATAATTACCAAGAAAAAGCGTAGTCCAATCAAATGAGCAATAAATTTCATTTCAAATTACAGCTTGCTGAATTGTAAACAGCCGTTGTTCCGCGTTTGTTGACATAAAATCGGGATAGCGATAGAAATTCAATTACTCAAAGAGGAAAGCAAGCACGATTTTAACATGAAACTTACTTCTATAAATAATATAAGAAGAAACGCTATAGTCGACAATTTTACACCAACAGATGGGTGGGGACGTGATTTAAAACCACAAGCTTCTTCGTCAATGTAGCTTATTTATAAATTTACTGGCTGCAAAAAGCAGAAGGCCATGTGTAAAGCCTCATCGAAATTGATTTGTCATTGTTATTGTTAGTCTCATTTATTAACTAAATTCTAAATTCTATCTTCACCATGCAGAAAACAACGTCTCACAGATTCTACCAGAGCTGCTTAAAGGTATTTTAAATATATTCTTCATTCGAAGTTCGCACAACTATTTTCTTGCAGACTATTTCCATTCGTTCTTATGGGGACTGTAAAGGTGGCGGCGACAAGGGCATTAAGGCCAAGTTGGCCAAGAAAATACCCGAGGAGCGTGACAAGTTTTTGGGCATTAAATGTCTGCACGGCAAAAAGACGATTGCCAAGATCAGTGTCAATAGCGTGATTGGTGGAATGCGAGGACTTCCGCTACTATTTTGCGAGACGTCCAGGTAAATTAGAATCTCTTTGTGATTGCCAATTGAATAGAACACTGCTTGCACGGTTTCATAAAATTCAAAATCTAAAAAGACACTTAATACCTAATTACCTTATACCGTAGGTATAAAATACCTTATTTTAACTGAAGTACATGTATTTAAATTTCATTTAATTGCAATAGGCAGGCTTATAGTAGGGCTCGTCGCAGCAATATTAAAGATTTGTTCAATGGGTGCGAAAACTTGTAAAACAGACATTTAAACATTTCGAAAACAGACACCATAAATTCATGTTTAGTCGATTTTATAATATTTGTCACAGTAGGTAGGCAAAAATACAAAATCATTTTACAAACCTATGAGTGACTATTCTTTTTCTAGTTTATTTTTATACCCGTTACTCGTAGAGCAAAAGTATGTAACAGCTAGAAGGAAGCGTTTCCGACCCTATAAAGTATATATATTCTTGTTCAGGATCACTAGCCGAGTCGATCTAGCCATGTCCGTCTGTCCGTCTGTCCGTCCGTATGAACGCTGAGATCTCGGAAACTATAAAAGCTAGAAGATTGGCATTTTGCATGCAGATTCTAGGAGTTCCTACGCAGCGCAAGTTTGTTTCAAAAAGGTGCCACCCCCCCTTTAACGCCCACAATCGCTTATATACGATTTTAAAAATTTAAATATTTCGGAAAAGTAAAAATGCAGTTTTATTGTGTTTATCAATACCTATCGAAATGTAGAAGAATTTTTCAAATCGGACCATTCGTTAAAAAGTTATGCGTGATCAAAGTTTCTATCTCCATCTCCCTCGCACTCCTTTTACCTGAGTAAAAGGTATCTGATAGTCGGGGCACCCGACTATAGCGTTCTCTTTTGTTATATATAATACGATTGTTATAAGAACCCCGGGCAGGTATTCTTTTTCTAGTTTATTTTTATATAATACGATTGTTATAAGAACCCCGGGCACAGTACTATAATACTCCATTTAGTTGTTATAATTATAATATTCCATGTTGTCCATATTGTTATTGGTCAGCCTGGATAAAAACAAGGGCATTTTCTACCGCGGAATGTTGCTGAAGGATGTGTGTGCCAAGCTGCCGCGGGTGCGTGAGGGGTCGCAGGAGGGCACTCCGGAGGGCGTTTTCTTCCTGCTGACCACCGGCGAGATGCCCAAAAAGGAGGAGGCCGAGGAGGTCACCAAAGAGTGGCTGAAGCGTGGCAATGTTCCGCGCTATTGCCTCCGGATGATCGACTCCATGGACAAGCGAGTGCACCCGATGGCCCAGCTGTGCGCCGCCTGCGCCTGCCTCAATTCGCAGAGCAAGTTCGTGGAGGCATACAACAAGGGAGCCAAGCGGGCAGTCTACTGGGAGTCCATCTACGAGGACTCGATGAACCTGTGCGCCATGCTGCCCACCGTGGCGGCCACAATCTACAGCAATGTGTTCAAGGAGGGCGAGGGCTCCCGGGAGATCAACGAGGAGCAGGACTGGTCGGGCAACTACTGTCGCATGCTTGGACTGCCGGACGAGGACTTCATCGACCTGATCCGGCTCTACATGATCCTGCATGCGGACCACGAGAGCGGCAACGTTTCCGCCCATGCCTGCCACCTGGTGGGATCGGCGCTCAGCGACCCTTTCCTGTCCTTCTCGGCCAGCATGTGCGGCCTGGCGGGACCGCTTCACGGGCTGGCCAACCAGGAGGTGCTCGTCTGGCTGACGAAGCTCAGGAAGGCAATCGGCGACGAGCCCACGGACGACGAGCTGAAGAAGTTCATTGACGACACGCTGAAAAGTGGACAGGTGAGAGTGTTATAAGTAACTATTAAGTTTACAAACAGCTATATCGTTCGGGTTTCCAAATTCTCTGAAAACCCATGAAAAAATCATTGCTTTTAGGTCTCCCAATAGTCCAACAAGAAATATTTAAAAATATATAACAGCTTGAGTGCACAGCTAATGAACAAGATTTTAAAATTAAATCTAACTTAGTTTTAGGATATAAAATAAGATGACATATTTTCCTATGTGCGCTAACATACTTTATAAAATTTTTAAATACATCAAAATTATGTCAGGATTTAAAACATTGGGGGAATAGAATTTAATACTTATAGAAAATTGTGTTCCTCTACAAAGTTTTTAAATTTTTTGTTGCTGTGTTGCGTGTGGATTTTCGATGGCAATTAAAATGCTTAACTCTCGACCCGAATTTTATTTATTTTATTTTAAATGCATACAGAAATCGCACAAACTAAAATTTAATTTAATTGTAATTGAAAGCTGATATAACGGCGCTCCATTAAACTGTTGAACAAAAATACATTTTTTTTAAGCATTTAACACAGTTTTACATTTAATTATTTTAATTATTCTAGTTCATGCGATAGCTATACATTTAATACAAAATAAAAGGTAGGGACAAGTGTTTATATCATATTTCATTCACATAGACTTTCATTGTAAGTCAATTATATTTTCCAAAGAGCAAGAATTAAATTGTGAAAATAATCGATTTTTTGAATCGGAGAATGGGAGGGATCCCCTTTAAACCTTCAATTAAGCCTGGAAACCTGGCCCTAAAGTTTTTAAGGGGAATGTGTTCTTTTGTTGTTAGTAACGATTTAAATAAAATTGTAATAATTTATGATTTTAATAACCATTGCAGGTCGTTCCCGGCTATGGACATGCCGTGCTGCGGGACACCGATCCCCGGTTCGTCCTGCAGAACGAGTTCGCCATGAAGCACTGCAAGGACGACGCGGGCGTGAAGCTGGTGACTCGTCTGTGGAAGATCATACCAGAGGTGCTCAAGAAGCTGAACAAGGTGGCCAATCCGTATCCAAATGTAGACGCCCATTCGGGCGTCCTGCTGCAGCACTATTGCCTGAAGGAGCTGAACTACTATACGGTCCTCTTCGGCGTTTCCCGGGCGCTGGGAGTTCTGTCCCAGCTGATTTGGTCACGGGCATTGGGAGCACCCATCGAGAGGCCGAAGTCGTTCTCCTCGTCGGAGCTTTGTAGGTTTATCAAGGAAGCGGACAAAAAGGACAAAAAGAAAAAGTGCTGAGACAATTTCTTTAACAACCGATTTATTCGACTAGCGAACAATCTACAATTCTGTATTTTTGTACCAAGTACTAGTTAATCGAATTCCCCGACAACTGGAGTTATTAAAACGGTTTTCCCATCTTTCAACTTCAAAAGACCTCTGTTTAACCTCTAGTGTTACAGACGTATTTAATATTTGTCATTACCATATGCATGTGTTTGGCATGATGTAATTGCTTTGGCTGACTGACACTCCGCTGTTTATATCTGACTTCTTTGATATGCCGGTAGGGAGAGTTGGAAATGGGGTGTCCTTATCGTCTTGGGAAGTTGTAATTATGGCGTGGACTTAAATAAATCGCATTTCTATAGCTTTGATGTCGACGGCCCACGAAAAGTGTCCAAAATCCATTTCCTCCAGCCGCCTCCATGTTCCCTTCGTGCCTCAAAGTGGTTCATAAATCAGTCGCGTAATCCAAGCCCCACAGAGTTAAAATGATTAATTAGAACCAAATTATCTTACACTTGGGAAATGGCTTTGATTAGGCATACGAAACTCGATAGTTTGGCAACAAATTTAATGGGAAATATTGGTGATTGCATTTTAAGCGAGCATTCCGAAAATATTTTAATCAATCTCGACAAATCAAGGATATTAATCCCCGTTGGCAAGCCCTCCTCATCCGCTTGGAATTTCGTTGAATGTACTAGTGGTATTGTAATTTTTATAAAAGCATTCCATCAACTGATTGATTTCTGTTCAATTCCCCCTTTGTTTGGCTCATCTCATTTCGATTCCGGTTTTATTCTCCATTTTTTGTTTCATTGACACTGTCCGTTGTTTCTATAAGTGATATTTTATTGTTATTATACCCGTTACTCGTAGAGTAAAAGGGTATATTGTATTCGTGCAAAAGTATGTAACAGGTAGAAGGAAGCGTTTCCGACCCTATAAAGTATATATATTCTTGTTCAGGATCACTAGACGAGTCGATCTAGCCATGTCCGTCTGTCCGTCTGTCCGTCTGTCTGTCCGTATGAACGCTGAGATCTCGGAAACTATAAAAGCTAGAAGATTGGCATTTTGCATGTAGATTTTAGGAGTTCCTACGCAGCGCAAGTTTGTTTCAAACAGGTGCCACGCCCCCTTTAACGCCCACAATCGCTTATATACGATTTTATTTAAATATAAATTTAAATATTTCGGAAAAGTAAAAATGCAGTTTTATTGTGTTTATCAATACCTATCGAAATGTAGAAGAAATTTTTCAAATCGGACCATTCGTTTAAAAGTTATGCGTGATCAAAGTTTCTATCTTTATCTCCCTCGCACTCCTTTTACCTGAGTAACGGGTATCTGATAGTCGGGGCACCCGACTATAGCGTTCTCTCTTGTTTTTATTATGCCTCACTCTGCGGGACTGGTCCTTGGAGTTTTCCAAGCCAGGTCCCTATCCTCCTCTCTCCTGGATTTGATATTAATTTTTCAACGGGAATATGTATTTGGCCCACATAACAAGTGACCCAGTAAGAGATGGAAACCTACTGGGAATGGTGAATGGGAACATCAGAAGTAATGAGATGTAATTTCGTAATTTGTAAAAACCTTGCGGAGAGTGCTACAATAATTTAATTTAATATGTACTGCCGTTACATTCCCAATTGAAAGAAGAAAAAAAAACGGAATAAAAACATTAAATGATATACACGATATAGACGTCTGATCAACATCGGTTTTAAACATATAAAAAGAATTGTTATAGTTTCAAGTTTCTAGTTTTTAACTTAATTAAGTTTACCCCTTAACCAGCATTACTGTTTATATACCAATACAAAATTTTGAAAAAATCAAAATCAATTTTTTTGCCTAAGTATGCTTTATGAAAATTAAAATACCAAGATATTAAATAAATATGTTCTATCTAATATATTTATACCCGTTACTCGTAGAGTAAAAGGGTATATTGTATTCGTGCAAAAGTATGTAACAGGTAGAAGGAAGCGTTTCCGACCCTATAAAGTATATATATTCTTGTTCAGGATCACTAGCCGAGTCGATCTAGCCATGTCCGTCTGTCCGTCTGTCCGTCTGTCCGTCTGTCCGTCCGTATGAACGCTGAGATCTCGGAAACTATAAAAGCTAGAAGATTGGCATTTTGCATGCAGATTTTAGGAGTTCCTACGCAGCGCAAGTTTGTTTCAAAAAGGTGCCACGCCCCCTTTAACGCCCACAATCGCTTATATACGATTTTATTTAAATATAAATTTAAATATTTCGGAAAAGTAAAAATGCAGTTTTATTGTGTTTATCAATACCTATCGAAATGTAGAAGAAATTTTTCAAATCGGACCATTCGTTTAAAAGTTATGCGAGATCAAAGTTTCTATCTCCATCTCCCTCGCACTCCTTTTACCTGAGTAACGGGTATCTGATAGTCGGGGCACCCGACTATAGCGTTCTCTCTTGTTTTTTGTATTATGTATAATACAGATTAAGGTATTCAAATTTAAAATCATACTTTAAAATTCGAGTTATTTGTCTGGCCATGAAACCCTCTGAAAAAGCATATTCCAATAAATAATAAACACTGTCTACATTTTTTAATAAAATATTTCGAAAAAACGCATAGAAGGAAAACAATAGTTATAGACTTTTGATTGATCACATAATGGAGCCAAACAAAAAGCTTATAAAACAATTTACTTAGGTTTATCCTTTAAGAATATAAGGACATTAGAGGTTCGCAAATGTCTCTATCATTTGCCACTACTACAAACATCTGACCATAATTTAAATATCCTCAGCAGGAATATACAATAAATTCATACACCGGATTCCTGCATTATAAGCATCAATTAATCGAATATTAATTGTAGAGCCACTCATACAATTACATAAATAATTGTTCGCTTTTTTATGAGTATAATATATAATATCAAGAACTACTTTTTCCCCCAGCTCTCAACTCATTATTAATTGCTTTGAGCATGAGAGCTTTTCGATGGATATGAGACTGGGGCAGTGGAAAAGGGTGCAGAACGTAAATGATAAAAGTTGAAATATGTTTACCCCAAGTTGGCGAGAAAAATAAGCTGTAAAACGTTTTAATAAAAGTATTTACTATTTTCCCGCACAGTTATTTTATTGTTGAGGGAAATCACGAAAACTTTTTTTATTGCAATTCAGTGCGCAGCAACTCGCTGCTGTTTTTCAGTATAATTTTTTTCAAACATAATTTGAAACTGTTTTGGGCGGGCGAAATGCAGAGGCACGCTCTGGCTTTATATGCGCTGCTTCTGTGGCCTTGGATGCCAGAAAAGGAAAGCGAACTCCCACACACACACACGGTCAAATTCACCCACTTGAGCACGCACACACCCACGCAGCGGTGGGTGGCTGGGTGGGAGGAGATAAAACACATCCGCATCAAACATGTTCCTGTCCATGTGGCCGCTGCTGTGCCGCCGCCTGGCCAGACCCAAAAATAAAACAATAGTCGACTCCCATCTGGGTGTACGCTCGTGTGTGGCAGCAGTCATATAAAATGTTCGCACATATGCCAAGTTGCTTTCAGCCATTTGCTGCAATATTAAAACAAAAGTAATGCGAAAGTGCTTTCCAACCCATCGCCCTCGTTGCCGCCCCCTGCTCTCCCCATCTAAAAAACAAAACCGTAGATTAAACATTTTTCGAAATTGTGTCTGGCATGCAACTATGTGGGATATTTTAAAAACTGACCAAAGTAAGGCATCATCTATGCCCTCTTAGAGAAAACGGGGAAGGGGTGTTTTGGCACTCATGGGGAGAGAAACTTGAAAGCGGGTCTTAAATACATTGGTACATTTATAAGTAAAGGAAAGTAAATAAATGTTAAAGAATCCAGTTGATTAATAACAAATCTAGAGTTGGGTATAAATTGTTTTTAATGGGTAACCAATCTCTGTCATCAGTGTTCGTTGCTGTATTATCCAGTGCTTAAATTAAATTTTAAACCTAACCCACTAAACTTTCAGTTTGCAACTTAGTTTCTCTGTAGAAAAAATCTTTGCCAAATGATTAAAAGCTAACAATTTTTCCTTCTTTTCTCTAAAAAGATGCTATTAACACTCTCGATTGCGTTTTGAAAACTTTCGCTTTAAGCTACGCTCTTGTTGTCTAGTTTGTCTGTGGTCTCATTTCATTAACTTCCGGGTAAACTTCAAGGGGACAACTTGAGTGACTTCTCCAAGGACTGCTTTCTGAGCCCCATATCTCCATAATCACTTTCATTGCCGGCGAGAGTATACGAATCTTAAGTATAACATTTTTTCTGTAAGCGAGATGGGAATTTTGTCGTTGGCCAAAAAGGAAGCGGAGGGGGAAGTGCAATAACTTCCTTATAGACCGAAAACTTTATGGCTGCCACAGCAGCTGCACTCGAGTCGTTATCAAGCCCCAGCCTTTGCCCCTCCGGCTCTCAACCCCCTCCCCCGTTGCAATGTTATTGTATTATAATGGTCTCTGGCGCGGACCGAGGCTGCTGGGGATCTGCGTATGTTCTATTTTTTAAGATATGCAAAATAAGTTGCAGTCGCTGTCGACAAAAGCAACTCGCAGACAAACACATCAGACATTGTGGAAAATAACTATTTATATACGTATGTATACTCGTATACTCGTATGTTCTTGTTGGGCTGAGTGAAAAGTTTGCCGGGTACGCAGGAAAATTATAATTCTTCCTCTCTAAACAAAGACTGGCCCAAGGAGGAAAGGACATGCTGAAAGGACATGCAGCAGTAACTGACTGAGTGGCAGTAACTGTTGGCTTCCATTTGACAGTTTCCAGGAAGTTTTTCATCCTCTCGATATTTAAATAAATTGCTTTATGTTTTTCTTTCCTTTCCTATCTCGAATTTACAATGAAAGAACCTAATGACATGTATGAATTGTTATGGTCTTGGAAAGCGGGATAAATTAAATGGGGATAATTGAAATGCTCATTTGATTATTTATGAAGCATGTGACACGGTTACTTGTACGAATTAATTGTTTAATTATTATACAATACTTTTCATATTTATAGGCCGTTGAATTAAATCATTTTTAATTATAGATTAATGAATGCAATGCATTCTACATCGTTTTTAAAATAAATGGCTGTTCATATTACTAATTAGAGAGTCATTATTGGGTTTATTTGTCCGAAACTAATGATTATTTAATTCTCCGAAATGTTTGCTGTGTATGAGTCGGATGCATCAATGCATTTTAATATCGATTGTTATCGAGAAGAATATACATTTTGAGTAAAAACCATTTAAAATACCATAACCCACACAAAATGAACATCGCAACAGCTTTAGTGTTTTTCAAATATAACATTTCAAAGTTTCGAGTTCTAGTCCGCCCCGTTAAGGCTCCTTTTGGGGTTCTCTATTTCATTTTCCAGTCGAAGAAATATTCTCACATATTTTGCCTGGTGGAATGTGCTAAAAGTGCCGGCAGGTAAAAATAATTGCGATTATACTCGCTATTTTTCCGCACAGCAGCGCTGGGCTAACACCAAAAAGACTGGTGAAGGGGATGCGATGTTGGGCTGGGTAGGGAGTTTTCCTGTTCCGGACAGGAGATGGAGTGAATGCCTCTGGTTGGCATTCAGGTTGTTTCAGCAGAGCGTTTCCCACTTTTCCTCATTTGTGCGATTTTGTTTTGCTTCAT
This sequence comes from Drosophila fuyamai, assembly GCA_018153365.1. NCBI lineage: Eukaryota > Metazoa > Arthropoda > Insecta > Diptera > Drosophilidae > Drosophila > Drosophila fuyamai. Next base: position 1,773,975 of record JAECXW010000116.1, on the reverse strand, counting down.
TCCCATTCCGCCTCAATGGGAAATACGAAACCGCTTAAGTTCTTTAACCCTATCACTCTGCAACATGGCAACTTTTATTATCCGAAAATTTTCGAAATAGTTCGGAGGGCTAAAGTCCTACACTTTTTCATTTTTATTCCTTAAGCTCTTTTGTGAGTAGTCTCTTGAAACAAACTATGAAAAATATATTTTAAACCAAGAGTATTTTTATCCTAATATAATGAATATAGCTTCTGCATATATTATATTTTTAACCATTTAAATCATAATTAAATGAAGATAACTTCTATTGGCTAGGGTAATCCACTGATTTACAAAACAAAAAGGGGCATCAATCAGGTGCCACTTAAATCAGTAATGAGTTTAATTAGTTCAACATTCCTCTAATTGAATGCAAATTAAGGTTAATTAAAACAATGTATTCGTTGTTGAATTAAATAGTTGTTAATTACATTTGTTAAAGGCACAATGAAAACATTTCGTCGCAACTGCAGCGGCTTATGTCAAGTTAAAAAAACAATTTTATTTATATCCTTGTGAAGAACGATTTGAAAACTTATTTTTTATATACTACATAGATTTTGGAAACAAAAACCCGTTCAATTAAGTTAATGGCCATTTAAGAACACTTTGACAGATAAGCGTATGCGCAATTTAAATGCCAAAATGCCTATCTTTTTCTGCTTTTATCACCTCGGTACTTTCTCTGATTGCGTGTGGCTTAATTAAGGGAGGAGGAAAAGTTTGCAGCATTGTTTGCACTTTGGTATCCCATTTTTGTCATCGTCAACATCATCAGCATCGCTCCCATCTGGCCGAGCTCTGTTCCATTGTTTGTTGAATTAGGTTTTGGTGAATGGACTGCAGTTGTCGCTTATCTCATCTGCTTGTCCTTGTAATTATCAACAGACGACTAAGGTGTCCTCTGCCCCTGCTCTGGGCCTTTGTTTTCGAGGACTCGAATCGCGAATTATGCTTTACACTTGGCTGCTCTGGCCAACTGGCAGATAAGATATGCCAACGAGGAGAGCAAGTCGAGATGTGGACTTTAAGGCTGCAGTGGCTTTAATTAGTGATTACACATTTGTGGCACGTGCTGCTTTTGGCCCTTTAATTAATTTATTATTGTTCTGGCATTCGTTTGGCAACAAATTTTGACACAATACAACTGTTGGCGCACAATAAATTTACTTCATCATTGACCTCCTGTTGTTCATTATGCGGGGTTTCATTAATAATTCAGCTCATACGAAACTGAGCCAAACTGCTGAGTTGAGTAGCCCAAACTGGATAAATTAAGTTCATCTCACATCAACACCAGCAACATCTGCTCTACGTAGTTTCTCGTAGCAAAGTTTCTCAGTCAAGCCGAAAATCAATACATTTGGCATTTGTCTGATAAATCTCTAGCAATTCGTTTCAATTTGTCAATCAAGATGACACACCCGGCCTGAAAAACAAAGCGAAAATTGAAATTAAAAACATTCAGACAGCCTTGATCAAGAAAAATGTCCCGCTAAGTTTTCGGAAAATTTCAGCTGACTTTACACGCACTTTTGAAAATAATCCTTGATTTTTGTATACTTACAACCATGTTTATAAATGAGTTTGATCTGTCTTTGTCTTGTGGTTAAGTTCAATAAACTTTGCTTTGTTTGTTTCCAGAAATTTCTTGTTGCATACTTTTGCGGTTGAGTTGAATTTTCCTTTGATTTCAATTGAGTCCAATATGTGCAGGCGTCCCACAAGGAAGCGTGCTTGGGCCTACGCTATATACGCTATACACAGCAGATATGCCAACCGCTGAGGCGATAGCAGGGATTGATGTGAACGATGTTCTTATTGCAACGTTTGCTGACGACACTGCCGTGCTGACGAGAAGCCCAATTATTCACACAGCTTGGCAAGCTCTACAAACCTATGTTCACAGCTTCGATAACTGGGCAAAGAAGTGGAACATAGGAGTCAACAGCAGTAAGTGCGCAAACGTTACTTTCTCAACGAGAACTAAGTCCTGCGGTGAGATCACTATGTCGGGCTCTACACTGGAGCACAAAGAGTCCCACAAATACCTGGGTGTCATACTTGACAGGACGCTCAACTTCCAAGCACACACCACAATGGTAAAGCATTCTGTCCTGCAGAAGGCCAAGAGAATGGAGTGGCTGCTCTCACCGCAGAACAAGCTGACCCTGCGCAATAAGATTGCAATATACAAGGTGATCCTTTGCCCTATATGGAAATACGCTTTCCAAATATATGGCTGTGCAGCGAAGTCCAATCTAAATAAAATTAGGGTGGCGCAATCCAAAATTTTGAGGAAAATTTCCGGCGTCCCATGGTACATCCGAAATAGGGACATCGAGAGGGACCTGAAGGTCCCCAAGGTCGGAGACGTTTTACAAAACCTGGCAATCGGCTATGTGCAACGCCTTGGAAACCACCCTAACGCATTGGCCAGACAGTTAGCAGCGCAACCGACGAGAAGACGCCTAAAAAGATGCCACCCAGCCGATTTACCCTCAAGGGCCATAACATAAATGTATATGAATGTGTATGAATGTAGTAAAATGTAAGACATTGTCAAACTTGTATATGTGATCAAGTGATCTTTTTGTTTTTGTTATTCCCATATGTAACTAGATCAAGTTGCCTCAGCGGTAACAGTAAACTTGTTAATACCAAATAAAAATATAAATAAATTATAAAAAAAAAAAAAAAAAAAAAGATTTCAATTGAATTAGTTATCTGTGTGAAGAGAATTGAATTGGATTAGCAGAATTTAACACTTTAAAGTTAAGAATCGAGTGAAGATGTTAACCAACCATATTTTAGATTATCTAGATAAATATTTATTAGCTAAGAGTAAAGATTCCAATCTTATCAGCTGCACATATTTTAAATAATACGTCCCTCCCACTTTCAGAAATATGAAATTCATTTGATAAATATTTATAAGCTGAGAGGAAAGATTTCAACCAGCTGCACATATTTGTGCATTCTAATAGCTCTTAGCTTTGTTTAACCGCTTACCATATTTGTGTAGAAAAACTCATTTAATTTTGCTGCTCAATTTGATAGGTCTTAATTGGAAATTATAGCTGCAGGCGGAAATAAGGAACATGTGTGTAAATCTACGAACATTAACTAAACATAATTTTTGCCCATTTCCAGGAGGAAAAGTATGGGTCTGTCTGACCTTCACATAGTACTTTAACGTTTTAGTTTTAACTTTTTACTCGCCCTAATTGCATTTTGCATACCGAGCATAGTCTGGTGTGCATTTACACAAGTTTGCTTATACATATATGAATATCTGCAGTCTGACTGTCATGTGCCCGTCAACACACAGCACATTTTGCACACATATCGCATTCAACTATTTGAACAGCACTGAAATGCGCATAAAAACTTTTACAATAAATCAGGAAATTTGTAAAACATTACACACGCACCCATATATGGCCAAGTCGGTTCGGGCAGATTTGTTGCAAAAATGTTCAGCTCCGAATGGAAATTTGTTTACCAAGCTGTTGATGCTGCAGGCTGTGCTGTTTTATCTGCCGCTGCTGTCGCAACAGTTTGCATTATTTGGCGAGAGTAATTTCCAAATTTTCCGCAGCCAACTACTGTGAAAAAAACCCATGCTGTCAATTTGGGGAAATTTTTCTCTATTTTGTTATGGCTAGCACGAGTATAAGCCAGCTTATTAAGCGGTTCGTTACCAATAGGAGAGTTTAATCAGCTCTTAAATACATCTTGCCTTAAATAAGTCAATGTGATAAATTCTGGAATGAAACACGCTTCTGGTTGTGCATTGATGCGTGCCTTTAAATTTAGCATTAATAAAACGACGCAAGACAGTGCATCCAGAACACAAAGGATTTCTTTGCTACAATAGAAATTTGGTAAGACTCATTGCAACGTTTATTTTGATGCAGATGCTCTGTTTCTTTCTTAACTACCAATTAAAATACTATGAATAAAATATTTGTATATTGCATTTTTAAAAATATATACAGAAAACTATTTATTGTTATACCCCTGCAAAGGGTATTATAATTTCAGTCAACAGTTTGCAACGCAGTGAAGGAGACGTTTCCGACCCTATAATATATATTCTATATGTATATATATTCTTGAACACCATCACCAGGACGGTCGATCTAGCCATGTCCGTCTGTCCGTCCGTCCGTTTGTCTGTCCGTCCGTCCGTCCGTCTCAACGCAAACTAGTCCCTCAGTTTTAAAGATATCTGCTTGAATCTTTTCCAAAAGTTGTCTTTCTATTGCAGGTAGTATATAAGTCGGAACAAGCCAGATCGGGCGACTATATCATATAGCTCCCATAGGAACAATCGGAAAAAACAAAAAAATGATAACTTTGTTGTTTTTAATTTTTTTTTGTTTTTTTGGGATTTTTTAATATTTAAATATTATGGAATTACGATTTTAATTATATTAAAATCGGACAACAATATTATATAGCTGCCATAGAAGCGATGGCAAAATGCAGGGAAAAGGCAAGGGTATATAAACTTCGGCTTGCCGAAGTTTGCTTCCCTTCTTGTTTCAGGTATATTTCTAGCCAAGATTAAAGCGAAAGATGAGTCTATTGGTGGCTGGTGGAAGTAATCAATGTCCGTGACGAATGAACGACTTAACGATTATGGCGATAGAGTGATTTATCGGCGGCAAATCAACTGAAGCAATGCAAACACACGCCCATCCCAGATAATCGGCCTTCCGTTTGAGAAAGGCAAAGACAAAGGGCGTTGCGGGGCAGAATTCGCGTGTGTTTTATTGGGCACTAGATTGCACTCACTTGTGGGAACGATTAAAATCGATTCAATCCATTGCCGGCATAAATCACCCAGCCAAAATCTTCTGCTGGCTAGGGTCAACGCAACACAAGGCCCCAACGACGCCCCAAATTGTTGCACGAAAAAATATACATATCTGCCAGAGAATATTTATCTATTAGTAGTCTTTGGTCGGCAGCACTTGTCGGTATTGTCATAGAGGGGAATTGTCATTCATCATCTGCCCTTACAATAATCGTTGCAACAAAATATTATTTTCCAACTCCCATTCTGATCGGACAATGAAAAGGCTTTTAAATGCAAATGTTCTATTTATATTGCGGAAAAAGAAACGAAGAAAACCCGTTGTTCCCTATTGTTGGGGTTACTCAAAAAAGTTGAGAGCATGGGAAACCAGAAAGAATAAGCAAATATCTCTCCCTAGCAAAAACGAATCTAAAGAAAACAAAATTTTGGCAACCATACCAATACTAGTATTGATAACTTGAGAATGTTAGCAATAAATTGTTTGGCTTCTACTTTTTAAATTGTGCATGGAATGCTTGTATCATCTTGGAAAGTTTCTTACGAGGAACACCTGTGTTTTTCAGCAAAAAAAGTAGTATATATTTCTGTTAAATTCATATGTTCAAGTGTATTTAAGTAGTTTCCCTAATGGCTGGTCCCAGTCACATCTTGGGAATATTATTATGACCATACTGAGTGCAAAATTTCTCCGCTTGTTGCATTCTATTCAGCTCCACTTAAATTTCCAACTGCATCTCCATCTGAGTTCCGTTCTCGACGCGTTCACCCATAAATATTCATGGGACCTAATCGGTTTATGACTGTCATAATCGCCTGCACTTGCACGTCTTTTGGTCATGAAGTTGGATTTACTTTTTCCCCACTATTTTTTCCACTTTTCTATTTTTGTATTCCACGCTGACATATGTCCAATAAGGGGCATGGGTTAATCCAAAAGAAGCCCCTTGGAAACCCTAAGCTCTGTCTTTAAGTGATTCAGTGAGATGCAGCGTCTTTTTTATTATCAGCCATCATACGATCTTATCAATTTCCTGTGAAAGCTAAGTGAAATGTAAAAATGTGGAATATATATTCAGGAAGGAATAAATAAAAAATACATTTTTTAAAAGACATGTGTAAAAGTGAGTTAAAAACATAACATGACATTTATTGTCTTATTTCTAGAGTATGGATTGTCCATAAGTAAAGATTTGCCACTCGGGCACATAACAATTTTTTTAAAGGCTAACCCTTTTAAAGGTATTTTTGTGGTTTAAGTAGGATTGTAAATGTAGTTACAGAAAGCGGGAATTACAATAAAAAAACAACTTATTTAAAGCGAATAACAATTTAAAGCTCGTTTTAAAGTTCAATCGGACATAGTTTCTAACCTTAACTAAAACAAATGATTTGTATAGTCTCGGAAAAGAATGCTTGTCCTCGTTAAAGATATCTCTGACGAGCTATCAAAAAATAAACATATACTAGCAATAAACTAAGCGAAAGGTAATTCTTCTTTGAATCGTTTTAGGATACAGCTTCGTGCGATTTGACCGATATTTTATTACCCATTTAAACCAATTACCTACAATTATGTTTAAAGCATAGTTTAAATATCTTTTTATGAATTATATCCCTGAAGCTCTCCTTCAAATTCAATTTTCTTGTTTAAGAAGACTTTGAGATTTGGCCCACGCAATCGCGAATCTCGTTTGAAACGAGTAATATTCAATAAAAATGGAATACGGGTTACATATGGCTCCAGCCGAATGTCAGGCAACAACAAATGCGTGTATTTACGCGACATATTTACGGCGTTTTAAATGAAAGCACGTGTTTAGCAAGGCAAACGACTGCACTGATGCCTCAAATATCGCACCTAACTCGCGCCACAAAAAAGCCGAGTCACAGGCAAAAGTGGCAAGGGCATCAGCATCGGCATCAGCCGGGGCAGGCAACCTGAAACGAGACCATAAAATGGCGAACGTTGGCAATAAAAACTAGAACAACTGCCAGTGGGCCAAAGTGGATGGTTACGGGGGAGGGAGTGGGAGGCTAAACGCGGGCAGGTGGAGCGCATTACTTTGAAAGTACATTGAGCTTGAAAATGACTTTGTAAATGGCGCTCGACAAATATTTTATTACTAGGGAACAGCAACAATTTACTTTGTTTGCCCCTCTTCACGCCTTTTCCTTTGCTTGAGTTTTGCCGCCGCTTTTCTCCTCTTTGGCAGATTATTTACCTTTAAGTTTCAGTTTAATTTTAAATCAAATAATTATTTTCACTGTTCGTGTCGAAATAATTAATGTCCAGAGAGGATTATACTTTGCTGAGTAGAGTTTTCTTATAATTTTTACTACATTTTACATATTTACTTATAACTTTTAGGAAAATATATTTATTTCTGAAATATAAGTATAATAACTTTTCCATTTCACACTTCTTGTATTTTTTATATCTGATTAATATATATGACTGACTAAATTCTATGACTGACACTATTCATAGCATTAAAGGATAAACTATAAATTCGATTTAATAATTCCAAACTTTATAATCGATGACACCGCACTCCCATTTAATCCTTTCTTTATTGGCTAAAATTTGCTGTTCATTTCAGTGCCTGCTGTGAAAATTTCATTAAAAATGATCAAGTTAATTTCTCAAATTTGTGTGTCTTTGACTTCCCTCCACGGGGATTCCAATGCCGGCCCAGTGGACCTCCACGAGCGGGGTGGCACTATAGGGGCGGCATCGAGGGGCAGAGTTATGGAATGTGTCCAAAATGCCAGCGGGTTAGACCTGCGGTTGCGGTTTGCCCCATTCTGGCCCGGACGAGTATGCAGTCCGCACTGTTCTGGGCCGCTCCGTTCCTGAGTTCGCTTTGAGTTATCCTTTTCGCGGTTACCTTTTGTCGCTTGCCATTGTTTTAGCTGGCCCATTGTTTTATATCCTGCGGATTGGGGCCCGAGGAAAGGGTTCCCAGCACTGTTTAAGCTTGGCCATTGTTTTTGGGGACTGGCGAAAAAATTGTTCGGTCCACTCGCGCTGTTTTCACTTGTTGGAGTGTTGACTTTGACGTGGTCAATGCTTGGGCGCCATAACAGCTTCATTACCGCGCCCGTTCCCAGTTGATTACAATTCACAAAATTAACGCCCATGTTGAGATTACTCCCTAATGTCTCAGCCAAGGAGATAACCCGCCATCCGCCCCAAGCCCGCGGGCAGGACTTTCTGAGACTCATCCTTGGGCTGCCGCGCGTAGTTTGCATTAATTTCGCGTTAATTTTGCGCGATAATCGTATTTCTTCGCATAATAGTCTGGAACCGGGCTCTGGGCGGGGTTTCCATATTGCTTTAATGGCGGCTAAAATGCTCCTAATGGCATCTATTTGAGATTTTATTTATGCACTCGAAAATCACATAGAAGTCTGGCTACTTCTCTGTATCCTTGCTTGGCTGCGAATTGAATGTGAAAATTGGGGGATAGATTCAAGAAAACATCTACATTTTAATGGGGGCAAGGCAAGCCATCTACTTAATATAGAATTTCAATAGAAGTTACATATTATTAGGAATTTTCTAGTAATTAATATTTAATGCTTCTTAAAATCACAAAATCTATAGTTTTTAACTTCATAAGAGTTGGTTAAGTTTGATTAAATACAAATTATTATTATTATTATTACTGCAACATTTTGAGATAACTATTAAAATTGTTCTGGCACCATGACAACAACCTGCCAAATCTAGCACATAACACAGACTATTGGCAATTTCGTTCTTTGGTGATCAAGTTCAGATATTGCAGCCGAGTTTCGAAACGCTTTTTCATTGTAATCCCAAATCGCTTTTGTTTGATTTGCTGTCCATGGCTGGTAAATTAAAAGTCGCATGGATTGGCCCAGCAAACAGTGGCGGGGTGCATTCCATGGGTTTGACTGGACCATAAGGGGGCTGCGAGGATGGGGAAATGAGCAATGGACCTTCAACAAAATTCTAATTATTCATTGTCGACGCGCCGCTCGCTGACAGCGAAAACAATGAGCGCACTCAACTGTAAAAACTGCAACAAAGCGCATTCCAAACCCAGACTGAAAAAGACAGGGAAGTGGGAAAAGCGGAGGGAGTGACGCATTTACTGTCGCACTAAAAATAAAGCTTCGGGCCAAAGGATTTGCTAGCCATGAGAAACATTGTCAACATTTTTTACAATTTTCTAGTCGTTATTTACCATTGTTTCAGCTCCGACCATTGTAGGAGATGCACAGATACAAAGAGAGATACAGATACAGATACGCAGATACAGATGCAATCCCTGTGTCCTGAGCTACGGGTGGTTGTATCCATGGCTGTTGGCTATGGCAGCAATTTGCAGCATTTAGTCCAAGTCCATTTAACTTTAATGCACTCTCTCGGTCTCCATTGGAGTTATCACAGCTTCCTTTATGGAAACGCCAGCAGACGATCTTTGATTTATGGCCTGCAATCAGAAATGCATTCAACTTGGAATGACCACTTACAGGAGTGGGTGGCTTCGGTCACATTGCCTTGGGTCTTTCGCTTTCCCCGGTGCCCAATTACAACCAGTTGGCAATTCGGCCAAAAATGTCTGCCCTACCATCTGATCCGGGCCCGATTAATGAATGCTCGGCCAAGAGCCAAAATTCGCTTAGACGCAATGCGACACGTCCGACAAAAAAACAAAGTGAGGTGGTAAAATCCTACCTAAGAAATACAAACTTTATTTACTTTCACTTTTAAGGTCAGACCTTTGAAATTGGCAATTGACCAATGTCAAAATAAAGCAAGACCAAATCTGCAGTAAACGTTCGTTTCATCTGTCTTTAGGAATACTCCAATAAATCAATATTAATCCATTTGAACGATTTAAAGACGAAGTTAAAGCTCATTTCTCTATTGTTGTTGCCTACGACAAAATGAAAATTGGTGCTATCAATTTTAATACAAAGTGTTTAACAGAAGAGAGAATTTAAGTATATGTGAACTAGTCAAAGCAAGAATATTTGCTTTTAACTTAGATAAAATTAAATAATTTAAGTTGATATTATTTTAAAGTCTCTGAATAAAGGCAAAAAACAAAATACGGCCGAGATCTAACAACGAATTTCTTACTTTATTACACATTGCATTCTCCTTTTTCAAGAAAAAACTATACTTATATTTTCAAGTGCGAATTATGCTGTTAGATATTATCTTTGATACCTTTAAATCATCTCTACAAAACCAGGCATGAAATGTCAAAAAATGACTAGATTTAGATGTTTTTATCTCGAGTAGGCGGTGGTCTTATATTTGTAGAAAAATCAATGAAAAAACAACAAAATTCAGGATTCATTTTATGTGTGAGTATGGAATGCAATTTCTGCTCTGGCGGCTAGAGGTTAATTGGAATGGCCGGCAGCTGCATCTTTTTGAAGGTACCTCTGTGTAGCAGACGAGTGCACTCAAAATCCCAGTAGTTCCGATACGGAGACGGCACAGGACAGAGCGCCAGGATAGGGATACCGATGGCCAACGTGGTGGTGAACACAACGTCGCCGATGGCTGGGCGGCGCCTGCTCCGGGACGTGAACCGGCTGCTGGCCTCGGGCTACCGCACCACCGTGGACGACGACATGGCCAACCTGGACGTGCGCTTCGAGGGGCCACTGGGCACCGCCTACGAGGGCGGCGTGTGGACGGTGAACGTGGCCATGCCGCAGGAGTACCCGCTGAAGGCGCCGCGCGTCCGCTTCGTCACCAAGATCCTGCACCCGAACATCGAGTTCACCACGGGCCTGGTCTGCATGAATGTGTTCAAGCAGGCCTGGTCGGCCAGCTACGACCTTGTGAACATTTTCGACACCTTTCTGCCGCAGCTGCTGCGCCACCCGAATCCGCACGACCCGCTCAACCATCGCGCCGCCTCCATCATGAAGCACTCGGAGGAGCTCTTCCGGGAGCATGTCGTCCTCTGCCTGAAGATGTACGCCCTGCCCGTGGTCCTCGCGCCGCGCGACCTGGTGGAGGAGGGCCTCGAGAAGCGCTCCTCGGACCTCAGCCTCTCCGATCTGCTCTCGGACGAGGATGACGACGTCGCTTCCACGGCTTCAATGCCTGCTGCGGGGGCAGGTCATGTCGGCCATTGAGTATTTGGATGGTCTTTTGTTGTGTCTTTGTAAGAGAACAGTTTGTATAAGAACAAATACATCGAAATTGGAAGTATAGCACAACTCAATGCCTTTCATAAATATCGAGCAATGCCTTACATAAACACCTAGATATAAAATATTGCGAAACCCTAAGACGGAAAGTCTTACTTTATTACGCATTGCATGGAAAAACACTAGACCATTTGTGTAAGAAAAAACGACTGGGTTCTATTAACTATTAAGGTTCTTTAAGACACAATTTTTTTATATGCCCAAATAACGAAAATGATAACATTATATGAACTCAACTTATTGTCCTTTTTATACTTTACGAATAATAGAATTGTTTGCATTCACTATAAATATTTTTCAATCCTTCATTAAATTTTTCGGAGGGCTTTTTAGATTCCATTTTTTCCTGGTAATATTAAGTTTAGTATCAAGGCCGTCTTCACAACCATTTTAAATTAATGATAATTAACAATTTTATTGCTTGTCCAATGTCCTGAGTAGATGTTTGCTATTAAATTGCGGCCCTAATTGAGTCAAGCAAGATGAAACCATATTGCCGTAATGTTCCGATAAGAAATTAATTTTGGTCCATTAAGGATAATTACGAATTCACTGGCCATAATTGAAGCTGATGTCAACTCCATTCGACACTTCCAAAGGGGCCTCAAGCAGGTGCCTTCTGATTAATTTGTCTGATTAGGCTGAATCTGAAAAAGGGGGTTGGCAATCCAATCAGGCGGTTGAGTTCAAAAGTGGGAAACTATTCTGTCGAACGAGTGCAGTCATCTGCAAACAACGATTTAATTATGATAATTGTTAAAACAATGGTTTTTGATAGCCCAAGAGGTTGTTTCTGGTTCACGACAGTTGAGGACTCACAAACAAAACAAAGGCGCTAAATGTTTGTTAAATCGAATTTGATATGGCTTTGTGAAGCTTCAGAGCTAAGCAATAATTCACTAACAATTCAAATTTGGGTTTCGCACCTTACATTATTAAAGACTTTAAGATGTCCATTGCTTCTTTAGCAGAATTTAAATGGTATTCGTGTTATGTGGAAAACTTTGTGCTGTAGACATCATAAACGTCTTTATGAAAAAAATGGCTAAGCGATAATTCAGAAAACTGACAAAATGGATTCGTCTGCATGTCCCGAAAATTGGTTCAATTCGATGAGGCTGGAGGGGGGACCTAGACGTAAATTTGGCTTTATTGACGCCTGCTGCTTGGCCTGGTCTGAATCTCCGACTGACTGAATGGCTGGCCACCTTCCTTCCTTTCTGCCATTTCCAGAGACCATGGCCAATGTGAGTGCAGTGTTCCAGACAGTTGCGCAGACAATCCTGGCGAGCATGAGGACGGGGAGTCAAGGATTCAAGGTTTCAGGGGTTCTGGGCAGGTCGAATGCCTGCCTGTCTGCGTGTGCTGCCATCGAATTAGAATACGACGTGGCCCAGTCTCTCCGGGAACGAATTTATGCAATAGTCGTTGCCGTTTTCGACTTTGAATGCCTTTATCTTCACATTTCCACAACGAAATGATGTCTTTAGTGAGACATCGATTGAAACTGATGGGGCTTGGGGAAAGGAATGAGTCGAAGTCAGATCTTTCTTACTCTTTGGGGAGGTCTATAACACGTGTTGGAGATAGCGTGTTGGAGATAGCGAAAACCTAGATTCCAGACAATGAGCTTTATTCTCTCCCAGCGAATAAAATTAATGCAAAAATGTAAGTGATTATTGAATTGAAAGTTATTTTTTTATATGTTTTTATATTTTTGTTGAAAACGCCAAATGAGGTGTGGTCATAGAGGGTCATAAGTTAATCAAGATGTGTGTACCTATAGAACCCGTGTGATGCCCGTGATTTTCACGGCCGAGAACGACCCATAGGTGTTGAAAGTTTTAAATATACATATACATAATATGTATTCAAATTAAAGATTAGAAGGTTTACATGGACCAATGATAGGGTAATCTTTAATATTTTCTTATGTTTTCATTAAAGTAAAGTAATTCTTGTTAGGTTACCGATTGATAGTTACTCATTGGTTTTTATATTAAAAATTGTTTGAGCACATCAACTGCTTTTGACGAATATTGATGTTGTTTTTTGCACTTAAAGCCAATTCTTTATACTGGGCACAAAAATTTCTTCAAGCTAAGAATTTTTTTTTTATTCTTGTGGTGGGAAACAATTGTTTATATATGTACATAGGTTAAACAAATACTTTATCAAACATAGGTGCTTACAAAAAAATGTGTAATTTACCTGATCAAAATATAAACATGTAACCGTATTCAATATACCTTTTGGCTCCAGTAATTGCCTTATAAATATATATTTTTGATATGGGTGTGAAAGTTAAAATAAAAGTATCATATTATATCGATATTCAGTTTGATATTTCCTTAGGGAAAATTCTCCCAGGTACCTAAGGTAAATTATGATTATCTTAACTATTGTATCAAAGCACTTTCGATTAAATATTTGAAGACTCGGGCTCTCAGGATTGTCTAGACATTTTTGTGCCAACGTGAGCCAGGTCCGACTTAAATGGGAATTATTTGCGCAAGACAGTGAACGGACTTTTCAATGGCCAAATGGGTGGGTCAATAGACGGTTAAAGCCAACTGTCCCGGCATTGAGCATGCATCCGCTGGCGCTAATTTATTCAAGTCAATTGACTCGCAGCGAACCGAGCTCAGTTTTAGATGGCTGTGCACGGTAATGCCAGGCGGAGGCTGGCCTCATTAGCATATTCTAATTAATTTATATTATTCCAAAATGCACAAAACTTAATTGGTATGGACCACTTAGTTAATGAAATTGAAGCTTCCACCAAGACGAGACACTCTCCAGCCCTTTATACCATTCTGGTATTCATGCAAAACTCTTAGCCGTTGACAATTTGGCGTGACTCGGAATGAAAGCCAGGCACTCCGCACTCCGCTAGTACTTGATGGAAAGTTTCGGCTGTACAGGGTTGCCAACATTACATAACAATTTCTGAGTCCGCCCCCACAGACGCGCTCTCATTAAGGAGCAGCTCCTTTCTCGAGAGCTCCAGCGTTGTTGGCAAACAAATTTGAGGCACCGTCTTCGCCGAGTTAGTTATGACTGCCAACTTTGCGACACACAATTTGCATTCGGGCTTCCCTCCTGGCCAGGGTTTTCAGTGTTTCCAAGTTATTTCTTTCTCCCTGTTTGACAACAGAAGGACATGTGTTCCAGTTCCTCGATGGGCTCCTCATCCCTCCCAGCTAATTTATGCCAAGACAGTTGTGTGTTGATGCGGATACGATTGCCAGAGACACACCTTTGTGTGTGTCCCCGCATAAATGCCTTGTTAATTTCACAAAACCCGGCCAATCGTTCCCCACTCGGTGGGATTCGACATTCCTCCGAAGTCCCCGCACCTCAGACCCTTGAGAGTTATCCGGTGGCTTGGCTTGCCAGCTTGCCTTTCCCAGCATGACCATTGTTTGCCTACACAATTATCACCCCTCCAAAGCCCCAACTCCCGACGGGAATGTGCAATGTCAGGATTGGAGCCGTCGTTGGATACACGCCAAACAATGCAGCTTCAATTACCAAGCTGCTTACAGCTTGTTTAGCTAGGAATGCTTTTGTTCGGGTCCTTAGTGGCTAGGCTCAAGAAGTCTCATTCCCAGTGCCAATTAAAAGGAGTGTAGGTGGATATTTACCAACAAACACCTACGTGGATAACCTCAAGTTTTTCCCAAAGATGGAGTATCTTAATTTAAGCTTTAACTACCAAAGGTATGTAAGTGTACTTCAATACTGCTTAAGTGTTTGGAATGCTATTAAAGCCATTGAGGAGTAAGGAGAATACAATGTAAAATTTTTTATTTATGAATTTAATTATCAATCAATCTTTTTATCTTCATAATTTTTCTTTATGAGAATTGAAAAATTTTTAAATTGTTTTATCATCTATCCTTTATTAAATAGTTATCCAGTTTTGACAAATCAAATAATGGATCAGAAAAGAGGATTTGCCCGAAATTTGTACAAAAATCGTAAGCCTCTGCTAACTTACGAAAAAAGCTCATCAATCTGCCCTAAAGATAAGACTAAACGGATGTAAGACAACCCCGACCATCCCCAGAAAATCTCATCCAACCTTGAACTGGAATGCGAATGATAAAGTAAGGCACTGAATGCCACTCAGGTTGCCCCATTCAAATTGCTGGACATTAAACGGATGTCGATAAATGAGATTGACAATGACAAACATGAAAGCGAAAAAGTAGCCAGAACAGAGGGCGAATCCCCCATCCCCAAGAGTCAATAAAATCCCAAAAAAGCAAAATCCCGCCCCCGTGACCTCCACTGGGATAAACTAAAAAAGGAAATGGTTAAACCAAAGCGGAGAGATCTGAGTGACAGCTGAACCTCCGCACCCGTTCCTCTCGAATCCCCGTTCCATGGACCCGTCTCCGGGTTAACAGATGGCAGAACATATACGGTCACAGTGCCACATATGTCAACCGGAGCCAGTCCGGATGATTGCAGGGCCAGTGGAGGTACACTCACAAAATTTAACTTGGATTTCTTATTAATATTATATGGTATTAGAAAATTGTATTTAATAGCAAGTTGTTACTAGACTTACTTAGAGAATACACCCAAGTGCGCTCTGTAATTATTACATTTACAAATATGTTTCTATAAGGGATATTTCGTTTATCAAGGCACAGTAGTCCCCAAAAAATTAATATTTATTAAACAAATAATTTAAAATATTATAAAAACTTGCACAACTTAAGACAACAAGGTAGGCAAACTTATTAAGTTATCCTCTATTTCAATGATATTTTAATTTGAATTTTAAACTGTACAAATCGTTTAAATTTATGTAATCAATTTTGGAATTGGTTAATTGGTTAATTATTGGTTTTATTTCAATTTAAAACAGTTAAACTAATTGAAATATTATTGTTTTACATTTAATGGTTAGTGCCATTATTATACAACTATTCAAAAAGGAAAAAAACTAAAATTGTGCATAAAGCAAGTACCACTGTAATTTTTTAATGTGCATTAAGGGGTTAGCCAAAACATAGAAATGGCCAACTGAAATGAGCAAATGTCAAGTGCAAGCCTAAGGAAGAAAAAGAAAAACAAATCAAAGCCAATGGCAGGGTGGGCCTTTGTCAGCGTTTTGTTTAAAAGCGAATTAAAGAATCTTCGTTTCGGGGGATGGGGGCACTCCACACATTTCATGTGGGAGATTGCTTATTTGGCTGTTGGCCACTTGGCCACTTGGCGAGAGTGGCAAGTGCAAACATGGGCTCCCGGGAGCCAAGCGCCACTTGCTGCTCCTGCTGCATGTGCCATTTGCATAAATCAAATTTGAATTTGCATTGCTGCCTGCAACGAGCAGATGGAGTGGGTGAGAAAGAGCAGCAGCTGCCGTCGCAAAACTCAAAGCGTTCTCCACACACACAACCACACACACACACGCACACAGGTGTGCCAGCTGGATAAACACGTACACAGGGAAGGACGAGTGCAGGAGGCAGGAGGCAGGAGGCAGGATCCTGCACTTGCGAGTTTGTGTGCTCAAACACGCACAGGGCAATAAGCACGCAGTCAAACTTACGCACGCTCGCCCGCAACACAATCGCAAAAACAAACGAAAATGCAAATACCAACAGCGCCAAAGCAGCCCAAAAACACACTCCCGACGAAAGACGCCCAAACGATGTGCCATTAAAAGGTAAAAGCCAGTCAGAAACTCTCTCTCAGTCAAGGACCCCGAACCAAAACTTTCTGCACTCCCTTTTTTATAGCATATTTTCGTGCGCTTATAAGAGCTTAATTTCAGAGTATTCAATCGATAGTCTATACTACGGTGAGAATTGAAATGCAGAATCAATATAATATCAATATAAAATAAATAAATAAATAAAAAAATGCGATAATTTTATATAAAATTTAAAATTGATGTGTGATAAACACTTAATTCAAAAGTTTAGTCTTAAGACTTCATATTTATTACAAATATTACCCATATGTCACGTTGTTTAGGTATCTTTCTTATTTGTTCATATTAAAATGTAAAAATGATAATATAAATATATAGTTCCTTGAATTTTAAAATTAATAGGAAAACGTCAAACAATTTAGTTGTCGATACCTAAAACTCTATCTCCCTATTATTATACTTCATAAAGTTCATGCTTCTGACAGTTTGGTTGGTGGCTGCCGTCGACGTGGGGCTCACATTTCCTTTGATTTCTTCGCAATTTCTTGCACATTAGCTCAACAACTTTCGTTGCTAAATTACGGTGTGCACACACACTCGAACTCGTGCGAACACACACAGAAAGTGCATTAACATCCTGCCACGCCCTTCCCACTTTGTGGCAACTTTTTCCTTGTCCAAATTAAATAATAAATGCGCAAAGTTAAGCAAATTTATAATGTTGGGGCAAAATTGTTGAGTGACTTTTGAGTACATTTTTGCTGTCTGCGGTAATTGCTAGTTAATTGGTTATCCCCGACAATTGCCGATTTACTAAGGCAAAGACTTAGGAAATAACCGAATTATATTTTATGGGATTTCAACAGAGATAATCCGTAGCTAATAATTGTAGAAAAAAGGCGGGCCATTAATAAGCTTTCGTTGTTGTACGGCAACCTTTTCAATAGAAGCTTTGCCATATTTTAAGCCGCTATTAAAGTATCGACTCGAAAACTTCCAATTTATTAAAGGAGATAAATTGCCACCCGGGATTCCATTCTCACCGCGAGTGAAAAATACGAAGTATTCAGCTATTTTTTATCGTGTCACAAAAACCGCTTGGAGGCCATTCAGCGGCAGTGTCAATGTCGCTCCAGTGGATGAGGAGCCAGGATAATGCCCTTCAATCAAGTTTGTGGCCATATTGAATGACGTGACTGTTGCTCATTTCACGCTTGGCCTTCCCATTGTCCTGCCGCCAGGAGGCTGCCAGCCCGCCGGCTGATTACCAACGAGTTCGCAGGAAGTCCCGATAAGATTGCAGGTCCATAAACGCCAGGCCTCCTGTTAGACCTGAAATTCGGAAAAACGACGTCAACGGTAGGGGAAGGTGAGACTACAAATCACTTTGAATTTCTATATCACCCGCCTGGTCGTTTCGGTGGGCTTCGGTTCTGGGTCGGCTTGGCACTGTCATCGTTTGAGGTAAACCCTAAAAAATAGAACAAGGAGATACAACTAGAATTAAAAGCTTTCAATTAAAAGTAACCACATTAAAGGTTGTTAACCTATTATCAAAAAAAATCAATTTAAGTTTTAGTAGGTAAAGTATTTACAGGACCTATTGAAGTGCAAATAAAATATATAATCACGCAATTCAATAAATTGGTGCAAAGGAAAGCATGGTGCAACCCATTAATTTAAAAACAAATCTATTTAACTAAAAGAATTATCTATTTTTATTTTAAGCGGTGTTATTTTTTTACTATATATATTATATTATTTAAAAAGTTAAATCTCTACATTTTGTTGGTTATTATTTGGTTAAAGGTGTTGTTCATACTCGTAAAATTCCGTTTACTTGGTTCCATATCAAGGGCAACATCTGAAAGATAATAAGGTGAAAACAGTACAAAGATTGTATGGATTTGTATCACTTACATGTGGGTCTCTTGTTGTGTGCATCTTTCTCTTCTTTCAGACTTTCATCAATGTTTGGATTTAATAAATAGGCATTCTCAGGATCTGTCTCTAACGTGCTTGACGCGTAAGATTGCTTAACATCCTCTTTATTTGTCGTGTCATCTGTTCTACTAAATAGGAAATTGGACAGAACTCCACTACCACCATAACCGCCTTCCGTTCGAGTGTCCTTGCTACCACCGCCAGCACCGGCAGCACCGCCACCCCCACCACCACTTTCACCTTCGTCCTTTCGACTGTCTTTACTACTTAAAAAAGGCTCCATAATCTCCAGAGGAATGGGGTAAATTATCCTGACACGTCGCTCCGAGGCAATTGATGAAAGGACTTGCAAGTGCCTCAGCTAGGCCAGAACCAGGAGCTTATATAGACTTATATAGTTCAGAAACTTAAGAGCTTTACCTGTAGTGTGATCCTGTTTTCTGACATCACATCTGATGCCTCCTTTAGTGCCTTCGAAGCCTTTAGCTCGCCTTCGGCCAAAATAATCTTGGCACGTGCTTCCCTCACAGCCTCGGCCTCACTGGCCAAGGATCGCTCCAAGCTGGAAGGCAATCTGATATCCATCCTGAGGTTATAAATTAATTATTCAAGTCGCTTTAAAAAAATTATTGATTTTGTACTCATTAATTCAGAAGAAGTAAAATGTTTTCGTCGTGTTTTCTTAAACTGAGAAACTTTTTTGCGTATATTTTTTTCAAGAGTAATGTTGATTAGCTTTCGTATTTGCTTATGGATAGGTGGGAATTGGATTAAAAAGATAAACTCTGGTAATCTTTTGGATTTGATTCAAACTAAAGCCAATTTTTGGCGTTCATTATGAAATAAAGAAGGTTTGTTTTACGGTGTCAGAAACGCATTCGCCCAAATGAATAAGTAAGATGAAGTAAAATGTTGCTTACACGTCCACCCGTTCCACACGAACCCCCCAACGAGCTGTAATTCCGGCCACCGCCTGCTGGATTTCCCGTGACAACTGCTGCCTGGAGGTCAGCAGGACATTTAGAGTCTTCGAGCCCACGATATTGCGCAGGGTGACCTGGGAAATCAGGTTCGTGGCCTGCCGCGCATCGTCCACCTGGATAATCGAGTCGATGGGACTGTAAATGCAAAAGTACACGACTGCGTTCACGGTGATCGTCACCGAGTCCTTTGTGAGCACATCCTGCGGTCGAACATTGGTGACGTCGGTGCGCAGATCTACCTTGTGGATGTCGTCGATGCACGGTAAATAAAAGACTAAGCCTGGTCCTCGAAGACCCTTTCTGCGGAAGTGGAATTGGAAATTAGTCATCAGCCTTCTGGCCATATCAAATAGCTCCACCTAAGACGACCCAGGCGAAGGACAATGAGACGCGCGAACTCGGGAACTACGAGTATACAAAAGCACAGGGAGAAGGGGAAAGTAACCACCACAAGGATCCAACAGATTATAATGGCGCACTTTTCAAACGTGGTATTCTTATCATCCTCAGCTGAAAATAAGATTGCTGATCACCATTGAATCTGGACACATGCTTCGGGTTTTCTTACTGGTTTGAATGTAACGACTTGGTGGAGGCCGACCGGGTCCACCTTCAGCTGAAGGTCTTTGAAATGGGGACTTTTCTTGCTGGTTAGAAACATCCTGCGCTGGTTTTCCCTCGTTTTGATCGCTCATAACGACAAATTTAAAATTATTTATTTGTTAAAAAATAAAGCACGTCACTCGTGTGTATGATGTTTCATTCAAAGTAAACAAATAAACAAACAACTTATGACCTCTGAAGACCCTTTGCTCTACTCCAATGAATTTTATCATTTATTTTCACGAGTGGCATTCGGGTCACTAAGGAGGGGATGTTGAATTGCACATAGCCCGCAAGAGCTCATAAATTTCCCTTTTCCAACTAGAAAAGCTCAACTGCAACCCACTCACTGTCGACCCACAAAACCCCAAAAGTGCACATTACTCTGCTTATAAGCAAGCCACTTTTTTCAAGAGAACTCATCGGTGACAGACAGGAGAAAGGGTCAGAATATGAGATGAGGGAAGGTGATGGAAATGTGTATATAATTTAACAGTGAGATAAACGCTTTAAAATTAATTTATTTCTATATATTTCGAATTCAAACGAAATATCTAAAAATAAATTGATTTTTTATATAAGACAAAATTTTGTATTGATTAACATTTAATTTTACACACCAAGTTAAGAGTAAGCAAGTAAGCACTGAATCATAATTTGTATAGTTGAAAGTGCTTAAAATTTATATGGCAAACTAATCTACAAATGCTCTCCGTTTAACAGAACTTACTTTTGAAATTATATCTTCACTACCAACGAAATCAAATTTTAAAACTTAAATATAATTTAAGTAATTTTCAAAAAAAAACCTAAATGAATTATCTAGATAATTAAACAAGAAGAAGTTAGAAGTTTATATACAGGCTGGTTAAAGCTCCGAAACGCACTGTACCGTAGGCGCACCTCGGCAGAAGTGTCAAAATCCGACATGGAAAAATGAACCCAACACGAAGAGCTCCTAATTTTAGTTGCAAAAGCCGCGTGGCGGGTTTCTTGGCAGGCAGCGCCCTTTGTGACGCTTCGAGCGGAGTCGCGGAAAAGTGCGGAAAGACTGGGGAAGTTGGCAAAGTGGCCGGAAAGGAGGAGGGGAGGGTTGGTCGGCGAGAGGCCTTCCGATGATAATACCTGGCGGCGCGAACGTGACGATGACTGGCACGATAACATTGAAATATTACCTTGGCCAAGTCTCCGCGAGACCTGGCAAGAGAAGATTCCCGGATGGCGTTGCCCGTCATTCCGGCACCCATCGTGGGCAATTATAATTAGATGTGACTGACGGTGGGCGCTCAATTAAAAGCCACGTGGCTGGGCGAACACCGAAATTGGGTTAAAACGTGCAGTGGCAAATACTCGTGTGCAAATGCTGCGCCTAAAAACCACTCGAAATTGTTTCTATTTCAATTTGCCAGGCTGGTTTTCGGGGTGCGGAAGCGTGACATTTCGGCTGTACCGATATTTATGCTTTTCCGACTCAAATCCCCACATTTACACAACTTTTGGTTGGGCCAAGGGCCACGGGGGGGCGCAAAACCATTGGAGGCGTGGCGCAAAAGTTATCGTTTTCATTTTCATGCCAAATTTCGACACACACATCCGCGTCTGCGGTCAACTCCGGATCCACACGGCCGGAAGCCTTCGGCAATGCGACGATAGGAAATTGGTTTATTTTATTCCCATCGACAGTTTGCTGCGGCCTTGAGCGGTGGGTGAGTTGTGGGCGGTGGTCGTTTTTGGGGGAATTTCCAAATTAACATGAAAAACGATTTAACGATTTCGCTCTGAAAAATCTAATTAAGAAAAAACAATTTCCGATTTTATTGCGCATTTTTTTGTGCGAATACCGAAATAATTAGAACACCATTAGTTGGTTGCTTGACGTTTGTTTTTTGAGTGAGCTGCAGCCGCTTTAAGCCGGCAAATTGACTGGTTCAGCTCGGTTTTTGGTGGCAGCCAGGCAGCCAGGTCACTCTGCCAGTGGCCTCAGTGTGGCCGCGTACTAATGAAAACGAGCTCCAAATGAAGTTGGAGTCAACTGCAACAGCGGATGGCAATAATTAGGCCAAAATAAGTAGATGGACAGCATATGCGATAGATTCACTTCTAACACCAATGCTCTAATACACTTTGCTATCATCATTACAAAAGTCCGGGATAGAACGGAGTTTGATGAAATAAAAAATGTACTGCTAAAATGCTGTACATTTGATATATTTCAAGTCACATAAGTACATTTAAAATAATTTTTAACTTTAATGGTGTTCATATTACATACCTATGTATGTCAGTATCTGAAGTTTCTTGTCAATACATTTCACGTTAATCATTTTTGAGTGACATACAATAATTATTAAATAATGATAAACCGTAATTCAACCTTTTTCATTTTTTAATTTAAAAGCATACTACACATGCTTTCGTAATAAAATTAAAAATCAAGACTAAAACGATATTAAATTTTAAAATAAGAAAAAATTTATATTGTTCAAAATTCATATTAATAAACATAATTAAATTCCTAAAAGAATAAAATATATACAACCTAATTTAAGACCCAAACATTTCTATGAAATAAGTATTTTTAACCATCTTTAAACAAACATAGTCGAAGGCCCGGTAGATATGTTAGTATTATGCCCTTTTACGTTAACTTTAGTTTTATAAACTCTTCTATCATTTATAATAAATAAATAAATAAACAAAAATTCATATTAAGAAAATATAAATTCATTTCCATACTTTTGAGTAAGAACCATCTCAGTATCTGGTACTTGAATATAAATTCTTTTTTATAGATATATAAACACCAAAAACTTCCAGCTCGAGAGCAAAATAAGATGTCTCTCAGTCAGGGTATAAGAGGGTCTTTGACCTCAAATCCACTGGCCACCCGCCTCTTTCACCAACTCCCCCACTCAGACACATGCAGCTGAAAATGCATTTGGAGTATGTGACCGCAGAAACACCGAAAACCAAAAACGAAAAAAGGGTCAAATGGAGCGCCCGGAAATCCAAGAATGAATGAAGTGGAAGACATGAATGGAAATAGGCGAAACAGGATCACACGAGTATGGCATGGCCAACAAAAAATGTAGGCGGTAAAAAGTGCAGGGTAAATGTGCTCGTTAGTGGTTTTCTGGTTGAGTTTTCCCTGTCGATGGCCTGTGAGTCCAACCTTTTTTGTGAATACACCAGATTCGTATCCGTATCGCATAAATTCCGTCTGCAGCGGCTTCGTTTGGCCAATTCTTCTGGCCTTTTCCGGAATTCGTTGGCGAATGTTTGACTTTAGGCAAAGTCAACACGCAATTTAAATAACAATTGGCCTTTCTTGTGAGCGTGCTTGTGGATGAGTGTCATTAGCAAGACATTTATTCGCCTCAGCTGAGCACCCAACACATGTTTATGCATATCATCAACCTTTTGCCAAGAATAAATTAAGTCAAGGCCAGGATTTTGCTGACAAGGCAAAACATTTTGCAGAACATGTACGACTCAATGTTCAGCGAAAGCTGTATAAGAATTTGGGTCCTTGGCAGCTTGGGTAGCATTATTCACCGAGTTGGATGAATGAGCCATCAAAATAGCATAAAATCCGTGAAGTCAAACTAAAGATAAAATACCCATAACTATAAGCTTGTTTAAGATACTGATAATTTATATTCTAAATCTGAGTTTAGTACATAACCTAAGCTTTCCACAACACCAAAATCCTTAGGCGACTGAAAGCATCCATGTGTTGAGTTAAGGCTTTTATACGCACATCCAGATGAGCTTGGTGGAATTATTTGACCAGGTCAGAACGACATACTAGTCACCTGCCCAGCTTTATCCTCTGTCGGCACTGGTGGCAATGCTTTTCTATTTTTCGCCTCATCCCTTACACATTCCCATTTTATATAAGCACGGCTTTGGCATTGTTAATGCCAAAACATTTTTACCCACTTGGCAAATTTACGCATTTCCCAGCCCCGATATCTGGGCCCCCCGCCCATCCCTCTGATGTCACGGCATTTGTACTTTCCTGCACTTTAGTGAGCACACAAATCCGCACGAGAAACTGAGAAAAAAGGGATTTTATCTTTTAGTCGCTTGTTGCTTTTGGCTCCTTGAAGTCGCTGTGCGGACATTTCCGGCTGGAGAAATACGTATACGTATAGTCCTGACATGGACTTATCGCCGGTCCAGATTTATGCCGGAGCCAACAATGCTGCCGCTGATTGTGGAAATTAACAGCTTCGGTCCTATGCAACATTAATTTATGGCTTAAACAGCGGACAAAAACAGTTTGGACATGATTGAATTTATTCGAAACTTCGGTGGCCGCAACTCCCGTACGCCCATTGAGTATCGAAGAGCGTTTCCCACACGACCAGGCATTTCCCCCGCTGCAAACACCAACCACTTCCACCAAACACCACCGTTGCCAAGTCATCTGTGCTGATTTCCATGGCAAATTTCGGCTTTCGCACCATTCATTGCCATCGCCGAACAATGGATCCGAAAAAGAAACCGAAAGTGGGAAAAAGTGTCTGCATTGAGACAAATTTAATGAAATTTCAAATTGCCATTCGCCTTCTGTCTAGATCTCAGGATGCTTTTGTCTCCTTCCGTTTTGTATTAGAGGTCATTCTGGGTTTCTCTTTGAAAGATGGAAATTCAATTTTAAGTCTCTGAGAACTAACCTTGGAATGTAAAAATGATATAACACACTTAATCGCCCAATCTGTCTTAATTTAATTAGAACAATTTCTCCATATTTTTGTTTTTTTAGGGCGAAACTATACTTTTTTCAAACATCTTATTAAATACAACACAACAATAAGTGTGTTTTTTTATAGGATTGAAATGGTTCAAAGTATCGAAACAAAAATAACATAATTAAAAAAAAACAAGAGAGAACGCTATAGTCAGGTGCCCTGACTATCAGATACCCGTTACTCAGGTAAAAGGAGTGCGAGGGAGATGGAGATAGAAACTTTGATCACGCATAACTTTTAAACGAATGGTCCGATTTGAAAAATTTCTTCTACATTTCGATAGGTATTGATAAACACAATAAAACTGCATTTTTACTTTTCCGAAATATTTAAATTTATATTTAAATAAAATCGTATATAAGCGATTGTGGGCGTTAAAGGGGGCGTGGCACCTTTTTGAAACAAACTTGCGCTGCGTAGGAACTCCTAAAATCTGCATGCAAAATGCCAATCTTCTAGCTTTTATAGTTTCCGAGATCTCAGCGTTCATACGGACGGACAGACGGACAGACGGACAGACGGACAGACGGACATGGCTAGATCGACTCGCCTAGTGATCCTGAACAAGAATATATATACTTTATAGGGTCGGAAACGCTTCCTTCTACCTGTTACATACTTTTGCACGAATACAATATACCCTTTTACTCTACGAGTAACGGGTATAATAACATTTATAATTTTTTTTTTTTACGTAATGTTCTTTAGCCCGGAAATGTGAGACAAATCGGATTCGGCGAGTGTGAATATCGGAATCGGCTCCGTGCGTCCTCAGTTCTCCGCCTCAGTCGTTGGCTTTGCATGTCGGACTCGACTGACTCAAGTCGACTCGTTCAGGGTCTCTTTTGTGCCGCTGTGACAGCTGCTCATTTCACGCTTGGTAATTTCAATGAATTTCGCAGGGATCTTGCAGGACATGCCATGCCAGCCAGCACCACGGCACGCTATCCACTTATTTGTATGCCGCTCATTAATTAAATTTTCCCATTTATATTGGTTATATTTAGTTTGAATAGTTTATTTTGCATCATTTTCTAAAATTGCCAGACAACTTGGCATGAAGAATCGCCATGAGAAAATCTTTGTAAATTGGAACTACTAACTTTTAAAGTTATTTTTTTGGTAAAACTATATTTGCCTGTATTTAATTTTTGCTGTGGTATCCCTGTCGTTCAGCGAAGATATTTGCTAACTAGAAAATCTGAGGTGTTTAATTTCATAAAGAAAGCTGAATGCAGAATAAATTAATAACAAAAACTATCATTTGTTTTTAATTTAAGTGAAACCAAATTTTATTATTATTTAATCTTAATCTAATCAAGATTAAAGAAGTAATTTTATAGAAGTAAAGTATCTTAAATAAATCTTAAATAAGTTCTTATATATCAAAAGACCTTCTAATTCTTATCGGCGGGGACGAACTATTTTCCTATATTTTCTTAAATTTGTTTAGTCTTTTCACCTTCTATTTGTTTGTGAAGCGTCGGATGTGTATGTTTCAGTTCATGGCTAAATGTCACATTTATTTTATATTTAAATTGTACATACTTATATTTGTGGCACTTATCTGTTGACATGTCTATAAATCACACCCGAAATAAACAAATATAACAATATTCCTTAAGGGTCCATTTTAGTTAGTTTTATCAAAAAATAGGCAATTTTCGGGAATTTTTTTTTTAACAAAGAAAAAACACAGGTACTTTAAACTTTTAATGTATATTTCTTATATATTAAAGATAATTTTGTACAAATTTCAAAAATGTTGAAACATTTTTGGAAGCAGGACACAGGGCGGCGGAGGACAATGCGCAAAACAGGAACCCCGCTGGCGACTCTTCTACAGGTCGTAAAAATCGTCAAAAACAAAAAATTCAACAATTTTCCTGTTCAGTAGGCAAATAATTATGGCCTGAACTACATTTATCGAAATTAAATAAAAAATAACAAAATGGACGCATTTTAAAAATTTTTACCGAAATTTTCTTTACTTTTTTGATAAAAATACCAATCTATGAGCTATCTATGTAATTCTAGTTCACTCCATAGACAATTTAATTACGCATTAAAAAAAAACAATTAAGATTCGTTACAAATCGACTGAGATATGACGGTCGCCAGCTCGAAAAATGTAGTTTTCCAGAAAACGCGTTTAAAGTTTTATGAACGCTCCGTACGCTCCTTTGAGTCTGCCGGGTCTGGAGGCTCATAATTTTTAAACTATTACGTATTTCGATTTTCCCTTTTAGTATGATATTCTAGACACCTGTAGCTATCGAAAAATTAAAAAAAAATTTTTTTGAACAAACTAACCAGAATGGACCCTTAAGCAGAAACCATGAGTTCGACTTAATATATCCGACTTTATTATTAACATATATAAATCAATATAAAGTAAAAGGGCCACCACTTCAAATTTGGTAACTAACAATTAAGCAACATTGAAACTATCTTATCCGAGCTTTCATCTCTATATCCTGCTCCTACCTCAGCATGTCCGCGTAGCGAACGGGCAGATAGGCGAAGAAGCTGTTGAGCACGGATGACCCCCTGACCAGGTGGGGTTGCAGGGCCTGCCAGCAGATGCGGGTCAGGTTGAGGATTCTGTCGTTGAGCGGCATCCGGTAGTTTTCTTTTATTTTCTTGCTCAGCGCCTGCAGGCGTTTGATGTCGTCATAGGTGTCTTTCTCCGAGTACCCTTGTCGTTTGGCACTGGGCGCAGTGGTCAGTTGGTTCTCCACGCTCGTAAAGATGTTCAGACCCTTTCGGATCATCTTTCCGATCTCCTCGTAGCTGTAGGTTTTCCCATATCGGCGCTTTATCCACTCGTGCATCACGGTCGACTTGTGTGAGTCGGGAAAAGCGGCAAAGACGCAGCGTGGATCCCTCCGCAGAATGGAAAAGCCATCCTTCAGCAGACGCTCCATCAACTGCTGGTTGTCGGGATCGAAGTGGTTGATGCCCCTGGTCCAGTCCAGGTCGTCCTGACTCTGGCCGCAAAAGTGGTGCAGCTTGGTCTTATCTGACTGGTCCGAATCCTTTTGCTTTTCGGATTTCAAAGACGCCTGATTACGCTGATGCGCTTCCAGCGAGCCGAACCACATGTTCTGGGCACACTCCACGATGGCGGCCACCACCTGCGCCCGCGGATCCACCCTTTCGTTGTAGCCACCCTCGCTGGAGGGACAACTCTCATCCCTCAAGGAGCGAATAGCCTCGCCGCGCATCACGTCCCTGGGTGCGGGATTCTGCTCTCGCGGTGCCACCTCGTGGTAGTGGAAAATAAAGGGACTGCGCCGGCCAGATCTCCGGAAGAAGCGTCCCGGCCTCTGGGGCTTCTCGCAGGATGATAGCTTCTCATCGCCGACCTTCGTCTGCGTCATGATCACCCTCCGCGGACGCTTCATGTGGCCGAGTAGGGGAGGCGGGCACTTGGCCAGCTTCTCCTCCTGCACTTCCACCGGGCAGGGGATGTCGTCCTCCGGATCCGAGACCCGCACTGTGCTCAGGCGACTCACGGTGCTCTTGCCGGTGATGACCTGGACTCCAAGCGTGGGTGCCGCGTTCAGACGCCCGATATCCGCCTCGTGGAAGAGACGCTTTATCTTGTCCGGTTGCACAGCGGTCGGCACCTTGCCCATCGAACAGAGCTGGTCGTGATCCTCCAGCAGCATGACATCCGTGTGGTGGCGCTCACGGAGACGCTGCCAGCGCAGCGTGCAGACCTCGATGTCCTTGTCCAGTTGCGCCACGATGCGCTTCCTGAGTGCCGCATCCTGGCGCGTCGTTATGTCGATGAGGGCCAGGCACTGCTTGTGCGCCTTGACCACGGCCGCGTCTTTCACCAGCTGCTCCTGCCGCAGCGCCTCCTTGTGGAACTCGCACATGGGCATCGTCTCGTCCCCGGGCCGCGGGCCATCCTCGCCGCCCATTTGGCACCAGTAGTCGCCCATGATGTCGCCCACCATCTGGAAGAGCATCCGCTTCACCGGCTGGAACTTGTAGTGGGCGAACCAGCGGTTTTCGTCGTTCACCTTGTAGTTTGGCCTCTCGCCGGCGGGCCAGAAGGGGAAGGTGACCACGAGGCAGGGTCGCCTGGTGGTGTACTTGCTGCCTCCGCGAGGCACCTTGGGCTTGGGCAGCGGAGTGAAGTAGGGCGAACGGACGCTCCGCAGGTCCGAGACCCGCATGTTCGGAGTGGGCGGCACGGAGATGGAGGTGGTGGCCGCCAGTGGCGCGATGGACTTCTTGATCCTGTTCAGACGCTCCACGCCCGGCGGCAGGATGCGGTCCAGTTCGCGCATCGTCATCTCCAGGTCCATGAACGTAATGGCCGCCATCAGGATCCGCTCGCTGTAGATGTATCCTGCACCCTTGTAGCAGGCCTCGAGCAGAAAGTAGAGGAAGGCCAAATCGCTGCCGCGGCACACGTTGATCAGCTTGTGCAGCATCCGCGTCTTCACCATGGGAGTGACTCCCAGCCGACTGAGGCAGAACTGGGTGCGGTACACCGTCGCCTCGGCTTGGTCGTCCCGGATGGAGAAGGCCAGGGCCTCGATGGCCTCCACCTGGAAGTCGGACAGGTTGCTAAACCACGTGGCGCCCACCGGCGCTGGACGGTCTCGCATGGTCTAATTGTTTAATTTTTTTGCTGTTTCGAACAATATAAAAGGCTGGATAAAATCACTTAAAATTTTGATTAGTGCTGCGGGTGTGAATGCTTCAGGGAGAGTAAAAACCTAACTGAGTCATGTCCGTTCGGATGTAAAGCTAGTTGCAACGCACACTTCTCGTTTGTGCGGACTCAAGGTTTTATTATATTTTTTAGAAGATTCAATACATTTGAAAGCTTCAATCTTGCTAAACATACAATAAATGGTATATCCAATTAGAGCTAAAATAAAATTATATTGCATATGCAAGATTCGTGTGCATATAATCTCAATTAAAATAAAAGCTGATGTGTAAAATTTAAAAATTATTTTTTGTTTACTCCATAGAAGCAGCTGCCATCGTTTTCCATTTCACATCTTGAATAAAAGACTAATTTTAATAGGTTTGTTATTTGTCTTTAGTTTGTAGGAAACTGTTTACCTTGTACAAACTTCAATTTACATTCGACAAAAACATTACTAAAATATCTTGTACCGTACTTAAATGCATTTAGAAACAAATCTACAATAAATTCTGAATTACAATTTCATTTTAATATTGTTAAAAAATGTTACCTGAACAATCCGCTCTCAATTTATTTATATTAAAGTGTATTGGTCCTCAGTAGTCAGTAGAGGGTATTATAGTGTCAGTCAAAAGTCTGCAACGCAGTGAAAATACATATATAATATACTTTATATTCTTGATCAGCATCACCAGGAGAGTCGATCTAGCCATGTCCGTCTGTCCGTTTCTACGCAAACTAGTCCCACAGTTTTAAAGCTATCTGCTTGAAACTTTCCCAAAAGTTGTCTGTCTTTTGCAAGTAGTAGATAAGTTCTTTGTTCTTTGGGATTTGCTATTATTTAAATATTATGGAATTACGGTTTTAATTAAATTAAAATCGGGCAATAATATCATATTGCTGACATATGTACATCGAAGCGATGGCAAAATGCTGCGCAAAATCGATAGCTACATTGTTTTTAGTAATATACGCTTAGAAATCGAAATGTTGATTTGTAACAACTGCAAGGGTATAGATTGTTTCTTTCTTGTTTTACCTTAAAATAAGAACCAACTAAGAGAGTATGAAAACAAAGTTTATCTCAAATTGCAGCTGAGTACAACCGACATAAAAAACTGGCACAGATAAATACATTTTCACATCCATCGTTCAACTCATCCACACAGAATTGACACGAGCCACACTTATCGCCCACCAATCAGCGATGATTGAGCCAGTTTCATCGGTATCTGAGACTGCATTGAAAAGCCATTAATTTGCCACCTTCCACCAGGCAACAGGTGGCTCTTCTTATTGTTGCCACTGCCTCATGCAGTGTTCTTTTTAGCCGTCTCCCATTCGAGGACCAGGACACCACATCCTCCCACCCCCCACCACCACCGACAACTGACAATGATGGATTAGTATATCAGAGCGGGTCAGGACATTCATTTGCTCTTTGTTTCGTTGTCTGTGGCAGGAACCACACATCCTCCTCCCTGGGGACTAATAACTTTATCCGTCATCAGAGCGAAATATAATAGAGTAATTTTCTATGTGACGCGCCAGGATAATTGGCTGGACTTGGACTCTGACTTGACCATATGTCGCTGCACTTGCAATCAGATGAATTGTGGCAGGAGGAGAGGCTCGCCGGCTGGGGTCGCCAGAAGAATGGGCAAATCACATAAATTACTTTACGATGGCGCTGGGGCCATGAATCTGGTGAGAGAGGAAAAACTTTCTTTCGCCCGGCACATGTGGTCACGGAAGGGCAAAAAAAAAAGAGAAAAAGGTGGCAACTTCCAGACTGCCGCAAGGAAGCAACAAAAGTCATTTCGAAGTTATTACCCCGCTCCCCCAACTCTCAGTCCACAATATTAAAGCTGGTCAGTCAGTTGCCATTTGTTTGTCGCTTCATAAAAAATAGCGAAGAAGGCGGGAAAACAAAAGTTTTCCTTCTTCTGCTCTATGAACTTTGGTCAGCTTTGCTCTGCGACAAAGTTTCTCCTTTCTATTTTATTTTTGGCCAATTTTTGTTTGTCACTGACCATTCTGAGAATTTTTATGTATTCTTTTTTTTTGCTGCCGAAAAAGTTTCCCATTCAAAGAACTTGCATGAAATATGCAATTCCAAATAAAATTTAAGTTTTTCAGTTACTTCTGCTAGCGCAATATGCAAATGATTAAATTTGAACATACAGGCCGTGGGGAGCTTGAAAAAAGTTCAAAGAACTAAGTGGATTGTGGTGTTAGACACAAAATGAATAAACTTGACTACGTATTTGAAATAACCTTCAATACAGCAATTATCTTTACAAAATAAATTTATTGTAATGAAGGAGCAATATGGAGTCCAATATGAGAAAATTAGCAAGATGGAAGCTTCTCCTGATGAGAGTAAGACTTACGAGGATAAGCTTAAGGATCGCCTTCTTTTGTTTTTAATTCCTTACAGGTGAGAACAATCAAATCATTGAGAAAATAGCTGTGTGCTTGTCCTGGTTTTTGGTGGTGATATTCTTACCCTTCTCGCTGTGCTTTTGTGTCATCGTGGCCGCGGAGTACCAGCGATTTGTGATGTTCCGATTGGGTCGTATCAGGTTATACTACCCTCAGGAATGGTCTATGTATATTGGTAATCCCATTTCCTCATCTTAGAAACTGCTTTGGTCCAGGTCTCGTGTTCCAACTGCCCTGCATCGATTCCTATGATACGGTGGATATTCGCACAAATGTGGTGGAAGTGGATCCCCAGGAGATGCTAACCAAGGATTCGGTGACGATCACAGTGAATGCGGCTGTTTTCTACTGCATCTACCATCCCATCAACTCGATCATCAAGGTGGACGATGCAAAGGATGCCACAGAACGGATCTCCCAGGTCACCCTGCGCAACATCGTAGGCTCGAAGCCACTCCACGAACTATTGACCTCCAGGCAGCAGTTATCCCGGGAAATCCAGCAGGCGGTGGCCGAGATCACAGCCCGATGGGGAGTGAGGGTGGAGCGAGTGGACGTGTAAGCCAACACTCGCCCTTTAAGTGACCTCTACTTTTTGGGGCTTCTTCCCCAGGATGGATATTTCCTTGCCCAGCAGCTTGGAGCGATCCTTGGCCAGCGAAGCGGAGGCGGTGAGGGAAGCGCGGGCCAAGACCATTTTAGCCGAAGGCGAGGCCAAAGCCTCAATGGCTCTGAAGGAAGCCTCCGATGTGATGTCCGGCAACCAGATTACCCTACAAGTAAGCCTCCGAAAAGGTGCAGTGATCCGTTCTCTTATACCGCTTTCTACATAACTTAGCTAAGGCATCTGCAAGTGCTCTCATCGATGGCCTCGGAACGTCGTGTCAATATTATTTTCCCCATCCCCTTGGAAATGATGGAACCATTCAAGGATGGAAATGATACGCCTGCATCAGAGCAAGATGATCACGATTACCCGAATATGTTCTCACCAAAAGTTTACATTATGGGTCCTCCACCCGAAACTGAAGGTCCTGAATTCAGGGAGCCCAAAACGGTCCGATCGTGGAGGTGGCCACCATTCTTCAGAGCATCGCGAAGCGCTGATAATGGCGAACAACCTTCCAGCAGTCGAAGAGCACGCACTGCAGATGAGGTCGAACCCTACCCACTTCTAACCCAGCCCTCACCTCGTTCTAGTTCCACTCCCACTAAGCCTTCTTCTACGCCTATTCCCCCACGGCCCGATCCGCCGGCCCTTCCTCCGCTACCATCTCATCCAACGCTTCCTCCCATCCCTCCTCCTCCGACTTTACCCCCACTTCCAGATCGTCCCACACCCCCTCCAAAATCTTCTTCTCCAAAAGAAGAGACCCCAAAAGTACCAAAGCCTGATAGAAATTACTATTTTTAGACCCTTTGTAAATTGAAAATTATTACTTTTGCGCATGTTTCTTAACAAAAAATGTACTACTATGTGATAAAATAAATACTGTAAAGAAAACTTTATATACTTTACATCTCTGCAATTGCAGCTGCTTCAAATCTAATACGAGTACAGTACATAACAACCTCTATAAAAATATTTCATTAGAGCTTATAATGCTAATGCACTTTTTAATATTTATACCCGTTACTCGTAGAGTAAAAGGGTATATTATATTCGTGCAAAAGTATGTAACAGGTAGAAGGAAGCGTTTCCGACCCTATAAAGTATATATATTCTTGTTCAGGTTCACTAGCCGAGTCGATCTAGCCATGTCCGTCTGTCCGTCTCTCCGTCTGTCCGTCTGTCCGTCTGTCTGTCCGTCTGTCTGTCTGTCTGTCCGTATGAACGCTGAGATCTCGGAAACTATAAAAGCTAGAAGACTGACATTTTGCATGTAGATTTTATGAAATCCTACGCAGCGCAAGTTTGTTTCAAAATGGTGCCACGCCCCCTCTGACGCTCACAAACCACAAGCTCCGCCTGCTCCGCACTGGGCTGCAACTGGGCGCAGTGGGCGCACACCTCGTTCATCCACTGCTGGCACTCCGTGCCCTCCAGGTTCAATCTGCAAGCTGGATTCATTTCGTTACCTTTGAAGCGAATATTTTCGAGCTAAATTGCTTCTTATTTCATTATTTGTTCCCTAGCTTGCTTAAATTTTCTTTGTTTCTTCAATTTGGCTTGATTTGATAAAGGGATCTAATATTTTGTATAGCAAAGGAATATTGTAAATCAGATATTTTTCTCTACCTCATTGTTTAGGAATGTTGTTAGTCTTTAAAACACTTGCAGTGAGATATAAAGACTTTTAAATGGGTTTTGTCCAGGGATCGTAAATAAGAGTTGTGTTAAAACGTCAAAAATAACACGAATTATGAAATTAATTAAAACAGAAAACACTTGTCAACAAATTGCGAAATAAATCAGAGAGAAAAACAATAAATCACCGAATGATCCTCTTTTAATTAATAAATTGTACACTAAGACTTCTTGATGCTATTATGAAAATTTTTTTTGATATGTATTTCATATGTTTCGTCAATACCTATCGATTGGCCAAATAAAAGTTTGCCACGCCCACTCTAACGCCTAAAAACCCATTAAACACTTAAGCCTGGCTAGCGCCTACATTTCTGCCTTTCATGGCGTATACAATAGCGCCATCTAACGGATGAATTTGGAACAGCTGGCCAAGGTGCTCAACAGAGTCAACGTTAATTCTGGATGTTTTCTATTAAAGGAAATTGCGATGGCTTTTATTTGTCAATACCGAACTATATCCCAAGAACTATGCAAATCAAATCAAGTTAGCCAAATTGGTGTTCCCTGGGTACCGATTTTAACATAAAAATCGGGAGCTAATTCGAGGGGCGAAAAACATACAAGAAGGCATATTTATATTAAGTTGTTTAGCTGAGTAACGGGTATCTAATAGTCGAGGCACTCGACTATAGCGTTCTCTCTTTTGATTTATTTTTGACAGTGTTCGACATCAATGGATTTTGTTATAAAAATATTAGCACAAACATAAGTTCGTTTAATCTTAAACAAATTAAAGAACGATATGAATTTTATTTCATTCTTCACAATACTAAAAAATCAAAACAAGTTTTTTATGCAAGCATTTCAATATACATTTTACTTTCGTAAAAATGTCAAACCACAAAGAAATATGCGGTGACGGACTTGAATTAAAATGCAGTTCAGAAGAGGCCATCGATAAGCTACCAGGACATAAAATGATCACATCCCAGGAATGTATGCAGCTGAAACGTGATCTGGAATCGGGGGGTCAGGATGAGTTCGAAGTGAGTCCCATGATCCTTTGCCTGATGTTGACCTTTTTGCTTTTTGTGATCGGCTTCTGGATCTGGCTGATTTCCAAGAGCTGTCTTTTTGCCCCAACCGAGGAGAATGGAAAAAAGAGCGACTCAAATCGCAGGCTTTTAGGAGGTAATAATTCAAAGCCCACCACCCCCAATAATCGCTTCTTGGAAAGATTGGCCCCCACAAATGGGGAGTCGTCTTGTAAACTGCAATCAGAGAACTCTGACACCTCGTCGGGAATCAAGGTGTCCTCGCAACGATGGAAAAGCTGCCCACTGGATTTGTGTCGGGAGACATCCAACGAATTTCCCACCCAAAGCATTCTTAAGGCTAACTACTGTAATTTAATGGAGCTGCCAACCACATCGACCACTTGCATTCCACCAGTCGCAGAATTGGAGTCGGGCGCTGTTACGGAAATCAAATCAGGATCAACACTAAAAGGAGCAAATGAATCTTCCTCCAGCCAGAGCTGCCCGAGAACCTTACCCACACCGTTTAGGAATGGATTGGAGGTGTCCACTAGTCAAGCTGTGGTCGGATCACCACTAATCTACGGTAGTATGCCCTCAAATTTTGGGAGAGAAAACGCAGTGCCCAAAAGGAATTACCGCATAAGGTGGTCCAATTTTATGAATCGTGTTCGAAAAGATAACATCGATGCCCAAAGCACTCAATGAATTTGTCCTTTAAAAATAAAAATATCTTTACTCAATGGATGATTGCACATTTATTTAAAATAATTAAATTATCAAGAAGTCTTAGTGTACAATTTATTAATTAAAAGAGGATCATTCGGTGATTTATTTTTTTTCTCTCTGATTTATTTCGCAATTTGTTGACAAGTGTTTTCAGTTTCAATTAATTTCATAATTCGTGTTATTTTTGACGTTTTAACACAACTCTTATTTACGATCCTTGGACAAAACCCATTTAAAAGTCTTTATATCTCACTGCAAGTGTTTTAAAGACTAACAACATTCCTAAACAATGAGGTAGAGAAAAATATCTGATTTACAATATTCCTTTGCTATACAAAATATTAGATCCCTTTATCAAATCAAGCCAAATTGAAGAAACAAAGAAAATTTAAGCAAGCTAGGGAACAAATAATGAAATAAGAAGCAATTTAGCTCGAAAATATTCGCTTCAAAGGTAACGAAATGAATCCAGCTTGCAGATTGAACCTGGAGGGCACGGAGTGCCAGCAGTGGATGAACGAGGTGTGCGCCCTCTGCGCCCAGTTGCAGCCCAGTGCGGAGCAGGCGGAGCTGTGGGACAAGTGGTGGGCGGACGACCTGCCCGCTCCCTTCAAGAACCACGTTAACCTGATGTCCGCCTACGATTGCCACAAGCTGCGAAGGGAGGTGGCCCGGCAGGTGGCAGCTCACGGGGATCAGGAGCGGTACGAGGCTGGGGGTAATCACGTCTGGTGGTCCGTCTGTCGGGGAATCCTCATGGTCCTGGTCTTGGTTTCCGTGCTGATCGCCATAGTGTGTGCCCTGGGAATCCTTTGCAACGCCGTCCGCCGTTGGTCAATGTCAACGCCTGTGGAATGCAGTCCTCCGGCGAAAGTAACGCCAGAGAAAAGGAAAACGCCCCCGCCCACGCCAACCGATGTGGAGACCCCGCCCCAAGAGGATCCCTGCAAGCCCTCCAAGCAGCCCAAGTCCTTCATCTCCTTCGGCCGGAGCACCGATCCGCGCACCCGCTACGGCCCGTACAAGCACCAGAAGCTGCTCAAGACGGAGTGCGACCCGGCGGAGGGGGAGTCCCAGAACCAGCCCCAGCCCCAGAAACAGCCCAATCCCGCCCAGAATAAGCCAAAGACAAAGCCAAAGCCAGCATCAACACCGCGACGGGCGGAGCACGCCGAACAGCAATCGACGAAAAACAAATCGGCCACAAAATAACCGACCAGGGAGCACCAAAGTTGGCCAAAAAATCGAAAACAAATTCGAAGGCTGTCCAAGCTGTGCTCAATCGCGGATAAGATTTATGAAATGTGTTCCGCCCCGATTTGTTCTCTTTTTCCGGGTTCGCTTCTAGTTGGTTTGGGTTTCCTTTTTTACGTAGCCGTGCAGCGACGAAGCACAAAAACAAATAAATATTCAAGCGGAGGCACAGTGGTTTCCTGTTGGACCAAAAACGATATATGTAGTTCTAGAAAATAACGTCTTTATGGATTTATTCCTTGGCAGGAAAAGTATTGATAATTTTGTTCTTTCCTTTTTAATTTTTTTAAAAATATTTTTGAAGTAGCATGACTAAATATGATTTGAAGATCTTTTACAATTTTCCCCAAACTTTCCTTAAAATTATAACAAAGTTTGGCAACAAATTAAGATATAAGTTAAGGTAAAATTAAGATATATTAAATCTCTCCGCTAAAACTTGCCCTAAAAATAGTAGAGGTAATATATGTATATATATAATTCCCAAAGGCAATATATCCATAGAAACATATTTACATAAATAAAATGTAGTTCTTTTATCCGACAACAAATTGAAATGAAACAGCACAGCTTCATAAACTTTTTCAACAGTTTAGTTCAATAAAATTTAAATATAATTTTATAATTAATTTAAAGTAGAGTGTTTGGGATGTTGAAGACTTACTTTTCCTTTTCGCCGATTTTTATATTTCAAATTTGTGTCAATTCTTTCTTAGCAAGTATTCCGGGAATAAGTAAACCCATACCAGTTTTATTACAATACATTTTATATGCTGAAACAAAAAAAATTGTTTGGCTTAAAAAAATATTTTTAGGGAAATTTTGTTTCGTGTAATGAGTAACACAAAATGCTGACTTATGTATTGAAGTGCTTTTTGAGGTGCTCGAACCCACTGTGGATAGGGTCTGTCGGCGGCGGGATCGGGATCGGTATACACGCCCGAAAGCATGCATGCCGTACATTTGGCCCGAGTGACCTCAGAGAAGTGGCTGGCCAAGTGTTGTTCCTGGCAGCGTATCAACGTTTTGCCTATAAATACGGCGGATGTCGTTAATCTCAAATACAGGCAATTTTTAAAAATGCATGGGTATTGTTTATCGCACGCCCGACTGGATGGGCGGATGGTTCGGAGGTCGGAGGACTGAGGCTGGAGGAGAATGAGTGAGTGTCAGAGTGCATGGGATTGGCAATAAAGAAACAATTGAATTTAATTTCAATTGAATGCACACTCA
This sequence comes from Drosophila fuyamai, assembly GCA_018153365.1. Classification (NCBI taxonomy): domain Eukaryota; kingdom Metazoa; phylum Arthropoda; class Insecta; order Diptera; family Drosophilidae; genus Drosophila; species Drosophila fuyamai. The sequence continues at coordinate 1,735,331 of JAECXW010000116.1, read as the reverse complement.
AATCGAAATTGTAGCAAACAATTTAGACAGAATGCATTTGTTTTCATGTTATGTCTAAATGATTGCTCAAATTATGGCTGCCAGTTGAAATTTATATGCCATTTTCCGCCGCTCTCCGGCATTTCTTTTTTATTTAATGAATTTATTTTCGGATTGAGCATGGGAGTCGCATCGTATATTCCGAACTGGTGTGTCACAGCAGGCGTGGTGCTTAAATCACGGCCGCAACTGTAGCAAAATTGAAAACTTTTACTATGCTGTATGTTTGTTTGGCCATTCGCTGGGATTGTTTGTTTGTTTGTTTGTTTTTGGTTGGTACTTTTAATTCATTCCCTGCAGCTGCCGACCTATTGGAACTGAAAAGAACGTCGACCCCTGACTGGCTGACTTTGATTTATTTGTTGGTCCCGCTATCCAAATGGAATTAAAAGTTTAACAGCTCTGCATTGAGCTTTAGTGCTTTAAAAACGCATTGATTGCTATTGACAAATTGATTTTCTTTCCTGCCCGAATGCCAGCTTCAGTTCCATTCGGCTGCATTAACAAACAGCACTGCGAAATTATGACAGACTGTCGTCGTAAATCAGCAGCCGCAGACCGCAAACGAGCTGAGGCTTCTGTTTCTGGTCGTGTCAACCCTTTTGGCCAGTCACTCGACCTTAAACGGTCGACAGTCGGACATTTAATTTGGGCAAACAATTTAATAGGTGTTCGTTTGAAGTATTTGCAATAATTAAACTTCAATGCGCATGCAATGCAGTGCAATATTTGCAACTTCTTGACTCAAATTAGAATTCGATTTGCTGCCGCATGCCTAGCAAATTTATTTATCGAATCAATCACCGGGCCATTGATTGAGGTTCGTTCACAATTTATTTACCCACATTGATTTGTCCCTTTGGGTCTGTGTTTTGAAGCATTGCCACATTGTTTGCCCCCTCTTTGAACTGAAATTGATGAAGCAATGTTTTTGATCCTGTGCTGCAATCCTTGCTGCGTCTCCCATTGTTGCTCCGACCACAGTCCGGAGTGCTTCCTCCGCCATGTGGCATTCGTAAGCAGGAAGGCACACATCCATTCCGGGGAGCGCCGACAGCTGGCGGTTGCGGGATGTTGCTGGGTCGAATGGTTGAGCAGGCATATTAGAATTTGATAAATGTGCAGCACGGAACCAGGACGAAATGCACTGGGATATGCGTTGCACTGGGAGAACGTATTGTGGTTAATATCTGCCTTTGTGCCAGAAGTGAGTTAATTGCTACGAAATCAGACTTAGGTTAGAATAGAATTCATTTGGAAAGCGACGCAGTGAAGTCCATGAGAAAATGGAGACCGTGGGAACTATAATAGAGATACAGGTTCCTAAATAAATAAATAAGATAACCACAAAGTTATAGAAGTCACAAATTCTTGTTCAATGGACTTGCCAACAAATTCCACAATTTGATGCATGGATCAGATTGTACATGTTTGATAGTAAAACATAATACGATTTTTCCTAGTGCAGTGCAGCCTGTTTTCAGGGTTCAAGCTCCATTCTTTACACGATTTAACTCGTTGATTTTGTGGCTTACACTCATTAAGCCAGCCTGGCCCCCAATGCCATTGTTTGTATATGAGCCGAAAGGATGGGGAGATGGGAAAAGCTGCTAACCGACCCTGGACAATCACCAGAGCCCTCTTACTTTAGCCATTTAAGCAAGCTGCACAACGGCTCTTTGTTTGATTGAGACTAGCAGTAGGTCTTTGCCACGGAGTTGGATTCGCATGCGGTTGCTCATACGCCCCATGTGCCCACGCCGTAAGAGACCACTACCCTTCATCGCTAAAGATGTGGTCTGCATGTCGACGCTGATTTTTATTCTGGGTCTTGGCCTCGGTCTCGGTTCCCGACTTGATTTATTTCAACGCCCTTGCGCCGGCTGCAATCCTCAGCTGTCCATTGTGCTGCGAGTCTCACTTTTCAAGAACTCAAACAAAGTATTAAATCGCACAAAAGCGATATGGAAAATATTAATAATATGCCCGGCCAACGATTCTTTGGCCACAGTCTCGGAATTTACGATGGGCCATCGCTGATTTATTCCGCCCACGACCGCGCCCCCCAAGGTTTGACCTCATTTCATATTCAGGGGTCAGCCTCTGCGGTTTTAAAAAGTACAAATATGTGGGCCAGCAGATTGTCGTACTAATTTTCTTCAGAGTTTATCACAGGCTGCCACAAATGCTGCATAATTCAACGGGAAGGTCGCTGAAGTCATCGCAAATGTTGGTAGTATCAATTCAGAGCGCATAATGTGGTAATCGACAAACGAACAATTGGTAAATATGAATTTTAGATTTTATTGAATTTGAATGGCAGTGGGAGGGTTTGTATTTGTGCACATTTCGCAGCGCAAGCACCCAATTTTACAAGACATAATGACGATATCGATGGATTTGGGTTCTAATATTTACTATTTGTGTTTGATTCCAATGTCCATAAAGCATTACTGTACAATTACTGGGTCGTATAATTACAATTTTCTAAATTAAAGGTTTGTTTTAGGTTAGCTATAATTAAAATATCGAGTTAAAAGTTTCAATTCAAACATTTGGTTGGCTTTAAATTAATTTTGAAACATTTCAAGTTGGAAATGATATAAAACATCAACTTTAAATTATTCCGCAAACAGATGTGCATTTTCAGTTCATTGTAGAAAAGTGTTTGTAATGGTTTAAAGGGTTTGACTCTAGTAAATAAACCATTTAAGGATACGAGTTTTGTTACTCCAATAAATAGTTAAATACAATTTACCCATTTCCCAGTAAACACAATGCCTCCATCATTCAAAATTGATTTAATTTATTGGCAGCTTATAAAAGTGCACTTAAACACATCAACTAACTGACAATGCTAAAGCAAAGGTAGCTTTAAGCACTTTTAATTATTTGAATCGTTGATTGAATGCGCACACTTAAAATAATTGTTAATTAAATGGATTTATGCAAAGTCATGCGGCTTTTGTAAACTTTAGGCTGTCATTTTAAATCATTGATAAACGACAGCACTGAACAGGGCAGAGAGAATAATTAAACAATTTAATGATGGTTAATAACAAGTCTTTGTGACAACCTTAACCTCAACTGTGATGCTTCGAGCCCGACAACCTTTTTGATAATGTGCAAATCAGTTTTCACAGCAAATTAGGCAGCCACACATTATAACTTTGACAGACAGGACCGACCCCCAAGGGCGTCCTCGACCGCAGATCCACCTCCTCCTCGTCAAGCAACCCCCTCACCGTTTTTCGGAGACAGTGGAAAGTTCGCCTGGAGGCTCCTAAGAGTACACATGTAGCATATGTATGAGGAGGATCAAAAGTTTTAAAGCAGCTGCCGCCGAAGGAAAACGGGGTAATCCTCCACCACCCACAAACCCCTCACGAAAGTCACACAGAGGCCATTGTGATACAAAAAAAAACTTTTCGCGGCCACGGGACCATGAAAGAGCCAAGAAAATTCAAACAAAAGTGCAACAACTTTGGAGGCAACGGTTGCGAATTCCCTTTTATTTTCGCGCCGCCCGTAGAAAAAGTTTCCTTTTCCATTCGAATGACACTTAAACACTTGCCGTGTAATTTATCTGATGGCAGACAAGTGTGCAATCAATAATAAAAGGATAAAAAATATCGAAAACAAGGAACGATACCAAACAAAAGTGAAGGAAACTTATGAATTAAAATTTTAAAAGTATGTTACGTTATTGAATACATTTTGGTCAGTGTCTTTGGAATCTTAAAAGAACAGGATTATATTGAAAATACGTAACAAGTCTTTTAATAAAATATGAAATAGTTTAACAATTTAAAAATCGAACTAACTGCATTTTTTTAATCAATTTTAATGTATGCTTTTATGCAAAAAGTTATTCAAAGAATTAAGGAACAAAAAACTAGGTTTATCTAGCAGATAGAATATATTAATAGATTTGTAGTCTTATTACATACATCATTTTTGTTTTGTTTTAAACAGAAAAACAACATATATTGGCTAACATCCTTTTTGCAGCATTTCTAGTTTACCAACCTACAATTACCTTAAATTTAAATTTAAAAAAAAAACAACGGGAGGATTTGTTCAGGAATGCGAATGCATGTCCGAGTTCAGGTCTTATCCTGAACAAATCCTCCGGTCACATCTCATTTCATTGCCTTGTGATGTAACCAACATCCTTTGACTGAGAATGGTTCGTTTCAAGTTTCGCATTTTGCAACTGAAGTTTCGGGCGTATTCCGTTTCTTTTCATTCATTTCCATTCCCAATTGTCATTCAGAAGGGGACTTTCGTGTTGGCAAACTGTTGAATGCTGTTCCCTCTGCTCCGTGCGCATGACTATTCCCAGCTTCAGCTCAATGTTAACCGCTTCGGTGGGTGGAATCTGTTCCCAGTTTTTAGAAACATCAATTTGAATTTTCTAGTTACAGTAAGTGGATAAGATAGAATTCGCAAATGTGGGATAGTAGCAACATGCCCTTCCTACCATCTGTATTCAAGTCCAAGTAATTTAGCTTTTTCCTCAGAGAAGCTATTGACATCGATAAAATAGCTTTCGAGTCCATGGTTACGATTCATATGTCGTTTACAATTAACTATAAAAGAAGAATGACTTGATTTCGAATTCTAGTTTAAATGTAAAAAAAAAAATTGTTTAAATGTTAAGGAAATTAAAAGATAATACTCAAGTTCGGCTTGCAGAACTGGCCAGCACTGAGGTCTTCGTGGTCCGTAGTTAGTTGGCAGCTCTTCTGGTCAGCTTCGTCAGCATAGCTCTTGGAACTTCTTCGAGCAGTACGTTTTTGGAAATACCTCTTCTGCTGATTCTTCTTGGGTATAACTTCTTTAATAGTACTTGTAAGACTTTCTCTGGTAGCCCTTCTCCTTGTAGGACTTCGTTTGGTAGCCCCTCTCTGGTAGCCATTCTCCTTGAAATACTTCGTCTGGTCGTGTTTTGCTGGTAGCTCTTCTTTGTAGCACATCTTCGACAACATTCTTCTGATTGAACTACTACTGACCATCTTTCTCTGGTGGCGGCACTTCGAACGTCTCTGATGCTCCTCTACTTATACTTGTCGTTGTAGCCTCGTAAGGTTAAGCGTACCTGCGAATTTATAAAACACGATTGACTTCTTGCTCTTTTGACTTAGTTATCGTTCAGCTGATTTTATAGTTTCCTTAGAATACTTAGTTCATCTTTCAACAAGAAAGGAAAGCTAACTTCGGGCGGAGCCGAAGTTGAAATACCCTTGCAGAATATTCCGATTTATATTCTCCAAACTTATTCATTTGATGCATTCTTAACACTCATAAAAAATCCCAACTTTCTAACTTTAAAAACACCAAAGTTATGGCATTTCCAATCGTTCAGTTAAGTGGCGGCTATAGGATATAGTCGGCCGATCCTTATGAAATTTGGTAGGTCAGATTGATTGGCCAAATATAAAAGCCATAGAAAATCCCAACTTCCTAACTTTACAAATCCCAAAGTTATGGCATTACCGATCAATCAGTTATATAGAAGCTATAGGATATAGTCGGCCGATCCTTATGAAATTTGGTAGGTCGGATTGACTGGCCAAATAAAATACCCATAGGAAATCCCAACTTCCTAACTTAACAAACACTAAAGTTATGGCATTTCCGATCAATCAGTTATATGGCAGCTATAGGATATAGTTGTCCGATCCTGGTCCTTCCGACTTATATACTGCGTGCAAAGGATCGAAGGCTGTGTGCAAAGTTTCAATTCGATATCTTTAAAACTGAGAGACTAGTTCGCGTAGAAACAGACAGACGGACAGACAGACGGACAGACAGACGGACAGACAGACGGACAGACGGACATGGCTATATCAACTCAGGAGGTGATCCTGATCAAGAATATATATACTTTATAGGGTCGGAGATGTCTCCTTCACTGCGTTGCACACTTTTGACCAAAATTATAATACCCTCTGCAAGGGTATAAAAAGCGTCGCAGCTCATTCTACACAGCAACGTGTTTACTCAAAGTGCGTATAGGCTTTAAAAAAATGACAGATAAAAGAAAATCTTTTGAAATCCAATCTAATTAAATGTGTATTAGCTTCCATAATATAAAATTACGTTTATTGATACTGCATACTAATAATGTGACCTACTTGGACGATCAGGAATCATTACAACTATATTTTATTAAGTTTTGACTAAAGTTAAACCAAATAATGTCATCTATCATCACACATTGGTTTTTCGCTAATTCAGATTATACATATTCTGCTGCGTTGAAGCAAATTAAATTGCTGTTGAGTAAGTAGGTCAAGTATTTTGACATTAAGTCCAATATATAATTCTTCCAGCCACTTTACTAATTAAATGAAGACAATTTTCTTTGTGCGCTCAGCTCGACTGGAGCCACCTGTCGTCCACCTGTGCACCCAAACACACTCGCTGCCACATCCACTCGCAGTCAGGAGTGTTCTGGCCATGAAAGCTGTGCCACCAGTGACAATGAGATGAGACGCCCCCGGTTATGTTCATAAGGCAGACGGTCGGGGGCGTGGGCGGTATCGCTCTGTTCAAGGCGTCTAATCTCATTCATTTTGAATAGGACCCGGCTCCAGCGTATTTAGCCTGAGTACTTGTGTCAACACAATTCAAGACGGTTTCAAATTAAAAGGCCGTGTAATATGCTCCTCTATGAGACTGTTTTTGTTTTGGTTTTCTTTTTTTCTAGGTTTACGCCTAGGCATCTGTCAATAGTCTCGGAGGCTGCCATCGGAACAAATTGCCTCGGGCTGACGTCAGCAACTTTGTGAAAAAGTGAAAGTAATTAAAAAAGTTTAGCTGAACGGATTTTCAACAATATTCAATTGCTTAACCAAACCAAATGCAAGTCTTTCAACGGTAGACATTGGCTGGGAACAGCAACAAATAAGAAATTGGCTTCTACAAGCAATCCATTTACCAAAATATTGATTATTTCCATTCATTTTAATTATAAATTAATTAATGGACCTTAGGTATTTTTCTATATCTTCTTTAATAAATTATATTAACTATTTTACTTTAAGATTTACTTTCACGTTAAACAAAATATATAAATAATAACTCTCAACCATAATTATATATAATATATATAAATTAAATTAATTAAATTTTTGGAAATCGTACATTTCTTAATTAATTAAGTAATAGGTAATGTTATTTATTTTAAACTTACTTCATTTGTTGCAGATTACTATTTCTTCTACAAGCAGATAATTGCTTTATAATAAATTGATTTTAGGATTGTTAAAAATTTCTATACCTCGGATTATATCCGTATATGTAAATTGAAATGTAACTTGTATTTACTTATTATTCCAGTTGTTGCTATAAAACTGTATGATATAGTCGTCTGATCCAATGCGTTCCGACTTATATACTAACTGCAATATAAATGCGATGCTGATCCAAAATATATAAACTATATAATCAGTCGATTGAAGTTATTAAATAAGGTGTAGGGCAATTTACTGCATTGTATATTTCCAATAGAAATAGTTCACAATTCTCCTGCACTTACCTTTTAAAAAGGCTTTACACACAAAATCAGAAAATAAAAGAAGTTTTAATTAGTAGATATTTTATAATTTATGTTTCAAAAAAGTATAGTTAGTTGAGGGGTTTTTTTATTAACAAAATTTGTTATATTTTTTTCATACCCTTCTAGAGGGTATTAGAATTTCAGTCAAAAGTTTGCAACGTAGTGATTTGATAATATTAAAATATTATGAAATTACCGTTTTAATTAAATTAAAATAGGACAACAATATCATATAGCTGCCATAGAAACAATGGCAAAATGCAACCCAAAATCGACTTCATTCATTTTCATTGTTTTTAGTAATATACGCATAGAAACCGAAATGTAGTAGATTTGTAACATATCCAAGGGTATATAAACTTGCCGAATAAAATATAAAACAAGAGAGAACGCTATAGTCGGGTGCCCCGACTATCAGATACCCGTTACTCAGGTAAAGGGAGTGCGAGGGAGATGGAGATAGAAACTTTGATCACGCATAACCTTTTAACTAATGGTCCGATTTGAAAAATTTCTTCTACATTTCGATAGGTATTGATAAACACAATAAAACTGCATTTTTACTTTTCCGAAATATTTAAATTTTTAAAATTGTATATAAGCGATTGTGGGCGTTAAAGGGGGCGTGGCACCTTTTTGAAACAAACTTGCGCTGCGTAGGAACTCCTAGAATCTGCATGCAAAATGCCAATCTTCTAGCTTTTATAGTTTCCGAGATCTCAGCGTTCATACGGACAGACAGACGGACAGACAGACGGACAGACGGACAGACGGACAGACGGACAGACGGACATGGCTATATCGACTCGGCTAGTGACCCTGATCAAGAATATATATACTTTATAGGGTCGGAAACGCTTCCTTCTACCTGTTACATACTTTTGCACGAATACAATATACCCTTTTACTCTACGAGTAACGGGTATAAATACATAAGTAAATAAAAAGAATCTCAGGTAAACAAAAAGTTAATAAATATATTTTTGTGTTTATTAAAGTAAAAGTTTTCAACACAAGATTTTAAAGTATTCCATAAGATTTCCAATTTTTCTTTCAAATGATCATTAGAAGGCCCTATCTACAAATGTAAATATATATAATTTGTGCTCTTAAAGAAATGTTAAAGAGAACTGGGATGTATGGGTTTGGGGCATATTGACTTTACGCAGCCTGGAAATTGGCTACGTGACTTGACAATACGAAGAAATGACGATGGCGGAGACGATGGCGACTCCACGATGTTGATGATGATGATGGTCCTGATGGGGACGATGCGAAGAGCCGCATGAAATGCAAATTTGGTAACATTAAGAGTGAGAGTGGAGAGGAAAGAAGAGGAGAAAGCCGTGCAGAGGAAAGGCAAATAGCACAAGGCCGCCAGAGGAAAAGAAACAAGTTGTTGGCTTAATTTCGTCACAGGCAGCTTGTTTTCATTAACTGGCCATCGAGGAGCTTTTGACTTGGGCCCGATGCTCGTTATGCGTGTGAGCAATCGATTAAGAATAATGTGCCGATGGATTTACAGTTGCAGTAGAGGGCAATCAACATTAAGCGTTTAGTCTGATCCGTTGATGTATAGAATATGAAACCCAAAGTTTTGTAGATAATTGGACTGATTTGCTTCTACAGCATAACACAACATGAAATGGATAAAATGTATATTATAAGGAACGGTTTTCCAATTATATAGTCTGGTCCTTTTTTTAAGTAAAGCAACAATTTTCTTACCAATTCCAAAAACAAATCGGTGTTATTGAAAAGTTAGGTTTGAACTAAATTATTTATAATTTGATCAGAAGGAACATTTTAAGTTTTTTGGATCAAATAAAATTAAGTTCAAGCTTTATTTCTAAATAAAAATTATTAATTAAATTCCAACATCCTATTTAACTGAAATTGTTTTCTTAAGACTCCTTTATTAGGCAGCGTAAAAAAATGTTTGATTTATATTTGGTGTTTGAACAATTTGTTGTCGATTTTTTTTTCGTTTTTGATTTAACGTGAAGTAGCGAATTAAAGCTATTACTAAGTTGCGGTTTTTTATTCATCGTGATTCTGAATGCCACACACATTTATATATACAACAGGAAGTTGATTATTAAGTGCGTTCGCGAGTTTCTTCTCGTAATGCCTTTTGCTGTAGTTTCATACTCCTGCGGCATCCTTGCAGGTCCTTGTTGCTGCTTCTGCCTGTCTCTCTTCCGCACGTTTGAGTGCTGCTGTCGGCCAATTTCTTTATTGCGCTTTTATTTATCTGTCGGTCCCAGTTTCAACATCGTTTACCTTTTCAATTTATCGGCTTCATATGAGGATTCACTGTCCCATATTGGTTATGCGTTTTTCTGCTTTTAAGCATCAGTCACAATAGCCAGATACAATATTTAGCCGTAAATGTAAATGTGCGGAATGTTAAAAGGTTATAAATGTTATTAAACAAGAAAGGAAAGCTAACTTCGGGCGGAGCCGAAGTTGATATACCCTTGCAGAATATTCTGTAAATAATATTCTCCAAAATTATTCACATAATGCATTCTAAATACTCATAAAAATCGCAACTTCCTAACTTTAAAATCACCAAGGTTATGGCATTTTCAATCGTTCAGTTATATGGCAGCTATGGGATATAGACGGCCGATCCCTATAAAATTTGGTAGGTTTGATTGATTGGCCAAATATAAAACTCATAGAAAATCCCAACTTCCTAACTTTAAAAACACCAAAGTTATGGTATTTCATATCGTTATATGGGAGCTATAGGATATAGTCGGCCGATCCTTATGAAATTTGGTAGGTCGAATTGATTGGCCAAATCAAAAAGCCATAGAAAATCCCAACTTCCTAACTTTACAAACAGCAGAGTTATGGCATTTCCTATCGTTCAGTTATATGGCAGCTATAGGATATAGTCGGCCGATCCCGGCCGTTCCGACTTATATACTGCGTGCAAAGGAAAGAAGGGTGTGTGCAAAGTTTCAATTCGATAGCTTTAAAACTGAGAGACTAGTTCGCGTAGAAACAGACAGACGGACAGACAGACGGACAGACGGACAGACGGACATGGCTATATCAACTCAGGAGGTGATCCTGATCAAGAATATATATACTTTATAGGGTCGGAGATGTCTCCTTCACTGCGTTGCACACTTTTGACCAAAATTATAATACCCTCTGCAAGGGTATAAAAAGGCCAACGCAAATCAGATCAATTGCGAGCGCAGTTTCATCTAGTATAAAAATGAAGATGAATTTTCGATGTCGGCATCAGTCGTCGAAGTTTCACATTTATTCGTCAGTGGAATTATCACAATTTTCATTACTTCACGACTTCCATACATTGATTAAATTGGAATTCTTGGATACAGTTCAGTACTAGAGGCTTTGCTTTACCGATATTCTAAGAATAATAGACACCTTGAAAAAAATTGACGCTTATTACCTCGATGATGTTTTCGTGGCGATTGATGATCACGAACATATAAGTGAACGCATACGGAAATACTACAAAGTGTCTTACTAGTTCGTCGCACAAAGATACTGACCGAGGTATTCTTATTTTATCCGAGAAAGATGAAAAATAATAATGGTGTTGAAATACTGAATACAGAATATTCTATAAATTATATTCTCAAAAATTATACATATGATGAATTCTTAATACTCATAAAAAATCCCAACTTCCTAACTTTACAAACACCAAAGCTATGGCATTTCCGATCTATCAGTTATATGCCGGCTATATGACATAGTCGGCTCAAACTTATGAAATTTAAATTGAATGGCCAAAAATAAAACCCAGAGAAAATACCAACTTCCTAACTTTACAAACACCAAAGTTATGGCATTTCCAATCGTTCAGCTATATGGCAGCTATATATATATAGTAGGCCGATCCTTATGAAAGGTAGGTCGGATTGATTGGCCGGAAATAAAACCGATAGAAAATCCCAACTTTCTAACTTTACAAACACCAAAGTTATGGCAATTCCGATCAATCATATAATCAAACCAAAAAACTGAACGGTCGGGAATGCTATAACTTTGGTGTTTTAAAAGTAAGGAAGTTGGGATTATTTATGAGTATTATGAATCGATGTAGCCTAAAATCGACTAGCTTCATTGTTTTTAGTAGTATAGGTTAGTAATTCAAGATTATGTATTATCGATTATAAACCAAAATCGTAGACAAATAAGTTGCGGAAACAATTTAAAATAATACAAAAAATTACATGTTCGCTCTGTTCAATTGATTTGATTCGTCGATTTATGTATAAAAACAGTTGTTTTGTCAGCAGAGCTCACATGATTTGCCAATAAAACCACTGACTTTTATTTTTAAATATTTCTTTTTAATTAAAATGTAACGTGTTTTACAGAAGATATAAATAACAAGAAAGGAAAGCTAACTTCGGGCGGAGCCGAAGTTGATATACCCTTGCAGAATATTCTGTAAATAATATTCTCCAAAATTTTTCATATGATGCATTCTTAATACTAATAATAATCCCAACTTCCTAACTTTAAAAACACCAAAGTTATGGTAATTTCAATCGTTCAGTTATATGGCAGCTATAGGATATAGTCGGCCGATCCCTATAAAATTTGGTAGGTCGGATTGATTGGCCAAATATAAAACCCATAGAAAATCCCAACTTCCTAACTCTAAAAACACCAAAGTTATGCTATTTCCTATCGTTATATGGGAGCTATAGGATATAGTCGGCCGATCCTTATGAAATTTGGTAGGTCGAATTGATTGGCCAAATGAAGAAGCCATAGAAAATCCCAACTTCCTAACTTTACAAACAGCAGAGTTATGGCATTTCCTATCGTTCAGTTATATGGCAGCTATAGGATATAGTCGGCCGATCCCGGCCGTTCCGACTTATATACTGCGTGCAAAGGATCGAAGGCTGTGTGCAAAGTTTCAATTCGATATCTTTAAAACTGAGAGACTAGTTCGCGTAGAAACAGACAGACGGACAGACAGACGGACAGACAGACGGACAGACGGACAGACAGACAGACGGACAGACGGACATGGCTATATCAACTCAGGAGGTGATCCTGATCAAGAATATATATACTTTATAGGGTCGGAGATGTCTCCTTCACTGCGTTGCACACTTTTGACCAAAATTATAATACCCTCTGCAAGGGTATAAAAAGTGGATTCGGTTTGTAAAATGAATAGTCTAAAGTAATGTAAACATTTATTATGATGCCTTTATGATTTTGATTCTAGTCAAGCATTTTGTTTAAATCTCGCTATTGCCGCAAGTGAAAATCATCTAGGACCTTCATATGTTAAAATATACATATTAAATGGCCAGAAAGCTGCGTCGAAAATCGATGTCGCAAGAGTTGCGATACCGTCCAATCTTTCGGTTGCTCATTTGCCGGAAACGGCGCATGGCCTCGTGGATTTCCGGGACACCGATGGGCTTGACGACTTCCATACCCCGCCCCTGGGTGACCTCGGGACAGACGTGCATCATCGCCGGACTGCCACCAGCGGAGGTCACTCGGCTGTAGGGCTCGGTCACACGGTTGCTTGAATTTAGACGCGTTAGAATCGAATAGTCAACAATGGCGGCTATGGTCTCATGGGCCAAATAGGCCAATATATTCATCGTGGGCGTGGGGATGCGCAGGTCGGCGGGCAGGTCGAGGAAGCGGCGGAACTTGTTCTTGATCTTCTCCCCGTGCCGACAGTAGAACGAGGTCTTGCGCGCCTCGTTAAACTCCAGGTACTGCTGGCCGGTAAGGATCTGCGAGATGCGATCGGCGCGAAACAGCCTACGCATGCGATCCTCGTCATGCAGCTCGTGCACATCGATGGCCAGCTCCTCGTCCTCTTCCTGCTGCTCTAGGTCATCCATAAAGTCCTGCGGCCTTCCCGTACGGATGCTGAGGAAACGCTTGAGAATCCGCATATCCTTAAGGTGCTTTCGCATGCGTGCTATCTTTACCGGATGGTTGCGCATCAGGAACTCAAAGTCCGCCTGCGAGGGACAAGGATTCTGCTTGCGTCGCATGGCCACCAAGGAGGCCTCATTGAAGATGCCGCGCAGTTGTTGCTGCAGGATCTGCTCCACCAGCTTAACGCTTGCCGTCCTCGGCTGATCGCTATCGCCAAAGCTCCGCATGATGTCGGCAATCTCCGTGAGAAGTGAGACGGGCGCATCGTCGGGAATCTGCACGTTGGAAACGTTGCTTCCACTGGCGCCGCCGGCTGCATTTTGCCCAGCTATGGTCACCTGCTGTGGAGAGGGATTTGGCGGAATGCTGCCACTCTGCAGCAGGATAACCTGGCGCTGCACATGAAGTGGCTTGATGTCCTCCGTGGTCTGCAGCTGCGGAGTGCTGGGCGCTGAAGGCGGGGCAGGTCCTACCATTATCGGCGATGAAGCCAGGTCGTTGGACCCTATGCAAACTGAGTTCTGGCGCATCACACGCTTGGCGTTGTAGTTCATTTTATTTACAAACAAAGTCACCACTTCAATCGCGTCAGCTGATTATGAGAGAGTATAGAGAACCCGGCGTGTCAGAGATGGCCTATCGACAGTTCGTTATTTGAAATCCGAATGCTTTTACTCGGGCCTTGCTAGGTAATACATTTTTTTATTTATGTTTTTATTACCAAAACCCGTTTGACCTAATGGTTTTTTAACAGTAAAATATATCGATTTTATTATTATTTATTACTATTGGTGAGCGACACCTTTGCCCTATCGTTCCGGCGGAACTATCAGTTCCGCTGGGTTTGACTCGGAACCAGTTAGCTCCGCTCTAGTCTACGCACCACCATTTTTGTTTGCACGGATGATAACTAGTAAAGTAAAAGACAACAAATCGGATTAATCAACCGCCTCAAGATGTTCAATGGCATGGTGAGAACCATCCGCGACAGTGTCGTGGGCACCTACCCGTCCTGTCACGTGACCTCGCGGCTGGAGGAGCGCAGGGCCAAGCAGCGGGCGATGCGCCAGGAGCGCAGGCGGAAACCGGACAAGCCGGACGACTTCGTCACCTACGAGGACTCGGGCAGCGACGAGGAGACGCCCCAGCAGCAGGAGGAGGTCCTGAACACGTCCTACAACCTATGCGACTACCTCCGCAGCCGGGAGAGCGGTCTGCGAGATGTGAGTATAGTCATCGGAATTACAGTACTTGCATTGCTAATGTTAACTTTTTCCTGCAGCGACGCAGCGTCAATGTGGAATACACCAGCCGCTATGTACTCACACACGACATGCTGCGCGAGACGCAGATCAGCCTGGGCTACATTAACAAGGTCTTCTGCTCCAAGTGGCTAAGCAGCCGGCAAGTGGTATTCGGAACCAAGTGCAATAAGCTGCTCGTCTACGATGTAAACATGCGGCGCGTGGATGCGATCCCTACGCTTTCCAACAGCCGGGCGAACCACCCAGAGGTGCAGGGTGGGCTACATGCCATCGAGCTGTCGCCCAGCCGTTCCTTCCTGGCCACCGGTGCGCGAAACTCCTCCGACATCGCCGTGTACCGCCTGCCCACGCTGGACCCCGTGTGCGTGGGCGAGGGTGGGCACCGCGACCTTATCATGGGAATGTGTTGGCTGGATGACCAGTTTCTAGTGTCCGGGTCAAAGGACTCGCGTATGGCACTATGGCGCATCAACGAGGACCACATGGAGTTTCCGGACGGCGGCGAGGAGGCCTGTCCCACCTTTGCCACCATCCATCCTCTTAGTGTTAAGGAAGTTCGCACTGCCCAGAGGGTGAGTTGAGAACTGCACATTATTGGAGTAATTTTCAAATACTGCTCTTCCGCAGATACGCTCTCTTTGCTTCAACAAGGAGTTCAAGGAGATCGCCGCCCTCTCCCTAAACGGCTACATTCACATCTTCAACGCAGAGACTTTCAAACAGACGCTCTCCCGCAAGCTGCCAAACTGCCAGGACAACGTTAGCATCGCCTACCACAGCGATGGCCTGTATGCAGTGGGATGTCGTTCGTACACCATCCTGCTGGACGCTCGAACGCTGCAGACCATCAAAAAGATTACATCCCGCTACAGTGGTTGCGGCATCAGGGCGACCTCCTTCGAAGGCAACCTGCTGACCGTCGGCACTGGGCTGGGAATGCTTCTGTTCTATGACATCCGCGCCGGAAAATATTTGGAGAGCAGTGTAAATGCCTCGCGCACCGTTGCCCTTAAGTGCAGCAAGGGAATTGTGGTAAGTGGATGTAATACGGTTAAGCACTGTTAGTAGTCGCAAATCAAAGAAATCCATCAGATTTTCAATTATAAACTGGTGCAGTAAATCCCATAGAAACAGCTGGACAATAGCCATTCATGTTAGTATTTCTTATGAATTGCAGTACCCAGAGGACGAGATGGATGGTTTCCAGCAGGTGAAATACGTTCCCGCCATCTACACTCACTGCTACGATAGCACTAGGATGCGCCTTTTCGCAGCGGGTGGACCGTTGCCGGCTACCCTGGTTGGAAACTATGCAGGAGTTTGGCAATAGATCAGCATGGGATGCGATCCAGGTTCACATTACTGATTAGTCTTTAAGTAGTTATTTGACTTGTGATCTTACATTTTTTGGCGCATGTATTCAACCAAGTCCCAAATTTTTATTTTAATTTGATTTACTCAATTTTGGTTTTAATATATTGTATGTTAGGTTTATGTTAATTATATTTTATATTGTGTGTGAACAATATACACCGTTCATAAGTGTAAATGTATGCATAATTACCGATCCTATTTATATATAGTACATACAATACAAGTAATCGAATACTAATTTATAGACAATGCATCTGATTTATAGTCTGATCTATATCGTAATAGAATTTCAAATTAAAGAAACTATTAAAAAAAACCGAGAAGGACTTCAATCTGCAATGTGTGTATTGCTCAGAGAGTGCTGTAAAGGGCACTCAATACAAAAGATATGAACATATATCGAGTGTACAAAGTACGGTGTGCCAAATAGCAACGGGCAATTTTAAAATACATCAATACAAAAAGAAATTGTACAAGATTTACAGAATGTATGCTATGCAACTGGTAAAAGACTGGCGACTATCCACATCCAACAATACCAAAAAAGATTATGATGATAGCTAGTTGTTGTTATTGGGGCCGCCTCCTCCACTCCACGCGGAGAGGAATCCCGTCCAGCTGCGACTGCTGCCATCTGAAAACACTGAAAAAAAAGTGCGAATATAGGAAAGGAGGTTCCTAAAATTATTTGTAAGCTAATAGCTACCCTTCTGTCCTTTGGCTACAGAGTTTAGCATCTCCATCTCGTTCCGGCTCAAACGGAGAATTGTATTAAGCACGGGAACTAAACGTTGGCGCTCATCCACATTGTTTAGTGTAAGGAACTGGAATTTGAGCAATGAATACAAACACATAAGAAATTAAAGGGCTCTTACTAAAAGTGTAAGAAAATAAAGCTAGATATACCTTTAAGAACACGTTCTTCAAATACTCGGAGTTGTGCATGTGCTGTTCCCGCTCCTCAGAACGCTCTTGCCGACGCAATTCCTCCTTGAGCATGTCGTTCATCTGAGTCAGTTTTGCCAGATCCTGCTCATTCTCAGCCAGCAGGGAAGTCAAGTGCTTGACGCGACTTTCTTGTATACCCAAACGTTCCTTTGTGGCCTGGAGTTGAGCACTCTGGACGGAAAAGTCCCCGCGTGCGGCCAGTTCCGCTTCTTCATCCTCCTGTTGGGAGACACTGCGCCCGAAATTGGAGATGGTAGTTACAGTGTCACTGGTTATTTGGTTCATAGAAGTGTTGAGCAGCTCGTCAAGCGGCATAAAGTCGTGTGAGCGTCTCGAGGCAGTGGATATCTTTCGCTGAGCAGCCAGTTGCGCCAGGGAGGTATCGCCAACATGGCTATCCAAACCTGGTTCGTGGTCCATGAGCAAGTAATCAATCTTAGCCTGTTCCGGACTGGGCTCTCCACTCACGGCGGAAGCACTGCTATGCTGGGACACGTTAATCTGCTTTTGCTGTGCCTCCTCCAACTTTTGCTCCACCTGCTTTAGTTGCAACTGGTGTCCGGCGTCCAGTTGATCAACTTGCTGGCGATGCTGCTGCATCAGGTCGTGTTGAAATTGCAGTTGGCGTTGGTTCTCCAGCGATAGCAGGTCGTTCTGCTGACGCAATTCGTCTACCAGTGACGAGAGCTCTTTGATGCGCTTTTGCAGATCAGCGTTGTCCTGCCGCAGTGCCTCTATCTGGCCGTCCATCTGGGCCAGCCGTGCAGCTTTTTCATCGTTGCTGGCCCGCAAATTGCGTTCACTTTCCCGAAGGCCTACTAACTCCTCTTCCAGCTCTTGTTCCCGGTTAGAGCCCTTACTTTGGTTTTTGCGCAACACTGACTGTGCCTTTAGCTTGTATTCGGTGTACTCCACTTTTAGATCATCGTGGGCCCGTTCCGCATTTCGGAGAGCCGTTTCCAATCGCTTTTGTTCCACCAAATGCATCTCAAGCTCGTCTGTTCGCGTTGTAAGTTGCTCGGTGGCCGTATTTAACCTGGATTCATACTGCTGTGCACTTTCCGCCAGTTGGAGACGCAATTGCTCCGACTCCAGCCTGGCCTTTTCAACACCCTGCTCCAAATCCTTGTTCTGAGTGAGCGCCTGCTGCTTACTGTGAACAGCGTCCTTGACCTGCACCTGCATGCGATCAATCTGTTCTTTTAGCTGTTGGGAGTGAGTCGCCTCTCCGTTCTTGGCCTCTTCCAGGATGGCGATTTCCTTCCGCAGCTGGACAATAGTGTTTTCCTTGCTGGCCAGCGATTCCCTGACAGCATCCAGGTCACTTGACTTGGCCATCAGCTTGGCACTAACTTCGGTAAGGGATTTTTCGGCTGCTTCGATCTCCAGGTTCAGAACACTTGAGTGCTTCGCTTTTTCCTTGGACTTTAGCTTCTGGTTTTCAGCTCGCGCAGCGTTAAGGTCCTGCTGCAGTTGGACCTGGGCCAATTTTACCGCCTCCAATTCCTGCTTCAAGGCTCCGCTCTGTTCCATCTCTTTCAGTTGCTGCGTCTGCTCCTGCAGCTTCTTTTTCAGCTTAGCAGCCAGGGCCCTCAGTTTGTGGTACTTCTCCTCGTAGCCCTCGTCTAGTTCTCGCAAACGACTTAGTTCCTCGGCTCGTGATATCGTGGATGTGGAGAGCACGTCACTCTGGGCATCAGCATTGGCCTGTTCCAATTCCTCAAGCCGATTCTGGAGTTGGTTTATCTTCTGAGACTTCTCCTGCGCCGCCTGCTGACTGCCGGTTAATTGGGTCTCCAAGTCACGCTGTCGTTTGACCGCCGATTCGTGCTGCTCTTGGAGGCGGGAGATGGCATCACCACGTCCTTTCAGCGCCTCGTTTAATTCTCGCATCTCGGTCAGCAACTCACCATGCTCCTGCTCCTTGAGGTGAAAGCGAGTGAGCAAGTCCTCGTTGTGTTGGCGCAGTTCTATACAGATGGCTTCCAGATCCTGCAACTTCTTCTGCTGATTATTGCGCTCCTTTTCGATGACTTGAACAAGGCATTGCATTTGATTAAGTTTGTCCTGGAAAAGGCTAACGTTCAGGTTGCTGGAATGGTTCTCGTTTTTCTGCTGCTCTCTTGTTACTACGGCGAATTGCTCCTGGTCCAATCTTTGCTGTTCTTTGACAATGCTAGCCAACTGTTCGATGGCACTCAACTTCTTTAGAAGACGCTCCACATCCAAATGACTCCTCTGCTGCTTCACTATTTTTGCCAGGCGGTCCAGTTCTTGAATCCTTTGCAAAAATCGCTTACAATCGATTCCATTGTGATTATTGCTAGCATTTACTATTTCACTGTCCTTCTTCAGTTTTTCGTTTTCAGCCTGCAAGGACGACATTTTTCCGCACAGGAGCTGCGACGCCTTAATGATCTCCACCTGCCACTTAGACACAGAGGCGGCGTATTCGTGTTGGGTCTCCAAGAGCACGCACTTGCATTCCTTGAGGTTCTTCAACTTACGGTAGACGTCAATGAAGCGATCCTTAAGGGAGTTGAACTTTTTCCGCTGCTCAGAGTTAAGCTCCTTGAGGCTTTGGTACTTCTGCTGTTGCAGGTTTGACTCCTCGGCCACCGCGACCAGTTGCTGGCGAAGGCTGGCGTTTTCTGCCTCCGCTTCCTTTATCTTTACAATGTCCACTTCTAACAGTTCCAGGTTTTTGCGCTGCTCGTTGCCCAGGGCATTGACCTGTTGCATGGCCTTCTCCATGCGATCCACATCCGCAAGAAGGACATCGTTCTCGTCACTAAGGCGCCCCAGCTGGCGCTTCAGACTCTCGTTCTCAATCTCGAATTGCGCCAGGCGATCGGCATCCTCCTTCGTCTTTCGCTTCAGGGTATTAACTTGTTCAGTCAGAATTAGGTTCTTGTCGGTGAAGTCCTGAACCATCTCCTGCATGGCTGGCATGCTGCTCTGCTTCTCCGCCGCCCGCTTAAGGGCCTCCTTGAGAAGACGATTTTCTTCGGTGAGTTCTAAATACGGGACGGTAAATAAAGGTGTTGAAAGCATTCCCGCAAATATTTCTCTAACATACTCACCATCCTTTGCCTGCTTTGCTTTCTTGGCTATGTTGAGCAGGCCTTTGTATTTGCTGATGATTTCATCTTTGCTCAGCGCCTCGATTGGATTCGCGTTCTTCTGCAAATGCAAATAGCAAGATAAGACGTCATCAGCAATTTTAGTGACACCTTCACACTCACCTGGGATTCCCTCGGTGATGCTGTTTCCATGTTACTTGCTTACTGCGTGTCCTTGCATTTAATCGCTGTCCGACCATCTACTTCTTAGTTTTGTAACTTGGCGATTTTCCTGTCAGCAAACTAGATTTTTGGGAAATTGCTTTGGACCCTAAATCAGTTCGAGTGAAGAAAACACTGGTGGTGCCACACTAACAGCTGATAGGGCTGTCATCGTAACTAAATTAGAGATGCCCAAATTTCCGTAAGAAGGTAACAAGACTTCAAAGTTAAATTTTTAATAAAAATTAATGTGAATAATGTATAATTACATAATAAATGTAGCAGTAAAACATAGTGTCAGTACTAAATATTATTCCACTGAACACAAAAACACGCTTGACCCAAATATCTTGTGTGATATATTTGCATGTCAGCAAATCAATATCTTTAAGCCCTATGTCTGAAAATAGAATCTTCGCAAATGTTTATAGAAATAGTTTTGGATTTTGGAGAGATTTTGTTTGTTAAAATCTTAATATGGGGTATTTTTAAGTTTTTTGTTTTGGGAGCCATTTTCTTAGCTTGAATACTGGGATTCTTAATTATTTATCAATCGCACCAGCCTTAACTATCGATAACTATTGTATCGCTGATAGCTCACCCTCAGGACTGCAGTAAGCAAACTTTTGGCATCTCTACTGTGTCCCTTATCATTTTCTTCATCCGCGGAAGTGATGGATTTAAGTGATAATAGCCAACTGGAGGATCAGTACTTTGTTTACAAGCATGAGCAGCTATTCGGCGACAGCTTCCCGCTGTTCAAGGAGATCCGTAGGCTGGGCAAACTGTGCGATGTCACCCTGAAGGTGGGTGGTCAGAGAAGAGCAATCACCCCCAACTCTGCGATACGGTCATTATCTGGTGTCTAATTTTAAACCCATACGAATTATTACAGGTTGAAGATCAGACCTTCTCCGCGCACCGCGTCGTGCTGGCGGCCACCATTCCGTACTTTTACGCTATGTTCACCAACAACATGGCCGAGAGCCGCATCAAGGAGATCACCATGAAGGAGAGCGCCATCGAGCCCAGTGCCTTGGAGAGCCTCATCAACTACGTTTACAGCGGCCAAGTGCGCATCGACAATCAGAATGTGCAGAGCCTGATGGTGGGCGCCTCGTTCCTGCAGCTATCCAACGTCCGGGATGCCTGCGCCAGCTTCCTGATCTCCCGCTTCCACCCGCACAATGTCCTGGGTATCCGCACCTTTGCCGACTCCATGATCTGTCGGCAGCTGATCGACGCCGCCGACAAGTACATCGACCAAAACTTTGCCAAAGTGTCGCAGTCGGAGGAGTTCCTCGCCCTGGACTGTGAGCAGCTTCTGGAGCTGATGCGCCGAGATGAGCTCAACGTCCGTACCGAGGAAGTCATCTTCGAGGCCTGTATGAAGTGGGTAAAGTACGCGGAGGAAAAGCGCTCCGATCTTTTCCCCCAGGTACTGGCTGCTGTGCGTCTGCCACTGCTTTCACCGCAGTTTCTGGCGGATCGCGTGGCACGGGAGGAACTCATCCGATCTTCGCACCAGTGTCGTGATCTCCTGGACGAGGCCAAGGACTTTCACCTTATGCCCGAGCGCAGGGGCCTGCTACAGAGCTTCCGTACTCGCCAGAGGTCCGGGGAGTTCTTTACCGGCCAAATATACGCCGTGGGAGGATTGGCCAGCACCGGTGAATCTGTGAGCACTGTGGAGATTTACGACCCCCTTACTAAGAAGTGGAAAATGGGCGAACAAATGTCTATGATGAGGTGGGTGTTGTGGAACACAGATTCCTTTATCTTTCTCATACTTCTTTGTCAAATATGCCGACAGATCTCGCGTGGGCGTGGCCGTTCTGAATGGCAAGCTGTACGCCTTTGGTGGCTTCAACGGAACCGAACGCCTCTCCACCGTCGAGGTCTACGATCCGCGCAAGAACAAGTGGTCCCAAGGCTGTGCCATGCTCTGCAAGCGCAGCGCAGTGGGCGTGGCCGCCCTGGATGACTGTATCTATGTGTGCGGTGGCTATGACGGCGTCACCTCGCTGAATACCGTTGAGGTTTACTACCCCAAGACCAACACCTGGAAGACGGTGAGTCAATGTCTATTTCATTAGTATGAACAGAAAAATGATCCCTCTTAAATTTTCCACTCGCAGGTTGCTCAAATGATGAAGTATCGTTCCGCTGGCGGGGTAACCCAACTAAATGGATATGTCTACGCCCTTGGCGGGCATGACGGACTGTCTATATTCGACTCGGTGGAGAGATACGACCAGAACGAAGATGTCTGGGTAAAGATGTCTCCCATGCTGAACCGGCGATGTCGCCTAGGTGTGGCAACGCTAAACGGGAAGATATACGTCTGCGGCGGCTACTGCGGCAACTCATTCCTTCGCTCCGTAGAGTGCTACGAACCCCAGACGGACACCTGGAAGCTGGTGACACCCATGAATTGCAAGCGTTCTCGTGTGGCCCTGGCTGCCAACATGGGAAAACTTTGGGCCATCGGCGGCTATGACGGCGAGTCAAATTTGTCTACCGTGGAGGTGTATGATCCGGAGACCGATAAATGGACCTTTATGCCGCCCATGTGCGCCCACAGTGGTGGTGTCGGAGCTGGAGTTATACGGATCGAGTAACCCGCTCGATGAGCCTGCCAAATCCATTTCTCTAGCCACTCTCGTTTTAGGTAATTTATGTGAATTAACGCGATATAGACTAGCCTAGATACGATTGTTGAGTGTAACCAAGCTTTAGCGGCCAATGTACGGTCGCCTCGTGTGAAACTCAGCTCAGCTCCTCCAGCTCTATCAAAATTGTTCATGTTTTACTCACAGTTCTTTTAGTGTTTGTCATTCCAGTATTGTAATTGTTTAGTTTCTACGTTTAGCCTTAAATACTCACTTACATTTTAATCCTTCAAATAAACATGTGTAATGCATGTTCTGTGAAATTAGTTTGTTTTCTTTGCAAATCATTGTATTTGAAACGCAGCTGAGAGGTAAGTAAATTAAAAGTGAAGATGTGTGTTAAATAATCAATATAAACACAATTTCATTCCCATACTACTGTTGTTCAATAAAAACAATCAACTTTATTTAATATATTCACGAACGGAACCAAAACGACAAATACCCCCTGAAAGGTTTTGAAGTTTTTTGTTTTCCTATTTTTGCTATTGTTTAACGCAGATGTAGAACATTTTCTGGTATCAGGGTAATTCAAAAACAAAAGGAAATAAATTATTTACTACCTATGTAAATCCCTAGTTTAGACTTTGCTCAAGGTACTAACAAAATCAATACCAAGGTAAGAAAAAAAGTGGCGACTTTTAAGGTAAGGAAAAAAGTACTACAAAATTGGATCTGGGTATAAGAATCTAGGTGCTCTCCAACACTGCCTCGCAGAGGGCATATTTTAGTGTAGGCTTACAGATATGATCTACCTTTTGCAAACTTAATACTTAATAAATTTAAATTAATATTTTACTATATTCTTAAGAAAAAAAATGAAATTGTATTCCAAGATAATATTTTAAAGATAAATAAAAAATAAAACACTCAACCATCTTATTTATCTCTATCAGTATTTTAACCTATTTTATTATTTTAAAAGTGAAAATAAAAATTCTTTGAAAATTGTTCTTTTTATTTTCACATTCCCTTTGCCACTTTTAATATCGAAATTCGCCCATCGTATAAATCAATTGTGTTTCGACCATCCATATGGGCGGCGGATACGTTTTATTTGTTCAACAATAAATGGTTGACAAATAACAAAGCAATCTGAACGACCAAAAATGTTGCGAGGTCGGGTTTATAATTTGATAACAAGTTGTATGCAATTTTCTGACACTTTTATTTTAAAATTTTAATTCTGTGAAATTATTATCCATAATCAGGAGTTAATAATTATTAAACAAAAATGTAATTTTATAATTATTAAATCCAACTTCTAAATTGAGCATAAAATAATACTGAACTTAGATTTTAACTCCATTTAAAGATTAAATATGTTCTAGTTTACTAAGAGAAATTACCTATTTAATCAATTGATTCAAATGCAGCCAGATACCTTTTTACCAGCTTATGACTTTTTTAAGCCGCGAAAGCGATGGACCCACCCTCGTTCTGAGCTGACTCAGTTGGGCTTACTGAATATATCTTCCCTTAATATTTGTTCACCTCCCACGCGCGGAATGCAATTTTAAATTCAATTTGCACCACCTGCTCAAAGTGCAGAGCCAGCAGAGCAAGTTCCCAGCAACAGGTGGCCATACCGCATCCGAAAATAGAGGCAAACGAAACAGAACCAAAACAAAACCAATTTGCTGTCTATCACTGACCCATAAAATGTCATCCGCTGCAAAGGGCCATAATCCAATCAATCGCACACTTAACGTCCATATTCCGCAGTTATCAGCTGGTTCCAGCGTTGGAGGACCTTATCTGGTCCTGTTCCCAATTCGCAGCGGCGGCTATTTACACAAGCGAAAAGGCTTTGCGGCGGTCTTATTTGATTTTGATAATCAAATCACAAATTGCTTGTCTATCGATGGGCAATTTTATTTTAATTAAATGCTAATTATGTTTACCAATGGTTGGAGCAAATATTTGTTGCGTCACCAGGGGCAATTGAAATCGTAGTGGGAGTTGATGGCAATTTCCGTGGAACGATTCGTTTAGTTGGAAAATCCCCTAATTGTGCAAGTGTGGGAATTGGCCATATTCTGCCCCGAAATCAGTTGCAATTTAAATGCAAATTTTAACGGGCTCTGTACACTGTAACTTTTACGACTCAATGGCGAAAGGCGGAAGGAAATCTCGAGAGGAAGGAGAAAGGATGCACAGATAAGATGGGGCCAGCAGGAAGCGGCGGTGCTTCCACGTTTAATTTTAGACCGAAAAACTGGCGTTGTAGTGGCTGCGAGTTGCAACAAGCCGAACAACTGCTGGCCCCCGGATGTGTGGCATCCACTTGGCCTTTCCGAGTGGCGCGTGGGTGTTGCGGGTGTCTTATCTTGAATGCCGCGACCTCGCCTCAAGTGCATTGTTGATGGTCGGGCCCGCTTAAATCAGGCAAAAACAAATTTTCCGGCTCACATTGTGACGCATTTGTGATGATTTCGGTTGTCCACTTTAAATCAACATATTTATTTAAAAAAAGATTGATCTACTGCTCGAGAGACTTAATGATTGCTCTACAAAACTACTAAAGTACCAGCATTATGTCCTCAATTGAATATGGCTTTATTAAATCAACACATATTTTACTTTAACCGCGTAATTTCAGTTACCAGTCAACAGCTTAAATGGAATTTAATATTTTTTTAATATTTTGTAAATCTAAATATGTATAAAAAAGATTTTAAAAATTAACGAGATTTAAAAGTGTGAAAATTGTAAAAAAAAGAAAAGTCACTGTTAAGAACTATTTTTTTCTGGGCTAAAACATAAGCTTAAAGTATAAATAAATTGTGTGTTTTAAAGTTGTTAATTGTTTCTGTTATATAGATTTGTAGGTAAACTAAATTAATAAGTTTAGATGGATTGTCTTTTTATTGTCTCTTTTATAATTATGTAAAAATAAAATCTGTAGATATTCAGGCTAAAATTTGACTGGCCTTTTCAGATTTTTCTGTCAAGCATAGTTGAAAACAATTACTTTAGTAATTTTTTAAAATACAAACATATGTAAATGTTTGTTTTGTTGTTAATGACAATCGTTTTGTTTGTTCATTGGGCCGCACCTGGGAATAATTTTAATTACAAATTTTTTGGACAAATAGCCAGGACAAAACCAACAAAGTGCATAATTTTTATTTGAGCATTTCGCATGCATAAGGTAAACCATAAATATTAAAATAAACCAAAAACAAAATGAGTACGGAATAACAGAAATCGAAATTAATTTTTCTTTATGTCAGATGGCCAGTGGGCCTCTGTGCTCCGTTCTCATTTCGCCTTTTTTGCCAGTTCGTATTTCGCATTTCGCCTACTTTTTGCATATGTTTTATTCACATATGCAAACAGAATTTCCGTTCAATTCAATTGCTCGACGAGGAGGCAATTTTTTATTCCACGGTGAAGTGGCGGCCGCATAAAAGAGCACACCGCAACACACACAGCCACACCTCGTATCGCCTCAGATTCTATTCGACCAATTGTTGATATGCACGAGCACACACACCCGCGCACCAGCCGAGCCACCTCGCGTTCGTTTTGCCCTCGTGTCCTGCCGGTCGGGCTTCCTGTTTCGGCGGTGTCCTTCTTCAGCTTTTATAAAGGCCCGCTGTCGCTTCGATCTGTCGCTCAGTTGTTGCATACTTCTCGGCGCGTTCGTTTCGCGAGCAGTACAAATAGAACAAATAGGCAAAAAAGAAAGTGAAACATACTACCAAAGCAGATTGGCCATATTTGTAAGTGAGCTTTTCTGCTAATAAAATAGTTACCTTCTTTGTTCTATTATCTAGTTTTTCAAAATTTTATTTTTGTCCTTATCTCATTGCCAAAAAATCAAAAATGTGCAGTTTTGGAAAGTTTACGATTTTTGGTAATTATATTAATTTCCTAAAGAAAATTAAAATAATGTTTAAAAATGTTAAAATAGAAGCAAGGAACTCTAAAATTTAAGTTCGATAAAAAAGAGTTGTCTATAGATATTATTAGACAGGAACCAAAATAAACGTTATTTAAGACGATAATTTTTAAAGTCTTACTGCGATTTTTATTTATAAACGTGACAAAAATACTCTCTTTTCTACTAAGTGTATAAAAATCAGTCGAATTGGAAACATAATATTGTTAAACATCCATTAGTCTTTTATAAATCTCATATTTTTTATCTATCTATATTATCTATGCGAAGACAATTTTAGTTTTGAAATATATCAAACATATTTCAAGAGCTTCTGACTAAAATAAAGTTTTTAAATTTTTAAATTTTTTGTCTCATCTCGTTAAAAATGTTTTCCTTAACTTTGAACGGACACATAAAAAGACTTGTTTTTGTGAAAAAGATGTCCAAGAAAACCGACTCAATCATAAAAACAAAACATTTGAAGTTTTACTTTTCAGCATGTTCAACTTTCTTATCCGATTTTATATCCTATTTGATCTCTGGGGCCTGTTTAATATCATCACCAAGTTTTTATGACCATTTGACCATCTTACCATTAAACTTCTTGGTGGCTTCCACCCAATTTAAAGAAGATAAAAAGAGAACTTTTCACTTAATCCAGACAAATTCCTGACATTAAAGCCGCAGTTCATAATAGGCAGGGAGTTGCAAATGAAAACTCTCTTCTGATAAATCTATGGAATACTATGACAATGTGTTAATTGGCCTGATTAGCTGATAAGATCCTCAAAGCAATTGGGTGATAAAAACACACGTGCAAACTTCTTGGAAAAGTTCGCAGTCAAGTTTCGTTTGTTTTACATATTTCGGTCCGCCGAGAGCACAAACATTGTTTATGGAGGATGGCCGTCATCAATTGACAGCCGGCGGCGAAAGCTAATAAAAAGCAACATCAATGCAGGGACCCAGATTCCGGATTGGGATGGCGATGGCACACATCCGGTGGCAGCACGCAACGCCATCCCATTAGGGAGCACTCCCGAAAAGACACCACCGAACCGGCGGGTTGGGATGGGATTTGATGGGTGGTGGACACGGGTGACATGAGGCGGCGCTTTAAAACTGCCCCTGGGTCTTAACTTGTTTTATGTCAACTTGGACAACGAGAACAGGGCAATTACAGCATGTGTAGCCAGCAAATACACAAATACTTGAGTTGCAGCTGCGCCTAAAAGATCCTTTAAAATGTGAGCCACTGCATGTGAGTGTGAGCCGCACTAATTAACCCGGGCAACAACTGTAGCTGCCGGACTCATTACGGCAACAAGAGATGGCCAAGTTGGGAGTGATTCACCGGTCCGGAACACTCCGGGTAATGGCGCCCCAAAATAGCAGCGGCGTGGCCAGGTAGACAATTTAAGGAAATATTTTATTTCTCTTCAAGGCCAGCTTATGGGCTTTAAAACTATTAATTATTTAATTTCGAATAAATATTAAAACTTTATACTCAACAACAGGACAATGTTATCCAAAATGTTACATAGAGTAAAAAGTTGTAAAGAAATGATGTTGGATAAGATATTAAAAAGGCAACAATATATCTTAAAATTTTCATCAGAGGTGGGAAAAAAATCGACGTATAACAATATTATAATATTGTAAAAACGACGAAAAACAATGGCTTACCTTAGTGACTGTCTTTTCGAAGTTGTTCCCATTTTTTAAATCATGGCAAGATTTATTGCCGTCAGCAAGCTTAAAAAACGATGTTGTTCGTGTATGTTATAAAAATCTGATTAAAAGCTTAATTTAACAAAAAGATTAGCTTTGAGACACACACTCATTTATAAATCAACAGCAGAAATCCAACATGTGTCGGGCAGCTTCTTAAAAAACGTAAAATGGAGAGGGATTTGTAACTGTCATAAAAAACTTTTAGGTACGCTAAAATCAACGAACCAAGACGCGACTCATTTTTCGACCCGTCTTTGACTTAGAGCTCATCATCAGCGCATTTCTGTGGATTTCAATTTCAATCATTGGGGATTAATTTGGCCAGGCACAAAGGTCACACATGCCAGACCTGCCGCCCCCTCCCGCTTTGACATGCCTCCACAGCTTTAATGAGTCTTTTACAAAAGGGATAACGAGGCAGACAGGACGCGTCCGTCTCGGAGTCGCTTTAATGTCTCACAAAGAACTTAAACCGCATAAATTTACATTTAGATCTACATTAACGAATGATGCATGATGTATGGCGATGGATGCACGTCGCGAAAGCCCTTGGGCCAGGACCTAAACGGTTCTCGCGTTCAGAATGGGGGTGTCCCGGAAGTGCAGCTCCAGTGAGGATGGTGTCTGCTGGTACTCCACCACCACCAGGCGATTGGAGCCCACCTTGAGCACCGGGGCCGGCACATACAGGGTGACTTGCGGCCCCACCAGTGGCCAATATCTGCCGATATTCTCACCGTTCAAGAACACAATGCCCTTGCCCCAGCCGGACATGTCCAAATAGGTGTCCGCCAGGTCCGCCTCCTTCTGGATGTCTAGATTTCCGTAGTAGATGGCGGGACCATTGCGAAGAATTGTCCTCAAGTTCTTCAGCACCGTGAAGCCTTGACGAGCTGCCTCATTCGACTGGGTGATCAGCTGCTCCAGATTGTCGTACGACTCCAGCGGGAACTGGGTCATGTTCCAGTTAGTCAGCACATGCCTGTCCAGTCGGACATCCCGCAGGATGCCCTTAAAGTCATTGAGTTGGCGGCCATAATTGATACGACCTTGGTTCTCCACGATGATCTGCAGCTTCCGTCCGGCACTCGCACTCAGAGATAGCTCAAAAATGGGTGTTTCCCGGGCCACCAGACCCACATACTCCCCGTCCACGTAGACGTAACCTCTATCCGCCACACCGGGCACGTTGAGAATGCTCGGATCCCGCTGGAACCTGGGCAGCCAGGTCTCATAAAGTACCAGTCCAGAATACTGCCCCAGAGCCTCAAAGCTCTTCGGTTTAGCAGACTGCACGAAGCCAGTGGAGAGACGGTTTCGCGAATCCGGGGAGAGCAGGGTGCAGCAGCTCATCAGACGCACAGTTCCGTAGGACCGCTTGGGAACGGGTCCGGGCACCGGCACATTGGGCAGGGGAAGATAGCGGGCGATGATGCGGCGCAGGGCCAAATACTTGGGTGTCGGATCCCCCGCCTCCGTCATGGGTGCATCGTAGTCGTAGCTGGTAATGTCCGCCATGTAGTTACCCGGCCCGATCTCATTGGCGCCGGCTGTGAATCCAAAATTAGTGCCGCCGTAGAACATATAGAAGTTGACACTGGCGCCACTGTCCAGCATATTTCTGGAAGACAAAGTGATGTGATGATTATTTCATGTCATTAATGTAGATCTGACTCATTAAGATAGTTTCTAGTCATTGAAAATTTGCTAGTCATTAGCGTAGTGAGAGTCAGCAAAAACTTGTTTTGAATTAAGTTTTTCGATCAAAAAATCAACCAAATCAAAGTCTGTTTTGTAACTAAAAATTGTAGAGATTCTTAATTTAATAAACTAAGCTAAAACGAAAGGTATTTCCTATTATTCTTAAGAACATACAATTTTGTATAGTATTTTATACTTTGACTTTTAAACAGTGCAATCGATCTTGAAACGTAATATTTCGACTTAATTTAAGCGAGTAACTTACATGAAAGTGGAAGTAATTGATCCTGTGCTCACATTGGCCATCGGTTCCGTCCAGTGGGTTAACCATCCGGGGTAGTATTCTGCGTTGACCAGAGGTCCCTTGGACTGATACCTCCGCAATTTGGCCCAAACGGGCTTGAGATCGTTAGTGGCTCCGAAGTCCATCGTGGCCAGGACACCATCGATTTTACCACAGCGCAGCACACTGGGTCCGTCGTTGGTAAAGAGCACCGCATGGCCCTGCACATGACTTTCGGTCTCGTCGCGAAGCCAATTGCGGTATTTGAGATCGCAGGCAAAGTAGGAGCCGTATTCGTTCTCCACCTGCACCATAATTATGGGTCCTCCATTGCCGTACAGATATTTTGACATCTTGGCAAACAGTTGGGAATACCAAAGGCGCACCTCGCTGAGATAATCTGAGTAAAATCAAAACGTAACCATTTAGCTAAGCAAAATAATAATCTCGGTATAATTTAAATTTATATTTTGAAATTGATAACCAAAAAAATTAGTGTCATGTAAGAATAAATATAACATTATTTAAGTCTAATTAAAGTAAACTAAGTAGATCATCATTACTGATGAGTATGGTTTATCAGATACTTACTGACATCCGCCGTGCGGAGTTGAATCCCCGGGTACTTGTTGAGGAGCCAGTACGGAAAGCCGCCCATATCACGCTCGGCACAAATATACGGTCCCGGACGTAGAATGACCAGCAGATCCTCGCCCACAGCCAGGCGAATAAAGTGCTCCAAGTCGGCAATGCCACTCCAGACGTAAACGCCATCGCGGGGATTGTGCAGTGACCATTCCACATAGCTAGTAGTCATTTGGGATGTGACTAGTGAATCAATAGCAAGCTGTTAAACACTTACGTAGTCACCGCATTGAGTCCCGCAGCTCTCATGGTTCGCAAATGCCGCTGCCAGGTGTCTGGATGTGCACGGAAGTAGTGGAAGGAACCCGCAATAAATCGAAAGGATTCCCCATCTTTTAGAAACTGATCATTGTCGTAGTCTACTGTAAATGTGCGATTTGCCGAAACCGCTGTCACCAGCAAGAATAGCCCCACTAGGCCCATCAGACAAAACTTCATCCTTATATTTAAAGAGCAGATAAAGAAAATATATAAAATTATTAATTAATGCGGTTATAATATTTAAAATATATTATATTTTTATATATTTTATTATATTAGAAAGAATTAAAGCGGTGTACCACCAATAAATTTTACAAGACCTCAGATATCGTGGTTCGTCATACTGAGTGCCAAAATAAAAAAGCTCCAAAATTTATCAGGCTTTTGTGACATGCTGTTCTGGCTGTTGGGCCAATTAATTAAACTACTAGTTACTTTAACCAGGAACCTACCGGCGGAGCAATTTACAACACTAATAATGCTACACAAAATAATTACAGCAAAGAACGGCATTACCTTTACCGAAAATAATCTATCGTCTGGAACTAACTGTGGAACAATCTTCCAAAAACTAAAAAAAAGTCAAAAGTGACATAATCGTATAACAAATTACTAAACTACTAAAAATAAATTCCAATAAAATATTATTTAATAATGAACCAAAAAATAAATCTTTCCTAGGATATTGAGTTAAGAAATGTGATACTAATTTTAAATTGTTTTCTATCCAATTAGAATAGTCCAAAGAGAATAAATACACTTGATTTCTTAAAGTGTTCTATTTTCCATATTCCCAGACAAGGGGTTTTTCTTCCGGCTAGTATAAAGTCTTTACCCGTTCTGCTTCCTAGAGAATCAATCTAAATCATCTCGGTTCAGCTCAGCTCAGTTGAGTTCATCGCAGTGCAAAGCTTGTCTCGTTCCAGTGGAAATGCTTCAATTGAAGTTCACGGCTCAATTGCTTAGTGACAACAAAACGATATAATCTTTTGTTTGTTTTGCTTATGAATTGTTTGGAATTAATTCCATTTACTCAAACCTCCCATACTTCTTGGCGGGAGTTCGCTTTGGTCTGTTGTTGCATTCCCTTTGGGTCTCATTAATTAATGCAAGCTCAGCCTAAGCCAATTATTTAATCTGACTTTCTGGCACAAAGTAGAATTTCAGACGTACTTTTGTATTTCCAAGCAGCTGTTCGACAAAAATAATGGATTGTTATTTCAGTATTCTGACACTATATTATGGATTCATTCTTATCGCCTGCAATTTTTTCTTAGCTTTAACGTCTTTATTTTATGCGATTTGACATATGTATGATGCTACGTGTGTTTGTGTTTTATTTTATTTTCGTTGTCTTGCGGATTCTTTTGATTACGCTGATCTATGAAATATTTTTCCAGGGAACATAACGTGGTTTCTACATACAAAACAATTGTGATTCATTGTCCTCTGATGCTTGACCACCATAATTTAATAATTGTTTTCCGCGTGGATAAATTTATTATTTTGTAAAATGATTAATTGATTAATCGTTCTCTCTTCTTATTCGTACAAGAAAGTTAACGGAATTCCCTAGCTTATAATTTATGTTTTGTCCTGTTTGTGATTTCAAAATGTTATTTTACGAGAATACAATAACTTTAAATTTATTGGCACTTTATCAAAGTACTTGAATCCGACTTTTAAATTAATGCAAACACGTTTAAGACGTGTATAATTATTAAAATAATAAATTTAATTTAATTAGTATCAATATATAAATGATTACTCTCGATTGTGATTTACAAGATGGGATTCCCTTCTTCTTATCTTTATATGATTCCCAGAATCGATCGTTTGTCTAAGCCCTGATAAGCCAAATTGACCTTTAACCAAAGCTCAGTGAAGTACCAGTCCTGTATTGCAATTAACCTTTTGATAAGTAATGTCCATAGAGAAAAATTTCGCAAAATGAGACCAAAGTCAAAAAACGTACCTAATGTTCAGAAACAAAGGGAGAATCAGAACGGGAACGCTAACGAGGGCCCAAGTTAAGCCCATTACATTTTAGGCATCTGACCTAAATAGATTATTTTGCATGCCCACAGAGCAAACCCCTGATATTACATTTCTGGGACCCGCTGTGTGTTCCATTTAACTTTGCTGGCAATTAGGCGAGAAAGTTAGCGATCGCAAAGTATTCTTTCACGATGAAAAAGCACCCAGGTGGTTGAGTGGAAAAAGCCTGCTAAAGCGAGTTCCAATTATTCAGATGACACTCACCTCGGTGATTGCAACTACACGCAACTGAAGAAATATTTCACTTTTGCGTTGATATAGAGCACAGACCAAATAAAACACGGAATGGAAAGCGATAGTTACGAGGTGAAAAGCGCGCCAGCGTTCCGCTTCAAATCCGAGTTCAAACTGATCGTGCGTTGACCAGAAACGCCGATTAAGTGCAGAACCGAAGAATCGACTGGCAACATGAGGCCAGAGAAATTGCACAGCACCGGCAACATTTGTTGGGCAACATTCTCCTAAAGGGAGAACTACAATTTTCGAAGATTGTAGAACAAATCACCAAGGTAACCATAAGATGATAATAAATATTTTGTTTTTGATTGTAGCTCCAGCTTACTGCGAACATGACTTTTTGAAATGGGGAAAATATATAGTGGTTGAGGCAGACTGATCTCCAGACCTGCTTAAAGCTACGTAAAAAGGAAAAATTAAAAAAAGAAACTAAAAACTAAAAAATAAAAAATAAAAGGTTAAAAATAGTCCGATTTGACAATTTTTGAGCACAATGAACTCTTTTAAAATGAATCCCTCTTGTTCTATGAATGACTAAATAACACCTCTATATCTAGAAATAATGGAGATGTTCTGAGGATACTAAGCCATTATTAATTTTTTGAACACTTTTAGATTGGTTTTTAACGTCAGATGATCCTTTACTTTTAACCCATTTTTATTGAGGCTGTTCCTATTTGCATCTATCGAAAGTCTTTCCATACCCCGTAGCCATAAGCTATCCCCAATGGCTTGTCGAAGTCGTTTCCAAAAAATTAATGTAAATTTATTTAAAATACACACGCATGTCCTGATGCCGGTAGAAATTCGGAATTGGGCTGCATCTGTTAGATAAACAGAGAATAAATTTAAAAGTACAGTCACGCCTCATTTTTTATGCATTAACTGTGTGTGTGTCCTGGTGTTTGCTTTGTCCCGAGATCTGGCCTCCGCGCATGCAAAATAGGAATGCAGCCGTAGGCAATTGGCCAAAAAGTGAATTTTCCATGTTGTTATACCCGTTACTCGTAGAGTAAAAGAGTATATTATATTCGTGCAAAAGTATGTAACAGGTAGAAGGAAGCGTTTCCGACCCTATAAAGTATATATATTCTTGTTCAGGATCACTAGCCGAGTCGATCTAGCCATGTCCGTCTGTCCGTCTGTCCGTCTGTCCGTCTGTCCGTCCGTATGAACGCTGAGATCTCGGAAACTATAAAAGCTAGAAGATTGGCATTTTGCATGCAGATTTTAGGAGTTCCTACGCAGCGCAAGTTTGTTTCAAAAAGGTGCCACGCCCCCTTTAACGCCCACAATCGCTTATATACGATTTTATTTAAATATAAATTTAAATATTTCGGAAAAGTAAAAATGCAGTTTTATTGTGTTTATCAATACCTATCGAAATGTAGAAGAAATTTTTCAAATCGGACCATTCGTTTAAAAGTTATGCGTGATCAAAGTTTCTATCTCCATCTCCCTCGCACTCCTTTTACCTGAGTAACGGGTATCTGATAGTCGGGGCACCCGACTATAGCGTTCTCTCTTGTTTTATTATTAATTTCATACGTTTCGGCTGGGCCTCTGATTCAGTCCGCCTGTTGTTGGGTCACATTCGTGGCCCTTCTAGCCTTCCATCTGGGCTAATGGACCCATATTACACGCCCACCAAAAAAAAGAACACACACAGGAAGCCGAGCATACAATGTGCTGGCCAGAATGTAAATCTAGACGTAGGAAGCCTTGGCACGTCTTTAATCTCACACGCCTGTCGGCATTTTAAAGTGTCCTGTGGGAGGCGCACACACACACACCCCGAGGCAACTGAAAGTCACACAAACACGTTCGGGGATAGAGAACGGCCTACATAGACAATTAGACAACAGACCTGGCCAAGTTAACACAGCTTAGCCGCATTCCACATGTCGACGCATTAAGGTAGCAGAGGGAGTTGAGCCCGGACTCCGGACTAGGTCTCCATTGTCCAACTGCCGGCTGTCAGCCTACCTGCTGTCCTGATGTCCTGATGTCCTGCCAGGACGTGGCTTGACGAGCTGGGGCCAGGTAGTTCGAGAACCGGAAGCTCGCCACATTTGCAGGCTGTTAATTTTGCAGCAGCAAACTTTAGTGGCATTAGTTGGACCGTACAGTGGGATAAGCTGTCTAATAAGATTTAACAATATAAGTACAACATTTAGTGGCATTAGTTGATAAGCAGACAATTTAAAAATAAGTATTGGTTTAATAATTTATTTAAAAGGCAAATTAATTGTTAGTTCTTCTTCACTAACTCTGGGTTAGTTTAATATTAAAAGAAAACTTATAAACGCGTTGATGATTAATAACACATCCTTTTTCATTTTTATACCCTTGCAGAGGGTATTATAATTTTGGTCAAAAGTGTGCCACGCAGTGAAGGAGACATCTCCGACCCTATAAAGTATATATATTCTTGATCAGGATCACCTCCTGAGTTGATATAGCCATGTCCGTCTGTCCGTCTGTCTGTTTCTACGCGAACTAGTCTCTCAGTTTTAAAGCTATCGAATTGAAACTTTGCACACACCCTTCTTTCCTTTGCACGCAGTATATAAGTCGGAACGGCCGGGATCGGCCGACTATATCCTATAGCTGCCATATAACTGAACGATAGGAAATGCCATAACTCTGCTGTTTGTAAAGTTAGGAAGTTGGGATTTTCTATGGCTTCTTTATTTGGCCAATCAATTCGACCTACCAAATTTCATAAGGATCGGCCGACTATATCCTATAGCTCCCATATAACGATAGGAAATAGCATAACTTTGGTGTTTTTAGAGTTAGGAAGTTGGGATTTTCTATGGGTTTTATATTTGGCCAATCAATCCGACCTACCAAATTTTATAGGGATCGGCCGACTATATCCTATAACTGCCATATAACTGAACGATTGAAATTGCCATAACTTTGGTGTTTTTAAAGTTAGGAAGTTGGGATTTTTATTTGTATTAAGAATGCATAATATGAATAATTTTGGAGAATATTATTTACAGAATATTCTGCAAGGGTATATCAACTTCGGCTCCGCCCGAAGTTAGCTTTCCTTTCTTGTTCTTATTATTTTTTTACATTTGTTTTAATATTTTTTTACATTTGCTTTGATATTTTTTTTTATTTGGTTTTAAATCATTTTTATGAATGACAGTGGACTAGAGCTTTCACTCCCAAAATTCCACAGTTCGCTTAAAGTTCGACCGACATGTGTTGATTCTTTGACATTTTGGGGACTTTTCTTTTTTCCCTGTTATTATAATTCGAACTTTAAAAAGCAGACTACTTAAGGGCGTTCAGCACTTAAGCTAAACTCTAACTCAGAACAAACACAGTCGCATGGAGACGTCGTAATCGTAATAGTGATGAGGCTTAAGTGCCGACCAACCTGTTGATTGTGGCAAACTCAACATCAATTCAATTCAAATGCATTTCGCTAAGTTCAATTGAATTGCTGAAGCTCCTTTCCTTTCGATGTGTTTGCTTGTTTGCGGTTGACGCCGCCGGTGGCAATCAATTGAATTACATGTTTGTTGTTTCCTGTACGCATCGTTAGACGACGCCGCAGTTTTTACATCTATTGCTTCTGATGTCGCTGCCGTTCCAACACCATTTCCCCCTGGTTTAGTGTTAGCCAACAGGCCAGGGGCATTTGCATGGCAATTTGCCTTTACAAGGCGTGGCATAATCATGCGTGGCGTCAACTCGTTAGACTTACCGCGGCTGCGGATGCTGCACTTAAAAATGTACTTGAAAAAAATCTGTTTCCTAAACCCAAGACAAAACCATTTTAAAATATTTGATTAAAAAATAACAATATTATTGGGCAAGGCTTAAAACAATATTAACAACATCGTTCATTTTATATTGTTGTTTAGTTTATAATACGTATTTTTTAAAACAACTATCAGCAAAAGCCGATTTATAGAGCAAAACTAAAATTTCTAAGCTTAAACATTGTTATCTAAAGGTTTCAGCTACAATGTATTTAACTATACTCACATAAGGTAACAAATGTATTTAAACTTATTTTGTAAGCCTTTTACACATTTAAAGAACTTAAAGACTTAACACGCTTTTATATGATGAAAAAATGTGTTGTTCAACAAAATTTCAGAAGTGAATTAAAAATTCTTGAGTGTACATCCTCCATATCTTCCTTTGTGTTTGCATTTGGGACTATAAATTGCAGCATCAGCAACCGTTACATTTTACGTCGATTGCATCTCGCCAAGCGACCAAAAAGCAAACGGATATACAGACACATATGGGCATATTCAGATAAATTTTATCCAAGTTACTTTAAAATTTTGTAAGATCTTCTAAAAAATCTATCTTTAAATATTAATTAGCTACAAAACAATTAAAAAAAAAGGTTCAAATTTATTTTTCTTAGCACGTTATTATTTCTATTTAACCTAGGAAAAATTATCAGCAAATATCTAAATATTGTTCGGTTAACAAATCTATATAGCTTTTTAGATTTCTTGCCCTATGGAAATGCCCTCATGCATGCTGATGCCATCCGCTTTCCCTTCCCCCTTAACCCACTCATTCCTCTGCCTAACATAAAACCCGACTACAAAAAGGTCAAGTAGACGCCGCCGCAGGGAATTTGTGAGTCTAAGTGCACTAGGGCACTTGCCTTATGCAAAAAAAAATAAATCAAAACAAACAAAACAGGAAATGAAATGGAAAACATTTTTTGAGGGTTCCTCTGAATATGTGTTTTTTTTGTTCTCCGCGCAATGTTTGCATTTTAAAAGAATATAAGTATTTTTACAATTTGAATTGGAAATATGTACAAATAACTTATCATCGAGCCCCGCACTAAAACAAGGACAACGAATTCTGCAGTTAAAATACCCCAACCGACAATTGACTTTTACCAAAAAAATTGTTTAAATAACTAATTTTTTAAATAAGTAAGTTAAATAGGCAACAGTGAAAAAAATGAATAATGTTATTACTAAATGAATCCCAAGCCATTTTAAAGTGTGAGTGGTCTTGTCTTTCACCTAATGGATAAGTATAGTGACCACAGATATTAATCCCGTTAAGCAGTCCCTGAATTGTAGCTCCGGGTGCATGGAGCGTTAGTACTAGATTCTGCGTAAATAAAGAAAGAAATAAATTAATGTGCTAGATGTTATTAAAAATAATTTCTGTGTTCATTTTAACAATTCAGCTGCAATGCAATAAAAAAACGCGGTACCATTTTTTAATATACCGTATAAGTTGGACGATCTTTGAATAAAAACAAAATAATTTTAAAAAAATGTTAAAGGCTTAGTACGCTTAAATTAAGCTTATTCAGACATATTTTAAGGCTTTGAACAAGTAAGAATTTTAATATTAAAGTCGTTCGCAGAAACTTAAAAATATTTTTTACAAATTTTATTTTACACAAAGTTATTTTTTTCCAGCAGTACATTGAATACCACGCCCGCCTAAAAGCTCGCTACGTCCAATGCGCACTCTGAGCGGTTTGATAGCAGTGGCGCTTGTGCTGCTGCTCCTGCTGACGGCACCCTCGACTGCGGCGGATGTGGATGCGGAGGCGGAGTCCTCCGCTAGTCCGCTCCCCCCTGGCACCGAAATATCGCGCAGGGTGGTGAAGCGGGCGCCCACGTCCAGCTTCATCGGGATGCGCGGCAAGAAGGATGAGGAACGGGACACCTCCGAGGGCAATTGGCTAGGACCCGGACCTGGGCCAGATCCTTTGGACTACGCCGACGAGGAGGCGGATAGCTCCTACTCCGAAAGCGGGCGGCGACTGAAGAAGGCGCCGCTTTCCTTCGTGGGCTTGCGCGGCAAGAAGTTCGTCCCGATCAACGCCCGCCTGTCCGACATCCTGCAGCACTTTGAGGAGGAGCAGCTGCGGGAGAGCCTGCTTCGGGACTTCTTCGAGCGAATAACGACGGG
Organism: Drosophila fuyamai; assembly: GCA_018153365.1. Classification (NCBI taxonomy): domain Eukaryota; kingdom Metazoa; phylum Arthropoda; class Insecta; order Diptera; family Drosophilidae; genus Drosophila; species Drosophila fuyamai. Next base: position 1,695,521 of record JAECXW010000116.1, on the reverse strand, counting down.
AGACGGAGCAGCTGTGGGCAAGCGGGCACCCACAGGATTCACGGGCATGCGGGGCAAGCGACCCGCTCTGCTGGGAGGAGATGAAGACACGGATGCGGAGGCGGACGAGGCCATGGAGCTGTCACAGAAGAGGGCCCCGGTCAACTCCTTTGTGGGGATGCGTGGCAAAAAGGACGTCTCCCACCAGCACTACAAACGGGAAGCTCTCTCAAAGGTAAGTTATCTTAACACGTACCTGCTGGCAATGAAGTTTAAAGCTTTTTTTGACTTTTATGAATATAAAATCGAAAGTAATCTTTAAAACTTACTAACTAAAAAAATGAATATCAAAAAGCGTAAGATTTCATTTACTTTTTATATACTTCTGTAACAATATTAGGGCATTAACGAAAATTGACAAAAATTAATCTTAGCAGAAACAATTAAAACCTCAAAAATGTATTACGCAAACAAAACCTTGCTTAAGACTTTATTTGAATATTGCCTATTTAAGGATTAATTTTGCAGACAACATTTTTCAATCCGAAACCTATTTTTTAAAAGTTTTAAATTTAATTAAGTTTTGATTATGGTTAGTTAGTCCATACAAGAGACCATTGAAGATCTAATCGCCCCCAGTTCTGGCATAATTTCTTTAAAAAGTCCTACGACTTGAGGGGGAAACAACAGCGCTTCGCAGACTTCAACAGCAAATTTGTGGCGGTGCGCGGGAAGAAGAGTGATCTTGAGGGAAACGGAATTGGAAACGGGGAGGACCAGCAGCAATCGCTGGTGCATCCATGGCTCTACCTCTGGGGTGAAAAGCGGGCGCCAAACGGATTCTTAGGAATGCGTGGCAAGCGACCAGGTAATTCCAGACATTGTTCCCAATACTTATACTATTTTTTTGTAAATTATTTATTTTTTTGTTAATTATACAAAATTAATTTATTCAAATTAAAATGATACTGTCAAAAATTAAAAATATATAAAATAAGCTTAGAAGCAAAAAATATCAAATATGATATATGTATGTATCTAAATCAATTTTTTTTCTATCCACGCAGCACTTTTTGAGTAGGCGACGTTGAATGATTTGAATGATCTCGATGGAAGTTCCTCTTAGAACTACGAAACTAGAAAAAGCAAGGATGGATGGACCCAAAGTACCGGAGGAGCAGTTATGGAAGCAGATTGGATCACACGAGTGTTTCAAATAATCACTGGGCTGGAGATTATTTCAAACACGGACACACCAAACTACACGGATAAGATTTGCTCTGTTAGTTGACACAAACTTTTCAGCTTAATCTATAACAAGACTTGCAAATATTGTATTGTATATTTTATTGGAATCGAATGATGCTTCAAGATTGAGTGGGTTCAATTATACTATTTGCATATCTAAGTGTAAACTTTTAATCAAAATTATAAAAAACATTATACTAGAACAAATTGAATTGCACAATTAAAATGATAAAAGGAGAAACATTTATTTATTTTCAAAATGTATTTAAAGAAAAAATTTCATTGTGGAACATCTATACACATATACAAGAGATATATACACATGCATAAATAGCACAAATAAATATTGTAAATAATGAATAAATATTTATTTCAAAAACTGAAGTCATATAATTCATAACTAGGTGTCCTTAAAATCATTTGATAAAAAATTGAATTAAAAATTGACTTCATATATTTATGCTGCAACCCAGCTGTGTGATTTTTTTTGTATTTCATTTAAATTTCTTATTAATATTATCAGGTAAGTGGATTTAGACAAAACCGAAAGGGGTGACAAAATAAAGGCGAGTCAGCTTGAAACAACTGACACCTAATATTGATCAAACCTAAAACAATGAGCAATTAACAAGAAGAAAACATTAAAAAGTCTTCTCACAATTCCAAGAAATTTAATTCTATCTACACTTGTAGCTACAAGCTGACATCTTGTTTATACAAAACAATAAAACCGAACGGAACAGTTTCAAAATATGAGAAGACTCCTAATAAGCTGGCCCAAAGGCCACAGAGCAGAACACTGGGTGGCTAATATAAGCAACCGTGATTGATGGGTGTTAGAGGTTAGGGGAATATCCGAAATTCAAAGTGCGCACATAACCTGCTTAACAGTCTCAGGTAGAACATACGCAGATCCCTGTTAATTGCAGTTTTACCTGAAATGGTTTCTAAGAATTACTAAGAACAAATGTTGTTTCAAATTCGTAGCACTTTAAATAGACGATTAACATTTGTGTATCAATAAGTGCACATATTGAAAATTGCACAGTTTTTTAAATGTCTCGGATTACATTTATGTTAAGATTGAAAACAATTTCAATAATTCTATTTATTTAACCAATCGTTCGCCAGGCAGATATTACGATTATAATTTCAATCAAGGAACATACGCTTTTTCTTTGATATGTAGTAAATGTTTTTCAGATCCTTGTGATATGTATGTTTTAAAGTGTATAGATGGGACATATTCTTTTGACACAGTAGGGTGATCAATATAATTGATCCGTGGTACAAACTTTCTTGAATATGGTGTTACTAGTTACTTTCACAAATCATGCGGACCTCTTGCCACCCGCATCATACATAGATATACTCGATCTCAAAGCGTCCCCAAAAGTTCTCTCCGTTCTCCCAAGCCGAGCTCCCAAAGCTCCTCCGATCACCAGACGCTGGCATCGGCAGAGCAGAGGCTGAGGCAGAGGCAGAGGCAGCGACCGAGGCTGAGCAGCTTATAAATACCAGATGCTCGACGTTCTGGGGCAGTTAGTTTTACACTGCGACTTGTAGCGGCCACATCGTCGGATCAAGCAACCTTTTACCAATTCGTGAGTGCCTGTGCCGAGTGCCTGTTTATTTTTGTGGTCGTGGTTGCTGTTTGCTGGAGCCAGGAGCCAGAGACATTTGATAATTGAGTGTGTGCCAATTTTCGTAAAACAAGACAATTGACAATAATTACATACGAGTGGCAGCACAATCGTAATTAATGCGTGAAGACAGTGGAAAAGTTTCTTCTTCGGCCGTCGCTCTCACTCCCCAAATCAGTCACCTACATACGCGAGTGCACCGCTGCGTGGAAAACCTGTATTTTCTGGTCTCCACCAGCAGCCCCAGCTGTTTCCAACGCGCAGTGAAAATTTCTCGGATCCATCCAGCCATTCAGCTACTCCCTTGATTACACCAACTTTCTGCCTGACTCATTTCTGTTCCCCGCTCTTAGCTCCCAACTGAGGCTCAAGATTGTGATAGCAAACATGCTACGGCTGTGGGCCTGCCTGCTCCTCCTGGGATCCATCCAGATCCAGGCGGTTCCATTCTACGGCGAGTGAGTATAAACCAAACTCTTTTCGTGCTGTGTAGTGTTCGTTTCATGCACATTTCACGTAGTTTGAGTTGTTTGTGTTGCGGGTTTGTTGGTTAACATACATACATCGACATCTTCTGATAAAGCATTAAATACATGTTTGATGTTATCGGAACACTGAAATGCTGAGAATGCCTGTACACTTAATGGGTTCCTACAAAAAAATTCTAAACCAATTAAAATCAAAATCAAAGCATCTAATTTAACAAATGCCATGTCCTTGAATCATTGGAACATATTTTACCGAAAAAATTGTATCAGAATTCATAAATATCTCATTATTGCAAATATTAAACAATCCAATTCATTAGAAGAAAGTTTTTAGTACTTCAGTAGTTTAATTACGAACTTATTTGTGTACTTAATTCCGATTTATTTCATGAGATATAACAAAAACAACTAGATTCCTAAATTGAATCGGTAAATAATATCATCAAAACAACATTTGATATTAGAATGATATACACACCATTGCATATTTTTAAAAATTAATTGTAGTTCACTTAGTGGTAAAGGTTCCACACTAACTGCGAACTATAATCGTTGATGTTTTCTGATTAAATCCTGTTGTAACCTTAAAATTTGGTTCCCCTTATCAAAGTAAGCCCGTTCCAATAAATAAACGTTGAATTCCAGTTCGAGTTCCGAAGAAGTTGCTGAATTCGAGGACTCGGCGGAATCTTCTCCCGAATCCTCTGATAAGTCCAGGTGAACTATAAGTAAACCCAGCACCCCAACTGCCGAATCCCATCATTCCCCAGTAGACTAGCCCAGAGACCCATTCACAACTACTTACCAAAGCAAACACACCACCAGAGAAGTTTACATGTAAAACAACTTTAAAATTCTTTTCAAGTTTCAATATTTAGACGAGCAAGCATGTTTTACGTTCCTCACAATTTTTAAGCCCAATGACACCTCATAAAAGTTGGCTTATACCGGGTTCAGTGTTTTTATGACATTTACAATCTCAGACAGCAAGCCCTGTTTGTTCTTGGAGAAATTTTCGCCCGCTAAACGAAACTGCAAATAAAGTTGACCGAAATGTTTATGGTGGTGGAGGCGGGGCGAAAGGGAGCTGACAAAGCTAAAAGTTCCCCCAGAAAGAAAGTCCAAAGCCCGGCAAGTATTGACCTCAATTGATAAACCTTAAACTGAAACTGTTGAGTCGAAGAGATTGTCTTACTGGATTATTCCCCATCGAACTCGGTTCTTCGGCGGAATTGGGAACATAAAAAGGCCACGATCTGAGTCTTTGCCGTCTTGCACTTATCTTATTTTTGCGAAAGATACTGCATCGCAAGAGAACAATGTGCAACCTAAGTGGGGCAACAGCAACACCGCGGGACTTGGGCAACCACAACATCCACATCTTCTTCCTCTGATCTTCTGAGCCGCTCCACACTCGGCTGACTTTGCAACCTTTGAGTTCAGGTCGCCGGAGGGCTCATCTTTGGCACAATTCCCGAACGGTTTTGGCCCTGAAAGTAATTGACATTTGTCACGGCATTAAGTGGCATTTTGTGGGCAGATAGTGCGCCTGTACTGCCAAAAAATAATCCCAAACTGTATAATCTGCCCTCGAACTGGGTCACCCACAATTTGTTTTGTTTTTCGGTCTCGCATTTGCCCCTTTACGCTCTCTAAATGCTTTGATTCTGCCTGCCACGGCTGCGCTTTAATTAAATCAGGCAGCCATTTGGTTGGACAACCATCTCTGCCCCGGCGCAAACATTTCCCTGGAAATCTCTGATTCATCACCGCCCCCGCTCTGCCTTCGCTTTCAGTCCCTTCTTCTGGTCTGTGGCCAATGACTTTCGCTCTGGCTTCGAGCGGACAGAATTTAGTTTGTTTACAAATTTTATTCGTTTTTAGATTGGTTATGCATTCTACCGCTAACAATAAAAGGGGTGAATTCTTTGCACTCAAATAAATATTCGAAATATTCATGAACCATTCACATTGTTAATTTCAGAAGACAATTAGAAAGGCGCTTCACAATTTACGGCATTATAGAAATAACTTATTGAAATATATTGTTAACTTATATTGGTAATTTAACGTTCTTTAACATCGATAAATGGAACATTTTTAAAAATTTAAAGATGTATAACTTTTTTAATAATTTTACAGAAATTCATATGCGGTAGTATTGATTTTTTATATAAATAGGGTCCGAAAAGCTTCTTGCTTTAGATAAAAAAAATCGTATTTACTTCTACCAAAATTAAGAATTTGACTTTCTTTTAAAGAGTAATATTTTTAATTTAATTTAATGTAATAAAATGAAACTTTCATTAACATTTAATTATTGCTGTGGATAATGAAAATATCCGTCTCTACAGATATATATTTGTCTTTATTGTCCATTATAATGATCACGATCTCCACTGATCGAAGATCAAACAAACTCAAGCTGAAATCTGAGTGCACTCAAAACAAATATGGCATATGAAAAATATACGAAACAAGAAAGGAAAGCTAACTTCGGGCGGAGCCGAAGTTGATATACCCTTGCAGAATATTCTAAAAATTATATTTTCCAAAATTATTCATATGATGCATTCTTAATACTCATAAAAAATCCCAACTTCCTAACTTTAAAAACACCAAAGTAATGGCATTTCCGATCGTTCAGGTATATGGAACCTAATCTTTAAAACTGAGAGACTAGTTCGTGAAGAAACAGACAGACGGACAGACAGACTGATATGCTTATATCAACTCAGGACGCGATACTGATCAAGAATATATATACTTTGTAAGGTCGGAGATGTCTCCTTCACTGCGTTGCACACTTTTGACCAAAATTTATAATACCCTCTGCAAGGGTATAAAAAGAGGCACTCATTCATGGGCAACACGCCAAGCCTCAATTTCGTACCGTCAGCTTAAATCGCCTGTAGCTCTTGAATAGCCAAGCCGCTTGGAGCCCTTCCGATCACGTCCCGCCCGGATGAGTCACCTCGAGGCAGCACTCCAACCAGAAGAGAATCGGATACGCAGAAGTACTAAATCTTAAAGTCAGCAACCGAACAAATTGTTTACGTTTTGCCTTTTCAGGCATTATTGTTTTATTATTTATTTCCAGCTAGTTTCGTTTTGTTTTTTTCTCATTTAGCACTTATTATGAGCTTTTTTTAATTAGCTCCCGCGAAGCGAATTTTAATGACCCGCAACAAAAAAAAATTTCAAGTTGGCTAACGCTTCAGTCTTCATAGAAACTTTCTGACTCATTTTGTCTTGTTCAATATATGTAAACATCCCAGTCTAGATTTGGAATGCATTGGGAGACCCAGAAAAAACCACAATCCGTTGACATAAATCTCACTTGATTGATGACAACTGCAGGAACATTTCTCAAGTTTTGGTTGCCTTTTTTTAAGCGATTGTTTCGGCACTTAAAAAGTTATTTTCATTTGATACAATATAGAGTTCGTCTGGGAGGCTATTAATATGCGGCTCAGGTAAATGCTGCGCAAAAAAGCTAAACAATGAGCACGATCAGAATATGTATATACTACATATACTCAGGCATACAGATATTTGGTTTTGTAGGGGTAGAGTTGAGCTTCTTTTTATGCGAGGGAACAATGATGGCATATGAATTATTGGGCCCCGGTTCCGTTTCGATTCGTTCCGTTCGCCATGGAATTTGCATGAAAAGAACACACACGCACACACCGGCACAGACCAGCATACAGTAACACTAACCTAACATCACTCTACACCCACCACCCCACCGATCTGCAGCTTTATGCCACACTTAACCCACCCATTGCCGTTGCATCGCAATCCGTTTGCGCCCCTGCCACTTGCACCATTCGAGCCACTAGACCCTCTGCATGCCCAGGCCTCGCAGCGGATGGCGAGCGTCTGGAACGGCCCCGGCGGCCCTTCCCCGCTGGCCCCGCAGCTCCACTCCTCTCACCTGTTGCCACTATTCAGCAGCGGATTCGACACCGAGTTCGTGCCCCTGGAGCACCAGCAGCCGCAGGGACGCCAGGAGACGGGAGCCACCGTACCCGCTCAAACCCCCGCCGGTGTGGAACAGAAGCCTTTCAGTAAGTGCTGCATTTTATAGCTAAATATTTTATATTTATGCATTAATATATCTGTCTTTATATATTACTATTTAGTAATTTACCTTTTTTAGCGGTCAATCATGGTCAAGCCTTTCAAGTGAATCGGTTTAACAACTAGCAATTAAATAATCGAATTAAATCTTATCCTAAGTCTACATTTAAATCTAAAATTAAATCTGAAACGCGGTTTGTGTTCCAAGAAGTTGCAAAAATTGGTTAAATCGTTTAAATTTGCTTATTCGCAAAAATATTGTACTGCCTTTGGCAGTTAAAATTCTGTTTTAATGGGCACTATTGTTTGACTTTTTTGCAAAAATAATTATTTCCTTTAAAGCTAAAGGAAAGATACATTAATTTTAATTTGCCAAAATATATAATTTGTTTTAGAAAACAAAAACAAAAATGTATAAAAAATATATTTTATGCGAGTTTTATTTTATTTTGTATGTACTTCAATGTCATAAATAAGGTGTTTTAATGTCGTTTCCTTATTTCGCAGATGTGGATACCATAACCACGGATGTGAATGCACCAAACCCGTCGATATTCTTCCAGCAGTCGTTCCCCTTCTTTGGCAATGAGTTCTTCAATTCGTTTGGAGGCTTTGGCTTTGGTGCTGCCCAGGAGCCCTGGTGGAAGGGGTAAGTACCATCGATCAAGGGGAGTCCCAAGAATGTTCCCTTCTCTTAATGGCTGAAAATTCCCCCGGTTATGGTCAGTAGTTTCGCGTCTTTCCTAATCACCGCACTCGAGTGAATCTGCGACTGGCTTCGCCGTTCTTGGCATTTGGCAATTAAGAGAGCACAATGTCAAGTTCATTCGACCTATTAAATATGATTGTATAATGTATTGTGTCTTCAATAGTATTCTTTAATTGTGTAAAGTTGTCTGGCTTATCGCAATCGTAGAAGCAATCGAGCATATCAATTAAATAGTAAATACTTCAATATTTTTCCATGCAAGATTACTGGCAGCTGAGGCTGCTTAATATTTCTAGGGCTCGATTGTTGCTTTGATTAATAGCTAACCAGCTGGGCACTGTGCACAAGGAAAGTGATTGAATATATAGTGCTTACTATATTGGATAAGTGCACGAATACATAGTTTGTAGAGCCGCGCTTGCACTTTTCTAAATTGTGAAATCAACTCATCGCCGTTTTCGCAGTGAGCGATGAACTCGTTGTTGTAGGCATAGTAAAATGAAAGTCAGAGATGTGGCAAATTGAAAAATTAGCGGCATAAAAACCTATATACATATATGTACATACGTATATCTATGGTTCAGTGGCAAAATTTCTAAAAATTACGCGCACAATGAGTTCGCATTCAGAAACCAAAATAAAAGTCTCATCGTTGCCATAATTGAATTGATGGACTGGCAAAGCTGTTAAGCCAACACACGATCGCTTTTATATAGAAGAATGTTTATATAGTATAACTATGCTTACTATGAGAGATCATTGTGCAAATCCGTTTGGCAAACACTCAGTTAACGAGTGCTGATGAACCGACTGATACATATGCATATTCCGTGGACTAAGTTTAATTGATTTCGGAGATTTATTGGTATAAAAGTAGGGGCAGAATCTTAGAAATATAGTACATCGACATTTCGATTGGCACGTCTGATACATATGTGACTAAGTCATTAGCAGGGAATTTGTACGTTTGCCTAGAGACAGGTATGAAAACAGTTTCTAGAAAAATTAGCAAGATGAATATTAGTACTTAAATACAAATATAACATTTCGTTAGGAAATAATAGCCATATACCAATTTCTACTAAATTTAAATCAACCCCTTTAAAAAGAATCAAACTTCCGTATCAGTTTCTAAAGACTTGAATGGTTAACTTCTACTTATCTGGTTAATATAAATAAGTCAATTTAGCATAATTTAAGGCCATGAACCGGTGATCTGCCCCACATCCCCAAAGATTACAACAACGAAATATGAGGCAATATCTAATTTTACGCTTTTTCCAGCCCCAATGTGTGCACCGAAAAGGAGGAAGACGAGACCGTGGCCCCTGAGTCGGATGTTGAAGAAACAGTGGGCACCTTTGGCCAGGAACGTGATGGAGTTACCGATGTGGTGCGATCCCCACTGTTTGGCCAGTTCCAGTTCAGCGTGAACTCCTGCGCCGAGAAGCCCAACAAGCACGTCTGCACCAAGATGTAAGAGGATTACGGGGGAATTACCTAATTTTGATTATTGATTGAATATTTCCCCCTGCAGCGTTAATCAAAACGGCAAGAAGAAAACGCTGACGCTGACCCGACAGTGCTGCTACGGATATGGCCGCCCCAGGAATGCCGACTTCGCAACGCCCTGCGAGAAGATCGACATCAAGGACGTGGAGGCCACGGCCAGTGACATGGGTGCCAAGCAGTTCCTCGAAAGCGCCCGCACTGCCGGCGAGCTGGCCGAAATGCTGGGCGGAGGCAGTGGCAAGAAGGTGACCCTCTTCGTGCCCAACGATGCGGCCTTCTTGGAGTACCGCACACACCACCAGCAGGAGAACGTGAGTAGTCCTTCAGTAATAAATCAGTTAATTAGTCAATTGTAGGCATTAAATTGGGCATAGCCCACCGACAAAACTGTGATGCATAGCCCAAAATTACTATTACTATTACTTTTAAAAAATAGGTACTTCTTTAGATTGTTTTCTAAAGGAAATTTATTTAAGTTTTATAGATTTTAATTTAACTCGGTAATTATATTTATAACAGAATGTCGAAGATGCCAAGACCGAAGCTTCTAAGCCTTCCATCTACAAACTGCACGCTGTTCTCGGCGAAGTGCAGCTGGAGGATGTGCCCAACGAGAAGCTCCTGCAGACCGAGCTGCCCGACCAGAAGATTCGCATCAACAGCTACCAGCTGCCGGCGGCTTTGGGCCTGGAACCCTACCGCTATGCCGCCAACTGTGTGCCTATCGAGAAGCACGACAAGCTCTCGGAGCAGGCCCTCGTCCACACTTTGGGTGGAGTGCTCAAGCCGCTGACCAAGAACGTGATGGACATCATCAGGGAGCGGGCCGATATGTCCATCATGCGCACCGTCCTGGAGAAGACCAATCTGAGTGCCATGCTGGAGGACGACAAGCCGGTGACTATCTTCGTGCCCACCGATGCCGCCTTTGACAAGCTGGAACCGCATCTGCGTCGTGCTCTCAAGGAGGGTCGTGGCTGTGCCTCAAGTGAGTTTCGGAGGAGAGAGATTCATATTTAGATGTTTAAAATAAAATATTCCTTTCTCAAACCTTAGACATCCTGAAGAACCATTTACTGGACCTCACCTTCTGCTCGTTGGCCACTGTTCCGGGAGCCAAGACGACTGCCTACAATCTTCTGGGAGAGCCCCTGCTGCTCAACCGCACTCAGCTCCCTGCAAATCAGACTGGACCAGCTCCGATCTACATCAACAATCTGGCCAAAATCATAGAAGCCGACATCATGGGCACCAATGGGGTCCTGCACGTGATCGACACCATCCTGCCCACGGAGTCGGCGCTGCCCATGACCTCGCTGATGTCGCAGAAGAACCTAACCATCTTCCAACGCCTGCTGGAGGCCTCTGGTTTCGATAATCAGTTCGACGATTTGGACAACGTGACCATTTTCGCACCCACTGACAAGGCGCTGCAGAACACGGAGTGGGCTCGCATGCTCAAGGAGCAGCCGGAACTGCTGGATCACAATTTGGATCTGCTAGAGTTCCTTAACTACCATGTGGTAAAACCTATGATTAAGACCTGTGACCTCTCGGAGAAATCGCTGCCCACCGTGGCCGGATCCAGTGTACGTCTGAACCTCTACTCCACACATGCCCTCTTCTCGGATGTGATGAACCGCGCCACGGTCAACTGCGCCCGCCTGGTGCACTTCGATGACGAGAGCTGTGGCTCCGTCCTCCATCAGGTGGATCGTGCTTTGGCGCCACCCAAGAATGTAAGTTTTAAGTTGATTTTACTTATCAGATTTATTTATAATTTTGTTAAATCTCCCTCAGAACATGCTCAAGCTGCTGGAGGCTAATCCCAACTACAGCAAGTTCCTGGAGCTGGTGCGGAAGGCCAATCTCACCCAGCTGCTGTCCAACAACTCGAGGAGTCTCACTCTGCTGGTGCCCAAGAACGATGTCTTCGAGGAGCTGACCGAGTCCGGCGAGGGATCGAAACCCTCCGATCCCAAGGCACTGGTCAAGACCCACATCGTGGAGGACGTTGTCTGCTGCGCCGGCATTATCCCCACCAACTGGCCATTTGTCCGCAGCATCGAGTCCATCTCCGGCCAGCATCTGCGCATCACCCGCGACCGCCGTCCCAAGATCGAGAACGCCGGGGTCACCAAGTGCGATGTGGTGGCCACCAACGGCATCCTGCACGAGATCAACGACATCATCGTCCCCCGCCCCCAGCGCCAGCAGCAGCGACCCCAGCTGATCCCCCCTGGAGCTGGCTATCAGCCACAGGGCGACTTCGACGTCTTCTTCTGAGTGGTGCACGTCCCTATCTCATGCATATGAATTATAAAGCACATATTTATATTAACTCTTAATGATTTGTCAATTGATTGGAAGCCACAAACAAGCTCAGAATCTGCTCTGATAAATAAAACAAATAGTAATAAAAAATATATGAATATAGAATATCCAGTAGTCACTACATTAATATTGCAAACCTGAATGCAACCTTGTGGGATAATTTATTGTAAAATGGTCTATTGACATCTGCTGTGCATCTGTATCCCCCAATCTATTTAAAAAGTTAGTCCTATAATAGGAAAAGGGTGTGTCAAAAATGTAAAGCAAAGTACATATGTACATACATATCTATACTATGGAATCCAGAAGTACCGGGTGGAAAATAAAGAGAGGTATTCTCTTCCAAAGCTTATCAGGAAGAGAAGCTTGTTAAGAGATTCGTATCTATATAGGAACCCCACAGTTCTTATCTATAACAGAAAATTCAAAGCTCAGAGCATATATAAGCGCAGTAAGGTTTTGCATTTCGTCTATTTGAGCTTGTTAATTGAATAGTAGAAGATGTCGGGATCACTGCCAGCTACCTTTGTCAAGGGCTTCCATGATGAGGAGCAGGTGCGTCGAATGGAGTACCGTCAGTTGGGCTCCACGGGTCTGCGAGTGTCCAAAATCGCTCTTGGCGGTGCCACTCTCTCCAAACTCTTCTCCGACGACTTCGATCGGCAGGAGGGAATCCGCACGGTGCATGAGGCCATTAAATCGGGCATCAACTATATAGACACCGCCCCTTTCTACGGCAATTCGGAGGAGCTGCTCGGCCAGGCACTGAAGGATGTGCCCCGGGAGGCGTACTATATAGCCACCAAAGTGGCGCGATACGAGATGGATCCGGAGAAGATGTTCGACTATACAGCGGCCAAGGCCAGAGCGAGTGTGAAGCGTAGTCTGGACCTCCTCGGATTGGATCGAGTGGATATACTGCAGGTTGGTTTTGTTAGTTAGTTAGTTTGGTTGTAAATTCTTTATTTGATCTGATGTTCTTGACCAGGTTCACGACGTAGACGCCGCTCCCAGTCTGGACATGGTGCTGAACGAAACCATTCCCGTCCTGGAGGAGTACGTACGGGCGGGCAAGGCACGGTTCATCGGCATCACCGCCTACGATGTGGATGTGCTGAAGGAGTGCGCCGAACGGGGCAAGGGTCGAATCCAGGTGGTGCTCAACTATGCCCGCTACACGCTGCTGGACAATACGCTACTGCGCCACATGAAGGCCTTCCAGGAGCTGGGCGTGGGCATTGTCTGTGCCGCCGCCCACGCGCTGGGACTCCTGAGCAACGCCGGTCCCCAGTCCTGGCATCCGGGTAGTCCGGAACTCCTGGAAGTGGGCAAACGGGGAGCCGAAATCTGTCGGCAGCGAAATGTGGAGTTGGGCAAACTGGCCATGTACTACACCATGCAACTCGATGGGGCAGCAACCTTCCTCATCGGCATCCCCAACCGAAAGCTGCTGCGGATCAACTTGGATGCGGTCTTCGATGGACTCACTTCCCACGAACAGGAAGTGCTGCAGTACCTGCGCGAAAAGTAAGTTGGCCAGCAACTGGTTAGGCTGAACGGGGAACTGTGCAAGTCGAATTTGGTGTTAGCAATTGCATCACGGGCACGAACTTGGCCTCAGCCTGACCAAACTGGTTGGTAGACACTCGATCCAGTCCAGACTATCCACTCTCCATTCGCCAAAATACATGTATTTATTTTTCTGCCTTTGTTTCAGCGTTTTTACCAAGTCCTACAGCTGGGGATCCACATTATCCACGGTTAACATGTTCAAATGAAAGGTTACCCGTAATGGGTAATCGAACTTGGGCTCCCAAAAATAATGAAAACATTGGAAATACAGGAAAAAAGGATTTAAATTAACTTTAAAATAAAATTTTACTGAAATAAAAATTAAAAAAAATATATTACATTTTTGAAAATAAAAAATTGGATAATTTACTTCACATTTTTATGATATCGGGTTTAAAAAAAATCTTTTATTAAAGTACTTTTCAATCGCCAGTAATATTATTCTTTATTTTATTCTTTGAAGCCACTTAAAAAAATGTTCATATTTTAATTAATTTTTTCTTACTCATATATTCCTTAAAGTCTTTTGTAAACAATTGTTTTAATAAATAAATAATGGATTTTTAAAATCAAAGATAAGCTCAGGTTCAACCACAAGTCAGATCAGATGACTATAAGTGGTAGAAATAAATACAGCCACAGCACACATGTATAAATAAACAAACAAACAAGAAAGGAAAGCTAACTTCGGGCGGAGCCGAAGTTGATATACCCTTGCAGAATATTCTGTAAATAATATTCTCCAAAATTGTTCATATGATGCATTCTTAATACTAATAATAATCCCAACTTCCTAACTTTAAAAACACCAAAGTTATGGTAATTTCAATCGTTCAGTTATATGGCAGCTATAGGATATAGTCGGCCGATCCCTATAAAATTTGGTAGGTCGGATTGATTGGCCAAATATAAAACCCATAGAAAATCCCAACTTCCTAACTCTAAAAACACCAAAGTTATGCTATTTCCTATCGTTATATGGGAGCTATAGGATATAGTCGTCCGATCCTTATGAAATTTGGTAGGTCGAATTGATTGGCCAAATAAAGAAGCCATAGAAAATCCCAACTTCCTAACTTTACAAACAGCAGAGTTATGGCATTTCCTATCGTTCAGTTATATGGCAGCTATAGGATATAGTCGGCCGATCCCGGCCGTTCCGACTTATATACTGCGTGCAAAGGATCGAAGGCTGTGTGCAAAGTTTCAATTCGATATCTTTAAAACTGAGAGACTAGTTCGCGTAGAAACAGACAGACGGACAGACAGACGGACAGACGGACATGGCTATATCAACTCAGGAGGTGATCCTGATCAAGAATATATATACTTTATAGGGTCGGAGATGTCTCCTTCACTGCGTTGCACACTTTTGACCAAAATTATAATACCCTCTGCAAGGGTATAAATATATGGACAATTGTTTACTTTTCTTTATTGGAAGTAATCCAGCTTATGTTTACACAAACCCTCCAATGAGAGAATCAGAGAGTTTGAGAGGCGAAAGCCACGATAACTGTTTAAAACAAATTCTTTCCAATCTCTCTTTTAAGTTACGCCTTTTAAAATATTCTCTTTTTGTTATTTTAACTTTACTCTTCGTTTAAATAATAATAAATACATAATCTGTATAAATTCTATAAAACCGCTTCTGTACATATGTACATATGTATAAAATGGACATTAAAAGGGTCCGAATTTGTATTTAAATTAAATGTTTCTACTCTTACCCGATTATACTATGCGCTTTTCTGCAGCTAGACCTTAAAAACAGATTATTACATATCTATACAATCGCACAATTGCTTTTGGTCAACAAATTTATTCTAAATGGTATTGCTGGTCGTATGAGTAATATTTTCGGAAACTTCGAGACTATTGCGCAGCCTCATAAATCTTAATACAATTTTCTAATACCGTTATTGCACACAAAAAGCAACCTCATTTAACGGCGAAAGCATGTTTTGTGTTTTGGACCACCCTAATATACATACAAAGGCACAATTTAAGTTCGTTCTTAGGCTCTCTTCGATAAAGAGGCAATCTCTGATTTCCAGAATATAAGCTAAATATATGACAATCTGTTGCCAGTACTTCTCCGACAAGCGATCGAATTTCAACCGAGTGCGAAATATACTATTTCGATTATCAAAAATGTCTGGAACATTACCGGTTACCTATGTGAAGGGTTTCCACGATGAGGCTAAGGTGCGTCGCATGGAATATCGCAATCTCGGAAAGACCGGCCTGAGAGTTTCGAAAGTCTCATTCGGAGGCGGTGCACTCTGCGCCAACTACGGGTAAGAGAAATATTTTCCAGCTGAATTTTACTCTTACACAGAAAAAAAGATTATTATTTTTGTCGAAGGGCCTTGGATTAAATGCAATGAAGTGCAATAAAAATACAATTTAAAAGCTTTATGACGTAAAAATATAAATACTTATCATTTTCTATTAAACTATGATTTGGGATTGCACATTTCCATTTCCATTTTCATACTCCAAAAAATATAGTTTACATTTTTTTTATTCTTTAAAAATGTTCAACAAATTATTTTTGGCTGTTTTTAAATGGAATATAAATTATGCCTGAAATGTGAGATTGAACATGTCTGAAATTCATATCATTTATAATACAGCTTTGAACTTGAAGAGGGTATCAAGACTGTGCATGAGGCCCTGAAGTCGGGAATCAATTATATTGACACGGCCCCATGGTACGGTCAGGGTCGATCTGAAGAGGTCCTTGGCCAGGCGCTGAAAGGAGTTCCCCGGGAATCCTACTATATCGCCACAAAAGTGGCTCGCTACGAACTGGACTATGAGAACATGTTCGACTTTAGCGCCAAGAAGACCCGCGAAAGTGTGGAGAAGAGTCTGAAACTCTTGGGACTGGACTACGTGGACGTCATCCAAATTCACGACATCGAATTCGCCAAAGATTTGGACATTGTCATTAACGAGACCTTGCCCACACTGGAGCAACTGGTCAAGGAGGGCAAGGCCAGGTTCATTGGTGTGTCAGCTTACCCGATTTCAGTGCTTAAGGAGTGCCTGACCCGAGCGGCAGGAAGATTCGATGTAAGTTGATCGGAAACAGATATACACCATAAAGAAATCCATAATTCATTTAAGCAAAGAGAGGGAGGAGTAGTCATTGTCTATTTCCAAAAGGTCTTTTACAAATCCATTTTAAAATCACATTACACTAATATTTGTAAATCCTAAAAGGAAAACCCAATATTTGCGATAGGAAATCAAAACCGTTAGAATTATATTCCATTTCATTTCCGTATTTAATTTAATTAAACCCCAATACAGGAAAGCTATAATTATGTCAACAAATTTTCTTCCAGACGGTTCTCACATATGCCAGATACACCCTGACTGATGAAACGCTCCTGGACTACCTGGACTTCTTCAAGTCCCAGAACCTGGGAGTCATCTGTGCCGCAGCCCACGCCCTTGGCCTCCTGACCAACGCTGGACCTCAGCCGTGGCATCCGGCTAGTGATGATCAGAAGGCCATTGCTCGAAAGGCATCGGAAATCTGCAAGGAACGCGGGGTGGAGCTGGGCAAGCTGGCCATGTTCTACACGATGAAGGGACTGCCTGGGGTCACCACCTTCCTCACGGGCATGCAGACCAGGGAACTGCTGAAGATCAACCTGGAGGCCTTCGAACTGGGCCTCAACGATAAGGAGCAGGAAGTGCTGCAGTACCTGAAAGAAAAGTGAGTGTCCGACTCGGAAGTTGGCCAAAAGCGGCACAGCGAAAATTGTGCAACTCGGATACAATGTTACCATTACATCATTTCCACTTCCCTGCGGTTGGGGGTCCACTCCTCGGTTAGTTGTCCATATGTGTGTGCATGATCATTGTCAATCTTGGCCATCGGTGCAGTAGGCACCAGACAACCTCTTCCCTGTCCCCCTCCGCATCAATTACTGGCCACTTCCCACTGAGCGGAGTCCCCTCGTAATCCCCCCAAATCGCAGGTGAACTTGTTGATTCCCCTTCTCCGTTTTGTGCTCCACGGGCATTACGAATATGTGCGGCAGTCTTTATCCATTTTTTCCACTTTATGTGCTGGCTAATTTTCACGATCCTCTCTATTAAGGCATTATGTAAATTTTTTCCATTTTCAGTGTTTTGACCAAACCTTTCGATTGGGAGGGCAACGAACTGGAGCAATATTGGGCAGCCGTAAAGCAAAAGTAATAGAAGATGATTACCTGGAAAACGGGACGAGAAAGAATAAAGGCTTTAACTGGAATTTGCATTATTTTTCTCTTCCCTGGGTGACCTTTTCGAATGGATTTATAGTGCACATGCCCTATAAATGAACTTGAAAGGCAAACATCAATTAATTTGGCAGCTCGAAATTGATAACCAGTTAATCAGGAGGTGATAATATTTGAAGATAGCTAATAACAATAAGTAATAACCGATAAGTAAAGAGCACTTCAAACAAAAATCAGAAAAGGCTGACATAAACTATAGGAAAGGTAAGTTACACAAAAGCTTTTGGTTTAATATAAACCAACTGGATCAAAATGTCATTGTCGGCAGACTAACCTTCTATTTGTTAATTGATATACTAATATACGTAATACGTAATTTCTGAAGATTTGAGTGGAGATCATTTTTGTAGAGCAACCCATTTCTGATATTGTGAGTTATATCCCAGCATAAAACATATGTTAGTTTAATCCAATTTAAGTTATAAGATTGAATAATCATTTTTTAAAATCCACAAGCTTTTAAATCAATAAAAATCGCAATCACACGGCGGCATAACCACTTAATCATGTTTAGCTGAGTTTCCACGAAACTCTCGAAGTAAATGCATTTTTTGGGCAATATTGCACATGGCCACTTCCACCTTTCGCTGGCATGGCCAAACCCGAATCGTTAACTAATTACACTTTAATTAACGCAATAAACGAAAAACAAAAGATGTATATAACAACAAAAGGCAGGTGGAAAACTAACAACCACAAGGCAACTCAAGACGAAAACCACTGTTCAGATGATTAAATTTGTTGCATGAAGGAGAACCGAATCGAGCCGGAGCCAGACGCAAAAAACGGGGAAGTTTAATAACATTTTGAATAATGAACGGCAACAAAAAATCGGTTGAATGCAGCGCTAAAAATGCGAAACGAATGCACACAGCAGAAATCCACATGCCACACGCGAAAAGCGGAAATGTCTTTGGCGCTACGCCGCATTTTGTTTTCCTTAAACTGCCGCTTTAAATAAATATTGATACCCTGGCAGAAGGTATCTTGTATTTGAACAAAATTATTTTGGAAAGGACAAAAAGAGTACTGTTTTCATTATATATTTCATTCTGGTAGCCCACAAATAAAAAAGGTTTAAAAATTAGCGAAAACAAACTGTCAATTTTAATCTGAAATATTGAGAACTTGAGGCATTTGAGAGAATTTGCAAATTCAGCTTTAAACAACTTCTATTTCATCTCTTATTTAATTGCATAGTTTAGTTGTTTAAAAAATGATGGGAAAACCAAAGTTAAGTTAATGGGTATTAAGTGTTTCGATTTTCTTTCTTTGTGGATTTATTTCGGTTTTCCACTCGGCGATGCCAATAAATTTTCGCCTTATCAAAAGCGCAGTACAATTAAATATTGGTTATGCTCTGCTATTGACCAAATTCTCACTCGCTCTTTGTTGGACAAACCTCTTTCTCTCTTAAGTTCCTCTTTTTTGTCGGATTTTCTCTCTCTGGTTTGGGACACCAGAGCTTTCGAGTCGCGCTTATATGCGCTGCGCAGACGCAGTCGCTTCGTCAGTTTAAATCTTGGCTTGCAGCTGTTAAGACATCCACGAAACTCAGCCTTCGCGACAAATCCCAATCGTTTGGTGTTAAATAATAATAAAGTGCAATAATATGTCAGGATTACAGAATGGCATTCTTATTTTATTCGCTTGCAACTTACTGCTGGCAGTCTACGTGACGGCCAACAAACAACAGAAACACCAAAACCAAGGTAAGCTGGGTAGGCTGGTCAACTAAAAAGAAGACTGTGACTGATTCATCCAGGTTGGGTGGAGAAATTTCCAATGCCAAGTTCCTCTGCTGCGGTTTGTTCTAGCCAGACCAAAATAAACAGAAACCGGTTGCAAGAGCTCAACAATGCCGGTGAGATGAGTGAACTTCATCGGTTCGTTGGGCAAAGTGCCTAGAAATTTTAGGCTCATTTTAAAGTAACGGATATTTCTTTAAAGAAAGTTAAAAGTGTTCAAAGGCGGGTAACAAAGAAATGGAGAGTATTTGATAGAAAAAAGAAAAAAAATCCATGAAATACGTTTAGAGTAGTGGGAACTTTTATATATTTAAAAAAATAAAAATATAAACATAAATAAATGCTTTTTATTATATTATATTATAATTATATTTTGTAAAGCAATTTATATTACTTTACCATTTTCTATTGTAATTTATCATGAATTTAAAAATACTTTTTAGCAAGACCATTTTAAAATGCCTTTGCAATTTTAGGGTAGGAATGTCGCTAGGCTATATTCTGAAATGTATACCCTGTTTAACCTGTTAATTTTAAAATGTTTGCTAATTGTTTTCCTCTTAAGCCAAAAGTTTTACAAGATAACTATCAATTTTTATGTTATATATATAATAAATACTTAAAAATAATAATTTTTGTAAACGGCTTTAAGCTAATACTCTTTTAAAAGTATTTAAAGAATACTTTAAAAAAGTATTAAATATAAAATCCTGCGAAGTATCTGAACAAATCCATGAAACATTCTGCATGCGTATGGACATCTGTTAGATAACAACCAGTGAAAACATTGCTTGCCCTATTGCAGAAATCTGGGAGCAAGACCTTTCGGACACCTTTAAAATCGAGGGCAGCGACCAGGGCATTCAAAAGGTGAACCTGAAGTGCGGAGCCGACTCGATGAACGTCGTGCTGGAGACGGAAAAGCCGTTCACGGGCGTCATGTACACGCGTGGCAGCTTCTACAAGCAGACGGCGCCGTGCTTCATGAAGCCCTCTTCGAACCAGGGATCCCGCTCCATGGAGATGAACTTCCAGCTGGACCAGTGCCAGACCCTGCGGGACGGAGACCTCTACACGAACATCGTGGTGATCCAGAACGACCCCGAGCTGATCACGCCCGGGGACTCGGCCTTCTCGCTGGAGTGCGACTTCCGGCAGCCGCGCAGCCTGGACGTGGAGGCCAGCATGCAGGCCAGGGACAGGTAAGGTGGCGGCACTGAGTCCGAATCTCTGATTACGATCTGATCTGCAATAGAAACCCACAAAAATTGCGCGGAGCACGCGGTGGAGCCCGCCAGCGCCAATAGAAACCTTTCAACCACTCTCAGATCTTCCCTCTTCGACTACAACCACCTCCAAAAGCTGTACATAAGGTACAACAGAGATGAAGTCATTTTTTACTGCCCCCCAAAACTAATACAAGCCTAGTAGCGCAATACTAACCCTTATTGGAATATAATGTTGACACATTTAGGGAACATTCAGAAGTGGTCAAAATAGTAACTCATAGAAGAAAACCATTTTTCAAATAAGAGGAAAAAACTAAAGCGAAATATCAAAATGTAGATGACAGACAATATTTGTTATGGCCCTCAGAATTGTATGGTCTCTACCATTTCGTAGGGCTATTATCTAATTTAATATACAAATTTGACAAATCGGACCATTAACATATTTTGTAGCAGGTCTACAACTTGGTGTCAATCGTTTTTATAAGCAACTATATATTGTAAAATTGCAAGACCTCCTCGCAAATTCTTAAGGCATACTATTTTGACTGCAGCTTTCAAACTCAGCGACCACAATACCAACCTACATACATTCCACAGAGTGGCCACTGGCTCCAAAATCACACTCACTAGTCCCGATCCCGCGGCACCCACGGAACATCTACACAACTCGGTGGTCAGCAACAGCGACTCGGTCGCATACATACCAAAGTTCAGCCGGCCAAATAGAACCATACACCTGGGCTCCGTCGAGGAGGTGACGCTGCCATCGTCCTCCCAATCCCGAGACGAGCTCTAGGAACACCCACACTGCACGACACGAAAATATATGTAGTAGGAAACAAGATACCCTTAAACACAATCACAACACTTGAAAAACACTAAAGATTACAGGTGAGACGGCAGGACACGCTTTTTGTTGCCATTTGTGTTTTGGCTTGTTAATGCTTGCTACAAATACCCTTTTATAAGTTTGTACTATACAGTGTTCTTAACTTATTTACAGGAAAATAGCACAGAACGCGACACAAGCGCCAACGCAGACAGATTGATGGCAATTGGGCGACAAATGCACTAACACCACTTCATGTATTTTCATTTAAATGGTTTTTCATATCCTGTGATATTTTTTAAGTTTGAGTTTAATAAAAACTTTGCAAAAATACATTTATGTAGTTTTCTTTATCAATAATAAATTATATTAGGCAATATTTAAAGCTCTGTATTTATTCGATAAAAGGTGGTATTCTTTCAAAAGTAATTATACAAAGTATAGATATTACCTTTTTTAATTAATGCAAATTCTTTCTAAACGACACTATCAATCACGACGCTAAATCAATAAAAAGAATTAACTATTAATGATCCTCCTCCGTAAAATCGTAGAGAGAAATTCCGAATTTTCGAAGTGACTCAACAAATAATTAAAAATGCTAACAAATAAATATATATTATTTTCAAAAAACCTGCCTAAATAAATAGAAACAACTAATTTTAAATAATCTTAGACCAAATAAAAACTGCTAAAATGATTTTAAAATGTTTACATTCTTAAAAAGCTGTTAATGTGTATGACCAGCTAAACTTAAAATTTAATCGACAGTTTGGTATTTATATCGTCGAACGTTTGGTCTGATACGCGGTCACACTGTTGACAATAAAAACATTTAACAAAAGTACCGTAAAAACAAAGAAAAACGCACAGATTGATAGATATTTTAATAACCTTGAGAATAATATTAATCATAGTTACGTGGCCACTGAAGTGTATTATATTAAAGGGCAATCAGATATTCTATCTGGCCGCACTCTTTTTCACTTATCACTGCGCAGTCACAATTGCGAATTGCACAAAGAACGTCAATATTTGTAAATCGAATTAGCGTACGCTGCAGAAAGATTATTTTCCACCGCAGAATGGATCACCGGGTTCTTCTGATGCTGATCTTTGTTCTCAGCGGCACCTTCAATGTTCTGGTGGTGAAGTAAGATCCGAAAATCTATTTAATAATATTCATAAAAAACATCTAAACAAATATGCACTCAATTGTGTGCGTGCGTGTTGCAGGTGGGCGAATCAACAGCAGGTGATTGGCAGCGATGAAAAACTGCATCACTTCCACCATCCGGTGGTCTTCACACTTCTCATGTTCCTGGGCGAGTTCCTGTGCTTCGTGGTCTTCAAGCTGATCCGCCTGATCTCCAGTTGGCGTGGTGTAAGAGCTGACCAAAGGCGGTTGAAAAGCCGCTCACCGACCTGCTTAAGGGATTCTTTACATGTGTTTTACAATTGTAGGAATTATATTTTATGGTACTAGGTTGTTTAGGGACGGATCTCGAGGGGAAACTTAAAAAATTGATTCAAAAAAGAAGCGAATGTTATTAGCTTACACCATATTTTAAATATATATTTCTTTAATTTTCCGTCTTATTTTTAGTTATTTTTCAAAAATCTTGATAATTAAAATTAAAAATTCCAAAAGACGTATTAACAAATTTTAGAAAAATTCAACAAAACCTTAAAAATCTAGTGTTTTCTATTATACATATGTTTATGCAGTATAATTTTACAAACTTTGTTTTTTAGTAAGCCGGTAAAACCCTTGTAAGACCTTAAGCAATTTAAGAATGTTTTAGTTAGACATGACGATCTTGAAATCCACAGCCGATTGCCGATCTGGACAGCATCTTGACGCAGGACCGCAGCGAATTCAGCCCCCTAAGCATGCTCCTGCCCACCGTGCTGGATGCGGTGTCCTCCATTCTGCTTTTCACCGGACTTTACTTGACTTACGCCACCAGCTTCCAAATAATAAGGGGTAAGTCTATCCGTCAGAATTGCTTATCTTGTCTAGCGTTGACTTGTGGTCTCTGTAGCCGCCGCTCTGATCTTTGTGGGCATCTTCAGCACCATATTCCTGAACCACACGCTCACCAGTCGCCACTGGATGGCCTTCGTATCTATCTCCTGCGGCCTGTTGGACATCATCACCTTAGACGTTCACCGCGTGGAATATGACCAAGTCACCTTGCCGTACACAGACCACAAATCTATCCTGACCGGCGACCTGCTCATCATAATAGCCGAGATTTTGCACGGTCTACAGTATGTTTACGAGGAGAAACAGCTCAAGACCTCTAATGTGACTCCATTGCAAGCAGCGGGTTGGCAGGGAATCTTCGGAATGGTTATTACCTCGCTGCTCGCCATTTGTATGCACTTCTTGCCAAGCGTGAATCCCTTTAACGAGAGTTCACGTGCTGTTTTCGACGATTGGAGCGATCTTCTGGCGGGTTTGCGGGGTAATCCCGATTTGATTATAGCCCTGATCGGCTTCACCGTCTCATGTGCCCTATATAACTTTATTGGCCTTTATATTGTGACGTTCTCGTATAGCGCCAACCGCCTGCTTGCTGATGGACTACGCATATACTTTATATGGATCTTCGTGGTTATCATGGAATGGGAGTACATAAATCTCGTCACTATCTTGGGCTTCATCATCCTGCAGATGGGAATCATCCTCTACCGGCAGGCCCTCTTTCTAGACCTGTATCGAGCTGCAGTGAACCGTTGGTACAATGCGCGTTACGTGGACTTAGGTTCGGAGAACGCAGCTGCGCCCAATAGCCGACCAGCGGACGTAATTTAAAGAAACCAGGGAAAACGGAAGCGAAAGAAGTCCTGAGTGCGATTGTGATAAGAGAGATGGGCTGGAAATCAACCTTAGGCTGATTTTTGAAAATTACTTAGCGATTATAAAAGTTTAATATGTAAATGCAATTACAAACTTCACACATAAAATGTTACTTCAGTTCAATTTGGAGTTTTTTAAATTGTTTGCATTTACGAACCTTAGTTTGCAATTGTTACAAACGGATATTTATATTTGTAAGCCGTAAAGTTCGATTATAAATTTATAGATTTAATACTTATAGATTTGTAAAAGATTTCAAGATAATTGCCGTGACGTACATATTTAATCATCAGACAATTAGATGAAACAACACCAAACCCCCTAGAAAGTGTTATAAAATGTGTAAAACAAGACAGGATCTTTTGAAAATGGGCTGCGAAACTCATCCTACACTGATTTCTTTTGCTCGATGCCCAACAACTTCTCGCCCACGCCCAAAAAGTAGAACATTTGGGCGATCCCAAATAGAGGAGCCACCACCATCATCCGACAGAGTCCTCCCTTAAAGAATGCCGTAATACCCTCGTTCTTAAGGGTCTTTCCCACACAGTCCACAATGCCGTTGAACTGCTTTTCGGCGTCGGCCTGCAGCCGGGTCTTGATCACATCCAGCGGAGTGACCAGAAAGGCGGCCGTCATCCCGGCCATTAGTCCGGCCATGAGGGACCAGTAGAAAACCGCCTCGCCAGAACCGTCAGTCTTGCGTGGCCCCTTGTTGTTTATGGTGGCCATCAGCGGAAAGTAAATGACCGAGAAGGTGATGTCCCGTACCCCGGTGGCGCCCACCCCCTTGTACAGCCCCAGGATGCCCCGCTCACGCAGGAGCTGCTTGGTCAGGCCCAAGGCCGTTAACTGCGTCACCTCTCGTCCTGCTTCTCGGGCGGCACTGGCCACGCGCCCAGCGTCCTGCATCTGGATTTTAAGCAACTCCATGGGAGTGGTGACCACTATCTGAAACAGACCTGCCAGCCCACCGGCCAATGCTGCCCGCGGCAGCGAGAGAACCCCCTCTTCGGTGGCTAACTGGTAGCGGAAGTAGTCGTTGGCCGTCAATTTAATGGCCTTTTCGGGCGTGATCAGCAGGATGTTCACCGCGGAGCCTCGGTACATACCAAAGAATCCCTCGCTGGCGATCGTCTTACGGAAACAGTCGGCGCTGTGGAAGGGGAATAATCCACCATGGTGATGAAAAAGCAATCACCGGCCAAAAGCCACTCACATGCTGGTGTACATGCGCTCGCCATTGGGTCCAATATGCTGGTTTTGGAGTCGCGTCTTGACCAAATCCAGTGGATAGACGCATGTCACGCCGATAATTCCAGCAATGCCACCATTTATAATTTTTGGCAAAACACTGCGAATAGGCCATTAGGATATATCCTTAGTATCAGTAGATTGCTTTGGTAGTCGCCTTACTTAAACTGCGCCGGCTTTTTTTGTTCAACCTTATCCAACATTATATTCTTTGACTAAGAAAAAGCCAACAACAACATCGATAACTTGAATTTACATAATATAGTATTTATTTCGTTTGTTCCTTTTTGACGGCTATCATAAAGCATACAATTGCTCTAGTCATGTTCTTCAACGCTACTAAAAGTTAAACTTTCGCCTTTCAGCAAAGGAAAATGCATTACTAATACAATCTGAGGCAAATGTTCATGGCTAGCTGCGGATTGCTCGGAAAACAAGATTAAATAGAGAGTGTCCAAACACAACAGTTATAAACTATGATATAAAACCAAACATGTACATGGTATTAGCGTTGATCTTGATATATCTTATTGTCATTGGAGCGCCAGTTGTGTTCTGCCATGGCCTAAATACCATATTATATATTGATTAATGGGACTGGGAAAACTTTAACAACTGCATTTTGGTACGGCTAGCACACCGCTGATTACTTTAGCTTACTATAGAGACCTCACGAATACATTAATGGACAGCTTTAACAACATTTAAACACGATATACATACATTCAATATTCAGAGAGTAGACTTAAAATGCGTCGGTCTTGTCAATCCGCCTTGGCGAGTATTTATCCCATTTCCCCCTAGTTTTTCTGCACGCCCAGCAGACCCTCGGCCACGCCCAGGAAGTAAACCGTCTGAGCGATTCCGAACAGAGGAGCAATCACAATCATTCGGCACAGACCGCCCTTAAAGAAAGCGGTGGGTCCCTCGTGCTTCAGCGTCTTACTATAACAGAACGGGCAGTGATTAACTGGAGGATGACTGTATTTAACAACATTTTTAGCACTCACGTGATGCAATCAGATATGCCTTTGAACTCCTTCTCTCCGTCAGCCTTCTTGATCGCCTGCAGACGCGTCTTGACCACATCGAATGGATTAACCGCGAGTGCAGCGGTTGAACCTGCCGCCAAACCGGCCAAGAAGGAGCACCTGCAGGGGACAAACAATAATAAATACAACAAATGTAAATGGCTAAGTATTGAAAATATATGTGAATGGATTATTAACATATTCAGGTTTGCCTACGTTAATAAGAACTCTATAACTCTCATAAAGAAAAAATTAATAATTTCAGTGTCACTGATCGATTAGTTGAAATTGAAAATGTTGTGATGCATCTTGAAGTAAATTGACTATGAATTTGGAAACATATTATCAACCCTAACACTTTGGTTTGTTTTTAAAAATAGTTTCATAAAATTAAAACTTTTTGATACCAATATTTTGTTTTGGAAATTCGCTTGGAATAAATTTATAGGAATCACTCGAATATTACCTTAAGATATTTTAAATAGTATGTCTTACCAGAACACGGCCTCTCCAGAACCATCATTGCGCCTGGGACCCAGATCGTTAAGTGTAGCGAACAGGGGGAAGTAAATGACTGAGAAGGTGACATCCCGAAGTCCTGTGGCACCGATACCCTTGTACAGTCCGAAGATGCCCTTATCGCGGATCAACTGCGAAGCGAGCTGAGTGGCCGACACCTTCTCCACCGTCTTGCCGGCCAATTTAGCTGCCGCCGCCACTCGGCCCGCGTCTTGCATCTGGATCTTGAGCAGCTCCATGGGCGTGGTGACGATTATCTGGAATGCACCGGCCAAGCCACCGGCAACCATCTGACTGGTCAGCGGAAGTTTGCCATCCTTGGTGGTTAGCTTGTGGCGGAAGAAGTCGTTGGCGGTCAATTTGATGGCCTTTTCAGGGGTGATCAGCAGGATGTTCACGCCGGAGCCGCGGTACATGCCAAAGTATCCTTCAGCCTTGTACGTCTTGCGGAAGCAATCGAACCTGAAAGGTATCACGAATAAAAATTATTATTAAGTAGTCTAGATATTTCAATTTATTTTGAATTATTACTCAGTTATTCCGTATATTTTTAATTCATCAATTCATTTCCTGAATTGACTAAAAATTATTCAGTTTTATTTTAGAAATTCATGAAACCACCTGTATTATATTTTTAAAGATATACATATGTTCGAAAAAGTAATACGTTTTTATGACAACTTGACTTACTTTTGAAATTAATTCAATTTTAATATTTTAAAAAATTATTGATATTCAGACAACGACCGGTATTAAGGTGTTTATAATCGGTCCTGCAAATATATATGTAGGTTAAATGTTAGTTTGTACTTACATGCTGTTGTACATGCGTTCGCCATTGGGCCCGACCTGCTGGTTCTGCAGCCTCGTCTTGACCAAATCCAGTGGGAAGACACATGTTACGCCAATGATGCCCGCGATTCCGCCGTTGATGATCTTCGGCAGCAGTCTGCAATTAAAAAGACAGAACAGGGCATTGGTTAGTCGGTATCTATTACGCTTGGCTAATTGACAAATATTTGCACTGCGTTAACTTTGCATTCGGCTTGCATGTGTAGTAGCAACAACAAAATGTAAACAATTACCATATTGGCTTTGAACTTGGCCCACATATTGCTTCCCATTCCTATTACCCATCCTAAGATAACGCATTGGGCTATCAATTGGGGCAAAAGAAAGGTCAAATGGGTTGTCCATTAATAAGCAAGAAATATTTGGGTGTTCGCCAAATAAATACACAGTGTACGACTGAGTATATCTAGACTTAGCTTGGGTCTATTTTCGGCTTGCATTTTCAGAACAAAACAAAATGCAAAATGCAATCATATTATGTCATTGTGTCACTATCCTTGTCTCTGGGTTTGTCCTAAATTTATTGAAACTAAAAGGGGAGCAAGTGGGGTGAAGAAATTGTCTGTTGGGTGAGGGCAAAACACTTCAAAATGAAATGTGTATAAATGTCAATTCATGTGATGAGTCTTCAACGATGATAAACACAAATACAGTGATCATCAGTTAGGAGTATCTCTTGAGAAATAATAGTGTCATAAATGGGGCTACTTCTAAATGACACCAATAACTATTATTTTCTATGTGGTTTAATAAACAAAATAATAAAATAGTTTATTATTTCTTTGCAATTAAATCGCTGAATTTTCGGATATCTACCTAAAAAGTTACATTGGCATATCATTCCAAACTTTTCTTTGACTTTATATGGATTAAAGGAATTATTAAATAAAACAGAATGTAGAGAGCATAATTCGTTTGTTCTTTCAAAACACTACTTTAAAGCACTTTCAAACGGAAACTACTGTATATGCATGTAAAAAACTCTAAGCTTAGACTGCTATTTAAAAACCCTATCAGCTTTTTAAATACTGTCGGAAACGAGATATCTATATAATTTTAATTTACCGCACTTGTTTTTGTTTAACCGTGCAAAAATGTATTTGTCAAAACAAATATTCTTTGTTTTCCGATGTGATTACATTACACAGGCTAATTGAAATGTTTATTGATAACTTACGCGAACTGCTGGTGCTCTGGCTGCTGCAGCGGTGTTTTCTTGGTTTCACTGCCCGACATTCTGTGAAAAACATACACAAATTAAACATATAAGATATGTATATGCATATATGTACATATATATATATATATATACATATATATATGAAAAATTGGTACAAACTGGTTTGTTTATAACTGAAAACATAAGAATACACACAATAAATTTAAATTATATGTGCAATATCCCATTGTTATCCCCATTAAACAATAAATAATAATGAATGTTAAACAACTGATAAAGTTGTTGGGGGTATTTAATATAGGGGTACTTAATATAGGTTGGTGATAAGCGGGGAATGGGATCCGAAGTTTGTTGACATGGTCGAGCGGCCCCACGGAGATTAGCAGCATATAAACGGGGTTCCATTAGCCTGCACTCGCAAATAAATAAATATTGGAATTGCTTCATTAGCACACTTACAATGTGCGAAACGAAAAAATTGATCAAAATTCGGTGGCATTAAC
This sequence comes from Drosophila fuyamai, assembly GCA_018153365.1. NCBI lineage: Eukaryota > Metazoa > Arthropoda > Insecta > Diptera > Drosophilidae > Drosophila > Drosophila fuyamai. Next base: position 1,665,632 of record JAECXW010000116.1, on the reverse strand, counting down.
ATACATACTATACATTATACATAGTAGTATGCTTGACTGGCAAGGCCGAATAACGGGTTATCCGCTTTGAGCGGACGATAAGAACATCAGACCTTCTTATCATTTCTCGTTTTTGGCTGAATTTTTCAAGCATAAAGATATCAAGGTTCCCCTTTTTGATAGTTAAGTTAAAAACACCACATATGCCATAAAGTGTTATGAGCTTTCGACGATAAAAAAAGTATTATTAAACCATTTTAGATTGCGGCATCAAAGGTAAATGGCAGTCCAGTTATTGATTATTGCCCAAATGGACGAGAATTCGGGCCGAGGGGCTCGACAGTTTATGGCGAGTTTTTCTTGAGCACCGCGTGTTTTACCTTTCGGACAGGTGGGACACCCCTTCGATTCTAGATTATAACAATTGAAGGCACACTTATTATCGGGAACACTGGAGCAACAACCACTTGTGCTGAATTTTACGTAATTTTAGGTGTTTACCACCAGGCTTGAGCACCTTTATTAAATTGAATTGATTGCCACACTCTCCCGATAGCTATGCGTTCGCATGTATATCTCTCTCGCAGTCCATTAATTGTTTAAATAAAATCCTCTTCCCTGGCCCCTCACCGAGAAAACCCCACCGCCCCCGCAATTCAACTCACTTATCACTAGTTGATGCTAAGCTCGATTAATTGACTTGGTTTCTTTAAATTTAACGGTTGCCCCGGGCGAACAAATTTATTTACGGGGAATTAAACTAAATTAAAACTATTTATTGATATTCTCTTCGCGCGTCGCCGTCGATTGGTCGTCTACTGAGTGACCCTGGCGGTACCTTTGAAATATACCGTAGGTTCAAAAATTATACCGAAACCAGTTTTTATAAATATGGCCAAGCTCAATTGTAGCTGGTCACGCTTAATATATTAACCACTATTTTAAAAATAAATATACATTAATAGAAATTTTAAACATAACCATCTAAAGAGCTCCCAATTCATTTTTAATTCAATCCGAAAAAAAATATTGTATGAGGAGGAATATTGTTTTTTATTTGAAATAACATTTATGAAATCGGAGACCGAAAATTCTAAAAGCCTTCGAAGATTTTATATTTAGTTTATTCACTCAAATATAATTTTTAAGGCTTAAACACGAACTGTTGTAAAATCGTACCTATAGCTTTTACCCAACCTTATCAATTATTGTCTTATACTATTATCTTTCTAAGTCCTTTGAAAGGCGTTTTGCATGACTTTTCTCCTTAAATCTTTAAACTTAAAAAAAGTGTAGTGTTCAAATACTGGTTACTTATTGCATCGATAGCTTCCACTCATCTCCAATAAACGCCCATCGGAGTTATCCAACACTCCCTCATAAGCACAACAAAAGAATTTTGCAACACCTAGAACTTTTCGCTGCGAGTTTTTCGTGCATAAAAAAGGTGTAATTTGGCAATTTACTAGCTTAAACCGAGTACAAAATGAGTTCGGCTCGTTTCGCGCGTTCCGGGCGCGTCCGCATCTGCATTCTGATGAGCATGTTCATCGTGCTCATCATGATGATAGTGATCTACCAAATGTCTCAGCACCAATTGGACGAGAGCCGCGCCTTCCAAGAGGGCCTTAGTGTCCAGATGCAATGTGAGTTTTATTAAAGAACCATTTTCTATTTTAATCCACTTATGCGATTGCAGCGCTAAATGCTGAGAAAGAGTCTGCCGAGAAGAGGATGAGCCTACTGCGCTCAGAGAAAATGAGTCTTCAAGAAAAGTACGAGGGTCAGCTGGCGGATGCGCTGCAAAAGCAGCAGGAGACCGAGCGGGCCCTCCAGGAAAAGTTTGACGCTCAGGTAGAGAAGTACAAGCTGCTAGAGTTTAAGTTTTCTGATCTGGAAGCTGAGTGCCTGAAGAGCAAAAAGAAACATATCGAGGACACCAATGCATTTGACCAGAAGCTGCAGAAAGTCCTGGCCGATGTGCACAAGGACAAGGCCAACAAGGAGCACGAGGTGGCTGCCTGGAAGGTAATAATTTTTATTGGCCGCTTGAATATATCTTGATTTTACCAACTGGTTCCTCAGGAAAAACTGGACGAACTTAAGCGCGATGGGGAGCACAAGATACACGCCCTGGAGGCTACACTCTCTGAATTCAAGACCAACTGTAATTATGTGCCCAAAGTCCAGCCCGCCGAGGCTCCGGCCCATGAGCACCAGCAGCAACTGAATAAGCCCGCCGAGCAGATGCCTACTACTCACCACTCCAATCCCGCTCAGCTTGCGCACAGTATTGAAAAGCCGCGCAACGAGAAGTCCTTCGATGCCCAAGTGCAAGTGAGTGAAGGCCTCTACAGGATCGGCGGTGGGGTAAATCTGCCAACAACTAACTCAAACCAAAACCTAACAAAAGCATCTACTAACTCCTCAATTAAGAGCAATGGTGACGGAACCCAGGAGCAGCGACAGCAGCTGCCTCTTCTGCCCTTTGCCGTGCGCAACAACCACAGCCTCATATTAAATTCTGTTGAAAACTTTCAGATTGTGCCAAAAACACTCATTGAGAAGCAGCAGCAGGAAGAGCCGCAGCTGTCCGGCGGTCCAGTTTCCCCACTGAGCGCTCCCCGCAAGAGCAGCACCCAGGCATCGAAAAGCGGGGTAGACGCTAAGAATGCCGGCGAAGCTCCAAACGCATCCTTAGCTCCGAAGGTCAGTAGCAGTGGCCTTCCTCCTCTGGCCGTACCGCCGGCCAAGCAGGAACGCAAACTTCCCGAAAACGTGGCTCCCATTCCCGATAACTTTGAGGATAAGGCGGACGCCAAGGGCGATGCAGTCGATGTGGATACCGCCGCTGAGGAGATGCCCAAGAACGAAAACAACAATCGTTATGCAAACGCCGTCAATGACCTGGAAAACAACAAGAATCTGGGAGTTGCGCCAAAACCCAACGAGGATTCCGGTGCCCACGAAGTTAAGGACGCTTTGAATGAACCCAGCTTTAATTTACCAGCAGCTGGGGGCGGTCAGAACTTCTTTGATGGCGAATTGCCGGCTCCCGGTCCCGGACCTGTGCCCGATGAGCCGGCTAAGCAGATCGCCGACGCAGCCGGCGCTGCAGGAGGTGCTGAGGGAGACGAGGACGATGATGTGGGCGATGTAGCCGTGAAGCAGCCGCAGCATCTGCTTGATACAGACAATCTGAACAACGAAATCGTAGCCGACCAGGGCAAAGAGTTTGCTGAAGGCATTCACCTGGAAGATGGCATGGATGAGGATCAAGATGGTGAGTAGTTGGAGTTGATTTACCACTTTAAATTTCAACTTTCATTACCTTAAACTTTGTCTTTAATTGCAGAGGACGACTACTCCAATGTGGCGGCGCGCAAGAAGGGAGGCGAGGTTATTAGACATTAAGTAAACGAATTTTCTATGAATATTAAGCGGCGTGTGTGCAAAGGCTTTGAAAACCCTTTATATTAAATCAGTGCTCACGCATCCATAGATTTTAAGGATACAAATTGGTCGAAGATGATACGGAATTCAGCGAACCAATTAATGAATTTGTATAATAATTGAAGATTATTAATCTACATCTATTCTGGGGTGAGCACGCCCTAAGCTACTTAGTTTATAAGTAAATTTCAACGTAATAGCAAATGAAAAAAAAATTAAAACTCGCAGGATATACAATACTCTGAAATGGAAATGAGATTGGAGGCAGACAGTTCAATGTTTGACTGCAAATCGATTTAAAAGTAAGACTGGTCCGGGCAGCTTTACATAATATTTGTCGCAAAGATAGTTACACCCGCTTCCGCTGCTAAGTCCACCACCATATCATTAAAAATGTCCCCTATCTCAAAAATACACTCTTGCACTTTCCATCTGCGTACAATATTTCCTTGTACTTGGTTCTCTGTGATAAAATTAACTCGCTCACTGTATATGGGCAATGTTGCCTGTGTTTTTGTCGCTGCCTCAACATTTCGCATTTGCATTCGAATTCTGTCAATTCATTTTGCTAGAGATTAGGTAGCCACATAAGATAGGAATGTACACACCGACACACTCGCCTAGCATTCGAAAACACACACAAACTTTATTGGTAATGATAATAATAAACTTAATGCATAAATGTTAATTTCTCGAATCTGGCTAAATGAAAGTTTACGATGCCAATTAAATTACGCGGCGAGCCTTAACTAAAACTGTAAATTAAAAGGAAATAACTCAAAATGAAATACGGATGCGTTCACTGCGTGTGTGCCGCGATCCAAGGGTGCACCATCACCTGATCCAGCGGCAAACGGTGCTGGGGATTAAGGACCAAAAGCTTGGAAATTAGGTGTGCGGCTGCCTTGGATATGTGCTCCGGCAACTTGTATTCCACCTTTAGGATTTTTTTGTAGGTCTCGTCGTAGTTCGTCGAGAAAAAAGGGGCATGGCCCACCAACAGCTCGAAGCAGAGCACACCCAGGCTCCAGAGATCCACGTTTTTGGTATGCGGCTTGCCCTGCACCATCTCCGGCGGTAGGTAATCCACAGTACCGCACAGTGTCATGCGCATTGAGTTGGGCTCGTGCACCGACCAGCCGAAGTCTGCGATCTTTAGGACACCCTTGTGGCCGAGTAGTAGGTTTTCCGGCTTAATATCCCTGTGAATGATGTCCCGCTCGTGCAGGTACAGCAGCGCCGAGCAGAGCGCCTGGATATAGGTGGCCGACTGACGCTCATCGAACCGCTTCAGAGGCTGTGCCTGCAGAGCATTGAATAGGGTTCCTTGGGGGGCGTATTCCAGGATCAGATATATGCGCACATCGTCGTGGAAATAGGCGTAGAGTCGCAGGATGTGCGGGTGACGCAGGTGCGACTGTATTTCGATCTCGCGGCGCACCTGGTGCTCCACATTCGACTCGCCTATCTGGCGCTTGAACAGTACTTTTAAGGCTACAACGAACTGGGACTCTTTTTCGCGCGCCAGATAAACATTTCCAAACTTGCCGCGGCCCAGCAGGCGCCCTATATCAAAGTTGTTTAATTCCCAGGTCTTCTTGGGCTTTTGAGGCTGGGTGTCTGCAGGGGATTATATCGAAGTTTGTCATTGGAAAGGTATAATATTGGTTCATACCCACCAGTCTTGCCTTTATCTTTCTCGGAAGAGGTGCCTGAGTTGCTGGCTACTGGCGCTCTAGATTCTATTGAGGATGCTGATCCTGAAGCTGGGGGTTTCTGTTTTGAGACTACTTCCGGCTTCTTAATGGGTGGAGCGGGTGCCACAAATTCCGAGGTGGCCTTCTTCACAGGTGGCATCAGTGGTTTTTGGAACTTGCTTTCTGCGGAAGGTGCTGCAGAATTGGAGGCTCCTGACCCGAGTTTATTCGGTGGACGCATGCCAGCCGCCACATTCCTGATCACAGTTCCAGAAGATCCCGGAAAGGGCTTGCCAGCTGGAGCCATGTTTTCGCTGGTGGGCTGCAAGTCGGCATTATATTAAGGGTATTTTAACTGCTGTTTAGTCTACTGAGACCAACTTACCTTCATTCCCAAAAGCAAGTTTTTCTTCTGCAAGTTAAGGACGGCGGCGGATGTCTCCAGCTTCCTGGCCGGCGCATTTTCCTTGGAACGCAGCACATGGTCGGATGGATGGGACATGGCGGTACAAGCACTCAACAACTAACAGATTTTGGTCAAATATTAAGGGTAAAACTTCACTATTGGGTAAAACATTCACGATTCCCGGGTCCTGTGAAAATAAAATGCCGTTCGTTTGAATTGTGAAGCGGGCGTGTGCGTGACTGGGAGAATGGCAAAAGAACGATAATATCGGTTAGGGAATGGAACCCGTGACTTTTCACATTCACAATGTGCAATCACAAATTGTATTCATTTAGCACTTAATTTTTGAAACGGTTGTATCAGAAATTGTTCGGAATTTGACGTTCACAATTCAAATTTTTCATATTTTAGACACAATAATGCTTACAAAAATATACAGTTAAGCTTCTATGGTTGGATTAAATACAGCTTTGAAAACTAAAAAACTATTTTCTTATATTATTATTCTTATAAAATATCATTTTTACAGTGCCAGAAGATTAAGTATTAAAGTAAATAGTATTTTGCAAACAGCTGGCGCATAAACTTACTAAGTGTCTTCGACCGGAAAAAGCTGTGACCAAACGGTCATCTCTAATGTCCAGCTGTTGTCAACAAATTTTCTTGTTGATTTGATCTGATTTTATTTTAGGATGCAAAATCATGGACTTAGCCGATATTCACGTTAATATAAACTCGCAAACATGCCGCGTGTGCTTGGAGACCCACGAGACCACTCTGTGCCTTCGCGATGAGATCGAGTACAACGACCTAAACATGGAGCTCTGGCAGCTGTTGGAATCCGTTTCGAAAGTAAAGGTAGGAGATACTTTAAACAATATTAGCAAGGAATATTGGCCCTAACCCCTTCGTCTTTCGATCAGTACTCCTGGACAGATCCAAATCTGCCGATGCAGCTGTGCCAAAACTGCACGCGGCGGCTGATCAGCGCTTACGAGTTCATTCTGGAGGTGGAAAACGCTCAGCAGACTTTGCAGAATCTGTACCAACAATTGAATGCAGTTAAGCCGGAGGAAAGCCATGTGGAGGTGGTGGAGCTAGTGGGCCAGGAGGATGTTGATGATATGGATAATTTCCTGCCCGTGTCTTACGAAGAGCAGCACTTGGAAGTCGAGGAAGTATTGCGGGACCAGGACAGTCTCTCAGATTTTAGAGCTGAGGCGAAGGAAGAGCCGCTGTTTGCCAACGGGTATCAAGAACAGGAGACAAAGGAGTCTACTAAACTGCATATGTTGCCTAAAGAACCTGTAAATATGGAATCACCCCATCCGCGGCCTTCACAGCTCGGCAGCCGTCTCACGCACTCCGACAACTTCATCTACAAGTGCGCCATCTGTCCGCGAGTCTTTGCCAAAGACGAATCGCTGTCCCGACACTTTTCGCATGCCCACAGGATGGCGGCGGGCGTGGCGGCTCTCCAGCTGGCCACCGAAAGCAGCGGCACCGGCCTGCTGACCTGTGAGCACTGTCCGCGAACATTCAAGCGCCAGGACACCCTCCGCCGCCATATGCAGGCGTTTCACCCCGACGCACCAGCCTTGGAAACTGGCGAACGTCCTGAAAATTCAGCCCGGAAACGGATCACCAAGAGGCAAGACTGTCCTTATTGTGGCCTCAGCTTCCCCATGTCTAGCCTCACCATCCACATTCGCCGGCACACCGGCGACAACCCTTACAAGTGCGACCAGTGTGAGAAGGCCTTTCCCCGCAGCCAAGATCTCAGCCTGCATTTGCGCCAGCACACGGGCGAGCGTCCTAGTGAGTGCAAGATCTGCTCCAAAAAGTTTATTTCGCAGAACAAACTGGCGCGGCACATGCGGCTGCACACGGGTCAGCGGCCATACTCTTGCGACAAGTGCAGCAAGAGCTTTGTGCAATCCAACGACCTGAAGATCCATATGCGCCGGCACACTGGCGAACGGCCGTATCAGTGTGGAGTGTGCGGGGACAGCTTCGTCTGCGGCTCACTCCTAAATATCCACCGTAACCAAAAGGGTCATCAGATGGCAGTGAACCCGAACAACGCCGCCAAAAGTGACCTACCTGTAGATCCCTATTTAAACGCCAGGGTCAATCAGCGACGGGCGGAGGATATTGAGCGCATGCGCATGCAGCGTGATTCCGGGGATTGCCAGGAGCATAGAAACGAAGTGCTACTCAAACCGGAACTCCCTGGCACGGCCTACAGGTGCGGTGTCTGTGAACAGAACTTTAAAAGCGGTGCGCTACTGACCATTCATCGCAATAAAATGAGCCATTATGAGATCGGAAGGCTCTACGGAGATCCCTTCGGAGAAAAGCAAAAAACGCTAGGAGTACCATAAGGGATAAAAGTTAGTCTTAAAATAAAATAAAATAGGAACTTGCATTTAAGTTTAATTGAAATTCGTTTTTTTTAATTCTAGCTTTAGTCAGTTTCAGCAAAGCATTTATTTATTTATTTAAATAAAAACTACTACTAACTAAAATATAGGAGCTAATGTTGCTCCAAAAATTTTAAAGTTTTATTTTAACCAAGAAAAATATATGAATGTGTGGATACTAGATAAAAGTTATAAACATAATCACATCAATTATTATAGTTTATAAATATTATAAACCTTTTGACTTTTCCTCGAATTCACTGTACACTGTATATTTATACCCGTTACTCGTAGAGTAAAAGGGTATATTGTATTCGTGCAAAAGTATGTAACAGGTAGAAGGAAGCGTTTCCGACCCTATAAATATATTCTTGTTCAGGATCACTAGCCGAGTCGATCTAGCCATGTCCGTCTGTCCGTCCGTATGAACGCTGAGATCTCGGAAACTATAAAAGCTAGAAGATTGGCATTTTGCATGCAGATTTTAGGAGTTCCTACGCAGCGCAAGTTTGTTTCAAAAAGGTGCCACGCCCCCTTTAACGCCCACAATCGCTTATATACGATTTTATTTAAATATAAATTTAAATATTTCGGAAAAGTAAAAATGCAGTTTTATTGTGTTTATCAATACCTATCGAAATGTAGAAGAAATTTTTCAAATCGGACCATTCGCTTAAAAGTTATGCGTGATCAAAGTTTCTATCTCCATCTCCCTCGCACTCCTTTTACCTGAGTAACGGGTATCTGATAGTCGGGGCACCCGACTATAGCGTTCTCTCTTGTTTTTCTTTAAATTGTTCACATTTGTATAAATAATTTACACAAGTAATTTATGAAATTATGAAATTAAGAAAATATTAGGAGAACGAACATTTCATTGTCGGTCATATAGATAAATGGAGATTCATTTATATACATTTTATAAACATTGTCGATCTCTTTTGTACAAAATATATCTTTGTAGTACTTACGATTAAAATAACCAATTAAAAATTAAATATAGCGGTGATGTGTACGAAAATATATAAGACAAATAATACAATTTCGGATTTTTAATTTACTTTTAAAATAAATAATTTATTTTCCATTTTGCTATGACAATTTGTTGCTAACTTAAGACTGGGGCTTTCTATTAATACTATGATTTCCATTTATAACATTAAATAAAAACATTCTTATCAGTCTCAAAAACTTAAATTAAATTAGAAATATACCCATTGATGAACAAAAATTAACTTCTTTGGCTTTAGTCGACCTCTTCGACCGTGGGTCCAGAGTAGCCGCCGAACCCTCCGGCCTGCTGGCCGCAGTTGGCCCCTGGTCCGCCAGCTGCTCCCGCTCCCGCTGCCTGCTGATGCATCTTTGTCATGATGGGGGAACAGTGGCGGGTGAGCTCCTCCAGTTTGTGGTCGAACTCCTCCTTCTCAGCGGTGGTGTTGCTGTCCAGCCACCCGATAATTTCGTTGCACTTTTCCAGGACAGAGCTCTTGTCGGACTCGTCCAGTTTGCCAGCAGCTGCCTGCTCCACCGCCTGTTTTACGTTGAAGACGTAGCTCTCCAAGGCATTTCGAGAGGTTATACGCTGACGATGTTTCTCGTCTTCATCGGCGTACTTCTCAGCCTCGTTCACCATGCGGTCAATCTCAGCCTGCGAGAGGCGACCCTTGTCGTTCTTGATGGTGATGTTCTTGGCCTTGCCCGTGCTCATCTCCTTGGCAGAGACGTTCAGGATTCCATTGGCGTCCATGTCGAAGGTGACCTCTATCTGGGGCACGCCTCTTGGCGCTGGTGGAATGCCGGACAGATCAAAGGTGCCCAGTGCATTGTTGTCCTTGGTCATCGCCCGTTCTCCCTCGAACACCTGAATGGAAACTCCAGGCTGGTTGTCCGAGTACGTCGAGAACGTCTTGGTCTGCTTGCACGGGATGCGGCAGTTGCGCTCGATTAGCTTGGTCATCACCCCGCCAGCGGTCTCGATTCCGAGTGAGAGCGGAGCCACGTCCACCAGCAGCACGTCTTGGATCTTGCCGCTCTGATCTCCGGTGAGGATTGCTGCCTGAACCGCCGCTCCGTAGGCCACCGCCTCGTCCGGGTTGATGGATAGGTTAAGGCTCTTGCCGTGGAAGAACTCCTGCAGCAGGCTCTGCACCTTGGGAATGCGCGTGGATCCTCCTACAAGCACGATGTCGTGGATCTGGCTCTTGTCCATTCTGGCGTCGTTGAGGGCCTTCTCCACGGGCTGCAGGGTGTTGCGGAAAAGGTCTGCGCACAGCTCCTCGAACCTGGCGCGGCTCACCTTGGTGTAGAAGTCGTGGCCCTCGAACACGGCGTCGATCTCAATGGTTGCCTCCGTGCTGGAGGAGAGCGTGCGCTTGGCTCGCTCGGCCGCCGTCCTCAGGCGTCGTAGGGCGCGCGGGTTGGAGCGCAGGTCCTTTTTGAACTTGCGCTTAAACTCCTCGGCCAGGTGGGTGACTAGTCGGTTGTCAAAATCCTCGCCGCCCAAATGGGTGTCTCCGGCAGTGGAGCGCACCTCGAACAGCGATCCCTCGTCGATGGTCAGGATGGAGACGTCGAAGGTGCCACCGCCCAGGTCAAAGATGAGTACGTTGCGCTCCCCCTTGAGGTTTTTGTCCAGTCCGTAGGCCAGCGCCGCAGCCGTGGGCTCATTAATAATACGGAGCACGTTCAGACCGGCGATGTGGCCGGCATCCTTGGTGGCCTGGCGCTGGGAGTCGTTGAAGTAGGCAGGCACTGTGATCACGGCGTCCGTGATGCTCTCGCCCAGATACGCCTCCGCCGTCTCCTTCATCTTGGTCAACACCATCGAGCTGATTTCCTCGGGGGCGAACCGCTTGGCCTCGCCCTTAAACTCCACCCCGATCTTGGGCTTTCCGCCGTCGCTGACCACCTTGAAGGGCCAGTGCTTCATGTCCTCTACGATCTTGGGGTCGTCGTACTTGCGTCCGATGAGGCGCTTGGCGTCGAACACCGTGTTCCTGGGATTCATGGCCACCTGGTTCTTTGCGGGATCGCCGATGAGGCGCTCCGAGTCTGTGAAGGCCACGTATGACGGGGTCGTGCGGTTGCCCTGGTCGTTGGCGATGATCTCCACCTTTCCATGTTGGTAGACGCCCACGCAGGAGTACGTGGTGCCCAGATCGATTCCAATAGCTGGCATTGTGTGTGTTTGCTTCTTAGTTGGTATTGGGTAAATGGTGACTTGAGGTTTTCAGCTTGTTTCTGTTTTCAGTTATAACAGCTACAATAGATACTTGTACTTAATTCACTTTTAACTTGCAATTGGTTGCAGTTTAGATTAGCTTTATCAGCTGCGTTTGTTTTGGTTTGCTCAGCTTTTGCTTAGCGATGTTTTCACTTTGCTTGTTTGAATTGAATTGACGTTAAGAGCGGCGAGCGGCCCTATTTATACGCCAGCGCTCTCTTCGCGAACGTTCGAGACGTGCTCTCTCGAAGCATCGAGAACTGGAGAGATGGCATGCTGCTGCATACCGCGTGAGTATAGGAGAGAGGGAGCGCGGCAGTAATTTTAGAGAGGGAGCGCGGCAGTAATTAAAAGAGGGAGCGCGGTGGTAATTTAAAGAGGGAGCGCGACAGTAATATAAAAGAGGCAGCGCGGCTGTAATTTTAGAGAGGGAGCGCGGCAGTAGGTTAAGAGAGGGTGAGAGGCAATTGTTATTGCACTCGAAATTTCTCGGCTTTTCTTCGGTTCAAATAAATGACCTACGGCAACTAATGCTTTACTTTTGGAGTTCTGGAAAAATCCTTTGCTTTTTTTATTTGTTTATATAAATTATTTAATAAATGCATAAAGCAAAAATCCTTTCAGTGGCTTAAATTAAAAGAAAAGTAGTTTGAATTTGCCAAGGTAAAAATCAACCGTATGTGTCAAAAAATTAAAATTTAATAAGCAGGATCAAGTCAAATCGAATGTACATATGTATGTAAGTATTTTTTACGGAAAATTTGAGAGCATTGCGCAACGCCTAAAACTTATAAAAACTTATAAAACTTTTGAGCTACCATAATGCATACATATGTATGTAAATTACATTTTTTTAAAGCTTTTACCAAAGCTAACTTAATTTTTATTTTATTTCTACGTTTTGAAAGTTCACTTTTTATTCTATCGATATTTTAAGAAATCGACTCACCTCTATACATAGATAAACAAATATTATGACTAACCAGCTGAAGAGTAGGTGAACGACTAGTTTCAATTGAAATAGCAAAAGAATATTGTTAACATGTCGCGATCCTACTGCGGGTACAACCCGCCGCCTCCCAATTTCGAGATATTTTTTCCGGAAAAATATAAAGACCGACTACAGCGTCTTCCCAATTTCGGTAAAATGCGACAGGCTTGGGAAACCCACAAGCGACCCACACTGATAATGCTACATGTATTTGCCGATGATTTTGGAGCTCTTGAGAAATGGATGCAAATGGCTTACGAACTGGCTGATCCTGAGGTTCTAGGCCGGAAGATGGACTTTTACGTAGACGATGTGTGGAAGGCGTATATCTTCAATGAAGATGAGTTCAGCTTTTTCCGTAGTGACGAAGGCTGCTCCGTGAACTCAGCTCCACTGATGTACGCTGTCGGTGCAAAGGGTGAAGTACTCTTCTTCGGCGATTTTGCAGGACCAAAAGCACCCACACTGGAAAGCCTAAGTGTCTTTTGCAAACAAGTAATAAAAGGGAGTATGAAGGAACCCGCCTGCAGAGAGCCCAGGGTGGTGAATATAGACTTGCCCAGCTGGGACGAACTTTTATATGCCTCTGATGAAGATATAGCCCTCTGTTTCTACAACTCCCTGCAGAGTAGCGCGGATGTTAATACTAGCCTAATGATAACTCTGGAGCGATTGGCAGACAAATTAAAACAGGAGACAGTGCGTCTGTACAAAATGGACATTCATGGAGTTAGTGTCCCCAAGAAGTTTGCCGTAGGATCTGCGCCCGCCTTCTTCGTACTGCAAGGAGCCCAAAAGCATAATCCACTACGATGCAAGTATGAACTTGGCATCTGGAAAATGCTAAGATTCGTCTCCGAAAATTCCAGCCAAGAGCTGAATTACTACAACCGTCAGGGACAACAGAGACTCCATGCCAGCTTGCTTGCCCATATGAAGGATTACTTCAATTTAAGTTCCGAAAAATTCTAAAAATAGATTATTATTTAAACACAGGCAAGATAAGATATTTTAACTGAAACTTTTGTGTATGGAAATTGTATGTTTTTGCTGTGATATGTAATTGTATAAATTATTATTAATATAATAATACTATAAAGAAACCAAATGGATGTCTTTTATTTGCTTATTAAATAACATATGTACATATTTTATGATCGTCACCGCAACCGGATCCCAAATGAGATTTGGTTTTATTATGTGGGATAAAGTAATTAATCTTGATTAAATACTGAATAAAAGAAATCATAAAGGACAACAAAATAAATACATTTTTGTTGCTAGAATAAGCTAAAATTAAAAAAAAAATGATAAAAAACAAGCTACACCCAAATTAACACAAAATTGATCTAGTACTTGTTAAAAACATAATCTTAAGAGTAGCTAATGAAACAGATAAGTTGGAAACATATGATTCAATAATAAAAACATACCTATGTACATACATACATATATATAATATAAGAAACCACAAATTAATTTGTCTCATTCGCGTGCCCCGAACTCCAAAAATAGCGCTACTATCTTTAAACTAAGTAATTTACCTAGTCATTAATATAAACAAATAAACAAATCAAAGTGAATTTTCCAGAACTCTAAAAGCAAAGCATTAGTTGCCGTAGGTCATTTATTTGAACCGAAGAAAAGTCGAGAAATTTCGAGGGCAACAACAATTGCCTCTCACGCTCTCTAAACTACCGCCGCTCCCTCTCTCCTATACTCACGCGGTTTGCAGCAGCATGCCATCTCTCCAGTTCTCGATGCTTCGAGAGAGCACGTCTCGAACGTTCGCGAAGAGAGCGCTGGCGTATAAATAGGGCCGCTCGCCGCTCTTAGCGTCAATTCAATTCAAACAAGCAAAGTGAAAACATCGCTAAGCAAAAGCTGAGCAAACCAAAACAAACGCAGCTGATAAAGCTAATCTAAACTGCAACCAATTGCAAGTTAAAAGTGAATTAAGTACAAGTATCTATTGTAGCTGTTATAACTGAAAACAGAAACAAGCTGAAAACCTCAAGTCACCATTTACCCAATACCAACTAAGAAGCAAACACACACAATGCCAGCTATTGGAATCGATCTGGGCACCACGTACTCCTGCGTGGGCGTCTACCAACATGGAAAGGTGGAGATCATCGCCAACGACCAGGGCAACCGCACGACCCCGTCATACGTGGCCTTCACAGACTCGGAGCGCCTCATCGGCGATCCCGCAAAGAACCAGGTGGCCATGAATCCCAGGAACACGGTGTTCGACGCCAAGCGCCTCATCGGACGCAAGTACGACGACCCCAAGATCGTAGAGGACATGAAGCACTGGCCCTTCAAGGTGGTCAGCGACGGCGGAAAGCCCAAGATCGGGGTGGAGTTTAAGGGCGAGGCCAAGCGGTTCGCCCCCGAGGAAATCAGCTCGATGGTGTTGACCAAGATGAAGGAGACGGCGGAGGCGTATCTGGGCGAGAGCATCACGGACGCCGTGATCACAGTGCCTGCCTACTTCAACGACTCCCAGCGCCAGGCCACCAAGGATGCCGGCCACATCGCCGGTCTGAACGTGCTCCGTATTATTAATGAGCCCACGGCTGCGGCGCTGGCCTACGGACTGGACAAAAACCTCAAGGGGGAGCGCAACGTACTCATCTTTGACCTGGGCGGTGGCACCTTCGACGTCTCCATCCTGACCATCGACGAGGGATCGCTGTTCGAGGTGCGCTCCACTGCCGGAGACACCCATTTGGGCGGCGAGGATTTTGACAACCGACTAGTCACCCACCTGGCCGAGGAGTTTAAGCGCAAGTTCAAAAGGACCTGCGCTCCAACCCGCGCGCCCTACGACGCCTGAGGACGGCGGCCGAGCGAGCCAAGCGCACGCTCTCCTCCAGCACGGAGGCAACCATTGAGATCGACGCCGTGTTCGAGGGCCACGACTTCTACACCAAGGTGAGCCGCGCCAGGTTCGAGGAGCTGTGCGCAGACCTTTTCCGCAACACCCTGCAGCCCGTGGAGAAGGCCCTCAACGACGCCAGAATGGACAAGAGCCAGATCCACGACATCGTGCTTGTAGGAGGATCCACGCGCATTCCCAAGGTGCAGAGCCTGCTGCAGGAGTTCTTCCACGGCAAGAGCCTTAACCTATCCATCAACCCGGACGAGGCGGTGGCCTACGGAGCGGCGGTTCAGGCAGCAATCCTCACCGGAGATCAGAGCGGCAAGATCCAAGACGTGCTGCTGGTGGACGTGGCTCCGCTCTCACTCGGAATCGAGACCGCTGGCGGGGTGATGACCAAGCTAATCGAGCGCAACTGCCGCATCCCGTGCAAGCAGACCAAGACGTTCTCGACGTACTCGGACAACCAGCCTGGAGTTTCCATTCAGGTGTTCGAGGGAGAACGGGCGATGACCAAGGACAACAATGCACTGGGCACCTTTGATCTGTCCGGCATTCCACCAGCGCCAAGAGGCGTGCCCCAGATAGAGGTCACCTTCGACATGGACGCCAATGGAATCCTGAACGTCTCTGCCAAGGAGATGAGCACGGGCAAGGCCAAGAACATCACCATCAAGAACGACAAGGGTCGCCTCTCGCAGGCTGAGATTGACCGCATGGTGAACGAGGCTGAGAAGTACGCCGATGAAGACGAGAAACATCGTCAGCGTATAACCTCTCGAAATGCCTTGGAGAGCTACGTCTTCAACGTAAAACAGGCGGTGGAGCAGGCAGCTGCTGGCAAACTGGACGAGTCCGACAAGAGCTCTGTCCTGGAAAAGTGCAACGAAATTATCGGGTGGCTGGACAGCAACACCACCGCTGAGAAGGAGGAGTTCGACCACAAACTGGAGGAGCTCACCCGCCACTGTTCCCCCATCATGACAAAGATGCATCAGCAGGCAGCGGGAGCGGGAGCAGCTGGCGGACCAGGTGCCAACTGCGGCCAGCAGGCCGGAGGGTACGGCGGCTACTCTGGACCCACGGTCGAGGAGGTCGACTAAAGCCAAAGAAGTTAATTTTTGTTCATCAATGGGTATATTTCTAATTTAATTTAAGTTTTTGAGACTGATAACAATGTTTTTATTTAATGTTATAAATTGAAATCATAGTATTAATAGAAAGCCCAGTCTTAAGTTAGCAACAAATTGTCATAGCAAAATGAAAAATAAATAATAAATTATTTTTAAATTTTAAAAATCTTGTATTTGAATTAGGTTTTTAATATTTTTATAAACTTTTAAAAGAAATAATATCGATGCGATCAAATCCACGACTAAATCATTGTACTGTCACAGAAATGACAGACTAATTGAAGGTAGACTAATGAATAATCGATAGATACCCACAACGACATTACACATTACCTCAAAAAATACATTAAACTAAAACAATCCGACCTGCATAACAATACTTCTTCCTGGAATAACAATATCGTTAAAAATACTCCTTCCAGCCTTTCGTATTCTCACTTTAATCATAACAGGAAAACTCAAGTAATTATAAACCGTATTCAACAAGAATACACCTCACTTACAAACTCACACTACATGGACAGATCCCTTCCAAACACTTTCCTATATTGCAACAGCCCACATTTAAACATTGACCACATTTTAAGCTCCTGCCCTTCCCTCACCCAACATAGAGCTACATCCTTCCTTTCCGACCACCCAGATAACATTATAGTAAACCCTTCCAACGAAAACAACTAAAGTTATCTCATTTCTTCAAAAACCGCAACTCATTCACAAAATCGTTAATTGTTCTCATTCATTTAAATTAAATTATTATTGTCATGCCAGACGAGCGGAAGGCCTCAGCTGCTAATGCTCTTATTATAGTTTTAAAACTTAAGCTAGCTTTATATAAATAAATAAATAAATAATTAATATATATTTGGACCATTGGATTTATTAGTCCCTTTTTAAACAGTAAAAATTCAGTTTAGAAAAATGTTCTTTATGAAATTTGAATTTATTATGCTGGATTAAAACTGTTTACTGAAAGCATCTTAAACAGGGAAAAAAGATAATTATGCAATATAACAATTAGCTGTGATCGTAATCTTAGTGGCGCTTGCGCGGATGCGACGCGGAAGAAGTGGATGAGTATGCGTTGGAGCTGGAGTGATGTGTGCTACGCGACTTGGAGCGGGATCTCGTGCGGTGTCGTTTCCGTCCACTGCTGCTACTGCCGTGATCGTAGCTGCGACTACTGCTTTGTCGCGAGGAGCGGTGGTAGCTGCTACTGCCGCCCTCATCCTCGCCGGAGTGGCTCGAGTCCCCATGTCGCCGCTGCCTTTGGCGATGACCACCACTACTGCTGCCACCACTAAAGTGGCTGCGGCGCTGGCGATGACCCCGATCCCGATCCCTTTCTCTGTCGCGATCGCGGCGCTCATATTTGCTGCGGCTGCTGCCGTGTCTACGGTGTCCATGGCGGCTGACTCGCTTGTTACGACTGCTGGACGTCTTGGATCCGCTGGAACTGCTGCTGCTGTCGTCGCTTTCGCTGCTCGAGCTGCTCCCACTACTGGTGCTACTAGAAGACGAGGTGGACGAGTGCCGGCGCTTGCTTTTCGACTTGCGTGACGATTTGTTGGCCTTTTGAATCGCCTTGTCCGCCGCACTTAGCATGCTGGCTACAGACTCTGGCATCTGTAGCAGATTGGTGGCCGGATTGGGAACTGGCTTCAGCTTTGGGGGACCAGTGCTGCAGGTCATTGTGTTATGTGGAGCCACAGAGGCAGCTGCCACCACTTGTTGGACGTAGCTCTGCGACTGGTGCTTGCCGTCCTTATTGTCGCTGAAGCGAGTGGTGCGCTCTTTCCGGCTGGGTCGTTTGCCTGATTAGAGATAATTATTAGTGTAGTCAAATAATACATATGAGATCCACAAACCGTTGAACTGCAGCAGCTTTTCATGGGTCGGTTGACTGGCCAAATCGCCGGCCGGTTCGGGTTTGGCCAGCGGGCGGCGATGCTCACTAGCACCGGCGTCGGAGCGCTCCAGCTCCTGCTTGCGATGTCGCTGCAGAGTTTGCTCATCAAGCTGCTCTTGCTTGGCCACTCGATCTTCAATGTCGTCAATGACTCGCTCGAAGGATCGTTTGCTGCGCCGTATGCGAGCCTAAAATGAAAGGATTTTTCAATACAATAACTTTCAGTACCAGTATTAAAAAAATATGGTTACATCAATACGGGTTAAATTATTTAATTGAATAAAAATAGATTGATCCATTTCGTTTAGGAATATTAAATATTATTTAGAACATTCCTCCAAATTTGCACTCGATTTTTGATCATTTTTAAATAATAATTTCTCTGATTTTCATTTTTATACCAACCTTCAACTCCTCCGCGCTTATATGAACGCTTTTGTCGACATCCTTTCCAGCATCCGCTTGGCGCTCGCCATCTCCGTCATTCTCATCCTCTTCGCTTTCGCTGGAAGAATCGCCATAGGCAGCTAAACCTATAATTCAAATCAGTCAAGTGCTAATTGTTGCTACCAGGCTTCGATGTAGATTGGGCGCAGTTTTTGATATATTTCGATTTGATTTTTGATATTTTTTTTATTTTAAGTTTTTACGGAAAAGGGTAGGGAAAAGGAAGAGAAATGGCCGAGAAACGAACTACAAAGACCAAACTGCGCCAAGGGCTTGGTAAACAATTTGGCCTTGGCTCAAAGTTACATTAAGCATAGGAAGTTAGAACTTTTCCAGAGGAATATCCAATATTATGTCATATTTGTATGTTGTTATAAGGATTCGGGGTATAGAAAGAGAGGTTTAAGCATAACTCAGACTACCTCTAAACAAAAATTGTGCAAAGGAAACTTACGTACTAAACTAGAATTTGGTTACTTACCCAAGTTGCCGGTAATGGAGGACAAGGCGCTTTTGCGAATCACTTGGGCTGATGACGCTTTTGATTTACACATACATACATATATATATAGTTATATATTATATATTACGATTAAAAAATTCAGCAAGTGATTTCATTGGTTTGTGTGGTGTTTGATATCAGTTCATTATGGGGATTCAAAGATTAGCAAAGACATAAGATTAAAAGAAGTGAAAACGCGCTCGCCGAAAGTTCGACTGCAATCGCTTGGCCGAAACATCCGTTCATCAAAGCTAACATCGGATAGCGAGAGTCCGCGATATATCCGCGCCGTCTTACGTTCTATTACTACTTACACACACACACGCGCGAGCGCTGGAAGAGATCGGTTTGGGGTAAACTTAAATGTAATGCAAAATGTACCTTTAGCACGGTGTGCTTTCAAAGTCTCGCCTGCAATGGCTGCAATCTCTTCGTTTGTGGTTTCCAGCAGGATTTCGGTTAGTGTGCGACGCACCACAAGCATCTACAGATGGGTGGTATTGGGTGTTCATAGATTGTTTGCAATTATGGATTTGGATGTGCCGCCGGTAACCAGGGAATGAAACTCTAGTGAAGAGTGAACGAACTGCAGAGCAGCCAATGTCGCCGGAATTCCGCAGTTCCTTCGCCTCTGAGACTCACTCTATTTCATCGCCTGGCTGAGCAAACATCCGGGTCAAATGGTGATGCCTACCAGATCCGCCAGTCTTTCTTCGTAGTTTTTACCATTGACATCGTTTTCAGTTTCCGCTGTTACTTGCTCCGCCGCCTCCCGTTTTCCGGTTTCGATGGGACCTCGTTGGTCCTCCTCCCGATCGTCGCAGCTGCTGACATCGCCGTCCTTACTTATTAATTCATTACCTATTTGCTGATCCTTCAATTCTCCAAGCGTCTCCTCCCCAGGCAAGCCAATGGAATCTTCGCTGTCGCTAGCCTGAATTTCAAGGGAATGTTTAATCGACAGTCTGCACTTCTATCTGCAGTCTTCACTACTGTCTGTCTCATTTCAAGTTTGGGTTCTTGTATTGCCTACAATTTCAGTTTTGTTCTGTCCCGTTCGGGTTATTGTTAAACCAATTGGGGTGAGATGTGTGCAACACTTTAAGCACTTTTCGGTCCGTATTAAGAGTCAGTTAACCCTGCAATCCCCGACCTTACTTACCACGTTCGCGATGTTCAATAGATTAACAGGTGTTGTTAGTGTTTTGCTTGATACTTGCTTAACATGGTTGACCTCATCATCTGTCGTGCCAATAGAGGGCTGCTGGCGCTCTAGCTGCCGCTGCTTTTCGCGCTCCATTTTCTCCAGGCCCTCTCTGGAAAATTACATTATCGATGAAATTTAAGAATCTTTTTAAATTATATTAAATGTAATTATATTAATTGTACTGATTAATTGGAAATGCTTCTGATAAAAGAAGGCGGCGTTAAGATCGCCCAGATAGATCATTTCCAGGCAGGTTGGGGCACTTACCTTATCCAAGCTGGCAACATTTTGCGTTTGTTGGCATCGATCTCACTGCTGGCACTGCCACTTCCGCTTTCCTGTTGCGTCTGCGGTGCCTGTTGTTGCTGCTGCTGTGTATGTGGTGGTGGGTGATGATGCGAATGTGGCTGATGTGCTTGTGGATGGTGCGGATGCGTTGGCTGTTGCTGCGGTGCCTGCAACTGCAGCTGTTGCTGCGGCTCATTTGGATTGCTGACGTTGAGCTTGAGCAGCGATGGTATATGCGCCGTGGGATTGCCCGTGGATTTGCCGGGCTGCGTGTGCCAGTTGTTCCATGGTTGCTTGCCCAGCGTGACAGCTGTAAAGGGGGAGCCGGGTACTGTTTTCGACCTAGTTAGATAACTCTAATTTCCACTCACCCGCTCCGCTGGAGGCCTCTATGGCCTGGGCAGGCGCCTCGCTGACCGCCAGCCATTGGGATTGCGTAACAACTGGAGCCGGCGGTGGAGGTGTGTCTGCGCCATGTCCCCGCTCATGCTCGTCGTCCATGTCCATGTCCGCCTCGCCGTGCTCCTCGAGGATCGGATGGTCCGCCCTGACTACACTGGGCAGCGGCATCGGCTGCATCTGGTTGTGGTACTCCCGCACATTACCGATGATGGGCGGTGGAGGAGCCACGGGCATGGCGACCGGGGAAGCGTCTCGCATGTGGATCCACTGCTGGGCCAGCTGCGCCCAATCGATGCCGGCGCCACCCTGCATGGCGAGCGGAAGACCAGCGGCCACGAGGGGGGTCACCAAGCCCTGACCTCCGTTCGGGGGCAGAGGAAAGTGTGTGGGTGGCGGCGGGGGTTGTCCCAGGAACTGATTATGGTTGAGCCCGTGGACAAGTCCGTGTCCGTGGACGTGGGTGTGCTTGTTATAGCCCATCTCGGCGTTGCCATTTCCTCCGGGAAACATCTCTGCCCAGAGCTTGGAATATTTGATAAGTTCTTCTTAGTTTTTTAAGAGTTTTAAACGAGATGAATTTTCCTGGGCTTCTACGCCATTTTCTCGCTCGGCCCGTTTTTTCATTCGCCCCGAAACGCTGACAACGTGTGGCTCTTTGTGACATTTTTTAGCGTATTTTTGCAAATACCGTTATTTTATTCAAAATTTATTTATATGGTTATTAGATTTAATAGAAATGTAAAATATAAAATAAATTATAAATTAAATAAATTGTCATAGTTTTGTTTAAGCCATAACCATACCACATTTTATGAAAGCTTTGCTACTTTTATTTAATTTTTATTTGTCAATCAATCATATTATCTATAATAACAAAGAAATTCAATATCAAACAAGAAAGGAAAGCTAACTTCGGGCGGAGCCGAAGTTGATATACCCTTGCAGAATATTCTGTAAATAATATTCTCCAAAATTATTCATATAATGCATTCTAAATACTCATAAAAATCCCAACTTCCTAAATTTAAAAACACCAAAGTTATGGCATTTTCAATCGTTCAGTTATATGGCAGCTATAGGATATAGTCGGCCGATCCCTATAAAATTTGGTAGGTCGGATTGATTGGCCAAATATAAAACCCATAGAAAGTCCCAACTTCCTAACTCTAAAAACACCAAAGTTATGCTATTTCCTATCGTTATATGGGAGCTATAGGATATAGTCGGCCGATCCTTATGAAATTTGGTAGGTCGAATTGATTGGCCAAATAAAGAAGCCATAGAAAATCCCAACTTCCTAACTTTACAAACAGCAGAGTTATGGCATTTCCTATCGTTCAGTTATATGGCAGCCATAGGATATAGTCGGCCGATCCCGGCCGTTCCGACTTATATACTGCGTGCAAAGGAAAGAAGGGTGTGTGCAAAGTTTCAATTCGATATCTTTAAAACTGAGAGACTAGTTCGCGTAGAAACAGACAGACGGACAGACAGACGGACAGACAGACGGACAGACGGACAGACGGACATGCTTATATCAACTCAGGAGGTGATCCTGATCAAGAATATATATACTTTATAGGGTCGGAGATGTCTCCTTCACTGCGTTGCACACTTTTGACCAAAATTATAATACCCTCTGCAAGGGTATAATAACTATATATTGAAATAATATGCCAAACAACATTATATTGATATAACTCATATAAGTTGACAAATAATGAAGTTATGTCGATTTTCCTATTCAAGCAACTTTAAAAAGCTCAAATATATAATATAATATATTTTTTAATAAACGACCATATTTCTTTACAAAACAATAAAGCTATGAGAATTTTCCAATAAATTTTTCGATGCTTCCTATGGCAGCAATTTAATTTTTTTAATATAACTTATTTATATATCTTTATATTAATATAACTCATAAAAGTTGACAAATAATAAAGCTTTGTCGATTTTCATATTCATTTTCGTAACTTTCCTATGACAGCTATCAAATAAAGTCCTCCGATTTTTATTAAAATAAAATCGTATGTTTTAAAATGTAAAAAACTAAATATCTCACAGAAAAAAAAAAACACTAGTAATTTCGTTTTATTGCATATAAACAGAGTTAGATCGACTCACCAGGTTGTTCTGATCAAAAATATATGTACTTTAAGATCGGAATCGTCTCCTTCACTGCATTAAAACTAAAATTATAATATCCATTGCAGGCTAAAAAGGAATTCCTTTCTTTGTAGGGGGCTGCCGCAAAAATTAAAATACAATTTTTAACAAGTAATCTATATATATTTATTTCATACTCATATATAGGAAAACACTGCGGACAAGTCAAATTGGTGGCCGCGCCAGCGAGAAGTTTAATATAAATCTCTCACAGTGCCGGCGCGACGGGTTTCAATTTACAGTCTACGTCCAAAGCTTTAACATACGAAATGCAACACCAGCAGTTTAAAATATATACCTCTTATTGTATACACTATTGAGACAGTTAATGCAAGCTTATAATACAATTATCAGTGGGTAAAACTTAATTGCATCTATAGACAAACACGTGCTTCCGCCAACGATTTTGTACAGGCTGTTAAATGCATATATGTAACCGATATGCACTTGTTTGGTGTCTCGGCTGCTGTTTGGTATCCGGTAGTAAGATAAAGCCCTGTGCGTTACCAACTTAAAGTTAAATCGTTAGAAAACTAAACAAGATTTGAATGCAGGTTGCCACTACTTCGACATCGAGTCCTCCGCGCCTCACAGTTTATTGGCAGTAAGGGTTAGGGGCGGGGAAACAGCGCCCGAAATGGATTTGTGGTCCGCACGCTCCTGATCCGAGAGCCAGGCCATCTGCAAAAAATATATATTTATATAGACAAGAGCCAGATTTAATACACGTTTAACACCCACCTTCTGTTTGTGCTGCTGAGCAGCGGAGTAGCACCTGTCCAGCACCATCTTCTCGGTGAGTAGACCATCCTCGGAGGCATAGACTGCCGCCTGCCAGGACACTCCCAGCTTGGAGATTTCTCGACCCGACATTCCTTCGCACAAAGCGGCCATCTTCGAACACGTCTGTCCGTAGTCAAAGGTGTCCAGGTTGAAACGCCTAAAAATTGTTTAAAAAATAATTGCATATAGAATATAACCGGTTGCCACTTCTCAATTTTGCGGTCATAGGGTGCATATTATAACTGCAAGAAGCAATGAAGAACAAAGAGCTTATACTTACTTGGCACCTGCAGCGGCCGGCTGCAGCACATATTTATCGAAGTAGAGGCGCAAGAGGCGCTCGCGTTCTTCTAGGCCAGGCAGAGTGAATTCCACCATCTCATCCAGACGATCGTTGATGGCGTAGTCAAACTGTTCAGGAGTGTTGGAGGCCAGCACGAGCATAAACTTGGGGTTCTGCTCGGAGGTGCGGTACAGGAAGGCGTTCAGAGCGGAACGCAGATCCTCCGAGATTTTCTCCGAGGAGCGCTTACGCAAGAAAGCGTCAGCTTCGTCAACGAACAGCAGCAGACCGCGGCGAGAGGTGTGCGACCAGTCGAACACCTTGTGGATGGCTGTCACGCCCTCCTTACCCATGGGCGCCACATCGCCACCAGTCATGATGGCGAAGTCCATGCCTGAGTGCTCGGCCAGCTTCTTGGCGAACATGGTCTTGCCCGTTCCGGGTGGACCGTGCATCAGCACGTTCCTATACATGCCCCGGTTGATACGGGTGTTCTTCGTGGCAATGGCAATGTCTCGCAGACGTTCCTCCAGCTTCGGGTTTAGCACCACGCCTTGGAGGGCATCAGCCGGCTTGGCGCGCAGCCTCTTCAGGTAGTTGAGCGGGTTCTTCAGGGCATCCAGGAAGGCAAAACGCGACGTCTCGCCCACCAGCGTGGGCTTGCCAATGCGCGCTTCCACATATCGGGAAACCACACCGGTGGCGCCCTTGGCCGTGTACACGCCCAGAGCAAGCAGCGAGAGTCCTCCGGCGGCGGTCAGCACCTTGTCCCAATCTGTGAGCATGGCCTCCGCGCCGGCGCCAATGACAGTACCAGCGGTTCTATGGATCAGGAAAGGGAAATCAACTATTTTGTTCATATTAATTTACTATCTAACTAACTTGATGCCCTCCAGGACGGTGGTGCGATGCTCCTGCGCCTTAAGTCGGATCTTCTCCAGATTGATGTCCCTGTTCTCGCGATCCACGCGAGCCTTGGCCCGCAGTTCGTGCTCCAGGAGCTTAAGACGGTTCTTCTCCTTCATCTCGATCTCGTGCTCGATGGTCTGGCGGCGCATGGCCTCCTGGCGCTGGACACTCTCCTCTTGCTTGCGCAGATTGTCTTCCTGGACACGCTGCTGCTGCTGCAGTTGATCTTCATAACGCTTACGGGACAGCTGATCCTGGTACTGGGCTCGTTGCTGCTGCTGCTTGGTCTCCTCGATGAGGGTCTTGCGGCGCTCCTCGTGGTCGATGCGCTTCTGCTCGACTTTGGCCTGCTCGATATGGGCCTCGTACTCCTTGACCTTGGTGTTGTACTCCGTCTGCCGGGTGGCCTCCTGCATCTTCGATAGCTCGAGGGCCTCCCGGGCGTGTTCTGCGCGAGATTAACATGGGTCATGGACATGGACTCTAACTCGCAGACTCACACGCACGCTGCGATAGCATGGCGCATGTCGGTTACGCAATTGGCTGATGAAATTTTCGGCTTACTTGAACGTTCCAGAGTCTTGGCCGCATCCGCCGCCCGTTCCAGAGCCGACGAATCGAAGCGGTACGCCTCCATGGCCTTACGCTCCGCCCGGCTCAGCTGAGCGTCCCCAGACTTGTCGCCGGCCGTCCTGCCCTCCGGATCGGCTCCTCCTCCATCCGGAAAACCAGCCGTCTGCTCCGGCTGCGGCTGCTGGCGGTTTCTGCCCAAAAGCCACGACATGGTGCTGCTACTTTGGCGTGCGCTGATCGCGCGGTTCACTCAGTGTTTGGGACAAAAAAACAGTCTAGAAAATATTACGAAATTTTGACAGCTTTTGCTTTTACATCCAACAACGTGATTCTCAACTAATGTGGCCAGATTCGGTGAAACGATAACGCGCGAATGGCGGTTGAATAATTAGGTTTTGGGCGTTGCCAGAAAGTTGCGCCGGGTAAAACTCACCACACCAGCTGTGCGTGGTGAACAAGGATTGTAAACAATAAAGATTTGCCATTTGTTTGATTTCCTTGCGTTTTTAGCTGCTTAGGCGAGCCCACCATGTTCGAACGCAACCAGAAGACCATCTTCGTGCTGGACCACACACGGTACTTCAGCATTGCCAGCGAGGAGTATATCTCTATGGATTTCCTTAAGGGGAAGCCTTCGGTGGACGGCGGAGGACCAGGACCGGCTGGAAATACAGGAGGAGGTGGTGGATCCCAGTTCAGCAAGAGCCTTTGGACGTGCGCCTGCGAGTCCTCCATCGAGTACTGCCGCGTGGTCTGGGACCTGTTTCCGGGCAAGAAGCACGTGCGCTTCATCGTCTCGGACACGGCGGCGCACATTGTGAACACCTGGAGTCCTAGCACGCAGAACATGTCCCACGTGATGAACGCCATGGTAATGGTGGGCGTGCCGTCGCGCAACATGCCCCAATCCTCGGACTACTCGGTAATCCACGGCTTGAGGGCGGCTATCGAGGCTCTGGCCGAGCCCACGGATGAACAAATGGCAGCGGTGGCTGACTTTGGCCCCGAAGAACTGACCCGCATTCCAAACAAGGGCCGCGTCATCTGCATTACCTCGGCGCGGGACAACACAAGCATGAAGAGCTTGGAGGACATTTTCAACACGGTTCTGGTGCAGCAAAACGCCTTGGCAGCGCCGCCCGCTAAAAAGGGCCTGTCTATCGACCACTGCCACTTGGTCATTCTTAACATTGTGCCTCTGGGCGTCGAATCGCTAGTCACCAATCGCAGTCTGCTCAAAATCTCACCGCTCCTGGACGTCGAGATCCACACGGTTAGCGCCCCGGACATCTCGTACAAGTTGACGCATCTGATCCTAAACCACTATGACCTGGCCAGCACCACGGTGACCAATATACCAATGAAGGAAGAGCAAAACGCTAATTCCAGCGCAAACTATGACGTGGAAATCCTGCACAGCCGGCGCGCCCACTCCATTACTTGTGGCCCGGACTTCAGCCTGCCCACGAGCATCAAGCAGGGTGCCACGTACGAGACTGTGACGCTGAAGTGGTGTACACCGCGCGGCTGCGGCTCGGCAGATCTGCAGCCCTGCCTGGGTCAGTTCCTAGTGACTCCTGTGGACGTAACCTCGCGGCCAAGCTCCTGCCTAATCAATTTCCTACTGAACGGGCGCTCGGTTTTGCTGGAGATGCCACGCAAGACAGGCTCCAAGGCCACCAGCCACATGTTGTCTGCCCGCGGTGGAGAGATCTTTGTCCACTCGCTGTGCATCACGCGCTCCTGCATGGATGAGGCGCCAGCGATCTCTGATGGCCCAGGAGGCCGCGTCTCGGACTATCGCACCGCTGAGCTCGGCCAGCTAATCAAGATGTCGCGCATGGTGCCATTGAAAGCTAAGGATCCGGCTGCTTCCAGTATGGCCCGTCGATTACCACGTTACTTTCCCCTGACCACCAGCTCCTCGATACTATTTCACCTCCAGCGGCAGATCAGTTGGCTGCCGCACTTCCTGCACCTGTTGGTCAAGGAGGACATGGACAAGCAGGAGGAGGTGCGTTGCCAGCAACACATTCACGAGCTATACAAAAGCGCATCGCGCGGCGATGTTCTGCCCTTCACCCATACCAATGGAGCGAGGTAGGTATTAAGCCTAAAAAGGAATAAATGCAATTAGTTAAGAATTAGTTAAAAACTGATTTAAATTACTTGTTTCCTTTTTGTTTTAGGCTTAAGCTCTCTAAGGCCAAGGATCAGTATCGGTTGCTGTATAGGGAGCTTGAGCAACTTATCCAACTGAACGCCACCACAATACACCACAAAAATCTGCTGGAGAGCCTGCAGAGCTTGCGCGCCGCCTACGGCGATGCGCCGCTCAAGTCGGAATCGGGTGCCAGTCTTCTACGCTCCTACACGGAATCCCCGCTTTCACCTGAGCGCCTGGAACCCCTCAGCAGCGGCAGTGGCAGCAGCAACTCCAATAGCCTGCTTAAGGCTAGCAAGCGCCGCATGTCTAGTTGTGGGCAAAGGTAGGCCGGTTTTTATTGAATAAACCAATACTAATCAATGTATTATCGCCAGATCCCTGCTCGATATCATCTCCTCTGCAGAGCGAAGTCAGTCTAACAAGCGCTTGGATTTCTCTGGTCGTCTTTGCACTCCACTGGGTCAGGTGGCCAAACTGTACCCGGAGTTTGGCAGCAAGGAGAAGGATCCACTAACGACGGGCGCCAGTATTACGCCCAACCCCAAGGAGGAGTCAATACGCAGTTAATAGAAGAGATCCGCATCTAAATGATGATCTTTTGACCAAACGAGACATATTTATAGAAAGAAACTTTCTGTTATATTTTCCTACAGGAAGACTTAATTTTAAAATAATTGAATGTTGCAATTAAGTATTTTTCTGTGAGCTTCTTTGGCCTATGTCTAAGCTATGGTTATGCCCTCGATTTAATCTGCTTTTTTAAGTCTGAAAAAACCGAACTATTTGTGAAGAAAAGTTAATATACTATTATTCCCTAAAGTAAGCTGCCTCAAAATGAATTAGTTTATGTTTCAAACTTTAAGTTTAAGTTAAGAAATTATTTACTTTCGTTCAATACCAGTCTTTTATAAATATTTTTGTTCTTTCACACATTTTTGAACTACATTTTTGAATTAAAGAAATATATACTGAATACTTGACAACGCGGATTTACACAGTAGAAACTTTTAAAAATAAAACGAATATAAATAAAATATGGGGTGCATTTACTGCATTTAATTTAAGTAGTCTATTTTAGCTTAATTATTATTTTATTTTAAATGCAAACATTTCTTGAACACTTCCTATCAAAGTTTCTTTTCTCTATTTGTTTTGTTAAAACATATTTGTGTTGATTTTGTAATTTTCTCAGATTAATTTAGAATATACTCTCAAAATTATCTGGTAATCTAAGACAATGACCAACAATTCCACTGTGAGGAAGGTGATGCAAGTATCCGAGGAGGCGGCACCAGCTGTCCACAGTAAGATCCTACCTCTTCTTTAACTGTCTTCATTATAATAATGAAGCTTATGTATTTGTTTTTTGTCAAGTTCCTATCTTGGTGGGCGATGAAAGGTTTGTGCTAACACAGCAGGACATTCGACGAGTAGAGGACATCCGGGTGTTAACCTATAATCGCCTTGCGCCCAATGGGCAGTTTTATCCCGTGGATTTGCCTTTAACAGCTCTGGAACCTTACTCCCTCCCCACCACCTCAAATTTCTGCACCCTTGACGATCTTATCGCCCGGTCCTTGACAAAAAGAGTCAAGTTGCAACTGGACGAGGACCCCGCTGCGGGTGAGAAGCTCTCGACCAAAGCTCCATGCCCGTTTCTGCAGCAAATCCCCTGCCGGACAGTTGCCAGTGTGGCCACTCAACTGGGCTGGTCCAAGATAAAGGCGGAATCGGAACCCGTTTTTCCACTGCGGTACAGCTCCGGCACATCCACTTGCGGCTTGATGACGACCACTCAAACCCAGACTAGTTCTATCGAAACTCATCCAAGTTTTAGTCCTAGTCCAACTCCAATAGGGAAGAAGGAGTCGCCGGAGCACGCGAGTTGCCAAACTCAGACTAGTCCCAGTCAAACTTTGATTGTGAAGAAGGAGCCAAAGAACTCGACTTGCCAAACGCAACCCATTACAACCTCTACGGGCTGCAATACCTCAGCCAGCCACCTTATGGGAAAGATCTCCACCGAGTCATGTGTATCGGATATAAGTGAATATACATCGGAGGAGGATACCAGGCATCCCTGTCCGCGCTGCAAATCGCAACAAACTTGCACAGAACACGACCTGACAGTGCAGCAACAACGTCCACTTCTGACCCCCAGATGTCCGTTGGAGCAGCCTTGCACATCGCGTCAAATACACTTTGATTTCCGTTCTCAGGAAGAGAAATCCTGTACCCAGCAATTGGACAAGCTCCAAGAACAGGAGGATCAGGGATTTTATAGGACCGTTCCATTGAGTAGATCTCTTTATAAACGAACCGTCAGCAAAGCTCCAGACTCAAAGCCAAGAAAAACACTAACATACGACTTGAAAGGTCCTATCGATCTAAATCCTAATTACGAGGAACTAATGCGGGAGCACAGTAAGAAGGATTCAGCACACGCCAAGAAACAGTTGTAATGTTACACTTAACTATTTTCTTCTCGATCACTTTTTTATATTTATAACATTTATTTTCCCTATTATTTGCATTACCTTCCAAATAGTATTAAAATTTGTATTATGAAGAAAACTGCGCGAATCGATGCAAACTTTATAGAGATTTCAGTTTTAAAAAAATGTACAGTCAATAATAGAATAACCAAAAACGTAAGGTTATAAAAATATACTATATTTTACATTCTTTTTCTAAATTTAAAAAACTTTAACTATAAGTTAACTTATACAGATAAGCAGAAAGCTATATCTAAATATAATTTAAGGCCTTCAAAGCAGAGCTTTTAATGAGTCGCTTTTTTTTGGGCGGCGCTTCCTGCTCAGCGTCCTTTTGAATCTTCTGCTTTTTGGGCTTCAGGTTAGACTTCTCCTGCGGCTGCTTGGCATTGAAGTACCGCTTGGGCTGTTGATGCTCGCGCTGTTCTCGCTTTAGCTCCTCTGGAGTGGAAATGCGTAGGTAGAAATCTTTAAGAAGCAGTTTGAAATCCTCGAGCAGTGTTTCTTTAAGAACTTGGACTTTGCCGTTTCCGCATGGACTGCATGCTTGCAGCTCGGTGACCTTGAAGGGTTTTGGTGCGAAATCAGTGGGCGGCCGCCACACAATAGCCAGTTCCTTGCCGCCGTGGGGATTATAAAAGAAGGCAGCGAAGTCGGAGTAGGCAGACTATAAGATAGAAAGAAAGATCATGAAAATTTCCCAATATATTTAATTATCTTAATTTCTTACCCTCAGTTGTCCCACGATCCTGGCCATACGATCTACACCGGCTGGAGGCAAATGGAAGTTAGGCTGGCTAAAGGATACGAATGGGGATCCCATATCGTAGCTCAGAGAATTGGGCACCAGATCAGGCTTGATTTGTATAACCAAGTCGTAACCCTCATTGGAACCTCGGAACAGTTGTGCAGGCCGCACGAATCTCAGATCCTTTGACATCAGGCTGGTTTCGATAATTTGGAGTCCATGGCGGGCCAATCGCGTCACATGTCCCAGTACCCGTTGGCTGGGTGATTGGTCCGAGGTCCAAAGGCGTCCGGCGTGCTGAATGTCGTAGGAAGTAGCCACAGCGAGGGGGGGATAACTTTGTCGGTCGCTGCGGTAGCTGTGCTCCAGATCCGCTATTTGTTGTTCTAAATGAAATAGGTGTTCGATAATGATTATAGGATTTTCTTGGACTGGTAAATAAGGACTTACCCTGCCAGCTGTTGTTAAAGTTGAGCAAAAAGAGTTCGCCAGTAAAATCGCTGTGGGCGAGCAGTTGGAGGAACCGAATGAAGCCTGTTTGGGGCGCCGCTATGGCTTGTGGAGCATTCCGCTGCTGGAAAAGATGAGCCACCAGCAGCTCGGTGGCCATCTCAGGCCACAGACCGTCGTCCAGCAGTTGGGTGGCAAGCCAACGCTTGGCCAACAGCACAGTGGGCCCGAAAGCACAGTGGGACTGATGGAGTGAGTGCAGAGCGCCGCTCACTTTGGGCAGTATGTAGTGATGGCGTTCTAGAGTGCGACTTGCTTGGTTATCTACGTATGTGGTTACGCCACGTTCAGTAACCTCCTGCTTGAGCAACGCCAGCTCCTTGTTGTGGGCCAGCTCAATGAGAAAACAGAAGCCCTGCTTTAGTACCAGAAGACCTTCTGCGGACATTACCCATTGAAGGCGGCACTGCGCCTCAAGCTTTTCGCCAATCTCGATGAGAAAGGCCGTTTTAAGAGCACGCAGTGCAGTCAGTTCGTTGGGCCACTTGCCGCTCTGACCCAGCTGAATAACCACCCTCTGCACACGGCTGGCCAGAATGTGTTTGCCTGCCATACGCGCTTGTGGCAGCACTGGCTGGGGTTCGCAGTAGCGGAATATGGGCGATGTTCCAGCTATGGAGACGATCTCCAGCGGCAGATCATTCAGACCGTGTAGTTGTCGTGCCAATTCATCATAGCAGCGGATGACGTGTGGACTGAGTGCCTCTGCATCTGTGTCCTGATCCAGTTTGAGCTTGGTCTTCAGCTTGTTGACCTTAAACCAGGGAGACAGGTGGTAGACCTGGTCCAACTCGGCGGCGATGTATTGCACATCCTTGCTTTCCAGTTGTAGGTGATGCTCCAGCAAGTGGAGCACAATCTGACGAACAATTAGTCTCTTCTTGGCTGGTGCGTCCTGTGCGGTTCCCCAAACCACAGCCTCGGTGATGCTGCCATCCTGAAAGCGCCGAAGGTTTGACCTTTCTCCCCAGAACCGGCGGAACTCTGCAGCTCCCTCGGGATCCTCGTTGGTCGCGGGTCCTTTATTTAACACCTCGTAGGCGTGATCTGGCTGGAGTATTAAACCCAGTTGAATGTAATTTCCGATGGTTGGAGCCTTGTTTTCTACTGGCCAGGCAGTTGTGGCTGTTTCAAGGGGAATAATGGATTGTACACGCTCGGCGAGTCCCTTTTTAAGAAGCCTAAAATAGGGATTTTGAAAGTTTAATGGTTTATATGAATCCCATCGTCAACTCACTCTGTCAGCAATTGAAGCAGCTGGGGATAGCCGTATTTGGCATAATCGTACTTGAATTTAGGCTGAGAATGTAGCATAAGCATCTGATTTACACACGAATAATTGGTAATCCTAAGCAAATAAAAAGTGTTAATTTTTAAAGAAATTTAAAATATTAGCCTTACGGTTGTCCTTACTTCAAGATGTTATCCACACGACTGTATAATGGACACTTCTGCATGAAGATGAGCGGAAAACTGTTTAGCTTCATGTCATTGAGCAGATCGACGGCTAGTTTGGCCTCCTCTCGAACCCTTTGGTAAAGGGAGAGCGAAACATTCGCGCACAAATTGAGTTGGCCTGTAAAGTCCATGAAGCAGACATCATAGTGGGTAGCCAATTTTGTCAGTTCTTCTGTCTGAATTAAAGCTGGAGCCAGACTTATGCCTTTGGTCCAATCTGTGTTGGCCAGTTGGTTCCAAACGGTACGTGCCACCTGATAACTACTGCTCGACTGGTGCAGAATGCGCTGCGAGTTCAGGTAGACTATGAAGGCGGCTAGGATGTGGCTGCCAAAGCCGCTATAGCCTATGCACAATTCCCGTTGACGCAGCCATACTTTGAGAAGCAGTAGACCGTCCTGGAAGTTGCGCCTGCCTTTAAAGGCCTTTTCCAAATGTGCCTGGTTCTCAGACAAAGTAAGATCGAACAGTACGTTGGCGTTGTAGTGCTGGGTGGAGGGTAGTGGCTCCTCCTCGTCCCACTCGTCACCGTAGAACGAGGGGCGAATATTATTATTCCAGGGCACAAATCGACCAGGCTTGAAGCTGCTCAGGGGAGCAGTGATAAACAGGCGCACCTGCAGATGCTTGGTCACTTGCTTGGCTACTGGGGTCAACTCGAGCACAGGCTTTAGTGGATTGTTCGCGTGGTAGTTGAATGTGAACTGATCGTTGGCGTAATTTGGGGACTCCTTCATCCTTTCCGTGACGTAGGTAAGGTAAAGAGCTCGCTTTTGGTCATATCGAAGATTCAAGTAGTCCTCTTTGTGCAGAGATTCCTTCGGCATCTCCAGAGCCACATCCACCACGATCTTGGGACCCAGCAGTGTTCCCGTAGCGGCGGCTCCAATCAGATAGGGTTCCTTGGTTGGTTTGGAAAAAACGAATCCGGATGGCTTTTGTTGCAGATTTAAAGGCACCTCCAGGTGGGTTCGCTCCATCAACCCATCTTTCAACTGTTGGGTAAAGACCGTGAAGGATTCCAGCCAGCTTTCGATAAACTCTGTGTACTTGGTTTTTAGCTGCAGCTCCTCCAGCATTTCCTTGACTTGCAGCTTAAAGAGATTGGAGTGAAAGAGGTTCTGGGTATCGCGCAGCTCCTTCATCTCCTCCAGAGTAGGTGGCTTTACATTTTTGTCTTCATTCTTCTGCTTGAACTTGTTGTTCTTTGACTTGGTAGTGACCTGGATTGGGTTCTTCTTGGCGGGTGTGGGTTCCGGTTCATCGAAGCCATCGTCGGGGCTGGGAGTGGACTGCTCCAGATGGAGGTGATCCTCGGCAGGTGAATCCTCCTGGGACTCCGCTCGAGTGGCTTTCTTTGATGTTTTTTTGGGTATCCGATCCTGTATCGTTAAAATATTAGGCCAAATACTTTCTCCTTTCCAATCTGGGTTCACTTACCGACTTTCCTGGTTTCCTTTTAGCTTTCAACATCATTATTTACAACGTAAAAATCCTATTTAAATTATAATTTATTTATTATCTGGAGAGAGAACACAATCGCACGTGTTGCAGCTGCGGTATTAAACTATTCGGTATTTGAGATGCCATTGAAATATGGTCACCCTGGAACAGGCAGTTTCGTTTTTTAGGAATAAATCAGTCGCGAAAACAAAGTGTAAAAATCGAACGTAATTATAATTAAAAGATTGCAAAATAGTTTATACAGTAAGAAAATATATGTGGACAACTATTTGGCTTAATTGAAAGCTCTAAAAAGTCGTGCTGATTTTTACAGTGCCATTTGTAAGTGTCTGCATTCTCGATATGTAGAATTTATTTCTACTGCAAGGAATATTAAATGAATTAAGCTAAACTTTACCCTGTAAATTAAATATATATAACATTTGAAAAGTTAAATCAAAAGTGCATAAAGTGGGATTATTCAGATAAAGTTTAAGTGTAGATAAACAAAGTTGCCGGCTAATTGGCTACGACGTACAGCGGTATTTTTATTGGTATTTTTCTTTTATAATTAATTTAAAGTAACTAGCAAACAGGTATTTTTGCAGCATATTATATTTTATAAATATTTACATAAGAAAAACAAGTAAGAAATGGTAATATAATTAACTAATTTGGGTTTGGTCAGTATTCAGTATTAAATACACTTTTGGTATTTCCTCCTTTTACCAACACGGTCTCCCATCGTCTCAGTCCATGTCGAGTGTGTGTGTGTGTGTGCAGGCAAGAGAAAAAATCGCACCATTTTTCTCGTGCCCTCTTGCGTGCTTTTTTAGTCTGTCGAGGACAGTTTAGTTGGTTATTAAACAAACATAAGCCCAGCTAAATATGTAAAAAGTAGTGAATTAAGTAGTATTCGAGAAAGCGACGAGCGCACAGCTGCAAATCGAGTTGCAAATTTTAATTCGGTCGGAACGAGTGTAACTGTGTCTGTGCGTGCGTGTGTGTGAGTGTATGGGTGAAAAAATGAGGCGTAGTGAAAATGCGTGCAAAACTGTATAAAAGGTAAATCGTTTGAATCGATTTGGCTAATTAATTAAGCCTAAAAGTTGTTCCTTTACGTACAAATCAGCACAAAACAAACAGTGATGCGTTGGCAGAAAGGCGGCCCATTGAAAAAATATGGCCAAAAGTCGAGTAGTTACACCCTCACTGCCTCGTACTCCCACTGTCGCTCTCTCTACCTCTCTTTTTGGCCATCGCCGCTTTGACTCTTTTTGCATCGAATAACAAAACGTGAAAATTTATAAAAATAAACGAAACCACGTACAAAAATATTTACTTTGACCTTGCGCCCCAGAGATTTTTCCAACATTTTATTTGAATCGTGGGCAAGGCAACTAATTCGCCCAATTCCAATCCATTTCAAGATTATCATTAATTACCCTTTGATGAATCTAACTTTCTTTTGTATAACAAAATTGTTAAAAGTGGAAAGCCGGAGGTCAATAATAACACTCCAAAAATTAAATGAAAATCAATGAGCAAAAGCAAATTTAGTTAGCGCTCTCGACACTTTTTAGTGTGACCAGTCTGTAAGCACACAGGCGAAACATACCAAAAAATACCGCAGTACTTTTACAGTATATAGTCTACTGAATATATTTTATTTGCTACACAGAAAAAAATTGCTTTAATAGAATTTACAAATAGTAAATTATGTTAATACTTTAGAAAATATTAACACGTTTATTGCGAAGCGGTGGAACTTGATACCGGTCTTTTAGCAAGTTCTAAACACCATATTAGTTTAACATTACTTACAACATACCAAAAATATATGAAAATTGTAAAAGTATCTTTTTTACGCACCCATTTAAATTTGACATCGAGATAATATTTTATTTCTGTACAGCATGTTTAAACGTCATTTCCTTCTTTTATAGATTGCTATGATTTCAAGGCGCTGGAGCCCTGTGCTATAAGTGTTTAAGCGTGCAACTGACCGGTTAAATTGTCCATAGCTGAAATTTAACTACACCTCAACAGCAGAAACACTTTTGCCTAAAATGTCAGCCGAGACTGGGAAAAACATAGCAACAAACTGAATGAATACAATTCGGTGTTCAGATTTGTTGTCACACAAATTGTTGGATAAAATGTGCAAAAGTGTGTTTGTCAAATTGTTTAGCCAAAATTATTTGTTTACCTAGTTATTCAGCGTAGCACGAGACTGTTTTTCCTTTACATCTCACAACACACTTGGCTAATTTGCACCGGAACATCGAGCTGAGCCCGAAATTAAACCCGAAACTCGATCAATCGTTCAGCAGCAACGGTTTAGCAATAGGAATTAAATAATTCTACCACAGATAGCCCGCCTTTTGACATTTGTACACAGCTACACAGCACACACACCAACACAAAAATCACATAAAAAACTAAAAACTAAAAAAAATATAGCAACAAAGCTGAAAATTCAAGGAGATGCTGCTCAAAATTCATACTTAATGTCAAACAACAACGACGATCCCACAGAAACAACAACAACAGCTAGAGCAGAAAAAAGAGCAACAGGAATAACTGTAAGCTAGCGAAGACCGAGCCGGGAGCGAAAGAGACGAGCTCATTACTTACACACACCTGTCGTGTCGTCCAGCCAGCTGTAAACGAGTGGGAGAGAGCAAAAGAGAGAGCGGCGGATCTCCCGTTACCGCATGCGCGACATGCGCGGACGCTAAGTGACTGTGAGTGAGTGCGCGGGTGCCAGTGCGTGCGAGTGTGCGTGAACACTCAAGCGCTGAGAGGATAATTCGCTCAATTCGCACGCATCCCACAGATCCTTCAGATCCTCCAGTTTGTGCAGCAAACAGAACCCGCATTTCGGATCAAAACAATCGCCAAACAGCAAACAGTGACCACAACAACAGCAGCAGCGGCAGCCGGTAAAAATTCATTATCAAAATTCACGGAATAGGCGATCGAGTTCTTGAGTCAAAATTCAATCGAGATTAGCTAGGCGAAATGCAGCGACGTGAACGGCAAGCAAGGTGAGTTATGATTGTCCAAACTAGAGTCCTTTACCACTTCAATGAATGCCGCCCGATTTTTTAAAGGGGTTAAACCTTATATGTAGCCAAACATTTTTTTTTACTTTTTTTTGTCTAAATAGCCGAAAATTAATGGTTCTTCTAATGATATTTGTTCACTATATATACATATATGTATACTTTTCTTTGCTCCATATAATAACATTGTAACATAATAATAACATTGTAACATTTTTTTTTTGGAAAATTGCTAATTTAACTGTTTGTAACCCCTTGAGTGGTCATTGAAATGGTGCCTGCCTACAGCAACGAAACCCAATTCTTAGCAATAAACTCTTAATAGAAATCAAAGCAAAACAAAGCATGTCCGCTGGTTTTGGGTCTTGCTTGGAAATATGCGGCCTAGGTACGTCCCAAACCTATTGTATTTCAAACTCGACATCCCGGTTTCAAGCAACACTTAAAATTGTGCGTAGAAATTATCGGCTTGTGACTATTTTTAAAATTTTCCATTGATAAACGCTAAGAAAACCACACTCTTAAGCAACGAAAGTTCTCATAAATTTTCCCATAAGCGTATTGTAGCTCTTTGCTATCAGGCGTAGAAACGGATGGATATTTTGATAGCGATAAGATTATAATTATGGTAGAGAATGAATGTTTGCGATCGTTAAGCACTAAAAAGTGTTATTCATTTTTGAAGTTATAAATCTATCTAAATCTAGATATTCCAATTAACTCAACCATTAATCTCGAATTCTTTAACACAATAGCAAACAGAGACCATTCGAGATAAATTAAAAATTTCTTAAGTGATTCGATTTGTACAGCGATCTGTAATGAATTCTTTACTGGATGTGAAGTTCATAGTGATCGACAGACAACAAATTTCCAAAAAGTAGATTTGTTTTAATTTCCCAACAAATGCTGTACATTGCCAATAGTTCAACCATCAGTTGAGTTTCGATTTTGTTGCTGGCTTTTTGTTCGCCAAAAATTTTATTTTTAGCAAAGAGATGTTTCTATTTAAACTTGTATGTTTGATTTTATTTTATTTTTGCAAGTGTTTTGGCTGCTTCTGGTTTATGGCGTCTGCTTCTTCTCGCCTCTGGCACACCAGCCAAATTAAGAAGAAGAGCCATGGGAAGGGGGTGAATGAAACTGTTTCCAATCCAATACATAATACTCACAGACGTGGGTGCATAATAGATGCCCTCGTTGTTTGCGTAAAGAAGCGGGGAACGAAGTGCACACAACTCACGCACATTATAAATATTTTATCGGCATTTTAGTTGATCGGCCTCCTTGAGTCAGGCCGACGGAAGGCACCTTTTTCGCCTTGAATGTGGGTCCAATATTGTCGTGGCTGATGATTTTCCTCGCGTTCGCCTATTGACATTTCTAGGTTTTTGTTGCTACCAAGTCTTGCTGTGTCTGTCTCTGTATGTTTGTGTTTTATAGTTCTTCATACGCACATTTCTTTTCCATTGGTCCGTCTTTCTTATGTTTGCTGTCTGCATTTTCGGGTCTTCCAGATGTACATACATATTTACTCACACAAAGCACTTGTTTGCTCGTCGCCCATTGCGATGCGTATGGGACAGGCGACTTTTGGGCGCAGTTTATCGGGTTTCCATTATTTGACCTCGGGGAATCTTACATATAAGGTATGATAAGGTGGGAGCCATTGTAAGAAATCTTGGTGAACCAGAACCTAAGATGTTTTTATTTCCAAACGTTTCCCCTTACGAACACGGTTTAACCTAGGAAATTTGACTCTTAAAGCGCAAGGGGAATTAAAAATGTTTGCTGCTAAATTAAAGTAGGTTAAGTAATAACTGGTGATGATTGAGCCTCTTCTCTTCCATTTTTATCCAAAAAAAAAGTTAGAAATAGCAAAACTGAAATCATGTTACAACATTTATTTTACACGCCACTGCCAGTACATAATCAAAGAAAATGGAAAGCAACTAACCAGACTAACGTAATTTTGTTGCTAGCCAACGAAACAAACTTACTCACACACGTCTACATATTCACATTTCCACACATTTTAGATGAAGACAGCGAATGTAGCGTAAAACAAACTTTTTGTATTACTTTTTATTATTTAATAGCCAAGCTGTTATGGAAACAGGAATGGTGAAGGGGCGACGGGGATAACCTAAATTTTCAGTTAGAAACGAGAACAACAAGCAATATAACGTAGGCCACGGCAGTGCTGCCACCTGCCACCCTTTGGGGGGGCATTACAGTTGGGCTTCCTTAACCCGAACTGGAATTCTAAACTTCTTTCATGTAATATCAATAGTTCTTCACAAAATATTTGATATCGTTATGATTTTCTTTGATTTTATTTCAAAATTCTTAATTCTCTGAAAATCTCTATTTTGTATAGTAAAAGTCTACCAATCAAAAAATTAATAATCTATGTGATCTAGACAATATTTGTATTGGTTGCATAATAATTTTTTTGTGTTTTTAATTTTTTCTACCCATTTTTCTATATATTAATTTTTCACGTCGATTCTAGTGTTTTAGTTAGGGAAGGTGTACTGCATAGAATTCGGAGAGAAAGAACTGCAAAAAGAAAGCCAAGTTGCGTGCGGCGAGAAGTAGCTTCAATAATAATACAAGAAAACGCTGATAAAAAGCAACCGAAAGCGGGAGGACAAAAGTGGGGGATGGACTGGACTGGGTGACTATTGAGTAGCAGCTGTGGTTCCACATAAAAACAAGAAAAAATTGCGGATTTAGCAAAAATAATGTGAATTAGTAAAGGCGAACCACAACAAAATAAAAAGCAAAGCGCAAGTGACCCATCAAACACTCGCACACACACCCCTCAGTACTTACCGGTGACGTCATTAGGCTGTTGTCGACTGTCAATCGCTGGCTTTCCTTTTATTTTTGTTGCTCCACAAGTGAGTAAGTAAATGGCAGAGACTGCGTGGGGGTGTTTCTCCCTATGGGAGCCGCAGAAAAGCCGAAAGCGACCAACATATTGCTGACAATAAAAAAGAAAACCTAATGCCCTACAACCAATGATGCCAAAGTTAACCGCTCCGTAGGAAAAACTAGTTCTTTCTTAGGTGAAATTCTCTCATATTTATTTTGTTTTCATTACTCGAAACTTGTGTCTTATCTATCTTGTCATAATTTGTATTACAATTGGAGAAATATTCTCAAAAAAAAATTAATTTCAAAATTAAGTAACAAAAATTCCTACTCTAAACATGGAATGAAATTTGCATAAATTCTACTAAATCTTTAATCCATGTTAAATATCAAAAGACGATAAAAACTCACACTTACACATTTCTTTTATAAACTATAAAGACAGATTCTTAATAAGTTGGTATATATTTAATACAGAATAAAAAGAAATAATGAAAAAATGAGGATAAGAAATAAGGAGAAAATCTATGCAGATGAATTGATGTGCTTAGCGAATGCAAATTTATCCCTTTGCAATTTTCCTCTACCTCAGCTGCATGTTGAAAAAGTACAAATTAAATGAATGGAAAAGGGCCAACGTCAACAAAAAGCAAGGAAACAAAAAAATC
Source organism: Drosophila fuyamai (assembly GCA_018153365.1). NCBI lineage: Eukaryota > Metazoa > Arthropoda > Insecta > Diptera > Drosophilidae > Drosophila > Drosophila fuyamai. The sequence continues at coordinate 1,624,531 of JAECXW010000116.1, read as the reverse complement.
AACAGTGTGAAAATTTCATCTAATTAAATTAGATGCTCGAGTACCATAAAGGGAAAAAGGCAAATGGAAGGGGAGTGCGCGTGGGTGAAAGTAAAAGCCTGCCAAACAAATCGATGGGATTTCACATACAAACAGCTGACACAAAGCTTTGACGGAGCCTCTTTTTTTCTGCCAATTATCATTTTGACACAGACGTTTGCGGTTGGATTATTTTAAGCCATCGGCAATGAATCATCAGGTACTTCTGTCAAGTGTACGATATGTGACTTAAAACACGACCTTATTGTATTCTAGTTAAAACAAGAGAGAACGCTATAGTCGGGTGCCCCGACTATCAGATACCCGTTACTCAGGTAAAAGGAGTGCGAGGGAGATGGAGATAGAAACTTTGATCACGCATAACTTTTAAACGAATGGTCCGATTTGAAAAATTTCTTCTACATTTCGATAGGTATTGATAAACACAATAAAACTGCATTTTTACTTTTCCGAAATATTTAAATTTTTAAAATCGTATATAAGCGATTGTGGGCGTTAAAGGGGGCGTGGCACCTTTTTGAAACAAACTTGCGCTGCGTAGGAACTCCTAGAATCTACATGCAAAATGCCAATCTTCTAGCTTTTATAGTTTCCGAGATCTCAGCGTTCATACGGACAGACAGACGGACAGACGGACAGACGGACAGACGGACAGACGGACATGGCTAGATCGACTCGGCTAGTGATCCTGAACAAGAATATATATACTTTATAGGGTCGGAAACGCTTCCTTCTAGCTGTTACATACTTTTGCACGAATACAATATACCCTTTTACTCTACGAGTAACGGGTATAACCATTATACATATAAAACTTCTATACCCTTGCAGAAGGTATTTTAATTTGAGTCAAAAGTTTGCAACGCAATTAAGGAGACATTTTCCACCCTATAAAGTGTATACATATATTCTCGATCTATGTATAATTTTTATAATTTTAATTAAATGCTAGAACTGTAAATTTATAGGTCTTGAGAAGCAAACTGTAAATTCAAATTAAAACTTAAGATAAACAATAGTTAGGCCATAAGCAGCTCATACTATGGGGAGCGTTTTTTAATCAAATGCCAACCATCAAAATTCTTGTCGATTTTCTCACTTCAACACTCGAAATTTCAAGAGCAGCGCCATGAGAAAAATGAATAGGGACAAGTGCTGTTCAACTAACTCGGCTGGCTTAAGTTCGCTTTTATCTTTTATCTTGCCACCCCCTAAAGCTCCCTCTCTGCCGCTCTATTTGCGTTAATTTTTCATCTTTGTCTCTAGCGCGGTGTATGGAGTCGTGGAATTCCTTAAGTGGAGGAAAAAGCGGACAAACAGATTAGACGTGGCTTTGGATAGGACCCTAACAAGTCGCTCAGGTCAAGTCTGGTTTTTGTTTGAGTTCCTTTTGTTTCCACCACACTCATTGCGTTCCTTTCTGCGATTTTTACCGGGTATTTGTGGAGCGTCAAGAGTAGACGAATGAGGTAGACTTTTTGTACGCGTTGTGCGATATGGTATATTGTACTCGGGGAAAAGTATAGAATGAATGTAAGACGAGGGTGGGGCGAAAACACTGCTTCGAATCCGAATTCCTTACCGATTTACATACAGTGACAAATATGTTAAACTTAAAGGCTATTTTTCTTTTTCTATTACTGGTATTAAAATAAAACAAAATATTTCTATATAGAATCATTAATTTTTTGTTAAATACAAGTTACTTTATAAATATATCTTTTGAAAATAATTTATTAAAAATAAAAAACCGAAGAATGGACCAAATTTCCCTGAACAATTATTGACACACTTGGGTTTTAATTAACTATTTTGTTAAAACTTTATCGATTTGGCCACTTTTTTTTAAATTATCACATTTGCATTTGTAATCTTAATGGTATAATGATTAATTTTATAGCTAAAATTGTTTGTGTCTTAAAATAGAGGATAAAGTGGTTGGACTTTACAAGGTAAAAATAAAATAAACCGCATGTGTCCAAAAACTAAAATTTAATAAGCAGGATCAAGGCAAATCGAATGTCAACATTGGGGAAAGGATGCCCAGAAGCCATTTTTACCAATCGGAGTCCCTTGCGACATTTTAAAGGTCCCAAGCAATTGCAAATGCAGGGCACGCTGGCCAGTCCATGGCTTTGAGTGGCCAGGTGAGCGATCTTAACGTATAAAAGGATAATGTCAATCCCCAGATCTCCTCACACGTATTAATTTGTACATGCTTGCTGTGCCAATAATTAAGTTTGTCACTGTGCATCAAGTAAATAATAAGTAAAAACGTCGATAGCTGAAATATGATTCAGCGGAATATGGGTTAATATTTCTCTTGTAATCTGTTTATTCTTTAGTGTTTGCTCGAGTAGAGGCGACATAAAATGGTGTTTCAAATGGATTTTAGTCATTTTTATACCCGTTACTCGTAGAGTAAAAGGGTATATTGTATTCGTGCAAAAGTATGTAACAGCTAGAAGGAAGCGTTTCCGACCCTATAAAGTATATATATTCTTGTTCAGGATCACTAGCCGAGTCGATCTAGCCATGTCCGTCTGTCCGTCTGTCCGTCTGTCCGTCTGTCCGTCTGTCTGTCCGTATGAACGCTGAGATCTCGGAAACTATAAAAGCTAGAAGATTGGCATTTTGCATGCAGATTCTAGGAGTTCCTACGCAGCGCAAGTTTGTTTCAAAAAGGTGCCACGCCCCCTTTAACGCCCACAATCGTTTATATACGATTTTAAAAATTTAAATATTTCGGAAAAGTAAAAATGCAGTTTTATTGTGTTTATCAATACCTATCGAAATGTAGAAGAAATTTTTCAAATCGGACCATTCGTTAAAAAGTTATGCGTGATCAAAGTTTCTATCTCCATCTCCCTCGCACTCCTTTTACCTGAGTAACGGGTATCTGATAGTCGGGGCACCCGACTATAGCGTTCTCTCTTGTTAATAAATCGAATGAGTCGGCTTTCCCCTATCTTTCTATTCTTCTCCGTCGTCTCAAGATTGTCTGTCGTGTATTTCTTCTTCTTTATGCTCTTGCCTATTGATAATTAAATAGCAACTGGTTTTTCCTTGTGCCATTGATTTGGTTCTTGGTTCGCCTCTTGTGTTTTTACTCATAATTGTTTTTAATTTTCAAAAACAAATAAAAGTCGCTGGAACAGCAAACATAAATTACATTTTAATTAATTAATTGCTGGGCACCAAAGAAAACCAATAGCAACAGTAAAACACACATATGTATACACTATAGGTTCTACAGTCATCTTTCCCAGCTATCCGCCATCTCTGTCGCGCCTCTGCAATTGAGGTCAAATGCGTAGTCGCATATCAACTGCAGCAACCTCTGAGCGAGACGGAGAATCCGAGAGTAGGAGCTCAATAACCCCAAAGTCCAAGATGTTGCTCGAGTTTTTTTTTTGCCGCTTTTTTACTTCGATAATTACACCGACCGAATGCACACATCATGTGTAGCAGGCTATATCGTAAAAAAAATAACTCGATTGAAGGTTAAATCACTTGGGACGCTAAACCAAATATTTAATCACTGAATTATGACCAAAGGCGGTATCGGTATTGATGCATTGATAGTGTGTACCGTGAACGGGGACGCTTAAATTTAATTTGTTCAACACCTACAGACAAAAACGGAAAATAAAGCAAATCACTGAAAAAATACAGACTTATAAATTTTTTAATTGTAATTCATTGAAATACTTAAAAAAATGTAATTTCAATTTGAGATATTAAACAAAATTGAACCCACTGTGCCCAATCCATAGGCTTTTCTGTTAACATACACTGTTACGGCAGCAGGCATACAGCTATCTCGCTTATCGCCGTTTATGCATGGCACGACGGCATGAGTCACTCCCTCACTCACACTGCCTCCCCCTGCTCTACCGCCACCCTCTTGCTTATTCTCATGGACAGCAACTTCACAGTTGCGACTGCGCTTTAAAGAAATCTCCATTTAGCCAAAGCCGGAGATCGGAGGCCTCTCTTTGCCGGCTTGGTTTGGTTCACTTGTTCAGCTTCTCGTTCTCGGTGTTCCATTCTCCACATCACTTGTGTGTGTGTGTGTGTTTGACAGGTGCGTTTTGTTTGTGTAACGAGTTTGCTTGTGATAGTTTCGGCCTCTGACGCATGGAAAGCTACTTGTCTCTGTCGCTCGTCATTATCAGTTTGTCGTTTGCTCTCGTGTAGTGTTGTTGTTGCTTCTCTCTCCTACATTGACAAGAACAACAAAATTAAGCGGCAGCGGCATGAAAAATAATTACATACTAATACAAACTGCTCATTTGCCGCATTTTCACACGCTCACAAGTGTTTTCACCTCGTTCTCTTTCGATTCTCTCGCCTACACGGAAAAAAAACGGATGAACAAAAATGTAAATTCGTTTATGTTTATGTTCCCTTAAATATACTTTTTATACCGTAGATAATGTGTTTTCCAATGCAAGGTCGGATTTTACTGTTTACTGAATTAGGGTCAATTTTGTTAATAAGTTGTTTTAATATTATTAATATTTGAAGAATAAATTGATGGTATATTCAAAAATGTTGTATATACCTAACATTTTGGTAACAGTTAAAAAATAAAAAGAACAAATATTTATTTTTATGAAATATTGAATTTTCTTTCTGTGTATAAAGTTCTCTCTCGCTCTTTCTCTTTCTCTCCTGCTGCCTTTGCCATCATGTGTTCTTTGTCCGGAGCTCACTTGATTTTCGATCGCTTGGCGCGGCAGTTGTCATTCCGTCTCCTCCGCCGAATTTGTATTTTCGCAACGCAACTCTCTCGCAAATCTCGCTGTGCAGTATCTGTGAGAATTCGTGGTGTGTAAAACGGCGTTAATCGCTTTATCGCTGTGACGTTAAATAATTTTTGTTTGCTCCAGTTTCCTTTTGAAATGATTCTGAATGCAGCCACGTTTTTTACACTCTTGTTGCGCTTCGTTTAGGTGTGTGTGTGTGTCAAAAGTTGGAGAGCCAAATAAATAATGGCCTGGAACATAACAGGAAAGAGTTGTGGCTGTCAAACTGTTTCAAACACCTCTCTTATCTGTATCTGTATCTTTTTTGACAGTCTGCCCCAACTGGAAAATATCTATTCTCTCTCAGCTGAGTGTGTGTGTGTATCTTTTAGTTTTTGAGTCAGCTGTCGTCTGTGCTTTATATTTCCATCTTCTGCACAACTTTAACGAGTTTGGTTTTTCCCTTTCCTGTTGTTTTTTTTTAAGTACTATTCTTAGCTCGCTCGCACTTTTCTTCATTTAGCTGCACACTTTGTTTACTGTTGCTGTTGCTTTTGTTGCTGTTTGGAGCTGCCTGTTTGTACACCGGCAACATAAACTGGTTTTTCGAGTTATTTATGACTTTTTTCCACAATTTATTTTGCCTGCCTTTTTGGTATCTGTATCTGCTGCCCCTTCTATCTCGTTCGCACTCGCACTCCTTTGTCTTTCAGACTTTTGACCTGCAAAAGAAAAGTAACAAAAAAGAAGTGTTTAAAAGCAGTTTGTTGGGGGCGCTTGGGTCTCCGGCTTTGGCTTTAATTTCGTAATGTGGCGAAAGTTGAGCGGATTTCTCGCATATTGCAGCATATTTTCTGATCTTTCTCTCTCTTCCACTCGTTCTCCCCTGCTCGATCGTACACACGCACACAAAAACAAAGCGCAGCGGATATGCCAAATTAAAAACATTTTCCAGTTGGGATTTAATAATAGTATGCGAAGAGCAAACACAAAATTGTTTTTATAATAATAATAAAATGTGTGAGTGCAAAAAAAGAAAGCGGAATAGTGATTAAAAAAGGTTGCAAAACGGAAATGAAATAATGTTTTATTTGTTAATTTTAAACCCATCCAGATGTGCAATAAATGTGATAAAATTGTGTAAAATCCAAGCCATGCAGCTAGTTAAACAATTATAATAAAGGCAGCAAGAAAACACGTTCTCAAACACAACATCATTAAACAACAACAACAACAAATACAACAACGCAGAGTGAACGGCCGAAGAATCAACAACAGCTGCTCACAGTTTTACATTCACTGGGCGTCGACGATCCCCCGCGACGCTTTTCCTCTTCTACTTCCAAGGGATTCCATGCATGCGGCCTTACTCGCTTTTTGCTCCCACTGAAAGCACCGTTCTTCGGAGTTCGCCGGGTTAGTTTTCATATTTTTATCGTTTTATTGTCGTATTTTCCTTGCTGCGGCTTGTCTACTTGTGTTAAACACATGTTAAGGGCCCCGATTCGAATAAAGCAAACTAGAAGGGTTGTGGGAACGCTCCAAAATTAGCTGTGTCAGTGCGACCCCAGAATCGTGTCCAACAAAAGGAATTACCCTGGAATTGGACATATACTATACCAGTGTTTGGTCCAGATAGTAAGAGTCTGCACAATTAAGTTACATTTTTTTTAAAATGTTGGCTGTCAAAAATTACATGTCCTTTTATAAATTGCTTAAATCCATTATAAGTTTATGGTGAATCTAAATCAACTTGTGCCGAAAAATTCTTTTTTTTTTATTACTTCGAAGAATGTATTTGGCTATTATTTTACATCACAGATACATCATATTTAAAATACATTTACATTTTTCTTGCGTTTTTTGTAGTTAGTTAGTAAAATTATAAAACCTAAAATCGTTGTTTCAAAGGTAAATACTGACATCTTAAAAAAAATCGTATATTTTTTTGATTTAATGTCTCCCGGATTAAAAAAAAAAATTTTAGAAAAATAAAACGCATTTTAAGTTTTAATGCCATGCGGCTTAATGACCTAAAAACTAAAAAACATCTATTTCGCAGATCGATTTGAATTTTAGGGACTGTGTTCTAGTCAGAATACCTCTATACTTACTCAAACTCAGCAGATTGACTATTAAGCAGGGCCACATAGTATTGACTTTTCCTGGCCTTCAGTTTGGCAATCGACTGACAGACATGCCGATTAAAGATAAATAAGAAAAAGCGTAAAAATGCAATTGCTCAAATTGCATTGGCCGCGACATTGAACTCAGCCAGAAGCTGCAAACAAAACACAAAGAAAAAACCAAGGAGACAAAACTTCTGTTGGCAACGCAAACGCACGTGAGGTTTTTCAATGTCGAAAAGCCACGCCCCCGTCAGTTCCCTAACGCCCACACATGACGGAAGGAAGGAATCAAGCGTAAATAACGGCAAAGCGGGAGGAGGTTGAAGGTGAAGGAGACTTGCACGGATTGGGGTTCTTTTGGGGTCACTCATACCCCTTCTAAACGATCCGATAGGTTGAGCCATTCAGGAAGAAAACACTAGAAAGCAAATTACCAAGAGTTTTACAATCACACAAGTACTGCCACTGTACCCCCATACGGCTGTGGTCAAATAATAGTAGAACCCAAAATCATTTGATAGTGCAATATTGGTTTGAAGTATTACATTTCAAAAGAATCAAAAAGTATTTTTTTTCAGATATGTTTCAAAAAGAAAATTGACTGAAATTGTGTTGTGCACCAGAAAAATAATTATCCGATTTTCTGGATCATTATTGGATCAAATTAATTAATTATTTTCCTTTGAAATTGTGGTGGTACAATTAAGCTCGGTGAATATGAAATACAACCTCTGTTTGAGTCTCATATATTTCTTATCAATTTGGAAAGTCCAAGATTACCGCACCTTTAAGAGGAGTACTTTTCTGCTAGTATCCCAACCACATATGCAATGTAGGCTTGGAGGGCGTTATATGCTGCACAGATATGTTCGATTGGAATTGACCTCTGTAGAACCCATTTGCAAAGCTTTTGACTTTTGCACGTGTCCGAGCTGAGGCTAAACTAATTAAAGCCTCCGCCACAGACGCACACAGGTGCACAACACAGATGGCCCAGAAACAGGATTTTCGTGAGGAGGGGGGATTGGATTTCATATTCAATGTTAATCTAACATGCAAAGGTCAATCGGCCATTGAGGCGCTCCATACAGACACACAAGTGCACACACACATATTACACACATTGTGCACTTTTCAGTTAGAGGCTGTGGCGATGATAGACTACGTCGCCAATGGAATTGTTGTCTCTGCCTCCGCCGCTGGAAGTGGGTTGAGTGACGTGCAGGCCCAGCCCCAAATCTGGCGGTACAGTGGGTTAATTCGAGAAAATGTTTCTTTTTAGAATTTAAAATCTATAAATAGATTTAAAAAAGTTACCAAAAGTTCTGAATTTAAAGCTCTTTTATTATTATCAGCTTATCTATTGTGATAATGTACAGAATTTAAAAGCGGCAAAGTTTGGAACAAATGTCAAACAAAATATCTTCGAGTACAAATTTCTTGGATGTTTGAGTGAATCAAATCATAAGAAAAACAGTTCCATTTAATAGTTAATTGCCAAAGTAATCAATTTTTTTTGAATTGGAAAGGTTCGGGCTATGAAACCACTGTGCAACGTGCAGTGGCTCTTGAATCTCCCTCTTTCTGTCTCTTCCCCTTTCTGGATGTCCTCCCACTTTGAGATGTGCTGCGCCTGTATCCCACTCTCTTTTTACACACTTGCCACTCGTTCATTTCGACTTGCCTATTGTCTGACGTAGCTGCTAATCAAGGCGCGCTTATCTTGCCAACTTGTCTGTGTTTGAGTTCTCGAGTGTTTCGTTGTGTGTGTAAGGCTCTCTCTCTCTCTCCGCTTATCAGTTTTGATAGGTCAGTTGGTGTGATGCGCGGGGTAGAAGGAAGGAGAGGCATGAAAGAGTGTTTGTGTGTTCATTTATGTTATGCGAATCAAAATGCTGTCATTGTAGTAGATTTAGTTGTAGTTGTTGTACTTCACAGTACCGCTTTTGCCTTTCAAAACGTCAAATACTATTGAAAATGGATATTGACACGTTACGTTATGTCGTTATGCTGGGCGTTATAGCAATTCAATTACGTTTCAATTACCAACAACACCACCGCAGCAGTAACAACAATCACATTAATAATCACCAGCAAAAACGTAGCTGTAGCATATCGCCAATTGAGCCAATTTATCTACACTATTGACACTTTTATTCGTAAAGTCGTTGTAACAGTACAAATTTTAATATTAAGGTTCTCTATTGTCGGAGAATAATATGATTTGAAAATATAAGCTGTTTAAACTAGCATAAGTAAATGCCATTTTCATATATTTGCCTGTCGTGAGATATAGATATTAAATCGATATATAGACATGGTTCCAATAAAATTAGAGGCTTTATTTAAAATAATTCTTTTGGACTTAGTATTTAAAAAAAAAAAAGAATTTTGTGTTTTTGGCTGGTATAAATTAAATTTCCATAAAAATCGTCACTTGACATATTTCTATAAGAAATTATGTAGTTTGAATAAACGAATTAAAAAAATTGAGAATGCTAGTCGAATATCTTATTTGTTTTAATTAAATACTAATGTAAATATAAAACTTAAGAGTATCGCTGTTGATGTTTAAATTGCTTGGTACGCCTTTTCAATTGATTTGCATAATTGAAATTCAATTGCTCGTGCTGGCAGTTATAATGAAATTGTTTGTTTATATAAATAGAAATTACAGCAACAAATCAATTGTAAGCCTTTGAAAGAGAAAAAGAGAGAAAAACTAGTGCTGCATAGCGTCACACAAATCTCCAGCTGATAAGTCCCCTCCAGAAACACACACAAAGTAACAAGTATAGACACCCTCACTTATCACTCGATTTCCTTTATCATTTGTTTATTTTTAAGCGCCCATTTGCTTTCTTTGATTGCTTATGTAATTTCCTTCCCCCCAAATTTCTGTCAGCCACGGGTTTTTTGGGGCTTCTTGTATAAGTGGTTTTTCTGGGCATTAATTGAATTTGCAATTATGCGTGTTAGTCACAGTTTAGGAGCCACTGAGTCACCTTGATTTCCAATCAATATTCCGTCAAATTAGGCGAAATTCTTTGCGGTTTCATCTCGCTCTTTCCTGACTAGGTACACAGAAAAAATATTTATAAAATTTTGATTTGACTTCTATATTTGTTATTTATCTAAGATGACATATTATGATAAAGAATAGAATATTTTGCCGTTGGTGACAAAGGTTTCATTAAACGAGCTTTTAAAAAAAAACATTTAAAAATGTTCTAATTAGATTTGAAATTGTGGTATTCCGTCAAAAATTATGAGTAAAATTATTTCATAAATATTTTCTTTTCTGTGTCACTATTGTTGTTGTCGCTAATGTTGTGGGATTCTAATTGGGGTTTTCCGCTGTTTGCGGTTTCTGCTATTGTCGTCATCAGCGCAGGTTCTCTGTGTTTTCTGTTCTCTGTATTATTTCTCTCCCTTTCCCGCCCTTTTTTCTTTGAGTCGGATTTGTGTTCAATTTACACTTGATTTATTTATGAGCCACACACTGATACCGATAACAGTGCCCCACACACTCACACACACTCATTTGGGGGTGTAGCTGAGTGAGTTTGGTCATCCCACCGTGTGCATAATTTTATTTTTAGCGCTTGGCTTATTTTTAATTATTGATTTTGTTTTCCTATACGTCCAAACGGAGCAATCAAAACAAAGAAATCCTATAATTGTTTGTTCTTTTTTCAAAATGTTCTTGCTTTGCAAAAAAATGATAATTTGTTTTGAGGCAAAAGTTATCCCATATACTTCATCATGAAGAAATGTGATCGTTCGGGTCAAATTTAAGACAATAACGGCGAAAATTGTTGTTAATATTTCGATTTTATTGGTGTTTTAAATTGCCATAAAACGTTGACTGTACATGGGTCGTCCCATTAATTTAATGAAAATGTAATTAATAATGGTACAAAAACAAAGAAATAAATATGACAACATACATTTAGGAAAAAATATGTTCTATGAAGTTTTATATTAACAATTTCTTTTATAAATAACTATTCTTTTTGGATAAACATTTAATTGTTCACATATATACAGTCGGTAATCGAATGCTTATTGAGCTGTGCTTATTAACCCCTTGCCATCAAGGAAACCGCTTTGCAAAACTCCAGCTGCGATTTCCAGCCGAGAGCCTTTTTCTCAAATTCTGATTCATGAAAAAATAAAGGTAATCTTAAGAACAACAGGCAGCGACGAAATGGAAACCCGTTTCCAGACCAGGCCACAGGCAGTGGCAAGAAGCAGAAGGCGTAGAAAGCCAAGAAACCGACCCCAAAAAGTAATGAAAACAGAAAAAGAAAACATTACGCGGAGAGCAACCAAATAAAAATGGTTTTAAGTGGGGAGCCAGATACACCGAAGAAGTGGAGACAAACGGCGATCGATCGATGGACATTCAGCCATTTATACGTTAATACCCGTTCATATGTACACAGAAACACACACTTCTGTGTGTATGAACCAGTTTTGCCCCCAGGATATTAAGCCATAAAACAGTCAAAGCAATAACAAGAAAATCATGAAAAATGAGACTTGCCGAGGCTACAAATACCCTAGGAAAGCTATCCAACTAGAAATACCCGACTAATTAGTTTTTGATGGACGAGAGACGTTTTGTTTTCATTTCGCGGATAAAATGTACTTAGAAAGAGCTCTGCATCGCGTTTATACACTTTAGACTGAGATTAAACGGTTGCACTGCCTATGTCACTTACAAAATGTTAATTGTCATTTATTCATGATCAGCAGATACACTCAACATACGTAATCTTTGAAACTAAAATAGCTAATAAATTTTATTTAATATCGCTTATTTAAATTACCTCTTCTTTTGCTAAATGAAATTAAACGTCTTTGCACTTCTAGAGTGCATGTTATGTGCGGCAATTCCATTTGCCTGCGAGTGTCCAGTGGTTCTGTTAAGTGGCAAAGAGCTAAGAGCGAAGAAGGAACTTGTAATCGAAGTCGAACTCGAACTTGTTTCTGATTCATTTCGTCGCCTGCTCAATCCCCTTTGGCTCTTGCCTACAGCAATTTGCTCTTTAATTGTTATCGGTTTTTAGTCTTTGTGATTTTTTTAACATACCCGCTTAACGGTACAATTATAGATTTGAGTGTATGTTGTTATTGCCTCTCTTTTGACTTGGCAAAGAAACTTGTGGGCAGATAAGATTTTCCGACTCCCGTTCGCAGCTGGCAAATAATCGACAACTGGCAGACTGATATTAGATGAAAGTAGAAATTATGGCAACGGGAATAGAGGAGGGGGAGGTGGAAAGGTGGTCATGGAACGAGTGGGAATACCCAATAATTTCCTGTTAATCGTCTTGGGTGGAGCGGGAAACAAACCTGAGAGCCTCTTTTCCATCAGATAACCAATTAAATATTGCTATGAACAGCAACGTAATGCTTAAATAGAATTGACTACATGCAATTTTTGTCATTTGGTATATTAACTTAAAGGTTAGTTGTGCAAAGTTCGACTGATTGATGGCTGTAAACTTAATAACTTAAAATTCTGTCATTTGCACTACATCTATACGATGCGGCCTACGATAACAAATTTCTGTTGGATTATCCAAATTGAATGGAATATAGAGAACGACCTATTAATTAAAACTTACTGAATGTTTGCTATAGACAATATATCTAGTTAGTTTAACTAATTTTCTCTTCACATCTTAATGCGCTCAAGTTAATAAATAGATGCTTGACATCATTGCAAAAGATATTGTCTTTCTTTATGCTTACGCCTTTAAATAATAATAAGTCATATCTATTTTGTATTTTAATTTACTTTGTATCTCTTGCCTAATTGGTCTTATTATTTTCTTTCTATTTTCCCATGACTCATTTGCTCGTTGTAAAATATCCCCGCCAGAGATACATTTACAGAAGGCAACGTAACCCTTAACCCAATTAAGCAACTACTGTAAAGCTGTAATACCGATTAACCCCGACGACATTGAACTAAATTTTGCAACAATGGAAAGCATGAGAACATAAAAGATCTTTTAGTGGCCACACCCGTCCAGAACTGCAACAAAGCAAAGCCTTTTGTCTTAATCAAACATATTTCCCTTGTCTGGCCATGAGTCACTCCACTACAATCCAATTCACTCGGCTCGACTCAACTTCCCCTTGAATAGTTACGGCTGAGCGAGCTCTCTGGACATGTGGCCATAACCAGCAGCTAGTTCTCTATTCCCTTTTGCAAGTCCTATAGTTGAAGAGAAACTCACCTGGCCTACACAACTCGAATCGAATCGATTTTTGTTGTGTGTGCTGTTCCACTTAAAAATTCAGAAAGTTTCTGTGTCATTGTCCTGGGTCTTTTTTTTACTGGGACAAGAATAAAAACTTATTTATGGAACTGTAGCAACGCCCACATTCAAATGACAATTTTTGTTTTGAAGGAAAGGTTTTTGAACTTTACTATTTTCGTTTGTAAATAGTTTAGGTCCGTTTACCCGGGGCATTTTGGTCTTTCAAAATTAAATGTTGCGCAAATATATATCCCTACAAAAGTATATCAAGGAGGAAGAGTACGTACTTTAACAGCTGATCTAACTCGAAAATTAAATCATTTTTCTCAATTTGTTGCATTTAAGTAGCTTGACATTTAATGCTGTGTACACTGGAACTTTAATCACTTATATTTAATGGAATCCACTTTTCTTAAGAGAGTTAAAGCCTATCTCAGGTGGTTGTTGCTCCCCATTTCCAGACCCCCGAATTGTTTAATTTATTGCAATCTACTTGTTACTAATCGATTTCCGTTCCCTTTTTTTGCAGTGGCGGTGGCCCACAAACGACAACTGCCGGTCCATCCGCTGGTAATGTGGCAAATGCCACCACAGCCCTAGCCGGTGGTAAAAGCTCAAGCAATAACATGTATTCCACCCGCCAATCTGTAAGCACCACCACCGGTGTACTTATGGTCGGACCAAATTTTCGTGTCGGTAAAAAAATTGGCTGTGGTAATTTTGGCGAGTTGCGTTTAGGTAAGTACAATACAAATTTTTGAACTTCACAATCAATCAATTTTAATGTTAAGTAATCATTTGTTTATGATGTGTTCAATGTTTTTCTTTCATTTTATATATATAATTTAACTTGCCTAGCTTGACTTTTAAGTCTTATAAGTTTTATTGGGTAATCATCAATCAACTCTTGATGACATGCAAATCAAGTCGCCGGTGCTGATTTTTATAAGAGATCAAAATCTAGGCTGGAAATTACTTAATCTTTGGCTGTATTCTAATATTTACTATGTTAATGTTTGTTTTTATATTTTTAAATTCGTTTGGTTAAGCGAGAAATGAGCGACTTTTTGCAGAAGCTACAGGTTGTAAAGTGCATCTTTTTATTTAAAGGATCTGGTTGTGAAGGGCGTATCACTTTTTCATTATTAAAAATTCATCGTTTTTTTTCGAGTGCAAACATAAAGAATCAATTGTTAAAAATTGTTGATACAATTTTCTCCATAATGTTTATGATTCAAAGCCAGACATTGTAACTCCCACCACCCCATTAACCATTTCCCTTTCCTAATTTTTGGCTGTTGGCATGCACATAATGTCGCGTTTGGGGCTTTTGGTGTTCCTTTTTTTTTTCTTTGGCCACTTCCTTTTGGCGGGCATTCCTTACCAGGTCTATTAACCACAATGGGAACAGTTCCCCGCTCCTTTTCACTACGAAAGTGCACAATACAACAAAATGCCATTCCATTCCGCCATCTGTTTTCTTGGCATCGTCGTTGTCGTCATTTTTGCTTTGTTTGCTAAATGCGCTTTTATAAAGTTGTTTTATACAGGTCCCGCGCCCCTCTTGCCGTTGTGTTTTTTTTGGGCCTGCCACTTCCTTTTGTACATTTGTTGTCACATCGCCAACAGGTAGTACTATGCATATAGTCTAGCTAATTCTCAGCCAGCGGTGATAGTTCCTGCAAAACTGTAATTATCGCGCCCTCTCTTTCTTAGCCCCTCAATCCGTCTCTTTTACAGCCCCCTCTGTCTGTCTCTTTCAGCCGGTCTGAGCCGTGCTTTTCTTTGTTCCACCTCAGCATCTCAAGATTTTTTGTTGCATTTGTTTTGTTGGGGTTTTTGCATGACTCATTTGAAAAAAGCGTTGACAAAAAACAAAAACCAATATTACGGAAAAGCAGTTTTTAATTGGCTCATTTGTATTGCCTTTTCAGATTATGATAATCATAAAGTTTGACAAACACTGCTTGGATCTCCTCGGTTTGGTTCAATTAAAAAAATTTCATGTTTATGACGTCGCACAGTCTATTTCATTTCGTTTATGATATCATTTTTATTAATTGTGGTCTATAAATACCCTTTGCTAAGTATGTGTTTGTTGATTCTGTTTCGGTTTGTTATTAAATCAGATTAGTGCTGACGTTCAGATAAAAGTAAAATTTTTTGGCTTTTACTTTTTGGGCATTTTCTTAAATTAAAATCCAAATGACATAATTTGACTTTTGGTTTTTGAAAAAGACCTCTTAGTGTTTTCCCTTTTCAAAACAGAAGAATATCAGTATAATATAGAAACAGTTGGGAAACCAGAACGTTGACCAACCTAAATACTTTTCCGCTTCTTTTCTTAGCTCGTTTTTATGGGCACCTTGCGTGGGCGTTTCTCGTTTAATTTGGGAATTTTAGTTTTATTTTTGTATAGCGCAGCACGCCCTTTATTAAATTTGTTCTCTCCCTTTGTTTTTTTTTTCTATGAGCGGTTTTATTGTTTATAGCGCGAAACTTGTTGTTGACGAATCTTTTGAGGTTTGTTTTCCATTTTATGCGGTTTTTGAACTATAATTAATATTGTACATTGCGTTAGGTCACGGTATTTGTTCATTTATTCATCGGTTGGGTCGGTTGGGATTTTAGTTTTGTAGCCTCGTAGTTTCAGTAATCATGAACAAAACCCAAAATTTAACAAAACAGAACATACTCTGAAATTTTACATCTGCAGTCAGAAGAAATTAAATATTTTTTTTCTGACAGACCAGCAATTTATTCATTGTAGACAAAAAAAATGTAGATCAACAAATTAGTGTTAGTTTAGCCGTTTTCTTTTGCTCGCTTTTTTGCCGAAGTGTTCTAAGAAATCAGTAAACAATTGCTTTCGGGGGTCTGGTGGGCAAAGGGCATTGGTTGGCGGTATTTTCTAGCATGTAATCAAAATCATGCGGCTTCCTATCGATGTTTGTATCTATTTGGGTGCGACGACTCTCTCGCCGCTATAATGTTGTGTCTGTTGATAAGCAGCGTCTGTCTCACCTATCCACCCACCCAGCTAACTCATAAACCCAACCCAAGCCACCCACACATTCTTGGTGGGTTCTCTCACCGAAATTTCTCATGACATAATTTCGCACATGAGCGCACTGTACGTCGTTGACATATTCTCTCAGCTTCTGTCTGCGTCTTCGTTCTGTCGTCATATCTAAAATGCAATTCACAAATTATATTCGGCCTTGTTCTCCATTCCACTTCCGATAGATTTTCTTGAATTCCACACCATAACTAGTGTTATGGCTCTTAATGTTAATTTTAGGATAGGTTAAATTAAGTACTGCCCAAAACATCATAATTCTTATTGAGAGTTTTTTAAAGAATTCCAAGCGAACGTCAATGGACTTTAGACTGATGTTTGGTTAAAGAAGATTTCTCTGGAACCCATTTTAAAATGTATTTACTTAAATTATTTGAAAAAAATTAAAATCAGTATTGTTTTAAAAATTTTGAAGTGGTCGAGAACAAGGAAATAAATATTGCAGGTTTCTTATTATTATAATTCTTTCCATTTGGCTAGGTCGTCGAATGTGTTGCTTTGGTGTTGGTGGTGTCGGAGGGCGTAATGGGCGTGGCACTGCTGATAACAGTGGGGCAGGTAAACACGTTGAATGCATGCGAATCGCGATAGTCTTGAGCATGTAAAAGCACTTGTGTGTACAACACTTTTTTTCTTTTTTGAAATTTTGGTATTGCCCTTTGGTACTATTATTATTTGTTTAATAATTGCATTTGAGATATATTTGACTAATCCTGATTCCTCTTCTTTTGCAGGCAAAAATCTTTACAACAATGAACATGTAGCAATAAAAATGGAGCCTATGAAGTCAAAGGCTCCGCAACTACACTTAGAGTATAGGTTTTATAAACTATTAGGATCACATGGTATGTAAACTATCAATTTATAACTCTGCAGTCCGTCCTACGATCCAACCCTTAACCTTTTCCGAAGCTGTTGTCCCTCCAAACACTAACTAATCAACTAACAAACCAATGTCCAAAGACCTTTGCACGGAAGAGCATTCAAATAGCTCTGAAGAAGTACAGATTGTACTCATTTTCAATATTTACCCATGCCGGTCTCTTTATATCCTTGTCACTCCCTATCTCTATACCCATTTCTATCTCTTACTAACCATAAACTACTAAAAGTAAAAAAGTTTTGCACCGTTACCACCACTTGATTAGTTTCATATGTAAACGAATATATTTATCATTTTTGTATAACACTTTTGGTACCTCGCAAGTGCTAGAAGCATTGCGAAAAAAGAATACGACGAATAGAAAAACATGAATAGATTTTCTCAAGCATATTTTCGGAGGTCGGTCGGTGCGTGAAGTGAAATTTGAAATATATTAAATGAATGAAATACGAAAACTGTATAAACACGTCTTGTATATTGTAAGTCTGTACTGGAACAGCTCAGGCTGCAACTACAATTACTGTTATACCCACTAATGTAAAACAGCTCGAAAATCACTTTACAGCCTATTCAAATCTCTATATATATTTCCTACTATATATATCGATTTCTAAACTATTACCCAACTTTTGATTAATTCTTGATTTTTTTTTTTTTGTTTGAAAATCCTTTGTTTTCCATTGCTTATTCTTATTTGTTGTTTATATGAATATATTGCTCTCTGTTTCCCTCCATTATTCATCAACTACTACAAAAATAACTACACCAAAACCCAAAATGTTCGCCATAAATTTAAAAACACCGCTAAATTGAAATTTAAACCCGAAACCGATCATCATGCGCTGCTCTCTTTTTATCTATATATTTCTCCCCGTGTCTGCTGCAATCTACCACAACATTACAACCAACTCGAAACTGAACTGAATTGAACCAACCATCAAACAACCAACTACAATCAATTGTTGCATAATACATTTTTATGCCATGTTGCTATAATAATGAACCAACCCCTCACTCACCATCCCCACCACCATATTGGACCCCGAATCGGAATTGGAATTGGATTCTGTCTATATTTGACCGAAACGAAACGCAACATTCAACATTGAAATCAATATCAAAATGCAGCCGATAACGCCCCAGATGGCATACCACGCATTTATCATTTGGGCACTTGCGGTGGCCGTTACAATGCCATGGTTTTAGAGTTATTGGGATTATCATTAGAAGATCTCTTCAATATTTGCGCCCGTAAATTTTCACTTAAGACTGTATTGATGATAGCGAAACAACTTGTAAGTGTGGCTTTCTCCAAGAATAAAAATAAAAAAAAAAACAACACCAGAAGGTGTTTTTGGCGAAAGTAAAGCGGGTTTCACTTGATTAAAAGAAATACATTAGTTTCATTATAGCATTGATAGATTGGAAATCCGATGCTCAAACAACCATCATTTTTCTTTATAGTTTTCAACTTCACACTTATTATCCGGCAAATATAGCATATTAAATCGATTTATATTACAGTTATATCTTGTGAAATCCGCCAGTATCTCGTCCATAAACCGAATTTGTAATTTGTAATTTATATTTTGAATCAAAGTGTCTCAACGGCTTGAATAAATGTTATCTTTTTGTTTTTTTGGTTTAGTACAATGAACGCAATGAACGTTAGCCAAGTTTTTAGTTTACTGTAGATATGTTGAAAAAGTAGTAGAAGTAATAATACTTTTTTTTGTTGCAACTTCCAATATCGTATAACGAATCTGCAAAAAACTTTTATAACCACCAAAAGTAATACCCCTAAAGCATGTAAACAAAGCGTCGCATATAGAATTTGATAAAAGGTATACAATCAAACACTTTTTTGTACATAAAACAATCTGAAACTTCTTCTTTTGTATTTTCAAGTAAAAAACAACTGAAATAAAGCCATTTAAACAGTTTCGTTGTTAAACTTGCTAATACTTTACTTCACTTATGTTTTCATTTATTAAACTTTCTTTTGCATACGCTCTATTCTTTTATTGATAAAAAAGTGAAATGTATATAATTAACCAAAATTACTAACACAGTTGCAAAAGATCTACCGAATCCGTTGTCGGAGTTCAGAATATCCCAAAAACCTGTTATACACACCACACACACAAACACCTTCAAAGACTACTTTAGTGTTAAGATTAGTTGTAAGCACACACAAAACTGTTATAACCGCGTTTAAGTTTCTACTGGTTAGGTCAAATGAGGTTCGGAGGAGGAGGATGAGTTGGTAGGTGAGTTCCCATCTCCAGGTTGGTCGTCCAGCAGGCTTTTCCTTGTGTATATGCTTCGAGAATCTCTATTTTTGTTGTTCTTGTTGTGTTTAGCACAGTTGCCGACTATGTATTAATATTTTCGCTCGATCTCTGTCGAATTAAAGGTGGTAATATCGTAAGACGCGCTACACTAACCTCCAAAACATGAGCCGTAACTTCATCGCTCTCTACACATCACTCTCCCACTCTCTCTCTCCTTTTTGTTGTACCCGACCCGTCAAAGTAATAAAATGCAGCTTAAAAACAAAAAGTTATATATTAAAAAAAATGTTTTCTATTTTGTAAATCTTATCTTTCTTTCTTCTCTCTCCCAACTCTCTTTATCTCTTGGTCACGAATTTTTGCATAAATACAACATAAACAACAACAAACAAAAAATCGAACAACCAAAAAACTTTTGTGCGCTGTCCAACACTCGAATAAATAATAAACACTCGCTCGCTTCCTCCAAAAAAATTCCATGTCAACCCAACCAACCAACTGAAAAAAAATCGACCAATCAATCAATCGATCGATCAATCGATAGCAGAGGGTGTACCAGAAGTATATTACTTCGGCCCCTGCGGCAAATACAATGCTCTTGTTATGGAGTTGCTTGGTCCATCACTCGAAGATTTATTCGATATTTGCGGCAGACGTTTCACTTTGAAGAGCGTACTTCTGATAGCTATACAATTAGTAAGTACAACCACAACAAAATCCACCAAAAACAAAGTAAAACAACGCAGCGAAAACCACAGAAATCTGCAATCAGTAAAGTTTCCTTAAGCACGCGCATACTTTTGCACATAATCACATTCACAACACTGGTATCCGAGGCCAAAATTAACCAACACTAGTACTAAGATCAAGATCGGAATACTTTTTGTTCGTTTTGCGTGTGCGTGGGTTGGGGTGTGTATATGTTTTTATTAGGGTTGCCTGGTTCATAATTTTATTATACTTTTAACTTTTATTTACTATTTATTAGATTTTCATTACTAACAGAGAAAAAAAGAAAAAGGTCGCTGCCTTCCTATCTCAACTCTCTCCGACTCACTTTAGCCATTATCGTAGATGCCTGGTTAAGGTTTAATTTATACATAAGTTTTAAGTTTTATTTTGTACATTCATTATGAGGCATAATTCACTTCAAAAGCTTCCCTACCGTAATAGTTTTTAATATCAGATACGAAAACAGCGAAACCAAAAACAAACGTTCATTGTAATTCAATTAAATTTGCATGCACACATCAACTTGTAGTTTAATTTAGATATTTATTAGTTTTTTTAAATCCATAATTTATTAGCGAAAACAATAGATAAATAAATAAGCCGTTGCCATCAAAAACGAAAAAAATTTACAGCAAAAACATAAACAGCTAGTTGAGACACTACAGAAAAAAATTTAAAAATTATTAACATGTAAGCCAATTAAAAAAAAGAATTTCATAGGTATTAATATAACAATAACTTTGAATAAACTAACATATTTTTCTTATATTTCCCAAACAATTTAAAATTTAGCTCCACCGGATCGAATATGTTCATAGTCGGCACTTAATATATAGGGATGTGAAACCAGAGAACTTTCTCATTGGCAGAACGTCAACAAAACGTGAAAAAATTATACATATAATTGGTAAGTCAGTTGTTTTATTTAATCCTTAACACAGACTAACTTTCGTTTTCAACAGATTTCGGTTTGGCCAAAGAATACATTGATTTAGATACAAATAGGCATATACCATATCGGGAGCATAAGTCCCTAACTGGAACGGCACGTTATATGTCAATCAATACGCATATGGGGCGTGAGCAGTCGCGACGCGACGATCTGGAGGCATTGGGTCATATGTTTATGTATTTCTTAAGAGGTTCACTGCCGTGGCAAGGCCTGAAGGCTGATACACTCAAGGAGAGATATCAAAAAATCGGTGATACGAAACGAGCAACGCCCATCGAGGTGAACTATACGCCATAATGTACCTAAAAGCCTTTCGACCTTTAACTAATGTTTTGTTAATTTCTTGTAGGTGCTTTGCGATGGACATCCGGAAGAGTTTGCGACATATTTGCGTTACGTACGGCGGTTAGATTTTTTCGAAACTCCCGACTATGATTTTCTGCGAAGACTGTTTCAAGACTTATTCGATCGTAAGGGATACACTGACGAGGGCGAGTTCGACTGGACAGGGAAGACAATGGTGAGTTATCGTTTTTTCGACTCCATATTACACTATTTAAGACACCTTAAGAACACTTAACCCAACGAAAACTCCGCCGAATTCTGAAACTTAACCCTAATCTAATTCATAGGAGACATAGAGAAATGCAAGCCATTAGATATTTAAAAATATGATATCCATCCCAGTTACATATCCCGATAGCACTCTTAAGTTAATAATCATGTAACTCTCAAACCATTTCTAATGATGGGAAGCATCAGGCATGACAAAAGGAACTCAATTGACAGAGCCATATTATTAGCACCACTGACGCCATCACCCCAAAAACCACTGTGAATGATCTGAATTAACCCAAATGAATGCAAGCCCCTTGGGATCGTATGTTGGTATGACGACCTAATTAACCAAGCTCTAACATGGCTGGATCCTCGTTGTAGCGCCATAGTTTGCCCGCCACTCGCCGCTGCTGCAGGGGCTCAACTTGTTCTGAAGTTTGATTCATGTTGCCAACGGCATATGTTAAATCTTTCTGCCTTCAATGACTTGACCGAAATATATATTTTTATAAAGTGTCCCCCCCACTTGCAAGTTAGGATCTTAAATTAACGAGCATTAAAATCAGTAAAAACCCAAACACAACTCCGAAACAATGCAGTGTTTTAATCTCTTAAACTTCCTCCCCTCAAATGTTTTGGAATTGATATTGAAGACTTTCTGTGTTTTGATTTTAAGACCAAGGAACAGCTGGACCAAATGAAGGTCATAAAGAATGCACCGCCATCGCATTTGGCCAAAAATAAGTCTGACAAGGTACAGAAAAGAAACAGAAATGAGGAAATGTATATTTAAAATCAAAATTGAAATCATTGTTGCATAGCTAAGTATAACGCTCGAACGCTCACTCAGTGTTGGTAAATGCTTGTTCTCAGTGTGTAAGCTCGTTGCTTTAAGTGGTTAAGCTAGAGTATGTTAAGTACAAAATTAATGAGACTAACTTAAGCAACCAATTGATGCCATTTTTAACAGCACTTTTCTTCTCTCCTTGATCTCTTCTCTTTTTTCGGTTGTCAACACCGTTTCATGTGCGTGTAACTCTCTGTGTGTTTTTAAAACAAAACTACTGCTTCATCTATATATAAACATGTTATCGAATTAAAAAATGCATTTACATCACTGACATATAACAGTCAACGCCCGTCGGATCTCTGCAAACTGGCCATGAAGTCATCATTTCACCAAATAAAGATCGTCATAATGTTACGGCTAAGGTAAAGTATACAATATGCAATGATTTACTATCTCAGACCAAAAAGGAATACAATTTGTTCCTATCACTGACAAAATTTAACTCGATTACTTTAAAATAATGTCTATAAGATAAAAAACAGTTATCCTCGTTTCAACTTAGCTTTAGCAAACTTTTTTCTCCTTGGTTACTCAGTTTTTTACTTCTAACATTCGTTCTTAACTGCTCTTCTTTCTCTACTTATGCTCAACGCTTTTGTTTTGATCCTACTCTTCTTCCCTCCTCACAACATTTAATATGTAAAAAACTTTAGGACGTTTCTTATTTTGATTTTGATGATGAAGTTGATAATGAAAACGAAGAATATATAATACTTCAGGTTAGACGTTGTAGGCTTGAAAAATATTTCTGTACTGGTTAGTGTGAATTAAAGTGCTCTTCTACTCTATATATGTATATACACTTTAGTCTGGTTCTAGACTACATTGCTAGGTTTACGGATGAATTATAATTTCGGTTCCAAAGCTTTCGTTAATTAGAACTGTGCTACGATACAACTAAGATATTTATTAAATCGATTTTTATTGACGGCTTTACATGAGGTTGAATATTCGCAAGATACTTGTAGAGGAGCTCGACTAACCTAGTTTTTAAATTGCTTGAATCAATCGGTGATTGGGACTTGTAGAGTAATTCAATCTAGCTTGGTCTAATGTGCGCTCTTAATTGTTCCCTTGGTTAATTAAATGAATTTTTTGGCTTTAATTGTCTATTGTATGAATTAAACCTTTTATTTTTGGTTGAATTTGTTGCACACTCTTGACTTGCTTTAGTTTTATTTAGACTCACACTCCCCTTAAATTAAACACACTCGCAAATAATATTAGAGCTGTATCTGTCTCTTTGTTGTACAAAAAAAAAAAATTAAAAATCAAATTGAAATTAATTATTGATAAATTTGCATACATCCGTTTCCAACAATTGCCCGCTCGCTCGCAAAACCGAACTGAACTGTACCCAATTGAAAACAAAAAATAATCAAAACCAACTGTCCAAATCCTTCACTACCACTTCAACCACCACCACCACCATAACCCGCCCAACCACAGACAAATGCCAAAGGAGGTGTTGCTGCGTGGCCTGATGTGCCAAAGCCGGGGGCAACACTGGGCAATCTAACGCCGGCCGATCGGCATGGTTCAGTGCAGGTAAGTTCGCTGCGACAACCGGCCAGTGTTGTACAACTGTTTTTTTCTTTTCCTTCCGTTTCCGTTCCGTTTTATTTCTGTTTTGTCGCTCGCTCGCCCGCTCAGTCTTCAGTCTGTAATTGTACATACATATAAAAAAAAAACGTAGCAATCCAGCTCCTGGTCAAGACATAGCATAAATATAAATACTTTGTAATCGCCTCATTGTTTTATTGAACTCTTGTTCGATTGTGATTTTGTACATAATTGCCTAAATATATTTCCTACAATTATTACAACGAAACATTATCTATCGCAGACTGTTATATTTTTGGCCTTTTCAATTCTAATGTTTTCACTTGATTTACTCTACATTAGCTCAACAAGGTACTGAACAATAATTTCTTCTCCCAACGTGTGTTATTCCTACTCCTCTCCACTATAGTTCATTCCACTTCCGTTTGGTTTGATTTTGTTTCTTCAACACGTTTTGTTCGTTTTCTTCTTGGGTATTTTTTTCTCGGATCTTCCTATTTTATTTTTGACTTAGAGTTTTTCCTCGATAATAGTGGAACTGATTGATACTTGAGGATCCTAATATAAAACTGCATGAGAGACGAAGAAGAAACGTAGACTTCCTCTTTTTGTGCACGGTACTAAATGCATGTTTCAGCTGTGCATTAACCAACACTGGTCTAGCCATAACTGTACTTGACTGCATGCCACACATGACATTACACTAGTCTAGAAAAGCATGGATCACAAACCACACTTTCTCAGTCGTAGGATAAGTAATGTAATTATTTTAAGAACTCGGCTGGAGGAACCTCATTTCTCATAAAGCGACATAATTGGCATGCCCTTATGATTCGGAGAGTCCCCTCTGATGTATCGAATCAAATTCGAATCCCAAACACAACTTATTACAGAGATTGCCTGAAGATTCGAGCTCGGATGATGATAGCCCATTTGATGCTTACTATGAGAAAAGCGATCCGGAGGACGACCCTAAGAAATAAGACACCACACCAAAGACCTACCAACACTACTACTTTACTTCCTAATACCACGGCTTCTACTAAAATTTAATCGACATTCTCCTTCGACAAACCCAAAAACGGGTTTCCTTGTATTTTATTTTCGTTTTCCAACACTTGCGCGAGGTATTTTCTATATTAATTTGTCTGTCATCCGGTCTTTACATCTGTCGTGCGTGTCTTGTACCTGTCCAACATCAATATATATATATATATGTTTGTGTGTGATCTGCAAACTAGCCCTGACGATCCAGGCAATCTCCGTATTAGGTTGAGTAAGAGAGCTACATACATATTTATTCAAACCTATGTATATACAACAGGCTCGGGCTAAAACATTGCAGACCAAATTTATCAAAATTTTTCATTCGTAGTCTACTTAATTTCGTAGTGATACCGAAATAGTCCTTGTTGTGTATAACAGTTGCGTTCTGTGTGATGTCTGTCATTCCAATTGATAGTTTTTTTGTCGATTGTATTTCAACTGGTTCATTTTTGATTAGTGAAATAAATAAAGCGGTGTAAAACGTTAAATTATGTTTAATCACTACTTACTGTATATATTCGTACTATATGTTTAGTACAAAAGTTAATGGCGAGTGGAGACTAATAATAAAATTTTATCCATTTTTTTTCTCTGTTCTGTGTTGTTCCTTTGCAGGTTGTGAGTTCGACGAACGGCGAACTAAATCCGGACGACCCCACGGCCGGACACTCAAACACGCCCATCACACAGCAGCCGGAAGTCGAAGTGGTCGATGAAACAAAGTATGTGTTACCCAGGCGATCAATTAATCGGTATATCGATATGTAGCCTAACATTTAGACGTGTTGCGGGATAGGCTGATTAATGTATAGACAAAACTATGAAAAAATTAATTTTGGTGATACCCCGATAATAAAAACGAACTGGCAGATTAACAGGCACGGATATAGATTATGATATGCAAAAGTTAGATTATTTTGTCTAGATATTTGTCCTCTTAAAAGAAATAGTTTTAGTAATTGAGTTTTAATGGAATCAGAATCATTTACTTTGGAGTATATTAAATATACATGGCTTTAAAAAGTGAAGACTCGATTATGTTCTCTACTCGTAAAAGATAGAGCTTTAAAATAAAAAATGTTCATAGATAGAAATTAAAATATAACTGGAGCATTATTTTGTTGATTTCGATACGTAGCTTTTTTATTTTCAGCTTAGACAAAAACCCAATTAACACCAATGCCGGATAGATATATCGATACATTGATTAACAGATCCACTAGATAAATAGTGAATTTTTTGCTTTGTCGTTTTAATGCGCAACTTCCATTTTCCGTTTTCTCTTTCTCTCTCTCCCCCGACCACTCCACTGCCACTGCCTCTGCCTACGTATCCCCCTCTGAATCCGTATCCGAATCCGTATCCGTATCCGCCTCATTTCTGTCCCTTGGTTAACTGTCTCCAGTGGTTCCTTATATTCCAGATGTTGTTGTTTCTTTAAACGAAAGAAGAAGAAATCGACGCGCCAAAAATGACTAGACGGTGTACAATGTAGTCCAGAACGCGAGGCAGTCACCCTGCTGCGCGCCACTTCACATTCAAACTCACGGGATAGCGTATTGAATAATCCGAGTCAGGATTATATCCAGCAGGCAACGTCGCAGCACACGTTGCGTTATCCTCCATCCGCGTCGATGCTGACGCCAACACCAACTACAAACACACCGACACTTCCGTTGTAATTTATATAAATATAAAGCCAGATGCAAAATGCAAAAAGCAACAAAAAAATATTAAATCAAACAAAACGAAACCCAACAACAAAACAAAAAGAAAAACAAAAGAACCCGTTAACATTAAATACACTAAAAAACAGTAAAAACAAACAAAATGAAACCAATTTTGATTAATTATTGTAATGATTGTATTTTATTATTATTTTTATTATTTACCAATTTTGCGTTTATTATATAAATTATTATAATTATTAATTATATTATTAATTAATGCTATTATAAATAAAAAGAAAACAAAATTCAAACGTAATTCAAACCGACTAGACACGACAATTTGCAAATCAAGCAAAGAATCACTCACAATCTAGGCAGCTCCCCCCGTCGGTGTCTTGTGAAAGGAATCGGAAAGAAAGCTCCCCAATACCACTACCAATACCAATACCCCTCAGAACCCTATTGCTCTTAACTGAAGGAAACTTAAACACACAAAAACCACTTAAAGCATATTTATATATTATATACATATATTAAAAGAGACGAAAACAAAACTAGTGCAGCATCATTTAATGAGAGAAAGAAAACATATTTATACGCAACCAACAACAACTTGTAAATTATAATGAATGAAAAAAGAAAGCGATAATAAACATCATTTTTTAAAACTATTCAAACTTAATAAATGTATGCAGCTATATGAAATCAACTTATACCATAATACGTGTACCATTGTCAGACAAATAGCAAACCGATATAAAAGGTAAAATGTTGTGTTCTAAATACTCCATTTGTGGGCTTATAATTCTTCTACGATTATTCATCGTCCTTTATAAATATCAATCAAAATGGATAAATGTACAAACTTACGACATTTGGTAAGCAGATTAAGCTGTGCTTCCAGTTCTAACCACACAATGAAAAATCCCGGAACTCTCTCTGGCACATTCATGTTTGGGAAAATTAAACATCAGACGGAAGTTAGTCGCTGCTCAGTGGCTGAATAACGATTTTAACTTAACTTTGACCTCATTAAATATCTCCGATGTAAATGTTAGGACTAGTACTTCAAGACTCAATATTATCCACCACCAAAATTATTACAGACATTTTTTACAAGTTATATCTTATTGTTTATATCAGTATATGTCTTGTAAAAATGAAATATTTATTTGCTTTATCCTAGTGAATGTCACAGTTTAGAAATGTTATAATTAATACTGTAAACCTATTGTTGTTAAAATTCATCTCTGCAAAACAAACTTTGTTGATTTTACCAATAAAGATTATTGCTATTTGTTTGACAATGTCTCTATGTATGCAGCTATATGATGTCTCAGATATTCAGTGTACTTGTATGAATCGCCACTCAGCGTAGGCAGCTTGGTTTAGATCTGTTTTGAATGCACTTTTCTAATGCTAATATGTACATATATACACAAAAGTATTTTGATATATATACACGTCTATGTATCGGATAAATCAAAAAGTAGAAATCCCTTTTGGTAGTCTAATTAATTTGGAGCATTTATTTTTTGGATCGTTTCCTAGGTAATTTTTCGTTTATAATGTGCGAAGTTAGCGGAATAAATTTGTTAGGGAACTCCCAAAGTTTCCGCATAGATCTATCACTTGATAGGTAAATACTAATGTACTGAGCCATTTCTTTGATATTACGTGATATGAGCACTAAACTACTAAGAAAGTTGCCTGCAGCTATTCTCTCCACTTCTCCCTTCACCAACACACATCTCCGACTCTGAACGAATTTGTTTTCCCTGTACACTCCTCCATGAAACGTGAAAAGTAATGCTAACATGAATAAATCGTATGGATTATATATTTTAAACAAATTTTTTATACTTATTACAAATATACATATTACAAGGAAAACAAAAATAGCATTAACTATACAAGAACAAGGCAAATTTATCGTGTTTTTTTGCAATCTTGCTAGCATATAAAACCAGGAAAAAAACCTTAAAAAACAGCAAATCAAATTTCAAATTTTACATGAATAACATTGCATATAAAATTAACCCAAATTTCCTGTATAGTTAAAAAACTCATTTGTATTATATATAAAATATTAAAGATACACAAACAAATTACGCTAAAATTGATATTTCTATGACGAAAAAGGAATCCGAAAACCAACAAAACCGCACTAGTTTATATAAAGTAAAATATAACAAATTATACATACATAATGTACTTTAAATGTTGATAAACAAAAACACAAAAATAACCCATGCATTGATGATTTATATATTCAAGAAAGGAAATTTACATATTTGCGACACAAAAAGAGCAAAGCGGAGCAGATCGAAGATAACAAAAATAAAGCGTTTAATGGTTGGCAAGCAAGCAGTGCACGCAGGCCTTTTGCTATTTGCAGGTATAGCAGTTAACATTGTTAACTGCGGCAAAGCAGTTTTAAAACAAAAGTAAATCGAAAAAATTTAATTCTAATAGATCGAAAAAGTAACACGTGTGAAGAAGTCCCAGAAATATTTTCCAACTGGTGTGTTGTAGGCATTATATCGGTTAAAAGCGCGAGACAACAATAACAACAGAAATATTGTGTAAAAATGATTTATTATTAATGTATAAGAATAACAACAACAAAAAATGATAACATTAAACGATGTAAGCAAACCAAGGAGAAAAACAACCAACAAAAGGACAAAAAAATATGAAAATAAAAAAAAAACAAGAAAAAATTGAAACCAAAATAAATGAGAAATTATTGAAAAAAAAATGTGTTTTCACCATACCTGGAACGATACTTAGGCTAATTAATGGAAATATTTACTGTTAAATAAATTATGATAAATTAATAGGCTTTGCAGAAAAAACAAAAGAATTAGTCCAATAAACCGCCACGTAATTGGTCACGTGGCGGTTTATTGGACTAATTGATAGATCATGTGTCTCTAACAGTCACCTCACGATCTGTCCACACTCCCCTGTGAACTTACTTGCTCATTTCACAAGCACGAATAAACGGCAGGCGCCTTGTTTCACGTCACTGGATTTGTAAAGTGTTTTGACGTAGGCAATGTGGCCGTTATAACCGTTATTTTCAGTTTCTACCTATAGCAATAGAAAAGAATCACGTCTAATTCCAATCTATCACTCCACCCATTTCTACGTTTGTAAAACTTAGTGGTTTTGACTGACAATTACTGACAATTCTCGAAGTTGTCAGTTAACCTTAGACGGATTAATTCTCCCTTAAACAGATTCATATTATATCTGAATAACCCAAAGTCTTTAATTCATTGGGCCCTTACACAAATGACAAATTGGTATTCCCCAGCGAAATTTCTATTGAAAAGTAAAAATGGCTTAATATCTAGAAATCGTAATCGACCATATTAATTAATTTAAGTTTAAGTTTAGTTCATATCTTTCTTTTATTTAGTATTCTATAATTTGATTGCAATGTCGATTATTGTTATAGCAGGAAGTTTTGGCAACTCTGAATAAGGCTAATACCGAAAACCGTTAGTTATTTGTATAACCACTTAGTCGGGACGCAAACCACAGCTGTGAGACCAGAGAGCTTTTGCTTCCGGCCGCAAATTGAAGGCGAAGTAAAAGTCGCGATCCCACATCTTGGCTAAGGTCAGGCGCCTTTTAATGCTGGCCAAAGTGAACGGATGCAATTACTCAATTGCTCTGGCCTTTGTGCATTGTATCAGAGCTGTGTATATGTATATGTATGAACGCCTTATGCTGGGCCCGAAGAAAATTAGCGCTATTGCCAAACGAGCAGCGGTGCACAGGTGAACGCTCGCGAGTGAGAGAGCGAGCTTTAGAAGCGGTTTCTTACCTGCTTAACCTGCTGCTCACGTCTGGTCTTCGTTAGTGGGAGCAGTGGAGCACTGGGAGCAGCGGCAAGAGCGTGGAGCCCGCGCAAGATATTCAAGCGAACTGCCAAGTCCCGACTCCGTCAGTCTGCGAGGCCGCCTCAAGCGTTCAACACCTGTGCGCAGTTATAAAAAAATCTAGAAACCCAACCCAACGCAACGCAAACCAATCCAATCCAAACCAACCAGTACTACCAATTAGCAGGCTCTTAACTCAACCGAAGTGAATGAAAAGTGGCTGAAAAAAGGGAAACTCAAGCGGTATGCAAGTGCAGAACCCAGCCCAACCAGATGAGCCCAACCCACAACCCAGCCGATTGAGATTCCAAACGCAACACATGCTGCTGGAACCGTTTTAGCCAAGAGAGTTGTTTTATTTTGGCCACAAGTGGGCAGAGAGGAGTGTGTGGAGTGTGTAGCTGGTGCGAGAGATCAGTGGAAATCCAAACAAACCAAAGCAAAATCGAAACAAAACAAAAACCAGCCAGCGAACAACATGAATCAAACGCAAGTGAATAATTTTCTAAAGTGCTTCCTGCAAATCGATGAGCCCGCCAGCCGCTGGGCATCACGTCAAGATGGGGAGTATCACGACGATCACGATCACGATCACGACCACGACCACGACCACGATGAGGAGGATGAAGATGTGAGTGGGGTGCTGGTGGCCAAGGTCACCGCCATGGTGGTGCTATTCTGCGCCAGCACCATTTGCGGCTCCATTCCCTTCCTGCTGAACCGCTGCTACCGCTGGACGGAGAACCAGACGAACGCCCGATCCGCGATCGTGGTGAAGTGCCTGCTGTACTTTGGAGGCGGTGTCCTGCTGGCCACCACCTTCCTCCATCTGCTGCCCGAAGTGCAGGAGGTGGTCGAGGAGCTGCAGGAGTGCGGCATTATCGGGGAGCTCAGTTTTCCGCTGGCAGAGCTGCTCATGTGCTGCGGTTTCTTCCTCATGTACTTCATCGAGGAGGCCATGCACACTTATGTCCACCACCACCAGAAGGACGAGGCGGGTGCCGCCTTCGAGCGGGGTCACAGCATCCGGAATAGCCACCTGCTGAAACCCACCGAGGGCACCACACCCACTGCACCGCCGGCGCCTTTGGCCGGCAATGCCGAACTCGGAACTCTCTCGGTGCAGAATCTCCTGCAGAGCGATCTGGAGCAGCAGAAGTTCGCCTCCTCCAAGCCACAGCACCAGGCGAATGGTCACGGTCACAGTCATGGTCACGGACATGGCCACAGCCACCTTCCAGTGATCGCGGATGACGCCTCCGCCGGGGACATGCTGGCATCCTCGCTGCGAGGACTCTTCATCGTGTCCGCCCTGTCGCTGCACGAGCTCTTCGAGGGCATGGCCATTGGCCTGGAGAGCTCCGCCAGTTCCGTGTGGTTCATGTTCGGCGCCGTGTCCGCCCACAAACTGGTCCTGGCCTTCTGCGTGGGCGTCGAGCTGATCGTGGCGCGCACCAGGATGACACTGGCAATCGTCTATGTGCTGACCTTCGCCGTGGTCAGTCCGCTGGGCATCGGCATTGGAATCCTGATCAACCATGGCCAGGAGGCGACCGGACCGAGTCTGGTGTCGGCCATTCTGCAGGGCTTCGCCTGCGGCACGCTCATCTACGTGGTGTTCTTCGAGATCCTCTCGAAGAATCGCTCCGGTCTGCGCGCCTATTTGGCCCTCTTTGTTGGCTTCCTCGTCATGTTTGGCCTGCAGCAGTTGAGTGAGTATTCCTATCAACTTTAGCTTGTTACGAAATGCACATATTGAAACAGCCAGGCTAAATATTTCATTCTGATGGGCTTTTATTTGATTTTCATTAGTTATTTTCAAACGAGAAAGACCGGAGCTTGTGAATATTCATGGCAGAATAATTAAATTAATAAAACTGACACCGTAATGGTTCATAGAATGCAAATGATAATCAATCATTACTTGTAAACAAATAATGTAACCGTTTTAAAAGGACATGTAATATAATTCCGTATAGAAAGAGTTTGGGTAATATTTTGAAGCGAAAAAGAGTCACTCAAAAAATAATCATTATTTCTTATCGTTATTTTTTATACTTAAAAAGAAAAACAACTATTAATATTACCTTTCAATCACGGCGCAATACATTTAATATTCTCTGTTCGTGGAAAATTGTACTTTTATATATGTATCTGCAAATTGTCACCAGAGTGGGCGTTTGTCTCTCAATATTAAAACTTACTTCATGGATAATTAGTATATGCAAATACCAGGCAAGCTTATACATACATATATTTATTACATTTTCAGACGCTTTCAAATTTGAACACTTTTGCCGGTTAGGTTAGTGCATTCACTGATAATTTGTTTAGGCTTAGGGATAATTAGTACGACCGTCGTCGGGCTGTCAGATGAGATTCTTCAACCGGAATCGATTCGGGTGAATTGGGAACAGGTTCTATATGGCTGATCCGCTGGAAGCTGCGTGGTTGGCCTTGTAAGAGACCTTGCTGCGGTTTATTTTGAATACCGACATATAAATCTGTCTGTGTACCAAGCAAACAGGTGAAATAAAAATCCCGTCCCTGCCATGAAGTCATCGCGAAAATCCGGGGCTTGTCCATGCGAAAAAGTACCGTAAAAACCACAAATTAATTTGGAGAGATGAACATGGGATTTATTTCAGAAAAAAAGTTTACGAAACCAATATGTGATTAACCGAAAGTCGGATAAGTAAATATATGGGCAAGATAAGGACGGCCAAAACGCTCGTAAATCATGGCTTAGATCGGGGTGATTGAAATGCGTTCCAATGGTAACGACTTCTGCTTCTATTACGAAAAGAATTTCGCAATCGGCGGGAAACCGTGTGTAAATAACCATGAGGAAATAGGGTCAACCCGATAAGGATTGGCTTACTTTACAGTTTAGACTGTTCTACCTCAGATTAACGCCAGTTAATTGTGTTACTAACTGTGTACCACTCTTTCGTTTGCAGCTTCCGGTGACGGACATGGTCACAGCCACAGCCACAGCAGCTGCTCATCGTCCAGCCACACACACGATCACCATGAGACTGAGACCAGGTCGGGCTCGGGCCACGCCCACGACCATGAGCACGACCACGATCACCCACCACACCACAACCACGCCGAGGAGCTGGCCGCGGTGCACAACTACGAGCAGCAGCTGCAGATCCTGCGGCAGGTGACCCAAAAACTGCTTGAAGCACACCCCAAGAAGGACGTCTAGATTGTAGACTGCGCAGCAGAACTTTGATCTAATTATTGTATATGTATTTATGTAGACATAAACTGTAAAAATAGTGAAAGTAAAACCCATTTATATATAACAATTTTATTTTAATGTGTTGCCGTTTGTGGGTGTGTTTATTATACCCGTTACTCGTAGAGTAAAAGGGTATATTATATTCGTGCAAAAGTATGTAACAGGTAGAAGGAAGCTTTTCCGACCCTATAAAGTATATATATTCTTGTTCAGGATCACTAGCCGAGTCGATCTAGCCATGTCCGTCTGTCCGTCTGTCCGTCTGTCCGTCTGTCTGTCCGTCTGTCTGTCTGTCCGTATGAACGCTGAGATCTCGGAAACTATAAAAGCTAGAGGATTGGCATTTTGCATGTAGATTTTAGGTGTTCCTACGCAGCGCAAGTTTGTTTCAAAATGGTGCCACGCCCCCTCTAACGCCCACAAGCCACAAGCTGTGGCCACAGTTTTGATGCTATTATGAAAATTTTGTTTGATATATATTTGTTTTGTCAATACCTATCGATTGGCCTAATAAAAGTTTGCCACGCCCACTCTAACGCCCAAAAACCCATTAAACGCTTAAGCCTGGCTAGCGCCTACATTTCCGCCTTTCATGGCCCGTGGTAGCGCCATCTAACGGATGACTTTGGAACAGCTGGCCAAGGTGCTTAACAGAGTCAACGTTAATTCTCGATAAGGATTTCTATTAAAGGAATTGCGATGGTTTTCATTTGTCAATACCGAACTATATTCCAAGAACTATGCAAATCAAATCAAGTTAGCCAAATTGGAGGTCTGAATTTGAGCGGCAAAAACATACAAGAAGGCATATTTATATTAAGTTGTTTAGCTGAGTAACGGGTATCTAATAGTCGAGGCACTCGACTATAGCGTTCTCCCTTGTTATACATTTGTATGTAACATTTTTATGGTAAAGCGTTTTCTTGCTCCAAAACTGTTGCTGCTGTTAAGTGCTGTTTGTGTATTTGCTTGGTGTCTTAATTTGAAATATGATATGTATGTGTTGTGATGGTCCAGTTGTAGTTTAGATTTTGTTGGACCCACATACATGCTTTCCCATTTTTAATTTTCGTCTCCATTGCATGGTATTTTATACAGAACATTGTTTTTTGTCAGACATTTATATGTTGGACTTGGATGATGAGCCTTTGTGCTGTTTTTATACCCTTTTAGAGGGTATTATAGTTTCAGTTAAAAGTTTGCAACGCAGTAAAGGAGACATTTCCGACCCTATAAAGTATATATAGTCTTGATCAGAATCACCAGGATAGTTAATCCAGCCACGTCCGTCTATCCGTCCGTCCGTTTTACCGAGTTTGGAATTAAATGCTGCTGGTTTTGATCCACTTTAATTTTAAAATGCTTCCATGTCTATGAACCATTGAGTCCAAATATGCCAGCCTTCCACCGTCTTCATGTTCCAGTGTAATCAAAAAATTACATTTAGTTTATTTAATTTTTTATTATACCTTTATGTATCTTTATTTAGCTTCTCTTAGCTTCTCTTAGCTTCTCTTATCTCAGGGCACCCTAATAACATGTTAGGAAGCTCGATAATAATAAGTTACCTTTAAAATGATTTTTTAATTAGGAAACTTGTCGAAATTGGGGTATGTAAAAAGTTATATATTAAATTTCATTAAAGCTTAAATCCAGTTTTTTCAGGTTTGACTGGACGTGTTTGTGGAAGTTGTACAGCTATAAGAATAGTATACACGAGATAAAATTTATAACGATTTTTAAAAAGAAATGTACTAACGTTGAACATTTCAATAAATCAAGTTTAAAAAAATGTTTACAAATTTAAAGGCTAACAAATATCGACATGGTTAGTACAATTAATTCCCAAAACTTTATTATATTTATTATGGAGTGTTAGTAAGATATGATGCCATAACTACGCTTACAAAATCTAGAACAAGCTGTTTAAACGTGTAGCAAACCTATTTCTGGCATTTCAAACTGGGTTGAATTCTGAAGTTTAATTGCTTTCACGATTTTTTTTAGAATACCCACCATAAAGCAAAATACGTGCCTGGGCATAAAGTTCCCCCATCAGATTGCAGCCAGGCCCCGTTTGAAGCGCAATATTGATTCTCGTCATTGTGAAATTTCAGCACGATATCTCAGCAGCAGTTTGCGAATCGTAAAGTGCGGTGTACTTATGAACGAGGCCTTGTTGCCAGGTCTGTGTTCATCATGTGATCGTCAGGTTTTGTCGCATAGCCACAATAAATACAATTTCCAGCTGATAACTTTGGTGCTTGCGTACATTTTTAACACGATATCTTCACAAAACGCGCAGACCGGTTTCGTGTTGGCCCCGCTGCTCTTTCCCACCGATCCACTATCTCTCTGTTTTTTGATAACTGAGATAACCGAATGCTCTCCCTTCCAGCCAAACTGGCAGCCAGCCCAACATCAGGCCCCCCACCGATCCCCAACGGCCGGATTGCAGCGGAAATTAGCGCGTCAAGTGTCAAGTGTGAATTTGCCAGGCGGTAAACATACCGGACAGCAGATGAAAACATCTCAGTGGCTTAATTAGCGCCATCGGGTGATCTTATTTTCATCTGCTGTCGCCGATGCCGATCCCGATGATGCTGATGATACTGACACTGAAAGACCCCGACCCCGAAAGCCATGCCACCTGGCTGCTTCCAACGGAACTCCCCTTATCGGGCCACCATCCAATCCGTCGCTATCCGTCTCTATATGTTATCAAGACTATCTCAGGGGAGTGCACACACCTTAAATTGTTGCAGAGTGTGGGGCTAAAAGCTTAACAACAAGCGGAACAGGTAATCTCTAATATGCTTGCCTGATAGGCAATATTATCATTTGAACCCAAGCTCTTGAACCAAATATACTAGATGAATGTTCGCAGTAAATCAAATTA
This sequence comes from Drosophila fuyamai, assembly GCA_018153365.1. NCBI lineage: Eukaryota > Metazoa > Arthropoda > Insecta > Diptera > Drosophilidae > Drosophila > Drosophila fuyamai. Next base: position 1,587,664 of record JAECXW010000116.1, on the reverse strand, counting down.
AACAGTGGTATGGGACAGCCAAAACAAAAGATGTTGATATAAAATAAGACTTTAGTGTTTCGATTGAGGTTCTGATTACCGGTAATGAGTAAACGTAATTTCTGAATTTGTATTTTTGGTTTAAGAGAATTAAAGACTTATGGTCTCGTTTCTTATTTATTGATGACTAGGGCTAACGAACGATTTTAAGCTATAAAGATTATGTTTTATAACCAAGTCGGAATAGCTAATTTTTGTTCTTAATTTCTTAAGATGAATGTCTTTATGTAAAAAAAAATTACCTAGTATATTTTTATACTTTCTACAAGTGGAGAAAGAATTACGGTCGTCTCAGCCCAAAAGTATGTGCCTTTTATTTTACTAAAAAGATGAACGCATACCTCGGGTTATCCATAATATAAAATATGGAAATCAATATATGAATTCTCGGAGTTTACTAATCAATAAAAAATGCATATTCTGGTAGTCAGCTCTGACACATTTAGGATTTCCGTAAAATTTTAATACAACTTCAATATTGGTGATAAAATTTTATTATTTGAAGCTTTTTTCATACTTTTTTCAAATAATTGAATTTATATATTAATTTGTAGTTAATTTTATGACATTAATAACGTGGCAGATACAATATTTTTGTTCGTTTTCAAGCGGGGCTGCTACATAACGTCTTTGGGAATTCGGGTGGGGTTCTTAACAATTATAACGTATCTAGTTCGCCATAAATACGGTTTTAGTTATCTAATACACATTAACACTGATCCTTTAGCATTGGCCAATAAATACGACTCCATCTGGATTCTAGAATTAATTGAATTTTTTGCTATGTATGCTCAACTAATTTAACTTTTAACCAATTTGCTAAATAATTTATTTAGTTTACGTAGAATTTCGGTACTAAATTTATGTACAAATTAGGTGGCCTATGAGCTGATTTAAATGTCCAGCTCTAACTATATAAATATTGCAAGCCAAATGCAGCAGGGACTGGACTACACACAGTTCGGTTAAACAAAACTAAACGTAAGTAGATATATTAAAACACAGTCTTATTTATGTATAAAGAAATCAAATGGGTCAAATCAAATAACAGGAGCAGGCAGGCAGGCAAGCAAGGTACGAAAAGTACGCATAGGATATGTGTGGTGTTCACTCGATCCAGCTTTATCATTAAGCCTCTGCTGGGGTTACAGAATGCGTGGGCAAGAATCTCGGGGACTGCTGGAGTGGCTGCTGCTTCCAGGGACGCCGCTTCAGTTGCGTCTGTTGCGAACCAGTCAATCTGGAAGTAGTTAAGAGAAGGGGTTAGACCCTTGGTTCTACTAGCTCTGACCGACTTCAATTACCTGTTGTATTTGGATAGCTTACGCCGCTTCATCGGCGGCACTCCATCCATGTCCAGGCGTGGGCCTACGAAGGCAAAGTTGCCCACTGTACCCGCGAGGGGAGCTGAAACAAAGGGAGGAACAGGAAATAACTACCGCCAAGTTAACTCTTCATGCTGAGAGCCTTACAGTGCTTTCGTTTGTTGTTGCGATGCACTTGATTGATGGGCAGTTGTGGAGCACTGGATCCGCTCTCCAGGTGGGACTGGTGTCGGCGGATGCTGCAGCTGCGTCCTCGACAGCCCTTCAACTGAGCTAGAGCATCGTGCATGTGAGATCTCTCGCCAGGCGTTAGACTTGCTGCGCGATTTGTAGTCTCGAAGCGATCTGCACAGAAAAGATAATATAATATTAATTTGATGTAAATTTAAAAATGTATTAGGATGCATTTTATAATATTTCGAGCATAAAAGGTTCTTTGTTAATGGTCCTTGCACACCTTTTACCATTATATGTTTATCTTACCAATGGTCAGGTTGTAGAAGGTTATGAGGCCAGTCGTAAACTCGCAGTACAGAAAGTCGTGAGTGGCGTTGATAGTCCTTAGACAGGAGTAGGTATTATTGTTGGCATTCATGCAGAAACAAAAAGGACTGTCGTTCCAGAGAGGAGCAGTGCGCCAGTGCTGGTTGTCGTGCGAGAAGCAGTTCATCTTCTCGGACAGGCACTCCTTCTCCAGGCGGGCTTTCTTGATGCGCTTGCGCTCCTTCTTGCGCTGTCGCTCCTCCTTCAGTTTTCTGCGCGCCTCGCGGGCCATTTCCTTAGAGTCAGCATGGCTGGATACGAGGTTAGACGTTAGAGATTGTTTAATTGTACAATTTGGACGAATTTTTCTTACCTCTCGCCCACGTCAGGTTCGCAATAGCACTCGGCTCGTGGGGCAAAGCGATGCGTCTGCGACTGCTCCATGGGATCAAATACGTTGGCACTCCCATACCCTCCGAAAACCTCCTTCTGACCGACGACGCTTGTCCTTGGCGTGCTGCTTATGTCGGTGAAGTAGCTCATGTTAAACTCCGGACCGACTCCAGTTTCCAGAGTGGGGTCATTGCGCCTGCGGTTCTCGTTTCTTCGACTAGCGGCCAACGCCTGCTTGTTGCTCTCCCTCAGTTGCTTTTTCATCTCCTTCAGCTTGCCAATCTTGTCCTTCAGAAGCTTGATCAGCATATCGATTTGGTTTCGGGAGGTTCGCCACGACTTCTCGTCGTCGTAGATCACATTGGAGCAGTTCACCTTCCCTGTGGCCGCATCCACAAAACAGCGATGACCGCCTGTCTTCGGATTCTTTTCGCCTCGCTCAAAGGAATTAATGCTGGAGTTGGAGCCTTGCAGCTCGTGCTCGTTAAACTTATGCTCCAGGGTCTCCAGAGTGGTCTGTATCTGCTGGATGACCTGTGCAATCGTCTCATTGCTACTTCCACCCAAATCTCGCTTGCTGCGATGCGTGTGTTCAGCTAGTTGATCGACTACGAGGTGGAGACCCAGCAACTCCTCCATTTCGGGGGTTATTTCTGTGTGATACACCTCCCGCTTGTTTCGTCGCCGGCCTTGACTATGATGAGTCCGCTTGCTTACGCGGTGCAATCCGGCGGATGGGGCACGAATCTTGGTGTAGACCACTCCATCGGGGGTGAAGCAGGCGCAGTTGCGTTGGTATTGCTTCCGGGGCATCGCAGCCAACTGGTGCTCTAGTTGAAGCTGGAATTAATTCGAATAAGTTAATTGGATTCCAGCTAAACAATATACAAACACGAGAACCTCACGCGGTAGGTACTTACATGGAACTTGCACTTGTGCTTGCGCCAACGGCCCTCCTCGTTCACGCACTTCCACTTCTGACCGGGCAGGCAGTTTTTAAGAAGGGCCGGATCGGAGCACTCCGAATTGAGGCGCATCATCTTGGTTATGTAAGGTGCCAGAGGAAGGTCGTTGTTGTGGTGGAACTCCTGATCAATCGGCTCCTCGTCGCCCTCCTCCACGGCAGCATCTTCGAGATCCTCCTCTTCAAGAGCAGCTGCCGAGCTATCCATGGCACCGTCACCCTCTGCATCATCCTCTTCGTTGTCTGTTTCTAACTCTTCATCTGCATCCTCTTGCCGCTGGGTGGTCGAGCTCATTAGATTGGCAGCGGTGTTGCTGCTGGAAATGGTGGTGGTACTCTCTTCTCCACCGCCCAGAAAATCTTCAAGGAGCGAACTGTTTACCAGCTTCATGTCTCGCCGCTCGGCTTGGAGTCGGGCCCGTGACTCGGCTATCTGCTCAGCCGTCTCCCTTCGGCCGGAACTTTCGATGAGGAAGCTATCGGGCCAGTTGTCCCGCACAGCGCGGTTCCTGCTCAACAGCAGGGGCAGTATGCTGCGCCCGTCCATGTGCTGCGGCGTTGGCACCCCACCCATGTCCAGGAAAGTAGGTGCCAGGTCCACATTCAGCACGATCTCATTGACTCTGTGGTGAAAAATATTATAAGATTAAAGAACACTTCACACTCAAAATACTTACACCTTGGAGGCCTGAATACCTGGACCGCGGATGAGGAACGGCACTCGCACATCGAACTCGAAGGGAAAGCTCTTTCCCTTGATTAGGCCAAACTGACCCAAATGATAACCGTGGTCCGAGGTATACACAATGTAAGTGTTGTCCAGCTCGCCCAGTTCCTTCAGCTCGTTGTAGACCCGCTCCACGGCCACGTCGACACTTTGGAGGGTCTGCAGGCGCTTCGTCATCAGCAGATTGGTGAAGCGCTTGTGCACGGGCTGCATGGGGTCGGTGACCCTTAGGATCCACTGTTTGTCCGGATTCGGGGCATGATCGTACGATGGAGTGCTGAGGGGTGAGCATGGCATTATAAGGTGGTGTTAAAAGATAGGCAGCGTATATACTTACTGGTGGGTGGTCACATTGAAGAACAGATGACTATACTGCGGCGCTGAGTCCTCCGGACCGTGCGGTGCCGGGAAACTCATGGTCAGCAGGACGGGCTTCCGCTGGTTCTGCTGCTTCGAGGACCGCAGGAAGGCGATCGAGTCGTTGGCTATCAGATCTGGATAGTAGTCCTTGGCGTAGTCGAAACCGTGCTTTATCTTCTGCCCGTTCAGGTTGATGCTGTAGTTGTAGTACTTGGAGTTCATGATCAGACCACCCCACTCCCGCCAGCCAGGTGGGATGTAGGAGCCGTTGTACTTGTTCAGATACTTTCCAAAGTACCCAGTGCGGTAGCCGGCATTCGAGAGATACGTGGCATAGGATCGCGTCTCGTGGGTGGCCTGCCACTGGGGACTGGAGCAGTTGTCGTTGTTGGTGAACACCATGTGGTTGTGCACATACATCCCGGTGAGCAGCGAGGACCTCGCCGGGCAGCACATGGGTGTGGTGGTGTAGGCGTGACGGAATTCGGCCCCACCATCTTTAAGGAGACGCAGAGTGCGTGGCATGAAGTTCAGCGAGCCCAACTCCACGTCCTGGTCATCGGTCAGGATGAGGATTATGTTCGGTCGTCGTTCGCGGGCCGAGTTGGAATCCCGCGAGAATCTCTTCGCCGAGTGGCTGCGCTTGTGGGAATGCGATCCCTGCTCCTTGCCGAGCACATGGAGCACAAACAGGAGGAGTATCAGGCCGCCAACGGCCAGGCGTAAGCTAGAGTGCTGCATCGTCGTTTTGGGTGAAGGGGAGACCGCAGAAGTGCTTCAAGTCCCGGACGCTGATTCGGCGCCTCGGAAGCCGCGCTCAAAACACCAGCAAATCGGCCAGAAACTGCGTCATGGTTTTGTGACCTGCAAAGAAGATGATTAAGCGTTTAACCTCTTTATAGCTTTATGGGTGGAGTATTTGCTAGCCAAAGAGTGGAAATAATTTGGCTTGGCTCAGTGTTCTTCTCCTCGTTTCATGCCAACTCAACCGTCTTTTTGGGCCTGATTTCGGCTGCCTGTTTTGCAGCTGCCTGCGCTTTGCAGCTGCTTTGCCTGCCTCAAAATTTCATGCTCCAGTTGACCTCGACGGTGCCTCGACTCGAGTGCCCTTACCACCAAATATTTGCCAAGATTGTTTGGCCAAGAGCGGCGAAGAAGCGACAAATCAGAGCGATGCACATTTTGTCCACTTATCAGCAAATGTCGGCTACTGTCAGCCGCTATTCACCCACCCACCGAGCGCCCGGTTTCCGGTGAAGTGTATTTGCGTCCTTGCTGAAATTTATGTGCCACTTGCCGTTAAGTGAAAACTGCATTCGCAGTGCATTTTCCCTTATCCTCTGCCAAATCCACGTAAATTTCCTTGTGCGGTTTATGCCCGTTTGGCATTGAGCTGCCAGCCCTACCCAAACCAAGCCACCACCCACTCAACCTGCACATCCCAGGGAAGGAATTGGGGGGAAATAAAGAGGTTTACTGGGGCCTTTTAAGTGTGATTTATGTGGTCGCAGTGCCACTGTTTGTTGCATTGTAATTGCCACCCAGGTAACTTGGCCACTTCTGCAAGAGTCGAACACCGTGGAAGCTCCAGTAAGTGAAGACCTTCTGCATTCGGCAGGCCACTTAACGCTTTGACTCGACCTTGATATGTGCTAAGCGATTCGACAACAAAAGAAGTGTGATCGCTCTTCGAGCGCATCTCGGCTTACGAGGTTTAACTTTAAATTGTATTGTGGCTCTCTGGAAATGGTTAAAGCCCAAGCACTCTCTGCGCTCCTCAGGCATTAAATTGCATTGCTGCTCTTCTCTAAATAACTTCAATGCATTTAAATAATTCCCGAAGTTTGTATGGCTTTTTATAAATCCCAAGCTGCCCGGCCCAGTCTGCAATTTTCCAATATAAACCCAGTTCAAAGCCAAACAGTTCAACTGTTGCATAACCGCAATAACTTCCTGCAAAAAGTTTTGGGAGTGGAGTTTGAATTTGACATGCCCAGACAAAAACTGTAGTTAAATATGCAACACAAATAATGGCAAAAAAAAAAACTGGCAGCAACGAGACGATTCAGGTTGCAGCAGAAATAGCTGATAGATGGAGATGCCCAACATCCGGCGGTGGATGCAAGATGAACTGGAATATGGAGGCTGGGTGGATGGATGGCTAGGAGCCAACTCAATGAGCCACTTGAACGCGGCACAATGGAGAAAGCCTCCCACTCTTGCGCCTTGCAATCGCAAATGCAATATTTTGCCAGGCATTTTATTTATTTATGCTCAATTATGCTACGTTTCTCCCTCTCCAATCGCAATCGAAATGTAGCAGAATTGCCGTAGCAATTGAGCAGAATAAAAAGAAGGAAAGCCAACTGAAGTGCATCCATTGTGAAAGCAGCTGGAAACCCTCAGCCACTTGACTGACGAAACTTCCTTGTTTCTCTCCAAGGCTGTTTTCGGATGGTTTGATGGCTGGACCAACTGCAGCCCCAAGACCAAACCGAGAGCCCGCCTGGGAACAAGTTTGGGCCAGGCATGACCCAACAGCCCCGGCCCTATAAAAGGAAACATGTTTGGCGAACTTGGCGAACAGACCCGACCAAAAAGCCCGATTCTGGCTCTTTTTGTGCGGCATCTTCCTGTCGCCTGCTGACAGACGTCACGCATGCTCAGATGGCATCGGGGTTTGGAGTAGGAGGCAGGGGCAGGGGCAGGCTGGGAGCGGGCGGCCAGCCGGCATGGACCACAGTGAACGTGTTCCCGAGTTGGCAACACCAGCTAACTTGTCTCACCAAACTCAGCCGAAGGAGCCAAGAGATTGGCGGCTTGCAGGGAGGATGAAAGCCAACACGATTTCCTGATTCATTCATGAATTTCATGACTTTGGTTTTGTGTCCTTCTGCTTTGCCCCCCGATACCTCAGACTCTGCCACTCCGCCTCGATGCCCGGCATCTTGAGACTAAAATCGTGCCTGTTGCTAGGTGATCATAAAATTTTATTACCCACATTTTACATTTTTCCTCAAAGGTTACACAGTTTTCGCTTTTCAGTTTTTGTAAAGTCTGTTCTTAGCCTTAATAATATATATTATTTTACGTCATCTGTGATGGTTAGTTATAAATTATAACTAAGAACAGAACACATGGCAAACAAAATTAAAACTAATTTTATGATAAGATAACATTATTTGTATAGATTAAAAAAGTAGGATCTTTTGGCTTACTGTTTATAAGAAAAGTCGAAATTAGTGGATAGTCGTGCTTTTTGTGTTGATTACCTAATGATTATGCAATTTTGTTAAATGACACCTGATTTGCATTTATACTACGCCGAATTTATAAAGTTGTGACTTGCCAAGTCGAGTGCAATAAAATTAATTAATTCTCAAGTCTCGCTAAGACGTGACAATCCAATTGCATATCAAATGGTGTGATGTTTCTTATCCAGCAAACAAAATGATTACACAGCAGATACAAAAGTTGAACAGGAAAACCAGACTGAGCAGAAAAGGGAAAGCCGGCAGATATCTTTCCAGATAGGATGGGGAAGCATTCAATTAAGTGTATATATACATCTGAGTTAGCTAGGAGTCGAAGTCCACTCGAGAGTGCGGATACAGTAGTCGCAGGCTCCCGAGGCTTATGAATATGCAAAGAGACTGATGTTGACTAATCTGACGGCCAGGCACAAATTATAAATTCCGCGTTATCAGTGCTGGATCGCATGGCGTTGCCGAGCTCCTGACAGTTCTGCCGCGGATCGGACTCATTAGCCGCCATGTCAACGACTCAAGTGGGCCATAGTCGGGGAGCAGGGAGTCCGAAGCGTGGAGCGTGCAGCTTGGAGTCCGGAGACCCGGGTCTGCAAATATAGAGCACCGGCTGCGTAGGCTGAGAGCCCCTGCCAAGTCCAACTTTGCGCTTAATTATGCAATTAACAAGGCAGCCAGGCGGCTAGGGATTGGGTCTGACATGTGACCAGTTGATGCCTTCGCCGAGTCAATTTAACGCTTAACTAACTATTTAAAAGCTAACCCATGCTCGGCTGTGGCGAATGCAGCTCCAACTCCCACTCGCATCCGAGTATCAGAGTACCAGAGTGCAGCGTCTTCGTTACTTGCGGTTGGCGGCTTTTCCAGTTCGATTTATGCATATTTAATGGGACCCCAAAAGCCAAACCGAAACACGCCTACACTCTATTTTCGGAACCAAGTTGGCTAAAGAACATGTGGCAAGTGTCACTTGGGGGGCGTGGCAGGGGTCGACCTGTGGTAAGCCAATTTGCGTTTGGCTCACTCAACTCAGAAAACCCAAACGTGTTGTGACAGTTTTGTAATGGACTTGAAATATTTAAGCTTACTTCAGCCTGACACTTTTGAGTGTTTTGGAGGCATTTATAAAACATGCATTAAGAGGAATCAACTGGAAAAGTCGAGGAGTTTATTATTCCTGATGGATGAAGTGCTAAACAAATTCATTTGACAAAGCTTGAACATGCTTTCCGCCCTGATCACTCAGCATTTTAATTTCCTCTTCGGGCAGAGAATTATGAAATAATACATTAAAATAACACTGTCTCGAATGAATACAAAACTCGAGGAAGACGAGACAATGTGCGAAAAAAGAGCACAATGTGAGTGACTTTGAGGCACGTTCCGAAGTCGGTCAGACGACAAGTGTTAGACGAGGAAGCCGAAAAAATAAACAGAATATACGAAAGATCCCAGCGGATCGGAGTGGGTTGTGAACGATTTGTTAATGGGTATAAAAACCGAGTGTCGTAAGTGAGTGTTTGTAGCGGAACATATTTAAATCGTGTTCCGCCATCACAATAATAAAATTCAATGGCAGCAAATTGAATGCGAAATGGCTGCAAATAAATCTTTCTGTTTTTAGCGTGTCTGCTGTCATTTTGTCAGAATTATAACAGGGAGAGTGACCAGCCAAGTGTCGAGATTCACGTGGTTCACTGCCAAGAGGGCAATGGCCTGGGAGGGGCTCCGTTTTAAAGGTTTCAATTGACTTGATCGCCGCGCCGCATTACCAAATGAATATTTATTCCTTTTTAATAAAGTAGCAGCCAAATTTGTATTTTATGCAAGCATATGTCCGCAGTTATTTTGTAATGGAATCTCTTGCAATTTGTTTTACACACTTCTCAGTAATTTATTTTGCAGCTGCTGGCAAAAACTCATAAAAACCAGAATTTATGCAATTAACTCAATTACGAGTTATGGTCAGAAGGCCTGAACCACTCGGCCTCAGCAATTCCAAATTGCTTGCAAAGGTTAAAACTTAAAAGCAATTGAACAAGCCAAGTTATATCTAGCATTATTAGGAACAGTGCGGGTAGAAAAAATATCCTACAATTGGTCTATTAAAGCTGTCTCGCGACGTCCTGCCCCATCATAAATAATTTTGTAGGTCCACCGGACTAAAGCAACTCCTGTTGTTGTGGCATAAACAAATCAAATCAAATTGTGACCCACTTAGCCATTTTCCACTGCAACACACACTGCCGGCAAAAAATCAGCTAACGGCAGCAAAAAGTGTCCTCCACTTCACCCCACCGAATTGGTCTCGGTCTGTTGTAGTGTTTAGGGCTCTGCGAAAAGAAATTGTTGCCTGACATTTGCATATAACAGATACCCTTGCGGGTGGCCTGAACGCAGAAGTACTCTGTTTTCCCCAATGTGCTTTAATTTTCTTGAAAATCGATTTTAGCTATTTGGCCCAAGGCAATTATACACATTTTGCCTTTCTTATCGCGAAGGCATATTATCAGTTCAAAGACCCACACATACCGATACAACCCCAAAAACTATTCCCCGCTACTTTTTAGAATTTGTGCAAATTAAACAAACAATAAGAGCTACGCCCCTCCCGCTCACAATTGTGTTAATCTTCCCAGATATCATTGCCGTCAAGGTCTGGCCCCAAACCGAGTCGCACCGAAAATAGAAATTCTAGCGAAAATGTTAAACATTCTCTTGACATATCAGAAGAATGCTGTATTGTCGTCACCGCTGCTCGGGACTCAATCCGCAAATAGTTGCTGCAGAAAGGCCTCCAGGCCACCAGCCAATTCGGAGCTGATGACACACAAACGGCGAATAATTAAAATAATAGTACTGCGGGGAAGGAAAAAGCCGCTCGCCTTGGTCCAAATGGACAGTGGTCAAAAACACTCAAAATATGAGGGCTGTGGGCAGGCGATAAATCATAACCGACAACTGGGCGGGACGAGGGCGTGGGGCAAGGCTCTGGTCTGGCTCGGATTCGCTTTCAGAGAATCGTCTTTCAAGAATGTGAATCATAAAAAAAAACAGGATAGAAGCGAGCGATGATGAAGACGACGGCTGACTCAGTGGACTTCAACTGGGGCTCAGCTTTCAGCGCCGGGCGTCAAACGGAAGCCGCATTAGTTGCACACTCTCGAAGGCTCAAGCTGGAAGGTGCTCCACCTTATATAGGTTGTATGCTTGCAGAGAACGGATTTCGGTTTCGACGGAATTAATCAGGTTGCAAACAGAGAAAGGGACGATGAGTGCATCAGGGGTTGTTTGATTGAACAAATTATTTTTGTTCACACTGCGATCATTTCTAATCAAACACCACAGAACAATTCTTCTCCGAAAATTCACACGCCAAGTAATAATAAATAATTTAAAATACTTTTCTCGCAAATTTTGTTTCTGTTTACAAGAACAAATTATATACACACATGCCTGCTGGAAAGCTTTGTTAGTTTATTGCTTTCCCACACAATTCCATTAAATTTTCTTTAAATTTCAAAGATCGAAATATAATTTCTGAAAGTTTGCCAAATTCATAAACGAAAATTAATGTAACCTTGCCATTTGTCATGTACGCCTCGTTGCCATCGCTGCAGTGTTAAAATGTGATATTATACTCTTTTTGACATACCCAAACGTAATAAAATTTGAAATTCGAAAAAATGTTGTGGTAATAATTACACGGCTGTGCAATCCAACGAAATTGTTAGCTTTCATATCACCTATAAAAAGATATTTCCGCCAGTGAAAACTAGCAGCTGCAATAAGTCTTTATGAAATTGATGTTGACTTAGAAGACACGCAAGTGTCAACAAACATTTTTGCAACTGTCAGAAATTGTGAAAGGCAAAAAATGCAAAGTAAAATTTACAGATTTGTTTTTGTGTCTTTTTAAATGCGCTTTGGAAATAGAGGACACATTATTAAGTAGCTAAATGCGGCTACGCTTTAAACAAGGAGATTTATATATAGAAGCCAGGTACTCGTAACCACTAGTACGAGGCTAGGAATTCACCGGCCGAAATAGCTCAGTTGGGAGAGCGTTAGACTGAAGATCTAAAGGTCCCCGGTTCAATCCCGGGTTTCGGCAATTATCATTTTTTGTGCAATTTTAATTTTTTTTTCAACTTACTCAATGAAATGTTTATCAAAATATTTAAATCATTATACCCGTTACTCGTAGAGTAAAAGGGTATATTATATTCGTGCAAAAGTATGTAACAGGTAGAAGGAAGCGTTTCCGACCCTATAAAGTATATATATTCTAGTTTTTAATTTATAATTATAATTTTTTAAATGTACATTTTAATAATAATTCCAACACCTGTTACTCGATATCTTTTTTTTTGTCAAGTACAAAAGTATGACAGCCATAGGTGGTTATCCTTTTTAAGAAAATCTAATAAGTTTTCCAATTAACTTTGAAATTGGGAAACTTTGAAACCACCCCACCATGTGTTTCCGTGGTGTAGTGGTTATCACATCCGCCTAACACGCGGAAGGCCCCCGGTTCAATCCCGGGCGGAAACATACAATGAAATATTACTTTTTGTACTTTTGAATTTATTATTTTTAGTATTTATGCACCCTATGCTACAAAAGCGGTCTTGATGAATACCCGAAATATATAAATTTTGAATAATTTGAGGATAAAGGATATTTTGGTAATACCAAGAAAATAACAAAAACGGAGTTTAGTGTCAATTTTTCGGCTTCTTTCCTTTTGCCAAAATTAAATAAAAAATCGGAAGATCAGTAAAATGCCCACATCCTCGACCTGGCCGCGCACCTACCTCAACTGGAAGCGGGTGCTGTTCCTCTCGCTGAAGTGCGTCTACTTCATGCTGGTGGTGAAGTTCAGCCAGAAGAGCCTGGAGATGTCCGTCAAGAGCCGGCTTGCCCAGAGGCAGAGGCAAAGACTGCACGAGGGACCGCAGAGCGGAGGCGAAGCACTCACTTGATGGTCACATGACGATTCCTATTTGTCCCGTTTGGAGGAGCGGAGAAGCCGATGAATAAACGACAGTTGGAAAATGTCTGTGCGCTGTCTTAATACGTTTTTATTAGCCAAGAGATTCGCGTCGGGCTGACGGCCAGAGTAATTAGACTCCATTAGTGGGCTGGCAGACGTCGCCGCGTTTCTCCCGAAGGCAGTACTACAGAAATTTATGCAAAGTGCTTACGAGCCATGTGCCACTCCAGATCTATCTCCATCTACAGCCATGCCCATATCCGTAGCCACATGTTGGCGCTCATAATTTGTACGCCATTAGACAACTTTGTGCATAAACTCATTAAAATGTACTTGAATCCCTCGAAACGAAATGGAGATGGCACTGCTGATGTGGCTGAATCTGGAGCTGCGATGGCGTCGCGTTTGGCTAATTTGTCGAGCAGCGTCAAATGACAAGGAACAAGTAACAGTCTGTCTCCCCAGTTCCACCCACTCCACTTCCCCTCCAGATCCCATGGACATGTGGCGCGATTTGACAGTTTGAGGCGCAACAAGATAGATTGGCTCGCAAAGATGCTGGGCTGGTCGGATTGAAGTGGAGTGTGGATGGAAATGGCAATGTCAGTGCAGACATTACGCAATTCGAGACAAGTCAAGCAAACACTCGAGTGCGGTTCGCCTCTGGGATGATTATGATTATGAGCTCGATGAGTTTGTCGCTGTCTTGCTCTCTTGAATTTTCCTGCCAAACATAATGAAGACGCTAGACAGACGCTGGGGAGTCGTCACGCATTACTTGGCTGCGTCCACCCAGACCATAGATACATAGTTTGGAAAGTGTCTAAGCAGGGTCTGAATCTAATACCTTGTACAATTACCACTACTAACTAACCCTATTTAGTACTTCAGAAAGAAACAATGCTTAAGTTTTCTTTAGCCATTAAAAATATTGTTTTATATACAGTTAAACTTCCATAACTCGGAACATCATTTAACATCAAAACACCATCGCTATTACCGATCCAAATAGGAGTTAGGAAAGTTTGTATTATAAATGTAAGTACAAAATGTAGTCTTTAACTTTTTTTGTGAAAGTTCGATTTAAGGCTTTATCGAAACAACAAGACGTGTGAAACTCAAAAATAAACTATAAAATTGATCTTTAGTTTACCACAGCTTATTAGGTAAACAGCGCTTTTAAATATAGCTTAAAAACAAAAAACCCAATGAAAGCTGAAACCTATTTTTAGTCCACTATGTCTTCCCACTCACCTAAAAACTGTGAATCACAGCCAAGGCCAAGCGCCCAATTAAATCGAATCGAGTGTAATCGGTGAAGACACATGTATCTATATACTGATTATAATGTCATTTGCTTATCAGCTAGTTATCATTATCGCCAAGTTCGGACCACCTTTGTCCGATTTAAACACGATTGTGGACTTCTTTGGGCCCCAGTAACGAACGAGCTACCAAACGAAATATTTCGACTTTTAAATAATGAGTGGAATGCAAACCACTTGTGTGGGTGCAGGTCCCGTTCCTCAGAAGGAAACCATCGTCCTTGCCACCTTACCACCGCCAGAGCCTCCAAAACCCGCAGTTACCGCTAATAATAACGGATACTTTTCCCGAGTCAAAAGAGGAGACATTGCAGCCGGTGGAGGTGAGAAAGTGAGGATTCCGCAAGGGCTAATATCTTTATAAACGCTTTTCCCCTCAGTTTTCTTTTTATTCGTCTATGGCGGAATGGATCTGGCCTCAAGCTTGGGCTGGAATCACACTTTCAACGTTTTCCTATTCAAGGAGTACTCGTACTGTTGGTTCATAGGTGTCGTTATTGGAGCTTTGGCTACCATTCTCACCATGTCATATCTGCCCAAGAAAGTCTACTATGTGAGTAGGGATGAAAATTAATTTTGGATTTTTGATATAAAACTAGACCCTATATAAATATGGGCCAAAAATCTATTTAATATCCGTAATATTTGTATTATTGTGAGTCAGAGCTTTATGTTTTATCTTTCTTGGGACTCTGGGTAATACAAATATAAAATTTATAAATGCGAGGGTGTAAACATCATGAAAATTATAGAATTATTAACTCCAATTGTGTTGTACAAAGTTAGGATTTCTTTCCTTTTTGATTTTGTTTTTTTTAAAACCATAATAAATGTAAAAACTTGAATAGAATTTTTATATATTACTATTACTATTCAAATTCCATATTTTGCAGGTCCTAGGAGCTTTGTTACAGCTCACTGGCTCCATTATATTCACCGCTGCCCCTGGGGACTACGCAGCTTGTGTGGCCGCCCGCTACTTGGCCGGCTTGGGCATTGGCCTACTCACGGTACCCTTCCTCATCCACAACGCTGAGGTGGCAGCTACCAACTTTCGCGGCGTGAGCTCCGCAGTGGAGCAGTGCGCCCTGGCCTTGGGAATCGAAGTCCAGGTGATCTACATCACGGAGTGGGCTTCGATAGTAGGAGCTGAACCCAACTTAATACACGGCATAATCGGAATTGTGCTCTCCTTGCTGGGCCTGGGGCTGAGTGCCCTGTCGGTTGAGTCACCGATCTTCTACCTACGTCGAAACCAGGAATCCATGGCGCGCAAGTGCCAGGAGAAGCTACTGGCCAATTGGCCCAGTGGTGTCAGTAAGGCCCTCGACGAGGCCAGGCTCTACGTGACGGAGAGCGACAGCCGGAGCCTGTGCGAGGAGCTGGTGGCCTCCATTGGGCCCTTTCTGAAGCTGCTCTTCTTCCGCTGCTTCGTCGCGTTCTCCTTCTCCCTGCCGCTGACCATGTCGATTATCTCGAGCAGCGCAGTGGCAGAGGGTTCTACCAGCGGTTGGCCATTGTATGTGTTTATCACAATGCGTCTGGTCGGCACCGGAGTGGCCCTTTGCTTCCTGGACACATTGGGTCGCAAAGCTGTTTCCCTGGTGGGTCTGGCCTGCATGGCCGGACTTATGCTGGGGCTGGCGATTCTGTATTCCGACCCGCTAAATATAATCGCCTGGAAACCCATGGTCCAGGCCTGCAATATCGGAATAGCACTCCAGGTATTCGCCGGACTCTTCGTCTGCAGCTCGTCCGTCTACTTGGGCGAAGCCTTTCCCATGCGGGTCAAGGCTTGTCTGGTCGGACTGATCGTCATCATAGAGCAGCTCATCCATGTCATCGTAATCGCCTGCGTGAGCTTTGTGTCCAGTGAGGACATCTACTTCCCGTACTTTCTATCCGCGAGCATAACCATGCTCCTCGGCGTGATTTTCTTTGCCGTCTCCTTGCCGGAGACGAAGAGAATGACGTTGCGAGAAGCTGGCCACCGCTTCCAGAGGTGGTATGATCTGAGCTTTTACTAAGCGTTAGGATCCGGACTCGAAAACTCATTTTCGTTTGTTTATGTGTTAGTGTAGGTTAATGAAGTCATATTGTAATCAGCTCATAAGTGAAAATAAAAATGAAACCGTGCAGTGGGAAAATAAATATTCAAATTACTTAAAATAGTTAATGTGGAATAATAACAGCGTAGTCAGTTTTAATTGCCTCCCTAAATAAAAGATTGTTCAATAATATTGGTGTCATTTGCAAACCCCCTTTGTTGGACGAAACATTACTGTAGTACTTAAATTTGGTTTTTCCATAGAAATGACTAATGAATGTGCCATGTGCCTATTTGTGGTAAATAGAATTGGTATAGATACAAATATCTATAATAGCGTGTCGTAAAACTAATCAAAAATAAAATAATGAAATTCTATAACTTTCCAATAACAAAAAAAAGTTTTTTTTATCGATCCTCATTGAGGCTTACTTTCCCTGTCGGAACTACTTAAAAGCGGCCTGAGAACTTATCTAAAAGCTTGAAAACTATGGCATTAATCCCTTCTTCGGTAATATTACTTACACGACGATTGCTTCTTGAGCTCTGTGTAGTTCATACTTGTCCATCAAGTCGTGCGGATCGAACAAAGTTATTTTCACAGAAAGTTGCAAGGAAGGAAGGAATATGACAATCACTTATGTTACGGCTGGTCCGGATGGCGCTCAACCAAATATCTTTACTAGCAAGAATTGCGAAGGAGGATATATCCCTAAAACTCCTCCAAAGCAGCCACCGATGCAGACGGTTAATTTAACTGTCGGCAATCCTGGTTCCGTGCGCCAATTCAACAAACAACTTAATGTTGCCGGTGCAGGTGGGTGGATAAAATGAAATTCGTCCACTTTGAAGCAGTTACTCATTCGTTTATCTTCACTTGGCAGTGTTCTTTCTTTTTGTCTACGGCGGCATGGACTTCGCCCACAGTGCGGGTTGGAATCAGACCTTGAACACCACCGCCTCTGAGGTGTTCAAGTGCAGTTGGTTTATAGGTGTCCTGGCTGGAGCTGCCATCGCCTCGCTGGCCATGACCTTTCTGCCAAAGTTGCCCTTCTATGTGCGTAAAAAGTACACCTTTTATATATCTAGCTTTTATTCCGTTCCCTGTAGGTCCTCGGAGGTCTGATGCAACTCACGGGATCCATTATTTTCACCTGTGCGCCCTTCGACTACGGACTTCTTATGGCCGCGCGATATGTGGCCGGTGCGGGAATTGGACTGATCACTGTTCCCTTTCTCATCCACAGCGCCGAGGTGGCGTCGAACAACTATCGCGGGGTTAGCGGATCAATGGAGCAGTGCGGTCTGGCTCTGGGAATCGCAATTCAGGTTAATGCTCAACAGAGAAAGTAAATCTAACAGCTCATAGAACATGGAAATAAATCCCCTAGGTTATTTACGACACGCAGTGGGTGGATGACAAGGAGGCTTCCGTCAACGAGGTTCATGGAATCATAGGAATTGTCTTTTCCATTCTCGGTCTGGGGATGACAGCCCTCTCGATTGAGTCGCCCATCTTTCACTTGCGTCGCAACCAGGAGGAGAAGGCCCGCGAATGTCACCAGAAACTCTTGGGCAGCTTCAATAGTTCGGTGGACCAGTCGTTCGAGGAGGTCAATCGCTACGTGGCGGAGAGTCGGAATAGGAGCTTTTGTCAGGAACTTTGGAGCTCAGTGGTGCCCTTTATAAAGCTGCTCCTCTACCGCGGCTTCGTCGCCTTCTCCTTTTCCCTGCCTCTTTCCGCGTCCCTGATCTCGAGCACTCTGATGACCAAGGGCTATATATCCTGTTGGCCAGTGACGGTTTGGGGTCTAGTTCGATTGCTCGGAGCTCTTGTGGCCCAAGGATTTTTGGACAGGATGGGCCGGAAGCTCATCTCGCTTGTGGGACTGCTCTGCATGGCCATCCTGATGCTCTGCATGGCCGTTTCCTACGCGAATCCGGCAAACGTGCTCCTCACCTACTACATGAACCAAGTCTGGAAGCTAGGAGTGGCTTTCCAGGCCTTTGCCGGACTCTTCGTGTGCAGCTCATCCGTCTATCTAGGCGAGGCATTTCCCATGAGAGTTAAGCCCTTCCTCGTGGGATATATTGTGGGCTTCGAACAGACGGTTCACATCATTAACATTGTTGGCTATAACCGGGGCTCCGATAACTTCTTTTACCATTACTACTTGTGTGTGGGAATAATATTGTTGGTTGGAGTGATTTTCTTCGGAATCGTCATTCCGGAAACGAAGAAAATTACTCTGCGAGAGGCTAACAGGCGGTTCCAGCGATTGCACAATATTAAATTATTTTAGAAAAGTAATTTAAAGAGAATAAAAAAATCGTAATTGCAAGGGATGGTGTTTTATTTACCTATTATTTGGCTTAAACTTTAAAGAAGTACCTATTTTTGATTACTAAATCGGATAATTGCATATCCAAATGTGAAGAGAATGCGAATGGAGTCATTTTTTTTCTATTCTTTTTATAAATCAAAACAAGAATAAACTTACAGTCAAAACATAATTGATTATAAATTTCAAGTTCTTACCCGATAAGTAAGAAGAGCATATAGATAAAATTTATCTTATCCGCAATATGGTAGCTTTGACAATTGTTAATCAAATCAATATCAACCGATAACATATTTCCTATTAATACGAGCACGTCATCCGTTTATCCGTTGTCAATCAGCTTTTCTGAAGGCCTCCCGTTTTTTGGGGGTATACCCCATAAACGATGGGTCATGCTCGCGGAACTTTGTACCCCTTAGCCGATCAATTTAACCAAGTTAGCTAGGATATCACAAATAGATGAGTAACACTGGACCCCATGGCCCTTGAATGTTTCAGTGACATTATCACGACTTATGGGGGCTTACTTCAAATGAATCACAACAAACGGCAGGCCTACCGTAAAAAGGAAAACGCGAGTATCTACCAGCTGATAAAATATATCAATTATCAGATATCTTTTTTTGCTGATAGCTACTACTTACGCTGAAATATTTTATAAAAGCTCGCTCAGTCTGCCACGGGCCACTAAAACGAACGAATCGATCCTGAGAGTTAAGCAGAATTCAGCCCGCTTTCTGGTTATATAAGGAGGAAATATGACGACCACATATGTCACCAGGGGCCCAGTGCCCGTCCAGCAGACCACCTACATCACCACTGGTCCCCAGCAGATAAGCACAGCATATGTAACCACTGGACAACAACCGCCACCACCACCTCCACAAGCCACGGTGGTGTTCACCGCTCCAGCCAACCGACGCTGGGCCTCTGCCGCCCAAACGCAATCTGGAACAGCAGGTGAGATTTGCATAAACCTGAAAGAATTTAGTTAGGAAAAAAGTAAACAAAATGTGTAATGTTTTGGACAATTTTCATAAAACATAAAATATCCTTGAGAGCTCATATCGACTTAATTAGTCAGAAGTAAAAAAGTACGATTGACCTATAAAGTATTTATATTCTTGATTAGGATTTTCAGCAGTGTCGATCTGTCTATTTAAACTTGTCTCTTAGCTTTCAAGCTGTTTGGATTAAACTTTTCTAAAAGTAGTTTTCTATTGGAGGCTCTGCACGTACGACTAAATCTACGAATAGTAGTAAATGTATATACTTTTAGAAATATGTAGGTATTTTTTAAAGTTATCTTATGTAGTAATGATACTATTTCAGAAAGTACACCAAAAATCTGTTAAATGAAATACAAATGCATATATATTTATTTTTAATTGAAAAAAAAAGCAAAATTACCGTATACTTGCTAATCTTATCTAATTTAATATAAAACATTAAGAAATTTACTAATTATAAGATTTTTAATAGAAAGTGGTGATATTACGGTTACAAGTACGGTTTAGCTTCCTTTTATTTGTTTTTGTTTATTTAACTCAAAGATTTTATTAATCCCACAACTTTTCCGTCAATAGCCACGCTTCTTTTCGTGTACGCTGGGATGGACATGGCCCAAGGCCTGGGCTGGAACCTGACACCCACTTATGTGAATAATTTCAGCACCCTTGAGTTTCAGTACAGTTGGTTTATTGGTGTCATCATCGGAACTGTGGTGGCGGCCATAACAGCATCTTTCCTGCCCAAAATAGTCTTTTATGTAAGTGAATGTTCAATCATCTACAAAGATTTCCGGGTTAATATCAATCGTTCTCCCCAGGGTCTTGGCGGTGTGATGAACCTTATTGACGCCATTATTTTTGTGAGTGCTCCCTACGAGTACGAGTCAATCCTGGCCGCCCGCTATGTGGGCGGGGTGGGCATCGGCCTGATCACCGTGCCATTCCTCATCCATAGCGCCGAGATCGCTTCGAGTATGAACCGAGGAACCTGCTGCGCCCTGGAACAGTACGGCCTGGCACTGGGCGTTACCATTCAAGTGATCTACGATTCGCACTGGACGCAGAACTTGGACATGAGCATCAACCGGGTGCACGGAATCTTCGGCATTGTCTTTGCGGCCATTTCGCTGGGCAGCTTAGTCATGACGATCGAATCGCCGATCTTTTATATCCGCCAGAACCAGGAGCAGAAGGCGCGAAATAGTGTGAAGCAGCTGATGGATGCTTTTTGGACCCGGGAGACGGGAGAGGCGGCCTACGACGAGGCCAAGCTGTACGTGGTGGAGGGCAGCAGCCAGGGAATGGGAGAACAGCTGAAGGAGTCCATCATGCCCTTTCTGAAGCTGCTGTTCTTCCGCTGCTTCGTGGCCTTCACCTTCTCATTGCCGCTCTCTGTTTCAATGGAGTGGACCACGAACTTCCTGAAGGGATCCACGGACACCTGGCCCACAATCATATTCGCTATTCTTCGCCTGATCGGAGCCTTGATCACCTTCGCCTCGCTGGACACCGTGGGCCGGAAGTTCGCCTCGCTGCTTGGACTCATGTGCATGGCCGGACTGATGCTGGGCATGGCCGGAGTCTACGGGGACTACGCCCACGTAGCCGACCCCTACTTCATGTGGCAGGTGTGCCGCCTGGGCATGGCCTTCCAGTTCTTCGCCGGACTCTTCATTTGCAGCTCATCCGTCTATCTGGGCGAGGCCTTTCCCATGCGCGTAAAGCCCCTCCTGATCGGCCTGATTGTGTGTCTGGAGCAGGTGATCCACATCATTGTGATCACCAAGTTCTCCTCCACCGCCGAGTTCTATTACGCCTACTTCGTGGCCGTGGGCATTATCATGGTAATAGGTCTGGTGGCCTTTGCTGTCCTGATGCCGGAGACTCGTGGTTTGACCTTAAGACAGGCGGGCGAACGATTCCGACGGGTGCACGACGTCATGGCCTACTAAGTGGCTTCTATTGCATTTTCGTAATTGCTAGTCGAATAAAATGCTGCCCAATAATATTATGACAATTTATCTTTTAAGACATACCTAACAAACAAAATGGGAAAATAATGTTATAATTGCCTTTTTGTGAATAAGTAAATATTATTCGTGACTTTTAAAAAAAGTACTAACTTCTAAAATCATCTGCAAAGTTGTGTGCTTACATTTGTAATTATAAATGTTGTTTCACTTTAATTGTTTGCAAATTGGAAAATTAAAAAAACAAAGTTCCCAAAAACACACATTTTAATAGTTTTTTTGCTGAGCTTGCGACTTGATTTCCGCATGGATGCAGAAAATGCAGCCGGCAGCTGCTTCGCAATTCTTTTCCGACTTTTATGCATATTTATGTCTTCTCAAATTTTGAATGCGGTTTATTCCCCTCTCGGCGAGCCACTGGAGACTATTTTTATATGCCCTGCGGCTAGCAGAGTTTATTTTGAACTTTATTATGGGCTAATTTATGTCTCCGCCGGCTTCTGCCCGGTCCTAATCCCCACATGTGTGTGCCTTCATTGCTCCATTTCTGACACTTTGATGGCGCTTTGTGGTGTTCGCTCGGATGTCAAACATGTTTGTTTAGCTTCTAGCCGGCGGTTTATGCGTTTTTAATGCACTTCTATGGATAAAATTTGTTTCATGCCCAATTAAACATTTTGCCGAAAGCAGCAGCTGCTACGATCTGATACGCGGGTAATATGGATTCTTGGAATAAGTATGCTTGTAAGCAATGTATTTGGCAGTTAGAACATGAGTTGATGACTACATCATTTAAGTAGTCAACAATTTGATTAAAAAGCCGATGCCGGTCTGAAGAGTGGCAACCTTGCATTCCCCAGGAACGAAAGTCAAGCACTTACAGCCGGAGCCACAAAGGCCCATCAAGACAACAATACGGCGAATTATATGAATTACAATTCAAATGATCTTACAAGTAACACATTGACAACAGGGATGTCGAGCTGGAGGAAAAGGAACGAGGCACAGGCCCATTACAGCGCACAAAAATGCGCATAAAAATTGCATTAAAATGCCATCCAAGACTGGGGCCTAATGAAGGAATGGCAATAAAGGACAATTGCCAGCAGCAGCGTGTTCCGCGATTGCTGGGAAAACGCTGCCGATGCCCTTAAATAGACGAAGCTGGCCAAGATGGGTGCTCGGTGCCCAATCGCATCGACAGGCGGCCAAATGCGTGCAAAAATGTTGCCACGTCTCTCGAGTGGCTTTCTCGACTCGGCGATTTCCCAGGCACCAAAGTGAATTAAATGCAGACGCGTGATTTTGCACATTAATTACGCGCCACCCTTGGTTTTCCTGGGGTGAGAGTTCAAACCACATGCAGTGCATCGATTTGCCCCGCTTCAGGGGCAGCGAACCGAAAGGAACTCAATGGATAAGCAGATGTATCCACCCAAGTGCGAAGAAACGAATTTTATGGACCGCAACTTTGGCTAATTACCTGCTCAAAGGTGGATTGCGTAATTTCATTTCAGGGACGCATTTGAAAGCAAACAATAAAACTAGATATATGGGCTTTGATTAAAATAGATTTTAGAGCGTACAACTCACCTTAGCTTTTGAAATATACGACTTGTTCTCAGTTCCAGTATTCACTGCAATTCAAGAAAACAGAAATGATTAACACCTTGGCAAAGAAAGCAAATAAGGTAGTAAGGAAAGAAAGACAGCTGGAAATCCTTAATCAAGCAGCGTTATCATTTATTCATCTCAATTAAAACAGACCCTCTTTCCCACTCAAGCTGGTGACACTTTCAAGAAGCCAACTGCAAAGACTCTTGCGAACTTTCTGCTCATTTACAACTGACACATTTGCACCTGCCTCACAGCGAAATGAGCGGAATGATTGATAGTTGGCCCGTGGAATGAGTGACGAGTCCGTGACCCGGACCAGGAGTTTTCCTTAGCCGGGCAAATTTCCATCTGTCAGCTGTCAGTTTTGAATGGTGGCAGGCAGGCGGTGAACTTGGCATTTTAATTGAGTGCACAAAACTTATGGAAATGGCTGCAGTGCCAGCGTGTATGCGAATTAATAGGATTTCAGTTGATGGGGTGAGAGAGTTGAAGTGGATTTTCATTCTGGGGGTAGGGTATCGCCACTTCGTTTTGTTTCTCCGAGTTGCTTCCCAGCTAAGGCCAGCTTGTTTGGCTTTTATTGAACAAACAGCTGCCGCTTTACTGACTTCAGGTGAGCGGTTGTTTTCTCGATTTTACGACTCCGCTGCCACGCTGCGTATGCGCAATGCATGCCGACCCCCTTGAAAGTAACCTTTTAACCCAGTTTGGTCTGACGGTTGTTAGTTTTCTGTGTTATTACCAACACCTTTCTGGAAGTGTTCTCTTGACATGCGATCACCAATAACTACAACTATGTATTTTCCGGTAACTTTTCGCCAAGGCAACCTTGAACGAATTAACAAAATCAAATTAAACACAATCCGATAGAACTGAAACTGCACCCATTGCGTATACGCAGCGTTCGCAAATAGGAAGGCAAACAAAGTGCGACTAAAGTGAATGGTCTTCTCTCCTCGGCTTGTTTGCCTGTCGTTTTGGCCCGCGTATTTACGGGCATATTTACATACAAGGCAGGCAAACAGAATGAAAGGGAAAAACATAAACTGTTTTGATTGCAGGTAAACAAACCGACCGACCGACTGACTAACTGGCTGGCTAGCTAGCTGGCCGAGGAAGCAGCCAACTCGTCGTTATTGATTGCTGTCCATTTATCATGCCGCTTGTTTATCAACCGACCAGAACTTTTGATAAGCGCCCGGAACCCGCTTCACACCCCCAAACTTCCTACATGGGAGTCATTGATCTTGGGCTTGGAACTCGCTACTTGACACTTTACGCCGGACTATTACGCATTTCCCCTGGATACACACTGAAATAAAAGCATATCAGTTGAAATTTGTCAACAGTCAGTTGTTTTAATACATTATAGGGACAAGCATTATGAATAATGTTGTTTTGTAAATGGCTTGGCATGATTTTTAGACATTTCTGAGTACTATATTTAAAACAAAACTCTGTTGAATCATTCCGAATATTTCATCATATTTTTCTCAGTGCAGATACAGCTTGGAGAACAGGTAGTTGCATTCCGATGATTTCATGGAGCAAAATTAACAATGCAAATAGACAATCAATTGGAATGGCACTCAACAATGTTTTTGGACACGCTTCATTGCATTTCAGAGGGAAGTAGGAATAAAAGTTACGCACCAATTACCACGAGTGGAAAGTATACGAGAAAGCATTCCACCTGCATGGACATTATTTATTACATATAAATAATACATGCCTAAGCCAGTAATCTTTAACTTATAGCTTCTGAGGCATCCAACATTCTGTAGACATTAACGTGCGCCATTAATAAGCGTTATTTCAATTACAGCCCACCACAAATCAGCGGTCATAAATCGAATAAAAAAGTGTATTTATGGCAAAAATATGTCATATCGGGCAATAACCAATGCCACAAGCAAACTGACAACTATTTACATCAAATAAATAGAAACACGCAGAATTATGAAATAAACGCCCTCGGCCAGAATTGAGGTTTGATTGAGTTCGAAATGGCGCATGCAAATCACAATTAGCAATTCTATTATTGCCAATGCTGTTTTATGTTTATAGCTGTAAGATTTTCCATTGGCTTTGTTGAGCGACTGTTAATTGATTGCCGCGCAGGGCATTGTAAACGAATCAATTATTCAGCATTTTAGCAATTGATTGAGGGTTCTGGACAGAAAGATTATTTATAGACATTGTCGCACGCGGTTTAGAGTTGAATTCGTTAGGGGTCCTTTTTTCTGCACCTGTCAGTTGTCGTTAATTTCCTCGGTAAGATGCACAAAGGTGTGAGCCACAGAAAGGCCAAAGGGCATTAAACATGTTTAGGCCAGAAAGGGCTTTTGGGTCGGCTCATTTCTTATCTTCTTCTCTGCCACGGACTTTGACAAAACGATGGCCATAACATTCATAGGAAACAATGCGCATTCACAATGCGAATGATATATTTTTGTCAATTCGTCAATGTAGGAATTCGGTTGAGGAATTTGGGTTGGTTCTGAACGGAAATGCCACAATGGAGTGGTTCCTTACATCGGACAATTGGTTCACGAGAATTCCCTTGCAAAGATTTCGACAAAACAATATCCACAGTTGCCAGTTTGCTTCTCACCAAACTATGTTACCTGATAAATCGCACTCGCATATGTTGACAGCAATACAAATTGCTTTTGCAAAATACACTTGGAATTCTTGGAAATATTTTCAATTAGCACTCGCCAGCAATATGGGGAATTATTAAATAACTCTGAAGTCTGGTAAATATGAACAAATTAATCATAAGCAAATATCTATAAGCAATGCATCATTAATCATATGCCATGCTAGTTTCAAGATCATTAAGCACAAGATACTAAAGGTGTCAGTCAAAGATATATTCTATTTCAACACCTAAATCGCCGCTCAAATTTAAATTTTTCTTTTGATTTTTAGGCATGCACAAATAATAATAAATACAATTTTAACACTCTGAAAGAAAACGGCTTTAATCAAGTTTGTTTCATCCATATAAATGAGGGAATGTTTTGGTCCGTGTTTGTTTTGTGAAAAACCACATGTGAATTTCCATTATTAATTTGTTTTTCTGATAAACAATCACGAACTTTTATTGATGTTATGAATGTGATTCCTAGTTCCCCATCCATTGTTTATTTAGTGCAAAACGAAAAAAGCCGAAAATGTGCAATGCGGGATGGTTTTAGTGCTGAGTTGGCCTTTGGATCAGGTATCCAAAATGTTTTTAGTAGAAATATAGATTATTAAAAACACAGAATCACTTGATGGTTTTAATTTCGTTAAAAACACTTGTACAAAACTTTGTAGGATGAATCATTTTATTTTCTGGAAATTTAAATTAACTTTCGTCAATCAAATCAATATCAATGTTATGTCAAATGGTCAATCCTGATAACGTATATGTAGTTTCAAGATAACACAAGAATTAATAGCTGCTTTAAATACAGTTACAAAAAATGTTTCTCATTATAATAGATAAATAAATGTTACAATTCGGATGTTAAGTGTTACTAAACATGTATGTAACACAAACAGTAATACATTGTAGTTGGTGTCGCCGAACACCATGGGAACAAAATATCAAACAATGGTTGTAATATTTATTTTTTTTAGGGTATTAGAGCAACTCGCCTAGAATTGAAAGGTAATTTACTTGTTTCGTTTCCTTTCTTTTGTTTGTCGCTGTTTTTTCTGCTAGCCCTCCCTATTTTCATTGCCCACTTCATCCTGGCCTGGACTAGAAGTCTATGTCTGGGAATGGGACTGGGTAGGTTTGCTCTCATTTTGCCTTTTTTCACGCTTATTATGTGTTGTTTGTGGTTGTTGCAGTTGGTTTTATTTTTCACATATTTACTATAGGTTTGTGTATATATTTCTTTTTGGTTTAAATGTTGTCAGACAGGATTTTCCACTTTAATGCAGTCGACGTCGCTGCTTTTTGGCGCGTTTTTGCCGCACAGCTCATCATGGATCATGCCCCCTCCGTCACCCTTAAGTTCAGCCTGCGTGCACTCCGATGCCACAATCCTTCCTGCAGCTGCTGCCGCCGTGGCCACCATTCAGGTTAATGCAGTCTTTATTCATGCCATATTTCTAAGCGCATTATGTGCTGTGAGCCTTGCTCATAATATTAGCAAAAATTATGTTAATCCCTTTGGGCTGGGTAATCCTTTCTGCCCGACCTTACGGCCGAGCTTTACTAGTTCCGCTGCGAACGGGAGGCGCGTTAAATTATTTTAATAGCCGCTTACAATTACCAGACCAACCCCTCGGCCCACTGTAATGTTCTTAATGTTGGACGCGACTTGCTGCCTTTTACTGGCGTTTTAAAACGCGCCTTGCGGCCAGACAAGCCGGGTAATAAACAAGGACTGCAAGCCCGATAAGTTCATGGTGCGGCTCATCTAAAAGAGGAGAGCTAAAAATAAATAAAATACCTATGAAGACTTTTCTTTTCTATTTCTTTAGTAAAAAGTAGTGAAATGTTTTACACATTTGATAGACTGGAGAAAATCTAGAGTTTTCTTATTTTTTCTAAAATAGTTTCGATACAATTAGTAAATTTGAATTAAATAGGCAAAGTATACTTAACTTTAAAATGATTTTTCACTAAAATTTGAGTGAAAGTTAGACATTTGATTTACGGTGGCTGAATTCGTAATGTCTACTCGTCTTTCACGCTCTGTTTGAGTGCCTGCACCACCGATCTTCGACCACCGCTCCTATCTCTAATAGTTTCTTAAACATTTCAATAAAAATTCACTTAATTCCCAATTAACCCCAGATAGTACGAGTTCGCCACCCATTGTCCTTATCAGTTTTCAGAGGGACAAAGAAAAATTGAAATTGATGCCCGGCTACATGTGTTAATTTACACTTGCTCATAGAGTGACATGCATAACCAGCTGCTCCATTAGGCGTTTAATTTTCCATTCATAGAGCGACTGGGAAAATGCAAATTGAGGCGTTTAAAATCGCGCACAAATCGCGCGCCGCAATTAAACGGCGCCCCAAAACGCGTGCCCCATGGAGTCCGCCTCCTGGTCGGTTTTATGGCTGTATTTTATGCGAGCCATGTCTGGCCTGGTATCGGCCCATATAGGCATAGTTTGCGGCTAATGACTCCGCATCGTGATCGGGACTCGCATCGGGAGGGGATGCAAATGGGAGTCGGGGACGCCTTGTCCACTCATTAAGTGGTGTTGGTCAACCAGTTCCGAGGACAGCATGATGGATTGCCGGCCAGCTGAATAGCTCAGCCCCCAATCGCTCATTCAGCCGGCCATTCATTCATCCATTCGGCTTGGCCTGACGACGTATCGTATCGAGCGGGCCGAAACCGAAACCTGATTGCGGTAAAAGGCCAAATTGGACCGTTCTCGTTGCCCTGGTCGATGCCTCGGGGCCAGCGTTAGTCATCGTCATCAGCCTTATCCCGCCGCTGACCGAATTAAAGCTCTGGGATTGCGTGGAGCGGGCAAACCAGTTTCCGCCTGGCTGCCACTTCAACTCCGACTCCAAAAAGGCCAGAGAAATTGCCTCAGTCAAAACAATTAGACAGACGGACCAGGCTCGCGACTTCAACTTGTTGCCGCCGCGGATAACAGTTTGAGTCTTGTGCTGGCAAAAGTAAAAAGTGTATAATTAAAGGCTTGGCCTGGCTCCAAGATACCAAAACAAACATGAAATACCCTTAACAAATAAATAAATGTGTTTATTTAAGGACTTTAAATTGCTAAAATTAAAAATGTTTCATTTATTACATCGAAAATATTTAATAATTTTTTTTTTATAATTTTGTGAAATTCCCATACTTACTAGTTCTCAAATCCCGTAACATTTTTTGCAAACTTTTGGTTTTCGCCTTAGTTATCTAATCTATGGACGTATATATAGTTGTTACGACTATTATCCTAAGGTAAATATTTATCTATGCTAACTGAGAACAAACGATTTTAGAAAAAAGTATTTACCACTTATTCTCAGGGTCAGCCTAGAAAGACCCACTATTAGCTGCAACTCGGTAAATATTGAGGGTTGATTTACGCATTTTATTTCATTTTCCCTAACATTAAGTCAATGTTCCCGGTCCCAATGACGGGGCACATCGGGCAAACAACAATTAACATAAATTGCTTACGCGACGCGGCCCATTGAGTGCGGACAAGGGGTTAAGGGGTCACAGTTGCCGCCCGTCAATCATTCGAGCAAACGAACTGCGGCACTTGAATGGCCGAGCGGGAAGGGTTTCCCATTTCCACGGCTGCCTGTTGCCGTTTGCCTTTTTTACGGCTGCAGCGGAAACCTCGGATTGCACCTGTCGCAAGGCGGCGGTAGGTGTGATAAGCATCTCATCCCAACAAAAGATTAACACGCCGGGCGGGACAAAGAGCAGGGCCCGGTCAGCTGGACAGGTCTCCGATTAGAGACGCCCTGGCGGCAGAGCCTCAAACGACCTGCCTGCGCAAATATGTACTGTTCAAAAAAATGTCCAAAAGAAAACATTTTTCGATATTATTTATACAATTGTTTGTGTCAGTAATACATTTTTAGGAACGTAAGGGACTATTATTATATCACAAATAAATATTCTTCTCAATGGAAAGAGATGTGAGCACCCGAAATTAAATTAAATTTCATGTTTTTCCACAGTGTACGCTTAGATGAACAGAAAACCGACGGAGACGAGACCTTGACGACCCCTAGGTAGGTTGCATTGTATGCAGTTAGGTAGCTGCCACAAGGAGCAACACCTTTGGGTTGACAGATCGAATTACCGAAGGAGCACCCAAGGAAGCTGCCAAGTGCCGAGCTAAAGTGGGTCACATTACCAATGCTAAACGATCGAATCCAAGTCTTGCTTTCACTATCGAATGATGCGGAAGTGCCAATGAATCCGTAAAAGAACGATTCATCAGGATGGAACGCTTAATGAGGTCATAAAAAGCATTATCGTAAGATTCGTATGGAACAGCCCATCAGCCCGTAAATCTCATTTCGAGTTATGATCAATAAAAAAACCTTTTAAATTGCCAACGAGAACAATGACTCCTAGGAAAGATTTGCCGATGTTGCACTTTATGTTGGCAATTTAACGATCGCTGCGATTTTGTGGGCATGCAAAATATCCATAAAATGCAGTTCTCTTACCTCCAGCTATATGTTTTTCACTTCAGTTAATTGTATCTTTAACACACTACAATACACTAGAATACACGATTAAGTTAACTTGAGTGGTGTCTACCTTTTTTTTTGATCACTTCACATTCTATTAATAGTTTACGTCGTGCCAAGTGTTTCAAATTAGACGATAAGGCTGGTAATTGGTTGTACAATCGCGATCGAATAAACTTCCTCTTTAAACTGACTAACCGAAGATAGGTCAAACCGATCCGCGGAGATCAATAAAACTGGAACCGAAAAACTCTGCGATAAGCCGGCGACACCAACGCACCGCAGTTAATGAATGAAGGGTCCGAGCCGGTAAATCACTCTATTGGATCCCACGAACATCCGATACCTTAACAAACGTACTGCCCACGATACTATGTTCAACAGTTTGTCATGCACTTTCCGAATTAATTATTATTTACGTGGGCACTCAATTTGATTTGCAACTGGGGTTTTCCAAACTTTTGGCGCACTTTTGCCCACGTGAGATTTTTTTTTACTGAACGTGGATATTTTATTGTATATCAGGATTCCACTCTAACGACCGCTTCTGAAGTGCGCAATTTCCAACTACTTTCGGCGAGCGAGCGTCCGCAACCATTCCCGTCCGATCGAAAATAAAAACAAACATAGACCGGATTCCACGCGCGTCCGAACAGCTGGCGATTTTTTTTTGAAAAACCCAACAACAAAATGCGGGTGTTGCTTATATAGTTTGTTTGTCAGTGTGGTCGAGGCGCAAAAAGGAAAAATACTCTTCCTGCTAGTAACATACATGGTATTTTTTTTGACATGTGCTAAGTCAATTGTCTATTTAACAGAGCTCTGTTAAACATAAAATGGCGCGTTGTTTAAATTAAAATAAAATGATAAGGTTTGGTGATATTGCAATAAATTCCTACCCAAAGGCAACTTTCATCATATTGTTTATCCCTTAACATTAAAAGTAGTGCTACTTATATAAACTAATTTATCACAGACCGTATTATTCCATTTATTATATTAATCCTGTCATATTGCCGCGCTTAGTATTTTTGTATATACATATATTTTTTATCAAAACGCCCATTATTTGTGTAAGTTTTTGTTACTCATGCTTTAAAACTGTTCAGCATTTCTTAACCTTCTGATTTAATTAAAAATCAACTATTTATTCGCATTGTATAGTCTTCTAAAAATTCCCAAAATAAATAACACGATGTTCATTCAGTTTTTATATTTATTGTAAAGGTGGATTATATTTCAAAAATATGTTAAGACTATGACTTGTAGGTTGATCGGTAAGCAAAGAGAACGCAAAGTTAATCTCTTCTCAGATCTAAAATTGCTTTTTGTGGATATTATTACATTGTATTGGGTAAAAGAAAGTTCATGCAAATGAAGTAGGTGGGCGGGCTATAGTCGGGGCTTAAGATGTTTCGCCCTTCTAGTCAAAACATGGGAAACAAAAACGCACACGCGACATTTGCGCCACATTTCGGAGGCAACAACACCAATGGAGACGAAAGAGTTGGGTAAAAGTAGTTTATGTAAATTAAAAACTAATAAACGCAAATTAAAAGTTAAGTAAATAGATGTGGCAATCGAACATACCACTGAGAGGCGAGACAGAGGGAGACCGGAACGGATCGGATCGGAGCGGACCAGACCAAGGACCACTATCCACTATCCAGCGTTGGGCGCAAGGCAACGTTGGAAGATGCACAGCAAATCCATGAAATGATAACGACTGGGGCGCGAAGGCCTCGAAATACGCGGTTCCCTGGGCGATATAGTGTCTGGGGTGCGATCCAAAGAAGGCGATAACAATGAGTGTGGGTCTTTCCAAGCAAATCCTAATTCCGACCGTAAGGCGGATGCCGAGGAAGGGGCGAGGCTCGAAGAGATGTGTCCGAGTCCGAAACAGTTCGCTCTAGTCCTGTCCAAGGGCAACTCACGTGTTCCTTCTCCTCCACACATCCGTTAACCTTAAAACGACAAAAGCTCACACACAAAATCCTTCAACAATGCGAAATTCCTGTCTCCTCCTCCGAGGTGCGAGTTAGCCGTGGGACACTGCATCCCACGTTGTCCTAGCGAAGGGCTCAGAACAATCCTAAATCCAAATCCATTCCTGATCACCATCTCATAAACATACTCATATTTATAAGATCTCTAGACATGTCCTGCCTCCTCTAAATTCAATCCAAATTTATCCAATCCACGCCAAAATCAACATCAAAATATCCTCCTCTTCCTCTTCCATTAATCCTCATCCTCCACATCCTCCTCATCCTCATCACTCTCCAAACATAAACGCGCAAAATGGGGAAGAGAAGAAAATAAAAATTAAAGTATTAATAGTTTGTTGATCAATGTGGTTGACATTGCGTTTTGTGTTCGGGTTTCTGTTTCTTTTCTTTCTCTCATTATAGACATATTTATTCTGTATCGATGTTTCTTGTTTTCGTTAAGGTAGATTCTAATAAATAATGCTTGGTAAATATGCAGCCGAAATTGAGTTTATATTATAAATTTTGTGTTCAGGGGCAGAGCAAAGGCTCAAAATAAAACAAAAGCAAATCAAGGAATGGTCAAGGGTTGCAGCCTATAATTCCCTGGTCTACAATTGCCATTTTTGAACTGTTTTTGTCAAATTATGCCCTGCGATTGTAATTTAAGATAACTTCTCTGCTTCTCAGAACGTGTTATACATTTGGAAAAGCAAGTTGTGTTTGAAATTAGTTGTCTTCGATGAGAGTTCGGAACTCGACTGACCAAACTTGAATGGTTCGCTGATGGCTTGGATAGTCAAATTTACAAAGTGGCATATATGGGGGTCTTGAACATATATTGTATGTGGTTTCTTAATTTAGCTTGCTTTTCCTAACGTTTCCTGCTCGTAGAAATATTATAGATTAATGGATAATGCTTGGTAGTGTTTAATAATTAGAGCGTGAGCGAGACCTGGAATAAGATTGACGTCGAACTGGGGAGTAAGTGGGTGTGCCCCGACGGCGCGGCCTTGACGAGAAAGAGCGCGAGCGCGATCTGTAGAAAGGGATTTATAAAATAAATATTGGAAGACAACTCTTTGCACAAGTATTCACTTACCTGTCGCGGTAGTCACGGCCTCCCCCACCACCACCGCCGCTACCTCCACCACCTCCTCCGCTGCCTCCTCCACCACCACTGCGGTCGTTGTCGCCGCTATCCTCGCGCACCCGAATGTAGGCAACCTCGCCCTTTAGAGAATAAGAATTTTATATTTTATTTAAGAAGTGTCAGTTAATTAAAATAGGTATTTTAAAATCTAAGAAATATAAGAATGGGCAGCCTCCAATGATTAAACTAAAAATTCTTTCAAGTCTAACCAATTTTTCAGTGATTTATTTAATTTAGGGAAATCAAAAACCACCTTGTTCTGGGAAATACAGGTGTGGACCGCATATCTCTTAGTATAAACTAAATATGTTAAATATTATTGAAATACTTATAATTTTGGTAATTATAATCTTGATAGAACTTCTAATGTTCATAAGATCCTTAAAATGTATCACTCGGACGGGCTTGGACGTTCCTACATCATTTAAATATTTTAGTATTGTGAGGAATATGGGATGTAAGCATTTCTCGCAAAACTGCCCAAAATAGTTGCAACCATTTTTGTGCCAGACAATCATAGTAAACAGTAAGCTAAGTATATTCGTGGGTGAAAATTAAATATTTTTAAGGTTGAATAGCAATGTAAGGAATACATTCATCAGGCTTGATAGAAACACAAATAAATAATTCAAACTGGAATAATGTATGACGGTCAAAATAAACGCATGGGTAAATTCCCTACCTAAAAATTCGAATAAATCTGAATGTTTAATTACGAATTTAATTACCTCATGCGAACGGAAGCGCGAGTCGTCCAGCTTTTTGATAGCGTACTTCATGTCCTCGTGGCGCAGGAACTCTACCACGCCGGATCCATCCTTGTAGGTGTCGGCGAAGCAGACGTCGCCGGCCTCACGCATGTGATCCTTGAGATCCTGCCACGATCCAGAGGCGGGCAGCCCGGTGACCATGACACGGTACTGCGAGCGCTTGGCCGGCGGTCCACGGCCGCCCATGCGACCGCCGCCATCCCGGCTGCGGTCGTTGCGGTTGCCGCCTCGATAGCTGCCAGGTCCACCGCCACGCGGGAACTCTACCCGCAGTCGGTACCCGTCGTAGTCGTAGCCATCGCGCGCCTTAACCGCATCATCAGCATCGCTGTTTTGGCGCCAATCGCAAGGAGAAGGGCAACCGAGGGCAAAGGGGAAAGAATATGGGTGAGCTCGATTTTGTTGGGTGTCGCCTCCAGCCAGCTGGTCTGTGTGTATTCGCATTACTCACCGCGCATCTTCGAACTCAACAAAAGCAAATGGCGGCCCACGCCGATTCTTCAGGTCGACAAACGTAACTTTGCCGAACTTGTGGAATAGATCCTGGATGTCCTTTGTGCGGATATCCGGAGGAAGGTTGCCCACGTAGATGCGGCACTCGTTGCGCGAACCCATTTTTTCCAGTTTAAATCAGACGATTGGTTTTCCTTGCTTGCTGAAATTCTCGCTCGTTTTTTACAGAACTTTTTCTGTCACGCTCACAAAGACAAATGGCCGACGCAGTATAACCGTTGTACCGACTTCGAGAAATCCCTTGCCCGTTTAGATGAGCGTTCTTTAACTATCGATAGCATTAGTGGTGGGAGGGTGGCTGAGTTGCAAGTATCTGAACTTATAACAATGGTGAAATTAAGTAAATAGTTGCAAGTTATATGGTTGTAAGCGCAGACATTTAAAGGAACAAAATTTGCTTTTTTGCCATTTTCTTTATAAAGAAGGTTTGGCAGTTATCCTTGAATTCCACAAAGTGTACACAAGTTTTGTATTTTCTTGTTTTTTATCTTATAAGTTGTAATTTATTGAAGGGGTCTTATTCTAAAAGACATAATGGAATATACAAAAAAATATTTGATCGATAATATCAGGTTCGAAAAAAATTCTTTATTTGGTTTAAAAGTTTTGCTTATTAGATGGGTTGTAAAATATATAATAATTTAATATAAGCTTTAAGTCCCACTGGTTTGTAATAAATTTTCCTTTAGTTTCACAATCGTAAAATTGATTCAAAAAATTGAAATGTTACAATAAATTATTTACTGTATTTGTTTGTCATTTTTATTAAATATTACAGCACCTAAATCACAATAAGCCTTGGTCTGAAGTCAACAGCAGTTAAATGAGGTAACGTAAAGGGTATTAACATGTATATTTTGTTGCCTAGGTAAGATAAGAACGAACCAAAAATAAAATATATATGTTTGCATTAAGGTACAAGTCTCAAGATCACAATAAATGAGTCATATTCAAAAAATTGCATCATCTAAAAACTTAAAAATTAATAAAACAATTGTATGGGCCCTTAAGACATCCGCGATAGTCATACAACCGATAGTTTCTTGTGTTATCGAAATTCACCCCGAGCTGAGCTGCACTTGCATGTGTCACCTCTAGCAGTGAGCGTCGTTCGACAGAAAAAAACAACAAATATTTTGCATGTGCAATAAACCAAACTTAAATAGCATTTCGGAAATCACAGAACCACCGGGAAAATGGCTGCGGCCGGGAGTAACGTCCGATGCATCAACTACCACGACCTGTGCCGCATCTGCACGGACAGCAGTGACCACAAGACAAACATCTTCTCGCCCGAGGGTCGCGCCAAGAACCTAAGCCACAAGATCCTCGAGTGCCTCTCGCTGCAGGTTGATATCCTGAACCAAATAGCAATTCTTTTTGGCTTAATAACCCTATTCCCTTGCAGATCGATGAAAAAGATCGCCTGCCCAAGGTAGTCTGCGCCCAGTGCGTGCATCAGGTTGAGCAGATCCACGGACTCCGCGCCACCTGCCGCAACTCACAGACCATGCTTAGCAACTGCCTTAACATTCGCCCGGCGCCGAGCACCGACAGGCTGTACATCCGGGATGCGGTGGACGAGTCGGGGAAGAGTCTCAGCGTGGCGCAGGCGGCGCCAGCACCTTCTGGAGCTCAGCAGTCCGGCAATCTCTTGAACAGCATCATCCAGGCGGTGGGAATGCAGCCCCAGCAGCAGTACACCATCACAGTGGACAACGGGATTCAACAGCAGCACCACCAAGCTTCGCCTGAAGTGCAAATCAAAAGCGAGAGACAGACGTGAGTAGTAAATTTTTCCCATTATGCCTTCCTCTAACACATTACACCTATTCTTCCGCTTAGAGTGTTAGAGGAATTTATCCGCCTCAAGCCGGACATTAAAATAACGCCGCTGGGGAAAAAGGAGGCCAATATCACCGCCAAACCTCAGCAGCCACCTCCTCTGCAGCCGCAGTCAGTGACTACAGTAAACACTCCCCAGTTGCAGTTACAGCCGCAGCTGGGCGAACAACTGCAGCCTCTGTGGCAGCAGATTCAGCAATTGCAACTGCAGCAGCAGCTTCAACAACTTACCAACCAACTGCAGGCTACCACTCAGTACTCTGCTGCTCAGGAAGATGCCAATTCTGGGGATAGCAAAAAACCAAAATTGAACTTTGTGCTCTCTTCGCCGGCGACGCCACAATTCACCACCTCGCTGCCACAGTTCGGGGGCAGTCATCCTCAGATCCAGCTGCAGTTGATGCCCGGAGGAGGAGCGGGGACGAATACTGCGGCAGCACCAGCCCAAACGCAGTTTAATGCTGCTGCCCTGCTCTCCAGCCTCGCGACCCCGCAGACAACCCCTAATCTGCTCTCACCGAACAAGTGTTTCCTGCCCATCACGATACGCGACGAAAATTCGGACCAGCAGATCGTGGCCCACATAGACACAAAGAATCTAGTCCTGCCCACCACCTACCAGGTGCAAATGAAGCTGCAGCCTCAACTAGCCACCGCCGACGGCCAGCCCATTATGCAGCTGACTCCCACCTCTATTCCGGCCACACTGCAACTAACACCGCAGACTCTGGGCAATCCGGGCAGCAGCTTTCAGGGCACAGCCACTGCGGTGGCCCAGAACCAATTTCTGGCGCCGCAGCCTCCTCAGTCTTTTCAAGCGCATCAACAGCTTACTCAACTCCCCAACACGGCCCAAGTAACTTCCCAGCAAATCATCAGATCTCCGCAGTCCAACACTACAAATCCGCAGTTGGTGATAAGAAATGTGACGAACGCCCAGGCGACTCCCACCACGCCCACGAGCACTAAAGAGGCGCCCGCTTTTAAAACACCGTCACCAAGGCAAAAGCAAATGCCATCGCCGAAGAGCAAAACTCCAGTGGTCTCACCCTCAGGGGGAGTTAATAACCAACCCACCAATGAATTCAAGCGGCTAATGACCCAGGCAAAGCAGCAACCGCAGGTGAAGCAAAATCAGCTCCCAGCAGCCGCTGCAACTGGCCCCCAGACATCAACCTCGACCAATCAGGCTGCCATGCAGCGTCTTTCCTCGAACACAACAATAACGAAAGTAGTAGCCAAGCAGCCTGTTTCGGTGCCACCTCCGCCTACAGCATCCTCTCCTGCCAAGTTGCCCATGTTGAACAAGCAGAATATTACCATCAGTCGAATCTCCACGCAGACCGCGCCAAAGCCGCAAATAAAGCCTCCAACGCCTACTTTTCCCCCTGCTCCCCAGCCCATTCCTTTACCCGTTCCCGCTCTTAACCAAGCCCAGCCCCCTCCGCTGGCGGCGCAACATAAAAAGATAGTGCGCAAGCCACCCGAGAATCCGGAGCCAGCGGGGCAGAAAGCAAAACCAGCTCGGCCACCGCAACAAATTCTTCCCTTACCAAATCAGGAAGGGCAGAATGCGACCCCCAACGCCAACGAAGCGTTTTTGCCGCCTCCGAGTCCTGCCCTCATTTGTCCCACCTGCAATCGCGAGTTTAAGAAGAAAGAGCATCTTACTCAGCACGTTAAGCTGCACGCAGGTCTGCGCCCCTTCAAATGCTCGGAGGACGGCTGCGACAAGACCTTCAGCCGCAAGGAGCATCTGTCCCGCCACTTGATTTCCCACTCAGGCCAAAAGATGTACACTTGCGAGGTCTGCAGGAAGCCCTTCTCGCGGAAGGACAATCTCAACAAGCACAAGCGGTTAGTAATTTATTGTGTTAAATTCGATAAAGAAGTCTTCATATGTTATTACGTTAAACTGGTTTTAATTTTCTTTAACAATCCTTTTTTATAAACAGGATTCACACGCAGCCGGCTAACGAAAGTCTTTACTCATGTGATGTTTGCAACAAAAATTTCGCCACCAAACTTCACTACGAGAAACATAGGGAAATGCACAAGAAAACGCGACCAGAGAATGCGACTCCTGCAGCCACTGCTCCTGCCGCAGTAACTTCTGGCGCTTCTCAAGTGCGTAGCAATGGTCAGGTTCCCAACAAAGTGAGTAGTACATGTGGCTTAAATTTGCAAACACTAACTTGCCCTGTTTTTCCCAAGGGTGTTTATGAAATTAAACAGCGCACTTCTCAGCAGCAACAGCAGCAGACTCAGACACAAACACAAACACAGGCGCAGCCGGCACAGATAATGCATGTGGTGACCACGCAGGACCTGGCCGGTAACACAATAACGATCACCCAAGCGCCCGACTCCAATATGCCGACATCTTTGGCCAACTTCGTGCAGCTGGGCTTTCCCCAGTTCCAGAACCCCAGCGCACCAGCAGCCAAGTAATTAGACAAGTAGACTCCCTGTTTTATCACACCTTATCTCATGTCCTAGTCCGCGGTCTATTCCATCACATGATCGCCAGTTCCTTGTTACTTTTAGTTTATGTATAGTTTACATTTTTCTTTGTGCAATATTATTTTTTAAAAATTCGAATTCCTTAATTTATTTTAGTTTATGTCTGTGTTATTCTGTATTTATTCAGTAATTCGCAGCAGTTATATTAGAAAAGACTCCAAATGTGTGTGTAAAGTTTCCTACTATAAGGCATTGTAAATATTTGTGTATCTATATATGTATGTATGTACAAGCTGAAACAAATTAATGGTAAATACCTTTTTTGGGTGAAAAGAATGATTCCATTGCAAAAATAAATATAATGTATAATTTATGGCAAAATGTGTTGTGTGTATTTCGTTTGGTATTGCATTGGAGCCTTCAGTTTTGGCGCTATAAAGCAGATGGCAGGCTGGCTGGCCCCAATGTTTACGTGATAATTTTTTGGTAAGGCTCTCCCTGCTGAAAGTATCAATATCAGACGGTTAATCCAATGGCAGCCAGATTTCTTGAAAACTGCTGAATAGCTCGTAATTCTAACTCTACCATGCGAACAAACGAAAAACAAATTCAAGCACGTTTTCTGTCGATTTGCGAGTCCAAATTTGATAGCATTAAAGAAAACCAATTCCGATGAATTTTTTGTATTTACGCATTTAATTAAGGAAATGCATTTGTCAAGGCGATTTTTAATACTTGGCGTGGTATGTGTGTGTTGGTATTACATGAAAAGCTTACAATTAGGTTCAAAATCTAAATGAAAGACTTTAGCAAGCATAGAAACTCAACGTATTTAATACATATGTAGAACAAGTACTATCAACTACAAACAGAAACTGCGATAAGTGCCAATAAGCAGTATCAGAACAAACGACAGAGGATAGTTCCAAAAAACCAGGTGCGTTTTATGGCACTGACACACAAATAGGTGAGAAGCATGTGCCGTGAAAGTGTAATCTGTGGATTTTGATTTGTAGGTATTGATCAAATCAAAGCGATATCAGCTAGTAAATCACTGGGCAAGATAAAGTGCTTACGAACTAACAAAAAGCACAAATTATATTACTAAATATTTTTTAAGATCAATAGATCAGCTCATTTTAAAACCAATTAAATTTTTTATATAATTTAATCTGCTGCCAAATTAAATATACATATATGGATTTAATACTGTTTAAAAACCAAGTCCATTTAAAAAGGGAACGCTATTTAAAGCAAGGACTTGTGTCGTGTCTTAGTATAACAAAGTTAAACGCATTGAAAAACGAGGAAAGAGGAAAAGCATGTCGCTACTACAGCAAAATAATGTAGATGGGGTGCCAAATTCAACAATCTAATTAGAACTAAGGGTGAGGAGATTAAAGTAGTGCAGTGTTAGGAGTAATGGTGCCCCTCCACCGAACTTTAATCGAAGCGATCGAAGAAAGCATTGAATAGGTAAAATTGAGCGACTACCTTGGGGTTTTTAGGGATCATTTGGGGGTTATATCCCTATCAGTTGTAGGCCAGGGCAAACTGATTGACCTTCTGCACATCGCCCCACACCTGTATAGCCAGGATGTCGGATAGGGAAAATAGGGTCTCGTACTCGGTTATGAAATTATGGCCCGCATCCCTGCCCTGGTAGACTCGCATCGTGGAGTTCTCGTAGTCGAAGGCGAACTCAAGGCAAAACGAGGTTTCTGTGGATGAAAGTTGGAGTTCCTCGTCAATCTCGTTCATTATGCGGGCAAAGCTCTGGTTCATATTGGGGTTCTTATCGCTAGCTCCTGTACCGTCAAAGATGTTCAGATACTTCTCCTGGTGCAGGCTGCTCCACTCGCCGTTCCTTTTGTAGTTCTCGATAATCGTTTGCGTTGGTATCACCACCTTAAAGTGATACGTGATGTTGTCCGTGCAATCCGGACTGTTGACAAAGTTCACCGAGAATCTGTAGAGGATAAACAAGCTATTACATGAAGCAAATTTATTGTTTATATCCCACTTAGGTGCTAATAACTACACTCTCAAACAACTTTCTTGTACTTAATCTTCTTGCTTTTATAAAGGCCTAGTAAGACATTGTAAACCAATATGTCGCCATACATTTTTTATCAAGACGATAACCGGCTTGCAGTAACTTGTGAAAGGTATGCATCTAATGATTATGGTCAACACGCTTAACAATTCAATATTCATTAATTGTCACATCCCAAAGAGGTCAACCCAAAACCAGATCTTGTTTTCAAGAAAAATATTCGGTATTGTTAACATACATAAGAAAATATTGTTTTTCATTAATCTGAAGAAAAATGTTTCTATAAGGCCTCACAGAAAAAATGATTGCTATGTTTTAGTATCCATTGAACATTTTAATTTTAAAATAGATGAGCCCATGATGAAGTAATAATTATGATGAAATTATTGAAGGGATATAATAATAAAATGCGGATTTCAACAATATATTTGAATATGTAATAAATTAATTTATTCAAGTAACACAATTTAGAAATCTTATTAATAAAGGCAGCTATTATTAGAACAAAAGGTAAATGTTGGTACTGAAGATTTCTTAAACATAAAAGTCCTTTAAATACATATGTTCATGATTTATGCCTAATTATAAATTTTCTAATTTTTTTGTGTGTGCCTATGCATTTTTAGGAACGTCTATCACACAATCGTGCTAATGACGTCGAATGTTTAAGCCCTCATACTTAGTCATCATAATGGTTTCTATGGCACATGGCAGTTTGGCAAGTTTTTTTGGTGGACCGGAGCTCCCAGACGTAATGAATAGGCGCGAAAACGTGCCAAGCATTTAAGGAATGCATTTGGGATTTTTGACGATCGCCCAACGTATATTTTTTTGTAAAATATCCATTAGTCACACCCTTATCTTAGAACAAGCACTACAAGTATCCAAATGACAAGAAGCCTCTTGCGACTTATTTCAGGAGCTATCACTAGTATCTTATCGATCTTAACAACAGATAACAAATCGAAGGTCTTTAGTTATCATATACATATGTATGTGTTGTTGCTGCACCTGGAACCCGGATTCTAAAGAAATGTAACGGAAGGTTCTGTTTTGTTAAGCTCATTCAACTATTCATAAGCTGATTGACAAACTTCCCACCTACCAGCATACAAATATGATTTACATTATTCTTGTTCTTCATTTCATCTTTACCATTTGTTATGCCTTTTGTTGTTTTCTTCGTAGCCGGCATCTTGGGCGCGTGTCTGGTTTAATTTAATTGTGGTGATGTCATGGGACGTGGGTAATTGATACAGAACAAGAGAGAACGCTATAGTCGAGTGCCTCGACTATTAGATACCCGTTACTCAGTTAAACAACTTGTATGATTTTCGCCGCTCGATTTTTATGTTAAAATCGGTACCCAGGGAACACCTCCAATTTGGCTAACTTGATTTGATTTGCATAGTTCTTGGGATATAGTTCGGTATTGACAAATGAAAGCCATCGCAATTTCCTTTAATAGAAATCCTTATCGAGAATTAACGTTGACTCTGTTGAGCACCTTGGCCAGCTGTTCCAAAGTCATCCGTTAGATGGTGCTATTGTATACGCCATGAAAGGCGGAAATGTAGGCGCTAGCCAGGCTTAAGCGTTTAATGGGTTTTTGGGCGTTAGAGTGGGCGTGGCAAACTTTTATTTGGCCCATCGATAGGTATTGACGAAAGAAATACATATCAAAAAAAATTTTCATAATAGCATCAAAACTGTGGCCACAGCTTGTGGTTTGTGGGCGTCAGAGGGGGCGTGGCACCATTTTGAAACAAACTTGCGCTGCGTAGGAACTCCTAAAATCTACATGCAAAATGCCAATCTTCTAGCTTTTATAGTTTCCGAGATCTCAGCGTTCATACGGACAGACAGACAGACAGACGGACAGACAGACGGACAGACAGACGGACAGACGGACATGGCTAGATCGACTCGGCTAGTGATCCTGAACAAGAATATATATACTTTATAGGGTCGGAAACGCTTCCTTCTACCTGTTACATACTTTTGCACGAGTACAATATACCCTTTTACTCTACGAGTAACGGGTATAAAAACGAATGCTAAAGATTTCTTTAATGTCTGCTATCATCGCCTTAACAAATCATAAACTCATAATTGGCCTTTAAAATTAGAAAAAAGAGACTTTATAGCTCATTTGTACGTTTCATGTGTGCGCCGTCAATCTTTTAGACGAAAATCTAATCGGGTCACATACGTAAAATATTTTTATGGCACTTAAATTTCTGCACGCAAAGAAAGCGCCACTTTAGTTTCCAGGAAGTAGCTAATCGATTTTCTTCAAGTTCTTAAAGCTATTGGTATCCCAGGAAATTTATTGGTGACTTACTGCTGGGGATTCTGGAGCAGGGAGCCGCTAATGGACAGCCTGGTGACTCGGTCTGAGGCATTAGCATTGCTGGGCAGAACGGCCAGGAACTTTACATCAGCCATCTTCTGTTTAAATTATTCCGCTTTTGTTTCGGGTTTATTTTTAGGCGGGTATGTAATTGGAAATTATATCCGGTGCTAAGACTTTGCTGTGGCCAGTTGCCAACGGTTACAATAACTTCAATAACAGGCGGGGTACCTAGCTCTTGACCGACCTGGTCAGTACTGTTAGGGCTTAACGAAAAACGTGGCTATTTTAAGGGAACTCGAAGAGGATTTAAGACCAAGACGTCACGGGTAAAGTACGTTCGAGTACATATTTGTTCAGCTTTTTTAATTAAAGACCCGTTGCCCTGTTCCGTCCGGTTTCGCGCGTGATTGAAAACTGAGAGGGAATTTTTGTGGGGAGCCGGAGAGCCGGTCGAATCGCAGCTGAGTGATCCCACATCTGTTAGTAAAGAGATTTGGAGCCCAAAGAGAAACGAGCAAGGTTGCGGTGTGACCAGCCTAGCGACTTGAATTTGAAAACGTGGCGCTCCCCGCCGATAAATTAGTACTGCTATCGATGCCTGGCCAGCCAGTTGGCTATCGCTGTTCCCCCATCTCTATGGCCACCTAACGCTAACAATTCAGACAAACGAAATCAAAATCGCAAGAGAAGAACTTCGTTTAATTAATTAAAGTCCGCTCGAACACAGTTGAATTGCAGCAAAATGAAGACGTGGTACATGGTGGTCGTGGTCTGTTTCCTGGCAGGATTGGCCCAAACGTCGCTGGCCCTGAAAGAAGAGGACTGCGAAGGTATGTGGTTGGCCACGTAAGTGGTTAAGATGTTCTGGAACAGATTTTCACCGGGCTCCACTCTTCGGTTTTTTAGTTTGTGTCAAGACGGTGAGGCGGTTCGCAGACTCGCTGGAAGATTCCACAAAGAAGGACTACAAACTGATTGAGACGGAATTCAAGAAGTTCTGCAAGGCGCAAAAGAACAAGGAACACAGATTCGTGAGTAGCCGGCAAACAAGTGCCGCCCCCCCTTTTTCTTCTTGGAGAAAAATGATACACGTATGCGTTATTTCACGTAGTGCTATTACCTTGGAGGCCTGGAAGAATCTGCCACGGGTATTCTGAACGAGTTGAGCAAACCCCTGAGTTGGTCCATGCCAGCTGAGAAGATTTGCGAGAAGCTGAAGAAGAAGGATGCGCAAATCTGCGATCTTCGCTATGGTAAATATAATGTCACGTCGGGCAGTGAGGGGGAAGTATCAAAGAAAATGTGACTTGAAGGCTATCTGAGCCACTTATATCAAAACAATCCCTTTTTCATATCCTTCTGATAAAAAATGTATGTACAATTAAGATAAATTTCTCATATAACAGGCTGGTGCGAAGATTTACCAGCCCTGGGGCTTATCCTACCGCTAACCAAAGATTTTACAATTTGTTCAACTATTAAAAAACAAATTCAAGTACTAGAATTTTTATTTCCAATGAATTTTAAAATTCTTTCAACTACTAAATATAGTTTAATAATTTAATTCCAAATTAACAATTATTAAATATCGACTTAAGATGTTTTGTGTGACAAATTGATATATAAGAGTGCTTATCATATCTCATATTGATTATTGAATTGATTAGAAGTGCTGGATTTATTCCGCATGTATACACCAATACTTTTCCCCATAATTGCCCTCGTCCGAAATAATCCCATAATCA
This sequence comes from Drosophila fuyamai, assembly GCA_018153365.1. NCBI lineage: Eukaryota > Metazoa > Arthropoda > Insecta > Diptera > Drosophilidae > Drosophila > Drosophila fuyamai. The sequence goes on along the minus strand of JAECXW010000116.1, from coordinate 1,542,720 downwards.
TTTATTAATCGACATGTCTTGTGCAGAGAAACAAATCGATCTGAACAGCGTGGACCTGAAGAAGCTGAAGGTGCGCGACCTAAAGAAAATCCTCAACGACTGGGACGAGAGCTGTGACGGCTGCCTGGAGAAGGGCGACTTCATCAAGCGCATCGAGGAGCTGAAGCCGAAGTACTCGCATGGCGAGCTGTAGAGCTCGATCTGGAGTTAGTTACTCGTGTAGTTACATGGAACACGCCCACTTAGCTAAAACAACAACCACATGAAACGCCCCTACACATCCATATTTTTAGTTAATTTACAATTTTGATAGACTTTGAGAGAATTGAATATAACTATATATACCTAAAGAAAAAACATATATTTTGAAATAAAAAACAACAAACACACAAGACCTCGTGCTCTCAAACGGTTGATAAATAAACAGTTTGTTTTTATTTTCCACGTGTTAATCTTTTTCGGTTCTTGATCTCCTCATTCACAATTACAAGTATTACGTACAAATTACAACAGAAATTCACAAAATATCTGGATTAAAGTTTTATTTAAATGTTAAATACATAATTCCATTATTGCCGCGGGCCGCGTAAATTCGATGTGAGCAAATGGCTGGCTCGCTTCAACTAAATTACAATTATTAGTTAGACTAAAAACGATCATAAGAAGCTAGGATGATGGTGTGTGGGTGTGAAAATCTGCTTCTAGAATGCATTTTTTGATGAAAATTTTTTGTTTCGCTCCTTAGCGTCGGTACGGCTGTTTGTTGTAGCGCCCGCGCTCGTTCTCTTCGGACAGATTTGCATATTCGCTGTACACCACGCACCAGCAATAAGTGAGAACCGCTGAAAGAACACGGGAAAACATGGGTTAAATCAGCTGCGCGCAAAAGTGTGCTATAATTTTAAAATTTACATTCAAATGGCATGTACGTATGTTCGAAGATGTAAGTTTATTTTTATATCCGTTAATCGTGAATGAAAAGGTATTTGTTAATAAGTATGAGCACGCGTTTTAAACGCTATAATGTATATATATTCTTGATCGCAAGTCAATCTAGATGTCCGTTTAAACGTAGAACTGAAGGGGAACTATAATAGTTTGTACTTAGCGTGCTGATTTGAGTGAAGCTTTTTCAAGAATTGTTCACGCCCACTAAATATCCCACCAATTGCCAACACCCGTATATATATAATAGAGAGGAATATGCTTCTTATAACTTTTTATGAATTTAAGTTCAAAATAAGGGAACTGATCAAGAGCTCAACGGTATTAGGTAATTATCCCTACAGACAGATTGCGCCGAAAATGGTGACATTTAATTTATACCAATTCTATATTCTCCTACAACTACTTTAGAAAGAATTCTTCTTCATTTCGAATTTAACTACCTTTTCTAAAAATGATAAAAAAGGTCATTTATAACTGTAAAACTACTTAGAGAACGTAATACGTAACGTTAAGCACTCATTGGTATTCAAATTTCGTAACAGCTCTTAAAGCTAGAGTAATATTATCCTTCCGATTTCGCTTAATAATTGTCGTATAGTTTGGTTGTAAAAGCTATAATGGTAGTTTAGCACCCTCACATTAAATTTAAGTGCTCCCGAAACTTGGCAGTTGTACAAATGGCACAAGCCAGCCACTTTGCGCCTCATTTGCTTGCACCACCCTACAGTCCCCTCCTGTTCCCTCCCCCTTTAAAACTCCCGCCTTGGGGCGCCGACAATTTCTGCTTTCAGCACACGGGCAATCAACGCATGATAAATGCGTCTATAAATTAAAAACGGCTCGCAATAACCGCCATCCGGTGCTAAAAACCGCACAAGGAGAAGTCGCATAGCCCCCATTGCCACCGCCCATTGAGGAGTGCACTTACCGCAGCAAATTAGGCCGAAGATCAGCCAGAGGACGCCTGTCAGCACATAGCCGTCGATGAAGAAGACGACGCCCGTGTAGATCACGGAGATCAGCAGACCGATCGCAATCATAATGCCCAGCACCACCCAGGGTACCATCAGATATTGGTTGCGCTGCGAAAAATTCAGGTTATTGTTTGGCGTTAATAGTAATAGACTGACATACCTTTAGGACACCCACAATCATAAGCAGCGATATCAAAATCGTCATGCACAAATTGATAACGAGTATTATCTTTACGATATCGTTTGGGATAAAGTCAAAGATTATCGTCTTGAAGTGAACTCGCGTCGTAAAGATCACCACGATGGTAATGATCGACAGGACGATTGCCAGGATGCCCGATATGACGGAGCCATTTCGGGTCGATTGGCACAGGCAGCAGGAATTAAGTAGGGGCTTCGGCATTTTGGCAAATTCTTATTAGATTTACCAACTGGAAATAAGAAAAAATAGATGGAGGTCATTTAAAAGTTTTTATACCCTTGCAGAGGGTATTATAATTTTGGTCAAAAGTGTGCAACGCAGTGAAGGAGACATCTCCGACCCTATAAAGTATATATTCTTGATCAGGATCACCTCCTGAGTTGATATAGCCATGTCCGTCTGTCCGTCTGTCTGTTTCTACGCAAACTAGTCTCTCAGTTTTAAAGCTATCGAATTGAAACTTTGCACACACCCTTCTTTCCTTTGCAATCAATCCGACCTACCAAATTTTATAGGGATCGGCCGACTATATCCTATAGCTGCCATATTACTGAACGATTAAAATTGCCATAACTGTGGTGTTTTTAAAGTTAGGAAGTTGGGATTTTTATTAGTATTAAGAATGCATCATATGAATAATTTTGGAGAATATTATTTACAGAATATTCTGCAAGGGTATATCAACTTCGGCTCCGCCCGAAGTTAGCTTTCCTTTCTTGTTTTTATTTTAAGAGCTCTCAAGTTTTCCTCGAATCGGTTTTTTTATAGCAATTTGTTTTTCACTCAAATGTACATTTTACACGAAAGGGTTACCAACTTCGGCTTTGTCTCTAGTTGTAAATGTAATAGATCCAGAATTTGGTTATAGTGTTATGAAAAAATAAATATTTTTAGTTATCCTAAGATTTTAAATGTTGTTGTAATAGCTCCCTTTATTTCAGAAGAGGAACTCGTCGACGCAATCATGGGAATATAATAACGGGACCAGAAATTTGGAATCGGAACCACTCCAGTAAATTCCTGAATTTTTAGATTGTGGAAACCCGTTCTCGGAAATGCTTCGATAATATGTTTGTTTGATATAATTTGATTTTTGTTTCTCAACAGCTAAAAACATATTGCCTTATTCAGGCGGAAATTTTCAGGGTTTTCTTACTTTTCCACCTTGACCGCCATGGCAGTTGCGAAAGTAAAAACATAAAAAGTCGAACACAAGTTCCCACAATATGACCAGTTGTGACGTCAAGCAGACGAATACAAATGTTTATAAAACAAATGTTCTTTAAAAATAGAAGGAACGAAGAAAACAATAGACTGAAAGCGTGAAATATGCGCGGGAACGTAAGATTTATATTTAGCGAAGCTTTAAGTTAGATCAACAAATCGAATGAGTAATCACCCGTATTTTAACTGCAGGGATGTGAGCTGGCAGTAGATGGTCAATTCAGCTTTATTACCGTTTGGATTTGGGAAAGTTGATATCATCCGCGCATGCGCATGCGCACACGATCGGCTAACACACGTGTCCACATCTATGCATCTGTGGGCTGCACCCATAAAAAATAGCGCCACCGGGCATTGTCATTAAATTAATCAAACGCTTAACGTGCTTCGGTCCCTCTGCAGATTGATGTGGCGCATGTCGGCACTTGCAAATGCCGCTGCAGCTGGTTTGCATCCATTGGATGCAGGCGCTTGTATGTCCATGAGATATATCTCATGCTTACATGTGGCTTGCGGCGGTCTTGATGAGATAATCACACGCCAAAATGTCTTGTCTTACATGGAAACACTTTGAATCATTATAGAAAGACTAAGCGAGATGCCTGGGAAATGCCTTTGGCACACAGCTAAAGTTCAACCAGCAGATACATTTACAGATACTATTTGTAGGCAAAACCCATTTCCGCTGAGTTCACACCTTCACTCAGAAAGCAAACTACAAACAGCGAAAAGACGTGAAGAATCTGGGCAGCAGAAGTGCTACACAAATTGCGCAATTATCTGAGGCGACGGCAAGGGGAGCGTGCCAAAGACCACATGGCATTCTACTCCGTAAGGCAGTTCAAACTTTGTATAGTTTCGTCACTGATACACCGGGCATATGGCGCATTAACTTGCCGTTTTCACGCGTTTCGCACGAGTTTTACTCAGGCGATATGTTTATAAACGGAGATTCAAACGGCCACAGACCCCAGAAAGCATTTGGCTGGCTTCTATTACTCTGCCATCTTGGATTACATTCTGCAGACATAGATATGCAATACGTTTTGACCTAGTTAGGAGAACAAAGTAAAGTCACTCGAGATCTCGAGTAGCAATTAGGGTGTGAGGAGACTAGGTAATATCAGGGTAATGGGCCTGGGAAGCCGATATAGAAGCGATCGGCCCACTCAGTTGCCTAATGGCGTCAATATTCGCGTGAACTCATCTAATGGTGACGCTAACTTCCGCCCGTCTCACTCAAAGTGGAATTACTATATGGGCGTGATCCACAGATCGTGGAGTCAAGTTCAAGCCATGGCGTGGGCGACTCTTTCCGAGGAATTCGTGCCTCCACTTGACGTAGGCTTGGAGCTGGAAAGTGCTCGAGACTTGACAAGTGCAACTGGACGCAGTTGTCATTGCACTCTGTAGGTTGATGGAGTTGCATTGGGGCTGAGTGTGACGGAGTGGGAGTAAGAGTGGTCGGATGCTGCTAAATGTGAAAGGTATGGTTTGTCAACAAACAAATGGGTGAGAACAGGGAAAGCTCTTTCCCAAACCCGGATTTTTTTTTGGTGAGAGATTTCATGGAATACATTTAATATAAAGCCAAACTACTATTAGCTGTAAAATTAATCTGCCAATTACAAAAATTGAATTTTGTTCAATTAATAAGAAATGTAATAATGACACCAAGATCTTGACATTAGATTTAATTAATGATTTAATAAATGAAGAATTCTTAGCTTGATTTCTTTGGAATGGAAGATTCTCAATAGTTCGTAAAAATATTAATACAAATAATACAATGACAAATAATAAATGACGAAATAATGATGATAAAATAAATACTTGATTCCATTATTTTTCACAAATGGCTTTTAAATTACAAACATTCTGCTGAGCATAATGAAGCAAAATGGAAAAACTAATTGGAACACAATAATACATATTTAAAAAAATAAAGTTTAACAGAAGTACAACCAATTATAAATTCAATAACACAATTTTACATTTATCATAGGCCATTAATCAACTGCTGACCCATTTGCCTAGACCAGCGAAGTGAAAATATTGTCCATATAAATCAAGTCAATTGCTTTTGGCTTTATGCTCACGGAAAATTGGTTCAGTCCACAAGCAAAGTCTGGCTGGCAATTGTTGTTTTCGTGTGCAGTGAGCGCGTGTCCAGGTTTTGTATCTGACAACGGCGATATTGTTTTCGGCATTTATCTGCTGTTGTAGGCCGCAAGCGGATCCAAAGCCAATTATTCTCGGCTTTGCTGTTGTGTTGACTTTATCGCGATTCGAACTTTTGTGACCCTGCCACCCGCTGAACCCCACCAAGCACCAAGTCATTCAACAATTAGTTTGCGCTTCAACGCGTAATTAAGTTTGACATTTTTCTGCGCTACTTTTTGCGCCGGGCACAATTGATACCGAAGACACAAAGCGTTCTGTATCTGCGATGTGGCTGGAAATTGCTCAATCTCCGACAGAAAGTGGGAGCTCGCTTGAGTGGCCGAGTCAGGTTTTTATTTTTTTCGGCCCATTCGAAACCGGTAGAAATCGTTCTTCCAAATTTGACAAGTCCCAAGCACGCGGCATTTTTGGTTTTTATTTTATTTATCGGATCACTGCTATTCCAGCTCCCACTTGACTTTTGTCTTCGATTTTTGTCAAATTGCCTTTTTGCTGCGCAGCGGACTTTCAAACACTCGACTTGCCTTATAAATCAATTAAACTCGTTGCAGCTGCAAACTCAATTGCAGCCTTTGAAGTTTTATTTCGCCGACGTATGCAGTTTGAGATTTTGTAATTACTAGTGGCAGCGGCGCCTTTTAGATGCAAGATACAAATGTGCGCATCCACAAGATACTTTACGATTTGGCTCCACGTTCTGCTTCTGTCAACTCTTTTCAGGGTCAGGGAGGCGCCGACATTGAACGCGTTCAAAACCTCAATTTTCGAGGATCTTTCGGATTTTCGGCTTTCATTTTCCCAGCCAAGCGAAAGTTAACTCATAAAGAGATCGCCCATCAAAATGATTCATTTAAAAGCGACCGAATAGAAAAATAAAACACGAAATGCTTATAAATAGCTCGCAAGGTCGTGAGCATTCAACTGGGAGATCTAGAAATATAGAAAATCAACAAAGCCAAAAACGTTTTGGAACACCTCTCACAATCTTCGAGCAGTGGCATCTGGGGTCAAAAGTGGGATTCTTCCCCGTACTTTTTTTGCACCTGTGGGCCAAGATTTCGGCGCCACTGTTCCTCTCATTTAACGTAGGTGTGCGAGCTTCGTCGTTTATTCTCTGCCTTAATGTGTTTTTGTGTGCCATGTTTTTTTTTGTTCCATATGTATTTAAATTCTGGCGTTATCTTTTGCCTTGTAAATAGTAACCTTCACATTGTTCATTTTTCACTGCTTCTTAACAGATGCGCGTCACTGAACTCTGCCAAATGACGAATTTTGTACCGGGATCGTCTTCATTTCCCCTATTAATTGCTTCCCGAGAGGAGTGGCCACTTTAAATTCATTGCTCGATTCCTTCATTTGGGTTTGAATGTGATTTTTATGGTTCGCAACTGAGGCGAATAGCCAAAATGTGGCTCAATTGAAACGTATGCCAGTCGCATTACGTATACGCCCCCGCACGGGACTCCGGTTTCGATGGCCTACATATCCCAAACCCCGCCACCTGTTCAACTTGAGATCTCCCAAAAAAGCCCGAAGAAGGCTTACAGGTTGTCGGCGATCGCAGACTTTCAATGTCAGTTCGCAATTCTGACATCACCCAGTGCATCGCCTATATAGTCGCGACGTCTATATAATCGCTGAAAACAGACTGTTTTGTTTTCATTCTGCCAATATTTCTCGACTAATTAGGTCAGCGATCACAGAATGCAAACAAACAGTGGCATAATTTTCCAATAATTAATATGCTGCGGTTTTCAACTCCACCGCCTTGCAGGCGCTCAGAAAATTATCAGTCTGAAGTTCAGCGATCATTTGAATATTGAAATTGTTGGTGCGCCAGCAGCGACAGCTAAATGAAATTGAATATATTTTGTATAAATAAGCACACACAACCGCAAGGCAGACGAGCAAGCTCGCCTCAAGTCGGGGACTGGCTGTAGATAGGTCTCTGGCTACTGGGGCTACTGCGGCTACTGGGACCACCGCCTCGTCCCTTCCCGAGAAACACTTCTGTTCGATCACATATATGCATATCCACCTCCGGCGGCCAGCTGCTCGCCTGTTATTTCAATTTCGAGGCGATCGTTTATCACTCGATTTGCATGCGACGGCGATCGATTGATCTCCCGATCCGATCCGCCCAATCGGCTGCCAACGGCCTGCATTTCTCCGCTGATAATGTCAGTTTCTTGGCAGCTAGCCAAATTCACTTACACTTTCTTTTTGTTTTTCTCTTTATTTCGACTCGACGGCAGACTGCAGTGCGCAGGCAGGGAAATCGATTTGATTTGGACTCGCAATTAATTAGTATTTGATGTTTATGCTTCCCAATGCGATTCGATTCGGGGCGATTTCTGTCCGACTTGCGCGCGATTTCGATGTGAGTGCGGCGGGTTTCACGAGGCGACTGAAAACGCGGGCTGCTGCCGTCTAGAGAGACGGCCTCCGATCGCGATTTTGCTCTCGTCTGCGAGCGTTTGTTGACTTTTCCGCTCGTTCTGGCTGGCTGAAAAGTTCTCAAACTTAGGCACTGTTTTTAGTTAAGACAGCTTTTGCGTGCCAGGCGAGGAGCTTTCTCCGACAGCAGAAACCAGTTAGGCGATTGGCGTTCCGGCATGAAGTTATCAAACACTTGGTCAAACAATGGTGGGGCGATCGGTTACAAGGCCTTGCACTAGGCAAGCCAAACAAATCGGTGGACGTTCTCATTACCCGGGCCCGACATCCGCGTCTCCCGGGCTGGAGCAGCTTGAGATGCTAGCCTCAGATACCTCGGCACGCCATGGCCCCGTCTGCCTTTTTTGGCCATGTATTGGCTACTGCACTGAGCCAAATGTCACCTAATATAGGGCATCGCTTGGAAATTCAATTTATTAGAGTTATTTTGGTGCTACAAAATATGCATCTCAAAATGACCTTAGGCTTTTGTAAGACTCAACAGATTACTCGTATCTTTAGATTTTATACAACATTGAAATTAAAATGGTAAACAAAATGGTAAATATCTAACTTTTGCCGTCTTTTAAGGAAGTAAAAGTCTTTCTTTCATTTTTATCATTAACATTTTAAACAAATTTAAAATCGGTGTCACAGATAATTTCTGTATAATTATATTTGATTTACATATTACTTTCAAATCTAACAGCGCTACAGGATAAAATAAAAGGATTCAGAAAATGATTTTGAAACCCTAATATTTTTGTGAATTTTCGAATTTATTTTATTGAAAGGTAAATCAATTTTAATTTAAACGTATTAAATATTCCATTAACATTCAAATTGACTCTCACAAAAACTTTTCAAGAAAACTACTTTGTGTTTCTCAGTGTTCCAGCCGACCGTTAGTGGCCATCTCATCTGTAAAAGGTAAATGCTAGCATTGGACTTATTGGCAACTAGACGAGAGTTTTGTGGACCAGGCGATGGCGTGCAGCTACTTTCATATTTATCAAATCATTCCGAGTAACCTTTGTTTATTTCGCCATTTCTATCTGTCTCCTATTGTATGCAAATTTTTTTGGCAATCGGGTTGCTTTAAAGAGCTGGTTAAGGCAAGCTTTAATCGGGTCAGTGAATCTGGATAGTGGTTTTCCAGCGACCCATTAATACTCAAGGAAGTGCGATTTAAGGTTTATATTTAACAATCTTTGTCTATACTTATGGGTTTCTCTGAGGTTATCCGATTATCAATCTTTGTATCTCTCTCTTCGGCGCCCATTTCTCTGATCACAACTATAAAAGGGTTTCATTAGTTTCAGTTAATATCGGCACGAATCGACTGTTATTGTGTGCCATAATCTATATATATATTTTCGTCAAACACAATAATGCATAATCGAGGCTGCTCCAACAATTTTTTTCTGGCGGCTGCATATTATGTTTTATTTGAAAATTTATATATATACATTACAGTAAATAATTTAGTCAGGTAGGTGAAGAAATAAGAGTACTTATTTATCGCACAGCAGCACTGCAAGTGAACGAGAACGAAAACCGGAACCGAATCGCAATTAAAATCAAAGTCCTTGGGTGGCACCTATGTAAGTATTGCTATTGCTATGTCGCGTGCTGTACAGCCCGGTAATATCAATGTGTTGTAGCGTTGAAATGTATGCTTGTCTGTTGCTTCGTGTACAATTAAACCATGTGGTCGACTATCCTAGGTCCTGGGGCGAATCGGGGTCTTGGCTGACGAACGACTGACTATATGCCTAAGCTGCCTGGATTTGCATTCGGATTCGAAGATCCCGGCAAAACCAGTGGGTTTGGGTTGACTATTTGCTTGTACCGGCGGCAGCGGCTTCCTCCTTCTTTTTCTGCTTCTCCCGCATCAACTCGGCGTCCCTGGGGAGTAATAGACGGATGACAAGTAAGTTTCTTGTAAAGATAAATATAGATAGACTTACCTGGCCTTCCTCTGCTCCACGGTGAGGTTATCAGTGCGCTTTCCCTTGGTGGAGTCCGCCAGTTTCTTCTGGTTCTTCTGGCGTGCCAGGTCGCGTTGGTTGCCGCCTGCAAGGTTGAGCGGGTTTTAATTAGTTAATACGTGTCAGCTGGTTAGTGGCGCGTGCTGGGTGATCTACATAATATATTGACTAGCCGAGCAGAGAGGTTAGAGGCGCTCACATGTCCTACCGCCGCCCATCGATTTTGCCTGCTCTATGGTCGTAAAACCGATGGGGTGGCACTAATCAGCATCTTAGGTGCATTTCCAAGGTCTTCAAGATTGGCACACAGTGGCATTTCCGCCACTTCCTTGTTGTTTCAATGATTAGATACCATTCCAATATTTTATGCATAGCGGACCAACAAAATGGCTCCATGATGCCCACACTTACGTGTCATTTTTAACGCTCTTTCTGGTTTCTGGGCTGAATATAGCTACAATTTGGACTCAATTTTGTTTTCAAACTTGGGAAATTCAGCTGCTTAACGTTGTGAAATTTTAAGTTTGAATAAATCTTGCTTCTTTGCTTAGACGAAATTGATTTGTTTTTATTGGAATCGGAGATGTGTCAAAAATAGTGAAATGGCACTAGCGCGTGGGGGATAAAAAAGTCCTAGCGCGTGCCTCTTTATGGGCAGCACTGGCGAGCTCAAAGTGAGTAGAGTTAGTATTTTTTAGACAGTTCTACTTTTTCGCGGGCTCTTGCTTTTTATAAAATTCAAATTTCCTAAATTGTATATTGCTTTGAGCGGATCAGTGCTGCGACCTCAGCAAGTATTACTTTTTATTTGAAAGAAAATTGAAAGAATTCTAATGGTTTTACAATATAGTTATATTTTGGAATATTACGCAAAATAGGCCGCCAATATGGACGGGGTTTAAATAAAATTCTTGAATTTAAACATATGTTTTATATAAATTTGTCTCCAGAGTTTCTTCCAATATTGGAACTGTATCTCCCTTCAAGATCTTCGAAAATACACTTGCATGTCATGTCGTCATACTCCTTTCTTAAAACCCACATTTCCACAGTGCTCAGAATAACAAACTTGGTGTGGGGGCTCTGAATAAAAAAACAAAACTTTAAATAAGGTCACCATTGTGGTCTACAAATTACCTCTTTCGGATAATTTTTCGACCAAAGTCCTATGGCCGACAGATAGGCCTTAATAAGCATTCGCCACGTCCAGAACATTTGTGAGTCGCCAAGTTTTGGTATCGGAGGTACAATCACTTGATTAATTTTAAAATCAGCATTGCTTACATCATTAGAATCCCCCATAATCGAATACTTTACTGATCTGAACAAATTTTGAAAGAAACTTAAAATGAATCTGAGAACCATAAAGACGGAAATATCATTACGATCTAAGCATTGACGGCTAAAATTTTGATGTATATTTCATGTGAAAAATTCAGGCCCGTTTTAATTTCAAATACAAAAACCAGTGCTCTGTCGACTGGGTTTGATAGATTGGAGGCACGGATTCTTGAACGATAATGATTTCTGATCTGTTCATGTCCAATATTGCTAATTAAGTTTCAAGAAAAAGGTTCCTTTTAATCACTTTTACTAATTAACTATCTATTTTAGCTTTAAATGGCTGCCACTTTCATATTAAGTAAAGACAAAACTAAGATACCTCATTCACAAAAGTATTTGTGTATTTTAATAATTAATCTGCGGATATACAATAACATTAACACCTAAATGCGTGGTAGTTGCTTCTCTCCGGGGCTTCTCAGCGGAGGCTAATACTAGGGCTAGGATGCGGATAATGGATGCGGCTAATGGGCGATGGGACGGACGGGAGCGGATGTGGGAGCGGGACTATCTGCGCAGGCAGGGCTCGCAGGTGCCCGGCAGGACGAACGAGGGATGGCACTCCGGGCACTTGGGGTTCTCGCCGAACCACTTGGCGCGCTGCTCGGGGATCTTCAGCTGGAAGGAGTTGTACAGATCCCCGTTGCTGAAGCCGGAGGCCGCCGCTCCTCCTCCTCCGGGCCCGTAGCCCGTGCGCCCGATGGTTTCCAGGGGAAATGCGTACTCCGGGATGAGCAGTTGCTTGCGCAGGTGGCTTATGTCCGTGGAGCTGGCCACCACGTCGGAGCGCCGCTGGGCCTGTTCCGGCTGCAGTTTCTCCTCCTCCTTGGGCTTGATGGATCTCGAGATGGCCAGTCGGTGTGTGGTGCTGGACTGCTGAGCAGGCGAGGATATCTGCACGGGCTTCTTCTGCTGGCTACCAATATCGTTCAGCCGGGTGTTGAATGTGTCCTGCTTGCTGGTGACCCCGTAGTCTCCTGTGGTCTCGGGATATTCGCGACCATCCACGCCAATGGGTGGGTCCAACTTGGGCGGCTCAAGGCCGTTCGAGGGCACCTTCCACTCGTAGTAGATGGGCGGCCCCTGGGTGGTGGCTATATCGTGGGGCACAAAGTCCACGAACGGCGGCAGCAAATCGTTGAAGGGCATCTGTGCTGCCGGCGCTGCTGGTGCTGCAGTGCTGGGGGGCGTGGCCAGACGGAAGCTCTGAGCCGGAGCTGGAGTCCGATTGTCGGTCCGTGGCGGAACACCCACGCTGCTTACTGTAGTGGGCAGTGTGGCGAAGGAGAAGGGCACGCCGGCCAAGGTCGTCGGTCGGCTCAAGGGCCTCGGGGTGGTGCTGCTGACCTCCGAGCGACTGGGCCCCGGACTGAAAGGAGCTGCCGTGGATGTGCGAAGCGTAGAGGCGATTACTCCATTCTGGGTCTGCGGCTCCTCCAGGTTGTAGATGGGGTACACAAAGGGCGGCTCGTAGATCTTCGAGGGCGGCTTGATGAACTTGGTCAGCTTGGTGCTGGATTGCTTCGTGCCCCGCAATGGCGACTCCGCTGAGTTGAAGTCCGCCGAGGTGTTGTACCGCGTGCTGTGGCTGGTCCCCAGATCGTCCGTTTCCTGCTCCAAGGCCTGGAAAATGGGACGTCGATTGTGCAAGGCCTCTGTGCGCTTGGTGGTCACCACGGGTCTCCTTGTGGTGGTGGTTGTGGTGGTAGTGGTGCCGCGGGTAGTCGTTGTGGCTCGAGTTGTGGTTGTGGCTCGAGTGGTGGTTGTAGCTCGAGTGGTCGTGGTTATCTTGGGCCTGGTAGTGCTGCTGGGCAATTCGATTTGTGGCTCATAAGCCGGCGGCAGGATCGTCCTACTGGGCGGTGGAATCCGCCAGCGCGTCTGCGATACCTGGGGATCCAGCTTTCCTGCACCGGCACCCTTGAAGGATTCGTCGCGTATCTGATTCTGGTTCGAAGTCAGCTGCTGCGAATATTGATTTATTCATATTTTAATATTCTATTTAATAAAATGTCACAACATTAGCTTTAAGAAGTCACCTTGTACTGGCTTCTAAAAGACTCTCCGGAATAGTCGGGTGCATAGGGACGATCCAGAAGGTCAGGTCTGGGAGTCCGCAGACTGTTTTCCTCGTCGTTCACAAAGGGCTTGTCCCGCTGACCTGTGGAAGTCTTTATTGTGATATCCTGTCTGAATTGGAGTTATCTGAGTACGAACCAATTAAGAGATTGGCGGCGTAGTTGCTCTCCGCCTTGGAACAGTTCACCATGTACCAGTGGTCGCAGATGAGCATCCGCTGCTGGAAGAGGGTGGTGTTGGGGCACGTGTAGCTGAACTGGCGTCCCAAACCATCGCACATGTGGTACATTTGGCAGCCCGTCTCCACGTCCGCATAGTAGCCTGCAGGACGACCGGCGCAGGAAAAGGATGTCTTCTGCAACAGGTGCGAGGAACCATCCGTTGCCTGGATGGCTTGCTGGGCCTGCAGATAGTAAAGAATAGTAACCAAGTCTCAAATATGTATTTCAATATGTTTTACGGTTTATAATCAATTAAAATAAATCAAATAGGTTTTTATAAGTGTATGAACTGAGCCAAAATTCAAGTTAAAGACTATTTTTGTCTTGATACAAATCCCCTGTATTTATATATGTACAGTGTTTAATAAACATACAACTTATTCTAAGAAATGTGTACCGAGAATACTGGGTTTCGTTTTCATTAAATTTTCATATCCAATAAAAACTGAATCTAATAATAATGGTGCTTTAATAATCATAAACCTTTATAATGCATTTATATTATAAACTGTTACTGCTGACAATTGTTTGTGACTTTATTTCGTGCTGTACAGTGCCCACTTGCAAAAGGTATTAGTTGGTACTGCATACAAAAGGGAGATTCATGATTTCATAGACTTTTTGGAATGCTGGGAAAATAATTTTCACGGACTTGGCGGAAGCTTCTGCACATGTTCACACATACTCGGAGTAGATCCAGTGGCAGATTTCGATAAGTCATTGGGCTATAATTTGCGGCTGCCGACGTGAAATTTTTTTATTATAATTAAACGCGGCACAGAGAAACTGCCATTTTCACAAAAACCGCCTAAAAATAAAGTTGACATTTCACACAGCAGCACAGGTCGACTGTTGCAAGAAGCCGTGGCACCATGTGCCAAGTTATGACATCGCGTCAATTCATCACTTCTGGCCCAAGTCGGGGTAGCTTCCAACCTGTGGCTCACAGTTCCAGCTTTCAGCTCCCAGCTTACAACGCTCAGCCCGGAGCCCAAAACGTAAAACTTAACTCTTGGTGCAATCACACATGCTGGGCACGAGTACTCACTGATATTGATCTCCGCTTCATTTGTTTCGCTACTCCAAAAGTCTTGGGTCTGAGAAAGCCCCTTCGAAGGTAGCCAATTACAGATTATACTCGGCAGCCTAATCTCCCCAGTAGATCTTACAGATGCGATTTCCTTTCACTCTGACCAAGCAAACAATCACTTGATGCCACTTCTGATTAAATGTTGCATGACTTAAGAATTATTTTATTCATCATTTTGAAACGTTTAATGTTCTGATTTTTATTTTAAGGAGTAAGTACTCCATACTGTAATTTTCTTTTATAAATATCATAAATAAAACTCTTTTTCACTATTCCACTAAATGTACAAATAAAGTTTTTGTAATTCTTACAAATTACAGAAATGCAGATTTTTATTTTTAATAAAAAGGGAAAACAAAATTGTTTTACGAAACTAGTTTCTGATTGTCATTTAATAGAATAAAATAACTTAAAACTACACCTCGTAAAATCTGAAAGCCATTTAATATAACTAATTACAAACAGATTATGTGGTTTCGTTTTTTCATTGCTCCCTCTGATATCTGATAGCTTGAAGTATAGCCTCTTTTACAATTTTTTTTTTAAAGATTTCCTTGAGATGGAGTGTCAATTTAGAACATTGTCCAATTTTTTTAAATTTTATTTAAATTAACTCCTTTTAAGGCCATGTGATTGTCTCTGACTAGAAGTTTGTAAAACTAAATGGAGCTTTCCCTTATTTGGTTGGCTTAACGACACAAATTACTGGATTTGCGGGGCATTAATCTGGATTGCAATCAGCCCAAATACGACAGGGAAGTACTTAAGGAACGAAGATTGTGCAATCCCAAAGACACAAGCCAAGTCCCAGATGCGGTTTCAATTTCACGACGCTGTTTGTGTTTTTTATTTCGGGTAATTTGCCATAATTTGAAACGCTCTTCAATTTCATTTCAGGCATATTTACGGGCCGCACTAAACACACATTCTGCGCCCAGTTGCCCACTCGGCCGTTACATAACAGCCTCAGCTTCATCCTCTCGACTTGGGTTTCGTTTTAATTTCTTGTATGCAAATAGCGAAAACAATCAACACACTATTCTCCCCGTTGTTCGGGGCTGCCGGTGTGTGTTCCATTTCTGCAAAAGTGTCAGACGAGTTGGAAAAAAGGTCACTTGGTCAGCCGAGTCTTTTGTTTTTAATATACCTCGAGACCTTTGCCTGGCTGAATCATGTGTGCCGGCCTGTGTGTGAATTGTGGATGCACTCGCACACATAGAATAAATTAAAAATGAAACAAAGCGTAAAGAGCGCAAAATTACAACATTTTCCGCCGTTGCTCAAAAAGTGTCTTGGGAAGCTCTGCGGTGGCAAAGACGGCCAAAATGTCGGTGGGGCACCGGCTGATCTCCACGGGGGATTTAATGGGCTAACACGCTGCTGCCAATTCAAACTGCCATAAGCACCCAGTTCTAAATAATGCTATAGCTCCCCGACATTATCTCATAATAAACATATTAATTGGAAGTATTTTATGGCATTTTAAACCATTTGTTCACTGCAATCATTGCGCTCGCTTCACACTTAAACGAATACCCATAACCACACAATTTCGTTCAATTTTTACAACCCATGAAAAATAAATCTTGCGCATGAAGTTTTTTAAAATTAAAATAACAACATTTAAGAATAGTGACGCTCAACTACTAAATTAGTTTTACTAAACAAGCTATTAATTGCACAATTTGTTAGATTCTTGTCCTAATTTATAAGCATTTTGTAAGCTCAAATAAAATGTAATATTTAAATTCTTACTAAAAACTTGTTTCTTAATTCTGCTTTCAATTAAGTTAGGTATTAGTTATTACTTTCGTGTCACACCACTGACCAGTGGACCATGGATCACGCTTTGAATAATGATAATCACAGTCTTAAACGGATTACCATTTCTGGAGATGGTTTCATTGTTGCGGGACAGGTGAAAATTATTGTAAATTATACTTATCTAAATATGTTCCTGAATGCCCACTTAGTTGGAGCTTCATTAGCATTGATCGTACAAGTGAATACGATACTTTAGCAATTAATTATTGCAATCTTCGGAAGGAAGATAATAAGCACCTTCGAAGCACAACAAATGCGGCGTTTAAATATTTATACAATTCCGCGATTTGCATTTCAATGCTCTCTCACGTGCACAATCGGCGTCGGAATCTCCGCCGGCATACCTTTCGGATTCCCCGATTATCCAGCCCCCGGCTAAGGGTAGATGTCAGACTTACCTCACTGGCCAAAAATATCGCTGAGCAGAACAAAGCCAGGGCCAAAAGTCGCGAATGCGTTGGGATAATTTGCGCCAACATTTCGCCGATTGTTCTCTCTGGGGAATGTCGTCGGGGAATTCGGGAGGGGGTTTCGATGGAGAGCTTAAAACTGAAAGTTATTAATAAGTTATTGAATAGGCGCTGGACAATTGATGGGAAAGTGCAGACAGGCCCTAAGTTGGCGCTAATTGCCTTATACAATAGCTCGCATCTTAACAGCCATTCCATTCCATCCACCCATAGCATAATAATTTCAGACGTACGTCTTTTGTGCCCAGTCTTTGCGTAACCGAAACATTGATTACCTTAGTAATAACTTTCCCAAAAATATCTCCCCATAGTTGCTTATGAGCGCTAATAATGTGTTTTGTTGTCACTGGCTAATTTTCTTCGTTTCCCTCTGTTTGTTCGATTCAACGCCTTCCTAATGAATTGTAATTTAAAAAACATTAACTTCTGTAGTTGGTGCCGCAGTATTGGCTGACAGAATTTGCAACGCTGCCGCTGGCTGGCTCTTCCCCTGCCACGACCTCCACCTACAATTCGATTCTGCGACCTTGCCACTTGCCACTCCACTCCTCGCGCAAAAAGTGGGCAACTGTGGACAACTAGTCACACCGATAAAACTGTCAGTCGCAGTCGCAGACAAAGCTCCAAAATGGAAAATGCACTTTATGACCGTTTATAGTATCCAAATTGGTCGAAATTGAGTTGTTCGGCAAAGGCTCTTAGCTTTATGAATATCCGCTTGGGTCAAGAGCGTACGCTTAGTACATTTATGAGGATATTTACAACTGCCTGGTTTGGCAAAGAGTTATCTGCCTAGAACAAATTTGGCTAGTTTCAACACTTCTAGACTTGCCTCGCAGTGCCGACAGATCGAATGTCTCTTAAGATTTTTATTTAATGTTGTTGGTATTTACTAACAACTTCATCACTTATTTGACACAAATAAACCAAATAAGATAATGTCAGAGAGATAAAGTCAAAAATGTGCACTTTGCTGCCAACTTTGTTACTTGAACTTGAATTTTTAGAAAAAAAATATTAGCATTTTAAAGCTTTGAAGCTGGTAGTTACATTTTCTTGTTTCCATCTTTGTCTTCCAACCAAAAATATAAAATGTTAAAAGGAATTTTAAAATCTAAGGTTAATCTTTTTTTGTAGATTGTTTAACTATTATTGATGATAGAGAAATCCTTTTTGAGAAATAAGTTTACATTGGCAATAATCGACCAAATGAATGTTTTGCTATATGGTTGTTTTTTTTTTTCGATAGACAGATATTCAAACGAATACCCAAAACTATGGTAATAGAATCTGATCTCATGGAATTTTATAGTAATGGTATATGATGGGCTTAGATTAACAGATAGATTAATATAAACAAAAAAGTAGCGTCCTTGTAAATGTCAATTCAGTTGTAGTTTTAATGCAATAATTACTTTTGAATAGGCAATCAACTTGACAAATTAAAAAGCATTAAATGAACTACTAGCAATAGATAAATTCTTTCCATTGGGATATGGTCGTCCATTTAAACTACCATTTAAGCGCACTTTTTGCAATTAACTTTACAGGTAATTGAAAAGTTTTCAAAGGCATAAATGCTCGGCCATATTACGGCAACGTCGTCGTGTAATTTATTAGGTTAGCAAGTCTGTACATCATCTCGTAGAGCTGCAAAGTTCAATTGCCCAATAAAATCTCATACTTTTCAGCTAACGAGATCATCTGTCTCAATGCTAACCGCAACATTTGTGGCAAGTTGTGGCCAGCAGCCATTCGAGCCAAGTGCGTGTGGCAGCAGCAGAGCATCGCCAAAAAAAAACATCGTGAATAATACCGAACTGGCATCTAGTTTGGCGGTTTTTCCTTGTCTTGACCTTTTTGACAACGGAAAATATTTACCGCTTTATCCTCCTCGGGTTGAACTCGTGATGCTGGTTGCAGTTTTATTTCTTGGCTGCTTTTTTCGTAAGTTGCCTTGTGGCCAGCAAGGCGAAGCCTATTTGACATTTTTGCCAGCCATTTCCACTAAAAGAGCATTGCGAATCTAACTCGAAGATGCTCAAGAGCCGCAACGGCAACGGCAAATAATAGCGGCCGAAACAACAGCAGATACAGCAACAATTATGCCAATTAGCTGGCATTACAGGTTGATTACGGCAGGGCCAGGCCGTAGTTGGCCCAGCCATAGTTGGCATTTTTCTAATTGTTTTCCCTCGGACCCAAACCCGCACCCGGACCACCCTACTGGATGGATGCGGAGGAAGCTATTGAGATGCAAGCCGATCGGCGGCGGGCTCACCTTCGCCCGCGTCGTCGTTGACGGAGTCTTAAATTGTACAAACTAATTGTCGCCGTAGGTGGTGTGCTAAAATATATTCCATATGGTCGCGGACCTCTTCACACAGTGCGAGGTGATTCAGTGATCTTTGCAAAGATCAAATGTCAGAGACAGCAGCCGAGTTGCATCGGGCTGCCTCAATTGCAGTGGCTCCAAACAAAGTCAAGAGCACGCGCACACCGCCGCACCAAATTGGTTCGCATAAATTATTTGATATACTATAGGCATGCCATCAATTCAACACTCTAGCACACTGTTTCACAGTCCTTTCGGATGGATCGCGCCTACAAGTGACTTTGTATCTCGTAAGTGAGGGTTTCGAGTTCGCCGGATCGAGACAACCGCTTCGTTCGAAGACGCGCTTTCGACTGAAGCCTCCGAGTGCACCCAGCTCGGTTTAAGATTCACATTAGGCCGCCCGCTACAGCCAAAGTCTCGTCTGGAGAAGAGCCAAGCCGAGCTTCGTCATCGCCGCACAGTGGGCGACATGGACGCCCACGTGCGTGAGAGAAAATTCTGTTAATTTGTAAAGAAGTCTATGCAAATACGTACTTTCGAATGCGGCCAAATAAGCTTAAGAATTGGCCAAGAAGCTTTAGGTCTTAAGTCACCATAAAACCATAATATTAATGTGTATTACGAGCTGGTTGCCACATACAAGTCTAAAGAATTAACTATACTATTAAAACACTTGCCAAATCTTCGTGTTCACTTAACGAAGTTCATTAGAGTTTTGAAACCCTATGTACTTAATCTAAAATTCGCAGTGAATTTAGATCTTGGGTCCCATAAAAGCCATTTCACTATGTCAAATCTTCTCGGCTAGTTAACAAAGCTTAGTTGGTTTGAAATTCGCAATGTTTTTAGAAATTAGACCCCAATAAAGGTAGACTATTATAATATCTTTTTAGATAGTTGTTATATACCACTGTAAAAATGTATTATTTTATTATTTATTATTATTCTCGGTCAGTGAACAAAGTTCAGTTGTGCTAGCCTGTGAATAATTTCAGCCCTAATGAAATTTACCTTTCAAGCCAGGCACTACATACCACTGTGCCAAGTCTTCTCGGCCAGTTAACGAACTTCAGTCGGGTTTTTTTTTGAGACCCAGCCAACAAAGCGTTAACATTGCAGCTTCATTTTCATTTTCATTTTCAGCTTGATTCTCAGTTTCAATTTACCGTTAACAGCTTCGTTTTCGTTTTCATTGCACGTTATTAGCATTTGCAATGCCACCGTTTAGGGAAACCCTTCACCCACTGGTGTTTATTTGTCTAATTTATTGGAACGTTTACGTTACTTGGTAGTGGTGTACGTTACTTTGGCAGATGGGTATGCCGAAGCAGGCAGAAGTGGGCTAAATAGAGCAATCGAGGGGCCAAGAGATCTGAGCCAGATTGGGCGGCATATTGCGAAAGCATTTTCCCCATCTCAGATTCGCTGGATGTCTGCTGGCTGGGTCTTTTGGCGGCATCATTGTCAGATTTCTGGCGGCTGGGTTTTGTAAGCGAAGATTTCCATTTTCCATTTTCATCTTCGTTTTCGATTCAAGTCGTTTATTTGCTCCTCAAAGCCCTTTTGTCGTGAAGCCAAAAAGACGAGAACCGCCAACGGTTTGGCGCACTCAGGTTTTCATCGCAGTCGTGTGTTGCCTCATTGAGTTGCCAGGTTTTATATTCGCTGGGCGTTGGGTTCCACCCCATCCCCCCTTTACCATTTTCAAGTTTTCGTGACGGACCTGGGAGGAAGTCAAAGTCGAAGTCGAAAGTGTCGAGAGTCAATCGATAGTTTATTTCTGTCGTATTTTTTTTGCCGCTGTCAAAAATAAAGAAAATAACATGTAAAACGCTGTGTATGCACGTTGTAACCCGGAATTTAGATAGTTATCTCCTGGCTGTCTGGGGCTCGCCTAAGTGGACTGAGCACTCGGTCCATCCTGGACCCCCGGCTTCTGCTCCTGGCTCTTCATGTCCAGCGAATGCTGCTGGAAGTCCGCCAGGATGCGGCTCTCGGGGATGTCCGTCTCCACGCGGCTGCCCACGATGTCTATCTCACTATCCTTCTTATCAAAGAAAATGTCAATAATAATGCGCACGCCTGTGAAAAAGAAAATTAAATGTCTATTTTACCAATTAATTTGCTTACGCGCTTCTGGTGAATGTTCGTATTGCTTTAAAGAATATTAAAAGTTAAATATTAAATATAAGCAAACAAAGATATATTTCTTAAAAACACCTTTATGACAGACAAATCATAAATTTTTATTTATTTTGGAGTAATAAAAGCCGACTACCAAAAGACATTTTTATTCATAAGCTATGTATATATATCATACGATAAGCTATTTTAATTGATATAGGCTAGAAGATAATATCTAAGATTTAAATTTTAGAAGAATGTTAACAAAACGGAAAGACTTGGAGTTCTTTATAGAACTCTGATAAATTAAAGAATGCTAATTTAATTTAAGTAGTAGTTTACGTTTCTTTAGATTCTCTTACCCTGATTTGTGCGTCGAATGGTGGTTTTGCTCTGGTAGGTGTTTTCCACCTCGTTGTTGTTAGCCGGATTCTCATGGCGCATCGAGCACTGCCCGTCTCTGGTGTTAAAGCGATTGATTAGAGGAAAATAAAAGCACTGCGGACTGAACCCTCACCCTCCGTTAAGGGCGCCCTTCTCCCTCTCCTCCCCCAACGACATGTTGCAGCAGCTGCTCTCGTAATCGCGATCTGCCACCTCGTCCTCCTCCGATCTTGAGCTGGTGCCGAAGTAAATGGACTTGGCGTGCTCCAGTTCCTGGTTCTTCTGGGTGGCGAAGTTGTACAGGTTGATCATGTCGCGCACGCGGATGGGAGTGTCCTTCCGCTTGCGAGTCCCTGTCTGCGGCGGAGTGGTCTGGAGCTGGGATGGCGATGGGAGCAGAGTCTGCTCCTGGTCCCGCTCGGTTTCCGGACCCTTGGTGGCGCCATAGGTGAGGCTGCTGCATTCCTCCTCAACGGTGTTCATGGCGATTGCGCTAATGGTTCCTATCTCTCCCTAAAACAAATATAATCACTGAAAAAAGGCCTCGAACGTTTCTTGTGGAATTCAAGACTTCCGATTTTTGTTGTTGTTCGAAAAATTCCTTCAACCTTTGTGTCTGTGGGAAAGTAATAACTAACTCTGAATTCGTTTCTGACAATGTCAACTGAATATGACCTTTACATCATGGAGATCTTTGGATCGTGTGTGTGCTTCATGTGGGTCTGCCAGCAATTCGTTAGCAATTACAGTAACGAAATGTAAATGTAATTCATTTTCGAGCTGCCGAAGACGAATCGATGGAGGGCGACCTTCAGTGCGGCAATCGAAAACCGAATTCGATCGATCGCATATGATTGATCCCACAGAGGGGGCAGTGATTGAGGAAGGTTCGGTGATTAGTGAAATTTGAGCCACACGCTGAATGCCAATGGTATTGTCTTAGAGCGGATTTAATGCAAGTTTTTTACTCACATTTTCCCCGTTTTTTACGTGTGTGTGTGTGTGCCTGTGTGTAAGTTATTAATATTTTGAAATGGGGTGAGCAATGACTTGCCGTTGCCACAGTAGCAGCATCATCGTACCAGCATCATCAATCGGTAGCTCGATAGCGGCCAGCTGGAGGTCCATTTGACACACCGTCCAAAATAAAAATCCGATTTTAAGGTCAATCAATAGCCAGCGACACTTGAAGATTGGCTCGAACACATCTCAAGATTCGCAATCAGTGCTGAAGGTCGGCGGCCCGGGAATGCAAAGCTCTGGTTAAGATTGTAAACAAAGGAAGGCAATTCAGCACCATCTTCTCTGCTGACAAACACAAACAAGCCTGACATGAGTAATTTGGTCCAAAGCGGTACAATAGTTATTTTATTTGTTATGATTTGATTTTATAAAAAATAATGTTTTACTGCAATTTTGATTTGGCCTTTAAAAGACGCTTTTTGGGGATGATATACAATTTAACTAGTCCTGTTAAAAATACTTGATGGGGTAGCAGCGAGCAATCAAATTTTATAAACTGAAACATGTTTATATTATTTTTTAAACGATTCTAAGAATTCAACGAATATTCAGAAAAAAAGTCTGAAATTCAACACCTTTTAATAAATCTTGAAAATCATGTTCACTTCAACATTCTAACTTTAAATTCGAAATTCTTTATTTTTTCAGCCATACAATTAAATTAGATAATAAATCTCCGCAGATGATGATTCTTCAACTATGTTTTGTACCCAAAAAATAATTTAGTCACATTGGCAACGTTTTTAATAACAACTAAAGTTTCGTAACACAGAGGTTTGCCCAACATTGTGACTAATGGCGGCTTGATGGGGGTGATAATGCATTGTAGAACTGCCAAAATTAATTTGAGCTCGGTGTGGGAGTTCTGGCTCCCGTGATCGACATTCTTTGACTTTTAATTCTTACATATCACGAACTTGGAATTCGGCTCTGCGCTGCCCTGCTCTGCTCGTTTGTGCAATTAGCCGCGATGTCAAAGGGGTTCACTCCAGTCATGGCAAAAGAACAGTGAGAAGGTGTGGGACCCACAGCAGAATTCACACAACAAAAGTACGTATGTACATAGGTGTGTCATCATCATCATCATCTCGGGCTGTGATTCCATTGAAGGTCGATGAGCCACAAACAACATTTGTTTCTGCCATTTATGCTCACCGAATCTCTCGCTCTTTCTCTTGGCTTGAAAGGCCCCTGCTCTCCGCCCACTCGTGGGCTACACATGTTTAATTGCCAAATTGGTGCAATTCCACATAATTCATGCCGATAGTTGGAGTCGCCACTCAGCCAGTTCTCCCCTCGCAGAGCTGATTGCTTGGCAAGGTCCCCGCATTCAGTTCCAGTGAAGAGCTTTACGACTTGGCCAATAAAGGCAGCTCGTGGGGGGAGATTCACACGTTTATTAAGCGGCTTGATCTGCTCCGGCAGAGTCGTGTTGCGAATTGAAATCGAAAGTGGAGCGGCTAAGCACGCATAATTGATAACGGCGAGTCTTATGGAAATTATTGCGCATACGCACTGTGACTTCGAAAAGAGTGCTAAGAGGTAAGGCAAACACCTCTGCCACCGACGGCTGAAGAAGTAGCTCGAAATGTACCCGCATCCGGTCGCAGGCAAAGTGGCGATTTCGGCTGCGAGCTGCTACAAATTTGTCAAACCAACAATGCAGCAAGGTCAGTGGTTGAGCGATGATCACGTTCGCGTCCGGCGTGCGGTCAGCTCTGCCATATCATTGACCTTAAGTGACGAACATGAAGAGCAATGAATAAGCCGAGATTATCACCTTTGCCAGCATTTTATTGCACTTACACAGGCAGCCGCCAAAAACGGATTTGAAGTTCAATTGCAGGCATTTGTGATGCTCCAGCTTCTTGGGCCCCACTCTCCAAATCGATCTCCATCTCGATCTGCCGCGGACCTACCAAGACGCCCATGGCACAATGTACAACACGACTATTAAAGGTCAAGCTCCAAAGCCAGCAGTGCAAACGACAACAACGGCAACACAAAGATGAAACCAAAAAAAGAAAAATAAAAAACGTTAAGTAAATCAAAGTAAACAAACGGCGCACTTTGTTAATTGTTGAATTTATTTCTATTTCAGTTCGAGTTTCTCTTGCTGTTGTGGCTGCAATCTATTAGAAAATGATCTCAAAGATGCGTCAATCGAAAGACTCAAGACACGAACTGGCCACAAAACAATAAAATGACCATAACGGCCGAGTTAACAAGCAGTATATATTTGAATAGTCATATACCCTAGGTTATTGGGGGGCTTATTGACACTTGGGCTGCCTCTTCAAATTTCCCAAACAGAGCATCGGATATTTGTGGGCCAACTGCCATTCACTTGCTGCCTCGACTTCTTCTGTGAGGGGTTGTTCTGAAATGCCAAAAAGGTAGCATACACGTTCATTGTTTCCCATTGCTGCTGCCGGCAGGCGCGACCTTCACTTGGCAATGGAGCAATGGAGGAGCAGCTCCTAGCCCCAGGTTGCCCGGAGGGCATTCGGCGAACCCAAGTCAAGTGCGCGGCAGCCTCTTCAACAATGAAGCCATCAGATCGACAAATACCTTCAATGTGAATTTGGTTCAACGGTTCAATTGTATCGCACATAGGAACTGGTGTGAGTGATTAATTGGTTTGCTTTCGAGGCTCAAAACACACACTGGATGTGTTGTGTTTGGTCTTGGGATAATTCGAATGAGTACGGCTGCAGAATAAATCATTTAATATGTAGCGTAAACAAGGCAGCCCACATCGGATTGCTTACTATTCAAGTTAAGTTTGGGGCGCTCCCGCTTCGCCGGATGATTATGCTTTTGTACTCCGTGTTAGTCTTCAAATCTGCGCCCCAGCATCTGATGAATGCTTTCCATTATCTATAAAGCCAGGAAAATATGATTGTTAGGTGTCAATCAAAACTTTGTGTGGCGCGTGTGTGTGCCACGTTGTCGTTGTCAATTAAAGGCAGTAAAGTCTCCAATTAAGTTTGGAGATGGTAATGGCTTGCGGTTGAATGGCAATTGCTCCATGGAAAATTGAGATTTACTATTGTTACACCTTGGAAAACCAAATGCTCACAGATTGGGAAGACGCGAGTCGCCTATTTTCACTACGATTTGTATTATATGGGTTCCTAAACACCATAACCCTATTACCAATTACCTAACGATGAAAAGCTGTTACCAAGAGAAAACAAAATTTACACTTAGATTTGACTCTTTCTTGTCAGTTAAACCTGACAATTGACAGGATGGAAACATTACTTGGTAATATAATTAAATGCTATCTTAACATCACCTCTAAAACAATTGTTTAACAATTGTTGAAATTTAAATACAAAAAACTATTTGCTTGACTAAAACTAGTTTTGAAGAAATTTGTTAGCCATGGAAAATTAGGAAAACCTAAAACTATATATAAGCAACTAAGTTGGAAAAACAAGAAAACATTGTAATTTGTGGTATACTTTTGAGATGGCTCTTTCAAATCCTTTTTTGTGGCATACTTTTGGTCAAAAATACGAAAACGTTAAGCAAGGTATGATTTCAGGCCAATTAGTCTTTTACCTACACTGGGGAAAATGATGGAAAGGGTGATACTGAATCGAGTTCTTAAACTTGAAAAAGTGTGTAGAGCAATTCCAAAGTTTCAGTTTGGTTTCCGTAAAAGCCATGGTACCCCCGAACAGCTTCACCGTGTGGTAAACTTTGCCTTGGAAGCTATGGAGAACAAAATGTATACAGTTGCTGTATTCATGGATATACAACAAGCCTTTGACAGGGTATGGCATGATGGTCTTCTGAGCAAGCTAAAGAGTCTATTAACGCCCCAGCTTTTTATTCTTATCCAAAGCTTTCTATCAAATAGAAAATTCAGTGTGGTTGTCGACGGTGAAAAATCGTCAAAACGTCCTATCTCTGCAGGCGTACCCCAAGGCAGTGTACTGGGCCCGACTCTCTACTCGCTGTACACTTCAGATATGCCTGATTCCTGGGAATGTTCAGAAGTTGACGAGGATAACATGCTCATAGCTACGTATGCCGATGACACTGCTGTAATGGTTAGGAATACTAGCATAGACATTGCAACAGCAGGACTTCAAGAGTATGTGACGCGATTCGAAAAGTGGACCACTGAATGGAACATAGGCATTAATTGCAGCAAATGTGCTTGTGTCACATTCGCGAAAAGACCCTTGGATTGTTCAGGGATCACTATGCTTGGCACTACTCTTCGTCACGAGACTTTTTATAAGTACCTTGGTGTGATCTTGGACAGAGGACTTACATTTCAGAGACACACAACAATGATCAAGCAGTCAGTGCTTTCAAAGGCAGCCAAGATGTCGTGGCTACTGTCTCCGAGAAATAAGCTCTCACTGGCAAACAAAGTTTGCATTTACAAATCGATCTTGAGCCCAATCTGGAAGTACGCGCTACAAGTCTACGGTATAACGGCTAAATCGAACCTCAACAAAATTCGAGTGGCAATGCCCCCTGGTACATGAGGACTAGAGACATCGAAAGAGATCTTAAAATTCCTAAGATAGGCGATGTATATAGGACACACGCGGAAAATTACATCAGACGACTTGGCTCTCATCCTAACTCCCTGGCCAGAAGACTTACTAGTAGACCAACAAAAAGAAGACTGAAAAGATTCCACCCACACGATCTTCCATCGAGATATATATAAATATAAATTAATATTATTATTTCCAAGCTAAAAATTATATACTCTTGAACAAGAAATGTGAACTATTGTATATTATATTATACTTATGCTATCAATATTATATAACCTGGTCAAGCTGCCACATAGGTAGCAGAAAACTTGTTAAACTTTAAATTAAAATATACTTTTTTAATAAAAAAAAAAAAAAAAAAAAAGGTATGATTTATAATTATTACTTGTTATGCAGAAAAGCGGAAGTTATAATTCCTAAGCCCTTTTTTGTTTACTCCTTATCAGTTATAAGTATGGATTTTGGATACCTATGGATTCTCGGACGTGATTCTGATTTGGCAATGAATGGAGCTTTTAGAATTAATGCTTTTTGGGATCTTTAGAGCTAATTTGATAATATATGAAAACAAGGTCCATCCATGAGTGGCGTGTTCAATAAATATATAACAAAAATAGGTTTTAAAATTGATAAGTAATCGTCCGTTCCGTTTTTATTTAAATGAAGTAACGAGCTTCTTTACCTCTGACACGAATCTAAAGGTTCGATTCAGAAATATTTCGAGTTGGGAAAACTCGAGTTAAGGCTGTTTAACAATTCTATATTCCCAACAAACGATCCTATAATAACAATAGCTACCCGAAAAAAATCCAAATTCAAAGACATGTAAATAATTCGATTATTTTCTAGATTTATTTCGCTCTGATTGTTTTGGATAGGCGCGCTTTACATGCACTCGGTTTTTTTATAAATTGAAATTGTATTAAATGTTTTTAATTAGCTGACAGATTATCTACATTTAAAATTGTTTTTTCGGATACATAATCATCGAATTTTAAGCGGCAATTTCGATAGCTTTTTATTGCCAGTTACCAATAGTCGGCTATTATCATACAGGTAGTACAGACTACAGTATTGCCTGCCGGATTGCAAAATTGGTATACCATCGAAGTATACTTTGTAAGGTAATTATTTAATTTATAATAAATGTTTTTATGCGGGCGACTAGAAATTCCAAGAAAACTTTAAACATACAATACAATATGTGTATACGGATATTTATATATCCGCTCACGGATTAATTTAATTACTTGCTAAACGATAGGAATCATGAAAATTACTTTATCTTGCATTACTCGTTACATCTAAAGTTCAATTAAATATGGATACAAGCATCTGTTATTCACTTAAATGCTACTTAAGCACTCTTAAACGCAACTATTTAGGCATTTATTCCTTACTCTGTTCACGAGTGTAACTGAAATGTAACTAAAGTTTGGCGCAACAGATCGAAGCCAATTGGATGGATCGTATTATGCTAAAATGATAAGTTTAAGTTAGAGAAATCTTTGGTTGTAACTACAACTGAAATTAAATGTAGAAGCTAAACTCCATCTACCCATGATTGCTTAGGATCAACAGGGTTTCGCTTCCTAACTTTGTGCTGGTCAAGGTTGCAGTACCCATTCCCAATTCCCTGGAAGTTTGGATACGGCTATTACGGCTGTTGTGGATTTGTTAATGGGCAAATCTAGTGTCACATACAATACAATGTATCTATAAATTATCACAGTAAAATAAATATAAATCTTCTCGGATGCTGCGCTGCTGCTGCTGCTGCTGTTTTCTGAGAATCAACCAAGGAGTGGGTGGCCGAATGGCGTGCGCTGGCTATATCCATTCGTAGCTGGTTCAGATTATGGAAGATACGATAGTCATAGTCCACATTTTGGCAAAACTGTTGAACGGTTCCCTTCCTCGCTTCCTCTCGCCGATCGCTGACCCGCTGGCTCACTGGTTCAGCAGCGTGTTGGTCACCTCCGAGAAGGAGAGCAGCGGACTGCCATCGGCATACGCCCCCCCGGCGGTGGGCGGGGCATAGGCCAGCGCCGTGTGCGCCGTTATGTTCGCCGGATAGAGCAGCTGGTGATGCGAATGGTGCTGCGTGTGGTGGTGCTGCTGCTGGTATATTACATGTTGCTGCTGCTGCAGGGACTGTTGCTGCTGCAGTTGCTGCAGCGACTGCTGCTGCTTGGATGACTTGCGCCCCATGCTGACGCCGCCTCCGCCCACCTCGTCGGCGCAGATCACCAGTGGGGCGGACACAATGGCCAGCTGCTGGTAGGGTATGTCGGCGGACGGTCCTGATCCTGCTGAAGCCGATCCGTTGAGCAGGCTGCTCACCGCCGGCAGAGCCGTGGGCGAGCGGGACAAAGCGGATGGTGGCGGCGGCGGTGATCCTGATCCGACTCCCACCAGCTGGTGGTGCAGCGGATAGCCAGCCAGCGATTGCTGCTGCTGCTGCTGCGACTGTTGCTGATGGGTGGTGAGTATGATCTAGGGAGGATCGTTATGGTTAGTAGTCAGGCGAGAGAGCACTGGAGTGGGTTTCTATTGCTATCAGTAGGTAAGTGGTTGTGGGGAGTACATAGAGTGCGGGTGCTTCATTACGGGTGCAATCTATCCGCCTTCTAGCGGTGGCCGTGGTGCAGGTGATGCGACTGGGCCGGAACATGGCCACTGCCGCCAGCCGACGGGTGGTGCGGGTGCGGATGCGGATGATGGTACGTGAAGTACTGCGAGTACTGCGTGTAGGAGGCGGGCGTCCATACCTCGCTGCCGTGCTGATGCGCCGTCTCATGGTGATGGTGATGGTGGTGGTGATGATGCGAGTGCGGATGCGGGTGGGCGTGATGATGTTGCGTCTGCTGCTGTTGCTGTTGTTGGTGGCAGCTGGGTGGGTGCACCGCCTGCGGATCTGTGCCCGTGCTGGTGAGGGAGCTGCTGGAGGCGCTAACATTGGAACCAACTCCTCGCTGCGACTGCTGAAGCTGCTGCTGCTGCTGCTGCTGCTGTTGTTGCTGCTGGGGCGAGGTTGTGTGCGAGGAGGCGGAGTACAGGCCGGAGTCGTCGTGCTGCATCTGGTAGCTCTCCGGCGTACTGGCGCTGGCCGACTTCCCCGGCAACTCCTTTGTCCCGTTCCACTTGGCCGCCGTCGCAGGTTCGTGCTCGTTGTTGTTATTGCTGGCGCCCGGGTAGCCCAGTCCGTTTGTCAGGGGCGTGGATCGCTGCGGGGAGCCGGGATTCCCTGTTCCACTTCGTCCACCCTGAAGACTGTTCAGCGGTATCCCGCTCGAATGCGTGGTGCCCCACATTAGCACCGTCTGCCGCTCGTAAGGATCCTGGCTCGCAGCTGCTGCAGCCGCTGTTGCGGCCAGCTCCACTTTGGGCGTGGCACTACCAACTCCATTCGGCGTGGCGCCGCCCACAGGCGAGGGTCCGTCCGACGAGCAAGATATCACCTCCATGACCTGGGGTGAAGACTTCGGCGTCTTAAGCGGAATTTGCTATGAGGGAAAATATGAAGTCGGATTAATAATGGGTACAGCTTTAATACAACATTAAAAAGCAAGTTAAAAGAAATGATAAGCCTTTTAACCTAAACGTCGGTCTAAACCTGTTTATGACTCTACTCACCTGTGGCGTGGATGTTGGACTCCCGTAGCCGCTGCTGTAACCACTGTAGTACTTGCCCGACTCCTGCCACTTTTCTTCCGCCTTGGAGGCGATGGCGTATCCGTCGTAGGAGAGGAATCCATTCGCCACGTACGCCGAGGCCGGTGCTCCGGAGTGCGGGTAGTCCGTGTAGTAGCCACCGACGGCGCCCTGCAGCCGGTACTGATGGAAGAGGTTCTCACTGACCGGGTAGAAGGCGTTGGCCGGCATGGAGCTGCCCATGTAGAGGTTGTCCGCGGCACTGGCATACGGCGAGGTCGTGTACATGGGGTTCAGGTTGGAGTAGGCGGCGGCCACCGCAGCGGCCGGATCGGGCAAGTACTCCACGGCCACGGCCGGAGCAGGGGATCCCACTGGGCCACCCAAAGGTGAGGTCTGCTGCGACTGCTGCTGATTCTGCTGCTGCTGCAGCTTGCGCTTGCTGCGGCAGGTGGAGAGGAAGTCGCGCAACTGCGTCTTGTACCGCCGATTAGGACGCGTCGGCGTCACCGGAGGAGGCAGAGCATGAGCCGTGGGAGATGTGCTCGGTGGCACCACCAGCTGGTCCGCCTCGGAGAAGTAGGTGGACGCCAGGCCCGTGTCCAGGTAGCTGACTTTGAAGTCCATGGTGCGCTTGCCCAGCAAATCGTGGCCCTCCTCGTCCATCAACTGGCGGTGCGTGCAGATCACAAAGTCCGGCTTGGAGTTCTTGTACACCAGGCGCGAGCTCGTCTGCAGCCACTGCCACTCGCCATCCTTCTTCTGGTACCGATAGGCAATCATGCCGGAAGCTCCCGTCTTCAGAACTGGAGGATATCAAAATGAGAAGGTAAGCTAGATCTTCGTTCTCGGGATCAGGTAAGTACTTATACTAAGAAAAAAATTAAAAACTTAAAAGTAAGGCATTTTTGCCATTTGAAAGCCGAAGTTTATATTTGTGCATATGCAAATCCACCCACCTAGGCATCGTAATAAGCAATATAATAATAAATTGTGTTAAAATTCCAACAAAGTTCAATTAGTTTAAGCCAATGTCTTATAAGGAAGATTTCTTTAAGATCTAGACAAATAAGTAGACTTATTAATTTTCTTCCGTTCGTATCGTTTTGTTTTCAGTTGCGATATTTTACCATAGCTTTAAATGTTATAATATTGCTTATGGTTTTTCGACCCTTGCAGAGGATATTATAATTTCAGTCAAAAATTTTCCAGTTATATATATTCTTGATGTCCGTCTATTAGATTCTTCGCGAGCTAGTCTCTCAATTTAAGAGCTATATTTTTTAAGTTTACAAAAAATTAATACTCAGAATTTCAGAAACATTGTTTAAATTTAATAAAATTCGACGACTCGAATAATTTATCGAACAATTAACATAGCTACATTGTTTTAAAGCATATACGAGTAAAAATAAAAAAATAGAATATTTAACAAACTTCAGATGGTCATTTTTCTTGTTGAAAGATTTATGTGAAGAATTGAAAAATAAAGCTAATAAAAATCACAAATGGAGTTGAGGTGGATTTCTCTTCAGTGAGACGGTAATACTTACGCTCCTGATGGGCGCTGGCCACGTAGGCGAGGTCATCGTAGTGCACCAGGTCGTAGCCGCCCATGTTGACCAGCTCGGCGTCCGCGTAGCCCAGGATGTGCTTGCCGCGCTGGTCCATGGAGACCAGCGAGAAGTCGAGCTTGTGCTTGGACTTGAACATGTTCTCCTTGTGCGGGATCTCCAGCAGGCTGGGCGGGCCGAAGGGCGTGCAGTAGGCGAAGAGGGCCAGCGGCGGCTCCTCCGTCTTGCGGTTCTGGCCGTGCAGGACCTTGATGCGGCCGCGGATGTCCAGGCGCAGGAAGCCGCTCGTGTTGTCCAGCAGGCAGCGGAAGCGGACGGTGAAGCTGCGCTCCAGGTAGACCGCCTTGTCCGGCGCCAGGGTCTCCGCCAGCTGCATGCTGGACATGTCGGCGGGCAGGAAGCTGTTCCACAGCAGCTGGCGCTGCAGCTCCTCGCGGTCCTCCGAGTGGACCAGTTCGTACACCGACTGGTGGACGATGTCCGACTGCGGGATGGTATGTATTGGTCAGGGGTCAGTCACCTGGGAATTCTCATTGATTTCGCTCTCACTCTCTCTCCCTTTCGCCCTTTCTCCGCTTCTCTCGCTCTTTCGCCCGGGGATTTCGGGGCGTATAAATCAAAATGCGCGCAAATTGAAAATGCGCCCCATGTTGGCCACAAATTGAGACATAAATTCTGCACGCGCCAGGAGCAGGAAGGCTGGCCTGACGGGGATACAAGGGATTCCCTCCACTCCGCCATGCTGCGAACACCAAAAGCAAACAAACCCAACTGATTTTCTCGGAGGTGAAGTCGAGCGGCAAGGCAGCAGCAGCTACGCTTTTAATTGAGCTGCCAAACGGGGCGTGGCAAGTGCCGCTTTACACATTTACAACTACATTTATAAGAAAAGAAAGAAAACAACAAATCGGGCGGATGCTAACTACAATTTCAATTTCCATTCGACAATAAAGTAGGCAAAACTACAATGAAGGTGTACCCAAACATGCTGCCGAAGGAAGCCGAATTCAAATCGGAGTGCCCGCTTCGGAATCAATCTTGCCACGCCCCGCTACTGCAGCTGGTCCTCTGGAGGAGATTCCCAGCGATTGCGCAATCTGATTTTAATTTATGATCTGTCGGACCCGCGAATCGATTCGGGTCCATACCCTTTAAGCGTGGCCAGCTCAGACATCTTTGCCGGGGACCAAGATCTTAAATTGTGAGCTCGGATTTGGGTCAGGGTATACTAAAATCAGGTTAATCAACTTTTATCCAGATTAGCTCTGCATCCTGTGAGATTACTTGTCTTGCTGTTTGGATTTTGGACCAAAGTTTTTTGTTTCTTCGGTGCCTTCCGCATTCCACAGTTTGACCAGAAATGTATAAATATCCTTCTAATAACTTTGTTTTAGGAAATCAATCAGTGCATTATTTGGGTCACGGAAGACTAAAGTTAGTTCTGTTCCCAATAAGAATTTGCTAACAGCTTTTGGAAATCACAAATTTTTTTTTTAATTTTTTCTTATTTTATTTAGTACCTCATGTACACCTGTACGGAATTTAGATAGTTGTAGCTCTTGTCTATTTTTTGGACCGCTTCCGCCTGTCGGAGATTGACCCAAAAACAGAAACTCAGGGGTATGTACAAACCGTCGGCAATTAAAATCAATCAAAAACGGAGCGAAAGAGAGCAGCAGAGGAGCTAGAAGTTGGTGGCACTTACCTGATGAAAACCCAAATAGCTCTCGATGCTGTGCGTGGCAAAGAAGACTTCGCCTTCGCATGTCAGTATCATTAGAAATCCATTTAGGGCCTGCAAAGAAATTCGAAAAGAAAGGTAGACGGGTCAAAATTAATTCAAAACTATGAATTAAATGTTTGTTTCTTTTCTGGTTGATGTTGATGTGCTACAGAGACAAGTGGATGGATCAAAAATCAATGGGTAGATGAATGAATCTTTGAGATGGGATGGGATGGGTTGGCAAGGTGTAATTACAGTAGCTGCCATGGATCCTCATATTTGGTGAATGAAATGTTATTGATCATGGCAGCCGGAGGTGCTTCCATGCACTGAAAGAAAACAAGCTTACAAGCTAGAGCTGACGAAACATTAACTAATACTTTGCTGTCAATAGCAATCTGGATACTTATTGGTAGAATATATTATAATGTTAGAGCTTTGACTATACTATTTAAAGATAACAAGAGAGAACGCTATAGTCGGGTGCCCCGACTATCAGATACCCGTTACTCAGGTAAAGGGAGTGCGAGGGAGATGGAGATAGAAACTTTGATCGCGCATAACTTTTAAACGAATGGTCCGATTTGAAAAATTCTTCTACATTTCGATAGGTATTGATAAACACAATAAAACTGCATTTTTACTTTTCCGAAATATTTAAATTTTTAAAATCGTATATAAGCGATTGTGGGCGTTAAAGGGGGCGTGGCACCTTTTTGAAACAAACTTGCGCTGCGTAGGAACTCCTAGAATCTGCATGCAAAATGCCAATCTTCTAGCTTTTATAGTTTCCGAGATCTCAGCGTTCATACGGACAGACAGACGGACAGACAGACGGACAGACGGACAGACGGACAGACGGACATGGCTATATCGACTCGGCTAGTGACCCTGATCAAGAATATATATACTTTATAGGGTCGGAAACGCTTCCTTCTACCTGTTACATACTTTTGCACGAATACAATATACCCTTTTACTCTACGAGTAACGGGTATAAAAATATATATTAACTTTCTTATTTTAAGTTCATTTTTGTTGTTCATAAATAATAAATTTAATTTTATTATAATGAAATCTATATTAATATTATAATTAAATCCTAATGACTGTAATCAAATTAATTCAGTCAGTAAGTGCTTATGTATTTTATCTACTGCAATTAAATAAATCTGCGCTTTTAGGATAATAGTAAAATGTTTAGTGAAATTATTCTCAGCGTTCCTCCATTGACCCGTACCAGCTACACCCCTTTGAATGAACTCCGGCTCAATCGCATCAGGAGCGACTGGGGAGACAACCACGATGGCGGCGCTTGGTGGCGGCCAAAGCGTAATCAGCGCTTAAGCGGCTTATTTCATCCAAGCCACAGGTCGCTATGTACAAGATACGAGCATGTATATCCCCCAGTCTGATCCCAGTCAGATCTGGAGTTCCACATCAAACACAACCAGGAAATGGCTTGCAATTAAATCAATGAGTTTCAACTGGGCAGAGCGAGAAAGAGTGAGAGAGAGAGTACGGGGTGGAGGGGGAAAGGCGGTAGATTTTGGTGTAATTGCAGGTTTCCACTCCAGTCCCCTCCCCTCAAATCCCCAGATGAGCCATTGTCATTATCTATTCGGATATGCGCCTCCAAAGACTCAACGCTGCTAACAAGAAAATAAAATGTGAAGTAAAGACGGCAACAAAGTCATGCAAAAGTTTTTAATACTTTTCATTGTTTTGTTTATTATTTGGCGCATTATTGTTTTTGATTGCATTTTAAAGTCTGGTTTTATGGACTGTTAATGGCGGCGACGCATGCGATTCCCGGCCGATCTCAACTGGAACTAACGGTACGCCGCCAATCCGTCGAGCGACGTGTGAAGTGAAAATGAGAAGGAAAACTGAATCCGGTCGCTCCGAAAGACAAATTTGCCAATGCTCCATTAGTGCCTCCGTGGCGGTGCGGTCGTAATTAATATAACCGAACCGAAAACAACACCGCTGAACACACAACACACAAATACGGCGCGTAATTAATACGGGCGTATTTAAATATCAATTTGCAGCCACCACATCGAGCGGCATCGAAAGGAAGTCCCCTCGATTTTAGCCGGAGAAAAATGTGCGCGATTGCTGCTAATTACAGAGCAGCGGGCGCAGGATTGGCCAGAGAGGAGCTGATCTGGCCAGAGATCGGCCGAACAGCGGGTAACCAACTCCTTGCGAGAGTTGGCATTAGCCGACATAAATGCTAAGTGGCGTCATCATTTAAAACGCATCAACAGCCCGCAAGGATATGGTGCTGCATGCTGCCATGCAGCCATGCTGCCATAAGCTGGGCTGCATGGATTGTCATCAGGCCACGCGGACTGGTCTTGCATCAATAATCGTCATAAAGATCTCCCCAACGGTAGCCAGTAATCGATGGAGACGTGGTTATATTGCACTTATGTATACTCTATTTAGATGTGCTGAATGGCAAGTGGGAGTGGATTGTCTAAAATGTAATGTGGGAGACTATGTTCAGCTGCAAACTCGTAAATGTATATGGGGTTTATATGGGACCTAATTTAAAAACCACTTTAAAAAGTCAACCACTATTTGTGACTCTTTAAAAGAGTATGCTAGAGTTGTAATCCCAAAATGGTTTATTTAAATGATTGCCTATCTATACTTAAAGATACATGCATTATGGTTCCCCATGTTTCTATTCAGGCTCTTCTATTTATATTTTAACAGATTTTTTCTTTAAGCCCTTTTAAATTGGTTAAATATCTTTCCTGTAATAAAATTACTAGTTTACTTTCCCTTTGTTTACTTTAAGTGTTAAGATATTCATACAGACATTTAATAATGTGGCAATAAAGGGTATATAAACTTTCGTGTTTCCCCTGTAAGTCCTGTTCACCTGAATTTTATTTTCTTTTTTCTACAGTTTTTTTTGCTGTTCTCTTTTCATTTCTTGCGGCATTTTACCTTTTTATACGGCCAAGAAAGATTTCTCCCCACAGTCTAATTGTTTCTCTGCCCCATCCCTTTCCCACCTGATGGCATATGGGGCCTCTCTGTCGCTCCCGCAGCTACAATTTAGACAAGCTCGTCTGCGGCGTCTTCTAATGCGATTTTAATAATACCCGCCCGTCTTTATACAATAGTGGGGCACGGAGATGGAGAGGCTGTGCCTGGGTATATTCAGTGTGTGTGTGTGTGTGTGTGGGTAAATCTTGCATTTCAGTTGTGAGATTTGATAAGTTGGCGGCGATTATTTTACCATTTCCTAGGCAGATGCAGGAAAGACTCGAGGGGGGCGTGTTGGGCGGGGGGAGGAGCCTTTCTAGTTTGGCCAATTTGCCCATGCTCGTCTAGATAATTGCTTAATAAAGCCCACCCCCAGCGGCGGCAGACCCTCGCCTAGTGGCTAGCCAGTTAATATCTTCCGCGGATCTGCCACCAAAAACTGTTGCATGGAAAGTTGAGTTCATATCATGTTGGCGAGCAAAGTGTTGAAAGTGTTTTACTTTCAGTGAAAACGGAAGACAATTAAATGCTGCGCCAGTGTGTGTACGAGTATGTGTGTGCTTGCCCTCAACTAAGCTGCGTGACAAAATGCCATTTTCTAATGATAATATGTGACCCATAATAAACAGGAACAGCCACAGCAACAGCTGCAGCAAAAAGTAAAACTTCACGGGCAACAGGTAACAAATACCCGAGGTATTAAAACTAAATATGCACACCTCGTGGCGGCCACCGTGCCACAGGACTTTTCCCGCTGCCAGGACCTCTGTGAGACAGACTAAAAATATGCACGGAAATGCACAATTGTGCAGTTTTGAGCTCGACAATTAGCTGCAGTCAGGAAAAGGGTGGTGCAGCCGAGCGTTTTTTGGCTCGCATTCAAATTCGCCACTCGCCCGCGGGCCACCCTGCGTATACGTAATGCAGCCAAACACGAAACTGCAATGTGCATCGCCCCACTTGTGCCACACAGCGTGCAAGAGTGTATGAGTGTGTTTGTGTGTGTGTGTCAGTGGTGCATACCGCACTTGGGCGGGTGGTTACTTTGGACTTTGACATTGAATTGTGTGTGTGGATTGCAGCCAAAAAAAGCGGCATGTGCAAAAAGGAGGTTGTTGTTGCCGCTGCAAGTGCATGTTGCACAATTGCGTGTGTCTGTCTCGGGCGGAGTGAGGAACGCAAGGGGGGAGGTCTAGGGTTGGTGGGTCAGAAGGCAGGCACAGCTGACTGTGGCAGCACCACTCGCCCGGTGGCCGCCTGCTCCAATGCCCGGTGAGCTATGTGCGCATTAAATTAAAGTGTCATGACTGTGACAAGTGCATATGTTGGCGCCTCGGACAGTGCAACAAACAAATACTGCGGCACATGCACTTTTAATTCAGCAAAAACATGCAACTGCCCCAAGGCGCGGAGTGCAACGGCGACGGGGGAGTGCTGTGCGACAATTTAATTGGTGTATTTTGGCACATAAACTTGAAATGCATAATTTTTTATATGTGCTCCACTTTGGTGCAGCTGTTTCACTTCAACATGATAACTGCTAATTAATTGTAGAGAAATCGTTGCATATTTGGACTTGAAAATGCGCGAATTAATTTGGATTCAGCTTTGTTGTGTTGCTAGTAGGCAGATTAATCGAATGCGACTCTTTTGACGACTCACAAAATTAAATGTACGTTTAATTTATAGTTTCATAAGAATACAGAACAAAATATAAATAAAAAAATTTAAGCTTTACAATTATTAAGAAATTAATAAGAAATATATTTTAGTATACATTGTATTGATATAATTAGTGCTCTCAATTTCTGGCCTTATATTTAGCAGTTGGAATTAATAAAAAATGTAAATAATCCTGTGAAGCCATATCATATTACTCCCAAAAATTAGTCAGTTTTCCCGGTTAGTGGATAGGCAATTTTCAATTAAGATAATCAATTCGAGCACTTATTAATTGCGGACAATTACAAACGATGAGGTCGATGCGGGGAAATGGAATATTACACACCCCCACCACCGTCCGATTGCGTGCCCAGTATTTATCAATGGAAACTCTCTCGGCTAACAAGACGCTGATTGATTATGTCCCTTCACCCCTCCACTACATAAATACGCCACGTATCCTGGCCAATGAAGCTATCAAACAACCACTGATGAAGACAAATCGAGGCAATTGAGAGGAGTTTGATGGGGTTTGTGCGCCGGACTCTCGACTCACCTGGAGGAACATATCACCATCCAACAGGCCGTGCTCGAAGGCGCCCAGCTCTCGTGTCCTGTAGCCGTCGTGTGCGTGTATGTGGGGCAGGACTCCGTTCTCCTCCTTTTCCTTATGCATAACAACTGCAAGTCGAGAAACAGAGAGATACTTTTTACAAACTGAGGCATTTTTGGATATTTTATTAACCGTAAATATTTGATATTCACTCAAAAGAACTGAATAAAGTTGGGGAAATTGCCTGCCCATAAATAATCCACTCAATTGTTTTACAAAGCCACCTTCAGCGGGGAGAGGGCCTGGCATAACCATAGTAACTTCATAAAAATCCAATATATCATAGATATATATTGTGATGGGTATGTGTGTCTGCCTCAACTCTCCGAAAATACTCGTACAATAAATATTTACGGCTTTGGCAAAGTACTAAAAATTGTTTATGGTGTCATTGTAATATTTTATGAGAACTTTCGCCCCCTTTGCCCCCACCACCAATTCAATCCTTGAACTATCCACCCTTAGGCCAAACCAGGACGCCATTTTGCCTTGGAAAATTTCATTTTATTTTCCTCCCCCCATCACTTTTGTTTATTTATTTCTTGGCGGTGGAGTTTTATTTTGTGGGAGCCGAGCGAGCGGGTTTTTATAATAAATTTGTCACAAAAATTGATTTATGTGCGATAAACGATAAAAGAAATGGAACTTCATATATTTTCACAATATTAGTAAAAGGTTGTCGGGGTACGGAGAGGGTGGCTAAGAGTGTTGTCCTGGCCAAAAATTATGCCACGCCAGCTGATGTCATAAATTATGATTTTTATCAACGCAAATGGGAAAAATAAAAAATGTTAAAGAGAAATAAAACAGCAGCTAAAATAAAAACAAAGACAGAGTTAATTTACGCATGGCAAGCCTCGAGGAAAAGTCCCCTAGCTTCCACCCAAGTGCAACCCCTAAGCACGGGGAAAACTCTCGGAGTTTGGCTTCAATTTCAATTAGCAGGTTAGCATTCCAACCCCAACCCTTACCGCTTTTCCTGACCAAGCTGACCGCAAACTGGAGCTCCTTGTCGCCCCGCTTTAATCTCGGCCTTTTCGACCTTTTTATCAAATTAACAAAAGTGACTCGCTCCCACTCGGTCTCTGCCCAACAGCGAAAGATTGTTCATTTTAGCGAAAGTGCGATAAAACAAATAGTTGCCCCTGGCTTTAGGCCTCTGGCCACTCCCCGCCTCCCCCCGAAAAGCTCCACTCGCCTAATGTGGCCCAAACAAATTGCATCATGTGCGTGTAATCCTGGCGTGATCCTTTACAGCCACTTGGCCTAGGACGCGGCCGTAATTATTCATAATTTAATTAGGCTCAGTTTACATTCGTCGCCGCATTTTTATTATTTCTAGTGGTATATTTTAATTTTTTGTACGTGCATAAACCCATTTAATTAATTTCTGCCGGGGAGAGATTTGGGTTGGGTCTTGTACGGGGTTTCGGGTAACAAAATCTGACCAGTGCCTTTATTGCACTAACATTGTATTATTACATGGCAAATAAACCAAATTTACGACAAATTCTCCGCATTTTCCGCTGCTATTTTCCCCCATTTTCTCTGCTGGCGCTTCCATCTTTACGGACCCACCCCCATGCGGTCGTTAAACGGACGACCATCCACATCCACCGTGAACTGCCGGCGGTGGATGAAAATCTTGGGCTGCGAACGACCGGAAAAGCGCAAAATCTCGGCTACAGGGTGGGGCAGGGCACAAACTCTCCGCAGCGCTCGATGATGTACATACATAAAAATGGCGGCGACGACGACGACCACGATGGAAAACCCCACCCAAGTGGCCAAAGAGAAAAGCCAGACAGAGAGAAAAACCAATGTGAAAACAAGTTGGGAAAAGGCACAGGAAAAGCGTGCGCAGCGAACGAAGAAGACCCGAAAGATACTCGCCCTAATGACGTTGCACTGACGGCACCTCCAACTCTGGGCCATTTTCCTCGTTTTTCCCGCTTTTCCCCATCCTAAGGTGGCGTCAATTATGCTGGCGCTGGCGATGGAGCTGGAACTGGGCGTGTCCCGAGCCGGTGGCACGGCTTGGCGCAGAATAATAAATAAAGTTTAAATTTTCTGACATTTTGGCAAACATTTTCCGTGCCGACAGAAGCAAATATGTCATGGAAATGTCAAACTCATCAGCGGATTTGATTGGAAAACTGACAGCGACCCAGCGGCGGGAATATATCCGTATACCCGGAGCATCAGCAGCGGCACCGCCAGCAACCATTGGCAGGTGTCAGGAGTGACAGCGCTTTTGGAGGCGCCACACCAGCGTTGTGGGTCAAACAAAGGAAAGGTTAGTTGGCCCGATATAAAAATTTTGGCTTGCAGTTGCCCTGGGAGTGTGAACTATTGTCGGGTTAGAGGAATATTAAATAGGAACCGATAAAAGAGCTGTCAGACTAGATGGACGTAACATATACTAACAAATATATTAAATCTCAACAGATTTAATTTAATTTATTGAGAGCAATTAGGGAAATACTAAAAATAAGATAGTAAAAAACTTTAAACACTCAGTTAGCAATTATAAAGTTATCATCTAATTTAGTTATTAGTTTACGGGTTCATTAAGTCGTGTTAATTATACTTAATTTCCTTTGGTAATTATTTAAGCATTTTTTTATGATAATAATTTGCTTTACTATATAAGAGAACTATCCTAAAAAGGTAACATTTATTTTCATATGAATTTGTTTTTCATGTTTTTTATTTTATTAAATGTTGAATTATTTTAAAGCTGAAATTCCACTTTAAATATATCTTTAAGTATATATTCAAAGATATCTGGGAGATCTCTAGCCTTGTTTCAGGCACTTCAAGTTATAGCACTTTCCCATTTGGTTCAAAACTAACATAGTCAAATTGGTTCTGTCTGCAGAAGTTTATACCAAAGCTTCAAGTTCCTGGCCAGGAGTATTTTCCAACTCAACGCTGTGTGCAATTACAGATTGAAGGAGAGGCAGTCCAAGTCCGTTGTACAATTTTAAAGCAGCTGAATCGTTTATTGGTCTTTAAATTGAACTAGGCCTTTAGACATTGTATCTCTTTCCCCGGAGGTGAGGAGGAACTAGAGGGGGTGTCGACCTACGTAAGTCACGCAATGTCGTCTCCTGCCGCCCTCAACCAATGCCCGTACAA
This sequence comes from Drosophila fuyamai, assembly GCA_018153365.1. Classification (NCBI taxonomy): domain Eukaryota; kingdom Metazoa; phylum Arthropoda; class Insecta; order Diptera; family Drosophilidae; genus Drosophila; species Drosophila fuyamai. The sequence continues at coordinate 1,499,962 of JAECXW010000116.1, read as the reverse complement.
GACCCACTCGTACGGCTATATAGAATCAGCTGAGCATTGGCCGGCGTGACAATGCGACGCCTTTGAGTAAAAACAACCGCACCAGCAATACCGAATCCAACAGAAGCAACACCTTCATGGAGCTGGTAGGCAAGTGCATCGCCATCGCCATCGCCATAGCCATCGCCTGACTGATTGCATGTCCGCCTGCGACCCATTCATTGTCTGGTTTTGAGCCGAACCGGCAACGGAGGGTTAAGGGGGCCTAGGAAGGCCTTAACTGGAGCAACGCACGAAAGTCATGTTACAATGTACAAAAAATTGGCCAAATGCCGCTGGAACTGGCTTCACTATGTTTATAGGTTAAGAACTGAGCCTTGGCCTCATCCCATCCCCCCTGTCTAGTACAGACTTTTTAAGCCAATTGGAAGCAACTGCCTGAGGCAATTTTGATAATAACATAAATGCCTTGATGGCCGAGAAAGCTGTAGAGAGAGGGGCGAAGACAGGCTGACCAAGTGACCTTGTCGTGGCCAGTAATCGGTGGGTGACTTGCAGGGCGCCCATCTCAGGTGTCCCATGTTTCAGGTGCAACGTCTTCGCCGCAGATTCATTCATAATGTGCTCAGCAGGTTTCCACAGCTCTGCCACTTCCCACGAACCCCCGAGAACCAGTTAAAAGTCCGCCGAAGGCCAAGTCAAAACTAATGGCGACATGATTCCCCAGCAAATCTATTCAAAGAAATGTAGACTAGAGATGCTTGGTAGCGATGTATAATAAGCAACAAGAGAGAACGCTATAGTCGGGTGCCCCGACTATCAGATACCCGTTACTCAGGTAAAAGGAGTGCGGGGGAGATGGAGATAGAAACTTTGATCGCGCATAACTTTTAAACGAATGGTCCGATTTGAAAAATTCTTCTACATTTCGATAGGTATTGATAAACACAATAAAACTGCATTTTTACTTTTCCGAAATATTTAAATTTATATTTAAATAAAATCGTATATAAGCGATTGTGGGCGTTAAAGGGGGCGTGGCACCTTTTTGAAACAAACTTGCGCTGCGTAGGAACTCCTAAAATCTGCATGCAAAATGCCAATCTTCTAGCTTTTATAGTTTCCGAGATCTCAGCGTTCATACGGACGGACAGACGGACAGACGGACAGACGGACAGACGGACATGGCTAGATCGACTCGGCTAGTGATCCTGAACAAGAATATATATACTTTATAGGGTCGGAAATGCTTCCTTCTACCTGTTACATACTTTTGCACGAATACAATATACCCTTTTACTCTACGAGTAACGGGTATAAAAATTGTAACAGCAAGCTAAAATGTTGTTTTTTAAATTTGGCAAATGGCAAGTTTATTGCGAATTCAAGGTTTAGCTGGTTTTATTTGAAGTAAAATTCTAGTTAACAATTTAACAAAAATTGTACTTTGTATTGGCAAAAATATTTTCTATCCACAATTTCAAACATTAACACAAGGTTTTTAATCGTTTAGTAATTCTTATATTCAAATATCTCGAGTTGTTTTTGCAGTGCATCTTATAATCGTGTGTGGGAACCCGTTGGTTTGGCGAAATGCCAATGCAAATGCAAATGCGTTCCCATCTCAAGTTACCAAATCTTTGAAGTAGCAGAGCACTTGTCGGTTCTTGGGAACTAATTTGCTTATGGGCCGCTTTTTACTGCCATTTTTAATGGCATTAGTTCGCCAGGGGGGGTTGAATAGCTGGGGAAAACTGCGTTTACAGCTTAGCGTGCTGCGTACAGAAAATAGAATAGAATGAATAATAATCGTTAAAACAGAAACTATCAATATCAAAAGGGTCATAACAACTAATGTTTCAGCAATTGTTCCTACCTCTCCCTTTGCCACTTAATTACGCAACTCATCAATTAGGCAGACGTCGAACTCCAAACAGGAGCCTTGGCATCGCGAGCATTAAAAATGTAGAAATTGCGCGTCTTAACAATTATGGCCAGAAGCCGAAAGGTGGCCGTGGCAATTATGGACAGTTGCCCCTGCCAGCCCGGTCCACCCCCCCGCTTTCGGACCAAGACAATGGCCCATTAGCAGCGCGCTTTAATTATTTAGCTCGCCTCGAAACCAAACCCAGAGATAGTGGAAAAAGCGCACAGAAAGGTACGAAAATGCCACAGAGAGAGAACTACTAAATCATCGGGGGTGGGGGCGATTGGGCTGAGGGGCGTGGTCCCAACTAGTACAACAAATGCAAAAACGAAACTCTGCTTTTCCCGGTATAGAGAACATTTCCAGTTCGGTTCTTGCTCGTCCGTTTTCCGTATTGTTTTCGGTTTCGTGAAGCAGAGGTTTTTTGCGCAAGTCAGGGTCAAGCAACTACAGATGGGATCCCGCACCCCCAAATAGATATATATAAATAAAGTATATATGTATATATTGTCTGGAGGATACATGGCAACCTTTCCCACTGGAGAGGCAGCATCCTCCCTCCTTCCGGCTGACTTCTAATCAATTCTAATCGTCTTGAGTGCTTCCGCTGGTAATCCAAGAGCGGCACACGTCGCATTTGGATCCCCCGGCCCAAAAACCGAACCCATTCCCAGGCCAGGGGTTCGGAGGCAAACAAACACTAATTGTAAATTAAATGATCCCGATAATATCCGAGAACATCTATCTGGGCAAACAAACGAAACCGAAATGAAAACAAACGTTGACCTCGCGCCGTGTTTTGTGACAACCCCTGGAAGGCCATAAACATCGAGGGCTGGGGCAGGGGCCACTCACCGGGGCACACGCCGCAACGGTTCTGGTCCATTAACCCGTCGTCGTCGTCGTCGTCGTTGTGCATGGAGTGTCCTGCGAGGTTCCCCGGCAGTCCTTTCGGGGATGCCATTGGCGAAGGAAACTAATGTTTATATTGACTTTTCACAATGCACAAAGCGGCACGTGGCCGACGGTTGCTCCTTTTTTTGTGTCCTCTAAGCCAACAGTTTGCCAGTGCAATTAACGCTGAACTACGCTTGACCGCTAATTGTCAAAATATTTACTGAAGTTCTGGTACCTTTTCTCTATCATTCCTCGATTTCGCCACGTGGGCTGCATTGGATGGGGCAGGATCTGTGTAGCGGCCTCGGAGCCCTTTAATTCTGCACTTAAACCTCATTTAAGCTGTCATGCCACACATGCCGCTCTACCCCCGCTGGACTTTGCCAATTTTATCGCAATGAAAGCGAATGAAGCAATTAAATATTTTCTTTATTTCCATTTTTTCGTGTTGGTCATTAAAACAAACGCGAAATGCCAACGAACTCAAGCGGTCGAATCGTTAATCAAGCCATCAAGGCCCGAGAGTTTATTGCATTTGTTTTAATTAATTTAAATTATACAAATATGTTGACCCCTCTCCTCCCTACGAGTGCTGTTCAACTACCCCTAGGTCAAGCCACACATTGGACCCGAGAAAGCCTAAAGCACCCCTGAGAGAAGTAGATACATATGCTAGTTCCTCCAGCTCCGGGCTTTACTATGTCTGTTCCCGACTGACTAAAATGCAGAAGACATCAAAAGCACTGCGGAAAATATATTAGCCTTTAGGCAAGGTTCTTATACTTTATGGTAAGTCAAAAGTAGGCTTAAAACGATTGTAAAGAGACAAAAAACTGGGTTAAGAGGAATAGTTTAGGATTTAAATATGAAACTCTTTGCAAATTAATGTTAGAATTAATGGGTAATGCCTAAAGAAATGTTTAAAGATTTAAATATTGTAAAAGTGTCTGCTTTGTTTTAAAATCTTTAACTAAGTTGAGGAGTGCAAATTGAGTTCCACTTTAATTTCTATTTCCCAGTCACTTTTGGAGAAACCAAGTGAAATGCATATTTTCCCAATTTCCCCATGTGTTTGTTAGCCCCTCGCCGCTTTTTTCCAGACCGCCCCACGCTGCTGGCTGCTTCCTTCCTGTTCTTTAATCCGTCAACAGCACGTGCGTGTGTTTGTCTGTCGCTCCTTCGCTTTTCGGGAGGAGAGGACCTCCTGGCGCGGCGTTGAAATTAGTTTTGAATCATTTATGAGTCATGTTTAGGGTCTGGGCCACGGTCTGACCAACCAAACCCAGAACGGGGAGTTCCTCAGACCGGGCATAATCGATTTAATAGGCCGAAATCGTTACGCGCCGTATGGCGAGGGTGTTTTCCCCCATCTCCAACATCTCCCCCACTAAAGGACTAGCACTCACCTTGAAAATAACTTTTGGTTCTTAAATAACTAACGGACAGCCTTAGAATGCTCAGTCGATCCAGTTTGCTCAAGATGTTCTGCTCGAAGGGCAGCAGCGAGGCCAGAAGATCCAGCTCGGCGTTGAGGCGCTCCCGATGCCGCTTTGATGGATTGCTCTTTGTGACGCCATCCTTGGGCGGCGGCTTCAGGCTGGGGGTGAAATGAGTGAAAGGGAAATTAAAAACAATTTTCATGCATAAATGGAAAGTGGCTCCCTAAATAGAACGGCCCGAGGCCTCGACCGCGTCAGCTGGCGACGGCAACGCCGACGGCGGCGGTGGCGTGAACTTGAAAAGGTCAAAATTATTAATTGCACTTATCAGTTACCCGAAACTATAAAATAGCCGGACCATGGACCTCAATCCTCCCCCAGATGGACAGCGGCTCTCAAGGATTACGACTATAAAACAGACACTCAATCTAGGGTGGGTTGGTTCGATTAGCTATGCCCACTTGGTCCGCTGATTAGTCGATCTAAATGGAGTGCGTGAATTGCACCAGCGATCCCCTAACTTTGTTTTGCGCAAATGCGTGATAGGTATCGCTTTTAATGACCAACACATTTTTCCTGTTTTAAGTCGCATTTTCTGTTAATGTGAGAAATTATGTCATTAACTTTTCTATTCAATTGCTTCAAAAACAAAATCTAATTAAATAAAAAACAAGAAAGGAATTCTAACTTCGGGCGGAGCCGAAGTTGATATACCCTTGCAGAATATTCTGTAAATAATATTCTCCAAAATTATTCATATAATGCATTCTAAATACTCATAAAAATCCCAACTTCCTAAATTTAAAAACACCAAAGTTATGGCATTTTCAATCGTTCAGTTATATGGCAGCTATGGGATATAGTTGGCCGATCCCTATAAAATTTGGTAGGTCGGATTGATTGGCCAAATATAAAACTCATAGAAAATCCCAACATCCTAACGTTAAAAACACCAAAGTTTTGGTATTTCCTATCGTTATATGGGAGCTATAGGATATAGTCGAATCTTATGAAATTTGGTAGGTCGAATTGATTGGCCAAATCAAAAAGCCATAGAAAATCCCAACTTCCTAACTTTACAAACACCAGAGTTATGGCATTTCCTATCGTTCAGTTATATGGCAGCTATAGGATATAGTCGGCCGATCCCTGCCGTTCCGACTTATATACTGCGTGCAAAGGAAAGAAGGGTGTGTGCAAAGTTTCAATTCGATAGCTTTAAAACTGAGAGACTAGTTTGCGTAGAAACAGACAGACGGACAGACGGACATGGCTATATCAACTCAGGCGGTGATCCTGATCAAGAATATATATACTTTATAGGGTCGGAGATGTCTCCTTCACTGCGTTGCACACTTTTGACCAAAATTATAATACCCTCTGCAAGGGTATAAATATATATAATGTACATATATAGTTGCAATATCAAATACAAATACTCTTAGTTAATACGCTGCCATCTTGGCTAGAAAAATGTCAACTTCAAATAATACATTTCATAATAAAAATTGGGAGTACTTCAAGACTCAACTAAATAAATATTTAAGTCAGCTCTCATAGTGCATATATGTAATCGATCGGCTTTTCATATGTATTATGCATTATATTTTCTCGTTTCGAATCCCGGTCTCGATTCAGAAAGTTAATCGGCCCATTACCGGCTCCACCTCTAACAGTTTCCATGAATCAAATCATAAACGGGGATATGTACAGATACAGGCAGAAATCAGAAGTCGGACCGCAATCTGAAACCACTCCAATTAAATGTCATAAAATGTTCGAGGACCCTGGTGAAACCAACCCGGAGCCGAGTCAAAAATACCATTGTAAAGCCAAATGCAGTATGTGATATTATGGGGTTGTGAGGGATAGGAGCCGCGGAGCTCATAAATGCAAAATCCGTTTATGAGGGGACACGAGGAACGGGGAATCGGGGACGAGTGGTGGCAATCTGGATTAGCTCGTGGTTGGACGCGGACTCAAAAGCTTTGCCGCTAATTCATCATTATCTGTGGCCATAAGCGGATAATCGGAACGGTTCTGTCGGATTGTCTTTATAAGCTGCATTCTCTTTGGGTTCCCTCCGTCTTTTCACTCTTTGTGTGTGCTGTGTTCTTTTTTTAATCATATTTTGTCTCATCATTTTCATTGACATTATTACAAAGTTAATTGCCGCAATTAAATATAATTATTGTTGTAATTTATGAGACGAACCCCTCCATGGCCGATCCAACCCTTTCCCCTCTCCGCTTGCGTGGCTTTTTTGTTAATGTTTGAAATTTTTTAGATGTTTTGTTTGCCGTTTGAGTTTTTGTGCGAGCTGTTTTATTTAGAAAACTTTTTGCTCGGCTGCACACACAAAACACACACTCGAGACGGGTGAAAAGGACGTGGACTGTTGCAGGATATTGTCGCGTTAAGTTAATTGGCTGCCGGACCTCGTCCTGTGCCTTTTTTTTGCTCTCTGCTGCAGGTTCCCGGGTAATTGTCAGTGGCATGTCCGTTTGATGTCGCAAAACTGGACGACATGTTGCCTCAAATTGTCGCTGGCCGGATAATCCACCCAGTTGCTATCGGAGCAATCCCAATCCCAGTTCCATTATCGTGCCACCAAGGTGTTGTCCTGCAGGAGGAATGCCAACTTGTCGCCCTGCAGCCGAGGATAAGGGGATCGCAGATAGGAATTCCTCAAAGACCCAAAGGATTCCAGTGGCTGGCTACACAAATCGACGCTAAATGTGGGACACTTTGGCCCGGAGAGCTCCCATCAAACGAATCAAACGAAAGAACGCATTTAATGAAATAGCCAATTACGAAGAAATTTGAAAATGATCTGTGTCTGGGCAAAAAAGGATAAACGAGCGATCGCGAACTTATAGCTGGATCTCGGGGGATGATTATATTGATGAACGAAACCGTTAGACGCATCGGAATGCACTCGAGGACGCCAGTCAAGGCTGCGAATTAGCAAACAGAATCGACATAGAAATAATTTCCAGCCAGGCCAAATTGAGGCCCCTGCCAAATTGGGGGCAATGCGGTGTATTATTTTTTGCCGTTGTGCCCTCTCGCTCTCAGTTTGCGGCATAAAATGTATAATTTTCTTATTATCTATAGCAAGGCAGAGAAAAAGAAGCCAAATGGCAAGGGCAAAGGACCGGCGGCAGGATAGGCGGGCGGCAAGTACTGGGAATAAAATTAATTCCATAAACAACTTTCCAAAAAGTAAAGAACTTTCGGCAGTGGTGGAAGAAAGGTGAAAGGTGGCACAACCTTTTGTCTGGGGCCATAAAAACGTCAAGCAAGAGAAACACAGAGAGGATTTAGAGAGGAATCCTAGCCAACAAAGGATATCTGTAGCGTGTATGTGTGTGTGTGCTCCGCGTTCCTTGCAAACTTTCAGCCCCAAAAAGCCATTTTTATTCTCCTTCAGCGTCGTCGTCGCCGTCGTCCTTTCCATACATTTTCCCCACGTATTACTTTTCGCCATTTTCGTTGCTTCCCTGCTTTGCCACCCATCCCACCCATTTGGCATTCTTCTTCACATTTCTTCTTTCCTTTTCCCATTATGAAATGAATTGCTTTTAAAGAAATTACAATGCGGACGACTTTTGGGATTGGGGTTTCGTTGTCGGGATCGGAGGGAGGAGCTCAGGGATTGCGGACCGGGGCTGTGTTTGTGTGTCTCGACTGGGTTGACACAAATTGCAAGGTCCAAGGCTGTCGTGTCGCCCACCTCCAACCTCCCACCGCCCACCGCACGCCAAAGCAAAGTCCTGAGATCTTACAAATAAGATATAAGCCCTAAATCCCGACGCACCACGCCCGCTGTTGTCGCGAGCAATAGAGATATTGGAAAACATAGAACTAAACACATTATGCTCAAACCAGCAAAGAAAATAATTAAACTAATTAAAAGCATTTAAGCTATAAATACAAAAGCAATTTATTTAGACTCCGGTGTTTAGTATTTTTGAAACAAATTTTCTAATTTGCCTTATATCACGGTAATATCGAGAGACGGATATTATTTATTAATTTAATAAAACTATTTTAATAGCTTAATCAAAAATATATGTAAATCAAGCGGTCACAAATGTGTTCTTTGATAGCTTAGAAAACACAAGACCGACCCCTACATATTTCTGCGAAAAGTACTCCAATACCTTCACATGAACTTAATATTTCTTTGTGTGGGTATGGAGAGAAAAACTGTTTCAATTTGCAAAGTTGGCAAATAACCGAAAACTTTCTTTTCAAATAAATTCCCATTTGCAAGTGTCGATTGTTGCTTAATCCCCACTGCGACCCCTCGACCCTTGCTCGGATTTGCATACGCCAGTGCTGAGCCGGCACCCCCGCTTCAAGCCGCTTCCTCGTGCCTTTGTGATGTGTTTATAAACAAATGACACGCAATCCTTTGGGGGGCACGTGAGTTCATGGCATCCAGCTCAGCTGTCTACGCCTTCGGTTCACTTCTTCGCCGGGCTTGCATGCAAATCATTACGCATACGCAGCGTGTTCAGCTGGCTTTTTCTACCACCCTTGTTGTTGTTATTGTGTTGTTGTTGTTGTTGATCATAACACGCTCGATTTGGCGCCAAAATCGCAGCAAACCGTTAGTAGCAATCCCACACACACTCACGCAGACCAGACCAGACACTCATTCATTCATCGGCTGGCTCTCTTGACTTTGGCCTATGCGTGTTAGCCGAGAGCTGCGTGCCGCCATTGCACCTGATAGATGTGCCCCCTTGCCACTGAAAGTGCCACAACCCTTTCCACACCCGCAAAACGCCAAGTAGCGTGTCCAAAACCTAAAATTCTAAACAACGCCAGCTGATTGTGGGTCATCACAGCTCACTTTTACTGCAACTAATTTGATTTTGCATACTTTTAAACAGCCACCCACTTGTTGATGCCAAACATCCACTTCCCGGCCTTAAAAAATGCAAAAACATATCGGGCTGTCAGCATGGTATTCCTCGAAAATGTCACAATTAATTGAATTTGCATTTCTGCATATAAAAATGTCAAAACAAAGCGGGGCCAGTTAAAGCGAGGCTCGAATTTAAGCGCCATTTAGGGAAGCTGTCATCGGCGAAACATGCTACTATGCTACCGTGCTGCGAAATTGGTCCAGTCACTTAGCCCGATCCGCCGGCCGAATCCGAATCCGAATCCGCTCACAAAGGGAGCCTCCTAATCTATGGACCACTTAATGGATCTGCGCCAAATTCACGCATAAATTTTAAGGCTCAGCATCCCAAAGCTGTTAAAATTAACGAGGAGCGCGAACAGGAAGAAAGAGCGCGAGAGGAGCTTCGCAGCTTGGCCAACTCATTAATTTTGTCAACCCGAAAGCGAGAAAAGTGAATCGCCAGGCAGTAGCTGAAACCAAAAGCGACTACAAAACGATCGCGCAACTCTGTCAAGATAACAAGGCGGCGGGGAGAGGAGTAAGAAGTGGATCGGAGTTGGAGAAACTGGAGTCAGTATACACAGAAAAAAATATCCCCTTTTAAAAACTTTTATCATAAAGGGGATTTTATCTGTCGATGTTAATAAACTTATAAGCATATTAAATAAGATCGTTAAAAAATCTATATTATTTTTATAATTATAGTTGTTATAAAGTTATCCATCTTATTAAATTTGTTTATTATTGGTAGAGGTATCTTCTTTTATTGCCTTAGAAAAATCTTACAAACATTAAATTTACCAATACAAAAGTATGAAAAGGTTTTTAGGATGCCAACTAGATATGAGATCATATATGGTCATTATCATAATTCCCACAGCCCACATGTTATAATAATATTTACCAACAATATAGTTATCATCGAAAGAAATGTCGAATATATATCTTCAATCCTATGTTTGATATGAAATCTAACTATAGGAAAGCGAACTTCTTAACTCTAGAATCAAAAGATTTAAATCGGTTTGATACATTTATTTTAGGTGTATCTGACGAAGGATTCCAATGAGAATCTCCGTAGAATCGGTCCCAGGCTCAGGTTCACGGCCCGCGCTAATCGTCAGAGGGGCGAAACACTTCTTGAATGGACTGTGAACCGAATTAAGTTGTTAAACGCATTATTTGCATATTTCGAATGCGGTGATGCCACATTAAGATGCCACAAGCAGTACATCTTCCATGCCCCTCGCGACTCATTTGCATATTAATTGTACAAACAGAGGCGGAGGAATGTTCGTTCCGTTCGCTTAATGAAGTGATAAATGTTATCGATAGCTTTTGAGAGGCCGACAATCGCGTTTGATCTATGGCCAGCGACAGTTTTCCCATCGCAAAAGTTTTGCGCTGCCGATTCAATTTATGATCTACCGAGGTAAAAGCAATTTGTATCCACCAGATACATTCTTGCAGTGAGTACATAAAACTACGGTCATAACGGCCAATGTGAGTGTGCTGCCGTTTTTAGTTTTATGATTACCCTTGTCAAGCTCGCCTTCCTTAGTTCATATACTTATTGTAGATGTTGTATGGGGCGGCAAAAGTTCCGCACAAGAATAACGTCAACTGTGCCAGCCGGGGGAACTGAAACAACAATAACAACAGTAACAACAACAACAGCTAAACTGTGGCAAAGCCAACTCATTTATTTTATCGATTAAACATTTTTGCGATTCGCGCAGCGGAATCTCTTTTGGTCTCTCACTAAAAGGAGCCCCAAAGCCAGGCCATGTGGGCTTTGGGAAAAAATGTATCTACTACTGACACACACACAAAGGCAGCTAATACACACAGATACAAAACACACATACACACATTCATTCGGGGGCGACATCAAAGCGCCGGGCGAAGGCAACTTTGAAAACCTTTTGACAGCTGCGAACGCCAAAAAGGAAGGCGGCAAGGGATGTGGGCGGGTGGAAGGGAGTGGGAGAGGTAGTGGGCGAATTAGGAACAGAAGAAGGAGAAAACAGAAGAAGAAGGCGAAGGCGAAGGGGGCGCGTTCCACCCTGCCTTCTGCGGTGGGCGCGGCCTTTGGATTTAGTGGGGCGCAGGATTGGGCCAAGAATGGAAAAAAAGGGGCTACTGTGTGCTAATGATGCGCATTTGGCATTTCGGCCTTAATCATTTATCATTTGACCGACCCGTATAATTATTAAAATTTGTATCTGATTTCGATTTTTCACCCGCAGCCAATTGAATAAATGAAATTTTATCAGTAGATAAATGAGCTACAGCTTTATTAAGAAATTGAGGTGTCGGACTGGACTCTTAGTATTATTGAAATCTATTTTTTGTTGTTAAAAAATTATAAGAAAGCTTATTTATCAATGCCACACTTTCATTTAGTTATTAAAATGCACGACACTATAAATTTACTAAAATATACATTTCCTCTGTTTTAAAGCATAAGATTCTGTTCCATCTTTCATACTAATTGCATGATCAACACGAAGATATATATATGATTGAACGATAAATGTAAAATAATATTTATTTAAATAAAAAATATAACATTTTAAATATAAAAGTTATACATAGTATTTCTTAAAGGCATGAATCTGAATTATGTTTCAACTACAATATTAATAATAGTCAAAAAAGATTTCAATAATGCTTTGGTTTTTAATAATATAACAAATGTGTTGTATATCAAATTTGTCCGCAATATTATCCATATAAGAAAAACCAAATTAAAGACTATTGTGTTAATTTGTTTTATTATGGCAGCATAATAGAGCAGACATTCAGGTTATCATTTTCGTTACAATGAAGTTTTTGTTCAGCCCCATTCTCGATTATAGAGAGCCTTTTGTAAGCTCACTGGCAGAGTTAACCGATCCCTTTGGCCAGGGTATTGGACAGGGAGAAAGGTAACTAAAAGTATCACCTGCCGGGGCAGATACCACCTCCTCACCGACTGCAGCACTGGCCCAAAGTAACCCCCACTCCGCCGCTCCTGGCCAGCCCCTTGGGCGCTCCACTTCAGCGCACACTCGAAAAAGCAGAAAAACAAAAAATGCAGAGGGCAGCAGTGCGTCCTGGTTGTGGTCCTGGTACTAGAGTCCTATTCTGCTGCTGGAACTTTTACTGCCAGGCGCACTTCGGTGGTGGATTTTAATGGAACGCTTTGGGTTAATTCCGAATTCTTTTGTTTTGCTTTCGCTGACTAACCTGGGCTAGGCTCGGGGTTGGCCAAATGCAGGTGGTCAGCCGGGTTCGCAGTGGCTTATGGATTAGTGGTGGCCCGTGTACGGACTAACCCGACGGCTCGACAGTTCACTGACACCGAACCGATCCCTGGCCGGAGATCCTGATCCGCTGGCCAGACAGAAAGTCTGACAAATCGAAGGCTTTAGGCCATCTAATTCGCTTGTAAGGCCGTAAGCGCTTCAACACCTTCCGACATGACTGATGCGGGACCTCAGCCCCATAAATGGCAACAAAGTAGCTGCCCCAAATGAGACAGCCATAGGCAGAAAGAGACACTTGTACTCGTTTAATGGCTGATATCGGAGTACCCCTTTCTCCTGGCCAAATCTGAGGCCCCACCGCCGCCCAGCTTGGCATATGGAGCAGCACTATTTAGGCTTCGATACGCTGCATTACGCAATGGTGTTAATTACTAACACACGGACACCAGGCAGCCGGCGAGTGGGAGTGGAACAGGGAGAGGTATACCATAGATATAGATACCTAGATACACACACTCGAAGACGGATAATCGCCGGCAAGCAAGTGAAGCGAACTGGCAGTGGAAAAACGGTTAACCAAAGACGGTAGCAAAACCATTTAAAGCCATTTTTCCACGACGTCCCCAATGGAAAATCGTCCATAAAAAAGCAACGTTTTCTAATGAATCGGTAGGGAGTGAGAAAAGTAGACACAACTTTAAGGAGTTTTAAATTTAGTTTGGGAGGATATCCCCCGGCATATGTCATTCAACCCACATACATATATCTACCGATCTCAGACACCCCCCATTCCATAGTAATTAACTAAATAGAATAACCCGCCAGTCGGTCTTTCAAGGCGAGATACTTTTAACCCCATGTGAACCGGCTTTTGTGAGGAGGGCGCAGGCGCAACTAATGAGCAACCCACCACCATGGGCCATGTGGTGTCTCCCCCACCCACCCAGCCATCGCCCGCCGGCTGGTCAGTCCGTTTGACCAACATTAAATTGAGCAGCGACTTCCAAATTTATGTGCGCCATGTGAAAGAGGTCCTGGCCATATGGTCGCTGGAGAGGGACTCTGAAAGCCGTGCTCCGACTGAACCGGCAAAAACATATGTCGCAGTGGGCTGCGGTTTTCCATTGACCGATCTCCTGGCATGTGGGAATACAACAATTCATATACTCCGAAATGTAATTCATCAAAAATTTCACAAATTTGCTACAGAGGAAAATTGGAAATAAGTATAGTGGGGTTGCACGTTCAGTTACAAGGATCATAATTAACTTTTCACGTTGGTAAGGGGAATCTAATCCTTGACGAAGATCTGAATGGCAATCCAATTTAACATTCAGCACACTTAAAATATGAACATAAAATCAAATGTATTTGTAAGTTTAAAAATAAATTAGGTTAAATGTTATAGGTAGATTTTAGTGTTACATTTTTTGAATGAATAATGTGTGAATACAATTACGGATATAAATGTTTTGAGGCAAAGTATGCATGGACAAATATATTAAGTTTTCCCTTCGACTATCCTTTAAACTCTGAAATCAAATTCTTCAACCCCCCACTTTTATCCAACAAGTTTTGCAACTCAATCCAACTGCATAAAACACGAGCGCTTGAACTTTAAATGCTCCGGCAACTGCAACACCAACAATTGCAACTGAAACATGGCTAATTACAATTGCACAACGACTGCAAAGGAGCATTGTAAAGGATACCAGCTGCAGCAATCAATAACATGGATACCCTCACACACCTGCACTTAGCTGCAACAATGAGAAAAGCTCACATAGAGAGCATAAACAACAAGCTGATAATCAATAAACCAAAAGCAGGACTGATATATCCATAACAACCAACAAGTGGAACCCCAACAGCGCGGGGCAAAGCGTTTTGGAGGGTTAAGTTGGTGGTATGCTTTTGGGGTTAGGGGCAGTATAGAACTTTAACTACTTGTGGTAATGGCCAACAACTCTCAGAAACGGATGCAATGGCTTCCAATTAAACCGTGCACTGAAGTGATTGTATTTAGAGGCAAAGGAAAACGGAAAGAAAGTAAAATACCTCGAATTCCTAGACTATTGAGATGATATTTCCAAAACAAATATAAATGTAAAAGGAAATAAAGAGGCAATAAATATTAATAAAAATTTAAAATAATATATATAAAATTATATAAGGAAATAAAAGACAAGGTGAATTTGAAAAAAAAACTAATTCATACCAGTCACTAAGGTTTTAATTTGGTTCAATTCAAATTTATAAACAGCAGTTTTAAGGACTAAGTAAAAAATATTTTATCAATGTTTAATTTCGAAACTAGACAAACGAACATAATCAATAAAACATTTTTTCCATAAATATAAAGATTTATTTTAAGCAGATTTCGTTTTTTAATTATACAAGATTTTTATTTAATTTTCCAACTAGTTATTCCCTCCCAAAAACTTTTTTGTGCTGAAAATTGCACGAATTCAATTGAATAGATAAGTTCCCAATAAAATACTTGCACGCAAGGCGCGAACTTGGCCAAATGTTATGAACAAATGCACGGCTAGCCCATGCGTCGTATGCGTAATATTTGCAAGGAGCTAAGGGTGAGGAGCATGTATCAAAAGGCAGCTGTTCCCTGCCACTTATGAGCTCAATTAAATTGTTGTAAAAAGAGCAGAGCAGAGCTAGCTTCAAGCTAAGGAGAGCACTTTTTGATCAGTTCATTAAAAACATTAAAAATAAAAACTATGATCGAGGAGGGGTCCCGCGCGGCGCAGAACCCTAAAAAGAGTGAGGCTCTCGACCTGGCACTCGAATAATTGCAGGTGTGCATTGCAGCAGGGAGAGGCAAGGTGACAATTTTGCGTCAGTCGAGCGAGTCAGAGTCGGTGTCAGCTTCGAGCCAGGCCCACAGCCAGGGTCCACGGGGTGGCACATTGAAGGCCCAGGTATTTTTTTGTTTCGCCAACTGCAGTAAAGCATAATTGTTTTTTTTTTATTCCTTATCAAGCCAGAAAGAACAGCGAATTACGCGACTGCCTGTCGATGGTGAAACGTATTAAGTGGAAGTTTTACAGCACAGCTAGGAACTTAAGTTAAAAGCGAACTTTGCGCGTAAAGGGAAATAAACGTATTCCAAGGGAACCTAATAAATAAGAAACATGAAAGGAGAGCAATCGCCCAAAGGAACACTGGGCTTATTACGGTTTTATATAACTAAATAATAAAGATAATAACGTTAATTATTTTTAAGCCCAAGCTCAAATTCAAGAGTATTTCAATGTTCCTTAGGGGATATTTAAAATATGATGCAATTTCTTCATAATAGCCAGCTTTATAAATACGTCAATAAAAAAAAAATATTTTTAATCTCAGAAAAGTACATGTATCAATATAATAAATTATGAAACTCAAGCGTATTCATTTTTTATTTTAAAATTTAAATAATCCTACGCAATACAAAGGTTATATTTACATTAATATTTTAAGATTTTAATCTTTGTAAAGTATTTAGAATACAATTATCCATTATTGGTTACCACTAATTATACGAACCATATTTTTAAAAAGTTTTGATTCCCAGCTGGATTGTTAATTTATGACTAACTTATTTAAGGTACTAAAGCTAATCGGACAAACAGAATACATTAGATAATTAGACTTTTATAGCCAATCCGTAAAAGAGCTATGTTGTTGTACTAAATAGCTCCTGATTCTTCGCTGTTTTGACGATAATGGTTTCAGTCTTGAGCTCCCTGTTTTTCACCATGTTCAAGGCTAAGGCGCTGAAGCTGATCAGTGACTCTTGATTATGGGGGTCGCAACATTAGCGATCGGTGGTCCGCACCCGGCGGGTGGGCGTGGTCGGAGCTGCAGTGCCCACCAGCTCGCTTTCTGCATATTTACCGACGCTGCTCATGATAATGCGTGAGTTCTCATATATTTATATTGAAAACATTATTCTTTGTGCTGATGCAGCAGCTAAGTACACAAAATTATCAGAAATTATGTGCACCTTGGGACAGGCAGATTCCGATCTCCCCCAGCGAACAGCCGGAGGGGCCGTCGCTGCCTTCATCATGAACATCATCATCATCATCATCTCCATCAACTGTTTGGCTACTGTAATTTCACGGTAACCTGCCCCGACATGCATAATGCAAATCAATTTGAGACTTAGGCCGGCACAGGGGATTCGCCCCTTCCAAGGGCCAAGTCAAAAGTCAATGGCGAAGGCGATTTGTCAACAAATGCCCAGCGGATCATTAATAATCGAATGGTTGGATTTAAGACCAGTAGCTACGGAGATTGATGGAGCCCACGGACGGAACGTCAGCGGGTGGCGCCACAAGGTGGCAAGTTGGCAAGTGGGTAAGTGGCAAGTGCAGCCAATCGCAGCCACTCACGCGCATTGATTGAAATCTTTCAGTAATAACAGAGCACCCAACCCGCTCCCCAAACATTCCGCCTCCCGCTGCGCATTTATATCTGAATTGGTATCGGTATCGGTATCTGTATCTCGGGATTGGACTGGATCTGGGACTTGAACTGTACTGGAAACTGAGAACTGCGAACTGGGAACTGGGACTCACCTCTTGCCGTTCCGTCGCCTTCGCTTGGTGGCGTAGACGGTGCCCAGCTGGCTCATTGCTAGGGCGGAGTTCGTTATGGTCGCCGTCGTGAATGATTTTTACTCTTATTATTTTTCGTATCAATTTTTCGTTGTCTTCTGCCTTCTGCTTGTCTGTCGTACTGCAGGTTGATTCTTTTCGTTTTGTATTTTTTTTGTAATTGGTTTTTATTTATTGATTTGGCTTGCTCTGGGTACACTCTCACACACAGATTCGCACACAGACAGCCAGCAGCTGAGTGCGATCAGATCCGTAGAGATCCTGCTGCGGGTTTTCGGTTTCGGAGTTGTAGCCACGCGTAAATTTTGTTTTTTCTTCTTTGTATTTATTTTTAATTATCATCACGCTTACATTTTGTTTGCTTTTTCATTTCTCGCGCTCCTTTTTTTTTATTGCACTGTAGTTTCAGTTGGCTGGAGCTGTATGAGTGATTTTATGCGAAACTGTGATTCAGCAATTGAGAAAGGCTGGGAATTGTGATTGCAAAGTAATTATTTTATTTATTCGATTGTGGGCTGTACGACTTTTTGAAACTATAAAGTTGATTGGTCCCATTACATTTGGCCTACAATTGGCCTAACCAAGAACAACATTTTGGATGAAATTAGGTTTTAGCAAATCTAAAATGTTCGTATCATGCTGATTAATCTAATCATTTTGGTAAACAATTTTAAAACTTGAATGCCTTTCAATATAAATGCATATTTTGTATTTGTATTCTTTTTTATACTATTCTGAAATTTAAATTGTTGTAAAGACAATCAAATTTAAATACTTCTTTCTTATACTTTGATTTTAAGTTTTATATGTTAACGGAATAAAAAAAATAGAGTGTTGAGCCGATTTTACAATTTGTATGATCTACCGAATAATCGTAAGTTATTATTATTATACACTTTTGAGGGGGTGAAACTAATATAGAAAAACAAAGTTTCGGCAAATAAAGGGTATTCCTGTTAAGTAAATATACCTAAAGGGCAATGAGAATCTTTTTTTTCAAAAATAAAACTAATGATTTTATTAAATTAATAAAATAGGAAATGGCTGTATGATTGATTATAATTATAATAGTTCGTTTGTCAATAAGATGAAAACCTTTTTAAAATGGTCAGAAAAATATTATGAATTATTAAATTTATACATTTTAATATTTTTTACGCACCAAGTTTAAAATTTCTTTTAAACATCAACAAGAACAAAACGTTAGTGTTGCGTGTATTTTCAGTTCTTATTTGGTCTTAAACTTTTAAAACCCTAATGTTTACATGCCGTTAAAAAGTTTGATATTACACACATCATTAAATTTGATATAATCCAACCTAATTCTTTCCTTTTTAAAGCCAGATTTAGTTACTTTGAAATTGTCATTATTGTCATATTTATTGCAAGAAAGAAATGGTAACGAAGACTAAACTTTCAGAATCACCGAATTATTCCTAATAAAGGATCAAAACAATTTAGAAACTTTATTGGTAATTTGTAAAGTAAAAGGTTTTACTGACTTTACATTACTAAAGTCAAAAATAGAACACTAATGGATAATTCAATTTCATTCAACTGTTTTGTTTATGCGTTCTTGTGTTAGGGAATTTTCGTAAATCCGTTCTCAATTGCTTTTAAACTGGATTGAATGTTTTATGTTTTTTGTTTTGATTCGGGCAGCTGCAATTTAGCAGGTTATTGTTTTGGTTCTTTCGTGGCAACACTTTTGCTTTTCACTTGCACTTTTACAGTTGCTGTTGTTGGTGTTGTGGCTGGTGGGCTCTGGTTTATCAATGGGCGATGTTTGCGATGGCGAATGCGATGACGACGCATGCAACAGAGGAAATCAAAATCGGCACGGAACCAAAAGCGCTAACGCAAGAACGGCACGCAAATCATTTGCGGCACGATCGACGCCGACGCTGGCAGAGGCGCCGGCAGAGCAGCAGGCTGAGGAGAGTTGTCAAAGTGACATTTGTCTGGCACGCACACAACCGCATGCACATGTGGAAGCGTGGGTGTTTGGTGGAGAAGAGTGAATGACCGCCGGCAGTCTGCACTTGCACACGTGACTCTGCTCTGCTGCTCTTTGAAGTTCCTAACTAGAACTATCCAGTTACAGGGTATCGCGTGCTGCGTTTCGCTTTCGCCGCAATTGTTGTTTTTTTCACTTTTTGGGGGGCACTCACGCACACACAGACGCACCCACCTTAAGCGGGATCTGGCGACGGCGGAACAACCGTTAGGAGGGAGCAGCGACTGCACGCGAGCGCCAGAAACGAGTGAATGAGCGAATGAACAACAGTGCCAAAAAAACGGACTGGGACAGACGGAACGCAGGCATTTGAAACGAAACACACGGGCGGAGGAGACTGCAGCGCGCTCTCTCACTCGCACACGGCACAGGGGTGGCGGGGGCTATCTCTTTCTCTTTCAAACCCGACTCTGCTGCGCTGCGGCCACGTAACCGCTTTGAGATTCCAACAAGAACTGAGCTGGCGCCGTGAAACGATTGGAAAAACCAGTCCTGGCGGAATGTGCTGGTACTGAAACACGGGCGTGTGTGTTTTGGCCACTTCCAGTCGTCCTGGCAACAAACGATCACCAAGCGACGCGGCCGCGTGGGAGCGAGATGGAGTGAACGATGTTCCATTTCCAGATGTTCCCCGTCGCCATACGTGTGACTGGAAGGGAGCGACCAACCAAGGCAGCATTGGAAGCGTTGAGGCTATCTCACTCGCACCCGCTCATTCCGCTCAATCCAATGAGTGGGCGTGTTCGCACTCACACAGCCAAGTAGAGTCGACTCTTTCCAGCGCACTGTTTGTCGAAATTCGGGGCACATCGCTCATCTCTTAATTAATTAGGCGGTAATTAAGAGCTATCAGTGCTATCGCTCAATGGCATCTCACTGTATCGCCTCTCCTCCCATTTCGAACTTATCTGAGCCGGGTTTTCTTCGTTTTTCCACTAAAATGCTAATTTTATTTGGTGTGACCAAAGCCATTAAGGCCATAAACATGAGCACTCACTTCGCGCTTATCGCGAATGATTTATTCACATGTGCCACTTGACAACCGCAAAGAACAAGGAGTACGAAATGCACACCGCAGCTCAGAGCCAGAAATCATATTCGTTACCTAGACGGGCAAAATGTCCGTGCCCAAGAACCCGATTGGATACACAAAACCCCTATGCCATAGGCCATGGACATATGCTGCGTCCGCCTTTGACCGCATGTCACAGATGTTGATGCTTCAGGTTGCTTCCACTTCTCATAGGTACAGTGGTCGCTCTTAGTCATCCCTATGTACTATTTAATGGTTTAATACATGACATGTTTTAATTAATTCAAAATAAATATGCTCTTTTAATTAGACCATAAAATTCGTCAACATAAAACATTAACTGAGTTTTCCGCAAAACCCGAATCTTGAATTTAAAACTTTTAAATTTGTTATAATTTATGATACACGTTAGATAAAGCCACTTTTTTTTAAGTATGAACCCAAATGGTAAAAAAATATAATAATAAAGGTTCAATAAATTTTGTTGCTTCAAATAAAATCAGCCATTTTAGCAGAATTTTTCTTATTTTTTATATTTATTTTTAAGTTGGAAACAGTTTATAAAAACAGAACATGGTCAAACCAGCCGTATACGTACATACTTTTAAAACAAAAAGCATACGAAAACACTTCGAATGCCCTAAAATTCTGGAACAGTATTTATTTTTCGAATGATCACTGTAGTATTCACTCTCCGGATGGTTTGTATTGTGACGTCAGCCATGGACGGAATGGCTGGCCTGACACTGTCAATTACATTGCGTGCAACTATTCAATGCGAAGTCAAAAGGCAGAAGAACCGAATGTTTATCTAGCCAGGAGTCTCTTGCAGTCTTCGGTCCCGCTCAAATCCCGCTGAGTAAACTTAGGACAATGGCAAGAACAAAGACAACAGCAGGATCAGAAGAAGAGGCATCGGCATAGAATGAGCAAAACAGAAGGCAGCGCATGTCAATCGCTGGCACTAATAAGTGAGTCGAGTGGAGTGCAGTAAAAAGGGCTTGCAACCAGTTTGGTTTGTTGCCACCTTCCCCAGCTCTTCCCCTTTCTCAGCTTGCAGCTTATCAATTTACGCTTCGACTTCGTAAGAGATGTATGCAGTGCAGGTGCTTCTCCCCACCTCGCTTCCTTCGTCTTATTTTGTTTACTGCGCTGCCTCCTTGTCGTCCTTATCGCTTGGAATTACAGTGTTCACTCGATAAATAGCTTTAATTTTATTCACGACTGGTAATAACTGAACAAAACACTATCTTATATGACGTCTTAAAGATGACGTTTCGGTTTCTTGCAGTTAATACAAGTTTGAAGAAATCTTTAAGATTTTAGTTGACCAACAACTTGATAAATAAATTCTTTTATTATATCGTTACCAAGAACTGATAAGATATAGCTGTTTCCCAATGTATTTCGATATCCAACTTTTAAAAAACATTTAACCATAAGTAGAAATTATGACACTGAGCCATTCCAATCATTGCCTTAATTTAGGACATTTTGAACTTAAGCTAATACTGGTAGTAGATTTTATTTATTACATTTTAAAATTAAATACATATTTTCAAGCCTCTACTGTACTTATTATTTTACTGCTGATGTTTGCTGTTGACTGCCCGCTCATCAATTTCGCGATGTCGTTGCTGGCCTGATGAGGACTTATGAATGTGTTTTGCGTATATTTCCTTCGCGAGCCTTAATGCGACTTACCACACTTAGCCCACACTCCTCAATCACCCCTCAGTTTTCCTAATTTCGTAACAAGTTTCTTATTAACTCGTTTTTTTGCTCGTTGGCTTTGGTCAGCAGCTGCCTGGTCACATCAATGTCACTGCTGATCACATCTAGACAAGCACTCTATATAGATCTATATAATTTGCCAATTAAGTAGGGGATAACCTCCCTGATATCATACCGACAACATTAGCGGGGCACAAAAGCCGCAAAACGAAAAAAAAGAACAGAACAGAAACAAATGTTTTTTGTGGTACTCCGCCGCTAACCAGACGAAAGGGTCATATAAAATTCCACAGAAAGAAGGGAATACCATAATGCATTTCCCCATAATGTTTACTCCGATCCATTGGCGGCGCCAATTAAATATAATTATTCTATGTACATAAACAACAGCGGTGAGCTTAAAACAAGGCAAAGCCATAAAGAGTAAATGTAAACAAAGTGCAATCTGTGCATACCCTTTTTGATGGGTTACTATGGTGTATTAGACTGGAAAGTGTTATGATAAGTATGGGTAAATGTTATTTTCCCAAGCTTAATATTTATAGAAATAAAAATATGCGAGTATTAAATTTAATTGAATTGTATATTTTAAGTGTGCTCTTTTTGGTAATACTCTGTTTCTGTTTCCGATTGCTTAAAAACTTAAAGGTTTTAATTTTTACCATTTCAAGGGATATGTTAGCTTAGGCTTACATGCTTACCCAATTTTAATTTGTACCAAAAAATAAATAAAATATGTTATATTAAACAGTGTTTTGAAGCTTGTTAATTATAGTTAACTATATGCTATACAATACTGTCAAATGAAAACCAATGTGAAAGATACAACCTAAAAACCGTTTCAACAGGGTATTCCGAATCGAACCTGTCAATGTTTGGCCTGCCAAAACAATCAGCGGCAGGGGCTATAAAACAATGTTTACCTTTTAGAAAAAATGCAACTGACCAACCAATTCCCCGTCACTCGCTTCCCAACCCACCGCTCCACCCACCGCCCGATAAGTAGCCGCAATTATAATTGCCGTTTGTGGCAGCCCAAAAATGGCTGCCTTTGTCCAAGCAGAAAACACTCGTACACACAATGAACATGACAAACACACGGACAGCAACAACAACAACTACAGCCGCAACGGGCCGGACAAAAAATGTCATTTTAGACAGAACACAGAACGCAGTACACGAAACAACAAAAAAAGACTGAAAAAATGCAAACAATGGCCGCCAGCAGCAGCAGCGGCTATAACAACCCGCGATCAATTGCGCGAGATAAGTGGACAACGCCGCCACCACCGCAGCACCACCACCAGTACCACCGCAAGCACCACCTCAACCACCACCACTGCACCACTTCGGGAAGGGCGACCAACCCAAACGGCTCAAAGTGCCCACCTCCCTGCCACCACCCACCACCTACCGCCCCTTGTGTGCCCTTGCATTGCTGACATATTTCAGATTGAGTTTCCTCCCACACCCTTTCTCGAAAGCGGTTGCTTGCTGGAATCGGTGTGTTTGGCCGGATAACTACTATTGTATACTAAAGCAGGCTACTTTTCCTATGCTATGATAAACAATCAAACTACTAACTCTTGACTAAATTTGTTCCCAAAGTGCATTTGAAATATTATTGACGTATAAAAATTAAATAATAAATTAAATATTGAACTAATATTGAATACTAGAGCAGGGTGAGGGCTTACTTTATGATGCCAAGACTACTTTTTTAAAGCTATGATAAACAATCAAACTACTAACTCTTGAATAGCTAAATTTGTTCCAAAAGTACGTATAACTTAAATCACTAGATACAATTAAATAATGCTGAAATAAAATTATTTTCACGTTAATGGAACTTATCCTTAAAATGAAAAAAAACTCAGAGAAATATCTTGCTTATTGCATTTTTTATTCTATATATCTGTGTAAATGCAAAAGTTAAATATGCCTATTATATATTATGATTTATTTTTATAACATTAATTAGTTAGTTGTCATTATGAGGTATATTTGTCATTTTCTGTGTCCATTAACTTCCTCCGACCCTTTTAAAGGGTAAACACATTCAGTGTTTCTCTAGCTGGGGGATTGTTTCAAAAGATACTGATGTGTGGCTTTTGTTAATAATATGTGCTTTATGCCCATTTTCGTGTCACGTATTTGACGCTTTCATTATGGCAAATGTCAAATACCAATGGTGACCCAACTTTGGCTTAT
Source organism: Drosophila fuyamai (assembly GCA_018153365.1). NCBI lineage: Eukaryota > Metazoa > Arthropoda > Insecta > Diptera > Drosophilidae > Drosophila > Drosophila fuyamai. Next base: position 1,475,934 of record JAECXW010000116.1, on the reverse strand, counting down.
CGATGCGCCTGGTTCCTATCCCGACTGTCTAATTATGCGAATGTCAATCTTTGTCGGCATTTTAAGGCCTTTCCGATTGCCCGGCCGCGATTTCCTCTGCGAATGCCACAAGAGACCAAACAATTTTTGATTTATGAAGCGATGCGGCTAACGGATACGAGACGAGTCGCAGTTCAGTTCAGTTCAGTTCAGTTCAGTTTCGGTTGCGAGGAGCCAGGGCCGCAATGGTATGGTATGGTCAAGCGGTATCTGAAACAGTTAATCGGCTGCAAAATTAATAAATCCGTTGAGTTTAATAGAGTTCAAAAAGCAGGAACGCACAGTGCAAAGCGAAAGGCATAGCCTGCTAGCTGGTCAGTGCCAGATACGCAAGTCCCGGCCGAACTCGGCATTTTCGACTGGATCTGTGCCTTCGACTCCGTTCGGAGCTGCCTTTGGGGTCAACGCCGCCGAGATGTTCCCAGAAAGATCAGCAAATGAAGATCTCAATGGGCAGGCCGAGCTGGCCCGGCTGGCTGCTCCTCGTCTAGGCAATGCGCTCAAATAAATTCAATCTAAATTGTAAGTTTGTTTAGCTGGAGGAGCGGGCCGAGTCGAGGGATCGGGCGGAAAGGCATGGGCAGTGCAATAACAATAATAATAATAATGCAGCCAAAAGAAAGAGAGATGTTCGCAGGCTGAACAAGCCAAATTAATCGACCAAACTCGTCTTGGAACTTCGGACTTCAGACTGCACTGCGAAGCGCCTCTTTTGAGGCCTCTTGCACAAACAGCAAGCACAACTTTTGCTATTTTCGGGGCGCAAATAAGATTGATCTTTTGTAACTTCCATGCTGCTTTTCGAACGCTTCCCCACCCTCCTCCCTCCTCCCTCGGCCCCCCTCCCCCAGCATCCAGCAGCGGTAATTTGTTATCGCGATGATTTATGAACCATTGGAGACTGCGACTCGAGCAGTTTAGTGGGTGTTTACACAAGCCACGGCCAGACAAGGAGAAAAAAAGGGAAGGAGCGGAGTGCAGCTCGATTCTAATACTCCAGACCGCCCCAAGGCTAATCCAAACACTAGATGGCGCTGCCTGCTCCTTGATGGATTTGTTGCACAAAAATGTTCAAGCGAAAGAAAGCCTTACATAAGTGCATCGACTCAAAAGTAACCCGTGGTTTGAACAGTAACAAATGAACCAGTTAAAGTCTTCTAAGGCTCGGATATACATATAAACAAATATTTGGAAAATTTTCAATCTGTTTTAAAACCTACTTTCGTAATGTAATGCAAACACCAAATTGAGATTGAGTAGTTGTTAAATGAATCTAAGATAGAATAATATATGGTCCGTTGTTAGATGGATATTCCTTGGGTTTATTTATACCAACTAAATTATAATTTATTAGTTTTTCCATTACAATACAAAATATACGCCTTTGCTCAATAAGTACAGAGTACAGAACGAAATCCCCTATTCAATTCGAAGCCAATACCAAATAACCACAGTCAGGGTCCAGAGAGTGCGATGTGAATCGCTTGGCACGTTTCCGCATTTTCCTGGTTCTGGATTGTGCAGCCAACATATTTATCCTCCGCCCTGTCCTGCCCTGCCCTGCGTCCTGATCAATGGCAGCAGCCGCAGGGCCACAAAATGATATTGTAGCTCTATATTATGGAAGTATTTAAGGTTCTAAACGATTCAATCGCTGGCTCTGCAAACACTGAGAGAAGTATCTCGACAAGCGTGGCCCCAGATCACTTCCGTTGGGGATCGTTTCTTTCGGTGCAGTGTAAGCTGTGATGTCTAAATAGCCACGGAGGGTACACGTTTTTATTAATGCCCGAGCTGGGCTAATACAAATTGCCTGGGCCCGGAAAACAAGTCGAGAGCAGGCGTGGGCGATAATTGAGAATTTATTCGATGCGTTCTGGGGCGACGTTTATTGGGCCTAAGTATTCTGCTTCCTGTTCGAGGCCCCAATGGAATCTCGCCTGGCCCTCGGCCACCTGTCGCGCCTGCGTGGCACCCATTAATCAGGCCGAAAAATACGTATTCAATAAACTGCTCTTAATGATAACCCAAGTTCTGTAATCTGTTTTAGGAGGACCCCGAATTGTCATCAAAATTGCCGCTGACTGAAAACACCAGCAGCCAAAGCGTTGTGGGTAATGGCTCTAAATAACAATGATTAAGACGCCAAAGGATCGCGGGATCGGAGGCAGCCCATTCGATTCGATTCGATCCCATCCCATCCCATACGATCCCAGTGACATGGGAGTGTGAGTCAAGCTCCGCCGGCGGCAGATCGTCGCGGCTGCGTCGCGCGAAACTCGAGATCGTATCGGGAACGCTCCACAACGCATCGCCTCACATCGCCGAGATCCTCGAAAGAGGCGCTGGCCGAGCAGAAACCTGTTGACATTGATATTGCCATTGATATTGGTTTGGTATGGGTAATGGTATTGATATTGGTATCGCTATTGCTTCTCCCCTCCTCGAAAAATACGTATATAGCCCCTGTTTTCGACTCGGTTGCAGGTGCGTAGTCTGATCGGGGGCAGCTACCGATCAGATAGGTATTTCATAAAGGTGGGATCTCAGCAAGATCCATTTGTATGCTTACTTTAAATTGTTGAACCATTAATTAGATGAGAGCTTCATTGCGATATAAATATGATTATTTCAACAAGAGTGAAGTCGAGAAAAGCTATAGAAATCGATTGGTGTTGATAATCTTGGTATTTTTCTTGATTTATCGTTAAAATAATTTGTGTACGTTTGTTTAAAGCAAAACTGCTTAAAAGGTAATATAATCAATACAGAGTAAAATATACTACAAACGCAATAAGCTAACATCAAATTATGATTAAATTAGTATTAATTTATTTCGAATTCAAATATGGTAAACTATAAGTAGATCCCAGCCCATAACCTACATATAAGTTATTTTGATTCCAAATGAAGTAATAGTCCGTTGCCTACATCTTAGATAAAATTTGAGTGACGTTAACATGTATAATGAGCTCTTCAATTAATCAAAAAAATTATATAATACAAAATTTGTTTTAGATTTTAGTTTTTCTGGTATTTTGGTTAGTAGATTTAAATCAAGCATTAAGAAACCTCGAATATTTTTGGAAAAACATTTTTATGTTATTAGCAATTGTTATTAATTGGGAGATTATTTGTAGATTCGATGTCTAGGTTTAACTTCATACCCATCAGGAAATGGATTAACCCCCAAACTGCGCCTCTGGTTTTTGGACTCTCGATTTGAGGCCATGGCACACGTCTAGCATAAGTCAGGGGCGAGTGCCTCGGCTTGCCGCAAGTGGACTTCACCTGACAGTGGCCGAGGTTCTCACGTTGCGAGGGAGTAGGTAACCCGATGACTTGTGCATTCTTTTACGGCTAATTTAACCGATTAGCAAGTTGTCCCCCGAGCATTGAATTTTGAGTTGGACTTTTGCGGTTTGCCTGTCGCCCGCTGTCAGCCACTACATGGTTTCAGTTTTGGCTCGAATGGGATCGGATCGGTTCGGTTTGGTTTAATTTGCTTTGGCTTGGCTGGGTGCGAAGTAACCGATATATATTGGACGCCCACACACGTTGTCATTTGTGAGTGGCAGAGGTGGGGGAACGTACACACCCGTGATTCACGTTCAAGCGGGGTTGGCTAAAATGCAAAATAGCTGACAAATGGCAAACTGCGAACGGTTCTAAAATGGTCGTGGGGTGAACTGAATGTCGCAAGGGGTGCAGACTGGCTGGTTGGTTGCCTTGATGATGGCCATTAGCCGGCGATTTGAATGCCCCTAATCATGGGGTCTGTAAGCCAGCGTCTGTCACGCCTTTTTGGCGCCCACAATCGGTCAAAGAAAACCGTTTAGGCAAAAAACGAGAAGCACTCAAAAAAAAAACAGTGGAACGGGAATAGAGAGAGAAAAGCACATCCAAATGACTGCAATTTTTCAACGCTTAAAAATCACATTAATTAGCGTTCATGTTTTGTGCACTTCAAATTGCGAGCGGCAGCTGGTAAAAAACTCCATATGAATTATAAATTATAAATTTATTCTCACTCCAATTATCAACAAAGTTAAACATACGCCTAGTTGCACTTTCAGCAATAAATAATTGCGCCAAGAAACAGAGGAAAAAAATTATATTAAAACACAACTTAAAATGCAAATTCTGCATGCAAGCAGGGGCGTACTACGACTTCTTTCACTCCTCCCTGGTCATCTCATTACTGTTGAAAGCCAAAAGAAATAAGTATTTTTAACTCGCTTAATTGCCATTTGAGCCGGAGGGGAAGTGAAGAAGGAGTTGGCAGGGGTGGTCAGTCGGCGAAAGAAATTGTTTTGCATTTTTAATTGCCAAGTCAAGAAAATGATAGCCCGATAAGCTCTGGCCAGCTGCCCAATCGCTCTGATTTTTCCCTGAAACTCACACTACAATATAAGATCTAACGAATAAAACGGATGATTTTAATTATGTGATTTATAAAGAATTTATCAAGTGTAGTACACTCAAACTTCCAAGACACCTTTGGATAAAAATAATTTCAATAAACTTACAGCAAATTATAATTAACCTCTTCCACAAAAAAAATATTAATTTCTCGACTTAATCTTCTACAAAAACTTGTATACTTTCCGATTTTAGTTTCAGTTTTCAGCAAATTCTCAATTTTGTATACTTACCGAACTATATTTATGCTATTAATGTTATATCGTTGTAGAGGGTAATTTTAGGCAGTAATTTGTAAATTTGTAACGCAGTAAGGAATATATTTTCGCCTGTATAATTGTCAAGATAATCAGCTTAGTCGATTTAAGAATGACCGTCTGTCTGTTTTACACACAAAATTCTCCCAGTTTTAAAGCTATAGATTTATATATGTATATATATGTCTGAAACTTAACCAAGTTTTTATTTTAGAGAGTATACATTTTCATAAAAAAAATCGGAATGTTTTTTTTTTAAATTGCAGAAATACGGTTAAGTCATAGCTGCATTAAAACAAGCGTCAAAATAATCGAACAATCTTAATAACTTGGATATTTTTTATTATATGTTTTTTTAATATATGTACATATAATAGATGTACATCTTATATTCTATAAATTTAGGCTCACTGTGTTGTATGGCTGCCATATTGGTAATCAATATTTAAGCTTCATTTTTAAATTTAGCGTTGAGCACGACTTATACATTTTACTAAGATTAAGATCTTGTTTTTACTATCAAACTCTGCGTTTTAAGGAATGAATGAACAAGGTGGTAGCTTGGATAAGGCCAGGGAACCCCACGGTCTACAATTAGTCGGAGGGTTTTAAGACAGCTTAATGGTTTGATTATCAAGCCAACCCTGCCATTCACCCTTAGACAAGCTTCTTTATGCATATTCCATTCAAATGATAATGCCACGTCGGAGGCATCGGAGCTGGCTAGGCGCTAAGCTCGATCTTATCGCAATGCAAATTCTGAAAGCATAACTCAGCTAATCATAAGAGGCCATGTCGAAATTTAACAAGCTCTCCGAGGAGAAGGCCCCTCCCGCTCCCTGCCCCTTGGTAACCCTGCCCTCGGGCAGACAGCAGACGGCATGCGTGCCGGGTTATGCTAATGCCGATCTCGGATCCCCCTGCCCCCTTTCACACACCCACCCCTCGGCTGGGAAATGCGAATAAAGCCGGGCCCGAACTGGGGCTAAAAATGCAATTCAACGAAGAAATTAATTTAAAAAGCGTTGCAATAAGAGCAAGCAACAAAAAGAAATTAAATAAAATGTGTAATAATGGAGAGAGACCCCGTTGGGACCTCGCCCCCCTCCGCACCTGTCTGCTGGCTGTTCCCTCCTCGGCGCAATTCATAAATCATTTCAGAAATTATGACTTTATTTTTAAACTTTTCCCTTCTTCTTCTTTCATTTGCACATTTTTATACGAAAATTATTGGCTGGCAGTGAAGTGTTAGCAAGATAGGGAGTGCCCGAAACTTCAGGTGGGTCTCCTTGTAAAAAGTTTATAAAATTGTATATTTATACCCGTTACTCGTAGAGTAAAAGGGTATATTGTATTCGTGCAAAAGTATGTAACAGGTAGAAGGAAGCGTTTCCGACCCTATAAAGTATATATATTCTTGATCAGGGTCACTAGCCGAGTCGATATAGCCATGTCCGTCTGTCCGTCTGTCCGTCTGTCCGTCTGTCCGTCTGTCTGTCCGTATGAACGCTGAGATCTCGGAAACTATAAAAGCTAGAAGATTGGCATTTTGCATGCAGATTCTAGGAGTTCCTACGCAGCGCAAGTTTGTTTCAAAAAGGTGCCACGCCCCCTTTAACGCCCACAATCGCTTATATACGATTTTAAAAATTTAAATATTTCGGAAAAGTAAAAATGCAGTTTTATTGTGTTTATCAATACCTATCGAAATGTAGAAGAAATTTTTCAAATCGGACCATTCGTTAAAAAGTTATGCGTGATCAAAGTTTCTATCTCCATCTCCCTCGCACTCCCTTTACCTGAGTAACGGGTATCTGATAGTCGGGGCACCCGACTATAGCGTTCTCTCTTGTTTTTATTACGTTTTAATTGTCTAGCATAGCAGAAGGAAACAAAATAAAATGTTAGATTTATATACAAGTTTTCTCATTATAAATGCAAATGCAAAAATCATGTTTAGTGAAAATAAAAATTATACTACAAGCATTTTAACGTTTTATAAGCCCAGTGAGGGTGGGAGTGGAGGTTCCGAAACAACCCTGTCACATTTCTTTTAGGTCCCCTCCCCACTCTCAGCCCAATCAATAAAGCCATTAACTAAACAATTACCAAAAGTAGCACGCAAATTTCCAATTGATCCATAAAACAGTCTGTTGACCAACAATCGTAAACAAATTAAATTAATTAAAATGAAATATTATGTGTCCAATCCGAAGAAACAAAAAGTGCCAGAGCGTGGTTCAGTGAGTTCTACGAACTGACAAATACTCGAAATTACTAAATCAATTAGTCGCGTCCCTTATGTATTCAAATTAGCTAGCCCACCCGCGCAGTTATATTTTATAGACTGTTTTTAAGAAGTTTTTTCTTTACTCTGACTAAGTCTTTAAAGCCGATCCCAACCATTTTTGGAAAACCATGAAAGATCACTTGTGCCGAAATAATTATAATGACTTCAAAAATTAATTGTCAATGTTATGGGTTGAAAGTAAGAATGTTGTTACTGTAATACATTAAGACAAAATCGTTACTGAAATCGCATACGTAACTAAAATCTATTTTGATGGTTTTAAAGCAATTCCGTGAATCAAACCAGAATCAGTCTATACTTTACTGTGTCACAATTTAATTTTATCCAATAGGTAAAAATCTGAGACTTGCATTTTTTTTACGATAATGTAAGTCTTAACCAATTAAATATTAAGCTTTAGGTTCATAATGTAAGTATGGTTTTGTGACATTAAAACATAGCTCCGTCTTAAAATCTTTGTGGGTTGTCATCTGTCACCCCTTCCTTTTCCCATCTCCCTTTTTTGTCTCCGTTTTTGTCCAGGTAACACGGGCAATTTGCGCTGCATTAACCTGCAAGAACCCAGTGTTTCGCAGTCGCATTTCCTTATCAAGATGCAGGGCTTTCTGCCCCCAATTCTCGTAATAGCCCTAAGTTAAGTTCTGGCTCCCCTTTGACGTGTTTAAATGTGTTTACACTCATTGTGCATTTGTGGGGGAGCGAGAGCAGTTGTACAAACTAGAATAATTAATAACTGGGGACCAGCACCAGCACAGGTACCGCCACTGACACTGTTGATGTGCAATTGCAATTGTTACCTTTGTTCCATTCTTCGGTGTTGACTGCACTTTGCGAGGCGTTGAAGTCCAATTGTTTTGGTACACTCAACTCGCGTGAGTGAGAGAGTTTCACTCAACTTCCAGTGCTTGGAACAAAATGGGAACTGGAACCACGCCATGTTGTTCCCAGAGTTGCCACGCTCTCACTCACTCGCTCGTACTCATAAAAACAGCGACTTTGTGGGCGGAGCCTAGGTTTTTCCCTTTGAGCCCATGTAACGTTCAACTTTTTTACCCGAAAAAAGTGAAGCCAACAATTTGTTGTTGCTGTTTAATTACCCGACAATTAAGCGGCCGCCACAGTTCTTCATAATTCAGACACAATTAGTAAATAATTAAAGTTGACAATTGTCGCACACAATTGTTAATCTTCATCATCAGGCCGCCTTTGGTGCGTTTTTCGCTTTTTGCTTCTCGTTTGGGCCTAAGTACACGTCATAACATTAAATAACATTTCATTTTGGAACCGTACCTTTTACAAGTTCATGAAAACTTTAAACTTCTTTGGAAAAGACACGCATAGTAAAAGATGCAGACATTTGGGTGATTTTTTTTTTTCATTTCTGTCGTGGGATATCGATTGGTAGCGGAATGTTTTTTCCTTACAATAGCAAATCGTTTCCCGATCATTTTATTAAGAGAAGTTAGGGTCGACAATTAGTTAATAATGCCAAAAAAAGGACTGCATAATTTATGTTTATTGTAAAGCGGATCAGAAATGGGTAAAAGAAAATGTATGATTAATGAATAATAATAAATATAAGTACTATTATGACACCGTAAACTATTTATAATTACTATAATGAAGTAAATTGTTGCCTTAGTAAAAACACTGGGGTTGTTCCAGTTGTTAATTTATATTTTTTTACATGCAAATCGCAATCGGAGCTAGCAATTTGCTTACAAATACTTTGGTTAGCCTTATTCGATTTTATTACATTTAATAGTTAGAATGTGCATTTATAGATTCTATGAACTTATATGAAATACTCATCGAATCTATGTAGTTTAAGCCCAATTTAGGGACATAAGATTTGGAATTTGTTACAGACTGGAAAATTTCACGTTTTATAGCATTAGTGTAGGTATGGATGTAATGATGTTTAATGTAAAATAAAATGCCTTAAAAACTGCAAATATCAGAAAAAATGTTAAATATTAATATAAAATGTATATTAATTACTATATATATATTATGTACTTCGACACACTAGGTGCAAAAAGTTTTGAAATGTCGTTCAAAATATGCCCAACATACACCTTTTTTTAACGTGTAATTTGCATTACATTTTCAGGTCATTTCTTATCTTACCATGCTAAGTATTTTCATGAAGCAATCCCTAATCCAATTTGGCTTTGCGCGAATTTTATGAAGGTTTTTCTTCCTCAGCTGTCGCTCGTCAGCTGCTCTAATTTGCATTTTGCATTATATAAACAACCAGTCCAAGAACAAATTAAGCAAAAAAAAAACAATTGCTTATACGACATTCGCGTGTTTGGCCCTCCAAAGTTTTCCACTTCCATTATTTTTCGTTGCCAAAAAGAAGCCGCCGCCGTCATGCAGACGATGGCGCTGATGCCAAGTCAGCCCGAACCCAAAACTCACACTCGAAAACGGCTTAGAGTATGTATGATGGATTACAGCAATAATTAATTGCAATTAGCCGACGCCTGACTTGGCCAATCTTACTCAACAGTTGCCTTAATTATCCAATGGTGGTGCTCCATTTAAGAGTAAGAAGTTGGGATAAGAAAGTGGAACAGAAATATTTAAAATTATAAGGATTGATTTGCATTGATTTAGAGAGATTTTTTTGACCCACCTGCCATTCTTATTTAAAAATATACAACCATTCAAAACTAATCAATATAAACAAAATTCAGATGAAATTTAAAACAACCAAAAGGATAAAAAACTTAGTAAAATCATTAGGAATTGGTATATTTTGTTCTGGGCATATTTGTTTTATTAATGAAATACAAACATAAAAGAAGAGGTCCAATATTATACTTGTTCACATGATTATCAATAGACTAAATGTCTATTTAAAATTCGACAACAGACTTTAAGAAGTATTTAAAAATATCTATTAATTTTTACATGTTTAAAAAGTTGTAAATTCTATTATATTGCCTATGAGGGTATTTCGCTGGTCGTCATAGGCCTTCGGCCTAAATTTGTTTTTTAATCCGGTTTGTTGCTTTAGTTGCCACTTGAGCCAGTCAAAAAAATAGCTAATGAAATTTGTCTGCCGCTTGGGACAGACTTAAAGGGGATCAGGTGGATATGGAGAGATGCCACTAATGAAAACTGGGCATGAACATGTTGCCGCCAACTCATTTAAATTAGTTATGTAAATAGCATAATTATTAATTAAACGGCAGCCGTAGCCACATTAATGTTTATTAATAAGTCTCTGATTAGGTTTTAGCACAGACTGGCGCCACTGGATGGGCATTTCATGAGGAACTTGTACAAGTTTCAAAGCGGAATTATAGGAATTAATGAGCTCAGTTTGAGTGACAAGGCAGCTGACTTATTCTCCCTCTTTTTGACTGTGGCAGCGGAAACCGCAAAACATTGACGACCAGATCCTATTCGAAAACCCCCATAGGACCTCAATTTCGGTGTGGATAATTACACAGAAAATTCGACTTCAAACCAATCATAATTTTCAATTTTTATTTCGCCTCGTTTCGTTTCCTTTTCCTTTACCGAAATTTACCAGAACCCGGTTAATCCCCTTCTTAGAAAGAGACAGAGTTGAAGACCCTTTTATAAAGATAGAAAATAACTCGCACTGCCCACTTTGGTGAACGCCTCTGAAAGCCCCCTTCCCCCGCACTTATATAACTTTGTGCCGGTTGTCTGTAATTTTCTTGTTGAGAGATTTTCTATGTGAAGGTTGTGCGGCGCTATCAGACACAAAAAAGCAACAGCCTTACAATGGCAAAAATAATTTGCAGTTATGTGTTTATATAGCTCTGACATTGAGTCGACTGGCGACTACCGACTGCCGATTGGAGGGGAGCACTTAACTTTTGACAATCGCCGACAGCGAAATTGACAGCGTACAGGAGTTGCAATCGCAGGAACTTTCGAGTGGGCCGCGTTCGGGGTTTGCTTCGCGCTATTTTGCACACTAAAAGGTGCTAATTGAACTGAAATCGATTGATTATTCACTCGGTATACGTACACTGCCCATTTGGATCGGTGGGAAAGGCGATGGTGACGCTGGTGGCAAGGGGGTCTGCCGGGAACGCCTTCGCTGACCGACTCCGCGCCATTAAATCGCGACTGTCACTTTAGACCAACTTGATGACACGCACATGGAACCCAGCAGGCCAAGTCGCTTGCCAGACATATCGATAACTGACTGACAGGGCCGTCGAGCGGGGGGTTTGGCGTCCAGAGGGCGGGGGGTCGAAGCATAAGGCAGAAGGCAAAGGCAGCCCGCAGAGGCGCATAAATTGTCCGCTGCCGCCAAGTGACGTCAGGTCAGTCAGCAGTTGCAGTAGGTGCAAGGATTGCGTGCAAAAATGCACTTCTGTCTCCCATCCCTCGACCCCCTCCCTCCCTCCGTTGTCCTTGTCCGAGCCTCTCGTCGCATCAAAATGCAAATAAAGCATTTCAAATGCCCACAGATAGGGAGAGTGCCTGCCAGGAGCAACAACACGGTAAAAGGGTTATTCCCAGGGCTTAAGGATCATCCGATTTGGAATTTCAGTTTCGAAACAATATTAATAATAAATAGATATAATAATAATAATATAGATTTATTTACATGAAATGGTCGTTTCTTAGGGAAACTCTTTAAGTTTGGAAATTATATTGAAAACTTCCACGTTAATTGCTTTTCAACACAGTCAGTAAATGGGAAAGATATATGCATATCACAAATATAATTTTCTATTTGAAATCGTAAAATGTAATCGTAAAACTTACATATGTATATTGTAAAGAACAGGGTACATCTGTTTTAAAAACATCGAAACAACGTGTTTTTGGAGCTAAAAGACATATTCTATTCTATTCTATTCTGAAAATTTTCTATTGTCTCATAAAAAGGAACACAGAATATATTAACATTTTTCGGGGATGAGTTAAAAAATTATTTTAAAAAGTATTTTGGAGTGTGTTGGAATAAAAGGACTTTTTTAAAAGACTTTTAAATCTCTTGCATTATTCTAGGGTATTTAGTATTCCGATCAAACAAATACAGTACGCATCAAAGAATTCAAATTGACCTGAGTGGGAAGAAACTGTCTTATAACGGTTTTGAAACCTTTCTCAACTCACCTTAAATCGTTTCTTCAAAACATGAACAAAACAGGGAAAAGATGCATCAATTCGGTATCAATTTTGTTTTGTGAAAACAATTTGGCTTTTACTTTTTACAGCGAGCGATTTCAGATTTCACCCGATCCTTCAGGGTTATTTCTGCGGCAAATTAAAGCGAACTCTGGCTTGGGGTCTTCGGAATGATCCTCTGGATCCAGCAACAGAAAAAAGTTTAACTAAAGTTTACCATTAAATTCTCATTTAGGCTGTCAATCATTTGCGCTAATTTTTGTTGGCGGCTTCAATCCAAACGAAGCCCTTGTTGCTGAACTCCCTGCCGCTCTGTATCTCCCCCTCCTGCTGTCGATTGCTTCCAATGAAGATTAATTTAGTTTTGAAAGGCATAAGAGCTGGATTTAAGTGGAATTTCAGCATCGCCTTTGTTTTCCTTTGGCTCAGGAACTAAGCAACGGTTTCGATGGCGATGTCGATACCGATAGTGGGACCCCAATACTCCCTCCAAACTCCTTCACACTTGATGTGTCCTGGCGATTAGCACAATTTGCCTGAAACGCTTTACACTTGTTCCTTGGTCCCCAATCCCTCCAGAATCGCTGGACATGAGTTGAGGTCAGCTGGCGGGCTATGTCGATCGTAATCTGAGCCGGCGTCGTCGTGATGAGCATGCAAATTCCCCTTCGGGCTTTTGTTTTGGGGTAATTTGTTAACAAGCCAAGGAAAAAGGGGTCAGCGAGGGGGATTGGTGTCCAGATCTTCGATCTAGGGCGAGATATTGTTGTGGCTAATAAATTATTTAATTAAATTTTAATAGTCAAGGGAGAAAAAGTTAGTTAGTTTATTCACTCGTTAGATCTTTTGTTTCCGCTAACAAAAAAATAAGAAAGGGTAACAATCTAACTAGTATTTGTATAACTTTGTTTAATAACGTTTCTTTTTATGATCGTTTTGACCGCAATAAAAATTGGCAGGCTAATAGGTAAAATATTTGCTATAGCTAAAAAGTCTTGAGGTAAAATGTTTAAAATATTACCTCATATTACTACATTACAGTTCCAAGTAGAAAATTAAACCCATTAACTTAAAATGCTTATCTACGAAAGCTTTATCGATGTCAATCAATAAATAGTACTATATTATATTAAATATAGAGCCTCTTCAAAATAAAATAACTTAATGCATACGTAGAAGCTGTTCTAAATATGTGTTCCAATATTTTATAATAAAATCTATTATTTATGTTTTCAACTAAAACACTTCTCAAATCCGATTTAGCTCTTTGTAGTACGCCATTTTCCATAGACCCTATAAAACTCGATGATGAAGATCCCCGTAATTGCTGCCCAAACAAAAACAGAGGATGGCTGGAGCGGGGGCACGAGCGGCGGGGACCAATCAACAGTGGAAAGAGCAGGGGCTGGGGCAGCAGCATCGGCAGCCGTCGAAGCATCAATCAAATCAATTATTATCGACAATGGAGACTTCGTGGAAATTATAGGTGGTTGGGGCTGAAAGCGGAATCGGGTCGAGAGATGGAGATGGGAATGGGAATGGATGCGGAGTTGAAGTTGGAGATGAAGTTGAAGTTGCAGTTTGACGGAGCCGCGTCTCAACCGTTGGCCGCCATTAATAAGCATCTTTGGCGGCGCATTTGTTATTTGATTGGTAAATTGAGATGCCAAAGCAAAGATAATGTCCCGCCCGATCTTAGCCTCTCGGTCCCAGACGAATGTAAATGGCTCCAGTAGGTAGCCAAGATGGCGGACGATCGAGCGGCTGCGGCACGAACGGATCGGGCCAAACGCCAGACGGCTAACAATGCCAAATTACAGGAGAAACATCTGCCACATCGGCTGAAAGAGGCCCCCCAGGCTGAACTTTTGCAATCCCCAGCCAGGGCTGCAAGAAACATTCAACTTGCCATCAGCTCTTCAAATCCTCTTTTAAAATAAGTCTTCCTGCCCATGCTTGTAATGTCATAAGCCAAAAACATCCATCACATCCATCAACTCACCATTTTTCCCTTACACGAGTAATAATAAAATATTGCAAGCCTTATTTTATAGGGTAATTTTACATAGTTTTTATTGAAGTATTCAAAACTAATCAAATTCGTAATAAGCTATACAATTGAAGATCCTATAAAATTGGTTAGACACTTAAAATCTTAAATTTTTATTTGTATTCCGATTTAGGGCTTTAAATCCGTTTTACTCAGCAAATGCATATAAGCTAATAAGATAAGGGAGACAGTAGCTTTAATTTCAATTAAATTTTCTATTATCTTTAAAAATTATAAGAATTAAAGACATAACCATATTAGCTTTCAGTTTAGTGTTGACTGAAATCCTGTTTTTTTTTTAAACAATGATTGAGCCCTGGCTTTAACCTGAGCTAACACCTCAAAAATTCTCGATGAGATGTGGGATGCGGGAGGAAAGCCTGTTGCTTTTGAGGAACTGAGCAAATGTCGCGGCAAATCCAAACAAACAATTCATCAAAAGCGGCGACAATTAAGCAATGAAATGAAATGAAATTCAAATGAAAAAATGTATAAGCGCCAGTCTTTTGAATGGGGGCGGTGTCAGCGAAGGGAGGTGGCTGGAGGGATGGGGGGGATGGAGAAGGAGAAGGGGGACTGGGGAGGTGAGCGATTATGGAAGAAAGAAGCCGCCGACGCTTGATGAGCTTCGCCGCTGCAACTGCGGAAAGATAAATTGCCTCGCTGATGTAGGCAAATGCACAGCGATCGCTCGGATCGCCGTATCGCTCAGATGCTCTGGCCCACAACAGGCGGCGACATAAATCATTGTGATTGACAGCTGCTGACCATGATAGTGGATCGTGGTGGATGGTGGAGGAGTGGAGGAGTGGAGTGGAGGCGACATGCACTACTACCACCACTACTACGGCTGCCCGCAACTCAGCTCATTTAAATTCCATTTCAATTGGCCGAAAAAATAAGCAATAATAAAGCGAAAACATTTCACGCGCTAATTACAGGGTGCCATTGAAAGACGAGGACTGGACACAGATCAATCATATGGGTATCTCCGCGGTAATTGAAACAAATGCGCAGCTGAGCACTGAAATTATTTCATCAAAACTGAGCCCCATGAAAATTAGCAGGAGTATCGGGCCGAAAGCTTGATCGACTGCATGATTACTTCAATTTTTTTTGCACTTGCCAATTGCAGCTGTCCAGTGTTTTCTTTACAATGAAAGGCAATTCCTTGGTTGAAAAAATCATTCATTGCAAAACGCAAATAACAAGCCATAATCAACTTGTTTTTTAAGTTTTGGTATTATTTGTTTTTTCTTTTTTTAAGTTAAAGAATAAAGAATATAAATTGTTTTACCATTTCATTCCGTTATTTTTGTCTGTGATGTGATAAACATTTCTAAAGGTATTGATTCCGTTTAATGTTTTTATGTTCAATTATTAGCAAGCAAGTCCAATACACCCCGTCAATTAAATTAATGGGCACCACACTTTAAAGATCAGGAGCAGCTCTAAAATTGCGGGAGGCACAGGCACAGGCACTCCAGAAGGCAAAACACGCACACACTCGCTCCCGCCAGTACGTTTAAACCCGAATGAGTAAATTGTGAATAATTTCGTGTTGTCTCATCAATATAAATAAAATATTTATTAACAATTTGTTAAGAGCTATAAATCGCACTCAGCAGCAGCTTTCGGCCGATGCGAAAGCCAAAAACAACGAGCCGAAAAACCCGGAGGGATATCAGGGCTCCCCCAGTGTTTGGGTTCAGACTGGAGCGTTTTGCGAAAAGTCGCCGAGTCTCTCACCAGGATCGGGATCTGTTGGGGATCTGTGGGGATCTGTGGGATCGGTGGGGACCTGTGCACATCTGCGGGGGACCGCCTGTGGTGCGGGCGGCGACGGCGGCAGGCCGGGCATATTAATTGTACGCTTGTACAGCAAGCGGCGATTGCGACCGGGTCGGGCCCAGTGCCACAGATCGGCCAGATCGTACAGATCGTCCATATCGGCCCCTCCCCTCCCCTCCCACTCCAAAGCCATAGCTCTGCTGTTGGTGTCTGGCCAAATTGCTGCTATTTATGTTGGTAACTACCGTATAAACTTTGCAACAACAACACATGCACACCCCGGCACACACAGTCGCATTCGCTGCGGACTGCACACGAGACATCGGTGGAACACGGCAAACGCTGAAATCAATATGTTCGCTAATAAATTGTCCCACAATATTCATTAAATTAAAAAGTAACGAAAAGTGTTGTACCAGCCTTTGGAAAACAGGTGCGCTCTTGCCGGACCTGACAAATTGGTTTTGGGCCCAAGATCAGTGAAGGAAAAAATTTAAGCTTGAAATGTTTTTAATATATACACATATAAATGTAGGTGGTCGAATGGGGGTTTTAAGCAAGATTCATAAATATTTTGTCCTGATAATTTCAGCAACACAGTATCTCATTTAAAATCGCTATCCAGTAATGAATAAAATGTAGAGGGATGATAATTGAAAATGGAACGTAAATTTATTTAAAACGTCCGAAATTCAATAAAAATGAATTAAATAAATGGTATGGAGATAACTGTTTCGAATGGAACTTAAAGTCATTAAAAACAGTTTAAAATATTAATTTAGAATCAATTACTTGTCCACAGATCTATTAATATGGGGTTTAAATTTGAAGCCTTCCTTTCCTAGAATGAATCCGCCCCTGTCGCCTCTGAGCGCGAAAATTTATTTTTAATTACGCAGCCCCAAACATGGCACAAACAGCGACCGCCACATTCTGATGCCAATACTCAGAGCGATGCCGATTTCTATTCACGAATCCCGGCTCCTACAGCCTTAAAGCCTGGAGCCCAGAGTCCGAGGTCCGAAGAAAGAAAACGGACGCGGCTGGAGATGAGACTGGGTCTGGAACTGAGGACTGGAGATGGAGACTGGCGCTTGGAATGCACTGCTGACTCTGGTGCTGACTCTCGGCCTGGGCTGTGCAAAATTATGACATGAACATGAACGAAGTCCACATAATGATGTTATACAATACGCCATCTTAGCGTAAACAAGGCGAAAAGCCGCGCCAGAGTCCGAAGCGCGACTCCGCTGGGGACTGGCGCTTGCGGGCCCGGTAATCCCATCCCAATCCCACAGATCGGAGGCATAGGACATGTGTTGAGTATTTGTTGTTTGCCATGCCCTTTGCATTGCGAAGGAGCATTCGAGCTCGGTTTGAATTTACTTTGTACACATGTACGGACTGTTGATAAATCTCCACAGAGATAACCGAATCGAACTAACTCAGATCAAATTATTTGAATTACGGAAGATTATGGTCTTTAAAGAGTGGAAAAAAATGTCCTTTCCGCATGGGACACATTAATGCAAAACCAAACTGACATAAAAAATGTAGTTTCCATACTTTTAATTAAAAGCTTTCATAAATTCGAGTAGTGTGTGTTTGTACTCTTTCTTTTAAGAATTAAGTTTAAAAAAATTGTTTTTTTAATATTGAATTTAACTGATAGACAAAAAACGCAAGTTGAAAACTACAGCCATAAGTAGGAAGTATTCTATCCTTAGTTCGGAAAATGGACTAGATTGTATATTAAAGTATATTAAAATTTCTTGTCAGAAAGATACTTTTTTTGTGTGAATACCAATTTGAACAACAAAAAAATTAAAGCACTTTGCAAAAATAAATTTTCTGTTTTTTGTTAAATTTTCCAAATACCAATTTAAATGAGTAATAGAAATTTAAAAATAAATGTTACAACAACAATTTTAACATAGAACAAATTGGAAAATAAAGAAATTATACAGTTTGAATTGTGGCTGCAGATTTGGTTTTTTGGAGAAGGAAGAATTTTTTCGACGTTAGGTATAGAGTATTCATGTTTCGTGATTTCACAGATACTTCTCGATTTGTTTTGTTCTTGCCCAGAAGCTGTTGTCACGTTGAAGGCGCAGCATTCAAGACGCAGGTTCTTTTTTTGGCTCTATTGCCGTGAAAATTTGTTTAAAGAAATGAATATATGTATATTGGGCACAAATATTTGTCGATGAGTGGTGATTTATGGCCTCGGGTTTTGGCTTCAACTAGAAGGTAGTAAAGGCTGCAGTCGCCTCATGCGAAATGTTGGAATGTAACCCAGTTCTGCCGAGGGTTTCCGCTTTAATGATATGGAAACCGAAAGTCCCAAGAGGTAAGCCCTCCGTTCGTGAGTGTTTGCACAAGTGAGCGTGGGCGGCTTGGCCTCAGATACTTTTTCCGTAATACATAATGCCGGGTTCTTGACTGCCATTACGCTAAATATAGCAATTACAAGCCAATTGCGAATCACAAATGCTATTGAAAATGCATTCAACAAAAGGCAGATTGCAGGGCTGCGGGGTATAACCCACACGCACATTTAAGCTCTATGAATATACATACGTGTGGGCCAATGCATTCAGGTCTGATGGTGTGCGTGAGTAATTGGAAAAAAAACTGCAATATTCTGTCATTTATTTCGAAATCAACGCAACAAACTAACGTTTAAAGGTTCTGTATGAAAGGTGGGGAAGTAATCCCCCCACCGCCACTTCCCAAGCCCCTGATGACCCCTTTACAATGACAATGGCAACCTTCACACAGAAAATCGTTCATTAAGAAAATTATGGAGCTGTTATGTGAAAATAAATAGGGGCAGGTCGCAGGGTATGTTATATGATGCGAGTTTTGGTTGAAAAGCGCTGTAAGTTAAACAGAAGACTAGAGGTAATTTAGACGGAAGATTTTTTCATTATGGGGTTAAAATGTGGGCTCTAAAAGTTTTGTCTTCAAGCTCACGAAATCAAAAGTAATTCGAAATGTTGTTCTTGAATTCGTCTCGTGCATCATTTAAAACAAATTTATAAATTATAAATATGCTTTTACTTATGCGTTTCGCCTCCACACAGAAAAACTTGTTTTCCAAACATAAAAATAATTTTAAAACAATTTTGGCACATAAATTTAAAATTTTCTTAAAATAGAAAAGGTTTAACTGGCTTTATGGGAATAAATAGGACAAACGTTTCATTTGTTGAAATAAGATATCAAAGGGATTAAAAGGTTACAAAAATTATATAAAGACGCTTTGAATTGATTAGATGTATACAAATTAATTGATATCAAATTTGTTTTCTAAGAGTTTCTGTTTTAAAAATTAAACTCATCGAAAAACAGTAGAATCCGGTGATAACAACTCCGCTTATAGTGACCGTCCGATTATTGCGACGAAAACTCGATGGCTTGGTTAGTCCCCATACAATATTATATGATACAAACTTATATGGTTAGTGCGTCTGAATAGAAAATGTATTTAACAAATTATGTTTGCATTATTTTGCATTTATTTTTAATTGGTATTGGTATAATTAAACTATTAAATCACCGCAATCAAGACACTTTATCTCTTATCAATTGGAAGCATTCATTCGCATGTTATCCGGCCGAAAAATCAAATGCCGCACATGGGACCCACTGACTGCAGCAGTCGCAGTCTCACTCAACTTGCCACTCAAATCCCAAGCCAGTGGAAGTGAGCCACTGGAATCTGGAATATGGGTGGAGACACCTCTGCGCTCGCTGCCTCTCGCTCTGGGCCGTATGGCCATCTCGTTCTTGCGGAGGCAAGGAATCTCAGTCACAGCAGGCGGTGGCAGCAACAACAAACAAGCAGCAACAATAGCAACAAAGGCAAGGCGTTGCCCAGAGCAACAAAAACAACAAGGGCAATGGGAAAAAATCAACCACGAAAATTTATGAAACACAAAAGTGGAGGAAAAAGCAAAATCAGAAAAAAAAAACAAAGAGTAAACTTAAATGGCGACGACGACGACGAAGTGGCGGCAGTGATTTTGAACGACCAAAGAAGGGGGTGGCCTTAAAGGGGTTAGGGCTTTGGAGGGGGTTGGCAAGGGGGAGAGGGAGGACAAGAGTGGCAATGGCTGCGGGCACACACAGGATAATAAATAATTGCCGACATCGGCAGGAGACTTCGCTCAGATCGCTGGCAACATAATTTCTGCGGCCCAAACCTGTCAATGTATCTTCGCATTCGAGAAATGCACATGTTAAGCCCCTCAAGGTGCTTCCGCCCCATACACTCGGAAAAAATCGTTATTGCTTACGACCTGAATTCTTTCATTCTCAATAGTAAGGTAAACAAAAACAAAATTTGCTTTACTTTTTTATGTGAAACTTGTCAAGGAAGGGGAGATATACAGTATCAAATTAACAAGAATTGGAATAGTAAAAAACATAAAAAAAGGCTAAGGACAAAACAATATATAAACAAATATTAGTACTTAATTTTTTCGCTCTCAAATTTTCTTTAGTGCACTTGATCCTCTCAGTCATGTGCTGGAAATGCGGAAAGTTAATCCTGGATAAGCAACGCCCTTTGACACTGACATGAGGACCAGGGATAAAGGCTGGAGACGGAAGGATCGACAAACAGCTGGTCAAGAGGCCAATTCCAATTCCCATTCCCGGTGGGCGGGGTGGGAAATGCGGTTGCAAGGTCACCCGACGCTTCTAGGCTAGACGGCTGAAATCGCACCACTCCATTCCAGTTGCGTGATCCGGGTAATTATCCTACCCAGAGCGATCGATCGATCGATCGGCCGATTGATCTGCACAGGCAGCAGATCGTGACATTTGATGGACATTTGCCGCCGCTGCCGTTTGCCGTTTTCTGTTTGCTGTTTGCTGTTTTCAGTTGCATTTTGCCGGAGTGGATTCTGGTCGGTTGGGGTCTACTAATCAAATAGCCTGGGAGCTCCAGATCTGTGTCTCCCCCCACTGCAATCTGCACTTACAGCCTTCAATCAACTCATTAGAATCTCAATTCCACAAACTGACAACACAGCAAATTGCCATTGACGTTGCAATTGTGAAATCAGAAGCGTTTCAATGTTTAAATGAGACAATTTGTAGCCGCTTAAATGCTTACAATGGGTTGCGTTGGAAAAAATATATTAAACAAGAGTAAACGCCATAGTCCAGTGATTCTACCACTAGGTATTCTAATAATACTCACTGCAGCGTTACATAATATGTTGCATCCCCGATATGCATTTCAAAAACAACAACAATTAACCATATAAGTATTTGGTAATTGTCTGAATATTTAAACTTTTTAAAGTACACATAGTATAATGCAATTAAATTACGTACAACAACTTAAGCTGCCATCAGTAATAGAATTAAGCGGTTCAAGACAGCAAAAACCAAAAGATCTCCGTTTTTTATTTATTTTAAGATTAGAAAACTAAACAGAGTTCTAAAAAAATATACAACCACTTCAATTGTGATAGGCCCCGGCGAGATTCGAACTCACGATCTCCTGTTTACTAGACAGGCGCTTTAACCAACTAAGCCACGGCGCCCACATATCTTCTCTTATTTTTAAGTGTCCCATGAGGTCTCCTTTCCGTAAACTAAAACATTTCAAATGATTTGCACTTAAAATAATTAAATTTTGCAATAGATATTTCTAACGTCGACGGTGAAGGTAATGATAAGAAAGTAACCAGGGGGAAATAGATACTTAACACTTCACTTGATTAAAAACAACCTCACAAACATTTTTTAACCTGGTAATGTTGATAAAGAAATAACAGTTTCTGGCATTTTTTATGGTTCATAATAATCTAAAAATATCAACATTTATATTTAGATAATACACACATTTGGGGTCAATAATTTTGAAAATCTGATAAGTAATAAAGCACAGTACAAAAATATTTTATGCGCTAACCAATTTTTAATTTAGTTTAATACACTACATAATATTAGGTTGGCCAAAGTAAAAAATGAATTAAAATATTTCCAAGAATTAAAAATACTTTTTCCAGATTATCAGTTTAAAGAGGTTTGAGTACACAGTTTTTATCTTTCGACAACTGCTAAAAGCATATAAACTACTCTTTGTTAGTTTTGTGTTCGCAAGGATTAATGCAAATGTGTTTGGTTCTGTTAGATTATTCATATTTTGGATGGATAACATCGTGAGTTCACAACATCGCTCAAGCTGCGAGAAAAAAATTACTAATGCTGATCTCACATGAAGTCATCTGAATTTATGCACACCTCCATGCATATGCTTTTTACTTTTACATTATTTACGTAATAAACCCAGGCAAATCAAAAATTCATTTGCTTATATGTACGAGAAGTGTAATTATTCAGCAACCCAAGGATATCTGGCGCAAGTACAGTCGTCGTTGCCTAAGAAAGTCATTGAGTACCGATTATTTCCTTATTGGAGAAGTGAACTGCTTAGGACAGGCCTCTAATTAATTAAAAACATCAACTTACGGCGAAGAACAAGAGGATGTATTGCGTTTGAGAATGGGGTTTAAATGGGTTCCACTGCTTGTGGCATGCTCGTGTTTATTTGCGCAGGGTAACAATTTGAAATTTGGCCCAGGCTGCAATTTGGCGGCGTGTTTTGCATATTATCAGCTAATTTCGCCTCCGAGATAAGCACTCTTTCTCTTAAACTCGTTGCCCCGCCATGAGTGTAATTTATGCCCCACCATTCCCCATCTTATCCGCGCAGCAAGTGAGTGGCAACAATGAAATTGTTCGCTGGTTCTTTGTGCAACAAAAAATATTTATGCAAATCAAGCTGCGCTTTGTTGCTGCACTGGCCATATTTTATTGCATTTTCAAATATAATTGCGCCTCGGGTTGGGCATACATTTGGACATGGGCATGGACTTGGGCATCGCAGGGGAAGTGGACGTGGAAGTGGCTGCTCTGGTATTCCACTTGAAGCAGCTTTGCACCGGCGATTTAATCTCGTTTAATTGCTGCGACTAAGTGCGGATATGGTGGCCAGAAGGGGGATTACTTGTAGTCAGCTGCCGGCAAACGAAATTGCATCAATGTCAAGCATGTGGAGCGGCTTTCGAGGCACAAAAAACGAGCCCCGGGAACACGCCGAGTGGCACCAAGTGATGGCCTGCTGCACACCTTGTCCCTGCCCCTTGCCCAAAGATTTTCCGCATTAATATTGCAATTTTATGAAAACAAGAACATCGCTCGGCGAAAGAGCCGCGTCTCCCTGTCGCCGACCTCAATTGCACCTGGCCATTTAGCGCACGTCGCGCTAGTGACAAGTCATTTTGAATATTCCTGTCCAGGGTCCTTCTGAAAAGGATACTTTCAAAGGATACTTGGTCCAAGCAACTGGTCAAAGGGGACTGCTCAATACACTTTGCAAGTTCTTTGGTTTTTCGGAATTTATTTTCAGAAAGTGAAAAAACTAATCAAGTATAGAGTTTATATTAAATACAAAATAGATTTTGTGATTTTAATTAAAAATAATATAATGGTAAATATAATTACAACTTCTGAGTCAACGCACTGGAAACCAACTGGTTTTGATATGTCTTTTTCCCCATTAATTAATCGGTTACTTTTAAAAGACCTACAAATATATAAGAATTATTAAATTAAGGAATTAATATTCCTAATTTTAGGGAAACAAATTTCCTTGTATTTGCTGGCAGTTACACTAAAAACAACTGATCATTTTTAGTTACATTTTCTAAAAGGAACAGTAATAGACAGTACATTTTACATAAAACATTTCGTAGTAATTACCATTTAACAAAAATTAAATATATGCTCAAAATGTTAGGAAACAAAAACGTATAGATAAAAATTTTTCTGGCTAATTCCAAATTTACCGGTATGACCTCTTTACAGTAAATGCTACTCCTATATGCTATAGATGGTATTAATGCCCAAGTTACTTAAAATTTAGAAAGTGTATTCCCAAGACTTCAATAATTGCAATGTAATATGCAGGTAAAAGCTCCCCAGGGGTGGCTTTCGACTTGGTAACGCTGTCTAGATCAAGTGACCCTTACATGACTGGCAGCTCGAAATTAATAACGTTATTTTCGCATTAGGAAGCAGCCATGACACAGGCAGTTATGAGCATTTCGCGTAATTACAGCAATTATTGTATTAATACGTAGGTTTTTACAGGTCCCCAAGTTCTGAGCGATCTACGATCTTGACAACCCCGACGATCGATGGCACAAAGGGCGATTAGCCACTCCAAGATACGCGCCACTTGCAACGCCCCGAGGAGATGGACGTTAAGTTCGGGTTGCAATTTCAAAAGCGATTATGCTAATTGACCCAGTGAGGAGTAGCGCTCAGTCGGGGATATAATATCCAGCGACAGGGCACAATTTTATGCAATTAATGCCGCAAATTCGGTGTGTGTGCATTTTGTAGCCGAAAAGCCAACAAAAATGGACACCCTCCGAGCAGGCTGCTCTATATAGATTGTAGGACCTCGGCGAATTTGCATGGCAACAAAATATAGAGTGCAATAAATATTTAAATTTTATTGGGCTCCTCGGCCAACATCCATCAACGAAATGGAGAGCGAGACGTAGCAAAAGCAAAAAAAGGAAAAAAGAAATAAAAGTTAAAAGCGTTAAATTTACGAGGTCTGGGCAAAGTGCTCGACACATTTATGGCCAAACATGGCCGGGCCAACTACGATTGGTCTGCTCTTTGGAAACTCTGTTGTTTTTTTTAGCGGAAAGGTTGTCGGGGGAACTGCTTCCATTTCGCATGCGCGCGCATTTAAATTCACTTCCGTTTTTGCCGCAAATTGTTGTGTGTGTGTCTGCCTTTGAGTGCTTTGTGGGCTGCCATAAATTCATAACTTTGTGGAAAATCATAAAAACAGAATTTATGGCTTAATTATATATGTACAATTTCAGGAGCGCGGAGAGCAGAGCCAAGTACACAGTTGGCCTCGACTTGGGCAGTTCTTTTTCTTCATTTCACGCTGATGATTAAGTGTCGCACACACTCTCACAACCGGTAACACCCATATGTACCAACACAGTCAAAAACTACAAAAGTATATTATTAAATATATATCTTAGAAAATATTTTTAAAGTGGTACAAGTCTTAAATTTAAATGGAATTCTCGCAAAGAAAGATTTATAAAATCTATTTTATAAGATCTAACGAAGGCATCTTTTAAGTATGCTACAAATATTGTGCTGTTTAATATTCACAGCTAATATTCCCAAGCAAATTAAATGTAACTCAAATATTTATCCATTTAATAAGATTTCGTGTTATATAAAATTTTGGCATTCAAATAACTTCTTTTGAATTACTTTTGTACTCTTAGTCTGTTTAAAATGTCGTACCTCTTGGAAAGTTAAAATTCATATAGGAACATTTTTATACCCGTTACTCGTAGAGTAAAAGGGTATATTGTATTCGTGCAAAAGTATGTAACAGGTAGAAGGAAGCGTTTCCGACCCTATAAAGTATATATATTCTTGTTCAGGATCACTAGCCGAGTCGATCTAGCCATGTCCGTCTGTCCGTCTGTCCGTCTGTCCGTCTGTCCGTCTGTCCGTCCGTATGAACGCTGAGATCTCGGAAACTATAAAAGCTAGAAGATTGGCATTTTGCATGCAGATTTTAGGAGTTCCTACGCAGCGCAAGTTTGTTTCAAAAAGGTGCCACGCCCCCTTTAACGCCCACAATCGCTTATATACGATTTTATTTAAATATAAATTTAAATATTTCGGAAAAGTAAAAATGCAGTTTTATTGTGTTTATCAATACCTATCGAAATGTAGAAGAAATTTTTCAAATCGGACCATTCGTTTAAAAGTTATGCGTGATCAAAGTTTCTATCTCCATCTCCCTCGCACTCCTTTTACCTGAGTAACGGGTATCTGATAGTCGGGGAACCCGACTATAGCGTTCTCTCTTGTTATTTATTGCAGTGCTGCTATAACTTTCAGCCGATTTTTTTCTGAGTGCTGGAACGCAGACTTTTTGCTTGCATTTATGCTTAAATGCACTGCAATTGTTCTTAAAACGCTGCCAGCCTGCACGCGATGATGGAAAACCTCAACGATTTTCATTTTATTCTGGCCAGCAGGCGTTGTTGTTGCTGCGGCGGCTGCTGCTCATAACTTGCAATTACGTGCAGTGTTTTCTTTTGTTTCTTATTGATTTTTTTGTTTTAGCGCAGAAACAAAAAATTGGGTTAAGCTGTTTTGCATTTGCAGTGGGTCTACACGCGCCCAGTTAGACGATTCCCACGATTCTTCACGCGTGGGGATTGGAGATGGCCTGGGGCAGGAGGAACAGGAGGAGCGGGAGGAGCAGGAGGAGCAGGACCTGCAGACAGTTTGTCTATAAAGTTCGTCCGAGCAAGAACTTCTTGCATAAAGCCAATTAAATTAAGAAATCTGATGCAGGCCAACGACAACAACACCAGCACCAGCACCGACAAAAACAAAAACAAAAACACCAGCAGCAGCGACAACGACACTTGGAATAAGAAAAAGAATGGAATGATGCAGAAACGTGAATCACAGAGGAATCTCTCTCCCACTCCCACTCCCACTAACACTTCATCTGTCTCCGTCTCTGTCGCTCCGCGCGGACGAGACTGGCAATTGGTATTTTACAACAAACAGAGCTTGCGTTCAGCTTATTTAACATAAATCGAATGGCTACTGAAATACACCCAGGCGACCAGTCAGCCAGTCAGCCAGTCGTCTTATCTCTGACTTTGACTGGAGTTCTCGCTGCTGGGATGTGTGATGCACCTGGAGAAAAGTTTTGTCACTAATTATAGATCGTGATAGAAAAATAAAGTATACGCCATGTTAGACAGAGATGAGAATGACGTATATCAATAGGTTGCACAATTATTCTTTTGAAAGGCTTACAATAATTATACAAAATAAAAATTTGTATTTTCACATTACAATGAACTTTTAATTAACTCAAATATTATTGATATCTTACCCAATTATTTTAAAGGCCACCGAAGCAATTAAGACTTTAATTTTTCAGAGATCACCAACTATAAAAAAGTCATGGTAATAAAACTGTTGAAACATTAATTTAAAACTATTGAGCATGAAATAGCCTTAATGAGATTCATATTAACTTATTACTTTCGAAAGTATCAAAACGAATATTTCGACATTAAAAGAACACCACAGAACGATTATAACTATTCGGTCTAGAAAGAAAGCTTAATTGACTTAAGCTCTGATTTTTTAGCTACATATATTTTCCAGTGACATAACCTAGTTGATTCTAGAACAAACCAAAATCACTATGGTAAATCTTAGATTTTTAATCGGTCACTTTTGTGAATACTACATTCAGACTAAGTATATAACTAGTAATAATTTTAAAGTGTTGCACAGAGCGATATAATAATGATATAACGCAGAGAGAAATATTAGATTCCATATTACAATAAAGATTACGTCATTTTGAGATAAATGGTTGGTTTATTTGCATATCATTTTGTGGAATATAAAAATTATATTTTGGTAATTAGCTTGCATTTCTTTAGTCTCCCTTTGATTTTTTCCCTGTGTGTCTTTAAGAGCAGAGCCAATTTCATTGAGTAAAGGCAAATGTAAAGGTAAAGCAAACGACCTTTAGAAAAATTGCAGAGGTCCGAGAGTTGTTTGTGTCTTTTGCAGACAAATCACGACCCGCAGACGAAACCAGCCGGCCTGCGGAGGGGGGCAGTGCAGCGGGGAGGGCTACAGATTTCACACCTCCTCCACAGCGAGAAGGCTGGCAAAAGCAAGGCGGACTGACCCAACTAATAAGAGTCAGCTTCGCAAAACAGCAACTGCAACACCTCAACGGCGACAACAACAACAACATGGCATAATAAATAAAAGCCAAGTAGCTGCTGCTGCCTCGGAGTCTGGGTTGCATTTGGGCCTGGTCGGGCCTGGTCTGTTTTGGCCCGGCCTGGAGTCCGGACTCCAGCCGCAACGGAGTCTGCTGGGCCCTGTGATTTTCACAAGTTGATATCGCAAACACAAAATGTTAATGAGCAATTTCGAGATGGTGCGAAGTGATTTCATTATTTAAACTTTTTTTGTTTGCTTAGTTTTCGCCTTTTATTTCACTGTCTTTGTCTCTGGGACTGGGATTGGGATTGGGTTTGGGATTGGATGTGCTGTGTGGTTGGGGCTGATTTCTTTCTGTTTTTTTTTTTTGGGTTTCGGGTAAGACTTTTATTACGGCTGCTCCATTGGGTAATGAAAGCGAAATAATTTTAATTGGCACTGGCTTGCAGCACTTTTATTTTGGGCTCTTTCGATGCCAAATTAATTATTTCCTGTCAAATTAGTTTTGAGTTTCGGCATAAATTACGACTCAGCCGCTATGAATATGCATTGCATCCAGCGCTTTTATCCCCATCCCCGCCGCGAAATGTCACCTGTCGTGCGATGTCGCGTCGGGTTACTTCAAAACATTGTTCCGCCGCATAAATTAAGGCCAGCAACGTTGATTAATTGGGTCGCATTTGATGATTAAAACATAAATTGCAATGGATGCAGTAAACGTGGCCATGGATACAGCCACTACATGCCCAGGACGATACAAGCCACGTGGCCACTGACCAGGACCCGTCTTAGGGGTTGCCAGCCACTAAAATTACACTTAATTAAACAACAACCCATTAAGGATCCCCATCCTGACGAACCCCTTTGCAAAAGTACGTAAAGAGGGGCACGCAAGGGGTTGAAGTATCCGAAGAATGTTATATGGGGAATCGGGCTAACCTTAGGCATTATCAACTGATCCTGGGCAATGAAACGTATCGGGCTGTCTTAAAAATTGTGAAAGTTAGTTCTTATGAAAACTTTCCGGCAAATACATTTTGACAGATGATTATGATGTTTAAAGGATGGATGGGATGAAATAACTAAAAAAAAAACCGTGTACAAGTCTCGTTGTACATCATCACCTGGTAATCTATATGGAAATGTCTACCCCTAAACTATATATGTATTACTATATATACTGGTATTCTAAGGATTAACAAAGTTTTTGAAAACTAATTTTTATTTTTTTTCTCTTAAGCTTTTCTAAATAATTAAATTGTCTGCATTAATTGAGCTGGCTTTAATTGGATAAACCAATCAGTTAAGCTCTTAACAATTAATGCATAAAATTTAATAATAATAATTAATATAAAGAATATATTATATCGGCCTTAGCGACATTCTAAAACCTAGTAGATCAAGGGAAATTGATAAAGATGGTCAAAAGACAACATGGGGTAATATAGCCAGGCAAATTCAGTCAGAAAATGTTACAATACCTGTTGGTTTGCTTCATTTTATTCAGCAGACGCAGCACCGACGGAAGCCTGTGCGCCACAAAGGTTATAGTGCGGGTGCCCCGGGATAAGGACATTGGTTTGATTTTTGGTAAGGGCCCAAGTTCGATCTAAAAACGATCCTCCTGTTTGACCAATCGCAACAGATCTGACCGTCACCAACCGCATCAGGAGCGCCAAGAGGGAAACGCTGGATTTCACGGTCGTCTCCAACGGGGAATGCACTGTGAACACTACCAGTGGAGAGCAGGTGCACTCGATGGGACGGATCTTTGGCGGCGACTTTGGGTCGGTCGCGCCAGGAAAGAGTGAAACTGTTTCCCTGGTGTGGCCCACTGTGGTTAGTCCAGCTCTATTTATTTTACAGATTTAAAATAGCATCTGACAGCTGTTGATCCTTTTTCATTACATATTAGGTATTTGAAAGATTGATCATTTAGTTTAAATAAATAAATTAATTATTTCCATGTTTTAAAATCAAACTTGATCGAGAAAATACCGCAAAATATGTAATATATTTTTGAACCAACTTGCTAATTGGTTTAAATAGCTTCGTTGTTCTGCTCAAAAATGCAGGTCTTTTATTTATTTTACGGTACTTTTGAATAACTATAAATATACATTAATGCAACTTTAAATCTGCTAAGCAACTATCTTATTAAGCTCAAAGGCCGAAATTCATACATAATGATTATTTAATCGAAATAACTATTTCAATCTCTGGATTTGCATAGTCTCTGTACAACCGGGTGGGCACTTGCCCCATCTTGATATCCGCCACGTGTGCCCACGCCCAGGATGCGGTGGCAACCGCCAGGCAAGTGCTGCACTTTGACACCCGCTTCGAGACCCTCGATCCGCAAAGCAACAAGCTGCGCCGGCGAAAGGACTACAAGGACTGTCGCAACTGGGACAAGGACTACCTGCGCAACTGCACGCCGCTGAATTGCGAGGAGCGATACTTCGGGCAGCGCAGCTTCTTCAACGTGGCAACAGATCAGTGCGAACGGGTATCCGCGTGCTCGAATCCTGGGGAATACTACGACATTTTCAGCAACGAGGCCATCGAGGCCGACACCGGCAACATTGTGTCGGAGGACGAACTCGAGCTGATCAAGCAGGGCAAGTTCGATTCAAACTTCTTGGAGCTTCGGTCGCCACCGGTAAGTTGTATTTTTTACTGGTATTTCATTCAACAAAAATATACAAGACATATCGAAAATGAAGCACATTTTCTGTCTTACTAAATACTGTATAATGTTACTTTATATATTATATTATATTAATTTTATTTTTTCACTTACGATTTTATTATACCCGTCAATCGCAGAGTAAAAGGGTATATTGTATTCAATAAAAGTATTTAAGTTATCAAAGGCAAGCTTTTAAGCTTTTTAACAAACTGCGATTAAGAAGCGGTTTACTTTAATAATGCTCCTTAATTTTTATTTTATTGCTTTGGGTAAACTGTTTCATACGATGTCTGAAAAATCAATGTATGTATGTGTTTTTGGTATAAAAGGATATGTTTTGTAGTACAAGCAGGTCTGCATAATTAACTAACTACATTAACTACATTAACAATCACAAACAAAATTCCAACTTGAATAACGGCGCCCAGAAAGTATGACCAAAAGTCTTATAGGGCCTTGAAAAAGTAAACACTCAATTACCTGATCAACCCCAAGCTGGTCACACTGCACAAGCGCCATCTGGAGTTTGTATCATGAAACTACATATTCACTGTTGAGCGACATGTCGATAAGGCAGTTTAATACAAGCAGTGTTCTGATATGGATGTTTTGTTGTGACGGAGGCAAATGGCGCCGTGGCTTAGTTGGTTAAAGCGCCTGTCTAGTAAACAGGAGATCGTGAGTTCGAATCTCGCCGGGGCCTATGGTTACTCGATTTGAGTGTTCCATCCAAATTTTTTTGCTTACATAATTATTTTGTTTTTACTACTCACCAATGTGTAAAAAGCTAATCTCTTTAAACTATAATAACCTTAAGTTGTTGTATGGTTTCACATACAGGCTTTTAAATTTTGGCATTGTTTTATGTCTGAAATTTTATTTAATGACTAAAATCAGTTGTTAAATATTATTTGCAATCAGAGGATCGGGTTTTCATAATATATGTACCTAAACTAGCTATACTTATAAAATTATGCATAGACTAATTATTTATATCAAATTAGAAACAGCAGGAAGAACCGAATGAGGGTCCGGCATATCCTCTCAGAAAAAAGAACAGACTACTTACTGACTTAGCACCTCACTTAACCAATCCCAAAATGCCGGAGGATTGTGATAAGTCACGAAAACTTACCCTGGCTGATTTCAATGATTGCTTTCAGCACTTGAAGGATGTTGAGTACCTAGAAGACATTGTAACTGAGAAGAAGCTTAAGAAAAAGTCACCCTTCGAGGTGCCGCTGCTGACACAGCTCTACTACGATTGGTATCTGCCAATGAGGGCCGATAACTGGGGCGAAGGTGGTGGATTCAGTGCCGGAGGCGAACCAATACCCCAAACTGCCCCATCAGGATCGCCGCCCCTCATACACTGGATTAGAAAACTCGATTGCAGCGGATGGCTGTTGCTGATCCTTAAAGGGATCGCCATTGTGAGTTTCTAATGTCGGTGGCCAAAACAGTGTAAATTTATATTTCGCGGTTGTTTCAGATCTTACTGCTAATTCTGTTTCAGATTTTTGCCACTCTGACGACCTATTTCCTGGTGTGCCTCGCTGTCTACGGCTTCATGGAAATTTATACCTTTTGGACTTCCGACTAGGCCGCCAACAATTTGGTGGGCGATTCCAGTTCTCAAACTAGCACCTTTATTCTTGTCACCACAGAGAGTCTGATGTCCCAACGTTAACAGAATATGAAGAATTTTAAATGTGAATTTTAAATCACAGTTTTATGCAGACTAAAATATAAATTGGTGTTTTTTACCCAAACTTATTTTTACAAATTTCAAGGAAATACCTAGAAAAAAACGTATGCTTCAGAAATAAAAAGCTAAAAATGTCTTTATGTGTTAAAAAAATAAACTATAATATTATTTAAATCAAATATCTTAAAAAAATACATAAGCAAAAATGTTATATTATATCTTTCAGAAACTAAGTTATTTATAGTGGTCTATATAATGTTTATTTTTGCAAATTCAAAACATTTAGAAAACAAGAAAGGAGACGGACGGAGACGAAGTTGATATACCCTTGCAGAATATTTTGCAAGTTATGGTATTTCTAATCGTTCTATAGGATATAGTCGCCGATCCTTATTAAATTTGGTAGGTCGGACTGGTTGGTCAAAAGTAAAACCCATAGAATAGAATTCCAACTTCCTAACTTTATAAACACCAAAGTTATGGCATTTCCGATCAATCAGTTATATGGCGGCTTTAGGATGTAGTCGGCCGATCCTTATGAAATAGGTCGGATTGATTGGGCAATTATAAAACCCAGAAAAATTCCCAACTTTCTAACTTTACAAGTAGAAAAATGTATAATATTGTCGTCAACGAATACGAATTTAAATGTTTAGGGAATACCCTAATGAAACAAAAACAGTGTTGTAAAGCGGGATTTCGCAGCACTACTTTTGTAAATTTCCCACTCGGCGAACTATTTTTGTTTATTATATTTATTATTAATTTAATCAACCACATTAACCAGCGCCAAAATGGATTCCGAGGAGGAACTGCTGTTCCGCAACTTCCAGCGGCTTAAAAGCTATATGTTCGACGACGAGAAGGTGTCCACGACCACGTCCCGCGAGCAGGTGAGTAATCCCAGAAAAAAGTCGGTCAGATTAAATAGCAATGAGTATTGCAGCAAAAGACGGAGAGTTCGGTCGAGAAATGCTTCGATCGATTCGAGCAGCTGATGTTTACCCACCCGCGCCTCACCCAGATCTTCCGGCTGGAGCACCAGTACTACCTGGACGCGATGCTGAGGCGACTGCCCTCCAACTACGAGTGCCTGGACAGCAGTCGACCGTGGTGCGTCTACTGGATCCTGCAGGCTGCACAGTTGCTCAGCTTTAACTTCGACGACCAGACGCTGGACCATGTGGTGCAATTCCTTAGAAAGTGTGTCTTCGAAAGATATTCTAATGTTAGAAGTTTGTAAGCCATCCATTTTTCTCATCCACACAGCTGCCGAACGCCGACGGGTGGCTTTGGAGGGGGACCTGGTCAATATGCCCACCTGGCGCCCACCTATGCGGCTGTCAACAGCCTGTGCATCATTGGCACTGAGCAGGCTTACCGCGCCATCGACCGCCCAACGTTGGTGCAGTTCCTGTTTAGCGTGCGCGAATCGGACGGATCCTTCCGCCTCCATGTGGATGGAGAGACGGACGTGCGCGGCGCCTACTGCGCCATCTCCTGCGCCAAGCTGCTAAATCTTCCCGAGCCGGTGCTAAAGGAGCTGTTTGCGGGCACCGGCGACTGGATAGCTCAGTGTCAGACCTACGAGGGGGGATTCGGCGGCGCCCCTGATCTAGAGGCCCATGGTGGGTACACCTTCTGCGGGATTGCTGGGCTGGCGCTGCTCAACGAGGCGGACAAGTGCGACAGACAGGCTCTACTCAAGTGGACGCTGCGCCGGCAGATGACCTATGAGGGCGGCTTTCAGGGGCGGACCAACAAGCTTGTAGACGGCTGCTACTCCTTCTGGGTTGGCGCCACCATTCCTATTACACAGGCCACGCTATCCGGCGTTGATAAACAAATGGAGCACACACTTTTCGATGTGGAGGCCCTGCAGGAGTACATTCTGCTGTGCTGCCAGAAGCAGAACGGTGGGCTCATCGACAAACCTGGCAAGTGAGGGATTTACACCTGATTGCTGATTTCGTGTAGTACCAAAAACATTATATTTTTAGACCACAAGATCTCTACCACACGTGCTATACGCTAAGTGGAGTTTCCATCGCCCAACACTCGGAGTGCGCCAACAGCCCGCAGGTCCTGGGCGATACTATTAATGAGCTACTTCCCACCCACCCACTGTTCAACGTCCCACCGAAGTCCGTTGCAGCTGCCAGGAGCCACTTCAGCAATTCCAATGATACCGAGTTCTCGGGCAGTGAGAGTCCTAACAAGGATAGTTAAAACTTCAGTATAGTAGGACGAGCCAGTATGGGGAGCTTTTTTTGGATGGTGGTTTACCTTAAAAGAACTAAATTTGCTTTAATAAAATTATCTTTGAATTACTAATTTTTCGCTTCTTAACATTTATGTACATCGAAAGAGCAATTAATTAAAATAACAATCTTTCTGAACTCTTTCTAAATAAAATTATTTTTTCAGAAACAAAATAAGTGTGATAGAAATATTGAACAAATATTTCTTTAATCGGTTTATGTTATGTACATAAATATGTATATATCGAAAAAAACTAATAGATAAATATTTAAGCTGAATCTGATATTTTTCACTATATTTTAGAATTAAAGATTTAAGATACAAAAGAATATTTAACCATTTCTAAATACTTTTTTTGGAACAAAAACCTGTGGCTATTTTGAATTAAGTGTCTACGTTTCCGTGTGAACGTTTATACAGGAGCTTTCTTTGTGAATGGCACTTTTGGACTCATTCGAAGTTGCGGATAAATTATTTTTATGTTCTCCAGCCACAAGACTCTGAAGCGAAGGACTCCTGCCAAGGGCATAGATCGCCGGGAGTACATCGGTCACCTAGTCGATGAGTATTACACAACGACAAACGTTGGTGAGCTAGCTTTTTGTAATTAGTTGCCCGTAAACTCACTTTGGCTTTCCTATTATAGAGGCTCAGGAGCAGGTGACTGCAAACTTGGCCAACTTTGCCTACGATCCCATCAACTGGCCACATCTGTTGGAAACGGACGCTCTGGATGTGTTCCTGGCATTGCTGGAATCCCAAGATCAGCCTCTAAAACTGCACGGAATCGCGGCATTGTGTAACATTTGCTTGGGTACGAGACACAAATATTATTTGGGCACTATTAAATATGTTTTAATATATTTGAAGACAAAACTGCAGTCAAATTCATCAGGGAGCAACTACAGCCCATCACCGGCCTTTTTTTGCGAACAGATCACCCGGAAATAGTGCTCCACAGCCTTGCACTGTTTTACCAACTACTGGAATCCGGAGAGGTTGACAAGGATTTACTCCTAAGCCCTTCACTGCTGAGGACGGTACAGGAGTGGCGGATAAAGGCCCACGATCAGCGCATCGTTAAACTCTGTCAATTGCTCCTGCAGGATTTCGCTACTCGCACGGAGGTGGTCGAGTTGCAGAATGCTTCGCCTACTTTGCCGGCAGCTGAGCAGCCGAGCACCTCAGCAGGTTCAAGTGGTTAAGCGCTTTTCGCAGAGCGATTTGGAGCAATTCGCCCGGTTCACTGGCGACCACAACTATATCCACGGTGTGGACACACCCGTGGAGGAGCGACGCGTGCACGGAGCCCTTCTCAATGCGGTGGTGGCGGGCATTATGGGAACTCAGTTGCCAGGACCCGGCACCGTTGTTCTAGAACAGAACTTTAAGTTTCTTAAACCCTGTCGCATTGAGACGGACACTTTGGTCACTGTGCGTCTACTTCAAGCTCGTAAAATATCCACCGTGGAGTACGACATCCGGCAGAACGACGAGGTGGTCTTCGCCGGCAGTGCCAAGTTACTGACCCGCAGCTAAACAGACTAGATTTCTTTCAATAAAAATGTGTTTTTTTATATTTATGGTACTATTTCTTGGAGGCACGCTTGCCCTCGCCCTTTTTAGGCGCCGCCTTTCCACGCAGCTTGCGCAGTCGCTTCATCTCGTCCTTGAAGTCCTGGTGCTCATCGCGGAACAAACCATAGTCGCGAAGGTTCTTCATCAGCAAGTGCGTCTCCACGTGGCGCGGATACCAGTTGACCACGTAGTCCCGCTTGTGAATCGGTTCCTCGGAGAACATCCGTACCACCTAGTAAAGGTAAAAACTAGGAACTAGTATTAACCTAATAAATAAAAGTGAAAAACCGACCTTCATTGACTTTTCGTTAGTGGTGCGGGCAACTTCGCCGAAAATTCGATTTGAGAGGTAGTTCATGCGTCGGGCATACTGTGTGCCGAGCTTAATCAGCTCCGTGTACTTGTGGGACATGTCTTATTATTAGTGTACGTTTGTTTTCATTAAATATTTTCTAAAGTTAAGCTTTTAGTGAATTGCGGTTATGTCACAAAACCAAAACAAGCGACAGCTGATTACCAGATTTAGTTGCCATTCACAATGATCGCAGTCATAAAGGCCATACTTAAAATTTTAAACTATATATGACCGTTATGTGCTTGAAATAGTTTCGAATATTATTTAAAAATTGTATCCTTTAATATTTTAGGAACAATTTTTAATTTGTTTTTGTTTTAATGATTTATCATGCTTTTTTTTTGCTGATATCATGCTTTTACCCACTGCTTTTGACCATGTAGAATAATTAAATTCGGAAAATAGATTTCTTTAGTGAATAATCCAATTTTGTAAGATTAATTATAAACTTTCTCAAATATACTTTTTAGGGTTGCATGAAAATGATGTAAGCACTAATCTTAGTGGAGATTGATATTTGAATTTTTCACTGTACTCTGAAGAGAAAAATATCACTTAAATTCAAATTCGATAAATTAACTTTTATTTAAAATGAAAAGCAATTTTAGTATGTACCACCATATTAGTCAATTGGAATAACAAAATGTCAGCAACAATCTAAGCTTAAGGCTCCTCTTGTGTAATACTAAAATTTCTAATCTAATTAGACCGTCTCAATAGCTCCCCGTCGTCTGCCTTCGGGGCCGCCTGTGGAGTCGTTCCCGTCGCTGCCTATAAACGATGTCTCCTCAGAGCTCTGCACTGGAATCACCTCTCGGGCCAGGCCGTTCAGCTGGCTCAGCAGGGCGTTGGTGCCCACCAAAGACGCTTCTCGGGGGGATCCGCTGTGCACTGATATCTGATCATAGTGCAGCACCCGGATAGGCGTGTGAGAGCGGGAAGCGGGCGAGGGGTTGCCACGCGAATGAGGACTGTTGTTGCGCGAGTGCTGGAAATCCTCCAGAGGAATCTCCTCCGAACTAAAATACAAAACAATTCTTATACATTTTTTTCACTACGAATAAAAGGAGTATGCTGATTAGTGGCATGCAATTGAAAGTGAATTTTTGTATGACAAAACGACACCAGACAAAAAGATTAAAAAGGTATAACGGTATCTGTGGATGCATTATTGCTGATTAGTCGCATGCGATTGAAAGTGAAATTGTTATATGACAAATCGACACAAGACAAAAAGAATATAACGGTATCTAAAGATGTAATAATTTATCAAAATAAAACGATTATAGATATTCTCAAAACGTAAAAGATAAAATTGATTCCCACAGAATAAGTAAATGCCCATTTGGAGTTTATTATTTACAAGAGATAATAAAAATATATAGAGATTTTTTAAGATATTTTCATACGAAATTATACAAAATGGAATTATAATCAAACTAAGTCAATCTTACAATATATGTTAAATATATACGAAATTGGAAAAAAATTAGTTTAGTTTTTTAATAAACATCCAAATTTGGAAAGTAACAAATAAACACCAAAATAAATGGGACTTTTTGGTTTGCTAATCTAAATAGTCAAATTTAACGTGCACAATTGATAGAGACACTACAACCCTGGCTTAAAAACTTTTTTAATCTCAATTATAACAACCATTCCAAGGAAATAAAACTGCTTAGAAAGTCTGATTCGTTACCGCGGCCTGGGCATCCTAGGACTGTTCTCCCGCGATCGGTTACCGGAACTTCTGGGTTGGGAGTTCTCTCGCGACTGCGAGGAGCTGTGGCTGCCCACACTGACACTGGGCGATCGCTCCCGATCCGAGTGATCTACCCTCAGATTCGAGCCAGAAGTTGAGCTGGGACTGCGACGTCGCGAGCGGCCTGCGCTTTCATTCCTAATGCTGCAGAAAGACGCACAAATGAGGATGGGGATGGGAAGTATGGGGAAAGATCAATTTGGGCTTACCCCTCGATGGAGCGGTTCTGGGCCATCTGGGTGCGACTGATTCCGGCACTGTTATTTCCACGCAGCACGGCCGCAAATCCAGGTACGCGATTGGCCGTAAACATTGGACGATGGTGGCTGCTACGCGAGCTGCTGCCACTGCTGTTGCCGCTTCCTCCGCCACTAGATGTCGCCATGGTGCCGCCCACTGCGAACACGGGCGAGTCCATCTGGCCAGGAATCTCGATAAGCTGAGCGATCTGGTACATCTTCTTTTGTCGCGCCTTGCTGCGTCCCTTGGTCAGGCGCTGTTTAGCGGCCATGCATCGGATGTGATCGTCGAACAGGAACTTGGCCGAGAGCAACGGGGTGCGGTTGTGAGTGACTCCGCCGCGGTGCACGGTGATGTGCAGGCAGCGCGAGTCGTCCTTATCACCCTGCACCTCGACGTCCTGCAAAAAGCCTACGAACTTGGCTACGCCCCAGCCCAGAAGCTTGGCATCCGGCTCCACGAGAATCAACTGAAGCGCGTCAATGACCAAAAAACGTCTTTGCTTGCTGCTGTCCTTGGCCACCACGGTACAGGCAATCAGGTCACTATTGTCTGCAGGAATCAATTAAAGTTAGTCCCTCCACGGTGGTTTGTCAATAGCGATTACTCACTCAGATCTAACACGTTCTCCACCTGCACCAGATTGACGACATTCGTTAGCGGCAAAAGTGATTCCTTTTCATTCAAAAACTTTTGGCACGTGCGACGCAGCAGGAAGTACACGCGGATGGCTCGGCGGGCCTTTTCTACCTCCCCGCAGGGCAGACGGCGTGTGAAGTTAATTCCCGTGAGGGGCGTACCCGTGGGAGGCAGTAGGATGGTGGAGTCCATGCACAAAAACTCCACGTTTAGTTGCGCCTTTCGCATCTCATTGTACTCGTCCTCAAAAAGGTCAAGGAATATATCCTCCGACTTGTAAAAGTTTCGCAGTACCGCCATTGACTGGTTGCGGGCGCTGAAGAGTAGATCCTGCTGGGCGACGGTGATGCAGCGCGTCTCATCCGAGCTGGGACGGGTGAATGTAACCAGCAACTCCAGGGCAATCTCAACGGTAATTAAGCGAATGCGAGACGCTAAAAGCACAGGGGAAGTTAGTTAGATTGTTTGTCTAAGTAAAAAGACTTAATATACTTACATGGCTGACTGGACTGTGTGATTATGTTTAGCAGATGCTCAATAATGGCTGTCTTGTAGCTGAAGGCGCCACGAGTTGACTTGGCCAAAACCTGTTCAAACCACTCGTTCTTGATGCCTTTTGAGAAGGATTAAACATAAATTTAGTTAAGCGATGAAACTGAGAGTTGAATGTAGATTAGTACGGAAAGTGAAGGTGTTACATACCATCTGGACGGAGTGGGACAGGTACCAGAATGTGACATTACACACATAGAAAGCAATTAAAATGAAGCACAAATAGGGTGATCAGAAGAATGGAAAGTTACACAGCATTAGCTCAAAAACAGAGCGACGGGTTAAAGAACAAAGAAACCGCACAATTTCTTACCACGATTGTGAGACATGGCATAAATGAGACACAGCGACAACAAGGCGAGGTAATCGTTCTCGGTGCAGTCCAAAGCATGCAGCACAGTGTCTAAAAACGGTTTGGCCACCTCCCCAAAGTCTGACTTAGCCGAAGAAGATGACTTCTGCAGCAGCTGCTTCTCCTCATCAGTTATATTGCGCAGCTTTGTCTGCTCATCCTCCACAGCATCAGCCTGAGAGTCCAGTTCAGTAGCGGCTGGAGATGAAGACTCCACGCCACTGTCCTCGCTGAGGGCATAGCTCGCGGCGCTGGACTGGCCGGTGACCGTGTCAAGAGCCTGTTCGAGGCTCTCGTTGGGCTCTCCGAAACCTGGCACAACAACCTCGCGGTGCTCTACGTAAGAATTTAGGATCTCGGCTGCTCCCTCCTTGAAGACGCTGTGGTCGCCATTGAGAATGACCCATGCCAAAGCATGCACCAGAGGGGCGTGCGAGACCACCAGGAAGACCAATGAGAGCAAGAAAAGCGCCACAATAGAACTCACTCGCGGATTGTGCATCTCCTGGATGTCGATGTCAACGTTGCGATTGAGGACGGCAGCTAAATTTTGGGTTACTACCGCCAGCGAGGGCGGTGGCGGTGCTGGCGTCAGTGAGAATATATACAGGGGCACAAAGAGCTTATGCAGCAAGTGTTCAGTGAGGACTGCGTTCAGATCCTTGATGTCAAGCAAAAGAATATCGCTCAAATAATGCAAGTGATCGAGATGCTCAGCCACTAAATTGGACAGCTTCTGATTTGACTGGTGGCTGCGGGCGGAAAAAAAGCGTAAGTAAGCTAATCCATTGGTTTACCAGTGAACTCTTACTCTATATCTGTGCGCACACAGGTATCTAGTTCCAGAATGTGTTTGCCAATGAACCAGACCAGATTACTAAAGTACGGAGCAGCCGTTCTGGGAGTAAAATTGGTGGTTTTAGAAAGGTCAAACAGGACTATAGATAGAGGTCATACTTGTCTCGAATAAAACGAAGCATACTGGAGTTTTGAACCTTGTAGACATTTAAGGAAATGGTACGCACAGCTATCCTCACCATAGACTCAGGATGGTTGAAGAACTTGATTGCCTCCGTGTACAGTGGAAAATCATTTGTGTGCTACAAAGGAAAAAATCACATTAATGCTGCTCGACGACAGATTTTTTTTAATTCAGACTTCATTGTAGAAAAAGTGGATCGTGTGAGTGTTCAGCTTTAGACTGAGCGTCTTCAAGAAAAGGATGTAGTAGCCCATCACATCCTCGTCGGAGAAGTCGAACTTGTGCACCATTATGGAATTTACATGGTTATTGCTTAGCAAATAATCTACAAGAAGGCAAATCAATTTAGTACATAGGGCATAGATAAGACGATATTTGACTAACACAGAGATGTCTCATTGCGTATGTTCTCGAAGAGAATGTTGAGTGTTTGCAGCAGCTGGACGCACACGAAGCTGGAACCGCCGCTCTTCTGCCGCATGATGTGCAGAAAGTAGGAGAGCATATTCTTTTCCAGAAAGAAGCTGAAAAAGACAAAGAGTTATCTTGTGCTACGGGACACTGTAAATGTTGCCGCAACTCACTCAAACACCAAAGAGTCATGCTGGTCGCCCCAAATCAGGATCTCTGCGATGCAGCGCAGCGACTCTACCAGCAGGCCGCGGTTGCTTTCCGACACGGTGGTGTTCTTCTCCAGGATGCTGTACAGGTACTTAAGGTGCTCCAGCGAAAGGCGGTTCTTGGGGCGCCCTCCCCAGGGTCCGCCAAACCAGCTGCGACTCCGGAACATGCTGGCTTCTGAGCTGGAATCAACTGGGTACGCTCCGCCTGGATGATCTCATATCAGGTTGCAGCGAATTGCCGGGGCGCTGTTTCCTCGGATCTTTGTATGCACCACTGCTTACGGTCACGCCACTGAGTTGGCCCACAAAATGGGGGCACCAGATGCCTGCGATTGCACGAATATAATTTTGTAATTGGCGAATTGCGATTTTTCCAACAAATTGCTCTTCTTCTACGCGGGGAACACAAGTGTCACAGTCAGCTGTTGCTTTGACCCAAGTAAATCGTTATCGGTATCGGAGAAAGAGAGATGAGAAATGTTGCGATTGTTGTGACAGCACGAGAACTGAAACTCGGTCACGACTTACCAACAATTCTTGAAATGTTAATTAAAAACTAGTTTTAATTATCTATAACATTTAATGATTAAGACAGGTTTCAAGTCCGAAAGGAACCTAATACATAACCTCATATCACATCATGTATATTATAATATGAAAGCAAAATAATGAGAAAAATTACATATTATCAATTAATCTTTAGTAACCTGATTGTGATTAAAATGCGTATCTTTCTATTGAAATAGGTGTAAAATGTACTGTGACTTGGTCACGACTTTCTACGTCTTAACTACCATTTTCTACATCATCCTCGAAAACAGCTTTATTTTTGAATCGGCTTGACTTTCAACTAGCTTGGCTTTTGGTTAAAGTTTATGGAATAGGAGCCCGTGTTGGGATCTTGTTGCATTTGGAAATTCTGTGTGGATAGGCCGAAGGGTTTCAGTATCATATTGCCCAGATCCTTCAAGCTGGACATCATCTCGGTCTTGAGTTTCTCGTTTCGCTCATTAATAATTGGTGGCAGACGAATCTGAGCCTCTCGTGCCTCCTGCTGACCGGGATCGATTTCGGCCACTTTTTTGTAGTCCTCCAAAGCCTCATCGGGTTTGTCGACCTGCTCGTAGAGCTTGGCGCGCCTATAATAAGAATTTAATGTTTTAGGAGAAAAGACTGCAATGTGGTTATAGCTAAGCTCACCTTAGAAGCACTCTCACATACTCCGGCCACAGTTCTATGGCCTTTGTGCAGTCGTCGATGGCAGCTTTGTTGGCCTCCAGCTTTATCTTGGCAGCCGCCCTGTTCCCATAGAGAACCGCTCGCTCCTTGGAGCTGTCTGAGGGGCAGATGTCCAGGGCTTCTGTGTAGATCCTGGCGGCGCCTTCGGGATCGTCGTTTTTAAAAAGCTCGTTGCCGTCCAGCTTTAGTTTGTCAGCCTTCTCCTTGTTCGCCGACAGCTGCTCGGGGCTTAAATCCTTCTCCCTTTCGCGCAGCTCCTCGATGGATAGTTCTGAGTCCACACTCGGCGGTGTCACTAAGCAATCGCCGCCTGCCGCACCCTGCTCCGCTTCGTCATCCAGTGCAAGTTGACACTGCTTCTCCACGATTTCGTCCACATCCTTCTCGCTCAGCCGCGTGCTGGTTGCCTCCTTCTCAGTGATCTCCTCGCCGATCGCGTCTTGGAACTCGTCCTCACTGTTGGCGTTGTCTGCCATTCTGTTGGTAATTAATCCTAATGGGTTACTGGAGATTTTAGTTTGTTGTGCAGCAACAAATAGTGCTCCTCATGCTGTCGATAACACAGCTTATCAGTGTTGCCAGATGAAAATTTTGCTTTCCCCCTAAAAAATCTTAAACAGGCGATATTTCCCCCTAAAAATCCAGTTTTCCCCCCAAATTAAAAAAAATAAGTTAATTTCGAACTTATTCAATAAAATAAGAAAAATCTCAATATGACTTTGTAGAAATGTTAAGATTAGAAAAATCTGTGTATAGTAATTTGTTATTATGAATATTTTTTACAATTATGTATATATTACAAAACGAGATCGAATTTTAAGAGATCACCTCGAGAACTTCATTTGAGAAATTGGTCTTGTACACTTCCTCGCTATTGAATAGCTTATACATTTGAGGGGATGGTTTAAAGCTATTGCATTTGTTTGGTAAGGTTAATCTTATTCGAAGAAGAGCATCGGCGGTTTTGGTTGCGATTCTGTTTCGCAATTTATCTTTAACAATGTTAGAAAACCGAAAATGCTCGTTCAACAGATGCATTTGAAAAACATTTGGGTAATACAATTTCCAAAAAAAAACCCTAAACTTTCCCCCTAAAAAATTCTCCCCCCTAAAATTCCCCCTAGCATGTCAAAAAACCCCTAAATCTAGGGGGAAAACCCCTGATCTGGGAACACTGCAGCTTATTGATGACAGCCCGTCGTTGGTATGTGTTAGTATATTTTTAGCGATGCAGTGCTGGAAAACACCATTGTCTATCTAGGTACAATTTTTGGTTCATTATTCCTTTTAAATTATCCATTCAAAAACTTTTACTTAGTCCCAAATATAAGGGCACCAAGAATTTTTTCCAACAATTATTTCATATATAATCTACTTATTTTTGCTAAATAATGTCTAATTTATGAAATGTAGGTAAGCCACAGTTTGTTGCCAAGAAATGGTTAAAAACGGTTTTTTAAACCTCGTTAAAGCAATTTTTTATTAAAATAATTTTTCGTAACTCTAATTTGTAACTTCTAAGAAAAAAATTGTTCGCGACTTTACTTAGGTGGGTAATGGGAAAATGTTTGTTTCTAAGCTTTCTTGTACTTTATTTAGGTACAACAGATAAGAGCCTTTCCCAACACTGCTGTTTTGGCGCTTTGTCTGCTGTCACTCTTGTAGACATGCGAATTGCTGAATCCTAATAAAATGAACATTGGAGCTTATATTCTGAGTGAATATATTCCCGCCAAGCCGCTGGTCGGTAATCTGGAGCTGTGCTTTACCGGGAAAGAACATGTAAGTCCGGTGCAACTGTTGTGCAAGTTTATAAACGCTCAATTTGCAGACACAAATTGATGCAAGTGCTCAGTTAAGATGTGGCGAGGTTTTGAAGTTCCCATTCGCCCGAACGGATTCCCAACCGAGGTCAGTGGCGATAAAGGGAAGTAAGGTGCTCGTGGCTGCAGATAAGGAAACG
Organism: Drosophila fuyamai; assembly: GCA_018153365.1. Lineage (NCBI taxonomy): Eukaryota > Metazoa > Arthropoda > Insecta > Diptera > Drosophilidae > Drosophila > Drosophila fuyamai. The sequence goes on along the minus strand of JAECXW010000116.1, from coordinate 1,431,134 downwards.
GAGACGAAACGCGTGGTGGAGTTGACCCTGGAGTCGTTTTTTGGTTACCAACCCGGGGACACCATAGGCGTTGTGCCCAGCAATAAATCGGAACTTGTGGAAAGGCTGCTCCACCGGTTACAACTAAGTGAACAAGCGGACACCATTTGCCATTTGAAGCTGTCACTGAACTGCGCTAAGAAGAGCGCCAAGTTACCCGCCCACATTCCTTCAGCGACAAGTCCCCGAGAGATCCTCACCCACTGCCTGTCTCTTAACTTCGTTCCTCAGAAGCAGTTCCTCAGTGCCCTGTCCGGATTTACAAGCAACGAACAGGAGCGCGGCTTCCTGGCCTGTCTTTCCTCCAAACAGGCTACAGAGCACTACAATTTTCTTATCCTGGAGAAGGGTCTTGACTTCATGGAAATCCTTGACCTTTGCGGAGACTGCAGGCCACCGCTGTACTTCTTGGCAGAGCACTTGCCACGTCTGCTGCCGCGACCATATTCCATAGCCAATAGTCCTTTGGAAACCGGCGGCCAGGAGCTCCGCATAATCTACTCCCTGCTCAACCAAAAGCCAGGGGTCACAACCCGCATGTTGGAGGAAAAAGTTGAACAAATCAATACGCAGCAGCCCGCTAATGTGGTTATTTACCCCCGACTTAACAACGCATTTTGCTACACAGAGCAGGATCTGGCCAGCAACCAGCTCCTCATAGCAGTGGGTACTGGTCTGGCACCATTTCTCGGCTTTCTGGCCCACAAAGATAAGCTTATAAGCCAACAGCCACAGAGGGAAAAAGGACACTCCTGGCTTTACATTGGTGCCAAGACACCAGAAGCTATTCTTAAGCGAGACCAACTTAAAGCCTGGCAAAAATCAACGGTTTTGGAGCGACTACGCATGTGCCATTCGCGAGGAGAATCTTCTGGCTATGTGCAAGAAATGATGGCTGAGGATGGCGAGGATCTAGTCAAGTTTTTATTAAAGCATGACACTGTGATATATGTTTGTGCCGATGGCGCCAAGATTTCCCAGTCGATTGCCAATGGTTTATGCCTGTGCCTGCAGAAAGTTCTACATCTCACTGAGGAAGAGGCCTCGCGGCAGCTGAAAGAACTTAAGGCTCAGGGAAAATATCGCGAAGATGTTTGGCTGTAAATAATTACATTCAGGAGCAATCTATAGTACAGCACATTGTAGAAGTAGCCTCTTATTTAGTTTAATCTTTGTTTTACTTCCGATTTTTCTTCAATTCTTTCAAAAGGAAAAAAAAACTTCCTTGAATTTTAAATTTGTTTTAAGTTAACTTTTGTATAATTAAGCAGGCTTTTTTTTACCAATGCTAAAATAAATATTGCAGAGGAATCCCAGATTAGTTTAATGACATCTATTTGTGGAAGAATGTAAGAATGTAAATGTGACCCAGATTCAAGCTATGCAACCAATTCTTGCTATTGTTTTGACAACAGGCTTGACATAAAAATGTATCCAACTGAATGCTTTGGTCGAATAAGTAAATAACGATATATTTAACAACACAAAATAAAAATTACAGTGCAAGGTAAACTAAATACATACAATTGTGAGGGGTCATCTTCAATGATCGAAGTGGTTGGGGCTACGATAACTAACTTGTTTTGGGTCTGTGTATAAGGTTGACTTAAATGGTAAATTGCAAAATAAATTTAAATAATAGTAAAATATACGAATACGACTTAGGTTTGGAGCAAAACTGAACGTGCGCACATAAAACATAAAACTTATTAGGTGTTTTGAATTTAAGCGATAGTTAATGCACTAATGTATCGTTATTATTTTTTGCTCTTCTAAAAGCTATATCGCCGTATTATTTTATCATACTGTTTATTTTATTTTGGCAAGTCTGGTTGACCTTGCACATTAATATGCATTTTGTATTTTAACTACATTTAAGTTTAATTGAAATAGAGCCAATTCTTTTTGTGTATATTAATATAATTGCGAATTGATCAAAATTGATGTCAGCTTCTTCTTTCTCCTATTCTTCCCTTTACAATTGCAATAAAAGTTGCGTATAAAAAATTATGCTACTTTTTGTTGTTCTTTGTTTGGTTTGAAGACTTAAGTTTCATTTACATTTACGTTATTAATTGCAATATTTGCGTTCGTCTTAAATGCGTTTACGAATATGTAATGTCGGGTATGTCTCGGTTTCCAAAAAGGCTATCAAAACCTATTTATAATGCCCCTAAAATACTTTCCATTCGTTGCCTTGCCTAATACTCATTTAAACTAAACTAAGAAAATCAAGTAAATTTTCAATTAATGGTTAAGCTCTTTAAAAATTATTAATGCATAATTATAGGCCAAAAATTGGGATTTCGTTTCGTATAAAAAATTTAACTATGAACCGATCTGCAGCAGCAGCAATTCATTGCGTACTAACTTCAGAATTGCAAGTAAAAGAGAATCCCTATCGGTAAGTGTCTATATAACAGTCCAAAAAATCTAACGACGGCTGGCTAAAGATCCTCGAATGCACCCTTTTGGTTCCTTCTTCGTTGTGTTTCAGTAAAATATTTAGAAAGTGTGGCGACTAGCTATATTTATACTTTTTGAATAAATCTTGTGGTGGGAAAAAGTATCAAATATGCAACTAAAAAACTATTTCAACTATTTCGGCTAAGATGTTGATTAGTGCCGTTTCAAGATATTCTCTTAAGCAATTTTTTATTTTTTTTAGTTCCCGTTGGGACTAGGTTTAGTGTACGTTTACCACTTGTATATGCATATACTTTAGGGATATTCTTTGTATCGGTATTTCACTTTAGCTTTGACACACACATTACCGAGTTATATAACAGCTCTATTGTGATAGGGTTCTGTTTAGAACTACAATTTTCTTTGTGCGTATGGCAAAATTTCTCGGGGAAGGAACAAGGAAGTCTATTTTAATCTGTTCTTTTGTGGCGTTTTGGTTAGTCTTAAGTTTGTACTTATTAAAATGGAATATCAAACAATTTTCCCTCAATCCCGTTAACATTGTGAATATCAGCTAATATACATGCTCCGGCTAGCTTTCTAATTAGTTTTCTGTTGCATTGATATCTGTACTCTATGGGAAATGCATAAATCGTGGAGATAATTTTGCTGATGCTGCTGTGTTGCTTGCTGCTGCTAGCTCTAGTCCTAATGGCACTTGTTACACTCATTTCGACTTGCTATAATTATCGCTTTCGTTTTTGTTTTTGTGTTGATTTTTTTTTGTTTTTGGTAATTTACAATAAGTATTGCATGTTCTCTGTTTAGGGTTCGTTTGCACTTACTGACTACGACGAATTTTATAAAGAATCGCATTATGCAGATTTGATAAAATCGCTTAAATCACAATTATGTATATATACGGGTATATAAAGAGTAATCAAACTTATGTCCCTACAGTAAATAATACAGTATCTATATCATATGTGCGTGTTTGTGTGCTTGGTCACATATATATGCGCCATGTACGAAGTAAGCTAATTTGCCATAGGACAATCTAATCTAAGCGATATCCCCTCCCCTCAGCCATCGATAAACTGCTTGAGCGCTGCGATCTGGATCCACGGTTTTCGACGTTTTCCTCCGAATTTTCCGGCAAATAGTCATTTCTATGCCCTTGCTGTCTCGTGCTGCAAAAAAAGATAAAAATCGTTAGTTATTTTTTGTTGGTAAACGTTCAGGTCAAATATGCTGCACTGCATTCAAGAAAAGAGGCAACACGAGAATGAGACAGCGAATAATTAACACATTGACCTTTAATAATTGTCATCACCCTGAAATACGTTTATGCACTAGCACAATAACGGGCATAGAAATAGCTAAATGCAAAGCATGCAGATTATTACCAGACCGGTAAAAAATTAAAAAAAAAATAATTTGAAAAATTGGTTTATGACCTTTTTCTAAAAAGTATCCACTGATGTAAACATTGGTCTGCTACTCTTAAAATGATTTCCTTAAAATACATTTCTAATCATAGTGGAACTAATACTTTAAAGAAGAGTGTCTATATGGCCGAAAACTCAATTTGTTTGGGAAGCGTAAGGCAAAGTGAAATAATCAAACAACTGTTCCTTTATCAGCGGGCCCCTTATCAGTGCATTTGATACAACCAAATGATTAGCTGGCCAAAAAATATGTTTAAAATAGAACGCTACCCTCACAACAGGTAGGTGGGCCTTGGGTTGCGTGGGTTGAGGTCAGGTGGACTGCATTTAATAATTAATAATGCATTATCAGTACTATTTTTATGGCGCCCCTTTTGATTAGGTATTTCAGGGAACATCTGCATAATATTTTGGCGTCGTTTACCCATTTCGTTCCCTCGACTTCCCCGCACTTGTTCTCTATGTTGTTGAGAAGAACTATTGTTATGCCATGGGAGAACGGAGAGCGTCAATTATCAGCACAATAATTGTTTATATTTATCAGCATGTGAAGCGGCACCCGCTCCAAAGTCACGCTTCGATTTCAATGAAATGCGGCCTGGCGAGCAAGTCTAGTTTTCCACACAATTTTCCTCCACAAAATCAGACACGAGTAGAAAAGTCACACAGAAAAAAAAGGTTTTATATCATATCAAAATGCGCAGGTCAAAGAAATGTTTAAACTTGACTTTCAAATATCTAATTAATAATGTTAAATCGAGTTGCCATCTCATAAAAGACCCAGAGGGGTGTGTGGTTGAAAGAAATACATTGAGTTTTTATATTTTTAATGAATGTCATTTAACATTTGACTAAATAACTTAATATCACATGAAAATATATGTCTATATCAAATTTACATTTCCTCAAAACCAGTTTTACCTAAACTTTAACTCTTCAAACAAACTAATTTTTTTTTGTGTGGCTGATAGTTGGTTGGCAGGCAAATGAGAGCGCGTTCCAGATGAAAAGAGGGCCTAAAGAAGTTCACTTGTGAATCGTGTACCAATGCATTTATGTACATAGCAATCCACTGAGTCTCACCGCAAAAATATATATTTTTATTGCGAGTGTACTTGCAGCGAGTACATGAGCGTGTGTGTGTGGATGAGTATGTCGCAGGCAATGGAAACTCTGACAAAACACCCGTTCGCAAATGTAACTAAAGCCATTGGATTGGGATTCAGTATAATACACAACTTTGCATTGTTGTCTTGCGTGATCTGTCCGGGGAGGGGAGGTCGTTTATAAACACCCCACTCGATGTTGGGTGGAAAATAAGTCGCTGGCGCAAAGTAATGAATGAATCATCTAAAATTCCGCATAGCTACGAAACAACAACTTGTGTGGTTCAATAAACGAAACACTCACACTCGCAGACAAGCAACCGAAAAACCTTTTGAGCAAGGTGAAATTATCATTCGACGGCGCCATTCCAAATCGAACTATGTATATGTGAGTGGTTTAGTCATTATTTCTTGGTCTTGGGGCGTCGCTCGCTAGGCCATTTCCAAATGTCTCTGGGATTCACGAGGCCCTTTCACTCACTATCGCACACATGGCTACACGGAAAGAAAGATGATATGGTACATTTAAATACAATTTGTTTTGTTCGACCAGAGATACCTCTAATTTAATTTAATAAGTAAAAAAATTACAAACAATAATTATAGATATTTAAATTTCATAAAATATTATTAGAACCTGATTGAAATCAATTTGGTAGTGTGATTTGAACTCGGGCAGATCTTGCAAATCAAAGTCACATGAATCATGACTTCAATTTGGATTTTTATATTTTTTCTGTGTAGCCAGCTGTACTTTGGCCCCAGCATCGGGGTTCCACGCCCAGAAGCCAGAACGGAAAGCGAAAAAATATTTCAGTTTTTGCGAAATTCCAGCCCTTTCCCCTCTTTCCAGTACATCCAGCATTTAAGATTTCAATATCCGCAAGTAAGCAAATCTATCTTACTCTCTTTCTCCCTCTTACGGAAAACGGAAAGCAAAAGTATGCGCCGGTAATATAAACAAATAAAGAGCCTAGAGATCCGGTAGAAGTTGGAAAAGCCAGGGGCGAATTCATAGGGGTAATAGGCTATAGTATGCCTCACCCATAACAAAAAATTATATTATGAAAAAATCATAAAATAAATGTCATTATTATCAGTTCCCCGTTTCACTATTAACTGTACCCCTTCACCACTTTACTTTGGATCAGCCTCTGGAAGATGCAGAGCCAGTGCATCACAATGGAGGGGAAGAGCCGAGGCAAAAGTCGGAGTGGGAGAGAGTATAAATAGCGCAGCCAAGTCGCGACGTCGCCATCCCCCCTCTCGCTTGTTCCTGCACAAGCAATTAAGTTGAGTAAGTGGGAGGGCGACCGAAGACGCAGAAGAGCCGAGAGAGTAGGAGCACCGCCATCAGAATCAATTATACACACTCTCATTCTTTGTGACTTTGACTCCACTTTCGCTCTCCTACCGCCCTCTCTCTTTCTCCTTATCGCAGAACTTTCACGATCTACTTTTTTTTGCTGAGCTTATCACATCGAAATAGAACGAAAATTGTTCTAAGAATTTGATAAATTCCACGCTGGTTTCTGGACAGCCAAGGGGAATTACAATAGCACTTATACTGTGTGTTGTACTTGTCTGATAAGGCCAATACAAATGCCCTCCGATGCGCGTAGGTGTTTTCTGGTCTGAATGTGTGTGTGAATTAAAGTTTTCTTTATTATGATGTATGAATATTTTTTGGCCAGACAAAGCGATATCCCAAACAGGAAATGCGAACGAGCGTGTTAAATTGCGTACTAAGTTGTTTTTTGTTGTTGCTGCCGGAGCTTCTTTCTTTTTTTGTCCATTGTCAGTTTTCAATGGGATGTCTTGTGCAAAAAAAAACTCTGCACGTATGTAGTATACGTAATAGGTGGGTAAATGAAAGAGACAAAAACGAATGCAACATCAGCTTATGCCGAATAACGGCACATGCTCTCGGAAAAGACTAAATACAAGTAGGATAAACACACTATTCATTTTTAAGGAATATTTCTGAAAAAACAGTTTTTTCATAAATTCTATTAAATGGTTACCATTACGACAAAACAAGAAACTTATGATGATTTATTAATTCCGAATACATTTTAAAAGCATTTGCTTAAAAAGTTATATAAAAAAAGTTATAATATATTAAAATTTAATTAAATTAATTAAAAATTACGATTTACGATGTTTTTATTTAGTAAGATGATTGTTCATTTACGCGGTTAACCATTTGTTAAAAAACAACTTGACTTTTGATAATTTTTTTTTTTGAGATTTGCAATCATAAATATAAAATTCTTTGCTCCGCTAGTGTATGCTAGTAATGTTTTGGATAAGAACATTTTAATCGTATTTCAATATTAGAAAAAAATGTATTTTTTATTTTGTTACAGTCAGTTTTGTTTCAAATTTATATAGAAAGACGCGAAACGATCTTTCTAGATCAGTCATGGTAGTTTGACACAGATTTTTTCAAAGTTTTAACTACATACATATGTATGTATCACAGCCTATTTTCACTTTGGGCGTTATACACAATTGCCAGTTTAGGATTCCCTTTTTTAAGTATAACAGCACAAAAAATAATCAAGAGACAAAAACCTCGTGCACTTCTCAACCTTGATCGAATTTAATCTGTTGTTCGAACCGGAGCCAGTTACTGATTAAGAGAGTCAAGATAGCCAACTATCGCCGTTTTGGGTCTAGGTCTTTGACAAAATTTGGACAACGCAGTGAAACTAACCCATCGGCCAATAAACCGACAGCCTCTGTTTCCACATGTGCGATTGCGAAAAGGTTTCCGTTGAAATGAATATCGCTTCGCTTGAATAATGAGCTCGACCAGATGGGCTGGGCTACCTGGGTATTCGAAGGGCGGGGACTTACCTGTTTTCGAAGGGGAGTTGCCGGGTCCTAGTCCTGCTCTCGCTATTTCTACGGTTGTACACACTACAAAGACTACGATCAGCATTCTGTTCCAGTTCCAGTTCCGGTTTCGTCCACACAAAACAAATTTACATTGAAAACTCATTATACACACGGGGCAGATCCCGATTCCGCTTCCGATCACGCGTAGAGCAGCCTGGCCGCCCGATGATTACACAGCAACTATACGTTGCGCCGCAGCACCTTCTTGGCGGCCTTGATGTTGGGCACCAGTGCCTTGACCTCGCTGCAGTCGTTGAGGAACGGATGGCTGAGGAGCTCATCGGCCGTGGCTCTTCTGTCCACCTCCACTTGGAGGCAGCGGTCAAGGAAGTCTTGCAAGTTGGGACTAAGCTTGTCCCAGCTCTTGATATCCGGCCGACCATTGGCAGCGATCAGGTAGAGGGCGCGGAGTGGAGTCTCGTACAGGTAGGGCGGCTGGCCTTCGATCATCTCGATGGCCATGATGCCGATGGACCAGATGTCAACCTTCTTGCCGTACTTTTTACGTGTGACCACTTCGGGCGCCATCCAGTACGGGGTGCCCACCATCGTCTGTCGCTTCTCATCGCCCTCGATGTTTGCGCAGAACCCAAAATCCGTCACTTTGACGCAGCCATCCATGCCCAGCAGCACGTTGTCCGACTTGATGTCCCGGTGAATAATGCCCTTAGCATGTAGGAAGCTGATCGCATAGAGCGTCTCGCGGCAGACGCACGCAATTTGGCGCTCCTTCATCACAGTCTCGGTAACGACGTCGGTCAGCGGCCCGCCGTCCATGTACTCCATGACCACCCACAGCTGGTCCTCCGGCTCCAGCAGGTAGGCATCGAGGAAGTTTACCAGGTTCTTATGGTTGAAGTCCTTAAGCACTCGGATTTCGGTGAGTATGAGATCCTTGGAGGATTGGTTCTTCATATCGATGGTCTTGATGGCCACCTGCGACTCGTTCTGCAAATCGCCGGCTATGAATACGATTCCTGAGGCACCTTTGCCCACCTCCTGGGTGGTCTTGTACCGCTCCCTGGGATCCTCAGGGTTGCAAATGGCTCGCAGCTCGTCGTAGATCTCGGCATCGGTCTTCTGAGCCCGCTTCTCCTTAGAGCGGCGTAGTATCGTCTCGTCCGGATTGTCATCCGTTGCGGCATCCTGGACACTGCCGGCTGGCTTAATGATGATGGTGTCTGTGTTGATCTTGTGCTGGTTTTCGGAGTCCTCCTCTCGCCGGAGATCTGAGGTGCGTGAGAACTTCTGGGTAACTCCTCGGGGTTTTGGCTTTATCTGCGGTTTGGGCGGCATGGTGTGCGGCGATTTTTTGGGCGGCACTGGAGGTGGTTCCAGTGGCGTCGCCTTTAGCGTTTCGCGGTGCTCCAGATTGGACTTAAGCTCCTTAAACACCTCCTCCAAAGCGTCCAGTCGCACCGCCGACTGTTGGCTGCTGTCGTTGATGCTGCTACTGTTGCTGTTGCCCGCCGAGGAGCCGCATCCGCTGCTGCTTTCCGTCTCCGTGGCCGTGGAGCTGCCATCGTCGTCGGATTTCTCCGGATCCTGCGACTTGTGCTTATTCTTGTAATTCACATAGTTCTCGATCTCCTTGGACTCCTCATGGATAACATCCTCGGTGATAAAGGGCTTGAAGGCCTCATTCTCCTTTTTTTTGATCGAGTAGTTGTAGAACTTGACGGCATGGTAGGCAGCATCTGGATTTTTATCCTGTTCATCCCGAGTGATCTGCTGGTTCATCAGGCGCAGCCAGGGTGCTGGAAGGCCTTCCAGGTCACCCGTCTCCTGGTTGCGCGAGACATGGAAGTGCCGCTGGAAGTTTGTGGGAGCACCGATCTCGGATATCACCTCCTTCTTTTTAAACCACTTGGTGAAGCTCATCTTGCTTGCGGCTTTTTCTCTTTCCCTTTGTATATGTATGTTGTGCGTATGGAATTTTCTTCCAATGAGTTTAGTTACGCTCGACTTGGGAAATTCTAAACGTTGGATGATTTGTTGTTGTTTGCGTTCTCTATTGTTACTGTTACTCAAGCCACCACTCTCGCTCTCTTTCTCTTCCTCTCACTGAACCAGCCGTGAGTCATAAACACATTCACACGAACGCAAACTCGCTTGTTCGGCCTGCGCTTCTGTGTGTGTGGGTGTATGCGAGAGCTCTTCTTATCTCTAACTTTAGCTGTAGTTTCTTTTGCTTACGAAAACGCAGAAGATTTTCACTTTTTATTGGCCCCACTCGCTTTGCTAATTATTAATTTAGCTACCTTAATTTATTCAGCAATCACCAGTTTTCAATTGCTCGACACACAAAGGCGGACGCGGACACGAACACGCACACATCTCGAAGTCGGACACAAAAGGAGTGGCCGTCGCTGTCTTGTTCTTCCACTGCCTGTTTTTGTTGTGGTTGCTGCGGGCCGAAAACTCCCTTCCCGTTCTCAACTGTTTAAGGGGCCCATGACTATACGGCAGTTTATCGTTTATTTTGTTTTTCCCAGCAATGCGCTCCACTCAAAACCTATTACTTCTTTGGTTTTCCCTTCGTTGCAATTACACTGCTGCACTCGGCCTGCTATTGCTATCGCACTCGCACCAGAGTTCTGACGATATATGTAATATACACATACACGATTTGGATGCTCTTTTAATAGCAGGCAAAACTAATTTGGTAATTTTTTTCCCGCATTTAAGGTGCTATTTGCGTTAAAATGTTGTTTTTTTCATAAGGATCGAAAAACTAGCGCGCGTGTAAATCCGTCTTGAAAATTGCAGACTAAGTGTGACCGCTGCTCAATCGCTCAAATATACCATATGGCAGTGTGACGGCTTAATGAAAAAAATCGATTTTTTCTTGGGCCTATCGATTTTTGCTGATAGTTTATGGCATTTTTAAATAATTTAGTATATTTATACCCTTCCAGAGAGTATTATAATTTTGGTCAAAAGTGTGCAACGTGGTGAAGGAAACATCTCCGACTCTATAAAGTCTATATATTCTTGTTCAGGATCACCTCCTGAGTTGATATAAGCATGTCCGTCTGTCCGTTTCTACGCTAACTAGTCTCTCAGTTTTAAAGATATCGAATTAAAACTTTTCACACATCGTTCGTTCCTTTACATGCAGTATATAAGTCGGAACAGGATCGGCCGACTATATCCTATAGCCGTCATATAACTGATTGCCAACTTTGGTGCTTGTAAAGTTAGGAAGTTGGGATTTTCTATGGGTTATAATTTTGGAGAATATAATTTACTGAATATTCTGCAAGGGTATATCAACATCGGATCCGATTGAAATGTTGACCCAGGTGATATATAATCAAAATAATATTATTATTATTTACATTGTAAACATGAACATAATACATTAATTTAGAGACCTTCGAGACTATTTTTAATTTTGGAGTTTTGTTTACAAATACATTAAAAGGTCCAAACTTGTAATGGATTTCTACAATAAGTAAAAATTTTTAACAAAATTGGGGCACATATTAGAAATACAATAATAACAATAATAATTTATAATAATAAAAACTGTATTTTTTTCTTTTACTTCTTTTTTCTTTTAATCATGGAACCATGATTAAAAATTTGGTTTTTTTTCGAAAAATATATAAATTTCTGAATTGCAAAAGTTTGTTGATGACTAATTTAGGCTTTAAATGAAGTAGGACTGTTTAGGAATGGACGAGACAGATATATGGCAGCAAAAGAATATAGTCAATCAAATTCAAGGAACAAACCAGCTCCATAACTTTAGCAACAATGCACACTCCGCTCTTACCTGACAGCTTAGGTTACATAAATTGTTAGCTTCTAACTTTTGGAAGACCGGATTAAGTCCAAGCTCCATTTAGTACCGAAATGTGGTAACTTTTTCAGTTTTTATCCACCCACTGCTGCAAATAACCGATGCTCTTGCGGAAGTTCATTGCCGCCGTCAGCGTTGTAAACAGTATTAAAATCACAGAATCTGGAAGATAGGCAAAGAAAAAACCCAACTGACAATGGTTAATTACGGGCAACGGCACAGCTTCTTCAGAAATCGTGTACCAGACTAGATAACGACCTCAATTGATAAAGCGCCAGCGAAATATATCGACTAACGGATTCCAAGTGCTGGTTAGTTTCCACTCGTCCGCAGAGCCATGCAAAAGCCTCGAGTTCCGACCACGTTCCTTCTTCTGGCTGGGATCAGTCTGATCCTGGCGGCATCGCGCGCAGATGCCGCAGCCCAACGACCACCGGACAGTCGGATCGTCAACGGTCGCGAAGCTGTTGAGGGCGAATTCCCTTACCAACTCTCACTGCGCCGCCAAACGGTGCACATATGCGGCGCCTCGGTCCTGTCCACCAACTGGGCCATCACGGCCGCCCACTGCATCGACGGCCACGAGCAGCAGCCCCGGGAGTTTACCTTGCGCCAGGGCAGCGTCCTGCGTTCCACGGGAGGAACCGTCCAGCCGGTGAAGGCCATCCACAAGCATCCGGCCTACGATCGGGCGGATATGAACTTCGACGTGGCCCTCTTGCGAACGGCAGACGGAGCACTCAGTTCGCCGCTGGGTAAAGTAGCGCCCATTCGGTTGCCCGCCGTGGGTGAGAAGCTTTCTGACAGCGTTCCAGCCATTGTCTCTGGCTGGGGACACATGAGCACCACAAATCCCGTCCTCTCGCCGGTTCTTAAGAGCACCACTGTGCTAACGGTCAATCAGGAGAAGTGTCACAACGACCTGCGTTACCACGGAGGCGTCACCGAAGCGTAAGTAGGGAAAGGGAAACTCAGGTTACCAACAGAAAGATAAATTAATATAATAGCATGATTAAATTGGTAAATCTACAATTCATTTTGTAGAAAATGTGTGGAGTAGATGTTTTGCATTCAATAAATGAAAAGCTTAACATTATTGATTTTATATCGATTTTATAATGCTAGATTTGTTAGGCACTATCAGACTTGTGTATTTATCATATTGTGGTTTCAAATTGTATTTAACCTTTAAAAATTGACTTTAAAAAAATTAAACGAAGTCTGATAAAAGCTCAACAATTCCGCGATTCAATAAATTAACAGAGCTACAAAGCCAATTAATTCTCAAAACATGCAATTATCAATCTTCCAGAATGTTTTGTGCGGCCGCCAGAAACACGGACGCTTGTCAAGGTGAGTTAGATAATAATTAATCTTATAGTTGATAATGAAAACTGAACGTGATCGTTCTTGCAGGTGACAGCGGAGGTCCGATTAGTTCCCAAGGCACCCTAATCGGAATAGTATCCTGGGGAGTGGGCTGCGCGGATCCGTACTATCCGGGAGTCTATACCCGCCTAGCACATCCGACTATACGCCGCTGGATACGCCTGCTCACAAAGTTGTAGATTTTTAGACTTATTATTTTGAACCAATACATGAAAATACTACTGCATAAACTAGTTTAATTCTTCAAATACATACATATGTATAACTTTCCATTGTAGCTCTTAATTAGTGATAGGCCGCTTTTAGAAAGCACCATTCCCTGAAGACTTCCTAGTGTTAACTTAAAAGTGTATTACTTAACTACTATAAACAATGATTTTAACTTTTTCCATGGCGTAAAAAGGATGCAGCCAATGAGGTCAAATCTAATAAGGTTTAACCATGTAGACGAATGTACATATGTTGATTGCCAAATTTTCAGGAATCGAAAAACATAGGCAATGGAAACAACAGCAAAAATCGTCACATTGCTTAACAAATAAATGCTTTAAATCTTATATAAGCTTTTTTTATTTGAATAATTAATCTTTAGTTTTATCTTACAATTATGCTATTTAAATTTAAAAATTAAATCTGTAAAAACTCAAGATTTTTTTTGGTTAGCTTTTAACGGGTTTTAAATTACATTTTAAATTTATTTTGCAAACATAGTAAATATAATTGATTGCAAATATTTATTCTGACGTGCAACTTCTTTTAAAAAAGCGCGCCTTCACCACCGTTACTCCACCGACACCTTAACAGCTGTTTGCGAGCGATAGACGATATCGACGTACCGATAGACAATTGGATGGGAAAATGTATGCTCCTCTGCGCGAAATTTTAGTTGAGTTTTCGACGGTTATTATTAATAGTATCTATTAAATTGGTGGCATTTCAACCGGAGCAAAGTTGAACCTGTCTGTGAAAGCAAGAAAAGAAGCAGCAATCGCCAGGCGGACCATATAATCCCAAAGATCGGACGAGGGAGTGGCAGGTGGAGCAGTAGCGGGTGGTGGCGGCACGCATTCTATTTTGAGTAAGTGCTTCTGAAAAGGGCACGGGCATAAGATACCATAGATCAGCAATAAACGTAATATGTCCCCCGACTAGTTTTGTGCTGAATGTCCTACTGGCGCTGGTTGTGGCTGGCCTTCAAAATGATCTACCAGCTGCTCTGCTGCTCGGTGAGCCTAATCCTTTTCTGCTTCAACGTGTTCTGGTTGTTCTGCAATCTGGCCATCCCGTGGTGCACACTGACTCTGCTCGTCGTATGCATTGCCTCCAAGTTCGTGAAGCTGCAGCGCAGTCCCAACGAGAAGCGCCTGCTCAGCCTACTGAGCACGGAGGAGGACTGGCCCAGTTACTGGGCCATCGCAAACCGGGCGGCCGGCTTTGATGCGCCCGAAAACTCCAAGGCAGGCATTAAAAAGGTAGGTGACGTCACAAGCCGGTGGTTGGCAGCACAAAAATCAATAACATCCCCTTTTCCACCCCCTTAAAAACAGTGCCTCGCACGTGGATATCGGAACGTGCTTCTGGATGCCGGCCTTACGTCCTGCGGCGAAATAGTCGTGGCTAACCCTCAACGCCTGAATGTGGCTCAACCGCTGGCGGAGTTGCAAAAGCTAAACATCACGGAGCAGCATCCGATGGGGTAAGCCAATTAACCAACTGGAAACGTTCATAAGTAACTTTTACATGTCGTCGCACACAGGTCGCAGTACGAGGCGGAATCGGTGCCCTCACTCAGACAGCTTTCCGATTTCCTTGATACGGAGGCTGCCGAGGCAACAGTTTTTTTGCGCTTGCACGACAACAGCGCACGGATGATTGACCAGCTGCAGAAGTTTATGACCACAGACGAGACGTTCACCCAACGCACCGTTGTCATCAGTCGCTCGCCACTTGCAATTTATCAGGTGAGCCGGGATTCCTCTAATTCACTTTAAATGGGTTACAATCTTTATTTTCTTTTGCAGCTGAGAAAACTGAAGCCAGAAATCATTTGCGGCCTTTGGCACGAGACCTTCTTGTCACTGGCCATCCTCAAATCCTCTACTCTTATTACCTCAATCTATGGTGCTATTTTGCGCAACATTATTGCCCCCGTTATCGGAATAAGCGTGGTCTTTCTCAGCAAAGAAGAGATTAACTTGTAAGTCGTTTGATTATTTTCGAATATAATTAGAAACGTAACAGAAACGTAACCTTTTATTTTCTAGTAAATTTGCTGTATTACAAATTATTAATACAGCACTCACTTGAACAAGAACGTCAGGCATGTGTACTTTTTGTGCTTTTAAAATTACGTTAAATTGTACAGTGCTAACCAATCCACTTAGCGAAAAGAGCATCTATATAATTTTTAAATATAAAATATTATTGTTTAGTTTTTGTATAACATTTTTTCGTATGCACTAAAGAAACTAAAACTTTTTGCTAAGGTTTTTAGAGAACCATTTAAATTTGTAAAATTGTGCTATTAAAGTTGCCACTGCAATCATTCATCAATCATTCATTAATCTTCAATTTTCCGTTCCTTGTTCAATAATATATTTACAATTTATTTTTTCAGACACATTGCCGATCTGTGGCGCAACGTGGGCGTCCGTCCAATAGTCTACATGGTAAATTCACCGAACGAAAAGCGCTACTTTCAAAAGACCATGAAGATCCAGTATCTAACTGATTCGCTACGGTCCGAACCGCACCTCCTTATGAAAGCCTAAGACGATCTTCGAAATTTAAACGAACGAAAACGATTTAGATCGACGCACACACTTACACAAACTGTTTGCATTTAGCCAGCAGAGCTTAGACTTTAAGAACTTGAGTATGCATGTTTTTTTAGAAGCTTTAGAAAGTATTATCCCCACTTTTCCAGCACCAGTGAGAATATGATTTATTTACCTATGTTCAGATATTTATTATTTTATTGATTTATTTATTTTGTTATTTATGGATTTATTTTGTTTACGCAATACTGCTTTGTTATAAAAGAAAATATTCTCTACGTTTGTATAGGCTTACGCGATGTACAATATTTCTACTTACATACTCTACACACAATCATATGGCCTATATGGCCTATGATTTTTGGATGTGCTATATATGTATACATACACTCAGCTTTTATATGATTCCCTTGTTACTTAAATCCCGAACGTAATCAAAAGTCTATAAATGTTTGCCCAACATTAGATATATGTCTATACCAAAAACCAGATTTAATAAAAAATACCTTTTATGATAATAGAAAATAAAGATGACTGCAACGATTGGTTTAAGTTCATATTCCAGCCTTTTCAATAATAAGTTTTTAGTCATAAGGTATACGAATCTTTATTATTTTTGGGGATTTTTGATAGTGTCTTACAGGTAAACTATGTATATGTATTAATAATATGTAATGCCTTAAATCTATTAAGGATTTTGCATTTTTGAGCGAGGGGAGCCATCCCTTTCATATCCCACCGAAATGGGGGGATTAACAATAGAATATATCGTGCCATGATTAAATTATAAATGCAAATTTTTTATACAGAAGTAAGTAACGTAAATTGATAAAGTAAATATTATAAAATAACCAAAAAATTATACAAAGTTGTGCAAGCTTGAGAATAAAATATATAGGTTTTACTTCCGGCGGGATCGAGTTGCCCGCTTGGGCGCATCCTCACTGGTAGATACCTCCGGCGCTGCCTCGAAGTGCACCTTTCTGCCTCGCCCACCGCGTACTGTCGTCGCGGATGTGGAGGCGGCGACTTCGACTTGGGAATCCTGGTCGGGATGCTCCGCCTCTGCTGCCTTTGCGCCTCGTGCTCGGCGGGCAGCGGGTTTCTTGATTGGCTCCCCCTCCTGGTTAGAGACAGACTCCTCTGTTTCTGCCACAGGTGTTTTGGCACGTGCTCCACCTCGCGCCTTTTTGGTGGGCGGATGTTCCTCCGGGTCAGTCTCGACTTTAGCTTTGCGTGCCGTTGCGCGTACATTCTTTTTGGCCGGCTTCTGGTCTGACTCATCCGTCCCACTATGATTTCCGCGACCTCCTCGCTTACTGGGTGGCGCCGATGCTTCGGCGACATCGTCTGCTTTACGACGTGTGCCACGACCTTTGGCCGCGGGCACCGGATCATCTTCCGACGTAGACCCCTCTGCTGCTGGTAGAATTTCTTGTGTCGCCTTCTTTGCAGGGGCCCCCTCATCTTCGACCGCTTTGCCCTTGGGTCTCTTTGGAGTCGCCGGTCGCGGCGAGGAGTCCACAATCAACTCCAGGGCCTTCGCAGTCAGATTGCGTACTCGGCGACCGCGAGCCATTGTGGGCTTCTCGTCGTCCGGCGCCTCCGTGTAGTTCTTGCGCGGTAAGTTGCGTCCCTCGCGCCGCTGAGAAGTCGTTGGCTCCGGCATGGCTCCCGTATTGGCCGGAGTGACTTCTTCCTCAATGGGTGGTGGTTTGGATATGGGTGTAGCTGTAAGTGCATCTGGCTCTGGCGCCGTGTTGGCCAATCCCTTACTGGCTGCTGGCTTGCGTGCCCGGCGCGATGCGGAGTGCGGCTTCTCGTCGTCTGGTGCCTCTTCGTAGTTCTTACGCGGTAGGTTCCGGCCCTCGCGGCGCCGAGGCGTAAGATCTTCTCCATCGCTAGTCTTGGCCGGAGAGCTCGATGTGACC
Organism: Drosophila fuyamai; assembly: GCA_018153365.1. Classification (NCBI taxonomy): domain Eukaryota; kingdom Metazoa; phylum Arthropoda; class Insecta; order Diptera; family Drosophilidae; genus Drosophila; species Drosophila fuyamai. Next base: position 1,413,326 of record JAECXW010000116.1, on the reverse strand, counting down.
ACCGTTGCCGGCACACTGTCCGTTGGCAGATCCTGTAAATCAATCTGATTTGTGGGTTTTTCATCAACGGCATCTTCTTTTCGACCGCGTCGGTTAGTCGTTTTTTTGGCCACTGGCGTCCCTTCGTCGATATTCGCTGAGGCGTTTCGGACGCGTCTCAATGGCGGTTTCTTCTCTGGTGTGGCCACCACATCCACATCTGCGCTTGGCTTCCGACCACGCCGTGTTGTTTTCGCCGGTGGAAGTTCTACGACTTCTAATGGGATTTCCTCCTTCTGCTCCTGATCTAAGGATACCCTGCCTCCACGAAGTTTTGTCTTGGGTTCGGCAATATCTGCGGTTGTTAGGGTCTCATCTTCGGAAGTTTTGCGTCCACGCCTGCCCAAGTGAGATGGGATCTCGGGCGAGTTCTTTTTTATCGGTTCCTCAATCATGTCCGCCGTTGGCTTGTGACCGCGACGCCGGGCTTTGTGCTCCTCCTCTTCCTTCGTTTTTTTTGGTGCCGGCTCTGATTCTGAACCCGGCTCAGATGCCTCTATGATTTGTTGAAGATGATCTTGACAGCTTGTGGAAACGGCTTCAGCAGCTTCAGCGGAAGCTTTGCGTGTATTGCGCCTGGTCTTTTTCTCAGGCTCGGCAATTTGCAACGCCGGCTCCTGCTTTTCGTCCTCATTCAGTTGCTTTTCGTGCTCTGCTGGTGTCTTACCCCTTCGTTTGGGTTTTTCTAAAACTTCTCGAGCTACATGATCAATATCCACTGAAGGCTTGCGCCCTCGACGCTTGGGTCTTTCAATGTGGTCTTCCTTAGCCGGCTCCTGGACATTTGCGGGAATAAATTCAGCTGATCTTCGTGCTCGCGAATGGGGCTTTTTTTCCTCTTGAATAGAGGTAAGCGCATTCTCCACTTTGATCTCCTCTACGTCATCATTCTGCTGATTCTGATAAGCTACATGATCAATATCCACTGAAGGCTTGCGTCCCCGACGCTTGGGTCTTTCAATGTGGTCTTCCTGGACATTTGCGGGAATAAATTCAGCAGATTTCCGTGCTCCCGAATGGGGCTTATTTTCCTCTTGAATAGAGGCCATTGCTTTCTCCTTTTTGATCTCCTCTACGCCATCATTCTGCTGATTACTCCCGGTGGCTTTCACCTCCTCTGCTGATGGCTTACGTCCTCTGCGCTTCGATCTCTCTACGCGAACTTCTGTAAGGTCTTCTTTAACTGACTCCTTGGACTCATTATTCTGGTTTTCAATAGAAGGCAGTTCTTCTGATTTGTGCTTCTTGTCGGGTACTATGCTTACATCTTCTGATGCCTTGCGGGCTCTTCTACTTGGCTTTTCTGGGTAAGCATTAGGACCAACTTCTGTATTGGTTTCCTGCTCTTCCGTGAATATATTTAAAGCCTCGATGGTGGGCTCTTGAGGCTCCTCTTGTACAGAGCCATCCAAATGATATTGATTGGAGGTTTTCAGGTTGTCATTAGCCTTTTCATTCTTGTCCAATGACGTTACCGTTTCTTTGGCCGATGGTTTCCGGCCTCGTCTTTTAGGCTTTTCTATAATAGTATTCTTCTGATTGATATTTTCGTCTTCCCTTGGGTCTTGCTTGCTCTCAACTTCCGACTTTGCTTCCTCCTCCTCATTGGATGCAGGCGATAATACTGGCACAGGTTCTCGTTCTCGATTGGAATGTGAAGGACCATCTTCATTGACTGACTCTAGAACATGATCAGCCTTTTCTTTTTTGCCAGACGTGGTATCCGTTTCTTTTGCAGATCCCTTTCTTCCTCGCCTTTTAGACTTTTCTATTGTGGTCGCCTTCTGGTTGGTATCATCCTCTTCCTTCTCAGGTATAGACTTCGTCTCCTTCTTTAACACATTCGGCGACAAAACTGGTACAGGCTTTTGATGTTCTTCTTGTTCCGCTTGATCCGATAGATCTTCATTAGAATGCGGATTTCCAAATTCATGGACGCCTTCCAGACCGTCTTTAGTCTTTTCTTTCTTGCTTATTGTGGCATCCGGCTCTTTTGCTAATGGCTTTCTTCCACGCCTTTTTGATTTTTCAATGGTTGGATCCTTCTCGTTGTTATCGTCACCTTCCATTGACTCCTTCCTCTCAACTCCTGGCTCCGCTTCTTCAAAGATCGGTTCCAGGGCCTCTTCCGCGTTATGGTCTTCAACATTTTCCTCTTGTTGAATCAGCTCAGGAGCATCTCCTGATGGAGTATGGCCTCGTCTTTTTCTCTTTTCGGTTTTATCGTCTCCTTGGGGCTCATCCACTTCCGATGAAGGCTTTCTAGCTCGTCTCCTGGGCTTAAGGTGGATATAATCTTCTTGCTTATTATCCTTTTCATGGTCTTCAACTTCAGCAGATGGTTTTCGCGCCCTCCTCTTCATCCTTTCAGAACCGGTAGCTTCTGCAGGTCTATCAGAGGAAGCCGATCCCTTTCTAGTCGCTCGTTTTGCAGGCTTTGCCTCAACTTCATCCGAAGATATAACTTCTTCGTTCAATGGCTTCGTCTTATCACTTGATACGGATGGTTTTGAAATTTGATTTTTAAGGTCACTCATTTTTAAGGAGATGTTGTCTTTATTTCCAGTATTTAAACCGGTTGAAGTACTATGATCAAGCTCCTCACTTGATTTTTTTTCAGTATGGATTTGGCTTTGGTCAGCATTATCATTTGAGGATGGAGCTTCCTGTTCAAGCAGGACTGCATAATTTGCCGTTTCAGAAATAAGTTTAATATTTCCATGTTCCGATTTTGATTGAACTGGTAACTCTTCTGGAGCGCGATCATCAAGCACTGGCTTATCAAGTTTTCCTTGGTCTTGTATTTCTTGAACAGTGTGTGCTTCAGGAGAAGCAATGCGTTCTTTTTTAAGGATATCTAAAGTGGCCTCAGAAGTTTTTATTCCCCTATCACTCTCTGCTACGGGCGCTGGTTTAGCTAGCTCATCTGATGCCTGAGTCTTCTTCGTTGGCAGTGCAACTGAAACATTAACAAAAGTATTCGAGTTTGATGCATCAACGGTGTCTAGTGGATTTGTTTCAGATGCTCGTGCGCTGGAACTGGAATCATCCAAATCGATAATATCATATTTTTCAGTAAGTGTAACTTTTGTACCGATGTCTTTGGGCGGCACTGTTTCAGTTTCTGGAGCATTGCCGTCTTCCTCAATTTCCAAATTGGCTTCAGAAGTTATTAATATTTCATCACTCTTTTTTGTGGCAGTGACTGTAACAAACTCTTCTGCAAGCACCGGTTTAGCTACCTGTTCTGATACCTGAGGCTTTTCTGTTAGCAGCGCAGGTTCTTTTTCTTTAATGGCTTCGATTGGCGTTGTTTCAGCTCCTTGGGCGCTAGAACTGGAATCATCTAAGTCAATTACATCCAATTGTTCGGTAAGTACAACTTTTTCATCAGTGATTAGTGGTTTTGTTTTAGGTTTGAAAGGTGTAAAGTTGTCTTTCTGAATAGCGGAAGTCAAAGTGACAGACTCTTTTGCAGACGCTGGATCAATCAGATCATTCTTTTTAGTGGCAGAGATTGTAACAAACTCTTCTGAAAGCTCTGGTTTAGCCACCTGTTGTGATACCTGAGGCTTCTCTGTTGGCAGTCCAGTTGAAGTACTTGCATTTGATGCAAAAGATTCTTTTTCTTTAATGTCTTCTACTGGCGTTGTTTCACTTTCTTGGGCGCTGGAACTGGAATCATCTAAATCAATTACATCCAATTGTTCGGTATGTGCAACTTTTTCATCAGTAATTGCTGGTTTTGTTTTAGAATCGGAAGGCGCAAAGTCGCCCTTCTGAATATTATCGAAATTGTCTTTAGATGTTGTTGCTTTTGTTCCAATCATTTTAGCTGAAGTCAAAGTGTCAGACTCTTTTGCAGGCGCTGAATCAGTCGGTTCACTTTTTTTAGTGACAGGGACTGTAACAAACTCTTCTGAAAGCTCTGGTTTAGCCACCTGTTGTGATACCTGAGGCTTCTCTGTTGGCTGTCCAGTTGAAGTACTTGCATTTGATGCAAAAGATTCTTTTTCTTTAATGTCTTCTATTGGCGTTTTTTCACTTCCTTGGGCGCTAGAACTGGAATCATCTAAATCAATTACATCCAATTGTTCGGTAAGCGCAACTTTTTCATCAGTAATTGTTGGTTTTGTTTTAGGATCGGAAGGCGCAAAGTCGCCCTTCTGAATATTATCGAAATTGTCTTTAGAGATTGTTGCTTTGGTTCCAATAATTTTAGCTGAAGTTAAAGTGTCAGACTCTTTTGCAGGCGCTGGATCAGTCAGTTCACTCTTTTTTGTGGCAGTGACTGTAACAAACTCTTCTGCAAGCACTGGTTTAGTCACCTGCTCTGATATCTGAGGGTTCTCTGTTGGCAGTCCAGTTGAAGTACTTGCATTTGATGCAAAAGATTCATTTTCTTTAATGGCGGCTTCGGTTGGCCGTGTTTCAGGTCCTTGGGCGCTAGAACTGGAATCATCTAAATCAATTACATCTAATTGTTCGGTGAATGCAACTTTTTCATCTGTTATTATTGGTTTTGTTTTAGGTTCGGAAGGTGCAAAGTCGTCGTTCTGAAGATTATCCAAATTGTCTTCGGATGTTGTAAAATTGACAGACTCTTTTGCAGGCGCTTGATCAGTCAGATCATTTGATACCTGGGGGTCCTCTGTTGCCAGTTCAACTGAAGCAGAAGTACTTTCTTTTGATGCAACAAATTCTATTTCATCGACCTTTTCGAGTGACGATGTTTCAGGTCCTTGTGCGCTAGAACTGGAATCCTCCAAATCAATGACATCGGTAGGTGCAACTATTTGATCAATGGCTTCGGGGTGTAAAGTTGTAGGTGCAAAACCTTCTTCCTTAAGTTCATTCAAAGAGGTGTCATGAGTTGTAACTCTCTTATCATTCTTTTTAGCGGCAGTGTAAGATTCTTCTAGCAGTGCAGTCGAAACAGAAGTGCTTGCTTTTGGTGCAACAGATTCTTTGATTTCAAAAGCATCTTGTGGCATGCTTTCAGGTCCTTGTGCGCTAGAACTGGAATCATCCAAATCAATGACTTCATACTTTTCGGAACGTATAACTTCGGAATTCTTCTTCTGTGGGGACAGTTTTTCATCTATCTGTTGGTCATCTGATCGTGGTTGTGCTTTTGGTATTTCCATTAATTCGCCAACAATTTCAGCTGTATTTTTTTCGGTTTCCTGTACTAATGCTTTCTGCTCCTCAGCTTTTGCACTAGATACGACTTCTTGGGTTTGGCATACTAAAGATTTCTCTGCTCCTTTGGAATTATCAGATTGTGATGCAATTATAGCTTGGATATTGGAATTGGAAACATTTAGCGCTTTTTCTGGGGCAGACGTTGAAACTTCGGCGGTCACAGTTAAGACATCTTGATTGCATTCGATCTCGGAGGACTTCTTTACAAATGATAATTGCTCATCAGTTTCTTTCTGACTTTCAGTATCAGTAGACTGGTTTATATTGTGCAAATCTGCTGGCTTTTCGGTATCTTTTGTTTCAACATTTTGCATTACTACCTCAACTCCGTGATCATTTGTACAGGATTTATCTGTTGTAGTCTCAGCTTCCTTTTGATCCATGACCGAAGAAGTAGAATCTTTAATTTGCTGATCAGTGACGGAATATTCAATTAAAGAATTTTTAACCAGAATGGATTGCTCAACTACGTTCGATGTATCTAAGTCAATCACCTCATCGTCATTTTGGTTTAATAATTTTTTTGGCACACATTTTTCAGCTTCTTCTTTATTAGTAGTCCCAGACATTTTTGTTTTGTCCTCCAGAATAACCTCTTCGTTATATTGATCAGAGGCTAGTAAACTTCCATCAAGCGGAGTTTGGTCTACAATGCTAGAGGCATCCAGCTGAATCACCTTTTCGACAGGTCCATATTTCTCAACTTCCTCTTTGTTCAGCTCCTTATCTTCCTTTGTTTTTTCAAAACAAGAAGGTTTCGCTGGAATAGAGACATCTTTGGGTTGATCACACGCGGAGACTTCAGTTAGAGAACTTCCATCGAGAAAAGTTTGTTCAACAATGCTCGGGGCATCTAGCTGAACCACATCATCTTCATTTTCGTTTTGAGCCTCCTTTGGTTCGCATATCTCTGCTTCCCTTTGATCCATAGCTATATCACCGTTTGTGCTGTCGAATCCAGATGATTTCTCCATAGAATTTTCATTAGCCTGATTTTCTCCGGCGTCTTCCATTAATAGACATTCATTTAATGTAGTTTGCTCAACAACGCTCCTCGTCACATCCAATTGAACAACCACACTTTCAGTTTTATCTTGATCGGAGGGCCCTTTAGGTTGACCACATGATTCTTCCAGAATAGAATCCTCATTGGGCTGATCAGTGAATCGTTCATCAATTTGCGAACTTTCTTCTTTTGGAGTTTGATAATCTGTACTCGATTTAGCCATATGAATTTCCTCCTCAGGTCGGTTTCGATTCGATTTTTCAGCTTCTTGTGCCGACTTAACTTCTTTTGATGGTCTATCCTCTTCAATGAGAGAATTTTTATCTAAAGGAGTTGATTTAACAGCTTTACCATCAGGTTCAGACTTAGGAGATGATGGCTCCTGTAAGCCGCCCTGAAGATTTTCAGGTGAATTTACATTTCTGGATATTTCGACCGAAATTGAATCTTTTGGAACTCCTTCGATTATTTCATTAGCAAACGACTTTTCATTTAGATGTTCCTGTTTATCAGACGATCGATTGGCAGCATCCGGCACAGTTGCTCCTTTCAGCTGGTCTTCGTTATTTTTGTCAGTAACACTGATGTCTCTGGGAGATGGGATACCACCTTTTGTTGGCGTTGCATTATCTACTCCAGTCGATTTTTCGGGCGAATCCACAACTTCCGAGTGTTTGATCTCAACTGAACCGCTGGGAGATGATTTATGCTTTGCTGTTTCGTCAAAATAAGTTTCTTCCTTATCTGATTTTTCTTGTTTTTCTTGCGATTTGCTTAGGGCTTCAGAATCTTCGGCAGAATCAATCACAGATTCATTTCGATCGAAAGCGGAATCTTCATCGATAGCTTTACTGATGCTTGAATCGCCAATGGGAGATGTCCCACAATTTTGAATTACATCTTTTGGAAGTAGTTCTTGTGTTTGAGCAAATACTTCGATATCACCAGCTGCTGCATAAGTGGTATTTTCTTCTGGAAGTACTTCGGTATGTGTCGTTTCATTTTCTCCATCAGTTTTCTTTTCAAGAGGTAAATCAGATGTGCTTTCTTCTGGAAGTTCATCGGCAGGTGAAGTTTCGATGACCAGTTGATCGGTTTCTGAATTAGTGGTCTTTTCAGGTTTGCTTTCCTCCGGAAACTCATCGGCTGGTGTTGTTTCGATGACTAGTTGATCGGTTTCCGCATCAGTTTGTTTTTCAAGAGGGAGATCAGATTGGCTTTTCTCTGGGGGTTTATCGGCAGGTGCTATTTCGATGACCGGTTGATCAGTTATTACGTCAGTGGACACTTTATCAGATTGGGGGTTTTCTGAATGTTTTTCGGAAGTTGATGTTTCAATGATTGGTTGGGGTGCATCTATGTCAAACGACGCCTCACCAGGTTTGCGTTCCTCTGAATGTTCATGGACTGGTGAAGTTTTAATGACTAGTCGATCGGTTGCACTATCCGAAGGCCCCTCATCAGGTTTGGGCTCTTTAGGAGGTTTTTCTGAAGATAAGTTGGGTTCATTAGTTTCAGCTGTATTTTCTAGACGCAAATCTTTGCATTCTACTGCAAGCCCTTCGGAAAATGATTTTTCTATGACTGGTTGATCAGTTTCTACATCAGTGGTCTCTTCATGTTCAGATTGTTGTTGACTCAAATGAGAAACGTCATCCTCTTTAGTTCCTTCAATTGAAATGTCCGTAGTTTTGACATCGCCAAGATTCGTCGTCTTAGAATCGAGTGGTTTCAGCTCAACGTTAGGTAAGACCACACTGCAGTTAGAAACATTCGACGAACGGTCTGCGGTTGAGTCCAGAGGAAAAATCTCGGACTCTAAGATCGTCAATTCCACGTCCGCAGAGTCATTGTTTTCTTGACCTGGTGTTTCCTTATCCCTAAATTTGTCTAGTTCGATTACAAGAGATTTCTCATCTTGAGTTACGTCGTCTATTGGTTTTGACAAGCTAATACTGCTGCCCTCTATTGTGGTATCTTCCACTTCAATAAGAGAGACTTCAGAAACAGAATCCAGCTTTTTATCAATAACTGATGTTTCAGTAATAGATTTGTTGCCGCGCAAATCGCCAGATCCTTGAAGCTTGTAGGCTGTAGATGTTTCTCCGAAACAGGTATGCTTTATGGGAGTCGTTTCGGATTTCTCTGACTCTTCTTCGTCATCACTGAATACTAGGGGCTCAGTTAGACCAACGTTCGAATCTGAGTCTGAGCGATCCTCAATGTTATCTACAGGTGGGATAGTCTGACTCGAAGCCCTCGTCTCATCGACAGTGACGTCGCTCGACTCCACTCCCGTCACTATAAGAGGTTCGAAAAACATAGAGTCCGATGTCTGATCCAGCAACTGTATGCCGCTCATCTCGTTTGGGTTAGGCGAGGCGGTCCTGGACCCAGTATCTGTAAAGGCGCTTAGATTGAGATCGGTCTGCATCGAAGCCTTGTAAGTAGTGCTGGTCAGAGGATCCTTAAAGGAAGCGCCTGTGGCTGTATTACAATCAGTCATCAAAGCCTTTGATGACACCGATTCGTTTAGCTTTGAGGAACCCAAGGGATCAACACCTGTCGCTGTGCTCAGAGCAGTTACATTTATCTCGGCTTCGGTGTCCTGCATGTTGGCCCCAGTCGTTTCAGGCACGTCATCAAAGATCTTGTCCAGATGCAAAGTGGTATTCGTCATGTTCAGATCGTATTCGGTGGTCGCCACCAACGAACCTTCGCGTGACTTCAACACCGCACTAGCTGGATCAATTGGGACCATAATATTCCTGGCGCTGGGTGTCTTCAGAATTCCATCCAGTGTCTTTCTTTGCTCCACGTCAGCCACTGTGCTGCTCCTGCCCTTGTGGTATGGTGTGCTACCAGCAGAGGTTTCTAACAGCTCTGCTAAGTTTCCCAAAATTGGTGATGCGGGATTCTTTGGCGTGCGCATCATTTCTCTCAGTCCTTTGAAGCGTGGCGTGCTACAGTTTTTGGGTGTTTTTAGTAGATCCTTCAGGCCGTGGTAATCAACATTATCTGTATTTTCGACGGGGAGTTCGTTGCCATAATTCTCGTCGTCAGCGATGGCAGAGTTCTCTTCTGTAACGAAAATAATTTTATTAAAATATATCCTTCTTCTTGAACAACTCTAGTGCAACAGTTATACACATTAATATTTTTGTAAAATTATATCAAATTATTTTATTTGGACTGCTGTAATTTATTTATGCTTTGGGAACGATTATTTGTAATGCACAAAATTATTGTAAATACATACATATGTGATTTTAATTTATGTATTTTTGTAAAACTTAAGGTATTTTTTTATGCCCTTGCAGGCGGTATTATAATTTTAGTCAAAAGTGTGCAACGCAGTGAAAGAGACATCTCCGACCCTATAAGGTATATATATTCTTGATCAGGATCGCGTCCTGAGTTGATATAAGCATGTCCGTCTGTCCGTATGGCTCTCAGTTTTAAATAAACACCGGCCGGGATCGGCCGACTATATCTTTTAGCCGCCATATAACTGATTGGTGTTTGTAAAGTTAGGAAGTTGTGATTTTCAATGGGTATTATTATTCCAATCAATCTGATCTATCAAATTTCATAAGGATCTTCCGACTATATCCTGTAGCTGGCATATATCTGAACGATCGGAAATGCCATAACTTTGGTGTTTTTAAAGTTAGGAAGTTGGGATTTTTTATGGGTATATCAACTTCGGCTCCGCCGGAAGTTAGTTTCCTTTTCTTGTTTTGTATTTATTTCATAACTGATTCAGATTACTTAAGCAAGATTTATTTTATATATATAATAATAATTAAAATTATATATAAATAAAAAAGTAAGCCAATGGAATTAAAGGCTGGAATACCTGGCTTTAAAATTAACCACTATTTATTAATACAACTTAAAACCCAATATAACATGATGATTCTGATTAATTTAAAATCGATAATCATATATATATTTGTATACGAGTTAATTAAATGAAAATTTATTTTTGATACCCAATATATTTTCCATTTATTATACGAAAACCCCGCTTCTTAATTAATTGTATAAATCCCTTGTTTAAATGGAACCAATTTGGGCTTTACGAAATCTTGAGGACGAGTTTTCAGCTTTTAACAAGAAATGGGGCAGAGGCAAGCCAAAGTTTAAATAACCTTGCAGCTATTTCAAACATAAAATATTTGGAAAACGACTATATTTTGATTCTTATTAAAGCTTTGTCAATTTTTAAAAATATTTTTCGTTCGTTAGATAGCTAGTTAATCTTGAAACGGACAGACGGTCATGGCTAGATCGACTCTCCTTATGATACTGCGTTGCAAACTTCTTACTAAAACTTGTCTCGGTATAAACATGTATTAAACAAATTTCACAATAGTTTGAAATCTAATAGTATTGTAATGTTAGTCCAGAATAGTATTACTAAATTATAATATAATTATTGTCCACTCACCGTCTACTGGACCACCTTCCTCCAAAATGACGCCCATGTCGCCAACAGATTCATCCACTTGGTTTGCTAGCTTGGGTGTATTCATTAGTCGTTTTGATTGACGCGTTGGCGTTGACATTTCCTGTGTGAATCGACGCTTGCGTCGTGGAGTACCCACATCTTGGCTTTCCAGCACCGAACAGGAAGCGCGGCGTGTGCGCTTACTGTTGTCCTCCGAGACCACCTTCTTATTGGCGTCCACAGAGGATCTTCTAGTGCTTCTCCGGGGTGTTGTAGTCACTGCTCTTTGATCAACAGAGAGTCGGCGTAAACTTCTTCGTATCGAGGGTGTGTCTACATTTGCAGTTTGTTCTTTTATCTTTGTTGATGTATCGCCTGTGCAATAATTTGAAAATTTAGCTTGGGTTTTTAAAATAATAAAGGTTGTAACTGACCCAGTTTAACAGGTTCATCGGTAGATTTAGTCTCCAATAGCACCTCTTCGCAAAGGTTATCCTCTAATATCTTATCAGTTTTAGCTGCAATGGTTTTAAAAGTATATTCATTTAGGAAACAATATAATGTACAAATAAATTTTGCTTACCAGCATTGGTTTGCTTTGGAATATTTGCATGAACCTCTTCACAAATGCTATCCTCGATAATAGTAAGTTCTGGTTTTTCTTTGACTGGAATAGACAAAATTTCGATTTTCTCCTCGTCTTGAAGATTGACATTTGATGAACTTTTAGATACTTTCTCAACATGAGTAGTTTCCACATAATCTGGCTTATTCTCAAGTATGACATCATCTTTCTTAGAATTCACGTTTTCCACTTCAGATTTTAACTCATCTGTGTTTTCGTTAGCTGGGCTAATCGATTTGACTTGCTCTTCGACAGAAGAAATTTTGTTGTCAAATATTTCGGGTGCGAGCTTAATAGATGCATCATTCTCCATATCTGCTGTGATAAGGGCGGCCACCGATTCGATTACTGATCCTGGCGCACTCTGTTCTCCTCCTTCGGTGTCATCCATGATGGTGAAAGTGCGGCTTAGTTCATCCTTTGAGTCGTCAAGTTTCTCTGGTGTGGAGCACTTGTTCCGTGACAAATTAAACGTTTTTCTCGGACATGGCGATGCTGGCTTAGGAGATCCGCTCTTGGGCGAGTTGAGCGATCGCCGTGCCTTGGCTACGAGCTTGTTGCTCTTGTCAACGCCGGGACTGCGCTTCGCCGCTGCAAAGGACTTTCTGAGCTGGGAGACTTTGTTATCCCTGGGACTTTCCAACAGCGTTTTTCGCTTCCGGGGCGAGGTCTTGGGCGCCTTGCCTCTTGCCTTTTCATCCGACCGCTGCAATGGTGTCCGCCTAACCGGATGGAAAGGCAAGCGTCGGGGTGTGGTTAGGCACTGGCGACGAGCCTCCGGCGGCGTTGTCCGCTTGGCATTAGCCACAGGTGTGGTCTTATCGGTCTGGTTGGCGGTGATCTGTTTCTTGGTGCTGGTAAGCAACGCCCGTTTCATCAGGGACTGAGGCGTTCGTTTGGGTGTAGCGCCAGTGGTGCCACCAGGGCGCCGAGGAGTGTTGTTCCGATGCAAAGGGCCTGATGAGGGTGGCGTGGCGGAGTTGGTTATATCAATGACCAGCGGCGAGGCATCAGACGACTCGTCGGTGCTGTCCACACTTATGGACGTGGGCGTCTGCTTGGGCGTAGGTCGTAGCTTCGTGGGTGTGGTCAAGTCGATCAGATACATGGAGGATACTCGCTTGGCCTTCTTCGAAGTGGACGGCGTGCAGAAGTCCATCAGATCGCGACTGCAACTGTCCTCGTTTAGTTCCGAGAGCACGCCGCCTTTTGGAGTGCTGTACACGCTCTTTGGCGTGGAGACGGTCTTAGCTGAGTTGACCGGCTTGCGAACACAGGTGAATGATTTCTCCACCTTGACGCCTGTCTCGCGCGGCGAGAACGATGTGATGACAACGTCGGAGAGGGCGCACAACTGCAGCAACTTCTGGTGGCTGCCCGGTGGGGTGGCCGTGTTCTCCTTGTTTTTCGTTGCTTCAAGAAGATTCACTTTGGGAGTCCCACAGGCTGTTGTATTTGAACTGGATGGAGTGGAGAAATCTAGGCTGTCCTCCTCCAAGAGGGATTCGTTCTGATCGCGCGACTCTATGGAAGTATTTCCCTCGTCATCCGAATTAATGCTGTAGTGAAAGCTGAAAGGGAATCAGAAAAAGAAGATTTTATGAGGACTATTAACAGGCAGGCAACACATGCTTGCAACTGGGTTTTTTCTATTGTTGTTGCTGTCGAAAACATTCAAGACATTTTAGGGGTTGGCCAGGTAGGCCGCCTGGCTTCTGCCTGCTGCCTTTTGCTTACTTGTGAACCGTCAGGCGTTTGTCGATCTGCAGACGATGCGATTGCTGAAAGCAAATAGAAAATATAAGAAACATTTAGGTGTTGAAAAACTGTACTTGCTGGTGGGGATTGTGGGCACTTACCTTTGGCGCAGGGCAGGAGTTCGAGGCCTGCTCGACGGACGATGTGGTGCTCTTTGGGGTGCTTGGTTCATCCTGCGCCTCTGACGTCTTGGTGAACTCCCAGGTGTAGACTTTGTCTCGAATGGTGATGCGACAGCCGTGGAGCAGGGGACGCTTGCCATTACAAGAATAGAAAACCTGGTCGTTCAAGTGGATGGGCTCCTGGCTGGACTTGTTGTATATGTTGACCTAAATGATGAATGCCAGGTATGTTGAGGCGTCTGGGTAAACGGCTTTCCTTCAATTTGGACTCACCCTGCCGAATGCGTCGCATTTTATCTCGCAGAGCAGCCGCTCCTCCTGCGGATCCTCTATGGTCAGGTCGCAGTTAAAGTAGGAGCCCACCTGAAAGGTGCGTCCCTTGGCCGCCAGAACCACAACTTTGCCATTTTCGTCCTCATAGCGCAACCTGGCGCCGTCCAGCGACATTTTCCCAGCGGCGTCGCAAATGCGGCTTGGGTGCGGGGAAAACGAACACCAAAGTGAATACTAAGAAAAGCCGCAAAGCGATCAAATCTATGAATATCTCGAAAGAGGATTACGCGATTAAATTGAAGACTAATCTATTACACTAATCTCAATATCCACAAAACGCTTTTTCCGCCTACATTACGAGCTTGTCGAAGTAGTTAATTTGTACCGAAAACTCTGTGCAGGAATTTTTTTTGCAATGGACGCGCAAGTCATGCCAACCTGATGCGAATGCGCCGGTATAGGCGTTACATTTAAAATATAGAGCGCGGGAACTGGCAACTCGATTAAGGTAAAAGAATTTAGTATAATAAGGCATCGAATCGTGGTTATGTTAAGCTTTTATTATATACGCATTATAAGGTTATTATAGTACGATCAAACTTAATCTTTAAGCACACTCGCAAGAATATGAAAATACTTTCTGTATCGGGAATAAAATTCACCCCTGGTAGAGACAACCTCAACCAGTGTTGCAGTTAATTTTGAATACTGCGGACAATAGCGGAAAAATAAAAAGATGCAAAACAAACAAGAAAGGAAGCAAACTTCGGCAAGCCGAGATTTATATACCCTTGCAGTTATTACAAAACATTTCGATTTCTATACCTACATATTTTACTAAAAACAATGAAGCTGTGTCGACTTTGCGCTGCATTTTGCCACCGTTTATATGGCACCTATATGATATTGTTGTCCGATTTTGATAAAACTGAAAGAATAATTCTGATATAGTATATAATTACTATATCTAAAAGAAATATTTTAATAAATGGAAAATCTGCAAATTAAATTTTTTAAGTTTTATTTTTTTTTATATTTTTGTTTGTTTCTATGGGAGCCATATGATCTAGATGTCTGATTTTAATATAATTAAAACCGTATTTAAATATTACCAAATCCGAAAAATTGTTCCTTCGGGAGCTATATGAAATAGTCTCTCGATCCGGCTCGTTCCGACATATACTGTCTGCAATGGGAAGGCAGATAGCTTTAAAACTGCATATTTGCAAACTTTTGGCTGATATTATAATACCCTTTGCAAGGGCATAAAAACAACTAGAATGCTCTTTGCTCATAAGCTGTTCGTCATAATTATAAATACTCTTCGATTATTTTTTAATTTTTGTTATTATTAAAATAAAATGTTATATATGTAGCTTAGCCCATGCAATATCTTAATTTTGTGTTCAGTAACGTTGTAAACTAATAATTTATAATTTTCCAGTGAAAAGAAAAAATAATAACAATAACAGTCGTTTTATATATAAGCATGATTTAAATTAATATATTACTAGAATTCTATATAATTATAAATTTATATAAAATCTTTTTCTAGATTAATATTTGTATTCATCTGAACTAGGTACAATGTAATCAACAAGCACCTTTCTCAACACTGGCATTGTATAGATTTGGTTTGGTACGAGAACTAAGCTTTCGATAGTGCCACCACTTGCAAGTGTCATCCCTAGATTAGAGCCGGAATAAAACAAAAGTTCGCAACAAAAGGCAAGAAATTTAGGTAAAAGTACAATCGCAATGGACACTGACGCAGCACAGAAAACCTGGGAGCTGGAGAACAACATCCAGACCCTGCCCAGCTGCGACGAGATCTTCCGCTACGACGCGGAGCAGCAGCGCCAAATCATTGACGCAAAGCCGTGGGAGAAGGATCCGCACTTCTTCAAGGACATCAAGATCTCGGCTCTGGCGCTGCTCAAAATGGTAATGCATGCCCGCTCGGGCGGCACTTTGGAGGTAATGGGACTGATGTTGGGTAAGGTGGAGGACAACACGATGGTGAGTGACCGAAGGAGATGAAGAATCCCCTCTACTACTGCTCGTTACCGCAGATTGTCATGGATGCATTTGCACTGCCCGTGGAGGGCACGGAGACCCGCGTAAATGCACAGGCGCAGGCCTACGAGTACATGACTGCCTACATGGAGGCGGCCAAGGAAGTGGGCCGCATGGAGCACGCCGTGGGCTGGTACCACAGCCATCCCGGATACGGTTGCTGGCTGTCCGGCATCGATGTGTCCACCCAGATGCTTAACCAGACGTACCAGGAGCCATTCGTGGCCATCGTTGTCGATCCGGTGCGCACTGTTTCCGCTGGCAAGGTCTGTTTGGGAGCATTCCGCACCTATCCAAAGGGTTATAAGCCGCCAAACGAGGAGCCCTCGGAGTACCAGACAATCCCGCTAAACAAGATCGAGGATTTTGGTGTTCACTGCAAGCAGTACTATCCCCTGGAAATTAGCTACTTCAAGTCGGCACTGGACCGTAAGCTGCTTGACTCCCTGTGGAACAAGTACTGGGTGAACACACTGGGCAGCTCGGGCCTGCTGACCAATACGGAGTACACCACCGGCCAGATAATGGACCTCTCTGAGAAGCTGGAGCAGAGTGAGAACTTTTTAGGTCGCGGTACATAACGAGTCGAGATCGAAAATTGTGCACATAACTACCAGTTTTTCACTCCACAGGCACCGATGTCAACGAGAAGCGCTCCGAGGACAAGTTGTCGAAGGCCACGCGGGACTGCAGCCGCTCAACCATTGAACTGATACACGGTCTGATGGCCCAGATCGTAAAGGACAAACTCTTCAACAAGGTTGGACTGGGCAAATAGATCAAAGACTTATAAAATTGCTTATTCCTATTGAATTTTAAAGTATCCCGTGGATTTTCTATACGATTAAACAATTTATAAGCAGAAGAAATTTATTAAGTAAGTCAACCTTATCCAAAAAAATATAATAGCGCCTTTTAGGCGGATAAAAGTACTAAAAACTGCATTAGCATTTATTTTGGGTACCATTAAGGTTCAATTTTTCTTATCACACACTTTTCACAAATTGAATTTTCTTACATGTACAACAAAATATAGAAGATTAGCTTAATCTGATTCGCTAAGCTTAACGCCTTGCAAACAAATTTTATTTTAATAAAAAAATTAATATAAGTTCTTTTTAAAGAAACAGTAGATGTATTTTAAGTGACTTAAATTTAAATAATTAGTTATTTATGTTTATAATATTTCACTTCTTGCAATCTTGCAATAGGAAATCGACTACATTTCGATTTCTATGGCTATATTACTAAAAACAATGAAGCTGCCATCGTTTCTACGGCATGATATTGTTGTCCGATTTTAATTTAATTAAAACCTTAATTCCATAATATTTAAATATTTTCAAGTCCCAAAGACCAAAAAAAATAATAAAAGCAACAAAGTAAAACCTTTTTTGATTTGTTTTTATACCCTTGCAGAGGGTATTATAATTTTGGTCAAAAGTGTGCAACGCAGTGAAGGAGACATCTCCGACCCTATAAAGTATATATATTCTTGATCAGGATCACCTCCTGAGTTGATATAAGCATGTCCGTCTGTCTGTTTCTACGCGAACTAGTCTCTCAGTTTTAGAGATATCGAATTGAAACTTTGCACACACCCTTCTTTCCTTTGCACGCAGTATATAAGTCGGAACGGCCGGGATCGGCCGACTATATCCTATAGCTGCCATATAACTGAACGATTGAAAATGACATAACTTTGGTGTTTTTAAAGTTAGAAAGTTGGGATTTTTATGAGTATTTAGAATGCATTATATGAATAATTTTGGAAAATATTATTTACAAAATATTCTGCAAGGGTTTATCAACTTCGGCTCCGCCCGAAGTTAGCTTTCCTTTCTTGTTTTTCGATTGTTCCTATGAGAGCAATATGATATAGTCGCCCAATCTGGCTACTACCTGCAATAGAAAGACAACTTTTGGGAATGTTTCAAGAACATAGCTTTAAAACTGAGGGACTAGACGAACATGGCTATTTCGACTCTCCTGGTGATGCTGATCAAGTGTATAAACTTTATAGCGTCGGAAATGTCTCCTTCACTGCAAACTTTTAACTAAAATTATAATACCTTCTGCAAGGGTATACTAAGGAGTTGCCATACGGAGATACATTCTCAAAATGTATTTTAATACGTCACACAATTTGACTATTTTAAATGGTTAACAATTCGGTAAACCGAACCGGCCTTAAAGGTGCAACTGAATGCCTTCTATTCGAGTATTGCTTTAATTGCTTTGCAAACAAATTGAATGTAGGCGTACAATGGATTTGTTCGGTATACCTAGCTGCACTCTCAAAATGTAATTTTAATACGTCACTTGGATCAAACAATTTGAGTAATTTAAAGCCGAGGCAGTTTCAAAGGAACTGAATGCCATCGGTTCAAATATGGTTTTAATTGCTTGAGTATGTTGTGAAGTAAATGTTGAAGAGCCTTGTTAGCGCTTTGGTTCAGCTGTAAAGGCGGCCTCCTCATCAATCAAATGGTTTCATCTTTATGTCGTTCGGCGTATTTTATAACTTTTATTCCTCGATTGCGTGTCTGCCGATGGGTGTGTGGGGATCCCGAGTAGACCCGTAGTCTAGTGTCTGCCCCTGGGAGCATAAGCTACAAGTGAGATGTCAACGCCCTTCCTACACGTGGCCCAATCAATTTGGTTGAACACTAGGGCGGTGAAGAAGGGCCTTAATTAAATACGTTGTCACGTTTATGGTCGTTGTAAGGTACCAAAAGAGGGGTGTTAATGCAAATACAGGTCCTGTTTAACCGCTATCATCACTTCTGCCAGGAATGCCCATTAAAATGTCCACATTTTTGTACGTGTGTAGCTGTTTTTATGTTTGTGCGTCCCAAGATTTATCCTGTGGAATTTTTAAATCCTCTTAAAAGTAAACGTAAATTGTGGTGCAATACGAGCAAACAATCGCACATCAAAAGGGAGAATAAACAAAATTACAAGAATGTAAGGCGACGCCAACGAAGCCGGTATAAAGATTTACGTGACTAACTCTCCGTTGTGCGTGTAAGTTATTGGTATAAAAGCAATAAAACTTTCATTTTTTGATATTTTATCGAAAAGTAACCGTCAATTGGTATCAACAAGGAGCAATGACATGAAATGTAACACTGCCAAAGGGGCTGAAGCCACCATTTAGCAACGGGGAGGAGGAGTCTAAAGCGAATGCCGGGGACTATAAAAGTCCTGGCGTCAAACGACATTCGCTTCATTCGCGTACTGGATGCGAACTGTGAAGCTTGGAATTTACGATCCACAAAGCCAAATCTGGTTAGGGGTATCATGGCATCCATAGCATCCTCCTCACATTCGTGAGCAGCCATCCAATAAAAATCAAAGTAACAACAAAAGGCAAAGTGTTCTCTGAGTGCTAGTGCGTGTGTATATTGCCCTGGGAACTGTAGTGAGCATATGCCCCGGATTGTGTGTGCATATATTGAATGTGCGTGGTGGTATAAATAAATTAGCCACAGAAAATTGCTAACTAAAAATGGACTAAAAGCAACACAAACAAGCAATTAAGCTCAGAGTGAATATAAGACGGATAACTAAACTGACACAATTCCATTGCGACCTGTTAAACAAGGTATGTATAACTTAAAGATATATTTTAAAACAACTTTGTTTTTCATTGTCTAAATTTATGTGTTTTATGTTGTTCATAAAAAACTTGATCAAAAACCACAACGTTTCCTTATTAGAAACAGAAATATTTATTTATTTAATCAAACAAGAACCTAACTATTTATGCATTTATTTGAGGTCAGGAACTTATTCTTCTTTCGGTTACAAATATTAAAAACATAAATAGATAATAGTACTTAAAATACTTTTTGCAGAATTTTCAACCATGTACGGAATGCTTTACGAGAGTGTTCAGCACTACGTGCAGGAAGAGTACGGATTGGAGATTTGGAAAAAAGTTTGTCACATCATCGACTGTAAGCACAACAGCTTCAAGACGCATCAGATATATCCGGACAAGCTGATGCCGGATATCGCCGAGGCTTTGTCCGCCTGCACGGGCGAGTCCTTTAACTTCTGCATGAACTTCTTTGGGCGTTGTTTTGTCCGCTTCTTCAGTAACTTCGGCTACGACAAGATGATTCGATCCACAGGACGCTACTTCTGCGATTTCCTGCAGTCCATAGACAACATCCATCTGATCATGCGTTTCACTTACCCGAAGATGAAGTCGCCCAGCATGCAGCTGACTAATATGGATGACAACGGAGCGGTTATTCTTTATAGGAGCAGTCGCACAGGCATGTCCAAGTACCTCATTGGCCAGATGACCGAGGTTGCCCAGGAGTTTTACGGTCTGAACATCAAGGCATACGTAATCGAGAGCCAGAACGACATTAGCGGGGGCACAGCTGGTCCAATCAAACTGACGGAAGGCCCACTGACCGTGATCGTAAAGTACCGGCTGGACTTTGATAACCGGGAGTATATGGCTAAGCGCGTCAATACGGACGCCCATCCTTCGCAGCTTAAGATGCCCACTGTGAAGCTGGACGTGTTCCTCGACCTCTTTCCCTTCACCTTTGTGCTGAACCATGACATGAAAATCACACATGCCGGAGAGAAGATCGTGGAGACGTGGATCATGCACAACCCTGGAGCTAACCCGAAGGGTTTTATCGGCACCCATGTCATGGACCTGTTCCACTGCCGTCGTCCGAAAGACACGACCATCGATTGGGATACCCTGATCCAGATGAGAGCGGTGCTCTTCGAGTTCGAGTTGATCCGCACAGGCCACAACCGAGCTGCCTACGATGCCGTTCTGAACATGGACTTTGAGAACTACGATGAGATGGACCTGAACGAGGCCCAAACAATGGCGCTGGCCAAGGCAAAGGAGTTCAACGAAGCGCACCCGGTGGATGAAGCTTCGGGGGAGGACGAGATCGATCCAGCCACAGGAGAGCGTCGATCTTCCCAGGGCCTGCGGTCCATCTTGTTAAAGGGTCAAATGTTCTACATCAAGGACGTGGACTCACTGATCTTTCTCTGTAGTCCGCTGATCGAGAATCTTGATGAGCTGCACGGAATCGGTCTGTACCTGAACGATCTCAATCCTCACGGCCTGAGTCGAGAGTTGGTGATGGCCGGATGGCAGCACTGCTCCAAGCTGGAGATCATGTTCGAAAAGGAAGAGCAGCGGTCGGATGAGCTGGAGAAGTCCCTTGAGCTGGCAGATTCCTGGAAACGGCAGGGAGATGAGCTCCTCTACTCCATGATACCTCGTCCCATTGCCGAGAGAATGCGACTCAGCCAGGAGCAGGTGTGCCAGAGTTTTGAGGAAGTGTCTGTAATCTTCCTTGAGGTGTTGAACGTTTATAATGAAGGCTTGAACAGCATTCAGGGAGCCATGCAGGCGGTGAACACCTTGAACAAGGTGTTTTCGGCCCTGGACGAGGAGATCATATCCCCGTTCGTGTACAAAGTGGAGACCGTGGGCATGGTTTACATGGCCGTCTCAGGTGCTCCAGACGTGAATCCCCTCCATGCTCAACACGCCTGTGATTTGGCCCTGCGTGTGATGAAGAAGTTCAAGGCTCACGACATGGAAGACGTGGCCATTCGGGTTGGAATACATTCGGGACCTGTGGTGGCCGGGGTGGTCGGCCAAAAGGTTCCCCGGTACTGCCTGTTTGGGGACACCGTTAACACCGCCTCGCGAATGGAGAGCAGCAGTGATCCCTGGAAGACGCAGCTTTCAAAGTTCACCGGCGAGAAAGTCCGCCAAGTGGGCTACAAAGTAGAGTCGCGCGGCAAAGTGAAGGTCAAAGGCAAGGGCGAGATGGAGACTTTCTGGCTGCTGGATGGTCCAGATAATTAGGCGTTGATAATATTTAATGCATCTTAATGTTGAGCACCAAGCACTGAACAATTGTACGAATCTTGACGCTTTTGTAATTCATTGCAATAAAAGAGAATTTACCTCTTTGCGATTTGTGTTTTAACTGTGGGTAAATCTATAATACAAAACTGAAAAAGGGGATAGTTACTAATAATTTATGGTCTACGACTATAAATGAACAATAGTCATAGTTTTTATATTGTTCATTCTAGATTAGGGAAACCAATTAGTAAAAATAGTTTTACTTTTGAAAAAAAATCTTTTTAAAACCTCCTGTTATAAACTCCTTATAAAGAAAATGTTATAATATGAAGCGAACTATAGACATATACAGTAAAACCATGTTCATTGTTAGCTGAGTATTAATTTTAAAAAATATTTTTTATAAAAACTAATGTGAAGAGTATAGAAACACTGTTCTTCATATAGACGAATACATTATTCTTCTTTCCCTAAAGAGCACTAGTTCCTGAGACATCCTGCCCCTTTTGCCTCAATCAAATGCTTAATTCACTACCCGCCTCAGCCATTTCCAACAGACAACCCCCATTTCTGAAAATCCATTTTTAATAACTTTTATGGGCGGTTTGCGTGTCACTTTGCACACCATCAGCTACGAAACCCATGGAGGACAACCGTAAGCCCATTGAATCCTTCAGAAGACTTGGGTCCAGGGTCTTTTCTCCTGCTCCCTATAGAAATTAAATTAAGTAATTCTGCGTGTCCTTAAATTTCTGTACGCCGGGCAATTAATTTCAGTACAATAGTGGCAATGACCACACAAAAAGAAATACAATCCAGTAGTTCTTTTATATATTGACGTTTCTTGGACAGATGGTTTTATTCAATAAATATTATTTTATTAATTTTGCAATTGTGCAATTACAACTTCATCATTTCTCTCTGTGTAATTATTGTTACCACACTAATTACGAGTTTTTCTTGGAAAACGAAAGACCAGACAAAATATTTTCGTAGTTTTTGCTCTATTCGTCTTTGTTCGCCCGCCTGTCGCTTGTGTTATTAATGACATTTTGAGTGGGTTTTAAGAGTGCTCGAAATATCTCTTTTGTGTATTCGGGCAGGCATATTATCGTCCTTTTGACCGATTCCTGCACTGGCCATAAAGTGTCTACGTTTATTTAATATGCTCACCCGAAAATACGTTTCGGTTAAGTGAGAGAAGGCTTTTCGTTCGATGCTGTGAAATCCTTTTTAAATTGCTTAAAGCGCATCAAATATTGACAGGACACAAGCGCACATTTGTCGAAGCGGACTTATGTGTGTTTTTATTGCAGAGGTATGCGTGAAAATGGAAAGGCATTAAGTACAGATACCCTAAAGCCATTCCTCCATTTCGGAAAATGGAAAATGGGTAAGGGCCGAAGAAAAAACTCTACAACAATGATACATTTGATAGACTGTTTAAATGTTTCCAGGGCTTTGGGATAGAATTGCGACGAACTCAAGATATTTTTTGTTATTATTGATGTATCCATAAGGTAAAAGAAAACTATATAGTAAAATAAACAGACAGGAAATTGCAATCACTTGACTCTATATACTTTTGGTAGAATATATTTCCTGAAAGGCGAAAATAATGTACAAATTTCTACGGCTCTAAAATAGAATTTCAAACTTTTAAAGAATAAAGTATCAAAATTGCTTGATCTTTTTCTCCTATCTATCGTATATTTAAATATATTTAGTTTAAAAAATACATTGCAAAAAATTAATAACGCGTAGAAATCAAATGTCTGCTATATAAAAAAACATAATAGTTTTGTTATTAACAAAAATTCCAATCATATTTGAAAAAATTTAAATATATATATATTATAATTAATTTTTTACCATTTAGTAGGTAATCAAACGTTAACTAATTTATCAGTTATATTCTTCTCATCCATCCCTGGAGCAGTGTTTCAACAGGAAGACCCAAAGGACAATTCTTTGCACGGAATGCCAATACCCCGAACACACATTCAGCAATGTGGGGAAGTAAGGGGCCATAAAAGGAATCAACCGAGAGAAAAATGACTCCTTCGGTTGTGTGTCAATGTTTATACTGTATCGGAAGGAGAGAAAGTGGCAAAGAGCATTGACTGGCGACTGTTCCTGGTAATAATGATGATGATGATGATCACGATGGTCAAACAGAGAAGTGCGTGTCGAGGCGCAGGCACGTAGGTCCTGAGTGGGCCGGAAGTATTGCTCCAACTGCAACTTGGCAGTGGGTGGGCTATAAAAGGCCCGGCCGCAAAAGAGGCTCGCTTCATTCGACCAACATCGGCCCGGCTAAAAGGGAAAGCTCCGCCCGACGGATCCGACGGCACCGACAGACTCACGAAGTTCGTCAGAGGAAATCATGAAACAAATCAGACAGCCAGAAGCCAAGGAAGCAGCGACAGGCGGCAAAGCAAATTTAGTGTAACAATAGCAACTGCCGACGACGCAACACGGAGTCCGGAAAAGTGAGAGCTCCCAAAAAGTGTGCGCGTATATATACACCGAGTTTACGCATCCGGGGAAGCTGTGTGTGTAAGCGAATGCCTTCCTTAAATTATAAATAAGCGAAGAGCAAATGCCGCGTGGATAAAATTAAAACTCTTTAAGAGGTGCTCACCAGCACGATTCAATGCTGGAGAACTTGCCCGATAAAGTTAGTGGATTGGAACGGGGCGGAAAGCAATAAAGTAAGCGGGATACGAAATGATAAGCTAATTTCACGGTCTGCTAATCAAAGATATTTGGAATCTTGGAAATTAAAATAAAGGGTAAATCGTCAACAATAAGTAGTCAAAAATATATATATTAATTATTCATTTGTATGCACATTTCCTTCTTGATGATTATAAGTTAGGCCTCCTTTAATTAATTAACCATTTAACTGTTGGCATTAAAACCATTTTAGAATAATCTTTGTAAATTGCGGCAAACTCTTTTTAGCAAACGTAAATTTTGAGCGAATAAATCTACATTATCTTGAGTAAATGGGAAGAGAAGCCAAGTATTGCCTTTTGTATTTTATTTGACAGTTCACATTCTCTGAACATTAATCAAACGTAATCATTTTATTCTAGGCACACAAACAACAGCTTTTTATCTATTCTTACGACCTTGGGTTTTGACGGAAATTTGCATGTTTTTGGTCGAAATTAAATATACACAAACTCCTGAAAGATGTTTGAGAATTTATAGCTTAGTTAATGTTTGTGGGAAAAATGGAAAAGCAGGCACTGCCACCAGCGAATTACCGCCAACAGCAAACGGAAATAAGTCAAGAGTACAATGAGCTATGTTCCTTCCGCCGAGAACGTGACAGGCTTAAAAGCTGAGAGAAGGAGACTAGGCCGAGGAGTCGGAGGACTCCCTGCGTGGGTCTGCCACATGAACTCAAATTAAACTGTCGGGGCAATAAATCAAATGGCAAGGAGGAAAAACAGTCGTTCCTTGAGTGTTGTTGAAGGCTAGATAAGAGGAAATCTCTCAATGTCACTGGCATATGTAATTGTGTTTTATTTACTTTTAACAAATAATTCAAATTTAAGTCAGTTATTTCGAGTTTATTCCTCGGAGAGGAAAAAAATAACAATAATACAAATTATTTATTATTATTTTTTAACTAAGAATTTAATATTCGCAAGTGATTTAAATTTCTGCGCCTGATAAGTTTTTGATTGAGTAATCATCAATCCACAAGTTTTTACTAACAAGTTCATTTGGGCAGGACCGTAGTCAGTAACCTTCTTGGCTCACATCAATCACTTGAGTAATATATAAGTTAGCAGGGCTAATCCCTGACCCAAGACAACGAAATTGACTTAAATCCTCCGGGGTACGAACACAGCTTACCTAATTACCAGTTGTGAGCGATGGAAAAAGTTTGTTTAGCCTCACCCTGATTATGTGCCCTCTAACTTTTCGTCGTTACAGAAAAACTTTTGTGAAAGCAATTTGGACGATAGACAGGACCCAAAAGGACCAAAAAGACACCCGAACCCACCGCCACCATGTATGGAATGCTGTACGAGAGCGTGCAGCACTACATTCAGCAGGAGTACGGCATGGAGACCTGGAGAAAGGTCTGCCAGATTGTCGACTGCAAGCACCAGAGCTTCAAGACGCACCAGATCTACCCGGACAAGCTCATGCCGGACTTTGCAGCGGCCTTATCCGCCAGCACGGGCGAGTCCTTTGACTTCTGCATGAACTTCTTTGGGCGTTGTTTTGTCCGGTTCTTCAGTAACTTCGGCTACGACAAGATGATCCGATCCACAGGACGCTATTTCTGCGATTTCCTGCAGTCCATCGACAACATTCACGTGCAGATGCGCTTCACCTATCCCAAGATGAAGTCGCCCAGCATGCAGCTGACCAACATGGACGACGACGGGGCCGTGATCCTTTATCGCAGTGGACGAACTGGCATGTCCAAGTACCTGATCGGCCAGATGACGGAGGTCGCCAAGGAGTTTTACGGCCTGGACATGACGGCCTACGTCCTGGAAAGCCAGAACGACATCTGCGGGGGCACGGCGGGTCCTATTAAGCTTACGGATGGTCCTTTGACCGTGATAGTTAAGTACCGACTGGACTTTGACAACCGTGACTACATGGCCAAGCGGGTGAACGTCATCGCTCATCCGTCTCAGCTCAAGATGCCTTCGGTGGACCTGAACGTGTTTCTGGAGCTGTTTCCCTTCACCATTGTGCTGGATCACGACATGAAAATAACTCTCGCGGGCGAGAAGATTGTAGAGACGTGGATCCTTCATAACCCAGGCGTAAACCCAAAGACCTTCATTGGCAGCCATGTTATGGATCGGTTCAAGTGCCGGCGGCCCAAGGACACTCAGGTCGAATGGGAGACCATTCTGCAGATGAGGACGGTGCTCTTCGAGTTCGAGCTCATCCGCACGGGTCACAACCGTGCCGCCTACGATGCGGCATTGAACTTTGACTTCGACACATTCGACGAGGCCAGCAGTCTGAACGAGGCCCAGGCTATGGCCTTGGCCAGTGCCAAGGAGTTCAGTGTGGAGCACGCCAAGGAAGAGGCATCTGCCCTCACCACCTCCAAGGACGAAATCGATCCAGCCACGGGTCAGCGTCGGCACTCGGTGGGTCTTCGATCCATCCTGCTGAAGGGTCAAATGTTCTACATCAAGGACGTGGACTCACTGATCTTTCTCTGTAGTCCACTGATCGAGAATCTTGATGAGCTGCACGGAATTGGTCTGTACCTGAACGATCTCAATCCTCACGGCCTGAGTCGAGAGTTGGTGATGGCCGGATGGCAGCACTGCTCCAAGCTGGAGATCATGTTCGAAAAGGAAGAGCAGCGATCGGATGAGCTGGAGAAGTCCCTTGAGCTGGCAGATTCCTGGAAACGGCAGGGAGATGAGCTCCTCTACTCCATGATCCCCCGACCCATTGCCGAAAGAATGAGAAAGAGCGAGGAGCACGTGTGCCAGAGCTTTGAAGAGGTGTCGGTCATCTTTATAGAAGTGCTGAATGTCTATGACAGTGGGTCCAACAATATTCAGGATGCCATGCAGGCGGTGACCACCTTAAACAAGGTATTCTCGGCACTGGACGAGGAAATCATTTCGCCTTTTGTATACAAAGTGGAGACCGTGGGAATGGTTTACATGGCAGTCTCTGGAGCTCCTGATATAAATCCCCTCCATGCGGAGCACGCCTGTGATCTCGCCTTGAGGGTGATGAAGAAAGTCAAGGCACACGCTCTTCCCGGAGTAGCCATTCGGGTGGGCATTAACTCAGGACCCGTAGTAGCCGGAGTGGTTGGAATGAAGGTTCCGCGATACTGCCTCTTTGGGGACACCGTTAACACCGCCTCACGGATGGAGAGCAGCAGCGATCCCTGGATGATCCAGCTATCCAACTATACTGCCCTTAAGGTGAGGAAGGTTGGTTACAAGGTAGAAGCGCGGGGATTTGTCAAGGTCAAGGGAAAGGGCGAAATGGAGACCTACTGGCTACTGGAGGGACCGGAATAATATTCTGGAGAACATAATACATACTATATAAAACAGCGGGAACACTTTGATAATGTATAAGAATATAATACACATACTTTTCATAAAAGGGTCAAGTATAAACCGATAATTTGCGAATAATCTAGCGAAATCGGTATACACCGGAAGTACCAAAATCCACAAATCACTTGTTAAGGACAAAAAAAGGCTATAGGGTATAATCTTCATGCACAAATTATTGGAACTATGAAAAAAATACTTTTGAAAACTTCTGTTTTTACGGATGAATGTTTAAAACTTGAATTTAAACCGACCCTTGACCAAATGATGGCAAAAGCTTTTCTAAGCAATTGTAAAATAAATGTGAAAAACATAACAATAAATACCCAGAATACAAACTTCGACTATTTGGATTGTGAAAGGAAGGTTGTCTTTATGTACGTTATTTAAAACTTCACGGGAATGTCTCTTCTAAATATCGATTATTTGTAATCGAAATCGTTTGCCGCGCAGGCTCACTCAGCTGATCGTAACAAGCTCAAAGTGAATTTTAACGTTATCCGGAGGAAGATGCTGTGTTTCAATTTAATCGTGGCAGTTTGCGAGAATTTCGGCATCGGCATTAAAGGGGATCTGCCATGGCGTATTAAGTGAGTAGGTAGCAACTAAAATCGTTGAGTCTCTTTGAACTCTACTCCCACAGATCTGAGCTTAAGTACTTTAGTCGTACCACCAAGCGGACAAGTGATCCCACCAAGCACAATGCCGTCGTGATGGGTAGAAAAACCTATTTCGGTGTGCCGGAAAGCAAGAGACCTCTACCTGATCGTCTAAACATAGTGCTGAGCAGGACGCTTCAGAAGGAGGATCTGCCCGAAGGGGTCCTCCTATGTCCCAGTCTAGAGGCGGCTATAAAGCTCCTGGAGGCTAATGGCGAAGTGGAGAACATTTGGATCGTGGGCGGAAGTGGGGTGTATGCGGAAGCCATGGCCTCACCAAGATGTCACAGACTGTATATTACTAAAATCCAGCAACAATTCGAGTGCGATACCTTTTTTCCAGCGATCCCCGACAGCTTTAAAGAGGTGGATCCCGACTCTGACATGCCACTGGGCGTTCAGGAGGAGAATGACATCAAATTCGAGTACAAGGTCTTAGAGAAACAGTCGTAATAAAGGAATCATTTAATTTATTTGCCCCTTATGTCGTTCACCGTGCTTGTATCATCACCTAAACCCTTGGCCGCCAGCATGAGCTCGTACAGTTGGACCACCTGGTCGTCCTTAAGCATGTCCACGGCGTCTGGATCGATCTGCTCGCCCAGCTCTCCTTTTGGCTTGCCTCGAATGCCCAGTTGCTGGGTGATCGTGGAGGCATATCGCTGCAGTATAAGAATTCTTTAGAAGAGCACCTTTTTTATTACGTAAAACTCACGGCCCACTCTGTCATAAAGAGCTGTGCCTCCATGGGATTACAGGTGAGGTGCCGCCGGAACTCGTCCCGCACATAGTTGTCGCCTAGAGCACGCAGTTCCGCGGGAAGTCCTTTGAATTCAACAAACCAAGTGAATTGGAGCTATTTTTGAGTAAGTAATCTCACCTCTGTGAAGTCGCAGAATGGTTTTGTACAGCAGGCGAACTCGCTGCGGGTGGGTCAGTTGGTTCATCAAAATTCTCGACATTCTGAGTTTATTTCCTATACAACATTATAATACTATTCAGTCCTAGCCGGCTAAAAATCATATATGAACGAAAAATAACAACAAATAATTGTAGTGCTGTGACCAGTGTTGGCAAAAGCTGTAAAAAGGTTGAAAACAGCATCAGGCAACAGTGGTTGATTAAATATGAAAGGTGGCAATGCAAGCAGGTTGGGCGCGCAATTGAATTTGACTTGTGCACCAAAATGTTTTGAAAACGAATTAAAAAGTCAGCTTACAACAACGATGAGAGTGATTTAAAAAAATGTTAAGAAAGATTGTTCATTGGGCTTGTAAGTTAGTTCAATCATAAAGTAAGACACATGTGTTCACCATCAATACCCAAAGCGACATCAAAACTCCCAATAGAGCTTTATACATCATGATTTATTTGTAGCATGTTTGTATATATATAATCACATGTGCAGTGTAGGTTCAATCTGTCGTGGATGCATCCCTTGGGGTAAATTTAAATTTAAAGAACATAAGGCGTGGAAATTGGGCTCTGCATCAGAAAACAAACCAATGGATGATATACACACACGCTCTGCACCAACTTTGGCTAACTATTGCACACCTCTCTCTCAATACTATACGCCTAATTACACCAAGCACCGAACGGAAGGTGGCGGAGGGGTACACAACATAGTTGTTGTCATCGTCGTCGTTTTGAACAGAAAGACGTTTTAACAATCAAGTTTTCTAGTTTTGTTATTGCGGCGGCGCAGCAGCGGGCGCCGCTGGATCCGCCGGTTCCTGTTCCTGTCCGTCGCCAGCGTTCTGATCCGGCAGTAGCGGCTGACCTTCGCCGCCCCAGGGGAAGCCGCCAGGACGGTCCTCGGCGGCCGCCTGGTAGTTGCGCTCGATGTGCTCATTAAAGAGGCGTTTCCTGAGGACAACAAGTTGTTATTGTACATGTACAACTAGACTGCGAGGTGAACTCACAGAAAGTAGGGGGTTTTGATCAGTCTATAGCCGTTGGAAAGCGTGGGAAATACATCCTCCAGCACATAGTAGATGTGGCCAACGCCCATGCCGATGACGTCCACCCACACGGTGTTGCCCAGGATCATGGAACAGCAGAGGAGCACCCACGGCAGGTAGGGTGCCTGGAAGTTGAGCACGCCGAAGAAGTTCATAGGCACCAGCGGGTTGCGACGGGACCACACGTAGACCAGCATCAATGTGAAGGCCTGGCCCAGAAACAGCAGATTGACGAAGATCCCGAAGAAGGTCATCAGCACGCCGCCAAATATGAACATCATAACAAAGTCCGAGCTGCGTCCGCGGAAAGATCCGTCCTCCAGCATACGGCAATAGCGGTAGGTGAATACCATATTGAAGAAAAAGCTAATGCCTATGGTGCCGAAGTACAGGAATGTGGTGGCCAGGCGCCATATCTGGAACTTGCGCACGATCAGCGTGGGATTAAAGTAGAGCTGCAGTGGCGACACCAGGTCCAGATGCTAAAAAGTTGGCAAAGGTCGCCGATTACACACGTACACGTCACCCTCGATAAAGAGCCCGATCCGGGTTGGACACTTACCACTGCCAGAGTGGTCAGCACGCAGACCGTGGTGTAGGCCCGTGTGACCACTGGGATCTCCAGGTAGAACTGCCGCAGGGCATTCATGGCGGCTCCTCCTCCGATGTGTTCGGAATCTGCAGTTTGGCAAGTGGTTTGCGATCGTATCCTTTGGACTTTTCGGCTCTTCCCCGTCGTTTCGCTCGCATCCACCTGCGGTCGAGCTGTTTTCAGTAGTCGCCCCACCTGGGTATTCGGATCTGCCGGTTTGACAAGAGGAAATGGATTTGGGGCACCGCTAAGCCCGATGGAAAAATAAATGGAACGCTAGTTTTTATTTTTATGCATCCCAGCCAGTGTGACCGCAGCTGGACCTTTTAAATAATACCAAATGTTTTTGGGAAATCCATAAAAACAAAGTAGGGGGATTCGTTAAAGTAATTTATTGGCGGACTACACTGTTCATCCGTTTCTAAGTCTTATGATTTAAATGGTTGTTTTATTTAGTTCCATAATTCGTAATCCCTTCTAATTCTTTTATCCGTATTTCACCGAATGACCTTTTTAATTTTCAATAATTAAGGGTGTACTTAGGAAAATGTTGGTTCTTGATTACAGATAATTTGGTCGAATTCGGAAATTTATTGAAAAACACAAAATACGACCCCTTTCAAAAAGCTATATGTTTACTTTTATTACGAAAAATTTTAAAATTTAACGAGAAAATGGCAAACAATTTTTCACCTTTGACGGGCAAAACCAAGAAATAGTGATAGTCGTCAATTTCGACTTAATTATTACTCGACTATTTGAAACCAAAAATAGTTTTTTACAATGTTAAAAAAAAGTCTTTAACACCTGATCTTTAAAAACTCTTCGATTTATTGCACTTGTATCTTATTATCTAACATCTAAACTAAGCCGACTAAACTAAAAATTGCACTGCGTTTCTGTCTAGCTAAATAAACTAAAACAAAGAATTCGATTTGCTAAATTCGAGAGGGCGACGAAAGGACTGCTCCAGGTTGTGCAACCTCTGCTCCAGGTCGTTCATCGAGTTCCGGAGGGCGTGGCCCCGGGGGCGCAGCGAGATCTGGGGCGAGTGCTGCATGAGGTCGTCCTTGACCCCGGAGAAGGAGTGCCGCACGCAGGAGCGCTTCTCGAACCGCGTGTTCTGGTAGTGGGGGTGGTGGTTGGGGTGGAGCTGATGCTGGCGGTGCTCGCAGTTTGCGCTGCGGCAGTTGTGAGCCACCAGTGGCTCATCGGTCTTCAGCGAGTCCTCGTAAGTGTCGCTGGTAGAAGGGGTGAATGGTGATTATGATTAAATATTTAAAAACTTAAAGCGAGGAGTTACTCACCTACTGTCTGTATTTGGATGAGGCTGGCGCAGCTCCAAGTGAGCCTTGGCATGTCTGGGGCAGAGTACTTCCGGATTGTTGCTGCGCTTGGAGCCACCGAGCTGGAAGGAGTCCGGCGAAGTCTCGTACAGCTCCCGACTGCTCAGGAACTCCACCCCCGAGTCCTGACCCGTCGAGTGCAGCGAGAACAGCGAGGTTTCATAGTTATTGCTGTTTAGAAAATATTAGAACGATTTAAAAGGGCTCATTGCAACAAGCATTAACCATTTTTGTATATATAAATGTATTTGCACTTGTTTTTCCTAATTTTTAAATTCAATATTTAGCTTTGTAACAATATGTTAAGCAAAATTATTAGGGAATCCAATGACGTATGAGAAACGCATAGAAATATTTCACTTAAAATAATAATTTTAGGTTTTTATCAAATTTATTTTACATAAAAACCCATTTCAGTCGAAGAGCTAGAAATTCTTATTTTTCCTCAAATACTTCTTTGATATTGTGTTAAAAGAAAACTTATATATTGCTATGTGTATATAAATAATTTATAAGTGAGTTGCACTTACAGATTGTTCACTGGCTGACAGGCATTGTACTTGAGCACAAATGGAGTGCCGCCGGCGCCCACATTTCCATTTCCATCGCCTCCACTCGCCGCCGCCGCCGCTGCCTTGGCAATGGACTTGGGAAGAGGTACGTCTATATATTCGCGCTGCTGCTGGCGCTGCTGTTGCCTGGTCGAGGATGGTTAGATGGTCAGTTGGATAGAGTCCAGAATGGAAACACGTTTGGCCAGACCCGGCCATTCACTCACTCGTTCAGGTACTGGTGGTGTTGCTGCTGCGTGGCCATCGCCTGTTGCTGGTGGTGCTGGTGCAACTGCTGCTCCAGTTTCTCGGTGGCGGTGGCCGTCGACTGGGTCTGGGCCGAGGAGCAGACGGACTCGGGCATGAAGGCGCTGGTGGGTCGCTGGCTGCCGTTGCTGCTGCCCTTGCTGCAGCGCTGCGTGTGCCGCTGCTGCCGATGGCGCCGCTGCTTCTGACCACGAGCGGACCCGATCCCCGCGATGGTATAGGTGAGACCGCCGTCCGAGGCGGAAAAGTCACGCTGAGACCAGAGCCGACTGCAATCGGGCATGAGAAAAACATTGAAAACATTATAAGGTGTGAATAACTTAGAAATCAGGCTTAGAAATTAATGATTTAAACCATAGGTGCCCAAAAAAATTGTATCTTTCATTCACTCTCTTTTTATGTGTGAATTATCATATATGACATATGGCATATAACAAGTTAATTTCTTTCTGAGTGATATCATATGGGTAAAAACAAATAATTTTTCTATGTGCAGGATGAGCTTGGCTGATGAGATGAAAGGCGATTTGATTGGCATTCCCATTTGGGATGCTGTTGCACAGATGTCACCAGATCTTCGTCTAATTGCCTGATGTTGCAGTTGCCGTATTGCTACATCCGATGTTGTGTTTGTTGCTATTTACCGTTATAATTTAATCGGACAGGAGAGGCCCAATGCCAGCCGGTTTATTCAGAGGCTTGGATACATCAACCACGGCCATGGCCATTAGCAACAGCAACAATATACCGACGACAGCAGCAGCAGCAGCAGCAACAACAACAATTGCAATTGACTTAAGATTTATTATGGGGCTTTTAGCTTAGGCTAACACTATGGCTAACATGAAATGCGTCTATGAGCTACATTAGAGAGCCCAGTAAGCAGTCTTTCGGTTGCAGTTGCACTTGCACTCGCCACTTGTGCCCCTCATTCATACCGTTTTTGGCGCATGCACAGGTAGCAACAGGCGGCCATCAGTGCCCCCAGGCTGATCAGCGTCAGTAGGACCACCGACACAAACTCCAATCCTCCCATGAAACTGGATGCGGAGGCGTGGGTGGGTCGGGCCGCCTGTCCGAACTCGGCCAGCTCGATAATGCGAGGCATTGGCTTCCCGCCGTCGAGCTTCTGCTGCTGCAGCTGCAGTGCATCCAGTTGGAGGCCGGCCAGGGAGCTAGAAAAGAAGAGGAAGGCATTCAAGACCATTAATTCGCATGACAATTCTGGGTCAATTGATTTCGGTGGAGATGGTGGAAGGAAGGCAGTCGGTGGGGAAGATGCAACACTTACTCCTGCAGTTGCTCCATTTCCATAATGGAATTCGTGTGCGGATCGACGGCATAGATATAGGCATTGGTGCTGTAAGTGGAGAGCAGAGAAGAACCTGTTAGGTGGATCTGCTGCGTTTTGATTGCAACTAATGGCCAATTATATTATGTAATGCGGTCAAACTGCACATTTTATTCAAATTTATGTGACAGCTTGCGCTTCTAAGTGAAGAATTTCTAAGCAGCAATAGCATGTCGAATTTTAATAAATTTTATAGGATAAATCATTCTTAATATTATGATATAAAATAATATTATAAAATTAATTGTATAAAATGTTATTATCTTACTTCTCTATATATTTTGTAAAGATCATTTAAATTGTCAAGACGCGATTGAGATTTATATTAAAATGTTTTAATTTCTATATTCCAATTAAAGTTAATTTTAATTATAAAGACATCGATTTAGGAAATCAATTTTCAACAAAAAAAGTTATTTTTCCTAGCATATGATCTTTGTGTACAAAAATATAGAATTGATTTTAATATTTATTTTAGAAATTTGTATAAATATAAAGTTAAGCTTACTTTTAGTAAAACTGATACTTAATATAATCATAAAATAATAGAGTATTAAAAAGTAATATTTAATCGAACTTACGCTGCCTCTAGTCCTCCCGAGTATGGCTCCAGCAGTCGGACACGCACATCCTTGCCGATGGCATCGCTGAGCGCCTCCATTAGTCCTTCAATGCGGCGTTCCACCTCCACCGGCATTCCGGCCACCACCAGACGCACCTGCTTGGCCTCATTGATGATGTAGACGAATACGTTGACGATGCCACTGCGACCGTCATCGGCGCCCATCCGATCCGTGGCCTTCACATCGAATCCGTAGATGCGTTCGTCGTGGGACAGATCCCCCAGCAGGCGAATGTTGCCCGACAACTCATCGATGCCAAATAGTCGGGTGGGCTCGTTCAGCAGACGGTAGCTTATCTCCGCGTTCAGTCCCTCGTCCAAATCGTTGGCCACCACTCGGGTTACGGGGTATCCAAAGCTGGCACTCTGCGGCAGAACCGCCACAATCGGCTGTCCATTCCCCCGGAACTTGGGTGCATTGTCATTTTCATCCGCAATGTGGACCAGGATACGGCACTCGTTGAGCGAGAGGCCCTCTATTCGTTCGTCCACCACTGGATATGAGACCCGGGCATAGTTTCTAGCTTCCCGACTCAACCGATCCGCTCGAATCCTTAATTGATAGCGGGATATGTGCTCCCTATCGAAGGGTTTCAGGGCATACAGCAGCATATTTTTGGCATCATACTCGAAGGGTGGATGAGCGTCCGTTTCATCCAGACCCTCCTCCAGCCACAGGGACCACCGATAGTTTTCGGGGTTGAGGCCAGCGCTAAGATTCAAGCGCATCACCTCAATGGGTGCCTCATTGTTCTCCGTGAGCTTAACCTCATAGTAGGCGTGCTGGAACACGGTTACATTCGCAGGAGGTTCTGGCTTGGGAGTGGATTTCGGAGGATCCGTAACTGCCTGCCCCTGCAGGTTGACGATTACCACAGCTGTGGCGGATAGAGTGGGACTGCCCACGTCTGAGGCTATCACAGATACATTCAGATGTTCGTAATCATTGTAGCCATTGATGCGGGATATTGTGGAGATGGTGCCGTCCCTGGAATCGATTTGGAAGAGTGGTGCCTGCATTTCCTGATGGCGAATGGAGTACAACACGAGACCATTGCCATTGCCCACATTGTCTTTGTCTATGGCCGTCAGTTGTCTAACAAAAGTGCCCGGTTGGGTGCTGCGATCCAGGTATGCTTTGTACACCGGCAACATCATCGTGCGATCCGCCACACTCGGTATGAACTTGACTGCCTTGGTTTGATCATCGTAGCCAATAAACTCTGGATGATTGTCGTTGATGTCCAGGACATTTACTTCCACATCTACGCTGCTGGACATTCGCTGCATCAGAGGGGCATTATCCGAGGCTATCACCTGGAAGCTGTACTTGTCCTTAACCTCTCGATCGAGCTGCCCGCTGATCTTCAGAACCCCAGAGGCTGGTTTAATGGTAAATGGCAGCTGCAAGTCACTGAGCGTATACGTGATGTTGGCATTCTCGCCAAAGTCCATGTCTATGGCTGTCAGTTGACCCAGGACACTATCTTTATACTCCCCTTCGGCGGTATCGAAGCTGTACCAGGACTTCTTGAATGTCGGCGCATGATTGTTCACATCCATCACGGTGAATCGCAGGCAGGTCGAATCCTTTAGGCCATCTATATCAGTCACTGTCAGATTCAACCATATCTCGATGTTGGCCGACAGAGGATAGTTTACCGACAGCTCACCGCTGAGTTTGTCGATGGTGAAGTACCGCACTCCCTGAACCCGCAACAAGGGCATTCCGGGTGTCCGTTCCACCTGCTCTCCCCGGAGTTCATAGTGAAGTTGGGCATTCTTCCCGTAGTCTTCATCACTGGCGCTCAGTTGAAGGACTTTCGTACCCACCGGGGTGTCCTCGTAGATGGCAAATAAAGGGCACTTAATGGACACGGCACGGATCATTCTACGTCGCGACTTGGCTCTGGCTACCACGCCCAATCCTGCACCCACTCCCACGGATCTCTCCCGTTCCACATGATGCCTGGGTGATCCTGGAATGTGATACGGAGGTGGTGCCAGCATCATGGCCGCCGTTGCCTGAGGTGCTGCCAAGCCACTGGAGCTCTCTACAAAGTAAATCTCCATGTCCGTGGTGTACTCACGGATCTCCAAGCGCGAGTCCTTGAACACCGAGATGCGCTCAAACATTGGAGCATTGTCATTAACATCTGCCACGAGAACTGTGAGATGGGCATATCCAGAGAGACCTCCAGTATCGGCGGCAATGATCTTCAGGTTGTACAGCTGTTGCTTCTCACGATCCAAACCTCTCTTTCCCGTATAGGAGATGCGGAAGTACGGACCCGAACTAAGCTTAAAGTTCGTCTGCATAAAGGTGGTGTGCAGCTCCTGGTACTTGAACTCATCGTTCCACTGATCCGTTAGGTTGAAGATGTTAAACGCTCCTGTTGTGGGTGGCATTTTATGTTGAGTGGTATTTCCCGTGGAGCTACCATTCACATACTCTATGCTGAACTCCTCGCTATAATCGCCTTGCAGTTGCACTCTGAACTCGGCATTGGGTCCCTCATCGGCATCCTGGATCAGTATCGCATTGTTCATCGAGAGCTCCGTTCCAACGGCGCAGTTTTCGTTGATCAGGCCCACATAAGTGAGCGCATTGAACTTGGGTGCATTGTCGTTGACATCGTCCACCTTGATGTTGACCTGGTAAATCCCAGCTCCACTCACCAATCCAGTGCTATACTCGACTATCACAGTTAGCTCGTAGCTGGGCTGCTGCTCCCGATCCAGGCCTATCAAGGTGAGCAGAGTTCCATCCTCCGTAATGGAGATCTTGTTAACCACCTCCTGCTGGTTGGCGATGATATAGCGGAGTTTTATATTCGTATCCCCCACCAGACGTCTCGGCAATCGGCGCTTCGACTTCGAGCTGCGACTCCGATTTCTGCTGCGGAATCTACTGCCCATGGTGAGATTACGTCCAGTTGCCTCCGACGGCATTTCACGGAAAGTTCCCAGCTCGTTGTTCACCAGATTGACGCCATTCTTGTACAGCAACTGTCCAATAATGCCACCCACGACGTTCTCCTCCACATGGAAGTTTATCACGTTCATGTTGATCTCCCTGAAATTAGTTTACGAAGTTTGTAATCATATATTAAGCAACATCTGCAGACAGATTGGCTTAAAAGATAGGTTATGGGTTCTTAATAGGTTTCAAATAGTTGACCAATTATAACACATTTCGATTATATTTGCATTTTATTTGTTGATGGGGAAACTTATGCACTTAATTTTTGTCAACGCACATTAAACTTTTTGAAGCCATTAATCCAATTTGGTAAATGAGTCTTTGGAAAGTGAAAACGATACTTACTCTATGACAGGTCTTAGGGGCACCTTTTGCTCTGGTTTGTTGACAATATGGATGGTGAGATTGGTGATGAGAACCCCTTCATCGCTGAGTTCACCCGGCGAGGCTATTGTGGTCAATGGAGATGAACTGCGCGACATGACCAGTGATTGCGAAGAGTTGGCAAAGAGCTGGGGAATGTCAACACAATTATGGGAACCTACCGAAGGCAAAGTTTGACTTAAGGTGAACTTACATAATTGGCCACCGCTTCAAACTGGTAGACTTTTCGCTTAAACTCCGATAGCTCCCGAATGACGGTGATAATGCCGGATCGCTCTTCGATGGCGAAGGGCACACCCTCCGAATAAGTGTGCAGGAGATCGTACATTATCTCATCCTCTCCGTCGTAGATCAGAGTGGTGCGCACTTGACCCACTGAGGTTCCCAACGGGGTATTCGCGCCCACCCAAAACTCGTAGGGGGCACCCACAAAATCTATAGCCTGATCGTCGATGGTGGCATAAACCTCTATGGTGATCACTGCCAAGGAGAATCGCCGCTCTGAGGGATTAGTGGGTTGATCACTGGCCTCCACAAAGACAGCGATGCGTCCCCTCCGAAGTGGTCCTCCCACGTAAATTGTGCCATTCTTGTTATCCAGTCGGAAAGGTATATAACCACTGCCCTTAGGCCGCTGCAGTTCGTATAGCAATCGACCATTGGGACCCTCATCTGGATCGTGGGCAGCCACCTGACCTATTACGTAACCCGTAGGAGCATTGATGGGCACCTTGAATTCGTACAGATTTCCGTGCTCGAACTTTGGCGTATTGTCGTTCGTGTCTAGGAGTGTTATCTCCACTTGAACTTTGCTCGGTCCTGGCTTCTTCAAATGCTTGTCATCCAGATACGATGGATTCCGTTCCAGGGCCTCCACATTTAATTGAATAGACCTACGCTGTTCGCGATCTAGTAAGCGATCATCCCGCACAGTTATCCAACCAGTTCGGGAATCAATGCGAAAAGCACCAGCAGCATCCTTGGTCTCCACCAGATTGTAGAGGAACTCGGAGTTTTCACCCTGGTCACGATCAACTGCATTGACCTGTAGGACACTGAAACCCGTGGGTAGGTTCTCCACAATAGAAATGTTATAGAAATCGGCCTCAAACTCGGGAATGTTGTCATTCAGATCCAGAACCTCCACTTCGATGCTGTTGATATAATATAAGATAAAACAACAAATGATTTAAGGAATTTTTTTTTTTTTTTTTTGTGTACTCACCGTGCTAAAGCTTTCTTGAGGGGATTATCCTTCTGGCGTGCCTCCAACTGAAGGACAAAAGTGTTGCCCGGCAGACTCTCCTCCTCCAGATCGATTTCCTTCTGCAGATACATGACTCCATTGTGGGGATTCACCCGAAACAGCTGCCGTTCGTTGCCCGAAATGATGTCGTATACGAGCGAAGCGTTCAGCGAGTCCTGATCGAAAGCCATTATAGGTGGGGCAAAGTAGAGGGGTATCCTTATGGGCACCCCAGTCATCGGGTAAAACTCATTCATCCTGGTGCGATATACGCCCTCTGTGAATTTCGGCGGCAGATCATCCACATCTTTTACATTGATAATGACTGTGGTGTTTGCTTGGTTCGCAGGAGTTCCTCGATCCCAGGCGAAGATCGGCAGCTTAAATTGCCTGATGCCATTGTCGAAGTCCAGTTCCCGCTTCAAAATGAGCAGTGGTCTATGCGGACTTTTGAGGGCAAAGTATGGACTTCCGTCCGCTGATAGTTGCTCTGGCACCGTGGACATGCTGAAGTGCACCTCGGAGTTCGGGGTATTGGGCTTATCCCGATCGAATGCCTGAACCCCCTCAAAGATTATGCTCTCGACGGAGGTGTTCTCATCCACATCGACTATGTAGGGTACATTAAGAAACTCCGGCGCATTGTCGTTCACATCTTCGATGTACACGGTGATGGAGAGGTAGCTACCCTGGAAATGTCAGAAGAGCAGGTTTGTTATGTGTTTATTGTAAAATTTATAAAAAATGATAATCTGAGTTTGAATTTTATAAATTAATTATATTTTTTAATATTTTTTAAATTTTGCGTTTTTAAAGGATTTTATCTTAAATATGTTTATGGCCTTTGTTAAAATTACATCTTTACTTTGTTAAAAATTACAACTTTAAAAATTTGTTGAACAAGGTTGCCCTGCTTTTTATATCCATGTGTATAAACGTAGTAATTGATATTAAAGAATTTTTGCGATTCTAAATTACATTTTGTGTTTCTGTGGTAAATACTGTATACTTATATTATATATTGACAGTACAATCACATAAGTGTAATCTAATTCTTTTGAATTTCATTAATCTGATTTTAACTTATTCCATATCAAATGGAATCAAATTATATTGAGTTTGAAAAACTGATCTTCTGTTTGCAATGGCATCATCAATTTAGTTGTTCTTCTAAATTGACTTTAAATAGAAATGCTGGCCAATATTATTTTAATAAATTTTGATATTATATTAGTATAGTTTTAGAATTATGAATATGATACATTTTCAGATTTAATAATAGACACCATATACTAAATATAAAAATATACAACCAATATTTATTACTGTCCTCTAAGAAACAAGTACCATAAGAATTTTTTAAAGATGTATTATTGTTAGAGTCTGAAACGCACCTCCTCGAGTTTCTCCTGCTTGCCCGCGCAAAGGATGCGGAACTTGAGCAGGTTCCGGGGCACATCCCGGTCCACCAGGCGCTCCAGGGAGCGTGCCAGGCTGACCACCAGCGTGGTGGCGTTGTGCTCCGTGAGGTTGAAGTACTTGTGGTCTCCGCTGACATCGGCGCCCTTCAGGGCGGCGGTGGAGCGCGGGTAGGCCTGCAGCCGGAGGATCTCCTTGCCCACCTGGGCGTCTTCGCGCAGCCGAATGAAGCGCACACCTTCGCTTTCCGCGGCGACGCCGTCGAGCGTGTGAAACGCACAGCTGCCGGAGCTGGCTGAAAGTGGGGCACGAGATTACAGATTACTATATATGTGGCATGCAGAAGAAAAGTAAAACTTTGACAAATTGTCGTCGTTGTTGTTTATTTGGGCATGCAAATTTTCGCGGACTCTGAGAACCGAAAACGGAAAAGCGCCACAGACAATTGGAAAATCACTGCGCTGCGACGTGCGGAGTAAATTGTGGAATGGCTGGAAAGGGGATGGGAGGGAAGTGGCGGCTTAGTGGCAAGGGGGCGTGGCAGAACTGGCGCCAGCTAACCAAAAACTTTCTACGTTTGTCGCGTGGCCCATTCGACTGCGATTTTCATGTGCAGTTGCAACACTTTTCCACATGCATTCAACTGTCTCCCTGTCTCGGATTCTCTCAATCTCAATCTGCAGCCCCATGTTGCTGCTGGCCTGGCTGCAATCAGCTCTTGCAAATTATTTTCTGCTGCCTCAGTTCCCACCCTCATGACATAATTAAGCATTTTTTGTTTGCCCACGGCTCGACTGGCTTTTGGCCCAAAAGGCAGCCACCCCAGTCGAATGCGTTCCGAGTGACAAGAAGACAACAAGACAAGAAGACACACCGCATCGTCTGACTCGCTGACATTTCTCCGAGCTTCATTTTCTTTCTTTTTTTCGGAAGATCTCCTGCAGCGGGAAATCATCATTGTTGCTTTCAGATGCAGATGCAGATGCAGTGAAATCTTGGCCATCGTCAAGTATCTTCTGCAGCCAGAGACTTTGTCTGTGGCCCCTTGTCATCGCAGGCATAGCTGGTTTATTGTTTTATTTCTGGCTTAGCTTAATTCCATTTTCGCTGTACTGACTGCTGGTGCTTCTTGTTATTGCCGCAGTTGTAATTTGAGCTGCAATTTCTATTATTTACTTGCAGTTTCTGACTTACTTCGGTGTGAAGTTATGGCGTTGAAGGGTTTCCCCTCTTGGTATGAAAATGGAATAACACCCACCATTCGCACATTCAGCAGATCTATTTTATATGCCTACGGATTTGATGGTATAGTCTTGTGAATAAAAGACTTCGATATAAAGACAATTACTATATACTTTTAGATGGCTAAAGATTTTAATGCTTTCTAAATTTGTGACACTACCAAAAAAAAATTTAACAAGTCGCAGAAAATTAATTACAAAAGATTTTAAACAAAAGATTGTTTATTAAAGTTCGATAAGAAGATAAGTTAATTATTGGATTCAAGTCTTATGGGCTTACTGCGTACGACTTTTTTACTGTTTCACTTCGTTCTTTTATATATTTTTTAAATTATTCTGCTTTTTAAGTAAAGTTTAAAGGTCAGTATAGTTTTTCCCAAATCAAATTATTCGTTAGATAAATAAAAAAATGTCTCTTTACGAATATGATAATAATTATACGGAAAAGCATTGTCTAAAAAGTTATTTTGTTATTTTTTTTGTTGGAAATACAGTTTTGAGAGTTACAAAAATTGTTTCTCAAATTTGTATGGTATAAATTCAATTTGCTTACAATTTACTTCTTTGATACCACTGAATTGAAGACAATAATAAGTTAACACTTAAGTCCAAATAGTATTCTTCCGTTATTAATTTTGATTCAATTGTCACAAACCTACAAATTCGACTTTTTTATGTTTTCTTAGATAATCGAAATTGATTTTCTTAGGCAAAGCCATAACATCTTTAAGCAGTTTCACCTCTTGCTAATCCATTCGTTGGTTTCACTATTCTAGTCCAAATTTTATTTTAATGCAAATGTTTCCCAATTATTTTGTGGGGCCACATTCAAATAATTGTGCAGTTCTATTCCGATTGCACTTAACACTTTCAAGATTGAAGGCTTTTCGTAACGGTTCTTCAACTCATTTCCCACAACATAAATGTCATTCTCATTGTTCTCATAAAACAGAAATTATCTGTAATTCATATGCACCATTCACATGCGGGCTGAACGCTTTAGCACTTGTTGGTAATACGTTGTCTAGCAACAATTAACTCATTCATACTTTGCTTCGGGTTTAGCCAACATCTAGAACATTAAGCTCAGGCGGTCATTCCAAGTAACACAAACAAATTAAGTTTTAATTAGAACATTGCCACACTCGCTACGGCGGCGACACTTGGGTTCCCAAGTCGGGTTTTCGAGTTCACGATGGGGCGGTCGCGGTGGCAGAAATGCCAACTTTGGGCGGTGGAAGGTGCAGGAGCAGGTTACCGAAATGGGTCAGACCGCGGAGAGGGTGGGGTAAGGCCAACTAAGTGGGTCAGCTGTCAGTCATTGCATAAACAAAACGACAGGTTGCCGCATTTAGATAGTGGTCTCTAAACAAATCGATTTCCTTGCACATTTTTCGCCAGCCCCTGAGGAAAAGCTGTCGCACCAGCATTTAAATTTGAAATTTGGGTTATTTAACGGTCTGGAAACGAGCCAAACGAGTTGCATGCGAAACGCAGGGGGCAGCAAAAAACGAAAGACTTAGGCGACAAACTGCGTCCAGCACTTGATTTACGCGAACCAACACATTAGCACTCGGCTAGAGAGATTGAGACGGAGACAACACACGCATTAGCCGAGAGATATATGAACAGATCCCGCCAGCTTAAAAGGCTATAACGGCTTTCGGCTTTCGGCCACTTGCAACTTGCCTTGCACTTGTCCCGATTTCGCAGCTTGGCCCATAACGATTAGGCCATAAACAGCCACGGGCAGAACCCAAAAACACTTGGCTGCCATATTCTGGCAGGATCTCGAGATTTTCACTGGACTTTTTTCTCTGATATTATAGCACTATCCAAAACGCTCGCATCGCGCTTCCAGCGAATCAACCGACAACGCAAACACCTCGCGACCAACTGAAGCTATCTTCCCAACTGCAGGCTGAGCCGACTGCGATGAGACTAGTTTTTCACACACAGAGGAAAACAAGAAAAGCCACGACAAGTGA
Source organism: Drosophila fuyamai (assembly GCA_018153365.1). Lineage (NCBI taxonomy): Eukaryota > Metazoa > Arthropoda > Insecta > Diptera > Drosophilidae > Drosophila > Drosophila fuyamai. The sequence goes on along the minus strand of JAECXW010000116.1, from coordinate 1,369,204 downwards.
CTGAGGAAAAGCGCTGCCAGTGGTGTGGGGTGCTGAGTACTGAGCACTGAGCACTGAGCAATGCGTATCCTTTGCTATACAGACTTTCAGACGGCTCAGAAACCGTTGCGCTACTATTACTTATTTGTATTTGTTAGTACGTTGCGTGCTCGCAGAAAGACAAAAGCCAGGCCCAGTGGATGAATGAAAGCCAGCCAGAAAGCGAGAAACAAGGAAGGAAGGCCCAAAAGCGCTGGCAGAGCAATAGCCAGTCGTAAAAGTATAAACAACAAAAGTGATTAACATAAGCATAAACATGCAGTTCGCTGGGGCCGGAGCCCTAGGCACTTTTGCTGCTGATGATGCCCCTTGATGTGATGATAATGGCGATGGCGATGGCGATGGCGACGAAGATGCCGCAATGGAAAGCCGAGTCGAGTAAGTCAAAAATCAGACAAAACAAGTCCAGACAATATAGCGATAATCCAGTGGATCCAATATGAATCGAGTGGGGAACCGCTGCAGTTGCAATAAAGGCGTCTTAACGGTTCTCGGTTGTGGCCAAGTCGCAGATGCCCTGCTGCTGAAATGAAATGTAATGGAAAGAAAGGAAAAGAACCAAGGGAGCGCCCATAGGCAGTGGAAAATGCTAACAAGACCGCCGCGGAGAAAGAGCGGAGAAAGACAGAGGCTGAAAAAGACTGAGCGTTTGCATTATGCGGTTTAATAGCTTTTACATAACACCTGACTGGAGACGAAGTCGGAGCAAAAGCAGTGGCTGCGACTGACCGACAGCCCACAACAACCTACGCAAAGGTATCCACTGCAAAAAACAAAGTGATTGCCAAATAGGATTGACAATAATTAAATGTTGTACTGAAAATTCCGCAGTCGCTGAAAAATAGTTTCTTTTCAAAAGTAAGCTTAACCATAATTAAAATCTAAAAGTTCTTGCTAATAACTTTTAGATTACTTAATCTTATACTTATAAAAAATATATAGAAAAAGTATTCTTACAAAATTACAACAAGCAATAAATAATATAAATAAATGCCAAAATATTTTTTCTACACGGAGCTGATTTTAAATCTTTAGAAGTTTTTCTGGCATTATTTTTTGTAAGCTCACTTAAAAAAACTAATGATGTGTAAAAACATATTATCAACATAATAACATTGACTTATTTTTAGTTTAAATTTTGTATAAGCCAATTTTTCAAAAAAATTTAACTTTTTTTCCCAGTGTGTTGATAGCAGTCGGCGGCGTCTTGAAGAGCCGAACCGATCGAGTCAGCGGCTTGGAAAATTGGCGCGTGCGAATGCTCCTGACGCCGGAGTGCGCTTGTGGTTAGCCACTGCTCTTCGCTGGAAGAATCAATGCTAATCAGCGAGGGCTGGTCGAGAAGTCGGCAAGTGAAAGCAGGAAGACAATGGGTAAGTCGATATGCTAATCGACCAACTCAGCTGCCAGATTAGATTACACATCAGTCATTGGATTCGAAGTGAGGCAAGCCACAAATTGGGTATGCATCGTTGGGTTGGGGGGATTTCAAAACATAACTAATTAAATTGAACATTTGCCTACTGCATTCCTTCTTCTCTCTCCCAAACACCTTTCTTACAATATAATCTTTATGTAACTTTCAGTCTTTTGGCCTATGTCAAAAATATGCCACAGCAATTAATGATCAATTATAGCCATCATATGTTGCAGTTTGGTGGCAGAGTTTAACGATTTCGTGTTTTTTGACTGCAAATCTATTTCAACTAGTTTTTGGGATTTGCTGGCTGCCACTTTCATTTCCAGTTTACGCAATGGCCAGTCAAGTGACAAAAGCATTTCACAAAAATCATATCAAAAATTCACGAAAACGATCGACCAGCGCGGCCAAAAGCGACAAAAATGTATTGAATGGAGTTTTTGTTTATTAATCTTTGATGTTAAAACCAAGATTACAGCCCAGGCTTAACTCAGTCCACCTGCTCTACTTACATTGATTGATTAAAAAACAAGAGAGAACGCTATAGTCGGGTGCCCCGACTATCAGATACCCGTTACTCAGGTAAAGGGAGTGCGAGGGAGATGGAGATATAAACTTTGATCACGCATAACTTTTTAACGAATGGTCCGATTTGAAAAATTTCTTCTACATTTCGATAGGTATTGATAAACACAATAAAACTGCATTTTTACTTTTCCGAAATATTTAAATTTTTAAAATCGTATATAAGCGATTGTGGGCGTTAAAGGGGGCGTGGCACCTTTTTGAAACAAACTTGCGCTGCGTAGGAACTCCTAGAATCTGCATGCAAAATGCCAATCTTCTAGCTTTTATAGTTTCCGAGATCTCAGCGTTCATACGGACAGACAGACAGACGGACAGACGGACAGACGGACAGACGGACAGACGGACATGGCTATATCGACTCGGCTAGTGACCCTGATCAAGAATATATATACTTTATAGGGTCGGAAACGCTTCCTTCTACCTGTTACATACTTTTGCACGAATACAATATACCCTTTTACTCTACGAGTAACGGGTATAATAATGAGAGGTAGCAACAATGCCGCAACTCACACGCAACTTCAAAAATTGTGTAATTTATCTCCTCATTTACATATCGACGCTCCGATTTATATTTGTTTTGGCTAAAAATTATGTTAATGGTCAAAAAACAAAAGAAATGTTAATATATGTTATATTGTTTTCGCGCTTTTTGCGATGTGTTATTTCATTTTCTTTTTAACAATAGTTAAAAAAGTTATTGTATGTGATCTATGTACAATAAAACAACAATGACAATAAAAATGAAAAGGTTTTCTCAAGTTTTTGGTTTCGTAAATATAAATGTTGTATTACACATTTATTGACTAATTTATCTTCGTTTAGTAGAGGCAATATAAAAATTTTAAATTATTTTAACTCTAGTAATTTCATTAACTACTATACTTTCCTGCAATGTAACCGACAATTTGAACTGCGCGGTCAAATTATTTAGGCCAAGTTGGCGATGTTGTCAGTTTTTGGAACTAAAGTGGCGCCACCTAGCAAAGAAAGTTAGTTGTAAAATCCAACACGTTTTGAGTAGTTGATTTTTTGGCGACACTGTGCAGTTTTTGACGAACGCTTCGTTTTTCCGTTCAGTAAAAAATCCAAAAAGATTAATAAACAAACAAAAAGTGGTTAAGAGGCTTGTTTACTAGAATATTAATATTGTGATTTATTTTATTAATAGCCAACCAAATCAGTCTATTTCTAAGCTCTTTTTTTTTAATAATTTTGGGATTACATCTCATTCGTAATGTTTGAGTAAATAAATAGTATTAAAATATTTAATATATTGCAAAAACTATTCGAGTTTTTTTTAAGTTAAAAAAAATATTTGAGATCGGTTTAAGTACGTTGAAGCAACAGTAAATAAGGGACATTTTTTAAGTTTGAGCTTGTTTCATATTCTCCAAGCTAAACTGCAGGATAACCACAATAAAGTTCATGGCATATGAGACCAGGAAAAGCCAAAACGAGTTGTCCAAGGTGAAGAGACCTATAATGCGAAACTGGGCACTGCCTGTGGGCGAGACCAAAGGAAAAGGTGTTGAAGTCGTCATGGCCTGGGAAGACATCAAAGTCAAATTACATCCTGATTCCTGAATGATGTGCGATTAACCTACCTTTTCCAGGGTCAGGCCTTCGGGCACATATTCCAAGTTCAAGCAGACTTTTCGCAATTGAGCCGACCTGACCTGGCAAAGGTGAGCTGCTAAAATAATTGCGTAGAGCTGGACTGCCATAATAAGACAGTTATTGGAAATGGTCAGGGGAACCCCATGCAGCGACACAAAGTAGGACATGAAGGCGTACATGTTGGCCAGAATGTTGATGAAACTGCCAAAAACCAGGAGAAAGATGCCCAGCTGAAATACGTTAACAAATCTCTGGACCAATTTCAGCCAGCTTCGTTCCCTATGCAAAAGCCGTGCTGGAGGAGGTTTCTCTCTTTCCAGTTGGTTGTAACACTCCAGGATAAGCAGCATACCCCCGAAGATTCCATTCGCATAGACACTGCTCACATGTTCAACATAGAGCTGGACTCCATAGGCCAGAAGTTGGTACCACGGCAGACGACTTCCAGCTCCCTCGAGAAAGGGCACATTGCAGAGGAGTTGGTAGAGGGAGAGTAGCAACTTGAGCCACAGGAACAAAGTGGACCACCAACTCAGTCTCCGCCGGCGATGCAATCTGGCCAGGCCACTCACCAGCTTGGCCAACTCCTCGCGGTGCCAAAGGTGAGTGCCCAGAAGAGCCAGCGAAATGCAGACATCGCCCACCATTGTGGCCACTGCAATTATCTTGAAGATCACCGAATGCCGGACATTTGTGGCCTCATACATGGCGGCAGTTTTCCACAGAATAACCGGAGCCAGTGAGGTGAGTAGAAGCCAACGCAAGGCGGCACTCAAGGTCACCCATCTGTGACACCTGGCGCCCACCCGCCCACTGACTCTGAACGGGGCCAAGGCCAAGAGCTGCCAAATCCTCAGCAGCAAACACAGACCGCAGACGTGCGGCAGTCGCGACATTTTCCGGGAAACTGAGCTTCTATCTATCCCACTTGAGTGGTCAACCTAGAAATCGCTATCGCGGCCCCAGCGGTATTAAGCCAATTTCAGATAAGTGCCCTCGATATGTATTTCTATCAACAAATTGCAAACATTACGATTAAGTGAAAGAGCTGCGGTGTCCCTCGTTCGACCCGGACTGACACTGACTCACTCAGTCCCGGTCCCCATGGATTGGCGCTGATTCCACGTCGGGTTTCAGGTCTTGGGCTTCACACGCAGATTGAAGGTTTTCGTCAGCGTGGACATGAAGTTGGGCATTTCCTTCATCTGGTTGAGGGCCTCGTTCTTCGTATTCGACTGGTACTCGTAGGCCACCTTGCGGTTCACGGCGGTCAGCAGGCGGAGCAGCTCGGAGCCCTCCGGCCGGGAAGCCTCGTTGGCGGCGGCCTCGTCCAGCACCCGGCACAGGCTCTGGATGAACCAGGAGCCGTCGTCAACGTTGCGAAACGAGAAGAATTCTGGAAGCAATAAGAAGACTCTATTAAATTTAAGGCAAAGGAAATCAAAATAAAAAACAAAAAACAAAAAAGTGCAAAATGCAAAGCATAAAAATATATACACTTTTTAGAATGAATTGCCTACGTATTCATTTGATTATTTAACTTGTTATAATACTTAACTTATTGCATTACTATATTAAATGCCCCACAGTCTCTTCTGTCAATTTGGATTACAAAATTATATTTTCACCCATTTAATAAATTAAAGTGTATTCTTTCAGAAGTAATTTTAAGGTGGATATAACCTTGCGCTTAGACGACTTTGTACAGAATTGTTAATGATAGTAATATAAAACACGAATCAAAACTATACTAAGGCTTTAGTTTCAAAATAAAAAAATGTAATACGGATTAATAAATTTGGTCTGGAAAACTTTATATTAACTAATAATAATATTTTACATGAGCTCACACTTCTAAAACCGTAGCGTTTATATTTTAATGAAGTTTTAATGAACTGAATAGGTTGAAGTATATTTAATATTCTTGATCCTAAGGAAACGCGTAGTTGATTGATGTTAAAAGCCTTGTGAGGCACGAACACTTTCATTGTGAAACTATGGAAGGGAGATTACTTGTGTCAACACTCACTGTCGAATGTGGAATAGAAGACGAGCATGTCCGCCGTGCTGGGGATGGCATAGGTAATGGGCTGAACGGGGGCGGCGGAATCCGGGACCAGTTCCCGGGTCATCACCGCAAAACTTGTGAACTCGACGGCCTTCTCCAGATTCTCGCCGCGACAGGCCTGGATGAAGAAGAGTTTTGGCTTGTTCTTCAGCGTCTTGCAGTTGTCCCCGAGGAAGGGATTCCACAGACGCTCCACAGGGTATGACATGTCCTTGGCAAACACCTTGCCCTCGGTACCGTGCGACATCACCGCCAACACAAAGCAATCGTTTTCACTGTGATCCTCGCGAGCAACTGAAATTAGTCAGCGTAAAATATAATTCAAGTTCAGTTTGTATTGATTTATTTAGACCTTGAATCAGCTGAAAATCCCCATTCTCTATAATGTCAATAGAAATAATCTTATCCGTTTAACACTTATCGCAGATAATAATAATTATTATTAGATACTTTTACAATAAGTACACGAATATTCATTACACATGGAACACTGTTTACTTTTCATTTGAATAAAAAATATAGATCGATCAGGAAAACCGATTACTGTCTTTATCTCATAATTGTTGCAGTCATAATAGTAGTGACTTTGTTTTGATAAAGATAAGATATCCGAGTTTGAAATGTGTTACCGATTCCGATGAACTAGAATCGGCTAAAAATTTAATTTGTATAACAATAATAGTGATTGTAGAAAGTAGAATTCAAGAGTCTTAATTGCTAGCTCTATTTTGAATATAAAAGTACTTTCAGGGGAATAGACACGCCTTTTTCTATAAATTGTCTTCCCTAAGCAATACATTACTTAGCATTTTACCATGCAAGACAAAAATAAACTTGATAAAGCGGTTTTAGTGATTTACGAGTGCTACGGCGCTATATGTAACAGTGGAAACTCACCTTCCTTGAGCTTGTCGTTGATGTCGGAGAAGGTCAGATCGTCGTAGGTCCGCACATCGAATCCGAATCCCTTGAGCGTGGCCTGCATGTCGTCGCGATCCCGCTCGGTGCCCACTCGCTGCTTCTGCCCCTTGACGTCCTTGTGGTTGAGGATCAGCGCGATGCCCGCCCTGGCGCAGTTCTCGTATGTGTCCTCGGTGGTGGAGCGCGAGATTATGATCCGCTTGAGGTCCAGCTCCGAGGTGGGCGTCCTGGCGATCTGCGTGGCATCCGCCTTGTCCTTCTTGTGCTTGTTCTTCTGGCCGAAGAGCGAGAAGTCGGTGTCGTCCATTTCTGACCGTCTGCGCGCCTTGGCAACCTGTGACTAAGCGCGATTAGGTGTCTCCGGCTATGCTATCAAATGGGAAAAGCTCCCGCTCCCGGGTCTTATCTAATCAATGCAATGCAGGCGTCTTATCAGCCTGCTGGGGTGGAATAGAAACTCTCCCGCTCTTCGCGACATTACATTTTCCGGCTCTTGCCTAACGTTGATTAGCCTGCTCCAGAGGAAGCTATGTTTATTGGCGGCAAAATACAATTCGCTTTGCCATTGCACCAGACAATTTGATTTCCCCCGACGGGTCACGCCCACAAAAAAGGGGGCGCTCGTCAGGGAAATTGGCAACTTCCGGCGAAAGTGCCGCTGCTGCTGGGATGTCTTAATGTGTTTTCAATAAAATTCAGATGCGCAAAAAAGCGCTGGGCGGCAAAACTTTGCCACGCAATTCAAATTTCGCACGCACACAAAGTAACGGAAACCGGAAATGAGTATGGCGCCCTGAAGTTCAAGGAGTACCTTTCTTACATGTACCGCACACAGAAAGAAAAGTGCTTGTAAAATAGGAATTTGAACCCCGTTAATGTGTACAGATTGTATAAACTATTACGACAAAGATTTTATTTAAGCTTAAAATTTTACCAGTAAATGTATAAATCTGACAAAAACATAAAACTTTAATGGTTAGGATTATATTGCTACTCCAAATTAACAAAGTGACTTAAAAAATTTGCAAAATAACATACGGCTTGGGCTTTACTTGAAAGATAATCCAAGCTCTCAACTTATAATTACTGCCAAATTTTAATTAAATTTATTTTTAATGTTGATTGTTTTAAGTATTTAAATACCATGAATTATTTCAAATTAAAATATTAGAATTATTGTTTGTTTATTTTTGTCATTTACTATCTCAACGCTTTTTTTTAGTGTGCCCGAAAAGTGTACCGCACCAAAGAGAGCGTTGCGTGGGAGCTGAAAAGAGCCAAGTAAGAGAGAGTTTTGGAAACGTGTGGCAAGTGGAACACATAACAACAATTGCGGCTAATTAATAATGCTGCTCCCACGACCTCTGATTGGGTGCCAATTATAATTGATATGTAATTATAATTAGCGAGATCAATCACTCTGTCAGTTGAAGAGCTAAAAAACGGTAGGTGGGCAGCAGTAAGTAGTTTAGCCGGCTTTTCTGACAACAATCGCATCGCACTGGGTTCTCAAGGGGCCTTGACCACTGCCAGCAGTTGATTCCCCTCTTCAGTGACCTGAAATATGCTCTTATCTTACGGCTTCGATAAAGCACAGAGAAAGGAGAGATTTATTGAGTTTGGTTTCGAAAAATTCACTTGCTGAATGCCCAATACAAAATGATTTATTGAACGCACTGTTTTGGAATTACAATGCAAAGTTTCATCTGAAATGTATGTATACCTTAGTTCTCATTATTTTAAATTAACGCTTATAAACATAAAGACTTATTTATATTATTTCTTACTTTGAATTTTTAAAATAAATATTTGCAATTTTATAGATAATGCAGTAAGTTAAAATCATAATACCTTGTATTTATATATTTATTGTGTTTATTATTCGATTGTAAAAAACATTTTTCTTAAAGTCGGTACATCAATATAAGGTCGAGTGCGAATAACTACATGTTAGGATACCGTTAACACATACCTAATCACATATTTATACTATGAAAAGTTTTTTTAAGAACTAATTGCTACCTAGTTCAGAGGGCATTACTTTAGGTGCAATAAGTAGCTCCCACCGGTTGATCATGTTTTTGTTGCTGCTTTCTCCGTTATTCGTGCTTACTTACCTTGCAACACCTCCTGTAAGACGCTCTCTTCGAACCGCAACCGTCGAGCTCCAACCTGAACGCAACTACAGGTATGAGTTTGATGTGACTCAGGTATGAGTTTGATGTGACTCTCTCCAAGAGTGGCGGTGTTCAGATTCCACAGAATTATGGTTACAGGCTGCTTATTAACATCTGTTAGGACTGTAGCTTACAGTGAAATTATCGGGAGGCTTGGGAGCGTTTCCTACACTTTTCTGGGGGTCTCCCAGGGTCGTGGCGGGTGTGGGGGGGAGGCGGTGCGCAACTTTTAGGGGTTTCCCGTTGGGGGCCGAGTTCGGAAAACTGAGAAATTGGGGAAAAACCGGTAAAGTTCAGTTTGACGGTCTGGCAGCACTGTATTTTGCACATGGGTATCACACGCGACGGGAAAACTGGTGTATTCGATCACTTTCCACGGAAAACTGGTCGCGGCGACCTGACCCCACCCCCGGCTCCCATCGACGTCACTTTTTTCTCGCGGAAAATGCGGCGGAACGGAGAATTTCGCGACACACAGATCTCAGGTCCAGGCAGTGTGACCACCTTTGGGTTCAACGCAAATATAAGCGCTTTCTGGCCACTTTCGCATGGCGTTACGGGACTTTCTGCGTTTTCTCCAATGTGGTCATACAGTTTTGACGCCGTTCAAACTCATTAAGTGACAATACTTGCGTTTTTTATATAATGGACCTTTTTAGGCTTAAATTCTTTGCCACGCCGCAACTGCGCGCCCAGGTGGAAAAGCACCTCCCACAAGTTTATAATAAATGTACTTACAGTTATGTAGATGTCTAACGAAAATTTAAAAAAAAATAATTTTTTTTTCTTTCAAGCTGGACAAAACGCAACCAACTATTATTACTGATTACTGATTATTTAATGTATTTTGTTACTACTTAGCATATAACTTATTTTATTTTCCTGAATGAACATTATGAGAATGTTGTGTTAAAACTTGAATTAGGTCGGATCAAAACTGACAAATTTACATACATATATCGATTCAAGAGTTATATCTCATCAATAGATTTTTCAGTGCATAAAGCTTAAAATCAGTTTTTTTGTTGAATGTAAAAATAAAATAAATAAATCTACCAAACGGTTTTTTTTTCAATAAATATTTTACCTACTTTCATTTATTTTGTTATTCGAAAATATTTTAAAAATCGAATTTGTTATTTCTTAGTAATGGGGAATTATATTTTCCTTTTAAAGCAATTCCTTTGTTTAACAAAATAAAATACATTGTTTTATTCACTGCTGTCCGAACTAAGGCTTCGATAAATATTAAAAGATGTTTTTATTTCCACAATTAAACAAAATAAGTATTTTTTGCAGCTTGTCAAAGCTTGTTTAAATAGTCTTAGTTGTCATTGCTACAGAAAGTAATTTGGCATGTGGCTACGCCCATGACATGTGGGTGGACCTCCTCTCTCCGTTCGAGAGGAGAGGCGTTGCATCAGAGATTCGAGTTCGAGAGAGAAATGTTGGCCGCGTAGGAACAAAAACACCACACTTTCCGATGTTCGCTTCAATCTGTCTCGACGGCTCGAATCGCGCGGTTGCACCGCTCCGGAATCGAAGGAATAGAAAAACTGGAAATCGGGAATTTCGAACTTGCACGACGACAAATCGAATTCGGTTCGAACCAAAAACCAAATTTAAAACCAAAACAGCGTAGTCAAAAGCTTGGTTTGTGTTGCTCAGTGTGGAGCTGTAGGTGTGTGTGTCGGAAAAATATTCGGATTCGGAAAAATTCGCATTTTTGTGGGGTCGCGGGATCCCAACCTCCGGGCGTGTGTTTTCCCCACCTCTTTGTTGTCCTTAGATTAAGGACGAACGGGCGAAGAGAAAGCAGAAGGAGAATGTTTTGAGCTGTGACAACAAAAACAACATCAGTGTTGGTGTGTGCCAAGTGCAAGGAGTTGTAATTTATAGTTGCCGAAATTAAATTATGTTGAGTGCCCCAAATCAGTAAGAAGGTGCAGTGAAAAGCAAGCGGCAAGAAACAGCATCCGTGGAAGGGGAAAAAGAAATAAGTACATAAAAGCAGCCAAGTCGGTGCCATCAAAAAGTAAAAAAAAGTACGTAAGAGGTGAACCAAACAAACTGTTTGATTATTATAAGCGGGGTGCATACAAACCCATTTAAGATGAATGTGCGAGAGCGTGTGCTTTGTATGCAAAAACGTTGACAAAAAACAACAACAAATTAGGGTGGCTGGTCCAGATGACAAAAGAAAACAAAAGGCAAACAACGAGATGCGGTCTTTTTTTTGGGCCGTTCCCAAAAACAACCCATATACATAGAGGGAAACAGAACCCACAATGCGAAACGAAAACGAAATCGAATCAAAAGCAGAAACCCACAGGCCAACAGCCCGCCGAAAAGAAACAAAAAATCCTCAGCTAGCTTTTAGGCGAATGCCCTGGCAAAGCGCATAAAAAAATAGATTAACGGGCTGGGCAGGAAAAAAAAAACATTGAAATTCTAACGTCGTCGCCGGCTAAGCCTCTGCAGCAAAAATAACAGCAGCATAAAAACCAAAACAACAAGTAGGGACACCAAAGTCGAGTCTTACGATTCTATGGTACCGGGCACTTGGATTTCATTTTCCCTCATAAAACTCATAAGACATGTTTTAACATAATTGGCAAATAAAATGATGTGGTCAAATATTTTACTTTTAAATTTATAAATACCTCTAAATGTTTAATTTCTGAGCATAGGTTCATATATACCATACAGACACGCAGAAATATGTCGACTAAAGTTGAACCATTTAAATTTGTTGAACATGATTATAGAATATAAATTATTACTATAGAAACTGTCAAGAAAACTCTTATGTAGTCATATATTTGTTCTTTTTTATTTTCCTTTATTTTCCAACATCACCCAACACTACAATCAGTTTTTTTATAATTTATTCATGTAAATAAAATAGTATTATTTTACCCTTTTGGATTCAAAGATACTAAGCCATAATGAACTGAAAATAAGTGTTTCCATAAACGGTTAAGTTTCTTTACTTACGAGCTTGGGCTGTTGGGGATATTAAATATTGTAATTAATAGCACCATTTTATAATAAACTTGTATTCTAAAGAATCAAGGAGTAAGCTTTAAAGTTATTCAAGATCCAGACAGGAAAATTATTCAAATTAAAAATACAATATTTTATACAAATTATATGCGGATCCGATAAGAAGCCTTCTTTTACAATTCAAAAGTTTTATAATTTATATTCCCCTATAACTTTTAAAGTGTTTGTATGATGAAGCGATCTATTCTTCCCAATTTGATATACCCTAAAAATCTGGGTATACCGACAACCAGTTGGCAACTGACCAGCTGGCAATGAAACCAGCCGCGAAGATTGCTGTTTCTCTTTTTTACGCTCCTGAAAATGAAGTTGCAGTGGACATCTAATGAACCCGCACCTGAATGAGAGGGAGACCCTTAAATTGCCAGCACACCTGAAATATTCAAGATACTTTATGGGCATGCCGCAGCTGGGCCAGAAGCATGCCAGTCATGCCGCAGGCTGTGCCCCATCCTCCATCAAGGTGTAAATTCTGTAGCAGAAACATTCATTTATGAGCGGGCTAGGGCTGCGCTTTTTGCCGCCATCCCTCGACCCTTTTCATTGGGGGTTTCCCCTGGGGGCCTGCTCCTTTTCTCCGGGGGCTTCTTGCCCGGTTTTATGAACTTCAGCTGAGCAATTATTAAATATGCAAGCTTTTTGCAGCTTTAAGATAAGCCCGGGCGGCATTCGGTGGGTGGGTTATCCTCTTTATTTCGGGGGGCCCTTTGATGTTTGCTATGTGGGGGCTGGGGTTCTAAAAGTCTAAAAATGCGGGAGACAGGCAAACAAACATTAATTGTAACTGTAAATGGTGTGAAATGAGCGAGTGACTGAATGGATGAATGACGGAATGAATGGTTGCTTAGCAGCAGCTTGAACCACTGAATGGATGACTCTCGAGTGGAGCTGGCTGCCAGTGGCAGTGCTGCTCCCGGCTCTTTCAGCACTGAAAATTGCGTTAAGTGGATGTCATCGTTGGCCAGCGACAATTTTGATGAACTCAACAAAAACACTTGACAGCAGCGCCGAAGATTTGAGGGGAGGAATGGGGGGGAGCTGACCGAAAGGCAGGGCGGCCGTGCAATAAACGAAATTATGACGCTAAATTGAACACAAAACGCCCAGTGAGGCAGGCCGAGGGAGATGATGTAGAGTCAAAGAATAGTCCAGGAAAATATAGTTGAGGCCGAAGGGGTTGTGGAAGTGGAAGTGGGAATCGGAATGGGAATGGGAATGGGGGTTTCGTTTTCAAAAGCATCAGCACAGCATCCACTCCGCTTCGACCCGTCCACATTTAACGCGCGAATGAACAGCAATCAGCCCAAATGGGGGATCCAACAAAAGGGGGGCGGGAAAAGGGACTGTGGGCATGGCTCTGGACCGACCGGGAATCGGATGGGCACTCGGACTATAACTGGTTGTGCCGTGCTGTGCCGCCTGCCCGGAGGGTTCATTCAACAATAAAAGTCATGATAGACACGGCAATACGGAAATGCTATTTTTGGGGCTGCCGCTGCCTTCACACGGGAATGGTCCACGTCCGCCCTGCGAGCGGAAGGTGAGAATTAAGAAATTAGCGTACACCCAGTCGCAGTCGCAGTCGGTAGTACCCAGTACCTAGTACCCAGTAGCCACTACGCACTACCCACTACCCAGTACCCATTACCCATTACCCAGTTGGACGCCGATGCCCCATCCAGTCGCGAGTTGGAGCTGCCAGATGGGAGCCGATGGAGCTGCTCGTAAATTGCCCGCCGCCGCTCACTTTAACTTAATTATATAATTTGTGAGGCAGCAGAGCAGGAAAAGGGAGACTAAACGACCAACGAAAAAAGGAAACTTGACAAAAAATGTTAGACCTTAAGTACTGAAGTTTATATACCCTGGGAAAACTGTATATTTCTATTGAAGTTTTTATTACAAATTAAGTCTTGTTAGAGAGAATTTTAAAAGGAACTTTTTTGCCAGGTTGTTTTGTGATAGTAAAATACTTATTTATATCCTACATTTTTAAATTTACATTTTTATTTAAACATTTTTCAATTTTTATTTATATGTATATATTTATACCGTACTTAATCATTACCTGTACTCATTTCATTTCTGTTTGCAGAGGAGCAATTTATTACACATAATGTTTGTAAACCGGTTTCAAAAGTAGTTCAGGGCTATTACCTCCGCATAGAAGCTGAGGTGTAAAAATGATTGTCAATGCAAATAGTCAAACATTTTTTTTACCAAATATGAAATATAACGTAGAAAATCTGGATTTAAAAAAGCCACAACTTCATTAAAAATGCGGTGTAATAAAAAGAACTAATTTCGCTTAAATTAAAATGCTCTTATTTTAGCAACGGGTTTACACAGGATAGGAAAAGGCACAGTGAAAAACTATAAAAACTCATTAACGAGGCACATAGACTTTTGGGTTGCATAGGGTATAAAAAAGCGGGCTTGGTGGGTTTTTGCGTGGCGCTGCAAATTAAATGAGCTGAATGCATTCAAGCCCAAATCAGCGCAAGCCGTCGGCTTAGTGACGAGGACAAACTGTGTCTTAAGTGGAGTCAGCAGGCATCCGGAGCAGGACGAAACCCACCGGCTTCGTTAATGGGCGTTGCTGGAAAAAAGTAAATAATCCTTTAACCACAAAGCAATTATGCAGCGCAAGGCGACAGACGAGCGACCCGGGCAACAAAACGGCAGCGACAACGTCGACGGAAAGGCGACATCTTGTCAGCCGGTGAAAAATTACCAACCAATGACGGCGACGCGAAGGCAGATGTGTGCAGACGGAGATGGACGGGAAAAAGGGACTTGATGGGCGGTGGGCGGTGGAAAACTGGTGGAAGGAAGCCCACAGGTTGCAGGCAGCAAATTACTTAAATGCCAAGCCGAAAAGTCCCGGCAAAGCTTATGTGAAAATTTAAATTGGCGAGGGGCAAACGGAGGACTGTGTGGAGGTCTCTCTCTGCGGTTACCTTGCACTTTTGGCCGCAACAAACCGGGGACACAGACGAGGGCTGAGTGAGAAATGAGACAACATTTTATGGACCTCCAGCAGTTTTCATTAAAATGTCTGACTATGTTGTGAGGAAGATTTAAGAGAAGTTTTTGTTTCAAATATACTTAAATTTATAAATGACCAAAGACAGAACTATTTGAATACTATAAAAGAAAATGCATTTGTTCGGGGTTGTTTTGTGCACGCCATAGATCGCTTTTCTTAGCTCAGCCGTTTGTCCAAAGCGGTCAACTTAATCCCTGGATTCTCGATAATTGTATGCCAAAAGGGGCTTTATGGTGAGATTATTCTTGCTTGATGAGCAATGATTATTCCGGTCTTAAAAGATTATGCAAACATTTGTTCAAGGTGGTTTTGTTTTTTACATACTTCATCATAACTATGTTATGTTTGTAAGGCTTATATAAATTGATACAGTTTGAAATTGGTTATTTGTTTTATCTTACAAGATCACTGAAATCCTTGTCCCATTTTAGTGACACTTTTTCTCTGTGTACCAGAAGGTAGCTAGATTTATCGACTATGCATCTAGCTTATCACATCTCATTCACCTTCGTGTTTCCTGTGTCTCTCTGCCATTTCCCACGATGTGGGGCCATTTCCAGCTCAGGTTGCAGTTTCATTGGCAACTGACAACCAGCTCGTGCGCCTCCAGTGCAGAAGTTAAGCGCTTTTCTATGCCTTCAGTGCCAGATCAGGGCGCAATTGATGGCCAACTGCCCAGAGCCTTTAACCCGCCTTAGCCGCAACATGACAATGCCACACAGGGAATGAAATGGGGAAGGAGGGGGCTTGTATAGCAGAGGAGGTGGAGGAGTTGGGACTTGGCCAGACGGAAACCAAGAACCGGCCCCTGTCGAATGTCCAGCTGTGTCTGTTTACATAGCCACAGCTCTTTAGCAACCCGTCTGGACATCGTTTTATGTTCTTCTGGTCGGGTCTGCGCTTCAATTTTCGCCTCAGACGGGCGAGGGGAGTGGAAAATGGCAATGGGGGGATGGAGGTGGCCCTGCGGGTTTGGTCAGCCCGTTGGACGACCTTTCAACGGGGTCGCGGATTTACATTTGTTGCTCGCCTCGGCGCCAGCTCATTCATAAAAACGCACGCAAAGTCAAGCGTTGCAAGTTGAAGGTTGCCCCGCCTGTGGTTTTCCCTCGTCCACCCACCACCACCACCCCCCTCAATTCCCACCTTGCACTCGCCTTCGGTGCTCAAGCTTTTATGCAGTTAAGTGCTTAGTTGCGTGTAACTTTACACTGTTTAACAAACTCACTCACTCACCGCACAGTGAGTCAAAGGAGTTTCTGAAAAGAGTGTTGGAGGGAGTGGATGGCAAGTGAAAATGGGAGGGATCACTGGCTTGCAGTAGCCGGATTTTACCTCGCAGAGTAAGTGTGACTTTGTCGTGTGTGCCAGCTGCAAATAGAAAGAGCTACACAGAAAAACTTTAAACTACGGTTATTATGAGTATTCCATATACAAAATCTAAAGGTTTTCACTTCGAGTAACTGCCAAAGTCGCTGTAAATTACAATTTAGAGTAACCGTACTTTAGAAAACACAAACTTAATTTTCTGTTGGTTTACTCTAACGTTACAAATCTCTAAGCTTTAATCTTCTTTAATGGATTGCACATTGGAAAATGGAGTTGCATTAATAATGCAAATGTTCTGGTCAATATTCACTTTGCATTTTAGTTTGTATGTTCACATCGTCTTATTAGTTTTACTACGAACTTTTTTCCACTGCACGTAAGGACATTTATTAGAGTTGGTTAAACCAACCTTTCGCAGGTGTGTGTGTAAGCCAAGAGTTAATTACGATTCCTCTTTAGACTGCTAAGCACCTTGCTGCCTCAAATGAAATCAAATAAAGTGAATGGTGGCCATAAAAAAGGAAATACCTAGGCAACAGAATGTGTAAGAGCCAGCATAGATGAGGTTAAAAAAATCCTGAAAACGCATAGTGGGTGCTGACTGCAAAAAAAAGAGGTAAATGGAAGTCGAGTAGCCAAGTAAACAAAAGCAAACATGGCGTGCCAAAATTCCGGAAATTTTTAAGAGTCACAGCATGTGTAAGCTGAATTTTTACAAGCAGACACACAAACACACCCTAGACCACACCACTACACTCTCAGCTCTAGAACAACATCAACCTACATACTCCCCCTCCATCATCATCCGTCTGGTTCCATTCCTTAGTGCCATGTTTCCTGTCTAAGTGCTAAATTGAAATTCCAAAATTAAGTAATTTCTCCCAAGGGCAACTTCTGCTGGAAATCTTTACCAAATACGGACACACACCCTCCAGAGTGGGCGTGGCCATCAGTGTTGCAAAAGAACACCCACATACACACACACAGCAACAGGGCAAACAGTAAAATAAACAATAGCAACAACAAGGCTTGGCAATGAGTTGCACTAATAGTTTGTGTGAAGAAGCTGCCTGTAAAAGAAGGCACATAAAAAGAAAATCCCCAACTATGAGAGTAGCAGCAACCGCATCTACATGAAAACAAGCTGTAAAAATTATAGGGAAATAGCAAACGCCGCACACATAAGTATTTTGTTACGGACATTAAAGCTAACGCCAAGATTGGATGTATCCAGTGACTCGCATCGTTTAATCCTAAACTAGGAAGCTGACATAAAAGTGCAGGAATATCTCTCAACGAACGAGCTAAAAGTTATGGATGTAGGCAGGGCGTAAAATGTTATAAAGAGTCTTAGGATATTTTCATGGGAATCTACGAAGTCCTGTTTTTATCTTGTAGGTTCTCATAGGATTCTCATTTGATTTTAAAGTCGTTTTTAAGCTCTTTCAACTTCCGGTAATAAAATGAATTGAGTATCTTCTGCAGTTGAAGACATATAACAACATAGGGTGTCTGCTACAAAAAAGAGGGATTTCCATTGGAACCATTTTTTATTCGAAATTCATAAGCCGCTACTCATCCGCTTTCAAAGTCCTCCGCTGCAAATGCAATCCAAAGAATATCCGAATCCTTAACCAACAGCTAGCCCTTTTTTGCCTTTCCTGGGTGAAACTTTCTTTTTTAGGTTACTCCAGCGGATCCTTAATCAAAATCGAAATGGCTCAACACTTTCAATGGCTGCTGTCTTCCAAAATCGAAAGTTTGCCAATTCATTCCGTCACCACCCACAGCCCGTTTTTCTTTGTAACATGGTCGTCCTTTCGTGGCCCTGTTTCAGTTAACTTCGAGCAACTTCTACTTCAGCTTCCTCAATATTTTTCAATTTAAATGATGGAGCAGGGAAGAGGAGGAGAACGGGGTCGAGAGAAGGAAATGACGCTTCACACTAGTGAGTTTGGGGCGGGGGGTTACGGGTCCTGACTGCCGAAAATGTGAGTGAAAACTGGGAAAGGGAAGCGAGGGAACTTAAACACTTCTTGCATTTTTCTTATGGCACGACAACTATTTATTGCCTCGCCCAGACGAAGCTGTCGACGATGCCCCGTTGTTGTTGGCCTCCTAGCTGCCATTGTTGTTGCTGCTGTTTACTTTTGTAGTGGCAGCAACAAAGTTCTTTGATATCGCCAGCGGCTGGAACAACTTACACCTGAAAAATTTAATTTGCCTTAAATTAACATAAAACAAAATATTTGTTGAATTTGAAAATGTGCGAAGTTGTGACATAGTGGAAAGTGTTTTCAAATCTTTACTTTTAAATATTTGGCTTAGTTTTTAATATTGAATATTTATATTTTCATTCTTAACCAATAAATTTTTTTGTTACGTATTACAATTTAACTTATAATTTAAAGCAGTTATTCGGAGCGTAAAAAAAACTCTTTAAAACGAATTCCAACCGAAAGTCTAAATATTAAGTTTAAAGAGATTTCTATATTGTAAGATAGATTTTGCATTTGAATTTTGTATTATTAGTTACAAGTACTATATAATATACCGCAGATAAAATAAAAAATTTACCTTTTTCTTCTTGTTTATACCTTTCACCGAAAGTTTGTTCCTTTAAGTATTTATCTGCGCTTTTTTTTGAGTGTAATACAACGATTTCTGAAGTTGACTACCATGATGATGACGTTAGATATTGGGGTTGCTGATGGTGCTAGCTTTAGTGATGATGAAAAATGCACATGTGTTGCTAACGGGCCGATTATTTTTATTGTTTATTTACTTTGATTCGGCCCTCTTTGCTCTTTGTGTGCTGTTGCCATCATGTTCTTGTTTTTATTTGCCACGACCGGACCCGTGGCCATGTTCTTATTTGGGTTATTTGGGTTTGGTTTGCGCATTTGTGCGTAACGAATAAATTTAGCAAAATAAATAAGGACAATAATCCCTTTGAATGCATTGCAATTGAGCTTTTTACAGCCATCGACTGTAACCCGACCGCTTACCAATACACACACGAGTGTGCACACCCATACAGGCTAAGGGGCACACACACACACACACACAAACACTCACACACGTACGTGTGGCACTTAACTCTACATTGTTGGATGGCTTAGAAAGCTTTTGCCTCTTGGGCAGGATTCCATTCCGTTTTCGGCGTCCGGCTAATGCCATTCAATTCTGGCTTGATTTGCATTTCAATTCCAAATCAAATTTTTCAATTGCCAGCTGGACGCACTCACACACCCACACACACATACGCCTATCGATGTGTGTGCTAAGTGGCCGCACACACAAACACCCACACCCACACACACACACACCGGTTTAATTCAATTTGGGATGGAAAGGCGAACAAATTCATAGCATACTTTGTAGCGCTGCTTGACCGAGTCGATTCTTTGGACTCCGACTCCCCATGTAATTGACAAAAGCTGCGCTCCAAGCGCCCCTCGAAATTTGAAATCAATTTATTTTATATTGAGTTAGCTGTCCCCAGACCACCGGAATAGCATTAACCTTTGCCAGCTACACTGTGTAAAATCGAAATCGATATGGCGGGGAATGGGCATCGTGAATCGGGTGTTCGATGGCAGCCAGCCAATTGCAGTGTCAGCTCAAAACTCAGTGAACGAACCTCCGCTCCGCATACATGCTCTTATTTGTTAAATTAAAAGCTTCTCCACCTCCTTGCATTTGTTATTGTTGCCCCGACATCGGCGTCATCATCGGCATGCCCATCATCATCATCATCGTCTTCATTTGCCATTATTGGCTCCAGAGCGCACAAGACTTTCAATTAGTTTTATTAGGGTGTTCCAAACATTCCATTGACTCGGAATCAAGGGGTGAGGCGGTGGCCTCCATTGTTGTTTTCGGCCCGATGCCGATGCCGATGCTTATGCTGCTTCCGTTTGATATTGGCCTTTTGACTTTTATGCTTTTTTCGGGTTTGGCGCAATTTTCGCTTTTTGCGGTTGCGGCTCCTGCGTTTTGGTGGTTTAGAGGGGGAGGGGGCTTTTTCAATGGCGCGATGCTTTTTTGAGTTTTATTGGGGCTCCTCTTATTGTTGTTTTGGTTGTTAGGCGCATGATTGCGCAATGCCAACGCACCGAAAATAAGTAATATTAGATGTAAAAATCTATATGTGCGAAAGATTGGCTTGTGTGAGTGTGGTAATGTTTAATCAGCAATTTAGGCCGCATAATGAATCAGCAAATTGAAACACCCTTGACTTGACAGAGAAAAATGAATATTAGGAACTTAATTTGATTCAAAATTAATCGCAAAAAGAGTAAAGGTTTTAAATATGAATTTTAAATTATTAAAAAAAAATTAGCTATATAATCTTATTAACATTTAGCTCACAGTCTTAAATGAAAACCATTAAGAGCTTTAGATATTAATTGAAAGTGAACTTAGTTTATAAATGACTTCCTCCTCCTAATTCCACTTATGAATTATTAAGCAATCCTTTTAATTATACTTGAGTAATAGTTTAAAACTTGTTCAACAACTTCGACCAAGGGTTCCCATATTGGTCAACTTTTGGGTACTTTTAAAGCTGTTGTTTTTTTCTGGCAAACTTGTAAAAAAGTTCTCGAGCTCATTTCATTTCTCTGAAGGGCATTACTGTTTCGTTGTCTTACCCTCCATCTTTCCCCATCGCTATAATTTCCACTTTATGACTTTTGTATTGCCAAACGCCCCCATTCCCCGCATTATTCTGGCGGTGGCATGTGGGGCAGAGTTGAAGGCAACAAATGTTTTTGACACGACAAGTCCATGGGTCAAATGCCTTTCCCCCGTCTTGTAGCTGCTCTTTAGATGTTTTTTATTTGTTTCTTGTTTTTTTTTGCGTTTTTTCTTTTTTTAATACCTTTTTTTTGTCAGTGACTGCGACTGCTACTTGAGCTAGAAAAAAGTTTTGTGCGAAAAAGTTTCGGTTGCCCGATTCTTGCGAGGTGCTCGGTGCTCAGCCCAGTTGCCTTGGCTGCGGGTTGAGCACGCCTGGCTGAACTTTGAAGTCGAGTCTTCGGCGGCGCACATCATCCGGCCGCCGAGCCCGGCTGATTATTGAAAATGTGGCGACACCGCCGACGGTCCAGTTTGCACATAATTCATGGGGAAAATATATACGAACAGCAGCGGCACCCTTTAGGAAAAGTTTCGCCCAACTTTATTTTTCACTTTTCTTCTCTCTCTGTGTCGTTGCAGTTGAAAAGTGAACGCAGAGCTAAATAAGTTGCAATGTGAAGAGCCCTGAAAGCACAAGTGCGAACCAAGGAACAGGACTTGTCAACGACTAGCAGGAGCAGCTGCCACTGCAGCGATTGACAGGACAAAAACAAAGAGAGGACGAGGACTTCCCGCTCGAGTGGCACGAGCAGCAAAAGTTTAACGTTGTTTTTCCGTTCCATGGCCCCCGGAAAACTGCAGCAACGGGGCGCAATGTGCTGGCCAACTACCGCAGTCGAAGAATAGAAAATCACTCGAAGGCCTTGCCCAAAAAAAGGACACAAGCACAAAAAAAAAAACAACGAGGAATACGAAAAAGCGAGCAAACACTGCGGTGCAGCATATGTGTCTTCGCTGTGCTTTTTCTGTGATGCCACAAGGACACAAGGACACTTCAAGTGACAGCAACATACGCGAGTTTTTCGTTCGTGGGGAGCCTTCCATCTAAGACGCAGCAGAATGCGCAAGCACAAAGCGCCGCCCAGCGGCAGTCCAAGGACAATGCCCCAGGACATTTCACAATCGGAGCCATTGGGATTGGAATCGGGATCGGGAGCGGGAGTGGGAGCGGGAGGGGAATCCCAATCCCCAGCAGCAGTGGAATCCCCGCAGCAGAGCCTGCTGCTGGGCCACAATCCTGCGGACTCCTCCGCAGCAGCAACAGCAGCAGCAGCAGCTAGTCGCCTGGCCCCGCCCCTCTGTCAGCCCCCCAGCAGCATCGGCGCCAAGGAGCGACCTCGCCCCACTGTCCGATTCCTATCCCTGCTGCACGTGGCCAGCTACGTGCTGTGCCTGTGCGCCTTCAGCTTCGCGTTGTACGGCAACGTGCGGCAGACGCGGCTGGAGCAGCGGATGCAGCGCCTCCAGCAGCTGGACGCCCGCATCGTGGAGCTAGAGCTGCGGCTGGAGCAGCAGCAGCTGCTCCACTGGCCCGCCGACCAGACGCAGATCCTGGCCAGCAATCCCAGCGACAGTGGCAGCAACAACGGCAGCCAGCACCTCGCGTTGCACGTGCGGCGTGAGCTGCACCGCCTGCGCCGCGACGTCTCGCACCTCCAGCTCACGAGGCGCCAGCAGCGACGCCAGGCGGCCGAGGCGGCGGCAGCGGCAGCCAGCGGCGAAGGAGGATCCGGTGGCGGCCAGTGCCAGTGTCAAGCAGGTGAGTTTCAATACAAATATACCTTGAGTGGTGAATGTAAATATAAATTAATCAGTCTAGGCATAATACGCATAACTTACAATAACTATATAGAAGCCATTTAGCAGAACGAAAAAAAGGTGAAATAGCAAAAACTTGCATATAAATTGTTGATGAGTGCCATTATTATGTGTAATGTTTTTTTCTGTTTTGGTGCAGTTCTGATAGCGCCAATTCTAGACCTTAACTAAGGCACTCTTAAAGCAGTTATCAAAAAGGTTTCTATACTGTTTGAATAACTTTTCTCTTTTCTTAAAAAATGTGTAAATTTATTAAAAGTGTAAATGCCAAATGACTTGCAACGCAATCTAACACATACATTTTGTAAATTGCAAATTGAATAATTGAATTTAATTCTTACTAAAAATGTTTACAATTTGCACAAACTAAATTCCTTCATAATTTTGTAGAAATGATAACAATTTGTGGCATTTCTAAAAGGAGATATAATGATAAACTTTATCATCGATTGCAAAAGAAACAAGAGAGAACGCTATAGTCGAGTGCCTCGACTATTAGATACCCGTTACTCAGCTAAACAACTTAATATAAATACGCCTTCTTGTATGTTTTTCGCCGCTCGAGTTAGCTCCCGATTTTTATGTTAAAATCTGTACCCAGGGAACACCTCCAATTTGGCTAACTTGATTTGATTTGCATAGTTCTTGGGATATAGTTCGGTATTGTCAAATGAAAGCCATCGCAATTTCCTTTAATAGAAATCCTTATCGAGAATTAACGTTGACTCTGTTGAGCACCTTGGCCAGCTGTTCCAAAGTCATCCGTTAGATGGCGCTATTGTGCCATGAAAGGCGGAAATGTAGGCGCTAGCCAGGCTTAAGTGTTTAATGGGTTTTTGGGCGTTAGAGTGGGCGTGGCAAACTTTTATTTGGCCAATCGATAGGTATTGACGAAACAAATACATATAAAAAAATTTTTCATAATAGCATCAAAACTGTGGCCACAGCTTGTGGCTTGTGGGCGTCAGAGGGGGCGTGGCACCATTTTGAAACAAACTTGCGCTGCGTAGGAACTCCTAAAATCTACATGCAAAATGCCAATCTTCTAGCTTTTATAGTTTCCGAGATCTCAGCGTTCATACGGACAGACAGACGGACAGACGGACAGACGGACAGACGGACAGACGGACAGACGGACATGGCTAGATCGACTCGGCTAGTGATCCTGAACAAGAATATATATACTTTATAGGGTCGGAAACGCTTCCTTCTACCTGTTACATACTTTTGCACGAATATAGTATACCCTTTTACTCTACGAGTAACGGGTATAAAAATATTAAAATGATTTGTAAACGTTATTGCTACTTGAATGGGAAAGAAAATGCCCATAGCACTTTGACAAGGAGAAAAACAAATGAAATTTAATATAGTTACTATAATAAATCGAAGTAATTTTCTATCCATGCAAGGTAGGCTAAATGTTGGCTTCTTTATTATTAGGCTGTCCAGATTTTATGGGACTGAGACCCGATGTCAATCCTAATCAAGAATGTCAACTCCCTTTGTGAATTTGATGTTTGGTTAACCGAAGCCTAATTTCTGCAAGCGTTTATCGAACCCGAAATGTTTTTCCTCTTTAATAAAGGACGAGCGATTTCCTTTCCCTCATATTGGGATATCTTGTCAATTTGACAGCCACAATGTTGGCCATGAACCGCCTACATTTGCGGTCAGCGCGCAATTGGTCAGAAATGTCAGACGCAGCCGCACACACGCACACTCTCGCAGCAACACCCATACACCCATAAGTCAACAAGTCGTTGTGGCCGTCTGTGTGGCCCTATTGTGTGTGTGTAAGCGTTGCGTGTGGGCCACGAAATTTAATTATTTGCGTCCGGGCCCAAATTTATGGCAGTTTAGAGATTTCATTAATTGGAAAAGTGTTTTCCCAACCGCCCGAAAGACATATATAGATATGTAGGAGGGGAAAAGGAAAATCGTGGCTGAGCCGGGTTGGCCACCACGCCTTCATTGAGTTTTTCCCAATTTTTCTGGCTTGGTTTTCCCCACCAGTTTCCTTTGGCTGCCTGTCTCTGGTGACATTACGGAAACTTTGATTACTCTGGGATTAGCAGAGCACGAGCACTCCCCGGCACACACTCGCACACACACACTCACACTGACACACACTTGCATAAATAAGCACTCGGCTGCCAGTTTGCCTTGTGGTTTGCATAAATTTCGCTTAAAATACTTTTTGAAAACTTTTGCGACACTCACGCGGCTGCGAAAGCTCTCTTTCGCCCCTGACCTTTTGCCAATGGGAGTTGTGAAACAAGGAGTTTCCTTTCCCATGCTGCCTGCCACCGCTTGCCTCGTATTAACGCAATTTGTCTTGACATTCGCACAATTAACTCACCCGCTAAGCTGCCGGACAAACTTTGCGGCTAATCCCGCTGATTCCGGCTGCCATGCATTGAGCATATGACGCATACGCACCGTGGACCGGGCAGCAGGGCCCAGTAAACGCTCGGCGCAATTATTTAACAACTTTGCCAATTCCAGCGAAGGAAGCTGCAGACGAGATAGGACAAAAAGTTTTATAATCGATGCGCTCGCAGGTCGAAAGTTTCGCCCGCCTGGCAACGGTCGAAGTTTCTTTTCAAAGTCACTGCATATAAATAAATTTCTCCCACTCAAAGAGACACTCCATCCCCCCCCCCCCCCCGCAGTGGTTGTCCCCGAAGGATCCTTGATAAGCGCGTGCCAGGCGCCAGGACACAGCCTTTTCACAACTCTAAGCCCCGCACAATAAATCAAAGCAGCTGCGGGGGCGGCCGAAGGACTTGTCACTTGCTTATCTGAGGCGTAGACGATGCGGCAAAGTCATCATCGGTTAAGCCAAGTTCCTTCCCCGCATATATGCAGGCTAGGGCTACAAATTTATCCTACCACCCCATGCGCCGTCCAATCTTCAATTCAGGATCTCGATTGGCTGCGAAGTTCACGTCAAGGACATTGCAGTTGCTGGCAAAGGGATAAAGCAAGGGACTGCCGCATTCCGATTAAGTCGATTAGTTTTGGGTTTTATCGACGTTTTCCCTCAGCTTTGCAGGAAAATTGATAAAATTAGTGCGACAGCAGTTTCGAGTGGAGTGCCATGGCACTGGAGGAAGCATTAAAAGCAATCCCACATTTTGGTAAGCGAAACGGAAAGTAGTGAACAGTGGTACGGTGTACTTATCACGCAATTCATAGAAATTCCTTCAAGAGCTTTAGGGGCTTTAAATGAGTATTTAATCATGAGTTATAATTGAAAAAATGAAGGCAGTCAATTATGTATCAATTTAAAGTGCATAAAAATGAAAATAACAATTTAAATTGGTAAGCGTAATAAATGTGTGTTAAAATGCTTTACAATCCTTACACTTTTTTAGGAATGCACTATAATGCACTTAATGCATGCAAAATACGAGTCTATATGCATTTTAAATACAACATTTATTTTTAAATTTATTAATCATTTAGGGTATGGCAGCTCAATTTGTATCAATTTAAATTTCATTAATAACAAAAAAAAGGAGTTTGAATAAATTAGGAGGCTTTGTATAAATTTTTGTTCAAGAGCTGCAAATGACATAACAATAATAATTATTTCCCTGTGAGTATGAATTATATTAAACAAGAAAGGAAAGCTAACTTCGGGCGGAGCCGAAGTTGATATACCCTTGCAGAATATCCTGTAAGTTATGGCTTTTCCAATCGTTCAGTTATAAGGCAGCTATAGGATATAGTCGGCCGATTCTTATGAAATTTGGTAGGTCGATTGGTTGGCCAAAAATAAAAGCGATAAAAAATCCCAACTTCCTAACTTTAAAAACACCAAAGTTATGGCATTTCCGATCAATCAGTTGTATGGCGGCTATAGGATACAGTCGGCCGATCCCGGCCGTTTCGACTTATATACTGCGTGCAAAGCAACGAAGGGCGTGTGCAAAGTTTCAGTTCGATAAAACTGAGAGACTATGTATATCGCGTAGAAACAGACAGACGGACAGACAGACTGACGGACAGACGAACAGACGGACAGACAGACATTCATATGTTATATCAACTCAGGACGCGATCCTGATCAAAAATACATTTACCTTATAGGGTCGGTGATGTCTCCTTTACTGCGTTACAAAATTTTGACCAAAATTTTAATACCCTCTGCAAGGGTATAAAAAAGTTAACAGAGCTAGCTTTAAGCTAATTTCGTTTCATAGTCTACTTTAAATAGCTAATTCAATCGATTAACTAGATAGCATTAACATTTATTTCCCAGAGGGATGTAATTTTGCTGTGGGAGCTGCAGCGAAGCCAACTTAAAGTTGCCGTTGCCTTGCCGTTTAATTTTTTATGAGCATTCTAAATTTTACCATTCAAAATTTATGAGGGTCCCATGGTGCAACCACATACACACAGGGACATGGCTGGCTGCGCTTGTCAGACTGCAAATGACATTTGGCCACTTCTCATCTACTCGCATCCTCAGCTCGCTTCCCACTCCAAAAACTGCTGTTGCATCCGCTTGGAAGGGATGGGGATGAGCACCGGACTCCGTGCCCAGTGCCCCGTGCTTCGTGCTCCGGGTTCCAAGTTCCGGGTTCCGGGGGTTAAGGGTTGAAGCATCGGAGTTTAGGTAACGATACACCGGTCTACGGTCCGGTTCAGTATGCTGCCACTCTCGTTGTCCAGCTGAAAACCCTCAATTTATCATAGCCGAGCGCAAAATCCACTTTAGCAGCTGGGGCAGCGACATCGTTGGCTGCGTGTGACATTTTGCAAAGCCAAAATATGTAGAACATGCCACAGAGACACATCCAGATAGTCGAGGACTCTGAAACACAAACCCAGCCAGAAACAGTCGCTCACACGTAGCACTCACTCAGAGCAGCAGTTAGGAAAATGGCATATGAACTATGGAAATTCCCAATTAGGTTTTAATGCGTACAAGTGCTTTTTATTCACTGCAATTTCTCACAGGACCCCAGACGGCCACAAAAAGGGAAGGATGAGTTTGTTCTCCTGGAATTCAACTCACGATTCGGGGTAGCAACTCGGCAGCAACATCCCCTGTGTGTCTGTTGCGTTTATTTGCCAGTCATAAATTTCAATCACGTTGCCGAGTATAGCACCGAGTGGATATACTCCATATATCAGCTATGCTTTCCGGATTCTCGGCCTTTCTCTGCATATGCCGTATGGTAGCACCTGCCAACCCCTCATCGCCTTTTTTTCGGCTGTCAGTGCACGGAAAAAAAAGATATTAAATGATAAATCATGGCTTGCAGGCTAGAAACAAAACTTTGCCTAGAAAAAGACTTAATAAAGACAAACAAATAGCGTTAAGCTGAAAAAGTGTGAAGTGTTTGATAACATGTTTAGATTACATAAAAGTAAATTAAATTATGAAACGTTATCATTTTTGGTGAACTCAATTTAAATTTCTCGATTTTATCCAGTGACCATGGGAAAGTGTTCTGGCTGTGCTTTGGCCACATACTCGTAATTTCCATTGTGGTTTAAACACATGTGGAGTGTGATGATTTAAATACAAATCAATTTTTTCATAGAATTTAAACGAACTTAAATAAAGCTATTATTTTTATTTTTAAAGGATATCTACAACACAAAATTCTGAAAAGCAAATAAGTCTTATGATTTATAAGTATCAAAAAAAAAGCTTTTAGGAACAGTTTTTTATTTCATAAGTATTACGATTTTTATGAAGTTAAGTTGTGTCTCATTTTTTCTCTGCACATTTGGCTGTGGTTGTTTAGGGCGTGTCGAAGCGGCAGAGTGACAAAACCACCCATTGCTTGGTCCTTCGAGCGTGCCCACAGAGGCTTGTGTGGTTTTCGAACCACCGAGGCACCACCGCACCACACCTTGAATGGGTTTCGTCCAGTATCGATTGTCGCTGGGCATCAATTGATTTCCTTCGTTTTCGTTTTCAATTTGCCAGGGACATTTTGGCTTGTGTTCCTTCCTTGGCCTGGCGGTCGTTAGTTGTGTTTGCGATTGCGTTTGTGTTTGTGTTTGCTTTGTTTGTTGCTTCTCTGGATGGCCAGCTGGCTGGTAATTTGTGACTTTGCGTGACTTTTGGCTTACCTGCGTGTGCCACCACGCCTTGATTGCCATTTAAATGCTGCGCTAATAGGCCAATAAACCATTTCGCTGCACAAAAGATATCAGAAACAACAGCAACCGAAACCAGCGCCAACAACAGCAACATTTATTAATTAGTGAGAAAAAATTAATGCGCAACTGTCATCATTACTCCTGCCCCATCCAAAGGATCTGTGTCCATTGGTGGCGGATATGGTTTGTTGTTTCCCCGCCCAAACACCCACACACACACAACTACAACAACGCTGGCCAGCGGATGCCACATTTGTTGACAAATTTATTTGTCGTGTGCCATGCTGACACGCCCCCTCCGCGCCCAGCTCCTCCACTTTGTTTTATTTGCGGTTCCAGCCATCTCATCGATGTGCGTTGCTCGGCATTCCTTGGTGGGGAAAAAATGCTATTAAAAATATCACCAGAGCCCAGGCGAACAAACTAAAAGAGAAATAAAGTAAGGCAAAAGCAAAGTAAATTCATTGGCAAAACCACACAGCACACAAAAAGAAAGACCAGGAATGAATTACCCAGAAAAAGGAATTTCATAAATTTCATCTGATTGCGTTGCAGATTTACGAGGACGTGTGTGTGTGCCTCTGACTTTTATTTTTGGCACGTAAAGCTATTTTTTCCACGGTACTGAGATCATTTTAATGAGCCCAAAAATGTAATTTGTCTGAATGGAATCTTTTAAGCCTGTTAGCTGGCTGAGTTCATTTAAATTCAAGAGCGCTCGAAAGTTATCTTTTTATTGCGAACGCGACTGGAAACATTGCAATTGCAGGCAGTGTCCAATGGGATGTAAAAGAGTGTGGAAAATGACGTTAAATTATGAAAAGCCAATCCACCTGTGGATAAAAGTTAAAGAGTGATTTTTATTGGATTTAATGAAACATGTTTTACACTTTTGTTGTTATTTTTTTTTGGACAACAAAATGGTCAATGTATAGTAGCATAGAATAATTTTACTCGGTAGTTTTTCAAGATGCAAAAATTAATATACTCGCACTCAACTTTATTAATACTATTAACAAATTAATTCGGTTGCAAAAAGAAAATGATAACTATGTCCTACCAGATTTCAAGTTTTGATAAAAAATTCACTTAAGATGCTTTCAGCACTGACATAATTTAACAATATTAAAATACGATTTAGTGTTGGATTATCCCCATACCAATTTTATGGCTTTTAAACTCACTTAGGGCATTTGCCCCACATCTGTCAGGGGAAATTATACATTTGAAAACGAATTAATTTATTTGAGACTTTTTCTGTCTATTTTCAAATTGGTCATAACTTAATTAAAGAGGCGATAAACTAATTTATAAAATGGGAATGTGTGGATGGAAAATTAAGATAATTTACCATGTAATTCAGTAAAAGCACACACAAGTATCACAAACAACCATGAGGTTTTTCATTATCCAACCACTTAGCTTAAATTTCCTCACTAATTGTCAATATCCACACTCTAATTTTCCCATTAGCAAGCCACTTTTAGCAACGCAAATTAGTCTTTGAGTAAGGCTGCCATTGCCAGTCATTCGGCGACTTTTTTTGCGTTGGCTGCAACACCGTTAGCTGTTGGCCAAAAAATAACTTGCTAATTAGGTAAGAAAACTTCGGAAAAAGAGCGATTCGAGGGGCGCGGCTGCTGGGATATATCATCAATCAAGTGGAATCCCAGCGCCGTCCAAACTGACAGTCCATGTCCCTGTCTGTCTTCCTGCCATCTAGCTGTGTGTGATTCTGTGTGTGATGATGGAGTTCAATCAACCATCCAAAATGCTGAGGGTTCAGGTAGAGATACCGGGATACAGATATAGATACTGCCGCCGAAATATAGGTTGTATGCCTCTGCAGCTGCGACCGGATCGGCAAGTGTGCGCATTGCTTTTGGCTGGCTTCAATTCAGTTTGGTTTGGTTTGGTTTGGTTTATTAGCCGCATATGCTTGGATTTTCCTTGCTGCCTTGCTGCCTTTCTGCCGCCGCCGAAAACTCATTCCTGAAACCCAATTGAGAGCTGCTGCGTAAATATTTCAGCGGCAATCTGAAATTTATTCGACTTTTGGCTCGCCAGCGATACAGTGGAGCACCCGGACCGGCAGACAGATTTCATTTTTATACATTTACGTGATTTTCAGCGGCAATTCAGCGAGTACGGCGACAACGACAACAGCGATGACGACGCACATGCTCCAATTTCAGCCCAAACTCAAGTACGCAGAGTCCGATGGCAAAAACTCCACGCTGGAGAATGAAGACTGGGGACTGGGGAGTGGGGATTGGGGATTGGGACTGTGGCTGTGGCTGCTTTATGATTTATTGCCTTGACACTGCCTGCGTGATGCTGCCTCTGTTCCGGCAGCCAACCTCCTCTGGCCACCGTTTATTTAAGCCATCTCTTTGTTTGCTCAACTGACTATCCACAATACAAACACACACTGGGGAGCGGGGAAGTGGCACTATTCGTCGCCCAGGATTTGCTGGGACATTCCACTGCAGTGACATGTCCTCAGTCCTCACATTTAGCGATAAATACAAGTTTTATGATGGATAATAAATGGCTTCATTCGCGTTGACAAATAGTCTGCCTTCATTTGTTTTTCCCACTGCCATTGTCTGCTCTGGCTTTGTCTTTGTATACGTTTTTCCGCTTTTCCTTTTCCTTGCCCGCTGCTGTCGCTGTTGATGAAGCCCCGGCTTCCGCCCGAGGTGGAGCCGGAAAATCGGGTCAGAAAGTGGGCGGGGCGCCGATAAAGATGATATATGACGGTTTTGGGCTGGCAATCTTCACTCTTCAAGTTCGCGTGGTCAAGTGGGTGGATTATGTTTTCAGTTCGGGATTAGCAATTACGCTTATAAATAGAATTTCCCTCAATTTATCATGCATTTTTTGTTTGGCATTTGGTTCTGCGCTGAAATCGACTGACTGAAAATCCGCTGGCAATAATGTTAAACGGAAAGTTTATTGCATCATTTGAAATTTGAATATGCCACCCAAATAATGATAGGCACACCCCGAATTTCATGTGTTGTCCCTGTGGATTTTATGGCTAAATAATTTTGTTGCCTTTTATGCGGAATTCATTAACATTTTTCCCAGACAGCCAGCAACCGAGTTATTCATTTTCAATTTTCGACTATTTATGTAAATGAACCGAGCTGTATGCATAAAAGCCGAAAATGTCATCATTTTCCTTTTTTTTATGCCCGTCGAAGCGCAAAATATCACTCATACGCCCCATGGCGAGGGCCAAGTACGGCTCATTAGGCCGCAAGAGATTTCCACGCCGCATTGGCCCGTCTCGTTTATCTGCGATGTTGTCGTTCGTTTTGATATTTTTTAATGTTTCAATCAGATGAGAAATGAAAAGGAAAATCAAAACCCCCATCAATGTCACGGGGTCGCCGGCAAGTCGTTTGCCTTTGCTGGCCCATTTGGAGTGTTTTACAATCTGGTAACACAATCTGCTTGTAATGACCCCCATCCCCCTTCCCCCTTCCCCCGCCACCAATCCCAGCGAAAGCCAAAATCAATCTTGACCGCTTCTCAGTCATCCATATCCATTTCAGACGTTTTCTCTGGGCTTCTTTTCGGACACTGGTTGGCTTGGCTTTTCTTCTTTGGTGAATCGCCTGCTTAGAAATTAATTGCTCAGACCGATTTGACGGCGTCGACATTCTTACAAATCACAATCGATCATTGTCGAATGGCCAACACAAAAACCTATATATATATATTAATCGTTAGAGAAAAGAAACTCGCTCGGCTGGGGTTCGCCTTCCTTGTTTATGCTCGATTGCTTGTTGGTTATAATTAAATTTCCTCAGTTCTTGATTTTTTACATCTTTTCCCAGAAAATTCAATAAAATTTCTGTGCGCAGAGCATTGGTTGGGCATCGATTCCCCGGCGATTTGGAGTGGGGAGCTCAAGTCAATAACCATTTCAATGCTACTGTGCGTGATGGCGATGGTGATGGTGATGGCCAGGGCATGAGTAATTGGCCATCGGCGAAGGGATGGGGATTGGACTCTGGAATAGGGTGACAGCCGAAAGGAGCTGTACTGCACCGCAGTGGACAAGGCGAACTGGTTTCTTGCAGTTGATGTTGATAAATTATGTTCTATAAATAGGGAGCTACTGGGACGAGGTTTTTGCATATGCTGGGAACCTAACTCCCAAGGTGTCCCCGTCCTTTATCTCACATTTTTACGGTTGCTTTGGCTTCAATTGAAATTCGATCCGGGCAATCTCGGCCAGATAAGACCCCGTTGGGATCTAATTTCTGGGGTGAAAGCGGAGAAATAAGACTTTGCTGCTGGAATCGAATCGATGGGAAACTCAATTATCTGCTGCCTCTTTCGCCTGGGTGAACCGCATCAAAGAGACCGTTTACCAATCGCACTTCAGCCCTTTTCGGATTTTCTAATGGAGTGGCAACAATTACCTTTGGGGGCTCTTTTGTCATCGCTTCCCGGCCGAAGGATTCGTGCCAAAACTCAATCAAAAGTGTCGCCGTTTGTCAAAGTGTTGGCCCATCCATTTCCCACTGCCGCGCCCTCTTCGCCGGCTGTGCAATTAAGTCGAGCTTGGTTCTGTGGGTTTTTCCTTTTTGACTGTCTGGCTGGCGCGCCTTGTCTGGGCCCTCGCAGTCGCATTTGCATTTTGGCCCAAAACGCGTTTCTGCCAGGCATGCAACGCGGTTAGACCACCGCATCCGCGGCCTCTGCCGCACAATTGGAGCGCTTCCAAAGCGTTCCTAAATCTAATCAAAGTGCGCCTCGGTCGCCGTCGCTGTTGCCATGTTGCTGTTGTCGCATGTCGTTTGTCGGCTGTCGGTTGTCGCCTGTTTACCAATCACTGACGCCTTTCTTTCGCACTCAGCCCGCGTTGCCCACTCGCCTAAGCTCTTTTCCATGGACTCACACCTCAGTTGCGAGTGCAGTGTGTACGTAGGCCGATCGGCATCGCCATTTCGCCATTCAAATTACCAACAGCAACAGCAGAAACAACTGCAGCAACACGTTTTTCAAGTGCATGGCGGACAACACCTTTTGACATGCTCGTTGCTGCCACTAGTTTCTGGGGACTCTGTCATCCGTGTGTGCGGTGACCACCGTATAGTAATACCCTTTAACAGGGGAGAGGAGTTGATGGATTTTTCTAGAAATGGAATCCAGAAATGTGGTATGAAATAAATCTAAAACCCTAAATTTTGATGTGAAAAATTAAATGCTGACTAAGGTAAAGCTTCTACTTATATGGTATTACACATTCATACGCCAAAGAAATCGCAACAGATTTGTCTAGCACACAATTTTAGAAAACACTTGAAATTGATACATACTGAATACCCACAGATTTCCTTGCGATTATACATTTTCAAAGATTTTATAGCATTTTAAGACTAGTCGAATAAGCAAACAGTTTTTAAACTTCAGCTGCATATTTAAGAAGGTTAGAATAAGGTTAGAATATAAGTTTTGTTGGTAGCATTTACCACTCAACTATTACTTATTAATGGAACAATTAGCAAAAGAATTTAAAGAGGTAGGAATAGTGATACAAACCATGCCCCGAGTAGTAAATACACTTGAAGTTAAAATGCAGTGTACTATTTTATAATGAAATACTAGGAAACATGCAGTCAGGGTATTTATTGCTTCGCCTTGGATTAAATCAAACCAAGTATTCTTGTTTTCATTTCATTTGCCTAGCGGTGACTGCAGCTAAAACTGCGACTGGGCTCCTGGCTTTTTGGGCCGGTTGGTTTGGTGCGACTCAGGCAGAGTCGTTGCCTTTGCTGGGGCTTTGCGGTTTCGCGTCCGCCTGTCTGGCCTTTTGTCACACTCATCTTCGTCGGCCGATGTCACGTCAATTTCATTGGAATTGCATTTTGGGCGACAGACGACATGGTCGACGCAGAACGCATGCGCAACGCTATTGCAGGGTGGGTCGGCGGAGGTAGTGCGGTCTGAGGT
This sequence comes from Drosophila fuyamai, assembly GCA_018153365.1. Lineage (NCBI taxonomy): Eukaryota > Metazoa > Arthropoda > Insecta > Diptera > Drosophilidae > Drosophila > Drosophila fuyamai. Next base: position 1,334,363 of record JAECXW010000116.1, on the reverse strand, counting down.
TTTTGGGTCCCTCGTCCGCTCCTGTAGTAACCATCCATAATACGACCAGTTTGTCAACCAGTCCCCGGAGCAGCTTACAATTTTAATCAGCTTTAAGCGGCGGGTCTTGAGGATTGGGTCTTGCACAGCAAAAAAGAAATCATATTTAAATATCTTTCTGAATTCCCAGCTAAAATCAATGACCATATTTAATAGCGCTTTGTTAATAAAGTCGACAAGGAAACACTGGTAAAAATTTTGTACGGAGCACCCAAAAGTCTGTGACAACAAATATTTGAAAACAAAATGATACGAAGTCAAGACTTACGGTATACCCCAAAAAATATGTTTTTTGTATTCAAATAGACTTTGTGTCTGTATGATATTTTAACTAATAATATAAATATTAAATTAAATGTTCATTTAAAAATCAAATTAAAAGCTAATGTTTTTAACTTTTTTAGTTAAAAAAAGGGATATTTACAATAATATGTACATATGTACATCATCCTATTGATTAAACATTATATTTAGATTAAGCAGAAAAATCAAATCATGAAATTTTAAGTTTATTTTACAAAAATTCCGAATCGAATACCAATTTTTCCGCTGAGTGTATAGTTTTCTATGCTCCACTTGACGGAGACATTGTGACGTTGTTGCCAGCGGGTAGACCATTCATAACTACGCATCGCTTTCGGATTCCAGTTATTCACTCATTTCGTATGCAAGACGACCGCTGCATTCTGGAGCATCTTATAGCTGCACAGTGGTAAGAGTGAAGAGTGTGAGGAGTGGCACAGTGGGGCCCATTTGAATATACTCAAGTCAATGGGATGCGCTCTTTGTGCCGCTGGTCGCCCCATTCACTTAACACCTCTGCTCAGTGCACTCATGCATGGCGCTCTCATATTTATTTATTTTTGGCCTTTTCACCTCGCGGGCTGTGTGAAGCGTTTTAGCATCTCTCAAGAGCTGAGCACACTTGCGGGGCATAAACAGGGCAGCATTTACATAGTTAAACACATTAAGCGTCAGCAAATGCATTTCATGTAAGTGAAATGTTTATGTAAACAGTAAGAACAACAAAGAGCGGGTGATCTTGATCCGCGTCCCACTGTGCGGCGCGAAGTTGGCTAGTCCCACTGTACGAACAACACCAAAGAGTTGTCAATTAAAGTCAACACCAGAACGGGGCTGCAACAACGATGATTATGGAGCCATAACGACGACGACAACGATTGCCTCCTTATCAAGAAAACAGAGCTGACGCATCTGGAGGGGAGAGCGGAGGAAAACAGGGAAAAACAGGGGAAATAGTAGAGAAAGACAAGCGAGAACCTGAAAACAAACACTGAGAATCACATTTATTATGTTTAACAGACCCCGATGGCGTCAATGCTCCAACACCTTCAACCCGAGCGAAGAGCCGTGAATGCCGAGTTACAGATTCAGATACAGATACAAAGATATGTACGTTTTTATGGCGCTACGAAATGCGGCTTAAAGTTGTCACTACAAATTGGTCGGGGCTGCTAGCGCAGGTTCCACTCTACTCGGGGTTCTATTCAGTGCCCGGCTTGATTAAGCGCCATAAATCTTAAGGGTTTGTCCCGAAAATGGGCGATCTTTCGAAAACGTTTTGTTCCCCAGCAGTTCACTGATCTCCCGCCAGCTGCTAGACACATTTAACACTTTATATAATTTATTGTAATTTTTCTCACTCCTTCATTCAGTTGGCTTTTGTGGCAGGCCGTTGTTAACAAAACGTTTCCAACATAAGCCTCGCACCTTTTTCAGACTTAAGACTCTGCGATGCGGCTCAGCATCGACATCAACGACGGCTTTGGTCGGAAACTGCAACTGCAACTGCATCAGCATCAGCATCAGCATCTGCATCTCTATTGCTGCTTTGCAAGCATCAAACCCACTCAAAATCCAGATATGTAATTTGTATTTGGCCGGGGGCAAACGAGTTGCGCAAGCTGCCAAGTGGTCGCTAAGCTCTGGGATTGAGTAAACACTATGTTTATGCGTGGGCCGATCGTGATTAGCAGATAAATCAGAACAGTTCGGGTAGAATCGATATCAGTTGATTAAATCTTGCAGGGTGTTGACCCCACTACTGGCTGATTAATACAGTTGTAAGAAGCTATAAGATTTAAATTAGGGATGAAGAATATTTTTAATTAGCTGGAGTCTTAAACTTTTGGATGGGAAATTCTTTTACTTCATTACATGATTATCTTGAATATAATTTATATGAACGGATTTAATCTTTCAGTTAGAACTTAAGCCGTAACAAAATTGAATGACTTATTGGAATTGCTACACATGTTAATTAAGATTTCAGATATTAGTAACCGTTGGCAGCTTTAAATACTTATTCATACAGTGTGTTTAATTTCTCACAAATTCGATTCAAATAGCAGCAAATATTTAAGTTTTCCAGTGTTGACGGTATGACAAATTATATTATGAGGGAGCCAAAAACATATCAAATAAACTGAATTTGTATGACAAGCCTGTAATTTAAAGTCCGACTGCACGGTCTACTTATTTTAATACCACGTTCAACTTAATCCAGTTTGAAAAGGAGTTAAGTTAATCGACCCGTTGACAGTTGAGCAACTGACCGGAAAATATTTGCCTGGCTGCAACCCTCATCACATGACTAATCCCACGTGTAAACACGTTTTCGCACTGGAAACTGCATGGCCCTGCTCCTAATTGCCGCTTGTTCCCAGTAACAAGGTCCTCATGCCCAACTCCTCATCTGGCCTCTATTCCTCGGATGGTTATTAGAACCTTGTTCGATCTCTATCGGAATCGCTTTGGCGAGGCATTAACTCTGTTTGCCTTTCCTGCTAAGCCGGCTCTCCACATTTCCCTCATCACCAAAACCCTCCGGCTTACCTGTCCCGGCTTTTTCGCCAGTCTTTGTCGATGCTCTTTACATGTCAGCGGCTCTAAGCTGTGAGCAGACGACCGCCCGGCATCTCCAGTCTGCGTCTGCATTGTTTGCACTTGAATAAAAACTCCATCTAAATTCAAATATTTGAGAAAATGTATTTTCCTGGAACAAGCGATCCCATGAAGAGAACAACTATAATAGATTCTGATCTACACAACATTATTTTACTTTTTGTTTTAATGATAATTATTAGAAGAATTTATGTTTAGAGATCACAATTTTATAACTTGTTTTAAATCAACGCAATGCAAGATATACCATTCAAACCAACTAATAATTTACTCAACTAAAATAAACTTTTCGAAAAATGTGAACTCTTTTTTTTAATGTCTAATATTTTCTGAAATAAATGTTGTTGAAAAATACAATATTTTAAAATAAGAATAGCTATTAGTGGCATTTTTTTCTATAGTAAGTGGTGATGCCAACTAACATTTTGTATTTTCCGAAGCCATCGAAAATAAAAGGTGTGGTAGTTCGGCTGTTACCGGTATATGTATATTTATAATAATTTTGCAATATTTCTTTAGTCTTTTTTCTCATTTTCGGCGGCAATATCTAGATTTTGAGTGTGGTTTTTTCTGTGCACTATCTGCCGTTCCCTGGTAGCGCCTCGTAGCTCCTTTCCGGCCAGCCCACCGCTTTTATCGTGGCTTCGCCTTTCGCCTTTTGTCTGCGATTTGTGTCCCTCCATCGCCATCGCCATCGCCTCCTGTCTGTTCTCTGTTACCGCCGCCTTTGTGAAACTCGTTTGCATATTGTCATAATTTCTGCCCAAGCACACACACTCATCCGTTTAGGCGGCTCAGCTCCGGGTTCAGTCATTCTCTTTTATTTTGTTGCCATTTGTGGGCAATGCTGCATGTTTTATTGTTATTTTGATTGCATTTATTGTATTATTAAGCTGCATTGTTATGGGGTCTAAGCCGGGCTGCCTAGCAGCAAACATTTGCCATTTGTGACCTCCGATTCCCTTCTCCCCCCCGGGCACATGTGTCGGTTTTGGTTTTTCGAATTCCGCATGTCTGACTGCAGGGTGTAATCCAGAAAGGAAGAAAATATCGATTTGTATATAAGTAGTACCTACTCAGTGAATATTTTTGTCAATCATATTTTCTGATAGGGGAAGGAGGGAGGCGAAAATATGTGGATTGCAAATCTAGAAAGAACATCCAGATTTTTGCTGTTCAAACATAATGAAAGTTTGCCTTTTTTTACTGAATCAATTTCATTGCCATCAATTTTTGCAATATAAAATGGATTAAAAATGTAAAGCCGATTTTATTGCATGTGTGTATGCAAACTTAAAATGTTTTAAGTCTACTTTAAAGCTTAACTAGTTATTTCTAAGGTATATACAAAGATGCAAAAAGGAAATGAAAACATCAAAAATATAAGAAATCACCTTAATAAAGGATAAAAGTACTAACATTCTATTTTAGGGGCTTAAAATAGATAAAGTTGTATAATAGCTATGGCCATAACATAAATTTCGGGTGCGTGAAAACCGGGTCTATTAATCAAGATAATATCAATCCGTATTCAACAGCATGAAATTTCATAATTACTACTCAAATTTCTAAAACACAATTTCAAGCTTGATTAGCCGATTAATTTGTATGTATACGATTAACAGTCTCTTATAATATTTATAATAAAATATATATTGATTTGAGTTTATGCAAATTGGTTAATACTATAAATGTGTTAATAAATCCCACAAAAAATACGGATATTTCTAGGCAGCTTTAAATTAGATATGTTATTTTAAAATTACCGTAGCTAATAGCATGAAATTAGATAGTTGATGCGGTCATTGTTGTATTTATAAATGAAAAAATAATGATTTAGTTTACTTTGATTTGGTTAATTTATCATACAGCACAAACATATATTTTGGGGAAGGTTTAAATTACCAGTATTATTCGAAGTGAACCGTAGCTAATAGCGTGAAATTGCATAACGGGTGCAGTCATTGTTGAAGCAGATTTTCCAGTTTGGTACTCCGGGCCATTGTAAATATTTTCCCTTCGGTTCCCTCGACTACCCCGCCTCCATCCCTCCGTACCTCATTGTTATCAGAGTTTTTGTTTGACTAACGGCCTCGGGCGTTTTGTTGTCATTTGAAGGAGCGTTTGGCATTTCAGCCTGCGGACTGTGGACTGTGGACCGTGGACCGTCCATTAGTGCGATCAGCCGAATGCTGCGAAGTGTCCCAGGCGAATGGAAAATGCATCTGCATCAGGTCGAGTGTGACGGAACCGAAGGTGTCGGCTTACCAAGAAAACAGAAGCAACCGGGCAGGATGGCGGCTCGACTGCCGGAGGCTGTCATAAAAACCCGTTGAGCGTAATTAGGCGTGTTGTGCGCCGCGCTGTCGGCGGCTCCTTCAATGAGTCATGCGCTCAAGCGAGCCAATATATCAATCTGCACGCACTGACGGCCCATTAGACATGCCAGGCGTATGTACGATATATGCAAATGCCCGCGGTTTTCCGTCTGCTAAATGCAAATGCCAGCCAGAGCAGCACAGCTCCAGCTGATGCTAATTAATGGCTGCTCCATCGACAAGAGCTGCCGAAACTTTGAGGCCCCTACTCCTCGCCACTGATTAGCGATCCCTAATTAAAGCAGAGTTCACGGCAAAGCAAACTTCTTCCCGACTCCCGACACGCCCTTTTGGCGCCTTTGAACTTGTAACCTGCTCATGTGTGGGCACTGCGAAAAAAATTAGGAAAATCAGGTAGTCGCAATGAACATAGCAACATTTGAACGAAATATATTTGGTAACCTGCAGAATTAATACGCATACAAACTAAATGATGCTGATTTAATTCATATTGATGGGACTTGTTAGCTGAGAGACATCACAAAAATAAGTTAAAATCAAATGAAAGATTATATTTATAAGGTGACAAATAATATTGATTTTATGCTGACGAATTTTCAACTGAAAATCTATTAAAATAAGAAAGAAAATAATAAAAAAGGGTGTGCCATATATACTGTGCCTTTTATATTTGGTAGAAATAAATTTTAATTGATTTGATTTAAACTATTCGTTAGGTATATTAATTTCTACAAGAAACTGATAGAAAAAATGGTAGCTGCTTTTTATACGAGTGTGTTATTTGCGGGTGTGGCAGCGTTTCTCTGTTCTGTTTGCTTTGGCAACTTTTTCACCAAAAAACTTTTTGCTACCAATTAACGAAAATAAATTTCGCCGACATCAAGGTGAAACTATATTTCAATATTGTTTGTTTGCTGCGGGCTGGATGGTGGTTTGATTGGAAAATGTCTGAATAATTGAAGTGGAAAAGCACGAGCGAGTGGAAACGATTGCAAGTCGATCCGTTCAAAAAGGGGAAAAGTATTGTTTTAAAGCAGGCCCCACTTAAACTTTCCCTGACTGAGTACATAGCAAATTAAGTTAATAACTATAATAGAGCAATTACCTGGCGGATAAGGGCGCTCTTTAGGGAAAGAACCCAGAAAACCACACAAAATCACACACAAAAAGTTGACAAAAAGTTGGCCAACAAAATGTGTACTCTGTTGTATTTTTTTTTTTTGGTAGAACAACAAGCAGATAAATATTTAACGTACTTTGTGGACTTTTTCAGCAACCACGTGGCATAGAAAATTCGGAAAACTAGTTAAATATCGCCCAACGGTAAACCAAATTTAACTGCCAGGGGCAGTTGCAGAAAATAAAATCGTTGTCCTTATTGATTTGCTCTCTGCAATTTGTTTGCACATAGTTATTGTTGTTATTGCACGTGTAACCTAGAAATGAAGACAGTCAACAGCAACAATCACAAGACACGGTCATAAATAACGAAATTGTAAGTCGCAACCAAGCAGAAAAAAAACGGAATTGAAAAAGGGAAACATTCGCCGGAAAACCCCACGAATATCAACTTGCCAGCCCATTGTTGTGGCGGCTTGTTGTTTTTGTTGGACTATCTTTGGTTGCTGTTGTTGTTGTTGTTATTGTTGCTGTTGCTGTTGCCGTTGTCATTGTTGTTGCCGCTGCTCTTTTCTGGGCCGTGTCTATTATTGTTGTTGGTGTAGTTAAACAACAAACTGCTGCGCCTGCAGGTTTTATTTGGGCAAGAAAGCGAAAGAGGAAAAATAACTTTTAGCTGGCCGAAAAAGCAGCACAGAAATTGGACGGGCAGACAAACGTATATAGGATAAACAACACCGACACCGACGATATAACACGAATTGTGGAAAATGCTACAAAAGTGGCATGCTTTACATTTGAGAAAAACCGCCCGGAGGTCCCTTTTCGCTTTTGGCCTCTTTAATTAATTGCCAAAAAGCGAGTCGGACAAAAAACGAGAACACTTGTGGCCCGGGCCCACAGTCCGTTCGACCGGAAGGAAGTCAGTAAGATTGTGCACAAAAGGCCCAAATACACACACACACACTCACACACAGCTAGCAGAAGGACTCGCACCCACACAGAGACAGCCCACGCACCCACACAACGAAAGCTGTTGCCGTTTTGTAGCATACTTTTGTGCGCGCCTCTGTTTATGCGACTTGTAAACTTGGTCTTCTGGCTGGCCGTGTTTGTGTTTTGTTGTTATTTTCTCACTTCCCTGCTGATTGCCGGCAACATATTTCGCAAATTGCTGTCAAAGTGTTAAGGAAGTTGACTCGGTTCGAGGCCAAAGGGACCGCAATGAACTCGGGCAGGGCAACTCCGCCCCGATTGGAGTATGTTCGCCTCCTCTAATTGCAGGCAGTCGAGAAGATGAATTGCTAATGGTTTTATGTTCCCCTGCTTTTTGTGCTGTGCCAACAATAATAATAATTATAATCATGAGCCGGCCGGGTTTTTACAGCCCGAGTTTCGAGTGTCAGTGGCCACAAAAGAGACCATCAAGATATATGGATAGGCTACCGTGGAATAATGATGATGGAAAGTGCCGAGAATGAATGCTGATGAAGATGGAATATGTGTGCACTGTGAAGTACTCTCCAAGGCTCGGGTGTGAAAGTTTTCAATTACCATTCGGTGTAGTGTTTCACAACAGCACCTTTTTTCTGCCCGAAGCAATCCCTCAACTTGGCTCTACCTGAAGTAGCTTCAATTAGTGGCAAATGCAAGATATTTGTCAATTAGCCGGCAGCAGGTAGGGCAAACTTACTAAGACTTGGGTCGAGGAATTACTGAAATACTGGGAACTGCAGAGACAGCATCGGGTTTCTGCGGCTTTGGGCGTGCAATTAACAGCATCACGTGACCTGCAACCCAAGGCGAGCACTCAGTGGCATGAAAAATGAAGTCGAAGCAGTCGCTGCAGGCGCCTTAGCATCCGCCTCATCCTCCTTATCCTGCTGCCCTCATCGCCAAGAATCACTACTAGTGCACCACAACCTCCAGCTCAATCACGACCCGAATTGACTTTTGGGCTGCTGTGCATCATTAATTCACTTCAACCGAAATTTGGGAAATTCGAATTGAAATTGACTGGGGGTTAGGAGATCGGAGGGCGTGCCGTTTGCGCCAAAAACCGAATGAAAATAATAAAAATGTAATTAACGCCCAGGCCATAGACAAAGTGTAAGTGGGGCCGGTCTGCGGCTGTGTTTTCTTTTGCGAGTTTCCTCCCTCAGTTCGGGTTTTGTGGGACCATTTGGCTCATTTCTTATACAATTAAGTGGCCACTGCTTATGGCCAAGGGGCCCGGAACCCCGGAGATGTCTGCCCTTCTTCAACTTTGTCTATGCCTGTCATGAATCTCATTGCGGGGCGGTTGTGGGCGTGGCCGTTTCGTTTCGTAGCCGCTGATGTTTTTGTTATTGCTTATCTGATTATGCGGATGGCTGGGTCCGTAGTCCGTGGTCCGCAGTCCGGACTCGGGACTGCGGATCCAGCATCTCCGCCGGGGTCTCGCCGGGAATGACACGTCAATGACAGCCCCGTGGAGGGTTCAAAAGTTTAATTACCAGTCGCAGTAATCAGTGGGTTTGGATAAATAAGTAGGTTTATGTAGGCAAAAGCCAAAGTTTGGGCAGAGATGGCTGTTATACGCGCTACCAGAAATGGATCAAAATTGACAAGCGACTATGACAAATGAAGAAGTTTTTTCAGAAAACAAAACAATTTAAATTAATTATTTTTTAAGTTTTTTTTATTTTCTTTTCTTTATTATTATTAAAAACGTTGTCTAATAAAATCGTTTACTCTTATCGTTCCAGGTATGTTGGATGACCCCCATAATAACTTTTAAAGTACTCCTATTTAAATAAGTAAGTTTTTGCTGAAAAAAGTTTCCTTGGGCTACCATTTAACTGCCTCCCTTATTGATATAACAAATATCCAGCCGTAGGGTTATCAATCCCTCTGGCAACCTAACATTGGAATAAAATTATTTTCCTGCCAATTTTTGCGCAGTTGCCTTCATGTGGGTCGGTGGTGTTGGCTTTCCGATCCCATTGGGTTTTATTGGATAGGAATAACGAAACAACACAAAAAGTTGATGAACAACAAGACAATGAACTATGTAAAACTTCCAGCCGCAGTAAACGGCAGGAATGGGCGGCAGCGGGGCCCCCGATAAATATTTCGCTCAGTGCAGGAGGAGAGTGGAAGTGGAAGTACGGAGGATGGACAAAGGGTCCGTGTTGCCCTCGGGGGAACTGGGCCAATGGAACGTCCGCAGCGCCAAAGGAAGCGAACGATGGGAGCTGAGATACAATTCGGCTAATAGGGCGGCCAGGAAAATGTGGACGGACTGGGGAACACAACAAAGTGGCAACTGTTCGGCACTAGATAAGCTCCGTTGCATTGACCACTTGGCCGATCCGAATAGATTGGGGCTACTTGGCGTCCACTTAAGATACACAGAGCTGAAAAAGATACAAAAGCGGGCAAAGATAATGGAGAAGAGGGCCACAAACAGCTCAAGAAGTTGGCAGGCAAAAGGAATGAAACACGAATAGACAGATGGATGGGGGAAAAGCCAAAATTGATTAATGGATGCAAACGATTGAAAAACGACAAAAACAAAAACAACAGAATCAAAGCTAGTTTGGGGGGAGGGGGCGGGAGCTAAAGGTGGAGGCGAACCGATCTGTGGCAGGGAACATCAAAGTTGAGGTGCACGCCACGCGCCATGTGGCTCGTGGAGGTGGTGACCCCAAAAAATACAATCCAAGAACATCAATTTGGTTGCCAATCAATTGAATAGGCCTTGCAATCAGCTCCAGACAATGGCGGCAAAAAAAATAGGATTGCTATTGTTGAACTATGTTTTATTAATTTTGAAGATAGCTGCTATCAAAATTATGATAGTTAAAAAAATGCAAGTCTTAATATAAATATATAAAATTATATGAATAATACCTTGACGCGAATCTCTCTTGGGATCTTTAAACTGTTATTTGATTTCAATAAATGTACTTTTTGAAATGCCGGAAAAATCTTTTATACAGATTGGTTCTGTCAAAATCAGAAAAACTCTCCCAAATCTGTTTAAAAAAAAATGTAAAATCAAGATTTAGTTAAATATGGCTTGAAATGCCCAAAGTCTTTAAAGCTCAGCCATAACTGTGCGTGCACATAAACCGACTTGCGGTTGCTTTTTATTGCACACTAAAAATGATCCACAACGGCATTGCATTGAATGCGCTGGCGTCGGCAGCAGTCCCTTAGTCCATTCGTCCATCCATCCGGCCATCCATGCGGCCATCCATCCATCCATCCATCCATTTGTCCAGCCATCCATCTCGTCTGCTGACCCGACTGCAATTGTTTTGTTTGCTTTCATGTCTGCCCCGCAAAAAACACACACCCATCTTCCGTGAAGGAATTGTAGCGCAAGAATAACACAAACCAGCGACGACGTCGGCGTGCTTTAAGTACGGCAATGTTTGTGGATTTTATTGTGGCGGGATGGCGGAATGGCGGAGTGGGATGCTGAGACTGAGTCTGAGACTGCATCTCCGAATCCCCGAGAGAAAGGCCGAGACGAAGGCCAAGCGTCGCCGATGACGCTGATGAATTTCTATTTACTTTGTTTAATTTGTGTTTTTATTTGCCATTCGCCGGGCCACTCAGCAGCGAACATCGAATGTGGATGAAGAGGTCTGCGTGCAATTAACGCAAAGTGCTTCACTGTACTTCGATAACGTGGGTGTAAGCAGGAGAGATTCGAAATGGGTGTCAGTGATGACAAATAAATCAATTTAAAAGTAGCTAGGGGCACTTTTGTAAGTGGAAAACGTATTTTTCTTAATTGTTCTTTATTTAAATTTTTGATAACTTAACATTAAAGAATTTAAAGCACAGTATCTGTAGAAGGTTATTTAAATCTCTAATAATTTATAATTTATTATTTTAAACTATTCCTTCACAGTTGGAAATTTTTCTTTAAAATATAAGCCCTACGTTAAAATATTTTTGTTATGATACTAAAATGACTTAAATAACTTACATAACTTTCTGAAAACATACTTTTTTAATAATACTACACATTTGAGTAGCCCATGCTCAATTGGACAAAAATCATTCTTGGCAAAACATAGGAGCTAAGTTGGCAACTCCGATGGAAGTTTGTAAGCTGCAATTACCGTTCGCCTGTTGCCCATTTAATTGATTTTGACGCCGGTCGTCGAATAACATTGATGGGTCTGCCCCTCCTTCTCGCTTTTATGGCTGAAATTAGTGCACTGAGCTGCTGCATTTTCGATATGTGCTAAGTACACATTTCCGGCTCCTTCCCTATTTTTTCTGCGAACTGACCTCCAGGGTCAGTGGGAAATCCCAAGTCCCGAGGCAACTCTCATTTTTCTTTGGCTTCTTCTGTTTTGTTTACTTTTTGTACTTCCTTCCTGGTTGCTTTGTTTGTCAAGTGATTAACTACTGCTAACTGCTTACTCGCAACCTTTTTTCCGTTTCTTTGACTTTGATTTTCCGTAAAGAAAAGCTCATCCCATTTCAGTAATTATTTACCCAACTTTTTTCATTTGAAGCAAACTGTTTGGATTCATTTTTTTCTGGTTCTAAAAGATTTATTTGGCTGTCGAAGTCAAATGAGGTTAAAATACGGATCCCATGTTGCAAAGCGAAAGGAGTATGTGTGCTCGCCGTAAAATATTTTAGCTCAAACAGATAGAGTTACCAGCTCAAATAGATTTGCTTCTGCCACTGAATTTGCATTACAGCATTTATCCTGAGCACGTTGAGAAAATGTCAGAGTCAGAAACGCAAGCTGGGGAATGCAAATAAGGGGAAATTCGGAATGAATCACCTCACATAGAAAATGTAAGCGAACACAATCATTGGAAGATATCTGCCATTATTGAATCAATGAGATATTTATTCTCTTTGGCCAACAACTCAAAATGCTCGCTTTAATCATAAATTCAGCCATCTAGTGTGCGAGAAATTCCCACTAATTAGTTTCTGGCATTTCCCCCAAAGAACAACCAAAGCTGCTATAACAAATAGCTGCCGTAAATCAATTGGAACCGAACTAGGAATTATATGAGCCATATATATGCCCACAAAACGGTCTCATAACTTTCCGCGCCATTGCAAATGGCTGCACAGCCCCCAAATCCCGATTCCCGATTCCCGATGCCCGATCTCCGCCATTCTACTATATGTTGTGGACTGGTGAATAACTCACAATTCGAGCGGAGCGATTCATGAGTGTGCCAAATGCTGTTTGTTTTTCCTTAGCCTTTTTCGCCTTTTTTCTGGATGGAAATAGAGAGCGAGCGAGAAATGAAAAATATTTCATGGCTGCGATGAAAGCAAAGACTGGCCTAGTCCTGCTATGGAATAACTAATAAATTGGCGCTTAATCAACTTCTGGGGCCAAGCGAAAAACAAAATAAACACTGGCCACATGCACCAGCTGGCGCACAGAATGTTGCAAACTGCAGTCGGGATGAAATTGTGTATCAAGTGGAATTAATTTAACTCACGGCCCACAGCCGCAGCCGAGGCGCCTCTTTCAGCATCTTTTATATAGATATGGAAAAAGTAAATAAAATGCAATCAAATTAAATGCAGCACAAACACAGCAGCCACACCAACACTAACTGCAGCAGCGCGGCAGGAGAAGAAGCGGCAGCAGCAGCAACTGAAGTGGCAGCAACTTCAGCAGCAGCAACAAATACGAGTGCACTTGAGAACAGGGCCAGAAGTTTGGGGATTGGCGAGCTCTGGCGCTAGTTGAGTCCAAGTAAAGACCACTTCTCTGGGCCCAACTCCCACCATAATCCAACCAACCCCCCCGCTTTCAGCCTGTTGCTCCTCGGTGCCTCAGCATGGTGCAACATTGTTGTAGTTACTCTAGACTTGGTGTTTTGTTTGGTAGGCGCAGCGGAAGCAGGAGAAATAATAACAACAAGGCGCATAAATTTCATCAGCCACCGCAGCAACAACAAACAAGAAGGAGCGGAAAAAACACAAAAGCTGGACTAAAGAAATTATAATCTCAGTTCGCTGCCGTGGTTAAAGTTTTTAAAGTTGTATCACCCTTTTCAGAGGGTAAGAAGCATTTCTCTTAGAACAATTAAAGTGGATGTATTTAAGTAAAATTCCTAAGCAATTTAAAAAATTAATAAAGTAAAAAACATATTTAACATACAGACGGCTTCTTCTTGTTTTATAAAATTTGTCCCACCATTTCTGGGTTCAATATATTGTAAAATATTAATTAAATACAAGAAGATTTAAATAATTTATTCAAAAATATTTCCAATTTCTTTAGGTTCGGTTAGAGCAATGGTTGCTGAAACAGAATCCGTTTCCTTAAGAACATGCCTAAGTAAAAAATATATTTTTAAAAGAAGAATACCCACTTCTTCTTTAAAACAATATATTCTTCCGTTCTAGAGTCTTGAACTTCTCGGTCGCCACATCAGCCGACAGCTTCGAGTAGTTTCTGTTGTCGTCGCTGGTCTGACTTGTATTTATTTTGATTTAGCGGGTTCTTTTGTTGGCGGCGCTAGTATTTTGTTAATGATGATGAAGCGCAGCATGTTGAAAGTCAAATAAACAGCGGTGGAGCTGCAGATGTTTCTTCACACACGCGTACACACATTCGCTTTAATTAAGCAAACATTGAGTATGCTCGGCGTTGTGGCTAAAAAATGTATTAAAACAAAGTTCTCTAAAAGAGCGAGGAAAACGCTGTGAATTGCTTTGGGGTCGCTGTGTTTCGCCTAGCCGCCTTGGAGCAAACAAAACGCACGCGCGTCACTCGCAGACATTTAATTTGCATAAAAAGTTTGCCACCCGCCGCCAACTACTCCTGAATCCGCATCCTTGCCGCGGGAATCAAGGGACTCAGCCTGCCGTCTTAGGTCCGCCGATCCTTTGTGGGCGTTGGGATTGTTTGACTGCGGCAGCGACCCGCGACAATGTCGAGTATAATGGCAACTGGCGAATTTGCATAATGTTAATTTTAATTTGAAATTTGGCCACTCTACGGTGGCCCAGGCATCAGCAGACCAGGCCCAGGACCACATTTATCTTACAACGTGTTGATGCGGTACATAAAATGTTCAGCAGCTCGGACGCTAAAATAATGGAAATTATTGCCAGGGGCCAAAGACTAGACAGCATTTAAATACAGCTGGTAAAGAAAAATATTTTTGGGAGTCATTTTTTTACGAATTTAAAATTATTAAGTCAGTGGTTTATTTTTAAAAGAACTCCCAAAGAGTCAGCATTTTAATTGCATTGTTAAATAAACTATTTTGATTATGTCTTAAGCTCTTATGTTGATGCGTTTACAACAAAACAAGAAATTAAAACAACTTCTTTAAGCCAAAGGCTTAAATTCCTTTGATTCAGAAAATATGTTTTTAATTGTTTTGTCAGTGGTTAAATGAATTTCATTTAGACCAGCAATCAAAGACAGCTGAAATATTCATAAGCAATAAGCTGGGCAGAAGATGTTTAATCAACGCATGGGTGTGAAATTTTATTTGCTTTTACAGGTATTTGGCATTAAATAATAAAGCACTATAGCTATGCTTAAGCTTTACTTATTTATTTGTATTTGTGGAGTTAGTTCGAGAGAAAAAAACAAGAGAATACAATTTGTTTAAATGGAGCAAAGTCAGAATTTTACTAGGCTACATAAACTCCAATCGTTTGGTGGTCGTGCACATTTATTTTTCCTTAAATTGGGGTTCTGTGGCCCGGTCTAAAGCGATCGGTTATCTTTCAGCAGCAACCATTGCGGCCTGTGGGCAAAGTTGGCGCACTTTTATTCGACTTGGCAGGCCCTGTCATAATGCGACTTGCAGTGGCTTGAGGTCATGTCGTGGCCACGGTCGGGATTTATGTGACCCGTTTTGTGGGGCAAGTGTTCCGGCCAGTTATGGCCGCACATACCATAAAGTGCATAATTGGCCATGTTGGCCCAGTCGGAGATTTATGCAGATGGTGCTCCACCGGCTACTGGAAAGCCTCTTCCAGCTGCATAATTAGCGCACAGGCACTTGTGCCTAATGACCCTGTTAGACACGGCCACATCACATTAGGGCCACTCGGATGTGCTGGCCATCTGGAAGGACGTAGGCTGAGGTCGAAAGTTCATAGATAATTTATACTGGGCGCCCATTCAGGTCCAGGTTCATGTTTCCCAGTCGCACCCAAGTGCATTGCACCCGAGATCCGATACCCGTGCCTGCTGGCAAATCATGCTGTCTAAATTTGTATTTATTAGACAATGCGCCACGGGGCGTATGTGTAATATGCCATGCTATGCCATTAGATGCATTCCAATCCAACATGACAGCCCCAGAGAGACAGAGAGAGAGAGAGAGAGAGAGAGTGTGTGTGTTGGCTGTGTGTTCTAGCCTGTGGTTACAACATGACTAGCAATCTTCAAGAGCTCGTGTGGGTGCGGAAAAGTCCGGATTAGCCACGAGATTCTCCTCTCTTTTTGGACCGAGACCGGGAACGGTTCTATTGAACCCGTTTGAAGTGCCCACATTATCATATTCCCCCGTCTGAGGGCCCGAGGAAAATCCAATAAAAATAATGAAGCCCGAGACAGGCCAGCAACAACAATGGCGACGACTGGTGCAAGAAGCAGCATCAGAGTGTGCCATAAAAAAGGAGCTGAGCAGCGTATGAAAAATATAAAAAGTTAAAATAATAGAAAGCTGCTGCTACTGCTGCTGCTGCTACTTTGTGTGCTGCATATTTTGACTCCAGAATAAATAGACTTTTGCATGCGGACCGGGGGACGGGGAATGCGTGTGTATGTGGCACATTCCCAATTTATTTACAAAGCGGGACCCTCAGTCACAGCTTCGCTCTGTGGCAGTTGCAGCGGAACATATAAACTACGAGGAGCCAACCCAAGGGCGTGGCTCTCCATCGTCCTGCTCTTGCATTTTTGGCCAGCTGAGCTCTGCATTTAAGCAATCAGTGTTGCTCTGCGGAACTCAGAACCGAAAACATCAAACATCCCAGGGGGAATGGGAACAGAGACAGACTCCCTCAACATCCCATTCACACTCAATCACACACTCGGTGACCGTTCAATGGGCAAATAACATGTCAGGTCTCATTATGTTTCACAATTCGAGTAACCACATTTATTGGTACAGTGGAGCAACAGTAGCTTAAATCAAAGAAATGGTAAGCCCAGTTCTTATCAATAATTAAAGGGCTTCAGTGTTCAGTTTTCAGCAAAAACCACAATAATTGTAATTTTTATCAGAAAAAACTTTTAAACACTTTGTGAGCAAGAGTAAATACATTTCTATTTGAATTCCATATTGGCTGGTTTTTATATATTTTGTGAACAAGAGTAAACAAAGTTTTATTTGCGATGTTTACAAATGAAAATTTCAGTAGTCATTAAAAATAAAAGTTTTTTTTGTGATGTTTATAAATGAAAATTTGAGTAGTCATTAAAAATATATAACTCTCAAACAGTTATTTTTTTAATGATTTCTAGGTTTTAAGAATCTTTTTTAATTTGTTTTCCATTATTAATATTTTGTTTGTCCTTTTAAACATTAAAATTTCCTAAGTGTAAAAACATATGCAATGCGTGCGGGCTGAAGAGCTTTAGAAATGAGACTTAAGTCAAGTAAGCAGCTTAAAAACAAGAGAGAACGCTATAGTCGGGTGCCCCGACTATCAGATACCCGTTACTCAGGTAAAGGGAGTGCGAGGGAGATGGAGATAGAAACTTTGATCACGCATAACTTTTTAACGAATGGTCCGATTTGAAAAATTTCTTCTACATTTCGATAGGTATTGATAAACACAATAAAACTGCATTTTTACTTTTCCGAAATATTTAAATTTTTAAAATCGTATATAAGCGATTGTGGGCGTTAAAGGGGGCGTGGCACCTTTTTGAAACAAACTTGCGCTGCGTAGGAACTCCTAGAATCTGCATGCAAAATGCCAATCTTCTAGCTTTTATAGTTTCCGAGATCTCAGCGTTCATACGGACAGACAGACAGACGGACAGACGGACAGACGGACAGACGGACAGACGGACAGACGGACATGGCTATATCGACTCGGCTAGTGACCCTGATCAAGAATATATATACTTTATAGGGTCGGAAACGCTTCCTTCTACCTGTTACATACTTTTGCACGAATACAATATACCCTTTTACTCTACGAGTAACGGGTATAATAATGTTCAATGTAAGCTATGTGTATTCAAAAATGGTACATTCACAAAACAAGACCTTCAGAATGAGTATAAAAAGCACTCAAAAACAAGTTTACGGTCTTGCGAAGGCAATTATTTGCGTGCTTATCAGCAAATATGAAGGCATTATTATAAATTGGCCTTTAATCACCCGTAGGACCACTGTGGTGGCCGGACCATCGTTTTTATCAGCCAACCTGCCCCTCTTCCGCCCTGCGGCATTGTCCAAGCCATTGTCCCCGTCTCCCCGGGAATCCATCTCCTCTTCTGTCTGGCCTGGAACTGTGTGTCCGCTGAAATGGCTGGCAATTTAGAATTTATGGCAGCTGCATGATTTGTATGATACGAACGTAAGCAGTTTGCACTCACGTACAAGGGGGGCAGCTACATATATTCGCGCCGAGGGGGGAGCAGGATGGAGGACTGGAAGTGGTGGCGCAAAGGGTTGCCGGTATCCGCATCTGTATCTGTCCATCTGTATTTGTGCCCCAGGCAGCGGCGCATTTGTCTATTTGAACTTGTGCTGGGCGCAGTGTGATCATTTAATTTGGATTCGCGTCTGACGTGGCCGCCGGGTAGAAAATTAAACAACGCAGGATGCGAAAAGGCTGTGCTTTTTCCATATGTATATATGTATGTATGGGCATATATATTTTAGCCGCCGCTCATTTGCATTTGCCAGTGAAATTGGTTAATTTCATTTCCATGTAGCTGGCCGCAGAATCGGGCGGCGGTGGCTCGCCTGTAATTTGCTCATTAAAGCGACGGGACAGCTGCCAAACGGATGCAGGATGCAGGACGATGGATGCGGTGTGGATGTGGATGTGGATGCCTCAGCCATCAGGCATCGGCATCCGGCCATTCAGCTGTTGCTGCAGCAGCAACAACTGCACATCGCATTATGCGCGTAAGCGTAAAACTTTCAATTATTTAAATTATGCCACACGAACAATGCCACAAAAGCTTCAAGGAGGGGCATATGCCACCGAAAGCGTCAGCTGCAGGTTGCTTCTACAGTTGTTACTGTTGTTGTTCTTGTTGTTGTGGCTGATGTTGCCAGTGCAACATTGTTTCCAACATTGTCGCCCATCGTCATCTGCTCGTCTGCAGATTCCATGTTACAAAACTGCCGCAAGTTAAACGCATGTCGACACAGACCCATCCTTAAACACCCCCAGGCCCACATCCTCCCCCATTCCCCATCTCCTGCAGCGGAACACCACCCACATAATTCATTCATATCATCAGTGTTCGCGCTACGGCGGAGACATCGCCATATGAGTGATGGCTCCAACATATCGCGCATATCGGCAACATAACCATTGTGTAAATGTCACTTCATCCCATCCCCAAGCGGGAAGCTGAGGTGTCAGCAGGAGCGACTGTTAGCTCTCCCTTTTATTTATTGGGAATATGGCACATACGGCGGATATTGCTCGTCAGAAAGAAGTAACTACTGAAGCGTGATCTGCTAGTTTGCTTATCCACTCAGAAAAAAAATGTAACCACGCAAAGCAGTGATTAAAAATTGTATGTATATATATTTAAATATTTGCATACTAGTACATTGAATTTTTGAGTGCTTCCGGGCTTAAACTCATATAAATGTAAATTAGTTTTTTTTCGAAGACACAAAATATTAACTTGTCAGTGTTTAATGACTTCAACTTACATTTACATGTTACTTGCTTGCTATATCAAACCATTAATAAATAGGGAAATATGATATCGCACACCAAAGAAATATGAATAAATCCAATTTACTCAAGGTTTGAGGTTTTTTCTGAGTGGGTGATACCCGTTGGCTGCTTATTTACAGTGAGAATTTCACCATGCATGTGGGAATATAGATGAGAAATTATTAACTCCTTTTTTTTTGCCGGGGAATCTCACAAAACCCTCTGGAACGAAGGGTATGCAGGGATCGGCGGTGAGCCACGGCAAAGGAACTCCAATTTGCGCTTTCGGATGGACACTGTCAAACAAGTTGTACGGCTGGCTGGTCAGCCACCTCATCCACCGACGCTGACATCACAATTAAGCCATAACTCATCGGGCAATGGCAATATGTGAGCTGCATTTTGTATTGTGTCAGTGGCTCGGTTACATTCCATTACGGCCGTAAAAAGAGGCTTACCACCGGCGATGGACACCGAAAAAAGGGGCACAGGACGGAGAAATCCCTGCGAATGCCACACACGAACTGCGACGGCAGAAGGCGGCGGCAGACCAAATAAACCGTTCGGAGGCGATGGACAGATCGAAAACAAGAAAGGAAAGCTAACTTCGGGCGGAGCCGAAGTTGATATACCCTTGCAGAATATTCTGTAAATAATATTCTCCAAAATTATTCATATGATGCATTCTTAACACTCATAAAAAATCCCAACTTTCTAACTTTAAAAACACCAAAGTTATGGCATTTTCAATCGTTCAGTTATATGGCAGCTATAGGATATAGTCGGCCGATCCCTATAAAATTTGGTAGGTCGGATTGATTGGCCAAATATAAAACCCATAGAAAATCCCAACTTCCTAACTCTAAAAACACCAAAGTTATGCTATTTCCTATCGTTATATGGGAGCTATAGGATATAGTCGGCCGATCCTTATGAAATTTGGTAGGTCGAATTGATTGGCCAAATAAAGAACCATAGAAAATCCCAACTTCCTAACTTTACAAACAGCAGAGTTATGGCATTTCCTATCGTTCAGTTATATGGCAGCTATAGGATATAGTCGGCCGATCCCGGCCGTTCCGACTTATATACTGCGTGCAAAGGAAAGAAGGATGTGTGCAAAGTTTCAATTCGATAGCTTTAAAACTGAGAGACTAGTTCGCGTAGAAACAGACAGACGGACAGACAGACGGACAGACAGACGGACAGACGGACAGACGGACAGACGGACAGACGGACAGACGGACATGGCTATATGAACTCAGGAGGTGATCCTGATCAAGAATATATATACTTTATAGGGTCGGAGATGTCTCCTTCACTGCGTTGCACACTTTTGACCAAAATTATAATACCCTCTGCAAGGGTATAAAAAGAGCAGCTGGTGCGGGGAGTGGTGCAGATGCAGATGCAGATTCGGATTCGGATACAGATACGATACGGCTGCCCATGCATATACATGCAGATGCGGATACATATTGCCATTCATTGCTCCTCTGCCGGCTTCATATTCGCATGTATTTACTTTGTATCACTTGTCACATTTTTTATACCCTTGCAGAGGGTATTATAATTTTGGTCAAAAGTGTGCAACGCAGTGAAGGAGACATCTCCGACCCTATAAAGTATATATATTCTTGATCAGGATCACCTCCTGAGTTGATATAGCCATGTCCGTCTGTCCGTCTGTCCGTCTGTCCGTCTGTCCGTCTGTCTGTCCGTCTGTCTGTCCGTCTGTCTGTTTCTACGCGAACTAGTCTCTCAGTTTTAAAGATATCGAATTGAAACTTTGCACACACCCTTCTTTCCTTTGCACGCAGTATATATGTCGGAACGGCCGGGATCGGCCGACTATATCCTATAGCTGCCATATAACTGAACGATAGGAAACGCCATAACTCTGGTGTTTGTAAAGTTAGGAAGTTGGGATTTTCTATGGCTTTTTTATTTGGCCAATCAATTTGACCTGCCGAATTTCATAAGGATCGGCCGACTATATCTTATAGCTGCCATATAACTGAACGATCGGAAATACCATAACTTTGGTGTTTGTAAAGTTAGGAAGGTGGGATTTCCTATGGGTTTAATATTTGGCCAATCAATCGGACCTACCAAATTTCATAAGGATCGGCCGACTATATCTTATAGCTGCCATATAACTGATTGATCGGAAATGTCATTACTTTGGTGTTTGTAAAGTTAGGAAGTTGGGATTTTCTACGGGTTGTATTTTTGGCCAATCAATCCGACGTTCCCAATTTCATATGGATCGGTCGACTATATCCTATAGCTGCGATATAACTGAACGATCGGAAATGCCATAACTTTGGTGTTTTTAAAGTTAGGAAGTTGGGATTTTTTATGTGTTCTATATTTGGCCAATCAATCTGACCTACCAAATTTTAAAAGGATCGGTCGACTATATTCTATAGCTGCCATATAACTGAACGATCGGAAATGCCATAACATTGGTGTTTTTAAAGTTAGGAAATTAGGATTTTGTATTGGTTTTTATACCCTTGCAGAGGGTATTATAATTTTGGTCAAAAGTGTGCAACGCAGTGAAGGAGACATCTCCGACCCTATAAAGTATATATATTCTTGATCAGGATCACCTCCTGAGTTGATATAGCCATGTCCGTCTGTCCGTCTGTCCGTCTGTCCGTCTGTCCGTCTGTCCGTCTGTCTGTCCGTCTGTCTGTCCGTCTGTCTGTTTCTACGCGAACTAGTCTCTCAGTTTTAAAGCTATCGAATTGAAACTTTGCACACACCCTTCTTTCCTTTGCACGCAGTATATAAGTCGGAACGGCCGGGATCGGCCGACTATATCCTATAGCTGCCATATAACTGAACGATAGGAAATGCCATAACTTTGGTGTTTGTAAAGTTAGGAAGTTGGGATTTTCTATGGCTTTTTTATTTGGCCAATCAATTCGACCTACCAAATTTCATAAGGATCGGCCGACTATATCCTATAGCTGCCATATAACTGAACGATAGGAAATGCCATAACTTTGGTGTTTGTAAAGTTAGGAAGTTGGGATTTTCTATGGCTTTTTTATTTGGCCAATCAATTCGACCTACCAAATTTCATAAGGATCGGCCGACTATATCCTATAGCTCCCATATAACGATAGGAAATAGCATAACTTTGGTGTTTTTAGAGTTAGGAAGTTGGGATTTTCTATGGGTTTTATATTTGGCCAATCAATCCGACCTACCAAATTTTATAGGGATCGGCCGACTATATCCTATAGCTGCCATATAACTGAACGATTGAAAATGCCATAACTTTGGTGTTTTTAAAGTTAGAAAGTTGGGATTTTTTATGAGTGTTAAGAATGCATCATATGAATAATTTTGGAGAATATTATTTACAGAATATTCTGCAAGGGTATATCAACTTCGGCTCCGCCCGAAGTTAGCTTTCCTTTCTTGTTTATTTGTTCAATCTATCCGACATACCAAATTTCATAAGGAACTTTGGTGTGTTTTTCAGATTTAACTAAATAAGGTTTAATTTAGAATTGTTATTGAACACTGGTACATATAAGAAAATTTGTACTTAGTCATAGAATATGTCATAGAATATGGCTATCATAGAGTTATCATCATAAATAAAATCAATCAATAAAATTCAACCCCCTCGAACTTTTCCTTAATGGTAATGCCAACTTTTGAGAAATAGATTTATTAAAGATTATATGAATCTGTCGTCGATCCATTTTTTTTTATGAACGAGTTAAAACAAAGGATTGATGCTGGTTTCAGTGATATTTATTATGAATCCTCACATACTCAGCCCCCTCACCACGACAAGGTCTCAATCCACGAGAGGGAAATATTATAATCTTAATCCATATTGCACTTTACAAATACAAAATTTATCACAATCTTGAAACAATATAATAATCTATTGCTATTTTACCTAAATATATACAATTCAAATAAATAAATAAGTTAATAAATTAATAAATAAATTAATAAACAAATCCTAACATGTATATTTAAGAAAAATTCCATCATGATGACTATAGCTCGTTTTGTATGTAAGAGCAACAGCATTCCTCAGCTCATTTTCAGCAAATATCCAATCAATTTGCGTCAAATGTTTCGTTGTTGCAGAATTATTGATTGGAATTAGATTAAATTCATTTAAAGCTTCCTCGAGTCGATCAGTGGTTGTGGATCTGCAAATATTAAAATCTCCTAATATAACCAATTTGCCATTATTTTCTAAGCTGCGTATCCTTTCTACGTCCGAAATAATTTCATTACGAAATTGTGCCATAGGAAACGTTGGATTCCTATAAACAACAATGAAGGAACTATTAATATATTTGAATGCAATTGATTGGTATATAGTTCTTGAGCTCGAAGACTTATTTGTCTCAAACAAGAAAACTACATTTTCGGCAATATTTTGCTTGGCATAAATAATAATTCCATTTTTGCCCATACCATTCAATCGATTGCTATCAATTCTTCTTATTATGTCGAAACCTTGTGAAGAAAAGTCTTCGCTGGGAAGAGTCCAAGTTTCGACAAAACAAAGAAAATTTGCAGAACAAATAATAGGGTCGTTAAAAATATCTTCGCGATGGCTTCGAAGAGACTCAACATTATGGTAATACAGGGAGATGTCTTCGTTTCTGTTAACCACAAACTCATAATGCGTAGTCAAAAACTTTTCCTCTCTTAACTTTTGAAGTTCGTCTTGGACATTTGGAGCTCCAAATCTTGTTGGAGGAACAAAGTCGCCTAGAAGGAAAAGTCCTGATGCGCTAGTGGCTCTGCTGCATCCAACATATAACGAAGCTCGCTTGATGCCTCTTTTAAGATGCACGGCGACTTTGCTATATGTTGCTCCTTGGCTTTTGTGGATGGTAATAGCCTCAGCAGGAACAATTGGAAATTGTTTTCGGTCAACAGAAGCATGCTCCGATCTTCCACATTGAAAAACTCGAGAGGCTTTTACTATTGGAGTCCATTCGGGATCGGGACTATTCCGAACCTTTGATCTGGCGATAGTGCCAACCGTGGGTTCAAAAAATTTAATCCAAAGTCGCGTTACTAAATTTGAGCCATTTACTAAGCAATGGTCAATTAGCATCAGCTGACCAGTTGCTCCATTTACAAGTCCGTCACTTGTGTCTATATTGACGGTTACCATATATTTAGCAGTTGTTTTGAGATGAAGAGCATATGGCAACCCCTGTGTTTCAGAGGTTTTCATATTTTGAGCATATCTTAACGTGTTTTCTCTGTTTCGTGTAGATATGTTCCCAGTTTTCACTGTATCAACAGCAGTGGAAACCAACTCTTCCGTCCCAATTTGCGCTAGTTTTAGGGAATTGTAATTATTAACTTCT
The DNA here is from genome assembly GCA_018153365.1 of Drosophila fuyamai. NCBI lineage: Eukaryota > Metazoa > Arthropoda > Insecta > Diptera > Drosophilidae > Drosophila > Drosophila fuyamai. The sequence goes on along the minus strand of JAECXW010000116.1, from coordinate 1,309,687 downwards.
TCGTTAGAAGAAAATAAATGAATGGCATCATCAGGAACTTCGCTGGGTGAAACAACCCTTTGTTTAAGGAGCTCTATATCTGCAATTGTCATGCAAGCCTCAGACAAATGATTTAGGGCTTGAGCAAATGCATGGTCGCCTCTTTGGCGCATTATTTCTGTGAGCTCAAAATACTTAAAGTTGCTCCATAAGCTATTTCCTGCTAAAACGCTATAAGGATTAATTGTCCTCTCCGAAAATATCCAACTGTCTCCAACTGGGGAAAGCTGCTTTAGATCTCCAAAAACTATAATTGATTTTCCACCAAAACTTAAGTCAGGGCTTCGGAATATTTGACGAAGCCGTTGATCCAAAAATGAAAGCATTTTAGAACCAACCATAGAAATTTCATCAATTATAATCAGTTGGAGATCAATCAGCTTGCAATGAATTGTATTTAAACTATCATTGCTTAAAGGTCTTAAGGGACCTGAAGCCTGATTAATTGGAAGAGAAAAAACTGAATGTAGAGTCAGTCCTCCAATTCCAAAAGCAGCTTTTCCAGTCGGAGCACATAATAAAACCTTTGCTGAATCCGTAGCACCAGGAAGCTTATTTGCTCGCCAAGTCACAGACTGATAGATGGTAGAAATCAGTCTGCTTTTTCCTACACCGGCCCCTCCACCAACATATTCGTAAAAAATATTTTTACTAACAACATTATGCATCACATGTGCATAATATAGTCTTTGTTTGTAATTAAGGGACCGAGTTAGCGAGCAAAGGTCATCATTGGAAACTAACGGGGGGAGTCTAATTAATTGAAGTTCGCCGTCTTCTTCAGGGTTGTTTATCGCATTGTCCTCCTGAAGAATATTTACGTTCCGCTCTATATTTGGTACAGCCAAAGCTCTAAACTCTTCGTCTAAAAATTGGGAGGCAGGTTCTTCCGCATCAGGAGCACTATCTCCCCTATCCTCTTGTAAATCTTCCAGAACTCTTTCTAACTCCATATCATCAAACACATCATAGTTCCTTTTCATTATCTTAATGGCTTCATGGTTTACTCGGAATGTGTTTTCAATGTCGTTGGAAAGAAGTTCAGCTTCTTCATTTCGCCAAGGATAGAAGAGCATTAAATGCTCTCGGAAATAATCGGAAGGTGAAGAGTTTATGCTGAAGCGAACCCACCTTAGAATCAGGGGATGCCTACGTTTCTTAACGCAACCAGACCCATCCATCAGTGGATAACTTTGCTCAGCAACTTCATCTTCGTCATCTACCTCCACATCATTTCCTTCATCATAGTCTTCCCTATGATTAGCGGCAGATCGTCCAATCCGCTTGACAAATCTGTACCAAGCTGCGAAATCTGCTAAACAAATTCCTTCCAACTGCTCATGCCTTTGCACATATCGGTCAAGAATATTACGCTCAAAAATATCCACCGAGTTGTTTGGAAGTCGCTCTAATTCTTCATTTGAGCGAGCCAATCGAACTCGTTTGTCTGGATGGCAAGTGTTTACAAAAATAGTACCTTCACTTGCCTCCGACATATGCAGACCCAAAATATTGTAAGCTGCTTCTTGGGCCGATATTTCTGTAGCGTTAATAAACTTATTCCCTAGGTGCTGTAATTTCCTTTTAATAGAAATATTCCCATAGCTTATTTCTGCCATGGCTTCACGGAGCAACTGCGATACGCCTCTGTTTGATTTGTTTATGTAGTTAATGATATAACTACAACAGGCGTACGCATCTAGGATAAATTGAATATCCATATTAGCTCTGTGCAAGCCTAGAATATCTCTATTATAAGCATTGAGCAGTCGGTCGGAGAATTGTCTGCGAAGAAAAATTTGTGGCTTTTTTAAGCTGGAACGTAAGGCTAGTTTGTAGGCTTCAAAATTAGTTTCAAGGTGGGACAGAAAATGATCAAAATTGTTAAACAAAGCTGCGTCTTCGTTTGAAATAGTCCTTAAAGCTTCCTTAATTTTTTTAAACAAAGTTTTATGATCTTCACTATTGACTTCGTTTTCTTCGATTGGATGCAAAATAAGTGTTTCGGGCATAGGAGGATATGGCATATTGAATCGGCAGAACTCCTGTCCGCGTAACTCTCTTAGGCAAGAAGCACTATGCTTGTGGCGTTGATACTGAATTACTTCTTGTAGTTCAGTATCGTCTCCATTTGTAGTAATAAACCTATCAATAAAGTTTATTACTTGCTCGGTATTTTCGGCGTCTTCGAGCTTAGGAGCACCAGCAAGCCAGTACATGCCATGAGAATGCGGAGATCCTCTGTGCTGGAATTCGATTCTCCAATAAAAATGAGAAAGGTTGAACTCCCCAAAAATATCGGTTTTGAACAATTTCATTAATTGTCGCAACCTGTAATCGAAGTATCGAGAGCACGTCACTGGATCGGATCGGATTAACCGAGCCTTTTCGGAGCTGGAAAGAGCTGCCGCTTCTTCCTCGCTTATAGCCCTATTATCCAATAGAAGAGACAGGATAACTAAAAGTTCATTCCACTTAGTTTCAGCAGCGGAAAGAGTAATGAAAAACGTTGGCAGCCCAAATTGTCGAATCATGGCTATAACTTTTTTTTCTCAGCCTCCCAATGAGCTGGTGCAGACCGTAAGCCTTTTAGGATGTGGTAGCCATCATCATGTTGCACAAGACGGTCAACAAATGATTCATCCCGCAGATTACCAGCGGTAATCGCTCCCGACTTTTTGCGTAAAGCAATTGAAATGGAATTTTGTATGCGCTGCATTTCGTAAAATTTATACATGTATAAAACTTTTGGAACTACAGCGCAACGACGGTCGTAAAAACGGATTTGGGATCTGGCTTTTTTCGCATAGGTTGTATTTCCTTTAAATATTTCTCCGCAAGAAATAGTTGGAAAGGATAGTTCCTCTGCGTCTTCGTCAAGCGTTAAGCTTGTTGGCCGACGGCCTTCACCTGGTGCCAATGCAATGCGCTGAATTGCAGTATCATTATTTTCCAATAATGTTTCATGGCCTCCGGGATTTAAATTTTCTTCGAGCTCTGCAGCATTTTGGGAGTGGTGCTGCTGGTGAAGAAGTTGCTCTACTGCTTCGCGATCAGATTCGTCCGCAATAAAAGGAATATCATTAATTCCTTGAAGTTCTGTTAGCCATGATTCGTTTAGTGAAATGTTGTGCTTTCTGTAGAGCTCGGTATTTACTAAGTACCGTACAGCTTCAAGGACCCGAGCGGGTCGAATAGTTTCAGTCATGAAATTGTGAGCGTACTCTAGTCTCCTTTTTAAATGGACTTGGATGACATGGGTAGAGTCGAAAGAGCGTGGAAGCGCAGTCACAATATCGGGAACTGAAATTGGAACATTCACCACTGCCCCTCTGATTCCACATTGCCTTTCATAGCCGAGGGAAATAATCCTCATAAAAGGGATTCTCGGTGAAATAAGGCGTTCTTCGAGGCAGGTGAGTCCATTTAAGCACTCAGGGATTTCTGGGAAATCGAACCCATTAGAAAGGCATAGTGATGGGAGTTTGCCAAGAGAAATGGCACGACGACAAGTGTGGCAAAAGTTATATTTGCCGGACGGACTGGGAAATTTTCTTGACAAATAAAAGGCGTTGCCAACGTTTAGGAGAGGAAATTTAGAGGAGATAGCCAGGATGGATAATACACTTACCTGCGAACGGAACCATGTTCCTCCACAGCAAATACAAATAGCCGTTGGCCCTTCCTTAATGTTCCTGTGGTACAGATCCCTCGCTGATGATCGAATCCTATTTCGCTGTTGTCCTCGTTCCTGTTCCAGTTCATCCTCCGAAAGTTGAGCTCTTGCGTCCATGTTTCTTTGCGACTGCCTTTGGGAGGCATCCAGTCGATTTTGTGAGTTAATCCTAAAGTTTAATAATCGATCCTCTGCCATTTGCCGAATTCGTTCTTCCCGAATCCTCCGCTGTTGCCGTGTTTCCCGGCGTTGTGATGTGTTTATCCGTTGCTCCTGTGATCTAGCGATGGGATTTCTCCTGGTTGCTCTCCTGTTATCGGCGTCCCTTTCCCGTTCTCGCTGCCTGTCTTCCATATCCCTTCGTCGCTGTCGGTGCTCTCCAGTGTTCCTTTCCTGTTCCCTTGCACGTTCCTCTGGGTCCTCGCGATGAGCAGCTCGTGCTGCGGCGTCCCGAATTCGCTCTGAAATTCGATATTCGGGATTGTTCCTCCGAGAAGCATGGTCAGCAGTATTTTGCACCTGCTCTTGTCGCCGCTCCTCAGTGACCTCTCGACGAATAGCACGCGCTGCGGCGTCCCGTACCCGTTCAGGATTTCGGTACTCCGAAATAGTCCTCCGAGTAGAGTGCTCAGCAGTGTTTCGCAACTGCTCTCGTCGTCGCTCCTCGGGGTCCTCTCGACGGATCGCGTGTGCATCCATGTCCCGAACCCGTTCAGGATTTCGGTACTCCGGAATAGTCCTCCGAGTAGAGTGCTCAGCAGTGTTTCGCAACTGCTCTCGTCGTCGCTCCTCGGGGTCCTCTCGACGGATCGCGTGTGCATCCATGTCCCGAACCCGTTCAGGATTTCGGTACTCCGGAATAGTCCTCCGAGTAGAGTGCTCAGCAGTGTTTCGCAACTGCTCTCGTCGTCGCTCCTCGGGGTCCTCTCGACGGATCGCGTGTGCATCCATGTCCCGAACCCGTTCAGGATTTCGGTACTCCGGAATAGTCCTCCGAGTAGAGTGCTCAGCAGTGTTTCGCAACTGCTCTCGTCGTCGTTCCTCGGTGTCCTCTCGACGGATCGCGTGTGCATCCATGTCCCGAATCCGTTCAGGAATTCGAAACTCAGGAATAGCCCTCCGAGTAGAGTGTTCAGCAGTGTTTCGCAACTGCTCTTGTCTTCGCTCCTCAGAGTCCTGTCGACGGGTTGCACGTGCCTCCATATCCCGAGTCCGCTCAGAAACACGATAGTCCAGGTCCTGTCGACGATTCGAATGTCTTGCAGCATCCTGAATACGCTCCGCAGAACGGATTTCCAGGTTAGTCCTCCGAGAAGCATGTTCAGCAGTGTTTCGCAACTGCTCTTGTCTTCGCTCCTCAGAGTCCTGTCGACGGGTCGCGCGTGCCTCCATATCCCGAGACCGCTCTGAGACACGATAGTCCAGGTCCAGTCGACGATTCGAATGTCTTGCAGCATCCTGATTACGCTCCGCAGAACGGATTTCTGGGTTAGTCCTCCGAGATGCATGCTCAGCAGTGTTTCGCAACTGCTCTTGTCTTCGCTCCTCAGAGTCATCCCGACGAGTTAAATGCGCTTGTGCGTCCCGAATCCGTTCAAGGTTGCGAACCCTTTCGCTTCTTCTCCGCTGCGCGCGTGCAGTGGAATCCTGAGCACGACTTTCCTCCCGAAAGTTAGGGTTATTGGCGCGAACATTGGCGATATGTTGCGAGTTCCGAGCTCTTATTTGGGACGCATTCCTTTCATAGCGGGCTCTACTGCGGCTTAAAGCTGCTTGGCGGCGTTGCTCCTGGGACAAGCGTGTTACACGTGGCATTTTTATAGCGCTGCATGAAAAAAAAGACAATTATGGAATGATAGCATCTAATAAGAATCACCTAATAGGATTTTAGGAGAATTTGAAAGTTAAAGAGATATTAGCGAAATATACTTACCAAAGTTTGTCTTTTAAATATTACTTGAAAACAAGTTTTTTTAATTTTACCACTGATAAAAATTTATTTCTCACACTTTTGCACTGTTAAAAAATACTTCCGCTCTCTTTAAATTTTTGCACTTGAAAAAATACTTTTCACTAACTGGCAGAGTAACGTCGTCACTCAAAAAAATTTTTCATCGACTGATCTACGAATTATAGGATTTGTGAATATATAGTCAAGTTAGGTAATATCCCAAATAAAAATAAAAAGAATTATCCCATGACCCTTTTAAGGTTATCTAGTTTGACCCTTTTCAAAAAGGCAATGAAAATTCATTTTTTTAAGTACCTGCCTACCTGTTGTGCAATTTAGGTCCTAATTTGTAGTGCTATTTTTTCCGATTCGACCATCAAAAAGGTTATACCTAATATTGTACAGTTACTAAGCCACTCCATAAATTGCACTCATACCTGCGTTACCGGTTGCGCAATTCAGGTCCTTTGCACAATTCTTGCCCCTTGCACGTGTTCATTGAACCAATTAAATGTTTGCCAACATATACCTGCTTACCAGGTTATAATGGAATAATCCCGTGGAATTCTTTGAATAATATGTCTCTGTTATATAAAAAGTAAAGGGTTGTAAACTTAAGTAATTTTTAAGACCCTTACTGTCACTCCCTTGCATTATAAAAGAGGCTGATAGGGTAGATATGTTAGAATGCATCAAATGAATAATTTTGGAGAATATAATTTACAGAATATTCTGCAAGGGTATATCAACTTCGGCTCCGCCCGAAGTTAGCTTTTCTTTCTTGTTATTGTCATTGCCCGCTGTGGGTGCTGTGATTTTTTATGGCTCATCTGCAGCGGGGTATTCGGGGGATCCGCTATTATTATTATTATTGTTATTATATATCATTCTTCATCAGCTTGATTCCCCATTCATTGTTGTGTTTGTAGGGCCCACAAAAAATATCTTTTATTATTTGTTTGCCGCTGTCGCAGCTGCTGAAGGGATTAATTTCTTGATTTACCCAAGGCATATATTTACATGCGTACTCCGGAGTGTTGCTTTGTTCTTTCGCCGTTGTCCCAGGCAGCAGTTGCCACCAAGACGGCTCCAATTTCGCAGTGGTCTTGCCGTTCTATTTCCAACTGTGCAATTGTGTGGAAGCGTATCGAAAGCGAGTCCCGTGGAAAATATGCTAATGCCATTCGATCAGCGGGACGCTGGAGGAGGGGATGGCCATCAGTCAACAGCGTGTCAGACGCGCGGAAAGTGAAATGAAATTCCTATTTTCATTTTTTTACTTCTAAGCGCCAAACACTTTCTATTGTTGAGAGGGCTTTACCCCCAGCATCTCCCCCGTTCCACCAGTTGTTTTTCTAGAGGATTATCGTTCTTCCATTTCTTTCCATTTTTTCCACAGGGGGTGTTCGTTGAAATTGTTTTAGATTTCTCCTTTGTTCATTGGAACGCATTTTGCAGATACTCCATTGCTTATTTTGGTCTACAAAAAAAACAAAGCAACAACTTCCCAGGGATTATCCTTGGGATTTTATATTAGTCCCGTATTTGTTTTCTATTTATTTGTAAGCGAAGGCAAAAAATAAACGCTCGAAAACAAAAGCATTAAAACATCCAGGCCACTGATGGCGGCCAAAAAAAAAAGGGTATGCATATACAAGTTGCCTTATCCCAAACACCGGCCAAAGCTGTTTACCAATTACTTAAACATAAGGTAAAGCCCCGGGGGATTTACAAGTGTTTTCCACCGTTTTCTCCTTTTTGTTTCGGCGTTCTTTCTGTTTGCTGTCCGCATCAGGAGACAGGCGTTTTAATAAACTGGACGTTAAGGACCTCCGAAAATAAGTGACAACATTACCATTAAATCAAATGGCTTTAAGTTTCCGAAACAATGCGACAAAGTTTTCAACTTGAGTGATTTCATCGAGAAAGGCCTAAAAATGATTTACTCCTTGGTCTTTGTGTAAGCCACGTTTAATCAGAAATTCCCATTTTAATGCTGTTATGTGATTCAAAGCAAACTGAATGCCGGCTGTCCTAGTTATCACAATGCAAATTTTACCACGACACCCACTCAAATTGTGGCTTAATCAAATTGCATTTAAAATGCAAACCGGGGAGCAGCCACGCCCAGCAAAGAAAAGCGAAATGCAAATCTCTGGTTGGAAAATGAAAACGCGAACGGCGGAGAAAATGAATTATTTTATTAACGCTTAACAAAAGCAGAACCGAAAAACACTGGGCTCATAAATATCAAAGTGAATTCAATTCCCCGCTGCTCTATTAAAATCACATTACCCATCATAAAATGCCATTTAAATCATAAAAATTTCCCATAAATTCATATAACAATAAAGCATTAATTTTAAGCAAATAAAAAATAATGTGCTGGACGCATAAATCAAAGCAGGAACTGCAATAAATTATGCAATTTGCATTTAAAACCAAAATATAAATAACAAACAAATGAAAACAAAAAGGAGCAATAACCATTTTCCGGGAGACAACAACAAACAGAAGTGAAATGCCAAACAAATGCGAAGCTAATTTGTCAGCTTGTTGATTTCGATGGAGAGGGGATTGGAACTGGGATTGGGATTGTGATTGGGATTGGGTCAACCAGCTGCCAACGAGACCACAAAGCCATGAAGCCGTCACTCAATCAGATAGCAAAAGCGAATTGAAATCCGTGTGCGGCTAGTGAATGCAATTTACAATTAACCGAAGAATGGTTTTTTCCAGCCGCTCCGGAGGCAATTACCTATAATATTTATGGCCAGACCGCAAAACATTTGTCAAGCGCTGCATTTACATGTGTAATTGGCGGGGCGAACAAGTTGGTGGGCGTGACGCATTTGTGCTAATAAATTGCCCCACAAGAGCAACCTGTTGGAGTACACTCTAATTACGTATACGCAATGTCGGTCATTAGAAAACCCCTTCATAAGTATCGCCACGATACCACCGAGGGATTTGGCACTAATCAGCATTTCGGGCTTTTAATTAGAGGAAATAATGGCGAGGACGTGTCGACAAATCGATATGCGAGCAGGATCATCAACGGCAGCATATTGCTTCCATAATGCAACAGATTTGTCAGACATTTGCCTTCTGGCCTTGGCAGCAAACACACACATACCCACAGCCAGCTGCCAAACATTTGCACTTGTCATCTGTGTGCGTGTCTGGGTTTTCTCATTGCCAACCGCCAGGCATTTACCTCGTGCAAATGTTCGCCTGTAAATAAAACCAGGCAGAGCCAAGGAACCGAGTTACTCAGCCTGTGTGCGAGACTTCCCATGATTCTGTTTCCGTTTCCCTTTCCCTTTCCCCCCTCACAGCCAATAAAAGTTTGTCAAAATGCATTTGTCTGACATCCAGACACCGCCCGAGGAGCACTAATTTTGCCCGGACCATTGCCATAATGATCTGACTATCTGATACTGCCATTTACGGAGTTACGCATGTTGCACATAAGACATACATAAGTCAATTAGAGGGCATTTGTGTTCAATCGAGTGCAATAATTAGTTATGGCCATAGTAACCGCTTGAATTGAATTATAGTTCCGAATTAAGATTGGCTCTTGAATTGGCTGTCCAAATTTAATTTGTGACCTAAATCGCAGTGTTTGACCCGTCTTTGATTAGTGATTTAATGGGAAGGGATACATAAAGAACAGGTTTCTCTCCTAATGAGCAGGCATAATTCAGGGAAACAGAAACGGGTTCGCACATCTGATAATCACCAAATCATATTCAGGCAGGGATTCTTATCTCTTCTGTGTGCCAGTTGTTGGGGCATTAAGCTGGTTTCCAGGAAGTAACCGAATCGCCATACAATTACAATCTCCCAGAAACGGAGTGTGTGCTCCCGAATCCCAGGGAAAACATGAGACACTTTTGCGAACAAAACACCGCTGGCAGAGAAGAAGACAGGCTGCTCCTGCTGTTGCTGGAAAAAAAGGGAATAAGGAGACAAGGAAAGAGTTATTTTGTATGGAAAGTATCGCATATCAGCAGACGACAAGGACAAGGACAGCGCCGAGAGCCAGGACGAGAGTCCCCGCCCTTTGTTTGGATGTAATGTAGCGCCGCATTTTCCTGGGCTTCCCATCCGCATTTGTCCCTCCACTGCGCATTTATTGAAGATTTACAGCGGCAACTTGCAGACAAACAGCCAGCAACACAACATTCGGAGCGCCTTTTGGCATTTGAGCAACTCGCATATTTTCCTCGTCCTTTGTTTTCCACTCAACGCAGCCCCGCTGGCTACATAATTTCATTTGCATTGGGAAAGGGGTGAAATGCGTGACTCCTTGGGGGCTGGCAGGCAGGCAAAACTTTTGCAGTTATGTCCGCAGCAGCAAATGCTTTAAGTATGCTTACCATTTTGTATTTGGTTGCATTCTGGATCCTGCATCCTGCATCCTGCATTTGCCTGCCGCTGACGCACGTACGAAGGACACCGGGGAGCACAAGGACGACACACGTCACGGCAAAAGTTAAAAGTTTGCCATCAATGTTTGCATTGCAAGTTTCACTCCTGGCTGGCAGTTCATTTTGCGCTGCGCACAGACGTCCTTGACAGGATGATAGCGATCCTGGATTGCGGAGCAGCTGCAGCTGCTTTCTGCCCCTACTTTAAATAAAAATTTAATTTACCTCTTATAGTTTCGTTTTAAGCACAGCTAATGAAAATGCTGAGTGGCTGCCTTTAAGCTCAAGAATCCGTTTATGCCAACAAAACTTTTAGCAAAGCTCAAAGACAAGCAAGGTGCACTTATAGACAAAACTTTTTCCTTAGCATCACAACATTAATATTAAAATAGGATTTAAGGTTATTTAAAAAAGGAAAAGGTGAACAGAACTGCTCTTAAGTTATGTAAGACGATCAATAAATGTTCCATTTCATTGCAATTCAGGAAAGTGCATTAAAATAAAGTAATTTAAAATCCTTACATTCCTGCCGTAAAATACTTGTGTTATTTTAAAGGATTTTAATACATTTTCCTCACAATGTTGATTGATTTTTTGCCATTTAAAGACCTACTTGCAAGCTCAATAAAAACGTTTGACCAAATTCCAAGGAAATCATTTAGCTTACCCCTTTTCCATTGGAGAACCAATCAGAATTCCATTCAAATCGAGCCCAAAAGAGTTATCCTTTCAGTGAAAAATCAATTGGGCTTTGACCACAAATTGAACCGAGCTAAGTCTTTGAACCCCGAATTGCCTTCTGCCCTGCTGTTTTTTATTTTTAGTCTGCAGTTTGGGCAACTTGGCAAATTAGATGATTCTCTGGGAGAATAAACAAGCCCCAAGTGTGGCGGCAAAGTTAGTTGATGTTGCAGCCAGCGAAACTTCAATTCCCCGATCAGGTGCAGACCCTTTCCTGGTTGTCCTGGCCACCTCGGAATGGGATTGGGGATGGGAATGGGAACAGGAATGGGGATGTAGTCTGCCCAACTCTCCCGGGTGTTTGCCAACTTGTTTAGCCGTTGTTTGTAGTACGTGTTGTCGTGGTGTTGTACGCACGTAAACGATGTCGAGTATTTATTACGCTCACAACTTGACATAATTCCCTTTTTTCCGGAGGAGGCAAACTGATTCCTGCGGGGCGGGGCTGGCTGAGCTGATGCAGCAGTTGAACTAATGCCATCGATATAGATTTATAACTCCGCTGGCACGTATGTGCGAGTACGTTCAATTGCCTGCACCATCGCCATCACCATGAGCATCATCATCATCAGCAGCGGGAAAGTACATTGGAGGCGACAGGACTGCCATCAAGTTGGGCGGAAAAAAACAAGTTGTGACTTAACAACTTCATCAGCTGGCAGCGCACTTAGTTTGGCTGACAGCCTATATATAAGTATATCCCTTGAGCAAGTGTATATACATATATGTGTTCACAATAAGATTTCTTAGCGCATTAGGCGGCAGTATCAACAGGAGCGGGAAGAACAACAAATAAATGCCATTAGCAGCCAACAAACTGTAAGCCAAAATGGCGCCATCAACGCGAAAATAATACGGAAAATGCGGCGTTAATGGCAACGAGGGGAGGCGGGGGAAAAACCGGGTGGGGGAGAGACAGAGGGCACCCATGTGAAGGCAAACGATGTTATGATTATGATTATTATGTTGCTATTAGATTAAGAGCAATTTTAACTTTTTCCGCTCGCTCACAAAGGCCTTCCGCTTTCCGCTTTCCTCGTACTCCCTGGTTTTCCCTCCTTAACTTTCTTTTTTCGTGCGTCAACGCTTTCCGTTTGGCTTTGGCTTACGACACTTGACGCTCAAGTCCCTGCTTTTGTCCTCCCAACTTTCCTTTATACTCCCCGCCGGGCAGAGTTACTCCTTCATTGTTTCTAGCCCGGGTCTTAGCCACGCTTAATTGGTTGGCTTTTATTACTTGGCAAGTGCTGCAAGCGCATAATTTGCGACCACCAAGAACAGTGGGCCAGCTCCAAGATTACGGAAATTTCACGGATGGCTTAACGAAGCGCTTCTCGAGGGGACTCTTGGCAGATCTATTGATTAGCCTAAGCCCATGGGGCAGAAGCTCGATAAAAATTGGTTTACTGGGGAAGTAATGTCTTTATTGACAATAATGATACTAAAACTTATTACCCATTAAACCTTGATTAAATGATAAAATACGTTCCGTCCTTAAGATTTGTCTCAAAAAAAATATTTTTTGCAACATATGTTAGAGTTGTAAGCTAATTTACAAGGGAAAAAAAAAGATTTTTATAGGCAAGTATTGTTGAAATCGTTCCGATTATAAAATTTATAGATTGCCTTCAGTGTTAAAAAAGTTTTTCGAAATGATATTCCTATACATATTCATCGCTCTCTCACTCAAAACACTACTTATAGATAAATATTAATATAGTTTTATTATTTTCTTAAGAAGTCTTGGACGAAGTTCGTAAAAAGAATTCAATTATGCTACGGATTTTATCGGAACGGCTAACATAAAATGTTTTTTATTGTTGAAGCATTTTTGTATGAAATTGCCAAATATGCAATCTTTTCTTTTTGGAAAATCCCACCAGGTAATCTCGAAGTTTTCAAACAACGATACAGTTTCTTGTAAATGTAGTCTACTAGTCTGGGTTATTTTGCTTTCTGTTTGCCTCCATACTTTCTTGTTCCTTGGTGCGTGAACCGAGAAATCTTTTTTTAATTAAATAAGCATCCGTAGATTAGGAGGAAGGGGCGGCACCGGCCCCGACATTGGCATCGTTGGCCCTTGGCCGGAGTCATGCTGGCTGCCTCACTTCGCACCTACACAGCCTGCAACAAGGCCACGCCCACGCCCACCGTCAACCGCCCACTTTAGCAGGAGGCGCGCGTGCCTTTGGTAGTTTGCGGCGCCATTTTAGCGCGAAATGAATTTAAATTGTTTGCCGGCGTTTCCTGCATTAAGGGCAGCTTCCTTTCGAAGGCCCAGCCCACTGGCTTCTTCTGGTGCTGGTGCTACTTGGTCGCTTTCTTCTGTGCCAGCGGAGAAGTAGAAAAACGAAATTACTTAATTACAACAATTATTATATGGAACGACCCCGAAAGTTCTCAGCGCAGGAGAGGGGGTTTCCTGTAGCAGCCCTGCTGTTGCTGTTGTCTGTTAATTTAATTAAATATTTTCACACCTTCCGACTGATACATTGGACTACACAAAAGCCGTTCGGGGCCTTTGTCTTGGAATTTAAGGTGTTAATTTCCTGTCCCGTAGATGCAAAAAACAACAAGTGCAGCGAGTCGGCTCTAATAAAAATAATTGCCATGGGCAGACAGGCAGCAGCAGCAGCAACAGCAGTGGAAAATTACAAGACACGAAGGACCTCGCCCAGAGTTTTATGCCATGGAAAATTGCATGCGAAATAATTGAAAAGCATCGACTGCAGCTTTTGTCCTGCAGCTCCTTGCCGACTCCTTTGGGTAGATAAAGTTTCCTCGCAGCACCGAAATAATAGCAGCCAAAGTGGTTGTAAATATTTTGTGCCCGCCATTCGCCAATCGCCGGCAGCTTCGCTTCTCTGTCCGCAGCGTGACAAAATGCTGCGAAAAGTCATTTTTCAGCTAAATGAATTTGCGCCAACTGCGCAAAAAACGAAGCCCCAAAAACGAATCTCAACTGGGGCACGGGGAATCGGGTGGGGGGGAGATGACGTAGCCCAAGGAAATGGCTTGCCACTGGTCCGGCATCCTGTGGGTCAGCGGCAAGTTCAATGGGCAACTAATGAGGCGACCTTAAGATTGCTTTTTCACAACTAACTCGCGAAACTTTTCATTGCAGGTCCTCCAGGTCCGCCCGGTCCGCAGGGAAAGCGAGGGAAGCGCGGCAAAAAAGGAGACGGCGGCGAAAAGGGCGATCCGGTAAGTGGCAGCTGAGCACGGGAAATAAAGTCCATATGCTGGGAGAACTTCCAATAGGAAGTGTCATCCACACACACAAAAATGTATTAAAGATTTTATAGTTCAAGAAAGTGTCACAGAAATCTTAGGAATTTTGGAAAATTTAAAATACTATTAGGCATCGGGCTATAAATGAGACTACATAAGAGCATACTTTTAAACAAAGTAAATATTAACTTTATAAATTTATTTTTTTTTTCAATTTATTAACGCACTTAAATATTTTAAATGGTTACTTGCTTAAAAACTCTTTAGTAAATTGAATAATTTTGTAAGCTTACCCTAATATTTTAGTGATAAAGAAGGTATCACATTGAAGGTGAGATTGATTTGAGTAACATTTTCTCTTTTGAATCATACATTGACATATTTTGTAGTGTTTCTTTTATGATGTGTGCCTAGAGCACTTAAATATATTAATCAATCGGTTTGATTTAATTTAAGCCCGATATTGCTTAGGGTAGTTTCATCTGGAAGATCGAAACCCAGAACGGGTCCCACCTCAATCCCTATAACCTAATACATTTTTCTCCGTTCAGGGCCTGAATGGCATCAGCGGGGAGAAGGGCGCGGCGGGCAAGCCCGGAGACAAGGGCCAGAAGGGCGATGTGGGCCACCCCGGCATGGATGTGTTCCAAACGGTGAAGGTAAGTCCGCGCCTCAGTGCTCCAAATCCTCCGAAAGGCTGCTGCAATTCTTGGCTACAAATTAAATAGAGTCTAACCGGATCCAAATTGCTTTGCATTCCTAGGGGCTGAAGAGATCGGTGACAACGCTGCATGGCGGCACGCTGGGCTATGCGGAGATAGTTGCTGTTAAGGTATTGCCACCACCCACTCATCAACCAATCTCTTTACCACTTTCCCCCTGCTTCCCCTTCTTCGTTAGATGTAGACATGGTCAAGACCATTTTTCAGGGGCCAAATGCAGATGGCCAAGAGACGGCAGCCGGCGCACAACAAATTATTCGCAACTTGTTGTCCTTGGCTCAGTCGCTCGGTCTCTGGATTTGTCCTTCTGGTCCTTTTACTTGGTTTCGTAGTTGTGTTTATTGTCTCGCTTCATTCTCGTTTGTAATGCTTTTAAGTTGTCTCCTGTCTGTTGTCCTGCTGCCTTGGCTCTTTTGTTTAAACTGCGCCATAAATTCGTTGCAACATCGTAGTTTGGTCGACGTCTCGACTTCCCCCCTTTTTCTTTCTTGGGCAGTGACAACTTTTCGGACAGATCCCCTGGTAGTTTTTAATGGAATTTCCATCCTATTTGTTTCATAGTTTTGAGTTACCCTTTAAGAACATTTAATTTGGTTTGTTTGCTTTTAATTTGGCTAATCCCGCTTTTGCAGCAGCTGAAACTAACATTATTTTGATGATTTATTAACCATTTTCGTTGGAACATTCTATTGATTAACCCATTTGATTTTTTAATGTTTTTTTACGGTACGTTTAAACTTATTGTTTTGGTTATTGTTTATGCTGTAAGGACTTGCAAGAAGCAGGCGTCAATGTATCCGCTTCCACAGTCATTCAGCTGAAGGTGAGTTGTCTTGCACCTCTTTTGTTCCCGCATGTCCTGTGTGCTTAGTTTGTGTCCTGCACGTGTCCCACACTGTGTCAACTCCACGGGAGATCCGGAACTAATAAACATGTTTCCTCGTTCCCACAGGGAGAGCCCGGCGAGCCGGGTCCGCCAGGACCTCCGGGCGAGGCGGGACAGCCGGGAGTGCCGGGCGAGCGAGGATCCCCGGGCGAAACAGGGGCGCAGGGCGTGCAGGGCGAGGCCGGGCAGCCAGGAATCGCCGGACCGCCCGGCGTGGCCGGCGCACCTGGCACGAAGGTGAGTTGACCGGTGATTCACCGAAAATCCCACAAAGAAATCCGGAACAAAGGCGCAGATAAGGACACACACACACAATAACAATAAAGAGAATCCGGGGAGGAAGATGTCACCAGGATTAATGCATTATTTGTATCTGTTGGATAAACACGGCGACGGCTTAAGTGACTGCCAGTGATTCGCTGTCATCCTGTCGGGTCCTCCCTTTTGTTCTCCTGACTTTCCCATTTTCTCTATGGCCTGCCCGTGCGGGTCTCGGCTTTTCCACAGTATTTATCGTTTATTTATGCATTAAGGCTGCCCCCAGCCCGCCTATGGGTTTTCCACTTAATTTCCACAATGACTCACTCTCGACTTTGCAGGGCGACAAGGGCGATCGAGGCGATCGCGGACTAACCACGACCATCAAGGGTGACGAGTTCCCCACGGGCATCATCGAGGGTCCGCCGGGACCGGCGGGACCACCTGGTAAGTGCCGGCTGATTTGACTCCTCGAGTGTTTGTTTGTGCTTGCATCATCCAACAGCCACTTAACGCATTCAGATTTACAGATGCACAGATACAGATACAGATACGGATACGGATACATCTGCAGTTTGAGCATCGATCGATCGATGAGTTTTTCAAGTGCTGCCACGCGGCTGCGGGTCGCCTAATTTATTGTCATCCGCATCTGGGAGTGCTCTCACAGCCCTCACAGCTCTCAAACTGCCCCCATCCTCGTATAATTGAGTCATCGACTAGCACTGTGTCCCATTAGTTTGGCCTTTAATTTGGGCCTTTTTATTTTTGGCCGGCTAGTTTAAATGGAAATCAGGGTGCCAGCGCGCGCTTTTCATGCTCTTCCCCGGTTTTATGGCATCACACATATTTTAAATATTTTATTTGTTCCCTCTGCCATATTTGGAAATTTTCAAATTTCATTTTTCACTGCTGCATTTTGCGATAACTTTTACGACCTTTGTTGTTTGCCTAGTTCGGACTTCAACGTCAATTAAACGCGCATAGAAATGTTGGGAGCTCGGCATCCCGCCCTAGGGTCACGCCCACTTGATGGTGCGCCCACATCAACAATAGAATTTCCATTCGGCTCGGTTTTATGAGCCGGCCCCAACACATTTCTGCACTTTATTCGAATTTAATACACGAGAATAGCCCCAAAAACATGCCGTTCCAAAATAGTTGAAACGCCCGAGAATCAAATACAAATCCAGTGATTCTCATAAAAATTTGTAGACCCCGAGAACTTGTGGCACTGGCCGCAGTCGTAAAAATGCAACTTTATGTCATTTATGTTGCTTTTAGCGGCTCATTAGCATGAACTACCATCGAGTTGGAGTACAACACTATTGGAGGAGATGGGATGGGATGGGATGGGATGGTTAGACACCGACCTCAGTGGGGCAGCTTGTACTATTGTTTTACTAGGGCCACTCAGTGGGAGCAATAAATAGGCAATCGCCAGAGGGGACTGATGGATATAGTAGATGGATTGATGGCCCATAAAAGTCGGCTCGATGACACTGAACACTTTTTAACCAATTGATGGATTGCGGATTAATGGTGTTGACCATCCGTGGTTGAAGTTTTATTGGAAAAACAGTATTTTAATTTAATTTTGGTTCTAGTAATTTGTTTTTTATGCTTCGGAATTACGCCCACTTGAAATAACGTTAAACACAACATAGAATATCCATTAACCAAATTGGCTTTAAAAAGTGTAATGACCATTGTTGCTTTAGGCAATTACATTTTTATTGAAATAATTTATTACTTCTTTGTAATTTAAGATTTTATAACTTTTTTAGTAATCTATTAATTTTTGTAGAATCTGTAGCAAGCGTTCTGATAGAAAAAATATTAAAATTTCATCACAATAATTAACCGACCTTCATTTTAAATTTTTAAATATTTTAAATTTCTAAAAATGTAATACTTCATTTAAGAATTAGATATTTAATTTATGGTGACTACAGTTTTAAAATCTCCCGTTTAAGTAGTTTTAATTGTCTAGGATAAATTTAATTTCATTTTTTCAAAAATGGTCTTTACCAATTGGTACAAAAAATAGCTTTTTGGCGCCTAATTTACAGAGAATAACATTTTCGAAAAGGCCTTATCTGAATAAAACAATTTTAAAGCCTTAATATCCAGTTCAAAGTCTGACCCTTTATCAAGTCCTGGTGCAGACTTAAATTTAAAAAAAATTGAATGAAAGCCTCATCAAGCTAAATGATTTATAAACGATTTATTTTCATTCCTTAAGATTTCCTTGACTGAGTACCCCTAGTACATTTGACCGTTCGTTAGGCTGGCAAGCAACGCCATCAATTAAGCGCTTTGCTGCGGCTTGTGCAGCCCGCATCATTACGAGGCTACACGCCCCTTTGCCCCTCTGCCCCTCGACGTACCACCTCCCCTGCCCCACCCCTCATTCACCTCTTGACTTATCAGTTGGCTGGCATCAAAGTGCTTCGATGTCGCAGTGGCATTTCGATGTGATTGCGATGACGATGCTCTTGTTGCTGGCCATTGTTTCTGGATGTCTTCCTGTTCTTTCGGCACAAGATATACTGCGGCGATATCTGGCGGCATTTGTAGTTCGATTCCAGTTTCAGTTCAGTTGCT
The DNA here is from genome assembly GCA_018153365.1 of Drosophila fuyamai. Taxonomy (NCBI): domain Eukaryota; kingdom Metazoa; phylum Arthropoda; class Insecta; order Diptera; family Drosophilidae; genus Drosophila; species Drosophila fuyamai. The sequence goes on along the minus strand of JAECXW010000116.1, from coordinate 1,291,140 downwards.
GTTGCACTAATGCTGCATTCGATTACTTCCGCCGAGTTGTGGACCGGGTGCCGCCCACTTTTCCCTGGTGCGTTGATTGACATGAAATCGCAATTTACTTTTCCCCAAATTCAGCGACAGCAACCGACCCAGGGGACAATTCCCAAGCTTGATTTGAATAAATGGAACGTCATTTGTTTCCGGGATTCCCTGGGTCTGCTCTCGACGGCTTATCTTATCGGACCCGTAATTAGTTAAGCTTCCTTTGTGTGTGGGCTTGGCAGCCCTGAGCAATTGGATGTGTCGCTTTCAGTCCGGCAGAAGGGCGGAAAATGCCGGTCCGACCCAGAAATGAAAATCTCAGCACAGTCGGACCGGCACAAAACAATGGCAGTCCCAGCTGTAATATCAAAAAATTCAATTTATTCCATGATTTATTTGAATTTCATTTCATTTGGTTTTTGGTTGATTGCATTGCGTCTTCGGGCAGCATCCGTTCTATGAAATTAAAACTTATCTCGGCCATTTCAACTGCCGGCAAACAAAATAAACACTGAGCTGGCCGGCAATCCAATATCCTGGACACTATAAATCCACAATCCTCTTTGGGCGAGTACCCCACTCTTTCCCGCTGGCTGTGTATATAGTTTTTATACTGTTTTGCAATTGTCGACTAAAATGCTTAACGGTGAATTATGCAAACATAAATAGAAAACTTCGGGCCAGACAATGGAGCTGGCGGACTAACAAATGCCTTCATAAACAAATGGGAGGCGACATCACAGGATCTCTCCTGGCAGGTCGGCAAATTTATGCTCTCCGCAGGACGAGGTCCTTTACGTAAAACGCAATTTAACGAACTTAATAAATTCTCCATATCTTTTTGCCCTGGCCTGGCCCGTTTTGACTAGCCGCACAATTGGATTTATCTACGATATGAGCACCCCCTTTCACCCTTGTTGGTTGTGCAAATTGTCTCGTTTAATGGCCATGGCAAACAACCCGCAAAAAAACGCAATTTCTCATTATTCTAACTAAACAGGTTGCTCGTCGGCCGCACAGTGGGGCAAAGTCAATTTGCCGCTGATGGATTTACGGGGCACTTCAATATCGCGGCTTAAGCACAAAGCACACAAATTGGGTGAAGCGCCAGCGTTTAGTATGTAATCTATAAATGGCCACACATTGGATTTAAGCTGCACTATTTCCTCCACACACAAACCCAATTCCTGCCCCCAGTTCATCGGGCATCCTTGATAAATATCGACTGCTTTTGCAGCTGCCAGCGAAAGTGCAGCTTTTGCATATTAAATTATTATTCCGCATCTGTTTACATTCCAATTGCGTCGAGTAGCGTCGAAAGGGAAAGGTGTGCAACGTTACATACACTCAGAAAAATAGTTTTGCAGCCGTACCGAAAACGTGTATTTTTCTGTCCTTAAATGCCATAGACCGCTTGATCTTTATTTAGAAACTTGTGATATCACTTAAACGACGAAATTTCATTTCTGTTATTTTAAATCTACCAACAGAACGGTCTAAAATTTTAAGAAAAAAAGGTTACAGCTTAGCAACACTTGTTTCTTGTTTGAGGACTTAAATGTTTTAATTCAAGAAAAAATGTTATAAAAATTGTATTTTAAAAAGGTATTCTTTTGTACACAAATGGTCGAGTTATATTTGTTTATGAACTTATGCTATTAATTTAAAATATAGAATTGCCTTCTTATTTTTTCGCGGTATTGTTTTTCTGTGTGTATGCTTATATAGAATGCCCTATCTGGGTCAAGTCGTTGCTGTCATTAACATAGAGGAAGATGCTGGGGCCTTGAACCGTTTACCATCGCTTGCCGACCACTGTGAATTCAGGGCAGTTCATTCGCAGGCAAATAAACAATTTGCATTGCCAACTAAGCCCGACCATCGTTAAACCATCAAGAGCCTGTCCGTCCCTTATCATCAACCAGTTGAACAAATTGCTGACCAAAACCAACAATCCTGTGGAGGGGGAGGGGGAGGGGCTTTATTGAGCTCTCAGTGCTCTATAATTACAAAGGCCACGCCCACTGTTTGCACAACACTTGCGGGCGTATCTGTATCTGTGTATCTGCTGTATCTTCTGTATCTGTGTGCCGAATATAGGTATATCGGTGGCATTGTTTGCTCGCATTTTGAAATCTGTCACTAGAAGCGATTCGCTGAAATTAACATTTTGCACAGGTCCGCCTGGAGAACCGGGCGTTCGCGGAGAAGCGGGACCCATTGGACCTGCAGGACCTCCCGGCGAGAAGGGACCGCGCGGCAAGCGCGGCAAGCGGGTGAGTAATCAACCGAATACAATATGATGAACAGCGACAGAATGGAAAAAAAACCTGATTCCACTCGATTTTTAATTAGAAACTTGACGGCGCAGGCCGTAAATTGAGTTTGAAAACAAGAAGTGTATTATCATGTAAATTACTTTTGTACAAATGCGTGGGCGTGTGCGTTAATTTATGCTAATCTGTAAATACTAGTGACGCCGCGGGTGTACATACACATACACATACATAAACATGCACCCACATAGATATCTTTATACGAGGACAAGCCCGAAACTTGTCCTTCCGCATGGGCTCACCTGCATGTTGGCAGTCGGTGTAATGAGCATGTTTACACGGCTGCGGGAAACGTGCTACTTAACTCATTACAGCCAGTGCGAAACCCGAGATACGGTTTACAGTTTGCCGAACTTTGACAAGCTGCCAAGGAGATAAAAACAGCGCCAAAGTATCTGGCAGATACTTGGCAGCCGGGGGAAACTATGACCCCGCCCATCGAAGTTGCCGAAAATGTTTTCGCCCTCTAATCTGGTGCTTAAATTACGACGCTGGCGCCTCCTCCGAAATACTTGTTCCATATCGGAGGCATTTATCTAGTATCTCGCCATTATGCTTCTGCCCCGCCGCAATGTCAACAGTGCAAAGATACTTAACATTTTTATTGGCACTCCAAGTGTCGGCAGCTGCTGCCGCCCTCTGACGTGTTGATGGATGCGCGATCTATAGATAGATGGGTGGGGGAGGGGGGGTAGGGTGATGGGGGTTTTGGTTAAATTTTCATTTCATTTCCTTTCTTTTTGCGCATACACGAATATGTGGAATCCAGCACGTGTTTGTGTGCTCTATGAAAAATGCATAAGCGCCGCCGGCGAAGTTGCTACGCCACGGATGAGTTTCCTCGCATTCAGATCCCGCTTTTGGCCAGGGGTTCTGGCTCTCGTGTTTATGTATTATGCTGCTCAACCAGTGCGCAAACATTTGCGCATTTCGCCCATTTTCACGTAGCCACCGGGTGGTCGGCGGGATGGGGGGCTTGCCAAGGAAAACATTCTGATTATTGTGCAGCAAAGTCAAAGTCACGGCAGCCGCTGTTGCCGTTGTTGCCGCTGTTTTTGCAATAACGCGTAAAGCCAAAAGAGACGGCAGGCATTGGCATTGGCCAATACGAAGCGACTTCCAATGCGCCCAGCAGCGAAACAACAAACAGAAAACGCGGCGGCACCAACGTGCTGAACTTCTTTTATGAGTTCCTCGTGGATTCTCCTGCAAAGCCAGCGAGGGCAGATCGAGCTCTTGGTGACTGGGAAAGTTTGCAGATAATGAAATTGAGAAGAAATACAAATTCATAGGTGCTCAAAGGGATAACATTGCAAAGGCGACTGTGAAATTTATGTTTTTTCCACACTTGCACTGACTTTTTCTTTGAGGACGTGTGAATTATTAAAACTAAAACTATGCATTAACGGATTAAGGCAAAATTTCACTCCCATTCAAAAATGTTATAATGCATAAAAAGCTTGAGGAGCTTTCCTTTAAGTAAATGCATATTGGCACAGCACTTAAAAAAGATAATTCCCCATTTTGCTTACAAAAATATATTTAACATCGTGAGCACTCATTCAAAATAAACTTAAATGAAGCAAACCATGAACAGTTAAGCCTTAGCTCCAGAAAAGGAATTCCTATTCCCCTTAAAAAATATTAATTTTGAGTAATAAAAAAATAAATATTTTACAGCATCTGGTCCAATTAAAATTTAAGGGTAAGGATGAAAGATACAAATGATTTGATATACATTTTAAAATCAATAATTAAAATTGTTCACTCCGTTGGACTTAATTCCGATGAGAATTTAAAACACATAAAAAGAAAAAGTCAAAGCGGCATTCTTTCAAATAAAAACAAAATATTTCACAGGCACATTTCGAGTAAAACCAATTAATGAGTTGAGCACATAACTTCATAACAATATTTAAATTCGCCTCGAGTTGCGAAATACACATTTTGGTGGCAAAGAATTTGGCATGCCAATAGAGCATACCGTTATTAAGCATTCCATAAAACTTTTCGATCTAGCCACCAGGCAGGCAGTCTTTCGTGTTTGCTTGCCAGTTTCAATGAGCCGATTATACTGCCCCCCCCGCGAAATCCCCAATGCACAGCACTGCTGCAACGTGATGTCAAAACAAATGAAAGTCATAAGCAACGGCTTCTGCCTCTGGGCCGACTTCTTGGGCAAACAAACAAAACTTTCGGCAACGGCAGATATAACTATATTCGCACTCATGCGCCGCACCGCAGGCAGTGCAAGGCATAAAAAATGATTTGCAACAATTGCCGTCATCTTCTGTGGAAACGTGATGCCTGCCAGGCAGCCAGTTGATTTTCCAATGCGCCATCGATTTCCCCTTTGAAAAGGAACCCCCAACGCGATGTCACTTTTGCTGGGCATTGTTATTAGAAGATAATGATGTGGCGAGCTGCGTCGGTGGGAAACAATGCTGCCAGCTACAGTAGACCCCCGAAATTAGCTCACTGCGGGGTAAAAACATTCTGCCATAATTAGTTCGGCAAATCGTAAAAAATGCCCCAGCTATTTTCGAAAACATTTATCCATTTCTCGCCAACGGCATCTGGCTCTGGCCAAAACCATTTCCCATTTTTTCCTCCTGTTTTTGGGGTTATTGCCTAGCCGTCGGCGTCATAAAAAAAGCATAGCGCAATTGCTGGCATTATAAATTTGACATGTTATTTTCGTCGCCTCGTCAGAATAAAATGCTCATATAGATTGCCACATTCCAGCGGTGGAGTGCGGGAGTGCGGGAGGGGGGGGCGATGTCTGATGACGGGTTAGCATATGAAATGAATTTGATGTGTGTAGTGAGGCGTGAGGCAGACTTTCGCAAGGAGCCAGCCGATGACTCTGTGCCCTATATACACAGAATACATGACCAATAAAATCTCTGGACGTACTAAGCCCAGTGACAAATGCAAACTAAATCAGCTGTCAAAAATCCCATAAATATTCCGAGCATCGACAAAGTCTCGCTGCAGAGCAAAGTACCCCTCCGGCTATAGGGTATTAATATGATTTTTGTCCCGCAGCACAAACATGAAATTTACGAGCGGGCATCATATTAAAAATTTAAATTAATTTCAAAGCGCTTGTGTCGCATGGAATTTCCTATGTCATGGCTCGTTTTAGCAGTTGCAGATTTGCAATTTCCACATCTATATCCCGGTTTAATAAAGTTGAAACGATAAGTCACATGGGGATGCTGGATTGCTGAGCAATCTCAGCCCGAAGAAACTGTTTTGTGAAGCGTTTACGTCAAATTTATGCAAATGTATTTGACAATCGTTGCTCAGCCCAGCCAGGGCCCATGTCAAGTTTGTTGTCTTTCGAGCCCTTCACATCAGCATAAATTTCCCGCCGCTCCCAGTTCGCTTTGCTTATCAACGAAAAGTTTTCCCGTGCCGCCTGCGTCTAAGTAAATGGAGTCATAAAAATTGCGAAAGTCACAAAAAACTTGTCAATTCGCTACACGTCACACGGTCTCGCCCCCAATGGAAATGCGATCCCAGGAACTCGCAGAGTGAGAGCTTGGCTGGCACACTTTGCTCGGCAAATCAAAGACTTAAGGTTGCTTACACGGAAATCCAAATGTGCCAGGACCTTTTCGTGCGAGTGTGTGTGTGTGTATCCGAGTGTATCTCCATGTCTGCCACTCAAAGGGTTCATTGCTGTGGCTGCCACTTGGCCAATTCGTTGGCTCAGACAACTCGGGTGTTGCCTAAACGACGCAATAAGCTTAGCACTTCCACCACCGACCCCGGATCCTGGGCTCATTGCCTGGATTTTCATTGCTTCAGCTTGAGTGGAGACGACTTTTCTGTTCCTTTTCCGATTTACTGATTTTCCGATTTGATAAGCGCCACGAAATGGCCAAAAATGTGAGGGCTTGTGTGTTACGTCATTGTTCATTGAAAAATGCGCATCATGCAAATTCACCAAGCCCCCCACCCCCCACCCGTAACATACGGCTTTCTTTGTGCGCAATTTTCCAATTTTCCTCGTCTGCGGCAATTATTTGCGGTCAGCGTCCATATATCTTATATTGAATGGCGAATGGCAAGAAGGGCCAGATTGTCGGGGCTGAAAAGCCGACAAAAAAAGTAACCGGTCAAGCATGGAACACGCCGCAGGACATGCGTGGGTACACAACACACATGTGGGTGCGAGTGGGGGTAATGTCCTGGCCCCAAGGGTGTTCGTAACTTTTATTTTATGGCCGCTGATGATGAGAGCGCTGTGGGAGTCGCAAAAACGATTGAATAAAGAAATCCGGGCTTACCCCCGCAGACTTGGCGACAATGTCCTGACCTCAACCGCCCAACCACCCCAATCCCCACCCTCAGACCACCCAATTCCCCCACCCAGTCAGTCGCCTCATAGAAATTTATAGGCACGCGTGTTACATTGACGTGGGTTTGAGGCTGAGGTTGCCAACGCTGGAAACCCGAGAAGGGGGATGTTTCTGGCGGGGTGATGGGGGACCGGAGGTCAGGAAATGGGGAATACGGAATGAGATGGAGGGGGGTGGTTGTGCATGCAAAAGTAGCTAAATTATACAAAACCAACGCGCTCTGCCAACCCAAAAACCAACAACCAACCGCACAAATGCCAACTGCTGCCATCTTGGCATTGATGCGAAACTGTCCTCCTTGGTGGTTCGCAAAAGGCAGCGGAGACAAAACGACGAAATCTTTAACAACGATTTCCCTAAATACTTCCGAATTTCATACATATTACAATATCACGGCAGCCGGAGCAACCGCAGCTACATTGTTGGGGGCGAAACGAAATCACGCGAAATTTTTACAACGCGACTTGACTCGCTTCCTTCTTTTGCGCTCGGCACAGTGGTTGCTTTCTGAAAAATCGTACACAGATTTTATAACAGATTTGGTTTTTTAAAGATCCTTGATCAAATTTTCCTAATGAAAATACTTTTAACTTTAAGAAAATGTTTGCTGTAACAGTAACTTAAAAAATCGGTATTACCAATGAACGAATTTGGAAGTTGGATAAAAAATTCGCTTTTCTAACTTCTAACAACGAAAAATGTACAAGTTTCCTGTTAATGGATTATAAATTACTTTATTTGAGCTAGTAAACACACTTAATTTAAAAACTATTATATGCCAAAGCTGGCGAAGAAGCTTTTAATTAATATTCTTTCACAACCGAAAAAGTACACAGCGGCAGATGTTGTTATGAGTTCAAAAAATTCAATCGCTTCCGTGTTTATAATTTTTCGATATGCCTTTAGATTGTTACCTCCAGGAAGACCAAGTTGCATAACGTGTGCATTCCCGGATCGTTTATAGTTCCGCCTTTTATGGCCCGAATCGCCCATTGTAATCGGTATCAATGCGAGGCGGAACATATTACGAATTTAATGCGCTCGCGTACTTGCGAGGAACTTCCCGGCCACCCTCGAATGTTTTGTAAACTTTTGCGGCAAACGCGCAGCGCATTACACGCCATGAAGTGGCGGGGATTTCGGCTAGGTGTATGTGGGTGTATGTGGGTGTGCGAGCCGGAAACGGGCTGCAAAACTTTCACCTTAGGCGGTGGGCGATGGTTGTTCTGTGCGCTTTCTCCTGCTCCTGCTGACTGTTGTTATGGCCCGAGAAAAATATGGAATTTCAAAAGAGGAAACTGCCGGGGAAAATGAAAAATTGTGAAAAATATGCGCGCACGCAGGACGGCGAACCAGCGGCACATGCTGTACTTGAGGGCGAGTGGTCGGAGGTGGCCCCATCCTGCTCCTCCTGGTCGTTTCTCTATCTGGTTCCCGCCCAGCGACATCCGCAAAAGGTCGCGTCGAGATCAAAATGATTTTCAATTTAACGCGTTTACGTGCGGCCATTTGTCTGTTTTCCTTCTCCGGTTCGCCGGTCCTCCGGTTCCTGCCAGGCCAGCTTTAAATGGAAACTTCGCCGGATGCATACTGAAAGAAATCCGGACGTTGGCGTAACGACACACACACACACACATACACACACACAGACAGTCAGTCGGGGCAATTAATTTACAATTACAATTTACATTGACAACTAAAATCGAAAAAAGGTGCGCCCGAAAGTATGCAATGAAAAAAGGGAGCGATTGTGAATGTGAAAAATTCATTTGCCCCGTCATTTGTGCGTTAAATCGAAAGGCGTTTGTGCACAAATATTTTCAATATTTACGCATAATTTAAGAGGACCCTCCCACGCATGTGACTGTATCTGGATACTTTGAAAATTAAATTCAACCCGAGGCGTTCGCTCGCACAAATATTGATACATTCTAATGGATTTCCTTACAAACACACTTACGCCCCCACAAGCCGATTGGTTTTGGGGCTGCCGAAAAGGCAGTGGCTGAAACAGTGCTTTTTTATCGTAGTTAGGCAGCTGCGACAACAATCGTCCTTGCGAGTCCCACAAACATTTGCCCGATTCACTTGCTGTTCCTGTATCTGTATCTGTATCTTTTATTTACGTTATTTATCGTTTCTGCCGGCAGTTGGCTTTAAAAGCCTTTAAACCTCGGGTTCTGCGATCATCGACTGGCCGGCGGGGAAAATGCGGGCACGTAAGCCCTCACAGTGTCCCTTAATTACAGCAGAAGGCAAACGTTAAGCACTCGGCTTTAATTCAAATCGCTTTAATTGCTCTACAAATGGCCAAGGCAGCATTCCCCATTCCGCATTAGGAACAATGTGCAAAAGTTGCCAACAAAGCGCCAACTGAGGCAGGAGCTGGCATCCTTCCGTGCACACACCTGCTCGGGAGCCACATGCAGATGAGCTCTCGGGCAAAAAGAAAATGCCAAGAGGGAAAAAGTTGAAATTGGGAAGTGCATTTGCGGTGAGGCAAGGACTTATGCTGCTCCTCCTCCTTCTCCTTCTCCTGCAGTTGTCTTTGCCGCCTCGTCCTTTTGTCTGTCGCCATTTCGCAGGACCAACAACTTGTGCATATGCCAAGCCACATCCTGTCCGTATAAGTGTGCGTTAAGCGCTTACATTGTTATGCCTTCTCGCTGATGCCGTTGTGCGTATGGTTGCTGTTGTTGCCGGGTTTTAATAACTGTAAGTACGCCACTTCCTGTGACAGAAGAAAATGTAATTGTTGCACATGGGCATGCCGCAAGGAAATTACACTTCCACAGACCCAGACACACGCACAGAAACAGAAACAGCAACAGAAACAGGATCATTTACTCAATGCCCGGATAGAGGTGAACGGCTGATAAATGCGTATGCATAATCAAAGGACTAAACTGATACATTCAATCAGATTTCCTGCCATACTATGAGCATGGTGTGAGTGCTGCTCAAAGAGCTCTTTCCTTGAATTCTAACAAGGACTCGGCTTTAATGCCCAGCCGAGACCCATTTAAATTCCCAACTCGATTTGCCAGAATGCGATTGAATATTCCAGCAGGCGTCGAGTGTCTCTATTTACTTGAGCCACATGTGTAAATGGTTTCCCCTATTTGCCTTTATTCTAGCCATTTTCCATGGCTCCTTAGCATATCCCGGTGCAGTCGTTGTTTTTGGTTGAAACGCCTTTTATGTCGCTCAGCATTCGCCTAATAGAGGTTTTTGTTTGGGTGCATTGCGGTCTGAAAGCTCCCCGCCCTCGACAACTTTCGGTAATTTCCCGTCAGCCACAATGCACTGAAATAAATACAAATTTTGAAATAAGAAATCCTACATTTTTCATACATAGACTATTATGACAATACTATTACTGAATTTTGTGCAGCTTTAGTGGCAAGTTATCTTATTAGTCTAGAAGTTTGCCGTTATTATTTTACCAAGACTACATTTTAAAAATATTTAATGCCAATGTTTAAAGTATTAAAGAAAAATATTGTTGACATTTATTGTATAAAAGGAACTTCCGATTTCAGAAATCTTTAGTAAGTCTCTTAAGTAAAATACGCAATAAACTTCAATGACAAAAGGCATTCCGGAAAATTATGTTGATTTCAGAAATTCCTCGTTTATTGCCATGAGAAACTTTGTATTTATCCGAACTATATTTTCCGGGAAAGCCATAGCAGAAACATTAAAAAACTCCAGCTCGAATTGTAGGGTCAGTTTGAAATCCCACAAGCCAAATCTCGATTTAAAACATTGATTTTAGATGGCTTTTCCTGTGGCAGTGCACGTGTGGATGTGAGCTCACTTAAGCCCCATTGAAACTTTGGACCTTTTGTGGCTGGAGTGCTGGGTTGTCAGTGCCTTGGAAATTTGCCTCGAAGCGCGCACATTAACCCACCAAAAAAGCACGAAAAAACCAAAAAAAAAAAAAAGAATTAATTGTCTTTTGCAATGCACTCACTCACTTGCACACACACGCGCGCACAATGGCAGGAGCCAAAGAGCACCAACACACACTCGAACGGGGGCACTCCCACACACATACAGGCACTCGAAGCACGTAGAGAAGTCGGCGTCGCTGACTTGACTTTATTTTCGACTCTGGTACTCCCCCGGTAGACCCCGTGGAAACCGTACTGCCCCCACATCCGCCGGAGCTCCACGGCACCGGGTTCGGTTTAAAGATTTTCTATGCAGCCATTGTCTCAACGGGGCGCAGAGTGGGTGGTGCGATGGCGGGGATGCTCCAACCTGCACTTAACACAATTTCGTGGCACACAAAAGACTTTCGCTGCGGCACAACCACCAGAACACGCCGCACCAACACCCGCCTCCCTCCTGTGGGCGAACTTTTTTCCTTAGCTGCGAATTACGCGCCGCTTTTGTATTCCCCATTAAAGCGTGTGGAACGAGCGCGTGCAACGCCTCGGGCGGTGCCACGTGGCATAAATTAATCCTCCCACTAAATTTGGCATATTCTCTTCTCCCACCCCCCGCTCACACTCGTAATTCGGGCAGATATTCGGACCCGGAGGCACCAAAATAGACGAGGACTACGACGATCCGCCGGTCACATTGCTGCGAGGTCCTCCAGGACCACCTGGCACCGCCGGCAAGGACGGACGCGATGGAAGGGACGGCAGCAAGGGCGACGCCGGTGAGCCGGGAGAGCCCGGATCCTTGGGTCCGCGTGGACTGGATGGCCTGCCCGGTGAGCCGGGCATCGAAGGACCTCCCGGCCTGCCGGGTTACCAGGGTCCGCCAGGAGAGAAGGGCGATCGGGGCGATATCGGACCGCCCGGGCTGATGGGTCCTCCGGGCCTGCCAGGACCTCCTGGTTATCCTGGCGTCAAGGGAGACAAGGGCGATCGTGGTGATTCGGTGAGTACTCCTTGTCCTTAATAAGAGTTAATAGTCTTCGGTTTTAATTGGCTTACCCATATACCATAAACTAAGCCCTATCTCGACCGTTAATAATCTGTATTTCCCTTTCAGTACCGCAAGATGCGTCGTCGCCAGGATGACGGGATGTCCGACGCCCCGCACATGCCCACAATCGAATACGTAAGCCCAGCTATGTGACCCACCACCCAGTGGATTAGTCTTAACTGATGTGATTTCCTTCGCAGCTATATGGTCCGCCGGGACCTCCGGGACCCATGGGTCCGCCAGGACACACCGGCAGTCAGGGGGAGCGCGGCATGGACGGACGCAAGGGAGATTCGGTAAGAGTCAATAGGCCACCGACTAATATCTCGAAGTAATCAGCTCTAAATCTGTTTCCAATCGGTTTTGCAGGGCGAAAAGGGCCACAAGGGCGATCAGGGACCCATGGGACTGCCGGTAAGTGGCGAAATGGCCCGAAGTTTTCCCCATAATTATAAGGGAATGTAATTGCAGGGTCCGATGGGCATGCGAGGCGAGTCAGGACCTTTTGGACCCTCGGGAAAGGCTGGCATACCGGTAAATTTCAATTGAACCGGGGAAATCCCCATTGTTTGGCTTTTAATTTGTTACCTCACGAAATTGGAGTTATTATCCCGCTTAGCTAGTCGTAACCCTCCCGGCTTTCGTTACTTTCGATACTTTTCGTTGTTGTGAACCACGTTACTAAACGTTTGACTAACCCTATTTTGTGTTCTCATCTCTCTTTCTTTCTACTTGGAACAGGTGTGGGGCGACTACTAATACCACAACTAGTTAAAGGCAGTCTCTATTAAATAATAACCAGCACACATTGCGCCAAAGTCTAAATGAAATGCGACTTAAAAATAAAACCATCCAAAACACACGCACACCACCCACACCGACACACTCACACACACACTCGAACAGAAAGTCCTAAAGAAACATTTGAAGAAGGCAAATCAAATTTAATCAAAGCAAAACAATGTTCAAAGTTAAGAAGCCGCGCAACGCTTGTCAAATGTGCTCAGTTATCGTCTATATATATATATATATATATTTAAATGTGTATATGGCAGTGTATATGTATCTCAATTTGTACAAACACGCACCCATGTACAGAAAATCAAATTCGAAATAGCAGCATGTCAGTGCCGAGTAAGCAAATCAATTAATTGCACAAGGCAAGGAACCGATCCCCCTCCACCCGCATGAGAAAAAAATTAATATTCATATCATTTAAAATGCCCCAAGAGTCAAATAAGTATTTATGTATACAATCAAATAGCGCAAACAAACGTGTGTGTCTATAGAAGCGTATTTACAAACATCAATCAATCGAATCAACTAAAACACTTTGAACATACACCCACACCTACACCCACATCCACACGTCACACAACACACATCCGCACAACAAACCAACTAGCAAATATGCAATGCAAATATTTTAATTGCATTTCATTCGCCGCCGCTCTGTGGGAAGCAATTGCAGGAGGAGCATAAAAGCCGCTTGAAAATGCATAAATCATACGCACCGTGGTACGTGAAAACAGCGTGCGGTGGGTGGGATTTCGCATGGATATCAAGTGTTTCGCCGAGTGCGAAGCACTAATTGCTGGATTATGCCGAAACCAAGTCGCTATCGTTTGCAATTGGCCATAAGTGACTTAATTACCTGCTTAATCAGATCAATCGGATCAATCGCCTTTTTTGCTCCTGCTGCATCCTGCATTGTCTAAGGTGCCGTCCATTGGCTTTGTCTGAATATTTAAAAAGTACTCGTTCATACAAAGCATTATTGCCGAAGCTGCAATGTGAAACACAAAGCTGAGAGCAGAAACCCAGTTAGTGTGTGTTTAAATAGGGAATTGTGCTAATTAAGGTGGCAACACAACAGAATTGTAAGATATTTTCATCCAGATCTCTCTCGATTTCCACACACGCAAAGTGCACTAGTGTCTACAAGTCATAGATATTGTTTAGTTACTTATGTATACACAAGCACACAGCCCATATATTAAAGAGATTTATACATACATACAAGGCAACGTACTCGTATATCCATAACAAAGAGCTATCCAACCCAATTGTGCATATGTTTCAGTGTTAATAAAAACTTTAATAAATCAAGCGAAAGAGCAGAAACTAGTTAGGCTAAAGTTGAATTCTATGGTCGAAAAATCAATGCTTTCCAATTTAAAACCAGCTCGCAAAAGCTGTGAAACTGGAGTATTCTCTCCTGAAATGCGAAATATCAACAATAAATACATAATCTTACCACGAGTATGTATCCTATTGGTTTCATGGACATCTCAAACAAAGTAACGCAAACCACTCTATTTATACAAAAGAAATGAATGCATAAATTAACATTTACGAGCATGTATGCAGCATTTTCAATTTCAACGCTCAAACTAGGCAAAGGACGAGTAGATCGGCCTGGAAATCAAACATAATCAATGCAAATGAAATAATGCCATGGAAATATGATAATAAAAGTATATACTGCCATTTGACAGCCCCAGCCCAGAGTATTTCCGCATCGACAACAAGACCCATAAAAATTGAATGGGAATTATTGAATATGCAAATGGCAGACGGCAAATGGCAAATGGCAATGTTTGCAGCTTTAAAGTTTACTCGAACAGCAAACGGCATCGAAAATCAGAAAGAATATGTCAATTTGTTTTCAATTAGATGTGTCTCGTTGTTGTAATAATCCCCGAATGGAAAACAGAATACACAGGCAATTTGCATGTCAATTTTCATTTAATCCACTAAATGTCAAACAACCCCAACGTGTACATACGCTTCGGTAGAGAACGGAACTAAACATAAATAATTATTAATTTTTCTAGCTGTTTTTACCTCTCAACGTGTTTACTTGCATCTCGCTCTCTAATACTTACTCTGTACGCTCTAGATTTCTTCACTTACTAACTACGAACTCAACTTTCTCGATCCATAGGCTAGAATAATTAATTGTGTTTTCGCGATTAAACCCTAACATTAACCTAATAAATAACTATAATTGAGGAGACGTAAAAAGGTTAAGCCCCTAATAAGCCGCTAACAATATTTGTAAGTGTAAATTTGTTAATTACCCAATAAACAAGAAGAGTTTTCAAACGAAAAAATATACAAATCTATATATATATTTACGTGTATTTATGTCTATATACATACATGCATATACCAAATGCCGATGTGCGAGTGCATTATGCCATCACAACCACGAAATACAATATTTTTATCCGTGCTGCTGCATTTCAAATGTATGATTCGAATAAAACAAATATGAATGTGAATTCTGGTAATTATTTGCCGTAGCATGTGCGAATTAAAACGGCAGACATTCGACAGAATGACCGAATTGTAAAATGGCTAAATGAAACTAACATAATTTTCGAATTAATTATGCATTTCCAATAAAGTGATGGTTTTTTACTAAACAAACAAGGTCCGCAGCAGGACCCCTAACCCTCATTTGCGAGGCAGATATTCGATTTCCCGCCGCTCTGCTAACCACACGCTTTCCCATTCTCTGTTTCTCTTCCATTTGCTGCAGGGTCCTCCGGGCTTGGATGGCATGAAGGTATTTCCCCAGAAAACAGCCGCCGATGTGAAAACAATATGGTAATAACCGATCTGTTTTCTGTTCTCTGTGTTCGCAGGGCGCCCAGGGCGAGACGGGGCACAAGGGGGAGCGTGGAGATCCGGGTCTGCCGGTAAGCATCTGCAGCATTCGCTAGGACATTTTCGTAGAACAGTTATTCAACTCCGTGTGGTTGCTAATATTAAATAATTCGTGTCTTCTCTCTCTCTCTCTCCTTTTCATTGTTTTTACCTCTGTTTGCATGCATATCTCTCTTTCTTGGCGTCGTTCACTACCTATATGCACATCTCTCGAACATCCCTGACCCCTGACCCCTGACACCCACCCATTCACCCCCACTGCACCACACCTACGGATAATTGACCCACCGAACATAAGGGCACCGATGGCATTCCCGGGCAGGAGGGGCCGCGCGGGGAGCAGGGCTCCAGAGGGGATGCCGGCCCGCCCGGCAAGCGGGGACGCAAAGGAGATCGCGGCGACAAGGGCGAGCAGGGCGTGCCCGGACTGGACGCCCCCTGCCCCCTCGGCGCCG
This sequence comes from Drosophila fuyamai, assembly GCA_018153365.1. NCBI lineage: Eukaryota > Metazoa > Arthropoda > Insecta > Diptera > Drosophilidae > Drosophila > Drosophila fuyamai. The sequence continues at coordinate 1,275,339 of JAECXW010000116.1, read as the reverse complement.
ACGGGCTGCCGCTGCCCGGCTGCGGATGGCGGCCGCCAAAGGTTAGCATGCGTTATTCGTTATCGACTAAAAGCCACCCCCCTCCCACACCACCTAACGTACACAGAAAAAAATTGATGTGAATTGAGGGTTAATCTTCCATTTCAACATTTACTTATCATTTTAAAATAACACTTTTGATCTTAAGGAATTAAGTGATTTACTTTCCACATACTATAAATCTTCACTTCAGCTAAAATAGATCCATTCGGTAACAAATTATCATATATTTCTTAGTCAGTCCTGGATTTATTTGTTATAAACATTTGTGTTTTCCCCAATGAGGACCTATGAAATGTTAGACAATTTAAACAATTCGACTTTATTTTATTTTACCATTATTAATATTTTTCTGGGAGAGAGTTAACCCTTTTTCTGTCCTCCAAAATATATGCATACTAAGATCAAAAGTCTCTTTAAAAAGCTGACATTATTTTTTTCTGTGCACCCCCAATTGGCTGTCGGAAAGATGATCGTTGGTACTTTGCATGCGCCACTCGTGGCCTCCATCTACTTGGTAGTATCTTGTTGTTGTCCAAGTTGGTTAACTAACTTTTGCTTTCGCACACACACACATACACACTAACACTAACACACTGGCAAACAAAACACGAAAACACGAACACACGAACACCAAACACAGGAGCCAATCATCTCGACGCCCGTGCACAAGGATTATTTGCCCGATGTAACGCAGCCGGAAAGCAACGCCAGCGATTACGAGCAGGAGGAGGAGGAGGAGGACGAGCAGGCGGAGGATAATGAAAACGAATATGATGAATATCAGGATAATTTGCATAACAATGAGTGAAAAGGAAGCAGGCAGCCAGCCGAGCAAATGGCGAACACAAGAACCTAAGAACCTTCCAACCCCCCCAAACTCCCAACCTCCAACCACCCACCATTGACACTCACACACACGCACACACACATACAGACACAGACACGGGCACAGGACTAGTTAAGCATTTCCGATTTCCGCTGCGAATCCTGGATCTGTTTCGCTCTGTTGACATTTGCAATTAGCGCTAACAAATGCCAAGTGGCTGCTGCTTCTAACGGTTTTGCAAAGTAGATGCTATTAGCATACTCTATCTCTGTCCTAACCCTCTGCTCCCCCCCCCCTCTTTTCCACGCGCAAGCACACGCACACGCACACAATTATCCTTGGCTAACACACACACACACACTGGCTTAGCTTGGTGACGGGTCCTCCTGGCTCTCTCTATCGAATTCTCTCATCCAACTCCGGCCGTTTCCGGCTGAACTTCTCTCTCGCCCCTCGCAGGAAAACTGGCAGGCGTGGCTCAAGGACGAGCTTAATGCGCTGCAGCATCCGCGCTCCAAACACTAATTGCCGCCGAACGCCCCTCAGCGACTGCAGCACGGAGCACGGAGCACGGAGGCGTGGTCCCGCAATACCCAGACGAATCTAAGCGCTTGGTCTTAATTTTAGTAACTTGTTATTGTTAACTGTAGACATCGGACAGCACTATAGCTACCACACGCATCGCATAGAAACATCCTACTATTAAAAGGAAAAAATTACAAAAAATAAAACTCGATAAAAACTAAGATGTGTGTTTTTAATCAGATTATTAAGCCAGAAAGGATTTAGTGTATTCTCAGATACATTTAAAGAACAATAGTAAACTTTTTTTTTTTTAATTGCATGGAATTTCTTATTTAACACTGTCCTTCGTGGACAATCATTAAATGGGGTGAAGGGGAACTTGACTTATAAGTATTACAGGTAAAATGGGTATTACGAAGTCAAGTCAAACTTCAGATCAATCATCAATTCCAAAGAGTGTTGCGAGTGAGACATAAAAGGGTAGATCCCAGTAGTCTCTTGATCAGTGCGGAGATTAGTCCAAATGGAGATCTAAGGGGTGGGTCCTTTGTAACCTCCTGGTTTGTGTGCTGTTATCTAATAGGTTGATTGCCAGATTGTTGCAATGTTCATGAAGCCTGTTTCGCTGAATTTCTTCCTCCACCCACGGGAAGTTGAGAACCAAATGGATTGTGGCGTTGGCCTGAAAAAGATGGGCTTTCGTGGCAATGCGCAGAATTTTGTTCTCCAGCACCTGTATGCAGTTGATGTTTGAGTTGCTGGCTGTACCCCACAATTGTATGCCTTGTAGATGAATAGCTTTGATGATGTCGGCAGTTTGGACCTCCTACCAATCAGCCAGTATAGTGATTTGGCTCTCGACTCAGCCTGGCGACGTTTCTTGAGTAAGTGCGCTCTCCATGTCAGCCGTCTGTCCAGGGTGAAGCCCAAGTAGGTTGGCGTGTCCACCAGTGGAATCGGAACGTCGTTGAGGGTCACCTGAGGGCAGTTGCCCCTATGGGTGGAGAAGGTGGTAGCGGTAGATTTGTCTCCATTTACGACGATGTTCCACTTCCTCTGCCAATTGAGTAGATGGAGTTGTTCCTGCATGATGCGAGAGGCTTCTACTGGGGAGTCCGCTACAGCCAGAAATGCGGAGTCGTCGGCATAGGTGGCAGCTATTAAGTCCGGTCTCCGTAGCACCGGGAGATCAGCCGTGTACGCGTTGTACATCATCGGACCGAGGACGCTTCCTTGGGGAACGCCAGCTTCGACTTTAATGGCAGAGCAGGGTTCTCCTGCTCACCTTCGGTGCTCCAGAAAAGAGTAAACTTTACATATATCGAATAAATAGGAAATAGCACTCAAAGAAAACAAACTCTTACGTAAGTCTGGGACTCAATTCAGTACAACCCACATGAACAAGCCATTAAGACCTTTAGACAAATAATATAAACAAAAAAGTGGAATACACAAACAAGAGCTAAACAGGATGTGGCGCATTGCAAAGCCACGTCTCAGGAACTTTTACGTTGAGAATGGTGTGGCATACACCGAGGATCGGAAAGCAGTGCGACGGGTGAAAATCTTTGCCAACTGGCCATTCCCAACGCCGCGTCTTGTGAGGCATTTCTCATGTTTCGGATCTGTAGTGGAGGTCCAGTGGGATGGGGTCAAGCTAAGTGGATCGGTGCTCTTTGAAGAGGCCACCCAAGCGGCCAAGGCCTTGTATTGCCTGAAACACAATCTGGATGGCAATGAGCTGCTCCTGCAGGCCAGTGGCACCTGGGATCAACCGCCGGAAAAAGAGGAGCCGGGCGTGGTGAGTGCCGACTATCTGCCCATCGTCGACGACGTTTGGCGAAAGGTGCTCCACTATCTGCCTCTGGATTCGCGTCTCAACTTTGCCTCCAGTTGCCAGAGATTTCAGGCGATTTACGAACTGGAATCGCAGCGCACGTGTCGTGTTATCCATATGGAGGAGGTCTGCAGGTTGACGGAATGGAACATCAAGCAATTGATGCGCCTTTCCGGAGAGCACGTTCATCGCTTGGAAGGTGGCGCACTGCATCCGTGTTGGCCGCATTTCAAATTATTTGTCCAGCTGCTGGGCTTGAGCTGCCCGAAACTGACCGAGCTTTCCTTCCATCGCATTCCAATTAGCCCCCTGCAAATGCGAGACCTTTTCGAAGGTCCTAATGGCCTGCATAAACTTACCTACCTCTCTCTGCGCCGCTGCGACCTTATAGATCTGGATCTCATCCACTTGCAATCGCTCACAGAGCTAAAAGTTCTAGATCTGCGAGAGAATCACGGTTTTCAGGGAAATACCTTGGGGTCGCTGCCAGGTTCAGTGGAGATCTTAAACCTTTCGGGGTGCGAAAACCTGGAGCCCTCGCGTCTCTGCGATCTAGGAGCACTGCCTCTTCTCCGCGAGCTGCGCTGCCCGCAGATTCGCCTGCGCAACTTCAACCGCGAGTGGATGGACGAGTTTGAAGCTGATTTCCTGGCCACGGACGAGCATGTCTACCGCGATCTGGTTGAGAGCTGTCCGCTGCTGGAGGTGCTCGAGGTTACGGTGTGTCCGTACATGGACGAGCCGCAGCTGGGTGGCCTTTCCCGTCTGCGCACCTTGGTCCTTCGCGCCGTGCCGTTGGAGCCCGCACCCTACCAGGTGAACAACTCGCTGCTGTTGGCCCTCGTGGAATTGGATTCGCTGCGGCATCTCGAGTTCCGGCAGGCTGGACCTAGTTTCGTGGACGCACGCGGCTTGAGGATCATTACCCAGCTTAAGGAACTGCGAACTTTGATTTTACGCAATCAAGACTTTGAGGCGTATGAGCTGAGGCAGTTGCGCAAGCTTAACGCCTTGGAGCTGCTGGACCTCAGTGATTCGCCACATCTCTCCGAGGAGATCGTCATCGAGTTGGCCAAGACGCTTAGCGGGCTGCGTCAGATAAAAGTCAAGCGATGTCCGCTTATCTCAAGGCGGTTAACAGAGATCCTGAAGGAGAAGACCATGCTCCAAGTAGATATTTAGAGTTCGCTCTTATTACGTTCCCTTTTTTTAGGTATTGTTTTTTATTTAATTGTTTAAATTATATTTTTGTTAATCTGACGATGTATTTACTGGTCTTGGGAAAGGAAATCCTGACTAACTGTATCAGTGTACATGTAGTTAATTAAAAAATGTACCAACAAGTGTTATGCTCACGACTTTGATAGAATATAAAAGTAAGAGGTTTATATCTAATCAAAGACACTCTTTTAACACTCCTTATTCCTTTAAGAGCTTGAAGTGTTTAACATATTTATGAACTGTATCCTTCACATAGGGTTTCAATGCGATGCAGGTTGGAATATTCTCGGGCTGTTCGATCCACAACTTGTGCTTGATCTCATTTTCCTTCAACTTTTCACTGAGCTTCACTAGGGCTGCCTCGTCTTTTGCCTGGAAATATAGAAACTAATTTAATGTTTTTCGACTTTAAGCTAATTAGGAACTAATGTTGAAATCAACTTCCCCTGGAATCCATTTAATGCTTATATTATTTTATATTTATATAAAAACAGAATATCCAAAATCATACTTAAATCATTTGTCTTGTACTTAAATTTAACATCGATACACGCTTGTATCTATTTTTTTGCAAAGAGCAAGTATAAAGTTTGTTAAGAAATAAACTTAATGTCTTACCTCCAGTACCACCTTATGCATGTTGTCCAGATCTTTCAAATAGGCCACGGTGTCCGAATCTTCTGAATTTAAGTGTATAACGGCCGCTGTGGCATGGCAGCATTGGGCGATGACCGCGCCCATTGGCCAACTAAGGGCGGAACGCAAATCACTCCGGACGACAATATACTGCACAATATTGCTCATGTTTTATAAAAAATATTGATTTCTAAACGTTTATTAAAAATGTTGTGAACCAAATGCCGGTAAGGAAGAAGAGAAACAGATGTTTACAAAGAGAGTTGCCAAATTGGTTAAAAAAGATGTGAAAGACTGTGTTCACACTGGGGGCGCATAAGTCGCACAGCGATCAGGGTGACCGCATTTATTAAATAAGGCTGCCGGTATCTAGTAACTAAATTTTTTAAGCTAAATTGGGATTTATATAAAACCAAAATAAGTAGAAATATATTATTTAATTTTATTTAATAGGTGATAAACCATTTTTCCTTGCTACAGAAGTGTGAACGCTTCGTTTTGAAGCCATGTATGTAGAATGTGTAAGATGCATGTCATGTATAAATTAAAGCTTGAGAGCTAGATGTCGCCACTTGCTCCTTGGGGGTAACGAATCTTTTAAAGACTTTTTATACCCGTTACTCGTAGAGTAAAAGGGTATATTGTATTCGTGCAAAAGTATGTAACAGGTAGAAGGAAGCGTTTCCGACCCTATAAAGTATATATATTCTTGTTCAGGATCACTAGCCGAGTCGATCGAGCCATGTCCGTCTGTCCGTCTGTCCTGTCTGTCCGTCTGTCCGTCTGTCTGTCCGTGGCCACAGTTTTGATGCTATTATGAAAATTTTTTTTGATATGTATTTGTTTCGTCAATACCTATCGATTGGCCAAATAAAAGTTTGCCACGCCCACTCTTACGCCCAAAAACCCATTAAACACTTAAAGCCTGGCTAGCGCCTACATTTCTGCCTTACAATAGCGCCATCTAACGGATGACTTTGGAACAGCTGGCCAAGGTGCTCAACAGAGTCAACGTTAATTATCGAGGGATTTCTATTAAAGGAAATTGCGATGGTTTTCATTTGTCAATACCGAACTATATCCCAAGAACTATGCCAATCAAATCAAGTTAGCCAAATTGGAGGTGTTCCCTGGGTACCGATTTTAACATAAAAATCGGGAGCTAATGCGAGCGGCGAAAAACATACAAGAAGGCATATTTATATTAAGTTGTTTAGCTGAGTAACGGGTATCTAATAGTCGAGGCACTCGACTATAGCGTTCTCTCTTGTTTGGTTTTATTTTCGGCGTTTTTCGGAAACAATTGAACTTAGAAGGCATAAAAGACCCGTTTTCAGTTTACAATAAACTGCAAGTTTTCGTAGAAAACTACTGATTTTACCAACTTACAATCAAAATCGTGTACCTATCGTATACCTACCTACCCTTACAGAAAAGTTACCTTGTTATGGTTTACAGCCAAAACTATGAAGTCCATAAAAACTAATACATATACTCATTTTAAGCTATTGTTTTATCCCAAGCTGGCAAGCTTAAGTTCTCCTTAATGCAGTTGATTTTTCTTAAATTAAACCTTTATTTGCCAACAAAAACATTCCTCTGTTCGATCCAAAAACTATCTTGTTGTTTAATTTGAGGTGATGTCACAAACATTTTATTTAAAAAAACACAAGCTACTGCTCTCGTAATGATACCAAAAAAACTTTATTTCAAATTCTTTATTATGTCATTTACAATTAAGATCCGAGTCAATGTGCAAAAGGCACTTAAATTGTAAAACGCGAAAAATATATAAAATAAAAACGGAAGCTCACCTGGAAAATAAGCAATACCAAAGCCATTCCCTAACATAAGGTTACATATAGCTAAAAATCACTTTAAAAGAACCCGTGAAAATGTCCTTTTTTGGTCCATTTTTATAGTTTTTTCCTAAATATATACTGACCAAAATTAAATTTCGGGGATCAACAGAAAATTCGTTTGAAAAACTCTTTCGCTCGTGGACACAATTAGAAAAATGTAGTTTGTTATGTTCCCTTTGCGATAACTGTGCCACAGGAGTGTAAAATACTGGCCAAATAACACTTTACTGGAAAACAGTTGACGGTCGCAGCTAATTCACACGGTGTTTTCCATTTAAGTGTTGCCTGAGTAAATTAAGAGGTCCCAAGAGCTGCAAAGTTATTTTACTAGACATCGACCAGCCAGATCCACTTTATCCTTAATGTTCATAAATTGCCGGGCACACGTTGATTAAATCGCACTTGGTGCGTGGCTCACCACCCCGCGACCATTAAACACCATTATAATCGAAATTACAAGGCCAGCAACAAGTGAGGGACGAGATTGGTGTAGATACTTTGATTTTATTATTGTAATTTCTTGGAACACTTTACATTTACATTTAAATTTATACGCCATAGATGCGAGACGATAAACGACGACTACACACACATAACAATTTGACAGTTTAATTGATTTAATTTACGCACCACATTGATACGGATCTGTGCGGGATCCTACCTCGTAATTGATATCATGGCTAGATATAGTCGTAGTTCGTAAAGGTACACTTTTGCATATATATGTATGTGTAGAGATACTCCGGCTTGCACGTTACTCGAAGCCCTGGTATATAAAGTATAAATAGGTTACAGACAGATTACGCTACTAAATTAGAACATTGAATTGGGCAAAACTTGAGATTCTTGGAGAGAAAACAACACTCAACTAACAACGAGGGAGCATCGAATCGGGAGGATCGAGGTCCGATCGCCCGCCTCCCGTGTCGACAATAGATATATTATATTTAGTTTTTAGTTTAATAATAATTTCACTTGTTGCATTTGTTCAGTATGGCCAGTGTCGGAGCTCGCGGCTGGGTCTTAGAAGCTGGTCTTGCCGAAGATGAAGTTGCCCGGCGCGTTCACGTCCTCGGCGGCGAAGTACTCCTTCCACAAGGCGGCGAACTGCTCCCGGGTGACCTCGCCCTGCCCCTGGGCCATCTTCCCGAACGCCTCCTCGCACTCGGTCTTCTCCAGGCCGTAGCTGGAGCAGACCAGCGTGAACTCGGTCACGTCGATGCCGCCGTCGTGCGAGGCGTCCTCCAGGTCGAACATGAAGTTCATGTAGGCGTTCTGCCAGTCCATCACGCTGCTGGGGTCCTTCGCGTAGGCGTCCCACATGTTGCACCACTCGTCGACGCTGACCTGGAACGGCCATAAAGGATGGAGCGTCGAGATTACGGATTAGAAGCCATAGCCCCAGATTTATGCATTTATGCATCCCGCCCCGTGCTGAAAAGCCCATTAGTAGGTGCCGCCTCGGGCGGAGATTCCCCATAAAACAGCCCATGTCCATGACTGCCCCGGTTTTTGGGGGTGTAATTTATGCTATCTAGTGATGCGATATTAACATTTTCTGGCTGCCAATACCAAACAAGGCAATTACCGCAACATCGCCTTGACCAACTTGGCTTCCAGTGCCAGTCCGGCACCCCATCCCATTAATTGTGGCCAGCCGTTACGTTTTGGCATGTTTTAATACGGCCATAAATAAGTGCGAGGGTTGTATCTGGCCGGGACCACTTGTAATGCCAATTGGCAGTCCTCCCCGCCGGGAACTCTAAACAGCAATTCGAACTAACTGCACACTTTTATGTTTATGGCCGCAGACTGAATCGAAAGTTGGCCCAGATCCTTGACCCTCGGATGCGTAGTCTATCGAGCTGCAGCTCCTTTCCGGCTAATTTGGGCCCGTGTCACGGCACGGGCTCCGACTTGGATTGCTGCGGAAAGTGAACAATAAATCTTAAGCCGACTGCCACAAAGGCGGGCTAACAATAGCGGGTATTTGGCATATTTTGGCAGCAAACTCCATCAAGTTCCTTGGCCGGTGGCCAGAACTTTTGTGGCTTTGTGGCAGCCGAAGTTCCACTACCTCATCGAGCTCAGTTGCGCACAAAATACCCGTAGACCAGTAAACCAGTAAACCAGCAAACCCGTAACCCTTGGAACGCGCCAATAGAATTAAGCCGAGGTTTTGTCGGTCTGACATTTCAATTTCTGTGCGCTTTGTATCGCATTGTTGCGGGTTTTGGTCGCCGTTTGTTGGTATTGAACTATGTGCTGGGCCGGATTATAATTTAATTTGCTGCACTTGCAATGCGATTATGCCAGGCAAAGGGAGAGACCTGCAGTCTGCGACAAAGTTGGTCCTCGCTCGTAATGAGAAGAAAGTTGGTGGCAAGGAGTACCCGGCCGGAATTCTGAATGCACTGCTCAAATAATTCACAATTCAATTTCCGCCCGCTGGCAGGGAATTTGTTTACCCCTCTCGGCATTCCGCACCAATAAAAAGGGAAATTTATGAACGGAATTTCTCTTCCGTTTTTTGCGTTGTCTGTGCCAGCGAAGGACGTCGTAATGTGAGTGTGAGTGTGTGTGTGTGTGTCGGATGTGGGGTGTCCTGCACACTTGTCAGCTGCTGCCACAATGGCATCGAGTGCAGTCCATGGATTTCAGCACTTTTGGCACTGACAATGGAGCCAGACAAAAACCGAATCACTTGACATGTAGTTGCCTTTGCAACTCGAGGGGGTGGTGACGTGAGGAACTCACCTGTCCGTCGTTGTCCTTGTCCGCCTTGGAGCGCAGGCCAGTCCAGATTTCCATCATCAGGTCGTACGTCTCCTTGTTCTTCGGCGTGTCCTTCTGCCAGCCGCGCAGTTGGCAGACGCGCTGCAATTGGCAGAAACAATAACAGTCAGCGCGGCACTTGCAAATTGAGTTATCGGTTGGCAAAAACTGCATGCAAAGCGGGCAAAAACATTTGCAGCATTTGCGCAGCGCTTTTGTTGATGTAGTTGCCAGCATTTCTCGCATGCACTCCTCAAAAATATATTCAAATTTCTGCTCGCTTTTTTGCTAGCACCATTTCCGCTCCACTTACCTCGATGGCCAGCTCGAAGTCCTTAACGTCGATTTCGCCGCTTTGGTTCACATCTGTTGCGACACGCATTATGGGCATTATTGTTATTTTGGAGGCAGCCAGCGTAAATTGCATGTTGTTGTCCCGCATTGTTTGCATTGGTCAGTCGGGGCCACAAAACCAAACAGCGAAGGCGAAAAAGAGCCAAAAAATAACGAATAGGGCGATGAACAATGTACGGATCTTTTGGCAGGCTGCGACACAGTTCCGGTCGGCGGTGTTGGCAGTGCGAAAATCAACGGAATGGCACAGCCTAACTGTCACCACTCCACCCCGTGGATATCTCTACCACACTGAGAAGAAATCTCTTTCAAATTTTAAAAATTCTGCACCCGATTTGAACTGAATTCAAGAAGATTAAATACTATATACTCGTAATAAACTAATAGTAATTGAAAATAATTTGTTATAATTCTGCTACAAAAAAAATACTATCCCATCAAAGAATATATAGTAAATATATAGTAAAAAGTTTTAAATATTTTATTTCTGCTATCCTACTCCCACATAAAACCAATAGTGTCTTTAAAATGATAGTCCTATTAGTTATTACCCCATTTTAAAAACGCTTTCCTCGCTTTTAGCAAGGAAACCTAAAAGTGTGCGAGGTGCACACTAAAATAAGCGAATTTTAGGGTTCATTTTTCTAAGTGGCCTTTCCCCCGAGCCCTGCATTTGGCTTCTGGCCATGCGGGCGTATCATAATCATTTGCAACGGTGTGCAAACGGCCACTTCAGTGCCAGTGTCAAGTGTTTGGCGCTTGCGTTTTATGACCTTTTTTCCGGCGCTACTCCTTTGTTATTGCCTGACCAGCTGCCGTCGAAAGGCGGGCAACGGGCCAAGTTGGTGGGAGGATATATGGCTGGGATGAGCCAACCACACCGGTGAATTAGTCATAATTGAAAAGCACTTAACCTTTGCACACACAGCGTTGCCTACTTGCGAGCACTGTCCTCAAAAGTTGCTCCTTTCGGCATTTGCATTGCATTTAATTCAATTTTAAATTGCCAAGTTTTGTTTGACTTCGCTGACAGGCAAACACTTCTGTGCATTAAACATGGAGCGTAATACACTCGACGCATTCGAGTGGATTTCATGCACTTACGTATACGCGATGTCGGAACACCACATTACGTATACGCTCTGTCTGCACGGCATCTGTGCCGAGGAGGAGATTAAATCGAAAGCGGAACTGCATGCTAATATCTGCCATTCGCTTTACGACTTTATTACTGGATGCCCCATTTCCCTATCTCTGCCCAGCAGCAGCCGTGTTTTGTGTTTTTAATCGTATCAAAGAACTTCAGGCACTCGGAGTGCAAGCTAATCAAAGTTTTCCAGCAATGGGCCCCAAAAGTGGCAATAAATCTGGCACTCCTCCCCTGAAATGGACAGCTCGTTCGGTTTGCATTTAACAACTCCATTTTCGCTGGGGCCATTCATCATTCCGATAAATACTCACCGAAGAACACGTTGAACAGGAAGAGCAGCTTCTTTTTGCGGAAATCGGAGATCGACATTATTGTGTTTTTTTTTCGCCGCTGGTTGTTTTCTTTATTGCGCTTTTATTGGCTCTCCACAGTTGCAGCCGGAAATGGGAAGCTGCAATGACAACGAAAAACACAATTACACAAGCATCGTGAATAAAATGGCAAATGAAGTGTATTTCGAAACGAAACTGTGTTCAAGTTTAAAGTTTTCCCTCAATTAGGGGCGGTGCTGCCGGGGAGGTCGCCTCGTAAAAATAACAGTCGAGGAAAGCGAGCAAAAGGAAAGGAATGGAACTAAAACCAAAGCCAGCAGAATAGAACCGGCAGAAGCAGCAGGAAAACGGATTGGGTTTGCTCTAGTTGACTGGCTTAGTTTATGCCAGCTAATTCAGGCAAAGGAAATAAAACAGGACCGTCTAGGGATGCGGGGAGAGCGAGGAGCTGCGCGCAATGCAAATGCATCCTGGGGGAGAGGGGTGGGTCGAGTGCCGAGCTGAGAGCGACACAAATGCAGGCAATGGCTTTGGCTCAGACTGCCCCCGACCACGCCCCCCGAGAACGGTGCTCATGGCTCATTTAACCTTCAATCAGAAGCCAGCTGCCAGGCAGGGCCATGTGCTAAATTAGACAGAACCGTATATGCATGCATTGTGGAATGTATCTCGGCGGCAGCAGACGCACTAAACAGGCCCCAAACATCAAAAGACCAGGCCAGGCCATTGCCAGCGCTGAAAGCCAGAAAGCCTTCGTGTTTGCATTAACTGCCTCTAAACGAGAACGTCATATTTACCACGTTTATGGCTGCTATTTCGTGAATCTCAAATGATTCGAGATGGCTCTTTAAGCTGTAAAAAGTATTTTGTTTATTCGCTTAGTCTAATGAATGGGTTTATCTGGGAAGAACAAGAAGTCGAGTGCCAGGGCCATTGAATACCCCTTACTCTATTAACAGTGTCAAAACATTTATTTATTATTTGGCGCGGCAAACAAAAAAGAATGTTGTGGTATTATGGTATTATATTAGTCGATTGGCAAAATATTTTATGTGTTAAGAGATATAGACCGAATAAATATACATAATCTATTAACTGGCTTTTGCAATGTGTCACAGAGTTTTGGAATTTAAAATTAATTTAAAATTAGATCAAATCGAGAAGTGAAACGCCGCCATATACTCCGATATACTTTTTAATACCGAGCGCGGGCATTTCCTACTCCATTAATATCTTTAAAAAACATATAAATATATTTTGGTATCTTGGCTTATATAATAGTATTTCTCATCAGTCCAGTTGTTTAATAGAAAACGTGAATTAAGAAGTGAGTTAGGAATTTATAGAGCTTGCTTTGTTAATTTAAAATTGATTCATAAAGACTTCAAAAAGCAAAATGTACTTCACAATTGCGAAATAAAACTATAAATTGATGACCCTCAACAGTAGATTTCACTTGTTCCTAATGCAGTTTCAATCATCAAAATTGTCTTCGCATAAACACAGTAAATATTTGCCTAGTTTTCTTTCGGGGACGCCATCCACTAGAGCCCTCGCTCCAAAAACTGCCATTTGTTTAGCCCAGCTCGAAGCGACTATGGTTGCCTAAGCATAATTTCGCAACAGAGGGAAATTGCTGCGAGGATGTCAAGTGGAAAGTGGAATGCAATGAACATGACAACGGCAACAAGGATACCGTTGGCCAAGAAAGCGCCGATGGCCAACGGCTGATGGCTGATGGCGGATGGCTAAAAGCGGAGCACTTCCTTTGGCGAAAATGCAGTTTGCCTCGGAAATGAAATTAAATGGAATATCTCCGAGTCGCCAATTGGATATGCTGCTGAGCGGCAAATTGAAATAAGGCATCCGATCCAAAACGGCGAAAAGGAATTCGGTCAAGTGCAGGTAAATTTGCTCTTACTAGAGCTAATATTATTATATTATTACGGCGGAAAGGTTGGTTTTTGTTAGCAGTCAAGGCTGCTCCAAGAAAGCGATGGCTCGAAATTGAAATTCCACTTGAGGTTGAGGACATTATCAATATTGTTTTAATGCCTTCGGCAATTTAGATGGAGGTGAGTGGGTTAAATATAACGAACTGTTCAATTAAAAATGATGGGGATGTGTATAAAAAGTTAAACAATTAAATTACATTTATTTACATTATAAATGATGGTAATAGAGACCAGCTGTGGTAATTAAAAAGGGCAAAGTTTATACTTTATACAAATTTATCTGACAAGCTACTAAGCTTCCCACACATTTTCCGTTGCAACGATTAATCTTATCAAAAACTGACTTCGTTTTAAGCCACCATGGTAAAGTAAATTCAATTTACAAATTTCTCTGTATTACAAATTAATTTTCACAATTATTTTTCTAGGTAAATCGCTTGTTTAATTAATTTATTAATAATTGGGATTTTGTGATGGTTGCACACATTGTGGCAGCCGATGTCAATTTCATTTAGCATTTAATGCACACACATTTACGTACAAATCAGACTGTCACAGTTCATTAATTTCCTACGTGCGCGTCAATTAACATCAGGTGAATTCGGAGTGGGCGTGCATGGACCGAAATAAAAAATGTATGAACAAAAAAAATCCACACTTCAGCTGGATAAAAGTACACAAAAAGTGTGAAATTCAATTTTTTCGTCCTTTTCAATTTTATGTCCAATTGAAACTGCGTGAGACTCGTTTTTGCAGGCCATAAGGACCTTTCCACCTGAAATACAGGCACGTAGCTAGGAGGTAAGGGCAAGTAAATTTAATTAAAACTTAAGACATTTTTTAAATACAACAAAGTTTTTTGAAACTTTAGGTCTTCACCATTGTTTTTAATTTTCAAGCTTTTTTACGAATGGAAAAAGGATATATACTTTAAAAAAGAATTGGTAAGAGAAATGTTAAACATAAATATTCCTCCTTTTTTTTGGTTTTTAATAGACTTTCTACCGTGCAAGTGATTTCAAAAAAGTTTTAAAATTTGAATGGCAAATGGAGCCATTCATTAATATTCTTAAATACCCAATAACTGCCCCCGGTAGCTATTACATTTCACAATCTGACCCTATAAAGCCAAGTTATAATAGGTTTTTCTGCACCGAAATTAAATCCCGAATACCTGCTGGCAGATGTAATTTAAGCCAATGCACCGGAATCCCATTTCGCTGGCACTTACGACTTGCAATTGAAAATGGCCCTGGAAATTTAAAGCCTTTTAATAGCCCGATGTGCGGATTATTTATCCTCGAAATTAATAATTGAATACGCGCGCAAATTGAATTCATCGATGCCATTTGTAGCTCAGATATCCCGTTTCCGTTCGGCGTGCGAGCACATTACGCATACGCCGTGTGAGCCGCCATTTGTTTGTCGTTGTGGCATGGGCATTTATGCCGCCGCCCTCCCATTAATTACCAATACTCATGCGCCAATGCATAAAGGCCACGCGCTGCCAGCCGCAAAACAGCGTCGGCTTTTGTGGCACGAGGCGACCACATTAACCAACATCACCGAAGGCTCGTTAATTGGGTTCTGTTTGAGTCTGCAACGCGTTTCTAATAATGGAAATATGGCGGAAATATTTTCGCGCTTTATATGCGCCTTTCTGGCCATAAATCGCCATCTGCGAAGTTATAAATTTCAATATGAAGACATCAGTGTTTTAATTGCACTTTTAGTGGCGTACGAGATGTGGAGCGGGCTGATTCGATTCGGCAATTTATTGGGCAATCAAATTAGAGAACGCCCCTCTGGCCGTTTATCAACACAATTTGATTTGCATAAACTGACTCTTTTTGTTTGGCCTGCAATGTTTGTTATGCAAAATCCCCAGGGGGAGGTGGGCAAGGGCAGGTGGGGGTACTCATAAATTATTAGTGAATAAAATGCGGGACAATTCATGGCTTTCGCATGGCTGACAGTTGTGAAGCAGTGCTGAAAAGTATGCTACACGCCGACACTCTGAATTGATCGATTCGCCAGTCGATTTGCGAACTAACTGTAATTGTTTTGATTGCATCAGCATGCAAATCGGGTTAGCAGAAATATTTATTTGGGCTGCCATGGGCAGTATATCTCCGAATTCGGATTGCTAATCCCCCGATGATGCCAGCGACCAAATGACCCAATCCCAATCGCTTTTCCAATTCTCACCCATCTTCATGCTCAATTCGAGTTGGCACAGTTTTCAACCGTCGCTAATTACTTTTGTGCTGCCGTAAATTTGCGCAGCCAATTTAAAATAATAGACAATGCAAGTGGCGTCGTCGTCGTTTGCTCTTTATCTGCTGATGCAGCTCCGGGAATTGTCCGTTGTCCGCTGTCCGCTGTCCGTTGTCCACTATCTGCCCGGTGCCCACTTGCCTTTGTTGCATCGTCCGGCTCGCAGTAATTTTGTGTAATTTGCATTAATTTACATTTAATTTGCAGCCGCGGAGGAGCTGCCAAGGAGCAGACAATGCGCGGCCTAAGGCCAGCGACGCATGCCTGGCCAAACAGCAGGACCAAAAACAGACTGGCTGACTGACAGGACGAGGATCCTTGGAGCGGGCTCTCATTTTTCCTTGGCTTGGCCCGCAAAACTTTGGCCAGGCTTTCAATGAATTCATTATGGCAGCCCAAGGTGGGCAAGTAAGAATATTCTTCAGTTGTTAAATTGTCGAGAGGCTGGTTGTGTTTTTCGCACCCCCCTTCCCCTCTCCCACCCCCTGTTCAACAGCACCACCCCGAGAAACCTCTTTCACAAACTATCTGCCCACTCGAGAGAAACTGGGGCTCTGGTTCCTGTTGAGCCAGCAGCGCCCACTTGTGCTCGTTACTTTGGCTTGTTCTTTTGTCGGTGGTTTTCGAAATGTATGTTTTTCGAAAAATTCTGCGGCATTATTATTCTTGTAACGGAAACTCTTAACACAAACACAGGTGCACTCGCTCACTTTCTGGACGTTGGAACTTTACCGTTGGTTCTGGCTTGGATTTCGGTTGTCGGTTGTCGGACGTCGGATTTCGGAACCCTGGACTCACTCGTCTGCTCGGCAACGCGGTTGGCCGTCTTGTGATGCTCGTTGCCATCGAGCCAGTGGCTTTTATATGGGCTCCCCGTCTGCGCCGACGTCGCAGTCGCGGTCGCAGTCGGCGCTGGCGCCGACAGAAGCTGGTGCTCTGGGTGCTCTATGTCATCGCAGGGCTTTATCTTATCGCCGTCGCAGTCGACTTCGCTGCCCCCGTCATGGTGTGTGCGTGTGTGTGTGCAGGGACTGCAGCTGTGTGCGTGCAGTGTGCTTTTTGGCCACCACGTGCACTGTTACGAGCAGAGGCATCAGCATCAGCATCAGCATGCGGCATATTTGCTCGTGGGTTTGTTTTGGGATTTGACACTCGCAGAAAACTCCATGCTGGGCTGTGCCACTTGCCCTCGCAGATTGCACTTTATTTTGGTAATTAAATGACGCTTCTTATCGGCCGGCATACAATGTAGGGGCCCGGGGGTGACGGTTAGCAAGCCCTGGGTTGGGCTGTCAAAAACACTGAGGGATGTGCCGCTGGCTTACCGGGTTATTGTCGGGAGAAGGGAATGTCCTCTATGTTTCACTAAGCTCACATTAAAAGTTTATCACCCTTCGCCCGTTCTTGCTTCAAGTTAACACTTAAAAGGGAATTGGCTGATAAAAAGAACCACTATTTCGATTTGTTTTTTACCATTTTACCTTTCGAAATATTTTACGATTACATCGTCTATGATATGTGCTTAAAATAAAGATTTTACCAATTAGTTTTGTTGAAGAAGTTTAATATCTTGTTTAACAAATTTTTTAAAAATAAAATAACTTATTATAGACTTCTACTTTTAATACCATTTTTTATAGTAAACATTCTAGAACCGTTTTAAAGTTTGATGCCAAAATTTTAACAAATTTTTTAAAAATAAAATAACTCATTATAGACATTTACTTTTAATACCATTTTTATTGTAAACATTCTAGAACCGTTTTAAAGTTTTATGCAACATCTCTTTTTTTAAGTCCACAAATCCCGCAGTTCATTTGTAGTAAGAAAAAACCTAAAATTATGATTGAATAATTATTTACTTTCATTTCGATTTTGTGTTGTTGTTAATAATATAACATAATTCTCATATATTGAATTTAATAATAATTCTCATATATTGAATTTAATATCTTTAATTAAATCCAAATCTGATTTTAGCTTACTACTATTTTAAAGAACTTAAACTAGATTATGGAATGCCTCCTCCACGACCATCATCACGAGCGCAATAAATCGAAATATTTTATGGCAGCCGTCCAAATAAATGTCTTTCTCGCAGTGCACCACAACATAACAAATCAAAATGTGCAAATGTTGTGGACAAATTTTTAGCATAGCCTTGACACACACACAATAAACCAAAGCGCACACACACACATACTCAAAAGGGCTACCCAAACACACACACATAGGCTGCGAGCTAAACTTGGCTAAAGTTAATTTGGCCCAAAGAAGGCAGCCGGAACAGCTGCTGCTGCTGCTGCAGCAATATCAAGGCAGCAGGACGGCTCTTGGCGGCATAATTTCTGGTGGCGCATTCAATCTTGGCCAAGAGTGGACCACCAACCGACAGCAGCTAGAAAAAAGCATTTAAGCCGAGCAATTTCCAGGCTGTCTGCCCGGCTTTTAATTACACAAAGCAGACACATTCAGCTCATGTATTTCAGCTGTTAATTGTCAAGTTTTGGCTGAAATGTCGTTGCCAATTTATCAGGCGCCTCCGGAGCAGTCCATTCGTCCTGCTGCCTGGCTCTCTGGCCCACATCCTGCTGCTTTTCGGCTGGGGACACTCAGCGGGTGTCCTGCAGCCAGGACCTGTTCCACTTTCTCGCTGTTCCACCGGCAGCAGCTGATGCTCATTGCAGATGACCGTTTTACCAATGTTTCGTTCCGCCTGCCCTGTTTTTTGCCTGTGTGTGTGTGTGCGGTGTGTGTGGGAGCGACGGTGCGTGTTGGAGTAGGCAAATGTTTAAATTTGTGGCCTTTTTACCTGTTTGCATCTCAAGTGGCCAAGGGCTATGTCCTGTGTGTCCAAGTGTGTGTGTGCAGGAAACGGAAGCCGACATTGACACAGTTTGAAATTAACATGAGCCTGGCTGAAGACCCACTAAAATCTTGAATGCCTTCTAGCGTTTGGCCCCATTTCTCAGCGTTTAGCTGTCCACCTATTTCATGTTGTTTTTGGCTTTCCATTCCACATCTGCGTCTGCTCTTTCTCCCTTTTGCTCTGCCGCATAAGTGGGGCCACTAAACGTTCCGTTGTGGCTCACACACGAGCGGGCAGAGTACACTGAGAAAACGCAGAGGTTTGCTCTAAAAAACCAGACAAGCAGACAAGGAAAAATGCAAAAATAAAAAGGGTAAATTTAAAAATGTAATTTTTTAGTAAACATTTTTCAAATTTCATTTTAAAACGATTTATCACCAATGACACTTATCAAATTATCAAACAAAAAATAATCACATTAAAAAATGTTTCCAAAACTAGTTAATCCTTTGCATTAATCATCAAATCCTTTGCCATAAAGGAGACAAAATATGATTTACAGACCTTCCCGGCTTAAATTTTCATATATTTGACGTTTAACAATACAAATTGCAGCAGTGTTAATAATACAAATATCAAATAATTCTTATTTATGGTCCCTGCCGAAAATAAATAATTTCTTCAACTGAAAGTTATAAGTACATTTAAGAAAATGTAGAAAATACAAATTGTAATCTTTAAATCTTTTTGGAATACTGGGATTTACATGATGTGCCTAGTAAATATATATTTTAGTATTAAGCTCAGGAATGGAAATAAGAAAATTGATTCGAAGTGTAGGCGTGCTAAAGGTGCACGGCAACGGCGCCATTTTTGAGGATAGCCGGCAGCCACCCGATGTTCCCACCCACCCTAGGAATACGTTCCCCTCGAGCTGCTGCTGCTGCTCCTGCTCCTGGTGGCCACCTTTGTGCAGAGGACGTTCCGTGCCAGCCACACACTCGTCGCTTACCTGCTCGGCAATGGCAACTTGATTAGACCAACATGAAATTAAGTAATTTTGCTGTATTGTTTAGTGTTCCAGCTTGGCAACAAGAGTGGGTGGTGGCAGTGGCAGGGGCCGTTGCAGGGGCCGTGGGGCAAGCGGCAACGGACACCACAATGGCGACCGAGAACAAAGCGAGTCACAAAGGAAACCACCAAACAAACCGAACTTAATGAAAACATTTGTATCCCAGTCGAGGATAAGTCTCCGGCCCTGGACTCTCACCGAACCGGGAGATAGAAAGGAAAATAGAAGGAAATAAATAATATAATCTGGAGGACGTACATTTTTGGAACCATATAAAATTCCATTTGCACCCGTCGAAGCCACCGAGATAAGCTGGGAAAAATCGAGCACACGCTCTGTAGTATTTTATAATAATGGAGCAGACGCTCTAGCAAGCTGGCTGAAAGTGAATGCCAAACTCGTGTGTCATGAGCAACTTCAGCCAAATTGCATTTACCTCTACGACACAGCACACTCTCCTCTTTTGGCGAAATCATCCCATTTAGCATAATCAGAAACGGAACACTTCTGCCACGAGTTCCCATATCGCAAATGGCGAGTAAAACAATTTGAGTTCTGGGGGAAATTGCATATAATCCGCCAAAAGTGGGATTCCCTTTGAATTTAAATGCGCCGAGAAAGGCGAGCAGCCGAGCAATGGTAGGGCAATCCGTCGACCCCTTCTAATTTCCATCTCCCAGCCAGACCTCCGCCCATGAGCCTGGATTTCCCGGCGAGGTGCAGGTGCAGGTGGGGCGTGGCGTGGCAAATTGTGGCGCTCGGGCCAGGACAGGTGAGTAAACCGTTAACCCTTCAACGCCCCCCGTCTGGACCTCGTCCTGCCCTCGTCCTTGCTCCTTCTGCAGCCTGGGATTAAATCAGCTTGCCCCAAAAATAACGCAAGCTTGTCATGCATGCCAGCGGCCGGGGACCGGGAGCGGGGGCAGGGGGCGTGGCCTGCCCCGGTGCTTGTCTGTGTAATTTACTATTATTTTTTAAGCACTCTCCTTTTATGCTCGCTGCTACATACAAGCATTTTTATTGTTTGTTTCATTTGGCATTTTGTTTGTTTTCAGTTGGCGTCCTTCCGCCTCCCCATTGTGTGAAAAAGGAGGTGAATCTGCAGGAGGGCGAGGGTGGATACCCCGCAGTTGCACGTGAGAAATTACACATGTCCTCCAATGTTTTCGGAATGCCTGCATGCGATTGCAGCCGGAGTATCTGGATCCGGATCCGTATCTGTATCTGCATCTGTAGTCGCACTCGTATCTCTGACTATTTGTTTGTTCTCTCATTTCGTGTTTGTTTGTTTCCCTTTTCTTTTTGCTTTTTTCGACCTGGTAGCTGTGTGTTTTGGCTGCCAGATTTATGTTTTGCCAAACGGAATTTGTCTCGCGTAGTTGAGTCGCTGCAACCCTTCGCATCCTTGCAGCCATGCCGAATAGCAAATTGATGACCCGAGATTTTCGCTGCAGTGGCAGATTTCCCTTTGCCCAGGCCAAATTGAATTTACCGCTGGCCCTGTGGAAAGGCTTGCGTAATTATTTCCACGTGCTTTGAGGGTCATTTCGGAATTATTACATTTCCCACCCACAAAACAAAGGCTTACATAACGCCCTGAGCTTTCCACTCTTCAGGCCCCATAAACTGAATTTTAATTTGACTCGCCAAACGCCAACAGCCTGTAGGCGGCCCACCTTTGGCCCGAACTGACCTTCCGAAAAAATCGGAATTCTTTTTTGTTTACACCCAGGAAGCACTGCAAACAAAATACTAAATAAGAAATTAGAAAATTCGACTTCGGTGCAGCGACAATGCTCTATTATTTTGTAACAACAAAAATTTCAATTGAGTAATAATAATATCTAATTAAGTTCTAAAACAGATCTGCAGTCCCTCAGTCAGCTGATGTGATATGCTATTTGCAAAGATAACACTAAAGGTTGATAAGATATGCGGCCCATATCTACGGGCCAATCTCATGTTTGAGAAGCTATTTAAAGATCAAATCTGTGCAAGTAATATAAATTTAATTATCATTATCAAGCAAAAAATTGTAAATAATATAGACTAAATAAATAATATATGAACTTAAAAAGTTAAATTAAATTTATCAAATTAGAAAACAAATTTCAATTATACTTATGGATATAACAATAATAGATTTATATTTTTTGGGCATACACAAAGGAAATTATACACTTATAATAATTTATCCTGTAATTATAATTTATTTATTTTTCCTGAATAGCAAATTTGGCAATAAATCTTTTGTTATGGTGTTTGTAAATGTATGCAACAAATCATAATTTTTAGGGGAACTTACACAATAGGTGTTTTATTTTTTATTTACATACATAGCTTAATGTTGAATTACCCTATTTCGAGCCAGGGGGAAACACATTATTCCTTAATTTCCTATCCACAATTACCACAAATATAATTTCTTCCCTTTATGCAATAACATCTTATAATAAAACACTACACAAGTGTTTATAATACCATTACTATCAATTGATTAAGTCCTAATGTAATTTCAAATATTTTAATGATTTTATAATTAATACATTTAATCTTAAGATTTTTTTAACAGTTATAATTTATAAGTTGTGAGCAATTGCAGCAAAACGGTTAAGCTAACGCTTTTAAATTTGATATGTGGCCTAATTGCTTAATTTGCAACAAAAAGAGTAGAGTAATGAAAAGACCCGAATCTAGATCAAATTTGGCCCATGCCCGTATGCAAACACATATGCAAAATAAATACCAGACAAACGGATGGTATAATAACAATTATTGCCTCGCCGGCCCAATTTTGCAATCCCCACTTGGCTTGGATTTTGGGCGGGAAGGGCGCAATGACAGCGGAAGCTAAAAATTTCATTGATTTTGGCAGCGACTGTGGCGACGGAAGCCATGAAAAAGCCAGCAGTCAGCAGTCAGCAGTAGGACTCGACTTCTGGGCCAAAAATTTGGGCAGCCCAAACCAGACCGGGCCACTTGACTATGGTAATTTATATCTTCGACGACCTCGCCTGCCACTGGATGGGGATGTGGGATATGCGATGTAAGGCGTGTAAACGGGTTGAATGAGTGGGTGATGTGTGAGGTCTAGGCTAAGGTTATGACATGGCCGGGCCAAACATTGCCAGGAAATGTTGGGTAGACAACTACTGCGGTTTTTCCCCCTGCTTGGCAGGCCAATTGCCGCATTTGTATCTGAGACTGCGTCACTTTCACTACGAAATGTTTGCCCAGATAAGAGTAAATGCTGGCGAGAAGGGGATCTTCCTGATAAGTCCAAGGGGCCTTATCAGAGCCCCCCCACATCGCGACCTTAGGCCGATCCGCTGATTGCCGGCTGGCTCAAATGGCTCATTTGAAAATCAAATTTATCCAATTGCCTTGGCTTTTGACAGGCCTCAATCTAAAATGCAATTAGTAATTGTGCAGGCTCACTGTTATTGCTTTTCTTTGCCGTCTGCATCTCGCCCGTACTTGTTTGTGTTGGGTAATTGGCTTTATCTGACTGTGCCATCTCTGCAGTGCGCCACAATCTCGGACGGCATGACATAATTTTCGTATTTAATTCGAACTCACCTTGATTAGACGGTCTCCCGGGGGAGTCGCCGCTTCGGCCGGGTTCAATCGAGTTCAAGCCGCCTAAATGCCGGGCCGAATAATTTGCCACTTGACAAGCATATATCTCCGCTCACACAGCCACTCGACGAGCTGTTCATTTACCGCGATTTCGCATCAGCGCCACATGGAAACCGCAAATTTTGCGCCACATAAAACAAGCGCTAGAAGAAAAGCGAGGAAAAACGCGGATAAACCAAATCGAAAAATACGAAAACGAAAACGAAAACAAACAAGAGGCCGCAACTTCCAGGCAGCGGGCACATATATTTGCTGCCTTTTTTTTCGCCATCCAACTAATTGCTATTAATAAAAAGAAACAGCTTCCAGCGCGACTGCAGCAGGTGAGACGCTATTAGGCGGCATCTTGTGTGGCCCGCTGGATGGAAAGCTCTCCGGCCGATCGGAATGGCCAAATGCCCGTACACAATGGGCCCTTGCCATTCCACCTAAACTGTACACTCTTGTTAGCCCAGATGTGGAAAGTCAGCCCAATCCAGTCCGAGTCCCATTGTCTGGCGAAAAGAGAGGAAAGCTGGTTAGCCAAATGGTAGCTCATCTGTGATTATGTTTTTATGGGGCTTCCCACACCTGTTGATCGGGGCTTGGAATTCGGAATTCGGAATTCCGCGGGGCAAACTCCGCACGACTCGGCGCCGCAAAACCAATATACAGATGCACGTTAATTCAAATTTATTGCATTAACAGCCACTAATTGTTTGAGCTGCCTGCAATTAAACACGCTCAAATACGGACAGCGCAAACTCATAAAATGGTGTTTGAGTTTGACGAAAGGCGAATACTCTGACAAAGAGGATTGGTCTAAGTCAAGTCTAAGTCAATTCGTGAATGAGTATATGTTTTTAATTCCTCTTTTATTGAATAGTAATAGCCAAACATTATTGATACATTTATTGTTAGGAAATAAAACATAAACATGAATATCTTAATTAGGCAAAACATCAGTTTTTGATCAAATCGTGAAATTTAATTTTAATTGGTCCCCTATAAAAAAAGGCTTGCACTAAACTCAGTCGAACTAAATGTAATGAGAATCATTAATATAAGATGACTTTCATAGACTTGCATGTGTGTTTTCTTCTTACTTTTCCAGCGATGATATTGATTTGTAGCTAATATTTAATATTAAAAAGGAAAGTCAATGATTAGTTGTATACTATATTTTATTTAAGTATCATATATAAATCATAATGTATACATTGAATTTGAAGGCGTAATAACCCCATAAACGTGGTAATTAGCCAACAATTATAAAGTACACATTAAAATGTAAAAACAAATATTAAAGTACCCACCGCAAACATGAATTAGCTAGAGAAATATGCAAAGGCGAAAAGGTAAGATGGCTCAGAATGTAGCAAAAACTTCAGAGAACTTTCGGTTCCAGTCGGGTGGCCAAAGTAAGACCCGCATGACAAGTACATTAACCCTAGACAGACGCCAAGCAACAAGATTTGCTTTCAGAGTTTGTCAAACTAATTACCCTTGAGCTTCTGTGCTGTCACAAGTTGTTACGCAATCGCAAGCGAAAATGCCGCCGATATAGACGTCGATAGCTGTATCTGTATCCCCTGGCAGTTACTCAACTCGAGATGAAATAACAATAAAACAATTAATTATATGGGCATCGGCAAAGTCAAATTGCCTGTCTGCAAGAGTCTCTTTGTTTGACAAAAGCCAAGCAAAACAGTTCGCATGGGCGGCAAATGCATGTGGCAAGCGTTGCCGTTGCCATTGCCATTGAAATTGCCATTGCCACTGTCAGTGGCAACAGCAACAGCAACAACAACACAAAGGCAATGCAACAGCAACACAAGAGCAGCAAACATAAACTTGGAGATACAGGAAACACACAACAGCCGAGGCGGTAGATAAATTTGAGCAGCAGCCGCAGCAGCATCAGCTTGGAAACGTGCGACTCGAGTTGCTGCTGTGCAGCAACAGCGGTAGGAGCAACATCAGCAGCAACAGCAGCAGCAGCAGCTGGCTAACCACTTGAAGCACTTTCGTTTTCATCTGATCGCCAGTCGGGTGGAAAGCGCCCGTTGTTGTTGTTACCGCTATGGCTTGTTGTTGGTAATGTAATGCGCGCATCTTTAGGATTGTAGTTGCTGCTGTTGCGCTGCTGGCATGCAAATGCTGCCCGATATCGATCAGCTGCGTGGCAGTGGAGTTTTCCAGCCTACCATTTGTCTAATTGTCGAGTTTCTCGAACTCTAGCAGAGCATCCGCCGATCGACGGGCAGAGCCACTGGCACAGGCACATGTTGCTGCCGCTATGATGCAATGTTCATTGGATAACAGCGGCTGCAACTGCAGCAGAGAAACTGCAGCCCCTGCACTCGGCCACATTCAAGGTCCCGAACTTCGATTTCTCCCGACTCCGGCTGATCTACGTGCCCAGTTTGTCTGGCCTGACCAATTGGTACGTTGCCGTCTTGACCCGCAATGCTTCCGTCGATTGTCATCGCATTGCGGCTCAGAGGCATGCGTAAAAACTTATTTTTCTACTGGCTGTTTTACGATTTCAATTAAATGCCAAAGCACACAGCCATTATTGTTATTATTTTCGCAACGCGGCGGGAAAGTTCCCATCAGTCGCCGACGAGCGGGGAACTTTTCTTCAAATTGTCTTCGATTGGGCAAGCGATTTTCGGATTTCAAGTTTCTGATTTTGATTATCCGGTGGGTATGTGTATGGGTAGGGGGTATGGGGTATGGGCACTACAACTTCGTCAGTCATCGTCAAAGGCGCCTGTTAATTGAACAACAACAGCAAATGCCGTACAAATGCCAACGCCCACCACAACAAATTGACAGGCTATGTCTTGGCTTAAATGATCAATCGACTGCACAAACAAAACTTCCCCAGCCGATGCAGTTGCTGTTGGTTGTTGCTGTTGCTGTTGCTCTTGGTGGTGTTGCATTAACAACTTCCCCATTGGCTTTGTGTATGTTGCTGTGGTGCAGCAACAAGCAACATGACTTATGAGTTTGTGCATCAACACGGAATTCGAGTCGTGGTAGTTGCTGCTGTTGCTGCTGCTGCTGATGTTGCTGCTGCTGCTGTTGCTGCTGCTGTTGCCTTCGTCGCGTAATGAAAACGAAAGTAACTCGCACTCACATACAGACACTCACTTAAACCATCGGCTCGGGCAGCCACACGCCACATCATTCACTCTCGGTTGGGGGCAGTCCGGAATTATGCGCATATTTTAAACTAATCGCAATTAAACTAATCACTTGACATCTTACATTGAAACAGGCGTTGAATAGCTGCCCGCTAATTACTCACTTAAATGGCACACATAACCAGCGTGGAATAGGGAAAAAATGCACTCCGAATGCCGCAATGACACAAACTGGCATTCGAGCGGCAATTAATGGGTAGCAAACCGATCGATCGGATCGGATCGGATGCTATATATAACATGCGAGGCAATCCAATGTTGCACGACCTATGCAGCCGCTCGCATTTAAATGAGATTAGATAATTGGTGGAATCGCTCGAACGGCGTCACGAATGTAAGATCAAATGGATGTGCTCTCTTATCTAACTATATCGTTTACGGTCAGCTAGCTTATTCTAATGTCAAAATCGAATTCGCAGTCATCAATAGTTTGCTCAAACGAAAATAGAAACAAATAAATAATTATGGTAATGACCCACTTGATGACTTAGTTTTGCAATTACTACAGTTTTACATTTACTTGGCAGATACAATGCCCTGCTCGCATGCAATCAGCACTTTAAACTCGCAACTCGTTTGTAAAATGGGGTTAAACAGTCATTTATTCAAAGGATCGTAATAGAAGAATTACAAAACAACTATGGGTTAATTGAATAGCTCTTATAAAATGCTGAATTATAATTTGCTATTTGTTTTATTATTAATATGTTTAACAAGTCGTTTTTAGTTACTAAAACTATTTTAAAATCTTGTCTTCTACGATATAAAAACAAGAAAATAAATAAATTATGTATGACTAATTTATTAGTTTCACAACGGCCCTAGCCTTAAACTTCATATTTATATTTAATCCTAAGTCACATATAATTAACTGTCCTTTTATTTATTTTAATTATCAACTTCCTCTACACCTTTTTTCAAGAATTTCTCAATAATCAACTAAGGTTAGTTTCTTAGTGAAACCGCAACTCACACATTAATCACTCCCTCGAAAGTAGAACGTTTTCAATATTGAATTAATGATAAGTTTGTTAAATTTTAATCAGGAAATAAATGTCAAAACAAAGTATTACTTATGCGTTCATCATTGATGAATATGCAAATGAACTTGATGTTATGAAATCATCTAGGGTATTCAGGGCCTAGCCAAACATTGGGCTTCATTTAAAGCCATAACAAAGCGAAATAATCATTATTTGCTGCCTAATTTATTCTCTTGTGTACTGCCACTTTCCACGGTAAATGATTTCCGTGGGTTGAGCCGGGCCAACTTACCCTTTTCCATCGCCATCTCAGCTGGCCATCATCTGTGTGGCTTTTGATTGCCCCGTCCCCACCGTCCCGCCGTCTTTTCACTTTCGTTGGCCTGGCTCCGCTTTTGTTGTTGCTGGCGCGGGGGCATGCCACACCGCCACGCCGCCGCAGTCGGCGTCGCCGTCGACGTCTGCCGCGCCGCTCCGCCATCGAAACGGTAAATGTTTGCTGGCAAACCCGAGCAGAGCACAGTTGCATTTTGGCGCTCGTCCCCAGCGATTCGCACTCGCACCTGGCGCCAAATAAAAAGCCAAATCAAAAGCCGTCAAAACACCAAACTCCGCTGGTCGCGCATGCGCACGCGCTGAAAGAAATCCAAACGAAAACGAAAAGCAGCCAAGAAGTGACCGTTATTATCGTAGAGCCCCTCAGGCCCGACCAGCATCTGAAGTCGTTATATAATCGAGAGTGGAAACTGCAGAAACGGGCTTCTTTCTGGCCAAAAACTGAAACGCCAGCTTCTGCGCACAATTCGCCATGTCGACGCCGCCCAGCCAGCGGACTAATTAATGCGCGGTCGTGGAAAGAAAAGCAAAGCGGAGCTGGGAGACCTCGTTAATTATAATACTTAAGGCCGGGAAAAAGCGCGACCCGCCTCCGTTCCCAGTTCCCGGTACCCGGTACCCGAATCAGTCCCCCGGAAAAAAACCCTCAACCGCCCATTCGACTGGCAGCGTGAAAGTGAAAAGCATCTGGTCATCGGCAGCAGGACAAAGCCACAGATACAGATACAGATACCATATCTATCTGGAGATACATCTCCGTAAACGGCCTCTGTGGGTCAGTCATGCGCGCGATGAGCAGCTGAGCTGCGCCAGCTGCCCGAGGAGCGGCCACCAAGATGAAGACATCACAGTCACAATCACGGTCACAGTCGCGTTCACAGTCGCGGTCACACTCGCAGTCACACTCGCGGTCACACTCGCAAGGCCACTGGCAGCCCCGAGTGGCGAACGCAGCGACCTTGAGCTGGCTGTGCCTCCTGCTGCTCCTGCCCTCTTCCAGGCAGTTTGAGACGGGTAGGTCCAAATCTATGGAAAGATACGAGTGTTACACAACAAACAAGTAACAAATAATAAATAATAAATTAATTAATACCTCAGTTACTTAAAAACACACTTTATATAAGTCATAACGATACCTATATTCAAATATAATAATTTTCTTTTACATTTGATAAAACCAGATTGGATAATTTTAATTGCAACAGTCATAACTTATTAATACATAGACCATTTCAATCACAACCATTATAACTGGCTTAATATTACTTACGATATTTCATTTTCAATATATTATATTTAATTTCCCTTAAATTTCGAGCAAGCAGATAATTTTTAAAGATACATTTTACATAATATTGTTTTCCGTTAACTTTAATAAAACCGGATTATTAGAATTAAAAATAAACAAGACAAAAACCCTTTCATTTGGTTGATTTGATAGCATTAATTAAGAAAATGTAAATCAAATGAAAATATGTTCATTGTTATTGTAGTAGCATTTATTAACCATAATAACCAATAGCTAAGCATTGCTTAGACTTTTGCTCAGAATAGTTAATTTGTTTGAAATAAGAAAATTAACACGTTAACGAAGCGAAAATCATTGACAAGATTGATCGATCGCATTTGGTATTTCAACACCTCAAAATATAATTACTATTCCGGGAGGTGACGAAACTATTAATCAGTTAATATGTAAATTAGTTGATACGGGATTTAATGCAATTAAAATTATAAAAATGTTAAGAAAAAGCCATCCCATTGTAAATTAAAAAGTGCTTCCTAACAAGTTTATAATCGAAATTTGTGTTTTCCATGTCAGACTGTGGCTGTCGTCCAGCGCGTAGAGGACCGCGGATAATTGCAGGAGCTGCCACAAACGAGGGCCAGTTCCCCTGGCAGGCCTCCCTGGAGCTACTGCACCCATCGCTCGGATTCCTCGGCCATTGGTGCGGGGCGGTGCTGATCCACCAGTATTGGATACTCTCCGCCGCCCACTGTGTTCACAAGTAGGTTTATCAGCTAAGACTGCCAGGCCGGGACTATAATATGTTAAATTCCCATTCCAGCGATCTCTTTAACCTGCCCATCCCCCCGCTGTGGACTGTGGTGCTGGGCGAACACGATCGCGGCGTGGAATCGGGCAACGAGCAGCGCATTCCCGTCGAGAAGATCGTGATGCACCACCGCTACCACAACTTCCGGCACGACGTGGTGCTGATGAAGCTCTCAAAGCCGGCGGACCTCGCCAGGGCCTCCAACATCCGGAGGATTTGCCTGCCCTTCCTGCTGGCCGAGTCGCAGGATGCGGCACTTTCGGAGGCAGCGTCCCCAACTGTCGCACCGGCTGACGTGGACGTGCTCCTTCAGCAGTTGGAGCTGGAGGATGTGCCCGAGAAGATCGACAACTTCCTGCGCAGTGTCCAGAGCCGCCGGCGCTACAGGAATGTCACGGCTCCCAGCATGAAGGAGCTGATGAACATGAAGATCCTCAGCAGGATGCGTCAGGCGCTGGCGCAACGCTCCCCGCGCAGCCTCAAACGCTCGCGAAGACGCAACGATAAGCTGATGAAGCTGGGTCCTCGGAGGGATTCGGAAGACTCCGCAGAGCAGAAGCACCTTAAAGTCAATGAGGAGCCAAAGGAGATGGCCTTTGTGGACTGCGTGGCCACGGGCTGGGGCAAGGCCAACATCAGTGGGGATCTGTCCAACCAACTGCTGAAAACTCAGGTGCCACTGCACCAGAACGGCAGGTGAGTGACCCAGGGAATACTTCGCCAAAATACGTTTAAGTATTCAATTTATAAACTATTCTTTTAAAACTTGTCTTAAAATGTATATAAATACGTTAACATACGATCTTCCTTTACTTTATTATATTGATCAATGTATCATTTAATAGATTTCGGTGTATATGTGCTTAATCTATCCACATAAACTTTTCATCCCGCCACAATTTTCAAGTATTGAAAATCTAAAATCCTATTTTTTAAAGTATTAAAAATAAAAAAAATATTATTCTTGGACTGTTTTAGATCCATGAATTAAAACCACTAAATTTCTTGGAAAACTAAAATAGTTGGACTTGGTCATGATGATTAATAGTGACACCAAGTTGTAGTTCAACTGTTATTAATCTTCAATCTCTTTGTTAAACTTCGAGATCCATTTACTGAATTCGATGGCGTGATGAAAGCTTTCCGTGTCCAAACTAGAATTCCCCTCACCGAAATCTAATGTAAAATCAATGTAATTGATCTTTAAACCAAATCTTACCTCTCATCAGGTGCAAAGATGCCTACGGCAGCTTCGTGAACATCCACGGCGGGCACCTGTGCGCCGGAAAGCTGAACGGCGAGGGCGGCACCTGCGTGGGCGACTCCGGCGGACCGCTGCAGTGCCGCCTGAGCCGCGACGGACCCTGGATCCTGGTGGGGGTCACCTCCTTCGGCTCGGGGTGCGCCCTGGAGGGCTTCCCGGACGTATACACCCGCACCTCATACTACATGAAGTGGATCGAGGACACGATCGCCGCCCACTGAATCAAGGATTACATAGCTATCGACCTGTATTTATCGAGTGCAATCTCAGCTGTACATTGCTTACTGTTACCACTCTACTTTAAGTGTAGCCCAAACTTATGGTTATCGTTAACTAGTACGTAGGCACGGACGTTCCCTAAGTTGTTTCCGATGAGCACAATAATTTACACCGAATCTTAAGCCTAAATATCACAGTGTTCCCCTTCTTGAGTTGAGGTAGGCATTCCGGTCCGCCGCTGGGTTACGCCTTGACCATCTTGGGCAAAAAGCCGCCGCCGCCGAGGAGCAGATGGTGCTGCTCCTCCGCTTCCAGCTGAACCGACGGCTTCCGCAGCCCGCTGGCCAAGTTGAGGCCAGCCCCGATCATCTGCACCGCCGTGCCCCGCTCCGCCTGGTCCACCTTCTGAAACTGCTTCGTGGCAGGCCAAAGGCAGAGCATCAGGGCGCTGCACAGCTGGTAAACGCCGGCCAGCAGCATTCCCGCGGCGGCGCTCCACTGCAGCAGCGGGAAGCCCCACTTGATGCCGTGGATGAGCACGCGGAGGCTCAGGCACAGGACATCGATGTTCAGGTCCACCCAGAGCAGCGGCAATATCATGTTCTCGAAGGGCTCCATCATCCGGTTGAAGTTCACCTTTCCAACCACCTGGTTGGCCTGCAGCCGCAGGTGGGTGCCCTGCATCGGAGCTCCCAGTTGCTGGAACCCAAAAAGCATTGTTAGTAAAGAGGATTTGGGTTGCCCTTAAGTGAACTCACCGGTTGCACCACGAAGGTGGAGGTGAAGCGCGACTCGTTTGGCTGGAGGCCTTCAAAAGGCTCCAGAAGACTGGGATCGGCGTGCATGAAGTGCGGATACGTAATGGCTAGAGGAATGTCTGCAAAGAAGGCGGAGTAAATAATTAGCTCTATGGTGGGTTCTGAGTCACGAGTACTCACTGTAGTAGCAGGGTGACACGCTGCCAACACCCTTCTTGAGGCAGCGGTTGTTCTTGCAGTAACACGAGGAGTTGGCATTGCCCAGCTCGCTGTCGAAGGAGTCCGGCTCCATCACGAACTCGAAGGCATCCAGGCCATTGTAGCTGGTGGTGCGGTTGAACTTGACGGGCAGACGGCGGCAGAAGGTGCGCCTGTACAGGTAGAACTCGTCGTTCTCATCCATATCCAGTGGGAAGAGGGTGGCGTCATGGCTGCCCCAGATCCGATTGCACATGGTGCCACTAACAGAAGAATGCTATTGTTAGTCTTCCACTTGAGGAAGGGTCCAAAAGAAGGCTCTTACTTGGTCTCCTCGTCGTACTGCCAACGCTTGAATCCGCGCTCTCCATTGATGCTGTTCACGGTGTAGTCACGAGGAGCATCGGGCAGCCTCACTCCGTATTTGTCCTTGCCTTCCCGCAGGTTCATGTTGAACACATTGCTCTCATTTCCCTCCCGAAAGAGCTGAAATAGGATTAAGTATATTATTTAATATTCAAATAATAAAAAAGATTATAAAACATTTATTTTCAACAAAGGGGATCTTAAAAAAGTCGTTTAAAACATAAACCACCTAAACATACAAGAGCTTTTTTTACTTTACACGATTCCAATATTAATTGATAGGCGTTTTCAAATGTTAAATTTTAGCAGCCTCTTTAATCATAGGTTTTAAAATGATCCTATATATTTCAAGTATTAAAAACCGTGAAGATTCCTACCTTTTCCATGATGCCAAAGCTGGTGAAGTCAATCCAGTTAGGCACGAATCGCGAGGCCAGTTCCACCAGGTGATCTTCGTAGCCCCACATGTAGTCGTGGACACTCATCTCCAGCATGGGCTGTGAGTTTAGTTGCCTGGTGAGGGCACTCAGTCCCAGGGAGGCGAACATCGATAGACTGGAGGCCAGAGTGGTCACACCCATGAGTGGGATGTTGGGAGCCCGTATGCGGTCGACCTTGGGATCGCCCACAGATCGCTCCGGTGCAAAGACATATTCGCGTCTCGGCGTATAGGTTATCGTGTTGTTGGAGTCGTTGTAGGTGACGTTGTGGTTGCTCAAAATCTCCTTGTAAACGTAAGGGCCCACCTCCTGGACTTGCAACTTGGATGCCCTGCCCGACGTGAAATCGTCCACGTTGGTGTAGTTGAACATGTAGACATTGATGTACACGTCGATCGGCGGCCGAAGCCACAGTCGATGGAGCAAGGCCCCGGGCTTCAAGCTCAGTTGCTGTAGAGAAACATATTACAAACATTAGTTTTTATAACCGTGACGTTTAAACAAAATCACAGAACCATAGTCTAACCCAATTTCCGTTGAACGCCAAATATTGGTTCTCCGAAAAACCTTTGTTTAAATTGTTTAGTTTGAATTGGGTTAATAAATTTGTTTAAAATGTCCATGAAAACCATTTTCTATTGTCAACCTGAGCTATGTATTTATCATAATCATTTTAAGTAGTTTACATTTCAAAAGAATGTATATAGTGGACATTTGTAGAATATCATTTTTTCGGAATGCGGAACTTAGTTATAAAAATAGAAAATATTAAAAATAATAAGCCTAATACATTTTCATAACAAGTTAAGATTGGTTAGTTACATATATTGACTTTAATTGGCTTATATAAGTCATTGATGCTTTTAACTTGTACTTGTCACAAGTTTTCAAATCGGTGAACAGGAATTAAATTATTAAAACCTAAGATATTTATTAAATCTTGGCTTGAAACAGATAGATAATAGTCGTCACTTTGTTTATATGAATCTAAGATGCTTTTGCCTTGCATTTGTTATAAGTTTTCAGATTGGTTGACAAATACACGTTTTAACTTATCGTCACATCGCTTATAATTAAGTGATTAAAGTTGCTAATTAACTGACGAAACGATGCCATATATTACTCATATTTCCTGGCCGAAGTCCCAGCAATATTTTACTGTGTTAAGAAGATATATGTATATTCTTACCGCATCCAGGATGCTCTGCAAAGGGTCCGCGATGAGCACCAGCGATCCGAAGAACAGCAGGGTCATCCCGAGGGCAGCGCAGCGCAGCAGCTCTGCAATAAAATAGATCAGCGGGTGAGTTATGGTCATGCGAGCGCCGTCAGCTGAAGTTGAACTGGTTTTCCGCGGTTCCAGTTTGTCGATAGCGTGCGCCCCCCATCATGCCCATCATGCCATTGACCTTGGCGGCGGATCGCATCGGATCGGGTCGGCCGAGATCTGCGACCTACCTCAATGGCAGGAGCAGGAACGGCAGCTCCAGGCCAAAATATAAACAAAACGATGACGGGTGGCAGACGGCAGACGACAGACGATGACGATGCCCAAAAACGGTGGCGGTTCAATGAACGTTCTTCGATTTTTTAATCGCAAAAGCGGGGGAAGGTGATGCGTGCAATCCAAAAAATAAAATTCCCATAATTCTAGTTTACTGCCCTTGCTCTCAGACATTTTTTCCGGCAATTTAAATATATTGTCTAAAATTTAAAAGCCATATTATTCGTTTTTAGGCGGCTTTAAAATATTCGTACGGTTGCCAACTGGTTTTAGCATATCGCCACCTTTTTAGCATAAAGGTAAACCAAAATTATTTGTTTAATTTATGATTACAACTTAAATAGTTTATTTCCCCACTGGCACTATTTGTTATACCCTTGCAGAGGGTATTATAATTTTGGTCAAAAGTGTACCATGCAGTGAAGAGATCTGCGACCCTATAAAGTATATATATTCTTGATAAGGATCGCGTCCTGAGTTGATATAAGCATGTCCGTCTGTCCGTCAGACTGTCCTTCTGTCTGTCCGTCTGTCTGTTTCTACGCGAACTAGTCTCTCAGTTTTAAAGATATGGAATTGAAACTTTGCACAAACCCTTCGTTCCTTTGCACGAAGTACTATATCCTATAGCTGCCATATAACTAAACGATTGGAAATACCATAACTTGGTGTTTTTAAAGTTAGGAAGTTGGATTTTGTATGGGTTTTATTTTTGGCCAAACGATCCGACTTACCAAATTTCATAAGGATCATATTGATCGGAAATGCCATAGCTTTGGTGTTTCTTAAGTTAGAAAAATGTGACTAACTATATCGTATAGCTGCTCTATACCTAAACGATCAGAAACGCGATAACTTTGGTGTACCTGTCCGCCTGTCTGTCTCTACGCGAACTGGTCCCTTAGTTTTGAAATAAAATAATCAACAATATAAATAGAATAATTCTCCAATCCCACCCCCAAACAATATTTTAAATTAGATTTAAAAAAACTAATGAAAAGACTGTATAGTGGTGTCTGATTTAAATAACATGTTATAATGTAATGTTATGTTATTGCCATGTTATTAATGTTAAAGTCGGCATTGCCAAGTCATACCTAATGAGAATCTTTGCCATCGATCGATTATAATTCCCTACTGACTCTATACAAATTTTCATGAAGTAGGGGCTGTGGCACGCGAAAAATCAGTTCATCCATTTGGCATAGAAATAGAAATGTAGTCGATTTTTTATAACAGCAAGGATATAAAAACTTCGGCTTGCCCAAGTTTTCTTCCTTTCTTGTTTTCTTTTTAAATGAAAAGAATTACTAGGCTGAAAAGTGAATTGCGACTGATGTTGTGTGTTTGTTTACACTAATTGGATAAGACTGCCGCTCCTAGAAAAGTCGTAAAAATCCAGTTCCACTGACCTTGTTTGGAATATTAATTAAAAGCACGGAAGATGGGCAAGGCAATCGAAGCATATCAATCTAGGCTGCACTTCGCCTCACATTTACTTGAAGTGAAATCACTCACTTTACGACCGAAACTCGTTTGTTCTCACCTTCCGCGAAGATTATTGTCTTTGCCCGAGCTGAGTTCCACTTCCGCACTCGAAATCTGGCCGGAAATTGGCCAGAAGTCTGCTAATCCAGAGCGTGGGCGCACCCAGTTCACCCCATCCTGTGACCGATTTACAGCGATCATGGCCGTTCCACGAAGATCACTTTCGGCAGGGGCCCTCGTAAATCAAACGCACAATCTTGTCCCATTTATCGTTAGAAATCGTTTAGCGAGTGTTCGCAATAAAAACAAAAGCAGAAAAACCCCAATTGTTTGCCCAAATAATAGATATTTCCATGGAACTAGAAACCGAAAGCGGCGACCGATACACCTGCCAAGATCAATGAACTGACTTGAGCCTAGCACGCCCCAAACTCGCTCCAAAATGGCACGATCCCACAGCAACTGCGGCTGAGATCGAAAAGCAAACAGCATAAACTCATTAACAATTTCGCTTCGGTGTCAACTTTGGTGTCATAAATAGGTTCAAGACTTCACAATCAAAACAAACGGCGATGATACATGACAAATTATGCATGGCGCCGATGAAACCAGAAATCCAAACATATTCCATTGATAGGAGTTATGAGTATGCACAGCGAAAAATGACCCATACATTTTCTAAGAAATTTAATAGCCTTCAATAGAATTTGGTTGGATTATTTTGATTTCCTTGAAATAATTACACAGACAAATATTATTAAAATCTTTGCTATTTTCATAAGTTGAAAGTAATTAATTTTCTGAAGCGCTTAGAGACTACAGTCCAAAATAAAGTTTTGAGACCAAAGTCCAAAAGATATTATATTCATAATTATGTGGGCAATAAAAAATACATAAAATACTAATTACTTTTGTGTATATTCACAGCAAAAGCTTTTAGCTACGCAAACATATGAAGTTTATCTTTAGGATACCACCTTTCTTTACTTTTATTTTATGAGTTCTTGAAAAGCATTTCGTTTTAAGAAATTTTTGTTAAACAAATGCATGTACATATCATGAAGAAGAATTTTTTTAAAATTCTTAACAAAGTGAAGATATGAAAGGTTTGCCACGACTTAACCATATAAAATAAACTACCTTTCTTTACTTTTGTTATACGAGTTCTTGGAAAGCATGTAATTTTGAGGAATTTTTAAGCCAATTTATGTATGTACATTTTTGTTATTAAAAATAAATAAATAAATATTTTCTTAAGTGGGCGTTACATTAGATAAAATTTGACTGTAGTTGTTTAATTTAACGTTTATAATTTTTGATCATATTTTTTAAACACCTTAAAAGTTTTGCCAATTCCTTACCATACAATAAACATTTTTTCTCCGTGTAGACTTAGATGCTCATGTATATCCTTGCCTTGAGTGTGACAGCCGAAATTCCCGAACTATGGGGCCCACCCATAAATTAGGCCGCACACAAAGCGGCCCAAATTATTCTGCTGCAATGGAATGACCAATGCCAAAACCGACACGCAAAGTGGCAAAACCACACGAAAATCTCCACGGGCTGGCAAAAAGTGGAGCTGCTGTGCATTGCGCAACAGTTGCACCGGCCAAGCAAAGTCCGAAGCAAAATCGGCGATGACGATAGGAAGATTGGCGGGCCAAAACACACAAGACACGGCATCGCATCATGAATGAAAGACGCTTGTCTCGATCGCAGCAGCTGATTCAGTGAGCTGTGAACTTGTTTGCGACAGCAAAACAGAAAAACAGCAGCCAGTCGGCAGTCGGCAGGCAGCTCAATATCGGGCGGGATCGGTATATCAGTTACTAGGCATTACCGACGGCTGCCTCTGCAGCGGTCTGAAGTTCAAGTTCGGTGCAGTTCGCCGGCCAGAGTCGTGTTAAGCAGAAAAAAAACATGAAAATTAAACCGACTCCAAGTGCTGGAAATAATATGTTTTTGACCAGTCAAAGCGTCACCAGTGCTGACCCACTGAAGTCAAGAATGAATTGTTTTTTCTCTGATGGAACACCTTCGCCGGCTGGCAGGTGTGTGTGCGACTTCCGTCAAACGGCAATAAATTAGGCAAATAGCCGTAGCTACAGCTCTACAGCTCTATAGCTCTATAGTGCAACGCCGAGATTCGCGCTCGGGTATCCGCAAGATACAGATACTCTATTAGCAAGTGCCAATGCGATTCGATCGCCTAATAGTCGTCGCTGTTATGACGATGTTTGTTTGCCGCCTGCCTGTTTGGCTCTGTTTGGCTAGTGATTAATCCCAGATCCGTTGCTATTTGCTTTTAATCATCGCCAAAACCGAAAAACCCAAAACCCTTAAATAGTCGCAGTCAAAGTCTCGCGGCAATTAGACGCCCGCCAATAAGGAAAAGTAAATATGTAGCGCGCCAAGTTTACAACTTCCCCGATTCGCAGCCTGATGCTGATACTGATGCTCATGCTGATGCTGATCCGATTTGTTCGCCTTTGAAACGGATACTTTACACTGGCGATGATATTGCTATTGCTAATGCCCGGACAATAGCTGTTATTTGCATTGTTTAGCGGGCATTGAGCTGTAGATCGTATTGATTTATGGCGCACTACAACAAATTAGTTGGATCGTTCTCGGCACTCTCAGTTCTCTGCAAGTCACGCCTGCGTTTCGGGGGATGGGATATGGAATATAGGCTATGGGATACTAGATCTGGGATCTGTCATCATCTTGTCGGGCTTTATCATATCATATCATGGGGCCAATCCGACCCGGGCTGGGCAATCATCGCGCTCACCTTCAGTTTTCCCAGCGCATTTATGCTGATTGAAATCATCGAACTTCATGGTAAGGTAATACGTGACATTTTCAGTCACAACCGATTTCATTTCAAATCTTAATTTATGCAAACTTAATTGCACTACCGTCCAGATCCGTTAATACACACACACGTACGCTTCCGAAGACTTAGTGTCGGAATGAGATGATAGCGAATGACTTCGCCAAAACGATCCGGAGATCTACATGTGTACACATGTTTGTTCAGATACAAGCCGCTTACAATTAATCTGAAGTGACCCTACACAACTGGCCTACAAAGTATAGAACCCTACGCCCTTGGCAGCTCATTTGTTGTTATGCAAATCGCCCGATGTCTTGCCCCTTTTATTTGGCTTTGAGCATATGTTAACAGCTTTGGCCGAGAGCCGAAATAAAAGAGATAACCCTAGAAAGCACTAATTAATACAATTCCAAATACATTTTTGTTCGTCTTAACTTTGTGCTGCTATTATTAGCTAATTGCTGTCGTGCTGCCAAAATAAGTGGACTTTAGAACCGGGCTCTGACAACTGGTCCGCCATCCAGGTATTTGCAATAAATAAAATAGTAGATATTTATACCTGCTGCCAGCTGTCGGTATTTCGGTAATTAGCATTCTAATTTTCGCCGGGAATGTGATATTTCGAAATTTGGAAACCGTTTTATATCGGCTTGATTAGCATGCACGAGCGTTTAAAAATCCATTGCACCATTCCTACTACATTTCAGCGATCTTAGCAGTTTTTGCGATTTTAGCAGTTTGTGCAAGAGATCTTTGTTGACATTTTTACGATCGCGTGGGGGCAGCTCCCTTGGCTGGAAACCGCGGCTCGAATTAACGTTTATGGGCCTTTGGCTTTGACCAATGCGGACAATGGTCCGCATGGCTTAATTAAGCGCTGGCCACTTTGGCTTTTTTGGGCCGAGTATACTCACTTGCATTGCGCTGGTTTTTGTTGGTAAATAGTTTCATTTCAGCACCTAAAAATATTTAGCTCCGGCGCGATCTGATTTTCCCCTCCTTTTTTAACGGGCTACACTTGATTGAACGGCTTGGCTGGTTGTCGGGTTGGTTAGTTATTTATTGATTTATAACGAAAATCAATTAATTCTTGTGTTATTATTTATGACCGCAAATTAAACTATTAACAGGTCGGCCGCGTTACGGATTGTGATTGTGATTGAAATTCCGATTACGATCGGGGAATTTGCATGGTTTAATTTGTTTTGACTTGGCGTGGGTCTGAATAGGTCGACTGAGTGGTTGGTTCCTGGCGATTGTCCACCCGAGAGTCCCGCTCCGACGAGATCCGATCAGGGCCTTAACTGACACTGTTGCCTGATTCTGGTGGCTGGGCTAGAATCTCGCTGCTTTGTCTCGAATCGAACTGAACTGTCACGCACTTCCTATTCTCACAAATTTTGACAACTTAATGCGGCGATCTCGACTGCAGCGGGGACCTTTATATGGACTCTTGGGCCGATTCCCCGATCTCTCGGACGACCGAGTGCCGATTTCCGAGTCTCAGGCAGAGATCGGATCGGCTAGCAGCTAGCTAGCGGCTGGCAGCTAGCACTAGCATCTCAACCTTTCTACAACCGGTCCACATTCAAGCCTCTGCTCGGGCTTCGCTCGGTTAAAACCGCGCACGTTCGCACTGGCACTGGCACTCACACTCGCATTCGCACTCGTTGGCCAAAACAAAAACCCCGAGCAGCATTAAGTCACTTTCTGGTCCGGGGCTATGGACCCCAGGGCTAGCACCCAGCCCAATCCAACCCTCCAAGCCCCTGGGTCTGGGTTAGCATAGAACGCAGGGTGAAGTGGGATGGGTTAGCCATTGTCTCGCGGATCGCTTAGCCGCAATTGCCTTCCCATACGTTTAATGGCTCAAATGACTCTATTTAATCCACCGAACTCTATCTTCGCCACAGCAGACACGCACACGTGCCGCTGCCCTTTCTGCGCCCGGCCATAAATATGCATGAAGTTTTGCGGCAATTAAAAGCCACTTCTTGACTAAATTACATCCAGTTCTGATTCTTAGCAGCCAATAACGATTAGCTATTAACTGGCTGTTCAGATAATTGCCCCTCGGCTATTTAGCTCGATATTTATGACAGATCTGTGGCGTGCCCATGCGATTGACCTGATCACGCTGACTAAGAATAGTGGGCTATAGTATAAAGCCTTTAGTCAGTGACCCATTTCGCTCTATCGTAGTCCCTGACTCGGGCGGTCCAGTAAATATCATCTTCACTTGTTGTTCTTCCCGCCAGACATTTGTCTGAGAAATGACATTTTGTGTGCTTTTTATTGCCCGCATTGTTCGTGGACTATTGCCACGACGCCAACCCAACCGCACGGGTGATCTGATCCCGAATAGACAATGAGCCCCTCCTAACTACCATATGGCATGTGAGCCGCAATTTGCCATCGGACGGCTGTTGTTACCGGGCTAATTGTTGTTTGTGTTTATGGGACGTAATTATGGCATCCCAAAGTCCCATTTTTTGATAGCCGCTTTTATGCTTTCTCCGAAAGTTTTAAGGGTTCTAAGGTTGTGAACATAATAAAAGCTTTCCACTGAAAAGTTGGTTAGACCAACAAATCCTTGGCCAAAGGATTCACTGACATTCAATCTAAGCACATATAAAAGCTATTTGCATATTATCTATTTTAGGATTTACTCCATTAGCATCTCTTATGAGTTTAAAACGAAATGACCCATTAATATGAAATAAAAAGAAACCTGTTTTTAAGGCAACCTCCCAAATACATTTATTCCCCGAATGAGGTGCGAAGTAAATTTGTTTTAAGCCATTAATGTTTAATAGAATTCTCGTTTTAGGCACTATAAGCATTTAACATATAAATTTTTATAAGAAACAGTTAATAAATTAAAAGAACTTTTTTATGTACCTATTTCGTTTTATAAATGAAAGTTAAGGTTGAATTTAAAACATCCATCTTCCGCAGAAACTTAAATTAGGTTTAATGAATAAATTCATTCATTCATTATCAACCTGTAAGTTTTGAATCAAAACAAAAGTCTTTTGCATCAAATATAAAAGACGTTAAGGAAAGTTCTCTATTTTCTTTTATTATAGAAAAGCTGAAAACATTTAACTACCATCGAAATTTGAGTTATTATGGTTTGCATCAAATTATCATAATTAAATAGGTTTGATGAATATATTGGAAAAATTGTATTATCAACTTATATTCTTAGAACCAAAAGCAAAGTCTCTGGCGTTTGTGAATAATAAGCTACAAAAGACGTTTAGGGAAGTTATATGAAATGTTTGATTAAGGTAATCATATTATTAGTAGTATTTTGCTTAGAAATCCCCTCGCCTGATCAAAACAAATTTGAAATGGTAAAAACCAGGTCTATTTTAGTTCCCAAGAATTATTTCTGACGTACTGCAACTGACCCATCACACACATCTCCACACGTCTCTTCCCAAGTGGCGAATTCACGTGGAATACCACGGATCTGACTAACCCTTTGGATATAGATCAATATTTGCCAGATTTAAAAAACCAAACAAAAGCACACAAATAGATGCAAACTTTGTTATTAAGCTGCGAAATTTTTAGGTACAATTATCAGTTGGCTGCCAATGAGTCTGTTGTTTGGCGACCGTCTAAATGGCAATCGTCCAATTGGCGTCCATCCTCAAGGCGAGGAAAGCCCCGAAAGTCCGAGGAGCGAACTCGGAGCCTCAAGAGATCTGGTCGGTTAGCAAGCGGTATATTTGCTTATACCCTCTCGAAACTATTTCGCATACATTAAACGCTCAATTATCCCAAGTAGTTTTTAACGAGCTGGAAGGGGCAGCGGGCCACCAAATCGAAATTATTAACATCTACGCAAACAGCGCGTCAGGGTTCTCAAAGCTGTTCTCCCAAAATTGGGGGCTGGCATGCAAAAATATATATATTATGCCCACCGCAAGACTGACACGATATGGGCCTGGGAAAGAGGGTAACCCCCGTCATGAGTTCCGGAAAACGCAGGTCGCAGCTTATAAATGTTAACTGTATAAAACAAGGCACTTTGTCGTAATTGCAGCGCCGCTTCAACCCAAAGTATTGTCTGAGGCATTCGGCTAGCACGATGACGTTGGCGATTTAGCACATGAAAGGTGACAAAAGCCCTGCAAAGTCGCAGCCAGCAGAACAATGAAGTGCATATACGAGGTGCTGGGAAAAACCGAAAGGTAGCCCGACTTGACCAGCTCCAGCAGCTTTCATGGCGGAACACTCCATCGTGGATGTCCTTGAACCAGTTCAGGGAGTTCCCCGTATAACTATTTAATTGAAGCGTAAAAACTATAAAGGCTAAAAATAATATCATTTAAAGGTGCTGGTTTAGCAAAAGGTATCATTTCTAAATGACAATTAAGCTTCCCCCACAAAAATAACTCATTCGACCCGATGGCTAAGTACATTTTCGTTAAAACAGTTATTTGTTTATATAAGGAAATAATTTCAAACCGCAAACTTTTTTTACCCATCCTGACAGCGTTTTAAAAATATTTCAATAGTAGGCTGAGTCACAAAAACTGAAATCATAGCCGAATTTGTTATTTACAGAACGGAATAAAAATTAATTGGCTGCTGTATGGATGGCGACCTTTTAGATTTTGATCAAATATGAGGTTTATTGCTGGCGCGAGGTCATGCAAACAAGTACAAATGACGTGTATGTTAAGAGCATTTTCAAAAACAACGCATTTTAAGAACCACATGAAAATAATATACAACTATCCTTTGATAAGATATTCTTAAAATTGGTTTATTTACTCCGATTTCCCTTTTGTTGCATAAAGCATTCTAATTGTCTTGGGAGGGTAATTCTCACGTTTGATTATGTAAGTTGATCATATTTGTGAAATACACAATAATATAAGGCACATGAAAGTTCAGGGGACTTTGGTCAGACATTGTCCGATTAGCGGATGCTGTAATGAATGTCGATCGCAAGGTAAACATATGGGAGTGTTGCTGCCAGTAGCCACAGCATGTAATCGCCTATCTTAGCTTCAATTATTAGCAAAGGCAAGTGCTCTAAATCGGCGGCTGTTAATGGAACTGGAACTGGAGCTAAACTCTCAGCCGAACAATGAGGAACCAACAATGTTGGATGGCAATTAGATTTAAATATGAAACGCTACCGCCCGTCGCAAATGAATATCTAACGAGTTAATTGGAGCGATAATCGCAACAACACTGGCCCAGAGAACGGAGCCGATGACAAAAAAAAAAGGAAAACTGGAAAATAAGTAATGGCTCTAGCGTTAATTAGACAGAACGCTTATAACAAATATTAATATAATAACCGCTCACAAGAACCCGCTCTGTGATGTCATGTTGTTATGGTAGCCCACAAGGGAAAGCATATTACGTA
The DNA here is from genome assembly GCA_018153365.1 of Drosophila fuyamai. Classification (NCBI taxonomy): domain Eukaryota; kingdom Metazoa; phylum Arthropoda; class Insecta; order Diptera; family Drosophilidae; genus Drosophila; species Drosophila fuyamai. The sequence continues at coordinate 1,230,986 of JAECXW010000116.1, read as the reverse complement.
TACGCACTGCAGCCTCTGAGAAGCGGATTACAGCACTGCAGCCGCAATCGCTATTGAAATTAGTTAACCGCCTGACCCCAAATTAAACAGCAATGGGAAGTCGGGCAGCGCACTTAATACCTCAACGGGTCGCGTATCGCAATCAGCGTCCCCGTCTAAGCCAACAGTTATTAAACAATAATCAAAATACTATAATTAATGACCCAGAGCCGCAGCTCTGACGCCAGCGAAGGCGGAAGGAGGAGTGCAGCTACGATGAGGCTATGAGCACATAAATCAGAGAACTGATTTCAGGTGGGGCGGCAGCAGGCACTAATCCTGCTTATCGAAAATTTGTCATTTATTCAGTTATGCGTAATTCTGCTCCCGATAGCCACGTTTTCAGATATCTCGTTAGCCAACTGTCACTATTTGTTAGCGCCCGCCAATCTCCGTTCGCATTTCCATACCGCCCACCCATCGCTCCGAACCGCAACTCGGATTCCCACTCCCGGCGGCTCTTCCGTTCCAGCTGCTGCAAAAGTTCAAACACAGCAGTAGCAGCCACATAATTAGCCTGCATATGAAAACATTTTAGAGGTTTCGCCCGATGTTCGTTTCGAATCGTTTTGCCAACTTCCGTTCGCTTCTGCTCGGGATCTGGACGAGGGTGGGATGGGTCGTGATAAGACGGGCACATCCTCCAGCCGGCGACTCCTATAAATACCTGTTGCCAATGGCTTTTGGCCAACATTTATTCACGGTTGCGTCCGCTGATTACACAGTCCGCCAAACAATCGCATTGTGATATCGTTTGCGTTCTCAAATACTCATATTCCTCCTTCGGACCAGGTGAGTGCTTCAAAACGGAACCATCTTCCCACTTCCACTAAACCACTTAAGTTAGTTCAGTTGAACAATTTTTACTCATTTAAAGCAAGTAAATCACGTAAATGCGCTTTCTCAGAACTATTATGTGTGCTCTTTAGCCCGGATGATGGGTCGTAAAACAATGATTCATATCTGGATCCTTTCGATCGGGTCAAGAGGCCCTAGCTAGAAGCTAACTGCTTTATAATACTCGTAATTATCGGCTTTATTTGCACTTAGCTGGGCTCAAGTATTAACAACTTGCGTCAGTCCCGCCCAAAATCATTGAGTATCGATCATAAACGACAGCAGTCAGCTTATTGATCATTTAGCCAAGTTTTCCCTAATTAGCATACTTGATTGCCAACTATTACTGAGGCCCTCCTAAGACCCCTAAATAGGTCCCCGAGCTATACGAGATCTAAGTCACTTAATATCGGTAGTTAGGTCAAAGTATTATTACTCTGAAACGATTATTCTGTATGGAAAAACACCATCAATTATATTTAAACTTCAAGTTACTTTACTAAATGGTTTTCTAATAAACTCTTTAACAAACTATTATGGAAATAATGCATACTAAGGTAAAAGGATACGCAAATAACATACAAATTTACAATTTAAGCGATGCTTCTTTTTTACGACCTTCCCTAACATTGGCGGGTAGTGAACGTTTAAAAGTTCAATTTAAAGACTATACTCCTCTTCTGAAACGTGATGATAATTTCAATACCCCATTTCGGTCAAAAGTTTGCAGAGCAGTGAAGAGCACATTTCCGACGCTATAAAGTACATATTTTCTTGATCAGCATCCGTCTGTCCGATTATACGCAAACTAAAGCTGTTTGGATGAAAGGTAGAATATAAGTCGTAGCAATTTTTTTTTAGCAATTTTTCAAATACGGTTTTAGTTTTATAAAAATCGGATGACTTTATATGCTTGCATATACCCATATACTCCGAGACATAGTCATTTTCAACGATTTCTGAATTACGGCTTTCCTTAATTTAAAAGATGCAAGCCGAAGTTTGCTCTCTTTCTTGTTTCAACCCTATTCCACTTGATTCCTTCACAGAGCTATGTGCCAAACAATGCGTTGCATCCTGATTGTCTGCGTGGCCCTTGCTCTCCTTGCCGCCGGCTGCCGTGTGGAGGCCTCGAACTCCAGACCGCCGCGAAAGAACGATGTCAACACTATGGCCGATGCCTACAAGTTCCTGCAGGATCTGGACACCTTCTACGGGGACAGAGCCCGAGTTCGGTTCGGAAAGCGCGGGGCGCTGATGGAAATCCTGAGGAACCGCGAACTGGACAACCTAAATCTGGGAAAAAATGCTAACAACGGAGGAGAATTGGTAACCCGGGCTGATTTCCCTTGTGACGGAATAATATAGTATTGTCCTGCAGGTCCGCGCTTTGGATGAGGAGGAGGTGTACTAAACCCACTCGAGGCAACCATGGCAACGTCACTAACTCATGATTAATGTTATTAGCATACGCATTTTTGTTTAGATTGTTTTTCGGGGCAATAGTTTAACGTGTTGGGAGAGGAATAGTAGTTGCAGCTACGAATTTAGTATTTACTCTAGCCTTGAATGTCGGTTAAATAAATGAAATACCCAAATAATCGTCTTCGTGATGTTCAAATTTAAATAAACAGTGCAATGATCAAATTGTGGTTTTTATTCCAACATTATTCCTCTAGACTAAAAGCTGAATAATTAAAAATTTAATTATAGAAACTTTATTTCAAAAAATATTTTTGTACATTTTCATATAGGTGTGTCAGCCGCTTAACTCTTATCCAAAAGTAGAGATCACATTAGTTCAATTTGGGGATCCCGTTAACGTTTTACCCGAGACTAAGCGTCTCAAGTCCAATTATTAAGTACATTTTAAGTATACTACGGTAAGTTCTTTTTGAAGACACTAAAGACTTGTTTTTGCTGCATAGTTTTGGGCTTTGGTATTTTGGGCTTGAGGTATTTAAATTCATTGCTCAATTGTAATCAAGTTTTATTTTTTAAATCAAAAAGGATTACATTTTAAATTTTTTTAGTAACAATCAAAAATGTCATTATTTTTGAAAAAAAATCCAAAAAATTATTATTATAAGGAACAAAAAAACTCGTTAAAAAAGACCTACAAATAATGCGATTTGCATAAAACAATTTTTCTAACTTATCAGCCAACCTAATATTTACATTTTCTCAATTTTTTTTCTAGTTGGAACCTATAGAGTTGTTTTAAGTCCATGCAACAAAAAAAGAAAATAATAATAAGGTGTGTGGAATTTGATGGGCCTATTTTTCTAAAATGTCATAATTTTAAAAATGCGTTCTTCACCTTTTTTAAGCGGAAATAATACGAAACCATTTGTGACGAATATTTATGGTGATTTATAGTATAAAAATTAAAATCGCATAAGTTACAGTGGCAAGTACCCCTCCATACAAGCGGCAACTGCGGAAAAAATAAATAAGAATTAAAGAAAATGAGTTTCTCAAACTTAAATTGGGTCTTACTCAGGGGTAGGATGGCAATCGCCAGCAGGAACAGTTCGCAATTGTCCTGGATACTGGAGCCCACCAAAATGGCGCCAATGGCCGCGCCACAGCGGCACCACATCAAGCTGATGCACAGAGCCTTGGCGCGCATGTAGGTGGGCACGAACCCCAGAAGGGAACCGCCGAGCAGGCCAACAATAATGCCGGGAAAGGCGATTAGGAACACCAGCGAAAAGAGTTGGAATGTGTAATTGGTGACAAAGATCAGCAGAAAACCAAAAGTCGAGGAGGCCACCAGGGAGAAGACGAACATCACCTTTTTATGCACGCAAAAGAGCGACAGCCAGCAGAGATTGTACAGCACGATATAGACGAATCCCAGGATAAAGGAGTCGTTAAAGCCCAGAAACGAGTCGTTGCAAGCCTGCCCAGGAAAAGGATACGTAACAGACTCTCAAACTAACTTTAGCTTACCGCCTCCAGGTCATGTTCAGTTTCCACAATCGGTCCTATTTCGGGAACGAAAAGTACCCGGCAGAAGGTCATGCCCTCCTTGTTGCCCTGCCGCATGTTGCACCGATTCCGCATGGCAGTGTACCAAATGCCCAGGCCGTTCGCCCTGCGGATTGGAGGAGTAGGTAAAGGGGAATCCCCAAGGCAGCCAGCACACTCACAACAGGCCTAGGACGAACATAACCAGGCAGGCGCACACGAAGTAGCCGAGGAAGGGTTTCCGGAATAGAGGAATCGCGTCGTTGAGCATCGAGCGCAGGAAGTTCTGATTGCCCTTCCGCCGCTTCACCGCGACGTGGTCCTGGTAGACGCGCAGGTGTTCCACCTGCTCGGCGCTCAGAGGGAGCCCGGTATTCTTCCGGGATATCCACTCCATCGTGGCCAAGCCCCGCTGGGTGTCGCCGATCATTAGCAGAAACTTGGGGCTCTCCGGCAAGTGCAGCAGCAGGAAGAAGGCGACCACTCCCGGCAGGATGTTCAAGAAGCCCAACAAGCGCCAAGGCCTCAGCGTCAGGCTGCCCACCAGATCCACCTCAAACTCAATCAAGCCCGAGCTCAGAAAAAGCGTGGCCCAGCCTGGGCAGTAGACCATGGCGAAGCCGGTGAACATGTACATGTGGGTGATGGTGCGGATCAAGATTCGATGCGAGCAGAACTCACTCAGGTAGGTTGCGGCTACGAAGCTGGGACCTGCCACGCTAATCAAAAGGGGAGATGAGATCAAGGTTGGATCCTTTGTTATGGACGCTCAAAAAGGTAAGAAAATGCCTTGCATGTATTTTTATAAAGTCCCTGCAGATCGTTAGAAACACTTCAAATTTTACAGAGTTACTTAAATAATCAGTATTCTTACTAAAGTTTTTAAGTCAATATCGCAAGTTTATCTTCGAGGTAGAAGGATTTCTATAGCTCAACTAATGATTAGAATCGTAAAATACTCAATAGAACCCATCCTGAAGCATTAAATTAATTATAGCTGAAAATCCTTCTATTGATTTTTCAAATCAATTATGTTCCCCCACACTTATTGGTCCTAAGATGTAAAGCTCCACGTGATACTTACAAAATACACGTGATAAAGCGCATAACAAAGAAGCCGGTGAAGCTGATCATGAACATGGACACGAGTGAACAGAGATTGCTTATCGTTATGGTACGCAGCAGGGTCCAGCGTCGGCCCTTCTTGTCGGTGATGTAGCCCCAGAAATAGGAGGAGCAGATGATGCCCATAAATCCGGCCCCCGCCAGAGAAGCCAACTGCGCCTGATTCATGTGCAGATCGCAGACGGAGGCCGGACCGATGATGCCCATGCCCATTGTTTCGTGGATGGTGAGCATCTGGAGGAGACCGAGCGTCAGGGTGGCAAACACGTGCACCTTCCCAAAACCTGTGGGCGGTGGCTATCGATGTGCGTGGAAATCGTGGCTGAGGCCATGGGCATTTACCAATCTCCTCCATGACCAAATCAAAGTGCTCCATCTCCTGTGTTCATTAATACTTCAAGTTAGCAATTTTGGTTTTAAGTGTTGTGGGTGTCGGTGTCGTGTTTTTTTAGTTTATTTTGACTACATTCGCAGGGCCTAGACCAACTGGATATTCTCCACCTCCTTGATCAGATCCATGTGCTTGAACTCGTCCGGTTTGCGGGTGAAGGTCTCCAGTAGGCTCAGCTTGCCCTCGTCGGGCTTTAGGTAGAACATCTGCAGTTCGTTGGCCAGGCACTGAGCCTCCTGAGCGGTGAGGACCTTGGTGTCGTATTCGCCGCGCATTAAGACCACTCCCTTGTCCTCGACCTCGGTGTAGTGCACCAGAGTGAGGCACTCGGGGGCATTCTCCTGGTGCACCTGGTAAGCGAGCAGCGGGGTGAAGTGCACCGTATTGGCGGCGAACTGCAGCATCACGAACTCGAATCCCTCGCTGCGGGGCAGTGGCAGCAAGAAGACGGGGTGCTCCTTGGCTCGTGACATGAGGGTTTCGTACTGAGAAGTGGTGAGAGTGGCGGCCAGGACCTCCTTGGTCTTGTGGTACTCCAGCCAGATCTGCGAGACCTCCTCGGCGCTCTTGTCGGCAATCAGCTCCAGCTTCATGATGTCGGTGAGCTTCTTGTGCGGCAGTTCAGCCTCCTCCTGGCCCTGCAACTTTTGCTTGGGGTTCAGCAGCTCCGAGTAGGACCTGAAATCGGGCAGAGGTTAGCCTTGGGTGCTTCATTTGCTGACTCCGAGCTCTGGACTCACCTGGCCTGGCTCTGTCCATCCTTGATGGGATTCAACACACGCTCCACGCGATCCAGGAACTCCTCCGCCGACGTCTGCTGCAGCTTGGCGATCTTGGTCGCGTACTTGGAGTAGTAGGGATTGCCCTCCTTCAGCTTCTCGATGGCCTCCTCGGCGCGGCGTGTGGCGGACATGGTAATGGTGCGGCTGAGCGACACGGAGTTATTCAGGAAAACGCGAACAAACAAATTTCGGGCGCATGCCATTTCCGCACATCAAAAATTATACAACTCGACAGCTGTTTTTGGAGCAGTTGTCACATCAAATTAAGAAAGCAACCGTTTTCTTTGATGTGGCAACGCTGTCAGCTTGGAATTTTAGTAGGGGGACTCCCGAAATGTATTTATTTAAGCCTAGTACTCAGATCGACAAACAAGTACGCTAGCGAAAAAAATTTTCAGTGTGCCCAAAATTTCGAGAGTTCATCAGAATTTGCGGGAAGAACCTTTAAAAAATATTATCAACTACCTTTGGCAAGCAAAGTCTGCCGCTGTACAAATAAATTAAAAAGCAATACAATTTAAATTTAACAGTTGTTTTTTTTAATTTACTGATAATTATTTCCTAATTTAAAGATTATAGCTGCACTTTTATTGTGTTTTTTAGTAAATTATTGACCTAAGAAACACTTTGCCCTGACAAGAGGGACCCCAGATAGTATTTATGTTATTTTGTCCTCGCATGTAAACTCCTGCAATATACTTTTGTGGGATTTTTCCCTCCATTTTTTAAAACGTTCAGTAAGAAGCACACACCAAAAGACTACATTTTGTGAAAAAAAGTCTGTCGGAAAGTGAACACCAGCTGTTTGGCTCTCGCTCTCTTTCATGACTGACTTAATTGTTTTCGTCGATCTGAGTACTAGGCTTTTAGCTTAACGGCCAGTTTAATGTCTTTTTAAATTTTCTTTTAATAAATAATTTAAATTATGCCAGAAAACAGAGGTTAAATGACATTAATTATTTAAAGTCATTTAATTTTGGTTATTATAGTGTATAATATATGGTTTTTAGGGTCACTATTTATACAGAGGGGCCAAAAATTGCTAAAAATAATAAATCTATTAATAAGTAAAACCCTCTAATCCTCTCTGATATACGAGGAGTTTTACGTACAAATAGATGCTTCTTTAAATATATACATAGTTTATTTTCAGGGTACTACCTAGAGGACTGGGTTGCTCTGGAAGTGTGCTAAGTACGGTAAATAAATAAATATAAAAGATTTAAACATAATTAGAATGCGATATTTTATAGATGCCTGAGGAATTATTAGTGGATTTGGCAGTCAGCATGGTGTTTGAAAATAATTTCTTTGACCTAAGATTATTACATGATACTACGACATAATATAACGATATCCCAACTTGTCGAATCAACTTATTTGTAATCTTTTAAGAAAATTGAACCAATATTGGCGAACAAACTATTGGTCTGACAACAACCTTAGCAACACTATATGCCATTTAAAAACACCGGTTTGCATGTAAAATATCAAATTAGTCAACAGATATTAACAAATATTTAAAACTTTCTTTTTTTATTAAGAGTCAACTTTTTATACCCTTGCAGAGGGTATTATAATTTTGGTCAAAAGTGTGCAACGCAGTGAAGGAATCATCTCCGACCCTATAAAGTATATATATTCTTGATCAGGATCACCTCCTGAGTTGATATAGCCATGTCCGTCTGTCCGTCTGTCTGTCCGTCTGTCTGTCCGTCTGTCTGTCCGTCTGTCTGTCCGTCTGTCTGTCCGTCTGCCTGTCCGTCTGTCTGTTTCTACGCGAACTAGTCTCTCAGTTTTAAAGGTATCGAATTGAAACTTTGCACACACCCTTCTTTCCTTTGCACGCAGTATATAAGTCGGAACGGCCGGGATCGGCCGACTATATCTTATAGCTGCCATATAACTGATTGATCGGAACTGCCATAACTTTGGTGTTTGTAAAGTTAGGAAGTTGGGATTTTCTATGGGTTTTATATTTGTCCAACTAATTCGATCTACCAAATTTCATACGGATCGGCCGACTATATCCCCTTGCCGCCATATAACTGATTGATCGGAAATGCCATGACTTTGGTGTTTGTAAAGTGTTTTATTGAACTGGAATCCTTGTTATCAGTTATGGTTTCTTTTTCGCTTTTATAAAAACCGCGCCATGTGCGTTTAGATTTCTTAACATGATTATAATTTGACATACAAATAAACCAGATGTTGGGAAACAAAACTTATTTTGCCCAATTATTCCAGAAATTTAATCTATAATTATACCCGTTACTCGTAGAGTAAAAGGGTATATTGTATTCGTGCAAAAGTATGTAACAGGTAGAAGGAAGCGTTTCCGACCCTATAAAGTATATATATTCTTGTTCAGGATCACTAGCCGAGTCGATCTAGCCATGTCCGTCTGTCCGTCTGTCCGTCTCTCCGTCTGTCCGTCTGTCTGTCTGTCCGTATGAACGCTGAGATCTCGGAAACTATAAAAGCTAGAAGATTGGCATTTTGCATGTAGATTTTAGGAGTTCCTAAGCAGCGCAAGTTTGTTTCAAAATGGTGTCACGCCCCCTCTGACGCCCACAAGCGACAAGCTGTGGCCACAGTTTTGATGCTATTATGAAAATTTTTTTTGATATATATTTGTTTCGTCAATACCTATCGAATGGCCTAATAAAAGTTTGCCACGCCCACTCTAACGCCCAAAAACCCATTAAACGCTTAAGCCTGGTTAGCGCCTACATTTCTGCCTTTCATGGCCGCAATAGTGCAATAGCGCCATCTAACGGATGACTTTGGAACAGCTGGCCAAGGTGCTCAACAGAGTCAACGTTAATTCTCGATAAGGATTTCTATTAAAGGAAATTGCGATGGTTTTCATTTGTCAATACCGAACTATATCCCAAGAACTATGCAAATCAAATCAAGTTAGCCAAATTGGAGGTGTTCCCTGGGTACCGATTTTAACATAAAAATCGGGAGCTAATTCGAGCTGCGAAAAACATACAGAAGGCATATTTATATTAGTTGTTTAGCTGAGTAACGGGTATTTAATAGTCGAGACACTCGACTATAGCGTTCTCTCTTGTTTTTTATGAAAGCGAAAAGAAATCATATGGTTAATTTTTATGTCAAACTTCAATCAAATTGGCCTGATAACTAGTGATTGCAATAAAATAAAATAAAAATATTTCATAAGCACGAATTTTATAGATTCTGCGCGTTTGGCTGAGCAAAAGTCTTTTAAAATAGCATTTTTACAAAAATATGTTTGCACACGATTTATTGTTACGATTATTCGGTATGGAAAAACACCATCAATTATATTTAAACTTCAAGTTACTTTACTAAATGGTTATACCCGTTACTCGTAGAGTAAAAGGGTATATTGTATTCGTGCAAAAGTATGTAACAGGTAGAAGGAAGCGTTTCCGACCCTATAAAGTATATATATTCTTGATCAGGGTCACTAGCCGAGTCGATCTAGCCATGTCCGTCTGTCCGTCTGTCCGTCTGTCCGTCTGTCCGTCCGTATGAACGCTGAGATCTCGGAAACTATAAAAGCTAGAAGATTGGCATTTTGCATGCAGATTTTAGGAGTTCCTACGCAGCGCAAGTTTGTTTCAAAAAGGTGCCACGCCCCCTTTAACGCCCACAATCGCTTATATACGATTTTATTTAAATATAAATTTAAATATTTCGGAAAAGTAAAAATGCAGTTTTATTGTGTTTATCAATACTTATCGAAATGTAGAAGAAATTTTTCAAATCGGACCATTCGTTTAAAAGTTATGCGTGATCAAAGTTTCTATCTCCATCTCCCTCACACTCCTTTTACCTGAGTAACGGGTATCTGATAGTCGGGGCACCCGACTATAGCGTTCTCTCTTGTTTTCTAATAAATTCTTTAACAAACTATTATGGAAATAACGCATACTAAAATCTGTTAAGCTAAAGGGATGCGCAAATAACATACAAATTTTCAGTTTAAGCGATGCTTCTGTTTTACGACCTTTCCTAACATTGGCGAGTAGTGAATACTTTTTTTGTCTAATAAAAGCGTCTTGATTATTATAAGAAAACTCTAGTTTTTTATTACATTAAACCAATTAGTAACGTTTAAAAGTTCAATTTAAAGACTATACTCCTCTTCTAAAACGTGATGATAATTTCAATACCCATTTCGGTCAAAAGTTTGCAGAGCAGTGAAGAGCACATTTCCGACGCTATAGAGTATATATATTCTGATATAACCGTCTGTCCGTCTGTCTGTCCGTCTGTCTGTCCGTCTGTCTGTCCGTCTGTCTGTCCGTCTGCCTGTCCGTCTGTCTGTTTCTACGCGAACTAGTCTCTCAGTTTTAAAGATATCGAATTGAAACTTTGCACACACCCTTCTTTCCTTTGCACGCAGTATATAAGTCGGAACGGCCGGGATCGGCCGACTATATCTTATAGCTGCCATATAACTGATTGATCGGAACTGCCATAACTTTGGTGTTTGTAAAGTTAGGAAGTTGGGATTTTCTATGGGTTTTATATTTGTCCAACTAATTCGATCTACCAAATTTCATACGGATCGGCCGACTATATCCCCTTGCCGCCATATAACTGATTGATCGGAAATGCCATGACTTTGGTGTTTGTAAAGTGTTTTATTGAACTGGAATCCTTGTTATCAGTTATGGTTTCTTTTTCGCTTTTATAAAAACCGCGCCATGTGCGTTTAGATTTCTTAACATGATTATAATTTGACATACAAATAAACCAGATGTTGGGAAACAAAACTTATTTTGCCCAATTATTCCAGAAATTTAATCTATAATTTTTTATGAAAGCGAAAAGAAATCATATGGTTAATTTTTATGTCAAACTTCAATCAAATTGGCCTGATAACTAGTGATTGCAATAAAATAAAATAAAACAAGAAAGGAAAGCTAACTTCGGGCGGAGCCGAAGTTGATATACCCTTGCAGAATATTCTGTAAATAATATTCTCCAAAATTATTCATATGATGCATTCTTAATACTAATAAAAATCCCAAATTCCTAACTTTAAAAACACCAAAGTTATGGCAATTTCAATCGTTCAGTTATATGGCAGCTATAGGATATAGTCGGCCGATCCCTATAAAATTTGGTAGGTCGGATTGATTGGCCAAATATAAAACCCATAGAAAATCCCAACTTCCTAACTCTAAAAACACCAAAGTTATGCTATTTCCTATCGTTATATGGGAGCTATAGGATATAGTCGGCCGATCCTTATGAAATTTGGTAGGTCGAATTGATTGGCCAAATAAAGAAGCCAAGAAAATCCCAACTTCCTAACTTTACAAACAGCAGAGTTATGGCATTTCCTATCGTTCAGTTATATGGCAGCTATAGGATATAGTCGGCCGATCCCGGCCGTTCCGACTTATATACTGCGTGCAAAGGAAAGAAGGGTGTGTGCAAAGTTTCAATTCGATAGCTTTAAAACTGAGAGACTAGTTCGCGTAGAAACAGACAGACGGACAGACAGACGGACAGACAGACGGACAGACGGACAGACGGACATGGCTATATCAACTCAGGAGGTGATCCTGATCAAGAATATATATACTTTATAGGGTCGGAGATGTCTCCTTCACTGCGTTGCACACTTTTGACCAAAATTATAATACCCTCTGCAAGGGTATAAATATTTCATAAGCACGAATTTTATAGATTCTGCGCGTTTGGCTGAGCAAAAGTCTTTTAAAATAGCATTTTTACAAAAATATGTTTGCACACGATTTATGTTAAAATTGCCTGTTTTAAGAGGTGGGCAAACGTTTTTTTTTTATTCTTACTTGTTAGGAGATAAGAAAACATGGTCATATTTTCAGTTAAAAAAAAAAGTCAACTTTAATGTATTCGAAAAAGTTGTAAATTTTCAAAGATTCCGTATTTTCCGTATTAAAGGTGGGCAAAAAAAAGTGCTCGAATTTCAAAAATTCGATTCAACCAAACTTCTTTAAGCTCATTATTTTGTAATAACTGCAAGGGTATATAAACTTCGGCTTGCAGAAGTTTGCTTCCTTTCTTGTTTATTAGTGTTTTCCTTTTGCCATTTTAAAATCGTATTTGCTTTCCTGAGTAACTGCCTTGAAAGTATTCTGGGATGCATTTATAGTGGTAAAAAATCTGTTATTTAACTTTTAAGGTCGTACATTTATGGCCTTACAAAAGAAATTGCTTAAAGTACAAAATACTGTACAAAACAGTATGAAACATATGCGAAATTATAGAAATAAATTTTGACCGAATCCGAGGAAAAGCTGAAAAATCTTGAATTCAAATGGTCTTTAGTGGCGAATAGTGTTCTTCATATTGATTTTGCAAGAATACAAATAAGTTGTTTCTACAAGTTTCGCAACTTTCCTTATATTGTGTCGTAATTTCATGTAAATTGTTATATCATGTCGTAATATCATGTAATAAACTTGGCTCACGGATACTATTTTCAAGCTCCATGCTGAGTGCCTAGTACACTAATAATTACACAGGGAGCTATAAAATATTACATACTAATTACTTGTTTGAATTTTATATATTTATTTATAAGCCGCACTTATACCTTTTTCAGAGCACATTTGGTTAGCAAATCAGCTGTAATCGATTCATAGGAAAATGGATATATAACAGGGATGCAGTAACTAAAGTAATTAGACATTAAGCTTGGAGTTATGCCAACTTCAGTCCTTTGTCCAAGCAGTAATCTAAACAAAAGTAAATTTGAAAATTAAATTCTGAAAGTCTATAATATTATTCGTAATTACCAGCCCTGGGTCTTGAGTTCACCGGACGAACGCAAATTTTGTATAAATATCCGAACCAAATTTAAAGTGATTTACATTAAAGCTGTTCTTTGATAAACACGAAGTAAACGTTTGTTTCACTCGCATGGACTCTTCGCCGACAATTGGAAGTGCAAACATTTTGGATTTTACTAGCTGAAATGGAAACCGATATTCAGAGATGTTTCAGAAGCAAAACTGTTCTCCTAACTGGTGCAACAGGCTTCCTGGGAAAAGGTATTCACAAGGATTAAAATGTGAAAACTAAAGTAAAGTATAGTAAATCTAAGTACTAAAGTTAAATTGGGTTTTCTTCGATCTGCGTTTCAGTCGTGATTGAGAAGCTTTTGCGAACCACAGATGTGAAACGCATCTATATCTTGGTCAGGCCAAAGCGAGGAGTTGAGATTCAGGAGCGGATTATCTCATGGTCAAAGGACGCGGTAAGTGAAGTGGAACAGAGCCTCCTAAATAAGAACTCACTCCATAAAATTGCGAAAGGTATTTGAGTTGCTGTACAAGTCGAAGCCTGAGTCCTTTCAAAGAGTTTGGCCCATCGCAGGCGATTGCCTCGAGTCCGATCTGGGAATCAGCGAGAAAGATCGAAGGCTTTTGGTCTCTGAGGTGCAGATCGTAATCCACGGAGCGGCCACCGTGAGATTTAATGAACCGCTTCACGTGGCCTTGGCCATCAACACCCGAGCAACGAGACTCATGCTCCAGTTGGGCAGGGAAATGGGCCAGCTGGAGGCCTTCGTTCACATCTCCACTGCCTTCTCCAACTGCATTATCTATGACATCAAGGAGCGTTTCTACCCCGAGCATCTTAACTGCGCTTCGGACAAGGTTCTGGGCATGAGTGCGCTGGTGAGTGACGGAGTGCTGGACAACATGGAGTCTGCTCTGCTGGGCTCGTTCCCCAACACCTACACCTACACCAAGGCCCTAGCCGAGGATGTGATCCTGAAGGAAGCGGCTGGCTTGCCCCTTTGCATCTTTCGACCGGCAGTCAGTAAGTGATCTTTAATTGCCTAACTCCGCCTCTCTCAACATTGGTCTTTCCACAAACCAGTCATTGCGGCCCACAAGGAGCCCATCTCCGGCTGGATCGACAACATGTACGGCCCAATGGCCATTCTCTTCGGGGTGGCTCGCGGTGTCCTGCGCATTGCGACCATCGATGACAAGGCCGAGGCGAGCCTCGTGCCCGTGGACTACTGCGCCAATTTGGCTCTAGCCTGCGCCTGGAGAACCATCGAGGATCGAGGCAGGAGCGAGTCGCCGGAGAGTCCTATCATCTACCAATTGGCTCCGAGCGAGGAAAACAGAATCACCCACGGACAGTTCATTCGGCATGCTCTCGATGGACGCACCGATTGCCCGCTTACGAAGATGATATGGTATCCCTTCATCCACTGCGTCACTGTGCCGTGGCTCTTTCCTCTGGCCGCCTTCTTCTACCACACCCTGCCGGCCTACTTCTTCGACCTGGCTCTTTGGCTAAGTGGCCGGAAACCGCGACTGGTGAAGGTATACCAGAGAATACACATGACCCTGGGCATACTGGGTCCTTTCGCCTGCAAGAGCTGGCGCTTCGACATGCGCAACACGGATCACCTGAGAAGGCTAATGTCGGAGGAGGATCGAAGGATGTACTACTTCGACATGGCCGGGCTCAACTGGAAGGAGTACTTCCTACACGCCCTTCGTGGCATCAGACAATTTCTGGCCAAGGAGGCCCCCACTCCGGAGTCCATAGCCCAGGGCATAAAGCTGATCCAGCGGTAGTTACCCATTAACATCTTCATTACTTAATAATATATTTATTTAACCCATTGTAGCCTCAAGCTGCTCCATCACATGCTGCAGTTCTTCCTCTGTTTAGTGGCCGGATTAGCTGTGTGGTCGCTGGTTAAACTTGCATTGTAATTCCGATACAAGTCACTCGCCGACTTAAATTTTAATTAAAACCTAACAAGCCTGTAAGTGCGTCACTGATCAAATATATATGTTTGTACTGTGTGGAAATCGTGCCTTTGCTTTTGTTTGCGTGGATGGTAATTGGAAAGTTTTTGTCCCTGTTTCACTTCGTGTTAAAAAGGGTACACATTCATCGTTGAAATGATGGTAATTGGTAGAACCGGTCCTATAAATATGTACATATAAAAAGAAATTAAACATTTAAGCAGACTATATCATAGTCGGAATACTTCAATTTCAATAAAGTTTGTTACTGCTCGTTTGGCAATTCGTTCTAAAAAGCTAAATTACTAGTCATGGGTATAATCAAATGATATGAAATGCAAGATCATAATGGTA
This sequence comes from Drosophila fuyamai, assembly GCA_018153365.1. Taxonomy (NCBI): domain Eukaryota; kingdom Metazoa; phylum Arthropoda; class Insecta; order Diptera; family Drosophilidae; genus Drosophila; species Drosophila fuyamai. The sequence goes on along the minus strand of JAECXW010000116.1, from coordinate 1,215,711 downwards.
GGTGAATAGAGAAAAACCCGCTCTGGTAATTACAGGGTGTCAATGTCACCATCACCCGGTACTGGGTTACTAAGCTTATTAAGCGTGCCAGTCTGCAGTGCATACAAAAGGTAAAACATGTATCCGCATACCTTACCTCACTTAATTTTGTGATATAAGAATGTAAATTCGCACACTTTTTATGCTATTCATAAACTGATTTGAGTTAATCGCTAGAGAATTCTTGAATCGGCACGATCTCGAAAAAATAACTTACACATAGAATGTATCAAAATCAAAATTATCGAAATGATAAACAAAAATTCTAAAATAATTAAACCGAAAAAACCCAACAAAAAAGTGTTAGCTAATTAAAGTCGAAAGACTTTTTTTTTATTGTATAAACATGCATATATTTCCTGCAATAGGTAAATCGAACAAATTAAAAGACATTGTTAAAAAATGTACATAAATGCTTAAATTTTATTTTTCCTTTATATGTATTCATGCATATATCTGTCTAACCAAACACAACAATAAAAGCCCGCGCTCCTCTCTATACCGGTAGTCCAGCGGCTGCCTTGAATATGCTGAACTCGACCTTTCGTAGGGTGTAACTTAAATAAACCCAAATAAATAGAAGTGCTAGTTTGGAATCACGTTTCAGTTCAGTGGCTCGCGAAGCGTCAACCGGATCAAAATGGATAAAGGGATACAGGAATTCTTTAAAAACAAGACCGTTTTCCTAACGGGTGGCACTGGGTTTTTGGGAAAAGGTACCCCAGAAATATAGCAAATGTAGTTACGAACTCATGGATAATGATTTTCAGTTATTACTGAGAAGCTTCTGAGGACGACGGAGGTGAACCGCATATACGCGCTGATCAGACCCAAGCGGGGTGTGACCATCCAAGAACGCATCTCCACCTGGGAAAAGGACTCGGTGAGTGGTTGTGTACGTTCAGGAATGCAGATCTGACCAGTCCCCTCGAAATCTGAAGGTGTTCGAGGTGCTTCTGAAGGCCAAGCCAGACGCCCTGCAGCGAGTGTGGCCCATCGCGGGCGATTGCCTGGATGCGGATCTGGGCATAAGTGAGTCGGATCGCAGACTCCTGGCCGCCGAGGTGCAGGTTGTCATCCATGGAGCTGCCACGGTGCGATTCGACGAGGCCTTGCACCTGGCCCTGGCCATCAACGCGCGCTCCACCCGCCTGATGATCCAACTGGCCAAGCAAATGACCCGCCTGGAGTCCTATGTCCATGTGTCCACTGCCTACTCCAACTGCGTGGTGGCCGACATCGCGGAGCGGTTCTATCCGGAGCTCCTGACCTGCAGTTCGGATAAGATCCTGGCCCTGGGCGAGCTGGTGGGCGGGGAGGTGCTGGACAAAATGACCCCTGCCCTGCTGGGGTCCTTCCCCAACACCTACACCTACACCAAGGCCCTGGCCGAGGACGTGATCCTGAGGGAGGCGGGCGACCTGCCCTTGTGCATCTTCCGACCGGCAATCAGTAAGAGCTCCAGATTGAGGTTGACCTTAAATGCTGCAACTTAAATATTCACAGTAATGTCCACCTACAAGGAGCCTTTTGACGGGTGGGTGGACAACTTGTTCGGACCGCTGGCCCTCTGCTTCGGCATAGCTCGGGGCATAGTGAGGGTCATCACTGTGGACACCGACTCCACGATTAGTATGGTCCCAGTCAACTTCTGCGTGAACGTTGCCTTGGCCTGTGCCTGGAAGACGGCGGAGACATCCGGCCAAAGAGAGAAGCCCAAGAAGCCCCCCATTTACACGTTTGCGCCAAGCGAGAATAACTTGCTGAGCTACGGCTCCTTCATAAAGACATCGATTTCGTATCGCGACCGCATTCCGCTGACCAAGATGCTGTGGTACCCGTTTGTCCTGAGCGTTTCCAGCCCATCCCTATTTCCGCTGGCTGCCTTTTTCCTCCACACCATACCGGGCTACTTTATTGACTTGTTGCTGCGCCTCAAGGGCCGCAAACCCGTCCTCGTGAATCTCTACCGGAAGATTCACAAGAACATTGCTGTTCTCGGGCCATTCTCCACCTCCACCTGGCACTTTAACACGGCCAACACGAATGGACTGCGGGACTCGATGTCGAAGCAGGACCTCAGCTTGTACGACTTTGACATGGCTCGGCTGGATTGGGACGACTATTTTAAGTCCATCATGTATGGAATGCGACAATACATTGCAAAGGAGCCGCCCACCCCAGAGTCTATCGCCAGGGGTACGAAGCTGGCGCTACGGTGAGTCTCAGCAGGAGATCTGCCATTCGTTTTGATTCTTAGCATATTCTTACAGCCTAAAGATCCTTCACTATGCAATCACATCCTCGTTGATCTCTGCAGCTGGTTTCGCACTGTGGTCGCTGGCCAAACTGGTAGCTTAGTTTCCCAATCAAATCTTATGGATTTTGCATGTTAATTTAAATATGTTTGCTTTGTTTCATTACATAACAATTCAGTTTTAGTCCATCAAGAGAAATGAAAATTACACTGCCACTTTAAAAACGAACCGTTTTTCAATAGATGAATAGGGTTCGTGTCATAGCGATTACAATAATGTGTGTCATAACGCCCTATCAAAAATATCAAGTGCTTAGCAGTGCCCTCTTAGAACTTGAAAAGTGCATAAATAATCAATTTGATTGCCGATATGAAAAACATCATATTTTTCCAATATTTAATCCCAAAGTCAGATTTGATGTGAAATCATCAGTATTTCAAGCGACTTAAAACCAACTTTGAAATCATTATGCTTATTTTAGAAAAAAATCATGTCGGATAAAGGATAGTTCCCTAAATGATCTGAACATAGTTTTACCCAAAATCCAATGTCATAAGCAGATATAATAGTTCACCTATATGAGTGACCTTAACATGCTCACAACTATTGTCCATTTTATACCTTTGCAAAGGGTATTAGGGAGTCATTGCCGATCCTTAAAAGTACAATATTCTATATCAACAAACTAGGTAAGTTGATAGCCATGTCAGTCTGTTTTTTAACTAGAGACTTTAATCCTTCACAATCGTACTTTTATTTCTGTACCCCGAAAAGCATGGGTGAAAAGCTTGGCTCAGTTTTCTTTTGTACTGTTGTTCACAATTAATCATAAGTTCCAAACTTGAAGAGTTTGATTAGCATCCCTCCTTAAAAATGAGTAAAATTAAGTTAATCAACAACTAAGCAATTCGAGTGAGAAAGTACATGAGTTTGCTCACTCACTTAAGTTTGAACAACTTATTTAGCCTGTTGCTTGTTTTTTCTCTTGGGGCTGTAAAAAAATGTTAAATGTTAATTTGAGAAGTGTAATGATTTTTGGGAAAAAACTTAGATACTTATAATTTCATTTGAGTTTCTATTTAGGAAATACTAGGAAAACTTTTGAGGTCAACAGACGTGAAACTTATCAAGCCGATTACGAATGTAATGATAACAAGAAACGAAACCTAGCTTCGGGCGGAGCCGAAGTTGATATACCCTTGCAAAATATTCTGTAAATTATAGTCTCCAAAATTATTCATAAGATGCATTCTTAATACTCATAAAAAATACCAACTTCCTAACTTTAAAAACACCAAAGTTAGGGCATTAGGGCTAATCGTTCGTTTATATGACAGCTATAGAATATAGTCGGCCGATCCTTATGAAATTTGGTAGGTCGGATTGATTCACCAAAAATAAAACCCATAGAAAATTCCAACTTCCTATCTTTATAAACAGTTATATGGCAGTTTTTAAATATAGTCGATCCCGGCCGTTTGGACTTATATACTGCGTGAAAAGGAAAAAAGGGTGTGTGCAAAGTTTCAATTCCATATCTTTAAAACTGAGAGACTAGTTCGCGTAGAAACAGACAGACGGACAGACAGAAGGACAGACTGACGGACAGACTGACGGACAGACTGGCGGACAGACGGACATGCTTATATCAACTCAGGACGCGATCCTGATAAAGAATATATATACTTTATGTCTCCTGCGTGGCACACTTTTGACCAAAATTATAATACCCTCTGCAAGGGTATAATAACATCAGAGGGACTTTCGTCTTCGTAAACCACTATTTTTACTAAGACCTGAGCAACACAGACTCCTGAAGGAAGATCATGTCAAAAGAAGATGTACACCTTCGATAAGGAACTTCACAACTAAGAGGATTATTTCCAAAAGGCATTTCCGGAAATGGAATTCGAAATGGAGAAGGAGACACTTACTCCAGAGTCCATAACCTTATCCTGAAGTGCACAAAGCAGAAGGGTTCGAGAAAATTACTTGCAGCACCCTATATAACTCTTCTTATCTTGGCAGGTCAAATTATTTCCATTCACCATCCTGATAAATATTTCAAATACTTTAATATCTAGACTAAACAATGATAACTTGCTTTCGATTAATTTACCATAAAGGCTAATAATATGACATTATACAAAATGCAAAAGATATAAGCAACAAGTTTTTAATACCTAAAAAAAACTGAACAGAAATATGTTATGGAGCAAGTTGTGAATCTTTCAACGCTTATTCGGAAGCGGAAAATGCAATGAAACCGTAGCTGTGACTATTCATTAGGTGTTAGTCCATGTGTATTTGCTTTGCATACATTTGGCGGGGTCACTGTACATATGACACCATGTCTGCCGATGCAGCATGTATATAAATAGCGCGACCATACCCAATCGATTTTCTATCGAACTGTATTTTCAACTGGCAAGCTTCGGGGGATTTCTCTGGATAGGTACCAATATCAAGTTCCGAAATGGACAGCGGTATCCAAGGATTCTACAAAGACAAGGTGGTATTCCTTACAGGCGCAACAGGATTTTTGGGAAAAGGTATACGTCAAGTGAAAGGGCCCAGGAAATAAAAGTAATGGAGATTCGTCTCCCGCTGATCTGACATTTTTTTCAGTAATAATTGAGAAGCTTTTGCGAACTACAGATGTCAGACGAATCTACTCATTGATCAGACCCAAACGGGGTCAGGACATTCAGGAGCGCATTGAGATATGGCAAAAGGATTTAGTAAGTAAAAAGTTAATTTGACACTAGGATGAATGTTAGGTTATAGCTTTATCCCCAAGCTCTTTGAAGTCCTGCTGCAGTCGAGGCCCGAGGCACTGAAGCGGGTCGTCACGATCGCAGGCGATTGCCTGGAGCCCGACCTTGGCATCAGTGATGCGGATCGCAAGCTCCTGGCCGACGAGGTGCAGATCGTCATCCATGGAGCAGCCACAGTGCGCTTCAATGAGCCACTTCACGTGGCTCTGGCCATCAACACGCGGGCTACAAAGCTGATGATCCAACTGGCCAAGAAGATGAAACACCTGGAAGCCTATTTGCACATCTCCACGGCCTTCTCCAACTGCGTGATCTTTCGGGTCGAGGAGAAGTTCTATCCCGAGCACCTGACCTGCGATTCGGAGAAGGTCCTGGCCATGAGTGAGCTATTAAGTGACCAGATGATGGACACTCTGGCACCCACTCTGGTGGGATCCTACCCGAATTCTTATACCTACACCAAGGCCCTGGCGGAGGATGTTATCCTACGAGAGGCGGGAGACCTACCCCTCTGTGTCTTCCGACCAGCAGTTAGTAAGTACATTTTCAGAGCCAGCAGAACTCCTGATAGATATGATATTTGTATTTTTATGGAATGACAGTATTGGCCACGCACAAGGAGCCTGTAGCCGGCTGGATTGACAATCTTTACGGACCCATTGCTCTGATTTACGGCGTGGGCCATGGAGTTCTCCGTGTAACCTGTCTCGACAAAGAAGGCTATATTAGCCTAGTGCCTGTTGACTACTGTGCAAATTTGGCCCTGGCCAGCATCTGGCAGACATCCAAGCAAAAAGCCCCACGGGATCCGAAAGAGCAGCCCGCTATTTACACTCTAGCAGCCAATGAAAGAAATCTTCTGAAGAATATGGACTTTGTAAAATATTCTTTGAGCTGTCGAGCCAAGTTTCCGCTGAACAAGATGATCTGGTACCCGTTTTTGCAGTGCATCTCCACACCGTGGCTGTATCGGCTGGCCACGATCTTCTATCACTTAATACCTGGTTTTTTCTTTGATCTGGCACTAAGACTTACGGGAAGAAAACCTCGCCTGGTGAAGATCTACCGAAGTATACACGGCAACTATGCACTTCTCCAGCACTTTTTTCACAACAGTTGGTTCTTTGAGACGAAGAGCACAGATCGGCTTAGGTCTTTAATGTCTCCGGAGGATCGGGTCATGTACGACTTCGACATGGAGGCCCTGGACTGGAAGAAGTACTTCCAAAAGTCCCTTTTCGGCATGCGACTTTACCTTTGTAAGGAGCCTCCAACCCAGGAATCCGTCGACAAAGCCCGCCGACTGCTAAAGTTGTAAGTTTTAATAGAAAATTTGCCAACTCTTTCCATGTTTAATCTTCGCTTACCTCGTCAGATTGAAGATCCTGCACTTTGGCCTAATGGCCATACTGTGTGGCATTGCTGGAATTATTTTGTGGTCACTGGTCAAATTCATAATTTGATTTTATTACGCGGGCATACTCCACACATAGGAGGTGTCTACCATATCGAAGGTCATTCTTAGTTTAAATCAAATAAACAAAATGGGTATACCCTCGCACAACGGTATTATATTTTTTCAAAAATTTGCTACGCAGTGGAGTTGAAATGTTCAACCTTATAAAGTACACAGTTTAAACAAGTTGGGTTGACTAAAATCGAGTTACTGTAATAGGGCTTAATCGCTTGCCAATTTTTTGCCTACAATTATTTTTTTTTGCCAACCATTAGTTTTATAAAATTGGAATTTTCGAACATTTTAAACATTTATTATTTCCAAAAGAATTTTTTTTTTCAAAATTCTTAAAAATGGGCAAACAATTCTCTTGTTAAAAAAAGTCAACATTTATGTTTATTAATTTTGAAAGATTCCATATTTTTAAAACTAAGGGTGGGCAATAAAAACTAACTGTTGACAAAAATTGGGCAACATTGGGCAAATTTCGAAAATTAGATTTTAGTCGACCCAACTCCTTTGAGCTGAAGTATAATAATTTTAAAGCTATTTGGATCAAAGTTTTCCAATGGTATTTAAATCGAACTATTTCCCATAGCTGCCCTTGATACGATAAAAAAGGAATACAAATTAAAAATTCTTTATTTTTAAACATATCCTTAGAGATGTACGGCATTAGTCTTTGTATACAATTTTAATAATACGTTTCCAAATTATAAAAATCGAAAACTACTTTGCTGATATTAAACTTTCTGAATATAACTCGAGATATAAAGTAAAAAGTCATTTAGATTTTTTTTTTAAAATTAATTTTTGTAAATACTGCTTGGTTACATAAACTTTGGCTAGCCGAAAAATAAGCGTAACTTCTTGTGTGGAGTGATTATGCAAACGAAGTTAATGCGAAAAAAGTGGACTAAATTGTGAGTTGGCGTATAACCATACGCTAGTTATGAATAATAAATGACATTTTTAGATCAAACTGAATCTGTAAATAAATAACAATAATAAATAAATAGTTGTATTTTTAAAAATGTTCCTAATTATACCCGTTACTCGTAGAGTAAAAGGGTATATTGTATTCGTGCAAAAGTATGTAACAGCTAGAAGGATGCGTTTCCGACGATATAAAGTATATATATTCTTGTTCAGGATCACTAGCCGAGTCGATCTAGCCATGTCCGTCTGTCCGTCTGTCTGTCTGTCCGTCTGTCCGTCCGTATGAACGCTGAGATCTCGGAAACTATAAAAGCTAGAAGATTGGCATTTTGCATGCAGATTCTAGGAGTTCCTACGCAGCGCAAGTTTGTTTCAAAAAGGTGCCACGCCCCCTTTAACGCCCACAATCGCTTATATACGATTTTAAAAATTTAAATATTTCGGAAAAGTAAAAATGCAGTTTTATTGTGTTTATCAATACCTATCGAAATGTAGAAGAAATTTTTCAAATCGGACCATTCGTTAAAAAGTTATGCGTGATTAAAGTTTCTATCTCCATCTTCCTCGCACTCCTTTTACCTGAGTAACGGGTATCTAATAGTCGGGGCACCCGACTATAGCGTTCTCTCTTGTTTTTACATTGAATAGTGCGTGGGCTAACAGCGCAAGAAATGTAGTGAAACTAACAGAGTGCATATGAACTGGAGTAAAGTGGGATTTTCAGCACTAGTTAGAGATGGGAAAACATCGATAGCACCAGAAATCATCGATATCCCCTGCAAACATCGATATTACATCGACGACATAATTGTTTCGCCCTCAAAGTTCCACCCCCAACGAAACGCTCGGCTTAAACCTGTTCTTCGTTATTCCTTTTATTCGAAAAAAAACGTTTGAGCGTGGCGCACGTTGCGATTCCTCCGACTGGTGTGTACTCCCCGTCGAACCCTGTGGAAAATCTATACTGTGCGTTAGATATAACTCTGAAATAGGTGCAAGCATTCTCGTTATTGATTTACCATCGCGCTGAGTTCGTTTGTGTGCCAATTAAAGATATATATTTTCCTCGACCGCCGAGTTGCCCTGCACATTGCATAATTTTTGTGGCAGTCATTAATTCCTGCAGACCGACTTTCCAAGAATTACGCAGAGACCGAAAAAAAAGCTGCGGGAAGAAACTATAAAAAAAGTGCCGCTGCAGCGGAATGGGAATGTGCGCATAATAATTAAACACAGCAGACCGGAGAAAAAATAATACACAATAAGCGCAGCTTTGTTTTATCTGTGTTGTGCTTGCCGATTCCTCGGTGGTCCGTTTTTTGCTTGTTGTTCTATGTGACATAACGGTATTTGGCCAGCGAGAGCGAGAGGGCGGCAAAGGCTTAGTAGAACAGGAAGCTCAGATAACCTTGCAATAACAAAGAACAGATGGCCCCCATTTTTGTCAGCTACATATGTACATATCTGTGAATAAATATTTTCTTTGCAAGGATGGCGGCTAACTGTTGTTTGCCTTTGAATTGCAGATCTTAATCGTAGAGCAGCACTCACACTCGCACACGCCTCCGCAACATACCATACAAGCACACCAACACACTGCCAGCAGAGATCCCAAACAAGTGTTGTTGCCGCATCACCGATCTTGTTGTTGCTCGACCGCTAAAATGCTGAACGCCGCAGCGCTTTTGTTGGCGCTGCTCTGCACCGCGAATGCAGCCGAACCCGATTTGGCGGACAAATTACGCAATGACCCGGAACTCTCTCAGGTGAGTCAGAAGAAGAAGAACAAGAGAAGGAGGAGGAGAAAGAGATGGTAGATGATTTGACTAAGCTCCCAAGCACCACCCTTCGCTCACCTTGGCTTATCCCTTGGTACAGTCGGCATTGCCTGCGATGAATTTTGTGTAGCTGTAACAAATGCATTTCATCAATTAAATTATTTTTAACCCTTAATAGTGTTAATTAAAACAGAACAAAAATGAAAAGCTTTGTTGTTTAATAACCCCGATGGGCAAGAAAATTAATCTTTTAAGTCAACAGTCAGACTAGGGTCCGTTTATTCAGTCTTATTGTAAGCTAAATTAATAAATGTGTGGAATTAGCTTTCAATGTGGAACAGAAAACGATCATAAAGAATTTAAATTAGGGTAAATTTTCCAATATAAAAAAGACAAAAAGTTAGGAAAAGAAAAATTGTGTTGGTATTCCCGTCGAATGTTTAAAATAATATTGAAAACAGGAAAACTATAAATACTCCTTATAAGAATATCAAGCGAATCGATATTTGACTTATGCAACTGCTTAGCAGCGGTTTTCCAAAATAACTTCAAAAAAATTTAAAATTCGTTGTTAAAAAAGGAATAATAACAGCATAGTTATCTAATTTAACCATATAAATCGGAAAACTGATCTGATCTGATTAAATAAATGTATTGTTCAATCAATTTTTGTTATATCCAGCAAAGACTTTCCCGAAGTTAACCCAATACAAAGTGTTTACCAACTTATGGTTCAAATTATCAAAGTTTGGCTGTAATTGTGCCGCCTTCCACCAAAGACGCCACATTTCGCTGGCCTTGAAAGGAAAAGCCTTGACAGAGTGTGCGAAGGGGACGGGGCGAGGCGGAAAAAGGAGCCTGCGCAAGAGGGACGCACAGATGGCTTAGGCGCTCGCATTTGGGCACAGGTAGCTTTATTCCGGCAGCATCGTCCTTGACCTTTAGCCAACGCCATCTCACTTGTTGTTGGAGCTGTGGAAAATCGATGATGCTGCCTGAAATCCCTGGCGGAAAGTCCAGCCGACCACTGAACTCCACTTGGCCACATTTCGTATGCATGGCGGATTATGTTAAGTAAGAATGAAAAGCCACATACATAAATTAAGCAGAAGTCCGCCGACTGAGAGCCCAGCAGACAAATGCCGGCCGTTGACGTCCACTAAGCATAACAGTTTTATATTTAGTTTTGCCTTTTTACACCTTCACAGGCCAACACACACACAAAAAAAAACACATTAAAATGTAAAAAAAGTCTGAAGCCAACAAAGGGTACGCGGCTGAAATAACAAGAACAACATGTGTAATGAACACAGTGGCGGTGGTTATTCCAGCATAAGAGTTAATAATTATACACTAGGAGAAAGAGACTAAAGTCTACAATAATACTGTCGACCTAATTTTTGTGCCAGCAAAATTTCAAGTTTTTGTAGCTCACCAGGATATTTAGGAAATTTCCTTTACCCTTTTGGAAAAACCCCATCTTATCCACTGCTTACTTTTCCAGTCTGCTTAACATTTAACACCAAAAATACTCGTTGAGTGAGTGAAAAAAATAAATTGTATTCCAAGTAAAAAGAAAGCGTGCGACAGAAGGCAAAAAAAAATGCAGCTGTAATTGTTGCAGCAAGTGTCTCTGAACTGGGGTCTCAGGGAAGTAGTTGCATCCACCAGCCAACACAACCTTTTCGAGTCGCGATAGACGAAACAGAGCGTACAGCGAAAAATAAAAATAAATTGAGAAGGGGGTTTCGGCTTGCTCATTTGCACCCTTGGTTTAGGGTATTGTTACTTCGCCTAGAAGTTTGCCTCTTTTAGAGAAGAGAATTTCCGGCCTCATATAGTGTTCCGTTTACATGAGGGTTGGTCGATTTGGCCGCCTCATAAAAACGTAGGGGCGGAAAGTAATCTTTGGTCACTTATGTAAATTTAATGCTATAAAATTGAAGGATTAAAGTCAACTCTAAGCAATCGCTTTTCCAAGTTGTATTCTTGCTAAGTTGAAATTGATCAACTGGAAAGAAATACTAGGCATTGTTTTAATACCTCTTTTTTATATATATTATTTTCTTGTACTTATTCTATAAGTAATAATACAGTAATACAAAAAAAAAATGTAGTTATGAATGACAAATGCCAAGTTTATGGACTATACTATACAAAATTGGTATGCAAGAGTATTCCCATGTTCAGAAGTCGAAGTTTTATTTATTTTCTTATTGTGCCTGCATTTCTTACTATGGGTTAGATAAATATAGGTTGCGCATTTCTTCGTTTGCGGCTTAAGCCTTGTGGTTTTACTTGGTAAATCACATGGCGAGAGTTTTTGAATGAGCTGGTACCACATTCCCTGCTAGTCCCAGTAAATTACTTAGACTATATTTAGCGTACTGGCGGAAACTCAGCATATCTGAGCCGAGCATTTTTAATCTTTGAGAGTAAAATTAGCCGAATATAAGCCGAAATTAATTACATACATTGCTTACGTTTATGCTTGCGTAGATGTGATAAAAAATAACTGATGTGCGGGTCCGAGGAACGAGCTGACCTCCTGCGACTGACCCCCACTTCCTGTCGTGCGTCAACATCTTCTGCCTTTTATTAATTTTAATTTTTAACCTTTGACTGATGCAATTGCAGTCGGCCAAGTGGTGGTGTGGGCAGCTCGGGTTGTCAACTGCTGGCTGAACTCTGTCTAGGAACACTCACTGTAACGAACAGTCCACACTCTCATTTGCAGCATCATCGAATTCAATTAAATTTAATTTAAGAATTCAATGCGATGCCAAGGCGCGTTATTTGATATGCGACGAGCTCCATTACAGGCGGGGCGATGAATGAGCCACGACTGACCTTAATGGATCCACATGCTCATAGACGGATCTCCGTCCGTCAGAGCTACATTTGAGATCCGTGGCGTGGAGGCGAAACGGCCTCGGAGTGATGCCCCAGTAGGCCCCCTTTCAAGCCCCTTTCCACTGCCCTGCCAATTAAAAGAGAAATGTTGTGCCTCAATCTCAAGTTCCAAGTCGGGGGTTGAGACTGCTTTCGCTTCTGTTTTCTGTTTCTGCTGCCGCTGCAATTATCAAAAAGAAAATACTGTACAACCGACATATGCATACATAATTTGTACCAATTAAATTTATTTATACAGCATGCACTCGTTCAAAAGGAAAACATCCGTCAGCCCCCTGCTCCTTTTCCGATTTCTGTCCCTATTCCAAAATACGGAGCTTGGCTCGCACTCTTGGCTAATTAGTTTTAATGATTCCATTAAATAATGAAAATTGAATTTCCTCAAGTGCCTCGCCCCCCGAAAAACACAGCGCCTTCCTTTTACGATTGTAGTTGTTTTGGTATAGGAATTAGTACGATTTTTGCTACAAATCGAAAGAAAACAAAACAAGTTTGAACTGCCAGCGGTTCTCTCTCTCTTTCTTTCTTTCTCTCTCTATCTCTTTCAGAGCACTGCCAAATCCTTGAGCCGCCTTATGCAAGTTAGGGTAAGCTGCAATTTCAAAAAAAAAAACAGAAACAACACGAACACAATTAAAGCTATTGTAAAATTTGATAAAACAAAAGAAATCATTTACAACACACATGTTTTCGACTATTTAGTTAACCAGTATTCATCGAGCCATTGGCCAAATTATTGTTTGTCCCGCCGTCTGACTCTTACCCTTGATTTTGGGGTGCGTCTGTGTCCCCAGGGTCATTGGCTTGGCACTCGGGAAAATCAAAATGCGCTATTCAAAACCCTCCCCATTGGGAGCACTTTTAGCGGTTGCGAGACGAGAGATGTTTGCATAGTAAATGAGACGCCCCAGCCCGAAAGGGAAACTGTTTATCGATGACAGGATAATACTCTTACAATTGCTGCAAATTTTCGGGCTTCTGAAAAAGACTCCCCGGAGAAAGGCCGACGGCCTTATCGCGATGATGTGCTAAAAGAGCCGGAAACTCATTAAGATGGGTTCCCTTCCGCCCTGTTCTTTCATCAAATGCAAAACATTCGATAACGGAAATTTATGAAAGTAATTGCATCTAATTGTCAAAGGCTTCTAGTCAGAACACAAGGGGGTTGAAATTGAAAAGGATGCTGACAGATGGGCAGTGGAAAATGGCCGCCAAGTGAAAGTGTCACAGTTTTTGGGCAAACAATATCTATTCAATAAAACTTCTCTGGAATCTATTGGCCATTGTACCTGAGCGTATCCTATATCAACCTGTGACATATGCCACAGCCAGTCAATAATACCCCACTTAACAGCAGGGCACTCTCTTGGCAGATAAGCGAAAACATTTCGAGAGCGAAATAGAAACTGGCTAAGCAGTTCTGGCCAAAACAGGAGACGGGCTAAGAACAAAGCCAGCGGCGACTCGAATGTCCACGACCAGGACTACAACAACGCTAACGGCCCCGACAACTGACGGTCTCAAATTACCAAAAAATAAAATGAATGGAGAGCAAGACTGCAAAGTATTTACACTCGGGAAAAAAGACAAAAAGTCCTTATAGCAAGACCAAAATCTTAAAATATTTGTTTGAAAAGGTTTTTGAACTCATCGAAGAACATTAACATTTTTTGGTTTTAAAAGTTCCCGAATTACTATCTTATTTTATTCATTAACAAATTTAGAATATACATAGAATATTAAGTCAAGTCTGTTTTATTTTAGATTGCACAATAATACTACAAAAGATTTCTGGAATACGTTTATCTTAATTTTGATGCGATTGTGATCTGGTTATTCCTTAAACTTTAATTTATTAAAATAACAAAGTGTGATGTTTCCAATTTGAAGAAATACAATAAGGAATCTAATGTAATATTAGGCTTTGTTTATTTAGAAATATATACGTTTAATATTGAATATGGATAGTTGTAATTCGAGAACCTATTCCTTAACTTATCCCATTTTCCTCTGTGTATATGCGTGTGTGTTGGCGATGCCAAAGCATAGATACATATGTGCAGCAGGCAGGGAAAATGAAAATGTGAAAGGGAAAGGAGGGAATTTTGAAGCCAAATTGCCATGACTCATGCTGGGCAGAAACGAAAACACGAGAGTCACACGACCGTTTTAAAGGAGGGCACGGAAAAAGGTGTTGTCCCCGGCAGGACACGCACCCACACAGATGCACTCAGACACAGATATGTCCATAGGACCCCATAAAGCCGACTGGGAATGTGCAGCGGGGCGTGGCGGCCAGTGGTTCTCCGCCGGGAAGCCGCAGAGTGTGCGGTTGCATGTGGCCTCATGTGGCAGGGGCAGGTGGCCTGCTTGGGCAACTGACTCTGGGCCTTATTTAGGGTCAGTGGCTGCCTTTTTGGGGTGGCTGGAAAATGCATTTACACATCCCGCTCTCAATCGAATGACACACAATCCACTTGGGCGGTGTAACCCACCCCGAGGCTTACGTAATTGGTTCAATAAACCTTTTTTCTGGTACGCCGCCCTGCCATCCCAACCAGGACATGCATAATGTTGTTCCTCATTTTATTAGTTTGTTTGGTGTTGCCATGGTGCTGGGTGCTTGCCGTTTTGCCAAAACCGCCCAGCAACCGACTATGAACCACCCTGAAAAGCACCCACTCCACCCCAGATCCACCACCCACTACTCCCCACTCGGTTCGATAAGATATTGGCAATAGAGCGACGCGAATGAGTGTAACGAACCAGTTTATCTTTGCAGTTCTACAGCCTGCTGGAGAGCGATCCAATTGCCAACTCGACGCTTTCGCTGCGCAGCTGCACGATCTTTGTGCCCACCAATGAAGCCTTCCAGCGCTACAAGAGCAAAACCGCCCATGTGCTCTATCACATTAGTGAGTTCAGTTTCAATCAGGCTGATTAAATATAATCAAAATAACATGACTGTACCCTCTGAAACCCATCTTTGCAGCCACTGAGGCGTACACCCAGAAAACACTGCCGAATACCGTGTCATCGGACATGGCCGGCAATCCGCCGCTGTATATCACAAAGAACACGAATGGCGACATATTTGTGAACAATGCTCGGATCATACCCTCGCTCAGTGAGGAGAGGAACAGCAATGGCAAGCGACAGGTCAGTGGCCCCGCACATGTTACATTCTATAGAGCCACAAAGCAACCTATTGAACTCCCCTTACAGATCATGCACATCATCGACGAGGTGCTGGAGCCGCTCACGGTAAAGGCTGGCCATTCGGATACTCCCAACAATCCGAATGCTTTCAAGTTCCTGAAGAATGCCGAGGAGTTCAACGTGGACAACATAGGCGTGCGTACTTACCGCAACCAGGTGTCGTTGGAAAAAAAGGAGTCAATCCTTGAGGCCGCCGGACAGCACACCTTCTTAGTTCCCGTCGATGAGGGCTTTAAGGTTGAGTAGTTAATGTTTTAAGTTTTCTTCATTTTACCAGTTCTCCATGATTGCAGCTTTCGGCTCGCAGCAGCCTGGTGGACGCCAAGGTCATTGATGGCCATGTGATACCCAACACTGTCATCTTCACTGCCGCTGCCCAGCACGATGATCCCAAGACTTCCGCCGCCTTTGAGGATTTGCTCAAGGTCACCGTCAGTTTCTTCAAACAGAAGAACGGCAAGAGTAAGAAACCCAAGAATGCAATCAAGTGGAACCAAAAATTTTAATTTCAGTTAATTATTTGTTTTTAAGAAGAAAATCTTTATAAGAATATAAATTCGAAAACGTTAAATTTTTAGGAAGTTAGATTACCCCTATGAGATCATTATACAGATTTGTTGAGATAAGTGCATAGTGCATTTTCAAATTAATATGAAATATGAATATGAAAATTGTAAATTGATAATTTATCCGCTTTATATGTTTTTTTCTAAATACTGTTTATAATTTATTTGCAGTGTACGTAAAGTCTAACACTATTGTCGGTGATGCCAAGCACCGCGAAGGAGTGGTTCTCGCAGAAATCGTCAAGGCTAATATTCCAGTGAGCAACGGGGTCGTCCATTTGATCCACCGACCGCTGATGATCATCGATACGACGGTCACCCAATTCCTGCAGGTATGTGAGGTGTTGGAGAAATGCATCCAGTGCAATTGTAGCCACACAGACAGTCCAAGACACAGACACCCAGAAACAATGATTGTGCCTGCGGCTTGTGATAAGGCTTGGCATTTTGATTGGCTCGGCACGCACTGAAAGATAGCGCTGGCGGCAGCTCCGAAGAGACTGGGAAACCAATTAAATCGTTTGCCAGTTGCCCCAGCAAATGCTACAATACATGAGCTAAACACATTTAAACACACACGTCAAGCACTCGGCTTTTCTTTGACCTTAATTGAGCTGCTTCTCAAAATAAAAGTCGCCAAAGGGAGAAAATTCCCATGGTTAAAGTTTCCTCAGAGCTCAACACAGGGCAAAGCCAAAACCAAATAAATTTGCACCCAGGAACCACAGCTTAAACACATACAGTATAGAATAGATAAATGCAAACACTAGTTCTGAGAATCCCTTAGATACATTAATACAAATGAAAACCCAAAAGACTGATTTTATCTAGAGCTGAATTTTTTCCCAAAATTGATGCAAAATCCTCCAATAAAGAATTTTGCTCAAAAGTCAGTATTCTAATTCGGCTCTATGTAAAATCAAAAGCAAAATTTTATTTTAAAATAATTTTTAAAATATAAATTTTATTTTAAAAAAATTTTGGGTGTAATGTAAGTATTGCCAAAAACTGAAAAACCAAAAAAAAATATCTTATCGCAATGTATTCCATGTAAATTTTTCTATGAATCAGATTTCCGTATCAAAATGCATTTCACTGGCGGTTATTGCATTCAAACGCAAAAACTGCCTCAGTTAGGCAAGGCGCTTTGAATTGGCTTCGAAATTTTATACGTGATTTATTCACAAATTGGCGAACACTGAAAATTAAGGTTGAAAATGCGCTTTGCTCGATCTGAGAGAAATCGACAAAAGCTTCATCACCAAAAACCCCATTGTTCTACATTGAATGTATTGGTAATTTGATGACGTCATATAATAAAAATAATGTATAAATTTATCTATATCATTAATTGGCTCCCGCCCTTCGATCCCTCAATCGCCGTGCATATCAATGGTCAATCATCGATCGCTCGCTATCAGCCGGCATGCTTTGATCATAATCGTAACTGTAGCTGTATATGTTTCCTCTAAGCCTAATCCGAAACCATTACCCCGTCCGATAAATAGCTCCTCATAGGCATATACATTTTATACAGTGCGTTTCAAAACGATGATAACGAATTCAAGGAAAAGTATCATACACATAAGATCGATGCTCTCAATATAGTAACATAGTTATCCTTTAGTTGTGAAACGGACTGTAGAATGGCAAAGTCATTCGAACGCTCAAATCGTCAGCGCCCCATATCGTGCTATCGTTTTCGAAATTTTCAATCTAGTTCTGTTGTAATTACTTGTGAAGCGATCCTTTGGCTATTTACTGATCCATACCTCTATCCTTTGTTTCTCGCAACATGCCGAATAATTGTATCTAAAACTACAAACACAACTCAATCCAACCACATATCGCTCTAAAATTGAATCGATGCACCGAATAATTGAATCAAAACCCAATACGTTGACGCAATCAGTCGTTCAAGGTAAACAAACCCAAGATCCGATTTTTAAATTTTGTTTAATAATTTTTTTTATAAGTTGCATTTTTTTGTTGCATCCCCTGCATTATTACGTTTTGCATGATTTACCTTTGTTGTAAAAACAATTAATTGGCTCGCTCTAAAAGTTGTGTAGGTTTATATATGTTTAAAAGTACGAAATCAGATCCAGAACATCAATGTGAATCTATTGTTTATACGGCACATAGTTAATGTACAGTTCTACTTTAGTTTAACAAATGCTCATAATGCTTTAATAGATACTAGGGAGAACTAATTTTACAATGGAAAGTAAAAGAACAAGGTGTATTTAAATATAATGGTTTATTAACTTTAAAAATGTTATATTTGCACATTTCTTCAAATTGTATACATTTTGATTTTCGTTTTTATTTTTTTCTTACGTTTTTCGCTTAAATCCCAATAAAAAACTTAGATAAGGTTTAAAAGCAATATAAAATGTTTTGTTTATAATGCTTTATTCGCTCTAAACGTTTGACAAGTGCACGCCGTTCAATAATAATGTACATAAAGGAACCATACCGTTTGCCTGCTTACTGTAAAATGCCTAAGAACAACGAAAATAAATATATTTCCCTTGTGCTTCATTTCAAACGTTCTTCTGTGGCGGAACAACTCGGGCAATCTGCGTGGAACCCAAAACCAAAATAAATTAATATAAATTTAAATGTTTCAATTCAATTTTATTCGAACTTTATCTTAACTTAATCACCTCGAATGAAAAAATGAATACTTCTTCTGCCACTCCGTTTAAAAAACTGAATTAGTTTATGAACGTAAGTAAATAACACCAGCAGAACAAAAACCACAACAGTCATCAGTGCAACGCCTTGCTATTAAATTGCAATCCAACCCTACCACCGCACAATCGTTTCACCGTTCGAACGAATAACTTGATTACTCGGTAGATTTCGTTTCCACGAAACTCATCCATTTAGCTGTTGGAAGTGAATCATTTTTTTGTTATCTCCATTGATTTACATCTCAATTCGACAGCCATCCAAACCCTTACTCAATCTGTGTATAATTGGCTAATCTTATAATCACATAATTCCCTTATTGTCGTATTATTTTTGTAATTGTTTGTACGTCTTCAAAATAACACAAAAACAAACCCTGAAAGCTAATACGTTTCACACCCCTCCCTCCATGCAAACGTATTATACTTATTTTTAGCTTGGAACTAAACTTTCTTTATACGATCCGCTTTAATAATTTTGTTATATATTTTAAAGGAAAATGCTGATAACGGACCCCTGCGTAAGTTCTACGAAGTTATCATGGACAATGGAGGAGCAGTTTTGGACGACATTAACAATCTGTCGGAAGTGACCATTTTGGCCCCTAGCAATGAAGCATGGAACTCTTCCAATATCAACAATGTTCTGCGGTGAGTTCACTCATATTGGCAACATATTGTTGAAAATATTGAAAATATTATCTTTACAGAGACCGCAACAAGATGAGGCAGATCTTAAACATGCACATAATCAAGGAGCGCTTGAATGTGGATAAGATCAGACAGAAGAATGCCAACTTGGTGAGGATCTACTTAAGCAATTAATTAGTTTTGATATTTTCTAACTTAACCATTTTGATACAGATTGCCCAGGTGCCCACTGTCAACAACAAAACCTTTCTCTACTTCAATGTCCGCGGTGAGGGAGCGGATACCTTAATCACAGTTGAAGGTGGCGGCGTTAATGCTACTGTTATCCAGGCTGACGTAGCCCAGACCAATGGATTTGTTCACATTATCGACCATGTCCTGGGCGTGCCGTACACAACAGTGCTTGGCAAATTGGAGTCCGATCCAATGATGAGGTAAGATTAATTGTGGAGTATTAATAAACATAGTTTAAATGTTAACTTATTCTCCAAGTGACACCTACAAGATGGGCAAGTTCTCCCACTTCAACGACCAGCTAAACAACACTCAACGCCGATTCACCTACTTCGTGCCCAGGGACAAGGGCTGGCAGAAGACCGAGCTGGATTACCCATCAGCTCACAAAAAGCTGTTCATGCAAGACTTTGCCTACCATGTAAGTTGCTTGTCAGCCATTTTGTAACTTTTAATACTCACAGTCAAATGTAATCACAGTCCAAGTCCATTCTGGAACGCCATTTGGCTATCTCGGATAAAGAGTACACCATGAAGGATCTGGTCAAGTTGTCGCACGAATCAGGCAGCGTTGTTCTACCCACATTCCGTGATTCCCTGAGTATCCGTGTGGAGGAGGAGGCTGGACGTAAGTATATAACATTGAAAGCCAAGGGCTCAACTGCTTCTCCTTTCAATTCAAGTCGATTCGATTCATATTTGATTTGATTATATTGGTCCTCCCCTACCGTGCTGCATTACTAACCGAACCTATTTTTCTACAACTCTCGAACTAAATTTTTCGCTTTCTGCTTAACTAAATCTAATCGTTGTCCAATCGAAAGATCTCCATGATGAGTATGCTAGTCACGAATGGACTGGTGAGTGCTGTCGTTTGTCAAACCCACACCGCACCGCCCTCAAAAACCCAGACCTGGCCATAACCATGCCCACCCATAGCTCTCTCATCGGGCAATCCACTAGCATTAGCCACCCATCGAGTGCATACAATTGCCTTCTTATCCGAACAACTCTCTAAAAACGATTACTTCCTCTTGCAGGCTATGTAATCATCTGGAACTACAAGAAGATTAATGTTTACCGGCCCGATGTGGAGTGCACCAACGGAATCATCCACGTCATCGATTATCCGCTCCTGGAGGAGAAGGACGTGGTTGTGGCCGGAGGTAGCTATTTGCCAGAATCAAGCATTTGCATTATCTTGGCCAACCTCATAATGATAACAGTAGCAAAGTTCTTGAACTAAACGCATCCGATATGTATAAACCAATCCAAAACAAATGCAAATGCAAATCAAACACTACAACAACAGTCGTCTACAGAACAAGAAACAACAACACTCAGTATCAGACTATTGTGACATCCACCACGGATGTAAATAATCAGCACTAGTTTGTTGATACCGATTGAAATCCACAAGCAACCCAAACTGTATCTGTAATATATATGCGTCACAAGGAACGATCATCATTCCAACATGCCACGCCCATGTCACCCACATACACATAGCCCCACACAGAAAGACACGCATGCAGAAAACTGCCTGCTGTATTTGCTTTAGCGAAGACAGCTTTTCCCACAAAAAGCTGGCAACAAAATTAGGATGGCGACGAAGCCCTTACTTTTAAGAATTAAACTCGAATTCCCTTCAACGGCCTTATGTATTATATGAAATATGAAACTCTGTAAAACATTTTAATTTTATGTTCGATCTATACTGGTAGCTTACGTTCATCAGCTCGCTAAGATTTAAGTTTAGACCCACGTCGATCTGTCTGCCCACGCATTGACATTGGTATCGTACCATAGAACATCCGATTGTGTTTATGATTTTAAGTGTACATTTTTTGTGAATTGCTTGTTTTAGTTAAAGGTCTAATTTATGATTTATGAAATGAGTTATCTTAAGAAGAATGCGAATCTCATTGTACATGTCGAAGCAATAAGAGCATCACACTCTCATACTCGAACGCCCACACATTCCCCTATCCATAAATACATACGAACATGTAACGAAACAAAGTCATTGTAAGATTTGAAAAGTGTGAAATTTTATAATAAACTGAAAGTTTTTATTTGAACTTAACTATTAAGAAGGCCAGCATTCTTGTCACGAATCACATCGAGTGACCAGTATAAGCTCAGAACTATATCAAAATCGGACAAGAAATGTGCAAGCAAACAACCAACAAATTCAATTATATAAAATACCATCCTGCCCTGCACTTAGTTATTAGCCCGCTATGCATGTGAATCCCCCAGATTAACCCATTCGCCCACACACCAGCCACTTGGAGCGAGAGTAGCCACTGCAACTAGGTTAGTCCAATGTAAAACAAGTTTCGAAACTGCCGCCAACTACAAACTATACAGCTTACATACAATCCCTGTAATCTAAATCACTCACAGGACACTACTACATGTCATCACTGAATGGATTTTGATACCGATTTTATCTTGCATACAAACAAAACCAAAACCAAAACCAGAACAACAATATGAGAAACCGAACTAAATTCTCCCTCGCCCGAGCAGTTGCATTTTAAACTTTGTATGTAGTTTAAAACTAGTTTTTAGTCGGACTTAGAACAACCCAATCGCTAACTATATACCAACTCTCTTTCTATTTCTCTCTGTCTCTCCCCCTAATGCTATGTACTTATAGGTTAGACATTGTAACTAGCGTAACCAACCAAAACCCGAGCGTTAAGTCGAACACACACAGAAATGTACTATCCCCAAAAGAAAACCAAGCGAACTTGCATTCCTATCAGCAGTACACACTGTCTCAACTTTCACCACCACCCACTTAGGAACTCAGTCGAAAGCGAAAACCCAGTTGTGGCAGTCGCTTCACGTAGTTGCTATTTCCCGATACGATCGGAACTTTCCGGCAGTCTTATCTTTAGTAGGTGGTATAGTTTCGTTTGGTGCAGTGCAGTGCCGTAGCAGCTAAGTGAAAATGAATATGAGAACGAAAATGAATATGAAATCGATAATGTAGAAATGAATACGCTAATGAAATGTACTCGTAAGCTTTAAAGAATCGCTGGAGGAGCGCGGATCTAAGGATTTAGGAGGAAGAACCGCATTGCAATCGCAATATGAGTCCGTAGTCAGTAGTTACACGTTAAGCGGCGTCTTAACGTGTAACTAGTGCCTTACTAAAGATAAAAAACGCATTACCTTAACCTTTATACAAATTTACTCGAAACATACTTGTACCCCAAACATACGTTCCGCTTCGAAAGATATCCAGATATATAAGGAGGTACACCCAACAATACAAGTATAACTACAAATGATATTGCGCCACACGCTATTTACACCAAAATACACCAAATAAATCAAGAAATGCATATTTTTCATATATTTAATTGTCAGAATAATATAACGTATATGTAGTTTATTTACTGTAAAACTCAAGAATCTTAAAAAAAGGAAATTAAATCACAAATATTGATGTATATTTAGCCATTGATTTTCGAAACAAGCGTTAGACACGGGAATATATGAATAAATCTATATACAAGAATATGCGAAACCAAGCAAACTATGGAAAACTGCAGTGCAAAAGAATATTATTCCATTTTATTTTACGACAAGCGCTTTTTACAAATAAACCGAATCCATTTCAATTAATCGTAAATGAACAGCAAGATTATATTTAGCATTAGGTAAACTAATTATTACATGTATTAGAGAACCGAATGTCAACAGAGAATCTTCAGCAAGCTTGAACGAATAATAAAACTTTAAAATTAACTATAAATAAATGAAGACGTTTGTTTCAAGGTATTCTATGTTTTTTAAAGGGTTTTTAAAAATTACGGAGTGTCAAGTAATAACCTGTGGTCATGACTCCATGACATGGAGGAGCTATAGCCTCTTAAACCCCAACGCCTCTGCCTAACAGAAATGAAGAAAGCTGACTTGAAAGTTTAAATTGTTTTTCGTTAAGAATTAAGTGTTGCGGAAAAAACACTCGGCTAAATTTTGGATAGAAATGGGCGGCTGGGAATGTTAAATTCAGTTTGTGGACTAATGGGAAATATATCGCAATATATCGAAATAGTAATATGAGGTCCCAGTTACTTTATTTATAGCTCCAATGTTTACTTTTGACGCTATCCCAGCTACGCTATTTTGATGCAGTTTTTTTCGGAATGGAACCGATACACCGACGGTGTTGCCAGCAGTGTTGCGGAGTACCTAGATACTTGTTCCTAGGTAACAAAATGTGCTACTTTCTAACATGCATATGTAAACAAGTATGTGTCTACATTTTACCTTACTTAAGCTAGTTGTTATATATGAGCAATATTATTATTTGATTTTCTTTTGATACCTAGCTATGTATTTATTTCCGCAAATACCTTGTTAGGTCTAAAAAATAGTACCTTTCCAAACACTGGTTTTTGGGTTTTCTTTTTAAAAAAAATAATAATTGCACGGAAAACATCGATATTTCCAATGTTCTAAAATCATCGATATCTCAAAGTCATCGCCATTTGTTCCAGCTCTACCTCCCCTTACTTTTTTCCTACCTGGCAACACTTCCATCGGTGTTTTCGCTATAGAGCATTTTATCTGAAAAAGAACATTTTTTTTTGCAATGGAAGGTGCAGTTAAACTCAATAATTCTAATAACGCCTCGCCATTGCCCCAACGCCAGCAGAGGGGCAATATAGCTAATAAGAATCTCGGCAAGCATACTGCCCCAAAGCAAAACGCCGCCGCCGATGGTAATCCTGCTGAAAAAAAACCACGATTTGGTCCGCCGAACACCCAGAATGGCGGAGGAGTTGGTGGTGGTGGTGGTGGCGGAGGCGGCGGTGGCGGCCGCGGTGGATTCACCGGGAATCGCAACCGTGGAGGCAATCAGAACCGGCAGAGTTTCCAGGGTGCAAATAATGCTAATCAGAAGCAGACTAACGAATCGCCGAAGCCGGCTGCGGGCAATGTACCCGCAAAGAACAATGAACCTGCAGCTGCCAATACAAGTCAGCCGATTCAAAATGCCAGCCAAGGTGCGGGCAATCAAGGAGGCCAGGGAAACCAAGGAGGACAGGGCAACCAAGGCGGACAGGGCTTCAGAGGTCGCGGCCAGAACCAGCCGAACCAGAATACTGGCCAGGGAAATCAGGGAAGCCAGGGCGATCAAGGAGGTCCCTGTCCCGGCAATCAGGGAGGCCAAGGTAACCAAGGAGGTCCCGGAAATCAAGGTGGGCAAGGCTTCAGAGGACGAGGTGGTGGGCAGAACCAGCCGAACCAGAATGCTAGCCAAGTAAATCAAGGCGATCAAGGAGGATCAGGCAATCAGGGAGGACAGGGCTTCAGAGGACGCGGCGGTGCCCAGAACCAAAACCAGGGACAAGGCCAAGGAAATCAAAGAGA
This sequence comes from Drosophila fuyamai, assembly GCA_018153365.1. NCBI lineage: Eukaryota > Metazoa > Arthropoda > Insecta > Diptera > Drosophilidae > Drosophila > Drosophila fuyamai. The sequence continues at coordinate 1,190,788 of JAECXW010000116.1, read as the reverse complement.
CCAAGGAGGACTGGGCAACCAAGGAGGTCAAGGCAATCAGGGTGGACAAGGTAACCAAGGAGGCTTCAGAGGTCGTGGCGGAGGTGCAGGCGGTGGCCACAACCAAACTGGCGGCGGCGGTGGAGGAGGAGGAGGAGGTGGTGGTGGTCAGCAGCAACGTGGCAACCGCGGCAACCGCCCTGGAGGACAAGGAGGCATGAACAATAGCATGATGGGCGGCGGCGGTGGAGGTCAACGCGGCGGCGAAGATTTCTTCATTGCCCAACGCCTGCGCAGCATTGGTGGGCCCACCCATGAACTGCCGCCCGTTGAGGTGCCCACCGAGACCAAGTTTTCGGGACGCAATCGTCTGTACGTAGGCAACCTGACTGGGGACATCACCGACGATGAGCTGCGTGAGATGTTCAAGCCGTACGGCGAGATCGCGGAGATCTTCTCGAACCTGGACAAGAACTTTACATTCCTGAAGGTCGACTACCATCCTAATGCCGAGAAGGCCAAGCGCGCCTTAGATGGCTCGATGCGCAAGGGACGCCAGTTGCGCGTCCGCTTTGCACCGAATGCCACCATTCTGCGCGTGAGCAATCTCAACCAGTTCGTGTCCAACGAGCTGCTGTACCAGTCCTTCGAGATCTTCGGACCCATCGAGCGGGCCAGCATCGTCGTGGACGACCGTGGCAAGCATACCGGCGAGGGCGTAGTGGAGTTCGCCAAGAAGTCCTCTGCCAGCGCCTGCTTGCGCCTTTGCAATGAAAAATGCTTTTTCCTGACTTCTTCACTGCGTCCGTGCCTGGTGGAGCCGATGGAGGTGAACGACGACAATGACGGCCTGCCGGAGAAGGCGTTAAACAAGAAAATGCCGGACTTCTGCCAGGAGCGGAGCATCGGGCCGCGATTCGCCGACATGAATTCTTTCGAGCACGAGTATGGATCGCGCTGGAAGCAGTTGCACGGCCTGTTCAAGAGCAAACAGGACGCCCTCAAGCGTGAGCTGAAAATGGAGGAGGACAAGCTGGAGGCCCAGATGGAGTATGCTCGCTATGAGCAGGAAACCGAACTGCTGCGTCAGGAGTTGAGGAAGCGTGAGGTGGACAACGAGCGCAAGAAAATGGAGTGGGAGATGCGCGAGAAGCAGGCCGAGGAGATGCGCAAGCGCGACGAGGAGACTATGCGACGGCACCAGGGGGAGATGCAGAACCACTTGATTCGCCAGGAGGAGGAGATGCTTAGGCAGGCACAGCACCTGAACTCGCAGCTCAACTCGCTGATCGATCAGCAAGAGGGATTCGGAGGCGGCAGCAACTCCGGTTTTGACAATTTCGGGCAAGACTCACCATTTGAAGTTTTTAGAAACAATAACAGCAACAATTCCACCATGGTTGGAAACAATTCTGGACCTGGAGGACAGGATAAGCTGGACGCCTTCGAATTCGGAGCAGGCGGAAATCAACGCGGCAATAATGGCGGCGGAAATAATGCACCATGGGGACGCCGACGCTTTTAGACCCTAAAGACACTATACGTAATGATAAATCATAACGTAATCTCATTGGTTACGATCTACATTTGACTTTTTGCTCGGTTTCGAGTAAACAACATGAAATAACACAAAGGGATCGTGTAAGCGAATCCATCCACATTTATAATATCATTTGAATTAATATTTTAAAATATATATTCGCCTATCGGTCTCAGCAAGAAATCCACCATGAAGTAAAAATAAGGAACGGACAAAAAACCTTAAGAAATACACAATCCAAACCCAAACTGGCATGCTAACATATTGTGCAGTACTGCAAAGAAAAACAAAATTTCCAATCATCTTTTTACCATTACGTACATCAATTTAATCATAACGATAATTTTAGATATGTGTAGTAACTATCTCCAGTAACATGATTACTTTTTGTCTATCATTCAAATTAAATATATGAAGATATGACTGAAATTATTAATGTCTATTCGGTGCAGAATTAACATAAGGGGTATTAGCAAGAATGGGGATAGGCAAAGTTAATTCGGCCTTTATTATTTTACCTCCCACATTTCAGTGTAATTTTATCAATACCTATGTCTACTGAATTAATTTTAATAAAAACGGCTCTGATACTCAATGATTTTATTGTCTTTTTCAATAAAAATACAGCAGCTTTCATTGGCTTTTGATTGCTTTGAAATGGATTTATTTTTTTATTGGTATTAGGCATTCAAAGCTGAAAAGGGAAAAGACCAAGAACATTAAAATAAAACCAGCATGTCTGCTGGTGTCTTTGGACCCAAGGGGCTGTCCATATATTACGTCAACATGTAATCAATTGTTCAAACAAAAATTCATTTGGTCCGCAGGAGTAATCATTTGTCTTCCTCTCCTCCCGCTTCGAAGATTACTCAATTTGAACGACATCCATTTGTTGTTTATTCAGGTTTAGTCGAAATCACAATAAATTTTTATACTGCTATCCCTTAAACGAAATACAATTCGCCAACCATACATTATCTGTCTCAATTTAGTTTGTAGACTACACTTCTTAGTAAATTTCAAAAATATTTAATCTAAATGTCATCTAGACCAAAAGAAAACTTAAAATTATACAGCTTTATTGATTCACTAAAATACTGGAATAAAGAATACATAACTAACTTTTCTAAAAATTGTTTTTTTATATAAAAAATTGAATAAAAAGCACATTGACTTAACTTGACAAGATTTAAAAAAATATATGCTCCGCTAATTTTATGTAATGTTTACTGTTTAGTTAAGAAATTTGAATTAATATTAAAGTTTCTAAAGTAGGCGGAATTCAAGAAAATGTTTTAAACGCTTTCGTAAGCCCCATTATTTCAAAACAGTGTCAGCTAAATATCGACAATCGCAACAACCGATGTTTTAAAATAAAAAACATCCACCTCTAATTTGTCCCTTTTTTAATGGTGAACCACGGTCACACTTAAACTTTGGCGTTGGCTTAAAAAAACCCAACACCTAGGAAAATTGATTTTTCGCTCAAACCGAAAGCAACACCTTGGTCTTCAATTACATTTCTCGGAAACGAACTCCGGCTGGCGGATAAATAGAGACAAAGAAAATCCAAGATGACAGCATCGCAGGTTGACCAGGTGAGTAGAGGACGGAATTCGCGAAAGCTTTCCGGCCGGAAAACGGCGTCGCCATTGCAAGGAAAACCCGAGGACTGTGAGATTCGCCTTTTCTCCCCGCAGAAACGTGCCCTCAACAAGCTGAAGCACGATTTGGAACCCTTCAGGACGGCCATCGTGGGAGCCTACGGCGTGCTCACCTGGGAGAAGCAATACTACGCCGGAGTGGTGTTCGCCGCCATCAGCGTCCCGTACCTGGTGCTCTGGTATCTGGACCTCTCGCTGATCACTCTGCTGTCACTGCTGGGTCTGCTTAGCCTTGTACTGGTCTACGTATTCCCCACGGTCTCGCGTCTCCTTTTCGGGGGCGTCAACTGGGACGGCGACCAAGAGGCGAAGTTCGAGGACGTCTGCGGCCAGGTGTGCGCCGTCAAAGGCAACCTGGTGCTTTGGTACGAGTACCTGTTCAAGGAGCGAAAGTCCACAGTGGTGAGTGCCCCTAGGAAAATTCTAAAACATAAAGATTTTAGTCTGGCAACTTAAGTATTCATAGTTATAAAGTTTTACACAACCTCCTCTTAGATCCTCTTAAAACGTATTAACCTATGGGAAAATTGTATAAGGCTTTTTTTGGATTTAAAATGTAACCTATAATTCACTAACACTAGATTTTTGGTTTGTTGGAAAGTTTCTTTAAAATTCAGAAAAAGTTTTAAAAATGAAAACCATTCTTACAAACAATACTGAAAACTTCCACGGTAACCTTAAAGGATAGTGGTTTGGTTCGCAACTGTACATATTTGATGAAGTTGGTCACGTCTTAAAATGTATTTTTACTTATTTCTTATCTGTTTTGGTAATTTTTCTAATTAAATAAATTGTAATTAAAACTAACTCTTTTTATACCCTTGCAGAGGGTATTATAATTTTGGTCAAAAGTGTGCAACGCAGTGAAGGAGACATCTCTTACCCTATAAAGTACAGCTGTGAAAAAAATAATAGCACCACCTACTCAAGATATGTTTAAACGGTCACTGTATCTATACTTTTTACACTATGAAAACGTTGAATACCATTTTGAAATCGAAAGACAATTCCCCAACTGGAAATAAGAAAAAAAATTGACAAATTTATTTAATTTCTTAAGATATGTTAGATATCTTATTGAAACTAAAGAAATTTAACGAAAAAAATAATAGCACCACTTTTCAAAAATGGATTTAATACTATAACAACGACTAGTAAGTAAAAAATTCATGAGTTTTCTATATTTATACAATCAAATTAAGTGTCGATTTTTCATTTAATATTTGGTTTTGCATCCTTTATGGGCAATAGCAGCCTCACAACGTTTTGGCATGAAGTCAACCAAGTCCTGGCATTGTTTAGTGGGAATATGGGTCCAAGACTTCTCCACTACTTTCCAAAGTGATCTTACAGTGGTTGGCTTCGATGCAGCAACTGCCTTCTTGACATCGGACCACAGATTCTCTATTGGATTAAGGTCAGGCGACGGAGCAGGCCACTTCAACACATTGACAGAGTTTCTTCCGAACCAATCCTTTGCCTTCCTGCTGGTGTGTTTGGGGTCTTTAACTTGTTGGAAGACCCATTCGAGTGCCATTTCGTACACTGCAAAGGGTACCATAATCGTATCCAAAATATTTATGTACATGGCCTGATCCAGTATGGTTTTATTCCAATGTATTGTACCTACTCCATAATAGGACAAACAAGCCCATACCATCAGACTACTCCCTCCATATTTTATGGTATTTGTGGGGTACTACAGTATAAAATCAGAGTTTTTGGGACGTCTGACGTACGATCGAGATATTTTTCCTCCATCAGAACGACCTTACTCTCATCTGACCATAGGATATTCCTCCATTTTTGAAGTGGCCAATTAATATGTTTTTTGAAAACATCATGCGCTTTGCAATAGGCCTGGCATTTAAAAGTGGTAACCTTTCTGGGATTGCAGGCTTTAATGTTATGTTGTCTGAGACACTTGCAAACTGTTTCATCTGTCGCATTAATTTTAGGCTCCATTTTAAGCTTAGTAGCAGACTTGAAAGGATCATTCTTACTCTCATAACTCAAACTTTTAGCATGTCAAAGTGTCACAGATCGTTCTCTTCCGCGTGTTTTGGATTTTTTCTTATGATTTATGGGGTTTCTTATCATTTTCTTGGAGCATCCTACCAATCGACCAACTTTTGTGAAAGAATTTCGTTCCAAAATCAATTTTTAAGAAGTTTACGCTTTTCCGCAGTGCAGTGTCTTCCACGTCCCATTTTAAAGTTGTTTTTAATTTTTTTAAACAAAATAGTTAAAAAATAGTCTAATCTTATCAGCAAGTACTTTCTATTAAGGCTGTTTGGCGAAATATATGATATTCTCTAAGTAACTTGTAAGTGGTGCTATTTTTTTTTTCGCTGTTTTTCTGACATTTTTAGTAAAAAACTAAAAAAAAATATGTAGGCGGGATTAATAAAAACGTAAACTTTGTTTTAGACTAGAGCAATACTTAACCTTCAGAAAAAAAATTATTTTGAAAAAAAACAATAACAGCAAACTAACTTTTTTAAACAATGAAAGCAGCGCGATGTAGTGGTGCTATTATTTTTTTCGCAACTGTATATATGTATATTATTGATCAGGGTCGCGTCCTGAATTAATATAAGCATGTCCGTCTGTCTGTTTCTACGCGAACTAGTCTCTCAGTTTTAAAAATATCAAATTGAAACTTTCCACGCAGTATATAAGTCGGAACGGCCGGGATCGGCCGACTATATCATATAGCCGCCATATAACTGATTGATCGGAAATGCCATAACTTTGGTGTTTTAAAGTTGGGAAGTTCGAATTTTTGATGGGTTTTACATTTAGCCAATTAATCCGACCGGAAATGCCATAACTTTGGTGTTTTTAAAATTACGAAGTTGGAATTTTTTTGTGTTTTATTTTTGGCCAATCATTCCGACCTATCAAATTTCATAAGGATCAACCGACTATATTCTATAGCTGCCATATAACTTAAAGTTATGAAGTTGGAATTTTTTATGAGTTTTATTTTGGGCCAACCGCTGCGACTTACAAAATTTCATATGAATAATTTTGGAGTATATAATTTACATAATATTCTGCAAGGGTATATCAACTTCGGCTCCGCCCGCAGTTAGCTTTCCTTTCTTGTTTTAAACTAATTTATAAATTTTATTTCCACAAACATATAACAGCTTACGAGTTATGTTTTAAATGCGATAGCAAAACAAAGTTACATTTTTTCAATTTTGCTCTCAATTTTTCTTCTTCCAGTTCGTAATTATCATCAGTCTGGGACTTCTAGCTCTGGCTTGGATTGGGGCCATCTTTAACAATCTTCTTCTAATGTACTTGGTCACCCTGCTCATTGCCATGTGGCCTGGGCTACATGACAAGGACGTCTTTAAAGGCATCACTCAGAAGGCCTCAAAGATTTTCAACGACAAGATCCAGTGCGGAAAGAGGAAGCTGCAGTAAAGAAAATCTCATTTCAAACAAGCAGATACACTCATCACCATTTGACCAAAAATATTAAACAAGCCTAAGTCATCTACTTGCCATCATGCACACATCGCAACTGTCACTAACTACACCATCGAGCATTGAATTTGAACTATAAATATCTTAACAGATAAGTGCAGCAGCATAATAAAGGTATTGCCATCGGATAACTAGCAAATCCCGTCGTGGTCTTCGCCCCATCACATCTCCTACTTTAAGTTTGTAACATGTAAGAGCGAAGGAATCTCGACGCGAGGCGTACGGAGAGAGAAAAAGAACGCGCAACAAAAGACAAGACATTTTTGTGATTATTTTGTGAGTTAATTGAAATTTATGATAATCCCGAGTAAGATACAAAAGAACTTAAGCGTCTAATGAACTATATTTAAATAAAGATTTCAACTGAATAGATCAAATAATGGCGGCTCATCTATCTGCCCCTTCCCCTTGATCTGGATCTCGTGCGGGATCTGGCGTGCTTGCTCTTTTTGGTCTTCTTTTTGTGCTTGCTGGGGTGCCGTCGATGCTCCTCATCCAGGCTGTCATCGCTCTCCAAGCTAGAGTCGTGGTCCGCCCGCTTCGATTTACCTTTGGACTTTTTTGAGTGTTTTCTGGACTTTCGGCTGGATGATTTTTTCTTGTGCTTTCTGCGCTCATATGCTGAGTCCGAGTCACTCTCGGTGGACTCTCCCGTATCGTCCGCCTCGTCTGAACTGCTCTTTGCCCTTCTGCTGCTCCTGGGACTCGGCGATCGGCGCCGGTCACGCTCCTCGCGCTTGGATGCGGAAGAGCTGTTGCTCCTGGGACTTGGCGAACGCCGTCGATCACGCTCCTCGCGTTTAGATGTGGAGGAGCTATTACTGCGAGAATCCTGTACACACTTTCTTTTATTACGGTCCTCTTCCTTGAGGGAATGCGACTCTTCTTTGTAAGTCCTTTCGTTGCGGTGCTCTGTTTTGTGTTCTTTTCGGTTCTCTTCCTTGTATGATATGTGATTTTCATCTCTGTAGGATTTTTTGTCTTCATTCTTATAAGATCTAATGTCTTCATCCTTGTAAGATCTTTTATCTTCTTTCTTGTAAGATCTATTGTCTTCATCCTTGTAAGATCTTTTATCTTCATCCTTGTACGATTTTTTATCTTCAACTTTGAAGGGCTTTTTATCTTCATCTTTGTGCCGCCTTCGATCTTCGTCTTTGCCCGATGTTGGTTCCTCCGCTATATAACTCTTGCGATCTCGATCATCGTCCCGTTGTGATCTATTCTCCTCCCTGCGGTCTCTGTCTCTTCTGGCGGTTGACTTATCCTGCTTTAAAATAATTTGACCTTGCTCGTTCTCCTGTTTCTTAAACTCTTCATACTTCGCGGAGTCTGAAAATTAGTTCATAATTTAGTACAGCAGACAAACAGTTTTTCGATTCCCGACTTACTTATGCACTTTCCGTACTGAGAGTACTCCTTTCGAGATACAGGTTGACAGAGAAACTCGTTGAACGCCTCCTTGGAACCCCCAATGGCCATTTTGACGATAACTCGACCAGCATGATCGTCAAATCCCTCGATTTGCCCGTACTGATCCTTCTGCTTGCCACCCAGGATGCGAACGTACGCCTGCTTCTTAATCTCCAGCACCTCGTTTTTTTCTGGTTGCACCAGCAGTGCCTTAGGTTTAAGCGCCTTATCAGCTCCCAGACCCATGCCCTTGGGTCGTAGAAAGGGAGCATCGTCGATGGGCCCCGAACCCTTCTTTTTGGGTGGCGGATCCTTCCAACCCATGCCGCGCAGCATAGCCAGGCCAAACTGCTGGATTGGTATGTTGTCGTAGTCATCAAGGGTGGCCTCCTTGGCGCCATCGAGAGGCAGCTCGTCTGCTTTGACAGCAGGCAGGACGAGTTTTTGACCATCTAACCCTTCGGCTCCATTATTTTCACTTGCGGCCAGCAATTCCCGAGCAGCACGTTGTTCCAGACTTTCCTTTGGACCACATCCAGTGACCTCTGCAATAGACTGTGCCGCTGGAGTCACCTCCTCCGGGTCTGGTTCCTCTTCGCCCAGCAGAACTGCCCGCCGCTTCATCAGGCTGGCCAGGGCGGAGGAAGTCTTCTGGCTACCCTGCATTTCGATGACCAGAGGGGCCTCTTCCACTTTTTCTCTGTAGGCACGAAATACCCTTAGTAATAAACGAATTTATCAACATGATACCATTTAACTTACGCCACCAGCATGATTTCCTTTCCCTCCAAACATTTGATCAGCTCTACTTTGGTTTCCTCTTTTGGCTGCTTGCTAGGCAGGATATTCGGTTTCTTGGCCACCTTACTGAAGCCAAAAGATATCTTCTTGGCATCCATGGCGCACACCAGGGTTCTTTCTAACTTATTAATAAATTAAAACTTAATTTATTATGAAATACGGAGAATGCCGCCTGGAATCGTTTGTAAACAAAACGCAACAGCTGTTTCGAAAAGGGGTGTAATTTGTTTTGTTATCGATATCGACCACACTAATAAAAAGTATGTATTAATTGGATGCAACAGTGATTTTTCTAAATTTTAAAACAATATATATATATTTTTTTATTTTAAAGAATTTTTAGAAATAACAAAATGTTTTATAATATTAAAACCATCCAATCGTTTATTATAAATTAAAATTTCTATGTTTTGTGTTACAACGAGTAACAAAAGTTTTAATTTCTGAAGGATTATTTAATTTTTAAGTTTTTCCATTCACACAGAAAAATAAATAATATGTAGATGCAATACAAGTATAAAAGTTTCAGCTGAATAGAGCGTTTAAAATTGTACAGTGCAAATTCGGTGATCACTGTCACTGTATTCTACTGAAAGCTTCCCATTGATAGGAAATGCAGTCCGGTGTAAACATAATGTTTAAGGCTATCGATATTCAAAAGTGCTGCTGCTTCGAATTGTACAGAATTTGAATTAAACTATTCAAATTTAAATAAAACAAGCTCAAAGTAAGTGAAAAATTTGTATAAATTAGATGCAGGGATTGCCAGAAGTAATTATCAAGCCGGTCCGCTCAGTTTTTTATCGAACCTTCTCGAATAGTGTGTCATCGGCGGGTCTAACCTCAATAATTCTCTTTCAAACAGCGGCAGCGACAGCACGAGTTCAGTTGTTTTCACGCAGAAATAAATTAAAAATCCAGAAACATGTTCGGTGGACAGCAGCCAATACTCGTGTTGAGTGAGTATGAAATTTGCACCTCGTAGAACCCCATAGCAATTGAATTACCCGCCGGCAGGTCAAAACACAAAGAGAGAATCGGGCCGCAAAGTGCAGTTGGAGAATATCCAAGCCGGAAAGGTATGACTCACATGTCTGGGACTTGGGTCTCGGGTTTTCGCGTTTTCCCGGCCATCTGCTGATTGAAACCACTTTTTCCAGGCCATCGCCGATGTGATCCGCACCTGCCTGGGGCCCCAGGCCATGCTGAAGATGCTGATGGACCCGATGGGCGGCATCGTTATGACCAACGACGGTAACGCCATCCTGCGCGAGATCACCGTGCAGCACCCGGCGGCCAAAAGCATGATTGAAATCGCCCGCACACAGGACGAGGAGGTGGGCGACGGAACCACGTCGGTCATTGTCCTGGCCGGAGAGATGCTGGCCGCCGCCGAGCCCTTCCTCCAGCAACAGATCCACCCCACTGTGATCATCCGCGCCTACCGTGAGGCCCTCGAGGACATTGTCGGCCACCTGCAGTCGCAACTGAGTGTCCAACTGGACGTCAAGGACAAGGTCAAGATGGCCGAGGTGGTCAAGGCCTGCGTGGGCACCAAATTCATCGGCAAGTGGTCGGACCTGGCCGTGAAAATCGCCCTAGACGCCGTCGAGACGGTGACGCTGAGCGAGAATGGCCGTCTGGAGGTGGACATCAAGCGGTAAGATTTGTTTGACCAAACAAATGATGATCTATGTAGGAATTCATTTAATGGAACGGTTAAAAGACTTCCAAGGGTTTTATAACTTTTTAAAATTCATGTTTTCATTTAATTAAATTTATAATTTTAGATGATACAATCTATTGATAGAATAATTTTTGTTATTACAATTTTTTTAATGATGCAGCTAATCTTATAGTTAATATCATTTTTGAAAACAAGTGAAACATTTTTATTAGACTTTAAAATCGTAACTCCTTTATATATATTTTTTTAACTTATTGCAGCTTAGAGTAGGGATTTATATTATCACTACTATTTAAATAAGATTTCAAAACTAGGTTGGTATTTAAATGCAATCGTTTTTATATATTCATAGCTATGCCAAGGTGGAGAAGATTCCCGGCGGTGCCATCGAGGAGTCGTGCGTGCTGAAGGGCGTTATGATCAACAAGGACGTGACGCACGCCAAGATGCGTCGCCACATCGAGAATCCCCGCATCGTGCTGCTGGACTGCTCGCTGGAATACAAGAAGGGCGAAAGCCAGACCAACGTGGAGATCATCGGGGAGCAGGACTTCACCCGCATGTTGCAGATCGAGGAGGAGTTTGTTGAGCGGATCTGCGCCGATATCATTGCTGTGAAGCCGGACCTGGTCTTCACCGAAAAGGGTGTCTCCGATCTGGCGCAGCACTATCTGCTGAAGGCTGGCATCACTGCCATCCGCCGGCTGCGCAAGACTGACAATCTGCGCATCGCTCGCGCCTGCGGTGCCACCATTGTGAACCGCACTGAGGAGCTGACAGAGAAGGATGTGGGCACGGGAGCTGGTCTGTTCGAGGTCAAGAAGATTGGCGATGAGTACTTCACCTTTGTGACAGAGTGCAAGGAGCCCAAGGCCTGCACCATCCTGCTGCGTGGGGCCAGCAAGGACATCTTGAACGAGACGGAGCGTAACCTGCAGGACGCCCTGCATGTGGCTCGCAACTTGGTCTTGGAGCCGCGCGTGGTTGCCGGTGGCGGAGCCGTGGAGATGGCTGCCTCCCAACTGCTAACGCGCAAACAGGTCAAGGGACCATACACAGCGGTGGCCCACGCCCTGGAGATCATACCGCGCACGCTGGCCCAGAACTGTGGTGCCAATACGATCCGCGCCCTTACTGCCCTGCGCGCCAAGCACGCCTCTCACACCGGCGAAGGCGTCTGCGCCTGGGGCATCGACGGCGAGTCAGGCGAGATCGTGGACATGAACGTGAAGAACATCTGGGAGCCACTGGCCGTCAAGCTGCAGACCTACAAGACCGCCGTGGAGACGGCCATCCTGCTGCTGCGCATCGACGACATCGTGTCTGGGTCCAAGAAGCGCGGCGGCAACGAGCCCACCAACCCGGCCGCCATGGCCCAGGGCCAGGAGTAGTAGCCTGCGATCAACCACGTGTATTAATAATGCTTACTATCCTTTAATGCTTAATTTAACACTCAAAAAAAAAGAAAACACAAAATCCACACACACGCCACCCCAAATGTTTAACATTTAGTTTGGGCCGGGCGATGCAGTCTTCTCTGGAATTAGGAAACGCATCCGCAGGCCGTCTACACACAAATTCTGCTGCATTTGCTCTCATTAACAGAACACAAATAAAATTGTTAAAACTCATAGTTGTTTTGTTTACAGTTTGGATATTAGTGGAGGTTGATCTAATACACTTTTATACCCTTGCGAGGGTATTATAATTTGTGCAACGCAGTGAAGGAAAATATCCGACCTATATCCTATAGCTGCCATATAACTGAACGATCGGAAATGTCAATACTTTGGTGTTTTTAAAGTTAGGAAGTTGGGATTTGCTATTAGTTTTCCTTGTTGAAATTAACACAAATTCGCAAGCTTTTACTAAGGTAAAATAAAACAAAAATATTCCTTTAACATAATTGATAAAGCTATTTTAATTTTGTTGTATTCCTTGCCAGTCGTTCTAATATTAAATACACTAAAGTTAAATTAGATAAGCATGTATCTATAGTAATGCAAGCAAATTCAGTGTAATTTATGAAATTCATAATATTAGTAACATAACAATTACTCAGAAATTAATAACCAGTGGGCTCAGGGTTTTCTACTTGTTGTACAAAGGGTCTCAATTAAAACAAAACTTCTCCAGATATTACTTGTCGCTTGGGGTTACGCATCTTCCAATTTGCAGTGGTTGGCTTTTTGACCCACTTCATATAACCTTTCGTCCATCAATTTGAGGACCTCCAACCCAATGGAAGTGAAGTTGGGCTGCAGATATCGGGCAAACAGCTCCAGGCAATTCGGTTCCTTCTGGTCCTCCTCCAGCTGCATGTAATCCCTGAGCCACGACAAAAGTGGTGGCTTGTGGGAGTGCACAATGCTGGGCACGCTGAGAAGCAGATCGGTGTTCAGGATGTCCTTCCCGTAATCCTCATGAGCATCGGAGCGACAGGCCACGTATAGCATCTCGTAGGGCTGCTTTTGGGTAAGATCCGCCAGAGGAGGAGCAATTAGTTGGTGGTCCGTGCTGAGTTTGTACCACCTGAGTTTGTGTACCAGCCGGAGTTGCCATCTGGGCAGCAACTGCTGCTCCAGCGCCACCTGGTGCTGCGTTGAATTGGTGCACCAGATGGCCACTAAGGACCGTGGGTGTGTGAGCCTGCAGAGCGGGATGAGCGACAGTTGGTCATTGCTGAGCATGGAGTAGCCCAGCTCCTGCTTGGCACGCTTCAACCTACGGATGTACTTGTTGCGCCAGGGGGGATCCAGCACAATGAGATCGTAGGCGGGCAGGAGTTGGTGGAGCAGTGCTGGCAAATTGTCCACGTTGTGGTTGAAGAACTTGCATCGATTGGGAATTAAGTATACGCTGTGCGCGTTATCTTGGCCCTGGAATCTCTGCATCCGACCGCTTTCGTTGGCTCCATAAAGTTGCGGCAGGATGTAGGCGTCCTCCCAGTGCCTGACTGTTGGAGGAGTATCAGCCGATGCGTGGGGCTTGGCCAGGAGCTCGAGATATCCATTCACCATCTGCAAATCTTCCGACGATGTCCCTTGCTCGCCGGCGTTCCTCTTGCGCTTCCTGGACTGCTTTCCACCACTCTCCTCAGGCGTCTTCTTCGCATGAAACTGGAAGAGCTCAGACTTGAGCTGGAATTCGCCATATGCCTCGTTTATTAGTTTCCTGTGATTCAAGAAAACCGCGGATTGTTTATCGTCTGTTTTGCTCTGCAATCTCAACATATTCCAGAATTGAAATATTAGATATTTCATACCAAAAAATCATCCCTGCATCTATCGATAGTGGTCTAAGGCGCCAAATTGAAAAAGGTAGTACAACTACTAAACATTGTTTTTAATTAAAAGAGATAAAATTAAATTCAGAAATAAATTCAGAATTGACTAATACTTTTTTTTTATCTTGTAAGATCTTAATTTTAATAATAATAATATTAAATATAAACAATATCATTCACAACAAATCCTTCTACTACAGTCGAAATAATTATAAATATCTTTTTACTTTCTGTTGCTGCTTGACAAACTGAAGAAATCCTTTATATGAATAAGTAATTTCGAAAGCAGCTTCTGATGTTCCTGACGGCTATAGTAATTCAGCTCCACGCCTGAATTTTCGGTTAGAAATCGAAGCATTGTCCATAAGCTTTTTTGACGTATTGAATCTACCCAAAATTGTTTGGAAGGCCTGACTCCAAGAGTGTCCATTTTGTATAGACATACTGACTCCTGCTTCAGTTTTTCAGACAGCCGATCTAAATTTATCATTAGACTAGTATTAACCTCCGTTCCCTTTTTGCAGGGAACTGTAGAAACACAGAGCTATATCTTCATCAGAGGCATATATAAGCTCGTTCCAGTTTTACAAGTCAATATCCTCCACTTTGGGCTTTCTGAGTGTGTTTGTCTTCACGAATGTGCTCTTTGTAATCTGTTCGCAGAGATCCCTAAATTTTTATCCTAATCAAGACTATATTAAGACTATTGATATAGATAAAAAAGTACTCATTCGAATTTCAGTCCGTTACCAAGCAACCTGTCATCAGCAACGTTGTTTATACGTGAAATCAATAAAATATCTCAACAAAAGAGCTCCATTACTGGACTAAATTCACTTAACTTACCATTATGGCTGACCAAAGCGAGCTTGACCAATTGGCCACTGCCGAGCTTCTGAGGCTCCAACGTCAACATCGGGGACTCCAACTGGACCTCCGAGGCCTCCTCGAGGAGAAGGCCAAGCGACTTAAGAAGCAAAACCACATGATTAACGTGCTGCAAGTGGAACACCAGAAGCTAAAGGACGAGATAAAGACCCTTGAGGGAGGCACCCACGCCCGCAAGAACACAAATGTGGGTGGCCATGTAGGGTGTTGACAAGTTTAATCCATAGTGAAAAATTTTTAGAGAGAGAAGCACCTGGGAACATTACAGGGACAACAGGCGGACCTTCAAAGAGTGCTCCAAAATGAGCGCACCAATCTTTGGGAGCTGGAGGGGCACATCCGGAAAATGGAGAAGGAGATCGATGCTCTGCGGCGCAATGAAGTGCCAGATAACTGCTACAAGGACACCATTTGCAAGGTCCAGAAGAGCGTGGTCAAGTTGGAGAACCGGTTGGATGTGGTAAACAAAAAGTGCAGCGATGTCCTGACAGAAAATAGCAAGATGCGGGACGCAATTAACCACATGCTGCAGGATCGGTGAGAAAGATTCAGAATACGAATAAATTGGGCCTGACAATTTTAGATTATTGAAAGGAGTTCAAGTTAATCTCTATAAACGATATTTGTATAGTTGTTGGTAGGTATGTAAACGGGGTCACCAAACAAAAACTAGAGCGGTCTACCAATAGGGTGCTTAAGTAGTTGTTACTTACTGATTGTTTCCTAATATGTTTCACGATACACTCCATAAATATTATAGTTATAGGTATTGGGAGGTATGAAAGCAGGGTCACCAAACGGTAATCTCTATAAACGATATTTGTATAGTTTTTGGTAGGTATGAAACGGGGTCACCAAAAATTCCCTAGTTTACTGTTATTTTAAATGTTACTTAGTGATTGTTCCTAATATGTTTATATTTAATAAATAGTAATAAAGTATTTTAATTTATATTAACCCTAAATTGCCACAACTCCAGGGCAAACTTTAATGACATGTGGCAGCTGATGGTCACTCAGTTCAATGAGGGAAAGAAGTTCATCATGGACCTTATCGACCAGTCGACGCTGGCCTTTGACCAGCGGGAGGAACTCTGCAACAAGCTGTCCGTACTGAAGGACCGCAACGAGAACGACAAGGTGATGCACATCCAGGAGATGCGCGAGATGCAGCGTCGCCTGGAGCACGATGCCAAGCTGCAGAAGTTCTTCGACATAAAAGGCCAGAAGCGACTCAATCCAGAGCTGGAACAGCGCGAGCTGGACAAAAAGCAGAGCCAGAAGGAGACCTATGAGCGGCAGCTCCTGGAGTACAAGGAGATTATCGAGAAGATCAAGCTGCTCTACGGCGAGGAGGACGCGGATCGCCTTGTGGCCCAGTTTAAGCGCCAGGAGGACGAGAACTTTGCCCTCTTCAATTATGTGAACGAATTGAGCCACGAGGTCGAGGTGTTGAACGATTCCACGCAAGAGCTCCAGGATGAAATAGGTGGGCTTACAAGAGGGGTATCCTGGATATCATAGGACCGACTCATAAAAACTCTAATCCACAGAACGTCAAAAATCGGAGCAGACGGAAAAGGAGTTGAAGCTCAAGACTGAGGCGCTGGACTATCTGAATGCCGAAAAGGAGCGGATCGAGCAACTTGCTGAAGAGACTAGGGAAAAGAAGCGCACCCTGATCATCAGGCTAGACCAGCTTCTCAAGGGCATCGAGGATATATTCAGGTGAGACCTTGGAGGACTTTACTTCACTATAAACTAATGGTAAGTGACTTACAGACAACTGGCCTGCGACGATGCCCCCATCCTGAATGTGCTTAGCACGAAGACTTTTTTAACAGTGCACAATGTGAAGCTATTTATTGGCGTTATTGAGCGACGCGTCAATCTAATCATCAGTGCCATTAATATCGAGGATAATTCCAATAAAATACTGGCCAGAAAAGATCGTGTTCCCAAGTTTAACATACGGGAATCGGCCAAGACTAAAAATTAAAGATAACAACGGCCTGGAGGACACTAATAAGCTTTAACCGAATTTTGTGGGCGTCGCTATAACCTATTCGTATTCAAATAAATAAAGGAATATACTCAAAATAATAGTATTTTTTCTAAAATGTTTAAAAAAATACATTCAAAAAATAAACTAACTTTTTAAATTTTTTACATATACTAAATATCTGATTTGCCATTCTGAAATAAGAGAAAAGCTATTAAATAGTTAAACAATCCACTTTCACGAATGAGTTAATCGTTAGACTTTTTCAATGGCTTCATTTCTGAGTTGTTATTTGACTTACATTGATACAGACTGCTCTTCTTGAGACTAGTTTTATTTGATATTTATTTTTTCTTAGTCTAAGTTCGCATTAACTGGGGAACAAAAGACTATGGCCGCCGAATCTCTGCATTTAAATCTATTCTAATCACAAAGCAGCTTAATTAGATTCCGTAATTAGGACCTGGTCTCCACGCTTCTGTTCATCGCGTTCAGAATCATGTCCTCGAAATGCTGGATGTTGGTCATCACGGTGAGGCTGTGGGCGCACTGGTCTGCGTTGGGCGCGTTGCTGATCACCCCGAAGAGGAAGTAGCGGGGGCTTTTCCGGGCGGAGAAGGTGTTGGTCTCCAGCTCGGAGGTGAATCCTCCGCCACTGTCGCCCTGGCAGGCCAGCGATTTGCCCTGCGTGAAGATGCAGAACTTGTCCGCCTGGATGTCGCGCAGGTTCTGCCGACACGCGGAGTGCGACTTGGACACAGCCGGCACGAATTGCAGCTCGTGCTTGTTCTCGATGCTCCATCCCGCGAACTTGCCCTGCACCGCATCCGTGACGCTCTCCTTCTCCGCGAAGCTGGCGAAGGTCACGCAAATGGGCCGGATCACGTGGCTCAGCTCGAATGGTTCGTCGAGTGTCAGCAGGGCCAGATCCTGGTAGTAGTTCTCCGTCCGGCCCTTGTAGTCACTGCGGGGGATAAACAAATGGTTTGGAATATGCATGGCTTTGTTTTTCCCAACTTACGGCGCTATTTCGATGAGCCTCACATCCCGCCGCTTGTCATCCGGCGTGGTCTCGCCGTAGTTACGGTAGAACTTGGCAGCAATCACCCGGAATGTGTCGTAGCTGTAGGCCAGCCGGGTGCCCTCGTCGTATACGCAATGGGCGGCCGTGATGACGAGGTCTGGGGTGAGCAGCGATCCTCCGCACTGGAAGTGGTAGTCCTTCTCGTTGTGCCACACGTACCTACAAAGGCTTCTTTAGCACCTCTGGTTAATACCCTCCTGATGGGAAACACTTACAGACCCACATGCCAGGGCACCACCGTGTTGTTGATCGTATAGCCGTTGGCCGAGAAGCTCTTGGTGGGCGTAGCTATCTGGCCGCAGTCCTGCTCGCACCGCTGACGTCCCCGGTTCCAGTAGCCGCCCTTCATGCACCGCATTTCCGGCAAGCTGTTCAGAGTCTTGAACCCGGTGGCGCAGACGAACTTCACCTCGGTGCCGGGCGGATGGAACGGCTTGCGGCAGTCCACCTGTTGCCCGTTGTGGGTGCACAGCGCCTTGGTGGAGTACCCATCGAACTCGCCGGAGGTGCTGCAGTATTCTTTGGGAGAACAAGGAGCGCGAATCAAAAGTTATCCAGGCCAAACAGCCATAACTGAGCCACTCACTCACGCATTTCGGGACCGTGGAAGTACTCCATTTCTTCTTGGCGCAGTAGCTGGTCTCCTCGCCCTCTAGCACAAAGCCCTGCTTGCAGGAGAAGCGCACGGTTCCGCGGGTGATGGGTCCGGTCAGGATGCGGCTGCCATCGCCCGTCAAGATGGGCCGTTCCTCGCCCAAGGGCAGGGGGCAGCCCAACAGCTCCAGCGGAGTCTCAACCACGGCGGGAGTGGTCACCTTCTTGGTCGTGTTACATAGCAACGGGGCCTCGTCCGAACCATCGAAGCAGTCGTTCTCCCCGTTGCAGGACAGGGATCCCGAGATGCAGCCACCCGTCCCGCACTTGAAGGAGTACGCTGGACACTCCATGTGGCCGCACAGATTCACCGACTCGTCGAAGCCTGTACCATCCGCACAGTCGTCCTTGCCGTCGCACAGGAAGTTCCCCTTGTCCAGGCAAATTCCGGAGGGACACTTGAACTCATTATCCCTAGAAAAAAGAATTTGTTTAAAGAGAGAAATATCAAAAGCAGCTAAAGACCTGTGATCTCCGAGAAGCTTAAGAAAGAAACAGTGGGTCATTGTGACGGTATTTTTATGGAGTTTTCAAAGTCTTCTTAAAAATAATCATCGGACAGAACAAATTCTAATGTAATGGTTGGTTTGTTTCGAAAGTCGTAATCCGAATTAACCTGTTTACGAAACTAATATACCAAAGCTTTTGATTTCAAGACAATACCATTCTATGTAGAGATACATGGTACATCTTGAAATAACCTCATAATATCCTCCTTCTTCAATTTATTTAGTAAGTCATTTTACTTGGGTAGATATTTTTTGTGCTATTCCATGATATATATGTTCAGGTATTGTAATTTATTATTCTTTTTATCCTAGTTATTCCCTATGATTTGGTACTTACTGGCAATTTCCCTGAAGAAGGCGATCGTGCTGCCGTATATCGTCCTCGTTGCCACAACGCAACCGGGTTTCGTCCGAGCCATCGGCACATTCACTGATTCCATTGCAGCCCGCAGTCCCGATCACACATGCCCCGTAGGTGCACTGGAAGTAAGGCTTGGAGCAGTGCTTCCGCTGGGAGACGCAAGTCAGGGCCGTCTCATCGGAGCCATCCGGGCAGTTCTTGTCGCCATTGCAGACATCAAACTGCGAAATGCAGCTGCCGTTGTCGCACTCAAACTGGGAGCTCTCACATTCCGCAAATACTGCAATAGAGTTCGTCAAGAAATGTATCTGCAATTATTTTGTTCCTAACTATATTATGAGACCAGCCTTTATGCTTCGTTTTTGAATAACAAAAATTTTTGAAATTTTAATTGATGTTAACTGATGTTAATGTTTGAAATGTAAATATTTAATTATTAATATAATTATGCATCGACAATATCTCACGGCTGTAAAATAGATTGTAATAATTATATAAGTAATGAATAAGCCTCTGCACCTATAAATAAATAATTTCCTATGAATTTGTATTCAATTCTGATACATAAATAAATCAACTAACTGTTATTACTTAAACTGTTCTTAAGAATATGATATTTTAAGAATTATTGATACCGCAAAGCGCTATTTTCTCGTTAAAACTATAAAACTGCCGGCATTAGCTTAAATATCCGGTTTTTGATATTACATATTTCCGCAAACACTCTCTTTTGATTCAAATTCAAAATACTCTCTGGTCTATACTAAACAAATTAAAAATCGGAGATAAACAAAGATGACTGATGGGAATGCAACGCGCGATTTCAAGATGAACCGGCTCAAATCTTGTTTTGAGACTCTCAGAGAGAACTTTGTTTTGTAAACCAATTTGTACACGCCAGTATGTGTACACTGTACAGCACACGCTCGCATATATGTACGGAAAAGGTTTATTGCCGTTCGGTTTGTATTATCATTTTGAACTTTACTCACTTGGTTTGAGCCTCAATGAGACTGCGCAGAGGAACAGTAGCTTTGATAAGATCGATTTAAGATGCATAGTCTCTGGGTTCAAGTGGATCTTTCTGATGCACTAGTAATGCACTCGCAAGCACAAAACACTAACATAGGAATTGGGTTTGGTTAGAATAAGTGCGTACTGATAATGTCGATTTGAGGGGGACGTGCCGCCGAGCTTAGAACGATGCGACCGAGCTCACAAAGGGAACTGATCTGAGGTATACTCAAGCTGGATTTTATAATAATAATCACAAAACACGTTTTAAGAGCACCTCATCGATTTGACTTCAAAGAGTCTAATGTGTCTGAAGCCACACTTATTACCATATGAATAGTGTCTTATAAATTTAATGTTTGAGTTTATCAGTCAATATATCAGAAAAAAAACCCAATTTGATTTTAAACTTGGGGCATTTAAACTTTTTACTTAACGATATTCAAATGAATTTATTTCTTTAAAGCAGTGCTGCCAGAAACTCACAAGTAGAAATTGCTAGATTTTGAAAAAAAAGTTGCTAGAAATTGCTAAAAATTCTTCGAAAATAGCCAAAAAAAATGCCAGATCAGTTAAATTTAACTTTTAAACTAATTATGTATATAAATGATCGCTTGTCGCCATCGTCGTGTGTTTTGCAATGTATAGGCATAGTGCCGCTTCTTGTTCCTCCGTTTTCGTGGACTTTTGAAGGAAGGGTAACTTATTTTTTTGTACAACAGCGCCCATCGCAGCCATGTGTTTTTTTGATGCGGTGTCGGATATCGAAAAGTTTCACGCCTATTGTGGATTTGCAATACGCATAATAGTCCCTGTAAGTGTCCGTGCAGTCCTTGCGAATCCTCTCCTTAAACTCGTCGTCGCGCAGCCAGGCATCCCGAAAATGATGTTTGTAAATTTTTGGCACCTTTACCGACACAACACAGCACAAAAGTGATCAAAAGTGTTCATATGATTGAACCACTGAGATAAAAAATAATTCAGATATCTTTGTGAACCATTTTCAATCGTAATTGGTTCAGTAAATTGGAATAGGTATAAAAAAGTTCAAAATGATGAAGAAAAATAACAAAATGTTTAGTTTTGTAATAAAGCTGCTAAAATTGCAAAAAAAATGAAAAGTGGCTATATTTGTTGCTAATAGCAAATCGAAGAAAAAAGTTGCAAAATTTTTTAAAAGTTGCTAGATCTAGCAACTAAATAGCTAAATTGGCAGCCCTGCTCTAAAGTTGTAAAGAGACAGATAATTAAAATTAATATTGCACCTTTCATTTGGAAAGACGAATAGTTTTGAAGTTGAATTGATATCTTGTGGGCTAGCGACATAATGTGCTTTAAAATACAGTTTTAAAATCTAAAACAAGAGAGAACGCTATAGTCGAGTGCCTCGACTATTAGATACCCGTTACGCAGCTAAACAACTTAATATAAATATGCCTTCTTGTATGTTTTTCGCCGCTCGAATCAGCTCCCGATTTTTATGTTAAAATCGGTACCCAGGGAACACCTCCAATTTGGCTAACTTGATTTGATTTGCATAGTTCTTGGGATATAGTTCGGTATTGACAAATGAAAGCCATCGCATTTTCCATTAGTAGAAATCCTTATCGAGAATTAACGTTGACTCTGTTGAGCACCTTGGCCAGCTGTTCCAAAGTCATCCGTTAGATGGCGCTATTGTGCCATGAAAGGCGGAAATGTAGGCGCTAGCCAGGCTTAAGCGTTTAATGAGTTTTTGGGCGTTAGAGTGGGCGTGGCAAACTTTTATTTGGCCAATCGATAGGTATTGACGAAACAAATACGTATCAAAAAAAATGTTCATAAAAGCATCAAAACTGTGGCCACAGCTTGTGACTTGTGGGCGTCAGAGGGGGCGTGGCACCATTTTGAAATAAACTTGCGCTGCGTAGGAACTCCTAAAATCTACATGCAAAATGCCAATCTTCTAGCTTTTATAGTTTCCGAGATCTCAGCGTTCATACGGACAGACAGACGGACAGACGGCCAGACAGACAGACGGACAGACGGACATGGCTAGATCGACTCGGCTAGTGATCCTGAACAAGAATATATATACTTTATAGGGTCGGAAACGCTTCCTTCTAGCTGTTACATACTTTTGCACGAATACAATATACCCTTTTACTCTACGAGTAACGGGTATAATAATCTATTTGGATAGTGTTACGACGGTCCATTTTATTTTATTCGATAAGCATTAATAAAATGACTTAAATTATGGAAAAGCAGATAAATGTATATGGTCAAAAAAAAGAAGCCTATGTAATATTCAATCATTTTTTATACCCGCTACTCGTAGAGTAAAAGGGTATATTGTATTCGTGCAAAAGTATGTAACAGGTAGAAGGAAGCGTTTCCGACCCTATAAAGTATATATATTCTTGTTCAGGATCACTAGCCGAGTCGATCTAGCCATGTCCGTCTGTCCGTCTGTCTGTCTGGCCGTCTGTCCGTCTGTCTGTCCGTATGAACGCTGAGATCTCGGAAACTATAAAAGCTAGAAGATTGGCATTTCGCATGCAGATTCTAGGAGTTCCTACGCAGCGCAAGTTTGTTTCAAAAAGGTGCCACGCCCCCTTTAACGCCCACAATCGCTTAAATACCATTTTAAAAATTTAAATATTTCGGAAAAGTAAAAATGCAGTTTTATTGTGTTTATCAATACCTATCGAAATGTAGAAGAAATTTTTCAAATCGGACCATTCGTTTAAAAGTTATGCGTGATCAAAGTTTCTATCTCCATCTCCCTCGCACTCCTTTTACCTGGGTAACGGGTATCTGATAGTCGGGGCACCCGACTATAGCGTTCTCTCTTGTATATATGTTTCAGCTATAATAATTAAATACGGGGTTGTATACTTACAAAAGCTCAGACACCCGATTACTTTAAAATTTTCTGGATTAATGTATTTTAAGGTCCTGATTTCGATAAAATTAGTGACAGCTGGCGACAAGGGAAAAACTTAATTACCATTAGTTTTGAGTATTTTTCCAATCTTATAACTTATGTTTAACAAATAAAGTATATCGTGGTGTGTAATCTTGTTTAAATTTGGCGTTGAAGACGTTTGGCGCCAAATGGGCTGAGTCCGTGATGGATTTAAGTATGTGGTTGCGAACATGGCTAGAATATTATTTTGTACATTTCTATAGTATTTTCTTCGGTTTTTGTTTTCATCACCACACCAATTATCGGTGGTTGGTGTCTTAGCTACAGTGTTCCCAAATTGGTTGCAGTACACCTTCACCCATAATTTGTTCATCTGTTGAGGTTGGCAACGCTGGCAGTCGTGAGGGTATGAAATCGGTCTGCGGCTTGGGAGCTCCTCCTACGACCTTTCTGAGCCTTCTCGAAAGTGGTAAAAAGGTTTTACTTTAAATTGTCTTTTTTGTTTAACTAGGGACCTTCCGAAGCTGTAGTATTTTGCCAAGCACCTCGCACTGGTGGATGATCCGCGCTGGCCAAGCGGAATCCTTAAAAACCTGGACGGCCTAAAAAGATAAGGGATCAGGCCCAGTATTTCTTCCTTACATTAAATGTATTAAGCTTGACACTTAATTATTTTAAGTATTTATGTGCTCAGCCGACACCGGCATATATGATGATATAATTATCTGTATAAAAGAAAGATGCATTTACGGCCATGCAAATCATGGCTGGGTTTGAGCAATAAATCATCAAGTCCGAGTATTAAGAGAAGTATTTGCTGTATAACTATCAGTGGCTATCCTTTGTGACAGATATAAACCACTTTTCCAAAGTTCTCAGACGGATGGTGTTCCAGAAGGACAAAGCCACCACCAACCACAGGACCTGGAAGAGCCACTTTCCAGTTCTTTGGTGGACGAAATGATGACTTAAGCATTTAGGCTGCAGCTAAATGTAAGGGAGCTAGAGGCGCACAGCTATGACGATTATGATATTAATAATTATGAAAAATATTTTAATATGATTTATAATATATTATAATTAATTAATTTAGTGCCAGCAAATACACGGTTAGCACTGACAAGGCGATCTAGTTTTTGCTACAAATTGTGAAAGCTTTCAAGGAGCGACTATAAAAGATTAAGATAATAATGGCCTTGCTAGATGCCCAGTTCACCAGTCTGCAAGAAGTGACGACGACGGGACGATATTAAACGGGACGATATTAAGCTTATTTATCGCTACCAAGTTAACACATTACATAAAATTTCATATGATGAATAACTGATGGATAAACAGCCAGAAGATGGATGAGCATAACATCGAGGTGGTGGGTAGCAACGCAAACTATTTATATTAAAATTCTGAATTTTTTCCTCTAAGGGATTTTATATTACATTCCAAGTTCATTGCCAAAATTCAAACCCACTGCTTGTCAATAAAAACCCAAGGGCATTTCATAATTTGTTTAAATCGTTTTGTTTAATTTATTTGTTTCATTTTCCACATTCTCACTGGTTGCTGTTTTGTGTTTGTTCTTTTTACGTATAGTTTATATTGATAATTTACAACTTACGGAGCTAACATAGAATGGCTTTAAATTAGAGTTACATAGATTAAGTATAAACGGAGCCTGCGGGTCCAATCGGCGATCGCGGGGAGGGAAGTACGAGTAGAAAATGTAGCTGCAAAGTATCTGTAGGTCTGACTGATCTGATGGAAATACGTATGTAGTTAGGAAAAGTAGTAGTCTCGATCTGGAGCGGGTCGCAGAGCTTAAAGTAAAAGCCACTAGCAATGTACACGAATGTAGCGATTATTATTCCTACGAATGCACTGGTATTACGTAAGTAAGTAGTAGGTAAGTGGTAGGATGCAGTACTATATGCAAGACTCCTCCGAATCGGTCTCTATTTACGTAATACGTATATCTGTTGCTACGATAATCCACATTTAAATCTTTAAGTATTGTAGTTTAGCGTCTATTCTTGGTTTGCGGTGGCGGGGAATACCCCAATCGATCCACGCCTCTCCTTCGCCACTTTCACGTTCACGTTCACGTTCTCGTTTCGCTCAGTGTATGTATACAGTAACGTATTTCGGTTCGCATCTGCGCTAGCATCTGCCGTTGCATTTAAAATCTATAACATTTAACTTATTCTTATTTACGTATTTGCATCTGCCTCCGTTCCGCAGATGTTACTCTCTTATTGTTTGTCCATTTATACTCGATCTCCATATATATAAATACATAAATATAATATATATATCAAGAATTATATATATGTATATCTATAATCGAATCTTAGGCTCTAGTTACGTATACATCTTGTGCAGGGCATCGTTTCGGATGGCCCCCAACTGGGATAAGTTCGGAAACTCAACAGAAGGATGAAGTTTCGGGACACACCGTGTGGCTTGAGTCGAGCACAGCTCGTTGGATCCACTAAACTATATATGGTATCGGTATCGTAATCGTAATCGTTATCGTTATCGGTATGGGTATGCGTATCTCTATAGAGCGTACAACTTACGATCAATTAACGGAACGAGATCAAAAGCAATTTCGCATGCAAGCGGGCATCCCGCGAACTCTCAAACAACTCAGGCTCTAATTACACTGGGAGAACAGAAAATCGCAATGGCAGAACTAAAATAATAACACAACAATCGAATTCGTTTTCTCATTGTTTTTTAGATTTTTTCAAAACCAATAATTTATTTGCGTTTGCCGGAGCAAACGGTTTGTTGTACTCCTCTTCTCGTCGCTTCTGTCGGATAATCTCATAAACGCTTGTCATTAAACTAAACATAATAATAATAAAATTAGGCATTAATTTAATTTAAAAGGTAAACACACTACACATTACTTAAAGAAACAGCTTCACTCTAGTCGTTTGGGCGAGAACTAAACAAATTCGTTTACAAATAAACAGAGTTAACTAAAATTGCATTATTTTATTTAATAAGCACAAACTATACACATTCAAATATTCGATCCTCCCAAAAACGTTTGTTTTTCGTTTCGCAATATGTTTACTTGGCTAACAAATTCTATTTATATTTAAGTTAAAGTTTAATAGTTTTCTTTTTGTTTTTCGTTTCCTTTGTTACGTATCTTAAATTGGTTTAGAACTGGTTTTTACCAAAAATTCATATCAACAGAATTTTGCTCGCGTTTAACATTATGTTCGTATAGTTTTTTTTTAGTTTTTCAATTTTTGAGTATTTTTCGCGAAAATTAATTTAAACATAGCAGTAAGCAACAAAGGGGCAGGGCAGAGGTTTAAATTTCGAGTGATCTCTCTAAGTGTGGATAACATAAATCTTACGCTTGCGAATCTTTAAATTTTTCGTTTGAAACTAAATTAAAATTGTTGGTTTTCCTCGTTTACGTCTAAGTAGGTTTATAATCTGCGCTCTTTCCACTACTTTCATTTACTTAGCCTAGTTAATTAGTTTGTAGTTTTGTTTCATTTACGTATTTTCGGTTGCTGCTCAAACGCTTGAAATAATTCCATTAGGTTCGATTTAGGTTAAGTTTCGTATTCGCACAAGTACCATCAAAATATTTAAATATTATTCATTTAAGTAAATAGTTCATTTGTTACAATATAGTTGCTTTGTATCTGTCTCTGCGCCATTCCGCCTAATTCGACCCTATAGATCTGAAGAACTGCAGAACTGCCGATCAACTGCACTACAGATCCGCTGATCCACTGATCTGCTGATCCACAGATCCTCAGATCCTCAGATCTACTGATCCAAGTGTCCGCCCTGGACCGCCGCCGCCGCAGCCGCTGCCGCCGCCGCCTTCTGGGCCTGCGCCTGCTTCTCCTGCTCGTTCAGCTCCTTGATCGCCTGGATCTCCTTCTTCAGCTTCATCCGCCGGTTCTGGAACCAGATCTTGATCTGCCGCTCCGTCAGGCAGAGCGCGTGCGCCATCTCGATTCTCCGTCTGCGGGTCAGATAGTGATTCGTGTGGAACTCCTTCTCCAGCTCGAGCGTCTGGTAGCGGGTGTAAGTCTGTCGGCCGCGTCTTCGCAGACCGTTTGTACCTGCAGATCAGAGAGGGAAATTCGTTAGCAAAAAGATCACAAGTTGGTATATACAAGCGTATTTTTCATTTCAAAATCGACCTGATATTAACATAAATGTGAAATATATTTAATGTTGAATATATAAATCTTTTAATATCAGGTCCAAATTCTATGCAGGAGTTCCATAAAAAACATTGACAAAGTTTTGAATTAGATGTTTTTACAATAATATAAAATTCATTGTGAACACGACAATTTATTAGCATTATTTTTAAAATCCCAAAATAATAAATATTTTTTTTGACTATTTTTTTTTTATTAAAAATTATTATTTATTTTATTTTATTTATAAATTATTATTTTTTAAGAATTCAATTTTGTAAATTTTGAAGGAAATGGATAGATTGACCAAAGACGATCAATTTGTCCTTTTCTAGTATATCGGTACTAAGTGATTGGATTTTTGATTATAAAAACACAAATGAATAATCCTTATATACAGTCCCTGCTTAAAGCCGTTTTCTTTTTTATTTTTGTATGATACAATAACAAAAATATTTGTCATATAAAATATAATCCAATTTTAAACATATTTTTCCTGCACATGCGGTGACAAGGTGTGCGAGTATTTATATTTGGCCTTTCAACGGGCAAATTAAATTGAAAAATTGCAACAAGCTGCTCAACATTTGTTTGCTGTTCGCCGTTGTTTGGCCAAGTCGTAAATATAAATTCTGCTTTTGCCAGCGATCATCAAGCAGCTCGAACGTAGGCCGGAATGGCTTAAAAACAGGGAGAAGGGGCTAGGGGAAGGGAGATCTCCGGGAGCAGGAGCAGCAAAAAATACATTTCATCTTTACGAGTATCGCCATTTGCCAGTTTGCAGTCTGCAGTCTGCAGTTGTGGTTTCTGTTTCTGCGGTGCGATCGTTACTTTAAATTGATCGTTTGCCGCTGCACCGCCGATGTTGCTGCCGTGCTGTCATTGCAACCAGCCACATTAAAATGAAAAGGAGAAACGTGCGGCACTCGGCACTGGGGAGATGGTGAATGTGGCTACTTAAATTGCAGTTATGCCAGATAATGCCCCTTTAATTGGCAACCTGAGAGTCGAGATGAGCAGCCGGTCGCATCAACAGGGCAACACAGCACACCGCATATAGCATAAAGCGCACAGCACACAGCACAATGCCGTGTTTAATCTCTGATTTTAAATATTTATGAAGTTTAATTTGCCTTCAAGTGCAATAACTCAATTTCGTGTGTGCAAATGCACTGCAGCTGTCTCTGGCCCATCGCCCATCGCCCATCGAAGGAGAGCACCAGACGATGTCTGATTTTATCGAATTCCCCTGCCCGACCATGTTAACTTTCGCATTTCGGACACCAGCTCTTTCTCCGGGCCTGGGCCCAATGTTAAGTTAAATATTATGAGCATTTATTATGTTATAAATTTGGCCTAAAGGTATTAACAAATTTATGCCGACACGAAAGTCATAAAGTGAAAACGCATTTATCTTTCACTCACACACACAAATGTGCAGGCACGGTTATTACGGAGCGAGTGCAGTTGTGTGGGTGGTGGAAATAAATGGCGAAAAAATTTTATAGACAATAAAAATGATATGGAAATAAAATGGCCAGGATGCAAACAAAGAAATTATCATCTATATGGGCTCACATATGCAGATAAATTTGCTTAATGTGGCTTTATTTTTAAAAGGCCTTGCCAGAATTATAAAGACCCATTTAATGTGCGAGAAAATTGGGCAGTGACAGGTCACAAGATTTGCGACGCGACAGTTTATGGCAATTTGTCGACTATATCGTTTTTAAAGACAAAGGCTATTGGATTGGAAATAAAAATAAGATATTAAAAAAAAAAAATTTTTAATTCTACTTCAAGTGCTATTGTCTTTTGATGTCTTGTTTTACTTTTCGTAATTATTATTTATTTAAACTGCTATAGGAATTTCAATTAAACGAAGACGCTTTCTCCAAGAATTCGCAAGTAAATTTCGAGTACACTCCGAACGATTCGCAGCCAAACAAGCAGCGTAAAACGCATAAATAAATTTATTTAGCTCTAAACCTGTTTGCTGATTAACTTAAATCCCCGGCAGTCGAGTCGAGCTCCCTTTGGTTCAGCTCCTTCGCCTGGAATACATCACGCTGAGGTTTAGCAAAAGTTTCATTTTATTTAGGAGTTTCAAAGGGAAGGGGGAAGCACCGACTTGAGGAGTAAGTGAGCTTTGCTCGGCAATTTTAAATGGAATTTGTCACTCGGCAACCGACTATTTCAGCCCCGATTCCCCTCAAAAATCCCTTTCCCAGCCAGCTTCAGGGGTATATGCAAAAATAAACTTTTTACGAAACTTTGCTTTGCCTCGATTTTTTCCCCGCCCATCCTCTCCCGCTTAGATTTTTTTCCAGTGCTGGCCAAGTTTCGAAATTTATTATGCGAAAAAGTGCGAAATTCATTTTGCTGGCTCGCTTCTTTGCTTCTTCTTCATCTGCGTCCTGCTGTGCTGTGCCATTTTCTTTTGTAGACTTTTGGAAAATTTTTGTGTATTTCTAAGTACATAATTTAAATGCTGGTATGTGTGGGCAGAGCGGGGGGTGGCGGTGTCGGTGGCGGTGGCACAATAAAACTTTGTATGGCAAGGCGCGAAATTTCTCGTAGATAATTTAAACGAGGGCGAAACGGAGGTGGCACGAGGATGGATGAGGGAGAGTCTAGGAAATCTTTTTTCAGAGTACTCGTATTTATTCTGTTCCAGTTGGTTTTCCATGGGGCCTTCCATGGTTTTCCTTCGGCCGTCCCGAAGATACATTTTCAAGGTTTTGTCGACTCCGTCTTGTATTTTGTATTTGGTGTTTTTTTTTTCTTTTCTGTTTTTTGGGTAGCACAGCTGCGCCCGGGTCCCCAGTACGTGTTATATTTTTTAACTTAAATTCCTCAGGGATTTAAAGTTTTGACAGTTTACGTGTTTCCCATTTGCAGCGAATTTTGAACCGAAACGGAGCGATATCTATGCCCGTCCCGTTCCGGCCGCATGTTGCCGTCCCTGTCCGTCTTAGGGGAGTGATTCACCCCCGGATTCGGAGCGTTGCAAGCGGCCATAAATCTCCAGGTGACGCCGACTCCATGTTGCATGCGGCACACCGTGTGATCTATGCTTCTATTATAACTATTTATACACACAGATGCGGATACATGCTACACATCCACTACTTATGTTTAATTCGATTTGGTTCTTTGGCCTTGTCTCACTACTTTCTAGTTTATGGTTTGTTTTTGTCATCGTCACGTGCTATCTAGATGAGGTTTTAGAAGAAATTGGGGAGTCTGATAAGCTGGAATTCGGCTGGGGATACATTCCTGGTACGTATCCCTAAGATACGGTATTGAGATTACGGGGAATTGTAGAAGAACCATCTATAACGTCTCCTCGGGCCCAACCGGAAATTAATTGCCTTTATTTTTTCCCAGAAGCAAACCCTAAGGACACGGAACCCTTTTCGAGGGGAAAGCTGCCAAAAAGCGAGAAGAGAAATCGATTGGCCATCGATTAATTGGTTGGCTTGCCACACATGTGTCCCATCCCCCCGCGCACGCATTTTATTCGCAATTTAATTAAATCTATTTTCGTGCGTGTTTGTCAGGGGCGTGTTCCACCTTGCCAACGGGCGAGTATATGATGTACGCACACCCACCGACATCTGCCGGATATATAGCCGGCTATATATAGGTGGGCTCGGTACATGGGCCCCCGATTCGAGTGTCTATAAAACAATTAAATGCGACTCAGCTCCGGTTGAGGTTGACTGCGAGACGGAAAACTAATTTTCCGCACTGCCAATCGAGCACCACTAAATCTGTCAATTAAATTGGCCGCAGGGAGTACGAGACTCTGGGGACGGGGGCGTGGCTTCCTTGGATCTGGATCTCTGTTCAGACGTGATTATGGCCCCCATCCAGTGCCTATTCCAATGGCAATGCCTATGCCTATGCCACATATTGATGCTTGCGGTGGCAAGTGCGCAATTGAGTTGCAATTGCCAGCACAAACACGAACGCAAGTATATGCAATCTGCAACCTGCAACTGCAACTTGCAACTGCCAGTGCGGTTATCAAATTTTGAGATACACGTTTAGGGTGTGCACCCCCAACTTGGCCAGTATCTTATGGCTGTCGCAGCCAGGAAGTGAATTTTCAATTTTTCCCGAATCCGAAAACTCACAAGGCAATCAGTTCTTAATTGCTTTTTGGGAGCCGAAGAGGGCGAACTGAATATGCATCTGCATCTGCTGGTAATTGAGATTTTCCCTGGCCTCCTGGCGAAAAATGATGTGCCAAGTGCAGTGGTTCGCACGAGGAATTGGGATCTCCTCGCCTCGAATCGGATCGGATCGCGGAATTCGTGGCGCGTACAGCCTCCCAAATTGCGATGCCGCGTAATTGTGGCCAAAAAAGAAAAGAAAAGGGCGGCTCAGGTGAAATTTCAACCAGATCTCCGATAAAATCCGCTTAACGAACGGGCTTAAGCCGGACTCACGCACATTTTCGGTCACTTTTTAGTGTGTTCTTTTTATTTCGGTAATTTCGGCTTGCAAGCGCAGCTCTCAATGGCCGCCTGATCATCTGAGAAGTGGAACGGGCAGGGAAACTGGTTCCGCTTGGACTGGATCTGGGCTGGGACATGGCGGCGCATCTTACGCATGCCCAGGATCGACGAAGGGGCTTCTCTCTCGTCATTAAAATAATTCATTGCAGCAGGCTCGCGGTAGCTGCCGGTGCAACAGGTAGCAGGTCGTCTCGACTCAGGGCCACTGACCAGCGATCCCGATCCGGATCCCCGGCTATGCGGCATGTTCCCAGTTTTGAGTTACGACCGCGCCGGTTGAGCTTGCAATTTAGCGGGGACAGCCTTCGTTTTGGGGGAAAACGCAGGCCAAAGGGGTGCGACGTCTGGTGACGAAAGCTGATGGACTTCATTGTTTTTAAATTAATGAAACACTATTCAACCTATAATTCTACAATTCAATTTGGAAGATAAACAAATGCATATACCAAATGTTTATTAAGAATTAGGGTATATTAAAAAAGTCTAGTAAAAAAGACACAAATTTATTATGATTAAGTTTTGTTTTTATATTTTTTTGTGGTTTGAAAGCTAAAGAATAATAGGTAAACATGTTTACCATATTTTAATTTGGCTTGCAAATCTTGCATTTAATAAGCAGTAATTAAAAATGATTTATTAAATTTTTATTATTTTTATTTTCATTATTTTATTAATTTGACTTTATTTAAGTTTAATAATTTCTTAGTAACTTTTTATTGATTTAGGTGAGTAAAATTCTTCATAAATATTTCTTTCTTTCCGCTATTTTCTTTTTTTTCGAGCTGATTAGCGTTTTCCCTTTCATGTTAAAGTTTGGGCGTTACTTTTGGGCCGACATGTCATGGCAATTAAAAGCCAATTCGTATATGAATGAATACATTTGACTGCTTATTGTCTCTATTCAGCATGTGAATTGTATAATAATGCCATCATTGGCACACCGAAGCGATCCGAAGTTTGTCTGACCCAGTGCCCCAAGCTCTGCGTATGGAGTTCAAAACCCATGGCGCGTCGAAGCTGAACGGGAATTTGATGTGGGTTTATCTTAATAGCTCAATTAATGAGCGATGTGAACGCCGGCATACCCCTTTCTACCCAAAAAAATAGGAAAAATATATGTGAGCGCGACACGCCATTTCCATATTTACATAGACCCCAACATCTAGGGGCTTGTAGATATATATATATATATAAATACGACCAAGTGTGTGAGTGCGGAACGCCTTCCCATCGTGCTTTAACCTCGGCGTCATCATTAAAATAATCAACGACTCTATTTTGGCTCCGTTTCAAGTTCTATTTCCATTTCCAGTTTCATCTTCACAGATACGTCCAAAGACGGACAGCTACGTATACAGATACAGATACAAAGCAGCGACAGCTGGCGGAACGCATCGATGGGGATTGAGAGATACAGATACAGATACGGATACGCAGACGAAATTTTAACAGTTCAAATGCGAAGCACAAGCAAAAGTATTTGAGGAAGATGCGAGCAAAGCGTGACTACGAAGATGAAGCTGTTCAATGGGGGATTTCAGTTGAGTTTCAGTCCGGCAAAATCCCGAGACAGCAAACGGCAGACTTGGACGTCGAATAAATAAATAAGTGGCACGATGTCAAGCTGTTTCATATCTGTGGAGAGCATCGTTGCCGGGCAATATATTCCCGATTTCAGAGCTCATTAGACAAAAACTAAAAACGCACAACTCACAACTCACATCCCACAACACACAAAATCGCATAGACACTCTGACGTCACCTCGTGTCCCCGATAATTATCGATGGAAGTTATGGCGCTGCCTCTGGAACGGAAATGTGCAACATTTCCGCTACTCACCCAAAAACGGGCCAATAAAAATCAGCGCCAAGTGTCAAATCTAAATAACGATTCTAAAACAGGGAAAATGGCTGCCACCCCGATAAGACTAGGATTGTTTATGCTTTTTTGGGTGGCGGGGCAGACGGAAGGGGCTTCGAGATACAAATCGGACGTCGGCTGCATCGCCATTTGTGTATCTGAGTATCTTTTAATTGCACCAGAGTGCGCCTTTCTGATCCGACACGCCCACTCGTTTGCGACTCTGCTTTAAGGCGGCCTCTTTCTTCTTCGATATCTGTTGAGGAAATCGCCTTGAATGCGTTTTTAATTGCATTTTTTTACAATCAGAGGGTGTATTTTATGCCTGGAAATAAATGTGACTTTGCTGGGGTTGAAATGGTTGGCTTTTTAATCGGGAAAAATCAAGAACGAACGAATGTCTCACACAAATTAGAGAATGATTGAAATGTTTTTATGATTTTGTATGGACAAGATTCCCAATTTAACTTCAAGAATTCTGCGGGGAAAATACACACCAAGTAAGGGAATGTGTACAGCTTGCAAGATTGCAAATTTAATTTCTATTATGTGATTAATTTATATATTCACATATTTGTAGCACAAGGATAATAAAAAATACGATTATCTAGATTTTTAATGAACAATTCATCAATTTATTCTTACCATCTTTAATAGTAAACTAGTTGAATTACTTCCAATATTTGTATGACCATTTTGAATTTGTATACAAGCTAGCATTTTTCTTCTTAAACAACTATCAAGTCTAATGACCGTGTGATCATTAAAGAAACTCATACACAAAATGCAATTTGGTTCGTCTTTGCTTAGTCAAATTTCGACAGCACACCTTTGGCTAATTAATTAGCCCAGATTCCGGCTTCCCCCAAAGCACTTCCTCGATTCGTATTACACGCCCTAAGACACGCCCACCCACCCACTCACACGCACAGCCACGCACACACACACACATATGAGCCAGAGAAAGGTCAGGTGGTGCAGCAGAAACTTCATTAAGGGCGCATAAAAGTAAACAAGCGAAAAGTGTCGGAATTTCACACATAATTGGCACTTGAAGTTTTTATTTTTATTTGCCCCCAACTAAACGACAAACTTATGGTCCAAAACTGTGCAAGTGAGATGGGCGAGTGTGGAAGGGAGATGGCGCGGTGTCGAATTCGGGTTTTGGGTTCGGCCTTTTGGGGTCACAGCAGCTGCTCCCAGGCAGCTTTTTCGTTCTTTTCCACCGTCTGCCGGGCAAAAGTGAAAGTTAAGAGCAACAATTCCTTTCTTTTTGCCTCCACCCGTGTTGTTTTTTCAAGTCCTCACTGCTAGAACGTGTGAAACAAACAGTTAATTTCGAAGTTGCAGTTGCCCACATCCTGCATCCTACATCCTACATCCTGATGTCCCGAACTCTATGCCCCATACCGATCCTATTCCGATTTCGATTCCTGCCGCGTCCATTGCGAAACTTGCAGTGTGTGCTGTGTGTGAGTTTGTGTGTGTGTGTGTGAGGCGGCGAGTTTGTCGTTGGGAAGATTTATGCTCAAATTGCTTTTGCGCAAAATCGACAAAAACAAGCAAAGGTGAAGAGGGCCAGTGGATACAGTGGGTTAAATAATGAAAGGAACAAAGTTCACAGTAAGGAAAAAATTAAAAAGAAGAAAGACAAATTTAACAGTCTCTTAATATTAAGATCAATTTTAATTACCCTTTGAGTTTTGTTATTTTTTTTAATTTTTAAATAAACTTTTAAGTTGAATTTCAAAGAGGGTTTTAAACAATTTTATATTATTTGCCCTATTTAAGTAATTTCAGGATGTTTATTGATCATTATTCCTTTTCATTTCATTATTTAGTCAGCTTCCTGTTAACCCCATTGTACTCCGCACTGGGGATGCAGTTGGTCTATGCCGGGTGCCGCAGTTGTTGCCATCCTGTTTCGTAATCAATAACATTTTCGCAAGTGAATTACTCGCCATTGTTTCGCCCATCCCTCAGACAAAGAATTTACGGCTCAACTGGGAGCGGGGCAATGCGAGGGGGGACGGGTGAAAGCGGGGAGGCGTAAAGAAAGAAAGTGCTAAGGTTGAAAATTTTCATTTCCATTGTAAGTCGTCGCCTGGCTCTCTACGCTCCTTCATAGATTTATGATGGTTTATAATGAACTTGTAAAGTAATTATGCGCTGCGTCGCGTACGAACGAGTATGTGCCACCTTGTTCTTTTGCCCCACCGGAGAAACCGGAGAGCCACCACCACCTCCAGTGGCACCACCACCTTCCCCATAACTCAGCAACCCTTTTCAAAAAATGTCTCCTGTCGTGTGATTTTTGGTCCACCACCCACACAGCGTTTACGCTTGTAATTACACGCTTCATTGTTGAAAGGGCGCAGGATCAGAGAAGGAGTTTCCAAGATGGCCATAAGCGTAGCTTGAAACGGATTTAAGGGGATATGGATAGAAAATATAAATTATATGAAGTTAAAGAAATTTATTGGTAAATTTAGCAGAAGTATTTTAAATTTAGGAGCGAGGTATAAACTGTTCTCAAAAGGTTGGAAAATAAATGTATAAAAACACTTCTTTAATGACTTATAAATTAATCAAACTAAAATTTTTTGAATTTTTTGAAATTCCATCTGACTATATATAATTTATAAAAAACTAAAATATTTTTAATTTACCCACCCCTTCTGACTACTCCCGTGTAAATGGGAAGATGGCCCCGCTTGCGACGAGGGTCTCCATTTTGCGTGTTGTTTCGTCGCCTCGCTCTGGTGTCGTATATCTTTGTTCTAATTGGGTTTCGTTGTGCGCCGTGCCCGCTAATGCCAGCCCAGCTTGTTGTTTCCGTCCCAGCCTCCCAGCCCCCCATCCTCCCATGCGTGCTCCTCGGGGGAAGTCCCCACTGCCCACCCGATTCACTTAGCTTGCACATGCAAAAGACGATCCCCAAACTGCCGAAAACTGAACTCAGGGCCATTAAAAGTGGGAGGCGGTGGGAGGATGTTGGAGTGCTGCTTGAGGAAACGGAAACGTTGAGCTTCGTCGCTTCTTGGGATGCCCAGAACCCCCTCACCCCCCACACTTCTGTGAGTATGTGTGCCCCGAGTTCCAAGGAGCTGGCGTCGGGTGAATTATGTTGCATGCTTTTAGGTGATTTAGCCCACGTTTGTATGCACAAACGTCTGCAGGGTTTTGGTTTATGTTTTGTTTAACTAATATTTTGCGAAATCTTCTTGGGAAATTATGAACTTGGCAGGCTTGCTGCTGGCTGCTGGATGGCTGACTGGCTGGCCACAACTGCAAACTTTCCCCACCCGCATGCAACCCCCAGAGCTTGGCCAAAAGTTTTTCATTTTGCTCCTTGCCAATTTCACACTCTGCCAAACGCTGCAGGGCGGGCTATAACTTTCAGCCAATAGCATGCTGAGGAATGAGAGGTGTTCTGAGGGTCCGAACAATATATTCGGTGAAAATATTGTGACATTTCTTGCAGCTCATACAGTGCAGTAGAATAGTGAAGTGACATATGTTTAAAGGGCAGTATTTAAGATTATTGAGTGTCTGCCAGAAGGTATTTTTTAAAGCAGGAACTAGGGTATTAAATTGATACAAGATATTAGTGGCTTATAATCATTGATGTTTTTTGGGAAGTCATATTATTTAGTATCCTGTTTATAAAAACGAATCTATTATGGTAATAATAGAATAAGTAATTTGTGATATTTTATACTTTTTATTAAATTGTTGTTGAAAATTATATGTTTTTGTGCGTACCGATCTGCCAGATAAGCTTTCCTTCGGAATGGATGTATCTCCTTCCGCCTGGCACGCTTATTAACTTAAGCGAATGGCGGCCGGCTGTCTGTCGTAAATCAGAGCCCCCTGCCCATGCCCCTGCCCCATCCCCATCTCTTGCCCCAGCCTCCTGGATTTCCCCCTGGCCCATGCGACATTTTCCCGGGCGCTTCAAGTCTCTTCTCACATATTAAAAATAAGGAGAGCAAAAACCAAAACAGAGAAAAAATCCCAACAACGTTTTGCATAAAAAATAAAGCACCGAGTCATGTGTGTGTGACATCATATCGTATATTGTCGCATGAATTTACGTGACCATATGTTGTCGCCGGGGCGCATAAATTGCAAGTGGGGCGCAGACGGCTTCTGGGCCTCAAGAGCCGCCCTAACCCTTTTGCCACGCCCCCTACCGCTTCCAGATGGACCGGGCCAAGTGTTGATATTTCGTTCGATGCTCGTTTGACTTCTGCAAGTGCGAGGCGACGAAAAAATGCGGAAAAAATATGGGTAACAAATTTATTGAATTTAATTTGAATGCGCCGAATGGCCCCCGCAACAGCTGGCACTTGATGGGGCACTCCATTCGTATCTGCCACTGCATCTGTATCCGCACATCATTCCTCATTCCGCCTTAGATCGGAAGCCTGGCCCATATGAATATTTAAGCTGGCATCCAGCCACCGCCTTCGAATTTCGCCAGTCGCCGTTCGCCATCGCAATCGCCTAATGAAGCCGCGCAAAATTCGTTTTTAATTGCCATCGCAAAATCCCGAAGATGGCGGCGGGCAGAAAAATTTCGTTTTAATTGCTGCCCGGAATCCCGGATCGCCGAGAACGAGACCGAGACTCCAGCAGAAATATTGCCACTTGTGTTTTTTAGCCCGAGCACGAGGAGGAAAAAAAACTCGATTTTCCAGCTAATGGATGAAGGCAGAATTGTTGCTTTCGGAAGAGCAGGACCAGGACTGGTACTCGAACACTCGAACACTCGAACTGATACTGCAGCACCGAGAATGGGAATGAGAATAAAGACTGGGCCCGGTACTCCGCGCTCGAGTTCGACATCGGCACAGCAGCCAATTAAAGGCATGACATAAATCCAGCTGTGACTTGTATTGGGTGTTTCCGCCTGCGGCCCACATTCTCCATTCCCATTCCCAGTTCCCAGTTTGCAGTCCCCAGTTCGCAGTCCCCAGTTTCCAGTCCCAATCCCAAGCCGAAGACCCATTCTCCAAGCGGGCCGGTAAAAGACAGCGCCAAAATGTTCAAGATTGTTGCAGGCCCAAACAAAACGGAGAGCGGAAAAAAACGTGGCAAAGGAAAACTTTGCCCAACCAACCCAGGCCGTTCGCTTTTCCATGCTCACGCCCGTTGTTTCATTTTACAATGTTGCCTTTATACCCTTTCAAAGGATGAATTCACTAGGGTCAAGTGTTTGCCATCATAAACACCTTTAAATGCAAAGAAAACTGTATTTTTTCAGATCCAAAATATGCATTATTTATATTTATAAGGGTTTCCCTTCAAAAGATAGAACAAATTAAGAAAATGAAAATTTTTCTTGTTTTTCAAAAACGTGTTTTACATATCTAACCTTTTATATAAGAAAGATGATCCTAACTTTGTGTGTATTTCCTAAATACATAGATTTTTTCTTTAAAAAAATTTAACAGAAATAAATTTAATTCATAAAATAGTTAATACATTACTTTATAGAGCACATAAACTTCGACTTTCCAAATTCGAATTGCTTCCTCGTTTTCGGATGGGTTTGGTTTCGTTTGGTTTTCAGCGTTATTTTGTCTGTTTTTTTGTTGTATTATTGCATTGTACGAGTATTTTTCTACTTGACTTGGCACCGACGCCCTCGTCGGAGTTTCAATTGTTGTACGCTTTCCTTTGGCTTTGCCTTTTCTTTTTGGTTTTCCCTAGAAAAACATGCACTTCAGCCCAACTGGCGAAAGAAACCGCAGCTTATGCTACCCCTCTTCTTCCCAAAAAAAAGAAAAAAAGATGTCAGTTTGCCCCCCCGGGAATCCACATTAAAATTCTCGAGCGAAACACCCGCCAATTCCAAACTGCGAGTCCAAGTTAACTAATTTATGTCGCAGGACTTTGAATTAATGAATAAATGGCGAGGGCGCTTAGATGGATGGTGTGGGCTGGAAGTATGTAAATGAGTTTGCAAAAACCCACTAAAGGTAAATAAAAACAGTAAACAGAGCGGCGAAACGAAACGAAACGGACAGAAAGAAAAGAAACATTGCCCACACGCAATCTTGAGAGGGCAATGAAAACTTTTGTCTTACAAAGTGAAAATTCCGCCCCGATTCGTCTTGAGCAGCTGCCAATGCCGCCCAGAGGCATTTGGCCAAAGCGAAACTTTTCGAGGAAAAACGAACAAAAAGTTTTCAAGTTATGAGTGTGATGCCATAGAAGTGACATCATGAATATGGTAAATAGACCATCAAATTAAATATATACATTTATAATTGAGGGGGTTATTGCAATCGAGTTGGGGTGGAAATCGCTTTCATATTCATTTAACAACCAGAGAAAATTAAGCTGGATTTGCTGGTGAATATTAAATAATCCTCTGTTATCCTGGGTAGTTTAAAATTCAGCTGAAGCTTATAGAAATAAGTATTTTAATTTCATAAGATTACTCAAAACCAGAACAATGCCTTTAAAATACAGATTTAAGTATTTAAAATGTATTTAGGAAACTTATATAATTTTAGTAGGAGATATTGAGACAACATTAGTTATCTTTTTATAATTTGTTCAGTATCGAATCGTCTCTCGTTAATTTAATTTAATTTCCTTAATTTAACTTAGAAATGCAACATTACTCCTTTGTCAATATAGGATTTTAACGTTTTCCTTTAAGACAATTTAAACAATTGTTTTTAGAAAACCCCTAATAATGAAAAGCCAAAGGAATCCTGCGCTGCTGCAGATGGGTAGCCAATAAAATGAATAATCATAATTAATAATCATAATTAATATGATTTGTTTGCCATTGCGAGGAGCGTAATAAAATTTGCCAGCCATAAATAGAGATGAGGAGGGTTCGAGAGATTTAGAGGGTTCTTCCGAGCCCGCATTGGATGTCCCGTTCCCCCAAGAAAAGTTCGGCAATTAAAATGGTCCAACACATGACGACAATTGGGGTAGAAGGGGATTCTCCAGCGGAGTGGGCCACTGGGAAGTCGATAATCGGACGGGGAAGAAGCCAGTCGCAGCTTGGCATTATCTTTGGGCAAACAGACATGACAACGAGGAACAAATAAATCGCATAAAATATAATTATGAAATTTGTAGCTCGATGGGGAGTTTTTCAGGGCTGAGTGGGTGGTGGCAATGCGGTTGCACTGCCTTGAGTTAATACGCGCCTGTAATTAACTTGTGATTTATTGGTTTAAGTTTTTAGCGGTCTCTTCCTCGTCTGCGGGTCCGCTTCATTTTCTTTTACTTTCTATTCATTCCAATGGTTTTATTCTTTCTTAAGAATTTTCCTTTGCCACATTTCCCTGCACTTGTCTCCCGGTTCGGTTCATTTTGTAAACTTTCTCCTGCTTTATTCGCAACAAAATGTCTTGGAGAATAAGGCTAATTTATAGGGAGTCCGCCTCTGCCAGTTATTCCGCCCGTCTGGCCACCGCATCCGCCCACCTTTAATATTAAATGTTACACCAGGGACACATTTCGATGAAATATTTCGTAAAAAGTGTCTACGAGAGAAAAATTTGCTCTCTTTCTCCACCCCCCGCCTTTCTCCTGCCACCCCTCCCCTCTTTCTCCGGTGGCGAGTTCACCTTTTTGGCTCTGGCCAAGTAGAGTCTCCCTTCCAGAATTTCCTACCAGAATTTCCCTGGGCCATGCGTCTTGCTCAAGTTGCTGGCACAAAAACTTTCTCCTTTCTCCTTGGGGCGTGCCACGCCCCCTCCTCACGCACGTGGCAAGAGGAAGAAAAGCAGTGGCAAAAGATGCTGCCTTTTGTTTTACTCGACGGTAGCGAGGGTGGGTGGATTTTTCGGGCCTGGCACACAGGCTAAGAATTATTACCGACCAAATAAGCGATATTTCTCGAGGGATGAATGTGCTTTGGTGCGTGTTTTATTTTATTTCGTTGAGTTACAATCCACCATCTAACGGTACACGCTTTCCCTTCCGCCCCCGAAGGGTGGTGCTGGGTGGATCTGGGTGGGGGTGGTTGGGGTGGTGCTGTGCGCATGGCTGCCGCCGCACGGAGGTGCAAGGGAAATGTCGAATGCGAAATTAAGAAAACATGGCAGTAAAATTGGACAATAAATCATTGGGGGGCCTCAAAGTGTTACTTCCACAATGTACACAGTTGGAATTTGTTTAGCTACAAATTATATAGATTTTGCAACACACTGCGACATATGCCGGCGGTGGAAATGGTGTGAAAAACTGATTGGCATTATTGTTATAACCAGGGAAAATTGTCTGTGGCGAAAATGGTGAGATGTCGTGAGCAGTTAATTAATACAATTTGAAGTATTTTAAATGGTTTTCTTTAAAGACAACTTTTATATGCTTATTTTCTAGAGTCAGGGACCTGGCTTAAAATGATTTGGTGTTCCAACAAGCCCCATTGGCCTCTTCCATTCACAGGTTGTAAGTCGTCTGGCTTCAATGGTCAATCGAAAGGCAATCCCCATAATCCCATATCGCTCACAGCTATCCCCATCCTCCGATGCGTGTGTGAGTGTGATTAAAATGGCGATATGAATGCATAATAATATGAGAGTTATGACCCGGCCAGACCCCGTCGTCCAGTCCGCTCCACCCCCTCCCTTTCCCCTCTCCCAAATCGGCGCATAAAACTGCAGCAAACTAAAGTCCTTCAGCACCCCCAAAATCCCCCCATTCCCGACCATCATCGCCGGGTGAGTAAGTGAGCTGAACTTTGATGCCGCCACATTCTATTCGCATTTGCGCTCCAACTACCTATAGCCATATATCTTAGTCGGCCGGCCCAGGAATATGTGTGCTGTGCACTGGGAAAAAATTTGGGGAAACTAGCATAATAACAAAATTATTTGATACCCAAAACACGGTTTACTAAAATGATGGATCTAAAAATTTTAAAATAGTATTGTTCCAGTTCCATTGCAATTTTAGAGTTATACTTATTTATTATTATTTTATAAAATGAAATCAAAAGAATTTATTAAATAGCGAATTTGTAAGTTGAAACATAACTAAATACCTTTAAGGCCATGCCTAATTTATTTTTGCAATGTTAATATAATGCCATTTAAAAGGGTTATTCCTCTATCTAATATTTTTCTGTGTACCATAAGGACTAGGACTAGCACCGACTCGCTTCAGCGCCAGCGGGCCGCCTGCTATTTTTTTGTCCGTTTGCATTTTGAGCGAGTCAACGCCGAGTACGAAGCCGAAAAGCCGTAAAGCCTTGCCTGGAGAGTTTCGGGGGAGGGGTCAGTACGGGGAGGGGGTTTAGGCGCAGTGGCAAAGAGTGCCGCCCGGGAAGATTTATGCAGTTCATATTCACATTTTCCAAACGCCGCATACCAGAGACCCAGCATTCGAAACGCACACGAATAAAAGGGGGGAAGGATCCAGAGGGGCGGGGGTAGGTCCCCAGCACGGACACTGCAATGTGCATATGTGTTTGCCGGCCTATGTGTGCGTGCGAGTGTGTGTATGTGTGTGTGTGAGGGAGAGTAAGTCCAGCCGCAATTGTTGGAGCTTTTTTGGGCGCAAAATGGGCGCTGAGCATTGCAGTTTTACAGTTGTTGTTGTTTCACGGCGAAAATACAGTGGGTTTATGGAGGTCAAAAATAATGTTAAGTCATTACATATTATATAAGTCACACAAAAACATTTAGTTACTGCAAATTTGAGAAGAAAAATGGGAGAGTTAGCCTAGGAAGCTTCTGGAGTATTCTTTAATATATGTATTTTATTTTATTAGTCATTTCTTTAGTACCTATGCATTTTTAACCTATGTACTTATGAGTTTTTATGTTTTGAAAAATAACTCTTAATTATTATTTTCAATAATTTAAACCATATTTTAAGTGCGATGAATGCCAATAAACTGCTAAGGTATTGGGATAACACAGAAATATTATAAGTAAAATACTTCTCGACTATGCTTTCAGTTGTATCTATTCTGACGTATTAAATAGTGGAGATATTTTTTTTAAAGAGGCACAATCTCTTTCCATATAACAAGATTAACATTTTCCCATGTACCCCAAATTTAATAGATGCAAATCTATTGCTCCCAATCAGCTGGCTATTCCACAGTGCGTCTAGCTCTGGCGGAGATCAAAGCCTGGCAGATGGGATGGGGATAGGGATG
This sequence comes from Drosophila fuyamai, assembly GCA_018153365.1. Lineage (NCBI taxonomy): Eukaryota > Metazoa > Arthropoda > Insecta > Diptera > Drosophilidae > Drosophila > Drosophila fuyamai. The sequence continues at coordinate 1,146,780 of JAECXW010000116.1, read as the reverse complement.
GGGCAGAGGGCGGATGGAGTGGGGCAGTGGAGTCTGGGTCCTGGCTTTGGTGGATGACTGCAGGCCTGGGCCGCCGCTCGTGCAAGTGCCGGAGCACACTGCATATTAAGTTATTGTATATTAGGTGTTAAATCAGATAAATTTTCGCATAATACCGCATACAGCACTCGGATTTTCAAAGATTAACGTGGCGCACACACACACAGAGACGGACCAGTTGTTGTGGCCGCTGGATTCTGTGTGCTGTATGGTGGATGCTGGATGCTGGATTCTGGATGCTCTTGGCCTGGCCAGAACCGAACTAAACTGGGCTGTGGCTGCAGCATTTCGGAGCTGTTTTAATCATTTGAATGCTGCACATTGTTTTCATTGAGGGAAAATGGGACGGGGACTGCAGTGCAGTCTCTAAACAGTGTTGCAGTTTATTTGCATCGCTGGACGATGGTTATTTGTGGGCCTGTGCAGTCATTGATAAACTTTTTGCACCGACTTTCCACAGTTTCCCCGGCTGGCATGCAAGCGCACTGGCTTTGTTTTCGTAGTTAACAGATTATTAAAGCGAACATAAATTTATGCAAATTATTAATTGCAAAAATCGGTCGAAAAAGTTTGAAAATCGAAGCCCATGAAATTGTCTGCTCGGGCTTCATTAAGGCCCATGTTGTTGCACTCGACGTTATTCAAAAAAAAATAAATCGCAGCGTTATTAAACAAAAGCTATTGTGTTTTATGAAAAGCGCATAAATAAAAAAGGCAAAAGCCAGCGCAGCGCAGCTCTAGCAGCTAAATTTATTATGACAAGTTGCCCTGGCACTTTTATCTCTCCACACACAAATTTCTGCAGTCAGCTAGTACAAACATGGATAAACGTATATATTTTTTGGCATTTATACTGTTGTTGTTGCCCTCGTATTATACAAAATATATGCAATAAAATGGCCACAAAACAAACTCTGCCCTAAAATGCTGGATGCTTCGGCAGAAAAACTAACTACAGAGCACAAACACACATGTGTGTGCATTTCATATATAAATATATATCCCAGTATCTGGCTGCAACAAAAACTTGACCATGGCCAAGTGGATTTGACAAATAAGTTGGTAGAAATAATTCGCACGCCCAGGCGGCCATTTGAGCTTAGTTTTAATTAGTTGAGCGTTTGAAGCTTGGGGCAAAAAAGCATTATTTTAATGGTAAAGGGGTGAAAAATACTCCAGTTTATTGGATTTTAAATGAAAAGTTCTGTTCAGATCAGGTATTCATGATAACAAATGCCAAACGACCTGAAACAAATTTATGGCCCATGTTGATAATCTGTCAGATATTTAAATAGATTTGCTACAAAATAAATGCTAGCAATAACATAATTTAAAAATCTCAAATGAAAGACAATCTTTAATATATCGCTTTTATATTTACCAATCGCGAATAGATTTCAATGCAATTTCAGATATGAATATTAGATAGCCAAAAAAAGTATACATATTTGTTATTTATAAAACGCTATGTATAATTTGCTTATTTAATAACAGTATTTATAATCGAAAACTCCGCCTGGTGTTTAAAAAATAACTAGATTAGGTGCTTAAACAGCAGAACGAATTCCGCCAGGCAGAGTCTTCAACTTAAATTAAATGCGCGTTCTTCACCCACCCAAATGGCTAATCCACCGCCCAGATGATTGAACGCAACCAGGCTGGGGAAACGAGACTTCTATTTATTATAAATTTGCAATTTAAGCAACAAGCAACAGCAACGGCGAATTATGCACGCCGAGAGGCAGCCAAAGTTGATTGCACTTGGTCTGCAAATCGGGGGGCTGGCGGGACTCTGGACAATTTGGTCCGACATTGCATATTTTCGCTTCCTTCGCATGCGAACACGGGCCATGGCAATGGACAGGCGAAACCAAGGCAAAACCAAGCAAAAACAAGGCAAAGGCAAAGGGACACGCTCCTGGGCGCGTGAAAAAAGGAACGAAGCCGATGACCATCGCAATTCTGATGGACACACGGCGAAAAATCATCCAAATATATATTTTTTATTGTTATCCAAATAATTAGGATAACAATAAAAATATATATTTGTTTCAAGCAATTTGTACATTATATTTTTATCATAATATTCTAATATATAATATTATAATATATTATTTCACTATACCCCATTGTTTTTCACACTGATCTAAAATCGTATAATTTGGACTGCTCAAAGCATTCTTTTTCTGTAAAACTTTAATTTAAAACCTAAGATCTTGCATAAATCCTAAATACTGACAATAATATAATCGCCTTTAAAACTTTACTTTAAAAATCGTTAATGCTATATTTCCTTTTGCATAAAACCATTTTAACCACAGAAATCTAAGAGGAGTAATTTAAAAATAATATTTATTACTCTCTATTTTGATTTCTTATTACAATATTTTGCAGTATTAAGTATTTTGAAATATTTCTCTGTAATTCCGTTTTAAGTTATGTTCAGATGCTCTTCTTGAAATGATCATTGGTAATATTTGCATAAATCCTAACTAAACAGTCATGTGAGTATGCTATAAAAACGAGTAATTTTGTTTAATTCAAGGCCTATTTTTTGCTATTTTTTTCTGTGCAGAAAGGAAAAGAGGGTGCTGCGACTGGTCAGCAGGTTGCTGTTGCTGTTGATTTGTTTTGGCCGGTTGTTGCTGTTGTTGCTGTTGCCGCTCGCCGTGTTGCTGTTGTGCGCTTTCAAATTGCTCGTTGCCAGTTTGCCGGGTGAGTAAAACGATTACCCGCCGGCTAGGAGGCTCACATTTTGGTATGTGTTGGAACAACTATTATTAAGCGTGCCCTCTCCTCGTTCCCGCTGCACTGTTGTTGTTCCTGTTGTGCTTTTTTACAAGTGCAACGCTTTGCGGCCATTGTTCTGCTTTGGCTGGAAATTATTATTCGCATGCCAAAATGAATTGAGCAGCCGGCGGACGCAGCAGAAGTTTGTGCGGCATGCAACATGTTTAGTTGCCCCGGTACACATGCGTTTCGGTTGCTGTTGTTGCAGCTCCCACCCCCGGCACCCCCCCTCTTTTCCACCATTCAAATTGCCCGGTTATTAAGTAAATTGATTTTAAGTATGTTTGGAAATTATTTGCTTCTAAATGTTTTGCTGCTCGCATTCGTCGCAGCTGCGCTTGTCGATTTTGTCGCGATAAGACGGCCAAATTGATTGTTAACATTATATGCAATTTGTTGAATTTCTTTTGATTTTCACCGGAGATTATAAGAATTTCAACCGACTTTATTAAGAGGAACATGCCTCAAATTTACGTTATTTACCCATCCATTTTAAATGGCCTTTAATCCCATAATTATTTAATTTTAATCAAGATTTTTAAGAGAGGGTAACCAGTTCTTGCTTTTGATGTGTTTCTAAAAACTTATTCACAATTAATTTAATTATACACCAGAATACCATTTTTCCAACAGCAGAGTAAATAACATTCCTTATTAATTCTTTACATCTTCTTACTGTTGCAGAACTTTCTTCAATTTTCCCATTCAGCGCAGCCCTCAATTCCCATCAATTCCACCAGCCTTGCCCACCACCGATTCGCATACATTTTCTATTAACCGATGTTAAATTTAATTTAATTTAAAACAACACAACCCAAACAACATCATCGCAATGGTCGCTGGGCATGCGAAATGGTAGTAAGCGTCTGAAGAGCAGCGGAACACAACCTGCTCGGCATTGCTCCTCCATAAACAGTGCAATTAAACTAATGACTGTGCTTAGGCCGGGGATCTGGGGGCAGATGCCTCATAGACATGGCCGAGACCACACACAGACTGCAGAAGACTGGCCAAACCGGCTGAGATCGGCTTTTGGCACTTGCGCATATGATTAACCTGCCGACGAGGGGCCACGTGGACGACGAAGGCGACGCTCTAATGGGTCGCCAAAAGATGCAGCTGATGAATTGCCGGCCAAATGGTTGCCATGGCATCGCATCGGCTAACCGGTTTCCGAGGGCAGGTAAAATACGAAGCCGGCCCGGCTCGGTGGCGGCTTTAATGGCTTCCGCCAGCGATCATAGGAGTGAAATAAATGGCCAGACGCAGCCAATAAACGTCGCGCGTTATGCCCTGGCTCTTTCATCGCCTGGCCGGGCCAAATGAGTTAAGAACTGTGGACAGTTTCGGCCGATTTACGACGACAGAGCTGCGAGAAAAGGAGAAAAACCAGATGCCCCCTCCACCAAAAAACCAGGAGACTGAATCAGAAAGACAGAGCGAGCGGGAGGACATTCCTCGTCCGTAATAATACAGTTTGCATTATAATAATATCTGTGCGCAATTTACGAAACACATATACATATTGCCTAGGCACCCATCAATCAGTGGGCGATTTTAAAAGGAATTGACCTCTGTCCGTGCTCTCAGCCGATCCCCTCCGGCTGAAAAGTCCAGCGCCGTCCATGGTCCGTTCGAATAATAAAAGTAATCGCTCTTTACCCTTTAGGGTTAGCGAGTGCAGCAAATTGCGAGCTGAATGCGCTTTTCTATAAGCATAAAAATTGCTATAATTTGTTGAAAATTACATTTTATACATAACCACCGCCCGCTGCTCGCCAGAGCCGCAATTTATTTTCCCTACCTTTAATCAATATGCGACTGGGAGTACGGACAATATGGCAGCACTAACTATTATCCAAGATGGATTGCAGTGAAGGGCTACGAAAAGCGGGGAAAAATAGATGGATGGTCCGAAAGTCTGGAATTGGAGCGCACCAATCAAAAATATTGAAAGCCATTAGATCAAGCCATCAAGATTGGCAAGGGAAAAGTTGGAGCGGTAATTGTTGGTTGATAGTTCAAGGTTTTCGGTGATTCGGAGTCACCTTTGGGGACTAACCTTTAATTCTCGCCTCCCGGGAATCACAAATAATCCATTGTAATTGTGTTCTTCTGGCTCAGTTGTCTAGTTTTTTTTTTTTTGGTTTTTTATTGCCCAACATTAATTACCCCTTTCACGACTTTATGCAGCATATGGCCATGGAAATTTATGCAAATTACTTAATAAAATGTTGTCGACAACAAAATACATTTTCAATAGACCAATACGAGGCCAGGGGCGTTAGTATTTGGCCATTTATGGTTTCGCCCCGGGTGCAACCCCTTTGATTGTCCGTTCACCCTGAAATCAGAAGGGATGGCTTGCGAGTCACTTGATATGATGGACCTGCTGCGGCAGCTGAAACACGCTTTCCCAACGCGGATCCAATTAAAGTCTAGTTTTTTCTGGGCCGTGTTTTTCCTCATAAATTGTGCATTAACCTGATGCGGCGTAGCGCCGTGAAGAATGGGCATAAATCGCGGCAACTTTGCGAACCACCCTCTCGGCCACTTACGTGCCACCCTCTCCTCATTCTGATTCCGATTTTGCTTCTGCGTCCTGCTCCTGTTTTCGCCTCCTTGCGCTTCTGTGCCGATTTCAGCCGAAAGATAAATAATCTGCTGCCGCTCCACCCAGACGCAGTCTCATATTTGCGGTTGCCTCGGCAGAATTCCACCGGAATCCCCCTCCATTGGCCGCACGAACCTGACTTCTTCTTGGCATTTTCGCAATAAAATCGTAATAAAACACATTGGTCACGTAATTTCGTTTGTCTGTGGGATTTTATTGCCATTTTTTCGAGCAATTTTAAATTGTTATAAATGTGACGGGCGACGGCCCGGACCCGTGTGTTTACTCAGCCAACCGCCTGCCGTACTTTGCGTACTTATATATTTATGATGTGGAAAATATCTCGAGAACTGCACACTGCCAGGCGGGCAAAATCGATAATGATGATGGGGATCTGCACCGCATTTATCAGGATAATTACACTCGTCCTTGCGGCTGGGTACGAGTTCGAGCCAAATGAACGGAGCACGCCCACAGGCCCGCTTTTCCAGCCTTTCCATCTTTTCCGCCCATCCAAACACCCTCCAAACTTTCACTGGCCAAGCACCAAAACACCCGCACAAACGACAATTAAGCAACAAAACTTTGATAAATTGCTTCCTTGCTCGCATTTTATGAGTGGCCGAGGTGCGGGGCTTCTTTACACTAATTAAGGGTCTCGGGGTTTCCTGCAAATATTTGTTATCTGCCTGCCACAAGCCGAAAGCCAAACAGGCAAAAAGGCAGCATCGCCAACAAAGGGGGACAGTTTTGTGGCGCCACCGGAGACTCGGAGTATTTTTGCTCCATTGAGCAAAGTTTGCCATAAACTCGGAATAGTTGAAATTGTTTCCATTTGTTCGAAACTCGAATGGCAAAACAATTTTTGTGACCAGAAAAATTCTAAATAAGCAATTGTTGTGTTTACTTAACTTTAATATTAAATTAAGATGAGGTTGTCCTTATTTTTAGTCGCTTGGAAAATAGGCAACTCAAAATGATGATTTTATTTTTTATGTATTTAATTAAATGCAAAGATTACTTTTATTTTTTATGACAACAATAAAAGAATTTATAGTACATATCTAATGTAATTTGCCCATCTAATAAATTTATTAAGAACTTATGAATTTGAAGGACTCTTAGCCCTTCATAATTTTGCAGCTTTTATGGCCTGTGCAAATATTTGTTGATTAACAAATTTATTGGCCCCACAATCCATGCAAAATCTTTGCCAACGAATTCTTGACCTCCCCCGTCGCTAATCCATGCGATGAGGAAGAAAAACTTCGCCCGCCAATAAAAATGATAAAGTTTCTTGCGGAAATATAAAATTGAATTATTGCATGCAATTTAAAAACCAACAAAAGCTGACAGCAGTCGCAGCTAAAAGCCAAGCGATGCCGGGCACCAACAACAACAGCGGGGATTGCCAAAAAATTTGTCAAAATAATGGCGTCATTCTGCAGTGGTCGCCGCAGTGGTTGGGATTTGGATTGGGATGCGGATTGGGACAGGGATTGGGATTGGAATTGGGATCGGGGGCGGTGAGCCGACAAAGAAGCCACAAGGATCCGCCAGGACACACACACACACACACACTTGGGGCTGGCGACGCTTTGGTTTATCCTTTATCCTTATGCTTTTTTGCACATTATTTGCTTTTGCAATTCAAAGCGATTAAGTGTCTCCAGTCTCGCATCTTGGATCTGGAGACTCCGGGGTCATTAGGGGCGACATAAAACATGTTTTTGTTGCAGCGGCGACTATGGACCATATAGAATATATGGCCCGGCTAATGGCAAAGTCGTCGAATAACTCAGGGCGAAAGGCGAAAAGGGCTTGGGCTTTAAGGCCATTAGTGCAGGCTGGCCAGCCCCGAAAAATCGCCGAATAAAAAATAACACTGAGCCCATTTAATAGAGCAATTATGAGCAGTTGAGAGTCGTGAACAGTCGACCGATGTCGGCCATATTTCAAAGTGTTTGGCCGTAACTAATTAAGCAATTAATTTCGGAGCAGCGGGACCCGCAGCCGCAGCCGCCGCCGCGGGGAAGTTCAACAAACTTTGGTTGGGAAAAATCATTTACAGGCCCTGCCACCGTTCCGAGCGGCGTAATTTAGTGAAATTATTTATGTTCTGGGCTCCAGGTTCAGGCTTCAGCTACAGCCTGAGCATCCTATTCCGAAAAACCCTTTTCACATGCGTGCGCCGCGCAGTATGCAACAATTCCTGTTCGGCCAGCACATAAAACACGTTAAACGCCCCGAACGCCCGAGGGTGTGAAAACTGGAATCAAAAACCAAACCGAGGCACACTGAATATTTATGATGCGATTAGCAAGAGTCAGGGGCAGCTCAGGTTGCAAGGAGTTGTGGAGCTGGTGGGGCTGTGAGCCGGGAAATTTACGTGGCCAAATAAGAAGGCTGCCAATTAAGGCCGGGAGCGCGGAGTGTGCCGCATGAATATGTAAATAAAAAGAGGTAATAAGTGGGTGTTTAATAACCGGATGCCTTCTGACTCTTACTCCGCCGGCAAACCCACAAAACAACAAAAAAAACAAGAACGAAGCAAAAAGGAGAGAGCACTTTGTCACCCGGCAAAAGGTAAAAAATCAGTAGGCAGGGCAACAACAAAAAAGGACCAACCAAAGGACCAAAAAAAGGTAGTTTGTTTAATTTGCGTGGCATTTGCAGCTGCCTGCGGCAAAAAGATAACGAAAATAAAACGTTTGTCGTCCTCGTTGTGTTTTTTTCCAGTTTTTGGGGCAGAATTGCGAGAACGAGCTTTGGAAAATTTGTAGAGCTGTGTAAACTAATTAAACTAGCATGCCAAATAAATCCCACCGAAATATGATTAAAATTTAATTTAGCGAAAATAATCAAGCGCACTTTGATTAACTCCAACCGGGCATTACGTGTATTTAAATGGGCGACATAAATACGAAGTGCATGCGGTACACGGCACATTAAATTCATTAAAATTCAATTAAAAACTGCGAATCAAAAGTGCAAAAATCGAATCAAAACTAATAATAATCGAGAGTTAATGGCTCCGCCGGGCAGTGCGATAAATATGTGTTCCAGTGCCGGAGCATGGGGACAATGTGGCCCGGCATTTATTCATTCATTAAACGCAGACAATTAAGTGTCAGGAATTTTGCAGGACCATAAATTGTGCGGTGGGTCAGTGAGTTGGGGGCGTGGGCAAGATGGGCTGCCACTGCCTTTTGTCAGGTCAGCTGAAAATCTACATATGCACTGACCAAACAACTATAAAACTATGTGAGCACGACCTCCGAACGGGTGGTGGGAGTTCTGGGAAATTTCAATTTAAATTTTCCCTCTGCGGCGGCCATTTTACAATGGCCGCGACTATTATGGCCTCGCAAAATGGTTCCCACCCCTCGGCTGTATGAACCATTTGAATCGGCCGGGGGTTGGCTAAGCTGACAATCGGTTAATTGAAAATTCTCCAGAAATCAAATTAGGGAATGCCGGAAAACTATCCCGACACTACAAGCGAAATATGGGCGCAGATAAATTCACCCGGCACACAAACATTAATCTTCCTGTGATGATTCTGCCTCAGTTTGGTCAATGAGTAATTGTTATATTGCGTGGAAATTGAATTCAGCCTGATTTATTTGTGGGTTTTTCTTTATTGCTAGCAATGGGTTTAATAAGGCACTATACTTCTTCTTAAATGTTTTCATTGCTTTGACTTCCACCCAATTTCACAAACACTTTGTTTAACTAAAAAAATTATTTAAGGAATCAAAAATCGGTGAATAGTTTGAAATAATTGTACATTCTTTTGCAGTAACTCTAACTTATTTCGGTCAATGAGTAATTGGTGCTGTTTCTTATAATTTTAACGAATCGATTTTAAATATTATTTAAATGTTTTAAAACATATAATATTTAATAAAATCTAGTTTGAGCTAAAGGAACTAAATAAATTTTATTGTGTTCCTTTGAAAATAAAAATTGGGCTTTAAAAAATGCCCGAATCGGTATATTTTAATTTGGAAAACCGCTTTTCCTTTTCCAGCTGCCAACCGCCGATTTGCCGCTTATCGATGACTAGGAAATGTAACTCATGACGTGTCCTACGGCTTACTTTCCACCCACCGCCCTGTTTTTCCGGATGCGGAGTGTGTGTGTGAGTGTGTTTTGCTCGCAAGACATCAAATTACTTTCGTATGCAAATCAGCGGCTTTTCTGCAGACTTTTTTTGTGCTGCTGCCACACGGCAGCCGACAGACGCCGTTCGAGGGAGCGAGATGGAAGGGAGCGGAAAAGGGACGGAGACAGACAGTTGATCGGCACCGAATTTATCTCAATGATATGCAGATAAAACTAACAAGTACCAACGTTTCTTTTTCATTCCGTTCGGCCTGCCCTTGCTCCTTTTTTCCGCCCTCTCTACTCCGCTGCACTTATCCAGAGAAGCGGAGAGAAGAAGCTGGGAAACTACATTAGCAAATAAATTTATTTAGCATTACAAAAAATGAGGTAGCTAAGTGGCTGACTGGAAAAAAAAGCAGAAGGGATGCCGAGGGTGTGTGGGCGCCATGAATTTATTTAAGATACTTATTGATTGGATTTGATTTCGGGCTATGGGAAAGTAAACTTGGGCAAATAAATTTAAATGGGGGCGTTGAGTTGGCCTGAGGATTTCGGGGGATGGCGGAAATTTGCAAGTTTTTCTGCTTTTGGGCTTTGCCAAGCACGCATGAGTAATTTTTCCAATTTTTGTTTCACATCTTCTGCTAATCCGGAAAATTGTTTTTCTCCAGTCGCTACTTTCACTGGTTGAAGCGTTCGTTTTATTATTATATTTACTTACTCACTTTGTCAATGTTTTTTTGGGGGGTCTTAGGGTATAATATGTGTTTGACACTTACCTAAAAAAGAGAAGAAATGGGTTTGTTTAGTTCAAAAGGAATTGTAAGAATTAAATCTATATTAATATTTATTAAGCATGCGTATATTAAATGAGAAAATCTCAAGTTTTACCGTTTCAATTAGTTGCAAAGCCATTTTTCAGCAAAGAAGATTTCAAACATAATCAGTGCAAGTTTTCATTCCCAACTTTTGTGTAATTGCGTAAAATAAAAAAAAAAATAAAAGGAAAATACGCCCGCGTAAATGTGTAAAGTAAGTTAAAATACCTTAACGACCTTTCTGTTAATAACGCAAAGTGCAAATGTTGCCGCTGGCCACCTGCAACTGCAACTGCCCCACGGCAGCAATAACAATGTGTAACTGCAGCAGCAACTGTGCAGCGCCGCACGCAATTTTCATTTTCCCCTTGTTATTAAGTGATAATTGAATTTTTATGCCGCCAACTGCAGAGCTCCACAACTGGAGCTCCAAGGGCCCAGAGAAAATTGCAATTGGTACTGCGAACTCTGAACTGTGACCTACAGTCACCGGAATCAATTTCTCCAGCCATAAATCACAGAGTCATGTGCCAATTTCCAAGCAGGCATGTAACGCACTTTCTAAACATCTCAAAAGACGCAAGAGGGAAACCTTTTTACCTTTGCCATTGTCCTGTAGTTTTTATCAGAACAGGACAAACAAAAAAAAAGATATGAAAAATTCGCTGCAGCTGTTTTATGACCATCCAGAAGTCGACCTTTTTTTCGCCAACCGCAGACTGTGCGAAAATTATGAAAATTCATATTTCCGCACGCACTTGGCAGGGAATTTTCCGTACCTGCTGTCGGCGGTGACAAAAACAAAGCCAGCGGGCGGTGCGCCGTGAAATTTGCATGCGTCAATAGAATTTGGGAAATTTCGCAACAGTTGCCAAAAAATCGAAATTTGATTTACAGCGGCAGCAGGGGCCATAAATCTAGTTTCAAATATTTTGGTTGCTGCGATTTCATGCCTGCAAATTGCAATTGCATTTAATTCTGCTGCCTTTTTGCCCGACCAACAAAAAAAGAAAAGAAAAGGAAGACGAAACTCGCACACATTTCATGCGGCTTCCACAAAAGGTAAGAGCCCAAGAGACCCAAACGACGACAACGAAAAGCAATTTACGAAAAGCACGCAGCGTTTAGATCAAAAGCAAGTCGACGACGACGACAATCGCCATTTGCCAGAGGCGGCGGAGCAGGGGATCGCAGGGGGATCTCGGACAACGATGCTATACAACGCAAAACACATCATTAAGTATAAAATTCTTAAAATGGAATTTTAAATCATTAAAAGGCAGCGGCGAAAAAAGCCAGCCAAGAGGAATTCGCAATGCGTTTGCTTTATTTGGGAGCTGCAACAGCAACAGCACAACGGCAACATGCAATGGCAACAATTCCTGCTGCCCAGTCGCATTGTCCAAAATGCTTGAGGTCGCGGCAACGCAGCAGCAACATCAGCGCCGGCATGCAGCGTTTTTTTATGCTGGCCTTTTTTTATTTTTTCCGTATTTTTTTGTATTTTTTTATGTACACGCCAAGCCAAACAGCTTGAATGGAAGTAATGATGCTGGCCGAACGTCGCCGAAACGAAGTCTTGAGAAAGGCGCGCAGTTGGGCTGCATTTGCAATGAGTTGCCGCTGCAGCAGCAACACAGCAACCGGCAACAGCAACAGCAACAGCAACGGCAACGGCAATGGCAATCAGCAACATGGCCGCCTGAGCAGCAAACGAAGCTGAACTGCCATCGTTGCTTTTATCGGCGTTTTAGCTGCTGCTGTTGCCCCAAACCCCCTCCCCACTGCCGGGCATTCTGCTCCTTTTGGTAACATGTTGCTGCCGTGCATTGCATGTTGCTGCCGCTGCACGAATTCTATGTTGCACTTGGAATTTGAAGTAAATAATTCTTAGCTGTTCGCTTTTGCTTTTGAGCATTTTGCAAGTGCTTGCTCTGCTCGTTAAGCATTTTGGGTGCGATTTTGCTGCTTTTTATTTGGTGCTGATGTTGCTCATCATGCAGCACCCAAAAAAATAAATAAATAAAAGGGAAAGAAAATAATGAAAAGTGGTTCCGTTTCGTTTATCTCATGATTCGGGTGCATTATGTAACACACTTTATGCGAAGATGGTTTCGCATTCGAGAATAGTGAGTAAGAGATCGATAAACTCGGATGAAAACATAAACTTGAGTGGTGTCTTAATAGCTTCAAGATAATTTTGCACAATAATAAAATTTAAATCTAGATATTTTATATGGAAAAATATTCTAAAGTGTATGTGTACATCTATTTAATTACCACTGACTATTATTATTTCTATAAGTTTGTCATATAACATTATCTTATGAATTTGTTTTCATTTGTTTTTCCAATAAATAATTAAACATGCTCTTATTTGTATTATTTTATTTATGAATTATGTATATTTTCTTAGCCCCATGAGCCACTGATGGTTTTAAGTCAAAGTGGTTATTTCTTTTGTGTGTGGCTATGCTTCTCCATGTGGCCTAAGATTTGTCTCCATTGGAACCCGCATGCTGGCACGATGATTGACAATTCCCCAGCCAGCAGACAATGATCTCGGCCTCGATTCCCCCACATCCTCCAGTTTTTCCCATCGAGCTGCCAGCATCCGCCAAATACTCGACATTGCTGGCAATCAGACAAGCCCAAACCGCTGTAAGCCATAAAAGGCAACCTCTCTTTTAGATTTCTTCCCTGCTGTTGTCTGCTTTTCGCCTTTTTTTACCATTTCTGTTGTTCCCGTTTTGGCCTTAACTCCATCTTGCGACATTTGCGAGCAAATAAATTCAATTTGCTGCTGGTCAGAGGGAACTGCGACAGGTTTTTGTCGCATTTATCATCGCATCAGCAACGGCGTCGTATGGAGGATGGAGCTCCAAATGAAACGCCATTTACCAATTTATTTATTTATATAAGGCGAATATATTTTATAACCCGAAGCAAATGCAGCCAAGCACTGAGGAATCCGCCAGCAAAAAATGTTGTATGAAGTGACCAAACTAGTTCGTTAAAATAAATTCGAGAGCCACTAACAATGTTGAGCGGACCGCAGGACGGACTTTCGGACGGATAGGATGCTGGATGTTGGATGTTGGATGGACAACATGCAACAGAATGGTCGGGGCAGCAGCCACATCGGGGTCCCCGATTCCCGATTCTCAGTTCCCAGTTCCCGATGCCCGATGTCCGATGCCCGGTTCTCAGTGCCCAGCTCCCCGTTCCCATTCCAAAGTGCCCATGTATCTCCGATGTATGCGGCAGGGCGAAGATGTATTCCTTTTGGGATGTTTTTAATTTTTCTTTAAAGTCGTTAAGCGACGTCGTTGGCTCGTTGGTTTCTTTTTTCTCTCGTTTTTTGTAGCTCCGTCTGCCATCCTGCCACTGTGCCCCTCTCCCGGCTCCTTTGTGTTGGCCTTCGTTAGCTGCCATTTGCTTCCTTTGCCTTTCTAATGGAGTTTCGCAGATAACAGAGCCGCAGCCAACGAGGTCTGCTCCTGCATAAGCACACACTTAGGGGTTAAGGGGAGCCCCAGGGGCAGGGCCTGGAAACTCGAAATGAAATTAAACCCTTTTCGGCGGCTGCTGTTGCAGCGGCAACATGGCAACATGGCGGCTGGCTGCAAGAAATTAACATTATTGCAATTTCTGCAGCTTCAACTAACAAGCCGGAAAAGTACAGGCGGAGAGACTGAGGCTCCAACCTGCAGCCGATTTCGAATATAATTGAAGGAGCCTCACGAGACGTGGCAATAAATTTAAAATCGTTTAGAAAATTAAAGAAATTGCTGGCTCGTATTTCCATTCGGGTTTTCCCATACCCGCCAAAATGGAAATGCCAACAGTTGCGAATGGGAAAACAACAAGGAGGAGCAAGTGGAGCAAACCAAAACAAAACTGAAACGCTGAAAGCCAAACAAAAGAAGCAGAATTGTTAAGAAGTTTTTGCCTCGACGTCGACAGGCGGCATATGCAAATTTTTTACCAGAATGCAGTTAAACTGGCGAAAGGCAAAAAGGGTTGAGCGGGGCTGTGCGGAAAACCAAGGGATAGAGTAATGAAGATACTCCTTAAAGAATATGCTTCGCTGTTCATTGCCTTTACTTAAGCAAATATTTCAGCGCAATCCCCCTTTCAATGGCGAACATTTACGGGCTCGAGATTTAAGACTGCGCTACACAAAAGTTTTGGTTGTTTATGTTGAAACTTAAATTGCTTAAAGTATCATAAATATTGCTAAATTATTTCACTATTTATTTCTAAAATGTTTGCAATAACTTTAAAGATTTATTAAAATTGCTTTTTAGGTATTTAGTTAGTTATTGAAGATTTCTTATATCATTTTTAAAAGTTTAAAAAATATCGTTTAAAACTTTACTGCAATGATGTATATATATTTATATATTTTTTTTATTTAGATATTTTTACTATTAGTTGTAATATAAAGTTAAAAAAAAAATTGTTAATAGGATGATTTGTTTTGTTTAAGAATTCGTGAACGCCTTAATTTATTTATATCAATGAAAATAAGATTGAAAATATGTCAAAATGGATGATATCTGGACACTATATAGCTTTCTTATTTTTTCAAACATTTAATTTCTGTTTGCATAGCTACCAGAATTCATTTAGCACATAGTCAGGGCAGATCGGATTGGATCATGTGGGCTGTAAGCCTCAGCATTCAATTCGGGGCTCAGTTGCAGTTGAGGCTTTTCGCATTCGCGACTGCAGCTGCCCGCTGTGTTTGTGCAATGATAACAGACGGCTCCCTTAACCCCCTATGGCCCCTTAACCCCCCTTTAGCCCCCTTAACCCCCCTTTAGCCCCCTGCTACTCCGTTTCTAATCTGTCTTCGCGTGCTGTTTGCTGTTGCATGCGAGAATTGCGAAACACGGCGAACATGCAATGCAATGCAATGCAATGTCCGATGTCCAATGTCCAGTTCCCTATATAGGACCTATCCCCCCACCCCTGGCCAGCCCCCCGCGAATGAACAACTTCAACAAGGCTGCCACATGCTGCGTTGTTGTACGCCATATGCCCATCTCTTTCGCCCTGCACAACTGCCGTCTCTTTCGCCCCCCCAAAAACATTTATGCAAATGCCTGCGCGCCATCATAAAATTGGATTTGGCAGCTGATTCTGATTCTGGTTCGGATCGAGATTCTGATTCTGATTTCGATTCGGCGTCTATTTAAAGCTCTCAAAAAAATGGCACACTCAAAATATACACACAAATATGAAATAAAATTAATTTTTCCGCGACGCCTTTCTATATCTATTTATTTTTAGTTTCCCTCTGGCATTTTCTGCTCACTTTGTGTCGTTTTTGCTTTATTTTTAGTCGCATTTTTGTCGCATTGCGAATCTTGCGCGACCTCCGTTTGGGCCGACTAAATAAATTTCGTTTTAAGCGTTTTCGCCACACTCCATATACAAAGAAGAGCAGCTGCAGGGGGGAGGGAAGAAGAGGGGTGAGGGGGCGGCACAGCACACGGAGCAGCCAAATAGCCAAAGATAATAAAATAAACAAAAGGTTTGCCGCCAACAGAGGAGCAGAAGAAAACGCAACCAAGAAGCCAAAACACTCAGGCAAAAAAAGGGGTTAACGGCGGGGAAAAGGGGGGTCTTCGGGTGGCAAAGGGGCAAGGGGCAAAGGGGCAGGGGGAAGGCAAAGGTGAGTCGCAGTTGCTGCAGGTTTGCAAGTTTTATTTGTGTGTTTTATTGTGGGCATATCTCAAAAGCCAATCTTTTGGCAAGTCCGACAGCGATTCGAACTCTGGAATCGGAGGAGAGGCGATTGAAGATGGAACTCACATATGGGAAAGATTCTCTATGTGTTTAGGTCGCACAATGTACATACACACACAGGGATATAGAAGGCCTATACAAAGGAAGAACGGACTAGAAGTTGAAGGTTAAGCAACACTTAAGTATACAAGATTTATAAAGCTTCTATATTTAAGAAACTTTTACACAAATTTTAACAGGTACGTAGAGTGACAATATTACTTATCAATTTTTAATTTTTAAGTGATTTATTTCCCACAAATGCCTATTTTTGTTATATTACAAATTCAATGTTCTTTTCTGATTTATTAGTTGGAGTAAATACAATCTGTAAGATATTATTAGAAAGGTTTAAATTACTTTGAAACCCTTTTTGTTGGCATCTAAACATTGTTATTTAGGATACAGTTTTAATAATATTTAATGGATTATTACCCAAATTAAGAGATAAATGAAGGTAAATAGCGTTCTCCATACAGTTTCAATACCTATTGAATATCTCGCTGTTTTCACCCTACCTCCTTATGTTGAAACCTGAATTTCCCTTGCCATTGCAGCTTCTGGCTGCCTTCTGATTTGCATTTGGCTTGTATTCACCTACACCCGAAAACAATCTCCACCATCTGTCTGCCCTTCGTATGCAAATAAAGCAGCACGCGGTGCAACATGCAACGTGCAACATGCAACATGCGAGTTGCCATTGCACGTTCCGGGAATAGGAATGGAAATGGCTTTGGATTGGGAATGGGGTCCAGTCTCCAGTCCCCAGACTTACTTCCTTTCCAGCTGCCTCGTGTATCGAAGATGAATAAGGAGCTATTTTTACATTTAAATCTTGGGCCAGCTCCTGCCTGAAAGTTGCAGCTTGCCGCGGTGTCATCGAACTATAGCCAAGTTTCTTTATGGGCCTGGGAATTGATCGAGGAGGACTGGAGTGCATATTGCATAACCATGTGAGCAGTCTCTTAATCCTCAACCTAATCTGCCTGCGATGTCTGGACAATCTTTTGGCTCGACTCGCATGCCAAAACCAGGATCACAATGGCAGTTTATGGTAGCTTTTGGGTTTTTAGTTAGCCGATGTTTAGCTAATACCTCGAACACTGCCAAAGATACTTGGGATTTGCTTAAAACTCTAAAATTTAAGTGACCACATAGCATGTTCTTGCCAGACAACCGAAATCCTCCTGTGATTTAGGGCAATTAGCACTTAACTAAGTCTGGTTCCCTTTCAGAAAAAGAATAAAACAATGCGGTGTCAGTTGCAAATGAATTTCCACTGAAAATATAGCTCACAACTGTTCATTTCGTTTTTGGAGTAACCCCAGAACCGATCGGGTTTTATTTTACCAATTGGTAGGCAATTTTAATGCATATTTCATTTGAATGCTTGTAATGCATGTTCGGGCTCTGCCTATACATACATATATGTATATATTTCGGGTTGGGGGGTTAATACTCCATATTGAATTATGATTTATGATTGGGACATGTTGTAGCCGGCTCAAGGGTACTTAGTCCATAACCCCCTGTGTGTGTGGATGTGTGTGTGTGGGAAATGTGCGCATATGCGCTAGTTAGTGAGACATTCAGTTGCAGCGGGAGAAAGAGCAGGAGAAAGGCGGAGAAAGCGGAGAAGTGGTGGGAAGTACTCGAACATCGAAATCGACCAAAAATAGCGACATTTGTGTGCGCGGCCCTTGAATAATGGCTGCCATGTTTCCCAAAGACAAGGATCAAGGATGTTTCCATTTTCCCTTTTTAACGAAAAGCGAAGGAGGCAGATAGCACTGCTTGTAATTGGAGTTCGAATGACTCTTATGGGCTGACAATTATCTCCAGCGATAAGGCACGGCATTTTCCAAGTCTCTTGAGGTTTATCAGTTTCTCATTGTCAAGAAGCGATCTGTTTTTGAAAGGGGAATATGAATTTCATCGTATTGGAAGAAGATTTTGGAAATAAATTTGTAACCTACGATTTCGTTTCCTTTAAGTGAACATTTCACAGGAAACTATTTTTGTATAATTTAAGTAGCCTTTATTTAATGCATTTAAAAAAAATTCCAAAAATTAGGTTAATAAGTTAAGAAAATAAACTAAATTAAGTCTTAAGTATGCAGTGCAATGAACATGCTTTAACACTATCTGATTCGGAGTATCCATAAATAAATGAAGATTTATGTAGAGTAGAGAACTAAGATGACTTTGAAATATCCCCTATATGCAATTCAGTTTCCACTCTTTCAATCTGGTGACAACGAGTGCAGTAGTATTTTAACACCTGAGTGACTTTTATCCGCGGCCACTGAAAATGAAAGACGAGTCAAAGGGGGAAGGTGGGAGCCCATTTTAAAATTCCAACCCAGGCGCGACAAAAATTCACACATTTGCGTGGCTAGGACCGAATAAAAATCCCATTAAAATGTGACACTTTAAATGCCAACGACAAAAATAGTGCCAGACTGCGGTGGATATAGAAAAAATAAATGTGGAGATGGGGCAGTGTACTTCACGTGGACGGTGACGAATTCGTGACGTGGAAGGACTAAAAAAATGACAAAACCTTACATTTATTTGCATTTTCAAGTCGAGGCAAAGCATGGCCATAGCATTTTCCACCCTTTTTCTATTTTTTCAGCACATTCTTCATTTCGTTTCGTTTGCCCAGTAGTTCCTTCCTTCCGTTTTGCGGTGCAGAAAAACATTTTCCACAAGAATGAGCCAACGAGTTGGCGACATTTACATATGTGCAACTGTGTGTTTGTGTGAACTGTCAACGCGCCATAGAACTGTCAACTTGATGGTAATTTTGAACAGAGCCATGAAAGCGGCAAAGGAGTTGGCTAGCTGGAGGTTTCCTCTTGTCGTCTGGCTTCCCCCTACTTTATTTTTTTGCTGGGTTTTTCGTAGTGCTAAACAAGACAAAGGATCGCTGATGGATTCCATACAAATTAAATGCCCTGTTCTGCTGTATTTTCGGCTCAGACAACATTTCATTTCGAATTCATGCAAAACATGGAGTATTTATGAGGTCTCCCTCAAGGACGCAGGACAATTAGCGCCTTGTCTGAAAGCATTTCCTTTCCATCTTGAGTGCCGCATCCGCATCCGTTTGGGAAATACAAATTACAAACTATCTCGGCTTCATCGCCACTGTTAATTAATCTCATTACTCCATTTGATGGGTGAAAAAACGAATTTATTTTCCACATATGAGCGCCATGCATAAATCCCTACAATTTACGCTTATTGCCAATTTATTGCGAAAAAAAAGATGATGGGAAAAACATTCATCGAAGCGCCGGACCGAGTTCAAACAATCAACGCCATTGTCCAGGGCCTCTCGCTTTATTTTATACCAACTCCTTTTTTGTGCCCCGATATTGCAAAATTTACTATCGGTCACTGTGGATGCTGCAAAAAGGGCAAAAATCGAAATATTATTAAGTCCCAAAGCTGCACTTCAATTAAAATGCATTTTTGCAGTTTATGGGCTTAATCTCATAAACAATTTCTGCATTGTTGCAAATTCGTTCTCCTTCTTCGATTTTTTGTGGCATTGTTGATTGTTAGCAGACGGTAGGCAAAATATTTTGTAACAAAAAATAAAAGAAATGGATGGAAAGAATAAATGTTGAACATTTCCAGTTATATAAACAATATATTTTTATACTAAAGAAGTTTAATAAAAAATGCAATACAATAATTTGGCATCATCTTTAAAAACTTGATAATTCCATAGAATTATTAGTTTGCTTAACAATGTTTTTCAGGAATTCTTATCTACCTTATATTAAATTTATTTTATCTATTTAATTAACTTTCAACAAATGAGTAGACAGGTACAAAAACCTTAAAAATAAATAACTCCATAAGTGCCCCCTATTATTCTTGGGCTAATTAAGATTGTCTAACCCTCATTAATGCACCTGTCCCAATGTCCCAGAAATATTTGCACAACTTTTGGGCCGCCCCAACTCATTTAACTACCTGTTCCAGGCTTGTTTTGGTATCTCTTTGCTGTGCTGTGTTCCCTTTTAATAACTTTATAATGGCGTGTTGCATCACGCGCTGCAAACTTCGTGTGGCCACGCCCCCTGCGGTAGGTGGGGCAAGCCCGGCCCGCCCAACAAACAATTGCAAAGCGCGTGTTTGTTGCTGCATTTCGTGCGATTCTTTTTCGGTTATCGACGATGTTCAATCTAAGCGCATAACTCAAGTGCAGCAACACCAACATCATTGGACCGGGTCCGAGGCATATGTGCAACTTCCGATGATTCTGTTGCTGCTGGGGCGCTTAACTGATGCTGGACCCCGTCAAACTTGGCAATAGGCATACACACACACCCCCACACACATAGTGCTCGGCAAACAAAGGAAGGCCAAAAAACCGGGGGGTACAAAAAAATAGAACAGCAGCAACAGCGAAATAATATCGGCAACATTTTATTGCCCTCTGACCTCGAGGGGGTGGAGGAGGGGGTGGTGGTGATGGGGCCACGACCTGCTCAAATTTGACTCCGAACATCCTGCCGGACTATCGCAATCTCTCCTACTCGTGCTCGTCCTCTTCCTCCGGCTCTCCCCCCCTGTTTTCCGCCTTATCGCCGACGTCAATAACCACCCACTATCCTTCCACTCTTTCTGCCCCATTCATATCCTTGTGCGTTGTCTCGTTTTACTGCAAAATTTACATCCTGTACTGCTGATGGTCATTTTACTGTTTCCGTGTGTGGCGGAGGGTTGGGAGGGGTGCGGGGCGGGGCGGGGCGGTCACGGGAGGGGTTTTGGGCCAGAAAGGACTCTTGGCCGGCACTGTGTGCATATGAATATTTTGCAGCAGGCAACAATAAAATCCATGACATCATAAATATCGATGCGTTGCCGTCGTAACGAACATTTTCGGTGCGGGCTTAGTTCCATTCATTTCGAGCCCCCCACCCCCCCTAGGGGTATGGTGGGGGCTGTGAAGGGGGTTTCGGGGGGATAGGCACACCCGCAGCAAGGCGCCGCGCGATAACTCGATAATTATGTCCGCTTTTGTTTATTTCGCACATCGATTACAATGCCGGAGTGCGTCCCAGGCCGACAGATTCCGGGGTTTTGGCCATTACGGATATTTCGGTCATTTCCAGAGGTGGCGGGGTCACCAATGGCGGGGGGCTTGGGGTTAGCGGCAGGGTCAGGTACTGGTGCATACGTCACGGTCCCAACTCCTGTGGAATTTACAAACTTCACTAGCGGCAGGACGAATGGTTAGGACGAAGTGCAATGAAACCGTGTACACAGGGAAAATTAAAATCCTTCCAAAAGAGCTATTCTCTTTGCTCCTTTAATTTTTATTTATAAAAGATGAAGTAAACAGTTTAAATAATTTAAAATTTAACTGTTTCATTTTAGATCACACCGTATTCTCTTTTTGTAGAAAAGTCCTTCTATCTCCTCTTTTTAAAATATATTTTGACTATATAAAGCATACAACAACAACAATTTGAAAACCCTTACACATATAGATGCTAATAAATTAATTTAAATATATGAATTTACTTTTAAATCAACTAATAACATGTCGTTGCTCACACCTATTAAATTAATTCTTTGAATGTATAATTATTATCACCCTAAAATAAACCATAAACAAATTTCCCGGTCAACTGAAACCAATCGTGCGCTCATAAGTTAAGTTTCTTTCAGTGCAGGGAATCCCCCCTTTTCGTCCTTTTAGGTGTGGAGTACGTTGTCTGGCGTCGCTCGCTTCTCATAAGTAAAACGCTTGTGAGCAAAGTTTTATAAATTATCCTTGTGAGAATCCTTATTTATGGCGCGTGTGCAATTTTCATTTTATCGCAGTAAAAGCAAAGTTAAGTTAAGCTCCTGCCGCTCCCGTTTTCCAACTTTGGCCCACAGTTTGCAAATGGAGGCGTTGCACCACCGCCACCACCGACAACAACAGCAACCATCAGCTGCGACTCGCTCTCTCTTTCCCCCGCATATATACATATATCTCTGGCTCTTGCTCACTTTTTATATTTGCGCCGGCGAACTTCAATTGTTCAGCAGCCAACACAAACAATCGGGACACGAGGGGTCAAAGGGGGCGGCGGCATAGGACGGGGGCGTGGGCGGGACGAGGGGGCGGTTTGGCTCTCAACTCGACTCGACTCTCGTATATTGCACAAATGTCTGCCCAACAATCGAGCGTTGCATTATGGGCCACTATGGGGAGTTATTGGCAAAAGTTATTTATAATTAAATGTAAAATATTCGGTTTAAATATGGTAGCGGACCGGATATTATAAGATTAGTGTTTAATAGGCACTTTTAAAAATCATTTCAATTTTATTTAGTCATTTAAAATCTTTTCTTTAATTTCTGTCGATAGATTAAATAATTTATGAAAAGTGTACAAATAATTTATTTTTTTATTTAACTTTTTTTTAACCTTAATATTGAAAAAAGTCTTTTAAAAAGGTAGCTTTGCAAGTTATAAGAACTTGAATGTATTTCGAACTATTGGATTCAGTTAAAAATACTGATTCGAGACGTCCATAAACCTTTTAAATACCTAAGCTTTCCCCTCTTTAAGGCCCACTGTTCGTGTCTCCGAGGGGGGTGAAACCTGGAGGGGGATGTCGGTACGTCGGAAGAAGATCTCTCGTTGAGCTGCCAAAGTTTTTTATGGCCTGCATATGAATATTATGCGCTCGAGTATAAAATGTTGTTGGCCACACTTCCTACGTTTCACTTCCTGCACTCGACTCGAGCTGCATCCCCCGGCACACACACTCTATGTGGTATATGCACATCTATCTGCAGGCGTATCTATACATCTCCGCAGATACAACAATGCACAATGGCAACAAAAACAAGTGGGAATGTATCTTGGAGATGCGAGCCGAAACTTTAAGGCTGCCTTTAACTGGAGATTTCTGGCCCGAGGCGGCAAGACAAGAAAATGCGAATAGCAGCCAACTTGAAGCCAAAAATCCTGTCTGAAGTTTTCTTTGTTTTCCCTCCACGGGGAGGATCTCGACCATCCCTCTCCCCCCTCTTGGTGTGTGCAAAAAATATTTAGCTGGCAAAGTTTTATTGGCAAAATCTGTTTATGGCTTTTGAATTTTAATTAGTTTACATTATGTCGAAATGTTGCCGCTGCCGTTTGCAACAATGGGGCGATACGAGCGGAAGAAATAGTGTCCTGGCAGTCGAGAAGAGTTTTCATTACTATTTGTCTGCTGCCTTTCCGCACAGCAGCCGCAGCCGCAATTTTATGCGCAGGATACAAATGTACATGAATAACTAAGCAAGCCGGCAAAAGGAGTGGAGTGCATGGGGTAGGGTCCTTGTCCTCGTCCTCGTCGTCGTCCTTGTCCTCCTTCCATCCTCTTGCTCTATACCCAGGATCAGCGGCAGCAAACTTTGGCGCTCTCGCCGAGACGTGCCTTGTAGCAAATTTTAATTCGACAAAAACATGAAACTCAAAACTGTTATTGGTATGTTGTTTGCCTGCAAGTTTTCATTGAGTTTCGGTTCGGTTCGGCTTGTGTTTGCCAAAGCCCAAGGATGAGGCGCTTATTGTTGGGTCCTTATTTTTTCCATAGCATTATAAAATTAGCTGATGTATGTTTCTAATTATTTAGATGACCAAACTTCGTCTAAGGGTTTATTATTGTGATTTATAAAACGTATTTTTAATACATTTTTAACAGAAGAAACTCACTTAATCAAGAAACTTTGATTTTTAAATTGTTATAAATGTATGACTCAAAAATAACATTTTTCTTTTCTTTCCTTAGAAAACTTGTAAAAAATGTAAGTTCCACATTTCCGGTTTTGCTATAAAGTTGTACACCTGTCCCATTTTCCAATAACAATGTCTCAAAGCATATACAAATTTTCCTGGATACTTTAAATTGTACAAATTAAACGTAGCAAAGCATATTTCATGTCACACATTTAATAATTGTACACCAATTGATTAATGTACCAATTTTGAGATGAGATGTTTCACAGACGGATTTCCTCAAGCTATGCTTAATTCGAAGGCAAATTGAATTTAATTCAGCGAGTATGCCGTAAAGTAGAATTTGAAGTCGAAATTACCTAAACGGTTGCCGGTAATAGAATTTAATGATGGATTGCATTCACGTATTTGGAGACCCACTAACGATGTTGCAGCTGCACTGTTGCAAAAAGGAAAAGCCATAGCCCAAAAATGGCGACGAATGGCGGACTGTGGCTCGTTGACGAATCTGCGACCTTTTCTCTTTGCATTGGCAGCCTCCAGATTTCCAGATTTGATGCAGTGCAGCCAAGCGACAACAGCAAAAAAGGCGAATTAAATCAGCGCTTTTTGTGCCTTTGCCGCTGCTTTTGTTCGCTTCGGATTCGGAGTGTTTTTGCTACTGTTTTCAGTTCATTTTCAAATCGTTTCGTTTGCTTTGTATGCAGTTTTATTTAATTCATTTTTCACGTTTTTTGTTTCTGTTGCTGTTGCTGCTGTCGTCGTTTGGGGCTGCAAATGTGCAATTAAAGAAACAGGTTACACGCCCATAAATCTTGAAATGCTGGCGACGTCGTCTCCGCCGTTTGTCGCCATCGCCATCGTCTCGGCAAAATGCAACCACAAAGTTGCTGCTGCTGCTGCAAAATGTATTCGTATTCACATGTCTTAATGTTGACAGCATTTTTGTGATTGTCTGACTTATTGCCAGCCGATTGATGACAAATAAATTACGTGCACTTTTTTTCGTGGTTCGACTGGCTCTTTTCTTCGGCTTTTAGCCGGCGTTTTTCCGTTTTTGGTATCTGCTGCAGTTGCGTTAATGGCCTGGGTAATTACTTTTAATTGCCATTGTAAAGTTTTTCGCATCGCAACCGAAAATGGCAGCGGCCCTGACCACTTGACTCAAGTGGCTGCGACAGATTGGCGGCTTTTCACCGCGATTTTCCCCGCTTTTCCCCCGATTTTCAGCCTGCCTAACTGGCGCCATGATTTTGCAGTTGCTGCTGATCGATTGGTTGTCTATAAATAGGCTTTAAACTGCTCCACTTGCCTTCGAATCGATCGTTACACCGATTTGCCATGACTGGCAAGCACTAATCAAACTCAATTGGTACTGAATAAACAATAATTAATTTAAGCATTCAACTAGCTATTATTTACGCATCGCAATGCTGAGCTTATTCGCCTGGAGAAGTTGTCTCAAAGTAACAGACTCATTGTGTTTACCATTTTTGCTATTTGTATCTTTGAAATTTAAATCTGGACAAGTATTTTTTTTTTTTACAACAGACCCCCTTAAATGCTGTGGTTTGGAAATAACAAATTTACGTTTATAATGCCACATTGATTATATATTTATTTCGAAATAAGAGAGCTAAAAGCTTTCAGTCTCAAAATGTGGACACCTCTGTAATTTCTCGTTTAAACTGCTTATCGATACTCACACATTACCCCGAACAACTCAATTGCCGGATTCCTGCCATGATTATAACGAATAAATTTTAATTATGCGACTCACGATTTTGTACACAATTTGAATCGGGTTGACAGCGACCGACGGACACGAAAAAAACACGAAATTTTTTATCTTATTCAACTGATGGAGGGTTTCAGGTAGTGCCCGAAAACGTGGACCCCGAAATACCTATATACTTGTATTTCAAAGCATACAGAGATGTATCAAAGCAGAAAAAAAAACTTGCAGTCGACATCTTTATAAATCGCTCGACGCATAAATCAAACGAACTTTTGTTTTCGAATTTTTGTGGAAATTCTGCGGGCGTGCAGCGATTGAAATCACCGTTCGTACACTGAGCGAATTTGCATGTTTTTTCTTGTCTACATGGGTGCCGTTTCTCCTCGGTTCGTTAGTTAACCCGTTTAACATTTTAAACAATCATAGCGAAAATCACGAAGTCCTTACTCCACGGGTTGCCAACTGCGGCAAAGGAAATGATTGCATTTAAAATTCAAACTCGAGCGCGGGTTGGGAGCAAAAAAAAAACATAAGGAAAAAGGCGAAGGAAAAAAAAACCAAAGGAAAAAACAGCTGAAGTCGGCACAAAGCCATGTCGCCATCGTTTCGGCCATCTCCTCGACGTTCTCAGGCCCAAAGACCCCAGTCGACCATTTAGGCCGCGCCAACTCAACGGCGAGCGAACGAAAAAAGTCAACAACTGAATAAAAAACATTTTCGAATACAAATGTTGGCATTGCATAACAAACGTTTTCTAAATGAGGCTAACTAAGCAGTCGGCAGCGACGTCGACTGCGGCAGAGGCGTGCATATGTTTGAATTGCCGATGACGATGGCTTTTTCCCTCTTAACTGTTTCGTGTTTGGTTTAAGCCAGCTTTTTCCCCCTGTGTCGTGGCCTCAACTGCTGGTGGTCTTTGTATAGTTTTTCTCCTCTTTTCAGTGTTTTTTTTTTGTTTTTGCATAATACGACCACAAAACTAACGGTTAAATGGCTGGTCTGCCGTCCTGGCCAAGGCAAATATTTGATTTGGTCTAAAGGTTTTTCATTTGTCGCCGTGTCTCTCTCCGTTTTCCGTTCTCCTTTCGACATTTCTATGACTGATTTAATCAGCAAACTTTGACAAGAGTCAGGAAGTCAACCGTCCGTCGTCCGTCGTCCCTCATCCCGCTTCTCCCCCGACTTTTCCCGCCGGTTTTCCCCCACCTGAGCTGGGCCGTTTTTGCCGACTCAGGTTTTAGGGGGCGGCAGGGAGTGGTTGGGCGGACGAGGCAGAATTAAATTAATTAGAAATCTGATAAGACTTCCACTCGAATTGCGCCTTAGTTAATTTGCTTTTTTCGCTAAGCCTCGACTTGTTCTTGGTCGAAAGATCTTGTTCTGACTATTTTTCCAAGCAGTTTTCGCTTGTTAGAACAAACTAAAAAGTGTTTTGTATAATTTGTTAAGCTTGTGTATTTTATTTTATCTTTATTTTATTTCCAAAAAACATTCTCTATAAAATTAAATTATAGAAACAAAGCCAACATTTTTGATCATAAATAATTAAAACATGCTCGCTTAAGTTTAATAATTTTCTTCATAAAATGTAAGTAATTTTCGTTTTTAATGGAATTATAAATAATTTAGGCTGTTCTTACATAATCAATTATATACATTTTAAAGAAGCTTATTAATGCTTTTGATTTATTGTATGAGTAACCTTTAATAGTTAATCAGCCCAAAATGTTTATCTTTTTTATTCCTCCAGCTAAATGTTCCCGTAAAGTGTTTACCTTTTTATCACTTTGCCATCATTCCAATTTTGAAAGATACACTTCTTAGACTTCCCGATGCTTTTAAGGACTGAACCTCCTGTGACTTTGTTGAAATTTCCAAACCCCTCGCAACTCATCAGGTGAGAAGGCCTGCGACTGTGAATGCAATTTGCCGCATTTACCTGCTGCTATCTACTTTTTGACTTTTCGACTGCTTGTTATATTTTTTCCGCCACTGCGACGGCTGCCAACTGCCGGTGGGCCCATAAAAAACTGCCAAATGCACTGGTCCATCTACCTAAATGGCAAAGGAGAGGACCGGGCTCACGGGCCAGAGGTCGCAGGACAGCGTGTGTCCTGGCCATGTCCGCTGGCCTGTCTCGCAGCATCCTGCATTCTGAATTTTCAGCGGAAGGCCAAATTAGCAGCGCTGCCTCCGCTGCAAGGCGCGCGTTTTGTTTACGACGCCGACACTTAACATTGCACTTTTTATGGGCCTCGTAAAAAATTGCACACATTTCTCGCCGCTTCGAAGGCTGAACGGAATAATTTTCGGGGAAAAACATCGACCTTGACGGCGACGAAAAAAGTTAATGATCATCGCCACTCGAACGATTTTTTAATGTTTCTCATGTGTTGCTCAGACGTTTGCCTAAAAAACGGTTCCATAAAAAAAACCAAACGACCGAAAGACAATGCATAAGTCAAGGATAACTCTAACGATTGTTATTTGGGATCCGGTCGAGTTCGAATTCGTGCCGCCTGAGAATTTACAACGTTTTCCCGCCGAAATCCGCCGAGAAATATCGTGTCCCTCGCCACATTTCTCATCCTCCTGCGCGAGCACGAAAATCTTGTCATGATCTCTTCGAGGACACGGAGCCACACGATCGGATGCCCAGCTGGAGCCACAGAGTTCTCACATGTTGGCCCAAAAGGGTCAGCGGGGTCAGCACAAAAGTTAGCAGATGGCAGTCGTGGTCGTGTCTTCTTTTTTCGTGTTTTTATTTTGGGCAACCAAAACTCCCGACTTTGTCAACGTACAGAGATAAAGATGTGGCTCATTGGAGAAGAGTGAGTACAATTTAAAAATAAAATATTAAACGCGTTTAAATATCGAGTAGCGATGCGTGTGATTGACAATCTTGTAATTTGGCAAACGTTTTACTTTTTCTTATAAGTCAAATAAGTATATATACTTTTAGTTAAAGGTAATTGCAACTCAAAGTCATTTCACTAGAAATACTTTACAAAAAAACTATTTAATTTAAATAATTGTTCATTTTTCTATAAGGATTACGAACTTTAACAGAAACAATAAATCCTCAAACAAGGTTAAAAATATTTGTTGGCTTTTCTATAGAATCAATTTAAAACATTTATAAAAGTCGTTTAGACTAAAAATTTTTGATAATTTAGTTCCCTTTATAATTCTTTTTATCTTGAATAAAATAAAAATAGTTCTCTATCCAATAACACTAGACTATCCATCAAACCGTATATTCATAAATATTGTCCCCAGAACCAATTAACACTTCTGGCAGAGCCATGAATAGTATTGGTTATTTATTTTCCCCCTGTCACTTCATTAAAGTCTTTGGGAAAACATCGAACAATAAATTACGGGGCCCAATAAATCAGCGAAATGTGACAGAAATTTGATAAAAACAAAAATTTGGGTTTAACTGATAAAGCCGGAGAGGGTAAAACAAAAGCAAGGAGGGAAAAAATAAATAAAGACGGAAAGGGAAGAAATACAGCGTTTTAATAAAGACTCATAAATTCCGCTGGCGACGACAACAAAAGCGACAAAACGACTTTGGACTTGCAAGATGAGCGCTAAAAATAAATAAAACTATTAATCAGGGCCAGCAAGAAGAAGAAAAACGAATAAGGATGGAAGTGAGTTTGAGTTTTTCCACACAGAAAAAAAACAGATCAATATTTACATTTTTTTAATCAGTTTGAAAGTGAGTATTGTTATGTCAAGATGACAACTACACCACTGTTCACAAATGCTTTAAATATTTTTTTGATTTATAAATAACAAATGGATTTTGGCGGAATTAGCAAATCAAATTGAGATTGTTATTTTGAAGTTTTATAATTGAATAATTTTTCTTTCAGTGCCGAGGGGAAAATGAACAGCGTCAGCGAAGCGGTCGTAAATAATTTTTAAAACAACTCTTTTTGCCAAGAACGAGAGAAGGCAGCGGAGCCTTGCCAATTGTGGCGCGGTTTTTCAGCTGCTGCCAAGAAGAAAAGCCAAGAGTTTTCCTCTGGAAAACGCCAAGTGCAGTGCAACAGGAAAAGCCAGGGAAAACAGCAACAACGAAAAAAGAGGGAGAGCGAGCGAACAGAGAGAGAGCGAAAAAGGGGGCGGGCGAGAGAGACGGCCATAAGAAATGCCACTTTGCGAATATTGTGTGCCAACGATAAACACTTCAGAGCGGCCATTAAAATCACAGTGAGAGAGCGAGAGCGCAGTGGCTCAAAGAGAGAGCGCAGTGAATGGAATGAACGCAAGAGCGAAAGAGCCGAATGAATAATGGCGGTGCCGCAAGACAAATAACCCAGCCCCGTTCTCTCTCGCTTTTCGCCTGCCATCCCGCTCTGGCGCGGCGCGTTTATATGTTCGCCTGCTTTGACTTATGGGAAATAAATCAGCAGCCGTTGAGTAGGTGCATCGTATGTGTGTGTGGAGGGGAAGTGAGAGAGAGACACTCTCTTCCTATATCTCTCTGTCGCGCCGGGAATTAATAAATGTTTTTTAATAACAATTCACAACAAAAGTAGCGCGGTCAAATAAAGTGTTGTGCTTTTTATTTGCTTAACAAGTAAATCAAGAGCACAATTATAGTTTTATTTTATAACAGTAGCAATAACTCAATATTTTGGGCCATAAACCATTTGCTTTGTTTGCCAAGTGTCTAGAAATACACATAAAAAGTATTAAGCACGTCTTTGGGTCCGCGATTTATGTGCGAATCGTTTTCTTGGCTGTTTCTTCTCACTTTTTTCAGTGCTATAACTGCTACCTTTTAAATACAATAAATAAATTTAATTTTCTACACACGCGACGCGACTTCTGCTTCTTCTTTATCTTTTCCTATGCTTTTTGCGCATGTTCCGCAAAATAAAAACGAAGAAATTACTCAGCTGCAAAAGTCGCATGTTTTACGAGGGCTGCACAATTTATGACCCTTAAAATCGCGAAAGAGAGAGCGGTAAAGTTAAAAATGTCTTATTTTTATTAACTTTTAAAATTATAACAAAAGCAATCCCTCACTAAAAAGTAAACAAATAAATCAATAAAATTAAGTATTTGGGAAATAACAACAATGTGGCTCGAGTGCTCATCGATTTATTTATGTGCGGGAAAACGACTCGAGAAGCGAAGAGAGCGGCTTGAGTGCTTTTACGCGGCCATAAAGCACTCGCACTCACACTCCATCATTATCGGTTGGGTTTTGGAATTCAAATTCGTATATGGGTCATTCCACTGGGAATAGGCTGAGAAAAATACGAAGACAGAGAGGCGGAGGGAGAAAGAGTAAGAGAGAGTCAATTATATAATCGGCTATTGAAATTCAGCTTCTGCTCTGTGTTGTTGTTTAAATTACAGTCGACACCTCATCAAAACGAATGTTTTTCCACCCACGCGTTGCTGCATGCAATGCATTTTAATTCCGAACCGAGAGGATGTGCCGCGGAACTCGATATTTGTAGCCCAGTGTCAATTCAGCGATCCCGTAAGCTCGTCTTTTGAGCCAAAAGCTTTGCCTTTTGCCCTTTCCAGTTGCCGCCGATGGCCGACAGATGGCTCTCTGCTCTTAACCCTCTAAATACCTTTTACAAGGCACTGCACGAAAATGCAGTCAACTTTTTTTATACACAGCCAAATTTGAATTTCAATTCAGTTTTTAAAAAGAACCCCTTAAAAACCTAGCTGAATTCGCTTATTTTCTTTATGTTTAAATTTAATTTTTAAAAGAACTCTAATAAATTTGTATTGTTTATTTAGATGAAAAAATTTAAAGCTTTAAGACAAACTTCAAATGTTTTGCATGCATGAGTTGTCAAATCTCCATTTAATACAAAATTTATTTTATACCACTTTTACTACAAAAACCATTTTCATTTAAAATGTACAATTTTATTTGATTTATAATATGCGAAAAACAGATATCTTCGCAGAAGAAGGTTATTTTTTGACCACTTGAAATTTAAGGGTTAACTCGATTCTCCCCTTATCATCCTAAAAACCTAAAAAATGTATTAGTGAGTTTGTATGTTTCTGGCGGCGGCCAAGCCTTCGACGCTATTTTTGTTTTGGGTTTCCAACACGCACGAGAGCGTCATCATCAGCAGTTTCAAATTTGTGGGGATCGTGGGGAAATCGGGGAAGGCGGGGCTCAACATGCGTATGACCAAAACAACAAAAATCGCACAAATCTGCCGAGGCGGGGAGCTTATTTATGAGTTCGCTGAGGTGGAAACACATATAGCATTTGCAATGAGTTAGCTTATTGTTTATAAAGATTTAGGAACTGTCACAAATATGTGTCAATATATAAAAATCTCAATAAAACAAATATATTTATTTGCTATTGTGGTTTTCCTAGGAAATCATCTAAATATTATGGAAGGGAATAAATATTTCTCAAGTTACGAAAATTCGTAATTTATTAGATTATAATATTCTTTGAAAAAATGTTTAAATTAAATGATTATAAATTATTAAACTTTTAAGTGCGTGTTAATGGCTAATTTTGTTAATAAAAAAGATACAAAAAATACCAAGGGGTTCTTCAATAGTTAGCTGATAAAAAATATCCATAAATATTTCGCACACGTAAGATAGAGAATTCGCTAGTTACTGCCAAATATCTCTTTCATCTGGCTACGCAATAATATAAAATAAGCTTTGGCCGCACCTCTCTTGGTCGAAGACACCCGGAGACACAAAAACCATAATGGCAATTATGATTAATAAAATATGGTTGATTATAGACCCGAGACTCTTTGGGAAATGTCAAGAGCCCGAAATGGTTGCAGAGAAAAGAAGGTCAGCAACTATTAACTCGGTGATTTTCGCAAGTGTACAAGTTGGTGGGTGGAACCCTGTGAGTGTGTGTGTGTGCAGCTGAAGGCACAATGATAAATGTGCAAGGCAAAAGGCAAGAAAAAAAATAGAAATTGGGTGAATAAATAGCCCAGATTCCGTTGAGCAAGCAGAAAAAAAGGAACTCGAGGAGAAAGCCGGCGCAAGGCAAGTGGAAACAAACAAAAATTTCGCCGACGGCGAACGCAAAGGACAAACGGCCAAAAGCGCGAGAGCAGAGTAGAAGGCCCAGAAACCCGGAGAGCAATAAAATCAACAAACTCCGAGCAGAATGCCATTTATCAATGGCAAGAGGAATTCGGTGCGGAAAGCCGAAAACACAGTTTTTGTCCGGGGAAAAGCTGTGGAAATGGAAATGCGAGCAAACACACGGCGAAGATGCGTGTGAGCAAAAGAAGGAAATAAAAAGTACAACTGTATTGTTTAGTTTTAAATACGTTTCTAACGAGTCCTGAGAGGATAAACATATAAAAAGAATAATATTTAAACCTTTGATAGTTCTGTTAATTATTATTAAATAATACAATTATTATAAGTATTTTTGTGCAAAAAGGGAAATAATTATCTAAATGCTTAAGAAGTGTTTTCCACTTACCCCTAAAATATTTTCACCCCTTCCAGTCTTTCTTAAATATGAACACTACAAAGTGTGTAGGAAGATTAAGTTTTAGCAATTTTTTAATATACAACACTTTTTTTTTTAAATAAAAAAAAATTCTATGAAGTGTCTTAAAAAAATAATGGTTGTTTCTAGTTTTCAACAGTCTTATACTATCTATGAGATTTAATTTACCCTACGATAAAAAGAGATGTCTATACATACGAGTTATGGTTGCCATCCCCTGAAAGATGTCCTAAAAGGGTGAGTTATCCCATACATGATAGATGATAAGAGGAAAGCAAGGGTGTTTAATTCCTTAACCATCTACACATCGACTTCTAAAAACATTGTCAGGATCAATCGTGCAATTTTGTATTCCCTCCCAAAAGGCTAAGCACCTATTTAAAGAAATAAAATCCGCATTCCTACGCATGTCGCACAATATCAGCATATTAGTTGACCGATTTTGAATCCACCCTCGCCGCACGCAATGGAAATATAAAAAAGATATCTGCCTGAGGGCAGCGACATAAATAAATAATTTTTCCATGGTCTCTGTCGCTTTGTGTATCCTAATGTGTTTGGGTGGCGGGCGGCGAAACAAGGATAACATGACTGATTATGTAACCAAAGGCAAGAGCAGTGGGCCCAAACAAAAGCGTACAGCCAAGCACATTTGGGTCCCGCCTGGTAACCCCCTGTATCTTCTGGCATTTTCCGGGTGCCTTTTTTTCGGCAGTTTGCGGCAGCAGGTTGAACGACAGCGGCATACACACCCACTTATTGTGCTGTGCGTGTTTTTGAGAAAGTGGCACAATTTTTACTTTACGAACGCCTAATGTAATAAAGCCCGCCCCGCAATCCAGGCCCTGGCCCAAATGGATGGCCTGCGTTTAGCATTCGCAGCGATAAAGCCGGAGGAGCAGCATCAGAAGCCGTAGAAAAGCTGAGGTTGGGTCCGGGCCATGTGTGCGACTAAGGTGGCCCGAAGCGGGGTCAACGGCCATAAATCAAACCGAAAATTATACGCATTCATCTGCTGAGCTGGCAAAAGAACCAGAAAAATATCTGCCACATTGCCTGCGGCGGGGGTGGAGCTGAATGCTGGCATTTCCCATTTGGGGGAGTTTTCCGAATGGCGGAAAATATGGGTAACTGTGCGAAATCTAATGGCCACCGAAAATCGATAAAAGTCGAGCTGCCACTTGGTTTTATTTCTGTTCACCTGACGGCCGAGTGTTTTAATTGCGTGCGAATCGAGTGGCTGACGCCTGGCACACTAATATTAATTCCGTTGTTAATACCAGAAATTGTTATTCAAATTCGGCGGCCATTAATCATTAATCTGAGGCTTAACGACTTTGAATTGCTAAAATATTAATATTAAATTAACATTATTGAGTCGGCTTTAATGGTCAACAACGAAGTGGGAATTCGCTCCTACACCTATACAAACTATAAAGTAAATTATCGTTTTACGAACTTAAGTGGCTTGGTTTAATTTAAAATCATTACAAATGATTCTCGAATGCGAAAAGTTTTTTATCATTGTAAGATCACTTTTTAGTAAAATCTAAAAACCCGAATATAAGAGTATGACTTGACTATAACCAGTAATTACTTTCGAATATAGGATACAATATTAAAGTCAAAGAAAGAACAAGGTAAACAAAGTAAAAATAACCGGTGTCGGGAAAAGTATACATGTATACAGGTATCCATAAATATATAAACAAGTATATTAAGTGCTAATAATAATACGGTTGGAATGCGGCATTATCAAAAGACGTTTAAAGAAAGAAATAAAAGGAACGCTGCTCAGTTATTTGTTTGTGTATATCAAAACTTTGTATTTGACCCAAAGAGAATGGATCCTGGTTAGCGAGAGGTGTTTGACAAGTTCTTTATAAAACAATTTGTTTCATTGTGTAAAAATATTGCCTGAACATAGTTTGTTTTTTAAATGTTGTGCATTTTATGATGATTTAAAAATGTAAGAAATTATTAAAAAGCTAATATTATTATTTTTATTATTTTTCGTTAACAAATAAAATTAGCAAACTTAAATCCGGTTGCAAAACATTAAAACGTTATTTTTGTAATATATTTATATTTTCAATTAAGAATTGAAGAAAGAAACCTTATCGGGACTGCTATGATAAACACCCGGGGGAAGCTAGAAGTAAAATATATATCTGAGATACCTTGGCAAGTATCTTTGCATCTGTGAGATACATTCTCGTCCAGTGGCCGTGGCGCAGTTCAAAGTGAACTGACCGCCAATTAACTAATTTGCCAAGTCTGTCTCGCAGGGGCAATTAAGAGGACTCGGCCAACGACCAGATAGGGAAGTGCACTCACACTACTGGCCCACATGCACACATAGATGCACACATGCACGAGGGCCACTTGCAGATAATTCAACTTGTTGCAGTTGGAATTTGCCCCATCTCCGTGTTTACTTGCCCCGCTCACCTGGCGATGTCAGAAGTCAAGCGAACTGATAATTGCAATAGAACAAAGTGGATCGAAATGCCGGAAATGGCAACGGGAGAACTTTCAGGTTGTCGTTGGCTATTTGGAGTGGGGAACACTACTCAAAAGAATTTCCAACCTGCCGAATATCTGTTCGGAATTACGTCTACCAAATGGTACAGTTCATAGGCGCGCTGGGAAAGGGGGCCCAGAATTTTCCAATTGCTTCGTTTCATGTTTATCCGCAAAGTGGCGCCAAAGTTTATCAACAATTCAACAAATTAAGATACTTTATTGCACATTATTATGTTATTATTGTGAATTGCGTGCCATTTGCTTTCGCTGCGGGGAAAAGAGGGCGCCGACGCGTCGATCTCGTCGAGACATTTGCTCCATTCATGTTCCCCCTTCTATAAATAGACCCCGCCCGAATGATAATGAAGCCAACTCCAAAGTGTGTGCAAACATCTGGCCAACAAAACGATCAAAAGGCGCAGACATCGGGAAAAATTTACATATCTCGTGTACATATCTTGTAGATTTGCTTAGTTATTGGGAATGAAAATGTATCTTTCATAAGAATCAACAATATAATTGATCTTAGCTGTGAATTTTGTATGGGAATTTTATTCAAAGCAGGTGGGGCTATTGATTTAACAAGATTATGGGTTATTGTGTTTAAACACATTGTTTAACATTGTCTCCAAAACTTGCTGTATATTAAATATTTAAAATAAATTACATTAACATTGCTCAGATATTCAAATTAACAGATACGAAATAGGTTTTATCTTAAATACGCATATATTTTTAAAAGATTTCAAAAAGAGATTTAAAGTAAAGATTACAATAAAAAATATGATTGAATTAATATTAGATTTTCCATAACATTTTGTATATAACTCAATTAATTTGTGTATCTCACTAAGCAATTTTGATGTTTTAGTGGTTGTTATATGTTTTCCCAGTCAATAAAGTATAAAACTATACCAACTATTAGCTCGCATTTATAAACGTAAACATGCTTATCGCCCATCCCTTATAACATCTGCGGCAAACTGGTCTAATGGATTATATCCTTAAAAGGCTGACAAAACTCCTGCCACCGAAACTCAGTCAGAAACATTATCCAGACAACGAAGCATTATTGTAATCGATTGGACTTTATTCTATTAGCGTCGGCATAATATACACTTCCCCCCTCAAAAAACAGCCACAAATTTCCTCTATATGACAAAAAATGAGCCAGGAAAATGGAGAGGAGGGGAGTGGAAAACCGCATTCGCAGGAATCCATTTCCCGCCATAGACTTTATTAATTTTCTAATGGATTTTACGTTTTCTGCAGTTGAAGATTTCAACATTTCAGATAAATATTTATGCGTGGGGTTGGTTGGTGGGTCGGGTGGCTATACGGATACAGAAACCGCCTTGGAACCGTACTTGTTGTTGTCACTGTCGGCGACAGGACTCTCCGGGTCCTGTCCCTTTTTTTATGGACAGGAATTGATTACGATTGGCAAATGGCACTCGGTGGAAGGAAGTTTTGTTTATGTTTGTGCTGGTAATTTATGCGATTGAATAAATTGCCCATAAACATATAGGAAACTGCAGAGGTTGCTGGTTGGTCGAGTTGTTGTCTGTCGAGTGTTTGGTTAACATAACTAAAAACAGGAATTAACAGCCTTTCGAGTGCCTAAACGGGCAAAGTAAATTAAATGTGTGTTTAATTGGGTGTGCGGGGGAGGTAGCACTGTACCGCTGTACCACTGCAATGCTGCACTACAGTGCCACTTGGATTGGCGTGTCCCAGGGCGATTCTTGTCAAGTGCAACCTGCTGAAAAACTGCTAACAAAATGATACGCTTTGTAAAATTCGCAGCCAGGCATCACCAATTTTCTCGCTGATTTTCTTTGCGTGCCAAGTGATACTTTTCCCCGATTTTCCACACTGGGCGGTGGGTGGCTTTTAATTGCACACCAAGAGCCAGGAAAATGTGTCTTTGTATGTGGTGTGATTTCGGTAGTTGCACAATAGTGTGTGTGTGAGTGTGTGTATTGGCCAGAGTTGACAAACTGAATAATTGGCAATTATTTTGGGCAAATTTTATGGGCTGATAATTTCACATATTATATGTACAGAGTTGCATAACTTATTTGGCCAACACCTATTTTGGAGGCATGCACATGCTGAACTATGACAGACACTGAGATACAGATAGGTTGGTATGTATGTACAATAGGTTCTAGGGGTATAGTTGGAGATATGGAGGTATGCACACAACACAGAACTTACTAGATTTATTGGAATTTCAAAATTTCGCTTTACCTCTCGAACTCTGGCAGGAGACGCTTCCTCTTGACTGACACGAAATGAAGACAAACGGGATGATCGGGATGATGGTGATGTGATGATGTTGCAACACCAACGACAGCAACAACAACCAAACGCAAAAAATCAACGCAAAATTCAAAGAAGCTCGATTCAATGGATCTGGAGTTTTGGAGAGTTTTGGAAAAAGTCTGGACTTTTGGACTGGGCGGGTTTCGTTTTGTTTTGTTTTTTTTGTGTGTGTCTGTTGCTTTCGAAAAATATGTTGTTGGCTTGGGTTTCGGGACTTGGCATTCTCAAAATCAAAAGAGATTTTCCACAAAAACAAAAAATGGCTTTGCAACGCATATCGAAAAAGTGAATAAAAAATGTGAAAATTCAAAATGGGTTTTTCTCACAAAAATTTAAAATAAATCATAGGCAAACTATAAGCTAAGGGTTTACAAAAATATAACAAAACTTTGACTTACCTAGCCAGTCTGGTAGAAGTGAGCCCGCAAGAGATTCTGAGTATCTCTTACCTGGAAAAAACAGAGAGAAACAGGAATTTAATTTTGAAGGTTAAGGGTGATTAATAGTGCCTCACATGTTAGTAAAAAATATGTCAAAAACAAAACAAAATGTTATAAAACATAAGCAAAATAAAGATAAACATAAACTAAAGTAAATATTAATTAATAATATTATAAAGTAACTTAATAATGTAAGCATTAAATATTTTTACAACATAAATTAATTAAATAAGGACACAGACCATTTTTAAACAAAATGTTATAAACTAAAATATAATTTGTACATATATATTAATCACAAGTTGGAAACCAATAGATCAAAGACATAATTGTCTTATTTAAAAACGCAAAGCAAACATTTAATGAATATTAGTGAACAATATATAGGAATATATGGATTTGGCAAAGGAGCAAGATCTTTTTGTTGAAAACTTCCACTTTTTGTTATAAAAGTTAAAAAATAATAATGTTTAAATTGCCGCGCCTGTTTGAGGAACTATAAAAGCCACATGACTACCTGAGCAGTGAGTTAAGTTTTTCATAAATTTGCGCTATTTGAGGCTGCTGTAGGTATTTCGTTTATGCGCATGTAAATAACCCCAGGTAAATCATAATTCTAAGCTCAGCCCGGGGCTGTTGTCCCATCTCCCGGCGTTCTCTAATGCTAATCTAATAACTTTAGCCGTCTCAAGAATTTATTTGGCTCAACAGCAGCGCACAAAATTATGCACGGAGGACGGACCCTAATCCTCCGGCCCGAGGAAAAAGTGTTCCCGGCGGAAGACGTTGGAGCGCGTCAGGTGTGCGCATTAAAAAGGACTCCTCCCCATCCGCCAATCCCGCCCCGCAATCTAGTAAATTCCGTACAAAGTTTTAAATAATCGAAAACGACACGACGCACTTGGCGAAAAGTTGAAGCATGTAAAATTTGCATAAATAACAACTAAATGCAACTTGGCGCTGGGCAAAATGTTGCCAAATGATGAATTGAGCGGTAGTCTGAGAAAATGGGTATGGAAAAAGGTAATTTCGAGGGAGATGAAAACATATTTGGCTGCTTAAATCTCTAATAAAAACATTTTCCTAAACGTGGTTTAATGAGCTTCTATATACATTATTGAAAACAATTAAGAAAAGCTTCTTCGAACCTTTCAAGCTCAATTAATAA
This sequence comes from Drosophila fuyamai, assembly GCA_018153365.1. Classification (NCBI taxonomy): domain Eukaryota; kingdom Metazoa; phylum Arthropoda; class Insecta; order Diptera; family Drosophilidae; genus Drosophila; species Drosophila fuyamai. The sequence goes on along the minus strand of JAECXW010000116.1, from coordinate 1,107,162 downwards.
TTTTAGTCATATGTTTGAAATATAGATTAAACAATTTCAGTTCTAAGAATATTAATTTCAACTGAACAATATTTTTTCAAAGGCTCTCGTTAGGCGTATAAAAACGCTTTTTATTAATCTATAAATACTATTTGAAATTTTGTGCTGAATTTGCATTGTGTCACTTTTATGGCAGCTTAAAAAATAATCATTTTAGGTGCCATGAAACCCATTTAAAAATATGTTCTCTGCCATTCCGACACTCCACCTTCTTTGTAGTTCGCTGGCATTTTGATTTTTGATTTTGAATGGATTTTTCATGAACTGCGCCGGAATCCCACAGCCCCTCGAACCCCCCACTCCCCTGCACACCCATCAAAAGTTGGCAACTGCAGCCAACTCAATCGACGCGTCTCCGTTGGCGTCAAAAATGGGCGTAGCTTAAAAAAAAAATAAAAGCAACAAGGGGAGGAATCAGGCCGAGGGAATTTTATTTTGTTTTTGCTGTGTCTGCTGCGCGTTTGTATGCAAATAAATCAGCGGCGCCCCATCATATGTCTCCGGATCGGGGGGATTGGGAATGGGAGGAGGGACCGGGCTGCTGCAGTGCGCAAAAACATATCTCACACTATTTGTCAAGCTTTTAGATACTTTTATTTTAAAATAAATTGCAAACTCTTTTGCGACACTCGCCCATCCCCGCCCCCCGCGCTCTGCAATATTTTATAATGAAAATCCGCGACATGTGCATGTGAATGCAGTGGAAATGCAGCAGCACAATTTGCACATTCGACTAAATTTATCGCGCCAGCAGTTCGGGATTTTCGAATTGGAATAAATGCGCGCTAGCCAATAAATAAGTTAAATTAATGGCCGAGTGTTGACTAATTTTTTGTCGCCGCTTCCCTCGGTTTATTCCCTCTGTTTTACTCTGCTGTATTGACGGTTAATAAAATTAGCCAAATTTACGTCTCTTTACCCATTCGGCCATTAACAATGACCCTCCCCAAACCGAAGCCGAAGCCCAAGCCCAATCCCAATCTCATCCCATCTCGAACCCTTCCGATTGCATCCCTTAGATGGGCGCCACAATCTGTTACGGGATGTGCTGCCAAGCGTGAGAGAGTAAAGTCCCTTTGGCTGGATTTATTATTTTTACAAGATAAATGCAACATTTTACATTGGAATTTACGGGCGTGCGCCGAAAAAAGCCCCAGTAAAAACAACGCCAAAGGCAAAAACAAACAATGACAAAGTCAAAAGTCGATGGCACAGTGGGCCATTTAAAGATAACTTAGACGGATGGAATTACAGTGAACTTAAGTTTATACAAATTTAAGCATTCAAGATATATCAATATAAAAGTTAATCTTCATAGTTTTATGGGTTGGTTTAATTTTAAGAAAAAAATATAAGTTAATTTAATCTGAATCTATAAAATAGAAAGTGATTACAAAATAATACAATTTTATTTATTAATATGCATACGCTGATTTATACAGCAATTTAATCGGTTTAAAAACATTTTCTAAGGAAAATAAATGAAAGATTGACTTCCATTGGACTTATTTTGTTTTTTTTTTTTTAAAACTCTAAGTCAGCCCACTGTTTTTGAAACCACTGTCCGCTGAGAATAAATTTCACGTGGCAACAAGGGACAGGAGTTGAAGCAACAACAATAGCAATGGCCAGCGGCCTTTTGGCCATTTTCGATAAAGCACATTTAAACAAATGAAAATCCTTTAAACGAGGATAACACACAGAGAGCACGTCCATGCTCGGTTTAACCCCATGACTCCAGAAATCCCCGGAACCCCCGGAACCACCACACCCTCGCAACGGATTCACTTGAGTGTGTAATTGTGTATTTATTTGCGTTATTTGACAAAATATCAACAAGCACAATCAATCCTCAACAGTCAGTGGAGTCGCCCATCCAGGGAGTGCGACCTCCCATCCATTTGGCCCCCCTTTAACCCCCCCATGGCCCCTTTTAACCCCCCTCGGACTGCAAATTGCAAATGCTGCCATATGTCTGCCAGGGTTGCCGGCCGAGAAATCCATTTAAATTAAAGCTGAGTTGAGCTGCATTCGAAAACGCATAAATATCGGTGTGTCTCCCCGTCTGTATGTATATGTATTTGTATATTTGTGTGTGTGTTTGCCGGGGATCGGGCTACAAGTGTATATGTGCGTTGTGAACTTTCAATTTGAGCTGAATTCAAATTTAGTCCAGGCCAGGGCAATAAAATGTGCAAAAAAAGAATCGTTTGTTGCTCCTCTTTCTTTTCCTCTGAACTTTGGCTCAATTTTCGCACAAATTTAGAGACTGCAAAAGGCAGGGACTTTTACAGATCCTACGAAATGCTATAGGGTGTGCAATTGTATCTTATGCAAATTTACGTAAATTAAACAAAATCTTTGAAAACAGAAAAATAAGTTTCGAATTTATAGGCGAAACTTGTGTATCGAACCTAAGTAATGGGCGGCGCAACTTCAGGCCTAGGAAAGGACCTCCTTTAACCCTACAGTAGTTGCTGAAATGCCAGGACCACCCATACAACCCCATCCTCTCCATTTGCGAGTGTATTTGCCAGTATCTATGTGAGTGTGTGTGTGTTTGTGTGTACAATGCGACAAAGACTTATGGTTTCAGTGCCGGAATTAGAAGCTTTCTCTGCCTGCATTTCCACTGAACACACTGCACTTGTTGTTGCTGCCGCCGTCGGTGGAACATTTGTCGTCCTTGTTGCTGCTGCTGTTGCCCGTTGCAAAATATATTGCGAATAATTCTCAATATATCGTAAAATGTCTGCTGCTAGTACAGTAAATATGCAAAGCTCGTTTAGCGCAAACAGTCGGGGCTTGGGGACGGTTTAGGGGGTGTTTTACGGCGAAGGGCGGGTCGAGTTTTGGCCACTGATTTAGGGTATTGGCAACTTTTGGTGTTGGCCAAAGAAATGGGTTCAAAATAAAGCCCCTACGAGTGCATAAGAGATTCATTAATCATGGCTGGCACAAATGTTAATTCGAAAAAGTACACTGATCCTATGAAAATTTAAATACAATTTTGGGGCTAAAATATTATTTATCATCTTGAATACTGATATTTTAAAAAAGGTACACAATTTGTTCATTATATTTGTAGTAAAAGGTCGACAATTTAGATGAAAATAAAAATTTTTTAAAAGTCTATATGGATAGTAAGTTATATTTCACCCGCTCATCAAATGTATTATATTTTACTTAAATAAATCTACAACTATTTCATTTGTATTCACACTCGTAAAAAAAGTATAGTTTTTAGGCGCCTATCCAATCTTTTTTTTAGCCCACAAGTTGACTTTGCATAAACGGGGTGGTATTTGCCCCACTACACCCGAAAACCCCACATACACTCAAAGGGAAACATATGGCATGCGAGTACATTGACGATGGGTCGCACACTTTGACAGTTAATTTCGCAATTGTATTTCAATAACAATAAATTTGCACGTACGACATAAAGTGCGCTGGTGTGTGTGCGCTGGGGCCTGTGTAACTGGGTGTGCGGCTGACAAAGCCTAAACCCAGAACATTTGGTGCAGCAGCTAATACGGAATCTAATTAAATTTTAGCTGCACCACGCACGCCCTAACATTCAAGTACATGCCAAATGGCACAGCAGCCGCAGCAACTGCAACTGCACTCTCGCTGCATACACATTGATCAATTAACAGACAATATTTTCATTTCGCCAATGGGTTAATTTATAAGCAACTCCACGAGGTATCCCCATTTTCCCCGCTTTCTAAGGGGCTAGCTGTAGCGATGACAACATGGCTTTTATGTAGCCAAATATGAAAAAAAAAACATATATGCTTATTTAGTACATTTTCGTTATGTTATAACGGCAACAAATTGTTTAAAAATAAGTAGGTAATAGAAAATGACTGATCGAAATAATAAAACATATTCATATTCATACATCATCTTTAATTTTAAAGGTTTTCTTATGGATTTCTTTAAAGCTGAGAGAAACAATTGTTTTCTTTAAAATATTTATATTTGCATTGAATCAAAGCAGTAAAGCAATTTTTTCTCTGGGATTTGATTTTAAAATAAATTAAAATAAAATAATAATTTTATTCTTTTGATGTACTATTTAATGTTGTGGCTACTTTAAGTTATTAAAAATAACCAAGTTGACAGTACTAATGGGCAAGGGGAGGATCAACAAAAAAGGGGAAGGTACGAGACCGAACCATATTGTTAATGGCGCAAAATCCGGGAAGCAAATAAAGCGACGAGCACGCGACTCAGCCGCATGGCCGACAGGTGCTGCAATGGCCGCCCGTCTGAGCCGGACTCGCCCTCTCTTTCGCCCGCTCACTGCCACTCTCTTTCTGCCGGCAGGGGGTGGCTTGGGCCCTCCCCTTTGCACCCTTGCAACTGTTTCCTTTCGTCCTGTTGGCCTGCACATGTGTATGTGTGTGTGTGTGAGTTCTTGTGTGATGGCATTCCCTGGCAGTCGAGGAATGCCAAAAGTGCATTTCCCCTCTCTTTCTCACCGCTTCTACCCTCTCCTTCTCGCCGCAACTACCCCTCTCCGTCAGCCGGCTTGGCCTGCAATTGTTTTGCAAAGAAGTCCCCTCGAACCGTGTGCTAAATGTCAAGTTCAAATGGCAAAGTTCTTCAAATGAAATGATGCTGGGTGCCGAGAATTGAGAACTGGGTACTGGGAACCGGAGTTTGCAGACGGAAGTGCAGCTGGAATTGTTGTCCCACCTCGCCTGCACTTTATGATCTGTGAATTTGTTGCCAATTTGCAATTGTTGCTTTAACCGTTTAGTTAATTTGGCTTGAAAGTTTTACCATCCTGGTGGGAATTTCGGATATGTGGCTAAATGGAGAGTTGGCCAGTGTTATATGCTTGGAATTTGGCATTTTAGTGATTCTAGACAGAGTAGGAAACCCTTTCTGTTAGAAATCTTGTTTATAAATATTTTAAGGGGCTTATGATTTTTACACTTAAAACAAAAAAGATATTTCGAAATTAATAAGTTTGGAGTGTTAAAAGGTCAGTTTGCTATTTTTTTTAGAGAGATCCTTTATTGCATATGTAAGACGTTTTTATAATTTAAATTACTAATTTTGTATGTTGCTTTTGAAACTCACATTTTATAACTATTTTATCAGAACTCCTAAATTTCCGAGAACACGAAACAAAAACTACACACCTTTCCAAGATGTGCATTCAGATTGACCTTTGCTGACCCCTTAGGGACACTTTGCACCCTGCTAGTTCTCATTACAACGGTTTCTCTCCTTCTCGACTTGCAAAAAGTGTTTTTTTTTTGCACATACACATACACCAAGGCAGGGCCTTGCATAAACGAAATGCCTTTTGAGTGTGTGTGTGTGTCTTCTACTTGGGCGCGTGTGTTAAGCTTCACTTGAATGTGATTTATGTGATCCGTTGCAAATTTATGGCCCCAAGTTTTGTTGGCTCACACACACTAGACCAAGGCAAAACTCTTTCTGGGCAGAAATACCGCGTGGTGCGCCTTTTGTCCCCCTTTTTACTGTTGTGGCTGCAATTGTTGCCGTTGTCAACGTTGTGCCCCCTTTTTCCATTTTCCCCTTTCCCCATACCCGTTTTCCTTTCATTTCCCCACCCCAGAAGCTGCCAAGTGACACAAACAAACAAAAGAACAGCGAGGAGTGAGACACTCTAGCAGTTGTAGTGCATACAACTAACTATTTTCTATATATTAAGAGCCCAGCACTTCCAGCTGCAGTGGCGCCCCCTGGCGGGCAAGCCACCACAATGATTGAATTGTCAACTTTGTTTCCCTTGTATTATTTTTGGGAGGTGGTTAGACTGGAGGTGGTTAGACTGCACAGGAAAAAAATAATTTGCATATACTTTATGGTATAACTTAATTTTTTACATTGAAAATTATTTCTAGTACGATATACAAAATTATAAAAATTTAAAAACATTTTATAATTCTTTTTGAAAAGATCAAAATATGAATTAAATTTGAAGCAGGTCGCCAAATTCAACTAAAAAGTATCACAGCTGTAATACTCAATATCTTAACGGATATATTCCTTGTAACATCCTGTACCTATATCTAAAAAAATAATTCCTGATTCAAATTCAATAATAAATGTCTATCTATAAATTTTAAGCTCGTACTGAAAGACACAGTAATGCATTTTTTGGGAGTAAAACAAGAAACTACTTCTTTGCTAATAGTTAATTTTCGAACCCCATTAAGTACACTTTCTCTTTGTGCACAGATCCTCGCTTCTTGTTGGTCACTTGGCTGCTCAAATGCGCGGCGAATACTAAATATCCGGACTCGCTTTTCGCATTCCCCATTCTCCCAGGCCAATGTCAAGTGTTCCACTGAGCCCCTCCGGTGCTCCACCGAATTATGGAATTGCTAAGCGTCCGCGGCGTTTGCAACTCTAAGTGACATTTGTGTGACAGACATGTGCGCGGCGTGCATCCGTGAGTCCGCTCCGTGACACACGTGCTCCAGCCCCCGGAATATCTCGAAATACCTCGGAATACCTGCTCCACAGTCCCCGTCCTGTAATCCTATATATGAACCCGCTCTGGATCCATCACAAAACCGGGGCTGGCGAAATTTCGCATTGCGGGTCAAGTGATTTGTTTATGAGCAGGCCGAACCTCAACGGCTGGCAATTTGTTGTGACATGTGTAAGCGGCACGCCGGCAACGGCCAACAACAACTCATTAACCCATGCTGAACTCTGCAGCCCTCTTGGCCAACTGACAGCTACAAAATTGAGTTAGTTAACAGTTTTATACGCCGAGGCGCGCATTTCGCGTGTTTCTGCAGGAATTCAGATACAGATACAGATACAGATTCGGAGCCGGTCGCCGAGATGCAACCGCAGCGAAACTGAAGACGGTCGACGGGACAGATAACACCCAAGAGTCTGGCTCGGGATCCGAGTTGCCAAGTCCCGGGTCCCAGCAACAAAGCAGCCCAAGTGACACTCACAAAATCTGACAGAGGCAGCGGCTTTGCATGGTTGTTGTTGCTGTTTGTGCAGTGAGAAATAATTCCAAGTCTTTGTTGGAAATGAAAATCTAAAAAAAGAAAATCTAGGAAATCTAGTACTGCCAATAATAAACATTTAATAAATTAAAAAACTTAATTTATGTAAGACTGTCGAAAGGAAATCTAAGTAATTATATAGAACGATTTCTTGAATTCTTTCAAGAAATAAATAGGTAGTACATATCAAATAAGTAAGTTAAATTAATTTGATATTAACTAATCATTTTTTATCAACAAAAAATGATTTTATGGTTATCTATTTAAAAAACTGATTAAAAAAGCTTTTAGTTGACAATTTAAATTGTTTGTTAAAAGTGGTGTACACATTTCTTACAGTGCAATGTTGCTGAGTGACTTGCGCGCATGCGCAGCCGTTTTGCTTTATTACAAGGACAAGGACTGGGCCCAAAAGAGGTAAAAAGGGGCAAAGGGGGTAGGAGTGGCAAGGGGCGAGGGGACAGGGCCTGCCAAGTGACACATGAAAACGAAACGAAAATGACAGCGGCAAGTGACACTTGGCCGGCAGCAGTAACAGCAGCTCAGAGGATCGCAATGGCGGTGGGCAGGGGCGATATCTGACCATTGTAATTTCATTTGTAATTAGCTGAATGCTGTACGAGATCCGTCGAGTGTCGCATGGCACAGTGGGCCAAAATGCAGGGGACAGTGCCAAAAAAAGAAAATAAAATAATAAGAACAGAACAAAAATCAAGGGAGCCTGGTGCGACATTTTGGTGCGGCGAATGCCATATTTTATTTCCATTGCCAAAAGTGTCATGTTACAGAGATTTATGGGCGCTGTCACTATGCTGTCTCTCTCTCTCTGTTGCCCTCTATCTGTCTCGCTCTCTCCTTCGTCGAGCTCACGCCCAAAAATTTGGTCATGTTTTGTGTTTGTGTCACAGACACAGCAACACAACAAAGTTGCGCATAAATACGGAAAAATACTCTGACCAATTCCAAATGCATCGACTGCGATAAACAGGGCCCGAAATACTTGGCATAAGACTTTTGGCCAGTTATCAGCCTCAGTTTGGATCAGTGATTTACGGTCGAAAGTGTTCCTGAACCCATCTACCCATCTACTCATCTACCTGTTCTATCGATCTGAAGGCCCGGCCCTAACTTTCTTTTCCATCCTCTAGTTCGAACGTTTGTTTGGGCTGGTCAGGTGTCAATACACTCGCTTACGGCAGCCGCAGAGGCGTCTGGTTCTCGTTCTTGGTCCCCTCTCCAAGTCCAAGTCCAATCCCATCCCATCCTATCCAGTTCCCCCGTCCTGGCCAAAACCCATCTGACAATGACATATTTGGCTGGCACTTTCATCGCACGTCCATGTTAATATGCTCAAGATTTATGGCCCCAGCTGACAAAGGAAATGGCATTCGGGCTCAATTGTCGTTGCTGTTGTTGTGCACATCCATTTTGTTGCAGCAGCGGAAAGTTGCATAATTTTTATGGACACTCGTTAATAGATCATCGATTGAGATTACAGGGAAGCGTTCGATTCTGGTTCGGTTCCACTGCGGTGGGTCTGGGTCCCTTGAAATTCCCCTGAAATCAGGCGACATTTTGTGAACGTGATTTTGGTTTCGATTTGGAATAGGGTTGGTTAAAGGTGGGATTTTATTTTACAATTGTTTGAAAGGCTTGTATTTTCGTAATTGTTTAATGTTAGTAACCCTTTTCAACGTCGTTTTCCCAAATATGTACCACCACGAACTTGAAAAATAAATTAAAGTTTATTTGGACTTTAAATAAGTTCATGACCTTACTAAGTTAAATTTAATTTTGTAATAAAATATATATTTATAATTTATAATTTTGATAAATGTTTTTTCTGTGTATTCCGAGGTTTGATTTATTTTAGGAATTAATAATTTTAAAGTCTCCTCATAACTTCTATCTTACAAAAGCTTGCATCTATATTATTCAATCCAACACAGGTCAATCCAGCTAAATCTCTTATCTGAGAACCTCTAACATCTCCATTTGATCTTAACTTGTGTATAACAAACTTCTTAACCTGTCTAACCACTGTCTAATCAGAAGTATTATCTCTCACCTTCGCAAAGTCCCATTAACAGCTGCGAATATCGTAAACGATCTACGGACGCCCGAAAAGTTCCAATTCGAAAAAAGGTGAGATTCATTCCAGCGAGAGCACATAAATTAAAAAAACCGGCTGAGCGAAAAGATGATCGATCACCAGGTGAGCGAAAGAGAGGAGCAGATCCAGCGCGCGAGCGAGAGAGCAAAGAATGAGAAACCGATCGAGAGAGAGCGCGCATACCTGTGCGGTGAGTAAGTGATGATCTTTGAGCATCAGGTGAAGATCACTGTGGTTTTCCAGCCGTCTGACATTTCCAAAATGGGTTCAAACACACATACCAGCACACTTGCTTCCATGGGCGATCAGTCACTTGTGTCTATGAGTGATGACATCCACGTTCATTTCATTTATCCGTCGGACATTGCGGTGTCATGACGTCTGCTTCTTTTTTTCGGGTCTGCGCGATCAGCTGATCATGATGGCCGCCAAAAGCAGGTTTTCAACTCAAACGAGCGTTATTAATCATAAACCGAATATGGAAGGAGAGGGTCCCAAAGAGAGTGAGTGGGAAAGACAACAAACGCTTTTCAAATACACCAAAATTTATGGCCTGAAGCCAAGCCGACGGCAAGCAGTCCGCGACATGCACAAAAGTCATTTATTTCGCGGACTCTGCTTTTTGACCTAGAAAATCATCGGTAGCCGCTGCGATTCGTATCTTCCAGATACACACGCACTTCCGCTGCCGCCGAACCCATAAATTATCTGCACTACATTTCCACATTTCAAAGGGGGGATCGGGATATCCTCCTTTCGGGGCTTCGATTTCAAATCCCTAACTCGCTGAAAGTTCCGCAACCTTTAGACCCTTCATTTGTCCGCTGACCAACGCCTCGAACGGATCTTGTGGCTTTTGAAGCCGTGATCTTGACCAAGATCGAGGCCAGTTTACCGCCGGCATTTCGCGATCTTCGCCGCGCGCTTTTTTGTGTTTTTCTTGTTTCTCGTGTGTTTTCGCTGATCTGGAGCAAATTGGTTTTTGGCGGTTAATAAATTTTCAAATTAATTGACTAATTGCATACCTACAGCGGAGCGAACAGAATCGCAAGCAGGCCGAATAAAAGTGAAACGAAAGAGGCAAAAAGATACGGATGTAAATTCCGCGATAAGACGGGTTCCCGGATATTTAAAGTCAGTGGCTCATCGCGAGCAAATATCGCTTTGGTTATAACTCCCCGTAGAGGTGGTCCCATCTACAATCTACCTTTCCAACTCCAACCATTCATTAGTGGTAGCTGTGTAAACAAACTACTATTCAAAACTGTGGTCACTTTGGATCCATCATTCGTACGTTTTAATGGCCCAATGATATGGTAAATTACGCCACTGCAAATGGCATTTGTCGTGGCCCACAATCACAGTGGCTAAAAGGAGTTTAAAGTGTTTTGTGCTATTTGAAGAGTGTCTATTGACTTTAGAAATAAATACACGGCTTTATGTGTGTAATTTTTACCAAAAGACTTTTAGTGAGTTCTGTTTGCTAAGCTATTTACCATTTGTTCTTTAAAGTTATATGTATTTAAAATGAAAGAAAACCTGTTTGTTATATGATTTATTTGCTGGATTATTTTTCCGTTAATATAGCATTCAAATATTGAAGATATAACTTAATGTTCAGTTCCGATCTTTAAGTAATGAGAAATAAATTAAATACGTTTTAGGCCTATGAATATAACATTTGCTAATAAAACATGATAACTGATAATGAAGCATTAACATAATGACTTTATAACTAGACTTGTTTTGATGTTTATAACTGTTGTTTTTTTATTGTTGTTCTATGTTTCCATTAGTTACCAACACCTGAGCCTGAGTCCTAATAACTAGCACACGTATTGCCACCTCATTGCCACCTCCCCGAAGTGTTCATTACAGCAATGAAGCCGAAATTACTAATTCATTAATTGAAACCTGCCCCGGAACATTCAGTCCGGTTCTGACCAGGCCAGATGTCCGACACATGCCAGGATGTCCTTGCCACCACCCACCCACCAACTGCCCTCCACCCTACGTCCACCGCCCACCGCCCACCGCCCATTCCGCCTGCAGATGCTGCAAATGCCAACGGTAAAAACGAAAGTGCCCTGCTGCCATTTTATGAACTGTTTCTGCTCCGTTGGAGAGCGTACAACACTTACACTTGCCGCACACAAAGTGCTCCCCAGTTAATAATTTCGAAGTGTGTAAAATCAAATTGCCGGCACGTTGCGAATGCGGATGTGCGGAGTATCTGTCGGATTCATGTGTGTTGGCCTAATTTGCAAGTGATTTAAGGCTCATCACATTAATGGAAGAATTCTTCTTTGGTATTTAGTTCTTTAATAATTTATGCAAAAGCGTGTTGCGACAGTTTTCTAGCTAAGCTCTCCTTTGCCTTTAGCATATGTGGAATTTTTGCACTCTGCACATTCTTTTATTGTCTATTTTTTGGGTGTGCTGGGACGGACATTTGTCCGTATTGCAGGTGCTGTCGTTTGTTTGTCTGGACTCGGTCTCTCTCTTTCTCCATAGCCCTTTCTCCCTCGCTCCTTTCTCCGCCTCTGCTGGTTGTTATTGTGTAATGTCTATGAATATGAATTATGGAAATGGCAGAGCCACAACGACAAGGACAACGACCAGCGAACAAGAGCCTGAGTATTCACAATACTCACAGTCGCATTTGGCACAATTCTTTTTTGCCGCTTTTTTGTCATTCGTTTGCAAATTTTAAAACTCTCCTGGGAGGGTTTTTTGTTTACTTTTGGGGGCGGTGTTTCCGAATATTTGCGAGCCCTTTTTTTGAGGTCGTTGGAACAGTGACCGAGTTTGGTTGTTTTCTGGGATCGATCTATTTTAAAGAGGTGATTGAATACGACCAGGTCACTTTGAGCAATCAGAAATTATTCTCGATATAACAAATTAGGACAACAACTTTTATGAAATCTCCTACATTCAGTTAATATTTTTCTGATTGACCATTGATTTTCCTCTGGATATATATAATATTAGCTCTCTAAGAACTCAAATAAATACACAGAACATATTAGTATTTGGAACAACTTCCCCCATAGTCAAAAATACCCTTAAGCATTCCTGCTCCTATTAAAATCGCATAAATTCAATTAAAAGCGAACACCGGCTCTGCGGATTGCGAAATTATACGAGTAAATAAAAATGGAGCTCTCGCTCGCCCCCGACTGGCCACGCCCCCTGCGTCGGACATCCGCCACTGACATTTACATTTAATGCTTGCAAATTTAACAAATAATATTCAATTAACAATTTGAATATGAATTTATTACAGGGGTGCCGGCCGACGGAGGCCGAACCGCGCGTCCAAAGTGGTAACAACTTCGACATCGCCAATCGACATGTGAGGGGAGGGTTTTAGCGGGAAGTAACGAGTTGGCCAAGTGGCCGACTTGTTTACCCTGCCACCAGCAAACACAAAAGGCGAAAAAACAGACAAAAAAACACTCTGAAAACAGAAAACAAAACAAAGCCCGCGGAGAGGGAGAAAAAGTTATGTGAAAAAGGTGGGAAAATGCAAGCATTGTTAGCCTTTTGGCCAGGCTAAAAGGTAACGAAGCATGCAGCCACTGACGGACGGACAAGCGGACAAGCGGACAAACGGACAGCCAGACGGACATCCCGATGGAGGAAGCCGCGCAGGAAGCGCAAGGAGCATAGCCCAACTCCTGGCAGGCCGCACATTTCAATAATTATTAACTGCAGCATGCTACATGCAACATGGCCACATGCAACCTGCAACACGCCGCACAGTAGCAACACTCACACACACACACACACCTCGGTAACTAGGGGGACCTGCAATTATCAAAACTTGTCCAAATTGACATTTTTTGTCGGCCAGCCAGGTGGACTCACATGGAGAGTTGGGGGCGTCAGCCCGTTGGCCATTGCATTTTGGCACGTTGCGGATTTTGAAATGCAAACACGGCATTTAATTCTATTAAGGCCGCTATTTAATTATCTCTTGCGGGCACGGTCCGAAAACGCTGCGTTCAATGTCAGCGAAGCCGGAAGAGAGTGGTTCCTCCTGATGGCCCAAAGACCCCTCCCCCAAAAGTGCCCCTTAAGTGCTGGCCATAATCCACAGCCAGGAGGAGCGGGCTTATCGGAGCTTATCTGCGAGTGCCAAAAGTGATGCCACACAGGAAGAAATAGATACTGCCTTTTACTGGTCTTTAACTGATCATAATTGGGCATCAGTTTAAAGGTTCTTTACTCTATCTATCAAGATAGCATACCAACTTTTAATATCGATATTAAAATTCTGTAAATTACATAAAATTATCCCAAGCTGAAAAATGTTGCTATGTTGGTACCATTTTTTTAGTTCAAAGATTTTCCATTCGATAAATATTTAGGATCAACTATTCAAAATAGATCAAGGGCATAAATTTATTTAACTGATATTAACATATTAAAATATGTTTTAACTTTATTGTTTGGGCAAAGCATTAAAAATAGTTTATCCTTAGAATAAAAACTTGGCTCTTGCATTAAAAAATATATATTTTTTTCGTGTGTACAACTTTAGAAATTATCCACATTTTTCGCCGTGCACGGATCGTGGATCTTGAATCTGGGATAGCTGATCGCGGATCCGCAAGTAGCTGCCCACTTGTTGCGCCTGTGCCAACATTTAGCTACCGATTTGCACGAGATTATCAATTGAATATAAATAATAAGTGGGAGCGAAGTGGCCGACTACGGAGCATCTGGGTGGCTCAGCTTCACTGATGGCCCGGCAATTTTTCGCCTCAATGCGCCCGCCAACAATGTATGTAATTTGAGTGGCCTGCCCCGCAAAAAAATGCTGAAGACCCGCTGATCAGAGGGAGCCCTCCATCCCCATCCCCGTCCCCATCCTCGTGTCCCCTGCTTTTCCCTTGTTCACGTGTGTAATTGGATTTTAAGAAGTAGCTGCGCGAGACAAGACTGATTGATAACCTCGCATCAAAAGGTCCCAAACAACAGGCTGAAATAAACGCCTTCAGTGGCTCTGGGGCTTTGATGTTCGCGTTCGGCAGCGAATATCGTAAGCGGGTCTGATATAGACGAATGGGTGATGCACTAATATTGGGGATACACAAAATCAGAACTTTAAGAAACATCATTACAAAAATATCAAATAAAATATACAACTATTTTTAAGTACAAGAAATTCTACTCAAAACTTTGGTTTGACTTAGAATATTTGAAGCTCTAGAACTTGAAGGTTTAAAAAAGTATGATTATGAATAGATTTATGCTTTACAATTTATATGGATTTTTGTAATCATTACCCCTCATTTAAACAATATTTTTATTGTTTAGCATTTAAATTTTGTGTAGTTATTTATATGATTATTCAGTGTTTAAAAATGCATATTTAAAAGAAAGAAAATTGTTTAAAATTCATATTTTTATCTACAATGCTGTTAATTAATAGCATTCGCACCCAGAGTGCAGGGTATGTAGGGGAAAACACGCAATTGGGCTGCTCGATCGGCAGCGGGAACAAAAGCCGATAGCACGAGGTACGAGGTACGATAGGGAAAAGGGAGCCGCTCGAACGAGGCGTCCAACCGGGCCCAGATCCAGATCCCATCTGCCTCCTTCCCCTCCCCCCCCTTTCGTTGTGCGTGTTGGCCGCGTTTGTTGGCCAATTGAATTGCCATGTTTAATATTAATTGCCAGCGGAGCAAGCAGCTCGAACATGGCGAGCACTCTTTCGGTTGGAGCGTAATCACGGGACAGTGAATCAATCATTTCCACACGCGGCCCCCAGGTTTTCCCGGCCCACCCACAGCCCCGCCCCCCGAGTTCATAAATTTGCCCACCTAAACGTATGCTAGGGTATTAAGCCACCGACACCGCTTAACGCTGATTAGTTTTCTAGGGTATGTTAGTAGACCTGCTCTACACTCTATTCTCGTAAACTTAAGAGCGAATAATGTAACGAAATAAAAGTGGAAATTTTCTTACCCATGTCTGTTGATATGCCGCCGTATTGTGTTAAATCAGATCTTATCTTACCTGAAAATGCAAGCAAAGCGGAGAGAAGAAAACGTTTAAAAAATGTGGAATCAAAATTGTTTGCTCTCGAGAGATCTCGAGATGCAGATGGATGGTGTTTGGAATATGGGGGTACGTGGGGAACTGGGGGCATCGTAGGGTTAAGCAGCCGCACGTGTTGCGGAGCTGCTCAAGATTTGCTAACCAAAGCTCTGTTGTTGTTGTCGGTTGGATAATGGATATTGCATAGAGAAAGATGGAAAGGTGTAAAATTGAAAATGATAATTTGAGGTAATCAGTGAAGATTATTTGGCATAAAGTAATAATAAATACAATGGATATATGAAATACGATATATACTGTACAATAAAATGGTTTATGCTTAATTACATATTATTACAGATCAGAAAAATTGTATAGTTTAAAATATTATGTTGGTATCATTCTTAAAAACAATTCTCATTGCTTTTATAATGAATACCTTGTAAACTATTGTGTATATAAAATCATCTATATATTCATCATATCTATTCATCTCTTCATATACAACTAACTCTGCTTTATGCAATCCCATCTCTAAACAGTTTCTAACGATCCAAAATGCAATTCAGGAGGGTGCTGTTCCTAAGCCACTCAAAGTGCACTCCACGGCTCTTGATAACTCGTCTGGCACTACGAGAGTCTTTCAAAGTTTGAACTAGGGCTATCAATCCCATTTAGACTGATTCATGGACGCGGCATTATCGCCTCTTTCTATCGCGTTTGCTGGATGTCTCGCCTTTTTTCACGATATTTAGCGTCGCCCCGGCTTTGTTTATGCCATGAAAGTGCAAAATGTAAACAATCCGAAATGCCAACGCCTCAAAAAGTGGGCGTGTGGGGGGGGCGGCGAGGGGGCGTCGGCAGCTTGCCGTGGAAAAGGTAAAAGTATAAAAATATGATTTAATGGCAGCGATAAAACACGTGTGTATTTAAATATGCGCGCCTGGCGCCTGAGTAAACGTAATTTCCAGCTCACAGACACAGAGACCGAGTGCCGCACACAGATACTATACTATGTGGCCATCCAGACGCAAAGAAACAACAAAGAAAATATTAAATTAAAAAGAACAAGAAAGCGGCCAAAAACTATGAGGGGCAAAGGGCTTAAATTTGACAAACGCTTGGTTCTTCTCTCTGTATTTTTTCTTTGTAGAGGAAAATTATGAAAGAAAAAAAAGGGAAGAGGAGCCAGCCACTTTAGACAAATTCAAACAAATGGCTGGCGAACGGGGGGATGCTGAATGCTGTTTACATGCGACGCGACTTGTAAAAATTAAACATTTAGTTTGCGGTCTTGCCCCTGGAAAACTCAACCCCCGACCCCCACGATTTTCACACCTTTTCCGCGGGGGAAATGATTTTTATGACTCTTTAAGGCGGCGCACGCTTCGTTTTTGTGGGAGGATTAGTCGCCAGCCGCATAAATGAGAGAGTCTGATTCTCCGGGAGAACGAGAGCGTTTCCATTTTCCGGCTGCAGCTTGCGGCGTCTTTGGCCTTTTATTGCCCCATCAAAGGGGCTGATATAAATCTTAATTGCCGACCCAAATAAATAGACGGCGAGAGCATGTGGCATTCGGAACTCTGGGCAGAGCATCGGCTCAACAGACTGCAACTCGAGCGTCGGAAAGCTTCACTTTCGAGTGGAAAACTCGTTAGCTATTTAGCATAAACACTTTCCCAGTTTGACCAGCAAACTGATAACAACTGGCCGGCAACAACAACGAGAAGTTGCAGCCAAAGAAGTCATTAAGGAAACATTAAATTGACATTAATGTGGACCCAAAAGGGGGACGAAGGATCCCCCAGGAGGAGCCCAAAGTTCTGGCCAAAGTTCGCTCAGATAAATTAAAATAGTAATCTATAAATTATAGTATACAAGCAAATGTTTGGAGAATGCGGCGAACAAATCGATGACCCAACAACGAAAAAATATATTCCAAGCTGCTATAACAGTTACCCACA
This sequence comes from Drosophila fuyamai, assembly GCA_018153365.1. Classification (NCBI taxonomy): domain Eukaryota; kingdom Metazoa; phylum Arthropoda; class Insecta; order Diptera; family Drosophilidae; genus Drosophila; species Drosophila fuyamai. The sequence continues at coordinate 1,089,979 of JAECXW010000116.1, read as the reverse complement.
TTTTGGTTTTGGTCAAGACAGATCTCGTAAATCATGGGGAGCTGGCAAAACAGGCTCTCAAAGGAAGGTATCAACGACTCTGAAATGCCCTAAATTTTACCAAAGAGTGGGTAGTGCAAACTAGTTTGGATAGAGTGGGGGTTTTTCCCCAAAAAACATGGCATATCGCTGTTAAACTCTTCATTCATATACAGTATTCTATACAATTTTGAATGGCGTGGAGAAGCAAATGAAATGTGCCTAATGATCTTCAGGCTTGTGAACATGTGGCATTGAAACATGTGTATACACAGAAAGAAATATATATAGACTTTCGCAGGTGTCTATTAAAACATAAATGTTTTTTAAATATTTGCTTGTATAAATTATATTTTCCAAGGTTTTAGAAAATTTGTTTACTATTAATGGTTATCCAGAATCCTAAAGTATTCGTTCCCTATATCAACCTTTAAACAGGTGAATAAAAACATTAAATTGAGATCTTGTTTTGGGTTGCCATAGTATAACACTACTGTATTTTAAACCGTAAATATTTTTACGTGCAGTTCTATTGGCCGAGCCACCTGAAGCCAGTCGTCTGGACAATTGTGAACCCATTAATCTTTGTCTTTTTAGTCTTGGAGATTTCTATCTTAATTGAAGCTCATTATAATATGCGTTTCCTACGATGCGGCGTGTTTGTTTGCTGGTAGCCCAACTTCTGTTACACAACCCGAAGACAAGCGATATTCAAACGAGATGGTGGGCAGCTTTTGCACTCGGAGAACTTGGATGGGAGTGGGAATGGAGATGGGGATGGGGATCAGATCGCAATCAGGCCGTCCGATCCCAATACGAAATCCCGGCAAGAGGCCACCACCAATGAATTATTAATAATAAATAAATCATTATTAAAATCAAAATAATACGCAAATATGCATATTATCGGAAACAACATGGAATTGGGGGGCCAGCGTATGCGAGAGTGTGTGTGTTTCTTTTCATGTTTACGCCACTTTCCCATACAGACACACAAGTTGTTATAATGAATGATTTGTTGTTTTATAATAAACACGCCGAGCGTCGAGCAGCAATGTTGGCGTCTTCCAAGTGGCGATGGCTGTGACGTAGCCAGCGAAGGGTTAAAGGGACGGGGTCCCATGTTTTGGTCACTAGGGTCTGCCACATAGTGTGTTCCCATACTCCCCCGTATATATCCTTGTATTCGCGACCCTTGTCCCTTTTGGCATGGCTGCATTTCCCTCCTCTCCATCCTCCCTTGCATGTGTATTGGCCCGGCCGTGTTGTTGTTTTTATTAGGTATCAAAAACACCTTAAAACATGATTTTGCAACTGCCAAGAGAAGAAGTCCGCACAGTGGGGCCACGAATATGAATAATAACTGCTGGTTCACATGGCATTTCTATGTTTAAGAGATGATCGATAACGCGAAAACGCCTATGTCACAATGCGGAAGAAACTCTCAGTGCATATACTCTAACAATTATTTCTTATCTGCGATCGGTTTTATATATTTATTATTTGCGTCCATCAAATTATTTGAAAAATACAACACCTAATCATTTTTAATGGGGGCATTTAGGGGAGAAATGTGAAAGGCGATTAATAATTGGTCTATTCTGAATGAATGTTTTGAAATAAAATCATTTTTAACAACTTAGCGCCGCCAGATTGATTATAAAGTTTTAGTTCATAATATTTAGCTTTAATATTTGAAATTTATATATTCATTTGTTTTTATTACGTTTTAGTTATTAGTTTTTATGATATTAATCTTTGGGCCGTAGGAGAAACATATTTTAAATACAAAAATGTGAAATTTCTGACCTTAAAAATATTTGAATATCAAAAACCAAATATATATTTTACTGTCATAACATTCATCAAACTATTTTGTTTACATTTACATTTTCTAAGATATATTTGAGTGAAAAAATTGTTTTTTACGTTCGCAAATCAGAAAAACACTTTTTAGTTATCAATATTATTGAAAACAAAAAGATTTTTACCATCAATAAAGTCAAATTTAAATTTTCTTAAGGGTGTTAAAGTGAAAAAATCATTTTTAAGTTCTGACAAAATCAATAATAAGCGCATTTTTCAAATAAAACATATTCAAATGTTATTTCACTGATGATACACATATTTTTAGCCAGAACTCGTAGCATTTGCCCATTGCAGCCACGCGGGCCTCGAAAAATACGAGGGAACAGCCGAAATTGCTCCTCGCCCTGCAGCTCCTCCACACTGTTGTTGTTGGGCCATGTGTCTGGGCCACTTTGGGTTGTCGTCGTTGGCGACGTCGACGTCTTGCAACTTTGGACTCCTCGACTGGCAGTCGCAGTCGCAGCCGTAGCCGCAGTCCGAGTACGAGTCCAACGACTTGAGGACCGCCAAGGTGCTTATTAAATTCCTTATTTAAAAATACATTAAAAAAATGCAAGAAGCTGCCCCAGAACCCGAAAACCAATCCCCGAAAAAGCGATCCCCGGGGAAGGGAGACTCTCGAGAGGGGCATCCCTAGCATCCGCCACAGAAATTGCGATGCTCACAGGCGCTTTGATTTGGTTCAGATTTTCTGATTTTGCATTCTGCGCCCCGCGAAAAAATGATTAAAAGCGCGCGTTGAAAGGTTTTCCTGTGTGCGTTCGCTTGCACTCGCCATTTACATAATCATCGCCGCACTTCCTCTGGCGATTAATTGCATGTTGCAGTGGCAACTGTTGCCTGACATTTGAACTGCGAATTTGGAATGCTGCAGGATGCCACAGCCCACAGTCCACAGTCCGCAGCCCATTAACCTTGAGGCGATCTGACGTGCCCTCGCTGGTTCTACGTGTTCGCTACAATTGCAGGTAGTTGTGCCAGGACACTAGGCATCCCGATAATTACGTCACAGCGTGAGAGTTCTTTGCCCGGCAACTGCGGCAAATATGAATTATGATTGCTTGAAACGTGTCAATTGCCGGTTCGGCCAGCCATTCTCAAGGTCATTGTGGGACAAAAAAAATAACAAGCCGCAACAAAAACTATCTTTCAGGGGCGACTATTATTACACGGAGAGAAATAGAGACCTATAAACGTAATTAATATACTTTTTTTTACATATTCTAAACGTAAATGTAATCCAATGTAAAATCTTGATCACCTTTAAAGACCTTTTTTGAGATTCTGCGAAATTGTATGCAGTTGGTTTTCAGATTTTAAATCAATATGTATGAATTAATATAAGATAGGGTCAAATAGGTGTTATATAATCAGACTTTTTTACTTTATATTTAATAAGCATGAAATAGTACTTGATAAAATGCAAGTACTCAGTTGCCTCGAGATATATTTGCATGTGAAAAATAAATTTGTGTAATGTGTTATTTTTTCTGATTATGCAAAGTAGGAGATAAGGTATTTCAATGTAATTTCTGGGATATTTTTCCCTGTGCACTGGTCGAAATTAGGCGGCTGAGAAATTTCGGACAGCCACAGAACTCGGCCATAAACCACTTCGCCGACGTGAACCTCACACACCGGCCCGGGCAAATAAAGCAAATTTACGAATTTATGTTGAAATTTATCGATAATGACTTAAAAGCCTTCAGGACAATGATTTAATGCTCCTCGCCCGCCGCTCGCCATGTTCGCACATACAACACACAACGGCCCAAGAACAACACCAACATTGCGACGCCACAACCAAAACCAAAAGCAAAACCAACGCCAACAGCCAGAAAACTCTGATGTGGGTTTTTCAAATGTGAAGCCATGTTTAGATACGATAAAATTGAATTCGGTTTGCATTTCGGGCCGCGGATCAACGGCAAATGATCGATGATCGCTGGAAGTGTGCGCCGATTTATTTATGACTTGATTTTCCATTGCGATCGCCCGATTTTATCAGTTCGCTCAGAGCAAATCGCTTAAAACCGAATTATATTCGCATTATATGTTTGGAGTAAATCAAATCGGCGATAGCGGTTGACAAATGGCAATAAAGCGGATTTAAGTTCAGGGAGATGGCGATAAGGCAATATATATAAAAATGTAAAATCATGTAGATGCCATCAGCAGATAATCCCATTCCCGGTCTCAAATTAACGAAACTCAACTCACTCTGTCTGAATATCGTAACTGGCAGCTCGTCTCGTTTTCTTATTAGAAACAAATTAAAAAGGTAAGTTCAGGTAATCTTGTTCGACCATCTTCAGGTAAGAATTCATTAGAATTTCTTAGAGGGAATATTTCCCTCAAGATGTTATAACTCTGAGAGATTGTCCAACTAACTTGAAGTGTTATACGAGACACCCTGTATTAAGGGATTTTTGCAACATATATATATATATTTTTTTGGACGGCCAATTCATCACCGACACTTCAGACTGGGCTGGCACAGCGCATAAATTTCATTACGCTGATCATCTCGCAAAATTGATCGAAGGGAGGGGAAAACCTGTCGCAAGGCTCTTGAATTTAGTTCAACTTTAATTGTTTTTTAACCATCTCTTCGCGCTGGCTATAAGTGAAATTTGATTGATTTCTGAAGGGTATTTTCGCGAGCTTATATTTTTACACAGGTAAAAAAGCAAAAATATGAAAAGTATGTATGGGGAAAAAAGGAAAAATATCAACAAATCAGACTTAACAATCTTTGATTGGAAATACATTTTTGTTTCGGTTGCTTAGAATATGATTTCACCTCCTCTAAGCATAATCATAATTTTGATGAGAAACTATGTGCAATAGGACCTTCATTCCTATTATTTTTTCGCAGTGCCGACTTGAGTGCAATTTATGTTCGATCTTCGAGCACCTAGACCTCCTTCGGCTGACCTACTCTTGGCATTGTTCTTGGCCCAAACGGCAATCTCGGACGCAAGCCGTTCGCCTCGCTCGGCTGGTGGCTTTGGCCCGTGGAAAAGTCGGGCGGCGAGGTGCTGAACGTAATTACATAATGGCGTAGTTAACCGTAATAAGCGCGACTTCTGCGCGCAGTGTGTGTCCTGAAAGGATTCCTGCCCTTTTCCGCCGGCTCCTGTGGCTGCCTTTTCTGTTCCTTCGCTATTTTGCAGCTCTTTCAGCCGCATGCCATAATTCACGCTGCTCGTTGCTCGTTGCACGTTGTCGCTCTCTTGTTGCACAAATTGCAGCTCACTTGGGCTGCCAGCGCAGCAACAATTACCGCCGAGCATCATTAAAAGCAAAGGTGACAAAAATTAGTAAACAAAGTGTTGAAAATTATGAGCCAGACGAAGCGCTGCAAGGTGCCGCGGTGCGGAGCAGGTGGAATCGGAGGGTCTGAGCTGGTTTCCCATTTTTTTCTGGCTGCCCACGGTTCTTGTTTATGGCTCTGATCTCGCTTAGAGTGATTAAATCGCTTAAATTGCCGGCCAGCGAATAAACTATGCCCAGATTGGCAACCCGAATGGGCGGCTTTAAATAGAATAAGTGGAAAACAATTTGCAGTTCATTCAAAGTCATTTGGCCAAAAGGAATTCTGAAGAGCTCATTTCGAATGGGTTAACCAATGGGTAACAGTTATAATAAAATTATGCAAAATTCTATAAAATGAAAACATTTCAAATTTAACTTATTTTGAATCAAGTTCTTTTATTTTGCATGTCAAATAAATTTTACATTTTTGAATGCATAATTTTGAGAGCTTAAAAAAATCTTGTTTACACTCTATTAGAAATGTGATACAATGACTTTGCCCTTTTTGAGACAAAAATTTATAGAAAATATATTTAATATATTTTCAAGAATTATATAAATTTAAGAGCACATTTTCACTTTGAACAGTTTATTAATGTAAAAAGGCATTATTTTGATATTAAAAACCAATTTTTTTAGAATGAACTTTTCACAATTTTTGAAGAGATAATACAAACATAATGTTGCAAATATCGGAGACTTTTAGTTTTTTTAAAATGGTATAAAGTATTAAAAATGGTTATAAACTTTTCTAAAATATGTAAACATTTTCTAGGTGATTTTCATTAAAAGGTCTGTTTTCACATGTGGCTGATTTAACTTGCTGACTTTATTGTCTATTATCTGTTTTCCCTACGATCGATTCGAGCTCTTCATTATTTTGCTATTACATGTTGACTTTGTCTGTTAATCGGACCAAAGACAGCAATTAGTCACGAGATGACTTTTGTTGAGTTAGCTGCAATCTGTTGAGCCTGATAACAACTGGGCAAACAACAACAGCAGAGCTTTGGTTCCGGGAGGGATATTGGGGGTGTGGACGGGGGGAAGGGGACTTTAAGTGGACTTGTGCTACAGTGGACACTCACTTTTGGTCGGATCTTCAGGACACTCACCTGCGATAGCCATCCAGGGGTAGAATGTGTGATTGCTGGCCTGGTGTAAACTGCTGGCGGCCGCCGTTTGGGCGGCAGCGGCGCCCGAGATGGTGCAGTTGGCGTTCCAGGCGGTGCCCGCAGCGGCCACGCCCACGCCGCTCTGCACGCCCCCGCCGTTGCCGTTGCCGCCGCTGACGCTGACATTGCCGCCGGCACTGCCGCCGCGATGGCTGACGGGACTACCGCCCGACGTGTCCAAGTAGCCGCCCACGCGGGAGTCGGGGGTGCAGGCGGAGGGTCGGACGGGCATGCCGCCCGCCGGATTGTTCTGTCCATTTGCATTGGCCGCATTGCCTCCGTTCGCATTGCCGGTGCCGCCCGTCCCGCCCGCTCCACCGCCCCCTCCGCCGCCCCCGCCGCCATTCGAGCCGCCCGTGTTCCAAATGTCCTTGTAGCCGTTCACCGCATCCGCCTTGATGTTCAGGCAGTCCTGCTTGTAGGCACCGGCCCCGTCGCCGTATATCTTGTTGCAGGCGGCCGTGATGCTGGCGTCGTAGGGCGAGTCCTGGGTGGTGCGCTGCAGATGGTGGTTGGCGTAGGGACTCATGCCCAGCGACAGGGGGAATCCCCGGTAGGCGGCCGCCGCCGCACTGGCCGTCTGATCGTGGTGGCCGCCGCTGCCCATCGCCATTCCGGTGGCCTGGTGCGGATGGCCATAGAAGCCGGAGGCCTGCTCAAAGTACGAGTTCATTGCGCTGCTGGCGGTGAGAATTTTGGCGGTGCTCCGTCTGAGACGGGCTAAAAATCGGTTGGGGCTTGACTTCTTTCACTGGGGTGTGTTTCTAGATCGCTGCGATTTTAGGCGGATTTTTAAAGATTTTTCTCAGCTATCTCTGATGTTCATTGGTCTTTTTTAGATTTTTGATTATTTTTCCACTTTCTTTCAGATTTGTAGAAATTATTTTTTTTTTCAAGTCTTTTTTTATTTTTTCTTTATTTTATTGTGAATATGTCTTCAATGGCTTTTAATTTTTTGTTAATTTTAGTTATTTTAATTTAGGTAAATAAATTGATTTTAAAATTCGTTAAATATTTATAAAATATTTTCACAAGCGGTTTAATTTTTGTTTGGTAAATATTTTTAAAAGTTAATTTTATTTATTGCACTTTCCACTGGTTGCCTCAACTTGGTTTAAGCACTAATGTTTATTGAACATTAACTTCGGTAAATTATTTTAAATATTTCTTCACTATTGTTTATAGTTTCACAAGTGTTTCGTATACTTTGTTGCGTTTTGGTTTGGTTTTTAGCCAATTGCACTTTGCTGTTAATTGAATTCGAATTTGAATACTTGTTTTGCGCTTGCCTTGGCACTATCAAAGGCTCGTAAGCGTTACGATTATTACTATGTTTATTGTTATTGCAATTATTATTATTATTTTTATGGTTTTAACGATTTGAACGATTATTAGCCTTAGTGCTGACCGAACGAGCGCGAATGCGAATGCGGCTGACGCTGACGGATTTCCTCGAATCGGGACGCCAATTTAGTGGAAAGCGACTTTTCCGCGCGGCATTCACGGGCGGACGCGTGGGCGAGCGGTACTGCGCTGGGGGCCAATAATAACAATAATGCCGCTGATAATGTGGATAATAAAACAAAGCGCGCGCCTGTTATCCAAACCGTTGCCATCGAACGAATGTGCCACCAAATCGCAGTTGCCAGTGTTTTGACTTTGCTCCGCCGAACCACTCAGCCCGAAACCACTCGACTCGGCCCAGAACGAGTGGAACTGGCTGCTCCAGCCAAAACAGAGAGCGGAGAGCGCTCAAACCAGCCCGCTCGAATGAATTCCGGCCGAGAGTTCATTCTCGGAGCGCTCAGCCTCGAACTTGTTCGAGCGCTCTTGCGCTCTCCGCTTTTCCCGGGGTGGGCGCCTCTCGTTCATCATTCGCGAGGAGGAAAATGCGCTCGCCGCGGGAAATTCATCATGGAGGAGGGCTGATTTTCCTATAGGCCAACTCACTCAACTGAGTGGCGAAAACCGCTCGACGGACCGACGGCCAGTTGCCAGTTGCACGCCAAGAGCTGCACATCTCGCCTTGACTCGGATTCAGCGCATTTATGCAGGCAGTTTTCCTTCTTTTTTGCTGAAAAAGGTCTCACGAACTTCATGCTACACAGAATATATCATAAAATATCGTAAAATTAACACAAAAATAAATTTTATGGACAAAATTGAACAATTATTAATATATTAATTATCATTATATAAACTCATAGTGATATGTATAATGTTATTTTTAATTCGCTTTCAGCACATTTATTCATTAATTTTTTCTTCTTTTCTGCTGGAAGAAGTTTTACCAAACTTGAGCTACACCAAATCTAACATACATTCTATAATAACACAAAAATCATTAATATTAGTTTTTTAGGAAAACTAAAAGGTACTGTTTATTGTCATATTACAAAGTGTCAGTCTTTTTTTCTAGAAGATTCAACCAATTACGCTTGAAAATGGAAAAATAAAATAGTTTAGAGAACAAATAATTCAAAAAGAATAAATACAACGAATTATTATAATTCACATTTGTTTTGCTTTCCGCTTGTTGAAAACTAACTAACTTCTATTTTGACCTAAAATTTAATTTGTTTGATATAAAACAAAATAATTTCAACCGGAAGGCAAAAGTTATACAACAAATCATTATGTATCCAATACTTATGAATTTTGTAAAATATTAATTTTTGATATTTTAATCAATAAATTGTGTAGTCTAATTTTACCGATTAAGTTGAATTTATTTAAAAAAATTTTAATGTTATCACAGCTTAAATGCGTAAGTCTTTACCGCTGGCACTTATCTAAAGTAGAATTTGCTTATAGAATAACTTGGTATATATTCAATGGGACACATAATAAGATATGATAAGATTTAATTAGAATTTAGGATCTTAATTAGTAAGTTTAAGCACAACTGTATGCCATATAACATTCAAAAGACAAAAAATCAAAAGGTAATAGTTATACTCACAATTTCTTGCTTTTAAAATGCTGATTCTTATATTCTTCTTCTTAGGATAAATACATATTTTAATAAATTAGGGTGGAATATAAATTAATCGAAGCATTTCAGAATGTGGAGATGATTTTGTATTTAAATTTTAAATTTAATTGAATAAAAATTGTGCATATTGTTTTAACTTATAGAAAAATATCTTTGGGTATATTGATATGTTCTTTCATACCGTGCTAAGATTCCAACACTTTATTTCTAGTTCATAAAATATTTCACAAGGGTTGCATATTATTGAGGTAGGGTCATGAATGCAAGTCAACAATTTAAAGACTTGAAAAATTGAATCTCATCGATAAATAAATGTAATGAACTATTAGGCCAAAGCAATTGTTTAACTCATTAAAAAAGTATTAATATTTGCAAGTTATTCAAGACTCCATGTTGAGAAAAATTCTTTCCGAGATTAGTTTATTGAAGTGTACATCTCGTCCGGTTTAAAATGTGATTCAACCGAGGAGCCGGAAAATTTGTGTGCTGCGGTTTTCCTTTTCCTATTCAAATTCAAATTCGCATTCGAATCGAAATGTTCAATCCGTTCGCCAATACTTTCAATGGGATATTAATGTCAATGTAAATATGGCTGCGAATTGATGCTAATAAATTCATATGCATAATGCAAATAGATCGGGGTCTTGCAGACCGAGAACGCCGAGCCATTCGCGAAAGTTTCGCAAATATTTGTCAAAGTTTCCACATTCGCACAAACGGCTCGTAGATTAAGCCAGAAACCGACGACGAACAAACAAAGTTGCTTGCCACAAGTGTTTGCAAAATAAACTTATTATAAGAAGAAATTTACTTTTCTACTTTTCCACCCCCGCCCGCGCCATTTTCCATCCCCCGTTCGCCGCCTGCGATTCGGTGCCAAGTCTGAAAAATCAACAACAAGCAAAAGATACAAAAACTTGCACAAAACACAGATACACACGACCGCACACACACACATTCGAATCGGAGACGCGGAGACATTTTCCAAATATGCGGCCAAAAGCCCAAGGAAAACGAAGGCGAGAGGACCAAGAGCAGGGCAAAAGTAAAAATCGCAGTCGCAACTGCAAACTAAATATCGTGAGTCGGGACACGGGACTCGGGACCCAGAAACTCGGAATCCAGGACCCAGGGGAAGGACGAGCACGAGGACTCGCGGGGATGACAGAGAAATAGCCTCATAACCATTTGAAGCCATTCGAAGGCGCATAAAAGGATCACAACAATCGCCGAAATGAGCCATAATGAGCTCGTAAAAATTTTGCTACCTAATATACTCGGGAATCTTACGGGTACGAGTATATTCAAACTTGCTACGTTATGGGGTATGCAATGGGGCAGCTCCCCCACCTCGCCCCCTTTTCCCAGTGGCTCGTGCTCCTTTCCTGGCTTTTTGCTCCTGCAGGAGCTCCTCCGCGTGCAGAAAGTTGGGGAACTGAGTTTTGTTTTTGTTCGACATCGATGATTGTTTTTTCCTCCGCTGTGCATTCTTGAGTTGCCTGAAATAAGAGGAGTGCTTGGAGCTGTGGTTTGGTTATTGATTCATTCCGATTTCATATTGGTGTAGAGTAAAAAAAAAACGCTAGGATGGGTGATTATTTAATTATGATGTTAAATAAACTAATACTAGGGGTAACTGACAGCTACCCCTGATAAATAAATATACAGAAACGTATATTAAAAAATGTTATGAGTATTGTTTAAGCTGTAACTAATTTCTTATTCGAAGTCAGGCAAAGATAACTGTATAGTTTACACCTGTAACAAAAACCATTTAAGCAAATAGGAAATTATCTATTGGCACCAGTAATTGTGCGTTTTATTTTGAATGCTTCTTTTAAAAAGTTTTAATTATAATTATAATTATATTATAATATAGAACCTATAATATTTCTAAATATAATATAATAAAATGATACTAAACTGAAATTTCAAAACCTAAGAATTTATTAGATCTGCCGCAGTTTAGTTTTTAAATATTCGAAAATATGGTTTTCTCAAAAGTAAGTGTATTATTTAAACAGTTTGTATATACGGTATACAAAAATGCCTACTAATTTAATAGATGTTTTAAGCTAGAATCCAGAACCAATCCAGCCAAAGCAATCAATTATTTCTTCTGGTAGATGTGTAAACACGTTTTAACAATTGAATCCCCTGCCCCGCCCACACAACCCGAAAGGGAGGCTTCGATTGTCTTGGCATAAAGTCGCAATGAGATGGCGCGATTCCCGATTCGCAATTCGATTCCCAGGCATTTGCATACAAAGCGATCTCATTTTCATATGGCCACCGCCCCCGCACCGCTGTCATCGGTAGCTTGTTGCGGCAATTTACGAAGGCTTCCGTTCTGCGAAAAGGGGAGGAAAATGGAAAGCTTACACCTGACCAAGGTGCTTAAGGTGTCCAAGTTGGCCAGGTTGCCCAAGGTGAACAGTTGCCCAGTTGCCCAGTGGATATGGACAATGCTAAACGTGGCCAATTAGCCCCGAGGCAGCCGAATCCGTAGCCAAAAGTGACTCCTCCTTCACACCATCGCCGTGATTGATGGTCTCCATTCGCTTTCGAGAACTGGTGCAGGGCAATTAGACAAGCAGTTTAATTGCCACCTTGGCAGCTCGTTTGCCTCCTCGCCCGCTGTTTTATTGGCCGCAATCGCTCAAATCGAGCGATGCCATCCGTGAGATAGGCGCACCCAATCTAATCATAGTCCAAAACAGATACGTCCGCCCCCCACCTGGAAAATCGGGGGGAGCCACTTACGCAGCTAATAAAGCAGCAATTTGGCAGCTGGAAGCGCCGGCGCTGACGCCAGTCCAAAACATCAAACGGCCAGTACCAGATACTCGCCCCCAACCCCCTCCCTCCCCCATCCGAGATCAAAGTTGTGGGGCCCGGAGGTTTATTTACACAAAATGTTCAACAAAATACTTGTACTCCTCGGTGCCTGGCCGCCTGCACTCGCCGTTTGTTTACGTATTGTCTATTAAGATTTTGGCTCTGTCTTTCGGAATTTTTCGGTTCGATGGGGCTCGGCACCTGTTAGATGGTGCACTGAGCGAAATTCCAACACGGAGCTCAATTCCGTGGTGGATTGTTTGAAAATGAACCACTCTTATTGCCGACATAACAGAATTTTTTTAAATTTTACATTAAATTAGGCAGAAGACACCTTTGAATATTTACATTCCATTTTTAAATAGTTTCTCAATAAATTTATTTATATAATCAAAAAACTTTCTAACAAACCAAATTAAATTTTTTTAGATTCGTCCGGAAAGTATGTACAATAAGACCAACAAAATATGTTAAGGTGTATATTCCAAATATTTAAATATTATTTCTTATATAAAAAGCTCACTACTCTTTTTACTGTGTACAAATGGGTGGTGCTTTAAGGGGAGATTTTCTTGCTGCCCTCCAGATTTATCACCCCAATCGTTCAGAATTTTCAAAGTCAATACATTTCGCTGTCGAATTTTGGTCTTTGATAAGACCGAAGCCAAGTGATCGCGATCCACGATGTTGTCGACAAGTTGATGGGCCAACAAATGGCCGAATTTGATGCATTTGCTATTCAAATGCTTTAAGGGTCTATTGATTGGTCGCAGAGTAAAGGCAATATTTAGACGCCACTAATTAGGGACGATTGTTTAAGGCTTTAAAATGTACAAAAAGGGTTTTTAAAATACATTTACAAATAAAATACTAAATTATAAAATTCATATTAATGAATGTTACTAATTATTAAATGTTGTATAATTTTCTTTGTTTGTATCTTTATAGGTATTTATTTTTCCTTGAATTAGGCTACATTTTCGGGTTCAAATCTTTCCCTATAGTTAAGAAAATGTTTATGCAAATAGGTATTTTTAAAACTACTCATACCAAAGCCATTTAAAATGTTTAAAATAAAACCCTGCCCCCAGAGAAAAGAGTAGCGAATATAGTGCGACCTCCCACACCGAAGATTTTGCAAAAAATTTAATGAAAAATGTAATCCACAAAAAAATGAGCCAGAAACAATGAGTGGCAGAAGGAGCGAACCGAAATGAAACTACCGGGCGCACTTCCTCTGCAAATTTGAATGGCCCCGGCTACAATGGCCATAATGTACGCATGGATTAACCAATTACATTGCAATTTTAATTTGCAGGCTGGCGAAATTTTATTGCGAAATTGGCGAGAGCGCAAAATGAAATCGGCGCGCCGCGAATATGGAACGCATTGATAAGGAAATCCTGAGGGCCATGCAGCGGGTTTTTGGCCGGGTCAAAGTGGGCGGTGGGCGGTGGGTGGTAGCTGGGAGTGGGGTGGGCGGGCAGTTGACCCGAAAGCAAAGGCCAGGCAAACAGAGAGCGAAAAGGAGCACAAACAGAATGCGCCGAATGCGAAATGCAATCCAACGGATTTAAGTTCTTTATTAACACTTAATAAATCATAGGAGGGAGATGGGCGGTGCGGGGTGGCCTCGGGTCGTTCCGACTGCCTCCGGAGTTCGTTTTCATTCCATTGACGTCGGGGGAAATGGTGGCCATAAAACTAGCGCCAGCGGACCGGGGCGGGGTCGTAAATGCTTGTCCATCCATCCATCCATCCATTCATCCATCTGCTGTCCGGGCTGTCCGGCACTATCTGCCACATTGCGACAGTGTCAAGCATAAATCCTCATCATAATTCAAAGCATTGATCATCGCCTCCGACTCCCACTCGAATGGCAAAAAATGACAAATTGTTTGGCGCTCGAATGTGGCGCCTGCCCTTTTGCACGTGTGTTGCCCCTTGCCTGTTGCCAGTTGCAAGTTGCAACTGCAGCGGCAGCGGCAGCAGCAGCAACAGAAATTGCAACGGCAACTGCAACGTGCACAAATAAAATACTCGTAAAATTCAGCCAGCAACTCCGCAACGGCAGAATTTTTTTCCTGTTTCATTTTTAAATGAAAGTTTATTATTGTTTTTGCGTGACAAGATAAGGTAAAAGTCGTAAAATTTTATTATGTATTTATGCATTAAACATTCTGCATTATGAATTTAATACGGAATTATAAATATTTGCGGATTTAAGCTTAAGGCCTATTTGTGTGCGAGTGTCGTCAAATTCAGGTGAATCGAATTGTGGGAGGGAGTGCGGCGCGCAAAGTTGAATATTTAGTGCCCATTCATTGCGGGCACAACAATACATTCTGTTAAGCCGGGCTTTAATTAAACAAGTGACAATGCGAGGCCATATCAGAACAAAACACTTAAATTTTGTTAACAAAATCAATGGGGAACTCACCAAATATCATCAATTTTAGTAGTTAGCATACCGAACGAAAAATGGAGGTAGGAACAAGTGAGTTGAAGTTTTTGAACCAGCAAGAGAAACTAATAAATCGAATTCTGTTAAAGAAAAAAATGGAAAAGGTTCCCTTCAAAAAATTGACCAAATATTAAAAAACTGTTAAATAGTAAATTAATACTTTTATATAAAAATAAATTCAAATTTGTGATTAATTTGAAATTTAACTAAGATGATATATATAATATATAAATAATATAAATATAAACAATATTAATTATAACATAAAAGAAAATATTTATCTTTAGTTCTGATACAAATATTAAAAATGATTAAACGTTGGTAAAGTATTTAATTAATGTTCATATAAATAATGGTTTATTAAAAAAAGAATACGGCTCTTTATTCCTTTTACAATTTTGTATTAAAAGAATATCCTTTCAGTGAATCTCGTTAAAGCAACCATTGAGGCTCATTTGAATGGCGTTCCACCGTTAGTTGGATTTATTGGACGGCTCGCGACCTGGACAGACAACTCGGAGAATTTTCCAGCTCGACTTCGCTGGAAAATCAATAAACGCAAAAAGCCCGGACTACGGACAAGACATACAAATTTTCCAATTAAGCAGAACACGTTTCCTAACGATTATTTTATACAATCGAATCGAATCGAAACGAAGCCAATTAAGACTATCGACGACTGCCAAAGCGATTGCGTTAGTACGAATAAATCGTGAGGGGATTCCAAAGCGGGCTCCTCCGATTTGATGAATTAATGAATAAGTTGACGGGCCACCGACTGACGATCCACCGCCGGCTGTCAAATGCAGACGGAAGCGGGTAGCGGGCAGCGGGCTGCGGGGGCAGCCGCAATGTGCAACAATTGGGCGTGCATATTCGTTAGCGAGTGCCACCAACGTTGGCGGTGGTAATTGAGGCCCATGCTGTGTGGGCGGGGGAGTGGCAGCCAGTGCCATTGCTTGACGAGCTGCAGCGCTTAAAATGTTTGCAGATTGCATTCGCGAGATACGAATGCCAGAACAAACACGCAAAAAAAGGGATTCGAAGAGGCATAAACGAAGGAGCTTAGTAAAATGCATGGCTTATTTACTATCTGCAAACGGTTCTGAAAATATTTTAAAAAAGAATTTAAATTACAAACAAAATGGTTGTAGACTAAGGTATATATAAACTTAACTTTTTAAATATTCCTGTGCAAATAAATACATTTAATGTTATGTTTTTACAGACAGTTTTAAGTTGAAAATAGTACTTTACTTGAAAAAGAAAATATATAAGAACTGAATCTGCTGGAATAAAATGGATATTTTCCGTAATAACTTAAACTCCGATTGATTTGTAGGGATACCAAAAATATAAGAAAGTTAATTTCTATTGAAGTTCTAAGGCATCACGTATACGTAATGTTAATTTTATTGTTGTGTCATTTTAATTTTATTGTTGTGTCATCAAAAAGATAAAGCTAAGACGTTTGTATTCAAATATGGAAAATTGAATTGTATTGTTGTTTTCAAACAGTTTCAAAGAAGTTGAAACATAAATGCCAAAGAAATATGGTGCTATAATAGGAGTAGGAAATCGTGTTTCATCTACTAAAATATATAAGCAATTTTTTCTGGGTGTACCTGGGATGGCTGAACAATTGCGAGGCGCGCGATTTTCCATTTTTATGCGCAGCATTTCCACAATTCAAATTTGCACACAAAGTGGCAATTTGGCCCAAAACCGTTGCGAGCGCCTTTTATGGCCTATACAATCAGAGACGTTTCTGCAGACGGAGCTGCAACTGGCAACTGCAAACTGGCAACTTGCAACCGCTCGTTGGCCGGCGAACAGCGGCGCATAATTGAATCGAAGCGCTCTTCGCGTTTCTTCAAATGAACGTCAATTAAAAATGCATCATAACCGCCCCCAGCGCCATTCCATAAACGCTGGCTTAATTTATTCCCCCATCGGTGGGCCGGGGAAACGGCGATTCTGGCCATAAAGCAAACCAGTCCCAGGTAATAGTTGCGTATTAGTGTTATGGCACCCCGCCAGCCGGAACCTGATCTCCATTGCGATCCGATGGGGCAGCCAGGTGGAGTGCCACTCCAGTATGTGGTGGCTGCACTGGCGATAGATATCCAGTTGATTGGCAGATCGGCCGACGGATTCGTAATGTGTGTGCAAGAAGTAAATTATCTCTGGGCAAATTGATTGAAATTGATAAGCAGCCATTGATTCGCCAACTTTAAGCATGCAAAATATTTAATCAGATCTCAAAGACGTGATATTAAGGGTCATTAGCTCCGATCGTTCATATAAATATCGAATATTTATTGAAGCCTTGGCAAATTGCACAACATTACCTTAAATACTTGTGTGCAATGAGAATCGCTGAGGAATATGTTTTGGGCGTGTTTGTAGAGCATTTTATTACTATCTAGAAAGTCTAAAAAAAAGAAAATGTTACAAAAAATATTTAAAAATTATGTTAGGGTAAGATATTCTTTGTTTCTCAATGAGTTTTTGGACATATTGCATTAAGAGCTTCCCTCAAGTAATTAAAACATTTTTTGCATCAATACAACCTACAAAAAAAGTATGTTTATAAAGTTTTTGTGCCACCCTGAATAGTATATAGTATATAGTATATATTTAGGATAAAATATCTATTTAATTAATTTACGTTTAGAGTAACACATTTTATGGGCTGTTTTCTCGTTATAAGTAAAGAAAAGTTTTGAAATTCGTTTAGCCCCTAACCATTTACTTTTAATATTTCCCAGAGTAATAATTTTAGCGAAAAACTTGAGCTGTAATTTTGATGTGCATATCACTGTCATTGAGTCCGCCCATTCACATTACTTTCCGCCATCAATAACTATCTGCAAATGGCTTAATTAGAAAGTTTTCAAGTGCTAGGAGTTGTCGTCGCCGAAGACTCCATTCGCTGGGCAATCCCTGGGATATGGCTTCGTCTGAGCCCTCTGCTCCACCCACACCCTTAGAGTTGGCCAATTGCTGGATGTGGCCCGCCAGTTCGGGCCAAAGGCAGCCGGCTGTTGGCCTTGCTACCCCTGGAGTGCAATCATCGGCGCCTTGGCGTGTTTGTGTGCAAAGCAGTCATAAAAATTACAATAAACAATCATCATTTCGATCCGTTTACACCCACTTTGCACGTTTTCGCAGGCCGTGGAAAGTGAAAAAGGATTCCGCTCCGGCTTACACCGCTCCAGTTAATAGTGGTGCACTCAAAACAAAAGTTGTCTTCATCATTGCGAGGCTACGATGGTACAATTTAATCCTCGCTTAAAAACATCATATATATATTTTTAAAGGTTCTATTTAGATAACTATGAAGAAAAACTAATTTTCCTGCTCTATCTGTGAACTGTTTAATTTAAGAGAAATCAGTATTAATCTCCACGTCCGACGGTGCAGACGTGTAAAATTATTGCCCTGAAGACGGTTGCCGAAGTGCAACCGAAATATATTGGAAATAATAAAAAATAAAAATTAAAAACTTTTATTTAATAAAAAAAAAAAAATTTTTTTTCAATTGTTGACCTCGAGCCGGAAAAACTCAAAAAATTTAAACAAACATCAAAGGTCGCCTACAAACAAAATTAGAAATCAAAATATTTCTTAATATTATTAGTGCAAGTAAGATGAAAATTAAGTGGAAAAAATCGTTGTGTTATAGATGAAATTAAAATATAGCCAACGTATGACCTCGAATAATACAATAAGTACAATTATTGTTTATTAGGTCGATACAATGACCAACATATTAATTAACTTTATTGGAATTTCTGGTTTATATAAAGCACTCTCTTTTAAATAAAAAGATTTTGACATAACGCTTAGTTTTTAACATAATTTGTTCTTTTAAGAATTAATTTTTTTTACTCAAGGTAAATGTATTATAAAGGGCTTAAATTTAAAATGTACTATCCTTTTTTCTTAGTGCGTTCAGGAGGGCCGGAGAGTTGTTGGCCAGCAGCTAACAAGTAGGCGAAAACCGCGAGGCACCGCACTCAAACAAAAGTGCTCAATTAGTCGCCCTCAGTCCTCAATCCTCAGTCCTCAATCCTCAGGATTAGGATGCAGATACGGAAAAGGGAGTTAGGAAATGAAGAGCTGCCGACAGCCGCATGCAAATGCTCTGCCAATTGTTTGATGAATTGCGGCCAGAAGTCAAGGGTTCATTGCCAGGATTAGTAGGTAGTATGCCGCCGCGCCGAATGTCTTCATTGTCTGCGAGGAGTATCTTCGGCCTGGTGGGCATTGTTTCGGTTTGTTTGGCCGCTCTGCTTTGCATAAGCAGTTGGTTCACAGCGATCTCGGACCGCAATTGATTCCTGACCCCGTAATGAGCCCATGCCCGGCACCACTGGGCCACTTTGCGGTGGATTAAGTCATCAAGTCGCAAACAAATTTTCCCCGCGGCGCCTGAGGCGTTTGCTTTGGAGGTGGGAAATCGGTCAAGCAACCCGGAAGGGATTATGACAGGGAATCGTGCTGAGGATGGCTATGGGTTGAGCTAGGCACTTGGTTGAAATGTAATTTTATAGAAAATATAAATCGCAATGTGAGATATTCATTTATTTATACAACATTTAAAATTATTGTTGTTTATTCAATGTATAAATAATAATATTAGCCGCACTTTCATGTATTAAAGTATAAGTGTATTGTAATAAAACTCAATTATAAATGTATAAATATATATTCAATATAAAGAAAGATATATGGAGTTTAAATTGTTTCTAACTATAAACATTGTACTTCATTTGTGGATTGTAATAATAATTTGAAATTAGCCTTCAAATATTGTTTATATTGTCTTTAAACATGAATTACATTTTTATGACCTAAAAAATATAGTTGTCTTTTTTTCATTATGACACCAAACGAAAAGGAGAAATAAATAGTAATAAGAATAAAAAAAAAGATTTGCCGAGGAGAATATTTAAAATTGACCTATAACTCATGTTCAGAACACCCAAAAACAATTCGTTTATGACCATATTATGACATATGCCAAAGGGATTAGGGACATTTAGTGCCACACTTTGGGGCTGGTTAATAAAAAAGCAAACAGTTAAGTAGTGTGACAAGATGCTAAGAACCTGTTGCTGCTTTCGGCCCTGGAGCCCGTGTCGTACCACCAAATAGCAAATGAAACCATTTAAATTGTCGTAAAATAAATTTTATTGACTCGTAAAAAGAAAAACCGGCAGTCGGCAATTAAATGCTAAGCAGAACAGGGCGGAACAAGACAGAATGGCATTTTAACAACTATATAAACAAATTGCGGTTAATACCAAACAGAGGCCGAAGTTTTATGTTCTTTTTACGACTTGACGCCACCGCCACTTGAGTGGCAGAAATCCGCTGGTGAACTGAGTCCGAAACTCACTCAAAGTGGCAGCGATCCGAACATGCGAACATCCCAGCATCCTCATCATCCCAAAATGTTTGAGTGATGTCCTTTGCGATCCTTATTGCCCCGGGGGATGAGCATTTGCGTTCATTCCGAGTGAGCGAGTGAGATTCCGAGTTTGAGTCTGCGGACTTTACGACCTTTTTACGATCTGTTAGTGTGACACGATGACAATCAATATAAAAGACATAAAACCCAAGTTCCGTGACGTATGCCATAATTATTGTGATATCCCCTTCGCGTAGATACAAATGTATCTGCGAGCTGCTGATGGCCCATAGACATCATTACTTTTACGAGGTGCCTCGGATGCTGCAGCCGCAGTTTGATGCCCTGCTCCTCGTGCCGCTGATGAAATGATGATGCCCGAGGAAATGGCGGTAAAATTTTATTCGAATGCATTTGCCTTCGCCGGGGCTCAGTGATTGCATATGGCTGTGGCTTTTATGGCATTTTAACGATTTGTTTTGACGTCGGATTTGGCCAGCATCTTGATGAGCCCTCCGCAAGGTCGCAGCTCGTTGACGCCTTGATTTACACACTGGCGGAAGTTCGTTTCGATTGGGTCATAAATGTAGTCATAATTTGTTCAATTTGTTTTTACAGTTTTTTCATTAATACTTAGGAGCGTACAAATTAATATTACGTTTCTGGAATAATTTACAGGCTTGGACAAAGAAACTGTAGAATTTAAAATGGTTTAAGTTATTGTAATCTAATATATGTAATTATTTTATTTATCTGATGTTTAAGAAATACCTAGACATACAAACTATTATTTACATTAGTTGATGAAATCTATTTGCCAATCACTTGATCATTTTTTTATGTTCTAACTTAATGAATACCTAATTTTTATAGCGGCGTTAAGAAGTTTTTTTGTTTTAATTTATTAATAATACCTTTATAATTACTATTTAAAATTGTAAACCTTCTGCTAAAAATTATACAAAAAGTAATCTTTATTTTAGCATAATTCAATGTACAAAAATAACTTATTTTTAAATTGTTCATAACCTGTGCTGATAATACATCTATTTATAATAATTACTTGAAATTGTAAACAATCTGGATAAATTATACAAAAAGTACTCCTTATTTTAGCATAACTTAATGTACAAAAATAATTTATATTCAATTCTTTCATAGCCTCTGCTGATGATACATCCAAATTGAATTCTCATCTCTTGGAACCGCTTCTTAGAGGCGTCAGTTTTCAAGATGGAGGAACTTGAGCAGACGTCCCGTTTTTCCTCCAAATCGGACGCATCACTTGCAACATGTGTGGGGTGTCTGCCTCCGATTCTGGGCCTGTTCAACGGGTTCCAGTTTCCAATGCAGTCGAAGTCGAATACATCTGAAGTGCACTCTGGCCGGGTGTGTGCGTGTGTGTCTGCATCCATATATGCGGTTGTATTAAATCATCTGCTTGTAGTAAATCATGGCAGCGCGGGTGGAACCACAAGTACAGCACTGACATCCAAAGGCATGTGGCATGAAAATGAAGTCATCTCGGTCCAATGGCAAGTGATAATGTGCTGGGGATTAGAGTTAAGGAAAGTGTTGTAGTTCATTTATGAGAAAATATAAAATTAAGGAAATTGATCCCATAAATGCAATTTATTTCGCACATTTAAAAACAAAGAATGGCCAATTGTGCTGTGCAATTAGAGACTCAGAAGAACAAATGCAGATACATGGAAATACTGTCGGGCGCCTCGTACTGACAGCCCAACAAACAGCCACTGCTGGAATATGTTTTTGGGAGATAAATCAAAATGCTCATATTTGGCAAGGATGAATACGGCCCAAATCGGCTGGCGCAAAAGAGAAAGTTGTTGGCCCTTTGTTTGCCTGGGCATTGGCCATGCCGGTGGTTTTGTTATCAGATGCTCGAGGGCGCGATCGGCCCGAATGCGCAGCTCATACACATACATAGAGTACCTACCGAGGGACACTACCAATTTTACAGGGGATTTACGAATCCACCGTGTAACGAGGCCTATGCCTCATTCCCGATCTGGGCGGCAGAGGCATATTTTTATGATTTATTACCGGGCCGGCTATAATCGAGCTGGCATAGTCAGACAATACCTGGGTGTCCTTTTTGGGCTCGGCGAGATGCGATAACACGGAGTCACAACAAATCTCCTAAGGTCAGCTAAAAAGTATCGTTCGCCTTGGCATTTTTTACGCTCTCGAGGACATGTTGAAAGGCAGCATTACTATTTCCATTTCCATTTCCATTCCCATTTATGTCTGCAATATTTTTTATGACACATTTTTATGATTTATGAATTGATTTGGTTTCGACTTTGAGTTTCTTCGCCGTTCTATTATTTTTTGTAGTTTTGGGAAGACGACCTTCGTTTCGAGACTGGGAGGGCCTGGCCTCAAAACGATTACCGGAGCATATTGGTATTATGATCACCTTCGGCGCAGCCGGGCTATAATTGTTCCTGCGAAATTGGGCGTTTTAATGTGACTTGTTTGTGGCAATTGTCTGAGAATGCTAATAAGCTGGCTTACAATAATGAGAGGAGATAAAACGAGGATTACTATATAATATGACCAATTAATGGGAGAGCTAAATGAATGTTGGGAGTCCAGAATCACTGATGCGTTTTCTTATGACTACATATCAGACATTCTAATTTCTTATTTAATTATTTTTAACAATTGCATAAATTTATTGTATTTATCAAAGTAGGAAAAATGATGTTTCGTGAAAGCGTAATGTTTACCCTGTACCTTATGTATATTATTCAAAATATACATACATTTTTTTTATCCCAACACAATTCATAAAAATACCTTTACTATATTATATTTACTATATCATTTCAAAATATTTGAATACTAAAATTATGTTATTATTTAAAAAGGACCTTTTTTGGAAATTATATGTATTCCAATTGCCAGAAACTATACCTAATTCTCCATATGAACAATATTAATATATTAAATTTGCAAGCTATAGATTATGCCTTTGAGAATTTGGATATCATAGCTGCGGTTTCTTACATTCAGAGCCTTTTAGCCTGAGTCACTTAAGCACTATGCGCTGAATGCGAAATCTCTCTGGCGGAGTGCAATAAAAATTGAAAATTATTTAACCGACAACTCGACATGGTCTGCTCTGGAAATCTCCAGTGTTTACGTTGCGAAAACAATTGAAATCATAACAATAAAATCAAATTCGAAATTTGCGAGCGGTGGGCGGTGGATAGTGAGTTGGGCGATGGGCGGCGAGGGGGAGGAGGGGATCGGACCAATGGGCAACCAGTTGCGTCAGAGCGGCGATGTGAGAAAATTTCCAGCACAAGCCCAAACAAGCAAAGGTAAATGGCAAATGGGTGAAATGCTCGAGAAAATCAAGCCAACGGGGAGCAGCGCCATAAACAGAGACAGTGAAACGAACGAAATGGCCATAAACTTAAGCCAAAATGCTCCCTCAGAGGAGACGGGGGTCGAGAAGGGGTGATTAAGGGGTTGGGGGTTGAGAAGACGAGGACGGATACCCAACCAACCAGTTCGGCAACGCGAACTCCGAACTTAATCGAAACATCAAAGGAAGAAAGCCAGCCATAGCAGCAGCAATAACAACAACCAGCCAACAACCAGAAACTTATTAAAAACAACAAGTGCAGCTTGCTTAGCGAGTTGGCCAAAAGGGGGTGGTCGTGGGGGAGGGAGTGGGGGGACACGGAGGGTATCGTGCTGCCAATTTGGATATCTTGCCACCAGATATGGCGCTTTTAAGAGAAATAACAGTAACATCAGGGTGATAGCAGTTTTGAATATGTGACTGCTTTTAATCATATTTAATACCTAAAATATATTTCACCACATGTTTTTTATTATTTTAGGAGCTGCAATGGATACAATAATTTTTTGCGAATTAAAGCATGCGTTAGTTTAAAAATAACTCAAAATATCCGTAAGTTCCACACGATCTCTAGAGCTCTTATTCGTTCATTGGTCAGAAATATTGTACTTAAAATGGGATTCGTTTATTGATTGGCAAACTTTAAATAGCAAGTTAGCAACCATAAAAAATTCTTTAAAGGAATATTTATTATTTTTTTTTTTTTATTATTAATGGGATAATAAAATGGTTTAAAAGTTATGTTGTATGTACTGAAATAAAATTGGAGTACTTGTAAGCCTTTAGTTTCAAAAGGTTTCAATAAAACCACAGTATTTGTAATGCTTAATGTAGATTTATCTGTATTTTTCAATTGGAGTAAGTTTTCTTGATCGTTGTTTTGTAGCTCTGAAGACATGGCTGCACTGAAGGGCATTCGTGCTGTTTGTGCAGTGGCAGCACGTCCCAACCGACATCGACAAGCTGCACTGAGCGAAAATATCAGTTAGAGGGGCCGCGCTGGAAGGGGAGCACTCAAAATGGGCACTTTCGGTCGCAATAACCACGACATTTACGATTATTTTACGGCCACTAAAAATCAAAAGTGTAATTTACGGAACCAAACCAAACTGAACCGAGACGAACAATGAGACGGAGACAGGGACAGCAACACGAGTCGAGAAAGAGACGGGAACTGTCGGCTGAGGAGCGACGGCTTCGTATCTGTATCGGTGTTGCATCAGCTTAGATGAAGTTGAATCCACGGGTGTGGAGGGCAGGATTTCGGGGTGGTGCAGAGGTCAGTGTGGCGTGGGTGGTGCCCTATTGCATGGTGGAGAGCTCCGAAACAAAGGCACTTCCTATATCGTGAACTGAGGCGCACTGAATAAACTATTTATTTATTGAAGTTCACATATTAAAATATCAAGTCATTCTGTCCTTATAACTTCACATTAAATTATTGTTGTGCTTAACTTTTCTGCTTATTATCTTGCATA
Source organism: Drosophila fuyamai (assembly GCA_018153365.1). Classification (NCBI taxonomy): domain Eukaryota; kingdom Metazoa; phylum Arthropoda; class Insecta; order Diptera; family Drosophilidae; genus Drosophila; species Drosophila fuyamai. Next base: position 1,065,005 of record JAECXW010000116.1, on the reverse strand, counting down.
TTAATTAAAAAACAAAAATAAAATAAATAAGTTCGATTTTAAGGTCTCCAAATTGAAGTTACTGAAGTTGGAAGCAAAGAAAATAGTTTTTTCCTCTATCATATAGGGTTAAAATGATTAAAATATATAACAAAATGTCGTAACAAAATGTGCAAATCATTCGTTTCAACTGAATCATTTGTATTTTCTTTCAATTCGGCTTATTAAATAGATTACGGGTAATGTTTAATGATTGCTAAAATATTTAAGTGGTTATTAATCTTATGGTATATTTTAAACAAAATATGCAAATAGAAATTCAATCAATCAAATACTCTGTATTCCACATAAAGTTAAAGATTTTAAGTTGAGAGTTAATAAACTATTTTGATAAAGTATTTTAATCCACTATGCAAACTTATGTAGCCCTGATGATGGGTCGAGTTTCAAATGAAGAGTGCTGAAGAAGGGGATATACTGTAAGGAAAACCAGTTGATTCCTAACTGGATGGACATTGCCGGCAGTCAAATGAAAAGCAGTCGCTGGCTCCTTCTGTGCCTTTCCCTGCACTTGCTCGCTGTCTCTGTTATGGCTTGGATCTTTCTTTATTTTTCCTTATTCTTCTGGCCATCACATGTGCAACTCGAAGCCAACAACTTCGCAGCCCTCTTTCGCCCACTTCCCCTGATTGCGATTGGTGTTCTGTTTTAGCCGGATGGCGATGGCTGGATGCTGCGAATGTCGAAAGCGCATCGCGTTGAAAGATGATTTTCATGTTTTTCCCCTTCAACGTCCCCAGAATCCCCCAGTTTTGAGCCGGAATCGTGGCCCTAACGATGCTCAAAGTAATTTTGTTGTCTTAACCGCGTTTACTGACATCTTGATGCTTTGATTGCTCCGATTTTGAATGGAATCGTTTGAGCTGCAACACCCGCACTTGGCTTTATGCCCCATTGGCATTATCGTCTCTGGCAAGTCGGGAAAATTGAATTGAAGTCTTTGATTGGCAATATGCTCCGTTGACCCCTTAACAAGTTGCCAGTCGATCGTAAACCGGTGCGGAAAAACGCGGAAAGAGGCTATATAAAGAAAACACGAATGCCTGATTCGAAATTGGCCAACTTAATTGGAAAATTTAATTTGGAGGTTTGATGGATTATGTAGAAGTCTATTTAAAGTATTCTTTAAAAATGTATTCTTTTAAAAATATAAGGTAATGTGTTTTTCTAGAAATGTAAAACAGTGGATTTAGTTTATAATTCATTCAATTCATATCCATAATTTCATATTCTATTACAAAAATTATTTTTGCTCTAGCATTTGAAAAATATGTATAAATGTAAAGTTTTTTTTGGTTGAGTAAATTGATTTTTAATGAAAACAGTTTGTTTTGTTGTGTTTTCTGTTATCCTCGACACTGACATCCAATAGATCAACGTTATCACAAAAATAAAAAATATATTTAGCTCTAAACGAAGAACTTGCTGTGTCACAATCTTCAGTTTTCAGCTCTTCAAATCCTGGCTTGGTTGTAATAAAGCAGCAAAAATTACAAATTGTTCATTATTTTAATATAAAAATAAGTTGTTTCAGAGCCAGTACTTGTCTTGGAGAAAATAGTTGCCATGGTCAAGAAAACAAATTCCATTCTAAGCATGTCGACAAATTTTGACAAAAATTAAGGGACTTAAAATAATTATTGAGGTTAGAGCCCCTTTAATTTGGAAAAACTCGTGACTTGTAATATTTTATTTTATTTTATTTTATTTAGTTTTATCAAGCTCTAAAATCTTTATAATGCATGGTAAGAGAAAAATATGTTCTATTTTTAGTGAAGTGAGTCCTTCGATGACCGAAATCTGTTAAATAAAACGCGAAGGCTTACTTACACCTATATGTTATATTGTCCTTTATCTTCTATGGAAGCTAAAGATCGGAAGATTCTTAAAAAAATATATTTTTGGGAATTTTTTACTTTATCTTGTAGTCTTAGCGGTTCCGAACTATATAGGTAACAAAACAAAAAAAGATCAATTAAAACACCAATTTGAAGAATGGCGCCAATATTGTATAGGAGAGCATGCAGAAAATCCCATAACGCTTTGCGAAAGAGGTCAGAAAGCGCCTATATTTGCGTTAAACCCAAAGGTGGTCCCACTGCCCGGTCCTGAAATCTGTGTGTCGCGAAATTCTCCGTTCCGCGGCATTTCCCCGAGAAAAAAGTGCTGTCGAGGGGAGTCAGGGGTGGGGGGCAGGTCGCCGCGATCAGTTTTCCGTGGAAAGTGATCGAATACACCAGTTTTCCCACCGCGTGTGTTACCCATGTGCAAAATACAGTGCTGCCAGACCGTCAAACTGAACTTAACCCTTTTTTCCCCAATTTCTCAGTTTTCCGAACTCGGCCCCCAACGTGAGACTCCCCAAAAGTTGCGCCCCGCTCCCCCACACCCGCCACGACCCTGGGACCCCCTCAAAAAAGCGTAGGAAACGCTCCCAAGCCTCACGACCGAAATCATACCCTCAAGACTGCCAGCGTTGCCCCCCTCAAGACCCGCCCCATCCCGGCGTTGCCAGCCTCCCCATCCCGGCGCTGCCATCTTTCTGTTGTTAACAGTAGTCAAAAGGAGTAACAGTGGCTCTAAAACTAGACTGACAACTGACTCTCAAACTAACGATGACAGAACCTACAGATGGCGCATGCGAAACAGTGCTGCCATCTGCCGAACAATATCTGCAACTTCCTCCTGTTTTCCGTTATTTTTCAAACATTGTAAATGGTTGCAACTAACTTCTTATTATTTTTTTTTGTATTTTACTTAATATTTGCACTGACTCCGATATTTTGTGATACTTTTTGTACTAATTTGACTTTAGTTCTGCTTTTTTTTGTCCAACAATTTTTTTTTTTTGGGTTTCTTGCAAGAAAATGCTCATCCGCCCCCGCCAAGCGACGTCTGCGCCGCTGCGAGTCAAAACTGGAAATGCGGCGCGGTGGTTGAACGAGCCAGAAAAAATCAAGCATTTCATCACCACCACCAGCATGAAAATGGGCTTGGCCTTTTCGTTTGAGTGAGTATTTTGAGGCGCTCGTTCTCCTCGAGTCTCCATGCTCCTCTCTTTTTTTCTTGCTGACAGCCGTCGGCGTTAAAAGAAAAAAATTTGAGAAGCACTTTAATAATTTTTATGTACTTTTACTAAATTTAAATCATTTTTTGTGTGTTTAATTGTGTAATTTCTCAGGTCAAAAGTTTCATACTACAGGAAGTAAAGAAAGTTTTTTACTCGATATAGTAGAAAGGTTCTACATTTTGGATGTTATTATTTATTTATCAGACTTTTAATTTGCTTAATACATTTTATTTCTTATAGAAAGTAAATTATGTAATTTTATTGTTTTTTTTTAAAAACTTCAAAACTTAATAGCAATCTCTAGTGATTGTAAACTTCAGCTGTTCTGCCGCAGGTAAAAGTCATTCCTATCTAACCTTCCTAAAGAAAAAAAGTCTACCATAATTTAATTTAGGCAGCAAAACTCAAAATAACCGAACGCTTTTTAAACTTTGTAAATGAATACATGTAAATAAATAAACGATATTCCCTTAGCAAAAAAAAATGTGGAAAAGGAAATAAAGCCTTTCATATTATTTCTTTAAAATTAGTCCAGTAAATTTTTCATTTTCTCCAAAATTTATCTGCAACCGGGCACGTGACTTTTACTGGCTAAACCTGTTACCTATACAATTATTTTTTTCAGAAGTTAATAAATATATAACTTTTACATATATATAAAAATAATTAAAGAGCAGATGTTGCGCTTGAGTATTCATCACATCCATTGCCTGAGTCGTGTTGCAACTTCAGGTTTGCGGCACAACTTAATTGAATTCATAGAGCGTGTTGGCACACCCGTACAGTGAACACCGGGAGATGGGAACGGTAGCCGCCTGACGAGTCCATAAAATGTGAAATATGAAATGCGATTGGGTTGGCCATGGACATCCTCTTGACGATGGCTTGGAAAACGTTTTATTCGAATTTAATTCAAAGTGTTTCTAATTCGCCCGGGCATTGATAATTTCGCACGAATAAAGTCGTCACCGGGAATGGACCGTGGAGTAATTTCATTTCACGCTGCCTCAAATGAAGTGCGCAATTCTGACAGCCGAGGTGGGGGAAAACGCTCGACCTTGCCACCATCGAAGTTGGCCCATTGTGCCGAGAGCCAGTTGAATCAAGTTTCTGCTTTCCATTCTCCGTTTCTGTACAAATTTGTACATTTTCATATTTACCCAGCACCACAAAACGACGCCAGACAATGGGAAACTGCTTAAAGATAGCTGCCGGAGCACAAAGCACCCCAGGAGCGTCTCGTGGTGATTATGGACTCGGGTTGAAAGTCGGGTATCGGGTAAAAAGGGCAGATAAGTTATTGAAGCCGGCGAGGAGCAACCCCTGCAAGGGATCCGTAAAAATAGGACAAGATACACTCGCACACATTCATCTGCCCGGAGGGTGCGTCGTAAAAATGAGTTACGAGTCCTGCCATTTTAAATTAAAATAGCAGGCAGCCTCCATTGTGGCAGCAAGATGGAAGCAGCAAAGGCAAAAAGGTCAAAGGCCACATTTCCACCCTGAAAACCGGGCGGACAAAATGGTCATGTTGACAGAAGTAAATCTCTTGAATTATCGCATTAGATGCCGCATTCTCACAGATTCCCGGCCCGATGAAGCCATGTCGTAAATAATCGGGATCGGAACGTCGCCGTGGCATTATAAAGGATTTTCGGGCAGCCCTGTTGATTTAAGCATTCTTCCTGTGTTTGTTTGCCATTCGAAAGGGTTCAAAACCATCGCCACCCCACTCTCAAAAGATTCCTCAGACCACCAACTTTGATCGACATTTTACTTTTATCTCATTTGTATTCAATGTATATTAGCAATTTTAATTTTTTAAAACTTATTTATAAGGCTTGTACAACAGATTTTCATAATATTCAAATGATATACCATATGGAATTTAAAAAATCCAAAGAAACATATTTATTTAAAAAATTTGAGAGGCACTAAAAATAAATATTCGTCACAATATTACAAGATTCCTGGCATTGCTGGTTCCGACAGTTGGAAAATGGACAGTCAAAATGGAAACGAAATAGATGGATTACTTTTTATATATGTCTATATATCCTCTAAAATAAGTATATACAAGTTCCAAATAGTTATCCGTATACTCAGCGTTCCTTAGTGATTATTATTATTATTATTATTATTATTATTATTATTATTTAATATGTATATATTTCCTTTAGACTTTTACAATATTTAAAGAGAGTGGCCAAGAGATTTTAGGAAACAATATCCTAAGAATTTGGATCACTCTCAGGAGACTGTTCCTAAAATTCGCAGTCAATTCTTAAATAATACGGCACTGACTTCTTAAGTTCTTTCTGAATCCTGGATTTTAAGTGGCGTGTGGGTCTCATTCCCCTCACTGGACGACCGTGATGGTGAAGTACTCCTCGGGGGCCACCAGGTACTCGAACTTGCGAGTGGCCAGCCGCATGAAGCACAGCTTGTTGGCCGGGTCAATGTCCCGAACTACACTCTGGCAGGTGCTCACCAGGAGTCCATTTAGGTGCTTCACGATCGCCTGGGCAGTGGTGTTGTCGAAGGACGTTTCTGCCACCGCATTCGCCACGTTATCGGAGACCACGTATCCCAAAGTGTGCTCCGATAGTATGCGATCCACCATGGTTCCATTCTGACGGATCACCTCCTCCAGTATGCGATTCATTACTTGCCGTGTATTGTGTGGAAATTGGTAAAATTCTATTTGTTTTGGGACTGGGTGCTGGTTGACAACCAAGTGTGATTTGTGAAGTTCTACTGTTGCCGGAGTTGGGACACAAAACCAGATGCTTGTTCTGATTTTTAAAGCACAGTTTTCTTATGAACTTTTAAGTGCTGAACAATTTAGAGTACTCGTCTTTAAAAATACGTAATAAGTAATTGGAAGGAAGTGGGATCCAGACCAAGATATTCGTTTTGATTTTTAGGGGACAGATTTCTTGTATCCTTGTAAATGCTGAAAAATTACTTTTCTAAAAAAGATCCATAAGGAATTGATTTTTAAATCAATAGATAAACCCCTATAAGCATTTAAATTGGTTTTGTTGCAATAAAGATAAGTATAATGATTTTAATAAATTCAGTAAAATAGTAAATATTTAAAAAAGAAGTGCTGATATGCGTCAATATAAAAAGTATCATAAACATATCGGTGCTAATGAAATTTTAAGTTTTTCGATCTCTTAAAGGGCTATACATTTTGTAATACCAAATTGGCCTTAACGCGTTATTAAGTCCCGTATAAAATGAAACATTTTATAGTTTTTATAGCACTCTCATATTTTCCTTTTACAAACATTTAAAATAACCCCCCATGTTCAATAATTTTATACCGGATTTATAATTAGTGTACAGCTCACGCCTATCGCGTTGATTAAATAAGTGTTGGTCCCTCGCGCTTTGCAACAGATGGCAGTGGGCTCGAATAAATTAAAGTTATCGAAACTTTCTTATCTCGCTGCGGCCTTTGATCGCCACTCCCCCAGGAATGCCCAATCGAACCCCCGGATGCCATTGAACTTGCCCTCCAATTCGATCCGCCGAGGTCAGTTCGAATTACTGCACACAAGAACTGATATTCCCGCCCAAGTTCAAGTGGTCGCGTGGCTTCTCCGCATTTCTCCTCCCGCAGGCAGCCTCATCAAGCCGTTTTCATTTAATTTTCATGCACATTTAATGGCGTCTGTTATTGGCTTTTAACGAGATTTCCACTCCAGCCCGCCGTTGTATTTTTAGGTATCCGTATAATTGACTTTTTGACTTTGAACCGCTCAGTCGCAGGTCGTTGACTCGCCGCCGGCGACTTAAACTAATTCCAATTGCTGGCTTAGCTTAAAGCCCCTTTCATGAGCCATAAATCAGGGCCGGCAGAGTTGCAAATAGTGGCGGGTGTTTAGTATTTAGTACAACACTCATCTGGCCAAAGGCTCATCTGTATTCAGGGCCCCTCGTCTCCTCGGCCAGAAGTGCTTGTCGGACAAGTCCGGAGAGTGCATGTGGGAGTGCATGTCCCTCTGAGTCCCCAGATCCCCAGATCGACCCAAAATGGCCACTCGAGCGCCCACAACGACCATAAAACACTTTCGGACATGTTGTTGGCCCAACAAACAACTCTCAACTCTGCTCCGTTCTTTTCTCTCCGAGCTGGTCAATAAAATGTGCATAAATTCCGATGCCATTCAACGGCAACCCGAAACTGGCCGTCCAACAGAAGGCTTTGCATTTAACGGGTTAACCTCCAAAGTACAGTGGGAAATTTAATTTATTACGAGTCTTAATACTTAACCGATTTTGGTGAAGCTGATGAATTCGCGTATATGAATTTCGGCCATACCTTTGTGTCCTCAGAAACTTTGGTATCGAAAAACTAGCTGAAGAATACATCTTGCACAAATTGAAAATTTTCAGAAAATAACTTTTTCTGAGAAATTTATTACTTCGTGCCAGCAGAAAATTATTACTATTGTTACAAACAAATTATACTATTTTTATGAAAACGAATGACTTGTTATCAAACTTCGAAGATAAATATTTTGTACACTTGTTTCCCGGAATTAAGAATTGCGATGAATTAGGTCTGGATAAGAATCGATGTGAAACGACCTTTAATGTGATGAAAGTTTTGTCATTTCCCTTAATTCCACTACCAAAGACTTTTTATATTAATTTATTTTTAAAATTTTAATTGTAGATACATATATAAATGGACTACTAGCTTTTTTGAAGTCTTTTGTTAGGCTTCCTTCCCATTGTATCGATTTAAATTTTTAGAACCGCTTTACCCAAATCCACTCCCCTTTTAGTCATGATTCATGGCCGCCGAATGCAAAACGGGAGATTTGTGGCCGGGAAAATGAATTGTGTCCAAGCTCGGACTCTGTGCCATTTCAAACTATGCAAAATGCGAGCTCATAAATCGCCTGAGCCCAAGTCGGACTATTTTACTATCTCTGGGCCCGATTTTGGCTTGGGTTTGGGGTTTGGCCCCGGGCGGGATTAGGCGGCAAACGCTTATCCGAAAGCGAGATACTCGGCGTTATGCCGGCGCCATAACTCATCTAATTAGATGGCTATCGCTGTTTAGGCATAATTCATCCACCAATATACGAAACTTCCGAAAAGACCGAACTGCGAAGAGGTCAAAAGGTCGGGCGGCATCAAAAACGATAAATAACAGCCAAAAAGAATGGAACTTACGAAATGAGAAATTCCTACGTTAATTAGAAAAACCAACAGACCAACTGGCAACTGGAATTAAAAAACAGACTCGCAAAGGAGAAAAATGCAGGACATAGAGTGGCAATTTGGAAACACTTTCCCTGCCTCCGCTCCGGAAAATGCAAATGAGCTGCTCGAGCTGAAAGTCAGGCCTTTTGGCTTCAGGTCCGGTCATTGGCCGGTGGTCAGTATCTGGTTTTTTGCGCTCTGTTTTGGCCCTTTCATTTGTGCCACTCCAGCGGCGAAAGGGACACGTCGCACACACATGGCACAAATTGGCCGAGGGGCTCGCCTTTTGTCCAACTGCCCCAAATATATCCTTCAGCTACCCTTTTGCCGGCCCACTGACACACATCCCCGCCTCACATATCACCAGCATCTGAAGCCCTGTTTTGATTACGGACTCCGAAACTCCGAAGCTCCCATAAATAATGTGCAACATACATATAATTCGTGTACATGTGGACTCACCTCAACGCGTCCTGCATTTTGAATGTGCCCAAAATGGAAAGCAGTCCTCGAGAGTTGTGTAATATACAATATTTTGGGGTGGAAATCGGACGGCAGTACAATTTATTTGCTGTGTGAGTGCTCTGTAATTGAAAATTAAATGGAAAGTGTTAAATGGGTGTAGGCATAACTTGAGATATTCTCCTAATAGGATTTAGGACATATCGTAAGTAAACTAAAACGACATTTTGAAGTACATTTATAGACAATTTGAGAGTCCGTTTAAAAAGTTTCTAAGACAAAATGTAAAGTTATTTGAAAAATTATTCAAAAACTAAAAAATTTTAAATATTTTTAAGCTACTTTTTGTATTGATGATACATATATTATTTGAAAATTTGCCCTGTAACTAATTGAATTATTTAAGACATATTTTTTCTGCGAGCTGTACCAATACCGTAAATATTGGTAAATAATTATCTAATTAGGCTTCTAAGAACTCATTATATATTCAATTAATTCTTTTTAGAACATCATAACCCACTCAAAAAAGGTATTGCTCTTAAATGAAGGCTTACTCATTAGCACATGATTTCATTATTTTAACGACAAATTGTCGAATCGACTTATTTGAGAAGCGCAGAAAACAATAAAAACTGTGAAAATATTGCAGCCCCAAATCCGTAATCCCATTGACAAATGACATTATTTGCTTTTCGAATTTATGTTATGGACTTCTAAATAACAACCAATTTAAGGTATTTATCTTTAAGAAGCGTAATTTCGTATGCTAATTCCCGTGGCAGTTGGCTTGCTAATTTATGAAAGCGGCGGACTTGGCCACCACCGATCTGGTTTCGACCAGTAGAACTGAATACTTGGCGGCCGAACAATGCAAATTTTTATTAGCCATGAAGTCGGCCATAAAAGCCACTTCAAAACCGCTCGAAATCGTTGCTCTCCGCTCGAGTACAAATTGTTAGAAGAGGTGCAAAACGGCGCGATTAAATTTATCTCGCAGGCTAATTTTAATAACTTCATGAGACTCGTTTTTATCGCAAATAAATTAAAAATTTTAGTAAAAAACAAAAAAAGTATTGAATATCAAGTTTAAGCCGATAGCAATCTTAGAACCCAAAGCGAAAACGCTTGCCAAAACAAAGGAATTGAATTCATTTAGTTTTATGGTCCCAAAAAGGTGGGAGATGCTCGAAAAAAATTACATTGAGCCAACAACAAAGACGCACTCACACACACACAAAGGCCATTGAAAAGATAAATTTCTTAATTTAAATTCAGAGTCAGAGTGAATCGAGTTTTGTTGGTTTCCACCCTCGAACGATTTTCATTTCCGTTACAAATGCTTTTCAATTTCGCCCGAGCCAAATTCAATTTTCAAACGTTTTATTTCGACAACGTTTTGATTTAGTCGCGCTCGCTTTGAATATTTTACGAATTGTTTGGATTTTGGAATCGAAATTGGGCTTGGGCCACCATTTTCTGGCTTTGTGCGTCTGTGTAACTATGGAATATTTATTATTTAAATTTCTCGACTGCGACTCGGCGGCCCTAAATCATGCGACAGGCTCATTCAGAAACACACACTCTCGGGCCCAAAAACACTCGCATATTCGTAAGTTGTGTTGTTTTTCGACGCATGATTTAGGTGCAGTCATAAATTCAATTTTAAGCTTTTTGGTATTTCATTTCGGTCTGGCCGGGGATCTGGTTTTGGGCCCCGGGTTGGGCATGGGGTCCGGGTCCGAGGCCAAGATAAACACTTGACAACGTGCTAAGGCCGGCACTGGCAACGCGATAAGCGCATAAATAAAGTCCCCCGTAATAAATTCAGCGTCGCTTTTGACGCCGCGCCATCGCATCTGTGGACCCATGGACTTCTGGGGGCCTTTCGGGGGCCACCAGTGACACTTGGTCCTCCAGAGCCACTCTCGACCTCTTGGCTTAACTGTACCATGCATCATCCGTGGCAGTTTGAAGGAACCATTAAGCTCTGCTCCTCTTTTTTCAAGACAACTTCTGGGGACGTTTATGAGGCGATTTAGGATGTATATTGAATATTTTAATGGCAAAGCTAGGATACTATCGTATTTCCTAACTAGTACTTAGTTTATGTTGCAATAAATATTATGCTTAAATAAATTATATTATATATATAGGAGGTAATTCTAAAAAACATATGCCAAGTGTTTTTTTTTAATGGTCAATAAATTATAGACGGAGTTAATCTTTGTAAGATTCCCATATAAATTCTGTAATCCAATCACTGTATCCATAATTTAAAATACGATTTAAATTTACTATATATATATTAAAAATTTATTAGGTCTTAATAAAATAGATCGATACAAAATTAAGCACGATTGATAATTTATATGAGATCTGATAGGCCTGACTACTTTAAATTATCTTAATTATAAAAATATTATTAGTTTTTTAAGTATTAAGTATTAAGAACTAGCAAACTGACTTCATAAATAACCAAATCAATTCCAAAGGTACTTGTAAACCCTTTAAATTTCTTTGAGACCTCGGACCGTAAAAGATCGGCCAGCTGGTCAGCTGTTGTCCGAGTGCTTTTAGCATGCCATAATTGCCCGGCAGGACGACGGGAAATATATGACATCTGCGTCGACGGAACAAAGGGCGGTAAGGAGAGGAGAGGAGAGGAAAGGATACAATTCCTGCAGCCAGCTATTCACGGCAATCAAACAGCGCGGCACACGCGGCGAAAGGATGCGGCGCAGTGTGAGAGTGCAGAGTCCATTAAAAGGACATTCCACGCTGGCGATCCACATGTGTCCGATGAAAGGACGTGCCGTGCCAAAAGGACCTGGCACCTTGTTTGTTTTTCCTCCGCCGTATGTCTCATATTTTCTTTTTTAATTTTTGTAAATTGAAAATTGTGTGCGGATGCGGATGCAGCATTGCGTGGCAATTACACAAGCCCTCCGCCCCGGTCATAAATTCCATCCTTTGCAGGGAAAGCCGAAAGGAGTAGCGTGCCACGGGGGGTCTCCTCCGTCCATCGGAGCCACTTCGAGGTGGTCAAGTGGCCGTGCAACATTTCATGTCGTGTTTACACTCACTTCCCGATCGCTCCCTCCCCTCGAAAAAATCCAGCAAAGAGGGTCAGGATATTAAAAACTGCAATTAACTGCGGCCAGTGCCTCCAGTTTGCCAATTACCGCCAGAGTTGTGAGCCAATGCGACAGGTTGCGGCCCGTCTTATTTATATTATTAAGTTTCTTTTTTATAATTTATCAATTTACCTTTTCCGCGACCGCAAAAGTTGCAAGTGCATAATGTGAATCGAGCTCATATAAACAATAATTACTTACAGTATTCGCGGGCATTTCGTTGGGTTTCCCTTCGTTCGGTGAGAGATACGTATAAGGTTGGGTATTAAATAAGGGGCGGAACAAAATTACTCCTATGGGTTAGGTACTTCAGGTATACAAAGTAAAGTGAAATTAAGTATTTAAAATAATCGCTCATACGCAGTGTGCTTTCTTTAAATACCTAATAAGTAGTTTTCAATGTGAATATATCAATGTGATCATAAAGAAGTTTGCTTAAATTGCTTGAGCTAATAAATTTCTTCTTTAAAAATATATAAAAAAATGTGAAAATCTATTTAAAATAGGACTGTAAAATACATATAGATAATCGTGACTCAATCTGACTTATAATCCAATATTTTAAGGGAATACATGTTTACAGAGAACACTTTAAAACTGGTTTGCTGGTAAGCTCTTTTGCTTTCATTTATCACGATAAAAATATCAATTAACTAAGGTGGGCGTGGAAACAAGTTTTGATATTACAATTTTTCAGGGCCCCAAGAAAGTGCCACCCAAGAAGCGTGGCACTGCCGTATTTTCGAGTTCTTTGACCCAATTAGAATGCATATGGCCAGGGAAACTGTAAAATGGGAAAGTCGGCGAGGACTTCGTGGCATTCCAATTTTGAATTTGCCAATTAAATGTTTATCTCTGGCTAATTACCGACGCCTTTAAACCACAACAACAACAAACGGCCGACGCCGGCATTATTCAATTAAAAGTTGTTGCTGTTGTGGGGGCTGTTGTTTTTTTCCTCCGTTTTTGGCACGCACTAAACCCCATAAAAGTCATAAAGACCCGCATAAAACCCATAAAAACCATAAAACGAAAATGAAAAGAATCTTAAAAAGCAGCGAGCAACAAGAAGCGATGAATTTCAAGAGGAGGAAGAGGAGGTGGAAAAACAAGTTTAAGGTGATTTCTGATTGATATGGAAAGGCACTCGCAACATGTTCGCTGCTACCGCTTTTCCTCTCGCTTTTCCACTCGCTTTTCCTTCGTTGAGTGGAAGTTTGCCTGTTGCCTTTGCGCTCTCTTTTACGCGTCGTTTTTTTTTCAATCAGTGCCCGAGCACAATGATTTTTATTTTTATGCGCCAACGTAACGATCTCGTTTCCACTTACTTAAATCTACATTTTAACTGCCTGGCACATTTTATGTCCCCCTCTAACAGCCATCTGAGATGGGAAGATGCGCGCGCTCTTTTTTGGATACTCTTTCGCTCTCGCTCACGCTTTGCAAAAAAAGTGCGAAAGAGAGCGGGCCAGAAGAGAGCTTTTCCTTTCCTAGGACCTTTTTTATGCAACGAAATGGTCGCTTCACTGGGCATTTAAATCGATATTAATTAATAAGCAAACATGGGAAAACACAGAGAGAGAGAGAGCAACGCGAAAAGAGAGCAGCAAGTGAGACAATTGAGCCACATTCAGCAAACGATTATGAGGCCATCTCAGTCGCACTTAAAACGGCCATTACCCACGACAGTTATGGGGGACACCGTCGGCAGTGGCAGCGCAGCGGCGTCGGCAGAGAGAGAGCGTGAGAAAAGCCATTCTCACAAAGAGCTGCGTTATCGATTATGCTCAATGGCCGATTTACTTGTTTTAATGCGAGAGCGACACGTGGCGGCATGAGAGACTGCCATCTCGCTCTAACCGCTCTCTCTTAACCGCGCAGCCATTATGGTGCGCACAACCCTCTCGCTCGCTCACCCATGCCAGCCCCATCTTCATCTCGCTCTGACTCACGCAAAATTCCAACTACCTCTCTCTCTTTTTGAGTTATCGGCACTTTGGTTCTGCTGTTATGGCTTCCGTGTGAAGGGGGCGTGGCCTAGAGAGCGGTAGCATTTCGCACTGGGGTTTTATGGCTCATTTTCGGCATTGAGTGCGTTCTTCCGCCGCCGCTTCTTCTTCCTCGTTGGGTTCGAATTTTGTGTTTTCTGGGCTTTCTGCTTTGACATTTGCCGTCGCTTGTTTGGATAATTATTTCGATTGTTATTAGATTGTTGCAACAACTATAAAAACGCCGTAAAAAATATTTTTATTTCGCCTTAAATGATTTTTAGTGGCCTAGTGCCTTGTGGTGACAAATTGCCCCGAGAAGAGAAGATTAGGCCTATAATCACCGTCTTGTTGTTTTTGATGTGCCATGTTCTCGGTTTAGCTTTGCCCCACAATCATGAGGAAATATTAATAGGGAAGGGGAGTAGTGGGGGCTTATTAATCTAGCTTTAAGATAGAATTAATCATTTTATGGCGCATCCTCAAGGGGAAAAATCATAATTTCTCCAATCTTTTATTATTATTATTTATTATTATTATATTATTATTATATTATTATTATATTATTATTATATTATTATTCTTTCTTAATATCTAAATCTTGTTATTAAAAGAAATTAATAATAAAAACTATAGGTAGAACCTAAACGGAAAGCTACATATATGGGAATGATGTTCTTTAATGTAATTTTGTTTTATTATCCAATTACATTTGTGAGTATAGATATGTCGCCATTAAATATTATTTTTGTTGGAATTCATATTTTTTTTACGGGCTTCAAAATTTTATTTTAAATTAGTCAACTTGATATGCCTTTAATTTAATTTGATTTTATTCACAATACACCAAACTATATCAGAGAGTATTTTTTTAATGGGATGATCTATTTTGAAGTATACAAATTTGACTTTATAAAGTTTAATACAACTCTTAAAAAATGGTGCTTTATTACTTTAATGCATAACTATTATAATATATAACATTAACTATTGGCTTAAAAATTTGATTGTGTTTGATCTTTATAACAATTTTTGTTGTTTACTGATTTTTATATTTATAATCATAAATAAATATAATTCTAACTATTTAATTATGAAACAGAATCAACTGATTGAATAACTCCATAATTTTTTCGAATTCAGTTTCGATTTCATTGCTATTTCTTTGGCTATACCATTCGCATACAAAAATGGTTTATTTATTACTTTTTCATAAGGCAAACATAATTCTTGTGGAATTCGAAAAGAGAGCAGCATAAGACCAGAAAGGAGAGAAATAAATCAGATAAAGAAAAAGCATTTTAACGAAACTGTCACGGCCCGGGGACGTGAGTTCCGTGATTGGATTGCCCAATAAATGTTTATCGAACGTCCAACAAATGCGTATCTATACTCCGAATGTTTGGCGTTTTTTGGGAGTTCCTTTTTGTGGAGAAAACACTTTGGATTTTTGGGGTCTGGGATTCGGCTGGGTCCCAGCTGGCGGAAAAACAAACAAAAGACACGTTTGGAAGAGAGACAATAATGAACAGAAGCAGCAGGAACGGCGGCAAAGTTATTTTTATGAAATTAATATTGAGTGCTGCGGGGCCATCCGAGTCCGAAATGGGTAATTAAAATAATAAAAGCATTTTTTCGTCGGCCGATGCATTCGGAATTTTAATTAAAAAGTCGCATGGGACCGCAGCCCGAGGGAATGTTTATAAATTCTGCAACACGACATTTCTGAATGTTTTTGTAAACAAATATTAAGATATTTTCCGCGGCAAATGCGTTTTTAAGTAGCAGCTCCGCCATAAGCGATCCGATAAATTCCGTCTGCCGGGCATCCCATTCGATTTAATTGACTCGCCCGGTTTGACTAATTTTGGAACTTTTTCCTTTCATTTCCCGGCCCTCCATCAACGCTCCTCCATTCCCCCGGGCAGCTGTTCTCCAGATCCTCCTCCATTCTGGTCCGCTTATGGATGTGTCCGGGTGAATTTATGTGCCTTTTCCAATGTTTTCTGTCTTGTCTATTCCCATTTTTTGTGGTAATTTCTTTGAAAATGTGCGACTTGTCATTCGGCAGCAGCATTTCCACCCCCTCCTTTCTCAGGTCAGACATCCCGTTTTCCACTTGCCCCTCTTTCTCCGTTGCTTAATTATCTGTTTTCCCAATGTCATTTTTTATGCTGCACCTTTTGATTTGTGTCGCCGTGTGACGACGTTGCTCGTATCTTTTTTGGCCATACCTGTATTCTTTATGTCTTTTTTTACGAACTGCCATTTACGCCGAACACTGTCCATCCACTTCAATAAATTTTTTTGTTGTCTCAAGGTCAATCGCGGCGGGTGAATGATGTGCACCGGTGCTATTTGTTGCGAAAATTTAATGCCCTACATATAATAGAGAAATTGGTATTTTCCAAAATCGATTTATTACAAATTGTAAACAAAACTATAAAAGGTAGTTTTCCATTGAAAAGAAAGAATCATTCATAACAACCAAAGACTTATGCCCTTTAGTTTAGTCATTAAATTTATTAAACTAATAATAAGTACTTAGTAAAAATTGGTAGACTTATTTTTAACTAAATAACTCAACTCCGTCATATAATCTGTAAAAGTAAAGTCTGAATTCCTTTGATGTTTTAAAAAAAATAATATGTTAAATAATTTAACAAAATCCTCTTTAAAGAAGAGAAGATTGAAATAATTTTTAAGGATCAGTAAAGTATAAACAAATTATATTGTTAAGGTTGTTGAACTGAATTAATAGATAAAACATTTATAATCATTTTTTCTGCATATAATACAGAATCGTGAGAAAATCAAGCATAATGCATATTCACTGCGATCAACTCTTTTAATGAACCTGTGGAGAAAACTCGATTTAATTGCATTCATTTCATTTTGGATCACTTTGCAACTGCTCATTGCAATTATTCGAGCCGCAGTCGAGTGCATTTTAAAGAGGAACAACAATTACAAATTATATACATTTCGCATTGGCATCCTGGATGTGCATGTGCATCTCATCTCACCGGCGGCCATCTACTTTCGTCAATTACGAAAGAGCAGCTCGGACGGAGGCGGACGGAGACGGACGGAGATGGACGGAGATGAAGTCCGGGCAGCTGCCCGGCGGCCAAATTATCCGAACGCCATTAAAGTCATTAAAGCCATTATTCGCCGAGTAAAACGTTTAAGTGAAAATACATCTTCTGGATGTGCATGTGCATGCGGATGATGCTGGGGATCCGCAGGGAAGTGTATGGGATGTAGATGAAGAACCCGGCCCGTTCTGATGAGTTGGCGGCATCCACCAGCGACAAACGCACATGGGAGTGATAGTCCCCCCCGAATCCCCAACTTTCCGATCCCTCGGATGCCTCTGTTATTACCAGCGTTTCGGAAAAAACTGCAATCGAGTCGATTTTGAGCAAACTTTTGCATTTTTTCAACTCATACTCGGTGCAGAGGCCACACACATATAATTTGGACAATTCTGGTGCTCAGCGCGAACATTTGCTTAAATGGAATTATCGATCAATAACCCATTCTTGCACAGTAAGAAAACGACAAGATCATCTTAATTTGTTTTATTAAAATAAACGGTTTGAATATGGTTTTTTGTGGAGTGATGGAAAATTAATTACACAAGCTAACAGATTATAATATAATATATAAGAAGAGGTCTTCTTCTTAAATGCGGGTTGCTTAATATTGCTGCTTTTTATAATTTCTTTCAAAAAGTTGCTAGGAAAAGCAACCACATTTTTCGGTCGTTAGATTTTCATTTATATCGTGTAGAACATATTTCCTAATATCCATACAATATCATTGTATAATTTTGAGTACCACAAAAAAATACAACTTTTGACTTCAATAAACTAGACATGTAGGATAGATAGCATTGATTATCTTAAAATACTTTTAAAATATCATTGCCATCGAAATCAATCCCAACACAAGTTATTAATACGCACCTAAGTGCGGAAAATATATCAAATGTTTGTAATAACAAAAACCTACTAAGTATATAATTTTTTAAAGTGTGGTTATTTTGTTGCTCCTGCGTCAGGCTCCATCGATAATGGTGGACCACGTTCTGCCTGCTCCGCACTCCCCACCCCTCCGATTGTAATATAATCCATTTGACTAAAGAGAAACTAGAGCCCCCACCACTTCATGTCACGAAAGGAAGCTGCTGCTTTGGCCGGACTCGAGTGTCAGGTGTTCGTGTTAAAATGCCAACTAATTTCAGTGTTTTGGGCCAAGAGCTGATGGCCAGTTGCTGGCTGGCTGGCCGGCCAATCGATCCACTTAATCAATGGGGCCGGAGCAAAGTGCTCACAATTTTTGGGTCGCAAAATGAAAACAAAACCATTATATGCTCATACTTAATACTTAATACGAGTGTTTAAGCACAAAAAGTTGTCGCAGGAAATGGCCCTGAGCCCGAGGGCTGGGCCGATGGGTGGGCGTGGTCAGCGTTTTGTGGCTATCGCGCGGGGCCATCTTGGCCAGGTTTGCACACGTCCTCGGCCTTTTGGCTGCTTAGTCAGCGCACCGCACCGAATGTCAACGAATTTATTATTTGCAACCTCTGTCAGTATCTCTTTGTTGACGGTTGGCCGTTGTCCGTTGCCCGTTGGCAGTGTGGGTGGAACGGCTGCCTAAATTATGATGCACGGCCATGATAAAGTGGCAACAAACGTCACCAGTCCAGTCGCAATTGCCATGCCATGTAGCACTCTGGGTTGAACGCCTCCGCCGGGGCAATGGCTCGATCTGGCGGGAACTACTATGCAGTGGACACTATGCAGTAGACCTCGGAGGAGGACGTGAGCCGACGAATCTGCACTTAGTAAAACGACTCCGATGGCGTCAGCCAAAAGTGTCCATATTTTATAATGATAAACTAGGGACTTTTATTGGCTGAAAGGAAACAAAGAGGATTTGCTTGGGAAATCAAAACGTGAAATAAGGGTTCCAGTTGATTAAATCGATTTATTGATATTGAATTGTCAAGGAAGCTTTGTCATTACTATAGTTTATTTAATGGCAATCACAGGGGTAGCTATGCTAAATGAAGACATTACTTTTCATTAATTTTATGATCTCTTACATTACTCATAGTCGTAAACGAATTTAAAAGCCAAAAATCCTCTTCATATTTACGCATTTCAAAATAATATTTCTTTATAAATATTATTATTGAGGCTCTCCTAGTATCTAAACATGTATTAACTTTTTTATGTATTTGCTATAAGAATCCAATTCTACTTATTTTCTATGTTATCTTGTATTTAAAACAGCAATCCCATTTAAACGTTTAATTTACCAATCGCTTAACCCTGTACAATCCAAAGTAAATCTAAACCAATTCCATTTAATTGCCTTTACCGCCCATTCTTAAAGCGGCTATTTAATATTTAAGACCAGCTTCAACAGATAGCAATTGATTAAGTGGACATTCTACGCCTTAAAGTGATATCAATGGGCCATCAAAACTGTCTGCCATGTCAAATCACAAGTCGTTCGGTTCAACTAGTTTCTGCCCCCTGACTTGGGAATTATAAAATATTACGTATACGCCCACGACGGCCAACCCATAAATAATACCAAAAACTTTATAAAAACTTTTCGTTGCGGCTTTGCTTTTATCTTTTCCAAAACACACAAAAATGTGGAAGTGTTTTTGTTGGGGCAGCACATAAACAGAAGAGAAAACAAACAAAGAAGCTCAATAAAGCTCCAGCCAAATTAGCTTCCCAGCGGAGAGGCATTCGTCTAATAAATTATTTGACAGTAAATTTGAAATTATCTTTTGAAATTGGAATTGCAGCGCATTACTTAAGCTCGCATAAATAAACAATAACACAATTGTGTAAGTCTGCAGCAACAATAACCGAAAAAACGAGACTAAGACAGAGGGAAGCCACAAACACAGTGGACCGAATAAAAGGCCAAATAAAAGGCAGCATTAACGACCGATTCAATGGGCCCATTAAATTGGAAGCGTGGAGTCGCCGTCTGGACGGAATCGGGTAAATATGCACAGGAAAAAAGTAATACTATTAAGAGAAGTGATCAAAACTGCAAAGCACATTGTGAAATATGGTTTTTTAATAATAATTAAATATTTTCTTATTTCTACTGCTTGGCAATGGCTAGTTTTAAGGAAACTTTTAAAACAAAAATTCTCAAATTAATCACAAAAATAACTGAATTTTGTTTCTGTGTTTCGGAATTGGGGAAACACACTCGGACATATCGGATTCGGAATGAAAGACACAAGGAGGAGAAGTCACGATCACGAATCAGTCCGCCTTTTCAGTGCTCTTTGCATATCATTTGGGCCGAAAATTTATAATTTCATTGAGTGGCTGCCATCCGCTCGGCTCGTTTCATTATTGAAATTAAGCAATTTGGCGTAATTTAACAACACTTTCGATGCATAAGTTTGGCCGTTGCCATTTCGAATGATAACAATGAAGCACGGCCAAGCAGGGACTTCGGCATGGGAATGGTCATTCAAATTGGAATGGAGCTGGTTTTTTCTTCTGCCAAATAAGCGGCCAGTGCGTTGAGTATCCATAGTCACGTCATTAGCTCAATTGTTCGCTCTTCATTGTCCGCGGCCCTCTGTCTTTGGCTCTACATTGTCTGCATTGTCTGACTGTCTGAAATGTCTGGTCCCTGGCCCAGTGCATCAACATCAACACGTCTTCAGCTGGCTTAATAATGGATACCGCGCACGATATGGATAAGCTATATATACTGTACCCTTTGTTGTTTTAAGCAGACTTCAATTAGCCGCAAGTGCACTCGTTTTTTCGATTTCCTGATAAGGATCCACTTCAGAACGTAAGCCCATACTCTGATTAAAAAACTATGTCCATCTTCATATACTGCAAACTAGCCAAGAATATGTTCTTAATTTGTTTGCATATTTTATAGATTAGCACACTTTCATGTATTTTACATTTTGGTTGAATTAAGTTTCTTGTTGTGATACATTTATGTTATAATAATGAAAAGATAATCGTCTCTATTTTAAAGCTCGTTCAAATTTTCTTAGAAATGTCTAAGGATAAGTTGAGTAAAATTGGATTATAGGTTAGGGATTTAATTCTAAAATTGTCAGATTCAGTGTTTTATTTACTAGTGCGTTTTTATGGTTATATACATAACCATGATCGAGGAATCCTTACTGATTCCATAAAAATTCTTTAGTTTCCCCTGAACAACTCGAACGACTTTAACAAACCAATTACCGGACATATGCTCCTTCCGCCTCCTTGACTTGATTGTCTTTTTATGGCGATCAGACATAATTATCCTTATCAAATCAGAAACGAATCGCTCACACAATCCACCCGGAAAACGACACGTAAGTCTGGCCGACAACTTGCGGTGGCTCCTCGGGCGCCACTTTTGTTTATAGCCCTTTTACGGCTCTTTCAAGTAGTCACGGGAGTACGGAGGAAGTTTTTACGACGCTGCACTTGAACCACATCCGATGCGATCCAATCCGGCCTGAAATCAGTGTCGTGGTTCCGGGAACAAGTGCTGGAACAACTCCCTCGTCCTGGTGGCATTTCGACACGTCGTAAAATCATCTGGCCGGCTGTTAGAGCGGCTTTTACGATCTATAAAACGCCCGTAAATCGCCGGGGTGCTGACTGCACTTTCGCCTTCGAATCAACTCGATGATGGCGTTTAATTGTCGAGGAACTGACTCGAGTTGAGTTGAGTTGAGTTGAGTTGAGTCAAGTCCACGGACACCGAGCGATGAGCGAGCGGGCCATAAAAACCTGAGCGTGTGCCTGGGCCAAAAAGAGGAGAGTAGAGGGGGCGAAGGGCATCGAGCAAATCGACGCTCTGTTTTGTTTACGGCATTTGTGGAGTAGTAAAAATGTCGTAAACGAAATTGTTATGAATTGCGGCAAATTAAATAAACATCAAATGCCAAACGCTTCTGTTCTGTTCTGTTCGAGCTTGTTGTCTGTGGATTTTATGTCTTGGCTGCTCATTGAATCTTTATGTCGGTCCCTGATTTCCCGAGTGTTTAAAATGTCGTTAACCAGTCCAGAGATGATTTACGGGCTTAATTGCTTAGTGCTTATTACACAAGTTATTGGATGGCTTAGTTCTCGTCGAGAGGTGAACATAAAGCTGGATGGTTGGGGAGCGAAAGCCGGCAGACACTCGATATCCGCAAACGAATCTCGAATGGCAACGACCACCACCAAAGAAAAGGCTTTTCGTTTGCTCCTCTTACCTGCAAAGCACGAAAATGTGACCCCAAAGTAAAAAATATATAAAAGGCAGGGAAAATCCGAGTCCAATCGGAGATAGCGATAAAGGGTACGAGAAGAAGCTATAAAGGAGACAAACAACAAACAGGCCAAGCGGCCAAAAGACTCAACGCGAAGCCAAAAGGCCAAACGCTGACTTGCTCCAAAGTCATCGTTTTTACTGTGGAAAGTATTGTAACATTTGTGGGTAAAAAGGGGGCAACTGAATTAGTAAAGGAATTGGAAATTCACTTACTTTAGAGATCATATTTATAAGGAAAAACTAGTCAGATTTTGTAGAAATTTTATTTGATTGTAATATTTTAATTGAACTAAAATATAAGTTATGTTAAAATTTTGGTTAACTTAATAGTTTTTCGTTTAAAACAACAGGCAAGCCTACAAAAATCTTTAATCGACCATTTATAAAAACTATTTGCCTGACGATAAAAACTTTTACTTTTATAAGTTACTTTTATAAAAATTAAAATAACATAATAACATATTTAAGCTTTTACATTAAACCGTAAAACATGATTTATGTGGCAAAAAGAAGACATTAGTTTGTTTTATTTTCGTTGTTATTATTCATTGAAGATTTTTCTTATGCAGTCCATTGTAATTTGTAGAGGGGAGTTGGAGTGGATTGGGTGCCTTGTCATTTTCTACCTAGCTATGGGCCATATCGGGCCCGAACAGGCCAAGCCTTTAGAGCGGCCTGAACCCTGCTCTGTCGTCGCCGTTGTTGTTGCATTCCGGCATAGCAATGACCGCAACATTTACTGGGTCTGAATCCGAAACTGGCATTGGGATTGCGATAGTGTTGGTCGCTTGGAAAAGAAGCCAGCCAACAAAAACAACACAAAGGAG
Organism: Drosophila fuyamai; assembly: GCA_018153365.1. Taxonomy (NCBI): domain Eukaryota; kingdom Metazoa; phylum Arthropoda; class Insecta; order Diptera; family Drosophilidae; genus Drosophila; species Drosophila fuyamai. The sequence goes on along the minus strand of JAECXW010000116.1, from coordinate 1,041,925 downwards.
GCAACAGAAACAAGGGGTTCCATAATGGCTGCGACATTCATTCGCATTCGTATCTGTGAGTGTATCTGTATCTGCCTGCATCAGTATCTGTATCTGTGTGGGATGGCCTGCAAGTCGCAAGATTTAAGATTGTCAACCATGTTGTTTATTGCTCTCTCAAGATGTGTCGCAGCCCGATCTCGATGCCGTTGTTTTTGTACCTGGAGCGGGTTTATTTTTTTGATTTTTTTTCAGCATTGTGGGGTGGGGGGAGAAGGAGGGGTTGCTGTCCGGCTGCTTTGTCGTTTATTCCGCGGAATTACTCAAAACGCTGAGAAAAATCTGGGGAAAGATAGGGTCGCGAGAAATGTTCCCCGGTTGAGATGCGCAGGCATGTCTGCGGTTTTCGTCTGTGATTTATCTCAACCATTTTCTTGGGCCCTTGTTAAATTCTTCTTTTTGCCTTTTTGAGTTCGAGGAGCCTTCGAGTTTCCTTTGAATTCAATTAAGTGGAAGATGGATGTGAAGAAATTTAGCTTAAAATATTTTAAAAGGAGTTAATGGGGTCCTTTTTTGTTAAATAGCAAGTAATGATCGTTTAGCATTGAAATAAAAATGGAGAGCAAAATAAATGTACTTATTTTTGCTTTTATTTATATATTTGTTATTTGTTAAAGAATTTGTTGGGTTTTTGTAATGAATAAGTTTTAAATATAAAAGCCTTTAAATGTGTAAAAAAGGAAAAGTAGAAATATTTCTAAGTATTGTTCTTAGATTAAAGGCATTCTACGCATTATATAGACAGGAGCTTCAACTTATAATATTAAACTCTTTACGAAATGAAAAGTTTATAAATATTAGGTGTTAAAAAATATTTGTATACGTATAATGATAACTTGCCATTGCATCTTTTGACCTTCTTATCCACATCAGCTATAGTTTTATTCTTAGCCCCTTGACGTTTCCACTTTTTATTTTTGGCAAACACATCTTTAACACATGGACCTCTTTCGGTATTTATGACACACTTCGCTTAACACTTTCCCATGGAAAACGGCACATATGCCATTTATGGCTTTTCATATTTTGCACACATTTTAACTCATTTCGAATTGCTGGCAAACAGAAAATCGCCGCTTCCGATGCGTTTTTTAGCCGATCCGCAACGTCCAAGCACCCGGGAACTGGAACTCATACTGAGTGTTTACAAAACAGCAGCCGCCGATCCCTGAAGATCCCGACATTCTACACCGATCCTGGACCGCATGCAAAAGGGTCACGGATGTGGGCATTTGGATGGATTTGAACACGGCCAGCGCCATAAATCATAAATTTCCAAAGGCTGCTGCTAAAAAACCAAATCCGAAACGGTTCGCCACGCAACGGGAATGCGCCATAAAAAATGTGTGTGTTGCCTTTTTTCCGCTTAAAAATTCGCACCAAGGTCAGCACCGCCGGCGGCCATTAAAAAAAGGTGCCGTCGCTCACCTTTGCGAGGGCGGAAGGGAGATAGCAATAGATATAGCCGCTAAGAGATTGCTCATTAGCAGCTGCACTTGTGTGTTTTTAATGAGGAACCTGCCCCGACCTTGGCCGTAGTTTTTTATTAGCCGTGGCAAAAAATTATGATTGTTTCATATTTTGTTAGACCGTGCAAAATGACGCAACCTGCTAAATGATTATTTAGGGAAAATTCCAGTCTTACCTTGAGCCTCCTTCAAGGTCTTTGTATTCAATTTGGCTCAAACCCCCATTAACTGGGTTCAATCACTGCTGCACTTAGACCCTCCACAGATTTCGGCCTCCTCTTAGTCCTTCTGCAAAAGTCAGGATGTCTGCCATTCAGAGCAGGCGTTGCTCGAACATGAAATTTTACACGGACATGAAAACATTTGCGCAATTAAATTTGTTTTATGAAGTGTCATGTGCTGGGGAAAGGGGAAAACAGCTTGCCTTTGTCACAAATTCAGAGACTACATATTTTGCAGGCATATTCAACCCAAAGGTTCGAAATTATAGGTGAATTTATTCTTTAATTTTTATGAGTTTGAGAGGTTTTATTTAAATCATGTTTTAAATTTAAACATAGATTTAACAAAAGACTAAAAGGAAAGCAAATGCCAATAAACATTCAAAACGAAATTCAACGTATAACCACTTTTCAGACCCAACATTTTAAAGAGCAGCCTTATTAATTTATTATTTTAGGCCAATCAGCACGGCTTTAACAAGCCCAAAACCCTTCCATGTCGACAACACTTTAAATCTAATAAAACGAGGTGGCTTATATTAAATTCCCATCACGCACACCCATTTACACATATGGCGACTGCATTATTTAGGTGCGTGGTATTAACTTTAATGCGATATCCTATCCGATGGCCGCCAATCAAAGCTCATTTAAAGCGACGGCGCATAATTTGAAAATGTGTTTTTTTGCACTTTGGGCCGCGTTATTAGCCTATCCGTATCATAATTAATCCTAAACACGCAATTTGTGCCAAATAATTACATTTAATATGGCCCTCCCTTCGCTGCGGCGCAGTGCTTGGTAATTTGCATTGAAATGCTTAAAGTGAAATATATGGCGGGTAATTAAAATGCATTTTACATTCACGTGCGGCTTCTGCCGCCGGCTTTTCGCCCAGTGCATCGCCATAATGGCGAGTGCATTAACAATTAGCTGACCGCATCCATTGGGCTCCTCTGCAGCGTGACCTCCCCCCCTGGATGCCCAAGTGCCCATCTATTCCCGGTAACCCGATCCTCCTAGAGCAGCCTCGTATCTCCGGCAGACCGCCCACCATTCCACAGTTCCAAGTTCCACTCCTTTCCAATTCCCTTCTCGCCGGCAGCAGGACAACTGAGTGGACAGATTTATGCGGCCCGGCTGCCTGGCCTGTAAATCTCTGGCCCCCGGCTGCAGGGCAATAAACACGCGTTGGCCCAAGACAGCGCCCCACCCACCGACGGACGCACCACCGACAACCACGGCCGGGGCACCACCAACAACCACAACGCCCACCTCGAAGCCTCGTTTGGCCAGCTTCAGTTTTGGGCCGCCGAAATCTCGGGCCTTAGATCCACAGAGAAAAATTGAAGACAATTAATTTCCTCTAACATTATCCAAGCTATATTTAATTTTATAAATAGTATGCATATGTATATTCAGTATCATCAAGGGATTAAAATCTATTGTCTTACCCATAAGGAATTAAGGCGTAATTGTAAAAAATAAAATAAAATATACTGTTGTTATTTAAAATGTTCGTATTTATTTAGATAAAAGTCTAATAAATTTGATTAAATTTGCAAAAATGAAATGCAGATGGAAATTTAATCTGTTTGACGACTTTTTGCAGAACTTATACTTTAAGCTTAGTTACCCAAAAGTCGAATGGAATTTTAAATATATGTGATAAGACGGAAGTGAATTATTTTTTTGAAAAGTATATAGGGATAGGCCGAACTTGTTGCAAATAAAATATCAATTGCGGTATAAATTTTATTCAAACTCAAAAATATATAATTAATTACACAGTGCTTTAGATCTATTTTTCTCCGTGTGATGGCCAAGCAGAGCAGCAAACTTCATTACATAAATACGAAAAGGAAACATACTTACATACAAATAAATATATGTGTACATGCTGTTGTAGGCTGTTGTTGTTACAAGATTTAATTTCGTAAAAAAGTTACTCACGAAATTTACGAGGAGTACATGGCGTGTGGTTGGCGATTTTTCCACTGGTGTGGTTGTGTGTTCGCATAAAGTGTTGCCGCCGAGATTTATGCGTCATGAATAAACCCCAGGGGGGTGGTGGTGGCTAAGGAACAGCTACAACAATACCGCCACCACCACCACCACGAACAACAACAATGTCGCCACAAACTGGCCCCTCCACAACATTGGCGAAAAAAGTTTCTCAGCTCCTCGGGCCAGCACAAACATTCCCAATAAATGAATTCCGTTTACATAAGGAAATACTTTGGGCCAGAAACAAAAGCAAAAATCGATTAACTCATACATATATTTATTAGTAGGCACATAAACAAACGCCTTGACTAGAGCTTAGGTAATGGAAAAAGAAATCAGAAAGAGGGGAACTTGGTGTACATGATTTAAGCTCCTATTTAATACAAAAAACTTAACCGAAAAGTCTTACCTTGGGTATATATTTTCCTCTAACTTTAGCTTATACTAAAAACCAAATATTAATGAACTTAAACATAAATTTTATCAGAACACTCTATGAAAAATATAAAAGTAACTAAGACTATTTAATACAAGGGAAATAAACGACTTCAGTTCCTCCAGCCGATCATCATTTAGCAGTCCCGAGGTTTCTAAAACACTTTGATTGGAGGGAAAGCGCCTGATACTTAACTAAAGATTTATCCATTATATCCCCTGATTTTCTGCTCTTTTTCTTGAGCATCGAACGATCAAATATTTGCAACACGTTTCGCGAATGGTCCAGGCCGAGTGCTCCGGCAATTGAAGAGAGGTCCAAAAGCTGTGGAAACAATTGCATGTGGGGCACACAATTTATTGGCCTGGCTAAATCAAAAGGATCTGGGGATTGGCCCGGACTAGGGCTTGGCCTGGACCGACTCGCTGGCAATAATCCAGTAGAACGCCATAAAAGCTGTTTATGGTTTCGCGCTCCTTGTGCGCCATAAATCGAGCAGGAAAAGGAGGAGAGACCCAGACCCTGGATCTGAGATTCTGGAGCTGGTTCCCTGGATCTCTGGCTCTGCAGCAAGGAGCAAGTGGCCGTGGGCTGCCAAGACAGGCGTATATAATTTAGTTATAAAAATAACTGCAACAGCGCTGTAAGATGAGATCTCCGGGAATGGCCGGATCCCCAGGTTGCGGCTAGAACTCGCCTTCGGGCACCGCCATGCGGCGGCGTCATTGTAAATTAAAAGTAAATGAAGTGCGTGCTTTCCATTTTCCATTTTCGCTCCTATCGCGCTGCTCTGCGCTGTGTCCACGCCACGGAAAAATTTCGATTAAATTATTTATCAGGCTCTTTGCATCGCCGCATCCGCGATTTATGCGCGGTAGCAAAAATGCGATTCGGATTCGATTTTTCAGCTGCAACGGCTGCCGTACGAGTAAAAGCCAATTAAATATTTTTATCAGTAGATTGCATTGCGGATGAGTAATTTTATTATTTATGGTGTTTTCGGCGCAAAAACAAGGGCGAAAAAATAACTGAAATTAATACTAAAGTTCAGTTTCAATTTACCAGACCCACATGCTGCACAGAGAAAGTTTTCTGGGTTTTACTTTAGCAAAACATACGAAAATATTAAGGTAACATTTTATTCATTGCTCAAAAATGGAAAATAACAACTAACCTGAATTCTAATCACTAATAATCCACTCCTTTTCTATCTTTACTTTAAATATCCGTTTTATTAAAACGGATTTAAATAACAATCATTTTAAAACTCAATGGTGTGTCACAAAAATCGATGTACTTAAAAAGTTCAACCAAATTTTGTTGGAAGAGATTTCTGTGGTTTCTGAGAAAGTTTGACTTTTTATTTCTTTTTTTTATAAAATTCTCACGAATTGATTGAAAAATGTTTAATATTTTCTTCTTTGTGATATTAACAGTCAAATCATATAATTTTATTTTCGAGATATTTTCTGTCTGTGTGAATGGTTCGGTGGAGAATTCATAAATAATCCTTGACACAATTGCAGGAGCAAAATGGAGATGGGGATTCGAGCCAGCCATGAGTGTTAAATAAATTCAGTCAGACAAATTAAAAACGCAAATGTTCTGCCACCTCTCGTTCCATTTGGATATCCATTTCCACTTTGCATTTCCTTCCCATGCAGCTGATGCTCCGGCCTGTAAGACCTCCTTTTTATCCGCCTGGGCGACTATTATTAGAAACATTTTGCAGATATTTATGCGGCGCGTGACGCGTTGTCTTCCTCAGTTGGCCGCCCCTTCTGGACTGCCCCCCGAAAATCGCCACCCATGCCCATGGCGTCCGCGTTCCCATTTGCATAATCGCTTTCGATTCCTCGCACGGCCCGCGCCTTAAATGAGTTATTTGCGAGGGGGTCGCCATTCCGCCCGCCATTGCCGATTCGATTAGTGAATCAATAAGTATCTGCTCTGCATTCTAATGCGATTTATGGTCGAGCGGATCCCAGAACCTGGGCAGATTGTCGCATAATTTTATTCCAATTCTGATTCGTTTTTTATTTCGCTGAATGGGAATAAAAGAATTTAAAATGTGGAAGGGAGCAGAAGAATTGCCATGGGATTGGGAGTTAAGCCAAATCAGGGTGAAATATTGTAGTACTGCGGTAAATAGGATTGCCATTTTGGATTTAAGTGATGGTGCGCCTCTTCCCGGAAATTGCTCGAAAACAGAGCCATAATAATTATGGGAGTAAAACTCGAAGCAACAAAGTTGATCTTATTACAGCAGCTTCAGCTTCTCACTTCTCGGATTCAATTCACATGTAATAACAGTTGAAGCTAAGTACATTGCTACCTTTTCATTGAAGTTAATTCATGAATACCTATGTATCTTTATAATTCTAGTTGCTCTAATAATTGGTTAAAGCATAGGTAGCGACTGTAATTACTTGGGAGTGAATGATTCACGCATCTGAATGATTTTGAAATTACATCTCCACGCTTATTTGCAAGTATTATTGCTTGGGCGCAACCTATAATTGAAAAAACTTAATTGATATGGTAAGGTTTAAAGCAAAACCCCTCATAAAGCAATGAATGTGAAGTAAAGAATTTTTTTTTTTTTTAAGCTTTATAAAACAATATTTAAGAATTGAACTAATGTATAAAAATGATAATTTCAAGTACACATGTTCATTTTTGTTTCGAAAACGCCTCGACGACACTCATCCAAATTAACATGAAGATGCTGATGTTTTCCATTGTTAAGCCAGGCAGAAATCTCGTTTTGCCAGTGGGATAAATATTCATTATATTATTTTTAAGGCCAACTCCTACACGCTGCGATGACGATCCAGAAATGAATGTCCCGGCGCATCGGCAGACCCGAGATTTAATTAAAACATTTTCGAACTGATGGCGGATGGCGGTGAATTTACGACGCCTTTGGGGCGGGATCAGCTGCGGATCGGTCGTTGGATTGAAGCTGGCTGAAAAACGAGCTGCGTTACAATTTCGCTGATTGCGCACAATTGCAGGAGATACAGATACGATTTACATGCAGGCAAAAGGGGAATACAACAATGGCAATCAGTGGAGCTTCGCAAATTTATAGTTCACTCGCAGCGCAGAGCCAAAGTTCATAAAGTTTCATCAGGCCAAGGCAGAAAGGCAGAAAGGGATTTTAGCCGGGTCCACAAAAGGCGATTGGATATCGGAAAGCCACCAAGACGACGACGGCGGCGGCGAAGATGGCGAAAAATATATTTCGCAGAGAGCTCCTTAAAATATGCAAATGAAGAAATAAATTTGCATCCCCTTTTTGTGCTCATCACACACAATCGCACACCGCTGCAGCATCCACGTATCTACATATGTGTGGTGCAATCAGTTTGTACACAGAAAACGGCGAATATGGCTTGCAAATTGCCATTAAGTTTGTCCTCTTAGACAATTTGTGTATAAACACTTTTTAAATAGGAAAAATAAATAAAATAAAGTAGGTACAATGAAAAAGGTCAAAACGAAATTTATAATTTGCAATATATATTATTTTGTATATTATGAAATGGTATATATTTTATTGTCATTTTAATTACTTACTTTTCTTAGTTCATCCAAAAAAGTTTTAGTTGGGTCACAAACTAAACGACAATATTTTCAAAAGAAATGCTTAGTATATTATTGTACCATAAATAAATTATATTTTGGTATTAAAAAACGGGAAATTTGTAATTAAATTATGCAACATTTTTTCTCTCTGCACAAATATATTTTCGTGGATCGAGGGCCGTGGAGCTCGGACTCACGTCCCGAGCATAAATAGCACTAGCATATTCAAAGCCTCCAGAGGCTCTCGTGCTCGCCGCAGAGTCAAAAGATTAAGACACAAAATTCTTTATATGCTAAAGCGCAAATAACATTAAATTAAGCAACTTTTTGTGCTCTCCCCAGAGGAGCTGCTCCTCCGGCCGCCGTCGAGGATGAAGATGCGATGGGGCAGGAGCCGAGGTTGGGAGTCTGGAGTCTGGATTCGAGCCAAGGCTAAAGTTTCTTGCGGTTAACGGCAATTTATGCATTTCGGGTTTTAATTCTAAAATTGTGACTCACAACAGGCAGAGGCACTTCGGCTGCGGACGAGAGTTGGCTCACCTAATGGTTTTGGCTTTGTTCCGGACCGGCATATACCATACATACGTGTAACAATTACGCCATTTGCGTTTCCAACTTTTACTTTGCCTGCAGAATGGGCAATTGGATGAACAGGACTTGAGTTCACTTTACACGTATAGAGATTGTGGTTATGGCAGAAAGAGGACATTTGGAAATCCTAGTTCTCCGACAGAGACTAAAAAATCTTAAAGGATTAAAAAGTAGATTATTCGAAGGCTGAAGTTTAAATTTTTCTACAGTTTCTTCTTTTAACTGTTCCAATCATAACTTTATTATTTAAAATTCAACATACTTATATTCTGTCAGTTGTTAAAATAACTAAAATATAAATATATTAAATTGAAAATGTTTTTAAAACGAATTTCAAATCATTAATTTTATTGTCTTTTTTACGTATCAAAACTGATACAGCTTAAAAACTTATAAAAATGTTTATAGATAACTATAAAACATGATTATCGCAACCAACAAAACACTGAAATCGTATTAAAAAATATATTGTGGCTCCTCATTTGTTTTTAATTTTTACAACAGTGTAAATATACAATTAAGGATCATCCGTAAGAAATATTTGTAAATCAGTGGTATATTTAGATCTTATCCCAGGTCAGATTTACACTCAACATCTTACCATAACCTTTACTAACCCGCCTATCTGTCTTCCCACACATTAATTTAATGCTTTGATCCTTTGTTGGATCTTTAACTAACCCCTGTTTGGTAGACTTCACCTCGCCGATTACCTATTTACCAGGCAATTTCAATCCGTTTAGCAATGCTGATATCCATTACATCCATTACATCACTAGCCTGTTGACGAGCCACATTTCTGTGCAATGGCAGCTCATTAAATGGCTGCCGGAACACCGGCAATTCACTTACGAGGAGCAGAAACAATGGGGCATCTCCGCCGCCAACTCTCGACAGGCCATAAATGGCAGCTAAGCAGCAGAGTTATGGCCATCGAGGCTGCCTCCAATTTGCCACCAAGGATGCGAGAAGCCATTAATGGAAACATGTGCAATGCCCGGGTCGAGTTTGAGATGCTGCAGAGGGACCCCTGGTTCACGGTAAGAAATTATAACTTCCAGTTATCAAATTATATTTTATAAAGTTATAGTTGAAACACCCTAGAGGTTTATTAGGTTTATTTAATATATATGCTATAATCTTATATTTTTATTATTTAAAAAAAAATGCATGTGATTCATCACAAAATAGTAACTTGTAACAAAAGCAAAGGTGTATTCCATTTAGTGAATATTTTAAATAATGATCTGCCTATTGCATGTTTTTTATCGATACCAGTCGGTATCACCCCTTAATATATTTTTAAAGATTCAATCATCCAATTTTGTTTGCTGTGTAGCGATTCCAGTTCCCAAATGGCGTGTTGATGCGCTGCCAAATTGGCCGACGACTGCAGAATGCGTGAGAGCGGGTCCGAATTGCATTAAATCATGCATTAACCATGAGCCTGAAACCCGCCTTTCTGCTTCTCAAGACCAATTTGGCAGCAATCCTTTGTCCGCGCAGTGCAGACAATGTTTTAAACATCGTCTGGTCGAAATGAATTTTTATTGGCCACGAGGTTTCTTTGACATTCGCAGGAGTTTCATGAATTTTCCACCGCCAGTGGGTGGAAGTGGACTGGCCTTGGTATCTGCCATCCCGATAATAACTTAATATGAGTTTTTAATCCCGGTCTGTCGTCCTGAACACGGCGACCACCCCAAATCCACTCTGATGATTAAAAATGATAAAATTGTTTAGTGCCGCTGGCAATGGGTCTCCCGGGTGCCCTAAGCTGCTATACACACATTATAAAATGGTCGCCGGGATCAGCGAAAAGGGACAGGACGTGTGTCTAATTACGGACCCAGTTGTCCTTCCGGTCGTCCTTTTGTCCATTCTTTGGTCCTTGGTCCTGAGCTCTCGGTCCTTTCCCAGCCTCATCCAAAACAAACAGGAAAATGTCAAAATTTAAGCTCACCAGGAGCCATGAATGCTTAATTGTGTCGCATGTTTTTGGTGCGGGTGGTGCAGGATTGGATGGGTCGGTGGTTTGGTGACTCGGTGGCTCGGTGGTTCGCTGGAGCGTAATTAAAGCCGGCTTACGGTGGCCATATATGACTTGATGGGCTGCTGAAAAAGGGTTCAATTCGCAGGGTTGCGTGCCGGCGCTTTATCAACCTGATTTGCGAGATTGGTTTTCGGCCTCTGCCAGTTCAGGGCTTATGTGGCTTTATTGCGGTCTTAGCGGTCCTGTGGCTTTGCCCAGCCCTATGCGGTGGTCCTCTGTATAAACACATATATCAGCACAGTTTAACAAATTAATTCAGAAAAGTTTCGCAACTCTGCACAATTTGGCTCGTTTCCAGGAAGTGGTAAGAGACTGTTTCTGACTAAAGAGGATTGGACACTTGGCCAAATATAATTTTCTTGGCCGAGTTACTGCTATAAATTTACTTGTCCAGAGCAAAAGTTTCCTTAAATATTAACTAAAGTGAACAAGAAATTAGGTAAGATAATAATTTTTTCAGAAAATAAAAATTAACTTTACAATGGTAGTCATGTGGATTTCTTTTACCAGATTACATTTTTCTTTGATTGACTTATCTTTCTTTATAAAGAGTTATAAAGAATAAAATTCATGGAAAACCATTAAAGTTAAAATCATGAATCGGTGAATAAAATATTATATATTTATAAAAGATCCAAATCCCAAAATGAAAATAATTAAACTACAAATTGTTGTAAGTTAACAATTGAAATATTGACTAAAAAATTAACCACATTTAAGTTATTAATTTATTAACAACATACCTTTTTGTTGCTCTTTTGCTCAGCAATTAAGTGACTTTCCCCTTTTTAAGCATTGCCGTTAAAGCCCAATTGGCAACCTTAAAGCCTAACCTTCCGATGACTCCATCCTCGCGGCGGTGGCACATTCTCCGTCTATCGATCCCTGCCCTCCCGAAATCCCAGTTTCGAATCCTTTTGTTCGCCGGCAGAAGCGAAATGACTAACGGCGGGCCAAAAATAAAAGGAGCCCGTTTCGTGATTCGTCTGCGTTAATCAACTGGCTGGAAAGGTGAGCCCGGAGCTGTTGGCCGTATGGGAACAAAGCCAAAACAAAACAGCGGGGAAAGCGGAGTAAAGAAATGGGAATGCGAAACAAAACACGAAAGTTGACATCACGGAGTTACGACTGTGTGTGTGTGTGTGCCCTTTGTTTCGCCGCAGAAGTTTATTTTGAACTTTTCCCAGGCAGCGGCATGCGAGCAATGCGGTCTCCCTTTCGCCTTAATGGTCCAAAAGGACAAAACGTGTTTTTAATTACTCGTACTACGGAGCCCCTTCGCTATTTACGGCGACATTATCCGTTGTAAAGTTGCCAGTTAGCCGGCAAAACTTTTCCGAACTCGGCAACTGCGGAGGTTCTGGCTGCACTTGCCAATCCCGGCAATCGCAAACAGTTTCGAAGCGTTCAATGGCGCATTAAAAGCCGATTGCCCGCACCCTTTGCCCTCTGACCCAGGATTTTCCACGCGCCGATTGGACGTCGGCCTTCGGGGCCATAAATTCAATTTCCGCGCCATGAATTCCAATTCCATTAATTCCACTAAATTGACCCGCGCGCCATCTAGCGGCATGTGGACGCACTGCGGCGCAATGGGGCGGGCCCTGCCCCTCCCCAGCTCCCCCCATTCGCCTCCTTCGCGACACGACTTTAAAGCGTGGATGGAATAAGCCTGTGGAACCCAACCGAGTTAGGGACCACGATACCTGCCTATCTGCCATGGCCAGGAAAACCTGTTTTCAGTTCGGGAGCGAAGCTCTTCGAATTTCGGGTTCCACAGCCCCAAATCAGAATCACATGTTTTACATTTTATAATATTACTTAATTTTTTATTAATATCTAGAATCGGATATAATACAATAATTTTTTAATAACATATATTTAGTGGATTTCGAATTCCAAGAGAATTTTGTTATCATCTGTCATCTGAAACGAGGCCAAAAGTATAATAATTATTAATACATATCTACATAAATACATTTTGAAAATTGTATTAAAGTATAATAAATAAATTTAGTTAAACGCAAGATCTTTATTATTGAATTCTAAATAAGGTTTTTTGTATGACAAAACTACAAATCCTGTTTAAAAACAACAACTTAGCATAACGTCAAATCCCTTGAAAAGCTGAACAACGTATACCATTCCCATTTTTTTGGGAATTCTAAGGTAATTTAGTGAGTTAAACTGGGACCTTTGCTCATAACATGTTAAAAAATCTTTAAAAGATTCCCGGAATGCTAGAATCCTAAGGCATGGAGATATACGAAAGTATTTAATATGCCCACAAGTTCAACTAGTGGGACCAAAGATGCCGTCACAGCTCTCCAGTGGTAACAAAACCTGTCAGCAACCAAATCCTGAAGCTGCTCCCCCCAAACACTTTGCTTCGGCCATAACAATTACAGCCATAACATAAATTGACGCAGCACCCAAACACAATTAAAATAACTGTCATTGTATTGGCATTAAATGTCAATTTAAGCGAGTGCGTGTCATTCACGGCCTGTCCTGCGCATTCCCCATCCATATCCTCTGTGTTCAGATGGGAAGTTAGAATCGAAGTCAGTCGTCGCCTGGGCAATCGCACATCCGTTTCACTCTGCGCTGCACTGAATAAATATTTTCACAGGACGCCAGCAGAGATTTCGGGAGTATGGTCGCACATTCAATAGATTTTCATCACTTGCACTGCGGAAAATTAAACAAACATCCCCCAGCTGAGCCCGGATTTTCCAGGGGTGGCTGCTGCTGGCGCGCCATGTTGGTATCGATTTTCCATGTTGCTCGGAGGACGCCGCCTCCGTGGAGTCTCCGGCATGGCGAACAGGATTTCCTCTTCTGCCCTGCAAAACGGGTAGATACAGATACGAATGCTGAAAGGCAGCCTCCTGCGGCGGCCACCCATTCAGCTTCATTCAGCTGCATAGTCGATCAACCAGCGACGTGGAAAAATTCACAGTCCGGGGCAGGAAAAAATATTTGGTTTTTATTTAGGAAACTGTTTTGACATGTTATAAATTAAAATATAGCCTTATTTAGTCATTGTAAGATATTGCAAAGGACCATTTATTTCTTACTTGAAAAAAAATTATTCTTTAGAAAACATAAATTTAATTGAATCACCAAAAGACTCTTTTTAACCAATTTAACGGACTTAACGTTTGTGTATTTGTTCAAAATAATTATAACAATATTTGGCCGAGGTTTTAGAAAAAATAACTTCTCCATTTACCATACCTTTTTTAAAACCACATTTGTATGGGAAATAAACCAGTCGCAATTTTCTTCTAATAAATCAAAGGCTTAAAAATGTATATTTCAAAAAGATAGTTACACTTGACCATGTTACTAAACAATTTTTGAAACAATTTAAAAACGTGGTGAATATTCGAAATATTGCATAAAGATCAATTTTGATACACTGTCGAATTATAGTTTCTTAATTTTATAAGTTTTAGTATTTTATTTGAATAATAACTATAATTAATTATTTAACAAAATGTATTTAATTAAAAATAGTTTTATTTTTAGCAGCCTGTTTGCATGAGATGGATTATATAGCTCACCATCTATGCATAACAAAAGCTCTGATACGCGGCTCATCACTCTCCATTGAAATCGACGGCTGAGCTTCACAATGCCTTCACGGCGACTTCCTGCTCGACACACCACCCCCTTTCGGGCAGAGGTCCTGCGCGAAGGATCATGAATCAGGCGAGTGGCCATAATTCTGTCGGCAGATAAAGCTATTACCGCCATGCCGGATAAGTGCGCAACCGGCGCAGGGCGCTCGCGCTCCAAGCGGCGCTGTCCCCGTTAGATTAGAATTTAAATCCGGTGGCAGGACCCAACCACCCACCCACCACCACCCACCCACCCTGCTCTCGCCAAAGAGCGAGCACAAAGAAAGCGACTCGCTGGGCCATTAAGGATATCACCCCGAATGGCCGGGACTCCGGTTTGCGGGAATGGGAATGGGATTCGTTTCAGGCGGGTGGTTTTGCTTCTTGTGCTCCCCGTTTCCTGGACAGCGCAGCTTAATACAAACATTGAATAAATCTCATTGCGGCGTTTATTTTAATTTCTACGTAAACATAAACTACGAGCGCCAAGGGAGCGGCCGTCCTTTTCGCGGGATGGTGATTCCACGCAGCAGGATACGAGGACAGGACACCGGGAAAGCAGTTCGCTCAGTGGAATTTATGCCATTATATATTCCAATTTACAAGGCATTTATAATTTCTCATTTTAATGAGAGTTAAGATTTTAATTAAACCGTTTTTAAAAGAATATGTTTTTTTATTCTTATAATAAACTGAAAGTTACATGATTTTAAATTAAGCTGTTTAATTTGTAAGCGTCGATTTCGCGAAAATTTTTCTAAAATTGAAAAAAATTGTATCTGTGTGAGACTTAATTAAAAAGAGAGAATAAATAAGACAAGCTTTTTTTACATAAAAAAACTCTATTAATTAATTTACTGATTTACCTTAAAAGAAGAATGTTATGTTCATGTTTCACCAAGTAATCGTATACATATATAGATTTGAACAAAGATGATTGTTCATTAAAATAAATCAGATCTCTGAATCCATTGCCATTACATGTTTTATTTATTTTACTTTCATATTGCCCTTCAGGAATCGGTTCGGGGCATTTGCATGCATAATGACCAATTAATATTTACCAACTCAGCCGAGCACGTTCGATAACCTTTTCGTACCCAATTGCAGTGTTACCCTAATGAACTGCCGCCACTCGAGGCGGAGGAGATGGCCCAAAGGGGCGGGTAGCTGAAATCAGCAGCTTAATGTTGCATTTTATCGCCAAGACGCTCCGGATCTCTCACCTTATCTCAGGCGAGGCAGAGGCAGATGGGGCAGATGAGCCCAGCATTCTACCCTTGGTGGTGGGAAAATAAGAACGAATTCGGCAGCATGTTTGTATAAATTTTTTATAGGTAATACACTTAAGGAAACGACACTTAGAGTCATCATTACAAGCGCTTCGGCTGCAATAACAGGCCATCTTGCACATAGTTTTCGCAATTTACTTGATCCCTGGCGTGCGGCAAAAATCCATGGAGGGGTGCCCTCTTTATCCTGGCAACTGCTGGCCTCAAGTGCCCCAGGCAGTCGATTAGCCATTTTTAGGCAAACTTCGGCCCGCAGCCGATGGAATTTCATCATTCGCTATTGGCCATTAAGGACACCGGTGGCAGGTTACGAGCTGAGTACGAAATATGCCAGAGTTTTAATCTTAAAGGAGCCCCGTGGAAAATCCTATCTCGCAGACAAGGATGTCCAGACAGAGTCTCCCCCTTACGCCCCGGTGATTCCGAATCGCTTCTAATAATGCAATTGATTCTTGATTTGCACTCTCCATTTCGAAATTGGCCGCCGGGCCAGAGGGGAAATTGGGAAGAGGGCGGAGGGCGGAGGCAAAGGCAGCCGCGAGGGCAACGTGCGCATTCCATAAATCCCAGCTTCATTTTCGCTACATTAAACGTCAAAATATGAACCCATTTGTGAAACATTTTTGCCGCTGCCGAGCGTCCAGAATGGCACTAGCCCATTATAACAACAAAAACAAGGGCGACGGCAGCAACAACAACGGGCGACCTCCTCGCGGACGGAGGAATATTACGGCAATAACGAGTCGGACAAAAGGAAAACTACCAAGCGCGGGAAAGGTCCGCGGAGAAAAGGGCCATCCGAAATGGTCGACCACCGAGTGGACTTTATTTGAAAAAAAATCGTATACAGACAAAGAACTAAATGTAAAATAGGAAATTTTTTATGAAACTTGATTTTAAAAATAGTGAATATATTTTTGGAAGAATTGGCTCATATTGGTATTCGGCCAGTATTATTAATAATATCATGTTTCCTATATTTTTGGTTATTATGACTGTCAAAATAATAATTTATTTTGTATTTCTGACAATAAGTTTGTTAAAAAACCCTAAGCGTTAAAAAGTGACCTTTTACATCTGTAATCTTGCATTCCATTTTTTTTTTTGGTAACACATAGGACACAAGTTTTATATTAATTTTCTCTCCAATAAACATTTTTTAAAATTATGAATGAATTTTGAAATTGTATTTAATTTTATGATTCATTTCTATCATTTATTTCTTTTGATATGGGCTGGTGCTCTTTTAATAAATAGTATGTTAGATAAACTTAGCATTAGACTTTCTTTACAAGTCCGCAAGTAGCGCGTTATTAAACAAAGGAAAGTGTCCATTTTCCAATACTTTTCGTTAGGTTATTAATATGACTCCAGTAAATTGATAAAGGGAAACTGAATTTTGTATCCATACCATTAGATTTTTATCCGTTTTAAACCCCCAATAAATGCTTTCAGATAGGTAAACTTTAAAAAAGGAAAGTTGTGATTAGAGAGGTCGACAAAATATGCTAAGGAGAGGCTGTGCCACAAGCAATTTCATCTTCTTATTCATGAATTTCCGGCGGAACGAGTCCGCTGAGTGTCATTCCCGTTGTCCTCCATCGGAAGGGGAAATGGAAAATGGAAGTGGGAGGGGCGGAATCGAATCGAAATCGAGTCAATGAGATGCGCACGTTTCAGAAAAAAGGCAACAATGGCAACTCATATGAGGCATGCAGCAAGCCAGTCTCCGGGGGCTTTGACTCCCGCTGCAATTACGAGTATTTTTTAACTGCTTATTGCGTTTTCGTCCTCCCGATCCAATCCCCCGCCATTGCGAACCATTTCAGCCCGGATACGAGTGCCAGCAACAAGCAAACAAGGACCAACAACTGAATTTCATTCGATTTCAATGCGAACGGGGATCTCGAGAGCGGGCCAATAAAAATTAACGATACACGCATACCCAGTTCACAAAATGTCGGGCCAAAGTATCTTATTTTTTTCCCTTTTTTTGTGGGTGGTTCGAAATTTCAATTTCGTTAAAAACTGAATTGCGCTGTTCTCATATGTATATTTAAAGCTGTTTTCGTAGAATTCAGTAAAAAAGTATTGGTGTTTTAAGATGAGATCTCTTTTTATAAACGTAATACTAAAAGAAAACATAGAATTTTCCTTAATTTGTATTCAATTCGTAGGTGATTTTACCACCTTAATGCCTTGATAGCAACATTTATATATTTATTTGATCACCATCATGTTTGTATTTATCTGAACCTATTTATCATTTAATAGTAATTTCATATAAGTTATCTAACCTTATCCCAAAGCACATGAACATCCGTTTCCAACGACTCAGCCTCCCCCGAATCGCAATCACAACATCATTAAAAATCGCTGCTTCACTTTTCTCAATTAACCCCTTGAGCATCGTAATTTTGCGACTAAAATCTAATTTAGTTAGATGGGAAACGTTCCATAAGGAAAAGTAAGGTGGCTCCCCCGATTTTTTCGCACACCAAGAGAACGCCAGCACCCAAAGAGGTCGTAACAATATTTTCACGTTTTTCCCAAGTCCGGAATGAGTTTTTGAAATTTATTTCGGGTTCTGCCTGGAGAGAGACCCATCCAATCCCCGGAAAGCGGCCTTGTAGAGAGGGCAACCAACAGGCGAGTGCCATTATTTTGATACTCAGGGCTATTAACGTTAATTTTCGTTAGTTACGTAATACGTATTCGAAAGCACCTTACGCCCACACACACGCACACACACACACACACACACAAATATCCGGGCACATATATATCGAGTTCCATTACGGAAAATCCCCATACCTTTTTCAACTTTTTCTCGGGGGTAACACAAGCATCCACCATGCGTGTACATGCGATGTGTGGAACTGCTTAACCCCACACCGCCCAACTGTGCTGCCAAACACCCCATCAGCCCCACCCCTCCCCCACCTGCTCCTCCGCTTTTCCTGGCATTTCCCGGGTGTCTCAGTTTGTCCGGAGGCCGCCGGCATTAAGGAGATTTACGAGTACATGATTTTGCATGTTCGGTGCCCCTGATGCCATTTAGATTCGCTTAGGTACATTTTCATCCTGGCACCCACACACACTCGCCGTATAGATACACGAACGGGTACGTGTGTGTATTTGCGTACGCATTTAATGGCCCATTAGTGCTATCAAATACGCATAAATATCTGCACTTTGCCAGAAGTACACCCGGACAGATACCCGTACAAATTCAAAACACAGCTCCGGATGCGAGTGCGGAATAAATACCCACCCAAACTGGGAACATGTGCATGTGTGTCGGGAGCGTACAAATATTTGCAGATGCCAGTTTATTGCCGACTCGATGTCCCTTTGCAATTTAGTTGGGCGGTACGGGGGATTTGCAAATGCAATATTGTAAATCGCTCGCCCACAATCCTCTCCATCCTTTGATCCCAAGCCATTTTGCTGGGAATAGCATAATAGGTTGTATAATTACTGGCCGTACATTCTGGATAGCTAAATGTGTGGTTAATAATGTTGCACGTAAACAAGGCTCTTTTTACACTTAATAAGTAGTAAATTACCATCCTTAAGCTGAGCAAACCGAATGAAATCTAGTAAATCGAATTAGAATCTAGTAAACCCTTATTTGAATTATCAAATTTCTAGTCTGTGTGATTTAAAAATGTTCATTTATTATTAATCTAAGCAATGTTTGAATTGATAACCCAATTCCGAGAACTATATGATCGGGGTCACCAATAGCAAAACGTATGTCACAGTAATGTCATGAAGATGTATTTTACATGTCAATTCTACATTTTAGTACGCCTAACAAATTAATTATTGAATTTTGGAAATGAATGACACACAATGTAGGTTAGCAAATAACATAAAATAACTACACATTTCCTATTTTCTTGAACCTTTTCTAAAAAAAAGTTGGTTTGATGAAACCATTTCGGGAACAGCAAATCTATCGTAACAGTTTGTTAATCATTAAAATAAACGAATAATCTTTATGCGATTTATCTAATAGAAGTTACAAATCTTAGTAGACCTAACAAAATAATTATTAAATTTTGGAATTTAGTGCCCCGAAAATTGTCATTTTGCATTTTAAATTCCAGTATCAAAGCTGACCATTTGGCAGCAGAAAACGCTGAGTGATGCGATTATGGCCGAAACGGCAACAGGAACCGGCCCCTCCCGCCCCCCAGGCACCGCAAACTTCGGGATGGTTCAAACAGGCAAGGCCGGCAAAGCCAGTCCACTCGCCAGTGAGCAATGTTGGCCTGTACAAGGCCATCTTCTACAGCAACATTGGGTCCTTCCTCTTCGGGATTGCAGTGGGCTGGTCAGGAGCGGCGGAGAAGTCGGTAATGGAGCAGCACACCTATGACTTTCAGCCCACGGCGGGTGAATGGAACGCGGTGTGCAGCCTGCTGACCTTGGGGGCGGCGGTCTGGTGTGTGCCCATGGGGTTCCTCTCGCGCTCCTGCGGCTGTCGGCGCACCATCATCCTTCAACTGGTGCCCAACACCCTGGGCTGGATCCTCATGGTATTTGCCCGAAGCATCCCCATGCTGTACGCCGGTCGCTTCGTCCTGGGAATGTGCGGCGGTGCCCACTGCGTGGTGGTACCCATCTACAGCGCCGAAATCAGTCCGATTAAGAAACGCGGGGCAATGGGTGTGGTCTTCCAGGGGGCCTGCATTTGCGGCGTATTATACAGTTTCCTGATGTCTATTGTCCTCGAACTGTGGATCATCCACTGCCTGAACCTGGTTCTGCTCTCCCTGGGCCTGCTGCAGTTGCTCATGCCGGAATCGCCGGCGTACCACGTGGACCGGGGTAACATTCCGCGGGCGGAGGCCTCGCTGCTCTTCCTCCGCGGCAAGAAGTACGACACCACGAGGGAGCTCGACCACCTGACGCGGAAACCCACTCGGAGTGAGCAGGACGTGCGCCAAGGACCGCTGCAGGGCTTCAAGTATAAGAAAATACGAAGGAGTCTGGCGCGGATCTTGGCGCTCGCCGTGCTCCAGAAGTTGAGTGGAGCCCTGATCTTCATCTTCTATGGCCCGGACATGCTGGCCTGCCTCCAGATTCGCCGCGAATACATGGCAGCTCTGGGCGCAGGGGTGACCATCGGTTTTTTCATCTGCTTTTTTCTGGTGGATCGAGTGGGTCGCCGGCCACTGCTGATCTTCTCTTCGGCCGCGGTCTTTTTGTCGTCCATTTTCCTGGGACTGTACTTCAAGATATGGGTGCACTTGGGTGACGCTACCCTGGTCTGGATCGCATTCTTCTTCATCGTTTTGTTCGTTTGCTCGTACAGCGCCGGCGTGGGATCGCTCACCTGGCTGCTCAACGTGGAGCTGGTGGTGAGGCACATGCAACCCGTGGGCTGCTCCATTGTCTGCGCCTGCAACTGGCTGACCGCCTTCTTCGTCATCTGCTGGTTCACCTGCCACGAGGTCAAGTGCCAAGCGTACCTCTTCCTGCTGTTCGCCATCGTGTCGGTCTTCATAATGCTCCTCGCCCTGGTATACATCCCCGAAACAAGGGGCCTGTCCTCCGGGAAGATCCAGCAGCGGATGGGCGGGATCATGAACCGACCGTCGGCGGTCATCTTCACATCCAGCAGCGACTCGTCTAACTCCTAGTAATTGTGCTCTTGAATAAATTATAGTATTACTCACACAGGTCTAGTTTATGGGAGTTAATGTATATTTAAATAAATTCAACTAATTACGTGGATTAGCATAGTCTTATTATCTAAATAAGCCTGGGTGTGCTTTTCAAATTATTTAAAGGTTGCGTGAAACTTTTTGTATGCTTTTTTTATAAGCAAAATACATCCTTGATATAATTTAAATTTAAAATGGTCGGATCAATACCTTAAATATATGGAACAAACATTAAATGTGATCCTTTCTATATTCCCTCGATCCATCGATTAATTGTGAAAAAAGTTTACATAAGTTTACAGACAACTAAATTACAAATGCCAAAGCTATAATGTTGATCAGATGGATGCCTTTTTTACTTAGGGTGTTATTAAAAAGTTATTAAAATTTTCAAATGAGACGATTTTTAAAATAACAAACAAACACGTAGCTAAGATATTATAGAGTTAAATAGGTTTATATATACATACATATTCTTTTCTGTTCTGTTAATTTAATTGTTAACAATTTTTCTGGTAACATAAATTAGATTTAAAAAACGAAAAGAATTTAAAAATAAAATAGCTAACATAATAATTCCGAAGAAATTTAGAATTCTTTAAGAGAAAACTGCGAATGTAAAATACTTCCTCCCTTACTTAAAACTACATTGTCTTCAGCATTATTAAACATTTATTTATGCAACTTGTGTGGCGACATTTTCTGTTTTTGCGCACTTTTCCTTGCTCGCGTAATTAAAAGTTATGTTTTACACTGTAAATTCATTGGCGGTGCTGGCACATTTATGAATTTATGCGCTGTGTTCGCTGAAAGCTGCGCTGAGGCGAACACGAACTGGAATCGGGTTCCACTGGTATTCTGGTGCGGGTATAAATATTAATTTGCATTTTGTCACATGATTTAGACGGCCATAAAGTCCAATTAATGAGCCACTGCAACTGGGGTCTCATTGAGATAAATGGCCAAGAAGGGGGCGAAGTGGGGATCAGATGTTCGCCATTTATTTGCCTTGATCAGTGGACATTAGTATGACTTGTAAGTGTGCCGATTCCCAGCGGTGTTCTGCGATCGTTCCGATTTATCTATCCGCAATTAATAGAAGTCAACCAAAACTCCCCGCTCACCTGTCCTTTAGATATTGACCTTCCCACGAGCGGCGCATGCAAATCGGGGTTGACATTTTGTGGCAAATATACGAGGCACCATAAAAATAGTTTACGACTTTTAATTACGGACACAGCGTGCGGTCGGAAGCCGGGAAAAAATACATAATGGCTGAGCCTTCTGGCCTTTGTCTTTCCCGGACTTCTTCCTGGCTAATTTATTGGGGTTTTAAGCCTCCATTTTGGTGGCTGGTCCTCCTGGCCTTTGTAATTCCCCTGAATTATATCTCAATTCATTCCCCCCAATAAATTTGATAAATTTCTCATTTCGCTTACCTGCCCGCTGGGATCTTCCGATCTCCCATCTCCGATCTCGGATCGCCATGCCGCCGGATCGTAAATAAATGGAGGACTCGCGGTCCCACAGGCTGATTAAAATGTTCAACTCGGCTTGTCTTGTGTTTCTCGGCCATTAATTATGCACTTCTCGAGGAAATTTAAATGTATAATTTCTTTAAGTGAAATGGAAAATTAATTATTCGAATGCGCGCTTTAAACGTAATGAACAAAGGCCATTCGAATTGAATTGTAATGAGCTGCATTCGCTAATTGAAATGACATTTCAAGCTCTTATCGGCACACTTGAGATAAACTTGAAACGTTTCCCATATTAAATACTAACTTGCTAAGAATTTTTTGCTTTAGTATAATGCAAATTGAATTGATTTACATTTTATTGAAAATTGTAGTTTAAAAATGTAAAGTAAATATGAACTAAAGCAGTTCATTTCAGGTAATGTATAAAAAATAGGTTTTTAAACAATTTAGTTTGGTTTCAATAAAAACTTACAAAGCGTAATTTTGCAAATATGATAAAAAAATAAATGTGTAAATATATTATTTTACAAACAACAGAATACACTCAATAAGAAAGGAGAGCTTGTAAAAATAATAATCCATTAGCGGTTCTTTATCGGTATTATTAAACTCAACCCCTTTAAAAGTCGGTATGGATCGGCACATTCAAGTGCTCATATGCGAATGTATAAATCCGCATCTGATAAACCCTGAAATACACTCAATTTGTGTGCGGACCGACTTCATTTCGCCTTGAGACGATGGCCAAGTGGAAATCCTGGAAGGGGAGTGAAAAAAAAAGCCAACAAGAAGCTGCCGCTGGGAAGCGCATGTGCATAACCGCCCATTTGCGTGGGCGACGGCTTTTCCTTGGCTGTGCTTCTGCGAAAAGGATGGCTAGATGGCTGAGGTCCACAGCCAACGAAGGTGAAACCGGAGTCCAAGTCCACGAACGTGGCTCCCAGTCGCCGGCAAAGGCAAGTCGTCGTATTGATTTTAGTGGCGCATTTACGCGCGATTATCGTTTAGTCGGCGATGCCCGAAGTATTACGAGAATTGTTATGGCCACCGAAATGGCTCCAAACGATGCTCCCAGCAATTGCCAAGACCGAGACCGAGACTGCGACGACATCGTCATCGTCATCGTCTTCGGCTTGTGGCCACCAAAGAAGCTGAACCAGGAGCTAGAGAACAACAGCCGGCGGGCTGCCTTCTTGGCCAAGATTTGGGGTGGGAAAAGCACTGACTGGCAGGCAAAGAACTGCAAATGTCGACGCTTCTCAAACTTCTTTTGTTCCAAGTTGCCGTCGGGAGATGGCTAATTTCATGTTGAACCACAAAAATTTAAATTAAAAGAGAGAAATGATTACAACTTTACCTTAATTGCGTGTTTGGCTAAGACAATGTTTGCCATAAAGCTAAGATAATTAAATATTTAATTATGTTTAATTTATTTCAGTCACTGCCAATTAAAACATAGAGGTTTTTACTAAAGGCTTAATTAATAGCATTCGAACTTTTTTAATATACTAAAAAAAAGTTTTACATTTTTTGTTCATGTTGATTTGAAAAAACACTTGATCTTAGTAAAATAATAACCAAGAAAATATTTATTTACTAGTTAAAGATTAAAATGTTATGAGATTTTTTCCTCAAATTGTATTTTTATTTATATAATGCTAATTACTTATATAAATAATATTTATTAAAATCTTAAAAATATGAAAATACACTCCTTTATTATCTAAATATACGATAACTTAAGCAATTGGTTATCCTTTTTTGAGCTCTAAAATGTAAACATAAACGGACATTTAGTTGATTGATAACAGGCAACAGTACTTCTAAAACGACCAGAATTTGTGTAACACTTTTGAAAAGCTTACTATCACAATCACAAACGCTTTCTCCAGATCCAATCGATCGAGCCAGCGAATATGGAAAACGAAAGAAAAGCGACCCTAGGGAAAAAGAGAGAAACGCTGCTAAGTCGAAAGGATGCATGAAAATTGCTTTCATATTTCAGGTGATAATGGTTTCCTTATGTGAATTTACAAAACATTAAAGCTCCTGCCGCCGAGGCTGCTGCTGCTGTGTACGGGGTATACATAATTTGCCCAAAAAGCAATTCACGTTAATGGCGCAAAATCCCAAAAGGATAAGGCGGCGAAAAAGTGCTCTCCACTCACCCCTCTTCCCTGCCCCCGATACTCCCTTTTTTTCGCCGCTGCCAGCGAACGGAAATGGCGAAGGGACATCCGAAGATACGGGCACGATACGCGATTCGTGGGGCGGGATTTGGGATTTTGGACCTGGGATGGAGGACCTTCGAGCCCCATTCTCCCGGCATGGCGACGCCAGCGCCTCGTTGTTTATTGTAATGGGCGTTGTACCGGCGCCGCAGGACGAAGGACCCGTCCCCATCCGGCTTTTTGGGAGCTGCGCTCCCTGCCAAGGATATACGAGGTCATAAACGAGATTAAGAACGCTGCTGGCAAGCGGCAAAAAACAGTCCAAGACCAAGCAAGTGGAACCGGGTCAGGTACTTGGTCCTTGCTCCTCGCTTGGATTCGATTTCCTTGTATTGGTCTTGTGGGAAATGCCAAGAATAATTTCGTGCATCTTTTTACATTCCACTCCCACAGTCTTGGGTATTTTTTTACGCTCAGCGTAAGGATTCGGATTTAACCTTCAAGTCAGAACCTTCTTGCCTAGCTGCAGCCCTTACCTGTTCGGTTTTTTTCTACCGCTCCAAGTGCAAATTTCCAAGCTGATGATAATAACCGTGAAATATGAAATCTGCAAAGTGCTCTGTTCTCTTTTTATCCTCCTGGCAATTAACCTTGGTCGCATTTTTACTGGCCGCATCCGTTGCGGTGGGTTAATAAGTGCAAAAAATGAGCACCTTGCCAAGGATGGCTGGACATAACAATGAATTGTCCTTGGTGAGAGTCATTACCGATTTTTAGTTGCGATTTTCCAGAACACAAGTCCTGTACGATGCAAAAATACAAGGCAAACGGGCACAAATGACAAAATTATGACCTTCGTCAACAAAACATTTAAATTATCATTGCTCTTTTCCATAGAGTAAAAATAATTAATTTAAAAAAATGTTAGACTTATTCAAGACTTTTGTTTCATAAATATTTTTAATGACTTTAAATTTCAATCCAAAAAAAAAAATAAAAATCCGGTTTACCTGTTCTGGAGTCGCCTTTTAATGAGTTCCAATGCCAATGGCAACATCCTGTTGCATACGAAATGTCGCGGTGAACTTTATCCGGCCATTCAAATTTTTATCTTTCAATATGGAACGTCGTTAAACTAATGACAAAACGCGGTCTGAATTTCCAACGACTTAAAGACACTGGAATTAGACAAGAGCCGGCGAGAGGAACTGTAACAGCTGCAAAAAATTAAATGCAAATTAGAAAAACTCTCAAAAAACGCAATCGCATTAGTCTCAGATGTGAGAAATGTGATATAGGAATATATAACAGCCCACATCCAGCAGATAGAACAAGTGCGGGCGGGCAAAGTAATTTTTCTTGAGACTCCCCAGCAGAAAAAGCAATTTAGTAAGCTGCTGGGCCGAGGTCGAGGTTTGCGGGGGTGGGGTTCGGGTAGCAGAAGGGGGAGGGGGAGGGAAAGCCGCAGGGGGAGGGCAGCGATATGGAAGAGCAAACCCAATTTCCTTCGCAGCCAAATGGAATCCGCTGGCTACGTGCGCCCCAAGAAGCGCGCGCGTCTTCCCAATAAATCTTCTTTACGAGCGCACACTCTGGCAACAATGGCCGTTCCACCACCCTGCACCACCCCCTGGCACACCACCCACCCCCTGCCCGCCCACGGAAATGAACCTAAGCAAACTATCCGAATGCCATCTCAGACCCTAAGACGATGCTGCTCCCGAGGAGATGCACAGGAAAAAATCTTTACACAGAACAACATATTCTATCAGTACGATAAAAAATATGTATTCAACTACTTCTAATAGTTCTGCATTTAAATTTAAAACTTTTTTATAATATAAATACAAAAGGCTTATAGCTATAAAATTATTTCACCATACATTTAAAAATATAATATAACACATTTCCGTTAATATATAAAAATAGATTAAAAAGAAACCTTAAGTATGCTGCTTTACTTTATTCAAACATTAATCCTTTATCACATTTAAGCACTATTTATAGTCTTATGATAACAATAAATAAGTTTTAAACTAGGAATTCGGCATGACGAAAAATCAACTTTTTATTAATAAGCTAAACTTTTTTTTCTATAACCATATACTTCATACATCTATTTCAATAGCAAAATCGGTATTTATTTGATTTATAAAAATATTTAAAGTAAACATTAAATAAAATATTTCTACAAAATATATTAAAACAACTGAGAGGGTTATAGTCGTTTTAGCATTTTTTATTTTACTAAATTTATTTCGTTTTTGCTTTAAAGAAATCATTTTATAAAATTCTTTTATTTAGAATCCTCTATTTTTTCCGTGTAGAAACAGTTGGCTGCCAAGAAATGCGGCAAAAAGCAAACAAACGGCCGAGGAAGGCTCCTTTAAGGGTGGTTGCCATTCGTGCGATGGCGATGCGATGGCAGCCAGCCAGCCATCTTCTCCTGCGCCATCGTCCTGCGGCACTCAGGAATTCCGCACAGCCACCCCGGAGAAGTTTCCGACTGCCTCGGAGTTGGCGGCAGCTGCCTGTGGATGCGAACGCACGAAATGGAAAAAAATGGCATTTAGGAAAAGCGAAACGAGAAAAATAAGGAGCCAAACGACTTTGGAAATTCCATTTGAGCAAACAACAGGCAGCTCCTCCCACTCGTCCCGCCCGCAGAAAGGGGGTGTCCTAGAAGAAGACGGAGGCTTCGACCAATAAATGGAAACAAGTTGAACCATTTCCAGGCTTTAAGTTGGTTACTTACGTCCACTGCTTTATTGTCTTCCCAATATAACTTAAGCTTAGGAAATGATACATTAATATTGTTTATTTAAGTTTTGAAGATAAGATTTATTTACTCAGTGTTTATACATTAATACAAGTCAATATTATAATTTAAGATCAAAGTAAATGTCTTGCCAAAGTAACTTAAGCCTATGAAATAATACATTAATATTGTTTAATTAAGCTTTGAATTAAGACTTACTTAGTCAAAGTTTCTACAATAATACAATACTTATATTATTTAAAATGCTTATATTTAATTTTAGATCAAAGTAAATGTCTTGCCAATATATCTTAAGCTAAGGAAATGATACATTAATATTTTTTATTTAAGCTTTGAAGATAAGATTTATTTACTCACTGTTTATACAATAATAAAAGTCAACATTATAATATTTATATTATTTAAAATGCTCATAATTAATTTAAGATCATAGTAAATGTCCTGCCAATGTAACTTAAGCTTTTAAAATAATACATTAATATTGTTTAACTAAGCTTTAAATTAAGACTTACTTAGTCAGAGTTTCTCCAACAATACAATACTTATTTTAAAAATGTAAATGTCTTGCCAATATAACTAAAGCTAAGGAAATAGCTTTATTTAAGCTTTGAAGATAAGATTTATTTACTCAGTGTTTATACAATAATACAAGTCAACATTATAATTTAAGATCAAAGTAAATGTCTTGCCAATATAACTAATGCTAAGGAAATGATAATATTGTTTATTTAAGCTTTGAAGATAAGATTTATTTACTTAGTGTTTATACAATAATAAAAGTCGACATTCTTTTATTTATATGATTTAAATCTTCTAATATTTATATAAATTACTTTTTTTATAATTAATTTAAGATTAAAGTAAATGAAAAACGGTCGTTTTTTAAAACCAGATAAAACTGAACATCTGCAATAAATTCATATGTATAAGCGCATATCACTTCATATTTAAATATATATTGGATAAGTCCATGTTTTATGCATCTGTGTGTGTGTGCAGGAGCAAAGGAGCCGCAATAATGCAAATAAGGCAAAAGACCCGAGCCATCGGCATCCGATCCAATATTTGCGGCAATAAATAAATTTAATGTACAAACTCCGTGCATGCAAGAGAATATTAAAAATGAAAATTATATTCTGCCCAGAAGCTGCTGCCAAGCACGCATATTCAAACCAATATCCCCCACCACCCACCGCCCACATGTGCGCAGCGCATTTGCATAAATATAATTACGGAGCGGAAAATTTAAAATTGCATACAGTTGGAAAAAATATTCATTCGCAAATTTAAATTATTATGCTGAAGGCCATTAAAATGCGCAAATAAGTGAGCCAAGCAGATGAGAAAATGGTCTCGCTCCATTTTAATCCCTAGAATAGATTGATATCAACTATAAAAGCCAGAAATAGTCTTTAAGGCGGAAGATAAATAATTTGGATTTATCATTTAATAAATTTTAATAACATTTATATTAATTTGTATTTTTAATAAAAGGTGTGGATTTTGCTTAAATATTCTTACTGTTTCTATTTGACCTTAAAAATATTTAAATCCTTTTTATGGAATACAGCGTATTATAAATTAAACTGGTGGTAAAAGCTATAAAAATAAAAGGAAAATAAACTTTTATCAGCATTGTTAATCATGTTTTTTGAATATTAGTGTATTTTATTCCATTGGTTTATATAATTCTCCTATTTTTGATCAGCAAATTATATTTATTATTTTCCAGATATTAAGGGTATTGTAACCGCTTTCAGTGCCTGTTTCCAAGAAAATGGTTGAGTATTAAGGGCTCAAAGCATTTAGAAAATTCGGGAAAGCACCACACGCAAGCCAATCGAGCGGTTAAAAAGAAAGAGGCGAAATGCCTGAGATTCCTTTTGGATTCCCTCTTTGGATTCCCTTTTGGGAAAGGTGGAGCCGGAGGAAGGCATTCATATTGATGCCTGGCGAGGACATCGGATGCTCGCACATCAGCTTCGATGGTACACCCTGCGTACGTGTTAATATCCTTGAGTCGCACGCACGGCACCATTGTAAAAATAAAATGCCATTGCAGTTGTTTTCTGGGAGAGGGAATGTGGGAGGATGTGTGGGAGCTGCAGGAGGAGTTGGCTGGGCGTGGCAGTTGCCATGCGGGACAAGTGGTGCGTATTCATTAAAACTTTATAATCACCAAACATGAACGATACGTGATTCGATTGCCAAGTGCCTGGGCCATTTATCGAGCATGAACCTTCGACGAAGGGCTGAAAGGGAGGCACCTTTCAACTGAACATATGGGAAAGTTGAAAGAGTTTCGGGCTTAAGAAACTCAACTTAAACTTTAAGGACGGAGTAGAAAATACCTGTTTTTAATCTCGTTTTTCTTACTTCGACCAACCAAAAAACTCCCATTTATTAATGATATCTGCCAAATCTGCTAAACATTAACTTAAAATCAATTAATAAACGAATTGACTTTGTATTGAAAGAAACGTTAACAAACAATAAAATGAAAATCATATTTAGGGTCTCAACTGTAATTAACAAATAGGGATCACAAATTGCGATATACTTTTTTATAATTTGACGCACGGCAAGAATGTGAGCTTGAAAGAAAGAAATTATTTTGAGAAATCATTTTCTTCTTTTAAGAAATCATTTATACAATAGTTGGAATTTTTGGGTCTAACTCAAAATCTACCGGGCATAAAAATAACAAGAGAGAACGCTATAGTCGAGTGCCTTGACTATTAGATACCCGTTACTCAGCTAAACAACTGAATATAAATATGCCTTCTTTTATGTTTTTCGCCGCTCGAATCAGCTCCCGATTTTTATGTTAAAATCGGTACCCAGGAACACCTCCAATTTGGCAAACTTGATTTGATTTGCATAGTTCTTGGTATATAGTTCGGTATTGACAAATAAAAGCCATCGCAATTTCCTTTAATAGAAATCCTTATCGAGAATTAACGTTGACTCTGTTGAGCACCTTGGCCAGCTGTTCCAAAATGGCGCTATTGTATACGCCATGAAAGGCGGAAATGTAGGCGCTGGCCAGGCTTAAGCGTTTAATGGGTTTTTGGGCGTTAGAGTGGGCGTGGCAAACTTTTATTTGGCCAATCGATAGGTATTGACGAAATAAATACATATCAAAAAAATTTTCATAATAGCATCAAAACTGTGGCCACAGCTTGTGGCTTGTGGGCGTCAGAGGGGGCGTGGCACCATTTTGAAACAAACTTGCGCTGCGTAGGAACTCCTAGAATCTACATGCAAAATGCCAATCTTCTAGCTTTTATAGTTTCCGAGATCTCAGCGTTCATACGGACAGACAGACAGACGGACAGACAGACGGACAGACGGACAGACGGACATGGCTAGATCGACTCGGCTAGTGATCCTGAACAAGAATATATATACTTTATAGGGTCGGAAACGCTTCCTTCTACCTGTTACATACTTTTGCACGAATACAATATACCCTTTTACTCTACGAGTAACGGGTATAAAAATTAGGTCTAACAAAGACCTAAGCCAAGTCTTTAATAAAAACGGAATAAAAATGTTTAAAAATGTGTTTGCCTTCTTTACTCTTGAATTCCCAAATCTTCCTATTATGTTTGTCAAGGACATCTTTTGGAAGAC
Source organism: Drosophila fuyamai (assembly GCA_018153365.1). NCBI lineage: Eukaryota > Metazoa > Arthropoda > Insecta > Diptera > Drosophilidae > Drosophila > Drosophila fuyamai. The sequence continues at coordinate 1,010,855 of JAECXW010000116.1, read as the reverse complement.
CTATTTGATTAGGCAAATTCGGAAAACGCTCACTCCTCCAATTGAATTTAAACTTTTGCGATTGGAGTGCAAACTGCCGGCGAAAGGCGAACCGAAAGCGAATTGAGGTCCCAGCAGTTGCGAAAGGATCAACAATTGCAATCGAGAAAGGATTCGGCAAAAGAGTTTCGCCCGCCGTTGAATGAATCCCCGAAGCGGCTTTATGCGCAAAAGTTTTGCTTGTTATTTTTAATGGCCGGCAATAATCGTTAAATGTGTCGACTGTCGTCGTCGTCGTCGTGTTCAGCTCTTTCCAGCTCCCAGCTCCCAGTTGCTGTTTCAGGCTCCGCTGCACTGTCCTGGCAAAGGCAACTCAGCAGAATTCCCCATTCTGGTTTTTCGACGGGGGCAGGGGTGTGGAAATGGGGGCGAGCTTGTGGCAACTCAACTGAAAATTTCATTTCGTTTGGCCAGAGAGATCCGCAGCAGCTCCGAATGTGGACGAAAACTTTTTAGACTTTTTGTCGACTTTTCGCATTTTTAGTTGCGGCCAAGTGGAAAGTGCTGCCTCAGCATTGGGCGAGGGGTGGTTGGGGGTGTTGGGGGTTTTGGTGGGTGGCTAGCCCCTCGAAATGTTAATTTCATAACCCGAATCGTGCCCGACTAACTGTAGTTTCATTTATTTGTGTTCTATGTAAATTCCCAGAGCTCACGTACGGCCTTCGCGATGGTAGAAAGGTGGGCGTGGCACCGGTTAACAACCTGACTTCGGGGCCCTGTTTTTATAAATATTTGAGAATTCTAATCAAGATCCAGTTGGTGCTCGCCGTCGAAAACAGTCTGAAAACCACGGGAGCATCCCAGCTTTCAAGTGGCGCAAATGTCGTGTTGATTCTTTTTTGGTGGCGTTTTAATGCCCTGGCGAATGTGCAATTCAGAAACGAATTAAAACGAGAATTATCCTTAAGCTGCATTTTCCCATTGCTATTCCAAATTCCCTTGCAGAGCGAGCGGATCCTTTTTCGTCAAAAAGTGACTGAAAAGTTAGCGCTAAACTTAGTTAATACAAAACCAAAAAAGGCTTACAGCCGCATTGACTCTTTAAAATTCTTATTACAGCCACTTTCAAATTTGAAAACGTTTGGATTTAAATCCTAATATATCAACTGATTTATTGAATTTGAGTTTCCTTTTTGTTTAGGTAAAAAACATTTATAAAAAAATTGTGTGACATTTTTTATGAATGAACTTCATTTAAATTTAATAGTTTTTAACATATAAATTTATTTTAATAATAGATAAGTTTAAAAAAATCCTCAGTAGATAAGATTAAAATATTTGTAATACTGGAATGTTTATTTAATTATATTTACTTACGAATACTTTTTATATTGCTAACTAAAAGATACTGTTTGAATTTTGAAAAACAAAAACTTATTAAACCAGTTAATGATCCCATCTAAATTCCACTCCCGGGTGGCCGAACTTATTGGTCAAATCAAGAAACCTTAGCCCGAAAGCAAACAAATATGGCCCAGAAAGAACCCATGAGCAACGACGCCATTAGGTGGATCGTTAAATGGATTTACGACCTGAAAAAGACAGCTGAGGCGGCATCGAGAAATAAACTCGTTTGGGCCACTCCTCCGGTCGACTGTTGGCCATCTGGGCCTGAACCAATGCAGAATTCGGGACATCAGTTAGTCGCTGGAGTTTATTTTGTAACCGGCACTTGGAAACGACAAAGGTCGTAATTAACACAGAACATCGCGACACCGACGTTTTTAAAACCCATCCCGGCCATAATTAATTTCCAGCATTGCAACGTGTCAGCGACATTGTTGTCGGTTCTGTTGAAGTTGCCGAGTTGTGTTCATTAGTTCAGGTAGAATCCACTCCGACATCGCGATGATGAAGTTGACTACTGAATTTATTGTCGGATCGAGCAGGTTAACTATCGCGTCCCATCTGATTCGGGTTACATTTTTTGAGTGGGCGGAAGAGCCTCGTTTTCAAGCTAATTAACAGCAGTCTGTCGACCTTGTTGTGGTGCAATTCTCTTAACAAGTAAAAAAGATTCAATTGTATTAACACACTGAAGATTTACAAATTTTATGGCAGGTTATCCAAGAGCAAGTCAGATGACATAGGCGTAAAAAGGTTTAAATAACATTCAGAAAATAGCCACAACATATTAAAATTGCACTCAAAATTAATTCTTATATTTTCATAAGGTATTTCTTCTAATTAATTTTGTTATAAACTTTCGCACTGTCTTTTGTTTCATCTTTTAAAATCTCTACCCCGCTTTTCAGATAACTTTTTTAATTTAATTAGTTTTGTGTTGGTAACAAATAATATACATTTATAGCTTAAAACCTAATAATATTATTTAACATTTACATGAGACTATATCCTATAGCTGCCATATAACTGATTGATCGGAAATGCCAAAACTTTGGTTTCTGTAAAGTTAGGAAGTTTGGATTTTCTGAGGGTTTTATTTTTGGTCAATCAATCCGATCTACCAAATTTCATAAGGATCGGCCGACTATATCGAATAGCTGCTATATAACTGAACGATTGAAAATGCCATAACTTTGGTGTTATTTATAAGTGAGGGATTTTTTATGAGTATTAATTAGAATAATTTTGAATAATCTAATTTACAGAATATATCAACTTCGGCTCCGCCCGAAGCTAGCATTCCTTTCCTGTTTTTTGTAATATAGGCATAGAATCGAAATGTAGTCGATGTATTGGATTTGTAATAACTGCAGGGGTATATAAACATCGGCTTGCCGAAGTTAGCTTCCTTTCTTATTTGGTTATTATTCTCTTTTGTACAATTAGTACACTTTTTAAAAAAGTCCAAACAATTTCGTTAATTTGTGAAGACGATTTTCAAATTTTACAATCTTGTTATTATATGTACGTAGGTCCCCCAATCCAACGAAGTAACTTATCTCGGCGTCCACCTCCACCTGGCGTAGACACATCGAATAAAAGAAGCTGCACTTTAAACAAAAAGCCAAAGGACTCCAATAAATTATAAAAGCTCGATCAACTCTGTGCTTGGTTTACAAGATCCTGCTCTAAAACTCAACTCTTAAATCCATTTGGACATATGGTTCCCAGCTGTGGGGAATGCGCACAATCAAAGATCCTTAAAAATTATCACTGTGGAACCAATAAAATAAAGGAATAAATAAAATTAAGATTTAAATAATAAGATCTATATATTGTGTCAAATTTTAAAACTGTCACCACGAAATAATGAAATTCTTTTGGTGATTTTTTCTAAAAATTTTACAGTTTTCAAATTAAGAAATAAACAAAATATTTTTGTTGAGAGTATTGTTCCATTTGTATCCGGTTTTTCTTCTTAAGCGAGTTTTCTATCGATATCAATATCTTGGTATATCCTACACCAATGAAAACAGCTTTTCTATAAATATAAAATTTTACAAAATCATGAAAAACAGTAGTAAATTGATCAATAATAACAGACAGCAGTGGCAACAATAAATAGTCTAATTCTATACCTTTATTTAGCCTTGTAGAGTTTGTGAATATTTGTTTAATATATACTATTTTATTCAAATTCAAATTAGTATCATCCCGCCTTCGTTTGTGAGTCGCTCCTGTTATTGTTAATGGCGATAGTTGCGGACGATGGTGAAGCGATGTGCCAAATATCGAGAGTAATGTTAAAAATGTCAAGATGAATTTTGGGTAATCTTCATCTTCATCTTAGGCTTTCTTTCTGCCATCTCCATCATATATTCTAAAAAATTCAGTTTAACAACAAGAATTTGGGAGTCAGTGGTCAACAAGAGGCGGAGGGTTTTGGGAGCATTACTGAACACAGGCTTGCGAGTATTAGTAATTCGACTTTTCACACTTAGTGTGACCAGTCGGTGGGTACAACATCGGTCTTAGTTTTTGACGATGTTTGTAGCAATCAACAGAATCTAGAATAAATATTATTATGCTAAGTAATCAGATCGAATTGCGTTGCAATATAAAATTGCAATATTATTTGAATTTGAACTAGAAAAATTAAAACTGATTTGCTCGTGAACGTTTTTATTATTATCGTTTTTTATAATATATTTTGTATTGCAAAAAGGATAACAAATTGATGGACTTAGAATAAAACATTAGTTTAACCCTGGCTAAATTCTGAATAAGTAAGACTATTGAAAAAAACGAGTATTTTTAGATTATTTATGTGATTTTTGAGTGAAAATACTTTTGGGATTTTTTGGAGGATAAATATTTTGAAGCAAGTCAAAATATAAATCTGTATATGATTATTTAAATTACTTCTATTTTCAAACTACTGAAACCAACAGAATTTTAGCACCACAAAGAACGATTTATGCACCCGTCTGTGAAAACTTCCTAAAAAGTAGAGTATTTGCGCTCAAATTGAAACCAGTGCTGCCATTATCGGACACTAGCTTGTGCAACAACAAGCAGTATTTGTCAGCAGTCGAAAACGCAATCAGCTTGTGTTCATTAGCGTACTTGAGCAGGTACTCAAACCTTTGCTGAAACTAGTTCATTTCTCAATTTTACACAATGGTGTCGACAACGGCCAATTCAAAACTTTGAAAATAAAAAAAAACGAAATCAAATAATTTAAATATAATATATTTTAAAAAATTGCTGCAACAATTTAGTTCAAAAGTTTGTTGCAGCAAATGCCAAAACGAGAAACCGTTTTGAAATCCTATTGAATATGAAAGATTTTTTAGGTTTGCCATTCCCTAATGTGTACCTTTAAGTGTGGCAGCAGACACTATTGATTTGTCTTATAAAAAATTAACATCTCTGACTAATAACAAAATGACAAACTACTTATCCTGATAGATATTTTTGTCACCCATTTGCTTGTGTTTTCCATCCACATAATTTACTTGAAAGTAAGATTTTTACTGTCCTTCACACAAGTTGTCTTGATTAAACTAATTGGTTAACTTATTAATTTGTACTAAATTATAATCTTTATAATTCTGAACTTGTTTTTGTTTTGTTGAAATTTAACTGTTCATATTTGAATTTAATCTTGTAAATAGAGCTCAAGTTTATTTTCCCAGTCGATTTATTCCTAAGTAATATTCGTGTGAGTGGGCAGTGACGTACATAAGTATGCTACAAATAATTTTTCTTTTTTAAATATTTTTAGCACTCAATTTTGTACCTCCAGCTTACTATCGAGTCAGCTATTTATAAATACTTCAGTTACGAACAATTGTTCTATGTTTTCAATATACTGCGGAGGGTAAATAATTATTTTGCTTGTCAGTCATATTTTGCTGGTGGTTATAGTATTAGAGTGTGTCCGAACAATAGGACAAAAATATCCTAATTATTCGATTATTCCTTAAAAAATCTGTCAAAACCGGCGGAAACTCTACTTAACTTAACTTTACTTTACTTTTGCCCATCGCTAGTTTCCTTTCCAAACTCTATTCAAAAAACGGATTTTGGACCTTATCTCGATATCGCCATAGAAAACATAGATCGAATGTTCCATTTTTGAGGATTCAAATCCATCGGTCGCCAGTTTGAGAGTAGGATAAACGTATTTATTTTCTTTATCGAATTTTTCAACCTAGAAATGCTTTTATTCAGTAGCTGTCCAACTGTAAAGCTCATACAGGGCGTCCTGCCTTAATTTTTAAGTGTTTGACATGTAAATTAAATTAATTAAAAATTAAATCAAGTTATTGCACCTTCTAAGAATGTCTTCTATAGGATAAAAAAGTTATATTTGTTTTTGTGTATATTAAGCAACCAACATTTTTATTAAATATTTTACATTTTCTTTAGTTTAATCACACATTTGTTTAAAACGACTAGATGTTGTTGAAAACGATTAAGTAGGTTTCACAATGTACGATTTCTTCGCTTCGTCGATATATTAACTACTTAACGTAATATATAATATTTTATAAGACTTAAGTTTTGTAATAAAGTTAATTCATCAAATAAATATTTAAATTAAAATTATTTATTGAGTCCCTAAATATGTTTTTTGATAACAGTGGATTAACAGATATCTGATCTCCACCGTCCAGATGGCGCTATTGAAATAAACAAAAGGATGTCGCCCGCATGTCATGTATTTTGTTTGTCATAAAGAAAAACTCAACTGCCCAACAGTATGCAATACTATATTAAAGAATATATTATTTGAAATCAATATACCAAATATAATATTAGATCAGGTCGTCTTAATCTTGCACAATATTTGCTGATACATTGTGATAATGAGATTTTTTTCATTGATTATTATTTAATTCGGTCGTAGTCTCTTCAGTCGTAAATATGTTTTCACAATCGACCAGATTTAATTTATAAAGAAGATTTTAATCTTATTTTCAATTTTAAAGTAACTGCTAAATTAAATAATCATAATATTTCATCCAGAAATTTTTTGAAATATATTATATTATATATATACGCTTTAAGAAATTTGTTTAAAAATGGTTTTTCCAACTTTTCCTGTGGCAGCTATCAAATAAAGCGAAAGCGTTAAGATAGTTAAGGATGGTATATACAAAATCGTAACGCTTGCTTACTATTTCTCCAGTTACTTAAAAAATATTTTGAATTTGCTTCAGTAATTTTAGAGACACATTCATGGATAGTTAGGCTAGATATTTATGCAAAAAAATCGTTCGCTGAGAAATCTGTCACTTACACGAATTTTTATTGGCCAAACGGAAAGTCTCTGTTCAATTTTAATTTATCCATGTGATAATACAACATTTAAACAATATGTGTGAAAATTGGCATCCAAAACTATTGAAAAGTGATTGAGATATTGGCGGTGTACATCGTAACTGTTTACAGAATCATCTGAATTGAAAAAAATTTAATTTCATTCTTTAAAGGACAAATTTGCGCCGGTAACGCCGTCAATTTTTTAATTTTAATATTCTTTTTTTCGATTTTTAAAGGGACTTTATAGTCGAAATCCTCGATAATCCCCAAAAACTAGAGTTATTTGTTGTTGTAAAAATAAACATTTTTCCAAGAACAAAAAAAACTCGACAGCGTTACCTGAGCAAATTGGCCACTTTTCAGGAGAGCCTTTTAATGTTTTGGGCACCAAAAAATCGAATATAAAACTATCCTACGTTCAACTGCCCATAACTTCTAAAATTTAACTCGAATCAACTTAAACAACAACATTCCTAAAATGTTGGGCATTCAGAAAAAAAATGGAAAAAATATATATAGCATACCCTCTTAAGTTAGACATAAACCCTAATAAAAACACAATTATTATTAAAAGGGAAGTTACTACAATCTATTAATGTAATACATTTTTGAGAATGATCTTTGGAAAAAAAGAAAAGCCTCTCCTGTAGACTTTACCTTTTTTATTTAAGTCAAATCGCTGTTATATTATTAATCTATATTATATTTTTGCACATTAAAAACCGCCAGTAATTCGGGAAAATAAAAGTTATCCTACTATTTTTCTCCAGGTTTTATAATTAATACGAATATTCAAAACCCGGGGACCCTTAAAAAAATATTAAGCATTTAATAACCGGTATAGAAATACAAAAAATCAGGTATAAAGAAATGCTTAATAAAGGTATCCCTTATCATCACTTAAAACATTTGAGTGCTTATAAAGTTTCTTTGGAATTTAATTTTCCACCGGGGCACTCCCGTGTGAGAAAGAGTTAATTAGATGTACACTCCTTCCCATTTAATATTTCCGAATTATGTATCAGCTCATCAAAACGTGCACTTTATGTGTCCGATTATAACCTCGGTAACCATAAAATATAAATAAAACCCATATTGAGTGAAAAAATAAAATCATGTGAATTGCTTCGTTGATTGTTTTTCGAAAATGCGCGAATTGCATTCGCTCAAATTTGCGACTTAATTTGTACCTCAATAATTTAACTCAATTTAAATTTTGTATTTCCATTTCAGTAACCATGTATATGTCTTAATTCATCTGAAACTGGTTCTAGAGAGATATGAAGGTGATATGAGGTGTAGCGATCTCATCGATAATGACTAATGCAGTACCATTTTGTATCTTTAGTTTAGTTATTTATTTTTAAGAGTTTTTGCGATAACAAAAGAATAAATTTTATTTTAAAATGTACTGATTTATTAAAGCAATTGTTTGTTGACAATGGTGCTACATTATATTTAAAGCAACATAATAAGACTTTTAATAATACAGAATTTCAATAATTCTTTTCTAAAAGGAGTAATCAATATAATAATAATAATTATAATTATTATTGAATAAATCAAGTCTTGAAAAAGTACAATACTGATTTTAAGCTTCAACGTTTTTTGTTAAACCAAGTTCCAAGATTTGATTGGCAAATTGTGTGAATGAATTATTCCCGCTGAGACACATAAAGCATTGAAAGTGCCGAATGCCGAGTTGAAATACAAAAGCCCGCGAAGATGCAAACAAGTTTGGCTTATCTGGACAGATAAACCTAATGGCTCCTACGACATTTTGCTTTCTTCAAGTGTTTCTGGGGCCGAGTTGTCCCGCTCCCTCCGATTGTATCCGTCGGATGCAAAGTTACAACGGCCAATCGAGACGACAGCTGGGGATGTGGGGCGAGTATCTCAGAGCTTTAAATGAGCTCCATAAAAATGATTCAATTGGCGGTTTGGCTGAAATAAAAGCCGCCAACGGTTTTCAGTGTTGCTGGCTCGGAAACAAGTTTCCATTTGGAACCAGGCCTTGCAGTTCGAGTCGCTGTTTCAGTTTGCTTTCTGGCTAAATGCCGACTTATAAGTATAATGCGCCTTCGATTAAGACGGCGACAACGACTGCTGCGATGCGAAATGTTAAAATAAAATAAATTTATGTTACAATTAATGGCAGCGATAAATTTGTGCCTACGACATGTTGCGGTCCATAAAAACGCTGCACAGCCTTCTCCGGAATCGAGGGGCAGGGTTAGGGGCTTTGGGGCCCAATGAGATTAACACATAATCAAGCTAACATGCGCGACATTTGCATATGGAATTGAATTAAATTTAATCCGAATTGAATAAAGACCCACACGAACAGAGACACGGACACGTCAGGAACAGTTTCAGATGCGATTTAAAATTTTAATTAATTCGAGCGCCGAGCGCAGGAAAACTTTTCCCCAGAATTTCGAAAACGAGCATTCCCAGCCCGGTCGCTTCCTCCGCGAAAGGGTTAGGAACTGTAATCAAAACCGCGTGGCAAAAACTTTTGTGGCAACGCACTCCCATACCTCTCATACCATGGTATATATGTATGCATATAAGGACGGCCAGGAGACGGCGGAAAAGAGCCGGGTTTCTGAGCCAGCAGTGACACAAAGTTGAGTCTGGGTTTCGGTTTGTGGTGCAAGTTTTCGGCTTGCGGCCATAAATTATCACAGACAAAGTCATTCGTTCCATTTCGAGTGAAGCGCGCAGAGTCGAAAACGAAGAATGAGAATGGAGATGGGGACTCGGGACTGAAATGGGCAGGCTTAGGCGTGGTACACAGAGAAAAATGTATCTTAATTAAAACAGAATGAATGAAAAACAGTGCACCGCTTAATGATATAAAAAATGTGGAAGTCTTAACAAACATTTGGTTGCAGACATTAATTTTACGTAATTTTATAACAATTATTGGATTATATTGGCTTGTAATGGCTATAATAATTTCATCATTTGACTAAAAATATTTTTACAATTGGTGAATAAATATTTTATTAAAGATTAAATAAGTAAACTTGAATTCCTTTCAACATATAGATAAGTTAGGTAGTGGAGAACACACTTGTATTTTATTTGAAAAACCAATTGCAGTAAATTTATGATATTTTTTATGATTATTAATAAGAAATAACCAAATAAATAATATATATTTTAATTCTCTTAAACAAATAGGAAAGATAAATTTATTACTCCCAAATATATTTAAGGCACTGATTTACAAAATTTGAATTGGTATTCAAGGCAATTTATTGTATCCGTGATGATTATGATTTGAGAGTAAAATAAATTAAAATTTTAATATTTAAAACTGATTTTTCTCTGAGTGGGCATGCGGTCGCCGTCTTCGCCGCGGTCTCGTATCTTCGGAATCACCATTCCGTTTTAAATTAAAACCGAAACCGAACGCGTGGAGGCGCATAGCCAGAAACCCAAGAATCGATTGAGAGAAGGGGAGGAAACCAGAATACAAAAGACCCCAGCAGACGAGACAATGGCCAAAAGCAAGATGGCCCATAAAGGGGCTACAAATAAGATAAATTGCATCTTTGGGATCACACGCACAGGTAGAGAGGCCGTGCTTGGGTACATAAAAATATGCACATGATGGCCGACTCCAAACCGAAATGCGGGGGATTCTCGGCTCGAATTGCAAGGGATTCCGCTGACAGGGCGAAGTAATCCGAGCAGATCCACCTACATATGCGTGGAATTTGGTGTCACTCTATCTCTGAACCGAAATCAACCTGCCATTGATTCGGGCGAAAGAGTTATCCGACCACTCTGCATGCATATCGATTAGTTGACTTCATCGGACCCCTAGAAACTGGGCAATATCTGCCGCCATACCTGTCCCGTTTAGTGCTTTTCTTTGTATCTTTTTTGAAGGTAATCTACATATCAAAATAAATACAAAGAAGGGAAAATAAACATTGATAATATTCAATTTCGAGAAGTGGCTGGACCTTATGACCTTAGTAATTAGACAATTTATTAAATTCTTTAAAGTAAATGCATCTGTTTAAATTCTCATTCTGAACATAAATAATATTTTACACGTCCTCATGATTTAAATATTTCTAGAGTTTTATTTTGGTAAACAATTTTTGTTAATTTATCAGAGCAATTATAATAATAAATGCATATAATGCATACATATTTAGTGGCTTGATAGGAAGAATAAATAATTTAAAAATACTTAAGAGAATCAGTGTTTATATCAATAAAATCTTGTGAAGGTATACGTTTACACTTTTTTTATTATATTTCAATAGCACTTATTCATTATATACTCAAAATTTGAATTCTTTTTGATTTTAAAGGTACTCAATATGTGGGAATGTGAAACCTAAAAGATAATTAATTTAAACCCTCTATTCCACTACATACTGCCAATTCATTAAGCATTTATTTTTTGTTCAAAACAGCATGCCTTTCATACAGCTTAATCGATTACTTTGAAGGATAGTGAAATTATAAGAGGTCGATCGCTATAACCCTCTTGCTAATGATTAATTTGGTGAATTGCCCTTCGATGGCGTAATTTCGCCCGGGGCACACGCGTCGGTCATGAAATGCCCGGTCATAGGAGCATCTTCGAGTGGCACATACGCGTATCTGGCCGAGAGAGTTCGTTTTATGAACTGTTTACCGCCGTAAAAGTCAGTTTAATGTGCCGTCCGCAGTCATAACTGTCGCCAGTGATGGCCGGCGCTGGGCTAGCTGGCGGAAATTGCCGAGGTGCCGAGTTGCCGAGCGGGATCTTCGCACAGAAGCTGGGCAGGATCAAATTCGAGAGGCGTTGATTTCCCAAGGAAGCCCTGGCACTTGGGATCCGTACTGCCGATGGATGGGCGACAGTTTATCCTCTGTTTACAGTCGTAAATGCTGTTCAATTGCGAGCCAGCGGCGGATATATGCAGCGGTATGGTTTCAAATGTAAAATGCCCACGGCAGACAATTAAAATTATAACCAGTGATGGTCGGGGGTCAGGGGTCAGGGTCGCGGAGTGGGGGTTGCTGAAGGGTGGAAAGTGGAAAGTGGAGGGAGCGAGAGAGAGATAGCCCGCCAACTGCCATGTTTGTGTGGCAGGCAGCTCAGTACAATGGCCGTGTCTTGTTGTCATCCTCGCTCACCACACTTTACGACTTTCCGTAATCTGACAGATACGTCACGGCCGCTCCTTGTATCTTTTACTCTCTGCGCAGCTCAGGTAAACGAATGTCTCACAGTCTGCCCCGAAAACTCCTTATTAAATATGATTGTATTGGGTGAAAGTCAAGAAATTCGCGCTGACATCTGTTCAAGTGGCTGCCAAAAGAAGGCGGTCGCTTTCAAAAAGGCCAGCGAATCGCATAAAAATTATGAGAACGGTTAAGTTGGCACAACAAAATCGATAACGGCCTAGGGATTAGATATGGAGGGGCAATCGTTTTCCCGGGAAAACGCCTCGTAAATTGCCGCAGATCAAAACAATTGGAGTCGGTGCAGGCCGAAATGTTTATTGCGAGAGCAGTTGGCAAATTGCGCTCCCTGCTCCTCCAACGACGAGATGGCGATAACCGAGGCAATTTCCAGCTCAGCAATATTATGCAATATAAATCAGCAAATGGCAGCGACACCCAGCCATCCAGCCACCCACCCAAAATGGTGGCGGGTGGCCAAATCTCCCCGACGGATAAGCAAGGTGAAGGCCTCGGGGCCGGGAATGGCAACTTTAATTCGAAATGATAACAGAAGTTCCGAAAACGTAACACGCCACCGTGAAAGCGAAGGAAACTAAGTCGGGCGGCCGACTTTTGGGCACAGTGGTTCCGGCATGGTGTTCACATGGTCACTCAACTCTATGGGTTATAATATGGGTTATGAAAAGGGCCATTACCATTCAATCGGGCAGTCGGGCTGGTTGTCAAGGACAAATAACATATTTTTAAGAAGGCCGTTTTTTAAGAAAGTTTCCAAGAGAATATAAAAATAGTCCGTAAGATGGAGAGTTATTTTCAAGGACATTTTAGACCTGACCTGCTAAAATGTATTAAATAATTAACCGTTGGTAGTATGAGTAAAAATGTTTGGATGCTTAAGAGTAAGATAATTTATAGTATCGAAAACTGAACGCGCCTAAATGTTAGATAAAACTTCATTCCCGACGATAAATAAATTTTTTATCTATATACATTTTTGATATTTTAGAATAATAATCTTGTATCGTGTATTGTTAGTCAATAGATATATAACTTTTAATTTAGTAAGTTTGCATTAAATAAAAATTTGGCATTCCATATATAAAAGTCGCTTCAGATATATTTGTAAGTATGTTTTAAAAAAAATGAAGACACATATTTATGAACAGTTTAGTCATATACTTTTACTGTCTTTCATTGAAAATTAACTAAATATTTCCATGAAAGTTGTTTATTTACTACAGTGACTTACATTTTGTATTTTGTTTATTATTTTAATTTAAAAAAATACATTTTTAACTACAAGCTTTCTTGCGCTAAAACTCCACGAATCGGACCCACTGTGCAGCCAACAAGGATGGCTGTGTTGTACCTGAAACCAATTCGGCCTCTCTTCTCGGCTACCAACATTCCATATAAATTAGTCTCGTGGGTGCAATTTTATTAAATCAACAAAAATTTGCAATGTTGGCAACGTGTTTCAGGTTTAGTTTCAGTTCCAGTTCTAGTTTTCCTTCAGCCCTTGTCCTCGGAATGCGAGGGAGCACTAAGTAGCCGTTGTGAAAGTGCCAACTTCGGGGTGGAAGGTTGGGTGGAGGTGGACGAGGACGTGGATGTGGATGTCTTTGGGATTGGGATTGGGGTGGTTCGGCTCTGGGGTACTCGTATTAAAAAGATTGTGTTCCATTTGAATGCCGTGCACATTTGTCGGTTGGTTTCTTGGCGGATTATTATAATATATTGAAGATCGCTTAGTTGAAATTTAGTGTTAATGCCAATGGGGTCTTATGAGCGCAATAAGAGCAGCAAAATGGCCGGGTAAATGGCGCTGACTCACAGGTCCCGACTTTTGGATGGCAATCTGTCTGTTGGTTCTATCGTTTTTATAAATTTAACAGCAATGAACACTTTTTGGAGTTTTAAATAGATAATATTGTTGTTATTGGGCATGTATGTACATATCTATTGCTGCAGCAATACTTGACAATTTAATGTTTAATGTTTAATATTATGTACCTTTTGTGGTTGCTCTTTTAATTGTAATCCTAGCTTTAGTAAATTCGTTTTATTTTTGAGAACATGCTAATTTCTAATTGTTTTTATCAAATTTATAAAACGATAAGTTAGATTAAAACATGTCAAATAATTAATAAGGTAATTTAATTTTATTTTTGAGTAAAGGAAATTTTATAGTTTTAATCAGAGACTCATTAATCACATCTTCGAAATGAATAAATATGCAGTGTATTAAAATTTTAATCTCTCATAGTTAAAACTGCTTTTGGTGAAAACCAATTCCCGAAACTTCGGCCATTTTCCGATTCCCTTTCACCATTTTCAATTAATCGAATGGAAAACTGCACTTTTCAATTTCCCCTGCCGCACTTGGAATTAAAATTGAAAAGCGAAAATGTGATAAATGAGCGCCAAGGGCTTTAAAACAGCCCCGGCGAGTGTCGGGCGAAAAAGGCCAAAACTCATTTCGCAGTGTTAATAAATTATGATGTAGCAGCGCGGCGGGATGTGCAATTTTGCAACAAAAGATAAAGGTGGAGAGCAGACAACAGCGGCGGAGGCATCAGCCATATCCATAAAGGCCTATCCGGAGACATGGCCAATCTTTTCCGGCGGAGGCTTGAAAAAGTGCCAGAGGATAAAATCAACCTGTGCATTCGCAATGAGCTGTGAGCTGGGAGAAGTGACATCTGTGGAGTGGGAATGCCTAGAGATACCAACGCATCTGATTTGGGCTCGAATTGGGATTCCGATTGGGATGGGGATGGGGACCCTTTTTGCACACACACGGCACACTTGTTAAAAAAACACACCCTTCGCAGTGGCATCAATGTGGTCCTCGTGGTGCGGACGCCATCGAACAGGGTGTTTTATGCCTTGTTTTATTTATGCAAAATTATGTTTCAATTAAACGCAACGCGCTCAGTAATTGGCCGCCATTTTGTCGGGCTGAAAGCCAGAAATCCTGAAATCCAGGACGCGGATGGCAACATCTGCGATGCGCTGTAATTAGGCCTCGCATATGCCGCAGCATCCACAGTTTTTGCGCGGGGCTGGGACGGAATTTAAAGTAGGATCAGCGTTTGCGGCTTTGTTTGCCCTGTCAAAATATTGTAATTCTTTTTCGGCCGGGCTCAGCCCGCGAACGAATTTGAATGCCATAAAGTGCCAGAGTTTATGTGCGATTTGGCATTAGAATTACACGGCCGACTAACGCCATCCGCGGATTTGCCGAATCGCGCAGTGGTGGATACCCAGATGAACAACATGAATAAAACATATGCCGAGGATGGGTGTTCCATTGCGTTTAAATCATGGAACGGTGGGAACCGCCAAGTAAGCCCCTAGTAAATGGTTTCAATCTTAATTAAGAAGATTTACAAAATCGTTGTTAAACTCATTCAACAACTTCGTTAGCGAAAATCTAGTCCAAGCTTAGTTTACTCTAATATTCCGCCATTAAATTTTGACATTATTTTAAACATTTTTTTTAAATCGTAAACAATTGTAATTCAAGTCATAGAATCAAAAAGTTTTTAGAAAAATTGGTATGGTATCGAACTGGAGTTATGAGAATAGAAATGCTGAAAATGTGACACTTTAGCAATGCAACATCGGGGTCACCAAACCTTTCATACAGAACTCTCTTTCTATATATATTAATTATGGAATATTTATTTGTCGAGGGACAATTTGCATTTAATGGTTTTCGCAGACATTATTTAAACAATTTTTTTTAATCGTAAACAAATAATTCAAATCAAGAAGTGTTTAGGAAAATTGGTATGATATCGGACTGGAGTTATGAGAATAGAAATGCTGAAAATGTCACACTTTAGCAATTCAACAAAGGTGTCACAAAACCTTCCATATATAACTATCTTTCTGTATATATTAATTATGGAATATTTATTTGTCAAGGGACAGTTTGCATTAAATGGTTTTCGCAGAGCATAAGAAATGAAATATATATCCAGCGCTGCCTTATCGCGTCGATGATCGCCTTCTGGGGCAGTTTGAGCGACGCAGGAAAACTTTTCCAATAACAGCATCCAAATGTGAACTTATGCCCGGCCCGGCTACGTGCTCAGAATGGCGAACCCAATAAGCGACCTACAGCGCGGCACCCAACCCCCCACCCACCCGAATTCGCATCAATGGGACAATCTTTGGAACGCCATTTTGACGTTTTCGAAAGTTTCTTTTATTGCATACATGAGCCATTTGGGTGCCGGGGCTTCCGTTTCCGCTGCCGAGGACTCAGCTCGTTGACGCTGCCATTACGCTGTCGCAGCTCCAAAAACAGGATGAGTACATCGTCTGGCCTCCACCTCCGGTCGGGAATCGAGCCCAGTCCCCATCGTCCTTCGTCCTCCATCCTCTTTCCTGGGCACACATGTAGGCGTGCGTAAATGGCGTCGTTATGTGTGCGCTTATTATCATAATCCGTTGAGTTGTTGGCGCATTAATTAAATTTAATTAAAGGCGTTTTGCAACATTTCCGGGTACGTGGCCACGCTGCCAATTGCAAGGCCACATCTCCGGCGAAAGTGGCAGCTTATCCTCCTCGGGATAACAGTGCGAACTCTAACCCCAATCGTTCCTGCGACGAGGCATGAAATCAATTTGCGCAAAATGGCATTCGTTAATTAATATTTGCGGCAGCGGCATTAGCAAGTGGGAATTTATGCTTCGGATGAGAATATATTAATCTATTGAACGAACTCAATACTAAACTCATGCTCTGATATGTGCACAGGATTATTAGGAAATTCATATACCATACATTTAGTTGGTTATATAAATGTCTTTGGCGTATATAAGTGGATAGTCATTAGGAAATGCTTGATGTTATTAGGTCTTGAACATGAAATATCCCTATCGAAATAGGCTCCAATAATGTATAAGGTTTTTGTTCAATGCATATGTTTCCCATTCAATTCATTAAATTCCCCTACATTTGTTCCAAGAAGTAATCCACGCCATTATCCACAAATGGAGCACCCACTCCACAATCAGTTTCACACCATTTCTTTTGATTTTATTTATTTATTAATTCTTCACTGCAGTTGTTGGCTTATGCTAACGTTATTTTTCATATTCATTTTTTTTGGTTCGCTCATAGTTTTAAATTTTATTAATCCCCTTGGCTGAAGTCTGTTCGAACGCAAACGAAATACGATTTCTAGATTTTTATCCATTTTCTTAACATAAATAGTTGTCATGCAGTTTTATGTACAAATACGATGGCAAATATTTGGGCGCCCCTCGATCGCTCTCGGTGCGCTCGATCTAATACTAGGATCTGTTTAAAGTTTGAATATAATTCAGTTACGTATATGCGGGTTCTTGATCTATCGCATTTCCGAATATTTCCGGCTTGGTGAGTAAACTTGGTTGGTTAGTAAATAGTATCGACTTGATTCTACGTATATATGTTCGTTAGGCATTAGCTAATAGTTAATTTGATTTGAAGTTTTTAGACCTCATCGAAGAGGTCAGCCTATGGATGGGTTCTCGTTGCAGTTGCTTCCCAGTCGGAGTGAAACAAAGGTTATTTAATTTTTTCGCATTCATTTTAAAATCGCATAAAATTATATAATACACAATTCGTCACAACTAAACTTAAACTAAAATTAACAGAAGTTTTAGCATAAGGGTTCAAACAAAATATTAATTTACGCGCTAATTTGCTAGGCCGTCCAAATGAGACTAAACATTAAACTTAAACCAAACTGAAACGCAACAAAAACAGAAACGGAAACGTAAGCGGAAACAGAAACAGAAACCACTCAGTTTCCTTCAATCAGGTGTTGAAACAAGGCAAAAGGCTGTCACCACCCGTGAATATCACTCGAACCGGGGGGACTCGGAAAACATAGGATAATATGACAGTGGTATTCCCATAGAGAAGGATGTGCGCTGGGGGATGCTGATTTTTGGTGGTGTCTGGTTTTGGGCGAAACGTGACTTTAACTCTGTCTGACTCGACTGCTTTTAGTGTTAACCATACTAGATACACATACATTTAGGTATTTATACATACACATATAAGTTCATAGTTGTATATATTTGTAATATATATTCATATATATCAATGTCAATAATTGTTTATGTAAATACGCGCTGTGTAAGCCTTCCGCTTCGGTTGTGTATAATAAATAGATTTTGACTTTAATTCAACTTGCAATCCGCGAGAGACTATGCTAGGTAAATTTAATTTCGGGAAGTTTGAAATCTACGTATATGGGTTCTGCCGTTCGTCCTCTCTATATCCCTCCCTACTTGGCCTTTTCTCTGTTGTTGCAACCTTAAGCTAATACGTATTTTATGTTTCCTTTCTGTTTGTTATATTCTGTAGATTTCTAGGCCTTGCGCCCAGTACACTCTTCGCTTAACTGTAGTTAATTTAAAATTTTAGTCACTGGCAAACGACATTTAATTTCTCAGCTCCATCTTACTCCAATTTAGTTTCTTGATTTATTATTATTATTACGTATTTGAAATCGTGATTATGCTTTTGGGTATGTTGCATACCGTTCGTCCTTACAACTGGTATTTATGGAAATATTTGCGCAATTGTTTTGCATACTTTTGCTGCTTACTTGTTTACTTGCTTGCGCGTTGAGTCGAATTAAGATTAATATGGCATTGAAGAAATCATTGTATTCAAGCGTTGGCATACAACGAAATACAGCAAACACACAGTAAACACATCACTTAAACAAAACATTGGAAGAGGGTTTTTTTTTCGAAAAACATAAACAGAAATTTCCAATAAATAGGTAGATACAAAACGTACGCTCTATAACTCTATAGGTAAGTATCTTTAATCTGTAAGCATATCCATATAATTATGTATTCATATACCGTCAAACATAGTCGAACGTGGCTCTAAATATCGAACTAGGTTATCCTACAGCAGTCGCAAATAATTTTACACTCGAACTCGCCAAGCTGCCTTCTTCGAGAACCCCCTCCCATTGAGAGTGGGTCGATGTCGATGGCTGGCAACGGAGTCCTTTGACTATCAAAAATCGCTCATTTCGTCAATATTCATTTATATAGATCGCGTCTCCTGCTAACTCCTGCCTTAAGCATTTACCGCTATTCTAAGTAGTTCAATTTATCCATTAATATTACCAAGTTGGGCCCCGTTGGCCCAGGGACTCAGCACTGGGGGTTGAATTGCCAGTTTAGGGGTTGGACTGCATGAAAGGGAAAGTATGGAAGAAGTGTTGGATACACAAATTCTCACTGGAGATCTGAAAGGGAATCGCATGCGTTGCACTATCAAATAGGCCTCGGCATTTGGGGAAACCTCAGAAAGCTTTGATCCGAGGCAATTAAACCCTTTCCAGCAAATCGCCCCTGGGCCACCGCACCCACTCATTTGCGTGTATGTAGGTTTGTAGACTTAACCAACTATTTACTATGTAAAACTTTACGTATTTTAGTTATCGAGTTTATCTTCTGCTTGCTATTCCGCGCATCACGCAGACGAAGAGACGAAAAAGAACGCCTGACGCTGGTGCCGGCGATGGTGGCTGCGGTGGTGGTGGTGGTGCTAGTGGAGCTAGTGGTGCGGCTGGTGGAAGATTGGCTCGTTGGCTCGGCTGGGGGGCGACTGGGGTCAGCTTAGGAGTTGACCTTGCTGACCGCCTTCAGCAGGTCGTGATTGCTTTTGTCCAGAGCGCTCATCATGCCCAGATTGCCGCCCAACCCACCGCCAATGCCCGGCCCAATGCCGCCCACTCCAACGCCCACGCCCATGCCAAGGCCGAGCTTGAGATCGTTCTGACCCACCACCGAGTGGTGCAAGTGACCCGGATTGTGTGCGATGATCGAGTGGTGGTCCTGCGGCTGTTGTTGCTGCTGCTGGTGCTGTTGCTGCTGCTGCTGTTGCTGTTGCTGCTGTTGTTGCTGCTGCACTTGCTTGTTCTGCTGGGCGGATTTCATCGTCTCCTGGGCCTTCATCTTCTCCTGCTCTTCGCGATCGCGTCGCGCCTTGATAGAAAAAAGGTAACAAAGAGTTAGTAACGAATTTGTGGCGCCCCCGGGGGGACCGGGCCAAACTCACCTGTTCATTTATTTCCTTGACAGCACGTAGCTCCTTCTTCAGTTTCATGCGACGGTTCTGGAACCAGATCTTTATCTGGCGCTCGGTCAGGCAGAGTGCGTGTGCGATCTCGATGCGCCTTCGCCGGGTCAAGTAGTGGTTGAAGTGAAACTCCTTCTCCAGTTCGAGGGTCTGGAAGCGAGTGTAAGTCTGGCGGCCTCGTCTTCGGGGGCATCCGTTGGGGCCTGCGGAGGAGAAAACAGAGAAAGTCGCGTCAGATGGTGGTGATGATTTTCAAGATGATGTTGTTGCCCTTTTTTGGCAACGCCTAATGAGCTGCAAAAACGCCGTTAGACAACCGAAAACGGCACTCTGGCCAGCTGTAGCACATGTCAGGCGTCGCCACATGATTTGTGCTTGGGGATTGGGGAGCTCTGCTGCACTGCGAATGTCTGGCTGCGAATTACGAGCCAAACAAACTGTTTTTCCAAAGGGTGAGGGGTGAGGTTGACTGACGTCAGCCGTTGCCGCCGCAGGACATCGACTCCCCGGGGTCCATTGCGGACCTGATTCCGCTGCGGATTGGCATCGCACGCAGTGCGTGGAAGGGTGAAGCAACCGACACCGACTCGCCCAGCAGCAGGTCTCGCCCTGGTGGCCAGCCAGCCAGCCAGCGCTTTTCCCCGATTTTCTTTGCATTCCATTCTCTACTTTTTGGTGCTGCTTCTCTTTTTTCTTTTATTTTTTAGCAATTTTCCATGCTACCTGTGCGAATTTTTTGCGCGACGGTGCGAAGATGCGCCCGGAATGGGCACAGGCTCCGTGTTTATGTTACGGAAATCAAAAATTCGCTATCTACAAATTGCCGTCCCAGTCCCGGCCTAGCAGCCTCTCACTTTTACCCGCTTGGCGTTTTATGGCTTTCATGTCTCTTTTTTGCTGCTGCCTTTGTGCAGAGTTTTTCTGGCAAAAGGTTTTCATGTCAACGGCAATTTTTTATGGTTTGCAAGTTGCGATTTTCCAACGGCAACCGGCAGACAAAGTAAAAAAGGGACAATTTTTACGTAATATTATGAAAGGTGCAGATTTTGTAAATCTTCATCGGTTGCAGTTGTAAATCATTGGAATTTTTTCTATGTTCCACTGCATTTTTTATGAGATTGAGCAGTTGGCAAAATATTTACAAACGGATGAGGCCGTGACATTCGAATTTACCTGAACTGATAAGCAGTATGGGTGAGTCACTTGGACCACTTAGTGGAGGCAAAAAGTTATATACCTTAGAAATAAAATTGAAATGAGATTATCTATCAAAAAATATGCGAAACTTTTTGGTTTTATATTAATAAGGCTTGTAACGATTAAGTAACTCCCCAAATCTGTTAGTGATTAATGAAAAATTTAAGGAGTTACTTCCGTTTTCAAGATTTATTATCAAAAACATTGATTTAAGTTGCAACTGGTTTACTTAATCCTATTACAAGAAAATTAAACTCAAATTAAATTGCTTTAAATTAATTTCTTGTTCCCTCAACGCCCTGCATTACTTTTAATTTGAAGAGAGCGGTCGTAAAATGAGTAAAACATTGACTGCGGAGTGGACAGGAAATAGTGGAGGGGGGGAGAAAAAGCAATTTCAATTCTAATCAACCCGCTTTCCCTGCGATCCTGGAACCAGGAATACCAAACTAATCTAAATTATTTACACGCTACAATGAGCAGCTACAATTCGTCCCATAAATCACGACTCCCAGGACACACGCGCCCCTAAACAAGATTTACGACCCCCGCAATGGCTGCCGTGGCACCAGTGCAGGTGCGAGCGAGATGGCCGATGGCTCGCAGGACAGACTGATGGAATCCAACATGGCTGCCGCACAGGTAGACACTCACACACACACACACGCAGCAGGGGCAAAGAGTGAGAGAGCGTTGGCATGGAAACGCCTGAGTCTTGTTGGTGTGTGAGTGGTGAGTCGGCGCAGCCAAACCGGAATTTCCAGAGAACACTCACACGTGGAGTGGAGCTGAGCGGAAAAAGGAGAGCGCTCACTTTGAGTCACGACCCGACTCGGTTACTCGGTTATTGATTTTCCAACGCCACTGCATTTCCACTCAATGCTCAAAAACTATTCGAAAAGCCTTAAATCCGCTTGGGAAAAATACACAATCGACGGTTCCAATTCGGGTTTTGGATTTGAGTGAGTCTGGGTGAGCGGCTTTGTGGGGGTCTTTCAGGGTTCATTGATCTTTTTAACAATGAGGAATACATTAAAATAATGAAGAATATTATTTATGTTTCGAAAAAATAAGCGGAGTATTTCGGAGATCAATGGGAGTATGAGGAGTGGGGAAAAGCAATCTCAGATGTGTGAAATATGCTTCATCAGAAAGAGAGTTTAGGTTTTAAGAAATATATTTCGAAGACCAACGTCAATACCACAAATCAAAATCTGCTTACAAATTATAATAATATAATTCAGATTCATTTTAAGAGTGTTTGAAAAACAAGAAAAGTAAACATTCTATTAAAGATACAAACAAACTTTAATTAGTAACCCAAAATCAAATGTATCTATAATTTAAATTAATCATTTAAAGCTTCTTATTAATCAACAAATAATTATCGGATTCTTCTGTATATTGTATATTTATTCGCTCTACTCTAACCTGACTAATTTTAGACCAGGTGAGTCACCAACTTAGACAATTCTCGGAACATTTGTTTTTGCATGAAAATACCTTGTTCTTTTAGTGCCTTGTTTTTTCTGATCACTCTTTGTAGATCAATTTATTAAATATTATAATCAACTTTTCAGCTTAAGTTCGCGCATTAGATTTCGGGTATTTGCTGACTTTCAATTGCGCACTCATCGATAAATTAGTTTTAAACGCTTCGATAGATTTGACAAGCGCTAAGCGGCTGTCTTGAGTTTTTATTTCGAGTTGAGGTGGCCGGTCGAACCGGTCCGTTGCACAAATGCTAAGGAAAACCATTTCCCAATTAAAAATCAATTAGCGCGCCATAAATCGTGGCTGCAATTGACTGAAGCGGCGGACGGGTAAACAAAACGGCAAAGAGCGAGCTAGGGCCAGGGAAATCTGTTTCGGAATCAGAGGAAATTCCAGACGCGGTGGCGTTGGCGTTCCGGATCGGAACGGGTTACTCTGCTATATATTCCACAGATCGGGCGAGGGAATCCGAGAGGTGACAAGACAGCCAGGAAAGCCGTCCCAAGGCGCCGCTGTCAACGGTGCGAATGGGCCTGGGAATGGTTATGGGAACGAGAATGGGAATGGGAATGGTTATGGCCCAGAGCCGGGGACAGTGTCTATAACAATGACATTAACAATTAAAAATATTAATAATCATAAACGTAATTGTTCAATAAACAGCGGCGCGTATAAATAAGCACAAAACATACGAAAACGAGAGGTTGAAAAAAACACAGCGCAGACTGAAACTTATGATGACATAAAAATCATAAAAACAATTCAAAGCGTACAATAAAGATACTCACACACACACTCATGCGGGCGGGTTGGGGGTTGGGGGTGGGGGGGGTGGTAAAAACGCCATAGTTTGCCCAAGTATCTGCCATTCTGGGTGTGTGTGTGTGTATCTGTGTGGCCATTCGAAAGTGGTTCCGTGGGGACGCTGACAAGTCTTCGAGTCTTGTTTATCAAGCGACACAAAATTGTACAACAAACAAACATTCGCCGTTCGAGTATTTCGTGTTTAGTGTTTGGCTCCTATTTTCGCCCATCCCTTTCTAACCTTCTCGCTTTCGTTTTTCGGTAAATAATAAACAAATTTACATATCGCTTGACAAAGAACTTTGAAACATTGTGGCGTGCTCTAGTGCTTTGTTGTTTCAGTTGCCGGCAATTAGTTTGAATTTGGATTCCTAGCTGGGTCAAACTGTTTGCCGGCAAATAAATTTTCTGATTTTGCTGCTGTTGACCATTCAAGTTGGGGGGATGGGGGAAATTTTCCCGCCTCCGACTTGTTTGTTGACTTTTGGCGCGCAAATTCCGCTGTGTATTTGCCTTTGAAACGGAATTTGTGGAAATCTTATGGGGCTTTGTACACTTTATGGAAGTGTCTGGGGAATATTTAAATATTGCTGACCCAGCTAAGCGGCCTATTATTTCAGACCGAGGGCATTTTAAATTTAAATGTGCTTCTCTATGATGTTTGGAGTATACAAAATTATGGAAACAATGTGGCTAAATTTAATAACTCTATTTGATCGAAGCATAACAATGAAAACAAGTTTTTTGACCAAAGATATTTTATAATTCGATTAAAGGTTTTAAGTGTTCATTGGAAAGGCTCAAAAAAAATAAGCGAGAATCTTCAGAGATCAAAAAATTACAAAGCAAGAAGAAGCTTAGAAAAATGTTTGTCATATCACAAATTTAATATGACTATTCTCATAATACTTTAAAAATCTATTATGTATGGAGTTCATATCAATAAAATACTAAAAGTAGAAACGAATGTAATTTTTTCACATCAATGAAATCTTTAAAACTATAACTATGAAATTAATTGTCTCTGGATTTGTGGGTTTAATTTATGGTTTTTTGTAGGCTAAATAGACTATTTTTCTCAGAACACCATGTTTCTTCTTTAAAATGTTCTTAACATAATTTAAAGACAAGATACTAATAGGGAACAAGGCATCCGAAAATGTGTACGCATATTTATGCCATCGTATATTTATCTCGTTTCTGGTTTTTTTTTTTGGAACGAAGAAATTATACTGGCTGCGTATGTTTTATGCTGATTTGTTTATATTTGGTATGAATTTTCGAAACTAACTTCCCGGATGGCATGTTGAGAGATATATAAACAAAGGGCAGACATTTAACATGCCCGAAGATATAGAAACACACGCCGAAGTGAGGAATGTTTGGGGTCGCGAGGGTTTTGTGATGGCTCAACCAATTCTGCCCTCCGCCAGTTGGAGGAGTTCATTGTTTTGCGGAGACGATCTTTCGGGCATTTAGCGCAAATTGCAATGTTTCCCGGGTTAAGTGACATCCCCGGGGAGCTGTTTCCAGCCCCCTTTCCGCCCTCGACTGCCAGGGATATGCAAATGTGCGGAATTCGTGGAGCGTCGAAGACTAATTAAACTTTGAAAGAAAAGCCGCTTAAACGCTGTTCCGACAAGACTCACGGGCAACATCTGGCGCCTTTGTGTGGCTTTTAGCGAAAAGGGGGCGGATGAGCAGGATACTCAGGACTGGAAGGGGCGGGGCAGGTAAGCGCCGCCATTAAATTGCGCTCATGCTCGACTTTTTGAGGGTGGCTAAAAGCGGCAGCAGCAGCAGCAGCAACAGCAACTCCTGGCTGCCATTGCAAATAATTTATGTTTATTAAATTTATTTAAATTTAATCAGTCGCACAGGCATTTCGTTCGCCAGAGGGCGGAGAAAAGTGGATGGTGTCTCGTTGCGGAAAACCTGGCTGCGGAAAAGCCTGCGTTAGGGGGATGCTTCTTCTGCAATTTATGTGCAGCGCGTTGCCAATGTTGTTGTTTGCGCTATCAGATCTGCCACGCCCCCTTCCCCCACTTCCCATTTCCCCTGCTAATTGTGTGCTTAATCTTGGAAAATATATGGCAAGCTGTCGCTGTCTGTTGTGTTCTATTCAGTGGGCGAAAGCGGAGAAAATTCCCGGCAAATGTTGCAAATACACAGGCTCCTGGGGGATTAATATATTCTCATCAAATATTTCACGCCATTATTGGAATTACTCCTCGTTGGTGCTCTATCTAGAAACGAAGGGCTCGCGGACATGGGGCATGGTCTATTTGAATTTGCAATTAAAATGGTATCATGCTCTCAAAGGGCGTTGTCGGAATAAAGGATTAAATTAAACGGAAAACTGTCCGTGAAAAATGAATAAATTCAGAGCTTCTCTGAGGAATTTCCATTTTAAAGTGCAACTTTTAGTTAAGTAACCGGTAAGACTACTAAAATTATTCATTATTCTACTTCTAAACTAATATAAATTACATGTGGAAAACGGTGTTCACTATCAAATCATATATGTATGTATATTGAAGAATATTTTTTAAAATTTCATTTAAATTTAATGCTCACATAATAATGAAGAAATATTTTGATAAAGTTACCGGGACGTTCAAGTTCAAGTTACTGGTTCAAATTTTGAATAATTGTTTATTTACTTTTGAGCTTTTGTAAGATAAACACAAAAGATAAAAAAAGCAAATATTTTAGAAACTGTATTAAAGTTATAAAAACCATGCAAAATATTTTAAGGCTTTTAGATTAATTCCTACGTTTTTGGATTACAATCTTATTTTCCAGCCATATGCCTTATATCACTAAAATCTTTTTAAGCCATTCCGTACCGTTGCATTATCGAATGTAATGAATGTTCTCATATGTTTTTCCCATTATATCGCCAGATAACCATTTGCAGGCCGAACTCTCGGATATTCGCACTGTATCCCAGAAAGTGCAGACAGCCCTTAATTCTCACTCAAGCCAGGAGCCATGGTAACTCTAGCCAACATGGTAACAGCCTGAGTTTTCCTTTTCCCGTTTTTCGTTTTTCCTTTTGCACCCAGCAATGGCAGAGTGGGACGGAAAGAGAGAGCGAAAGAGAGAGCGAGCGGGATGGCGAATAACGGCAACGGCAGCCATTAGAGCCATTCACCCTTACTGTCTTTATGGCATTTTTAATCTCGTGGGTGGTTGGCGGAGCAACCTTACCGCCCACTGCCCACCTCCCACCGCCCCTGGCATTTTTTGCACGCACTGCAAACACGAGGGTGTGATAAGACAAAATACCCGACATAAATGTGAAAAATATATGGCCAAAAGTGAAAAGGGAAAACGGAAGAAGCCAGCCGCAGAATGTGTGGGGTTGCCGGAAAGCCTTGCGAAAAGGAAACCGGAAAAATCAGACTATTCCTGGGCTCCATCCCCCCTCCACCTCCACCCACCATTCAGAGCATCGTTCCGAAGTGGTTCCAATAAATTTGTTGGCCCACCCGGACAGAGAGGGAGGCGAAGAGCAGTTCCGGGCGGGGAGCCCAACTAATTTTGGACGGACGGACAGCTGTGGAGCATTTGTAGCGATGGCCTATAAATGGCATTAGGCGTCTAGAATTGGTAATCCGCAAGATTTTTGCAAACGGCGTCTGTTCCCGGCACTTCTTCCTGGGACACGTGTCGCCAACTGACCGCAACTCGAGCGCCCTCAACGTATCTGAATCCCCCGACTGTTTTTGTTTTCGTTTCTGTATCTGCATCTGTATCTGTCGCTTTTCTATCCCCGTCTGTGCGCCGCAATTTAATTGCAAATGAAAGGCGTTTAATGTGCGCCGACTGCGATTAAAATCGCCGCGAATCGATGCGACACAATCAACGGCCATTCAATGATCACAATGAAGTGGCGCCAAAGCGACTCTCTCTGTATGTGAGTGGAATTAGTTGTCCCCATCTGTATCTGGAAAAGTATCTGTATCTGTATCTGAGCGAGTTGGTATTCGGTGGGTGGCCGGGTTCATCAGCACTTTTTGGCTTCTTTGTTGGGTGTTCTTTTCGGAGGATAAAAGAAGACAAAGGGCAGTGGAAAACTTAAATTACGATTGGGATTTCTAAGGCATACTGGATACCCTTTGCTTTATATGTAATAAATTAATAAATTTAACGACGGAAAATTATCAAAATCACAATTGACTTTTGTATTATTCCAATACATTCAGTTCATTTTTATTTTTGACTTTTGCTGTATTTTAATACATGCAGCTCATTTTAATTGTCTGTTTGAATACAAGCAATAAAACTTGTTTCCACTTTGCTGTAAGCCTTAATTATTAAGTCAATATTTGCCACTTGAATAATTATTTTTTATGAAGCCAATTTGTATATAAACCGGAAATTTAATTGTATAATTCTCACCCGAAAGTATCAAATGAAATAAAATGTATTCCATTGGTATGATCAATTATTCTGTTGGGTATTTTTAAATTTTATCTATCCACATCATTTCTTTGCCACCCAAATCTCACACTAAGTGGCTGAGAGTCAAGATACCCTTTCATCCCAAATAAAGGGTACCAAAAAGGTTCTGAAGCAGTAACCCAACTGCAATTGGCCTCGTCTTGCCCTTTGGACGCCTCATTGGCTTTGGCATTTTGGGAAAGGCGAGGAAAATGAATTGAAATTGATTGCCTTCATTGGCTGCCACCGCCGTTTTTTTCTTTCTCCTTTTTTGTTTCTGTGGCCGTTTCCAAGTTCATTTGGTCGTTCTATGAACCTTGGCAAGCATTATATCGACTTTTATTGAAAATACATATAAATTGAGCCAACTGCTTTCGACTGAGAACGCATTTTGGTATTGTTTTTTGGTGTTTTGTTTGCTTTGGTTGGGTTTTCCTTGCCTTTTTCGGCCCGTTTTCCCAACTGCGTTCACGGCCCAGTGCACACGGGTCCAAGCACTCAGTGTATACATATTCCTATTTGGTGAAAACAAACACGAACTCCGGATTCCTATTCCCATTCGAATGCAGAACTTGGGGGCAGATGTCGGCCATAACTTAGATTGCGTGGGACGACTTGAAACGATGACGTATTAAAACGCCATTCGGGGAAGCACCCCCGCCCACCGCCGTCCCCTTTTTAATCCCCCCTCCCCCATTCTACCCGCAAACGAGAACGTGACACTTAAATTCGTATAAAAAGCATCGATCGATCGATGCGGGTTCTATATTTACCTAGGCGTGCGCATAACTCATGCTTATCCCCCTCGGCTGGAAATTTCATTATAATACCCACAGAAACCCCCGTCTTTAGTTTCCCCCCGAAATGCCAAGGTGTGGTCCTGTGGGCTCCTGAGAAATTGATTGTTGTCTCTCCTCAGCGAGTCGACGGAGCACCGCAGACCGCAGAGAACGAACCTCACCTATTAGTGTTTCCAATCTTGAACTTCCCTTGGAATTCTTTTGGCCGACAAAGTTGATTAATGGCTCACACACACTCGCACAATTGGCCTTTTGTTAATGGCTGCACGAGAGTAATTTGAGAAAATGGTGGCTGATGCTGCTGCCATGATCCCGGAGGAAAGTCTTTTGTCACCAACAGGTTTTTATTTCCTCCATTGTTGGGCCCTTTCAAGTTTGTTCTTTTCACAACTATTACATACGAAGCTCTAGAGGAGAAACTCCAATTACCTGAATTGCTTCATTAGGAAAGGGAGAGAGGGAAAAGGGAGCGGAAGGATTCCCACAAAAGCCAACAACTGGAATAACGAGTTCCTTGAGGGGAGGATTCAAATAACACAATAGATGCCGCATTTTCTATATTCCCTAAGTGAAATCAAGGAAAATTTCTTTGGAATTGTAGCGCTGAACAACGTAAAAGATTTGTCCATAAATTTAAGAAAATAATCAAAATTACAATTTATAAAAACTGAAAATTATTATTTGAAATGTGTTAAGATAAAAACTCAATTTATTATTATTAAACCAATTGGCTGCTCATTATAAAACTGGTCTAA
This sequence comes from Drosophila fuyamai, assembly GCA_018153365.1. Classification (NCBI taxonomy): domain Eukaryota; kingdom Metazoa; phylum Arthropoda; class Insecta; order Diptera; family Drosophilidae; genus Drosophila; species Drosophila fuyamai. Next base: position 981,324 of record JAECXW010000116.1, on the reverse strand, counting down.
GATAGGAAAACTGCCTTGCCTAAATACTATACTACAAATGCAATTACCTCGTTACCACTCGCATTACCCAATGATTATGGCGCATCAAAAAAGCTGAGTGCATCATAAACACTCTAATCTCAGCAATTAATCAGAAGAAATAATAAATTTAGCCGCAAGAATCGCACAAAAGAGTGCATTAACCGACACCGCCACCGACTTGTTTTATTCTGTGATTAAATTAATATTAACTACTCTCTGTCTTCAAATTTATCGCAACAGGAAAGTCGGGGGAAATGGTCGCAGTCACGCATTGCACGCGATGCGGAAAATGGAAAACTGCGAAAATGTCGCACGCCAGAGCCAAGTTCTAAATAAAACTTTGTGTAAATTAAATATTTAAGTTAATGGAAATGGCAAAAGTTTGCCTGGTGATGGTTTTGTTGGTTCCCACATATCTGCACTGGCAAAAATATGTCTACCTAAAGAGGCAATATATTTTAAAAATTTCAAGGCAAACCAGTTAGGAGAGAGCTCTTCAATATGATGGTAAGTTGAAGGGGACGTTTGTATGAGTAAAACATTTTATACTGCTAAAATAATTAATAAAATAGAAAACTACTAATATCGTTAGATTTTGGAACGTATTTTTCTGGCTGTGTGGCATTTTAGGGGGGAATAAACTTTGATTAAGCGTCGGCGATGGGCGGAATCGAGTCGGCAATTGTCTGTGGAACGTGTGCGCTTTTAATTTGATTTTGTCTGGGCCAAATTTACATGTCTGCTGGCCCATTCCAAGCGCCAAAAATCCGCGCCAGTCTGGCTGCCATTTTGTCCTTGTCTGTGGTTCTGTCGGCCTGTCGTCCGTGGTCCCCGCGCCGGATCCTTGTAATCCAAACCCCTTTGCCAATTTGCGCCACTTGGGCATTAAAACCGCAGATTAACAGCCGCACGGGGTAGTTAAAAAAAGCAGCAGCAACAACAACACTCGGGGAAACGTGTCATTTTGAATTTTCCGCCGCCGCAGGGCGAAATGAAAAAACCGAAAAAAATACTACAACGACAGAAAACGTGCCGATAACACGGTGTCGCACACTCTAGCCCCTCACCCCTTCTGATCAGAGGGAGATAGCTGTGTGGAAAGAGAGAGAGAGCAAATGTAAATACAGCAACACCAAATAAAAAAGAGGAAAACAGAAAACACAGGGAATCGGAAATTAAACAAAACCGAAACGAAATGGAATTCGCTTATCGCGCCTCATAAATTAACCCTTGCCAGCCGTCGTCCATGTTTCAAGCGAGATAGCAACACAGATGCAGACAGAGAGGGATGCTAAGTGGGTGGGTGGGGGTGGTGAGGGATCTTAACCCCAGTGGGATCAACGTTTATCTGCGAGATGGCGGATCTTCGCGCCCCCAGAAACCCCTGCCAATGACATTGATCGCCGGCACAATTGAATTCAAACATTGATATTGCATTGATTCCAACCGAGACGAGTTCAAATCGAAAGACAGAGCTTTGAATTCCGAAGGAGATGGCCAGACAGGCGACGAAAAAGAGGGGCATAGAGATAGAACTGCCATTGTGACAATAATTCAATTATTGTGAGCTTATCGCGAGCCGCAATTATGGCTTGTAAAATTAATAAAAATAATATATTTTATTATTCCATTCGCGCCGTTATCGCTGTGCGAGCAATGCGAATAAATCATGCCATGATGATAGATAGTCAGTTTGTCGACTAAGAAAATAGCCAGGCCATTAATTGTAATGCTGGCAAAAAAAACTTGAAAAGAAAATTAACATATTACATTCTTCTTAAACTGAATTATTTAATCGTTTTTTGCTGAAATAAATTTATTAAACTTTAACAGACTTGGAAAAATATTTGTGTTTGTGTTACTGAAAGCTTGCATATTAAAAAAAAATATATTCAGCAATTCTTGACATATATTCGTTGAATAAAATATGATGACGTAAAAACAATTAAAATTTAACATAAATTGTGTGTAACTACGTTTTTATGGCTTCTGTTTAACTAATTATTAGCTGTTATTACCTATGTAGCTACATTTTTTAGTCATTAATTATCAGCGCAGATTTAGAATAACTTTGTTTACATTAGTGCATAAATGATAAACATTGTTTAGTAAAATGACTTAAAGACAGCTTTTTAACTTTCCATCTAACTTCAACTGGACTGAACATTTTAGCTCAGAAAAGCAATTTTCTTGCGGGATCTCCCGATTGTAACCCTAAACCAAAACAAAAAACCACCACAGCAATCTATGCAGATTGGCAACTGAAACTCGGTGAGTTAATTACTTGTCAAACAGCGGCTGTTAGTGCTGTAAATTGCCCGAATGACTCCGCTCAACGCCAACGCCAGTGATTTATTTACAAAACAAACACCAGAGGATCGCCAGTGGAGAAAGGGAAGCCCGGGGGCTTGAACCCGCTCGAATATCAAACGATCTGTGACGCCCAAAGCTGAGCCGTGGCACGTACTTCTGCGGCAGGGAACTGCGGCACGAACGCTCCGATTTCACTCCAGTCCCAAAGACCAAATACCAAATACCAGAGACCAGAAGACCAGCAGGCCTCCGGACCAGAAAACCAGACTATTGGGACATTGGCCGCAATGTTTGCCCAGTGGTCGAGCGCAATTAAACGTATCGCAATTATATGCCACACCAAAAACAAGGGGTAGGTTGTTAATGTCACTGTGGGGACCACTGTGCGTATGCGCAATGTACACACTTAAATGGTTGAATTCATTTCCTAATCGATAAAACATCACTGAGATTTTTAATGGCGATTATGCAGGCTTGGAATGTAGGTTTTAATGTAGTGCTTTCGAAATTCATATCAATAAAGAAATATGAACTAATTTGCCTTATCAATGATTCTTTTTTTCATTTTATTAATGACTATTGATTGATTTTAGGTTAGTTTTTATTAGTTTATTCGTAATGGGTAAAGCCATGGCCTCATCTAAAAATAGGCTTAGAAAATATTTACCCATGCACGAAATTTAATATCGTGACATAGTCAAAAAATGTTTAAATCTAACTCCAAACGAAATATATAAAATTCAAAAATATTCAAATGTTAAATGTTTTTAAGCCAGCTAGTTCTGTACCCACATCCATTATTTCTTACGACAATGCAACGCGTTGTTCAATTAGACATTACAGTCAAAAACTAATTGTAAATTGCTTTTCGAAATTGTGGGACCCACTATAATCACGGAAATAAACTAGGCAGTGAATTAATAAACACACTACTGTTCCCGATTGTTATTCGACTACATGCCTAATTCAAACCCCAACTAATGGGAGGCGCCATTAACTCAAGTGAAATGTGAATGGGCATATAGATGGGATTGGGATTGGAATCGGGAATGTGAATGCCGATTAATGACCGGCTATTGTAACCCGCAATTGACAGTGGCTACTCGTGTTTGCGACTGCCCTTGTCGTCTGTCGAACTAATTAAACCCGGTGGTGATTCGCCAAACAATCAACGCCATTATCGGGCCCATAAAACGGGGATCGTTCGGTAGTGGCCACAACTTCACGATCGTTATGCACGGCACAAGACCATGCGTAAAATCGTAAATAGATCATAAAACGCCCATAAAAAGCCGTTTAACGAGGCCCAGAACAACGGGCCCATCGCAGATCGGCGATCGCACAAATCGATCAATCGAGTCCAGCTTTGAGTGAGTTTTATTTGTCTGACACCGTCGAGTCCGACTCCTAAAATATTCGGCCAATTGTTATGGACAACGGCAGCTTGAATTTTGGGGGGCCCCAACAATGAGGATGGTGATTTACGATCTTGGACGAGTACTTGACCGGCATGGCTGAGTTACCGGTGCAACTTTCACAGAGTTCGCTAAATTAGCATAGAGAGCTAGCAGTTGCCGGATGTCTAAACCTTTCGTAGACCATTGTCCGCCCTCGGATATTTGCCAGAAAATGACTCCGATCAACAAAGAAATTGGGCAATGAATAGGACAGGGGAACGGGACAAAGGATGAGGGATTTATGACAGGACAGCGGGAGTCTTGTGACGAATGAGTGCGGCAGATTGCAGGCTGCATTTCGAGTTCCGCAGAGAAGGGTTCATCGGCGGGTGAAAGTAGCCGGACTCGGCAGGTAAATCATATTTTTCAAGGCCATTCGGCAGGCAGTAAAAAACGGCTGTTTTCCGTCATATTCCACGGCTGGTTAGACCGATAACCCATTGGCTCAATGCCAGTCGGGATATTAACTTCAAGGGTTTCCGGTTAATTGCGGTACTTACCGTTGAAATCGCCGCAAACGACACGCTCGAAGGGACTTCCCATCCAGTCTGAAATGGCAGAGAGAGAGGAAAACAATTAACTTTTGGTTTTTCATGCAGTTTTTCTTAGTTGCTAAGGAGTTGTGCTCTGCTCCCCATATGCTGAGCTGCTAATGCGAAATTCCGCGCCAACAGCCTTGAGCGCATCACCCCGCTGAGTAATGGAGCGACGATCCCTCAAATCATGTCCACTGCTGCCCCCTCGTCCATTCGTGCCACATGGCAGCTTTCATAAACCACTCAATCGGGTCGTTTTCAATTTAGTTGTCAGCGCCAGCCACAAAAAGCAGAATTAGCCGTCCACTGCAGCCAGTGGACCACCGGCCGAGTGAACCTCTGGCCAGTTGAACCGGCTCCGCTTAAAGTAGACCACGATGGTCCGAATGGAGAAGGAGATGGCGGAGATATCTGGGGAGATATGCCAAGAGACATGGAGACGATGCGGAGGGGCAACGACCAGACCGACTCCTCCTAATTAATAAGCAGATGAAGCTGCTCGGCATCGTTGGCGCATTTTTAATTAAAATACACAAATTTCTGTGCATTCACCAGTCGTTGTTGCCACTTTATTTGACACACGGACGGACGGACAGACAGACGGACGGACCATATCTAATATGTACACGATTCTACAGGCCGAGTCTTCTTTGTCGCATTGATGATTGCACAATTTATGGGCCAGACTTTTCTTATCTTGCCAAGGCAGTGTTCAGTCTACACATAGTCTAAGTAACAGACATAAACAAACTTCTTAGAAGAGATTACAATAAAAATGAAATACAAAAAATATACTCCTTTTATAAAATTGGAATCAAAAATTTCTAAACATTTTCTATACTAGCACATTCTCAATTTCACCATTTATTAAAAACTTATATATTTCAAAATGATTTATTTTCTAAACTGATTTGATTTTTATCTTTGAAAATAGATTATATTGTAGTATGTTTTTATTTTTTCAAAATAAATTGAGTTTTGACTCAACTAAATATGTAATAATAGTTTTTATTTAAATTTCAGGGCCTAAAATTTAATCTGTTTTCCCGCCAGTGTACTTTTCCCCTGTTTCTTATCCATCTTTTCATTTTCTCCCACAGCACGTGCTGAGTGTGCGAATTTGCAGAGTGGAAGACGGTGGGAAAAGCTTTTGCCATTTTCATGCTTTGTCGGACTGCGCTTTTCCAGATAATTAAGAAAAGTTAACCTCTTTGCTTTCTTATCAGCATAATCAGGTGCAGGCGCGCCGTTCCACCCATTTTCCGGCTTGTCCCCCACTTCCCCACCCAGCAACATTGTTGATGTTGCTGCCGGAGTCGGTGCAACGATGTGAAAATGAAAATTCATTCAGACGCTTTGGCGTAAAATATTAAAATTCATTAGTTAAATTGCATTTGGCAAGCATTCAGCTGTAAAACGTTGCCGTTGTTGCAGCAATGGTTGTTGCTGTTGCAGTTGTTGCTGTTGCTGTTGCAGTTGTTGATGTTGCTGGTGCGTCCGGGTCTGGGTCTTGGTCTTCGTCTCGTAGTTTTTGGGTGGGTTCGCAGGCTTGGCAAAGTGAAAGCCAAACGAACCGACTTTTCCGGAGAAGGAGAGTGAGGTGCAGTGGGACGATTCTTGTGCGATTCACATGCAACTGCCTGGCTATAGTGCTGCTTACATACACATATATATATATGTACATATATATGGACAAGTTTATGTACAGCATGTGCATTTGAGGGGGAGGGCCAAAGGGAGGGGCTGCGTCGACGTGTCGCGCACTTGGCTGCCATAATGGCGTCATGCTCGTATTTACTTTCATCGCCGCCAGTCGCGTCTCTATGATCTCGTTGACAATTTTATCGCCTTGGCGCTGTGAGCGGGAGATATGCAAAATATTTCATTGTGCGAAATACCGTTTATCTTCCCAACCGGCCGATGCGGCTTGTTTTTTATTCTTTTCCTTTTACGCGCCAACAGGTTTGGCCTGCAGAATGTGTGTATCTATTTGCTTGTCGGTCAAATGGGTGTGTTAGCCACATAAGTTTTCATAATTTTTCGGTTCTCACCGAGCGAGAGGCCTCAACAAAATAGTGAAATTGATTTTTAATCTGCATAGATTAATAAGGGCGCTGGTTATCGATTTACCGACACCCAAATCTGGCTAATATGTAAATTATAAAGCAAGACAAGCTGGTGTTCATTTGTTTTTAATTCTCTTGTAAAATATCTCCACGTTCGAATCTTTTTTTTCCGATTATCTTTTATACATTAAACATTATTGATGTTTATTTTGTTTGAAATTATTTTTTCAATCATGTGTTAATAATATTTAATGTGTTCTGAAAATATTTTTGCATTTCTAGTGTTATTAATTAAATGTTATTAATTCCATTATTTGCGATCTGTCTGCTAGACCATCAAATAATAATTACTTATACTGTTTAATTAACATGCCTAAGTCGTAAATTCAAATGAAATCCCAGTGATTTCGAGTAAATCCGTTGGGCGATCTTTTCTCTATTACTGCGACCGATGTGCAGTCTATAACTCAGGCCAATTGACAGTCTATTCATATGGTGTCCGCCATTAATCAGGAGCCATTCAACCCGCGGGGCAGTGTGGAAAACTGAATTCGTTCAATTTCTTGTGCACTGTGGAAATCGAGTGGCTGGCTGGCTGAGAAATGATAAATAAATCTGGTGTGCAAAAATGCGCGGAAAAAGGCGAGCGGATCGCGTAAATTAAACTGACCCACATAAATTTGAAGCGAGTTCGCTCGTACTACGTTAGCCGCATAAAAAGAGCGGCGGCCGAAAAGTATCTGTATCTGTATCTCTGGGTATCTGGATTTTGTATGCGCCGGGCACATCCCAGTGGATTTTGTTTTTTTGGGCTCTATGTGTCGGTGTGGGGCAACCTTGAGGCTATTTAAATTACAAATCGACGCGCCAAACAACACGACAGACAAGAGAAGCATTTTTCAAACTATTTTAATTTTTATTTACTGCCAACTTTTTAGCTCTTCGCTCATTTCGTTTTCGGATTCGAATCGCGCTGGAAGACTTATGCGAAATAAACGACATGGAAGTGCCCCGCAAAGTGTTCATTATGGATTGGAATTGGAGGCGGAATGGCGGTGGAAATGGGAATGCTATTGGAAATGTTTGCGCCACGTTTATCTAATGTTTATATCAGCTGCGGTATACGTAACCATTTACTACACCCGAAAGAACAAAATGTTAGGAAAATTAGAAGGAAAGCTTTATGTTTCTATATGCCGACATAATTATTTTGAACTGTATATAAAAAATTAATGTAGAAGTTTATAGCACGAAAAACTAGAGCAACATATGACCAATTTAAATATATTAAATAGTATCAATTATGGTATTGTGAAATGGATTAAATTTATGTTTTCCAATAATGGAATAAAATGGAATCTTTTAATAAACCTTAAAAATCAAAATTCATCGCATAGAAATTAAACATATATTCCTTATGGTTTTCTACTTTTAGTTCTTTAAATGTTGTATTACGTTCTATATTTGTATTCATTTCAGTGCAAGTGGCCATGATTTATATGTACACAAAATTTTAAGAGATTGTTTAGTAGATCGTGAAAAAAATTTGTTCTTGATTTAAGACGATATACTTTTTTTGAAGTGCTTGGATCTGATTCTATAATGATTGGCATGTTTTACTTATCGAAATAGTGAATAAATACAATCTTGATTCTATACTGCAAGTATACTCTTCAGTGTAATAAATATTAGTGGGGTTAAGAAAGTTGTTAAGCAATTCTTGACCTAAGAAGATTTTGTTTTTTTAATAGAGATGCTTTAAAGATCGATAGTAAATCAAATTCTCTGATCTGCTATAAAATAATTTTAATTTGAATTAACCATTTCATTTTTTTCAAATAATAAATCATTAACAGTTTGTGGTTAAGCCAAATAACACTGGTAATTGTAAAGCGGAAGATCATGAAGAGGAAAAAATGACTCCTCGGAAACTAACGAATTCATTAAAGGCGATTGTTTTTATTTTGCCGTGCAAGACCCATGACTAGTCAGTATCTATATTGAATTTCATTTGGAATTTCTGATTTGGGATGCTGTTTTTTTACCGCCCGTACGTATGTATTTAATTCCCCAAGATCACTTTAGCGATCCGTGACTCACCTGTGAGCGTCATCCAGGGATACCGTGGCAGATCGGCGATGCCGGCTCCGCCCGCTCCCCCTGCCCCCGGCATCACGCCGGAGGCGGGCTGTGTGCAGGCGTTGCCCAGCGAGTCCACTCCGATCGCTCCGGCACTGGCCGCGGATACCGCTGAGGCGGCGGCGGTGGCGTGCTGATAGAACTGCGCGAACTGCGCGGAGGCCGAGGCAGGTACGCTCATCGACTGGTAGCTGTTCATCACGGTGTCCGTGTACCTGCTGCAGGAGGAAAAATAAACAGAAAGAAAGAGATGATTAGCATAGGAACGTGCTGGTGATCTCTACTCCTAGCACCACTGCCACTCCCATTCCGACTCCTTTCAAAAGTCAAATGCTAATGAGCTGCCCGAAGCCGGACCATTTGCATTCCCCCTTCCGACTGCGGTCGCCTCTAATTGCACACTAATCCCGAACACGCCCACGCACAGCAGGGTTCACTGTAGCTGGAGTGGCCACAGTGGTACTAATATGCAAATGGCCGCAGCGGAAGGTCAGCGTGCGTGCGAATCTCGTGTCCGGCTACAAATTGCCACTGGCCACCGCAGGCTGCTCTAATTTTCCCTCTTTATGGCCGTTCAATATGAATGGCCGGTGGCCGTGGGCGAAGTGTCCAGGGTCCCAGGACCCGGGATCCGATAATTAGAGCGCATTCGAAACGGATTTGCGGTTTTGCGGCATTTGCTGATTTTACCGAAGGTTTCGACAGTCATTTCCGCTCGCCAAATTGAGAGCATGAGAAACGAATTCTTGGAAACTGACTAGATGTATCTTTTTTTAATTTTTAAAAAAGATCCTCCTCTTGATAAAACGTATTTATTATTACTGAGTGGTCATAATATCATTTTTTATAGTTTAATATTTTATAAGACATTTGTTGTTAAAAATGGATATATTTATGCATTTGAAATACAAATATTTTTAAGCCCCCTGACAAGAATTAAAAGAACGCTATTCGCAGACAAAAAGATAACATTTAGAGCACTTGAAGAATTTTTAAGTGGTCTTGATATATACTTTTTTAAATACATACATATTTGCCGCACGAGATGCTCTTTGATAAAAAAAATAAAATAATCCGCGAGTTAAGAAGGTTCGAGATATATTTACTATGAAAATTATAAAAATTAATATTGTAATTTTAGCTGGATTTACGATTAAAAATGGCACGAAGTAAGTGCATTCTATATGGACCCCAAGTATTATTTAAAGAAATGTTTACAACTAATTTCGCTGGAAATGGAAATAGTGAGTGGTATGGCTCATATTCTAGGGGGCAGCCTCCAATCCGACGTTCTACTAACCTGCACGACTTGTCCTCCAGTCCGGTGAAGCCGGCCATTCCGGAGAGTCCTCCGTGGCTGCTCGGGTGGTTCGACACGTACGGATACATCTTGCTGGTGGGGATGGCAAACGAGGAGCTGGCCGCAGCGGCGGCGGCGGCGGCAGCGGCGGCTACGGAGCTGGCCGCGGATGCGGACGCGGATGCGGAGCCCGGGGAGTTGTCGTTGAGGCTGCGGTGCAGCGATGAGCTACCGGATGCCGAGGGCGACGGGGAGCAGCTGCTGTCGCCCGCTTGCGAGTTGCCCGCCGACGGGGGCGTTAGCAGCAGTTGCTGGTGGGCGTGGCCGTGCGAGGCGACGGCCGCGGCGGCTAACTTGCTGATGTGGTGCTGTTGCTGCTGCAGCTGAAGGGCGGCGGACAGCGAGGAGTATTGGTGGTGCTGCTGTTGCTGGTGGTGCAGATGCTGCTGCTGCTGGTGGTTCAGGTGTTGCTGCTGCACCTGGGGGTGGTGCTGCTGGAAGGGCGACGAGGAGGAGACCGGCGAGTGGGGCGATTGGCCCAGATGTTGGCTCAGATGGCTCGGCGAAAGGGATCCTCCGCTCAAATTGAGATTGCTGCTGTTGTTGTGGTTGCTGCTGCTGCTGGGACTGTTGCTGCTGTTGTTGTTGGTGCTGCTGCTACTAGCGTTGTTGTTGTTGTTGTTGTTGCTGAGGCTGCTGCTGCTGCTGGCTGAGACGCTGGCGGAGGCAGAGGCGGCGGCGGCGGCTAGGGCGGCGGCAACTGCTGCAGATGACGAATTCGGGGGGGTGGTGGTTAGGTGGTGCGAACTGATAAACGGCTGGAACTGTGGATACTTTGGCAGCATACTATCGAAAACAAATTTTGACATTGCACATATTTTGCTCTCTGGCCGAGGATCGAATCTTCGGAATTTCGTTCACTTCTTGTTCTTTTTTCGTTTCGGAGCTTTCTTCGAGTGGTTCGATTTATTTATCTGAGTCGTTTGGTTAATGACTAGATTGAGTATTTGGTTTTTAAGATTTTAAGCATTCTCTTTGTGTGTCTTTAACAAATTTGGTTCGAATTCAGCAGAGAAAAGAGCGCTTTCTAGGATGAGAAGCCGAAAATTGCAGCTATTTAAATTAGCACTAGCTAAAACTATATTTAAATGTGCTCTATTTGTGAAACCTTTTCAATTTTCTATTGACCTTATGCATTCGAATTTATAAACGACTGAAATTAAATCCAGAGCAACCCAGTGGTGATAAAAACTTATGCAAACGGATTTAAATATTTTGTCTAAAAAATTATTTCAGAACTGCAAAGACCTGTTATAAATCAATGTTTCTCAAGTTCTAAAAACATAAAAGAGATTTATCTTTTATTTTCTACATTAAAAAGTATTTATGTGATATAAAATGTCCTTTATTTGCAACTCAACCATTAAAATGTTTATTGCAAACTCCCATCTTGATTTTACTTTACTACATTATAATCTAATGCAAACTACACTGGAGTAACTATATAAATCACGCCAAATTTATCGAATTAAAATGTACTAGAAAGAAAAATACTCTTCGCGTCAAATAAAAACGCTGCATCAAATGTGATAAACAAAAAGAAACAAGGGTTAATAAAAATATACTGCTTATAAAATTGGCTCGGAAAACATAAAAAGAACATTAGCCAAATTGAATATGTTTAGATTGGACATAAATCTTTCGGGTAGCGCGATACAGAACTCAAGTGGAAAATATATATAGTCCTGATATTTTATATATTTTTCAGCTAGATTTCCCTGCACAATGCCAAAGGGTTAGTATGGAGCTAGGTTTTTTCAGGGCTCAGCCCCAAAATTATTAGACTATGTGAGATGGCAAATAGTTAGTAGCTTTTAGATAGATTTAGTGAGGAGATATAGTTAAGAAACTTTGCCACCTGCCCAACTTTAAGCTACTTTTCTCGATTCGGAGAAGTGAAATGCATTTCGTTACCTTTCTCGGGTTTTCTCTAGCGAACTTTTGGCGAGCAGTTTGTATTTGTTCAACTTTGCAGCTTTTCTGTTACTTTATTTTCGCTCGAAGCTGGCGAATTCACAACGAAATTTGTTAAATTTGCATATGGTCTCGGGTTGCGTTGTTGTGGCAGCTGTGGCACAAGTGTGTGTGGGGTGTGTGTATCTCTTATTTGTTGTAAAAGCAATTAAAATGCGGTCATCAATTACGCGGAAATTCGAATGGACGTTGTGCCGGCGGGATTTCGTACGTGTGATTTATAGGCGCGCGATCTTTTTTAATGGCACTCTTGTATTTTTATGGCAGAGTGAGTTTCCCTGCGGCTTTTAACGACTTCTCAAGTGTGCGTGAGTGTGTGTGTGGCCGGAGAAATGCTTTCTCCTTACGCTTTGCTTTAATTACTTTGTTTAAAATGCCATAAAACACTTTGCAGGTAGAACTATCGAACTCCGGAACGAACCTTTTACGATGTCAACTTTATGGCTTTTTAATTTTTATGCACCGCACACACAGAGTTATAAACCGAGTGTTTTGACAGTTTTTTCGGTTTTTCGGATTTTTCACACAATATATATTTTTATGCGCTCTATAACAGTTAAGTGACAATAAGCCGGCGGCCGAATCGGAACAATAAACACGGCGAATCGGAAACTGAATCGTATGGTCGTATAATCCGAATCGGAATCGGAGGGCCGAGAATCGGGCAAGCCAAGAGTGGAGAGCTGAGTTCCGCAGACACTACTGCGCGCCACGATAATAAATATTATAATAAAACGAAATTTTTAAAAGAGTATAAAAATTTCGTGTAATTGGTAATTCTTGCTGCCGGCGCGGGCAGCGACGTCGGCAGAGGCAGCGACTGTGGCGGCGACGCTTGAGTCGTTGGAGACTTGAGTTTTGTCTGTCTGCGGATGGGGTTTGCTGTTTTTTTTTGTTGTATTTTTATTTTCTATTTGGTTTTTGTGTTGTTTTGGGGAGACCGCTTTACGCGCGAGAAGAGAAGCGAAAGCGAAGGCCGCTGCGAACGTCGAGCGTTGTGGCGTTACGAGCAGCGAAACGTTTATGGCGCAATACAAAAGCCATGCGAGCGTTCTTATGGGCAACTGGATGCTGAGTCTGTGACAATTCATTTCGACTCATTCACTCGCGGATATTCACTCAACGCCGACTGCGGCAGCGGCGGCAATAAGAAAGATGGCAGCGCAGCCGGATCATATGCCTGTCCCGCTCTAGCTCACCATTCACTCGAGCCCTGCACTGCCATGCTTCTCTCTTTCTCTCTCTTTCGCATGATGGCCGCCTCGTCGTCTTGAGTGAGTAATTCCATTTGAGTGGCTTTTTATGAGCTTGCTTTATTTCCCGGTTTATAACGTGAGAATGGCGAGCGTTGAGTGCAACTATTTGAGCCCCGCTTTGAGTGGCTTGCTTTTTAAGTGTTTTATGCTTTGTTTGGCCAAATGTTATTGTTGATCAAATTACCCTGCATTATTCATGCCGAGTGCGGCGTTTGAGTGAGTGCCTTTCGATACAAATTAGCCAAAATTTGTATTTCATTTTTTTATGGGCCCACCCCCATTGGCATTACGAAAAATCCATAAATTTGGGAGATGAAAAACGCCGACTCTGCAAAAAGTCAGCTCTGCTTCTTCGTTTTTTCGGCCGCCGCCTTTTGTCCGCCTTCTTGTCTCTCTTTTCTTTTTGTCGCTGGAATTGCTGTTATGACATTTTTATGAAAAATTTCAAATTTACGATTGAAATTGGACAACACACACAAGCATTTTCCCACCCCCTTTTTACTCTATTTCTATCTCTTTCCCTGGAATGTGTGCGGAAATAAAGCGAATCTGTAATTTCCTAACTTCACCACTTATAGAACATTGCTATCTGACTCTTTAAAGGATTCTTGAGTGGGGCAGAAAGGCTGTGAGCAAAATATTGCATTTAAATATAGGGACAAAATATGTTAATTAGTATTCGGGATCAAGTTAAACAAAAAAATTTTAATTAATAATTTTTGTTGATTTATTTAACTGCTTATATAATCAATATACATATTCGTTTACGTTTTGTTATGCCCCTTTAAGTAGCATAATAGAATGTACATTTTTTTAGCAAACCAAATTACCAACCAAGTCCGCTTCGATTGACTGTACTGGAAAGAAATGATTATTTATCTGAAATAAAGTTGTAAAAAGATATCCACAGTTGTGTTTTATGCACAAAAAATAGAGCAAGTATTTTTATAAAATACAATTTAAATTTTATTGAGAATATAATTTATATGATAAAGAAATAATACCTAGTTCATAATGACTACACACAATGTATTTGCTTATACTTCTAATAATACAATATAATATGTTTATTCCAGCTTAAATCTACTATAATACATTTCTTTCGCTTCTTAAAGATTATTTTTGCCGAAGAATATTTATTTTAATTAAATTCATTTTTTTAGCAGCTGTCAGTTTTATGACTTCTCACCTGGTCATTTAATCAGCTAATTCTTTTATAATTGACTTTCGCGTAGTTTTACTGGCCTTGCTCAAAAGTGATTGGGCGATAACAATTGAATAATTGATCAATCAGCGGATTGGCTAAACAATCAATTTTTGGCACACTGGCTTGTTAAATCTTTTATGGCCAAGGGTGGGTGGTGGCCAAGGGGGAAGAGGCAGAAACAGCGTTAACGGGCGGGCGAGTGCTTTAAAATTAATTGCTCATAAATTCCAAATTAAACATTTTGCCACACTTTGGTTTATGTTTATGGGTCATACGGAGAGTGCGAATGAGTGGCCAGCACCGAGTGCATTTGATCTCACTCGATCACTGGTAAAAATCGGCATGTACTTAAGATATTAACTATATTATTTTATAAAATTAAGCAATTTTTTTCTAGAAGCTAATATATTGTTTTTGGTAACATTTTATGGCATGATTTTAAAAACTTTTATGAAAGTAAAAGCTTTTATGGAGTACCAATCCAATATATATTTTAGTTTTTTATTTTCAGTTAAAAAACTTTTTGTGGGATATAAAAATAAAAACGTTTATGGAGTACCAATCCTATGCAACAAACCCAGGTCTTTTAAATTTTTAATTAACGACAACTTCTGAAGTAATGCGTCATTTTTTTGTTCAGTGTACTGCCGGCCAGATACTCAGCCACTCACAGCGGGCTGTGATTTACTGCCCTTGCCCGGGGGTTATGGGATATGGACTGTAAGCTGGGGGCCCATGGCAGGTGGGCCGCCCAACGACCGGAAAAATGTAAAACGCCCATTTTGATAATCAAAACAAATAATAAAACAACTTCACACGTTAGTCTGACACAACTACTGGTGCAACAATAACAAAAGCAGCAATAACGAGCGAGCGAGCCCCATTAAACGATAATAATCGTAATAAACATATAAAAATTGAAACTGGGTGAGCAGCAGAAAGTGCAGAAAAACGTAAATAAATAAAAGAGGAGTAATTTTCAACAATAAAACACTATTTTGAGTTCCCGGGGATGAGAGTTGAGTTTCGGTTGAGTCGAGTTGCGTTGCGTTGAGTCTGGTTTTTCTGACGTCGGTGGTGGATGTGGATTGCGTGGGATTGCGTGTGATCCTCGGGACCGTTAAACAAAAGCGGAACAAACCATAAAAGAAACAGCTCCGTTGTAATCTCTCGTGTGGCAGGTTGTATCTAAAACAAAATAGGCATAACAAATGGGGAAACACTTGTGAAACAATAAAGGCAGGGAAAATGAAAGTGTATAAAAGTAATGAAATTTAATAGTTAGACATTAATCTGTTTTTTTCTAAATTTGCAGCAATCGAAAAAGTGTTACAAATGTTGTACCATAAACTAAACCTATTATAATTAATTTTTTTTTAGTTCAATTTAACTTATTTGAACACATTTAATAATTTCTGTATAACGTAGTTTGTAATTTGTATAACATTCTTAAACCTTTCTCTTTTATTCAAATAATTATGATATCTGTTAATGGATTTATGGAACTACAAGTATCTAAAAAAATGGCCTTTCTTATTTACTTAAGTTGACAGTTTTGGGTACATACAACAAACAAGGCTATTCATTCATTACGATACGATACTGATACAATATATACGAAACATTACATTGTTGTTGAATGACCTTTCTCTTACAGTCTGTTGAGTCTGGTATTCAGTATCTAGGCCGTAATTGCACTGCCCTTCCACAATATGGCCAAAAAACTTGGAAAGGCGCTACACACATTCAGCTGCATTCGGGTCACACTCGAAAATCCATTCGTTTAATAAGCTGGCAGCCAGTTTTCCTTTCGTTGGTTCCCACAACCTCGGGAACTAATGCCGCAGCAATTGCGAGTGCAATTCGGCGCTGAGTGTGGCTCGTAAAACCCGCTAGAAGACAGGAGTAATTGCCCATAAAAAGACTGTAAAGTATTTCGGCTCAGAGGCGAGTGCAGGAGTGAGTAATGAGACCAGAATCAATTGTCACTCGCCATAAAATCAATGGCATTGAGTGAGACTCGCGCCGAGTGGAAAGTGCGGCTCTGTGCGAAAGTGCGGTAGAAATAAAAACTCCCTGCACACCAAGTTTGTTCCCTAATTTGATACACTTTTATAGCGCCGGTTTACGGCTTGTTTGGCCGTGGTTTCCCCACCCCCGATCGTCTGACGAATGAGTTCTTCCGACGATTACTAAATGCCTTCTCACGCAATCATTTTTTAATCCCCGATGCGGTCGGGTTTATGGGTCACCCCGAATCTGGGTCTCCGTGTCATCTGCACGGCAGCGATCTCGAGTCACCTTCGAATTACTCAATAAAATTTATACGAGTGCTCACCTAATGTCCGCTCATCTGTCTGGGTGTGTTTTCCTCTACTTTTATTGCATTTTAATTGCCCTAATGATACACTGTTTTGTAAATGGCACACTCAATAAATATACATGTTGGTAATAGAAAGCGTGAAAGGCCAATTTGTAGGGATTAAGTCTAAAGGATAAACATGAATAGTTTTATTTCCACTCACCATTTTCGCAGATCATTTGAAATCTAAAAAACAAAGAGATATATTTATTGTGAGTAAAAATGTTAGACAATAATTTATAAGGATAATAACAAAATAGTATCTAGCGAAATATTTTAAAATAATAATATTGTATTATGCTGTATCACTATAAAGTACTGTAAGGTTTTTTTTTATTTTTAACATGCATTTTTTTTAATTCATAAAGAATTTATAAATTATACCTCTTAATAATTATTTTTAACATGCCAATGCATGCATTTTAATTCCCAAACTATTCAAGAATATAGAAGAGGATATATAGGTAAATAACTAATACCCCAAGTTTAGAAAAAAAATCAAGATTATTTAGTCACATAACGTTTTCTGAATTTGTCACATAGAATAAAAAAAAATTGTTTAAAACGCAAACAGACATGAATAGGCGCTACACAACTGAGAATTGGAAAATTAAAGACTTTAAAAATAGAAAACAATTAGCAAATGACATAATAAGCAAAGGAAACAAAGACGAGGAACTTGCTTATCCGCGTCCAGAAAGCGAAATTCCCTGGGAAGAACCATCGAATCGCCGAGAATTCAGCTGGAGAGCTCTTATTATCGTGGCAGTGAGTATAAAAGATGTAGATGTTTTGTCTTTTCAGATACAACCTTCTTATGTTACAGATCGGCCACAGTACTTTTGGGATTGCCCTATGAAAGTGTCAAATATTCATCCACTATAAATTATTGGGCTGTTGGTTGTGCCCTAATTTGCATGTCCATAATTAATTTAACGATGTGCTTTGACACTCGAATATTTCGAAGGTCTTCCAACAAAAACATTTTGTTGGCCTTATTTGCCGCAGCCCAATTGTGTACCCACCAATTTTAGTAAGGATGTCAGATATTCTAAAACTTTGCCTTCTATAATCCCAATATTTTTTTTAGCATTTCCCGTTTGCTTAACTTTCAAGGGATAATCAATGGGCAGTATGAAATGGGTGAGTATGCAAAGGGTGCTTTATTTTTTGGTCAGGATGCTCTAAGCCTTGGTCTCTTCGTTATCTTACTGTGTGACAGCGAAGTTGGCGATGATTATGATAATGACGATGATGATAGTTCCTCTAGTGGAGATTCGAGCAATGGTAGTTCATGAGTGCTAACAAAAATAGTATCTATATATTAATGAGCTCAAACTATACCTTACCCAAACATTTTCAAGGCAAAATTAAATTATGTAAGACCTTAGTTTATATTTATGCAAAATTGTAGGAGCAGCATTCAAGGATCCAAATTATACTACGTTGGTATAGTTTCACAAAATTCCAATTAGCAAAGAACATAAAACTATTAAATAGATTTCAGAATTATTTAATTGCCAAATTCTTGTAGGATTTCTTTAATTTTATGTGTGTATTAAGATTTGATAATAAAAGATTTAAGTTTTCTTACTATTCTTAACCTAATTTCTATAGGTCTGGAAAATCGAACTTGAAATAATTTATTCACCCCCTAATGTTTTCCTTGGCCGTGGATAGCTGCATGAAATTCGACATCCCAATCGCTGTCTTTTCGTCATCGCCTGGGATGACGAGCGTGTTTTATAGGCCTCAACAAGACATTAAAACACACGCATACGCCCCGTTGGCGAGGGGTGGCCATTACGATACCTGTGGCGGTGGTTTTTCACTTTTCCCGCTTTCCCCTAGCTGGAAAAAAGTCGGAAAAGTGAGGTGGAGGGGAGGGGGAAAAGGCGAGTGGGCCTCAGATGGTCGCTCTCGACTCTCGAAGATGGGCGATGATGGGCTCGCTGCGAAAGGAGATTTCAATATCATAAAAAATCGTATTAAGAGAATCTCATATTGGGAATCGTAAAGTTTTTACGACCGTTTAATGGACTCTTGCAGTAAGCGTGAGTATTTACGCGCTGCTTAAAACCGGTAAAATATGGCGAAGTGGTGTTGTGGGCCAACAGAAACGCAGGCGCACACACCGCGAAGGATGCGGATACAGATACATTTACAGATACAGATACGAAAATGCAGATGTTGCAGATGGAAAACTTCAATTAGAAACAAGAAAGCGATTTACAGGGAAAAATCGCTTATGGCTAATGCACAACGGCGCCATCTATAAGCCGTTTGCTGAAACGCACACTAACCAGTTTACGGCCGCCAAGCAGTCTAAGCAGTGCACATGCGTCCTGACTATTTTCGTCGGGGGTGGGTCGATCAAGCAGTTCGCCCAAAGGATAAGAAAAGGAAAATTCAGCAAAGATAGAGATAGCGAAGGATTTTGGCCATGGGAAAGAGAAGTGAGATAACGATCGCTATTGCCAATAACTGGGCGTGGTTCGTGTTTATGTCATTATTGGCCGAGAGTCAGGCGAAGGACTTTTCAACCAACCTATTCCTACATGGCTTAAAAGGAAAGAAAAATGGGAGTGGCAAAATCAAAGCAGAGTCATTAATGGCTCATGTTACGGAATTTTAGTTTAGCATGTCAGTTGCGCAGACGTTTCAATAAAAGCGTGTCCTAGAAAGACTTCTAAAAAAAAAACTATTATTATTTTAAAAATAAATAAATAAATACTTCCAAATGTAAAGAGAGTAAGCTCTATTCAATTAAATTTGATTTTTAACTAGATATTGGGATGATAATAAGATGTAAAGATAAGAAGGATTCAAAATCAGAAAAACTGATGAAGGACAATATTAGGAAATCACAAAGGATGTATTACTTGTGAACACTAGGGAAATTATAATATTCTGAACACAAGAATCACAAATTGAAAACCGTTCAATCTTATTAAAAATTTGCGGGCAGAATTAAAACATGTTTAATAGAAATGGATTTTAATTTCGAAAAACCTTGCCATTGTTTTTTTTAATAATTTGTTGAAACCATTTTAATAATAACGCAGTTTCTTCAGGGGTTTTGCCAACCAATAAAATACATAAAATGGTTAGAGTTTCTTAATTCCTTAAAAAAGTTTTAGAATTCACTTGGATTTCCCCATATAATTTACCCTTATAATTATCACTCATATAATACAGATAAGTATACGTTCGAATCCATAACAGAATTACTGGTAAATTTGCCATTTCTTAGCTGCAACACCTTGATTGATGTCTGTTGCGTTGATGGATATGACCTCAGAGGTGATTGGCGAAGGAAAACAGCAGTTGGACAGCCATTACACTAATCACTATTTTCCGTATTCAAACGTAGACAGTGCAATCGATTCGATGAATCTAGTCGCTGGAAATCTCAGCTCAAGTTATTGGGTAAAGTGGGCTCATTGGATGCAATTCGTAGGTGCAGTCACGTAGGGCGATCTATGGCCTTTGGGCCCAAACAAATGGTGGAGGCATGGTGACAACGACCCGACGACTTTATTAGACGCGGCCATCCATCAGCCGTGTGGCAAGAGTTATGTGACTGCTGGAAAGGATTTCCTACGGTTTCCACCACTCGGATAAATCACCTGCCCAATCCCTCATGGTGCACGGAGAAAAAATATCACTAAGAAAATTTGTTATACTTTACTTTCAGAAGTCATAAGTATACTCATAGCAAAATTAACCCTAAATTTTAGAAATTCGCAATATACTTCGTAATATATTACTTTAATAAAATTAAATTATTTTGTTTTAGCTGCTTTCGCTTCAGATTTATTTTCCATCTAGGGATATCAGTAAATTCTTTAATTCTTCGATCAAATTCTTTTTTCTCCGTGTACGCAGTCGAATAAATCAGAAAGTTCGAGCAGGGCGCTCGTAAAACGGATTCCGCCGAATGTTTGTTAATTATGGTTTTGCGTAACTCTCGAATTCGTTGGCCCCGGGTCAGAACCACTCGTGAGTGATTTGTATTTGGGCTCGTTAAAGTGTCCAGCGAAATGAAGTGCTGGCCAATGAGTTTCTTCTCAAATGCGGCGGCACGATCGCCGAGCATCTTCGCCCATTCCCGCAATCCCGTTGATGCATCTCCGGGAAAAGGCACGTTTTCAAACGTAATTTGCAACAATTTAAAGATTTTTGCGCCAGCTCCGATAGCCGATAGTCGAATTGGCAGAGATTGCCTCGACTGGTAATGGCCCCGTAAAAAGGGGGAGTGCCCAGGGGCGTTGGAAAAGAGGGAGTGGCGCTAATTGGGGGGAAATTGAGAAGCGGAGAATCGAAAGCGCCGCATCTGGTTGCAAAATGTAGTCGGTCTCCAAAGTTCAGCTGGCGTCTACAGAGGGAACATGAAGTTTTCGAGTAATCTTCTGAATTACAATGGAAACAGTCGACCGATCAATAAGCAATTTTGTGCATTGAAAATCTCCATTTCCTAGAAATTCAAATCTTTGAGAAGTTATGGTTATTTTTAATGTTTCCTTACGCACAATTTTAATGGCCATTGGTCTGACTAGAAATGCTTAATCTTTACATGAGCTATAGAATTATTAGGTCAGGAAAATTAATAGACACTAGATATTTTATATTAAACGTTTAACCCTTATTTTTGTTCTGCAATTTAGGACTACTACCCGATTTTATAAAATTCTTTAGAGTAGTTTGTGTCCAATAAAAATGTTATTTATAAAATTGAAAAAAACTGCTCAAAATTTATTATAATAATATATATGTTTATATACATATATATCTATGTTGTTTGATTATCCAAATAGGGTTTTAATTATATAAATACAAAGTCTAGCATTGAAAGTCTAATAATATATCATTTTTTTAGTTTTTTTGAAATAAACATATGATGTTTAATTTATACAAAACAGGGTTTTAATTAGTATTAATACTAACATTAACATTTACTTAGCTTCAAGGGTAAATTTAACATAACGTTTTGTGCAATTAAAGTAATGGAAATTCTCTAACCATATCAATTAGTTTAATTCGCTGTAAAGTGCGCAGGCAAACGTTCCATAAAACATGCTCCATTACAAGGGGACTCATTGGACGCATAAATCGAGTTAATTCCGTATAATGTGAGCATTTAGAGTGAATTGACCACTGCGACGCTAATTGCTGGTCGCAATGCGATGGCAGAGGTATTTGCATGTTTCGGCGGGGTTTCAAATTGATTCCGAATCGATTGGGATAAGTGGGCATGCATAATAGGAGGGCGGCACTCGGGGCTCCAATTATGTGTCCGTTGGGGCGGAGTCACTCAGGTGACCTTTGGCCCCGCAACGAGTCTCCGAAGAGCCACCGACAGATTCACACGAACGCTGAGTGGTTTCTGGGGGATTGGGATGGGGTTCTGTAAACCGGATCAACCACTTCGACGGTGCAATGGCGGAGGCAAATGGCCGTGATAAGAGCACCGCCTCTGCACCGCCATCGTTTGTTTGGCTTGTCTCAAAGACTTTTTGGTTTTCATAAATAGATTGAAATGAGCCTTTGCCGGGGCGAATTCCATTTCATCCCCTTCACTGCGCACATCGCCCTTTCGCTCCCTGCGCATTTCTCCTGGGCTCACTTTCTTTGTCTGACTCAAAACACAAAATCGAATCGAAAACCCGTTTTAACACTGAAAAAAATGTATTTTAAATTGTATTATTTCAATATCGAAATGATTTTTATTATATCGTTAGGACATTTAAAATATAAATTAAAATCTGTAATATTAATTTTTTTTAAGTCGTTGCAATATTTATAAAAGGAACTTAAGTTTAAAATATGTACCAAATTATAATTAGTAAAAAAAATCGTTAAATTTAAATATTTCCTTCAACATATACAATTGACACTAAATATTGTTTTAAAGAACCAAAAATATTCTTAAAATAAATGAACTAAAATAAAATATGTTTGAAAATTGCTAAAGTGTTAATGGGGTACTGAAGATTTTTATTAGAAGATCGACTACAATTTTGTTAAGTGCATCCTCCGTTTGACTCATTCATGCGGTCATCGTGGAGGTCGAAGTCTTTCCAGCCCTAATGCGTTGTTTTTGTCATTTAAGGCCTGGGTCATAGCCATCCGATTATCGATTGACCGACTTATTGCTGTGCCGCCCGAGAAATCTGAGAAATTCAATTGGAGAATTGAATTCCGATGGACGACAAAGTGTCGAATAAATTTACGAGAGATTAAACAACTTATAGAAATGGTTGCGTCCCACACAGAAACTATTTATTCCTTTAGAATAAGCAACATAAAACCATGGCTAATAACCCCCTGGGAACCGCGGACCTAATTTCCCCGACTTGGCTCGCGAATTTACGTGACGCTGACACTTGCTATCTGGAGCCATAAACTCGACGGCCTTATCATCACCGGCAGCCATTAAAAGGGAGTTTTACTGTAGGACTAGACGCGACTTTAAAGCGGACCCACGACAATTATGCGCACAGCCGGACATTGGCGGCTGTCCTCCCCTCTACACATGGAAAAATCCATTGATGAAGTTTTTTATTAATAATTTTGTATAATTCTATTTAACACCTTAGCATACACTTTTTTTGCATTTTTACAATGACCAGACTTATATATTTAAAACTTTGATATACTAAAAATATTTAAAACAACATTAGAAATGAAGTATAATACCTAATACCTTATTATATTTGTTTAGCTTTAAATTGCAATATTGCTTAAGAATTGCTTTTATTGTTACATTTTCAATGATCTTGATTGTAAGTTTGAGGTTACTGGCTGAACTAAGCAAGACCTTTCAAAAATACAAATTTGACTCTTTTGTTAGTTAGCTCGCTCAAAGTCACGATCTTATTACTTTTATTTTTTGAAAATATATTTTTTTAATAACTTGTCTGTTTTTATTTTTTCCCCAAGTGGTGCGTTTTGGACATTGTCCAGTGCCCGCCAGGCGGAACAGAATATTTATGGATGCCGCGACTTGGCTACTTGGATGGAGTCTGGCTCCCAGTACAATTATGTGGCGGATTATCTTGGCGAAAATAAATTGGCGAGCGCAGGCGGCGAAACAAAGTAAAAGCCACTGGGCAGTGGCACCTCCTTTTTGGCCGCCACATCGCGTGCCACACATCGAGACGTGATTACGCCCCGCCAGCAATTCAGTTGGCCACATTATGCATAAGCAGGTGGAGGGGGCATCGCTTAACTCACCTGAACGGCCATTCAGCATACTTTACAGGTGCTTTGCGGAGCGATTGAGACGTCTCACATAGGCGGTGGAGAGCTCTCAAGACGCAGAGACAAACAAAAAGATTTCACAAAAAAATAGAAAGACTTAGCTTGAATTTTAAGATTTAAGTGAAGGTTTGAAATCGTATTATTCTTAAATACTTTATTTTGGATCATAAAGAACGAAAATATGTTTTGACAAATATAGGCATTACAATTTGTACTCATGTTACAGATATGGAACTTAACTGCCTTCTAAACTTTAAATTTAAAGACAGGAACACATTCAGCACGACAACTTCTGCGATTTATGGAAAAATGCAAATGAAATGCGTTCTATGTACGAGATTATGGTTTTTTATGACATATTTGAGCTTCGCCATGTCAGCGTATTCATATTGTGGTGGCATTCCGTATTCATTAGATATGCCCAGATTTATTCTCTTTTATAACACATGGGTTTTTCAACGCCTTTGATGTACATTTAAAGGATATCAGGGACTTGGCTTCTGCGCTTTGGAATTGTCTTTTATTCACACAACAATTGCCGGGAATTGCGTGTTTCCACTCTCGGCTTCCGGTTATTCTCGACTCATAAATCACAATCAAAAGGAGCAGGACCACGAAACGTGCAAAACGCCTTTCGTGGCCGAGGGAGTGAAGGAATCCAGATGGACTGGCGAGTCCTTTTTCCACCGCTGAAGGGTTAAACTGTCCAATTGCGAAAGAGGCCATAAAATGCCGGATTTTCGGTTCGGGAACCCCTCGAGTAGTGACAATAAAATGGCAAACAAAAGTCGCAGGGTTGACCAGTTCTCGAAACCCCTTGCCCAGGATATGGTAAAAATATGGAAGCGGCCGGCTCGGCAGAATGTCACACCATGTTGTCGCGTTTTATGACCGCCGCTCACCTTTTGTTTGCCGAGTTTATGGCCACCAGACCTCCCTCTTTCTCCGCATCCTTCTAGGCCCAAGTCCGCCATTTAACCGTCTCACTTTCGTTGACACACCAACTCTACTCCCAGCTGAAAACCCGGCCAAAAAGAACCTTCGGAACTCCGGCCAAGTTGGCAGTTTTTTTAATTTATCGATTCGCCAAAGTGTCTTTTTTTATATTTTTAAAGCAAGAACAAGACGATATCTTGTTCACCTTGGCAAGAGCCATTAACCGGTTGCATTTTTGGCAAATGATTATTAAAAGACTTGACCTTCAAGGACGCTGGCTGCGTAAAAAACTGCATCCGGAGAAAGGATATTCCCTGGAAAAGGCTAACAGGTAGACCGCCGATACAGCTGTCCGTAAAAAACACAATCGCCCGTCTAATTACGCAACTCAAGGACTCTTAGACGCGGCAGGACTTGTACTGTCCAAAACGCAGCCCGTGCAAATCGCATAACCCTTAATGTAATCCGGTAAAGGACGAGTCGGTGTCCTTGAATCGGAATTCGATTCGACTGTCAGAGATCTTAAAAATGTCTTGGATGAAAGAACCGTTGCTTTAAGATAATGCTTAAATTCTTAATTATTACTAAAATTTTAATTTTTTATGCTTTATTAAAATAATAACAATTTAAGTTACAAAAGATTACAAATAGTTATTAATTACTCTAAGCGGAAAATTTTTAAATTCTGTTAGAAATTTAACAGACCTTTAAATTCTCTTATTTGTTTTTAAATTACTTTCCTAATCTGTTATTGGTTTTCAGTCTTCGTTATTAGCTATTAAGAAAGGAATTCAGCTATTGCTGTCACTTGCAATATTCGAATACGCAAATAAGTTATTTGTAAGTAAGCAAAAAATGTTTATTGTTTAAAAATGAAGACTAATTTTAACCAATTAATGATGAGTGAAACAATTTTTAAAAGTTCAAATTAGTATTGCTTGTTCAATCGGAATCATAGGCCAATAAATTTTTATAACTTGTTCTTTGAAACCAAACCAACCGCCCAATTAAGTCCAATCAAAATGGAAACAACCGTAAAAATACAAATAATAACGAACGTAAATGCGTTATTGGGCCATTCCACGAGATCGTCACAGCTGAAGACGATCGGCAATCGGATTCTGAATTTAATTTCGGCTGGCTCGTTGACAACGCCTCACTGTCCGCCAAATCATTCATAATTCATTTTGTATGCCGCATAAATGTTTTTACTATCAATAAAAGCGCAATCAAATTAACATTAAACTTATTTCGCTGAGGTGGCTCCTCGCCGGGATCGAAAAGCACGTAATTATTTTAAAATATTCCGCCATTCCGTTGGACTATCGCATTCCTTCAGTTGGTCGATTCTGCCATGATTCTGTTTTCATCGTTTGTTTTGTCAAAAAGCTCAGAATTCGGCACATAAAAATAGAAATTGTGATCTGTGTGGGCACCACCGTCTGCCTTTTTTTTAGTGATTTTGGGGTTTTCGCATTTGTTTTAATTTAAATCGCAAATGTGTCGACGCCACCGAGCTTGTTGACATTTTATTTACAATAGCAGAAATGTGCAATAAAATTTAATGAACGGCTTATGCAAATGCCCGTAATTGCGGACGGACATTTGGTGAGAAAAGCACGGCGAAACGAGCGTTTCTGCCATTTTCCATTCGGCCGGACCCTGGAAATGTGTTTTCCTAATTAGCTGTTCTGTAAGGAACCATTTCTATTTTTATGCCAGTCACATGCCCGTCTAAATGGGCTTACAAATGGTGCACTTCTCCTGCGGCAGAGGGTGATCATCTAGAATCTTAATTATTTATAGAAGTGCCACATAAATCTGCATCTGACAAAGGGGAGAGGCGAGTTAGTTTTGCTTCTTACAGCCATTTCGTTCTCTTTTGTTAGTTTCCATTTACATATTTTAAGAATTTCAAATTAAATCAGTGCACTGATTCTTACATATTTTAAGAATTTCAAATTAAATCAGTGTACTGTGAGGAATTTTTAATTTAATCAGAACATCCAAGGAATTTTAATTGTCTGGAAGTTGATTTAACAGAATTTATGATAATATATGTTAAATACGGAAGCTAAGTAATCATTGCTAAACATAATATCTAATAAATCTGATTGTGCTGACTTTAAGTTATTGCAAGTTTTTAAGTTTAAAAAATATAGAGGTAGTCTAATGAATATACTCAAGTTGATAATTCAGAGATATAATTTTCAGAAATTTTGAAATTTACTAAATGTCTGAGGAGATTAAATCTTTTAAACTTTGCGTAACAATATATTATTTTATACAAATTTAAAGTTAAGTATTTATAAAAATTTATAATTTATATATATAATTTCCAATTCTAATACATATCTAACTGTTTTATATTTTTCAAAAAATGGTTCGACTATTAAAGCTAAAAAAGCATAATACATTATTAAGGCAAAATTTTTTTTTTAATACAAAACTACTAGAGGATAAAATGCTTATTTGGCATTCCTTTTTTCTGCTTTAAAAAAATGCTCACGTGATATGTAAAGAAATTCTCAAAGAGTAGTTTTGGTGCAACGGCTCTCCAATATTCCTGATTCCTTTGTCTAGAGGTGAGCCATTCCAATTATAATCCAATCGAGAACCACATCTGCAGGTGATTAGGCGGAGCATCCCGATCAGTCGGCGTTCCTCCATTACCATTAGCGCAGTAGCCTGGCCAACTCCGTGGACGAGCTGCCTTCATGGACAAGTGCATATGGCATTGGCATTGGGCCGGAACGACGGGTGGGCGGGGATTCACCTCCACTTGAGCCAGTTGCTCATTACACTCGACTGGATAATTACGAGCATTTCAATAAACAAGCACAAGAATCGTGTGCTCGAACTTGGCTCGAGCTTGGCATTATGAACTGTTTCCGAACTGCGCGCACATAATACCATATTTCAAATTTCAATTAAGTCCAAGTGCTGAGAGAGCAGTTCCCTTTGCATTTTCCCCTCGAAACAGCCCACCAATGGCAGATTTCGGTCTGTTGATCTTTACGTTTCCCATTTGACTTTTGACTTCTCGAAATATAAACATTTTGTTTTATGGTTTTCGATCGATTTCCCCCAGTTTCGGCCTAAAAGGGACTCAAGTGCAGTTCCACTTGGCCCGCTGCATTGCCAAATCCCCTCCCATCCTCGTACCTCCGCGTATATAGCATTATCCCCATCTCTGTTCCCTGGGAGCCAGCGAATTAGACTTTGATTAAAAACTAGTTTTCGCTTTGCATTCGAAACGAGCTGCGGGATTGGGTATCAAACGGATATTTTTTAATAAACCATAAAAACGTTTCTAAAGTGTCACACTCAAAATTTGGGCTGTCACATAAATTTCGATGCCTTAAAACAAATTCCAGCGATTAAAATCTGAAAATGGACAACTTTGACCACCTTGGGCATTAGAGGCCCGATTGAAAAACCCGAAATTGAAACCCAGTCTCGAGACTGAGTGGTCTGCGCGTTCGTATCTGTGGGATACAGATACCAGCCGGATTACATTGGGCAACACTTGGGGCCGGAGATACGCAGAGCGAAAAGCATTTTAGAATAACAAGCCCAGAAAGCCAGCAGCTCGGTGGCCCTTTTGCGCCAGAGAAAACAAAGGGAACGCTGTTCAAATTTACATTCCATTCCGAAAGAGTTTCTGGAATGGATTGGGGGTTAGCCGAATCTCCCTGTTGACTTAGGCGGATCCCGGCTCCACAATATTTTGCATATTCCATCGATTTTTCGACTCCGAAAACGAGTGCGCATAATGAGCGTGCAAGAGAGATGGCCGAGCGCAGAGAGAGATGGCGTGTGTTTCTGGGTGTGTCTCCGCCGGGAAAAAGAGGCGGGGGTTTAAGGAAAAATAGAAGGAAGTTCGTCGCCAAAGAGGATAATTTAGTATCGATTCCACATCATATCCATGTCCCCGCCGCAATTTCAAGTCGCTTTTCTAGCGAATCTAAGTCCCCGGCGCATAAATCTCGCTAATTTATGAAGGATGCGTGCGAAATGCCAACAAACTAACTCGCCCACGCCTTCGTCCCGCACCACCCACCGTAACCACCCTGCACCACCCAACTACTTCGCCCTGCACCACAATCCACTTCGCGGTTTGACTGTCACGCGAGTGACTGTTCTGCATATCAAACTTGAAACTCGAAAATGCTACAATGCTACTGCACTGAGAAGAAAGTTATTTCAAACCGAAATCGCAGACAAGAATTGATTCTAACCATGTAAAAAATGTTGATCAAGATAATATTACGGTCTCAAGAAACTTTACAGAAGCATAATAATTTTTGGTTTATTTTTACAAATATTTTAATGATATTTATAACACATACATAATCTGAAAATTTAATTAAAGATCACACATAAAATGTAAAATTGCTTAGGAAGAACAATAATATAAAATTTTTGTTTGTTCAATTTGTAAAATTATTATAACAAAATGTTAAGAAATTTTGTCATATCAGTATGACTATCTCGCGATTTAAAAACTTTAAAATGTATAATAATCTCTGTGACTTTGATTAAAAAATTCTATGCATCTCATTTTTTTCTGAGCATGGGAGTGCATGTCCGCGTCCAAGTTTTTATTCAAATCCTAGTCCCTGACCATGTTTTGGCTCCAAGTTCGTTTGGTTCTTGTCTCGCTGACATCTCTCGATTTATTTAACTGTCCATTTCTGTCGCACTTCGACTAACGATTTTCTAGTCAAGTATGCGCTCGGTGAGCAAATTTATTTGACTTGCCCGACATTCCAGCGATCAGGGGGCGGTTGGGGGGACAATTTATGCAAATGTCTGGACTATTGATATTGTTATGCTTTTGTAATGGAAATGCCTGCAATTACCACTTGAAGCTCCATTGTGTACTGGCGCTGTGAAGGGCAATTAACGCAAATTAGTTCTTTGAGTTTTCCTCTTTCGAGAGGGAAAACTAAACAAAACACCCAAGGGAGAATTAGTTTATTCGCTCTGTTGATGCATAGTGAAGTGGTTTAATTATTTTAAAGTAGGCATCTACACTTTATTACAGACAGGTCATTTAGTAATAGGTGTTTTCAAAAAGAAAAATGGGATGAATCAGATGAATATCTTATTAAATGTATTGGGCTTTGTTGTTCAGTAACAACTTTAGAAAGTTAGTTAAAATTTGTTCTTGATTTAATTAAACATGTATTATAGTGTGACTAGTTTTGAAGACTTTATAAATAAATCTAATCTTTAAAGGTATAATAAACTATTCAGTAGTCTGAGATCAAATTTTTCGACAATTATGCAGCAATACATTATATTTTACGTATGTCTGGCTTTTTTTGAATAAATAACTCAAATATCACAAATTCTTGCTGATCTTTCATCAAGAGGCTCCATTATCATCATGATTATTCTCGTCGTCTTTGCAGTAAATAATACTACAGTAATTACGGAGCGTAATGAGCTCATATGCGGGTGAAAATGTCATCGATTACTTATAACGAGCGATTATTATTTATATAGATGGGTGTTTTTGTGCTTTTCTCTGTACTGATGTTAAATAGACCTGCCAGCGACAACGATCGAAGACACTGCGATCGTCCACAAATGAAATGAAGTCATAAAATTATTTAAATCTGTACTTAAGTGACAATAAAGCACATTATGTACATTTAATGATAAGCGTCCATTGCAGATGACAATTTGTGGAGGCGACTTCCAGTCATTATCAGACTGACTTCAAATCGAAGTATATATATAGCAAGTATAGGAATAGCCCCTATATTGTATACGACACTGATAAAAAATATAATGTACTGTCTTTGGGTGGCACGTTGTTAACCGCACCTGTCATCCAAAAATATTTAATTGGCCCAAATGCTTTTAGTGTTCGATTATACACATTTATAATTTATTTAATATTTCGAACGCTTCTCGATCGGATTACAAGCTTTCAGAATGCTTTTAGCCTGGCTTACATGACGCAAGTATGGCTAATGAATGGAGTTAATCAGTGGGCGGTAGGGTCACTCGGAAAAGGAATTTGGGGATCATTTTTGAAAAACTGTTTTTTAAATTTAAGTCTTATTATTAATGCAATAAGTTAAAATTACCTTAAAACATAGAGTTATTTTTAACTCAAATATATAAACTTAAATGACATAAAAATTATTGTATTGTAAAAGATTAAAGTTTTATTTTATATATTTGCATTTCATTTTTTAAAAGTTTTCTAAAAAATCAATAGTGTTATAATGAACATTGTTATAGTAGCTTCTTACGAGCTGGGTGTTCATGAAATTTAAATTTACCATAAGTAAAGGGATGTCGATATTTTGAATAAATTGGTTAGCCAACATTTTTCATATCCATTTGAAGTGCATCGCCCTAATGCCATGCGGACATTTCTGGCTGTTGTTGTTCTTGTGTGTCTTGAGATCCCCAATAAAAATGCGTGATTACGAGCATTTAATGCAATATATTAATTACTTCGCCTTCGCAATCCGATGGCGATGTCGGATTCTGCCTTTCCGCCCCCCGCCGCCGGCCAATTGAGCAGATTAAAAACTGGAATAACGTCTTTGTCAGTATCTTCTTGGATGTGGATTCTGGCGGATATTCGAGCGAAGGCTCCGCCAATCGAGGGGTCTGAACTCTGGAACTTTTGGCGGCAGTGTGGGCTAGCAAGGTGTGGGAAGGTGGGGAAGGGTGCTTTTCGACCGGGGTCGAGACGACACATTCGTTAGCCAATTTACGAGCGACTAATGGCAATAACGAATACACTTTACGGCCTCATCCATAATCGAATCGCAATGAAAACTGCACAAATCGTGCAATTTCTGGGCGGCAGTGCAGCAGCGGTCATTGGAAATCATATTTATACGGTCACCATCGCTTTCGAGTGACCATTTTGAAGCCATTCGCCGAGCAGTTGCCAAATTAAATCATAAAATCGGGACCAACAAAAGCGAAAACAAAGGCCTGCCTCATAAAGTTTTATGCATACTTTTGTGAAGAATTCCCATTTAATGGCCGCCGAAGCTGAGCTTGAAAACCGAACTCGCGCACTCGAGTTTCAAGTATTGGGTGAAATCCCGACGGCTCGGAATTATGACCATGTTAATGGCTTTTTAAACCGATTATGAGAGAAATTTTAATGGATTGTCCGAGCGGAATTATGATCGATTCATGCATCGGAACCGTGGGTTGGGATTAAATCATTATGCAATTAGGTCTTCGGATTTGGGTTCTTCGTTTAGACAAAAGACTTTACGACTTCGGTGGCTGGGCGAGCCATTAAGCGAATTTATTTAAAATGCTGCCTGATTTATGCATGTTTGATTTAATCTCCAGCTCCGCTCGAATTCGAATTAATATCAAATGGCAGTAAAAGGCAAGTATTTAAATTCGTATACCAACCCTTTGTTGTAGCTGGTACCCTCCGCTGGCTCCGCGGTGAGGTGTAGTTTTTATAGGCGTAATCCACAAATGTTATAAAAACACACAAACACACGCGAAGACGCAGACCTGGAACGAGAAGAGAGGGGGGTATAGTTAAGTCAGTCGGTTTTTAAACACACATAATTGGTTTTCAGATTTGGGTAATATTTGTTAAATTATTAATTGGAAAAAACACCCACAAGTGGTAATAAAATGTCTAAAAATATTTTAAATTTATGCATTTATTGAAAGGCTTTGACTCAAATCTCGTTTTAAGGATTAACTTTTTAATTAAAATAATATAGGAATATTAAAATTTTTCTTAATGGTGTACATTCCCAAATTTCTATATGAAGTGCGGTTTTCATATAAAGTAATAAATATTCAACCGCTCAAGTACACACCATTTCTTTTATTAACAAGCACATTAAAATAGTTTGTAATAAATAATTTGACCTCCAAATATATTCCAAAAGCTGTAAATTTCCCAATTACTTTTTCGAATAGCCCGCAATTAATAATTTACACTCCGTTCCGCTTAAAGGAAGGCTGCCCTGAAATAATTTAAATTTTGTGATTTTCAAATGAGACTTTCTGGCTTTCCGCCCGAACAAGATTGCCATTTGGTGGCAACTAATTGAACCCAATTTGAGCCAACCAGCTGCCATTTGCCAGGTCGTCAGGTGTGCCCAACGACAAGTCCCCAGTTGAAATTCGTTTTTTCCACTTTAATAACAAAAAGCGAAGATGTCGAGTTTGGAAAATCAATTCCGGCAGTGTGTTGCAGGTTTTTGGAGCGCCTTTTCCCCGGGGACCTCAGTGCGAGTTTCACTCGAAGCGTTTTCGCTCAACGGCGGAACGAGTTCTCCCCGGCGACCGCTCGCAGTTTTTTCTTTCCCATTTTTTTCTGTGGTTTTCTCTGGAGCCCCAAGATTCCGGCACACACATCCCGCGAAAAAGTCTCCAACGCTGACCGCTCAGCAAAAGCAGCAGTGGCAGCAGCAGCAGCGGCAGACCTTGCAGTCGCTGCTGGCGTTGCCGTCGCTGCCGACGCGTGCGCTGCGCCGCTGGCCGTCTCGCTCCCACCAAAATGGCTGCTCTCGCCTCCTCTCGCTCCCACTCAGAGCGCCCTGGCCGGCGTGCGAGCAGATCAGAGAGATCCCGCGGACGTGTGCGCAACAGGGTGCACACTATGCTGCTCCCCAGTGCCACGCCCATGCGCCCCCAAAAGCACTAGCTCCAAAACACCGCCGACAGTCGGGCGGCGGCGGTCCGCTCGCACCGCTAAACGCCCGCGTTTGCCGTCGCGATTGCTGATGTTGCTGTCGGGTCTTGATGTTGCTGGTGTGGCTGCTGCTGTTGCTGTTGTAACTGTTGTTGTTGCTGGTGTGGCTGCTGCTGTTACTGCTGTTGTTGCTGCTGTGGCTGCCGTTTTTAAATTGTCTGTTGTTGCTGAAGTGTCTTTTGTTGCTGATCTAACTTAAGTTGTTGCTGATGTAGCTTATCTGGCTGCTGTTCAAACATGAATTAATGTTGCTGTTGTAGCTCACATTGCCGTTGCTGTTTTGCCTTTTGTTGTAAACTTGGATAAAGTTTTTGCAGATATTGCTGCTACGTTTTGTGTATTGTTGTTTATTTTTAATGTGATGTTGCTCTTGTTGATTCTATTATTGAAATAATGCTAACTTAGCTATGCTAACTTTGACTTCTCTTTTGATAAAAATGGGTCTGCTATTCTTTCCTAATGCTGCAATATTAAAATTAGTCTTCGATATTGTTAAAATTCTGATTCTTAGTTAAATATTGCTGCCAGGTCAGATGTTGCATTCAGCTTATTGTTAGACGTTTAATATATTGCGGTTATTTATTTTTTATTTAATTGTAAAGCTTTTGTGCTTATTGTTAAAACAGCCCTATCTAAATATGTTGCTGATTCCTTAAAATTGTTGCTTGTAAGTCATATGTTGCTGAAGTATTTTAACCCTCTATTGTTTTTTGTTTTTACTTTGCTGTTGTTGCAGCCATGTCGGCTTTTATAGATGTTGCTGCTGCAGATGCGTCTGATGTTGCTGCTGTCGTATTTGTTATCAATTCTAATGCCTGGGGAGCTGGCAGCGCACTTAACTCGAAGCTTGGCAATTTCCAGTTGATTGGCTGCACTTCTCGAGATTTTCGATATACAAAGACGAGGGAATTTGCATACAGAAAAGGATGTTTTTTGCCAGCCAGGACACTTACAGCCAAGAACCAAAGCCAGCAGCAGCTGCAGCATGGCCATCTTCGTCAGTTGGCCGTATGGTGCAAATGGCCCGGGCTTGGCGATGCGAAAAGTGAAAATGCAGTTTCGCATAATTTGATCCCTCCCCAACCCCCTGAAACACCACTCTTTGCTGCTGCTGATAGTTCTGCGCTGTGAGTTCTGAGTTCTGGGTCCCCGGAGTCCCGAGTCTCTAGTCTAGAGTCTAGAGTCCCGAGTCCTTCGTCCTGCTGGCTGGTGGCAAGACAATGCCCGTTCTAATCGTAATCATGGTTGCAATGTAATGGCAAAATGCCAAGAGCCTTCCTCTGCTCACCTCTCGCATTTCTGCTTCGGTGGTTGTCCTTCGCTTGAATTGCACTTTTTTATGGCATTGCAATTAGGGGTAAGCGCATCGATGCACACACACAGACACACAGATAGTGAGGTAAGGGTGTAAAAGGAAACTCGCAGCTAAGGGTTGTTAATTATCTACCGAGGGGTGAACAGCGAGCACCCATACTAAGGCAGCAATTATCTGAAAATTCCATATTGCAGTTCCACAGAATGCCAAACAAATAGTTCTGCAATAACTTTGCGGTATGGTTGATATGCCAGTACTTTAAGACAAAGAGATGAACGTATTAAAGCGTAATTTAAATTCAGGAAATCAAGTCAGTTTTTGTAGATCTCGCACCAATTAAAATAACATTCAAATCATTTTTAACTTCCAAAAAAAAATTCTTTATATAAAAATGTGTGTAATTAATCTTTTTTCTTTTTGACAAATTATAGATGAAATATGTTAATCAATTCAACCACTATGTGAATAACAAAAACGGAAACCCAATTTTTTTTTATTAAGCGCAGAAGTGATTAATAATTTTTTATATAAATCACGAATAATATTTTTGATATAAAAGCTTGAAATACAATCCGTATTATGTAGTTTTCTTCACTTTTTAAATAATCAATGCCAAGTACTTGGCATTTTTATACAATCAACTTTTCAATAACAGCAAGCAAACTGTTTTATTTATTATGAAGATAGAAAAAAATCAACCTCACACAAATTCTTGTTGGGCTGATCTCATAAAAGGCCTTCAAACTATTCTGGAGAATTTTTAATATAAGTCGAGTGCAAAATGTGTTATCAACAAACGATTTATGAAATGAGAAAGCCCACAATAAAATCCAAAGGCCCAGTTCAAATCCGGAGTCAAAGAGGAAGGCGAAGGTGAAGGGGCAAGGCTTGGGTGGGGGAAAACGGGACGACTGGTCCATTGTCGTTGTATTTGCGCATTGTGCAGAAAAGTCGTAAAAATTTCTGCTGTCTACGTTCGAAATGAATGGGAAAATGAGGAAAGGCCGCGTTGCTATTTCTTCTTATATTTTTTTTCGGGGGGCAGGCCGACGGAGAGTTCTTGTAAACTTTACGAGCGCAAATATAATTCAAATGGTCGTTAATTGCAACAACAGCGAAAGAGGCTCATAAATGGATTGGATACCCGCTCGCAAAAGTGGGCGGGGTTATGTACTTCCCTTCGGCGGGCAACAACAAAAAGCTGGAGCAGCTGCTAGGCCGACGAGCTTTTTTTTGCAGCGTGAAAAGCACAAAAGCAAAACAAAGGCCAGCACGTGGTGGGGATATTTTGTATTTCGAAATTTCCCGATTTCGATTCAGTAAGTCTTAACTGGCTTGGCCAAAAAGTACCAAAGAGGTTAGAATTCTGGCTGTGTGAGTGAGTGCCCCAGGGAAATTTCGAAGCACGTGCGTGTGAGTTGCACACGAACGGCACTCTACACACACACACACACACACACACACACACACACACCGGAGCCCCTCACAGATACTGCTCACACAGATACGCCGCCGTACTGGGGCTGCGATATCTGTGAGATACGCACAGATACAGGGGCCGCGCGGCCGGCGTCGCAGTCGACGTCGCTGCCGCCGCGCGAGAGACCGAGCGGCGTGCAAGAAATCGTCGGGCAACGGCTTCAAATGAACGCAAAACGTTGGAAAGCAAACAACCGCAAAAAAGCCATCAGCTAAAAATAAAACTGCAACTTCCCGAGTGAATCCATTGAAAAATAGTGCTAAATCTGTGTGTCCAGTGTTTATTTTATTATTCATTTTATTTCGCTTGCGAAATTAAGTTCTAGTTTTGATTTTGTTTATCGCGGAACTGGTTTGCATTTGGTATCTCTTTTATCGCTGCATTTGTATGGGTGAGTAT
This sequence comes from Drosophila fuyamai, assembly GCA_018153365.1. NCBI lineage: Eukaryota > Metazoa > Arthropoda > Insecta > Diptera > Drosophilidae > Drosophila > Drosophila fuyamai. The sequence continues at coordinate 944,524 of JAECXW010000116.1, read as the reverse complement.
CTGTGTGAGTGAGTGACAGCCTGCAGTTGCAAACCAGTTTCAAGTATCTCCATCTATTCCATCTCTTTGCAGATCCAAAGTGAATGGGAGCATACCGTTTGAACGCCGCCATAAACACCAAATAACAAATTTTCTGGCAAACTTGGCATGTCAAGGTCCTATTAAACGTGGAAAATCAGCCCAGAAAAGTCAACACGACAACTTTTTCGACTGTCCCCAAAGTAAAGTGTGTCTGTGTGTGCGTGCCATTGACATTGACTTATGGCCATTATGGGGTTAAGGCGGCAGAGGGGGGTGAGGGGGTTAAGGGAACTGATGGAGGGGGTGGGGGGGCACGACCCTTTGACAAAAACTTGGATTCTCTCGTTTCTTTTTGTCTTTCGCCTTCCACGCACATTTATGGTTTGTTTTGCTCATACACACACACACACACTTCCAAAAGCCTACGCGGCGGCAGAAAGAGAGGGCAAGAGCGGCCGAGAAAGAGACGGGGCGAGTCTCGGATGATAAACGCCTCTTGCCTTTTTGGCGGGTCCATGAATGAAACAATTGCCCCGAATGACTGACTGCCAGACAGATAGCTACAAAATGCCCATTCCGGGGGGTAAAATTGGGGCTGAGGCCCGGAAAGCCGGCAGCAATAAACACGGTGCTACGACAAAAGTCTGATGAGATAGACCATCATGAGGTTCAGGTTCATCATCGTCGGCGATAATAATGATTTTCATTTGCACATTCCACCCATTTCGCTGCCGGCTTTCAGCCTCAGTTTGCATTCAGTGGGGCAGGTTATTTATGGCACTTTTCCTATCGCCACTCACTGGGGTAATCGATTTTTATTGGATTAATATTGCTTTCCGCATGATTTGGCCTTCTCTTCGTTATCACTTAGCAGGTTCTTCGCTAAGGACTGGACCAAGCCAACTGGAAGTGCTGGTGAGTCTTAAATGTATTTCTTGGAATTGTATCATAATAATAATCTGATATAAATAATCTAATTCACTTACAAATGGATCTTAAATGTTAGGCATAAGTTTAACAATTTGCATTACGATGAAATTAACAGTTTAGTGGCTCTCATTGCCAATGCCGGTAGAATCAAGTTTTTAAAAATCTGGTTAGCTCTTACCAAACCTTATTCGTTTATGTTAAAAACCATTTGATTTTAATACAATTAAATTTATAATCAAGTCTATACAGCTTTAATGTCTGTTAATTTAATATCTTAATTTTTTCAAGTAAACAGCAAACTATTTTATTAGTTAATCATTGGTTTTTGCATCTAGTTAGTACTGCCCATGAAATTAACTTTTAAGGCATAACGAATTTTTAACATTGGGGCATATGAGCATATTAAATTTATTACCATTTGCCCTGCCATGAAGTTCCTAGAACCTTTTGGGCCTTACCCTCTGCAACATTTACCCGTTGTTCCCATGGCGAATGGGGCGTATGCGCAATATGTCTGCGCAGCGAGTACTCAGCCAGAAATCGGTCAAACTGCCACCTGGCTACTTATTAGCAGCACTAAATCAAACCGGCCTGCCAGGACAGACAGATTTTACGAGCGGTGCGCCAGTTACGAAGCTGCATTTTTCACATGCGTATAAATCAATCAAACAGTCCCGACTTTGGGCCTCATCCTCCGGGCCAAAAGGTTCGAAATTCGAACTCAGAGGTCGTTCCCTCAACTCAGATCAGTTACAAACTGCACCGGACGACAGCCATAAAGTTTAGTTTTACGACTGCCAAACGCATAATTACGCACTCTCACCTACACGAACGCATTTCCAGGGGCGGTTTTCGGGTCTCAGTCACACACACAAACACACACACATATATAAAGACCCACCCCCTTAGAGGAGGTGGGAAAGGGGGCAGGGGAGTTGGCGATGCTGCAAAATGGCAAAACAACCCGGTTGATTTTTTTCCCATTTATACGAATTTTGATTGCGATATTCGGGATTTCTTTTGATGCGAACAGATGCAGGCGTGAAGCATCAAAGGTGGCACATGTGACATACGCAGAGGCAAACAGTGCTCTCTAGTTATGTGGAACTATATAACATGCATACTCCCTATTACATTTTTTTAGAAAAAATAGAAAGATGCGCAAGCAAATGGCTTAAAAAATGCTAATATAGACATTATTAGACCCTAAAATATCTTATAAATTCATTATTATATCACTGTTTTTATTTAGTATTCTGACTTTAAAAATATATTTAAAATAAAACTGTTCAGCTAAATAGTTATAGAAGATGTTAGGCTTACAACACTTACAAATAACAAATCTATATCTTAAACATAGTTTCATGATACTACTGAAACGGCTTATTGTATCTTCACGTAAGATTCCAGCAAGGGCTCCCTTTTTCATAAAACTGTAGTTTTTTTGTATGTGCAGCAAAGATGGCCAAACAATATGGCGTTCTTTGATTTATTTTTGCAAATTATCAGCCTTTTCTTTTGCTAATGTCAGGGGTTGTTTTTGATTATTTTGTTAGACCATTGCCTCCCACCGCAAGCTGCAGAAATGCCGGAGATGCGGAGAATTTACATGTGTGGCTAACGCCCCGAACATTAAATTTAATGTCACCGGTCTGGCCTTGTGAATTATCAAATTGTCGAGCCCGACTTGAACCTTGGTCGCCGCTGCTTCGACTTTGAATGCATAAATTGCCGGCAGACAGACAGTCGAGTTGTGGCATTGGGCTTGGGGTTGGGTCGTCTAATTTGGCCATTCAAATTGCAGCTCAGACAAGAGGCAATCGTTATGGCAGCTGCTGCTCCATGGAGCATAAATTGCACACTAATTGTGTCCATTTCGGGGCGTCGCTTTGTATTCGACCACCTAACCCCGCCGCCCACTCCACTCGCCCATTAGTCGTTTTAATAAAACAAAATAAACTAAAACACAGTGGCGAACTCTGTGCGCAAGTGTCGTGTGGCCATCTTCAACCTCAGACTGGGTCCAAGTCTGGATTCCAGACTCTGTCTCCGGCATACTCCTCCGTCCCCTCCACCCCCGGAACTGGAACTTTCCGCTGGCGTGGCTGTCGCCATCGCCATCGCCTCGTGTTTAGTTTGGGTGTGAAATCTAATTTGAAAAGTTTGTGTAGTCATTTTGATGCCGGAGCGCACTCAGCAGCATATGCTACCCACCGCTTCGGTTTTCTTTTCTAATTTTGTTTGCAAGTCATTGACGCAATATTGCCCGGTTCCTCCAAACCCAAAGACCCTCCTCCTGATTTCGAGCAGCTCTGTCCACCGGCTGCGACTCGAGAATTTTATAAAAGCCGCACCGAGCACATTTGCCAGACATTGAACGTGAGCATTCAGAAATTTAAATTAGAGTTCGCATTGAATAGTTTTGAAAGAGGATCATGGGAAAAGCAAATAGACTTACATGATACCGAATATTTTTATGACCACAGGAAAAATATTAAACTAAAACAAAACATATAATAAATGGAAATGATTGAAGTTAAATGATAGAAATATAAATAACTTTAATATTCCTTCTTATTTTCTAGTGAATTGAAAACATTTTACTGCTGTTAACAAAGCAAATTCAGATCAGCTCACTAATTATAGAACATTTCTTAATTACATAACCAATTAGTTCTTTAAAAGAACCACAATTTCAAGCTTAAGATCTTAAAGTCTAGACCAGTATTCATTCCGCTCTTGTGCTCGCCGCAAAGTCAATTCGAGGTGAAACAAATTTAAAAACTAAATTAAACTTCAATTTCTGAGACATAATCCCCAATGGGCGATAAAGAAATATACGCCACGGAGTGAAAAGAATGAAATAGAACAGAGCAGAATAATTGAGAAGACAAAAAAGGTGGAAAAGAAATGAAAACTCATTTGGAAACTACGCCCCAGAGGTGGTGAATGCGAATGCTCCCTGAAAAGTTTAGAATTGTGCAGGGTTTCTATGCGTGGGTGTGGCTCGGGATGAGGACCAGGATGTGGGGGCGGCTGCTGTGGAGCGTGGAAACAATCAACTGAAAGCGTTGATGGTGACGACTGCTCCCTTTTGTGGTCCAGGGCAGGTACGACCACAAGGGAAAGAGGTGGGAGGTGGCAGATGGGAGGTGGAATGCGTCTGCTGGCAACAATGGCGCAATGGCGTCTGTAATTCCGAGCAATTGTTTCCGTTCTCCTGCGACTCCATTGTCTGTCTTTTTGTCCCGCCCGGCGGAGCGTGCATTTAACACCACATGCCGCCGAGGACTCATCTGCAGCTCCAGCCAGCGGTTTGGCACCTTTGGACGGGATGGCAACGATTTGCCATAAAGTCACGTACCTTGATATCGGGCGATTTGGCGAACAAGGATTTCTGGCAATGGTCGAGCATCCCTCGGCTCGTTGGCTCGCCAAATTGTCGCACATTCTTAGGGGAGTTCCAGCTCCCGAATGTCTTCAATATCCCCAAAAAACCTGAGTCCAAGCGGACCAAGTCCGCCCTCGTCGCTCGTTATGCGGGCGGATGCCCGTCTGTTTGGTACACTTTACTGTCCGTCCGCTGGGAGTCGGCGTTTTGCATTGGAATTTGCTTTGCCAAATGCCGCCATTTAGGGTTGTGCCAATAAAAAAATGATATTTATGGTTGTAACGGCCGTTTGTGTGTACGTCCACCCCCACATCGAACACCGCCCCAACATCACCCTCCCCGCACGTCTGACAAGCCCATCCAAAAACTGCCGGCCGAAGTATGCAAAGACATACAGACAAGGGCCCAGCCACAGTGGTATCTAGTCTAGGGAATTTATAATAAAAAATGGTTTAAGTTTTTAGTCGATAATATTGAAGTTCACTAAAATCAATGCAGTATTTAATAGAAATAAAGGAATCTACTTATTTTAATGTAGCATGTCATGTTTATATACAAATCATTTTAATTTAAATGCAACTCAATATAAATGTTCCACTTATATCTTTGTATTATAAAAACAATAAATTTGCAATAAGACTCCACATTATAAAAAATCATAAAATTCAATTTGAGTCACTGATTGAATTATTTATTGAATTTCATTGAAATCATTGCATAAAGAATAAATCTAATAAATTAAATGTAATAAAGAAATTTACTTATTTCTTAAATTGAGCTCATCATGTTTATATACAAATCTTTTCCATTTTCATCCAGCTTAATCTATATGTTCCACTTACATCTGTTTACTACAAAAAATTAACTGAGGATTATAAATAATTATAAAATGGTAATTGGGTCACTGACAATGTATCTCTGAGCAAGTTAAAAATAAGTAATTGAACAGTATATGCTAGAAATGCACGTTTTCTTTATCACCAAATAATATAATCTAAAACACGTTGTTATATATAACTTTAAAATTGTTACAAACTTTTTTGAATAGCATAATACATTATTTTAAGTATTTCTGTCGCTGGGTAATTCATGTAGCTAAACAGTAATTTAAAGGGCAACGACTTATTAGTAGATCCTTAGACTTAGCATAGGTTTTCAAATATTTCTTTAACGAATTTTTCACCTGGTGATCTGTCAGTGGCCCACTGTCTCCGGGGGTTGTCTCGGCGCACAAATGAAATCTCGCAGGCATAACGAGCTCATGACTCTTTGCTGGCAAGGGTTGGGCAGGATCAGGAGCAGGGGAAGGACCAGGAGCAGGAGCCAGGACTCTCACACACACACAAGGGCACTGACATAGGCAAATATATAGTGGCTGAGACTTGGGCACATACACATAGAAAAATATGGCACGTACTCCCCGAGAGCCATAAGTTTACGTTTTATATCGGGCAAACTGTGCAATATTATAAATTTTGAATTTTATCTCGGGCATTAGATTGCCAGCAAGTTGCCTGGTTGGCTGCAAACCTCTCTCCGCCCCTCCCGAACCCACTATATTTCCCAGACTTTGTGTGAGTTGGGTTGGATGGCCGACCGCCCCTTTCTTGTTAGGGATTAAACGAAAGGACGTGCTCGAGGGCGAAAGTAGGAGCTCCTGGCGGACGGGGCAGGTGGGTAATGGATGGCAACAAAGGGTGATTATCGCGATTGGCGAAATAGTTTGGTCGGAGCTGGGGCTGGGAATATTAATGGGAGAGGTATCTGGGAACTTTGTGCGTTGTCGTAACTTCTTGAACTTACTGTTCTCTCTTCATTCTTTCTCTTTGATATTTTCCAGGTCCAAGGACATATGCATGTAGCGGGTATAAGGACACGTCTTGTGTGACAAGTGCTGGCTAAACGTCTGAGGTTATCGCAATCATTTTCGATTCCACAGGCCCATCCCCGCCGAAAACCCGGACAGCAGCAACCACCGAACAGGACGACCGGAAGTGAGGAAAACGCTTGTAAAATCGGGCACACGAGTGCGAGCGAGACACGAGCGAACGGGCCGAAAGGAAACGACAATTACGAGGACATGCCGGCTTGCCTTGCTGCTGTTCCTGTCTGCTCCTTTCAGTTGCGGCCGTGCAATCGTCGGGTCAACAACGCCGCGTGGCTGATACACATCTACGAGGGAATATATCTTCAACTCTGGATCCTGCTTCATCTGCATCTTCATCTGCAACTGCAGCGCCGCATCCTGTTTGGCACTTTCGGATTATGGTGATTGTGTGCGACCTCGTAAACGTATACTGAATGTATCCTGAGTGTATCCTATCCGGTATACCTTCAGTATACGTAACACGAGGAAGCACGAGCAACGCGGGATGTGAAACACTTTACTTTAAAAACTGTTGAATACGGAGCACATTGTGATTTACTTATTTGCCTTAACACTGTTAGTCTCATAAATACCACTTTGTCGTTAGAAGAATTAAATAAATATAAAATTAAAAATGATATAAAACACTTCTACGAATTTTACTGAATGGATGGGAAACTTTCGCGACACGCAACCTGTTGCTTTTGCTTTTGGGACCAGATGAATGGAACAGCTGACTTGAACATCGCCAAAGGGCAACGGTTATGCAACAATGTTGATGGATTATAACACAAGATCTTTAGAACGGAATACCATCTAGATTCATAAAGACTACTTAATTTCGAGCCAAGTTTTCCAATTTTATTATTATTTTATTTTTTAATTTAATCTTAAACAAAAGCATTTCAATTGAAAAAAGGCAAAACAAAATAATAATATATTTAATTTTTAATGGGTCATAAATAAATCTTATCTGTCATAAAATCACATTTAATATACTCATTAAAAATCTTTAGATTGCCGCATCATGTATTTTTCAACACACAATAAATAATTATAGGCCTGCACAATATTTGGCATGAACAATGACAACTTAAGCTTTTAAAATATATTAAAGACAATATTTTTTCTAGAAAAAATAAGGATGGGCTTGCGTTATAAGTTAAACAAAACATTCAAGATTTGTGTTTAAATCTCTCAGTTCCGAAATGTATAATTAATTTGGGCACCTTATTAAAGAATAAACAAAATTTTCTGAACATATTTTTATATATTTAACAATACACATTTACCAATACAAAAAAGGTAAAAAAGGTAATTTTTAAGAAAAAGTATTTGAAGATTTTAAGGAAAAAGGTTAAAGGTAAATTTAAAGAAAAATGTATCAGTATGATCAAGCAAATTATACCTTTATTTATCAAGTTAAGTTAACAAGATAGCAATAAATAAGTACTTTATTAACCTTTTCTCAGTCCGATCAAAAGAAAATAAACCAACATTAAAATAAATTCCCAAGATTGCTAAAAATAAAAGACTTTTATATTAATAATACTTATTGTTAAATAATAAATAAATCAAGTAAATTAACAGTATCCTTCAAATTTGTATTGCTTTACCAGCGACACTGACGGCCAGTGGGTGTAACCAGTACAGCGCCATCTCTCGGGACTCAGCTGTACCTGCACCTATTTTGTGCGCATAATCGATTTCAAAGGGAATCGGGGTTGAAATTTGGTTTCTTATAAGAATAGTATTGCAAATAATTTGCAATTATTCAGAAATAGGCTCCACTGTATTCAAAAAATCATCGGGTATTTTTTGTTGAAAACAATTCAGGTTATTGATGCCCTAAAATAAACAATGAAGAGCATATGGTGGACTATGACTCAATTTATGGTTGCCGAACATAAGTAGATTTTCAATATTTATTTCTGGCCTTACTTCTTCCTTGTTTATTTATACCCTTGCTTAGGGTAGTTTATTTTGATAAAATTTTGGAAAAGGTTTTAAAATATATATGAACGGTCGAATTTTAAATTGTTTATATTAATGGATCTCACGACAATATATTATACGATCCTTTGGAACCATCAATAAAAATCATATCAGTTTTGTTTCGTACAGATAATAGAATTAGTTCCGTAATATTATGAAGCTTTCCTGCTTTAAAATTAGGGCTTCCAGAGGAATAATTTTCAAAACTCTTGATCGTGCATTATTGGTTGATATTATTTAAAGTTTTTCTAGAAGAAATAAAACTCTATACTTCAAAATTTCCAAGGGTATTATAGCCGTGGTGTTTGAGTTTCCTTCCTCAGATTTTTTAAAATGTCTCTCCAAGTTGCCTGTGTCTAAGGCGTTGAACCTCAGCTGGCAACCACCGCTCAAGTCGAGCATACAAAGTATCTTGGAGATACCTCACCAAGCTGATAGAGAGGTGGATGAGGAAGAGAAAGAGCAGGAGAAGGAGATGGAGGGAAAGAGGGGACAACCGCAACGAAGGAGATAAAGAAACCAAATACGAAACTCGCTCGACAACAACAAGCAAATGAATTTATGAGCATGCCCAGCTCTCGTTCTCCGTTTCTCTCTCTCTTTCTCCCTCTCTGTCTTTGCTCCCCCTTCCCCTTTCTCGCCCTCATTCGCTGTCCCGTTGCCATGGCAACAATGGCCGCTGCGAAGGAGCGCGCAAAACGGAGAGCGAGAACATTTAATTCGGCCATATTTGATTTTGGACATGCTGTCATTGCTCTCGATTTTCGGGGTGGGTTTTCGGATTTTGGTATCTTCCAGTGCGTCTGCTCCGTTCATCTTTGTACGAGTATTTTTGTATCTGTATCTACAGCCGGTTCCGCCGGCAAAATGAGATGGCTTTAACTTTAACCTCTGGCGCAATTTCCCGGCTCATGGCTTTTTCGGGCACAATCATGGCATGTTAATCCCTTATTAATTTTACGATCTCGCAACTGGGGAGCTGTGGGCCAAACACGTCTTTAAAAGCAAATAAATCAATTTCTTGTCGTCTGGGGCCCACCTACTGTATATATTGCCCAAAATTAATATGCAACGAGAGGCTTATGAGCCTAAATGGCCATCGATTAACTATAAAATTGGCGATTTACGGTTGCGACCATAAAGTCTTGATTCGAGTTGGAGTAGTACGAACGATGGACTGCGAATGGGAATCGGAATCGGGTTGGGTTCTTTCTGGCGCTGGGAGCACATTATCTATAAATATAGCTGGTGGAATTTATGGGCGAGTCTTAACCTGTCGAAAATTGATTTACGACTCATGAGTCGACAGCGCTAACCATGCGATCCCAGCAAAGTGAGTAAGATATTGGCGGAATGTCTAACGAAATACCACTTGTCCCATACACCTGTCCTTAAAATGATTGAGGCTCCATTAGCTTTCCAAACAAATGGACATAAAGTATATACGTACATTTGTATTTATAACGCCTTCATAACAGCGCAAAGCTATAATTTACCATGTTGGAAAAACCATTAATTAGGAAAGGTGTGAATAAGTATACTGCATCCATAAAAAGATCGTATATTTATATCAAGATAATCATTTTCATTTAATTATATATAGATAGTAGAGGTAATCAAATAAATATGTTTAGCTTTGTAGATGTAGAGGAATGCTCATTCGGTAAGACTTCCCCTCAAAAACTCCTAAACGGATGAGAAAATAAAAACCTTCTCTAGGTTTCTTTTCAAAGACCTGCTCTGGAACCAAGACTTTGCTAAATATAATCATGATTATGGTGATTGTTCTAAGGGGACAGTCCACATAGGTTCGCCTTCTTTACGACGCCGTCAAATCTTAATGAAAATCAATAAAACGCTGGCTTGGTTCCCATATTCAGATGGCTAATAAAGCGATTACTTATCGGCTGTTTGTATCAATTGGCATTACTTACAAGTGCCCAGAGTATCCATCTGCGAGTCCCTCGAAGAACTGCAAAGAAAGACGGAGAGACGGAATTAAAAATCTTCGCATGGCTGTAAAATTATTCGAATTGAAAATTGTCAATTAATGCACTTATTTCCAGTAGGACTTTGGCCGATAAGGCGCAATGAACTCGAGGGACGGGACTGGCATCAATTTCAATAACTCGAAGGCGGAGATTTTTAGGCAGCCCCGCCGGAGGGAGGGGTAATTTATGCATTCTTTGTTCTGTCTACATGCCACTCGTGATATTTAATTTAAAAAACAACAAGGGAAACAGCTCACAGTCATATATAGTATGTATATAAACAAACAAGCTAAACGTGCACTTGGCATGACAGACAACGAGGGAAAAAATCAGACAACCGGGGGAAATGGGCTTGGGATTGGGTCTGGGATTGCGATTGTCGAGTGACCACAGCGCTCCGAATATTTAAATGCAGTCGCCCATAAGACATTCGAAATTGCCATAAATAAGCAGTCCAGTGACAGGCGTCATTTTTGAATTCCTGCGGAGGCGATTCCACTCCTCTCCACTTCCATTGCCGGCGGATAGGATGCGTCATTAGCCGTAGCCCCTAGATTGTATGCCGGCCGGCCAAGAATAGCCAAAACACTCACGTCACGCTGGAAATCGGGGGTTGCGCATATAGGGGCTTATTTTTTGCGACCTCGAAATCATAATTCAGGATTTTATGGCCTTTTAAGTGCCATTAAGTCAACTCTTTCCTCGCCCGCGGCGTTTGGCGAGGCCACTTTCGCTTTTTCCTTGAACATTCGCTGCCGGCAATTAAACATTTTGTAATTGCAACTCTTTGACGTAGCAGAACGGAACCGAAACGAAGCGATCCCAAGCGAAAAGAACGGAGCGGAACCCGACCATCCCGAACGATTTGTGATTTTTTAGATTTTCACTCTATTTGCGGTGCTGCGCCCACACAGATACCGAGATACCACGATGCCGAGATACTAAGATACGAAGACAGCAGCAAATTCAAGGCACTGCGGCGGCCATTAAAACTGCTTTATGGTCCCTAAAAACGAAAGCGAGAGTCTCGCCCAAGGAGGAACATGTGTAGGGGTTTGTTTTCCCATTTTCATTTCCATTTTCCTCGCCCGGCCACGCGGCGGAAGGATTAATATTTTTATGGGGCACTTTTCTGGCTGTTTGCTGAATTTTGCAACAAATTGTTTTATGGCCCGCGGGCGGTTGAGCTAGAATCTCTGGAAATTCTACAGGCAATTGAAAATCCTTCTGTTAAGGACATTTCGGCATTAAATGATGGCTAAGCTGTGCCTTTTTCATTTGATATTCTTAGTTTAAAAGTCTCAGAATCTCTCAAATTATATTTGTTTTTAATCTAGCAATAAAAAGACATTGAAGATAACATAATCACTTGCTATAGTAATTTGTTTCATGTAACTACAGAGATTAAACACGCTAAGGCCAATATAAATAATATAGTTTTAAATTTAAAAATGTGTTTTGATGTTAAAAGTAAGGAGATTAAAAAATATACCGTGGGGCCGTTTAAAAGTGAAAAGTTTTCAAAAGCATGGAATTAACTTAGCATATTTTAATTTTATCGTAAGTTGGTAATGAAAAAACATCAACAGTTTTTAAAGGTATCTCAACCAGTATAAAACTGACTAAATCATAAAAACCACTCAATGAAAGAATGGAACGATATTTGTAGGGATCATATAAACTTAGGTTCTTCAATTCTATTTAAAATTTAAATGTGGAGAACAATATTTGTAAGTTAATTACATATTTCCTTGTATAATATTTTGAATATGTATTATCAAAACTCATTAACAGACACGGTTATTTTTATGATAATAGGGTCGTTGAAACCCGATACGAAAAACATTCGGTAAAGTGACAGGCCAAATTAAAATTTATATGCATATAGCAGATCTTCTAAAACAATTTGTAGATTACCTGACGCAATCGCATTAGCTGACTAATTTCAATGTTAACTGTGCGATTTCTATGCAGAATCGTTTTTTAAAAGTGTGAAACGGAACGAGCTAAAAATACCCTGGCAGACAAAAGAAGTATCAGATATCAAATACTGATTTTTAAATGAGCGAGTGAAAAGGCGTGGTTTCTGTTCTGCTCACCTGTTCGTTCACCTGAGTTTTCTAGGAACCGACCTCTGATAAGGCCCATTCCCCCGATCGGATCCCCCTTTTCCCCATTTCTCCAACTTCGATCTCCCTCGGCGACGGCGAACGGCTGCCATTTATGTGCGGTTCGAAAGCGCCTAAAGTAAACATTTAATTGCGCCATTAATTGCGCGGTAAGTGTGCCAGATGCACATGCTCGTGCTGGAGGGGAGTGGGGGCGGGGCCAGGAAAACAAACAAATTCCTTCGGTTTGGTTAAGTGCCCAGCGGTGCACTCGAGAAAAATGTCCGCTCCACTTCGCTCCTCTGAAAGACCCTAACCCGCTGACTTTTACGAGCATCGGAGTCTTCCATTAAGGCGCTCCGAGTTCGCTTCCCCGCTTTCTCCGGTCCTGATCCTCCATTTTCCCCACTCTTTCTCCCATTCTCCATTTTTCTCCACACTTGAACAAAAATCTATCAGGAACTTGGCTTGAAATTTCCATGCCTTTAACTCCCGGCGAGTTTTAAGTGATCTATAACTTTACATAACTTATTACTTTTAAAATTCAAAAATAAAATGTGAAAAACAAATCATTCAAGTACCAAGAAAATAACTATTTTTCTGAGTGTAACTGGGCCGCCACCTTACATCCCGAGCTGCAGTCGCTCGGCAACTTCTGGCGCATTAACTTTGTGTGTTTAATGCGGAAAATTATTGTCAATACAATCGACTTTTTATGATGCTTAACTTGACAGTTTTTGTTGCTGTTCCGGTTTTAATATCTGCCCTTCTGCCGATTCCTCGGATCTTGGGAAGTTTTTAATCGGGGCTCCACTGTATACCCATCTCCTTAATTATGATTCAATTAATGAGGAGTAAATAAACAACGAATCAAGATGGATGCTACTGGTAAATAGTGTTCATCGTAAAACCTTTTTCTTGGAAGTTAGCGTAGGACTAGGTAGCTTAATTGAATTTATAATTAACATCTACTTTTTTTAATTAAGGAAAAACCAATTGTTAATGCGAAAAATATTCAGTAACTATTTAAAAAAGTTGAAAAATTAAATGCTGATGAAGCGGTGTTACATTTACATCTTCGACCTTAGATTGTATAGCATTCGAACTTACGTATAAAATGATTTTATAAAAAGTAATCGAAATAACAAGAATAAATACTATTTTCTTCTGTTTAGTTAAGAATTACAAGATAAAGGGTGAGTTTTCCCGAATATTTCACAATGTATTGCAAACTGCTTGATTAACACCTGTACTAAATATCATAAACCTAAACAAATTAAAAGACCATAAGTATCAAGCAGGTGTAAAGCTACCATAAGAAACCATTTGCTCCGAGATGGAGCCCGATTAAAGTGAATTCCATTTGCCAAAAATGAAACGACACACGACGCGCCGCCTGGCGCCATTAACTTAATCGAACGGAAAACCAAACAAAAGCCGCAATTAACATTAAGCCCTTCGACAGTCTGGTTTTGGGTTTTGGGAGCGGTTTCGGGTCCCTGGGCTCGGGTTCCTCCGCCATGCCTTCGATCTGGCGATGTCTGCTCCAGGAAACCAACCTGCACAACCCATGGGAATGTTGGCTGTCGGGTGAGTGCGTGTGTGTTTGCTAATTTGAAATTCTGTGGCGTAAGCACAGGAACCCCCGATACTCCACCATCGCCAACGTCCCATCCCCGTGTGCCACAGGCGAACTACATTAAATTTTAGAAAACACAAAATGCCGCTTTCCGTGTTCCCTGCTTGGCAAACAATTTCACATAAATTTACGTTGAATTACAACCGACATTGTGTACAAATGCATCGGGGGAGTGGCAGGGCAAGGGGCTTTGCCAAAGTTGTGACTCGGTCTTGTGTTCTGCCATCTTTTTGGCAAGCCAGAAAATGTATTCCAGACACGCATCGGGCCATTTTGCAAACGTGCCACCGAATGAGGCCCAGCTCCGGTCCCCGTGCCCCCCACCGCCCTGCCCTCTGGAACTGGGCAAACACACAACCGCAACGACATCCGCCCACCCACTCAAAGGACCCTGAAACTTTCCGGCTGACTTTGCTTTTATTTTCCCGGCCCGCCTGCCCCACCCGGAAATCACGAACGGAAAGAAGGACCAACTTTCCGCTCGTTTTTTTCGGCGAAAATAAGTAAAGTTTGAATTTGGCAGACATGAATTACTTCTGGAACCTCCATTACCCAACTGCGCACCCAAGGACCTAGTTTAAAACGGGACAGTTCAACCAGAAATATGGCGAGAAAAACGCCAATGAAACAAAATACATTATTTAATCTTAAATAGATATCTACTTTACATTTCTATTTCTAAAGTTCTAAGCATGTTTTTTGTAACAATATCATTAAATTGCAGTGCATTCTCCTGCCTAATAAACGAGGCCGCCATTCTACTCTTTACAAATACACAAATAAATTCAAAATCAATTCCGCTCTAACCAATCCTTCCGATTATTACAAAAATTCTATACAAAAATTACGTTCCAATTTTATTCAGTAATTTTGGACTGTAAACTTTAGTCATTATTATATTCTTAATCTCACTTTTGTGTTAATTCCACACGATATCAGTTTAATTAAGGTTAATGTTAATATTGATCAAAAGGAATTGATGACATTAAAAAAATCTGTAAAGAAAACAAAAGCATAGCAAACCAATAAAAGTTTTCTTTAAATAAAGTTATATCTGTCGGGAAAAACTAAATTTTTCAACACCAACAGAGAGTAAGCCAATTTCTCCCCAAGGACACGAACATAGTTTTCCATATTTTTTCCTTCCTCGCTTTTTCTTACATTTTATAATCGCCGCCGCTGCAAAATATATGAAATAAATAAATAATAAAATACACTGGCTGGGAGGAGTGGCAATGGCAAGTGGGCGGGGAGTGGGTGTGGCCCAGAAATGCCATTTGCTTGCCTCCCAAAAGTTTTGCTCTTATTGCAGCTGTCGGACTTCGAGATACTTTGGGTTGGTAACTTATGGATACGACGGCAGAAGGAGCAGCAAGGTGAGCAAATTGCCAAACGGGGGATGAGGAGCTGCCCACCTTGGGAAGCTGGCGTGTAATTTGTATCTAATCTTGCCTCATGTTTATATAAAAGCTACGACGGCAGGGGAAACTATTTGCTCCACACAATTTCTGCAATATGGCGATGGCTCTGCCAGGAGGGTGAATCCCTCCGTTCGTCCTTGTCCAAGTTGGGAGCCCAAGTTGGGAGTCTGAGTGGAACTACATACATATATTCATGGGCAACTGGGGCTGCGGCTGCTCTAAGGATCCAACCGAAGGGCGGGTGGTTTTTGGAATTTTAATAAAATTGCTGCATTGCCAACTAAAGATAGATACTTTTCGTGTAATTTACGATGATGGCAGAACAGCAATGATGGCGAACGATGCCAAAACGGCAAAACTATTCTCAGGAGCAGGAGATAGGAAAGTTACTGGGGGAAGTCACCATCCAAAGTTGCTAAATGGATTCCTTGCCAAGAATTCATCGATGAAAATCAGCTTAAAGTGTTGAATTTCATAGAAAATTGGGAGAGTCTCAAATGATCTATTATACAATTCTAATTGTTTGCCGGTTGCATAAATAGTTTGCTAGTTTTACGGACTTATAATATTTAATTTGAGACATTGCTTAGTTATCTGTTTCAAATCGATATCGATAAAAAGAATAAAATGTCTTTTTGTTGTAAAATAAATTATTTCGAATTGTAAATCAAATCGATGTCAATAAATGGAAATATATTACTTTAATTATTTCAGACGACAATTTCCATTTCTTAATTTTGTTCAACATTTTGCAAATTCCACCAGGCGGTAAATGCAATTGAGATTATTATCAGTTGGAAATTTTTATATATGTATATGTTATGTATGTAGAATCGTGTCAGTGTCATTTCTAATTAAGACTTTACCATTTTGTTTAATGGCATTTATTGTGAGTGATAAAAGAAAAATTAAGTTTAGATGTCCTGATTTCAGAGATCAAAAGCGAGCTCAGATTGCAGCATTGCAGATGATAAAAAGAACTGTACGTTAAATTCATTTAAATGTAGAGATGGTAAAGTCTTTAAAATAATTTGAAGATTCAGACAGATTTTTCGTAAATATGACATCGACTAGTCATATCTGAATATTTAACATGTATATGGTAACTTTTAAACATATATAAATAAAATAATTTCGTCGTAGTTAACTAATATACGTTTAATATACGTTTAATATACGATATTATAGAACGTAGTTTACTATTCACGAAGTAAAAATTAAGGCAGCATTATTTTCCAAACCATATGTGATAATATTAATTTCCTAATGATTTTATCATAATTTGCACTGTGTCAAAGGCTCAAACGTTTATCAAGCGATTCCCTATTATCATTATGAAAGTTTTCCCCATTTCCGCTAACCCTTATGGTCCCAATTCGGAGCTCCCTCGCTGGCAATTTCCCCATGTGGCAACGTCACATTTAATCAGCCAACTTATGTCGTAGAGCACTCAGCTCAACCGAACTGGAGTCATGTCCCTGGCCCAGAGTTTGGGTTATTTATTGATGAATCCAATGGCACGTTGACACGAAACCCCACCGAAAAGTATGGGGGAGGGGGCCGCGCCGAAGTGCCTCCTTAATTTTACCCAATTGATCAATTTCCTCCTGCCGCCTGGACGGATGCATATATGCAGATGTGTGTGGCTGTGGCCTCCGTTGATTGGGCCACTAAATCGAGTCGAAGACCCCTAATAATGGCCATCATCAAGCCAGCGGGATGGGGTCTTGCCCAAGTTAATGTAATTGCAGGGCGGTAATTGCCCGTGGGTGGCTTCATTTGCGCCAAATTGGAAGTCCATCAAGCGACGCACTTTTAATTACGCGTGCGGCGAATAAATTGAGAATCGAATGACGGCCAAGTCGGAGGACACTTTCCAATTTCACTTGATGGCTGCTACCTGGCAATGAGCGGAGAAAGTTTCCCGGGCCAAAAGGACGGATTTACCTGCATCAGGTGCCCAGCCGCGAACGAGTTGCGACCGCTGGCTGCCGTCTGCGCGACCCTTTCCCAAAAAACGTCTTAAATTGCGGGGCGTAAAATTTGTTTTAGCCAAACAGACACACACAACTTTTTGCACGGACCGAAGGCGCATATTTCTGTATTATTTTTTATGATATGCGGCATAAATGGATTTGAAAATGCTGCCAAACAGGCAGCTGAGCCGCATTGTCCTCCGACCCTTCGGTCCCTTCAATGGAACCCCGTCTACGGCTCGTCAGGTTGCCAGACAAAGGGTTGCAGCTAGATGACAATTGTTGCGATTTCCCGGCACGGGATCGTAAAAAGAAGAGGCCGTAAATCAAAATCAGAGTTCGTTCTGCGCGGAAAGTGAAAGTCGGGAGCATTTCCGCGCCCCTTTCCCCGACGGCTGCCATATTGGAAATGGCCACCCCATTCACCTGGTGCCCCGGAAAACGGCGAAAAGAAAGGCGGAAGGATGCGGTCGCTTCTGGGGTGGATTTGGTCCTTAGCCTTAGCCCCGGCATGTAAATGTTCCGTTTAATCCTTGTAATGGCAACAGTTGCCGCTGCTCCCATGGAAATCGGCCCTTCATCAGATAAACCGCAACAAAGGATCCGTCGAGAGCCACCCATTTTGTTGTTTACCTATTTATGAAATGCGTGTTACTTTCATTCCACTTAATCACAGGATGCCGTTCACTTTGGAATGCCTTCAATTGAAAGCCCTCCTCTCCTTTACTTTCGAGGGCGTGTCCAAGGGTTAGACCTTCAAGGAATCGCTTAAAAAGATGGTAAACATTGGCCATTCGTTTCGCAAATGGCATGTTCTGTAAAAAACCTTTTTAAAATATTCAAATAAAAATAATTGAAGGGAGGGTTTGGTATTAGGGTTGTAAGATGTGAGAAATTGATTGTACTGAAACACAAAATTATATTGATTTCCTACAATGTTATAATACTTTAGTTAATAGTGTATTTCATAAGTTACAAAACATTAATTATTTTCTTTACAATTTTTAAACAAGTTTAAATTACAAGCAAATTATAGAACCTGAATATATGTTGTATGACATCAGTCAGAACTATTTGGGAAAACTCTATTGTAATATGGTCAACTAATTGTATCGTTTAAGCAATTAAATTTTATTTTACCAAAGCTACAAGTGTAAAAGTAAAATCAAATTACCGAACATGAATATTATTATGATATCAATCAGACATCTTTGGTATAATTAATTTGTAGTATTACAAAAAATAGATCCAATTAAATGTTTCGTTTGGGTCATTTCGTTTTATTTCACCATAGCGACAGCCATCGAATTGAATTTTTTATTCAAATTTGAAACCCAAAAACGGCTTTAAAAATGTCAGGCCAGATATTTAAATCAAATGCATGGCCCGATCGGATATCGGCGATATCGTTGGGGACTCGGCTTCGGAGAAGTGGTAAACGGCCTGATTGATTTACTGCACCGTCCAAAGTGGCTGGGCGATAACCGAAATGGATGCGGTGCATTCCCAATGGCCGAAGTGCCCAGAGAAATATTAAAATTCAATGCTTTCGAGGCGGGACAGAAAGCGAACCAAACCGCTTCATAAATTCCCCGTGCAGCTCCCCAGAGGAAAGGGGCATGTATTGCTCCGATCTGTTAACGTTAGCGGAACATGTGTTAATTTCGGGATCGTAAAAATTGTGCCACAAGATATGGCGATGATGAGGACGCAGATTGAGTTCGGTTTGGGCTGGCATAAATATTTACCCGATTTCGAATGGAGAATATAACAAAAAACACCAAACAAAGCCACAGACAAAGTAAATAATTTATTTATTTTCAATTTTTCAAGTCACGCTGTTCGGAAAAGATAAGAGACGGGAGTGGGGAGTCGGGGCAGGTCACTGTCAGCTTGGAATTTAGTTACTAAAATACGAGCTGGAAATATGAAAATGAACGGCCGGAGACCTGACCACTAGCAACAACAATGCCATCGGAATGGTTTTGAAAATATTAAAAACCAGTTTTCCGCCGAATTTCAGCATTGGTGTCTTCTTCTGTGTTTTTCGGGCCCGGCCGGCCACTTGAGTCTCAAGTTGACTTGGGCATCCCGTCCCCCTTGCAATTAGATCAGAGACATCGCTCATTCTGAAGTGATTTTCCCCGGGCGGGGTGGCCAGACATAAAACTGTTTCAAAACGAAACGAAATGAAAAATGGTGCTATATGAGTGGCATATTTATGCCTATTCCGATGTCGGGAATATCAACGACTGGGAGAGGAGAAGGAATGGGAGTTGAATGCAGCAAGTTTGCGTGTTGAATTTCAATGGCGGACACATCCCAGCAATGGGTGTCCAGGGAAAGAGATATATCGCAGATATACAAGTATATACATAGAGGGAGTCCCGTATCGGACCGATTCGACCCTCTGATGTACTTATAACAAGACTCGAGTGCGAGGCCCCATCGCATCGCATTGCGTCGCCCATTTTAATGCGTTCCTTCGACAGGCCATGAAAATATGCCGGAGATTTTAAAACGTTTTAATTGAAGCCCCACACAGCAGACGAAATGTCTGTTTTTCGTTCCCGAGATGCAAAAGTGGCCCGAGACAATTAACATTCTGAACGCATTCAATTTACTTGGAAGTCTTTATGCTATCTGGCTTCACTCTCTTCCTCCTCGAATCTCGTTCATTGAAAATGGCGACGGCAAAACGAATCACACTAGACTCGAATAATACCCAAATCAATTCGAACGTCATAGGTTAGAATACGTGCGAAATATGGGCAAAAGGCGAATGGGATATTCAAATAGTTTATGCGAGGAAGCGGAACAATAACCACTTTTATCGCCTTTTAATCTGTGGGAAAAACATTTACGATGTTTTCTTTCTCCGCGAACTTGTAAAGATTTGTTGACACAAATAAAACACTAGAATGGAGTTGAGCGTAGAAAAGTTCTAAGCGCAATAGTAAAGTCGTAAACTTTAAAACCCTAAACATCTCAAAAGTTTCTTTGTTGCCGCGACTGGTTATTGCACTTTAAGGAGCGTATTATTCAAAATCAGTTCATAACATGGACCAAAAGTGCGGCGACAACGTTTTTGAATTCCATTTCGGGAAGAAACAAGTTTTATGGCTTACTGAGTAAATCGGATTAAAGTTTGATTGTCCACTTGAGTTATGTGAAAGCAACTATTCCAATAAAATGTTAAATAAATGTTTAAGTTATTCATCTGAGGACGTCACATAACACATAAAGATGTGCTAAGCATTTCGGAAGTACACAATTTTGGAAAATCTTTTTAACGTTTGTTGTGAATAATAAAAAATAAATGATAAAAAAAAATTGGTTTCAATAATGTAAAACGTGGGGAAAATATGGATCTTATCATTGATGATGAAATTGATCAATGGCACATGATAAAATTATATTGGAAAAATCTTAAAAACATATTTCGGATTGGTAACAGACACAAGCTATATTAAATAATATATACATGTTAACATCTTTTTTACTTGAACAATGTGTTTAAATGATTATTAGATTACATTCCGTATAAAATGAATTTTTACTTATTTCTGGTTTAAGGAGTAAAGAATTGCCCTCCAATAATGTAAAGGTTCACATTGCTTTAATTAATGAAGCTACTGCTAAGTTCATTAGAAATCGATTATAAAGTTTATTTAACTTCAAAATTATGCAAATTGTCTTGTCAAACATTTTTATTAACAATTAAAATTAATAATAATTTGTATTTAAAAGGTGACGTTGACCGATTTTATGTCTGTTTAAAATAAACATGACGCACCTTACGCAAATAAATGCGAGTTGTCATTGTCATTAGCCGAAATTAGGCAGCTACAACACTTAACGTCGCCATTGTTGCGTTTAAAATACAAATTATAACAATTAAATAACCGTTTTTCAGCTTTTGCCTGACACTTGGCGATGAAAAAATGATTTCGAAATCGCTTTTGAAATATAATTGGGTAATTTACCAAGGCTCGGTAAAATAACGAGTATTACCATTCAATTTACGGCCTGAGTCAGTCAGAATCGAACTTGCATTATGGCGGATGGCGACTGCAGGACGTCCTTTAGCGGAGTGCTCTGCCAACAGGTTCGCGATAAGGCGGGGCCATTAAGAGGCACCTGTCAGTCCGCCCCTCCCCCCGCCCACCATTGTCGCCATAAAGCGTGAAGTTTATGCCGAAAATTGAAATTAATATGCCGTTCGATGGCTCGATTAAAATGCGCTAAATGAAACCGGCAAGTACGGGGTGCATACATATGCCATACATATATATCGGGATCAGGGCGTGGCAGCTGGAATGCTGTAAAAGTAAGCTGCAGACTTAAATTGATTTAAAGTTTTCTGCCTCTTCAAAGCAGTTCAAATGCAAATTGGCTCGGCGGCCGGTCGTTTGCCGTTTTATTGCGAATATTAAATGAAATTAATGAAATTTTCTGCGCCATAATCCTTTGCAAAACGCATAAATTTCCTCATTAAGTGTGCGCAAATATTGTATGTATTCGCTAGGGCGTAAGGTATATAAACAGCGCCTGTCCGCCCAGCACATATATTTATATTGATTTTTATCTCGCCGGCATCGAGGGATGTTGTCGGCAGGCCCAGGCCCAATTACATATATTGCCGTGGTGGCCTCAAATGTGCAGAAAATAAGCTCAATAGTACATAAGCGACGCCCCAAAAAGGCCGAGCTTTGAGCTTACTTTTTCGAAATTGAATAGAAAGTCGGGGCTGCAAAGTTGGGACTTTGAAAGGGGAAAAAAGTACATTTTCCGACTGTAGACATTATTTAAAACCTATAGTATAAGGTTTTAAATTATGTCTACAGTCGGAAGAAAAGAATTAAATACCAAATTTACAACCTTTTAATATAATTACAATATTATATAATTAATATATTTCAAACTCATGGTTCTTTGTTTTTTTTTATTAAAATTTGTTTTGAAAAATTCCCCTTCTGGGTAGTTTTAGCTAGTACGCAAACCCTTTGCGCTGGCGCCCTCTCTTGGCTTGCTTGCGCAGTTGCAACTTTGCTGTGTCTCCCACCAGAGGTCGCCAGCTGTGTGTGATACACTAACGCACACTTACAACCCTTGGATTCAGTGTGTGAGTGCACTAGAGTGAAAGAGATAAGCATTACGTTGAACTAGTCCTCTCGCTCACACAAAAGGCATGGCCGTCTGAAAATACATTATTTTGGCGATTTTCTTACGTTTAAGCTGACAAACCAAATTTTAATTTCTAAAGTGACATTTAAAATAGTTTTCGTTAATATGTACCCGTAAAAAATATATTGTTTATTGTATACATTCTATCTCATTGTCCCCTTCAGGTGCGACTGAGATGGCAACATTGATGGCTGCCGCAAAAATAAATATGGCCTCGCCTTCTGACTTTGTATCTGTGTTTTGTTCAGCTGCTCATGCATTTGTGTGGGTGAATTTATCTTTTAGGTTGGCGTCAGTTTTTGTCAACGATTTCTGCGCTATGTTACCCCTGAAAATCGGAGCTCATGCGCAGTCGGCATCTGCTGGATTTTTTCTAGATGATTTTTTCTGCTCTGCGATCCAGTTTATTAGACTGTAGTTAAAACTTGGTTGCAATCTCTAACACGGGAAAATGACAATGCAAATTTCTGTGAAATCTCTTTTTGCTCGGGCATCTGCCAAATCCCGGTCTCTGACTAATTTAAGTTGTTTCTTTCTTGCCCAAAAGCTAAACTTGATTTCAGCCATATGCGTGACACGTCCGCATAATGCTGTCGAAAAACGTCCCATAAATCAATCATATTTATACAAATGCCCCTGATATCCGAAGCGCCCGCCGCCAGTTGTTGACAATATGCTAATTCACTTGGCCCCCGACTTTGGCTTTGGCTTTGTCTTTGTTTCTGCCTTTTTGTCTGGCCATGCCCACGATAAGCAGTCGCTGAAAACGTGTTTTGGCATTTGATTAGTTGCGATATGAGTGGCGGCCGAAGTTCCAGGGAGCCACGAAGCGGGTCCAAAACATGGCAGGGAATTCTGCCGGCTAACGACTGACAGCCATGTCATTGGTCGCAGGTTGGTAAGCGTATCTCAACCAAGTGCTCGACGTGGAATTCAAAACGTGGGCATACGGACTCGGGCATTTGCAGGTGTTAAATGGCGTCCGCAGTTCGAGAGCGCCAGTGGAATATTCAATTGCTGGCTTGCCACAAACTGGTAGACTAATGTAATTCATAAATTTATAACCAAAAGAATTTGAGTTTTTAAACGTGGTTCTTATAAAACTACCTTTTTTTTTAAATGGCATACTTTAACGATTAACTTGAATACATTCAGCAAGCTTCAAGTTTGTTACTCACATATGAACAGTAATTTGATTTGAAAAGTAGTGCATTGGCCTGTTTAAGATTTGTTTTAATTGAAGTTGTATTTCTTATATAGAAGGGTAAAAAAAATTTTTAATAAATGAATATGGTTATAAATTGAATGAAATCGATATTTATTATATTTAAATTTTTGGAAAGCTATAAATGAGCATATGTAATTTTCTAATATATTGTTATTTAGCATTACAAAATTAATTTCCGCCCTTATTAAAATTGCCAGAAAAAAATACATACAATTACATTAAACGATATGTATGAAATTTAAATCATTTAATAGCAGTATTTTAAGTAATATGAACGTATAGAACGATAGAACGTATTAGTAAAAATGTTAAAATTGTTTAACCTTAAAAAACTTTTCATTATATAATTTACTGCTGATATAAATAAGTAAGTTAACAAAGTGTTACTCTTTTTTAGCTCTCCAGTTAACTTAATGCTTTTGACTAGGTTATTCTGATTCATTTGCCTGACAATAAACTTAACTTTTAAGAATTCTGAAGAAGCTGTAAGAACAATGTCGGAATTGCGGTGCAAGTGTTGTCTGCCTTGACAGTGGTGCAAAATGCGGCATTAAGCCAATAAAATGCCGCTAAAAAAGCAACAAAAAGCGAGGAACGAAGCGGCAGGCAGTGCTTTCATTCATAAAAACGCAGCCGCAAGACGCGCCTTCCCACGAAGGGGGTGTTGGGGAGGGCGTGGCCGACTCGCGTGCTAGTCTCGCGCCTCAAATTTATGGGGATGGGCCCCAGACTCTGGGAAGACCAGGAAAACACCAAGTCCAAAGACCCTGGGCAAGGCCAGTGCGTCTTTGGCCCACGCCTCGCAAATGGAGAAGTACTGAAACCGAGACTGAGACTGAGACTGAGATACAGCTTCCGGGAGCGACTTGAGTTTAATGGCGCCCATAATAATGCTTTATTTTTACTGTCGCATGTGTGCGAGTGGTGAAGTGTGTCTAGGTGTCTGGCAGTCGTCTACAGCTGACCGTAAAATTTTAATATGCGTTTGCCCCAGTCAATACCCAATCCCCTCGCCAGTCGACCTGCTCATCTGCGCGGCGGTCTAAATCAATCTGCGGCACCTTTATGGCCGCTTTATGGGCCACACTTTTCACCTTGACATTGACCAGGTCTTCCCCTTCTGCCCCGCCGAAAAAGAAGACGAAGACGAGGACCTGCCCCAACGTGTCCCACATGGAAAGTGTCGTAAAACATTAAGTGAGTGATGAGCGTGGTTGCGGTAGCGGAGCATAATCCATCATAAACATTTTTATGGCCACTCGCATTTGGCCCACTTCCCCCCTCGCCCGGCCCTGCCCTCCGTCGGCTTTTGTTGGCGGTAGTAAAATTCGTTAAATGCCCAACAAATTGTTTATTATAGCAGTTTGGCAATAAATGCGGCCATTAACTCATTTTAGGTGTTGCCACCGCACTTTTCTGTTTGCCCACTTGTCGCTGTTGCTCTTGGGCGGTCCGCGGAATGCGGCTCAAGTGACGCCGATGGAGGAGTGCCGCTCCAGAGTTTTGGAGCGGGAATGGCGGATGGAACGATTATTGCCATTATTCATCGCCAAAAAGGTGGCTTTGAAAGTGAAATTATTCATCAATATTTATAGATTGTATTGGTTATTGCGCACAAAGTATTTTGTTAATATTGTTTATGCTGAAAACAGGACACATATTAAGACTTGTTACAAAATATACGAACAAGATAGGAAAGGGTCAACACATTAAAAAAATGTAAAAGACTTTTTATCATTAATACCTTCATTCCTTTCCCATTTGATACTAAACATTCTAATTTAAGCGATGCCTTTTAAATATTTCTATAATAAAAGACTTGTTGAATTAGATGAAAACTGCTTTTTCGATGACAGAGGCAGGCTCGTGGTCCCCTAAATTACGACCACGACAGTTGTGTTCATTAGCATGCTTTGATGTCATACATTGAACGTATATGTTTGAATATGCTTTCTCCCCCTCATCGGGGAATGCCAAAAATATAAATATACATTTTCAGATGTGCCACAGAAACGTGGGTGTGTGCGCCTGAGATACTGGTATACACAAATAAGTATGAATATGTCCGTCTTTTGTCCATGGCTGGTTTAATCCCAGTGGAATCCGATGCTCCCCTCGAAATTATACTCCTCCTCTGACCCATTCGACAGTGGGCCACATCGACTGGCAGAGCCGCTGCCTGCTGAAGGCAAACTGCGTAACTTTTGGATTGGCAAAAGGAGATCCTATTATAAGGAAGTTGAATGGGGCCATTTGTGTATGGGATCCACGAGCAAGTCACATCCGCACAACGCACAAGGATACACACAATTTGGCAGGCGAGTTGCCGGAATGAGATGTCCATGCCCATCCTCCTCCGGACCCAAAAAGGGCGGGCCAGCCTCCTAAAGTATGCGTGTTTATTTATATCAGCGGCGTAATGTGCCCGGCGATGTGTCACTGCCACACCCCACCCCACCCGTGACCTAGTTGCCAGATTTTTGGCTCAGTGCGGATGCGAGCGAGGAGCTTGGGTATCTGTGTGCCATGTTGTTTATGGGGCAGAACGCACATCTAATTGCGTCGTCGCCATCCGTGTCTTTGCCTCGTAATTAATTCTATTGGCTCTGATTGAACTAAATTAAACAGATCGTCGCACAGGCCAAGTCAAGTCGCTCCGATCGCGTCGATCGATAGAAGAGCCAAGTGTAAATGCTAATGATGCAGGCCATGAGTGTTACGTAGTCACATTGTCATCGCACCATGGGTTCAGAATGGCAGGACGTGGTTTAAAATTAATCTTAAATACTTTTTCGAATCAGTAAAGTATGTTGTTATAACATATGATAAGTTTATATTGCTTGAAAAAAGTTTTTCTGTTTTTTTCAATAAAGTTTTTTTTTACTTTTAAAAGGCAGGCTTTTAAAGGTATATAAAATGGATTTGATTTTAAAGCTTTGTTTCAACATTTTTAGTCAAAGATTAAATAATTTGTTATAGCCTGAATAATGATGATCTTAGGGAGTGTTATAAATAAAAACTAATACACATTTTTGGGAGCAAATGTTTCTTTCACAATGGATCTTCGGAGGTGTTTTTAACGAGTCCTTAATAATTGTTTTGAGACACCTTTAAGTATTTCTTCAACCCTTTTTCTACTCTTGAAACGGATTGAAAATTCGTTTACGCACCTAAACGAAACTATTGCTTAACTTTTGTTTTTTTTAGTGGTTAGTTATTTTATTTGTATATCGACAAGATAATCGAACTTTTTTATATCATTTAACCACCACAAATAAGTTAAGACAATACGTTTATCGATCAATCATATTATTTTTAAATACTTATTAAATATATTCTTGATTTTAGCTATTTAAAATCGTGTTTAATTAGCAAGTAGTCTTTCCTTTTTTCTGTCTGGTGTTTAAAGAACTTTTTAAATAACGAACTATAATGAAAACAAAGATAAATCCCATTCCCTTCGCCAAATTACTGATAACTTATCAGTATTTCAGAACACTTAAAGTGCAGGTAAGAAATCCATTTTCCGTTTTCACTCATTGTGCCCACTGTGCGGCCATTGCTGTGACGTCGACTGCCCCAAAGAAATGGGGAAAAAACGAAATCGAATGGAGGGAAAGACCTCTGAGCAGACTAATGGCCCTGGAGCTTTGCCTTTGCCGTTGCCTTTGGCATGGCGGCATAATTTCTGGCAGTTTTATCGAATTGTGGTTCTGGGTTTGGTTCTGCCCCGAATCGGATCGGATCGGGTCGGTCGGTCCCTTCCCCTCCTCTCCCTTCGTCGAGCACAAAACTCATTTAAATTCAATTCGAATGTGACATTCTTGTGTTTTCTTTTTATTTTCTTGGCTTTGTTGTTGCTGTGTTCGCTGGCATTTTGGGACTTTGATAAATGTGGCAAAGCTGCGCGGGGGAGGGGCGGGAATAGAAGTCACTGAACGCTTAAATCGAATTCCGATTCCACCTTTTCCAGCGTATTTTCTTTTTGTTTTTCCTGTTTCTTGTCGCTTTTTTCCTATCGAGCGATGTTGTTGTTTGTTCTTTGTTAGCTTCCATTGTTATCCAAAATGGCTGCATTATTTGTACAGACTTTTTCATTTGTTTCCCCGCTCACAGTTGGCCGTTCAACGTGTTGTTGTGTTGGCCTTTTTTGGGAACTTGGTCTGAAACCGCTCAGGACGTGATTCATGTGTGGCGGCTGCTGCTGTAACTGTCGTTTATATTGATGGGGTGTATTTCATTTTATCGTGCATTCCTGTTGAGAACACTACAGGAGAGTTCCAGGGCCAGGAGCATTTGGGAAAAGCTGCTGTCGGATCGCTCTGTCCCGCTTTGTTATCGTTTCTGTCTGATTGTTGGCCATTTTCATAAACACACTAAATAAAATTCATGGGTTTCGCGCTTATTGTTTACCTTACCTCCTTCATTCTCTACTTTGCTTCGTGTTAAGTAACCAAAATATTGAATATACTTAGGGCAGCTTAAATGGTTCAGAAGGGCTACATCGTATTTACCTGAAATTGAATGAAAAAGGAAATAGATTAAATGACAATGCAATTTTTAAATTCATATATTTCAGTGTTTCTATTAATCTATTATGTTAAATATAAAAAGTGCCAAATGTTTAATATATAAACACACTATTAATGTAGTCAACACTTGTCGAAACGAATGAATAAGTTTTTTTTTATTCCAAATAATATTTGAAGATTTAATTCTTGAATATAAATGTGCTTTTAAAAGTTTTTATAGCCTACAATACGAGCTACCCTTTTGCATAATTCACTAATATTTTCAAGTAAAGTGAATTCTTAAAGCAACAACATAGAAAGCATCTCATTACATTGTACATAATTATAATTGCACCCTCCTTCTTCGAAACAAGATCATAATATGCAAATGCAGCTGGTGTCTTGACTATAAAAATCCATTAAACAGCGAGGTCCGGACGAAGAAAACCCCTCAAGTCAGACTAAAATCCTTTTCATTTAATCCTCCAATTCCCCACAGAAAAAAGCAGAACGAAAAAAGCCACCGAAAAAACTGGAGAAAAAATATAAAATTAGTTCTGGCTGAGATTTAAAGTGAAATGAATGTGAAATGCAGAACAGCGTCTGAGCTCTAAGTTCCCTGGCAAACTGAAAAGAGGGAAAGACAGGGGAGTTATTTGTATAATTTAATTAAACTCAGCTCACTGAGTGGGAAAACTCGCCACTGAGAGTGAAATAATGCAAAAAGGGCAACGGGTTGGGGCACCTGTTTATCAACTGACGTATTTATAATGTTCGCCGGTAAGTGCAGTTTAATGTTATTTGAAAGCGACATGCAACCAGATGCATTAAATAAAATAAATATATTTTTAGATATTTAATAGGGAGAGTAAAAGTCTAGTTCGCCGTGAAGCAGAAACACCTCAAATGGCTAAGACAAAGGTCTCGGAGACGGCAAAAAAAATCTGGCCAATAATGGCCCAAAGTATTGCACCTCATTTCACCTCTTGGCCAGAAAACAGGACCCAACACAACAAAATGGCAACAAATTTGCGATTGCCAAGGGCAACAAAGACGTAGCAAAGAGTGGAAAAATGCCAGACAAATTTTATATATAAATAATTCATTGTTGTAACGTGCAAAGCTCGTCGAGAGCATTTCAGTTAATTAATGAAACGCATCCAGGGCCCGAAGACAAAGACTGGAACTGAGGCTGATTGTGAGTCTGGGACCGAGACGCAATTGGGGCTAAATGGCCCCAGGCGGGAATTTCGGGGGCAGACGCAGGAAACGGCCGGAGGAGCAGGAAAATTAATAACAGGCGAAAACCCCAGCAAGGACGCAGGATAAAGAGTTTCGGGGCTGCGGGCACAGTGCAAACAACGTGAGCTCCTGACCCTCCTGAGGTGGTGGTTGCAGCTCCATTTCCACCACCATTCGACGTGGCTCACAGATCCAGATACACACATGGCTGCCGGGACCACCCCACCTTGGAAAAACGCGGTGGTTGCTTGCCAAGCGCGAAATAAGCCAAGCGATATTCAAATTTTCTGCAAAAACTTTACGAAGCGCATCAGCAGCAACAGGACTGTGGTTGGGGTTGGATTCGGATGTGGTTAGGGGGTTAAAGGTGGGAGTGGGGGTCAAAGGTTGCAGGAGGCGGGAGGCGGAGACGAAGGCGCGGCACGTCACGAATTGCGGCTCAGGCATTAGCTAATAGTCAGGCAGCGGGAAAGTTGAAGCTAACACAAAAATAATATCACAACATGGAACTGTTTAGACGGGTCTCAGATACTCTGACTTTCTTATTTTAATACGAAAAAAAATATATAAAACATAAAATATTTATTTAAAAATATTTACCTTGTAAACAATTTGAATCTTATTTTTAAAACATTTTATGAAATTCAAAAATTTTTAAATATTTATAAATTTTGAATAAGTAGAAAGAAGTAATTTTGTTAGTTTTAGTCTTAAATATGTTTTTAATACATAATTCAAGTAGAATTAACAAATATGTATAAATATGTAGCTTATTTAAGATATAGAAAAATGATATTGCTTACAAAATGAATAACATATGTGGCTTTGGTTTTAAAGCCTTATAATTAAAAAATCCGCAACGTAATACATTTTCAAACTTTTTAATTCAAAGTTAGTACTGAGAAACGATTAAAAAATATTGAGAAGTTTTCTTGATATTATGTCGCAAGTTTTCTAGTACAGCTTCAATACTTTCATAAATGATTCTTAATAAGCTGTAATCCCCCAATCAGTAAGAGTATAATGAACAATCCCACTCCTGTGCGCAGCGCGATGTTCATTACACAAAATTTGCATTTAGACGCAAACAACGCGGCGAAGGGAGGGGGAGGTTTGAGAATGGCAAAGTGGGAGGTATTTTGGCGAAGGCAGCCCAAAAAGTGCACTTAACCATAACTCACGCTCGTGACATCGCGGAATTCTTCCATTAGTTTCTGCCGGATCTCCCCTCTATCAACCGGGGAACTTTGGCTGCATACGAAATTTCTGGGACCCATCGGGGGCCATTGTTCCATCGGTATTATCGCAGCATCATCATCATCATTATCATCGATGGGAGATGAGATTTAAGTGGCAGCCAGCGTTCGCTTTTGGGGAAATCGGCGGCTCGAGGGGAGCTGTCACTTGGTGGCTAATAAACCCATCGTCTGTCGAATTTATCGCCTGCCAAGATTCAGACAGCGGCTGACTGATTTGCGAGCTATTGGAATGCAAATTGCAATCGAAGTCGAACGGAGAAATGGCTTAATTAGAGCTTTCCGTTCTTGATTCACCTGACTTTGTTGACTGTGAGCGCAGTTATATATGTTAATTAATTCGTTTTTGATTTAATTTGTTTTATAAGCGGTCGAGAGAAGCACACTAGTCACCCTGTGCCTTCTCCCTTCCCACAATAAAACGGGAAAGAGAGCCCCAAATTCTCTTTTCGCCTTGTTTCCTCTCTTAAATTTATTGAAATCTTGGAGTGGCGGGAATTTCGGGGGTTAAATAATCTAAACAGCTGTCGCATGGGGTTGTTTTTTTTTGTTTTTTTTTTGCATTATTGTGGTTTTATTTATATGAATTGCACAAGTAAACAAAACATTAAAATTTAATATTTTATTATATTCTGTAAAGAGAACCCTATGTGTAGTTTATCTTAACCATTCAAATATGCTTTTTAATTTTCTAAAATACATAATTTATAAACACTAATTTACCTTATTTTTGAACTAAATAAAAATATATACTACTTCTTACTGTGAATGTATATAGACAGCACAATATTTTCCTATTATAATAATTTTTGATTCATAAGGCAGCATTTAATTTAAAGTATAGCTTATTTTCTGAACTTTTGTAATGCACGTACTAAATAGCCACATGGAAAGTGGATTTCGTGGCAATAGTTGACTTTCTCCACAGCCCTTTGGATCCTTTTTTCCTTTCCCTCGATGACTGCAAATCAAATTGAATTTCTCGAAATGCTTTCAAGGATTGAATGTCGCCGTTTGCAGCAAACTTCGCATCGGATTCCTTTCATGGGCGAAGCAATTTTTCGATTCAATTATTCCGAATGGGAGGGAATGTGCAGAGGTGTGAGGGAATGCGAATTCAAAATGCACACCCCGATTTGGCCGCCAGCTGAATCGTGCAATCAGTGGAGGAATTTCCCACCATTCCGTGCTCGCCACCATTTTTGTTAAATGCAGGGAAACGTCTGCGAGAAATACTTGTAATCAAAATGGTCGTTACTCCGTTCCAGAAGGTGTGGATAATTCATCCCGCTGCACTGGCGAGTGCGTTGGCCCCGATGGACCTGTCTGGACCCCAAGCCCAATCCCAATCCCAATTCCCCCTCATTTGAACTCAGTTCCACCGAACCGAAGAATTTCCGAATCGGGTTTAAGTCAGGATCCGATTTGGCCAACGCCAGACGCAAAAACGTGTTCAATTTGCGCTCATGAATGTTTCAGCATATAGTTATTGGATTTAGTTTCGGCACTTGCCACTAAGCATTTCGGCCATCTTCGCCTTATTCCGCTCCAAATTTTCTGCCAGCTTGCGGAGCGTGCTCGAAATTCGCAAATAAGCCAAAAGGCGGGCCAAACTTTCATAAGGCATCAAGTGTGTGGCTGCGATATGAGAGCCAAGTGGATGTATTAAATATTTTATGCCTCAAGGAGAAAAGTTTTTGATTTCCATTAATAAACGGAAAGATTTTGGTAACTTTCGGGCCACAAGAGTAGCTTTTTCTTAAAATGAAACTCTGGTAGCATTTATTTTAAATAGCATTCCTTATAATCCATTAAATAGAATTCTATTCTAGTCACATAAAGTCTAAAAATGGTTAAGAAGTATTCTTTAAAAATTAGAATCCCTTTCTCAAAACTTTTGAAGAAACATATAAACATTTTTAGTTTACCATGTTAATATCCTCAGAAAAAATCCTTGTGGTAGAGCAAATTCTTTTATAATGGATGGTGTAATATATTAATTTTTTCAAAGCCAAAAAACTTATATAAAAAACTCTATATTATATAAATAAAAGTGTAGCTTACAAGACTAAATCTAAAATAGATTGACATAGTACTACGAAGTCTTTGACTATGATTGTTCTGAAAATACTTACAAATGATAGGTTTTAGGTTACGTTATATAAATTTATTTCTTTAATTAATTTTATTAATGCTGTTATATTTTCTTTGAATGGATACAAACACATAAAACCGAACATAAAGCTTAAGTTTGTTTCAAATGCATAACTAGATTTAAAGACTACATTTATAGATAAATAGTGAAGTAAAGTATGTAATATGAAGCCTCAGACTTATTAGTATTGATCCCACTGTTCTGGGTCGCGAGTTCGTTGAACTGCGCCATGCAAATGGGCCATCAATAAACCGATTGATCCAATTGCCCAGGTATTTCCCAGACAAATTGGGTCAGTCGATGGCGATGCGATGACGATGACTATGACGATGCCGATTACGCCGGCCATGGCCATGAAGTGGAGCCCCGCAGCAGCTAGGCCATAAAAGTGACATAAAATTCCCTGCGACGACCTTGAGAAGCAGTAAAATTTTTAATGACTCTCACTTTTTACGGCCAACTCTCGTAGACCGTAAAACTTCGAACTGTGACGGGCACACACACACTCATATTTGGGCATCGTGGACAGAAGAAAGCGAGAGCAGAGCAGATCGCCCAGCTCTTTTGGCCGCAAAACTGACAATGAGCCCACTGTGCGGCATAATGCGAGGTCTTAACTGTGTGTGTGTGTGTGTGAACCCTTGTGGGTGGCAAACCCTTGCCCTTGTGCCTCGTTTTTTATGCCCGACCTTGTTTTATGGCCTCACGAGTCGCGGGCCTGGCTAACTGACATTGAACAGAACCAGAACTCAGAACATAGAACGCAGAACGGAGAATGAAGAGCCCAACCCTTTTGTCCCACGCAACCCTTTGCAAAACTACGAGCAGGAAAATAACTAACGATAATTGCACGCAGGTTGCGCCTAATTTAGTTTCAAGGTCCGCTGTTTTTCCGGAAATTATCATTTCATACTTTATTGCAGCAATGTGGCATAGGCAAGGCTCGTTTTCGTAATTGGCTCTTAAAAACTGGAAATAATCACACTCAAGGCAGGCCAAGAAAGGTGTTGGCATTGAGATCTCTAAGAAAAAGTAAAGGCAGCAGATCAATTTATCAGACACAGTTGCTTTAACATGTGGGTAAAATGTTGACATAGCAACAAAAAAATGTTTCGATCCAGGTCCAGACACATCTTGAATCGACTAGAATTATTTAATAAGATCCGTTGACAAAAATGGTGTATTGTCCTTTTCACATCGTCATTTTTAACGTAATTTATAGCACTCAAAATTAGTACAGTTCAGACAAACTTATTAAGCTGACACTTACATAAGTTCATAAATCCATAGTTATAATATAATATATAATTTGTTAGTTTATTTTTGAAAACTTTTAAAAGGTTTCTCATGAATAAGTGAAGAAGTATAAATTCCGAACAAACGTATTTTTAAAACGATTTAAATAAAAATATTTGGAATACATTCAGAAAAGCGAGAACCCTATTAAAGGGCAAAAACAAAAACAAACAGAAATTGCCATTTCCTTAAGGTAAAGGATAATAAGGAGCAAATAAGCAAAACTATTTGGCTATCAAAGCCATATTTTTACGGTTTTATTTTTATTACATTTTTGAAAGTTAAGGTGGAAATTATTTAGAGTCTTGCAGTACCTACACAGCTTTCTTTCGAATCATTTCTTTGCGTGTTTGCCACACTTATCGCTAACCAGATAATCCCCAGTTCCAATCCGTCAGCCAACCAACCTCTTATTAATTAAGCCACCCATATTTCATTACGTCCGATTAAGCTGTCAGACACCTGTCTTCCGATTTCCGTGGCTGGCGCATTGGCTTTGTGCATTTGCCGCCTTCCGTCCGCCGGGTTCGTTATTGGAATGGCTTCTGTCTGCTGATAAGAATGTTTGTTGAGACAACAAAATGCCGAAAACTTTTAATGAGAAATGTCGCCAGTGCATGCGGTGCGGTTCCACTTCCATTTCCCCCCTGACACCGCCTCCAAGCAGGGCTCATCCACTCCGCATCCGCCACTTTCATCCCATCGGCGTTTTGGCGAACTCGACAATTTTCGTTACGAGCGAGCATCTTGCCAAAATGAGAAAACTTTGGCCAACACCAAACGTGTCGACGTCCCGAAACGCAGACGCAGATGGAGATGGCAGATGGAGGAGCCCTCCCACCCCCTGCCCCCAATTCGTTACTATGCGGACCACCACGTCACCAGCAGTTGCCGAAAGTAAATCTCTTTCGAGTGGCTGCAATCCCCGTGGACGTTGTAGGTGTCGTCTGCCGCCCCCGCACAGTTTCCCTTCCATTATTTGCACAGCAGTGCAACGAGTCCGGATAAGAGTGCCGGACACGGACTGTGAATCCGGGATCCGGAATCTGGAGTCCGTAATACAGAATACCGGGGAATACACACCCCCGTCGAAAACTACACGAACCGGGACCGTATAGGCACTTATTCTGCGCCCGTGCTCTGACTTTTCCTTTATTTGTGCACAAGGCAACGATTCGGAAGAATGGCTTCGTTCCCATTCCGCCGCATAGCTTTTCCCCTGCTTTTTTTTCTTTGGGGGCGGAAGGAAGTCCCTACAGTCTGCTGGTTGGCTTTTCCTGACGACAGCCGTTGCATTTGAGCCAAGTGACGTTCCACGGACGTGCACTGACAGAAATTATATGGGTTTTTATAATCAGAAAGATTCAGATTCATGGGAGTTGGATGACCGACCTTGCTGACACTAAGAACATGTTTTTATTTAATTAAGAAATAAAAAAGGAGTATATTTTTGAAGATAGTGTTTTCATCCAGTCTAAGAGTTTTAGTTTAGTTTGTTTTTGAAGATAGTATTTTCATCCAGTCTAAAAATTGTAACTTTTTTTGTAGTTTGAATTTTTGATTTTAAGAATAAGATAAAAATGTTATTGTCAAGCAAGGGATATATTTCTTAAGATTTATATTTTTAGTTAAACATCTTTTAAGTATTTCTATTTTTTGAGCACTAAGCTTATATTTTAAGAACATCAATTATTTTAATTTTATTTTGATGATCCTAAAATATATTTACAAGCCAACCGCCATTTAGTTTAACACAATTTTTTATTGCTATTTAAGTAATAAGCAAAAACGTTATTCACCAACAAAATTAAAGATTCAAAAACCGCTTTTATTGTCTGCCTAAAAAAAAACAATAATACATTTATTAGTTTTTAACAGTCAATAAAAATTATTTGCACGCCTATCATGCCTTATTTGATTTTACTATTCATAGGTAAAGACTAATTTTATTTAGCTGGTCAACTTTTTATCTATTCCTATTTTCCACAGTGCACCGAAAAGATTCGCTTCATATAAAGTGCCCCAATTGCCTGGATGTTGACTTCTATTACGGCTGGAGGAACACACCTAAGTGTACCCACGAAAGCGAGGCAAACAACGCAAGCCAAATAAGCCCGGCAAATATGAAAATATGAAGATATATATAGGTATATGTATGTATATATACCCATTCCCCTCCGGCCGTGTCTGTTTGTGTTCGTGTAGTCGAATTCCGTGAATGTCATGGCCCGAGACTAAATATAAATTGGCCTGGGCCCGTTCTCGGGAACGGGGCTTAAAGGTGACTAAGCCCGAGGCACTTGAGCCGGCATTTCTTTTTAATTTGGCCGAGGAAAGTGTTGGCCAATATTTTTGGCAAACTTTTTTTATATCCCCAGCAGATTCCGTCCGTGCTCGGAAACATTTTGCCAGTTTGTCTAATGAAATTCGTCTCCTCGGCCATATTGCAGAACTTTGGCTCTTTTAATTATTTCCGGTGTTCGGGGTGTGTGGCACTCGTGGGGGCAAATCGACTTGGCAAGTCGTTGAGGAGTTGGAGGGGCGCAAAGTGCATGCTGGGATGCGAATTGACCGGGAACTGGGGGCCAGGGGGTCCGCAAATCAGTGGGCAGAACGGCCGGCGAAAGCCAAGCAGCCGGGAAGCCCGATCGGATGTAAATCGAACACTTAATGGACTCACCTGCTGGGCAGGGACTGCCCCCCGCCTAGGGGGTGATAAATTTGCATGCATTATGAGCACGATATAAGTTACGAACTTTATTCGTGAATTAAACGTGAATGAATTAACGTGACTGAAATATTCCATCTTGGCCAGGAGGAGCTCGGACCGGGAGTCGTGGAGTCGGGGAGTCGGGGAGTAGGGAAGTCGTGGAGTCGGGGCATTTGCATAAATGGCTCTTGTAATTCCAGCTGGATCCCTCCTCGCATACTCCGAGTGCTGCAGTGTGAGTGCATATAAAGAAGTACGTTTTATGCAATGCCTGAATTAAAATAAATTCTGCATTTCAGTTATGCAAATTAAGCTGCGTTTATTTTCGAATGGAGATACGCAAACATGGCCACTCGTCGAGCAGCTTGAAGACTTAAAGATTTGCGAAAAACTCAAATTCGTGGCTTGAATAAATTCTGGACGCCGGCAATTGTCGCCGCAATTAGTCAAGGCTGCGAGCTCCATTTGCATGGGTCTTTGGCATTCGCCATTAGCATTTGTCCGCTAATTGTCAATTAGCTGATGCCAGTGTGTGGTCGTGGTTCGAAGAATGGCAATTTGCATAAAAGCGAAGTAGAAAGGCGAACAGCGAAGCGGAACTGAGGAACTAAGTCGATCGAATTTCTAAGCGAGCTCCAAGTGCCGTCGGCAAGTCTAGTTTTCTGTTTGTTTGCCTCGCAACAATCTCTGTATTAAGACTGTTTTTTTGTCTATCACGTTTTATAAAGCAACAGAAATACTTTTAATTAACAAATAAATTTAAAAACATTATTACATTATTTTTAGATATAAGTCAAGTAATGACAATAATTAAGAACACATATAGCATGTATATTAATTTAGTTTATTCATACATGACAAATGAATTAAAAAAATAAAATATTTTAAAATTATTTATAATGTCTATCACTTCTTATAAAAACTTTATAAAACTTTTTGGTGGTTATATAAAAGAAGACAAGTGTTTAAAGGCCATCACAATTTTTTTATAATTTTTTGTCTATAGAAATATAAATTAATTTGTTTTTTGATTTATTTTTTATTATAAAATACCGTTCCGTCTTTAAAAAAATAAATAATAATTGAATTTCTTTATTCATAGTTAAAGGGTTAGATGAGCTGGATCATCAAACATAGGGCAGTTTATATACAAATCTATTTGTTAATAATTTATGAAAAGGTATTTTGCTTAAACTTCCATTGAATAAACTGATAATCTTAGCTGACAAAAGTCATTTCCATCTAATATTCGCTTAGGTTGTTCTCCATATACGCAGAGTTCTTTGATTCAAGTCGTACAGAGAAAAACTGCGGATTGATAAAAAAGTAAATTTTTCTTAACAATTTTGGGCGCTGAGACCACTTTTCCATGGTGCGGGGACTGCGGGGCAGTGGGGACTGCGCTGGTATTTGTGCGTGCAGTGGTGTGCGTGTGCGGCGCTGCTGCTACTTCTGCCGACGTCGGCGTTGCCACGCCTGAAATGCCGCTATGCGCATGTGCGAGAAAAGGACGCACAGCGCTTCGAAAGTATCTGGCAAATGCCCGCCCGCCAGATAAATCCAAGATGGCCGACTGACAGATAAACCCGATTTGCCGCAACCATCGAAAGTTAAATGCTAGCGAGCGCCCCCTGGCGGCCTGTTTTTATCGGCCGATTGGAATTCGTCTCCCGAGGCTGCAGTTTTGCAGCTGAAGGATATCAATGTATCTGAGTATCTCGGTATCTCCCAGTTGGCAGCCTCCCGATTCGCCCGCCAGGCGGCGCCCGCGTGCCGCTCCCATTGGAGTTGCGTCAGATATATATAAACCTCTTATAAGAACCATCGCTTCAATGGCCGACGACCGAGTGGGGGAAAAATATGCGAAATCTGGTTAACGTCGTCCCAAACAATCTTGTTTGTCACTCGACAATTGCGAGTATCTGCGAGGCGATTGGAACCGCCGACTGGGAAAACATTTCTCATGACGATAATTGACTTGAGTTGTGGAAATGTGGTTGCAAGATATTTTCATTGAGGGTTGGGCGAACGACACTAAGAAACTTTGAAGAGCTTGGAAGTGTTAGTTAGTCATAACTTGAGATGTGTCAAAAATCAATGGGGTCTGTAAGCACTACATTTTTTTAGGGCTTGGGTTGTGGATATTGCCATTAAAATATATTGTAACCTGCTTATTGATGACGGTATATATCAAGATTAAGATAATCCCATTTTAAGTTCATTTAATTTTTATTTGGGAATAACATACAGAAATTATTTGACTTTAACTCTAGACTTTTTAATCATTTCAAACTTGACCAAAAGTTGGTCACGTCATAAAAAGTTTTTTTTTATATAGGTTGAATACGAATTAATATAACTTTTTAGCGAATCTCAATCTGAACAAAATTAAAAATAAGTATTATGCATTCTTATCAAATTCTCATTAAAAACCAAAAAACATAATTATTTTTTTTAAATATCTTACTTATTGTTTTAAAACATTGTGAATAAAAAACTGATTCAAGTGTTTCACCTGCTTTGTAATTTAAGTCCAAATTGTTCCATAATTACATAACGTAAGTTAAATTTTTCAGTCAAATTAAATAATTAAATTCCAATTTTAAACAAAGACATAACGAAGGTGGAAAGTAAAAGAAAATCCATTTAGTTTTATCAGAAACTCGGACTTAAAAGTTGATATCTTTAATTGCTAAGTGGATCGTGAAAACGTACTCCAATTTGTGTTATGGAAATCACACTAAAAAGCTGGATCTATTATAATAAATTATATTTAAATCTCTTACCACTGAAAATTTTAATAATTGTTGAAATCAATTTTATTTTAGGTACTTATTTTTGTAAGGACTATGTTAGAGTGAATAAGGACAAAGGTTTTGATTATTTTTAAGCTAAATATAAAGGCTTAGCTATCAAACATGTACCAATCAGTATCACTAACCAGCCAGTAGTAAATTATACAATAACGAATGTCAGAGGACATCGTACATAGGAACAGCAATCAGTAATCAGGCACGAAGGCCTGTGCCCAACTGCTGAAGGGCAATACAAATAATTTGTAATCAGTGGCGTTAACAATGCGACCCATAAATTTATATTGACCTCTGTACCCCCGCAAGGGAGTGGATCGACGGCAACCCTGCAGCGATGTGAATTATGCAAGTGGAGCGATAAAAGCAAAGCCCCGCGAACTGAATTTATTGGATGCCATCCACTCATTAGCATCCAAATGCGAAGCGCGAAGACGAACGAACTCATTAACAGCCTCAGTGTCAGGGCTCCATCTTGTATCTTCCAGGTTCGCCCGCT
This sequence comes from Drosophila fuyamai, assembly GCA_018153365.1. Classification (NCBI taxonomy): domain Eukaryota; kingdom Metazoa; phylum Arthropoda; class Insecta; order Diptera; family Drosophilidae; genus Drosophila; species Drosophila fuyamai. The sequence continues at coordinate 904,291 of JAECXW010000116.1, read as the reverse complement.
TCTGCTTCCAGCTCCCCAATCCCCAAAATCCAAGTCCAGACCTACTCCATGGCGCTGAATAAATAACAAAGTGACAACCACAAAAAACGACCACGGCCAAGGTGGAGCGGGAAAAGCAGGGGAAGTGGAAGTGGGCGGGCAAGACAAGAAAATTTACCATAATTGAGCTCACAAATCACCAGGCTGAGCAGGCACACAGTGAAAAAACCGATGCAAGTTGTACTTAATTTTATCAGGCAAAAATGTAATATAAATCATTCATATGCATTGTCGGATATGAATTAATTGTTTGATTTCTGGTCAAAAAAGGTATTAAATACTATGAATTTTTGAAAAAAAATAATACTGATATAAGTCTTTTAAATTTACGGCTTGATTTACAATGTTAACTTTATAACAATGTGCCCACTAAAGAGAAGAGAAGGAATTTAATTTCGGTTGGGCATTAAAATGGATATTTTACGGGAGAAAACTGGAATAATACATATTGAAATTTCTCAGTGCAAAGAATCGTAGAATCGAAAAGACAGAAGAACCAAGTCGAAGTCTTGCAGCAGCCGGCACACAAATGAACACGGACCAAGTAAATTGAGATTCTTTAAATTTATGCACATATTTTTTTCAGCAGCAGTACGTGGAGCCACTTAAGCTTCTCGACGGACACCGCCCCGGCCCCCGCCCCTTGCCCCTCGAGGGCCCATCAAAAGGGGGCGTGGAAAGGGGGCGGAAAATCTGGGCAGAGAGTGCAGAGCCAGAGCCACCCAACCACATCCGCATCCGACTGCCACTCTGGTTGGCTCCCGGTGCCTGGCCATTTCGCTGGATGTGGCCAAAGTCGGGACGTAGACGTGGATGTGGTTGTGGCTGTGGTCTTGGCCGGGCTGGTTGTGTGCGGCTTGGCATATTGATGAACCGCAACAAATTGGCTCCACGGTGGCAATGCCAACTGCTGCCGGAGCCACCGCAGCAGAAGCCGTATGTCAAGCGCCGCACTGTGGATCACAAGGCAAAAATAGCAAATCAGAATAACAAATTTTTAAGCCAGTTAATAAAAACTTTTAAATAATACACAAAAACCTGTACCCTACGAGTCTACTCTATTATTTACAATATATGTATATTCCACTGGAATGACCAGCCAAACCGCATTGAAAACATAGGAAACTCTTAAAAAAAAACTTTATAATCTACGAATTTAACATTAAACATTTAGAACTGATTGCCGATTAGTTAATCAAATTTTTAATCCAATGTGAAATACAATTATTCTCCTTTTTTATTAAGCTTTTGCATTATATCAATTTGAATTTTGATGTTTAAAAACTTTGAAAAGTCATCTGTTTAAATGGCACATAAATACCATAAAATTATTAAAATAACTTGTTTTATAATTTTTAAAACAAAAAATGTATTATATTTTTGCCGCACCATATTAATATTTAACAGATTTCACAATTTTTTAATTTGGAATAAACTGTAATATTGAAAAATATACTACTCTTGAAAATATAAACGAGTGAGAAAATGTATCAAAAGAAATATATATTATAAGGCAAAATAATCGTCGAGTTGTAATCATTTTGTTGAAGTTTAACCCTGATCTGCACCACTGTGCTGATTCTAAGAGTCTCGGGGATGGCGCAACTTTTTCTAGCCATTATACTCGAGAGAAAATTGTAAAAAACAACCGAGCAAAAAGAGAAAAATGAAGGAAAATAAATAAAAGGCATTGGAGAGACAGACACACTAAAAAGCATGTTGCCAAGCCCAGGCTCCTCAGCCAGTGCCATTTGAATCCGTATCTATACCCGCCGTTCTGTAGTTGCAGCCTGGCAATCTGCCATCATTTGGCATAAATCCCCCTGATAAGACCCTCGATTGCTCCCCAAAGTTCGTGGTGCGCACTAAGCCACGCAATCTTGCTTTCGACGCAGGGGGCGTGGACCGGGAGGTCCATAGTTCATAGTTTGTGCCCGCAACTACTCTACTTACAAATAATATGAATTTTTCAAAAAGTTTGCGCACTCCCCACGGGTTGCGCGAATTTCTGGCCATATAATCAGAGACTAGCTTGGATTGCCTCAAAATGTAGCAATTTCTATGCGAGCTTCTCGCTCAGAGAAGTCCTGGGTACTGGGTTCAATGCTCGACTCCCCTGCCCTCAATTGTGAGCTCCATTCTAATCTCAATCTCCCCTTCTCGCAGATTGGCAGGCATTACGATGCAGCACCGCAAGTTAATTGCCCCTGCACCAAGGGTCATCATTCATATTTCATGGCTTCTGTGACAGCGGTCGAGGGGGAGACATTACGACTTTGGTGGCACAAATGTTCAGGGAGCAGCGAATCAAAATAATATTAACATATAAAAAATTAAAAATTATTTAAAATATTATTAATAAAGTTATATCAGGACTGGAAGATAAGATCAACATTTTTTTAAATCCACTTTTTAAAATAATTTGGAATATTCTAAACAGCTTGTTAGCGGTTGATTGTTATCAATTATACATTAATCAATTCCATCACATGTCTGGGCTAATGAAATAATGATTAAATGTTTTGCCAACTGAACTTACAACTAATTAAATAATGAATGGCACCTTGCAAATACTTGCTAGTAATTATTTTATGACTTGTTTCATTTAGCGTTTAAATTCATTAATTTAAGTCTATTAAAAAGTGGATTTAATATAAACATATAAGTTCGAGTTAAGTGCTGAGATATATTAAGAAACCTGTGTCACAGTGAATTATGGATTTCTTTTAACAAAGAAAATCTTTATGCTTTATGTCCCTATAAATTAAAGTAATTCAATCTTTAATCGTTAAAAAATTATGTCGTATAAGTCAAGCCAAACATAAGTTTCGTTGGAGATATATCTGGTGGCAAAGTTGTGCCCACTTAAAAACAAATAAACCAGCGCTGCAAAATAAAAATGAGAGGAAAACTTGTTTGTGCTTTGTTTTCTTTATTGGGTGCATTAAAAAATGTAAATAAATGTGCCCCAGCACGCAAATACAAAAATAATATACCAAATGTGGTTCTATGGTGAGTCACAAGCAAACACAATTGTATGCATTCGAGAGACCCAAAGAAATTTCAGTTTTTTTTCACATTTATCTACTGGCTCTGTGAGGGTCACAAAGGGGGCGGGGGTGGGTCTGAGTCCCAGCCTAGAATATAAATTTAATTCCGACAACAACAGATTTTTGCCTCGATTCAGGCTCAAGTCGATTTCAGGTTACGTGAGTGTGCGAGGGATTTGTTTTGTTTTGCGCAGTTCAGTTCTCGATGAGAAAGACCAGGCGGACAAGGGGCGGGAGGAATGGCCGCCGATTTCAATGGCCGCCGCATCAGGAGTTGCCCTACCTGTGCGTGTGTGTGTGAGCGAGTGTTTTGTGCGACAGGGACGCAGCATGCGCACAAGGGGTCAGAGGAAGGGAGACGGAGCAACACTCCCATAGTGGTTGCTACGTGAGTTTTCGATTCCATTTCGAGACCCTGCGACTTTCAGATAGCACCTAACGGTAATTTTTTAAATTCACTCAGAAAAAAATTTTCAAGAAACAGAAAAAAATGTAATACTGAAATCAACATTTTAATTGAAAATCCCATGTTTGTATCTCAATTATTTTAAAAGAAAATTTTTACAATTAAAGAACGTCAGTTCTGCCTAAGGTCATAAAATAAAATAAATAAATCAAGTCATAGAACAAATAAATATTATATATATATACAATAAAAAATATTGACATAAGACATTTAAAACAATGACCTTTTGTATTCCATTTTATATGTCAATTCATTTTCGACTTATTTCCATTTCTTTGATTTCATTGATTTGATAACAATAAAATAGTATACTGCGACAATCCAATCAACATTATTTCTTTCAGTGCATATTCCGAAATAGCTTCTTCATTCAACTTGAACCCGTTCGGTGTGCAGCTGTTTATGGTTGCCCTCACCTACCACCCACCACCCATCACCCACCAGTCGAGCCGGCAAAAGTTTGTTTACGATTCAAAGCTGATTCGAATTTTGTTGATGCTGCTCCGCCGTAGGTGCTGCTGGTCTTTTGTTGTTTAATTAGCCGCGGCCTTCGGAATTCTGACGCAAATAAATCAAAGGCGAAAGCAGACAAGTATTTTCCCGCAAAAATTGAGGAATGTCGAAACAGGAAAACCAAAGAAAATAAATGCACACCAAGAAAATGTGTAATTTAGAAAGTGTAATTTGAGTCATCTAAATTATTAATACCTTTCCCTGACTTGGTCGCAAATATTATACATAATAATAAAAAGGGAAATGATCAAACTTTTCCGATATTTAGATTTTGGTTATTATATTTAAACATAAGAACACATTTTTTAGATCTAATAATATTTTATAGCTAAAATTTACTTTTTCTGTGACAGATTACAAATTTCATAATTTTACTCGTCCTTTTTTCCACAGGCAATTAATATTTTACTTGGGGCGCAGCTCTTTAACTAATCTCGTTTCCAGCAAATACAAACCAGGTGAAGAAAGGGGCAAAGTTTGTTGGTAGCAGTTCCAAATTGGCAGCACCTTCTGGCACTTAATGAAGCCAGAGCCCAACCCTTGGCCATTTTGGCCGTTCATCCGGGCAACCCTTCCTATTATCCCGCCGGACTGTCTCTGCAAATTCACTGGGCCCTTATAATTGCGCATCTTTAATGTAATCAAGTTGGTCGAGAGAGTGGAAAGGCGCGGAGAAGCTTGTTTCATGCAAATGTATCTAAGAAATTAGTCAAATTAATTCAATTTGGCCGCGCAATTGGAATTTGCAGCACGAAGAAGCGCTGATTAAAATTTTAAATGAACTTCTATACAAATGCCCAGTCCATTGAAGGCCCAGAGCCACTTACATGAAGTTGCCTGGTGCAGACGTAATGTCATTATTTATTTAGAGCCTTTCAGACATGGAAAGCCAAATAGAGGCTTCTCTTTACCCTCATCGCAAAATAGTGCCTTAAATTTAGCTCGGATAAATTTAGGCCATTTTCGTATAGAAACATTCCCAAATTTATTTAAAAACTGATAAACAAAAAACACCCATAATTTCTTTTAATAAAATACAGTATTTTAAATTTAATTTAAACTCAAACTATCACCCCAAACGGCCATTCATTTTCTCTGGTTTCAATGGAATTTGCGGGCTTCGTTTTAAGTTTTATTTTACTTCTGCTATAACTTTTCAAGTCTAATTGCTGCCTTATCTACTTCCACCTGCTTCAACTAGAGTTTTATTATTTTCATTTGCGCTCAAGTAAACAATATGCCGGCTAAGTTCACTCCTTCGAAACGATCTGGGGACCATTTAATTAGGCTTGGCAATGGCTTCGATGACTACGCAGGTAGGTAACATTTAATTAAAAAGCACAAAAGGCTGGCAAATTGCAGCCACAAATAAAGCAACCAATTGAAGCGAGTGTGGCAGGCGTTTAATGAAGCAGGAACAGGGACTTTGCACACAGGCAAAATTGGGGGAAAGTAAACGAGGTATTTATGTGGCGTCTCAAGACATCAGCCCAATCCCCAATTCCTAGTCCCCCACAACCAGACCAAGTCCAAGTAAGGTCTTAAGTGAGAAAGTGGAGCAACTTTGGGGCGTAGCAACATACATAATTGACTGACTGGATAATTTACTTCCGTGCACTTGCGTGTTTATTAAATTTCTGGGTTTGTCTCAGGGCATTGATTCCTCGAAGGGAACTATGTATATATATACGACAATGCCACGAGCTGAGCTCGACCTAAAGCCGAACTTCTGGTATTGCGTAACCACATGTAATTACGTGTATTCCTCATTAGTTTGGAATCGTGCCTGGCTTTAGCTGGCTTCGCCGAAAAATCAAGGCGATGGCACAGTGGAATCAAAAGGTTGTAGTTAATAGATATATAGTTAAATATTTCTGATTAAACCAAAATATATTAATTTACTAATAATAAACATTATTAATATGAAATGTTTTCTGGCCATCCTAAAAAGTTCATTTTTTTTATTTGTTCAAAATATGTATAGTAAAATAACTTATATTTATATAAAATGTAGGTCATATCTCTTACAGCTACACTCATAGCAAAATTAACCCTAAATTTTTGAAATTCGCCTTAAAACTTTATTTTTCTAAATCCAAGAAAAGATTTCTATTTTCAAGGTATTTTTTCTCAAAACAAGAAAACTTTTCTGAATCAAGAAATTGTTTCTCAAATGTAGAAATTGTCGCCATAAATTTAACTCGCCTTAAATCCAAGAAAGAATTTCTATATTTTAGTAAAAAGGCACTTGTTTTTCGAAATTTTTTCTTAAAATTAGGAATTCTGCCCTAAAAATTATTTACCTTAAAAATAGAAAAATTTTCTCAAATTAACCCTAAAAATTCGATAACCCTAAAAATAGAAACGCTTTCTTAAATATAGAAATATTTTCTTAAATATAGAAATATTTTCTTAAATATAGAAATACATAGAAACATAGTAATTATTTTCAAAATGACCATAAAATTGTTCTAACCCTGTCCGAGTAGCGTAGGGGTTAGAATGTCTGACCAGAAATCTAAGCACCGCAAGTTCAATTTCAGCTGCCGACATCTTTCTTTTTTCTTTTTTTTACTTGTGTATAAACACAGATGAGAAGTAATGCTTAGAACGACTAAAGGTTTTACCCTTTATTGAAAAGTAATTTAAATATTTTTTGAAATATGAAATATCATCTTAGAAAATTTATTTTGAATATTTCGACTTTCACAGTTGCGACTTAACGAGTTCCAAAAACTTTTTAATACTAATATTCTTCGCAAACGCCCCATCATATAGTCTTTGGTTTGCCGTGCGTTCTTCGTGCGCGACCGTGGCTCCATTTAATGTCTTTGGACTCACGCGCGGGAGACCTGGGTTCGAATCTCACCCGACAGACGAATAAAATTATAAGTTTTTCGGATAAGATACTTATCGGATTTTACTTGTAAGAACTGGATAAATCATAATTGTACTAATTCTCTCTCTTTTCCCCACAGAATTACAGTTGAAATCGATATTGGCAATTCATTAAGTGCGCAATACTAATACAAACTTTGTGACTTTTCTAAATGAAAAGCGAAGTGCTTAAATCATATACATACGTACATATGTATACACATACATACATAAATCCTGAATGAAAAATTACATCATAATGAATGTAGGCGCATTTTTTCTAATTTTTAGAAAAAATACCCTAAAATTTATGGTTAGATGCCCTAATTTTAAGAAATATTCTATTTTTTAGAAAACTTTTCTTGTTTTTAGGGCCCTTGCCTTAGATTTTAGAAAGGAACGCCCTTAGTTTTAGAAAATTTTACCCTAAAATTTAAGGTGCGATGCCTTTGAAGACAAAAATAAGGCGAATTTCTTGTTTTTAGGGTAAATTTTGCTATGAGTGTAATTGTGCAGAAGATAAATAAAATTTAGAAGTCTTACACAAAAATAAGGTTCATTTAATTTAAATCAGTTTCAAATGTACGTTTCTACGTTTTATTTTATTTATCAGCTTTTCGAAATAACGAAAAAGCAATCAACAATATTTATATTCGAATTGTAATATTTCAAATTCCCTGATGAATTGAAAGATGTGATTGCTTTTTACCCTTGCCCTTCCATTGTGCAGCCATCGCTAATATCTCGAGCTGGAGGAGACATGTGCTCTAAATAACCGAAGGCAGAGGATGGGAGTACAGATGTGGATGGGGATGGGCTCAGGCCAAGTCACGTTCGTCGGCCAACCCATTTACTTAGCTAAGCGATGGGGGTTGTAGATGTACCTGCCCGCGCAGCCAAACAACTGAACAAATTCAGGGCTGCCGCCCAAGGACCTCCCACCACCCCCTTTCAGAGATTCGCACAACTTGTTACTCGTCCGCTTTTTCCCATTGCGATTCCGATTCGACTTGATGGAAATCTTTGAGCTACACGTTTCCGCTCTTATCGCCGGAATATGGAAATTTCGCCATTTATTTGATCAACTTTTGCCTTTTTCATATCGAACAAGGAGGCCTCTGTGTGCGGATGTGAAAAATAAATGGCAAAAGGTACAACTTTGGGTCCCAACTATTTCATATGCCGCACACACACGCAGTCTGCCTTTTTGGTAACGTAATTTAGCAAAAATCATGTTGGCAAATAAAAATCGAAGGCGAATTTAAACTGCCTCCGTTCACTGTTGAGTTGCACCTGCGACCCAATTCAATTGGATAGTGCCACGGTCGGCAGATGGAGTTTTATGCACATTCCCATTATTATAACTTTTATTCGACATGCATATAAATATATGAAAAATATTGAGATGGAGACTCACCTGAAGCAGCTGCCGCCGGCTTAGGTCCACGCTCCAGGGGTCGATGTGCAATCAAACTGGAATGATATAAAGAAGTGGAAATAATATGTTTTATTAAATTAAAAATGAAAGGTCCCTTGCCAAAAATGTAATGCTGCCAAGCTAAAATAAATTTTATATTTATAGTATGTAAAATTACTGTTATTATACGGCTTTTTCAAAAGACAAATTACTGATACAATATTTCTAAACAAGGAAAGATTTTAAAAAGGCTATGAATTTTAATCAGTCAGCTTACAAATTTTATGATTTCTAAATTTATAAAGTACTTGTACTTGTAAAGTATTTTATCTGACCAATTGCAAATTTAAAAAGTACCCTCAAGGAGTTGAGTTCAAGGGTTACTTAAAGGACTTAAAATTCCCTGCCCATGTGTGAGTTTTCCGATCGACTACGCCCCATTTCCCGGCTTATGCAGGCGGACTCGCATGTAAAACACTTTTCACAGCCGATTACATGGATTACTCAGCGCAAATGGCAGGCCAGGACCCAAAATATCCAACCCATTCGCCAGTTGCCGAGAAAGGACAAACCGATTTATGCCGAAACACGCTCCTCATTATTATTTCACGCTTATCATTTTATTTCAATTCATTTCGACCCATCGCCGCCCACCGAACCCCAACCCATTAGCCCCCCTCCCTCCCCATCGTACAGAGTGCGCTTTCGTGTTTGCGGAAAGCAGGAGTACAATAAATATATAGTTCGTTCCCGGGGATTGGACATCCACGCACGAAGGGACGTTTATATGGAGATGCCCAGGATGCATTCATATATTCCATGGGGTCCAGTTGCGCGTCCTCCGTGCGCCCCATTACCCTCCGCTCATTCGATTATGCCGACATCGATGCTTCATCTTCATCTTCATCTTGTTATATACCATGCGAGTATGGGTTCGCTTTTATGCTCATATAGGTCGTGTGCCCCTTGCCACGCCCCCTTCCCCGGTCGCCATTCTACGCCCACCGGAGTCCGTCGCGTCGAGTGTCCATGGTATTTGTTTGTTTTTGCCATCAGCCATCTGCCCCCGTTCCCATCAGCTTTTTTCTTTTGATACCCGTGCCCCTGCCCGTCTGTGTCCTTTTTGCGAAAACTTTTTAGTTTCCTTGTTTGATAGACAAACAGACGGCAATCGACCGACCTCGAATTCCCCAGCGGAATATGCTCGTGTGCATAAATTCTGGCGGAGTACATGGCTCCCTGCTTTCATTTTCATAATGAGCCGCCGGAGACGTAGCCATTTTCCGGAGAGTGCCTGCCTCCGGGTCCTCAAAGTAATTGGCCGCGCAACTTGTAAATGACAAACATGTCCAGGCCGAAGTGATGGAGTTTTCCACTAGTTTTCCTTCAGTTTTCCCCGCCCTGCGACTGTCTGTCAGTATCGAAATTCCATAAAAGAGAAACTTTGGCTCATTAATATTTTCCGTTTTTCGAAGATTAGCTGCAAGCGGCAAATGGAAAAAGAAAAATCTTTTTCTTAGTATATTTCCCCGCCCTCGGCGTGTTGATTTGTTTAATTCACTCGTGTTTCGATGTATTTATGTGGCCTCGTTGTTATCGTAACAAGGGTCACGATGGAACAAATCTTCGGAGAGCAGAAGCTCTGTAGAAAGTGGAAAACTTTTAAGGGGAGGTGTCATTTGAAATGCCAGGGCAAAACCTGAACACGAAGAAACATCAGTTTCAACCAGGTCATGTACCTAATAGATATAAACTTACGAATGACGCGGAACAACCATTTAGACCATCAAAACTTTAACTCAACAAAAGGTTAATGAGAGCAGTGGCTATAAATATGTTCTTTCTTGAAGCACTTTAGATATTTATAAATAATAAAAAATATTAAAGAAAACAATCATTTTTTTCGAAAGGCAGACAAAATTAATTTGTATTCTTTTGGCAAATAAGAGAGTTTAAAAAATCCAGTTTAAATATATCCAGACTTCCTTTGGCTCAACAGGGTTAATTAGAAAAGTAGCTATAATATTTTTTTCTTTGAAGCACTTTACAAATTCATAAATTTAAAAAAATGTTTAATAAATATATATTTTAGTTTTTGTTAGACAAACAAATCAATTTTCATCTAATATTTACATTCCTTTAAACTTTTATTGCTCAAACCAAAAGAACGTATACAAAAATATATAAAAATAATAATGGAATATTTTCCCCCATTTATCCTTACGAAAATGTGAAAAATCTAGGAACTCCTAATATCCTGCCGCCTGCTGCGGAAATGGACCGTCGGAGGCGATCTCCGGCTGAGCCCAGCGGTCGAAGTCGCGACGTCGGGAAGGGGTTTTACGACCCGGGTTCAAAGGTACCTCCTGGGACCTGCGAGTGCTACGCTCTGAATGCAATTACCAAAAAAAAACAAAACAAAAAACAGAGACACATTCTCTGGTCAAAAAATGAAGCGTTCCTAATGTTCCGGGAAAAGTGGAAAAAGTGAAAGTGCTGCAGCCTCTGTTTATGGCAGCCATATAAATTGCAATTTCCAGCGTTCTCTATTTTTTCCGCCGAACGAACTGCATCGAACGGGTTGGGCATGTGGCTCTGTGGTGCGTGTAGATGCGATTGGAACGGACACATGCCGACAGGCAGCACAAATATTTGCCCTCGTAAAGCAATCTGCCGCTCAGCTGCCGAGACGGTCTGTTATGACAATTGATTCCGCGCCGTCTTGCAATGCGATGCATTGTAATAGTTCCCCAGTTGACCATCTCGCGAGTGGATGGGAGTGTCCAGAGTCGTAAAAGTTATGGAAACCAAATGCGAATCCCGGACACTTGATGGCGGCGGCGCATGGCGGCCATTCGAATGGATCAACGAACCCAAAAATAGCAGATGCCGATGCGGCGATATGATCCAACAATTATCAATTGTGATTACTTCATTCGATTCGATTCGGTTCGGTTCGCTCCGAAATGGAGCCTCCGTTTCGGGCCTCTGACGGCCAAGCCGTCAAACTGGTTGGCTGATGCAACTTGGCCTGCCGCTGGGCATAAATTGCAATTTACGGTAAGCGGCTCGACTTTGCTCAAATAATTCCCTATCGGCGGAGGGATGGAACGGGTTCCGGCAGTAAGTTTAAATATTTTATTCACATTATTACTGGAAAAACGAGTGACTTTCTTGCACGCAGCACCAAACATTAGTTTCTTAATTAATTAAAACGTCGCCGGCTTAAATACTCGTTGAACTAATGTTCTTAAGTTAAGTGGGCTCTACAGAAGCTGAAACTACACATGCTGGTAGCCATTTTTATTCGCATTGATAATTTAATTCAACTTATACAAGTTTATATTTATGGACCTCATGTTAATAAACACAATCTACGAATTATATCTAAAATGCGGACTTGTAGTTATCACATAGATACACACAGGGAGAAACGTTTGAACAAACTAAAATCAATACTTGTGTACACATTTTGTATTCTTCTTTAATTATCAGCTATTAACATTTTCTAATTGCTTATCAACAACTAAGATATAAGCACGCAAATTAATAATATATATTTTTGTATCTATCAAAAGAGTTATATATTTAACTTGATATTAAAATATTTATACACAAGGGAAATGTTGGGAAATTATGCTTATAAAATCTCTCTGCAAAATTTAAAATTTCTTTGATGAAATTTCTAAGTTGGGACTTATATTGTTTATCCCAAGGACTTTTTTTAAATGTATTTGGCTAGGACTTTTTTTTGACGGTGTTATCTTATCTTTGCCATTTTCCCACAGCTCACTGTGCATTTGCTGAACGCATTTGAGAGAAATAGCAGGTTCTCAGACTCTCAAAGAGGTAATTTGGCATATTGCCAAACAGCCTTTTTTAGTGAATTGCAAATTCAGCCTTTATCAGGCACTGCGTGTGGTCTGGCCCCAAAACCAGTTTCGGTTGCCCCACTCGACCGGCAGCCCGTCCACATTCCATCCACCCATGTGCCCACTGTCGGTGGCCCACTGTGCGCATGTGCGGGCTTTCGCGCTGCCACGACCCCTGGGAAATCGCCCGCCTCTCCACCGCCCCGGAAAATTGTGGTACATGACGCCACTACGAAAGGTCGCCATGGATGCCACACCATATGGCAATGGCAGCGAGATGCACATGTGGCCTTTGAGAGTATCTGTATCTGCAGGAGGCTATCCGTATCTGAGTGTGTGTATCTGCCGCTGCTCGCAAGGAGTTGAATGCATCGCGGTGGCCATCGCATGGCGACCCAGTCGTCGTCGACTTCATCATCTCCGGGTTATGGCAGAGACATTGGATGAAGGAAGGCTCCCCGGTTGCTGGATCACTTGCTTTTATACTCCAGATAAGCAGCAGCAGCTCAGACAAATTGAAGGCTCCGTCCGTCCAACTTTCATCAGCGACATCCTTTCTTCTGCCACTCAGCCAATCAGTCCGCCATAATTTTCCCTTCGCTGAGCTTTCGCCCGCTGCTCGGCTAGATTAAACTAATGCAAATACTTTCAAAACTAAATAAAGTCGATGGCCCCAATGCGAGAGCAAAATATTTTGCTCGCTGACATAAAGAAATATATATTTTCTTATCGCCTCCATTATTGGGTGCGTTCAGCGGGGCAAACACATTATTGATTGGTGATTTATAATTAAAAATTTGCTTCCATTAATTATTTACAGATGAAACAGAAAAAAAAACGTTTCATTGCAGTACAATAAATATTTGTTTTATGACTATGGGATTTTTAATTGCAAATCAAGTAATACAACTTTCTGTTGAGGGTGCCCATTGTTTTCAATACCAATGTGATTATTCATAATTTGTGTTATGTTGACACGCTCCAATTTGTTAAAATATTACGACGTCATATAATTCAATTTGGTAATCTTATCTGTTAGCATTATTTGACAGCTCTATTTGCTTTTATTTTATTGTTTTAAAATACACTGATAAGGTAGCCCATGTATGTATATTCATTTGACTTCGATTGTGAGTAAGGATGATTAATGATTAGATTTAATGGATAGAGCATTTAGACTATACTTGGCACATATATTTATAGTTCCTTGGTTTTATTAAGCTTTTATTTTATTTTATAGATTATTATTTTTTTGTTGAACTACGACTGTAAAATTAGTTAAATAGAACGAAGAGGTTCTTCGCCGTAAACTAAACCGATTTACGTTGGGCAGATCAGCATTAGTTGCTGCATTAAATTAATGGCCGATAAATGGAATTGGGAGCTCGGGAGCTTGGTAGCTCGGTAAATGGCCAAGAACACGTAACGGAAATCTGAAGTTCCCCCCTCGAATCCCCTCGTTTATCGGCGCGTGCTTTGCTTACAGCACATTTGAAAAGTCGCCGGGTGAAGTGGGGCCTTGGAGACCAATATATATGTATCTGAGGAGGAGGTTGGCTCCCAACTAAATACGAAACACGAACTATGTGGGCGTTCCGGCCGGTTGAGTTGGCCAAAAGAAGAGGATGGGGACTGGGACTGGGACTGTGACTGGGACCCGAGGAATTCGCAGCTCCTTTCTTCGCTTCCGAGGAACGTGATTTTCAATGTCGTTTCCTTTTGTTGTCGTTGAACGGAAAATTATGATGCGAAACGAAAATGCGAAGGAGACGAGTTCGAGTACGAGTTGAGAATGAGTGAGAAGGTGTATCGGGGGGATGGGGAGGGGGCGGCCAAGAAATGAAACAAAAATTGGCAACAGAAAAATAAGGAAAAACAAAAAAGAAAACACAATGGTCGACCGATGATGATGATATGTACACAGACAAAAAATAAAGTTAGGTTTTTTTTCCCTGATTTTGTATGTAAAATGATGATTTTTAATAACCCTAAAATAAAAATAAACCGAGATCTATAAAAATGTTATTTTCCCAGATTTCATTTCCCATTGTAATAAAACAATTAATGTGGTATATATTCAGATTATTTGATTAAATATATATATAATACTTCAGTTCAATAGATTCATGAAATATATAAAGTAATTTTCTTTGGGAAACTTATGATACACAGACAGACAATATTAAAATTATGATATAATAATTCCAATTAAAAACGATTTCTTTGAGACAATTCCATAGTATGTTTGAAATTGCCTTTAAGTTATTTTAAAACATATAAATCAAACAGAATTTAATCTGTTAGGTTTTAAAACCATTTTACCAAACATTTGCTTGTTTTTCATTTGTTACCATTTTATAAGCAAATTCACAATTATCCAGCTGATATTTATTTAAATGTATTTTTTAAAGTGCACTTGTTCATGCTACGGAGGACTGGCGTTGGAAATGGAAAATAATACCAAACATTTGCTTGTTTTTCATTTGTTACCATTTTATAAGCAAATTCACAATTATCCAGCTGATATTTATTTAAATGTATTTTTTAAAGTGCACTTGTTCTTGCTACGGAGGACTGGCGTTGGAAATGGAAAAACTGAACGAAATCAAAGAATATAAAATAGAGGGCAAGCAGCAAAGAGCTGCAGGCAGAGTGCCAGAACCAGAAACGAAAACTAAAGTTGAAACGCTTTTAGACATTTCAGAGATACACACGCAGACACAGATACACACGCACACTGGCAAACGGCGAATATTTCAAGTTTCCTAGCCTCGATTTTCCGTCTTCCCCGGCGTTTAAATATTTCATTTTGTCAAAAAAAAGAATGGAGCAAGGAATGCACCGAAAAAAACAGCGCAAAATGGGGAAACGAGAGCAGCTGCCAAAGCTTTTAGGTAAATTAAATAATTTTCCTCCTCTCGTGTCACTTTTGTCGGAATGAAAAATAGCTGGGGCAGCACGAATAGTTTCGTTTATTTTAGCCAGCGCTCAAAAACGACAGCAGGAGCAATCCATCAGAAACTACAGAAGCATTCCTGCTTAATTTATGGCTTAATAAACCCAGTATCTCGCCGCGGGACATCCATGATAATCAGATATTCCCGGCGCAGAAGCTCAGGCAGTTCGATTGAAATATGGCCGCGGCGGAAACGCCAAATGGGATTGGGTATGGGACCCAGGTATGGGTCTGGAATGGAAATGCATTCCCCAATCCCAATTACCAATTACCATTCCCGGCATCGCATGTGTGCACCGGATAATGTCAATCAGCGAACATTCTTCATTTTTGTTTACTCACTCACCTTGGGGCGTTCTCCGTGCTGCGGCCTCTTGTTTGTTTTCAAATTCCCTGCCTGCTGGCCATTTTATCTGTTCAAGGAGCGGTTTCCCGAGCGAAGACTCCAGCGAGTTAAAAGCCGGGACCGCGCACTTCGAGTGGAGATTGCCTTTCAAATAAACACTACCCCAGAGCGATGGAACTGGGCCGCTGGTTTTGGCCTGGCCAGATGGTAAATCGATTGGCCAGGCCGCGTTTGATTCGACCCGATCAATCAGAGGCCATCAATCATAATTGTCAGGCAATTTGCTTTGCCCATGGTTTCCATGGCACAAATGCATTTACCATGGAGTGCTCTTAATTGAGATAAGGAATTCACTCTGGTCTGAGTTGCTGCTGCAACTTGTAATTAATTGGCTGCGATTGAAAATGAACTGATTCAGTCAATAAGTTATTATTAATTGTTAAAAATAAATAAGATGTTTGACTTGTTGATATTAAAATTTAGGTAAAGGAAGCTGTAATTATATTAAAATTTATTGAGCTGAATTCCTAAAAATTAAAATTAGTTTATTTGAATTTCATATAAATTTATTTTGGGTCCACTAAAATTTTATTTTATTTCTTTTCTTGAAGATGATTAGAATGATAAAGTCGAGAAAGGCAAAAAACCTGTGCTATGTTAAGTATTAATTTCGCATCATTTGCTGAATTTATTTAAAATAGGCATGTTTCTTTTATGAGAAACCAATCTTTATCATTATATCCATTGGTGTTACTAAGCTCCTATTTAGAGTCTTCTCATAAATATTAAAATTTTAAATTAATTTAAATATTTGAAGTTCTTTTGTTCATTTTGGTGAAAGAGTTTTTCTACATGGCACCGTTGAGTTATTAATTTGTTTTCTACTTCACATTCATGAAATATGGTACAAACAAACACAATATATTTTTTTAGTTGCTTGAGACACAAGCTATTTTCTTAAAAACCTTATTAAGAAGATGTTTATGAACTAAGAAATCGACTTGTTTATAATTTTGTATCTCTTCTCTCCCTTTTCTGGCCATAAATCCTCGTCGATGTCTCCATTTTCGTGTACACCCATTGGACGGCCATTACAACCACAATTGACACAGTGATTTACGGCAATGAAAATTATACACCTGCACAACCTGCTCGCACACACATGCGAATCGGAATCGGAGGACACACCTGGGCGGAGGAAAAGCGGGGAAGCGGAGAAGTGGAGACCGCAGGCGACGCTTTGTCATAAAAAATAAAACGAAATTGTCGTCACTTTTATGACTCCCTACCGTGGGCCCAACTCAGATTCAGATTCAGATTCTTGCCCTGTTCCTGCTTTGTGGCAGTGGGAAGTCGTATTTTAGGCAGCTCCTTAAAAAGTCACTTGAGCGGAAAACGCAATACAAGTCTACTGGTGGGGCACTGAATTACAGAAGCCGGCGAACGGTAAAGCTTCTTGGGTTTTGTGGACTTTTTTAATGAGCTGTCAGAATTATCATAAAGCAATTAAACGCATTTCACACTCATAACCGTAGGCAAGTATTCAATCCGCACGCACTGCCACGCCCCCGGCCGATACACCGCCCCTCCGGCGAGCCGTGTCTTTGCCACTGACACTAATTGGTTGCTTTATGGCCCAGTTAAATCGTAAAACTCAAATTTTATGCTTTGTCACTGAAACGATTATGACGTCCGCTGCTCGTCCTCGTCTTGGTCCTCGTCCTCGTCCTCCCAAGATTCAGCCATCAATCCGGGAATCCCGTCAAGTGGCTTCATCTCCGGCGTCCGTCCCGTAATGCCCCTGATTTATGTCCCTGCCCGAGTTATTTGCGCCAATTTACAGATTGATTTCGGTCTTAAGTTTTTACTGTCCCCTGTTTATTCATCGCCTTTGCACCTACTTAATTTTTCTCTCCTCCTGGTTATGGTTTATGGCTGTTACCAAACAGGAGACTCGCGGCTTATTTGGATAACGCATCGCCATATGTTTGCGGAGGGTTAATGCCAAACCAGTTTGTTTAGTCACTGGTTGTGCAGGGGTAATAACACTGATTTTGAACCCATTAAAATTAAAGAGTTCGTTTAAATTTAAGATAAACAAAAGGTGTATTGTACTTGTTAATTAACAGGTCTTTAAGATAATTTATGTATTTTTGAATAATACTTTGTTATGACGAAATATTAATAAAAATATGATAATAAAAGTACTAATGATTTGAGTGTTGATTTATTAGGAACGTTTTTGTTACCAATTTATAAGGGGTAATAAATCCGTTTATAAGCACATAAACATAAAAGAGCTTATCAAACATCAATCATTTATAATTTTTTTATATCAACTATGAATTTTCTACCCTATAAGTTTTCCTTTATAGTCAAAAAATGGTATTTATAAGAGACCTAGATAATATATAATTTTCCAATGGTACCATATAATTTCTCCAACGCGTGAAGGTCATGTATAAATTTGACCTCTCCA
Source organism: Drosophila fuyamai (assembly GCA_018153365.1). Classification (NCBI taxonomy): domain Eukaryota; kingdom Metazoa; phylum Arthropoda; class Insecta; order Diptera; family Drosophilidae; genus Drosophila; species Drosophila fuyamai. Next base: position 886,276 of record JAECXW010000116.1, on the reverse strand, counting down.
CTCGATGTTCGCTCTATTCAAATGTGCGAAGTAAACAAAAGAAATAAAAAGACGAAAAATAAATGTTTGTGTTCAGCTTCAATGTGTAGGCGCATTGTTTCAATAACAAACAATGCGATATATTTAAACGATTCCACATGCGAGTGTGTATATATTTCGATCGGATTGATTTGTTTATGTGGGTGAAGGCGCGAAACTGTGACGAATGGAACGGCAATCGGGAATGGAATTGGAAATAATAATTAACCGCACCTTATCACGAATTGCTGCCCTCGATTGGAAGCTCCCTGCATTCGGATTCGGATTCGCATTGCCCTTGTCCCTGGACCATTGTCGTGATAATTTCACTTGTAATTCAGGCTTAATTTGATCCTAAATTTATTCCAATTGCAGCGAAGTCACGAACCCTCAAGGATGCTCTGTCCAATTGGGAGGCAAGCCCATTGGCAGGGACTTCGTTCAACATTGTTGTTGTGCGGAGCGATTGTCCCAATCATTCTTATCAGCAAAAAGCAGAGCTCTGCCATTGTTTGGTATTCGCCACCCACAATGCATCCAACTTTGTTGCCAAGCGAGCGAAAAACTTATTATATTCCGCCCGCACAATCCCCCCTCAAAAAATGAATGCAAGCCCAAAAAAAGGAGGGAAAAAATAACAAGACGAGTGGGAAAAGCTGGCAAAGCAGCGAAAATCGTAAAAAAAGGAAATTGCATTTCCCCAAAGCAGCGGAAAGAAAACTTGCGCAGGACTTTTGAGATTCTATTAAATTCTAACAAGATTTCAAGCTGCGAGGCGGAGGAAGAGGAAGAGCACGCCAACTGCAGCGTCCAATAAGCAAATGGCAGCTGTCACGGTGAACAAAAGAGAGAGCGCGGAGAAAGGGGAAGAGAAAAGGCAAACAAAAACATTGGAGCAAACGAAAAACAAAAAGAGTGAAGGAGAGCGCATTGAAGAGCGCCACGTGAACAGGTGCAGTAGTATGAAAAGAGAAGTAGAAAGAGCGCATCTTAAGAGCTCAAGCTCACTAATACATAGACAGCTTAAGAGAGCCACGATAAGAGAGCCTGCACGCACACCAAGACAAAGTCTGATTGGAAGAGAGTGTCGGTTTGCGTGTATTGGTAAGCAAGAGAGTGCGGCAGAGGCTTGTTTGTTTTGGAATTCAGTTGAGGTTTTGAAAATTACATTATAAATAAAAGTTTCTAAGGTTTTTTTATATAAGTTAATTTAATTTATGAAAATTTTCGGATTTTTTATTATATTTTTTTTAAGGTTTGAAAAAATAAATATTCCAACTGGTTTTAAAAAATAACTCCAATTAGCCCAAATATTTCATAAAGCTAGCGGTGATATTCACCTTTGGGTTGGTGTATTGTCTAAGCCTAGTGTGTCTGCGCATCCTTGTTTTATTGAAGGTATTTCCCTTTCTCTCTTAGCATCCCCTAACTACCGTTACTTACCCTGGGCAACTTCCTTCGCTTGTCGTCCTTTGTTTCTACGTATTTTTTTGGGTGACGACGCAGTCGCAGAAACTCCCTCGAAATTCCACAGCCCCCTCCGACGGTCCTGTTGGGGCCTCTGGTTTTTCGGGGGCTACGAATTTCAGTCGCTCACTTCGCAAGAACTTCACAACAGCCGCCGTCGCAGGTGAGTGGCTATATGGAATACCGCTGCGGAATATCGAACCGTTGGCACGAGCGGGAGAGGGAGACGCGGAGAACGTTGCTCTCTTTCACATCCATGATGGCCGCCGCAGTCGCTTGGCAACCATTGACATGCGGAGGCAGCGCTGCCGGCGACGCAGTCGACGCTGCCCAATCTCACACATTCCAACGGCATTCCGCATTCGACTCTCCTCTCTTTCCACGCCTCTCTTCTTCTTCTTTTAGCTTGGCCATCATGGCGCTCCATTAAATGCGCTTCTTCTTCGCCGGGAACGCTTATGGCCGACATATTTGATTCAGCCGACGGCATTTTGTTTGGGATTTTGGGAGCTAAAAAGTATTGATAACATGGAATTTCTTTTGTTAAAATAAATAATGAACAACACGCAGAGTTAAACTTTACACTCATAGGTAGCCTTCTTGTTTAATAATTTTGTGGTTTCAAGCTTACACATAAATTACAAATTTAATAATAATAGCAGCTAGCTTTTAGCTTTAAAACTATTCGTTCATCGAATTAATCTTAAGCCACTTTAGTCTTTTATTGCTTTTTTAAATATGCACTACAATAATATTTTTACAACATAATTCCAATCTGCAGAGTTTTTTCATTATTCATTGATTTTCGGGTTGTCAATTAATAAAAACTAAAACTTTCGGTCTCCCAATTTGCCATAATAAAATTGGTTTAATTGTGTCAAACTTTTTGATTTGAATATTAATTATTAAATTTAATATTGACGGAAAATTTAAAAATGATTTTAAAAATAAACTTGTAATTGTTTATCTAAAACACCAACTTTTATTATTTCTAGTGAATGTACACACATATTTCACTGCTGATTATTAGGAACAAATACAAAAGAGGCCTGTTCATTTCCTTTAATTTATATTAATTAAAAATTTATTTATAAGCCGTTCAATAAAAATTCGAAAAGTTTCTACAAAAAAGAAGTCTAAAATAAAAATAAGTCTTGTGCTGTGTATGTCATTTATAAAAGTTGCACTATATTTTGAAAAGTAATGTTAGGTTTTTAATAAAAGATTTGTAGTTTATTTTTTTAATAAAGTCTCCCAGTTTTAAGACAACAAAGACAAACCGTGCCGCCGTCAAAGTATAATACAATTAAAGCTTTAAACTTGTATCAAATCCAATTTGAAATGAATCAGCATTTAGTTTTAATGGGGAGACCGAAATACATTAGCGAAACTATTTCATCGTTCTGGCAATAAACCGAAAGACGAGGACCCTTGCCAGAATTAAAACTCTCCAATTTGATTTCCATCGCGGACAAACAAAGGAAGCGACGCCTCGTTGACATTTGCCAATAAAAATAAATAAAATACCATTTGTTCAGGAATCCGACATCGCTCCTCCGTCGCCCCTTGACCAAGTTTTCTAGACATTTGGCCACGCTCACCGTCGGCAACTAAAAATAAATGCCGTCTTTTAGTCGAGGCGTTCAGGGAACACTTTCGGGGGCGTGGGCTGTTCCCAGGGGGAGGGAGTGGGTGTAGGCGTAGGTGGGTGGGGTGTGTGTGCGTTGCGCATTTTAATACAATTTAATGTCCCATCGTGCGCCACCTCGACCTCCACCACGAGCATATACCCTAGCTCACCGCTCACAGTTCGCAGCTCCCGTCAACAATCGAACGCGATAGCATCAATGTTGGACCTGGTGCTGGAATTGGGATCCGGCTTGCGGGGATTCCTGGGCCGGGCGAAAACCGAATTTCCGGGACACTAGCAAAGCCGTATTTTTATTGGAAATCGTTTATCCCAGCAGCAAAGACCCAGCCCAGCGACGTGTCTTTAGTTGGGAAAATATCAAAAGCAACGGAAGGCACAGTGGGTTGATACGCACAGTTCTTACATATGTATCATTTTCAAAGAAATTATTTCATCTACCACCAATGTTAAGATTTAATTTAAAGAAATAAACCAGTTTCCTTAATATTTGATAAAGAAATGGAAAACTAATTATCAAGTTGTCAGATGAACAGATATATGTATACGATAATTACAGTTGTGAATTCGCAGGGAAATTTATATAGCTATAGAATTAAACCCCGCATGAAATAAATGTAATCTTCAATTAAATACTATTATAAAATCCATAAATATTAATTTAGACATTTACTGATTTTTTATACAAACAAGATCTCAGCCCGGTTACGGACTTTGTGTTTAGATTTGCATACCATATTATATACAGGTACATCATGCCCCGATCTGCTGTGTATAATGTCTTAATGACTTAAGAGAAATAATCAGAGTTGGGTCCATAAATCGAAGTGCTATTCTTTTATTAATAGAAATTGCAGAATTATTTAAATTTTTAATGAAATTACCTAATGGACTTAGCTGCAGAGACATCTTGTCTGCTTTAATCAGGTTTCTTAAGAACCTCTTCGAAATGTTTTTAAGCTAATTAAGTTGGCCCCACAGCCAACCCACTGTGGAGTCAGATTCACACTCCCCAACTCTCCTTTGTTTTCAGCCTTGTCATTTAAGTCACAAACGGCGGAATTAGTTTTCCGTTTCGTTGGCATTTCAGTAGCCGGGCATTATTCCGGGCCCATCCTCCCTCGCATTGATATGCGGCCCCATCTATCGAAGCCCCCATTCCACATCCCCAACTGCTCATCATTATGCGCTTCAGAGCTTTTCGGGATTTTCTACTTCATTGCTATTATCGGGCCCAGTGAATGGAAGTGTGGATGGGGTTATGCCGGGTCTCATCTGGAATCGCACTAATTTAGCTCGGGACTAGCCCCGCCCCTTAAGCATCGCTCACCGCTCACCGCCCACAGCCAACCGCCCACCGAGGAGTGTGTAGTTGTCGTTGCCCCGATTTTATGATGATGAGTTCAGAGTTCGGGCATGTTCTGCATTAATCGCATCACTTTATGTGGGGCGAGAGCTCTCCCGGGGCACTTGGCAACCTGGTTTCCAGCTGGGCAAAGAGTTCGATCTTCGGCGGATTCCCAGGGATTCCATAATGTCCTCACATAACAGCGATAGGCCGTAAAAAAGAGGTCAAGCCAACGACCCTGGAACAGATTTCAGATGAAAACGAGAGCAGTTCGATCAAATTTATTGCTGCCGGCTGACCTTCGGAATCGGGATTCGGGATTCAGGATTCAAATTTCATATTTCACGGCCTTAACTGGAGCGACAGGATTTCCTCGGTGCGTTCTGGGCCAATAAAAGCATTAATGACCATAACAAACGCCTTTGTGCCGCAGTTGCAGCGGTTGCCCCTCGAGGTCGTTTATCCCGCTGCGTATTTGGTGCGCGCAACTCGTTCGGAAAAGAATAACAGCCCAAAACTATCCGCACTCCCGAGCTCCTACACATTATCGATGTTCGTTCTTAAGGCCCTTTAAGGCCATTTTTTATCTTGTTGTGCACAGAGAAAAACATCTATAATTCTAATTGATTCGTTCTTGTTCGTTATATGCCAACAATAATAAATGTGCTACAAAAAATTCAAGTTTTTAAATAAAATTGAGGTAAGACTTATATTAAAATTCAGTTTTTCTGTTAATAAATTTTACTATATATGATTGAGTTTTTCATCTGGCAATTATGAGCAATGAAATTTTATTGTAAATAAAACTAGTTTGACTTATTGAGACTTCAAGTTATGGAAATTCCACAAATCATTGTAAATGACATTCTAACATAGTATTAGATACATGTATGGAAAGTGGATCAATTCTGCTTTCGAGCGATTCAAAAAGAAAATTTCAATTTGTTTTTACTTGAAAAAATATTTTGATCGTCACATTTTTTAGCAAAGAATTATAATTAAATATCAAAACCAAACTTGAGCTCATCATTTATATTTTCTTGTGTATTTTAGATAATATTTCTGCGTGTTGCCGCTCAGTTTTTTGTATCCTATCGTATATGTTTCTCGATTCTGTCGCCGGGCCTCATAACGGACCTTGAGTTATGCGAGGCTGGGACCCGAGATAAACCCGTTCTCCCTCCCTCGCTCCCGACTTAAACTCATTTAATCCATGAAATGGGAATGCTTTAAGTCGCTGCTCGCTGGTTAGAAATTCTATTTTATGCTTGGGTTCCCATCGCCATCGCCTTCGCCTTCTCCGTCGCCATCGTCTACCAGCGATTCAGCCAGCCAAATGGCGATGGCATCTTGCCATGCAATTCGAGCCGGGGCGTGGATGAGGCTATGGTGTGGATGTGGATGTGCCTGCCGGAGGGTGTGGCAGTGGAGCCCTTGGATCCTGCTTGCTCGCCTGAATTGCGCCGGGTTTCTAAGTTTTTTCGCCGACAATTTTATGCATGCGCCACACTGCACAAAGTTAAATTACAATATTCTAATAAATAGCACTAAAATATTTTGGGAACTAAGTTTAGAATGGTAAAAAAATAAGAGCCTTAAAATAGTAAGATGTCTTTTTACATTTCGCAATTATGCATATCTAAGACGAAAAATGTAAATAAGTTTCTGTCAGACATTGAGCTTGTTCCAATTACTCGCCTAAAAATCTAATAAATATATTTTAAGCTGTTTTTTCTGGCAACACGATTTGTAATCCTTAGTTTTTCAGCTTCCTGTCTTCAAAAGTCCACCAAATTAATATTTATTTAAAATATTATGATCTTGAACATATTTCGCCTGTCATTTTTATATGCAGTGCTTAACTTCGTAGTTTGTTTGATTCTTTTGAGTCTTTCATAAACGATTTTCCTTCAGTGTATTTGTAATTTAAGCCAGAGAGCCAAATGTGAAAAACTGGAAAAGGGCAAAAAATGTAAAAGGAGAAAAGGAGAAAAGAAAGGAGAAAAAATAAAAGCTGCTGCTCGACGACGTCGACATAAAACTTGCAAAATAAGTTTCGCATGTTTCAGCAAACTCAGGTAAGGAAAAAGGTAGGAAAAGGGGCGGGCGTGGATTTGGCAAAGGGCAGAAGAGGGGGTGGTAAAGGGCTCTCGGTGCCTTGAATATGCAGCAAATATTCTTCAAACGGCCCTGACGTCGGCTCCATTTTATATGCGCAGTGCGAAGGGGGCGGGGTGTTATCCACCCACCCTAACAGTCCCCCCCCCCACCATACACCCCAATCCTCGACAATTCCAGGTAAATGAAAAGATGGTCGCTGTAAGCCGAAGGGGGCGAAACACGAAATGTACTCCAATTTAATCAAGAATTCTATTCTGTAAATTACTTGCACAAAAACACGAGGCGACGGAAGGTCGAGCGTGGCCAAAAGGGGCGGGAAGCCGACCCACCACCCCCTTTTGACAGCGCGAATTTCCATTTCATGTTACAAAAACGTAAGAAGGTACGGAATTACCTGTAGTTGGAGCCGTAAAGCTTCGTCGAGAATGAGGAATGGAGATGTTTTTGCACAAAAAATTAAGTGCATTACTCGAATGACATTTAGTCATCCTGAGCTTAGCATTTTCCATTTTGGCCTCTCTATATACATATTCTAAAGAATATTTTGTGGAAATGGTATTTGTAAGAAGCATAAATCCTTTTTAAGTTTTTCTCCAACTTTGTTAGAAATAGAAAACAAACAACATTGACTTCTTTTATAAGCGAAACCTTTATGATTCCACCCCGCATATTATTGTTCAAAAATATGTAAATTTAAAGAAACTTTTCTTTGGACTTAAGTGAACACGATAAATACTAAACTAATGTTCATAATCAGGCTGATAATTGGATATGTCTTTCTGGTTTCCATTAAATAAACATGAACATAAGCGTCATAGATCGAACAATACGATATAAAGCAGGTGGAAACAACTGTTTGGAACCTCATCATCAGCGAAGCCGCTTTTTATTCACACTTCTCAGACGAACTAAGCGCTTTAAATTCAATTCCCCAGCCCGGGTTTCTTTGCCCTCGAAAAACACTTTCCCCAATAAGCATTCCACCGAAAACTGTAAAAATATGCCTGCTCCCCGGTTCTCGAGCTGCATAAATTGATATTCGAATACTTATGCATTCAGTCCTCCGCCTCTTAACGACCCAAACACAAGGCGGGCCCATACAAATAGCCCAGACACAAGATGAAGTCACGGGGAAAAGATGGATGGGGCGAACGAGATGAATGGCCGGCGTTGTTATTGAAATAAATTATTATAAATAAATACGCCAGTCGAATTTATGAAGTCGTAGTTGTCGGCTATGACATTATGGTGTTTTTCTTTCCCGCCTCGGTTTGTTTGTCCGTTTTGTCCGTGTTTGTCCGTTGTGGGGAATCCAGTGCCATTATTTTTGTTTATGTCCGCCGGTGGAGAGGCCGGTCGAAAGCACAACGTGGAGCGCCGTTAAAACAAACAGCTTATTACGGCAAAGAGAATTGGCGGACAGTGCGAGACATTTATATAAGGCCGGGGCGCCAATGACTGACATTGGTAACTGAAGAAGTTGAGTGGAGTGGAGTGGAGAGGAGCGGGCTGGATGCCATGACTTTTGAATTTGTTTATCTTTCGTTGTCAACATCATGTCGATTTCTGTCCGTCCATCCGCGCGTTTACCCCGCTTGTTTATTTGTTTGTCTTCGATGCCTGTAAACATTGCGCTGCCAATTGAATTCGTTTCAATTTATTTACTGCACAGAAATGAAAGGAAACTTTGTTTGCACCAGGGGCGTGGGTCTGGACTTTTATGGCACGGCAAAAAAAAGGGAGGGGCAGGAGGTGACAGTTCAATTAGAAAGCGGAATAGGCTGGCTGCCAAAACACATTCGATTGGAACGAGGAGGGCCAACTGCCGTCTTGGCCAGGAGCCTTTGGATTCGCTGACAGGACGGAGGGAAATTAATTGCAACTGGAGACAGAGCCTCAGAGCTGGGCAATCATTCGCCTTTGCTCCAACCCGCTTTTATGGCACAGAGATTCAAATAGTTTTGAACTTTTCGCATCTCCGAGGATTCTTGATGCTGAGCCAAAACTAGAAACTCCCATAAGAAAGTTTACGATGCGAGCAGGGCGCATATGTAAATACACAGTGGCGAATCGGGGCAGTTGGACCGGGGGGACTCGGTGTAAATGTGCTCGAGTGCGACGGACGTCAATTAAAGGCCTTTTAATTGCCATTCCCATTGGGGGAACTCGGAGAGTTTCCAGCGAATTTACTCGGAATTTAATCAGCAATCGCAGTGGGGCGAGTGCCACATCTTGACAAGTGTTTCGGGGAAGGGGTCGCAATGTCCTGACTTTGTTTTAGCCTGCGATTAAGGGGCTTGGAGGTCAAGAGGATTGGAGTTCAAGTGGCTGGTGACTTTGGCGAGATATTGCGTTTTTCGCAGTGCAACATTGCAAAGGGTTCGCTTTCGTTGGCAACATTTCGCCACGCTTCCTTGGCAGCCGGAATTGCCCTGCCCAATAACGCGCGGCGAAATTCGCTTGGCTCCAACAGCGCTGTCAGCGATCTGTGGCTTTTACGAGGACCCCTCCCCGACCCGCTCTTCCCCCCTCTTAGCCAGCTTTCCTGCGCCAGTCCTTGTTCGCGTTTTAAGCGTCGAGGCATCAAAACTGGAAATGCAACCAGCGCGAAATTGCACCAGCAGCAGCAAGGAGCCAGCTCGGGAGTGGCCAGCTCGGCTTGGAACGGGCATGGGAGTGGGAAGGGGCATGAGGATGGGGATGAGGATGAGGATGCAGCGGGAACTCGACCGGAGGCGCCAGTTGGCTAAGCGCATATAAAAAAGTTTAGCTGGTTTAAGGTGGGGCTCCAATGAAATCATTTACAGCTGCAGCGAAAGGAGCTGCCGAACTCAGCAATCGGTTTGGGTTATACTGGACAACGCAGTGCTGGGTACCAAAACATCAAGAGAAAAATAACATTTGCAAAATCATAAGTTATGTTAATCACAACTGTCATAATACACTCACCAGCCTTTTTATCCCTAAAAGTCGCAATTTGAACTCTTAGTAAAAAGAAAAAAACCAAAATGGTGAAAATAAAAAAATTTTATTTTCATGCAATAAACATGGCTTGAAGTTTTACCTTTTAATATAAACAATTATTTATGGCATATGTAGCACAACCATTTTTTAGTAATTTGAAAAAATAAGCTATTTAAATATTTATTTTGATATCAAAATCAGAAGGCACAGGATTAATTTAGACTGAAGGACTAGAAACGCACCTGCCTCATTATTTGTAAACTTAACTTGTTACATAGTGCAAGACCCTGTGGCAAATCGATGGAAAAAATAAAACCAGATAGGGGAAAAACTGGGGAAAGAGGGTTAGATATCGTTGACAAAGAGGGACGTGTGTGTGTGTGTGTGTGCATTGGGCGTGGACGGTGGCGGGTGGGCGTGGCATTTGTCGTGACTCGGTGACTTATTACTTTTCATGCTGCTCTCGTTTCGTTTCCACTGGAGGTTGTTGGATGCTGTCAAATGAAGTCGTAAAAAGATTGGGCAAAAAAACTTTTTTGTGGGCCACTCGCAGAAATACATGCATATAAAAATGGCAAAGTTGGGATTAGTTTCATCAAGGATAAGCCAAATGGCTGGACATGCCGGGCAGCATATAAACGAGGCAAGCCGGGGAACAAGGACTCGGGCATCCGTATGCCGTGTCCTTCTGACCATTTTGCTATTTGCGCGGAAAACTTTTTATGCAGTTGATGTCGGTTGATGTTCGTAGTATTCTGGGCAGCATTACGTAAATGATTTCACCCACCCCCGCCCCAAAAAAGCAGGCGGTGTGTGTGCTTGTGCTTGTGCCACCTTTATGGACGCACCATCTCGGCCCCGGAAAATGTCATCTAAGCACGTTTGCAGGATCTGCATAATTTATGTTTGCATGTAGGTACGGCTGCTGGGGCGGATTACCCTAGAAAATTAGGTTTCCCATTTGATGGAGGACGCGGAGAGTGTCGCTCGTATAAAACCCGGCACGACCTGGCCGCCATCTTCATAACTCTGGAGGTGGTGTGGCTGCCGCTGCTGCATGCCCAAATGAATTTATATATATTTGTGTGCTCGTTTTATGACTAATATCTCGGAATATATCTCTGGGCAAACGGCGGAGTGACTGGCAGACTGGCACTATCCGCCACCTACATCCCCCCTCCCCCGTGCCGTGCACACACGGTGGCATATTTTGCAGCGCTGTGGAAAATAAAACAGCAAAATAAACCCAGCAGAGCAACAGGAATAAAAACAAAAAAGGAGGGAAAACACCGAGAAAACAAGTATAAAAATTTGTTTTTCCAACATTTGTCAACGATGGCGATGACGATGACACGAGCTGACGCAAACCCAGGCTGCCACTGGGCGTCCATCTCCATCCCACCTCCATCTCCACCTCCGATTCCATCCCGTTTCCATTTGCCAGTTCCCGATCCCCGATTCCTGGCCCTTCTTCCTGCCACAATCTCTATATCCCCGCGGCGTGTCATTGTCGTTGTTTGCATGTGACGAACTCTCCGAGTGCTCGTTGCCACCTCCGCCCCCTTTTGCGCCCGTTTTCCCCGCCCCAGGTGCCCACGGGTCGCATAAGAACCGCACTGTGGGATGAGTCTGGTCTCTTCACCAATAATTTTATTCCAAATGTTCTTACAGATTCTTATTAAATGAGGACTTGATTTTGTATTGCCCTAAAATGCAACTATATATCTGTAATACGATTTACTTAAACAGTTAAAGAGAGCACATTATTACATTCTCAAATATCACACGAATAATTTTCAAGTGTAATAAAAATATATAAAAGAAATATACAGTCAATTTCAAAAGCAATGTTTTTGTAATTAAACTTTGAGTCTCACATTTTTATTTGTGTCCTTTTAATTTATTTGCGACCGTTTTAACGAGAGCAAACTTTATTTTTTTCTCATTTTGGGACATTTTTATGGAAAATCAATCTATGTCTAAAGTTTTGGTTGCCTTCATTTTTGAGTCGCAGCTAAAATTAAACCAGCCTCAGAGCTTTAAACCAATTTTTACGAGATTTATTTTTAAACATCTATTTAAAAATTTTACATGTTTAAATGCATATTGAACATGTACAATGTAATACATGGAAAGATTAATGTTTAGTGTTTTAGAAAAAGTTACTGATTCCGTCCATAACCCATAATAAAATAAATTACATGAAATTTGTCCCTTTCTGCCCACTGTATTTCCCTCAGCAGCATTTTGGGACTGAAGCGGACCGCCGCACAAGTTGCAGCTCTGTAGACACCACGTATACGGGATACGGGTTTTGCCTCGCTCCGGTTGGTCTGGCTCTTGGCACTTGGCACTTGGCACATGGAACTGGGAGCCGAGGACTGAACACTTGGGCAATGGGACTTGGACGCGGACGGAGCTCTTTGCTTATGCATGTCGCATGAGCAATAACAATATTTCCTCCGCTGTCGCAGTCCGCCGCTTATTCTTTTCGATTTGCTTATTCGCATTTGGGTTTTTAGCTTTTTTCCTTGGTTCAGCATGCTCGTTTTTTACGTTTCTCATTCGCTTATTTGCAGGGATCATGATATGCAGGGACGGGGGAGTGGGAATGGGAATGGGAATGGGAACACATGTATTTGGCTTTACAGCGGGGGAAACACGAGAAAAGCGAAATTTAAAATTTATGTACATATATTCCCATTCTTTATTCGCATCCAGACATGTGTGGGCCGGCAGTATCTGTATCTGTGACCGAATATGTATCTTGTATCTCAGGGCCCCTGCATTCCGTGCATATATCCCCCCATTCCCCCACATACAGTATGTATCATAACTTTCTGCCCATTCTGTTCTGTTCGCCATAAATGAAATCCACGCGAACGCGACACGTTTCCCTGATGTTCAATGTTCGTAAATTGAAAACATCAAAAGCAAAATATTGAAATTTTCGCTGTGTTCCGAATATTGAGTTTGGTTTTCTGAAAAAATATTACATTTAATGCAAGCGGCCATCAACATTCGTTGTAAACTTGCCAACTGCGGTGGCCACCGGAAATGGAAAAAAAGATGACGCTAGTCATGGACTACAAACTTGCAAATGTGTTAAAGGATTTACGTCCAACCTCACATTTAATGCAATATGGATTGGGTGAAAATATCAATCTCAGCGAATGCTGAAATTCAGTTTTACCACGCGTGGCGAACAATTTATTAAGGAAGGGATTAATGTCTTTCAACATTCGTTGACACTAAATTTGTATTTAGTGTCAGCGAATGTTGAAAGACATTTTTGTGATGAATGGCAAATAATTTATAAAAAGGGATTGAGTAAATATTTAATGACACTAAATGTTCTATTTAGTGTCAAGGAATGTTGAAAGACATTTTTTTGATGAATGGAAAATAATTTATAAAGAAAGGAATTAAATATTTAATTAAGTAAATATTTGATTGCTAATTGTTACAATAAATTATTTAAAGTCCGAATAAGGCTAATAAAATTGTAAGCTAATAAGCTTTGCAAATTTTATTGCATTTGCTTTATTTTATTCGCCTTATTCATATTGTTAATTGTCTTTGCATTTTCCAAATTAAAATTTTAAGTTTTATATAAATTATTTTTTGAACTACTCAAAATCAAAATCAAAAATGTAAATCTTCTTTCGTTTTAGATTTTTATCTGTGCTCTGATTGTAATGTAAGTTTTTATATAACATCGCACAAGTTTTCAAGATTAAAACAAATTGTTTTCAAATCTAGTAGAAAATGTGAAGACACTTGTGTGGGATTAAAGTTAATCAGAGACTTATGTTTTATGTGTTTTCTTCTTGATGACGAATTTTGTTATTTCAAAAATCACATTCAATGTTTTTTGATTGTTGTAATAGTCTTCTCGTTTGGATATTGCACCACTCGATTCTCATGATGGCGGCACTCTGATTCCGAGTCAGCAATCCCTTGGCTCGGGGCGTTACATCAGCTGCCCGCATCTCGGAACCCCATCACGCACTGCCCCCACTCCCTAAAAGGCCCCCACTTTGCTATTATCGCAACCCTTTGATATGTGAGAAGCGATTGGCGCGGACCGCTTATAGAAGCGAATGTCCCGCTAATTGAGCGCTTAGCCGATTGCATTCGATTCCCATTAAGAGCCCAGAGCCGCGCTCGAATTAAAATTGAATCATTATTGAAATTCGTTTGTCCTCGTTCCATTCGACCGGCGCAGGCCGCTCATTAAAATGGATGGCGGAGGCCGTTAAGCGGAGGGTTAAAGCCGTCCGGCCAATGGCGGCTGCCAGAGTGTATTTGCATTTGGCAAATTGTAAAAATTTAATTCGCATATCATGCGCGATAATCAGCGACGTGCATTATAAACCCATAAACCGCAAAGCGCTGCCATAAATGCGCGTTCGGAGGCGCAGAAGGCCGCGCCAATTGTCGCATGCGGCGGCCAGCGCCGATAAATATCCGTTTATATGGTAATTGTCACTGCGAGCCGCTTCTAACTCTCTGTCCGCCTGCAATTTGCATTTCTGCACAGCTGCCAATGGCGAACTGAATATTGTGCAGCCAGGATGGCAATCGCATATTTATTTTATTGCCCCGGCATCGGTGTTCTCTGGCCCAGAGTCGCCGCCCCGCCCTTCTTTAAATTCCGCATTAAATCTAGGACCGAGTAAAATGGCGGCGCGGAGGCATAAAATCACTGCACAGCGAAAAAATAGACAATAAAATATGCTTTATACTTCTCCGCAATACTTTAATGTAGTAAAAGATTTTACTGATGTAATCCGATATTTGTCTTCCGATTCTATTCGTTTTGGTAAGGTAAACCCACATCAAGTATACCACTATTAATTTAGTCTCAATTAAAATGGGTTTTAATTTGTATATTATATTGTTGTAAAAACTATTATTCTCTAATAAACTATTCGATAGGTAAAGCTATTATATTATTGTATATAAAATAAGACCTCGAATATTTCAATCGCTACAATTATTGTAAAAAAGGTGGATACAAAAACCAACATAAATTTGGGTATTGAAAATATCTTATTGTATGAGAAATAATTACTCTTTCTATTAATAGTTTTTTTTAGTAATGCTTATATTTACCAAATGAGTGTATTGGTAATATTTTTCTCCAAGTGGCACAGAAGGAAAGGTGCTCGGGATGATGGATGGTGATGAAGGTGGATTTTCGGTTTAATTTTCATGTCCATTAACCAAGCAAAATGGATACGTTCGGCAACGAGCGAAAGGATAAGCGAGTCGGCCAGGCATGTCCTGAATTTTGATAGACCGAAAAGCGAGGGCAGGGCTTGGGGTTTGAAACTGGAGCCAATGCGGGTATAAATTCAAATAAAGTTTAACGAAGCCCATCCGCAGACGGGGCAGGAGTTCTTGGGACTGCGACTGGATTCGGGATTGGATTGGGGCACGGCGGTAGGCGGCCATGAAAATTATCAAAGCGTGTTATTACGGGCATCGAAGCGCAACGCGATGGCAACTCAAGTGGCTGCCTTCGAGCGGATAAACACGGAGCTGCAAATGGATCTGGATCTGGATCTGGATGGAGGACTGAAGATGGAGAGGACGTGAGGGTGAGCAGCAGCCACTTGTGGTGGCCTGGGCATAAATTTGTATTTCCCTGCTTTCATTTTCGGGCCCATCACGCACGCAAATAATCAAACGGAACGCATCAAATTGGTGAAAGGGATAAAAAAAACAACAAAATGGTCTTCGATTTTTAAAAATACCCTTTGCTTCAATCCCATATCACCACCCACTTCCGCCCACTTTAGATTTCGTTGAGTCAGCCCACGGAATTTTAGCCTAAATTGCTGATCAGGTTCTTACTTTGTGCAATCGGAAAATTCTCAATTGCTATGCCAGTATGCACCGTGGAAATACTTTTCCGCAACGGAAATAATATTTCTATGACCATTTAAAGGCGTCTTTTTTAACTAGATTTTAATAATATGTATACATATGTCGTTTGATGTATTTTTTGATAATTAATCTATGTTTTGGGTATGTAAAATAATGTTAAATATTTTTATTCAATTCAACTTTATGCAAAAATGAAGTCCTCTTTAAATTAGGACCTAATTCGAAAATAAGACATATATACATACATCGATATTACTTGCATTCGAATATTAATAGCTGTTTAATTTTTACCAAACTCATTCCACTGTTCCCAGCTTTCCTCCATTTTTCACGGCCCAAATCAAAATGCACGCCCATTCAATAGCCCGAAACGGGCCGAAATCAACGTGGAGCTGGGAACCCTTCTCTGGAAAGTGGGTACGAGTGGTGACCCCGATGTACTCCATGCTTAACCGAATGTGAGCTCCTCACGTGCAGGCGATGGAGAAGGGGGAGGGGCGGATTCTGGGCGTTTGGTTTCAATTTATCGCTCAGCCATCGCTGAGGAAATCCCGGGAGCGGTTTTAGGGATTTTTAAAATAAAATTTACGGATTAAGTTATTGTGCGACGTATGCACGTAATACGTATGCAGTGCTCGCATCAACTCCTGGGAAAATTGCGGAGGGGGGCGTGACGGTAAGGTCGATTACGTTTTACAGCGCAGCATAAAAGTTGATTGAAAATGCTTATTAGATGCAAGATTAGATGCGATATGCATCGCAGACCGACGGACCGGGCCAATCCTATTCGGGAATCAGAGACGAGCATAAAAGTCCGCAGGAGCTGCGACGTGAGCAAATTTAGCTCCGGATTTTATACGCCCGGCAGTTGGGGGCGGAGCGAGCTTAATTGAAATGTCGCGGCAGAAACTGTAAAGTTTGGAAAACCAAAGACGAACCGAGGCCGAAAGGTGCCAACGCAAAAATTAAGTCCACAAAAATTTACAGCCGGCAGGTAATCTCATTAAGCCCGGATAAGATTCCCACTCGGCGTGCGTCAGGCCCAAGTTGAACATTTATTTCTAGACCCAAGTTCCCTTCCTTAAAACAAAAATAAATAACCACAAGGGGAACAACAGAATCATTTAGCCCGCGCCGAAGTCTACAAAAAAAGTTGCTTTTGATAAGACGGCTCATCAAAACTTCAGCTACAAGAAAAAACTTTTTAAAACAACAAATTTAAAAGAAAAGGCCACACACAGCGTCCTCCTCGGATGACTCGACCCCAAATCAAGGCCTTCAGGCCCCAAGAAACTCATCTAAATGGTGAGTCGACGAAATATTTATCGGGGAGTGAGGGAAAGTGTGGCGAAGTTTGGTTGCTCTATGGTTGTAAATAGATTCCTATTCGAATAGTAAATTAAATTGTGACACAATTGTTTAAAATAAATAAGCGAAAAGGGTAACTTTATAAATTTTGTTTCTGAATCTGTGTCTCTTGCATATATAGAATATAAAGACTTGTATATATTTTAAATTTTAATTAAATGCGGTAATAGCCAGTACCAGTTGCTCGAATGCGCACCAAAAGTATATACAAATTTCTAAATTAAATGTATTATCTCAAATCAAAACCTGAGCAGAGCAGAGTATTTATTTAGTCATCAAACGAAAAGCCGACCCTCGTGCCTTGCCAATTTCATGAAAGATTCATAACAAACAACAGCCGCAACTACCAAAACAGAGCAGAACACCGAAATTAAGCCGATCCCACAAAAGCCAGAAAACAGGCATCAATGTAAGGCCCAAACAACGAGAAAGATTCTTCTTTCCGGTTAGTTCGTTAGTCGGCTGCTGGCCGAATTGCGGCTTCCATCAGCAGTTAATAAAAAATTGACCATTTCGGGGCAGCGGGATCCGAGCGAAAAGTTAAATGGGAAAAGTTTCCGGCCTAACTAAAAGTGCGGGTTTATTAACCGCAAGCAATTTCCACAGAAATTGCTGAAAGGAAATGTACCGAATATTTGAGTTAGAAAATCGTACAAAATTAATTTTGTTTTCATAAGACTTTACTTTAAAAAGAAGTGTAAAATAAAATCTCACTTACAATGACTAAGTTTAGCCCATCCCAAAGTGTGTTTAATATTACAATGCTTTCTTATCGTAAAAACTTTAATTCCCTGAATTGAATGCTTAATTTATAATAAGTAATTGAGATGTATGAACAAACACTGAAGGTGTGATTGGACAACTCATTAGACTATTAAACAGAAACAAAATGTATTTACCAATTAAATTAAAACAACACAAATTTTATGGTATTATCGTATGAAGGCAATATTCAATAACTGCTGCCCCCAATACTAAATATTTTTTATTACACTTAGAGCCACTATATATTTTACACTTCAAAAAATGTAAAATGTTTTTTTTAAGTTGAATTAGTTAAATGGAAAATTCATTTTTGGTTTAACAAGTATTTAACGAGTTAAATCTAAAAAATCTTTATTGTGAATCTAGGGATGTTTTATAATTTTAAAAATAAATTCCAAATAGATCAATATAAAATTGTCCATTTATTTTATAGCAAAATATATTCTACTCGAAAAATAACGACTTCGTATTATTTGATATGTGATTTTCATCAATACAGTTATATTCTTTCCTGGTTTAAAAGCGTACAAATAGTATTATGACTAACCATCTATCTCTTATTTAAAACTATTATTTCTTTTTCCCTTGCAATCTTTTTGTTACAGTTTCTTTCAAAAAATGTTAACCTAAAAATTCCATTAGAGAAGTAGCAATATAAGTTTAAAAATCTTGTTTAATATTTAAAAATGTTATGAATTATATTATTATTGACTCACAACTTAATAAGTAAAATTTATGTTTTTGTGGTATATTTTCCAGTGCACTTTCCCTAGCTGTGAAAACCCACCCCCTGTGGAAAACTCGCTGTGTATGTGGCTAAAAGTAGAGCAGCACCGGATGGTGGTGGGTTCTGGGTCTCAGCCTTAGTCTCAGTCTCATCTCGCCTCAATGGCCGTCCCCCTTCCCCTTCCCCTGCCAATTTCCATGGCTGCCGTGGACTGCCATTGCCGTCGGGTTTCGAGTATCTGACAGATACACAGATACACATCCGTCGCCGCCAGAACGCATGCACAGTGCGGCGGCTCCTTGGGCGTGGCTGGAGCTGATGGGGAGCCAGTTGGCCTGTCTTCCAGACTAGTTTATGTAAGCAGCCTGCTCTCGGATGGGGCGACGATTGATGCCGGATTTGGACGGATCTGTTTTTTAGTTGGCAGCGGAGCGGTGTTCGCTGAATGATGTTGAACGGGCGGCCCGGGGCGCATTTGCCTATTTGCCGTAATGCCTGTCCCGTGTGTAATTTACGAGCAGCCCGACGTATGCTGCGTAGGTGTGCGATGGGGAGGGGGGGTGGAGAACAGGGAACGGGGGCACGGATTTATGGGCGCATCATAAAACAATTAACAAGACCGAAACTCGTGCCACATAAATTGCTGCAGCTCGGCTCGTGGATTGCGGCTTGTGTTACATTTCACAGCGTTTTATTATATCACAGAATTGGAGACGGGTGGAATGGGCCTTCTGCTCCTGCCGCTTTTTTAATTAACCACACAAGATTTCTACTCATTTTCATATCGTAAACGTTTATCCAACTTAATAAGTCGTAAACGCTGCTGCGACACGGCCTCTAACAAAGTCTCTGTTTTGGGTATCATGCCCTGCAAGTCAACCTGCATGTGTGTGGGATTTGGCGATCTGCTGACTCCGCAGGTGAAAGTCCCTGGAATGGCACATCCTGTACCGCTGCTGCTCCGCTCCCCCTTACCCCCCTTTCCACTCATTTGCAGACGATTACATGACAGCGCGGAGGCAATAAAAGAAATCGTTAATAACCATACAGAAGTCGGCGCATCGCCGACAATGGGAGAAATCGGCTGGCAAAAACATAGCTATTGTCTTATGTTTTTATAAGTCAAGCCTAAAATATGAAAAAAACTCAGCACAAACATTCTTTCGTTTAAATTCACTCATTTTCACTGTGCTTTTGTTAGCTCAAAGTAAATATTAAAAATCCACTCAATTGAAAACTTAAGTAATGCGTATAAAATGAAAAGCAAATGAAAGCTCATTTCCTTAGTTAGTGAATAGATAGTAATTATCAGTTTAATTGTTATAGTTCTAAAAATAAATACCAAACCGGTTCTTCCCATTTTTTTCTCCTGCACCCATTGTGCAATTTTTACTTAATTTCGTTACTCTTGAACTGCGAACTGCGAATGCTCGAAAGTGAAGCTCAAACCTCATTTAATATTCATTGCCGGCTCCTGCTGCTGTTGCCGTTTTGCTCCTGCTGGGGAAGAGGAGGTGTTTCGATGTGGATGTGGCTGCAGGTGCTCATGCAGCTTTTTGTCGCAGCACCTGACAATATTTTTTTAATGGCGGCGATTAAGGCACCGCCCCGTGGCCCCGGTTGCCTCCACTCGATTTAATTAAGTCGTCGCTTCACTCCGCCCGAGGTGGGCTCTGCTTGCCGGGAGTCCCAACTCTTTGCTTGATGGGCGGACGACATTTTTTGCTGATTCCATTGTTTACCTAATCTCTGTTTGCGCAGCGACCTCCCCGAGTGGTGTGCCCCGTCAGCAGCTCAGAGCCCTAAGGGGTTATAACCCCCCAGTCACACACGCACACGCACACGCACATTCCATTTGGCGAAACACACAGATACTCTGGGAGGGGCCCATAAAGATACACACACATGCCGGAGGAAGATACTGTCAACATGTTTGTTAATGCCATTTCGGAATTAACAAGTTCTGCCAGATAAACTTTGAATTTCATTCCAGGGCCGAGCTGGAATTGACATGTGTCTTGTGTGTATTGGCCATAAACTGCGTATGTTACGTGTAACATGGCCATATCCTGTTAACCCCTGAAAGCCCGTCCGATTCTGACCCTCGATAGTTTTGCGGACCCTTTCGACCACTGCGATCGCGATCGCTGATCACCGACCGTTCGTCTTCGTCTTCGCTCGGCTTGTGTTTGAAGCCATAAACTTATTTATGAGGCCATTAAATCATCATTATTGTCCAGGCGACCTTGAGCCAGTAGGCTGGCGGGGCAGGGAGTTTTTTCTCACCCATTTTCGAGACACATTCGCTTTCTTTTCATTTCTTTATTTGCCTTTTTATTGTTGTCGCCTTTTAATGGTGCGTTTTCCCTTTAAGCCTTCTGCTCTGCTTGTGTTTGCCTGCCACTCTTTATTTCTTTCTTTGCCCTTGCCTTAATTGGGTCAGCGATTCTGTGATTTGACTCAGCAAACGGTCAGCTAATTGCTTAGAAGGTTAACAAATCGCGGAAGTCGTCTTAGTGTCTCGAGGAAACATCGTCGTGTTGATTCTGATTGTGTAATTACTGTCGTCTAGAACTTATTTAATAAACTCCGCATAACCATTGTTATAGAAATGTCTTCTTTATAATTATTTTTGCCAACTTAAATATTTTAGGTAATAGCCAAGTACTTTTATTTGGCTTCTTTAAGAAAATAAAGCAACTATGAGTTTCTACCTATGATTTTAGTATTAAATGTGAACTGAACACAATAAAATATTATTCCATTTCTTAAGTACAAAATAGCTTCAATTATTGTAGCTATTGGCAATCTAATATTTAATCAATACGTTAATTGGATGGCATTGAACTTTATATAAATGCTAATAGTAATTTATGTTCATGCCTAGCATTTGCTGAAACCACTTTGGCCACAATCGTAATTCAAGCCGCGACCTGCACTAATCCTAATTAATAACATAGGAAAATACAACGGAAGTAATCCCTAATTGGAGCAATTTACTCGTGGAGGCATAAATGAAAAGTGGAGTGTGGGGCAGGGACTCTCCGCTTTTACTACGCCCCGATATGTGTTTTCCCTGCTCGCTTCTATGTGGATTGTCTTCTTTTTTGCGTTTGTGCGGAATTTCAGGCTGATAAAGCAATGGAAATGACGCGCACGAGTAGTTTTGCTTTTGACTTTCCTTTCGCTTCTCGGCAGACACCATTTTCTTGGCTGTTTGTGTAAGTTTTCCATTTGGATAATTGAAAAAGGCCATTTCATGCCATTTGCCTTACTTCGGCCAGCGGTCGGGGGCAATTCGAGGCGCACTATTCGGAGAGGCTTGCTTCTAAGTGGGCGCGGCGCCACATCCAGCTCCACTTGAGCCATGCCCCAAACACCGGAAAAAAATCAGACTTCCACATAATATATGGAACATATTTCAGGTTTAAAATGTAACAATTACAAAAGTGACAATTTTTAGAGTTTTTGAAATATTTATCTTGTTTAACCTTTCTTTTCTGAGTTTTCATATTGTTTTGATGACATATATTTTAATTTGACGAATTATACACAATTTAACATATATCTGTGTCTATCAATTCAAAAAATAACAATTTTAAAAGAATGTATTGGAATGTGAATAGGAAGAAAAATGTAATTCTTATGTAAAAATAAGTATTTTAGACTACATATTTTCACACCACAGAATTTTATTTTATATGACTAATTTAGTTAATTATATGCTTGACATTGAATAATAAATAAAGTTATCTTATCAGAAGTCAATATTTAATCCGATTAATCAACAGATTTGAAGAGAAATATCAGTCGCTCTTTTTGCAAAAGAAATCGTGTAAATTAATATAGAAAACCAAATGAGTTTAGATGTATTTTCTCTTAGTGCATCCTCAGAACCACTTTGAGGATGATTTCCTGCCCAGTCCTCTTGGGGCTGTGTTTTCTTTTGCGCTTTTTACATTTGCAAAATGAATTGTAATGAAGTGGAATGGGGCGTGGCGTAGCGATGGCATTGTGGATGTAGATGGATGTGGATGTGGGGATGGCAGCGGCAATGGCCGCCCGCCGAGCGAGTACGCGAACAATAAAATCATATTCGTCGGGCGCCAGCCAGTGCTGGCATATAATTTTTGCACAAAAAGTCGTTTACAGTGTCTCATGCGCTCCACTTGCTGCGGGGTTCAAGATCGGCGGGGGGGAGAAGGGGTCGTGTTGTTTGGCACTGCTTTTATTGGTGTTATTAGGTTGAAAGCACTCTAATAATGGTCGCCTTCTGATGTGGGGCACTTAATGGGTTTCAGGTCAGCAGTCGCATAATGCGAATCCCAGATTTCCAGCGGAGGAAGAGTCCCGGCCCAAGGACCATCATCAGGAGCAGCCGATAAAACTTGATTACCAGTGGCTGGAGGGGGAGTGCGGGGCCAGCGGATCGGATTGCAAATGGAGCAACACGCCGCCATTCGTCGATTTCAATAATTTGTAAAAAAAATAATACCATTCTGCTGCCATTCAACCCGCGATGATAAAATGCGTAAATCAACGCAAATTTATGGCTCAAACAAGTTTTTCATTCGCGCCGAACGAGAAAACAAGTCCGGAGCACTGTGGAAGGAATCTCAAATTTTTCCCAGCAAATATCGCCCCTGGTGGTCTACAATTTGCCTGGTTTAATATGCTGTTTACCAGATGGGTTTTACTGGGGATGTTTAGTAAAAAGAAAATTTCAATTTCCTTCAGGCTATATTTTTTGAGTAAGTTACAGCTCTTCAGGCCATTTAAATGCACTACGGAATTTATTACAAATATTTTTAAGAATGCCAACATTTTTAAATATTTGAAAAAATTATTGGTAAGAGATGTCAAAAAACTATTTAATAAACGAGCTTTCATAAATAAAACAAATGACTGATTTTAGTAGCTGATTTGTTGGTAATATCTGCCCTTCTCTGTCTTCATCCACTGTAACAAAAATAATTCTGTCTTGGTTGATTTGAATTCTTAATTTAATGGCTTTCACAGTGTCTTCATTAATGAAGACCGTGCGTGAAGTTCCGATAGGGAGCGTAAAGCCCTCACACCTGGTTTTGGCAATTTTGGCAATGAAAAGGGATTGTTAATATGCAAATGTCACAATGCGGGTGGCAAATGAAAAAAATCAAAATGAGATTTAAGTACAGTTGCAAGATACCATGTACATTTCCCCCCCTTTGAATATGATTAACTGGGGAATTTACGACTTCCTCTCGATTATTTTGACAAACGAATTATGCCCTCTGACGAGGGTCCTTACAATCTCACCACCAAGTACATCTGCGAAGGGCACTTGAGTAATCAGCAATCGAAAGAAGCCATTTGTCAAACAAGTTTTGATATTGGGAAACGGGAATCATGGCTGCAGTTTTCCATTTTTGAATTCCCCATTCCTGCGACGGAATCCATAAAGATTCTACTTCGACAAGTGCTGCACTTGAATCGTGCATTTTCATTTGTAATCAGTTGAGGTTTTCTTTTTTGTTTTGTTTTAAAATTCCAGACCCGTTGCCGACCAAATTTATTGGCTACTTGACTTTCCCAGCAAACCTCCGCCTAACGTCTCACTCAAGAAAATCAATTCTTCGGCATATGAATTATAGTTTTCCTTTCCGAATTTGACGGCTTACAATTTGTTTAATTAATATCAAAATTTTCTTTCTCTTTGATAGTTTGGCACACGTGTTCGGTTTTTCTTTGTCGAGTTTTTTCCATTCAACTTTTTATGTGGGCCATAAATCAATTGGAAAAACAAGCGATGGCAACCAATTTTAATTTGAGAAATGGATGTGTGAGTTGGTCATTGGCTCCATAAATTATTTGGAATGAGAAGATATATGAAGGATTGTGGACATGTGAGCTCATTAGGGACCCAACTGGGAATCTGATTTCCCATTTCTGGATGATCTGGGAACTGGAGTGGGTTTTCATCCAAATTTCAAATACTGTTTCGGAATCTTTTCGACAGCATTTTTCTGCTCAGAAAGCAGAAATCCAGCGTCGACGTCAACGCAAAGCAACACGACCACATTCAAATCAGACTCACTCACACTTAGGCAAACTCCGGGCTGCAATTGTGTTGGTGAGCGAGCGAAGAGTTCGATTTTCTGAAGAGAAAGAGAACTTCCAATTCCCCGTCGTCTTGCCACGCAGCGCCATCTGGCCCTGGGAGTGCGGAACTAGGAAGTCAAACACCAACACGAGATGTCGCTCCGCGGGGGCGGGCGTAAAAAGCGCGTAGACAAGCATCGATAACTAGTTAAGGCCCGATAAATTTGAATTAAATAAAAAACTAAGTTTTAAATGGCTATACGAATTTAAAAAAAATCATTATTTTTACTACAAATATGTATTTCAGATAGTGTAACATTCACTCCAAGTTCTCCCCAGTTCAGTATAAAACTGTTAGACCTAAACATACAGTTTAGATTATAAATAAGGCAAACAAAGGATATTGTGCGTTGCCACTAAAAATGTTTAAGTACATGCTGAAGATTTGTACAATTTAGTCTTTTATCATCGAGCCATAGGAAGAATATTATAAATATACAATTATTTTTTTGGGAAACATTTTTGTGACAATTTTTTAACCCACTAGGGTTGATTTGAATCCCGAAACCACCCCTTAAGATCCGCCCCTGATTACAAAACAAAATTATTAGAAAAATCTTGTCCCAGGACGAGTAAGATCTCAAGTCTGTAGCTGTTATACCGGACAACATAGGTAGGTAAGGGCACTTGGTTATAAAGTTTAATTAAACTGTGCTAAAAATATAACGAAAAATGGATCATACAATATTTTTCAACACAAATATTTCAAAGACAGGACAGCAATATTCAAATTTAAAAACAAATTTGAAAAACGTAATAAACAGCCTTTATGATTTGAGTTGTATTTTTTGTATTTACAAAATTTTATTTTACCGTTGGTTCAGCAGAAAATGGAGGACATCGCACAGAATTCTAGAACTCTACTTTGACGAAACAAATTAAAATAATTTTAGCAAAAAAAAGATAAACAATTAAAAAAAAGCCATAATCGGTTCCTCTATTATTGAGGTTTATTCGTCTGTTGCTATTAAAACCCTTGGCCAACTTATTAACTTGTAACCAAACTGGTCAATTCATAAATTTTAAGCTGTGCCCAATTTTAAGCCATGACTACACACTAAAGTTATATAATTTATTATAACGATAACTTGCCATGATAAGAGCAATACACGTTCAACATAATGCATATTTAATGTAGAATGTGGTATGTTGGATGTTTATTGCAGATTTAAGAAGATGCATTGTGTGCTGTTGGTCGCATGTTCCATGTTTCGTGCGGTTGTCACAAGTTGAATATTTCATGAAGCATGATTCTTTTTGCAAAGCTGTCACTGTTTATTACACATAACAAATTTTTGTTAGTTATCAACAAACTTGAACATAAATTTAAAATTTATTTACGTTACCCACTTGTTTTAGTTGTTAATCGCTTACTGTAACTATCTGTAAAGTAAATGTGAAATCGGTTTGCTTGTTTATTCCTCCCACTTGTGCATTTATAATTCCCGACTGGTACAAGAGTTCTGCGCACTCATGTTTATAGAAGTTGCGACAAACGCTCATTTCTATAAGTCGTTAGTTCCCTACCCTAAATAAAGGTGTAGGCACACTTTCAAATGGTTTGTGATAAACTTTGTAATAACATTAAAAGACAGTGATGAGTTAAGGCGCTAATTTTTGTCCTGGTATAATTATTCGTTTACTGTAATGATTAGTAAACGATCGGTTGGTTTAAGCAAATTTATTTTTAAATGTTGGTACACCTGACTTCTTGACAGAGTGAAAATAATTTAGGACTAACTACAGTAAAGATTATCTGAAAATTACAGTATGACCAAAATGGTACTTTACAGCGATACATCAATTTATTACATATTCACGATGTAATAAAGTAGCAATTATTATGGACAATAATACTTGTCCAAGCATGGTGCCATATTGTTGCACTAAAAATATGGTAGAGTTGGTTGATTCAACCAACAAACATATTTTCTTTGTCTATCATCTTCGAATCGATAATATATGTACTGTTACACACTTTAGACCAAAGCCATGTTGTCATTTTACAATGCGAGTTACGGCTCTAACAATTCCACTTGCCATATTTATCTTTTACAATTACAATTTAAATATATATAATATTTAATATTTAACCGAAGCGGAGCATGCAGATGTTATAAATTTACTCAAACCTTCAAATTTTTTTTTAAAAAGCACTATTTTCCGTAAATAAAATAAGATAATAATTTTTAACAGCTTTGATTGCTGTCTGAATAAGATTTCTTGTGGCTTAAGTAGTTTCAAATGTTAAAAGTCAAAAACATAGATTTCAGTTATTTTTAGATAAAGAGCAAACAAAAATTTAAAAATTCAAAGGATGTCAGGTTCAAAGGACATGATGCGGGCACTGAATATTCTCGGAACTGCTTAAAACTGTCATGGACACCCGATACCTAAGGGTTCGGCATCCTGCGTAGTCTGCTTCCTTTCCACCACTCCTCAGGCAACAAGGGTAACTCACCACGGCCGCTGAGTCCGTGGTGAGCTAACGGCTCTTGGCTCCGCCCATTTTATAATGGCCACCGATTGCAAAGCGGCGCATGCGCAATGTCGGCGAAGATGGAGGCGAAAGCGGACGGTAAAAATTGGTGGATGGAGGAAACGACTCAGGACAGGATTTTCAGGCTTTTCCGTCGCTGATTTTCATTGGGATAAATTTATGCAAATGAGTTCGAGCGCTCAATATGGAAACGAGGCGAGTCGTTCTAGGCGGCAATTAAAAGCGGGATGGCTTTATGATATCTCATGGGTGCCGCGGCCTAGGCGACAACGCCATCACGATGGCTCCAAAGCCGGGACAAAAGAGCGACCGACTGGCTTTTTATTGTCTCGCTGCAGCGCATTGCAACATGTGGCATTAATTATGCGGCGATAATGTCTTGCTTTGTTGCCGAGAGTTTTGGTCTCTTTTTATGAAAGTGTCGGAATAAATTAGATTATTTTTGGGCCGCCTGTTCCGCGGAACTGATAAGATGGTCCCCGGGAACCGAACCCTCTAGCCGATACGAACCGAACCCACATCCCTGGATGCTCTTGGGCCCTTTGGAATTTTAATGAGTGTAGGCGGGGCGGTGGTGACACGATTGCCTGCATGTATCGTACACATGTCTCTACATTTATGTTCTTCTCAAACATATTCCCATTATTTCCGCCGCCATTTGCCGAAGGGGGCTCAGCACGCGCTTTTCGTGGGTGGGTGACTTTCCCCGGTCGAGAAAAAGGGGCAATTAAATTGTGACAGAACACCATTCCGCACGTCATCAATTATGGGCTTTATGTATTCATTGGCTCTTCGATTCGGAGAGCAGGAAGTGCCATATGTTGCAGTTACATCATCGCCCACCTCCAGCTGAGCTGCTCTAGTTTCTCCCAACCCGTCTGCCGATCTCCGACCGGGAATTATCCACGGTCTCGACTGGCCCTTTGTTCTGACCAAAATATTGTGAGGCCCGAGCTGCTGTAAACTGTTTATGATGTGGTCATAAATGACCCGCCTTCACGCTTTCGCCGAGACAAGACATTTCTACGGATCCGAACGGGGTCTGCAAGTGACCCGAACCGGATTGTCATCAGCATAATCCTGCCAAATCCTGCGGATCTCGGCCGCTTTTTGCGTCACTCTGCGCGCCCTCGCCGCGGGCTTCTTTTCGCACTTCCATAAATCATTCAGAGGAGGAGTGGAAGCCTTTACCCAGCTCTCTACCTGCCACTCATTGGAATGTTGCTCTCCTTCCGGAAACTGTCGGTAATTTATTCATTCCAGCTAGTGGCGATTCTTGACAGGCCCAAAGGAGAAGTTAGAATGCAAGGAGTTAGGTAGCGAAAACAACCTAGTGCATTTCTAACAACTCGAATAATTGACGTGCTTATAAGGTAAATGTAATGGAAACTATAGTCAATAAATTCCATGGCAAATAAGCCTTATGCTATTTATTTGTTAGCTGATTGCTAATTGGGTGCTTTTGCACTTGCGAATATAAGTATTTGAAGACAACAACAAACAAGAACTAGTCTGTAGATTTTTATTGATACATAAAAAAGAAAACATTTTTTCTGCCAGACAACAACATTTTTTGATTATGGTTTAGTAATTTTCTTTTAAATGTTATTATCTGTTTAAATCGGCATTACTTCACCCTTTTTTATATAAATTTTCGAAATAAAACTCAAAATAAGCGGATGTATCTATAAGTATTAATACGATAATGTTTATTTTAAGATGAGCTTAATTTATTCAAGCTCAAATTGAACTTCTCACTGCTTTAAAATCAATGTGGTGAAAAATATAAATAGATTTTTAATTGCTGATTGGATATTTAAATATTGGTTTCTTACTGTAGCAGATTTGATTAGCTATTATATGAGAGTTGAGATGAGTTATAGCAATCTCTTAGATACTTATAAATATAAATTAACATTTAGGATGTGCGTTAAATTTCAATCGTTAAATTTTAAATAGCAATTGATTGTTTCGGAGGTACTCACCTATCCAGAAAGAAGCCCATATATTAGCCAACTTGGAGGCGGTTTCAGGTGGGGATGCGTGACTGGGGATTGCTTGGCCGATGGACCGGGGACTATGTTCCAATATTCATATTTCAGCGGCACCATACTTCAGGGCCGCTATTTACGTCTCGTATGTCAGAAACGGAGGCCACAAATCACTTTAATTGAAGTCACGCCCCGCGCACTCGAGGAGGCCAGTCCAAAAGCAGCAATAAATGGCCCCACTGGCCCTTCAGCTGCCAAACCGCAAGGCGGAAATACTGGTAGATTCATTTTTTCCCTTGCTTTTTTCCATTTTCCATATTTTTTTGTTCCCTCAGCTCGCACACGCGAAATTGTAATCCATATTCACAATTGGCCAACCGAACGCGCGCGGATGCGGATGCGAATGCGGATGCGGACGCGGAGTGGGGCCGTCGAAGTGCTTGTTCTTTGTCATTATTATAATTAATTCTTGTATTTTTGGCAACAAACGAACCCGAACCGGCTCTCCTTGATTTACAGCCACTTCTTCCATTATCTTTTTATACTTTGGGCATACTTTTTGGAATACTTTTGGGTTCTCTTTTGCAGCGTTTCTGGCTTTTGTTGTCGGATTCAATTAAACACAATTGGTGCACTCTGCCGCCGCAGACAAAGGCCGTGGCTCCGGGACCCACAGTCGGACCTCGAATGCGACAACGGGCGCTGAAACTCCAGGAGCTCCGCAGGACAATGGCCACCGAGAACGGGGAGCAGGACGAGGACGAGGACGAGTACGAGTCGTTCAGCTCCGGGCGACGCGACGGCGACCTGATGGCAAAGTGTCCAAAAAATAATATTTGCTGTTCACTTTGACACAAGGCGGTTGGGTTCGCTCGGCTCGGTTGCAGCGCAGTCGGCGGACAGGCGCAGATACAGACACGCAGATACATAGATACAGATACACGGAGGTGGTTGCCGAGATGCCGGCGAGGATGTGAGGATGCGAGGTGAGCATGGCACAAAAACAGAGAACAGAAAGCGGAGAACAGAGAACGGAGAACTGGGAACTGAGAACTGAGACCCCAGAAGGGAAAAGTGGGAAAAGAACGCCAACCAGAAGGTCGTAAACCCGGGCAGCGCTGCCGCGATGGCAACACTTGCGAGAACGCCAAGGAAATGAGAATGAGAATGAGAATGAGCCGGGCGAAGTGAAGACCCAATGCCAAAAGATGAAAAGCCAAGGGAAGCGGCGGCAAAAGGCAACGCGGCGGGTCATAAAACGCGCGTGCATCTTGCCTCTCTTTCGGCCCCGAGTCGCCGTCGCCGTCGCCATCGCCCCATCTCACTCGCTCTGCGGCCATAGAGCCTGGTCGGAACAACCACCCGACTGGGGCCCGACATACACACACTGGCGTACATACCTACCCACGTACACCGACTCATGTCCAATCATTTTATATACGCCATTTGCTGTCTGGCGCAGATACATTTGTATCTTTATGTGCGAAACAAGTCCCAAGCCCGTCGCTCAACCCGTATGAAGCTGAGGCTGAAACCGAATCCCAACCTGAACCAAAGCCAAACCCAAAGTCAAAACCAAAGGCCGAGCAACTGGATTCGAGGCTGACGACATCGACGAGTCAATTTTGAATTCCAGTTTCCCACCAGTGTGGTGGTTGTTGTTGGACTGCCGCTCTAATCATTTGATTGTTATTCCTTCGACATTCTGCTCATCCGACTTCTTCAACCCCCAATGGCCTCTGATTCCCGCCTGGGGTTCTCCGCGCGCTTATCTTTTGATTACCAGATCGAATCGTATTGAATTAGGTACATATTCTCAGCCATCGACGGGCACTTGCGACCACTTTTTACCATTACCCCGCATATGCCGCGAATTCGACATGGATCCCTCGGGTAAAAAGTGTTTTAACCCTCATCGTTCAAGACATACATCTGAACCTTTTATGCTAAGAAGTTTACCGGTGGATACAAGACTTCTTGCGAAAATATTTTTTTCAGTAATGCCAAAATTACAAGTCAATCGTTGCATTCTATGTGGTTCAAAAGGACATATACAAATTGAGAAAGCACATACACTCAAAAAAGAATGGGAATTAAAATCAATTTATTCATATTTAAGATTAAATATGATTATCCAGCAAAACATTTAAGCTTCATACGAAAAAAGGATACTGTATCGCTCTCTAAAAAAATTTGTTACTGCCCTACACGAAAATATAATACTTGCATTTTGTGTTAAAGGTGCAATCGTAGATGAAAGGTGTTTTTTCATACCCAAAATTATTGTTTTTAACTACAATTTTTATTTGTTTTGGCACAAATAGAAAAAATAGTTGCAATAGGCATCCCAAAACGTAGAGTTTTCAAAAGTTGCACTTTTGCAATTTAACTGCAAAACCAATTGATGTTCCAACGGTAAACGTATTTAATATTTTTAGGTCTGAATTATATATCCTCGTATCAGAATATTATATCAGATTTTCAATTCAGCTGGTACTTTCGCATATTCTGAGTATGTCAATAAGTAAATTGGCTGTCGTTTAAAACTAAAACAGCTTCATATTTCGGAATGAAATTGACTAAAAAGCACTTCCTTGTTTATTTACTAATTTACTTGAGTTAACATATAAGCATTTAGTTTATTGTATTTTTAAAGGATATACTGAATCGATCAGTCAATTCGTCAGTCCATAAATTTCTAAGCAAACAAGGGTCTCAGTATTAAAGATAGCTTAACAAACCTCTCCCAAAAGTTTTATTCTTACCGCTGATTGTAAAAAAGTCGGTTCGGGCTGTTCATTTAGCTGTCATATTAACAATCGAAAATTATTTGAAAAATAATAAAAGTCCGTTGTTTTTAAAAATATATACATATATTCCTAAATATATTCATTATTAATTTTTGAAAAATCAGAGACTATTTCATATAGCTTTTATAAGAACGATCGAAAGATGTACAGCTAAACCGAAAAAACTTCCTTGATTTTCAACATAAACACATCGAACAACAATCATAACAGGAATTCATTTTTAAAATAAAGATATTGTGTTCTTTTAAAGAATAAAATATACTCGGTATATATAACTTCAGTTACAGAAGCATATAAACATCGGCTATCCGAAGTTAGCTTACCCTTTTGTTTTAAATATCCCAAGCAACGAATTGGCGGAAGCATATCTTTATTTCCAGAATGAATGCCAGAATCGGTAAATGGAAACTTACTTTAAGGGGGTAAGATTTTTACTCATTAAATCACAGTGCTTATCTTATTTATTTAAAGGCGAATCGAGTAAAGATTTTAATCTTTTAATCTTGTTTCTTATTCGCATTCATTTTAAGTTTTTTGTTGTAAACAACTATTTATGTGAGAAATGAACTTACTTTGCCATCGTTTTGAGGCAGCTTTCTTTATTTGATACATTACCGATTTAATCGATTTATTTTAAAATTCTCGCACCACCGAAAACTATGCTTTGGCGGTGGTGGTTGTTCGTTCCATTGGACGCAACCACCCACCGAGCACATCCCCAATCCCTCCCAAATAAACCCAGCCCAGCGAAAGCTGTTCGATGGGTGAAAGCGTCTTCTTGTACATAACATAAAAAACGCATGAAACCGAACAGAACCGAGGCACTTTATCTCGCAATCTGCGAACCTTCGAAGAGGGGAAATGCCAGTGTTTACATAGCAGGGTGCATTTTAGGGTGAATTCCTCCCCAGAAGCCTCTAAGCTCACCATCGATGAAAACTTATTTAAATTTATGTAGGTAGATACATCTGAGTGTCAGAAGGTACATAAATATGTGCCCGAACACCTTCGTATATATGTGTGTATGCATTTATCGGGTTTGCTACGTCCAACCCCTTGGCAGGGGTTGAATGCCATTTAAACAAACATGAGATTGCGGGGCTTGTTTTTATGACTCAAAGAGAAGGCAATTATCTATGCAAATATTTGATTTTGATAATGATTTGTTAGCTTTAATTTAAAACTTTAAAAACCTTCGAAACCATTTTGATCAATCCCATCGTATCCCATTAGCTACATATGTGCATTATTTATGCACACATTTATTAAGACAAAGAGCTCGTAGAGAATCAATCTTTATTTAAATTCCTGTTAAATTCCAACTACCTAATCCACGAAATGTAAGTATTTCCCAACTTCTTAACTTCTAGCATAGGGAATTTGGTATAGCACAAGATTAATATTTTTTAAAGGAAAAAATCATTCAGCTACTTCATATCCGCTCAATGGATATAGATAGATGACAAATTTAAAGAAATTGAGCAAGAGTGACCTTCTACAAAAATTCAAATATATTTAAATACACTAAAAAAAAGGAACTCTTGGTTGAGAGTTAAATCATTTAAAATTAAATTATTTCAAACAAGTTTAATAATAATACGCCATGTAATTATTTAAAATTTTTCGAATAAAAGCATATCTATGATTTGGTTGCAGGGCTTTTTAACCGAGGGTTCGTAGATTTACAAATGTTTTTAACCCTTATATCTTAAAAGTTTTAGTGTTTTCTTTGTAAATACAAATAATCAAAAGCTTGTAAACATAAACTAAGTTTCATTTATATCCATCCGTCACGGAATCAGGTAGATGTGCTCTGCACCCTTAATTTCATATAGAAAAGTCATATAATGTCAAAATTTTTGTATAAAGATTCTTAAAATAAAATTTAATTGAGGGGGCCCTGACGTGGACAAAAAATAACGTCTATTTGAATACAAAGACAGTTTTAATAAGTAATTGTATACCCTTATTTTAATTTGTTCGTCTGTTTGATTCTGAGTAATCTTGCCTCTCAGTTCTAGAGCTATATAGGAGAAACTCCTAAATTTACACCTTTACTTCGGGAAATATATGGCTCCCGTAGAAACAATTGGAAATTAAAAAATTATATCTTCGTTAAATATGGCTCCCATGGAAACAATAGGAAAAAATTTAAAATTTTAAAAATTATACCTTCCCTGTTTTTTTTAAATATGTCGATATATTATGATATATCGGACGGCTGCTATTGGAAGGATCGACAAATGTATCGGAAAATCGAAATAGCTTCATAGATAAAATAAAATATTTAATTGTTGTGATATCTGACTTGGCTTGCTGAAGTTTTGCTTCCTTTCTTTTTTGTTTTATACATTTAAAAAACCTTGAAGCCACACGACAGTCCCCCAAATTTTAAATATCTTTAATTCAATCGCGGATTTGGGAAAACCATATTTAATGGTTTAAAAAAATCACAGACAGTTGCTCTGGCTGACATCATATAAAATATTTTTCTTAAGACTTTTTTAATGGCTTAGTGATTAACTAAGTAATTATTGGGAATACTTTCAAATTTTAAATTATTTACATATACAATTCAATGACCAAAAGACATCTACGTTAACGCATGTAATGCTTTATTTGGCCAATGACAAGTTGCTCTAATTTTTAACATTAAATATTTTCCATACCAAAAAAATATACTTTTTATATACCCAATCTTACTCATTTATATACCAGTTAAAAGAAAAGAAAGCTAACTTCGGGCGGAGCCGAAGTTTAAATACCCTTGCAGAATATTCAGTAAATTATATTCTCCAAAATTATTCATATGATGCATTAAACACTCATAAAAACCCCAAATTCCTCACTTTAAAAACACCAAAGTTATGGCAATTCCAATCGTTTAGATATATGCCCGCTATAGATCCTTATGAAATTTGGTAGGTCAGAGTAATTGGCCAAATATAAAATCCATAGAAAATCCCAACATCCTAACTTTACAAACACCAAAGTTATAGCATTTCCGATCAATCAGTTATATGGCAGCTATAAGATATAGTCGACCGATCCCTTTGATATTTGGTTGGTCGGATTGATTGGCCAACTTCCTAACTTAACAAACACCAAAGTTATGGCATTTCCGATCAATCAGTTATATGGCAGCTATAAGATATAGTCGGCCGATCCTGGCCGTTCCGACATATACATATACTGTGTGCAAAGAAAAGAAGGGTGTGTGCAAAGTTTCAATTCGATAACTTTAAGACTGAGAGACTGGTTTGCGTAGAATCGGACGGACGGACGGATAGACGGACATGGCTAGATCGACTCTCCTGGTGATGCTGATCAAGAATATATATACTTTATAGGGTCGGAAATGTTTCCTTCTCTGCGTTGCAAACTTTTGACTGAAATTATAATACCCTCTGCAAGGGTATAATAAGTCGTAATGTCAATAACACAATGACTAATCAATAACAAACTTATTTCGCCAGTAAGAAACAAATTTGAATGACACTTTTGCTACATAATTTTAAATCCACGACGTCGCCAACAATTGTCCACGCACAGAATTGGATGAATAGGAATAACTTCAGCTGGTCATTAAAAAAACTAAAAGAAATAAAATTCTCAAGTGCTACGACTGCCCCACAGCAAATTGCAAAAGTTAAATTTAATTAATTTGTCATAAAGTGATATCTTGCACAGTTGTGCAACAAATCTTGCCTTTGGTTTTCGCAGTTTAACCAAGTCTATTTTCCAAAGACCCATTATTTTATAATTAATAGTCAATTATCAATTGGCTGCAGTGATTCAAAGCCAAATGAATATTTATTATTAACGTCAACGGTTTGATACCATTTGATTCCGTCATAAAATTCAAATATTAAAACTGGAAATCTTTTCCATTACCTACCTTCAGACCAAGAAATCAAAAACACTTTCTAACATTAAGAAAAGTTCAGAAAACACAGTTACATAATAATTTATTTAATCTTAAGACATATGCCGAAACAAGACTATTAATTCTAGTTTTAATTTATTTAAGCGCTGTATTACAATACCAGTGGCGAAAAACGATTGTAACAGAAACTCAATGAACCAAGGACAATAAAGAAAATTGTACGAGAAGATAAAATTATTCAGAGAGTGTTCGTTTAATGATCAGAAAGCCTTACTTTTTCTTTTTGGCTGAGAGAGTGGCGACTACGAACTGATCTGCTTACGAGTAGGTGCAGTACATACGTATTTGCTTTACGTTTTGTACGAGAACGAGTATCTGGATGTCTATGAATAAATTCGATGGTGAGAGGTCACTCGCGATGTGTCAACATCCTCCTCTTTGGTGTACTTACCGAAAAATTGGGTGGAAGAACAGAACAAATGTCAATAAGTCAACGAATGAAAATGTTGTGATGTAGTGTGGCCAGCATAAAGCCACGAAGTTGTTGGGATACTTTTGAATTGTGTGTATATTTTTGCACTGCTGCAACTTGTTGTATTTTATTCACAATAATTAACTTTTTAAAAAAGAGAATTGCTAACGCTAGATTAAAATTCACTAAACAAACTATAATCGAACATAATCATAAACATAACCGACTTTAGACTACAACTTATCGAGGGCTCGAAATAATAATAATACAAGAACATGAATAAAGCAGTGGGTGAAATCATTTCTTCATCAAGTATGTATAGGCTAATTATACACATATAATGATAGGCATAGGTGTAGGTTTAGGTGTAGGTATAGGTTTAGCATAATAAT
Source organism: Drosophila fuyamai (assembly GCA_018153365.1). Classification (NCBI taxonomy): domain Eukaryota; kingdom Metazoa; phylum Arthropoda; class Insecta; order Diptera; family Drosophilidae; genus Drosophila; species Drosophila fuyamai. The sequence continues at coordinate 849,763 of JAECXW010000116.1, read as the reverse complement.
ATAATGCTCGGGGCAAAACATTAACAAAATCGATAATTACACAACACAACTAAACTTAGACTTAATATCAGGATCAAGCGGCGTCGATACACATGAAAATATATGTATGCATATGTACGATTACTATATGTACTATGTGTAAGTTATATAAGTAGCTGTTACGGTATGCTAATTACTCCTCCTCGACATCTCCCCTCCATCGTTTTCACACTCGCTTACTTCAGTTAAATGTATTTCTCTTTAGTTTTTGTTGCTTTAGCTTTACGAGTAGGTTTGTTTTGTTTTTTTCTGGGTTTTAAAGTTAATTTAATTCGAAAGCGACTTCAACTATGGAGTAAACATGCACACACTCATTGAAATTTTGCGACTTACGAGTAACCATTTGCTAAAATCGAGTTCGAGTTCGAGCTCGAGCCCGAGTTCATATCATACACATATTGAATATCTCTGCGGGTACGCAATATACATATATCTGTTTTAATTTAGTTATCGGGTGCTTGCTTCGGCCGGGAATCAGCGCGATGTCTTAGTTTATATACAGGAACTTAGAAGGTATCAAAGGACACGACACGACGAACATTACACGACAAAATTTATCCTAGACTGCGGAGTGTGTGTGTGTGTTTGCGGGGGTGTGGGGGTCCGAAAATTGTTAAACAATTTGTTTTGTTTGAAGAACATTTAGCTGGGTCTACAATGTGCTCTCTGCCTAACTCGGCCGCTCTTACATGGATAGTATGGTAAAATCTACTACTCGAACGCGTGTATTCATAATTTATGCGGGGTTATATTCACTGACGTTTAAGTATATTCATATTCATAATTTATAGTTCGGAAAATTCATAGTGCTCGCCTAGGTTAATGAGAGCGTTGAGAGAAATACGTACATACATATATTTCCGTACAGTTGCGAATTTCAAGTGCATCTGCTACTGCTGCTTCTTCATCTTACTCGTATCTATATTCAACTACCGAACTAAGCTGCATTATCGTGTTGGGTGTGGACCTCTTTAGGTCCGTAGAACTGACTTAATAATAAACTGCATCTCCATCAACGTCGGGTGCTGGTCACTTCATATCAGCGACGCCTGCGCAATCCTGGGCAGATACTCCTCCTCCGCATCCGCATCCGCATCCTCCTCCTCCTCCGCCTGGCTACCTATTCCCATCCGGCATCCTAGAGATCTCTGGTTTTTGTACATTTCACCGATTGGCCTCGGCCTGGCTGGAGTCTCTCTCATTCACTGGGCTAACACGGAAAGTCCATGGCCAGCTCGTTCTTGATCTGGTGGTGGTGGTTCGGATCGGACATGGGATTGGGGTTGGGGTTCGAGTTGGGGTTCCCCGAACTCGGGTTGGCTAACTGCTAGTAGGTGGCAAAGCCCATGGCGCCCGCGCTGCTGTTGTCCAAGGGTCACTGGTGCATCTTGGTGGCGTGGTGCCCCATGTTCAGGCCCAGGCTCAGGTGGTGGCTGCTGTGGTGCTGCTGGGTCGCCTGCGCGTGGTTGTGGTTGCTGCTCGAGTTGTTGTTGTTGTTCTGCTGATTGGCCTGCCGCTGCGAGTTCTTCTTGTTCTTCATGCGGCGATTCTGGAACCATATCTTGACCTGCAGTAAGGGTAGTTATTAGCATTGAAAACATGGTCGTTCAGTTATCCACCACTCACCTGTCGCTCGGTCAGCTGCAAATTCCTGGCCAACTCCCAGCGCTTCTGCTTGGACACATACGCATTGAAGAGGAACTCCTTCTCCAGCTCCAGGGTCTGGAACTTGGAGTACGGCTTCCGCTTTTTCCGGACGGACACCTGGCCGGTCCACTCGTGCAGTCCCGGGTTGGGCGTGCAAGGACCCACTGCACCCACCGACAATCCACCGGAGGCTCCTGAAATATCACAAAATTATAGGGCTTAACCACATGTTTTAATTCATATAAAAAGTGCGGGTGGTCCGCTGATGTTGTTGTGTTCGTTGCAATATCAGATCATTAAGTTTATAGAGCAATAAAGGAAATTGTTTAGCAATAAGCGTAATACAAAATTATTCAATTCAGCGTTTATGGCCCCTTAATTGGTGCGGTACGGGGAGCGGAGCTCCGAATTGGCATGAGGCCCATTCACACCCGAGTGGGTAATGTTTAATGAATGCACTCGTTCCCGCTCATTGGTCGCCCAAATGAAGCAATTAAATTAATGTACAAAATAAGTGACAAGTTGGATTTATTTTCATTCAAATGATAGTTTGATCACTGGCTTGAGTGGCAACGCCAATTCCCTGTAATGCAATTCCAATTAATGCAAATTTTATATTTTTTAAAAATATAGCTTTCACAAATATAATTTTTATTGTAAATTTCTTTTATTTACAAAAGGCAATTGCAAAGATTTTTAAAAAATAATACATATAAATCCTAAAATTATTGAATTTTATAATGGCAATAGGAGTTGACTTTAATTTTGAATATTTATAAGCTCCCCGACTAAGAGTAAAACTTCTCAGAAGACCTTCATTATAGTTGTAAAATTGGCTGGAAAGGCCGTGGAAACGCCTGCCTTAATGATATATACCGCGATAAATACCTGTCTTTAGTATTGGGGAATACCCAGGAAAATATGAATAGTTGACAGATACTACGGCGGTTCTGGCGGCTAGAAAACTTCTGGTGATAAGACGCAAACATAACAGGCAGCCCCCATAGAATGCACTTCCAGTGACTTTCACACCCACATTAAGGCGTAACGCTAGCCAAATAGCGAGAATCGATTTATGGGCTGTTTTGCACTACGCTAATTGAACGGCAAACTTGCCGGTTTCGCAATTCGCTATTCGAACCGATATGGTGACAAAATAGGCAACACACCAGAGGCAGAACGTTAAATGCACATGGGAAAAATTGTACATTGCTTTCCATTTTGTTTTTGCTATGCAAGATGATCATTCTATATATTTTTATATTTGCTTGGGTTTCTTTATTTAGATTATTGGAATAGAAGTGTTTTGAAAATAACTAAAATAATATGTGAATATTTGAATTTTTACTAACACTTATTTAACAAATTGAATTCAATTTGGAATCTAGATTTAACCAGTTCGAACATTTTTAAAACAAAACAAGAGAGAACGCTATAGTCGGGTGCCCCGACTATCAGATACCCGTTACTCAGGTAAAAGGAGTGCGAGGGAGATGGAGATAGAAACTTTGATCGCGCATAACTTTTAAACGAATGGTCCGATTTGAAAAATTCTTCTACATTTCGATAGGTATTGATAAACACAATAAAACTGCATTTTTACTTTTCCGAAATATTTAAATTTATATTTAAATAAAATTGTATATAAGCGATTGTGGGCGTTAAAGGGCGTGGCACCTTTTTGAAACAAACTTGCGCTGCGTAGGAACTCCTAAAATCTGCATGCAAAATGCCAATCTTCTAGCTTTTATAGTTTCCGAGATCTCAGCGTTCATACGGACGGACAGACGGACAGACGGACAGACGGACATGGCTAGATCGACTCGGCTAGTGATCCTGAACAAGAATATATATACTTTATAGGGTCGGAAACGCTTCCTTCTACCTGTTACATACTTTTGCACGAATACAATATACCCTTTTACTCTACGAGTAACGGGTATAAATATGTATGTAGGAAAGACAATTTTATAATTCAAAAATAAAATAAATTTTAATTGGTTCTTTTAGCCAGAATAAATATAACATTTTTAAAACTAATTAAGTCAAAACAGACTATTTTTAACTGCTTACTATTCTTTGAAATTTAACTCATATAAATATTTTAATAAATATAAATATTTTAATTCGAAAAATATATATTATGGTCCGAAAAATTTGAAATGATACCTTTCGTCTGATTGTGTAATATTAAAAATGAAACAATTACCCTTGCATTGAAAAAAATGGTTTTGTAATATACATATATACATTTTTTTCCGTGTACCAGCCTCGTCACGCTTAAATGTGCATGCGCCGACTTTCGAGGGACTCACCTGAGCTGGAGTAGTTCTCGCTGGGATAGCCGCGCAGTCCGCCTGGCGAGGAGTAGGTGGGCGGCTCGTAGCTGGACGTCGAGGTGCCCTCGACGGACTGGCGGGCGGCGGCGCTTACGTGGCGCTCCGCGTCGTTCATGTAGGCCACCGCCGCCGCGGAGGTCGTCTGATCAGCGCGGTAGTTGGGCGGCCAGTACTGCTGCGAATAGGTAAGAGTGGGGTTGGGTTGGGACCGAGTTGTTAACGGCAAGACGGGGGTGGTGGGCGGCGTGGCGGCCTCGGACACTCACCTGAAACTGGGTCTCTGGGTAGTAGGGGAACATGTGCTTGCGGTCGTAGTACGTCGACGCGGAGGCGTGGTACTGGTTGAAGTCGTCGTTGTAGGGCCAGGGGGCCGTGTGCCGCTTGACCGCCGCCGAGGCGTCCGAATCGAATCCCGGACCGGCCCGGATGGCGGGTATGTGCAGCGGCGCTAATTGGATGGACATATTGATGTCTGAAAGCAAACGCAGAACGTGGGTTGGATGCTATTAATGTTTATTCAAAGTCGGGTAAATCTTAAATTTATGACTATTAATGATAGCTTAGTTCAACCTCATTCACAGGCTACTTAATTGTAGTTGCATTATTCACATGACAAAATGTTTAAATTAATATTGAAGTAACCCCTAACTCATTTGTTAAATAATAGTCATGGTTATGGATGCTGTTCGATTACAGATTCTCAGTGTACCCTTTCAGAAAATTTGTAGTGGCACGCTGAATTTCAGATATGTTTTGGCTTTGAATTTCAATTTCGGAATATTACTAACTGGTAACGGAACCATCCATTGAATAAAATAGGTAAATTGCGTGAAGTTTTCTAAGAGAGGTCAAGAGAACCCTTATCAGACTTTTCACGCGTGCTGTAATCAACAAAAGTGGAACACTCATGCAATTGCGACACAAAAATAGAAATGCATTTTTAGAAAAGCGCCCTGTCTTTTTTCTGAGGAGATTTCAGATTTGCAAAAGAGTTTCAATAAATTCAATGGAACTTCTTTGAAATATTAATGAATCTTTCTAATAGGACTCTTTTTTTTAATTTATCTGTAAGAAAGAAATAATTTTGATAGGAATATATCTGAAATAGTTCACTATCCACAGCGACATTTTAGTTTCCAATAGGGATTTCAAATATGTTGCAACCCCATGCATGGCAGTATTTGTGGGACCTCACCTTCCTTCTGAGAACTAACACTGGAGGGAGAAACACTCGCCGTGGTCGGCGCAACGATCTGTGTCTGGCCAGGCGCGACTGCAGCATTCTGCTGTTGCTGCTGGAGACTCGCGGAGGCGCCACTGACAACACTATTTGGGGTCTGTTGCTGCTGCGGCAGTTGCTGGTGGTGGGGTGATGTGAGATGTTGCTGCTGCTGCTGTTGCTGTTGTTGGGCGGAGGGTCCAGTGGGTGTTTGGGCGGGACTAAGGGCGCCGGCCACCGGTGTTGTCGCCATCTGTTGCTGCTGCTGTGGGTGCTGCTGCTGCTGCGGTGCGGGAAGATGTTGCTGCTGCACGGCGACAATTGGCACAGGCGGAGGATCCTCGTACATGACCGCATGCGTGGGCGTGGAATGTGTGGTGGGAGTCGACTGCTGTTGCTGCTGCTGGAGCACCGAGGAGGGCGAGGAGGCGACGACTGCATGTTGCTGCTGCTGCTGTTGTTGCTGCTGCTGCTGCTGCAGGTGGGGATGCGCGCTGTGGTGATGGCTGGTGGTGTGCAGAGGCTGAGGCAGGTGGTGGTGCGCATGGTGGTGCAGTTGCTGCAGATGCTGCTGCTCCTGCAGATGCTGTTGCTCCTGCTGCTGCTGTTGCTGTTGCTGCTGCTGCTGCTGTTGCTGCTGCTGCTGCTGCTGTTGCAGGTGGTGCTGCTGCATGGCGGGTAGCGAGGGATGCGCCTGGGGATGCGGATGCGGGTGCGGATGCGGGTGGGCGGAGGGTACGTGGGTGTGTGTGTGATGCCCCCACCACGCCCCGGCAGCGGCGTGCGACCCGACTGCCGAGACATCGTGGGGGTCGTAGAGAGCGCACGCCAGCGGGATGGTTGGGGTCTGGGGAAGGGGTGGAATATTTACGGTTATCTTGGACGCGTTGCACTCGAACTGCGGCGGCGAGGGTTAAGGCGGTGCAGTGGGGTCGATCGCCTCGACCCACCGACCTCTGTCTCTGTCTTTTTCTCACTCCCCCAATTGACGCCTCTTTGATTGTTTAAGTTATATTTTATTTTTCATGCGCTCCGATATTAATATTCTTTTTAATATCCAAAGCTGTGTAAAGTTTGTGTACTTTGCTGCCCCTTGTATTTGCGTACCGCACACGCACACAGACTCCGGTCAGCGGTCACACGCACACGCTGACTTACGCACACACGCACACAGCTTAAAGAGCGGGCGAAGAGAGTCACTTTGTTGTTGCACAGGGGATCGAATCAGTTTCGGTTTCACAGGGTGTTCGCGGTCGCCAGAAACTCAGGCAATATTTTCAAATTGGCTTTTTTCCGTTTTCAGTTAGTTATTCCAATTTTCAAAAATTTTCCAATTTTCTCTTTTTCAGTTAAAGTTTTCTGTTCACTTTTTTCTTTTGGTTCGCCTTTGTTTTTATTATTCTTTTTTTATAATTATCATAAATAGTTTTTTATTATTTGGAGCCTGCAGTAGTTGCTGTTGCTGCTGCTGCTGCTGTTGGCGTTCGCTTTTTTATGTTGCTGGTCATAAAATTTGATTTTACGACCAAAACAAACAATTAAACGCAATGTTTGCAACAGTTAACAAAAATGTTATTTTTTCTCCACACATCGCCGGGGGACTTGGTGTTTTGATTTTGTTTTTGATTTTAGATTTTTCATTTAAGTTTTTGTACGATTCCAAAAGCGTTTGTCTTATTTCATTTTCTTTATTTAAATTTCAAGTTTTATTTTTGAACCGTGCGTACGGAACACTCCAAGATGAATGGACGGCGAGTACGAAATCGCTCAAGTCCCAGTCCTCGACGAAGTTGCAGGGCCGCTTGTCTTGGGTGTTGCTGCTGTTGTTGTTGCCGTTGGCGTTGCTGTTGTTGCTGTTGCTGCTGGACGCCCGCGCGCCTTCCAACCGAACAGAGCGAAGCACAAATCTACACTGACAAGCAGCAACGCACGGCGACAACATATCGCTGGCACGGCACACCGACAACACAGAACCAGAAGCGGTGGCGTTCTCTCGCTCTCCCTGTCTCGCCTTAAGAGTCAAGAGGCCAACAAAAGGCAGCGGCGCCAGCCTGCGCCTGTGTGTGTGTCTTCCTGTCCGTCCCTGTCCGTGTGACTCGAAGAGAGCGCGGACATGCGCCGAAGTGGATGTTGCTGCTGTGCCGTTGATGTTGCTGCTGCTGCTGGTGGTGGTTGCTAGTTGCTGCGGTGCTTCGGTGCTCTCTTGTGGCGCGTTATGCACACGTACACTGTATACAGCGTGTGTGTGGATCCCAGACTGTGTGAGTTGGCGGAGGGGCGGAGGGGGGAACAAAGAGAGTTCTAGATATTGCCAGGGGGACTTTGGGGAGAATACAAAAATACCACTTTTTCAACTAGCCAGTTTGAAGTTGAGATGGTATCGCAATGACTGGGACTGGGATTGGAATTCGCTGAGCTCAGCAGGTGCTCCAAGTCACCGAGGGTCACCGAGGGCGAAACACACACGCACAGTGTACGTGTGAAGGCCTCCGCTCTTCGCAATCCGCTCTCTGACTCACCGCCCGCTCTTATTGCCCGTTTTTGGGGGCTGATTTGAATACTTAACACGCGCGCACCACAGCGCCATCTATGGCCGAGATTTCGGTGGGATGGGGGCGGGGGCGTGGTAGGTCGCACGACATTGTGTGTAGTTAGTTGGCGCTTTTTTTATCGATTGGCACAGCAGCAACATCCGAATAAATTCACTTTGCCAAGACCATGGATCCAAACTAATTATTCGAGTCATCAAAGAAAAGTGACTAATTAATGGTAATTAGCTAAACAAATACAAGCGTGCGCCAGCTCAGTCAGTAAATTATGACGGCACAATTGCCAAGAATCCCCGGGCCTTTGTGTTCACCCCTATCCCTAGCTCTTTCTATTCCCTCTTTCCCTTGAACATTTCTACGGATTTCCTTCCCTTTCCCGCTTGAAGCGGCAGTTGCCAAATTTAACGCTGCAATGGACAATTATGGGAATTTTATGGCAATTGCCATTGGAAGAAATAGAAATGCTCAGAGTCGAGGGCAAAGAAATGTTAACAAATCGTAAAAAGGACGAGACGAGGGCAACTCTCAACCCGTTTGTAAAATCGCATAAAATCCATCTTCAGCGATTACAATAATACATTTAAGCAAGGGTTCGAGAAAATATCAGAATTCATGGCATCTCGAGTTGAATATTAATATTTCGTGCATTAAATCACATGTGAGCATTTTCATTTTGAATAAAAAATGTCCTATATTTTATATTGAATCAGTTTTGATTTCAACAAAAATGTTGATAGTTTTAATAGGACTCTTAAATGTTCTTGGTTAAAATTAAAATGTATGAACTATGCTGTGTAAATTACTGAAAACCTGGTTTTAAGATAAACTGTAGGTTGGATAATTCACTTAAAATACACTTTAAATTTAAATTTATTCTTAGAAACTATGTTGCTTTTCCGATTCTTAGAGAGTGAATGCAAAAATATATTAATTTTAACCCTATTAAATTTTTCTTTATAATAGACTTGCATTTTTTTAAGGGAATTCGGATCTGTTTTACAATAAATCTTTTTTATAAATAACTATTAGAAATCATGGGTTAGGAATAAACATAGAGCATAGAGAACCTGCACAAATATTACATATATATGTATATATATTTTAATATGAATAATGGATTGGCTATAAATACTGTTATTTCTCACCTCTCTGAATTACACTAATCTATTCAGAAAATGTGAGAACTTATAAAATGGTCATCTCAGAAGCACCATACCAAATTTTTTTAACAGCATACTAAAATGTCTCTTAGTATTCCCAAGTCTTTAGTTTTACGGCTATTAATACTTATCTGATTAATGGAGGATTAACCGGACTTATAGCTTACCTGGAGGATGGGAACTGACACTGGAGGGAGAAGAGCTCGCCGCTGTCGGCGCAAGGAGGTGGTTTTGGCCGGACGCCACCGCTGAGAGTTGATCCTGGGTCGGTGCTCGGTGGGGGCAGTCGCTGATGAATTCGGGATGGATCTACTCCACCGGACTCCTCCGTTTCGAGTGCTGCAAAGAAATTGCACAAGCTTAGTAAGTAAACCACTGCAGGGCCCATCAATAAGAGCATGCTGCAACGAGGCGCCACTCATCATTGATGGCCATTTTCCCTGTCCTAAAAAAAGAAAGAAGGGCCAAAGGAAGCCGTCTTTATGGCCGGCGCAAACGTCTTGTTTGCATTTGACACCGCGCAGGTAATAATGCGGACTAAACTGGCAGCCAACCAGGGACGAGGGCCGTGGAAACAGGACGCAGGATGAAGGATGCCGCGATTTCCCGCAGGCAAGGGGCTCAAGTCTGTGCGGAAGTCAGCGCCGGGTCCGGAAAGGGAAAGGGAATTGGGAATGGGAATGAATGTCAGAGTCAGTAAGACAAGGAGACACGCAGACAGCAGCGACAGACAGCCGTCAAACACGTCGTAAAATTTGTTTCTCGTTTCGCATTTGCATTGTGCAACACTCACAGATACACACCCGGATCTCCCGATGGCGGTGTCAGGGTCAAAGTCAACTCCTGCCCTTCGACGGTCTGTACTTTCATGCCCAACTGCACTCCTCCCCACCCCGCTCCACTCCACTCCGGAGGAACTTGCCCCATGTGTCCCTCAAGAGTTTCGCTTTCGCTTTGATCGCACTCAGCTCTCTCGTAAAATCATTTGACTGCAGTTCCTTCTCGGCGGGGAAAAGGGAAATGGGAAACGCAAACGATTTGTTCGGAATGAAGTTGCTCGAGTGTTTACAGTTTTTATGCATTTTCTTTCACACAGGAACAAATGCGATGATCGATGCCATGATTTCCTCATTACATTTTATCTCAATTCAAATTATCATTAGCTATTAATATTAGAATCTGTTTAATCTTTTTGATAACTGAAAATATACATATTAAATTGACTTATACGTAAAAATGGGGATTCAAATATATCTTATTTTCATGATCTTATTGGGTGTTTTATAGGGAAAAAGAAAAGAGAATATCAACCACTGGCACAGTATAATTCTGAGTGCATTAGAATTTGTTGTGATATTTTTAGCTCTGAGCCATACAGAGCAGTGGTCTTTCAAAGAATTATTTTTTAATAGAACTATATTGCCTTCATTAGAGACGATCAAACATTAATCCCAGTTCAAGCAATATAAAGAAAATATTAAAAATTCACAATGATGTAGCCCGATTCCCAACCTTCATTATCGTGGGAAGATCGGTTCAGTGGGTGTCACAATTATCGTGAATAATTTGTATTTTTGTCGCAGACAATAAAGCCTTTCATAGGGTTTGCCTCTCTCCTTGCCTGTCACTCTTTTTTTTTGTAGAAATAGAGCCATAGCCATAAAAAGAATTTCTTCCATTTTTAACGATTCCCGAATTTGAATAAGTTAATTAACAAAATTAATATTCAAATGGGTTTATGGCCGAAATGGCGGCTTATGGCTTCATTATGTGTGTGCCTGGTCCCAGAGTCGGACCAAAATTTAAATTCGGACAACAATAAACCTACCACAAAATATATAATCGTCTTGGACAAATTCACATGCAATATGTCCGATGAAAGAAACGAGAATTATGGTGAGAGGGAAGTTCATTGGCCAGTCGCCATAAAAATTTCGGTTGTTTGTCCGCTGGATTCTTGGGTTCTTGGCTTCTTGGGTTCTTGCGTTCTCCGGCCGGAGATGCTGCGTCCGAGTTAAATGAAATAAAATTAAATTCATGTTATCCAATTAGACACAGGGGTCCCGGTCCCGCACCGCGATCATTAATGATCTTTCTCCCAGCTAATTATGATACGACTCGGCCAGCGCTCGGCACCTTTAATGGCCTGGAGAATCTCTTTATTCTCGGAACCCTTTGCTGGACCTCACCGTTTTCCCTGTAAGCCAGCCAGCCCAGCAACCGCAGACGAATCACAGATATACACGGCCCGATTCCGATTCCGAGTAAACTGAAAAACTAAGCTCGGATCGAGGCTCGCTCGTTGGATGTGAGCTGAGGTGACTTGCCGCTTTGTGACTTTTCCAAACAAGTTTTCTCATTCCTGTTTGCGTTTGATCGTGGAAACGTGTTCTGGTTGTGGCGATTCCTACGAAAAAAGCAAGCCAGCAAGAAATTGGGCAACAGACCAGCCGACAGAATCATCCGAGCGAGAGATACAATATACAATATACAATCTACAAGATACAAGATACACACACAGCGACCCATCCCGGGCCATAATTAGAACAAAGAGCAACGGAGCCGGAGGGGCACAAAAATGAAATATCGTGCTGACAGCTTCCAAGCGAGACATTTTGTGGAAAGATGTCAGAGGCAGCCATGTATCTGCATCTGTGTCTGCATCTGTATCTGTATCTGTTTCTGAAACTGTAACCCTAAGATATATGTCGGCTGCATGTGTTCCCATTCCCAACATGGCCACCGCCCCTCGCCCGTTTGGATTTTGTTTACCCAGCGTTTCCATTTTTTGGCAACAGCAACATCCTTTGGGAAGCATTCTCTGTTGCTGCAATTTATGATCGGGAATTGCTTTGTTTAATTATGTACACAAAATGTCATTGCTCTTTGTCTGGCGCACAAGTAATTGACGGTGCTGGCACATTGTAGGATTTTATGCCGAATTGTTTGTAGAACATCTTAGATGTGCCATAAATATGTCAACGGGCTGGTCTGTAACATATATACATAGCTCTTAAGATTATACACTAAAATCTTTGTTGTTCTACTTAAAAGCAGCTTTATTATTCCCAAAAAAATAAACTTGAACTGCCTTTAGAACACTTTTTGGGTACTAAAGGTTGACCAACTTGGCCGTCACCCTTTAGCCCTTTTTAAAAGGGTCAACGGGGGCAGCACTTTGATTGAGGTATCAATTACAGGAGCGCTAATTGAGGACCCCAGCTTAATGCCAAAATGTGGAAGCCACAATTAGCCATGATACCCCTAAACGGCCGTTTATCGTATCTGGCATTCATATAAGTTTAAGCACCTGAGAAAGTGCCGTGTCTGTACTTGAGCCATATTTAAGTACATTAAATCTAACTAGTTAACTGCCTTTTATTGCCAGCAAAGCGTTTTACGACAGACATATACGGAGCGAAAGAGAAAGAGCGCGGGCCACAACTCTTTGGCAAGTGAAATTGTATGTAGATTGCATTATATATTGCAATAAAAATAAAAGTAAACACCCCTAAAATTAAAACAACACTTTTGGCCACTTTATGGGTAGTCATAGTAGTCAGCGGTGGTGGTGCTGCCGGTGGTGGTGCAAAGTGCGAGTGGTGCAGAGTGGATCGGAGCATGCAAGTGGCTCGGAGTGGTTTTATGTTCGGAATTTACTCGACGGAAAGTTGAAGGCCTGTGTGTCAGACGTTTGACTTCTGCCTGCTCAATATTTTGGCTCTGGCTTCAGTGTTTTCTGGCCTCAGTTCGCTGAAACTGGAGCCATACAAACGAGGCCAGATAGCTCCTTAATTCGAGCATTACTTTCACCTTCTCTTCATTTTCCGATGACAGGCTGTGGCGACCTTCAGGCCACTCATAAACTTAATTACTATGGGCTGCGGGGGCGACAGTGGCGGCCATAAAAATAGACACATTTGCTGTCGAATCGCTGCCTTGTCGCTTCCGCTCGATTCAAATTCCGCTCGGTGGCCACTGAATTGGCCAAAATCGAGACCCATAAAACGACCAGCTCTGAACTTGAACCACATGCGAGTGCTGTCTGCTTAATGGCACTTATTGCGCCAAGGTTCTCACGCTTTCTGGGTGGGTGGCATTTTCCAGGCACCCTCCGAAAATCGCAGTCGATCTTTAACCCATTGATCCAGCTGGTCAATCGGTCATTCGCACCTCTTGTTTGGCCTGCTTTATGGCCAGCGGGACAAAGTGTTAATTGCCCCGCTCCATTTCAATAAGGTGTTAATACCACGTTTATGGGCATTAAATTGGCCACCAGTTAAAATTCCAGCAAACACGACGAGACACGAGTTATGATGTCGTTAGGCTATTTGATGGCGTCTCAGCACATCCCCACATATTTGTACCCTGCCACCTCCATCTGGGAGTGTGATAAAAGAGCCGGGGATTTTATGGCGAATTAATTGTCACAGAACGAGAAATCGCCTGAAAATCGGCCAGAGATTTGTGCCTCGCATTATTGCATATATGCAAATGTGGCGAGAAGTCTTTCTACTTTTAAGTTAACGAAATTCAATCACAGCCTTACTTTGGCTTAGGCCAAAGCCCAGACATAAAACCCAGTCTTTCAAAAAAAATAAGTGAAATCATCAATTTTGTTTTTCCAGCTCTCTTCTTGGCTCTAAGAAAATTCCCAGCAGGGGATGGTAACTTTGCCACATTGTGTTTCTATTTATTTTTTTTGAATTTTCTTTCCCGTTTCCTTCACTTATCCTCTTTTTCTTTTTAAAGGCCACTGCCTCATTTACATAAGCATAATTTCCACATAGAATAGTTACATAGCTAAACAGCACAGATACATATACGAAGAGATATGGCCAGAGCCACCCCTTCGCTGCCCCTTCCGCCCCCTTTTGAAATGCCTGGCAGCCAAAGTCAGCAAAATATTTATTCAAATAGCGTGCGCGTCTCCGGCTCCCTAAAGGTTAATTTCAGTTTCGCTACATCAACGGCCTCCACCCACCGCACCACCCACTTCCGCTGGCTGCCGGAGTTGGCCCGAACAACCCCCACAAAACGACAGGCGGTTGCGATAAGCAAAGTCAAAAGCATTCAAGGATAAAGCAGGGCAGAGAAAGAGGGAGACAGAGGGAGAAGCGGGCAAGAAGCGAGAGAAAAAGAGAGAGAGAGATAGATCCAGGGGGAGGGGGTGGAAAAGCGGGCGCCACCGCTTGAGGGCGGCTCGGAAAAACACGAGCCACCCCCAAGGACCAAGGGTAGCCGAGTTTGAAAACACTTTTGCTGACGTTGTCGCTTGCTGAACACACACACGAACACACCCACACGAGCACAAAGGCAAGGACGAAGGATGTGGGGGTGGCAGTGGGTGGCCGGGCCGGAATATCGATCCCTCTTGGGTCGTTGCCTGCACTCAATGAGTTCTCAATTTACTTTGTGCTTTTGTACTCCTCGTGTATATAGATTTTGTATCCTGCAGATACAGCCCAAGCAAACAATCCCAGCGAGTGGAAAACGCAGATACCGAGGTCCTCGTGAATACCCATCAACGCATTCCTGCACAGCAGATGACAACTGCCATGGCTGCCTTTCAGATGTGCTGCCATGCAGTCGTTATTAATTGAATTATAAATTTTACATTTTATTATTGCCTCTGCTCAACTGCAGGTTGCCTGCGCCCTCAACAACTCCGAAACTGATGCCACGACTACGTGATAAGCCTGGAAATATTTAAATGTCCGCCTACCCCGAAATATCTCCCCTTCCCTCGATTCCGTGGAATTCCTGCTGACTAATATGGTGAGGACCTCAAGCTAATTTTCATTTGGGTGCCCCTACCCGAAGAAGAAGTCATATAAATGATGCACTGTGGCACAAATAAATGGATATATATCTGAAATATCCTATACTCTATTGGGTAAAAAGTTAAGCTAAAAAGTTTTAAAATGGGCTTCTTATAAAAACTTTGAAGTGAAGATATAAACTTTTGTTTTAACTATTTCAAGATTTGAATGAATTATTTTTTATATTTTTGGCGGCCTGCCAAAAACCAAAGAAATTGGACAAAAATATATTAACCCTCAAATTCTGAAAATAAAATTAAAATTTTTTTGTGAAGAAAAGAATAATTGCCATTTTTTTTCCTGAGAAATAGCATTTCAACAATTAAGAATCATTTTAAAAATGGACTGGGGAAAACCAAAGACGAAAAGATGCTTTCAAACTGTTTAAGCTAAAATTTTAATTTAATATTTTTTATAATTCCTACAGTATAATACCTTAAAATTCTCAACTTTTTGACTACACTTTTTCAGCTTATATCCACTGTTCGCTGAAGGGAGAAAATACCGAATTCCCCATCAGAGCGCAGCTCGATTAGCCAACAGAGGGGAAAAGACGAGATAACAAGTCGAACCGGTCCGTTGGTCCGTCAGTCCGCCCGTCCGCTCGTCGGCCAGTCCGCCCAACCCCCTCCCCTGTCCGCGGACAGACAATAAGAGGAGGAAAAGACATGCGAGTAGAAAGCCACAATCAGAAATTTAATAATGGCTGCACAAAAGACAGCACGAAGCGCGTTGACGTGCACATATTTTATGGGTTTTATACAGGCACTGGCAGCGTACAGTACGGGTATCTGGTATCTGGTAAATGGGCATTCGAGTAACCGAGTGTGCGAGTATCTGAGTATCTGACGGATGCACATGTTACGCCCAGACTGCAGGGGAGAAAGGTGAAACGACGGCAATTGAAGCTGCCGAATGAAGTCATCGAAAATGGCCACCGGCGGCCTTTGCACTCCCCGAAAACCAGGGAAAGCAGACGTACCGTTCACCTGACCACCTGCTCACCTGAGCGACCTCCTGTCCGTCCGTCCGTCCTTCGGATCGCCGATACCCGATCCAGCGATCGTTACGATGGCGGCTATATGGACAGGAGTCCGAGTTCCAGGCCGATTTCTGCCACCGATAAACCCTGGCAGCGTGTTTTCCCTCCGTTCACGTTTTATTACTTCATAAGTGGAACTTGGCTGCTATTTTCTTGTTGTCGTGCACGATTTCCCCTTTGTTCTGGCGAAAGTCGTTAAAAATTGTTATTTTTGGTCGGATAAGCCACATACGCCGGTTTTTTGGGATCGGGTTTTGCGCTGGGAAAGTCTGCCAAACAAAGGGAATAGAGTTGTAAATGTCAGGACTTTGAAAGGCATTGCTTAATCGAGGATGCACCTGACTCAGACCGACTAGGATTGCATCTGGCGTCAGTCTGGAGCAGCAAAAGGTTTAAACGCCTCCGAAATTGTGGTAGTTTCAGTGCCTGGCAATTAACCCACTTGTTCGATTTCTCACGGCCATAAAATAAATTCACTTAAACTTTCAAATTAATTCATCTCCCCGCTAACAGCCACCCAAGTGGTCAAATCCACTCATAAGCGACTTTTTCCACGCTTTTCTGATTTTTGGCAATTGATTTAATGTGTCATTCATAGATTTTTATTGCGTCCTTTTATTGCCGTCTTTAACTTCCGATTTACCACAATTGGCCCGCTCGGACACTGTCCTGGCCGCCCACAGCCCACCGCCTACCGCCCCTCGCCCACCATTCACAGCCACGCCCACTACGGGGTCCTGTGTGGGATCTTAACAGGGAAATCATGTACTCGCCGTACTTTACTTTATTTATTGCCATTTTTAATACCGCCCGCCTCGGCAGCCTGGACACTTTAACGCCCTTCGCTTGTCGCGAATGAGGATTTGGCGGTGGGTCAGGGGAGGTGAGCTGTTGGAGGGGGGTGAGGGTCCAGGGGCGCAGGGGCGGGGACAAGGGGCAGACCACTTTATGTTACAATAATGCTCCCCCGACGCTGGGCGCAATCGAATTGTCTCGGCCATAAAAATCAAAAAGGTAATTCGGTTGGACTCGGAATCGGACTTTTGCATGGTCTCGATTCGAGCGGTATACGCCCTTAATTATTTGGATATTTTACTTTATTTAATTTGCACTTACCAGCTTTTTATTGATACAGTTATTTGGGTAGTTCTTAAGGAAAGTCAGAACTGAAAGAGAAAGAATGTTTTATTAATATTTGTTGGGATAAAAAAATTCAGAATTAAATATAATGAAAGGGACAGTACAATTGTTAATTTAATCATTACAATTTTTTTAAAATCTTTTAATTAATTATGCAGTAGTTACTAAGCTGTAAAAATAGTAAAATTGTTCTCAAATAGAACACTGGAAATCCCAACAATTTTTTTTAAGTTTGGTAATCATAAAATTCTATTTAAAAATTTTAATTCTACTAAGAAATGTTAAGGAGAATTGTTTTTATTCATTTTCAACTTGATTTAAAAACTTAAAACACAACAGATCTTAAATTCCAATAAACCATAAATCCACGTTAGATCGCAAATATAATTACTAATGATTAAGTTATTAACTTGGCAGTTTTCCTTTTCAAATTTCAGTACCTAATTTGGTAGAATTCTATTGCGCAACATCGTCAAATACTTTATTATACAATAAATTTTAAAATAATGATTATGTCAGCCATCACTCTTCGAAATTAAGATGCAGAACTCACCGTCTCGATCGTTTCTTTTAAATGGATGATAAGACAGGACAAATATTTCACCCAATCACTTAAAAATTGTAGACTGCCAAGCGTAATAATAATTATTGAAATGAAATCGTCGAACTCATAAAATCCGTTGAGGGGCCGTCATTAAATTTCGGCCCGGAATAAATTTTCGATGCAGTTATAAATATTGTTGTGTGCTCGGACTCACAAAGTAATGAACTTTTCAACATGTAAGAACTTAAAATTCCAGCATTTACGCCCGCTGGTCAATATGTTCAATTGAACGGCATTATTTCTGGATGACCCGCACACACTCGCGCACTGGCTCCATCGGATCGGAATCGGAATCGGGATCGGGACCGTTCGGGATCGAAATCGGGATGATAAACTGGATCGGGAACGGGATCAGGAGTGATTATCCCAGCGGAGGCGAAGTGAACAGCAGCGGCGGACAGAAAAATATTCAACGGAGGCGCGAACGCGACATGCGCATGCGATAACGACTCCGAAATTGTTAGAGAGCAACTAACACTAAAAAATTAAATTCAATATTTTGTTGTTTAGACAAAGCCCCAGCTGAAACGAAAACTGACGCGAATGCGAACGCGAACGCAAACGCAAACGCGAGGCGCAGAGAGCCGATCTCCGATCTCCGAGTTCCGATCCCCGATCTCCGACCGCCGAACACGAGCGCCAACCATGGGCGCAGGGGTGGTCCCAAGGGGGGTTGGGGGGAGGGGTGTGTTTCTCACAAAACATTTTTTACATAGTATTATTTTGGGTTTTATGGCCCCACTGGCAGACAGAAAGAGACACAAAGACGCGAACAAGTGAACATTCAAAAGCGATCCGAGATCGTCGGATGGTGGGGGGGGGGCTTTTTTTCCCGGGGGGGGAAACCAGCGATCGCACCAACACAAAGCTCACCGCCAAAGTTCAAGAAGTATCTTTTTCTGTGTTTTTTCTGTTTTCTGTTTGCCTTTTCACATTCGCGTTGCTTCCCTTAATTTCAACTATAACATGCTGCCTGCGCTTGTGTGCATCCGTGTGACTGCGGCCATTTCAAAAGGCACACACACGCACACACTCGCGGGCGCACTTGTATGACAAGCCCACAAATGTTTGTACATCCCATACAGCTTATGGCTTATAGCGTATACTATATAGAGCCAAGTATTCGTGCAGTGCCCATTAAGGCCGCACGAAGGCAAACTTTGCACATCCAGCGGACTTTGCGGTTGGCTGCCAAAGCGACGGCAGGCGTTGCGTGAAAAGTCGCCAGGAAAGGCCACACCGAAATAAATCACACGATATCACTTCACTGCTTTCCGTATCAAAACATCCGCACTTCTAAAAAGCTTATCCCAAATGTATATGTACCCAATTGCAGAATATAAACATGCAGCGCTGTTCTAGTAATATGAATATCAAATTTCTCACGTTCCAAGAATAAAGTCAGTTCAACCATGTAGGTTCTTATATTGAGCGCCTTTTGGTACCTTTCTAACTTTTAGCTTAGTTAGGTTTATATACAGCCAAGTTTGTCTGTATTTCTATACCAATTTTTAAGACAATGGAACACCCTGGTTCGTGTGTTTTAAAGCCAGTTCTTTAAGCTCAATAGATTTCAGGGTCACTTCGACCAGATCTTCACCTTAATTGCCATTCGTCACTGCTTTATCTTTAATTAATTGAATATGTTTTTTATAAAAATACTTATGTTTGTCATTTGCATTTTATCTTCTTTATTTTCGAAATTACATTTAAGCGAATAGTACTTAAACATTATCAATTGTCACTAGTTAGATTGCAACATTAACATTGAAAGGTAATTGGTATAAGAAATCATTTTCGCCTTAAGTTTTTTAAAACAATTAGAACATTTTCTTAAAATCTTTTGGGTGAGATACGCACCCGAAGTCGATACTTTTTCTCAGTGAACTGAGCGGGAGGAGAACCAAACACTACGCGGCTGCTTGATGGCCCATTCAGCTGGCCAAAAACTCATTTGCATAGGGGCCGGGCATTAATGGCCAGCATTCTGGCCGATTCATGAAACCAGAGGCTCGTTGGAATACCGAATGCCGAATGGATGTGCCAGCCAAATTGGGAATGGGAATTGGGAAGTGGTGATGGGAAGCTGTCTACATCAACTTAATCCGAAGGCTAGTTAGTACGTTGGTACTAGCAGAAGAAAGTCAACTACCAGCAAACTGCGCTCTGTGAATGTAATTTGCTGGGGGTATCGTAAAAACGTCTTCGGCATCCTGATTCGTGTTACCAAAACCCGTTTGGCCGGCTCTTGGCCTGCCAATCAAATGCAAACCTGTTTCGCGTCAAGTGCGAAAACAAAAAACAAGCAGCTTTGAAATTGCAACTAAACAGAAAATCAAGTTGAGCTTTAATTAAAAACCTGGAAAATACAATTAAAAAATACCCGTCAGCCGCAGCGGCAGCAACCTGTGCAATTAACTGTGGCACGGCAGGCAGGGGGCACAAGGGGGGGGCAGAGGCAAACAAAATTGTAGAAAAGTCTTGGCCAAGAGTGTTGTGTGTAATTGGCCAGCCAACTGGCAAGCGGCAGAGGCTGAGCCAGAGGCTGCATCTGTATCTGTAGCTATAACTATATATGCTGGCCGTGAACAGAAATGCGGACACCGATCGCCGACGGCCTCCCTCCGACCTACACTCTCCCACCCCCCGATCGACGGCCTTGGAGGCTGATTGCCATATTACCTGCTTTTGGCCCTGGCGCAAGCAAACGAGAGGAGCGCGTAACGAGCGGCGGTTCTTCGCGTTTCGAGGAGAAGTAATAAGCGTGTTTCATAAATTGAAAGCTGCCGCTGCCGTTGCCGCAAAAAAACGAAGAAAAATATTAAGGCAAGCAGAAAAAATAAAGAAAAAAACGCCATTTAGATTGCAATCTGGAAAGCGTTCGCCTCAAAAATGGCCGTCGCACACACGAAACAAAAACTCGGCCATAAAACGCTTCAAAATTGCGGCTCTGAGCCACAAAACAAAGCAGCCGCAAAAAGAAGACAACAGAAGCAGCACACAAAAAATGCGAGTAATTATTTTTATTAAATGAAAAAAAAAAAAAAAAAAAATCGAGCTGGCCAACAGTTGCTAACGATGATGACCCCTGTCCCCCTTCAACTCGCCTTCGGCCACTTTCTGAGCTGGCTTAATTAAGCTGGTCACACTCCGAAGGGGAAAATAAGTCAGAACATGGGCGGGCAGAGGTAATGGAGTTACTGAACCCCTGTCAAATCTCCTGATTTAAATTCAGCTAAAAATAAGGGAGCTAGACGACAGGTTAAAGAGGCTTTGCAGTAAACATTTCATCCTTGTGCCATTATTTGCTTAAACTGAATTAAAAATGTCAAGTTTTTCTCTAATAGATAACTATTTCTCAATTTGACTTCCGCTTAACCACTAGTATACATCAAATTTTGTCCTTTGTGCTCTTTTTAATAATTATAATAATCTATATCATACAAATTTTACTTTCAACCTGTTTTGGGAACTACAACTTTCATGTCTATATTTAGTTATATATTTCTTCTTTTCGAACTTATTTTTTGTCGAAAATGATAAAGGGGTTTCATTGGGCCATTTATAAAAGATAATGTCGCGACCATCTTTGACTTTTCTGATGGCCAGATGGAACAAGACACGCCATTTAGCAAACTCATTTTCTATAATTATCACATTTCACAATTACACGATCCCTGCACATGTTCCATTATCTGACTTGATTAGCCACCCCAGTGTAAATCCGGCTGAAGGGCTAGTCTTAAGGCCCTAGATTAACCAAAAGTCACAACTACACAAAATCACATAAATGCCCAAAAACAAATATCAATTGGGAAAATGCGGTTGATGGCTCAATCTCCGCTGGGCAAAGCGGCGAAATAATTACGCATTCCGCGCGGAGGGAGGGAAAAACTGCGAAACTATGTGGAATATGCAACTGAAACAACAACCAATGGCAGCCGAGTCCAAAGGAAGTTGAAAGCAAACCGAGTTGAGAGGAGCAGTAGAAATAGCAGTTTTTCATCCATCATAAATAATGTTAAGCGCCACGGCTGAGGGAAAAACATGCACGGTCCATTAACTTTTTGCGGAGTGGTGCGCGGAGTGGTTTGCAGAGAGGTTCGCAGAGTGGTGCGGCGGAGATTCTGGCATTCACGTCATCACACAGAAAATAAAACAAGCCATTCAAGGGTGCCTTAATACTTTAACCTATAGCTGAATCTATGCCATTGAAAATATAATGAACTTTGAGAAACTTTTTCTTTTAACCCAATGAAAATGGTATTCCTTAACACCAAAAATAAACCACACATAACATTTCAAAGTTCCCGGATGTGTTTTTATAAATTGGTATTATCAAATAGAGAACTATTTCTATGTGTATTTGATGGGATTATTAAATAAAATTAAATTTGAAATATTTAAGATACCATGGGTAATATATAAATATACAAATATTGTAATATTTTCTCTTTGTGCAGCCAGCCGACCTCGACACCAAAAACAACCACACCACTGTCGATGGGCTGACATTTTGAAAGCTGCGCGAGATTTGCGGCCGGGGAAATGTGCCGCGGAGAAAAGGCCAGAGGGAAAACTAGTTGGAAACTCAGTTTTTACTTTTTTGGCAACATTTTCACGGACTCCACACCCGGGTGCGATTGTGGGCTTGAGTGTGCGTGAGTGCTGGGACAGAGGTTAGGCAAAGGTTAAGTGGGTTCAGATTGGAGCAGAATTACGCCTTTTGGCAAGCGTTTCTGCTCTGCTGCCCGACTACTGGCGAGCAATTTCTTTTATTATTCATATTATTTTAATTACGCTCGCCCGCTGCGCTGCTTCCTTTTAATCTTAAGTGCCAATAAAATTAATTTTGAAGTGGTTAAGACGCCTAGGATTGTGCATTTAGTTACAAAGCGCGCGACCATTAAATCTGCATCAAACAGTGTGACTCACACGGCGATCGAGTCAAGTTCGGAGTGCTAAAGGTTAAGTGCGCTGCTGAGTTTTGGACTCTCCGGGGAATAAGGCTATTGGAATGCATAGGGGAGCACAACTACAACTAAACGCAAAGGATCTCAAACCGAGTTTTTGATGTCTTTTTTCCGACGGACAAGCGGTCAAGTCACAGAAATTGTTTCCAACTTTATTTGTTCTGAGGACAAGTTTGTTAAACCAATATAGCTAATGGTAAAATATAACCAGATCAGTTAAAAGTAATATTTAAACATATATTATTATATATTAATATTTAAACTTAGCTCAAATAACTTTTATGTATTGCAATCTTTCGGAAAATATTATCAGTTAAAAATATAATTTTCCAGTGAAAAACATAAATCGATTATTATTTGGTT
This sequence comes from Drosophila fuyamai, assembly GCA_018153365.1. Lineage (NCBI taxonomy): Eukaryota > Metazoa > Arthropoda > Insecta > Diptera > Drosophilidae > Drosophila > Drosophila fuyamai. The sequence goes on along the minus strand of JAECXW010000116.1, from coordinate 826,866 downwards.
CTTTAGAAGTAGATACATACATCTTTACAAAACAAAAATAAATTAATTTTGGCCCAAAAAAATGAATGGACTTTCACTTTGAGGTAGTAACATTTAAATAATTATGTGGAACAAGTTAAAAAGGCATTTAATTTTATTGAATTTAATTGGAGTATTAATGGTTTTAAAAATCAATTGTAAATTAAATAGTCTTAACATTATATCTTGTGATTTAAAATGATCTTAAGTGTTTTTTGTAAAACGATACAATTAATTTGAACAATTAATGCAACAAAAAAAAGACGAAAGTATATCTGTTGTGCAAAGTGAATTTCTTTACCTTAACATTTCAATTGGCATGTAAGAGTTTTCCCCAAAATTTATTCATCCAGGAATAGTGCAGCAGCTGCACCTTAAAACAAAAGCAACAAAACTCAAAAGCAGCGCTGCCGCCGTCGGCGCCACCATAAGTTGGCGGAGAAGTCACCACACCGAAACTCACCTCGCCGGCCATAATGGCCAAAATGAGTGCGAGCGAGTCGGCGGTGCTGCGATCGGTAAGCGCGAGCGAGAGGCAAGACAAATGGCGGCCGCATGGCGCCGAGGAAGAGTACAGCCCACTTTGCGAGAGCGGGAAAGAGATAGTGCGGCACATGCACTGCGCAAAATGGATAAAAGGCCAATAAAAAATAAACGCTTTTTAATTGCGACCGATGAATCAGTGGCGAAATGTCAAAGCAAGCTAAAAACCAAACAATGCTGAAATCAGAGCCCCACGCCTAGTGAAATTATTGCTAATATAAAAATATTTTGTTGGCTCGTAAAAAGACAAGCCACCGCGTGGGTGGGAGCGAGATGGAGGATGCAGCCAGTCTATACCGGCAAAACGCAAATACAATATTTTAAGGTCTAATTTTTTGACGAGTTTTTAAACGATTGTAAAACTCTTTCCCCACACACAACAGGCTTTCCTCGCTTTTACGAGTGCGAGGGCCATTCATGTGTTTTGGGCGAGTGAATTATGGGCCAGTCGCGATATAGCTCCGCCGAGGAGTCGGGATGGTATATGGCATAGGGTATATGGTGGCATAGTATCTTCTGCGGCCTTTTGCGGCCTTTTACGGCCGAGAGCCAGTGTGACAAAGCCGGCTAAACCGCGCGGCGTTTATTACGTGAGTTATGACACCTTTGGCAGCCATTCTGGCACTACCAGACAAACTATTAACAATGCCAAATTAATTGCAAACCAATAAAAGCCGCACTGAATATTGCATAGAAATGAGCGATTACGATTCCGATTTCGATTCCGATTCCGCATGGAATCCGCATCGTCAGGTAGCCCTCGTAAAAATGCCAATTACAAAAATCACAACAAATCATAAAAGTTTTTTAATTGCACACCGAGCGGCGGCATTTGGCATTTCCCATTTGCCGCGCTGGCCCATCAATCAGCACAGCGGTCGGGCAATCAATCAATCAATCTGCCGAGAGCCGCAAAGTTTATTTAATAAGCAATTCGAAATGAATAAATGCGAGTGCATGGCCGGGCGGAATGATGGGGAACACGACCAAATTGAGGGCCTATTCCGCGATTCGATTGGGAGCAATCGGGAGGTGCTAACAAGGTTCTTTATGCCCGTGCCCATAAATACACTTGTTCTACGCGCTCCCCCGCTCGCATGCACGAACATATTGTAAAACAATTATCACCTGTTGCAAATTATTCGGATTTTATGCCCGCCGCGTAATATCAGTGGCTGCTACGCTCCCAAGACCGCACCGCTCACCCAGTCGCTCATAAATACTGCAGAGACATCATAAAAATGTTTGAAGCACCGCCGACAACAACAGCAACAACAGCGAGCCCCATAAATCCTGATTATGGTCTCTGGATTTATTGCACGTGGCGGGCTGCCCAAAACACCGATCGCCCTTCTCCTGACGAGGGGGGCAGTGGGTTCAGGGGGTCAGGGGAAGCTGGACATTTGTACCTACAAATGCTACCCGCATTCCCCAATCCAAAATGCAGTCAAATCAAATAACATTGCTACACGTTAAACAAAAAATAATCTTAATTGCCCATTAATTGCGTTTTTCCCCCAATTTTTATTGGCTTTTATTAGCATATTAATATTATACTGGTGTCACCGCAAACATAATATTCTGCAAATATCTGTTTCGATAGTAAATATAATTTATGAATTGTTATAGATTACAAAGGAATACCAAACAAAAATTTAAAGGTAATTTTTTTATCATATAACAACAGGTGTATTCAGAGCAATAAAATATAATTTCTCACATAAACCTGTATATTTGTTATTTATTTATTAAGCAATAAAAGTATGAAATTGTTATCAATGTCAAAAATGCTTAAAAATGGACAAAGTAATATTTTTTCTATGTGAAATTTTTCGTAAAGCATCGAAGTTCCACAAACAATCAATAAACATTATTTACCATCCAATATACATCCAATTATTGACTGTAAACGAATATTGCATTTTCATTGCAGCCATAGACCCGGTAAACAAACGCGTTCCTTTGTCCAACTCTTGTAAATAAAGTCTGGCATTGTTTATGGAAACATTTCTGGCCAAATAAACAGGATCGGGTCGCTGAATGCAAATGAACCGATTTAATGTCTCTGGCGTTTTGGCCAAAGCGATTCGTGATTCGTGTTTATTTGCCTGCCGGCAGTTTGTTCACCTCCTGAGCGGCTTCTGAACGCAAAAACAAGAATGCAGAATTGCACTGGAAAGCCAAAGAGATGCAATGCCCAATGGGCCGCTGACTAATCAGCCGACCGGCTGGGGCCAAATAAAAAGTGACACTTTTATAGGGCACTTTGGAATGCTCCACGGGTTGTCCGCGCACTATGCCTTCGGTCTACATGGTCTATGGTCTATATGGTCTATGGTCTTTGGTCTTTGGTCTATGGTCGAGCATAACCAGGCACATTTGCATATGCCTCCGAACTGGTGGACACTTGGGCTTCATTTGCATATATGCATCTGGCAGATGCAGGCCCACATCTACGGCCAAAATGTAAAGGCGTTTTATGGATCCGCATGGCCGGTGTCTGAAAAAGAACACAGAAATGTAGAACGGCCACCCTGCGGACGGACTGTATCTGTGTCCAATGGTTGCTGGAGTATCTCTTAGGGACGAGGGCAGGGCCTGCACGCGCACCAAATCAAAATATGTATTTGTGTATTTATACAACAGAAATGTCAAGCCCGGAGACCGAGTCGCCCCCGCCCCCGATTTCGCTCCCCGTCGAGCTCTATTTGCGTCCAGTTAACGCGCCCGGGCCATAAAAAGAAAGCCGTCCGTGCGTCGGCCCAAAAACGGTACAACTCTCGCCGCGAGCTGAGATTCAAATTTTCCGTTTAGCATCCCAGTTTCCCCTCTACACAATTCGTTTTATGATTTTATTGCATTTACGCATATTGCCCTCCGTTGTCGATGTCGAAGTCGATGCTCAACTGATTTATGGTGGCGACGGTGGGACGAAGCGGGAACCGGAGAACCCTTTTCGCCCTTAGTCTTTTCCAGCCCGAAATGTTCCATGCTCGGCATATTCAAAACTCAAACAATGGCAAAGAGACCGTGAACAATGAAATTAGAGCAACACATTGAGGGTGACTGGCGAGATAGGAACGGATCCAGAGATATTGTACACAAAAGGATTGTTTGCTTATGTAACTTTCTAAAATATTCCCCCACCGCTCTTCCATTCCTCCGCAGGCATTTCATTTGTAAATTACACTGCAAGACGAGTGGAAGTCCTTAAGGGAAGATTGCTCTTGTAGGATTCTGAGGAACAATATTCTGTGAGGTATTTTGAATAACTGAACTCCATTTTTAAAAAAGGTTTATTTGTAAATATTGAAATAATAGATTTTTCCCTGATATCACAATAAATACATTTTAGTTTTGTACAAGCTTGATAAATTATTCCAATCACATATATTTTTCGTTGTTGTCTTAAACTTAATTATCTAGACATGCGGGGACCGGCGTACCGGCGTATTTCGAATAGGAATAAAAAAGTAAAATACTCGACTCAACACCATTCAATCTGTGTTTTTAATTTAAAAAATGTTGTTTTCTTGATTTAATAGCAATATATCTGCCTTGAGAACTCCCCCTCAGCATATCCATTTTTATTTGTTCACTTTGATTTGGGTGAGCTCAGCAAAACTAAGTGCCAACTAATAACAACAGAAACTTCGAATGCCATCTAACCGAGGGCATGAAAAAGTTTAAAGAAACGATAACGAAATATAAAACCACCTCGACAACAGGGGCAGAAGAGGAGGCCGAGATCCCAGATCTGAGGACCGGCGAAGAGGCATAAAAAATTCAACGAAAACACTGGACAAGATGGGATGGGATTGGAGATGGAGATGGGGATGGGGTACTCCGAATGGAGTGGCTGCCCAACCTTCATGCCTATAAATCCATCGAAATAATGGATCGGATAAGAGGCGCGCATTCGAGATGAGTTCCAGTCGCGCCGTCAAGTGGGTAGAGTGCCCACACGATGGCCGTTGCCATTCACATTGCCTGAGATACAGATACAGACGGACAGCGGATGGGTAAATGGAAAGATGGATAGATGGGTAGATGGGGGGAGGGGGGTGGTGTACTGCCTGGAACTGGGACTGCGACTGGGACTAAGACCCCGTTTTCAATCCTCATCTCTTGAGCCACCGCAACGAATCGGACAACGGGAAGGGGCCGCAAATGGAGGCAGGCCGTCGGTATCCGTATCTGTATCTCTCGGATACACTTGGCTTGGCCCGGTTCATCGTTCGCTCCATGTGCAACGGCTGCGGAAATGGCAGCGACAAACCGAGAGAAAAATGGCAACAACTATGGCGCATCGAAAGTGGCTTTTAACCCCCTGCCCGCCATCTGGACCATATGCCGCCATCCCCGTCCAAAACCCACCACCCAAAATACCAAAACCAACCTCATTTCGGGCCCGGCCTCATCAAAAATTCCAAATACGTTTCAAATTTAATATGTGCATTTATCCCGGTCGCCGGCTCGCAGTTTCTCCACTGATTGCGAGCGGTACCACTCCACTCCACTCCTTTTCGCTCCTTTATGGGGCTTAAATATGTATAACCCCTGGGCTCCGTACGTGTCTGCGTTTTTGGGCGGCTGCCCGTGCACATACGTATATGTAATATTTCGACTAAAAATTCACGCCCTGCGTTATTCTATCAACACCTCCGCATTGTTGTTGTAGTTACCCCCTTTCCGCGGCTGGAAAAACGATGGCGGACTGGCATACGAAATGAGATTTGTGGCATCCAGCACGAAGTGTTGGAGTTTGGGCCCCAGGATTTGCCGGCGGGGGGCCATGGAGCGATGGGGATTACTTCTAATTCCCAACCCGGGCTCACGTGTCAGCTCCGTGGCTGTACACAAAATGCATAAATACATATTTGATACGTATGCGCCGCTCACTTCGTTATTCATGCTCGTAAACTAACCCAGCTCGTCTTCAGGTGCTTTTTAAAAACTCATTAGCCGAACAAAAATAATATTAGCTTGCAATAATTAGAAAATTCAACAAAAGTTATCATCAAAAATAATGTAATCTTAGATTGTTGTGATAGATGTGAATTAATACCCAGTTACTACAAATGGGTTTTATAATAAAAGTGGTGGGTAAAAACTAATTTACAACATAATTAACTAGCATTAGCAATTAAAAAAGGTAATGGAAATGTTAATAGATAAGAAAATTGTTAAAAGATTCAAAAGAGCGTGTTGAAACGTAATACTGATTGTTATTAATAGTTTAGTAAGGTGTGCAGACATAAATTAATACCAATAGACCTTTACATATGGCAAAAATGTAATATGAAATAAGTTAAAGTTATTATTAACTGTATTTTAAGAAGGGCTCTAATATGTATATACCAAAACATTATTGTTCAACTATTGGTTTTCCTACAGAAATATATCTAAACAATATAACATTTTTTTTTTTTATTCTAGATTATTTCTTTTAAGAGCCGTGAGGATCAACAAACATTACTTTTAAATATTTACTGGTTTTACCGGTGCAAAACAAGTTTAGAAACGGTTTTCTTGCTTTTTTCCCAGCCGTATTACGTTGATCCCACAGATGTGTGGGCGGCTGACTTGAAATTGAGATTTTTCTTTCACATGGCTCACTTAAATATATGCGAATGCAGATGAGTCTTGATTTCAATATTGTTTTCTGCCAAAAGCAAATCAAAACATAGCATTTTGAGTGCCGTCGGCGAGCGATAACCGAACAAAGACCGAAAAGGAACAGAATTATAGTTCGTGTAATGAAGTTATTACGAGTCTTAATGTTGAAATTTATGCGCGGCCATTAAAAATCGAAAGACACGTTTTTCGAATATTTTAGCTTTGGCCGTCGCTGTTGCCGTCGCATAAATTAGGCGACGTGACTTGTTTGCGCCGCCCGATAACGAACCCGGTCGGAGGCCCCCCAATCCCCCTATCACCCAGCCCCCGGGGGAGTGGCCGATATCGGCCATAACATCGCTGGATCTCAGACCGAATTTACAATGCAAATTCCCGGTCCGGACTTAATCGAAATGCGCGCAAAATGGAGTCGAGGATGACACGATCGAACTGCAGTGGCTGCCCCTCCTCGTGGAGCATATTGTGCGAGCTTCGAGAGGTGAACTTTGTTGCAGGTTGGCGGAACATATTAATTGCATTTTATTGGCCTGCCATTGCCGAGTGACTCTGAATCCGAGTCCGAGTCCGAATCCGAATGCGACTGCAGCTGTTTGCAATTTAATAACGCGCATAAAAATCACGAATTTATGGCTACACGCAATCCGATTTCACGACTGCGACTGTGACTGCAATGAGGATGGCTTGAAAACCGCATATTTGCCGGCCTGGAGCGCTTCTAGCGCTTCAACATGCATTTAGATTTTCCGGCTCCAAGTGCCCGCACCATTTTCCTTAACCCTGAGCAGCTGGCGGGGGTTAGAGAGGCCATTAAACAAACGCCGAGATAATTAAAATATCTGAAAGACCCTCGTCTTCGGGAAATTCCTCGCTGCAAAACGGCGCTTTGGCCAAATTTCATTAAACATTTTAATTGCCGCCATTTTGTGACTGGCAACTTTTGTTTCAAATTATTCGCATTCCAGCGCCAGTGCCGATTTCCCGAAAATGAAATACAATTTCGGAACCCTTTTGCCAGTCCCTTTACGTAATCACTTTGGCACGCAACCCACCACCCACTGGGGCAACCCACAGCCCGATTTCAATTCCGATACCCCACAGAAACATCCTGCGCCGGCAAACACGCAATTTTAAAACAAGCCTCACGCATCTCCCGACCACACGGACACACCCCATCGCCAAGGGTTCGTCCTGGTCCTGCTTTCCAAATGGGACTCGAGTGCGAAATGGCCAAGGACTCCCTTGATTTCGCTGTCGCGCTCCCCGTTCGATTGCGTAACTTCTCCTCTGCGCAAATGTGTAATTTCCCCAGCCGCCGCACTCTAAATTTAGTTAATGAACATTGTCGCTGCGCTGCAGGAAACCCGGGAAAAGTCCCAGTTCCTCCGCTACTCCACTCCTCTCCTGGGTTCCCCTGGACCCAAACTCAAAGTCTGAAAACAGCCACCCGAGAATGGAAGTGGCAGATACACACACACTCCGAATGAAATGGAAAGACTCACGCACGCACATTTTTGAAAGTAAACAAAATTAGACATGATTATGTTTGTGCCGGGGGACATAAAATAAATTGGCTCCCAACTAATCCCGGCGTGCACGTGGAGCAGCCTTCCTTGGGTTCTGGGTTTGGGTTCTACGATATGGACACACATATATGACCCAGACGGAGGGTAGTGTGTAAAAGTTTCCTGCAATCCCCAAAACCATGATACGAATGAGCAACCAAATCACAATGGTATAAAAAAGAATAACAGAAAATGGGATTTTTAAGATTAGATTAAAAAGCAAGCCTCAAACTAACTTTCCTTTTTTCAAATTTCTATAAGGTCGTTTTTCCCAGCTAGGCTATTTTACAATTATGTATTAATTAAAACAAAAATGCACTACAAACAATTTCAAAATGAATTCAATATTTTTATAAGTGCAAGGCAATAAAAGTTTGCCTTTAACTATAGATCAATCAGCATCTGATATTAAAGTTCAATAAAAACTGTTTTTAGAAAGTCATTGTTAATTATTGTAAGTTAGTTGCAATTATATACTAATGAATAACTATGAGTCGTACATTATATTCATTTAATGACGCAAAATTAGAGCCATGAATTTGACGATGCAATAAAATTAAATGGTGAGCTGGCATTGTGGCACTGCAAATTGTCATTAATATTTAAAGTGTCTGCAATAACAATTGCAAAATAAAATATGAAGTATATATATGGGGTACTTAAACGCTACCTCAAAATAATTTCTCTTTAGAATAAAATTATATTGTTGGCATGGCATTCAAATGGCGGGCGACAAACTTCGGCAAAGGTGTGTGCCAAATGCACAGCTCCATAAATATTCATATGTATGTTCACATACTCAAGCGATTTCTGAACCCATCTGGCGTAGAAGAGAAACCAATTTAATTTGGGACAGTAACGGGAGGGCATCGGATGGCGAACAAATAAGTGTCGACACCAATGTGGAAGAGCTGCCACATGGGGCCTGTTCCCGGCGGAAGTCGCATTCAGGCAGACTGCCAGCCATCCCAGCGAAATGTGGAGCAAATGCCCGCGATTCTGTCACTTCCACGGAACTGAGAAACTTGCGGCGGCCGCGTTTTCCCTGGGAATTCAGTTGGCGGCAAATGGAAATGGAAATGGGAATGGATATGGATATGGAAATATTCGCGATCGACAGCCGGAGCTGCCACGCTGCTATGCACGAGGAGTTCTCGGAAGACGAGTTTCTTCTGTACGCGCACTGCGAGTCTCCCTTTCCCTTTTCTCGTTTTCTCGTTTTCTCATTTTCAGACTTGTAGCTGCATGCGTGGGTGACTCCGGCTTCCTTCCTCCTCAGAAACACGATTTCAAAGGCATTTCAATGGGACAACACGTCCCGCGGGACAAACGAGGCAACTCCCCAACAATTGCACTCGAAATTGTCCAGAGATAAAACCCAACAACTGGCAGGAAGGGAATGGGGCTGTTGTTGTCGTCAAGCCAAGGTGACTCCACCCCCGCCAGCCATTTTCCTCCGGCTCCAATCTGCGTCCATCTGTCCCACATTTCACACCATGGAACAATTCTAGACCGCTTTTTTGGTAGCTACTTCCATTATAAAGCTACTTCCATTGAAGAACTTCTAATGTGACACAATCAAAGATCAGGAACTTGGAGATTCCAAAAAGCACACGCACTAGATTAATGTCAATATTAATTTGAAAATTATAACCACTCAACGTCAAGCGCATGCCAAATAAAATATATTTTTATGGGTCTATTTCATGGATTATTGGGTTATCTCGCGTTCGGTTGAGCTCGGATTAGAAATAATTAAGCGCTTAGAAAAATTGTTCACAATTTCTGATTTATACGCAATCTTTAGCCCAGTAATTGGTTCAGTCATCTTTTTGTTTGAGCAATTGAAATATTTACTATCTCTTATGAAATATTTGACACTGATTATTTAATTTTCAGGCCAACCAATTATTTAATGCTAACATATTTGAAAACAGTAATGGGTTTACTTGGTTTAGCACCTAAAATAAATAAAATTTTATTCTAAATAATGACGCTGATTATTTAATTTTCAGGCGATCTAATGAACGCGAATTTAATAAGATGGAACTCATCTAAGGACGCTGGTTTCAAAATCTTGAACTCTATGGAAAGTTATTTAAATCCCATTTTAAAATTCTCTAGTTAAAAATACAGTCCCTGCTGCGTTGTAAATTAACTCAAATCGTATTAAGATAAAGTAAAGATATTTATAATTGATAGTTGTCGAATTCAGTGTATAATTTGTGTTTTAATTCTGCCGACGACAGATTATTGATTTGTATGAACCTCGAGTTGACTTTGTAAAAAAAACAATTGATTTTTAAGGATAAGCAAAACCGCCAAGCGATGTAGTTGTTTTCTGGTATCAGATAATAAATATTTTACCTAAAGCATAGAATTTGAAACAAAAACGAGCAGTCGAAAGCAGGTGATGCGGTTTTCCACTACATTGGCCTCAGAGTAATAACTTGATGTTGTTTTCTCCCTAACTGTTACATTAATTTTTATCTGGCAAATGCCATGTTGTTAAAGTGTTTTTTGCCATGTTATGTAAGCATTATTTAGTAGTGATGTCTGTTCTTTAAAAAATATGAGATGTAATTCCCTTCTGCTTACTTACTTCTGCTTACTTACTTTTTAACGCAGTGTTAAAAATAAATTAATAAAACATATCCAAAGATTAAAGCAACTCTATTATTGGAAATCTCAATGCAGTGCGGTAACTCCAACAGAATTACAACAATAAAAACTCGAGATTTCATGGCACCTACGTTTTTCAAATTCTTCAAGTTGAGTTCCCACCTATAGCTTCTTAACATAAAGGTGTTTGTGTTTGTTATCCGGCCATAATCAATTAAAAATTAATATTTTAAAAAGTTTAAAAATTAGTCATCTTATTTTATTTAACCATTTCCAAGAAACAAAGCGCTCTCTGTTGACGGTTAGGCGCACTAAACAGGATATTTCCCTGTTCACGAACCTAAGCACGCAAACCGCTCCCCTGGCGGGGAAGACCCGAACTAACAGTTAAGCCCAACCAACATTACCGAGAAGAGAGTTTCAGTTAACTCAGTTATCTCCGAATATGAGAAAACGCATCTTATACGCACGCTCCGAACCGGTTTGAGGTACACCTTAAACAATTTTTTTGGCAAAGTCATATTAAACAAAAAACATCCTACAAATTAAATAGGGTAAACTATTTTAGATATAAGTTGGTCCTGATAAATTAAATTTCGGTTATAAAAGAGGTAAAAGAAATTAAAAGTTTATCTTTAAAAATGCTTACTAATTTTTTTTAAAAATGGCCTTTACATTGTTTATGTTTTATCTTTAAAGTTGCTTTCTATTTAAATTGGGTAAATGAGTAAAATTCAAAATTAAACAATTTTTTTTTAAATGTGGCCTTTACATGGTTTATACACTTTTAAAAAGTCTTTAATATAGGGTGTATTTTTGTTTTAATGATAAAATGTTTAGATAGTAAGCCTCCTTTTTCCTCAGTGCAAGCACAGGCAATTGGAAATATGCTTCCCTTCCCTCTCTCTCCAACTGTCCCTGTATCCCTCTCTTTTTGGGCCCGGCCCAATGGATGAGCGGTACACACCCCCGATGAAAAGTTCGGCCCGAGGCGGACCATGATGGCCGCCGCCGCTCGCGTGAGAGATTGGTCGTTATTGCCGACGCGCCGCTTAGCGAGTTGTATACTATTTTATAGTACGCATGTCGGGGGCAGGACCCAAACTTTAAACCCGCTTTTCACTGCGTTTTAATCAACTCGGGGTTTATGGGCAGCTAGCCAGCTAGACCGTAAAAGCCGAGTCACCTTGCCGCGATTAAGGGATATTTATGAAATTATGGCCGCAATTACGTTCCCTTTTCCAGAAGGTAAGAGGTGAGGTGCCGACTGTCGAAAGTGGAATGCCGAAACCACACGCAACTTCGATGGCAGTTCGCCGTTTGATGGCTGATGGCTGGATGGCCGACGACTGTGACTGGCGCTAATGACTTTAGTACCTCCCATAAATCCACACAAACAGAGCGGCATTCATTGAGCGGTTGCGCTATTAAGTGCGCCATCAACGATGGCGCTCAATTGAGGAGATTCCTCCATAAAACGGGCAAACAGCAGAAAGGCAGGAGTCCTGGACTCGGCGGCTCGGAATGCACTTAACACCTGATCGGTAATGAAGTGTGGGTGCTATTTCTGGACTGTGTTTCTGGGCATTTCCCAAATCAGATCAGATTTGGTGGAGGCACACACTCACACGTTGATGCACTCACACTCTCAAACTTAAAGTGTTGCCAAAGCTAATTAAAATGTACCTTGAAATTATAAGCTGTCTAAAAGAAACAATAAAAAAGATTATCAGGCACACACAAGTTCATAACTTAATAACTTGGTGAAACGGGCTTGTAATTAAAAGTCAATTTAATCACAAGTACGAAGCACATGTACATCAAGAATTTAAAACAAGATTTTAGACTCTTAAAACTAGGCAAGATAACGGCTTGAAAATTTAAACCGATTGAAATGTCACGTAGACATAGCAACGCTCGGCGTAAGTCCATTAAAATGTTTATAAACTAAATTTCACCTTTAATCTCATTAAGGTCGCATTTCGTCACCTTGTGCAGACATTGTCGCACATATTTGGCAATTAAATTAAATCTTTTTTATTATTTGATTTATACAATTAAATAATCTTTATAGCTAAAATATTAGTTTTAATTAGTTATAAAACCTGCTTTTGTTTAGATGGCTTAAGATGTTGATCAAACCTTGTAGTCTAAAGAAAACTGAAAACATTTTAAGGGCTTTTGAAAACAAATAAATATCCCTCTAGATAATGTTATTTTACCGCTTTTCAAAAGAAAAACATAACGCAGAAAATAAAATCATTTTAAACTATTTTATATTTTTAAAAGCATGCATTGGTCAGTACTTTGCACACAAATAGCCACGGCAATTACAGAGTGCACAATATAATGAACGTGGTGAGCAACCTTGAAGACTTGACACCTTTTTCTGGGTGGCCTTGTGGCAGTAGGAATAGTTATTCAAATTGGACACACCTCTCACGCTTGGTGATTTGTTTTTTCGTTAAGGACTTGGGCACTTACGTGGGTTAATCTGACGGATGTAAGGTATGTTCGTGGTTTGCGGTCAGTTTTTCTGAACGGAAAGCGCCGGCGGTTTGCTGAGGTTTGTGTCTCGAAATTGCAGCTTCATTTTCACTCGCGCACTCTTAGACGGTGAAATATCACTTTAAACGGGACATTGATTGGTAATTGCGAGGGGAGCTTAATAACTTGGCCGTTCGCCTATTGATTTGTTGTTTTCGTGGTGCTGTGCCGATTGCTCCGCGCGCTGCGATCCGCTCTACACTAACAAGAAGTTTACGACCAAATGCCATAAAATGCGATGTAAAAAGTCGACGAGGCTGGAAAATGTGTTTTCCGTTGGCCCCCGCCCTCCCCGTCGCTCTCGGTCGTCTCGCTCGCACCCGTGCGCATGCCCCAGCCCTCTCTGTCGCACACACGCACACCAGTGCGTCGTGTGTATCTGCAGCCGAACGTGTATCTGTATCTGTTCCCGCTGGTGCGCCTGCCATGTGTATCTTTTGCTGTTGTGTATCTCTAAAATAAAATAAAGCCACCCCTCGTCTGCTCCGCCATCCATGCTCATTCTCATTCGCAGCCATTTTATTGCTCTCTCGCTTTGTGTCCTCTCCTTTGTCCGTCCTCCATTCCCCTTCGCACCCCCTCCCCATTTTCACTCCCCGACAAAGGAAGAATGGGAAAAACTACAAGAATTTCTAATCAGCAAAGTCTTTCAGCATTTTAAATGCCTTGGATATATCTGTGGCATTGTCTCGTTCGAAAGCCTTTGGGATGCTCTTTGGAATTACGCGTTTTGACTTGAGATTCTTGGGAAACTCTTGCCCTTGCAAAAGACATTTAACCCGGAGCATAATGCTGTCTTGGACGAACTTTAAATAAGGAATTTATCTAAGGTGAAAGACCACTCTTAAAGCAGTACAAATAAAATTTTTGGACTTTTGTATTATTTCTGTAGATGTCAGGAATGTATTCAAAACCTTAATCTTTCAATACCATTAATTAAACTTTGGTTTTATGATTATATTTTCAACATTTACAAAAGTACTACTAGAGGGTACCTACAAGTTTTTAAGGCATATTATTATAAAACTGTACTTTGTACAGTGGCACTGTCCCACAAATCTTTTTCTGCTTGCCTTAGTACAAGTAAAAATAGAAAATGGTGGAAAACACTAATTTTTGCTACTTTGTCCTTGTGTTTTATCTTTAAGAAGTGTTTTCAAGGGGAGCGAAATAAAGTTCCCTCTCCATAACTTTAGATTTATAATTAAACAAAGGTATTTTTACATGGCCAGAAATAAACGATGTTTTTGTGTTTGACTAATCTTAATGAGAAGAACATGTAACTCCGGCCCTCTAGGAATGCAAACAAAACCCCAAATTGTTCCTCAGCTTAGAATGGATATTGTATTTTTGTCAACAGAAACACGTGTGTGTATTAAATTAGAACCCCGCACATATTACAAGATGGTGTAACTTTTGGGACTCGGAGCCAACTTTATTCCGGTAGAATGCTAATGCAGATTCCCATCCAATGCTCGGGGGTTGCGATTTTAATGGGTTTTTCCTTCCCCGTTTTACGAGCCACGGAAGCGGAAGCAAAAGCAGAAGCCGAGCCCGAACCCAAGTCCGTAGCAGAAGCATCACCCCCAAAAAATACGCAAAGTCCCCAAGCGAAGCCCAAAAATACCACGAGCCCATTCCGCTTGTGTGGGTTTTTACGAGCTTAATTCGTTTGCCACCCCCAAAAGTTGGGGGTGTGCAGCGCCATTTGCAAGGCAGCCCTACCCCCAACAACAGGCCCACAGCAGAGACCCATTATAATTTTACAAAATCCGAAAGTTAATCATACGAAAGGCCCCTGGATTGGCAGCTGCCCGGACAAAGGGTCCTGCACACAGAAAAAATTACAATTTGTAAAAAATGGTTGAAAGTGGTTGAGATTTTTAAATCTTTACAAATAAAATTGTTAATTTTTATTTCTATTTAAGTTCTTTAAAAATGGAAATAGAGGCTTTGTAGACCCATCTGTATATCTGTGACATTAGAGCAATCAGCAAAACCAACTGAATTATATTTTAAAATTCTTATTATAAATATATCTCATGACGGGTATTTTAAAATGTTTTTATAACATATTCTATGGCAAATAAAATAAAATGTTACTAATAAGAAATAAAATAAAGTCTGGAATGAACTGTTATTTCGTACCTTATTATGAAAGTCGATGAATAAAAGTTTTGTATTTAAAAACAATTTTACTGTATTTTTAGAAGCAATTGGATTTTCGTAGTATTTTTTATGCATTTTAAGGAAAAACAAGAAAGGAAAACTAACTTCGGGCGGAGCCGAAGTTGATATACCCTTGCAGAATATTCTGTAAATAATATTCTCCAAAATTATTCATATGATGCATTCTTAATACAAATAAAAATCCCAACTTCCTAACTTTAAAAACACCAAAGTTATGGCAATTTCAATCGTTATATGGGAGCTATAGGATATAGTCGGCCGATCCTTATGAAATTTGGTAGGTCGAATTGATTGGCCAAATAAAGAAGCCATAGAAAATCCCAACTTCCTAACTTTACAAACAGCAGAGTTATGGCATTTCCTATCGTTCAGTTATATGGCAGCTATAGGATATAGTCGGCCGATCCCGGCCGTTCCGACTTATATACTGCGTGCAAAGGAAAGAAGGGTGTGTGCAAAGTTTCAATTCGATAGCTTTAAAACTGAGAGACTAGTTCGCGTAGAAACAGACAGACGGACAGACGGACAGACGGACAGACGGACATGGCTATATCAACTCAGGAGGTGATCCTGATCAAGAATATATATACTTTATAGGGTCGGAGATGTTTCCTTCACTGCGTTGCACACTTTTGACCAAAATTATAATACCCTCTGCAAGGGTATAAAAATTCCAGAAAACTGAAAAATTGCTTATAATTACTACGTTTAAATCTCTAATACGTGGAATCTCTAATTTAATTTTGGGGAAATATTTTATTCTTTGTGCTCAATTATTTTCTGTGTGTAATGGACTACGGTTTTAGCCAAGGGATCTGCGCATTGCGGCTGCGGCTCATGTTGCCGGGCCGTAAAAGCCACCCGTAGTCCCACTCCCGCTCCTCGGGACTGAGCAAACAAAGTTCGGGATTAGAAAAACCCCATCCTCCGATGGGGAAACAAATGCGAATCTGTTTGCATTACTCTCCGTGGCAATTAAAAATGCCAACTGCCCCGCAATCGGACTCCGAAATGTTCTACTGAACGCTGCTGGGGAAGCGGACCTCTTTATGATTCAATTTATCTTTTTATCAATTTGCTGGTCACTCGTCTCTGGTCGGTGGTCCGCCATCCAATTCCAATTTAACGAGTACTTAATTTGAGCAAGTGTTTGCTTGGCTGTAAATATTTATGGCCGTCGTATGTGCTCATTTTGCCCACTCGTCCGGCGGCTATCTCCCTCTATCTATCTGAACGCGGAGCATTCCATAACTTTATTGTTTTATTGCCATTATTATGCATTATTTTTATTGAGATAGTCGTAAATGAGCAGCAGCACCCGCGTCGGCCAATTGGACCAACTGCAATTAGCTAAACGCTTTAGTCCGCCTAATTAGACGCAGGCCCATTGGCATGTGGTCCCCGAATCGATCAAATGTCAGGGCAATCAAAAAAATAACATTATGGCTTTCATTGCTGCGCCGCCGAGCGGAACGTTCAGCCAACGGAAAGTCATTTGGAATAAACATTTCTGGCCCAAATTGAGTAATGAAGTGGGGAATTGCTGGAAGTGTTACTATTTGATCGAAATGGAACTTACACAAACTTCAAGTGAGAAGAGAAAGCTTTAAATGGGAATTATATTTATTTTACTTAATTTAGAATACAATTTAGTATAATAAATAAGCTGCCAGCACTTTATTAAACTTTACAAGACGCCTACACAGTATGTTCTAAATAAAGGTCAACAACTGCTAGTTTTCATCAACTAAATGATTGCAAGACTTTGAGATCAACTTTGAAAGCATTTTAACTATTTAAGCCAAGGAAACATAAGCAAAAATCTTTACTGACTTTAATTGTAGTGTTATTGAATTCCTCGAGGTCATACGTTGGTTATATTTTAATTTCCTTTATAATACAACGTTTTTTATTCCACTTAACTTTCATCACACTTACACTCCCTGACTTTAAATAATATAAGGATCGGATGGATGAAAACTTCAATTCTTGTTAATCGTTCAAATAAAATAATTTTTTAGTGAATTCAGAGTTTGAATAGTGTTCAAAGGCATTAATAAATGCCTTTACTGATTTTCTTTTTAAACAATTAAAGGAAGCAAAAGCTCGCACTAAATCTTCTTTACCAAAAAAAATGTATTAGCAAATAAAGACATTTAAGTTTTTATTACAGGCTTTTTAATATACACTCAAAAGTTTATTCGCAGTGTTTTGATATAAAACATGAGTGTCTTTCTATAAATAACAGCATCACAAAATAAAAATTTTAAATTACTCCGTTAGGCACTTATTTAAATAAATAATACTTTACTTTGCACTTTATTTTTATTTTCGTGAACTACAATCAAAGAGCTTACCGTTGCATAAATCTCTTTAAAGTAATTGAAAAGAGATTTAAAATTTGTAGACTTCAGATTTTAAACTTCAGACTTTTACTCTGCAGAATAAAGATTTTCCTTGAACTGCCTGCGGAGTTTCTTCATGTTTTGGACCAATCTAATTTGTCAATTTTAAATCAAACTTTTTCACTCCACTCCTCAAAATTGTGTTCACATCCGAATTTTCTCACACCATTAATCGAAATCTGTTCTGCAATTTTAGCTTTGATTTGATACTCGATCGCGAAACGAATTAATTATGGAAAATGGTCGAGCGGCGATTGAGCCAGATTAACTCGAATCGGGGCCGGGATTAAGTCGGTGCTAGTGCTTTATGGCTGACACTCCGCGGTTTTAATTTCGACTTTATGCGGCGATGATGACGACGACAATGACGACTCGCGGTACTAAAACGCCATTGTAAAGTGGTAAATACTCGGGCGGCGCACCGTAAAAAACGCCAAGCGCCAAAACCAGAACAACAGCCTTTAAGATGTATACACACACACGCACACAGATGCTCTGGTCTGCTCATGTGTGTGGGTCGGTATGTGTGTGTGTTTGTGTGCCAGTGGCAGTGTGTGCGAGAGTGAGGCGAATACGAAATCACCACTTTGCGCCGCTCTGCGAGTGGAAATCTCTTGGCTTTTGGTTGGTTCGCTCTCTCTCTCTCGCTCTCGTGATTTCCTCCTGACCCCCAGTTCCCCCTTGCCGCCCCCCTCCCCTCTGCCATAGGCGTAGGAAATTGAAAATTCGATTTCGGCCGACGTGGCCGTTTTCAATGGGGCATGGAAATGGGAAAAGCCGGAGAAGACACCCCCAAGAGGATACAACATCTGACTTACACTTCGAATCGATAAAACAAAACACCTTTCTAGGCACTAAAACCCAGCCTCAGGTGCAATAACTGCACCCAATGGTTATTTAAGCCACAAAAATTTCAAACTTTCCTAAGATTTTTTAATAAGACAATAGTTTGCAAATCACCGTGTTTAATATCTTTTTCGACTCATGAATTTCCATTTTAAAGACTAAACAAGAGAGAACGCTATAGTCGGGTGCCCCGACTATCAGATACCCGTTACTCAGGTAAAGGGAGTGCGAGGGAGATGGAGATTGAAACTTTGATCACGCATAACTTTTTAACGAATGGTCCGATTTGAAAAATTTCTTCTACATTTCTATAGGTATTGATAAACACAATAAAACTGCATTTTTACTTTTCCGAAATATTTAAATTTTTAAAATCGTATATAAGCGATTGTGGGCGTTAAAGGGGGCGTGGCACCTTTTGAAACAAACTTGCGCTGCGTAGGAACTCCTAGAATCTGCATGCAAAATGCCAATCTTCTAGCTTTTATAGTTTCCGAGATCTCAGCGTTCATACGGACAGACAGACAGACGGACAGACAGACGGACAGACGGACAGACGGACATGGCTATATCGACTCGGCTAGTGACCCTGATCAAGAATATATATACTTTATAGGGTCGGAAACGCTTCCTTCTACCTGTTACATACTTTTGCACGAATACAATATACCCTTTTACTCTACGAGTAACGGGTATAAAAATAGGCATACGAACTTTTCTTTGGCGTAAGAAAAAACGGGTTTCCACCAAAAACTTATTAATATCAAATATTTTATAGCATACTTTTATCAAATGATTTAAAATCGTTGATGTAAAATTTTGACAAAGATTTTTATTATGATATATAATATTTTTATCACAAAAAGACACGAAACTTAATATCTCTAAGATTCTTATCTTTTCAGTTTTATTCATATTTTAAACTATTTATTTTATTCAAAGCGAATCATTATTATTGAATAGTATTTTCAATTTAAATAAGAATACATTAAAAATGAAGCAATAAAGTATTTCCACGTTTTGACCTTAAATTATTTTCTTTGAAGTTTTGTTACTAGAAGATTATCATTTCTAAGAGTTCAGCATTTTCGGAAATTATGACCTATACAAGTGTGGATCGATAAGAACTGCCTCCATGTGAACACACACTATTTACAAAGTTTCATGTGCCACCAAATCTGGATTGATAAGAAAGGGCTACATGTAAAACTTGTTTTTCATACATTTCTGATGCGGCTGACTTGAGTTTGAAAACAATTTCCACGATTCATTTGGGTTTAGTGTAATCCAGATTACGAGCCAATAATTTACGATTCGATTCAGTGAGCTCGAAAATATTTAGCAATTTGCCGAAATGGTCCTCCGCCTTCGACCATGCCAATAATTTGATATTTTCCTGCGGGCGAGGAGAACTCCCCAAAGGCAGTCGGCCATCTTGAACGGGCATTTGCCGATGGTTTGGTTTGGTTTCATTTGCCATTGTCTGGGTTGCAATGGTGGATTCGGGGGTTCGCAGACTTCTGGCTTCTGTGCCGAGTCCTTGCTGACAAAGGACGGCTGCTAATCGGACTGGGCGAAGGCGATACATTTGGAAACTGTGCACCATTTCGGCATTTTCGCATGCCAAGGGGACGAGGGCGGGCAAACATTTACGACTTATAAATTATCGTTGTTTTTCCTTTAGCTGCGCTGCCGGCCGCAGGACACCCAGAAGGTCAGGGGAATGGGTGCGACTGGAGAGCGGACAGAGGACTGAGGACTGAGAAGCCGGGCATTGGGCGCTGCTGATTGTGGAGTTCTGGGACATTAAGACAGTGACAGGCGCAATTTATGGCCTCCGCAGTTGCCGGCCACAGGGCTTGGCCCTCATTCTCCCCGCCTGCCATTCACTGGCCTTCATTTCCGAGGGCGGACTCGCCCACGGGGTCCTGGGCTCGGCCCCGCCTGCCCACCGCCCCGCCAACTAATTTCCAATTTGACTAATGAAAAATTGCCTTTTTGTGCGGCTGCACACATATTCACAGCCCAAGTAAATGCTTCAATTAAAGCGCATCCGCGACCGAAATTGGTAAAACCCCAAGCTCGCTGGCATTGAAAATTAAAATTCTGGGAAACATCCGGGTGAACTAGGTCATCTGGACAAAATTGTTAAAAAATATAATTTTGTTCGGGTATTTTTCATCAGCAATCATCATGTGGCAGATAAAGTGTTTGGCCGTTCTAGGAACATCGAAGTTAATCAAAGATTTTCGCAATAGCTCCTCTTTTGGCTCTTGGACTTGTTATTAACGAAATATCTGTGTGAACCAGGTCATCTGAAGCAAGTGTTTTGAAGCTGATAAAGTATTAGTTAAAAGCAGTGATTTCCAGTTTTATTTAGACTGAAATAGAATAGAATAGAACGATTTTTAGAAAACCCCAGGCATCCTTGAGTGAACTAGGTCATTTAGGGCATGATTTCGGGCATAAATGTATTAAAAATAGTTTTTTGTGTATTTTCCAAAATAATTATTAAATTATCATGTGACAATTAAGTGATTGGCAGTTCAAAGAACATTAAAATTAACCAGAATCTTAAAGAATAATTAAATTATTAAATTTTCAACGTTTTGAGACAGAGATATTAAGATTAACTCGGACATCGTATTTGTTATCTTGAAATAAAACATTTAATTCATAAAAATCTTCATAATTAAAATATTTAGTTCAATATTGAGCATTCACTGTTTATTTTTTAATGAGTTCACTTCCCTATCTAATCCGCTTAACTTGAACATAATTTGGCACAGTTTTTATTTCACTTCACACTTCGACTCAGTATGCTTCCTCAGGCATGCTTCAAACCATTAAATTTTTTATGCAAATTACATTTTTGATTTTTTTTAAACGCGCTATTAAATCCATATGGTTTTATTATAATTCGTTTTTCTTCATCTTGGCGCGGCTCGTGGGCCTGTGTGAGTATCAAGACCTGTTCTAAAACCCGGGCACTGCATTTGACATCAGCTGGCCGGGAGCCATTTTAATGTCGCCGAAAAATGTAATTTCCGCCGTCATCGTTTTTGCCTTGGCCATAAAAGTGATGCACAACTTCATCGGCTCATCAGCGTTAAAAGTGGGATGTCGATGGCGGAAGAGGCTACAAAGACGCTGGCAAATAGTCACAGTTAATCGAGCGGAAGTGGGAGCGGAGAAAGCATCCTTTCAGCCCCTCCAGGACTTCCAGCATCACCCATACGCCCCGTGGCCGCAGATCGAAGATGAGCCCGGCCAACACTATTCGACTGCTGGCCGTTCTGGGAGCTGCGCTAAGTTTTAGTATTTTGTTTAATTGGCTATAACCGTTTTTTACAATCGGACGGCCACTAGGAAGCCCCTCGGCCCCTTCATCCTGCGAATTGAGCTCTGTCTGCCAAGCCGCCCCTTCGTTGTTTACTCACTGCAGTAGTTAAAACGACTGTAGGTCTCAGGGCTGGTACTTTTATGGAGTCCGCTTGGATTGTAACCAAACTGTTGTGGCCCATTCGCGAAACGAAATATTATTGACGATCCAAACTAATTGAGACATAAACTTAATTTGATGGCTGATTTCATAAAAGCAACATCGAGCCCCGAATCAATGCAACGTGTTGTGGGAATCAGAAATTGCGTGATCCGTCGGCACTGCACAGAACTTCAATTTACATAACAAAAACACAAAGAACGGGGGAACGGCAGTAAGTGAAGCGGGCTCATTATGCAAATAAACAAATGACTATTCACATACATTTATTATCATGAACTGTTAGGTCATAAAGCACGTTCATACTCTTTTTTGGTCATTTTATGGCCCCGGCCCTGGTGTTTGTGGGTTGGGAAAGTGAGTATTCTGATTTATCATTTGTTATGGCCCAATGGATGACAAACTGGCACATATTCCTAACAAGTTTTTTATCTTGATGAATAAGCGAGGCTATGCATATACCATTTATCAGGGAATATATCTGACACCTATTACAAAATGGGGAGTTTTAATAACAATTTGGTTTTCCTAGACGTGAATGTTGCTTAGCCAATTAATATTCTAGCCAAGAGAAATACCAACTTCTTAAAACGGATTTCCTAAAGAGGATGCTAATTTTGACGTTGATTTGCTACTTACAATTCATGGAATTCACGTTTATGCCTTAAATAGGAATCTCAAGTTTGTTTGGTAGTCTACTTGGTAGATCCATCTGGTTGGAAGTTTTTAATAGAAAATTCTTAATTTATAGAGCTTAATTAATTCTTGACTAGGCTTCAAATATTTTTTGATAAAACGTTGAAGTTAGTCATTTCAACAAAAGCCCAAAAATACAATAACATTTCATTACAATAAATTCATTTCAAATGCAAAAGTAAGACCCTAGTATTGCCAAAGTTAGCCATTTTCTTATATATTTTCTCTTTCGATGTGATCGAAAGAGGCTTATTATAACATTTTTCTTGAATCAATGCCCTCGGTTTTTCTATTATAGAAAGCACTTTACAATCACTGCCGGCAGATGTGACCTGCTGTGATAATGATGGAACAGGCTCTGGAGAGTCCTCATCCTGCATCAGCTTTCAGTACGGGTCCGGATGGGTCTGGCTGATGATAAGTCAAGATACTCTGGCTCAGACAAAGGGGCTATAATTTATGTAAATGCGAGGAGGAGACCCAGCAACTGCACCAGCATGACGTTCGCGAGGAATCGTGTTTCGAGGTTTGGGGTCTTTCAAAATGGTGGATCCGGCGGCTCAGGAAGATCAGATCAGGGAGACCAGACCGTGGACGCTGGCTGCCTGGCTGCCTGGCGGGCTGAAAGAGTGCTGCGACTGCCCGCGCCTCGCCTTCAATTACAAACACATAAATTCTCATTTCCATTTGACACATGACATCCCATAAAACTTGTTAAAAAGTACGACCACAAAGGCCCAACCTCTTGTTCCCGTTTTGCGACGGAGATGGGATTGGGAATGGGAATGAGATTGGGATTGGGATTGGGTTCGATTTGATTGGATTGCCGAGGAGCAGGGGAGCGGCGGGGCAAGCGAAGAGTCAAACAGACACACACAGAAAGACACACTGCATCCAAAATGGTAAATTCTGCTTCACAATCTCAACGACCCCTTGGCCATAAAAAACGAGGGTTCCCTCTTTATTTTCTTCACGGACGCCGAATGATATCAGATTTCTTTCCATTTCTGTGCCTTTCGTCTCGTTTCGATTCGGCTGTGACTGTGAATGTGGATTTCGGAGCGGAGTTGAGGGAAAATGGCGGAGTCGCATTAAGCGAACGGCGCGGCCTTTTATGGAGTCCGCCCAAAGCTGCGTACAAAGCGGGGCTCATTATATAAATCTCATTGATCCGCCATTAAAAGATATAATTTAAATGCCCAGCCGCGGGGAGTGCAACAAAGACGAACTCTGGCATTTAATGGCCCTGGCCGCAAGGTCTGCAGCACTTACGTTTCTCGGAAAATGTTCAGAAAAACAGATTGGAGCAGCAGGTTTGTTTGGAAAACCGAATCAGAAATCACGTTCACCGGCCAACTATTCAACTCATCAGCTCGCTTTTCTTTTTCGGGTCTGCCAAACAAAGTATCTAAGCGGACATTCCGCCCTAAAAGGCAACTCTGAGTGGGGTAAGTTTGAAATCCACTTTGTGACAGCCATTCGCATAAGCTTCTCAAACATTTGATGCCATAAAAACGAAATTGACATTTTCGCAAGGTCCGTTGCTGGCAATAAATTTGCTTCTTTCTGTCATTTCCGTTTATTTCTACTCATTTCTTTGGCATTGGCAGACAAAAGGAGCTGCCAACATTGTAGGAAGCACAGGGATATTGTCTCTGGCAGAGGGTCACTTTCGAGCTGGCTTTTACGAGTTCACGTAGCCAGGGATCCGTCTCCGACGATTTGGATTTACGAGGACGCTTAGATTTCGCGGCCGATGGGGCACAAACCGTTACTGCCGCACGTGGAGGTCCGCCGGCAATTGTGTAAAGCGTTTCTCGATTGCCGTCCTGCGGAGATCCAAAGATTCTCGAGGCGAAAACCGATCCGCGACCGCCGGTGAACACATGTTGCACACCGCTGAGCTCGCAAGCCGCACTGATTTGCATCCGGCATCCTGCATCCTGGCATGGAAAACTGGGCCACACCCACGTAGATCTCGACCTTGAGGCACCGCACAGCTCGGTACATAAGGACTCAACTCTTTTCATAGCCTCCAAATGGCCTTAGAAACCGGATCGGAATGGAATTGCTTTTGGTTCAAGGACACAGCGAATCCTTCCATTGCGCAATGTTACGCTCGATCGACGAAGACGCATTTGGGTCAAGGTCGCCGTTTAATGTTAATGCTAGATCATAAAGAGTGCCGAGTTTCGAATGGAAACAAATGGGTGCAGATGTGAAAGCGCATTTGAGTGTTGATGGAAACATTTCGATGAGTAATTTTATCGCTCCATTTATGCTAGATAATTATTATTTTAAATGTTTTCTATTGGGACTACTGGGTGAGATGTTTTGGTTGTGGATTTCTTAAGCTTTGTAGTTTATGTGATTCGAAAGGTACGCTTAGCTAAGTTATGATTATAAATTTGACAATTAATCAAGGTTTAACATTTAAAGATGTATGAATTGTTAATTGTTAATAACAATATCATAGTACATCATTTTAAATATTACAATCAACATTTTAAATCTAAGATCCATTGACCACAAACATTTTAAAACTAATAAAATTGCGAAATTTTTTAACTGATCATTTCAAAGATTTTTGTATTTTCAGTTTAAGCTTTATAAATTATTATAGAATTAATAAAAACTTAATTATCGTACTAGATTTCTAATATTGTCCAATCACGGCTGCCTTAAAGTGTTATGGGAGTCCAAATACATACATATAAATATAAAATCCCGAAAACAAATGGTAAAAAACTTATGTTATTAAAAGTCCATTGATAAAAGATTGCAATTGACGAATCAACCAACCAAAATCATGATTAGATACATTTTAGTAAGCTTATATCAGACTTTATAAAAGTAACAGCAATTAAAATTTAAAAACATTTCAGTGTTAAAAAGTTTTTGTAAGTACTATAAGTAGTACTTATCATACGATTCTACTTGGCATCGTCAACACCATTACATGGCATCTCTAATACAAATGCAGCTACATTACTTATGCCCCTCATTTAAGTTAAATAATAATAATATTATTCATGAAAAGAGATAAAAAGAACTAAAAGAATTTAAAATAGCATAACACAATTTAATATTTACATATGGGGGTATGTTTATTTTTAACCTTTTTTTATTTAAAGACAAAAAAGGAGTTAGCCCTTTCTGCTAGTTATAACAAACACTTAATTAGTCAAAATGCGGCGCAGATTACAAACCGTAAAAATATTTTCTTAAAATATCGGGGTTTCATTATATATAGTCAAACATCAATAACTTTAACCTCCATCTGCCATCATTAAAATTTTGAGTAACTAAGGCTTTAGATAATGAAAACAAAAGTTTTCATTTTTAAATGAATTTTGTTTATCTTTATTTAAATTTGCATTGTTCATTTGGGAAGTTTAAAAACATCAACGAGGTGTGGATAACATTAGGTAGAGTGTGACTTGTTTTCCATTGGCCGACTCTCAAGTATTCGTACCAAATAAAAGATCTTACCATTAAACTAAATGGCTAGTTGCGAAGAAAAAATCTTTTAGTTATTCTTCTGAAAGTCAACAAACATATATCTTATAATTTTTGAAATGCGAACAAAATTTATACCTGGAGAAATTTGACTCGCTCGAGTTAAATTGAAGGTAGAGTTAATGAAGCTTGTCTATTACTAAATGATTTAAAAAAAATATATGCCTAACGTAAATGAAAGGAAGTGCGTATATGGAATTTTAGAGAACTAGCTTGAAATCATTCGAATTTAAATTTAGCAAACTAGCATGCAAACATGTTAATAACGACTCGGCTGGTAATGTCGATCAAAAATATATGTACATATATACAGTACTATTTTTAAAGAATGTTTTTTATTTAGCAATATTAATGCAGTGCACACTGACTCCCTGTTTTCAGTGAGCGCTGTATTTTATTTGGTCTGACATGATTCCTCTACTGCGTTTAAAACATTGGTCGGGTATAAAAAAGAAAGTTCCTTTTCCTTTGCAATAGTTAAAATGGTTAGTTATGAACGCGAACTCAACAAATCCATTATCCCCAAATTCGGTAGCTTTTGTGTGTGTATATGTGCATGGCTGCAAATCGTGGCGGCCATCATGGATTCTGGCTCCGCCCCTTTCTTATACAGACTCTTTGTCGGTCTCTTATATTTTCTGTGCGTATCATACGAATGCTTCCCACATATGTCGCTAGGTGGCGTTTTAGGAAGGAAAAACAAAGTTCACCATGAGGTGAACTTTCAGTCTTCCATCAATTACGGGTTTGTGACTTCACTAAAAGCGCACTTTGTAGCATACATCATTTAATAGTGCTGAGTAATGAAAATTAAAAGTCGGCAATGCTTGAGAAATCGGAGCAACTTTGTAGAAATAAGAAGAATAGAGTATTGTTTCAATATACAAAGGTGTAGTTTCTTGTAGAACTACAATACGCAGAATATAATTATTAATAAATAAATAAAAATGACAATCGGGCAAAACCATATTTTCTGTTTAATTTCTAAAAAATAGCAATCATACAATATCGAATATTAAGTTGGGGCCTGTGGAAACCCATTCCATAAGACAAGCATTTTTTGAGCCGTTTAGGTATTCTTCGCGAAAAAAGAAGTGGTAACACTGCCCTTTTTGAACTGCTTGCAAGCAGTAAAAACTGATTACAAATAATCTTAAATATAAAAAAAAAAATGCTGCTTAGGCCAGCTGAAGTGTCCTTTTTGTTTCTTATATTTGGAAGTAAACAAGAAAACAATCATAAACTAATTCCAAACAAATTACAAAAACAAAACTTTTAAAATTTAAATGCTGTTTACTAGTGGTCTAATAGCGGGTAAACATTTCTTTTGAATTCTTCAAATATACCAAAAAGTCAGGCTTGACTTCGTGAGGAGGAGATAACTTCATCCAACACACGGCGCAGTTACATTTTTGGCGTATGACTTTTATTATTTGGCGGAATAGGGCTTCTAGATCCGACATCCTTACTATCTTGAGGTTGCGTTATATGTTATAGTTCATAAAGAATATAATACAGATTTGCGAAGCTGACGGCCCTCTTGTGCCATTTATCCCTGAACAAACAACGGACAGCTGGTATAAAAGTAACTGCTAGAATAAGTGTGTTGACTAATACATTTCTCTTATAACTGATAAGATATATAGACTTCGGCTTACCCAAGCCGGCTACCCTTCTTGTTGTGAAATAATATCATAATTTCATTCTTACAAATCAACCAAGTGATTGCAATTGTTATATATAATTGACTAAATAAAATTATAAAAAAGTACCTCCCTTTAAACCCTTACTTTCTATTTAATTTTTTTGAAACAAATAACAGTCATCCAATATCGAAAAGTAAGTATCGTTCAGCTATCGTATAAATCACCTTATAAATTTTCACACATCTGGCAGCGCCGCGTTATCGGCACGCCATTAATTTCTCGACAGGCCCCGCCCACTGTCGCAGCGAAACGATAAGGAACGTATCTGTATCCGCACAACTTCCAACAATGTGTGCGGCCATTAGAGACACAGATAGGCACTCATACAGGAACACAAGGCCAGCGATAAGGTGGTGGAATCGCTGGCAATGGTTGACAGATAAAGAATAGCGACTCTTCGGCGGAGGGGTGGAAAGTGGGGGCGGTGAGCGTGGCTCCATTTTGCGGAATTGGATTAAGCGGCGGCGGTCCTTAAGTGCCGCCATTCCATTTCCCGTTATGTGTGCCTGTGCTTTAATGGCCGTACGTGATCTTGTGGAGCGGAGGTCCACAGCAAGCCGTGGGAATTTCCCAGTTGCCATAAACGGCGAATGGCGACCGGAAATCTGTCTTACCCGCACCCTCCCCTCGACGATTTGTTGCTGTTGCTGTGCCGAAGGATTACTGTGAATAGCATCACGCACTGCCAGATAGTGGGGTCGAATCAAAAAGGACATAAAGCACGGCTGCGAAAACATTGTCGTTTTTAATGGGGCCTTGACAGCATTGCGTGGGAAGGCGCTCGGAAGAGCATTTTCATTTTCCCTTAAATGCTAATTAAACATAAACATTTATTGTTGCATTTTGAGAGGAAATTAAATCAGTTTTACAATTTCTGTTTTAGCAGTTTCAAATAAATAAACTAAAAAATATAAATCGTCCATTACAACTTTTCGGCCACTTTCCTTTTCCTATTTTTTTTCAAACGCACATTCAAAAAATAATGCATATAATGTCGATTTTCTCTAATGAAAGAAAGGTGTGATCTGTAACTAATGTTTAAAACATAAAGAAAAACGGAAATGTTTTCTGAAAACGTAAAAGGTTTTTAAAATAAAAATTAGATTAATGTTCTCTTCATTGTACAACAATGTCAGTGTATTGAAATTGTCTGGCCTTTCAACCATTTTTTTTATCCTTTTCTGACTATGCACATCATTTGTCGCATATTTTACTAGTGGGTAAAAAGGTAGAAAATTTAATATTTTTAAATTAATTTAGTTTTTAAGAAAAAGTTTTTTAATTTTATAAGTTGTTGGCGGGAGCATCTTAAATCTTTAGAACAACTTTCGGATGTGCTTAAAACATGACCCATTAGCTGGGTTTATCCGCAAGGTATTGCTTTTATAAATATATTAATCAAAAATCCTTTACGGAAGTTTCGGAAAAATATTAATTGTAAATGAAATGTATTTATTATTGTTATACCCGTTACTCGTAGAGTAAAAGGGTATATTGTATTCGTGCAAAAGTATGTAACAGGTAGAAGGAAGCGTTTCCGACCCTATAAAGTATATATATTCTTGATCAGGGTCACTAGCCGAGTCGATATAGCCATGTCCGTCTGTCCGTCTGTCCGTCTGTCTGTCCGTCTGTCTGTCTGTCTGTCCGTATGAACGCTGAGATCTCGGAAACTATAAAAGCTAGAAGATTGGCATTTTGCATGAAGATTATAGGAGTTCCTACGCAGCGCAAGTTTGTTTCAAAAAGGTGCCACGCCCCCTTTAACGCCCACAATCGCTTATATACGATTTTAAAAATTTAAATATTTCGGAAAAGTAAAAATGCAGTTTTATTGTGTTTATCAATACCTATCGAAATGTAAAAGAAATTTTTCAAATCGGACCATTCGTTAAAAAGTTATGCGTTTCTATCTCCATCTCCCTCGCACTCCCTTTACCTGAGTAACGGGTATCTGATAGTCGGGGCACCCGACTATAGCGTTCTCTCTTGTTTTTATTTGTACAGGGTAGGTTTAGTTTTCAAAATTAAGCTACCGTAAGAAAAAGCTGCTGTGCTTTCGGCTACTTGCAAATAAAATACTTTTATCAAATACTCAAAAATGTAGTTTTTTTTCCTAAAAGGTTTATTAACTTTCTAACTAAAAAGTATTATAGCAATCCTATACTTCTTATGTATATCACGTTATTTATAAATGAAAGTAAAGTCGTTGTTGATCCGATCCAAGCCATTATATTTTAAAGGGTTAAAACTAAACGTACAACTAAACTAAATTTTAAAACATTTTAAAATCAATATAAATCATTTGACGATATCCAAAACGGAAAAAATTAATTTAATATAAAAGAAAAAAGTTTGCAATGAAAATATTGATTTAAAAAGGAAATTACTTTCTCTTTCTTTTGCATAAATGTGTTTTTTAACAAATAGTTTTGAATTAACTTTTATGGCATGGTTTTAAAATAAAGCATAAAGGTTTTGACTTGTATTTTTTTTGTAAGAAAGAATGACATTAGAAAGCAAATTATGGTTGTATTTATGTCCGTCGTTTAAAAATTTATACTTCACATTTTACTCGTTTAAGCAATCAATTTCAAACATTGCCCTTATGATGTTGTAACCTGTACTTATTTTGGAAATTAAATTAATGATCTGAATTAAAATCATAGTTTAGGATTTTCAATTTATTCAAAGGTTCTTTGTATTGTAACCACTAATGCCACTAATTAATTTAGCCAATCTTAAATATTTATTCCAATTTTTGGTGTTTTTTTTTTCAACTGGGCAAAATTGGATTAATGTAGTTGGCCCTCCATTGTAAATCGATAGAAATGCTAACGAGCCAAAATACATTTTGACATTACCCAAAGTTGTGTTTTGTCTAATTGTTTCACAAAAAGTACCGTCGGATTTCCGATGTATTCATTTTAGAAGTAAAACATAGGATGAATAGCTATCAAGGAATCCACAAACTTTATAATAAAGTCACGTTACTCACCCAAGATAGCCTCGCACTTAAGTTCAATATATTATCATTTAAACGGTTGTAGGATTGTTACAACAAGCACTGAATACAATCTTCGGAAAAGTCACTTGCCGTCGGTTCTGATCGCAATGGTGGCAATTCAAAAGCGCGATTAATAGAATAATTGACGATTAGGTGCAATAATTGATAATGGCGAGATATTTGCCACCGGTCTGCCTAATGTGGCTCCGATTTGATGATGGCTATTATTTAAAGCACACAGTCATTGTGCTGGCGCGGAATGTTTATGAAAATTGCACATTAATCTTTGTTTGTGGCCCAATAGTCTGTCAATTACAGTGTTATAGTTCCCGTTGCCGTTGTAAACGCCGTTGTTATTGTTGTTGGTTTATTATTTTAACACTTTCGAGAAAGAGCCCGCTTTGGTTTTGGAGTCGCAGCAATGCGAGGTGCGGAGCGTCATCGACTGAACGACTGGACTGAATGGTGTGCGAGTTCTCCGCTGTCTGTGAATCGCTGTTAGTTTCCAGGAACCGCAATCGCATGGCCCACTCCACTCCACTCACACTCACAATCACAATCACTCCGATACACTCGGATATGGGTGTATGTACGACGCCGACGCCAAGAGTCACCCAGAGCGATGCCAATAAGGCTGTGGCACAGCCTTAGGAAAATCGGCAACAACGGCGACCGTGACGAACGCGGGACGGGGTCCAAGGAAAACTTCGGCTTCGGCTCTGGGCATCATAAATAGTAGATAAACAAATAAATAAAGCGGTGTGGGGAACTGCCTAGATATATGACGGGCATATATCTTCCGAACCGCACCAGCACCCGCACCCTCAAAGGCACCCGCACCCCACCCTCATTCGATATTCCTCTTCGATTTCGGGTCTTGGTCTTGTGGGGGTTGCGGCTCCGTTCCGTTCCAGATACATAAATTCGCCGGCGACAGGAATCAACCACCGACCGTGGACGCAAACTCCCCCGCCCATGCCCCAAATATCCGTATCCGTATCTATATCTATATATGTCTCTGTATCTGCGCAGTGCGCCCCGCAGAACGAAACAGTACCAGTCACTTGCCACAGATACAGATACAGATATAAACCCCACGCAATGAACCGCTCCGTGCCACGTCGAAAATCAATCACCATCGACATCGACATCGACGGATGCATTTTATCGTGCGCAGACTCCGTTTTATGAAGACCGTCTCTTCGGGGTGGACGTTCACATGTCGCATGTGCTTATTTACTTTCCCAGCACTTAGGGGTTTAATATAGGGATCATTAATTCGCAAATGTTGTCCAGATGAAAGGACGACCTGCCGAATTAAGTTTGACCCTCAATGAAACCGAAAGTCCTTAATCTGGACTGGAATAATTGCAAATATCTCTAAGCTTTCGCAGAGTCATTGCAATAAGGACTATTTACGTTTCAGATGCTCCTAAAAAACGCAATTAACTAATTGCTAAGTATATTACCAAAATCCTGTTTATAAATTTCTTTTGTGACAATTAGCTTTTCATTCTATAATTATTACAAACATTCTGCACCATTAAAATAATATTCTGAGGAAGGCAAAGTTAATGTTTAATTCTATTAATGTAAATAAATGTATAAGAAGAAGATACTATCTATTGATTTAATTTCTAATTCAGATTATTATAATTTGATTGAGATTTTGTTACAAGTTACAAAAAGGTTATTAAATATATATAACATGCTGGAAAAATGTTCAATAACCTGAGCTAGCTATAGCTAGCTATATATGTGAATATGGAAATGTAAGTTAATCGAAAATGGAAAGTAAGTGCCGTAGTAAAATCCACCTCCTGTCTACCAAATGTCCAGATTGTGTGGCCTTTTGGGCGACCTAACTGGGCATGGATGTGTGCTAATTTGAAAGCCAACAAAGGCAGGGGCCTAGAAGGCTCACATACCGTTCTTCGGGAGAGGAAAAGGGGGCTAAGGGGGGAGTGAGCAAGAAGCGGTACCGGACACAGCGCCATCGACACGGTCCAAAGAGCCGAAGCGACGCCTTGCCAGGTGTTTACCCGCGAAATGTGTTGCAAGCTTTGTGCCTCGTGGACTGCGGACACTTCCTCAACCGGTGCTAAGACAAATCGCTAAGTGACTGCGCAAACAACGCGTGCTGGAGTCGTACGACTAGTCCACATTGTTTAACTTACCTCCCTCAACACTTCCATGCGAGGTACAAATAGGGCCAAGAACAATAGGTATTCTAACATCTTTAAGTTCTGCTGACATTTCCCAATTTGCCTCATAATAATATTTCAGACGTTTTCAGATGATCACGTGTTTGTTCATGTATTTTGTAACTTCGTTTTACCCTGTTTCAGTTTATTTCGATGGTCGCTTACTTGAACAGTACCATTCCAAATATATTTTTTATAAACTGAAAATTTTTATTTTATTTTGGTCTCTTAAAAACATAATAATGCACAATTGAAAACTGTACACATTGATTAGCAATTAAAAACTTTATCTTTATTCCTTTATTGCATTCCTTTATTTGCTTAGTCAAGATTGGTCAATAAATAAACCAATAAACTTAGGTATCAAAATATTGAGTGAGTTTACTCATCCTATTAAAATATTTTCAAAACTCAATTGTATAGAATTCACTTAACAATAGTTTCGTTTCTTTGACTATTTTTTGTTGGTGTACTCAACTTAAACTATTACTAATAAAATGGTTTTTATTATTTATCCTTATTTCCAATTCATAAAGTGTGTTGCTGGTAAATATAAATATAAAACGCGAGAGAAAAATTTAAATTCAGGTTGTGGTTTTAGAGACCCCATTCCTCTTCAAAACAGAATGCTTTAGTTTTTTGGTATACTTCGTTTCTATATTCTTTTTAATTACTTATTATTTGTATATAGATTTCTGAAATTCTGTCAAAAAATGTAGGTAAACGGTACGAAAAGTTACAATGTTTTTCAATTCTAATGCACTGATTCCAATTCAAATGTTGATTTAAAACAAGAAAGGAAGCAAACTTCGGCAAGCCGAAGTTTATATATCCTTGCAGTTAATACAAATCGACTACATTTCGCTTTCTATGCTAAAAAAACTGAAATTTTGCGCTGCATTTCGCCATCGTTTCTATGGCAGCTATATGATATTGTTGTCCGATTCTAATTTAATTGAAACCATAATTCCAAAATATTTAAATATTTTCAAAAACCGATTACCAACAAAAAAAAATATTAAAAACAAAGTTATAATTTTTTTGAATTGTTTTTTCCGATTGCTCCTATGGGAGCTATATGATATAGTCGCCCGATCCGGCTTGTTCTGACTTATATACTACCTGCAATAGAAAGACAACTTTTGGGAAGTTTCAAGCTGATAGCTTTAAAACTGAGTGACTAGTTTGCGTAGAAACGGATGCTGATCAAGAATACATATACTTTATATAACTTTTGACTGAAATTATAATACCCTCTGCAAGGGTATAATTATATTATGTGTAAATTACATTAAGATTGCAGAGGGAATACTTACCCAAGTGTCCCTTTTAAGGTTTCCTGGACCGCAAAAAGATCTCGCTGGCGATGTTGCACAAATGCCAACCTGGTCAAATCAGTCACGCATTCCCTTAGCACCCACACTCCTTGCTAGACGACTTCGAGTCAAATATTTTGACGGTTTGTCAAAGAAGTGACAAGACAAACCCGCACCGGAACCGATAACGCGGTGCCCCAGAATTTGGACGCGTTGTTTTGACTTCGGATTCGGACTCAACTCAGTTTCTTCTTAAGTGCCGACCGTGTTAAAGGGGAAATCACACATTCAGCCCGATTTGCATTTGCTTGCGACTCCGGGGTCGGTGATTTACGATCTCGAATCGATCTGGCACCGAAAACTCGACTACATTCGGGCCAAAACATCTTGGCAGTTTTCAGTTTCTGTCGGAGGTCGAGGTGCGAAGTTGTCTCCCGAGGCAGCTACTGTTTGACCCTCTCTATAAGGCCGGGGTCCCCGCATCGAAACGGAATTAAAGATGGCCATTGCCGCGATATAACCGCTGGCCTGGCACCGGACGTCTTGATACTTATGGCGAGAAAATGGAAAATTCGATGTCGCCATTAACATTTATTGCTACTTTGGGAAAACTCGATTACACCACCACCGCGCGCACTGCAATGCCATTGCACAGCCGCCATTTTATGAGTCGCGCCTGGGCACTCATGGCATCATCAGGACCTCGAGGGGATGATCCGGGGGCGGATTGGGCTGGTCGCAAGGATGGCTAAAGAGCTGGAGAGCTGGCAGTCCTCGTAAAACGGATTTTGCGCTTAGTCAGGATGCGTGCAGCAGTTTTATGGGCCGCCCGGCACTCGGAAAACGTATACAGTTTTCCATTTACAACCTTCGCGCTCCACTGCGCCTGCAGCCTCCGCTGGCCGCCATAAAATGCCGAAATGTTCGCAGTTATAAAAGTTTATGAGTGCAGGCACCCAAATGGGTATTGCCCAAGCTCTGGGATCCAGGACACAGGGTGGAAACTTGTCAGAACTTGGCACTCGGCCAGCTGGGAAAGTACGGAAATGGATAAGCATGTGACATTCACGGCCGTCACCGTGTTCTGGCTGCTCTTCGCCGTCCTTGGATTCCTGGTGTCCTACCGCTTCGAGGAGCGGGGCATAATCCGGTGCTGCGTGATCCTCACGGCCGTCTGCTGCTACCTCGCCTGGCTGGTCACCTTCCTGATGCAGCTGAACCCGCTGGTCGGACCGCGGGGCAACCAGCGAGTGATCATGGGCATGATGACCTACTGGCCCAACTCCTTTATCCACGATCAGAAGGACCCTTAACGCCGATGGAGCATGTACATTTTTAGTCTAGAAAACAAAAAATGTTAGTTTTTGTGGAGTCATATGGATGTGAAATGCAAAAAAACAAGTTCGACGTATTGTTTGTAAATAATTTAAACTGAAATATCCTTCTTTTGGATCGCCTTTAAATCTAATAAAGTGATAATCCTGATTTGCTCCAGTACTGTCAATACAGTTATACTGATAACAAATCAAAATTTTGCAAAACTTTCCATTTGACTTGGCTTGTTACCTTCATAATGTACAAGATATTTTACCAATAAGCAGCGTTAGCTTCTAAAAATGTATCTGCCGACAAATAAAAATACGTTTAGCAAAGCAAGCGAATAAATAATAATACATATTTATTGTTCAAAATGATTTATATATTATACAAAATGATAAACAAAATATTATAAGCTGAAATAAACCTTAGATTTGTTAAAAACATCAGCAGTAAAAATAAAAAACCGTTGAAATTATTACTTTCTTAAATTTTTTACCAAAGTTTATTAAAATATATTGTAGCAAAAATAAAAAAATATTTGTGTTATGCCGGTGACTGCAGGCAGCATTGCAGCTCCTCCACGAAATCGACGATCTTCTGGAAGTTTGGATGCCTTTTGAGGCACTCTGCGATAAATTCGGCGGAGCTGCCAACTCCCAGGGATTGGGCAATATTCACGCCGTATGTCAAGGTCTCTTTGGGGGACTTCTTCAGGATATAGGCTTGTTCAACCAGATCGGGGTGGTAGGAGTGGATGATGGCACACAGGGCTCGACCGCTTGTCCACGAATCGCTGAACTCGTACATGGGAAGGCCGTAGGGTTGGACCATCCGTTTGCACCAGCGGAGCAGCTTGAGTCGCCTGTCGCCGAATGTCTTCCCCAGATGCTTCGGTGTCGAGTTGGTTTTAGATACGTTGGATGCCACTGAAGCGACGGACGGGCGGCCATTCACTGATATTGAGGCCACTGATCTAGCCGGATCGCCATAGGTTTTCCCCAGATACTTGGGTCTGAATAAGTTGGATGCCAAAGTACTTGACTCTGAGGTGCGCTTATTGACCGATACATGAACCTTCTCCTTTGACAAATCACGTACCAAACACGGTGTCGACCCAGTGCCGGATTTGTAAATCTTGTCCCACAAAAACTCCGATAGCTGCGGGTACTTCACGGGCTGTTTTAAGAAGCTGGGACCTTCATTTTTAAAACTGCACACACTCCTTTGCTGAGTGCGACCTGAATAAACCACTTTGGTTTCCGGTGGTGGCAGGTTCTTTAGACAAGTTCGTTGCCACCTTTCTCTAACCGTGATTAGATTACTCTGGAGGGATTTCAAAAGCTGACTCCACTTCACGCTGCATTCCGGGAATTTAAGCCGGTTGTAATAGAGAAATGCCCTTAAGACCTTGTCGATAACGTTCAGAGTCTTTTTCCTTAAATGCTGCATTGGATCAACTTCTGAAATTGTGGAGGAATTGGTGTCTCCTATTATCCCAAGCAACAGCTTCCTTTTCCCGAAGCAAAGTTCATCTATATCCTTTTTCATCTCAGACATTGCGGTCTTGGTTTTCACTAAAGTAACTTTGGACTGCCTGAGCTGGTGCTTTAGATTTTTCACAGTTTCTTGCTCCGCTTGATTTAATCTTGATGACTTATTCACGTAAATTCGACCTTGGCTGGACATTCTGAATTTTCTTTGCTCAACTTGCTGATTTTCCGTCGGATCCCTCCGCTCAATCCATTGGTTTTGGTAATCCATTAGTTCTTCATTCTGCTCGCTTATGACCTTCAGCTTGAGCTTAGATTTCGATAGACTTTTCCTGAGTTTCCTGACGCGATCCCGCTCCTCGACGAGCCTTAATTCCGCGGCATGCTGTTCCTTACGCGCCTGAAGGACAAAGGTGCGCTCCTTCGATAGCATCAGCTTGTGGCCTATCAGTTCCAGTTCCCGTCTTATTTCCGCATTAATCAACTTCCGGCGCAAGTCATTTAGCTCATCCAAGGGACTAGCTTCCGCGCTTTCCTTGGCCGTGCTTGTATGTTCCGAGGACTTGCTTGGGGCATCTCCGAGAACAGTCTCCAGCTCGAAAAGAACCGAGTCAACGTTCACCTGAAAGATGATGTGGTCCGCCTTGTTCAACTTTCCTGCTGACTCACCCAATGGCAGCACCAAATACAGGCGCTTTATTTGCTGGTAGCCTGAGAATAAATACAAATAGAGACCTCAGCCATTCCTCACAAGCACTTACATCGTGACAAGATCTCTGCATTAGTGGCCCTGACCTGATCGCTGAACTCATCGCCTTCCACGAACTTCTCCCTCATGGCCCTGGTCAACAGAATTATCTTTCCCAAGCAGCTCCTCATCTGAATGGCTCCCTGACTGCTCCAATCCCCGGTCTCTTCACTCAGAAGCGTGCCATCCTTCAAATCGGACAGTATGGCTTTTATCTGGCTTATACGTTCCTTTATTACGGAACCCATAGCCACTGATAATTGAATGAAAGGAAGTGTGATATGTCAAAAAATAACCACTGAGAATTAAAAAAATAAAATTATTCCAAAAAATACATAATACAAATTTTAAATTAGAAAGTCTAATAAGTTTACAATGTTGGCAGATCGAAAATATAAAGCGATGCCACTCAGAACAATAATATGAAGTTGCATTTGTTTTGTTCCATTTGTCTTGTTCTTATATGCCAATACTTGAAATTTGTTGTTTTGAAATAAGTCCTAATGCCTTATCTAAATCAATAAGGTTTTGGATTAATGATAATGATTACGAGCGTTTTATAATTAATCATTATCAGAACCTTAAGCCGGAAACAACTAAGACGGACAGACAGACAGACAGACGGACAGACGGACATGCTTATATCAACTCAGGACGCGATCCTGATCAAGAATATATATTCTTTATAAGATCGGAGATGTCTCCTTCACTGCGTAGCACACTTTTGACCAAAATTATAATACCCTCTGCAAGGGTATAAAAATTGTATAATTTGTCTAATATGCCTTTTATTATAAAGTGTTTAATTTTTTTTGTTCGAAAACGTTTTACGTAACCCAAATAAGACATCCGATCCATTCCTATTAATATGATCAGTTGGCACCTAAAAAATAATTTGTAAAAGTCAATATTGATAGATTTTACACTGTGCGAATAAGCCACAGTACGTTAGATATATGACACTTGCACTTTTAATAACCAAAAAACGTGTATTTTTGTTTCCTAAAAGTAGCGATTTAACATTTGTTATTCTTTTAAGCATCTTCCACTCGGTATAAGTTTAAGAACGGAATTTTTACCGTTTTAATCGGTAATAGCTTAGCAAAACTTTGTTCCTTTTTTTATAAACCAAGATACTAAGAGCCAAGCTCGACTTAAGGTCTAAATTACTATTATTTCAAATTTACTTTTTAAATAATGCTTGATTTTAACATAAAATACTTTATTTATTATTAGAAAAAAAACTTGTTCTTTAAATTTAATATTCTTGATCTCTAAGGCACTTTATATAATATGTTCTGGCACTAACTATATTATATTTTATACAAATGCTCAAATGTTCTTTAATTAATTTATTATTTTCTTATTTTTCTAAAAAGTCTTTAAAAAAATATGAACACAATGTGTAATAAAGTAAGAATTTAGTCTTAGATTTTTGCGGTATTTTCGCGTTGCGATGCTGATCAAGAATATATACCTTGTAGGGTCGGAAATGTATTTTTATTAAATTAAAAACTACAGTTCTAAATTTGGTCTTAAAACTATCGTTTACAATTAGTTTTAATGAATTACGAAAAACACCATAGATTT
Source organism: Drosophila fuyamai (assembly GCA_018153365.1). Taxonomy (NCBI): domain Eukaryota; kingdom Metazoa; phylum Arthropoda; class Insecta; order Diptera; family Drosophilidae; genus Drosophila; species Drosophila fuyamai. The sequence continues at coordinate 787,395 of JAECXW010000116.1, read as the reverse complement.
CTTAAAAATTAATCGGTATAAATTTTAGATATTCCATCTACTGCTAAGATTTGTACTGGAATTTACAACAATTTGGCAATAAAATCGATTACGAAATTGGCAAAATAGTATACAAAGTATATATAACTGATTAAGCAATCCACTAAGTAAATACTCTTTTTAAGATTTTCTCCTTCGTCCCGCTTCCACTAAGCATTAAGATTTTTGTTTATAAAGTAGAGCAATTACATTACTGTTTTTTGTATATTTGCACCTGGATGCTGCTTGAGGATGCAGGCCATAAAAAAATTTTCCTCGTTTTGTTGGGTTGGGAAAAACAACTGCAGTTGCACTCGCATCTTCCACCAGAATTATACTGTGTTAAAAAGTTTTGCCAAAACTCAATAGCACCACAACTCGACGAAGTGAGGACCCAGCCTAATCTACCCGAACGCTGGGAACGAATAAATATATGTTTTCAATTTTCTTAATTCTTCCATGAATTATCAAAGATTCGATATGTAGAACTACCATTAATGAAACGCCACCTAGAATCGTAGCAAGCAGCTTGTGTTGATGAGCGGAATTTTAAAAGATGAAAAAAGCGCCATCTAGGCTGTTGACTTGCATATAACAGTGAAATGGCAGCGCCGGGATGTAATAACAACAGAATTACACCGCTTTTGTTATATGAAAATAAATAAACTTTTTAAAATGAGACAAAAATGTAGTCTAGAAATATAGAATTTGAATAAAGTTTCCATTTAAAAATTAATTCCACATTGTTCCTGACCTAGGTCAATCTTCCACAACAAGGCAAATGCTTGTGCGGTACGGAACGTCTGTGGTATCTACATTCAGCTAATTCACCTGGACGTAGGAATCAATATGACGTCTGGGCGAGTACGGATGACCCAATTGAACATTTTTCAGGGCCTCGAGCGGCGTTGCTTCATCAGCGCCATGAATTTGGACAATGGGACATGACATTCCGACATTGGCATTATATTTTGTATGGCTTGAAATTATAAACTCTTAAATTAAAACAAATTATTCATTTTTATATTGCTTCTAAATAATATCGGTATTACAGAGAAAGAATAACAGGGTAACACATTAAATACTGATTAATATCTGAAATGAAATAAAAATCAAATAATAAAGAGTGACTTTCAGTGGGAAGAAGGCAGCCTAACCTGTAGTAATTGGCTTTAAAAGGCCCGGCCTTGTTTAAGCCCATGAATTTGGACTGCTCGTCCGTCAGCTCCGTGAGATGAGCATCGAATGTCGCCAAATGCAAGCTGGCCACGTACTCGTCTGGAATATTGCGCTAAATTACTTAAGGAATTCTTTTCGAGAACATCCGATTTCCTACCCATTTTCTTTGGCAGCAAATACACATCCGATTTATATCTTCCTGGCGCCGAGAAGAGCTCAATCAAGGCCAGGGCCTGAGTGGACGAGGCGACGGATACGACGAACGAGGAAATTGTGGAGCAGGAGAGATTCACCAGCCTTCCTTCAGCCAGCAGAATGATCATCCTGCCGTCCGGCCACCTAATGTGGTCGACTTGGGAACGGACTCGCTCCCACGTGAGCTCCGGGGTATGCAATCCATTCTGGAATGGACAACATTAGAATAGATCTGGGAAATTCAGGTAATATCAAACACCCACCACATCAATCTCCGAGCAAGAATGGCCCATATTGCAGAGGATACAGCCGTTCTTCATCCGATTCATGTGATCCCGGGTGATTACATTTTTGTTTCCCGTTGCCGTAACCACCACATCCACGTTCCGGATGACTTCGTTGAGCCGGACCACCCGGAACCCGTCCATGGAAGCTTGTAGAGCACATATTGGATCCACCTCCGTGATGTAGACAACGCATCCTTGTCCCTTCAGAGACTGGGCACAGCCCTTTCCCACATCCCCGTAGCCACAGATAACCACCTGTTTTCCACCAAACATAATGTCCGTAGTTCGTTTCAGACTATCAGGAAAATAAAAGAATTCAATTGGATATACTATGTTCAAAAAGCAATATGTAAGTCAGTATTTAATCTAATCAAAATTTCACTCATTAATTGCATTTGGCCAAGGAATGGACATCCTAATATCCAAATTTAATATATATTACCTAAATAACATATTAAATTAATTATTATAAATACGTATTCGAAAGAGATGGGAATGAATATGTGAACTTACCTGTCGAGGATGGAGTCACGACACGTGTAGAAGGTATCGAACTTGTTCTTGGTGACCGAGTCGTTGACATTGATGGCCGGAACAGTGAGCTTGCCTCCCTTGGAAAGCATGTACAACCGATGCACCCCGGTCACGCTCTCCTCCACAATGCCCCGGATGGCCTTGAAGTAGTCCGGATACTTCTTCAGCATCAGGTGCGTGGCATCGCCGCCGTCGTCCAGGATCAGGTTGGGCTGCCAGCCCTCCGAGTAGATAGCCCTGTCCAGGCACCACCAGAACTCCTCCTCCGTCTCGCCGCGCCACGCGAAGATGGGGATTCCCGCCTCCGCCAAAGCGGCGGCCACAGCGTTCTGGGTGGAGTAGATATTACAGGCCGCCCAGCGGACGGTGGCGCCCAGTTGGACCAGTGTCTCGATCAGCACCGCCGACTGGGCATTCACGTGGGTGCATCCCACTATGTGGGCCCCCTTCAGGGGCTTCTCCTCCTTGGCTCTCTTCCGCAGCGTCATGATGCCCGGCATCTCCGACTCCGCGATCTCGATCTCCCGCCGTCCGAAGGCGCTCTTCGAAATGCTCTTCACGCAAAAGTCGGTCCCGCCGGCGGAGTTGCGCTGCTGGTTGTCCTTTGGCGATATCTCATCCTCGTCGGAACTTCCTGTGAAGCAGGCTATCGTTTGCGAGTTTCGGATGGTTAGTTAAAAACATATACATAAATATTCATATAAAGAAAATGTAGTGAGAAGGTTAGTTAAGTCGGGGCAAGGTCGCTTGTTTATGCCAACACAAATTGACAATCCAGATTTAGATTTATTTCAAATCCATGTTGACACTTGGCCTCGACTTGGCTAAACTTCTCACTACCAAGTATATAGGTAGTAAAAAAAGACTATCTTTACTATAGAAAATGTATAAAAGTGAACTTACTGGAGCTGAATGAGCAAGTGGAGACATCTGAAAATCTTCTAGCTTCTATACTAGATTTTTTCACAGCAGTCTATTAAAACAGAAGAACATTAATGATATTATTAATCCAATAGACTCAAAAGCATTTTATGTATGATAGACTAACTCTATTTACATTTGTCTGTGTTGGCATAAAAATTATAATGTAATCAGACTTGTGATAAAAAAAACTCAACTGACTTTAAGAACATAATGAGCTCATTAAATTAAACCTATTTTGCAATGGAAATAAATAATACCTCATATTATTTATAAACGCGTTGAAACAACTTTATAAGGATGGAGCATTACTTAATAATAATTCTCAGATGTTTTTATGAATATTTTAGCATCATCTTAAAGTGTTAATAAATTCAAACACAGTGGCCGACATCTAATTGATTACACTCCTTAACTAACTAGACATTTATAATATGCCGTATAATCAAAGTAATGGCACCGATTCAGTAGCTCATGATTTTATTGCACTTTTCAATTAACAATCCTATTATAAGCATTCGAAATCGCACACATTTGTGGTATAGGGATTGATCAATTTTTGATGGGAAACTTATTTGTGGGCGCGAATTTGCGTCGTCTCCAGTGAAATCTAGATTTAAGTGCAAAGAAAAGCTGAAGCTGAAGGGAATACATTCGAAACTGGTCGCTAATTGGCGTCGTTTAGCATACCGGCGATAATTCGTCGCGCCAATTGAATCGGGGAGATATGAAATCGCGAATATATGTAGATCCAGAATCCGGACCTCGGTCGATTGCTTCCCGGAGTGTATGTAAACAGACGAATTAATGAAGTCTACCATTGAATACCTTGCGCATTGTTTACGTTTTGCTAGCAATGTGGAATAAACATGCACTGGTATCTACAACATTATATTTTTCTACGATCTTAATAAGCAGATATTTACAGCTTATTTATGCCCAGCAGATCAATCCTTTGATTAGAAGTTTGAAGTCCGCAAAGCTAATAAATGTAAGATTTATTAGATCGATTTATTATGGCCATCTGGTGTGCTTTTTGTTCTATCAGAGCCTTTGTTTAGTCAAAAGATTGTTTACACAGTGAGGTAATTTCGTTACTTAATTTGCTTGACCCCTATTACAATGTCCCAATTAAAGCTGTTCTACTGGATTTGTCAAGCGATCACTTTCACGAAGGGTATGAGAGGCTTCGAGGTGAATGGCTCGCCTTAATTTATTGTTCGGAGAGCGCCTTTGGGGGCTTTGTTTGTTTGCTGAGTTGTCACGTGCTGATTTCTTATTAATCGCCAAGTTCAGCGATTGAAACAGGTTGTGTGAATCCTTAAGTGGCTAATAAATATTCAGTGTGATATTGCCATTGTTATATTTACCTTATCAGCCAGACTCAGGTCGGCAAACGTCGTCTCTGGCATTTGGGACATTTCGGAGGCACTGAGAGCCGATAAAAAAAGAAAACAAAAAGTAAGCCAACAATTCGAATAAAAACAAACAAACGCAGTCTTTGCCAGAAATTATTCATAAAAGAGCGAACGACCTTCGGGGACTTACATTTAGACGGATTCGAAACAGGTTATATGCTCGGCTTTGTCGCGCTTTATTCCGACTTCTTACGTTCTATGCACCCCAGAGACCGGCTCTAATCAGCCAGTGCAGGTGTTGGATATCACCTAGACTTCCAGTTTATATCCTATGTTTTCGGCGGAGGCACAGCGTCAGTTCTGGTGGAGATCTCCGGTCAGACTAGATCGGCCCGCGTTTCGAACTCAAACGAGATCGCCGATCGATCGATTCCGAATCCAATTCCGATTCCGATTCCGTTCGCTTCACTTGCCAAGATATTCTGCTGCTCTCGGGGGCTGCTGTATGGCTTTGTATCTGGGGCGATCTCCGGCCGCAGACGTTCGCTCGCGACTGGGGCAAACGACGAACTGACTCACTGCCCCGGGTTTATAGGGAGCAGCACGATCGTATAGAAATAAAGAAATACGGCAACTAAAAAGCGAGAACGAAAACAGAAACCGAAAACACAACAAGACCACGGAGCGAGGTATCAGCACCGGTTCAAATAAAAGATCGCCACATTTATGAGAATCTTATCATGGCGCGGGCTCTTATCGCCCTGTCCCCCGTTGAGCTCCCCACCCTCCACCACCACGCTCATCCCCTTGGGTACTTATCATGATCTAACTTCACCCCATGCAGTATTCCCGAGATTACGGAAATCAATTTCGACTCTGACGTAGGCAAAGTGTCCACTCGGATGAGTGGATTTTATTATAACGACTGGAGTCCGAACTCACTACTTGAAGTCGAGTTGCCGCTCTGAAAAACAACCAAAACTAAATCACCAATTTTAAAACTACAGCGTTCTTATCTTTGAGCTCCAGGCAAATTCAATTTTAAAGCAATTGCCTTTCTAATGAGATAATAATAGACTACTAGAGGTTTATGGGGTAATCCTTATCAAGTCTCTTAAAAAATAGCAGCAAATCATTATAAAATTACTCAGACGCTATTTGGCTATTAGTAAAAGACTCATTCCATGTCAAACATGTCACCGCTTTTCTTAAAAATATATTTTATTTTTTTTTTAAATAAAGTATTCGCAAAGCATGCTCTCACAAGAATTTACAATCTTATTCAGTACTATGAAAACATTTTAAACAATAATAAACTATTCATTACGAGTTAAAAAAAAAGAAATATCATATGAAATGCCGAAAACAAGTTTTTGGGAGGACGTTTAATAAAATTCAACAACGCAAAAGATTTAAATCTTTAACTAATATTGATTGACTATATATAAACACCTCCTTATTCATTCTTTTGTAGACATTAATTAGTTTTTTAAAGTAGTTGGTGTGTTTACATATTCTAAGACAGGGGTTGGTCGTTAACTTTGCTTTCTAACGTGCCATTCGGCCATTTTTCGCTAACGTTACCCAATGATTTGATTGCATTACATTTTATGGGATGTCCATGCGCTTTTAGCGTGTCCATAAAGAGGGAAGAATTTTAATCAAGGCACCGAAATGGGATTTACGCCATCAACCCTCATGGGGAATTCTGGCCAAGGGATGCTGGGTAGGGGATGCAACATCTGCGGGGGATGATTGTTACCTTAAATTGGTCCAGATTCAGGGGTTGGGATATTTATTGCGTGCATCTCATGGTCTAATTGGTCGCTTTCAATTCCGAGTAGTGTTTCCAAAAGAAGTGGCCTCAGCATTGTGCGTGAGGAATATTTATCACAACGGCTTCTGTAAAGAAGTATCGTGATCATGTAATCCTATCTTATTGCATTGAGCAGTTGGATTCCCTTGCGAATCCAATAAAACAAACCGCACTTTAAAGGGCAAGTATTTCGTTTATTCCATAAACTATCTTTGTGATCTTTCATAGGACTACACTTATGAGAATTTACACATCCTAAAATACAATCCACATTCCATAGTTTGGCATTCGCAGTCACTGTCGCACACTTATTGCACCGAGAGTTTCCAAAACTCTTTATTCACAAAAACCACACAGTCTGCGTTTAGGGTCTATTTACAACGTACGTACTATTTACATATAGTTTAATCTACGCTTGTTTATGTACAAGAGTCTACTTAATACCGTCAAGGCTGTGCCTATATACAAGATCTCGCCTCACAGCGATCCCACCTTCTCCATGAGATACCAGGGCAGGAAAACGGAGGCGGCCACCACGGCCACGCAGGTGGCGCACATGGCCACCGTCGCCGACAGACTTGTGATCGAGAAGTGGTCCTCCTTGTCCTCGAGCTCCTCATGCGGATGCTTCTCAAACTCCAGGACCTCGACGTCAAAACGAAACCGGACTTTCGATTCCGGCGAGTCCTTGCGCCACACCAAATGGCCAGAGGATTCGCGGCGCTCCAGACTCCATTTCGGATCGTGGACTGGAAAGTAATTAATAAATAAACCGTTTTAATTTGGAATACAAAATCACTGGAAGTAATAAACTATTTTTTTAAATTTATCTTCATAAAAAACTTTTCCCACAAGTAAAGAAAAAGATATAATTTTGTTTTGAAGCTTTAGCATAAAATTCATAAAAAGTTTTACTAACCTTAGAAATAATATATCCCAAACTATCTGTCCTCTTCAATTTATATTAGTTAATGAATGCTGCTAAAGTCAAAAAGTTCGACCAACCTTATTATACACACCGGTTTTTACATTATACAAAAATAAATATTTTCCTAGAAGTAGGCTTTAAAATGTTTTTCCTGACATCTCGTCAAACCGACCGTGACATTTTTATTGAAAGTTGTTAAACAGCTATTTTTAAAATTATGTTTTCCACATGGATGGGATTTGTCTACATCTTACAAAGTATTATATCCTATTTTTTGATGTCAAGTTAAATGTTTTAATTTAAATATTTACCTGATCCAGTCATTGTTCCTTTTTGGGAGTAATTTCAACTCGAAACCCTGAAATGGCACAAAAAATATCATTGAATAAATTAAATGGATTGCGTATGTAGACAGTGATTTAACTAAGTGTTTGTTATTGCATTTCGAGAAATGTGCTGATACCCATGAGTAATCAGACGTTCTAGGTGAAGTTCGACCATCTAATTAGCATTCCAGGCACACGACCAATTAGTGCTCACACTTCCCGACAATCGCGAATTTGAAATGGAACACGACGGAGAAGTGTCTGACCCCGTCCTTCTATTGCTCAAATGTCGCCAATGAATAAATTGGTCGCTGCCCGGAGCAAGCTATATTTTCCCATATGAATACTTTGTGTATGATATTCCATTAACCCGCGTGAGTTCGCATAGACTTTAGTCGGCTGAAATTCCACTCAGTTAAGAGTCTCGCATACACATTTGTAGGCAGGTGGGGAAGACGCCACCTGACTTTTTACTTTTTATACCCGTTACTCGTAGAGTAAAAGGGTATATTGTATTCGTGCAAAAGTATGTAACAGGTAGAAGGAAGCGTTTCCGACCCTATAAAGTATATATATTCTTGTTCAGGATCACTAGACGAGTCGATCTAGCCATGTCCGTCTGTCCGTCTGTCCGTCTGTCCGTCTGTCCGTCTGTCCGTCTGTCTGTCCGTATGAACGCTGAGATCTCGGAAACTATAAAAGCTAGAAGATTGGCATTTTGCATGCAGATTTTAGGAGTTCCTACGCAGCGCAAGTTTGTTTCAAACAGGTGCCACGCCCCCTTTAACGCCCACAATCGCTTATATACGATTTTATTTAAATATAAATTTAAATATTTCGGAAAAGTAAAAATGCAGTTTTATTGTGTTTATCAATACCTATCGAAATGTAGAAGAAATTTTTCAAATCGGACCATTCGTTTAAAAGTTATGCGTGATCAAAGTTTCTATCTTTATCTCCCTCGCACTCCTTTTACCTGAGTAACGGGTATCTGATAGTCGGGGCACCCGACTATAGCGTTCTCTCTTGTTACTTTTCCCTTGTTTGCACGTCGCTGGCATTGATTTTATTTTATTTTATTGTCTTTTTTGTCATGAGAAAAAGTGGTTCCACACACAAGGGCATACAGCAAAAATCAATCACATTTAACACTTTGTACCGGTGGCAAAAAGTTTATCACATGCGGTGTTTAAGTAATCAATAATTGTAAATATTGCAATTTTGATAAGCACTAAACGAGCGAGTGACCAGGAAATTGCCAAAGAATGGCTTATCTAATTTTCAGGTTTTATTGAACTGAGTGCTATTCTATCAGAAAAGAGGTGCGAAGCAATTTATTGGTCTCAATTTAATACCAGGAAAATATGTTTATACTCCCTAAATAACTTTACCAGAAAAAAATATAAAAGTACATTGATAGATTAATTTTAAAGAATTTTTAACTTCAATTTAATAAATAAAAACTTTATTTTAAGGGAATTGTTTTTATATAAAGGGTACAATTTTTCTGATTCTTTGAAATACTATTGGTAAATTTAATCATTTTAATTGATTAAGCTTAACCATTTCCGTAGATTTGTAACTTACAATTACGTCAATGTCTTGGCCCCTGACAATATTTTAAATAAAAAGGTAACCTTGCCTATACATACATATATCCAAAAGATAGACTCCAATGTCGAAAAACAAGACGATAAGTAATGGACTTTAATTTAATTTAGCACTTTTATTATCTATAGGATGTAGGGATTCGACTTATATTTAAATTTTAAGGAAGCCTATTTGGGATAAACAGCACTCTACGATATTGAAAATCTCATCAATGGGCATGACGCAAATGAGCGAAAAACAAAAATAAACGAAATCAAAAAACAACAAACAAATTGAAAATTTCGTATTGCCGTTTCGGATACTCGGTACTTAACAATTATTTTTGGATCATTTTCAGTTGGGATCGTATGTATAATAAATCAAAACTAGCAAACAAACATGTGAAAGCCAGAATCTGTTTATAGAAAATAAATAAATCAATACGCCCTGTTGTTAAGGGGTATGAAATAATCTGAACACATGCTGCCTTCGTTTTTGAATGCGATTTTTGCATATTTTACTTAGTGCTCGTATTCCGAAATGACATCGAGAAAGGTCGCAGCGCCAAATTAGCATTCACGTATTGTGGGTTGCCCTTGAATTCCGGCATAACGACAGCTTACAAAACCGATTCTCCCGTCGTTACAATAGTTCCACAGGATCTATTTTATTTGCTTGAAAATTGCGATATTCCACCCATCTAGTGGCAGTTCAAATAAACTCTTGATCTGGCTATTTGCTTACGTTGGGGAGCACTCTGTGAAAGTGCCTAATATTTACCGTGACACTCTTAAGCACTATACCTATACTGGTTTTGTTTCTCCTCCGATCAGTCAGAATTTAGCACATTTCGCCACCGAATGATAAACTTTGGCGATTGCGCGTACGATCGGCACGGAAAGTGATCGGAGTCTATGGCGATTTGCGAGTCAGACAAGGCTTTTTAATGGACTTTGGTCTTATACAATGCGATTCTTTGTGACTACTACGCAAGTATCTGCATTAAAATACCGCTTACATACGAATGCCCCCGGGTTCGATCGCTTTTGCATGGCAGAAAGTCTCGTACGATCTGATGTATTGGTGTTTTTAATTGGTTTTCCTATTTTTGTTGCTGCTCTGATAAGATTCACAAAGAAACGGCAACGTCAGCTGAGCACTTTTAATCAATGAACTCACTCGTTTCGCAGATGCCCATTTCCACTTGAACCCGGCCACAGTAGCCACTCGCTAAAGCTTACACCGTCCAAAAGGGTGACGCGGTAGGTTTCGGCTAACGCTTTTGGCACTTAAGCTTTCAGCATTTAAGGCAAAACCTGCTTTGACCAATGCCATTTATTATGCACATCCACATCCACATGCACATCCACGCTCCACTGTGTCACAGTAAAGACGCTTAAATAGTGAAATAGTGAAGTTTTCACAAGTGCGAGTCGCAATCCGACACAAATCAACATTCAAATTCACTGGAGGTAAACACGCGCCTGCGATAAGAGCGAAAGACCTCTTTCGGTGAATGATGATTGTTTGTACATACAGAGTACATCGTATGTTGTCAGTTAGTCAATAAATATTAGGGGGTTAGCACACAGAGAGAAATTATGTTCCACACAGCCAACTCCTTGAAAAGGGTCAATTGACTTATCCTATGTCGAATGACGTATTTCTTTTATAATTTAAACTAAAAAAATACCATTCTGAACTAGGAATTTTCATAATTTTACGGTGTTACAGAAATCTTTTTCAACCAACTTCGATTAAAAGTTGTATGTACATTCCAAACGAATGGGGTTGAAAGAGTTGTTAATGACAACCCGATTATTCATAAATTTTACATATATTTTTTTAAATAATTATCAGGTTATACTAAATGAAATAATAATTTCTAAAATATAGTTTGATTATTAAGACGAATAGATGACGATTCCCACTATTTTTAATTAGTAGGCATATACATATGATACATTTCAAGGGAATTATTCACAAACTGCTGTTAATTTTTTTATAAATTCCCAATTTTTCACAATCAATCTCGAACTGGTGAAAAATGTCATTTAAACTTTTAATTAGTACACAAACTCAGTATAAATATTTTTAAATGATATTACAAAAATTTACAATAATTTTGTACAAAAGTGTTGATTCATGTTGAGCATGGAATGAAACTTATAATTGATTATCGTTATGTCAAAGACAAATAAAAACTAATTGGGGACGAATTTAATAATATTTTTCCCTGTGCTAGAATCGATTTTATGGTTGTTTGGGTGGTGCCACTGGCAACCCGAGTAATCAATAAGAAACTCAATTTTGCTTTTGTTATGCTCGCATGCTCAATTGCATGTTTATGTAAACGCCGCAGTGTTTTTGTTATTACCGCTGCGATTTGAAGTGACTCGCTTTGCAACTCGAGGCCAAGCGCCGATGGAGAATTAGTCAACAGCTGTGCACCGCCGCAAAAAAACACTCGCACACACTCTCGAAAAGTCGATTCGATCGATCTTGCTGAGCTTTTGCCGCGTGTAGGCCGCGCCGAACTATTGGGGTCTAGAGCGTGGAGCTGACTGCCGCCGACTGCTCGCCATGCTCCAGTCCAGCCCCATCGCCAGCGGTACGAGTACCAGGCAGCTTTGCGAGCAGTACGGCTGGCGGGGGGTTCATAAGCGCTGAGAGCGAAAGTCCGCCGGGGGCTCGCCGCGCCTCCGTATTGCATGGCGCTCAGGCCATGCCACTACATTGTTAGTGGTATAGTAATGCTTTGGACACTTGTTCGAGTGGCTGACGGGTGCCTACACATACATATATACATAGGTAAATTAACTTAATGAATGAGTGAGTGATTCGCCAGTTCAAAGCTTCAAACTCGTAAACTTGGGCAGTTACGATCACTTAATAGTTGTAACTACGGTAGAGCCTTTTTAGACCAAACCCGCTAAATTTGTATAAAAATAAAAAATTAATATTTTTCTTAAAACTTACACATTCTTTGATTTATGGAAAATGTTACCTATTACAGTTATTTGTTTAACATTTTAATTTTAATTACATTTATTTATAATTTAAAATATATTATTTTATTTGAAAAAATTGCTTAGCTTGTAAGTGTTTTTTTTTATTATAAAAAATAATTTAAAGACTTACAAAATAAAAACAAGAGTGAACTCTGTAGTAAGATACCCGTTACTTTCTTAAAGAATGCCTTAAGCAGTAAACAGAAGGTGGTTCCGAACGTGATATTTTAGTAAGGGGAGGCATTTGTTTTGCTGACCGGACGCCATTGGTCAATGTCTATGTCCTTTGACCTCCACTTCGTGGTCACTTCTGCTTAAATTGTGTGATTCGGAATATTGCTTTTGGCAAAAGATATTGAGCGTTTTACCATTGGCTTACAGCCTTTTGCGATTTGTTATAGTGGGGTGGAGAATTCGAAATACACCTGCAACGCGTAGGCAGTTTTCGAGATCCCGTCTATCACAGGGACATGGCCAGTTTGTCTTGACTGATAATCCTGATATATGTACCTTATAGGATCGGGAAAGCTTCCATTTCAAGGTTGTATACCTTTTTACGAATACAATGTACCATTTAAGCCCGAGAAACGAGCTTAATAAATGTAACTAGTGCCAGTAAAGCTAGATTAATGTCACATAATCAACATATTTTCACGTTTTCTTTATGTTTCCGCCTGCAATCGACTTGACAATCGGTCAGCGCTTCTGGCACAATTGTATAAACAAAAGTACGAAAAATATTTTCATGCGTACAAAGTGTAAACAAGATTTACAAAGTTTATTAACGCTTTTTACACCCTTGCAATTAATTAAGAATATTTTATATATATAAAAACTTATATCAATAGTAGAATGTTTTCACCAAAAACAGTAAACCAATTATTTTAAGACATATAAATTAAAAAGATAGCTTTTGAGAGTTTATGCCCTCATAAAAGGTACTAAAAATAGTTGTTGAAGTGTAAATAAGAGCATGAGATAAAGAGTTACGCTGCAAACTGCTCTTACTAAAAGTGCATTAAATTTGATAAGTAGCTTTGTAAATGGATAATTGAATAGTGTACAAAACATTCATAAGAACTAACATTCCACGACAATAGAAAATTCCAGGGCAGGGTATCAGCATCAACAAAGAGAAAACAATAGAGTTCTGTTCCTGGTACTTTGTTTTGTTGTTCTCGACCTATGTACGATTGTATTCTTACTTACTAATCTGAGCGAGTAACAGTACACTGAGAAAAATGGTAACTATGAAAATATGTTTTTATTTCCACTTTGTTTTTTTACATTTAAATTTTAATATTTTTTATATCTTTATAAAATTTTGAATGATTTTTTATTTTGTTCCAAATAAATTGTTAATTTAAAAGTTTCTAAAGTTATGGAGCATCGTTTATTTAATACTGAAATAAAATCAAGAAAAGAAGCTAACTTCGGCAAGGCAAAGTTTATGTACAAAAATTAAATATTCATCTTTGATCGTTTCCATCGCAGCTATATGATATAGTCGTACGAATTCTTTAAAGGTAAAATCGTAATTCTGTAATAATTAAAAATCGGTGTATAAAGAAGTTATAATTTTATTGTCCTTTTTCCCGAGTATTCCTAATTACATTTTCCCAATCCCACTTATATACTTCCTGCAACAGAAAGATTTTTGGTAGAAAAGGACAAATGGTCGGACGGACAGGCGGACTTGGCTAGATCGACTTGCGTGGCGATGCTGATCAAGAATTAATATTGCCAACTTTTGACTTAAGAATACAGAAATTATAAAGAATTCATTAATAAAAATACCACCAATCCAATTTTTATAATATTAGGGAAATAATTTAACTCAAATATATGGAATATTTTGCAGAGTGTATTTTGAGTGCCCTGGGTAACTGTGACCACCGAGATGACAATTGTTTCAATACACACACATATTCGAGTGTTTACTTGGCGAGCGGAAGACTCAGATAATCTGCGCGGAGCGAGAACCAAGTGTCACTTTTTTCTCAGTCTGTCATTGACGTTGGACCAAAATATACCCGTCCTCCCAATTCCAATTGGAATATACTGAGCATAGGATTACTTACATACTAGTTATGAGGACGAAGCGCAGTAATGTCTGGAACATCGACCTCTGAACGCTCCAACTCCGAAGACAGGTGAGTCGTTGCACACCCACAAATTCAGAAAAAAGCCTCCATATCCCGGTTCCAGCCCATCTAATCCCTGCCTGACGGAGGTGCTCAGGACCTGTGCAAACATCCAGTCGCTGGAGAGCTTGAACTACGAATATAACGACGTTTTTCTGAGCGGTCCCAACAACGGTCGCAAGATGCTCTCGCCGAATCCGTACTCCTTCATCTCAACCAGCAGTTGTCCCAGTGAAGATGTGTCATTCACAGAGAGCATTCTGGAGGACAACGGTCGTATTTCGCTGGCCTATGAGAACTTGAAGACCATTCCCAAAAGACTGGCCGACAAATTCGCTACACAGACTCGGTACCTAGACCTGAGCCACAATGATTTTCGTAATCTGCGGTTTTTATCGTTCTTCGAGGACCTAGACACTTTAATTTTGGACCGCAATGTTAACCTGGATATAAACACTTTTCCTTATCTGCCGAGCCTAAGGATCTTGTGGTGAGTTCAAAGGATAGCTTTAATAAAATCCCATGTAATACTGCCTTTTTGTTTTGCAGGATCAATAACTGCGACATCGCGAACATAACAGACTGGATTCACCGCATTGAACGGCAGTGTCCCGCGCTAGATCAGCTCTCCTGCATGGGCAATCCTGGAATCCGCACCGTTTTTGGGGGCCAAGGACCCCGAGAGTACATCCTGCAGGTGCTCCCCCAGCTTAAGTACCTCGATGGACTGCAGGTCTGCCCCAGCAGCGGGAATGGAGGTCACACAGCGCTCTCCTCCTCGCAAGGACATGGTCAAGATTCCACCAGCAACTCGGAGAAGCCACAAGCCGCACCTGCACTCACCTTCAAGGACTTTTTCCGGTCAAAACATTCGAGGAAATCCCACAGTGGACGTACCTACGGCAACGGCTCCTCGACAAATTGAAGTGATTCGCCGAAGTGGGGGAGGGGTATTCCACTGATTGCATTCTGTCCCATTGTTGGACTATTTTTAACCGTCCGCTGGATTATCAGCGCTGCCCTCGGATGCCCTGCAGTCGTCGATTGCACCTACAGAACGATGCAAATAAATATGCATATGATAATTGCCTTGCACATACGCACATACAATATGCAATTGTGTGGCGATGGACACGCACGAGCCTAGTGAGAATTAATCTAGTGCATTAAAGCAATTTTTATAAAAATGCAAGTCAATGGACTCGATGAATAGTCAAGTAAACAGGTCGTATATGTATAATGAGCCCCATCTTCAGAATAAATGTTCATTTTAACAGCATTATGAATGTCGTTCAATGTCTGATTAATGTTATAGAAGTGAAAACGTTGGCATTAACCAGCAATGAAATTCATTTGTAAAATTAAGGTCAACAAGAGAAAAGAAAGAGAGCTGAAATATAAGTGAGCAGTGACATTTCAATGGTTTCTACATTGCAATCACAAATAATTGGGTAAACAAATAAAGTCATCATGTACTGATAATTGATTTTTCTAAATTTATTACAGGACTATTTTCGCATACCTCAATATTCAAGGTTATAAATTATCCGAGCTCTAAGCCGTCACCGATACTTTAACATCAAAAATACTAGCTCGGATGCCACTGACTATAAAATTCTTTTTACTCCCGTTTCTTTAAATGTTTATCTATGTAACTTGCTTAAGAAACAGAAACTGGAAACCCATTTCTGAGAATATTTGGAATCATTACTTTCTGGCATCTATTGCACAAATGATGTGATATCCATAAGTGCTTATTTTGGTCAATTCGATTTGATTTCCAGGTTTCCTAAGGCAGCCTCCAATGACAGAATCAGTTTGTCGTTGTTCTTGATTGTGGATTGTTTGGTGGTGTGTTCCGAAACTTGTTCAAGAGCCCACTGACCCAGTTTTTGCAGCTCCTTGCGTTTTGAGCTCACAGCTCGGGAGTTGGCCAAATAGTTGCAGCACAAGTAAATGCCATATAGAGCCCGCAAGTTGTGGGGGTTCAGCTTCAAGGCTTGGGAGTAGTAAGTGCGAGCTGTTTCCACATTCTCGACGCCACCCTAAAAAAAGGATTTTATTAGAAGGACTATTCTGAGGAATAAGTGCTGTATATGGGTCACCATTGTGTAGCGTATTTCCGCTAGCCGCTGATGTATCAAATGGCTATGGGGATTATGAAGCAGAACTTCCTCCATGCAGAAAGCCGCCTTGCCGAACTCGCCCTCAGCCAGATACATGGAGCATAGCTCGTGCCAGGCCTCCTGGTCAGACATAAACCTGTACAAATTAAAAATGAGTAGATATATTTTGATGAGTTAGTGAGCAAAAATCCTGAGAAAACTGTGCAAACTTTACTCAGAGAATACTCAAAAAACCCGAAAGATGAGCCTATCCCATGTATGATTAAAAGTATTTGGGATTGGCTTTTCTTTTATGCTATATATATTCCCCATTTTAAGATGCTTTGTATTAATAAAAATACTCTCCGCTTAGGAAATAATAATGAAAAAAAGCAATGGAGGGGAAATTAAAAACTAGGCGTATTAATCGCTCATTTCTAAAACCCCACTCTCTTATAAGACAAATGGCCAATCTATAATCTTACTTCTTTTAAATTAGTTGCATTTTAAGGTCTGTGGTGTGCAAAAGTAGGTTTTAAACCGAAAAATTCAATTAACTACTTTAACATCAACATGAAAAGGGATTAAGTTAATTAAACTGATCAAATAAAAAAATATTGAAAACAATATATCTTGCTAATTTTTTAAGGTATCAATTAGTAAAATCAATGCTTTGGGTTGTATCAAAGGTCCCCTCCCAATAAACATTGAACCTACTTCTTTAGATATTCGTTGAGCTCCTTGATTGCATCTAAGCGACGGCCGCGGGCTTTTAGGATGGCAATTTTACGCTTCCTGGGCGCGGCATTGGTCTCGTCCTTGGCGATGATGACGTCCAATACCTCATCGGCTTCGTCGTACTGCTCCAAAGCCTCGTAGCGCATAGCCTTGAACTTCATCACACGCAGGCTGCCCGGGAACTCTTGGGCCAGCTGCTTGGTGCACTGGGTGGCGATGTCGAAACGGGCGGTATCCAAAGCCGCGATGATCACTTGTTCCAGAATGAGATGACGCTCGTTGCCGGTCTTGTGAACCTTGTCCTCCAGAACAGCCACCCACAGCTGCACCACCTCCTCACTGTGGCGGCCCGTCTCCTCGCGCCACTTCCTGAACTGATCCCGCACATCTGAAAGGGCCCAAGGATTAGGATTCGGCACTTTTCATTCATGCCCCCATTCTCGGTCCATGAAAACTGGGGACACATGACAAATGGAACCACTGACGTGGGCGCCCGCATGGAGCCGCGAAAAGTGGAAAACTCACCCGACCAGCTCATCTCCTCGTAGTTCAGCGACATGCTCACTCAGGCGGTTTCAAATATCACCTCAATTTGACTTAATTTTTCAATTATGATCTATAACTAGCGATTTCCTTCCTGGCACAAAATGATAATAGCTAAAAAAGTGTGACAGCGAAATGGGCCGTTAAAAAATACCGAATTTCAGAGTAAAAGGGCTGCCAACCTAACCCTATATCGAAGAGGTGTTGATGGTATCGAAATTTTATGTTACAGTGTGACTATCTTATATGCTAATAAATCCGCAATTTTACGTGTTACTGGCGCGCTTTTTAAATCTTGGGTTTACAAATGTGCCGCAAGTAATACAATCATTGTCATTAAGAGAATTATCGCAAAAGAAACCAACGAAAAGTTATTAACTGATCATTCCCCCTAGACTTTCAAGCCATTAGTCCAAAAAAGATAAGAATTTACCTGTTTTGGTAAACATGTTCTGGAAAAAGTAACATAAACTTCCTTCATTCACGTTAAAAAAATTAATTATCTTTCTAGTCGAAGAATATTTGCAATTTCACAATTTTTCATCATAGTCCTACTATTTCAGGTCAGTTTCAAGGTTAGTTCATAACTTTTCGTTTGTTTTCACCGTTAAAATTGTACTCTTACTTACGGAAAACTCTGAGGCAGGTAAAAATTTTATAAAGGCGCGCCACGAACACCTGTAGTTGGCAATTTTTAAGTATAAAGCAACAGTCACACTGTTACTCAAAATTTCGATACCGTCAAACAAAAACTCTCGGCTGTTCGTATAGAATTGTGAGCCGTAGGCCAGGGCGGCAAATTGCTGGATTCCGAGCGTCAGACGATTTGGGGCATCCAAGAGCACCGGAAGAAATCAAGAAATGGGTCCGTCGAAGCAGATAAAACGAGCCTTCCTGGGCTTCGACTTGAGCACGCAAAAGGTGAGAACTGGAACTGCCCACGTTGTGTTTTTGTGCCTGAGATGCGGAGGCGTCTACAAACTAACTCCATCTCATCCGGATTGGTGGGAATGGTGTTACTGGAAAAGGTCAAACGGAACTCGGGAACCTGTTTGCCCCTGAACACGAAACTATTCTTATCAGTGTTAGCGACCCGGGCTCTATTCTCGCTTATCTGCCAAAGCCCCGAACACCAACCGTTTAACTATTATGGTTTGATTATTAAAATTCATGTTCGGATGTATTGGCCAACAACATTATCTTAATAATGCCGCAATAACTTTCACAATTCCTGAATGACGCCAGCGGTGACTCCTAGTTGCCCTCTATTCGGGTTTGATCGTTACTTTCAAGGTGTGTCTCTGCTTCCGTATCTCTAATTCCTCCCCCTTTTCTACCCCTAGCTCAAAGCCGTCCTGCTGAACTGCAAATTGGAGGTCATTGCCGCTGCGGAAGTGAAATTCGACACCGACCTGCCGGAGTTTCGGACCACGGGCGGAGCCAACAGCGGAACCGAAAAAAATGAGTGAGTCTGGGATTAAGTTAGGTCCTTAATAGACGAAATATTTCGACATTTTTACACCCCAGCAGAGGGTATTATTTTGATCATAAGTTTGTAACTCACTTATGGAGACATCTCCGACCGCGTTAAGCGTATATATGTATAATATATTCCTGATGAGGATCAGTAATCGAGTTGATATGTCCGTCTGTTTCTATATATACGTATACGAGCTCAATTTAAAAGCTATAAACGTAATAACTAAGCAATCGTCTTATTTGTGTTTAAAATGGTTTTTGGTTTTCTTTTGTCTAATTTTAAGTTTTAACAAAGTCGGATGGATAGATGTTATGGATAATATATGTTTATCTGGTCGTATGGTTAAATTCAGTTTATTTTCACAGTGTAAAATCTATCATAAAAGTAGTTTATTTTTTGAGTCTGCTCTGATCATTTCAAAAGATCTTGCCGAACAGACGACTATTATAGGAACGATTGAGTAGAACTAGGTTGTATTTAAGAATTATGCGTATGTCACTGTTTTTGCGCAGCACATTCTTTAATCAATTTTAAATACGACTGCGGAAGCCTAAGTAAGCTTCCTTTCTCGTTTATTATCTGTAGATTATAAACAGTTGGCCCAAATTTGTAAGCCTTCTTAAAGTCCTTGTTGAACAGAAGTTCTTCGTTATCACACTGTAAAATAATTTTGAAATTAAATAAATTTCGATTTCTATGCCTTACATTACTGAAATTAATGAAGCTACATATGTCGATTTAGCCCTGCATTTCGCCAACGTTTTGATGACAGCTATTTAATATAGTTGACTGATTTTGACAAAGTTAAAAGCGTTATTTCTGATATAGTATCTAATTACTATTTCTTAAAGGAATATTTTGAAAAATAAAATTTGTTTTCATTTATTTTTTTAAAATGTTTTTCGATTTTCCTATTGGAGCTATATGTCTCCTTACCGGCTCGTTCCAACTTATATACTACCTGCAATAGAAAGACAACTTTTGGGAAAGTTTCAAGCAGATAGCTTTAAAACTGCGGGACTAATTGCGTAGAAACAGAGGAACGGATAGACGTACGTGGCAAGATCGACACTCCTGGCGATGCTGATCAAGGTTATCTGCAAGACCCAACTTAAATATTTACTACTAAATAGTTGATTTAAAAAAAAAAAAGAGAGAACGCTATAGTCCAGTGCCTCGACTATTAGATACCCGTTAATCAGCTAAACAACTTAATATAAATATGCCTTTTGTATGTTTTTCGCCGCTCGAATTAGCTCCCTATTTATACCCGTTACTCGTAGAGTAAAAGGGTATATTGTATTCGTGCAAAAGTATGTAACAGGTAGAAGGAAGCGTTTCCGACCCTATAAAGTATATATATTCTTGTTCAGGATCACTAGCCGAGTCGATATAGCCATGTCCGTCTGTCCGTCTGTCCGTCTGTCTGTCCGTCTGTCTGTCTGTCCGTATGAACGCTGAGATCTCGGAAACTATAAAAGCTAGAAGATTGGCATTTTGCATGTAGATTTTAGGAGTTCCTACGCAGCGCAAGTTTGTTTCAAAATGGTGCCACGCCCCCTCTGACGCCCACAAGTCACAAGCTGTGGCCACAGTTTTGATGCTATTATGAAAATTTTTTTTGATATGTATTTGTTTCGTCAATACCTATCGATTGGCCAAATAAAAGTTTGCCACGCCCACTCTAACGCCCATTAAACCCATTAAAATCGGTACCCAGGGAACACCTCCAATTTGGCTAACTTGATTTGATTTGCATAGTTCTTGGGATATAGTTCGGTATTGACAAATGAAAGGCATCGCAATTTCCTTTAATAGAAATCCTTATCGAGAATTAACGTTGACTCTGTTGAGCACCTTGGCCAGCTGTTCCAAAGTCATCCGTTAGATGGCGCTATTGTATACGCCATGAAAGGCGGAAATGTAGGCGCTTGCCAGGCTTAAGCGTTTAATGGGTTTTTGAGCGTTAGGGTGGGCGTGGCAAGCTTTTATTTGGCCAATCGATAGGTATTGACGAAACAAATACATATCAAAAAAATTTTCATAATAGCATCAAAACTGTGGCCACAGCTTGTGGCTTGTGGGCGTCAGAGGGGGCGCGGCACCATTTTGAAACAAACTTGCGCTGCGTTGGAACTCCTAAAATCTACATGCAAAATGCCAATCTTCTAGCTTTTATAGTTTCCGAGATCTCAGCGTTCATACGGACAGGCAGACAGACAGACGGACAGACAGACGGACAGACGGACATGGCTAGATCGACTCGGCTAGTGATCCTGAACAAGAATATATATACTTTATAGGGTCGGAAACGCTTCCTTCTACCTGTTACATACTTTTGCACGAATACAATATACCCTTTTACTCTACGAGTAACGGGTATAATTATTAGCCAATCCCAAGAACCTTAAATATATACATATGTATATTAACTTAATTCGATATAATCACTTTCCTACCAGATACTTTGTGCATCCCGTGATGTGGGTGAAGGCTATGGACATTGTCCTGGACCGTCTAGTGATGCAGCAAGCTGATCTAAGTACAGTGGTGGCCATCAGTGGCTCCGGACAGCAGCATGGTTCGGTGTACTGGTCCAAGCACGGCCTCAAGACCCTGCAAAGCCTGAATTCTGAAAAGTTCCTTCACGCACAAATCGATGACTCAGCCTTTGTAATCCACCGTACTCCTATTTGGATGGACGCCACCACCACAAAGCAGTGCCTAGAGATGGAAATGGCCGTGGGCGGCAAACTTAAAATGGCACAACTGACCGGCTCCAAATGCTACGAACGGTTTACGGGCCCCCAGATAAGGAAGATTTATCAGAGGCGCTGCCACGCCTACGACGAGGCCAAACGAATCTCATTGGTCAGCAGTTTCATATCGTCGCTTTTTCTAGGCTCCATTTGTCCCATTGACTTTAGTGATGGCTCCGGTATGAATTTGCTGGACATTCGAAAAAAGGTTTGGTCCCCAGAATGCCTTAATGTCTGTGCACCCGATCTGGATGAGCGTCTGGGACCTGCGATCAGTCCGAATACCGTTGTAGGAAACGTCTGCAAGTTCTTCGTTAAGCGATTCAGTTTTTCGCCTGATTGTAAAGTGGTCGCCAGCACGGGGGATAATCCTTCGGCGCTGTCTGGAATGCTTGTGAACGACAAATGGCTGACCATCTCTCTGGGCACAAGTGACACCCTAATGATGAGCTTGAAGGAGCCACTCAACTGGGAGGAGGGTCATGTTCTGTGTCATCCAACGGATACGGATCAGTATATGACACTGCTATGGTACGAATTGATGGGCTATAAGAACACATAAATAGTTAAGTAATATTTTCTTCTTTAGTTTTAAAAATGCTTCACTGGTCCGTGAAGGAATCAACAAGTCGATGACCGGCGGCAATTGGGAAAAATTCAATGAGTATCTCGATTCCACGCCACGTGGAAACTTCGGAAACATGGCCGTGCACTTTAACGATATGGAAATTATTCCCAAGGCACAGGGGATTCTGCGGTGGAACAAGGAAATCAAACCCAAGTCACCTGAGGCAGCCAAGGGTGTTACCAAGTAAGCCAGAAACCATTAGCTCAGCAGTTGTTAAAATTATGAGGGAGTAGTCTTACCAATGTCAATGATAAAAAGCCTTTAAATTGTAATTTGTAGAGGTTTTTTTTGTCATAGATGTATTATTTATGTTGACTTTTTGCGTTTAATTCTCATAGATGGATTTTTTGATATAACAAAACAAAAAAGATTAAGATTAAAACCATTAATTGGGTATTATAAAACTTTTTGGGATAATAACTGATTTTTTTGCCACTTTTTCCCAACAGATTCAGCTCGGCTCAAATAGAAATTCGCGCCCTAGTTGAAGGGCAGATGCTACATCACCGTGCTGTTGCCGAAGACCTTGGATACCGCTTTGGGCACGAAACCCATATTCTTGTCACGGGAGGGGCATCTGTTAACAAATCTATCCTGCAGACTACCGCGGATGTGTTCAATTCACCTGTTTATACGCAGGTGGGTCCTTCTTTTCCTCTGTCAAAAATACAATTAAAACCAAAATTTGTTTTCAGGATGAAGGACATGAGGCTGCCCTAATGGGCGCCGCTTACAGAGCCGCCTATGCTCTTTACCTTGAGGAGTTGGGTAAACAGGACACGCCCCTCTGTTACCGAGATTACATCCTAAGCCTGACGACCAACAAGCTGAACCTTGTCTGTGAACCACACAAGGACAGCGAGGAAATCTACGCTCCGATGCTACTTCGATATCGCGAAATGGCACGCATATTGGCCAATCCAAATGAATAGACTTACCGTAAACCCAACGCAACATTCCGTTTTATACTCCGAGCATTCCCCGAATTACTCTCCATTTTAACCTGAAATTGATAGAACTCAAGTGCAATTAATAAATTCTGTGATTGACAATTTATTAAAAATTTTTGCAAAACCATTTACAAATAAATGTCTATATATGGAGCAACTCTAATTGTGTCTGATAGTACTTTAATCTTAGAATCTCCTACTTCTTGCGACCGCCTCGCTCCTTGACCTGTAAATGCACCGTGGTTCCGTTGACCAGATTGTAAAAAGCCATGGTATTGCTGTCTTTGAAGAACATTCCCTGAAGAAATTGAGGTATTGTAATTAAATTTCTTAATGTTAGCATTGTGTTGTACCTCATAGAAGATCTTTTGCTTGGCCGGTGGCATGCCAGTTTCATCCTGTAGCTTTGTCTTGAGGTTGGTAATCGGCTCAGAAAGTGACATGGTTACGGCAATCATTTGTCCATTTAGCTTCCACTCGGATTTGTCAGAATTTGGTACAAGGACCTGAATTGTAACAGGGCTCTGAAAGTCGACAAAATGTGTTTATTTACCTGGTTTGATTTTCACATTTTGATTTGATTTCAAGTCTAAACTTACCTTGTGAGAAGCAATAAACTCGGCCTCTGGAATTAGGTTATCCTCGGTACGGATCTTTTTGGAGGGCGGCTCATCCTCCATTGACATTAAATCAACAGGCGGAGCAGGTGCAATCTGCGGGGGCGCTCCTCCGGGCTGCATATTCATGTAGCCTCCGCCACCTGCTCCAAACGGCGGTTCTGCAAAATATAAGTGATGAGCTCTTGGAGCAGATCGATATTGTTAATTTACTTACGCATCATGGGTGGGCGCAGTTGCATCAGCTGCATCACCGGCTGTGGCTGCTGCGGCGGATGGTGGTGGTGCGACTGGTGCGGCGGCGCCTGCTGATGCGGCGGATGGTGATGGTGCATATTGTGGTGACCGTGATGACTACCTCCACCGCCACCTTGGTGGTGCTGATTCTGGCTAGAGTGACTGTGTTGCGACTTGGTTGATGGCTGCGGCGGGGCCGATAGCGTAGCCTTGTTGCCCACCGGCTTCGGCCCGATCTTCTCCTTCTCCTCGTCCGGCAGCAGGCCCTTGACCTTGTGTATCTGATGGATTTGTTCCTCCAGAGTAATATTTGCACGGGCTGCACGGGTGGCTGCCTCCACACTGGACGTGTGTCCGTCCCAGGTGACGCGATCGTCTTTCTTGGTCTCCTCCTCACCCAGCTTCTTGCCAATGACCGTCTCCTCATCGCCCACACCGAAGATATCCGTACGGCGCTCAGCCAGTTGCTTGAGACTCGCCTCGATGGCTGTGCCCGCAGCGAAGACATTGTCCTGATTGATTTTCTCCACAGTGTGCTTATCTCGCTGCTCCACCCAGCGCGGATCCAGCAGACCGATGCGCATGTGCTCCGAGACCTTGGAGGCCGGGATTTTCTCTCCAGTAATCGGAGAGATGAGATATTCATCCGTGGGCATGGGTGCCGGCTTTGGTTGCGTCGCCTTGGGATCATACTTCTTGACCAACACCTTATCATGTGTGGGCGGCAGCATGGGCGCTACTGCTGGCTGCAGCTTGGTCGTGGGAGTGTCCTCGTCGCTGGAGGCCTCGTCCATGTCCTGTACCTGAGTGTTGTCCCTCTTGGCGCCCGTTGGCTGGCTGTAGGAGGAGACGTTCTTCATCTGAATGCCGACGCGGTTCTCCATCTGCGAAAGCTTCAGTCCGCTGTCCAGGTGGCTGGTAACATGGGAGTCGCCCTCGTCGTCCGATTCGATCTGCATTTCTGTGTCGCCCTCCTCGTCCATTAGACGTTCCTCCATGAGTACACGTGCACCCACTTCGTCAGGGTTCGTTGGCGGTGGAAAGTTGCCCGATTCAAAAGGCTGATAGTCCACAGTCTCTACCACTACAAAGTCATGCCAGTCAATCTGAGCATAGGCCACGCGTTCTCGCTCGATTTTCTCCTCCTCGCGCCGACGCTGTGCTTCCTGGTGGCGCCTCCAATTAGCCCGGTACTTGACGTGGTCTAACACCTGGTTCATGCTGCCCCTGCCCGGAGCACTTTCTGCGCGCAGCTTGCCCAGCAGATCCTTGGGCGGTATCAGCACCTTGGTGTACTGCTCCAGCAGTTTGGTGAAGTACTGGAAGAGCGAATGTTGAGGACGCAGGAAGTCGAACTGGAAGTTGCGCTGTTCCCGGCTCATCAGATTGGTGAGGAACTGGCGGCCATTACGAGCCACAAACTGAGCTGTAAGCTTCACAATGTCCCTGTATGGAAAGTGTAAAGCATTAGTTGGCTAGCGAGTTGGCTTAATGGGAATCTTACAAATCCAAAGCAGAAATGGAAGGCGGATCGGCGATGAACTCGAACTCTGGCGGCGGCTCCTTGGGCACGAACTGCTGCTCCACCACCTGCTTCAAGAGCTCCTGCTGCCGCTGCTGAGCAGCACTGGTCACGGCCAGTTGCTTCATGCCCGCTATGGCAGAGATTCCGGCATCTGAAGAATACAATTTACATAAAACAGATGTTTATGACAGTTTACCATCCAAACTTACCGTTGCCCTCGCGGAACTCGTTGACCTTGTGCCTGTAGTAGGCGTGGTAGGGATCGCCGCCGTTTAAGAAATTGAACTTCGGATTGCCCAGCTCATTTTGCCGGATCCTGGCCTCGAACTCCGGGCCATTGCGAGCCACGAAACTGGCGGTCTTGTCAACGATATCTATTTGTTAAATCATTGTTACTGAGTACACGGAAAACTGTATTAAATTAACATTTGCTAGAAAAGAACTAAATATTTTGTTTTTTATTTGCAAAGGATGCTTCTGACTTCCGGCGGCGGGTAGATAATCCCGATAATGGGGCCCGACATCGACTTGGGCTGATCATTGCCGAATTGCTCCTCGGCGGCTTCCGCATCTAAAGCTGGCATGGCTGCTGAAATCGTCCTCTTTTATTGATAAACTAGGGACAACTTTACGGGAAACGAAAAAACGCTTGTTTAGCTGAAAATATGGTTTTATGTATGACCATATCTTTTCTTCACTGGAATCCCCGAATTAGCTCATAAAATAATACTGAGAAAATACTTTTTGTATTTAGTAAAATGATATTATTAGTAAATGGTTCTCAGAAAGTTTAAGCCAATTTTTAAATCTATTGGGAAGATCAAATTTGAAGACCGGCAACGGATTTCCTATATTATTTATTTTATTATTTTATATCAAAACTGGAAAACCTTACTGCAAAAATATGGCTATGTTTATTGTTTTTTAGTATCTAATAAAGCTTATTATTACCCAAATAGCTAATAAACTTATTAATAAATAGAAAGAAAGAAATAAGAATTGCAAAAATACATCTAATAATTTCTGATTTAGTGGTTGCTACTAACTAAGCAAACTAGTTCCAAATTGGACCTAGAAAGGCTCTGTTTGAAGTTATCGATTAATTGCCGGTCAATTTAAATTATTCGAAGACATAAGTATTCCCAATTTCTTATAAAAGCTTTAAACTTCTTATTATATATTTTTCTCAGGAGTAAGATTAAATTTAAAGGCGTGGGTACAATTGAATCGCTCAGGTGTGGTCATCATTTGCATATTACGTTGGTGTTGCACGGCTTTGTAGGCGATGCACACACAAACGGCTTGATTCACGAAGCCAAAACAAAAACAAGAGAGAACGCTATAGTCGGGTGCCCCGACTATCAGATACCCGTTACTCAGGTAAAGGGAGTGCGAGGGAGATGGAGATAGAAACTTTGATCACGCATAACTTTTTAACGAATGGTCCGATTTGAAAAATTTCTTCTACATTTCGATAGGTATTGATAAACACAATAAAACTGCATTTTTACTTTTCCGAAATATTTAAATTTTTAAAATCGTATATTAGCGATTGTGGGCGTTAAAGGGGGCGTGGCACCCTTTTGAAACAAACTTGCGCTGCGTAGGAACTCCTAGAATCTGCATGCAAAATGCCAATCTTCTAGCTTTTATAGTTTCCGAGATCTCAGCGTTCATACGGACAGACAGACGGACAGACAGACGGACAGACGGACAGACGGACATGGCTATATCGACTCGGCTAGTGACCCTGATCAAGAATATATATACTTTATACGGTCGGAAACGCTTCCTTCTACCTGTTACATATTTTTGCACGAATACAATATACCCTTTTACTCTACGAGTAACGGGTATAATAACATTTGTTTACGTTTACTTGATTTTTTCATCCGATGAGAGAGCATGCTCCCAAGCCAGACGATGAGCTCCATTGTGCGTGATAACGATCCGACTCATTCCCATCGGCTCGATTCTGTTGAGATTTGACCCAAGCTCAGTTTTCTACGAGTTGCCGAATCGTCGACACGGTTTAATTTGTCGGAATACGCTGACTTAATCCGATAGAGTCGCAGTTCGGATCACTTCCTTATCAAAAGCTAACGACGTGACTTAAATTCCATTGACGTATGGGAATTTTGTGAATCACAACCAACCGTGCCTGAAAAATCCGTGTTCTCGAACAAAGAACACTGCAATGGGTGCAAGTGGAATGAAGTACATCTGCCTGCTGGCTCTTATAATAGGAGCATCATTATTGACAATAGGCGATGCAAAGTGTAAGTCTGACAACAAAGTTCCCTCATACACTATTTACAAATTTAAGTTACATTTTTAACCCGAACATTTAGTTTGCTAAAGTTATAAAAATAGTAATTCAATAGACACAAGTACGATAAATATAAGTTAATTATCGCATTATCATTCATCCCTCACCGCCAGGTATCTCGTGTTTACGATAATTTCAGACGAGAGGATATAAAAAGCTTAAAAATACTGTGAGATATTCAGTTTATAGGCTGGTCCAACCAATTAGGTCGACCAGATTAATAAAAGTGTCAATGTTTTAAGGTGTATATTTTATTCATTAAACAGGGAGACTTTCGAAAAACGGAGGATAGCCGCACTTTCAAAACGAATTATAATTTTATCGGTAGTAAATAAAAATAAAAACGTCAGTATCATCTATTTTATCATCTTGCTGCAAAAATGTACTTTCCCTCTTTTTGCCGGTGCAAATGATCGATGGTCAAAGCTCACGTTATATCATCATGAATGACTACTAGTGTTTTTTCCAGGCACTAATTAAGTAAACATTTCAAAAATACTTATATTTATTGATAAAGATTCCAGTGAAAAATATTCACTCTTTAATAAAAACATACATGTGTTTCTTATCTCTAAATAAAGAAAAACCCAATGTGGTATACAAATGCGATCCACATAGATTTGTATAGACGTGGAGGCAAATCAATGTTTATCTACCGATTTAAATGCAAAATGCATTTTTAATATGGTTTTAATGCTGATTAGCATATTTGAACCTGTTACATTCCTTTTAAAAGGGGATGCACACTTTCGCTAATGATCAGGCAATTTCAATAACAATTCGCACAAAATCTTCTCTAATTGTTTGATCATGACCCAAGTAAAATAGTATGCTTAAATTGTCTCGATTAAATTGTTGACAGCGCTTAATTTGTGGAATATTTCTCAGCACAATTGAATTAGAAGAGCATAAGTGCATTATTGTTCCTAGAAAAAGTTCAAATAATTTAAAACGGCGTCAAACAATTTAGTTACCACGAATGATATTAACAAATTTAAGTTTCTTTCATAACTTCAAGAATGTTTCAAAATTAAATTATTTACCAATATTTTATTTTACTATACAATTTTTAAAAATTTATTTTTTTCATTTTTAGCAAGACAGGATGTCAAAGCAAAGTTAAACGGTATTCCTGCGGCGAAGTGGGTGCAGTTGGTCAACTCAGCTATCGAATCAGTGACAAGACAAAAGCGGTTTGTAAATCTAGAATTATTTATTTAAGAACCAGTTAAATTTTATGATTCGGACTGACTAATTTATTAGGTGACACTTTCCTGACTTCTAGTACATAACAAGCTTTAAAAAGAAATAAAATACACAAATTAAATAAATGACTTACTTTTTTTATTGTTCATGGTTTGCTTTCAGTGTTTATTGACTCACCATTTATTGCATGACTGTGAAATCTATAATTTTCTTTTAAGGTACATTTTTACTCACAACAATCTTTTTAAATTCGTAGTCTGGAGGAAAATCTTCTGAATTCCGACATCACTGTTAAAAACGGCAGCCTGTCCCACGTCCAACTTCTGGATACATTGCCGAACATAGCCTCAAAGCAGGACAGTGAACTCGCTCTGAAGATCCTGAAGTCCAGCCTGTGCGTTTTCAATAGTGAGTGCCTGCCCAATGGAATCGACGGAGATGAGTGTCGCAGTTACCTGGAGCAAAAACCACTTCCCGAGGGCAGTAGTCTGCGAACTGAGTGCGAGAACTTGCTCAAGGGAAACCGGGAGGGTCACCATGCCTTTAGGAGGCTACTAGAGAGCAGCCACTACAAGAATGGATTCTACGATGTATGTATTGCCTACAAAGAGCCTGGTAAAGATTCCTAATTTATGCCTGATATCTTCAGATGTTCCCCAATTCTGGCAGACTTAATACCATACCGGCAGCTTGGTCGATTAGTAAGGGCCTATACGAGCCCGATAGCATTCAAACGGCCAAGCAAATAGGGTTCGAGAACAACCCGAATTTGGCACTGGCACAATGGGCTCAGTTTGTGGAGCACGATCTTAGCAAGCCCGTATCCCAATCGATGAGTAAGTTCGTTACAGTACTCTTTGTTTTCAGAGGAATTTTGATAAAGCATATAAAGGCATTAGCTGTATAATCAGATATCACAAAGAGTTATTTTTATAGCAACATTTTAAACATACCAAAAAACCTTACTTTGGGTATACTTTTCTAAAAGAAATGGACTTTAAAAAAATAGTATGAGAAATGAAAAAATTAAGATTTGCATAATTTGCATACTTTAATAATTAGCAAATGGATACATCTTACAATTTTTTTTAATATGTCAATTTTTTGTCTTTGACTTAAAAGAAGAAAATTTACTAGTATGGGCAATGAAGTGGTCGTATTTTTTAGCTAATAACTACTTTTTAAAAAAAAACTTTCAATAATTTGGAAAAGAAATATCAAGAAGTCAAAATGTCGCATCCTAAAAGGATAGTATATTTTTTGAAAAATCATCAATTACGAAACGATTTTTGTTACTAACTAAATTTAATTGATTTTTCTGTTCCCAGGCAATGGAGCTCCGATCGAGTGTTGTAGCCGTGACCAGATCAACCTTCAGCCCCGGCACCACCACCCGGCCTGTGCTCCGATTATTTGCCAGCCCAGTGAGAAATACGAGGTGCCCAGCTGTCTTAACTATGTGAGAAGTGCTCTGGCCGTGGCCGATTGCAATTTCGGTGGCGCCGAGCAGGTGAGAAGAATTCACTAGTAATAGATCATGAGAATAACACTGACTTGCCTCGCATTTTATAGCTCAACCAGGCCACGGCATCCTTGGACCTATCGCAACTCTACGGCCTCACCTCGGCGGCAGAGAAAAAGTTGAGGGCCTCGGAGGGTGGTCTATTAAAGTCAACACCACGAGGAGAGCACGACAATGCCCTGCTGCCCATTGCCAGCGACACGGAAGGACCCTCCTTCTGCGCCAGGGAAACAATTGGAGATGGCACCTGCTTTGCGGCTGGTGACTCGCGGGTCAACAGCAATCCCTTCTCGATACTGATCTACACGATCTTCATGCGCAACCACAACCGGCTGGCAACCGAACTCCATCTGAGGAATCCCCAGTGGGGCGACGAAAGGATCTTCCAGGCAGCCAAGGCGATCAATGTGGACATCTATCGCCGCGTGGTGATCGACGAGTGGCTGCCGGCGGTGCTCGGCGAACGCTTGGCCGCTGAGGTTAAGACAATCCGATATCCACGTGCCCTAGAGGTCTCCAATGAGTTTGCTGTGGCCGCCATTCGATTCTACTTCTCGATGCTGCCCAATGAACTTCAAAATCTGTCCAAGGATAACGTTGTCCATGGAACTGAAAAGTAAGTGGACTCACCTGATATACTGTTTATTACCTATTTATAATATTTATTACATATTCCTTGAAGAATCATTTAAAAAACATAACAGTTTAATGCTTTTTCTACTTGTTTGACTATTTAACTAAAAATAAATACAATATTGGCAATATTTTATTCCAACCATTAAAATTCAGAATTCGAATAAAATTTAGCCATAAAAACTGATTCCACAAAAATGACTTACAACTTATTTTAAAGGTTGTATGCCAAAGAAGTTTATTATAGCAACATAAATATTTTGTCTAAAAAATAAAAATATATATGTATATAATCCAAGCCAAATGCTGCTTAAAAATGGATTGCCATTCAAAAACTAAATTTATTGTTTAATTATTACAAAAAAAAACATGTTAATTCCCTTTAGGAACAACGAGTATATCCTAATTAACAAGAATCTGCCGTTGACAAGCCTATTTGAGCTCAAAGAAGAAATCTACAAGCCACAGCTCCAGTACACATCCAAGAAGCTAAACGATATCCTTGAGAGTTTACTCAATCAGGAGTCCATGAAAATGGATGCAGCCTACTCTGGTGGTGTAAGTCAGGCGATTTTCGGTCTCTCGGTCCAGAAAGAAACAATTTTCACTTGCAGATCGTTTGGCACAAGAACACCAAGCCCACCCATGCTGATATCCTGGCCTTTGACATCCAGAGGGGCAGAGATCACGGCCTGCTCCCGTATCATCGCTATTTGCAGTCATGCAGCCTCTCCAGACCCGTGAATAGTTGGAAGGACTTTGAGCAGTTTATTCCCAAAGATGTAGGTTTTTAAATTACTGTCTTTCGAAACGTATTTGTATTTCAATTCCCGAGTTATTTTCCTAAAAAGGTGTTGGATAAGTTGAAAACCATATACAACAGCTGGTCTGATGTGGATCTAATTGTGGGTGGAATATCGGAGAAGCCTGTTCACGGATCAGTTGGCCCCACCTTCAGCTGCATAATCTGTAGGTCTTTTCTTAAAAAAATATATGATCCGTCATTTAAATAATTTCTATATCAGCTGAGCAATTCGTGCATGTACTTAAGCAACACGTGCAAAAGGCGGACCAGAAATACTCTCAATTGGTGGAGCAATATCGGCATTTGAATGGAACCAAGCTCCTGTGTCTGAGCTCCGGCCTCTTGGCGGTTCCCCAGAATATCTTCCAGTTGCCATCGGCCAGGTTAGTATAGATATTCAAACAAAATAGATCACCTGTCACCTGCTCTTCGGTTGACTCACCGCACTCTGTACCCAATTTGATTCCCATTTGATATTAGACTGAGTACCGGTGTGATAAGCTCGGCAACGGCAATTATCTACAACTGTAATGATTGTGTGTTTTTGTGTTTCCTTACAGTAATCGACTGGTGTCTTGTGAAGATGTCTAGCGGGTGATACTACTCCCTTCCTCAACCTTTGCAAACTAATTTTAGATTAAGCTCCGAAGCCAAAAAAAAATTGTAAGAGACAAGTCTTAATAAAATACCTCAATATATTGATTCGAATGGCTATTTGACAAATTAAGGACACGTTCTATATAAATAATCGTGGGGCTTCAAATCGATTGCTTTCCACCTTTAATAACTCTCAATTCAGAAGCGTTAAAGTCACGCAATATTACTACAATCAAAGTTGTTACAGAAAGTGTTGCGGCATTCGTCATACGAGTATTGCCATTTTCAACAATTTCCATTTTTAATGGGGGTCGCTTTTTCTGTTATTACGTGAATTAGTTTGCAAACATCAATAAAAGGCAAGAATGTCACAATTAGCACCAATAAAAGTTATTGCCCAACAAACGAATAAAGCTGATTCCCCAGGCCTTTTGAAAGATTGTTTTAAAGCATGAAATTTATGATAGCTGGCTTTTCAGTCACGTATGATTCATATGCAAATTAATTTTTTTAAGATAACGGTATAATAACGATAAAGGTTAGATCTTTAAAAAATGTTTATTGTAATTTAAATATATCAATTATTTCGATAAGCATTCGGATGAAATTGTCATACGACTTTTGCAAGCGGATATGCACTGATTTATTGATGGAGTACTTTAAATAATGAATGATTCAAATTCAAGACTGAAAAATAATTTGGAAATCAAGAAAGTATGTAGAAAGCCAAAAGTGGTTATGACACAGTTATGTTTTATATTTACTAAACATCTCTTCCAAAAAAACATCGTTTTTAGAAATCTAAACTATATATTATTTTTATTTCAATGCTTGTCAATAAAGCCAAGTATGCCATTGCTTAAAGAAAATAAAAACAAGAAAGGAAAGAACGCGACGAAGTGAAAAGAATATTCGTAAATAATATCTCAAAATTATTCATATGATGCATTCTTAATACTAATAAAATCCCAACTCCAACTTAAAAACACCAAAGTTAGGCAATTCAATCGTTCAGTTATATGGCAGCTATAGGATATAGTCGGCCGATCCCTATAAAATTTGGTAGGTCGGATTGATTGGCCAAATATAAAACCCATAGAAAATCCCAACTTCCTAACTCTAAAAACACCAAAGTTATGCTATTTCCTATCGTTATATGGGAGCTATAGGATATAGTCGGCCGATCCTTATGAAATTTGGTAGGTCGAATTGATTGGCCAAATAAAGAAGCCATAGAAAATCCCAACTTCCTAACTTTACAAACAGCAGAGTTATGGCATTTCCTATCGTTCAGTTATATGGCAGCTATAGGATATAGTCGGCCGATCCCGGCCGTTCCGACTTATATACTGCGTGCAAAGGAAAGAAGGGTGTGTGCAAAGTTTCAATTCGATAGCTTTAAAACTGAGAGACTAGTTCGCGTAGAAACAGACAGACGGACAGACAGACGGACAGACAGACGGACAGACGGACAGACGGACAGACGGACAGACGGACAGACGGACAGACGGACAGACGGACATGGCTATATCAACTCAGGAGGTGATCCTGATCAAGAATATATATACTTTATAGGGTCGGAGATGTCTCCTTCACTGCGTTGCACACTTTTGACCAAAATTATAATACCCTCTGCAAGGGTATAATAAAAATCTAGATAAACATTTAAGATGTATAAAGAGTGATTCACATAGAAATTTATTTTTAAATATTATTGAAGTTGTTGATTGACTGTTTAACTGGTAGATGTTGGGAGGCATAACGCGTGGGGATTACCTACCTGGACAGTCGGCAAAAATATGCGAGAAATGTTATGCGGAAATTACTGATACACCTGTTTGTCGTTTATTGGGAGTATTCGTTGGTCGTCCCCGCTGACCATTTGAGGGTCTAATATCAAAAACCAAGGCAGCGCCATCAGATTCTTTCCATAAGGAATCGTTTTTTTGTTTCTGTTGTTTATGCCCCGCGAGATAAGATTGCCAAAAGTGCCAATGAGTATAGAGCGATACGATGCACAATCGCGGCACAGATAAGGCACACTTTTGCTTTTGCGATAGCGCACCGCTGAAACAATTTCAGGCAATCAATTAATGAGCAGGGGAAGCCAGCTGATATCGCCAATTCCCTTTGGGCCAGCTAACGTCAGTTAGTTGGAGTTGGAATTCGATTCGCAGCGGGTCGAGAGTGCGAGTTCGGGCCGAAGAAAGAGCAACTAAATAAATAAAGAGCACAGTGGGCAGTATAAGGTAACCCATCGGTTCATCGAAGCCAGTAAATCAAGATGTCAAAGATATGGCACAGACATCGGTATCTCGGGATCTGATGTCATGCCACTGAGAGCAGTAAATATATCTCCAATCGAAGCATCAACCGTCCGGTGGCGATTGATAATTGACAAAAATCACTGCCTAAAAATAGGCGATTAACTCTTATATTCGGGTCTTTATGTAATAAGCTTTCATTAATGATTGCTTCATGTTCCAAGAATTTCCTCGCTTTGTGATAACTGCAAAAGTAAAATAATACCAGCGAGGTGCAAAAGCAGAAAGCAAAGGCAATCGCAAAGTCAGTTCCTAATTGCCTTTATCTAATCGGGCAGGTGGCTACCACACAGGGGAAGGGGGTGTTCTCCTATGTACTCATGTACTTCTGCATGTAAAGGTATCTATCTATCTATATCCCATTGCCCACTCGGAATCAATAGTTTCCCAGAGTGCTTTGATTCCACATCGACGGAATGGTCAGAGCAGGCAATAGGACCTTGAAATACTTCCGACCCATATCGGTTAAATATGGGTAAATATCCTGCAGCAGAGATCGGCGCCTAGATATTGTCAATACAATAATAAAAGGGCCTTTCAATAGAAAATTAACATTTGAATGCACATAATTATGTTTTATATTTGAAAATATATTTGGCTACACAGAAATACAAACTCTTAATTGATAAACGATGATGCTATACACCAAAGCATTGTTTGAATTTACAATATTGTAACAGTACAAAACCCTTTTAGGAAATAATTGATTTCTTTTAATAACAATAGGGGTATTTTGACAAATATTACTGATTCTTGAAATCTAAAAGTGCAAACACTGAAATGGCCTATTGACAATATTCCCTGTTTACATGCATTAGTTGTTATCAACAAAAAAAGTGAACTTAAGCAAATAAAAAGTGAACCGTGAAGAATTGCGCAGTTCGATTTCTAGTTGTGTCTACTTGTATTGTTGACGTCACAACCAACAAATGATATGAATAAATGATAGTGGATAACGAACACCCGAATTAACCAGTGAAT
Organism: Drosophila fuyamai; assembly: GCA_018153365.1. Lineage (NCBI taxonomy): Eukaryota > Metazoa > Arthropoda > Insecta > Diptera > Drosophilidae > Drosophila > Drosophila fuyamai. The sequence continues at coordinate 751,109 of JAECXW010000116.1, read as the reverse complement.
CTGATTGTCCCTTTTTGGTATACCCTAGGATGCCACGCAACGGCTACGAGAATGGAGCCCCTGCCGTCGATCAGGCAAATGGGCACTACGACGAGATCAAACCCACCTATGCACTGGAGCACCTGGCGACTTTCAAGCTGAAGAACGAGGCCGAGACCAAGCTGCCCAAGGAGAAGATGAAGCTGCTGATCGAGCTGGACAAAACGGGGGGCATTTGGCCGCACAAGATGTTCATGAGCTTCAACGGCCAGTGGCTGGTGATGCTGGACAGTGAGATGAAGGAGATCGAGAATTTCCCGGGCAGTCTGATCACGGAGCCAACGGCCTTCATCAGCGAGCATCCGCAGGAGCCCTATAACAATATCCTGATCTTCTCGGTGCCGGGAATCTCACTGGGCAACACTGAGATGCACATTTTCCAGGTGAGCATGGGGTATTACTCTCCTCGGATTTCTGTAATAATCAAAGGCATTAAATTTCTTAGGTGGCCGATGTCAGTTCGGTAAATTTGGTAGAGGATCTAAAGACGGTGAGTTTGGTAGATACAAATTTAGTGCATTAACTATAATAAAATAGCTGGGCTCTTTCAGCTGAGCAAGGGAACACCTGTTACAGTGGATCGGAACAAGACGCCCATTCTGCTGCCCAAACCGGATAGACCTCAAAATCAGCATACAGCCAAGGATCAGTATGGCATAGCTGCTGCAGTGGCCGGAATCGCGGCGGAAAAGAACGCCCAGGACAAGGAGCAGACCGAGAGAGATGTGCAGGTGATCAACCACTGCTTCGAGGACATCGAGAGGTTCATGGCCAGACTTCATTATGCCGCAGAGGCACTCAACGAACTAAAGTTGCGTAAGGAGCAGCACAACCCTCACGGGGAGGGACTCCTGGTCCTGAGATCCCGACCACCGATCGAGAGCGAGTTCCACGACATTCTGGCCAAGGTGAAACTGGCGCTGATATACTCCGTCCGGCTGCAGAACCACTTCACCAAGTCCACCGATCCGGTGCACAATGTCTTCATCTCGCTGCAAACCATCGTGACCGTTTGCAATGACATCTACGTGGATGCGGGTCTGCCGGAGTCGGTGGTCAATCCCCTCCTGCGCCGTGAGACGATCGCCTTCCTCAACGGAACCCTTGACTCCAACGAGAAGCAGCTGTGGCAGAGCCTCGGTCCCAACTGGACGGTCCCCAAGGACCAGTTCAAGGATCACAAGAGCTCGTATCATCCGATTTTCTACGACGATTGGTCTCCCGATTGGGTGGTGGATGAGGAGGTGCAGTACCTGGCCCCAGCCCTGAAGAAGTCCACAACGCCATCGCCAGTTCTGGTGCCTGTTCCCCCGAGCCCGGGCCTCGGGAATCGCACCTGGTTAAGTCGCCTGGAAAGCCGCAATGTAAAGATCGCCGAGGTGACCTACAACAAGTCCGCCACCAACGACAGGGAACTAAAGGTCACCACGGGGGAGTATTTGGAGGTATGTAATCGATAATAAGCAAAAGGTAATACATTTCAATATTCATTTATGCAAATATATATCCCATAATTCATGGTTAAAATTTCAAGTGCATTAACAAGTCATTAACATAACTTTAATTGTTCTTATCACTTTGTAAGTTTGTTAAATCGATTTTATCTCCTTTTAATTTCATTCGCAACTGCAACTGATTAAACTTGATCTGACAATTTTAATTTGCTGTTTACGTACTTAAAAAATATATTCCAGTTTAAATAACTAAGGAATGCCCATAAGAGTTGAATCACTGAATTCCTTGACGTCAAACAAGAAATTAATAGTTCGGGAATCACCTAAAATGTTTTCTTTTTAATTAGGTACTTTTTTAAGTATGTCATAAAGATATCTCATATCATAGATATCTCAAAGATAACATACTTATACTTTATAATACATGTTAGATAGGGCATGAGCACAAAGATAAACCAATAATAAACGGTGCATAAGCTACATGACTCAAATGTTCAAGTTTGAGCGAGAGCTTAAAGTATTTTTAATGAAAACTAGGTTAATAACAAGTTGTATAATAAACCATGGCTCACTAAACAAAGTTTTTATTTCTAATAAATACATGTACTTACATTAATCTTATCGATTAAGCAATTACGAGAACGCTTAACTATGGTTTATTAACACTTTGATAACAATGTTATGCCAATATAAAACTTTTTTCTATGGTTATCTTCCGATTCTAAGATTATCGATGACTCCCGCAATTGGTGGAAGGCCCGTAATTCCTACGGAAACATTGGCTACGTGCCCCACACCGTGCTCACGCCGTACAACTTTGAGCCCGGAGTAAATGGAAGGGACACGGAGTCCCTGGCATCGATGGCTCTGACGGAGAACGGCGACGAGGAGGCCAACCCCCCACAGTACCGCAACACAATGGCCTTGTATACCGCTCCCGTGGAGCCGGTGGCCAACGGCAAGGCGATGCCGCGTTCCTACTCCATGCCCAATGTGCCCGTTCCACCGCCAATGCCTCCGCCGAGCGACAGCCAGCCGCCCACGCCCAGCGGCACCCTCAAACGCAACATGGCGGCGGCAGGAGCCCTGGCAGGTGGGTCCTTTTTTCATTTTATGGTATCCTCAAGGGGTCTTCAAGTTTTGCCTTCAAGCTAGTTTCACATATTAAGGTTACACTTTGGTCAAGTGTTTTTTGCCTCAATGAATATTATAACAAAAAACTTATTATCAACCAAAATGGTTGATTATAGCTCAAAATCGATTGAAGTCATTTAGAAATATTTTGACAGTTATCTTTTAACTTTCGTTGAAATTTTTAATTCATAGATGGCTTTTTGGGGTTCTTCCCATGCCATATAAAGTATTTAAAATTCTATAGTTTAATAATTATTATTAAAACTAAATAAAAATCATTTGTTGTAGTGTTATTGAATTTGTTTAAAAAATTTGATTTAGTTCGGTAAGAACCATCTTGATTTAGAGTGTCTGACGGATTTGAAAAAAGGGTTTTGACCATGTTGCTATAGGGCGGAGCGTTAAGAAACTCAAATTGAAATATGGGATTTAGTATTTATATATCTGTATATAATAACCCTGTATTTCCACAGCCATGCGCGCCCGTAACGATTGCGATGCCGATGACCAAGCGTACTATATGCAGGACGACGTGAACGACGAGCTGCGTGTTTTGCTGCAGCAGCGGGAGCGACGCAAGGACCTCGAGATCCTGAAGACGCCGGAGATCTTCATCAACCAGAACTCGAAGCCCCGCGAGGTGGAGGAGTGGCTGCGGGCCAAGGGGTTCTCGGACGTGATAATCAAGCGCCTGCACACGCTCACCGGCGAGGAGATCTTCGCCCTGTCGCCACACACCATTGAAAGCTACTTTGGCCAGCGGGAGAGTCGCCGCCTCATCTCCCAGATCGTGCTGCAAAAGAACTTCTGCGAGGTGGGTCCCCTGATATACATATATCGCTATTTAAAGGTCAAATTCATTTACAATTAAATTACCATTTTCAGTACAAAACCATTCGCTCATCGGAACTGTCTGCCAAATTGGCTCGTGCTCGTCAAAAGGCTGATCAGGCTAATGGCAACCCCAACGAGGTCTTCTAAGATTCCCATCGTCCCAATTTGAATAGCTGGAGACCGGAGTCACAATAATGCCCCAGATGCGCTAAGTTTTGCCATTTATTTATTTATGTGTAATATTCCTTCATTTATGTTAAACAGTGTTCATACGTATACATTAAAAACCCTGACAAAAAGTTCGCCTTGTTTTTATTTATTTGGTTATTCATGTATAAAATAATTTATTCTTTGGGCATTCATGTATAAAATAATATGGGATTCCAATCTCATTATAATTATAAATTTCCTGTATTGGAACGAGAATATCTTTCATAACTTTTAAGCTACTATGCATAATTACCTTATTTAATGCTTTGACATGATTAATTAGTCAGGAATTATCATTACAGGAACCTTAAAAAACTGGTTATTGAACTGCAAACATTGCAATGTTTATTGGTTAACCCAGATACCTTTTAAGTCTAACTCCATTTTGAACTGCAGACGTCAATCAATCCACTTACATAATACCCGAACTGAGCTCGAAAAACATGATTTTCAATGATTTGAAGAAGTACACTGCTTGTAGACACCCACTGTTAAACGTAATCTAAGTGCAATAATACCGACAAACCATAAGTGGTAATCTTCATAAACTCCGCATCATAAATGCATCCTAGAAGTCTCATAAGTGGGAGTTCAAAACCGGTAAGGGCGTGACTGACTCGTCATGTGCTTCTTATTGGGTGCATATTGTGGGGGAAACATTTGAAAATGTAAGTCACGCGCCTGCTCACCCAATATTTCGGATCTGTGAAGTCACATGTTTCAAGGCTCCAACCGGTCTCTTGTTCGCCTGTGTAGACATATGTACGTTCACGTGTACTTGGTCGTTAAAACATTAAAAACACAACATTTGTTCGGTACAGATTTGGAATTTAATTTTTCGAGTTTGTCCAGTTAGAGCCGATGTCCAATTGTTTCGCTTTCTGCGGCGGTTTTGCCAATTAGAACGAATTAATTTTGCAATTACGCGCCACGCACAAACAGGTCCACGGGTTATTTGGGTTTAATAGACGGTCAAATCGATTCAATTATACACAAATTTATTGTAACGAACAAACAAAAACCAAACAAGTTATGAGTGATACTTGATTTTTTGTCAACCTTTGTTACGGATAGGACTTTTAATTGATCGGTAATGCATTTGACAGATGCAATTGTGTGTGAATGTAACGTTTCTAATGCTGTCTTTTTTCCAATGCATGTTGAATTTTTCCATGCAACTATGTTGGCTCCACATTATTCGGCCAGTTAATGTTGGCAGATAATTACTAACTGTTTGGTGATTTGGTAATACGATTGATTTAGACAGCAGCAAACATTCCCAACAAGAAATACTTTAAACGCTCTGCTCGTTTCTGTTGGGTGCTCTTAGATCATTTTGTAGAACTAGCAGTCAGAGTATTTTATGTTGGTGGGTTGAATTTTATTGACTTATAAAGAAACCAAATACAGACAAACTGCCTTTAGCCAAATCAATAAATTCGATATATCTAGTTATAAAATACATTTAAGCTTTTTATTGTTAATGAAAATGTGTATATGTGTGATATTTAAAAATATCAATAAAACAAAACATTTCAATTAAGCTTTGGAGGTGTCAAATGATATTAAAGCTGATAATCTCGTAACCCCTTTTGATTTACTTTTTGGTGTGCTGGACGTACTGCATTTCTCAATTGTTGCAATCCCACAAAACATTTTTCGGCGTCATTGCATACTGAACTACGTCCCCATTTATGAACATTAAGCTCTAGGACGGTCCCAATGTTTAATTAATGAAAACAATTAGCCATAACGACGGTCACGCAGAGCCAGTGACATACTCAAGACGTTGCTGGCGAAACATTTTCGAAAGAAAAGCTTTCCAGGTCACAGCTGTGTCCCCACATTACAGAAGTAGGCACTTAAAAGGTCACACGATGGCTGATCCCCTGATCACCCGGTCGATAGAGACCAATAACGAATAACATTAGGCACAGGTTAAACATACTCAAGATATGCAAGTCCTGGCCAAAAACGACAACCGTCCGAACATAAATTACATAAAGCATAAGGCTGTGTTTTCAATAGCGCTATTAAATTGGAGCAGAGAGCAAAAAGCAGGCAGAGGTTTGATTTACACACTCGCAGATACAAGTAAGTACAGTGGAACCGGCCTGCTCTCCGCGGATATACGGCTCCCAAACGCTAACGCCAACGTTTGCGCAGGCGCAGCGCGGCGGATTCGTTATAAAAGGCCCAAATTCAGCGGCAGCGCAGTTAGTTCGCCTTGGGCCTTGCCACAGTTAACCAACCGATCCGAACCACAGTACCACAGTACCGCAGTGCAGTACACATCTAATTTAATCGTCTACGGATTAGCATTAGCGCTAAGCCCCCAATTTTGTGGGCAGGTGCAAAGCTAATTAAACTGTGAACTGTTTTCACGTCAATAGTAATCGCGAAAACCAACATAATTCGAAGCAATTTGCTCACCTCAGCGTGGAATTCGCGATTGCGCATTCGAAATTGGTGGATTGTAAATACTACCACGAGGGAATACCCCTCCGGCCCCTTCACCAAAATCATAGGCAATAAAAGTGAAAGAACTACATTGTATTCGCAAACAAACTGTTGATTAATCGACGGGAGAAAGGATATTCGCTTGAAGCTACTGTAAGTATGGTTTCTGCGAAAAGTGCGGTAACGCAATTTAATAGCAGTGAATATACACAACAATTATATGACATAACATATCTGCCAAACAATCTCATATTCCAACAAATTTTAAATTGATAAAAAAGTAGTAAATCAAACTTAAAAAAAGTTTCAGTGACTTTAATCTCTTTTTAAAGGAAAATAATTAAGTGCATTGTTATCATGAAAAACATTACTCCGAATTATCTGCTTAAAAACTTTTCACAATAAACAATATTTTTTATTGGTTTTTGTGTTCTTTTGAACTTTTTATTTTTTAAGTAAAAGTTGTAAACTTCGTTTTGATCAAACATATATTTTTATTTATTTTTTGATTTTCATTATTTTTTTCAAGCCATACTTTAGAAATTCAGTAATAAAAATAAAAAAATTCAACCTAAACAATGTTTATTTCGTCTGGCTCGAAATAAGGGCAACAAAATATAGAAACACGTATTTTGGCCAAAATTAACTAGTTAAAAATATTTATTTTTGTTTTAATCAAAAATGTTCTAAATAATCATTTCCACTTGCAACCCATAAGTAACCAAAAAACTTTAGAAAATCTGATTGATTATAAATGAGATAAAAAGATAATGATTTATTTCTGTAAATGGGAAACCACAATCTGATCACTGTTTAATTTATTGGGCTAAAAATAAGGGCACCGAAATTGAAAATTACGAAAAATAATAGATTTGCATCAAAGCAGTTTTGTCTAAATCAAAGTTGTAATGATTGGTTTTAATGATTTAAGTCGGAGGTTCATTAGATTTATCTCCAATCGCATTTGCACAAAGTTTCTCTTATGCACTGATTTCAATATAATAGCTTCAAGTGATTTAAATTCGGCAATCAACAAATAAAAAAATTCCAATTAAAAATAATTTATTTTATTCGCTTGAGGAAAGGACACCTATTTAATGAAACGTTATTACGACAACGCATATTATCTATATCTTTTAACAGCTTTGGTTTTGAAACGAAATGAGTTGTTTAATTAATGACCAATTATGAAGCTGAATAGATCCACGTACTTAAAGCACATACCGGTTTGCAAGACTGCTCTAAATTACACATTTTAATAAAAATTACGGTCAAACGTTGTGATTTAAAACCGCTTAATGCCGTAAGCGTTAACAACTGACCCAAGCGTTGCGTTGAAAGTAAAAAATCTTTTAATTACAAGCAAGACAATTATTTTGAGATCCAATGCGAACGACCTTCAGGTTTCCGTTACTGGTCTTTCGGCAAAGGTTTCCAGTCGACCAAAAACCAAAAAGCAAAAACCACATTGATCAGCACCCGCAGCGGCCTTTGAATGCCTCGAATTGATTTCTATTTATTGCATTCTAAGTCCGTGTTTTGGTTTCGGCTTTAGTACTTTGATATAAATCTCCGTCTCTGACAGCTGTGATATATGCTCTACGTGATGGACAATTCATTTTCCTTTCTTCTGTCCATTCGGCACTCGGTGAATTATTCATCTAGAACATTTAAATCGATCATTTGGATCAGGTTTTCGATCGGTCATGACTTATTACGCTTACGGGCCTTACTTTCTCTCTCGATTGGAATCTTAAGCCTGTTATGCAAACGCAGCCAATATGACGTGTGCCTTAATACTTTCATACATGTTGTTGCATTTGACGACTTGCCATTCACCTGTGGTGGTCTTAACGATACGGTTTTCAAGCTGGCATTTAGCTAAAACCCAGAAGTCATTTACGATCTTTGGGTCGCAGGTATGTAAATTTGACAGGTGTTGTATCCGTCTTAGTCGGTCGATCTCACATAAAATTAAATTATTGTATAGGAAATAATGAGACCTGCGCTCCGAGTCACGACAACCCCAACAATGGCAGACATTAGTTTGGGAACTACTATATATCACCTGAAAACAAGAAACAGCTACGACAGCCCCATTCCAATTAGTTTAGTTGCACATAATTGGGCGATATATGCATAATTCACTTCTGGTGTTCAACTTAGCCACACCAATCTTGGCCATAATTAGGACAATCCAGTTACATTGCAGTTCGATACGCTCCAGAAATGCGTGAGCAATCCAGTTGACTACCTGGAGATAGCAAAGATAGTACAACCGCACCACCCAATTAAAATAAATATTTCGTCTGCTCTTACTACGCATTTAAATCGCTAAAAATAACTTGAGAAATAGCTACTGGTCACCTAGAGAAGTGGGCGTTTTTACGGGCGTTGCACCTGAGCTCGTGCTGAAGTTGGCTTGCCAAATCGAAGGCGCTGTCTGAAATTGCTTTGGACTCCTTCATGGCAGACAGAGCGGCGCGTGCGCACCCCACATGGCGGGTGTTTGGCCCAAGAACCACAAGCACCCCTCAAACTCGGCCAATTATTGCAATTACCCGAACGAATTAAACAATCGCATAATTAATTAGGTACGGAGTTTGTGGAATGCGGCTGATGACCACAGACTTTCAAAATATGTGGTCATTTACGAAAAGGCTCAGGATAATCTCTATCGTGTATCGTATATCATTTATTATAATCTAAAGTAGTGCAATTAAAAGGCACCAAATGTTATCGTTAAAAAATCTAAAGTATAACAATAATCAACTTGCTGATAAATAAGATTAAATCACAAAGAGTACAATGGGTATATCTCCGAGTTTTTTGTCTAAACATTTTTATCATAGTACTATTTCAAAAGTATTTTATTTGATTACCATTTGAGGTAGTTAATTTGATATAGTGAAGTTAAATATTTAAAAAAAATGTAAATGTAAATGTAAAAATTATGTTTTCATTTTATTAATCTGACATAAAACAAAATAATAATTTTAATAATTAGGAATAATTTTTAATTTTTCAAAATATAGACTAAATAATTTATTCTGTGTAGAGTTTTTAATTAGAAAACAACTTGCAAAACACAAATAATTTGGTTAGGGAAATTAAATAGAAAAACACCTGCCTCGACCTAAAACTGAAAGTGCAGCCAATCTTAACTCGTAACTATTTAATGTTCCGAAATAAAAGTAATACCTGCAATAACCGAGCTCAGTTGACAGCAATCAAATCTGTTTAAGCGCATGGTTACATATTGAAATTCCTTTTGCATAACGGATTAGACGCGATTACAGGGACGGTAATGCGAGACGATTGCCATGACTTAATCCCCATTGCAGTCGGCGAACTCCATTGATCCAATCGATCCCAGCCGATCTGAATGCAGGCCGTAGAAAGCGATTTCCGATTCGCGCTCAACCAGTTTGCCAATTCCACCTGCAGCAAAACTTTGAAATTGTATTTGCTGAATTTCGATTTCGATTTCGGTGTCGGTTTCAAAGTCAAGGTCTCCGTCGCCGAAAACAACGCTGTTGCAACGGTCAACAGCAGCAACTGGCAACATGCTCCGTCCATAATTGGCCCCCATTACCACTTCAGCTGGTCCGTAACCACTCGTCGGTTAGCTGATCCGCGGGGCGTCTGTCGCAGTTGGTTGCACGACTTGTTGGCGAGGCCCGAGATTAGCTTTCCTTGCTCTCCGTCACCATTATAATCCTACAGGCATCATGATCTTAATCCCAGGCAAGAAGGTCGCGAACGATTAATGGTGCTGGGAATGCGATTGAATAAGGGCGGCGGTCTTGGCAAAGATTGCGTGAAAGCACATCCAGAAAAACGAGCCGACATTGCAGTAACACATCTGCGAGTGCGATATAATGAAGAAATTGTACATATCTCGCGTGCCCCACGACGAATTGTCTTTGGTAGCTTCCGTTTTCGTATGCCTCTAGCTTATTGCAAGACTTTTCCCTGCTCTGGTTGGCATTGTCACTGCCGTACTTTGCGTGTTAACCGGACCATTGTAATTACATTAGATTTAATTGCAGCCAGTCAATACAATATTCAACCAGGTAGCGGATCATAAAACGCTGTCTTGTCTCTGGTGTATTTCTTTGTTTTACATGGCGCGACACTGAGCTTAATTAGTCGAAGTGCTTGTCTCACATCGTTCGCAAAAGTGCAGCTCACGTTCGGCTCATCATTTCATAGCCATCAATCCGACCAAAAAGGAAACTTGAAGCCGGTTGTCGTCAGGTTGATTAAAATGTTATGCCCACCAATGGCAAAGAAGCAAATCTATTAACAGCTAATAAACAACCACAAAGTAGTGCATTTTTTACTTTTAAATTTTCAAAACAAAGAGCTTAAATTTCATAGCTTGAGATCTTCATAATAACTTTAATAACATGATGTTTTTGGCAGCAAGGGGCTTGAGTTATATTAGTTCAACTACTAATTGAAAGGCGGTTGATTCGAGCTGATATACATATTGTTAATATTTTTCGAAGCACATTTTTTATTATCATTGAAAATGTACAATAAATGTATAGATTTTATATTACAAATCAATAGAGAAATATAAAAATGTTGTACAAATTGCAAACTCTCCCACCGTATCAGTTTCCATTTTTACACGGTGAATAACCCCATGCGATCTTAGTTGATTTGAATGCAGTCATTTGATTTGAAAATCCATTTGGCAACAGCAAAAAGTGCGACTTTTTTGATTATCTTATATTCGTTGCACATTTAATTTTATACGCTCGTATACTTTTTATTATATTACATTTGATGCTACTTTAAAAAAATGTTAATAAGGGGAAAAGATCATAAGCATAAGATAGTTGCCAGCTTAGAAACAGTAGCAACTGTTTAAGAAATGCGACTCCCAACAGAATTCTCAGCACTTGGATATGTTTTATGTTTATATGTTGTATAATTAAAAGTAAGGCAACAGCATGGGACCCAGAGACCTACTGTGGTGGCAGTATTGGAGTCGTGATATGTCAGTCCGAGTGGCGAAAGGCAAAGCCTGAGCCAAAGGCACAGGCGGCAAATATGTTTACTCAGATCAAGAACGTCGACTCGAGTTCGATTCGAGGCTTGTGGTTTTTTTTTTTAAATTGTGAATAAGCTGGCAAAACAAAAACAGAAAGACAAATCACGACGGGGGTCTGACTGCCATCGACCCATTGAGTCTATTGCGATAATGTTGACTGCACCAGTGGCTGACGCAGTTGATTAGGTGCGAATGTATGTGTAATTTACGAAATCAATCTCTGGGATTAAAACAGGGCAACATAATGGGCGTCTAGATATTCAGCTTGACGTCTTGAACGCTCTTCAGGGCTTCCGAGTAGCGTGCCAGCACGGGCTCCACCTCCTCCTTGACGAACTCGCCCACCTGGTCGCTAGCTCGTCCAGTGAAGGTCTTGGCATCCAGTATGGTGTCCAGTTGCTCCAGGATAGGAGAAAAGTATGGGTCCTTGCGCACTCGGTCCACCAGATCGTTGTCCTTGCCGTGCTGCTTCACCTGGGCTCCGGCCTCCTGGGACAGAACGCGAATCTTCTCGTGACACACCTGCCGATCTTCGCCCGCCTTCACCATGGCCATGATAATGTTCTCCGTGGACATGAAGGGCAGTTCCTGGGCAATGTGCCTCTCAATCACCTTCGGGTAGACCACCAGTCCCTGCGAGATGTTCAGCAGAGTGAGCAGGGCGGCATCGGCAGCCAGGAAGGACTCGGAAAGGGTCAACCTCCGGTTGGCCGAGTCATCCAGGGTACGCTCCAGCCACTGAGTGGCATGGGTGTTTGCGGCACTGCTGAACAAGGTGATGAGGTGACGGGCCAAGGCGCAACAGCGCTCTGAGCGCATGGGATTTCGCTTATACGGCATGGCCGAAGATCCGATCTGGGTGCTCTCAAAGGGCTCCTCCAGTTCCTTGCGAGAGGCCAGGATGCGCAGGTCGGAGCACATCTTGTGGATGGTGGTGCCCAGACTGGAAAGAGCGGCCACAATCTCCACATCCACTTTCCGGGAGTAGGTTTGTCCAGTCACAGCGTAGGCCTTCTTGAAACCGGCCAACTCGGTGACCAGCTGATCCAACTGCTTTACCTTCTCGCCATCGCCGTTGAAGAGTTGCAGGAACGAGGCCTGGGTGCCGGTGGTTCCCTTAACTCCCCGGAAGCGCAAATCTTCCAGACAGCGTGAGAGCGCCCGCTCGTCCATGATCAGGTCCTGGATCCACAGGCAGGCTCGCTTTCCCACCGTGGTCAGCTGGGCCGGCTGGAGATGCGTGAATCCCAGCGTGGGCTGATCCTTGTAGCTCTGGGCGAACTGACTAAGTCGGGCTATCACGCTGGCCACCCGCGGCAGCAGCAGTTTGAGGGCATCCCGCAGCACAATCAGGTCCGTGTTGTCGCCCACGTAGCATGAGGTGGCCCCCAGATGGATCACCGGAGCGGCGGATGGGCACTGTTTGGCGAAGACATGGACATGGGCCATCACGTCGTGGCGCGTGAGTCTTTCCTCGGCGGCCGCCGCCTCAAAATCAATGTTGCTGATCTGGAGCTCCATCTCGTTGATCTGGGAGTCGCTGATCTCCAGTCCCAGGCTGCTCTCCGCCCTCGCCAGCCACACCCACAACCGGCGCCAGGTGGAAAACTTGTTCTGGTCGCTGAACAGGAACTGCATCTCCTTGCTGGCGTACCGGGTGCTCAGCGGCGACTTGTAGCCCTCGTAGTTGCTGGCCATCTTTGGGGTATAATCCTCTATCGAATCACAAAAAACGGGAGTGTAATTAAACGTAATTGCAGGCGAAGAGTCGGAAAACAACTGTTGCTTAATGAGCGGTTCTCACATGTGGCGCAGCAGTGTGACCGCCGGCAGGGCGCTCAAAGATACCGCCCTGTTCACATACCGAAATATACCAATGTGGGGTTTGAATTTAGACCGTTAAAGTACTATTTAATAATACAGATATCAGGGGGTTGTTAGCTGTCTTTTAATGTCCCATTACTTAAGATGAATTTGTTTGAATAAGAAATATGTACCTTTACCAACCGACTCACAATATCAATATGACGTAGGCATTTGGCCCGTTTAAATCGTATTAAAAAATGGAAATTAAACAAAATAATCTGCAATTATCTAAATTATACTGTTGTTTAATCAAATCAACTATTTTTAAAAACGAAACTTTTTGCTCTTACGCTAACGCTTAGGGAAATTAATTGTAAAATGCGATAATTTTAATACATAATACATACTTCGTTTGCTCTGTTAAAATCAAACAATTTATAATTAAAGCTTAAGTTAATCACGTCAAGGTATTGGCTTAAATTGTTTTTGAAACCTTGCTAAGTTATTATATCGTCTTAGTTCATTAAAAAATTAAATAAATCCGCATTAAATCAGTTCAGGTTTAATAGGTATTTTAATAAAAATAACGACGGTGTAAACTAGTCATAAAATCAAAAATGAAAAGAGAAGACTGAATTTTATAACCGAATAAAGCAACATCATTTAAAACTCGTTATAAGAAATTCAAAAAAATAAACAACAAATATAAGCGGCAACCATTAGAAAATGTATAAAACTACTGACATCGAGTAAAATAAATTTTGCTGCAGATGTAAACTAGTTTTCAATAGTTAAAATGATAAAGTGTTAATCTCTTTTACCTAAATTGAAAAATGTGTTGCGCCACAAGATAAAAATCAGTATTCAGAGTTTGTCGTTAAGATCACCAAGATAAGTTAATGTAAAGCCGTAAAAGTCGTTAAAATCGCAAGAATTCGAAGCACTTGACAGACAATTTTAATTTGCATCAGGCCAAAACGTAAAAATAATAACCATCCAAAAATAGTAACCACTTGAAACAGAACTGGTCCACCGAAACGGACGCAAGACAGTAAAGAATCAATTAGTGCGTCGCATCTAAGGCGGTTGCAAATTGCATTTGGCATGTGTGAAAACATCCAAATGGCTGCCAAATTCAGCAGACACAAATATTCGCCGGCAGTAGCCAAGTGGCCAAGAGACCAGGTGACCAGGCGAAGTTCCAAGACCGTGGGCCTGGGCACGAGATCTCGATCCCCCGGAGATCATGTGATCTAACTGGTTACGTAAATCACATGAGGCTATTGGCTATGAAATTGCATATTGACGGCGTTTTGACAAAAAGCTGGCATAGCCTTGCATAAATTTTTGATTTGAAACAGCTCACACACATTTTGTAATTAACGCGCGGATTTCGAGTGTTACGACAGCCGGGGACCCGTAAAACCAAATTCCAGGCCACTGACAGCTTCTGATGGGCCACCAATTCAAACCAGGGGCGCCACTTTTAGGTGCCCCATGCTTGGGACACTTTCCTTTTAAATGGCCATTTCAATTAGTGCTTGTTACTGTATCGGTCGGACAAATCGGAATGTCCTCGATTTGTGTGCACGCCACGTAGCCCCGGCGCGTTTTTCATGCCTCCTTCGTGCTCCGATTGCAATGATGTTGTCGCTCTCCGGTTATAGTGGTATTGTAGGTCTTATATGGACATGGGCTTATATTTATATATGGACCATAGTCAGCCAATAAATCAATCACGGCAGCACGGCGTCCCGTGCACTATTTTACACTTTAATGATCACCAAATAGCTCGGGATATGAATTCGTTTTTAATTAGAAGTCGTTAAAGTTGTAAAAAATTTGCTCGAGTTTGCCACTTTGGGCTCTAGATCTGGCCAAGTTAACCGCGCCTTTGATGGAAGCCCACTTTTCTGATTGAGTTTGGGTTTGGGTGCACCTGCACATGTAAGTGCATGGCTCTATTACGTATGGTCTATGTCAATCGTAAAATTATCAAAAGATAAAGAGTGCAGAAAAGTATGGACATGGCCAAAACCAATTGGGCCCTTTCCGCAAACATGACGCAACGGTTTTATTTCCCTCAATCGATCTATTGTTGTCATGTAGTTTAAAAACCCATTACTCACTTTTTGGTATGCGCTCTTAATTTAGGGAAAGTCAATCAAAACCAATCATAAATCAAAGTTCGCAGACTTTGGAGTTGTACATTAATAATGGTTTCAACCAAAAATTCAGTTGCACTAAAAGTATTTTAATGGTTAGCTCTGAAGAGATCATTGGGTTAGTCTTGCCGATTCTTTAAGACAAACTTTCGGCCTGCAATTTATGCCAGTAGGTAATAGTTTCAATAAAATATGCAGAGATTGTGGTGAAATTTAGGTCTAAGGGACTTCAACTATTTATTCAATGAAGTTGGAATTAGAGAAGTTCAAAAAAGTTCAGGTTGAAAGGCAAAATAAGTTTCTTTAGAAAATTATTGAAGAAGCCAAGCTTTTTAAATATTTCTGATTTGGATTATTAGAAGATCTTCTAAGTAACTACAATTTAAATTTGTTGTGCGAGTTCTTTTTTAAATAATTTGTATTTTGGTTTCTAGTTATAAAGTCTGTTCAAAAGGTTCCGATGTTCTTAACAATTACATTTTTAACAGTGTTAAACGGTATAGATTGTTAAATTATTTTATTAAAATTGAATTTTTCAAGTAGACTAAAGTTCTTGCAGTCAAGTCTTTGCTCAAAGAATTTGTGGCTATTGTGGTCAATAATAATAAATGCATGCATTAATTTTTTAGAAAGGGACTGCATGGTAAATTAGATTATAACCATGCCATATCCGTCGGCATTATTCATGTGTCCGTTGGAACACAGACATGTGCATCTAAACGATTCAAATATCGCCTAGATCTTTCAGCGCGTTCTTGTGTTCTGTTACAGATTTCAGCGATAGCAATATCAAATATTTTTATGTCCCAGTCATTCGTGCTTAGTTGCAGCTCATTAAGATCAACAATGTGGATGACGACCGTGACCAACGACTGCTGTTTTCTGTGCTAACTTGCAAATGGATTGCCTTGGCGTGTCCGCCTGAGACTGCAATTCAAATTCAAATTGAGACCCGAGCAGCCGGCGCTCTTTCCTATTGACAAGCGGCGACGTTGGCGTTGCGGTTTTAAAATCCAGCCAATCATCGGTTCCAATCACTCGCTGACCCCATTCGAATTTAGAAACCCCAAAGATGCACTCAGCAAAACATTATAAATGAGTTAGTAAGCTAGTTCAGTTACCCAAATTACAAAAGTAAAGTAAAAATATTTAAAAAAAGCTTTCATGCCAATTAAGAACAGGTATTTAATATAAGGTTAAATTAAACACTTCCGGGTAATATTAACAGGCTTTTTATATATCCGTATTAGTAAAAAGTAGTGGGTATTATAATTAAGATTTCATTACACCTATTGCAACATTTTTAAAAATTTTCATACAAAAATTAATTAAAAAATTGATTTAAAAATTAAGTAATTATGTACTCAAGGGTCTCTCAATCGTACTATTTGTTAGAAGTGTAGGCGTGGGTTTCCTGGAGAGGGCCACTTCCAATCGACCGATCTATTTGAGACTCAGGGTCCAGGAAAGTGTAAGACTCATGGCACGAACTCGAATTGTTGTCTGGGCCATTGTTCTGCACGGCAGGCAATTAAAACATTGACAGAGGCTGGCTTTGTTTTATTTTGTGTGGTTTCTGCCACGGCTGCCGATGGATGCGGATTTGCATGCGACTGCAGCTGGCCTTTTGTGGAAAAGGTTGGGAATGGCTTGGCTTAGTCGGCAGAACGGGGACGCAGACAAATTCATTATGTAAAGCTAACCATTACTGTCGATTCGGTCTGTTTACATAAGTAGCTTGCAAATTGGTCAAATATGCCGTTGCCATAAAACAATTATGAGACTTTTCACGCTTGCGCGCCGAGCACACGAATCTGAATCCGTTTCATTGTGCTCAGATTTAAGCTCGGGGTTTGGTTTGGGCCAATACCATATTGTACACATAATAGCCAGATAGCATGGCCCGAGCAATGAACATGTTCGTACTAAAATGTCGCAATAAATAATAATGAATGCGCACCAAAACGGTGATGAAACCTGTTGTGACCATATGTGAGCCAAAGGAGCCGGAGTCCAGATCGATCGGCTGCCGCAAAAAAATGCAAAACGATCCAGTTGTAGTTCACTTGCCGTCTGCAGCCGGCGAACATGAAATGTGTCCAATGTGTCCAACGTGTCCAAGTCGCTAGTGTTGGCTTCAACCAGCCGATGGGATACATACAAAGTATGCTCTTTTGGCCAAAAGCAGGTACCTCTGCAAAAAGTTTGGTTTTTATGTGGGTTACCATACCAGCACCACGTAAATTGCTGCATGTGTTAGGTGTGCTAACGACTTTTTCCCATGTAGTTCAGGATGCCATATCGAAAGATTGTCGTTGGCCATAAATGGCGCAGACCTTGGACTACAATATTCATGATTAATATATCTTGCTTCGCACAGGAAAGGAAAATACCTCTCAACAAAATAGTCAAGAATTTCTGTAAGCAGAATTCTTCCTTTTTCATTGCTTTGAATCGAATTGTTGAGCAGTTATCTTGGCTTAGGGGCAAGCGTAAAGCACTTTGGGGTATCGCTTCCTAAATTAAAATAGATAAAAGTCTAGATTACAACCAGGAAAGTAAAACAAAAGCGTTGATTTTGTTCTTGTCTATGGTATTTATTACTAAAAGAGAAAAAACCCTAATTTATAAAAAATCTGTTTCATTTTAATTTCAGATGATCAAGCCACGAGATCTTCTGCTCTTGGCCCTTTTGGGATTCGCCTCTAGTGCGATAGGCCTAAAAGTTTCCTCGGGCTACCAAATAGTCCACAATCATCATCAGCCATCTTTTCCAAATTATCATGGATATAGTTACCTCCAACGCTCAGCTCCTTTTGTGATTGGGTAAGATTGGGGAACTTCCTTTCTTTTGTCTAGTAATTTCACTTTTTAAATTTCTCTTAGGAATAACCTTCCCACATCACCAGCTCCTCAACATCCATTTTCATCGCCTGCTAGTCCTCCAGTGTCAGCCTACGGTTACAGTTTTCCCACTGCTGGTCAAGTGTCATGTGCTGCTCCTCCTGCAGTTTGCGAGAAGACTGCCTACCGCACGCTGGACGGATCCTGCAATCACCTCGAGCGTCCTGGCCTGGGAGTGGCCAACTCCAGGTAACTACTGGAAAGTAACCTCCCGTTCACCATGTTATTATTTCTAATATTCGCTTCAGGTATGGTCGCCTGCTGTCACCAAAGTATGCTGATGGTATATCGGCACCCACAAGATCTGTGACTGGAGACGAACTGCCCAGTGCCCGACTCGTCTCACTGGTGGCTTTCGGGGAGCAGGATGTACCCGATCCAGAGTTCACGCTGCATAACATGCAGTGGGGCCAGATCATGACCCACGACATGAGCATGCAGGCGGGAGGCACGCAGTCGAGTAAGAAGATACGATCTGTATCCCTAATCCTACTATATCCCAATCTACGCCACCCACAGAAAAGCATCCCACGCGTTGCTGCACCGACGACGGAAGACTGATTGGCTTGGACACCGCCCACAAGACCTGCTTCGCCATTATTGTGCCGCCCCACGATCCAGCCTACTCCCAAGTGGGCACAGAGTGCCTCAATTTTGTCCGCACCCTGACGGATCGGGACAGCAATTGTCAGTATCGCGGCGGTCCGGCGGAGCAGATCACGGTGGTCACCTCCTACTTGGATCTCTCGCTGGTCTACGGCAATTCTATTCAGCAGAACAGCGATATCCGCGAGTTCCAGGGCGGTCGGATGATTGTGGAGGAACGTAATGGCGCCAAGTGGATGCCCCTCTCCCGAAATGTCACTGGCGATTGTGACGCCGTGGATGCCAGCGAGGTGTGCTACCGTTCCGGAGATGTGAGGGTCAACCAGAATCCGGGATTGGCCATCCTCCAGACGATCCTGCTGCGTGAGCACAACCGCATCGCGGACCACTTGTCGGCTTTGAATCCGCACTACGATGATCGCACGCTGTTCCAGGAGGCGCGCAAGATCAACATTGCCCAATACCAACAAATCAGTTACTACGAATGGCTGCCCATCTTCTTAGGAGGCGAGAACATGCTCAAGAACCGACTGATCTACAAGGCTCCGTCTGGTAGCTATATCAACGACTTCGATCATAACATCGATCCGTCCGTGCTGAATGAGCATGCTACGGCCGCTTTCAGATACTTCCACTCACAGATTGAAGGTCGTTTAGAGTAAGTACAGATTTGCTATACATTAAAAGCTAAAGAGATTAGAGTTCTCACCCGACTGTTTAAATATATAAAGATATGGTTTAATAACGGCAGAAAAAATTAAGAACAGACACCTTAACATTCATAGATAACTACCTATTATAATCCAAAATAAAAACGTTTCAAAAGATATTTGAAATTGCTTAACAATATAAAAATTACAAATTAGGCTGAATAGTTTGAAAATGGAAGGTTCTAAATTATAATTCATTTTATAGTAATGTAAAATATTTAACATTCTATTTAACAAATCTCATTGCAGCCTGCTGTCTGAGCTGCGACAAGTTCTCGGATCCCTGACCCTCAGCGACTGGTTCAACCGTCCCGGCATTATCGAGGTGGGAGATAACTTCGATTCCCTGACCAGAGGACATGCCACACAGCCTGAGGAGCTGACTGATATCAACTTTGACAGACAGGTTGGATCACAATTGTCAAATCCAAATAACTTATCTCACCTATGAAATGTCTTTACGCAGATTAAGCACTTCCTGTTCAGGAGGAACATGCCTTTCGGCTCGGATCTGCGTTCCCTGGACATTCAGCGCAATCGCGATCACAGTTTGGCCTCCTACAACGACATGAGGGAATTCTGCGGACTTAGGCGAGCCCATTCGTGGGAAGATTTCGGTGACCTGATCAGCCCGCCCATTCTGGAGAAACTAAAGTCACTGTACTTAAGTCACGAAGACGTGGACCTGACTGTGGGAGCCTCGTTGGAGGCCCATGTGGCCGGAGCGTTGGCAGGACCCACCTTCCTTTGCATCCTGACCGAACAGTTCTACCGAACCCGTGTGGGCGATCGGTTCTTCTTCGAGAATGGAGACAAACTCACTGGATTCACTCCCGGTAATTGAAAACAAATAACCTGAATAATTTCACAGTGCTAACAGTACTAACTTGTATTTCTCCTTAGATCAACTGGAAGAACTGCGAAAGGCGAGCATGGCTCGTTTACTGTGCGACAATGGCAACCACATTTCTTCTATGCAGCCCGAGGCTTTCAGAACTGTCTCCCATTCGTAAGTAGAACTTAAATAAATTTATAGGATGCCTTTAAAACTAGCTTTTTTTTATAGGAATCCCATCATGCCGTGCTCGAATATTCCGCAAGTCGACCTCACCAAGTGGATTGATCAAAAGCCATATGCCGCGGTAGAACCTTCCGTTCATTACGGAAAGAAGTGATCCCCGGCTCTTCGATCGGCGATCTATTATTAACTAGTTAAATACAAAATACCTTTAGCTTAATCAGTAACATAATCATAAACGCAATCGCCCCTACCCATTGTATGATAATTTCCCAAACTGATGTACAGAAATAAAGACCTTACCATTTAAAAATTTATGCGTTTTTGTAGTGACTTATTAACTTATTAATAATTGATAATTGATACATTTTCATTTGCCCATCGAACCACGTCACCCTTAGGACGAATTTTATTTTTACAGGTCTCAACTAAAAAGATAAAAAAGTTATGTCTTCTGAAAATTCGCTAATCCTATTATGAAGTTAGAACATTATGCAGTGTTATATTTTATAATATTGTTTGAAAGTTGTGTGGGTTGAACCGATAATAATTGTGTTGCCCCTACGCTCCTACACTGTTTTAGTTTTTTTTTTTTTTTTTTTTTTATATATTTATTTGTAATCTATCCTTAGGATAATAAACAAATTTTTTAATGGGCATAATAATGGCAGGATCGATTGCGCTTCACTAAGTACAATCGATATACATATAAGGGTATTAATTTTGACTTATTTTACTATTTACAAGTTTTACTTAATCTATAATCTATCAGGAAGGTCGAGTACGTGGAAACGTTTAAGACGTCTCGTTTCTCTGCTATTGTCTAGCAAGTTGATGGCTAAGTTATTTTCATGGGAATTCAATCTGTTTATGTATATTGTACTTAATCTTTTAACTTCATCTCTAATAAAAGGAATTTGCAGATCTTTATGTATTTCGAAATTGCTAATATACCAAGGAGCCCCTGTGATGTTGAACTGTTTTAGTTAAAACAAGTTTTTAAAAAACATCAAATTAGCCTCAGTCTTTCATTCCGTTTTGTCTTCAATCCCAATGCATAAGCAAAATCACACTTTTTAGATTCAATTTTCCTCATTGACGTATCGGCCGCTGTAGGTTATTATGGCATCCATACATCTTTGTTTTAAAAATCAAAAGTAATTTCTTATCGTTTGTTTCAATTTTTTACATTTATTTCTTTTTGGAATTTTTAAATTTCTTTACTGCACATAATAAAATAAAACCGTATAGTCTAAGAAAAAATGGATCCAATGAATGAGCCAAACAGTGTAATATCAAAGAACATTTAAGATTAGTTAAGATGTTTGCTGATACACCAAAAGCATATCTGTAATTTTTAAAAGGAAAACATAAAAGGAGGAGTCCTGGATTTCCCACACTCATAAGGAAGGGTAGATAGTATTTGTTTGGGTCGATTTTATTGGAGTTATCTCCAAATACCAAAATGTACAATAGAACCACAAATAGAGAAGATCTATTAGCGAGCAAATAAAATGAATAAATTTGTTTAAATGTATTATAATATGTGTTAAATATGAACTAGCTAAGAAGTATTAAAATCAGGCTCATTATCCATATATTTCATTTTACCGAATAAAGTTGAAAAATTGCATATTTCCATCCGACTAGAAAACATCCTCCAAAAATTACATCTCGCATTATTTTAATTTTGTTTATTTAATTATCTAGAATTTTTATCCACAAAAGAAGTGTAGGCTAGATACACACTGCTCGTATCGAGGCTGTTGGACCAGTGTCAGTGTGTTTTGCTTGACCACAAAATCTTTAAAATAAAACTACTTTTTTCATTAAACCTGTCTTTCGTTACCTTGCAGCTTTCCTCATAGTCCCCAAGGTCCAAGGGTTTAAGACTATACGGGTCGATCATAGGCAGTATATTACTATATTATAAAACTTTGGTTTTATCACCAAAATCGTTTCTAAAATACTTAAGAAGCGTGAATTCAGCGCGAATATGACACAATTATTAACACTGCACTTGTAAGTTAATATTTCTTAGTGACGTCAAAACTGAGGGGCATAAACATTCAGACTAAAGTCGAAGTTCAAGAACAATATCCAGACATGCTCTCTTCTTACGCAATATGGGAAGACAAAAAATAGCCGATTCCGAAAACCTTTACACTTTCGATGACTTTGGGTTCGCTTCGATTGATCGGGGTTAATCATATGTAGGCGCGCGACCAAGGTGTGAACAACTTAATAGAAATGGCCAATTAGGAGACAAAACGCTTTTTTTCTGGCACCATTGACTTATTGTTGATTCGAATCGTAAAGGCTAACAATCTACAACAAAAAATTTGTTCTTTTTTGCATACGTCTTCTGTATTCATATGCGAGTTTACATATTAATACATCAGAGGCGGTCCATTTTTTGAATGGTCATAAATTTACATAAGTCAAGGGAGAACATCGACCAGGTTTGCATATTTGCCGAGAGATTTGGCTAGCAGATTTCTGAATGGACATGATATAACGGTCTTAGTGAATCTAGATTAATGAAAGTGATTTAAACAAAGTGTGCATACGAGATTAACAGTTCATAATGCGGTATAAAAAAGATCCATCCGCTGGCGAAAGGCAGCAGATGCCATTTCGCCATGAGACTGTTTGCAGTGATTTTCTGGCTAGGTAAGGGATTCCCCCGATGGATCTAGTTTTGGCAGCATTGAATTGATTTCTAAATGGATTTTTTATTGGATTTATTCCCAGGCTTGGCTTTTGGCCTGGCGAATGCCAAGAACCCAAGTCCCGAGACGGGCAGGCTGATAGCCGCTCTCCAACCAGCTCCGGCTCCAGCACCAGCACAAAGTGTGATCTACAAACTGCCACCGCAGCACTATTACCCGCCACCGCCGGCTCCTCCGCCACCTCCACCACAGCACTGCAACTGTCCACCGGGTCCGCCAGGACCTCCGGGCCCACCTGGCCTACCAGGAATACCTGGACAGCAGGGTTCCAAGGGGCACACTGGAGCTAAGGGTGAACGTGGCGAGAAGGGAGAGCGAGGTCATTACGGATTACCGGGGCTACCGGGACCTGTTGGACCACCAGGAATACCAGGACCACCTGGTCACAAATCTAGAAATGATCACCACGATCACGATCATGGTCATCATCACCACCACCACTCTCACACACCTCCGCCTCCAGCACCACCACCACCACCGCCACCTCCACCGCCACCAGCGCACCCATCGCATCATCACCACCATCCACAACCACCCATTATTCCTCCTCCAATTATACTTCCCATTCCCGTTCCAACCCCTGAAAAGGGTGGTCACCATCATCACAAAGGATCCAAGGGCCCTCCTGGACCGCCAGGTCCACCGGGTAAGTGAATTTTAAACCTTCAACTTCTAATTTTGACTATGGATATTACAAATTCCTATGGTCATTAAGATTAAATGTACTACTCGGCGTTGCGATTGTAATTATTGATTTAAACGATCAATACATCTCTGGAACACAAAAATTAAAAATGAATTTTTTTATAATGCTCTAATACTTATAATAGGATCTTCTTGGGTATTACAAGTTTTACTGTTCATTTGTTATTGGCTTCGATTGCAGGATCGGGACCTCCTGGACCACCTGGACCACCAGGCACCACATATCCCCCTCCACCTCCCCCGCCGCCAGCATCGTACCCACCGTATCCACCGTATCCGTACCCCCCACCAGGACCGTATCCAGGACCCTATCCAGGACCATATCCAGGACCAGGAGCTCAATTTCCTTGGATTCCCGTGCCAATACCATGGCCCACACCAGGACACAAGGGAGACAAGGGTCATAAAGGCGGAGACAAGGGAGACAAGGGCGGACACCATCATCACTACTATCCACCAGGACACGATAAGGGCGGTTATTATCCGTATCCACCCCACAAAGGCGGGCACGGAGGCCACAATCAACCAGGGCCTTATCCACCACCGCACTATCCGCACGATGGCTGGGACAAGGGACATCATCACCATCAGCATCCCTCCCACAACAATGGAGGGCACGAGCACCATCACCATCCCTCGCACCATAACGGAGGCCATAACCACAATCACGGCGGTGGAGATGACGGGCATAGCCATCATCCTCCCCCGCCCAATCACGGAGGCCATAGCTACCACCATCACAAAGGAGACGGAGGACACATTCCATCGTCCAATCATCACCCCTGGCATAATGGAACTCATCATCCACCAAAACCACACAAGCCAGAGGGCGGTGGAGATCAAAACCCACGCGTTGATCTGGACTTGCTGGATGAAGAGGTAGAGATCGTCGACAACATTATCGATGACAATGACTTCATGGAGGGCGAGGAAGAAACACCCTATGAGGCTTCTGATTTGCAAACGGAACCGGAGGATGCAGGCTATATTGGCTATATAGATAACACGGTGGAAAATATGTCATCTCCTGATTCCGCTGAAGAAGCGAATGAGGAGGATACAAATTTTGCTGCTGAAAACTATGTAGGACAAGGCCTTGATGAAGAGGCCATAGAAGAGCAGCCTGATATGGATGATCAGTTGGGAACTTTCATCGATGGCGATACAATCGAGGAGAGAACCAACAAAGGTCCCATTATCCTGGCTTTTGGAACTCCAAGAAACCCGTTTCACATTTATGCCTATGAACATTAAACACGTAAACCAACCAATGATTCACGAAAATAAAAAAATTAATTATGTAAATTTTGCTGTGTTTTTCCTTACAATAAGCTGAGTTTTTAACACCACTGAAAGATGTGAAGAATGTGAGATTTTTCTATGTATACAGAGTACTCTTTTTTTATTTATTTTGACTTAAAAAATATTTTAAGGGTATAAGATCTATGTTTTATAAAGATTTGCAATTTGGGTAAATGCAATCTTATTATTTGAGCCGCAGCCAAGAGTTGAAACAATTTTTGGAATTTATTTTGTTGATAAGATCATTCTCGAAACTGTATGGCATATAAATTTTAATAAATTCGCAGTAAACCAGCTTTTTGTTTACTGGCGAAATAGTTCCGTTGTTCCAAGAAATTTATTTGGCTTTGTGGGCTTTTATATATTAACAATAGGCCAAGACATGTGAAAAGTGAAATCACAAAGAAATAACATAGTTAAATCAATGACGTTCGAATGAGTTTGACAATACAATACGATATTGTTTAAGCTTATCAGCCAGACAAGTAAAAGTCTTTGTTGCCTTTTTGAAGACCTTAAATATAAATTAACAATTACTACATAAACTCATGGTAAAATGAAGAAGTTTTAAAATTTTTTAATTTTAAGTAACATAAAAACATGACAACGGATCACAAAACATCAAAATAGCAAAAATAGGTTAGCCAAATATTAAAATTAACATTATTAGATCATAAATAACATAAATTTCACATCTGTTTTGCTTAAGGCAGTTTAACGATTCCATGCATCTAATTGATCCACTACTTTATAGCCATCAAGAATTTTTCGTCTGTCATCTCGAATTTCGCTACTTAAAATCAATTTGTATGACTACCACAACAAAACAAACGCTAATATCTATAAAAGCAAATAAGGTAAAACATTCCATTTTTGCGGTATCTCTTTTTTATTGATCTATAAAAAATAAAACAACGGGTGCAAAAATAGACCAGAGCCCAGATAGAAAACCAAAGTGGTTATTTATATTACTAAATAAAAAAATTACTAAGTAAAAATAAGTAAGATCACAGTAATACACTTTGATTTTGTGTTGTATTGAAATTTGACAAAAATCTACAACTTCGCCAATAAAAACTATTTTTTCTGACATCAACGTACCATTCCTATGAAATTGGACCACTCTGGTGTTAAAAATATGTTAAATCATTGAGATTTTATATCTGCGATTTGAATTTTACGTGTTTCCAATTAACCCGTTATAGCTCACCTAACTTTTAGGAGTCTATATAAGATGAGTTCTGAGACAAACAAGTGTTCACTCTCGAATGTTGGGCCTCATCATGAGGTTGCTCGCGGTTTTGCTGTTATCAGGTGGGCCAAGCGAAAATCTGAGTCTAAGAACATAGCCAGCTTTTATTTTATTTTCATTGTATTTTAGCCATTTCAACATTTTGCGATGGATCTTGGTCTTTAAGCCCAGTTCAGCCGGTTAGAACAGATTCACGACCAAAAGCGAAGAAACCACATTACAAAAACTATGACCTGTACTATTACAGTCCTGAAACGATAGGGTCTTCTATTTACTTTGGATCTCAGTCAAATTGTCAGTGCCGTCCAGGACCTCCAGGACCTCCAGGACCTCCTGGTCCACCAGGAGTACCTGGCCTTTCAGGTGAGGAAGGTGCGCCGGGTGAAAAAGGAGAACGTGGAGAAAGCGGTGAACGTGGAAGAAGGGGCAGGCCGGGTTATCCTGGCTTTCCGGGGCCCATTGGCCCACCAGGACCCCCAGGAAAGTACTCTGAACATCACCAGAAACAAAGTCCAACAATCATTTACCTACCAGCAAATACTGAGGGCAAGACGCCCAACAATGAAATCCCAACGGACAGTTCAAGCAATGAAAACCCACCATTAAAACCCGATAACAGAAAGGCCATTAAAAAAGCAAACAAACCTAAGACACCGCAGCCTTTGCGGGCAAATTCCAATCAAATTAAGGTTATAAAAACTAGCTCGCAACTGACCCAAAACCACAAAAGCCTTATCCGAAAAAAATCAACTGCTTCCCCTTTTTCCAATCGCAAAAGAATCAATCTGAACAACAGAATAAACACATCAAATAAGAATAGAAAAACACAGACCAATTCCCAAAAACACAGAACAAATGTGTTAGTTGATCAACAGGTAAGTAAACGAAAGGTAATTAAAAATACAAGTACAACAAACAAAACTAACTCGAGCACTTTAAATCGTTGGCAATTAACTTCCAACAACAAGAGAACAGCGATAATCGAGGAACCCAGTTTAGCAAATGCAAATACTACCATGAATTTAAACATCAGCCAAGTCGCACCTCAGCAAAAGAAAAATGTAAGCAATAGTGATGTAAAAATGAGTAAAGTAAACTCCACAATAAAACAGACAATACTAAATGATGAACCAGTCCACGATGAAAAAATAACAGTAGCGAATTTAATTAATAAAGATGTTACTACCATTGAAGCAGAGATATTTAAAACAAATTCGGAGAAAGCCAATACTACTGATGGTTCCTTGGAGAAACCCATAATTTATACTGACAATAACAAAATAGAACCGGAAAGTCAAGATCTTAAGATATTAACCACAGTTCCCGAAGATATGGATACAACAACTATTCAAATAGAAACCGGAAAGTTTGAGGAAATCGAAGAATTGGAAAAAACAAAAAAAGCAATACCGGAGATGGAAAAAAATGTAACTACAATGGAAGCAGAGATATTTCAAACAAATTCGGAGAAAGCCAGTACTACTGCAGTTGAAAATATTACTATTCCTGACAATAACAAAACAGAACAGGAAAGTCAAGATCTTAACATATTAACCACAGTTCCTGAAGAGACAACTGTTGATATGGATACTACAACAATTCAAATAGAAACCGGAAAGATGGATCGAATGAAAGAATTGGAAACAACGGAAAAATCAGTACCGGAGTTGGAAAAAATGTCCACGGAAATTTGGGA
This sequence comes from Drosophila fuyamai, assembly GCA_018153365.1. Lineage (NCBI taxonomy): Eukaryota > Metazoa > Arthropoda > Insecta > Diptera > Drosophilidae > Drosophila > Drosophila fuyamai. The sequence goes on along the minus strand of JAECXW010000116.1, from coordinate 723,017 downwards.
AGAAGGAACCACAGATTATACATTCAAGGTTGAGGAGGGTACACTTTTACCAATCGAAGTATCAACAAGTAGAAATGATTTAGAAAACCAAGAAACAGACTCAACAACCGATCAACCAGTCACTCTCAACCCAGAAACGACAGAAACACCAACCACTGTGGGCGACGATGTCGATCAACAAGATCGAATGTTATCTTCCACTTCCAATAAATCCGACTTCGGTATTCCGGTTTCTATACTAATTGAAACTAAGCCTGAGTCGATGAACACTACACAAGCAAATGTAAATGCAGTTTAAATTAAAGAGTCTGATTAAATTATGTTTAATAAAAATTATTAAAGAAAGCTTTGCTTTATTTATTTGTAAATAGAAAGCCAATTATACTATTTATGTCATATCATCTGATAGATACATATATAAATAAACAGAACTTTTAATTTTGTAACCATCCTTTTTATTTTCAATAAAAACTTGTTGCTTATAAGTTTTTATCGAATAAATACTAGCAATATAATTCTTGAGGGGGTGAAAAATTACATTTTGCTATGACATTGTGTTAAATAGTTGATGCAATAATAAGATGAATTAAAAAAAACATCTAATTTATTTTAGGTTCATAAATATTTTACACACTAGTGTTCAAGGCCTTGGATCCTGCCATTTGCTAAGATCAATTTGCCGGATAAAATTGCAGTTGAGTAGTAAATTACTATAAATAGAGTGGTGTTTTAAAAAATATATAAAGTTTAAAATAATATTGGACTTACTGCGAATTCGGGAACACAAAAACGTTGGGCTGGATCAAGTGCAGGTAGTTGGCGTTGTTGCAGAACAGGCTGGCCAGACTCACCTTACGGATCTCCGCCAGTTGAGCTGTGAACGAGGGACTTGCAAATGGTTCTGGCATTTTACGACTCGCAACTTACCACGTGAAAAGCCTCCAGAGTTCTCCCGCTCAAAGAAAAATCTATCGCCACGTCGCGTGTTCAGGAATTGCTTTCCAATTACACACAATAGAGTTGGTCCGAATAGAGCATCTGGGACATGGTACTCCAGGGTGCCACCTACACTCAGCTCCACATCATCCGGAGTCGCGTACAGCCGGCGCAATAGCGATATTTTCTGCAGAAACGCACATTACAGTGATTTCAATTGAAATATCAATCTTGATACCATACCTCTGCCGGAATCTCGTGAGCGAAATCAGCCCAATCCACAGCTCGTCGCAGCCCGCAGTACTCTCGGACATCATTGTAGGAGGCCAGTCCAAAGTCTCGTGCCCTCTGAATGTCTATTGACTTCAGATCCGATCCGTACTCCTCAAAGTCCTTGCGGTTGAAATAATGTTTTATCTCGCGATCAATGTTCCCATCCGATCGCTTGTGTAACTGAGTAGCCAAACCCCTCAACATGGCGTCGAAGTTGTCGGATGTGTCCAGTAAGCGGATGGTCTCGGATCGACCGAGGTAGTCGCTCAGGCGCAGAGTCTGGTTGGAACTGCGATTGGGGGCCACCAACCTGTGAAAAGTATGAACTATAGGCAATGCATCAGTAATTTGTATCAGGAAAAACTTACGAGAACCAGCCGGGGATCTGGGTGTGGGCATATCGGAAGGCTGCGGCGGAAAACTCCGCATAGGCAGCGGGATTCACCGTCTCGTCATAGTCATTCACGTACTCAGTTGGCTCTACTGGATAAATGAGACCGTTCAGATAGGTGTAGGTGCGACCCACGAACAGGGGCAGCCAGTCGTAGTAGGTGATCTTCTGGTACTGGGCAATGTTAATCTTGCGCGCTTCCTGGAAGATGCGCTCGTCATCGTAATAAGGGTTAATCAGCGCCAGATTCTCGGCCAGACGATTGTGCTCCCGGACCAGCAGAGTCTGCAGCAGGGCGATGGTGGGTGAGAACTCATTCCTCCTATCCGGTACGCTGTAGCATTCACTCCTGACCCCGCATTCGCCGTCCTCATTTTGGCTCACTGGAAGCCAGTGCTGGCCATTCGTGTAGCTTGTCTTCAAAAGGCCGCCCTTAAACAGGCGTACTTTGCTGTTTTGCGAGGGGGTGTTTCCATAGACCGAGGACAGATCCAGGTAGGCAGTGGCCACCGTCAACTTCTCGGGGTACGGTGCTCCATTCTTTGGGCAAATGGCATCCGCTTCAGACGCACTGCGTGCGAAGTGAAGGCAGGTCTTGCCCGCATGATAGGCGATGGGTCCTCCACGCGGCAGGTTTATGGCCATACAGCGGGGATGACGCGGCTCGGCACAGCAATCAAGAGGAGCTCCCTGCGTGCTTAACTGGCTGATGTCGTGGGCCACAAACTGTCCAAATTGCATGGCCGCCATGGTGCGGAATCTATCGTTACTCGTCTGCTCGCCGTACAAGGACAAGGAAATCAATCGTGCATTCGGAGCCTGCTCCACTTGCCGTGGAGGTAAAAGCCTCCTATACCGGGAAACAGCAATTCCAAACTCTGGATACAACAGGTTATTGCAAGATCCATCGATACTCCGATATTGAAGATTCCGTGTATTGTTTAGACAGTAGCGAGGTGGTATACCACACCTTAAAGCCTGATGAGGACCAGAAGGCGTAGGCTCGGCCCAACTGGTGTGCACATTGTTGGCATTGTACTTGGGCATAAAGTCCTTGATCAGCGCATCCAAACTTCCATCACTGACGCCTGGACGAATGTCAAAACCACTCCGTTTGGACCTGGCCAAGGGTTCCATTGCCGAGAACGGACACTTGGTGGCGACCGTCACGGCCAGCACACTCAAAACCACCAGAAACACTCTCATAGCACTGACGACACCACAAAACTCAATGCAGCTCCAGCGATTGGGCGCTCATTTATAGACCTACGCCAGTTTCTGGTCCGCACGATCTCCGTGCTCCGGAGACGTGACAATGCTACGCCGAATTCTTGGTAAGATTGCCAAGATTCAAGAACGTGCAGAAATATGTAAACATAATTTCCGAAATTCGGAAGTCCCAAACAGTTGGCGAATATTCATAAACAAATAAAACCGACCGGAACGTGTTTACGGTTCGAAAAAAAAACAATGGTTAAGTCCGTATTAAATAAATTTATCAAGAAGCCGATATAAAAAGATAAGGTAGTGATGGTTTTATTTTTGCCAGCAGCATAAACAATGAATACAGATTCAGCTAATCATAAAGTAGTGCATTAAGCAAAGAGTTCTGACTCATATTTCTTTTTTTGTTTAATAACTCAACAAAGCTAGTTTTAGAAATATTTAACATTAGTTTAACGTAAACTTAACCTGACTCAATATTCAGTTTGGCTTTATTTAACATAAATCTAAATTACTGGAAAGTGTTTTTAATCATATTATAACAACAAAAAAATTATTTATTTTCTTTAGACTAAGCATGTGAGAATTAACAGAAATGAAAGAAACATGTTTTTCACCTTTAACATAAACCAAAAATTTCATCAGCATGGAAATATTTAGCACAAATTACCTTAGTTTTTAGAGTCCACCAAAAAGTTTCTTAAAACTGGTGGCATGAGAATATAAGAGTTAAATATTGTTTTCCATTTGTAATGGTAGGTACTATATTCCATATATAAAGATGAAGCCTCTTCGTTATCAATTAAAGCTTCCGTATGAAGCTGAAGTCTTCTTAATATCAATGAACAGCTTACGAGCACCATTTTGGGATAGTCCGCACTCACATCCGAGCAATCAATCCTGTATAAAGTAGAAAGTAATTAACAATCATATTTAATTAATATATAACATTTTCAAATCACATGATGTCAATATATTTTTCCATAATACGCCTGATTACACAAAAGGTTTGGCGGTAAATTTCGATATCTTTTAAATAGATATCATCCAATTCAATCAACTCAATCACGTGTAAAATATTTTCGCTTGCATGTTGCAAAAAGCCTGTATTAAAAAGGGTACAAAATTAGCCTGAACATAAACACATAAGTTGACAAGTACAAACCATTCAGGGCCAAAAACATGGAAAATTTAAGGACTCCCAGTAAACGAATCTCATCCTTTTCTGGGCAATGCAAGGCAAGAAAGCTATTGTAGGTGCCGTACAAAATGGACAATTTTACTTGTATCTTTACATCTAAAACATAAAGTAATAGTACATAAAAATGCGTTCTTCCTGAACTCAATCATATCAATCAAACCTTGATTACACTGTATCCAAGTTGATATGTTGTTGTTAATTGCAAATATGAATGCTTTATTATGTCGTAAAAATTCGGGAGAAGGGTGAAGGCTTTTTTCGAACTAAAAATATTAATATAAGTAAATATTAAGAACACGATTTGAAAATAAAACCAATTACTTACACTTGATTTTCCATGATTTGTATTTGAAAGAAAATTAAAATCTCGGCATTGCACCAAATCCAGTATAAAGTTCTGATCATGATGCCTGACAAATTCAGAGCATATCACTAATTCTTCGCCGACAACGACATTTTTAGCAGTAACTCCAACACATTTTCCCCTCGGTAGCAATCTGAAAAAGTAATACAATACTAATAAAAAGGAAATCAGATTAAAAGAATAGACGTACATGACTTTTACGTTTTCGGACGCACAACAATTCTTTTTAAAAGCCTTTAAGGTAGCGCGGAGCGTACATTTCATTTGAAATGCATTTTCAACTTTATTAAAATATTGATGAATGAATTGATGAAAATATTTTGCAATGCTTGTCAACAACTGACAACGTTTTGAAGTGTTGAAGATTTCTAGGACTTCCTCTACTTGTTGCGTGGGCAAGGTTTTCGCATTCATAAGATCTTCAATTGTTTCAATTTCATATTTTTGTATGCATATGGAATATAGCCGGTCAACAAACAAAAAAACTGGACTATCATTAAATCTCTGCTGCAATTCATTTTCGACCTCATCTAGACTGCCATGTACTTTATTATAACAATCTACGAAATCTGATATCGCATTTATTTCATAGTAATTAAAGGCATTTGCGCTTATGCGGTCAATTGGCGTCTGCAAAGCACCACACTTTGCGAATTCTTCATGAGTTTCATTCATGTCTTCTCCGGCTTTTGGATAGTACAGTTCATCTCGTTGAGAATTCAACAAAACGTGGCCACCCAGCCGTAAAAGAATCGCGGCCATCACATTTATCATGTCGATTTTGTCCAAAGCCAGCAAATAAAAGTATTTATCTGTGAGGTCAGTGTCATTGTAAATAAAAACTGACAGACGGAATGCAGTTGATACAACTTCGAGATACTTCTCCTTGGCTAGTAGGTTGTAATCTGGAGAAGTGGCTAAAAATTCACCGACAATATTGTATTTCTTATCCTCTTCCTGGGCATGCTCCAGTATAAAAATCCAAGCGTCACGAGGATCATTTACTACTCTGTATCGAGGTAATAAGACTTATTACAAGTACTTCGATAATTCGCGCTTTACATACCCGCCCTCCATCGCAAAGTCGACTAAAGCCGGAAGTATATATTCGCCTGATTCAAGAAACAATCTAAACAGTATCGAAGCCTCTAGCATAGGTATTACCCCAATTCGATATCCATAACACTCATATTGGTGGACTTCCGAATCAGATTCCATGCACAAATTTGAGCAGTAGGTTTTATAACGACACTTATCACAGGTGTAGAGCAGCTCCTGATGCAATCCACACATTTCACAGTTTATGAATGGAGCACTGAATTGAAAGTATATAGGATTTTCCACCAAAACTATTTCTCCTTTGGGGATGTCACTAGAAGCGAACACTCCGGCAGATTTCTCAATGGTTTTTTCGCTATAAAAGAACATTTACTTAAAACTTCAAAACAATAAACTTTCTTTACTTACAAGTATTCACAAGCTTTGCTGGCAAATGGTATTTTCCTGATAAGCTTATAGCCCTCAAATGGCATTAGTGACTTGCATTGAACTTTCTGGCTAAATTCAACATTTTTCGTAGCTTGGTTGATTTTCTCATCATATTGTTGTAATAGAGTCAGGAACATGGAAATTTCTATGAAATATGAATAATTGCATTTAAATCCAAATACTTTAAAGATATTATTTATCCCTCATATATAAACAAATGAAAGTGAAAGTGAAATGAAAGTGTAGGTTTATCAACGACAAGAATTCTAGTTTCACTCACCACTTTTATCAGCTAAGGGGGTTTGTTCTGAAAAACACATAAATTACTGCATTTTCAATAAAACCATAAAATATAGTAGATATTACCAATCATGTTTTTTAAATAACTCAATTTATCCTTTGATGCTTTATATTCACGCACCATGTAGAGACATATGCAAAGAAGGATTTGTGAGACTATAGTTCCCTCTATTGTCTTGAGAGCTGGATCCAAAGACTCGTAATATAACAAGTCATTGCAAGCAATCTTATAATGAAATATGTTTGTTAACAATATTCATCCAAGCCTTTTAAAGATTACCTACGCCGTGCTGGTTACTTTTCATATACATCACAGCTCGGGCCAAAACAGCGTCTACGAATGTGGTGGTTCCACTGGGTGCGCGGCAGATGATTTCGTCCAGGCTTTGGAAAGTCTGGATAAGAAGATTACAATACAAATAATCACTTAAAACAGGGTGCAAATACCTTCTTCAACACATCAGAATTTCTCATATTCATACATTCCTTGGAAACATTAAGGGCCGTTTGAGCATTCTCCGTGAAGTCGTGAAAAACTGCATCGGTTTCCTTTCGCAAAACCTTTAGGAACAGCTCGCATTCTCTATTATTAGAATAAATTCAAATATTAGATGTGATTGGATTGATATGTTGAGGTCCTCATCCAGGATAATCAACATTTCGCAATATTGGCAAACCGGTGTGTTCGTAGACCAAACGGTGTTGATACTTACATCAGGTTGCGCGGACACATGACCCTGGACATCGTGACATATTCAGAGGCCTCTGGGCAAGGACCTGACACCATATGCAATGGAAATCTATGCATATTCAGCAATTAATAAGCCAAAACCTCCAAAAAATGCGTGTTTTTAAAGCTCTCGCGGTAAGAAGTGTGGCCGCATTGCGTAGTGGCTGAAATCCATCCGCCTTCTAGTGACGTTTTATTATTATATTTTCTGCGGAGAAAAGATAAGATATACAATTTAATAACTTTTCTAATTGTTCAATATAAATTTTAATAAAACTTGTTGGAACGTAAATTTTTAATTTTTTAAGAAAAATAAGCGTTTATTCTAATTATAGTGTTCCCTATTTCGCTAAACTGTAACTAATAAAAAATCACCAAGCGTGGTAATAAACAATTTCAGTAACAAATTTGACAGCTTCTGTTCAGTTCAAATTGAATGAAAATTTCGTTAAAGTGTTTAATTATACAAAAGAGATTTAAATGCATTAACATTTAATACGCTTAATTATTTGTTATGATTTGTTTAGTATTTACAGCACTTTACTAAATAATGAACTAGTTCCACAATTGACCATCCCTAATATTTTGGCCAAGCATGGGAGATACCTTATTACTGGCTTGAAAGAATTGAAAATGGGTAAAACCTCGAAGGATAAACGTGATATATATTATCGACAGGCCAAGGAGGAGGGCTGGAGGGCCAGGAGTGCTTTCAAGTTGCTCCACGTCGACGAAGCGTACGGCATACTGAATGGTGCGAACTAATCGATTTTCAATTTCCAACTTCTATGTAAATTGAATGTCCCTTTAACCAGGAGTGCAGCGCGCCGTGGATCTTTGTGCCGCTCCTGGCAGCTGGTCCCAAGTCCTTTCCCGGAAATTGTACGATCCTTGCCAAACGGATGACGAAAAGGCCGCCGTTAAGATCATTGCCGTGGATCTGCAAGCCATGGCTCCTATCCGTGGCATAATCCAGCTCCAGGGAGACATCACAAAGCAGTCCACCGCGGAAGCCATCATCGGTCATTTCGGCGGAGATGAGAAGGCACAGCTGGTGGTCTGCGATGGAGCACCTGATGTCACTGGCGTCCACGAGATGGACGAGTACATGCAACACCAGTTGCTGGTGGCTGCCCTCAGTATTGCCACCTGTGTGCTGGAAACTGGCGGTACTTTTGTGGCCAAGATTTTTAAGGGCAACGCCACCTGGTTGCTCAGCTCCCAGATGCAGATATTCTTCAAGAAGTTTGACATATATAAACCGCCAAGTTCCCGTCCGTCGAGCATCGAAGCGTTTGTGGTGTGCTCAGACTTCTGCCTGCCGGGCGGTTACATTCCGCAAGTGATCAATCCGGCACGAGATGATATCCGTCTGCTGGCGCAGAAAACAGGTTCCGATGTCAACCGCCGGCTGGTTCCATTCATTGCTTGCGGAGATTTGGGCGAACTAAGTGATCCTGATGATGGCAAATCTACCTCTTCAGAAGAACCAAGCTCGGTAAGCAATATGATCAAAATCTTATTCCATCATTTCTTTTAATACTCGTAAATTGTAGGACGTGCAATATGCTTACGATGCTGTTATGAATGATGCATCATATCCATTGGAATTCAAGGAAATCTTAAAGGAAGTCTATGATGAACAATTGCAAATCAGCTAAATGTTTCTGAAATAAAACTTAAGGAAACTATTAATTTTATGTTCTGGGAGCATGAAGAATTGAAAGAAAGAAGTGATAATATTAGGCAACATTTTAATGGAATACTTAGTTTATTTAATGATAAGGGTATTAAGACTACCTTTGTTATTAGTTTATTGCGTGTGAGTCCCGTCATTTCAGCGACATTTTCCGCTGCTCGATTTCCAGGAGTTTCTTTTTTATTTCTATTTTTTCGGCCATCAGTTGTTCCATGGCGAGGTGGTGGCGTTTGTCCTCGTACAGCTTCTGTTTGTACAGGACGAAAAACTCATTAAGAGCGAGATGAGCGCTGTTGGCGGCATCATGGACCATGCCAATGTTATTGCTGATCTTTTCCAGCAAAGTAGTGTCCTCATCCGCCACTCGACTGCTGGCCAATGCGGCCCTCTTGCTTGACTGCAGGTAAAGGGGGTCTATGTCTACTTTGCTCTCATCCGGTTCGTAAACGTACTCGGTGGAGGTCTGAAGGGCGCCACTATCGTCCTCCGGGACCACGTCTTCCACATCGTCCACGTCGAACTCGTTGGTGGAATTTTCATGCATTTCATCGTCGGAAACCTTCATGATTATTTGACTAACATCCTCGTTGAGGCGGCACAATGTGGCTATTGTTTCCTCCGACGAACTGAGACTGGTGCCGAAGGGTACGTTGTGCAACTCATTCTTCTCCACCTTCTTCAGGATAAACCTTTTCCAGTCCTTTAGGGCCTTTAATAACAAAATAAAAAAATCTTATTAAATGAGAAATAGGGGGAAAGTTAATTTAACCTACCCTTTTCCAGGTGGCCACATCCTTTCGCGGCGGCCCATGACGATTAAGGTCGGACGTGAGCTGCTCCCACAGCGACTCAAGGTTGTTCCGGGTCTCCCACGTCGGATTCTGCAACAGGCGCGGATGCTTCTTAACGAAGTCCAGCATGATAACCTCCTGCGCCGAGTTTCGAGGCTTCCCCTTGTTCCTATCCATGGGACTACTGCCTTGGCTGTGGATTTTGTACCTGTCATTTTGCAGGGCCGACGTTGGATGCATTCTGTTCATATGTTTGCTTAAATTCGTGGTGGTCGTCTTGTAGGACAGCTTCGCCTTGCAGATGTTGCATAGCGCAAATGTATCGTCCACGGCTCGGAAAAAGCACCAAATCTCGCTCGTCTTCCGTTTCATTTTGGAATTTAACTGGTTAAATAAGTTATTATTGAAAAGAAACTCGGCGTTGCGTCCAAAGAGACAACTCAAAGAACCAGTAATTTAGAGATGCGCAGGCGGCCGCTGGTTCTCCACTCCGGAACTAGTTTTAAGTATCAACTGCGATTGAAAGGGGTATTAGCTAATTTTAATTGAGAAACAGGCATATATAGAAATAACAAAGTCAAATAAAACTAAGAAGTTTTCTAGTGTGTCCTTTTATATTTCATTAAGGGGTTATCCGGGCATATATAGAAATAACAAAGTCAAATAAAACTAAGAAGTTTTCTAGTGTGTCCTTTTATATTTCATTAAGGGGTTATACGGGTCTTGTCGCTTAAAAAAATTCATTTTTTCCAATTTTGCACACTTATTTAAGAGATGTTTTTGTTGTCGTTGACGAAAGGATTTTTGTATCTTCAATTACAACTCATCTTATAAGCCAAAATTTTTTATGAAAAACGTTACAAAAATGTAATTTCTAATTAACAAAAAATCCTAGGTAAAGTCAAAGCTAGACACATACACGAACAGAAAAACTTTGATTTTTTAATTTAAGATAAAATTTGACGGAGATATTATGCATACTGCAAGGACACGATTTTTGGTGTGGTCAAGTTCAATCCTGCCTCAACGGCTCATTTTTTATTATTTTATTTTTCAATTTCCTCTGAAAGGAGAAATTTGACTCCGATAGTAACGCATAAATTGAATCGAGTATCAATCGATACCACATATCGATTCTCGGCAATCCAACCACCCACGCCGCCCTGGTCACACTGGTGAGGTGACAACTTGTCACTGACAAGTCATGATAATTTTTTGTAAAGCAATAGTTTTATCGCCATGGATGACTCGTTTTTCAGCTTTGACACAAATCTACCGGTAAGCAATGATCGTGGTTCCGCGGCATTAACATTTAGGAAAGCGGGGCCACAGTCGATGCGGCAAATGCGCAACGCACACTTTATCTTTTCACTCTTAAAAGAAGGGGGCATCGAAGGCCACCGGGGGCAGTAAAATGTTCGGATGTCTAATTTACGTGCATTGATTGTTTTCCCAGGACGATGAAGGTGGCGATGGACGCATCGGAGAGGCGGAATACGATGCCCTCAATGACGAAACCTTCGGATCGGCGATAAATGGCGACTGGGAGGAGGCCCACGAGACGATGGTGCGGCTGGGCGGAAATAGCGAGAGGGTGCGCAAGCGGCCAGCGGAATCCACCGGTGGCACGGATTTTGCCGAACACGGCAACGGTGCCTTCTTGCGGCACGGGAATCCGCTCTCCTCAGCGCCCTCGTCCAGCGGTTCCACTCCGGCCCCGTTTAATGCCCCTTTCCGACAGTCGCGGCACATCGGCGACTCGGACTTGGAGCTGAACCTCTCCTCGATGAAGCTGGACGACATGGACTTGTCCACGTTTGCAGACAGTGAGGCCGGCGGCCTGACGAACCGAATCAACTTGGACTCAGGCGTCTGGGGCTCGCAGCCGTTCCCCAACAACCAACCCTTGTTCCGGGAACCAATGCGCAGCGCCTTCAAACCGCAGCAGCAGCAACCACAGCACCACCACCAGATGAAGCCCTCGCCAGAGGCAAATGCCAACTTTCCACTGCATCACATGCCTCCACAGGCTGGCCCAAAGATCACTACCCTCGAGGACATAGAACGCAATATGATCATCCAGCAATCAATGCCCAAACAGCAACAGCAGCAGCAAAATCAGCAGCAGGCGGAGCGCAAGATCTTCGACGACTTCACCCTGGGAAACAGGCAGCATGTGGCCACACCAACCATGTTGCATCAACAGCAGTTGCAGCAGCAGCAACTCCAGCAACTTCAGCTACAGCAGAAACAACAATCGCAGCACCAGCCGCAACAACAAGCGCAGCACAAGGGTAAGCATATCCAAATTCAAAGTAAAGTTGGTTTTTTAAAGATTTTGAAACAAATGTATCAGGATAGTATGAGTGATATTTATTTTATGAACCACCATTTTTTATTACTACCATAATATATATGTACATGTACAAAAACTATTTTGTTTTATGTTGATTCACACATTCACAATTTAAGCTTCGAAATCAATTGAACCAAGATTAAAATACTTTAAATAGAGAGCTGTAAGATAACATAAAAGCCAACCGTTAATTGAGTTAAAGGAATTGATAATAGAGATTACGTTATCTCAAAGTCAAGTGTCTAATCAATGTTTTCAAAGGTTTAGGTGTAGGTGTATTTAAGAAAATATAAAATGTTCAAACCTAATTAAAAGAGATTTCTAGTACAATAGAAACTGACACTATGACACCACTCATTACAGCACCCCCTGGTTTTATGGGAACGTCGCAGACCTCTCCACCCAGGCCAAATTTGGGTTTTCCCGGTCCCCATCCACTGCCCGAGCTACTGCCCACACCGCCGTCGCAGCAACAACTGAACGGCATGGGTGGCAACAGAGTGCCGCCGGGGTTTATTTACCCGCCAGGTCTGGCGGGGAATATGCCACCAGTGCCGCAGCACCCGCTCATGCCGCAGCACATGCCGCCTAACTTTCCACTGGCCGGCGGTAATCAGCGCCCACTACCCAATCCTCACGCCCTGCCCACGGCTCTGAACAACTTTGCCATGCATCCGAGCTTCAATGCGATGCGCGCCGCTGGCCTGCATCCGGCTGCCTTTATGCAACCGCCCCATCCGCACCAGATGCAGCCACCGCGAATGCCGCCGCATCCCTTGCAATCGGCCACAAGTCTACTCGGCCAGCAGCCGAACTCCATGTATAACATGTTCAACATGCGGCTTGTGCAGGAGATCCAGCAAAACCATCCGCTGCTCCAGCAAGCTGCTGTGGCCCGCCAGATGCAGCAGAGCAGGGCTGGTTCGGTGGCCAGCGATCGGCAGAAGACGCAGATGCAACAGCAGCAGCAGCAAATAGGACGACGTCCGGACGGCACAGGGAATTACCCATTAGATGAATACGACGAGTATGCCAACCTGATGAGCACGCGCGATAAGCATTGGCTAATCGGAATCCAGCTGTCGCAGCTAAACACGGATACTCCGTACATCGACGACTACTACTACACTGTGTTCAGGGAGCGCAAAGCCCAGCAAAACGGTCAGATGCGTAACAGCCAGGCGCACAAGGACAACCAGCTGAACCATCCGCTCACGCAGCCCCGCGGTCATGCGCAGCTCATTCTCGTCCAGTTGGGCAACAAAAATGGCACTCGAAATGGCCACGGACGAGAGCGCCGCAATTCGGAGAACGCCAACAGCACGGCAGGCAGCACAAACAATGGTTCGAGTGGAATCGGTGGCAACAATAACAACCTAACGGGCTATATATTCTCGCCCCTGAAGTTCGAGAACTCGCTGGGAAAGCTGCAGTACGGCAGTGTGACAGCGCCGCGGAAAATCATCGATGCTGACATTATGAGCGGCGAGTCGAATTCCGGCGCAGATGCCAACGCGTCTTCCTCATCCACAAGTTCGACACCGTTGCCTCCGGCAGCTAGCCATGATGTAAATCCCAGCAGCATGCGCAAGTCCCGTCATATTCTGCTTTTGATCGAGACGCTGTACCGCTATCTGCTAAAGTTGGAGGATCTGGAGAGCCCCGATGTCATGGCCACCATCGAGCTGAAAAAAAAGAAAGAGGCCGAGCGCATCGCGGCCCTCGAACAGCTGGAGATGGCTAACAAAACGCCCGAGGAGCGGGCCGCCGAAGCCGCCAATCCGCAGACCATGAATCCGCAGCTGAAGAACAAGTTCAACTATGAGGTGGAGACGAACGCCGCACTGGTGAATAAGTTGAAGGCGGGACTGGCATTTGACAAGGTCGTGTCCATGATGAATGTGCGCAAGGGAAAGGTGAGTTGAATGCCGTACATATATATTTTTAAATATGGTGAAACTCTATATACTAACTGGGTAAAGAACATACAAAATGTTTTATCCTTGAATATTTTTAAAAGTCTTTCCTTTTTGATTTTTGTTTTGATTTTATAAATTTTAATAAACTACTACTAGTTTATTATGAACTAAAGGTTGTTTAAAATCGTTTTCAAATGAAAATTTACGTTTGTGCAATTACTTTAATTTTTGTGAAAACCCTGTATAAAATTACAGCTGAAACTAAAAGATTTCACTTGCAGATTCTTCTACGCCGCATTATGCCCTTTATTGAGAATCAAAGCATTCGCTGGACTGTTTGGAGTGGAGTTTTCTGTTCCCTGCAGACTGTGGTAAAAAAGGACAAGGACGATGTTGAAGGAGTCTTGTACGCGCTTTACCCAGAGTTTAAGAAACACATAAACAAAGCTAGTTTCGATATCCTAGTGAGCATTTCAGCTGGCATTACGCTGAACGACAAAAAACTGACTGGAATTTTCTGCAGTCGCGTATGTACTCCTTAATTCCAAGTAATAGTAACCCAACCCAATAATAATAACACTTACAGTTTGGCATCCTATCTCTGGTTGCTTTGATACTTCGTGCCGAGGAAATATACGTTTCAAGAACTGACGCAACCTTTAACGAAGAGAACAGGCAAAAGTGGCGTGAGTTTCTGGCACAGGTGGCATCCTGCCTCAACCGCACTATTCAGAACCAGACCATCTCGGCCGCCATTGAGTCAGATGCGATTCATCCGCTTATGAACCACTTTGAACGGTTTAAAGATCTTAAACTGGATGCGCTCTTAGCATTAATAACTGAAGCCAGGCATCAAATTGACTAGGTTGCTTTGCAAGACTTTCATTTCACTTGATCGAGACGTTTCAGATAAATGTGAAATTATGTAGACGAGTTCATTGCTTTACTCAATTACGCATATGTTTGTATAAATTATGTATCCAATACTTACATATGTACGACCGTGTTTACTTTTACGCATACTACACAAAAAATATTGATACAGGGTATACAAATCTCACACTTAATTGAGAAGTACTCAGCCGTCAATAAATTTTGATAATAGTTTGTTAGAAACGTTCTTTTATCCAAATTATGTGCACTGTACAAGAGAGGTAGAGAAAGAGAGGAGAACATGTTTTATAAATAAAATATCGAATGGTAGGTTTTGCTCATTGTACATACTTATATCATTTCGTATTTGATAAGGAGTACTTCTTCGGCATTTTCTGTAGAGATTTTTAAAAAATAATCCAGCCTATAATGTGTAAATGAACATTTTGGTCATTTTCCTTTTTTTTGTCATTGAATTGGACTTTTACTGTAACATGTACCCCAATTAGAAAGGAAATATAAGAACTACGTTTACAATTTTTAAGCACCGATATATATGCGCGATCTATGCATACTCATTTAAACGTGCAACCATAAATAGCTACTAATTTTCTGGTATTTGTAAATATCGGTTTTTGAAATTTCTACTATAATACATTTTGGGTTTTATTAAATCAAATTTGTGCAAGACCCATTAAATATAATCGAGACATTCAGCATAAATGTGTACTAAATAATTAGCATTGTGAAAGGTTCAGCCGAAATCGTGTTTACTAAAACAGAATGATCAAAATTGTGATACATTTTGACTTTTAAACCTAAACAAAAATACGAAGTTTGGAAAGAATATGTTTAACACACAAACAAATTTGAAATTAGAAAAACTGCAATTTTCATAATACTTCTGTAACGCAACGGAGAGATATTTGTTGTAAGAATCCGTTGTGATGCATTTTAATTTTATTTCGTTTTTAATTTTATCGACACTATCATTTCAATTTGGTTTTAAGTCACTTTTTAATTGAATTCATGTTTTGTATTTAAAAGAAATTAGCACTTGGTTGCAAAACTTTTACATCCACTTCAAAAACTCGCTTTTTAAGCAAGCAAGAGTCAAAATACGATAGCTGTTTAAGAATGTAAACGCATATACAAAAATTATTGTAGACTAATTTGTATTTATCGCAAGAAAACACTTCAAACATTTAACAAAAATATGTTGGCAGATTAAAAAGCAAAATTTTAAAATTGATTATTTCAAGAAGTATAATAAATAAAACATACCATTTCACAGAACACACCGAAATCATATCACAGTTTTTCATTGGGCAGAACATTTTTATGGTCAACAGTTTTTATTTTTAAATAGTTTTACAAACTTAAGCGGTCGTTACGTAAAAAGGAAATTAATTTAGTCATACAAATCTTCAGACATTATGAAAGCGGAATTAATTTTTATTTAAGCTGATCTATTTTTTAGATCCTTAGACATTTGCCAATCTTAATATACAGTAAATCAATTTGAGTACGAATTCATTTTCTTGTGTGCCCCAATAAATTATTGGATAATTATTTGTTTAAATGATTTTCCTATTTCATCTTTTGAATTATCCGGATTATGACATGAAGATGGTATACTTGGGAGATGCATTAAAGATTCAATTAGATCAATTATATTTATAAAGACAATTGATTTTACATGAATATATATGAATGTACATCGCATACACCAATGGAGCGGTGACAGACCGTGTTTTGTGACTGTCTGTCTGTTTTGTTTTTGGCGCAGAATCAAGCGTCGAAGTGTCGGCAGTTGCCTGTCCGTAAGGGACATTTTGTTGTGCGGAGGCGCCAAAGTGCGTAACAAGTGGCGGCGGCGCGCTCGGGAATTGTTGCAAATTTCTGAGTCGGCGACGCCAACCACTGGCGACGGTCACCAAGACGACAACTTGTCGGCAATAGTTCGCCCAGCGCGAAGGGATGCGAAGCGAAGCCCACGCATCCATCCCCACCCCACCGCCGCCAGTGAGCATTCGGTGCACTCGGGGAAATAATATATATATCTGACATTTATGAGTTGTTAAATATTTCAAACAAACAATTTGATGCTAATTATATTTTCCATTTAAATTTAGGTTATTACTTATTAAAATCATACAATCCTCTTACAGACGATTTAAGTTTTTTACTTTAAATTACGTATTATTAATGATTCGCCCCATTTCTTATAATTAAAATTTGTATTTTAAATTTGGAAAGCTGAAGTTTTTTTTATTTTAAATTATTCTATTTCTAATATGCTAAGTAAATATGATATCTTAATTAAACCAGTAGGGTTTATGAAAAAATGGTTTCCAAAGTGTAAAAACGTTACCTCTAAAAATATATATTTTTAAAAATATATGTTTGAAGTCTATTATTCGTATATTATAAGGTTAATATTTGATTAATTTGTAAGCCCTTAAAACCTCTACTGTAGAGGGAGACAACGATTTTTATTTCAGTTAAGTAAGCAACATATTTTTTAGCATGTAAGTAATAGGTATAACAAAGCAAACGACGAAAGCATCGCTTGGCGCCAAAAGTTCGGATGTTCCCCAAATTTAAATAATTTCTCCCAGTGCACCCAAAGGCTAGACTTAGACAGACGATTGTGGCGACCAGTCGCCGTCGTTGCTTCTTCGGCGACAGCGAGAATGGCACGACGACAGCCGCGACAGGACTCTGCCGCTGCCGTGGACCGGAGCAGACAGTGCCGCAGTTCTGGGCAGGACCAGGACACAGCGGATGCGGATACGCAGAACTTTGATTTGCGAACGGGCCAAGTGTGCGCCACTGGGCGCCGCTATTATTGCCACTGCCACTATTGGCGCCCCAAACGCCGCTGCTCTCACAATTAGATGCGAAAATAGCCGGCGCGTCGATGATGACGAGTTATTGTCGCGTCTATCTGGTCGTTGTTTTTGTTGACGACACCACGATTAATTCGCAAGGGGGTGGAGCGGATTTTTTTACCCTATTACCAATGAACCCGAATAATTGGTGGTGAATGTGGAATTGACTGATCCAGTTAGTTTTGATTTTCATCTGTTTTCTGCAAAATGTTGAGTTAGCTTCACTCTTATTATTAACTGTCATTTGGTGCAGGAAAGATTTTAATTTGATGTGAGCTACATTGTATTTAGGTAATTCACTCATACGCAGTGTTGTCAGTGAACGTCTTTTTGTTGGGATTTATCTCTACCTACATCGCTGCATTCATATTAAAAAAATATTTTCTAAGTCGGTTCACATACATATATTCCTCTTAGAGAATTAGTAATGTTGTAAACTTGCACGATCAATAATTTAATTCATTCTTTTTAATTCCTTTTAATTTAATTTCCAAAGAAATTTAAAAAGTAAATTAATATGATAGGTAATTCTCTCTGACTAGTTTTTGTACTTTATATACTTCTTGACGGATTTGATTTTAGTTAATCAACACACATTGCCATGATCCGCTTTTTCCAACTAACTCAGGCTCCGACCTCGTTACATATAATTTTACTACTTAATTACCGGTTAATGAGTGTCGGTGCTTTGATTTCTCCTCCGGTTGCCAATGGGTCGACGGGGTCGTGCAAACTTTCCCATCGGAGTGTCTGCGTCTAGGGCTCGCAGTGCGGTTTAGGCCAACTTGGGCCGCCAGTCGCCATCGCCGCCGTCGCTGGCAGCCAACATTTGAAAAACGAAATGGCGCGCAGATAGGTTTCAGCTTAGACACCAGTGCGACTAGACCAGAAGCCTAGTGACGCCAACTAACAATTTATGTACTTACTCCGTCGTATTTTTTTGCAGTCCCTCAATTTCTTTCAATTTAATAGGATTTCTTATCCTTGTTAATAATGGATATGTTAATATATTATTCAAGATAAAAACAAGAGAGAACGCTATAGTCGGGTGCCCCGACTATCAGATACCCGTTACTCAGGTAAAAGGAGTGCGAGGGAGATAAAGATAGAAACTTTGATCACGCATAACTTTTAAACGAATGGTCCGATTTGAAAAATTTCTTCTACATTTCGATAGGTATTGATAAACACAATAAAACTGCATTTTTACTTTTCCGAAATATTTAAATTTATATTTAAATAAAATCGTATATAAGCGATTGTGGGCGTTAAAGGGGGCGTGGCACCTGTTTGAAACAAACTTGCGCTGCGTAGGAACTCCTAAAATCTGCATGCAAAATGCCAATCTTCTAGCTTTTATAGTTTCCGAGATCTCAGCGTTCATACGGACAGACAGACGGACAGACGGACAGACGGACAGACGGACAGACGGACAGACGGACAGACGGACATGGCTAGATCGACTCGTCTAGTGATCCTGAACAAGAATATATATACTTTATAGGGTCGGAAACGCTTCCTTCTACCTGTTACATACTTTTGCACGAATACAATATACCCTTTTACTCTACGAGTAACGGGTATAATGAGTAGATTGCTTATATCTTAGTTAATTTTTGACTTATAAGGGTAGCCCCTTATTTCTTCTTTTGCATTTTCTAATTATTTTGTTTTTTAGAGATTGGGTTTTTATTTAGATTATATTACAACCAGATTTTAATGTGAAGTCATTTTCTACTCTAATAATATTAATTACAAAATTATTTTAATGAGTGGAAACGAAGTTCTATGAATATGTGGTTACAAAAATTCGAATTAGCTAATGCAAAACAAATAAATAAATATATAATTATAAACATATTTAAAATTATAAAAGAACTCCATGTCAAATAGCCGTTGGGTCTGGTAGCCAAAAACCAAAACAAACAAAAACCAAAACATCTAATGTGCCCGCCACAAAAAAAGGACGGAAAAGACAATAAACTCGAATATCCAAAGCAACATACATCTGCATACAAGTGCCAGTTTGGTGCATGAATGGCTGGCGAGGGTCTGACAATGAGTCAGAAGGGCGAAGGATGAAGGACGAGTGGCGTCGGCGTCCAAGGAGGACTCGTAAGCTCGATTCAGTTTCAGACGGCGGCGGCGACGGCGCCTTGTCCAATGAGTCTTCCTTGCCGGGCGGCGCAGGAGTCCCCAGTGCGCACCATACCCGCGGACCCGAGTCCTCGCCTATAAAAGCACGAGTCCTGCTACCGCCGGCGCTTAGTTGGCTTAGAAATGTGCCACAGGACACGTCCGCCCAAATCGCGTCGGTCAAATGTAAACGCGCGCCATCCAAAACAAACTTTCAAAAATAACTCTTTACATTCAGTTGAAAATACGCACAAAAATCAAGGAGGTAAGCTGCAGACCAACCAATCAAATTAATCAAAAGGATATAGTAAAAAAGTGAATTTTGATTTTTGTTACATCTGCATTAAGTGCAAAGTTTTCTAAGGATTAAGTGACAACATTTATGTTGAATTTATAAGTTTGCCTAAAAAAATAGTTATGATTTTCAGTTCCAATTAAACTTAATTTAAATTGCATAAGCAATAATGAAAAATTGAGAAAGAGAAGTAAAATAGTAATAAAATATCATTAAAATAACATTTTCTAAACAACTTCTTTTTTGAGCTTTAATAAAAAATGTAACGTTCAAAAAAGAAACATGAAAAAAAATTTAAAAAGGTTTGTTTAAAAAGAAAATTAGTGAGAGATATCATTCAATTAAATTTATCTGGAACATCATCTTGAAACTTAAAACTTAATAATTAAAACTGGAAATAAATATGTTATTAGAGAATTTCTGATTTATTCGACAAGTTTTATAGTCACAATTTTAGGTGTGTCTTTTTAAGAATATATTGTATATATCTTTATGTGTTTACTTACATTAAAAAGAAGACCGCAGATCAACATTAACAGGTAAGTCGATTTGACTTCCAAGAGCTCAAGGGGCCAAACAAATTCTTCCAACTTCAAGGGACACACGCTACTCAGATTTAAATTCTTTGAATGAACTCTCGAAAATTAGCTTATGAAACTCAAAACCGAGGGTAAAAGAGATGACAGTGGGAATCTCAATGAATAAAAAAAGGCAGGAACTCGTTACGGGGCAAACAAATCTCAAAGAATTGCACAGGATAAGAAGATGATGGAACGATGCTAAACTGGTTTTCAGCTCTGCCAGGAATTTCGTCAGCTTCAGGGTTTCAGAAGAAGTCTGCTGCTGATAGCGGATTGCAGCAGATTGGCAAAGAATGCGAGTGAAGAGTTCTCAAGGATGAATGACCACCCAAGTGGGCTCCTGTCAACTGAACAATCATTCAGACATAAAAGATGGGCAGAAGATCAAGTACTATTACAGCTTATTAACTTTATCTGACAAGAATGTAGTAAATTTTTAAATGAAGTAGCCGAGGGCTTGACCTTTTTCGAGATCAACTGCCCTTAAGAGATGATGTGTCGCTAGCAGCCAGCTAACTTCCTAGAATTCTTCCGATAGCGAATTAGAAAAACATTTTGAATGGACCAAATTCCACAGTTTTTGTCGGCATTTAAAAAGGCAGAATCGGAAACCCGATACTTTCCCAACATGCCAACGCGTAAACAGCCGAGCGAGTTAAGATTTCATAGATGACCATCTACTATATCACTGAAACTATAAACCATACCTTTTCCCACACACAATACACATATTTATGCTAATCCAAATTGTGCATTTGTTCATAGGAGATGACGTCAGTTTTATACTGGTACATTTTTGTGACACGCACGTGTAAATCAATTCCACATCTGTGATAAAGGAGAAAGATTTAAGTTCAAGCAGAATAATCAGGGTGTTCACTTATCTATAACGTTAAATAATTAGATCAACAGTCACTTTGGAAGTATTCAAACGAGTCTCATCGACGATCGTATTTCAAGTTGCTCTCTAAGAAAGATAAAACTAGTTTCTTAATATTGGGTTTACATATATTGGTATACGATAAGTCTGATTGTTTTACTAGTCAAGTTGCACTCTTTGTTATAGTGGAAAGGATTGCTATTCATGTACAAAAATAAAGCTTAAAATTCACAATTAAGGCCAAATACAAAAGGAATAACTTATTTACTTAATTAAAGCGAAGGTCAAATTATAGAGCCCAATTAATTAACAAAGATATCCTTAAAATTCTTTGATATAAGATTTCATATCTCTCTTCGTAGTTTTTATTTTCTAAGGAAGAAGTTAAGTATATCAAAGGGACAGCTTAATAATTTAGGCTCTTAAAATAAGATGCGTTTTGGGACGACACTGGTTGCTGTCTTATTATTTGTTTAGCATTTGCGGAATGTCTTCTGCCGCATCCGAAAATAATGTATTCAAACTCCTGCTGTCCTTTCCCGGAGTAATACCCCTCCATTTAACGCTCACGACGCGATCAAATTCCTCCTGCCAACATCGGCATCGGCGGTTGCCGGTTCCACTCCACAAGTGGCCTGTGTTCCCTGTTCCCGACCTGTTATTATCGTAATGACGGGAGCCTATTTGCTTTTGTGTTTTCGAGTCGTCCAAACGAGAGACAATTATGTATTTCTGCTGGAACTGACGAGCCCGAGTTCCTGCTGGAGCGTCTGCTCGGCACTGAGGAAAATAGGGATCTCGTTCTTTAGACAGACTACCTATTTTTGGACAGGTCAAGAACATCAAAATGAAACCAAGAACTGTTAATAAATTTTGTTTTATTCATACCAGCTGCTTTCTTCACGGGGTAAAACAACACAATTTCCATAATGATAACTGTAACTTTACAAAATTATTTTGTTAACCCGAAGTTTTAAAATTTAGTTTAAAAAGTTTGGCTTCGGAAAAGTAATTCTGTACTATGTATAATAATTATTATTGATACAACAACTACTTTTCTCTCAGTGTGGGCCTCGATCCTCGCTGCGCCGTTTCGAGAGTGTCTGTGTGTGTAGGCACGCTGCAGGGGCGCCAGTTCGTATGGGTGAGTGTTTGTCCGTATGTTTGGGCAGACATGGGCAAGGCAATTGCAACTGATATGCCCTTGATCACAACCATTCATCACATTTTGCGGCAACGAAGACCAGACCGCACTAAATGTCGATGTCGATGTTGCTTCCTCAGGTTCTCCGCTCTCGATTGCATCGAGGGAGTTAAGTTTTTTTTAGCAACATAAGCTGACGTATTATTGTAGTTAAAGAAGATTTAAATTGGGCCAACAAAATTTAATTTTTTTGCCCTCAAGTAATTTTGTAAACTTTTTTTTTATAACCAAGGAAATTAAATAGTTTTGTATCTAACTAAGGATAGCGTTGAAAAATAAGTTTATCAATTTCAGTGAATTTAAAACTATCTGTTGTATTTTGTTCAAAAACTACAAAATATTTAGTTTGTCCGAGAGTATTCACTGTTGTTACTCTTTCACTAACTAAAAAGCCAGGCTTATCAAATTTAAATGGCTTTGAAAACGACCGCGTTTGTCAACACTAATTTCAACGGCACTGCCAGCCACAAAAGAAAGAGAGGTAAAGAATGTAAGTGTGGGTGTGCGTGCGCAGGTTGTATCTGTGTGACGGAGAGGCGCTAAACTCACCATGCCATTCATCGGATTACTCTCCGCTCAGTGCGGATTTTTTGGTTCTGCTCTCGAAGTAGGGATGTAAATATTCTGAAGATATCGTAACGTTGAATTCCCCTTTTTTTTAATATTCTTTAAATGTTTAATTTTTTTGGTGAAAATTTAAGTTAAACCAAAGTATTATTTCCAAATCATGTTACTGGATATTCCTTATATAGAGCATGTCTCTCAGTCTGACTCTCTTTGTGTTCGCTCTCTCTCCACCTATTGACAGTATGTTGGTAACCCAACATCCAAGTTATTCCCCACAGCTCCAAAGGCTGGCAATCCATACAGTTCCGAGCGCTGCGTTTCGCTCATTGCCCCACAATTTTTCATCCGCGCCGCTTGTGTTTCGTTCGCCGTTCGAAAAATCCGAAAGATATCAACAAAAAGATAGATACTTGACGTATGGCCACAAGAAATATTCCGAAATAATGATATTTGTGCTCGGGACTGCTAAATGATTTATAGACTAATCGAATGACAACACTACGAAGTGCAGGAAACTCGGACTTTGTCGCCTTTTGCGTTTCTTTTCGCAACGGCTACGGGCATTTTGTTGTAAACGCGGGCGTAAACAAAAAAGCAAGTGCAGTGGGAGTTGTTGTACGCTCCAGAACTCAAAAGTGAAGGAGGAAATAGAAAAAGTGTGAGTGCGGGGGATTTATTCGAAGTGAAAATCGAAGGGGATTGGAAATCGTTAGCGAAAATCTATTTTTTTGCTGTTATGAATTCTATGCATATGCCTGTGTTTGTGTGCGAAGAAAGAGCGAGAACTCGGCGCCCGGCTTTTCCTTCGGATAACGGATCTTGGATCTCGATTGGAGATTGTGCGCGGGTGCTTGCGCAAATTAAAAATCAATAAGAATCTGGGGAAAGGCAAGGAAAATAATAATAAAACCATATGCGAGTGTATTCCAACTTTAACTAGGCAAGGCTAATAACCGAAAGAAATGCAATTGTTTGCCAGCCACGTACACACATTGTACCTGCACTCAACCATACAATCAAACATATGTATATGTATATAGCTGCGGCAGCGACGCCGACAGAATCGAAGCAAAGCGCAAATCGCCAGCCAACAAAAAACACCTTTTCCACCACGTTGAATTGTTATTGTTTTTCGGCTACTTCAACATAATATTCAACCGAAATCAACACATTACTCGCACCTTATTAAATCCGCACAAACGTACATATGCATAGAAAAAAGTGACTGACCAAGAAAAAGAGAAAAAGGCGACTGCGATTACCAATCCAATACCAAAAACCCGTCGGCACGTGTTAAACAAATTAAATTTCGTTGTGCAATATTAATGATTTATTTCTTCTGCAGTTAATGTAATATACAAAATACGAAGTGAACTTCTAAACATATCAAACACAAATTTCACATATCATCTACAATTATTAATATAAAAGAAAGGATAAAACGGATACCGCTTGTAAAATATTCTTGAAACAGTAAGTACTCATTTCAACATTTTAAAATTTTTAAGTCAGTCATTTTTAAAGAGTTGTGCTCGTGATTATGCAAAAATGGGTCAGATAGTTAAAAAAAATATCTTAACAAACAAATGTTTGGTTGGGAAGAATATCTGTTTGGAGACTTCGTTATGTTCGAAAGTAATATTATTTAAA
Organism: Drosophila fuyamai; assembly: GCA_018153365.1. NCBI lineage: Eukaryota > Metazoa > Arthropoda > Insecta > Diptera > Drosophilidae > Drosophila > Drosophila fuyamai. Next base: position 698,265 of record JAECXW010000116.1, on the reverse strand, counting down.
AATTATATGTAATTCCACTAAGATTTAAAAAATGATAATTCAATTTATGCTCAGAGAACTCATAAACTCTTAGGATGCAACAGTTTTAAATATTTTTTATTTTGAAAAATGAAAATATTATAATATAAAATTGGGAAATATTTTTATCTTCTATGTGTACAATCCTATTATTATAGAGCGTACGGTACAACTCAGTTATCAATTTCGCTAGTTTATAAATAAATTATACATTTTATTTAGTTAGATCTTATAATCAATGTGCAAGTACCTGTTACCAAATCGTGAACTTTATCTACCATTGTATCCAATTGGACTTCCAATTTGTCATGCTTTCGTTATCAGAATGTTCATAGGTACATATGTAATGCTTAAATTTATTAATAGGAATTTGCACAAAACAATAACTTAGCGGTATAAAATAAAAAAAATTGAATATGGATATGCCATGGATATTTCATCTATGGCATTCAAATTGTTCCCTAAGCAATGACGACTTTTGTTTTTACTTTTCAACGCTTTACAAAAAAAAAACAAATATTAAAAAAAAAACATGTAAGATTTACAAATTTTATGTGAAAATTATTTCTTTTGGTAATTGTGATGAATGCTATTAAAACATTCCAGTTCTGATTGATTAAAACTTTAGAAAAAAATTCAGAAATTTTAAAATATGTTGTTTATATGTTTGGCATGATGAGATTTAATAATGTCTTTGAGATCTTTTGAAAATCAAAAGTTGCCGACTTTCTGAAATTTTCATATTTCATTTCCTATTCCCACCACACCCCAACACATGGCGGTGAGTTCTCTCGCTCGGGGGCTCTCTTCTGACCACGGCTACGGTAGATTATTCCATACTCACCTCAACCTTAAATTGTTGATTCTTCAACTTGTCAAACCGGCTGACAAACCGACCGTCGCTCGTCCGTGTCTGTCTGATGTGAGCTTATATTGGTGTGGCGCCATTCCGACGACGCCTCTGCCGCCGACATCGTTACTATTATTTCTTTTATTACGTCAGTGGCGCCAAGCGCTTCCGTCTCGCTCGCACGCCCGCCGCCCTGCCTTTTTTTACTCTGCACGCAAGCATTCTGTAAGCGTGTGTGAGTGTGTAGCGCGTGTGTTGGTGAGCGTGTTTGTGGGGCTGACTCGTAATTTTGTTGCTGTTCGCTGGTGCCGTTGTTGTTCCTGTTGTTTTTGTTGTTGCCGTCATGCCGGCGGCGCCACTTTTGTCGTCGATAAGAGGAGCGTAAGAAATGCCAGCAACAAAATGGAAATGCTCGCATGGGCCACACACACAGACACATTTGGGCTGTTAATTTGCGGCGCTCCTCGCTCAGTCCCCCTTCCCCCCGCAGCCACTGTCTCTTACCCCAACTCTCGCCGTCTCCTTTCCACCGACAGCTGATGCTGCCGCACAGATCTTTTGCATATGCACTGGCGTCGTCTGTCCGTCCGTGGAAGGGGCAGGGCCGACGTGTAGCGGGGGCATTACTCACTCAAGCGATCCGCAGGCAGATTTCTTGTCTGCCACCAAGGGCGTTGTCTGGAAAGCGAAGAAGGGGGCAACGTAGCACCAACAAACTAACAAAAAATATGTTGCATATAAAAAAAAAACGTAGACTAAACATTTTCTTTCGTATAATCTCAACCCATATACATACATACATAGCATATTTTTAAAAAGATTCGACCAGTTAAAAACACTCTTACGTGCCTTCAAAAAGTAGGCAATGCTTTTTACAAAGGGATAGTGTCCAAAAATTCTCACTGCATATTCACAAATAAATATTTTTTAAGGATACCAATATTTCATTGAAGTAATATTTTTATTTTTATTTATTTTGGTGTCTCAATTATTCAACACAATAATGTTTACCATATCTGACTGTTAAATAATGGTTTACTCAGGTTATCGAGTTGCATTCATTAAACCTCAAGTAATAATATTCAAATAAGTAAATAATTTTTTATCATTTCAATATATTTTTTAAACAAATTTAGAATTTAGGTAGGCTAGTATTTGGTTCATTTAAAATCTTTAAAAGATCATATGTTTTTTTGTTATTTTATATACTTCTTTGTAAAATACATATAATTAATTTGAACCTGTAGCCCCCTCCGAGCTCCAACTCTGCTTGTCATAAACACGAGTGCATTTAACGATGCTGGAAAGTCCAATTAGGCCAGTGACTAATCAACATACTTCTCTTTTATTGCAGAGTGTTCACCACTGGACAATACATATCAAAAACTTCGAAAGCATATCAAAGCCAACGAGTGATACGAGGAGTTATAAACAGTTTAACACGTTCCCAATTCCCCGCTCCCCCCGAGAAACCCAAGTTCCCAGACCCACCCGTGAAACCGACCAGAAACAAAGTAAACGTAAACGTAAACGTAAACGTAAACTACCGTGACTAGCCGGCCCTGTCGAGTCCGCGAACCAAGTTAGTCAACTACAAATAATGCGCATACAATAGGATCGATGTTACCGCAAAACTGTATGTCCCTCCATGCTATTCCCAAGAGAAAAGAAGAAAGAATTATGGCGTTATGCGTCCAGAAACAATCCGGGTCCGTGCGATGGGGTGCCAGCAGCACCGCCCGTCCAGCCACCACGGCCGCCGCCCCCTCCACATCGACCCCGCCCTCATCCGGTGCCTCCCTGCTCTGGCTACTCCTGCGACGAAAACTTCTCGGCAATGTGCCAGACGCCGCCGCCCCCTCCACATCGACCCCGCCCTCATCCGCTGCCTCCCTGCTCTGGCTACTCCTGCGACGAAAACTCCTCGGCAATGCGCCAGACGCCGCCGCCGCCCTACAGCTCGATGTCCTGCGCCATAGACTGCTCCGGCTCCGGTTCCTATTGCAAGAATCTGACTCAGGTGCAGAACAACAACAACAGCCACCCGTACCGCCTCCTGCCAAAACACAAAGATCTTTTGTCGCCACTGTCAGCGTCCGACCGCTGCTTTACCGCTCCTGGATGCAGTTGCGCAAGCTCCTGCGACGATATGTTGATCGACGAAAGCGATCAGGATCAAGATCAGGATCGGGATCGGGGGCAGGTTCAGCCGGTGGATCGCCGGATGTTGAGTGCCACCACAATTGCTACCATGTTTCGGAAGTGCTGCGGCGGCACCTCGGAGTCCACCAGCGGATCCACACCTACGATTCCAGTCACCACGAACAGAGCCGTCCACCATCCCCAAAACCAAACCCACAATGCGAGAAGGATTCGCGAGGATTTCGATGCGCTGATGAAACTGTTGAAGCGCAAGCAGATAACGGAGCTTTTGCTGGCGGTCAAGAGTCGCGTGGATCCGCCGACCAGGACACATCGCGATGCCGTTACCACAACCGCCTCCCCTGCACCCACCTACTTACAGTGCATTCTGATCCACTGTACGACGCCAGCGGATTGGGAGCAGCATGTCACCGCCAGCCGTCTGTTCTTCTGGCGGGGATTAAGGAGTGGCGAGGAGTTGAAGCGACTTCCCGCCTGCCCTGCTGCCCACGACTGCGTTTACATGTGCTGCAATCCGCTGCACTGGTTTCGCATCCTGCATCAGCCCGAGACAGGTAGGAATCGGGTGTCGGGTATCAAAGGGGTTTTAATCTTCTTAACCTGAAAATCTGTAGTACTTTTCGGGAGAGCGGTTTTTATAACCTTGCAGAGGGTATTATCATTTTGGTCAAAAGTGTGCAGTGCAGTGAAGGACCCTATAAAGTATATACATATATTCTTGATCAGGATCGCGTCCTGAGTTGATATAAGGATGTCCGTCTGTTTCTACGCGAACAAGTCTCTCAGTTTTAAAGATATCGAATTGAAACTTTGCTCACACCCTTCGTTTCTTTGCACGCAGTATATAAGTCGGAACGGCCGGGATCGGCCAACTATATCCTATAGCCGCCATATAACTAATTGATCGGAAATGCCATAACTTTGGTTTTTGTAAAGTTAGGAAGTTGGGATTTTCTATGGGTGTTTCCTTCACTGATTTATTGATGTTTCCTTCACTGCGTTGCAAACTTTTGACTGAAATTATAATATTCTGCAAGGGTATAAAACAAGTTCCTAGTTCTAGTTTTGTATTATCTTCCGAGTTATTATGACTTAGAATGCTTTTCACAAGACGTTTTGTCCCTGGTCTATTTTGTGGTTTAACGGAATTTTAATAAAAAGTAACAAAGAATAAAAACCAAAAAAATATTCAAATATAAATTTCAACTGAACTTAAACTTACAAAAAAACTTTTAAACGGAAGAACAAAATTGGTTTGTCCCTAGTATACTATTACCATTTGAGGTGCCGGTTTTGCCCTGCCCACTCTGCTGATTTATTGATTTTTATAATTTTAAAACTTGAATTTTAGAGGCTCACAATAATGTATTAACTAAATTCATTTCAAAGCTTACCGTTTCCTATGGGATATTTTTAGTCGAAAATAATATAATCAAATTTCTCCAGAAGGCTAGACAGTGGTCTTTATTGTGGTACTTAATGGATAAATAGAATTATGGTTGGGTTTCTCGGAAAACTTAATTTTATCAATTCCAGTTCAGAAATCGAAAAATGGATAAGTGCGTGTTTATTTACCCGATTTAGATCGAATGAAATTCATTTGCAATGGGTTTCGCCCGCAATAAATTCGTACCTTATCCAAATCTTTATGGCAGAGCAGGGGAAAGAGGTTATGCCAATCTAAGCGCCAGCTGTGCCAATACATGTGCCCACCACTGTAGGTGCAAACACTCAGACGCACACAAGTGCACTTGGTGAGTAGTGTGCTTGTAGTTGGTGGCGCCAGGGCACACAGACAGGCACTCAAACTAGTGCACTAGCGCTGCGGTATGCGAAATCCATACGAAAATGCCGCCGCTTGCCAATTTCGTTTTTTCGCAAGCGAGCATGGGTTGCACTCTGCCGTGGTGTGGGTATTTGTGTTTATAAGTTTGTCTTTTTTCTGTTCTGGAGAGCAGAAGCGAAGCCAAAGAGCCAGATACAAGGTGCAACCGGTCTGTATCTGTATTAGGCATTAAATTGCTCCCGCAAAAGACTGAATTTCAAGTTCCTGCACAGAAAAAAAGAAACAGGTCGATTTAAAATTTACATTTTCTGCGTAAATACGAAGATATGTGTTTAAGTACTTCATATCGGTTAGATATATGGATATGTATGTGTTGAATACAAATTCCATATTTTTGCACGTACCAATATACTAATTAATTGGAGTGCTGAAAAATATTGGTTATACATATATGTATGTACATATACCTCAAATGATAGTTTTCGTATTCAGTGCAATATGATAAATAAAATCATAGTATTGAATATCACTTAAAATAATTATTTATTTCTGTGTATGCTCACGGTGCGCCGCCGCCTTGACTTTTGCCCAGACACGGGCACCGCAAACGCACTCACACACCCACCGATTCCAATGCTCTCCGGCTCATTTATTCCGCTTTATCACGGCCCGCACACACAAACAATAACACATACACGTGTGGGGGAGCAGAGAGAGCGGCGGAGAATGTGCGTGAAAGCGCCACGCAAACGGTCGGCCCAACATGACGGCGACTAAATTCTTTTTAAAATAATTTGCGTAAATTTAGAAACTGGCGCCAGGAAATAATCAGGCGTCGTCGCCAACGCAAACGCAAAAGCTAAAGCAAAGTTAGGCGGCGGAGTCCGTTACCCATTGCCCATACCCATTACCAGTACTCGTCCGATTACTCGAATCATTCGAAATACAGTCTAACTCCTATAACTCGAACGATCGCGCCACACAATCTTGTGGAGTTGTCAAAATTTTTAAAAACTTGTCACAGAAATAATTAATTAGGATTCAAAAAACATGGCAAATATTTTGAAATATTTGTTATGATATACTTATGACGACACAATGTGTATGTCAGGAAAAGGAAATATTTGTTTAAAAATACAATCTTTAATGTGCGAAAATTGAGTAAATACAATTTAAATCCTTTTACTTGTCTTAATGACAAGCTAAAAGTAGGTTTTAAGCACGATCTTCGTCTAAGCCTAAAACGTATCGAATATACTATTCAATATTTTTTGTGGCTGAAAAGCTTAACCAACTAATAAAAAATGGGTGATAGATACAAAAATTGTAAGTACTGTGGCTTTTTTGAAATTTAAAGATTAGATTTTCGATTTTTAATTTAAAGCTAAGATAGCGATAATTAGTCTGGTTGGCTTATATTCATCTTAGGGCGTCTTGACTGTAGCTGGGGCCGCGGCATATCCGTCGCCACCAGCTAGTTGGCGCATCGTTTAGAGATCCCATTCGCACTATGTACATTCGGGCAAACATCGGAGCATGTACATGTACATATGTACATTGTATGCACATACATGTGCGCTTTTCGATTTGTTTGTTTTTATTTTTAGCACGCGCATGCACACACTCTGCTGTCGTATAAAAAATACGTAGATACACCATTTGCATGTGTGGGCATTATACATCGTATGCAGATTGAAAGATGCACCATGTAATTGCAACGTAGCATTAACTCTTCATCACAGTTGATAATGAGTGCGATTTATTAATAACCCATTTGCCCGGCCAGCAGTTCTACTGGGCACAATGAACGTTATCTAGAACGTGCGTATCGCTCGGCCGAGCTTACAACTGTATGGGCACATGGATCGCCGTCCTAGTGTTAATCTAATCGGACTATTATATCAGCACTAAACTGCATGCATGTAATACATCATCTGTGGGCGTGTGGGTGTCGGTTGTTTTCATCAATCGGCAGTGGTTTTTATACGGTTAGCTCGGCTAACCTCAAATTGAAACAAAACCCCACTTGTGTCTGCCATGTGCAGGAAGAAAAGTAGTGGGTTTCCACGAAAATCAATAGTAATTTCATCAAACTTTGAAATATATAACTTAGTGTTGGAGCGCCTGTAATCTAAGACACTCAATTCGTTGAACGACCTCTTCCTCAACAATATTTAAAATGTTAAATGTGAATTACAAACCGATGACTGGAATCCTTACTATCGAATTTATTCTTACTTTTGCTATTTATTTAAGTATAAAAAAGAAAGAAAGAAAAAAATCCTAATTTTCCGTATTTATCCCCTAGAAATTTAGGTAATTTAGGTATTCCGAAAAAAGTAATCTGAGAGATTGTAAGATTGCAAACAAATTAATTAGGAAATTGTTTAACATAATAGCGACCAAGATTAGGATCACCATTTTTGGCAGCGTTTCCAAAGTCCCCCTTAACCGATAATCACTGTAGATGTGTCGGAAAAAAGGCATGTCTATACCGACATTCCTGTGCACAAAACACAATCTTTTGGGAAACATGAAGACTCTGTTCGTGCCGGTCCGCAGATACAGATACAGATACAGCCTCCCTGGCTGGTCGCTTACCTGTGCCACTTACCTGTGCAACAGGCAACTGGCAAAAGGCACAGGCATCAGGCAACGGGCATCGGCAACAGGCTGGCTCTGTTCTGGCCGCTTTTTGCTTTCTGGCTGCCTTCTGCTGGCTGTGTCATCGTCTGGCCGGCGGATGGACGTCCCGACAGTGACTGGTTTTTTAATGATGGCGCCGAACACATTAAACAAGTCGATAATGTTATTCCATCCGCATCGGCCGGGGAACACAATTCCAGGAATTGTAACGACGAGTGGTCCGCCGACTGGTGCCAGTCTTTGGACATCGCGGCTCCAACGTCCCTTCGTCGCAGTGAGCACCCATAAAAAGGATCATTTTGCGTGCCTCAGCCCCATCCATCCCATCCCATTCAGAGGTGCGGTTCTTGCCCGACCGCCGTTGGCCATAAAGCTTTGCTTTCGGCCTGTGCGGTTGACGGTTTGCTGTGTTCCTGTGGATCGGCTGCAGATACATATTTGCGCTGGCCGAAATTGTTTCGGGCCTATTCAATGAAACTGAAGGGGAACTTGACTAATTACATTGTAGGCTTAAAAGAACGAAGTCGATTTTGTCCTCTTTCCATAACCATTATGTCAGGTGTGCTTAAAGGGTGCTTATGAAATAGCAATCCCAAGAGCCATTATAATTTTAAATTAGTAATGGTCTTAGTTAAATACTAAAATATCACTAGAACTAGATTTCCATAATAAATTTCAAATCAGAACCAGAATCTGGAGCATGGCCAAAATGGACTCTGTGTGGAATTGCCATGCTTAAATTTCAATTACTGGAATCTGACTCAATAGACTCGCACTCTTTTGCCAGAACCCAGAACCGTGAATATTCAGTTGCCTATTTCGCCGACTGGTCATACGATCCATCCATCAGTTTGTTGACGGCGTGCTGGAATGGTTGGCCTCCCTTAGGTTTCAGTTTCGGTTTCGCTGCGGCGATCGTGTTTTTTTTTGTCAGAATTGTTAGATTTTCGACGTTGGCGTCGATGACGCGGCCGCTCGTAATCAGGTTTAACTGGTACATTGGAGCTTGGGACCCGGGTTTCTGGGGACTGGGTATCTGGTCATATTTGAGTCGCCCGGCGCCGTCGACAAGGCACATCAAGCGATTTATACGCCGTCAGAATACCAAAGCTACTAATCGCCTATCCTTGTTGCTCGCCAGTTGCACTTCGATGGATACTTTTCGGCCTTAATTAGCCCTTCTTTTGTTGTCATTTTTGTTTGCTAAATTTTATAAGGTTTTGCATTCAATTAAGCTAATCAACACTATTTAGATGCAAAGCTCATATCGTTTATATCAAGATGGTTTTACATATTTGCCGTGCCCCTTTTAGTCCATTAATTTAATCTTTTAGTTTTTTTTGTGTGATGAAATATTTTTAATCGAACTTAAATAAAAAACAAATCTCTAAAACTACTACTACTACTTTGAGTATATTCTTCATTTAACTAAAGTTGACCATATTTTAAGTACCTCATCCGCAAATGTTTTATTGCCGTATTTATACCCGTTACTCGTAGAGTAAAAGGGTATATTGTATTCGTGCAAAAGTATGTAACAGGTAGAAGGAAGCGTTTCCGACCCTATAAAGTATATATATTCTTGATCAGGGTCACTAGCCGAGTCGATATAGCCATGTCCGTCTGTCCGTCTGTCCGTCTGTCCGTCTGTCTGTCTGTCCGTATGAACGCTGAGATCTCGGAAACTATAAAGGCTAGAAGATTGGCATTTTGCATGCAGATTCTAGGAGTTCCTACGCAGCGCAAGTTTGTTTCAAAAAGGTGCCACGCCCCCTTTAACGCCCACAATCGCTTATATACGATTTTAAAAATTTAAATATTTCGGAAAAGTAAAAATGCAGTTTTATTGTGTTTATCAATACCTATCGAAATGTAGAAGAAATTTTTCAAATCGGACCATTCGTTAAAAAGTTATGCGTGATCAAAGTTTCTATCTCCATCTCCCTCGCACTCCCTTTACCTGAGTAACGGGTATCTGATAGTCGGGGCACCCGACTATAGCGTTCTCTCTTGTTTAGATATTGAATTAGCATCTAATCATATTATTCTGAATGCAAAACTCTTAGAGATTTGTTTTCAAATGTTTTTATGACCGTCTTGTCTGACAGTCTAGATCTTAAAGTAATACTTTAATTCAATCTATTAAATACAAATGTGACGTTAAATAAATTATTGAATTTATAGAATTGAATGAGAAAGATGTTGGGATTTGGCAGGTAATTCATTGAGGCTTTTGTGTGCGCGAATCTTTAAAACCAAATACGACCTGTTTCGATTGCTTTTTTGGGAGTGAAATGAGAGACTGAAAACGGAGTAGAATGTAAGCGAGATTAAACACAGCGCCAGCAGAGATCGCAGCACATCAAACGATTTCTGCGCCAATAAAATGTCCCCCAGTGCTGCTGCCTGATATGCAAAGATTATTTATTTTTATATCGCCGCGCTGATGTTTGGCTTGCTTACGCTTACGCCTGGGTTTGATTCGCCTGCCTTTTCTTTTCTTCTTGTTGTGGCCTTTGTTTTTGTTTGGCTTTGTTGCTCTCTCTGTTTTTGTTTCGCTTTGATTTGCTGCTCAAATATTCGAACACTAGTATGTATTAGTTTTGCGAACCATGATCTCATCCTATGTGCGCCCGACTAGAAGACGCGCATTTATAACTCGAACTTTTGATTAACTTAAAATTATTTGTAATCATCAAAAGTCCGATATTACATTACCGGGTCTGCAATTGAACTGGTACATTGTGTACCCAACTTATATTGATTTACGATACTGTTGATAAAGTTCTAATTAGGGTCGGAAGATCAATAATTTGGTGTATTTATTTCAGTATGTTTTTAGTTTAAGATTAAGTGTATTTAAGATTGCAGAGTTATTTAATATCTTAAAGATATAACGACGATTTAAAACGTTATTATAGAATTCATGTCAAATTTAAGAAAAATCGCTATAAATTAGATTGGAAGTGTTCATAAAACATAACTACATAATAGACAGTGATTCATTAGTATAATACATTTAGAAGTAATACTATTTTAAAACTGTTGACACCTATTTCTGCAAGTGACCCAACCCAAATATGTATCTGCAAGATATCTAAAACAATACCATCCATCATTGTGCCATTTCAGAAGCTCAACCGCCGCCATACCAACGCTCAAAAATGCAGAGACTGAGAGATGCAGGTAAGCCGGCTCTACTATATAGAATTTCGATCCGGTTATACTTACCCTCCTCGATTCTTGCAGATTCAGAAGAAGACTCGCAGAACGATGCAAAGTCGGCGGCGCTGAGCACGTGGAGTGCGCAGAGCAGCAGCATTTCGAGCATCTTCAAGCCGCCTCTCTTCGAGTCGTTCACCACTGATGGAAAAGGTGAGTTTTACGCCCAATACCCCTCTCTTTTCGCGTTCCCCTGCTTATCAGACGATTAGGAAGGTGCACGTAAAATAAATTTATAATGGATAATTTTATGTATAGTTTGAAACCAAATACCAATTTGATAAATAAAAAAATTTAAAAGGACATTTTAAAACTGAATTTAAAGTTAAATTTATTAAGTTATAAAATGTACACTTCAGTAAGCAAATACAGAATTCATATAAATTTATAAAGTGATAAGAAAAACATGCCAATATAAATCTTGTAAATGTCACTTCGATTCCATAGTATGACTTATTGTTTTCAGTGTGGGAGAAGTGTTGCGATTATTTTGCCAAGTAGGTGTGTTGAATGTGGACCCCTGATTTAGTGTGTGTGAGCGGGCGCTCTCTCTCGCTGGCCAGTTGTTGTTGTATCGTGGCGCCAGCTTGCCGCGTCAGGTCGTCACTTTCTATATTGATATTAACTTTTAAGCGAAAACAGCAAAAACGAAATGAAAATAAATAATGAGCGAAAAACAAACACGGGCGGCGGCATACTGAGTGAAAGAGTGCGAGGAGAGCGAGGAGCGAGGTGAGTTGGCGCTCTCGATGGCGCCACAATCTTAGCGCTAACTTACAAGAGTGTTCCGAAGGGGGCTGAAAGGGGTACGGATACGGGTCCTACGGGGGCTATGATATCATTCACGGCATTACCATTACCAGGCAACTCAGACGGCACCGTGAAACTGGCCAGAACTCACACACACCATCGTGTTTTTGGCTTTTTTATGGCATTGTACTGGCGACAAAACGACGGAAAACTATTACATTTAAATGGACCGTTAAGTTGCGGCTTTACGACGATTGGGTGACAGGCCAGTTAAAAATAGATTGAAATTCCAAATTGATTGATTCCCATCATAGTTTCGACAATTGCCCATTGTTAGCATATTCTATGAATACGGATTTTATGAATAAGGTGTTCATTGCCTTTATTAGTTACTTACTTGTAATTCCTCAATATTGCATTTATTGGGGATAACACCACATTAGGATCACAATTTTAATGCTTTTCGTAATGCAGTATTTTATGCATGCTCAATATTAAATTCCCTTACACTTTAAGCACTAATCAGGATATTGAATTGCTCATATTGGATTTGTAAAATTACATGGAAAAATACTTGCAACATTTGTTATGACGTTTGGCTACATTGAGTTTTTGAAATCCAGAAGAAGAATAACATGATTTGCATAAGAGTTGTGAAAATTCAATCCCAACGTCCACCTTCTTTCCAATTTCTTCAGAAATCGATTTAAATTACATAATTGCCTTAATGCAACTTCATCGCCGGTGGGACTCCAATAAATGGAAGTCGAACATCGCGTTTCCCCAAAGGCCCCACATGTGTGCCACCAACAAACTTACAGGCCACTGCCTCGACCCACACATGCACACAAATTGAAGATAAAATATTCTAAATTTAAAGATGATGTAGCAGCCCGTGGATTCGGGCATCTAACACAAATGTATGTACATTTATGTACCTACTTACATAAATATTAGCAAGGGGAATCAACAGCCATGAAGCGGCGCTACGAATTTACAAATATGTATATAGTACAGAAAAAATGCAGTAGGTAGATCTCTCAAGCAGAAACTTCCAAGAATGCCAAACGTTTCAAAGTTGAATGCTTCTCGCATTACAAAAATGTTTTAAAAATTCCCTGTCATTAAAGACTTTAGCTTAAAGGCCGTAGATTTTGAAAATGGTATTGGGGAATTAAAAATTATAATATAAAGTCCTGAAATACTTGAAAAACGGCACAAGTTAATTTACAAAGTATCTCTTACAATACAAACCCCTAATATAAACTTATGTATTTGAAGTTTTGTCTTAAAATAATAACATAACATTCTTTTTATTTATCCGATAACAAATATACTAAAGATATTATAAATTAAATATAGGTATTTAGATTAACCTGCCTAAATTCACAAGTAATTATTCAGTTTCGACATGTTTGAGGTTGCGCAAAGGGGTCAATTGGATTCCCCAATTTTCCAAATCACCTTTCTCTCGGATCAACTTCACTGCCCCACAATCTTGGCGAGTTCTCGCCCAGTTGAGCGAGACGCCAGCCTGGTGGGGTAAACAATTTTTCGTGGCCATGGCGAGACGCGACGGAATCGCCGGCGTCGACCTAATTAGGTAAACATCGGACAGGCGCCACTTGCAGCGTCCAACGCCCCCGCTGCCCCCGCTGCCCCCGCTTTCGGCACATTCTTTGCCATGCAAAATTTTAAAAGCCGTCTACGGATTTATTGCGATATATTTTTACTTGGCGCCACTGCCGTCCGCCTGGGCTTGGCCTTTGCGCCTTTCGGCCTTTTCGTTCCGATTTATTCTCGGCGAGCGCGTGCTGGCCATTGTTGCCCCGTTTTCCCTGCGATTTTCCCTGAGCTAAGCTATTGTGTTTTGTGTGTGCCGTCAATGCGCGCAAATTTCTCGGATCGGCTCTTGCCGTTCTGGCCAACTGCACCAATCGACTATCGACCCGCTGGCATTGTTGCAATTGGCAGTTCGGCTGCCATGGCGTATGCGCGATATTTGCACTGTGTTGCCTTACAATGCAGTTTATGCCATTGGAGATTGATAAATTCCCAAGACAAGGGTGTGTTTATGCTGACAATGGTGTCATCTGAAATGGGTATTAAGAAATAAAAATGATAAAATATGAATTCGGTGGCGTATACGCAATGTTAATATTATCAGATTTTACGACTTTAAAATTTAAATCCAGCACATTTTGTTTACTAATTCTGAGAAATGCAAATATATATATATATATATGCACCTATATACCTATATTCTTTTAATTAAATATGAATTTCAAAATTTATGAATGGTTTAATGCGGTCATAAATATTAAATAATTTGTTCTCAAGCCCACACACTCGGAATACTCTCGTTAGCAAGGATTTCAAATAAAGAGTTGCACTTGTTTCACACTTTGTTATTGGCCCGACACGCGTTCGGAATCGGAATATACAAATGAACCCATAAACAGACTGCGGGTTTGCTTACTATACACACAGCCGCACAGGCCGATATATGCGCGAATGAATACCACACACATACGCGACGCCGGTCTGTTTACGTAATGCCCTGGCGCCAAAATTATTACCATTTAAATGTCTGAGCACACAAGTGAGTAAAAGCGTAATATGTATGCGCCTGTTTGAATGTGCGACTCGCTGAATTCGTCTACGTCTCTTCGTTCTTATTCTTATTTTCAACCGATATAGCGGGAGCTATACTCCCCCGACTTTACTTCAGCACCTTGGGCTTGAAACTTATGCTAATTTTAAATCACATTTTATTGGCTGACCAAAGAGTTATTATCGCTTTAGCATACAATTTGTATGCGGTTTACAAGATTGCGATTTAAATAATTGTTATTAATGGGAATTACTTTAACTCAGGCACATTAAAGACTTTATTAGTCTGCTATCTGACTAATAAGTTATTTTGAAGCGTTTAATTAGGCGCCCTGTAAAGTGTCAAAGATATGAATTTTATATACAATTTCTCAGTGGTTGTAAACATGTAAAAATATGATTACCAATTTGGCAACTTGTATATTGACATCAAATAAAAAATACTTTTTATTATTTTTTTTTTTTTTTTTTTTTTTTTTTTTTTCCTCTTTTTCTTTATTTCTTTTTATCATCAAATTATAAAATAATTAATATTTTATAATAAAGGGGTCGGATAACGTTTATATTTGTGAAAAATCTATATATATATATATATGTATATTTGTAATTAATATAATTTTTTAATAAAACGGTTATTAAAATAAATTTATTTTTCTTGCGTATTACAGATCATAACATCAATAGCAACGCTTGGTGCCAAATAGCCTACTGGGAGATGGCCGACCGAGTCGGGGAGTTCTTTCACGCCAGAACGAAAGCAGTTAATATCTACACCGACGGGATCGTGGGCAGTAATGGTGACAGTATGTGCCTACGTGACCTTAATCCCGCAGGCAAGCAGGTCCACTCGGAGGTGGTGCAAACTACGCGACAGAAGGTCGGATTAGGTAAGAAATTAAGCTTTTTATCTCGATAGCACTTTTAACCGGAGTACGAATTGCAGGGGTTACATTGAGCCTGGAGAGCGGCGATGTTTGGATTTACAACCGTGGAAATACACCCGTATTCGTGGATTCTCCCACCCTGGCCGAAAATCTGGACCGTGTGTGTAAAGTGATGCCCGGCGTCTGCCTAAAGGCCTTTGAAACAAGCAGGTTAGATCCCTCTTTCGATTCAATTTCAACCCATTGCATAAATTAAATTATATTACTTTATATTGATTAATATTATATTATTATATATGTACATATAAAGTACATATTTTTAAGGTATTGTACAATTTAATAAATTGGATTTCTTATTTATACATTTGTACAGGGCTCAACTGCTAAGCATGAAACAGCAAGAAAATCACCACATGGGACCCGTCGACTACTTCAGCATAAAGATCAGCTTCGTAAAGGGGTGGGGGCCCGCCTACAAAAGACAGAACATCATGGGCTGCCCCTGCTGGCTGGAGGTCCACTTTAGCCATCTACGGTGACAGTACCTTCTGCAGGCCCCTTCGGCAGGACCTCATCCGACATCCCCGCATCACCTCGAACCTCTGGGCTACGGATACGGTTGCGATTCGGTGAGCAGCTGCCGGAGGGAAGGAAATCGGCGATCGCCCCAACTGTTGCGAAAGGTAAAAAAGCTGCTGACCAGACTATGCAGACAAATGTGCGCACTGACGGATCCGGCGTCGAGGACGAGATGGAGGTGTCTGGCGGGCAGGAGATCGAGCCGCCAGCTTTCCATTAAACAACCAATAATTTGGAACAACAAAGGACTGCTAAAGAAATCATTTTAAATGTTAATATACATAATTACGGAACAAGTTTCAATTACTGATAGTAGGCACATCGAAATTAATTTTAATGCAACTGAGCCGCATTAAGTGGGAGAAGTCGAGGAGTCGGTCGAGTTGAATTGAAATACATAGTAATTGATTGTTAAACATACATAGAAAAAATTGAAATCCTGTGATTCACTCTATATATACACATGTAGTATGTACCGACGCGTGGGGCTAAAGCACCATTGCCAGTAGCTATATGATATGTATAAATATTTAACTTATATATACATACATACTTAACAGAAGGCACATCAGGGTTAACAGTTTCGAGAATGGCAGATAGTCTAGTTACGACAAAACATTCAGAAGCCCCTACCTTTTCTATGCGACGTTTTTAAATGAACAAAAACCCATAATTTATACCCCACCCAATTGAAACCAAACATCACTGAAATACAAATCTGTTCAGTAGAATCTGCATAGATGCTAGGTTAAATAAAAAAAAACACAATTAACAAAATTCTATACGGCTTTAGACTCTGGCGCATAGCGATCCAATTGGCTTTAAGAAAGCATACGTCATGTTCGAACATTATTTGTTTTATGTTGATATTTTGACTGTGGCATTCATTCATATTAAAATCAACATTCATATAAACTGTATAAAAGAATATCGCACTACGATGCTTACAGCATATAATACTTTTATTTAAATCAGAAATCATCCATCGACAGTTCATATATCACAAGCCCCAACTTCGGTTGCATTTCCACCTGTAGAAATGACAATTCGAGAATTTGGAGTAGTAGTAAAATCCATGCGCTAGAGCTTTTAACCTCTGTACCAAACAATACAGTATGTAGGCCTAGAATCCCAGCCTTGTATGTATTTCGTTCTAAGAATAAATGCGATCCACGTAAAACTATTGTTACCATTTTCTCACTCTTAAAGGATGACCGTGTTCAGAAAATACTTAAAGAATGTAGGTACGTGATTATTGTATGTATATTTTAATTCCAAAAAAGCACTATACAAAATAGTAACAAACCTAATGAGAAAAAATATTGGGCTGATTTAAAAAGTTCTGCCTATGTAAAATTAAATCGTAAAGTCTGGTGGACAGACATGTATACATAAAATAGCTTCAATATGATCAAATATTTAATCAGTGCAGTTATACTGTTAAGTTTAAAAACTTGTAATAAAATTTCAATATATTTACAAAAACAATTGGAATTCTGAATACAACTTCACTTTAAAAGCTATAATCATCCAAAATAATAAAGCTGCATTTACATTTTTTCGGAGATATTACACATCCCTATATTTTAGTGTATTATCAACAGATTTATTTAATGATTAAAACTAAGGCAGAATTTATTCAATCACATAATCCTTATCGAAATCGTATTTTTCTGCCTTTGAAGATGAACCTAAGCTAAAGTTATCCAAAACGTCTGTAATTTTTGAGATTTTCTTCTCGTTCCGAACATTTTGTTTCTTCTTTTGCTTTTGCAGTTGCTTGATGCCTTTATTCAGGGATTGGTTTTCTGGAATTAAAATGAAGTGAGACTTTAGTACGATTTCACGGTGAACATTTGTCATCGCATACCATCCAAAAGCAGACTGGGATCTACCTTCTCTTTTTCTTCATCCAGTTTTCTTTTGCGACCCTTCGCTGGCTTTTCCTTCTCGTTTATGATCAGATTAGCAGCCGCTTTGCTAGCAGAATCCTCTTCCTCACGCGGCTGTCTGATTTCCAGAGGACCCGTAGACGTTATCTCCATAATGTCATCAGCTTTCACAGCGCAATGCTCTAGGATCTCTGTCTCCATGGACTCGAAGTTATCCACATCGAACTCGCGAGCCTCGGAGTGTACGATTGACGCACTTATATGCACACTTTGGGCTTCCTGAACTTCCGGAGGCTGTGTACAGTATTTGATTTTGCCCGTATTCCAGTCGTTAAGAACGCTCCTCGCGGCGGCCACAACATCGGGAACTCCCTTTTTCAGAAATTTTCCTAGGGGCATTGTAAAATAAACTTCTTATTTCGCTCTCTATCTTCTAGATTTAAATTCACTTACCCATTCTGGCTGCCTTTTTGGCGAAGAATTCCTCGAATGTGTCGTAGCTCGTAATGTCATACATGGTGCAGAAGTAATCCTTGCTGGCGCGCTTTAAAACGCTCTCGGCAATGGTGAAGGGATCTTTCACATCGCCCACGCGCTGAGCATTCTTCAGTACCGCGTGTGAGTTCTCAGATCCACTGGTGAACACGATGCCGGGGCAATCAATCAGTTTTATTTTCGAATCCAACTCTACTTCCTGCATTGATCTGAAGGAAAGATTGCAAATGATCGAATTAATTTTGAAAACACATGCATGAAAGGGCACATGGCACTCACTTGGTCACTCCTGGCGTGCTGCCCACCATGCAAGACCTGCCGCGAGTCAGCGAGTTGATGATGGAGCTCTTGCCGACGTTGGGAATGCCCACGACGCCAACACGAATCGAGGTCTTGATTCCCTGGTTGCGGCAGTAGTTGCCAAGCATGGACATGAGCAATTCAGCTCCAATACAGACTGATCCCTGCATGGCCTTCTCCGTCTTCATCTCGCGCAACTTACGACGTCCTAGTCGGTTGGCTTGATCCTGTGTGGAAGCTTTGAAGGCGGTGACGGGACCGCTGCGACGGAAGTATTTGATCCAGTTGTTCAGGTTCTCCCGGGGCACCAAATCGGCCTTGTTTAGCACTAGGACCAGGCGCTTGTTTCCCGGAGCACCACGCACGGCGCGCTCCACCTCGTTGCAGCGAGTTCCCAGGGGATCACGGGCATCCACCACCTCCAGGACAACGTCAGCATTTTCTATGACCTTTCGGAATTCTTTGAAGTACTGCTTCAAGGACTGCTCCTTGGTGACGGCATTCTTGTACTTCTTTTCATCCGCATCCTGGGCATCATTTTCATGCATTATACCGTGCACTGTGCTCCGCATGTCTGCATCTTCAGCGAGGGTCTCCAACGTCTTAAACTTGTTCTGCTCCCGCTCAACTTTGAAGGCTTCGCGGCGAGCCAGCCGCTCGGCCTCCTGGCGTTGCTTTGCCTCCTCCACCTCCTTGAGGATGTCATCCTTGAAGGGACATATGTTCGGGATCTGGATGAGCTTCTGTTTCTTGCTGCCCTTCTTGGGATTCTTCTTGGCAGCGCGACGTTCCTTTTTGTTGTGGTCACGCACCTTCTTCTCGATTTTGTGCTTCAGGCGGCCCGTCAACCTCTTGGATTTCTTTGCTGCAGGGTTGTCAGGAATAAGCATATCTCTATTCACTAAATAGGAGTATGAAATACTTACTTTTCAACCTTTTCAGAGCCATTTTAAAAGAGGTAAGCGGGGACCAAAAGCGACTTAAAACAAGAACACGTGAAAATACTCTTCTTCTTTATTGCCGCCAGTCACCACGAAGCGGCCATTTCTTGTGGCACGTTAGACAACACTGCTGGAGTTGCCGGACTGGCGGTGTGATGTAATTTGGTTTTTGTACACCGTCCGTAAATTAACTCAGAATGTCACTTAAAACTGCCTTTTTAAGTGCTCTCAGGAGCTTCTCCCGGCCAGCTATTCTTCTCCAGAATTCAAGAATACATACGGGCGTCTGCTGGCGAAAGGCGGAGGATCGAAAGGAAATGCTGGCATCGCTGCCGGCCAAAGACGAAGGAACAGTGGGGGAAAAGACCGTGGACATAGACACACTTATCAACCGGTGAAATATATTTAATATTTTCGCATAGTAGTCATTTATAAATTTCACTTCCTTCACAGCAAGGCCAAGTTCTTTCCCGATGCCAGCACCGCTACCCAATTATTCAATGGAACTCCCTTCAGCGAGCTGCCCATATGCAACATTCGCGTGTCCCCCAACAACACAATTATTTCCGTCACGGATCACAAAGGTTGGGCACCTGGAAGTTCATTCTTGGACCCTGGATATTTACTAATGCCATGGCCTCCTATTTTCAGGAGTCCTTCGGCTGATACGATCCTGTGGAATTGAGGGATTCAAAAACACTCGCAAGGGAACAAACATTGCTGCTCAAGCTACTGCTGTGACCATTAGTGGCGTAAGTTAAATTTGAAGGAACATTAATCTTGTTTTTACTAAATTAAAACATTCAATATATTATGCCATACAAACAGGTCCTACCTCCTATATTTAAAAATATAAACTATTTTTGACTGACTAAATATACTTTCTATAATAATTTTTTTTAGTTTTATCCAATAGGGATATATTTAACATATTGGATAAAACTGGAAAGATTATTAATGAAAGTTAGTGTACATAATAAAAAGTAAATAATATTAAGACCGATCCCTATTCTAACATAATTTCAGAAAGCCATAGAATTGGGATGGAAGACGGTGCGAGTCAAGGTCCGTGGTCTTGGCCCTGGAAGAATGGTACGTTCACACATTATTGTTCTTTGTATTAATTAAATTTATTTCAAATTTGTTGGTGTTTTCAGTCGGCTATCAAAGGACTGCAAATGGGTGGACTAAACATTGTTTCCATAACTGACAATACACCTGTTTCATTTAATCCCCCAAGACCCAGAAAACAGAGGAGTCTTTAATCTACAACTTGTTAAGACTTTTGTTTATTAACAAATTACATGAATAGTCGTTAAAAAATTACAATAAAAAATATTTTTGAATTATAATAAACGACTTTTTCACGGTGAGTCAGTCTAATGGACCTTAGAGTTACATGTTTTAAGGTGCAAGAGTCGTGTTTTTTATGTACCTTAATATATAATTGATATTTTTTATCTTTTCAATTATAATTTAACATTCCACATATCGTACCAGAAGATTAAATTTAAATGACCTTTTTTGTTGAATTTTGTAAATGTTTTTTTTTATTATTATTTTTTTATACTTATATGTTTCTTATAAATTATTATGGATGCACATAATTCCTTTGATAAACCTACTCTAAAAAGTACAATACGCAAGTTATTAGTATGGACCTACGAAATACATAAAATACGACACTTTCCTTCCATTAATCAATTATTAACCCTAATCATTCTTTTTAAAATGGACTAACGAGCGCCAGTTAATGTTATGGATGCCATAAGAACTGTTTGACTAAATATCACCTAGCGAACACACTAGCATTACTTTTTATGGAATGATCCTTCTCAACATGGAATTCTAGGGGATGCGAACAGGTTTTGTACAATGAATGTTGTTTTTGGTTGTGGCTAAACGTTAGGCTTAGATTCTTATTGTCATGTGGCTGCAGCGAGTTTTCGGAGTCGGCCTTCGATGTGGTTGTGGATCACTTTTGCTGCTGTACTTAGTATGCATGCCTTTCGCGCTCTATCGAATTTATGGACATTTAATGAGAGAGAGGGACTCTCCGAGAAAGATAACGGTGGAGTTCTTCGAAATTTATCACTCATCTTGGACCAGGGGCAATCCGGATTGCTTAGCTCCTCCGATCTGATGGCGGGAATTTGAAAATTATGTTGTTCTGTTGAGGTTTCTGGCTTCACATCTACTTCGGAGTCACAATTGTTGCAGCCGCTCGTCCCAAATGAAGTGTGAAACTGCATGTTTGGTGCGGTTCCGGGATAATGTGGACTTCCACTTCCGTAGGGATTTTGCGATGTATTACCTTCCCCACCGCCATCATTACTTCCATCTGGCTGCGGGGCCTCGCTCTCTTCGTAGTCCATTGAAGTAGTGGAACAAGCTGGCTGATAAATAACAGCCGACGCATGACCAGATCGTCCCGATTTTAGTGGCGTTCCTTTCGTCCAGGTGTTCGTTCGCGGATCGTAGACCTCAACGATGGACAGGAAATTGTTGCCGTCGAATCCGCCAATTGCGTACAGCTTTCCGTCCAGCGGAGTCAGCGAGAGAGCACTGCGTGCGATTTGGATTGGCGCAACCATGTCCCAGGTATCGTTGTCGGTATCATAGCGCTCCACGGTGGCCAATTGTCGGGTTCCATCAAAACCGCCAACCACGTAGATGTACTGGTTGATTGCAGCCACACCTGATTGTAATTAAATCCGAATATAGTTGGGGTGGAAATAACAAGGGAGTATGCCATGCTTACCAGCTCCACTGCGCCCTGTTTGCAAAGGTGGCAGGAAACTCCACTCATTGTTTTCCGGATGATAGCACTCCACACTGCCCAAACGTTCATTTCCATCGAAACCTCCAATCGCATAAAGCAGGCGATTCACCACTACCACCCCGACACCCAAGCGTTTGGCGTGCATCGGCTGTACGAGGGTCCAGCGATCGCGTTCCGGGTCGTAGCTGTAAGCGATTGTAACATGCACATAATTAAATTAAAATTTAAGATTTTCCAGAAGAAGTATTTCGGTTGTTTGTTTAAATAGTCTGACCAGCTTATTTTTAATTATAACTTGTTTTAAAACCATAAGATATTATAGTTATTCAACATATTACTTTATTAATGGTCAATACTCACTATTCCACAGTGCTGTGGTACTCCATGCCAGCGGATCCACCCACGGCGTACATTAGCTCGTCCATAACGGCCACGCCCACTCGATGGCGCGGCACGGACATCGGGGAACAGGGTCGCCACGTCTCACTGACGGCACTATACCGATCAACCCAATCCGAGTCGTAGGAGGAGCCAATGTTGTTATTTCTGCCACCAACCGCGTAGAATTTGCCCTTGAGGAAGGCGGCACCAAGTCCGGACCTGGGAATGCGAAGATTTGGCAGGGTCGTCCACGTCATATCGTCCACATTGTAGGCCTCCAAAATGTCCAGTGAATGCCGAAAAAAGCCGCCAGCCACAAAAATCATGCGCGTTGTGTTCGGTGTCCGCTCCTTTACACCTGGACACTTGTGCAGCGTTAAGTCCTTAAAGATCTTTGCCAAATACTCCCGACAGGCTGGCACCTTTCGCAGTACGTCGCAGTTTTTCATCTGCTCCTTGAGGAAGTTTGGCGTGAGGAACTGGCAACGCACGGCGCCCAGTATGTGTTCCATTTTACAGTGCCGATTGTCCTCGTCGTATTTAACCCACTTAAGGACAGCATTATAGACCTCTCGCTCCTCCTGCACATTCAGTTCGTCTCTTCGGATCAGGGCTATCAACTGATAAGCCGAAAGCTGGAGGAACTCCTCCTCTTGGCACACCTAAGAAAACTCAGCAATTGTAGTTTTCTAAAAACAATCAGAAAAATTTAAGCAAACCTGTGTAAAATTCCGCTCAATAAAAACATTCGCCTTCTTTTGAAGCTCCACACATCCGTGCTGCTCGGCAAAGTTGGCTATGCCAATGGCATTTGTGGGGTCCAACTGGCGCTCCAGAAAGGCACAGCAGGCATCGATTACGTTTGGCACTTGGAACATAGTGGCCGCGGGCAGTAGTTGGCACACCGTAACTTCAGTCACACGGATCTGGCCAGTGTACATAAAGTAAAGGATGCGGGACATGGCCGTGGGACACACCTGAAAGAGCGAAACGGACGAACTGTTCATCCATTAAATCAACCAATTGAGGGCCGCGCTTAAGCTTAACTTACCCCCTGGAGCTGGACACGCGACATCTCCGACTCCTTGAGTCCTCCCGTGAACATGGCCTTGAAGTAGGGCGATGCGGCGGACAGCACCACCTTGTGGGCAGGGAAGAGCTCCTTCTTCACCTCGAGCACAACGTCCGTCAGCATGCCGTGCGACCGCATCATGAACATCATTTTGAGGGCTTCCTTGGGGTAGTTGGACATGCAGAAGGTCATGTCGTCGTCCGTAGCATCGTGGTCATCTAACGTCGAGTGCACCGATCCGAACCGACCGCAGCATGTCGACGAGATGGAACAACTTTCCGAAGTGCTGTTCATCTCAGCCTCTGAAAATGAAAAAAAATTACAATTACCAATTATATTAATAACTATAATACTGTAAATAAACTAATGAGACAACTGTAATTTTTAAATAAGACATTTTTATTCCTAGAAAATGTATATTATTATAAAGTTATATAGGATTGTGCTACTTCTATGCTACGCTCTTATACGTACAACCATGTATTGAATAAATTACTATTCTCTAATTTTTAGTATTTAACACTCAATTTACAGCTTAGCCCTATAACCCTTGTACCCATCCGTCGCAAATAGATCGCCAATCAGCTAAGGCTATATATTCTATTATGTTATCTAATCTGGTATGAATTGGCAAAAAAAGTACAAGATGGCACCTTTAAAGAAATCCTAAAAGTCTGAAATGACGTATTATTTTATGCATATCTAAGATAGCTAAATGCTGAGATACGCCAAGCCTTTTATAAGTTCTAGAAGTTTAGGGCATTACTAAACTTAGTTTTTTAAAATTGTATCTTCAGATGTTTTTGAATGTTGATTATTAAAGATTTATTATTTCTTTAAAAAAGACCCGATAAGATAAAAGTAAATGTGTTATTTTCTATTGAGAAACTAAGCAAACCAACACTTTATTTACTGATTCGAATACACTCTTTCGAGCGGGGACTAAAAAGTATTAAATAGCAACCGGATACTGTATTGTCACCACAAACCAGTTTCTTCGCACTGATATCTTTTACGGTAATATTCAAAACGACATTCAAGTGTCTCTTGATATTCAAATACACACACGCTCAAATCGGGCAACCCAAATGAAACAAATGCTGCTTTACTCCATTATTGCAACACCACACGTCCGACTTGGGGTGATTTCACTGTAAAGCAATCTATAAACGTTTCAAACATTTTCGCCAATCATTGTGGGCTGTTTTAGAGTGTGGGACCCGCCAGAGAACTTGATTCACAATGTTGCGCAGTCATGATCAGTGGTTTTTTCCCCAAAAGTTCGAGTAACAAAATTATCTTGCAAACTGGTTGCGAATTGAACTGTAGACCCATAGTAAAATCCAAAACAAAGTAAAAACGAAGACGAACCTTCTGGCAGGCGGGTGTAAGTTTTGTGGGTGTCGGTAATGTGACTCTCATACTGCATTGGGGATTGCATTTGGGTTTGCATTTTGGCACAGATCAGGATCGTTTGGGAGATCCTTTAAGGTTTTTCACTTCACTTCAAGATATTGTATTTTTAATCAGGGGTACGTTAAACGCGTTTTATGGTCACACACTCCACTCGAGTCAGTGCCGATTCGCAAACAAAGACTGTGTGAAAATGAAAGCGCACGATCATCTGCTGCTCCGTAAATCCGCTCCGGCGATCATGCGTGCGCCGTGGAGAGAGCCCGTCAACTGACTGCCGGACGGTGGTTCGCCCATGGTGAGACGAAGGCCCCTGAGACTTATCTCTCGGATGGAGGGGAGCGTTACAAAGAGCGCTATCATGCTTACATGTGACTCGGGTCTCTCCGACCCTTGCTTACAGGTGAATACTCCTTGTTATGGCGATAAAAATTATACCATGAATGAATGGCTTACGAGCGTTTTTGGTTTGTAACGATGATGTTCACAAATCTGTACTTTTGGTAAACAATTCTCGTAATTTAAGCCAAAAAAACCTAGCCTGCAAAGCAGGTTTTTAAGGGAACACGATTTTCCAAACGATTTATGCGATTTACCAAGCTATCGAATAATGACAATACATTTTAAAGTGTAATGTCATGACGGTAACTGATATCTTTTTATTTCCAAAATTGCCAAAACCAGGTACATATCGATCTTCTTAAAAATCTCCAAATTTTTTGCGAGGCAGCAACAAAGCTAGTGAAATACTAACGAATCTTAGTATGAATACCTAGTCAAAAAACATTTAAAAAATTTTTTTATTTCAATTTTTTTTTCAAATTTTTTTATTTCAATTAAAAAATATATCAACAAATTCATTGCACAGAAATATGTTTATTTTTAAGCGTTTTTATCTGAATCATCTACGTAAATATTCAGTCTACAAAGGGGATTCCCCTAGAAATCTACATTTTGTAATACACAGAATTACACGCAGCTCAGAACTGATTCAAAACTTCGATTATCAAAGTGCGGTTTTAAAATTTTCGCGTAAAATGACGCTGGGATTGTTGGTAAATGAATATGATAAACGAAAAACTAGGCAATATACTGCCGAATCATGGTGAGAAGGCAAAACCTAATACACGTTCACACATCCGAACGGATTTGTGTAGGTGAAAACAAATAGCGTAATCAGCACGGCTGGTGAGAGTGTTTGAGTGGAGGTACCGTTGAACTTTGCTTCCACATAAACAAATATTACTCACTTACATTCCACTCCCTGTTCCCTTACCACGCACTCTATTTACTATTTTCCACACATACATACGCATAAACACTCGCGCCGCCATGTGCCAAACAGCTGATGGAGGCCATGGAAATAGAACGAAACGAAGGCCATTAATTGTGATTAAAAAGTCAACATTGCTGTAAGAGATTACTGCAATGCCGAGCAAACACTACATCACCAGGGAACTCGAAATCTTCGCGTTCTTAGAGGCGGTATATAACCACGTATATAAGCTGGGAAAGTACACCGTAATTTTCTCCCTTTGTCTTATTGAAGTTTTCACCCGAATGAAAATTCACTGCCGTGGGTAAATAAAAGGCTTTCGTATACTAACAAAATTATTCTAATGTTCGGCACACAATTTTCTATATTAGGTTTATCGTTTTTATTGTTTATTTACGGATACTCACAACTTAATTTATTTATTTTGCCACTTCACTTGCCACTCCGATTTTTTCTCCTCTTCCTCTTTGAGGTAAACAGGTGAGTGTTGGAAAACGCTGGTCTGTTTACATGTGTGATCAAGAATTGCCAGATGTGTAAAAAAAGCATAAGTTAATAGTTTGAAAACTTAGTTCAAGTAATTGATAAATTAATGGAATTAACAATTTTTTGGATTTGCTTATAAAAGATATATTGTATAGACCATATTTCGAAGAGTCATACAAACGGTACTCAGCTGTGTTTGTTTACAATCAAACGGTAAGTTAAACTTAAAAATAAATTTTAAAAAATATTTGAATAAATAAAAATCTACAAATACTAAGTTAAGAGCGTTAAAGAAGAAGACAAGATAGGAAGGCAAATCAAAATTGTTGACGGCAGCTGTTCATGCACATGTTTATGCTTTTACTGACTTAGCTGGTCACACTGCTACTGTTGCCCTTTGATTTTTTTGTGGTGGAGTAATCATCCAAAGGTTAACTAAAGATGCAGCCGGCTTTGAAGACTGTCAACGCCACAGGAAAACACACCGCCTCCGTGATCTTTTTCCACGGATCCGGCGACACCGGCCCCAATGTGCTGGAGTGGGTGCGCTTCCTGCTCGGTCGTAACTTGGAGTACCCGCACATAAAGATCCTCTATCCGACGGCTCCCCTGCAGAAGTACACCCCGATAGACGGGGAGCTGTCCAACGTTTGGTTTGACCGCAGGTCCGTGAACATTGCCGCCTCGGAGAGCAAGAAAAGCTTGTCCCAGTGCTACGATGCGGTCAACCAGCTAATTGACGAAGAGGTGTCCAGTGGAATCCCGCTGAACAGGATAATCGTGGGCGGGTTCTCCATGGGCGGAGCCGTCGCCCTGCACACGGCCTATCATTTGAGGCCCAGTTTGGCAGGTGTATTCGCACACTCCTCGTTCCTAAATCGCGGTTCTGTTGTCTACGATTCCCTGGAGAGTAGTAAAGCTGGTGCACTTCCGGAGCTGCGAATGTTCCACGGAGAACGGGATACTCTAGTGCCAAAAGACTGGGGCCAGGAAACCTTCGAAACCCTCAAAAAACTAGGCGTCAAGGGAACATTCCACCCACTAAGAAACACCCTGCACGAGCTGAAAACCGCCTCCCTCAAGGATCTTGAGCAGTGGATACAGGAAAAACTGCCTCAGCTGGAAAACCCAGTGCAACATAAACTCTGAGTGGCAGGTATGTAGATTGACTTATTCAAGAAAAGCATTCGTGTATTTATTTATTCCCCAATTTCAGTGTTTGGCATAAAACCAGTGCACGTTGGAGCAGCGCAGAGGCAAGTCTTTCCGTCATTTACCCTTTTGTACTGCCCCTCTCCGCCGTAATGAAAGCACAACTCCTTCCTGGCCGGAATATCTCGTGCTGCAAATATGCCTAGGGACACAGATACATCAACTCCAGGAATCGGAGTGCAACCAGCAATAAAACTCACCTATTTTCGGTATGGGACAGTCTATTCGTACAGCTGCTATGTGACAGTTGGGCTCGCAGCTGTGGTTTAGGTAGCGTCCAATGTTCCCACGCGTAGACGGATCCACGATGGTCACCTGTTGCTTCTTTTCGCTAGTGTATTCATTTAAAACTAAGACATAGTTCATGGAGCCTAGTTCTTCATTTTTTACCAAGCGTCTTTTGGCTTCACGAGAGGTCAAAAGTTCTCCAGCATATTCGCAGATATAGGCGCCGCGTGGAATGTTTTCTGTAGTGCGGACTCCTTTGGATCCGTAAAGAGCAGAGTCGAATATCTCTAGATTTTTCCTTGGCCCATACTGCACAAGGCGATTGGAGCATGTGTTTCTACTGCACTTGCATAAGTCGTGGCACTCGATGACGGGGTTTGAGGATTTCTTAAGAAGTAGTTCCCTGCCATCCGTTGAGCATTCGTAATGACCTCCATGTGGACATATTTCGCTGTTTTGGCAATCTCCATTGCAGAGGCATTGATTCAGAAGCACCGAATTGTAGTCATCCGCTAAATGTTTGAATTCCAAACTTTCATCGTTGGACATCAAAACAGATTCCAATATATATTCGAGACCATCTGGATGCTCGTAGTCGTCATTAAAAGCCATATCAAATCCATATATTCATAGGATTGTTTACATTTTCTTTGGGAGCAGTATTACTGGATATTGCACTGTTTTAAAGCGTTTTATAAATCAGTCATATTGCATTCCATGCTTCCGGTCACACTTTTAATTTAAAAATGTTTGTCGATTCGAGCAGCAAACATTTTCAAAAAAAATGTGTAACTTTGGTAGCCATATCCTTAATATTTGACCGTTTTTTATTGCGCGTTGCCAGACTTTCAGACAAAGGTTTCCGTCCTTTGGGACGAGCTGCCATTTCCCCTGCATGGTGGATTTCCACAGCTCCATCATGTTGGATTTCCCACTCCACCGCCGTGTTGGGTTTCCATTTCGGAGCGATGAAGGGGCTGATTTGGATCCAATCGAAGTTGTCGAACGATTGGAGCACGTCTGTGCTTTATGAGAGCCTGGTAGAAGTTCATCGAGTCGATGGCTTCAAAATGGTTCTGAATATATCGATTTTATTGGACATTGCCTGGTGGGCGGTGGGACAATTTTAGGATTCCAAAGCCTCGCGTATAAGCGTTACAGACAGTCAACAGATTTATTCATTCGGCATCGGCCCTTCGAGAATCTGTAATCATGGCATTACATACCCATAGATATTTTTGTGTAGACTTCCGCTTGGTTTTAATCAATCACAATTTTCCGTTTTTGTCAGTACCACCTCTCTCAAAATAGAAAACTGATTAAATCAGATGTTGTTTAGATATAAACTATTAACTGCTAAACTTTCACTGCTTTATTGAGATTATAAATATTTTGTTATTATTGTTTTCTCATGGTTTTCTTGAATTCAAATTTTAAATTTGCGTCTTTTCTATTGTTATGATGAGTTTTTGCATTTCTATGTTTTAGGGGAATCTTTAAATCAGAATTAATAATGATTTTTTCAAATTTTGTCAAGTGAGCTGACTGTTTTCTTTGGTCGTGCAAAACTATTACATTTTGATGGTGAAATATAAGTTATTTCGGTTGAAATAAATAAATAATTCAACTATATTTCATCCAAAGATATTTTATGTCACCTCCGATTACGTCATAATAGTTTACGCAATACTCGAGCCCTTAATCCAAAAATTCTACCGGAGTAATCATTTCGTTTTTTATTTTATACATAGTTCTTCATAGTTACGATCTGACCATACATGTTTTTAACTTCGTCAAAATGGTCAGAACATAATTGTTTTTGGGTATAAGAATCAAAATATTTATATTTCTATAACTTCTTTGACTTTAAGCCATAGGCATATGAATCATAGGTGAAACAGAAACATACACATTTGTGTAATAACTGCATTAATTACGGTTACTTGAATATTTCTCAATAATGTCTAGAAAATAGAAACATTTTATTTTCCAATGTAATTTGTTCTTCTTTTTATTTTAAAACATTTTAAGAAAGTATTTTCCCTTGTATTTAATAAATATCAATATAGATTTATAAAATTTTATGTTTTGAAACTTTCTGTAAGGAGATTCACAATAATGTTTGGAGTGTGTTATAATATTTATTTGTACTGTTACTGAAAAAGCTTAACAATTATCCTCCTTTAAAGGCTCCGGTTGTGTTTGTTTGTGTAAATTGGTGGCAATTAATCTGAATCAATGGAAATTTGCAAGCATGGAACATTTATGTGCGCTAACTCATCTGAAAGTACAAATTTTTGAAATGTAGGAAAATGTATTAAGCTAATTTATTAGTTACTCACCTTTCTTAGTTTTATTTGCTTAGTGCGTCCTTGATTTTATCAAATCCTGATTGGATGTTATCGGTCACCTTATTAGTGAGCTTAGTAACATCATCTTCCTTTTCGTAGTAATAAATAAAGTAGACGGCCAATCCAACCACAATGATAACCACCAAAAATGTACTGATGATTGAAACGAGCACACTTAGCGCACAGTTGAAGCAGCTAAAAAGATAAGAATTAAAAAATATGTTTTAATTGAGTAAAGAAAACATTTTCGACAACTTCATAGAATTATGACTCACTTTAAATAAAGTGCGAAGTGAGATCACTATTATTTTAAATCGCAAAACATGTGTGGATTTTCTTTTTGGCTGAAGTGTTCGGAATTTATTTATATATATGTATATAATGTAAGTTATTTTGCAGTAAATATTTAAAGCAATATTAAATGTATTTTTAAGTGGTCTTCGCATTTACAATTGGTCTCATTATACTTAATAGTTGAAAAGACCCGGACATGAAATGATGCAATCCTTCTGAATTAATTACGCATGAAAAGTTGTGTCTAATAAAAATGCACCCCAAATAACATTCGTAGATTAAATTTCCACCCCAGTAGCGAGGTACAACTACGTTTCGAGGGCCAAGAGCTGGCATTCCTACGGAAATGCGAAACCGGCGACGCGCTGCCGGTTGTTGTTGGCCAAAACCACTGGGGCGGGGAGATTCGAGGGGGTAGATATGTATTAAAGGAATAATTCCGTCGCGCCTCGACGGAGCCAGGACTTTCTGGAGCCAGATGGTACATAAGGAAACTAATGCGACGCACAGTGCCACAGTAGTTTTGGAATTCCCGACATTACCATGTTTTTTGTTTGTATCTAATAGATACGCAAACACTGGGTTTTTCAATTGGCCAGTGTGCGCGAATATGACTACACTTATACGCATCATACTCATAAATGAGTGCCTTAGGGAAGCGTGAGCTAGAATAATAATAAGTAGTCTTCTGTGAATACCATGTTGCATGTCATGTACGTATATATTTTCCAGCAAATATGCGTATGATACCATAGACAATTAAGTAATTTATTCTGACAGCTGTATGTATGCGATGATACACCATCGAAAGTGGAAATACTTTAGGTAGAATGGATCTGAGCTCGGATTCTCGTCCGGTTTGTTTACCTGCTCTCATTGTTTTCATTTGTGAAATGGAAACCTGTATGAGGGCAAGCCGATATGTATAAGAGTTTCATGTGAGAATTTGCCCAGGGGACTTACATTTTTCTCTGAATTCTGTTTCCGCCTTTAAATTACATTGTTCTCTCAACGCGTCTTCATAGTATATAAATGGTAAAAGTAATGTAAACAGCTTCCCTATGTGTATTTCTTTACGTGTGCAGATCTTTTAATAGGAGTCAAACATTTATGTATGTATGTTAATAGGAATAAACTTTAATTATCAGGTGGTTGCACACTTTCTTATCTTATTTGCTGTCTTACTCATGAGTCCCGACCTATTTATAATTCTTGAGCCATTTCCCACCGTTTAAATAATGTTACTCTACATACATTTATATGATTCTGTACACTTGAATATCTCTCCTATCTGCAGATTTTAAGGCGTCAGAGTTTGCTGACCTTAATCTAATTAATAGATCTTACCAGCAGGCTACGTTTTCGGTCAGGCACTTGCACATGTTGTTTGCTTTTCTTCTGATGCCTCAGTACAATGAATACTTTCGAGTATCTGCAATTAAATAAAAAGTATTAAGAATTCAACACTGCACTGAGGAGGGTTAAACAACTCACAGTCAACCGCTTTCGTCGACAAAGTTTGTTTTACTAAACCCAAAGAGAATGAGTTTATTTAGCGTCAGCTCGGTTTGAGAACATCTCTGCCATACATGTTCGACGTCGCACGGTGGCACAAGTTCGAGATGTTCGTGGAAAAATATATATTGATATTAAAAAAACAATAAAATTGTATTTATCAGAAAGAGTTCGAATAGGACGCATAAATAAATGAAAAATATATCAAAAGATCTAAATGTATTTAAAAGTTAAAAATTAAGCTTAATTTTGTTGGTTATTTGTACTTTACAACGTATACCTAATAATAGATTTAATAACACCTTTTTTTTATCTCGCTCCTCAGTTGTTCGAGCCAGTAGATGAGTCTTTAAACGCTGTTAAGGTTCAAAACTTCTTTCGTTCTTTCTTTGTTCTAGCCTTCGCAAATACGAACTTAATATGAAAAGCGTGAATGCTGTACCACTTCCTTTCCTCTCGACTTTTAGCTCTTATACAAACATTTAACGAGTCGGGGTGATAAATTGAAGGGAGCGTGAAGTATAAAAAGGCATTAAAATTAACCCCAGAGGTTGGTTTGTTGTCTTATAGCCGAAAACTGCCAATAAATGAATAGAACAAAAACAGTGGCTTTTATGATGTAGATTTAGAATGTTTGTTGATAACAAAAATGCGTCACTTCCTGTTGATTTTATTGAACCTATTTCAGAACCTCCCACACACATGTTAAAATTAAAAAAACAAAATTTGGGATTAATTTGATTTATTTGCATAAGCCTATCTTTAAAGTATTTACAATAACTTGCTTCCGATTTATTAGATTATATTTGCAAGTGTGTTCAATATGGCAGGCATCTGTTTATTCGACTGCAAAATACATAGTACATTAGCTTACGTACATACACATCTGCACAAGTTTCTGGTAGGAGAGCACTTGGTAATGACTTGTGGGATATAACTACGAATGTATGTATGTACAAAGATCCATTAAACGTTATCCATATAAATATTCTTAACAATTTTGGTCATACATAGTCCAGTACATTATGCATATAGGATAGAGTTGAATACGTTGGCGGCATGGCCCCAAGTTCGGGCGAATATCGTCTGAAAAGATCGAGTGACAGGCCCCGTAGATTAGAGAAGTAGTAACCTTTCTGAACGTCGGTTCCACACCACACTTCTAATTATAACGCTAAATATAAAACTTTGAACTACATCTGTCGGCTTATGAGTAAAATTAAAGTGGCTAACCGATCCGGATCCTAACGTACTTTCGGTGCGCGGAAACGAGTTGAACATTTCTCAACATCCCGTAGACTACGAATGGGTAACATGCTGGCTTTTGGTGTATATTATACAGTATTGCAGATAGAGTTGGTTCGATGATTCGCAGGTAGGGAGCCTTTGAGGCTATCACATATGATTGTTCCTTTGCAGGGTTTGGAATGGATCGTCCTACGAGTCCTACGAGTACTGCGGCGACTCGCCCCCCGAGTTGATCTTCTTTACCCGGCTGACATCGTCGTAGGCGATGGAGAAGACGCTCTTCTTCTCGGCAATTGGGTTCCTTCGTCCCAGGCTGTTGAGCAGGGAGTTCATGGCTATTCCGGAATCGTGATCATCCTCCAGTGTCGAGGCATTCAGCTGCTTCTGCGTGGGATTCCCCGCCCCGCGATTCTCCACGTAGATCTTTGAGTTGGACACTTTGACTTCGTTCTCCCGGATGGGTGATGGCTTGGGCCTGGGCTCCTTACTGGACTTGGGTTCCTTACTCGCGGCAGCCGCACGTGGCGGAGTCTCCGGATACATGTAGTGGGGCAGCTTGGTGGGTGCAGCTGGCACCTCCAGGGCGTTCTCCCTCTCGAAGCGGTGCTCCGAGTGCTGGAGGAGTGGGTGATTCGTGTCAGTCTCGATTTTTGGTTTGTGCTGCTTGTTCAGAGCCCGGTCCTCCTTTAGCATCCGACTTCCCTTTGGGGGGGATTTTCGGGGAGCAGGCTCCGGCTTGTACCGGCCACCACCCTCCTCATCGTCCTCGAATTCTTTGGGATGAACAGTGATTCTGGTTTTCGAAACCCGTTTCTCCGCTGCTCCCACTTTCTTTTTGCTGGATGGCTGCGACTTGGATGACTCCGTGGAGGTGCGTCCACTTACGGATGACTTCTTTTTGTTGTAGTACCACTCCATGTACTTCGGCACATTGCGCTCTTCCTGCTCAGGACCTAGCTCCGTTTCACTCTGATAACTACGATCGGTAAGGGAACGCTTGGAGCCAACTATTTCCGTGGAGGTGGACATAAGCTTCCTCCCATTCTCCGAGACAGTGGATTCATACTTGGAGATGGATACTCGATTGTGCGGGGGTTCCGAGGACGTTTGCTTCCTGGACGTCCTTTTAGAGCTATCGCGCCGTGACAGTCGCGGCATGGCTTCTGGCTGGGAGTCCGTTGGCGAAGGCTTCCTCGGAGACCTTTTACGACCCGCTGCTTCCTCTGGCTCCGCATAGATCTTCTCTTCCCTCCGGTACCTTTCGTTCTCCTGGCTCCGAGTGGGATAATTGGTTCTGATCACGATCTCATCCCCATCCGAATCGATTGAGTACTCTGTGTCATCCTCGTCGAAATCAGCATCCGAGTGCTTGTAGTACTTCTCCACCTGTATCTTTCGTATGCTGTGCGATCCCGGACTGGCCAGCTCATCCATGGAGTCGGTTATCTCCAGGAGCATCTCACGGTTTCGTGCCTCAGATTCGGACCTGTGGCGATTGCCTGTTTGGCTTTCCCCGTTTCGGGATTGGTCCTTGCGGCTCTCGTCACTTAACTGCTTGCGCAGGATGCTCGTTTTGGTCTCCCGCAGTGGTTTCTTGGGTGGTACTCGCTTTTTTCTCTCCTGGATTTCCTCCTCTTCCTTGATGGGCGTCCGGATTTTGCGCTTCACCTCCTCGACCATTACAATCCTCTTGCGGGGTTGACGTGGCCGTTTCTTCGTCCTCCGCCGCTTAATCCAGTAGACTCCCTCGGGACTATTTGGCGGATTGAAGCGCACGTACTCGTATCCATCCTCCGACATGGACTCGTCGTTTTCACTGCGGGCTCTTCGGCGGGAGGGTTTCGCCTGGGAGATCTCTGTGTCCAAGGCGCTGTCCAGTCCCTCCGTCTGAGTGCCGGCATCGCAGTCTGTTTGAGTTCCTATGGCCATCGACTGGCCAGGAAGACTCTGGGTCTCCAGGGCCACTTCATGTTGCGTGTATGCATTCTCCAGCTTTTCCTTCTCCATGAGAATCTGTCTTAGCAACGCATTTTGCTGCTTGAGAGAGTTCTCCAGTTCATGGGTAAGTGATTGGTTGGAAACCGCTGGCTGCATCTGCTGCTCCAAGGAGACGCCCTCACCTGCTTGCACCGGCTGAGTGTGAATGACCTTCACCTCCGGTTCCAGTTGGGAGTAGACTATGCTATTTGGTCCCGATTTGCCCAACGGGAACGTGTCTCCCTTAAGGGTCGATCCCTGCTGTACTTCATTGGGCATCGACTGGATGTAGGTAGCTCCAGGAACTATCTGATAGTGCTCCCTGATAATCTGCTTGCCATCCGGCTGCTCTTCGATAAATCTGCGCATCAGGATCTCTTTGCCGGAGTTGTCCACCATTAGTAGCTGCGGGTGGGAGAGATTACCCGCCGGTTTCAGTGGGACATTCACGTAGATATTGTCATCATCTAGATTCAAGCCATCCCTAGTCTTATCCCTGGTCATCAGCTGAAGGATCTCCACATTTCCGTCCTTAATGAACAGCTCGCGTTTGCTCTTAAGACTATTGTGGGCGGTGTTGAAGTCGATGTCGCTGCCTCGATCAATCTCGTGCCTTCGCATGGAATCGTCGTCGATGTGCCGGACTTCCGGGTCGTACTGCTTCCTTCGGGCGTACTCCTGTCGATTCACCCGGGTCCGGGTGATGTGCTCCCTGTCTTCCGCCAGATCCCGGTTCTCAATCACATCCTCCATGTATACGTCGCGGTCGTTGATCAGGTTAGTCCTAGAGTTATGGAAATTAAGATGAAGATCGTCTTTGGCTGTGCGGTTATTCCTGCAAGGTCAGAATGCCAGAGTTAACTTAACTTTCTACTAAGCCCTGACTTGAGATCTCACTTGATGCGAACACGTCGCTGCTGCTCCTCGGCCGATTGGATGTGACGCCCCTCGCCGATGTCCTGGCCCCTTCCTACGTCTTCGTCAGGCTGCTCACGTCCATCGTGGAACTCCCAGCGGGTGGGCTTCGTTCGGGTATCTGGAGGTTTCTCCGCTGACCAGGCATCGCGTCTTCCCATCCACTCGGCGACCTGCAAGGCGGTTAAGGATTCGTTTTAAAAAAGTTTTTCATCATTTCTACTAAGCCTAAACAGTGAAAAAATACTACAGAAATTTAATAATGCATATGAAGCAAATACATATGAGATGTTTTCACAAAGCAGTTATTTCTAGAATTGTTTAAAATTTGGTTTAAGAATTTCAAAGTTATTAAAAATCCCAAATTACACACATCTGGATTGTTTTGAGGTTTATTTTAGAGTAAATTTTATACTAAAATTGCAGATTTTTTTTATAAATATAAAATCAATCATTAAATATTTAAACTTGTTTAAATATCAAAAATCAATAATTTTTAACAATAACTGCTTTGTGAAATGTCCCCTCAGGTTAGTTAAAACATGTTAGATAGACTTCCACATCCATTATGTTTCGTGCGCAAATATCGCAAAGTGAAAAATTTCGTAGTCGATAAGGAAATCAAAAATGAAAAACTTAAAATTGAGAGCTTTTGCAATTTGGAATTTGGTAAGTGCGTTTGCATTACGTTTACTACTACAATTGAATTCGAAAAAGTTCAAAATCTACCTGAACAGATTTTGTTTGTTTTCCATTTGCCATTTCCCTATGCACTAGATGCACATCGTCTTCAGTTCTACTGATATTAACTATTCTTTTGCTACAAGAGAAAAATAAAAGATTATACATAGATAGAATGGTTGTGATGTTGATTAAATGTAAATTATCCCAGAAATATTAAAATACTTGTTCACCAGTTTATCCTAGGCGAATGCCTGGGCTGTACTCAGTACTTTGTCGATGGTTAGGTAAGGCCATTTAATTTACAATTTGCAATTACTTGTTTACAGCATCAACATTTATTAGGTATCGTAAATATTTGACCACTTTACATATAGTCGGAAAATGTATGTCAGTATTAATTTAGGAGCTCGGCTCACCCATGACCAATTATCCATTGGAAAGTCGGCTGTTAATAAATAATATGGCCACTGTTAAACTCTAAGCGTCTTTTTATGTGCATTTAACGCGAGTTTTTTATGCACTCCCAATGTGCAATATTTACAATTACATTATTTGCATCTTAGCTTTTGCCTCCGCGACTTGGCGATGGAGTCAGCATGGGAATTACTATAATGCGATTATTTAGGCAGTAATATTAACACTGCATCTTAAGAATGGAAGTAATATTTGGAAAATTTCGACGATACCAGGACTTTAAAATGTTAACATAAAATATTTATATTATAAATTTCGTGTGCTTATAATAGAGCAGCATTCAAGCTGGCTAAAAATTAAAAATATATACATATTTAAAAAATATATATTTAAAATAGTTATCTTAAGTGGAGATCTTGAAATGTAAACTTTTTCTTTTAAACTTTTTTAGTTTATATGAACGGTTTTATACAATTTGGAAAGAATTAAGAGAGCCTGTAAGCTTACACTCGATTTTATTAATAAACTTGGCGAACTAACGACGAAGTTCCGAATTGTTTAACGGTCATGGCAATTTCTTAGACATTTTCATAGGAGAGATTTTCATCTGTGATTTTCCAAATATTACCTAATTCTTTGAGAAATTTTCGCTTACTTTGCAGCCATGTAAATCGTCCCATTTAAATTGAAAAATTTTATTGTGGTACTTACGTCGCCGCCCCGTAAAGTGGGCACCAGGAACAGATGCAGCAGAGCAGCAGGATCAGGATGGTCAGGGCCACCAGAGTGGCCAGCAGGATGAGCAGCCAGAAGAGCACCTTGTTCTCGGCCTTGTATTGCGTCTGCAAGGGGGTAAGAGTCTATTAAACGCAATGAAGCAACCGATCCGCCAGGATCCACTTACGTCTGTGCCCGAGGAATCCTGCGGCATGATGGCATACGAGTTGTTGTGCTGGGACAATCGTTGCTGAATCTCCGAAATGTCCACCACCGAAGAGCTGTCATAAATCACTGTGGCCGTCACCACACTCCGCTCCTTGATCCCCGGGTTTCCCGCTGGTATGTCCTTGGCACCCGGCTCATCGGGTCTCAGGGGTCGGATGTTGTGGATGTACACCTTGCCACCCGTAATGGTCGAAAGGGTCTCCTCGGTCTTGGCCTTGTCCGGATTGTGTCCTGGCACCACAAAGGTCACGGTGCGTTTGCGACTCTCCGGTGGATAAATACGGATCATGGTGGTAGAGAAGCGCACTGGTACTCCCAGATCGTAGGCTCTGGCCGTCAGGATAAATATATCCGTATCCTCGCCATCCGATCCCGCCTGTCGACGTCTCCTCGCCTTGGCATTTTTCTTGGACCGCAGGTGGATCTTTTCCCTGACTGTCAGTTCCCCGGTTATTTTATCCAGGACAAACTGATTGTCGTAGTTTCCGTTGATGATCTCGTAGCGCACTTCGTTATTCGGCGCAGTGGCGTCCTTGTCCTCCGCATGGATCACTGCGGTGGTGGTGAAGCCCAGAAGATCGGGCGTGAGAATGAACTCGTACAGATCCTTGTCGAAGGTGGGCGTCTCGTCGTTGACGTCTATTAACTTGAGTATAAGTGGCACCTGAGCCCGGTTCCCCTCGCCGTCCATGTCCCGTGCCTCCACGTAGAGGTGGTACTCGGGCATGACTTCCCGGTCGAACCCGTGTTTGTTGGTGGAAACCGTGATCAGTCCAGTCTCCGCATCCAGATTAAGCGAGGTGTTCAGATAGCCCAGGATGGCCGTGTAGCGCACCTTGCCGCCCAGGCCGGAGTCCGGATCGGTGGCCAGCACCTGGACCACCTTGGTGCCCGCCGTCATGTTCTCGGGCAGCTCCACGGAGTAGGCGGGCTGTTCGAACACCGGAGCATTGTCGTTCACATCGTTGATGTACACCGTTACATTGACCAGCGCCGAGAGATTGGTGGCCGGCCCCAGCTCCTGGGCGAGCACTTGGAACTGCACCGAGTGGCGCTGCTCGTAGTCCAGCATGGAGTTGTCCCGCACCCGGATCAGGAAGCCGGCACTCCGCTCCGCCACATTCGGGCTGATCTCGAACGTGCCGTTGTTGTTGAGCAGCGTCAGCGAGAAGACGCCGTTCTTGCCCGTATCATCGTCATAGACCCGCGGCACGTAGGGATCAACGAACGTCAGTGCGGTGCCTTGCGGGGCGTTCTCGTCCACCCTCGAGACGTAGCTGCGGGGAAGGGGCGATCGGAGGAAAGTCGTGAGCCAGAGATTAGCATGGGGAAAGAACTTCGTGAACGCTGTACACTGTTGTTAAGGCGTGCGACAAGCTACGTCTACAGTCGTCAAAAAAATTTATCAGCATTTCTGTCATTCTTCGGGGAAATCAATTGCAAGCTTTTGTCTCTACAGTCTGTTCTCGCTCATAAGTCTAACATCAGGCATTTTTTATAGTAACTTTGTTTTTAGTACAAGTTTCCTATTTAAGAGTTATTAAATTAAGAACTAGCAATATTCAATGGAATTTACAAAGTTAGCCTTTTGTGTTTTCAGAGAACTGATTGTTGACACGTCATTTAGAAATGTATACCGAATCGATTTCTGTGTCACCCCGATGATGCACATTTTAAAAAAATTATCTAGTAAAAAACAAATAACTTTTGTTCATATTTAAGTTTTTTGTACTTTAATTGTTATGGTTAATAATTTCTAAGTAAAATACTTGTATGTATTTTTTTAGTAACTTTCCTTCTCAGTATTCTTCTTATATAAATGTGTGTCATATTAAAAAAATATTATTTTAATATTATACCATGTTTACAAAAATAGGTATGTATTAAATGTCCAAATATTTAACTAATGAAACCAGATAGCTATCGTTCTTGTAATATATATTTAAAACGTGTTGCTTAAAGAATGTTTTCTGAATTATGGAGTCCTATCAAAATTTGAAGCCTATTTTTGATTAGAGTGAAATTTTTTCTGACTGCAGCTGGACTTCCAGTTGGCAGTTTCCAGTTTGTCGGGAATTCGGCTGGGACGGACTCGAGTTCAAAGTTAGTGCGCATAAATGGATGCTGCAGTCGCCGTCGCTGATTTCAGCAGAAGAGTTTATAGTCCTCGTCTTCGACTTGGTCGTCTTCTAAGTCGTCGCCTTGTCGCCGTCATCGTGGTTGCCTATGCCAAGAATTTTAGGACTTTATGCTAATGGACGCGGCTAAAATTTGTTGTTTGTGTTGGTCGCAGCTCTGGTGTCTTTTCAGTTTGGTTTTTGTTTTTTGGATAAGCAACATCACTCCTACTTCGCCAAATTGCAGTTGGAGGGACCCATAGTGGTTAAGCAGGTTTGCCCTTGCCCCGCGCCCCCCACCATCCCCCTGCGATGGGAACCTGCTGGTACTTACTGATCGTTCTCGAAGTACGGCGGCGAATTGGTGCGATCGGGCAGAAAGAACGCCAATTGGACCGTGGAGGCCAGTGCGGGCGGCTCGTCACGACCCACCTTAACCTCTTCCGCAATTACGGTGAGCAGCACCGGATCACCCACATGCGTGATGAAGGCAATGTCCTCGAGGGGTCGCATCAGGAAGATCTCACCTGCAAGCCGAAGAACACAAGACCTTGATTGATTCAGAGCGCAGTATTTGGGATTGGGAGAGTTAATTAAAAATAAAAGTCCCAAATTTTAAGAGATCGATAATAACATATATTATGTATATTTATAGTTAATGTTATTATATAAATGTTAATGTTATTATATAAACGTTAAACTCATTTCCAATTAAAAAAGCATTAGAAAAACAAGACCCTTAAAATCTATATCAACCAATAAAGTATATTAATTAATGTAAATAATTTGTGAAACTTGAGGCAGTAAGTTATTTTGGTAACCCTATGCTCATACCATATTTATCCATTCTACCCACAATAACTGCTTATAACTGCCAGTCATTGTTAATAAACCTAAGATATTATAAATGATCTCTACAGAGCCATATATTTTTATCAAAACTATTTAAGTCCGTTGTTAAAATACCAAACTAACTCTTTGCTTATCAAACTATGTTTCTATATATTTTTAAACTTTTCTAAGCGGTAAATGCAACTTTATCTGAGACACATCGCTCCAATCCGAAGGTAATTATGAAGGTCAACTATGGGAATGGCACTTTTTATGCATTTATTCAGGGGTGATTTGCGTACTGGAAAAACTAAAAGCTCGGGGCAGCTGTAAATGCTTAGATTCTGCCTGTGGCCCAAGAATAATTTTTTCTTTGCACCCAGTCGTCATCAGTAAACCTGATAAATGGTGCAGAAAGTTGGTAGTTCCCACGCCAAGTTCAGTTCAGGTTGATTATGTTTTTTTTTCCAATTTTTTATTGAACGCTTTTTTATAGTTTCCTTCTACTTTTTCCCGGTGGTCGTTGAGTAATATGCAAAGAATCTCTGCAGACTTAAAGAAAAGTTTCCCACCCATAAACTTTCGGTGGATTATCCAGCATCGCAATTATTTTCTCCTAGATTCTCAAGGCTTTCGGCTGCCTGATTAATCTTGCACCCATAATTTGAATAACTAATCAGCTTGAAGTACTTTAAAGGGGCACCAAATATGTTAAAACCATTTTGGCCTTTAATAATTATCTCGTGCCTGTATGCCTGCAAATAGGCAAACCACTCTTAATAATTCCGGGCAGTGGGAATATCGAGCACAACGCTGTTAATTGTTTTGCCCCGAAGGGATTGCAATTTGAAATTCATTTGGAAACAGCCAGTAAACTGTGAATCTTCATGGCAGGCCTCAAAGGCCGTTCGCAAAAGCGCTTCCCACTGCACAAATTGTGGGTTGACTTGGGGGAGGAGGAGTAGTTGGCGGAGAAGGAGAAGGAGGAGAAGGAGGAGAAGGAGGCGGAGGAGGTGGAGACAGCCTGGCCATTATATTCGATGGAGGGGCAAGAGCGGGCTCATAGCCAAAGTCATCAAAGTGCTACTGCCAAGCGAAGAGACGAGACGAAACGAGACGAGACTAGCACGAAACAAGGAAGTCTCTGTGGTGCTGCCTTGTGGTGGTTTGGGCCAAATTGCGGCACAGAACTTGGCCGCAACGAACGGGTATTGCCGCCGACGTCGGAGGAAGTTGGCTAAATCGGAGGCGGGGTGGAGATGGCTGCTTCTATCTAACGAGTCTGACGACAAAGCGGGTTGCCGTGTTGCCCGACTCCCTCCCGAACAACTCCGCTGCACCACCGCACCACCGCACCACCTGGTAGTTATGTTAATATCGGTTACCTGACGTTCTTCTGCAGCCATTCCCTCTCGCTTATTCCTGGCGTTGTTGTGGTTTCTGATTTTCGTCCAATTTATTTTGCTTGCTTTACTTGTGGTCAATATTTTTAAGTCCGCTGCCCATGCGCAGACCATTTTTCTTGCTTCCTGCGACTATATTTGCAAAAGCTTGGTGGAGATTTCTTACCCCGCTGCATCTATGGGAATCTGCGATGCATCTGAGCCCGCAGAAAGCTGAAATTTTCCCCTATCTATGCACTATCAGTGTCCCATGAAGATGTTATCTTATTTTATTACAGTGGACGGGGGTAAGAGTAACTATTATATAAGCATTTCTAGTACGCTGAATCTCGTAAGAAGAATTACAGTGTGTTATCTCGTTGATAAATGTTTTAGCCTTCGAAATTAAGTACACTTCCGCATAGGAATAGATCACTTGCTAAGTTCATGTACTTACCGCTTGTTTCGTTAATGTCGAAAAAGGACGTAAATGGATTGTTCTCAGAGACCAATCCATAGCGGACCTCCCGGGGGTTTCCCTTGTCGCCATCCTCTGCATGCACTTGTAAAATCTATAAAGGCAAATAAACTTAAATGTCACAATTTGGGAGATGTCGAAAAGATGTACCTTATCCCCTGGCAGGATTCCCGGTGGCAGTTTGGTGACTGGGGGAGCAGAAGTGAACACTGGCGGCTGATCCTGAACGTCCTGGACAATAACCACGATCTCCATGCCCGCTATGTTTCGAGTGTCTTGACCAGGCTCAGCATAGGCATCCTGCGATCATAAAATGATTTGAATAGCGTATTTTCTATGCCTAAAATGCAGTACTCACATTGGCTAGTATCGTTATATGGTACATGGCTTGCTTTTCAAAGTCTAATGGTCCTAGGAGGAAAACAGTGCCTTCTGTGGTCTGGGAAGATACGATTTTTTGTCTTATGGCAAACAGCGGAGAACCCTGTTGGC
Organism: Drosophila fuyamai; assembly: GCA_018153365.1. NCBI lineage: Eukaryota > Metazoa > Arthropoda > Insecta > Diptera > Drosophilidae > Drosophila > Drosophila fuyamai. The sequence goes on along the minus strand of JAECXW010000116.1, from coordinate 654,633 downwards.
GAAAAGCACGATCCATAAATCATAAGCTCCGTTGGGTTAGGGGTCTCCACTTACCCATAACTCGAGGTAGACTGGTTTTTGAAACAGCGGATTCTTGCGGGCAATTACATAATCCAATTCCGTGCCGCGTTTAGCATCCTTTAAAGATAAATCGGGGTTGAGACTTATAACTTTTGATATTTCGGTCGAGTAAATTACACATTTGACCCTCTCCGAATCCGCTTGTAATTTTGCACCATACAATGATTATCGTGTACGAGCATCGCTTATGAAAAACGAATAGCATCTTCCCAATGGGAGACGTGCTTCTAATGGCTTATCTGATTACTGCTTCATTAAACTGGCTACACTGGGGAAAACGGGCTTAACTTTCTAAGGAAATGAGCCATTCTAGAAAGGACTCTGCTGTAATGATGTATTCCATTTCGAATATAACAAAGATTTAAAATCAAACTTCTTTTTATTTATGGAATAAATTGTAGAATTCGTTTGACTAGTATTTATTGTCTTGTTCTCTAATAAAACTAGAATTTACTTGGAGAAGAATGATAGTAAACTTGCATTACCTGTATATCAAAAAGTTATATTAAGTTTCTATAAAGTTGTAAAATATTATATGATATGGTATAAGACATAGATAAAAACCCTGTTGATGAGAAACTACACAATTAACAATTTAGATATAGTTTTTCCATTTTTGCTACCCCAACAACATAACTTTTGCTAAGTGTTATAGCCCCCTCGACGGATGTCTTCACGGGCGTTACTTCCAATTGGTAATTGAAACGTTCTGACCGACGGCACATGTGGATGGGTAGGGTTCTCACCTCGGGAATCATTATGATGCCGGGCTTGTGCGGAAAGATGACGTCGTGCGGCGTGGTGAAGTTGGTGGCCGTAATTGAGCAGAGTTGCGTGGTCATTCCGCCCTTGGTGTCCTTCACCGAGACCTGGAAGTCGTAGTACCGTCCCGGCTCCAGTCGTCGCTGGAGAACGATATTCGCCTGACAGACCGAGTTGTACTTGGTGCAGGGGAGCGATTCCACCTTGACGGTGGAGGCGCTGGCATCGCCCACGAACTCGAAGGTCAGCGGATAGTCGAACTCCTCGTCGGTGGCACGCAACCTGTAGATTACCGAGTTGACCTGTGCGTCCGCCGGCACCAGAACCAGGCGCATGCGCGTGGTCGGATCGAACTTGGGGTCCGCTCCCTGGACGTGATGTGGACACAGAATGCCAATTAGGAGGCTGATTGTCAGCAGTCGATAGGCGGTCATTGCGCCCAACCAGTGTCCAATCGGACCCAGCCGCGATGGCCAGTGGTGCTGCATCTGCTGGTTCTGGTGATGCTGATGCTGATGATGATGATGATGATGATGATGATGATGGTGGCCGGTGGTGCTGCTTCAGGCGGTGATGATGGTGGTGGTGGAGGTGCGGGGAGGTAGCTGGGGTGTAGTAGTAGCATTCCCTCTGCCCACTGGGCTCCTCAGCCGCGCTCGTCCGACTGGTCGGCTCCGTTCCCAGGCGGCATAGCGGGACATGTGATCGGTTCTTCTCCGGCTGACTGCTACTTGTGGAAGCCATTTCTACAATTAGGAGGATTGCCGAAAATTAAAGATTAGTTTGCACTCACATACAATAAAATCACTTATGAAAATTCATCAATATCAGAAAGGAATTAGAGAAGTGTGAGAAAAACAGAAATTAATAGCTGTTTTAAATGTCAAATCTTACTCTTAAACTACAGCTCTCAATACTGATGAAATACAGACAATTTATCAAAGTTAAAAACGTAATCAACTTATATATCAAAATTGTAATAATTTTTGTAAAGTAAAAGTAGGAATTTACAAGACTTGCCTATTTTGTAATTTCGGTCTTCATACCCAAAAAAGAGCTGTATCTACGCTGCTTAAAACTTAAAATCATCATCATGAAATTGGAAGTTTAATCTTTAGGGAAATCAAAATTGAAAATTTCTTGCTACAAAAAACGGTAACCTAGTTAAAATTTAATTACAACGCAATGCGTATCGAATGGATAGTGTTAATTCGGGGATTAAAGGTAATTCAATTAGAGAGCCAATTTAGGGAAAGACTTGTAATGCATCATCATTGATCAATTGAATGGTATCAGAGCATCCGATCTGCATCCATGGATTTTCAAAAGGTTGACTTGAGAAACGAGAGTGGTTGTGCAACGCGATGACCACGGCCTAAAACCACGCCGAATCATCGTAAAAACCAAATGCATAACTTTTGTGGGCCAAGACGAATGCGAGCAGCAAGTCGGGACTGCAGTGGGATCGCTTCGGGTGTGCAAGTGTGAACTATGTATTAAGGTTTAAGACCGCGTCCGGTCCACAAGACGGCTGGGTGACCAACCAACCGACCAAGCGACCAACCGACCAACAAACAAACCAACCGACCGACCGGCCGTCTACTTTCATTTTCCGTTCGGGGCGGTCTGGGCAGCGCTACAAAATCGAATTAGATTTCATAATTAATACTGCAGCACTTTCATTTTTCCTTAAGCCATAGCCATGACCAACAGAAGAGGCCAATTTGTACGGCTTAGCAGCTGCCGAGGTGGAAGCTGCCTGATAAATAATGCAATTAAGAGATCTACGACTGCTTATTTGTCGCACACCCTGCTCTGTATTTGGCACTGTGAACAAAATACTCAAACATCAGGCCGAGCTGTAATATTATTAATTAACAAAATACTAGCGCTTTATGCAATCGCTCTGAGCAACGACTTTTCACAACGATTAAGACCAGTTGGTCAATGTTTTTCCCCCGCTTGTACTTATGTTTGTGCCATATACGGACGAGAGAAATGAGTGAGCCGAAAACTAAGAGCTGAAAGCGTTTTGGCAATATGTTGAAATGGGCATAAATTATGAACTTAACACTTGAAAAGGTTATAGCTGTCCTAATTACTTTTGTTTCGCCGACAGAATGCCCACCATATAGCGACTCATAAAAATGGTTTACAACTTGTATAGTATTTTAACGACCCTATCATGTCATATCGCAGTCTCTTGATTGCTTCGCAATGAGTTGAAAAGGCCATAACTTTCACACTAAACACACAAAAGGTTATGATGGATTCTGTATTTAATGGCTTACATATTGATTAACAAATTGGGAAAATCTACATTTATACACTTAAAACGATTTATCTGAGACTTCATAATGTGTTCTTTCATACACATTTATTCGTATTGTAGCTAAAACCACTTTAAATTGTTGGCAGCATGATATGGTCTTAGCAAATTAATATTAATATGACAACTTAATAACTTTCCTTGTGTTCAAGTGGAATTATAATGCAATGGAGAGATTGCTATCTACTCATACATGTAATCCCTGCCAGCAGAAGCCATAAAGCTCTGATGACCTTTATGTAACTTGGCGCAATTAAGACCCCAGATGAAATGTCGATTCATCTGCTTAGAGAGAGTGGGATTATGTGGTTAGCTGACAGGTACCACTCGTACCTGTACATGAGTATGTGCTTTTCGGCCCAAAGAACACCAAGTATAGGGGATAATTGGGCTATGTCTTGGATGAAGTTTCGTTCTCGAGCCATCATATCGGTCATCATCGCGGACCAAGTTGTGGAATTGGTAACGCGGTCATTCAAGCGGTCACGTCTCGTCTGTCTAAACGCGAAAAAATTTTATTACGTTTAATCATGTGCGACAATTACAAGCGGTACTTTAGACGCATTTCTCTGAGTCTCGGCACATTACTCTTACAAAACGTATCGCGGTCGTTTCTGGTCTAGTTGCTGCTCTTGTACGCCTCTTATTAAAACTCGTTATTCTAATGGAAATTCCATAAACCTTAGGGAATGTGATTGTTCTCGCTTTTTCAGATCGCCGACAGACGGATATTTAGGTGGAGACAGCGGACAGCGGACACTGGACAGCAGTCAGCAGCTACCAAAGGAAATCAAGAAATAGATCGCGACGGCTTTCGTTTTCTTAGCCCAAATCGCTCAAATTGGTAAGTACACACAGCGTGAAAGATGATAAAACTCGGACCGTAACGCTGACACAAATGACAGCGGACATTAAACGGTGTTGAAATGACAGTGTAGCGTTTTTGCACCCATCCGAGTGCCGCAGCCCAGCAGTTGAGCAAATTGAGGGGCTCGGGCTCCGACATCCAGTGGCAATCTGGGCACAAAGAAACGAGCGTTCTGGATGCTCGATTACAGAAAATCGAGCGGAGCCTACAGACAGTAGCCGCGGCGAATCATTGACCAAATCCTGGGACCATTTGCTGGCCGCATTTGCTGACTGGCCCTTAGCGTTCACGTGTGTGCTCCACGTAATTACAAACTGGCCAACAGACAGCAGCCGCAGTGGCGATGCACTGAGGGAAAATTGTGATCAAAAGTGGTCATAGGTTTTGGTTGATTAATAAGAAAATGAATTATAAATTAAATATGATTTTTTACAGTTCAGTGAGCTGGTCATGCTTTTCTTGAATGGTTAAAATTAGTTAAGATTTATAGACTTATGAAATCAATCCTTAAACATCAGTTCGGGTTATATGTTTATCAAAGTTTATCCCATAATCCCTTTTCCTTTGGGCCTAGTTAACAAAACTGTATTTATACAATAATTCGTTATATTACATGTATTGACTCATTAAAATAAAAAATTTTTAGACTTCTGTCTATACGTAGAATTTCAGAAGGTATTTAAGATTCGAATTTCATATGAAAAGATGTGGAACTGGTCTCATGTTTTATTGACACTGGTATATACTTGAATAAGAACTTAAAATAATAAATCCATTGGCATTAAGAACCTCTTTTCTTAAATCTTTTCGCAGTGCAACGGCAGCAGCTCCTTTTGGCCCGAAACGAAGCGAACCTCGGCTGCTTAAATTGCGAGCTCAGACTTTTTTGCGAACAGCTCGACGGTGAGCTATTGGCAATCCGGTTTCGTGCTAGCTGTATTTGCCAATTTCCAGTTTGTGCAGCTGCATCTAAGTGGCATCGTCGAGTCCTTAGCCGCGCTGCAGCCACAAGCCAATGACCAGTTATGTCAGTCGGATCCCAGGCAGCCCGACTTGGAGACTTGGAGGCTTGGAGTTGGAGCTGGAGCTGGAGCTGGGGTTGGGGTTGGAGGCGAGGCTATGGCCACCCGACACCCTCGCTTTTGGTCGCCAGCGTGTTGCAATATTTTCTGGCTGCTGCCCGCATTTGGCTTAGAAAGGCTGCACATAATGAATCTGTGTTATATGCACACTGGCGAATAAATGTGCGCCCGAATGCCCGATAATGCATTCATTTGCAAGTATCGCCAGGCCCAGTTCAGTTCCACTCTCAGTTCCAAGTTCCCAGTTGCCCGATCCCAGTTCCCCGCTCCGTGCTCCGAGTTTTCAGGGGGCTGCTGTTGCGCAACAATTGTAACACACGGCACACAATATTTGTGCCATTTGACCGAATTTCTCTTAACACATATACCAGCTGGAGTAGTCAGACGGCTTGCCTGCCAGCTTCAAACTACATACTTTATACTACATACTACTGGCAATGAAGTTGGCCCGGTCTCCATCTGAAGCTGGATCTAAGCTGCAGCCAACGCCTTGATGTTTCGCTAGTTGCTATTTGCTATTTGCTATTTGCTAGCTGCTACTTCTCCACCGTCTATATATAGGATTAAACAATCGTTCACATAACGCCGCGGATTCAGGCAAGACTACATTTCTTCGCAGAAAGGAGTATGAGTATGAGTCAGTTGAATTTATTACCACCCAAAATGGCTTAATTTCAGCTACTCAGAAATGTCTTTGAAATGGGGGAGCACATGAGCAGCTGAATGCCTGCAACCTGCTTTTTCAAATGATGACCTAATTATTGCCATTGTTTAAATTGGGTTTAATTGTTTGACTTCTAAATGGCTTAGATAATTGGTTGTTAATTGGTTATTATAAGCTTCTGGTTTTTCAGCTCATAATATGACCTAACAAGGATTCATTTCCTCCAGCTATGAATACCAAGAGAATATATTAAATATCAGTTCAGGTGAGCGCAAGTGATTAGAAAAAAATTAACTAAGCAATCAGGCACAACTTGTTTTCCCTTTGATAATTCAGATGCACTCTCTATTTATGTAATATGTTCTTATCAGGCACTCTAGTAAAAATGCCCCTATGCACTCTAGTAAAAATGCCCCTAATAACACTTACTATATATCCGGTTGGCAATGTAATAGCTGCATAGTTACAACACCATTTTTATTTGCCATAATCTAAGGAGTGTAGTTCAGTAATAAATCTAGACATAAAAAAACCATCAAGTCAGAAAAAACTAAAATTGAAATGTGAATGTTTTCTGTTTTTATGAAACAGCTTCGTTTTATAGGGTGCTAATTGCCAGTGGTGCCACACAATTTTGCAGACCGCATTTACTATGTCGCAAGTAAGGGTATGAAAACTTCGACCCGCAGCTAATGATCAATGCCTTCCTGCTCTGCAGTTGGGCCAGGTCTGTGGTCTAGTCCCCGGTCTAGTCTGCGGTCTACAGGCTATAGACTATAGTCTATGGCCTATCGTCTCTGTCTATAGGATTCCCACTCCACTACGGCCGCGCCACAGCCAAAGCCACAGCTCGTGAGTTCACTCTGGAGCGAAACAAGATTTTGGGCGTTGTTCAATTTTCGGGCTGGCCTGGCCTGGCTCCGGTTCAAAATGCAACTGCAACTTCCAGCACGCAGCTTCGTGAGCCGTGCACTTTTGTCTCTTTTTTGGTCTCGGCTTGGATTCGCACTCGGATTTGGAGTCGGAGTCGAAGTCGGATTCGGGCTGGGCTGCAACTGCAACTGGCTGCGACTGCGCCGTGGCTGCACACAAGTAGAATGAAAATTTGTGTTGCAAATAAAGTTGAACCTGATGGCAAACTAATCTGCTTCACGACAATAGACCTAGCAGCCAGACAGCGGGCAGCAACAAACTGCTGCACTGCTAAAAAAATTGGGGAGGCTTAAAGCTGAGAAAAGATGCTTGGCTATGTTGACAAAATATAATTTGTTGTTATTTTATCTTATTTTATAAATACCCAAGCGCTGCTTCAAATGTGAAATGGAGAGAAAATAAACCATACTATTAAATTTTTGAAATTTGGCTGTTCTTCTTCAAATCAGAGTTCACTAAAATAATAATGAACTCACAAAAGACAACCGTAAAAATTCTATACCTTTCTTTGTAATCTTCCCATTTAACCTATTTTTTTTAATTCACAATTTTTTTTGGCATAAATATTGATTTCTGACTTAAGCATTCTTAACATAAAGATCAGATGATTCAAAAGTTAAGAGAATATAGCGAGTGCTTGACCATTAAAATCGGGGAAATCAATTTCTAACTTGTTTGATTGTTTTTTGAGATATAGTTCGGTATTGACAAATGATACCATCTAAAATATCCGGCCATTGTATACGCCATGAAAGAAAAGGGGTACCCAGGCTTAATCGTTTACTGGGTTTTACAAACTTTATTCAATGATAGGTATTACATACAAAACATAAAAAAAATTTTCATAATAGTGCAGCCGCCAGCAGACGGCGAAGGCAGCTAGCGGCGCAGACTCGTAATCAACGTTTATTTCGTGGTTCGTTCGTGTCCCCCATGCGACCGTCGACCGTCCTTCACCAAGCTAGAAGCCCGTCTATCCTTTCCTGTTTTGACTGTAGGGGGTGGGGCATGGGGCATGGGGCATGGGGCTTGGGCTGGGTTTTAGCTGGGCTTTTGGCTGGGTCTGGGGTCTGAGGTCCGCGCTCTGGAACTGTGACTGTGACTGGACGGGGATTGGAACTGGGACTGGGACCGGGCCCGAACCCGATGCCGCCGGCCGTTCCTTTCCGTCTTTGGGCTTTTGTCTGTCTGTCAGCTCGTCAGCATACACACGTATATTTATTCATGTATTTGCAGTCGATTTTTGCAGTGTACGTACATATCTGCATCTATAAAGTTTTTATTGCCGCAGCTGCGGGCGTGTTTCTGGGTGCGCCTTGCTGGGTAAAATAAATACGCATAAAGGCAATATGGCTGAGCAAAATGGAAACAACAGGGATAACTACTACTGCATGTCTGAGAACGGCAGCGTTTAAAATATATTATTCCTGTATTTTAATTGCGGTCCATAAAGTGCTTAGAAAACACTGATTTTTCAATAACCTCCGGGAGAGGTTTATCGATGGGTACTTAAATCATCAGAGTTAAAAAACATAATTTAAGAATTTGTGTTAAGCAAAGAAATACTTACAAAACATGAAAATTAAGTTTTTTATGGTTATCTCTGTGAAAGTAGTTATTAAGTTATCTTGGGCTTAGTCGAGTTTTACAACTAAAACGGCCATTGTTATTCAACTTATAACTGGTTTGCTATCTACAAATCAATGTTCCCTCAAATACCTTACTGCTTTCTAAGAATTTTCTTTGTCTTTTGCGAATACTTGGCAAATATCTACCAAGGGCGTGACAATATGGTATGCGTTAAAATGTGAAAAACTCAGTCACACTGTTCCTGGTGATAATTATAAAAGTTATCATTTAAATTATTCCTAATTGAGAGTAATTACACTGGTACTTATCACTATCATCACAAGTTTCTGATAGACGACTTTGTGTGTTCGGCTGACGTACGTGTTATGGATGACTAAAAACATTTTGTTGAACTATGGCCGTTTCCCCAGATTTTCTAATTATCGTCGGGGCCGACTGTGATGTTTTCCTTTCATCTCAACAATTCCAAGCAGTTGGATGGCAGCGTTTTTGCCTTTGTTTCAGTTATTTTCCTATAATTAACAACGAACGCACTGCGGCCTAGACAAGGTTCAACTGCAGGCTCTCAGAGGCCCAGAGACTCACAGACTTGGCCTGCAGTTCACAGTCGATTGTAAATGAAGAGCACAAACAGTGTTTTGTTTGGGACCCTGGGATGGATTCCTCTACAGATCCAGCTCAGATGTGGATGTCGACGTGGACCCAGGGCCAGACCAGGGGGGCTGGACAACAGACTATTCGATTAGTCGGGGTGCCAACGCCAACGCCAACGTCTTGGGCCTTCGGTTGCAGCGCGCCATCATCGTCTGATAAATATTAAGAAACCCCAACATCTACAGCGTCATCGCCCGCGCCTTCTTTTATCGAACGGACCTGGTTCGTCTCGCCTGTCGACTCAACTTTTTTATTTTGTATCCGTCATGCTGCCGCTTTGTTTTCGGGCCCCGGTTCCTACGATCCCTACCAAACGCAGCGAAGATAAAATAAAAATGTAAAATGTAAATAAAAGACTCCAATGAATGCAATAACAGCAATCCCAGCGAGCAGCGTCATAAAATGGTGCGTGGGATTGACAGCGAAGACAGATACAGAGATGGCATGGCCAGAGTTCCACAGGTCCACCGGTCCACCGGTCCAGAGTCTATTCCACCCGAGGCACTGCCATCGGCGATCCGAACCGAACCGACCCGATCCGATCCGATCCTCCGGCCGGCTCCGTGTTGAATACTCAAATTGAATCTCGACTTTATCGGCACCCAGCCACGGCCCGCTGGCAGACACGAAATTAATTGGCTTAATTTATGTGAACTTTTATAAGAAAATGCACTCAGGCTCCTTCGCAGAGTTGATTTACATTTATTTTCGCATTGCGCGGTTTAAATACCCATCCCGCCGTCTTCTAATGTTTGTTTGGATTGCAGTAAAGCCGCATCAACTGAAACTGGAGGCTCGCTCCGTAGGAGCCCAGCCATCCGATCCATACGTATATGAAAGAACGCCTTTGCCGTTGGCCAGCCTTCAGTCTGCTGGATTACCAACCGTCAACGGATGAAGGAAGCCACGCAGACGGCCAGACAAAGACTGTGACTGATGGCTGGCTGGCGGACCAAGAGCCTGGAGCATTAGGGCACTGAGCAAAAATAAGGATTAAGCCAAGGATTTTCTCTTCAGATTCTTGCAGTACTTAAATCTGCATTAAAAATTTGTGTGCTCTTTGTTACGAATTGAATCCAAAAATGTTTCAACCTCCAACATCTTTTAACTTTGTAACCAATTACATCTTGATATTTGGTTGCAATTTATTGGTGGTTCATAATGTTAAGAAAGCATTATTGACTTTTAATTAACTAAAATATTTTTTAGTTTATGGCGACCTAGTTTCTTTAAGGTAATTTGTCGGCTAAAGTCATGGATTTAATATAAAATACAATATAATCTTTATTTAACCTACGCATCATGAGAATTTAAATGTGTATTTAGTTTACAGAAAACTAAACTAAAAATATTTAATTTCCAAAAAATTATTATAAACCTGCAAATTAGTAAATATTAAAATTAAACATTTGTTAAGAAAGCATTATTGACTTTTAATTAACTAAAATATTTTTTAGTTTATGGCGACCTAGTTTCTTTAAGGTAATTTGTCGGCTAAAGTCATGGATTTAATATAAAATATAATATAATCTTTATTTAACTTACGCATCATGAGAATTTAAATGTGTATTTAGTTTACAGAAAACTAAACTAAAAATATTTAATTTCCAAAAATTATTATAAACCTGCATATTAGTAAATATTAAAATTAAACATTTATTAATGAATTCAAATTGTATTGTTGATAGAGCTTTGACACAATTTTGTATTAGCTTTTTATACAATTATTTATCGCTTTATAATATATATATCGCCTTAAAACTTCTTTATGTGAAACTGGTTTCTTTCAGTGCAAACGGACTAAGATTGGGATTGGGATTGGAGCGGAGGCTAGGGCTGTTTTGAAGAGCAGAAAATCTATTTGCGGCCATTGTAAGGGATCGCCTCGTCGTTGTAGGCCATAATTGCTGTCCTCAATAAAGCAAAAATTTATTTCCACTTCGGCAAATGGGACGCGCTGAGAGTTGGCCAAGAGTTTTGGCCAGGAGCGGTACGAGAAGAGCGGTACGCGAAGAGCGGCTCAGACTGCAGCGGCGACATTGTGGGCGTCGAGCATAAATAAATGTCTTTATGTGCCTGTGCGCAGTTATTGTTCTTCATTCTGCATGCGGCCAGGCCGAGTCTTCAAAATCGGAATTGTATTTTTAAGACGCGGTTGAACGACACTTTAACGACTCCAGACTGTTGGGCAACCGCCGAGAACTAGTCGCCATTACGAGTGGCAGTACGTGGATGTGGATGTGGCTGTTTCTGTGCGTCCCGTTGCCTCGCAGCAATCGAAAGACTGAGGCAACGAACGCGATGCCGATGCCGCCGATGTAATTAACTTTAAACGTCCCCGTCCCCGTCTCCAGGCACTGTTAATCGGGATGCAGCGATCGAATGGCTTTCCAGTAGTCTAATTTGGCGTTTTAGAGGAGAGGCCAACAGCTTGCCCCCCAATTAATAAATATGCTCGGCTCGGCTCAGCTCGGCTCGACGCGTTGCATAAAATACAAAATACAAAATAAATCATAGACCGTCGACCCATCTGGCTGACTGACTGGCTGACTAACTGACTGCACCCCTCAGCGGTGTGTCGGATTTTTATAAATGAAAGCAAGCGGCAGATCGATGGCCGGGAAAAGTTTGAGTTTCGAGCGGAGAACAGTACGAAAAGCCCAGTGCTAAACGGGGCACGAATGTATTTTCGATGCTCAAGCACGCACGGGACGGCACATAAAACACAGCCATTATGGATAATTCTGCAGCATAAATTTTAAAATGCCGCAAAGCTGTCAATTTTGGCACTGCCCCGAGTAAAGTGGGTCAGGCAAGGTCGCTCCGCTGTTGTTGTTGCTGACGCACAGGTAAGTGGCCAGGTATGTAGTTTGCAGTTCGAGTTTGAGCTTGTGTTTGCGTTTGCGTTGGCTGGTAGCCATGTTCGTGTGGCTCCAATATATATATATACAACTATATATATATATTGCGACTTGGCTAGTTCCTGCAGCAACAGTCGCTCACTTGCTGGCTGCAGATGAATGTACATCGTTATGTAATCCATCAACATGGCCCGAACGATTTGATTAGATTCACCATATGGTTTGATGTTTCGAGCATTTGGGGGGGATTATCCCCTTAATTAGGTCCAAAGTAGGTGTTTATTGCAAAATGATCCAACAAGATCATATATTACCACTTGAGAGGTCTGACAGATTGTCGTCTTTAGGATCGTTTATAAACGATTTATCATCAAGTAATATGTTTTCCTTTGTAAGCGTTGTCTTTTAAAATCCATTAAGATCCAATATGATAGTACATTGATCAAACCTTATTTAAATAATAAAAAAAAAGAGGGTAAGTATTTCTGTTTACATCTGTTAATCTAAGCAAGATCCTCTCAAGCAATTGAATCGTTTAAAATGTTCACTTGCGAATAATTCAAAGAGACCTTAACTGGCACGACAATGTTTCGAAATGCTAATGTTTATATTGTTCAATACAAACGCCGAATAATACAAAACTTAAAAAGAGGTGAATCTGATTACTCTTTTAAGGTTTTTCCCCAAATCATGTTATCAGACACGTCTTATTATTTTAGAAATTACACAATACGAGACCACAAAGGAGAGTTACTTTTAACTTTACTTTCGTATGATTTGTTATTGTCTCGCCTGAAGAGACTTGATTTATATATTTTATTTTCTCCCTCGCACACCCACTGTGAGTTGATTAAATATGTACATACAAACTAGTTCAATTATACCTTTTGAATGGGTAAAAAGAGCTGCTATGTGAACTCCAGTGAAAAATCGTCGAATCTTCACAGTCTGACTCTTAATTTCAACTTTCCATGTGGTCGCCTTATTTATGCAACCCGAATTCGAGCACTTCACTGATTTTGTTTGTCGTTTGTAATCAAGTGATTGACATTTTCGGACCCGCACTGAATATTAATAGACCCTGTCTTAAATTCGCTGCGGCACATTGGGGGCTAAATTAGTGGCACATCTTTGAGCGTTTTTACCAACGGTCCTTCCGCGTCCAGCACGTCTTCAATAAATTTTATTTGGGAGACAGGCAACCGAAGAAACCGAACGAAAACCGATACCGAACCGCTCTCGATGATCCGTGTTTTCTAAGCTGCTCAGATAACCAATTTGGTGCTTCGCTTGAATGAACCTCGAACGACCTTGCCTTCGGATTAGATCAAAGTCGATGAGATCGGTTCAAATTAATGGGGATCCCGGGCAGGTCGAGCTGTCAGTCAGTACTAGGAAACCATTCCATTCTTGGCGTAACTCAATACCGGGACTGATTATTTTGGGAACTTTGCGAAACGGTCGCTAAACGTTCTTTGTTCGCTGGCGATTACAGTGGAGTCTCCAGTTGCAAACAGAAAAGTATGTACAGCGTCAGCAGTTCAGCGTCCACATTAAATTGCTGCAATTATACTATACTGCCTGCTGGCCAGCCACCGATCCCGATTTCAATTCCGATTCCGATCGCGATCACGATTTACTCGCAGCTAGGTATTTACCAAACCAAACCAAAGCAAACCGAGCCGAGCCGAGCAGATTGAGCCGATCCGGGTCTGTTGTAAAGCGCGCCGCCGTCGAAGTGCTACTGCCGCCGCCAATGGTCCGGAAAGAGTGCTGGACTAGTGGAGCTTATCTGCCGCCGCTGGGGAGAATTCTCCGCAGAAAGCCAGAGACGCAGAAAGCCGGTTTGGCGCTACGCGACTCACTCTCTTTCGTCAACAAACCCACTCTTGTTTTTGTGGGAGCAGCAAACCCGTTTCGCTCGCCGGTAGGTACCACTCCACGACACCGCACCCCCCGGGTCCACCACTCCAGTGAACCTTGATATATTCCCAATAATAAACAAGCCTGAGAACTATCGGAAGCGGACGAGTCCGCAATTAATCCTGCAGCTCTTGTGTTCGGTTGCGTTCGCACATGCAAATGGCGTTTCTTTCAATTATTTAACTATTGGCCACAAATTTGCACGGTTTATACAATGGGTAATTTGTTGCTATTTTCGTGACTATAAAACACTCGGATATCTCCAGAATTAAGTCATGAAGTCATTATTGCATGGTATGTATAGCAGTTTATTTTACCGATTTTTATTAGTATTTTTAAAGCAGAAAACTTAAGTTTTTTATGCAATCACTGTTCAAGCGGAAAAAATTAAATTAACTCTTTAAAAATGCCAAGTACCGGAGATTTATATTAGGATCCTTAAATGTTTTCATTTCGTTTTTAGTTTCTTGTTAAGATAATGATTTAATTTTAGATGTTGGCCTGGTTTCGAAATATTGTGTTTAAAGGTGTCTCTTTTATCTATTATATCTTACTTTTCTAGAGATTTTTTTTATTAATAATCAGATTTATTATCTTTAACAGTGTCGAATCGTAAATATGTTCATTAATAGTTTCATTAAATATAGTTTTATCGCTCAAAGTAAATTTGATTAAGGTTTCTGGCCGACAGAAAAATATTGAAAAGGTCATTGTTGTTAATAGTCCTCGAAAATGGGCCGTGACTATGCTAATATTTAAAACCGACATGTATTCAATTAATGACTTATGTCTGTTTAATTAATTTGGTGGAAAGACCACCCGACAAATTAAATCATTTACAGAACCAATGTTTTTCGGGTTGGTTCCTCGGCGTCGGCCCGGAAAATGCTACACACGAAATTGCAGTAATTCGATCATGTTTTCAGCTTGTTCAATATGTGTAATCGTGTTCTGTGCTATTTATCTTGTGACCTGCATCTAATGCAGCCGGCAGAGCGCCGGAGCAGCCTATCGTAGGTACATTAAAATATTTCCACTGCCGCTGTCTGCTGTCTATAGGATATTTATACACGGGCCAAAAATGAGGAAAAAACACAATGAGGGCGGCAACCTAAACGAGTTTACCGAATCCCAGGCCCCAGCCCAAGACCAGAACTCGGAGCAGATGTTGAACCCATTTCTCATATTAACCTCCGCGTGCATGGAGCCTTTTCGGCTGCAGTCGGAAAAGCTTGAGATTTGGCCAGAGGCCCACGTGGTGACACACTTTTCCAGGCTTTTTCGTTAGTCACGTCTCGCGGTGACGAAGCCGGAGCCACAACTATCCTGGCTCTTCCACATCCCAGGCTCGAATAGGGTCAAACTCGGCCCAGTAATGAGGACGACGTACCGAGAGAATGCCAATGGATTGGCTCCGCCCTGAATCGAATCCACTAGTTGAGCTTGGTTTATGGGCTTTCGATTAGGCCTTACCTTGAATACACTAACTTAACGACACCTAACCTTTTTGACCTACAGATATTAATTTTGATGATGACGATGACGCTGGCCTGACCTTGTGACCAGGCGGCCAAAACAAACACAGACAGGACAGAAGGAGTCCGTAAGGTATCCAATCGAACACGTCAAATATCCATTACCATTTCCATTACCATGCATATTTAAGTACAAATAAATATGGGTAATAAGTAGTACACATAGTTCAAGTGCAATGGGATTTCTAAAATTAAAGCTCGAAAGTAGTACTTACCTCATTTTGGTTACGTTCTTAGTAAATTTAGGATTTATTGCGCTCCATTATCCTCTGAGGCTCTTCTCTTTCAATTTAAACATTTGATTAAACCAACTTGCCGGTAATCGCTTCGTTTTAAAAATACAAGACAGCAGTAAAACAAATGTCATGTTGTTATTCCGAATTCAATATTTGCGATAAGTTTGGGGCTTTCACTGTCATGTTAACTTTATCCGCATGAAAGTTTAGATATAGCACAAATCACGCGATGCGCTCCGGCAGCGCAACTTTGACAGCCTGCAACATGTGGCATCGAAGTGCTAACCTCAAAGGTCCCTGCATGGGTGCAATTTCGTTTTATTGCCTCTTATCTGGGGGCTTGTGAGTGATTCTTTGGATCGAAAGAACTTATGGCACTGAAAGCGAGTTCACAAGTAACTAAACTAAGTGAATTGAAAGTTTTCACACGAACTCGGGAGCACATACCCATGCGTACTGTATGTAAGGCCCCGTGCTGATGCTCTATTTAGGAAGCTAGCCTCTGGCAGATGGCTTATCTGGCTCAGCAAACACTTTAGCAGAAGTCTAAAATCAAATTCGGAGGTACAACAACCTCGGTCCGCCAAGGCACCCAGCAGTTATCGCACCGTCTCCACTTTCCCAAATTATTTTTAGGGTAATCAATAGAATGAGGTGGAGGAAAGAGAAAGAGTTCACTGCCTGAAAATAATTAATCTGGCTTTTGTTGGAAATGTTCGGCCATGTGTCTGATTTTTCGCTCTTTTGACAGCCTTGTCGTGTTTTTAATCCGCCAAATCAAGTTTATTGACCCAAAGTAAAATCACATGTCTGGATTTAAATTTATATATTGTATAAATTGAGTTATTACGAATGATATTCATTAAATCTTTAGCACAGTTTACTATATTTTGTTAAGAAATTTGATTTGAATTGGAAAACTTTGTTGTATAATCAGTTAACACTTGTCATATTGCAGAATATAGAAAAAACGCGTCACCGCTCCGAGGAAAATAATGAAACCCGCGAGCTACCGTTAGGCTCTGAGTCTTGACCACGTCTAAAGGTCTTTGAGTTTGATTTGCATGCGAACAGCCCAAACGGCGGGGACGACTCCACTGGAAAGTCGTGGGTCGAACGAAATTACAACCTTCCCCTGAGAATGTCCGAGTAAATTAATGAATTAAGCCGCGATTTATTCAAAGTCCGGTCCTAAGTGTATACTCTTACAAGGTGTTTCTGTGAACCGGCGGTCAGTACGGGTGAAATGTGGCTCCGGCGAATGTCATTGGGACACCCTAGTCCAATTTGCATACATATTCCCGAAGTGACCTCTCTCTATTTTCAACCGTTAGCTCTAACACCATGGTTACCGGCCATGGTCAAAACACACTACTGGACTTTCCATTAATTTATACAACAGGATGAATGGTGGCATGAATCCTGGCCATACACATTTCCTAGCACATACACGTGGTATGGGTGCGAGTCGATGGTCGAGAACCTCAGGTGGTTGGAGCTCTTTGACTTCGTTTGGGACCAGCCCGAGGACCGAGATCCGAAATACGAGGAGTTTTTCCACACCTACACCTCGGGGTATTCGCCGTGGGTTTGTGAAAGGCAAACTGAACGAAATGTTTGGGTTTCCGGTTTGACTTGTTGAGGTTTTATTTGCATGCGAGCCCAGCTCCCGACCGCCGATTGCGGGGAGAATATTGGAATACTTAATTATTCCCTATTGGCGTTCATACATTTTATTCTCGCATTCACGCAATCCACGCAACTGACCCCAGATCGCAAATCAAATTCTGCCGTAATGGCCATTCCCTTTCAGCGAGATTTCCCTGGATTTTCGTGCATCCGACCAAGTAGTTGGGCGGATTTTTGAAATAGCCCAATTGGGGTCAGCCACCCAGTGTGAGCTACACTTTTCCAATAAAAAATGATTTATGAATTGCCAAAACATTCTTAAAAAAGAGGCATAGATTAGGGGATATATTTTATGGGGCCAAGACCTTAGTTTATCCTTGGGCTTGTGGAACTCTCGTAATTTTATAGTTGTGGCTTTCAAGGGCAAACATAACATGAAAATTTTGTATTAACTTATATTACATTCCATATTTTTATAGCTTACCTTGCTCAGTAGATTTTTATTAGATGTTGTTAGTTAGTAAGAGACATTAAAAATATAAAGAAATAATGCCTTTACTTATCATTAATTAAATGCAAATAACACAGAAGTTTAAAGAGAGAATTTCCGTTCGGAACGGAATAGGCTTTTCATTTATTATTGTGCTTTCAGTTCACAAGTTAGAAGCCCCTCGATTAGCATTTACCATCTACACCTTATACACATATTTTCATAGGCTGAGACGGAAGGAAATAATGTACTTATGGAATTTAATTATTTAATTAATTGCATATTTCTGTCCAAAAGCAACATTATTTAAAACTATTTTAATGTGTTTAGAAAGTACACATTCAAGGGAAACACTTACCCTTTTAGGTTGGAATTTACCATTAGTCAAAATTTGACTTTAATTGAGTTTTGCTACTATGTGGGCCTTATCTGCTAAGGCATAGTCGTGCATCGAAGTAGTCTATATAATATAGGTGCCAATGTCGCACGCCACACATTTCCTGGGCGTTAATTTGAGTGGCTCATACAATGGTGCAGAACTCACCTGCTCAAAGGTTCGTGCCCACTCACATACCTACATATATCCACGGCAATTTACATACTTAAGTCATTTCGATTTATTCATGCATGGCCCTGTATGCAAACGAATTTATGGGAAGCCCATCTAAATTGTTGCACACTGCGTTTTGGGGGGTCAATCGAGGACTCACCTCGGGGCTCGAGGACAGCCGACAGGACGTGTTGATGCGCGTGAATACCATGGATGTGGATGACGACCAGGAGCGCGGGACAGGTGGCGGCGGGACACGAGATGGACACCAGGGTGAGGATTCGGATTCCCGATGGCGGGCACTTGCACTCGCACTCGCATTTAAGGCCCGGCGAAAAGTTAAAATCGAAGTTGGCAAAGGGCGTCCGCATGGCGGGATTCCCGATCGCTTGTTCAGCCCTTCGAACACTGGCCAATTTATTCGCGGCCCGATTCCGACTCCTCCGGTTCCTCCGATTTCTCCGATTACTCCGATTCCTCCGGTGCTCAAGTGCCGACTGTCAAAGCAAATAAAAATAACAAAATGGCCTCACCTGGCACCTGTATCCTGGCAACATTCATTAAAACACCTCCGAGCGGAGCGCCGCTCAACTTCAGAGCCGCGCCGAATTTGGCGGCGAGTCGTTGGGCTGGGCCCTGGATATATGGATATTAATCCATTTGCACTCGCGGCTCTGCATAAGACAAATCGGGCAGCGGAACCGATTTCTCGGCCAACTTGCGACGCTGCGAAACGAGCGCATTATTTAATAATACCGTTTGTTTATTGAATCGCAGTCAAAACTTTTGGCACAGACGGAAACCCAGCTCCCCTGGACTCCTCCGACTGCTCCTCCTCCAGTTCGCCGCAAGTTGGTGGGGCTGCCCGGGTGCTTTTTTTTTTGGGTGGCACTGCACAGGAAAAATGAGAGGGTCTAACTGCTATAAGATGATCACCTTGATGATTTTATGTTCAAATCTGCACTATGAAGCCCGCAATTTAATTTAATATGTATAACGAAGCAAAGACTATATTTCGAAAAAAAGTTCATATATTTCATATTATTATTTTGTTTTACTTTAAAAATACATAAATCCATCTAAAAGCAGTGGTTTCAAGAGGTGCGTCTTATCACGTCACCATAGTTCTTTTGATTACCAAGCTCTCATTGCCCTAAGCTATTATTTCTACATACCTAAAATTTCAAAAGTCCTCAGGCTTAATCATCTTGCTCAACCCCCTCCCCCATCGATGACTAAGTAATATATAGGCAGCCCTAGAATGTAAGTCACTGTAGAATTGATCATGATTTAACATAATTCACATTCAAGAGTGATATGAAAAGAATTCTATTTCATAAGCACCTAATGTTTCAGTGTACTGGGAGGGTGGGTGGTGCAGTCGTCGACGGCAACGGCGAAAGCATGGCAAAGGCAACGCCGGCATGTCTGTCACACCCCGAAAAGTGAAATAGCTTCTGTCAATATTCTGTCAATAGGCACATGTTTTCCGCTGCCGAGTGGGTGGTCGCGGGTGGCGATTGCCAAACCAAACCGAAACAAGAGCCACGGGGGGCTTTTGCTGCGTTTTCCCTTTCGCCTGATATTTAATCGATCTCCTGGCAATGAACATAGATCAATATTGCGTCCGAAAGTGAGTTCTTTTTGGGGGCTCGACCCATTTTTCGCAGCAGTCTTGTGCAAAGCATTTATGTTTATGTTGGATTGAAAGATACCGCTATTTGTAGCAATACATTTAAATTATACTTTATTAGTATTCAAAACAAAATTCCAAAATAGGTAAACAATCTCGACTTAGCACAGAGTACGGAGAGTAACATACGTAGTTGGAAAATATATACAGAATAAGGGTCAGTATATTTCGTTTCCCCTTTATAAACTAAGTTAACTAAATAAAAAAAAAGGTAAACCATCTCGACTTAGCACAGAGTACGAAGTTAATTAATTTTAAAAACTTAGGAATTTTTTAAAACTTTTAAATACAAATAGAAAATAAATTATAAACTTTTATTTAATCTTTTATAATTAGTTTGAGGCAGACGTTATTGCATTTTTTGTGAGATAATCCCAAAACTGAATGTTAATTTTTATTTTAAATATTTCGTTAACAAAAAATTTGCATTAAAACAAAAAGGTTTTTGTACAATAAGTACTTTGTTTGCATACCCAGTCCTCGCAAAAGTATGTAAGATTCAACTCCAAGCCACATCGCAAAAAAGTTTCTGTTGCTGCCCTTGTTTAGTTGCAAAATAAAGACGTCGTCGCATTTATCTGCATAAACTTATAGCGCAAAGTATCTCATCGCGCAAGGAAGGCAAAAACCCAACCGTCTAGGGTCAAGTAAGTACACTCAAGAGTGCATGTACGTACGAGTACATCTGTGTGGAGGAAGACAAGGATCTGGAGTGGCGACCAAGCGGACCCAGTCCACAGACTCTGGGATATGGGAACCGGCAGCTCCAACACTTTTCTTTGGCCGCTGGCCATTTCATCCATGCACCATAATTTTCAATAGCTATTCAAATTCTTTGAAGTTCTCGAGGTCACCTAACGGATGCAAGAAGGCATTGAAATTGATCCAGGCCATGAGCATCGCGTCGCATCGCAGTTGCCACTGCCAACTGCAAACTGCAAACTGCAAGCTGAAAACAGCAAACTGTGTTTTGGCCACTAAACCGGATAGTCATAGTCATAGTCGTAGTCCCTTGCAGCTCTTTGTTTGTGCGCTGCGGCCAAGATGCATCATCACATCGGCCCAATCGCATCAGCCAGTATCCTATCCCGCGCATTTATCTGGCAAGCAATTCCAATTTCGTCCGTTACTGCGGCTATCCAAGTAATCACTAGTTTTCCAACCAATCAGGGGTTAAATTGCATCAAGATGCTTACTTAAAACAGAGTTGTTCTTATAAAAACAGCATTAAGCCGCTTGACTTTAATTAGGATGCCGAACTGCATTGCATTCCTCAACTTAATTAATTGTATATCCAATAAAATCCGTGAGTTTACTAGGTGCATTAAATGTGTTGTATTGCACTTTGCAAATGTTTTCAGTGCAACAAGATCCTAAAAGATTTGTATAATACTTTCAGTGTTTTGTATACCTGGGGTTCTCGGATTACCAAAACTTTAGATTTGCAACTTAGGACGTGGGATCTCATTAAAAATATGTGGGCTGGCTTGGCAAGCCAGAATCTGAAGAGCTTCCTTAAGAGTATACCTATGATTTTGTATTGGGAAAAAGTACTTTAGTATATAAAAAAAATCCTGACTTCCCGAGGAAATACTTGCCTAAAAGCAATCAGTTTTTTAATGGAAACTTAAGTACTCGTATCAGATTACGAGCCAATGAGCGTATGCATGAGAATTAATGGGATCTCGTCCTCTCGCTTAGCGGTGGTGTCATTTGGGTAACGACCTTAAGAAGAACAGATGTTGGATCAGAGGAATTTGCATACTCGAAAGCAACTAAGCCGAAAACCTACCCAATATAAAGCCAGCTTGGTGTTAAGTATAAGCTCGAAATAAGCAAAGAGAAATGTAATGAACCAGTTCGCCCATGGTCGGTCGCATATCAGCATCCTGCAGAGTACTTCATTTGCGCCTGTGCCCAAGCTTCTTGGTCAGCTTCTTGGATCCGAGATGCAAATGAAATATGCGCCGGCATTAAGAGCAAAATTACAAATTTCAGGCGAGGAGTGCGAGAGGCAGCTGCTTCTGGCTATGTCGATGGGTATGGCGCTGCCTTCTGCACGGTGGCCATTTCCTGGCATTTTAACTGGTTTTGTTTGACGGTGGTTACAATTAGCGGCTATTTAAATTGCCACGCATGAGCCGCTATTAATTACGGAACGATGGCACCGCAGCCGAAACCGAGAAAAAGTTGTTTACGCCTGGTATTCCAGGGGGGGATGGGTTTTGGGGGCAGTCCAACCGTTAAACGGAAGCTCAAATGCCTTTTAAGTACCGAACGAAGTACACAGAGAGCGAGATCGGGAAACTAGAACCCGATAGCCTGCACTGATTTGGGCTCGGGGGAACCATTTTTTATCAAACAGCAATTTGCACCTATCAGTCGATCCCCGATCAGTGTCCCTTTACTGGGGAGCTGTGCTTTTTATTTTCCCATGGCGCAATCACAACTAATGCACAGCGTATGGAGCCTCTAAATGTCGAATGAAGTCAGCGATAAATTCAGCTGGTTGATTAGCTGTTGGAGCAATAAATCCATCGCTTCACACCGCCACAAGTAATTGCCGACAAAGCGTCTTCGTCGTCGTCTTCATCTCCATTTCGACAAAAAAGCTCAGCTCTGCTCAGCGACTGGGGGACTCGGACTCGGACTCGGACTTAGACTCGGGCTTGCGTCCAGTCCGTCCATCCATCCATCCATTCTCTGGTCTGGACTATCGGCCTCTGAGTAAGAATGTGTGCCGGCCAATATTTTATCAAACCTGACATTTCCTCGTGTAGCTCCGATTATGGCCCGGGTTGCGACGAGGTCGCGATTCTCTGCGACCAGAGCGGCATTGATTGCCACTGCCCATGTGTATTTATTCCGCTGCTTATGTTTATGTTGACATTGACATATCTCGCGTCTTATCGGTTTGCAATAAGTGTACGCCGGGCCATCGCACAGGCACTGGCACTCCAGCAATGAGCCGGCATCGCTTTAACGTCTGTTCTGCTCGGCCAATGTCGCCACAGTCGTCGATATTGGCAGAGGTAATATGGCCGAGGACGCTGGCGACAACTGCAGCTCGGATCGGACCCTCTTGTCTCAGGGAAATGGACAATGACCTGCCGCAACGAACGGGTTTGACCATTAGCAATATGTTATTAGGCAAACGAAATTAGAGTTGGAATACTTCAAATTTAAAGGATTGTAATTTCTTGAACATTTATTAATCGTTTATACTCATTTAAGTGAGTACTCATTCCGTTTTGTAAAAGATATCAATGATAATTTTAAATACTATCATGTATGAGATATTTTAAATCATTTTTATATTTTTGATAGATTTTTCCTAACGGTAGCCTTTTATGCTTAAGGTATTTTATAGGTAGGAAATCTAGTTCTTTAAGGACGGATTTTAAAATTTGTACACTTTTTTAAAAATTAATTTAAAGCACCTAAGAGCACTAGCTATAAGTACTATAATTAGTAAATCATTTTCACTGATTACTAACGACTGAATGGCTATATCAAATATTAAGCCAACATGATATTTATCAGTTTAAAACTAAGAACCATCGGTGGCCAATTTACTAATGCTGAGCATAAGAGGTTACTAAGTCACAACAAATATTTAAATATTCAAATAAAATTATCTAATTGCACCAGGCAGCATCGAATTGGCATTTGTTATAGAACCAGCGGGTCATCCAAGCGTTTTTCTTCGTCAGTTTAGCGGTTTTCTCCATAATGTTAAAACTCTTTAGGTCGTGCTGTAAATAATATAATGGTTAAGTAGGAATTCTATCATATTTTAAATGCTCTAAATACAATTGGTTCAGGGAAAATGCGCTTCATGTCAATGCGGTGCAAGTGCTCCTCATGAGCTTGCTGTAGCATCTTGTACTCCGATCCACTAAAGCATTGTAAGCAGAGATCGCATTCCTCCTTGTTGCAGGACTTGTCGCAGTCGTAGGCAGCACACTTGTTTAAGTCAGTGGCCAAGTTTTTATCGGCCGTGATCATCTCACTGCTTTCACCAAACCTTTTAAAAACATAAATACATTTTAATACTTATCGAATTATTTAATAATATTTACTTACAAGGTGCCACTTGCTGCAGTGAGTGACCGAATTCCCACTAAGTTAAAAACACTATACAAAACTTGCTCGTACAAAAGCGAATTCGGCTTGAAATGTGCTGAAGAAAGATTAGGAGACATGTTGGCCTCCATGAGGAAAACCTTTAGATCCTCGTCAATAAACAGATCAAATCTCATCAGATCGAAAAAGTTGTGTGTCTTGTATGAGCGTAGAATATTGACAATGTCAGTCTCCTTTGCCGCAATCGTAGTGCGGATTATGTGCTCCACTTGAGGCCATATCTTGGCGGGTTCCATCCCCTGATCACGGACATATGCTTCGAAAACGGTGCGCATGCTGCCGCCAAATCGATTGTAGTACTTTCGCAGCGAAGGGACCTCCCAGGTGGGCAGGTAGTCGTCCCCCACAATGTATTTGTCCACATTCTCGGCATCGAAGGGATGGTATTTCACAGGACAGTATCGGAACAGAACGTCGCCCGTGTAGATGTAGACTCGCAAGGGATTTACCGAGGTTATAACTACATAAACTCCGATGTCGAACTTGTGGCCATCCACGAGAAAGGGTCTCTGGACGAACTCCTGGACAAAGGAATCGTTGGATCCGAATGCAATTTCAGCCGGAGCTCGGACTTTGATGTGGCGGTGTTCGTTGTGCTTCTGGACGAAGAGTGCCCGCGGGTTGTCCCTGGCGTAGTCCAGGAACTCCTCCCTCTGCGCCGGCAGTCGAAAGGCGCGTGGCAAGAAGGGCAGCTGACTGGTGCACAAGTCCACCTTGTTAGTAAGATATCCGCAGCCCGGAAAGTGGTTCACCACCTGATTCTGGTCGAGATTCTTAAGGCTTGCGAAGGAGAGAAAAGGATAATCGTGGGCCCACAGGAGGTTCCAACTCTCGTTTACGCCCACTCTTTTGGTAGCCGAACATCTCCAGCACTTTCACCACATGCACCAGGTGCTCTTCTGTGGGGCTCCGTCCAAAGATAGCATAAGTGGGCGGTGGCTGCTGCAGATCTTCTGGAGAATCTATTGAACTCCAGGGGAAAACTTTGCTGGCATGGGGCAGCAGTTCCACAACCACCGCTGTGGTTACCGTGGCCCCAAGGAATATCATAATCGGGAGCAGGCCAATGCTATTTGATGGCTTGTCGGCGTCCTCTGATTTGGCCAACTAAAAAAAGAGAAAGTTTTCAGCTGCTCATTAAGGGAATATCCACTATTTTTAGCCATACTTACCTTGCTTTCTGCTGCCGTTTGGTTAGGAACATTTTCCTCCACACTAGCATCCATCTTACGTCTAGAAGTTATATTTAAAAATACCAATAGCGACTAATTTAAAACAACCTTTTAATCACGATCTCCACAGCAACCAAACTGAAATTCCCAGTTTGCCATTCAAAATAATGCGCCAACGAGTCAGCTGTTTGAACATTTCCCTTTGGTGGCGGGAGTTTTTCTGGTGGAATGGTAAGGGAATTTCTTAACGTTTATTCAAATATATTTTCTTAACTGACAAGTAAATTAAATGGAAGCTATTAGTATTTCTTTAAGTTAAATTATTAGTGCCTAAGACTTCTGAAACTATAAGAAACTTTATTTTTTTTAAATTGAACTAGCTTAAGATTAATTTTAATGAAACTTAATATTAAGTATCTGTACCAAAGTTTTATTTTAAAAAATTAATGTTTGAGTAATAAAAACAGTAATTAATGAAAAAAAAACCACGTGTAATACTATAATATGACCGCATAAACTCCTATATCAAACTTTCCATCTTCCTAAGTAAACCAAGTAGCATCATATTAACATTTCTTATAGAACCATTGGGCCATCCAAACGTTTCTCTGGGTCATGTTTAAAGTTTTTTCCGCCATATTGAAGGAAATGTTAGCAAGGCAATCTTTAATTAGAAATAGTTTTCTTACGGTGGGTTCTGGTAAAATGCGTTTCATTGAAACACGATTAAAATGCTCCTGATAGGCTTTCTGAAGGGATTCGTACTCCAATTCGTTGAGACATTGTAGGCAGAGATTACATTCTTCCTTGTCGTAGGACTCGTCACAGTTGTGCGCAGCGCATTAGTTTAAATCAGTGGCCAAATTTTTGTCAAATGTGAGCATTTCACTTTCTTCACCGTACCTGGAAATAATATATATGCTATTCAATTGTTATATATTTGATTTAATATTCATGCCGAATGCCAGCTGTCACTAATTGAACGAATTCTGACCAGATTCAACGCACTGTACATCACTTGCTTAAACAAAAGTGCATTTTCCCGGACAAAAGCTGATGAAAGATTAGATGACATTAAGAGGACCTTTAAATCCTCGTCAATGTCGAAAAAGTTATGTGTCCTATAAGACTGCATAACACTCTTGTCTTTCTCCTTTGCCATCACAGTAGCACGGATGATGTCCTCGACTTGAGGCCAAATCTGGGCAGGATCCTTTCCCTGATCCCGGACATAAGCGGGAGTAATACTTCTCAAGTGCTGGGATTTTCCAAGGAGGTAAAAAGTTTTCGGCGACCACATCTTCAGCATCAAAGGGATAGTATTTCACAGGGCAGTATCGAAACATAACGTTGCCAGTGTAGATATAAACGCGCAATGGGTTTAAGGATGTGATGACCACATAAACTCCTATATCAAACTTGTGGCCATCCACCAGAAATGGTCTTTTGATGAACTCATGCATAAAGGAGTCATTCGATATGAGATCAATCTCACTGGGGTCCTTTAATTTTATATAATGATGTCTGTTATTCTTCTGAACGAAAAGTGTGTTTGGGTGCTCTTGGGCGTACTTCAAAATGGCATCACTTTCCTCTGGCAGCCTTAAAGCCCGTGCTCAAGTCCACCTTGCTCGCCAGGAATCCGCAGCCAGGAAAGTGATTTACCACCTGATGTTTTCCCAGCTCTGTAAGAGGCAGTTTAAAGAACGGATACTCGTGGGACCACAGCAGATTCCAACTGTCATTTACTCCCACTCGTTTGTATCCCAGTTTATGGAGTACACTGATCTCATGCTCCAGGTGGGCTTCCTTGGAAACCTTACTAAAAACTGCTTAGTGTGGGGCTGTTATTAAAGAAGCCTCCACAAATATGAAAATTGTTCGCAGGCCTACGGACTGTTTCGAAATATTTTCAGACTTCTCATTAGAACACTAAAAGTTTAATATTTCATTAATATCCCAATGTAAACATCAAGATTACTTACTTTACATTTCGAATTTATTTTTTGGAGAACAGCTTTGTGCATACGTACTGCCATTTCAGACTAGAGTGATATTTTTATATACCCATTAATGTAAAATATTTTAAGAAACTTTTTTAAAAATTCCACACTGAAGCGCCTATTTGAAAATAACATCTCTAGAAAAGCACATAAAGTTTACAAATTTTAATAATTATATTTTAGTTGATTCTTTACAGAAAAACTCTTTACGATTATGATTTTAAAATGTGGTACATTTTTCAAATTTATTAGCTATCTTAATCAAACCTATTTATGATAATCTGCTGTCACATTGAAATTTGAAACTATTTTGAAACAATGTCACAAAAATATAATTAAATTCACTTTTTTGTTCGGTTACATTTTTATATATCCGTCTTTATTTGTTTACACTTGCGAAAATGCATAGGCGTTTAAGGGATACTGCAGAGGTAAAAAGGATTCAGGCTCTCAAGGCATTGTTCAAAAAAGTTATTCACATGGTGAGCTTAAATAATCCGTGGAAAGACAGCGATGACGATCAGAAGATAAATTCCTACGTTAAAAGGAATATATCAACTCGGGTTCGGGCAAGGCGTAAAACAGGCTTCCTCACGGCAGCGGTAATTAACAAGTTCTGATAAAAATGTAATATTAATTTGTTAATACGTTGACTATATTGCAGGAAAGAACATTAATTCGCACACCTCACGTAATACGAACTATTCCAGAAAGAATGAAATTGTGCACGTTGTTTGCCAAGCTTAGATGCTTGTCTCGTTTTACTCCAGTAAGGTAAATTCAGCTTGAATGGGATACCAAGTGACCAGAATCCTTTCAGAAACTCCGTGCTCGCTTAGTTCCAGTCATCCGCTTGATCTCCGTTGATGCTGGCCGAATTATCATAAGGGAATTGGATGTTCCCATAACCGTGTATTTTGTAATAACTGGCGAAGTGCATATGATTCAAAGTACAGACAAGGTAATTTTTCAACACCCCATTACTGGTTGCAATATTTGTTTCTGTTTGCTTTGATTTTAAAGGATGGAGATGAGATGCTGAAAGCCATTATAGGTCCTGGAGATATGGTGGGAGATGTGGAGTTATTGGAGGGCATCAAACGAACTCACACCTTCAGGGCAGCAAGTAAGAACATAGCTTGGGCTTACAATTAATTGACATATATATTTTTGTTTACTTTGAGAGGGCATCAAAAGCTGATTACAGACAATAATTACAGCTAAAAATCATTTTAAAGAAATTGAGCTTATCTGAGGTTAGCTTTAATGTTTTTAACCTGCGATTCGATTTAAGACATCCGCTTGATAAATATTTTTATACAAATACTAATTAAATCAGCAAGTTGCCAAAAGAAGCACAAAATAAATCTTGTGGCTATTCTGTTCTTTGGCAATTTTATCGCACTTAAAGATGATAAGAAGGTAAACTGCAACATTTGCGGCTCATGTTGAAATAAATGGGAAATACATAGCCCAAGCACGCGATATGTACGATTGTGTTTATTGGGAATTTGTTGGTTTTTGTTGCTTCATTTGCAATTGCCTGTACCCACCAATTTAATCAGCAATAAACAACGTTAAGTCCTAATTCGATTCAATCAAAATGAATAACAAAATACCCTCCGCCCGAGTCCGTCACGTGCCAGCTCCCCGAGAATCGGAATCGCCCGGTATTCAGTCGAATATAGGTTGGCCCAAAACAACACCCGCCTGCCTTTGGCGCAGTCGTGTGGCTTGATTTTTGGGGGCCTGTTGTTGTGCCTGTTACTCCTCGTGCTGGCAATCTTTCAAAAACAGATGCACGCCACCAGCACCAGTACTTGCCACTGCTCAGTGGAGTCCGGGCCGGAGCCGATGTGCCCAATTCGAGAAGTCGCTAGTAGCTATTGAACGCTTTACTTTGCAGCTAACTGCGAACTGCTGGTGCTCTTTGACTATGACTTTGCGCAGATTCTCGGGGCCTACATGACGAAGATTTGGGACGAAAAGAAACGGGCCCTCAAGGCACTGGATTACTTTGATTTCCTCGACGATGACCAGGCAAGTACAAGAACTCCTACCCGAACAGAAAACTCAGCTTCAGAGAAGAACGAAGGAAAATTCACTGCCCTACCCCATTTATTACACATTCTGCATTCAACAATCAATGCTTAATATTCAAAGTTCAACTTTGAATATTATTGCAAAATGCTGAAAGGCTCCAAGCAAAAAGGCAACATGCAATGTTCAATGTGAAACATGCATCAATAAATGAGCAACATGCAACATTTAAAATTGTCCCTGTCCCATTACTAAAAACCACTTGACGCTTTTCATGGAAATATTTTCGACTTGAACTATATTTTCTTAAACATTATGTAGGTCATGGAAGCCTGCCGATTCGGGAGGCTGAAACAATACCAACCGCTGGATACCATATACTGTGACGATATAGGATCCATGACAAATGTTCACTTCGTGCTAAGTGGGGAATGTCTGATACTTCAGTGCCTAAATATGAGTGTTAGCAGATAGGAATAGATCATTACGGGGTACTATTTAATTGAACCATTATTTTTATTTTAGGTTAGTATGAAAAAAGGAAAAAAAGTTTTTAAACTAATGCCGACGTCTGCCGGCGATGTGTCAAACATGTTTAGAAAAGGCGTGAGATCCACATTTTCCACTTCAAGCAAATCGGAGGATGTTTCAAAAATAGATCTGGTTGAGCTCGTGGAGAGTTCAAGTTCCAGCTCGAAAGATAATGGACAGAATACTACACTCAATCGCACGGTGAGCCCACTTTTAAATATGATTTTTGTCACCATGCAATTAGGATAGTTGATAGGATAGGATATTTCAGTGACGCTCTTGTTTCTGCTTTTGTAATATAATTTTTGAAACATTACACAGATGCGTAAAATGAAATTAAGAGATATAGAAAAAGCGTGTGGTTTCGGGAAATCATTACCGATGCCAAAGCCACGTTTCACATTGCGCCGTTCAACTCTAAAGTCATCGGTTACCGTATTCTCAGAAGCCAAAAATGATTTTATATACGAAGACATTTTTGAAGATTTTTGGGAAATCTGCGAAGATGAAGATGAGATAGAACTAAGTTCTTCTGATTCAGAAGACTTGAAGTTAGAGATCAAACCGCCCTTCCGCACTAACTCAAATGTCTACAATATTGATGAAAGTGATCAAGATGGAAGTCTTGTTTCTTCATCGACTTTTTCTAGTTTGACTTCAAGCAATGAAGGTGCAACTGTAAGTCCACGGAAGCATTCTTCAGTCGAAAGTATTTTTCAGTTTTATAGCAACATAATTTACTTAACACTCTTGCGTTTCTTATTTCAGACACCGGTTGTCGAAAGCCATTTCATCGATGTCGGTACCCTAACGTTTGGAGGAATTTTCGGCTTGGGCGAAACAATGGAGCACCGAGTGATAATGGCCAGAACCACGGTTCAGTGTCTGACCCTTCCCAGATTTTTCCTGCAGGAAAAGAAGCAAAATCCAGGCAACATTTGGGAGCGCAGGCTACTCTACATGGACTGCATGATTCCCTCAAGGGAGGCCCTGTTCGCCCACTTCCTCAAATCTTGTGACTGGAAGAAATTCAAAAATGACTTTATTCAGGAAAGTTTGAAGTCATCCGATAATGACGTCACACACTTAGGCGACATTCCAATAATTTGCAGAATTGTGGAATCATCGGAAGATGTCAATTAATTGGTTAAAATAAATTCATTGCGGTCGGTTTTTACAAATTTCAGTTAAATAAAAAGTTTATAAACCTTTTGGTTTAACAAAAAGTTTATAAATCTTTTGGTTTAACTGAAAAATGTGAAAACTTCCCTAGAAGAAGAAACTTTCTGTGTTCTTATACTACAGTACAAGCAACGCATATTTTAGTCACAAAATATATAACGAAACACCGTAACCAAAAATATTTAAAGAAAATATATACATATGAATATACTATGAACAACGTTGCTTTTAATAGTTTGCAAATATAAAACAGGAGGCAAGATATATATTAGTTATATAGCTGATAGTAAGTATCGCTTAAAACTATGCTACACTTTGTTATTACTTTTTTATGGCGTATTAAATAGCAACAAGAGAGAACGCTATAGTCGAGTGCCTTGACTATTAGATACCCGTTACTCAGCTAAACAACTTAATAAAAATATGCCTTCTTGTATGTTTTTCCCCGCTCGAATTAGCTCCCGATTTTTATGTTAAAATCGGTACCCAGGGAACACCTCCAATTTGGCTAACTTGATTTGATTTTCATAATTCTTGGGATATAGTTCGGTATTGACAAATGAAAGCCATCGCAATTTCCTTTAATAAAAATCCTTATCGAGAATTAACGTTGACTCTGTTGAGCACCTTGGCCAGCTGTTCCAAAATCATCCGTTAGATGGCGCTATTGTATACGCCATGAAAGGCGGAAATGTAGGCGCTGGCCAGGCTAAAGCGTTTAATGGTTTTTGGGCGTTAGAGTGGGCGTGGCAAACTTTTATTTGGCCAATCGATAGGTATTGACGAAACAAATACATATAAAAAAATTTTCATAATAGCATCAAAACTGTGGCCACAGCTTGGGCTTGTGGGCGTCAGAGGGGGCGTGGCACCATTTTGAAACAAACTTGCGCTGCGTAGGAACTCCTAAAATCTACATGCAAAATGCCAATCTTCTAGCTTTTATAGTTTCCGAGATCTCAGCGTTCATACGGACAGACAGACAGACAGACAGACGGACAGACAGACGGACAGACGGACATGGCTAGATCGACTCGGCTAGTGATCCTGAGCAAGAATATATATACTTTATAGGGTCGGAAACGCTTCCTTCTACCTGTTACATACTTTTGCACGAATACAATATACCCTTTTACTCTACGAGTAACGGGTATAATAATTCGAGAATTACTTTATTTCTTGTTCTTCAATTTTAATGGAGTATAATTCAGGGAGATAGGAGTTTTAACAGAATGTGTTGAAGGACACTCCTCCTTCCTTTAGCATAATGGGCAGTTACATTTTGAAAACGACAGTTCCACCTCCCAAGCAAGACTTTCGCGGAGCCCTGGAACTGGTTCCTTGCAGTCAGGCAAGATAACGGTTTCTACAACGCCAGCCCTGGTGCGCAACGTCTGTGCGAAAACTCCCGTTCGGTTCGTCGTCGTCGGTGGTTGTTGGTATTGTTCGAACGTTCGCAAAAAAACTGTTGAAAATACTTGGATAAAAGTTGTCTGACAAAACAAGCTAATTTCAAATAATTGTGGCGTGTTGAGTGCTGACTAACGTGTGCAATATGTATTTTTTGGCATTGCTCGCGTTCATTGGAAATGCCAAAGGTAACGGATCCTAGTGGATAAAATTGGTGTGAAAAATTTGATACACATACACACACATACACAAGCACAGAACATGCAAATTCAGCCCCATTTCCTGGTTAAAAGTGAAAATCTTCAAACTGAACATTGATATACTCCTTGAGAGCGAAACTTACAAGGATTTTCAGACAAAATCAATTTCGATTGCTGAGATCCTTCAGCGATAATTGGAAATATGGTCCATGGCCACACAGTTCACAATTTATGGGACACGGGGCACACGCACACTCGGTTTGGCAGGGCTCACCAATACCAGACCACATGCTGGCTCTTATGCTCAGAGAGAGAGAGAGAGAGAAATAAATGGGGGCGAAGTGGAAATGGCAAAACGAAGGAAGTGGCCTGCAAAATTTCGCACAGAAAGAAAAATTTTTATTTTAATATTATACACAATTTTATGATTTTACTTTTAGTTTCAAATGTTTAAAATATTTTTTATTTATTTTTTCTTAAGTTGATATCTAAAATAAATGAAAAACAAGAATGCATGGGGAGGATACGACATCTCTTAGCAGTGATGGTATACGCTCTATCATATGTATTAGGACATCATAGGTGATGAAATGTAGAATTCTTCTCGACTTCAAATGAATTCAATATTAAAATAAAAATGCAAACACCCATATGTCCTGCACATTTCGATTTCTTATTGAGATCCTTTTTTCTGTGTGTCGGCACATACACACAAACATGCACGTTTGCCTGTGTATGTTGGCTGGTGGGCGGTTGTTTGGGGGTGTGTGCGTATGGTGTTTATTTTTTGCATGTATACTCTCCTCTGTATGGGTGTGAACTGGGTGTGTGTTTGAATGGCGTGTATGTATTTTCCGCACACACACAATCGGACACAAGTTTCACTTGGAAACTCTCTAATAAAAGCAAACTTTTTTGTATGTGATATTTTTCCAATTTTTGCTGCGGGGGCGAAACGCACGCCAGTTTGCCATTTTCGTTCGTGCGTTTCCTGCCCAGAAATTCGCTTTCCTGGTGCACACGCATGTACCTATACAATCTATGTGTGTATATGTATTTGGGGGAGTGTGCATGTATATTTGTTTTTAATTTGAATTTCCTTTTGCTGCTTAGCATTTAAATGATGTCGAAAATGTTATGCGTTTGCATTTAATTACATTCGAGTGATAAATATTGTGGTCCTTCTTCTCCTCTCCTCATATGCTTTTCGCCCCCGATCTTATGCTAAGAGAATTTACATCACCTGCTGCACTTTGACAATGTATTTATGGATGTGTGATTTATGGTAGCCCAATGTTAAATCAGCAAAGGCAAAAGTTGGTCAAGTGTGGGAAAATAAAGAATTCAGCAAGCATCGAGTGTGCATTATAGGTGCATGTACATGCGTACATATGTATGCATTTATTTACCAATGTACTAAAACTTACCTACATACATATTTTGTTATCCACAAGACAAATATTAAACAATAATGAAATCGGACTTTATTATGTACTTTATATGTATTTTTTTAAATAAAATAATGGAGAAGGAATTTGTACTATTTAATCCTATTAAAAAAAAAATATTCAGCTGTCAAGAATCGTTTCCTTCCAAAAGCGCCAGAAAGTATGCTTTTCAATCTAACATTCGTTTTCCTTTGATTAGGACCGAGTTTAAAATAAATAATAAAATGCTGAAAACTTTTAATAGAGCTTTTTTTAAACACTTCAAAAAGTGATAAGCTTAACGCCTATGTAAAATTAAAATCCAGTGATTTGAAGAATATTCTTTGCAACCTCAACTATTATTATTTATAGTTATAGGTATAGTTATAGTTACAGTGGTTTTTTTTGGGCGTTGTTAACCATCTTAAAAAGTAGTTTTTGCCATAATGTCTCCTCTTTCGAACTATAACCTAATAGAAAAAAAATGTCATCTAGAGCGTTTTAATTTCCAAAGCAACTAAACAAATATTTTCTACCCCTTCCCTCAGATGGAAACGCGGTGAGCTCGAGCCTCGGAGGCTCCTGCCGCGACTATAATGGGAAGATGTACGAGACGGGCATGCACTATATGCCAGGACCCGACTCCTGCCGCCTTTGCATCTGTGACAGCGGGCTGCCCAAGGCCTGCAAAATGGTGCTCTGTGAGGCTTTCAGCAAGTGCAAGTCCTTCCAGACCGTGGGCAGCGGCAACAATTGCTGCGAGGTGATCTGCCTGGACGACCAGTTCAGCGACGGGAGCACCGACTTTGGCATTTGACTGGTGGCCAGTGGCATCACGGCCACACTGTCTTTGTCGCTGCTCTTCTTCCTGGTGAATCGTCTGCGGCAGCGCAAGATGAGGGCGCGGGAGAATCGCCAGAACGCGGAGGATCAGCGCAGCATCGTCGGCAGCATAGGGTGAGTGTGCTTCGAATCCTGTTTCACTTTGAATCTTCTAACGTCTCCCTTTTCAATGCAGCTACATAGCTGGAAACATGGGCTACATGGAGGGCAATCTGAGTGCCATTGATTACTCTTATGGCGGCGCCGCCACCCACTATCCCCTGTGGAAGCCGCACTTTCCGCGCGGTGAGGCTCCACCTCCATATGAGGAGGCTGTGGCTATCTCCCAAGCGGAAGCCCTAAGTGCCCAGTGCACCGTCAGTCTGCCGGCCAATTCCCAACGAGCGGTGGCCAGTGTCAGCCAGCAGCAGCAGCAGGCAGTGGCTCAGGCCCAGGCCCAGGCCCAGGCCCAAGCTCAAGCTCAAGCTCAAGCTCAACAGCAACAACAGATTCAGGCCCAGGTGCAGGCCCACCAACACCTGCAACAGCACACGCTCCAACTACACACTCAACCGCAGCAGCACCATCAGCCCTACAGTCAACAGCTAGTAGCCCATCCGCATGCACACTCCGCGGCATCTGTGATGCCCCAATCCAATCAGTACACCCAGAGCACCACCAACCTGATCAACATCAACATCAATAGTGGTGGGGTAACCACAATAGCCACTGGAGAGAATCATCAGCCGCCTTACAGCCTTCAGAGCGATCACCAACTTAGTTTAGAGCAACAGCAGCAGCAGCATCTTGTCCAGCCTCCGGTCAGCAGTGGCTCTATTTGCCTTCAGACCATACCCAAGCCGCCGGTCTCCGCCGAGTGCAGCTACAAGAATTGTCATCTGAACATCAGTGCCAGTGTGACCACTGCGGCTGCCAGCTCCAGTTCGGCAGCCTACACGGCCGGAAGAAGAACGACTCCGCGTGGATCCCAGGAGTTGCTTCATCAGTTGCCTCAGCAGCAACAGCAACAGCAATATCTTACGGTGGCCGATGTGGAAATCAACGCAAGTGCCAGTGCTGCTAGCTACCACTCACTCCCAGCCGGTAGTGGAGAGCTCGTGGCCACACCGACGCACTCACAGGTGTTGCAACACCACCAACAACAGCAGCAGCAGCATCATCTTTTAACGGCCATCTCCTCGCCGGCCATGGAATTGATGCAGCCTCTGGAGATAGCCACAATCTCGGCGGCTCCTACCTGCAGTACAGCAGATTCGGTGACCCAGACCACGCAGATGCCTATGCATGGAACTCTGAAGAACAACCAGCAGCAGCAGCAGATCAACAAGACACCCTCCAGTTCGAGACGCTATCACCGCACTATACCTCGCTATTTTGCCGTGGCCGATCCTTTACAGGTGAAGCCCAAGACCAGCAATAGTGGCACCTCGACAAGCGAGAAACAGCAGGCCAGTAAGAAACCCATGTGCCAGTGCCCCATCCAGCATGTGCCCATGTCCTACATGGGCAGCACTGCCAATGCAAATGCCTTCTTAAGCGGAGCCGGCAAATTGTTCGCCGGTAACACGAGCAGCAGCAGCACCTCCACGCCAACCTGCTCCTTATCTCCAGGGGCAGCGGCAGCTGGTGGAGTTCGTCATGCGGCCACCCTGTCCTACGGACAGCGAGCCAAATCCTCGACGAATCTACAACAACAAGCTCAAGATTTGATCACGGCGGCTGCTTTGGGAGGTGGGACCTTGAGGCGAAGTGGGTGTGGACACGAACCCAAGATAGCCACCATTTCCAAGCAGGTGGGCGATGAGATGCATCACGCGCATGCGGGGTCGGGGGGCGGGGTCAATGTGTCGGCCATCATTCCACCGCCCCCGCTGCAGCATCCCGAAGAGGTTTCCGCCCCACCAATTGTCCTGGGTCGCGTGCAGAAACGATCCTCCAGCAGTTCTGCAGAACGGGGCAGGAGCTCTAGCGGAGGTGGTAGTGGAGGACGCAGTGTGTCCAGTGGCGGCGGCGATTCCCTCTCCAGCGCCTACTTGAATCGAAAGGTGAGTTCGAAATGTAAGTAATCCCTTTGTGAGAGCTTGACATGGCGGGGAATGAGATCGAAGGCGAAATTGGAGAGGGACTTGATTGGCTTTCAGTTGTTCATATATCTCTGGTTTCATTCCTCGATTTCTGTTTTCCTTGGCCCCTGGGCTAATCCTCCTATCCTTTCTAGGTTGATGCCTACTTGAGTTTGACGCAGAAACAGCAGCAACATTTCTTTAACCAGCAACAGCAGCAACAGCCAGATCCAAGCAATCCGACATTACCACCGAAACTCTACAAAAGCCTAACGAATTTAAAGAGCGCCACCGTGGTCAGCACATCCTCCTCCTCCTGCTCGTCCGGCAGCGGGAACAACAACGCCGTGGCCACCATTTACACGCTGAGCAAGCCGACATCCAGTGGTCAGCGCAAGGAGCAGACGCCCTCGCTGACTCTGCCGCCAGCGAGTCCTTCGGCAGGCTCTGGCGAGAAGTTAGCCAGCAGCAAGATCAACTCGAGCACCTTCTACCCGCTGGCCAACCACGTGACCTACACTCTGCCCAAACACATCAGCGGCAAAGTGTCCCTGAACAGCACCATCAACAGTGTAGTCAGCAAGGTGCCATCGGTGATCAGCATTCCACCGGTCGAGAACAACAACGCGTGCCATACAGGAGCTCCGGCGAAAAGCACCACACTGCCAAAAATACTGCGCGTGAAGCGGGACACTGGACAAGGATCGGGGGGAGGAGGCACTGCCTCGAATTTGGCCATTGCCCACTGCCAAATGCCTACTTACCCGCTGACCCCGAAGTCCACAGCCAGGGCATCCAGCAGTCGATCGCCAAGCAAGCAGCTTCCCGTGTGCACCACCTCGAAGAATTGTTTGAATCCAAAGGAGCACTTTCTGCCGAACGACACCAGCTTGGACGATGACTATCTGAGTGAGTGCGAAAACTGCAAGATAGCACAAAGTGCCAAGTACTATTTGGATGCGGAGATGAGCGGTGTCGGATCCTCGGCCTCGCCCCAGGAGACCATGACGCTTCAGCGCAAGTCGCTGGAGGAGACCAAGGAGGAGCCGCTCGACAGCTACTACCGCAGTTCGCACACCCTGCCCAGCAATGCCAAAAAGCATGGGTGAGTCACGGGGAAAAATATGTTCGTGTCTGAATATTTTAAGCACCGGCTTAAAACATGTTTTTATTACCTTTTTTTCTAAAGTAATTTTTATCAAAAAGTTTTTATTTCGATTTTAACCAAAATCCTTTAATTGCTTAATACTCTGATCTTCTTTACCTGTAGCAAGAATAACAACCGTGAAAAGTGGCAGTTTTCGACAATTCCTGCTGCCAGCTCATCGGATGAGGATGTCAATGAATGAGATTTAAGCCATTTTCTTTAAGATGCTCAGTCGCCGGCCAGAAGAGCATCCTAAAGAAAACGCAGGCTTCAAGAACCACAAGCATCTCCCCGCCCCGTTAGGCAAATCAACTTGAGAAGAGCAAACTTTGGTACCCAACCAACCAGTTGCTGCTGCAACGGGAAATATATCCTGTATATAGACATATTAAGCGTACTTTATCGACCTACAGCTATGTCACTAAATATGTGTAGACGGTAACAAAATGATTGTTAGTTATAACCATGACGATACTCAACCCAACAGCATGTAAATCTGCGTGTTTGTTATGCACCTGTATATCTCTGTATGTATGTAATTGAATCTGTACTATACGATATGACACGATAGGCTAAGCGAATTAGGCCGGGCAAAAAATCAATTATAATCGATGCATTATGGGGATATTAGCAAAAGTGTTAAATAATTAGCATAAGTGAAATTGATCATTAAGATGTTAAACCCTACTGCCATTTGCCATTTTGCCAACGTTAACTGTCAATAATTCTGTATGTATGTAATATCAAAAAATGAATATAACAAATTTAAGTGTTTATATATAAGAAAAGGAAACTGACCAAAATTCAAGGTATTTCCCTGCTGCTCATTCCCAAGATGCACAAACATTGCACATACGAACTCTAGGATAAACCAATTGACATATACATATATATAAAGGAAACCATAGGATACGAATTCCAATTCCAACCTCATTGCCATTCCACTCCCGCATATTAAAATGTCGGGTACCAGACAAAATATTTAACTTTTTAAATTGTCCCCTTCTTTTCCATTCCGACTCAAATAAATGTACCATATAAAATGAAACTACTTCAGTATATTAGAAGTAAGAAATCGTTTCCAAATCGTTTTTGTGTGAGGTTTAATAGACATTAGACGGTTTCTTGATCGATAACGAAGGACTTGCTAGAAAATAACATTCGTTTGCTTCTTCAATCGGGCGGGTCCTAGACAGTCTAATGCCAACGATATAATTATATTTATACGGAATACAGGTAGAGGAGCGTAGTCCCAAAAAGTAATGGGCAAACGAATTGTTTGATTTGATCAATTTGTAAAACTAGTCGTAAACATACTAAGCCAGGAGTTATGCAAGTAATTAGTCGGAGCTTCACTTAGACGAAAACCAAAGATACCAAAATAGACACTACAATATGTAATGATTTGCCTTGGTTAGATTCTTTGATTCTTATTTAGATAACTTCCCCCTCACTTCTGATGACAAAATGATGGCGAAAACTTTTTCGAAAACGGTTCTTGTTCCGCTTTTGGTTGTAATCGATCTCAGACCTGAAAACTATAATGTGTTCACCGGATGCTCAAAATAGCTATATACCGATAAATTATACAATTTGTTGTTTAAGTTCGGATATTGTATGTTTAACGAAGACTCGACTCTGTTATCAAATGCTCAAAGCGTGTACTGACCACAACGCAATCGTGTCCCCCAAAATCGGGGGATTAACTTAGCAAACTGAAATTACAAGTATTACAGAAATTACTCAATAGTATTAAAAAATGAAATCAAACGTTTTTCAATATACTTATTAGAGAGTCATTTATCAAAATTTAATTTCAATAGCAAAACCAAAACAACATATGTACATCACGGCTAAGTACGAATTTTTATTCAATAAGCTATATTTACTACTAAACGAAGTCTCAAGAAACCAAAAATAAAAATAAAAT
The DNA here is from genome assembly GCA_018153365.1 of Drosophila fuyamai. Classification (NCBI taxonomy): domain Eukaryota; kingdom Metazoa; phylum Arthropoda; class Insecta; order Diptera; family Drosophilidae; genus Drosophila; species Drosophila fuyamai. The sequence goes on along the minus strand of JAECXW010000116.1, from coordinate 614,659 downwards.
ACTTGATAATAGTAGTTTAAAATTACAAAATATAAAAAAATACATTAAAATTAATTAGTGTGCGATAGTTAAAACAAATTTACCAAATCGAAAAAACCAAACCGTTTCAAAAATTATTCAACACAATTGCTGTCGATGCGGCACACTGATTTACTTCAATCGGTAACGACGGCCATCGTTTTTCAAAAACGATATCGAGATTTGTATGAATAATTGCTTAAACAACAAAATATTACGAGTATCAATGTGTTATTGAACAAACATCGTATTGTAACAATTTAAATTTAATTGAACTACAAGTGGAAAAATAAATTGGTCTATAATGATAACTACACCCAGGTTTTTTTTATATTTTAATGGTTACCCAATGAGAATAAATGTGGGCTACTACAAGGGTTTGATTCTCAATTTTCCGAATTGAACACAAAACCTTTCCAATAATAAAAAGTCAGTTTTTGAGGTTTTAATTGTAAAAAATGCAATACAATTTGTTATGTGTTTTTTTCGTTTCGTTTTTCTTTTGTATTTAAATCATAAAAACAATTTTACGATGTATCAGATTTGCCTTTAGTTAATATAATAAGTAAGGTATATCCTATTAGTTGTTTTTGTAATGCCTGATTCTGCTATAGACGCACAACACTCGCAAGCGAAACGCGTGTTTTCTTTTTATATACATACTCGACAACAAAATTCAATAAATTAAGTTAGGTATGTATTTTTGTTGGTACATTTTTTGTTTGGGTTTGATCAACGGACATAGGAAGATGGAGCTGGGAGACAAGAAGGAGCAGGTCAAAGAGCGATAATAAAGATGATGCTGCTACTGCTGTCGCTTGCGTTTTGCTGCTTAAAGTAGAACCAATCGGATCCTAACTTAGTTCTACTTTTTTGCTACCTGACTGTCCAAAACTGGAGTGATTGTCTTGCCTCCAAAAATCTGACCCCAGCCGATCAAACTGAAAGGGAAGAATTCGGTTAGGAAAAGTGACTTTAGAGCAAATATTGGGGGCCAAACTTACCGCCAGTGGTTCTCCACACGTCTGCTAAGGGCAATCTTTTCGCCCTTCTCCGTGCACACGGGCGTTGTAAGCACGATCTTGGCCAAATCACCCTTGGTGGCCGAGATCCGACCTCCGGTGCTAAGGGATCCGATGTTAACCAACAGGATTTCGTTCTTCTGCAGCTTTTCGACGCGTGCTCCCTTTTTGTCGCCATCGGTGCGGACGCCCAGAAGGCGGCGCAGCAGGTAGTACGAGATTTCCAGCTCCTGGTAGATATCCGGCAGCTGGCCAACAGCGCCCAGCACCTGACCGACCAATCGATCGGCACGGCACAGCGTCGGATCGATCTTGGTGCCCACACCAATCAATCCACCGGGTACAGCATATTGCAGTTCGTTTTGCTCGGCAAAGAGCGATACGATGCGAGAGAAGATCGGACGGCAGGTGATGTTGCCGTCGCTGTCCTTGGTCACGACGCCCGGACGCACCTCGATCTCTTGGCCCACCTTCAATACACCGCTTAGGATGGAGCCTCCGGCAACGCCGCCCTTCAGGTCAGCCACCTCACATCCCGGCTTGTTCACGTCAAAGGATCGGATGACGATAAGACGGGGCGGGGCATTGAAGTCACGGGGCGGAACGGGAATCTTGTTCACAATGTACTCGCAGAGCACATCAATGTTGTACTTGAGCTGGGCAGAGATCGGAATGATCGGCGCGCCCTCAGCCACGGTGCCCTGGACAAACTTGGTGATCTCCTCGTACTGCTCCTTGGCCTGGCTCTCTTTGATCAGATCGATCTTGTTTTGCAAGATTAGAATCTGTTTCAGTTTCATAATCTCAATGGCAGCCAAGTGCTCAGAGGTTTGCGGTTGTGGACAGGATTCATTGCCTGGAAATGAGATGGAGAATATATATATATATATCATAAAGATAGTAATTTTATTTGTCTCTTAAGAGAATTAACCTTAATATTTTGTTTTAACAAAAATCTGGATAACTCACCAGCAAACAAATAATAATATATATCATAAAGATAGTAATATTATTTGTCTCTCAAGAGAATTAACCTTAATATTTTGTTTTAACAAAAATCTGGATAACTCACCAGCAATCAGCAGCAGGGCGGCGTCCATCACAGCGGCGCCGTTCAACATCGTAGCCATGAGAATGTCGTGACCAGGGCAATCCACGAAGCTCACGTGTCGCACCAGTCTGAAGTTACCAGAGCAATTGAGTCGAGTGCAGGGCAAGCTGTCGTCCTTGCTTGAAGCATCCGATACGAAGCTGGCCGGGCGCGGACACTTGGGGTTGTCGCACTTGTAGATTTTGGCATTGGCATAACCTAAATGCAGGGATAAGAATTGTGAGGATCGTGAGTCTGTGGGCTTTTAAAAACCTTAAGAATACCTTTGCAAAAAATCCTTGAACTTTTTTCAATGCCGAATCAGCATACACTATTATTAAAAATATATCATCTATGCTAAGAAATACATTATATTTTTCCCATAACTAAAGGCTTAAAATTAATACTTTATATTTCAATAAATAAATAAAGACGTAACATCACTCAATAATCATAAGATATTTATTATTAAATCAGTTATACACATAATACCGTACATAATTCCAGCACTTTGTAAAGATGTTTGCCAAAACACTACTGTAACCTAGTTCAATACTACAAATAATGAAATGTATAAAATTACATGTACAAATTATACAGAATTTTCTTTTTAATTCTCTAGTCAAGTCTGGATCAAACCTAACATAGATCAAATCCGTCGATATTCGCATTCGGCAGTGCAAGCAATTAACAAATAAATAATTAAAATGCCATCAATCTTTTGAAATATATAATCGGCAAACAGAGCGCCAAATAGTAACTAGTGTTGAAAAAATGCAATTCAATGCAGTTAAAAAAATTAATAAAATAAAAAAAATAAAAGTCCATATCCGTTTAGAACAAGACCTTCCGGCAATTGTCCGCTCCGCAGCGACACTCGACGCGCACAGCCGTCGACAGGTTCTCGTAGGGTACATCCTCGTTGTCCGCGCGAATGTAGTCGAAGCTCAGCTCCTCGCCCGCTTTGATCGGACGCAGCGTGAAGAACACTAGGTGCGGCAGAGCCACGTTCAAGTGCTCGATCCAGCAAGGGAACACGGCCAGATTGGGATCGCACGAGTGGTTAATAAAATGCGATATGTTTCCAAAGTTTGCCGCATCGATTGTGTACTCGCTCTCCTGGGCCGTGTTGTAGTCTAGGTCGAATAAGTAAGTCCTGCCCTTGTCGTCGTATGCCTTACCGCGCTCATTGGCCTCGTCGCTGGTGATAATCTCTCCAATATATTCGCAAACAAATTCGCCCTTTCGCAAGGCAGTCGGGGTGCGTACACCCCAGCCGCTTCCATTGCTTGTCTTGAACAGCACCAGCGGTATCTGGCGTCCGTGCTGCACCAGGCGGTTGGAACAGCTTGGCTTGCAGGCGCAGCGGCTATTGCACTCGAAGATGGCACTGCCAGGATGCAGGCGCAAGCGCCTTGAGCTCCGATCGTAGGCAAACAGCTCGCCGGCCATGCGGGCGCAGCATTTTGTAGAGGCGGCGCACTCAGCCACGCCATCCGCATCCTCGCACTTGCAACCCAGAATCCCCGCTTCTGGCTTGGGTACACCTTCCCCGATTATGTTTTTTTGTATGTACATGAAGTTGGTGTCTATGGTGTCCAGATCGACGTTATTCTCAACTCTTATCGGAGGAGACGGATGCTCCACGAGGTTCATGCGCTCCTCAAACTTGGCAAGGTCAAGCAGCTGCTTGCGTCGGTTGAATTGAGCTCGCTTGAGCTGCATACTTCGCAAAGCTCGCTCTCCGATCTTCTGTGGCTCTTTTTGGCTGCGACTGCTGGCCGCACGGTATTGAGCCAAAAGAATTAAGTCAATCTGCAAAGTGAGAGGATCATAGGAATCCACTTCTACCACATTGATGTTCTCCATCAACGGCAAGTCTTCCAGCTGTTCCTCAAGTTCACTGGTTATCTTAGCTATGTACTTCTCGAAAAGTTGCTGATGCCGCTTCACGAACTCTTCCATTTGGGCGCAGTCAGCCAAATTGGCAAAGCTCTCCCAGGTGTTTTGGCTGGAGGAGTAGCCCAACCATTTGACAAAAAAAATTGGCTTGTATTGGTCCACCTCTACAGACTCAATGCGCTCCACAATGTACTCGCCCCTAGGCCGCTTCTTGACCACAAGTCCCTCATTGTTTTTGGACCGTTTTAAGTCGGGAGTTGGCGTGCTCGAGCTGCTATTGCGTCGGCGCTTTAGATTAGCGGAAACCTTGAGGCCGAGAGATTGGGACGTGTCATATTCTTCGCATCCGAAGACGCTGCCATATCCGCTACTGCTGCTGGGACTCAGCGAGGTCTGGCTGCTGCTGCGGTGGCTGAAGCGTCTGTCCATGTTGTGCACGGCGGATGGGGCTGTCATCGAGCACAGCTTCCCCAACCGGCTGTGGCGCCGCAATTCGGCCAGATGCCGCAGTTGGGAACGTTGCTTTATCTCATACTGCTGTCGCTGCTGGCTAGAGCTCAACAGTTTTCTGATTTTCTTTTCGCTTAAGCGTTCTGCAAATGACAAGTTTTGGACATTTTTGGATTGGGATGTGGGATGTGTGGTTTTTTGTGGACGCGCCGCAACCGAAGTAAACGAAAAAAAACCGGAGAAATGGGGAAAAAGAAGAAAAAGATTGGCAATTAATTAAATTGCTGGATTACAGGTCGTTTCAATCAAAATAACAATTTCAATACTAAGCTAACAGGAAGAGTTTCTTAATAAAAGGTTTAGGGCCTCTTCTTCATCAAGCTTTCTAAAACCAGCAATCAAATTCAATTCAATTTGTCCGATTATTGGCTACTTTTAGATAGTGATGAAAATGAGAAAGCAATCTTTGGGTTATTATTGAAAAGATCAACTTTTTTTTAAAATAGATTTCATTCCTTTTGGTCTACTAAGGCGACGACACACCTTGAGATGCAAGGCAACGCGTGCTAATCCAGCAATTTAAGTAAACAATATACAGAGAAGTAAATAATACAACAATCATTCGCAGAACGCTTTTTCAACAGTATCTTGATCCAAAGCAGCGACAGAGTTGGCTTCGCGGTGTGCCGTCGTCGGTACAGGGTTAAATAGTAGTTCTTAAGATTACACAGGGTCTGTGGGAGGCAGGAGGTACTGCTGATTATCATCGGTCAGCCGAGGAGCTATACTACGGTTTTACAGGCGAGCAAAGAGGATCAACATATGGCTAACTTAGGCTAGAGTCGTAGATACATCTTAGACTACTGGTTTCTTAGACAGATCCTTCACTCACCCAGCTTGATTGTGATGTTGCGCTCCAGTTCGTTCTTGAACCGCACCGTCTGTACACCGGAGATGGCCTTGACCACCGTGGATTTACCATGGGCGACATGACCGATGGTGCCAATGTTGATGGTCGCCTGGCGCGAAATGACCTCCGGCGAAAGAGGCGTCAGTTTGGAAACGTCCTGCAAATGCAAACCGATTAGTAAGGGGGGATCAGGAAAAAAACAATCCGAAAGTCTCATTTACAACCACCATGCCCCCGCGATAAAACATCCCGCCTTAGCTGCATGTGTGTATATGAGAAAGCCGTAGATTTTGAGGTTAGAATGTCCGTTGAATTGCATCAGCTAAATGTATGACAACAGTAGGGCTCTCCTCTCGTAACCGAGCTGTTTGAGAGGTTCTACGCCTTGCCTAGATACAAATTAAAATCATATGCAGGCCAAAGAACCCAGGGAAAACCGAACAGTTCCCAAATGTAGCGCCACGTGCTGCATTTTCCTTGAGTTTTTCACCCCCGGCGATGGGCCAAAACAAAAGGCAGTTGGTCCAAACAAAACCCGCTTGAACGGTTTAGAAAATTAGGCTGTGCTCCGCTCGGGAGTATATGGGTGCGTCCTGTCGTCCCGCTCCCCGCTCTTTTCCTGGGAAGCGGATCCATAATGACGACGCGTACACTTTCACACAGGGGAGAAAAAACAGGCGGCGTCTGGCGGTCGACTTTACTGCTGCTTACCAGGTTGCTGAGGTCCTGCTTCTGCAAGTTTCTGTTCACACCGATTTGAGCTTCCGCCGTGGCCATGTTACTGATGTTTTAGAAAACGATGCGTATGCAAAATTATAAAATAAATTCTCAGCTATTACAGCTCGGCATCAAATGTTGTCCGCGCGTGTTGTAAAGGACCGAAAACGCGCTGTAATTTAGCCGCCCAGTGTTGCATAGCCACAGCCTCCGTCGGTGGTGGGCCAATCGATAGAACGAATCGATAGTGCGATAGCAGCGCGCGATAGTGTTATAGCCGCGTGCAGCCACTACCGATACACTTACAACTCTGCAGCCTCAAACTCTCAAGGTAAAAATCCGCTTCGCTTCTCTTCTGCTCAACTGTACCGCCGCTTTTTGTGCAAATATCTCGTAAATTACGACAGTAAATATACCGAAAAAGCGAGCAGAGCAGAATGTCGAGCGTGCCAAAGCGAGCCAAACTGGATGGCGCCCCCGCCGATGGCAACACATCCGCCGGCAACAACGAGGAGGAGTCGGAGGCGCTGGAGCAGATCGATGCTTGCCAAAACGAGATTGACGTGCTGAACGAAAAGGCCAGCGAGGAGATCCTCAAGGTGGAGCAAAAGTACAACAAGCTGCGGAAACCGTGCTACGAGAAGCGCAGCGAGCTGGTGAAGCGGATCCCCAACTTTTGGGTGACCTCGGTAAGTCCTGCGCGCGGCCATGATTACCAGGTTCGCGTGTCTAAAGTTGGGACCTAGATCTTTAGGGGCCTAATTGGTTTTGTGATCCAGCACCCTTCTACAAGATCTTTTCTCTACTCGAGGAATTTTTTTTGTTCATCTTGGGCTGCAATTTTGCCGCCGCCGGCTCCCCACTCTTTTTAACCACCCAAAACGGTCGTGTTATCGATACATCCGTCTGGCGGGCCAGTTCGAGAAATACACAAATTTTCCCAATCATTCATCAAATAACTACTGTATGGGACCCAATAAACCTATAAAGTACAAAATTCAAGCACCGATAAATATATGTTATCCATTTCATTCCAAAGGCCGCTTTCGCATACCCATGCTAATCCCAACTACCATATTTGCAGTTCATCAACCACCCGCAAGTGTCCGGCATTCTGGACGAGGAGGAGGAGGAGTGCCTGCACGCACTCAACAAACTGGAGGTGGAGGAGTTCGAAGACATTAAATCGGGGTACCGCATCAACTTCCACTTCGACGAGAATCCTTACTTCGAGAACAAGGTGCTCACCAAAGAGTTCCACTTGAATTCAGCGGGTAAGTTGGGCAGGTGATGCCCATAAGCAAAAAAAAAACTCACGTATACCTCATAAACTACCAGCGGCTACTGAAAACGGAGAATGGCCCGCGTCTACCAGCACGCCCATCAAGTGGAAGGAGGGCAAGAACCTGCTTAAACAGCTGCTTACGAAGCCCTATGGCAACAAGAAGAAGCGCAACTCCGAGTACAAGACTTTCTTCGACTGGTTCTCGGATAACACTGATCCCGTCAACGACGAGATTGCAGAACTGATAAAGGACGACCTTTGGCCCAATCCACTGCAGTATTATCTGGTACCTGATATCGAGGTGGAGCCAGAGGACGAGGAGGACAACGAAGAAAACGAAGAGGAAGCATTCGACGACGAGGATGGAGAGGACGGCGAGGGTGACGAAGATGACGATGACGAAGGTACTGAAGTAAACCAATTTATTTATTTGAGAAACATTTTTCTATCATTTTAAATTTTCAGATGACAAGTAAACTGGAACAAGCGAGCATGTAATTTCATTTCGTTTCCAACCGAAGGCCCTAAGTGTTTTCAACCACTTGCAACTATAGTTTCCCGTGTGGTAATATTCGCAACCATTTCAGACATATTTAGGTTTTAATTTAAGTAAAAAAAAAAGTCATACATACGTATTTCCATTGAAGAGCAACACAAAAAATGAGAATCAACATTAAACCAATTTTTAAAACAACCAAAATAAAAAAGACGTGAATCGAATCTCACACCGAGTCTTTTTCTCTTTTTTTAACAATTTCACCAGGAATTTAAATCAGCAAGGAAGGCATTTTTAAATTGGATGGATAATGTTAGAAAATTACTAGCATCAAAACGATTATAACTCGTACTAATTTTACATAATATGTTGGTGTACATATTTCGGTCGTATAGTGTAACTTTGTTAAAACTGACAAAATGTAATAACATCTAATAAAACAAATGGGGTGGAGGAACATTGCAGATAAAGAAGGAATTTAGCAGCAGTTTAAACATACAAGGATGTCTCGTACTTTATAAAATTTTTGATTTTTTTGTATTAAACGTTAAAACAAATTACAGTAACAAACTTAGATTTCAACTAAAACTCGAGAAACCGGCCTGAAATAATTTAATTTGGCTATATTTATACCCGTTACTCGTAGAGTAAAAGGGTATATTATATTCGTGCAAAAGTATGTAACAGGTAGAAGGAAGCGTTTCCGACCCTATAAAGTATATATATTCTTGTTCAGGATCACTAGCCGAGTCGATCTAGCCATGTCTGTCTGTTTGTCCGTATGAACGCTGAAATCTCGGAAACTATAAAAGCTAGAAGATTGGCATTTTGCATGTAGATTTTAGGAGTTCCTACGCAGCGCAAGTTTGTTTCAAAATGGTGCCACGCCCAAAATTTAAAAATTTTAATTGATATGTATTTGTTTCGTCAATACCTATCGATTGGCCTAATAAAAGTTTGCCACGCCCACTCTAACGCCCAAAAACCCATTAAACGATTAAGCCTGGCTAGCGCCTACATTTCCGCCTTTCATGGCACAATAGCGCCATCTAACGGATGACTTTGGAACAGCTGGCCAAGGTGCTGAACAGAGTCAACGTTAATTCTCGATAAGGATTTTTATTAAAGGAAATTGCGATAGTTTTCATATGTCAATACCGAAGTATATCCCAAGAACTATGCAAATCAAATCAAGTTAGCCAAATTGGAGGTCTGAGTCAAACAATGGTGTATGTGTGTATGTATGTAAGCATTGCACTCAAAAACATAAACATAAACACAGCTGTTGGTGCAGGACAAAAGCTGCCTGCGCTAAAGAAGCGCCGGTGCTGATGCTCGTGCTGTAAAGCTGCAAGCTCTAGGAGATCACCGAATTTAAATTGATAATTTGAACTGAGTAACGGGAATCTAATAGTCGAGGCACTCGACTATAGCGTTCTCACTTTTTAAGTTTCCGATGACTTGTAAAAAAGGTGTCCCACAATTGGACTTCCCATGTTAATAACTTTACCAAATTTCAACCGATTTCAAAGTGTCATACCTCTAAAGACTTGCAATGTCATTCTCTAAAAATCTGTATCAAAATTTTCATTTTAACGTAGAACAAAATTTTGACCCATTTTCATGTCATTTATTTTTAAGTTTCCGATGACTTGTAAAAAAGGTGTCCCACAATTGGACTTCCCATGTTAATAAATTTTTTTCCTTATTTTTTTTATTCCCAACTTTACCAAATTTTCATTTTAAAAAACTACCGATTTCAAAGTGTCATACCTCTAAAGTTACTTGATTTCAATGTCATTCTAAAACTCAATCATTCTCTAAAAATCTGTATCAAAATTTTCATTTTAACGTAGAACAAAATTTTGACCCATTTTCATGTCATTTATTTTTAAGTTTCCGATGACTTGTAAAAAAGGTGTCCCACAATTGGACTTCCCATGTTAATAACTTTACCAAATTTTAACCGATTTCAACGTGTCATACCTCTACAGACTTGTATTTTGATTATCTAAAAATCTGTATAACAAATTTTCATTTTAATGTAGATCAAAATTTTGACCCATTTTCATGTCATTTATTTTTAAGTTTCCGATGACTTGTAAAAAAGGTGTCCCACAATTGGACTTCCCATGTTAATAACTTTACCAAATTTCAACCGATTTCAAAGTGTCATACCTCTAAAGACTTGTAATGTCATTCTCTAAAAATCTGTATAAAAATTTTCATTTTAACGTAGAACAAAATTTTGACCCATTTTCATGTCATTTATTTTTAAGTTTCCGATGACTTGTAAAAATGGTGTCCCACAATTGGACTTCCCATGTTAATAACTTTACCAAATTTTACCGATTTCAAAGTGTCATACCTCTAAAGACTTGTATTTTGATTCTCTAAAAATCTGTATACAAATTTTTCATTTTAACGTAGATCAAAATTTTGACCCATTTTCATGTCATTTATTTTTAAGTTTCCGATGACTTGTAAAAAAGTGTCCCTTAATTGGACTTCCCATGTTAATAACTTTACCAAATTTTACCCGATTTCAAAGTGTCATACCTCTAAAGACTTGTATTTTGATTCTCTAAAAATCTATATACAAAATTTTCATTTTAACGTAGATCAAAATTTTGACCCATTTTCATGTCATTTATTTTTAACTTTCCGATGACTTGTAAAAAAGGTGTCCCACAATTGGACTTCCCATGTTAATAACTTTACCAAATTTTAACCGATTTCAAAGTGTCATACCTCTAAAGACTTGTAATGTCATTCTCTAAAAATCTGTATAAAAATTTTTCATTTTAACGTAGATCAAAATTTTGACCCATTTTCATGTCATTTATTTTTAACTTTCCGATGACTTGTAAAAAAGGTGTCCCACAATTGGACTTCCCATGTTAATAACTTTACCAAATTTTAACCGATTTCAAAGTGTCATACCTCTAAAGACTTGTAATGTCATTCTCTAAAAATCTGTATAAAAATGTTTCATTTTAACGCAGATCAAAATTTTGACCCATTTTCATGTCATTTATTTTTAACTTTCCGATGACTTGCAAAAACGGTGTCCTACAATTGGACTTCCCATGTTAATAACTTTACCAAATTTTAACCGATTTCAAAGTGTCATACCTCTAAAGACTTGTATTTTGATTCTCTTAAAATCTGTATAAAAATGTTTCATTTTAACGTAGATCAAAATTTTGACCCATATTCATGTCATTTATTTTTAAGTTTCCGATGACTTGTAAAAAAGGTGTCCCACAATTGGACTTCCCATGTTAATAACTTTACCAAATTTTACCCGATTTCAAAGTGTCATACCTCTAAAGACTTGTAATGTCATTCTCTAAAAATCTGTATCAAAATTTTTCATTTTAACGTAGATCAAAATTTTGACCCATTTTCATGTCATTTATTTTTAAGTTTCCGATTACTTGTAAAAAAGGTGTCCCACAATTGGACTTCCCATGTTAATAACTTTACCAAATTTTAACCGATTTCAAAGTGTCATACCTCTAAAGACTTGTAATGTCATTCTCTAAAAATCTGTATAAAAATTTTTCATTTTAACGTAGATCAAAATTTTGACCCATTTTCATGTCATTTATTTTTAAGTTTCCGATGACTTGTAAAAAAGGTGTCCCACAATTGGACTTCCCATGTTAATAACTTTACCAAATTTTACCCGTTTTCAAAGTGTCATACCTCTAAAGACTTGTATTTTGATTCTCTAAAAATCTGTATACAAAATTTTCGTTTTAACGTAGATCAAAATTTTGACCCATTTTGATGTCATTTATTTTTAAGTTTCCGATGACTTGTAAAAAAGGTGTCCCACAATTGGACTTCCCATGTTAATAACTTTACCAAATTTTAACCGATTTCAAAGTGTCATAATTCTAAAGACTTGTAATGTCATTCTCTAAAAATCTGTATAAAAAATTTTCATTTTAACGTAGATCAAAATGTTGACCCATTTTCATGTCATTTATTTTTAACTTTCCGATGACTTGTAGAAAAGGTGTCCCACAATTGGACTTCCCATGTTAATAACTTTACCAAATTTTAACCGATTTCAAAGTGTCATACCTCTAAAGACTTGTAATGTCATTCTCTAAAAATCTGTATAAAAATGTTTCATTTTAACGTAGATCAAAATTTTGACCCATTTTCATGTCATTTATTTTTAAGTTTCCGATGACTTGTAAAAAAGGTGTCCCACAATTGGACTTCCCATGTTAATAACTTTACCAAATTTTAACCGATTTCAAAGTGTCATACCTCTAAAGACTTGTATTTTGATTCTCTAAAAATCTGTATAAAAATTTTTCATTTTAAGGTAGATCAAAATTTTGTCCCATTTTCATGTCATTTATTTTTAAGTTTCCGATGACTTGTAGAAAAGGTGTCCCACAATTGGACTTCCCATGTTAATAACTTTACCAAATTTTACCCGATTTCAAAGTGTCATACCTCTAAAGACTTGTAATGTCATTCTCTAAAAATCTGTATCAAAATTTTTCATTTTAACGTAGATCAAAATTTTGACCCATTTTCATGTCATTTATTTTTAAGTTTCCGATGACTTGTAGAAAAGGTGTCCCACAATTGGACTTCCCATGTTAATAACTTTACCAAATTTTACCCGTTTTCAAAGTGTCATACCTCTAAAGACTTGTATTTTGATTCTCTAAAAATCTGTATAAAAATTTTTCATTTTAAGGTAGATCAAAATTTTGTCCCATTTTCATGTCATTTATTTTTAAGTTTCCGATGACTTGTAAAAGAGGTGTCCCACAATTGGGCTTCCAATGTTAATAACTTTACCAAATTTTACCCGATTTCAAAGTGTCATACCTCTAAAGACTTGTATATTGATTCTCTAAAAATCTGTATAAAAAATTTTCATTTTAACGTAAATCAAAATTTTGACCCAATTTCATGTCATTTATTTTTAAGTTTCCGATGACTTGTAGAAAAGATGTCCCACAATTGGACTTCCCATGTTAATAACTTTACCAAATTTTAACCGATTTCAAAGTGTCATACCTCTAAAGACTTGTAATGTCATCCTCTACAAATCTGTATCAAAATTTTTCATTTTAACTTAGATCAAAATTTTGACCCATTTTCAGATGTCTCACAATTGGACTTCCCATGTTAATAACTTTACCAAATTTTACCCGTTTTCAAAGTGTCATACCTCTAAAGACTTGTAATGTCATCCTCTACAAATCTGTATCAAAATTTTTCATTTTAACTTAGATCAAAATTTTGACCCATTTTCAGATGTCCCACAATTGGACTTCCCATGTTAATAACTTTACCAAATTTTACCCGATTTCAAAGTGTCATACCTCTAAAGACTTGTATTTTGATTCTCTAAAAATCTGTATAAAAAATTTTCATTTTAACGTAGATCAAAATTTTGACCCATTTTCATGTCATTTATTTTTAAGTTTCCGATGACTTGTAGAAAAGGTGTCCCACAATTGGACTTCCCATGTTAATAACTTTACCAAATTTTAACCGATTTCAAAGTGTCATACCTCTCAAGACTTGTAATGTCATTCTCTAAAAATCGGTATAAAAATTTTTCATTTTAACGTAGATCAAAATTTTGACCCATTTTCAAGTCATTTATTTTTAAGTTTCCGATGACTTGTAAAAAAGGTGTCCCACAATTGGACTTCCCATGTTAATAACTCTACCAAATTTTACCCGATTTTAAAGTGTCATACCTCTAAAGACTTATATTTTGATTCTCTAAAAATCTGTATAACAAATTTTCATTTTAACGTAGATCAAAATTTTGACCCATTTTCATGTCATTTATTTTTAAGTTTCCGATGACTTGTAGAAAAGGTGTCCCACAATTGGACTTCCCATGTTTATAACTTTACCAAATTTGAACCGATTTCAAAGTGTAATACCTCTAAAGACTTGTATTTTGATTCTCTAAAAAGTTTTCATTTTAACGTAGATCAAAATTTTGACCCATTTTCATGTCATTTATTTTTAAGTTTCCGATGACTTGTAGAAAAGGTGTCCCACAATTGGACTTCCCATGTTAATAACTTTACCAAATTTTACCCGATTTCAAAGTGTCATACCTCTAAAGACTTGTATTTTGATTCTCTAAAAATCAAAATTTTGTCCCATTTTCATGTCATTTATTTTTAAGTTTCCGATGACTTGTAAAAGAGGTGTCCCACAATTGGGCTTCCCATGTTAATAACTTTACCAAATTTTACCCGATTTCAAAGTGTCATACCTCTAAAGACTTGTATTTTGATTCTCTAAAAATCTGTATAAAAATTTTCATTTTAACGTAGATCAAAATTTTGACCCATTTTCATGTCATTTATTTTTAAGTTTCCGATGACTTGTAAAAAAGGTGTCCCACAATTGGACTTCCCATGTTAATAACTTTACCAAATTTTAACCGATTTCAAAGTGTCATACCTCTAAAGACTTGTAATGTCATTCTCTAAAAATCTGTATAAAAATTTTTCATTTTAACGTAGATCAAAATTTTGACCCATTTTCATGTCATTTATTTTTAAGTTTCCGATGACTTGTAGAAAAGGTGTCCCACAATTGGACTTCCCATGTTAATAACTTTACCAAATTTTAACCGATTTCAAAGTGTCATACCTCTAAAGACTTGTATTTTGATTCTCTAAAAATCTGTATAAAAATTTTCATTTTAACGTAGATCAAAATTTTGACCCATTTTCATGTCATTTATTTTTAAGTTTCCGATGACTTGTAAAAAAGGTGTCCCACAATTGGACTTCCCATGTTAATAACTTTACCAAATTTTACCGGTTTCAAAGTGTCATACCTCTAAAGACTTGTATTTTGATTCTCTAAAAATCTGTATAAAAAATTTTCATTTTAACGTAGATCAAAATTTTTACCCATTTTCATGTCCTTTATTTTTAAGTTTCCGATGACTTGTAAAAAAGGTGTCCCACAATTGGACTTCCCATGTTAATAACTTTACCAAATTTTACCCGATTTCAAAGTGTCATACCTCTAAAGACTTGTAATGTCATTCTCTAAAAATCTGTATCAAAATTTTTCATTTTAACGTAGATCAAAATTTTGACCCATTTTCATGTCATTTATTTTTAAGTTTCCGATGACTTGTAAAAAGGTGTCCCACAATTGGACTTCCCATGTTAATAACTTTACCAAATTTTAACCGATTTCAAAGTGTCATACCTCTAAAGACTTGTATTTTGATTCTCTAAAAATCTGTATAAAAATTTTTCATTTTAACGTAGATCAAAATTTTGACCCATTTTCATGTCATTTATTTTTAAGTTTCCGATGACTTGTAAAAAAGGTGTCCCACAATTGGACTTCCCATGTTAATAACTTTACCAAATTTTAACCGATTTCAAAGTGTCATACCTCTAAAGACTTGTATTTTGATTCTCTAAAAATCATAAATCATACCCCTAAAGACTAATGTCATCCTCTAAAAATCTGTATCAAAATTTTTCATTTTAACGTAGATCAAAATTTTGACCCATTTTCATGTCATTTATTTTTAAGTTTCCGATGACTTGTAAAAAAGGTGTCCCACAATTGGACTTCCCATGTTAATAACTTTACCAAATTTTACACGATTTCAAAGTGTCTAACCTCTAAAGACTTGTAATGTCATTCTCTAAAAATCGGTATAAAAATTTTCATTTTAACGTAGATCAAAATTTTGACCCATTTTCATGTCATTTATTTTTAAGTTTCCGATGACTTGTAGAAAAGGTGTCCCACAATTGGACTTCCCATGTTAATAACTTTACCAAATTTTAACCGATTTCAAAGTGTCATACCTCTAAAGACTTGTAATGTCATTCTCTAAAAATCTGTATCAAAATTTTTCATTTTAACGTAGATCAAAATTTTGACCCATTTTCATGTCATTTATTTTTAAGTTTCCGATGACTTGTAGAAAAGGTGTCCCACAATTGGACTTCCCATGTTTATAACTTTACCAAATTTTACCCGATTTCAAAGTGTAATACCTCTAAAGACTTGTATTTTGATTCTCTAAAAATCTGTATAAAAAATTTTCATTTTAACGTAGATCAAAATTTTGATCCATTTTCGTGTCATTTATTTTTAAGTTTCCGATGACTTGTAAAAAAGGTGTCCCACAATTGGACTTCCCATGTTAATAACTTTACCAAATTTTACACGATTTCAAAGTGTCTAACCTCTAAAGACTTGTAATGTCATTCTCTAAAAATCTGTATACAAAATTTTCATTTTAACGTAGATCAAAATGTTGACCCATTTTCATGTCATTTATTTTTAACTTTCCGATGACTTGTAAAAAAGGTGTCTCACAATTTGACTTCCCATGTTAATAACGTTACCAAATTTTAACCGATTTCAAAGTGTCATACCTCTAAAGACTTGTAATGTCATCCTCTAAAAATCTGTATCAAAATTTTTCATTTTAACGTAGATCAACATTTTGACCCATTTTCATGTCATTTATTTTAAGTTTCCGATTAATTGTAGAAAAGGTGTCCCACAATTGGACTTCCCATGTTTATAACTTTACCAAATTTTGACCGATTTCAAAGTGTCATACCTCTAAAGACTTGTATTTTGATTCTCTAAAAATGTGTATAAAAAATTTTCATTTTAACGTAGATCAAAATTTTGACCCATTTTCATGTCATTTATTTTTAAGTTTCCGATGACTTGTAGAAAAGGTGTCCCACAATTGGACTTCCCATGTTTATAACTTTACCAAATTTTAACCGATTTCAAAGTGTAATACCTCTAAAGACTTGTATTTTGATTCTCTAAAAATCTGTATAAAAAATTTTCATTTTAACGTAGATCAAAATTTTGACCCATTTTCATGTCATTTATTTTTAAGTTTCCGATGACTTGTAAAAAAGGTGTCCCACAATTGGACTTCCCATGTTAATAACTTTACCAAATTTTAACCGATTTCAAAGTGTCATACCTCTAAAGACTTGTAATGTCATTCTCTAAAAATCTGTATACAAAATTTTCATTTTAACGTAGATCAAAATTTTGACCCATTTTCATGTCATTTATTTTTAAGTTTCCGATGACTTGTAAAAAGGTGTCCCACAATTGGACTTCCCATGTTAATAACGTTACCAAATTTTAACCGATTTCAAAGTGTCATACCTCTAAAGACTTGTAATGTCATTCTCTAAAAATCTGTATCAAAATTTTTCATTTTAACGTAGATCAAAATTTTGACCCATTTTCATGTCATTTATTTTAAGTTTCCGATGACTTGTAGAAAAGGTGTCCCACAATTGGACTTCCCATGTTTATAACTTTACCAAATTTTGACCGATTTCAAAGTGTCATACCTCTAAAGACTTGTATTTTGATTCTCTAAAAATGTGTATAAAAAATTTTCATTTTAACGTAGATCAAAATTTTGACCCATTTTCATGTCATTTATTTTTAAGTTTCCGATGACTTGTAAAAAAGGTGTCCCACAATTGGACTTCCCATGTTAATAACGTTACCAAATTTTAACCGATTTCAAAGTGTCATACCTCTAAAGACTTGTATTTTGATTCTCTAAAAATCTGTATAAAGTGTCATACCTCTAAAGACTTGTAATGTCATCCTCTAAAAATCTGTATCAAAATTTTTCATTTTAACGTAGATCAAAATTTTGACCCATTTTCATGTCATTTATTTTTAAGTTTCCGATGACTTGTAAAAAAGGTGTCCCACAATTGGACTTCCCATGTTAATAACTTTACAAAATTTTAACCGATTTCAAAGTGTCATACCTCTAAAGACTTGTAATGTCATTCTATAAAAATCTGTATAAACATTTTCATTTTAACGTAGATCAAAATTTTGACCCATTTTCAAGTCATTTATTTTTAAGTTTCCGATGACTTGTAATAAAGGTGTCTTACAATTTGACTTCCCATGTTAATAACTTTACCAAATTTTAACCGATTTCAAAGTGTCATACCTCTAAAGACATGTAATGTCATTCTCTAAAAATCTGTATAAAAAATTTTCATTTTAACGTAGATCAAAATTTTGACCCATTTTCATGTCATTTATTTTTAAGTTTCCGATGACTTGTAGAAAAGGTGTCCCACAATTGGACTTCCCATGTTAATAACTTTACCAAATTTTAACCGATTTCAAAGTGTCATACCTCTCAAGACTTGTAATGTCATTCTCTAAAAATCTGTATAAAAATTTTTCATTTTAACGTAGATCAAAATTTTGACCCATTTTCAAGTCATTTATTTTTAAGTTTCCGATGACTTGTAGAAAAGGTGTCCCAAATTGGACTTCCCATGTTAATAACTGTACCAAATTTTACCCGATTTCAAAGTGTCATATCTCTAAAGACTTGTAATGTCATCCTCTTAAAATCTGTATCAAAATTTTTCATTTTAACGTAGATCAAAATTTTGACCCATTTTCATGTCATTTATTTTAAGTTTCCGATGACTTGTAGAAAAGGTGTCCCACAGTTGGACTTCCCATGTTAATAACTTTACCAAATTTTAACCGATTTCAAAGTGTCATACCTCTAAAGACTTGTATTTTGATTCTCTAAAAATCTGTATATTTTAAGGTAGATCAAAATTTTGACCCATTTTCATGTCATTTATTTTTAAGTTTCCGATGACTTGTAAAAAAGGTGTCCCACAATTGGACTTCCCATGTTAATAACTTTACCAAATTTTAACCGATTTCAAAGTGTCATACCTCTAAAGACTTGTAATGTCATTCTCTAAAAATCTGTATAAAAATTTTTCATTTTAACGTAGATCAAAATTTTGACCCATTTTCATGTCATTTATTTTTAAGTTTCCGATGACTTGTAAAAAAGGTGTCCCACAATTGGACTTCCCATGTTAATAACTTTACCAAATTTTAACCGATTTCAAAGTGTCATACCTCTAAAGACTTGTAATGTCATTCTCTAAAAATCTGTATAAAAATTTTTCATTTTAACGTAGATCAAAATTTTGACCCATTTTCATGTCATTTATTTTTAAGTTTCCGATGACTTGTAAAAAAGGTGTCCCACAATTGGACTTCCCATGTTAATAACTTTACCAAATTTTAACCGATTTCAAAGTGTCATACCTCTAAAGACTTGTAATGTCATTCTCTAAAAATCTGTATAAAAATTTTTCATTTTAACGTAGATCAAAATTTTGACCCATTTTCATGTCATTTATTTTTAAGTTTCCGATGACTTGTAAAAAGGTGTCCCACAATTGGACTTCCCATGTTAATAACTTTACCAAATTTTAACCGATTTCAAAGTGTCATACCTCTAAAGACTTGTAATGTCATTCTCTAAAAATCTGTATCAAAATTTTTCATTTTAACGTAGATCAAAATTTTGACCCATTTTCATGTCATTTATTTTTAAGTTTCCGATGACTTGTAGAAAAGGTGTCCCAAAATTGGACTTCCCATGTTAATAACTTTACCAAATTTTAACCGATTTCAAAGTGTCATACCTCTAAAGACTTGTAATGTCATCCTCTAAAAATCTGTATCAAAATTTTTCATTTTAACGTAGATCAAAATTTTGACCCATTTTCATGTCATTTATTTTTAAGTTTCCGATGACTTGTAAAAAAGGTGTCCCACAATTGGACTTCCCATGTTAATAACTTTACCAAATTTTAACCGATTTCAAAGTGTCATACCTCTAAAGACTTGTAATGTCATTCTCTAAAAATCTGTATCAAAATTTTTCATTTTAACGTAGATCAAAATTTTGACCCATTTTCATGTCATTTATTTTTAAGTTTCCGATGACTTGTAGAAAAGGTGTCCCAAATTGGACTTCCCATGTTAATAACTTTACCAAATTTTAACCGATTTCAAAGTGTCATACCTCTAAAGACTTGTAATGTCATTCTCTAAAAATCTGTATCAAAATTTTTCATTTTAACGTAGATCAAAATTTTGACCCATTTTCATGTCATTTATTTTTAAGTTTCCGATGACTTGTAGAAAAGGTGTCCCACAATTGGACTTCCCATGTTAATAACTTTACCAAATTTTAACCGATTTCAAAGTGTCATACCTCTAAAGACTTGTATTTTGATTCTCTAAAAATCTGTATAAAAATTTTTCATTTTAACGTAGATCAAAATTTTGACCCATTTTCATGTCATTTATTTTTAAGTTTCCGATGACTTGTAAAAAAGGTGTCCCACAATTGGACTTCCCATGTTAATAACTTTACCAAATTTTAACCGATTTCAAAGTGTCATACCTCTAAAGACTTGTAATGTCATTCTCTAAAAATCTGTATAAAAATTTTTCATTTTAACGTAGATCAAAATTTTGACCCATTTTCATGTCATTTATTTTTAAGTTTCCGATGACTTGTAATAAAGGTGTCCCACAATTGGACTTCCCATGTTAATAACTTTACCAAATTTTAACCGATTTCAAAGTGTCATACCTCTAAAGACTTGTAATGTCATTCTCTAAAAATCTGTATAAAAATTTTTCATTTTAACGTAGATCAAAATTTTGACCCATTTTCATGTCATTTATTTTTAAGTTTCCGATGACTTGTAA
Source organism: Drosophila fuyamai (assembly GCA_018153365.1). NCBI lineage: Eukaryota > Metazoa > Arthropoda > Insecta > Diptera > Drosophilidae > Drosophila > Drosophila fuyamai. Next base: position 594,157 of record JAECXW010000116.1, on the reverse strand, counting down.
AAAAGGTGTCCCACAATTGGACTTCCCATGTTAATAACTTTACCAAATTTTAACCGATTTCAAAGTGTCATACCTCTAAAGACTTGTAATGTCATTCTCTAAAAATCTGTATAAAAATTTTTCATTTTAACGTAGATCAAAATTTTGACCCATTTTCATGTCATTTATTTTTAAGTTTCCGATGACTTGTAAAAAAGGTGTCCCACAATTGGACTTCCCATGTTAATAACTTTACCAAATTTTAACCGATTTCAAAGTGTCATACCTCTAAAGACTTGTAATGTCATTCTCTAAAAATCTGTATAAAAATTTTTCATTTTAACGTAGATCAAAATTTTGACCCATTTTCATGTCATTTATTTTTAAGTTTCCGATGACTTGTAGAAAAGGTGTCCCACAATTGGACTTCCCATGTTAATAACTTTACCAAATTTTAACCGATTTCAAAGTGTCATACCTCTAAAGACTTGTATTTTGATTCTCTAAAAATCTGTATCAAAATTTTTCATTTTAACGTAGATCAAAATTTTGACCCATTTTCATGTCATTTATTTTTAAGTTTCCGATGACTTGTAAAAAAGGTGTCCCACAATTGGACTTCCCATGTTAATAACTTTACCAAATTTTAACCGATTTCAAAGTGTCATACCTCTAAAGACTTGTAATGTCATTCTCTAAAAATCTGTATAAAAATTTTTCATTTTAACGTAGATCAAAATTTTGACCCATTTTCATGTCATTTATTTTTAAGTTTCCGATGACTTGTAAAAAAGGTGTCCCACAATTGGACTTCCCATGTTAATAACTTTACCAAATTTTAACCGATTTCAAAGTGTCATACCTCTAAAGACTTGTAATGTCATTCTCTAAAAATATGTATACAAAATTTTCATTTTAACGTAGATCAAAATTTTGACCCATTTTCATGTCATTTATTTTTAAGTTTCCGATGACTTGTAAAAAAGGTGTCCCACAATTGGACTTCCCATGTTAATAACTTTACCAAATTTTAAACGATTTCAAAGTATCATACCTCTCAAGACTTGTAATGTCATTCTCTAAAAATCTGTATAAAAATTTTTCATTTTAACGTAGATCAAAATTTTGACCCATTTTCATGTCATTTATTTTTAAGTTTCCGATGACTTGTAAAAAAGGTGTCCCACAATTGGACTTCCCATGTTAATAACTTTACCAAATTTTAACCGATTTCAAAGTGTCATACCTCTAAAGACTTGTAATGTCATCCTCTAAAAATCTGTATCAAAATTTTTCATTTTAACGTAGATCAAAATTTTTTCCGATGACTTGTAAAAAAGGTGTCCCACAATTGGACTTCCCATGTTAATAACTTTACCAAATTTTAACCGATTTCAAAGTGTCATACCTCTAAAGACTTGTAATGTCATCCTCTAAAAATCAGTATCAAAATTTTTCATTTTAACGTAGATCAAAATTTTTTCCGATGACTTGTAAAAAAGGTGTCCCACAATTGGACTTCCCATGTTAATAACTTTACCAAATTTTAAACGATTTCAAAGTATCATACCTCTCAAGACTTGTAATGTCATTCTCTAAAAATCTGTATAAAAATTTTTCATTTTAACGTAGATCAAAATTTTGACCCATTTTCAAGTCATTTATTTTTAAGTTTCCGATGACTTGTAATAAAGGTGTCTTACAATTTGACTTCCCATGTTAATAACTTTACCAAATTTTAACCGATTTCAAAGTGTCATACCTCTAAAGACTTGTAATGTCATTCTCTAAAAATCTGTATCAAAATTTTTCATTTTAACGTAGATCAAAATTTTGACCCATTTTCATGTCATTTATTTTAAGTTTCCGATGACTTGTAGAAAAGGTGTCCCAAAATTGGACTTCCCATGTTAATAACGTAACCAAATTTTAACCGATTTCAAAGTGTCATACCTCTAAAGACTTGTAATGTCATTCTCTAAAAATCTGTATCAAAATTTTTCATTTTAACGTAGATCAAAATTTTGACCCATTTTCATGTCATTTATTTTTAAGTTTCCGATGACTTGTAAAAAAGGTGTCCCACAATTTGACTTCCCATGTTAATAACTTTACCAAATTTTAACCGATTTCAAAGTGTCATACCTCTAAAGACTTGTAATGTCATTCTCTAAAAATCTGTATAAAAATTTTTCATTTTAACGTAGATCAAAATTTTGACCCATTTTCATGTCATTTATTTTTAAGTTTCCGATAACTTTTAAAAAAGGTGTCCCACAATTGGACTTCCCATGTTAATAACTTTACCAAATTTTAACCGATTTCAAAGTGTCATACCTCTAAAGACTTGTAATGTCATTCTCTAAAAATCTGTCTAAAAATTTTTCATTTTAACGTAGATCAAAATTTTGACCCATATTCATGTCATTTATTTTTATGTGGTAAAAAAGGTCTTGTAAAAAAGGTGTCCCAATATTGGACTTCCCATGTTAATAACTTTACCAAATTTTAACCGATTTCAAAGTGTCATACCTCTAAAGACTTGTAATGTCATCCTCTAAAAATCTGTATCAAAATTTTTCATTTTAACGTAGATCAAAATTTTGACCCATTTTCATGTCATTTATTTTAAGTTTCCGATGACTTGTAGAAAAGGTGTCCCACAATTGGACTTCCCATGTTTATAACTTTACCAAATTTTATCCGATTTCAAAGTGTAATACCTCTAAAGACTTGTATTTTGATTCTCTAAAAATCTGTATAAAAATTTTCATTTTAACGTAGATCAAAATTTTGACCCATTTTCATGTCATTTATTTTTAAGTTTCCGATGTCTTGTAAAAAGGTGTCCCACAATTGGACTTCCCATGTTAATAACGTTACCAAATTTTAACCGATTTCAAAGTGTCATACCTCTAAAGACTTGTAATGTCATTCTCTAAAAATCTGTATCAAAATTTTTCATTTTAACGTAGATCAAAATTTTGACCCATTTTCATGTCATTTATTTTTAAGTTTCCGATGTCTTGTAAAAAGGTGTCCCACAATTGGACTTTCCATGTTAATAACTTTAACAAATTTTAACCGATTTCAAAGTGTCATACCTCTAAAGACTTGTAATGTCATCCTCTAAAAATCTGTATCAAAATTTTTCATTTTAACGTAGATCAAAATTTTGACCCATTTTCATGTCATTTATTTTTAAGTTTCCGATGACTTGTAGAAAAGGTGTCCCACAATTGGACTTCCCATGTTTATAACTTTACCAAATTTTATCCGATTTCAAAGTGTCATACCTCTAAAGACTTGTATTTTGATTCTCTAAAAATCTGTATAAAAAATTTTCATTTTAACGTAGATCAAAATTTTGACCCATTTTCATGTCATTTATTTTTAAGTTTCCGATGTCTTGTAAATAGGTGTCCCACAATTGGACTTCCCATGTTAATAACGTTACCAAATTTTAACCGATTTCAAAGTGTCTTACCTCTAAAGACTTGTAATGTCATTCTCTAAAAATCTGTCTAAAAATTTTTCATTTTAACGTAGATCAAAATTTTGACCCATTTTCATGTCATTTATTTTAAGTTTCCGATGACTTGTAGAAAAGGTGTCCCAAAATTGGACTTCCCATGTTAATAACTTTACCAAATTTTAACCGATTTCAAAGTGTCATACCTCTAAAGACTTGTAATGTCATCCTCTAAAAATCTGTATCAAAATTTTTCATTTTAACGTAGATCAAAATTTTGACCCATTTTCATGTCATTTATTTTTAAGTTTCCGATGTCTTGTAAAAAGGTGTCCCACAATTGGACTTCCCATGTTAATAACTTTACCAAATTTTAACCGATTTCAAAGTGTCATACCTCTAAAGACTTGTAATGTCATCCTCTAAAAATCTGTATCAAAATTTTTCATTTTAACGTAGATCAAAATTTTGACCCATTTTCATGTCATTTATTTTAAGTTTCCGATGACTTGTAGAAAAGGTGTCCCACAATTGGACTTCCCATGTTAATAACTTTACCAAATTTTAACCGATTTCAAAGTGTCATACCTCTAAAGACTTGTATTTTGATTCTCTAAAAATCTGTATAACAAATTTTCTCTTTAACGTAGATCAAAATTTTGACCCATTTTCATATCATTTATTTTTAAGTTTCCGATGTCTTGTAAAAAGGTGTCCCACAATTGGACTTCCCATATTAATAACTTTACCAATTTTTACCCGATTTCAAAGTGTCATACCACTAAAGACTTGTAATGTCATTCTCTGAAAATTTGTATAAAAATTTTTCATTTTAACGTAGATCAAAATTTTGACCCATATTCATGTCATTTATTTTTAAGTTGTAAAAAAGGTCTTGTTAAAAAGGTGTCCCAATATTGGACTTCCCATGTTAATAACTTTACCAAATTTTAACCGATTTCAAAGTGTCATACCTCTAAAGACTTGTATTTTGATTCTCTAAAAATCTGTATAACAAATTTTCTCTTTAACGTAGATCAAAATTTTGACCCATTTTCATGTCATTTATTTTTAAGTTTCCGATGTCTTGTAAAAAGGTGTCCCACAATTGGACTTCCCATGTTAATAACGTTACCAAATTTTACCCGATTTTAAAGTGTCATACCTCTAAAGACATGTAATGTCATTCTCTAAAAATCTTTATCAAAATTTTTCATTTTAACGTAGATCAAAATTTTGACCTATATTCATGTCATTTATTTTTAAGTTGTAAAAAAGGTCTTGTAAAAAAGGTGTCCCACAATTGGACTTCCCATGTTAATAACTTTACCAAATTTGACCCGATTTCAAAGTGTCATACCTCTAAAGACTTATATTTTGATTCTCTAAAAATCTGTATAAAAAATTGTCATTTTAACGTAGATCAAAATTTTGACCCATTTTCATGTAATTTATTTTTAAGTTTCCGATGACTTGTAAAAAAGGTGTCCCACAATTGGACTTCCCATGTTAACAACTTTACCAAATTTTAACCGATTTCAAAGTGTCATACCTCTAAAGACTTGTATTTTGATTCTCTAAAAATCTGTATAACAAATTTTCTCTTTAACGTAGATCAAAATTTTGACCCATTTTCATGTCATTCATTTTTAAGTTTCCGATGTCTTGTAAAAAGGTGTCCCACAATTGGACTTCCCATGTTAATAACGTTACCAAATTTTAACCGATTTCAAAGTGTCATACCTCTAAAGACTTGTAATGTCATTCTCTAAAAATCTGTTTCAAAATTTTTCATTTTAACGTAGATTAAAATTTTGACCCATTTTCACGTCATTTATTTTTATACCCGTTACTCGTAGAGTAAAAGGGTATGTTATATTCGTGCAAAAGTATGTAACAGGTAGAAGGAAGCGTTTCCGACCCTATAAAGTATATATATTCTTGTTCAGGATCACTAGCCGAGTCGATCTAGCCATGTCCATCTGTCCGTATGAACGCTGAGACCTCGGAAACTATAAAAGCTAGAAGATTGGCATTTTGCATGTAAATTTAGGGAGTTCCTACGCAGCGCAAGTTTCAAAATGGTGCCACGCCCCTCTGACGCCCACAAGCCATAAGCTGTGGCAACAGTTTTGATGCTATTATGAAAATTTTAATTGATATGTTTTTTTTCGTCAATACCTATCGATTGGCCTAATAAAAGTTTGCCACGCCCACTCTAACGCCCAAAAACCCATTAAACGCTTAAGCCTGGCTAGCGCCTACATTTGCGCCTTTCATGGCACAATAGCGCCATCTAACGGATGACTTTGGAACAGCTGGCCAAGGTGATCAACAGAGTCAACGTTAATTCTCGATAAGGATTTCTATTAAAGGAAATTGCAATGGTTTTCATTTGTCAATACCGAACTATATCCCAAGAACTATGCAAATCAAATCAAGTTAGCCAAATTGGAGGTCTGAGTCAAACAATGGTGTATGTGTGTATGTATGTAAGCATTGCACTCAAAAACATAAACATAAACACAGCTGTTGGTGCAGGACAAAAGCTGCCTGCGCTAAATAAGCGCTGGTGCTGATGCTCGTGCTGTAAAGCTGCCAGCTCTAAGAGATCGCCGAATTCAAATTGATAATTTGAACTGAGTAACGGGTATCTAATAGTCGAGGCACTCGACTATAGCGTTCTCACTTGTTTAAAAGTAAATATAGCTATTTTTGGTAATCGATGTATGCTGCATAGCGCTTAACGACTCGAAGCAACCCTGGCAAGTTATCGAAAATCACCATAACGAGTAACGGAACCCTGGTTACAGCTGCGATTTTTAGCTGAAAAATTCTCGGGACAAACGATGGCCTCCGTTAACAAATTAGCAATGTTGGTAGGTTTTAAGTGAATAATAAAAAAAAAGTGGATTGCGCTCGTCAAAACAAAGGCGTTTTATGTGCAGCTCATAACAACAAGGCTAGAAAAGGCCATAATCGCATATGTTTAATTATCTAATGCGCTTTTCTTGGTTATGTAATTTTTGCCCACTTTAACCCACAAACAGGAAGAAGTTTCTGTTTGCTGAACCGAAAGACTCACTAAGAACTCTCTTTTAATAATCCCGCAGAGCCGCGCCCTCAGCTCCACCGCCGCCCAGGCGATGGTGAAGCCCCCGCTTCAGGTGTTCGGCCTGGAGGGTCGCTACGCCACCGCCTTGTACTCGGCCGCGACCAAGTTGAACCAGTTGGACCAGGTGGAGAAGGACCTTATCGCCCTGCAGTCCACCATCCGTAGTGACAAGAAGCTGCGCGAGAGTGTGACCAGCCCGATTATCAACAAGAAGGTTATGGGCACCGCTCTGAAGGAAGCATCCGAGAAGCTGCGCTTCGCCCCGGCCACCGGCAATCTGCTGGGTCTGTTGGCCGACAACGGACGCCTGAAGAGGCTGGACACCGTGATCAACGCTTTTAGGACCATCATGGCCGCTCACCGCGGAGAGGTCGTATGCGAGGTGGTCACCGCCAAGCCTCTGGACTCCTCCCAGAGCAAGCAGCTCGAGGGCGCCCTCAAGGTAGATATTTACACCTACACCCCTTGTTTCCCATCACCATTCATTTTGCCTTCGCTTTTCAGTCCTTCCTGAAGGGCAACGAGTCGCTAAAGATCACCACCCGTGTGGATCCCAGCATCATTGGCGGCCTGATTGTTTCCATCGGCGACAAATACGTCGACATGAGCATTGCCACAAAGGTCAAACTCTACAACGATGTTATCCAGACCGCTGCCTAGACCCTTAAAGATTAGCTCTTGATTTAGATGGTTCAAACTGAAAGTTTGGTATTGGAATTCATGCGGTAATTGCGAATAAACACCTATTAACCCTTAGAAATCCAAAGAAAGTCCTTCGTGAGCATGTAATTCCGGTTTATTATTTTAAATTTCAGTTTCATCCTTAGGGACCTGCTTGTCCGTGCAGTGGAGCTCGGCCACCTTGTGCTGGATGGTCTGCTGCAGCAGGTTGTGCTGCTGCAGCAGATTCTCCAGCTCCTTGATGCGAACTCTCTGTAGCTCCAGGACCTTTGTATAGTTGGACGTGGCCGGGTAATCGAAAACTTTTTTATCCGAATCGTGTTGTCCTTCTTCGCTCTGGATCTGGTTAGGTTTTATCTGCACTTCACTCCCATCCTGCGCGGCATCGTTTCCCGTGGCTGTGGGGCTGCAACTATCCATTAGACCTTCTTCGAGGACAAGGACGTTGGTCTCGTTTTGATCGGAGGTGGCAGGCCGACAAACTCGGTAGTTGGGCCTGTCTATTTCTGGAAACGCAGCTTGTTCGTTACACTCAGTCAGATCCGACTCTTGCACGCAAATCTCTGGAGGCGGGGCTAAAGACTTAGCTGGGCAGCAGCAAGGATCATCGTAGTCGTTTTTACTGGATCCATTCATAAGCAACACATTTATTGCATTCGAAAATTTTCGCTCGGCGCCATAGACAGCGTTACTTGAATTAGTGACATATCCAGCAGAGAGACCTGTGGATAAACTTGCTGTTTGGTAGCTGAACGAAGTAGTCGTCTTGGGTCGACCAACAGGGGTGGAACACTGGGTTTGCAGAGCCTCACTTGAGACCTGCACCTCCTGGTCCTTCAAACAACAGTTTATGCAAGCCTGGCAGCATTGAGACTTCAACTCCGGCTTTTTAAATCTGTTTTGCTGGTTCATAGTAAGTTTGGAGCTGTCGTTACTCCGCCACGATTGCGATGCCTTACGGTTAACGGTGCTGGACAAACTTTGAAAATCGTCTCCCGTAGATTTTAAGTCCTCTGATCTTTGTTTCCTTACAGCTGGACAACAATGACGTTCACAGGATCTAAGTCTTTCTGCGTTACCCTTCTCCTTCTTATGGCCTCTTTTTATACTTTGTTGGCTCCCAAAAAGGCGCATCAGCGGGCATTCTTTACAGGAGCACTCTTCGGGAGGTCTGGTTTTGGTGTTTCTTAGCAGGGGACAGCATAAAGTGGGACAACCTTCTGAAGAGAGTCTGGTACTCGTGTTTCTAATAATTGGACAGCATGTACACGAGCAACATCCAGTTCCTTGAGGCGATTGATTTACATTTACTCTCTGCTTTATATTGGCAGGAGGTTCTGTTTTGTCATCGAAGGAAGATCTTAGCCCCGAATTAGTGGAATTCTGACCCATTTGCGTGTAGGTATATGGATTACCCTGAAACCTGCTGTTGCAAGCACCACGAAAACGGCAGCAACCATTTTTGCATCTATTAACGTTGCTGGTTTCCTGCCTCCCCGAATCGATACTCTGTTTGCTTTGATTATGCATCTCCTCGATGGCCTTGATATTGGTTGGGTAGCTATGGCCGTAAAGAAGGTCCCGCGGCCCAGGACCCGATCCCGAAGAGCTCCACTTGACACTGCAGTGCCGGTTTGGGGTGTCCTGGCGCTTCAGCCCGAAATTATTCCCTGACTCCTTAGCAGCACCAGACAAGCTCTCCGATTCGGAAATGGATCCCTGCATTACATCCAAATGGGAGGCGCAAACGCAGCCGTGTCGGCATAGCGATTCCGTATCCACATCGAACGTGCTCAGATTGGCCAAGTTCTGCCACCGGCGAGCCTCCGTCATGTTGCGCGGGTAGACGCAGAGGTCTCCCGGCTCCTTGCCACAGATTATACAACGACGATGCATTTTCTAACGGACAACCAGGACAGAAACGGTCAAATTTTGAATTTTGAATAGTATAACATAATTATAGTCGATAACAGTTATCGGAATGGGCCCTATTTGCACTTTTGAATAAAAAATTCGGTATTTAATAGAATGGGCGGTTTTGAATTTTTAAATGGAAAACAAAAAATAGAGATATAGCGAAGTTTCTGGAAAGTGTATCATAAAATTATACTCTTTTTGATCCATGAAACAGGTTTTCTAGTAATATATTCACATTTTTATAATTATAGTTTTAATTTAAATTTACTAAAAACATTTGGTAATGGAATTTCAGGTAAAATTCCTATTTCGATGTACTGTAGCTAATGGACTACATGGTTTAATTTTATTTTTATCGTTATATAAATATAAATTTTTTAACCGAACGTCTGGCGACGGTTATTGTAATCGAACACCCTAATTCATCCGTCTAGTAACCTAAATATGCAGACGCGGGCTGATCGCTCGAGCCCTAGCGACTAAGAATAAATTTTTGAATAAAATCAGTCTTAAACTGGAACTCGATGCGATCCATTTACATATGTGAGACTCGACGGTACTCTAGTGAAGCGTTTAGGTATTTTGTGTGAATAAAAAGGTAACCACACTGCCACCTGTTTATTTTAAAAATAGTAAATGCAACGAACTTTTGTGTGTTTTACTGGCCCACTCTTGATGACAAAGCCCGACACTGGCAGGTGAAACAATGAGCTTGGCGAACGCCTCTTCACCCATGGAAATTAATCCGAGCACCAGTTTGGGTGCCACGAATCGTGGCGACCTAGAGAAGGTGCTGGCTATGCTGGTCCTGGGACTGGGGAGTCTTTTGTCCGGAATGCTGCCCGCTATTATTTCGGAAAGGAATCGCCAACGCTTCCCACTGACAACATCCCTTCTCCTGTGTTTCGGAGCGGGCATTTTACTGGCCACCGCCTTGGTTCACATTCTGCCCGAAGTGAGTACACCTTAATCAAAGGGGCTGTGCAATTTGATGATCTGATGTTTGACACTCCAACAGGTGCGCGAGCAAATGGACTCAAAATTCGCTGAGGTGGCCATGTGCGGAGGGTTTTTCATCATCTACTTCATCGATGAGTTCATCCACTACTTTTTTGGCGAGGCTATACAACACTCGCATACCCAGATCCCCGGAGCAGAGCGCATAAGTCCATTCAATGGCAATGGCTATGGCGCAGTGGATGAAAGGGCACCGCTCTTATCAGTGCAAACTACGTCACATGCGCATTCGCACCACCATGACCAGTAGGTTAAATGCATTTTCATCTTCGGCTTCCAATTAATGACTTTGTGTTATGATCAAGCCCCGATAATGACCACGATCACCCGCCCACCGCATCCGGCTGTGATGACGCTATTATCGAGGACGCCAACGCCCGAATTTGCCACACCAGCCACACGGAACCCTGCGTCCAATCCATGACTGGCACCCTAGGACTCTTTGTGGCCCTGTCCCTGCACTCAACCATCGAGGGACTGGCCATCGGCGTCCAGAACTCGTCCACAAAGGTCTGTGGCGTCTGCCTTGACATAGTTAGACTAGTCTGACGACTACATAGTGCGCAATCTTGGGCAAATATTGATGCAGAGAAACGCGCTGGCTTAGTCTAATAAGATAACCGAAATCTGCTTTGTCTCATTTTAGGTTATATTTCTTCTAGGAGCAGTCGCATGCCATAAGTTTGTGATGGGCTTTTGTATGGGACTCGAATTCCGCTCCAATCCGCAGACAAGTTTTCGCACCCAGTTCGTCGGCGTTTCGGTTTTCGCCCTGGGAGCTGTCATTGGTATTGGCTTAGGTATGCTTATCGTGGATGTGCCAGCCGCTTGGTCAAGCAAAACGCTGCCTATCATCCAAGCACTGGCTGGTGGCACGCTCTTCTACGTCACCGTTTGCGAAGTGATACCACGCGAAAAGGCACGCTGGCACTCGAATCCGAATCGACGCTGGGCGGGATTTGGGCAGTTCCTCGCAGTAGTCGCCGGATTTGCCACAATGTGCATCATAAACTTTTATCTTTCTGGTGCGTAGCATAATTTGGTTTGTCAATTGTTCTCCACTGACTCCTTTCGTCCACTCTTTCACAGATGAGGAATAGTAATCTTGATTGGAGAAATATTCGTTGTGCTGTGACCCCTGTGCCTCTTTTTATATATGAACTTAAGATACTTTTATGAATTAGCAGATGTTATATGTAGAACCATTTTTATGTCCATTTCCGATGAATCTTGTTTTAGCTATTTTGTATTTTAATTTTCCATAAGATAAGTAAAAAAGGTAAAAGCAAACATTTTGTTTTCGTCTACATTTATATTTTGCTTTCTCCAAAGTTTTTGTTATTTTTTGTATGCTTTTATTATGTATAATAAACCTTACACTTAAGTTGGTAATAAAAAAAAAGGGTAACCTTTTTTTTATGAATATTACTAAATCAATGATAAAACGTCAATCATTTTACTTATTAATCTGGGAACATCCTGCCATTGTTTTAAACCAATTAAAACAACACCTATGTAACTACATATATCTATATGTATGTAAATAGGCATATATGTATACTATATATAGGTGTATATAAAGTGTTTACCTAAACGTGAATTGTTGGTTGTTTGCTCTACTTGTGGTGTAGGGGTGAAAGAAACTGACACTCATAAATAGCGAAATGTTACTTTGTTGGGTTGTTTGGTCTCTGATCTCTCATTTAAGGTGACTCCAACAAATTTTACGATTTCATGCTAGCAGCGAAACATGTATGGGATGGGAGGGGATTTACAATTACGTGAGACGTGTAGATTAGATCTTATACACTTAAACCTGTGCATATGCGTATCTTTTCATCACCTCAATCTTCATTAACAATTTAATTTACATTAGAAACCAAATATTCTTGCCGAGCTAAGATGGTACTATCTGCTTATCTGGTTTGAATTGCCGAACCTAGAACATAAATAAATCTAGTAATTATAGCTCCTCCTTTGCCGCCGCACTAACCCCATTCTCATCCTCGTCCTCGTCGTCATCGTCCCCCCATTCGCTAATGAGACTCTTCACCTTGTCTGCACTGGCTGCTTCACCAACCGTCGTTCCCTCAGCAGCGACTTCTAGGGTCGCCTTTTCTGCGGCATCAGCATCCCCGCTCTTGTTTGGTTTATCCTCTACTGTTTCGTTTTCCTCCGTCGACCTTGTGCTATCATTATTCTTGGCTGGATTTTCCGCTTTTGCCCCATCACCCTCCAATTGGTTGGCGGACATCTGAGTAGGCGGCACCAGATCATCCTCATTCGTCACTGCACTATCTAAGGCTGGAGCTGACGACTCTGTCGTAGAATCTTCTCCAGGTTTTACAATGCTCTTTTCCGAATTAGGTTTCTCGGCCTCAGCTATCAATTCATCCAAAAGCTCTTTGCGTATGTTATCGGCCTCCAGATGCACCTCATCTTCGCCCTCAGCAGCAGCTACCACTTCGCTTGATTCCGCCTCAGAATCGGCGATGGCTGCATCTTCCTTGATAAATTCTTCTTCCTCATTTTCAATCTCTTTTTCTTTCTTGATCGTGACGACTGATTTTGGATCCTTTTCGTCCGCCGCTTCCAAGTCTTCATCAATTTTCTCGGCTTGGTTCTTTAGACTAGCGGTTGGAACTTCTCCTTCTTCGGCACTGGTGTCCAAATCCTCACCAGTTTTCTCTACTGCATGATCTTCATGTCCTTTGTGAAGAGACTGGAGAGCCAAGTCAATGTCGTCCTCTTCTTCATCGTGAACAGTTGATTCTGAATGCTTTGCGGCCAGTTCGGACGCAAGCTCTGTGGTTGCGGGCTTGTCATCGACATCGTCTTCGTTCTCATCCTCGGTCCAGTCGCCAGTCAGCTCCTTAAGTTTTTCGCTGATGTCATCTCGTGACTTTTCCGATTTGGGCTGTAAATAAAAAACTGTTAGAGAAGCACTTGTATACAAAAAGTTTGTCAAACTCACCTCCTTGTTGCTTTGCTCCTCAGATTCGGCAATTAGGTTCTCGGCCCATTCCAGATTGTCCATGGACTCCTTGCTCTCATCTGCAATGCTCTTCTTGGCGCTCTCCACAGAGTCAGCGGCAGCCAGCTCACTATAGATTTGGCTGTCATCATACTCCTCCTCGGTGCCGGCCAGGGATTTCTCGTCGGCATCCTGCTTCACTGGTTCAGCATCTGGCTCACTAAGCACCATAACCACGCCACCGGCGGCAGCGCCTGCTTGCTGCTGATTGAGCTGTGAGAGGATCTCCTTGCGCTGCTCGTCCGTAAGCTCCACCTCATTACCATCGGCGCCCACAAACTTCACCTCCTGCTGTACTTGCTCGTTCTCCACCTCCTCCTCCTGAAGTTGCTCCTGCTGAGCCTGCTGGACAGCGATGGCACTAGTGGCTGGCAAACTGATATCGGAAAGAATTCGCACTTTGCCAGTTTGCTCGGGTTCCTGCTCTTCGCCTCCCTCGACCTCCTCCTCTTCCTCATCTTGCGAGCCGAGAAACTCCTCGTCCGTTTCATCTATGATGCCATCCTCCACCGCTTGCTCCTTGTGGTAGCTCCTCATGTGCCTGTACAACTGAAGCTCTTGCTCGAACACCTTGTTGCAATAGATGCACTGCTGTTTGTTGTCGTCGGTGTGGGCCTCGTTGATGTGGCTCTCCAGCTCGCCCTTGGTCAAATACGACTGGTTGCAAAGCGCGCACTCAGCAAAGGTGTACAGCAGGGACTTGATCTGGTGCTCTATATACATATGGAAATGCAGCTCCCGATTGTTGCCCGACCGCCAACCGCAGTGCTCACAGAGTGCCGGGTCAATGGCCTCCTTGTGCGTGTTGATCAGATGGCGTCGGAAGCCCCGGTACGACGGAATGCTGATTGGGCGTCCGTTTACGCCGCACCGTAGGCACAGCCAGGGACCTTAAAACATATGAAATAAATTAATTATTAACTTTTAATATTAATGCTCAGATTAAAGTAATGGCACGTATATAGTATATAGTCGCTATAGTTTCTTAGAAAATACCTTTCATCCAAATCCAACCAAATGAATTAACTCACCAGTAGTGTTCTCGGCTCCTTGGGCAATCAAGGCATGCATTGTCTTGCTGTCAATTCGTCGCTTCTGGGCCGCGGCCGCATTGACAGGTGTATTCGTCGCTGCCCCTTGCAATGCGATAGACTGCGTAGGCGCGCTCTTTTGTTGAGAACCGCCCACCTTCTGCTGAGCGGTGATCATGGGCGCGTTCTTGTCCGCCTTGAACGACACATGCAGCTTCTTGTGGGGCGATGTCGAGGCGGATGACTGAGTCGCCATTACTGGTGATCCCCGCTTGACCGTCGCCGGAGCAGGCTTTTCTGCGGACGCTGGTGGTGTGTTCGGCATAATCTTCAGTTTAATGTTCTTGTGTCCCTTAACAATGTGCGGATATTGGCGCAGGACTTCGGCAATGATCTTGGTGTGATTCAGCTTGGCATTGGAAGAATCCTTAACAATTATCGTGGGCGTCTGGCTGGGCGAGTCCTGCTTCAGGATAATGGTGGTGGATCCATGCTCAAGCTGGGTCTGTGTGCCCTGTGGTGACTGCTGCTTGGACGTAGATGGCTGTGGCGGCAAATCATCGTCATCATCGTCCCCGGCATGGACATCATCGTACAACATGCCACCGTCATATTCAGGATCGTGATCTCCGTATTCTGCGGCTATTTGCTTACGCATTCGCTGTTGCTCGGCAAACTCCTTTACCTCCTCCAAACTAGGCTTCTTAGAGGGCGGCGAAAGCAGGCTGGTCTGTGCCGGTCTCTTATTATTGTTGTATCCCTTGCGCAGCTGCTCAAATGGCGAAGTTGGCTCTTGCTTGATAACGGTGCTCTCCGCATACTGTGAGCGATTTGTGGCGCCCGAGGTGCGCATAATTGTGTTGCCAGTAGTTCCACGCTGTGTGTTGGCTCGCTGCATGGTGGGTGTGCCCACATTCCGGGACTGCGGGGAAGGACCTAGGACTCGCTGCTGGGGAAGGCCCGAACTGGGCTGTCCAACTGTGCGCCTGCGGATGCCCTTGGGACTAGGCGGCTAAAAGGCATAAGCAGTTTAAAATAAATACGTAGGTGAAGATGAACAACTCTACTTACCCTCTGCTGGCGATTCACGTTCTCCATAGTACGACGATGTGCCTCCAGCAACTTGAGCAGAACCGTCATGTTCATCTCCTTGGCGGTCCGCAGAAGCTTGCCGTACATTTTGAGTTCGAATTCCAGGGTGCCCGTATACATAAAGTTGACAATGGGCACCACCACGTCCGCCTGGAACTCGTTGGGCATGATGAGGGCATCGTCGACAATCTCGCACGTCTGCTCCAGCACATTAAAGTAGTCTGTACATGCGCTGAGTACCAGACGATGCACCTTTAGCTGTGAATTGTCCCGAAACTGTAGTGTCAAATCGCAGTAGTCCGTCTTGTTGAAAAAATTCTGCAGCTTCTGCAGAAAGAAGACCCCCCAGTTGTCCACCTTCACGGATTTGACTTCGCCCATGTCGCCGGTGCTGCTGTGTCCTGTGTGCCGTGATCTTGGCAAGTGCCTATGCTCTCCGTTTCCGTATCGTTAGCCTCCCGTAGTTTCGCTTGCTCTGGCTTCGAGGCGCAACTGTACTCCGGCAGGGGTAAGAATCGGGAGATGCGAATAAGGATACGATACAAAGCAGAAGGAAACCCGAGAAATAAGCAACACAGAAACAATTAATAAGAGTGTTATTTCCCGACTTTTTTTCAAATGGACGCCAATTGATTTTCGGTTATTCCGTTTATTTTGTGCGGCCGCCACGGCGCGAAATGCAACTCGCAGATATCGATATACGCCTGTATACGTGTGCCTGCGTTGCGTGTGTGTGAGTTATGCGCGTCGTTAGGCTTTCTTTTATTATTTCTTTTTAATTGCCAATAGTGTGTAGCCCAATAATGTTTTTGCCCCAACTACGTCAAAAAATCCTTCGTTTGGTGGCATTTATTTGGACAGTTTTGGCGCGCCTCTTTTCCACACACAACAATGGGTTTTTGGGGGCATAACTTCACTTGCACACCGGCGGCCGTCTAATAAAAACTGTTTTGATTGAAAACACCTTTATCGCATCTGCAACGGTCATTTGCTCTTTTAATACATACATTTATTCGTATTGCACACTACTTTTGCCGGACAAATTTTAATTTTTTTCCAGAGTCAGGTCGCCATATTCTTTTCCATTCATCGTGACAGGGTTGCAATCGGCATTTATCGATGTGCATGCGATAACTGCATTTCCAATCATGGCGTTATTAAGGTGACGCAAGACCGAAAACCTTTAAAATGTTGATATAGAAAAATAATTAATTCTTAATGAATATTGCTTGCCATACACATCTCTGATATCAGAAGGACACATTTTAATGAACTCAATTTAAGCTTTCAAAAAAAAGGAACCCTTTTATACACAAAAAGATTGAAAAAATACCTATAAATTATCAAAAAAATGTGATGTCATGTACGTGTGACATTTTATTGCGACACCTTACTAAGTAATCAAAATAGTAATTTAAAAAAACGGGTGGGCAGCCACCACGAGAAGTTAAAATACTTTTCGTTTCGTTTTCAATTTGATTGAACCGAACAGGATGAGTGGCCGGAACCGGGGGAAAGGCAAAAGAGGCGCAGGACCCTATCGCAATGTCAAAGCGAATCACAATTGCGCCCGCAGCTTTGCACAGCAGGCCAACGAGTTGGCCAGCAGTAGCGAAGGCGACAGCTCGGATTCGGAATCTTCGGGACCGGAGGCCAAGGATGATCTCGGTCAGCCGCCGGAGTTCGCTGTGGCCATGTGGGACCTTAACCACTGCGATCCGAAGAAGTGCTCGGGCAGGAAATTGGCTCGTCTGGGACTGATTTCCAATCTACGACTGGGCCAGAAGTTTCCCGGACTTGTACTTTCGCCCGTAGGTCAGTTGTGTGTCAGTCCTGTGGATCGAGATGTGGTATCTTCCTCGGGAGTAGCTGTGATCGACTGCTCGTGGGCCAAACTGGACGAAACTCCCTTTGGAAGGATGCGTAGCCCATATCCGCGCCTGCTACCTTTTTTGGTGGCCGCCAATCCCATCAACTACGGCAAGCCCTGTAAACTTAGCTGCGTTGAAGCTATTGCCGCCACTCTGTATATCTGTGGATTCCAAGAGGAGGCCCGCTGGTTTCTTGGCAAGTTTTCCTGGGGTCACGCCTTCCTTGAACTGAATGACAAGCTCCTAAATGCTTATGCAGCCTGCAAAAGCAGCGATGAGATTGTGAAGGTGCAGAACGACTATCTGAAGCAGGAGCAGCAGGAACGGGATAAGCCCAGGGATCTTCGTGACTTTTATCCTACCAGCAGCAGCAGCAGTAGTAGCGAGGCAGAAAGCGAGGACGATAATGGGGTGGTAGAAACAAATAATAAGTAATTTTTTTCCGAATAAGTAATTTTTACAAGGTGCTGACATTTTATTAGCATTACTATTAGCTTATTACAAAACATTGTTACTTGTGTTTTAATTTACAAACCAGTTGTTCGGAGCAACTATAAAATTATTGCAAACTGTTTGGATAAAATATTTACTTCAAGTCAAAGAAAGATGATGGCCTATTGAGCATTTCGCACGTATTCAGGGTCCACATTGATGAAGTTGCTCATACTGAAAAACATGGCGCTATTCTTTACCAGGAACTTGAGGAAATCCTGCAGGTGTACGAGCAGATTCTGCATTGACTGTTGGTCCAACGCAGAATAGCTGAGCATTGATCCCAGCCGCACAAATAGGCGTAGCAGGTGAAAGGATCCGTACAGCTCTGACAGCGGTGTGTCCGGATGTTTTTGCATTACATCCGCGTACTGGGTACGCTCGAATTTGTACAGCAACTGGGAGCCGAGCATTACATTAAAATATTCCACAATTCCATCAAGAACATCATTTATGGCCACCTCCTTGCTGGCGCTGGTCGACTTTACTGACTTCTTGTGCGCCAAATACTGCTCGGAGATTTGTTGCACAGTTACCTTGGCGGGCAGCTCCAGCAGCTTGTGCTCCCTCACCACCGCATACCAGTCATCCGTCAGATAGTGCTTCAGTTCGTCAGGTATCTTGATCTTTACCTCCAGTTTGGCGGCGTAGGCCTCCTCACTTTCCACGCAAGGAGCGGGCTCCGTTGTGGGAGTGGATGGGGTGGTGCTGGACGCCGGTGCCTTCTCTGCCACATCGCTGCCTGTTAGGGATGGCCTCTGTTCGCTCATCCTTTTCTTTTTCGGCGCCACCGGGGTGACTGCCTCGTCCTCTGTGGTCTCAGCGGCGGTGGCATCTTCTTTTTTCTCACTGGGCGTTCCGGGTCGTACCGTGGCCGCCGTCGACTGTGTGGACTTGCGGTTGGTCCTGCTGGTCGTCGTGGTGCTGGTACTGTTGGTGGTTGTGCTGCTAGTGCTCCCGGCGTCCGATTTGTTGCCTGGAACCGTCGGTATGCTGCTAGCGGTCGATTGCGAGGTGTTGCTATCCTTGGATGGCGTTGAGGCACGAGATTCGTTTCGCATCTGCTCCATTTTCTTGGCCTTGGCGCTGCCTATTACACATGGGAGTTAAGTCCATGACTTTCGGAAATGCACCTAAACCCACCTTTCTTATTGTCCTTCTTGGAGCGCTCACCGCATTGGCGAGCCAACTCCTGTCGGCGCTTGACGTTGTCATCGTTGTACTTCAGCACTCGGCTCTCGGGCACCCACTCGTCCCAGCTAAAATTGAGAAGGTGTTTATTGTAGATCGGCTTCTTGCTGATAGATTTCCTTACTTTTTGCTCCAGCCAGCATAGTGGATGTAGTACTCAACCGGCGTCGCATCGGGCTTTGTTTTCAGCACCTTGGCTTCGTAAATGAGCGGGCCATGAAAACACAGTACCCGCTCCCCTGTGGAAGGCGTCAATATAATTAATGTAATTTGGGCTGAATCCTTGTCTGGGGCTTACCGTCTACAAACAGCGTGTTTGCATCAGTCCCCGTGCTATAGTTTTCCACTTTAGCGGGTTTTACTTCTCCCATTTTATTTTATTGCAAAATAGAAAATATTAGGACAAGTGTGACCGTGGATACACGCATAAGACTATCGGCTAGTAAAAAATACTGAAGGTTATCGATGCATTACAGGGTATTATTGTTTTGGTATATTTCAACGCATATGAAACCAACAATTGTTTATATTTATTTATTTATTACTATGTACATTGTACAACAAGCAAAACATCTGCTTTAAACAAGTGTTTATGTTTAAAAAAAATAATGTCTAGTGTTTTGCTGTCGACGGCAGACCCTCTTCCTCCCAGGGACGTGGACCGCGTTTGTTTTCCCAGTGTTCTATGTCTACGGACTTGACTTTGTCGTACTCCGACTCCAGCGTTACCTCCTGGCGGTTCTTCATGCTTACGCCATACTTTTTCATCTCATCCGGCGTCACAGGTTGCTTCTTGGTGTACTGATATCTGGAATGGTTCAAAAGCTCAAGGCTCTGATAAAGATTTCCCGCAGTGTTTATTATACTAACCTGAGGTTCGAGAACTGCTGCAGTCCGAAGGAGCCGGCCACAATCATGATGAGGAAGGGTATGCCATATTTAAATGATTTTCTTTTGGTATAGTAGTTTAATTTATCTATGAACGACATTGTTGTTATGACATTTGTTAAGTGTGACCTTGCTAGGGTCTGCTCCTTTGCCGGCTAAATATCGATATACTAAAGGGTTGCAAACAAAATAATTGGTTTCAGAATGTTTCAAAAAGTTAATGGTTTTGTATATTGTTTATACCAGGGTTTTGAGCCCAGAAAATTCCGACTATGATTCGTTTAAATATAATTTACCTGGTTCTTTAATTTGATAATTTAATTTATTTTTCATTAAATAAAAAAATTTACCAAAACAGACCGAAACACAGGGCGGATATTAGCAATTTCGAAATACATAAAGACGCAAATTCCTTTTATTAGAGATGAAGTTAAAGATTAAGACAATATATATAAACAGATTGAATTCCCATGAAAATAACTAGCCATCAACTTCTAGACAATAGCAGAGAAACGAGACGTCTTAAACGTTTCCACGTACTCGACCTTCCTGATAGATTATAGATTAAGTAAAACTTGTAAATAGTAAAATAAGTCAAAATTAATACCCTTATATGTATATCGATTGTACTTAGTGAAGCGCAATCGATCCTGCCATGATTATGCCCATTAAAAAATTTGTTTATTATCCTAAGGATAGATTACAAATAAAAATATATAAAAAAAAAAAATTAAAGTTTTCAATTTATTTAAATGGGCTTAAAATACGTTTGAGTTTTTATCTCGCTTAGCATGAAGAAAAAATCAACCTATTGGGGTTTGACTTTAATTATTATAAAGTTCAATCAAGTCGTCAACTGTTTATTGGTTTAAAAATTGTTGTTACAAATGGTTAAATTAATTTATATATTTCTTGCAATATATTTATAAATTATTAATCGGTATTATAAGCGTTGTCGATCTAGCCATGTTTGCTAAAAGTATTCCAGAAATCGTTTTTTTTGTTTTTAGTATAGCATATAAATTTATTCAAACGTTGATCAGCCAACTTAAATAATAAAACGTATAATAAGAAACATGTTATACATTGTTATATAGCCAGAAAACTGAACTGGAATGATTAACGTGTGAAAAAAATGGATCAACTGTTAGGTGAAAAGTTTTGACGAAGGGCGCGCGATTTGAACCGCGACTTTAAATTCTTTAAAATCTTATTAATTTTCAAAATTTTATTTTGCCACACACTGCATTATTTTTAATGTATGTTTGTATGTATGCCTATGTCAATATCTGTGTGCAGCTGTCGTGTTGTCGTCTATTGAAATAGTTGCCCTTGAGTCGAAATTAAAAGATTCGGGTGCCCTGCCAAGTGCGGGGAATTTCTAAAAATGTATAAGCAATTGTTTTCCGGCGCACGCCTTTTAGCCATCATTTGCATTAGACTTGGAGATAAGTTCAAGGTCCCGATGTCTTTTTAATTTTTAAATAATTGACACTGACAATGTTAAAGAGCGCCAAAACGCTGTTCACATGCACATGCACACGATATTCGATCCGGATCACCTTGGCCAATTGCAGACTTGGGCAAGGCAAGTAGCTCGCAGCGAAGATTTCCTTTTGGTGCCCAGAGCTCCGACCAGTTCACGATCGCTTCATTCACAAGGAGCTGGCGCCAATTGAGTCATCAGGGGCCCCTGAGACTGGGCAAGTCCCACACACCCCGAACACCTCCCCCACAGATTATATTTCATTTTCCGATGCACCCTACTCTCGGTCCAATGAGCATTTGGCGGCCTCAAGACTGACTGAAATGCACGAAAGGAAAAAATAATACTATGTCATGATCAATTTCTTGGACTTTTATCCATACATATCATGGCCTATTAAGTTATAAGCATTAATAATTATGTATAAAACAATTATGGTTCCTTGAAAAGCTTTCAGAGTTACCAAAATATTATGAAATATATTCAATTAACATTTCGTCATTTAAAATTTATTTATCTCCTTGAACTCAATACCAGTATTTTCTTTATAAGTTATACAACTGGTACCAAATCAAAGTCAATAATAAGAAAATATGATCCACAACGAAAATGATTCTCTAAAAGATTATTTCAATTTTTGTTTTGCCAAATAAATTTCCTTTTTAAACATTCATCTCCATTTAAAAATATTCCCACATTGAATTTTAATGAATGTTATCATACATATTAGCTGCGCAATTGAATTTTAAGCCGATCTGTTTAGTTTCTGTGTAGCCTTTCGTCTGAGTGATATGCTGGTCAGTCGTCTATGCCCCGCAGGCTTGATTGCACTTTTCCAAGCTATTTTCGCCAAATATGGTCGCGATTTTTCTAACAAGATTGTGCACTTGTCTGAGCCAAGCTGAGAGCTACACACTCATGAACTTATTTAATTCACGTATATTTTGGAATTATGAAAACTTTGGTTTTCCATAACTAACACATGTCAACAGCTCTGGCCATGATTTCGTTTTCGTATTTAGCAAGTTGCTCAGACTGATTCGTTGTTTTACAATGTTTTTTTCAACGTTTTCTCAAGGGTCTTTTTCATGCCTATATCTTCTTCATCCATGATGCTATATATGAGTAGGGTGAGTATGAAAATATATTGATCTAGTTTTTTTCTTTCGAAACTTTTTGTTTTGAATGAAAACAATTACGTCATTCAGTGGGTGTTGCCTGATTTAATTTTAAACTTTTCAACAACCTCGCAGTGCCAAAAAATAGGTTTTCCAAGTAATAGCAAAATAAAAACAAGAAAGAAAAGGAAGCAGAAAATAAATAACTCAAAATTACATAGAGCACTAAACTCAAAAAGCCCAACCCAACTTAAAAACCAAAGACATTCCAATCGTCAGTTAAGGCAGCTATAAGAAAGCGGCCGATCCTTAGAAATGGTAGGTCGGATTGATTGCCAAAAATAAAACCCAAAAAACCCAATTTCAACTTACAAACACCAAAGCATGCATTCGATCAATCAGTTATATGGCGGCTATAGGATATAGTCGTCCGATCCTAGAAATTGTAGGTCGGATTGATTAGCCAAAAATAAGACCCGTAGAAAACCCAACTTCCAACTTAAAAACACCAAAGTTAGGCATTTCCGATGGAAATGGCAGTTATATGGCAGCTATATGAATAGTGGCCCGATCCGGCTCGTCCGACTTATATACACCTGCAATAGAAAGACAACTTTGGGAAAGTTTCAAGCAGAAGCTTAAAACGAGGGACTAGTTTGCGAGAAACGGACGGACAGACGGACAGACGGACGGACAGACGGACAGGCTAGATCGACCTCCTGGTATGCTGATCAAGAATATATATACTTATAGGGTCGGAAACCCTTCACTGCGTTGCAAACTTTGACGAAATATAATACCCTCGCAAGGGTATAATGAAAGAAATAAATGCATATGCTGATATTAAATTATCTTGTAGTTTGGTTTCTTTTATGTAGGATATCAAAAATATCTATGGAGCTCAAATATTAAATTCCTATTAAAAAGCGTTTTATTATATAAAATCGATTTCAAGTTGAATTTAACGTTAATTAAATATTAAATTGAAAATATATAAAATAAGTGATTAAATAAAAATCTAGTAATGCAAGGTATGGCCAAACAATAATATATAGTTTATAAAGATTTTTAAATGCTCAATAAAATAAGATAAATTTGTGTGATTAAGAGAAAAGCAATCTACAAGGGCAAAGATACCTCAAGAAATGATATTCCACGATCTTGAGGAAATGGCATCGCAGCAATATTCACGTTTTGCGTTTAAGGGGGGGATAGTATTTAATTTTTTTTTGCATTTTTAAAATTTTTTTCTGAATGCACAACATTTCCCGAATATTGTGTTAATGTTTGTATCGATCCAAGTAAAACTTTCGAACTTATGGGCAGTTGAACGTAAGTAATTTGGGTGTCCCAAACTTTAAAACGCTCTCCTGAAAAGTTGTTATTTCAAAGTCGGTGTACATGATCCTGCAAAATCTATCGGACGGATCGTTTTGAGATTTTGCACAGTATTTCTTCACTAAATTTCTCAGGTAACGCTGTCGAGTTTTTTTTTAATTTATTATTTTTTAGAGCAACAAATATCTCGACGTTTTGGGCAAAAATCGGGGTTTTTAAAAATCGAAAAAAAATAAAATCTTGACAGCGTTACCTGAGGTATCTTGTCCTTTAACTAATGGAATTTGATTTTTTCATTTCTGTGACCAGTTATCGTGTACACCGCAAAACGTGTTTTTAATTGCCTGTATCTCACTAAATTTTTAATATTTATGGATGAAAATTCACACATGCTGTTTAAATGTTGCCTATCGCATGCAAAAATCAAAATTTAGCTGAGACTATCCGTATCGCCAATAAATTTTCTTAAAAAATGACCAATTTTGCACAGAATGAACTATACCCCCACTTAAAACCGCATAAATCATGGGTGCGATTTCTTTAGAGACAGTTACAAAAAGTATACTTTCATATGTGACATTAATGGTTGCCAACCAAATGTTTTCCGTTCGCAGACATGGCGTTAAAAAATCTTAAGAAATTGTTTAAATATATAGAACAAAATATAATATTTTGTAGTCCTATGGTGGAAATACATATAACTACGTGAAAAAACAAGATTTTTGGCATATCAATAACTAAAAATTAAAAATAGAAGTCGAGAACATCAAAAAGCAAAACAAAACGATCCACGAACACCCATACACTCTTATCGGGAAAAGAGAAATGATTGCCTAAGTATTGAAATCATTTTGCAATGGCCAAAATAATGGGTCAGCAAAGCTTTTTAAAATACGGGGAAATATTCAAAAATAGGCAGTATGAAATTGAGCGATTCTAAATAGCTGATCACCAATACACGCGCAGGGAATAGGTGAAGGCCCCAAAAAAAGGATCGCGAATGAGAGTGAGAGAGTGAAAAGAGAAAGGCGCAAGCGCCGGCGATTCTTGCGTGAAAATATTTTGGTAAATGTATTGTGTATTCTGCTGTGGTGCTTTCGGTTACACTGGTAGAACAATAAAGAAAATTGTAATGCATTAAAATAATTGTTGGAATTTTAAGTTAAACTCCGTTAAAGTTATTTACTATATATTTTAAGAAAAGTTATCAGTCTTAAGTAAAGACAACAAAACGTTTTTTCATAATTTGTTATTATATTAATTAATATTTATCTATAATATGTTAGCAAGGTTAATTGTATTAAAACTGTGCAAAAGTACCTTAAAATTGTTTCCCATTCTTGACGAAACTGATGTCAAGAAAGACTCTGTTGAATTGGATTTATATTGTCAAAGATTATTAAAAATTTTTTGTTAGCACTTTCTTATGAGAATTACATTTAAACATATAATATTATTTATTTTAAATATAAATCTTATAATTTAAGTCTGAAAAAGGTAAACAAAAAACATTAAACATAGGAATTATGTGTTCTTCGAAATATTGCTTTTACTTTGAAGAACTGGTCAAGATTTAATGAATGTTGAACTTAACCTTTAATGGTTTCGCGCAGTGTACAAGTTCACACATTTAACTCGCACAATTCGTTGCTTCTCCTCTTGACGTAAATTGAGAGCCGACTGCAGTTCCAAAATAAACGCAAGCATCCGCAACATCACCTCGCTTTTGGCCGAAAAGTACGCGCTCTCTTTCACAGATACTCACCCACACAAACGCACCCGTGCGGCGGCTCACACGCACACACACCAGCGCAGACCGCTCGAAATCGACCAAGCGGCGAGCAT
This sequence comes from Drosophila fuyamai, assembly GCA_018153365.1. Lineage (NCBI taxonomy): Eukaryota > Metazoa > Arthropoda > Insecta > Diptera > Drosophilidae > Drosophila > Drosophila fuyamai. Next base: position 568,590 of record JAECXW010000116.1, on the reverse strand, counting down.
CGAACGTCAACATATTGAATAAATATTTTCAGTTGAACATCACAATCCGTTCAAGTCGCGGATAACTCCGAATAAAAGTTTTGTAAGTAAAAAAGGAATACGTTAACGTTAATCACCAAAAAAAGAAAAAATATATCAAGGAATTTCAAGTTAAAATCACCTGTTTAGTGCTTAATAAATAATTTTAACTGTGCTAGAATTCGATTTTAATTGGGAAAAAAGGATCGAAATCAACCAAAAAAATAATTATATAATCGTTCCTGAAAATCTAACTTTAAATCAATCAAAGTGCTGTGCAGTTTTAAATTTGAACCAACCGCAAGTATCGAAAAATATTTTAACTATTTTTCAACACAATTAAAACCCCAAATAGAGGTTAAGCACCTTTGCAGTTTGAGAGTACTAAGAATAACTATTCTCGGGGCCTTGTCAAGTTTGTCTGCTAACCGCAAGTCCATATATAGGGTTTCTACAAAACGCAATCCATGAGATATATAAACATTGTCAGTGGGCAGATAAGGTAATCTTAAATTTTAGTGGGTTTTATTTGAGAATTATGCGAGAAAATATAAAAACCGTGCAACTATATATGTTCTATCAGATTCCTAAAAGGGACACATTTAACAAACTTATAAAAAGATCATAGTCGATTATATTTTTAAAAATATATTTTATATTTCTAAATGTGAAAATGCAATGATAAGATATAGTAAGAAGGATAAGAAGACATTGAATCGACTGTTAATGTGATGATGAAATAATGAACTAGTGTTTTCCTTGCCTAGGCTTGCCAAATTTTTAAATCTGAAAATCCCCCAGAGCTATTTAGGATGCTTTATACAAATTACTCAGAACCTTGTGCAATTATTTTGCAATTTTGTATCTGTGAAATACGATATACTACCGCTGGCCTTAGATGCCAAATGGATCTGAAGCAAACGTAGGCGAAATCCACCAAGAATTTCCCAGAAAGCTCCCATCTCTTAGTGTTTCTCAATTTAGTATTAAGTAATATCCGTGGGGAGGGAAGAAACTCAACAGATGCCTCAGTCAGACTATTTTTAGATCATTTCTGTGCGTTAAAGAGATACAACACTAAAATAGAGAGGTGGAAAGAGGCAAAAAGCTTCAAGTGTTGCCTTAGGAATTAAGATAAAGAATCTATATACGTTAGACCTATATAAACCAACGTGTATGTATCTAGATCTATTTTTAGAAAATTCTGTATTTTGTATAAAGAAAATATGATTTTTCCTAATGAAAATTTGAAATTCTCTGTACTCTTTAGAGGGTCAAATATAATTGGAAAATACCTGGAATCGTAAAGCTAGACAGAACATAAAAAATTGCAGAGTACATACATAAATTTGAATAGTTAGTTGGTCCCAGATATAAATGTCAGTTTATAACATCAGAGTAAAAACTTATTTTAATGTACTCAACAAATTAACAACTGTTAAAAACGAAGTAGTTACCAGAAATAATTGAACTTCTTGATTGTGTATCAAAGTTCGTAAGGATGATGTTTCAACTTATATTATATTCCCACTTATATTAAATAATATAAATATACTCAAGAACTTCGTATGCATCTTTGATTTAGGCTCAACTTTGTAATATATGTCATTGCCGAAAGTTTAAGATGTCATGCGAATTCTTTAGCTGAATCAGCGCAAACATAACTCAATGTGTCACCTTAATCGACTTATAGCCCATACACATGCAGATATTTATATATGTATATTCCAGCGAACAAAAAATTTGCCTCGATTGCGATTTCATTAAAATTCAACTTTTAGGTTTTTTCGATTGGTGGTTGTTTTGCATTGCCATTGCCACTTCTCGTTTGCTGATCAGGCTCAGGAATGTAAACAGAGTTTTTAAAAATAAATGCATTTTTAAGGCAGGAGAACAACAAATGACAGCCATGGGCCGTAATAAAGAATTAAAATTTCACGATGCGAAACTCGAGTCAATTAGCCGGTGGTTGCATTCGGTTCGAGCCATGACAAATGTTGGTCAAGTGGGTCTCGTGTTGCCAGGAGGAAAGGGGTAATGATGGACTCAAGGAGGGGCTAAACCTTTCAGCTGCGTTAACATTGAGTCAGAAGGCTGAGGAAATAGTCCACAGCAGCTGAAAAGATGAATCATTGTGGGTTTTTAATTGAAATATGGGTATCCCGGGGTTTGAAGTTCAATGATAAAAGCCGAATCAAAAGAAAAGTTCTCAAAAGACTATATTATAGAGTCTATGTGGATACAAACGAATTCCGAATTAACAATCACTAATGTTCTTATTATTATTAATAGTAATTACTATCGGAACACTAAAATGTAATACCCTTGGTTGTTTTTCAATTTTTACGCATTTAAAATATTAATAAATGTGTATACCGATTTCTTGGCCCAGATTCGAATTACCCCAATCTACTGACACCATTTTTGGATGGTGACTGAACTCTCTATTTAGAAATGGCCCTAGTTCTTCTCCCAGCTTCGCCCGGCTCCACAATTCCAAGCGATCCGATGTGATCAGCATAACTAAGCACACTTTTTCGGTTCATAGTCTTCCCCAAAAAATAGAGGCAGGTAGTATTCTCGTTTAAATGATTTACTGTGAGATGAGAAAACACTCTTGAAAACAAACGCCAGAGAAAGAATCGGGCAATAAAAGTCGTGAAGGAACGCCATCGAAATATTAAATTCTCAATTTATCAGTTGGATGAGCTTAAACAATGCGTCTGGCTTGAAGAGGGGGCCTCGGTTTTTGGCCGGGCCGAATAATTTATTGTCTTGCCACCTTTCCACCAAATAAGGGTAACAATTATTCGAAATCATTTGATGTGTACCTTGAAATGGAAATTAAAATTCATACTTCACAGATAACATATTGATAAGCCTGGCTTTACTACTTGATCTGAAAAGCGATTTTTTTACGAAAAAGTAAATAATTTAAAAGTATAAAACAAATAAAAAAGACGCAAAACCATTTCACATCATGTATTTAAAATAAATTAGCTATACAAAAATGTTGAAAGGGTTTAATACAAAGTACGTACATTTTAATCTTTTTAAATAAAGTTTTTAAACAATGTCCGCTATTATTCATAGTATTTAAAAAATTGATTTGAAGTATATATGAGTTAAGTATTAGGAAAACTTTAGGAGCAGAGCAAAAATGTTTAGTTTTACAAAAAATGAATCGAAAACATACAACATTTGGTGTTCAAGCAGAGCCTTTAAATTATCAAAATTAATTCGCAGAAATTGTTATAAATTTAAAATGGATTTCCATAGAGTTTCACTTTCACACAAACCTTTTTTTCTTTTTCCCGATACCCACTGTGATTGATGGTTATCGCATAAATTTGCTAATTGTTTTATTGGCTGCACTTAACAACAGTTTCGATCGCAATCCTCATCTCCATCTCCATCTCCGTTTCGATTTCAGTTTCTTTCGAGTGCAGTAGTAGCAAAACAAAACAGACATGGATGCCATCAAGAAGAAGATGCAAGCGATGAAAGTCGACAAGGACGGAGCTCTGGAGCGCGCTCTCGTCTGCGAGCAGGAGGCACGCGATGCCAACACCCGCGCCGAGAAGGTAAGTCAGCCACCCCATTTCCCCCTTAAATGTTACACGGAAAAAAAAGGTTCGCAGTTTTTCACATAAATTTCATTTTTAGCTTAAAAATACATATATCTTAAACCTATTTTTAACTGAAAAAATATTAAAACCTGTACTTAAAGATAAATTAGATTTCGATTTAAATATTTCAAAATGTATTTTAAAAAGTTGAACAAATTATGTGTAATATGAGTAAAATCAAGTTTAATTAAGACCCTGTGCAACCCAATGTATGTAAGAAAAAATACAAAACATTTAAATTTAAATGATTTACAAATTGTATACTTATATTTTTGCAAATGATCCTATTTTTTCATGTGTAGCTATCACCCACTCTAATGCCAACTTAGCACCGCAAAACATTTACTGTAACAAAAAGCATAATTACCGGCTTTCACACAACACAATAAATCTTGTTAGCACATGCAATTTTCGTGTAGTGTTTGATTTTCAAATACTTATATTTCATTTGAATCCGTAGGCCGAGGAGGAGGCTCGCCAGCTGCAGAAGAAGATCCAGACCGTAGAGAACGAGCTGGATCAGACTCAGGAGGCTCTGACCCTGGTCACCGGCAAGCTTGAGGAGAAGAACAAGGCTCTGCAGAACGTAAGTTTTTTCCAAAATTATTCATTATTTTAGAGTCGTTTTAAAGCTAGAAACACAAAGCCGTTAACGGTAAAATTGTCATGCACTAGTTAGTCAACGAAATTCAAAATTAATTATTAAAAATATATTTATTCATCCCCTTCTTCAAATTTGTAAATATTAAAATATTTTAGGTCGAACATAATTAAGTGAAAAATTTAAACATTTATACAAATTTGGTATTTCCTTTTTGCAATTTCTTAAAACGTAGAAAATTGTTTAAATCAAACATCAAAAGGTGTCAGTTACGTAAATTTATTCCAATTTCAAAAACGATCTATTCAGCACTTCAAATATTTTTTCAAGATATGTTATCCCTTGATTGAGTAAGAAAATATGTTCTGACAATTTTTATTTACAAACCATTTAACGTTAGTGTCCAATTCTTCAGACAGCTTAAATTTAAGTTTGACAAATATTAAAATAGATACAAAAAAAAAACAAAAAACATCCCAGAACTGATAATTAGTTAAATCACTTAACAAAGCATTTTAAACACAAGGAAAGCATTCCATTAATCATTTAAAAATGTAGTCCGCCATTTGTCAGTTTTCATATGTCCAGAATCTTATACCATTTCCTCTAAAATTTACAATAAGGCATTTTAGCTCTTAAGAAAAATACGTATATTTTAAATGCTCCTTCTCAATATTTTCAAATTCATTCAAAGCAAGAAATACTCATAAATTTATAGCAGACAATTTTAAAGCGACTTGACGACAGCCGGGTGTTCTTTTTGGTTGAGTCTCTTAAAATTGGGGCAGATGCAATTTAACGCCAATTTCACGCTTGAAATCGGACAAATTGTTTGGGAAAGACATTAATTTTGTGTGTTTCCTAAAACTCCATAAAACATCATAAATTTCTTTTCCCATTTTCGAACAAAGCAGTCAGCAATTGACACGTAGCATTGGACCTTGTTTTTCTCTGGCGCTCTCTCTTTCTGAGTGTGCTGTTGGCAACGCCTTGCAGAGAGGCGCTATTTTTAAATTCTTTGAAAATAGCCAGCGCAAGATATCAAGTAACACAACTGAATTTCTCTGTTGGCTTGCCAAAAAATGTTCTCGCAAAAAACACGTACTCTTTTCTTCCTCTGAATTAGCCTGTATCTAGAAAATTCTTTAGTTTTTCGCTGCGGGCCTCGAGTGTTTCCAAAAAGAATTCGAATTGCGATTCATCTGTTGATTGCCACATTTTAGGAAAGTATTTCAAGGACATTTGGCAACGTTTCAAAAAATTCTTCGCAGGTAAAACGCTTGGAAAACTTATCGCTAGGGTGGTCTACAAAGTAAATACTTATCAGCAACATAAATAATCAAACACAATGTTGACTTGGCCCAGCCCAGGGCTTTAAAATAAATATGACAACGTCTGACTAATAACCAGAAAATGAAGAAAAAACCAGAGATAAGCAATTAAATGAATCAAATGCAGAAAATTATCTCTATTGGGAAGAAAGAAAGAGTGAGAGTAAAGGAGCTGTAGAGTAAAATAAACTATTTAGTTGGAAGAAACAATTTTCTTTCTCTCACCCTCTCTCTCTCTCTCTCTCTCTTTGAATCTCTTTGAGTGGGAGGGTTGTGCCGTGCCTCACGATCTATATTGCTGACTCACTCGCACACGTGCCACACGCAGAGAGGGAGAGAAACGGAGAAAGAGAGAGGTGAGTTTCCCCATTCTCGTCTAACGGTGAGCGCATGGCCCCAAAATTCAAGTACAACACAAACACAACACAACGAGGGGCCGAGGAAAAAGCAGCAGAAAAGCCAGCAGCAGCCGCCCGCTCATAAATCTACCAAGAAAACCTAAATTAATTAAATTAATTACCACCAAAACTCATTCTTATAATTTAAATTAAAATCCGTTCGGTTCGGTGCAATCAACTTGTACAAAAATCACTACTTTCATTTAAAACTTTTAAATGAAATTCTAGTGACTTGCAATTACATAAAAACTGTGGCGGAAATTCTCTCTTTGCAATTTTCACGCGCTGATGAAAGTTCGCAAAAGATCTGTATTAAATCATCAATAAAAATAGCGAAACTAACGGTACAATGAGCCCAGCTGTTTGAAAGCCACAACAAAAAACAATTACAAATTTAAAACGCACGCACCAAATCACACGACAACAACAAGCATTGCGCATAATTAATATGTACGAGAAAACATTAAACATAGGAACTGCAAAAGTTAATAATGCATATGAATGGCAAAAAGTGAGATACAACAACAAGCCCCAGACAACGACAACAACACCAGCACTTAAAGTCAAGCAACAACAACCTCAAAGGCAAAAAAATGCAACTAAAACAGTGCCAACAACAACAGCAACACCGCCACCGTTAACCGGCAATAGCGTTACTGTTATACAAGGACCGAAAATCAAATTCGTTGGCAACGCAGCGCGCCGGCAGTCTCTGGCCCATCAAATCAAGCGAGCTCATCGGCATTTATTGACCAGCGGTGGTCAGGATAAACAGCCGCAACATAAGCGTAAACAATTCACGATTCAAAATATTTTACTTAATGCGAAATTCGAATTGCCTTCTACACGCGCACAAAAGTCTGAGAGTGATCTATCAGCCAGCCTTAGACAGTGCACGCGTAGTTGGCAACGCAGCAAAAATTAAATTCGATCAGCTGGAAAGAGTTGGAACGGTGCTATTAGTCTTATTGGCTATTTCATACTCAGCAAGAAATGCACCGTTGCCAACCCTTCCAGGCTATTTGGTATTTTAGGCATATTCCAGTCTGGTCACACTGCCCGATCCAGCAACAGCTGGTTCCAGTAAAAAAATTCACGTAGCAATTTTGGCCACAAATTACACAAAAATTAAGTAAATAATTGGATTTATTTAGTACAGCCACATCAGTTTGTAAATATACCTAAAATACCAACAGTAAAAAATGGCCAACAGCGGCTGACTGCCCCTAAACATTTCCAATCAAAGAAAAACCAAATTTAACTTTTCAGAAAAATCACAAGTGCTGCCGCAGACTGGCAAAACAGTTGCCAAACCGAAACAGAAGCAGAAACAGTTGTTAAAAAGTGATAAGACGAGGGGAAGGCACAAGCAGCAGCAACACCAAAGAAAACAAGGCGCCGGCAGGAACACTCGCAATCCGAGGGCGCAATCGGAATCTTCGGGACTTTCATCCCGCTGGTGTTCCATCGAGGAGCAGCTGAACCTGCTGGACGATCTGCTCTACTACTGCGATGAGGAGGCGGAGCTGTATCTAGCCCAGCTGTACGAAAGGTTCGAGACTCTCCAGGGGAACAGTAGAGGTTCCTCGCCAGCAAGCGACTTCTGGAGCGATTTGGACATGGAGCACGATGACTCCAGCACCAGTGGCACTGGCAGCCACACAGCCAGCAATACCAGTCTGGTTCCCGCCTCGCTTAAGCGACGTGGCCACCAGCATCATCCGCGTTTCTCGGGCACCCGCCGTCCCAATGTGCCCAATGTCCAGGAGATCCTGGCGGCTCTCTATCGTGGCGACTCCAAGAGCGCCCTCTCCAATCTCAGGGGTGAGACACAGCCAGAAGAGGAGCAACAGCCGCCGGAGGAGGTGCTGCCCCCAAGCAGAAGCACTTTGAGCCTGCCCCTCAGTGAATCGGTCACCAATTCCCTGGGTAGTAACAGTCCCACGCCCACGGACGAGAGCAGTGTGCAAGACGAGGGTGCCAGCAACCTGCTAACAGCTCCATTAGGAGAAGGAGCAGTTCCTCCGGCAGTCACAACCACGTCCAAAAGCAAGAAAAAGAAGCGGGAGAAGAGTGAAAAGTCGGATAAGTCAGAAAAATCCGACCGCAAAAAGAAGTCCTCTGGCAAAAAGGAGCGAAGCAAGCGGTCCAACCCCATGGAGCTGAGCAGCGACAGCCTGGCCACCGATCTCAGTGCCGGGGCCATCGACGAGGGCATCGCCCTGGCGGATGATGACGACAACCAGGCGGCGGAGTGGTCCAAGCTGCGCTGCACCAGCGAGGCGGCCGAGATTGTGGCGGAACGGGAAGCCCGTCGCAACAAGGGACGCTGTGCCGATTACCCGGGACTGGCCTTCGGCAGGTCCATCTTTAGTTCGGACACCATGATGAAGTTCAACATCATCCGGAACGAGCTGCACAACATCATGAACACACAACTCAAAAGGGTAATTAGTGGTTGAGTCTTGGAGTGGATTGAAATTCCCTTACTAATCACCTTTCAATAACTTCTAACTTTTACACATCAAGCGGAGAAGCCACCTTGTTGTTGTTGTTCTGTGAAAGGGTCTCCAAAGTTTGGTTAGGTTCTGCAATTGCTCTAATTTGTTGGTGCCTTCGCTGTTTTCGTTCGCATTGCAAAGCGATTACGTCGTCGTCGTCTTCGTCTTCGTCTTTACGCGATTTTCTAGTTGTGCCTTAACCCTTGCTTGGCCTCAGGGTCTTTATCCGCCGTCTTGTATTCTTTTGGCCCTCGCTAATGATTTTGCCATTGTATATCTTGACCCACTTTGTTCATACCACTTATATCTCTCACCTTTCACTAAGCAGATTGCTTGAAATCGATTTGGATTATAATTTTTTTTAAACGGCATAAAATTTATTTTTAAAAATATATGTTTATCTGCAAATTGGCGATAGTTGAAAAATAAGTTTTACCAAAAATATTCATTTCCCCTATAAAAGTATTCTATTAATTTGGGCAAAAAAGTTTACTTAATTGCAGGCAATTGTTTAATTAGTTACGCAATTGCTGGAATGCCTAACGGTACTCTCCCGGCCACCTGTTGCTTTCCCCCTCTTTCGCCTACGGCGTGCGGGTGGCAGAAAGAGAGCATCCAATAAGACCGCCAAATGGTATTAGTGTTTTTTCTCAACTCTCTTTACGCTAAAAAAGGCAACAGTTTGAAAAACTAAAAGGAAAACCCGGCCATATTTGGCCAAAGCATAAAACATGCGGTGTGGCCGAGCTCAGTTTGCCAAAATTGGGTAACAAATTAATTATTAAACGCCGATTCTGAGCGACCTTCCCCTTTTATTTACTTTTAATTTCTCTTCAATGTCGCGCGACTTAAAATGGACAAGCGATCATTGTTTGCATTATCAAAACAATTACGCCATCGCCGGGAAGTCGGAAAAATTTTGTCAATAGCTACAGGTGGTTGAGTAGTTGGATATGAGCGTTCAACATCCCGATTAGTCATTACGTTGCGCTTACGCTGTTTTTTGATAAGCGTGATAAAGTGCCGGCATTATGTTTTCCGTTTTCCGTAGTGGAAGCAATTAGTGAAGTAGTGGGAGAGGTGGAGGTTACGTTGCGTTGGCACACACATACACCTGTAAAGCTCCATACCTGCTTACTCATCTTCAGCTATTTTACATGTCCGATTTTTGCATAATATAATTTGCCTGGAAATGACAAAAATCCAAAATATTTCTTCACTAATTAATGCCAAAACAACAACAATGTCGACATGGACAGAATTTTAGCGGCTTTTAACAGGTTTTCCAGTCGCGCACACACACAAAGGCTCACCGTTTTAGGCGAGGCAGACAGACTGGAAGGCAGTGCGTCAACAGTAGTTGTCTCGCTCGCACAAACCACCACCGCCGCTTTGACTGACGATTCGGTGGATTCATTTCCAGTTACGTACTCGTCGCAGTCGCGTCGTCGTTTTCTCTCCGTGTGTGTTTTTGCCTCCAAATAGCCAATATTTAATATTTAAACGCTGATTATTCCTCTTGAAAGTGTTCCCTTGCTAGTTTTGCCACCAAAAAACTGCCATTAAAGTCAATCCCAAGCCAGGAAAAAAGCAGTAAAAGTAAACGAAAAACCGGTGGTTCACTGTATGCGTGTGTGTGTCTCCAGCCCGTTCGTGCTCGTGTGTGTGTGTTCCGTTCCTCGAAATTCCAAATTGTAAATTAAATTTGGTGTGCTGCCCCAGAGAAATTGTCCGAAAAGGCAGAGTGCTTCTTCAGTAAAAACGAGCTCAAGTGCCCCAACACTTTCTCGGTTAAAACACCCACAACCTCCTCTGCAGTTGAAGAAGAAAAAACCACAGAAATGACGACCAGCATTCCACAAGGCACTCTCTTGGACGTGCTGAAGAAGAAGATGCGCCAGACCAAAGAGGAGATGGAGAAGTACAAAGACGAGTGCGAAGAGTTCCACAAGCGACTGCAATTGGAGGTGGTTCGCCGCGAAGAAGTAAGCCTCAGTAGATTCAGATTCCCAGCTAATTTTGCTACCCTTTGGTTTGGGCAAACGACTGCGTGACCTGTCTTGTGGATTTTGCATAAATCCTAACTAAATGAAAAAAAGATAGTCCAGAATTTCTTTCGCCACCTCTCTCTCTGTCAGCATTTTCTTTGCCCAGTGTGTGCATGTGTGAGAGCGGGACAACACAAGTGGTTGCTTACCGCTCTTTCTGGTTTGTTCTCTCTTAGCTTTCATTTGTACTCTTCAGTGGTTTTTCCAGTCTTGCTCTTGTTCTTTTCGTGATGAAAGAAATTTCGGGCTCAGATACAGGGTGCTTCCGGTCCCTCTTGGTTCTTTGGGCTAACTGTTCTTATCGCTGACCGAATTCATTCACCTTTCGATTTGTATGTGTTATCTCCCGCTTCACAGCGCACACAGAAACATTAGCATAAAACACATACACGCATTTACATAAGGCCAAAAAGGAGAAAGAAATCTTTTGTAAATTGAGCGATTCGGTTGGTCTTTCTTCTAGCTTTCTGCTTTCTCAGCGACAAAAACCGGCTTTAAGTCCGGCGAAGAAGCCACATCGTTTAGCTAGCGGTGTTCTAAATTCGATTAATTATGATTTTTACGCCACGGTCATCAATAAGTGGTTTAATTCTTTTAATTCCTTTTCTGCTTTTGCCCGTTGGCTCTGCCATGTTCCTAATTCAATTCTAATTAGACAATTAAGCGCGAGGGCTCCTTTGTGTTTGTTAGTGTGTGTCTGACGTCATTGCTGAGGGAGATTTTGGTAGACAGTCGAAAAAAAAAACTGTAGAAACAAAAAAGTAAAAACAAAATTTATCAAATTGTCTTAGTATTTTGGCATATTTAAGATCTTCGAATCGTGCAAGTTGTTCTACTATAATTTTTTTTATTGATTTGGAATTGATTTTCAAAATAAAAAAATGTAAAGCCTGATTTCACTCACTCCCTAGTTGACTGTTTTCCACGCTCTCAGCAAGTGATTGACGTTTCCCTTCCCCTCAAAAAACGGACAACAAAAACTAAAACAAAACATAATTTGCTTTATTCTGGATTTCTATACAATGCTTTCAATGTCACTCCACCGTGCTTTTCCCCCTTTTTCCATCGTTTTCCCTCTGTTTCCATCATTTCCTTCTCGTGCAATTGAACGTTGATAATTTCAATGCGCGCATTGTGACAAATTGGTTTTGATTTGTGTGCTTTGCCTCTTGCCAGTTTCGTAATTCGGATATTACAGCATATGACGCCATCGCTCCACCCTTCCCTTTCCCCTGATCACTGGAATTTTTTAGAAATATATTTTATGCTTGAGAGCATCGTCTTTAAAAAAGTGTTTTACATTTTCATGGCTTATTTTCGGTTCATAATTAAAAATGCATCATCACAATAAAAACACGCCCTACGTACCGCTCCAATAAGTCTTTCTTGTTTTGTTCGGTTGCCACGGCAATAAAACAAAAAAAGAAAAACGAAACACGAAACACGTAAATTTCAAGGTGTTTTGTGACTAAGCCGTCAACAATTTCTGGTACAATTTCTTGGCCACAGTTTGTATTGGATTTTATGGAGAGTGTTTTTCGGCATTTCAATTTTTTTTTGCATTTTGCCGGTCATTTTTCATACATTCCTCAACAATTGGGGGCCACTTTGCTGTCTCCATCTCCTTCTCTCTTTGAAACGTGTTCTGTCGCCGCTTTTCTTTACCCACAGATTTTTTCACTCCGTTCTTTGTGATCCGTTAATAAAGCGTTTAATCTTCAATACGTTTTGTTAATGAGTTCGAAAAAAGAGCCAGCCAAAGACTCCCGCTACAAAACGAAACCCAACTGGAAGTCACTCTTCAACTTCTTTGCTTTGCTCTTCGTTGTTTGTGGAATACCCTTGAACAGGGTACTATCAGTTTGGTAATGTTACGACCAGGAATAAAACTAATTTTCTGTAAAGTACACAAAGAAACACAAATCTTTAAGCAAACCATGTTAAAAATCATACATATAATTAATTGATTGAAGAATTAATTTTATTTTTGGGTCTAAGGAGTTAAGAAGGTTTATTTATTTTTAAATCGGTGACAATATCCTATAGTTGCTATAAAAATAGATAATTACTCTAAACTATGAAATATTGCTATATTGATTTTTACTGGAAGTACATACATAAATTGAAAATGCTTATATTGGCAAGGGTATTGAAACTTCGCTCTTTCCCTTATTTTTTTAATTTTGGCATTTTTCGTTGTTGCTGGTTCTTGGGCTTCATCGGCGGTTTTGTTGTGTGACTTTCGTGTTTGGAAAGTTGCGGTGCCTGCTCCCCCAATTCGAAATGATTTTTATCGTCCAACCAATGTGTGTGTGTATATTTCGTACGATGACGTAAGCCACACGGTTGGTTCCAATTCATAATCACACGATACTTTTACGACCCGCACTCACATCGTTCATTTGGTTCTAGGCGTCGTCAGTTAGTCAGTTGTTCAGTTGCTCAGTTAGTCATTCCATGTACATATCAGTAGCTCTATCTCTATCTCTATGCCCGGCACCATATCAGTCATTGGACATGGTTTTGGACATGGACATGGAACTTGGAACTGGCACTGGACTGCCTTGTCCAATTGCTTTTCAGCCGTTTTTGATTCAAAGTTTGATTCGACTTTAAATATATATATTTTTTTTGCCATTTTTGGGCGTGTGCTTTTTGCCCGCTGTTTTCGCTTTTCATCGTTTAACGTGAGGCTCCATAAGGCAATAAAGCATCAAATATTTTCTATTCTTTAATGGGTATATGATTCTTGACGGTGGGAAAACTCCTGATCGATGACGTCATGGGCAAAGAACCATGCATTGGCTTCTTTTTTAAATTAATTGCCATATCAGGTAGCGGTGTTGTTGAACTTTTGTATTAACTTTGATGGCGAGTATCGATTGCACTTGGCCAAAATAACACGCAAACATTTCTGTTGCTAGTTTTAGGGTGTTTAAGGCTTTGTTTGACCTTGCTTCGAGAACAACAACGAGGAGGAAAAATTAAGATTTCTTTACAGGTGGAAGCCACAAAAGAAAATGGGAACAACGGTCGACTTTCAAGGGAAATAAATTAGGTTTACAAAATTAGGAACTGTAAATGGGGTTAAAGAGAGCGCAATAGTAGTGGTGTTTTTTGCTATTAGCAATCTTGTTTTACCCACAAAAAATGTATAACCATTTTTGTTAGGTTTTTTCTATAAGATGTTTCCCAAACCAAAAGTAGCAAATAATTATGAGTATTTCTTGCTTAAAAATTCTTAAGTTTAGCTGTGTAAGATTTAAATTAAATGATAAGTTGTTAGCCTTAAGTATTAGCGAATCGAATGGATGTGCTATATCTGGTTCTTTCGACCATCGAACGTTTGTTTTATAGGCCGAATCCGAGGTTGCCGCTCTGAACCGTCGCATCCAGTTGCTCGAAGAAGACTTGGAGCGCTCTGAGGAGCGTCTGGGCTCCGCTACAGCCAAGCTGTCGGAAGCCTCTCAGGCCGCCGATGAGAGCGAACGGTTAGTACCATGTTTACACCTTATATCCATGCCCCACTACCCAATATTTACCCCCTCTGAACCCCAATATGTAAAATACTTTTTAAGTTTGCAGCAATTGTTTCAGAATTATCTAAGTTCTAGTTACAATTATTATATATATACCTTTTACCGTATCTGTATATCATTTCGCATTGCTGCGACAAATTCAGGATACGAAAAGCGCTTGAGAATCGCACAAATATGGAAGATGACAAAGTAGCTCTCTTGGAGAACCAATTAGCACAAGCAAAATTAATTGCAGAAGAAGCTGATAAGAAATACGAAGAGGTATAGTCTATATATTTATTTGCGGAAATTGGCTCCGCTTTAGGGCACTAGGGTTACTAGGTTCTGCCCCTTGAGGTTAGGTTCACTTGGTCAACATTTACGTTACTAATTAGGTTTTGGGTATTTATATCTGCGCTCTCTTTTTCTAATTTATATCTAACCAACTCAGCGACGGCAATGATAATTGTCGTTATAATAATGGTCATTTTTATAATGATGATGTATTTAAGTTAGTAAATAAGAATTTCTGTAAACAGCATTTAGTGAGCCAAGTTCAAAGATGTCGACCCGCCGATGGAACTGGAACGCCATGGATGTTCTACATTCTTGTAAAAATATTGTAAAATTATGTATAGGAAAGCATGTCCTACATAAGCTTATAGTAGTCTAGTAGTCAAATGGCTGTAAAACAATTATTTTATAAAAAAAAAAAATTCCCAAATGTTTGTAATGAGACGAAGCTTAGAAAGTGTTTGGTTCTTGTGCTGGATCCAGTTTAGACCGTTTCGTTGGTGTAAAGACCTTTAAAATTAGTGCATCAAAATTGGTTATATGTAATCAATTTCGTTACTATGAAGTCAGACACTTTTTAAGCTTCTTGCTTATCCCTTTTTGTCTCCCCTAGTCTCTCTTCCCCTGTAAAATACTTGTTTATTAAGTAGAAAGAATCCGAATTGTTAACTCAACTGGCAACAAAAAATTTCTGTTTCTTTTTACAACAACAACCACGACAACTACAATCAAACTTCCAATATTCACAAACCAAAAATGTATCTCTATTTGTGAATGTTTGTGTAAAACATCTGTTTGTCATAACAATTGCAACAACAACAACACCAAACACTCAACGATGTGGACGATGGCGTCGAATGATTCACATAAAACCTTTTCGGCTGTACCAACTGCAATTCCGCTGGGGAACGGCAAATCATCGATAACCACTTGGTCACTGTCTTCTATGGGCATGGTCGTCGCAACCTATGGTCTATATATACACTCACTGTACCATGCAGTGCTCGCAAGATTCTTGAGAACCGCGCCCTTGCCGATGAAGAACGCATGGACGCTCTTGAGAATCAGCTGAAGGAAGCGCGTTTCCTTGCTGAGGAGGCTGACAAGAAATACGATGAGGTGCAGCTAAAAACCAATTTGTCTTCTACTAAGCTAAGCAATAATAACAACAACAGTAACAGTAACAATATCAATATCAATATCAGTAAATCAGAGTTATGTAATACCAGCGCTATTGGTGGCACCAACAACAATAACGCATCCAGAACTATTGCCTCTGCTGCTGTTGGTGAAGAGACTTCCACCTTGTCCTCCACAAGCCACGAACACAATAACAATCCCAATAACGACACCTGATCTGGTTCCTTTGTCAAGCGGATTTTTAATTCAATTGATTGATTGAGGGTACCTCGCACCCGAAACTTGGCACAGGAATCAGCCAGAGTGCTGATACAAAACTTGTGCTTACCACGATGATTACGAATGATGCTTGAGGGCAGATTTAGCTTAGATCTAGAACTAGATCATGCACCGCACGCCCGCCTGACAATATGCAATATATATACGTGTATAGATGATGATAATGATGTATTAGTCAATGTACATACAATGTTAATCCAATCCAATGAAATTTTGATAACGTGTGAACAAAACCCCCCAGAAAAAGGAGACGACCCTAGCAAAGGCCGAAGCTACTCCCGTGTATGTCTTTTAATTTGTATAATACCAATTAATAGAATTATGTAAATTAAATGTTAAGCGGTCTATACGATGTCCACAAGTACTCTACTGAATGTACTCAACGCTCTTCCATGTGAACAGGCTTGAAAAGCATATCGCTATTGAATTC
Source organism: Drosophila fuyamai (assembly GCA_018153365.1). Classification (NCBI taxonomy): domain Eukaryota; kingdom Metazoa; phylum Arthropoda; class Insecta; order Diptera; family Drosophilidae; genus Drosophila; species Drosophila fuyamai. The sequence goes on along the minus strand of JAECXW010000116.1, from coordinate 552,403 downwards.
TTTTTTGAACTAAAGTGTAATTGGGTTAGTTTTTGACTTATTTGTTTATTTCCATTCGATTTACGTATTTGTAAAGAAAATGTAATTTATACTCACCTTATATGCATAAAGCAACACACCTTAAAATTATAAATAACCCAAGAAAATGTCTTATTTTGGATTAATATTTTTGCAAATTAATGTTTATATAAAATATTATATACAAACGAAATATATAAATACATATATATAATTGCAGCATAAAACTTATTTGATCTTATTGACCAATTAAATGGAGCAGATATTTGGTTACTTATAATTGTTGTACATTATTAGGTTGGGAGTCGGGGCCAGGGATTATAAAGTTTTTGAAAAAGGGATAGAAAATTTAAGGCTTTAGAAATTATACATTAAGAAAATTGTTGGTTATCTTAGATGGTGGGAGTTTCAGACAGAAAATGTTCATATGATATTCTTATTTTTAGACGATTACCAACAGTTTGAAGTCTACAAAGAAATTTAATTTTGTCTTATTTCACAGAGAAAATCATTTTGTTAAATAGGGCAGAAGTATAAAAAGCCCAGTAAACAATAGAAAATGTATCTAGCTTACCTCTTTGATCGATGGACAGCGTACCATCGATGGCTTAAGATTGCTGAAGCTAAACTTATAAAATAAAATATGTCGTTACCTTTTCCAATATTAGTAAACTTTGCCTCACCCACTCTGAACTGGGCCTGAATGCCTACGTGTTTTTCACGTCAATCAGATCGAAGAAATAAACCAACTGATAACCTGCATTGGCAGATAAGCTCCCTTCCTTCGGTATTGTTTTTCGCCTTTGCTTTCTTATCTTTTCGCAGAAACTTAGGCAAAGGCAGCGTTTGTATGAGAAGTACAAAAGCATGAAAATATAAAATGGAACCCATAACTGGGACAGAGAAGGAACAAAAGTTTGTTTAGCTGGCGCCGATAAGAGAAGGCCGCTCCCCAAATGGGGATACTGGATTCGAGTATATTTTGCACACTCGCAGCTCATATCGTGGGACATGACATAAGCAGCTAAAAACTCAGTTGCCAAAACGATCGATGATGAATCAAGCAGAGGGGATCACTTGACCCTCTGACGAAGGCCGATGGAAAGTGCCGTGAATCAGTGGCAAGAAATGTGCGTGGAGCATACGTGTTTACATCTGCATTCGTTATCTTTTCCGCTTAAAATATCTGACGACACTTTAGTCACCTGGCCATGCTTGGTGCATTGTCGTTCATGATTCATTGGGATCATTCAAAAGGAGGGAAGATATTAACATACAGAAAAGCGGAAATTAAAATTAATTTTGGGCAGCATATCAATTAAAGCAATAGGCATCAAGTCCAACATGGGTCAAAGCAATTTCCACAGGGTTTATTTTATGTTCAGAATCTGAAAGCTAACTGGTTTCTGAACAAAGATTAAAGTTTATACAGCAGATATGATAATAGGAAGTTGGCAATCGGTGGATAGTCCCTGAATAGATTTCAATATGGTATTGTTAAATTAAAAATCTTTATGATCTTAATTTCCGTTGGAAAAGTTATGTTTGTAGAGACAATGCTTTGAGGTTTAAAATTATATGGATGTGGTTTAATTGCCTTCAAGAGTTTGGGCTAATATGGATATTTTTTATGTTTTATCAAGATTTTTACAAAAAGGTTAGCATATAATGATTAAGGTAAACAAAATGTACAACAATTTTAAAAGTTACAAATATGAATCAAATCCTAATCTTATTATTTAATGAGACATATACAGCTTGAGTACAACTAAGAATAGTATGGTTAAGGATGACATCAAAGACATACATGATAAGCACAAGTTTTATGGGATTAACATCCAAAAACACAACAAAATAACAATAAAATACATAAATAGTTTTGTTTCTACTAAAATATACTATACCACTGCACCACACAGAGCCATACAAAATATGTATAAAAAAATTCATTAAAATTAATGAAAACATCATCTAATGCTTTTTATGTTTATTCACTAAACGAAATATTTGTATAAACCATGAAATTTAATACATTTTCTATATGTTCTCCTGTATACCCGACGTTCCTTGTATTATATCAATCAATCAATCAATGAATCGATATGTAATATGAATGTATGAGAAAAGGTTGCCCGTAAATTGGCCATGGTTGAAGCTGATTTGGAACGTGCCGAAGAGCGTGCCGAGCAGGGTGAAAAGTACGTTATAAGTCCAGATTTAAATTTATATTGTTCAAATTGTTCGCAGCCCGTTTGTTGTGCCTAATAATCAAAACAATGTTGAAACTGCCACAACAACCTAACCTCATTTAAAACCAAAAACATATAGTTTTTGCATTTCCCCCGTTGTTTTACATTTTGAGTTTGTTCTTGTTTTTTAGCTAGCTAGCTTTTGCCTATATGTAATGCTTGGTTAAAAATGTGAATATCCTAGACAGAGAGTCTAAAATGTATGATAAAAGCATGTAATACGTTCAATAGTTTAGATCAAACTGAAGCACAAACATAGAGCAGCTGAAGCGAAATCGTGAAAAGTATTTCTCTCACTGCCGCTGGGAATAAAATCTGCTGCAAAGCGCGGTTACCGCTGTTTTTAAGGTGGTCTTTAAAGTCTGCTCCTTAAGATCAGTAAACGCAAAAAATAAAAAGAAGCGGAGTTTGACAGAGAATTTTCACATTTTTAGTCCAACTGCTCTATGGACAAGATGAATGAATGAATCCAGCACAGTATTCACATTTTTTGCCAATCTGCAGCTTTAGACAGACACAAAACTAATCATGAAAACCTTTTTTCTATGCCATCCATAACCCATGCCAAACAAACAAAAAAATGTGTGTACTTAACACAATGCTAACACCTTGCCACGCCCCCGCCATGCCACGCCTCCTGCCCTGCCAAAAAGGTTGCCAGAAAACTCGTGCTCATGGAACAGGATCTGGAGCGTTCCGAGGAGAAGGTCGAGCTCAGCGAAAGGTTTGTCCACTGCCAAGCCCTCATCAGCCTTCCATTCGATCTCTTTTTGTCTACTAACTGCATTTGGTTAAATATAATCCACGTTCGTTTCTTTGTTCACGCAACTTAAGCCCGAGATACACAAATATTTATTTATAATTTTCATAGTTATAAATAACCAAAAAGCTGTATAAATGCCTTAGGACGGACCAGAAAAAGTGAAATCTTTTGAGTTGCCGGTCTAAAAACAATTGTTATTATTACAAAAATATTTGCCAGACCTTCGCATCATGATTTGACTGTTTTTCGTCTCTTGGCCAACTCAACTCAACTTAACTCATCGCCTCCATTGGCAGCAGTCACAAGATCATTTTCGAAAGTAATGTGTTGTCAACTTGGTGTTGGTCAACCGTTTTTGGCATTGCTCGGGCATAAATTGCGCTTGAAAGAAACCTTTATATTTAACAATTGCATGAATTGTGCTATTCTTCTTCATTCCCAGCCTATCTATTGGACAACTATTTAATTATGAACTTTTCTCTATTATTTTCTCTGCGTGCCAACAGCAAAATTGTGGAGCTTGAGGAGGAGCTGCGCGTGGTTGGCAACAACCTGAAGTCCCTGGAAGTCTCTGAGGAGAAGGTCAGTATTTTCATAGGACGCTATAGTATTTGCTCCATTGGAGTTATGTTTTATAAACGATTTCAAAAAACCATTCTTAAATATCTATATTGAATTCCCCTATTCCTGAACCCAAAACTTACCCAACGAAATGAACAAACAACAACGATAACGATATAGGCCAACCAACGTGAGGAGGAGTACAAGAACCAGATCAAGACCCTCAACACTCGTCTAAAGGAGGTAGATACGAATAATGCCAAACGTCGTACCAAAAAGTGGTCCAAAAGTAAAGAGAGCTTCCCAGCTCAAAATCCATGCGAACCGAGTGTCCAAACCAGCGAATATATATATATTTTGTTGTTGTTTATCATTTTGTTTGTTTAACTTAATAGCCAACATCAAGGGGTATTCAAGACAATTTCCCCTCTCTTCAAATGTTCTCGCACTAAATCCTTTAAAATGTCTACCGACATGATATACGTTTACAGATCAAGAAAATTATGTATTTAATTTTTACTAATTTATATTTTTTATTCTTTCTTATTTTCATATATTGTTTGTTTTAATGTGGCCGCTAAATAATGCAATCCTATTATAATTTGCGTACCTGCTGGATGTATGCCACCTATAAAAATGATTTGTTTTTGCATGAATACCTTATACAATTTTGTTCGATAATGCTTATAACAAACACCCAACTGCTTGCCAACACTGAACCCCAAAACCCCCTATAGGCCACACAAAAAGAGGAAACCTTTGAGACGCAAATCAAAGTATTGGATCATTCTCTGAAAGAGGTATTACGACTGAGTCGAACTTTATCATAACTATTATCTGTGGTCTCGGTAAATCTCTGATGTTGGGTAATCCGCTGCTAATCTGCGATCTCCATTAAGCTAACCTAGTCTAAGCACTAAAAACAAAACAAAAAAGAAAATATTGAATTGCACAAATCGTTATTCTCAATTTTAAATTTACTGTACATATTCGTCAATTCGACATTTAATATTTTCTTTTATGTAAAAACAAAACGCTTTGTGAAAATACAGCATTCGGGAAACGAAATACCACAAGTTATGAGTTTTAGATCAATAGATCGATATCGTTAAAGAGCGTACATCATGGGCAAGTATTTGTGAAGCATTCTCTCGCATAAGACGTGTGTGTGTACATTTGTTCAAAATTGAAAACAACTTTTTGTGCATTGATTGCAAGTGAGAAAAACCAGTAAAACCCATTCAAACTGAAGAGTTTTCCAATTACAATTTACTATTCCTAAAGCTAATGCCTGATTAGTGGCAAAAGAAATAATACTCGCTAAGTAGACGATCAAAATTATTTCAAAGAGATAATTATTTCGGTAGATATTTTATAAAACCCCAAAAAACTCACACCCATGCAACAACACACACACGCACACACAGCCACCCAATGTACGTGAAATTGATCTATTGCCATAAATTATAATTTGTTGTATTTCCCTCGACGTCTAGGCACGCGTCAATCAGAAATATTACGAACAGGAGCTCATACAGTTCAAATTAAATGTAGAAGCTGTAAGTCGCCACAGATAAATGGGCGTAGAGAATTATAGAATCCGTCGAATTACGATCTTAACAGCATTTTCTGTTTTATGCAGTGACTGCGTAGCCTCCACCAGTAATCGTTGCTCTTATCATTCCCTTAATGACATTTAATTTGTCTGATTTAGGTTTTGTCTAAAAGCTCTAAATACACAATCGTCAGCAGTTTGTAAGCATTCTAGTTTAATAAAAACGAAATAGTTTCTAAGTTGTTTATTTGAATGTTTTGTTAATCTGTTCTATATACTTTTATTAACTAGTTCCATTTGTCATTGTTATTGCCTAATGTTCATTTCTTACGTACATTTTATTCCATAAGTTTTTTGCTGGTTTTGGTAGCATATTTGGGAAGCTTCTTGGCTTAGTGAAATGGTTGAATTTAAATTCTGAATGCTGATTTTGAAAACATCCAGAATTTAAGTTTGGCAGTCAGGCAAGAGGTTAAGGAATGCATATGTTTTCCTTCAACTCTAGCCTGCTGTGGTAGCCACTTTTTACTGCTTACTATTTAGAGTATCTTAATTATTTTACTAACTTAATATTTTTACCTTTTTACTCTTCCAATCAATCAAAAGGCTGAGGCTCGTGCTGAGTTCGCTGAACGTTCCGTTCAGAAGTTGCAGAAGGAAGTCGACAGGCTCGAAGGTATGTCCGTCAAAGATTTTATTCAAATTTTACTGAGAATGTAGGATAAACTAGCCACAGAAATTTTAAATTTCTGAAATCTGTGTAGCAGTATTTCAAATTAAAGTACCAGAACATTAGATAACTAAAAGTTTTATTGTTGTTTACTTTAAATTTATGAACTATTTTTCTATAAGTAGGATCAAAATTTATTTCCTTATTCCAAATCCAGTACCAATTGTTATATAGTGAAATTTATGTACCTCGTATTTATTTTTATCTGTTTATGCAACATTTTTTAATTTGATTTTCTTATTGTTTACTTTTCATATATAATTTTGTTGTTGTTGTTATTGTGCTTAACAAAATACAACTTGCGCTGCTTGCTAAACCAATTGTTGCATGCCCTGCCCTGCCCCACCGAATAAAAAAAAAAACTGACCAAAAATGCCAGATGACCTGCTCAACGTGCGGGGCAAGAACAAACTGCTGCAGGAGGAAATGGAGGCCACCTTACATGACATACAGAACATGTAAACATCTAATTTGCTTATGTAAATTAACTAAACTGCCTGCTTTGACGTCAAACAAAACACCCACGCACACAAAACTGGCGCTTTCCATATTTAAATACTAGAGAACACATCTCCACACCCACGCCACTCCCACCACCCACACGAGACAATCCAAGGACGCCAAGTGTCTTCCATAAGGATGCGAAAGCCATCTTCGAACGCCAAGCAACGGGAGAGTTAATCAAAAATAGCGTTAAACACTCTAAACATTAACATAAACTCAACGAAAAGCAGATGAAAGGGCAGAAACTAAAGCAAAACATTCTCGTAGCAAGCGCATTCCAATTTACAATAACCATTTCGATTTTTCGATTTCAATTCGCAAAATTCGAACGGTTGACTGGCAGCTATCGCCATTTTACTTTACTGTTGCAATACAATATCGTCGGATCAAAAATTTAATTATTACCTTTGATTTTACTCTTGCTTTTGCTACCCCTTACCTTGTTTTGTTTTAATTTAAATCTTAAATTTTAAATTATACTTGTACTTTTGTATTTGACGAGATGACAACTTGGACAACACACGCATTACCGCCTTCTTCTTAGTTTACGTGTATTAAATAGAGAGACAAAAAATCGCTGTTATTTATATTTAAAGAGTAAATTCTATGCTAAAACTTTGTATTTTGTCGCCAGCTTAACTGTATTAATAATATGCTAATGTTTACCTTGTTTATACATATTTAAACAAATTGTCGTGTTTGCAAAACGTTGTGTAATATTTGCCTACTTTTAAGTTGCCGCCACGCCTACCAACACAAATTACTACTCTTTCGATAGAGATGCCGAAACAAAGACAACTAGCTAGTGCACATCATTCCAATTGCATATCGATCACCGGTGCCCGGTTACCGATTCAGACAACTTTTATTTGAAAAATAAAACGAAAAACAATTCCCACATACTAAACAATCTTCTGATTCTGAACACAGTAACCCCCAAATGAGAAGAATGCTGCAACAAGAAAGGCATTAAAAATTCTAATTTGATCTATTTACGATTTACATAAATTAATTATTTATATTTTAATATATACCTATACAATACATATACTATACAATACATACCATGCTGCTGCAATTGCACAAATAAAGTATTTTTTCGAAAAACGTATGCCCTGCCCATCGATCGTCCAGCGTTTAGTGTTTGCCCCCGACTCTGTGCGCCCCACCCACATTGGCCATCACTGGAGGTTCTATCGCCCTGCTCTCTCTCTCGAATCTGCTCTAATACGAATTTCTAACCCCTTGAACCACCAAACCATCAAACCACACCCATCCGCAATGCCAGACGAGATGATCAAAGAGATAGAGCACTATGCCCTCGTCGGCGACCAGCTGGACTGGACTTTCGTGGAGATGATGGGCATGCCGCCATTCTACAACGAGCGCTACCCCAAGCCACCCACTCCGGAGCTCACCGAAGAGGAGAAGGCCGCCCTGGAGGCCGCTGCCTTGGCCGAAGCCGAGGCGAAGGCCCGGGCCGAGGAGCTGGCTGCCCTCGGAGAAGCGGCCGCAGCACAGGGCGAGGGTGGTGAACCGGTGGAGGGCGCTGCTCCCGGCGAGCCTGGAGCAGCTGTTGAAGCCGCCGAGGCGGCTCCGGCGGAACCCGTCAGGATTCCGACTCCGCCACCACCACCACCATTCGAGTATTCCATCGATCTGCCCCCAGAGGGTGCCGAGGTGCCGTACGTGAGGAACGCCGAGCCGGGTGACTTCGCGCCTCCTCCAGAGGCAGCTCCCGCAGAGGGTGCTGCACCAGCCGAGGGAGCCCCACCAGCAGAGGGAGCCCCACCAGCAGAAGGAGCTCCAGCCGCCGCTCCTGCGGAGGGTGAAGCTGCCCCAGCAGCTCCAGCTGCAGAAGGGGAAGCCGCCGCAGCTCCACCAGCACCGCCAGCGGAGGGAGAAGCTGCTCCTCCAGTAGATGCCGCAGCCGCTCCACCACCAGCTGAGGGCGATGCTCCACCAGCACCACCAGCCGCTGAAGCACCACCTGCCGAAGCTGCTCCTGCCGCTGAAGCGCCTCCTGCCTAGAAACCTTGAAAATGTTTAATTGCGATTAGTGAAAATAGACAAAAGGATCTCTAGAAGGATCTCGGCGTTCAAGAACTGGCCCAAGTGTTTTCCTTTCACTAACTTTTCAAATCCTAAACTCCCAAGATAATATATAAAATCCAAAACTGTACATAAGATATAACGTATATAATTCAAAATTGTTCTACTGTTTTATAAGTATGTTATTTTGGTGTTTAGGGCTTGAACCAATTCGTTTGCCCCTTCCCACCTTCTCCTCCTGTTTCCTTTCCTAAGCTTATTGCAGTTTAATTTTTAGTTTACGCTCTTACTTTCCTTTTCACGCCCTATTTTATTTCTCTCTATGCTCTATCCCCCATCTCCATCGCTTGTATTGCTTTTTCTCACAAACATCTTCGCATACCGACACTGACCGCGATCACCAGACGATCTAATCGTCGAAAAAGAGCGCTACTGCCTGGTTGGCGACAGCCTGGACGAAGCCTTCGTGGGCCTGATTAAGGGTCTGGAGCCCTTCTGGAACCCTCGCAACCCCAAGCCACCGACGCCCAAGCTACCAACGCCCACGCCCGAAGAGCTGGCCGCCTTGGAGGAGGCTCGAGCGGCGGCAGAAGCCGCTGCAGCGGCCGAGGCGGAAGCGGCAGCAGCCGCCGCAGGAGAACCCGGTGCAGAGGGTGAGGGCGCAGCGCCCGGAGAGGCGAAGGCACCGGAAAAGGAACCCACGCCGCCCCCAAAAGAGCCCACACCACCACCACCACCACCGCCGCCATTCGAGTACTCGATCGATTTGCCCCCAGAGGGTGCCGAGGTGCCGTACGTGAGGAACGCCGAGCCGGGTGACTTCGCGCCTCCTCCAGAGGCAGCTCCCGCAGAGGGTGCTGTACCAGCCGAAGCAGCCCCACCAGCTGAGGGTGCTGCTCCACCAGTTGAGGGTGCTGCTCCTCCTGCTGAGGGTGCTGCTCCTCCTGCTGACGGTGGTGCCCCTCCAGCTGAAGGTGCTGGTCCACCAGCTGAGGGTGCTGCTCCTCCAGCTGAGGGTTCTGCTCCTCCAGCTGCTCCTGCTGAGGCAGCTCCACCTGCTGCCGAGGGCGAAGCTACTCCGGCTGAAGCGGCTCCCGCTCCTGAAGCTGCTCCCGCTGAAGCGGCTCCGGCGGAAGCTGCCCCCGCAGAAGCGGCTCCCGCTCCTGCCGAAGGCGAGGCACCACCAGCTTAAGCCTAGTCCAGCCAATCCCCGCCAGAAACTGCTGCATACAATCGAAAGAAAAAACCACTGCTGCCCTGCTTTTAAAAACACTAATTAAGAACACTTTTTTAAAGAGTTATATTTTAAAAATAACAATACGAAATTGAATTAAAAGTTCAGTTAACCGAAGCATTGCAAAAACCAAATGCTGCTTTATTTTTTCGTTGTTCCTGCTATTTTTTATTATTTTAAAATTAACAGCTAGCACAACCATGTCGATTTTGCGAACTCAACTGCTGGCTTTTTCTTTATTTTGCCGAAAAGAGGTAATTATTTTTTTGTTTGTGCATAGGTTATATGTTTAAGTGTGAAGGTCTCAATTTATGTCAGGTTTTAATTGTAATTTTAATGGTTTCTTATAAATTTTTTATTAATTTCTGTTCCTTACTCTTGCGTTCTTTTATGATTTTTCACACACCACCTTGAACAGACGACCTGGTCCTGGAGAAGGAGCGCTACAAGGATATTGGAGACGATCTCGACACTGCCTTCGTCGAGCTCATCCTCAAGGAATAAGCGAACCGACCTTGACGGCCCCTCGACCTCAGACCGAAATCGATCCGCAATTCTATTTGCGCGGCACACCTTTCGAATGTTTTTACTGTAGCATAATAATAGGCGCACTGTACTCGTATTTCGTAGCCTCTATTTTTGATTTGTGTGTTGTAGTCCAATAGTTTGTAGAATGATTTTGACTGCGGACCAATAAGAGGAAGCATCGAAACAATTGTGTATTTGTTTGACTCAAACGTTTTTTATTTATTTTATTTGTATCCAACTAAGCAATAAAGCAATCAACTTGAAAATATAACTCCTGATACATTTGTCATCTTTATTTCGTTCACTTCCGCTGCAGACGAGGTGAGCAAAGGTAAGGAAAAGTACAAAACTATTGCTCAGGAACTGGAGTACGCCGATCTCAACAACTACTAAGGGGACTCAAACCCAATCCAACAGGAAAAGGACAGAAACTACAACAAGAAATACAAATGCAGCCTGCGATCTACAAAAAACAAAAAAAAAAGTAATGGAGTCTGAAAGCATTTCGACGTCCACTTTACAAATTATTTTTAGCATTACACTTCTTCGCCTAAGCATTCCAAAACAAATTTTCATACCAAAATAAGAGCGAGAGGGTTAAAGTAATTTTTTTAGCAATTATTTAAAACAATTTATACAGTGCATTTCGTAAGAGTTGTGTAACAAAAAACGCTGCCATTTTCCTTAAGATCACATTCCAGTTTGAAATATTACCTGTAATTTTTTTAATAAGAAACCCCAAAAGCCCACCAGTCAATATCTTAAATTACCATCTTCATAAATCTCAGTAAAGCTTGAACCAGAGTCAATTTTCAACTTATTTTTCTTTGCTTGTGTTTCTTGGCAGTATGCGAATTGTATCTACAAAATTTATATGGCCTTTGTATAAGATTAAAAAACAAATATTAAATTAGAATATAAAAAGGAAGACGTATAAAATAAATTTACACATTTGTCATAGCTTTTGTAATTCTACAAAACATTCAAATCAAATAAAGCAATGTATGTATTTTTATTTTCCACTCAATATTTTTATGATCAATAAACTGAAAACCATTCTTTTGCATATGAAAAATATTTAAAATATTTTGTATTCAAACGGTGGGGTTATAATGGGTATTATGAAATAAGATTGTTTCAAAAGGATTGCTTTCAACGCCATTTACAAAATAAGGAGGAACGCTATAGACAAGAGCATTAAAAATTCCAAAATAAATATGCGCCTAGCTAATGGCACAAATGGAAAATTGTACCACCACAAACATGCGAGCAGCATTCCCGGCCCCCGCCCGCCACTCAACGTTTTCCAATAAACTTGCGCTGCGTAAGATAACCCAGAATCCTCAGCTAAATCACGAATCTCTAGCTCCTGTACTTGTTGAGATCTCGACGTTCATATGGACGGGCAAACAGACTGACAAGGATTGATCGACTCGCCAATTGACCCGGATCAAGAATATATATATACCTCATATTGTCAGAACATCTTTCTTTTACCTACGAGCAATTCGTATAATTACTATATTAATTCTGTGTATCGGTCATGTAACTCACAGTTGTGATTCAGGCGCAGAGGATCATAATTAAGTAAAGTATTAAGTATGAAAAAAAAAAAAAAATTTTAATTGCCATTTATTCTTCTATATAGTTGGTCGTATTAGGTTATTACTGTACTGAACAACCATATACTCCGATGCTGTCCTTTTTTGTGATTTGTTTACGCTGAGGATGGCGGATCCTCAATTTAAAAAATTTTGATTAGCTTTAGCATACGTGTTTTATAGGAGAAATTTTCATGATTTTAAAATAAATATGGGTACATTTTCGGCCTACTTTATCATATAGCTCCATTAGGAACCCTTGGGGAAAAATGAGAAATAAAATATAATCTTCGTTGTTTTTTAACATATATACTCATATATATATTATTTTTTGGAAATTTTCTGAAATATATTTTAGATAAAATCGCACGACTATATATTATTGCTGCCAAGGGGAAAAAGGGTTAGAATTATAACGTTTTTGTTTCCTAACAAATACCCATATACTTTTAAATATAGTAATTTTTAACGATTATATCTTATAGCTTTCATAGAAACGATCAAAAATTGATCGGAAAACAACATAGCTTCATAGAAAATAGAATTTTTAATGTTTGTAACAGCTGCAAGGATATAAAAACTTCGTCTTTTATTATATTAATTTGGTCAAAAGTGTGCAACGCAGTGAAGAAGACATCTCCGAGCCTATAAAGTATATATATTCTTGATCAGGATCGCATCCTGAGTTGATATGAGCATGACCGTCTGTCTGTCCGTCTATCTGTCCGTCTGTCTGTCAGATGGACATCTGTTTGTTTCTACGCGAACTAGTCTCTCAGTTTTAAAGATATCGAATTGAAACTTTGCACACAGTCTTCGATCCTTTGCACGCAGTATTTGAAACAGAAACGCATGAAACAGAAATGCATTCTAAGATAGTAAAATATCTCATCGCCGAATTTGATATGTAGGAGGCAGCATTTAAGGGTTAAATGTAAATGTTTCCTTTTAATAACAGGATTACGAGATTAATTCATAAAACATCTTAATAAAGAAGACTGCTTTGAGCAGTCATCTAAAGTTTACACCTTAAGTGCACGATTTCGGATCAATTGCTTTCACACTCGAAACTTTCCAAAAGAAAAAAAAACGCTGGCCGATCAAAATTCCAAATCTTTCTCAATATTTTTTACCGAGCAAAAATAGATTTTCATCTTGTTAGGCTTGCTCTTGCTGCTAGTCGCTATTTTTAGCCGTGTATCTGACGGATACATACGTTCAAAAAGTCTACTGTGAGTAAAAAAATAAATTTAATTTAAATTGGAAAAGGAGAAAGAAAAAACGCATAATTTTCACGAGAATGCAACACGGGAGAGCCGAAGCAAATAGCTTTTGGGGAAATTTTCAGGGAAATTTTTGAGATCGTCGAGCAAAGTTGCGAAAGCGCTTTTGCGCATATATTTTTTAATGGGAAATTTTTGAGGCGAGAAAATTATTCAATACCGCGTTGTGTGAGCCCCATGTGTATGTGAGTTTTCCCGATTATCAGGCTGATTGTGTGTGTGTGAGTTTTTCAGTTTTCCCAAGTGCCAGTGTGCGTGTGCGTTGGATCTTGGGGTCGCTTTCTGGGCTAAGCAACTTGGTCAGCATCAGTGTTCTCGGGGTTTCGACAGCGTATAGTGTGTTTGAAACGCTAAGGTTGGTCACGCCAGGATTTTCACCCGACAAAAAATAATTCAAAAATAATATAATTAAATTGATCGCCTGCTAACCAAATTGGTATTTTCAACTGATTTCGAGTGGATAAAAAATAGTGAAAAGTGCATTACATTTGAATGCAATGATACAAAAATAAGAAATAAGAAAATAAGAAAGGAAAACATTAATTCTACTATAAAAATAAATGTGCATATGTATATGTGTCGAGCAGCCTGGATAAAATTATTTTAAAAAAGTTTAAAGAGTGATGCAAATACTAGTGGAAAAATGGAATAAATTAAAACTTTAATATAAAAACAAATTAAACTTATTAGCTGAAAAAGCGCATTATAAACGCTTCAACCACTTCCAAATTGGAAATCTTATGATCATTTTTTCGGATATTTTAAAAATTCGCTTATAAGGAATTTTGTAACTAAATCTGACGGGACTAATACCATCTAATAAAAGTTTGTGTGTGTGTGAGAGAATGTTTTTTTGCACACACACATAAGCACAAGGGAAAAGCTCCCTGCACATATACATATGCACACCTACACACCTATTGCTACGCACAATTTTCTTTCACATGTACACTAGTAAAAGAGTTTTCCCCGAAGAAAATTCTTTAAAATTAACTGCAGACAGACACCTGCCTGTCACATACACATACAATCCCATTTATTTTTAACTTTGCATGAAACTTAGACGAAAAAGCTTTTCCGTCTAGCTTTCTGTGATCTCATAAAACCAAGGCAGCCGAAAATTGAAGGTATTTATCCTTGAGATTGTTTTCGAGAAAGCGGCGAGAACGAGAGAGAAATTTTGGAAAATATCAGAGATTGAGATGATTGCCAGATGTGGATACATATCATATATGTACATACATCTGGGAATATATGCTTGGCGTAGACACCCCCACAAAATTGTTAATTTCAGAACAAATATTTTCTTGCCATTTGTGAATGATTCCGAAGGCCACAAATTTTCTTACTTATAGATACATATTTAAACTGATTGAAAACTTTTGAAATACTTTTGGCAGATACGCAATTGTAGGATGTAGTGTTAATTTGTTTTTAGTTTAAATTATTAATGTCATACTGATTTAACTAAATTCCCCATAAATCACTTAATATTCACTCTTATTATTTGTTATTTATACACTGCAAAAACCAATACCTGTCATCTTCATCCACCTTGATATCTATATTCTCTACCTCTCCATTACCCCTTCCCATTTTGATAGCATTTTAGGAACAAAAGACTTCTAAGTATCGAAAGACCTCCAAAAGATCAGAAACTACAACAGAAATGACTTTGTCCCACTTTGGGTGGAAGCAACATAGATACACGAATACACACCCACGCACTAAATGACCCCAAAGAATTGAAAACTTTTCAAATTGCAATCTATTTGTGTGTGTATTTCGAAATAATAGGGGGAAACTCTAGAATTACATTTAGCATACGATGTCCAAAAAAGCATTTCTTTTATGCGTGTGTGCGAGTGGACTGGATATTTTTTCTCACATGCAAAAGCATATAAAGTTATTTTTAACTCTTCAGAACCGTGCAACAAATAAATATATAGCTTACCGACGGATCCGGATTCGGATTCAGAGTGGGCGAATTGAAAATGGAAAATGAAAATTACGTGAGATCTTATAAATGTTCGGCGTAGCCAAACAAAATGTGTTTACATTAAACATTTCAAATTTATTGCACAGATACATATGCACAGCATATGTATATATCTAAATATACGTACAGATATACAGTAACATATAGAATGCGCCTGGAGCGATTTTCAATTGCACTGGGTGGAAAGCTTAACATTACCAAGTGTCAAGTGAAATATCACAGGATAAAACAATGTTTATAGAAGTGTAGTCAACTGGAACTTTTTGAAAATATTTCGAACAATTTTCAAATCCGAAATATACTTAGGTTAGAAACTGATTATTGATACCTAATACAGGCTTAAAAATAGGCAATGATTTACCTTTATCTACCAAATTTACTATAAATCTAAAAACACATTAAAAAACACTATTTTAATTTAAAATATTTTAAAAAGCCGTCAGGTGGAATTTAATAAATGATTAAATAAGAGAGTATTCGACAAAAAACAGATGACTATTATTATTACTCGTTGAATGGAAACCAAAATTTACTTTGCCAATTAACGATGTAGATTAAAACAAAAATACTAATCTTTATCTTTTGCCATAGTGCTTTTTTCCAGTTTTCTTCCTTTCTAAGCCAACAACAAAAACACAAACACCATGGACGCCATCAAGAAGAAGATGCAAGCGATGAAGCTTGAGAAGGATAACGCCATCGACAAGGCCGACACCTGCGAGAACCAAGCCAAGGATGCCAACTCCCGCGCCGACAAACTGAACGAGGAGGTGCGCGACCTGGAGAAGAAGTTCGTCCAGGTGGAGATCGATCTCGTCACCGCCAAGGAGCAGCTGGAGAAGGCCAACACCGAGCTGGAGGAGAAGGAGAAGCTCCTGACCTCCACCGAGTCCGAGGTGGCCACCCAGAACCGCAAGGTGCAGCAGATTGAGGAGGATCTGGAGAAGTCCGAGGAGCGCTCGACCACCGCCCAACAGAAGCTGCTGGAGGCCACCCAGTCCGCCGATGAGAACAACCGTATGTGCAAGGTGCTGGAGAACCGCTCCCAACAGGATGAGGAGCGCATGGACCAGCTGACCAACCAGCTCAAGGAGGCCCGCATGTTGGCTGAGGATGCCGACACCAAGTCCGACGAAGTCTCCCGCAAGCTGGCCTTCGTTGAAGACGAGCTGGAGGTGGCTGAGGATCGTGTCCGCTCCGGCGAGTCCAAGATCATGGAGCTGGAGGAGGAGCTGAAGGTGGGTTGCACTTGCAGTTTAGCGATCTCATGATTTTTGCATAAAGGAATCACACTAGTGGCCATGATTACAGGTTTATCGTGAACCTGAAAAACATTGTATTCCAAACAGATCACCCATTCATTTTTAGTCAAATTCTACCCCTTCAGAGATTAATTGTTAAATGATTATCGATCAAACCAATATTTAATGGATACAAAGGAACTTTTGATTTGAGATTCATATTTTAATTAATTTATTAAAAACGTTTATTTTAAATAATATTACACATTAATTATTGACTTCAGACATTTATACGAATTTTCCTAAATAATATTGAATTCAAACTTTTTATTGATTATTGCGATTACTAGTTGTAAACATTCAGTTTAGGGCTTCGAAAGTTAATAGTGGATGATTTAAAAATGTAGCTAAAAAATTGTTTCTTCTTAAATCTTCCGACGTAGGTTGTCGGCAACTCCCTAAAGTCCCTGGAGGTGTCCGAGGAGAAGGCCAACCAGCGCGTGGAGGAGTTCAAGCGCGAAATGAAGACCCTGTCTGTCAAGTTGAAGGAGGCCGAGCAGCGTGCCGAGCACGCCGAGAAGCAAGTGAAGCGCCTGCAGAAGGAGGTCGACAGGCTAGAGGGTATGTATTGCCGTCCCCACCCATCCAGCTTACCCACTCAGCCAGCTCCCGAGGAGGTATCTCTCCATGAGACACCGGAGATGCTGTCCACAGGAAGCAATCCGAATCGATCGGCCGGATTGCTGGCTTCAACTAATGCTCGCATTGTATTTATCGCCATGAGGATATTAATACTTCTACTTAGTACTCTCTGCTTCATTAATTGACGTTATACATCCACACATTTCCCTCTCGCCCTCTATGATTATATCTATATATATTTGTATAAATGAACAACAAACAAAATGCTTTTTGCAGACCGTCTCTTCAATGAGAAGGAAAAATACAAAGCAATCTGCGACGATTTGGACCAGACATTTGCCGAACTTACTGGATATTAAAAAAGATCGAAACAGAACTCACACAGAGCCCCTCCCAAAAGAAAAGACAACACAAAATTCAGTACTTCCCGAGTCCCACACAGTTTTTATAGTATATATATATTATTTTTTGAAAGCTCCCCCGACAGTTTCAGTGTATTTAACACCCACCCACCCCACACTTCTGCCACGACCTTCTATACACTGTAAATAATCTGTTTAGTCTCGCTTGAATGTGGCCACACCCACTCACTCAGATCCCCACGCCAGTACACTGTAAAAATATGTTCAGATCAAGCCAAACCAAGTTGCAACTGTAGTTAATACAGGTGAATTTATCAATGTACATAATGTTGTTTGTATGCCAGATTCTTACCCGTTTTGATGTGGCATGACCTCTTGACCTGTCTCGCCTGCCCAGAATCTCAGCACTCAGACCAGCACTCTCTATCAATCTATGTCTCTCTTCTTTCTCTCGACGATCATCAGTCTAAGTCCCGCGTCATTAAATGGTTTTCGAGCTGATTACGCCTGGCCTTGGTTGAGTGAATCTCTCATTTCCGCACAAGCTAAGGATTTCTGCAACGATGGTTGGATAGATCTTGGCTAAATCCCGTAGAGCACCCCCATAGATAGCCCCTGAGCCCCCGCACAGAACCGCTGACTAACCCATAAACTAGAAACGCTTGCCAGAACAGCGCGCCACTAACTCGGCTCAAAAAACTCTATAAACTTAACAAGATGTATATATGTATATCGTACAAGAGTACGCGCTCTTATCCTACGCATCTTGATAAGGTTGTAGAATCTTTGCTCCAATGAATTCGCACAGTATAAAGTTTAAGTGTTCTGTGTTCGATTCCAATGTTGCTGTGTGAAGAAAAAGCATTTGAAAATGATCTAACATTTTTCTTAAATTACCATTTGCACTCCGCAGACGAGTTGGGCATCAACAAGGACAGGTACAAGTCCCTGGCCGACGAGATGGACTCCACATTCGCCGAGTTGGCTGGCTACTAAAATGGCCGATAGTCCCAAAATCCAAAACCAAAACAACATCGAGCAGCAGCGGAGGAAGATGGAGACGACGAGGAACTCTACTAATTGTAAACGAATATCTCAGATTGATTTGGCTAGCAACAAGAACTGCGGCCCCAGATACCAAGAACAACATCCATTGTGTATTCTTTATAAAGCTATATATTTCATAATAAATAAATAACAACAACAACCAGATCAACAACAGCAACAAACACCAAGCATAGATTGTGTAGAACCAAGGATAACACAAAATGGAAATTATTTTGTTTTCTAAAAAATAAAATTATCTAAAAGTAAAAAGTAGCAGAATGTAAAAATACCCAAAAAAACGAATTTTGTATTTTTAAAGCCAATGTTTAAAAATATTAAGAAGCGCTTACAGCCAGGCAATTAGCGAGAGACAGAGAGAGATTGGCTGAGAAAGAGACAGGGCCATATCTAAGATTATAAGAACGAAGCCTGCTTTAAATTGAATTTATATCATACAATACACAACAAACAAAAAACACCCACAAAAAAAATATAAAAAGATTTATAAAAACTTTGCTAAAATAATTATATGTTTGATGTTTGCTTTTAATGATGCGTAAAACTGATTTTCTTTGCCCGTCAGCGAAATCCGCTGAAATTAACCAGAAATTTTCGGGTTTCAGGCGGACTTGGCGATTATGCAAAGTCTCATTCGGTTTTTTCAATGATTTTTTACATTTTTGGGAAACCCCAATGGATGCTTTTGAACCGAAATAACCGATTTTTAAAGTGCGTCATCATTGATCATGGATCACGATCCGCAAAATGAGGCCTTCATTGCAACATCGTTAGCATCCGCTAATTGTCAAAGCAATGAATTATGAAAGTTCAGATATTTGTATATATGTATGTATGTATACTTGAATTCATTCATATCTTCAGGGTGAATCATTTGGTAGTTTGAGCGATCTCTTGCATATGTGGGCAGTTCGCTGTTTGACCATCAATAATCCAGTTAAGGCCGAGTTGGAAATGAGGGTCCGATGGTGATTGGCTAAATGGATTCTCCCGGTCAAAGACATTTCTAATAAAATAAGCTTTAATTTCCCCATCTGTCCACCGAAACTTTTCTCTCCATCTACTCGCAAAGTGGTGCCATAAAATAGTTATTAAAACTTTAAGTGGTGTGTTAAATTGCACACTAAAAAGCTCTAGTCATTATTTATATAATTTACATTATATATGAATGCTGCCTTATGTGTATATCTTATAAGAGTGGGACAATAACTTGAAAAGAAAAAGTCAATTCAAGCTAAGAAAAGTTTTCTTTTCATGTTTTATCTACGATAAAATGATTGGTGTTTTACAAGGCTTAATAGTAACAGTTTTAGTAATTAATTAAGTGATCTGAGTTATATGAGCTTATAAGTGAGCAGTAAGATAAATTCTCCTATTCACCAATGAAAAAATATGAGAAGTTCATAATAAAACAAGAAAGGAAGCAAACTTCGGCAAGCCGAAGTTTATATACCCTTGCAGCATTACAAATCGACTACATTTCGATTTCTATGCATTTTTCATCGATTCTTGGCAGCTATATGCATTTATTGTTGTCCGATTTTGACAAAACTAAAAGCGTAATTTTGATATAGCAAATAATAATAATCTCAAAGGAATATTTTAATAAATAGCAAAATAACTTGTTTTTTTAATTTTTATTTTTTTAATATGGAAGTTTATGATATATGTATATTACGACTTATAAACTTCCTGCAATAGAAAGATAACTTTTGGAAAAGTTTCATGCAGATAGCTCTACAAATGAGGGACTAGTTTGCTTAGAAACGGAGGGACGGACGGACAGAAGAACGTATGGACGGACGGTGGGACAGACGGACGGACGGAAGGACAGACGGACGGACGGACTGACGGACGAACGGACGGACGGACGTGCCTAGATGCTGATCAAGAATATATATACCTTAGGGACGAAAATGTCCCCTACACTGTCTTGCAAACTTTTGGCTGAAATTATAATACCCTCCCCAAGGGTATAAAAAGTTACAAATTTGGAAATATTTTATAAATATTGTTATTTCAATGACCTACAAGTTTAAGACAATGAAAAAATTGTTGATATGATTCATGAGTGAAAACATATTATACCTTTGAAAATCTGCTGGAAAACCGCTTCCTTAGTAACTTTGACTTATACGTTCTTTTCTTAAAGGTCTTAAAAAGAATTTCGAAATATTTTTTCAATTTGGAAAAGACCGTCTCAACATGTTAAAACACATTTAACTCCATTTCTTTACACCATTAGTTTTCGCTTCAATTGACGGCCCCAAAGGCCTGTCAATTACCTAAGGCTGGGTACAATTTGATGGAGTGCATACAGTGGGTCGGATGGCGGGCGTTGACGGGCCACAAAAGCTGCGGGAGAAACACTGAAACCGAAGAAAAGCCCAATGACTTACATTTGCCAAGAGCCAACCGAAGGAGAAAGTGAAATTTTGCATTTCTCGGCGGCCGGCAGCAACAACAATGGGTCTGGGTCTGGGCCATTGCCATTGGCGGTGATCAGCGATCGTTGTGGAGAGACCGGCCGAGCGGACCAGCTTGGACCGGCTGCAGGCCCGAAAGTCAAGCTCAGACTTCAGTCGCGGTTTTCAGCTCGACACAAGCGAACGGACGTCTAGTAAACGCGGACGCGGCTTAAACCGCACGGAAAACGCACCGAAATCGAAAGTGATTAGCGCGCGACTTGAATCGCCAAGTGTTTTCGGGTGGCGGGGGCAATACTCCCATCAGTAAACATTACGTGTCATCATGCCACCGGTTGGCAGACAACTCCGGCTTGCAGCCCTTGTTTACCTGGCATTAAGTCTGGGCCACGGACCCTGGCTCTTATGCAACGCCAGCGAAGGTGAAACTAGGCAAAAATACGCCAATGAATCACTCGCGGACGCAGGGGCTCCAGCATGGTCGCAGTTTCTCGAAGATTACGTCTTGAGGTGGGTTTAAGGAGCACTAGGAAACACTTTTATGCAAATCTTCCCCCACATTTTATAGCCAAGGCAGCAGCAGCCAGCGAAAGTCCAAAGATCTGCCCTATATGGGTGGCGATATGGGCATGAATGGTCCGCTCAACTACCACTCATCCGCCTACAAGCGACCCGGCAACAACATCTACATCACACGGCGGATTGGCGAGGCCGTGGAATTGGAGCCCCATCTACGAAAGCCCGTGGAGAGCCAGAGCCCCATTGTGAATCCCCAGTTCCGACCCATGACCAATCAGATGTTGCACCAGCAACAGCAACAGCAGCAACATCAACAGATGCAGCAACAGATGCAACAGCAACAGTTGCAGCAACGCCAGCAGCCTGGTTTCCTGCAGCAACTTTTTGGTATAGGAGGAGGCGGAAGCACTACCGGCGGCAGTGGTAATCCTTCCCAGCAGCATCTAAGACCTGTGCCGTTGCAGCAGCAACAGGTCCAACAAGCACCGCAACAACACCTGCAACAGCAGCAGCAGCACATTGTAGGTGGTGGCAGCCAGAGCCAGCCAACAACTTTCCGGGCCGTTTCCGAAAACGATCTTTATCTTCTGGGGGCCATCGAGAAGTTGGTGTACCGAGTTGGTAAGTTTGAAATCATATTCAAGTATAGTTTGTATGAATCTGAGAAAATATTTGGGGCTTTGGGGAATCTCAAATTTTCTGAATTCCTTACGGTTAAATTTATATTTTATTCCAACCATATGAACACTATCTAAAACTTAGATCAATATTTAATTTATCAATTTTCATATTTATAACATTAATTAAAATTAAGATAAAATGATCAATTTACTCTGAAAGAAGCCACAAACGATAACAAACGACTTTAAACCAAACACCTTTAGATTACCTGGAAAGTCGCGTAAGGCGCTCGGAGCAGCTGATCTACTACCTGATGGCCGGGAATAATCAGAAGGATGTGAAGGATCCCTGTCCCACCAACTTCACCCGCATCAGTGACAACTGTTACTACATCAACAGTCAGCAGCAGGTGAACTGGAAGACGGCCAACTCTGCCTGCAAAGGTCTGAACTCGCATCTGGCTGAGTTCGAGAAGGTCTCGGAGAACGAAGAGATCATGGCCTATCTGCTGAACCAACCCGCCCACAGGGGTCGCGATTATTGGCTGGGCGGCCTTAACCCAGGACTTCTCTGGATCTGGTCCAACTCAGCAAAGCCAGTTAACCCCAACATGAATCTTACGTCCATTGCGATGTCACAAAAGGGTGAAAACTCCACGGCCGCCAATCTGGTGGATAGTTCGGAGAAGGCGGCGGAGGAGGCGGCCGCCGACGATGTGCTGAACAATACGGTTCAGATCGAGGGGAAGGGTCGCTGCCTTCGGCTGAGTTATAATGCCGGGAAGCACAGCTACGTGTACTACGGACAGGAGTGCACCTCCCGCCACTACTACATTTGCGAGCACGAGGACAAGACGCTGGACAACAAGATCAAGAAGATCACTCGCGAGCTAAAGCTCTTCGAGTGAGGATGCGGTACCATCCGCATGTGATACTTCCAGTTTCCTAGCCATATCTATCACTTAATTTCAAATGAATTTATTCTTGTGTTACACATTAAATATTTATAAATATTTATACATTTAATAAACATAGCTGATAGTGTTCAAAACGTTTTAAGGATACTTTGTTCTTGCACAGCAAAGCTTTAATGGATTTAACCAACGAAAATTAACAGGAAAAATACTCGAAAACAAGATGGCAATCGGAACTGGGTTCCGTTGCTAAAAGCGGAAAGTATACACAGAGATCGAAACTAGTCCGGATAAAGGTAGTCCTGCAGAATGTTCTGAAAGGCTATCTTGATTTTTCCGCGATCGCGCCCGTTTAACTTCTGGATGTCCGGCAGGAGACTCATCAGAAACATGGCATCCGGATCGGTCTTGCAATCGCACAGCTCAACTCCGCCATTTGCTACGGAGCCGCTTGACGGGTTATTAACTTCCAGGCGCAGAGGAAGCGATGATGGAGGTGCTTGTTGGTGTCCTCCATGAACGTGGTTGTGCACATGCCGCTGATTGAGATAACTGCTGCTGGTATTACCGCTGCTGCTTGGCGCATTGGGTGTGGCCACTGCCGCTGAGGATGGTGTGGGCAGATCCGCTTCGGATGGGCCAGTAGTTCCAGTGAGCCCTCCTCCGTTGTGGGTTGTTGTGCTGACCAAGTCCACGGGCTTAGAGAACGTGGGACGCACAAAGGAAATGTTTGGGTGAGCTGCCGGTTGGGAGGCAAAATTTACTCCAGTTACTGCACCAGTGGAAGCTTGCAGCTCCTGGGACCGCGGACGAATAGCACCTCGCATCTCGTCTTGGTACCCGCGCATCTGCAAACGACCTAAGTTCATTCGACTGGGCTGTGGCTGCTGGTTGGGGTAGCGACGCTGGGCCTCGATAGATGAAGAGCTGGAAGTGGGCGCCATTTTATGTAGGTCGTGATCCTCCTGCTCGTCCTCATCCGGCTCGTGCGCCTCCTGTTCGTAGTCATCTACCGGCTCCTCACACTCCGACTTGATGTCGTTGCTGTCTAACTGGCTGTGGTAGCGGCTGCTGCGCTGTTGCTCCTCCTCCATAATATCCTCCAGCTCGGAATTGTTGTGTTCCCCTTCATCGAAGTAGTCCAGATAGTTATCCAGCTGCTGCGCCGGCGGAGACTGGTGAGCGGAAGGCGTGGGCTGGCCACCACCGGTGCTGCTGGCCGGAATGGCCACCGACCGTTCCCGCTGCATGCGACTAGACAGGCTTGAGAGATGTGCCAAGGCGTCCTGTACCTGTGTGTCCAGCGATTTTGGTTGCTGGTGCTTTTTGCGCAGATACGGATGTAGGAAGAACATGCGGTCGAAGTAGGACCAGCAGGGCGGTACCTTCTCCTCCAGGTAGTTGGTGTACTCGCGCCGGAAGGAGATGCGCAGGTTGGTCCACTTGGCAAGGCTTGCGCCCGGATTCTTCTCCAGCTTCAGGTCCACCTCGCGCCAGAAGTTCTCCACGTACGGCCGGCAAAAGTAGTACTTGTGGCGCGGATTGTAGATGGCCTCGTCGCGCTGGACAATGTCTATCAGCTTAAAGACCTCCTCTGTCAACCATCGGGACGACGAGGATGCAGTGCAGCTTGCATTTGGGTTGCTGGACACAAACTGGCCCCCGAAGTCGGTCGTCATCATCGGTGGCGGTGGCTCCAAGGCAGTCGGTCCAATGGATTCGGTTTCAGACGACTTTCCCGGCGCTCGCCATGACTTTTGCGAAATATTTTTATCGTTTTTCCCAAGTGTTCTTTTAAGTGCTGTGGAACAAAACAGGCGGTGGAACTGGTTCAAAGGCACAGAAGCTTTTGCGAACTAATTAGGTTTATGCGGGGTCAAGTTTTAATGGAAAGAAATTTTTTTTAGCATGTACTCATATTTATATAATTTCCTCGTTTTTAGGCAAGCAAACAATCTAGAATTAAATACACAAACGCAACAAAAATAAATCCTCATAAGATCCAGCCAGCCTTAAGCACAGAAAACATTCATAAATAAAAAATAATAAATAAATATATTGCATAATAAATGCCTACATATCCTGTTGGTTTTACGCTTATAATAACTTATGGTCCGTCGGATGGAAAGCACTTTACTTGCAAATCTCCCTCGATTCATTATCAACCAATTGTATATTTTACTTTATTGTTTTTGCTAAGATACAATATATAACCCATCTTCTCATTTTTACAGTTCCATTATTCTAGCTAACTGACCGACGATATTTTGACGCACAGCAGTTAGTGTAGTTTCCAACCGCCACCAAGGCTAAGGCGTTAGCTTCATTGTAGGAGGTAATTGGTCTGGTCACACTTGACTTTTGTTGACGTCTCAGGTTTTTTCAAGTCACCTGGAAGAGTTTCGCTTTTTTTCATATCTTATCATTTTGATTGATAACAAAGATGGGTAGTGATTGGGATGAGATCAAGCGCTTGGCCGCCGACTTTCAAAAGGCGCAGCTTACGTCTACGCTGCAGAAGTGAGTTTCGCCGACAAGCTTTCTTCACTTAACTACTTTCATTTCTTACATTACCACTTTTAAGGCTCTCGGAGCGGAACTGTGTGGAGATCGTAACACTGCTGCTGGAGAAGCAAATGCTGGAGGTGGTGTTCACCAACGATGGCAAGGAATACATCACCCCGGATCACCTGGAGCGTGAAATCCTAGATGAGTTGTATGTGAACGGGGGACGAGCCAATTTGGTGGAGGTCAGCAAAACCCTAAACGTGGATTTGTCCCGTATTGTGGGCCTAGCCGAACGGATAGCTGCGGAAAATCCGAGCATACACCTGGTGCTGGGGCAGCTCATCGACGAGGACTACATCAGCCATATTGCTCAGGAGATTAACGAGAAGCTAGCGCTGCGTGGCGAGATATCCATATCAGAATTGGCTTCCCAGTTTGACCTGCCGTCGGACTTTCTGCAGCACGACGTTGTGGAGAAGCACTTGGGCAGAATTATCAAGGGTCGCCAGGATGCAACCAATCCACGTGTGTTCTTCACGCAGGCCTACATCCAACGGTGCAAGGCGAAGATTCGTGGAGCTCTGTCGGCCATTACCAGGCCCACAAATGTGGCCGTGATCCTGCAGCAGATCGGAGTTCAGGAGAAGATCTTTCACTCGCTGCTGGACGAGATCGCGCCAGCCGGCCAGGTTACCTCCAAACTGGCCAATTCCCAATATGTTCCGCACATCTATGCAAAGACGCAGGCGGACTGGGTGAACTCGTTCTACAAGCAAAACAGCTTCCTTGAGTACGATGCCATCCAGAAGCTGGGTATTTCGGATGCCAAGTCCTACATCCGCAAACAATTCCCCAACGAAGAGTTCCTTTTCCTAAAGCGGGTGGCTCTCAGCGCTCGACTTGTCGAGCTCACAGTGGTCACGGCGTTGAACGAGTGTAGTGCCACCAAGCAGTACCTGGATCTGTCTACCATTCTGCCTTCCAATCTGTCGGAGGAGGACATCGAGGAAGTTTTCGGCGCAATCATGGCTCAAAAGCACAGCAATCCCAGCAACTTTGTCTACCTGGACAGTATTGGTAAGTAGTTTATTCGAACTCGAGTACTAAATTTATTTTAATCTAGAACGGGGAAGTCAGTGAAGGTGGCTTTCAACTGAATATTTAGAATTTAAGCCATGGTGTTTGATTACCTTATTAAATAAATAATATATTTTTAGTATTCTCGCAACCATATCTTGCCCAGCTGGTTCAGCCCTGCCAAGCTCTCGCCGAGTCCCAGGCCAAGATGGCCATTGATAGCGGCATCTACCAACAGTACATCGTGGAGAAGACGCTGGCACAGAAGGGAAACGTGTCGACCCAAGACCTTGAGGACGATGGCAAGGTGGACAAGCGCGATGAGCGCAGAAAGAAGGCGTCGTCTGGCAAAGCAGGTGGCGGAGCCCAGGGGCGTGAGACCAAAACCAAATCTACAAAGAAGCACCAACGAGGCAAGGCGGCAGCTCAGAACGACAGCGATGATGAGGACGAGGTACAGCAAAGTTCTCGAGGTGGCGGAAACAAGAAGGCAGTGAAGCAATTGGAACTGGTCAAGACTGCTGATATTTTGAAGTTGATAACTGCCAGTCTGGAGGAGGAGGGTTTAGAGCATTTGTCAAAATCGATTGCTGCTCTGTATACGAAGTAAGTAAAACGTTTCGAACCAAATCGAATGATGGATAATTATAATTTATTATTTACTTTTTTATCATAGCCAAATTAATCAGGCGGCCTTGGTACGTGCACAAGAGATGTTTGAGGCTACACCACAGACAAATCGCCGCCAGACGCACGCGGCCATACAGGATCGCATTAATACGCTGTTGATTGACATACGTCTCTACGAGAGGGGTTTAAAGCTCTTCCCGCAGGACACACAGACCCAGTTGGTGAAATATCTGTTAAAATCTTTGGGCAATGATATTTGCAACGAACTTTCGTTGTACGTTGCCAGCGAGTGCAATCTGACTGTAAAAAATACAAACCTGAACGTCGATCAGCGCAATAAGTTGGCTCAGGAATGCGATACCCAGTACCGTGCTGCTTTGGTTGAACAAAACAAGGCTCTGAACAAGACTATTGATGAATTTGAACTTGCTACGGAAGCGGTGCTAAAGACCTGTAGCATGATTATCAAGAAGGTAGACAAGAAGAAAGATCGCCTGTTGATCGCAGACCATAAGAAGAAGCTACAGGAGCAGCTGCTCGATTGCCAGGAGCCGGCGCTGTTGCTGCATCTGGGCGCTCTGATACTGTTCACAACGATCAGTGGAAGCATTTTGCACGCATCCGGAAAATTTGTCTCCGCCATCCTGCAACACATTCGTGGATCACTAAACGAGTCACAGAACTCTTTGTTGCTCCGATTTCATGGTAAGTTTCAATTATCATTAAAAATGCATTATATCTGCCCTTATTTTAGTCTAACCAAATGTCACAGAAAAACTTCGGCTTAAATTTATATGTACCGAAATAGATTTCTGGGATGTTTTTGAATTATAAAACGGAAACTAACGTTATTAAATTAATTTTGTTAATATTTTCAGACCTGGTCTTGCAAGTGTTGCAAGCAACACCGGACAGCAGCGACTCAAAGATCGCCCACGAACAACTTCATGCCATGCAAAAGGAAGTGGTCGAGCTAGCGCAGAATTACACACGCGCCTCCGTCTCTAAGGCGGAATGATGATACTGCCCTATTTGCTTAAGCTTCCAGAAGCATTTCTTTATATCTTCGTTTACATTGGTCCTAATCCGAAATAGATTTTGCAGTTGTTAAATTTTCATAGTTTATAAATTGTTTTTATTATTGCTATGCATGAGAGTCGCCTAAATACAATCAGTAAAGATACAAAACGATGAGCCTTAAACCAAGTTCCAAACTTTATCACTTTCGAGGTTTTGTGTTCCTAGAAAAACGATTTAAAATTGATTGGGTTGAAAGTGCTATACTCAATTTAGTTTGGTAAGCCGAAGCTTTGATTTAGAAAATGTCCTGCTGCCCACTTGCTAATTATTTACATTGTTTGGAGTCTTATAGTTATAAGATTTTCTAACAAGAAAGATATAAGTTGTGCTTTCACGCGTTCTACATCGAGTATTTGATTGTTAGGATTGATGTGAAGTGAATGGTGATCCCTGCTCTTTATAAACTATGTAGTCTTTGAAGTATTTGCTTGGCCTTATCGCTCGATTGCCTGATGTAAGGAAATGGAGTTAATAAGTGTTAATATTTTTAAATTCTGTGTTAGATTACTTACATGAAGACTGGATTGCTTGCATCACAGCTCTCTAATGTTTGTTTTATGTATCCTATGAAAAGCTCCATGTTATTGAGGGTTTCGCTATTGGGCAGCAGCCAAACCGTGGGCAGGGTATTCACAATGATGTAGGCCTTGTTAATGGCATCGTTTGGCGTGCAGACCCGCATGGCCAAAAGCAGGTAGCGGTTTAGTAGCGCTCCAATGGCTAACTCCCGCAGCAGTTTATCCGCTAGAATACCCTGCCAGCTGAGAAAATTGCGAAATAGCTTCAAACCGCTGCAAAACTGTCGCTGAAAGAAAGAAGTCTTCGCTTCTTGCACTCTGGAATGCAAAATAGTTGAAGTGGTTGTCAAAATATAACAAAATTATACACATACTGCTTTGGAAAGATGGGAATAAAGACGTCGTTTTCTAGTGCTAACCGCATGCGTTCCATGATGGCTTCGAAAAGTTTGTTAAGCTGTTTATTGCTGCCGGTCAGCGGAAATTCACGGCCCAAACGATTGATAAACCCAACCAATCTAAGGGTCTGCGTTGTGGACAAGGGGTCCCAGCATTCCGTGACCAGAGCTACAAAATACATAAAATGTTACCTCACAAACCTCTTGGTAGAAAGACATTATTACTTACCGGTTACCTTGGGGAGCACAATCTTTTCGATGAGCGCCGGTACCAAGTTGACATCCGGATCGTTCTTTAGCTGCTCCACGGTTTCATCTGGCTGGCAAGCGTACAGCATGCAGGCTTGATACCATCGCATATTCTCTATGTCCGAGTACTCATCCAACAGCGGCGACCACAGGACCAGTTCGTGGCGCACCAGCGGCGCCAAGAGTTTCGGAAGGCACAGGCTAACGAATGCGTCCTGGTACGAGGACATGTCCGTCTTTCGCCAGGCATAAAACTTCATTAGGATCAGCTCGATCTTGCTAAAGTCGTCGGTAACGTCCTCAAAGGCCTCCACCGACTGGGATTCTATCAGCGCCGTAGATGCCGCGCTCTGCTCCTGTTGTTGGTCGGCGATTTCATCGTCGCTGGACATTCCATCTAGATGGGAGGAAAGCAGATCGTTCCTCTCACGTTCGCATCGACGCCTTGTCCTTCGACCCTCTCTTTCCGCGGCACGGCGGACTTGCTCTTCGTATTCTGGTGTTCGACGTACAGCAGCTGAGACGGGTTCTGAAAACAGGGAATTTTTAAGAATCGGTCATATATAGGCGTATTTTGTTAAGAAAGGAGAATTGGAAGGAAAGAAGTCTCTGGTCGTTGGACAATAATTTTTTCTTACTTGCTGCCTCGGCGATTTCCTTGGCTTGATCCCGGACATCCTGCCGCCGTCGATTCACCAGATAGCGTTGGTTTTTTCCGTACTGCAGCAGGGCTCGCTTTTCAAGGTCGTTGATGACCGGCGCCTTTTCGGCCAGGCAATCGACAAGGTCGTGCACATAGCATTTTACCTCTTGATAGAACTTGTACTTTGCTGCTGCTGTGGGTGCATTCTGCTGGCACTCCAGCTGCTGGAGCTTTATTGCTTTTAATTCGATACTTATCCTGGCCACACTGGCGGTGTGATCCGTCGATCGTTCCTTGAGCTCGCTAAGACGGGCTTGAATAGCGGCGAAGATCTCCTGCGGAGTGCGCAATGCCGTAGCCCTGGCCTTCTCCTTCTTGGACTTGGCGGATGACCGAACTGCAGCAGCCAAATTGCTCCGGTCGAGAGCGTTTTTGGCGTAGGCCTGCTCCAGCAGTGTTGACGTGGACTGCGGCGCCGCTAAATCTCCGTCATCCATAGCGGATCCGCCTCCAGGAGTAGCAGGCTTGATCATGAAACGGGAAAGTACAGTTTCGTGCTGAGAATGGACCAACTGGGCAGCCGTCACTCCCTTGCGGATCTGTTGATTCTCCCACTCGTTCATCTCGCGGTCCGAGTCTTCGTCGGTGGCTGGAGTGGAGTGAATGAAAGGTTAGCAATAGTTAACGAAGGTCACCTGTATTTGCTCTGGCTCAGTTACTGGCCACAAATCGGAGTGGTCCACTCTACATACAATCATTCTCGACGGCATAGAACTGTTCGCGGCGCTCTTCGCGCTCTTTGCGCCCGGTAATGTCGTTCATGTCCATGCGCTCCTCGTCATCCGATTGATCGCCCTCAACGTCTTCGCATGGCAGTCGGGTGCTCAGCTTGGGCGGCTCCTTGGGCTCCTCAACGGGTATGTAGTCACCAGCACCTAGAATTTGGCACAGAATATATGTTAGTAATTGCCGGTACCATAACATACGGATCATACCCTGTTCTCTGGCTCGCTGACGGCGCTTTCGAGCAGCGTGTATCATTGCTGCATCTGGAATAGAACCGCTCTCCAACATCTGTTTTAAGTGTTCCGGCTTAGAGAAGCGATGGCGGGTTTTGTCATGGACTCCATCTTCGGATTGCTGGTCATCATCGTCGCTCATATCCTCCCGCCCAGCACAAAGGGCAGCTCGACCATTTAGAACTGCTTCGGGGGTCTCTGATTTTTTTACCACTAGCTGGGGGACAAATGGTAAATGCATATTATTGACGATCTCATCAGCGTTTGTTCAGAGTGAGGCTGAAGTATTCATGCTGCTAAGGAAGGAAAGACATGCGATTATAGTCAATGGTGGGAAAAGTACCAGTTTTATAACTAGGTAGGTACTTTTTTTTAACTTGGCTGGTATATGCCAACAAAAATCTATACATGGTAAAAGGTGTCCGCATATTCTGTTTTTGCTAAATTACAACATTTATTTTCAAAATAATGATACAAAAATATGTATGTGTTTTGGTCAAGGGTGATAAATAAAAATATTTAAGATAACACTTTTTAAATTCCCATTAGATTGAATTATTGTTAAGGATAAGGACAACTTACTACCTAGATACTTCCCATCACTGATTAATAAAAGGAAACAACGCAACGACTGTACTACTTTGTATTAAAATGGCTAGTTAATGCCAAACAATCAAACTAAACTCTTAATAAACATTCATTCAAACTAATTGTGTAAAATTTTCTCCTAATCGGGCTACGATATCTTAATGTAATTTCTGATGTTGAAATTTCAATAAACGGTATTATGGTAGAAGAAATTGAATAATAATAACCTTACCACAAAGTCGTCTGTGCGTATTTCGGTTTGGATCATATGATTATCACTTTTTTTACTTTTACTCTGATCGCTGGCACTTTTATATCTGCCAGCATTGGCAGGATTCAAGTTGGAATTGGCAGGACCCGAAGATAAGCCACCGGACGACTCTAAATGCTGTGTACTACCATTTTCGCCAGAGGGATGTCCGCTGTTTTCCGCCCGCTCCTCACGTTTCTTCTTGCGCCGCTCCTTGTCCATCATGCGCATCACTTTCTTGCTATGCGACGATTTTCGCACTTGGAAGACCTCGCCGTCGTCCTCTGCAATGGATTAGGGATTATACACCCTTCTGATTCTGGTATCCCGGTATCACTTACCGTCATCTGCGAAGCTGAGCAGTGCTTTCGGTTTGCCGCTGTCCTCCTGCGGTTTTATGGCCTTCCGGCTCTTCTCTTTGTCCCGCTTTCCGGAAATTACGGGAGGCGGAGGCGCCTCCATTTCGGCGTCCGGATCCAAGGATGTGCCGTCCTCCTCCTCGTCCGCGTTGCTAGAAAACACGCGCCGCTGAATTTTCTTCGGTTTGCGGAAAAGCGACATTTTCCACGATGCTCTTGCTACTTTAGGTTTGTTTAATCAATGAAAATTCGGGAGGAAAGCGAATTTTCGCAAAAGTTCTTCTTCTTTGCTCTCGTATTGTAATAGTGACGGAACTTACAAGAAGTCGTGCATGTGTTTGCGTGAGTCACGAGTATTTATCAAAAAGCACGATTGCCACTTGTGTTCTATGCTCCCAGGGTGGTTAACAATTTATTTGTTGGATTACTGGAATGCCTATATTTAGTTAGTTTTTTTTTAAAAAAACAAATGAAAAAATTAAATAATTTTAATTGCAAGATGTTATTATTTAATTAAAGCAATAGGTCATTTCTCAAACAATTGCACGGATGAATATTTAAAATTCGTTAGATTTGTTTAGCAATAAAGGGAGCAACCCAAATTGTTATACAGGTGACCCCTTAATTTTTATTTTGTATTTATATCTTCAAAAAATCAAATGCTTAGAGAATGCGTTATTACTGAAATTTCCTAATGTTTTATTTGTATGGAACGGCAGATCAAAATTCTACGACTCGGTGAATTTAATCCAAAACTTTCCAAATGATTTTCCAGATATGTTAATTTACCAAGGGCTGCATCATTTAACAAACGGTCATATAAAACTATCGAAAGATATTATTTATTATTTTATCATCCTTAGATACCTACAACTCCCATCCCTAATCTCAGAATTCGGCGAACGGAGGGTGTTTAAAAACAACGAGATTGCCGTTATTTATTGGTGCCTCAAGACACAGAATCTCAAAAAATGGGCCTTAAAGGTTGTGAAATCCAATTGGACAACCCATGGAACACCTACTACGCGGGCCAAACGGTCAACGGACAGGTGAAATTTACATTTGACTCGCCAAAAAAAGTTCGAGGTAAGTAAGAATCACCTCTGTTGGGACTGCAAGTAAATGTTAATTAAAATCCCAGTCGCGTTCCATTACTCATAGAAATGACGACACCTTTGTGAGGTTCGGTGATTAATTGAGTTTTAGATGTATAAGTAGTGCACATGCCACTTTATTTTATGATATGCAGCTGTGTTATTTTGCTTTCATTACTTACTTCTTCATAAAATCTTGTTATAAAGAGCCGGTGCACAACGCAGAATGGGTTGGTCTTATAGTCTTCAAGAGACCTTGCTCACACATAACTAGCGTTTGTTGAACCCGCCAAAGAAATGCACTTTCTCCTTTCCAAAGTTAGGCGATAACAAACTATAAATAGATTCAAGTGCACAAAGGAAAGTTAATAAATTCTTCTTAAGGGAGGGGTATGTTATCTGTGTGACAAATATTCCATAGTAATCATATTTTGAGGCCATCAAACAAGGGAGCGATGCTGTCTGGTGGCGATGATGTCATCCGTTGGGCTTGCCGCGCCGAGCTTTTCACATTATTTTTAGACAAAATTAAAACGCGACAGTGACGTCGAATATTGTCGTTCGGTAAATACAGCCACTTGTTTCTCGTAGGCATCATCATTCGGTTCTTAGGTGAGGCCAACACCGAGTGGACAGAGGAGAAAAGTGTGACCACCAGCGAGGGAAAGTCGGAAAACGAGGTGACCCACCTGAAGGGTCACGAGGAGTACTTTAAGATCCAGTACTATCTACTGGGCGGCAAAAACAGTAAGTGGAAAAAAAAACGAAAAAAATGTAATCAAAATTTTAAATTTTTGCTAGGCTCTGAGACTGAACTTCCGCCGGGCACACACACTTATCCTTTTACTTGCGCCCTGCCGCCGAATCTGCCCTCCTCCTTTGAGGGTGAATTCGGTCATGTGCGCTTCACCATAAAGGTGACGCTTGACCGTCCCTGGAAATTCGATCAGGACATGAAGATGGCCTTTACGGTTATAGCACCCGTTGATCTGAATCTCAATCCACGCGTCAAGGAACCATTTAAACTGGAGCTGGAGAAGTCCTTTTGCTGCTTCTGCTGCCGATCCGGACCGCTGACCGTCATTACGAGCATACCACAAACTGGTTTTGTTTCGGGCCAGGTGCTGCCCATTACCTGCGAGGTGGACAACACCAGCAATGTGAATCTCACCGCAGTGAAGTTCGAACTGCGAAAACTGGTCACTTTTCATACAAATCAGCCGAGGAGCGAGAAGCGAGAGTCCAAGGTGATAATAGGCAACTTAAGTGTTGGCCCCGTCAATGGAGGAGAATCTCGCACCTTTACGCAGCAACTGGAGATACCTGCGCTGCCACCGACCAATCTTCTTAACTGCGGCATTATTGCTTTGGACTACGACCTCCATGTAGATTGCGATGTCAGCGGTCCGCACCGTAATCTTACCGGCAAAGTGCCAATTACCCTGGGCACCATTCCATTGGCGGGGGTAAGGCCGCCCGCCCAGTTTACGGATAATCCGTCGGCCGTCCAGTCCGAGGATCCATCGCTAGCACCTACTCAGCCGGTGAGTCCGGCTAGTCCTCCGGGCGGCGACGGTCAGGGCGGTGCCCTGGGATGGAATGTGGCCGACAGCACTGGTGGCGGTGGTTCGCTGTATCCCAATATTCGTGAGTATAAGCTCGTAGTTTGAAATATAAAAACTCGAAAAATTGGATCCGCAAACTTTCAAAAACCAACAAATCTATAATAACAAAACCAAAGTTAAAATTAAAACAATTTTTCGAAACAAACTTTTTCTAACAATTAAAACCCTCTTAACTACATATTTGTAACATTTTTCAGCACCACCGCAGTTTGTGGAGACCCAGTATCGGGCGCCGACCATCGCCGGACGCGACGACTCTGAGCATACACAAATGATCGGCGACGGAGCCTTCGCACCCCGCTATCCGACCTTCCAGTTCAATAATGCCACGGCACCACCAGCGAACCAGTAATCGAATCCCTGAACCAGACTCACAATGATATTCTGAAGCTCTTGTCTTCAGAAGTTCGAGGACAAGAGTTCGATTTAAGATCCAATTGCTCGTCTTTTCTTTCGTAATTTCAATCGGCTTGCATTTATTGAATAAAAGCTTTCCGTCCTCAACGAAGGCACAAACAGCTGCAGTCAAAATAATATATATAAAAAATAATAACGTTTGCAAAAAATGTTAAATAGGGTTTTGTTTGTTATTTTATTTATAGAATACATATATATTGTTTAAAACAAAAAAATTTGAATATCTTTTTTCAGTAGAAGTGAAGCTAGTAAGCCTAAAAAATCATAGATCCAATCTATAGAAGATATTTCAGTTTGTATCCCAGTAAATTTTGTTATCCTAAACGATGTTTTTTGAAGTTGCTTAGGCATTAAGGCTAAAATATAAAATCTATTGTTTTGACTGCATCTGGATATTTAATCGTATAAATACGCACAATTTACTCGATTCCGATTTAAAAATGCTCAGCTCAAAATTATTATACCCTTGCAGAGGGTATTATAATTTTGGTCAAAAGTGTGCAACGCAGTGAAGGAGACATCTCCGACCCTATAAAGTATATATATTCTTGATCAGGATCACCTCCTGAGTTGATATAGCCATGTCCGTCTGTCCGTCTGTCCGTCTGTCCGTCTGTCCGTCTGTCCGTCTGTCTGTCCGTCTGTCTGTCCGTCTGTCTGTTTCTACGCGAACTAGTCTCTCAGTTTTAAAGATATCGAATTGAAACTTTGCACACACCCTTCTTTTCTTTGCACGCAGTATATAAGTCGGAACGGCCGGGATCGGCCGACTATATCCTATAGCTGCCATATAACTGAACGATAGGAAATGCCATAACTCTGGTGTTTGTAAAGTTAGGAAGTTGGGATTTTCTATGGCTTCTTTATTTGGCCAATCAATTCGACCTACCAAATTTCATAAGGATCGGCCGACTATATCCTATAGCTCCCATATAACGATAGGAAATAGCATAACTTTGGTGTTTTTAGAGTTAGGAAGTTGGGATTTTCTATGGGTTTTATATTTGGCCAATCAATCCGACCTACCAAATTTTATAGGGATCGGCCGACTATATCCTATAGCTGCCATATAACTGAACGATTGAAATTGCCATAACTTTGGTGTTTTTAAAGTTAGGAAGTTGGGATTTTTATTTGTATTAAGAATGCATCATATGAATAATTTTGGAGAATATTATTTACAGAATATTCTGCAAGGGTATATCAACTTCGGCTCCGCCCGAAGTTAGCTTTCCTTTCTTGTTTTTTTCTCATTTTATAAGCCCGCAATAGTGCCTGAAACAGATGTACGACTATTATCGTAATAAAACAAATAATTAATGAAGAGGTGTAACGAGCGCACAGCCAAAGCATTGCAGGCAAAGCTATTTGAATTTCAAGGAACTTAATTTAGTTGGTGAACTGGGAGATCTGAGAATTCAACATTTATTTCTTCCTTTGATCTTTTTTTTTGCAGTACTCCTCCAGTTCTTTGGCCTTTCTTGCTTTCTTCTCACACTTGCATTGTTCCTTTTGTGTTATTTTCTTGCATTTGGCCTTCAACGCCTTGACCTTCTTTTTCTTTTGTCTAAGCTTTTTTTCGGCTAGCTTCTTGCATATCTGAAAAAGTCTGTTGGGATCGGCCTTGGGTGGTGGAGACGGTGGGTCTGCGGCCTTGGGTGGTGTTGGCGGTGGGTCTGCCGCCTTGGCTTTTGGAGGGGGTGGGGGAGGTGGTGTTCCAGCGACCTCCTTTTTGATCTCCTTGACTTCCTTTTTGATTTCGTCTTTGATCACATCCCCTTCACATTCTTCGCCTGCTTCTTCAAATTTGTATTTGGCGCATACGTCAACTTTTTTCGGCTTTTGCTTCTTATCAAGTTTTTTGCACAACGCTTTTTTGGCTTTATAATCGCTTTCTCCCTTTTTTCTTGCCTTCGCAGCTTCTTGGGCGGCTTTAAGCCTGGCCGCCTCCTCTTTGCGGCCTTTTCGCATTCGGCCTTCTCCTTGTCGGCCTTTTCTTTTATAGCTTGCTTTCGGCACTTTTCAATCGCGACCATTTTCTTGCACTTCTCTTTCATTCTCTTGGCCTTGGCCTTTTGGGCCAATGCCTTGAGTTTTTTCTGAGTAGCTTTTGCCTTTTTCCTTTGCTCCTTGGCTAATTCCACACACTGCCTTTTCAGTTCGCACAGATTTTCTTCGGGACCTTTGTTGGCCTCCTCTTCAGCCCTTCTTCTCTCCTCTTCTTCGGCCCGCTTTCTTTCTTCTTCGGCTTGCTGCCGGGCCAATTCGGCCAATCTAGCGCACTCTTCTTTATATTTCTGCTCGCGACACGCTTTTTTGATAGCCTCTATTTTAGCCAACTTTTCACAGTTCAATTGATCGGCTAATTTCTGGATTTGTTTGTTCAGCTTTTCTATCTCCTCCTCCTCGTTAGGGCATTTCTCGCAACATTCGTCTTCTTCCTCTTCCTCCTTCTCTTCCACTTCACATTCTCCCCTTTCTTTTCTGATGCACTTCATGCATTGTTCCATTTCGGCCATTTTCTGACATTTTTTCGCCTTAGCCATTTTTTTACAATTTTGAGCCGCGGCACTTTCTCTGCACTTTTCCAGCATTTTCTCGGCCTTGAACTTCTTGCACTGCTTTTTTAGCTCCTTTATGTCGTCCTCGCCATCATCCCCCTTCTTTCCACCACCCTTTCCGCACTTCTTGCGTTTTTTTTTAGCGACACTCTTGCCTTCTCCACATCCTTGATCGCACTCGTCATTGGCGCTGGCTGTTTCGGGAAGAATTTTCATCTTTAAGGCCGTCCCAAGATCGGAAAACTGTTGTCTTAGGATCCTATGCTCCAGCTGCAGCTCAAGATCCCCCAGGAACGCACATGGCATAGACTGACCGGGTCGTAGGCAAGGAATACCACATGTACCTGTACACAGAAAAAACGGCACTTTAAATCAAAAGATATATGCATAGCCTGGCCTAAATTTAAAATCCAAATTTTCGGTTTTCGTTGCGGTTACGGTTATTAAATTTATTTAGTCAAGTTTGCAAAACCCACCTTGCTGGGAAATCAAATGGCTTTGCAGCTTTCGCAAATCCCTTAAATAGTCCTGCTCAGATTTGTGAGCAGTCAGAAGGTCCTCGTTGATTTTTGACACGTGATGCATACGGATACACCTGCAACAATTGCAGGCACGAAAACAAACATCCGGGTAATGGCTTAAAGAAAGCGAGGCTCGTTTTAACATCTTATATTAAAATTTTGTCCGAAAAATTCACAGATAATTTTATTTCCAAAAGAGTTAAGAAACTGCAAAAGTTAAAAAAATTGTGACCCGATCTGCGCCATGATATTCCTTTAACTGGAAAATAAATCGGCCTGTATTTGACGTTATAATCAAAGTTAGCCTATGGGATTTGAATTCGGAAAAGGCTGGCTTAAATTATTTCTTTCTAGCACATTTTAATACCACATTTTCTAAATGGTTTACACCAGTAGGTGCACTGATATAAATTATTATTAAATCATTTTATTGAGCACACAGAGCGTTGTGTCAAATACTTTTTTGTGAACATCTTAATACTAAGATTAACATAGAGTTTTTACCAAACTCAACTATCATTGCAATGAAAAAAAAATATGTAATTTTAAGTACCCAGAAATGTTTAATTTCAGAGAAACTCGCACGAAAAAGTATTATGAACGTAACAAAAATTGATTTTTAAGGAGTAGTGCACAACATTTGTCGGCCAAATAAAGTGACAATAACTTGATGTTTATTCTGGTAAAAATTGAATGTACATATATAAGGTCCAATTCCGAATCGCGTTCCTTATACCAATACCTAATAGGTAATAAAGTGTAAGTATGGTAAGAGAAAAATAGATAGGATTGAGGGTATTAATAATAATAAATTAACAATTTTCGAGCTGACGGTCCAAATCGCTATTTATTCAACAACTATAATATTTCATAGTTAATAGCCTAACCACATAATGTAATAATAATTTAGATACATCAACTATTTTCTTTGTAAATCGGCGTAATTCCGATCGGTCCTTTACTTTTTCTTGCATTTGTCTTTTTTGGCTTTTTTCCTGCATTTCTCTTTTTCAGCCATCTTCATGCATTTTTCTTTCTCGGCCAAAGTTTTGCAGCTTTTCATCATTTTCCTCATCTTTTCCTTCTGAGCTAGTTTCTTGCATTCTGCCTTTTGAGCCAACTCCTTGCACTTCTTTTTCATATCAACCTTTTTTATTTTGCATGGATCTTCTTTCTTACAAGGATCTTTTTTCTTGCAAGGGTCTTTTTTCTTTGGTTTTTTGGCGCAAGGATCTGGGCAAGGTTCTGGACAAGGTTCTGGACAAGGTTCTGGGCAAGGTTTCGGGCAAGGTTTTTTTTTCTTACATTTATCTTTTTTCTTCATTTCCTTGCACTTTTTTTTCAGTTTATCTTTTTCACATTTTTCTCTTGCTGCCAACTCCCTGCATTTCTTCTTTATTTCTTCTTTTTTTAACTTCTCCTTTCTGGCTATTTCTTTGCAGGACGCTTTTAAATCGCTATCGTCACCACTCATTGTGACATTTTTGGCCAGCCTCTGGCATTCTCTTTTAACCTCTTCGAGAACCTCATGCTTTTCTTCCTTTAACCACCGACTCCATCCGATCCTTTGGGCCTGCTGCTGCTCTAGATCGTCCAGGAATTGTCGTTGCATCGGATTGGCAGAACATTCCTGCTTCTGGATATGGATTACTCCGAACGCGCCATCGTCAAGTTTTTTAGGTCTCTGGTTAGGTAACCTATCGGGCCTGCTGATGGCTACTACTTCGTTGTTATATTAATATTTAAATTTTAACTAATTTCATACGGTAAAGACCCACCTTTCTTTTGTAAGTTTGCAAGCACCTTGAGGTGCTGGTTCCGTTTAAATATTGGCTGTATGTACCGACTTAAAATTAAGGCAGATCTTTTATACATTTTAAGTTAAATTTTAAAGTTTTAAAGCCAGATGTCACGAAGAATTTTGAAAAA
Source organism: Drosophila fuyamai (assembly GCA_018153365.1). Classification (NCBI taxonomy): domain Eukaryota; kingdom Metazoa; phylum Arthropoda; class Insecta; order Diptera; family Drosophilidae; genus Drosophila; species Drosophila fuyamai. Next base: position 512,071 of record JAECXW010000116.1, on the reverse strand, counting down.
AACCAAAAAAAAATAACTGTTGTTTAGTCTATGAAAGCAAGACCTACAATGATCTTTAGGTATAACATCTGAAGTTAAAGCAATTTGACTGACATTAATATCGAGGGTATGCTGCGAGAAAAAAAACCAAGTGCTACTTTAAATACAATCATATTAAAGGTTATAATATGACTATTTTAATATTAAATATACAAAAAATTATGGCTACCAACCATAAATCAGATGACTGACTCAATAAACATTTTTTTATTAGTATTATTATCCGATTTAAAATACCACTGCCTTCGTACATGCTGAGCAGGCAAATAAATTTCAGTTTCTTTTTTATGTAGTAGGCCTCCCATGTAAAGAAACAAAAATGTTTTTTTAAGCTAACCTTTTAATTAAAAAACCTAGTGCATTTAAGTGAGCCGCATAGTACCATATCATAATTTAAAGAACATTGATGAGCCCGCGTTTAACTTCTGTCGGTAATTTACTTTTTCTTGCACTTATCTTTCTTAGCCATTTTCTTGCATTTTTCCTTCTCAAGCATTTTTTTGCACTTTTTCTGCATTTTCTTCAACTTTTCCTTTTTGGCTAATTTTTTGCATTTTTCCATTTGGGCCAATTTCTTGCATTTCTTTTTCATATCACCCTTTTTCTTGCAGGGATCCTCCTTTTTGCATGGATCCTTTTTCTTGCAAGGATCCTTTTTCTTGCAAGGATCCTTTTTCGGGCAAGGATCCTTTTTCGGGCAAGGATCTTTTTTCGGGCAAGGATCTTTTTTAGGGCAAGGATCTTTTTAGGGCAAGGATCTTTTTTAGGGCAAGGATCTTTTTTTTGCAGGGATCTTTTTTCTTGCAGGGATCTTTTTTCTTGCAGGGATCTTTTTTCTTGCAGGGATCTTTCTTCTTGCAGGGATCTTTCTTCTTGCAGGGATCTTTCTTCTTGCAGGGATCTTTCTTCTTGCAGGGATCTTTCTTCTTGCAGGGATCTTTCTTCTTGCAGGGATCTTTCTTCTTGCAGGGATCTTTCTTCTTGCACTTATCCATTTCCTTGCACTTTTTTTTGAGCTTTTCCTTTTCACATTCTTCCTCCTCTGCCAACGCTTTGCACTTTTTTTTTAATTCCTTCTTTTCGCACTTCTCTTGTTGGGCCAGTTTTTTGCATGCCTTTTTAATATCGCCATCTTTACCTGACATGGTGATCTCCTTGACCAGCCTCAGACATTCTCTTTTTATCCTTTCGAGTTCTTCATGCTGCTCTTCCTTTGACCTTTGGTCCTGTTCCTGCTCCAGATCGTGCAGGAATCGGCGTTGCAACGGATCGACAAGTATGGAGCATTTCTGGTCCTGGACATGAACCACTCCAATCGAGCCGTCGTCAAGTCTTCTAGGCCTCTGATATGGAAAGCCATCGGGCTTGGAGATGTCTACACCACGGATGTAATATTAACATTGTAACCAAGATCACAAGATCAGTACCCACCTTCCTTTTTTAAATTTGCTAAAACATTGAGATGATGCGACCTTAAAAGAGTGGGCTGTGGGCAGCGACTGCTAAAGCAGTCTTTTGTGATCCGACTTAGAACTAACGCGGATCTCTTAAACATTTTGAAAAGAAATTTGTTAAATTTTGATTCAAAAACGTTACGAAAAATTTGGAAAAAACCTTAAACAAAATTGTGTTGTTTAGTGTTTGAAAGAAATGCCTAAACTGAACTATAGATAAAACATTTCCCAAAGGAAGATGTGAATTTGACTGACATTAATGTCTAAGTCAACTTGGAAAGAATTGTATGAGCAAGAAAACCAATTTTTGAAACAAAGAGAAGAAAGGAAGTTGATGACAAGTTTATTGTATCTTTATATTTTCCAAAGAAAGGGGCCGAAACCTTTTAAACCCTCCCTGTATTAACTAGCTTGAAACGTTATCAATGTATTGATTGCAGTGTAGTTTTTAGCTATACGAAAAACGTAATAATATAATATGTTCTTGAGAAATAATACCGAAAATGGTTGTGACTGCAAAGGTATGATAACTTTGGCTTTCAGAGTTAGTTCACTTTTTTGTTTTTGAATTTAAAATGTCACCCTAATATTCAGTTAGGTTTAGATCGACCTCTTCGTGTGCTTGACATCTCGATTTATAAAATAATTAAACCCTACTTGAATTGCTGGTCGCATCCGGAATTATAGAAAACTGTCCCCTTTTGTTAAGAGCTTTCATTCCTGACCTACAAACAACCTTGGTCCCCTCCCAGAGTTTTACTTATATTTCTGAATGTTTTAATTGCCTACGCGCTAGACTTTTACTATCAAAGTTGAGCCGACGCTGATTTGCAACACCTTATCATGCTCCGGGGTGGTATAAAATTTTAATTGAATCTGAATAACTCCCCTTCGTTTATTTGATGTCGTTCAAAATAAAGCTAATCTATATACTACGGTTAGCGGGGAGTCAATCACCTCGATATGACATTCAAAAAGGTTTCTGATAATAGTGAGCAGTATATTTCCGTTCTGTTTGCCCCCAAAATTTAGTCTCCTTATGGACAAAAAGAAATGCTTTATCAAATACATTGTACAATTTCACAAGTTCCAATTTTCAAATTTGTATAATATTATATATTATATAATATATATTATATTTATATAATATACGCTTCTAAACGATATATAATAATATGGTACTTTCGTTGTTAGGTGAGTGGTTTAATGCTTCTGGTTGCTGAAAGAAGGGGTCGACTAATATATTTTACCGGAACCTTACGAAAATCTGGCGGGTGTCCTAAAGTTAGATTTTGTGCATGGCTAAGACTAGTGCCTATTGATTGATTGATTGATTTACTGTGTTTAAAGGCTATATTTATGGGTTTTTACATATGATCAAAATTTGCGAGGATTGTTTGCGTCCCTGGGCTGCACGTGGATCATAACCTTGATGGCGCCGCCAAGTCCCTTTCGCGAGGTTTCAAACGCCTTTGCCGTATCTTTGATGTCAAAATGGTGGGTCACCAGTCGCTTGACATTCACCTTTCCTGAGGCCACGAATGCTAGGGCAGCGGCATAGCTGCAGGAAGACATGGGTAAGCAGAGGATCTCTTTGGGAATTTTCACACTTACTCGTTGCAGTAGCGGAAGACACCACGGATATCAACTTCGCGGGCAAGGGCATTGATCAAAGGCAGCTTGACTTCGGCAGCGCCCATGCCCACTACCACCACTATTCCACCAGAACGAGTGGCCTAAAAAGGAAATGCGAAGTTTAGCTTTTCGATTTAACCCGATTCTGTAGACGACTTACAAAGATGGCCAAGCGGGCACTGCTCTCCGCACCACAGCAATCGATCGACCTATCCGGTGGGCCGCCCATCGTCTTCTGGACGAGCTCCGCCGTCTCCTCGGCGGTCTGTTCCCGCTTCAGCAGCAGCGTGTGGGTGGCGCCCAGCTCCTTGGCCACATCCAGGCGTTGCTGTAGCAAATCTGTGATCAGGATCTCAGAGGCACCCATGGCTTGGGCAGCCTGCAAGGTATAAGGCAACATTTTTAGTTACTTGAAGATACTTTTATGGTATTCTGCATGTATTGCAGACTTTGACTACGTTTTTACTTCCGTATAAAACTAGCGATAGCTCTTAAGCGAAACGTGTAATTTACTTATGCATCGGTAGCATATTTTCATTGAAAATATCTGTTGTATTTTAAAAATACATAATATCAAACTTTAAAGTGTAACTTACTATTAATTATTATTGATTTTAAAAATCTAAGTCTAAAAAGAAAATCATTGGTCTAAAAAATATTTGAGAAGTGTTTCTTAAAAAATTGAAAACAACTACAATAAAAAATTTCTTTTGCTGTGTTAATTTTTAAATGTTGTTTAAAAAAATGAATGAATTAATTAAATTTAATACTAATCAAGACAAATGTGTTGGTTGAATCTTGACATAAAATTGTCTTAATTGCAAGAAATAGGTTTAGATTTAGATATTTTTTTTTTTTTTATTCAGGCTAACCTACCATAAGAGTGACCAGACCAATGGGTCCAGCCCCCAGGATGAGCACTTTCGAGCCCAGGGTGACCTCCGCCCGCTTGCAGGCATGAACACCCACGGACAGGGGCTCCAGGAGCGCCCCCTCCTCCATGGTGACGTGGTCGGGCAGCTTGAAGCAGAAGTCCGCCGGGTGATTGTAGTATCGGGTGAGGTTGCCGTCGTAGGGGGGCGTGGCGCAGAAGACCATTCCGGGGCAGAGGTTGTACTTGCCCTCCTTGCAGTGATCGCAGTAGCGGCAGGGCACTCCAGGTTCGATGGCCACTCGGTCGCCAACCTTCAGTGTGGTCACCTTCTTGCCCAGCTTTGTCACCACTCCGGCGGATTCGTGGCCTATAATCATGGGTTTGGTGAGGATAAAGTCACCAATACGTCCGTGGGCAAGGTAGTGAACATCAGATCCACAAATGCCGACACTGTCCATGGCCAGGAGAACCTCTAAGCAAATAAAAATAAAATTAAAACTATTATGAATTGTTTATTACTATAACTGAAAGAAGATCCTGTTATTGGGTCCATATATCAAATGCTTAGTTTTTTTCTCACAGCTCTTGCACTGTCAGAATATTTAGAACACATTTCCCAGCGTCAGCTGCCTTTATTTCGTTATCATTGAGCGATTAAGTCATGTAAATTTAACCTTCAAATGGCTAGAATGAGGCAGTGGGTCATTGAGTCGATAAGAAGTATGAACAAAATACAAAAAAAGGGGTTGAGCTAAATGATCGTCCAATTATTTTTAAATGTCAATACTCTAATATGGCTTTGTTTTACAGTTTACTTTAATTTGAGAACCTCCTTTCACAATTTGTTGCACTAAACTTGCGAAAATTATCTCTGTTTTAATTTACGTACTAATTTAATTAACGAAATGCTTACCATCATCGGCAATCTCTGGTATGGGACGTTGCTCCTATTAAGAAGACGTTCTGTATAATCGAGTAAGATATTTTATCCTTTTCGGGCTTACCAGTCGCATGTCCTCAATGCCATGCAGTACTGCTGTCAGATTATCCTTTGCCATTGCTAAGCTTCAATAGTAAATTCTATCAGCAATAACCACTCGCTCGAAAAGCTGATTCGCAACTGATTCAAATATTAGAGGCCTTACAATAGTAGAGCTCCAAATTCGCGGTAATCAGGTAATCGCGGAATTGTGGGTGTGACGTAGGAGACGCAGAGAGCGATAAGGACTTAATCGACACCACACCCACCAATGTTTTGTAATCAAACGTTATCACTCTCTTGAAAACTTGAACACAGCTGTTCGGCTTTGTTTGTTTACATTTTTATTGCAGTATAGTAATAGGGTATTTTAGAGTTTGGTAAAAATGTGAAAGAGGGAAGGGATAGATTTTTTTCTTATTCTTTAGTACACTTGGCACTCGCTTAACACGGGGGTTACGTTCCTAGCATTAAAATTTTGTTTTGACCCTTGTTAAAATTTTTTTTTCTGAATGCACAAACATTTGAAGAATACTGCGTTAAAAATTTCCGAAGTTATGGACAGTAGAACGTAGGTCCACAACTTTAAAACGCTCTTCTGAAAAGTTGCAATTTCAAAGTCGGTGAACACGATCCTGCAAAATCTACTAAACGAATCGTTTTGAAAATTTGCACACAATTTCTGTACCTAAATCCGCAGGTACTGACGTCGATTTTTTTTTTAATGATTATTTTTTATTTTATAATAACAAATATATCGAATTTTTAGGCTAAAATCACGTTTTTGACTTTAAAGTGTTACCAAAAATCCAAAAATTGAATAAAACAAGAAAAGAAAGCTAACTTCTAGCCTAAGTTGAAATACCCTTGCAGAATATTCTGTAAATTATATTCTCCAAAATTATTCATATGATGCATTCTTAACACATAAAAATCCCAACTTCTTCACTTTAAAAACACCAAAGTTATGGTAATTCCAATCTTTCAGTTATATGGAAGCTATAGAATATAGTCGGCCGATCCTTATGAAATTTGGTATGTCGGATTGATTGGCCAAAAATAAAACTGATAGAAAATCCCAACTTCCTAACTTAACAAACACCAAAGTTAAGGCATTTCCGATCAATCAGTTATATGGCAGCTATAGGATATACTCGGCCGATCCCGATCGTTACGACTTATATACTGCGTGCAAAGGAAAGGGTTGTGTGCAAGTTCGCGTAGAAACAGACAGACGGTCAGACGGACATGCTTATATCAACTCAGGAGGTGCTCCTGATCAAGAATATATTATATATACTTTATAGGGTCGGAGATGTCTCCTTCACTGCGTTGCACACTTTTGACCAAAATTATAATACCCTCTGCAAGGGTATAAAAAAAACTCAACATAGTTACCTCTATAAACATTTTAACGGACGGCTTATTTATTTTTTTTTTTTAATGAATATTTTTGAAAACGTAGTTTAAATGTTGTACTTTAATATGCTTATTAAATAATTGCTCTGACATTAACCGTATCGCTTGAAAATATTCATGAAAATATGCCATTTTTTGGAAAGCTATCAGATCGACCCCTTTATGTGGGCAAATGTGTTAAGGAAACTACAATTCAGTCTAGTATCCAGTTAGATTCAGATCGACCTCGTCGTGTGCATGACATCTCGATTTGCAGATTACTATATTTTACTTTGCTGTTTTTCGCAGTATCTGGAATTTTAGAAAAGTGTTCCCTTCGGTTGGAGCTTTCATTCTTGACCTACAAACAACCTAGGTCGCATCTCAGAGTTTGATTTATATATATATATTTCTGAATGTTTTTATTGCTTAGGCGCTATTTTACTATCAAAGTTGAGCCGACGCTGATTTGCAACACCTTATCATGCCCCGGGGTGGTATAAAGTTTTAATTGAATCTGAAAATTCCCCTTCGTTTATTTCGTTGTCGTCCAAAATATAGCTAATCTATATATTATAGTTAGCGGGGCGTCAATCACCTCGATTTGACATTCAACAAAAAAGGAAGCAAACCTCAGCAAGCCTAAGTTTATATACCCTTGCAGTTATTAGAACCGACTTCATTTCGATTTCTATGCCTATATCACTAAAAACAATAAGCTATGTCGATTTTGCGCTGCATTTTGCAGTCGTTTCCATGGCAGCTATATGGTATTATTGCCCGATTTAAATTTAATTCATAATCCATATTTCCATAATATTTAAATATTACTAAATCCCAACGAACAAAAAAAAAAATTGTGGCAGCTATAGGATATAGTCTGCCGATCCTCATGAAATTTGGTAGGCCGGATTGATTGGCCAAAACTAAAACCCAGACTTCCAACTTTCTAACTTAACAAACACCAAATATATATTGCGTGCAAAGGAAAGAAGGGTGTGTGCAAAGTTTCAATTTGATATCTTTAAAACTGAGAGACTAGTTAGCGTAGAAACAGACAGACGGACATGCTTATATCAACTGACTTTATAGGGTCGGAGATGTCTCCTTCACTGCGTTGCACACTTTTGACCAAAATTAGAATACCCTCTGCAAGGGTATAACAATAAAGTTATAATTTTGTTAAATTTTTTTTCGATTACTCATAGTCCCACTATATGAAATAGTCGCCCGATCTGGCTCATTCCGTCTTATATACTACCTGCAATAGAAATGGGAAAGTTACAAGCAGATAGCTTTAATACTGAGGGACTAGTTTGCGTAGAAACGGACGGACGGAGGGACGGACGGACGGATACGCGGACATAATAATAATATTTTACTTACTCTAATGGAACCTTGCAAAAATGTGGTGGGTGTCGTAAAGTTAGATTTTGTGCATGGCTAAGACTAGTGCCTACTGATTGATTGATGAACAGTAGTTTACTGTGTTTAAAGGCTATATTTATCGGTTTTTAAACATGATCAAAATTTGCAAGGATTGTTGGCGTCCCTGGGCTGCACGTGGATCATAACCTTGATGGCGCCGCCAAGTCCCTTTCGCGAAGTTTCGAACGCATTTGCAGTATCCTCAATGTCAAAATGGTGGGTCACCAGTCGCTTGACATTCACCTTTCCAGAGGCCACAAATGCTAGGGCAGCGGCATAGCTGCAGGGAGACATGGGTAAGCGGAGGATCTCTTTGGGAATTTTCACACTTACTCGTTGCAGTAGCGGAAGACACCACGGATATCAATTTCGCGGGTAAGGGCATTGATTAAAGGCAGCTTGACTTCTGCAGATCCCATGCCCACTACCACCACTATTCCGCCAGAACGAGTGGCCTGAAAAGAATATGGGAAGCTTAGCTTTTCCATTTAACCCGATTCTGTAGACGACCTACAAAGATGGCCAAGCGTGCACTGCTCTCCGCACCACAGCAAACGATCGACCTGTCCGGCGGGCCGCCCATCGTCTTCTGGACGAGCTCCGCCGTCTCCTCGGCGGTCTGTTCCCGTTTCAGCAGCAGCGTGTGGGTGGCGCCCAGCTCCTTGGCCACATCCAGGCGTTGCTGTAGCAAATCCGTGATCAGGATCTCAGAGGCACCCATGGCTTGGGCAGCCTGCAAAGTATAAGACAACACTTTTAGTCGAAGAATTGAAAATACATTTATGATATTCTGCATATATTGCAGATATCGACTAAGTTTTTACTTCCGTATAAAACTGGTGACCAACCAGTTTAAATAGCTCTTAAGCGAAACTTTTAATTTTGTTTATACATTAGTAGAATATTTTCAGTGAAAAAAATACAACTGATCTGTATTTTAAGAAATGATAATATATAACTTTAAAATTTAACTTACTAGAAAAAAGTATATAGGAATTAAACAAAGAACATTTTTAGCATATAAAAAAATAATTTGTTCTTGATTTTAGAAATTTAAAGAACGTTTAAAGAACATTTAAAAACAAGAAAGGAAAGCTAGCTTCGGGCGGAGACGAAGTTGATATGCCCTGGCGGAATATTCTGTAAATTATATTCTCCAAATTTATTGATATTATGCATTTTTAATACTCATAAGAATCAGAACTTCCTAATGTTAAAAACATCAAAGTTATGGCACTTCCAATCGTTCAGTTATTGGGCAGCTATAGGATATAGTCGGCCGATCCTTATAAAATTTGGTAGGTCAGATTGATTGGCCAAATATGAAACCCATAAAAACTCCCAACTTCCTAACTTTACAACGAATAGACAGACGGACAGACGGACATGCTTATATCAACTCAGGATGCGATCCTAATATATTCTTTATAGGGTCGGAGATGTCTCCTTCACTGCGTTGACCAAAATTATAATACCCTCTGCAGGGGTATAAAAAAACGAATTAAAAACAATTTTAAAAAAATGCATCGGTTGACTCTTGTCACAAAAAGTTATACAGGTTAACCTACCATAAGAGTGACCAGGCCAATGGGTCCAGCCCCCAGGATCAGCACTTTGGAGCCCAGAGTAACCTCCGCCCGCTTGCAGGCATGAACACCCACGGACAGAGGCTCCAGGAGCGCCCCCTCCTCCATGGTGACATGGTCGGGCAGCTTGAAGCAGAAGTCCGCCGGGTGATTGTAGTATCGGGTGAGGTTGCCGTCGTAGGGGGGCGTGGCGCAGAAGACCATTCCGGGGCAGAGGTTGTACTTGCCCTCCTTGCAGTGATCGCAGTAGCGGCAGGGTACTCCAGGTTCGATGGCCACTCGGTCGCCAACCTTCAGTGTGGTCACCTTCTTGCCCAGCTTTGTCACCACTCCGGCGGATTCGTGGCCTATAATCATGGGTTTGGTGAGGATAAAGTCACCAATTCGTCCTTGGGCAAGGTAGTGAACATCAGATCCACAAATGCCGACACTGTCCATGGCCAGGAGAACCTCTAAGCAGATAAAAATAAAATGAAAAATATTATGGGTTGTTTATTACTACTACTACTTTTTTTCTCGCATCTCTTACACTGTCAGAATATTTAGAACACATTTCCTTGCGTCAGCTACATTTATTTCCTTATCATTGAGCGATTAAGTCATGTAAATTTAACCTTCAAATGGCTAGAATGAGGCAGTGGGTCATTGAGTCGATAAGAAGTATGAACAAAATACAAAAAAAGGGTTTAGCTAAATGATCGTGAAATATTTGTTAAATGTAAATACTCTAATATGGCTTTGTTTTACAGTTTACTTTAATTTGAGAACCTCCTTTCACAATTTGTTGCACTAAACTTGCGAAAATTATCTCTGTTTTAATTTACGTAATTATTTAATTAACGTAATGCTTACCATCATCGGCAATCTCTGGTATGGGACGTTGCTCCTATTAAGAAGACGTTCTGTATAATCGAGTAAGATATTTTATCCTTTTCGGGCTTACCAGTCGCATGTCCTCAATGCCATACAGTACTGCTGTCAGATTATCCTTTGAAGGACCCTATAAAGTATATATATTCTTGATCAGCATCACCAGGAGAGTCGATCTAGGCATGTCCGTCTGTCCGTCCGATTCTACGCAAACTAGTTGTCTTTCTATTGGTGGTAGTATATATGTCGGAACCAGTCGGATTGGGCGACTATATCATATACTTCCCAAAGGAACAATCGAAAAAAAAAAACATGTAAAAAGTACAACTTTGTTGTTTTAATTTTTTTTTTGATCTTTCGGATTTGATACTATTTAAATACTAAGGAATTACAATTTAAATTAAATTAAAATTAGACATCTAAAGCTCCCATAGGAAAATAAAAAATTAAAATAAATAAAAATAAAAAAAAAATTATTTGAGACATGCTAATTATTTTCATTGACATTAATTTGATAATTTCAATTTGATTTGTTCTATGAATAAATTTATTACGTTTAAATAAATTAAGCCAAATCATAATATATATTATTAGTTTTATTTGTCCAGATCGAGACAATAAGCTATGTTATTTTTTTCCAGAAAGCTATCAGATCGACCCCTTCATGTAGGCAAATGTTTCAAAGAAACTACAATTCAGTCTAGTATCCAGTTAGATTCAGATCGACCTCTTCGTGTGCATGACATCTCGATTTGCAGATTATTTCACTTTTTCGCCGCATCTGGAATTATAAAAAACTGTCCCCTTCGGTTAGAGCTTTCATTCTTGACCTACAATCAACCTAGGTCGCCTCTCAGAGTTTTATTTATTTTTTAGAGTTTTTTATTTTATTTTTCTAAATGTTTTCATTGCCTAGACGCTAGACTTTTACACCGAACCCGAAATGGGTATTATTTCCGACATCGATATATCATTGAAAACATACTTGGCCATCAGTATTGTAAAACACAGCTGATTATAAATGAAGGACAGATAACTACACCTAATAGGCTATTAACTAACTTAAGGGTACCTTGGTAGAGGTCTGATCTGATAGTGCCGGATTCAGTTCAGTGACCCCATACTTACCCAGAGCTGGTGGGCAAACTTCGATAGACTGTTGGAGAAGTGTCCCCTCTCGCAGTCATCGTCGTCCTTCTTCCTTGTGAGCTCCTTTAGGCGTTTCATCTTCTTTGCGCACTCCTCGGATCCGCCAAGGATCTTAATCTTCCTGGTCTGCTGCTTCTCGCGGAGAAGGTCACGAGGCGTCTTTTTAGGCGAGGAGCACTCGGGAGAGCCTCCTTTTATTTCGGTGTCATCATTCTTGTTCTTGGCGAATAGCTCAAATGTGGGCGTCTCTATAAGAGATTGTTGCGGACCAACAATGTTGGTGGATCCCCGCCTAATGAGTGTCCTATCCCAACTCCTGGACTGGGATTCACCATGGCCCTCGAGGGGAGAACTTCTTTGGGAGTTTGCAGCCACGGAGCTGGTGCTCAGGTGACGTCGTCCCGTGTAGGTGGACATCTGGCGCTTGCCTTCGTTACTCTTGCCTCTGCCCAAGATCTTGTCGAAGAGGTGTTGGAGGAGGCTTTTCTCGGCTGGCTTTGTCGATGCTGGCATCCCCGCCGTCTCTGGCATCTCCCCCGTGACCTTGTCCAGTAACTTCAGGGACAGCTCCCCTTTATTCAGCTGGGGTTTCTCCTTTCTCGATAGATTTTCATCAACCGCAGCCTTTTTATCAACATTGGTCCTAGTTTCATCCGCTGCCGTGGGTGCCTTGACTTGGGCTTCCTCCTTTTTATGCTTGACCTCTGGAGCCTCTAGGCCGGGATTGGAGTCCTCGTTTTCTTCAATCTCTGTCTTGCCCTTTTCCAGCGGGGGTGCGGCGGAAACCTCATCAGAAATCGGATCGTAGAGATCGCCTGGTGTTAGCTCCGATGTCGTATCGCTTTTGCTTTTGGCCTTTGACTCTATTTTATTTAATCTTCGTGCGTTTTGAGTGGCGTCGGTGCTAGTGCCACTTTCCCCGGCAGACTTCACAAAAGACGAAATCTTCTGGGCTAAATCAAAACTTGCCTGATCGGCATTCATCTCATCTTCCTTTTCGCCCTTCTCGGACCCCTCTCTGCTGTCCTCTCGGATGGTTGAATCCATGTTACTAAGCTTTGCAAAAACATTTTCGTGGGGCTTGTCTTCCGTATTCGGTTTGGTTTCCTCCTCTTCTCGGATAGTTGAGTCTAAGTCGCCAAGTTTTTTAAAGTGATTGTCAATTTTGTTTTCCGAGTCTCTTTCATCAAGGTGTCCCCTTTCAACACCTGTTTTTTCAGCCATAGCATCTGTTGACTTTTCTGTATTAGCTGCAGAGAACTCTGGCAAAGTCCACGAAGGACTTGGATCAGTAAATCTATCTAGTGTCTCAAACAATTCTCTCACTCTGCCTTCTTCAATATTGGTCTGATCACCATCGCTGTCGTCTTTAAACATGGCCACTATTTCATCTGTGGACTGGTTTTTAGTTTTCTCGTGGGCAATGGAAACGATCTTGTTGGGTTCTGTCACAAACATTGCATTTGATTTAATGGGGTTAGATTCCACATTCCTAGTTGCAGGAGGCTGACTGAGAATAAATTCTATGGGCTTAGTTGATTCACCCGATGCTTTAAAGTCAGTATCCTTATTCGACTTCAGCTGGGAGGAAGGTATAGGCTTGTATGTTTTCTTGAACTCGGTTGGAGCTTCATGCTTGGCCACGATTTTCAGTGGCAGTACCGTTTGAGTGCTAGTCTTGGTGGTTGTGGTAAAATCCTGACCAGATCCTGTGTGGGATAAGACAGTATCGGAAGAGGCTGTGTCCTTAGGCACACATTTCATATTTTCCTTCACCAATGATTCTTTAATAAAGGCTGGCTTGTCTTTATTACCCTCGCAGAGCGAGTTTCCTTCTGAGCTTTTTCTCTCGATGGCAGAGTCAGCCTTTTTCCCCGCCAACTTAAAGTTTTCCACCCACTTCTGGATCACATCCATATCAACCACATTTTCCTTGACCGTTTCGAACCTTTTTTCGTGAGCTTTATCTAGAATCCGACTAAATTCTGCACTGCTGTGAATGAATGTCTCAGAACTGCCTTCGATCCCCGGACCCTTGCACTCCCCAGGCACATTAAAACTGGATCTCTGGCCTTCTTTAGGAGTTTTGGATTCACTAGTCTTAAATACAGGACTTTGTTCTCTTTTGTCCGCAGAGGTGATGGACTTTGGTAGGGCTTGAGAACTTGCATTCTTTGATTGGGGTTTGGGTAACGAACTCGCATCTAAATGAAATGTCTTAGAATCTACTTTTTGTTTGGAATCCAAGCCCTGTTTGCCATCCACATTTCTAGCTAGGGGCTTAGAGCTGTCTTCGGTCGTGGAAGTTTGAGACTTTGCACTCAAGCTGTGTTTTTTGCATTCATCTTCAGTTGAGGGCAGAGATTTCGTTGAAGTAGTGATTTGAGATATGGTCTTATCTTTTTGTTCAGCTGGAGTCAATTTTTGAGACTTTAAATCAGATGGAATTACGAAAGATGTTTGAAAGGGCATATCTATTGACTTTGTTGAACCGCTTTCAGTGTTTGATCCATTTGAAGTCGAGTCCATCGATTTAATCTCAGCGTTAATCGGAGACATAGCTTGATGGTTAGGCTGATCAATGAAATCAGATATGGATGCTTCCAGGGCCTTTAGCTCAGACTCAATTGTAAATAAGTTATCTAATTTAGAATTATCTTTTGATTCCGTGGAAGTCGAAGCTTGGGAGTCAAGTTTTGGCATAAAATCTGTAGGCAAGAGGTTTAAGGCTTAACCTAAAAATAGTTATCGCAGATTTGCTCACCTTTTGTTTCCGTAATATTAACAGGATCACCAGGCTCAACACCCTTGCCTCCACAGGTTTCATTTTTTCCTAAAATATTTTTTGAAGACCCCGATAAATTGTTGTTGTCCGAGTGGCAGATGATAGTGTGCGGATTTGGCGGCTTCACTTCTTTGGGCGACGGATGGGAGCGATTTGGCTGAACCTCAATGGGCAGCTCGGGCCTGACCTCGTAGGGCGACTCTGGTCGGCGTTCTCCAGGAACCTCCGGAGGATTGGGCGGCGCTGCTGTAATCTCCAATCCACTATCGGCCGGTGCTTTACTTTGGCTCAAGCCCTGGGGCACCGGTGAGGGCTTCTTCCCGCCGGAATTCCCGGACTCCGAGCTGTGCCGGCAGCGTCTCTGGTGTAGTGGTTCCAAGGCTGGATTAACACCGAGGGGGCGGAAGCAGATGCGCAGCAGTCCGAGGTAGTGAGTGGTTCGGCGACAGGCCGCCATACCGCCCAAAAAGATGCCGGCCATCTAGTTGCTAAAAGAAGGGGTCGACTGATACTTTACTGGGAACTCAACAAATTTTTATTTTCGAAAATACTGGGGGTGTCGAAACGTTAGATTTTGTGCATGGCTGGACTAGTGCCTACTGATTGATTGATGCACAGTAGTTTACTGAGTTTAAAGACTATATTTATCGGCTTTTGCATGTGTTTGTTGGCGTCCCTGGGCTTCACGTTGATCTTCACCTTGATGGCGCCGCTATCAACTTTGTTCTTAATTTTATAAATTAAAGTCTAAGAGGAAAATTGAGGATCTAAGAAATATTTCAAAAAGTGTTTCATAAAAATGCAAACATTTTAAAACTTACAAAACAACTGAAACCAAAATTTTGTCATCAAATGTTAACACAGCTATACGGATCATAGGTTTTTGGCTTTGTTTACATTTTTATTGCCGTGGGTAATAGATATTTATAAAAATGTGAAACTGGGAAGGTCGATTTTTTATTTTAAATACTTTTCAAGTAAGTTTATTAATTCAGCAATAATTTAGTTTATAAATAAAATAATTTGATTGATATATTTAATGCTGGCAATACCATCATGGTTAAATTATTTTGTCTGCTAGCAGCTCATTGTTGAATTTTATCACGAAAGATATGAAAAGCTGACTTGGTCGGATTGCTTTCTTTGATAAGCTATATAATAATTTGGAGTAAAAAATATTGGTACTATGTTAAAATGTTTTATGCAACAACTAATTGTCATACATTTTGTTTTTATATTGCTTTAATAAATAGTCTTATTTTTTTTCTGTTATAATATAAAATTTTTTTTTTTTTTTTTTTTTTTTTTTTTTTTTTTTTTTTTTTTTTTTTTTTTTTTTTTTTTTTTTTTTTTTTTTTTTTTTTTTTTTTTTTTTTTTTTTTTTTTTTTTTTTTTTTTTTTTTTTTTTTTTTTTTTTTTTTTTTAATTTTTTTATTTTTTTTTTTTTTTTTTTTTTATCTTTCCTCTATATCATAATATCGCCGTTAAAAGACAACTTGGCGTGTACGTAATATTTTTAATAAGTACTGTATGTATAAAATATTTATAATTTGGGGGAATATATCAGCACATTAACATTGGGTTCAGATTGCCAAACTAAGCTCATAGTTTCCATGTCCTGACACATCACTATGGGAATGAAAAGTAGATCACAACGCCCCCACTAATGTTCTTCTAGGTCAGGCTTGTACTTTAGTACAAATAGGGGATGTCCTCAATGTGTCATTGCGGACATTTAACAGAACATCAAAAGTGGTTGCGCCATAAATAAGGAGACCCTAACGTTGACCCCACAACTAGTTCACATCCACCCCCCAACCCGGGTGTGCTGGTTCTCCTGGATCTGAACCATTTGTAATTTTTTGCTCGGACAATAACAACGACAAACAAATTTTAGTCCACTTCTGTTTTATGGCAAATTAATGGAGCGACATGCTGCCCATGTTCGCAATGGAACTTCTCTCCATGCACTCGAGCCTAGCAGGTGGCCCCAGCTTTCGCCCACTCCACCCAATTCCATTCCTCTTGGGCAGTCCACCTCCCACCATCTTATCATCCTTCGCTTCACACATGCCGAATAAACATGGTTTATGGCACACCCTATAAGAGGATACTTCTCTTTGATTTCAAAGTGTTGTTGAAAAGTTTTTGAACCGAATACTTTTACTTTACTCATATTTATCATAATTAAGGAATTTAATTACTGCCGGTTAATAGCGCCTTTAAACGTTTTCTAAATACCGATTATATTATTTAAAATTATTTTCTTGAATAATAATAATACAAACTAAATATCTTGACATTGAACCATTAAAATTAGTTTCTCGAAAGTTGAACACATTATTAATAGAGTTGTTCTTAAAAAATACAATTTTTCAATCCTAAAGCCTCTTGTAAGTATCTTAGATTCATTACCAACAAAGAAAATTACCAACGCAACGAAAATTTAAGGAATTTGTAATAACCGTAGTCCAGGGTATTCAAGGTTTTCAGTCCCTGAACCTTTGTTGTCCTTTTGTTTTAGTTGTTGCTACTGCTGCTGTCACTGATGTCGATTTTGTGCAGGCCGTGTGTTTGGGTGTTGCTTTCTTTTGGCTTCGTTATGTGTTGCCAGGACGGGCTAACATATTGGACATTTATTATTTTTCGTGAGTGTTTTTGCTCGTCGAGTAAATTATGGCGGTCCAATGCGGGTGGAAGAGGACTAAAGCTTTAGTTCTCATCAGTGATGGGAAGTCCTAGGTTCTTTAGGTACTTGTACAGAAACTTTTGACAACAACATATAGCTGATTACCTAAAATACTAAGGGATATCCATTGTATATTTAACATATTTTAAAAGGATTGTCATTAAAAAGGTTTAACAAAACTAATAACTTTTTCCAATACAACACTTTTTTTTAGAAATTAACTCGAATACTTATTAATTTTTATGTTTTGATTTTTGTTTTTGAAAACTAATTATAAAAGGAATATATTTATTTATATTTATAAATTATAATTTGAAATCAGGAATGTCTGTACCTTTTATTTGAAGTTACATATCAATTGATGTTTTGTATCTTTATAAGAATGGTACATTTGCACCACTGACCTTTACCATCCTCATTTTCTAGAACTCCTCCCACTCAAATTGGTTTCAATACCCTTCTGTCCGGTTTTTACCCGCGCAACGTTTAGCCGGCTCAGATTAGATCTATATTAGTTCCGTATGGAATCGGATTCAAAAAACAGAGATTAAGGGTGGGGTCATTGGGTGGCAGCGCGTGGGTGCGGCCGTGGCAGTGTTGCAGGCGTGTTAAATTAATAATTGCATAAATTTTACATGTGCTGTTGCATGAGTTATGAACGAAACGGCATAAATCGCGAATAATGTGCACACTGGCCGTGCGAATATTTATGGGCGTGACTGTAAATCATCAAACCATAAACGCACTTGCAACGCCAACACCAAGCGGTCACTATTTGCACCGATCCTCTCGACCCTTTGATTTCTTTCCATTTGGGTTCGGGCACTAATAACAATTGCGGTAATACCTTGGATGAAATGTTATAGCAAAAATATAAATATTAGTTAAATAAAGTTCGGCTAAGCATAACAGATCACTTAATTTCAACTATCATAAAACAAATAAAGCTTCTAAAATGTTCTCATATTACTTCAAAATAAAAATATATATTGCTTGCAACTTATTTTTAATTTCTTCCCTCTAAAATCAATTTTCTCAGAACTTAATTACAAAAAATGCAAGTCCTTATTCGGTATTTTCGTTCACTACTGAAAGGATATTTGATATCGATTTTATTTCGTTACATTTTTTTGGCGCTTATATAATAATTTTGTATAAAATGTTTTTAAAAATGTTTCTTTTATAAAAAATTAATAAATGTACTTATAATTTTAAATAATGTAGTTGACATAATAAGTCTATTGACGTTTAAAAATATAAGTATTATTTAATCTAAAAAATGTTAGTCTTTAAAGAATTTAAATATTGAACTGCCATTGCTTTTTTTCGATTCTCGTAATATGTAGTTTTACAATCATTTTTTGTCAGTGCTAAAATACCCTATTATCAATTTAAATCGGAAGTGAACAAATAAGGAACTTCACTAGTCGAATCATTGTTATTAATATCAGATGAGATTTTTTTTCGCTTGGCTGGCACTATTCGGTTTCCGTTTTAAATTTTCAAAAACTCTGAAATGATAAATGCCAAACTTAATGAAGTTGCATAATTTTTAAAATACGATCGAATATCATATTTGAAAATGTACATTTAAAAATTTAAATTTTGCTTTCATTAATAAATTAAAAATGGGTATTCCAATTAGGAGAACTGTTTTAATATGGTATTTAAACTTTTAAATTTAAAATAAAAACAATAAAATACAGTTTTGAATTGCTTGAAAGTATTTTCATTTTGTCCACAGTTAGTAAGGGAAATAATTTCATTATTTCCATTGCCGTTTATAATTTTAAAATGTTTAAAAAGGATAACCCATTTTAAATAGAATAAGTTATTGATTTTAATGTTGTTATTTTAATACTGTGCAAATGGCGCTATCAAAGAAGAGATATTCGTTGGGAGCCGAAAAGTATGCAGTGTCGTTCCACTTCAGCAGTATTTTTCCACAGACGAAGAAAAATAAATACGCCAAAGATGTTGTCTTCGCAATATCCTCCGTTACTGTCTTTGTCAATGAAGAACTTCCGGCAGCTCTCGGCCATTAGTCTTAATACACGCATGGAGATGAACCGAATTTGCCCAATAAAAGTTCGATGCCATAAATTAAGAGCGCATCCTGCGCCACGTCCATGGCCCCGGGCCAAGGATACGAAGGATACCAGGCGCCAGCTGCCGGACAGAGGGGATTGGCATTGAAATTGGGGCTCTGCCGAGAGGTGAAGGTGTTGACCAACGAGGGAAAAGATTTGCGATCAGTAAATATGTTTCCGTTTCGGCTGCTAATACACTTCCGCCAGGACTCAGCTTTAATTCTTAAACACCCGCCAGCTGGTGATGGATGAAATTGCGAAGCCCCCAAAATAACAGGAGATACAAAAGTCATTACTCTCAGCTGGCGTGCTGTAAACTTGCAACACTTTGATGTTTCAAAAATTATTTAATTTTCTATGTCCTACACCCCAGCTGCAGCCGAAAAAGAGGAGCAGGACCTTCGGGGAGGAATGAGAAGGACAGGACGCGGGCTTTAGATTTATAGCCGGGAGCCAGACAAAGTGTCTGCGGTTCGGTCAGAGCCTTCAAGGCGAATTCTGCGGCCCTTTGTGTATCGCAGTTGCACACTGCGCTTTTCCCCACTATTTGTCGAGCAGGAAAAAGGGCAAAAAATTTCCACAAAAAGTTGAGGAATGGTGGAAACTTGGCCGGGTCACATGTGAGTCAAAGTAACCGAGACATAGCAGCTGAAGAAGAAGATTTTTTAGTCAAGTTTTTCACAGCACTGCTGCAACTCTCAAGACGAAAGTGCAGCAATGGCAAAAAAGTGGAACCGGATGTCGGAAGCACTCCATTCAATCTGCAAACAAGCTGCAACTGCAGCGAAATGAGATATTCGTTTTTTATTTAAATTTCGAAGCGGCAGAAAAACATCCTTGCCTGAGATCCTGTGTCCACTGTTGCTCATAGTTCTGATGCTTCCACACAAAACAAATTTTATACTATTTTGTAGTTCTTAAGCACATTAAAAAAAAGTTTTTATAAAACTGTCTGTTAATGTATTTAATTTGAAGAATTTTTTTATATTAGTCGATTAACTATGTTCTGATCTTGTTAAAAAATGGTAAATATAATATTTAGTGTGGTTCTTCTATTAGAAAGTCGATCATCTTTTTAGTGCAGACAAGTTTCCCTTTTTATTAAACATAAAATTTATACACTTGTGTTCTCATTTGTTATTTTAAAAGTGCTACTCAAAATTATGCCAAATATATAGGTCCCATTTAAAAACGAAATAATTAGATTGATTTTTTGTTCTCTTTCGTGTACACTATTTTTAAGAAATAATTGTCTATACAATTTACATAACAAATTAATTTTTTTATATGTTTAATACAATTTGTTATACACAAGTAGGTTTATTTTTAAATAATAAAATACTCAAGTGATGATGAATTTGATAATTTTGTTGATCAGTGTTCTCTGTTGGTTCTTCTGCTGATTTTCCTTTTGCTACACCCAAGTTTTCCACTGCTGCTGAGTTTTTCACTGGTGCTTCCGGCGCGAGGAAGATGAATGCCTCGCCAACGACAACACGATGACGCCAATAGTTTTTCCTGTCTCAGCTCAGTCTCAGCTGAGTTTAGCTTTCCCGAGCTCAGCTCAGCTTGTGTTCTCCAACTTTTGTTGATTTAGAGAGTCAAGAAGGGTTTCTTGTGCGTAACTATTTGGGTTTTGCGAAAGTTTTCTAAACTATTCAAATAATTTGTGAATTTGTCAAAAGCAAGATACAAATAAGTAATATTTTTCTCAAAGTAAGCTAATAAATTATGTAGTGAAGTGTCGTTTGTAGCAAGCCACACTTGTAAACTGAATTAAAAACAGACAATTATTTAGTAATTTTTTTCTAACATTTTGCTTCTTTAAAAGATTTTCATAAACTAATTAGGGCAGTCAAAATCTTAGTAAACCAATAGTTAATTGTAATTTAAATTAAGGATTAAATGGTATTTGGGTTTTGGTAGTCTGAAAACCCTAGACATTGTTTTTTAATAATCACCACTTGGTTAGCAAAACAATCAGCCAATTCTAACCATCAGTTCATTTATAGCCATAAACTCCCGGTGACTCTTCCTCGTTAATTCACACATTGGCGATATAAATTAAATAATGTGTCCCATAGAGGGGGGCACTAAATTAAAAATGATATAGAGAAGGCAATTTACACAGTCATCGCAGGCATTGTCAGGGGAGACGACAAATGGAGAACTTGCCTAATTAAATTCCATTACAACGTGCTATGGGTTGAAGATTTTCAAGGGCAGCAAAAAATGTATATTTTAAAATATTCGGGCTGGCAAGTTCCGCGATTAAATTAAGTGACGCGAAACTAAATCATTTTGTCGCGTCACAATTCACACTCTCAGAAGTCAGAGGATGGTAAAAAAAATGGGGAGATATATCCATGGGGCATATCCTGGTAGGCCTCTTGCAATTTGTCTACGTTTTTCGAAGGGTTGCAAGAGCAATTTCCACTACTCGGCACTCACCGAAATTAGCTCATTTGCATTCGAAATTTAAATTAATGCAAAACCGCTGAAAATGCCAAAAAAGCTGTTGGGTAAACTTTTCGGCCGGACCAGCTTCCTCAGCTTGTTGTTGTTTTGTGGTGCATAGTTGTAGGGGATGAAGGGGGGTGGCGAAGGGGCGGTGAGCCCAGGCTGATCATAAATATTCGCCGGGGCTCGTTAGAGCTGCGAACGAATGAACGCGACTTCCTTACTAACTACGCACGAAATCAAGTGGGGAAAATTTCTCAGGGAGCAGCTGCCGCGGAAAATGTGTGCGGCCAGGGTTTTCCAACCTCCCTAAAGCTCCACCCGCCTCTCCCCTACCCTAACAGCTACTTTTGCCGCAGTTCCTTATATTCCGTATTCCCAGGAGCCAGCAGCAGCAACAACATTAGGAGGAACATCTTACTCGCCTTTTTAAAATGTCCAATAAAAATTGCCGACACATTTCGCCCATATTTCTTCGGAATCCCATATAAATCACGCGCTGTAATCCCTCATGCTATCGCCGCGTCGTCTTGGCCTCTTCTCGTTCCTCTACTCAAGACCCAAGATTCAGGGTGGAAATGTGGGGAGTGGCAGTGTGGGAGTGGCAGCCTTCTGACTTTGGCAGTTTGGCAATAAGAAAGTTTTTCTTTTCCCCTCGCTGTGGTGTGGTTACTTCGGCTGCTGCTGCCTTTCCTCGGTGGTCCAAACGGAATCCCAAAAAACCCCCCGAAATACCCGCCCACTTGGCACGCCCTCCGCAATGCCACCCACCTTTTAGCCATGCGTGCGTGTGTTGGCCAACAAACGCGCACTCTCCGGCCTCATTATTGGGCGCTGGCGATTATTTGAAATTGCAAAAGTTTCATTCTTGGTCGGGGCATACGTAAATGGAAAATATATGTTCTCGGGCCAGATAAATCAATAGGTGCACCAAAACATGTCCGGAATTCTCAATTCAAATGAGCAGCTTAGTGGCCAATCCACCTAAATAATAAATTTGTATAGGCTTCTTTAAAAAACCTTTTGAAATAGTTTATTCCAAATCACGGATTAAAAACGGAATCAAAAAGTAGTGTTTAATTTACCAAATTATTTCGGAAAAATATTGATTATTTATGTTATTTAAACACCTTTGACAAAGACATAAAACTAAGTGTACTGTTAATGGTTTATTTTTATTTGGAATATTTGGTTATTCGTATTTTATTTGTATGTTATTAAAGTATAGTTGTGATTATATCTATAAGGCTTTATTATTGCAGCTCACTAACTTCATACACGACCCTGAAGTTTGTGTAATGAACTTTTTAGCCAAGTATATTTTAATTAAATTCGCTCATTTTGGAAATTGAAAAGATCTTGGAGGCCGTGGCTGCTGCTCCTCTTTGTTGGTTGCTTATAATTATGTTAGCCGGGGCAATGCATCATTTTAATGGTAGCGGGAGAAGTATTGCAGCATCAGGCTTAATGTGGCACTCGCATGAGGCCCTCTTCCCCGGAAAGTTGAGGGAAACACGCGAATAAAATACCCGCATATTGTCCAAATTTGTTCTCTATAAATTTTGTAAACAAAAACTCCCAAAAATAAGAGAAATGGATAAGGGAACGGAGTGCAAAGGGGGGGAAGTGCAAATCGTGTTGCGAAGGTGAGGTAAGACCAAAAGGCTCAGGTCGGGGTCACCACTTGGCTCGAATGGCTTCTGGGTTTGGCTGGATGGTTCATTCGCCGGCGGATTCATTTGAGTGGGTGGTTGTGGGGGTGGTGGTTGGGTGGTGGGATGTGGAGGCTGCCGAAAGGCAAAAGAACTATGTTTGGCGAGAGAGATAAAGCAATAAATTCTGTCAGAAATTTAATTTGATAATAAATCTTTGCTTCTAGCGCTACGGAATTTATTTCATTCGCACACACTCACACGTTGTATATAGAAATTCGTGCACATAATAAAACAAAAAGCAACAACAACAGGGCAGCCGAAAAGGGAAAGAAAGGAACCGGATCGAAAAAACGTGCGTGCATGCCAAGGATGAATGAGGATACCCGAACATGACACTTATGGATGTTCCACCGCACACACACTCAAGTCCACGTCCACGTCCTTTTTCTCCACCAGGATACGCACCTTTCTGTATCTGTGTGTGGGTGTGAGTGGGTGTTTTCGGGTGTGGGCACCACAAAATGGTTCCAAAATCCGGCACTTTCCCTTTTTCCCAACTGTCATTTGGTCCTTATCACACTTCGAATGGCCCGAAGCGTTGATAACTTTAAAGTGAAAATAAAAAGGATTATAATTTATATATAAATATGTAAATCTCTTATTTATATTCCATTTCTTTGGAAAAATGCTGAACATGTGTGAGGCTTTACTACGACGCACTTCATAATTACCAAAAACTCATTGATGCTCGTGGAGAATTCAAAATGTAATCATTTTCGTCTAGCCGAAAACGCTGCTCATTAGAATTAATTTTCTCCCTTACATTCAGATTATAGTTATCTCTAACTGTTTAACTTTAATACATTTTTTAAGACCTTGAGCATTTTAAACTCTCTGGAAATTTCCCATTACCAGTGTCGTTCTGTGATGGATAATTATTATTTCTGTTGTTTAAATTATAACCATGAAAGATCAGTAATTCTATTGTCCGGTAACGGACTATGACCCGACTGTTTGGGCATAGCCTTCCTTCAAGGATATTCAAACGTAACAAAATCGAACAATTGGCAGGTGAAAATATGGTCAAAATCAGTGGCCTTGGACCGTCCATTACCATTTGGCCATTTCTCAGGGTGTTATCATTGTTTCTCGCAGACACCGTGCGTTATTGGGTCACTTTTCCTTTCACTTTTCCCCGGTTACGCACAGGTAGGCACACGATTAATTCGGCCATTAAGTGGGGAGAAAGATGAGGAAGGGAACTGGGAAGGTTTTCGATTTGGTGGCGACACAAGAGCTCATTTTAACTGAGGTCATGCTGAAAATATACACTGCAGAGCTGGCAGAGAAAAGCTGAAATTTCGATAAGATTTCGCCAAGATGCTGCCAACTAAAATGTCATAAATCTTGGCGCTAAGGATTGCCCTGTTAAGCGGCGGAGAAGGAAATCCCCCAAAGAAATGCTCAAGATGCCAAAAGCGAAAGAGTTGTCGAGGTCCAAAAATACACTTGACACATCGCGCTGTCTCTAGCTCGCCTCAGCCGTCCTTCTCTTTCTCGCTCACTGGGACAAGTGCACTGATTTATTTGGCCGGTTTGCAGTTGAATTTTTGATGCAGCATAAGAAGACGGCAAAACAAGATAAACGACGGCCTGGCGACTCTTGGCCATGCGGTGATTTTGGTACCAAAAACTAGCTGGCCAACTTCAGACAAACAGTGCGATACTCGATATATATGCGAGCACATATCCCTTCTATTTCCCCTTCCCCCTTTGAGACATCATCCCCCATCGCGCGGCGAACTGAACCCTTAATTCCCATCATAGATCAACCATTTTGGGTCGTAAATAACTCGCTCAAATCTCTAATTTGTTTTGCCCGACAAGCAGAAAGGTGGAAAACCTTTTTTCGGAGCAGAGAATGGAGATTAGGTAACCGAAATTAAAATGGGGTATGTATCTCAACATTTTAGTCACGATTATTGTGTATGATATGGTTTGTTTAATATCTTGCTCATATATATTTTCAGTTTTCCATAAATTCCATTTTTATTTTTCCATTTTTAATTTAATACTCACAGAGTAAAAAAAAGCTTACAGGATGAAGGAAGGAGCATAGAAGCAATTAGAAAACAATTATTTATGTTTGCCCTTGATGGAAAAATAAGTGGAATTTCAAGACTTCATTTATTTAGTAAAGACAGTTGTAATATAAGGCTAGATAGGCCGAATTTTTAAAATATATGCCAACAACTCAAAAAAGTGATATATCCTTAAGTTGAAATTACCCGATTGTCATCAAACATCTGTTAAACACAGTCAGATATCATTTATCGATAAGTCGGGGCATGCAAATTCAGAGAGTCAATTGAATCGCCATGCCAGACACGACAGATCCAGCGAATTAAAAAACAATATCATCAATTATATTATGGCAAAGGAACGCCAAGCCCCAAGCCCCCACTTCCCCCCACCCATAACCCTCCTGCGGATTCCTTTTTTGCAGCAAAGTTCCATTGACCATCGAAGCCAAAATACTTGGCATTGCAATGAATCGTGTCTGGCATTAATCCCTGCCACTTCCCCTGGGCACCACCACCCCCGCCCGCGTAAGACGGTTGCATAAATAAAGAAGCGGACATGAGGATCGAGGATGGGATGGGATGGGATTGCATCGGATCGGATCGGATCGGGCCGGGTCTGTTGATCGTGAGTTATGGGTTGTCACCTGTCTGTCGCAGCTGTCAAATTGAAAGTGGATTGAACCGAACGCAGTGCAATGTGAGTAAGTAAGTAATCGCACAAAGGGTAATCGTCATCGATTGCCGATAAGAATATCAATTAATGTCGCACGGCCAGCGATCAATTGCGGTGGAGTCAAATGAACTTGGAGATATGCAAAAAGGGAAACTAAAAATAGTGTTTGCCATTTTACAGAATTTATTGTGCAGAAGATATTTTTTTGTAGAAAATCTTCTAACAACTTAAGAAAAAATTTTAAAATGAAAGTATTTGAAAGAAAATACTCTGTTTTACTCCGCCTTGGAGAAAGTAAACAAATAAATAAAAAATATTGTGTTTGAATTTTATTTTTCTTTTATTTATTCAAAATGGAAATTAAAACTTTGTTTTAGGTGCACTGTAAGTAAACTTATATATAACTTAATAAATTAATGGGACTTATAAGAAAAAAAATATTTGCAAAACCAACATAAGCAAGAAATATATTTAAAAAATTGTTTGCGTACATAAGGCAAGTCTAACAAGCCCTTAAAGGCACTGAAAAAAACGGCACTAAAGTAGAGTTTGGCTTCAGGACCAAGTCCGGTTAGTTTTTAAGGCCTTTTTTTTGTTTAATGAAAATTAATTGCGCCACCAAAGTCGTGTGTTTGCGATCGCATTTAATTGCATTTCTTACACTCGTTTCCCCCATCGGATCCCCAACTGCAGATCGAGACCGAACCTTTCCGTGGATCTCTTTGCCTCTCTTTGCGACCAATATATCATGGACACACACGGGCAACACACACTGCCATGCGGGACAACAAGAACATGATTAATTTCTGACAAATGTGCGACACAAAAGAGATGTGACACACCTTGGACCACAAGATGGCTGGAATGCAATCACCAAAATGCACTCTGAAAAACAAGCACATAATCTTAGATCGATATTTTCCGTTGGGCTGAAAATGAAACCAAAGGGAGTGGTTTGGTTTATTTCAAATTATAAAGCAAGTAAGAATTTATTTTCATTAATTAGTTTTTTTAAAATTTAATTTCTTAAATTTTCCATAAATATGAAAACATTTCGTTAGAAAACAAATTACTAAAATAAACTATAAAACGTATATAAAGACACGGCACTTATGATATAAGCAGCCTTTAATAAAAAACAAGAAAGGAAAGCTTTAAATACCCAGCAGAATATTCTGTAAATACTATTCTCCAAAATTATTCATATGATGCATTCTTAATACTCATAAAAATCCCAACTTCCTAACTTTAAAAACACCAAAGTTATGGCATTTTCAATCGTTCAGTTATATGGCAGCTATAGGATATAGTCGGCCGATCCCTATAAAATTTGGCAGGTAGTATTGTTTGGCCAAATATAAAACCTAAGAAAATCCCAACTTCCTAACTTTAAAAACACCAAAGTTATGGTATTTCCTATCGTTATATGTTAGCTATAGGATATAGTCGGCCGATCCTTATCAAATTTGTTAGGTCGAATTGATTAGCCAAATATAAAACCCATAGAAAATCCCAACTTCCTAACTTTACAAACACCAGAGTTATAGCATTTGCTATCGTTTAGTTATATGGCAGCTATAGGATATAGCCGATCCCGGCCGTTCCGACTTATATACTGCGTGCAAAGGAAAGAAGGGTGTGTGCAAAGTTCAAATCGATATCTTTAAAACTGAGAGTCTAGAAACATACAGACGGACAGACGGACATGCTTATATCAACTCAGGAGGTGATCCTGATCAAGAATATATATACTTTATAGGGTCGGAGATGTCTCCTTCACTGCGCTGTACACTTTTGACCAAAATTATAATACCCTCTGCAAAACGCAGATGTTGATTAAAGGTTTTTTAAATATTTCTTATCTATTCCAAAAACATAATAAATGATAGTAAAAAATTAAATATTTTAAATATATACACCATTGGTATTAAGCGAATTAGTATTAAATGTGTTATTAAAATTACATCTATTTACATTTCGCCAATTAGCTTAATAGTAGCTCAATGGCTTTACTGCACTACTAAAAAATAAATTTGAATTGGTAATAATGTTTTTATTTGGAAATAAATTTGAATTCATAACATAAAAAGAAAACAATTTATGGTAATCATATATTTTATTTTATATTTCAGTGTACGCTTCCCCAACTTCCTCCCTCTTCCCGCGATCGTTTCTACGAAGCTGCGGTGAACTTGGCCGGCGGCATCAGGTTGCAGGTTCCACGGAGCAGCACACGCGTCCACAATGATCGATGTCATGTCCCGGCCAGCTGTCCGGTGTTTGTGCCCCTGGAGACGGAGGGGTGGTGAGGAGGGACTTGGAGGTGACCCTCCCAGGTAGAAGATGCTTGCCCCTATATATCACACAGTCTTATCAACTAGACAAGTTTCGCACTAATTCGTGAGTAATTTTTTGTATATTTCATGCGAATTTTTCACACCACGGACACACTGCTTGCTTTTGCTGACACTGCTTGGTTGGGATTTGGGGTGGACCAACAAAATTATGACATTGGGGAAATAAAAAGAATTTTGCGACATAATTCTTCCGTTAGCCACTAAACGAGGCTATAAAGATAAGACAGAAAAAAGGACCTGCAAGCAACAGGCGTAGCACACAGAAATATATTTAAAACGCTGTGAATGTAAGCCTCTTACGAAAAAAAGGACAACAACCAAATATGTGTTGTTAAGTCAAACTCTCAGGGGAAGAAGAAATTGCCCGCCTTACCGCTTAATTGTTGCAACGTTTGCTGGCCAGCAATTATTTGATAAGACGACGCCTCACATTCGAGCGCTGGCACAATAAATTTTCTGTCCGCAAAATAAATTAAATGAGAAACTGGCAAATGTTTAGTAGTTACTGCCAAGCCAGCAACAACAAAAAAAAGACCGAAAAAAAAATTTTAAACTTTTGTTTACTCTCTCTTGGGCAACACTTGTGCACTAAGCAACAGAAAGAAGACGACCAAGTTGAAGAGGAAGAAATTTCAGTTTCTTGAGTTCATAAATTTTCACTGCGGACCCGCATTAAAACACAGGGAAAACAAAACAATTCAAAAAATTTTGCTAGCCCCTCAGGAGAACTCCAAAAGTGCAGTAAATTAATGAATGTTTCTCTTTCTGCAGGACTTGCGATGTGTATTCATCCTTGAAAAGAAGCTAAAAGTTATTAGCTTTCAGGGCTTACTTTTAAATATTTTTAATGTGGGCTTACATTTCGCCATAAAAACGGGCAAACATAACCAAAAAAATTATAAATTTATAGTATCAATAACAACAATTGTAACTCCCAATCCAAAGAGAGGTGTGTTCTTTCTTTTTGCAAAAATAGAAGTATCAAAAGTTATGTAGAATACTCAAATAATAAAATAAAAATTAGATTTTCCTCAGAAAATAATAATAGTAAGTAAAAATTAACACTTTAACAAATATATTTCAGTCAGAATACAAAAAATATATTTTATCTCTATTTAATTACTAATATTTTGCAGCCTTCTAATGAATACCTGGATATTTAAGAACAAATATAAAATCTGTTACACAAGATTAATCAATACTTTTCAAACAACAAATAAAAGCAAATTAATTTGAAATCCTAACAATGCTTGTCTGAATGGACTTTAAAGATGAAGCAGACTCAGAAGACCCTAAAAGATAGTGGCAATGGACTCAAAATTAATCTTATTACGGAGAAGTTGAGTGTGAAATCGCCTGGGCAGACAACCGAAAGCCAACAACCGACAACCAAGATCCCACAACGAACAACCAGACAACCACATGAGCAGCAACTCAAATTTATAAACTTGCACACGCCAAACTTGAAACGGCCAAAAATGAAAGCCACAATGGCAAGAACAGCACGAGTTTATAAGGAACAGATACTTTAAGGAGAAGATACAAGAAAAGAAGACACAAGCAAAATGAAGTTTCCAAGGCTCAAAAACTGAGTAAAAAAAGAAAAAGCAAGAACACTCACAAAAACAATAAAAAGCCATGTTTGCCCCATACCCCGATTATGTAAACAGGCAATGCACGATTGATCAAGTTCGGGATAAGTTGGTATTGAAAAAAAAATCCATCAATTTCCTTTAATGAAAACATCCAGAATAACGTGACTTTTGAGCACCGCCAGCTGTTCCAAATACCGTAGATGGCGCTAAACGCCAGAAGCGGAAAGAGGCGCAGCCAGGCTTAAGTGTTTAATGGGTTTTGGGCGTTAAGTGGGCGGGCAAACTTTATTGGCCAATCGATAGGTATACGAAACAAAACATATCAAAAAAATTTTCATAATAGCACAAACTGTAGCCACAGCTGCTGGGGCGTCAGAGGGGGCGGGCACCATTTTGAAACAAACTGCGCTGCGAGGAACCCTAAAATCACAGCAAAATGCCAATCTCACTTTTATAGTTTCCGAGATCCAGCGTTCATACGGACAGACAGACAGACGGACAGACGGACAGACGGCAGACGGAGAGACGGACAGACGGACACGGACATGGCTATACGACTCGGCAGTGATCCTGAACAAGAATATATAACTTTATAGGGTCGGAAAGCTTCCTTCACCTGTTACATACTTTGCCGAATATAAAACCCTTTACCTACGAGTAACGGGTATAAAAAGAAAGCCCCAAAAACCCCAAGGAGCAAAGTTTCCATTTTGGTTAAATACTAGGAGGATGGCCGAGGGGGTAAATGTACAGAAGGAAATGGGGTTGGGTGAGGGCATTCATGTGTTTTGTGACAAACTATCTTAATGGCTTTTCGCAGCTTGGCGGCTGTTAAATGCGATTTTAATTAATTGGACACTTAAGTTAACGACATTTCTTTAGCCCCACGCCACCCCACTTCCACTTCGCCGCGCTGCCACCCAACTCCAACTCCAACGCCGACTCCGATTGCGATTCCGACTTCGACTCCGACTCCGGACTCCGGCGACTGCACACGGCGACGATTTTGATTAATTGGCGGACCCGTAGAGCGGGCCATATCCACTCTCCACGGGAAGGCCGCGTAAGGTGAGACGTTCCGAGGTGTTGGACGCTGGCTGCTGGGATGGATTTAATTGATGACCACCGCAACTTGCGCTTTGGGACTGCAGTCCTCCACTTCACTTCACTCTTATTCAGTACCCCCAAACTCCTGTTCGCCAAAATGGCGCTGAGTCGGATCATTTGATATGGTAAAAGGCAGCTGGGGCTAAAAAATGGCATGAGATGTCCAATAGTCATGTTTGTTTTCAACTACAAGATGGAAATGTCCATCTAGTTCAATTAATTAGTAGTGGCAATTCGGAATTATAAGATCTGACAACCATTCATTTTAGGATTAACATTTTTTTAAATTAAATCTACTATAAAAATAAAGTCCACAAACCACAAGATATATAACATTTTTCGGAATTTTGCCTTTACGTTAAGAACACAAAAATAATAAAGATTTGTAAACTTTTTTTTAAGTCCGTGAAACTAATTTCTTTTAATTATCTAAGAAAGTGTTTTTATATTCAAGCAACTTTAATCCTTTTCCTGTGTTAAAGAAAGTGATATTTGTAAAATTGATTAAGTATACGTCTTTGCTTTCGCTTTTTTATAAAACTACAATCACAGTATTATTAGATTTTAAGTTAAACTAAATTTGAATGAATTTCGTCTTTAAATTTCCCAATAAATTTTATGAATAGATGTATTTTAAATAAACTATTCGTAAAAAAATTTGTTTTTTTGTGATATTTTTTAAGAGAAATAAATCATTTTTTATTTGACTTTAAAACTGTATTGAATTGCAATGAAATAAACAAAATAGTTTTAGAAATCGAAACATACATAATTTTTAAAAGTTGATTTATATTAAAAAACTTGTCCCCAAAAAACAAGAAAATAAATATTTTAATTTTGTTTGGTCAATTAAATTTTCATTTATTTTATTTTAATTTCATTTTAAAATCTTAAAAAACATGTGGTTATAAAACTGCTCTCTGTTTTTAAATATTGGACAATCAAGAACATCAATTCAATACCAAACATCATTAATCTAATTCATTAAACCATATTTTAATTTAATTAAAAATTTGCCTAAAATCGTTTTATTTTTCCAGCCTCTTGTCGATGATTAATAGACGCGCCTATTCCTAAATGATTAATAAAGTAATTTTCAAGTTCAGCGCCGACATAAAACTCAGAAAAATAGAGAACGGGTGTTAGGATGAGTGAGATTGAGACGAGATGAGTGGAGAAATCACTCGAATGCGAGGCGAGCCACTTGAGAGGTCGTAAATCCAGATCCTCGAAAAGTAAACGCCCATAAACAATGATGTTTCTCAATGAATGCGGAGACCACGTGTAGCCGTAAATTTCTCTCGCTTACGCTGTCTCGCTCTTGCTCTGTCTCCATCTCACTTCTTTGGAGGCTCCTCTAACAGGTTTCTCATTAGGATCAAGTTGGAAAATGTCCGAAAACGAGTGAGGCCAGGAGCGAAATTCAAAAGGAACTGGACGCTGACGTTATTCAACACTATAATGGGGCGGGGCTAGTTATCCCCCTCTCACTCCCACCCTGATTTCGTCTCTTTCCCACCACATATGCTTGACACAGAAACAGCTGCTCTCCCACACTCTCGCTCTCTCGCAAAAGAAAGCCAGCGCCGACTCAGAGTTTGTGAGTGTGTGTGGGAGGGCAATGGTAATAAACCATTCCCGGCAGCCATAAAGCATTGCGAGAGTGAGAGAGCGCGAGAGCGGCTGCTGCGCGGCCCGCGCCGCTGCCGACGTCGCTGCCATGATGGCCGCGACTGCGACTGCGCTCGTAATTCTCACTTTAATGGTTTGTTTACATCATAAATAAACATGGCTGAGCTGCAGCTGAGAGCAAGACAGAGCGAGAGCGAGAAAGAGAGAGGACACGACAGAGTTTGCGTGAAAGAGCGACTCTCGAGTTTTTGGCGCGCGTTTCCCCCACGATTTTCGGTGGGTGTCGGAAGGAGGAGAAGGGGAGTTCCATTGGTTCTGCTGTGACGTCAGCACAAGTCCCACTCGATTCAAGACATGATCCCGATCACGATCGTGATCACGATTGAAGACAATTAGCCGGCACGGGCCGATCACAAATTAACAATCTTTCGATGACTCACAATAAGCTAATGGGGAGAAGAACCAGACAAGAAAGCGGCAATCGATAAAGAAAAATAATAATACTGAAGGAATACTGGGTATACTCATAAGCACAAAACATATTATTGATTTATATAGAATATAAGCCTATTAAGTGTTAAATTATAATTTTAATTATAAATTATTCTAATCTCATTAGTAAAAAACCAAATTTTTCAAATAATATAAAATCACTTCAATTTTGAAATTATATAACTCAACAAAAAAAGTCTTAAAATTCCTTTAATTCCTTATTGCCAATAGAACTTATTCGGCTTATGAAATTAAGGAAGTTCTAGTAAATTTATTTGATTGCACAAATTAAATCCTTTTTTGAGACATTGATTTTATCTCGGCCAATGGGTTTTTTTAAAATGCCAAAAAAAAAATATGTGTTTTTTTAGTTTGAATTCACTACTTATCCGTAAATATTTTAGTTACTCAGTCTTAAAAACACTCTACTTTGGCATCTGCAAGCTTCTTCGAAACTCAGTTTTTATTGAAGACCATGTTGCTTACAACTTCAAAAAAGGACTATTTTTTTGAAGGACTCACCGGTTAATCGGTTAATTCATAGAACATAAATTATATATTTGGAAAGAAATAGATTTTTAATTGCTTTTTAAATGCTATATAAGGAAAATAATACTACAATTAAATTTCGACAATACATTTCAAATTCATTATTTAATATTTTTGTCATAAGAGTTTAATAAGTTAAAAACAATATAACTCTAAGAATACATACAAATATTAAATATTTAATTGAATTACATATGAATTTTCACATATTATTACGAAATTTCCAACTTCTTATTACGTGACAACTGCCGTCGGATTTGAGAACCTGAAAAATTGCCGTCGGCGGGGGATGCTCTGTAGTGCGTGTGCATCTGTGGAAATACTTGGCCATAACGAGGAATTACCTCAAGACGGTGGGCGGAAAAAGGGGCGGTGAGGCTTGCTAATACAGTGGAGTAGTTACTGTGGAGTGGTCCAGAAAATACCGAACCACTTGTGGCGCTCACACTAATTCTGGGCCCGAAAAATGGCACGCTCGATGGTCACACAATTACGGATGTAATAAAGTAATTTGCCGTAATTGCAATTGAGCCGAGGGCGCGTCAGCAGCTGCCACTTTGTTAGTCGCCCTTCCCTTGCCTTTTGCCACCGTAAAACTTTGTCTTCGAGACCGGGACGAACCAGCCGAGCAACCCTTTGTGTCCTTTGTTTCGGGAAAAGTTTGCCGACGGATAATGTGTGACAATGTCTTGGCACTTGCCGTGCACAGAGGGGGATTTTAATTTAGCTAGGTAGCCCGCACAAGTTTGTTCCAATTTTTCCATGGGTTTTTGCATAGCCAACTTCTTAATTATGACCAGGCCTTATCCCTTTCAGCGGGCGGTGAGCTGTGATGGCTTTATGGTCCCGCAACCGAATCCTTTTTGTCCGCCCGGGCAGGCTAATGAGCAAGTTAATGCCTTGTTATGATGATTATTATGTGTGGCAGGCCGAATCGGAGGAATGGACTCGTAAACACACAACTACTGGAACAAGTGTTGAGCAATCCGGAAAGAAAAACAAACACCAGAAATGTTTTCGGGGGTGGCGGTGGCCCCATAAAAATTAGTCTATAAAAACAAACACTCGGCTTGGCGACCCCCGTTGGATAAACAGAACGCCAGAGCGCCCCCATATCATGTGGCACCTCATTTCGCCCAGCGGAGCAGTGGGAGACGTCGAGGAGACTCTGCGGCATGCTGCGAAAATTTCCCCATTCGCCTTGCCACCCACCTCCCTGGGTGTGTGTGAGTTTCCACCAACGCCTCCAATCGCCTAGGTAAATAAACAAACAACTCTATTTCATTTTTTGTTGTTCAGGCTGCCGGTTTCTCGGATTTTCAATTTATTTATTTACTAAATAACTGAATGATGTAGCTAAATGTGTAGCTGAATGATGTTCCTGAACGATGCTGAGGATATCGACTAAAAATTGTAATTAAGAAATATATTTGTTAAGTCATTAATAATGTAGTATAGTAAATAACAACGCAATTATTTGATTTTACAATATATAAAATATATAAAAATATACATATTTTTAAGTAGAACAATATTTATGGAGTAAATGCTTTTTTAGTTTAGAAAAATTTTAATTTTAACTAAACAAAGATAAATATAATATATAAAATTTGTTTCCAACTAATCAAAATAAAAAATAAAACCATACTGTTGACTGTTGTTAATTCTCCCCGTTTGATAACATTCTTAGCCTGCAAAGTATTAAGGATGATATATTGAGTTCCTATTTCTACCATCAATTTTGATACATATTCACAGGCTAATTAAATTAACAATTTGTTGCACTCACTTATTATCTGGTCTGTGTTTTGTCTACGGGCGCTGCACTTGAGTCGGTTCAATAATTATAAATCAATATTGATTCAATTATGGGCTCTTACAATTATTATCTATAAATGCTATGCAGAGAACAACAGCAAAAAGCAGGAACCCGAGAACCTACAAAAAATTCAAACAATTTTCAAGTGATGCCAACTTAATTAAGTCACAAAATTTATGAGCTTCTTCTGGTTGGGGCTGCCGGCATAGGCATGTACATGTACACACGAGCCCCGATGAAGATACAAATAGAGACACAAAAATACATATAGATGGGAGATACATATATACATTTAATATGGCAAACAGACTCACTCGATTGACACGCGTCCCGTGAACGCAAAACTCCACAAATGAAGATACTTGTGGGGGAGTTAGCGGGGGATTGTAAATCGATTGCCGAACGACGGAGATCGATTTTAACGATTTGTTTTGATATTTTTACGATTATGGGGCATCGTTTGCACAACATAAATAGAACATAAAACTGTGTGTATGATGAGAGGGGAATGCAGGAAGTTGGATGCGGCTTGTGGTGCGTGTTCATGGCTTCTGCACAGTAAATATTATTAAGACTGGTCACTACATCGTTGTACTTTGTATCCTATACTAAATTTACTTTTCAAATTTAAAAGAATTTAAGATTAAAAAGTAATATTAAACTATGTTAAAATAATTAAGGAAGAGGTGTCCAAGAAATAATATTCTGATATTTGTTTGTAGCTTGGCAAAATTATATATTTGATCGATTTTATTTCAAAGATTAACTAAGAATTATTATATGTTGTGTAGTTCTAACATCCTTTATTGAATTACTTAATAAAGAAATAAGATTTATCGAAAACGCTTCTCTTTGAAAATTTACTCCTAAGAATGCTTTTATTTTTCTCTGTGCTATATTTACAGACGCCAATCCAATACCCAACCCAAGGCCAGCCCCTTGAAATTAAATTAATAACAAATTAGCTGCAAGTGGCGGCGTGAAGAAATCACAAATTAATATTTCCATTTAACGATGCAGCCAAGACTATTTGTCCATTGCGTATGGGCTTTTAATTGCCCCACCGCAGCGCCTTGGATGCGAGAGTATCTGTGAGATACTTAAGCCTGCTGTTTTATTTGCTTCTTCGCTGCCGTTGTCATCGTGACGTTTTCCGCTCGCATCATCATAAATCATATGCACCACATGCAACGCCAAGGCACAAAAAAAAACGACAAAAATATGGAAAAATATTGTATGAGTTTCAGTTTAATTTTGTTGTGTTTTATTCTCACTATCCGCGCTGCTGTGCGTTGTCCTTGCTGTTTTATGGCTTCTAGGTCCTTTGCATATGCAAAACAAACGCACTTCACGTTCAACGCTGCGAAAATCGCCGGCGGCTTCCTGCGACAGTAATGCGTTCCTTTCGTTCTCTCAGGCAGAACTAGAGCAGGATATCTTCCCAGTGGCTGCTTCTTTTCCTTCTCTTCGTGATGCCTGCGTCCTTATGATTTATGGATTTTGATGCAGGATGCCAGAACACTTAGGCTGCGGCAAGTGTTGGTAGTTCCACGGGTGTGAGCACTAAGACACTGATGGATAGGATCGTTTTTTAGGACAAACACTAGTACATTTTTTAGACGCAAGGAAGAAGTGTCTAACAAAATTTAAACAAATCAAGAAAGATAAATTGATTTTATCGAACTTGGGCTTCTATTAAAATTAAAGTCATTTGTAGAAATCAGAAAAAAAAAGAAAATTTGGTAACGTTTTGTTAGAAAAATAAGATTTGGAGTTCAATTCAGCAGAACGAGTGGATTTGACAATTTAATAATTAATTTAGTTTAAGAGGTGTTAATTAGAAAATTATTGTGTGTACCTTGTGTTAAAATGTAACCATTTAAGGGATCTAAACAGTACTCTATTGGACTGGTTTATGTATATTAAAAAAAAAAAAAAATAGTTTAATACATAAAAACATAATTACATAAATATTAGTGAATGGAAAATACTTATACAAGATATTTCAATTACTTTTGATTTGAGACTAACAATAAAATAAAACTCTTTTGAAGTCTATTTGTAGTACTTTTTAAAGAAATTGGGTTTCCAGAGCTTCCATAGTTTTAATACACTCGAGCGAACCTACAAATTCCGAAAAGTCACGTGCGACGTGGCATCTGACAGCATTTGCTGTTGGAAATCAAACATAAATAGATTGCCTGACCCATAAGAAGAGAGTGACCTTAGAGTTCATGTTCCGCCAGGGAATGCATCTCCTTCACACCCGCATTAATCTGCATCCATATGGTGGTCTTGGAACCAGCAAAATGGTGAAATTCCATCTTGTCTTGGATTGGGGTTGTTGTGGCTTTGGGCTGCTGGCGATGCTGCTGGTGATAGATATGCAGTAGTCGCATCCTTGGGTCCCTTCGGCAGGAAGTCGCTCGTAGTCGAATCCATTTTCAAAGCCAAGCGTGACGGCTTTCAATTGAGCATGCCACACTCCCAAATTTCCCCTTGGTCTTCGCCAGTTGCTGATAAGCCTCAATCGAACACAAATCGATTGACCAAAAACTGAACATGATTAATGTTCGAATTATCCTTGCGCCCCCTCACAGATGTCAGTTGCACATGAAATACTTCCAAAATCCAGATATTCTCTATCTCCTTTTCTTCGTTAAATTAAAGGGTGGGGTTTCAAGAGGTAAGTGAAGTGCTGA
The DNA here is from genome assembly GCA_018153365.1 of Drosophila fuyamai. NCBI lineage: Eukaryota > Metazoa > Arthropoda > Insecta > Diptera > Drosophilidae > Drosophila > Drosophila fuyamai. The sequence goes on along the minus strand of JAECXW010000116.1, from coordinate 473,970 downwards.
ACTCAGATAAGGGTTCAAAGTTCCTCAAGCCATTCTTTTTTGTATGGGGTTACTTTAGATAATGCTGTTGGGGAATAATGAAAACATTCATCATGACCTTGTTGTGAAGAAAAGCCATTAAAATATTCATATTACATATTCGATATATAAGTATATATTTGTAAGACTATTTATGATTTTTTATTTAATCTTAATGGGCAAGTGAATGTTACATCCCTAAAGATTTTTTTGAGGCATCCCAGATAGAATTGCTTAGCAGAGTTTTCTAGCGATTTGTATATTTGAATTGAAGGATTTTATCTGATAATACATCAGTTGTTACCACAGATTTTATTAGGGTTTCCAAGGTTTTTATTATTTTTATACCCGTTACTCGTAGAGTAAAAGGGTATATTGTATTCGTGCAAAAGTATGTAACAGGTAGAAGGAAGCGTTTCCGACCCTATAAAGTATATATATTCTTGATCAGGGTCACTAGCCGAGTCGATAAGCCATGTCCGTCTGTCCGTCTGTCCGTCTGTCCGTCTGTCTGTCCGTCTGTCGTCCGTAGAACGCTGAGATCTCGGAAACTATAAAAGCTAGAAGATTGGCATTTGCATGCAGATTCTAGGAGTTCCTACGCAGCGCAAGTTTGTTTCAAAAGGTGCCACGCCCCCTTTAACGCCCACAATCGCTTATATACGATTTTAAAAATTTAAATATTTCGGAAAAGTAAAAATGAAGTTTTATTGTGTTTATCAATACCTATCGAAATGTAGAAGAAATTTTTCAAATCGGACCATTCGTTAAAAAGTTATGCGTGTTCAAAGTTTCTATCTCCATCTCACTCGCACTCCCTTTACCTGAGTAACGGGTATCTGATAGTCGGGGCACCCGACTATAGCGTTCTCTCTTGTTTATTTTATTTTTTGTTGCCTTTAATAAAAGATGTTTTTAGTTTAACATATTTATAACTTAAATGATGCATGAAAGAACAGACCACTCCTAATCAAAATATTTATACAATGTGTGTTACAAAAATTGAAATATCTATTGCACAATATATTACTCTTTATCCGTTAAATAATATTTATTCAAATTGTTAAGGGGCAGACGTAAGTTGAGTGAGCATTTCACTAGGCTGCCATAAATTTCCACTTGGAATCTCAAATATATTATGTCCGATCGCTGCAATAAAGAACAAATATTAAGCCCGAATGCATTTTTGACCATCTCAGGACCTGTCCCTATAGAAGGGGAGTGGCGACGCCTACGCATTACATTTGGGGTCACTCACACACACACACAGAACATGGAAACGAAATAAATCGAGAGCGAAATGAATGGACACAAAAGGATGAATGGTCAGTCATGAGGACAAAAAACAAAAACAGGCAACGAAAGGGAGACAGGCAGAAATATTGAAACGAAAAATACAACTGACAAAAAATTTTATTTCGTTTTATTTGCAAAGCGGAGCACTCCATAAATTTTCGTGCGCTCAATATTGTTTCAGATCATAAATCATGGCTGCATTTGCGTACGCACACACACATTTCAAACAAGCGCACACAGATGCAGTTGCATCAGCGGGAGGGAGTGAGACGGGCGGCGGGTGCGAGCGAGAGGACCCGACACCGACAAATGCACGTTGTTGTACCTTGTAGCTGAAAGTTGGGATGCATCACGGGCACTGCAAAAAGAACAACTGCCAGAAAAACAACAACAGGAGGACTGCAAAAAACATCAAGCAAAATCCCTGCAACAACAAGTAAGCTTCACAAATGATTAGGTTGAGGGCTAGTTGATATCCTGTAAGGATAAGCTCCGATATGTATGCTACGAATTTTTTAAATGGTTATAATCATTTGAAAAAACATATATCTTCTTATTGTAATAAATTGTTATGAATATACGTACGTGTTATGTAGCTTTTCGAACACTAAAAAATATTCTCTATAATATATTAAAATAATTCAAAAAAATATGATTAGAAACCAAAAATAAAACGAATATTATTTTTAAAATATTAACTAATAATGTAAATGTAATGTAATATAATGAAAGTAAAAAAACTATCTACCAACAAATTGCGATTTAATAGTATATACACAAATTAAATATACAAAATATTCTTGGTGTTAACCGACAAAAATAAAGGAACTTAATTTTATGGATATATAAAAGTGTTGAGCTCGGCATTGGACCTATATTCCATATCAATTCGACAGATACCGCTCCTGACAATAGCAACATGCACTCATAGTGCATTTGTATAAACTCTAGGCCGCTGCACTTGTGCCCTCCACATTTTCCCCCTTCCCATCCTTAAGCCCCATCCCATCCCCCTCGCATATCCCACATTCACTGCGATGCGTCGGCGGCCAGCATGCAAATGCAGAATGAAAGCAATCCGCCAAAGAGTAGAGAAGTGCGCAGAAAGAAAAAATTTAGCAAATCCGTGATTTCACGACCATAACATTTCTAGTGAAAAGAGAAGATACTTATTTAATGAAATTATTTATTTGAAAAACCATTTAAAAAAAACTACATTTATTTTGGAAATCAACAAGACTTATAAAACATAAACTTATAAAATTATAAGCATACCCTTTTATAGAATTTATGAATGTAAAATTTGGCACTTTCTTAATTTTAGAATATATATTCAATTATTCAAAAACAATAGGTTGATCACATATTGTAATGATTTTTCAAAACTACTCCTGAGAAGTTCAGTTTAGTTATCTTGCTATACAATTATTTTATTTTTTTATCTTTTGGAAATATGTTTCAGAATTAATATAAAAAACTATTAACACAACTTTTGGGCGCTCAGAAACTTTACCGAATTTTAATCCTTAAGCTATATCGACTTATTTTCTTTGTGTAGGCTGAATGGAGGATGGCGAGGCTGGGAGGGGAACCAACTGGGGTGGTCTGCAAATTCACATTAACGCAAATTCCGTAAGTGAAGTATGTTGCATTTGCCGCACGTAAATTTAAAAAGCGCGGCACAATAACAAAACATTGTTGGAGGCCCGCTTACAGATGCAGATTCTCGTACACTCGTACAGCTGGAGTCGTACGGACTCGGAATCGGAGCTGGATGTGGCCATGGAGCTGGAGTCGGAGGAGTCACGGCCCCACCCTGCAAATGGAGGCTGGATACCACAGAGCTGCATAGGCATTCGGACTCGAGCCCGACACTCACACAGCTGCACATATTTGAGATACATAAATCTTGCGGATGAGCGTGCAGCATTTGGTGGGGTTTCTGGGTTCTTTTTTGGTAGAGCCACCATCCAGCATCGGGGATTTGGGGCAGGAATGGCTGGAGGAGAGGCGGCAGTACGGAGAGGGGTGCATCTGCAGCTGAGCCTTGCACGGCAGTGCTGTATTGGAACGTTTCGAGGCCTAGGAAGAAGGTAAAAATCTATATAATCTATATAAACAATGTTAATCTATACTTAAATTAAAATATTAAATTAATAATAATAAGCTAAAGATTTCGGTGGAGAGAAGTCTTACAGTCCTAATAAGTCTCGAATTATTTTGGTAGTACTTAATAAAGAGTTAAAAAATAGTAAACACTTTGACATGGCATCCCAAAATGTATTTTTCTTTAAATCGATTTAAAAATATTATTTTTTATACATGTCAATGACATAAGATAAAATGAACCAACTACACCTTTAGTTTAAAAGCCATTCCTCCTAAAAGGTTATTGCGCAGCCAAAAACGATTTATAAGCTAATGATATTTGACAAACAAAATTGGGTTTTCTCATTTAGAATACTTAAAAGTTAATTTGGAATAATAAGAATAATCCAGCTTACTAACTAATTTTATGCAACAAATAAAATAGTTATCCGATTATGTTATTGTTAATTTGTAAATTGTTTAACTCTTTTTTCTTGTTACACACATTGTATATTCATAATTCCTTATATTCACTCTGACATATCCTACCAGATTTATTCACTTAAATCCCTTTTATATTCAATATTAACCCTTTAACTCCCACAAAGAAATACGGCAAACAAAAACGATTCACCTGCAGCCGCCTACAGATGGCGCTTTAACACGGATGGCAATCCATCTGCGGCGCTAATAAAAGATTTCGCTAAATTGATACTGTCGATGGAGTAATTAAACTGCAATTTTTATGAGACATGCCGGACAGAGGCCGTGGCTATCGCAGATCGAATAAATTATATTCGCCCAGCCACGCACACACACACATGTGGGCTGGGAGGCAGGGAGGGGAAAAAGGAACCGGAAGTAAAAAGAGATAGTGCAGGACAGAGAGTTCCGTGTGCATTTTGTCTGCGTCCTTTGGCTCGGTTTGCCGGTAAATTTTCCAACGCAATTTTGCCATTCTTCCGAGTGAGTGTGCGGTTGCACACTGCAGTTCCATTCCACCAATACAGGTCCTTCTTTTTTGGCCCGCAAATAAATTGTTCGAGCCAACTAAAACTGCGTGCTTATTTTTTAGTATTTAAAATTGCAATTTTACGAATGAAATCACATTTTAAGGTGATTATTCAAGTGTTTATTATGAAGTTTTAAACCTATAAATTTCAGGTTAATCCAACAGAATTTAAAATACTTTGCCAACATTTTGATGATACTTCTATTTTTATTAATAAAAAACCAAGTTCAAGCAACAACCATATTGGTTGCCGCATATTACATACAAAAAACTGAACAAATTGTTAAGATAAGTTTATACTGAGAAAACGAACTGCAGCTTGAAACCTACTTTAAGTTTATTTTAAGGCAAAAAAACGGGCTTAAATAAATAGTTATTCTCTCTCTATCAGATAGGAAAATTTAAGAAATGTAATCCTATTTAAATCCTATTTAAAAACTGATAAAAGCCCCTTAATTTTGTACTTTACTCGCCCAATAAACTTTTATTTTTTACAGACTGCTATTGCGATTCTCGATGATTTCCAGCTAATGATTGCACCAGTTAAAAGACTTTTCCCAGCACCCCAGACAGACCTTGAGGTTGTTAATTTTTATGTCGTCATTACCCGGCTCGTAAAATCCCCGGCTCAACAGTTGGTTTGTAACTCCGGGCTTGTTTGTGGGACTACGGTTTATAGCGGCCATCAACAAAAGCAACAGGCGATGATTTTATGAACATGTTCAATGTCTGTTGCGGCACTTTGAGAGCTATAGTCTGGGGTTTGGGCCCGGTTTCGCTTTGGTTACCGGAATCTCAGCCAAAACCTCGGCGTGCCGCTCCAAAACTTTATTTCGCTGACTTTATTTGCAACCGGAATTTTTATTGTTATGGCGACATTTATGAGTTTTACGAGATTTGTCTCCATCTCGGATCACTTCTAATTGGCCTCTCATTGTTTTCAACGCTTCACATTGTGTGGTTATTTGTTTGCCCATAAACTTTACCAAATCAGGATCTTTTTGCCCGCCACCTAGGACAGAGTTTTCCGCTGCCTTAACTTTGTAAAGTCGATTTTACTTACTACATTTTTAAAGTATTTCCCGTTATATATATTTCTCACTTATCTTAATTAGTTAACGTTAGTGGTTCATTTTTAAGATTTTAGTGCCTACAAATATAAGTAGAAAAGAGGCGTTCCAAATTTATTAAGAACCAATTTGAAATAAAATATCTTCACATTCCTGTGATAAAAGCTTTAAACTTTAATTTTGTAATAAATTGTGTATTTTTTAATTTCTAAAATTTTTTTGTAAAAACAGAAACAATTTGTTCTTAATATAAACACAGATGTTTGCGATAGCAGTTTAACGAATTCTTAAAAATCATTAAACGATATTATATGCGTGTTTAATTCACACGATTAGATAGTAAAAACTTATAAAAAAAACGTAAACGTATTTTGGTATTACAAATATTATTTATTGATATTTTTCGGACGTAATGCAATTGTGATAATGTTATAAAGGTCTTAATCAAATTGTTCCATCTTTTAAAAAAATAATTCAAATTTACCTTATTCTTCTTAATCAGTATGAGAAGGAGTTTTTGCTAGTTTCAGCCATTAACTCTTCTTTGTACTCTTTCAAATTTATGGATGTCTCACCCCCAAAAGATGTCGACAGCGAAGGGTTAAATTGAGTGGGAGCTGTCATTCAATCCTTTAGATACCGCAACCCCCTGTGAGATATTTGTTAGGGACCCAACATTTATGCGCCATGTTCTACTTATATTTTTATGGCTGCTCCTTGCCACTCGAAACCACAGACAAGATGAACAAGGAGAGGGTACATGCATATATTTAAAACATGGATTCTTAATTAGTAGCAAATGTATCCCATTTTTTTGACACGTAACGGAGACCCAAGGTGGGGATCACACCATCCACCTATCCGAGTTAGTTGACACCCTGGTCCTGGTCCCTGGGAATTGGTCCTGGAACCGGTTGCGTGAGGTGGGTTCGGGTAATGCGCGCTAATTAATCCTCGTTGGTTCGGATTTTCCCGACGTAATTATATTTACAGCCGCCATGCGAGCTAAACAGAAGCAGGGCGGGCACAAAAGGACCTGGATCTGCCGGCAGGATGCTCGCTCATCTTCGGCGGTGGGTTGGCACTACCCAAGTATATCCCCGACTTGGGTTCGTTTCCTCGTTATGGCCGTGGAGCATGCGAGCTGGCTGCGTGGAAAAGGATACGCCAGGATATTAAATTAATTTTTAAATGCGAGCGCCAGTCGGTGAATACGACAAGTAAGCAACGGTGAGCTGAAGATGAGCCGCGAATGGAAAGAGGGTTTGGTGAAGGGGGTGGCTGAAATTAATGCGCTTTTCTTACGCGTTTCCATTGTCTGAGGAAAGTTTTAGCATATTTCAGTACAGGGTGTTTGCTTTAATTCAATTCGGCTTAATCAAAAACTTTTTAGAAGTTACAAATTATTACATTTTATTTAAATTATTTTTGCAATATAAAACATCGCTAGACTTAAAAAAAAAATATGGTTATAGTTGATTTTCGGATACCCTTGACTCAGTTTTAAAATATATAGGACTCCAGTAGATGCAGACAATCAAGTTTAATGTTTTTAACAAATTAGATTTCAACATCTGGCGGATACGTACTTACGAACTTGGCAGCTTTCGTAAGAATATTATGTAGTTTATACTCAAGGAACAGATCTTAATACGATATTTTTCTTCAAAAACAGTCTTTGGCCGTTAAGATTAGTTGTCCGATTCAAAATAATGACCCCAAAATTTGTAACGCTTCTCGCCTATTTTTATGACTTCTCTTTTTTATCCTTAGTTCTGATTAAGCGATTTGTGACCCATTGTTAACCCATTGGTGCTCACTAACCTAGAAAAATAACTTTTTTTTTTCTTTCTTTAGTTGAGCTCTAGCGTCTGTATTAAGGCAAATGAAATATTTTTTTCAGAATCATTACATCCAATGGAAAATGTCTCATCCGAATAATTTTTTTAATGATATTTAAAAAACCATGATATTGCTTTTTGGCACAACTACTTAACTTTCAAGGAAGCTTGTTAATTCAATCTAGTATTAGTTTCATCACCCTGTAAGTTTCTGAACTGTTAGTCTCACAGCTTGTTTTTCGAGTATTTTTCTTAGTTTTTCTTTGGTTGTTGCTGAGTTGTGTTGCAAATATAAATAATGACTACATTTTGTTTATTTAACTTTGTTATTCTTCTTTTTTTTGCTGCTACTGTAGCTGCTGCTTTATTGCTTTCCACGCGGGTGGCGTTTGCAAGATGAGTTGAGATGGGAACACGCTGAATGGGAAGAAGCCGCCTCGAATCCGTTGGCAAATTAGTTTCATGAGCTCCCATTGTGGCCCCCTGAACTGTTTCCTATGGAAGACTTGACTGTTTTCGCTCTACATATCAGCCAATGATGATTAAGACGCCCACTAACTTGGAATCTAGAGGGATTCTGCGGCAGCTTTGGGTGGGGATTTCACAAACTTAAGTGATTACTTTTTTGCTGACCGGAGGGACGGAGACTAAAAGTTGCGGTCGTAAATTTATTAGGCAAAAAACTTGAGTCCAACTTTGGACAGAGTGCGCAAACGCAAGTTTTGTAATTGTATTCATTCAATGAAGTCCATTCTATGCATTATTCATGGGTTCTTATCTTAAGAATCGGGATCGGCCAACTAAGTTTATATTATAAGAGTGCGGGAAATTTGAAAAGAATTTCTGTGAGTTGTATGAACAAATTTGTTTTGCCTCTTTTTATAAAAATGATTTCAACTCAATTTAGTTCAGGTTTAATTAAAATGTGTGTTTTGTTAACCTTTTTAACATTATTTTATTCTGCACGCTTCAAAATAAATTCTGTATAGACAATAAGCATAATTCAGCGTGTCGCAAAGAATAAAAAAAGACAATTTTTCCCCATATTGCGTTTTTTGCATAAAATGTCCATTTTATTTTGAACAAATATGTCTTTTTAATTTTGTGAAATATAAGAGAAATAAATTTGATTTTCTTAAGTCAACTAAACGCATTGATTTATGGCTTACCCTAACCTTTCTTAGCACACTGAAAATCCCTAAAGCAGCTTAAGTGGGCGTTTTCCTGTACCTCGAACGGAGTGCTAAATAAGCTTCCTGATTTCAGAGGTTCAGCTCACACCTTTGCTGACTCACCAGACCCTCGGGGCCAGGCCAGGACCCAAGTGGGAATAAAGTTATTGAGCATTTAACGAGTTATAAATGCCCAGATGGGCCATCGTCACTGCATGAGGTTTGCCTCGAAAAAGGAGGAGTCGCAGGCTTAGTGGCCAATGCAGATGGCAGAAATGCATCCACAAGATACGCGTTACCTGGACTTATAACTGAGTGCCAACAGGGAACTGAGCTTTAGGTGGCCCCTAGCTGATAATGATACTGTGCTCCTCCCGTCAGCAATGATAGTTTCGGGGCTGGGATTGGTATTGGGTAGGTTGAGGGCTTCGAGGATGCATGGCCAGGATAAGCTGGCCGCGTTGTTGGATGTCGGTGGGATCTATGAGCTCAAAGTGCCGCCATTATGATGGGGCCATGGGCAGTGGGAAACGACGACTGCATTTATAGTCACAACTCGCAGACGCAGCCAGTCCACTGGAGTCCACTAGGTTCCATTTCTCGGGGAGAAACAACTGCAGGAAAAGCGGCAACAACAGCTACAGAAATAAAAGCGGTAAGAACAACAGCTGCACCATGACAATGAGGTGAACAGTGATTGGGAATCATATACTCATATACTTAAAAAAATATATATCACTGAATGACACATATATATATTAACTATAAAAATGTTTAATATCAGTTTTATATACTTTTATTCAAATAAGAGTCATTTTACTAGTTAAATTGGGATTTAAGTAAACCCAATTTACATACGAGAATATTAGGTAATTTTAAAGTTTAAATTACATTTTTTATTAAAATTTAATATTAGTTTTCGACTCGTTTTCGTTTGAGTTCAATCCTTTAGGAACCACTGTTCTCTGTCGAAGCCTTTTTGGCTGCGAGTCAAGCATTTTGGATGCATAAATCAAACATTTATATGCGGCACAGCTTCGGCATTGCCTCGCCTTGCCCTTGTCCATGTGCAGCCCAAAAGCAACCCAACCCAGCTACACCCCCGAGCCCCTCCACACCACCACACTATCCCGCTTAACCCCCCTCGACAGTCACACATGTGCAGTGCTTGGAGGAGACGGCACTTGAATGTGATTACGCAGCGAGGGATTGCAGTGGCGGAGAGAGGGGGGGCGGCTGGGAGGGGCCAGGGACTCGAGACTCGAGACTGCCAGACTCGTACACAGACAAGCCCCAGTAAGACGTCCCCCTGTACCTTCCATCGATATCTGAGTCATGGCCTCGAGGCATCAAAGGCGTCTCCGACTGCGCGGCATGCCCGCTGCAAAATGAAGACGATTATTGCACTGGAAACAAACTTAACCTTAAGGAAATAAGAATGATACAGACTTTTAAATTTACTTTGTTAAACTTTAAATACGAATAAATTAATTGTATCCCAACAGAACTTTTTTAGAAAATATATATATGGAACATTTGGTTATGTGACATTGCGAAGAATCCCATATATCTTAATAAAATATATTCAAATATTTCCTAAGTCACGTCTGAAATGTTGTGTCAGGCCATTTTACAGTAATAATACAAAAAATTAAGAAACAGAATGAGTGTCCGAAATTTTAGATATGACTTATTATTTCAATGACGTTATAGTATTGTATAATTTTGTAATTTTCCCTCTAAATGTTCTTAAATCTGTCAAAGGTTTTTGAGTGTGCCTCTTAGAGAGAAGAAGAGAGGGATTGGGTCTGAGAAAGGGGAGAGCTCCACTGCAATGATGGATATTATTCCTAAGGCGAAAAGTCTTTGCCCAGCGGTGCTTTGCGACACCAAAGCGATTTGCGCTTTGATTGATTGCTTCATTGCGCTGCTGCTCTGCTGCATGAAACATGATGCCAGCCAAGGATTTTGGCAAAGGATACCCTTTCCGCCCATTTTTTTTCTGCTGACTCTACTTTTGCGCACAATGCGGCATAAATATAGCCTGCGGGTTGAAGAGGTCGGCTTGGCGGAAATGACTTTGAAAATGCGAGCTATTGACATGGTTTAACAAGATGTAAGATGCATTCCATCTGTTGTTTAATTTAAAATAGTAAAATTAATAGTAAGTAGAAAAACGTGTCTTTGTCGCACTATTGACTTATTTTTTGGCAATCTAATAAACAAATATCTTTGCTGGAAAACCTTATATATTATCCTATGCTAGTTTTATACATTTCGTTAGGTATTGCAAAAAAAATTCTAAATGTCCAAGGAAAATATTTTTCCGATTATATCATTGAATTTAGAAAATCAAACACAATGTTTGAGATTTACATTGATAAAAGGAGGGGGGGGGGGGGGGGGAAAAAATTTATTATTTTTTTTTTATTTTTTTTTTTTTTAATTTTTTTTTTTATTTTTTTTTTTTTTTATTTAATTAAAAAAAAATATTTTTTTTTTTTATTTTTTAAATTTTTAAAATTTTTTATATTTTTTGGACCTTTTAAAACTTTGGGGGTGAATTTTTTAAAATATTCTTTTTTTTTTTTTTTTTTGATTCTTGAAGAAGAGGACCGATATTTTTTTAACTAATTAAAAAAAATATATATTTTATTTGGTGGGGAACCTCCCTTTTTTTTCTTTTTTTTTTTTTTTTAAAATAAATTTCCCTTTTTCAAACCTAAAAATACATTTCATTTAAATTTATTTAAATTTTAAAGTTTTCAATTGAGTATTAAAAATGTAAAATTAAACGTTCTTTTCAAAGAGCAGCAGAGTTTCAGTTTAAAACATTAAGAAGATGTATAAAAGCGTAATTAATGAATTCCATTAAAAAGTAAAACATATTATTGTATGAAAAGGGCAATGTAATAAATAAGAATTTTATTTTAAAAATGTACTTGTATGCCTAGAATTTCCTTTTTATAAACAGTCTTATTAATATGTCTGTTACCCAAATTCTATGGCATAACACTTCATTACCATAATAACTAATTTCATCCTGCAGCTATGATTTACTCTAGCTGTCTTTTAATAACTACGTACTCTAAATATTCTGGTATACTTTAGATATTTAAAAAACAATATTCATAAACAAAACTTTCATTAAGTGCGCAGCGAAAGAATGAAGCAAAATATCTAAGAGAGAGAATCTGAAGTATTGGGGCCTGCCTTCATCCTTAAAAATAAAATATTCCACGGCGGGAAAAAGTTGCAGCCGCATCGAAATTGAAGTTGCGACAAATAGTCTATGCTCCACCCCAGTCAGTTGCGGCTAAATTGAAATCAGGGCAGAACTTATAAATTGGAAGCCATCCAAAAGATTCCTTTCCTCTTCCCTCAAAGTAGAAAATAATCCCTGTCCTTTCCTTTCGGACTGACTGTCAGTCTGCCTTTGAGTTGACTTCAAAAAAAAGCGATAGAAAGGGCGCAGAAATAAAATGCGCCAAAATCATATGGAAAAGTACATATAGAAATATTCCCCACTTTCCCCCGCTTCCTTTTTCTGTCGACTCTGTACTGCTAGTTTTGGTTGGCAGAAATTTATTTTTTACCTAAAACTTTCTGTTGTAAGCAATGAAAAATGGCAAAACAAACTTTTTGGCTTTTCAGCAGAACAAATACAAAAAGTATTTCTCGTGAAAAAGTATCGAATGATTTCAGTAGAAGGAAGTTTGGAATTTTCAAATGCTAACGGCTAATTTATGCGCAAGTTCCGCCTTCTCAGCTTATTTGACTCTATTGAGGGATTTTTTCTTAATTTATTTACTTTCTTTTCATTGGGTGAGGACAAGGGGCTCAATAAATTACAAAGGGGAGGATGGAAAATAAAATAAGAGGATGCCACTATTTCAATTCAATGATTCATAAAAAGGAATAGGTTTTTTAAGTTAAACTCATTTTTGAAAAAATAATGCTAAATAATAATAGTTTATGATCATTTTTAAGATGTTCTGTAGGCGCAAAATTTACATCAATTACATGATATGATTTCTGAATGATTCTGAAGTGAACAAAGTATTAGGTTTTAAAGACAATGATGCTTTTAATTTTATTACCTTGATCTGCCTGAAATGTTTGAATGAAACACGTTTCACAGATTTATATGATTATACCCGTTACTCGTAGAGTAAAAGGGTATATTGTATTCGTGCAAAAGTATGTAACAGGTAGAAGGAAGCGTTTCCGACCCTATAAAGTATATATATTCTTGTTCAGGATCACTAGCCGAGTCGATCTAGCCATGTCCGTCTGTCCGTCTGTCTGTCCGTCTGTCTGTCTGTCCGTATGAACGCTGAGATCTCGGATCTATAAAAGCTAGAAGATTGGCATTTTGCATGTAGATTTTAGGAGTTCCTACGCAGCGCAAGTTTGTTTCAAAATGGTGCCACGCCCCCTCTGACGCCCACAAGCCACAAGCTGTGGCTACAGTTTAGATGCTATTATGAAATTTTTTTTTGATATGTATTTGTTTCGTCAATACCTATCGATTGGCCAAATAAAAGTTTGCCACGCCCACTCTAACGCCCAAAAACCCATTAAACGCTTAAGCCTGGCTAGCGCCTACATTTCCGCCTTTCATGGCACAATAGCGCCATCTAACGGATGACTTTGGAACAGCTGGCCAAGGTGCTCAACAGAGTCAACGTTTATTCTCGATAAGGATTTCTATTAGAGGAAATTGCGATGGTTTTCATTTGTCAATACCGAACTATATCCCAAGAACTATGCAAATCAAATCAAGTTAGCCAAATTGGAGGTGTTCCCTGGGTACCGATTTTAACATAAAAATCGGGAGCTAATTCGAGGGGCGAAAAACATACAAGAAGGCATATTTATATTAAGTTGTTTAGCTGAGTAACGGGTATCTAATAGTCAAGGCACTCGAATATAGCGTTCTCTCTTGTTTTTATTTGAAAAGTCTATTATATCTTTAAATATACAAAAATTTAAATTATATGTATATAACAATTGTTTCTCCGCCGTCAAATATTTAAAAGCGTTGAATCCAGTGTTGGTCAACTTTGTCTCTTTTTTATGTTTATAATCCCCTGGAAATGTTGTTTTAAGCTGGAATAAGTGTAATTTATAGATTTGCTAAAATTTATGGGCTTGCAAATCAAATTATTTGCCAAAACTTGAGTCAACAACCAAAAACTATGCCACAAGGGGGTCGGCCAAAGAACTGCAGCCGAAAAAACATCAGACAATATTTTAATAGTTTAAAGCAAAACAATAAATAAAATAAAATCAATTGAGCGGGGAAAGGAGGGATTGCTGACAAAACAAAGGGCAAACAACCCGAAATCGCAAATAATACGACATGTAATACGACGAAAACGAAAACAATAAATGCACGAAAACTATAGCAATGACTGTTAGTGCGAGTAGTTGCAATAAAATCGTTTGTTTCCGGCTACTGGAATTTATTCTCGCTCGAACAACAAACACAGAAGGCTAAAACTGCAAATCGGCAAAAGCAAAGTGCAAACATAGTACGTATTGTTGTTGTCTTTTGGTGCTTGACTATTTGCTAAAGTCATTGCGGTGTTTGCCACACCCATCCACAGGCGAAACCACCCACCGCCCACAGCCCACCGCCCAGTTGAAGTCCCCGGAGTCAGGAGCAGAATAAATAGAGCTCCAGCACAATGCCAAAAGCGACACGAGCAACAACAATTTTAGTAATAATATTCACATTTATGGATTTGTAAGTGGTTCCGCATGACTAACCCAGCATCCTGCTCCCTGACTTCTCCCCCATGGATTGTTTGCATTGTGCAGGGCATTAAGGTTTCAATAAGGTTCACTCTAATTCGGGTCTCCACTTTTCAATTGTTTTATTGATGCTGTAAGTGGGGGAAGTCTTAAGGATTAGGGATTAGATTAAGGATCTTAAGTCATTCACAGACTAGTGAATAGATCATTAGGAAATAAAATTGGGCCTTCTAGGGTAATTCACATAAATGTATTAAGGGTTTAACTCATTCGATTCACCTTAAATGTTTCTCTTTATTTTTTGTAATATTTTTTAAGTATTAACTATTTATGGAAGAGGTTTTTTACACCTACGAAGTTGTAACTTAAATTTAAAATATTTTAATATAATTTATAATATAAACATTAATATTGTTGCATTAAAAATTGTTAATTTCTAAAATTACTTATACCTATTCATGCTTATTTTCTCGTTTTCATTGTTTGCCTAAACTTAAAAATGTTCAAGGGGAGAGTGCACGACTTAAAAGTCTTTTTATACCCTTACAGAGGGTATTTTATTTGCAGTCAAAAGTTTGCCACGCAGTGAAGGAGACATTTCCGACATTCTATAAAGTATATGTATGTATTCTTGATCAGCATCACCAGGAGAGTCGATCTGGCTATGTCCGTCTGTCCGTCCGTTCGTCTGTCCGCCCGTTTCTAGGCAAACTAGTCCCTCAGTTTAAGTAATTTGGTAATATTTAAATATTATGGAGCTTCGGTTTTAATTAAATTAAAATCGGACAACAATATCATAAAGCTGCCATAGAAACGATGTAAAAAATCAGAACAAAGTTGACACAGCTTCATTGTTTTTAGTAATATAGGCTTAGAAATCGAAATGTAGTCGATTTATAATAACTGCAAAGGCATATAAACTTCGGCTTGCCAAAGTTAGCTTTCTTTCTTGTTTATAAAATAAAATTATTTTTTAGGGTTTTTAAGGCTTTCCCTTTTTCTAGTGCGCTCTGCTCATTAGGACCTTACAAGTTATCAAAACATTTTTATATATTCAAGCTCAATTATACTTTAAGAAAATGTAAATCTAATTTTACAGAAAATAAGATATAATGTTTTATTTCTTCTTCAGTATTGTTCAACTTTAATATTTTAAGAGCTTTTTGGTATAATGAAGCCATTTTCCATTTCCTGTACTATATTGTCAGCAAACAGATTTCGAAAAAAAATGGTAACCAAAGAATTTATGTGGCGAAATAATTAATTCTGTCAGCAAGAATTCGCTGCAGCAGAAATTGACAGAATGAATGAATAAATAAAGCGACAAAAGTGCACAGGCTTGGAATCGCTTTTCGATTATGTTAATTTCCCACTGCCATTGCCCAAGACGGGGAGGAGCAGATATAACATGGGGATGTCCATGTGGATTCGGATTGGGATTGGGATTGGGATTGGGATTGGAAGCGAGTGTGGCACACATGCCGGCAATATGTCCAATGGCGCGTTGGGAATAAATCCAAATCATGCGATCCAATGATCACATTGTGCCGCAACTTGAGTTATGGCGATGGCAAACACACACACGCGAACTAACAAACAAACAAACAGAAGCAAATGAATAAACAACTTCGATGCCTGATGATGGCAAATAAATTGCAGATGTGAACACGACAAATATTCAACAGCAAAACAAATACCGATTGAGAACAGATACAATAAACTTTAAACTTTAAAATTAAAATCAAAGTGTTTAGGGACAGATTTATTTATTGCCTAAAATCGGCTAAGCTTAGTAAAGTATTTGAAACAGAGCTCAACATTTATATTCAAGAGTTACCCCGGGCCACAATGCATTTTTAAAATAATATAGAAATTAATTGGCCATTTAATATAACAAGAAATTGTTTTTTCTTTTGTTCAATGTGATAAATCACTTTTTTTTTAGTTTATAATATAGAGAAAAGTAACCCAAAATCTTATTTTGCCTGCTACTCGGGAAAGAAATGCCCCATGTGACTGTCTAGCTTTTCTCTGACCAATCTTGCAGATCCCCCAGCCACAGGGAACTGTCTCAGTCTGCTTAAATGGATGTCAAGCATTTCGGGCTCTGGCATCGAGACAAGGGGATTATAATATTATTCTTTATTTATTTTTTGGCTTGCTTATTTCTGTCTCCAATTTGAATTACGTAGTCGGCTCGTATGTGCGTCTTGCAATTTTGAATGCTATTTGTTTTATATGCCGCAGATTTTTTTCTTCCAAGTGAAATACGTTTTAATTTATGACTCTGCTCGGGGTCCATTACTCGTATAAAACTTGTGAGTTCTACATGCACTTGGCAGCCATCAGACAGGATATGTAAGGAGAATTCTTGAGCACTGAGAAGGTTTTTCCCTTTTTGACAAACCCGATTGCTTAAAAGTCTTCTCAAATATTTCTGCTGAATTTAAGCTGAACGCATAGGGAAATTTCATACTTATTGATAGGTCAACTAGTTTAATCAATATCCGGTACCAAAACGAATTAAATCATTTAGCACGGACATCCGTCTCCTTTTCTCTAGGCGCTAATTAATGTTCGACCAGGGAGTTACTGAAAGTGTGAGTCATTGACCAATATTGCACCACTTGAGTCGGGCCAATCCCAAACCGAATCTGATTGCTTTTCACCATAAATTGCAAACGAAATCGAAAGGAAACCGTGAACATCGTAAACAACATTTGCAGTTTTTCCGTGCTCCGTTCTTCCATTCTTTCGTTTTGGCCAAGGCAATTTGTAATTTTCCGTATTTCATTCGCATACACTTCATTAACATCAGACGGGGGAAGAGTTGGCTTCGGTGCGCTTGAATGGAGGCTGACGGGGCGGAGTGGGTGGCTGCATCATTAGAGCCGGGTCCTTTGGAAATTTACGTCCCTTTTGGCAGAGACCTTCTCTCTAATTTCTTGGAGGAATCCGCCATGTGTGGGGCAGGGGCTCGCTCTTGGCTGGGGTTCCGTGTGATTCGGTTCGGCTTGCGATGGTTTGGGATGGTTTGGTTTGGTCCGCATCAGCGACAAACGACACAAAAAGTCCTTGGCCAATGACAGCGGCAGGAGCCGCAGAAGAAGCTGGCTCACAGGCTCTGGCTCAGTGGCAGGCTGAGACAGGAAAATGTTTTTTCACGATAAAAATGATGGATGACATCATAAATAACGTTGGAGTGCGCCCAAACAGAGGGTTTCCAGTGGTTGTTTATTTCGATATAAATGAAATTCCTCTTTCTTTCTTTCTCCGCTTATTTTCGGCCAGCAGGAAGAAAAGGAAAACTTTCTGCCCCAAAAATATACGAAAAATGTATATTCTTTTTTTTTTGGCATAGAGAAAAGTATTTGAAGGGGGCCAGCCAATGCAAATGGCGAACTTTCGATACCCTCTCCGGCATCCACCCTCTGCGGTCCTGAGATCAGTGTAAGATGAATATCTTGAGGGGATGGATGGGGTGGATGGGTGATTGGGGGTGGTTAGCTTGTAATCACATTTCACGTTTCCATACGCGGCGGCACTCGTATGCCCTGTCGATGCTTCCCGTCATAAATATCGAAAATTATTATTAATGTTCTCCAAAATATATATATAAATATAATTTTTGTGAGCTGAAGTCATGATGTTGTCTTCACTGTGTGGGGCTTTTGTAAGTTTTTTCATGCGACACAGTGGGCTTTGTGAGGGACATTTTGTTGGTGAAAAAAATCGAACTTTGTATTTCCCCCAAAAGCCTATTGAGTTATAAATTTATAGAAAATATAGAAAGTTTTAAGATCGTCTTAACTGATTGGTTATGGAACTCAAAATTAATAAAAAGTTAGATAATTTCACAGAAATTTATTGGATTTCGCTATTTTAGCAATAATAATTCTATTTGGCATCGGAAGTTTAGCAGTTTCATAACATTCCTAATATTAAACAAAGTTTACCAGCTAAAACAATTACATATTATTTTCAGCGTCGCATAAATTTAAACTAATTGAATTAAATATTTTCTCCATTGTACTACACATCTGTGAAGGACAGGACCAAGCTTAGAGGATTGTATGAAAGTGAAAGCTTGCCAAGGCACTGTCAATGTGTGTGTGGGTTTTTGTGAGAGAGCGGGTGTGTGGTTGCGCTTTAATGATATCCTTATAGCCTGCTAAATTTATGGCAAAGCCGCATAAATTTAGACGATTTTTTTCACGCTTTCACTACAAGGCACAAACCTTATCTCATTCTTATTTTAATGGATTTTTTATCTGCGCTGCCTCTTGTGCTGCTTCTGCTGCTGATGATGTTGCCTAAGTTTCCTCGAGGACATCAGGATTTTGGGTTGGAGGCAAGTAGAATGTGGGCCAACCGCACTGGCCAAATGGCTGGGAACATTTTTCATTTCATTTAACAGTAAGTTGGCGCAGGCAAATGGGATTTAATAAGCCAACATTTATTTTGTACATTATTGATAGCTTTTTATTTATTGAGCAGGGAATTGCGGAGGACAGGAACTTCAGGGGGGTGGCAAGACAGATCCTGGCCCGGCTAGTGACTCTATTAATGCGAGCTTGGCTACTGACTAGCTCCACCTTATGCGGCAAAACTCAAAAGGATTAAGTCAGCACTGGCATATGAGAACAAGGAGTACGGGTGGCCGGGGGGAGTGAAGTGACAAAAGGCTGCACGAAAAAGATTCACAGCCGTCGCACAATGCAAAAGCTGACTTCACTCGCTGCCCCCCACTTCCCCTTTCCACGGCTCTAGCATTGTGCAACGATTATTCAAAATGCAAGTCACAAAGTCATGTGTGTGAGTCCTTTTGTGGCGGTGTGAGTGTTCGAAAATCCCTGCAGCCATGTTGGCGTCAAAATTGTTTACACTAAGAGAAATTACCGATATGCAAGCTCTTCCAAGTTATTAGATTAATTGCAGTGTGTATTGTTATATGCTCACAAAGTCTCCTTCTGCCTTTACTAGCATTTATAACTTGTGTAGCGATTCCATCCCGATTATCAATTTGTGAAATTTTAATTGGTATTAGTTTCGGCTTGCTCTTAGACCATTTATATAATTTTAATGTGATCATTTATATAATTTAGTGTAATTTAAATTTCGAACAAATAATACATTGATTTGAAAAAGGGTGATTCCTATACTATTTCGAAATAATTTGTTTGGCTTTTGGGCTTCTATAAGTATTTTTACACAATCTCTTTTTATTTCACTGAGCGTGAGCGTCAAGATTTTACGAACAAATATAATTTATAAGATATATAATTTTATAAATTAAAAAAAATGTAAACGAACAAATTACCATGTTCTTTAAATTCTATACCTTTGACTGTATTTATCGAAACGACTTCATTCCTTGCTCATTTATTTCTCCAAATATTCAGCTTTTTAATAAATTAAATTTTACTAAAAGTGAACAGAAGTAATGTGTAAGTGAAAATGCTTTTGTGCCCTCGATTCTTCCAGTGCAGCCTGGCCTCGGGTGTCATGCCTTTGGACTTGGATTTTGGTGGCGCGTTAGCGTGAGCTCCTATGCCCCGATTCTCCTCGTTCAGCCGTTTACGCCGCTGTTGCCGCTGGCTGCAATTGCCGCATGTAAATTCTTAAAGCAGTACTTAGCGCTATTATTTATTATATTCCAACACTTTCAACACCTCTCAACAAGTAGGCGAGTCGGGCTGCGCGGGAAGGGCATCTACTGAGCTGGGAACTGCGAACTGCGAGCTCTCAGTTTGGGAGTTGGTTTTAGCTGCGAAGCTGCCTGTATTCTGCCCATTGTTGCATTCGGGTGTTGCTGCTGTAGTTGCAATGTTGCTGCTGCTGCTGGTGCACTCCTCGGTGTTGTTGTGCAGAAATGAAATTTATGAATATTGCATGGTAATAAAGCGAAGGATTCCATTACGACCGACTCATGAGATCCCCCTACACACAAGTGTACACATGAGCGTGTGTGAATTGTTTGTGCTCTTGAGTCTATTAAAGACTTTGCCATGTGCGTTGCCTCTTTGGTTAAGTCACAAAAAAACTGAGTTACCTTTCTAACACTTATTATACCCTTGCAGAGGGTATTATATATAAACTTTTGATCAGCATCACCAGGAGAGTTGATCAAGCCCCGTCCAACTGTCCGTTTCTACACAACCTAATCCCTCAGTTTTAAAGACGAAATGGGGAAAGCCCATAGGTCTTTTTATATAGGAAACATAGGAATACAAATTTTTAAACGGAATTTATACTGGTATTCCTTAAAAGTAGGTGATTATAAAAACTTCCAGAACTAAAGTTTTAATTTAATAAATATCGGAGGATCATATAAAATAGTTATATATCGTTTCCATAGGAACGATCGAGAAACCTATTTGAAAACTTAGCTTCAGTGCTCGAAAGCATAAAAATATAAATATTTCATATATAGTTTTTGAAACAGCTGCAAGGGTATACAATTCTCGGCTTGCATTTCTTGCTTAACAATTATATTTAATTTTTCTTTATATTATGTATATATTATTATAAAATATAAGATGCTCTACACATAGAGGCATTTTTGCAATAAATTTCTATTTATTTATTTGAAAAACACCATGCAGAAGATCATTTAGTATTAATTTATTTTAATGAGTCAAACATAGCCCAAATTGTCAATAATATCAATCTTGTTTATCAAAACTATAAATAAACTACTTTTAATTTTTGAAATGTTTTTGTTGCTGTTCCTGAAATTTTTTGCTCAAATGTGAAGTACCAATCTAATTAACTTTTAAACTGAGCAAGTATTACCTGAAAACTACATGTTTATTTCGATTCTGTTGGTTATACTGATCAAGAATATTTATTCCTGTCAATACTTATTCCTCACTATTTAAATCGCAATTATAAAAATAATATAAATACATTTTTATCAAAATGTTCAGTTGTTTGGTGCACCAGTTACATTCGTTACACTTAACACGCTTTAAAAAAACATTACAATTTTTCTTGGCAATTTCATTGCATAAACCTTAATCAATTTTAATTCTTAATTTAATTTCAATTGAAATGGCTTCTGCGGACAGTAACCTCAAACCGAAACCATAACCATTTCAGTGCACTCACAATGAAATTTATATAATTCAAAAAATTAAAACAATACGCCACATAAATGCTCACGGAGGCGAACTTCCCAGCTGCGATGCCATTGTCCTGCATCCTGCGGCTACCAATCCACTGTCCTTCATCCCCTTCATCCGACCTCAGAGTCCGACCTCAGCCATTTCAGTCGTCTATTCAAATGTAAATTTTTCATGAGCAATGAAATGCGTTCGAATGTCAGTTGGATTTTTTGGCTCTGGCCCTGGCTTTGTTTTGGGAGGCGTTTGCACAAAACGAATTGCCTGCCATATCCTTCCGCGTATTAATTTTTTAACCGCATCACAGCGAAATACAAAAATGTGGTAGAGCCAGTACAAAATCTGAGGCAATCATAAAGTCAAGGCTGGATTGGGTGAAACGGGATGGCATGGGATGAGCAGGAGGCTGAGGACAAACAATTGGCGGCCTGTTGCCAGGGAAATGTCGGGCCAGAGTCGTTTGTAATTGTCGACGCGACCATCAACGCGCCTGAATCGCTTTTAATAATTATTAAAATTATTCTTGTTGAAATGATTATGGCGCTTGTAAGTGGCATGCCACACCCTCCCTCTCTCTCTCTATCTGCTACCCTCAGCCTCAACGAATTATGCCAGGAATAAATCTTATTTTTTGGGGTTTTCATAGTCCATGTGCCGCTTCTGATGTGTCTGTCCCTGATCGCGGTATTATTTTCTGGGCCCTAGAATGTCGCTAGTCCTTAAAATAGAATCAGACACTTTGAAAACAGACATTCCTGTCTAGTTTATTTTTAGAATGATTATTGCCTGACTTTAATTTTGTAATAAGTGGGGAGCCCTCTAATTTATAACCTAAAGGATTTGTATTAATCAGCCGTGCAATATAAATAAATAATTTGTTTTACGTTATGATATTCTTTTTAAGTATATACACCTAGTTATATTAAAATTATTGCGACTTCGGTAAACAAGAATTACTGTATTTTTTATAATTTAAATTATTTTAATCTTTTTAATACCGCTGATAAAAAAATTCAAATGATCAAGTCGCGTTATATTTAAAATACCTTTTTTAAAACTCACTTCATTTTTTCATCAAATAGTTTGATTGATTTTCACCAAAACTTTAAAGGATGTATACTTTTAAATGTAAATGTATAAATATATTATTTTATATATACAATTTTAATAATATTTATTAAAAAAACTTCGAGTAAGCCCGACTATTTGCATTCCGTTCTACTCCAAACTTGGGGTCCGAAAATTCGCATTTACCCTCTTTAAAGACCCAAAGGCAGAGCGTTTGGATCCCTAAAAACCAAATCAAGCTACCAACACGCATTTTGCCAATGTCCCGTTTTCGTGTCACGTTCCGCGGCAGTTGGCAGTTGGCCGGAGGGGGAATAGCGACAGGATCTGCGGTGGTGCCTGTCACACACATATCCTGGCACAGCTTGCGGTTCGCGCGTGTCCTGCTGCAACTAAGCCCCCGATTTTCCAAATTTTCCTACCCCTCCACTAATGGCACTCGCGCATCGGAAAACTTGCATTCAAGCGTTTTGTCTTCCAAATTAATTTGGTGTCCAGCAGTTCAGCGCAGTCCTTTTGTTGGTCGCCCGGATTGTCCTGGCCAGGACATGATTATGTCGAACATTTCAGCAAACATCTCTAGGCCGGGTCTGTTGGTCCAATGTTGCTGACGTTTTTTGGTACACAGAAAGCAAGAAGTTTTATTAAAAAAGTAAGAATATTGGGAAAATAAGATCATATATAGATTTGTTGAAAACTTTTTAATCTTTTTTTAATATTAAAAATATTTTTTCCTGATATTAAAATTTATTTTTATAAGCGAAATTAATAATTTTTATATATGAAATTTTAATATTTTCAAACCAAATTTTAAATTAAAGAATTGTATCAATTTAGTATTTGTGATTAAATGTAAAAATATGCTCTCGTTATTTATGTTTCCTCATGTGAAACGAAGCAATACAAACTTTTTTTGTGACTTACATTTTTGTTTAAGCTTCCACATTAATTTCTTGATATTGTTGGATTGCAACCTAAACTAATGTGATAATCTTTATTTGATTTGTAGCAAAGCTTGCAAGTAGCTTTGACTTATTTTCAGTGCAACTACTGCTCTGCTGCTTCGTTTCAATTAAAAGTGGGGGAACTGCGCGAATTCCAGAGAAACTGCGAATGGAAATCGGAGAATGAATCGCCAGCGCCACTGGCTGCACTTAATGCATAAATTCTCTGCTGGACATTTTCCTGGCCATGATAAATTTTGATTATTTTGCATCGACTGTGGGTTCTGGTTGATGTTGTTGATGTAATTGATGTGGCTGGTGTAGTTCTTGCTATTAGTGTTGTTGCTTTTAATGACACTTCTGTTGTTTATGTTAGTTAGTATTATGAATTCATTTTCTGACCTATTTTATGGTTTTTACGATTTTTAGTTCAAATGGTTTTTCTTAGTACTGCTTTTCGTCTAAAGAAAATAAATAATTTTTTTTTAATTCCTTTTTTTACAATTGTTTCTAAAACTCAAAGTTGCAATTTTCCAGTTGGTTATTGCTATCAAAGTTTTGAATAATAATTTTAGAATATGAAAAAAACTGAAATCTTAAATAAATCTGACTAAAAAGCAACAATAAATAAAAACGGTTTTTCCTTTAGAAACATCTCATGCCAAACGTCGGCCATTTCGCAGATGCTTCTGTCAAAATAAAAGCCAAATGTTGTCCGTTTTAAATTGTTTAAACATTACGATGCATTTGGGAATAGCCAATGTAAGGAAAAAACTTTTCCATTTCGCAAGCCAAAATAGAAAAGGAAAGCAAAGGCGGCGCAAGAAGGAGAGTGAAGCAGGGCGAAAGGCAAAAACGGGGCAAACATCCAATTATTTTTCGATTAGTTTCGCTATCATTCCTCAGCAACAACAATAACAACGAGATATATGTATCCGAAACTGAAAACGAACCCAAACACTCGCACAGACAGCGCTGGGAAAACTCACCCCCACAATCCGAGGAATTGAGGGGATGCGAGGCACATTTGGTGGAACGGCTGGCAAAGCCGAATATAAATAAATAAAACATACAAAATGGAAATAAATCTAACTGAAAAGCCATAAAGCATTTTCAGCATTCGCAATTTAATATGTTCGAGGGTATTTTTCTCGCACGTAGCGAAGATGAACACCACCACCCACCCGGAGCCACCAAGTCCACCAAGTCCACCCAGCCACCACCGAAAAATGAAGGCACCACCACCAGATGCAAGATGGTGCCTGAAGGAACAACAGACAGAAGGACATCCGGACGGGTGGAAGGACAGAGACAGAACAGAGTAGGAGAGCACGAAAGAAAAGGAAAATAAGCTAGGGTGGGGTTTTCCGGGGGAGTTGAAGTCCCGGCTAAGTGTGATATATTTCCCAAGATTATATAAAATGTTTTATTTGTTCTTGTTGCTACCGTTCCTTCCCATCTTGTTTTTTCTTTTTGAGTTTCTTGTTTCTCATCTTTGGCAAGCAAATTGCGTGAGCCCGGCAAGCGAGTTAAAAGTGCGAAAAAAGGATATTAGGTGTATATAGAAAGCAATCCACCAACGTAATACCCCTCCCCTCCCATTTTCACCAACCCTCCAGCTTTTATCCCGCATCAAGCGAATGAATTATTCGTGGGCCTCATCTTAATTCCACAAAGGATCTCTTTGTTGCCCTCACTGTTGTGCGACTCAAACTTTTTCCATTTGGAAAATAACTTAGAAAAAGTTATGTTACATCTGCTTATTCTTAATTTGCCATCAAACAAATAATTGGTATTGAAAATATGTTTTCCTTAATTCAGGATTTATTTTGGTTGATTTTGTTTGTACTTAAACTTGTTTGCAAAAAATAAAACCATTTCTAGTTCATTTAAAAAAAAATAAAAAAAAATAATTGGTATTGAAAATATGTTTTCCTTAATTGAGGTTTTATTTTGGTTGATTTTTTTGTGTAATTAAACTTGTTTTCAAAACATAAAACCATTCCCAATTCACTTTAAAATGACTGTTGTGCAAGTTGCTAAAACTCAAACATTTGACATTTGGAAAATAACTTAGAAAAAATTATGTTATTGTACATCTGCTAATTCATAATTTACCAACAAAAATATAATTGGTATTAAAAATACCAAAATATGTTTTCCTTAATTGAGGTTTTATTTTGGTTGATTTTTTGTGTACTTAAACTTCTTTTCAAAAATAAAACCATTTCTAATTAATTTAAAATATACCTTATTAGGGTTTTAAAAGGGACTTTAAAATTAATATCAAATTCTATAATTTATCAGGCTAAAATTTTAAAATAATAAATGTTTAATAATTTGGGATATGAGGAGGCTATTTCTAATAATGTCCACACCGTGCACCATCTGTCAGTGCGGGTCAGTCTGGATCAGGCTCAGGCGTCTCCTCGTACCACTCACTATAGACTAAGATAAATCGTAACTTGGAGCACCAGATGTGCCGAAGTAGAATTTTTAAGTGGCCAGGACTCATCAACCTCCCATCCATTCTTTTTTCTGGCCCACTCCTCCCTTTTCCAGTAAATTAGCGAGCGTCTTTAATGTTACCGTTTTCACTTTGACGCCGCAATGGATGCTGGAATCATGGCTGGTGATGATGTTGCCGATGGCAGAAAATAACAACCATTTTTCCTACTTTATGCCAACTTAAGTGGGTGACAGCTGAGCGGGTGAAATGGTGGATGGGGATTCGGGGGAGGGCTGGTCGAGGGTCTGAAGATGAATGTGCCGCAGCTCTATAAATATGTATGGGATGCTATATATTAAAACCGACTCGGCTCCGTCTCCAACTCCGACATCTCGACTCGCACAGAGCAAAAACTAATTTCGAAAAATGCCAAAAGAAAACGCAGCAAAATGAAAATAAAAGAAAACAACAACAGGGTAGAGTTTGGGGGGACAGAAACAAGAAGAGGACATTTGTGCTGCCTCTGCGACTTTGCCGGGTGGCGGAGGTGTGAGGAGGGGTTTTTCCGAGGGTTTTGCCAAGGAAGGAATGTGGTGGAGCTCCCAGGCACCGAAGCAGACTGACAGCCCTGCTCCGTGTCCGTGCCCGTGTGCGTGTCCGGATCCGTGTCCGTATCCGTGTCCGGGTCGCAAGCTGCTGCTCCTGCCTTTGCCAGTGCCTTCGTTCTAGTCTTCTCATTCGGTGAACACTAAGAAAAATACTCTTGAATGACAGGAAGTGCGTCTAATTATTAAAAAATAACTTTAAAAAACAAGAAAGTGGGTCTATTTTGAAACTAATTTTCTGGTTATAAAAAGCTGTATATCTTAAAGCAATTTTTAAAATAATCAAGAAACTATCTTTAATGAAACCTAAATATTAATTAGGTTTAATATAAGCTTAAGGGTTTAAGAAAATGTTTAGTAAATAATCCCTATGAATTGTAATACTTTTGTATATTAAAAGTAAGAAATCCTCTTTTATATTAATAATGTTTTTTTAGTAATAATTTATTATTGTCTTAAATATATATATTAACTAAAAACTCTAAAGACATCTTTTAAAATGGTTAAATAAAAAATAATAATATTGGTAGAATTGTAACACCAAAGACATAAATAAGAAAAGAATTTTATTTAATAATTATATTTGGATTACGTTTTGAGACCAAAGGTAATGATTGTGCACAAAGTTATTTAAGTCCCTCAAAACTAATGATTGTTATTCAGGCAAACAATAAGAAATTCAAATTAAAAATATTGATTTCTTCCCTTTTGATTGCAGAAAAATACCGTCGAAATAAAATTGTCTTAGTGTACCCTCTCGTACCCACCCCCTTTTTGGCTGTGGGTACACGAGGGTAATATAACACAACAAAATGCAATAAAGCATTTTGTGGCAACTTGAAGATGCGAGCAGCAGATGCTGATTAAAGGTGTGCGGTTCGGGAAAAGAGGGGGGGAGGTGGCTGGTTGGGTGGGGTGTGGGTCGTAGGGTGGGGCTTTGGGTTGCCTGGGAACGCAGACCATCACACAGAGCCACACACACAGACGAGAAGAGAAAACTCATTTGCCGTTTCAACTTGAGATGTGGCTGGGGAGAAAATAGGAGGGGAAGGATGCGGAGCGGGGTGTGGTGGGGAATCCTCCTTCCCAGGGGGGCGGGGCATGGGGCGGGTTTTTTGCTCATTTAAATTGCGTGTGCATTTGCCGGGCACTTCACACTTGAATACGAAAGCAGATAAAGTAATGCCGGGAGCAACGAATGGAAGTAATTGGGTGCTGCCCATAATGAATGTACTTACAGGGAACTCGAACTCTTCTCTGGTCCTCAATCCGTTTCAAGACTATTGCATAATTGGCTGTGAGCAAAGGGATTGCTGTGTGGGTAGTTCATTATGGTACACACAAAGTTAATGGATATTGTCGCACCATAAAAGAAGCAATTCGAAAAGGTATAGTGCACATGAATATGATTTAGCACATCATTAGGTGAAAACAATATGTAATATCTTATTGTTTATCCTTCACAATATGGTTATACCCGTTACTCGAGAGAAAGGGATATTGTATTCGTCAAAGTAGTACAGTAGAAGGTTCCGACCCTATAAAGTATATATTTTGTTCAGGATCACTAGCCGAGTCGATCTAGCCATGTCCGTCTGTCCGTCTGTCCGTCTGTCGTGTCCGTATGAACGCTGAGATCTAAACTATAAAAGCTAGAAGATTGGCATTTGCATGCAGATTCAGAGTTCCTAGCAGGCAAGTTTGTTTCAAGGTGCCACGCCCCTTAACGCCCACAATCGCTATATACGATTTTAAATTGAAATATTTCGGAAAGTAAAATCAGTTTTATTGTGTTTACAATACCTACGAAATGAGAAGAAATTTTCAAATCGGACCATTCGTTAAAAAGTTATGCGTGATCAAGTTATCCCTCTCCCACTTTCCGAGTACGGTATCTGATAGTCGGGAACTATACTTCTCTGCTTTTTATTCTATCAAACAAATCAGCAGATTGAATTATCAAATTATGAAAGATAGATTTTTAGAAGGAAACTCTATTGCACAAGAAACTATGTTTTGTTGGCTTAAAAAATAGTAAATATATTGATAATTTTTCGTGTGTTAAAATAAAGGAGATAAACCATTCATTTACCTTTTAACATGAGTATTCTATTTCACATTTTAAAAACTACGTGAGAATTTTAAAATAAGAAATTATTGCAACCGTGTTCCTGATTCTTGCCTTTTCAACAATTGCATTGCAGTTCGGAGGAACTCATTTGTATGTAGGGCCTTCCCTTCGATTGGAGGTGCAATAAAAAGAATCAAATTCGTGTTTCTGCCACCGACTGCCTTATTAATACAGCCCCAAAGCCGAGGATATAACTATAGCTATAGCTATAGCGAAAGCGATGCAGATCGTGATGCGAATTAGCAATTGGATGGGATCACACGACAAGCGGCGACAAGTGTGCAAATTGGTGCATTTGCATTTGGCCCAAACAATGGTTGTTGTTATTACTGCCCACTGCAGTTCTTGGCTAATCAAAGTGTTGTCCTCACAACCGGCGACCAATTTTGGCCAGCCACCGCTTTCCATATGGGGTCTATGGCTCCTCCAGTTAATGACAGTTTCGACAGTTTCGGTTTTGATTGCAGCGAGCGGATGGGTAGATGTAGATGGATAGGTGGAGGGATAGATTGCCAGGGGGTGGTGACCAGGCCGGCATTGTAATGTGGTTGTTGACACTAATTATAACTGGAATTGGCCGAGACTGAGCCAAATGGCTTGAATTGCCATATGGCACTGCTGGAGATTTTAATGGGGGGTGAGACATATTTTGCTGATTGAAAACTGTATATAAAAACACAAATATTATGGTCAATTTATTGCCCTTATTAATTGGTAATATTAACTATAAATTTACGTTTTCCGAAGGGTTATTGTTCTTTTATCAGAAGAAAGTGAAAGTGTTGTATAGGGATTGCAGACATTACAATACATTACATTTAACTTAATCTATTTTTATCATTAGAAAAACAATTTGGATATTTTAAATTAAATATTTTAAGTGGAAGTAAGTGGAAGTAATGATATAAAATTATAGAATATTTGAAAGGTGCTTATTTAATAATAGATATCCATTCATTCATTATTTCTTTCTAGTTCATGGTTTGACTTTGTGGGATTGGATATTGTTCATACCCACGTACGTTATGGTAATAAAAATGATTACTTTTAGAACTTTATTTTGCTAAAAAAAATCATGATCAACGAGAGACGATATTCCCATAATGGTAGAATTTAATAACCCCCTTTAGCCACACCTCTGTCAGCATTGGGCTGCCAGCATTTCCACCTGCAACTCGGTCAGTTTTTCATTATTTTCATGCCGCATTTAGCTCACGTTTTAATTAAGTCGTTGTCGTTTTCGTCGTCGCCTGAGTGGAGTCACCATCGACGACGCCGGGTTCCGTTTTAACTGCAGCGGAGACAGACACAGCAACAGAAACAGAAACTGCAGCACAACTGCAGCAGAAGCAAGAGCTGAAGCAAAGGCAGAAGCTAAAAGTCATTGCAGCTCGGTGCTCGGCACTTGCATGTAAATCTGCTCATCATTGTTGATGGGATATTACTCCTGCACCACCCAACCGAAATCCAACCGCCCAACCACCCAGCCCCACATACGCCCAGTCCAAGTCCGTCCAACGAAATGAATGCGATTTGCAGTCGGGACATCTCCGAGTTGCAGTCGTTGTTGGATTTTTATGGATTTTCACTGGAAACATCGCCTGCCGTTTGGTCAGTGTTAACACGTTTTGGTTTGGCTTTGTTTAGTGTGCTTTTGTTGCTGCCAAATTGCACAAATGCTTCGGAATTTTTATAGTCCCTCTAGCTTTTCTGCGCACTAAGGAAAATATAGTCGTCACAAGTCCAGCGTCTAGAGTCTAGAGTCTAGACCTACCGCACACAACATCTTCAGTGAGCTTTGATCTTCTAGCTGAATTATAATTTATAAATAAAGATATCATCACCGGGTGGAGAGACGTTCCGCGTTCGTTGGCCAATTACTTTGGTACGTGGCCTGCCTCAGTTCAAATGCTCATTTTGGGAATTAAATTCAAAAAATGTATTTCGGTACCTGGCACGTTCTGTCCATCCAATGCAAATGTGCACTCGAATATGACATAACCCTTCTAGGAATTGTTTACCGAGTTAAGCTGTTTTCAATAAATTCCTTGAGCTGCGATGAGGAATTTATTACTTAATTCAAAAAAAATGAGTAAAACATTTAAAATAATAACTTTTGAGTGATTGTCTATTAAAGCCTTCTAATGTGGAATTAGTATTTTTAATATAGTACTAGATGCCACTAGATAGTTAAGCATTTTAAAGCTTAAATGTTTTAAGTCACCTTTTGGCTTACATGATAATATTTTTAATATTATTATTAAAAACAATCCTCGGTTTTAAAATTTCAAATCTATTTTACTGCGAGTATTATTCTTTTTGTTAGAAATTTTTTACCCTGCACCATTTGCAAATGTATTTGAATTGCCTAAGCCAATGGAATACGAAGCATTCCCTGCTAATTGAGGAAGCCCAAAACAGAAACTCCAGCCAGGCAATTGAGTATTGGTCAAAGAGAACTGCTCTTCCCTGTATTTTTTGAGGGTTGGGTAAAATCAAAGTGGCAATCAGTTACAACTGCAGATTGACATCTGGTCGATTTGCATCTAGGAAGGCAGATAGGAAAGGACGCAGGGCCAAATCCACTTGGAGAACTATTCCCGGATGGCTCTTCAGCTCGACGCCATAAGCGATTAGGTTTTGTTGATCCCCTGGGAACACGGGATAAACTTTTTCGTATATCTTGGCCACTTGTTCGAGGGTGTTTTGCTATTTTCGAAATTGAGTGAAACCGATTTCCCCCAGGAAAAGCACTCCCCTCCATGTTTGTTTTGCCTTATCTTACCTCAAAACTCGTCGAGTCGGATTCGGAATCAAAATCAAGCAACCGAAAACGAAAACCGCACCAAAACAAAAGCGGAGCCGAAACGGAGGACCCACCCACAATCGCTGAAACGGAGAAAATGCGGTTTCGGTTACGGTTTTTCTCTGTTCCATACTCCGCCCCACCACCCCCCGAAAATCCACAGAAAACTTGTTTTCCTCGCTGCCTATTTCGGTTTTCTTGTTTTCGTTTTTTTTTATGGAAATGGAAAGAAAACTTTTCGCAGGCATTTCGTTTATTTGAGTTGGGAAAATCATGGAAGAAGGATACAAGTTCCGGTGCCTGCCCAAGTTCCACTGATTCCGCCCGAGCTTCTTGTTGTTGTTTATTTTATCATTATCATTGGCAATTTCTTTTAAGTGGTGCCAATCTTTTTTCACTTGTCCTGCCCCCAGTTCGTTGGGGATTACCCAAGGCTTTCTTCCTTTCCTCCTTTGCGGGTGTGTGTACAAATTTATTGTAGTAATTTTATTCAATCGACAAATCGGAAGTGATTTTGAATTCATTATATTGGGTACTGGGCCGAGGGCGGATGGACATTCATTTGGTCTTAGTCTTGAAGTCCAATGTCTTAAATGGTTTCCTTTTTCCTACTCACAATGGTTGAAGAGCTTGATTGGGCGAATATATCCATATCCTGATTTCATTAGCAAACGAGAGTTAAAGAGTAGTATTTGATATATACTGTAATTATTATAGTCAACAAAATTATTTTTAAAAATTTTTTGGCATTTTTATAAGAAAATACAATAAAAAACATTTCTTTCGAAAAAATCTCCTTATAGGATTCATAAATAAAAACATAAGTATTTCAAAGGTTTTCAACTAAAATTATGCCCAGCTCTAAAAAATTTATGGATTAAAAAAATTTATTTAATATATAAATTTATTAGAAAAAGGTAAAAAACGGATTTTTGGAACACTGGAAGATTATAATACATTTTTAACAAGAAAGGAAAGCAACGGCGGAGCGAAGTGAATACTAGAATATCTGTAAATAATATTCTCAAAATTATTCATATGATGCATTCTAACACTCAAAAAACCCAACTTTCAACTTAAAAACACCAAAGTTATGGCATTTTCAATCGTTCAGTTAATGGCAGCTAAGGATAAGCCGATCCCTATAAAATTGGTAGGTCGGGTGATGGCCAAATATAAAACCCATAGAAAATCCCAACTCAACTCTAAAAACACCAAAGTTAGCTATTTCCATCGTTATATGGGAGCTATAGGATATAGTCGGCCGATCCTATGAAATTGGTAGGTCGAATTGATTGGCCAAATAAAGAAGCCATAGAAAATCCCAACCCTAACTTACAAACAGCAGAGTTATGGCATTTCCTATCGTTCAGTTATATGGCAGCTATAGGATATAGTCGGCCGATCCCGGCCGTTCCGACTTATATACTGCGTGCAAAGGAAAGAAGGGTGTGTGCAAAGTTTCAATTGATAGCTTTAAAAGAGGACTAGTTCGCGTAGAAACAGACAGACGGACAGACGGACAGACGGACAGACGGACAGACGGACAGACGGACATGGCATAGAACTCAGGAGGTGATCCTGATCAAGAATATATATACTTTATAGGGTCGGAGATGTCTCCTTCACTGCGTTGCACACTTTTGACCAAAATTATAATACCCTCTGCAAGGGTATAAAAATAAGTTCTACGATATAAATATTTTAATTATTAGAAGATTCGAGGGTAACAATTACTGTAAGGCATTTGCTCACATTTTCATTACATCATTCCAAAGTGTGCATTTAAAAAAGAACCCCGATCTTCTATAAATTAAGTTTTAATGGAGTAGAAAAAGTTTTATTAACTGTTATGTAGATATCCTCAACCAGAATTTTTATTTGCCTAACCAAAGCCCAGGACTACTGGTCACTTGGCCCAAGTCGCTCAAAGGCTAAGTCGAGAACCCCGAAATGAGCGCAATGACCTCATAAATTACACACCCTTGCACACACACTTTCGCACACACAGGGCCATTGCAGTTCGGTTAAGTTGCAATGGCAATTTCGATGGTGGTGGTAGTGGCATTTCCCAGACACTTGCACTTTCTCCCGCCTTAATGGACAATTAACCTTGATTCCTGCAACGACGGCGTTCCGTTCCGTCCCCGTTCAGTTGCCGTTCAGTTCGTCGTGACCTTGCACCACTAAATTCGGGCCAAAACACCCGGCCAAGGACACTGGCAAGTGCAATTGCATTGCAACAATTATTGCATTTTATTGGTGCCAACTGCAATGCTGCTCCTTATGCATTATTACGTACACACGACGGCATTCGGCGCTGGGTTAATTAGAGTGCCCCTGACTTTTCCACCACCTGATGATTTCTGGCCCATCGCATTGTGTTATAGATTTTCCCCCGATCCATTGTTTCTGGTGTGGTCTGGTCTTAATGGATCGCTCACTTTCGCTTTTCATGGTCGCTGGTCTGACCAATTCAAGGTCTTGGCGATCTCAAAACACCTTGTGAAATACCTGCAAAGTAAATAATTAAAGAACCAAATATAATACTTATATTTTCCATCTAATTTTTAGGGAAAATAATTTAAAAATAAATTTTTAGCATGGTAATTGTTCTTTCAAAAGAAAAACCAAAAAATAATAGACAAATTTCTTGCACTCATTAATTATTCAATACGATTGGTTTGAGTTTTGTTTGAGGTTTAAATGTTATAAATATATAAAAGCCACAATTACATTGATTTCTTTATTTTAGTTAATAATGTATAAATTTTAATGCATTTTTTCCAATAATAAAAACGGCCTATATCATATATTAACTGTATTCAAAAAAGAAAATTATATTAGACCTGTTATTTTAATTTAGTTTTAGGTTTTTTAAATTGAACTGAAATTTTTCATGTTCCACATAATCATGTTTCCACATATCCATGCCATGTAAAGGAACAGTTGTACTAAGAAGTGAAAAAGACATTTCCACTCCAATGTGATTTTTGACAAGATATACTTCAAAAGTGAAACTGTGCCTACATATCTACAGACTTCCCTTTTGTGCAAAATTAATTTTAATCTAGCCCTCTTCTAATTGGATACTTTACCGTTAATGGTTCTGCCAAGAATGAGCAGAAGATTGAGGTCCAGCCAAGGATGCGAACTTATCACAATGCCGGTGATAAATGGATCGCCATAATGAAAAGTGTAATGACGGGCATTTATCAAAAATCGTTTGTTCTCCGCAAGATGTTCGCATATGTATCTTGTATCTGCGAATCTGCAGCGGCACAATAAAAGTATGTATATGCGGTGTGTGCAAGTATTTGATAATTTTTTGCTGTATCTTGGCCATGAACATGAATCTTTTTCAAAGGCAACAAAACGAACTGAAAAAAGTCAAGCCACGTTTGAGCCTGTTTTGGTGGTTGGAGGCATTTTGGGGGTACTGCGGGATCATCTTCAAGTTGGCCATAAATCTTTACGTATATTGGACTTTTAGGCGATATCAATGAAATTGTATCTCTTTATCCGCATTATTATAATATACGGATACGAATACTTGGTGCCCGTTCTTTATCTCCACCCTCCGCTCAGATACTTCACCTTGCTCCGTTCCAGTTCTATTCCTTTGGCAGATACTTCACGACATTATGGGATATTATTTATATTTTGCGGCGTTCTCGATGTCTCTTCCCAGTTCAAATTCTGGCTTATGTATATTTCATTATGACTCGGATGCGGCCTGTACAATTTTCAGTTTCTGCTCCAATTTTTGTCCTATTTTTACTGCTGCTTTTGGACAAAGGAATTTCACGTGCGGGTGGCGCAAGATAGATTGTCTTGACTTTCAAATTTATGTGCGAAATATCTTTGATACAAGCTTGCGTTTTGAGGGGAGTCCTTCTTGGTCTCGCATCCTCCGCAGTTCCTTGTGGCAGAATTCCATTAGGCTGTTGGCGGGGGTTGGGACCTGCCCCGCCCACTGACCCACTCGCCCACTCATTGTCGACTGCAACAACAACCGCAGAGGCAACAACAATTGACGACACCCAGAATCACAAATCATATAGATAAGAGCACACAAAGGAATTTATTTCTATTTTGGCATCTTTTCGGGGTGCTCATTTTGCTTCGAATTTTTTTCTGTGCTTATACACTACTAGAAGCTCTTATTTAATGTTAGCATAAAAACACAAATTAATTGTTTTTATAATATCATTTGAATTGAAAATTTAAATATTTGCTTTGCTATTTTTTTCGTTTAACGATGCATTATATACAAATATTTAAATTTTAAATTAAAGTGTAATTTTAAGTCATTACATTGAATTGATGGAATGGAAGTTCTACATTTGAAATTTATTTTGGAATTAGAACAAGGTTGCAGAAAAAGTAATAATAATAATGATTTAAATTTCTCCTTTTATAAATCTAATGTAGAAGCTGAGAAAATAAATATATACACAAATTTTGTCTAAGTTATATAACTAATTTAAAGTAAGTAGAAATATATAATCTAATACAAATAGAGGATTGAACATTCGTTTTTTCTCGCCTGCTGTTGTTGTCGTTGTTGCTGCTGTTGTGTCCTTCTCCATCGATATTTTCGGCTATTTTCACCCCAAAGTTATTGCGTTTTAGATTCTTATTTTCCTCGG
The DNA here is from genome assembly GCA_018153365.1 of Drosophila fuyamai. Lineage (NCBI taxonomy): Eukaryota > Metazoa > Arthropoda > Insecta > Diptera > Drosophilidae > Drosophila > Drosophila fuyamai. The sequence goes on along the minus strand of JAECXW010000116.1, from coordinate 437,934 downwards.
CTACTTCTTGTTCCTCAGCTATTTGTGCCGCTCTTTCAGCTTCTTGAATCGCCTTGGGCTTGCCAGCCACGCCTGCTGGAAGACCTCAAAGGGGGCGGGGTGGGAGCTATTGGGGGCGGGGTGGGTGGCAGTCGAGGGGTTGGGCGGATGGGGACGCACGCACCGGAAGCGCCGATAGCGCCATGTGTCGAGTGCGTGCGTGCGAGGCACCAGAAACGAACAGAATGAAGAAAATAATATAAAAGTGTGGGTGTTTCTGTGTGTGCGTGTGTAGCCCTGTGTGTGCGTGCATGTTAGTGGCGCCGCTGGGTGTTGCCACATCGTATTTCACCACCCCCAACACAGCCAAGGGCACCTCCCATCCGCCACCCCCTGTTTTTGCACCCAACTTGTAGGCGTTCCGCCTTCTTTCATTTTAATGGCGCACACGCATTTGCTTTCGATCCCATAGATACATAAATATATCTGCATGGCTCCCTATGTATGTGTGTATTTCAGTCGTATTTTATTCCCCTCTTCCTTTCTCTTTTGGGTCTTTAGTATTTTTCATAATCATATCATTAGATGAGCCCGAAATGGGCCTAGTTCCTTGGGTCTGTGGATTTATTTGCTGATAACTAGCTAAATAAAAATAAATAGTAAACATTAAGAGAACGGGCATAAGCCGATGTAAGGCAAAGAAATCATACTAATCTTTAAAAGGCACTTAATAATAGTGTAGAAGAGGGAAATATTTGAAAGTATGTAATTAATATTAAACATTTTTCAAATATGTCTTTACAAGTTGTCTTTAAGCACAAGCAAAAATTGTTAAGGGTTCTAGATTTCAAATGAAAACAAAATAAGTTTATTCACAATTCGTTGTCGATAGTGACCTGTTTTAAGATACTTTTCTGGGCTTTTGACGAATTAACAGTTGACCTTTTAAGGTAGACATATGTCAAACAAGCCAGCTTAATCAACATTTCCCGGACATATAAACACCCAGAGTGTCAAGGATCCAAAACACCACCCAATAATGTCAGCAATTGATGTTAGCATTAGCTTTGGGCCCAGAGACAAATTATGATAAACGACCATTAAAATGTTGTCATATGTACACATGTCCCACCTCTGTCGGCTGTCTCGAGATTCACATTGTTGTTGTCTACTCCGCAACTTCTGTGGACTCCCGGGCAATCCGCGATGAAGGGACAGTAGGGGGGCGGTAAACGGGCGTAGACTAACCCGACTTTATTTATTGACTCACCTGATCGACTTGACTGATTATACGCTTGCATGCCAACCAACGGAAAATGCCCTCAAAATGCTAATTCAGCCACATTGACTACTGACTTAGCATTGAAAAATTGCAGCAAGGAAAACTTGTTTTATAGTTTCGGAATTCAATCCATCAGTGTGATTATAATTATCGCTGACAATTTATTGCTATTTAAATAAGTCACAACTGTGTTAGACGGTCACTTGATAATGTGTTACAAATAAATGCAGTCTTAGGTCCTTTTCCGAGCTTCAGAGATAAAGCAATTATTTATTTACACGAGACCTCAGTTTGTAATGATAATTTTGTATTTATAGACAAATTTGTCGATACAGAGATACGTAAGAAATAATTATTTTGATTCAATTTTTCAAAAAAAAACACATTCTTTATTATTCCAACTGAGTACAATACTAATACTATATATCCAACATTTAATTTTTAAATATTTGTAAAAAGATGTTTCCCCAAATTTTTATTGGATAGTTATGGTATATTTTAACATTGGCAAGTTGTCTAAAGATTTCCCTCGCTAAGTTCCTTAAATAAAAGCCAAATTTTTGTTAAATAATTTATTTATACAAGACATTGTTTTAAATTGTATTACCCTTGAGTAAAACAACCCAAATTACCAAATGAAGAAGACCTGGCCAAAGTTAAAAACAAAGAAATGGAAGGTGAGGGTTCGCTTTCGGTTTAACTTGCCTTCAGTTCGGCAGTACAGGAAAGGTGGTGCCGAGATATACTGTCGGGGTTGGGAAGTTCCTTTTGGCAGATGGCAAAATCGAAGCGACATGCGAAACAATTCAAAGTTTCACGTCGTAAATTTGGCGGGCAACTTCATCGATCACTTTTGGGGGACTGCTGCTCTTGTTGTTGCCGGCGCAGGTTGACTTATTTGCTGGAATTGCTCGAGGCACAGAGCCAGGAGCCGGGAACCGGGAATAGGAAGGTATCGGGGACCTGGTTTTTGAAGTCTCCCATCCAGCTGAACGGCACGCGCGCTGTTCTCTGCCAGTTTGTTGCCGCAGAGGGGTAGTACCCCTTAAAAATGTGGTATGAAGGTATTTTGAGGATGAAACATTTCCGTAATGCATAAAATATTTATCAAAAAAATAAAATATACTTGAAAATTAAAAAAACAAATTATTAGGAATTAAGATCATTAGATTTTGTTGTTTTAAAACAAATTTAAAAGGAAATAATGTTTTTATTTTTCATTATTGTATTTTCATTTTTCAGATCCAAAAACTGTAACTTTTGAGATTTCTTGATTATTAAATTTATATTTTGCTTCGCTTTTACTTATGTTTTAATATCTAACTCTAACAAATAGATATATTTAATCACTGAAAAGTTCTAATTCTTTGACAATCATTTTGTAACAATGTTTGCCTAAATTAAGATGTGAGTCTAGAAAATGCAGTACTAATTCAATTGGTAAAAATCAAAGGTAATAGGTAAATAGGTAAATCTGATATTCATATATATTCCATATTACTTAATAGAGGGTATACAAGTATATTTGTTATTTTGGTTGTTGCTGCAGTTTGCTGGAGCGGAAACGCAGGCTTTTGGGGCTAGTTGTCTGTGGCGGCGGCATGTGAAAATATTTTCCAAGGTGAACGCCACACACAAACACCAACCCCAACCCCAACTCCAACTAACGGGGAACGGGGAAAGGGGGAGGATAAAGGACCCAGGCGCAAGAAGACACCGGCGGGTACTCGATTCCAGCTGAGACCGGGTCTGGGTCTGATCCTGGACCCGAATTGAATGATTTAGAGTCGTACAGTTGTCAAAGAGCAGCGATGCGTACGGACAGCAACCATGGGACCCCTCTTTCTGGAGAGTGGGGAGGGGGAAAAGCGGAGCTGTTACCAATCCCAATTGGAATGGGTGGGTGCCGGAGTGGGGCGCCAAGTATGCTTTTAAAACCGATTCATCCGTTTTCTGGATATTTATTGCCGGCACATAATTGAGTGTAAAATTTTTGGGGGCCGGCACAACTTTTAAATATCAAAGGTAAATTCTCAAAATGATTTCCTTAATTCGATTACTTTTTATGGATTTCATAGTGAGAGGTCATACGATCTTATTTTGTATATAAAAAATCATTTAAAGAAATTAACTCTTAATAGTTATTCTATTAATTATTCAAATGTTTTTTCAAGGAATATTTTAATTATCGAGTTTGAACAAAAAGTACAGATGTATGAAATAAATACTTTATCATGTAATTACTATTTGTTTTTAGTTTAGTACATTTTTTAATAATAATAAAAAATATTTAAAACGTTTTATATTTGTTTGTGTTTTGTGAAAAAATCATATGCCCCGCACGTAATTTTTATATTTTATTCTAGATAATTTTTAGCTTTCGCTGAACAACGTTGAATTTGAACAAAAATGAAAAAACTTTTAAAAGATGGATGTTTATACGTCTCAAATTATCCTAGGCATGTTTCCTACTCTAAATTGTGAAAATAATAATTATAATATGTGTTAAATCACGCTAAAATAGGGATATAAATATCATAAAACATAATGACAAAATATGATTTATGTTCAATATATACATATTGATGTACGCTCCTTAAAAACATACAAACTTTGAAATTTTTGTTTGAATTAGCAAATATTTTATATGCTATAAAATCTAAAATGTATACTTAAATAATTTTTATTTTTAAACATATTAATTTAAAAAAAACTCTTAAAGACATAATCTTAAAACTATTAACAAAAACAAACATATAAGAACAATAAGCAAAATCATATGTCTAACATTAAAAAAATCTATCGAAAATCCGGCAACAATTTTGCCGCTGGCAAACATACAGTTCCAACTGGAATTCTCCGCACTGCCTCGCCAAGTGAATTCTCCGCACTCAAAGAGGCGAATTCCCAACCGGAGCGCTCTGCGCTGCCACCGTTGACAGCGACGTCGACAGCGCTGCCAACGTCCGCGTCCGACGACTGCGTAAATTTATGTGAGAAATCGCAATTGAAAAAAGAGCAGCGTGGTGCGCTCACGACACACATAAAGCAAAATAATGGCACATTCGTCACACTTAACGCGGCCACATCTCGCCGTCTCGCTCGCACTCTCGCTCTCTTTTTGCGCCGCCATCCATCTTGTGCGCTGTGTGAGTGTGCGTCTGTTGCGGACTCCTCCCTGTTTACGACGCTGGCAGCGACGCTGGCAGAGGCGAAGGCAGCGAAAAGTCGGCCAAGTTTTGTTGTTGTTGCTCTGGCCGCTCAACAACAGCTGTGAGAGAGCGAGAGGGAAATTGCGGTTGTGTGCGTGTGAGTAATAGCCCACATGTGTGTGTGTGAGTGCGTGTGATTTGTTGTTGCCGCGTTCCGATATAAACTCGGCCATGATTGTTTTGCCGTCGGCAAGTGGATGTTTGGACTCCATACTCCCCAGTTCCATATTACCAATTCCATTTTTCACGGCGGCCATCATTTTACCGATTATGGAATTGTTAGCCGATAATGAGCCATCAAAACGACAAAATCGACATGAGTGTATTAATCATTTTAGAAGAACAAAACTGATTTGCGTTTAACCATAGCATTTTTTATTGCCAGATAAAGTTGACAATATATATATTTATACCCTTACAGAGGGTATTATAATTTTAGGAAAAGTTTGCAACTCAGGGAAGGCGACATATCCGTATATATATTCTTGATCAGCATCACCAGGAGAGTCGATCTAGCCATGTCTGTCTGCCCGTCCGTCTATCCTCCTATCCGTCCGTCTGTTTCTACGAAAACTAGTCCCTCAGTTTTAAAGCTATCTGATTGAAACTTTCCCAGAAGTTGTTGCAGGTAGTATATAAGCCGGATCGGGCGACTATATCATATAGCTTCCATAGGAGCAATCGGAAAAATAAATTTAAAAATATTATAAATTTGTTTTTAATTTTTTTTTGTTGTTCTTTGGGATTTGGTTTTATTTAAATATTATTTAATTCTGGTTTTAATTAAATCAAAATCGGACAACAATATCATATAGCTGCCATAGAAAATTTTGCAAAATGCAGCTCAAAATCGACATAGATTCAATATAGGCATTTAAATCGAAATGTAGTCGTTTTGAATAACTGTAAGGGTATATAAACTTCGGATAGCCGAAGTTTGCTTCCTTTATTGTTCTCTTTGAAATGAGTCATGATATAACAAATTTTCATTTGTTAAACAAATATATAATTTGTCTACAAACAATCTGAAAGGCTTAATAAAGTATATTATTTAATCTGTGGTATTCCATTTCTATATTTATGGTCAAAAGTATACTCAATCAACTTTCGGCCTTAAAACCTGCATCACTCAACTATATACGTCAAGAACTCCATATATAGTTATACTTTTTACTATACATATATACAAAAAAAAACATTTAAAAGGTTTTTGTTTATTTCTATATCTACTATTAAATAAATAATATATTATTAAGCTAACACCGAACTACACAATTAAATAATAGTTAAGGATATCCAAAAGATAAATTTAATTTTAGCATAGGATTTAAAAAACACGGATACGTAAAACGTTAAACTTACAACATACACGTAATGCAGGATAACAACAATAAATATATTTGAATAAACGGCGGAGTTTTATATATAAAATGAAATTTCATTTATTTGAAATGAAAAATAGTTCGTTCAAAAAAATTTTTGTTTATCTACGATGTTTAAAGACGTTTATAATTTTTAAAGCAAATGAGTTTATTATCTTTTGAATTAGTCATTAAAATGCTTGCAAAATGTTCTAAGTAGTTTTTCACTAATTGAGATAACAAAAAGTATATTACAAGTTTATCCACACGAATATTTACATTTCGAAAGATTTTAAATTTCAAAGATTTCACTTTCAAATCTACTTAAAATAGGTTTTACTTGAAAGTTTAAAGATCTACATTTTTACAGATTAGCTTGCTATGCTTTCTGGGCTCCGTGCTCGATATTGTCAAAATATATGAAATCATTCCTAGACCAAAAAAGAAATCCCTACTCCAAATAATTAATGCTATAAAAGCTGAAAATGACAAATAAAATCGACTTCTATAATACACCTCGAAATGGTAAAAAAAAAACAGGATGAAATATTTCTGAATTGACACAAAGCTACATACAAGAGTACAATTTTGACCTTCTTATGTTTCGATCAGCTACTAATGTAAAAACGCAGTTATAAGGTTAAACAACAAAGACGGAAATAAAAATAATTTAAATAAAAAATAAAACATACCACTCAAACAAAACGAGAATTTCCGCTTTCTACAAGTTAAAGAAAAATTGGGCAGGCCGAATAAGATCGACTTCTATAGTTTACAAATCGTTGCTCGGCATGGCATTGCGAGCTCAGAAAAGGGAACTCAAGGACCTGGACCGCCGGCGAAAGAATGCGAGAATGTGAGAATGCGCGCGTGGTCAAGTTCTCAATTCTATTCCGATTCGCATCTAACTCACTCGCTCTCTCAGTCACTCAAATGGCAACGAGAGCAGAACGGTTCTTTTCGCAAAATACTTTATGGCTAGAGCAGAGCGCCTCTGCTACGGTTGCTGTCGCTGCCTCCGCCTCTGCCTGCGTCGCAGTCGCTGCCGGCGTTGCGGCACATAAATAAAACGCTCTCTCGCTCACGAGTTTCTTATAAGACTTTATTTATATACTGCGCTGCCGCCGCCGACGGCCCGCTGCCGACGTCGCTGGATTAATAAGGAGTTCTCGCTGGGATTTTCACATGTATATGGTTTGAATTGAATGCTTTATGGGTTTAGTTTGATAGGAGTCGTAAAGAAATCAACATCACACAACAAAGCACTCGAGGACCCGTCCGTGTACCGCTGATTTAGCCCACGTGCGAGTGTGTGTGCGAGTGGATCCCAGAAGCATAACGGTATTCGGTATATCGGTATAGGTATAGCGGCTATATCTGCATCTTTGGGGCTGTCGGAACTATTCGTTCGCTCTTCGCCGTCGCGACCGCTCTCTTTCCACGCGCCATATCCCAATTGACAGCCCGCTAAGATCATAAAGGCCGTAAAAATAATCATAACAATAATCGTAAAAAATTAGAACCGCAATCAGTCGCACATTGGCCCTCGTACGGCGCAGATCGTCATAAAAGCCATTATTATTATAATAATAACCGTAATCGTAATCGAAAATAAAAACAAAAACAAAGCCAAACACCCACGGAAATTGAACTTCGCGCGCGTTTCTTTTTATGATGTTCGAGTGTCTGGCAGGTGTCTGGATTCACCCACTAATTGTGCAATATTACTAATGGATCTGGGCTGACTGTGCTGCAAAAAGAGAGTTCCAATTGATCAAGCCAAATCCTACTACCTAAGTGTTTATCTATTCTTAAAAATCGTGCACCGAAAACTCGAATCTGTAGAACAACGATTTCTAGTCCCCCGCAAATCGAGCAATATCTACACACTAACAACAAACAAAAGCTGAAGCTTCCAACTCTAACCGCAACGAAATCAACAGAATTGAAACGTAGACAGCCAAAAAAAGAAAAAACACATAAAACGAAAAAAGAATAAGCAGAAGAAAAAGTTTCGTTTCCACTGCGGGCAAAGTTTTTATTTTGGCGCACGTGCAAGCTACCGTTAGCTGAGAATTTTGAAAAGCCAACAGGATTGAAGGATAAGCGCACGTTATTGGATTTAAAAGGTAAGTGCCAGAGCTTAACTTTTCAATTTCCTTACTTCTGCACAGGAAGAAAAATTTCAAACGAATTGGTTATCAATAATATTCAAATTTAGGACTATTGAATTGGACAATTGGGATAATTCACGAACTCAAACAAGGATTTTAAAAAGTACAAAAATAATTATACAGATCGCTTGTTTCTTAAATTTAAAAAAAAACCTTCAAAATTGTAGAATTTTGTTCGTAAATTTATGTATTTGGTGCTTCATTTCACGGTCATTTAATTTAAAGTCGCTAGACACATTTTACAAATTGAGAAACAATATTTTTAAAAACTAAATTAGAAGTACTACAAAAAAATGGTTAGGCGTTTCCCCTAGCGCAAATGTGTTAGTATTTTAAATATCAAAGCTGTAAAAGTAATTAAAAAAAGTTTCTTAAAAGTTTTTCTTTAAATATAACTTTCATCATATGCATATATTTGTTATTGGTTTTTAATAGTTTAATATAAAAGAAACACCATTTCTATATTAAACCTTATTCCTTATCCCTTTTAAGTATTTCTAATTTGTTTTTGCGTAATATACTTTTATTATTAAATAATTAAATACAAATCAGAATATAACCTTAGCTTCGACTGACCTTGTCCGATTTATATAATTTTTTGACCCTATTGTTTATAATCTTAAAATGTTTCCAAAGTTTTGAGCTGTATTATATGATTCTTTGAAAATGTTATAAATTTCGATGGGTGTTAATGGTTGCAATATATTCAACCCGTCGGCTTTTTATCGACAGTAAAGCATTATGAAATGTATCGAATGCCTGAGATGTCTAAATCCAGTTCAATTTTACCTATTTGAAAAGGACACTACATCCGTTTCTCAAAGTGCAACGGGTAAAGTAAAAGTTTTTTGCCTGAACTCAGATTCAACACTTCATAACTCAAAGGGCGTTTTTCGGATGCTAGAGCCAGGTCATCACTCATTTGGCCTGCAAACTGCAAACTGTTGACAGGCTTATTAGCCATTTGCATAAATTTGCAAAGAGGCAGGGGCAGAGTTGGAGGGATTCGGGAATCCCCGGGAGTTGAAGCTGGAAAACTGAAAACGGAGCTCCGAACTTAACTGGCCACGAGTAATGGGCGCTTTGAACTTGGAATTCGTTTTTGAATTATTGCACATATCCTGGGCAACATAGTTTCACTTCCGAATGGTGGGAAAGGGCAGCCATTTCTCTCGCACACACACTCACACACTCACACACACACACACAGTCGCACAAACAGGACACTCTCGGGTTCTCCGCATAGAAAATTTATGCGGCCATTGTTGCAGTGCATTGTCCTTGTTGTTGCTGATTTTGTTGTTGTCCTAGTTGTCTGGCCTTTGCATATTTGTCGTCCTCTCTGTCTGTCGCTCGCTACCTCTCTCTTTCTCCATTTCCCGCTCTCTCATTGCACTTGCGCCCGACCAAAGTGCAAAATTTATACTTAATTTAATAAACATTAAAAAGTCCCCTTATTTAGCAAGCATCTCTGCTGGCGTCTCCAATAGGCTTTAATGAACTTTGCTGGGTTTTATTGTTAACACATTTCCATTTGCATTTTTGCCAGCTTCGATTTTTGCGCAATCAAATAGACTGGCATCAAATGAAATTATTTTCTCATAATTTATCGATTTAATCAGCTGGAAATGTTACACAGCTGACAAAATCATAAACTCCGTTCTGGTTTGCCCAGCAAAAACTTTTATGATTTATGGCCCAGTGTCAGACACAAAAATACACCGATGCAGTGGTCCAAAGGATTGGGGAAAACATTTAAATATTTATGGAAAAATCACATATTCCATCAGAGATATTATTTTCACATACTTACGAATATTGTTTTTTAAGTATCTCTATATACATTTGCATATATGTTTCCTATTTAAAAAAAAACCTAAATATTGAATTCTTTTAACAAAAACCATGAGTAAGCCCTTCCTTTTAAACGGATTCTTAATCAAGTTCACACTCATGGCAAAGTCACAAAAAGATTTATAAGTCGGCATACGAATGGCGACAACTCTTTTGTAAAAACATTAATCACGACCTCAGAGATTCAACCGAAAGCTAAAAAGCAAGCAACAAAAGTAAACGAAATTGTTGTTAATAAAACAAATCTAACAAAAAGCTTAAACAAAAACAGCCGGCCCACAAAGAAAACTTGTTTGGCTTGGATTTGAAATTAAAATTATATTTTAAGCCCCCATTGATAGATGGCGACATGAAACGGCTAATTAATCATATGCAAGCCCAAGCAATTTGAATAAAACAAAAAAAACGCTCCAATAAAAAAGTTTCACACACAAAAAAACTACAAAACAGAAAAACAGAAACGGTATTTTAAAAACGTTTTTTGTTTTAAGATCGCAAAAAATGATTTGGTTCGAAATGCATTCAAAGTATTTTTAGACCCTGGAGAACTGAACCTTGATAGGACGGCGGCAACTACGGCTGACTTGTTTTATCGTTTTACCTCTGGGACCTTAAATTATTTTAAAATAGCACATTTAAGAATTTATATTTGATAAATAATGCTTCCATTTAAATGCGTTTTACTTTTCTGAATTTGGCCCAGAATATGTTTATTTTGAAAGCCAATGTTGTTCTTAAAAAGACCTTGGCAGACTTTATTTGATTTTAGTTATTAAGCTGTTAATTTAAAAGGATAAAAAAACTTTTTTATTTCACAATTTCTCCTCATTTTCCATGACTTTGTCGATTTTGAGTACAATAAATGTAGAAGAAATATTAGTTTTTAAGTTTATTTTATACATTTTAAATATAAAGTTTGTAATCAAAGAATAATGGTTCAGCCCATTATTCATATCTGTAATAGGTTGCTTTATATAAGGTAAACTTCTGATGCAGCTGCTGAAAAAAGGACAAAATCAGCATGTCCTTGCGTTTGGACAAAAATCAAACCCAAACCAATTTTTTTGGGTGGTAATTTGCAGTGACTGCAGTTCGTTTTCTGCCATGTCAAAAGGGAAAGAAAGAGAGAAAGGCTTGCTATATTATTTTTTAGCCCAAAAGCAGTCAGCGCCTCGAACTGTTTTATATATATTTTTTGTAGGTTCGTGGTAGGAAGAGGGAGTCCGAAATCGGAGCGGGGAGTAGGGGTTCGGCGAGGGTTTAGGGTCGGGGGCCAAAAACCCAGCGGGAAGCGCTCGCAGTGACATTGCGCCGAAGCGGGTGACAATGATTTATGGCAAAGAGATACGCGACAAGGAACGCAAAAACTCAAAACTCGAAAACTAAAAAACAACACTCGCACACCAAAATGCAGAACACTCTCCAAAAGCGGCAGGAAACGAAATGAAAATTCACGAAACTAAGGGAAATTCCTAAAACCAAACTACCTAAACTCACAAAACACCTTCCAGAAATTCGCAAAGGAATCTCATTTTTTAATGCCCAAAGTGTCCTTGAAAACGGAAGAACAACAACTAACCGAAACTGAAATCGAAAGCGAAAACCTGCTGATTTTTATGATACTTTTCCTTTTTGTCACTTGTCATGAGGTCGTAAAATCGAGGATTTTCCAGCAAAAATCAAACGGCCATTAGGAAGTCGAAGTCACCTGGCGGTCGGTTATGCAATCGGCATTTTGTACGGTCATAAAAATTAATATGCGTCCTTCGCAGTGGCAATTTGGTGCGCATATCTCGGCAAACGCATCGCATCGCATCGCATCTCCATAGTCCATTATCTGACTTTGAACTCGAGACGCTAAGCCGCTGGAGTCGCAGTACATGACTTTTGGCTTTATCCACGTCTCGCTGTCTGCATCCATTGTATCTGTATCTTGAAGGTTACCTGTTTTTACAGTTTCGACCGGGCCGGGCACGGCCTTCTTCTTTTTAGATTCCCTACGCTCTGCTCGGCACTCTCTCAAATTATTATTTATGAGCTCGCATTGTTGTCGTCGATCTGGAATCGAACCGTCCAACGATTCCTACATACATAGGTTTAGTTTGCCCCGCAGCCCCGAATGCAGTTCAAGATTTTTACTTTCAACTTGAAAACGAAATTCATAATAAATCAAATCATTTTTGTGTGCTCGAGATGCAGTTCCATGTTTGTCTTCTCGTTTGTGTGGATATAAATCAAAGCCGTTTCTGCTTAGATTTCGGTGCATTGTGCCAAAGGATTAAGAAATGCAAGAAACGATAGATGGCGGGAACAGGTTTATGCAAGTGAGAATTTATGAATTTTGATATTTGCATTTTTTAAATGATGTTGATAAAGAAATATTTATTTAAATTTAATTTTATTAGATGTTACTCAGTTTTGAATCAGTAAACTATATTTTTATAAGGTTTTTAAGTGCTCTAATATATTTTAATACACTTAAAATGTCTTTTTAAGTTCGATTCATAAATCTATTATTAAATTAACATTGTTAGACCCTTAAAGTAGGCCATAATATTAAGCTATTTATTTCAACTAGCATCTTTTAGTTTAATATGAAAAGAATTAACCGTTTTTATCTTAAAATGTAGGTTCTCTAAGTAGAACAATTCCAAAGAATTTTGTTGGGCACGTATATCCCCCATGAAACTAGAACTACCCTCGATGACCTACGATATTTATCAGGTCACCCACAAGTTCCCATTTTCGTTTTATGTTATTTATCCTCTAGTTCAATTATGCCCACCGTGAGAATTGTTCCACCACGTGTGCACTTCCACCATAAATCACATTCACTTCCAATATTTTCACAAACACATCACAATGGAGAAAATTTTGTGATTTATTTGTGTGAAGAAGTCAATAAGTCATAAAAAATCGAAATAAATCTTGATTTTTTGTGTTTTGTCCCTTGGCTGAGAACTCTGCGAGAGGTTGGGAGTATAATGGAAAAGTCGAGCAGAACATCCTGTGCTCTAAGGAAGTGGGAGGTAGACATACATATGTGGAAAATATTTGCATATTGTAGCTGCGGGTGGCGGCGCCGTCGGTAGTCAAAGATGTCCAAACAAATATGACAAATATGAGTTTTAAAAATTGCATATTTTCCTGCATTTTTTACCCACCAATTAGAAACGCTCCAGATTGTTGGGTTTTTTCAAACGGTTCTTAAGAGTTTTCTGTTCTTCTATTTCTGTTCAGATCTGCATCTTAAATTTCAAACGCTTTATGCCGCACATACAAACTTATTGTTCGAAACAGCACGAGCTGACGAAGAAATACACAGAAAATGAGTCAAGAAAAGTCAGAGAAAAAACGGAGAACTGCGAAATGTTGTTCAAAAGCTGGGCGGCAAATTCGAGTCAAACAAAGCTGGAACACATATCTACACATATACGTAATCTATATCTATGTATCTAAACTAACTAGCCATGGGCAAAAGTCTGCCTCAGTTTCGCATACAAAAAACCCCAAAAGCCCCGGGCACAAAAAAAAACGAGAAAAATACATGAAATAATTCGTTTTGTTGCTTGCTGCAAGCCGCAAAGCAAAGTCGACAAACAACACGAAATTGTCGCAAAAAAAAACGAAATATATATAGAAAAAGAGAGAGAAGCAAATGTAGCGAAAGAGTTGAGGAAAAAACAATGTCACACATGTCAAAGTTGTCGCAAAATGACACAAATGCGGTCCGGATTGCTCACTGACCCAAACCGCAACCCCGATCTCGGTCTTGCCACTTGGACCCCTGAAAAAAGTCAAGTCCAAATCCGACTTCAACTTCAACTCCAACTCCACGTCGCCGGCTTGGCTTTTGGCGGAATCGTGTCAGCCTCGAAAAACACGAATCAACTCACTGAAAGTCGCATCGCAAAATTTCGTGGAAATTTCACAATTAAAAGGGCACACAACCAAAAAAAAAACGAATAAAAGAAACAAAATAAAACAATCTTAGGAAAGAGTTAACTGGAATATCCAGCCATACATACGGATATAAGAAATCGTGTTAGCTCCAAATCTGTTCACAATATTTGTGCTCTCGTTTTGCCGAAAATTTCAATTAAAAGATGGGCAGACCAAAATAAATCAAGATTTTTAAAATTGTATTAAATTTTAGTTTTATATCATATTACACATTATTTATTATACTTAGTTATTTGATTTGTATAATTCAATTGAGGTACGATTTGTTATAAGATTAAGGTTTTTTATTTAAATAACGTAATTCTGTTTTTATTTTTATTACTGTACACAATCTTTGTAAGTAAAATTAAATAAACAATTTGTTAAGAATTTTTTCTCTGTTTCGTGATGACACGATATATTTGATATATATTCTGATATATTTTCTAATAATGTCCCACTCCTTACTAAAATATACATAGTTTATATTTGTTTGCTTTTCCAAATGTTTTGATGTTTCGAATATGCTCCCCAGCATTTCCATTCTTTTTGAATACATTTTTAGCTTTCTTTATATCAGAAACAAAAATAATAATTTCAGAAAGTTTTCAAAAATATCGGGCAAACATATCCGTATCTGGAGATGCATTCCGAGCCCACACATTGACAAACGCCATCCCATCCCCCTTTCCGGACCTGAGTAATCATCATCAAAAGGTGGCGGCAGAAGAGCAGCCATAATCCCAATCCCACAGCCGGCATGGCCGTCGTTTAAGGGGTGAGAGCGAGATGGAGGAGGGGGTGAGAGAGGGATAGGGCATCCGCACAGCTGGTGTGTCAGAAAGAGACGGGGATGGCAAAGATGGTTGGAAACAACAAAAAATGATGCATTAACCTTTCGAAACTATTTCGGATAGCCGAAAACTCAACCTCCAGGCGGGGGTGACTTTGGGGGGAGACAGAAAAAAAAAGAAAGGGACGGCGAATCCAATGCCCATACAAATGCATGTGCCAAAGAAAGGAGAAGAGAACAGCAACAGCAACAAAAATTAAGGCCCATTAATCATTTTGACTTATTTCTTTCCTTTTTTCTCGTCTAAAATTAATCTTGATGCCAAAGCGTTGCCAGGCAACGAGAGACCCTCACACAGATACTCTTTACAGTCCAATGTGAGTGAGTATGTGTGTGTGCAGGAGAGGGAGAAAGCAAGTGTTTGGCGTGACAAAGACAGCGAGCATTGTTCGAGGATTAAACGGGCAGAGCACTCCACAAAAAATGATCAAAACCCAAAAAGGCGCAGATGCCCGAAATTCTAAGTATCGAGAAATTTGTTTCTTTAATAAATTCATATTTTACACCGAGGAAAATCTGAATAAGGTGATATTACAGCAAGAACATTTTTAAATTAAAACAATTTTAATATAATGTATTTTAGGTATTTGTTTTTAATTTTATTTCTTTGGTCTCGTAATAATCGGGGACTTTTACATTTTCTAGTGAGTTACCAAAAATAAAAAAAGCACCAACCAATAAATTCCATAAGCTTTATTCAATTGTATCGCTTATGTCAGCAGATCATATTATAATGTGTCAACTTATTGATATGATATGATCTCTAATTACACAATATAATACCTGCAAAATAATTTGTAACCCATCATATAATTTTTTCTGTGTAGATCCGATTAGTGATTGTGCTCTTGCACCTCTCTCCCCTTTCCCCAATCACCAAAAAATGCCAAAAGGGAAAATAATTTAAAACAGATTAAACCGTTACGGCTGCCATTCGCACCCCACGTAGAGTGGTATAAAAAGGGGGACAGAGGGGTGTTTCGGTAGCCCACACACATGCCCAAATATATTTGAATTCTGACCAAATGTCTTGCGAAACCGAAATGTCCTTTGTCCTTATCATCCGTGCATATGCTGCAAATTTGCCAAAGTCCCAAGTGGTCGAACTTGGTTGGCATTCGTGGGGTTGGGTGGGTGGTTCGGAAGGGTGCTTCTGGGGGGTGGTGCCCTCTGAGTGGCATACTTAAGGGCGCGTCGTGGTCGTCGACATTCAGACATCCAGATATCCAGACAGACAGACAGACCGAAAGGGAGTCCTGAGACATGGAGTGAAAACAACAGGACGGGCCATAAAACCGTTTAAATCAAACGGCAGAACAAATTGGTTTCCTTCGAGTCGAAAGCTTTATGAGGTCCTCCAGCCAAGGGTCGATACTTGGTGGATGCGATATCCAGGCTTTAAGGAAAAGGGGAGAGAAATGTTAAACGAAATTGAAGTTGATTGGCCACGGGATGGTGGGCGGAAAACCCAGGAATCGCGCTGAGATTGAGAGATTGCGAAATATTTATTGGTTACAGAAAACTCGCAACGACAGAGAATTTAAGTTTTTCGAGCATTTAGAATAATTCGCCAAAATAATGGTTATGAAATATCACAAAATATTTGACCAATTTTTGATACTACACTTATTACGGCAGAGCCATTAGTTCTAAGAGTTGAAACAACGAATTCAAAATAATTGGTAATTAAAATGAAAAAAATTAAGTTATATTTAGAAAAAATTAATAAATAATCTTTTAAGACTTAAACTTTTTCAAAAAATAATGCCCAACAATCTGACTTTAATACAGAATATAAATTGATATACTCAAAAATAATAAAACTTTTAATATGTTATGAAATAAGAATTCCCTTTTAACGACTTAATTACGGAACTCTGGGCCTCATTTTTGCCCTAAGGCTAGGTTTGTTTTGAAAGTGAGCCAGCGATTGATTAGCATGTAAATTGTCAAAGGAAGTGATAAACGATGTGCCACAGACACACACCGACTGCCTGGCTGGCAGGTCTATAAAGTAGGGTTTCCATGAAAATCTAATAAAAATTAACCTGCACACACACACACACACTCCGAACACCACCCATTTGTGACGTGACACAGAAGATGACAAATTGTTTGGACAAGCTGACTGACAGCAGCGACAGCAACGGCAACAACTTCATGTGGCAAGTGCACTGCAATTAGTCAAAGTGCCACCAACAACAACACACACTCGTAGTAGAGTCTACAATAACAACCATCACCCCACGGCCAAGACATTTTGGCTGGAGGAAGACAACAGGGGAAAAATAGCGATAAAAAAGCTATAAAAATTATGAAGAATCGCATTAGACGTTTGGCTTTGGCGCAAAAAAGCAATAAAAGTGTGATAAAAAGGAGCCTAATGCCAACACGTAGCCCCACGTGCGATGTGCGTCAACTTGTGGCAATTATGAAGTCCGGCGCGAAGTTGCAACGCCGCCGGCATTGGCACCCAAACATCATCCAGAGAAAAACCAGGCCCGAACCATTTGCGGTCAGGTGTCCGCCTGGCCTGTCTTTGAATCAATAAACGCGATTAGAAAGCCGCCAGCCGTCAGAACTCCACAGCCTAGAAAAGCAGAAACTGCACTTAAACATTTCTTAAAGAAAAAGAAAAAATCAAGTTGGATTATCGAAAAAGGGTTATAGAAGTGTTTGCAATCATTTCTGAATTATATCAATTTTTTTAGTTAAATAGTTTATTTATTTATAAAATTAGAGCTGTTTTGTTGGTAAAGAAAAGTTTAAACGGAAATACAGACGTTTTAATTTTTGTGTAGAAAAAATTAACAGAATTCTGGTTACACACCGAAATAAGTCAAAAATATTCTTGGTCTTTAGAAAAAAGATTTTTAAAACAACTAAGCTAAAATCTAACCTTTTTTCTAAGTGCTTGGCCAAGAACCAGACAGGGCGCTTACCTTATCGAAGCCGCTGAATCGTCTGCCAGTGCATCCGCAATAAAAAACCGCTCGCACTTGCGCATTTCAACTAGCCAATTATGCAATTGGCGGCCGGGCTGCAATCGCAATTGGCCAAAAGTGTCGCGTCTACGCTTCGATGGCAAATTCTGATTTCGCCGCATGCGTGGGTCACCGGCAGACCAAGTTGGCCATTTGGTTAGCTGGCCACTGTCCAGAGATTATCAATGTTAATAAGGCAATAACAAATGGGTCTGTGGGTTCTCGGTTCTGGGAAGAAATTCTGTGGGATGTGTCTGCAATCGGCAATCATTTAAATCATCTATGAAATGCCGAGATTCTGCGTGGATGTTGAAAGGCTGCCAAGGAGTCTTGGAAGCGGTTCATAAAGATTTTATTGGTCTACATTTAGTATTCAGTAAGTTATAAAAACTATAGCTTAAGGCAGGATATTTTATCCATTTGTTGTACATTTTTATTTATTTTTTCGGAGTTCTTACATATCCGTTTATTTGAACTTAAATCCTAAGGTAAACACTGTATACACAGAAATAATATAATATCAAAGGTCTTTTTCAAATTACATATCTTAAACTTCTAAATAAATAATAAATAAAGAATTTATTAAAAAGGAATTCGACATTTTGAAAATAACCATTTAAAAAATTAAAAACATATTTAAAATACCAAAATCTGGAAACATTACATATTTTTAATTCAGAATGAAGAGATCGTGCTTTTCAAAAAATATTGTTATTCCTAGTATTCAAATTTGTTTACATAAGCTTAAAGAATATTTTGCCAGAATTTATTGGAATTAATCTATATTCTTTTATTTTCAGTTTCTAAAAGTTAAATAATAAAAAACTAGTTATCCTTTTATAATTTTAAAATGGCAATATCCAATCCTTGTTATACCCTTGCAGAGGGTATTATAATTTCAGTCAAAAGTTTGCAACGCAGTGAAGGAGACATTTCCGACCCTATAAAGTATATATATTCTTGATCAGCATCACCAGGAGAGTCGATCTAGCCATGTCCGTCTGTGCGTCCGTCTGTCCGTCTGTCCGTCTGTCCGTCCGTTTCTACGCAAACTAGTCCCTCAGTTTTAAAGCTATCTGCTTGAAACTTTCCCAAAAGTTGTCTTTCTATTGCAGGTAGTATATAAGTCGGAACGAGCCGGATCGGGCCACTATATCATATAGCTGCCATATAACTGAACGATCGGAAATGCCATAACTTTGGTGTTTTTAAAGTTAGGAAATTGGGATTTTCTATGGGTTTTATTTTTGGCCAATCAATCCGACCTACCAAATTTCATAAGGATCGGCCGACTATATCTTATAGCTGCCATATAACTGAACGATTGGAAATGACATAACTTTGGTGTTTTTAAAGTTAGGAAGTTGGGACTTTTTATGAGTATTAAGAATGCATCATATGAATAATTTTGGAGAATATAATTTATAGAATATTCTGCAAGGGTATATCAACTTCGGCTCCGCCCGAAGTTAGCTTTCCTTTCTTGTTTTTCTTTTTGAGATTCATTATGGATAATTCAAATGCTCTCCAATCCATCAAATTGCGAAAACGATGGGCAGGCGACAGAACGAGGCAGATAAGATACAACTGCATGTGACAAGAAGGAGGTCCGTGCAAAGGTGGATTCAGGGGAATGCCAGAACTTTCATTCAAATGAGATATGTCCTCTTCTCTCGTCTCCTTCTCTGGTTTCTGGTATCTGTATCTGAGTTGATTATTCGTGTGTTTTCGCTGGCTGGCGGCCATAAATCTTGTAATCATAATAATTTGTATCAATGTTAATGCCTTCAAAATATCTGAAAACTCAATAAATAACAAAACTACATGTTCGTGTGTGCTGTTAATGTCATACCATGAGATACTTCATATATCATTCCGTTGCAAAAGCCAAAAAAACCAAAAACGAAAACGAAAACCTGCCGCACAGTCGCAAAATCGCAACCAGAACGGCCAGGTAGAGGTGACTGTCGTCTTTACTTCACTGTATATACGTTTTTTCGAGGATTTTGTTCCGTATTCCTCGGCGTTTTTACCTTTTGTGACGCAATGGGCCTGCAATGCAGACGGGCGTGGGGGATTTACTTGACTGCAGAACAAATTAATCCAAAATCAGCCAGCGACAAGCAGCGAAAAAGGAAAAAAATATATGAAAAAGTAACGAAAAAAGTGAAGCAAATCTTGGCAAGATGTCTTCGGCTTCGGTTTCTTCTGGCCGATTCCCTGGCTGTTCTTTTCTGTTTTTTTTTTTTAGGTGCGGCTTCAGCCGGATCTGGGGACTCCGTCCAATAACAACACCGACGACAAGTATCTACACACTCTTGCAGGTGTCTGATATCCGATGCTTCCAATGTTGAATAACTCAATTAATTTCTGTCACCTGATTTATCACCTTTCGGTTTTGTTGCACAACAACTTTTAATTTCAATTTTATTTATTTGCATTTTTATGAATTTCACTACACCACAAAAAAGGAGGATCGTCGAATCTGTAGGTGGTGATCCCCAATCACAATCCCCAATCCCCAATCCCATTGCCTCAAATTGAGACGTTGTATCGAACCCGTTTCCCCGGCACTTGAGAATTAATATATCCCGGCTCCTCCACCCTTTGCATCCCACTTCAGCTGTCTGGGGGAACGTGTTATTAGCTTAGTTCTTGTAATTTGCATATAGTAAAGGACGCGACGAGCCCTCAATGGCTGAGCGGCTATTAAAACATTCCGCTTAACACTTCCTGCGACACAAGACAAGAACCGAGATTATGCCAATGGCACCATGGGATGGGTGGCCTTAAAAGTGCGTTATACTTAAAAAATAAATTCACCGAAAACCCGATTGCAGTTGCCCCTCAGAAAAATATCAGAACTTGCTTATCGTCAGTTATATGAATTTCCCTACGTGATTTATAAATACTCCACGGGGAAAACCTTTTAGAACCAAGGGACTAATATTTAAGAAGGAAATTTTATACGATTGAAGCAAGGCATATAAAAACAAAGGAAATTTTATTGCATTGTTATCTTACTGATTGCGAACGTATTTTTTATAATAATTTAAGAAAGAATTAAAAAGTTTTTTTTTATTCAAAATATTTTCGAAAATACTATATAACAAGAAAGAAAAGCTAACTTCGGGCGGAGCCGAAGTTGATATACCCTTGCAGAATATTCTGTAAATAATATTCTCCAAAATTATTCATATGATGCATTCTTAATACTAATAAAAATCCCAACTTCCTAACTTTAAAAACACCAAAGTTATGGCAATTTCAATCGTTCAGTTATATGACAGCTATAGGATATAGTCGGCCGATCCCTATAAAATTTGGTAGGTCGGATTGATTGGCCAAATATAAAACCCATAGAAAATCCCAACTTCCTAACTCTAAAAACACCAAAGTTATGCTATTTCCTATCGTTATATGGGAGCTATAGGATATAGTCGGCCGATCCTTATGAAATTTGGTAGGTCGAATTGATTGGCCAAATAAAGAAGCCATAGAAAATCCCAACTTCCTAACTTTACAAACAGCAGAGTTATGGCATTTCCTATCGTTCAGTTATATGGCAGCTATAGGATATAGTCGGCCGATCCCGGCCGTTCCGACTTATATACTGCGTGCAAAGGAAAGAAGGGTGTGCAAAGTTTCAATTCGATAGCTTTAAAACTGAGAGACTAGTTCGCGTAGAAACAGACAGACGGACAGACAGACGGACAGACAGACGGACAGACGGACAGACGGACAGACGGACAGACGGACAGACGGACAGACGGACATGGCTATATCAACTCAGGAGGTGATCCTGATCAAGAATATATATACTTTATAGGGTCGGAGATGTCTCCTTCACTGCGTTGCACACTTTTGACCAAAATTATAATACCCTCTGCAAGGGTATAAAAACTGCGTGGTATGTAAATTGACGAAGTGTTAAGAAATCTTTACATAAAAAATATTACATGCTTGAAATCGATTTACATTATATTTTTAATTTCTGAAAAATGCTAAAATAAACGTTTATTTTTGAAAATAAACTAATATTATTACATTTTTAAGTTGTTCAGTGACAAGATTTACAGATTGTTACGGAAATACACTTGATCAAAGTATTATTATTATTATCCCATGCAAAATCATATTCCAAATACTAATCCATTTTAGCCACTGTCCCCCAGTTCTGGGGACAACGAGTTTTACTATTTTTGTTGGCCATGTGCAGGCAATGAGACGTCTTCGGCCAACTGAAACTAGTTTCTCAATTAACCTGGCGCACACTCGCCTGCAACTTGATTGCAAGCGATCGCCACTTGATGCAGTGCATCTGCATCTGCATCTTCGAATGCAGATCTCCGCATCTGCCGGGTACATCCGTGCAATCCGTCAAGGCGTCGACTGGCGTACGCCCAGTTTTCTGATCTCCCGCCGCTGCTCCTCCGTTCCTGTTTTCCCGTTTTCCTATTTTCGATTGGCTGCGGCCCGTTGCACCGACATCGGATGTCTTGTAGGAAAAAGCGGCATATTTATGGCGCGGCCATGTTATGAATACACCCAAGAGACATTTCTCTTCTTCGCACCCGGCTTAGATGCAATTCGGAAAATGGGAAAACACACGAAGATGCTGACTGAGATGGGTGCATCGTACTGAAAGCCGAAACGAAAAGGAAATCTAAAAATAAGAGGGAGTCGGGAGGAGGAGTTTTTTGGGTTGGAAAAACGCATGCAGCGTACGGGAAATTCTTGATCAACCATAAATCTTGGCACCAGAGCCATCCATCTATCTCGCTTGGCGCGTTCCGCGTGCAGCGCCAAAAAGTTGTTTTCTATGTTGATTCAGTTCTATCCCCCATTTTCCGTGGCTTTGTCTCTTTGTTGTTTTTCTACAAAATTTAATTTTTCGAAAATAAAACATTCTTCTTCGTCGTCTGGCTCTTTTTTGGCTTCGGTTCCATCTCTATTTGTCCGTCGGTTCCGTTGTTTTTCATTAGTCGTTGAAAATGGAAAAATTTAAAAAACACGTGTATTTTACTGATGTCTAATGGGTTTTGATTAAAAACTGTCTTGGGCATTAGCATTAATTTATTATGGTTTAGAGATCGGTTTTTAAGAGAAAGGCCAGTAGTATTTATTTGTTTTAAGATTAAAAAGATTGAGCATTTGTGTGTGAATTTTAATTCTGAAAATAAGGGAATTGGAATTAATTATGGATGAAACAATAGGTTCTTTATTATGAATTTACGATTTAAGTAAAATATAGCTCCCTACATTACGTTATCATTAGTTTCTTTCAACTAGAAGGGAAATTCCAAAGAGAGTAAGCCCTCTCATCAAATCTTCTGCAAAACCTTCAGCTTAAAGGTCGAAAATTAAGAACTCAAGTTCGTTTCATGTTTCGGCTCATAATTAATAAATCATGTCAGCGTCAGGCGCAAATAGGAGGGTTTTTGGGGAGTGGGTTTTGTGGAGTGTGGTGGCAGGGGGGCCAGGAATTAAATGTGTCAAATGCAAACACGCAGAGTCGTCGGAGCCAAGGAAAACCAAAGCAAATAACTAAACCAAGAACCCAAGCCGGATCCGGAGCCAGGAGTCAGGAGGCCCGACTCTGGCAGCAGGAAATGTCAAGAGCGAAGTTAACCCAACACGAAAACAAAACGCAGTCTCGAGGCATTTTCCCCGTTTCGGTTTCATTTTCAGTGGCAGCTAGAATTTCCATTAGCCCGATGGGTGAGTGGGTGGAGCTGTTGGGGGAGTGGCAAACTGAAGCCTCGCACGCACCACCCACAGGGAAAATCACCGGGAAAATCGCTGCTAGAACCGAGTTTTTCCCTTCGTTTTTAATAAATTAAATTAAAGCCGCATGAGAATCGTCTTATTTACCTGCTGAAGTCTAGGTAAATAATGCCAAAAATGTTTCAAATATGCAAATGTATATGGAGAGAGTGTGGGAGAATTTGTGCGAGCGGGATAGTTGTTGGAGAAGTGTGTTTTGGCAGAGGGAAATGATAAATGGCGTGGTAATATAAAAAATGGCAAAAACAGCGGGCAGTCAAATAATACAAAAACCAAAAACAAACAACAAAAGTTGCTCACAGAAAAACCTATATATATGCGGCCAACGGAATGAGTCCGAACAAAGAATATATTTATATATAACAGAACAGACCGGCAAAAGTTTCCTCCTTTTTTCCAACTTTTTTGGTCAACGCCGCGGTGGAAAATGAAAAAATGGGCGCCGCAAAATAAAAACAAGGAAAATAAAGGGAAAGAAAACCAACAAGCGAAGCAACATTTTCCACTTGGTAACAAATTTTCGGTCTAGATATTTTGGTTTTTTCGCTATCTCCAGCTATATCCCCACACGCCCCCTTTCTTCCGCTATCTTTCCCATCCTCTTTTGTCCGTTTGTGTTACGCAATGTTTTCCCGAAAAAACCTTCTTGAAAAAAATGAGCGACACACACCCAGTGACCCTAATTTTCAGTCCTTTGAGAACCAGTAAATACCATGGCCATGGCCATATCCATCCGAGAAACCAACGAAACCACCCTGAACTTTGGGTCCACCCTGGTGCCCTCACTCTTTTGTTTTAATTTCATTTATGGCTTCCGTTTTGCCTACTTTTCGGTGACTTTTCGCCCGAGTCCTCCGATTCAACTTTTGTGATTTTCGTCATTATTCAAATGGTGTCAGGCTAAAGTTGGGAACTTCATTTAAATTTATTCTTCTTTGAAAATTAATTTCAGTTTACAATGCGATGAGTTCTTGGGCTAGAACTAATAAGGTTTCCGAGATGGAATCTTTATGAAGAAAATAAATTGCTTGTCTTGAGAAAATCATGTCAAAAGAAGACTAAGACTCTGAAATATAAAAACTAAGATTGTAAGATTGTGCAAAAAAATAATTTGCATTTGTTATTAAAGAATTGCTTGGCTATAGGAGTTATTTTGCTTATTATTTCTCTGCGTGTATTATTATCTTGAGGGTCTTATCAAAGACCCAATGCGGTATCGACGCATGAATGAGTAAATACCGAATTGAAGAAAGCCTGCGGTTGGAGTTAGAAGTTGCTCGGTCAGTCCTTCGACTTCGAACCCTCCACTGCGGGTCTCGCATTTAAATTGTCTGTGATAAGATACGCTGCGTTTGCGTCCGATAAGTCAGGGAATGGCAAAGGAAATGGTAACGAATACGAGAATGAGGACGAGGACTCAGTCAACATGCGCTTCCTTCCGGTTGTTTTCCCGGCTGGTTCTTCTTTTTTTGTTTCCCTCGCGGGCAAACAGAAGGCTCGTGCAACTGCCACGCGTTTCGCATAGTTTGGCCAACTATTCGGAGGGCTGGAGGACACCCAGCCATATCGAAGATGTCTGCGCACCAGTTCCGCGATATCTCATTTTTATAATTAAAACACTTGGGCCCAGGACATGTGCGCTGCCCTCGGCTTGACTCCGAGCAGCATTCCGTTTGGCATTCCTCGGAAGCGCCCTACCAAAGCGCCCTCTCTTTCTGGCCCCATCTGCCCGTCTCTGTCTCGGAGGGTGATATTTATCAGCTGGCAGGCGAGTGTGTGGTCCTGCTTACCCGTATCCTGGCCAACAATCTACGGCCATCTGATTGGGGTAGTTGAACCGAACGGCAAACGTTCCCCGCGGCAGTCAAGGAATACGTTTGGAGTTTATTCCGAATGCGAATTGTCGATGGGAAATTAACAAAGGACAAGAATTAAATTGGAAATTCACATTTTCTCTAATGTATAAATAATTTAATTCAAGTGATTCTAAATTAAAATTTTATAGTGAAATATATACATCTTTTAACAGTAAAAAATTGGCGTCATCAATATCACTTGTATACCTTAATATCAAAATTTGTTTTCCAAAACTTTGAAATGTTTTAAATATTTTTTTTGTATGAAAATTGCATAAACAAATAAACTGAAATTTCCAAAACAGACCACACATCCATTCGGAACACTAAAAACCTGAACCTGTTCTTATGTTTATAGTGTCTCATTTAGGTGTTTAAAGTGTAAGCTTTAAATATGCGCTCGATTAATATTTTAATGAAATTCGTCTTAATGTTGGTCGATTCTTAATTACCCAGCGAATGTACTTGAATAATTGACCACACAGAGTCATAAATTAGTTAGTTCATTATTTCTGCATAAATCAATAGTTTGTTTAAAAATTATTATTTATAAATCATTGCTTTTATCTGCTCTCGTTTCAGGTGAGTTCCGTTCACAAGTATCTGCACTTAATGATTTGTCACGCAATTATAAAAAATATAAGGACACATATATAAATTTGTACGCTATATACATTTAAAATCGAAGCAAACTGAGAAGAAAAAGTTTTTGGCCACCATAAAAAAATTCGGAATGTCAAAAAACTTTGCCACCGAAAACTGAATTTATGAGTGCAGTTAACGGGTAAGTTTGAGGCGCCTTTGGGCCAAGAGCAAAAGCAACTGGGCAGAAGCCAAAAGCCAACGCCAAAACTAAGCCAACTTCCACTGAGGGCAATGCAAACGTCAGCCGGCTGGCCGAGTTTATTAATTTAAAAAGGAAATTCTCGTTTAGTCACCTTTTGATTTAAGTTCGTACAATGGCAAAGTGCACCTCAACGAGTAAAAGGGGGTGCAACCAAAACGGAAAGGCCTAAAAGGAACGAAGAGGAAGACGGTTTTAGCCTGGTTAGTAGGTTGTCCTGCCTGGAAAGGATATATATATGCGTATAGTAAAACAATGACTTGGCCTGAAGCATGTACAGTAGTTAAAAGCCATGGGTTTTAAAAAAGTTTAGAACTTTTTTATTGTATTTATTGTTTAATTTTGCAAATATTTACTTATAAAGCAATCCTTTTAATGCATTTCCTATATAATTTGTAAGGTTTGATTTTAAATATTTAAATTTTTCTAACTCAAAATTAATGTTTATATAATTTTTTATAGTTATTTAATGATTATTAATTTATGGCAGAGATCTTTTATTTAAATTTGATTTCCATTAAAACATTACAAATTTCTCAGGCACTTTCTGATATTTCTTTCTTACTTTCTTTATACATTTTAATCTATTTTTAAACCACTGTGGCTTTTTGTTCCCTTCATTCGGTTGCATATGTATTCTCAAATACACAAAAATACACACACATCCCCTATTTGTTTCCCATTTCAGCGACCCCGCCGCAAAAAGCCCCTTTCGGTTGCGTTGAAATGTTCTCGATTTTGTTGCTTTTTTGTTGGTGACGATGTCCAGAGAACTGGGAAGTGAAAAACTCTGCTGCAACGTGGGCCAAAGAGTTTTGTTTTGGTCCGTGTTGCTGTTGTTTTGGTTTTGTACTTTTTTGTGAGCAGCGAGTTCATTCAAACTCATTCAGTCACTCGTGCTGTTTGCTGGCTGCCAGACCAGAGCCATTTAAATATGCAAAAAGTTCGCACTGAATGCAGCAGAAATGAGTCGGCAACCCCCGCAGTTTTCCCCCATTTCCTCGACAATCATGCGCAAAATGCACTGAGTTTTCACCCCCCAGACAGGGCCGTTGGGTGGTAGTTGGGCAAAAGTTGTTGCACCCCCGCAGATTGCATGCAAATTGGTTAAAGTGTGAATTTATGTGAGAAATATTGTTTGCTCTTGTTTTGCGCACATTCACACTAACACTCGAAAGACACGACAAAATGATTTAGCTGCCTATGCAAATTGAAGTCAACTGGCTGACTGACATTTGATTTAAGCAGTTTATTATTTGTGCTTGAATATTGTGCCGCTTTTCGCCGTTTCACAAAGTAATTATAATTTTAAAAAATAATTTAAGGCTTCGCCGGCAATCGTAAATCTCTCACATTTAATTTGCTTTCATATTTATGCGCTTGAAAATGCACATTTTCATCTGTGTGTGCAGTGCCATAAACACTCAATTAACGATTTTCAAAATTAATTTTTCATAAATTTTTGCATTCGGCGCTCTGCATTTCCTCATTTTTCCGCAGGCCTTTTTTTCTTGCCATTGGCAAATTAACAGAAAATAAAACGAAAATGGAAATTTGTGGAGTTCACTTCACGCTGCTCTGCATTTCCCGCTCCCTCTGTGTTTGTGTGCGTGGAAAATGCGTTTAATTTATGGCCTGGTCCTGGTTCGAGGACTCGAACCTGGAGACTCCTCTCTGCGAAATGCGTGTATCCGAAAAATTGTCGATCCCCAGTCCCGAAACAATTCCGGTCCGTATATTTTTTGCAACTGGCGCCAATGCAAATGCACTGGCTGCAATCACAGGACGGGGGAATTCTCGGCAGGGGGCATTGACCTTTTTTGACATTTCTGTGAATAAGATAAATTCTTTTTCATGGCGAACAACATTTACTCCGAAACTTTTGTGATATATATCACATGATATGCTTAAAATATTGGAGAGGAAACTATAATGAACAAAATCAAAGTATAAAATGGGCAGCACTTATTGTTTTTATTAAAATACTCCCAATTATTAAGTTTATTTATAAAAAAATTTTTTTTTAAAACTACGAACTTTAGATTAAAATCAATTTAAAAAATAACACAAGAAATAAAATGTTGTTATACTCATACGAATATTACAAAAAAGGCAACCCTATGATCAATTTTCCAAACTTTAAATTATCTTAATCAATTTATTCCTGCAATATTATATAATTTATTACAATATAATTGAGATTTCTCTCTTAGATTTGTATTTAAATTACTTCATACATTTCATATTTTTGTTTTATAAAGACATAAATTGCACTTCAATGCAATTGCAATCACCGACTTGAAATTCACTTAGTTAAACATTTTTTCCAGGGATCTCCCATGAGTTAAAAATGCAACACAAATTGCATTTGGCACCTGTGCAACCCGTTCATTCTCCCATCTCCCACCAAAAAAAAAAACAAAAACGGAAGTGGCAGACGAGTGAGTGAGTGAAAAGTTGTTGATAAACGAAACTATTCCATGAGTTAAATGGAAATACAGGGAATCGAGGGGATTGCTTGCTCGCACAATTGAATTAGTCAGTCGAGCAAAATGCTAAACACAGTGAGTGCAACAAAACGAGGCAAAGTCCACGGACACGCTACTTCACATCAAAGACTCCGTTCATTTCAAGGTGTTGGCGTGTGGCCGAAAAAACAACACTAAAATTGCATTTTTAATTAAGTGTGGCTTACAGGTGTTAAATAGCCATGTCCCTTTTCGGACATGCAACTCCAAGTTGCAGATTGTTGCTTAGGCATTTTTCAAGGTGTTGCAACCCTTGTAGAAAATTGCGAAAAAAATAATTCTGACTTTGGGTGGGGGTGCTAATGGATCTAATTTTTTTGTCAAAGTAAAACACATACAATTATTTAAAATTAATTTTTTCGGGACAATAAATTTCAAAACTTTCAATTTTTAAAACAATTGTTTATTGAGATCCAAAAGTCTTCGTTCATAAAATTTGGTTGTCAGTTAAGACAATTAAAATATTGTTAACATGTTTAATAATTTTTAATGGACAAATTTGATCTTAATTTGTTTTCTACCTTTTTTTATATAATCATTCAACTATTTCAATTTTATTGGTTTATAAATCTTTTCGTATTTTCACTTAAAGTATGCAACACTTTTATAAGCTTTATTTATGTTTTTACTTTAAATATAAATTTAAATATTTCGGAAAATAAAAATGCTTTTATTGTGTTTATCACATTTACAGATTTTGGTTAAAGTCTGTCTCCATCTCCCTCCACTCCTTTTACCTAGTAACGGATCTGAAGTCTTTTTTAATAAAAAAAATTCAGCAATTTTCCACTTCAAATTGCAGACGTAAATAAAAAGATGCAACAGAATACGTGCGGAAAAAATAAAAGCAATGCAACATCAGAACCACGGAATTCCAATTCCCGGTTGCAAAGGGGTCATAGGAAAGTAGACAATGTTGCAGGCCTCTGCTCATCCCTCCACTGTTGGGGTTAAGTGGCTCAGACGCAGGCACCTCCATATCCACATCCACATCCACATCCACATCGTCATCCGCAGCCACAGCGTCAACATTTCGAACCCACCCACAGCAGCTGCTGCTGCAAAACAGTGCCGTACGCATGGATTTTTTAAGGGGGTTTTTTCAAAAAAGTCAAAAGAAAAGTCTTTAGTTTTGATCAATTTTATTGAAGTTTTGATAAAGTTATACTTGATTAATTATACTAGTTAAATAAACCCTTTTCTTCATACAACTAAATTAATATTACTAAATTAATATTATGACCATTATTTGCAAACTTTATTAATTTAATTTAACTTAATTGAATAGCTGATCATTATCCTTTTTCCCATTTCTGTGCCACTGCCTTTTATCACCAACTTTCCCCCCGAAACTCTGGGCATAATAAATAATTGCAACGCCGGCAAACATTTCGCGTTGCACTTTCTGCAACCAAAGCGAAAAAAGCAACAACAACTGCACGGGGCAGCCCCGGTTTTCCCGCCCCTCCCACATTTTCGTCTGCCGGGTTCTGCCCACTTTTTGTCCCCCAATTCCCCACCTTGCCCTGATCTCCACCCCCACAAATGGCCGCTGGCCAGAGCAACTGTGCAACAGAATGAAGAGATTTTTATCGGCGATTCTCACTGATTTCATGGCAAATAAATCGCTCATTTTCGCTTAATTGGAAAATTATGGCTTTTTCGGCTTGTGCGGAGCGTTGGTTGTTCGCTGGGCCAGGGGGGATCGGGGAGTTGAGGGTTGCGGACAACGTGTGTTTGATTTGCATGCATGTGAGTGGAAATGTTGCATGCTCCGCACTTGCTTAAATTAAATGCAGAAAATAATACACTTTTTGAGCGAAAATAACTCAAGAACCTTGTGTCTGTGTAGCAGCTGAAAAATTATGCCTCAATTTAATTTAATTTTAGAATGGTTTTGAAACTATGTTGCGATTTGATAATCTTATCGGAAAGCAACTTTCCTTTTTAAATCTTAAATAATTTAATCTGGTTTATTTCAATATAACGCTCCAAAATGATTACTTGTTAGTTTATCTGTTTACAATTTAACCTTTTAACCTATTTAATTTATTATTTGTTTCATTTCATAGTTCCAAAATGAAGAAGTTTTTGATATTATTTCTAACATTTTAGTTGTTCTTGTTTCCTCTTGAGCATTTTACATTTTATAAATATAGGTGATTAAAATTGAGGTCAAAAATGAATTCTTGCATTCAGATGTCTTGTTTCGGATTCGCTAAAAGTGCTGTGAATTAAATGTACTATTTTATATTTAATTTCTAGTAACTTCCGTTCCGACGAAACTTTATTTTCAATATGTATTTCACTACATATAATGCACATTTTCACCCAATTCCATTCAAGTATGGGAAAAGTTCCAATTTAACACGGTGTCGTCTCAGCGATGATTTATGAGCCGCAAAAAAAACGGGCGCAGGAAAAAGAGCCAAAACACAGGGACCACGCCAACGCCAGCTTGCTTGTGATCCGCCCCGCCCCCTGACCGGTCCCCTTCCCCCTTCCGAATTCACCCCCCTCGCCCATGGAAACGTGGCACATGTGTCGCTGCCTTGAATTTTCCACCACCGCCATTGTCTGCTCGGTATCGCTGGGTCGCACTAAGCGACGGCAGCATCAAAATCAGGCGGCGGTATCATGGCCGCCACTGTTATCGTTATATAACCAACCCCACAGACGACTCACACACTCACAGGAGCAGAAAGGATGAGGCGAATGGCTGCTGCTGATGCTCCTGCATCGCCACATGTTGTTATGCGATGGGCCAAAGGATTTGTCGACCTCTGCGGTCTCAAATTTCAATATCGTCCACGGACACACACGCAACTCCACTTGAGAGCCTTTTTGTGGAAAAGGATAAGAGAACGCTGGTTGGGGGATGGGTAAAGGATCTTCCGGTAGATGAAACTCATGCCAGGCAGGCTAAACGTTTTATAAATGCGGTCTTCTCAAATCATTTGACTCAGTGGCTCGAACAAAATCTATGAACAATAAATACAAAAAAACACTTACTTAAATATGTCAATAAGCCATAGAAAAATAGCTAAATATTTAATTTTGTCGATATTTATAAAGGCTATTTGAAAAGTTGTACATTTTTATAAAATGTGTCAATGTAAATATATCAATGTTTCGGATGTACCCTTTTCTTGATTCATTAAGTCTGTATCGATGCCTAAAATAGTAAGACAACAAAAAAGATACAATGGTAATTTGGTGAATATGATAAGAATGGCTTTCTAAAATTCATGTCATCAATTTAAGTTTTGTACTTAGTCTTCTTTTTTAACTATTAATTTTGAATATGTTCTCTTTTTTGTATAATAATATTTTTTTTTCATACAAGCTCGGGGGTTTTAATTTCAATCGTTCTAAACAATTATTTTTTATTATTTGCTATTGAATTTTATTCGATTTGGTTAACGGTGTTAGTGACGCTTATAACACGCTTAATTCACCCCCAATTCGCATCCCTTCTCAAAAAGGATTTTACTGGGACCCAAATCCAAGCCGAAATCCCGCCCTGTCATAATATAATAAAAATGAAGTTAACCTTTAAACAAGTTGCACCTTAGCCAACGACCAGGATTTTCATCCGCATATATATATGTATGTCTGTATGTAGGTATCTGTGTGTGAGAGAGTCCTTTCTTGGTTTGCTTGTCTGTGTAAAGTCCGCAGTGCCCGAGTGTCTTTGTGCAAAAGTGTGCGTGCATGTGCGACTATGATTAATTACTTTTGCATACATTTACATACAAATTTGTTGCCACATTGTCTGCCTCGGCCATCGCGTTCCCCCGCCCCCCTCGTCCTTCGAGCTACCCTTTTTCACCCCCTGGTGGTGTCAGGGGGTTGGAGTGACTTTCCTGCCCGCGGCAGGGTTAATTTCATATGATATTTTTCATTTTGTGCGCAACGAGAGCGGAAGGAAGTTGATTTGACAAAACTTTTTTTCCTCTTCTGGCTGCACTCGCATTTTGAATATTGCTCTGCTCTGTTTTTATGTCTGCTGAAGCCTGAAAATTGCATTTAAATATTTAATAATTTTGGAGATTGTTGCTAAAGTTACTAATATAATTAAACAGGAATTGGTTCGGAGCTAGATTAATTATAATACATATTTTGCAAAGGACTTGAAAACTTGCTTAAAAATATCATTTCAATATTTTAAATATTTTCAATTTAAATTTGAAAGCACAAGCATACTGTTGCTTATTTTGAGTTTTATTTAAATAAATTTAAAGTTTATGAAATTCTTTCTCGACGTTAATCAAACATTTTAAAATACACGTTTCCTAATTAATGACTAAACAATCCGGTTTCACAGCGGGAACAAAAAACAAAAATACGAAAAGGGGCGAGTCGCAGAATGAGCGGAAGCCAACTAATTTCTGTAATTAAAAACTCATATAAAATGGGTACACCAAAATCTCCGTCTCCACGCTGGCTTTCAAAATTAACACGATTTTTCCACTTTGCTACCCTCGAAACACACATGGATATGTACATACATATATAGAAAGGAGCAGCAGGAGCTTAGCCAAAAAAAGGGTTCAAAGCCCAAAGGGAGGACAACGCAACGATGACGCCGATGAGTCCTGCGGCTTTTTCGACTTCCTTTTGCCAAGGACTGCAATCAGGCTCAGCAGCTGCCTTGCCAGTTAACCTGTCGCCCTGTCTTTTGTCTCCTGCCAGCCCCCTTATCCCCTCTCGGCACCCTTTGACTCCCTTTGGCCGTCGTGTTTTATATAATAAATGAGCTAGGTGGGTTAAAGGCGTATTTCTGTCTAGTAAATTAGCAAAATACACGCAGAGACAGAGGCATACACATGTGTAAATGTATTTACTACTGCGACTGGGATAATAGAATTGAAGATGTAGCATATTTCGGATTCTAAAGTTTTATAATAAGGTAGTTAGTAAGGTTTTTAAAGGGAGATATTTAAGAAGTTATAATATTTCTGTTGAAATATATATTCTTATAATTTCTGTCGAACAAAGCTATTATAACTATTTATACACATTAATAAAACTAAAACTTGAACTGTTCAGAAAATGATTTTAATTTGAATTTTTTAAATGGAAAAAAAACTCGCGGTGCTATTTTTTTAACCGTTGCTGTATGTGTGGGTGTCGCCACACCTCCTTTTTCGGGTTGAAAATTCCCGGAGGAGTGAGGAGACTAATGGGTTGCCGTGTGCTCTGATTGAGTTCGGCACAAATTGCTACTCAACCGAAACCATCAACCCTACCTATATATACTCTTCTCCCTCCCACACACACACACACCCATATACATGATGTCTGTGCATGTGTTTGTGTATCTGTGAGAGGTTATTCCCAGTTGTCGCCTTGTTAAGTTTAAATAATGCTTTTTGCCATTTCCTCTATGCCAAGGTCATTCAAAATTCAAACCAAGTTTGCATATTTCGCAACTCCACCCACACACACTTATTCAGATACATATACACACACACACACCTACTCGTACATAGGCATTTGGGGTCGCCCTTTCGGGATTGAGTTTGAAATACTTCCAACATTGTCTGCAAATTTCTGCCGCATCATAAGTTGAACTTAAATGAACTGACTTCATTGAGAAGCATTTTCAGCTTCTAGCAGCCACTCCACCTCTCCACCCACACAATCTCAATCTCACCTACACCAGCACACTCGCACACCCACACAGAAACAAACACACACATCGACAGAAGAACAGTTGTCGCACATGCAATTTATGGCGAATTCCAAGTCTCAATTGGTTCCCAAAATGGAAATTGAAGTGAGACCGAGAGAAAGAGAAATAGAAAGAGAGGCGGAAAAATGTATTCACGGCCCAACCTACAAGTTTAACTTAAATCGAAAATAAAGTATTATGGGCACAATTTAAAGAAACCCGGAAGTGCTTAAAAAAATTATGTTTTAATGTCAAAAACTTTTAGTTTATTGGTTCTCTCCGCTTACTTTTAAGTGTTGGAATATGACAGTTAAAATATGTATATTACAAATTTTTTTAAAATCTATTTTAATTCTTACATAAAATATTGTGCAATTATTTATCAAATGCAAATAATATTTACTAGTTAAACGTTTATTTTACTAAATAAAGACTCTTAAAAAAAAATAAAAGGAAAACCCCACAAGAAATCAATTTCCATTTCGTTGCTTAAAGTGCCCTAAGCCATTCAATCATTTTGGTAAATTAATAAATCACGATGCTTGACCTCCGATGAAATGGCAACTAGTTCAGCCGCAAACACATAACGGCACTCTCAAAACTGAGTCACTAACCAGAAAAAACCCGCCAAAATTGCCGCTTTTGTCTTATGAATTTAGATTGAATCAGAAAGCGCTGACCATGAAGACGGAGTCATGTAAAAAGTTAATCACTTACCGCTGTCAGGTTGGACGGCCCTCCTGCTCCGCCGACATTTAGTCAATATTTCGCCGGGGCAAGCTTTTCATCTGGACCGCTCCGAACTGAACTGGGAACTCGGGAGAGATTCTTATCGCCTCGACCGCAATGGACAGGGCAAATTCATGGCGCGGAGCGGACAACACGAATCATAGTCACATCATGTACGCGCTAGACAGCCAAACAAGATATAGAAACAGCTGAAAAAAAATATAGAAAAAATGCCAGAAACATCGTACTTGCGGTTCAGGTTCAGGGTCTGCACGGGGGGACTTTATCGTTGGCGCTACGACAACAAAAGGCGACCTTACCGACACATCGTTCATTTTAATTTGCACAATAACTCACATCCAACCAAAGCTAACTCGGTCTTTTTTTCGCAAAATGAAAAAATAATTACCCAAGCAGAGGAGGCAAAAAAAGAAACAAAGACCGAAAACCAAAAGGTTAATTTAAATTTCAAGTCACACAGGAGACCAGAAGCGCAAAAAAAGTACATCAGCTACTCTGACACTTTGTCCCCCAATCTCCCCCCGCACCACCACTTCAGATAGTGTCACGAAAATGACTTACAGGTTACTTCAGCTCAGTTCTCCATCTTTCGCCTGCAATTCATCAAAATGCAAATCTCGTTGGCAGAAGACCGATGGCAAAAAATATGAAAATAAACGCATGGGATTTGCTTATATATATATTTTTTAATACATGTATGAGGAATATATATGTAGTGAAGTTGCGGAGTTAGTTCCACTTGAAGATCAAGATCATCTCCCCTTGAGATGATGATTATTGTTTATTAAGTGTCGGCCCTGTCATAAAATTAAAAGGAACTTAACTTTTTATTGCCTTACGTTTTGGCGTAGTGTTTTTTTAATATTTTTATTTTTGCTACGCGCCGTCACTGTGTCTGAATCTCGAGGCTGTGTGTGGTCTTCTGAATATGGTTCTGTTCGTCTTTTGTCTACAAATTATTTACAGGCCTTTGTACATCTTTAATATACTTTTTTGTTTATTTTTATTAGCCAGAAATCTGTTGTCTTGCATGACGATGATGGTTAAGTGACATGCTCAAGACAACTTGTTTGCTTTGAATTTTTATGGCGCTTCTTTGCATTTTTTATTTATTATTATTTAATTGCTTATGGTTGTTGAGTTTGGGAGAAATGTGTTGGACAAGAGTGAGGGTGGAAATGTATACTTCCGCAAAAGCCTAAAACAAAAAACTTTATATGCATAAAGTAGCAGAACTCAAAAGTATTATGTTCGAATAATAACTTAGGTTTTAATTTCTTTCATGTTATTTTAGTTTAATTAATACATGTCGTTTATTTTGCCAATAAAGTCAATATTTAAAGAAATATTTATAAAAATGTCGTGTTAGCAATACTGAAAACTATTATTTACAATCTTTGTTTTAAGTAAAAAGTTTATTGCATACATTTATTAAATTTTATCTACCGATAATTTATTCTTCTCATTTTCAATAGTTTTCTTAATAAAACAGAACATTTTTTAATTTTGTATCACATCTTGCGAAATAATGTAGAACCACTTCTTTAAAAATATTCCCAATAAAATGCTTACAAGAGTTATCTGCAACAGAAGATGAATATCCTTGCTAATATGAGGAAGGCATTAAGAGACATATCCTGAAAGCTTACCATCCACAGCTTTACAAATTTTCCGTTCCAGAATTTCCCTTTTATCCATTTCACGTTCCTCTTTTCCTCTCCTACAAGTTCCACAAGTTTTTTCCACATTTTCCCCTGTTATCCTTTAGCCGGGACAACAACCCTCCAAAAATATCCTTTCTTCCTGAGCTTTCACCGCAGTTCGGCCAACGGCCGTTAGATGGCGCTTACATAAAATGTTGAGTATTTTTAGGCAGTGCATTCCCCGTTCCCCTGAACTCAACTTATTTTTAGCGACAAGTGCAGAATTTGATTTTTGGTCATCGGCGACTGCGCATTCAAATGCCGCTCATTAAATGTGTCCGCGTTGTCTGCATAAATCAAACGAACGCACTCCCATTTCGGGATGGGTGGGCCACCCACGAACAATTCCAGCGATCCATCGATCGATCGCGGGGTTCGACCAATTAATTAAATATTTCGATCACAAACGGCGACTTAAGCGGCCAAAAACTATTTTCGCTGTTTAATTTTACGATGCTCTCGGTTCGGGGGAAGGCTTTTTACGGTTTTTTACGACTCTCGGCCATAAATCGCAGCGAGTGCCGCTGCCGGGGAGCTAAATGACAAAAATATTTATGGATGTTTTCTGATGTTGGGCGTGAGCTGGTTGTCTGATCTGTCATTCACATGTCAGTCCCTCGAGCCCCCCAGTATCTTTATCCCTCGGATATTGGCCCTGCCTTGTCTGACTTTCAACAATTACGCAGCGAGCGCAAAAATATTTTCGCGATCAAAACAAACGGCGCAAATAGCGCAAAAATTATGCATATGAATTTGGGTACAGTTACGCCCAGGTGGTCTGAGCCCCCTCCCCCTCTTGTGCCGAAATTTATTTTGAATTCCAAGGGTTTTGTTTGCTTTTTATTGCTTTTTTTTCTGTGTGAGGGCTACGTGCGACGGAGCATGTCCGCAAAAAATAATTTCAAACGATTTGCGGCAAAATACCTTCGAGTATTGGGTGCCAAATGATTGGGGGGAACCAAACTGAAATTCATCAGTGATCACTTTCTTTGCCGATGATTATTTTGATTGAGAGGGAGCAGCTATAGCATTGGCTTCCCCAAGAGAAATTCGCAAATTTCTAAAATTGCCCCACAAAAATGGAAATAATTTTTGAGTATTCAATAAAATAAAAAAATAAAAACGTTCCAACAATGTTTTAATATTACTTATGTTTGAAAAAAAGTCCACTATTAACTGTCTTTTTGCACAAATCCCTAGCCAAAAGTTCAAAAATAATCGTTTTTAATCTAATCTTTAAATCTCTCAAAAAGAAAACTGAAAGCTCAGGTAATTCTTTTCATACATAGCGCAATTAACAATCGCGGATTCGAAGCCAAATCGAAGCCTGCCCATTGTTGGCACCGCAACCTTCTAAACCAGGTGCATACATGTGTCACTCCTTCTGTCGCTTTCATAAGGTCTCCCTAAATAAATATAAAACAGAAAACTTTTCGCACTTTGAGGTCTTTGAATGTTGTCCACACTGGTAAAAATAATTAAATTAGTACCACTTTTAATGAAATATTCAGTATTATATATTAGATTTGAATTTTATCAGCATTAGTTTAACGTTTAAATAATGATTTAACACAAATGAACATAACATGCAAAAAGAATAAGTTAATTATTCCATTAAATGGGTAAAAACATTAAATTTAATTTGAAAAATATGAGAACTAAGTTTTTAAATATTAAAACAAAATAATTGCTGTTATTCAGTTAAATTATAAATTGTGCGCTGTCAGTTGAAATTTACTTTACTTTTTATATTAATTGAAACATGTAAGTGCTATAACATAAAAATGAATTTAGGATTATTTCAATTATATCATTTTCAAACAAAAAGCTACTTATTTTTATTAGCAGTGCAAGCAACTGCATTGAAATCGCATTATTAACGCCTGCAAGGAGTGAACTGCACTCCAGTCTCTGGGCCATTCCATTCAATTCACTTACCAAATTGGCAGCAGCCAAGCTCCGAAGTCGGGTGTGAAAATAATCTGTTTAACGAGGGAGTTTTACAAAAGACCCGAAGATGCCACAAAAAGTGGCAGCAGCGGCCACAAAGGGGGCAACAACAAACGAGCAACAATAATGACATTTGGCGCAAATGAATGAGAAGCGGTCTCAAATATCCGCTCCTCCTCCCCCCTTCCCCCCTCCTGCCTTTTTTCCCAGTCGCTTACCGCAAAAGGATATGACAGCAGCTCCGAGTCGAGCCTGAATCTGAACCTGGAGCCCAAACTTAAACTGAATCTGAACCTGACAGTCTGCCACTTGGTCTTTTGCTCTTTTGGCTCTTTTGGCCATGGCCAGCTTCCTTGTTGTTCTTGGTGTTTTGGCTGTTAGTGATCTTTTTGCTGCCGCTGAGATCACTGTTTGCCTTCGATTCCTGCTTTTTTCTGGGTTCCGTATGCGACTCGGTGACATTAAAAGGTGGGAAAATGTCAAAAGTTGGCAACGGTGCGGAAGAAACTTTTGTCTTTTTTCAGCTGCTGATCGAAATAATTGCTGTGGGATAGATATTTCTTTTAAGCTTCGTTGAATTTGATAAATAAATAGTTCTGCCGCCTGTAAATAACTTATTAGATAAACAAGTCTGTTCTTATATTATTATAGATTGTAATATTTTTTTTAATATCTGATTGTGGTTTTTATTGTTCATATTCTATCTATCGGATAAATTGTTTAATTCATTTAATTTAAAAAAAATTAAAAAAAATAATTAATCCAATTAAAAGATTTATTGGAAAACTCATTTCTCTGTAGCCTTGGTTTTTAAAAGTTGATAAAATTTCACCGTCTAAACATTTTACATGTGTGATTCAGCCACCAGCCCACAGATGGCGGCAGCCAAAAAAAGGCGCTAATTTTCCTGGCAAACAATTTATATTGTATTTTGCTCTCCTTTTCAGTGCAATTTTTTGGATTAACCCAGCTGTAAATGGATAACAAAGGTGGATTACTTACATGGATGACAAGAATTTAGCTGCTCATCGAAAAAGGTAAGCACCAAATTGAATCAATTTTCGTTACACAAATGTTTAACCCACGACGACACTCGGGGCGCTCGCTATTAATCCTAAGTGCTTCCTGTGATTTTATGCAAATCGAACATATCGCCGGGGTACGAAGAAAAGAGGAGACCGCAATTCAATGTACAAATGACAGTTGGCTGTGACATAAAACAGCGACTTAAAGAAGATGTTAAGCGTTCTGCAGTTGCATGCCAACATCTGCGGCAACAACAATTTTCCCTGGACAAAAGACATTTTCATTTATTCATTGATAATGCTTTAGGAACTAAAATAAGAAAAAGAAGGACTAACAACGACAAAGCGCAGCCAGAAGAAGAAGAGAGAAACATGCGACAAAACAACATAATTTAAATTTTGCGCATGCATCAGGTTTTTTCTCCAACCCCAAAAACCGAAAACAAAAAAAAAAAGGCGCTCGAGCAACATGTTGCCGCAACACGCTAAGAAATCCAGCAACAAGCTCCCTCCTTTTTTATTTATTCCTTTTTTATGGCTCGTAATCCGGTAGCTGTTGCTTTTCTTGCCCCTTTGTTGTTGCTGCCTTCGATTTGCTTTGAATGAAAACGAAATTATCGCATTATTAACTATGAGGAAGGATGCTCCAGCTGGGGAAAAAGAAGCGCAAGCGAGTCTGCAGACAGGGCCTAACAAGATGGTCTAAAAAAGAGGCTGGGACGACTCCCCGAACTCCCCATTTGTGGGTCCGGCCGACCGCATACTTAACAATAAAATGAATTGTTAATTCCCTTGCACTT
Source organism: Drosophila fuyamai (assembly GCA_018153365.1). NCBI lineage: Eukaryota > Metazoa > Arthropoda > Insecta > Diptera > Drosophilidae > Drosophila > Drosophila fuyamai. Next base: position 397,373 of record JAECXW010000116.1, on the reverse strand, counting down.
TTTCCGCCGATTTTTTTCCTTTTTGCTGTTTGTGGGCTCATCCCAAAACGAAATCTTGGCTGTTTGGAGGAACTGGAGAGCATGCTCTGCCTGCCTTCGCCGTTGTAATGCTCAAGTGCCTTTCTTTTATCTGCGCCACAATCGCCCAGTTGACTGGGAGGCGGGGTGGCCACAGTGGGCGTGGCACTGGATTCTCTTGGTAGAATTGGCATCTTATTGAACCAGATAGAATTACACATATTTTATAAATCCGAGGCATAACTAAGCTTGAATAAGAATAACTTATAATTCTTATTTTCACAAAATGATTGTTATATTTAATAAATAAAATAGAACATATCATTTTTTTATAAAAAAAAATTTTTATTGAAAATTTTTTCTCACTTATTATAAACTATAAAGTATATAAACTATAAAATCAACAAATGCATATAACGAAGATTTTTCATACATATTATTTTATCAATATAACTTTTCCCTGCAATATTTTCATTGAACTGAGCATATGTATATTATGAAGACAAAAATCAAATGACAAATCAAAATGCACTACGAATTTTTCTAGTTCAACCCACTGTCCTAGACCAACTCCACTGTCTGACCGTTCTTCCCAGTTTAGCTGTGCTTTAAAGCAAAATACCGAACTTGTTCTTATTTTTTCGTATGTCCAACGAGCAAAGACCAAAGCAAAACCAAAGAACGAACCGAACAATTGTTTGCGCGCCAATTGTCTCCGTCCCGAGGTCCCACTTTCCCGCAGGTTGGGTCCCACAATGGAACAGACCCGAGACTTTGGGGCCTTAGCAAATGTCTTCTTCCACAGAATTTGAAACGGAAACATCGAACACTTTGTTTTGGTTCTTGTTTCACATTTTACTTGTTTTTCCCTGCCAGTCTTTTTTTGTTTGCTGCTTTTACCAGTTTGTGTTTTTTTTTTCTGAATTTTTTTGCTGCCTTTTTTTGTGAAACTCAGTTTGGCGTTTGTAAGCGCGCGCATGCGTAAGTCTCTCAGGTTGGGTCAGTCACGCAATGGGCCGCGACTCTGGGATCTGGGATTTGGATTGGGAACAGAACTGAACGCAGCACGTAACTGCAGCGACTTTGGTCAAAATTAACAAGCCTCAAAACACAATTTCCAGCGCATGCAAATTCGTTGTCAAAATAAAATAAAATAAGACCAGTGAAATCGAAACAGAAACTGATAGCACACAGAGAAAAACAATTTCAAATGCTATTGCTATGAAAGTGAGGTAGTTGCTAATTAATTTAAAACAAAGTTGGTAGTCATTTAAAACTTCTTTTAAAAATGACAGTGTGACCTTGCTGCTGGAAATTAGGGCAAATAAAAGGATGATATAAATTAGGTTCTTTTGGTCGCAAAGTATCCCCATGAAAATTGATTTGAGACATCCCAAAGATATATATTCCAATATATGAATATTGCCTAAAGATTATTTTGAGTCAACTGATGCTAACGAGGGCTTATAACTAAGATGGCTATATTTTTTACCGTGCAAAAGTTAGGTCTGGAAAAAGGAGTTGCGAGGGGCAACTCCAGTTAAGCGATAAATGAGTTACTGACGTCCGAGCATGTGCATGTCCAGTATCAGCCTCCATTCGAGACTCCTTCTTGGCCACTCGAGTGTCTTGCTCCAGGCCAAAAAGCAGGTGCTACATCCACGGATAAACCTCTGCCACCCTCCCCCGCCACTTAACCCCCCTAACCCACTGAGCCCCCGCTGCAGCAACATTTCAACAGCCTTCAAAAAGCATTTCCAGACATTCTCATATGTAAATTTATGCACTAAGCGGACCACTTTTTTTGGGGTGGGGGAGGTGGTGGTGGTGGGAGGAGAGGTGGGTGGCGGGCGGAGTTGGTGGGGGCGTCACCTCCGGCAAAACACGTAGTCGTAGAAGATGCAGAAGAAGAAGAGGCGGTGGAGGAGGAGAACTAAAATTGATATATGCCTGGGTTATGGTAAAAATCAACTAATTGATCCGCGGCTAACATGATTTTTATCTTTTGAGAACTTAATTATTTTCTGTTTCTGTTTCGCCAGCCGTGCGAGTTGGGACTTCCAATTTGAAATCGATATGGGACTGGGGCTATATACATATCGATATCTTAACCAACTGACAGGGGACAGAAACAGCAACAGAAACTGAGATACTGGAGCGGATGCGTAGGAATGCGAAGGTCTTCGTTATGGGGCTCGATTTGAGTGGACTCACGGTTTTGCTTTGATTGGAAATGGGTTTAAAATGTTTTCTAAGTCCTTAGAGATGTTTTGTTTTGCATGAGGATATGATTAGCAAAGATCATATGATTGCAAAATCACAGCAACATTTATTATTTTTGATACAATTGAATTAATAATACAATACAATTTAATACAATTCAGAATTTATAGAATTATAGAATTTTTCTCAAATTTAGGAATTACAATATAATGTATATTATCTGAAAAAATAGTTGAAAAAAAATAAACTTGAATTTCTTGCAGTGTTGCGAAAATAATTCGATTGTTAGCCCAACCCCGTTACGATTGTTTGGCCAAAAGCGATTACCTTGAAGGGGGTCAAACGTGCGAATGGGCCATTGACGAAAATAACCAAAGCCAAATCTAATTCTTGTCTGTTGCCTTAAATGATCGAAAGTCTATGTTGCGTGCCACAAATACGGCAGCGAAGAATTTATGTTAATATTGACGTAAAACACTCGATCAATATGCGAGTCAGCCGAGAGCAGTTATCGGTATCGTTCGATTTGGCAATGGAATTAAACCTCGATTAAAATTGAGGAAAAGCAAAGGCAAGGGGAAAAACAAAGTACAAATGCAAAATGTTGGTCCTAACTGGAACCCAAAGGCATTTCCAGTCGGTGCTTACATTTTCTCTTTACTTCCAGTGAGAGAGTTTTATTTTTGGCGCCAAACTGCCGCAACAGCTGTGTGATGCTCTTACAGTGAGTCACAAAAGTATGTTTTGCAAAGCAAAGACGGTTTTTAGAAAAACAGAATAAAGTTGTTTATTATTACTTAGGTGTAAATTTGGAGTTGATGCATTATGCATATAAACCAGAGTTTTCAGTTCTGGGGAAGAAGATTATTTTGCTTATTTAACTTATTGGATTCCGGAGCCGATTTCCAGGAAATGTTTGCCGTCAGCCCCTATCAAACCTGAAGTGAAAAAAATGTTAGACTATTGATAAATTATAAGGCCAAGGAATATGAATTCTGAATCAATCATAGATAGGTACATATGTACGTTGGGAAATTTGTTGACACGTGCCCAAAAAACGGGACTAGAGAGCGATAATTTAAACTTTTAATTACGTTACAGATGTTAAAACATTACCCAATATAATATATACAATTGATATTTTTGTACTATTAGCTAAATATACCCAAAGTTCGATTAAATTAAACTATTTTTTAAACTAAATATAATTAAAATAACATTTTTTCATTAAAAAAATTCGTATATTTATTTGGGAGTGAACAAATACTTATGTGACTCTCTGTAAGTGGAAAAACAGGATAAGAGAGCACTCTCTTAGCGCAGCTGTTATTCCAGTTTTTTGTAAAGAGGGGTGGACATAAGAGTTTCTCTCTGCGTTTGCCATTTGGCATCCGCCACTCAAATTCTTCACTCTTCACTTTGAACTCCGCTCCGTAATGGTTGAAATCGAGGATTTTTGGAAATAGCCGACGGCAAATCATGGCCGCCTCTATTGTTGTAGTGTGGTGTGTTTGTGTGTGAATGAGTGTGCATGAGTGTGAGTGCCTCCGGTTTTTTGGTTTTTTTGCAAATTGAATCGCGCAGCCATTATTCATAATTTCCTTTGAAGGAGAAGAATATGTGGATAATTGTTTTGGAGCTAATCTTCATAATTAAATAAGTCTTTTTTCTGAAATCAATCGTCTGTATTGTATTGTATTAAGTTTTACTACCTGATGAAATCGCCGACGGCAATTTAGGAAATAAAAACTCTTAGAATAAAAACTCAGGGAAATTTGTTTATGATTTTTACTAAATTAATTTGCCTTAAATTAGTGATTAACTTAAATTAGTACACATTTAACTAAATCTTAAAATTATTAAATACAATTTCTGATTATAAAATAAAAATGTATATTTTAACATGGATTCAGAGATGTTATTAGCTTTGAATAGGTACTTTAATATTATTTAAGACCGATATCATTTATTTGAACTGGAAACTGAATTTTGTAATGTTTATCAATAACATAAAGTTGAATAATACATTTTACCAGCCTATCAAACCCCCAAACATTTTGGTTGTCACTTTTTAATCACTGCTAAATAAATACGAAAATATAAAAAATCTTTAAAAAACTATACCATTCATACATATATATTTAAATACTCTCATATACGGCACATTAATTTTTCCCAATCAGATTCATTAAGCAGCCTTTCATTTGGCTCTCAATCGATTCTCACATCAATTTAATGCACACCCTTGGGCGCCAAGTTCAGTTGCCTTATTCCACCAATTGCCAAACATTGTTCTTGCGCTTCTTTAATTCAACTTTAGCTGGCTTTGGTTTTCGTAGCTGTCTTCTCGTGTCTTTCTTTTTTTGGATGGAATTGGCACTTAAGTTACTCAAGTGGAAAAAAGTTTTTGTTTTTCGTTTACTCGATATAACTATACAAAAAAAGAAAAGAGAGGAGGGAAGACCAAAAACAAACACAGATGGGGGAGAAGCCCCCTTCGAACCCACTCTTTCCCTGACGCTATCTCTTTTTCTCTGGCCTGTCAGCTGGATTTCTTCATGGAGGCTTCTACATCCCTTCCCTGGACTATTTTTGCTTGCAAAACTTTTGCCGTCTTGTTGTTGAATTTTTGTTGTGTTTCTGTTCGCTTCTTATATCCCATTCAATTGAAGGCTGACAGCGGCAAAAATTTTCATTATGAAATTGGATCGTTGTCAATTTGGTTGGATAAAAAAATGGTTACTCTGAAGGGGTGGGTTAGAACAAAACCGCCTAGGCCTTGGGACATTATGGTTATTACTTTGCTTGCCTGGAAATTTGCCGCGCGGACAGTTAGCACCTGTTAGGCCTACAACTTTTTTACGGCCGTTCCCTTCCTCCGCTTCTTTATTACCTGTTTATCGCTGCATCTTTACAAATCGCTGTTCACCTTGAAGACGGTTCGAAAGTGGAGTGAAAAGACTGGAGCGAAAAAAACGGGCTGAGAAATACCGAAATTCCACTGTGCATCGCCTCCTACTTCTGCTTCAGTTCATAAATTAGAGTTGGCTTCCCTCTTTTTTTTCGTGGGGCTTTCAGGGGGATTTTCAGGGGTCTTCAGTTAGCCAGTGATGTGATAATTGCGGCTTGGCTCAGCTTGGCTTACTTTGTTCGCCATTTAATTGTTAGTAATTTGTGCTTTCGCGTTCTCCACTTTTCACCCCCCTGTTTTCCATTTAGTTTTCCCTTTTCATTTGGCAGTCATTTATTCATTTATGCAAGCCGCGCTTTTTTCTCGTTCGGTTTCTCTTGGCGAAATTGTTCAACAAATTCTCGCTGGCACGCATTGCTGGCTTCGGATGCCCTTTAATCCATTGTTATTATTATTGCCGGGGTTTCTTCTCCATGTTGGGGTTTTTTCTCTGCTGCTGTTCACTTTGCTGGGTGGCAATTGCAATGAATGTTGTTATTTTGGCTTCACTTGCACCTTTACGCTTCGTAGTTTGTGTCTAAGCTTTGACGTGCACTTCCTTTTCATGTTAACAGAAGCGTGACAACAACAAAAAATACCAGTAAAAATACATAACAGGCGAAGAACCAGCATCGCCAGAATTTAACCTAAAGTTAAGCAAAATGGTAGAAAAATGTATAAATTTGGTTAAATAAGTTGTAAAAATATGCCACAAATTGAATGTTTTTGGAATTTGGAATATTTAGTAGTTAAAAAAGGTTTGGCTTGATACCATTATTTATAACTTGTAATTGTGATCCACCCAAATAAAGCCTTAGTAAAAGTTACATTAGGACTAGAATCCTAAATAAATAATTAATTATTTTGTTGGTTTACATTGATTACTTTTTTCTTATTTTATTACTTCGCTAAGGTTTTATTGCTCTGCTTGACCTTAGTCCGCTTAAGCGGAGGAATACAAATTTAAGAAGATATATAAAATAAAGTAAACAATTATTAACTAATTCTTCGTTAAAAATGGTGATTTATAAATGAGTTTATTGCATTATTATATTATGTTTAATTTAATGTAAATAAATTATTTGCTATCTAAAAGTTTTAATCTGCTTTTTTAAAACAGTCTTATATTAAGGGATTATAATCTAGTATATATGTATAAGTATATTTTGGTTCTACTTGCGTTTTTTGAATCTGAATGATGCAATGTTTGAGAGGCCACTGTACTGCAAATAGCCCTAAAAAACGTTCCTCTGAGCGAAATTCCCTTGTCGCCGGTTCCAAGAATAAGAGACCTACATAAGTCCCCCCCAAAAAAACAGAAGTCGAAGAAACTGAACAAAAATTGTTACCGGGAACATTTAAAGAACCTCGAAGACCGCAAAAGAAGAACTTTGACATTTTCCTTTTTGTGATCAACGTCTGCGTTCTCTTTCACTCATCCCTAGTGAGCCTCCCCCTCTGGAAACCCCCCCAAAACCTCTCCTTAGCCCATGTCACTGTGTTCAACGTTTTCATGTTTTTGAGCGCAAAAACTTTTTGGGATTATTTTTGTGCTTTTCGGGCATGTGAAGTTGACTTTTTGACTTTTTCGGTAGAATAACATGGACTTTTGTTTCATCTCCGCTTCTCCTTTTCTTTTTGCACTTTTTATCGTGTGTGTTTCTGACTTTATTCATAGTTCTGTGGAGCTTTTGGGTTGACACCTTTTATTTTTTCCTTTTTTTTTTTTTGGTTGGGTTTTGCATGTGTCACAAGACCGAAACTGCGACTGCGGAAATAGAAAATTGTTTTCTCGGCGGGTAACAAGTTTGACCTTCACACTCTGATGAGATGCCACGCCCACAATTCGAGGCAGACTTGAGTCACATATGCCGCCCCTTCAGCCCCCCTTTGTATTTGTATTTTGATGATGGCCCATAAATCAAAGTCGCAAAACTACAGAAACAGAAAAGTGTCAGGCTCTTGCAAATTACTTGGAAGTTGACATCGCATCGCTGTTGCCCCAAAGTATTTTTTGGTCTTGCCTCTGGGAATGTCTTAGCATATAAACACAGAATATTCACTAGTTTATTTTCCATTTCACTCACGCCTTTGCTGTCTCACTCGCACAAAGAAGCGGCTCAGCAAAGTGGAGCAACATGTGTGGGTGTCTTTCAGTGGCGGGAAAATGGGAGAAGTGTTTACAGTGGGCATTTGGCATAAGGTGACTTATTATCTCTACCGAAAACCATTCAAAAGACTTGACTTTTTTAAAGTCTCACAAATATATTGTAAAATAAAATACAAAATCTGTTATATTAATGATTCCTCATTTTACAGAAAATATTTATATTTTTCTATTTATAGCCTAAACATTAATTTAAATCTTAATCTAAAAAGCATTAAAGCTTTAAAAGAAATTTTAGCTGCATCCCAATTTTTCGACCAGTTTTTTTTTTTAATTTTGCTTTAAAGACTTTCGAAAAAATATGAAAAATAATTCCTATGTAACAATGAATAAAATATTTTAAAATTTATTTTGTCATTTTTAAAGTCACTGCAATTTTTAAGAAAATCTTACCGCTTGCCACACTCTATTTGTTTCTATTTACAATTTATAGTTACCTAAAGGAACTGCGGAAATTATATTCCGTATCAGCAAAGTTTCCAGAATAATAATGCAAAAAGAGCCCCGAACTTTTGTATTAATATCGAAGGCAGCAATCCAAACGCTCAGCAGCCGGAAAATTACGCTAATCAGTCGCTCCACTGGCGATTAGCGAATACAAAACGAGAGCCAACAATAAATAAATAAATCAAATTCAGAACAAACAATAGAAGGAATAGGAACAAGAAGGAGGAGCAGCAGTTGAGGGGCACGAAGAAAGAGGGCAAAGTTTGCCCAGTGATTTGGATAAGTTCGATATTGCGTAGGCAAGTCTATAAACTGGCGGGGGAAAATCATCAAGGGCAGGGGAGCGAGGTTTTCTTCGGAGACTGGCCAACAAATATTTTGACATTTTTCCAGCAGCGGCCATAAATCAGTCAGCGAGTGAGCGAGCGAGAAAGCAATGGACGTCTGACATGGTTTCTGTGCTCTGGACTCATAATTAGAAAATTAGTTCAAGTGACTTTAGGGGTTAGGGGAAATGTATAAAAGGACAACATTTTATAAACATGCTATAGGTTAAAGTAGTAGTCATATGCCTGATATTTGAAAAACAGGTTCTTAGCTTACAAAAATCATTGCATACTTTCTGGTTACCAACTGAGAAATATAGTGCAAAAGCCAAATGACTATTGTGATTAAAATATTCGACCGATCGATATAAAATTTGGTATGCAAACGGAAACACAAATGATATTTCATTTGGTGAGAGTACATTTTCCCCATTTTAACATCTTTTATTTAAATATATTTCTAATTTTAGTAAATTTTAATTGCTATATGAATAGCAATAGGGAGTTATTGAAAATACTTAAAAGTGTTGTTTTAAGTCAATTGTATTTTCAGAATTCAGTTTAAGCTTCAATCCTTTGTGAGATATAGTGTTAAATTTAGAATAAATGGTTTTTCAGGATCCCGGCGATCCATGGATGCATACTCGAATATCTTTTCATCTTTCTATACTTCCGTATCCCTCTATCTCTATATTCCTTCTGCGGATTGTCAAGTGCTAAGTGCTCGAGAGTGGCGAACTACGCGTCACAGGAGCAACTCGAGCACTTTGACAGACTATTATGCGGAAAGGTTTCTTTCACTTTCCATGGCAGGGAACCGGAGGAACCAGACGTGAGAAGCGGAGGAGCGAAAGATGTTCGAGTCGCTGCGGAACTGTCATTTCCGTTTTACTTGTAAAATGAACATGGAAGTATTCGAGGCAGCCGACAAAGTGGCAGCAGTAGCAATGGCTATAGCCATGGCCTTGCTTATAGGAACTGTAGCGGGCGGAACGGAAAGGAGCAGCTGACGCTGACTTGTTATATACTAAACTGCCCGAGGGGCGGGAATCGGGCATCGGGCACCGGGAATCGGAAAGTGGGAAGTGGAAGTCGGGCGGCGGTAAGCGGAAGGATGAACCAGGCCAGACAGACAGACAGAGAGAGGGGGAGCAACGGACGGACGGAGAGCGAGGGAGACAGACACAAGGGGGCGGACGGACGGGCGGAGGGACGGACAATTGCGTTTAACGTTTTTCGCAAAAACTTTTCGCTCCGCTTTCGTTGTGTTTTCTGCGCTAAAGGAAATTGCCGGCGAGTCACAGACGGAACGGAGGCAGTGTTGTTTCAATTACTTAGAGAATATAGCTAAATCAAAAAATAAAAATAATTCTATAATCAGGAAGATCATATTATGTTTAATTCTAAGGAAAGTCATGCATTTTGCAAAAAACAATGTTTACAATCACATATTAATTATTAAGATTATAAAAAAAAATTAATACAGTTTTTGAACAATTTTATCATAATTATGAACTCACTTTCTGTGTTGGTCTTAATCAATATTAATACAAATTAAAGATGAAACCCTATCTCAAAGGATTCCTAAAGTAAATAAATGTTATCTCTTGTGAGCTAGAACGTAAAATATCTATACAATTTGGTAAGAAGTGGCCAAAAATTAGCCAACTCGGCAGCACTTAAAGGAGGAGGGGCTTTGGGCGGTAGTAACTCAGAGAGGGGGTGAGGTGGAGCGGGTGAGTCGGGGCAACAACGCAACCAAGCATTTCGCACTGTTCCCGCTCCGAAGGTAACAACGCAAGAAAATGCCAGGCAACAAGACAAGCAGAACTGACGTAAAAAGATTTTTGTGTTTCCCCCCGGACCGGCTGCCCCACCACTCCCTTGGCCCACATCCATTTGGGGGTGGCGTCTGGCCGGATTGAAGCCTCATCATGAAGCTTTCGCCCTCAACGATAAATGCGAGTGCGATCTTTAAACGCTGTCCAAACGCTGCGAAGTCCATTACAAAAATTCGGAAGGGGGAGAGCATTTCAACGCGTGCGGCTTTTGATTGGAAAAAGTTGCAAAAAAATGGTGAAATTTTAATTAAATGTTAAAAATTGTAAGCGATTTGGGCTGATTTAGGCTGCTTGGGTAAACATCTGCCAAAACTTTGCGTCTTGTAAATTAGAGGATTCAGTTAGGGTTAACTAATAATGTATTGTATTATTTATGCTTACAATTTTTGTGTTTCATTAACTCTTTTTTGGTGTTTAAAAAAAGTAAATTTATTTGGCTACAGCGAGGTCTTCATTTTTACTATCTATCTATTGTCTTTTTTTGTTATTTTTATACCCGTTACTCGTAGAGTAAAAGGGTATATTGTATTCGTGCAAAAGTATGTAACAGGTAGAAGGAAGCGTTTCCGACCCTATAAAGTATATATTCTTGATCAGGGTCACTAGCCGAGTCGATATAGTGTCCGTCTGTCCGTCTGTCCGTCTGTCTGTCCGTCTGTCTGTCTGTCCGTATGAACGCTGAGATCTCGGAAACTATAAAAGCTAGAAGATTGGCATTTTGCATGCAGATTCTAGGAGTCCTACAAATTTTTCTAAAACCACGCCCCCTTTAACGCCCACAATCGCTTATTTAAAATTTTAAAAATTTAAAAATTTTGAAAAAAAAAAAATGAAGTTTTATTGTGTTTATCAATACCTATCAGAAATGTGGAAGAATTTTTCAAATCGGACCATTCGTTAAAAAGTTATGCGTGATCAAAGTTTCTATCTCCATCTCCCTCACTCCCTACCTGAGTAACGGGTATCTGATAGTCGGGGCAGTGATAAAATACGACATTCTGAATTTTCTTTACAGCTTAAATTGTCCCAGTTTCTGTGAAACTACACACAATAAAATGTCAAATTCAAATGAAATTTTAATGTTTTTGCCACAAGAAGTGAAATGTAATTACCCAAAAGCCAAAACTTAAACATTTTCGTGTTTCCGAAATTTGACATTCACACCCCCAACAAAAAAAGGGAAAATGCTACATTTTTTAACTTACAATGCAGAATTTCTCTGGCTAAAGAAAAACTATTAGGCGATAGAAGGGAAAATTTTAATGAAAAATCTTTTGGCCAGCATGCAAAAGCCACTTGAAAGGACCCCCTCTCTTTTCCGCCCACTCGTCCCCTCTCTTTCTCGTGGGCTACCTCTCTCTTTCAGTGACATGAATGCTGACAACGTGTCTTAGTTTGCACAAAACGAGTGCAGTCAACACACACACTTACACAGAGGATTTCCATTACCAGGACATGGCCGCCTGTTGTTGACTCCTTTCTGCCAGTGTATGTGTGTCTGTTTTCCCGGCTTGTCATGTTAAAGGAATTTTAATTTAATTACAAGCCAAGACTGAAGGCAAAAATATATGGAGGGATATAATCTAATATTTTAGACTCAAAAAATAAATAGGCACATCAATAGATTAGCCGTAAAGATAGTAAATCTATCGGCTGGATTGGCACACAGAAAACAATTTGTATCGACTCCCCTAAATTATGTCACCAAAATAACAAGCAATAACCAAATTCATGCATCTAAAATAAATACAACTTTTAAAATTAAATGTATCTTATATTATGTTAATTTCCCACCTATAGACATTCACTTAAAACTGATTATACTTTCAGTGCAACTTTAAATTTCCCCTGTCTTTTGTTGATAATCAATAATAAAAATCAAGTCCGCATAAATCATTTCCTCCTGTCTAGCTAGATTGCTTATCGCACTTGGTTGGGAAATTAGGAAAACTTCAGGCAGCCCCCTCCATAAGTCTATTTTCAATTTTCATAATTTTCGGTTGAGGGAATTGCGCCGTCGGCGTTGACACCAAAATCAATATCTACGAAAATTCCTTGCAGGCTGTTTTTCCACAGGTATTTTTTCATAGCTCAAATGCTTTGTCATATCAACAGACCCACGTCCTTGCACCCACCAAAGTTGTACCCCTCATTTCGGGACTCCACACTCTGTGGCAAGGCCGCACGTTCGTGCGTTCGTGCCAAAAAATAATTTCCTACTTGCCAGACGCAGCAGCAAACTAAGGAATGATCGCAGGGGCAAAGAGGCAAAGGATGAGGCAGCATCCGAGGGGCAACTTGAGCGCACTTATTGTTATCAACGGCTGAAATATGGCATTTTAATTTTATTAGCTGCCTTTACATGCAGCACACTCCCAAGCCAAATAAATGTGCGGATGATGATGGCCATGGTGACGATGACAATCTCCCAGCGCGACAATGGGATCAAATGGATTTTTGAAAGCACTTGAGATGGCAAAAGGGAAGCTATCGTTAGGAAACGATTTTCATTTAATAGCAATTCTACCGAATATCATGATATTAGGGATTAGGAAATACTTGACTGCAGGGAAATTGTAAAACTGATAATATGTAAAACACTCTTTATGCAGCACTCAGAAAACCCAAATAACAAAATAACCTACATTTTTATAAATAATCATCTTAAGATGAGCCTAGGATTTTTTAGTCTATCTATTAGGTCTATAACAATATTTCTTTGACTCATTTTTTAGCTCAATGCAATGCTAAATACTTTGTCTAACGATTTGAATTGAAGTATTTAACTTATCTTTTCAACTATTCCAAATAAGGGATATATTTCCCCAATCGAATGCCCATTGGTTCCCATAGTACGGGTTGTTATTGTTCTGGTTTTGATTGTTTTTGGTTTTTTTTTGGTCCCTCCACTTTTCGACAGTTTCATGGAGATTGCTGAGGATGGTGGTATTTTGTAGGGGGTGTCAGAGAAACAGAGAGTTTCCTTTTCACTGCGCATGCCGAGAATCTCTAAGAGAATCGGGATTGAATTGGCAGGGAATGGGGAGCTATCAAAGAGCCATAAAGTTATAGTTGCCACAGCAATGAAGTCATTTACCCAAAGTTTATTGCTAGTTGAAAATTGCGTTATTATTATGTGGCTACTGCTGCTCTTTATCTCTCACTCTCTTGACCCCGGTGCCGTTCTCTTAAGTAAAATAATTTATTACGCCTTGATTGAACCCCACTTTCCCCACCGCCCCTTTGTTGTCATTTTGGGGCTTCTGTTAAGCATTTTCGAGCGCCAGCCAAAACGCTCCCAAACAAGAGGAAGAAGCCGATGGAAAAGAGCAGCAGAAAGTGCGGAAAATACGGAAAATACTTTTGTATTTTGGTTTGGCTCCTAAGGCGGCCAACAAAACTGGAGGCATCTCTAGTTGGCAATTTCGCAGCGTCGAGTCGAGAGAGATTCGAGCGCAATAATTTTCCGGAGAAAACGTGGCAAAAAAAAATAGCGATAAAGTATCTTCGAATCATTTTCCGTCGGCAAATGAGTTTTGACCATTGCGAAAAATTAGCATAAACAGAGTGTCCGACTGATTTTAGCCAAATGTGCGGCTGACACGGCCAATGGATCTGAGTCCCATCCCGCCCCCCTCCGCGTCTTCACCCCCCTCCGGCCGTATCGAGCGAACATGTGCCCCATAACTCCCTTCGAGCTACTGTCCACGATTATCCTCGAAAAGCGAAAATTACGGCCGTCTTCTAAGCGGAAAAAGTATCGCAAATAGTTCCTTTTTTCCCCCAACTCATCCATTTTCCGGAGGTTTCAGTTCGACGGAAAGTGTCGCTCAATCCACTGCAGGTAAAATGCCTATCTGACTTCTTTAGTTTCTGATTCTGCTTCCGTTTCTGTTCCTGTTTATTTATTCCTAGGTCTATTAAAAGTTCTATAAAGTTTCAAAACAGCTGCTGGGGCGAAAGTTTCCCGCTCGGCAAGTGTCGAAAATGCTTTGTATAAATAATTTCTGTGGCTACATACAGTTTGGTTTTGTTTTGACACACTTCGTTGGGGTCACAGTGCATTATTTTGATGAGGTCCCGGAGAAAGTTGTTTTCGTTTCCCTTCATTTTACCATGGGAATTATTGTTATTATGATTATGAATTTTTTAAATAAGTATGGCTTTAAATTACATAATGGATATCATTTTGTTAGTTTATTACTAACTTCTTCCTTAAATGCTCAAATTTTGTTTATATTTGGTTTTATGTGACAATCCATTTTTTATACCATTTTTTAAGAAATATACAAAAACCATTCGAATTCATCCTACTTGTTCCAACAAGATAGATTCAATAAAAATATTTTTAATACGACAATTATTATTTGCTTAAATATTTCGCTTGGTATGTTAAACATTCATTTTGTATATTTATTTTTTCCTTTCACTTCTTCGCTTTCGCTGAGCTGAGCTATTTTCAGAACTATTTTCCATTGAGCGTCTTGCACAGCTGAAATCTGTTCAATTTACCACAAATATTCCTTGGGTTGGCAATATAGGAATACCTGGCCTCCGGTCGCCGCTGCCCCCTTCCGTTTTGCCCTGCTTTTTTTCGTGGCGCCCCGCATGTCACCGAAAAAAAGGAAATGTAATGCATTTCCACCGCTGCTGCCACATTGAAAATGGAATTGAGCAATGCAACAACAATGAAATGTGTGTAACGCATGAGATGAAATGAAATGCAACACGCGCTGAGGGCAAAAAAAAATAAAGGAAGAAATTTACAAAAACGAGAATTGAAAATCAGGCGAGCGAAAAGCGAAAAAAAGGAAGCAAAACAGCAGACCGGGAAAAAAAGAATTTTAAACATGGCGCGAACATAATGTCCTGTGTCCTTGCCTGTCGCCGTCTCACTCTTCTGCCCCTCTCTTTCCTTGCGAATTTCCCGCCTGTTGTTGTTGGGAAAATCGAACATTGATTTATGGCGTGTGCGAATGTCGGGGAGGCAAAAAAAAATGTATATATAGGGGGAAAAGGGGCTGACAACGATGATGCTGATGAGCAGGAATTGTTTTTGATATGTCCCAGGCAGAGGGCAAGGGAGAGGGAAGACGAGACGGAGCGAGACGGTCGAAGCGACAGATGCAGGTCGGTTACATGAACGAAACGAATATCGGAATATGTGTCCGTACATTTACAGGACCGATTCTCGGGGTCCCTCATTGCCTCGATTATTATTATTATTTGTGACAAACGGAGGGAAGAGATGTCTTCCCTCTCTGTCGATCGGATATCTCCCTCTCGCTCCCACCCGTTTCCCTCATTTCGCATTCATCGATGTTGCATTTACAACAAGAGCAGCCGCAAAACAACAATAAAAGGGAGAAAAAATTGCAAATGCAATTCGTAACGCATAAATTTAAAAAACACAAAAATGAGACAGTGGCGGGGGATAAAGGGGAGTCCAAGCGAACGCGTGTCACATGTCGATTTTCGATTGTTCGCAAATTAATATATAAAACACAACGATGCGGTCTGGCTTTTCTGCGGTTCCTCCGCTTTTCCACGTGTCCCCGAATTTACATTTCCCCCCTTCAACGGATTTACATGATACAATTGCGGATATTGAAAATGTATCGATTTGTTAGCCGAGTCTGAAATTGTCAGAAGCTACATTTTAAATAACAATTTTAATTCAAAAGTGAATAAATAATTTTTGGCTGAACCAATTACAGGAGGTTAAGCTTTAACAAGTGGTTAATATCTATAGAGCACATAAATTTGGTAACCAAGGTATCAGAGATTGTAAAGATGTCCTAAAAGTGAATTTAAATTAAAAATTTTAAACATTAAATACTCATTACATATCTTTAATTGCATTTTAAACTGCACATGATCCATAGATTTAATAATCAAATTCAACCGGTGCTTTTTTGGCACTTAAACGCTTCCTGGAAACCGCGTTTAAATGGAATTTCTCCTAGCCAATAGCCTAAATTCTCAACAAATTATGTAGCTCCATCTAGCACTCTACGTCCAAGTCCCCAATCCGCCCCATCGATCCCTGTCTCCACACTAAATCTATCTAACTAAATCTAAACTCGTTTGGGCCCGCCATTGCCGACGGCCAAACACGCGCTGGTAATTGCAGCAATTGGCGCTCATTTCTCTGTCATAAATATCTTTTTGGCCAACTCCAGTACGGACTGGCGCAAATTATCGCATCATGCATGGCCGTCGAAGGGGGCGTTTGGGATGGGGGCGGAATAAATTGTAAATCACCTTCACACCAAAGACGGGCGGAAAACCGATTTTCCAACACTGCCCCCAAGGTCAGAGAGTTTGCACTAGAAAAGCGAGTTAATAAATTACGTGTAAAACAACGTGTGAACTAACATAAATAATTTTCGATGAGCCCACTCTTGCACATTTCCCAGTCACTCCTAGGAACAATCGATTAAGCGTAGATAAAAATCAATTTGCGGCCATAATAAATTGCTCAACTACCAGGAGCATCAGCCCCAGCTCTCCACTCCGCCTGTTGCAGCAATTTAGCTTCATTTTGCCAGACTCTCAGCAGTCCCTCGAACAAATTGGCCCGCAAGGTGAACCCAGAGTAAAAACAGGATAAATAAAATAAACCGAACTCTTCATGAAGAGCCCAGGCAAAGCAGCGAAAAAATTTACAAACATTGTAATCACGGGTTAAATATCGCCAAAGCCAGGGCCAGCTGCTCGGAGTCCACAGCCATCTTAACCCCGAAAGTATCTAGAGTTGAGAATCTTCCACCTTGGTGGAGTGGCCGAGGGGCGGGCGGGGAGAGGTCCGTGGATTAATCACCGCGGGCAGGGCAAGCCCCAGACTCCAAGGCCCCGTCGGACCCAGTCTGAAGCCTCGACTCCCACTCCAACTTCACTTCATCTGCAACTGCAGCTGGAAGTCTTCGGGTGAAGCTCAGTCCCATCCACTTGCCCAGTGCTCGCCGAGATCACGATTCACAACTTAATCCCAACCAGCTAGCTCAGCCGGTTTCCCTTGCCCTCCTCCTGCACTCAAAAAAGTCATCATTGTATTGTTAAGTCCTCAATAAAGTTTTTATAAAATATAATTATTTTTAGATAAAACTATAATTTTGTGCACATCTAAGAAAAACACCTTATTTAAAGATGTGTTAATAAAAAATGTATCTTCAAACACTCAAACACTTTCTTTGTTATTTTTCTTTAAGTCGATTCAATAATATTAGAATATTATACAAATATTAGAAACCATGACCCTGTTTTCTTGTCTTCATGGCAAACAAAAACAAGAGCTTAAAAAGTAAAATTCCTTATCTTTTCCTCTTAAAACCTACATTTGATTTATATTTAAAAAAAATTTGTCATTTAGCATCACATTAAATCAAACAATAAATATTATCTAAAATATTTTTTTATAATGTTTTTTTTTATTTAGTTTTTCTCGGTGCAAATCATCTTCCATCCACAACTGCAGCTTCATCTAGAAAGGTGCAGCATCGTTTGTCCATTTGTTTCTGATGCTTTTGTTGCGTTTTGTATTTTGTTCATTTCACATTTTTATTTAACATCCGCAAATCGTCTGCCGCCCTCTCTTATTTTTTGCAGCCACGCCCCCCGATTCGTGGAGGCCAAGCAAGGCAAAAAAGTGGCCAACTGATTCATCGAATCCGAAACAAAATGAATTCATTTGTGAGCGCACAGAGCCGTCGGGCAAGAGGGGGCAGTGGGCTTTTGGGGGGGAGGGGAGGAGCGGCCTTTTCTAATTGAAGTGTTTGTCTAGACCCCGAAGCGGTGAATGTTGCAAGTGATTAGCAAATGGAAGGCAGAGTAGATGTAGATGCTCCGAGCACAGAGGTTGGCTTGTTAAACGATTCGAAACGGAAGATGGGAGATTGGATGAAAGGATCCAAACTGGTGCTCATGATGGTTTTCCATATGTCCGTTTTAATATACTAACTAAAACCATATTTGTGGCCTACTACTTTTTCTCATAGCATTTCTATGAAACTTAAAATTTGCTTATTAATATTTTGAAAGTTATCTGTAATTTATAACTAACGCGTGATACGAAGGAATTAATTAATATTGATTGCCTACTGATCCGATTATAAAATTTATATGTTCTATTTTCTAAATTAAATGCAATACCGTTTAAAATAAAAATGATTTTATTTTTGTTAAACAAATATATTTTGCTCTTTTGAATTAATTGAGTTTCTAAAATAAATAAACTGCTAGCCATCTGCAACGCATCCCCTTTTTAGTTTGGCAAACTTTAATATTTTTAAACAAAACTGGCTTTTAACGTTCGACAAACGGCAGTCAGAAAGCGGAAAACCACCCAGAAAAAAACCAACAGCTCGTCGTGCACTTTTATCAGAGGGTAATAATTCATTACACACTTTTTCGCCTCCCCTTTCCCCGCGCCCTTTTCCTTGAACCATCAGCGGGCATCGGAAGTGCTGCATTTACCGCAATCGACGGCCATTTTCCCCATGCTCCTGGGAGTGGAAAATGGAAAATGGGAGGGGGGAAACGGGATCGATCAGTTAGCGAGAGAAACTGTATGAAAAGCTAGCTGGGAAGGGGTAGAAGTCCAACTGATAAGACATACGCACCTATGAAAAGGGAAGAAAAACAAGAAAAAAAGGATAAGCCGGGATAAGCCACTCAATTAACTAATTGTCCTCAAATGATATTCATTAGAGGAAAAGCCCGGGCAGCGGGATGTTTGGGGGAGGAAAACCAGCCTGATGGATAAGATTTCAGTTATCGTAGGACCAAAAAAAAGAGGTCCAAGCGGGGCCATAAATCAATGTAACTGTCAACGTCAACGGCGTCAATAGTTGAGTGCGAGTGCGAGAGGGAGAGCACTAGTGGCGGAAACCACCCCCGAACGTGTGCCACGCCCCCAACCCCAAAAGGACGAAATCCGGAGGACTGATGAGGGAAGTTGCCTTTTTGCATTACAACTAGATGATGTCAGCAAATATGAAATGGCCAAATTGTTTCAAAGTGTCAAAGGAGAATGCGCACACATCTAAATACATTTAATGCAATGTCCTTATGAGTGTTTTCACTTCCTTTGGCCCAAGCCAAACAGGATATTACAAGCTGCTTGTGGGGAAATTAGATCTTCACAACTGCCTCGTTGTTACAGAATCTTTCACACAATTTTCCCAAGCAGCAGAAGGGAATTGAAAAGGGGAAAGAGGGTATGGGGCAGGAGATTGGGTAGCCATGTATGTCAAAGGTCCCACGAGGGCATCGGTGGCGCCACTAAAATACATGTTGCACTTAATTGGAATGATTTCGTCTGTGAAATATGACTTCTGGATGGGTCCCCCGATTTTGAAAGGGGAGAATCGGTATCTGGTTATGGTTAAAGCAAATTTGGAATTCCATTTTTGGGGATGAAAGTGTATGATTTCGATTTGGTTTAATTTCAGGAAATTAAACTTGGACTCGGTCATTCTCTGTCATTCATTTAATCTGCTATGTACTAAAGGAAATAATTTTGTTTGTTTGTTTTTTGATAGATCTCTATAGTTTAATTCTATGTAAGTTACGGACTTTTATCCTATAGTGGTCTACATCTAAAATAAACGTTTTATATTGAATAAAAATATTAAATTAAATATCACAAATATTTTATAACAATAAAAAACTTAAGCACCCACTATTTTAAAGGTTTAGCAAATTATACTATATCCACTTTTTACACAAAAACCACTCCATCCATCATTTCCACTGCTTTCAGCCCACTCTCCATATGATCTCTTAGTTATGCATCTAACAAATTGAACTAATTTCCTATGCTCGCCTCTTTGTCATTGCAGGTAAACACGCAACCACTTTTCAACCCGCCAAAAGACTGGGACGGACTATCCTGCGCTGCCATCTCTGTCTGTCCCACCGAGTAAGGCATATGTTGGAGGGAGGGGGGCTCTGAAGGGGATTCTGGGATGGGTAGCTGAATGGGATACATTTCAAATACCTTAAATGCGCAGGCAGCATTCCAGCAGTTGGCTATATCTGATTTCTGTCAACATTAAAATTGCAGACCTGACAATGCAACGGACAAAAGAACCGAACCAAAGCGAACTGAACCGAACCGAACTAAGTAACCCACAGATAGAGTGACAGGATACAGAATAATGTGGGGAACCGATGGGTTTTTTAGGTGGACAGAGGGGGGAGAAGAAATAAGCTTTTGCCAATTGGCCAAGTGTATTCCTAGGCGATAACACAATGGCTAAAACGCCCCAAACTGGTTGCCGGGGAGCCAGTGAGTGGCAACAGAGATTATAAATTGAAATTGAGTTCATAAAACACGAATCAGCAAAACGTTTAACATCTTTATTTCTGCGAAATGGCAGAGACACAAACCGACAAACCGACAAACCAACGTCTCGAAGGCAATCGCAATCGCATTGGCAATGGCATTGGCATTGGCTTTGGCACTGCTAGCCGCAGATGGAAGTAAGACCAACGGGCCAAGGTGCGATTTCCTCGACTTCTTCGACTGCTCCTCGAATGCAATCAAACAAGCGCTAGTCAATTGCAGCCATGTCGATTCCTTCTCCGGGCACCCAGCATCCAGCAAACAGCATCCAACATCCAGCATCCCGACCATCATCTCCCAGGCAGGCAGCCTGCCAACTCAGTCTGGCCAAGAGACTCGATTCTCGGTTCTCGGTTCTCGGCCAATACCCAGACCAGCAAATAGACAGACAGATGTACGCGAGTGCGAGCAGCCAGGCTGCCAAAGTGCTGGAGGACCATCGTGCTGAAGAGATGGGCTACCATGGGCCAAGCAGATGGAAAACCGAATAGAAGATGCAGGCGTTTAGCTGGGTTTCGGCATTGAGTCAATTCTTGGAAACACTAAGATATTACCTAATAACATACCAAATACAAATTACTTTTGGAAATTAATAACTATGGAAATGAAGGTAACCAGATGTGCCTAGTTCCAAACATCACAGCTAAACTATGTAAATTGTTGCCGCATGATTTTGATGGCAATCATATACACTGTTTTATTAGAAACAATAAAATTATAAAAATTGCCACCATAGACAATTAGGTTTCTGTAAAAATGGTACCATAAATTTGTAGGGAAGGCAAACTAGATTTTCAAATTTTGGTTCAACTGAAAGTAGGCACTTTAATTTCTATAGGAAATATATATGTATTTTATTATAATACCTTTAAATATAATCACACCCTATATTATATATACATTTCGAACCTAAAAATCACTCCAGTTCACTCCACTGTTTGAAGCTTTTTTGGGATGCTGTGTGAGCATCTTGAATGCGGAATGTGCACGCGTTGAATTTCTTGTAGACGTGCGATAAAAATTTGCGACATTGCAACAGTTTGGCGAACGTGCGAGCCCGTCGAAGGTGATGCCGGAGTTCCCCTTTTCCCCTGTTCCCCCGCACCCGCGCCACCATTGTCCCCCTTCGACATACCCCTGCTTTATTGGCAGCTCTTAGCATAAGGCCGCTGCAGGGCCAAAAAGCAGATGACACTACCCGATACTCCTAATCTGCGTGAATAAAAATGTAAATGAATTGAAGATTGCCCCGGACGGCATTTATGAGCTATGACCACTTAAGGGGGCCCTGGCCGGGAGGGGGGCGTGGCGGACAAAACGTGGACACAAGTGACAAGTGCGATTAGGTAGGGGCCATGGGTGCATTCTCCTTCTTTTTGGATTTAATAAGGCGCGACAGGCAGGTGAACCGCGCTAAAACAGTGCGGTACGTAACACAAATGGTGACTGCACCTCTTGGTCAAGGGGAAGAGACCCCAAAAACCAGTCCGAGCTGATGGTAATATCCCATGCCATCCAGAGTCGGCCAAAACTAACGGAGCTGAGCCGCCGAATCGGGTTGAAGGCTCACATCCAGAGTCGGCACAAACATGTTTTCACTTCCCGGACGAAAGCTTACCAAAATGAGAAAAATAAAGGAGAGAAAATACATACGGCAATCTAAATGCCACCAGATGGGTTTAGGGTCGGTGTGAAAGGGGGTTCTACTTTTGTTTGTTCTAAACATTAAATATTGATCCCACTTACGAGTTTACCATTTCAGTATTATTTGTATTTTATTAAGTAGTTTTTATTAAGCATCTTTAACCAAACACAAAAAATTAAACTTTGATTATTTACTAAAAAGAGTAATTTGTATTGATTGTCAGCTTAAAATTTTTAGAATTCGAAACTGATACAGAAAACCTACTCAATTCCATTTGATAAATTCAGATTTAACATCATTTTATGCTACATTTTGCTCTGCCAAAATACGAAATTTATTTTACCATCCATCCCCTTTTAGAACGCCCCTGGTCGACCATCTAAGACTGCCATTTCATGATGGCTTCGTTGCTAAAGTGTTTGTCGATAAACCAGGGCGAAGGTGACGGGGAAAAAACAAGGTGGGGAGACCAAGGCGCATATAATAAAAATTAAATCGCACAATATAAAAACGCTCAAGCCAGAACGGTGGAAAAGGAGCAGGATGGAGGGTCCTAAAGCGAAGACGGGTCGAAATGAAAACGTAAGCGGAAAAATCGAGTCACGAACATTGAAATATGTGTTGTCCACGGCCCCAGAGAGCTGATGAGGATGTGGATGTGGATGTGGATGCGGAGGACATGGACATGGCATCGACTGATAAATGCGTGGAAAATGCAACAGCTGCCAGAGCTGGATAAGAGCGCTCCGCACCAGCAAGCAGTCGCCAGGAGTAGTGGATGTGGATGTGGAAGTGGAATAAGAAGGCAAAGCGGCGGAGGAAGATTTTCCAGAGGTTTAGTAGCTGAGGCCGCCGCGGCTCTGTTGGTAAACAAATCATTTGAAAGGATTTTCACACACAATCCATCTTCGTTGGACCGCTGACTGAGCCACACTGAGATCTGTCTCAATCTGTGCACTCTAAAAAATCAGACAAGCAATAACTACAAAATTCTAGCAATTAAAATAGCAAAGGTATTTAGCATATGATTGTTGTTCATTTACAACCACACAAACCCCACAAAAACAGTATTGAAGTTGATTAAAGTTTAACAATTAAATTTAAATTTTTAAAATTGTTTAACATTTTTACTAAGGCTAAACTATTTTTCCGAGTGCAGCTCAGCCATCTTACTCTCCCCGACACTATCCCTTTTGAGCGACAGGCAACCTGTTTGTTCGCCTGCACAAAGGATCAACTCCTTTTGAGGCGAAAGTGTTCAGGACAAAAGGGCAACTCGGATTAGAGGCAAGACAAAAAAAGAGAAAGTTGGCATTGTCGTTCAGGATTTTCGCAAAATATCAATAGGCAAAACATTGACTCGCTCAGAGAAAAGAACTTATGCAATTGCTTCGCTGCAGTTACAGTTTCACAGCGGTGCTGCAGGAACAAGGACAAATTGCAAGGACATGCATGCAGTTGGTCTGACTTTTGTCCTTAATTTCGGGCCTAGCGTAATCTTATGTAATTTCTGAGCCACGCGAAGGTCAACGGAAAGGGCAAGTTATTCAGGGTTTTATGACTACCGATCCTTAATCCTCATTTTCCAAGAGGCAATGGTGTGGGAAGGAGGCGTGTGGTCAGCTAACTGTAGCAAGGTCAATGGCTGTGTCCTCATTATGGCTATGGTCATTATTTTAATGATAATTTTTACGACCTCCTAAGTGGCGATCATTTTTGTGTCTAGACGTGTTGGGAAATTTATAATTCAATTTTTTTACGCTGTTTTCATTTGTTAAGCATATGCAACAGTTTATTTTGCAATATGTGGAATTTACAGGGAATGTTTTGAAGACATATTGACTGGAAAATATATGAATGTGGATACAACAAAAATTTACTAGTGCGTTACTTAAATTTCGATTAAATCTTATTTTTTTTTAATTTAATTTAAAAATAAGAAATGGTGTATCTAGATAGGTTTTTTCTCTTGTAAATTTAATAATAAAATTCAAACAAAGCACAAACGTATTTCCAAAACATAACTTGTATTCACTTTCATTTAAATTTCTATTAAAGAATTTCTCATCAGAAAATTCAACCTAATCTGTATGTAAATTCAAGTAATTTCCCTTCTCTCAAATTAGATTAAATTCCTTTCGGCCAGCCAATCCCCTGCCAAGTATTTTGTCAGTTTCATTTTGCTGCTGCAATTTACACAAAATTAAATTCACACTGTCCTCGAGGCGGAAAAGACAACACAACTGAGGGGGCGATTGGAGGTGGGGCGGGAGGCAATAAATGAAAAAATTCCAATGCAACGTTTGAAGTTTATTGGCCATAAATAAGGGGCCAGAGCCCCCCCTTCGACACAGAGGCTCAAAGGACACTCGGACTACAAGTCGAGCGAGGACAACAAGCGACAGCGATTGACAATTTGATTAAAAACGAGTAGCTAGTGGAAAAATGCATACAGCGAGGATGCATTTACACTTTTCCTCCCGCTCAACATTAAAGTGAAAGTTTCGTTCTGAATTTAATTTGCGATGGTGGAAAAAATTCTGCGAATTGCCAAACCATTCATCCGCTCTGAGTAATTGTTGCTAATGAAAACTGGGAGTGGGTGGTGAATTTAAGTGGCTAATTTCACTGGGGGTTGCCCAGGAATTTCCAGTGGGTTGGGGGGACAGGAATGACAAATGAAATTGCAGCCGCTGCACAAAATGCAAATGAAATGTGCAACGTGGGGGTGGCGGCGGGAGGTGTTGTGTTTCGGTTGTTCCAGGACAATTGGTTTTCCATGTGCGAATGTGTGAACATGAATGCAGTTCTCCGCATCCGTGTGTGTGTGTGTGTGCATTGCATGAGTGAAATGTCGTTGTCCGTCCCTCTGGCTTCTGTTTTACAAATTTCTCATTTATTGGCCGTGACAAAATATGATACGAAAATTAATATTATTGATTAAATAATTGAAAATGGCAGCAATAAATTATGTACTGCCCCGGCATTCTGCCCTTCTGTCCTATTTCCCTTGTATTTCGCTCCTATTCTCTGACAGTTTGTTTTGCATTTTGGAATTGGCGTTGACATTTTCCGCTTCGGGATTTTGCTGGTCATTTCATTTGGAATTTGAATGATTCTCAATGGATATGCATTAATTTGGTGATGGCTATTGATTTGTTGGGGCTTATGGCAAAGTTTGGGAGAATTCGATAGATGGAAACTGTCTGGGTGTGTTTGAAAAATCTGCATATTTTGCAGTATTTTTTTGGGGAAAGCCTCAAATAAATACTTGTTTATTTATAAGATAGTAATAGCAGCAATAAAGAATTCATTATGAATATAAAAACCTTCAAAATTGATTAAAATCATAAAGAACCCCTTATTATGATACATAATCAAAATAACTTTTTTATGAGCCTTGATAATAAATATTTTGTACAGTTTTTAACTTTTAACTTTTAAGTTGTGGCAAAAAGTGTGAATTAAATAACTTCGACTTCAGCTTCCTCTTAACTTCCATCTTTCAAATGTGCTTTCATTTAGAAACAATTACCACAGCATTTTCCACCCTTACAAGGTCTTGTGTGCTCTCCAGACAATTTCCCATCCCTTTTTTCATTTGCCTTTCGGTTTTAATAAAATATTTCATAATTCCCTCGACGCTTTTGCTATTGACACTTGCTGATGGCATCTCTTTCCTTTGTCCGTCTCCGTCTCTGTCTTCGGCGCTATCTCTTTCGCTCAGTACCTCCTGCTGTGCAGTCAAACGCGTAGGTGAAAGTTCACTCCGGCTGGTGGGAGAAGATGCACAACAGTGTCCTCCGTTGTTCGTTGTCGCTGTTGTCCACAGGACCTCAGCTTGGCATCATCAACAATGCCAGGGGCAGACGATGGTCCAGTGGGTCTAGGTGCACTCTAAAAAATACCTTTGATTGACAGAAAAATAAGTTTTTTTTAGTTTTCTTTAATATTAATAAATTTATAATAGGTTCAAATGCTAAATAAATAATTTTATTAAACTAAAATAAACGTACAATTCGGAATCACAGAAACAAAAATAAAAAAAAATTTCTTAAGTTAATAATTAGCATATTTATTAGTTTAGAAAATCTGGCTTTTCAGTTTACTTCTTTACAAAAAAATCCCTTACGATTCTCAACATTTTGTTTCGACTTTTGTAAAAGACTTGAAAAAAGGTTTAGAAGAAATCTAAGCCCGTTTTTACCGTCCCAATGGTAATGTAAAAATGTTTTTAGTTGGAATTTATCAGAAAACGAGAAAACGGTCTTAAGCTTTCACAAAATCTGTACCCTTTTCTAAATTCAAGAAAATTTGCTTAGTGTGATTTTGCTGGTTTTTGTGGGGGTTCGGTCCTCTGGCGACGGCGGTTGAATTGATTTCAGCGTTGATGGCGTTGACACAAAAAGCTTTTACGGCGCCCTCTGCGGTCGCTGCACACCGCCGGCCACCTACGGCGCATCCTGGAAGCCACCCCGTCCTCCTTTTCATTCTGCATCCTGTTCTTGTTGCTCTGGGATGATTTACATACAAAGTGAACATGTCGCAAGGGTTTTTTTTTGCGAGCTGTCGTTCTCCAAGCCATGGCGGAAATTAAAGTTGTGACACCTTTAACCAAAACCGTGGAAAAATGTGCGAAAATCCCTTACGGATTGGCCAAGAATTCGCGATGAGTTGGATTATTTTTCTTCAATTTATTCCATATTTTTTGGTATGCAAAAAAAGTTTTCATTTGGAAATTGCAACCACCATTGTTGTTGCCGTTGTTTTGCGGCTACCTTTTGGCACAAAGGATGTGTCGCTGGTGCTCGTCCTCGTCCTCATCCTCATCCTTTTCCTGTTCCTGTTACTGCTTCTGCCCTCCAGCTGCGTCAGAGAATTTCGGGTTTGTTTTTTTGCTGCCCCTTCCAGTTGATTTCGGCCTCGAAACCATTTACGCCCCTCTGCTGCGGGGGTTGGACGGGGGATGGGGTTGGAGGGGGATCGCACAGCATGTCTTCTCCTTGGGCAACGTCAAAAAATATCCGCCCGTGTCTGCATCGAATTCAAGCGGCGGTTTATTATTATATTTTTTTGAGCTCCCCTCTCATTTTGTGTGTTTTTTTCCTTTTTCCGTTTTTGCCCTTCCATCTTAATAATGCATATATTTTTTTGAAGTGTATTGAATTCAATTAAAATTTTGTTGAAATGAAACCTTATATTAAAATGGGCCTTAATTGAAAATATGCAAAATTTTTCCATATATTCATTAAACATTTAAGATAATTTACAAATCTCAGAGATTATAGGTGAAATATAAATATTTTGCAGAAGATATAATTTCATTTGACTTAATAAAAATGTAAATATAACCCTAAATTTTATTTAAGTTTTGTTTTTTTGTAAAGTTCTTATTTACAATAGGACAAAAAATACAAATGTGTTTAAGCAAAAAAGGTAAAAAAACAAGTTTGAACTGCAAATTTATCCACATTCGTATGTTTCTTATGTGTCAAATAATACAGTATAATACAGTTCTTAACAAAGAAAACGTAAAACCTTTTGTAACATCATAACAATCACTTGTTAACATCTCCCCAGATTGTTTCAAAAATCCCTCCCAGTAATCCTCGCCATATCGCCATAAAAATCTCCATCCTCAATCAAATAAAAACGAAGATCCGTTACCAATTCAAAAGCCCGTCAAGGTCGTAAAACTAACCACAGTGAACACTTGATAATTGCCACACAGAGGCATAAAACGTAAAAAGGCGTTAAATGATTTACTTAACCAGTTGGCCAGGCGAAAACCCAACAAGCATTTGGCACACATTTCAGTAGAGGGCGCGTGGGAAAAGAGGGGAAAGCGGAAGAAACGGGTAGGAGAAGGAGATGGCGATACAGAGCAGAGATAAACGTCGACAAAGCGATTTGTATCTAATTTTATGAGGTCATAAAAAGCAATCATTTCGCCATTTGCCGCACAGACCGCAGCTGGCTGTTGCCCATAAAATGTGTGGCCCAGCCCAGTCCTGCTCCACTTCATGAAAGGTTCTTAGGCGGCAGTAAAACGGATTTTATGGCCTTAGAACCCCCGTTCCAAAGCGCCGAGGTTGGTTAAGTGAATTACATGAATTGGCTGCTTATTGGATTTTAATTGCTGTGGCCAAGCGGGAGGTGTGGCCAGTTCAAAAGTCGGAAGCGAAAAGGTTACCCCATCCCATCCACTTCCGCAAAGAGCCGAAAAAAGACGGCAGACTTTTTATTTTAGACTCCAGATAAGCGTGTCACATAATTAATTAGCTACATTGAAAACTTCAACTAATTAGCAGAGAAAACAATAATACAGTTGAGGGAAAACTCTGTTTTTTTTTGTATTATTTTTCATTTTTGGGGGAGGTAAGGTCACTGAAAACGTGAAGGGAATACAAAAATGCGCAGTATATATTTTAATGAATTCATAAAATTGTTTATATAAAAAAAGGGAAAGCAAGATAAATATTTCAAGGTTCTGTGCACAGCGAGCGGGGGCATTCGAGGGTTAAGCAAGCGTTTGCGGCAATTTTAATAATTATTAAAAATTAGTTCCATGTGTTTCCTGCAGCTGTCCATGAATGGAAATCAAGTTGCAGGCCCGACCCCAAGTTGATACCTTTCCAATAATTCCCGAGATGTAGGGGAGGAATCTCCTCAATTTGGGGCCATAAATCAATCCCGGTCCCTTTCAAAATGTGTGTGTTTATTTTCGGGGGAAGCTTTTCGAGAAATCTTTATAAATATGTATCCCGATCCGGCTGTCTCGTAAACATGTTGCAAAACACTTAAAATATTTGGTTTATTTCATATATTTTTCTTTAAAATAATAAACATCAGTTTCTTTTCCAAGCGTGACACTTGCCGAGCGTTAAAACTGTCAACTTACCAGCTCTTGTCATAATTAAAACACACAATTTCGCTTAATTCCCGGTTGGCTCTTTTTGTTTAAACAAATTCTTGTCATGGTCGAGAAAATCCATTTGGCACCCAGCGTTGATGGCTGATTTGGCACTTTGTATGTGGGATAATAAATTTGAAGAGGCTCTAGTATATTGGCTTGAAAGAGAATTCTGACAAATAATAGCGGGTGGGGATTATTTATGAAGCCTTTATTAAAATATAATTAAGTGTGGGTAAAAAAAAGGATGAGGGTTCCGAAAATGCTTGTTGCACAAAGAGAAGTGCTTTTGTGAAAAATATTTTGAGGCTCATACACAAAAATATTTTTTATTTTCACGGAAATATTTGATTGCCATTTTTCTAAGAAGACTTTTCCTAAATAAAGATTAAAATATTTTCAGAAAATAATTTTTAATAAAAAAATCCACCTCTATCGCCTAGCGATTAAGTTTAATTTCCGGTTAATTGAGATTGGCATAATATACATAAATCTACCTCCAAGTGAGCTCTTAAATTTCCTCCCACACTTCACATCGCCCACTGCAATCTTAATTGTTCCCCAATTATAAATACACACACATAAAAAAGACATTCCCGCACGCAATGCTAAACAGGAATCCAGTATCCGGATTATGAATGAGCGAGTCCTGTAATTAGAGCAATGGGCCCGGCGTCAGATCGCTATCCTTGTGCGCAAACATATGAGCCACAATAAAACCCAATTTGGAGCATAATATTTCTCGACTTGCGGCTCTTTGTGCCGCCTGCGCTGTTTGTATTTAATTACGAATATATTTTGAAATACTAGCGTGGCATACAAAATGGGGAAATGAAAAATGTTTGCACGCACATGTCATGTCAACTGCAAACGCATAAAATTTATTCAAAACACGCAAAATTCAAAAGCCAGAACAGCAACAACACGAAACACACGTTAACCAAAATTTTAGTCGAACACTCAAAAGTTTTGGGACATCCCAAAACGGAAAACCCGATATGCTTTAAGCGCCATGATATGAACCAATCAGAAAATATGTCGCTATTTTTGAGAAATTTATTTTAATATGTTGTTTACATATTTCTAAAACGGGAGTAAAATAATTGTAATTGCCCACAACAATACGGTTTCACATTTGGCAGCCATACGCTTTTAAATCGAAAGCACAAACACTACCCAATTTTTATTATATTTTTTAAATATTCCTTTTAGTTTAAACAATTTAAATGTAAATTACTTATAATTTGAATATTAATTTTTAAAGAACTGTTATCGCTCTATGACTATTTTGAATCCGACTAGCTTCTAAACCGACTGCAACTTTAGCTGCAAGTTATCATTAGACTCTGAGACAGGAAGAGGGAAAAGACTCAGACTGGAAGCCGAAAAGGGCCAAAAGCCCCGACTCTAACTCCGACTTGAATGAAAGGTGCAATTTTTATGATTTATCGCCATTATTATTATGAAAGCCGCCGGAGCTGGAAATGAAACCACAGCCAGGGAAACCAAAGCAAAGCCACAAAGGTAAAGGCGAAAAGGTAAACTCGAAGAATTTCTTAGAGTTAAATTATTCAAAAAACCACAAAAAAAATATTAAATAGAACTTGTGTGTAGTCTCCACTGTAATTTTCTAAGACTCTGGCCAAAAGTTTTCGGTCAAAGAAACCGACAAAAACAAAAACAAATTAAAGAGGGGCGAATTAAGTAGTGGAAGATGGCGGCCAGCCAGGGGAACATTAACATATGCAGCGGTTCACACGATATATATAAATGTTCGCGCATATATAGCCACCCACACTGGCACAAAGACACACAGATACTCGGCCACTCACACACTCGCACTGACAGGTGCCAAAGCATTGAACATTGACTGGCATCTGCTTGGGGGAAAAACGAAAAGATACGGCCTGAGCGAACACCTCCAGATGGGATCGATAAGCACTTACATAAGCGGTTCCCCGCGTACTACTAGCATGCTAATTTGCTCGAGGCCTATCGCCAATCTATCGATAATTTGTAGCGCAATTTTCGCCTCGTTTTTGTTATCGCTAGAATTTAGCGATTGGCTTAGCTTTGGTGGCGTCATCGGGTCGATAAGGCAATTTGGCACAGCCCACCCAAAGTTGATCGGCTTATAACTGCACTTCCCCTACATCAATGCAGCGAAATTTTAGCGTTAGCGAGACGAAAATTGGTTCCGAAGTACAATGGAAACATTTTTCAATGGTTAAAAAAAATTAATCATTTTATTTCTTAACTGATAAATAAAACGTATACGATGCAAAATGAACACTATAGTTATTAATCAATAGCTGTAAAGCTAATGCAAACTATTTATTTTAGTTTTTTCATCAAAATAAAATAATAAATCAATTTAGAAATTCCAAAAAAAAACTTGGGCTGAGTAAATTCTATTTCTATAAATAATTTTTTTTAAATACTACTAATTTTAACTAAGATAAACATAAATTTTTAATGATATATAAGAGGAATTTTATCTTTTTATTTAACTATTTACCTTAAATTAAACTAATTAAAAATTTTTTTATTTATTTAAACATGTGGTAAACTTGTACCTGTTAAAACTACTTGCCTAAAATAAGCCTTAAATGAACTTTCAATAATATAGCATTAAAATATTATCTTATTGATATTATTAACAT
Organism: Drosophila fuyamai; assembly: GCA_018153365.1. NCBI lineage: Eukaryota > Metazoa > Arthropoda > Insecta > Diptera > Drosophilidae > Drosophila > Drosophila fuyamai. The sequence goes on along the minus strand of JAECXW010000116.1, from coordinate 365,832 downwards.
TAAGTTTAATATTCAGTTAAAAACCCCACTGTGCCGTCCTGTCACTAGATGGATGCATGACGCACAGTTTGGGCAAATTCAGTTCCAGACACCAGTAAACAACAACCCATGTCGATGGCAGGGGGTGAATAGGACACCCCCGGCTGAACACAGTTTTAGAGGGGCTTAAAGAGGGGGCTTCGATATGCTAATGCATCGGTATGTGTGTGATTTTCTAACATTCGCCGCTCACAAAAGCTGAGGCCAATTCGGACAGGTTGAGACACACGCGTAAAAACTGCACAAAATTGACGGGGCCAGCAAAGGAAAAAAGATGGCAACGAGTGGGTGAGCGATAAAGACAGATATACGGAGGGGGACAGGAATATAGAGAGGGACGGAGAGAGATTGTGCCACTAATCGCTTCAACTTCAGGCAACCCTCGGCCAAATGACCAGACAGCCAGAACTGACCAACTGCACGAGATCATAGACGTTTGATAGGAGGTTAAGAGGGGGTTTCAGGGGGAGTGAGAGGGGCGGTTGGTGGAGGTAGGGGTCCGATAGAGGGGCCAGGGGTGCTAATGCACATGTGTGTGCGATGAGGAGAGATGTTGGCCGGATTGGAGCTGGAACCTCGGAGCTGGGACTTGGCCACGTTCGACCAATTCCCGGCAATTCTGCAGTCAAAGCGTTCGCATTTTGATTGATTTTAAATGATTATGGTTGACAGTGATTTATGTGCGCCGCATGCATATATTGGGCCAACAGGAGATGGCCATGTGTCCGACTGGAGTTCCCCCTTTTCGCCCACAAAACGAGTTTAACTGATTCGCACGCACACAGGAAGGACAACACATCGATTCTGATTCGGATTCTGATATGGCTTAGATGTCTTAGAAGGGAGTCATGGGTCGGAGTCATGAGTCGGGGCCTCTATTCAAAGCACGTTCCCTGACCTAATCTAAGTAAAAACGCCCACAAAATTACCACAAGCTGCGAACTTCTCGGACTCAATGTGTGTATATGGACGGGATTTGATTATGGGTTGGCGTCTGTGTCTGGTCAGCTCTTTTATTTCGCTGCGATTTCCTTCTTTTTTGTGTCTCTTGGCCGTTGCCCAAAATCGATCCCTTGCCTCAATTTTAATGAATCGATTTGAACTCGAAATGGGAGCGGACCGAGAGGTTCCAGGAAGTTCCAGGCCAAATTGGATTACCATGTTGGTCATGGCCAAGGGCCAAGGGTCGCGATTTGGGCTCGTCTTTGTGGCTTGCAATTCATAATTCATAAAAGTTTCGAAAAAAACATCCAAGCTATAACCTGCACTTTAAATTGTTTAATTTGTCAGAATTTATGGTTGTTTGTTTTATGGGAATATATATTTTTCGTATGACTTATGAATTCTGTACTTAATAAATATTGAAATATATAAAATTAACCTATTAGGCAAATGTTTTGGTTCAAAAAACGTATATTCACCTTTTGACCTTATGATTATAACATTTATTTAAAACCCAATTTATGTATTTTTTTAAAAGCCTTCTAATTAGCTGCAAAACCTGAAATAAGGTCCGGTAAACCTTCGACCAGACCAAATCATGTTTATCTTGCATTGGGACATAAATGGGATAAAGGGGGCACCGGGGCAAAACTCGTGCATTGCGTCATTTCATGTCACAATTGTGTGACAATCAAAAATCAACTCAAATCCGATCGAATCGGATCGGAGGGAAAAACTGTAACAACTTCATTCCGCAATGAGCGAGATAAATTTGACTTGTAGGTGCGTGGCTTACAAGAAAATGTCACAAACCGGTCGCCAACGGCAAACCCGGCTAACAATGAGGCGCAAAAAAGACCGACAACAACGCAACAGGTTAACTAACAAAGTCGCAGGCATCTTGTGCATGCGCAGATCCCAGACCTCAGACTTCAGACTTCAGGAGGGGACCCAGAAAAACGAACTCCGTATATCATAAATACGCATAACTCGTGCGCAAAAACGTCAGACACAAATGGCTAAGAAAAGTCGGCAAAAAGCACAGAAACCCAGGCGTATGAATGCACAGAGACCAGAGGCGGCCGAAAGTTGCATTAAATTCATTAGCCCAGAGTCCGACTTTGGCAGCACGAGAAGGAGCTCTTGGCCACTTGCAATAACGAATGGGCCACTGGAATTGATGTGGGCCACGGATCGGAAAGAGCCATTCAGCCACAATGAGTAACCAGGGGAGCAATTGCGAGGAATTTGGATCAAACAATTGAGCTATAACGAGACAGGCACTTGGAAATAAAAGGATCTGCTCAAAATCTGTTAATAAAATAGGAAACTATTAATTTTCAAAAAATAAAGCACTTAATATCCAAAATTTTAATTTATTTATTCATTTATTTTATTTATTGGTACAATTGTTTATTGTAAATTTATTATAATTTATTTTTTTATATACAAATTTCGCATGCTCATTTAACTTAAAATAAAATGTAATTAAATGTAAGTCTAAGTCTAAATCTTTAAAAATATATATTATATTGAACTGTACTTAATATGCAATTTTTTGTAATTAAAAACAATGTTGGCTTACATTGCTTTTAAAAAAATATATTAATCTATATTACTAATATTTTCGTACTTGTTGTTTAAAAACAACATTTACCACAAAGAGTTGTATCAATTGCCTACACAAATTGTTGATGTCAATTTTCTTTGAGTGTTTTCTTCGGGGACACATTCGTGCTGAATCCAGATCACCTGATGAAGATGTCGAGATCAATGATCGAGCGCGGCGAGTTCATAAATTTGTTTTATGAAGTGCCAGAGACATTTGTAACGAATGAACGATCAGCGATTACGATTGAAGGTACTTCAAAGGGTTTATTATTTATTGTACAAGATTTTAGAAGGGAATGCCTGATTAAGTTCTCATAACTCGCTTTTTAACAAGTTCCCTTTTTATAACGACGAGAAACTGTTAACTTTGTCAGCAACAGATTTTCCATTGTCGGAAAACATAATTCATTTTAAGAGAGAGGGAAATGAAAAGAAATTGAAAACTCAACAGAAAAATATATATATTTCCCTTACCTTTGTCGGCGGCGCCAATCGAAAATTGTTTGCAAACATTTTTGCCTGCATTTTTTTCGCTTTTGCTTGCTTCTATGGGGAGGTCCTGTGTCCCGAGTCCTGAATCCTGCGCCCAACGGATGCTGACAACGGCTAGCGGCCAAAAGCAGTCGGCAGTCGTGTCGCCTGCCGAGTGAAAATAATCGAATTACTTTCAACAGAATAATTTCTAATTGAAAAATATTGTAACTCATGTATGGCGCGGGTTCAGGTCCTGCCAATTCTCTCCACCCCAAGGACGAAGGACTCCATCCGCAATTTCCCCCCGAAAGTTGACCATTTTCAGCTGTAGCTGTTGTTGATTTTTCGCTATTTCGGGTTGGAGTTCCTTGAACTGATTTTAGGCAAGTGCGTTGGCGTTGGCCCAGTGATTCATTAGGAAGAATATTGTTAAGGGGTTGCTGGGAAAGGTTTTCAAGGGGTCGCCTTCCCGCTTAATTTCCTTGGGTCACGTGTAAGCGTGTGACGAATTTTTAAGTGCATTTCAGTTGTGCGAATTGGGAAATGGAGGATATTGTAGGCTTTTAAGACCTTTACTGCCAAATTCTGCATGTTTAATATTGAACAGGCGATACTAAGTTTTACAGAACTTTGGGATGTTTTGTTTATTTCAATTTCATTTTGGTTATTTAAATTTTCAATCAATGAATAGTAATTCATAATTATTTACATTTTTAATCAGTGAATAAGAATTCAACTAAGGCAGACAAATTCAGAAGAAAGGTTTTTAATATAAGCACATTTGTTAGTTCAAAATTAGATAAGAAACTTAATAGTAAAAAACAAGAATGAAAACAAGAGAGAACGCTATAGTCGGGTGCCCCGACTATCAGATACCCGTTACTCAGGTAAAAGAGGAGAAAAGAAGAAACTTGATCACGCAAACTTAAACGAATGGTCCGATTTGAAAACTTCACATTTCGATAGGTATTGATAAACACAATAAAACGCATTTTTACTTTCCGAAATATTTAAATTATATTTAAATAAAATCGAATAAGCGATTGTGGGCGTTAAAGGGCGTGGCACCTGTTTGAAACAAACTGCGCTGCGTAGGAACTCCAAAATCTGCATGCAAAATGCCAATCTTCTAGCTTTTATAGTTTCCGAGATCTCAGCGTTCATACGGACAGACAGACGGACAGACGGACAGACGGACAGACGGACATGGCTAGATCGACTCGTCTAGTGATCCTGAACAAGAATATATATACTTTATAGGGTCGGAAACGCTTCCTTCTACCTGTTACATACTTTTGCACGAATACAATATACCCTTTTACTCTACGAGTAACGGGTATAATAACTAACCAAATATTTGTATATCTTTCGTTTCAGGTACTGTTCATTTTCTTTGACTGTGGTTCCTTCTGGTAAGATTTTTCGATCTTGATATTCTCCTTGACTGTTACTTTATCAGATAACCCGAAAACTCTGCCCAACTCCCATGAGAAGAATAACCCATTAGGCATTGTTCAACTTCAACCCATCCAAGTGTCTCTCAAGCGCAACCAATTAAATTTGTTGTTCTTCTTGTATTAAGGCCGGAAAAAAACAACCCAACTTAATGGCAGACGAAACGAATACTTAATGAATAAAATTTGGAATTTGGTAAAAAATTTTGGTGCGCCTCGAAAATGGAAAAAACTTTAAGGCAGGCGCATTTCCATTTTCATTTTCAAAACTCGAACCCCTTCCATTTCGACTGCGTGCGCTTTCAACTTGAGTGCGTGGCGTACAATTAACATTTTCCATTTTCCGGTTGCCAGTTTTGCACCTTTCGTGACTGCCGTATTTATGAATATTAATCGGGGATGCTGCGAGCTGGGTTCCGGGATCCTTTGGCAACATGGCCGCCTTCCGGACTGCCGGTTTATCCATTTTGAGAGCAATCAATCTGAGGCGCCGCGTCGAGAGAATCCTCCCCCTATCTGCTATCCGGTGGATGGATGGACGGACGCCATTCCAGATGCCACAAAATCTCTCCGACTGGCGAAGGGAGTGAGCGAGTGAGTGACAGTTCGTCAGCTCGATTTTAGACACACTTCAGCCCTCGTCGCTGCCGCCATAATGACAGCACTCATCCGTCATTGTCCGTGTCCGTGTCCGTGTTTCCATGTTTCAGTTTCAGTTCCTGCTCTTTTCGGGGGTGTTTTTTTCCCGATACACACGCACTAGAAAGTGTCCAAAAATCCGGCAAAGACAAGTCAAGTCGCCCTCTCTTGCTTAAAAAAAAATTTCCATTTCGTGTTTTGAAGTTTTTTTACCCTCCGAAACACGTTTCTAAAATTGAAATTCTATTCTATTTTTTCCCGGTTCGGGTAATCATTTCATGTACAGTTTTTGTGCGCCTGGATTGGAACATGTGCGTTGCCAACACCAGCAGGAAAAACAGGGACGAGAAATGGGACAGGATAAGGCAGCATGTCCAGCCCCTTCTTCTCATGTCCTTCTGCTGTTCTTTTTTTGTGTGCTCGCTCTGTCCTTAGAAAATGTCGAAATTGATATTCGTTACAATGGAAACATTTCAATTTCCACTTGATGTTTCCAGCCTTAAAGAGGGCGTGTTAGCTGGTTGTTTTTCTTATTCTTTCTCTATCATTTGTTTAATTTTCGGTGAAAATTATTCGGAGGGGAGTTCGTGGCTGAACCGATGACAGGTGCGTTCTCATTTTCGGCTAGGGATATCCAATTGGTCGTAAATTGTTAGGAGTTAAGAGTGGTAAATTTTGTAATATGAGATAATATACCAATCATGGAACTTATATTGACTTACATATCTGGAACTATAATTTAATAATAAAGGTTAATGGAAAATATTACTTATAAATTATTTTTGACTTTTTAATATATAATATATAATTTATATTTTTTCAATAATCTTTGTATACCTTAGACCTTTTTTTGTATACTTCTTTTGTTTTATTATGTACAAATTGAAAAACATTTTCCACCTTTAAGCTTATTAAGTTTGGTAATTATATAAAGATTTAAAATGTAATGGAAATTAATCATAATCTATGTTTTTCATCCAAAATGTATGATCGTTTAAAATTCAAATTTAAGTTCAAATTCAGTACTTAGTCTATGCTTTGCCTAACAATTCTATTAGCGTTAATTAATATTCATCGGGTAAAGGGCCAAGCCGCAAATGTGACCAACACAGGGCCTTGGCCCACTCCTCCCCCTCTTCGTCCTTCAGCCAACTGCCACCCACCACCCACACACAGACACCGACAGACAGGGACTGTCAGGATTGGGGCTGCCCGCTGTTCCGTTCCTGTTGCTGCCGCTTCTTTCCAGCTCTTCCTGCTGGCTTCCTCCAAAGGCCCAAGTCCCCAACTCCCCGACCCAACGCCCCCACATCCAGGACTCTTAACCCTCTGCTGGTGATGATTACAATGATGGCTTCTCCCGGCTTCCTTTTTGCTTATTTGCGAGCTTTTGTTTTGGTTTCGTTGTTTGTTGCCAGCGGCCTTTCGGGTTGATAATTTTTTGTTTCAGCCGCTTCTGCTGCTTCTGTTGTTTTCGGCTTTCGGTTTTGTGTTTGCGTTTTTTGGCTTTTGTTTCGTCATGTGTGCATTTCATTTCATTTGATTTCCTATGGCGACTGCACAGGAAAAATTTATAAGGATGTTTTTTATGTAAAAAGTAATTCCTAAAAGGAAACAAAATGGGCTCTTACATTTTTGGAAAGTTAATTTTCCAATTAAGAATTGAATATAATTTGAATATAATTTTTCTGACCCATTTTCCGGCTAGTACTGCATTGCATCGTAACGATTTAATAGATTTTAATTGAGCCACAAAGATCTTCCGAATATATTTGGTGAATTTACAAGAGAACCTCTTTGGAATATTTATATCATAGTCCATTTAATAATAATCATTTTGTAAAAACCACAATTACGATAACACCAAATTTTGGTAATGTACAAATGAACCAAATATGTTTTTATAGAAAACATAAACGAATATTTTACAAAGTTCTGTTCAATAAATATTCGGTCTGGTTTCTTGTTTTATTATGATGTTTAAAATGGATATCAAGTAACAAAACATCAAATATTCAATTGACGATTGTTAGAAATATGAAAGTTTGACTAAATATAAATTTAAGAATGAATCTTTTTTTAGTGTAAGACAGCGACGTCGGCCGCGGCAGCTACGTCGACTGAGGCAGCGACGGCGACAGAGGCTTGTGCGCCCATGTTTGTTCTTTTGACAGGCAGTCAACCCGTCGTCATTTCATTTGTTCAGCAGCGCGCACTCAGCCATGCCCGCACCACCCCCCCCCGCTCGGGGTCCACCCCCTCCGTTTGCCACCCCCTTTGGCAGCCCACCCCTCTTTGCCCCTTTACCAACGAACCGTTAGCAGAGCAGCGGCAGCGGCAGCAAAACGCCGTTTCCTTTCCCTTTTCAGTTTCATTTCCCGTGCGCCCAAAGTTGCCCCCTCCCCTGAGTTTTCCCCCCGCCCAGCACCCCCTCGGCCGACGCCCCTGTTCCGGGAACGGAGTCCGCCTGTCAGTCTAAAACGGAGAGCGAGCGTCCTTCTCGACCGACGACCGTCGACCGACGACCCGTCGCTGGGTCCGCTGTCCGGCCATTTTGATTTATGTGCGTTTCATTTCGTCGTTCAATACTCATATGCGAATGCGAGCCGGAATGTGCGATTGTATGGGTGTGCGAGTGTGCGCCAGTGTGTGTGCGGATCGGATATGGGAGTTTGGAATATCTTTTGCCAGTCAACTCGGTCGCGCTCAGCCTCTCGCTTTGAGCCTCCTGCTAGACTGGATATGGATGCGTGATATTCACAGAGATTGACACGCAAATAGAAACCAATTGTATTAATTGAAAAACTGTATTCAGTTTTACAAACTAATTTATTACAATAATATTGGATTTTTTTTTTAATATTCCTCAATGCTCTTAAATTAAATGACTTTTCTTGTTGATTTTTTTTACAGTATTTTTACAGACTTCTTAGCCTATTTTAAAAAATTACTGTGAATAATATTTTAAAATTTTAAGTACTTTTGTGTGAGCTATTGGTTTTCCCCTGACTGTAAAATGGGGTATGTGTGTGTGCCGGTTTTAGTTGGAGGCAGTGTAAGTGTGCTCCCATTAGCAGTTGCATGGGAGGCTCTAATTTCGAGTCCTGGAGTGGAAGCTGCCAGGACCACGTAACGTTTTTGATTTTCGTCTTTGTCAGCTTTTGGCCCGACAACAGTGGGTCGACGAAGGGTGTTCAAATTTTGAAGAGGGTGGCATGGGTGCTGTGGACCCTTTTCCCTGAGTTGAAATTTCAATTCATCGGATTTTGCGGCGAGAATTGTTTTTGATACGTCGTTGGCCATTGTGCATGGCAGTTTCTTCCCGAGTCCAGGATATGGCTAATGACGTCCCGCTTCAGTGTCGTCCTGATTTAGCGGTGAATCTCTAAAAGGGGGCAGGAGGATGTGCAGGATGAGGGTGACCCTCTTGGGGGCGGGGAAGTGCATTAGGGATGGCCTCTGTACAAGGATGTGAGTGCAATCAAGAGAATTGCTCCGCTTAATGGATGTTAAATGTGCTCGAAACAGATGCCGAAATAAATTAAATTAGCGCGAGTCAAACAAGAGCGGGGTGAAATTTGGCGAAGAGAATAGATTTAAGGCTTTTATTAAAAGTACTATGATTACTAAACTTTCATTACCTATAACCCGCACATCCTTGAAATTTAAACTTTTCTTTTGTAAGTTGCATTGGTATTTACTTATATTAATGTTGGCATTATTATTTTATTTTCTCGTTTAAATCGTACTGCAAGCAAACTTAACCATTTTTATCTGGCATCTGCACGAACCTTTAGCCCCAAGGCAGATCTAAGATTTCCAGTCCAAAAAAAGAACAAGAAAAGAACGACAACAACAACTGTTGCTAGTTGGTGCGTTGCAAATGCATTAAATGAAGTTATCAACACGATCGTGCCCTCTCACTCTGGCCTACTCGCCTTCGCGCCATCTCTGTCTGAATAAAAAACAGAATTTAGATTTATGGCTTCACGCAATTAGCGCGTAAATATATGCAAAGGGATATTGAAAAATCTGATATAGATTTGAATGCAGGAGAAAAACAGGACCTCGGGCATAATGAAGCCATACCGCTGGATCGGGGGAAGGAGTGGAGAGGGAGGGAAGGGAGGTCCTTAGCCGGCGGCGTTCACTGACCGACGACACTCTCGATGACTTCCCCGTTTCCACGCTTTTCACTTTCAATTGTGGCTCAACTTTTTACTGTATGGAAGCGGCAACAACAATTGCGCCGCCAAAAGCAATAAATCTTTTTTCTCCACTTTTTATTTTTTTGTGTGCGTGCTCTTTGAGGGGGGGTTTCCGAGAGGGGGAATATTTGTATTTCATATGCATGGCGGTAATTTTTGTGATTATGTTGTTGGGTTATGTGTTGCCCGAAAAACAACAAAATGAAATTCAAGTTCAGCCTGTTCCCATAAACAAAAAAGCTAAAAGGGTTTCCTGGCTACTAAACAAACACATCTCCTCACCCTTTGTGGATTCTGAATTATTATATATTCATGGCAGCAATTATCGGCACAAAATCAAAGCGCCAATCCAAAAACGACAAAGAATTTATATCTGAAATTCGAATTTCCCATGTGCAAAGCTCTCAATTATTTAGTTATCATTTATATTCCACAGCATTTATTTATTTATTTACATTTTTTCTTGATTGCTTTCAATGTGTATTTAATTTATGCCCGTTTATAAATGCTCAGTTGTTAGTTGTAACTTCTGCCATTTGAATGTAATTAATTCGATTATTACTTCATTCGCACACCGGCAACATGGCAACATTTGGCCAACAAGTTGGCCGAAGCGCGCGCAACATTCGCCAGCAACATTCTAAGCGATTGCCTGGCAACAAATGTTGCCCGAGAACACAGTGCGTGGAAGTTTGTAGTAACTGATTTGGGTGCATGTTGTATGAGCGATTTACCTAAAATAATATTCAGATGAGGTTTATGAGCTAAAATCTTAAATCTTCTTAAATCTTATCATTGAAATATTAAATTTTAAATTTATGAATGGTTCGAATTTGTATTCACACTCTAAAATAAAATTGAATAAATATTTGAATATTAAACTTTTCTTAAAAATGAATCGCAAAATGTGTTTTCGTAGTTATATTTAAGGGAACAAACAAACTTTAGTTTAGACTAACTTAATTAGTACAAAATATTTTAATAATGCTCGTGTACACACATATGTAAGTGTGTTCTTCTTGTTCTCTAGAAACTTTAAACATAATTTTTTTATTTAAAAGCCTACCTGAAAAATAAATCGCGAAAAAGCAAACTTATAGTGCTTGCACAAAAGATTTTAGAATTCGATGACGGCGAATGGGTGTTTGAAAATAAGTGTAACATTGTAAGTTTTATAATTTCAAAATGGTTTGAATTCAATTATCTGTTGAAAAGCATCATAAGTTGTATAATAAGTTGTTGTATAGTAAATTCATCTTTTATTTATTTCCCAAACTAAAATAACAATGTTGTCACCCATAAATTACAAAGTAAATTCAGTAACAGTTACTAGTCAGCCATCCCACACTGTTTCCGCCGAACACGTCAGTGTGTGTGTTTGCACAAAAACAATGCCGCCATTTATCATTTTTGTTGGTTGCTGTGTGGCTGCGCTGCTGTGTTGCCTCGCACTCTCATTCGTCAGCGATGCGGTGTTGCTGGCGGGACGCACGGCAGCAACATGTTGCTGGCGGCAACTGGCAACAGCAGTCGAATGTTTACGAGCCGGGCTCATTGTGATTCACTGGCGATTCAGTTGTGAATGAATGAACGTGCCAAATAGACGTGCCGCCGCCGCTCGATTTGCACTTGGTTCTCGGTTCTGCCGTCGTTTCTCGCGTTCAGTTTCGTTCGGTTCATTCCCAAATTCCCAAAAAATCGGACGTCAAAATACACTCCAGCGGTCCAGCACAAAAATAAGATAAAGAAGTTTCGAGGAATACAAAAATAAATTCGTAAACTCGACGGATTCTCGTTTATTTTCGCTGAGTGCTCAGGACGAAGGCCAGACGAAAACCAAAACAAATAAAAAGAGGGAGAATAAGAACAGGAACCAGATAATAGTGACATAAGCGACCTTTTCGCAAATATTTTGGCGCAAAATGAGCGGTCGCCGAGTGCCGCGTGGTGGAGCCGCCTGAAAATGACATGGAAAATTCGCAGAAAATCGCGCGTGCCAGTAGCATCATAATCATAAAACGAGAAATTGATTTTCTAATAATTTCGGGGTGCAATATAGGCCCACATATATAAAGCTTATCTGATCGGCCCGGCAGTAACATTGAACTTTCCGGCTGCGAAGAAGACGACACCGAGATTGCCAATTTTCGTTGGATTCATATTGTCTGGGCTCCGGTGATAAGAAGTCCATGCTGATAAGGACAAGAAGACGGTCCGCGGCAAATTGAATTCGATTTTGACCTGTATGAAAGCCAGCGGAGATACGGATACCTCTGGGTTTATGGGTAGAAAACGCAGAGCGTCGCGCCAACATCGAAATTATTTGCGTTTGCATCTTCTCGTCCTTTCGTTTATCGTTCTGATTGCCATCGTGGTGGCGCGGTTTCTATTAATTTTGCTTTTGTATCGTTTGCAAAACCTCAAGAAATTCAGAAAGTTCATCATCAGCAGCAGCAGTACAGGAACAAACGAGAGTAAAAACCAAAACACAAATAAAAACAAAAACAGTAACTCAATCTCAAAACATTCGCATCGTTTCCACACAAATATGCTTAGTTCGCCCAAATTGTGATTGTACATATAAATTTAACGGCATAAAATATTAAATGTTAAGAAATATTCTAAGTGTAAATCTCACGAAACGTCTACGTTTTTAAAAAAGAAATTGTGATATTATATATATTTAACGGGAAATATAAAGTATCAGCGCAAGATAAAACAACAACATTGTGTATATAAAGTGAGCGAGGAACATCAATAAATATTTTAGCTGAGCAAAGTACACACGAATAAAAATAAATATACATGAATATATATTTTGGGCACCGATTTTTACACAACAACAATTATATATCGATAGAAAAGACACGAAAACAATCACAAAAACTAAGGTAAATATTAAAATATTTATATATATTTTTAAAACAAACCCGTGTTTTTCAATTTGATCACTTTATAATGATGTCAGAGTTGAACTGATAATGTGAAATCTCTCTAAACAATATGATTATATGACTAATAAAAATTTTATTTGTCGAAAATCCCAGCTAAAAATGTACATATACTTTGAAAAACAATTTGAATATTAAAAATACCACAGAATGCATTTCCATTAAAGCTTTAATTAAGTAAATTAAAGTCAAAGCATATTTGCATACCTAAAAGCTCTTGTTTTTACTACCTACTGCAAAATAATTTCAATTGTCGTCACATTCCAGTTTACTGTCTCACACAATAAGCCGCAATTAATAAAATTAAATTCAGTATCCATAAACCAATTAAGTTTCATTTTAAACCGCCTAAAACAATGATATGCCAAAACGTCGAACAGATAATAGTTGATACTCAAATTAATTAGCATAAACGCGTGTCGATAATTCAATGTAATCGCAAAGTCTGAACCTGAATCAGAATAATTCCCATAGAAGCGAGCGTTCGTAGTCGGATGATTTATGGCAAAAAGTAATGCAACATAGCTATAGAGGGGGATCGTCGAATGATATTCACGGCTAGTTGCAATTTAATTAGATCATTAAAGCAGTTCATAAATCTTCTCGGCTCGCTCGTCGTCGTTTTACAAAGCAAATTAGCTTGCAAGTAATCGGAAATCGCGAATCGCAGACGCGGATTAAACATTCGAGTGCTTCTATAATCAAACAAGTTGTTCTCTTAACACCAAAAATACAAAACGAAAGCGGGAAAATCATGATATTGCACCTAATTTATGGAGGAAAAGGGATAGCGGTGGAATTAGAGCGAGAGATCCACCAAACATATGAAATAATTAGCGCACGCAGATGCAGCGATGGCAGATAAGAAAGAGCAAGAGCGAGAGAGAAGATAGAGAGAGATATATACTGAGCGACCGAGTCAGAGAGATGCCATTCCCCAATTTTCGACCTTTTCCCCCGCATTATCTTCCCTCTCCCTCGCTCAGCTGCAATTGGCAATGGCCATAAATCATTTCTCGCTCATATTTTCGCGCATATTTTTTAGTTTTCGCTCATCTGGCATATGAATATGTTCGCACACACACAGCCGCACAAACTATCTGTGCATCTGTGTAGTGGTGTAATAATGATGTGCCGCTGAATGGCGTCAAAGTATTCAAGTAACAATTAATTTAATTGCCAGCGCAAATAAAACATGAAAAATTACAAGAATTTTTCAATGTTTCCAGTGTGTAATGAGTAGCGGGAAATCCAATGGCGTTTTATCAAATTCGAGATCTCTATCGCGCTGTTTGATTAAACGATTGGAGTATATTTTTAGACTTCTTGTGGAATAATTACAGCTTAATAGCTGTTTTAATTATTTTTAATTATTACTAAATCATGATTTTTAGCGCTAGATTATGTTAGGAGTTAAGCCCAAGTCCTATAGCAATATTATATTATTTTTGTAAACATGGCGTTTAGATTCAAGTGATAATTATATATTGTGAGCCACCACTGCAATTGCAACACGTTCTGTTTTTTAACATTGAAACTTCTGTTTGTGATCGGCTCAGATTACAAATAATTCCAGCGGCAATATCAATCATAAAATAACTTAAATTTATATGCCCGATAATAATTCTTTTAATCTCACAAATTTAAAAACCGGAATACATTAATTGCTACCGCTTATCACATCTTTTTTTAAACCCTTTCTTCTTTTTGGTACATTTCCCTTTATGAAATCATCAACAAATTGCATTTTGCACGACGTTCTCTATTTGTCCGGCACTTTCATTGAGCAAACAATTCCGAGGCAGATAAAAACAATCTCTTTGTTGCTCGCGCGCATATTTATATAGTAAATATAACATGCTGCGGCAATCATTTCAACGCCTCCCGTTGCACAGAGCTCTCACCCTACGAATAACCAAGGCTGTGGGGCACGAACAGTACTGAAAAAATCAGTGAAAAAAGGAAAAAAAACTGACAACTGTTTGGCGAAACTAAACCAGGCTCACAAGCCACCAACGGTGCTCAAATGGTGGCTGAGGGGGCGGAAAACCGACTTGTGGGACCCCGTCAGACAGCCGCTTTTTTCCCCTGTTGTTGTTGTCTATCGGTTTCATAAGTTCTATGAATAAATTTCCATAAATGTGTTTATTTTTTCGTTATTTTTTTCATTCTGCTCGTCGTCTGCCTGCCCCAGAGCTCCGACTACAGCTGGTTCTGCCTGTAAGTCTGATCAAAACTGAGGTGAACTATGACTGCACTGGGGGAAAATGTAAACTAAAACAAGAGAGAACGCTATAGTCGAGTGCCTCGACTATTAGATACCCGTTACTCAGCTAAACAACTTAATATAAATATGCCTTCTTGTATGTTTTCCGCCGCTCGAATTAGCTCCCGATTTTTATGTTAAAATCTGTACCCAGGGAACACCTCCAATTTGGCTAACTTGATTTGATTTGCATAGTTCTTGGGATATAGTTCGGTATTGACAAATGAAAGCCATCGTAATTTCCTTTAATAGAAATCCTTATCGAGAATTAACGTTGACTCTGTTGAGCACCTTGGCCAGCTGTTCCAAAGTCATCCGTTAGATGGCGCTATTGTATACGCCATGAAAGGCGGAAATGTAGGCGATAGCCAGGCTTAAGTGTTTAATGGGTTTTTGGGCGTTAGAGTGGGCGTGGCAAACTTTTATTTGGCCGATCGATAGGTATTGACGAAACAAATACATATCAAAAAAAAATTTTCATAATAGCATCAAAACTGTGGCCACAGCTTGTGGCTTGTGGGCGTCAGAGGGGGCGTGGCACCATTTTGAAACAAACTTGCGCTGCGTAGGAACTCCTAAAATCTACATGCAAAATGCCAATCTTCTAGCTCTTATAGTTTCCGAGATCTCAGCGTTCATACGGACAGACAGACAGACGGACAGACAGACGGACAGACGGACAGACGGACAGACGGACAGACGGACATGGCTAGATCGACTCGGCTAGTGATCCTGAACAAGAATATATATACTTTATAGGGTCGGAAACGCTTCCTTCTACCTGTTACATACTTTTGCACGAATATAATATACCCTTTTACTCTACGAGTAACGGGTATAAACATATGAAAATCATTTGAAGTTGATAAGAAACAAGCCAAACGAAAATTCATTGAACCAAAATGATTAGGTTCACGGATATTGGAAATTTGGTCAGGATACCCTGTATTAATAGTTGTAATCCTTGATCGTTCTCTTATTATATTTTTCTCTTAATAAATTATATTTAAAAAATATTAACACTCAGCATATATATTATTTCAAAATATTTAGTCTAATGCTTTTACATTATTTTTCTTTGTATTAATTTAACCCATAATCTTATTGGTTTTTATATTTATTGCTTAATATTTGCCTTTCTTTCACTGCAATGTAGCAGTAAACGTCGGATGCAACTACTGCAAAATTCAATGCAGAAAACAATTTTCAATATAAGCATCAAGTGACTAAATGTTGTTGCTGCCGTGCATGTTGCTGCTGCTGTTGTTGTTGCTGCTGCGCGTGTGTTGGAAGCGACAGTTTGACTGACATTTTTCTAGCATATCGTTTACATATTCGTTAGATTTTGCAGCGTGCTCTCGAGTCGCTGCAGTTGCTTGTTGTTAGTGCTGTTCAACATGCTGTTATATTGAATAACACACGCACTCCAACAACTCGAGCTGCATATAGTCCATGCATATATCTGGCAAAGTAGGGACCCGAGAGTCTGGGGCAGACAAGTGCAGGTTGTCAGCCAAAGTTGGGCTTGAGGAGGGGTGCTGGGCGGGCACAATGTGTGTCCCATGTGGGTGTCCTTTGTGTCCTCTCATGTGACTCCTGTCACTTGCAGTTTTCGCTGCGCGTTGTATTAAAAATTAATTTTCCCATAAACCCCACTAATTGCTTTATAATGAAGCTGTCATTGTCACCTGTCGCCCGATAATCTCTCGCTCTAAAAGTATCTTCCAAATGCAGTTGTCAGTTGCACTTTGCCATTGCAATTAGTTTGAAATTTTGTGCACTTCATTTAGTTATTTGAATCCTGTATTTAGCCTTTTACAAATCTTTTAATATAGACTATAAAAGAAAAATAAGATTTTTTTGTAATGTACTAAATGCCTTTAAATGAAGCTATCATTGTCACATGTCGCCTGATAAAAGCACACAAATGTAGTCAGTTTTGCAGTTGTCAGCTGCACTTTGGCATTGCAATTAGTTTACAAATTTTATGCGCTTCACTTTATTTTATGATAAAATCATTTCGAGCAGCACAGCAATATTTGCATGGCTCCCCATGATCAAAGGCTATGGCAAGATAATCTCCGCTGCTCTCGGTGTCCATTAATATGGGACGACAAGCGATTGTCGTCCGGCGATTGTCATCAATCTGGCATTAATTTCAATTTCAATTTCTGTGTTTTTTCTCTCTCTTTATCTGCAGCAAGCGATAGAAATGTCACAGCGCTTAATCAAAGCGCCGGCGGCAGCTTGGGAAGATCTGTTCGACATTTCGCCGATTTTATTTCGCTATTTCTTTTTTTGCTGGCCCAGATTTTGAGTCGGCCAACTAGTTCCCATTGATTTCGACTCTTGGCCCACGAAAAGTCATTAATTTGCCTTAATTTAGAGCTGTTGATTCGCAGATTTATCAAATGTGGGAGAGGTTTTGGCGGAGCTTTATTGCCGATCGGGTTACTCGAAAAAAAAAACAAAACCCTGATGAGGTGATTTGCGATATAAAAATTAGAGTTTATTATTGGATCGGCATAATTATTAAGACGGAGATCGGAATAGGGGATCGCAAGTAAAATAATCAATTCAATCAATATATTCACACAGATAATTGTGGAAGTAAATATAATATGGATAATATTTAAATTTCTTTAAAAATTATGTAAGTCAATTCTAAATCCTTAATAAAAATGTTTTGTTAGTTTACCAACAATTACAATGGCTTTTCATTTTTTTCAAGCCTTTTCTTTCCTTGCATATCATAGACGTAATTAAAGCTATTTTATTGAGTTACTTAAAGCAATTCTTAAATATAATTTTTTAAAATAATTTTCATAACATTTTTACCGTCTAGTAATTTCTCTTTTCAACTCTCTTGTAATTCCTCTAAACCTAAAATATCTCATACCCCATTTCTAAGTCGGCCTCTCCCTAGTTTTATTTGTATCCCTATTTTTTTGGGTCAGTAGCAACTGTCGTTTCATCTGCTCCCAGATCTCGTGGCATTTGTTGTTGCCGCGGGTGTTAGCCTTTCCATTAAGGCGACTCCATTGTTGAGGTCTCGTTTGGCCAAGCTGCAGCGGGAACAATGTGAAAGGGCAGGCAACAATGGCCGGAGTGGAAAAAGGGGGAGATGTCGGGGATGTTGGCCACGTTAATGATGACACGCGCCCAACTAGACGCTGGCGAGGAGATCCCGAAACAAATTAACATACAAGGCCGGAAAGGAGTGGGAAAAGCGGAGGGAAACCGCCAACGCAGTGCGGATCCACATCCACTGGCCCATGTTGTTGCTGCTGTGGATGCTGGTGCAGTGTTGTCGGTACAAATAAGGCGAGTGCACAATAGTGCACCTCTGGGGCAGTTCCAGTGGCAGCTGCAGCTGCAGTCTGCAGACTGGAGTCTGGCAGCAACAACATCGGGCCACAGCTTACCGGGGATTAAGTCAATTGCACTCGAATGTCAACCAAATGCCGCAACAAGTTGGCAACGTGCAGCCAATAACTTAATTAGCCATGGACGTAGGCTCCATGATGTGGCCGCTGCTGTTGTTTGGTGTTGTCTTTATTGTTGGGGACAGGATGGGGTTAAGTGGGAGTAGGACATGGCTTAAGGGGAATTATGTAATCCGTTTGAGCCCAGAATATTTATGAACTGCTGCACTTTTGGGCTTTTTAAGTATTCAGGCTAGTGAAAGCTGATTTAAATGGGAATATTGAAAGACGTGTAAAATAATTTTAATTTATAAAATACATTTTTTCGTTCATATGTATACATTCGTTAATATTTTTTATTAAAGCTTTTTCAACATCAGTAATAAAAGAAAGTAATGGAAAGAATAGGATTTGTCCATGTCAATCTATCTTTTAAGTTTAAATATGAACTTTCGTAAGATACTTATTAGTTTAATCTACGATATTCTCTTAATTCCTATAAAATTTGTTGAGAGATAATGATTTTTACCTGTTTGCTAACTGTTAGTTCCAAGAATATAACTTCGAATATATGTGTGACTCATTGAAGGATTGAATTTTGCATAGCCAATTTGGTTATCCTTCGATCGATTCCCCTTCTCCGATGCTGATCGCCATTTTTTTGAGACTCTGCCCCAATTCAAGGCTTTTGTTCAATTCGCGACACAAGCCTTAAGAAGCAAACCAAAACACAAACAAAAACGAGACCTGAGTGCGGCGCATAATTGTCGTTTTCCTTTGAACTGCAGCGCCTGCAATTTGCTTATCGCCCGCCGATCGCGATTGCCAATAGGGAGCCCCCAGGGGGTGGTGGGGCTATCAAAGGGGGAGGGGCAGGGGCACGAGCATTGTTGTTACTGTGGCGCTGTCTTCTTCGCCGCTGTTCGCTGTAAGTTCGAGTACATTTCAATTAATTAACATTCAACTGCACATGCGCAGCGACATCACAAAAGCGGATACCGAAAATTGCTGATTGCGCCAGATAAACTCATTTACAGCGGTTAAATGCCACCGGCGGCGCACATTGCCAACACTCACGGGCGGATCGGGCGGTACGGCGTATAGCGATTGAGCGGTCTGCACACAGTCCACTTTGGGCCCATGCGGCGTCTATTGTGGATTTTCAATGAAGCTAGGCACTGCGGAAAAGTTGGATTGCACCAGCATTTGGAAGTTTGTCTTTCTTTTCTACATATTATTTTAAAGAAGGTACAAATTTCCTATTATTAAAATTAATCAATTGTTTAATAAACAAAGAACCTAAGTGACGACTATCAGAACCACTAGGAAAAGGAGTGCAGGAGATGGAGATAGAAACTTGATCACATAACTTTTAACGAAGGTCCGATTTGAAAAATTTCTCACATTCGATAGGTATTGATAAACACAATAAAACTCATTTTTACTTGAAATATTTAAATTATATTTAAATAAAATCGTATATAAGCGATTGTGGGCGTTAAAGGGGCGTGGCACCTTTTGAAACAAACTTGCGCTGCGTAGGAACTCAAAATCGCATGCAAAAGCCAATCTAGCTTTATAGTTTCCGAGATCTCAGCGTTCATACGGACGGACAGACGGACAGACGGACAGACGGACATGGCTAGATCGACTCGGCTAGTGATCGAACAAGAATATATAACTTATAGGGTCGGAAACGCTTCCTTCACCTGTTACATACTTTTGCACGAATACAATATACCCTTTTACTCTACGAGTAACGGGTATAAAAACTATGGTCAAGTTTAGAAAAAAAAGATAAGGAAATTTACATTAATTTCTGCAATAGAAAAAGAGCTGATATTTAAAAGTAATATCCTTCTTCAAACAATTTAAACAAATGATTTCTTTTGATTATTAAACATAGTCTAAATCCAATGCCAAAAATCTCTTAATCTCTTAAATCTTAAATCTTTAAAATTATACCTTTATTTAGCAGCTTCTGGGAATTTTTTTGAAGTGTAGGCTTTCGCTGAGGCCTCTGATTGACAACGATCCGAGCGATCCGGCTGATGTCTATCGCTGCACACGTTTCTGGTTGTGACTTTGCCTTAGTTTCTGTTTCTGGCCCGGCTTCTACTACTACTGCCTCTTCTTCTTTGGCCGATGGCCACCTTGTCCATGTTGGTCAACTCCATGTTGGTCTTCCATGTTCGTGTTCCAAGGCTCTGGAAATTGTCATGTTGTTTTGTGGCCCGACGAACTCTGCCGCTGAGCAGAGATGCTTATCGCCACGTCACGTTACAAATTTATGCCGCAGCGACATTAGAAAAATTATTGTAATTAGCCAGCGAGCAAACGAGAGGGGTGGAGGTGTGCGAGCGGGAGGGAGAGGGCACACACATGAGTGGGACAGAAGTGGCCCAAGTTTGGTTAGCCCTGCTACCAGTTACCAGTTGCCAGTCGCAGTTGTTTGTGGCCGCCTTGTAATCCTTTCCCCAAACAGCCAACGGCGACAGGCGACGCCAATATCCTGCACACCCACAAACAAGATATACATAATACACAGGAGTATCCTTGTATAAGTGTGTATGTGGGTAGTATCCACATATGACAGCAGGGAGATTATAAGGGAAACCGTGTAAAGTGTAAAATGTCTTAATGATAAACAAACAGAAAAGTTTTGCCGGTTAGGATTTTGCAGAGGACATCCACCCACGCATATTGATGTTGGGGTAAAGCAGGGGTATCCTGTTGAAATACAAAAAACCGTTCAACTGCCTGATACTTCCGCATTACACGTGGCGTATACGTTATATTTGTTTATTGTGTGGGAACAGTGGGCAAAAATATGATTTTCCAATTAAAGATTTAATTTCCCTCTTTTATTAAAAAAGTAATCTAATAATAATTTGAATTCATTCCGCTTAAAATATTAACTTTTATGATTCGCTTTAAAATATACAAGTTGGTTTTAGTTTACAATTTTCGCCACTGTTTGTCATCACATCCCGTTGCTATTTAGAAATTTATTCACAATTCTTTATAGACGTGTTACAGCTCTGCCTCTTTCTCACTACCCTGCCCCTTCTCTTTGCATTTTTTGGTTGGTTACATTGAAATTGCATGTTAGCACGCAAAGCCGAAAGACCGCCCCACCTTGCCCCCGCTCCGTCGCTCCCGTTTTCCTACCGTTGTTGCTGTTTTGCCGTTGTTGCTGCCACCGTTGTTGGTATAATGTCTTCTTATTATGCTGCGACACTGTTGCGGCTGGAACTCGTACACCGCCCCCTTGAACGTGGCTCGTGGGTCGTTGGTTATTGGCAAATAAAATGTCTAAGCGCGCAAATTTTGTATATAAAAAAATAAGCCACATTGGGAGAATAAATAAAATATGGTTTTGTTATCAGTGGAAGGGATCGTGTATGCGGCTAATAACATGCAATTTCCACCAACAGCAACAACGAGCAGCACGCATATCCATTCCACACACATCTACATAGTAACACAAAGTAAAAACCCATACACACACACATAGTTTTCCTTGCGGGGCATTTTGGCCAAAAGGAAGCAGGTGAAAAGTAAACCATTTGCATGAACACCCACGGGGCGTATGACGATATGACGACGACAACCAAGGCAACCCGCAGTGGTGGCAAAAAAGAGAGAGGGCTATCCACCTCGAGCGAGGGAGTCAGATAGATAGGGGGAGACAGAGACGGGGAGACCAGCAGCGGCTCGTTGCAAAGGTGTTGAAAATTAGTAACGGTCGGCGGTCGAATGGTGGATGATAAATGTAACTAAGTTCGATAACTTTTAAAACTTATCTTACTTTGATTATGTTCTGTTTTCAGTTTAAGACAATATTAAATAATTTTTGGAAGAAAAGGACTTTAGAAATTCTGGACAAGGCAAGGTTTTAGCAATTCTTACTGTAAAAAATTGAATGGAACATATTTTTCAAATCTTTTTAATTCTTTAAAATTGTCTAAGGAGCGTTGATATATTGTACCGATTATTTTTTTTATATAGAAGTAAAGTTGTTCTTCACGCTTATCTCGATTTTAAACCAACTGCTGTAATCGCGTCAATAAAAATACAAATCAAAATTCTGAAAATTGGCTCTGCCTCGTTCTCCTCCTTACTTAAAAAGTAACTCGAAAACTTGTTTGTTTATTTTCCAACCGACTGGCGAGGACAAAGCCAAGAAGGGCAGAGAACAAAGCGGCACGCGGGAAGGGAATGCGGGGCAGGGGCAGACGGAGGACAAACATGAATAAAATTTGCGTAAAAGTGGACAACAAGCGAAATGTGCAGCGAAAGGGGGCGGCGGGGGGTGTGGCAAGCGGCGGCATTTCAATTGGGATGAGATAAACCGAAAGAGACGGAGATGCAGACCGCTCGCTTAATAAAATAATGCGACAGAAGGAACGACAGCGATGAGGATGCGGTTCACGATGATCAAAGACGATGATGATAGCTTCAACTCACTGTGTGTGTTGTAGCTTTGCCTGTGTGCACTTGTGTGGCGCGGAGTGAATTAATGGCTTAATTGAAAAATTTGTTCTCGCCATGAGAATTTACTGTGCCCAGTTCCCTCGCAATGGAAGCCAGCAATGTGACAGACGAATGGACAAATTGACCGATTTCCCCAGTGCCGCTATAGTTGATATAGTTAATATTAAGCTTCCAAGTTTTAAAAAATATTTGAGAATGTTAATATATATATGTCTTTTTGTCAAGGCAAATTATTTGAGGTAGTCACTAAATCATACCTAAATAAATATATATATTAATCCAAAAATAGAAATGGTATAAGTGCTGGGAAACTTTCTTTAAAGAAGTTACTACTAAAGTACTAAGATAAAACATCATTAAAAAGAAAAATGTACAAATTGTACAAAAAAGTCACTTGTCTAACTAAATTTTAAAAGCCAAAAAATCATATTTTCAAGTTGCTTTTTATTTATTTATTGTGTATATGTTGGATAAACTTTTCCTCTAGTTGAAACACAGTTCTTATTAAATATTATTCAAATTCAAGGAAAGTTTTTGAAAAAAGATCCAAGACCTTCCGCCCGTTTTGGCATCTTCATTAAGGCCAACACTTGGCCATAACAAACCAGTTTGGAGCGGAGGATGGAGAACCTGTAGCACCTGTATCCACAGCATCCAGTTCAGCATCCACGTCCAAGGGGCACTAATCAATTTCATATCAATTTGTAAATTTGCAATAATTACGATAATTAGCTGCGAGTATCTGCCAAATGCGTTGGCCTGACTGGTCCGAAACCCAAGTTCCCCCTCGATTCCCCCTTCGAATGCATTCAAAGAATGCAGCGAGGTGATAATGAGATTTTCAATTCAATAAAACATCAGGCTGGCATTCGCACTTGCCAATTTTGGTGGGGACCGAAGACAGGAGTCTGGGCCTCGCATGAATATTTCATTCAATTTACACTTTTGCCGTGGACCGCTTTTTTCTTCTCTCTGCTGCTGGCCAACTAATTAAGTAATTTTTTTTCGGTCTTGTGACTTTAGCTGCTGTTGATGTGTTTTTCTCGGCTCTTTTCCCGCTTGCTTATTATTTTTATGGTCTTTTAATCAACACGTTGCGAATTTGGAATCGGAATTGAGTTAGGTTCTGGGCGAATGTCTGCAAGTGACTTTTCTTAATTAATGCTGGCCAACGATTTAATTGGTTCGGATCGAGAGGCAATTGAGCTTGAAATTGCCAAGAGTTAGTCGTAAATTACTATACATTTGGAGAATATTAAGATAATTATTAACTGAATTATATAATAATTTAATGATAACTTAATTTTTCTTTCTTTCGTTCCAGGTAAATCTTCAACGCTCTTTCGATGGGTTTTCAATAACAGTTCATGGTAGAGTAAACTCTTTTCAATCTCATTTACTAACCCCCGAACAATGTAATTAAATGCGTGTGCAATTTTCCCTGAATGTGTTTGGAAAAGCGAAAGGAAAACTTCTATAGCCGGGAGATGGGATAACTTTTGCCTGGCCAAATGAAAACCACCCTACAATCACACACACACACACATGCAGGGACTTACCCCATTTTGGTCGGGGTTGTTTTTCCCATGCAAACGCCATGGATGGAACAAGAAAGAATCGAGGAAAAATCCACCCGGTTTTTGTGGTGCCTCCGATTACGATGTTCTAATGCCATTTTCGGCTCTCCACCTCCAATGATTTTTTGCCTGCAGTATTTGGTATTCATCCATATGGCAGCTGGTCAGGAGCAGGACCAAGCTAAATCTGGACTAACCTTATCGGTGGAGTGCCTGGCGCGTTTTAGTTCTGGTTATGGGTCTCAAAATTCGCCTCTGCACAGAAAAAAATATTATGTTGGATCAATATCCATAATTTGGTATAGATATTTTATAGTAAATCGGACTTAAACAGTGCTAAAATTCTAAACTTGTTCAAAATAAATTTTTGGATCATTTGCTTTTTTTTAATTGTATACAATTATTAGAAAAGAAAAATTCTAAGATCCTTCTTTAAAGTATACAATATTTTTTTCCGTGTCTCCCAGCATCTAATTTCCGACTTTTTTCTGACTTCTGTTTCCATCAAATTCCCAGCTTTTTGCGTCTCTAGAATCTTTACTGTAGCACACACACGTATGTATATTTCTACTGCCGATTTTCAGCCTCCGAATTGGGCTGAATTTTCCCATGGGGGCTACAGGAGAAAACTGAAATCTCAGCTTGTGTTAGCCCTATCTTTGTCTGTATCTGTATGTATATGTGTGTGCGGGGGCTGTTTTCCACCGTATTGTACATATCTGAAAAGTAGTTTCGGATACTGCCGCTCCTCCTCCCTTCGGCTACTTATTCTTACTGCTAAATGTTCGCACTAAGCGATAGCCAAATTGCAGTTGAAATGCTTTTATCGATTAAACAGAATCGTGTTTGGATTACGAGTGGAGGAGAAAGAAAATGGTGGGAGGGATGTAGTTAATGTTTGTCACGCCAAAGTTAAAATGCAGGAAAAACAGATTTCTGAGACAACAGCAAAGTTCAATGGAACCAACCGGTGGCACAGTGGGCAAACATTTAGGATGAAAGAATAAAATCGGGGATAAAAGATTGTGAAAGAGCAATTCACTTGGAATAGAAACAGTTTTATATACCCCATAATAACTATGCTTATATTTAAAACTCGTTAGCCGTTTCATATATGTAACTTCTTTGTAAATTTAAATTATTTGTTTTCAAATTGGAAATCTCATTTAATGATCTTCATCGCTGTGATTGTAGTATGTTGGCTCCACTGTTTACAGGTTTTTGAATCTAACTTTTAATAACAGCTGAGTTGTTTTCTCGCTTTTGAAGGGCCATTTAATTAGTTAAATGAATTTGTGAGTGCATTTTCGTGAAAACCCTCTGTGCAATTTTGGTTTTTCACTCATTTTTTAGCGCCCTGCCCCCTCGGCCATTTGTAATAATTAGACTAAATGGCTGGCAGCAGTGAAAAGAGGCGTGGGTGGTGACGAGGTGAGGGAAATTTTTTAATTAGCAGGCAGGGCCGACAACATGGTCGCTGTGGTGCGTTCAGTTGGTTGCGTTCTGACGTGTTTTGTGGTGTTGCTGCAACACGTGTACAGTGCGGCACATGGATATATGAACACTCACTCACTGTTGCGAGTTTAATCCCCATGGACCAGGGTTCAGTCTGGTTTTTGGTTCCCAAACAGCGAAAACTACTTTGCCCCAAGGTGTTGGTTGGTGGCCCGATGTCAGCTGCGCATTAGCCAAAAGTCCCAGCCTTTAGCACTGACAGAAAATCCTAGTAACAAAATAAATATGAGGAAATGTATTGAGACTTATGTCAATATATTATCCAATTATCCAATTAATTGTCATAGGAGTTATATCACTCTGTCATACGAGTCAAAGGATGTAGTTTATATACATTTCAATTAAATATTTTTGGTCCAATGCTAGGGTAAGGTAAGGCTTTTTTTTCAGTGTTGGGAAAAAAACCAACTCCCCTGTCACGCCCCTCAAATGGGCGTGTTCGTGGCGGATACGGCGACATTTGCTTGGCAGCTCGTCATGTTGCCAACTAATTTCATGAAAGTTGACACAGAGCCACATGTGAAATCAGGCTGGTGGAGCTGGTTTTCGGTTGAGTAGGTGGTTGCCTTAGCTAACAATGCCCAATGGAATTGTTTCGCTTCTTTTTTCTCTTTTTGTTGCGTTGACTAAATTAACATTGACATGGCTCGTTGTTGCTGCTGCCACATGTGCCTCACTTTCTGGACGGGGGAGAAAATGGAGTTTGGCCGAAAGCATATAAAATATTCACACATTTTCCATTTCATATTTTGAGTGGCCGCGTTGAAGTTTGCGGCCAGCGCTAAATGAAAATGAATTTCACATTTCCATTTCCACTTTTCCCTGGGTTCTATTTTGTGGCGCCATGTAATTAACATATCATGGCGGGTCCGAGGACGAGCTGGAATTCCCTCGAGGGCAATGAGTGGGGTAAATGCTCCAAAAGGGATTAACGCTGGATGAGCATTAAGTTTCTATGGGGAGAAAATTACTATCTACTTTCCTGCGTTGTTTGGTTAGGTTCCAGTTGACTTTTTGGTGGGTATGATTAGTTTACAAGGCCGATTTAATGTAGTCTTAATCCCTTTTTATTTCTTGTTGTGAAAATTATAAATTTAATACAATATGGCTTATGAAGTGATAAAAGAAATAATAAATTCGTCTCCTATTAGGGTTTCCAGTACGTGTTTTCACTTTTGTGGGTCAGTGCAAGCGCCACGAAAAAGAAAATCAATTAAAAACTCGTTTGCCAATTAAGAGTGAGCAAAAGAAAAGAATTGCTCACATATGTGGACACACACGAATGTGTATATAAATGTGTGCCAGAGCGATCCATCTATATAATTTGCTCAACTTTCGTTTGCTGTAGCATTTTGTCGCATTTTGTGTGAAAATCTTCTTCCTCCTCATTTTTCCTGCGCGCTGATTTCTCAGTCAAGTTCACTTAAACAATTTGTTGTTGCCCGGATCGCTTTTCTTGCTTTATTGTTGCTATGTGCAACTGCTGCTGCTGCAGCTGCGTTGTTGTTGCCGCTGCTCCCAAGGCATTTCACGCTCGTTGGCAGTCGGCGCCGCTGGCAAAACTGAAGCTGAAGCGGTGGGAAACAGTGCTGGCTGGTTGTCTGTTTTTGTTTTAAAAAAATTTACTCAAACGATAATTAAATTACATTGCTTATAGATAAAGGTCTGTGGGAAATAAAGAAATTGGAAATAATTTAAAACTGAAATATTCAGGATTAACAAGAAGCGGGTTCCCAAAAAAAAATATTCAAAATGTCAAATGCATTCTTAATACAATAAAACCCAACTCCAACTTTAAAACACCAAAGTAGGTAATTCAATCGTTCAGTTATAGGCAGCTATAGGAAGTCGGCCGATCCCTAAAATGAGGGATATGGCCAAATATAAAACCCAAGAAAACCCAACCAACTCTAAAAACACCAAAGTTATGCTATTTCCTATCTTATATGGGAGCTAAGGAAAGTCGGCCGATCCTTAAAATTGGTAGGTCGAATGATTGGCCAAAAAAACCATAAAAACCCAACTCTAACTTACAAACAGCAGAGTTAGGCATTTCCTATCGTTCAGTTATATGGCAGCTATAGGATATAGTCGGCCGATCCCGGCCGTTCCGACTTATATACTGCGTCAAAGGACGAAGGCTGTGTGCAAAGTTTCAATTGATATCTTTAAAACGAGACTAGTTCGCGTAGAAACAGACAGACGACAACAGACGGACAGACACGGACAGACGGACAGACGGACAGACGGACAACGACAGACGGCATGGCTATATCAACTCAGGAGGTGATCCTGATCAAAATATAAACTTTATAGGGTCGGAGATGTCTCCTTCACTGCGTTGCACACTTTTGACCAAAATTATAATACCCTCTGCAAGGGTATAAAAATACCATTTTACATCCTAAAACATTTAGATTAATAAATATTTTATTTTAGTATACGGCAAAAAAATAGATTCACAGCCGTTTCACATTATTGCAGTCATCCTGAAATCACAGAAAATTATATTTATTGTTCAGTACTTAACACAAAACAATATTTTTTAATACGATAATGTGAGTCTAAGATTATTAAGCGAGTATAAAATTTGTATCATGGGATAAAATTAAAATTAGCGGTCAATTATTAAATTTAAAATTTAAATTAAAATAAAGAAACCAACTTAATAGAACCATTTTTTTTTGTACTATTTAACGAGCTAATTTTTGGAATTCGTAGTTTTAGCATCACTGCAGATGAAAAGAAGAGCCAACGAGCCGTTGCCAGACATCCCAAAAAGAAATGGAGTGGTAGAGGGCGGGGAATGGGGATATGGATGGGGATCGGGGATGGGGGATGGGGGAGGGGGGAACGGTATGGGAATGGGAATGGGCAGACAAAAGCCAAGTCAACTCAAGGCAGGCAGAAGCTATGCAGCAGAAGGTGGCGGCTACTGGGGCGGTCGCGTTTTCCATTTCGTTGAAGTGGAAAATATTTTGTAAATATTTTCGTGTATTCCTCGTTTTCGTTTTGCCGCGTCGTTTTTTCTTTGATTTCGTTTTGTCTGCTGTGGCTCTGCCTCCGCAGTTGTTATTTTTGTAAAGCTGCGAGTTTATTTTTCCGCCCAGCCCCCGCGACAGCGGTCCCCTCTTGTTCTGTTTTGTATTTTTACAAATATTTTGTGTAATCTTTAAAGCAGACAATGATGACAGCCAGCGACGATGGCGGCATTTTGTGTCACATCCTGAAGACTTCCATGGACGGAAGGGGCGGGGGCCAGGGGGCGGTGGGAGTGACAGTGGGCGGTGGGTAATGCCAAAGTATTTAAGCACGTGCACGCACAGTGGAGCAATAGCCGGCAGCAGGACTCAGATGGGGATTGCAGGACAGGCCCTGGGGCAACATCATCATGGTCACCAGGCAGCCCTTTTAAGCGGAAACAGTAGGCACTAAATAAATTTACTTGGAATGGCGAATTATTTGGGAACCAAATTTATTTCCACACTGTGCCTTTTTTAAGGGTTACAGACATTCATGTTTAAAAATCTTTTTAGCCTTGGGAAATTCTTACATAATTGCCAAATAAACTGTCAAATGATTTAGTTATGTTCTCAAAATGTTTGTATTAACGAAAAATGAGAACGTTTTTCTAAGGCACCTATTATTACCAAGAATTAGGCTGTATTGGAAGTACTTAATATTTTTTAGTCTTACTTAGACCCTCCATAATTCGACCTTGGATGCGATTCCAGTACCCAGTATCCAGTTCACTCCACTGCGGTATCTCTTTTGCTGAAATGGACTCATATTTCGCGACAGGCTGTTAGTCAGCAATTCAGTTGGTTCCCGGGTCCCGAAGTCACTGAGCCTGTCATGACATTCGCCACGAGTTGGGGGGTGATACATCTTATACATATAGATTTTTCCAGCCTTTTGTTTTAGCATTTTTGCAATGTTGCCTGCTTTGCCTGCTTTGGCTGTCGAGGGTTTTCTCGTCGCCGGCTTCTGTTGCGGAAAATAGAACAAAAGTTTTTGTCGCTGTCAGAAAAGTGTCAGGCGGCAAAGTTGAATGCTGTCCCAAGGAGCAGGGGGATGGGGAAGCGGGCGAAGGGGATTGGGTCAGAGGGGAAAACGAGGGGCTGGGGGAAAACTCTCAACGATTTGAATAAGTAAATAAAGTATGAAATGGGAGCACATGGCAGCAGATGAAGATGACACTGCTAATGCGACGGCAGATAATCGAAAGGAGGTTAAGACCACAACGAAAAGATATCAGAACTTTTGTATTTAAATACAGAAATAATGAAAAATATTTTTAATGTTATAGGAGATGTATATTTTATTTTTGAAATTGATTTTTGACTAATTTAAATAAATAATATTATTTACTTTGCATTATAAATATTTTATATACCATAAAAACGTAACGCCAAATAATTAAATAAGGTAAAGAGAAATGTTTAGAACTTTAGTTTAGTTTGCCGATAACTTTGGCTGCATGTTTCACAATCAAATTAACTTTACGTTCCTTTGATTGCTGGATAATTGATTAATTAAAGCTTTTTGGCCCCAATTAGGGCGGTACAATTACGTGTTGACTTTGTGACATTTCCACGCAATTGATCGAAGGGAAGTCCCTCAGTTCCGACGCTCCCATTTTTTCTAGAAAACCAAGTCCAGATAATCTTTGACACTAACAGGCAATTAAGCAAATTACAGCGTTCCCGGCATCTTAGACTGGTTCAAAGACGGAGCACGTAGGCCAGGTTAATTGCTCTATTTTCTTTGTTGTGCTCAAGGTAGGGAGTTTGGTAATTCTGTTACTTTTATGGCGGTTACCTGACCAACTCCTTTTCCTTGTGTTGCATCATCTGCGCCAATCCTTGCGCAACAATTGCAACTTTCACCTTTGACACCCGCTGTCTTTCGTGAACCCAAAACCAGCAGGGTCTCTTCCGAGGACAGGTTCTCGTTGAAGGTTTTCCCTGAAAATATTCAAGGAGAAATCTGGAAGAGAAATCGGTATTTTGCGCCTTGCTAACTACCAACTACCAATTGTCGTAACCTATTCAACTCTTCCCCTTGGCTCTAATCCAACTAATTTCACTTTCCGCACTAAAACATTGTTTATTTTCGTGGCGCAACCAATTTGGCTTATTTTTGTGTTCAGCTGATGGTCATAAAATGAAATTTAATTACCTTCCACTTAAATGTTTCTACGCGTGGTTGATTGCGATACCGCAGCAACATAAAACAAAAAACCTTTGCAAATTGTTGACAACATTGCTGTGCTGGTTTTCTGTGTTTTTCCTTACATAGTACTTTTTGCTGGGGTCAGCCGCTCTGGAACTGAAACTGGTCAGGAAATTATAATTTTCACACGCAACCCGGTCCGAAGGCCAGGCACTTAACAATTCAATTGTAGCACAATATATTTCAAAGCCAACTGCACTTAACGAGGGGTTTTGCGGTGACAAACGGAGATAGTGGAGTCTGCGGATTGGGTCCTTGGGATCGCGTGTTTCGGGATCTGCGTGAGGAGTCTGCATCTGAGCATCCGAGCATCTGAACATCGGAACATCGAAACATCCCAGCTTCTCAGCATTTCAGAGCCGGGGGCAATGCGCATGCGTGGCCTGCGTTTTACGCATTGCGCGTTGTAATGAAGGCATTTTTGCCATCGCAAACATGAGCCCAATGTGTTGGCCATGTTTCATTTTGCCAATCAATTTCCACTGGCGTTTTTCTCCGCCGCTTGCCTGCCAATCAACGGCAACAGATGAAGTCCAACATGGATGGATGTCAGTGGCCGCGAATCTCCGAGTGGCTGAGTGGTTCCAAGTGGTTGCAAGTGCCCCGAGTGTGGACAGCAGCAGACAGCGGCGGCCGAGGTCCTGCGGCGTTATCGCGGCAGGAACGGTCCATCGATTGATCGATGATTCGATATGATCGCGGCAATTTATGTATTTCGTGTGTGCGTGTAGATTGTCAAGTTGTTTCTGCTTTTTCCTGCACAATTGTGACGGAGAGAGAGGGCTGCCACGATCATTAGCAATGCAGTTGCAGTTTTAATTGCATCTCGGATCTGGGATCCAGATCCTCGCCCGATCTCTCGACGGAATTGCGGACGGGGAGTCAACCATTGCAAATGTGTCAATTAGATTTATTATCAGCTCTTGTCATTGTCCATTTCTGTGTGTGTTTACTGTCTCGCCCCCCGTTCGCTCCCCCCACCACCCCTCCAGCCTACGTTTCATTATTCCCCCGGGAGTCGCTGACTTGGGGCAGGTGCCTTCACACTGTGCCTCATGTCCATTAGTAAATGCTAAGTATGCGCCAATTAAATATCCAGGAAAATGCCTTATTCTGCCACTTGGCCATGATCATGGCCAAAATTTAAATGCAGCAAAAAAGGGAAAACAAAGGCTGGCAGGAAAAGGAGTTAAGCGAGACTACACTGTGGCAAATAGGAGCTGTCGAAAATTTGTTAAGCCTAGGAAGAGTTTCAAACTTAAATTAAATTGTTTCTTAATACCAAAATGTGAAAACTTAAATATATAAATAAATATAAATAAATTTTAAACTGTGTATCCTATTTGGGAAATATGCAGAAAATTTGTAACATTTTAAAAGGACTATATCGCATCTGACGGTTCAAGTCATTTAGGTAGTTTAAAAACAATCGGTTGCCAATGCTTTCTAAAATTATAGAATGAATAGTTTTCGTTTTACAAATTTTCTAATAGTTTAGTAATATTCTTACAAGTTTTGCGTACTTTTTTGTTAGTGCAGCACTTTATTTATGAACCGACGGCGAAGACGAGGAGAATCGTCAAAGCCTGACATTTTTATTATTATCTGAGGGAACCGAGAACCCAAAAACTCGAACAGCTGTCCCTGCAGCGCATACCCCTCTCTGTCTACTGTCCCCTTTTCCATTTCCCCCACCCCGCCCCTGGCTCCGATGACTAGCCATGCGTTGCCCGCTGCCGCGTTGACAAGCTCAATTTCCAATCGCAATAAAACGCAGCACTCGCAGTAAGATAAATGTGAGAAAAATGCAGGCCTCAGTCCTCGAAAACCCCTCATCGATTGCCGCCGCCGCCGCTTCTTATGCCCCCGATCCCCCTTTTTCCGTATCGCCTGTTTCCTTTCCCTCCTTTCCTTCCCCGACTTCTTGCTCGTGGCGTCTCTGTCTGGCCGACGTCGCCAAATCGCGTGGGTTTATCCTCCTGCAGGCTGAGCCAGAACCTGACCATGGCCTGCAGACAGAGGCATCGAAAAGAAGGGGTTTCAAGATTTTAAAAGATTTTTTTTTAACTCAAAATACAGAAGAATTCAGAGGATTTCTCAAAATATCATTAAAAAGATTTAAAATTATTTTATACACTGCCAACTATTTTTCCAATATACCCCCTTGAAAAATTCTGAACTTACGCCCCGAACTATTTTTGTAGGGTTTTTTCAGGCTTAATTCTTGTTTTTGTTGTTTTGCGTTTGCCTCTGTTTTTGGTGCGCCGCTTCAAGTGCCTGAAATTTATAGTGGTAATAAAATTTTATTTGCTCTTTTAGTTGATGGCACAATAAACTCTTCTGGCATTTTTCGGCCCCCTTAAACAGCACGTGCTTTGGGGTCTTTTTCTCCAGGTGATTATAATTGAAATTCTCGGCGAGAGACGGATTGAGGATATTTGATTTCAAGGTCGTTTGTAAAAGCAAATTTTTATCTAGGTGGTGTAGGTTGCGTCTTAAAAATATTGTATTGAGAATTGTATTGCAGATTTTCCTAAAAATGCTATCTTAATCTTTAAAATAAACTATGTAAAAAATATATGCAGAATCTGGAAAAAATAGTTCATTTAATTTAAATGGGGATGATGGTATCTTTGATTTATTCAAACCTCTATTTTGAAAAGATCTCCTAATTAAATTTCCTCATACCTCAGAGTGTCTTGTGTGATTCCCCTAATTGGTGCGAATATTCTCGTACACCTTCTCAGCTTTTTAAGGCCAATGCTGTGCGTTCCACCTTCCGCCCAAACCCACCACCTCCCCTGCTCCTCCTCCTTCTCGCCCCGCGAAAACTTAGTCAAGCCAATTATTATTTAAATAAAATGCAAAGCAGCAATTCAAGCCGCCGGCAGAGGTCGGCCAGCGTCGGAGCAGCCGAGCAGAACGCTTCTCCCCACTTGGTTTAATTGAGAGACATCCACCCAGCAACTCCCCCTACTCTTTCCACCTGAAGATGAGACGCACTAACTGGCTATAAGTTTACCGTTGCCGCTTCCTCTCGGCGGCCCTTCTTCAAATGATGCCGACAACAATGGCAGCTCAGGCAGCGGTGGCAACAAGAACGGCCAGAACGAGAACATGAACTGACAGTTGACGGGCGACGCCTTCGTCTAACGGCTGAAATTTAACAAAAAGTTTCAAACAAAAAATTCAAACAGGAAGATGTCAGAGTTGCCATTTTAGCTCACTTCGAATATGGTTGATTTTAAAGATATTTAAATCAAAATATCAGTGCAAAACAAGTTAGTTTGGATTATTTTGTTTATTATAATAAACCAAAAAAGGGAAAACTTTTAACTCTTTTAAAACTATTGGATATATTCTTTTAAAATATTAACAATTTCGGAACAACCATTTAAGATAACGAAAACTATTTATTTATATTTTAAATTATACATATGTATATACTGAAAGGGATCAAAATCCTAAAAAATGAATATGAAGACAGTAATTTTTAAATATTACATAAGTATTGCAGTAATTTCTTTAATAAAAAACGTGGCTGTTTTGGCTGTGAGAAAATTTGATTTAAATATTTTGTTAATGTGTGTAAATTTCTAGTTTTCATCCCCATAAGTAGAGCTGTGCGTCGGCAGAGCAGTCGCAGTTTCGCTGGCAGTCGTAAATCAAAATGGCTGAAGCTGAAGTTGATGGCCGAAGAAAGAAGTCATTCATTTTATTTCACTTCATTGTAGTTCATTTGCGGACACGTTGGTTAGACAGGGATGGCGCATGCGTGGGAGTGGGTGAGCGAGATGGGAGCGTGTTGATGTGCTTATTAACCGAATTCTGGGTAAAATCTCCATCTCCGAGTGAGTGATGGATAACCACATCCAATGGGCCTCCGTTTCCCCGACGGATCTGCTTTTGGCCCGATTTGCGTTGTGCAATCAGCTGTCGTGGTGTGTGGCTTAAAACTGGTAACGGGACTGCCCATATGGCATGCGCACTCTGTGTGTGTGTGCGTGTGAGTGTGTGTGTGTCGAGTGCGACTGTGTGCGTGGCTAAGTGGGCTGGGCTTAAAACTATGGTTGTAGTCTTGGCTCAACCTGAATGCACGAGCAATGCCATTGCACAGTGGGATAGAGCTGCATAAAGATCTACAAGATTTTCAATTACATTATGTTAAACAACTTTTTGCCATTCGCTACACGTATAATTCACAACATATATTTTAATGTTAATTAGGCCCATTCAAAAACTTTACCTGAAGTTATATTTTGCTCTTGCTAAAAAAATTGCGTATATTAAATTTCAAAATATTTAAAACTTTGAACATTCATATAAATAGGAAAGCAAATATCATATTAAATTATTTTGTATTGACAAAAATGATAAGTTATACTATATATTGATAGATTTTTATATCCGCGTATACATATGTTACTAATGATAACTTGATGGCATAGAAGTAGTGTCTATTTATTATTCCATTTTTTAAGTTCCTACAATAAGATTTATAATGGTCGTTATATTAAATATAAGACACTGTTCTTAATATTCGATTCAAATAAATTTTTTCTTAATTCAAAACCTTTTTGATCTTGAAATTGAATAATGATTTCAAAAAATTATTTGTGCCTATTTTCCCATCTTTGTGGTAAGCTAAAACATTAAAATGCAGGTCAAGAAAGGAAGCAGTTTTATATGGAATATGGAATAAAACATACTGCAGTATCTAATATTTGATAGGGACTCTTTTTCAATTGCAGTAAAATATTAGTTTTGAGCACTATTTCAGTATATAACAAGCATATTAAAAAAAATACCAGCAAAGAAAAAATTTACAAATTTGCATATCTTAATTGCACATTTAATTAGTCATTACACAACAAATATTAAAGGTCGATAAGATTTACACTTTATAAGTATCCACATTGATGGCCACCACTGTTCGAAACGTCAACTTCAATTTGAAACCTGACAGTTCATTGATATTCTGCTAGAGGGCGCCACGAAAATCAGAGAACCTTTCCTTTTATTTTCGTGGCATACTTTCAGGAGTGGTGCTGTCAAATTTGACGATACTTTGACATTTGACATGTTGGAGGGTAGTTTCTGACATTAGCGTTAGATGGCGCTGAATTTGCTTAATTTGTTTGTTGAGTATAGAAAAATCAAGTTTTCAAAATCATTGCTCTACATATATTAAAGTAAGTTATAAGAATTAATTCATTAAATGAACTTACTAATTTTTCAAGACATTTGCAATTAAAGTGTGGCAGAATCTGTTATGGCAAATCAAATTTTAGCAATTTCTTCGCTTGAATAAATCACATCAGACGAACATAAATCATACAGTGAGCAGGCATTTCACCCACGCCCCCCTTCCCCCACAACCGCAGCAGCGGCAAAAACAGGAAGAACAGACAAAACACACATCAGACATTATTATCATCTCGCTTGTGCTTGAGTGGGTTTCTTTGCCTACCCCAAGGCTCCAGTTTTCCACCCACCCAACCCCCACACCCACACCCACAGCCACATCCACATGTCTGATATAGGCAGAGATCGGGGAACAGTCCAGCGATTTGCCAGCATCCGTTTGGCCCTCGGCACACAAAAACACACAGAAACACAGAAGCAGAGAAACAGAGCACTCAGCACACAAACACGGACGAACAGTCGCTTCCTTCCGCCGCTGCCATTGTCCTTTCGCGCCATTTTGCCCATCCCGATGCTCCCGCTCAATCGCCATCATTGGGAAATGTGTAATTGAAAGGGAAGCTTTTGGCTTTGGCAGCGTCGGAGGCAAGAAAATTATTTCGTTAACAAAAGGGAAATGCCAGGCAGAAATCCGGGTGGGGGTGGTTGGTGGTGGTTATGAAGGCAGGAAAAGCGGAGAATGCAGGACGAACACAATGCAAAGAGAGCGAGGGACAAGACTGAAATATTTTAAAGTTTACCATGCCCTTTATTTTATTATGCCCTTTTTTTGTTTGGGTTTCATGCTTTGTGCAAGTCGGGAAGTTTCATTTCCGACAGCAAGTTACCGTTAGTTAGTTGGGGATTTTCGGCAGGGTTGTCACCATCACCACAGACTCGGAAAGAGCGGGACGGACATGTGAATATGCATGGCTTGGCGGGGAACGTGTGTCGCCGTCTCCCTCTTTCTGTCTGGATTATTCGCCTGGAGTGGGCAATTTTGTGATTTATGAGGTCAGAGACTCGTGATAATGAGCCAGGAAATTAAATCACTTTGACCGGAAGGATGTCAGGTCAAAAGGGGATAACACAATTGATTTCATATTCATAAATTCAATGAATGTTGTCAGCTTGTCAAGGGCGGGGAAAACGGGGGCAATTGCATGCCAGTGGAAGATTCTTGGTTTGATGATTACAAAAGTTCCCGGGGGTCCATGGCAGAATATCGTCTTGGCTTGACTTTGTGGAATTTCAACTATTAAGAGGATTCCAGGGTTGACAGGGGTAATATGAAATCAATGACTTCTATTATTCATAATGGAACTGCAGGAGATCTTATGTTGAATTTATTCTCTTAAAAAATAATACATACATTTTTGTGCTCTACGTATTATGCATATATCATAAATATATGCAAACTATTTAATACTCTCGCAATCAATAGTGCGAAATGAAAATTAGTCGGCAAGCTTAAAAGAAAGCATTAGTCAAGTTATCACACCCTACAAAACTCTTTTTCATTCAAAAGCCCGATTCTGTGGCATATTTTTAAGAACTTGTCGAAGCATGCAATAAACCATTTGTCAGTGGGCTCCACATGTTGCTCCCATCTTAGGGAGATTGTGAAATCAGACAGGCAAAAACTCACATCGAACTTCACTTTAAATCAAAACTTTGCGCAGAGAACACCAACAATAACCCACAATTTCGTCTTCAATTATTTACAGAGTTTCAAAATCAAAATTGAGGAATACCAACTAGAGGATAAGGCTACTTAAGGATCAAAGAACACCAAGGAGAGGAGATTTTCTACCAAATCGAGAGACAAGGAGCAGGTTAATTTCGTCATTTTTGGCCAAGACAGCAAACAGAGGAACAGCAAAGCGGAAATCATTTTATACCTCACACAACAACTACACACTAACTAAGATTAGGCTACGCAACTGTACATTGTACTTAAGTGTTCAAAGGTTATTTAGGTGAGTACCTACCAAATACAAGGAGGAATATCAGTGATAAATATAAATGCAATAAAATTAGATGAAAATGTTGAAGCTTAATTATCATATCTGATTTGATCAATCTAGAAGCAATGCAATTAATAGTAATTCAAAAGTTAGTTCATAGAACAGTGTTTAATGAGTTCTTTTAATATCAAAATGTTCAAAAATATTTTTAAAATTTGCTAAATAAATATAATTAATATAACTGATGATTCTCTAAATATAACTGATAAGTCTATTAGCAGCAATAAAGCTAATCCCTTGCTTTCTTCCAGTTTACTTTGTATATAAGGAAAGTAGCTAAAAGCACGGAGACGGGGAGCACCACAGTCACTAGCCACTAAGCAGAGTCACAGTCACGATCACGTTCACTCCAGGATCAGGGCTCGCGGCGGGATCAGCGGACGCTGAGGAAGCTGCCACGATGACGATGAGTACAAACAACTGCGAGAGCATGACCTCGTACTTCACCAACTCGTACATGGGGGCGGAGATGCACCATGGCCACTACCCGGGCAACGGGGTCACCGACCTGGACGCCCAGCAGATGCACCACTACAGCCAGAACGCGAACCACCAGGGCAACATGCCCTACCCGCGCTTCCCGCCCTACGACCGCATGCCCTACTACAACGGCCAGGGGATGGACCAGCAGCAGCAGCAGCAGCACCAGGTCTACTCCCGCCCGGACAGCCCCTCCAGCCAGGTGGGCGGGGTCATGCCCCAGGCGCAGACCAACGGCCAGCTGGGTGTGCCCCAGCAGCAACAGCAGCAGCAGCAACAGCCCACGCAGAACCAGCAGCAGCAGCAGCAGCAGCAGGCGCAGCAGGCCCCGCAGCAGCAACTGCAGCAGCAGCTGCCGCAGGTGACGCAACAGGTGACACATCCGCAGCAGCAGCAGCAGCCAGTCGTCTACGCCAGTTGCAAGTTGCAGGCGGCCGTCGGCGGACTGGGCATGGTGCCCGAGGGCGGGTCGCCCCCGCTGGTGGACCAGATGTCCGGACACCACATGAACGCCCAGATGACGCTGCCCCACCACATGGGACATCCGCAGGCGCAGGTGAGTGGCAAGACTTTGCAATACCTTTAGCTTCGATGGGTTGCTTAAGTAGTAAATTAGCGGGAGTAAATGGTCTCAACTTGCTTTAATAGGAATTTTATCATTTGGCACATTAATAAAGTTACTAAAATATTTACCACCCTTATAAAGTATTTATATACTAATAAATACTGCTAATAACTATTAAAAATAAAACAAACAAACCATTATACAAAATGATAAGAAATAACCAGTTTAACAAAGCCGACAAGAACCTTTACACATTTGACTTTATAAGGCACATTTTTCACTAAAAAATGTTATAAAACAGCTTTTTATTTTATGTTAACAAATCAATACACTCAAATTGTATGCTTTTTCATTATTAATTGTGCCTTTACTTTCACAAATCTTAACCTTAAATCTTAAATTTTAAAATTAGTGAGATAATACTTCGCTCAAACTAATCATTTTTTGTAGATCTTCGAATAGTAAAAGACATTTTTTTTGAGTTAGTTATAATATATGCCCAGTTTGATAACCTTATCCCACCCGCATATCTCGCCAACCACCTAACGCTTTACCCATCTCTTTCACTCTCGCTTTTGCTGCTCGCACCCGCAGTTGGGCTACACGGACGTGGGAGTTCCTGACGTGACAGAGGTAAGAAAGAGTCCACTCCGCTTGCCACCTAATTTCACATCCGCTAGGACTAACCCCCTCCGAGTGGTGGCCCTATTTCTCCAATGATGCTGCATCACTAAACTAATCATTCCTCCCTCGCAGGTCCATCAGAACCACCACAACATGGGCATGTACCAGCAGCAGACGGGCGTGCCGCCGGTGGGTGCACCTCCCCAGGGAATGATGCACCAGGGCCAGGGTCCTCCGCAGATGCACCAGGGCCATCCAGGCCAACACACGCCCCCTTCCCAAAATCCGAACTCGCAGTCCTCGGGGATGCCGTCTCCACTGTATCCCTGGATGCGAAGTCAGTTTGGTAAGTGTCAAGGAAAGTGATCGACAATTCCACGAAACGTATTAAGTGGAATTTTTCTTCTTCTTATCGTAGTGGGTTGCAGTAGTTAGTCCCCGTTTAGAATTGATCGTAGTTCCCATTAGTAACGTAACTGTGCATACGACAGCAAGAGCTAATAACTTTGTTAAAATTGTATCACTAGAACTTTTACAGCGAACCTCGTGTTCATAAGCAGTGGAAATGCAGTCCAACATACACTGCTTATAGCGTTATTCACTGCTTTAACTGCTTGGTATGAGATGGAACATAAGATCGAATAACAAGCAGAATACAAAGCAGTGTACTGATGCAACAGACGGTTGAAAATTTGAATTATTTTTTGATGTTGTGAAATACGCCAACATAATGTTATGGACGAAATTCGAACAATTATGTTATTCTATTATTTATACACTCTTTTTTTATTATTATGTTCTATTCAAATTTAAAGCTCTTTTTATTTTAAAGTATTACAGTTAGCTTCATAAAACCAACAATGAATGAACCATTTTATACATGATATTTCGTAGCCTAAATAATTTTTCTAAATACAACGCAATTGTATTCCTTAAATATTACGGAAAATGCTAAATATAGTTATTGATTACATTTCTAAATGAAACTCTTATTATAAATATTGACTTAACAAAAATATTTCTCAGCCAGGAATATCAATTTTAGTTTAATATAGAAAGTACTTATCTTAAATTTAAAGCAAAGTCAGAATTCTGCCAAACTCTATCTGAAAAGGTTCCTGTGTGAGGTGGCACTCGGTTCACAACGACCTTGACACGTCCGGGTAATTTCACTTTATTGCCTTGGCCAATTGCTCTACATTAGTCGTAATCCATCTGCAAAGGCATCCCGATACCTGACATCCGTCCAAATTTGCGAATTTCCCAAATCCGAAATCGATGAATGCAGGCAGATGAAAGACGACGAAAGAGGTGGCGGAAGAGGTGCTCTTCGGGTTCCGCTTGTCCTGCAGATCCGAACACAGAAGGCGGTCCTGCTGGCTAATGCAAATCGACAATAGTCCCAGATCCTGCCAGAAAAAGATTTGCCAAAAACCCGAGGCGTAACTAATGAGACGCTAGAAAGTAGAGCACACAGACTGCATGTGGTCCTGCTTGGGATTTAAAGGATGTTGCATAAGTGGGGATAGTATTCGCCTGTTTTCGGCTGAAATTGGTATGGGAATCAGGAGGCGAGTCCTTTCCAAATATAGAATTCCGTTCGCATTTCACTTTTCCCCGGAGAAAGTGAGAGCCGGCCTCAAGTGGTTGGTCCTTTTCCCTCCCAGCCAGCTGACCTGCTCCTGGGTCATTACCAAATCCAAGGAGCTCCCCCATCCGCAGCCCCATTCTGGACGTTGTTGTGGTTTTTTGTTTGCTGCTGGCTGTATTTTTTCGCCAAAGCCAGATTGAGATGTAAAGCAGAATTGATGAGCGCCATTAGTTACACGTTATGTGCAATGGATGCCATCAATTTATTAATCTCCAGAACACGCCGAGGCTCCATTCATAGCACCACTCCGCAGTGGCCACTCCGTCGTCTTAATCCCCTCCCCCTACGCCTCTGCGGCGGTGCAAAAAGTAAGCAGAACGCGCCTTAAAAAATAAAGAGGAGGAAGGCAACGACGGCAACCACCACGCCACGGTGACACGAAGTTTTCCCCTCTTTTCTCTTATTATATTTTTTTTTTGGGTTTTTGCTTCTTTTCTTTATTAAAAATGAAGCGGTCAGAGAGGACGAGGGGGGCTGGAGAATTAAAGCTGGAGTTGGCCCAAAGCTCGGTCCGCATCTCCCGCGGCGGCAACTGCGGCATTCTCACTGTGCCACAACATGATCCCCGAGCTTAAGTTACGATGATTAAATGCATACGAGTTTATTTCTGCTTAGGTTTTTGCCTCGACTCCTCCTCGTCCCTCATCCCCAGCCTGTGCTGGCTGCATTTTGCATAGCCCATAAATAGTCAGAGACAGTGGGGCAAATAATCGAAAATTGCTCAAACACCTCAGGCAAATTGGCAGAATTCGTATTGAGGGATGGGCAAGATCTGGTTTGGTCTAGAACTAAAAATATGTGCTTGTTCGCTTAAGATTGCTTGAAAATAAATACAAAATAATGAACTACTAATATTATATATCTCGAAACTAATTTCGCTTATCAATATAGTTTTTCACTTAGTTTTGTAGCTTTATAGCCCCATGGATTTATACATTAAAAAAGTTCAACTTTATTGTAATTACTCTTCCACAACTTCTATAATAGAGTTGTTACACTTTAAATAGCTGCAATATGGTGATATTACACATGTTCTGTCACAGAGTTTTTATACTTTGAAACTAGCTTTCTTCGAATAAAAGTATTTAAAATTTTTCATCACAGGTTGCAATCACTCAATGCTATTTGCATATTAATGACTTTTGCATATACTACAACTGTTACACATCCATTATACTGCCTTCAATATCTCGACTTGTCCACTGTAACACGATTGCAACTACTTAACGCCTGGACATATTTCAAGCGTGCATTAGGCAACAACTAAGGCGAACAAATAAAAAGATAAAGGTGCCACAAAGGTTCCGATCGTGACTGGGCAAGGCGAGAAGAGACTCTTTCGAAATAAAAAAATAAAAAAGTATAGGGAAAACGAAACTCCGTTTCAATTAAGTTGTAACTCATGGATGGCAGTCGGCA
This sequence comes from Drosophila fuyamai, assembly GCA_018153365.1. NCBI lineage: Eukaryota > Metazoa > Arthropoda > Insecta > Diptera > Drosophilidae > Drosophila > Drosophila fuyamai. The sequence continues at coordinate 323,049 of JAECXW010000116.1, read as the reverse complement.
ACAATGGGGCTTGGAGCCCCTTTTGGCCCTTCAGTCGACTCTCCTGCCTTAATGTTGTTTTGATATTTACCAAGTTCAACTCGATTTCCTCCCCTTTTCCCCTTTTATCACGCTTCTATTTGATAATTTGCTGGCGAGAAGAGGCGGAAAACTTGCAGTCCAAGCCGAATCCTTTGGATGCTGCTGGCTCTTTTTGCCGTCCTCGAGTTTTGGGGTCATAAATTTAAGCGACAGTCAACAAATTCTTGCAACAAGTGTTTGCCTGGCCTCCTCTGTATTTATTTACACGCAGAGAACAAATATCCCATAAAGTTGGGCATTTATACAAAGAGTAAGCTACGGCAGGAAGTTTGATTTTTGATAAATATTGGATTGATAAGAGATGATAAAAAAGAATACTTTTTATATTAAAATAGTTTTAATTATGTGTGACATTTAATCATGACTTTTTTAAAGCCAGAGCTTATATTTTATGAGGTGTTTCATTATGTTATTACTTAAATAGGTTTGCATTTTAATTCTTTATCCTAACTGATTTCATTTACTTCCCTATCTCCCATTTTAAGCTAAAATAGTGACTTAATAGCCTAGCCTGATGTGCGGTTTGGCTGCTCTTGTATAAATGCATTTTTTATTGCCGCTGTCAGAGGTGCTCATTGTGATTCACTCAAACTCCCTGGGAAATCTCTCGCTTACACAAAATGGAAATATTTATGCCAGCGGAGCCAAAGCTGAGCACTTTTCAATTCTGGGCATTGCGAGTGGGAAAGTGCACTTCATTGTGCGCATTATAAGCGACAGTTTCCACTCCTCTTCCCTCTGGAAGCTGTCAGTGGGGTTCAAGACAATGAAAAGAACTTCTCGCTGGCCAAAAAGTTGCACGTTGTCTGCTGGAAAAACTTTTGCCCTGGCTTTGGTAAAACGTTGATCCCGGCCATCATCCGTTTGGCAGTTGCCGGCGGGGAGCGGGGGGAAACTTTGCCATCCTTGGACTTTGTTGTCTGTTGGCGCTGCACTTAATGTCCTGGAGAGTTTTGCTTAACTTGAGGATTTGCGCGCAAACTACTTTTCGATGGCACAAGAGCGACAGTGGGCGGTGGGTGGAAAGCAACTACTTAGGCAGACGATTGGCCCGGCTTAGATGTGTCCACCCAAAGTGAAATTGTGTTAACGTATTTTCCTCTGCCATTCCTCAGGATTTTCATACCCTGCAGGTGCTCGTTTGGTTTTGGGGTGTTTGGGTTTTTTTTTAAATACACACTTATTTTTCAAATCGGTAATTATCGCCTTCAGTTGGCTTCCATATTTCCACTTGCAATTAGGAATTTTCTTTGACACCAATATAAAGAAGGTATTTTTTTATTGAACTTTTTTACTTATTTATATATTGCAGATCAAAATAATCCACCGAATACATACAGTTATTTTTTGGACTAAGAGTTTTCAGCAAAGAAATTGTATACGCTAATAGAACATCATTTTCAAAAGGTCTAGTTCAAGTTTAGATAAGATATACTTTCTCTTTTAATACGAAAATATATTTTACCAGGTATTTGATAGTTCAAATCACTCGACCATAGCTTTTTTTCTGATTTCTTTTGCCGCTGGCAATTTAAGCGGGCGGATCAAAAGATAATTTGCGAAATGCGTGAAGATTTTTTCTAAATATATACACATATATATGTATAGGAAAACTCACCCCTCTGACAGGGTCTGTCAAAAAATTTGAGCAACGTGAAGAACAAAAAATGACACAGGAACTTTGGGGATTTCCAACCCACAAACACAAACACACATTCTGTGGTGTTGGGTGGAAAAGTTTAATAAAGCGCAGCAAATGCGAAGAGGAAATTTCGCTTTTATTTCGGTTGCCCCGCCCCCTTTCTCCACGCCCCCGCTCCTGTTTTTGTGGCCAGCTGAGGAGCGCAGAGTAATGGCAACAGCTCGCCAAAGGTCCTTGGGGCCCCGGCAGTCGGAGATGGGTCAGTTCTGGACATGGGAGAGGCGTTCGGGGGCCTTGTGGCTCAATCGCAGCTCTGTTTTCGGATTCCATTTTTTTCCTCATCTTCTGTTTGGGCCGCTGCTGTTTTTGTATTTTGGGATTTGGCCAACCTTTTGACAAATTACGAATATTATTCATGCAGCAATGAAGTGAGGAAGCTCCCGTCGTCCCTCGCCAAACTTTTGGGCCTCCTGCGGTCCGCGTTTCGGCATTTGGGATTCCTTAAAAAATGTATCTGATGGCAGGATGGGCATGCAGGAGCATCCGAAACTAGTTAGGAATTATTAATTTGAGGTTATGCTAAGGTCTTGGGGAAGAAGAGCAGCTTCCCTTTTTCAATTAAATCAATTAAGGATAATGACGGTTTAAGTACTTTGTATAACGAGGACGTGATCTTTAAGGATCATCTTGAAACCTCGTTGAAGTCACTTTAATTGTCCCTGTCAAGTGAAATCATTAAAACTAGCCAACAACTTATTATTAAAATGTTATATCCTGGGTAAATGTTTACCAATAAGAGTAACATAATACTTTAGAAATGTTCTTAAATCAAATTACTTTAATAAATTCATAACTGGTACATAAATTTCTTTAAATTTTATGCAGTAGAAAAAAGGATTTTCTTAGTTATATTGTGAATAAGCTATTAGTTATTATGGCTTACATTTTTGAACGCACCTCATTCTGAATTATTTTTAATTTATGTGTATAAAAATTTGAGTATGAAAGTTCGCTTTTGAGATGTGGTCCTTAATTTGCTTTCATTATAGTTGTCATTACCTATGCCCACTAGGCTTTTTCCCATCAAACAAGGACTTCCTCTCAAGTTTTCGCCCCCGTATACTGCGCTCTCACCCCTCTCTCCCTCTGCCGCTGTCGACGTCGACGACGTCAATGTCAGCCACATGTTTCAATGGCTGCCAGTCAGCGGCCATTGGAGAAAGCGGGATGGCGAGAGAGAGAGGGAGAGTAAGACAGGGAAAGAGAGTGCTGAGCGGGGGAGAGACTTTTTCGGCTGCTCAGGGATACTTGATATGAGCCTGACTGACTGCCGCTCTCTCGCGTCCCTCGCATAGCGTGTTTTAGTCAGCTGTCAAATATTTTGACATGGGTAGCCATGGCCACAGTGAGCATCCAAAATGGGGGAATGGAGGGCATGCACTCGGAAAAAAGGTTCCCCTAATTTTGGCATTTCGTATTTTAAATCTGAAGTCTTTAAAGGTGTTTTTTGATCCCATGATCCATACTATTTTAAGGCGACTAAACTGATTAATATATACACATTAGGAATATGATAATTGAATTTAGAAATGTCATTGTAAGACCAAAGAGAACATTTTTATTTGTAGAGTAACAATATACCTAAAATTATTTGCTTTGTTATTCGATTTAATGAATTATTATATATAATAATATTTTTCATAAATATTCATATCAAGTTTCTACACCTTTCATGTGTTGGTTCCTTCGTTTTTTATTTAATTTAAAAAAGACGAAGATCTGGGAAAATTATATACTAAATATTTTACAGAAATTTCTTAAATTTGTACAATTAAAACAATTTTTCAAGTGTAGAAGGCCAAAACGGTGGTAAGAAAGCGAATCGAGCGAAAGAAAGAAGAGCCCGCAACAACAATCAGATGGCGCGCATAGTTTTCTTATTTTCCCCCTCCGTTTGCGTTTTGCTTTTGTTTAAGCGATAACTAAATAAAGTTTAAAGGCCCCGTTCTTCTTTCCCTAAAATGAATGCATTTATAAGCCCCAAGTCAACTCCTTGGCGATCCTTTCCGCTCTTCTTTTCTCTGATTTTTGGGCTCCATTTTTTGTCAACTTTTGTCGATTTTTAACCCTCTTAAGTGCTTAACAAGTCCCAAATTAAAAACGCTGTCGAGTCTCCCGAGATTATAACCAGATGAAAAAGGGCAACCAGATGAAAATGAACAAAAAAATGGTTACAAATGATCAAATGGTCAATGGCAATATTTAATTGTTACTCTTACCTCTGGAAAATAAAAATGAAAATTCTTGGACTTAATTAAAAAAAGGGGAAAAAAGGGAAAAATTGCTGGCGTGGCAGTCAAAGACATCAAACCTCAGAAGGATTTCGGGTTATATTTATTTCTGCTACTTTTCGTTTCATTTTCGGTAAACTCCCCAAAGGTTGTGAAAACACCAAGCGGAAAGTTTGCGACGGCAAAAATACGTCAAATATGCAAAACAATCAAATGGGAGGAAAACTTTTTGGCTAAAAAAAGGCACCCACTTCAATTTCCTCCCGCTTCCCCTCCCAACCCACTCTTTATTTAGCACAAAGTCATCGAATGAGTTGGCAGATTCACACCAGAATAGCACAGAGAATAAAGTGACATCAACCAGCGGTACTTGTCTCTCTTTTTTTACAAAATGCCACACACGAACACTCCTCAGCTGGGTGAAAAATTTATCAACTTACGATCATAAATAATAATAATTTTCCAGCTTTTGTTGAGGCGGCGCGCGTTTGTCTGTAATTTCCGCAATTAAAAAAACATTTACTCGCATTTGATGTGAGCTTTTTTTTTTGCCCGGTGGCTTGTACTTGTTTACGTTTCGTTTTGTTTGCTGCTAAATGCATTTTTGTATTTGTTGCATGACGAGCGGCTTTTTGGCCAAGAAATCTGCGGCTGCTGCGGCGACCACCCAACTGCAGTTGCGAATGGATATAGCCTTAACCTGGGGCGAAGTCATCTATTTTGGAGGCTATCCGCAGTAATGTCAATTAAATTTGACTATATAAAAACATTACGAAAGGAGAAAATACGTTGAAATTTGAAAAACATTTTTTTTAATTATGCACAACTTAGTATTTACTTTTTTTTTAGTATTATTTAATTCACAGATTATTTGAAATAGTTGTTGGCGGGTTTTAGAACCTATTGAGAATAAAGTTATGTATAAATGGAAAACCAACGTAGTCCCAAAATCGCTATGTTCTTAAGATCTCCCCTTTAGAAATTCTTTCGCATAGTCTCTACTTCCTCGCACGATGCTGGCCATTGTTTTAGTTCCGCTCGACGTGCCTCGTATGTGATGAAAAAGCAATCTGTGCCAATATAATAATTAATTATGGGCATTATAAAATAGAATTTTTTTCGAGCTATTAAATAATGCTTTTTAATTTTTTCCTGCTTCAACGAATTCCATAAAATGTTGTTGGCAATTATTTTAATGATTTCCTTTAAACGTTAACCGGCACACATACACCCAATAGCACTAATGTAATTGTGTGTGCGGGGAGGGGGGAGGGGCTGGGGATGGGGCTGAGCTAGGGGAAGGGGTAGGGGAAGAAAATGAAATAAAATCCATTATGGAGCCGGAGCAGTGTAATAAACGAGTAAAATGGTTAAAATGGTGGCCTAATCGCAATTTAATTACAATACGCTTTCATATCAAAAAGCATTAATGCCCCCGGTCCACTCGGTCCGTCAGTCAACCACTCAGCCACTTTGGGTGTATGGTCGTAAGGGGCAGGGGGAGTGGCAGCAGGGCGGGGGCGTGGCAGGGGAGCGGAGAACCTCAGAGGTCTTGCCTTTGGTACTTCACATGTATCGCTACTCTTTTTCATATTAATTGTTTCACCTTTATTATATTTCTGTTGTTGATATGTCTACCTCGTGCTTCATCTTCCCCTGCTCTTCACTTCACTTCTTTTCTTCAAAGCGCCATTAATGCGTTTATAATAATTTTTCAGCGCTCAATTCTAAGCTCCTGTCCAGAAAAGGGCGCCCCAACTGATCCACGCTCGCTTTAGAAATATCTAAGAAAAACAAGTATTTTTTCTTTGCTTTTTCACTCTTTATGCGTACATATGTATATTTTTTCTTGAGTGATGGAAACATGAAATGTGCAAAGGCATCATTAAAAACAAATTTCAGAGAGCGCCCGTTCTTAAATTGCCAATGCACGCCCATTTAGCCATTTACTTTAACCCCTCGAAAACTTCGCCCCCCCCACAACTCTATTTTTCAAGACAGATCTCGGTCTTGTGTGCATAACTTGTAGGTGTTTTCATCAATTAAAATAATTATTTATTTGCAATGCATGAGGGGCAAGCATACAGCTTTGTGTTGTTAAGCTTCTGTTACGACCAAAGGGGAGTGTAAATGCAAATGGAAATGGAAATGAGCTGAAAGTGTACCGGAGGAAGAATAAGATAGTGATCAGATGGGAACTACAGGAGTGCTTATGGGTAGACAGCAATGAATGGTATATTTGATTTGAAAAATGAGTGATAATGACTTTTTAGCATGATTATTTTTATGATTTCAATTACCCTAATTTTAGTTTAATCAAATTAATTGCATTGCCGTTAGGGTTAGAACGCATTCCCCAATATTTAAACAAAACCTATCAGATATGCAAATTTGAGAATTATTTTTTATTGGCACGCAGCTCTTAAGTCGTACTCCCCTGGTACCTCTCTCTTTTTGTTATCCATCATCGCGGGCGAAAGTCCATCCCATTTATTCCGCTCTTAATCCGCTCCTAATACTCAACTCTTGGACTTCCCCCCGTGGATTCTTCGCAGACTGCAGAAGGATGGGTCCGGATGCGAAAGGGGGATGACCACGCACGCTTTTTGCCACAAATCTTTCAAGATTTTTTGCCGGCGCAGCGACTCATCTAACTGATGATGATTAAATGCGAACGCCTCGGGTTATAGACATGGCATCAGCCGTGTCATTTAAAAGAAGGTAGCTGCTCTGACCACCGCTGTGCTGCCCCCCCTCGCTATATAGCCACCCCCTCCGCCGGTTCTATCCGATTCGGATTCGCGCGCCTTAATGGATGCCGCACAAAATACAAAAAAATACTACGTGAAAAAATACATAAAAGAGCTTATGATGTAATGACCTCGAGCCAGAGATGGCAGACACAAGAAATACATAAAATATTAAAAAGAAAAAAATTGGACGAGCGAGTTGAGCAAGACAAATGCTGAAGATGTTATTAAAAAATAGTTAAGACTGCCCACCTTGGGGGACGGGTTTTGGGTGAGGATGGGGATGGTGATGGGGTTGGGGGGACTTCCACTGATTGCCGCTTGGCGTGGTTGGTCAAAAGCCACCGCAATGCCTATGCTGCTGTGGCCGCCTTCCAATTTCCGGCCGGACATTTTCCAAACCCTAAAAATACAGTATAAATACCCTCAAGAAGTGGCCGGGAAAACTCCACCCGAAAATGGCTTCTCACGCTAGCAACTCATTTCAATTACCTGCCTTCGCCATTGACAATTATAATATTTGTTGCTGCGTATTATATTTGACATATTTTTTCCCGACATTTTTTCTGTGCTCTTTTTTTGTCATTACCGAAATTATAATTATAGTAAGTGTCATTAGGCGCCGAACTCATTTGGTTGGTTGCTTTCGAAATGGAGCGGTTTCGAGGGGGAAGTTAGCCCTCGTAATTATGCCGAATTATTTTACAGTTATGCTACCGTTCAAGGCGGAGGAATTCGAGGGGCAGCAGCGGGGCTCGAAGGTGAAACTGCACTTGCCTGAATCACAGGCATGATACCTCTCCGCTGTACGGACAAAGATACGGACGCACGGACAAACGGACAGATGAACGGACAGACCGCATTGGGGCATAATTAGTTACCTTGTCTGCTCGCCGCTTGATGTCCATGAAATCTCCGCCGAGTTTAATCCACAAGTGAATTTAATTTTTGGATACACCAACGAAAGTTGAATTCTCTTACTTAAAATTAAGTGCCTTACAAATATTAAATACGAAATGAACAGAAACACGTATAAAAAGGTTATATTCTTATTTTCAATCATGGCTGAAAGTAAATGTATTATTTTTTGTTGATTATTAGAATTTATTTTAAAAATGATTTTAAAAATTAAACACTCTAATAGTATTTTTCGGAACATAAATTCGTAAAATATATTAGAGCCCCATAAAAATCATTACATTTGGTCCCCTTTCTAAGTCTTACTACCCATTAGAAGGGTATGCTTTGAAAATTAAACCCAGAGTTCCTATCGGGATGGCCGACAGAGAGGAGGGAGACCCCTTTAGCCGCTGCCCCTCGTCACAGACCTGTTGTGGGCTCGGTTTTTCTCCTTTTTTTTGACAAGTACAAATATCCGAATTCGGTAAGGTTGTCTTTTAATCAGCCTCAGTTTCAGAGTCTCAGAGCCTTGCTTCATGTGGTTTTGAGTTCCCTCATACCCCGATCCCTCATCCGATTCTTCGGGAGAGAAAGAAGAAAAAGATACAGAACAACGGATATATATATAAATTTATTTATTCCAGCTCTTGGTGTTGTATGCATTGTAGTGGACCTGTAGATATTGTAGAAGTTGTTGTTGTTGATTTGGTGGCCGGTCGAGCGTTGCATTGATTTTAATTGTGGACATTGTTTTATCTCTTTGGCACCAACAGAACGCAAACGCGGAAGGCAGACGTACACCCGGTACCAGACCCTGGAGCTGGAGAAGGAGTTCCACTTCAATCGCTACTTGACCCGCCGGCGGAGGATCGAGATCGCCCACGCCTTATGTCTCACGGAGCGCCAGATAAAGATATGGTTCCAGAATCGGCGCATGAAGTGGAAGAAGGAGAACAAGACGAAGGGCGAGCCGGGATCCGGAGGCGAGGGCGACGAGATAACGCCACCCAACAGTCCGCAGTAGATCCAGTTGCGACCGGGTCTCAGCAGTTAAATGAAATTTCTATCTAAATACAATTTACGTTAGTTCCGAGAGCGCAAATGAATTTACTTCGATCCCAGAGGACTTTCTATTACCTATCCAATCCGTTGAACTTCGCGTGAACTAAACTAAACAAAGAGCAGAGCTGAGAACTCTACCTACAACTTAGTTAATTGTTATTATTTTCTACTTATTATTTAATTGTACACGAATGGCAAGTGGAGAAAGCGAAATAAGATAAACGTAAAGGTAACGATTACGATAAAGATACAAGTAAAGCGTAAAACTCAAACAAAACCAACTCATGTGACCTCAGATCTAAATAAGCTATATTTAACTATAATGCATATATATACACATAAATATATGGATAACTATACATGATACCAAGTAAAGCTAAAGGCAAGGAGTTATATATAAATAAATATATATGAAGCATATATACTATATACACGATAACATTAGTTCTACGCGTCATAAGTACTGTACGATTAACTTATATATACACCCCAGCATAAACCCTAAACCCTAAACTAAAACATAAACATTAAACTAAATCAATGTTTGTAGCAATCCTAGCGCAAAAGTATAAAATAAAAACCAATAAAAATCTAAAAAAAACCAAATGGCGTCAAAATCCGTTGCATGTTGGTTCAAGAAACCCATAAATATTTCATAATACAGAACATGATAATAGAAAACTTTGCCCTAAGTGAATGTCGCAAATTTAGACAAAGAAATACCAAAACCACGGAATAACGTTGCTTAAAGTAAACAAAACGTTTTACACATACAAAAAACAAATAAAAACTATTAACTGGCAGAAGCTTAACTATAAATAAAAAGGAATCGCAAAAGATTGGCAAAACTTCAAAATAATAGATGTAAAAAAAATCGATGGCAAATTAAACGTTATTAAACTCAGAAATGCAAATTTAAGCCTAACCAATTTGAGAGTTCCTCAATTTTGGGTTGAAGGAAACATTGTTTCTGTACTTTCTTTTATTTTTAATTTCTTGTGCAATTTTTAGTTCTTGCAAAAAAAGATTCGAATTAGGTCGAAAAGGATATAAAGTATACCGAAATGCATAAAAATATGAATTGGCAAGTGAAGACGAAAAATATAAATTGTTAACAGAGGAACACAAAGAATATGTATAAATAATGAATTCAAACAAAAACCCTGTAAAGTAGTAAAATGAAATGAAAACATTATTATACGCGGATGTAGAAAATCCCCTTTTGAAAGCAGAACCGAACGATTTCTATATGAATATTCGCCTAACAATTATATAAATGTATGTACGTAACTCAACTCAATTTCCACGCCATCTGTGGAAATCCATATACCAAAGTCAAAGGAACGAAGGAGAAAGAAAAAGAAGGATGGAAGGGAAAAACTATACAGCATCATATGTTTATATGTAGATATATATAATTAAACAAGCCTAATATAAAACATGTAACTTTGTAGAGCGTTTCGTTTTGTAAATTCCCCAGAATCCCCTTCCCTTTCCCAGCCGATTCCCAATCCCAAGTGAAAGGATTTGTGATTTGCAATAGAAGAAAATAGTCAACAGAATTGAAAAAAATGTTTACAAAGTATTGGCTAAAACAACCTTGAGAGCGAAATTCAACTCAATCCAGATACGTAACTTTCGGCCTCATTCTGTAAGAAACTAATTATTTAAGTTTCAATTCAGAAAACTAAAAAAAATTGGAAAAAAACCTAAATATAGAATGTAGAAATTCACAAGAAACAAAATTCGAAAGCGTTGATATAAATATATATATTTGAAGCAAAACAAAAACATTAAATACACTCAAACATTTGTGCGAAATTGAAACGAAATGTGGAAGCTAAACAATTTGTTGTAAATAAAATTTAAACTTTAGTGTAAACAAGATGGTGAAGAATGCAGTGGAAGTGCTGCAAAAGGCAAAGCGAAAAGCATAAAGAAAATTATAATTAAATTACAAATGAGATTTTGTTTTTATTTGTAATATTTATAATAAAAATATAGTATTTAAAAATTTAATTCTGTCTTTTACTTAAATGGGTAATTTTTTTCTGGACATTTATAGGGTGAAATAAAACTAAAGGTAAGCTTTTGTATTAACTTCGAATGCATTCAGTTAATAATTTCTTACATTTTTAGTGGCTTTCGCAATACAATGATCGCATGAACGAAGATTTCCTAAGGCCACTGATTATGTCAGAGGGTAAGCACTGAATTGAAATAACAATTCCACGTGGAATGGCTCACTGAATATTTGTTTTTTTTTGCAGACCTCGAACGCGGACCATTTTTGAAAACGATCTTATTAATCTGACATCATAATAAGCGATTAATCAAGTGGCATTAACAAAGCCCTGACCAATGGCCAACCCAGACACCTGAGCCCCGGACCGAAGACCACGATCAGCAGCTGCTCCACCCGCATAAACCGGCCTCAACTTGACTCAACCCGATCTTTGGACAGTCAGGAGCTCAAACAAATTGAATTCTCATTGTCCGCATAATCGCCGGCCATTTGTAATCGCGAAATTCAGTGAATGTGCTCACGTTTGTGTAACAGAATCACATGAATAATTCGGGCAGAAAGTCGACTTTTGAGAATTCCCAGCATTCATCCTTGTACTTCTGCTGGCGCAATAGATGTCAGCATTTGCGCTGAGGTGTTTGCCGGAATCACAACGCATCCCTAGTTGACATAAATAGCTTCAGATTTGAGCAGCTGCCAACTTGGACTCACGGATGCGAACGTGAATATTGCATTTCCATGGCCGAATCAGCGACATCGAGAGGACGCATCCATTCCCACAAGATTTTCTGCCAAGTTTGAGATCCTATTTGGTTTTCGGTCTGCTGAAGTTAATTAAAATGGTTCCTACTTGGCCCTCAAATAGAATATTCAATACGATTCCCACCTAGTCTACAGAACCTAGAGAAATTTTTGTGAAAGAGTACATGCCTATGTTGTGAATCTCATATTCGATGGGGTGTGATAATGAGTTGTATGGCTTATTACAGAGATATTTTTGAGGGACAGTTTTGTAATTTTTACTAAATTATCCATACTGCTTGCATGAGTGTAAGTGTTATTAGTGTTATATTATAGCTGAGAATGTCGTCAAATTATTGTGTGATTGACAAATAATTAAAGCCCTAAATATTATATATTCAAATAAAATTAAAAGAACAAAAGAAATGTTTTAAAGTTTCTACACGAGCAAGACTATGATTACTATTATGTCCCGATATGTATTATAAAATGTAATTTAATTTTTAAAAAACAAACTATTACATTTTATATTAAAATGTATATTGCTTAATCAAGTATTTTACAAAATTGTATTTTTTGTTCGGGATTTCACCAGGGTAGACTTCATAAGGTTTGCACTCGCAATGAAATATTATATTAATGTTTTTAAATAAGCGTCGTTTTACACAACCAACTTCCTTTTAAAGCTTGAAGTAATAAAGTAATAAATTCGATGCAAAGTGTGTAACACCAGAAGACTGATTGACTGAAGAAAAACACAAATTATTTAAATAAATTTATAGTTTAATCTCTCAAAGAGAAGTGGCTAAATCAAGAAAAGAAACCTTCCAAGATACCAATAAAAAGCGGTACGATCAGTATCAAGCCGCCGAAAATAATGATGTAAATGGCTGAAATTTAATCTACCAGTGACCTCCGCCATATGTAAACAAGTGAACTGCAACATGCGTTGATCGAGCCATCTGCCTAGGGCCAATCCGAAATGGATACCAAGTCACTTGAGACATCTCACACTTCCAAATCAAGTGAGTGCGATGGAGAAACTATCAATAATCACTTCGCTGGAATTAAGACAACACTTCAAAAAAACTGAGATAAATCATTAATTACGGAAAGCAAATTGAGGCCGGTTGAGAATTTGTTGGAAACAAAGCAAGATGTCAGAAATCCACTCGAGCTAATAATGAAGACAGCGAGATGCGAGCGGACAAGTGCTCGGAGACCGGGTTCACACAATCCATCAATCGATCGACCATCGATCCATCACGGCGATATCGAGCGGGGCACATAAATCATGTAATGGGCGACTGGTCGATAATTAGAAGTGGAAAACAAACTCCAATTGCGTGGTTCCCTTCGCCGAATTCAATTGTGCAAAAAGACCCATTACACATCCTGACTGGCAATCAGCCAAATGAGCTCCTAATAGAATATTAACTCCCAAAAAGCGATTCGGGCAACCGCCTAACCGAATGCAGTGGTTATGCCGGGGAAATTGGAGTCGCATTTGGACCCCGCACACTCACAGATGCAAAGATACGGATACAGATGCAGAGATACCCATGCAGAGAAACCGAACAGCAGGCAGGCAGGTAAACTGGGCCCAGAGCAAACCAGTTATGGGCCCAGACCGAACGCCGAATTGAAGTCCGGTTTTGGGTCGAATTCGAAAACGATTTCGAACTTCGAAAATTCGAAGATCGCACCAATACCACTGCAGCGGGCACCAATACATAGAACCAGCCGCCCGAGAGAGAGAGAGAGCGTGCACCCACACAAGCCAAGGTTCGAGTTCGAATTCGAGTTCGATAATTGGCGACCCGGACCTGAAACCTGGACCCTCGAGCGGACCTGGGCAGTTCCTCATTTTCTGCCGTGCGATGCGCATGCGACGTCGAAGGCACAGCACTCCACACCACACCATCGACCCGAAAGATACAGAAATAACGGTGGCATGGCCGCTCCGTACGCGACGCACTCTACGCACACACTTGTCGGCTCGCTCGCACTTGCACTTGCCCCATGCGCTTGCGCGTCGATTGGCTCCGCCCCCGAGTTTCGAAATACTTGACTGACTTTCAATATGGCCGCCGTTTTGACAGCTCCTATTGTTGCTGGTGTGCGAGTGTGAGTGTGATTGTGTGTGCGGTGTATTTGTTGTAGGGGCAACCATTTGCCGGCGATCCATGAATGTCGGTGTCCACTTGCCGCCGGCGGAATGGAAACAAAAGATTTTATTTCAAGCCAATAATCGACTCCAAATGTTTACATTTATAAACATAAAAATAATCAATAAAGTTTTTAATATTTTTCAAATATTATGCTTAAACATTTTACTATTTTGTTCAGAGTATGACGTTTACAACTCACTATTTAAGTTGTTCAATATATTTTAAATAAGTGGATTACTAAGGGAACTTATCTGCAAATAATTCAATGTTTGTTTTCAATACTTTTTATTGCTATTTAATGTAAATTACTTGAAGTGCCAAACTTGTCACAGAGATATTGATTTTTATATTACGACGGATATTTAAAAAAATTACTAGGTTTATCGAATCACAATTTTAAAATCAACTCATTGCCTGCGGTTAATTTAAATAAAATAAATAGACAAAAAATATTTTTTTTAAATTTAAAAGCTTAAAAGAATGTCCTGGTGTATTTCTAAGTAATTTGAGACTGGCCCTGCACGGAACAAATAATTAAATGTTATTGTAAGTACTTTTAAATAGTTCTTTATTAATAATATTCCAATCGAGCAGATCCCTGTACTTTCGGTAATTGTTTCATATGCGCCACACTTTGTTCACGTTTTACCAAAATTGCTTCTTTAACAACCCGTGGACACTCCAATTTGTTTCTCCCTTTTACATTTTAATTTTTAAATTCTGTTGTTCACAGAATATGAGAATTGTTTGCCAAAATTTTCTAAGTTCAAGATTTGTCTAACGAAAGTTTGATTAAAATATTAGACAAATTTTTTAAAAGTCTCTGGTAAAGACTTAATAAATAGTTTAACCAATACATTTTACACCATAAAAAAACCATGTAACCAGTTAAAATATTTAACATATTTATATATATTTTATTGCCAGTTTACATATTGCAATAAAAATGTAATATATTTCAAATTGAAATTAGATTAACATTGGTAAAACCACACATTTATTGTATTCATTCTTAAATAGCAGAGCAATGCAATAGCTATTTGGTTAAATAAGCTTTGAATGATTCGCAAAATATTATATGTAAATAAATGTATAGATAAATAGCAAGGTCTTTGTTTATTTCCTTATTTCCTTGTCAAACATAAATAAAAATACAAAAATAAAAATTAATTTGATTGAGCATTCGATTTCAATTAGCACTACCAACTGTTGAGTTCATAAAAAGAGGATGTAAAGAAGCTTACCGCCCACAACAGGGTGTATTAATTTCCCTATACGTCTCAATCTTTTCATGCGATATGGCTGGCCATTAAAATTAAGTAATTTGAAGACAAGGCAGGGAAATGTTGTCACAACATTCCAGTAATTACCCGTAATGCCGAAAGAACACAACAATCCCGACTGCGACCAGGAACGACGTCGCTAATGATCGAATCATTTCGGATAATGGCCCGAATGAAGAAGCAGGGAACTGTATCTGTAACTGTATCTGGAACTGTTGGCCATAAGAAAGGCCAGCGACAAAAAGCGGGAGAACGAGATACTCGACTCACCAGAAGTCAAACTGAAAATTGAGCTGCAGATGTAAGTAAATCAAATAAAATCACGTGTCATTTGTCTCAGCAACTCATTGAAAGATAAGATTTTCGGTAGCAGGAAGGTTCGCGTGGGTTAGAAAGACCACCAGAATCAGATACAGATACGGAACCAGGAACTGGGAGCTGGTCAGATGCACAAAAATGAAGTGCGAACCCATTAATCAAGGCTTTACTAAATTTAATATGCGGTTAAAAGTGCTAATGACGCTGGTCGGACAATCGTTTAAGCCTCATCCCAGAGTCCCACCCCCCGCTCCCCCGCACACACTCACCCACACAAACACATAAACACAGTTCGAGGAGCGGGACAGGAGCGGACTGAGCCGAACCGAACGAAATGGAACCAAACCGAACTGAACAGCCGGCGGAGAGCAGGGCAGTACATAAAGTTTAATGAGGAACCACTTAACACTTTCAGAGCTTTTTACGTTTCGCTATCATTAGAATGATTTTTGCCACTAACTACGATCCCAGATAACACTGTAAGAAATGCAGGGAGATTAGAAGTGCGAATATTTTAAATTAGTACATACCTCAGGTTGTAAAGAATATTTAAACTCACATGTGTACTTAAAATTTTCCCGTAGTTGGTTGAAAAGTATTCGATTTTGCGCTGCCACAGAAATAAGATTATTTGGTAAAGGTAGCTCAAAGACTTTTCAAGTTTTAACATCTATCAATTAAAAAAAATTATTTGTATTCACTTTAACATTTCGGGCATTTGGGCAGTTTAAATGTTCAAGGATATTCTAGTAAGTTTAAAACTTTTTAGTTCAATATAAATTTTATTAAAATCTGATCGACAAATACGAACTAGATAACAATATACTTCATATATTTAGAAACAAAAGCGATATTAAATGGAACTCGTTGGCATACCAGTTTAGTAGTCCAATTTGTTGGAATCTCATTGTTGTAGTGTACCTGTTCTTTTGCCAGCTTTTTCGCACTCGTCCTCAGCCTGCGGCCAGTGCATATTTCTTTCCGAACCCACGTCGGCGTCAATGGCTATGGCATTGTCGTCATTATCCGGCTATGTTCGCAATATTGCACTCTCCGAGCCACGCCCCCAAACCGCCGCCCGCATTTGGCACGAGCACTGGAACCGAAACAAAAACTGAAACTGAGGCTGAGGCTTAAAGTTGCGTGGGGCAAAGGGGGGGCATGGACTTACCGCCCTCACTGTATTTCCTCGGAGGAGGCGTCAAACTCAAACCAACTGAGGGGTTTCGTGGGGGAAAAAGGGAAGGGGGGAAAAGGAGCGGGAGCAAGCGCGTGTATTTTCAAAACAAATCGGCAACAATTTCATTAAATGAGTATCATATTAAATTTAATGATGCAGCCGTATTTCAGTTTTCGTTTCGCTTTCTGTGTTTTCCTTGCACGCTTTTTGTTCTAAGAGGTGGGCTGTGGGATCAAGGAGATGTTAGGGGGAAGATTCAAGAACCAGGAAGACCAACGGTAGCTGATTTCGGAAAATCTTAATTTAAGGATAGGGGCATGCAGAAATCGAGGTGCCTGGAATTTCTATTCTCAGAAATATCCTAAACATACACAGTTTTCTTTTCAATTTTTCCTTTGTTCCTCTTGAAACTTAGTGACGAATTGCCATCGTAACAGGCAACGATTATGGATTGTAATACATCTCGCAACTTGCACCTCATTGTCTGGTATCAGCCTGCTCCCAGTGTGTTCTGACATTGACTTTTAATTATCACTGGCTCGACTTTTCCCATTAGCCAGTCTATGCATTATGATAAAATAAGGGAAGTGTTTACTTTTAAATTATAGAGGGAAATGGCTGTTGATTGTGCCAAAATGGAAGATATAAATTTAAATTTAGTTAATTTTTAAATGTGCAAAATTATGATTATGATTAAGTCTGTTGTTGCTCGAAGGATTACACCATTATACATTTAATTTAATGATTAAAGATGAAGATGGCTTAGGAAAATGTAGCGCATTTGAAATTAAAATATATAAAATATTTAATAATGTGAAAGAAATTGGTAATTATTTAAGAATATATATGATATACAAATTATTTATTTTATTGCCAATGAATAGAATAAATTATTTTAACGCTTAACTGATCCTAATGGTAAACTCTCAGCTAATCCAACTGCCAATGATCTAAATTCAGTGTCCTTCCTGTCAAGAAAAAGAAACAATGTAGGAAAAAACTGAGAAAA
Source organism: Drosophila fuyamai (assembly GCA_018153365.1). Classification (NCBI taxonomy): domain Eukaryota; kingdom Metazoa; phylum Arthropoda; class Insecta; order Diptera; family Drosophilidae; genus Drosophila; species Drosophila fuyamai. The sequence continues at coordinate 305,595 of JAECXW010000116.1, read as the reverse complement.
CATCCAGGGAAATAGAATAATGCGTAAGCTCAGTCAAGTCCATTACCATTGCGAGGGAGACGGCGTTCGCGGGAGCGAGATGGAGACACGAACATCGATTGATGTCTGACTGGGCGGGGTGGGGGAAATTAACCAATTTATCTTTGTTTTCTGCACAAGCAGAAGAAGCTGAAGAGAGAGCTCCTGGAACAAAAGCTCAGCACAAAAAGTTCATAGTAAAAAGGCAACAAAAGGATCTGCCAGGACACATCAGCAACAACGGCGACAATGGGGGAAAAACAAGAGACGGGCGGCGGGGAGTCAAGGAGTTGCACTGAAAGGATTCAGCCATTATTGGAGGGGGACTTCCGTGGGCGGAGTGTATTGCCAACGTGTGACACATTTCTGCTTTTAAGGAGGATTGCATTTGTTACGCGTGCGTTGCCTCCGCTACGGTTCAACGGCAATCGATCAAGAGCAAACATTTTTCGGTTCGGTTCAGTTCGGTTCTGTTTTTTGGTGGAACTGGGACTTAGGGTGGGGAAAACTGAGGAAAAACTTATTGGAGTGGGGCAGGGAATTTAGTCAGTTTGAGTGAGTGCACTCATATATTATTCGCCTGCTTCGCCCTGCCCCGCCTTTCTTCCCCCTTCCTCGCGACTCTTCCGCCTCTGTGTGTGGCATTAACGAGGAGGGGACGACAGCCAGGACAACTTGAACGGCAGTCCAGGGAGAGAAAATTTGGGAAACCAACTCCATCCAATTATCCGCCACATCATAAAACAAGAGAGAACGCTATAGTCGGGTGCCCCGACTATCAGATACCCGTTACTCAGGTAAAAGGAGTACGAGGGAGATGGAGATAGAAACTTTATTCACGCATAACTTTTAAACGAATGGTCCGATTTGAAAAATTTATTCTACATTTCGATATGTATTGATAAACACAATAAAACTGCATTTTTACTTTTCCGAAATATTTAAATTTATATTTAAATAAAATCGTATATAAGCGATTGTGGGCGTTAAAGGGGGCGTGGCACCTTTTTGAAACAAACTTGCGCTGCGTAGGAACTCCTAAAATCTGCATGCAAAATGCCAATCTTCTAGCTTTTATAGTTTCCGAGATCTCAGCGTTCATACGGACGGACAGACGGACAGACGGACAGACGGACATGGCTATATCGACTCGGCTAGTGACCCTGATCAAGAATATATATACTTTATAGGGTCGGAAACGCTTCCTTCTACCTGTTACATACTTTTGCACGAATACAATATACCCTTTTACTCTACGAGTAACGGGTATAATGATTTTAAATGAGTTCTAAAGTATGGTAGCCCATAGGAGAAGATGGTTCTAATATAGCTAAATTCACTAAAATCCATGAGTCTTCATAGAAACCTTGTGCTTTGTGCAATATGTTATTTAAAAAAATATCATTGACATAAATCATAAAATTCGGTAGAAATATAATAGATTTTATAACAATTAAATAAAACGAAGAGATGTATAATTGAATTGTATAGTGAAATGGTTTATTTTGAACGCTTTAAATTTGAAATGTACAGAAATGTTCTCCTGTTTAGACATTTTTTGCTAGTCATAGGGCTAGTCTTAAGATTTGTGTTAAATTTCTAATACGTTAAGCCATTGTAAACATTTTTGGGGTAATTTTTGAACAATTTAAAATCAAATATTTATTATTTTAAAACAACAAGAGCACAATGTGTTCCTCAACTTAGCACCAAATAAATTTAAAATTAGTTTAGTATTTACCTAATAGATATCACCAGAGTCAGTTTAATATGTTGTCATCTTGTCACGGTTTTCGCACAGTGTAGAAACGATGTCCTGCCGATTCCAGGCACACTTTTACCCTCCCACGCTGAGTCGCTGCCTGTCACGCAATGGTGCATGAAATTTGCCTGCCATCGCGACCTGGCTAGGCGCACTTTCACTTTCACTGTCTCCCGGCTGAAAGCAGTCAAGCCCCTCCCCCTCCCCCGGTTCTTCGTCCTTTTCGAACCTCCTGCCTAGGTAACAGTTGGTAATGTTGCTACTGCCGATGGGCTAATGTTATTGGGTCGTCCTGACGGCGAGGCCATTCCTCATCCTTCCGCCTTCCTCAGTTTTCCATTTGCTCCGACTGCAGATGTGTCGACAGCAGCAGCAAAAGTAGCAGCAGCCTGTGGCCTGCTGCGAATATTACGTGTCACTCTTCACATGGCCACGCATCCGTTGCATCCTTGTTTACACTGCTGACACAACACCCTCGCACAACCCCACCAGACTCCACTTTCCACGGCTGGCCGGGCAGAAAAGGCAGCTCAGGAAATTAAATTCCATAAATCTTGGCTTCCTGCGAAGGAGTTGCATACGAGATTTTGCTGCAGGGTGAGCTCACTTTTTAATATGCTAAGTGGCGTTAGCAACATGTGGTCGTCGAAATGGAAAAACTAAAGTTAAACTAAGGCTTTAAGTCCCAAACGGTTTGATAACAAACAACAACAGCTGACCGATATTTTTACTTAGACACGTTCCTTTGATTACTTTCCAAAGTTTTTTTTGCTTAAAGACAAAAGATCAATTTTTATTTTATTTTGTTTTCATCGGTGAACTATTTTATAATATTCCCTGAAAATGTCCAAAACTTATTAATCTAAATTTTAAGTAGACGTCTAAGGCGATCCCAAGTTCATGGCGTTATGCCACTTAAATAGAACCTCTTTTATCATTTCTTTTTTTTTAAATTCACCACTGTTGAAATTTTGAAATACCATTTCATTTTTAAAATAACATTTTATAAAAATTACATTTTATAAAAATTACATTTATAATATAATAGTATAATAGGTCATAATTTACTAATTTATCTTTATTTGAAATTTTCTTTTTGAGAACTTTAAATTTTAAATAGGAGTTTAATTAAAAGATTAAAACAAGCATTGGTTTAAAAATTCTTATGCATCTTCTAAAAATGCCAAAATTATTACTTATTGGAATTTATCAAATCTTTTAATACATTTAATGATTAATAATATCGAATACAACCAATTTAATTTCTTCTTTAAAGATGCCCAACTCTCCGCGCTTTATTATGACTTATGAATTATTATACCCGTTACTCGTAGAATAAAAGGGTATATTGTATTCGTGCAAAAGTATGTAACAGGTAGAAGGAAGCGTTTCCGACCCTATAAAGTATATATATTCTTGTTCAGGTCACTACATCATCTAACCATGAAATCCGTCTCTGCTTTCTCTGAAGGTCTGTCCGTCTGTCTGTCAAACTGTCTGTCTGTCTGTCCGTATGAACCCTGAGATTTCGGGAACTATAAAAGCTAGAAGATTGCCATTTTGAATGTAATTTGAGTTCCTACGCAGCGCAAGTTTGTTTCAAAATGTTGCGCCCCCCCCCCCTGACGCCCACAAGCCACAATCTGTCCAATTGGTTAATATTATACAATTTTTTTGATATGTATTTGTTTCGTCAAAACCAACGATTACACAAATAAATTTTCAAACCCACCTGACGCCCAAAGCCCATTAAACTTAAAGCCTATTTACATTTCCCCTATCTAACGGAGACTTTGAACATTTATTTAACTATTAATAATTTAATTTAATTTCGATGTTTTTAAAACCGAACTATATCCCAAGAACTATGCCAATCAAATCAAGTTAGCAAATGTGGAGTTTCCCTGGGTACCGATTTCAAGATGCCCAAACTCTCCGTGCTTTATAAACATACAAGAAGGCAATTTATATTAAGTTGTTTAGCTGATTTAGGTATCTAATATCGATGACTTATTTTCTCTTGTTTTTGCTATTAACATTATCTTTTATTTTAAAATTATGTTTACAAGTCCCAAAAATATTTAGAATAACGTTATTAACTGCTTACAGTGGGGCCACTCCTTGAGATGATCTTTAGGCCGAATAGGCGCCAATTTGACCTCCACTCAGTCATTCGGTGGTCCGCGAGTTTGATGACATCCGATGGGGCCAAAACCGGAGCCAGCGGCTCCGTCATCATCATTAGAAACTGCGAAAAGTCCACCAAATACTCGGCGGTGGCCTTAACTCGTTTTTGATGCTGCAGCAGCAATCAGAGGCAATCACGACCCACCGCATATGTATATGGCCGACCATCTGATGGATCGCACCGAGCTGGGAATTCATTATCCACGCATCCAGCCAATCCGCAGGTGCCGCTCGAGACTCGAAACCCGTCGCTGGTAATGCAACTTTAATTGCTGATCAGTCGTTAATTGTGGCAAATTACGGAGCGAAATTGCAAATGCAAAAAGGCCAAACCGAGCCAAAGCGGAGATTAGCCGGAGACCAACTCCTCTACAAAGCCGAAGAAAAAGGAATCTTTTGATTGGAGTAATTAATAGCGACGCTTTTGAGCGCCACCAAAGGAAGTCGCTTGATTGTGTGCCTGAATATGGACAAACGGTGGTAAAAGTTGAAGCATCAACTTGATAAATGTTGGGAGAAAACATTATTGCAGAAACATAACAATTTCAGTCGGTCTGCGATTAATGGCATATTTTTCGACTGAAGTGTTTTTAAAATATAGTTATACTGTTTTTATAAATAATTTACAACACGACCATTAATCCAAAAAATATGTAAAAAAGAGTACTCTACTTTCATATTGGTGCACTCAATACAAAACGGTTTAAAAAATTGGTGTACGACTTCACTTACAGCCACAAAGTTACAAAGCAAGTTGCAACATTTTCCGTACATCATAAATAATATATAATTTAATTAATAACTTTCGTAAGAAAGTAAAATATTTTAAGTTTTTTATGTTTTAACTTAATTTGTTATTAAATTTTTGACCAAAAAACGTAAATGGTTTTTCGTTTAACTGAGTGATTTTTTGATGGCCCACTTTTAAATAATTTCATACTATTTGGAGCTGCTAAAGTGATCGATTCGAGTCGCGGAACAGAAGTATTTCGATCTTCCCAGGCCGGACCCCAATTATGGATTTCAGTCTGGTTCTGGGAGCTCCAGCTCCAACTGAAACAGAAATAACCCAGCTGAGCTCGGGCGTGTGCATTTTGAGCAGCTCATAAATATTTCATCGCGAATTTAGAAGGCAGCAGAGAGAAAACGATTTAGCCTGTTGCACTTGGATGCCCCGGCTTCTGAATGTGCTACCTTCGTCTTCTACATATATGGTCTTATTCAAGTGTGATTAACAAGAATGGTGGCTATTACAGGAAATTGCTTCCTTGCACCTTCCGTGGCCGGCAGCAAAGAGGGAAAAAATAAAGGAAGGCAGGTTGATTATTTCATACGGAAAATGTGCGTGCACTTTTTACTTAATCGCAAATTTGATGCATGTTTAATGAAGACGTTTCGCCGGCGAACCACCTCTCTCCAGCTCATTTTGCAATCACTTTAAAAGCCATAATAAGGGTGAAATTTTAATGACTTCATTGCCAGGCTTGGAGCAGCCGGTTGCCTGTTGACACAGCCATTACCCACTGTACAGGTAGTCCCACTCCCCATTTAGTGCGTGTTTTTGGCCCTAATTCTCCGGCCAATTTTTATTTTTTGTTGCTAAATAATTCGAGCGATTATGGAAAACTGCCTTTTAAGTGGTGCCCGGCAAGTGCATTCGACATTCTCTGGCCAGCCATTTTGGAAGAGCCAGAAAGCAGGGCCCACACAATCAAAGGCCTCTGCCGTTTATCTTTGGGATGCCATTAAGGTAGCCGCTCATCTATTGACAGGTAGAAAATTTATCGCCTGCTGACCAGGCTCAAATGAGTTGGAAAACCAGTTTTCCCACCGCTTTCCCAGCTGCATGAGGTCAATGGCTGATTTTTGTTCTCTGCCTGCTTCTCTCTCCCTTCGTTTTATTTTAATTACAAAACAAATCCAAGTGATTTGAATAAAGGCTAAATATACTCGGCCGATGCCGGGGGAAAATAAATAAATCTACAATTTACCCGGTGGCCTAAAACAAAGGCTACTGAGTTGGTCAGATAAGGGAAATCATTTGGAAATGAATTTTTCATTTCGTGTATTTAAATAATATTGTCTAACGTGTTTTTAAACAAGTTTCGTTTAATGAACACCGCTTTAAACTTATAATTCTATACAAATTTATTAGCCTAAAGTATTTTTATACAGACATATTCTTAAGTGCATTTGTGTATACATAACAGAATTTAATTTGAATCGCCTTCTGGGAGCATTTATTGCTTAATTTATTTCATCATATTTCTTTTTTCCTTTTTCACATAATCAATGTTTTATAAATTATATGTAAACGTATGCATTTAAAAATACAATGAAACAACTTGTTGCCCCCGAAACTGGTCGGGCGTAATTGTTATGAGACTAATTAAAAGCGAATTAAATTTAAGCATCAGTCTCACACTAATGAATATATATTGATAATTACCATAATTATGCAAATGTGCAATTCACAACACGCAGGCAAATATCCCCAACCATCCCCCAGTCGGTGAATGGCCCAGAAGTAGTGGCCAAATTGTAGTCAATTTATATCTGAGTATAGGCATAAGGCAACTGAAAATGCATCTTGAAAACCCCGTCAACACATGTCCTTCAATTGCAGCAGGCCGATCCATGGGTTTGCTCTCCTTTCGCAGGACCTACCCTTAACCTTTGACACCCCTACCGCCCGACTTACTCTCACCCATTTCACCCATTGTGTTCGTTTGGAATGTCCTTGACATTTCCCGGGATGCGTGGCGAATTGATATGCAAATATTGCCTAGTCGCTTGTTCGGCAATCCTTTGTAATCCTTCTCCTAGGTAGTCCATGTCCTTCAAAACGTCAATTGCCAAATGACACTGACCGTCATAAAACTTCACTTTGCTCACATCCTTTCACCGCGCGGGCGGGATATTGGGTGTCTGTTTGTTTTGTGTTTTGACTTTATCCTTTGTGGCCCACTGTCTGTCGGTGATTTATGGCCTTCGACTTTTGACTTTGACGAACCAGATGCGACTGGATGTAGAAATGGCAAATGCCGGCAGCAGTAGATCAGTTTCCATTTCACTGGCGAGTCAATCGGTTCAGACAAGGATTCCCTGTCAATCCAAAGTAAGTTTGAGTAAATATAAGTATAGTATTTTAAATTTTAGATTTTGATTCGGTGCGTAAACTAAAGGAAACCATAATTTGATTCATTTAAATATAATTAGTGTTCAATCATAATTGGGGTACAACCAACCATTCAAAATATCCTATCCATCCAATGTAATATCACTTAATTGCTAAATATTGATGAATTTTATAGAAAGTCTAATGACTTAAAAATTGAACGTAGGTTGGTGTTTAAATTAAAATGCCCGAGCTTTAAACTCCAGTTTTTCCCATTTCGTAAACAATATCTATTACCAATTTCTTGTGTGTGGTCCTGGCCTCTCTGACCATTCTAGTCGGCTTAATTTGCAGCCGCAAAAGCTGGACAGCAAAAATTGATCGGCCAACACAATCAACGGGAATTTAATTATAATTTTCTTTAGCGAAATAAATGAATTCTGGTAATGAAAATTCGCTCACTTTAATCGACTGGAGCGACGGCGTGACGATGATCGATTTCGAAAGCACACGATCCCCAAGACAGCGGAGATGGGCGGGCGAAATGGGGCTGAGGGGCTGAGGGGCTGAGGGGCTGAGTGGCCACCTGTTTGGCCCTGGTCCGAGTTACTCCACAAAAGACCGCTTCTGCCATAAGACCTTGTTCCGATGGATTATTAATGATTGGCGATCGATCGTGGGGCGATCGAGCTAAACGCTGCCACAGAAATAGCCTCGAATTTAGCTGGTAGCCGCTGCAGCAACTCCTCCCTGTCTGGCTGGCTCATCCACTTGGCTCGAAAGGCAGCAGGCAGAGGCAGCAGGCGTTAGCGTTTAGCGTTAACGTTAACTCAATCGACCTGTCATTTGGGCCTCAGTTGGCTCCTCGCATAATTGCCCCCGTCACTTGAAGCCGTTCTTCGGCACATCATTTATCAGGGCCGTCTATTTATAGTCCCTCGATCTGGCTACACTTGACGGAACTATAGTGCAGACCCTTGGCACTCCACCAGAAACAGATTTAATTTCTTTTAGTAAGATCTAAGTCCTGAAAACCTCCAGTCAGGCTTTGGTCAAGAGGGTCGCTGAACCCAAAAAATAGGAATAAAACCTACCGAAATACTTTATTGTATTTTGTTGTGCCTTTCCTATTCGTAAATGAAGGAAAAAAGTAAGAAGAAGCGAAGATAATTTCAAGACTTATAAAACTAAATTAGTATAATATAATTTATTAAGACGAAGGTGAAAAATTGGCAAAGATAAAACATTTGTAATATTTGGTGATTAGGTCGTAAGTAAAGTAAAGTAAATTTTGCAAAAATTAATATATTTAAACGTATATTTTGAGGCAGCGATAGTTAATAATTTAATTGCACAAAAATGAATCAGTAAATACTTAAGTAAATAATTAGATTATTGTGCTAAACAAAAATAGTATATTGAGATTTAAAAATTATACAAATTTTAATTTTTGTTTAGATAATGACAGACTCCCTTTTTTTAAGCGAGTAAAGAAAACGGTTGTCCACTGTTTAATTAGCCGTTTTTAATTGAATAATAAGCTTCAGCACTAAGAAAATGCAACAATTTAAAACCAACTATTTGTTTCAAGCATCAAATAGGTGGTCTAAAATGTTTCAGTGTGGAAAGAACTTTGTGGTCTCTTCGATTGTAGATTTGCATTGCTGGCCGGCCAGTCATTTATCAATTTATCATTTATTTGGTGGAAATTAATTAGCCATCGTTCGGCTCTGTCTTTAATTCGATTTGTATGCGATATCGGCTGGGTGTGAAATTCACGTTTGGGCTTCATCAATCACCCGACTCCACTTCCCCTTGCTCCGCTCCACTCGAAATGATCAAACAAACGCAAAATGTCGACATGGAGTCTACTAAAATGCTGTTAAAGGATACGGAAAGTCTCTAACGAGGCAGACAACCTGGTACCTCCAGTTGGGAGTTCTGCAACCCACCCAATCACTCCGTCTTGTGTCGACACACTTTTCAATTGTTTATGCATTTCGGTTTTGTTTTTCGGTTTTAATTTTGGGCGAGTTCATTAATTTCCGATCCGGCCGACTGCCCACGGATCCTTCGGACTGGAACCGTATTCTTTGGGCTGGACGTGCGTTTAGCACATCTTTGCAGTGGCATCTCATAAGCATTCATTAATTCTGACCGCTCGCTCGTTGTATTTTGTTATTAATGATGTTCGACAAAACGGCGGCTCTTCGGTTTGCTTTATTTTGGTTTTGGTTTCGGTTTCGGTTTGGACTGCTGACACATAGGCGGGTGGTTTCTGTTTACTCTGCTAACCTCATCATTGTTTCAGTTGTTCTTCATATTTTATAGGGACACGCAGGTCTTGGTTTAACATTACTTAATGTTGAATGATGTCGAGTGTTTGTTTTGACGGCGACTGTCCTGCCGGGCCTGGTAAATTAAACATTTAGCACTGTGATTAATGAATTTCCAATTTGTTGTGAGTAACTCCTTTTTAAGAGGATACGTGTAATGAAGATTTGGTTGGGATAATAGTTATTGGGTGCGAGCGAAAAAGAAAATGCGATATACAAAGAAAGCTTTTTAGTTTAAATTATTACCTATTGAGATTGAATTTAAATTAGTTTTTATATTGGCGGGCTTTTAATTGCCAAAAACGAGCACCTTAACCATTAACTTTTAATTCTAAATTTCTAAATTCAGTCTAAAAATGTATAAGATCTTATTAAAAGTTACATTTTTATAATTACTTCATGAGATGATTTTGGAGATTTTCCTTAATTTATTTTTAAATATTGTGATTTTTATACCCGTTACGAGAGAAAAGGGATATTGTATTGTAAAAGTATGTAACAGGTAGAAGGAAGCGTTTCGACCCTATAAAGTATATATATCTTGTTCAGGATCACTAGCCGAGTCGATCTAGCCATGTCCGTCTGTCCGTCTGTCCGTCTGTCCGTCTGTCCGTCCGTAGAACGTGAGATCTCGGAAACTATAAAAGCTAGAAGATTGGCATTTGCATGCAGATTTTAGGAGTTCCTACGCAGCGCAAGTTTGTTTCAAAAGGGCCACGCCCCCTTTAACGCCCACAATCGCTTATATACGATTTTATTTAAATATAAATTTAAATATTTCGGAAAAGTAAAAATGCAGTTTTATTGTGTTTACCAATACCTATCGAAATGTAGAAGAATTTTTCAAATCGGACCATTCGTTTAAAAGTTATGCGTGATCAAAGTTTCTATCTCCATCTCCCTCGCACTCCTTTTACCTGAGTAACGGGTATCTGATAGTCAGGGCACCCGACTATAGCGTTCTCTCTTGTTTAGAAATAGATAAGTTGTCGGACTACATAAATTTAATTGCATCGAATCAATTGCCTTGTTAAACGAATAAATTCAAAAAATTGCTTTAGTACTCTTGTAATAGGAGTGAACAATTCCCCGTTCTTTTTTCGGAAAATTATTTTTATTTATTTTCCCTGTTTAACCAATACGCAAATCAAAGTTTGTGTTAGCCGAGTACTTTACAAGTCCCTTAATAAATTTCCCAGCTAAAAGAGCATGCAAGCCCACATAGAATGCAAATATTTGTGAATAGAAAACACTTAATGCAAACACATTTACTGATTTCCGGCACAAACACACGGATTCCCAAAAACACTGATATCAGAAAAGAGGGGAGCAATCACACGCACCCCCAACGCCAAAGAATTTTCCCTTGTGTCAGGGGTAAAAACCACCCAAAGAAGCCAATTCTAATTCTCAGAAAATGCTTTTCATAAAAAAAGTCGAGGGAAACAAGGAAAATATTTGACATCAAATCCGTCAAACTCATGCGTCGAGGGCGTTTGGGAGGTTAGAGGTGGTGGGCGGTGGGTGGAGTACGCAAAGTGGGCGTGGGCGATGAGTTTGGCAAGTGGCTGAGTGACTTTAAGTCCCGGGACAGGACTCGGCATCCAGAGCAGAGGACCCTGCTCGCGTTTCTGTTCCGGCCTTTTTGCCTTTCTGCCCGTCTGCCATTAGAGGCTCAAATGGAAAACGAAAATGTCTGACATTGACAAATGCCATCCGTCATTGCAAACACAAGATTGATATAGATTGGAATGTGACACAAAAATACGCACAACTGCCACCACCATCGCAGCACCACCACCACCATGGCACCACCATGATGCCAATGGCCGCCATACGCACAATTCTGAGTGCGTGAGTTCTCCGGAAGCCTTATGCACCGAAAAAGAAATGAACGAATACACAAATAACACGAAAATAATATTCAAAAACACAAATAATACGAAAATTATATTCAAAAATATTTATACATTTTTTATAGAACAACAAAAGGTTGTTGTTTGCTGTTTGTAACTAAATGCACTTTCATACGTTAAAATTGTATCAGATAATAATTATAAAAAGCCTCTTTATAAAAGCGGTCATTGTTTGAGCCCATGATCCTTGAATGAGTCTCCTAAATATCCAATTGTCATTTAGTCATTTAAAGTCTTCGTTTAACAATTAAATAAAAAACTGCTTATTGAGGTGTTCAGCACTGAGATCGTCTTCTGCCTGTTTAAAAAAAAACTATTTTAATATAATTAGTGTAGGTTTTTAACTACTCAGTAACCTATGACCTCGTAACATAACATTTAATCTACAATTTAGATTCTAAATTTAAAAGGATACAACTGTCGGTGATATTTTCTCTCAGTGTAGAGTTTGCCGGATGACGATGACACAAGATGACGACCGCTGATGAAAAACGTCGACGTCTGTCCATCATGTCACCCTTGTTTCCCCGGAGCACAAAAAAAACAGTATCAGAGAACTATGGTTTCTCTAAAAGAAAAACCTTGTGGGGATGAAAAGCGGATTTTTTTCACGCTTTGTCCTGGCTTGGGTAGTTCAAAAAGTTAACAAAGTCAACCGAGAAACCATATAGAAACCAATTTAATAACCGAAATATAATAAAGTCAATTTAAGAAACATTTTAACCATGACAGATTGTTTCATCGCGAGTAAAATTAAAGCATCTGTCAATATTTCAAATTTAATAAACATTTTTGAAAAAATTGTTTTGCGGTTAAAGAAACGATATTGTTAAATATGAAATATTATAAAATCTATATTAAAGAACAACTCTTCAGAGCCTTTGATAATATTCCTTAAATAATTTAATTTTTTTATTAATTTAAATCCCTGATTAAAATGTGGTTTTTAAAAGAGATTAGAAAACGAAGGACTTAACACTAAAAATGGTGCTACATATATAATGGGAACGGACGTTCTACTTTTCGATTTTTTTGTTACTTTTTAATCTTCGAAAACTTTTGGTGCCGCCCCGGAAAACCAAAGAAAACCGCATTTCTCTCATTCTCATTTGTGTGTGTGTGCGTGGCACATAATAATGGTGGATTTTCTTTGTTTAACGTTAATTTTTTATTCTTGCTGCTTTTGTCTTGGCCTCTTTTGTCGCCGTCTTGCAACTTGCACTTAAGTTTATTAGAACGAACAAAGGCGACGCGAAAAATACCGCCGAGGGTGGAAATTTTTTGATAAATTAATGTTTGCATCCATCTTGCAGTGCAGAAATTTGCATCCCCCAACGCCCCAAAAATCTCAGCTGCTCTTTTGCGTTTTCTGCTGCTGACAGCGACGGAGTCTAAATCTGTTTTTAGATTGCAGCGAAATAGTTTTCGGAGGAGTTGGCGAGCAAATTAAATCGATGTCACCCATGTTGGCACTTAAGCGAAGTTGCCAAACTTTCGTCACTCATCGCTCCCCGAATAATAATCAAGTGTTAATTATTTTATGGTTTTCACAAAGTTTCAACTCTCACACACCGCAAATCATCGCTCAAGATACGGATCGATTTCAACACTCTCGCAGGAGCGGAGCCTCCTTTTCATTTCCTCCTTTGGGCCACTGTAATGAAACTTCCGCCGGCAAGCCCCAAATACCCCGCCCCCCCTCCTGGACGCCCCTGGAAAACTAATGCCCTGCCATCAGTTGACGATGGCATTCAGATTAAGCGCTGCCGGCACTGAATGAACTCGATGCGGTGATAAAAACATTTATCAACCAAAACAGACGAATAATCGCAATGGGCAGCGCAGAAAAGCATTCCCCTTCCAAGGAAACAAGCCAACTCATTCTGAGTTTGGGTCTGAGTCCAAGTCTTAGGCATTGGGATTTTCCCGAACGTGATTAAGTAATTTGTGCGGCACTTAAAAAACAATTAAATGTTATTCAACGGCTTGTATTACATTTGAATGAATCTCCTTAGCAAATGCCCCTGTCTGAACTTAATTTTTTGATTAATCGAAAATTTCCGAAAATAGTTTCGGATCGAAGCTAAGAACTGGGAAACATATTTTAAACATTTAAGTCTTTTATTTCTCTTTCCGCCTACAGCTCCTGTCTGTCAACATTCCGGCAGCATAGACTTATTATTTATCGATGTTCTTTTTTAATAAAACAAATTTAAGAAGTCTAGAAGTTTAAAACTTATTCAAACACCTTCTTCAACTTTTTTTTTAAATTCGCCAAAACTAGCCCCATTAAATTTTAATTAGTAAAGCAGGAATTTAAAAACAAATGAACGTGTTAGTTTTTCCGTTATTTTAAGAAATAGTATATTTTATTCAATAGTTTTAAAAAATAATTTTAGCTGCCAAAACGCCTGAAATTACCGAAAATACTTTGACTAATTCTTTTCCACATTTATTTTAAAACAAATTCCCAGATCGTGTTTTGGTTGGGAGATGCTCAATGAGAATCCGAAACCCCTCGCAGATCAAGACAAAATACACAGTTCGGAACAAGATCTTCACTTTCTGGAGGGGACCAGAGATTGGGAACATGAACGCACACTTTGGGAATGCCGACATATTCCGACAATGGTTATTAATCAGTTTCCGATAATGCCGTCGACCAGGAGACAAGAGTTTTGAATAAAAACTCACAGTTGTCTGGGAGAAGAGAAAAGAGGCTGAGGTGCACACGGTACAGTGATCACTCCGAGCACCGAAGACGTGTCGCAGTCACACTTTTGTTGTTAATTGAACGTGGCATGCGAACGCCGAGCTATCCCCCAATTTCCCACTTTCCCGATTTTCCCCTGCACCATGGCCGATCTCAAGTGTCTTCTGGGGATGTCGATGCCTTCCCACTAATGCCGGATTCATGCTAAGTGGTGTGCTCCTCAATCTCGTTGGTTGGTAAGTGTGAGTGTGCTGGCGATGGTATGGGATCTGAATCTATTCATAGAAGCGTTGTCATTGGACCTTGCCGTGAGTTGCCGGCTCTTCCGGCAATTGATTGATCACGGCCTCTACATGGGCGATGCACTTTGACGCCTCTGATTCAATGGGAATTTCCCAATGCGCGGCCGATTAGGATAAAGGTTCAAAAGTCTCCCACTCCTTATACTAAAATCAAACGGATTCTATTTTGGTCATTATAATACATTTTTTTCCTTACAAGTCTCTCGTGCTAATTAAATTTAACTCGATATTTTTTTTTTTTTAACTATAACCAAATTTTTAAGTCAAATTATATCATCAGTATATCTTTATTTTTTGATAATAGATAATAGGGGGACTTTTACCCCTCGACAAGAAAATTTCATTTATATTTTAAAAAGTTTATTCCCAAGTTATAAAATAAATACATATATTTTGTGTCGCCTGTGTTATGTGTAGCTAAATGTATTTAGAAGAAAACATTTTAAGTTATGCATTAAGGACTCAGATTGAGACAGGCCAATTAAGAGATATATGTTTAAGCCTCAGTTCTGAAAAATTGACCAACAACGACCGTGCAAACACTGTTAAAGTAAACTAGTTTGATTCTTGTTTTTTATTTAATAATGCAATTGTAGTATTAATATATTTGCTAAAAAATGTGTCCATATTTAAAACAGAAAACTGTTTTGGTCCTACTTATAACCACTCAATTTGGGTCCTATTTTAAGGCAAACCCAACATCCGATATAAGCTTTTGTCGTCGCAAAGCCTGATAAAAATTCACAACAAAGTCAGGAAATGGAAACAAACAAAAAATCCACAAAGCACAAAGAACATAGTTCACAAAAAAACCCAAAAATTGCGCCTTTTTCGACTGGCAGCCTGGCACACCTTCCCCTTCTCTTTCTCCCTCATTGTCCATCTCTGTTGCTCTTTCTGAGCTGCTGGACAGCCAGTCCTGCTTCTTCTGAATTTTCGGCTGTTCGTCATGTCCATCGAGTGATTTTGATGGATTGCTGCCATTAATCTATGACGTACGCAACTACCAAAGGAAATGCCATCATCATCAAAAGCAGCCCAGCAGACCGAGCCAGCAGTCGGGATCTAAAGGAAAGGGGAACTCAGTTTGCTCCGCAGGGAGGACGGAATCCGGAGTACGAACTGGTAACTGGGAAACTGGAACTGAGAACAGGGAACTGGGAACCCTGGCCACCGCACTCGGAAAACAATGAGCAGGCCAGTGTCAAAGGCTTCGAAGGAAATCCTATACAGACAGCTTAAATTGCGGTCCAGCTTCTTGCTGAAAACAAAACGCATGGGAATTGCAGAACTTTTCGCTTTCGTTTTCTTAATTTTAAGTATTGGCCTCTGTCCGCATAAAGTAACATTTGGGAATATGAAAAGTACACAGTTTGGACAACTTTTATGACAGCTTTTTGATCAGCTGTGGTCGAATTAGTTATTTTCTGAATTTATCAATTGAATGTTTTCTGTAAAAGCAAGCTAAGACAATAAATATTTTTACAAGGTAGAAGATCGGGTATGTTAGTCGGTGATTTAATTATTTTATTATTTCTGCCCTGAGCGCCTGTGAGCAATATTTTTAGGTTTGTTTAAAATCTATAGAATATATTAGAAACAGGGGCTTCCTGCTCACGATGTATTTATTAGCATATTTTGCATTAACATTGTTATTTGCATTATTTATAGAAAACCATTTTCCATCTGATTCCATCACTTATTTATTTAGATATAAGGCAATATTTATCAATTTATTCTGTAAAAGAAAATAGTAGTAATGAAATAATCAAAAATTAGCCGATAATGCAATAACTGTTGAAATAGACGTGTAAATATAATGTTCATCGGTAATATTTTTAAGCCAAATGGCTTAATATAAGTATATATCTGCGAGCTTCATCAACGTTTTTTTTTCGTAAAGTACACAATGGTTGTCCCAATCCAAGTCAATCACATTTACGTATATTTAAATATGCCTATATATCTTCATGGGCATATATTGTTGTGTATTATGTATATGATTAGTAAGAGAAAAAGTACAAATAAAAAAAAACCGAAGCAAAAATAAGCCACTTATGCAATAACTCTTGAAATAGTAAGTAAATATAATATTTTTAACCCAAATGCCTTCTGCAACTATATATCTGTGAGCTATTTCTACATTGTTTTTCGTAAAGTATTCGGAAAAATGAAAGTAATCCATTTTCCCTTACGCAATGGCTCCCCCAATCCGAGTGAGTCTCTCAACTGAGACGCGCCATGTCAAACCATTTTTTACCCACAGCAACTTTGCATCCCTCCCCCGGATGACGGGGGATATTTGTATTTCGCGCAGATATTTTTCACATTTCTACATAAATGCATTTCATGTTTACATTTTTCCAGTGACAAGTGTCTGAATCACTGGGCGCTGCAGTGGGGATGACATATGGAGGCAGGGAGAGCCAGCGACATGCAGCCGACAATCGATTAATCAGCGAAAAATAATAAGAAACACGTTCGCCCCTGCCCGCCCTGAAATCCAGACCCTCGGCTCCCCAGAGATGCAACTGCAGGCGGGTCGGAATTGGAATCGGAATCTGAATCTGAGTCCCTGAATGCGGAACTGATGTCGCTCGGGGCACTCAAAAAATGGGCAGCTTCAGCATTTCGGGCAGCCGAATAAATAAGGGGCACACAGCATCCGAACGAGTATCTTACGTTATGACGAGAACTCTTAGATGAATAAAACTTTGGGTCCGAGCTGGGTTCTCTGGTGTGTTTTCATTGGGCCAGGGCAGGGGATAGGAAAACCGTTGACAAAGTCGCGGACCCTCGAAATAAAGACAACAAAGCCAAATGAACGAAAATGTCAAAGCCAAATGACTGACCAAACTCATTACAACGAAACTTCAAATTACCCAAATTAATCTAATTTTGTGTGAGTTTGTTTGCTTCGGCCGTTGTTGTTTTCAATGTCAATGAGTTGAGTGGTTTGTCAGTGGGCAAAGTTTTGATTCTTCCCATCGTTCGACAGCCATTTGTTTTGGGCTTTCTGTTTGGTTTTTTTTGTTCATGTTGTTGATTTCTCTGTTAACACATTTTCCACATAATGGGGAATTGTGTTTGTCATTTGTTTGGCATTCGTTCGGGGGGCATTTGAATATTGAATACAAATTTCACTTCCAATTATTCTTTGCCAATTTTCGTGTGCACAGAGTTAATTATATCTTAAACGGTTGCCGCGGGTTCCACTTCAAAGCTTCCTGCCGAGCGATCTGTCACACAAACAAGCCAATGGCAAAAGTCAGACAGCGATTCGCCAGTTCTTTGATGTCGGAAACTGCACTCGGATCGGAAAAAGATATGACAGCGTGACACGAATCTATATAGAAAGAAATGATTTTGTGATCTAGCAAAGGATTAATAAATGTTTGAGTACACCAAAAGTTAGAACAAGAACCAAATTGTTGCTCTGTCAGATTTTAAAATATTATATTTGAGCTTCAATTATCGCAGAAATGTATGGACTTAACTATTTATCACGATCGTTACAATTTCACCTCATTATTTATCTATTCGTTATTTAGGCCAGCTTCGAATTTTTTGTACCAAACTTTGCAAAAACTAGAGCAGGTTAAAAAAAATCAAAAAGGTTTTGCCAAAAATAAAAAGAAATTAGAAGGAAATATAAAAATGTAAAAATTTGTAGAACACAAAAATGTTAAATTATTTATTTGTTTTTATGAATTGCTTCATGCTTAAATGGTATATACTTTTAGAAGTGTATAATGTAAAAAACATCTTTAAAGTAAGGATCGGAATGCAAAAAAATATAAAATAATTTAATCCGCGTAATTCCTTCAACGGCTTATTGCAGTTTCGAGAGCCTTAAAAATAAAACACAAATGGGAAAATTTCTGTAATACAATGAAATTCTTATTTAAAAGAGTACTTATCGGCGGGCGGCATTAGGTTGCCATTATTTATAAATATTGTGCAAACTACAACAAGTTTCTAATATTTACTGAAATTGTAGCCTATGATTTACCCTTAGATTTATTTAATTGCATAATACTTTTTACAGGGTTTAGGTGTAAGTGTGTATAGATGTGAAATATTTGCAACACTCATCTCTAGCTGAAATCTGCTGCCACCCGACTGCATATAGATATATATATTGCCATATAGTCTCGTCGCGCCGTCGACGCTGTTGGCGTCATTATTAATTTGTGCCTCACATGCGGGAGCAGAAGTTTTCAAAATGAATTTTTATGCGCCTCTGCCATTGCATCGCATCGCACAACAGCTTCTGCATCTCTCATTTTGATATTTTTACTTTTTGGCATCACGTGGCTGCCACTGCCACCCTTCGCCCCTCTCCCCGATCACCGCCTGCCGCTGTTATATTTGACATATTGCCGACATTGATAGTATGAGACGTTGCAATGAAATTTGTTGTGCTCGTCAACGGGAGAAGCGGCCATTACTCAACCGCCGACAGAGATCCGCATTCAAATGACAGCGGATCTCCTTGGCTTGGGCACCCTATAACCCCTGGGTGAATTCAATTGAGCAGATGTTCCGCGTGGGAGTGTGCAATATGATAGCCGGCAAATTGATTCATATGCTGACGGTGTTTAAGGTTTATTCAAAAGTTTATTTTTAAAGTACTATTTTGAACACCTTTTTTATATTTTACCAACTAACAGATGGGACGACTAGTTTTGGAAAGCAAAGTGTTAATTATATTTAAACATATATAAACTCTTTAGATTAAAAAAATACATAGGATAACTTTATCTTAAAACTGTACATTTTTCCCAACCCTCTTATAATTTTGAACTATTAAAATACTTTTTACATATTATATTTTATAATAACCACAACTGTATTTCATTTGCTTTATATTCTTTAAGTACTTTTTATAAAACATCTTATAAAAGCTTTATATATAAACTATAGTTCGCGGTAAGACCAAAAAGAACTAACAAATTATAAATAAGTCCAAAGTTACCTAAAATGTAAAAATAAATTTTTTAAATTTAACTAAAAAAGTTCAACAAATTAAGTCACATTTGGCATCCTCATAGTTAGCTAATTTTTGTGTTATTTTATTTTTTGGTTGTTGAAACCCAAGAGAATAGCTCCACATATAGTATTTACCTTTAAACGCAAGTGACAGATATAAACCTCCCTCTTGTCAACGTTCGACCGCCATCAGTCCAATAAAATATCTCTATTTCCTGCACATTAGCTTGCAGATCATCTTCCTGGGATGTTGTTTTCCAACTATAACTTAAATTTTCTTTCGGCCATTACAGCCAAGGCGGCCATTTTGCAAGTGCACCGAATGACGGCAATTAGTTGTTCCCAAACGAATTTCACTTTCCGATACATGGGGATAAGTGCGTAATTTCCTTGTTGAGGCAGCCACGCATGAAATGCAATTTTTCACTTTCCCTTTCGTCCCCCGGCCCTCAACCCCTGGTCATTCATTCATTCGGCCGATCGAACACTAATTACAAAGCAACATCAAAATAATTATGGCCACTTTGGTCATAATAACTAGAGAATTTCCACGTGTACACAGGTACACGGCGGCAGTTTCGTTTGAGTTGGCTTGGATTTGCTGAAATTGCTTTCACATTAAAAACACTCTCACCCACCACGAGTCCTGCGGCCATAAGCCTACCTGGCTGCCTGACGACAATTAATACCTTTCACTCTGGCCCGTTTGATGTGCCCTGTCATTCCGACTGCCGCTGCCAGTCGGAGGTGGCCATTTGTTTGTGTCAACGCCGGACCGACTCCCTTTTGATGCTGCCACGGATTAGAAAGTAATCACGGCCGATAAGGAGCGTCCACCGGCGAGCGTCTCCGGGGACCTCAAGGTGGGCAGCGGTCAAAAGCGCTGCGTTCCGGGCAGGCTGGCAATTTAAATTACACTCGACTCGACTCCGCCACCCCAAATAATCCCACTAGACACTACAATAAATTTCCCGAGACTTTAAAAACACACTTCAAAGCAACTGAACATGTTCAATGAATTGGAATTTTCAGTTTTATAATTAATATTTAAGCCCTTTGGACAGTATGTTCTATCAGGCCAGGTACAGATTTTGTAATATTATTTATATAAATAACAAAACCTTTTCTATATATCTAGCCAAAGGATATATTACTGCCGAATATATTTTATATATTTTATATTTAATCAATTGTAGATAGATTAAAAATAAATGATTTCAAGATATTCAGAAGTTAACAAATCAATATAAAAATCTAAAATAAGAAGGCCTGTCTTAAGAAGATAAATTGAACTTCCAAGAAATTATTACTTTTCTTTTTAGTAACCCCTTTTTTCTTTAAGTGCAACGACCGCCCACACTCGAGTCGCCGTTCGGTTACAAATGTCCATTGGGACTTTGCTAATCTGTCATTCGCCATGATGTGCTCCCGAAGGCGGCCCTTCTGGATCGGTTCGGTTGAGTTTGGTTTGGAGTTTGGAAGTTACACACATGTGCCCAGACAGAGATAGCGAAATGGCCGACGAGCGGGTGAGTCGGGGACGTTGAGGGGGCGAAACAGGGACACCAACTGGCAATGAAAAAGGACGGGTGTTCATATAAATGACCAAAATGCCACGCACTGACCCAACGCATGGCCCAAAGCCCACCCCTTGTCAGACACCACCCACTTCTCCTTCTGGCCTTCCACAGCCACCCACCATCCCAACATCCCACCACCCAAAATCCACCCTCCTCCCACAGGACTGCGCCCATTGGCATCGACGACATGGCAGATAAAATGTTTCAATGTCCAATCGGGCAATTTGTCAAAATACTCGCCAATGGACATGGTTATTTCGTTTTTTGCCGACTCTGGCTGGACAAAATATTTACTTTTTGAGCTGATGTGAAAATTTGTTTAATATAGAGTTGAACTTTAATGCTGGCGCTTGTTTAAACAAAATGAAAGCAAAAATTTAGGTACATTTCTTGTTAGAAATGATTTAAGGATCAGAACTGAAAATGAAATAAGCCACATTCAATTAATTTTGAAAAACAAAAAACACAATACCTATTTAATAAGCTAAATTACAAAACTAAAATTATTTACATTAATTTTTACTTAACACTGTGTTTATTTCCCCTTTTCTTACAATTCAATGCGGCCTCAGTTTGCATGTCAAATTAAGAATACTAATAGAGAGCACTTTTGCACCACTGAGTAATTTAATTACTTTATCCCGACTTGGGCTGACATGAGTAAGGTGCCAATGGAGCATATCAAATTCAATTCCAGCCAGTTACTCAACAGCCACGACTGCACACGCCGCCTCGCATTTCCATTGTTATTGGTGGTGCTGTGTGGGCGCCAGGAGCTGATTAATGGCATGCAATTAGTCAGCATAATTTCCGCTAGATGATTTGGCATTGGCATTTGCATGGCCTGCATATACGCATGTTTCGGACTGTCTCAACGTACAGTAAGAAATAAAATATCCTATGAGATACTACAATTTTAATTTAAGCTCACCATTCTTGTAAAAGTACCAATAAGAATTTAAATACATATAATGCAGTGTACATACTTAAATTTGTACTTTTAAAATTGGAACACGTTTTAGATGTCTATATCTTTTCCACATATTTGATATTATTTGAACCGCAAAACTGTTTTATTATCTTAAAGTAAGAAAAAATAAAGAATGGCTTCTTTGCAATTACTTGCAGTTTATTTTTAATATTTTTATTTATCTCTTTAAAGTCTATTTTATAAATCGATTTAAGGCTAAAAGGGTGAGCCAGTACTACACTTTAAAATTACAAATCAATTACAACCAATTTTGACTGGTAAATCACAAAGGAAATGTTTTTGTTTTTGGGATTGTTCAAATAAAACATTTATTTTATTTATTTCAGTGTGCATTTTATTTGGTGTTTAAATATGCAATCCCGAATGAGGCAAAAATGTTGCGAAATTATTAAGTGAATATTGAATGCATGACATTGAAATGGGATTCCGGATCCGGAGCGGCAGTTGGCCGAGCTGCTGTCGTTGTTTGCGATGCTCCTGCTCGCATCCTGGGCGCATTCCCATTTTCCGCTCCGGCCATGCTCCTTTTCCCCTGCACTCCGCCCCCTGCCCCTGCCCTGTCATTCCCTTCGGAGAGCTGCGGACGCCGTTGCTGCTTTGTAACAGTCTGATTTTGACATTGACGGATTCCCCGCCATTTATCATGCACTACGCCCCTGAAGGGAGCCGAGCCAGTGAAGGAAGCGAAAAGGATACTCTCGGACTGGCCCCGTCTGTGCGAGTGGTGCGTGTTCGAGGCTGTGTGTTCGAGTCGGCCTTAAATGCCTACCATCTTGGTGGATGACGGCGCTGACGACTGGCCCGAAAACCCAGCCAAACCCTGACAGCATTCCGTCAGAGGTAAGGAGCCGTCGATGGCGTTGAAGTTTTCATTATACATATTTGATCCCCGGAACGTTGCGCGGAACAAATCCATATCAGTCAGCAAGCTGGGAAAACTGGGAAAACCCACCAAGCGATGCGTGTAATTAAAATGTTTTAATCTATGGGATACATTCAGCGGATTGGGGGAAGAAATAATATAATTGGTTTTGAGTCGCTGAAGATATTCATTATCTAGTTCTTTAGGAAATTAATTCAATTCAGTTAGAAATACTTTTGATTTTAATTTTATAATGAATATCAGCAAGTTTCTTTTTAAAAATGTGTAGTTTAAATTTGTCTGATATCGATTTCTACATTTCAATAACTCGCATTAAAGGTAATAATAATTTTTCATAATATTTATGTCATTTTGTAATTATTTTTAGGTAATTATTTCTGAAATGTAGGTAGTTTTGACACCTTTTAGATTAAATTAGTACTTGGGTGTTCTCTGAGTGTCTACTTTAAAATCATATCTGTTTTACTTGATCAGCTAAAAACAACTAACCCTATTTTCTAAATTATATGATAGTAGCATAACATAATTGAAATGATAAAGACACTTGTCACGTTATTTTAGCTGTATAACACTTATTCCTAGAACCACAGATACCGACCTTAACATTTCAAGAGTAATTTGAGGATGAAATTGAAATATCCACACCTAACTGATTGAAATCGATACGATTTGGAGATGCCTCGCGAGACAAAACCTTCGGCGGCACTTGGAGGACGGAAAAACCTGTAGAACCTGTAAATTGTTCCGAGTATTCTGCGGCCCCGACATGCAAACGAGCCAAATATTAATTGGGATGTCAATTTTAATTTTTCCCTTTCGTTTCTCCGAGACTTACATTTAACAGCTCAATTAATTGTGGGGACTCATGTGACCAGGACGGCGGTTTCGGCGTTTCGGATCCCGAGAGCCGAGATTTGAGTTATGCGATCCATTGGCATTATCTGAGGCCCGACTTGGGCGCATGTGACAGGCGGCAACTGATTCATTCGGGGACTATCGATGGTCGGCGGGATCGGCGAGGCGATAAAGATCTCAAAAGGATCTCGCTGACTGCTCTCTCTCCCCCTCTCTTTCTTTCTCTATAGCCCTCTTTCTCTGTCTGGGGCTGGGGAGAATTAATGAGCGCCATTATAGTGCGACAACTCTTAGTTGTGGTGAAAACGACTTTAAGTCAGTTTTAAATTGAATAATATTAATTTGCGAGATAAAGCGTGTGATCGCGGCCATTAATCAATTAATTAGTTTACCTTTTGTGCGAGTATCTCGGCATTCAGGCGATTCAGACTGCAGCAGAAAAATCCAGAGAGAGCAACTCAATCTAACAGAATTATAATTGGCCAAGGAAAGCCCTGAACTCTGAACGAAATAAAGCCAAACACAACTTCCCTAGACCTCAGACTCGAAAAAAGAAACACCGCCTTGCGGCACTTTTATTACATTTGTTCTCCCATTCTCAGGTTGCTGCTGCTCTTAATGACCGGCGAGCAAATAAAAGAAAAATTTCGTTCTGATTGACAAATTGCGTGCGTATAATTGTATCTTCCAGATATTTTTGTTTACTTGCGCCATATTTATTCAGACCTCGCATTGTGTTTGCTTTTATGGAGGCAATCGAAGGGAATGGGGAGCCGCAGGGACAGGAAAGTTTAATTGAGGAACAACTGTAGAGAGGCGCCATACAAAACTTTTGCCGGTTCACGCTCACGACTCACGCAAGACAAAACAAAAATGTCGGATTTCTTTGAACTTCCGACGAACGACACTAATATTTGTGAGTGCAGCGGTAACTGTGTATTTTCCACAAGTATTGTTTGCGGCCGTGGAAACTCATTCATGGGCCGCAATTAGGAGAACAAAGTGGGGAAGTAGATATTGGTCTTTGATTACAAAGAATAGCAGAGTAGTTTTTGTCAAATATTATGGCTTGGAAACAAATATTTCAAAAGGGGAAATATTTTGAATAAAGACAAATATAAGTTGATTGATATTTAGTTTCTGCGTTACATTTTTTTCTTGTCTTGTAATTTGTAAAGAATATTTCTGTAATCTTTTCTGATCCTTTTTGTATATAAGTAATTTTATTTCTAAGCACATGTTGCTTCCTCACCAGAATTCCACGGCAAGAGTCCAGCAACAATGTTTCTTCAAGCAGTTCATGCAAGCAGTGGCGGTCGCAGTAAATTCCGGTTGTTGTCTTTGATATACCATTATCCACGTAAATTTCATGTATAATGTAGATAAAGGATTTGTGCTATTTTTAAAAAATCCAACTGGAATTGATATTGATTTATTAGTTGGATATTTTAAAACCAGAATCGAATATTGGTTATTTTAACTGTGGCCGCTTGCCACTAGGTGGTGTTGCATACCTTATAATGCATACCTAATGAATAAATTGGAAATGCAATTATTTAATGCATTCCTAAAAAGAAAGGATTCATACGGGTCACCAAAATTCGCAAAGTTCGCAAAACGATTAGGTAATGAAATTTGAGCTATAATGCCAATAAGCAATGTACCACTCGATAGCTTCGTGCTTTAATGTCATTTGAAGACATTTAAACATTGGTTCCTTGAGTCGTTTTTATTTGATGAAAAAAAAAAGATATTTAAAGAACAGACATTTATTTAAAACTTCGGGGACGAAGTGATAAGAATAAAAATAGGTGTTGCAAATATAGCTGTCAATAAAATACATTCTCAAAAAGTGTTATTGATACTAGATGCAGTAAGGACAAGGATTTTTCAAAGGAGTTTAAAAACTTGAGAGAACATTATCGCCAATATTTGTCGCTATTTATCAAAAGCATCAAAGAATGGAAGATAATTGCTTGCTTTAAAAAATATCTACCCAGGTACTCAATCGTATTTAAATTTGAGAATTCAAGGAAGACAGCCGATCTATGTATTTTTGGTGTTAAGTAACGGGTATGTAATAGTAGGGACTCGACTAAAGCGTTATTTTCTATTTCATGAGTTCCAAGTTTTCCGTCTGTGAGATTATCTTTACTCAATCCTCAAATCGCTGTCCAAAACTAAGTGTTGCTTGCACTCAGGCGTAAAGTATGCATACAAATATGAAAATTGTCCGATCTGCGCAATTTTGATAGACAGACTAAAAACATTTTGCAATTTGGGGCGTCAATGGAAAGGGACCGCACACGAAGTTACTAAATTACATTATTTGGAGAGCCAAAACTCAGTGGTGTTCCCATTTGCTCAGCCAAAAGTTTTGCTATTCCCGATACATCCAAGCTCATCTCTTCTTCGGAATTTAGAACCGCTGTGCCGTGGCCGTGAACGCGAGAGTATAACTTGGCTATGGCTGGCCAAGTAGTGCCGATGCGGAGGCGGTGGCAGTGGCAGATCGGGATCCCGAGCACTCAAGATGTGCTACGTCGAGCGGTGCCATCCGCTGAATCTGAGGATGCATCCTCACATGTTTTTTCGGCGGCCTCTTTGACACGAAAATCCGCGGTGGATCTCGGTCCTCGTCGACGCGGGTTTCGCAGTGCATATGTTTGATTAAAAATTAAAATTATCTTTTACGGCCCATTTAAAATAAACCGACCAAAGATTTCCTCGCAGTCGCTCTCATTTTCAGAATAACGAAAGACTTTTTCATTAGCTGGCGGGGCAAGCACCAACAATAATTGAAATACATCTGCAAGATTATTTTACAAGATGCTTTCTTTGTCTTGTGATTTGGTGGAGTTTAAATAAGACTTTTTCTAATTATACCCATTACTTGTAGATAAACAGGCCAACAGGTAAAACGTTGAAAAGATTTTTTAAGTTTTATGTTTGAATACATAAGTCAGAGATACATATTCAAGTTTTCAACATTCCACCCAAGTTATTCTTGAAATAAGTGATCAAGGCTTCTAGTATGTTAAGAGAATTGTTTGTAGACTCATGTTGGTTTCGTGGCTGTTTATCATCATAATTGACAATCACAACATGACTTTTATTGTATAAACGATTTTATTATATAATATAATATAATATAATATAATATAAAAGAAAGGAAAGGAAAGTAGGCGAATTGGTAGTGGCCAAATTAAGTTGCATTAATATTCTTTGTGCTAGACTTAAGACGTTTTTGGATTAGATTTAAAATCGATCAGAACAGTATATAAATTCTTTAAAAAAAAGTAAAAAACTAATCATTTTTTGTTTTACATTTTTTTATTGGCAAACGGCAGCAAGACAATTTGTATAATCCTCTTCTTGAGCAGCCCAATCCCTTTGTTGGGAATGTATAATAATATAAAAACCTAAAACAACACCGATTCGGGTATAATCAGCTTAATCATAAATTAACAATAAAAGTTCGTGGCCAGCGCCGTCGCCTTTTGCAGATAAATTAGTCAAAGCGACACGCCATAAAGCATTCGGTGAACTCATAAATCCCACAGCTTCGTACTCAAATGAGGATCGCTTGGGATCGGGGGTTCTCAGTGGATGTGATATGGCTTATTACCATATTGATGTTAACCTCTGGCTGGGGCAGGGTTCAGCACTGATCTAGCCGCTGGCAGGCGATCAGGTTTGGTTTAGTTTTGTTTTCGGTTTTATTTTTGGTTTTAGCGCTGATTTCATCGGAGTTCGACTTGGATATTCCATGGAAAGTACAAGCAACATAAACATAGTTTATGCACAGGAAAAAAAACAAACAAACGTTTCTGATTAAGTGTGCATTTATTTTAAGAAAATTGATAATTTTACCCCTTATTTTTCTTCAACAGCACTTTAAAATGAAAATAAAAGTTCGACCGCTTCATTTTTTCTTAATTTTTTATTTGCGCATACAACACCAATTTCTAAATGACAGTTTTTTATTGAATAAAACGTTTAAGTAAACGTCCGCAAAGGGAAAAGTTTTTGATATATTAAAACCACTTTTTTAATAATATCATTGTAGAAAACTACATTAACCTTATTAATTTTTAGCTATAACCATCTCCGGAACAGTACTTTTAAGTTTTTAAAATCTAATGAAGTTTTTATAAATTTTTAAATACACAAATGCGATTTAATTAGTTACATATGTTTATTACAACTTTCTAGCAAATATTTGATAAATTCTTGATTTTTAATCAAATTGATAAGTTATAAAATGTTTTGTATTACAAAATTATAAGAAGTGATCCAGCTGATAACGCGGAAATTAAATGTTGTTAAGATTTCTCTATGTGTGCATAGAAATGAGGCATTTGGAGCGACATCTTACCGTGGTGGCCATAACTCATGCAGCATACCAGGCCATGCCGATCTCGATCTCATTACCATTCCCACTACGTGCATATATATCCATTCCTTTTCCGACGTCTTGGTCCACGGAGATCGGTGGCATTTGCCGGGCCATTAGATCGGGCTGCCGTGTTGATATTGCCAGCCATTCGGAAATTGTTGATTTGGGTCACAATTAATTGCTTTTTGAGCGCCATAAATATATGGCCATCACAACAAAGGGTGCGGCGGCAGCAAAAGTGCTGACCTCCACGATGACTTGCCGAAGTGGTTTGGATATCGCTATACCAGCTCGATTACCATCTCATGTACGCTGTTCATATGACAGGAGCGTAATTTCACCGAGATTTTCAAGTGTGTGGTTATTACCTACCCTTGTCAGCGTTGTAAAACATGCTTTATGAACTCATCAATTATAAATATGTTAATATTCAATTACAAATATTAATTTCACATATACATGCGTGTCAAAACCAATGCATTTCAGTGAAGGAAATAATTTTTCCTGTCATAACAAAATTTGTATTTTGTGATTAATTATAAACTATGATTAATGTAACAGGAATTAATCTCAGCTTTTTGAAACTCGTACATATTTTATATGTGTTTTTAAATATGTTGAGTTTTCTAATTTAACCAAAGTCCTTAAATAATAATTTAAAATTAAATGTTTTAACGACAAATTTATAAGGAAACTATAATAATAAGGCATACATTTTTACGCAGGCTATTTCTGCTTATACTATATTTAGCATTTGTAAATTCAACACCTAAATGTTTTTGTATCAGAAACAACGCGATTTTCCTATTTTACAGGCTTAGATATTTGTTAAAAAGTCCTTCAATGTGTTTCCATTAAGTAAAAGCCAACAAGGCAAAGTTGGTTATTATTTATTTGCTGCCAAACATGGATTTAAATTTAAATGTAAATTTAAATTTTAGGCAGTACAATTACCATATCAAAATAATTTTATTTTTAAATTATGTACAATACAAGGATAGTAATTTTAAACATTTATCAACAAAAAATCTTTCGCCTTTAGCTCTTGAACTCTAGTAAATTAGAATATCACGCTTGATCTAATGTTTTGGATTAGCCGCTTCGTGTTTATCTTTAACATAAGGATAATGTAATTTAATCCTTTCCAGCGAAAGGCTTATCCTCCGATACCAACGGCATTCCAGTTTAGGCCTGTCATTTCCCTTCCCCTTTCGCCAGGGTCGAGTCATTTGCGAATTTCCTACTATCTCTATCTGCTGCGTCGGTCCGTCTCCCTCTAACTGGCTGTAAACACATCGCGGATTAAGGATTCGGCAGCGGCGACAGAAAGGATTATTCGCCAACCGACAATGCTGCGCGGACAAAGGTGTTTTGTTTTTATGACTCTGTAACTCCTTCGCCAGCTTAAGGAGGTAACCGTGTGCTCGTGTTTGCGAAAGGATAACTTTACGATCGTTATGGTTGAGGCTGGTGGAAGGGATATCTGTGCAGGCGAAAGAATCTTCGGAACCCGAGGACTGCGAGGAGGCGGTACCTGCCGGCTAAGTGGACACAATGGCACCGCCTATTCGCAAATGCGAATTTTGCGAGCGAAGCGCATTGTTTTGACAAAGGCGGGCTTTATTTTGGCTATTTAAAGGATTATGCTAAAGGATTGACTTTGCAGCCTTGACTGAACCGGGCCTGCAAAAGGATTCCGCCCACAACGACGACTCCTTCCGCGAATCTCGGGTTTTATGGTTCGCGAATGAGTTAAGAACCGACTACGGGGCTCTCTAATAAAGCGAAATGCGAATAAAAAGGATAAAAAAGGCTTCGTTTCGTGGAAGGACTTGGGAAGAGTTAACGTAACTCTTTCGCAATTTACACGTAAATCTTTTACCACTTCTTGGCTCTTGCTTGAAGTTCTGGAGAAACATTTAAAAAAGGAATGTTGACTCTGAAGAAACCGTAAAAAGTCCTTGCAACTTCGTTTACTTAATGTTGACTAAAGGGCTAGGAAAAGTATGGATGACTTTACGGAGTTTACAAAGGACCTTTGAAATCTGCTTGCTTAATGTTGGCCAAAGAAAAAGTTGACTTTTTGGAAATCATAAAAAATGTGCTGAATTTTATTTCTCTCAAGTATATATTTAGGTAAGCCAGGAACTGTCGAACTGTAAAATGACCAAAAATTATAACTTTTAAAGACAAAATATATTAATTTAATTGTCCAGCTTTGGATGGGATTTTTTTTATTAATGTCAGAAATTGATATTTAATATTAAGAACAAATAAAGTATGTCTTTTTCTACGTCAATACCCATTTAAAGGTTATCAAAATTAAATGTAATCAGGATATGTGCAAGACCCTATATTGCAGCTGCCCTAGAAATAATCGTGTTTAATTGACATAACATTGTTGCGATGAAAAATAATTGAAGATATGAAAATATTTATCAAATATTTCGAATTTATGAGCTACGAAAAAGCGTATCTAAATTTAACAACTATATCCCCGTAATAAATGTGCTTAATGTTAAGGCTCTCCGAATTAAAAGTAAAATTAAAACAAAATAAAAACAAGAATGAAAGGCTAACTTCGGGCGGAGCCAAAGTTGATATACCCTTGCAGAATATTCTGTAAATTATATTCTCCAGAATTAAAATTAAAAAATTCCCAATTCCCAACTTTAAAAACACCAAAGTTAAGGCATTTCCAATCGTTCAGTTATATGGCAGCTATAGGATATAGTCGGCCGATCCTTATGAAATTTGGTAGGTCGGATTGTTTGGACAGAAATAAAACCCATAGAAAATTCCAATTCCTTAACTTTAAAGTTATGGCATTTTCGATCGTTCAGTTATATGGCAGCTATAGAATATAGTCGGCCGATCCTGGCCGATAGCTTCGATATCTTTAAAACTTTAAAACTGAGAAACTAATTCGCGTAAAATCAGACAGACGGACAGTCGGACATGCTTACATCAACTCAGGAGGCGATCCTGATCAAGAATATATATACTTTATAGGGTCGGAGATGTCTCCTTCACTGCGTAACACACTTTTGACCAAAATTATAATACCCTCTGCAAGGGTATAATAATCATTTTCAAAAAGATTCATTAAGGATTGACAAAAAAAGTTTATAAATAAAAGAAATTATTTTTTTTAAATTTATTTGAATTTATTTCCCACCGGTTTAAGAAAATTTAATTCTGATAATTTTATTAGCTGAGAGAATATATAGCTTATATCTATAAATCTCATAACTTTCAAGGCCTGAATTGCAGATGCTAACCCAATGCCATTTTGCACCTAACTCTATCAAAGGCCCACAGATGCTACCCACTGTCCACTTTTATCTAATGAGTCGGATAAATGATGCCGGGAAATGCGACTGCACATGGCTCCCTTTCCTTTGATTCCGATTCCGGATCGGAATCCGGCTTTTCTTTTCGTTGCGTTACCCATAACTGTCACGGGTGAGCAATGAAAAATGACCAATCAATGTCTCACTTCAATAGACGCACAAGCAGCGCCGAAGGGGAGGAAGGGAGCCGGGATGTGGTGGTAGATATACCCGAGGCCGACCAAAATGTGACATTTTCCTGGCGAAAAGAGTGAATTTTATAGCAAATCGGAGAGATAGCCATGGGTTCGGGGATGAGGGGATCTAGGCGAGAAAATGCAGCTGCTCGAATTTGCACGTTTCGTGCTCAACATTGAATCGTTTGCTCTTCGCATAAGTTCTGCAAAAATCTGTCGGGTGGTTGCAGCGATCAAAGAATGCAATTTATCAGAAATAAATCATCAGATTTCTACAAAAATTGGTTAAGCAAACACTACGTCTTTTAGTTATGCAAACAAACCTAGATTTTTATGGCTCTGATAACATATATATAATTTGTATATTTTAACTTGAATAGTACTATTATTTCTTATAATAAAAAAATGTTCCTATTAAGTTAAGTATACTTACAAGTATATTTAATATTCTTTAATATGGATTCCAAAATGGCGGTCACAGCTAACATGTTCGTTTTATCTTTTAATTAAAGTCGGTTGCTCAAAAAATATCTAATGACGGAACATTAAAATACTAATACAGAACATGGAATCAATATTAAAAGAAAAAGTATTTCGAAAGTGAAGCCCAATACGTACAAGGACCCGTTACATTACCATTTCGAAATATTTAAATTAAAATGTATATAAATGCCATCCGTCTACTTTTGTTTCCGAGATCTCAGCGTTTAAGCACAAAAAAAAACAAAAACAAACACAGCTAATCCTCGGCAAAATTCAAGTTATAAGACTTTGGACAGTCGTGGAAAAACTTTTAACTTCCCGAAAATACTTTTTTATGGATTTCTTCTAGATTACGATATTAAGTTTTGTGTCATATTTGTCATGCATTGATTTTTGTATTAAGCCGCCCTTGAGGTATATAACATATATTATTATTCGTTATGTAAGGCACTTGCCTAATGTAATTTGAATTGTAGATTACGCAAATAAATATTTATTTAACTCGTTCATAGCAAGCAGAGTTAATTTCTCCCACTTCCCCAATAAAAGCCATTTAATTTAAATTCGATCGGTTTACTATACATTTCAATAAATAGGAATCTAATATACTGTTGGCTTAACAACTATCTGTACAAAAACATGTGTCAGTCTCCAAGTCTTTTGGCCATTATCGGCCTCCCAGCTGAGTGTTTTGGGTTTGTGTTTGGCCGCAGCTAATCGATCGCTGAGAACCCATCATGGCCAGCCACTGGGTTCCGCTCGCAGCAAGGATCCTCGTCCCTTCACTGCGCGCAGGCAGAGACAGTCTGCCTGCGCCTCTCTGCCGCTGCACAGCCGCACTCGTCCTTGTGCCCAAAGGTCCTGGGCACCATGGGGAGTGCGCTGCGCCCTCTACTGTGCGACTCATCGCTTCGCAGCTTCGTTCTCGGCTTTCGCCATTTGCGTGTCACCTACAAATGGTCGAGGGAAGTGCGCTTCGGTCTGGTGGCGGTCCGGCGGCGGTACCTCTTCCGCACCGGGGAGCTTAGGCCAGATGGTACAGGTCCTGCGGATGCTGCTGGTAGCTGCACTGCTGCGGGTACTGCTGCGGGTAGGCCTCGTACTGCTGCTGCTGTGGGTAATCATTCAGCATTCCGTAGCTGTGGCCATGGCTGTGGTTGTAGGCGGGGTAGGCGGTGGTTGTGGCGGAGGCGGTGGCGGTGGCCTGGTGGTGCTGGTGGTACATGGGTGGTGCGGTGGCCGTAGCCTCCAGTGGCGGCAGCAGCGCCGAGTAGCCGGCACCGCAGTGCTCCGGGGAGCTCTCCAGCGTGCGATCCTTCTTGGACTTCATGCGCCGGTTCTGGAACCAGATTTTGATCTGCCGTTCGCTCAAACTCAGGGCATTGGCGATGTCGATGCGACGACGCCGGGTGATGTAGCGGTTGAAGTGGAACTCCTTCTCGAGTTCGAGGGTCTGGTAGCGGGTGTATGTCTGGCGAGTGCGTTTCGAGTCTTTGCAATCTGTAAGCAACAAATAGGAGGAAGATGGGTTAGCTATTGGTTCGAATTTAAGGTGTTTTCGAAAATATTCAAAATATATTCATATATTGCTTTTCAATATTTTAAACAATGCAGTGCATTTTAGGGGTGGAACGATGCCTACCTGATGCCAGAGTCTCCTCGATGTGCGACCAATTGAAATCGCCGGCTCCGTTCGGGGCTGTCACAATGCGATGATTGATCTCCTGGTTGACGGCTGACGAGCACTTCTCCCCCGGCGACTGGGGTGGTGTGCTGATGCCCTCGACGGGCGGAAGGGAGGTGGGCGTGGTTGGCGGCGGGGTGGCAAAGTCGCCATTCTTCAGATGCTTCTGCGACTGCGACTGCGGCGAGTAGACGTCCAGGTAGTCGACGTCCTCGGAGGCGCAGGGCGTGGGCACGGCCACGTACTCCTGCTCGTAGCTGGGGGCGGGGCTGGCGGCGACCTTGGAGGTTGGGGCCTTCTTCACGGGCTCCACAGTGGTGTAGAAGTAGTCGGGGGTGTACTTCAGCTTCTTCACGGGGTTGGTGAGCAGGGCGCGCAGGGTGCTGGGTCGCTCCTCGACGGCGGCGATGATGGAGGCGGCGTCCTCCTCGGCCTTGCGTTTGGCGCTCTTCGGCGGGGGGGTGGTGGGCAGGGGCTGGCTGGTCATGGTCGCCTGGCTCCTGGTTGTAGTAGTAGCAGCTCTCGGAGTAGCTCTCCTGCGGGTAGTAGCCCTGGTAGCCCTGGTAACTCGAGCTGCTCTGGTAGTAGGCGTTGCTGGCGGAGTTGTCGTAGTAGGTGGGCGGCAAACTGTGGGGGTGGTACATGTTGTACATGTTCATGTTGTCGGCGTAGCTGTAGTGGCTCTGCTGGCTGTTGGTGGTGGCCATCTCGGATATGTGTGTGTGTGTTTAAGTACTAGACTGTTCTAACTCTGCGATGTGCACGCAACGCTGGTGGGTTTGCGAATGAGCTGGTCCTGCCGCAGATCCTGCATATATAGCAAAACCAGAGTGCTCTCGGCACACGCTCGCCGTTATAGCGCATAAATATCCCTGCGCATGACACTTTGCCGCCTGCTGTTCGCAACCACCCCTCCCGGGAAATGTCCTTGCATTGCCGGCAAGGGGAAGTTATCCGAGGTCCTGCAGACTTTATCCGTATGCGGCCTACCTGCTGCGCTGCCCATTACCTACCCATCGCGCCCATTATCATCGCGAGTTATCCGCCCGCGCACTTCCCCTCCGCGGCGACCTTGAGACGCTGCTTCGGCAGTAATTACTGCCATGAGATGCCTACCTATGAGGTGCGCTGAGCGAGAGGACCGATCTCCCTCTAATTGCAATAATCATAAAGACATAAAAAGGATCTGCAAACTGTTGCTGAAAACGTTCCCTCGGCGGAGAGGCTTTTTCCCGGCCCGTTCGTTTATGGTTCCCTAAAAATTTCTCTGGATTTTTGGCAGCGCGGGAGGACGACAACGACGACTGGCTGCCGGTTGTTCCCGGAATCCGCCGCCCTTTCCCTCCGAATTTATTCCGCGGCACTGGGCGGCCAAAGGATAACATTACGTCCGATCCCTGAAACGGCGATTGCGCGTGGCCGTCGTCGCGTGTTTGCGCTTTTTGTTTGCCCTCGTGGCCAAGCAAGTGCGCAACTCCCGGCTCGGAACTCACTCCTATGGCTGGTATTTGCCTAAAAACCGAAACATGCCTGCCATATTGACTGCTAAAAAACACAACACATTTACTTACCGAAATTAAATTGAATTTAAATAATCTTTAACATTTTGTATACCCTTTTATTGCTATTTAAGACAACGTAGTGAAGGATACATGTCCGACCCTATTATATATATATTAGCATCATCAGGAGAATTGATATAGCCATGTCCGCCTGTCTGCCTTCCCCAAAATTCTTCTTTCTGTTGCAAGTAGTATATAGTCATAATAGGTCGGATCAGAAAACCATATCATATGTATTCAGCTTTCAAAAGAACCATATGAAAAATAATTTAAAAATAAAATAAACCTTAGCTATTTTTTAAAATATTCGGATATACTTTAGAACATAGTGTCGTTCTAAAATTTCAGACTTGCTGTCTTAAAAATCATTTTTGTAATAGCTGCAAGGGTATATATGTAAGTTTCTTCTCTCTAAAAATTGCTTGGGACGAGAGCACCTCGTCTTTGTGGTAAATCAAAAGTAGAATAGAAAAATCGAATTAAAAAAAAAAAGATATTGTCAATTAATATATCTTTGTAAAAAGTTAGAAAACAGTTCAAATATTTAATTTAGCTTAAAAAATCTAACATTTTATTTATCCTTGCAAAAATATAATAATTTAATCTTTAAATCCTTTAGAAAGGGCTTACCAAAATCTTCAGTTCTTTAATGAATATATATTCTTGATCAGCATCACCAGGAGATGCAATATAGACTTCCATTAAAACGATCTGAATAAATTAAATTAAAAAGTTTAACTACAGCTGCAACTTAATTTCCTTTAAATATATCTCCACATTTATTTTATAATTTCAAGATTTTTTAAGACCGACACTTGATATATTTCTCACAACTTTTATAATTGTATTATATTTTGTTCAACAAAATTTAAATGTTTATATGACTTGGCTTATTTTCCAGCCTAACAAATTTTTTATAAGATTTCTAACTTTCCGGCTTATTTTGTATTTGCGTAAAACCAAAAGCCGCTCAGCTAAATTGACTGCTAAAAAAACAATCACATCTCCGACACTTTTTGTGTTTACATGACTTTCTGATCGGCTTACGCGGACGGGAATTTCATCAGCCACCCCCGTTGAACACCCCTAACATATCGATAGTCCTGGCATATGTGTGCCGTTTGTGCATGTGCGAATATTACTCCTACCCCAAGTCCACTCCCCGAACAACCCGTACCCCATCCCCATCCGCTGGCAGCTTCCATTGTTGCACAAAATTTATGGCGTTTTTCAGTTTGACAGAAGAGAGTGCGCCAGACTGCAGCTCGCTTTTCCCTGATGTCCTGTGATTGCTATAGTGCTATAGTGCCAGTGAGTGTGAGCCGACTTTCTGGTTTTAAAGAAAATTTAACAATCAGTGAACGACATGGAGTGGGATATACAACTACTGTTCCACATATATCAAATTTATAGAAACCAAAGGAGGGTTTTTTGAAAAATGCAGCTTACTATATTTGTTATTTCTTATCGTTAACTCAATCTGTGCCTTCAAATTATGATTTTATCTAAAGCCTAAGATAACACCTCCTAGATGGTAAAACGAAGTACAGCTTTTATTACCTTTTTAGATTTATGCTCATATTTTCTGAAGCATTTATTAAAAGAACAAATATAATCTATATTATATATAACCATATCATAACTTATAGTTAAGCTAATAAAAACATATATACATATATAAACATATATATAAATGTTTGTAAAGGGATTAATTTAAAAAGCATATTATTGACATAATTTAAAATACATTTTTTTTAAACACTATAAAGCAATTATTCAATTTTTATTGAATTTTATTGGCGGGTTTAGTAAAACCACTTAACTTTCTCACTTACGACCGATTGGGTTTCGGCTCTATCGGGTTTAATCCGAAGCCAACACATGGCCATAAAATACTTAGCTCACCCCGGTTATCCAAGGAAAGGCAGCAGGCTCAGCGTCCAGGACCCCGGCAACTTTAATTGAGTTGTAAGGCCCACATGCGAGTGTCCGACCACAACACACCCCATCTCGAATCCGATTGCGAACCTGAATCCAACCCAAAATGTGAATCCAGAGCTCAGCCCAAGAATTCGTGCGTTTTTATTGTCGAATTAATAAATTACCTTGACAGTGAATCGGGACCATCCCATTGTGCCTGAGTAGCTGCATGTCCCCTGTCCCTTGTATCCTTCGAACCCCTCCCCGATACCGTTCATCCTTCCTTCCTTTCTTCCGCTGACGGCGTTGCACATTTTGGCACATCCATGAGGGTTAGCCCAGTCCGATAGCCATCTATACAGCTATATAGCAATATAGGAATATAGCAATATAGCCGGCGGTTCGGTGGGTCGGTCCGGAGGACTTTTGATAAATGCACGGAAAGGTGGAACAGGCACGCGCCTGGAGGAGGCGAATGTGTTAATTCCCAGCCCTCAGATATATTTTGGCTGCTGTTGCAGTCATCCTCGTCATTATTTTCCCCAGAAGCAGCATCATCAGCTGCCGTTGGTCAAGCGAAACCAGATTGACCAACATCATTAGGATACAAAGTGAAACTAAACTGCATTTCTCTACCAAAAAAGGTTTATTTTGAGTGTAAATACTCTTATCAATTATCATTCAACGAACATAATAACTTCGTTGTATTATACAGTATTATATTTATTATATGTAATAATTATTAAAATAATAATAATTATACCCGTTACCGTAGAGTAAAGGGTATATTGTATTCGGCAAAAGTATGTAACAGGTAGAAGGAAGCGTTTCCGACCCAAAAGTATAATATCTTGATCAGGGCACTAGCCGAGTCGATATAGCCATGTCCGTCTGTCCGTCTGTCCGTCGTCCGTCGTCTGTCCGTAGAACGCTGAGATCTCGGAAACTATAAAAGCTAGAAGATTGGCATTTGCATGCAGATTCAAGGAGTGTCTACGCAGCGCAAGTTGTTTCAAAAGGTGCCACGCCCCCTTTAACGCCCACAATCGCTTATATACGATTTTAAAATTTAAATATTTCGGAAAAGTAAAATGCAGTTTTATTGTGTTTATCAATACCTATCGAAATGTAGAAGAAATTTTTCAAATCGGACCATTCGTTAAAAAGTTATGCGTGATCAAAGTTTCTATCTCCATCTCCCTCGCACTCCCTTTACCTGAGTAACGGGTATCTGATAGTCGGGGCACCCGACTATAGCGTTCTCTCTTGTTTTTTTTAATATGTAACGACTATATTATAAAGCGACCAAACGTCCAAAAAATGGTTCGGAAAATTTGCCATAGCTTTGTTTACAAACGTATCGAAATAAACGTTTTATAAAGTATTACATAATTTTAAACGTG
The DNA here is from genome assembly GCA_018153365.1 of Drosophila fuyamai. Classification (NCBI taxonomy): domain Eukaryota; kingdom Metazoa; phylum Arthropoda; class Insecta; order Diptera; family Drosophilidae; genus Drosophila; species Drosophila fuyamai. The sequence continues at coordinate 266,962 of JAECXW010000116.1, read as the reverse complement.
GTAAGGGTACACAATTTTCGGTTTCACAATTTTTACTCCCATTCTTATTCTATTTAATTTGACCTGAGTTGAGTTTTATTTTGCCTTGAATTACACTGATTTAAAATTACAATGACTAAAAACATTGATTTAAGAAACGGACTTTTAAAAATATTTAATTAAATATAAATGTCAGACATTCATTTAAAAGAACAAAAATCTTGTGGATTTAATTCATCCAAAAAATCTCAGAACTAAAATAAAATTCTATAGTTTACACAGCAAATGGAGTATTGTGTTCTCTAATTGGTTTATCAATTGGCGAACCTGCTGCTTGGAGCTCATTAATATTTGAAACTTCAAAAGCTTTACTAAAATGGCCTAGTACCCCACCTGACCATCAATGGGGAATTACATAAGATATCCCATTAGGATACTCCAGTGTCAGTTAGTCCGCGTTTTGTTTGTTTTCCTAGCTTGAGAGAAACTACGGTGGTCACCTGCTGGGGCTAGTTTTCCTTTGAAGTCGCTGCTGATCTCCTCCGGGGGGCATTCCCCATTATACACCAAATGCCATAAAAGTGGGGAAGGGGCGATAAAAACAATCGAGATGATCGCACTCATTATCAGAGTGAAACAGGCGACGACACGCTGCGTATAAAATAGTAAAGGGCCGAGAAAAATTATCAACAAACAAAACAAACAACCCACGAGTGGTGTAAATTCCCGAACTATTCCGATACACCGTCTATATATAGTACCAGCGTCAATCCGTCTAACTTGGGTCCGGAGATATCCCAGCGTGAGGCTTTCTTTGGCTTCGATCGCAGGCAATCAATTTGATTGCCTCAATCGGCGGCTAATTAGTAGTGATGCTCGAGAATTATTCACAATTTTCGTGTGCGTTATGCGATTTGTTTGAGTTAACAATCAAACTGCACACAGATCGAGTCGTTAACTCGGCGCTGGGGAAATCGGGCTGATGAATTTGCCAGATGTCAGAGATGTCTAGATGAAGAAATCTTCAGCTTCTAGATTTCATTTAGGACCAAGGAGAAAGCCAGGCGTGGTGTATGTCCTCGATGACCTTCGATCGGAGGCCCACCGACGACTCCTCTCGAGGTCAGCTCAATGGGAGGATATAGCAGTTCGACCTTGGATCGGCACCAATCAAAGTCAAGGATGCCGAGACGCTGTGCTCCTTTTCAGACTTCCTCAATGTTTTGTATAAATATTTTCCCAATGCGTCACGCGTAGCCCGTGTCCTTGGCTTCTGTTCGAAGTCCTGTGCGAGCTATATATCCTTGAATTGCCTGCCATCTTCGAGCGCTGTTGTGTTGACATCGAAGACATCAGGATCAGGCAATAATTGCTCCTGTCACACTTATTCGCATTGTCCCGCCGCTCTTCAATAGCGATGATGACCTCGTAAGCTGAATGAAATGGGAATTATGCATTGCAATGGGACTGTTTATGGCCCTGAGATATAAAATTCGAATTGCCCATGTCTCAGTTAGGACCTTGTTAACACCTTCTGCAACAGGCTCACCAACTGAGCTCTCTGAGATTGATGACTTTTTGACGATCGTATTTATTGCAAAAATTTTATTATATTTTTTTTTTAACCCCGTGATAATAACAAACGAAAAGATCACCTCTAAATGTTTTGTATTTAATTTAAGATAAGTAAATTTACTCAGACAATCGATTATAATTTTCTTGGCAATATAAAAATAATTATAATTAACCTAACTATAAATTGAAATTATTTTGTTAAATTGTTCAGAATTCATATATGCTTATTTCTTTTTCAACCGAATATTTGACGGTATATATATAGTAAATAAAAATTGACAAATTATTGATTTTTAGAAAAATGTATACTTTTTATAATTAATATACAATATAACTCATAAAAATTAAAAGAAATATTTGGCTTTAAAAAAAGAATTATTTAACCATTTAAATTATTACTTAATTTTAATGTGGGTTTTTGTTAACTCATTTTCTTTAAAATACCTCTGCACTATTTTTAAAAACGAACCAAAATCTATTTTCTCATATTTCCAAATAGTTTGTAAAACTAGTATTTTTAATTTCATGATTTTACAATTATTGTTTATATTATTCGTTTAAGAGTTAATTCAATTTACTGTGAACCCTCATAATAAAAGACATTATTTTATTATTATATTATTGTATAGTTAAGTAAGATATCTTAATATTACCAATATTTCATAAAATAGTTTTGTGTTCAAATTGATGATAATGATCTTAATACTTACTTCGTTCGAGGTATCAGATATAAGGCTCAACTATTTTATGCCAAGGCAGATATTTCCCGTAGCTGTTCGTCATCGTGGGTTGTCAACAGCTAATAAGGACGAAGTCCATTAACAATGATTGGGCGGAGGACTCTGGGGAGTTCGGCGTAGGCTGACGCGCGTGCTCCTCGTAATTCGGCGAATTTGCTGATGGCATTGGACGGACTCAGTTTGAATCTCAGAGCTCGATTTCCGAGTTGTAGAACTGAACTGGGCAGGGCAGGGCGAAGGAGGAAGGGCCCCCTGCGGCCTGTTTTATAGTTTTATGATGTGCCAATAATAATTCCGCCTTGGAAACCAATTGCGCTGCTCGCCGGCGAAGGATACGCGGGCAATTAAGACGCTTAAGGACCCATGACACGGTGCATTTACCATCCATAAACAGCCGACTCAAGTCGGTCCGAGTCGAGTCGCGCGAGCCGCGTCCTTCGACAGGACATCATTCTAATGCGAGACACACGCGTCTTTCCGTTCAGGTAGGCCTTGATTCGTCCGTGGAAATCAGAGAAATCAGAGGTGGAAATGGCTGGTTCGAAGGCGGGGGCGGTGGAAGGGATTTTCGCTCTGTTTACCCAAAATAGACTTTCCTTCAGCCAACGCCCCCGTCTCGCAAGAAATTGAGCTATAATGGCAGCACGGGTTAAGTATGGGATTAACATGTTCCACTGCTGAGTTAAGTCTTAATTGTATAAACATTTCCTGTGTTTCAATGCCAAAATTTCCGACACAATTTAATAATTATTTGTTCATAATTCGTATTAAAATATTAAATTTAAACAGATATTTAATAAAATGTACTTTTCGAACACATTGGAATACTTTGCATAAGTTTTTTATTTATAAAGCCACTATTTTTTTTGTTTTAAGCCGAACTATAATATTTTTAAAAGGCCGCCATTTCAAAATAAGTTTTAAAGTATTAAAACATACTCTGTAAAAATTAAAAAATATGAACACAGGAAATGATATATTCTTGAAAGAAAATTGTCAAAATAACTTGAAAATTTAAGAAAGGTTATCATTCCTAAATTTTAAGTTATTAAGTTTATTAAAAATTATAAATAAAAAAAATTTTGTAATATTAGGTAATTTTGTCAATTTAGCAGGTATTTATTTTAGGTGTGTATTAATTCCTAATTTTAAAATCTTTTTACCGTATTTATTCTAGAGAAACCATTGCTTTGGGAAATTTATAATGAAAATAATTTTTATTCATTTCACCAAGTAATATTAACAAAAATTCAGAAAATGTATAATTGTACATCAAAAAATATAAAAAATGGCATAATAAACAATCGATTTTTACTTTTATATTTTAAATAAAATTTTTAACGAAAAAAGGATAATATCGACCACCGAACAAAATTTGTCGTTATATATTTAAATATTAATCAGGCTATTCCTTTCCCCGAAACTCCGTTTCCCGATTTCAGAATCCGCAACTCTAAGACCTATTCAAAAAATCGTACACAGCATAGAATTATTTAAAATTCGCGGAATATTTTACCATTTTTAGGTCGTAAAAACGAAAGACTTACTCGAAAAAGTATAACGAAAAGTGTGTGGCGTAAATTGGGTCAGTTTTTAGAAAACATTTCAAAACAATGCAAAATGGTTATTTAAATTAGAGCAAACGGCGACTGCGGACGGCATGATGCCCGAAACCTTTTGAGAACGCCGGGAATGGTGCGCCTAATCCCCGGATTTGCGAGATCGTTGTGAAATATTGTGTAAGAGGTGAAGGTGACGTTTTATTGACTCTCTTCCCGGCTCGTGGGCGGTGCCGGGGTGAGGCGGAAACAATGCCCACAGGACAATGCTAACTAGAGCAGTTCCCAGTTAAACAAATATTTACCTTTATTATGCAAGCCCATCCGTTGCATAGACTTGCATAACCCGGCCGACCTTGGACTGGCTTAATTCGCAGGATCCGCATAGATCCCGGCCAACCTGACCCTGCTACAGTTTTGAGGCTACCAAACGAGGCCTAGTACGGTAAGAAACTCGAGCAGAACTCCTAGGACATCGGCAGCCTCAATAAAGTTTTATTAGGACCTCCGGTCGTAAAGCGATAAAATCATAAATTCGTGTAAAAATTCTTGTGCGTCGTGCATTTTAAATGGAAAATGAGACCAAGACCTGAGAACGAGGCCAGGACCAAGAGAAATCCAAGAGACACTATGCCAAAAAATTGTGTCGCGACCCAAAAAAATGCTCGAATTTTTTAACAATGACCAAAATGCGCGAAACACAAAAGCGAATTCGCTCTAAAACGTTTTTACAGCGCATCGTTTTTTTTATTGTCCCGCGTATTCTAGTTTCCATTTTTTCCCTCCGGGCAAACAGAGAATTTCTCGAAACCAAACTAGAACTGAGGCACATTTTTTGTGTGCTTTATTTTTTCTAGTTCACGGGAGTATTTTACGACGATTTTTAGTGGAACTGACTTTATGGCAGTCAAGGACGGGCCTCTGGGCCAGGTTCCAGAGATCAGTGTAAATTGTCACAATTTTTTGTAGCAGTTCCAGCGAACACACCGACAATGGCCTCAAGCGGAGTAGATAACTTGACAACCTTAGCAAGATAATGGAACTGCAGCTAAGGACAGTCAACACCCGATGGGTGTCCTTAAATTAGATGTAGAGCAAGACATTATGATATAGTGATTTCTATTAACTATTGATTTTATTTTGATAAGCCAAAAGAGTAAGTCTAAAAGACTTTTTCAACCTATAAACGTTTTTATTTTTATAGATAAACTTTAGGTTAAAAGTTTTCCAGATTTTCGATCAACATCCAATATGTAAAAAAATCAGCAAAATGGGAAAAATATAAGATTTAACATTAAGGGTAACAATTATAAAATATCTCTAGTAACTAAACTTAAAACATTTTAGTCCCGAAAATTATATTATTTAATTATATTTATAATTTACATATGCTAAAATTTTGATGATACAAATGATATTTTTTTGGTTGCAAGCAAACTTCAAGTTAACATATATCAGCAGGTATTGTAATATTAGGTTACTATCCACACTTATATATCAACTCAACCAAACAGTCAACCAAAAATCATGAGCCAAGAGCAAAATCGGGGGAAAGCAGCCGCCAGAAAAACTTTTGTAATTGTTAAAAAAATTGAAAAAGTGTAGGTATAAACTTTTTCAACTTTCTGATGGCAAGATAAGTGTTGCTATCATTATGTGTTGCCAGTGTTTCTGTTGCTGCACATTCGGGGCTGGGCAAAATGTGGCTGCAATTAAAAACTGTTACGCCTCATGCTAATCAGCCCGGGAAATTTCTGGAGGAGAGGGCGGAGGATGGGTGAAACGAAGGCCAATCCCTTCACTAGTAAGGCAGCCAACCAACCGACTCCGGCTTCGAACTCAACTCCAACCTCGAAAGAGAAACATGGCAGCGACTGGCAAAAGAAAGAATTCATTATTTCAGTTTTAATTGCTTTTTTCATACTTTCGAAATTTTCAGCACCAGGCCTGATTCCCCATCCCTCCCCCTTTAGCCCCTTATTTGTGGGGTTTTGCATGTTCGGGCCACATCTTTCACGACCAACAACTGTTTACAAGAAATTCAATTATGACTTTTAATAACCGACAGCTCGGGTCAAAAAAAGCGTTTAACTCGGAATGATGGCAAATCGCATGTGACGCTAAACGGCTGCAAAAGAATCCGTGAAATGATATTTACACAAGGGCGGCGCAGATACGATTACGATCATTGGGTGGGTTGCTTCATATGGCTATCCACAAGCCAACCTTTTAGTCTGATTGCTGGAATTACTGGGATAATCCGCTGGTTTTTGTATAGTAGGCAAGTACATTTAAAGGTTAATAATACTTATTACATTTATAAGTAGAAATTAAAGATTACTATTAATTTTAATAAACTGTAAAGTGGAAAAAACATGTATAACAGAGGAAAATGTTTTATCATCCATTCTCAATAGCTTATACAAATAAAGTTATGTTTAACATAGGCTCAAAATTATTATAATTAAACAGTTGTTCACTCTAAAAAGTAAAAATATTTACTTTTAGGTTTTGTTTGAACTTACCCTTTTATTTTAATTCAAACAAAATTTTGTTTTTTTTAACGCTTTTTAAAAAAATAACAGGGTGTCTACCCTACGAACTAAAATGCTATATCTCAAATTGTATTTTCTTTGGCGACATACGTATTTTTTCCAAATCTTAAAACTGAGAAATTTTCTTAGATCACATTCTTTACTATACGAAATATTCTTTCAAAAGTGACCCCTTATCAGCAAGTTTTTATTTCTATTTGCATTTAAATTTTAAACGAAAATTAAACTCCATTTGACCCATTTTCAGAGCTCGTGTTGCATCAGTACATTGTGTGTGTGCCAAGGTGTCTTCCGCGCCTATATGAGTGCCGGGTCATTAATTTTGATCATGCCCAAATATGTGTCAGTCAGTCAGTGAGCGAATCGCACACAGAATTTCCATTTCCGAACACACACAAATTTTCCGTATGCATGTATTCAAATTAGGCAAGGCGCCAACCTCCCCGCTCCCCAGATTTTCCCACCAACATCCCCTGAAAACCCTAATTCTGGGCGGCAGAGTCGATGGCCTTAGCTACACGGTGAAAACTTCACTGGGTTTCCCTGCACATGTGTCCGCGGGTGCGGAGGAATTTTCTAATTTATTTTTTAGCATCGGTTCAAGGCTTTTCGTGTTTTGGGTGCTTCACGTTTCAAGTTCGCCAAAACAAATTGTTAATGGAAATTCACGCGTTCGGAATTATTGATTTTTCTGCTGACGCGTCGGAGGCTGGCTGAAAACTTTCTCCTTCTCGCACTCAATTGACATTCGAATTGTACAAATTTGACATGAATGGGACGATTAATGGCCAAGGTCGGTGTTCAGTTTGACAGCTCAAATGGGGAGCTCGGAAACTCTTGAAACATTTAAGTATGTTTGGGCCTGGAAATTGTTTCTAACTTGAGCTGGTCCTTAATGATTAAGCCGGGAAAATGGTTGCTAAAAACTACTTTAAAGCGGCATCTGTGGTCAGGAGTGCGGAAGTTAAAGAGGGACAATAAATGTCCAGTTGGATTGAAAAAATATAATTTAATGTCCTGCTGATTAGAAAAAATAGTTGTTTACATTCTACAAAATATATTTTTCGAATATTTTTTAGTTTTGCCTGGACACAAACCCACTCCCTCTATTGCAATGCTAGCGCAAAGCAGGATGCACTGCTTGCATCTGTCCTTCAGCAACAATGTTGCAAGCATATTGCAGTAAATGTTGCTAATGCAATGTTGCTGGACATCCTGCAGTTAGTGCAACATTTAACGATTGTGTAGCATTTATAATACAAATTTTGTAAAATAATATTCGACAAATTTGTAAAAGTTTTTAAAAATCTTTTTTATTTAAAGTCGGCAACAAAATTCGTAAAGTATATTCTAAAAATGTATCACCCAAAATAATGTTTATATTTATATAAATAAAAAAGACATTTGTATGCTTACAACATAGTAACCGTATTAAGTTTACTCGTGAAGAAAGAAGTTACATACTAAAATTAAAGTCATTATTTGTTTAAAAATACGTTGAAAAACCTTGGCCAATCATGATCAGATTGCAGATTTAACATGTTATTTCTCTGCATGATTTTCCGTTTTGCGCCGTTGCAGGATTAACTTCAAACCGTGACGAAAGTAACTCATTTGCGAATCCCGCACTCTGCTGCAATCCTTCTGCGCCTTTAATGTGGCCTTGATGAGGTGGACTAATTAAAGCGGCGCTGATTAGCAGCGGCGGCAGGAGGCCGAAAGTAGGGTAAAAGGACACAATCGAGACACATGTAGCTTAGTCCTGCGTACAAGTGAATGCCCGCATTGTTCACACGCATAGTGTGGGCGAAGGAGGGCGAAAACTAGGGAATCGGCGTGGAAGGATTTCGTTGGCGGCGCGCCGCAGGACGATAATGAACACAAATGAGCCTCGGCATCGAAATCCGATTTCGAATCGGACGAAAGGAGTTTCGGGTAAGAAATTGGCAAGCATTTGCCAAAAACTACAACTGGAACATGTCGAACAATGCCGAAGGACCTGTTAGAAGGACATCGAGCTGAGGGCTCGACCTTGGAGCAGAATTTCAAGAGCAGTCAGTCTGAAATTTATAGAATTTTTTGTTTTCTTCTCTTTTTTTGGCTGCGTATCTTTTGTTGCGATCTGATTGATTGCTGTCAGGATTTGAGCTGGGAACGAATCCTAGGGGCTGCCTGGGAATGAGCAGCTGCCTCTTATCCCTCGTCGGCCATTTTTAAATATTTCGCTGCTAATGCTAGACTTACTTTAAAGATACTTTAAAGTATCTCACAGGTTTGTGGCAACTTTCGCCGCTGTCATGGGGAATTAATCATTGCATAAGTACGCAGCTTGTGGCTAAGGACATGCGCAACAGCCCCGTCCCCCTGAATCCCGTTCCCTTCAGCACGCCCCGCCGGAAACCATCTCGTCCTGCAGCAGCTGCGGCCAAAGCGAGAGCAATATACAGTTAAAGCTTTTCCCACTGCGGAAAAAAGCTTGCTTATCTGGCTGGCTGGCAAATGTGTCCTTATGGTCCATGTACGTGTATTCGGGGGATGTGTGTATGCGTACGAAAATTCAATCAAAATGGCGTTTGCCCAGCACAGGATGCTGTTTTATTTGCATTGTCGGTTGAATTGTTTATATTAGAAAAAACAGAGTATCAGTTAATTAATATGGAATCTCTGAAGATATGGAATACAAGTTATAAAATATTCATAGCCAATAGTTATCTTTCTATCATTATTATAGTTACTGTAGAGAAAGGGATATTATTCGAAAAGTAGTAACAGGTGAAGGAACGTGACCCATAAAGTAATATTCTTGTTCAGGATCAGCCGAGCGAAGCCAGTCCGCTGTCCGTCGCGCGTCCGTGTCCGCCGAGAACGCGAGATCTCGGAAACTAAAAACAGAAGTGGCATTTGCAGCAGATTTAGGAGTTCCACGCAGCGCAAGTTGTTCAAACAGGTGCCACGCCCCTAACGCCCACAATCGCTAAACGATTATTAAATATAAATTTAAATATTCGAAAATAAAACAGTTTAGTGTTTATCAATACCTATCGAAAGGAAGAAATTTTCAAATCGGACCATTCGTTAAAATTATCGATCAAAGTTTCATCCCATCTCCTCACTCCTTTACCGAGTAACGGGTATCGATAGTCGGGGCACCCGACATAGCGTTCTCTCTTGTTTTTATATTTTAAAATATGAATGAGAGTTCGAAAATTGTTAAGCAAAAATGTCCTTTCTTAAATTTATTAACACAAAAACTAAAAAATTCTGTGATTTTCCAATAAGTTTATATTTGTATTACTAAGCTGTTCAACTTTTAAAACTGCAGAGAAATAGACAAAATCGAAACACGGAGAGGGTAGCATAATTGAATTCATATTAAAAATAATTAAGTCTTAAAACACGTTATCTGTGTACAAAATTTGATAATAGAAGCACACAAACAAATCAGAACCTGTTCCGGCCTCTAATTTGACTTTGGAGACTATTTTTAAGAAACTTTCGGATAATGTTTTATCTGAAGAATTATAGAAATACGCTTACAAGTTGTACACTATTTTCTAAGAAAAGTATTTACATTTGTGCAAACCGGAACAGGCCTGTGTGTTATTTGGATTGCAACATATGGTTATTTTGGGCTATATATATGCAAATACATTGAGATATGCTGAAACATGTATACAAAAAGGCAAAAACACTCAGAAAAAGTGAGATTTTGTATAATTTTCAACACATACAAACCATGGTTCTTTGCCGCTCTTTCCGAACCAAGTGGATTCCCCTGCCCCGAGCTCATCGCCTAAGCTCAGCTGTTGTCTCCTCCTAATGACCTCCAGCCCCTGCTCTGCAGAACCACTTCACCCAGTCTCAGGACCCCGAACTCCTCCTCCTTCCCTCTTAACAACTTTGCCAGCCATCTTGTTCAACTAAGTAGCTCATGTCTGACAGCTGAGCAACGTTTGTCATAATCAAATGTGAATGGACTGACACTGACACTGGAGCTCTGAAGACCGAGGACTGAAAACTGAAAACTGGTAGCTGCCAAAAAGCAGAGAGTGGAAATTAATTTAAATTGGCCTTTAATGTAAATGCATCTCTCAATGCATCGCCAACTGCAGTTGATTCTGTAGGAGTTTGCTCTGCTCCAGATATCGCTTATATCCCGACTAACACCGACTTGTGTTTGCCTCTAAATGGAGGGTATTTATCAACTACTTGTAGACACGGACTACCCATCCTCCAACCTATTCGAAAACCCCCATTTCCATTACAGATGCGTGAAGAACTCAAATGGCAAGGTATTAACGAATTGTCGTGAGTTTTGGTCCGGGGAGGGGTATCCATTTTTCTTGGATCGTTTAATTGGAAACTGTTGCAGTTGCAGTTCCGTTGATGCACAGAGACAAAATCATAATATTATTAGGTCTATCTTGTTAAAATTGAATTCTGGTAAGAGGTATTCTTTTAATAAAGTCATCTTGCTTGTCCGTAAAACAACCTTTTTAAACGCCCTTAAACTATGGAAAAGGAAATAATGAAATGTAAAAAAATTTAAGAGTAAATATTTGGACTAGAACTTGTTTTAAATTGCATAATAAAAATATTTTGATTGTAAAAATTGTTAAGATTATAAATATTTGTCATATTTTTTGCCGGTGTGTAGTTCTATGCCCACATGTAATTTGAAAATTCCTATTTCGCGTTAAGCGCTGTTTTCTTCAACTAAAAACAAACTACAAACCCGGCTGATTGTTTCATATTAAAAATTGAGCGAGTGTGTGTGAGGGCAACAACTACAACGTCGAAGGAACAACATGCAAGCGATGATGAAAAATCGCCTGCAACATGTTGGATGCTGCTGAGGGGACCCTCCATGGATCTGGAATGGAATGGGATACCATCCGAGAGGATGGTATGCTATGCCGTGGATTGGGACACGAGAGTCTGGCTCTGACTGCCCGCTGGCATCGCCAACATCAACTCCAATTACAGAAGTACACGCAGGCGTCTCTCTTATGATTTCTTTTTTTAGTTTTTCATTTATTTTCCATCTTTTCTTTTTTTAATTTTTTTTATTTATGCGGGCTCTGTAGAGAGAACAAACAGACATGTAGTTTGGAAAATGCAAAGGAAAACATGTGGACAAATTACATGAGTTTTAAGTATTAGAACTTTATCAATTCCTTCAAAAAACTGCAAACTTTTTAATACTATCATAATAAATTAATTTTTATAACTTTAATTTGTATCCTCTAAAACAGATTGTCTTTATTATATTTTCACTGATAAGTTAGCCACGAAATATTCTTGATCAGCATAACTAGTCAGTAGTCCGCCCTTTCGTTTGTAGGTAAACTAGTCTATAAGTGTTTAAGTTTATATATGCTTCGAAATATATTTATTTTATGAAATATTTTACTTTAGTAATAGCTGCAAGCGTATATGAACTTCGACTTACCGATACTAGCTTCGTTTCTTGTTTTTTGGTAAAATGTCTCTTTTTTATTTAAATTGAATAAAAATAAACCTAAATTTTGCTTTTGAAACCTTTTTTTTTGTAATTATTTGTAAATACCTTTTGATTCGTAAATAAATAAAAATAAAATGGACTGATGACATTTGAAGCAAATGATTAAGAAGTGATTTTTAATATCAACAACAACATAAATAAATGTTAATTTAATAATATTTGAGTGATTGTGTGGTTCCCAAACCTCTCTACTTCTTTCCTTAAATAAAAAGCAAAACAATCATCTCATTGAAAATCCACATTGGGTGTGTCTTCATCACCAACTCAGTCTTGTGATAAAAATAGCTAATCAACCTTTAAAATACCGAAATAAACTAATCAATCGAATTCAAATTCAAATACCGCCGAAATCAAACAACATTTGTTCAGCTCTGAATGTGAATCTGGAATGTTGGTAGCAAATATGAAATCGACTTTTAATTAAGGCATTTAGCCAAACAAATCAAAATCGTTAAGCCCCAAAACGGAATGAATCATGAGAACTTGAACTTGGCCGGGGTCCAAATGAACCCGAGCCCCGAAAACAGACCAATAAATTTAAATTCAGAGACAACTGCCAACGAGCTCGTTTTAAAGGAGGGATAACTTTAGCAGGAGACTTTGACTTTGCATTTTCGAAGGCGGCCAATAAAAATGGAAATGAACGCGGAGCGAAGCGGAACGTTTATAAAATAATAATGCGAAATAATAATGTGACGGTGATTTAGCGGAACAGCGCCACGATTGAATACAAATAAAGTGGGGACGTGCGGGGCCGAGACGCCTAATCTAGGATGATTTCGGCCTAATCTGGAGCGTGAACCGGGGGCAGATGCGTCCTGGAGTGGCTGCCAAGCTGCCAACTACCTGTTTTTTCTCGCCTTCCCCGGCAGCGGGCTTTTCCCCATTTCCCCATTTCCCGGCCGGGCGAATGAAAAGCTGGAGCGCCATAGGCCGGTTGCCGTGGCACCCTCATCGCATAAATCACGGCAGGGGGCGGAGCCAGCCGTGGGTGCGGGCGGGATGGCATGCTTTTCGAAAATTCGCATTGCGTGGCCTCTCGCTCGCACCCGTGCGCCGGGTGCCCGAATGATTTACAGTGTTCGAAACGCACACAAACGCAGGCGGCCAGAGGGTCGTTTTGTTGGTTTTTGTGGCTCAAACGTGATTCGAACGTGGCGCACTTCAGTCGCCAAGCTGCGCGCTCGGTCTCCTGCAAAAGATACTCAGATACTCCTACCCGTACGCGCTGCAATCCGCGAAGTTTCCGCTCGAAAGCCAGTCTTGTGATTTCATGGAAAGCTCATTGGCGACGGCAAGGTGCCATGGTCTCCCCATAGCGGATACTCTACCCATTGACTCCTCTACATAGGAGAGGAATTTCTGTTGAAAAAGGAAATTATATCCCGAAGTGATTGTCCTCTCAAATAACTAATAAGTATAATAATTTAAAGTGAAGTGCCAAAGGCAAATACGACAATCACATAAATACATAGTAAACAGTGAACGTGAAGTGTTGACAGAAAAACTCATTGAATAACAACAGCTTATTCGCAACTTGCGATTGGATTTCTGCACATCGTTCATTTAAAGGTAAGAATATGGTGCACATAATAGTTGATTCCGAAAATAGGAAAAAGAAAGTAGGAGAGAGGAGAAAGGAAGGAAATTTAGTATAAACTATTTTATGTTATTTAGGAAATAATCTTTTATAAGAAACTATAATTTTAGCTTATAAGGAATATTTTGAAACTATTTTATATGGGTAGAATAAGTATTTTTTTCTTGTCTTTGACTTGATTTTACTAGGACAAAAAACTCTAACAATTCGCGAAGAATTTTGTTGATTTAAAGTTTGTTTTTTACGAAAGATAAGAACACGGTCCTAAAGGTTTATTCGGCAAAATGTTTTATTTAGTGTTCATAAAATTAATTTCAATAAAATGTTAAAAATGCGTCTAAGGGTTTGACTTTATATTTATATGTTAAATAAATATGTAAAATTTGGAAAAAGTTATTGGAAATTGGGTCTTGTTTTGAATATTTAAAAAATGTATAGAATATCTTACAAATAAATAAGTGGTTTTTTTCTCAAAGGAAATAAAAGTATGTATGTTTAAAGTCCCTTAAAAATAAGTCCCCTTGTTCTTGATATAATCCTAAATCGTTCCGAGATGGCCAAAAGTTCGAAATTCGAATGTTTATGATTTGAGCCCCCTCGGAATCGATCTCACACGGACAGTGTCGGTGAGAACAATAAGAATTTTGGATGAGTCGAAGTTCGAAAACGTTTTTTCGAACTTCCGACTAACGATCTCACACGGACACGGACGGTGTGTGTGAGAGCAATAAGAACTTGTTCGGAATGCAGAGAGCTGTGTCTTTCGAACTGGCGCTCTTTCGAACTCACACACACAGGGCCCACGTATCCGTGAGATACAATTTGTGGCTACGAATTTCTGGTTTGGCGGTTGATTCGAATCGTTCTTCGCGTCCGCAAAGGTAGTGGCCTGCTCTGCGCGAGAGCGAGCGAGACGGCAGAGCGGCGCACTGGCCGCCATCTCGCTCGCACACTTTTCGAATAATGAACGCTGCACTTAGTAGCCGTATAGCCCTACTTGCTCGTACTCGCAGATACAATTGGACGGGGCGAACGGGCCGGTGTGAGTGAGCCAGCGCGTACGCGTATCTGTGTGTTTTTTATTGATGCTCAGATATTTGAATTATGCCCGAGCAGTCAAAGTGAGACATTGGCGCTTCGAGCACGTATCCGCGGATACACCGGAATAACAAAAAACACAAAAACACTCTTGAACTCAAACAATCCAACGCAATCCAACAGCTGTGCCGCGCAAAGATACAAAGATACTCAGATACTGTTCGATTTAAGCGAAAGATGGATGAGCTGCAAAGTGCTTGCATCGATGCTGGCGTTGATGGACAGTCATAAATTCGGCGTGAAATTCGCGCAGATACTTAGATACTTGGCCATCCCGCAGATACTTATCGCGATCTGTGACAAATTGCGCGAGTGCGTGTATTCTTGTGATACTCAAAAGCCGTCCAAATCCGTCGCTTAGCCCTTTGCGGCCAATTACCCAAAACATTCACCTGCAGGTAGAACGCAATAGTCTAGCCAATTTGCCAGCAGGATGCCAGCGGATTAACTCTCTAGATATCCGGCTGGTTGTGACAGTTTTCTTTATGTCATTGTGCACTGCAATTTCTGTCTTCAGAACAAGTGAAAATCGTGTTTCAGTGCAGTGAATATTAGAAAACAAACTCGCTTCACCAGAGGTGAACGCCGTCGGCTAACTGAAATTGTGAGTAAACGATTTTAGGGCAGAATAATATTTTACCCACTTTGGAACAGGTGAAATCGAGTGTTACAAAATTAAAGGATAAGCTTTACATTTTTAGTTTTTTGTTTTGTATTTTTGTGTGTTGTTATTTTTTGTGTTGTTTTATTAATGTAGCAAATTCAAAGTCAACGACATAAAAAATATTTTGCGGTTAATCCAAGCAACGTCAACATAAAACTACTAATATTTGTTTTAAAATAAAAAGTTTTTAGTTACATATGAAAAACTTAATTACTGATTAAAAATAATAATCTTATCTGAAACGTGTAAACGTGATGTTTTGTAGATCTCTTTTGTTTAATATACCGTATATTAATTTATTATATTTACTAATAACTATTAATCAAAAGAGATCTACAAATTAATTTGACAACCAAAGAATATAAGACTGATGCCCAAATTTTATTGATTTTTTAAAGCTATACAAAATGTATGGAAAAAAGCATTATAAATGGCCAATTTCAAAAAGGTCTTTTGCTCATATATATACAGTTTTGCATCAGTCGAAATTTTAAAATGCTCTTAGCTATTTTTCACTTGCTTCTTCATTTATTATACTGAATAATAAAATTATCTGGAGACATTTCCTAGTCAAGTAATTTAATCTTTATAAATCAATAAAATTTGTTTGTATTTCCCGAAACCGAACCCTAACTCTGCGATGAATATTTGGCTTTTGTTTCTGGTTTTTCGGTGTGTGTTTTAGTAATTTTTCATTGGGTTGCGTGTGCGGTATCAACGCAAGGAATTTTCACTTCATTAAAACGAAATGCAGCCGCTTTTGAAATAATTAAGAGGCACAAAGGCGAAATGTCACAGCGAATGAAAAATGCCTAACAAGCGGCGCATATAGAAGACTAATCCAGGCACATAGCGCTTTATAGTATATATGTAAATATATATATAAAAAAGGTAGGGATGAAGCAGTACCACAACCAAATAGGCTTGGCCCCTGTCCGGGGAAGCGAGCCCATGCTGGCCAAGACGCCATGGGGCGAACCTGAAATTATGTAAAATAAAAAGAAGACGCACTGGGCTGGAACCCAAGGGAACTTCGCCAATGACCGAGTGAAGACGATGCTCCTGGGCAGCAGGCACTCCACATCCCGGCATGGCCTCACATATGTGCCGTAAGTGGAAGAAATTCCACTTGATGTAGGTCACTTTCATTCGCCCAGCTCGCCGGGGGTGGCCAAGATCAAAGAGCTGGGCCTCGATTGCATAATGTAGGCACAACACTGGGACAGTTGCAGACCCAGTAACGTTCCCACTCCGATTCCCATTTCCAAATAGCTAATTGGAGGGAAGGGGCCAGTCCAAAGTTCTCCAAGTGTCTCTTCTGCAGCGCTGTAATTTATTTGGCCTGCGCCTGGCGGAGACATTCATCATGTCCTAACCCCGGCTCTCCCCTACGCCCCACACCCTCCTCAAATAATTCAACTCCACTTGTTCATATTTATAAATCAAAATCGCGAACACGCAAGCTGAAAATTTGTGCTAAAGTCGTTGATCTATTGGCTGCAAGAACGGCAGACATTTTTGTCAGGAAACGAAATGTGTATAGCAAATGCGTCTCAAATTAAATAAAGAAAAATCAAAGCTCGATATGTATTATTTGATTTTGTGAATTGCAAGATGAGTTAAATATGTTTTTTTAATCCAGGCAAATGTTTGCATTATCATTTTAATATTTTCCAATTTATAAAAATGTCATGACATATTATTATCTTCTTTATGTTATAAAGTAGCTGGATTATAATAATAAACGGAATCGGAAACATAATCCCAATAGTAATCTCACTAACACCGCCTATCATAAAACCACTTCACAAATCAAGTTCAACAAGGATTATCCCTGAACAGTAGCCAAACCATGATATATTACACAATTGAGATGTCCTTGACCAGAAGCAGGACTACTGCCCTGATAATTCTGACTCGACCATTGCGCAACAGATCGTAAATTATGAAAGTGGAGATGAGATGACAGACTGAGCCACAAATGGCCGCTTACAGTGAGGATCGGGATCGATGATTGGTTTTGAGTTGGGAAAACAATTGGAGAACTCATAAAAATTATGAGAGCCATGACAAACAAACAAACAAACCGCAAACAGCAACTGTGACGAGGGTTGCCGCAGCAGAAAGAGAGATGCACAAAAAGATGAAGAGGAATAATATTTATGACTATTTTTATGAGGTGCTTACAAATTTTTATGACTTTTTAATGGGTCCGCACACAGTCTCGAGCCCTCTCGCTTCCTCCCAGTCCAGTATGCCGTTGAGTGAGCGGGACGACAAGCTTTGCCAATGAGTGTGACTGCGCGTGCGCAAATACCTTTTATTTATCTTTTTTTGTTCAGTTTACTTTTTCTTGTTTTGAGACTTGTACCCGTGCGTACCGCAGAATGAGGTTCTAGAGCGGCGTGTTTACATGCACACAAGCTACGCCCCTGTTGACAACAAATATTAAAAATTATGATTTATGGCCAGGGCTCGTTTGGGTACAAAATCCGTAATGGTGACGACAAACAGCCAGCCCGGCGACATTCGTAGGAGAAATAACTGCTTTGGGTGCTTTGTTCGGCTCATAATTAAGATGGTGGCCTCTGGGCCGATGACGTAGACGATGACGATGATGGAGTGCTCAGAAATGGATGACAGTTCCTTCCATGGGCGGCTAAGAAGAGTCTTAAGGCAGAAACGAGTTGGGCAAGGTTTGAAATTAGTGTGGACTATGAATTAGTAAAAGTGGTTTAAAGTTAGGTAGAAATACGACAAGTAAAAGTAAAAGTCTTAAAAGCTTAGATATGTTTAACGAAGCTTTCAATTTTTTTTAGGAAATATTCATTGTTTAATACAAAGGCTTAAAATAAGTTTTAATAGGTCCGTTCGCTGGTTTTGAAAAAGGGATAAATAATATATTTGCCATAGATTGTACAAAATTAGCTCCTTACCGGTAAATAAATATTATTATAAGTTCTATTTTTAATAGTTTGAGGTCTTTGCACTAATATAACTTTCAGATCTGACTTCATTGTTATCAGTATTATTAAGTATGATATTTTACGTAAAGCAGTAAATAGTTAAGGTTTCTTGCGCCCATATCAGCTTGACTTTTTTCACATTCAAATCACGTCTCAAAAAGGGTAATTATCGATTATGCAAAAGTTAATCATCTTAATTGGGCAGATGCTCAGCCCCTAGTTTATGGAAAGAACGCGTAGAAAAATCGAACCCCCAACCCCCTCAAGCATAACGTCAACATCTTGAATGAAGTTCGGGGAAGAAAACCCTTTTCAGCTGTCGCCCTGGAATATTTCCCCAAATTGATTTATGGCATCGGCAAACGCATGTGCAACTCAATTGCTGTTTATTTACTCTCACTCTGACTCGTACCCTCCTCTCTAGTTTGGACAGGATCTGATCCTACCTGTGGCAATGTGAAATGGAAAACGGCGAAGCCGGGAAAAGGAAATTCGTTCTGCGGTTTAAGTATCGGGGCAAAAGAGAAATTTCACTCCTATTTGAGGGCATATTAAAAGTGTTTATATAACAGAGGAGGAACAAAGGAAAACTCGGTTGCCCGAGTCCAAAATGTCGCTGAGCACGAAAGAATTGCCATAATTTATGGCTTTCTTATGAGCTCGACCGACGATCGCCAATCTAAGACAACGTCTGTCCCTCCCTCTCTCTCTCCCCTTGGGTGCCCCGTCTCTTTCGCTGCCAGCAAAATTCGCCGGCCTTTTTATTATTCATGGATTTAATTAACACCAATTGAACCGCTTGTCGCCTCAGCGCCGTCTCAAACTATTTGGAAAACAGTTTTCAAAATTCGTTTAATTTATGGCTTCTCTTCCCCTCTCACATTATTTTGGAATTTAAATTTTGCCCTTAAGTGTTCAAAAAATTTACAGAAGCCGCTAGGTTTGATTTTTATTAATGCAACATCACTTAAATAATGGAAGGGAGAAAACCAATTAAATGTACTAAAAAAGTTTGAATGCATTAACTTAGGTTTAATACTTCGATATTAAGAAATACTTCGAAACTAAGTATTAAGTGCACTATTACTTTTTTAAGGAAAACGATTGAGTGCCAAATTATCTGCTCGGTAAAAATAAATGTTTGTAAAAAGTTTTCAAATCAGTTTCTATTACGTTGGCTGGTAGGAAATTGCGGTTTTTCACCTTTTAAATTTTCACCGCTTCCATTCGAATTGCCACCAAATCGATTCGACCCGAGGTTGTGCAAATATCTGCCAGTCAAAGGTTCAAAGTCAGCTAGAGACTGATCCTATAATTTCGCTGATTTCGGCCTTGTTCGGTCTGGCTTAAACACGGGCGCTTGTCTACAACTATAATTCTCATATTGCCAGGTCGAAATGGTTTTCTCCAAAGCACCGTTACTCCGGTCTTAAAGCCTATAATCGCTGGAGATCGGTGAGAACGGGGGGGTTGGAGGAGGTTGAGGGGCCGAGACCTGAAGGCAAGTTTACAATATTTCCTTAATTTTTATTTTTTGTTGTGTTTTCCCCGAGAACCCTGCTCATCAAATAAATCTCTGTCCAAAGTTGAGCATTCGCTCCTTGGGTTCTTGGCCAGTTTGGAATGGCGTACGGCGTTTTAATTTAAGCCCAAGTTGAGAGCTCCTTTCATTTGGCCAACATGCTAAAGGGTTAAATTGCCCACTGAATCAAAATTATTGGTTTCAAGCCACAAAAAAGGGCAGAGAAGTGCGGGGTGTGCATTTCGATGCATTGTTTTTGGCCATGTTCTCTGGGCTTCGGTGTTGTTGCTTATTTTGATGCCCTTCAAGAGGGTATTATTGATTTGGCCAGATAAATTTGGGCATTTCTTAAGTTGTTTATACTAAAGTTTACATTGCTTATCAGGTTGTTTTGTCTTACATCGCCTATGCAAGCAAATTCACGAATTAGGAACTTTTGTTTCAAATCTTATTTAATATTGAAGGAACTAAAAATAATAAATAAAATAAACTTAAATATTCAATTAACATAAAAAAAAGTGCATTTGTCACCATATTCAAAATTGTATAGCTTTTAAAAATGAGTAGGAAAATCACATAAATATAAAACATGCTTTCCTTAATAGTTGCAAGAGTATCTGACTCTCGACTGAGCCAAGTAATATGGCCATCTCGATTGTGTAGTTTTTTGGCCATGTTCATGTGCAGCGGCCTCGCTTGGCCTCTTTTGCCTTATTGCCTTTTTGCACTTTTTCGGCTCTGGGGCGATTTGAGAGCTCCTTTCCTTCAGCTCCTTTCGAAGCGGAGGGTCATTGCTTTTGTTTGCTATCTGCGGAGCGGAGAATACGAGTTTTCCGCCATTGAACAAACATGCCCAAGACCAAGACTGCAATATCTGCGATGGTTGCAATGGGATCGGGTGGGAGGGGGAGGGTGCCTTGCCAGCAAGTGCAGCCGCAAGAAGTTTCCGCCAAGTGTGTCCAGAAGAGTGGGCGGTCCCTCGGCATTCCTCGGTTAAAAGCTCCTATACATATATAAAATATCCACTTCGATGGCCCGGCTCGCTTAAATTGCACGCTTAGGCAGCCGCAGCTCTCTCCACCAGGGGAAAATAACAACAAGAAACAAAACCAACTCTTTACCGTTCTAAAAGTAATAATAATAATAATAACCAAGTAAAGGCAAGTGAAATTATCAGCGGCTAAAAACATTTCGAGGGAGGAACCAATCAAGAGGCGTGAGTCGGATACAGTGTTTTGGGCTTAGTCTGCTCAAAATACTGAATACCTTAAGTTAACTTTTTAACTGTTTTTTTTTACTCGTTAAGAGTATATTAGAATATTAGAAACCATTCAAAGTTAGAGACTAAATAATAATAAAACCAATTATCTATTTACTATACATAACTATTTCTTACAAGTCTTACAATTATTAACAGCAAGTACCCAGCATAAATATATATATTTAGTATTCGTTTTGTATACTCTTCTTTTTTGAAGCCCGAAATAAATATTTATCCCCGGAATTATTCAGAAATCTTTTCGCCGCCCTTTACAAATAAGTGGGAGTAAAGTACTGGCTTGCATTCGAGTTATCTTTGTTCGAATGCTAATACTCAAGCCCCCGCAGCTTCTTCGATACAATGTTGCCAATCGCTGAGTGAGATCTTAAACCTAAAAGTGAAAAGCAATAAGAACGAATTTATTTTGTGGTTTCACCTTTTGTAGGTTAATCCTCCATTTTTCATTTAGACATTAGTGGATTCAATGCAGAATACTAATGGATTAAAAAAAAATGTAGTCACCGATTAATATTAAACAGGAAAATTTAATTCATTAATGTTGAATTCTATTTTAAGCTTTAGAAATGGAAGAGTTTCAAAGACTATTGAATCCGAACGACTTCGTTTCTAATCCCATCCCCTCTGATTTGCAGACTCCCATCCACGACTAGGACCCCTGGCCTCAGAATGGATCCCGACTGCTTTGCGATGTCCTCGTACCAGTTCGTCAACTCGCTGGCCTCATGTTATCCGCAGCAGATGAATCCGCAGCAGAATCACCCGGGAGCGGGCAACTCGAGTGCGGGCGGCAGTGGCGGCGGGGCGGGCGGCAGTGGGGGCGTGGTGCCCAGTGGCGGGGCCAACGGTGGCCAGGGCAGTGCGGGGGCGGCCACTCCGGGGGCCAACGACTACTTCCCGGCCGCGGCGGCCTACACGCCCAACCTGTACCCGAACACGCCGCAGGCCCACTACGCCAACCAGGCGGCCTACGGCGGACAGGGAAACCCCGATATGGTGGACTACACACAGCTGCAGCCGCAGCGACTGCTCCTGCAGCAGCAGCAGCAGCAACAGCAACAGCAGCAGCAACATGCCCATGCAGCGGCAGCCGCGGTCGCCCAGCAGCAGCAGCAACTCGCCCAGCAGCAACACCCGCAACAGCAACAGCAGCAGCAGCAGCAGGCCAATATTAGTTGCAAGTACGCCAACGATCCTGTGACGCCGGGTGGCAGCGGGGGTGGGGGTGTTCCCGGCAGCAACAATAACAACAACAGCGCCAACAGCAACAACAACAACAGCCAGTCGCTAGCCAGTCCGCAGGATCTGTCCACCAGGGACATATCGCCGAAACTATCGCCCAGTTCGGTGGTGGAGAGCGTGGCCCGGTCGCTGAACAAGGGCGTCTTGGGCGGAAGTCTGGCGGCCGCCGCCGCCGCTGCCAGTTTGAACAATAACCACAGCGGATCCGGTGTGCCCGGCGGTCCGGGCAACGTCAATGTCCCGATGCACAGTCCAGGCGGCGGGGACTCGGACTCGGAAAGTGACAGCGGCAACGAGGCGGGCAGCAGCCAGAACAGCGGCAATGGAAAGAAGAATCCCCCACAGATATATCCGTGGATGAAGCGAGTGCATCTCGGAACGAGTGAGTACTCATTTCAGATTAATATCTCGTTTTAATAGTTCAGAAATTAGTATATTTTATTGATTGTTTGCAAATGGCCGGTTTCTCAATATCATGTAAAGGTTTGAAATCCGTCAAAAAAAGTTAGAGTTGTTCGCAAATTCGCTTTCTCAATCAAAAATTTAAAAATAGATTTATTTAACATGAAAAATCCTTTTCCTTGGATTAAATACAAATATGTCAAACTCGATAAAATAAAACGTATAGTTGAGGACATTAAACAGATCTCAATTCTATAGTTATTTTGATTACAATACCCTAGGTAAAACTAAAACTAAAGATGTCGGTGATAAAAATAAAACAACATCAATAGATGAATTCAAGAATCATTTTTGTTAAATAATAAGGGACTTAGTTGTTTAGCTCATTTATTTAAATGATGTGTGGTATCACTTACATTACTGACTCACCGCCACTTATGATAGAATTAGCTAGAAATGAGCTCCATAAATCAACCTCCTCGGCGCAATAGCCACCGAGAACTCACCTCAATCGATACCTCAGCCAGTCTCGTTATCACTTCTGCGAGACACTTGGCTCACTCACTCGGAATGGGTGTTGCAACTGGCCAGCAATATTCACTGGGCAGAAAGTGTTGCCGAGTGCTTAGCACCAAATTGTCTGGCAAACTGTGCGCGCGGGGAATCTTGTCAAAATACATAAACAATAACAACATTTCCCTCGCACTTACGCTCTCCGATTTTTCTCCAGTTCCGTGGCGAAGGAAAAGGGGAAACGCTGCGTGAAAAACTCGACCGCGAAAATCGTAGCTCGTGAAAATTGTAAACAAACGTGAAGCGATCCGATCCCGCAGCTAAGGCCGACTGACTCCCACAATAACTCATAATACCGCCACAGATACAGATACAGATACAGATACATCTCGGCAGACAGATACAGATGCACAAGATACTGACACCGGGGCTTGATATAAATCTCAGCACCTCGCTCGGTTTATATTTAAATTGAACCGAACAAATTTCCACCCGAAATTTGTTGGGCTGGAAAATTGTGAACGAAAAATTGTTCAGTGATTTTTCATCGTGTCTCAGGCGCGCACACAGATTTTTCATTCTACCGCCCCCCATTTCCCTCGGATTCCCCAATTTTTACCTTCTTTCCACCTTTTCTGACCCGTCGAAGGGGCAACTCACGAAGTCGTTTTGGGGATCCCAAGTATAATCAAATTATTGAGAGGATTCTTCATATTTGTCCGCGGTTGGGGGAGATTAATTGGGTTGCAAATAGTTTGACATTTGCTTGGATCTACCTGGCTGCAATCTTACCTGCAGCTCGTTTATTATTTTAGCTAAAAAATAATTAAATATTTCTGTCCACGTATAAATCATTAGATTCAGGTTTTGGGAAATAATTTTTGGCGGCTCTTGGCTGGGTGTCTCATAAATCAAATTCCCAACTCATTAGCTCATTGAAGTATGACCGAATGGCAATTGAAATTATTCAATAAAGAAATTATATATAGGTGAATTCCCCAATGAAAAGGTTAATTGCATGGCTTGCAGTTTGCATTTCCCTATCTGCCCATTCGACTTGACAACCCAAAATCACAACATGTCAGCCAATTAAAGAGACGCTGAAGTGCGGCCGCATGCACTGCATATTTATAGATAGTCGGACTGCCAACAAGTCAGCAGATACAGATACATATTGACTAACAACTTGGCTTGATTTTCCATTTCGATTCGCGAGCGTGTGTGAGGGGAAACTCGTTCCCTGCTCGGTTCCAATCAATGGGGCACATTGTTATTATTTATGTATCTGTTACTCATGGCAGCCGGCAATAACAACAAGAACGGCGAGTATCTGTTATGCAAATTGCAGCAAGTGGAAGCGCGGAAGAAATTGATTGCAGCGGGGCGCGGTAATGAAGAACATGAACTTCGCCTGGAAGAGACATGAATGAAATGGGCTCAGATACAGATACTTTTGCAGCTCACACAAGAGACGCACTCAGAGAATTAAACGCAGGAAATTACGAGTACATATGTATCTCACAGAGAGCTCTTGTATCTTGGCATCTCCGTCTGGCATTGCCATTTTCCTTGGGTTTTCATGCATCGCCGAGATTTAATTACTTTCTTAATCATATTCGGTTGAGGGCAATGTGAAAGGCAGCCATCTATGGCTATATCTTTATATATAATTATATCTTTTCTGCATACTGCTACAACAATAGTTGCTCTTGGAGTTCTATTAGTAAAAGATACATTGGGGCCAAAGAATAATTATGTTTAACTATATCTTCGGCTTTAATTATATATCAAGGTGTATCTTTATAAAGTACAGGTATAAGAATAGCTTATCGATGTGGTTTGAAATAGAATTATGATATGTATACGTGTTTCTATGTTGGAGATAAAGCTGTAGAAATAAGTGAGTTGGATCTTGTTGATAAGCGAGAAGTATTGGATCTTTCGATATCATTTTAAGAATCAGAGCAAGTTCTTCCGCTGTTACACCTCTTAAAAGCGATATGAAAGCAGTTAAAAGGCTACTGATGCCTTAGAGGTTCATTATTTTGTAGATACATTAAGCCACTCCTTGGTGTTTTTCAAGAGTCAACAGCCTGCTTGGTAATTAAGCTGGCTATTTTATCGTCCCAGAACACAACTCAATTTTCGACATCAAATGTCTTTATTAGAAGTTGCTGATGGGTGTGTTGGCATG
This sequence comes from Drosophila fuyamai, assembly GCA_018153365.1. NCBI lineage: Eukaryota > Metazoa > Arthropoda > Insecta > Diptera > Drosophilidae > Drosophila > Drosophila fuyamai. The sequence continues at coordinate 241,550 of JAECXW010000116.1, read as the reverse complement.
TGCAGGATTTTTTATAATTGCAACCGAACTAAGAATCGCTATTAAAACACGTTGTTGCAGGTGCCAAGCAGCGCAAATGCCAATAATAAAGGGCAATCTGGAGGGTAGCATCGGAAACAGGCGCTGATTAAAGTCCAGTAAAAATAACAGCAACAACGAAGGCAACAGCAACATCATGTTAACAATTATGCAAATTTGGAGTGCATGTTGCTCATGAGGCGGGAAGCAGGGGGCGGATGAGGTGGGGAAGGGGGAGTGGCAGGGAGACAGCCTGATTGCATATAATCACGTCAAGTTGTTACTGTGGCAACCATTTTATAATGCAAAGAAAAAACGCCAGCTCAAACGCCATCTTCGACGCGCAGAGAACGAGGCTGTCTGAAATTCTGCGAAATACTTTTTGCAAAAAGAGTTCTTTAAAGAGCTCCTGGCATCAAGTATCTGCCAATAAACACACATGAGCATAGCTGCATGTTTGGTTAATATCGCATGCAGTCTTGTGAAGTCGTTTGGCATTCGAAATACGTTCTTTAATTGACAAGACCGAAGCTGGCAGGGCTCCAAGCAGATCATCAAAAGATGCAGCCAGTGGATACCTGCCGCAGATGCAGATACAGATACAGATACAAAGATACTCATGCTACCTGCTGATGACTGGCAGACGGCACTTTCGGAATGTCAAATGCCTATTGGATCGCCTCTCCCCTTTTTTCCTATACAAATTGACGATTTGTTGACATTTCTTTCTGCACATTTTTTTACTCAAGCAGGCCGCTCCCTAATTAGTGGGTTATTTATTTATACAATCTGTGGGTTTTTATTTTTCGTTTGAGGGGCCTCATAACAGCCTTTATTAAGTGGCTAATTGCACATAAAAATATGCTCAACTTTGCATGCAATTTTGACTTTAAAAATTTCCATAAATTGTATATAATTACCGAATATCGTGTCAATAATGGCAGCTGAGCAGGAGATTTGAAATAGAAGCTTGGCTGAAAATGAAAACTACAGGAAAATAAATCTAACGTGCTGGACAACAGCGCCCGCAAAAAGTCTATTTTCTAAATCTAAATTGCAAATATCTGCAGTTTTGTTTCCCTTGCCGATCGTGCCGTTCAACCCGAAGGCTGGGGCCACTCGATGCCGCAGATGCCAGGATGTTACACAAAATTAATAGTTTGCAAACGAGTTGAATGCCAGATACAAGATACGCGACGGTCGCTGCAAGGCAGCAGAGTGCAGCAGCCTCTGAGACTGGAACTGCACTGTACGAAAAATTCCAATTTAAATATAATATGGTTCGGAGAGATTATTGGTTTTCCTATTCATTATTCGTTTTATTTATTTTAAAAACCAAATAAATGTTTTCATTAAAAACAATTTTTATTCTGAGTAAATATTAATAAACTTGTTAAAATTGAATCTAAATACATTTACATCTAACATTAATCATGAGTAAAGGACCAAACAAGGAGATATATTCTGACTTTAAACTAAAACTAAGCATAAAGTCTTTTCTAAATTAGGTAAAGGGTATTTATTTAAATACTGTGGATTCCCTTTAAAATATTTATTTTAATTTAAAAGAACTCAATTGGACTTTTTTGAATATAAACGTTTTTAAAAATGTCCATTTTGATTCTGGACAACAACTGAACATTTTAGTTTTAATTCTTTTGTGTTCTTTGTTATTCTTTTAGATCATTTATTTAAGAAAAGAGATCCCTAGATCCTATAAAGAAATATAGACCTCTTTTCATTAAGACTGAACATGTCATATTTTATTTAGTAGTGTGATTATTAAGGCACATATTAACAAATTATCTAACCTATAATAAAAATTTTGTTGACAGTTGCATAATTTCTATGTGAAATTTAATAGGACACAACGAGCATTATATATTTGATATCAGAAAGCAAAAACTAGTATAAAGCATGATCGATTTTAAGACAGTTCGCTTTGTCTTTGAGCACATTTGTCGTAATTTTTGTCTGTGTGTAGAACTGGGGCTGTGTTCCCGATCTCGGAAGTGGTCTGGGGCCTGGTCTGGGGTGTCGCTGTCTGCTGGTGGACCTGCTGCTGCAGTTCCAGCTCCTGCCGCCATGCTGCTTTTGCGCCTGCCCCCGCCCATAAAAAAAAAACAGCAGACAAAACAAAGAGATGGGGAACCTGCAGATCCAGAGCCAGGAAGGAAAACGCGCCCGGCATTCGCTGCCCAATTACATTTTCATTAACTTGGAACACGACTTTTCAAATAGCTACGTTTAATCATAATGATTGTTATTATTTTTATTTTGGTGCTCAGCGCGTTCTAAGGTCCCCGAAAATGAAAATGATTTTTATAATGCCCACCGCGCGAGGTGGATGCAAAATGCCGGGCATCGGCATCAGCATCAGCGCAAGGTGCTGAAAGTGCAGTAGAACATAAATTTATTTCCCTGCTCCTCCACTTCCCAGATGACCATGATGGCTCTTGCCCAAGCCGAGGCCTATTATTAGCCAACTCTGGGATATTCTGGGCCGCTAATGGGAGCCTGAAAACAGAAGTGCCTGTCGAATTGTTTCGCACCAAGCGTAACTTTTTGGCACACGAAACGCAGAGTGTATTTTACTGGCGATTGTTCTTAATGAATTCGGTGCTCATTCAGATCCGAGGGATGCCAGGCGAACTCATCACTCTGCTTGAATTGAAATTCATTCGGCTTTAAGTTGGGCAGATACGGGCACTGAAAACAGAACAAACGCCTAAAAACACAATGCTACATAAGAATATATAAAATTTGCTTCTTATGACACTGAACAGATTTTATTTTGACTTAAGTAAAGTGATATCTGCTTTAAATCTGCAATCAATCACCTAATAATCTTACGAAATTCCAACCTGTTATGTGCTCCGTACAATTTATTAGGCTGATGATTTATTTACATATTTGAATTAAGATAGTTTCATGCTTTAAAATTGTTTGCAGTATAGTGTAATTGAAATTAGCTGCTCATTAGTGGGTAGATTCAGCTAGATATCCCCCAAATAATTTAATTTGTTTGTAGGTCAACTCTAGTGCAGTTCTATATATACCTATCCGAAGGCATTGTCTGCCTTAAAAATATCACTCATCGTATGGCCCAAATCAGTCGGTGAAGAGAACGCTTTTAAAGCGTCTTCAACTCGACACACACAAAAAGATGAATGATGGCCCGAAGAGCTTGTTGTTTATGAAACTAAGTTGCCCATTGATGCCTTCAAGTGGCAGTCGGCCACATTTTGGCCAAAGTTAATAAAAGCGCATAAAAAGGGGGAAAGGAAGAGAGAGTAGAGTTCGAGGGAGATAGTGACAATGGAGGCCACTCGCCGGCAACAAAGACAGCGGTATTTAAGAGCCAACAATGGCGCCACTAATGACTGATGATGTGCCGGCGCTGATAGATGCAGGCGGCCAGTGGGAGAACGGATCCATCTATGGATGCAGCTCGGGGAGCATATACAGATTCAGATACCCAGACCGCAAGGAAATCATTTCACTTCGATACGACATTCTAATAGACTTGCACAGCAGCCCAGAAGTGTTTACCCGTTCTCAATTGTTTAGAGAACCACTGAATCGGTCAGCGCATATACGTATATCTATATCTGCCAGATACTCGATTGCCGGCTGGGGAGGGAGAAAATTAAATTGCGAATCAAGCAAAGTAATTGCGATTTGAATGGTGAAAAAGTGCGAGCCATAAATTCAACCGAGTGTCACGGCAGCGCTGCAATGCGAATTTATCAAATTCAGTCGCAAATTGGCGCACATCTGCAGATGGCCACGGATCCACGAATCCACGAATCCCCGGATCCCCGGATCCCCAGCTCTTCAGCATCCACTTCTCACCCAGTTACCGTTTTCCCCTTTTTCCTTTTGGCCGGTTTCGCCGAGATACGCATAGAATATTAATCTCTTTGCGCATTAACTTAAATGAAATGACGCAATGGCGATAAGCGAATGGGGCACAGTGGGACGCACGGGGAAATTAAGTGCTTAAATCTGGGAAAACCCGGAAAAACAGCAGGAGTTCTTTTCAGTAAACTGAAATTATTTCTGAAAATATATAAAGTCTATAAATATATGATCAATTGCGGTACTTAGTGATAGAGCTTTCCAATTTATAGTCGTTTAACGCCTAAAACAAAAAGAAAGTCTGTTGTATTATTAATGACAAATTCTTTTTACAGTTTTCAGTCACATGAATAAAAGGCTTGGAAGCTCTTTGTTGATAACTTGTTATATTAAATATATCTGCAACTATCCTTTACTACTTTTCTTTTTACAATAAAGTACAAGTTATGTTGGATTAATATATACGTATATCACAAATTTTTGCTGTTTTAAAACTTAATCATAACCAACAGTTACAACTTTTATATAAGTCTCCCAAGACTTCAGTTTAGCCATCATTTCCCATATTTACCTTACTTCTCAGCCTAATTGCCCACAGTCTTAAAGCTTAACCAGCAACAGGCTATGGATTTGGTACAGTGGGACCTGGTCCCGACCGCAGACCTTGGAGCTGGGCAGCAAACAAAACCGAAGTTAAACGAAAACCATCACAAATCGCATACAATCCGAGATGAAATTGTGAATTATTAATGCAGGCGGCAAAACTATTTGGCTGAGTAGACAAACCCACAAGTGAGCCGGGTTGGGGTTCGGTTCCCCTCCCAGGGCTGCCCACCTCATCCTGGACCTGGACTAACTCTGGCGGGGGAACGTGTGCTGCCACCTCCTCCATTGAAAATTGAGTTACACGCGTGGTCCGGGTGTGTGCGAGTGTATATGGCAGATACATATGTATCTGCTGTCTGCGGCTACGTGCCACGAACTGGCTTACATTTCGCAGATTAAAACCGGGCTGCCCGGTGTGCCACCTGAAGCCAATTCGATTTAAATGTCTGGCACTTCCACTTGGCTTTTCCTGGCCATATTTCGCACCAGGTCGTGAATTGGAGCTTTCTTCCTGTTTATGGCGTGCTAAAATCGCCGGGGTTCAAGGGTCAACTCGGGATCTTCGCTGTGTGTGTGTGTGTGTGTGTGTTTGTGTTGTCTCCCTTTCGCAGTGACAGCGCGAATGCAATGGCAACAATTGCAATTTGTTGGCAACGTTCTTCCCTGGGGCCAAAAACAACTTTAGCTCGAGCTTGCTTTACTTTCAATACGCTCAGGGACACACAGAAACAAAATATTATATTTACATTAAAAAACATATTTAGTTGTTCAATTTTGAAAAACAAAATTTTTTAACATGAATTTATGTTTGTTTTGGTAACGATTTTACTAGCATTACATTAACATTTTTAAATAAGTAATTGTCAAATATCGGTTCAATTGGTTATTAACAAAGCCCTTAAAATGTATATCCATACATTTTTAATGAAGCATTACTGTTGTAAGTGTGGGCCATGACGAATCACCCCTACTTAAAAATCTAATCTAAATATGTAATCAATATATATACCTATTTATTTTGCATCTTCTTTTTTATTATTTTCTTAACTTTTATTAAGTCATTCCGATACCATTTTTTTGATTACATTTTCTTTATAATACGTTTTCAACCGAGGACAAGATATATCTCAGAATTAAGCTAAAATATAGTTTTATATTTTAATTTTCTTAAAAAACCTATTTCTCAGAGCAAATGAACACAAAAATAAGTCGTATCGAATGATATTTCTCCTTGTGCAGTCACAGATACATATGCATTTGCTGCACTTCGCGCTTCATTAAAAGGCGGGCGGCGACTCCCAGCTCCCAACTCCCAGGCCCTGTTCGAACTCCTTCTCCAGGTCCATTTTAAGTTCCCCACTGACGACAGCAAATTTGCACATTGCTCGAAAGAGCAAAAAAAAGGGGGGACGAGCGGAAAAGAGGAGGGGAAAAGAGTCGAAATTAAAAGATTTTTAAAGACACCTTTGTAGCAAGTTTTGAAAACTTGTTCCGCGCCCTGACTTCACCATCTCCATCTCCATCTTCATCAACTCAGCCTCGGTTTCAGCCTCCGTCGTTGAGTCGTTGCTTTGGCTTTTAATTTGCGTCTTTTTTCACTTTTTAGTATGCCTTTTTTCGTGTTCACATCTTCTCTGACATGTTGTTGGGGCAGCCATGTTGAATACTTTTGTTTTCTAAAAACGAAGCTTGCAAATACATCACTTCTGTTTCTTTAAGTTAAATTTCAAGTTAATTGCCAAAGCTGGCTGTGTATTTTGTTTTTCCATTTAATTAACAATGCGTCAAAACTTAGCCGTGGGTTGAGCACTCAGTTTTAGATAAGAACCGGTAGAATCAAATATATGCAATCAATGAATGGCAGAAAGAGTTCTAATGAAATAAAGCGCACACATTCTACAGCTCTATTAGCCGTAATTTGAATATAACTTTCCGCTTGATTAATGGCCTCTAAGTAGATCGGCTAATGGCTTATGTAGAACACTCAATCTCAACCCCATTGACCTGGGCCCACTTTAATGCCTCAATTTCAATTCTGTTTGCCAGGGTTTGCTGTTATGCAACCCAGAGTCAATCAGATAACAGAGTTTAAATGCATCATCAAAATCGCATCAACTAGCGAATTAAATGGAGGGGAATCTGTGGGGCAATAGCTTATTTAAAAATGCAAATTGCTAGCCATCTGATGGATCGCAAATGAATTGCCCAGCCTCAACGTCATAAGAAATATGGAAGATAATTGAACCTAACGCCATTGACAGTAGCTTTTTCCCCGCTCACGGCGCAGTTTGCCTTAATAAAGAATTCATCACAATTACAACAATTGCCACAGGATGCAATTTACAAAGGAAATTATTAATGGAAAGTCAATGAGTGCGACGCGAGTAAATCAAAATCGGCGAGGAAAAAATTCTTCAACGTGCCCGTGATTGATTACTGGGGATTCGGGTCTGGAGCAGGGCAGGTCCTGTGGTCATCAGCGCCAGTCAAAGACCCCGAGCAGGTAATCATGGGGCTGCGGGAAAATGAGCGAGAACTCCAGAAGCCAGACAGCGACAATGCCGCATTTTGTAGCGCGTTCGTTCAACTGCAGACGACAGGACACTCATTAAAAATGGGTGCACCGCTGCACCGGTGCAGGGTATATGGGTATCTGGGCATCTGACGTACCCGGGGTATCGGAGGGGCATCTCGGTTTACGCGGTCTTTTCACGGGAGGGAATCGAAGGAGAAACAGGTTTCCCGCCCGGCTAATTTATGTGCGCATGCGCGACGCTCGCTCCCTACTCGGGAGCCCCATAATTAACTGAGGTAGTCATTTTGGATTCGAACATGAACACACTCCCATATCCACATGTGTGTACATGCCCAGCATCTTCTTCTTCTGGCGGGAGAGAACTCTTTAAATCAGAGATAAACGATAATTATCTGAGCGAAAATGCGCGCATAAATAATTTGCAAGAAGTCACATTAAAATTGTATCTAAAAGATACGCGGGGCCTGATAACCGCTCTTATGCTCGCTCTCAGTCCATTTGCCTGCTCGGACCCTGGGAGCCTGCGCAGCGCCATTAAAAATTAAAAGCTCATTAATTATGCAGATAATTCATTTATTATATTTTCAACACAATACAAGCTACAAGCGGCATAATTTGTTACCCAGCTCATTATGCCAGCGCCGAGGATTGAAGGATGGTGTTGCGGGGTTGGCAACTGTCTCGAATCGAAAACAATTATGGAAACTCCTCCGCGTGGAAAGCTCTCCAAGGGTTGATTGTCTACTAGGCGAGGGCAGGGGGCGTGGCAGGGGCAGGGCCGGGGACAGGTGAAGGTGGTTGGTCGGGGGCGTCACGTGTCTCCCGGGGGCGTTTTCCTAACTTAATCCCTCGAAAAGCACTTAATTCCTGAGTGTCCAATCAACAGGTTGATTTCGATGTCTGGCTTAATTGGTGAGATTTGTTGGAGGAGGTCCACCGAGTTCAAAACAGTTAGAGAGTCGTTATAAAGTTGAAAGCTCAAAATCGGTGGCTTAAATTATAGTTACTGCCTGAAAAAATTGATCTTATGTTTTACTAAACTTTTTTCCTTTTATACTATTCAGTTTCAAGTTTTTGGGTCTTAAAATTAACTCAAGACTAAAACAAAAAAACTTTTTCGAGTATATTGCTAAATTCCATTTTAAAAATGCTCTAATCGATTTAATCTCGAAAACTAGATGAAATCAATCAGGTATATCTTTTCAAATTCGAATAATCTTCGTAAATATTAGAAATAAAATTTATTTTTTTGTGTATAAGATAAAATGGGAACTAGAGTTTTCCATACATTTTGGAAGTTTTAGCACTAGAGGGTATAATAAATATAATATCACCAAAAAACGGAAAGATATTAGAACTTTAAATTGACTAATGTAATTTTCATTTATAATCGACACAAATAAACATATTTTACAAGTTTCTGCAATGCATTTAAAAATAAAACAACCAATGAAAAAATCCGCCAAATTAGAAACAAATTTAAACTAAACCAAGAACTCTTTTTAAGAATAAAAGTCTTAATGATTACTTTTTTATTATTATTTACTATTAAATAGCAACAACCAAAAATAATATAATAATTACCAATTCAAGGGCCGCTCCTTTTAAAGGTTGCACTTTGCTTAGTAAAGCCCAAGGAGGCTTTGCCACCGGAAACCAGTAAACCATATGCTGCTCCTTCTGGACAAAGGTGCCCTGGTTCTCGTTTTCACCCCGTGAACCTTCAAGGTTCAGATCGTTCAATTTGCCAACGAACCGCATCAGCTGTTGCCTGAAAAGTCGAGAATTAGAGCTTGCTGCCACATGATGTCATTTCACCCGAGTGCCTTCGAGTAACTGAAGAAAACGGCGAAAAAGAGCTGGAAATAAAATGCTGGGCATTGTGGCGGCTGTCGGGCTGACGAAACTGAATGTGTTCGTGTTGACAACAAACACGGAATATAAATTGAAAAATGCTTTAAAGCGAAATAATCAATTTACTTCTTGACATAATTTCCATTTTTCACGAAACCCAGAAAAAGGCAGCCACGCGAATGCCCAAAAACCTGTGAGGGGAGGAGGAGGGAGAGGGGGTTGGGGTTGGGTGGGCGCAGCGCAAGGCCACGCACAATTCGCACCACGAAACAAAACATGAAACAATACAAAAAGTTTCCCCCCAGAGGCCCCGAGAAATTGGCTGCATCCCATTTCTTGGAGTGTTTTTAATATTCTTGCCATTTTTCTGACCACCATCCTGTGACTGCAACGCTTCCTTTATTTGAATTGTGATTAATGATCAAGCTCGGCTGCGGTTCCTGCTCCTTTTTTGGGAAATCCCAAGCCATTGCCCGTTCCCAGGGTGTGACAAATATATCCAGACAGCGGCAGACAGTAGTTGTGACTACGATTTAATAGCGCTTTAATGGTCTGCGGACAGCGATGGACCCCAAAACACCTGTTGTCCAGCGCGTGCTCTACTGCATAGAGTGGGTGGAGGCCACGGCAACACTTTCATTATCACGAATGTCACATCATTTGTCGCCTGCCCCCAAAAATAACACACACGAAATGACTCAAACCGCCGGGCAGCATCATTTATCACCTAAGGAATGCAACGCCCGGCGAAGATACAGCCTGCCGAATAGAGAGGCAGATACATGCCGGATAGCCCGGCGACCGCATATTTGATTAATTTTCTTTTTCCGAAAGAAATTAACCCGCGCCGCACATGTCCCCTCGGCGGCCCTTTTGACTCCTCCATCTGCCTTCTATATCCCTCCGCTCCGATCGGTCCCAGGGTCCAAGATTTATCTCTTCCAGCGGACCTCAAGCGTGGCACCTCTGCTCTCTGTCTGATTTATTTCTGGAACTGTTCGAGTTCGAAACTTATTTGAGGGAATTTTAATTTTGAGAGAGCCGCAAAACTGCTCGGAATTCCTTGTCAATTGAAGCGATCTTGGCCAAGATCACTTGTTGTGCTTAATTAGTTCAATTTGTGACAAAATTCCTGGCTCGCTCGCCTCTTATGAGTAATGACCTGCGGCTGGAATTGTGACATTGATAATGGTTTTTGGTTAAACGACTCATTAGCCAGAGCCCTCTGAGTAGCCACCGATCTGTTGCGTTGATCGGAAGTGCGTTGATTTATGGTCTTTCCGTTTGGACATCAACCTGACTCAGCAGATCTGCACAGGGAAAAAAGAACAACAAATGTGGGTATCAATTTAGTGTCCTTTTATTTCGACCTACCATCTTTGCCACAAATTATACCATTTAAATTATCTGTATGTTTCTAAGCTCCCTATGCTAATCAGTCTATCATGACAAATAGCTTAGTAAATATAGGTTTGAGTTGTATTGAGATAATAACACGGTATTGTCATGATCTTTTTCGCTGTGTAAAGTTTACAATTCGCTGTAAAAAGTGCAACAAGTTCAAAGCTGTTTTTGCATGATAAGATCAAAACTGAGGCCGCCAGATGAGCGTTCTCCCCACCATCCCAATCCCGTCCAGGTGCTGGGATCTTGGAGTGCCGCACACGTTGCTGATTACGATGACGATGTTCAGTCGCTGTGTTGTATTTTTTTATTCGCCTGACCAGACGCCAGACCGTTGACAAATGACCGGTACAAGTGTTTGTGACAAGCCGCAAGTATCTTTTTGTCGTTTTTTCTCTTTCTTATTTCTATTTGCGATGCGGCAAACAGAAAACAATTAAACTTAGGCTCGGAAGATACTGACTGGTGTCTGACCTACGCCAAAGGTTTTCAGCTTAACTTTGAACCTGCCAGCGATCGACTGAGGGCCACTATGTATGCTAATCCCGTGTCAATCACAGGACGATCGAGGAGTATGCAAAGAGATAAAGACGAAACATCGAAGCGAACATCCCGGCCAGACAATGGCAATTTGAATTGCAGAACCGATCCGCTGACACTGAGATCGAAGGAGCTCCGAGCTCCGATCGTCACTTAATAAATTCTGAAACAGATTTTTGCATGCAGGCCGAAATGGGATGCACCAAAAATTTCAAATTTCAACTGATATGTTAAGCGGCTGTCAGCAAAGCTCTCTTAGCCCACTACACTTGACGTCATCTTACGCGAAATGCAAATGAAATGACCAACAATGAAGGCAGTTTACCATCAAGTCGCAGTATTTATGCCCTTTGTGGTAGCAATTAATATAAGGGAAAAACTCTTTAAAATTACACAATGAAAAATACAATATTATAAAAAGATCTATTATTGCAAAACACAAGTATTGAAAAATGAAAGATGTATAAGTGCAAGGACGTATTATCTCATTGATGTACGTTAACTAATTAATTTATGTTTTTTCTGTATTAAGGTTATATAAAGGGTTGAAAACTTTTAAAATACTTAAGATTTGCAATAAAACGTTGACGTAATAACGTTAATACTTTATTATACCCGAAAAAAGGGTATTAGTACAAAGGCAACGCCACAGAAAAGTCACACACAAGCTGATTCTTCATTCTTGGGGCGTTCTGTCTCGCAAATATGTGCACATATATGTTTGTACATGCAAAATCCAATATGTCTATATAGTATTTCACAAATGCCCAGACACAGACAAAGATACAGTGCTCTGGCATCCCCATGCCATCCCATCCCATCCCATCCCATTGAGGTGGCAGGGAAATGGGAACAAACTTGTAAAACGCTTCGAATGTTCGCTCATTGGCGCTGTCAAGAGATCTGGCCCCTCATAAGAACCCCCTCCCTGGCAAGTGATATAAGCACAAGTGATATGACATGCCAGGTGCCGTTGGATACGATGGGGCTGCTTTCGGATGGTGCTCTGCCCTGTCAACTCATTGGGGCTTTCGGCTTAGATATTGCGCCTGGCCATGACGACAGCGATGCGCTACTTACTCGCATGTAGTTAACCGAAAAATAGAGAAAAATACACCAGAGGAAGGGCTAACGGAGACCGTAGTGCTGACACTTGGCGGGGACTCAACGGGTTGCGGATGTGTGTTGATCTTTAGTCGGAAATCAAACTAAATCTGAGTGGGAATTAGCGGCTGATGATGCCTGTGATGGTGATCTCCTTTGGAGGCAGAAGATCGCAGATGATGGGCTGATTTAGACATAATGAGAGAGCGGGGATGATAGATTTGCAAGAATCACAATTAAGTTTTCTGGGAAAAAAAATGAATTGTAAAATTTAAGTACTTTAAAATTAAATGTACTACATCTTAACAAGTATGGTCTTTATCAGCATTTTTCTATGAAAGATATAAGATCTAAATTGCCTAAAGCAAATCTATAAATGACTAATCTTTCAGGACAATCACTCTACTTACTAAATAATCATTAGTTTATGCAGTTTGACTGGCTTTAATTTTAGAAATTGTCCTACTGACTAAATAATGTTTAATTTTGGAAGTTTGAACGATTTGAAGTGACATTAATTTCTGGAATTATACAATTAATATTGAGAACTACCACTATAAAACTACTTAATTTCGAGAAACATTTTGCAAGACTTCAGACGCCCTAAACTTTTGCGGATACCAGCACGCATCCGAAAGATACATTTCGCAATGCTGTTGCTTCTGCCGCCTTCCCCTCCTTTCAGTCCCTGAGTGGTGTAAACAAATTGCAACATATGACAGCGGCATTTGACAATTGTAAATGGTCGACGGCAGTGCAAGTGTTCAGCTTGTCTTTTGTTGTCTTGTCTCCCTGCCAGAAGGGAAAACAGAACTGTCTGTGACCCTCGAGGAGAGCCTTGCCCACAGGATATATTGATTTGGCCGGACGAGTGGGCAAGGTCAGGATCCCTGCTTATCAAATAGTAAAGGGCACTCAAAAATGTCTGCACATCATGCATCAGTCGGAAGTCTGCCAAGTTTTGGGAAAAGTTTGCACCCCTAGAAAACGAAAAGAAAACCCTCTAATGGCGAACCAGAAATATTACTTGCAATATCAAATTTGATGGCCTGACTGACAGTTGCAGCAAAACGAAATGGGTCAAGAGTCTGGATTAGTGCAATTCAATTTGCGGCGTGGCCACAACAGTTGGCCAACCAAAAGTGCCTCCCTACTGCCGCCTGAACCGCATGACTGATGAAGCCGATGGCCGTTGTCTGGTTACTGTCTGCTCACTGTTTACTTGGTCATTAGTTTCAGCCCATTCAGGATGGCAGCCAGCCAGCCAGCCAGCCAGGGAAGTGCAGGAGCTTTTGATGTCGGCGCTCGCCGGCCACACTCAAACTCGCTTTAATTAAATGAGCGGTAATTAATTTCAACTTTAATCAGAAATTCCATTTAGATTTCGCCGCTGATTGATGTGACCTGACATCTTCCGCCAACGTCACATCGAAGACCACTAAACTGTGACAGCAGCGGAAAACTTTCGGAAGTGTGTGTGGGCGGATTTAGTTTTTTTGTTTGGGTTTATTTAAAGCAAGCCACATTTTAAATTTGTGTCTTTAAGTAGACAAAGGCATTGGAAAAACAAATAAAAGAATTTACTTGAATTAAAGCATAGCCTGCACATTTGCGGTCTCCTTGTTTTTATATTAAATAAATATTTAGGTTTGCCCTAGCCCCATCCCAGAATATCAAATAAAACATTTCAAACTTATTTTCTCTTATCTCCATGTTTTCATTTCAAGTTAAGCAGTAGCAATTTTTTTTAAATTTTACATTTTCCTGTTCACAACTTAAGTGCTGTAAATAACATTAGCTAAATTAAAGTTTATTTTTAAAGATAATAGTTTTTAAACAATATAAGCATGCAATAACAAATTAAAGAAATACTTAAAGTTATTTTAATAGATAACTTAACATCTAATTGATATTGCTTAGCTTGACGACTTAAAATGAATTCTTCCCCTAACTCGAGGGTGAAACTTGGAATAAATAGACTTCTGATTAATAATACATCAAGTGAAAAATATGCAGCCTGACTTAAGCACTCCTTAAACAATCATCGAAACTATTTCCCATTTAGCAAATGGGCCATGACCCATATAAAATTAGTGGAACTTGGAATCAAGCGAGATACAATCGCCCAGAAACAAGCCAGCGGTTGCCGTCTATCACATTGACTGACTGCCACACATTTCACAGATATAAATACTAGAGATACAGTGTCTATGGCAGAGCTGCCTCAACTCTTTGCCGTGTATTGAAAAGCCAAAACAAAGCAGGCGGGCGGGCCAATTGAGTTGGCCGTAATAACACGCCACGGTAAATGGCTTTTAAAAGTCTACTTTGCCAGAGCACGCCCCCTCATTATGAACGACGCGCTGCGAACGCCCTCGTGCGGTTTCCAGCGCAGAAACCCCGATTCAGATGACAGAAAAGTTTTCGGGGGCGACCTGCCGAGAACGGGAAATTGTCATTATCTTCCGCGATTGCGGATACAAGGATACTGGGGAAAGGGCCAGATAGTTTTCGGCAAGCGACAAACATCTGTCTGGGGCGAGATACCTTCGCCCAACCTCTCGTACCTCTTTTCTTTGCAAAACACAATACCAAGTATGAACTTTTTCGGGTGCCACCAAATGGCAGTTTGACACGTCATATTTATGAAATGCGCAACGTTGCAGAAAATCACAATATAAATGAGAAAATTAACTGCCTCGGAGCGGTGAGAAAGCTCGAGGGGAATGGGATTGGGAACGGGATCGGGCGGTGTTGTCCACTTGAACGTTTGACGATTGCCTAGGAACGCCTTCTAATAGTTTTTGGCAAAAATAAATGCCATTTGGGGACACGCCCTGGGAAACAGTAGGGTAAGAACATTTGAACAAAAAATGGATATTTCAATGCCCCTTGATTGTATATATTTAAGAAATCCTTCTACTATTTGATTAAATAAGCGAGCGTATTCTTAAAATATTAGTAAATGAAGACCATTTACAGACATAAGAATCATGCTTGCATGCCCTTATTAAGGAGTTTTTCATACTCAATAGATTTATAATATTTTTGTATCCACGAGTTTTTTTATTCGGTGTATACATACTATGTAATATTATAGGTCGCTTTTATGTTTCTCTTCAATTTAGTTAATTTTAAATATAAATTTAATGATATCTTAAGCCAGTAGAACTTATGTTTCTTTTCTAGTAATTGATTTTTATGAAAAGTAGTGCTTATATTTCAACCGTGTTTTCTCCAATCGAACTAACACATTTTCCGCTCTTCTCCCACCAGGTACTGTGAATGCCAATGGCGAGACGAAACGACAACGGACCTCATACACCCGCTACCAGACGCTGGAGCTGGAGAAGGAGTTCCACTTCAACCGCTACCTGACCCGCCGCCGCAGGATCGAGATCGCGCACGCCCTGTGCCTCACGGAGCGCCAGATCAAGATCTGGTTCCAGAACCGGCGCATGAAGTGGAAGAAGGAGCACAAGATGGCCTCGATGAACATCGTGCCCTACCACATGGGCCCTTACGGCCACCCGTACCACCAGTTCGATATCCATCCGTCGCAGTTCGCGCACCTGAGCGCATAGGACGCGTGGCACTTTTCGGGTACTGGTTAGAGACTCAATCAGTTGTATCAGGAACCATATCAGACGGCGGCGGCGGCCTCGGCGGCCAGCGGTTACCAGTCGCAGGACGGAGGCTCCGTGGGCGTGGGTGGTGGCTCGGTGGGGGTGGGTGTGGGTGGTGGTGGTCCAGGGGCAGGTGGCCTGCCCAACGGCGGCAGCAATGGAAACGGTCCCAACTCCCTGTTCGCCTCCACCGCCGCCGGCTCCCAGGCGACCGACTGCATCAAGTATCCGCAGGAGTTCTGATCTCAGGTTATCATCAGGCAGCAGCAGGAGCAGCAGGATAACCCCACGGATCGCAATCAGGATCGGGGCCTCGAGCAGCTCTTGGAGTCGGACTGTGAGCCCGATCCGGAGTTGCAGATGGACTTCAAGGCGGACATTGTCGGCTGCAATTTGTTCTGCTGCTGAGATCTGTCCGCCTGCCACGCCTCTTACCGCCTGCCGCCTACCGCCCATCGCCTACCGCCTGTCGCCGCCCGTCGATCAACCAACATCCAGTGATGTTTCTTGTTTGCAACTGATTCGTGTTAAGCTAAGAAACGAGCCATAAAGCGATGGTTCGTTTGGGTTTATGATACTGGAGGTGGTGCCCCGAGCAATCGCAAACTCCTTTCCCTAAGACATCACATTTTCAAAAACATTACAATCAAAAATAGCACCCTAATATATCAACAAGGCTCACTCTCGCATTAACATTTGATGTTAATTGACTGTTGAATCGTACGGATATGATTAATAATACTAACTTTGATGTTTTTATATCGTTTCACCTTCCATACCTTTCTATGCGAGTGCTCGTGGGACCTTCCAGTATGATGAATCTCTTTCTCTAAGCAGTATTCGAAAAGCTATTAGTTAGTAAGCCTAGCATAATTTTAGCCTGTAAGCTGCACAGATGAACAGACAGAGCTGTCGAGTTGAGCAAATCTAATATCTGCAATAATTTCAAAGTGATTTCTAATTAACATTAGTTCTTCGTTCGTATCACCCCCACCCTGATCCCAACCAACACCCCACCCAGCACCCTCCAGGGAGTCCTAAAGAGTGTACTTAATTCCTAGCTAGTAGAGAACCTAACTCTAGTTAACCACATAAGGCTTTGTTTAGTTTGTAAATAGCAGAGCGTCCCGACTCGGGGATCGCCTTTTTATGTTTGTGTTTCGTCTTGGAGAGAAAATTTCGGAAATATCTGTAACTGTTCAATTTATTTTGTGCGCTTGCGTTTGTGTTGTTAAAAGTGCTCTAGCAGCTCGAAAAATGCTTTACTAATTTTATCAAAAATCAATCGTTTTTAATTACCACTGAAGAACAAATTCGGAAGATAAACAGGAAGTAAAATATTTCAAAATTAGCATAGAAATTGCTATAGTTAATCAGGATTTTCTTTGGAACAACAGCTGACCCTTCCACATTATTTATTCAAAGGCCTCTCAACAAAGTCTGTAAATTTAATTCGGTA
Organism: Drosophila fuyamai; assembly: GCA_018153365.1. Classification (NCBI taxonomy): domain Eukaryota; kingdom Metazoa; phylum Arthropoda; class Insecta; order Diptera; family Drosophilidae; genus Drosophila; species Drosophila fuyamai. Next base: position 224,542 of record JAECXW010000116.1, on the reverse strand, counting down.
GTTAATCGATACAGTAAGCCAACGAAATTTGATTAAAGCGAGAATTGTTAAAGCCTAAAGCTAAAGGAAACCCATAACCGTAATGTAAAGTAATTATTTATGCTGTACTTTTCGCTAAGCTAAGGTTAGTGCATTCTAGAACTATCGGTAGTCTATGTGAACCTAGCTCGTAAGCCTAAATTATGTATATCGAATTAGCAAGATAAATTTTAGAGAAAAAAAATCCGAATGAGCAAGGCAAAGCAAAACGAACAAAACTATGGAAAATGAGAGAATCAAACAAAAAATACCTAGCACAAATTATTAATCGTTTTTGGTTTTCCATTTTGTACATTTGTTCAATCTTAGTTTGTACATTTTCGATTGTTTGTTTAATGCAATTTGTCGGAACCGTAATGAAATGATTTTCCCAATCGATTGAACGAAACACCATTTGAAGTTTCGGGTTGAGGGGGCACTCACCGTCCGCCAGGGAACAGTGGGTGCAAAAAGTTTAACTGCATTCCATGTAAAAATAAAATTACGTAACTAATTTTTAATGAAATTCGCATGTTTGTATTACCTTAATCTGGGTTCGATTACAAAGGCAATTATTATAAAAACAAATGGAATCGAAAACAAAAACAGATCAAACTTCATCTACCACGAAAACCATACAAATATAAAGAAAAACAAAACAAGTATGTAAACATGTATGAATATGGCAAAAATAAAAACTATTTTAAATTGTACACGTTTATTTTCTAATGGTGATCTTGGATTGGATTGGGATGGACCTACGTTCCTACAAGTATAGTTGCCTGGCCGCTGACGTTCGAATGCCCGGATAGCTCAGTCGGTAGAGCATTGGACTTTTAATCCAAGGGTCCAGGGTTCAAGTCCCTGTTCGGGCGGCAATATTTTTTTAAAGAACACTCTTTGTTTCTTTTCCGAGACATTCATTTATTTTTTAGCATTTACCCTATTCTCCAAAAATGTATAAAAACTCTAATATATTAGATTTAAGGAAAGTAAACGAAAGTATACGCCTCTTTCGCAACATCTGTGAATATATATTGAAATCACGAGCTAAAAATAACTTCCCGAAACCATTTTAAGTTCTCCGGGGCCGGAAAAAAGAAATGGGAAAGAAAAATATATTTATTTTTTGTGGCAAAAGATTGTGGTCCAACCATATTGGTTGGGCTGATAACGGCAGTTCACTCCGGTACGCTATCCCACTACTGCCTACCACGGGAACTCTTGGCTGCTGGTTTTCACCCCTGGCCCGGTTCATCCCTCCTTAGCCAACCTGAATGCCACGGACTCCTCCACGGCACCCATATTGATGGCAAGCTTAGTGCGGACGTTCCGTCAACATGAGCTGGTCCGCTACACAGTAGATCCCAGCCTCAGGCCATCCCACAATCGGACCTCACAGAAGCGTGATTACAGAAGCTGCCAACCTTCCAGTCGAAAAGATGGCGACTAAAACTCAGCCACACGTCACTGATTCTGGCCCTGTCAGTTAAAACTGCCTTACCGGCGCACCGCTCCATCGACACGAAGCAGTGTGAATACACTGCCTTATCGATGGTCGCGTTACCAACTAATGTGTGCAAAATGTGAGTAGTTAAAGCAGTTTGTGCCTTAACATCAGCCCTAAGCAGCCGTACATTTCCTAACTGCAGTAAAATTAGATTATAAATGACTTTTTTCACGAAAAATAAAAAATAAATATCGCCCGAGCAGGGACTTGAACCCTGGACCCTTGGATTAAAAGTCCAATGCTCTACCGACTGAGCTACCCGGGCATTGCACGAAGCGCCGGCAAAGGACACGGGCATAACCAAAGCAGTGAAATAAGAGTACATAAATCACATCCTTTGCCTTTAAGCTGCGAATGATGAAAAATCTTACCCAAATTAAGATGAAAAAATTTACAAATATTTAAAAAATCGAAAAATTAAAATTAGTGAAAAACCTAAGTTAGGATCGAGCTTAGCTCTTAGGGAGGCTTAGTAAATGCTCGGGCAGAACAAATAAAACCTCTATACATCTCTTTCTTTATGGCACGAGTCATTGAATTCATATATGCTTACAAAATAAGCCCGCACTGTGTCAGGCAAAATGTAAGGCTGTAAAAACAAAGGATAGGAAATGCTATTAAATAAATGATAAGGAGTAACTCTGAAATATTCGAGCGATTGAATTCTTGTTTCACAAACAATTCGTCGAACAAATTCAACCGTGGATGGCCTGCTTTAGACGGAGCCTTAATGTTTTTAAAGGCTTTTTGGGGTTTTGTTCTCATTTGCAGTACTCTCGTTTGAGTATAATTCATCAATTATAAGCTGCGTACAACATTTTACTTAGTAATGCTAAAACTTTATTTTATTGGCTGAACAGCTAAAGCCGTCTTCCCACAGAGATTCATTCAACATCCATTGGACGGATGGTCCATAAGATGTTGCCGTTCCGAAATTTCCTAGTTATGCCGTCTTCCCTGGAATTTGAAACATTCACTACGAAACTTTAAAAAATAATGACGCTGCTGTTTATACTTGTAATAAATAATTAATACTAGGGGCAAAATCACAAAATGGATCAGAACACCTTTAATTAACTAATAAAAATATATTTATTACAGGTACTAGGAAATACTGTGAAGGTCTTAGATGTGGACCCCGCTGATCTGGAAGCCTCTGCAGCGGAAGTCAACGCTCAGGCAGCTCTGCGGCCCCTGAAAAGTGCGCAAAGGCTGGCCACAAGGCTGGAGGAGCTGCGAGCAGCTTGACATTAATAATAAACTGAAATACGAAATTATAATAAAATCAAAAACAAATTTTTATTTATAATCTTCGAACTTGATTTGTTACCATTTTGACAATATTGGGCAGTAGCTGTTCATATTTTTTTTGCAGGCTGGCAGACATATCAGTCCGATTTGTATCAATTATAGCGCTGTTGTGCTCATTTTAAATGTTGTGCTGTTCAGATCAGCTGTTATCGGATGGTGGATGTGCTATATGGGAACAGGGGTTTCACATTTGACAAAAGTCCCAATCCTTTCGAACTGATGGATTCTATGGAAAGAGAGTATACATTTTCAATGGAGTGGGCTAATGGCGACCGTATAACCGCTCGTTTTTAACCGATAATTAGCCGATGTTTTTTCTGTGCAACTTCAAGATCTTCGTGAACTTGGCATTGTACAATAAGAGTTTCACTGTCTAATTCCAGCCATTCCACTTGGGTGGGATCTGTGATATTAGCCGGCATTGACGTCTAGACAGCGCTAGCTCTTGTCTTTGGAAATTGGGAACAGGGTTATACGACCCACATACATATATATGTTATGTACTCATCTCGCCTCCATAAGGACGTGCAGTGCACGTCGTGCACCGCAAACATTATGGCGAATGTGGAAAACATCTAATCCTCACCAAATCTGAAAATGTTTCATATTGGTAAAACAAATAGTAATTTAATTACTATAATTAAATATTGTATACAATATATAATTTTCTTTTTAATATTTTAGGAATTTTTATTAGATACGGTATTTAACTACAGTCTAGTTACATATATTTTTATTCGTAAAGTGCATTGGAAGACTTGTAAGCTAGCCAATGCATTTAAGAATAAACAAGAGAGAACGCTATAGTCGGGTGCCCCGACTATCAGATACCCGTTACTCAGGTAAAAGGAGTACGAGGGAGATGGAGATAGAAACTTTGATCACGCATAACTTTTAAACGAATGGTCCGATTTGAAAAATTTCTTCTACATTTCGATAGGTATTGATAAACACAATAAAACTGCATTTTTACTTTTCCGAAATATTTAAATTTTTAAAATCGTATATAAGCGATTGTGGGCGTTGAAGGGGCGTGGCACCTTTTTGAAACAAACTTGCGCTGCGTAGGAACTCCTAAAATCTGCATGCAAAATGCCAATCTTCTAGCTTTTATAGTTTCCGAGATCTCAGCGTTCATACGGACGGACAGACGGACAGACGGACAGACGGACAGACGGACAGACGGACATGGCTATATCGACTCGGCTAGTGACCCTGATCAAGAATATATATACTTTATAGGGTCGGAAACGCTTCCTTCTACCTGTTACATACTTTTGCACGAATACAATATACCCTTTTACTCTACGAGTAACGGGTATAAATATTACTTTTCTTGTGCTTACATATGTATAAAATGCATTAATACTTGTAGCTTTACAAAAGCAAAAAGTATTTTAACTAGTTGCAGATTACAACCATTCTTAATGGCTAAGCAATAATTGGTTTTCCTTACTCATTCTTTGATTACTAATGCCCATTGATGTTTTTGTGAAAATATTAAAAATAAATTTGTTTTTAACACTATGTTAGGTTTACATTTCTTTGTAGCAATGGGATAATGCATGAGGATATAAAGTAGCTCAGTGTAGGTGACATGTTCTGAGTTTAATCATTCTTTTGGAAAGTACAATTTTTTGATAATTTCTAACATATGTACATAGATATGTTTAGAGTTGTTATACCCTAGCAAAGGCTATTATAATTTTGGTCAGAAGTTTGTAACACAGTGAAGGAGACGTTTCCGACCCCATAAGATATTTATATTCTTGATCAGGGTCAAAAGGGAAGTCGATATAGCCATGTCCGTCTGTTTCAATACCGCTTGCGAGCTCAGTTTAAAAGCTAGCGATCTGAAACTTTCACAGTCGCCCTAAAACATGTGCACGCAGATCAAGTTTGAAAATTTGATTTATTGTGCGAAAGGTTGCTGACAATGATGAAATACTGAAAAAAATATTCTAAGAAAACAGTCTAATCGACCTATACATCATAAAGCATAAATACAGAATATTTATAGAATATTCTGCAAGGGTATATCAACTTCGGCTCCGCCCAAAGATAGCTTTCCTTTCTTGTTTTATTTTAATTTGGGTAAGATGTTTCGTCATTCGCAGCTTAAAGGCAAAGGATGTGATTTATGTACTCTTATTTCACTGCTTTGGTTATGCCCGTGTCCTTTGCCGGCGCTTCGTGCAATGCCCGGGTAGCTCAGTCGGTAGAGCATTGGACTTTTAATCCAAGGGTCCAGGGTTCAAGTCCCTGCTCGGGCGATATTTATTTTTTATTTTTCGTGAAAAAAGTCATTTATAATCTAATTTTACTGCAGTTAGGAAATGTACGGCTGCTTGGGGCTGATGTTAAGGCACAACTGCTTAACTACTCACATTTTGCACACATTAGTTGGTAACGCGACCATCGATAAGACAGTGAATCCACACTGCTTCGTGTCGATGGAGCGGTGCGCCGGTAAGGCAGTTTTAACTGACAGGGCCGGAATCAGTGACGTGTGGCTGAGTTTTAGTCGCCATCATTTCGACTGGAAGGTTGGCAGCTTCTGTAATCACGCTTCTGTGAGGTCCGATTGTGGGATGGCCTGAGGCTGGGATCTACTGTGTAGCGGACCAGCTCATGTTGACGGAACGTCCGCACTAAGCTTGCCATCAATATGGGTGCCGTGGAGGAGTCCGTGGCATTCAGGTTGGCTAAGGAGGGATGAACCGGGCCAGGGGTGAAAACCAGCAGCCAAGAGTTCCCGTGGTAGGCAGTAGTGGGATAGCGTACCGGAGTGAACTGCCGTTATCAGCCCAACCAATATGGTTGGACCACAATCTTTTGCCACAAAAAATAAATATATTTTTCTTTCCAATTTCTTTTTTCCGGCCCCGGAGAACTTAAAATGGTTTCGGGAAGTTATTTTTAGCTCGTGATTTCAATATGTATTCACAGATGTTGCGAAAGAGGCGTATACTTTCGTTTACTTTCCTTAAATCTAATATATTAGAGTTTTTATACATTTTTGGAGAATAGGGTAAATGCTAAAAAATAAATGAATGTCTCGGAAAAGAAACAAAGAGTGTTCTTTAAAAAAATATTGCCGCCCGAACAGGGACTTGAACCCTGGACCCTTGGATTAAAAGTCCAATGCTCTACCGACTGAGCTATCCGGGCATTCGAACGTCAGCGGCCAGGCAACTCTACTTGTAGGAACGTAAGTCCATCCCAATCCAATCCAAGATCACCATCAGAAAATAAACATGTACAATTTAAAATAGTTTTTATTTTTGCCATATTCATACATGTTTACATACTTGTTTTGTTTTTCTTTATATTTGTATGGTTTTCGTGGTAGTATAAAGCTTTATTTTAAGAATTTCCTTTGGAATGCAATTAAACTATTTTGATCAGTTCCGACTGTTATAATATAATGTAAAAATCTAAACTAAATATGTGCAAATACATGAACAATTAAAAAGGTTTTCCAAAAAGTTGTCCTGTGAAGATAAAAAGTCATTTGGGACTTGGCCCGTCAGATTCGACAAAATAACATTTTTATATACTACAAAAATTACGAAAAAAGATATTTTTCAGTGCAGAAGCAGTTAGTTTTGTGAACAAGCAGTTTTTATAGAAATCGAGGTTTTAATTAAATGCGAAATACATTTCATCGTTGATATCGGAACTGTACTGTACAGTACTTAAACAAAACAGTAAAAAATAAATGCCGTTACAAAACAAATTGGCATTGAATTAATTTGCCCCTGAAAAAAATTCGAGTTAAAAAAAAGCAAGTAGTTAATTTTTTATATACGAATTTAAATTTATACGTCGGCAAAATAATACGCCTTTTAAATTTTTTGACTGCTTTACACTGCTTTTTTAACGCCCGGGTCCTTTGATATATTTAGCACTTTGGCGACAGCAGCGTATAACGCCCGGGTAGCTCAGTCGGTAGAGCATTGGACTTTTAATCCAAGGGTCCAGGGTTCAAGTCCCTGCTCGGGCGAGCCCTTTTTTTTCTATTTTATTTTTTCCTTGTATTGTTAAATTTTAGATTTCAATTAGATTGACTATTAAGAATATTCTGGGTCAGTTTTCAGTTCCTACAAGTCGTGCATAGCAGAGAAACGAAACTCGAAGAGAAATCGTACTGCGCACAGGCAAACATCTAATTGAACCCTCATGAAATTAGCACCTTTTATTTGTTTTTTCATCTACTGTCGACATCGTGGATATACCCAAATTGGGTGCTGTACAACGTTGCCTCTGCTTTCGGTATCTACTACAGTATCTACTACTCCACGGCTCTGTCTGTCTGTGAGTTTTTGATAGAGATTGTGTGTGTGCAATGTTTGCCAGACTCCGGCGGGAAAACGAAGAGCCTGGCTTTTATTATTGGCCGTCGTTAAGGCACAGAGAAAAAAGTATTTGTTTTAAATGTCTGAAGCAAAGGAGATATTGAGAAATTAAATACGTTAAAAAGTAAAGGCTTTATTCTAAAAATGTCTTAGATAAGAGCTATTTAGATAAGAATAACAACTTAACTAAGTCGTCCCCAACTTTTATACTACGATTTCATCTCTTAAATAATAATATTATACAAAGTTTATGAGCAATTGGTGTTATATTTTTTTCCGTGCCCCTGGATACGCTCAAGAATTTTTGACACACTTTCCTACCCCGCCGAAGACAAAGAAACCGGGTACATATAGTAGGTACCGATACCAAATCGTGGCGGCTCTGGACGATTTAGCATCGGACTTGGATGCTGGCTGTTTGTTGCCTTGCCGCCGCTGCCAAGTGAACTAGAAAACGAATGCGTTTAATTAGCATTCATTACGACGCATCATCAAATTGCCCCACCGCTCACGATGCAACAATAAAAGTAGGGACGAACCGGCCCGAGAGGAGAAAACGTTTGGTGTACATGCTAATCTACAAAATAAACGCAAATATTTAGATGATAAACCAAAGTCAAGAGACGTTTTCAAAACTGTTCCATGACGTTGGATGATGTGCTGGAAGAAAATTTCACCATTTTGATATTTAACTATTTTTATTTAAAAAAAACTATCGAAATAAACCGCTTGCAAAGAACCATTAAGGTTGTCCTGGTTAACTTTGTTAAGCACTTCCAAAGCCCGCGAAAATTATGCCAGTTGCCACTCACTTCAAAAAGTGCAGCACTTAAGTGTAAATTAATAACCTATTTCCAACATAATTGAAAGCACGGTCCAGCTGTTTTATTTTATTTTTAATAAATTGAGTAATACGAAAAACTAATTAATCAATCTTTTTATTGCCTTGAAGAGGTTGTTATAATATATAATTATTAAGTTATGCAACGATAATATGATTACCGGCCCTGTAAGGTATATATATTATTGATCAGCATCAAAATTGACCATACGCCTTGATCTAGCCATGTCCGTCAAGGCTGCGACCATAACAAACTCTTACCTGTTGTTGGGCCGAAACTCTGTTCCGTTCCAGGTAGCCATCGCCTAAAAAAGGAAAACCGAAAGGAAATATGGGTCATAAATTAAAAATGGCAAAAAAGAATGGGACAATTTCCCTCGTTAGAACCAGCAAACAGCTTGCATTTCTTATTTCATAGTTTTTCTTGGCCGTTATGATCCTCAACAAAAATGGTGAATGTCATATTCTCAATATTTTCAAGATTGCATCTGCCTATGATAAATTACGAGTATATTAATTATGGGTCTTAGCAGCAAAATGTAGTTTTCGTAATAGGTACAAGCAAGTGGTTATAATATAAAATGTACATAATATATATGTAATATAGATAAAGGAAAATCTATATAAAGTTCGATTGATACAAATTTAAAACCTCGGTTTCGTCATCGTCTTATCAAATTGTATTTTGATCGGAGGAAATCGAAGTTTAATTAGTTCAATAAGTAACTCAGAATAAGGTACTAAATTATCTATAAAGTTTGTTTTGAAATTCTTTTAAAAGTCTCTTAAAATTTTAATCAATGAAACTTTTTTAAGCCCCAAACCAAATCGAAATAATTTTTTTGTTAATATATTTGCGGAACACCGATGTATCTAACGGAAGCTAATTAAAATGTTGCCTGATAACAGCTCTCATAAGAGAGTTGGCAAATAATTACACTTAATGGTGTCCTTTCGATGGCTAACTGTGTAATTATCAATGCAACAAATTTGAATTTAACGAGCGCATCAACACCAGACTCCGCCCACAGCCCTAATCCCAGCCCCGATGAATGGGGTCCTTCAGGACCTCTCGAGGACCCCAAGTCTCCCAGAGCGAGGATTTTCCTCAGCAAAGCGACGGACTGATTAATGAGGCTTTAAATATCCCACTTTGATTTCATTCTGAAAACACGCGGAGCGTTCTCTTCGCCGCTCCTCCGACAAAGAAGTTTCATTGACTCTCAGCTCGTTGGAGGCTACGAAAGGGGGGCCCACAAAGGAAAATAGATATGTATATGTATGTACATATGTATATATATATATATATAAATAAGGAGAGCTTCGCTGGCCTCGTAAATTGCCGAGTGAGCTGAGGTCCTCCTACGCACACAAACGAATATCTATTGGACAACTGAGCACTGCTGGACACAGAGTCCACAAAAGTCTACAAAAGAACTGAGCTGGATGTGCTCAAACTCTACACGTACAAACACACATTGTTGTGCCCTGGAAAACTTAGAGCAGGAGTTGATACACTTTAAAAACCAAAGGAAATATTGAAGAAATTATTCTTTTAGGAACATGTCATTCCTAAAATTATAATAAAACGATAAAATCAAAAGGTTACAACAAAGTATATGTTTTATCGGTAAATTTCCTTTTAACCAAAACTAGGGTCAACATTTTTCGTTATAATAGTTTGTTAGTGCTGTAAGAGGTAATTGTGTATTAAGTCAACGTTGTTTAATTCTATTTTTTACTAGAGGCTGTATTGTTTAAAGAGTAATATTAGTTTTTAAAACAAAGCTTTCCTTCCAAGATTACCTTGAATCAAATTGGCACATTTTTATTTAAATACACAACAAAAAGATAAATTAAATTTATTGCTAAAGAATATTTTAATATAATTTAACGGAAATTATTTTATAATTAATTTAATTGGAATCTTTAATTAAGGGTTAATATACTGTCTATTATGCATAAAGAAATCACCAAAAATGAATAATTGAACAAACAGTTAAGCGAATAGAGGTTTCCTTATAGCATGCTTTTCTTCAAGTGTGATAGAACGGCTCTCTTCTGCGGCCTGGTTCTCTTCGCGAGCTCTCCACACGACGTCCCTGCCCCGATTCTCTCCCTGGAGTTACGTGCTTGGGCCACACACAACCCAGATCTAGACCCAGATCCAGATCCCAGGGCAGGGAGGGAGGCGAGGTGGCGGAGGGAGAGCGGGCCGGGCATTATGGCTGTTATCAACTTTGGCAAAAAACACCGCTTACCGCTCGGCGGACGTCGACTGCGCTGAAATGGTGAGCTGAGCTCACTTCAGTTTCAGTTTGAAATTTGACGCCGAGCGCGGCGGAACGTTGAGCGTTCTGCTCACAGAAAAAACGGCCATCGCCCGCCGCTGCTTCTGCTGGCGTCGCTGCAGCAGAGGCGGGCAGAGCAGCCATTATCCTGCACGATGCTGCGACCTGATCCTGATCCCAGGGCCCTGCCATGCAATTAATATGGCTGCGAATCGAACGAAAAAATAACTGGTCAACAAAAATCTGGAAACACTCCAAAAACTCGGTGCAAAAGTGTTGAAAATCAAGAAAAATTGAATCCTGAAAATAAATTCAAAATAAAACTTTGAAAACATCTTGTAAAAACGGAATTAAGGCTGCAATCTTCTGCATATTCTAAACAGGTACGTTCTAAAGTTCAAAGTTTACACAAATATTAATACCCTAAAAAGAAAATATGCCGAGCAAAAGTCACCAGATAGTTGTACGCATGTGCATTAGAAGGGGGCAGAGTGGGCGGTCTGGGGAGGTGGCGGTGGCACAGTCAATTGCCGTTTCCAAAGCCTGCGCCTGTCCTCGTTTTGACTCGTCGTCGCCTCTGTATAAGTATATCTGTGAGCTCCGTTTCGAGAGTGTGGTAGTGTCGCGAGCGCCCGGAAATGTGCTCCTTTCAACCACTTTTCATTTGCGCAGAACACAACCCCCTCTCACCACTCTGCAATCCCAAAAGTCGGGCGCAAAAAAAAAAAAAAAAAACCGAAACCGAATTTCAACCTCGTTGTCGCGCTATCAGGAGCAGTAGCAGCAGCAACAACAACCACCCCCAGGCAACCCAACCCCCTTTTCCCTTCTCCCATTTCCCATTTCCCGTTTCCCCTTTCCCGCTTCCCAATTTCCCCTGCTCCCGGTGGAAAACACTTGTCCCGCCATTTAGTGCATGGGTTAAGTAGTATACCGAAATATTAGTGGCTGTGCCGCAGAAGGCGGCGACAGCTGCTGCAGGCCACCCACCCGGATTGGCAGCAGGGGGGAGGGGGCCAAGACGATGATTATCGGTTCCAGATACGCCAAGTGGCAAAGTGTTAAGCCTCAGGCTGGGAACGGGGTGGTGAAGATGGTGGTGACCCAACCCCGAGATTCGCTGCGGCGGCTGCAGTTAATGCGAGTGCGTATATAGTAAGCTGAAAATACATTATGTACACTGGGAAAAATATACACCTTGGTCACGAAAAAATATCCCTTAGGAATTGATTAGAAGTCAACTTAAGCTTTCTCCGTTTAATCTGCAGATTTATTTTATTCAATTAAAACTAATTAATATGAAGATGGAATATCTTAATCTAATTTGTCAAAAGGTGTTTTGACTTTGTTTATACCAACTAATACTGCATTTGTTATTTAATAGTCAACTATTGAGGGTCACTCAATATGGTCCCTAATACGATCTTTAACATTTTTACTTTGTGTTGTTCGTGCTTTGTGCCTAAATTATATTTTCATTCAACTATGTCTGGATTTAACTGCTCAACTAAAAGCTGCTTACAAATTAAGTATAATTGCCAAAGTCCAGATATCTTAAAATTATTGTTTTATAATTATAATTATATTATAAATTGGCAACACTTTGAAAATACAAAATGTATACTTTTTAACAACGATAACTTCAAATCAGATGTTTCAATTAAATATGAATAATTTTGTCTAGTAGTTTACAGCTGGATTTCGATACTGGTTTTTCCGTCACATAAAGTCCTGTTTAATGACTTTCGTTGGGAGGTAAACAAGATGACTCAGCTCTTTTTTCCGTGTCGATGCATTTGAACTTACCCCTTAATGCTTCTGTGCAAATTTTGAGTGGGGCTGCGCGTAAGGTGCGTTTCATCCGATTTCCAACACGGGATGCGCAGCAATATGGAACTGCTTTCGATTCGGGAAACCCCCCGAACGATTTCCCTTTTTCGGATAAGGTCAAAGCGCAAGAGAAAGCGGCTGCATTCAAAAGCTAATAGTTTTCAGACTGTTTTCCGTTTCTACCAATTGTTTCTTTGCTCATTTAGTATGCAAATGGTTCGAACTAAAACCGGCAACTGACTAATAACCAAATGAGCAGGTGACGGCGAGCCAAACTTGCTGGGTCACAGGCTTTATAGGAAAACCAAAGTAAATAAGAGTTTATGGCTGTTTTATGCATTCGCTGATGTCGACTATTGGAACCATGGACTGCCGGACAGCGGATTTTTGTGGCTTTTGACAAATACGGAGACCTGTTCGTTCATCTCAAAGTTTGGATGATATCTTTATGAAGGTGCTGTGCCAACAAGTTCGTTTGTTTTTTGGTTGGGCTTTGACCTGAATATGAATCATAAATTCGCCTGGGCTGTTGTATAATTATTCAGCCTGTACACATGGCCCACAAAATGCATGCAATGTTGTCTCAAATTCCGCTGGGCAATTAAAACCTTTTACAAGGGACCTAAGCTGGGAAATGTTTGGTGAGGGGTGTGCCAGAGATTAGATATGAATTTTTAAGAGTTTGCATTGGGAATGTTCCGCTCATAAATATGAATGAGTGGAGAAAAGTGTCAAGCTTTTTCAGATTCAAATCTGTTGACTCTTAACGAGAAGTTCCACCGTTTCACATCCCACAGTTCTGTGTCAATAGGTCACCAAATAATTGAGGCTATGTTGCATAAGTCATTAAGTGCAGATATGCAATCAGAAACATTCACAAAAATCAACGTTTATGCTTTGACAGATAAAATAATATTTTTCTTTATTCTCTATTCAAATCTATTGGATTTTACATTTTTTATTCCTAATTAATTTCACAAAAATCCCACAATAAAAATGGCAAGCCAACAGCCCTAAAATTCAAACATTTAAATTAACGAGTCAAACCGGTAGTCTGCTAATTGTTTACAATCTGAATTCTTACGTCAGAGCTAGCCACTATAGGCTGTAACACATTTTTCAAGTCGAAGCCCTCCATTTTAGGAACCCCAAAAACCCCCGGAGAAATTACCTCAGAATCGACCTTGTCACATGCTTCATTTTTTATGAACATATTCCCTTATCGAATTCCTGATATTAACATACCCTTGGTACTCCATCTGAAACAGCCCATTCAACCCCAAGAGTACGTAGAAACAAACAGAACTAAGCTGGGAACTTATTACACCAAAATTGGGGTAACTGCAGTATGACATATTTATTGGAATTTCATGCAAATTTTCAAACAATCAGCCAGTCGAGAGAATGCAGCTGGCCTGAGAACTTGCACTTTATGAAGTGCACAGTGAGTAAAACTCGAAAATATCAGTGTCGACTAAAATCGGTTTTGTGTCTTTCTTCTAACAAAGTATCTCAAGCCATAATTGGTACTTCAGTTGATATGTAATACATTTTTGTATATAATTTTTGTAAATGTTAAAGTTGTATCCAATATTGTTTTGAAGTACTTATTAATAAGAAAAGATATGAGTTATTTTGTTTTCGGTTTTCGTAAAAGCTCTCCATTCATATGTGTTGTATTACCATATATATCTGTTTGCAAACACTTTAGCCCACGGTTCTCTTCGCTTTTTTCGCCACCTGGGAGCGCATTTCTGTTGCCCGCGCATTTTCATTAAGCCCAGTGAAAAGATAAATTAAGACACTAAAAATAAATAAAATGCAAAAGGAAAGAAAACAAAACACCGAAGAACGCGAAAGGAAGGCGCGTATTTTTGTAAACAACAAACAGACACCGACAACATCGAGTAGAATAAAACGGAGATGCAGACCGGTATGCGAGCCCCATCCGATGGATGTGGGCTAAAGGCACCGATAGCGATACCTATACCAATAGCCATACGGATTCGGATACAGATGTGCAGATACAAAATGCCGCAAACCTGGGCAGGTTCAAAATAAATGCAAAAAAACAGACGCGAACCGCGAACCGTTTTCGGAATTTCTTTCTGAGTTCTCTCTTCGCATTTCTACCTGCCTCTCGTCTCGATTTTCGCGGCGAATAGCAAGAAGGTGAAGTAGCAATAATAATATTATTCAGTAAACCGAAACAACCTTGGCCTCCGAAGCTCCGAGCTCGATGCAAACAACTCAACATGGCAGTGGGTACAGTGGGGCAACGGTGATTGAATAGTGACGCGCGAACGCAATGCACAGTGACACTTGGCACTGGCCAACCAAGGTAAATGATCTGCCACCGCCCCACACCTCACCTCATCCCTCCCCAGACAGGCACTTTGATTTATGTGCGAAGTTGTCTTCATGTGCTAAAAGCAACATTGCAGAAATTTAGCCAGTCATTGCCCCTTTGTTGCCGCCGTATTTGTTGCTGGATGGTCGATGGTTCATGGGTCTGGTCAGGGAATAGGTTAGCAGATGGTGAGGGGGAGATACACTGCAGAAAATATCTTGTGCCCATTGCCATTATATTCCATTTTTTTCGACCTTGATAACATTTTGATTAGATTACCCCATTACCAAATCATTAATAGTTATATACCATTTAAATTGAATTCAGAGACTTCGTTGTCTCAGTTAATTTAAATTGTGAAACAAGTAAAAAAATGAATATAAATCCATTTGTGGTATTTTAAATATACTCAAGTAATGTAGTTTGTAAACGTAAAATATTATTTAATTTGCATTATCCTTTAAAATTATTTTAAATTATTATTGAATGATATAAGGTATCTTTTCATAGTTGATTTCTTTGAGTGCACAGGTGACTGGGGAAGATACGCAATCTTAGCTCGGCTTTTTTTTTACAATTTTCGCAGTACTTCCGGAGGGGATAGCTCTTTGGCTTTCTCTTTGTGTCTTCCTACTGTTATTGCATCTGAAGGCAGAATGCTGATAAGTTAGAAACTTTCGCACAAAAGAACAAATTGATTGAGTGATGTGGCTTACAAAACTGCGTTATTAGGTTAGCTGAAACTAATTAATGGACTTCCAAAGCCTGCGGCTCGATTGAAAATCGTTTATGTGTGGCTATCAGCAAACAAAAATAGCCAAAGAATTTTCAAAGGCAGCCAAACAAAATACCTGACTCGCTCGTACATCATACTTATCAATAAAGATAGAGCAGAGATATCGGGGGAATACTTTGTAAATTAATTAATCAATGTTCGTAGGAAGCAATGAAAAGACAATCAAATAAGTTTGTCGAACTAAAGATAGAATTTAACAACAAATATAAAAGCCATCATTAATGTTGTGTGACTGAAACATTTTTTAAAATGTGTTAAAGAATAACAGATTAAAAATATGTATCTTAATATATATATAGCATAAACTATTAAGATAATGTTATCGAAAACATGTATTTTTGAATTATTAAAAATATAATTATTGGGCCCCACATTTCGATTGCAAAGAAATACATAAATTTTGTTGATAAAACACAATAACTAACTTTAAATGGGTCACATAAAGCTTTTTACTATAGATAATCAAATTTCTAATATGCATTTACAAAAAAAAGCAAATAAATTAAAATTTAAAACATATTAAAATTTAATGTGTTGAGTTGACATAGGGAGAAACTGACCAGATGAATACGACTTGAATCTTGAAAACAAAAACGTCTAAAAATAAAGCTTGACGAATACACTATCATTAGCATCTCGGCATGACTGTACACAGTGCCCGTGAATTGTAAGTTTCGTTTACTAAAATCGCTGCCAAGCGCAAAATCCTTCGCTCGCTTCGAGGCAACAAATTAACGATAGATCTATTATTTCCATAATATATTTAATGTGGCCAAATATTTGCACTGCATTAGCGAGCTTTGGGAGGCCGTTGAGCATGTATATTTCCTGGCAATTTCGCGTTAAGTGTGAGCCACTGCCCACGTGAAATCAATTAGCGTTTCGTTTTTGATTCGGGGGTGTTGTTGGGGTGATGTAATATATTTTTGCAAATTTCGATTTGGCAAGACGGCGTTAATTTGGCCAAGGTGCTGAAATGTGGAGCACTTTACCTCGGACCTCAGCTGGATGATCACAGAATTAAACGCTACTTCGACCCAGCTGCCTTTTGCCTGCCTGCCTGCCTGCCTGCGTGGTCCTTCACCCCGATTCGGCCTCTCTTAAAAGTCCTTGCTACTACCCCTTGTGGATTGTGTGTACACATTTGGAGAGCTCTCTCTCTCTCTCTATCTCCTTCTCTCCCTCTCCATCCCTCTCTTTTCAAGGCAGGGTAATATCCCGAGCAGCCATGTTGAGGCTGCAAAAAGGACAACAAGGGCTGCAGACAAAGAGGCACCGCAGGCAGACAGAAAGAGAGGGAGCACCAGAGGGTGTGCAAAGTCAAACGATTCGCCCTCCTTCCTTTGTTTACGCAAGATTTGTTGCCATTAAGGCCCTAATCCGGGGGATTTCTAGGGTAACCCGACGGCCCCGAAAAGGTTTTTGACTTTGCCAGCTTAGTACTGTCTAAGCCTGCCGTTTAGTGCTAATGAATACTGCTAAAAAGTCATTAATTAATTGAAATTTCATTACAGGACACACGAACTACAGCGGAGCATCTGCCGCATCTACCACATCTGCCCCTCCTGCAGCCATTACTCAGCAGTCTTAGCAGGGCTTAGTGCTGAATCATCGCCACCGTCGTTACCGATTCACCGATTTGGAGCAGGGACACCAAGAAGGCTTAGAGTGGCGCCCAACTTCCACTGGCGACAGCGATCCAGGTCGGGAGCTTAGCGGGGCGACTCGCTGATTGATTTCCGTGCAAACAGAAGACCCAGAAGCTAGATCTATCATTCATTAAATGTGCTTCTTGTCTATCCAATTTCCAGACCTCGCACCTATTTTATCGACGCGAAGAAAGTGCCGTAATCCGCGGGCAATCAATTAGATACAAGCGCACTAAGCACTCCCAAAGACATCGCAGCCGTATCTTATCTTATCGCCGCTTCTTCCGATAACGTCGGGCACTACTTTCCGTCCTCTGTTTTTTTCGGGCTGCTTCCTAATCTCGGGCCACTCGGTGAGGTCTTGGCTTCAGTTGGTTTCCAGAGGCGAGGGCGAAGACAACGCGGAGCTGGCCACTCCGGCGCAGGGGCCTTCGTGACAGGAACACGGACACGGATACGGACACGGAGACCTCGCGAATGCCTCCATTTAATTGGCAGGCCAGGCGACGGCGAGCTTTGTAATCACATTTATGGGTCATTCCATAATTTCCAAAAGGAATAAAGGAAACGGTTGTATGGTTGCCAGCCATCGTCGCATCACGTGTGGCACGATAAATATAATTTACGCGAGGCGCATGTAATTGCCGCGCTGCCTAAATTACCCCGCCTTGTACACACACATTGTATATGTTTATTAACATTTTCACTTTTTGCAGCCGTGATTGCTCACCGCGGTTCATTTCACCCATGCGACGCGACTGTTCTCCTTCAGTTTGCTCCACGTCTACCCTGTAGATCCGAATTTGTTTTACATTAGCTTTAAGGACAAATTCGGTTCTAGAGAGGTTTGTGTGGTCCAATATCCATCAGTAAATCAAAAGAAGCCGAAATCAAGTGAAATAGTGAATTTGAACATTAATTTAATAAGTGAATAAATTGTTCAAAACAAAGTGAAAACGATTAAGATAAGTTACTTAGTAAATTACCATAGAATCGCAATTATAAAATAAAGACGTGAAGCATTTAAGCATCTGAAATTAAAAATTTAATAATCAACTATAATAATAATTAAACAGTTCTTCCTATTCCATAATGACTCACCCAAAACACTAATTACTGTTGCCAACTAATAGATTTTCATTGCTTACTATAAAATCCATGATAATGAATTGCTGTCTTGACACAATTTTTTGGCTTACTTTTATAGATAAGAGTACCGGGTATTAAGGTTTCACTTTTCAATGCGAATGATTCAGAGACTAGGAAATTTAAAAAATTCATTGTTCATGTTGACCCCTCAGTTAGATTAAAAAACAACAAATGTAATACAGCAAATATTGATATAAAATGTGGATGACTTATAAAAATGACTACCAACAAAGACAAATATTTTTATTAAGAACGTAATAATCGCAAATATGTTTATTCAAGAAAAAATTATTTACAATAAGACCACTATTGTAAAACTAAATATAATTTTTGAAACTGTAAATAATTATTTTGAAATACATACATGTCTTATTAAATTAAATTATGAATCATTGGAATCAATACAATTTTACAGTTTAAAAAAATATCAGTGCGGTAATGATAAAGATTATAATAATGGTGATGATAATGATACAAATTTTTGATTATTTAAATGTGGTTGAAAACGTGGTAATGGAAATAAAGCGGAAAATAAAATACATTTTAAATACTTACAATATGTAATACATATAAAATATTATTGAACCAAAAATGTTCTAAAACTAAGTTTAAATATTAATAAAGACTTCATGTTGTGTTAAATAAATCCCAATTTTATGGATTCCCACTGAGAAATAATACTCTTATCAACAGCCCACCAGTAAGCGGTTGTCTGCAAAAATGTTCCCTTTGAACAATTGAATTAAGCACCGCATTTAAAATTTCTCGCTACCGGACATGGGACACTTTGACGTTATTGCTGAATTCTTTCGGTTTCATTTATATTCCTGCCGACTTCAATTTATTCGATGTGTTGCATGAAATTTACATTCTCACAATTTTGCATACAAATTGCCATTACGATTTCGCCAAGGGGTGTGAGGGCGGTTCCTATTTGCTTGAGTGTGTGGAGTATCTGTGTGTGCGCCTCAGCAAGGCATTTGGGTCAAGTCGATTGTGTGGCGTCGATTTCTGGTCGTGTTCGTGTGGGGTGGATTCGCGAAGTTTGCAGTTTTGCGAAAATGGCCATGCACTTTGCCCAATTTGCATAGGACACCACTTGAATCACATCCGTCGCCCATTAAGTCCGGATACCTTTTTGTTCCCGGAAGAAATTCCGTCCGAGTAAGCAGGGCACTGCCATCGGAAAATCCACCAAAAGTTTCCTCGAGTGTTCAGCAACGGTGACGACATTGGTGAAGCTCATATAGATATTGAAATTGTCATTAATCATGTACAGTTATATACAAATATTCTGATAAGGTTCCATAAAATGGGTTCCTCTATCTTTTCGGTATAAGCCCATATTTGGCGTGATTTTTTCATAACCTTGTATTTGTAACCCTAAAAAATTATAAGGAACCCTCAGTAAAATTAAAAGAAAGATAATATGTTAGTTTAGTTTCTGGTTTAAAATATAAGTTAAGCTAATATGCTCTAGATAAATGCAAATTTTAAGCTGCTTTATTTTTTTTCTTCGGTGTCCCTTCTGCTTGGTAAATCCTTATCCATTTTGATATTGAAATATTGCCAATAAATTATTTCCTTAAACTGAGTACGTTTGGAAGAGTTTCCAAAATTCCCGAATGCTAAGGGTACATCTTTATATTGATAGCTTAATATTAGGGATTTAAAAATATCAACAAACGATATTTTTGTCAAAATAAAGTGAGATGTTATAAAAAACAAGAGAGAACGCTATAGTCGAGTGCCTCGACTATTAGATACCCGTTACTCAGCTAAACAACTTAATATAAATATGCCTTCTTTGCACGGCAATTGCAACTGTGTACAATGTAAATACATACATATGTATATGCTTACAAACATACACACATACGCCATACGTTTGACTCAGACCTCCATTATGGCTAACTTGACTTGATTTGCATAGTTCTTGGGATATAGTTCGGTATTGACAAATAAAAGCCATCGCAATTTCGTTTAATAATCCTAATCGAGAATTAACGTTGACTCTGTTGAGCGCCTTGGCCAGCTGTTCCAAAGTCATCCGTTAGATGGCGCTATTGTATACGCCATGAAAGGCGGAAATGTAGGCGTTAGCCAGGCTTAAGCGTTTTTTTTGGGCGTTAGAGTGGGCGTGGCAAACTTTTATTTGGAAAATCCATAGGTATTGACGAAACAAATACATATCAAAAAAAATTTTCATAATAGCATCAAAACTGTGGCCACAGCTTGTGACTTGTGGGCGTCAGAGGGGCGTGGCACCATTTGAAACAAACTTGCGCTGCGTAGGAACTCCTAAAATCTACATGCAAAATGTCAATCTTCAGCTTTTATAGTTTCCGAGATCTCAGCGTTCATACGGACAGACAGACAGACAGACGGACAGACAGACGGACAGACGGACGACGGACATGGCTATACGACTCGGCTAGTGATCCTGAACAAGAATATATATACTTTATAGGGTCGGAAACGCTTCCTTCTACCTGTTACATACTTTTGCACGAATACAATATACCCTTTTACTCTACGAGTAACGGGTATAAAAAGAAAGGAAGCAAACTACAAAACCACTACATTTCGATTTCTATACCTATATTACTAAAAACATTACTATATTATGTCGATTTCGGGCTGCAGTTTGCCATCGTATCTATTGCAGCTATATGATACTGTTGTCGATTTTTATAAAACTAGAAGAGTAATTCTGATATAGTATATAATTACTATATCTCAAAGGAATATTTTGATAAATAGAAAATCAGCACAATATATATTTTTTAATTTAGTTTTAATTAGTTTAATTTAATCAAAACCGTAATTCCGTGGTATTTAAATATTCACAAATCCGAAAGATCAAAATAAAAATTAAAAACACCAAAGTTATACCTTTTTACATTTTTTTCCGATTGTTCCTATGGGAGCTTAATTATATAATTATTCAATCAAATTACTGTGCTTAGACAAAGAATATAAATAATAAATTTTAAGTGAAAAATAATTTATTAAAAAAATAGATTTCCATTTCGATTTTCTTTAAGAACTATTGCCCCAGTCCATGCACTATCGATAATAACGATTCGATATGTCCCCTGTTTTGTTTTATACGATTATGCAAAATCTATTGGACCAATCATATTGAACTATTGCAACTAATTTGTTATGAAACTCGCCTTTTTTGTATACTCTTTATTTTACCCTAACAAATTGCCCGAAATTTTTATCGAAAATCGGTTATTTGTCTTCGATTAACATATGTTAATCTGTAGCTGAAAAAAAATTTATCTGGGTTATGCGAAATGAATATCATTTTGTAAACACAAATTTGTAATGAAACGAGTTACCATTCTTGTTTTTCGCGTTTTTGGGGATTTAAAAACTTATTTTAATTTTTTATTTTAAGAAATATTATTTTTTTATATGTTTTGTAATTGGTTTTTGTTTCAAAGTCGAGTAATGTTATGTTGAAAAACATATTGGTTGGTCCCCATACAAACTTATATGGTTGGTGCGTCTTCCGGGTATCACGACGAAAATCGCTACTTTGAAAGTCGCTATAACCGGATTATACTGTAATTTATTTACAATTTTGGGTGGACACTGTTAAAAATTTTCATATTCATAAATTTTAAGATGTGGTTTTTTGACTGCTTGAAAGCAAGCAGTTCGCATTCATTTTACATTTGACAGTAGTGTCTGGATTGTGTACTAGCTACTTTAATTGTACATTCTACATTGAACTGGCACACTAATATTGACGTTAGAATTTGAGTATAAGAGCTATGTAAAATATAAGTAAAATTATATTTAGCAAACGAGAAAAATTAAGAAAAGCCGCAAAAAAATCAGTTGAATGATCTGGCAGCCCTCTGATTTACACACAAGAAGCGCGCGCGGTGGGAAAACTTCTATATTCGACCGCTTTCCACGGAAAACCGATCGAGGCGATCACTCCACGCCCCCAGGCACCCACAGTAACACATTTCACATGGGAAAATTGTATTTTTTCGAGTAACGGATTTCATGTGTGAACACCTGGGACTTTGAACACTTTTGCGGGACGGGAAGTTTTTTCTTTTAATTGATTTTAATCAATGGCCTTTACTTCGGGTAAAGATCCACCCCAACCAAGCGGGCATATATAAAATCAAAGATATTTGCAATTGAAATTCAATACAATTATTCGGTTTAGACTTGTCTAGTCACTAAAATCACTCAAAAATACCTTTTTCTAAATATAAGTTTAGTCATCATCTGCTAACTTAATATCTTAATAATAATCTTTGAAGTTAAGGACGTGGTCAAGTAACCATTATGGCAAGTGTAAAAGGTACAACTAGCGCAGACTTAGAAATCTGATCCAATCCAATTCCACAGATTCATAAAGCTGGCAGTATTCACCAAAATGGAAGATACAACTTGAAAAAGGATTCCAACGTTTTTGGCGCTGGCTACCACTATCATGGTAGTCTTTAATTAAAAACATTAATCAAAATTGATATCTACGAGTATCTCTTGGTCTGACATGGATCGAGCCGTTATTTGATGATTCCCGATAAATTAATTAAAGTAATCACATCATTGATATAAAAATTCTGCTACTCGCTGCTGATTAACCTCCGCTGCTGTTGCTTAAACACCACTGTTATTGTGGTAAGCCTTTTGTTGAAAACTCATGTTGTTGTCGATGATTCATGGGCGCCTCGTATGAAATATGTTTATTTTATTACGACCATTATCTAATAATACACCTTAATGCATCCTACTAAAAAAACGCTTTTTACTTTTAATGTCGAAGACATTTAAAAAATCTCATTAAGTTTCATTGTAGTCCATTAAAATTTTCACATTACACATTTTGATTTTGTCCAAGATGGGGCTTCTCGGCAAAATACATATCAAAAACCAACCTACATTGGACAAAGCAGTTATAGGAAAAATAGTGTTGCAAGTGTAGGTGTATCTATTTTTTGCCGGAGACTGAGACAGAAGCACGTCAACGAAATAATCAACAAAAGGACATAAAAAAACAAGGGACTAAGCGAGCGGCAGAAATGACATTGACGGCTATGTGAACGGAATAAAATTTCATCAAAAATGCCACTGTCACAGACACACAAACTCCGAAGCGAGGGTAAGAATTGCAAATGGTTGAATTGCTACTTTCATCTGGGTCCTTTTTGGATTCTGTTCAAGGGGAACTTTCACTCTGGCGCCGGTGGTGTGGATTTGGTGGCTGAGTGGGGAGGGTGGGTGACGAGGGAGTTAGTGAGGACGTGAGGGATGAGGGCGAGAGCACACATCATATATGAGGATTTGCGGACCCTTCAGGCCTTCTCCAGCTGCCATGGCGATGTCAAGGGGCTGTCAGTGGCAAAAACAAAGTCTTCGGATGGCAGCCATGTTAAATACACAGCCAAAAACATTCAGAGTCCAAATTTGTCCCAAAACAATGTAACTTTCTGTAAAGAAAATTAGAGCTTTTGTTGTTTTTAAATCAACGACATTTTTTATGGTTTTAACTTATCGACTACACGAGAAAACAGGGCTGAAAAATTTAATTTAAGATTTTATTATTTTAATATCCGTTTATTTTTCGTAATGGTAATATATTTGTAATTCGAAAGGTTTAACTTATATTGGAAAAAAGATTAATGAATAACTATATATATATAATACTGAAAGTCTGTGCCTTAAGTTAGTTTTTTTTAAACAACCGCTACTCTAACATTAATAAAGAAAATTAAGTTGTATAATTTCGTTCTGAATTAGGCCTGATATTATAAAATCCATTCCTTCAGTGCACAAATTTACAACGAGGAGATTTAGTTCTCTACACCCTACTTTTTTTAATAAAAGGTGTTGACGGCTGTTCCACTGGCTAAAATTTAAAAAAGTGTCCACGATTCGGGTATCTTTCTTTCAACGCGAATACAAATTCGTAAGCTGAACGAAAAAAGCGGACTAAATGAAACGAAAAGAAAAGCATTTTGCTGCATTGTGCAGTTTGATTAATGATCGAATGTCAATTACGGCAGATACTTTTGCTGTTCGGCAAAAGAACTCGCAAAAATAAATGGAATGGGCATTAGGATGAGGGCAGAGTATTTTTAGCATTTGTTTATAAGTGGGATATGAGAGTGGGATTAAAAACAAACATATAGAAATATAACAAAATAGAAAGTTGAAAACAAATTTGAACACCATTTTTTACTTATTACATACTAGCGGCTTATCTCAGTCTCTATTTAATGCAGCAAATTTGTTATTCATTGAATATAAATATACGGAGATATTCCTAAATTGAGCAAGTAAAATAAAAATGGAATTTCCCCGCCTATCCTCAATGAATATACACATATTTTTCCATACCCGTAGAAACACTACTGCTTTTGCAATATTTTGAGTTAGTTTTTGAGCCGCTCAATTCCTCTAACTTTTGACTTTTCGCAGCGGTATTCAAAATATTCTTTTCCCCCGGCTAATCCAGTCTCATCCCATTTCATCCCGGATTATCCCAACAGAAGTCAAGGGACACGGCCCGGCCCACTGTCTCAACCCTTTGATTAGAGCCCATATTTTCCGTGAGATTTTGGCAGGCAGAAAAGGACAATACAAAGGAAAACAATTAACTGCGTCTACTGTTGCTAATTTTGTTAGATGGACAAACCTTTTTTGCATACAAACACAGCGACACGCCCACCGAAAACGCCCACGCGCCGAGGGGCGGCACAAGTGAAGGGATTAGAACGGTAAAGGATTCGCAGTCCTCGTGCTGGGATATAGGATACAGGGGTTTCAGTTCGACTTCTTTCAGAACTGCTTTTGATAAATGCCGCAGGACACTTTTGGCCCTTGCTGGCTACCGTTTTTGCTTCGGGGGCTTCGTCAATTCCAAGAAATGTCAGCTAATTGTTTTTACCTTGCCAATTAGTAGGCCATTTAATGCCAAAACAACCCGAAGCCAAAACAAACAGCTCCGAATCAAAAAGCTGAGTAGGCATCAATTCTCATTAAGTTTGAATTGGAAACAAATTCCAGGGGACAAAGGAGAGCGGGCCGCATAAATAAATCAATGTGCAGCCAAGGCCAGAGCCACAATTATGTGCAACAATGCACCTCAAGTGTGGCCCTCGGCAGGAATCAATCAAGTCTCATCACTCAAGTCGCAACTCCAGTCCTCCTCCCTTTTCTTGTGTGTTCCCTCTCCTTTCCGATTTAATTAATGCTTGGCCATTTATTAAATTGGCAGCTTAGTTTCCTTCACACACAACTGCGGTTAAAGTTATAGCAATAAACAGGGCTCATGCCAATATTATATAAACAAGGAACATTTTAAATATGACTTTAAACAACGTTTGATTTCCCTTTAACAGCCTAGAAAAATAACCAAGATATTTTTTATTGGTTAATCTTTTTTATAAATATGCAACAATTAGTAGGAAACCTAAATATATATTTTAATCTCTTAAATGTCTTCTATATTTGGGTAAAAAAAAATCAAATATGTAGTTTATTGTTTATAATTGTAGCATACCCTTGTAGTCAATTAAGACATATCTATTAATTTGTTAGTTTTTTATTAAAGCACTATATGTTTATTTTGTTTATGAATTGGCAATAAAATATACTATATGAATTTATGGATTTAACAGCTAAATTAAAAATAAAATTAAACATATTTCAACTGGAGTGCTAATGCTTTAACCCAGACTGTGGATCCACTCCTCCTCCAAGGATGCCTGCGGTTGGTCCACCGTGCCACTCCCCTCTGCTTGCGTGTTGGTTGCCTGCAACCGATCCAGCCTAATTTGTAACCATTAACCCATGTATTATGTTGGGCATGCGAGTGCTCAGGCGATGGATTGGCTCTTTGAAGCCGGACTGGGATATAAATGGCCAGATGAATGGCTGCGCTGAGTTTTGTCTATTAAAAATCATTTAGAACAAATGGTTGCCGGACTTGTGGTCTCCTCCAGTTGTAACCAGAAGGTGTGAGGTCGTTTCGTGGGGGTTAATGGATTAACGAATTTCCCAGAATCCTATTAATCTCGTAAGGTTGTAGGCGGAAATCAGAGGGTTAAACATCATTGCATCAAAAATATCCTTAATATCAAACATTTTTATTTATTGTTTCTTTCTTTTGGTATTTCCTGGTATAATATTTGAAGTATCATAATCTAGTCTTGTTTATATAACCTACCAAGTGAATACATCCGTAAGTTATTAAACTGTGGATTACTGACGTAAGTCAAAGATCGATATGTTTTAAAGGAATCGATCTGAAAATTTGTGTTAATATTTATAACTTACGAACAATGAATATAAACAGTCGTTTTGAGTTATATTTTTATTTCAAAATAAAAATAATCCTTTATTATATTAAATAAAAAAGCAATTACAGGCATCCAACCCGATCTCATTCCTTAATTTTTTTACGGATAATATTAATTGGAATAATCGAATGTTTAATTATTTTCTTTGTAAAGTTAGCAATATATTCAATATCTAAACAAAACAAGTTGGATTTGTACTAATATATTATAAAACTGTTAAAAGTTAAACTTTTTATATTTCAAATATTATTTATATCTATTTTAAAATCAAGAATTGTAAAACAATATCTGCAATGAAACCTGCTTTTAAAAATCCAGCCTCCACAATAATTGTGTGCGGTGGGTCCTTTGCGAGATCAAGTGACAAGTGAAGCTACCGTTGGTCATAATTACGAGTTGCCTTTTCAGGGCCTTTCTCCCTCTCTGAAGGACCTGAAGTCCCTGTCAAAGTGTTAAATTATTCCCCTAACACGTGCTCATGCTCTCGTAATCACTTTGAGCTGCTAATTTCAACTTCGTGCCCCCTCCTCGATGCCATCTCTTTGTTTTTCAGCCAGCTCCCTGGACAAGTTCTTGGGTCGTTCCGGTCTATAAGTAGGTCTTAATCCTTTTATCGCTGGGGAAGAGTGCGCGCAATTTCCAGTTTCGGGGCCTGAACCTCGAGTTCCGAGGAGCAGAGCTGATCATTTCGCAATGATAAATTAGCCGCTAAGAGTGTTTCCATGTACGCGCCCGACAATCCGAATCCACTGTCAGGGATCGGGGGTAGATTGATTATGTCCCCATGTCGGTGGACACTCTGCCGGTGACTTGGGTCATTGTCAACGCAGGCCACGCCTGACTAGCCAGCCACAATTCTCGATTCGCAATAGGACCTCGACTCACCACGATTCGGGGGAAGTGAGCTAAGACCAGTTTATCGCACACACTCATCTGCGGAGGATCCCCACTCTGGGAGATGATTTCTTGTTGAACATATTTCCAGAAGCCAACAGGTGCCAATGGGCTGTGATCAATCATTGGCGAATCGATTTTTAATTAAGAACTCTTGTTAGCATTTGGCGACCTCAGCTCCTCTCCTTTGGCCAAGTTGATTGCCCACAAAAGCCTGTTGAATTCTTTAGAGCGAAAGTCTCAATCGAAAGGAGCTGAGGGGGTCCACTCGGCTTCTAGCGACTCTGAATTTGGCTACCCAGCAGCGTTTGGGCCATGATGTTTAAATTTGTCCTAATTAGTTGACAATGAGCGATGATGAATCAGCGGGTTATAGTGGAGCTCACGAGTGGGCAAGACTTCTACGGGGACTCGTGTAGGCGGGTTAAGAAATCTTTAAGACTATAAATCAATGGGGTTGTTTAACTCATTCAAGAAATTATCCTTATAAAGGTTCTTTTAAAGTCTCTTATGTGGGTCCTTTTTGGGACTGATCATTAAAGTTATTTAATAATTATATTGTCTTAACCTTCTAAAACAACAATCACTTTTTGGTAACACCGCTTTAGTCCTTTATAGCACTTACCACTGATTACTTTTTAATTATTTAATATATTTATTTAATACCACCAAAGGCTTAGTTTTATATCCCATTGATATATGCTATTCTATCAGTAAAAAATCTGCATTTTCTTTTCCATATACAATATATTTTCTTTATTTTGATATATTTTTCACTTTTCGGTTTTACTTGTATCATTAAAATATAAGTACGAACTTACATACATCTAGAGACGCACAACAGATGCCAACTACACTCGTTAATAATATTTATAGTTACCATAATTATACAAATAGGCAATTCTAGAGCTAAGTGTATGCCACTTAATAGCTATGACGAATCGTTCTGGGCTTTATACAAACTCTTAAACCTGAATCCTAGGGTGCTTAAGTAAAACTCATATACAACATTTGTGGGGAATTGGGAATACATCTTTATATAATGAGGGTCTTCTACCTAATGGTCGGTCCTTAACTAACTACGTTCACTGTATACTCCGATTTGTCTTTAACCTTGTCTTGGGTACAAGGCTATTGATTCGAAAGGAAAAACAAAACTCTACAAACAAACTTTAAAAGAATAGGGATAGCTGCTAATTTACAATGCTGAAGTCATCTTGAAGATTTCCCTGCTGATTCTATAGGGCCGTCAGATCGTAATCCTGTTTGATGTGTAGCTGAAGATTGGTCATGAGATCGGATTGCTGCTGCTGCTGCTGTTGTTGTTGTTGTTGCTGCTGATGGTGCCCATGCAGATTCGTGTGACCCATTGGATTGTTATTGTTATTGAGGTTGCTGTTGTTGTTGTTGTTATTGTTATTGCCGCTGCCATTGTGGTTGTTATTGCCGTGGTGCTGCTGAGATCCCGCGTAAGAGTTGGCCGTCTCAGGTGCCGCCGGAATATAGGGCGGATTGCCCAGCGACGAGCTCACATCGCCAATACTTTCCAAACTATCTGAACGAATGCACTGCAACGAGGAAAAGATATAAAATGGTGAATGGATGGTAGGTGAAGAATTTGCCTATCGCACATTTTAAATTTAAAATTAAATGACAATAATTTCTTCTAATTACGTAATACCTTACTGATTATTTATTTCTAAGTAAGTTATTGCATTCTAATTTTTAACATTCGATTTAAAAATCGAATTTGCAAATTAATTTTTTGGCATGCGCATCCGAAATTTCAGATATAAACAAAAACTGTTCACATTTTCTTTAATTGACTAAAAGCTCACTAACTAGTTGCAGAAATTATAAATATGTAAATAGTCATTAACAGTTCATAAAGTATTTTACAATAAACTTAAAAAGAATCCTTATACAATTTGTAGACCTATACAACAAACTTGTACGGAGCAGACTTTTAAAAAATCGTAGTCTTGAGGATTTTAATTAAAGAGATATTTTAACTAAGGTGAAAAATATTAAACTCGATTTTTTTTCCAGCTAACATGAATTAATTGACATAATACAAACAGAATAAGTAATAGCAAATTTAGTATCTGCCCAAAAATAAAATAATATTAAAATAATGTTTATGATTCAATAATTAATGCATTGTTTAAGTAAAAAACGCTATAGGTTAAAACCTTAACAAATCTATGTTTTTCATTCAGTTTTACCGAGCATGAGAGCTAAGATCTTGTACTAAACTTAATCAAGTATTATTTGCCTGCTTTAATGTAGCCTATTATTTATTAATAAATGAACACGCAGGATGCCAATACTGGGGAGTAGATGGCTCTTAAGTGCCAGTTCCTGTTGACTTTCATCGCGCTCCACTCACCTCATTCATCACCGGGGTCTGCTGCGATTGCTGCTGCTGCGACTGCTGTTGCTTCTTGGAGGCGGCCCGTTTGGAGGGCTTCTTGGCTACCGGTGTTGGGTTGCCGTTGGCGTCCACCGTCTTCTTGCGCACGTTCTTGGTGTTCGGCAGCTTGTTGTCCTTCTTCCACTTCATGCGCCTGTTCTGGAACCAGATCTTGATCTGCCGCTCCGACAGGACCAGCGTATGGGCGATCTCGATGCGCCGCCGACGCGTCAGGTAGCGGTTGTAGTGGAACTCCTTCTCCAGCTCCAGGATCTGGTGGCGCGTGTAGGCGGTTCGTTGGCGTTTCGGTTCCATTCCCGGCTGATATGACCCGTTCGCTGCACAGAAATAAAAGAGAAGATCATTTTGATTAGCCAATATTCAAAATACAAGTTTTTACAGGGAAATATTGATCTCTCGCATGGACAGAAGGGAAATTTCAGTATAAGTACAAAGCTGATGTAATTATTTATTATGATTTAACATCCTATTAATAAAATATGTTATAAAAAAAATATTTAAATCGAAGCTTGTGTTTATTAATATCATTTTAAAAAAATTATGTATAATATTGTATTTAAAAAATGTTTAACATTTAAGCCCGTTTTCTCGTTTTTAATGGTACACTCATACCAAAATTAACCCTAAAAACAAGAAATTCGCCTTATTTTTGTCTTCAAAGGCATCGCACCTTAAATTGTAGGGTACATTTTTCTAAAATTAAAAACAAGTAAAACTTTCTTACAAGCAACATTTGTTGTGCACATTTTCAATAGAAAACCCACTAGCTTACCATAAAAGCAAATTAACCTGATTTAACATATTTATTTATTTAATAATCCATTGCAAAATTTTTTTATTGTGTGAAAAAACATTTATTTAAAACACGGAGAAATGTTTTTGGAACTTAGTTTCTTTTTGTATAGAAAAAAAGACTGCATAGTGTTAGAATAAGAATAGTTTGTCTGAGACATGATAAAAACAATATTTTCTTCAAAAACTCCAAAAGCTCTCTGTTCTTTCTGTGTAAAACTCGCAGAGTGGACGCAGGATTTGCATAATTAATGATCGGAGAGTTTAAGCAATATGAAAGGGTGGGGGTGGGGCACCACAATTAATACACTTCAAATTGCGTTTCATAACAGGCCAAGTTCTCAATAAATCTCCCAGATAAGTTGACAACCCTTAAAAAGCCCGCGCCAAAGTTTTTCTCGCTTTCACCTTGGAACTGGACAGGTCGCGGGGGAGGGGTAGTGCCTCGGGGGAGGGGGTGTAGGCGGGTCAGAGGGTTAGCCAGCGGGCACATGAAAGAGTCGTGTCAGTTGCGCCCAGGATAATTAATCAAAATCAAATGGCGCGCAACTGCCAGGATGTCAGGGCTTGTCCTTGGGCCTCCCGAAAAATTACGCGGCCGCAGTTAGTTTTTCCGGCTGGAAAATTAAACACATCTGAGGGTTGCATCCTTCCGCCTTTGCTTTCCCTTTCCACCTTCTTACTCCGTTTTCTTCCACTTTTATCGCCGCCAGATAAATGCCTCGCACCTGCCGCCCGTCGGAGATGGACATCCAAATTTATACACGCTCCATCAATTTTAATTTGCTTCCATCTCCGCTGATGTTTCTATCAAAGTTACAGTCCCTCGCACTTCCCGTCCGGGAGTTGTGCATTTATAAAAATTTCATTGCTCTGTGACAGACAGCTTTCGATTTGATAGAAATATTTCAATCCCAGCTCGGCCGGCCCGAAACTTAGATTAATGATATATGTCCAGCCAACCGTTGACAGGCCTCCAAAACAGGGGAGTGGGGCTTACATTGGGCTGGGTGGTCCATCAGAAAAAATGGACTAACATGGGTCCGGTCATTGCAGAAGTACAGAAGGGAACCAAGCAGATGCGTCCAAGAGCTGCTGACAAGTTTTTGTTTTTATTTTTTTGTCGGGGTGGCAGGGTAAAAGTT
Source organism: Drosophila fuyamai (assembly GCA_018153365.1). Classification (NCBI taxonomy): domain Eukaryota; kingdom Metazoa; phylum Arthropoda; class Insecta; order Diptera; family Drosophilidae; genus Drosophila; species Drosophila fuyamai. The sequence goes on along the minus strand of JAECXW010000116.1, from coordinate 192,832 downwards.
AAATCTTTTGAAAGTAGAAGCAAAAGAATTACTATAAGAAACTCGAAGGTTGGCCATCTGCCCCCGAAAAAAAACAACTTGGATCTTGGAACTGAGAGAATATACCAGAACATACATTAGCATTAGAAAACAAATAGTTGTAACTAATTTAAAATCATATAACGGAATGAATAGTAATTTTATTTAACAAAAAATTAGAAAGACAAAAGGCGAAGAAATAAAACTGACTGATTTGTATCAACAACGTTAAGATGTAGTTCAAGTAAAAAACGATTTCTTTATTAAGCGTTGGGAAAGCGTTAGTTTAGTCTAAGACTAACAGGTATACAAGCAAAAGAAATCAAAGTGCTTGACAAAAACCTCTACCGAATTGCCTTAACACTTAATAATTATTCAACAACATTTCGATCAAATACTAACATGTAACACTAATCCATAAATTATTGATTCTGTTTGCGAGCGAAAACCCGAAAGAAAACATGAATCGAAAATTAAAAGGAAACCGAAAAGGGACGTCTCCGAAGCCGAACCGAGCCAACTGCAATATCAATTACAAAAACCCCAAAGGAGCAGGGAAATAAAACAGATAACGAAACAACACCGATTCCAATGTCAGCTGCTGCGTCAGCAGAGAAGTCGGCGCTGGCGTTGGCGGCATGCTGCGTTAATTCGTTTTTAATAAGTGCGTATCATTTCATTTCAACATTTCAACGAAACTGCCAGGCCCGCGAAGCGGAAGAACTTCAGCTTCAGTCCAGGCCAAAGGAAATCGCCGTGTCATGGCTTAAGGCGAAAAACGAAAAAGAGTGCCAATTGCATTTAAAACTCGCAAGAATGGCAGCCAATTTATGAAAATGCCGAATCATACAAGGCCAAGGAAATCAAGATTGCACAAGCCCCGGGGGAGACGTTCCTCGGAGCGGATTTTGGGTGGAAAAGTGCTAAAGAGCTGTGAAAAGGAAGGGAGACTGCAGTAAATTGGCGCCCGCGGGTGGACCCAGAGCGTAGGCAGCGGCCCTTCCCTTTCGATCCCACACTTTCGTTCTGGACTCTCCCGACTCAGGCTGTCGGCATGTTTGTCCCATCCAAAATTTCATATGATTTATCGTGCGTTTGTGACTCTACATTTTCATCCAGGCAGAGCGAGAGAGGGCGAATTAAAACTATGTCAGGCATTATTTCATAATCTGTTGTTGTCTGGCGGCCTCATTTGTGGGCTTAAGCCAACCCGATTTTGAGGTGCGGTGGCCACCAGACAACTTCCGGGCTTCGATTCTTTTACTTCATTCATTTTGCATTCGATACGAGAAGATGCCTGAATATAAATGATTAATTGCCAGCCCGATAAACAGACAGTGTGTAAATATCTGTGGTTAATCCGAAAAAGAAATTTGACTCGTGCCAACCCGAAAAGACAACAAAAATTGTAATGAGAAATAGAAAGAAATCAACCAAAAATATTTAACGGCTGTCATAATTCATTTTAATAAACATTCATCAAAAGCATTTATAGCAGGCGTGGAAAAAACGACTAAAAACCTGTTCGTCTATAGGAGGAAATCGCATTTCGAATGCAACTAACAAATGACAAGAAATTAATTTTCGGTCTGCACTAATGAATGCCCAAACGTAGATTGCGCATACGCCGCGTAATCCAGCTGGGTTCTAAGTTTAAAACTTTACTCGGAGCTCGATGTTTTTTTGTTTCTTATTTTTTTTTTATATTAAAGTGTGTGAGCTCATGGCAACAACAATAACAACAACGAGAAGAAGAAAAAGGCAAGTCAACATTTCAACAACAGCGGGAGCTGCATCAGCAGCTTGTCAAGTGACTTGCAATTTGTGGCAGGCAAATAATAAAAATAAACATGAGCTCATGCTACTTACACATGTACGGGCAGAACACCCAAACCCTTGTATATATACAGTATATGGTATATATATGCGTACTTATGTGTATAATCGTGTATCCAAAGTAAAGTACCCGCAGCACTTGAACTGGTTGCCACGCTGTGGGAGAATCGTTCTCCAACTCGAATTCTGTTAATTTAAACGCAAATACTTTGGGCGCTTTTCAATGGCTTTAAACCAAGTGCACAACTAAATGAAAAAATATGTTAATTTAAGTAGATTTGAAAGAGCTGCAGAAAACATTATTCTGCGTATGTATGTATGAACTAAGCGAAACTTAATAGAAGAGGAACTAAAGTGTTCCCTCGATTCTGCTTAAAAGCGTATAGTGTTAAAAATTAATTAAATTAATTAATTTAAATTAACAATGCCATAATAATGAGTTTTATACTTTCTGTATTTTTTTTTAGTTATTTGTGTGGGGGCTGACAAAGAAAACACTCATATTATTTATATCTAAGAGCATCGGTATTAGTATTACCAAAATACTAGTTAAATTAATTGTAAGTCAAAGTTTCAAGTAAAGGTAAAGAAGGTTGTATAAATATTTGTTGGTGAAACTTAAGCTCTATACTTTGCCTATGCTTTATTATTAAATACATCGTGAATATTTTTTAAAATTTTAAATCTACAGTAACGTTTCGTGTGAAAGATACATATTTGTGGATGGTGGTATCCAAAAGATAAAATAATTATACATTATATGTGCTTTCATTTTCAACTACATAGCTCACTCACAAAGTAATCGTTTTCCCATTTTAAAATGTATTCGTTTCACTTTCGATTCTGGTAGTGAACAACAAGAGCAGCCAATCAAATGACCATCAGCGGTGTTATTCAACTAAGCCGAAAAGTCAGCACTTGTCCCAAGACGGAATCGTTTTGTTGTGCTAACGAAATGGAAATAGAATGGGTCCGTAAAATCAAGCGAAACCGAAACCGAAACCGACTCCAAAGTGCAGAGTACCAGAAGAAAGACAAGACAAGCTAAGAAGCTCACGACTCACAAACAATGGAGAACGCGTAAGGCGACCTTGGAGCTTCGTTGCTTTCGAGACAAGAACCCACAAAAACCCCACAAAGTCTTATACGGATATCTTTCGTATATTTGTATTTCCACTCGGACAATGGACAGAGTGTGGCAGCAGCGATAAAAGCTCCGCTAATTAAAGCCAATTTCAATAATTTGCACAGCTCTAGAGAACTTTATTGGCGTAAATTGCCGAACCAAAACAGAGACGGCAATAAAGGGAGTGAAAGAGAGAGCGGCAGGGATCGCTAATTATGTTTTGTGAAGAATCCAGCTGAGACTCAGCTGTTCGTGCCCCATCTGTCATAAAGGCGAACTTCTTAATTTTTACTGCGTCATTTTCATCATTGTCATGCCCCTGGCCGCCGGTGATTACTCCCCTGATCCCTCGCCCCATACCACCCCCTTTCCCAGCCATCGCATTCGCTTTGCACTTTGGCAAAAGGCGCAGTTCCAGCTGAGTTTTTACAGCATCTGCGTCTGAGCCTCGTGTATCTGAATTTGTGCCTGTAAATGTATCTGTATCTGTATCTGCGGCTTGCACTTTTTTTGCCCGCCTCAGAGGCTTTTCCGCAAGTCATCGGGTAACTGTGACTCCCAGGCAAAACTCTGCCCCGTAGTGGAAACTTAATCGTGGACTTGCCATTGAAATTCAGTTACAAGGCTGTTCACGTTCCACTGTTCATTGAAAGCGGCTACACTGTATCTCTATGGCTGTGTGTATCTTTTCGTATAAACACGAAACTTGTACGGCATTTTAGCCACCTCATCTTAGGCCGCCGTCGTGCATGAAATCAATATTATTCAGTCGAGTCTTCTGTCAGAATTTATTTCGTTCACTTTTAGCATTAGCATGTGGCACAAATTGTTTTCAATTAATTTGGTAAGGTTAGCGGCTATTTATTAAAGGATTGCCTTAAAAAATGTTTGTAGTAACCACAACATTTAACCAATTGTGTTTCTAAACCTCCTTTACAAGAAACTTTCCCAAACCAATAAACTACAAATTTGAAATCTAGATAATAAAAATGTTTTATATAAAGCAATTAAAAAATGATTTGGTATTTCATTAAAATATTCTCAAAAATAAAATAACATCATTTCTCCTAATGAGGATTTCACACCCATAAAATATTGGAACCAATTTAATCCTAAAGCTCAACCGTCAAAAACTACTAAGCAGAAAAAATAGAAGTTTTTTAATGTTTATCCTTAAGCTATTGAGAATCTGGAGTACAAACGAATTTTCTTTTACCCATATCTTTACTCAAAGGCTGTCCGAAACATAGCGAATAAAAAAAATGTTGAAATTTATTTTAATGAGTAAAGAATATGAGTGTAAATATTGCAGTCCATTAATATATATGTACATACAGAAATTTTATGGGTCAGGAAGATGTTTGCAAAGTTGCATGCAATTTTTAGTGTTTTTTTCGAAGCGAAGTTGTAAAAACCTTTTAATGTGAAGCCCAAAAAAACAAAATAAAGGAAATTATTAATTTTGAAAAATTTTAATATTTAGGGGCTTAAACGATTTTAATAAATTTGTTTTATTATTTAATGTTTTAGTAGCATTTATCTCTTATCTTTTTATTTTACTTGTTTACTCAAAGAACATTTTAAACAGAAAATAAAACAAAGAAATCATTTTATTTTCCTTTCATAGTATATTATTAACTTGACCATTAAATAAAGTCCGATTTCATTAACTTTTCACAGCCTTTCAACACTTTTAATGGCAACTATTAAATAATAAACAAAATTGCTCTCCAAATTCGTTTCACACCTAGCCTCGCTCTTTCATTCGACAGAGGCACAAGTTTTGAACAAGTTTTAGGCTCGCCGTAGGCAAAAACAAAGTAAATTGAGCAAGGGACCACACGCCACATCGCAGGCATAGTTTTGGGCCATAGTTTCGGGCAAGTGCTAAGCGAGTGTAAGTCATTTGTTAAGGGAACAACATGACACCGAAGGGGGGAGGGGGCCCGGGGTTACGGGTTTTGGGGCATAACGAGACGGATTCCGAGACGCGGGCTGAGATGATGCACTGGCGATAATCAAGTTTCGTCTTGTTCTCGTGGTCGTGCGCTCATGATAAATGTCACAACATTAACATCAAATGACACGGACCATCCGTCACTCAGTCGGAGTTTTACCTCTCCAGGGGAGGGGGGCATCGGAATCTGAATCTGAAGAGAAGTCGTATACCTTGCGACTATGTCAAAAATGCCCCTGAGCGATCGTTTGGCTGTCTGTCCCTCTGTCCGACGAACTACTTCGATTTTTCGTTTTTGATGTTTGATTTTTGATGCTACCACTCGAAGAAAAATCCGGTCAAAAAAATTAAGAAAATATCTAGGGCTTCTGTATACTAAACGTTCATTCACAAATTACTTTAAAAAAAATGCTTATTAACTACTTAAAAAAAAAACGTCTTTACTTAAAACGAATTGTCTTATATAATTTAATTTTTATAAGATAACATACACAGAGAAAATCGTACTTAAAGACTATTTTTTAAAGCGGTCTTTAATGAACTACACTGACTACTTTTCAAAATAAAATTATGAAAACTTACAAGTTTTTATAACAACAACAACATTACATTACATAATATGTCAAGTTCGCGGCTAATATTTTTAAGAAAAGTTTTTTACAGTGCAACGTAAAATCTCCAGTGAGACTAAAATCTGGAGTGGGTACTGGGAAACCGATGAACCGATGAGGCATTTGACAATGAGCGAGTCGGAGTGGCGTTAAGCGAAACGATATAATTACCCATCTGGGTCAAGGTTATGGTCGAACTGGAGTACTCCGACACTGTGCTAATTAAAAAGCAATCTATCAGTTTTTTCTACCTTCTCCCGATCCTCGAGTAAATGCATTCGTCACCTACTTGCCTCCCCGAGGCATCCCCAATTCCGCATTATTAAAACAATAAGCGGCGACAATCGCCAGTTGGTCGGTTGATATTGTTGGTAACACACTCGACAGATGACTGAATGAATTCCCCGTTTTGGGCGCGACAATTAAGGGTAATTATCTCTGCCAGGCCAACACTGTCAACTCAACTCAACGGTGTCCATTCAGTCGGTGTCTGGATCTGGTGAATGGAATCGAGTAGAAACCTGTTCGCCCCGGCCGAGTTTACTCGATGTTGCATTCAGTTTTTGTGCCAAGAATAATGCGGCACCATATTCATAAAAGCTCTGATTGTTGGGCTTACAGAGTGAAATTGTGTGAGTCACTTTAGTTGAAAGTTGTGCTATCAGGGCGTTGGGGAAATCCATGGTAATATATTGAGGCATTGACATTTTTTATTGCAATAGCAATTAAATAAATAGTTGTAATGTGCTTCGCTATGCAATAATTCAAATGAAAATAATTTCGCATATTTCCATTTTCACATTCGATAAGAGTTTCTGAAAGTTAATTCATCGGCTTATACACAGAGAAAACTGAAATTCGACGTTTAATGTGAGTCAGTAACTAAAACAATTGTTCATTCATAATATTAAATGAAGTTTTACTCAAAAACTAATTTAAGTTAAAATATTTTGTAGGATTGTAAAATTGTGAAAACCTACAATTTTATGAAAACTAATCAATGCCGAGCATATTTCTGCACAATGGTTTATTCAACTGCGAACATTGCCCTTCCTGTTCTATTCAATGTAAGTCCTCATACGCAGCCCAGTACTGAATTCCCCCGATAACTCAATATGATATATCAATTGGCACCATAGCATTCAGCAGTCCAAGTTGACTTTAAGTCGGTTTAAGTGCTGAAAGAACTGCTGAAGAGGCCTTATTACCAGGAGCCGCTGGAGTGCTGATTGCAGGCGAGTGGAACACACTCGACGATATGTGCAATATACGATGTTATATAGGAGCAGTATGTACAGGAACTTGTCATTTGGTGAAAACGGTTCGCCCCCCGACACAAGGCGTGGCAATCTTGATTTTGATTAATGAGTTTGGAGTCGCAGTTTTCTTTTTTTCTGTTACCCGGTTGGTTGGTGTCTTTGGCTTTTATTTTGTTTATTTTCGTTTTGGTTTTCGCCAAAGAACGAACATTACAGGGGCCTGTCAGTGGATCAAGTGGGTGTTGGCAGCTAAGTAATTTAATTAGCATACCCCGAAAAATGGGCCACACCATGGGGGCGAAATTGGGGAGAGAACGAGGGAAACGGAATCTTTTAACTTACCCACTCCCGCCACATGGATCTTCTTCATCCAGGGGTAGATGATCCGCTCGCCATCAGTCGTCTCAGCCATCAGGTCATCTTCGCTGTCTGAGTCTCCGAGATCATCATCGTTGTCGTTGGAGCCCAGTTCGTCTGGAGATCGATCCAGCATGAGCCGATCCTCCTCCGACATGTCGTCCTAAACAAGTCAATCAAAACTTCGATTAAACTTTCTTTTGTTGAATATCTTTATCAGTATATTTACATTTTCGGATCCCATATCATCACAGCGCAATCGCATCCCCAGCTCTTGCAATTGTTGTCCGGCAGGTACAGCTTCTTCAATGCGTTTCTCTAGTTTTAAACCTAAAGGAAACAATTATTGCTTTATTTCGGTTCAAAAAGGTTAATTTAACCGTAATAAAATATAATTAGGAAAGCAAATTGATCGGCTTCCATTTTCTCATACATAATATATTAAATTGTTATGCGTCTATTGTCAATCATTTTAGATAGCTTTATATATATGTCTTAAATTTACTCTGCAACTTCTCCCTAAAACTTGAAATTTATAAACACTGTAAGTTCACTGGTACCAGGACCTAATTTTATAAGATCATCTGTCGTGAACCCATATTTTAAAACAATACTCGAATAACTGGCCGTAAAAGTAAATGTGAAAAAATCCAACTACATTACAGAATATTTTATGCTACTTTTTACTAGTCACCTTATTAACCAAAGAACTGGATTTTTAATACATATTATGCATTAAATTGTTACTGAATGTATCCAACCTGTGGAATTATCATTGTAAATCACTCAAGTAGATTTTCCAAAGAAATTGACTGTTAGGATCAATGGAAATACAACTAATTAATCCGTAACATATTCAAACTACGAAAATTAATGGACATTGAGATAAAGTTCAATATCTGTTCGTCCCGACTACTAGACTAAAAGCGACTTTTTTTAGACCTCTTGGAAAACCTCAGATTATCAATTTCAATAAAGGGATCTTTCATTTACTACGGACTTACCTAATTCCTGCAGTCCCAGCGCAGTATTCGTCGGGGGTTCCGTAGAGCTGCACTGCAATGGCAGATCCATCATCTGGGAGTGCGGCGAGTGTCCTTGGGAGTGCGTGCTCCCGACGCTCCCGTTCGCGGCCCCGTAGCCCCCGCCGTATCCACCGTAATATCCATTTGACGATCCACCCACAGCTCCGCCGCCAACCACTCCCCCGCTTCCGCCGCCACTGCCATTGCTCGTGTTCGGGACGTTTACCGCCGGACCGTAGCCGTTCGTGGGATCGGAGTGCACTGCTCCGGCGGATATGAACTCGGGGGCGTGGTGCACGTAGTAGCCGAGGCTCTGGTGCGGATGTGCGTGCGGATGAGAGGGCGGAGTGGCGGTGGCGTAATTGGAACTATAGCCGCCGGCAGATGGCTGGTGGTGTCCGGACAGCGCGCTATTGCTGTGGTGGTGCGGCAGCGAGTGGGTGTGCGAATGGGAGTGGGTGTGGGGATTGTGGTGGTGCGCCATATAGTCGCTGACCATGTCCGCCGGATGCATGGCATGCGGATGTCCCGCCATCCCAACTGCCCCACCACCACCTCCACCACCCACCGCGCCAACACCTGTCACTCCGCCGCCGCCGACGGCACCGCTCATGTGGCCCGTGGAAGCGGTCATCGAGTAGTGGCCGTTGTAGTGGTGATAGTCATCGGCCACCGGCGGGAACTTTGGGTCCAAGCTGTTGCCCATGGACATGGGACTTTGGACATGATGTGGAGCATGCGGATAGCCCATGAGGAAAGAGCTCATGACGGGAGATCTTTGGGATCGTGGTTCTCCAGAAGGGATTTCTCTGCGGTTCGTTTAATTTTAGATATCTTCTTGGGCACTTTCACTCGGTTTTCACATATTCTGTAGCTTTTGCTTTTGGGCCAGTAATATTGGTTAGATGCACACCTTCCTATTGGTAGTAATTTATTTTAAGATTTGTAAGCTTGTTTTTCCGAATTTATTATCAGAACGTGCGTTCGTCTTCAGATTCTAGCCACATTTAAAAGACTTTTTTTGGTTTTGTATAACCTTTATCACTGCTTTTTCACTTTTATTGTTTGTATAACTTTCTGACTTGATTTGCACTATATTTTTGGCACTTTTGTAAGCCTCGGAACCCAGGGATTCAAAGAAACTCTATTATTGCGCTATTTTCCGGTTATAAAAAAACGGTTTTTATAAATTTAAAACACACACTGGGAGAAAAGTTGTACGCTTCGGTGTAACGAGTGCGCTGCGAACACGAACCGTTCCATTCGAGCCGATTTTTTGTTATGCTCGGTGGCGATAACTCTCCGCGCGAGCGAACCTGTTTCGCCACTCTTCGCTCACCCGTTCGCTCTCTCGCTCGCTCTCTCCCACCGCCATTGCCTTCAAAACGGGTTTTCACTGCGGCAACAATCGAAGGACGGCCCACACACACACACGCAACGCCATGGATGGAGAGCCACACTTCCATACAAATCGCTGCCATATCTCTTCTCACCCTCTTCCTCGTCCGCCATTTTCCACCACCGAACGACGCCCTCTCTCTGGCGTGCGAACGAGAGGGAGCGATGGGGGCCAGAGCGAGATGGCAGGATCTTTGGTCACACCCATTCAGAGTCGCTTGTACAGTGGGGGCATAGAATATTGAACTATTTTATATACTATACCAACAGAAACATGCTTCATATGTTAGAAACCATCAAATTTATTAAGTAGGTAAGATTTTTTCAGATTTTTTCTTTAATTATCAATTGAAGAGCTTTTGTTATGAAGAGGTGTTAAAATGGGTCATAGGGGGAAGAGCTTTGTATTTTATTAATTGGAGCATTATTTTCACAGGAAATTAAAAAACCTTAAATCATATGTTGAAATATTATTTTTGAAGATGATTTTATTAAAACAAAATTAAACTATTGTTATGTTGGGATGAACTCAACATTTGTTCACGTAAGGTACCATATTGGACTTTAGGTTAAAACTTAAGCCTCTGGTAAAAACTGCTCTGGTTCGTCTAAATTCCTATTTTAATAAAAATCAAAATAAATAACATTAACTCCTGTAAATAATTCCTTTATTGACAAATTTAAAATAAGAAAAAATATATTTAGGTACTCGAGAACATCATTATACTTTATGACAAGGGACACAAAAGACTATGAGACTTTAAAATTAACTATTTGTGGTCCACCACTGTAATGCTCAACTGTAAGCATTTACCCAGCCGCTACTGTTCGACTCTCCCTCAGACACAACATTTTGATTGTCTTTTTGCTGTGAGTGTGTTGGTGGCTCCGCAGTCATGGCGCACGCTCGAACATTGGAGTCGGCGAAAAAGTCGTCTGGGCCCAAGAAGCACCGCCCATTTTCAGAGGGCTTTCATCGATCCCGGACAAGACATAAGTGTGGATATGGACCAGACCATTTATTTTCCACTTTCAGAAATGGGTTCCTATAGGAGCGAGTGGAGATGCAGCGAACTCTTGGATAACAACAGTATTGATCTTGAGAAGGGGGAAGAAACTATTGGATGAAATCAGCTACCGAGTTGGGGAGTCTGGGCTGACTTGCAGTTATTTCAATTGAACGACCAACGAATATCACTTTGGCATAATGTTCTCCTATATGATTATTGTTGTGGTTTCACTGGGGTTAAGGCTGTTATTGTTGTTATCATTACTACCGTGATTTTTCCTCAGCTGTTGTTGTTACGCGATGACGTGCATATATTCAAATGAAGCAAACAAAACATGGAAAATCGATAGAATGATTGTTGTATAATGCAAGTCGAGAAGGTCGGACATTTAACGCTTTAATATTGTTTTTAGTAAATATTTAGACAGCCTCACATGAAACACATTACGATGAAAATGGATGGTTCAAATCATACAAATGTTGATACTTTTTTTAGTATTAACTGAAAGATAAGAAAGTGTATATAATAATATATTGTTTGTATTGAGTAAATGTTCATAATATTTTATATGCTAATACATTTTTTCTTATAATTGACGACTATGTACGAACTTAAAGCAGTCCACAATTTTTAGGAGTTTATACTATGTAATCTACTTAGTTTGACAGAGGTAGAAGGCCCTAACTCTTTTCCTTTCAAAATACAAAGGAACATCAATTCGTGTCACACTTCTGGAGTGTGCTCCTGAAAGTGACTCTGGCTAATTGCCGAATAATTGAACCGCCCATAAACTCACCAAAATACCTTAACCCCCTCACAGTTGGGTCCACGTGCTGTACCACCTTCGCCATCAATTCCATATGTTAACGGGGAAAGGCGATATAGGAGGCATGGCCACTAATTAATCGACTTCCAACTGATTCGATTTTGATGGTCACCATCAAAACGTCATTAGGCCAGTTAAGTGTATAAAACTTAAATTTAGTCTGCGGTTCGTTGGCCAGGCTCATAGGTGTAAATGTTGGTTTAAGGCTTCGTAACACGTTAAAGTGTTCGTATTAATTGACTAGCGAATGTTAACTAATTGGGATTGCATGTTGACTAATAGTATTGTGCGCCTCATTAAGCTTCTTTTGTTAACAAATAGTTCCATTCGAGCTGCTATAAAAGACGTCAAATAATGTTTAAAATTTCTTTTAATTTAACAGATAATAAAAAATGAAGAAATATTTTCGGTTGGAAGTATCCCAGAAAATCTTCAAGTATTTAATTTTCCGACAAATTAAAAATGTTGTAATTTTTAAAATCTTCATGTTCAAATATAGTCATTAATATCTCAATAATTTTTAATTATTTTTTTGAATTAGAGAACCCATTATTTTCGGACCATTGAGAAGAATTCAAATGAAAAAAATGTTGGTCCTTATCCTGATTCTGATACACCGTCTCAGATTTTAATATTATAATTTGTTTTGATTAGAACCATTTACTCCTTTCTAATAGGACTTTATTATAATACTTTAATAATGTCATGAACTTAAACCTTTTCTTAAAGCATCAGCATTGCATCCTTTGCATATTAGATTCCTCCTTGGACGGTGCTCAAGGAACTTTTGAATTCAGTCGCGTTAGTGGCTGCTACATTGAATTTTCTCAGCCCTGACACAGCTCCTTAGGTGGATGGTTGGAAACTCGAGGTGGGTGGTGGCCCAAAAAGACCACGGGTTCGGAGGGATGAGGGCTCGCTGAGAGCTTTGCATCAGCAGGAGGGATGGGATGTGGATGTGGAACCGAAAGGATGGCACAGATGGGGGAAGTGTGTTTGTTTGTTGCCAGCGCTTGCTCTTTGTCCGGGGCATTTGAGTCCGAAATCCCAATTCAGATCCAGCAATCAGTTGCGACTGTCAGGCGGCGGCAGAAAGAAGTTCACTTGCTGCACGAGGCAACACACTGAAACGTGATTAATGATGTCGCATCCACATCCACCGAGGCACATTACGACCACCAATGCGAATATATATAGGGAACCACCATGCCTTGAGTATGGGATTTTACTTCTTTTCAGCTCGCTTCTTTAAGCCAGCCATCAAAAGTTTGTGATATAAAATTAAGAAGCCCGAGAGTGTGTGATCGAACAAAATTATTCAAAATGGGTGGAATCCACAGGCACTGATTAGTTGACTAATATAAGCAATTTAGAATATGCTAATCATGGGAATGGGTACACAAAGTATTTTTTGGCTTTAAGATGTTTTGTCTTTTCACTCATAAGCTTATAGAAAATATTTAGCCCTATTCATATATTTTCCGTATTTGTTGTCAGAAACGCGGACATTGCTTTGTGGGATCATTTTAGTTTTCGAATCAGCAACCCCTCAAAACCTTTAGATTTAATAATTAAATAGCCTATGGCATAACACTATAAAGAATGGACATTTATATATATATATATATATATATATATATATATATATATATATATATATAAAATTTAAAGAATTTGCTTAGAGTGAGGACACAAAATAGTTTTGTTTAATTTATTTATTTATCATTTTATCATTTTATTTCTTAAAATTTTAATAGCTTTAATGAAAGCGATATATTAAAATCACACTTTTCTATTATAACAAAAAAATCAGACGTTAAATTATTATTTATTATAGACCCAGAGGTTTTTAATATACAATATTATTTAACCATATATCTTGCAGTTTGGTGTTTGGTCATTAACCATGAACTGCATTTAGCTGATATATCCAAAATAAATATTAAATTTACATTAATTTTCATATTGACTAGAATCTCAAGTTCTTTCCTTTTGCACACCCCCTCGAAGCACCCATTTTCATCACAGAGACAGCTTTCAAATAGAGGCTGGAATTCCAATCAATCTGGTATGGAAATTGTGTTAACGACATGTTGACAAGTCGACGTAGATTCAGCCTAACCAGGGGAACTCTGGGGATAAGGAATGGGACTGGGGAATCAGGGATGTTGATTAGCTGGAGACCCCAGCGAAAATCTGGAGGTTCTTCCAGCGAAAACAACAGGACAATGAAGGCTGCCAGGAATCGTTTGCCAAATGATTGATTGAGTGATTAATGATTGACTGACTAGCGCACTGAACGCCTTCGAGTGTGTGGCTCTCAGAATTAAAGCCAGTTTTGACTTTTATAGTCATTAAAGTCATATTTACAATACCAATCGAAAGTTTTGCATTTACCTTCTCACCTCCTCGGAGACCTGAAACAATTAAATGTGGTTCAAAACATTTCTGGCCATTTATCACCGGTCTCAACTGTTTACCTGTCATATTATGCCCAAATCGGGCCTAGATGAACATGAGCCCAAGTCCCGAACGGAGATGAATGTTTAACGAAATTTACACTGCGGCTGTTTAAAATAATTACACGAATCACTTAAATGAGTCGAAGCCGAGCGCTTGGGGGGTTATTCAAAAAAGCGGAGACTCGAACTGGACAGGCACCCATTACCATGACAGATTATCTCTGATTGATTTAATTTTGCTGCACAACTCACCATAATGAAGGCTCCGATGCGGACTCGGAATATATCGGCGATATCTGCTGCATGTGGACCAGACTAAAGCTTCGGGCCAAAAGCAAACCATCGATCGCCTTTTGCCGCCAATTGGTTGAAAAAGATGAAACCCTAATTGCCTCGCATTAGCTCCAAAAACTTAAGAAATCTCCTCCAAATTATGCTTAATGATGCTAGCTGCTTACGTTTTTATTTTTTTTTTTTGTTAAAACCATGTCTCTAAGTTCTTGCAAGAAAGTGAGAAGATCCGTGGGTTTTGGGAAGATGTCGTATGAAGCCCATCATTTAAGGGGCCATTAAAATATTCACATATCACTGGAAATTTGTCATTCCCAATGTCGTAATTAAGTAATCAAATTAGCAACAATAAAAGGATAATTGTTTTCAAGAATATCATTTTTCATAAGCACACGGCCATTATCCATAATTTTGTAAATGACTGTAATAAAATTTCAACAGAACAAAAATGAAACTCATCTAATGATGGAATTGATTAAGGAAATTGAATAGAATTTCTTGATTGAAGCATTTAATAGGTTGAAAACAATATTGTTTATTACACTTTGCCACTAAGAATAATGAAATGATCAAAACCCAAATGAATAATTACACAACTAAACATAATATTTTAAGAGAATGAAATTAGAAATATATGTATGCGATTTTCATAAAGCTTTTAAAGCATTTTTTATTTACTTTCCAATATCTCATATTTTCAATATCTAGGCAGAATAAACATCTGATTGGCCTGGGGTCAAAAACGTTTTCCTTTCTTAACTTGATTAGTAATGGGAATAAAAAGTTTTTAAATGTAAAAAAGACTCCTGTACAATTAAAGTTAACCAAATACGATAAGTTTTATCTAATGACATGAATTTTCATTGATTGACCCAAATACCACCATCCAGGAAGTTACTAAACTTTCTTTAAATATTTTTCACACCAACTTTGGAATATCCCCCTAAAACTTGCGCTTATCCATCAAAGAAAGTTTTTCTTTTCGGCTAGTTTGAGCTAAAAACCTTTAATTTAGTGAAACTTTTTGAAGACTGCCGATGTCGAAGCCGAAATGCCAGAAGTGGCTCGGATGGAAGCGGTAAGGCCGAAAAGCTTTGCTCAAATTTCCAATTACGACTGTGTCAATTATAATTAGTAACAACGGCGATTTTTCATTAAAGGGCCAGGGAAATATCGAACAGCAGCTCCGGAGAAGAAACCGGAGACCGGAGAATTCAGTTTCTCACACGTATCGGGAGTAAAATCTAGTAAAATCTGAGGGAAAAAGGGGAGGAGCGTAAACATGGCTAAAAGCGAGGCTCGGTTTGTTGTAACATGTAATTTGGTACGGCTCGCTGGCTGGCGGTCTGTTATGAATGTGACTAATTAAATTTAAAGATATCCCAGGGATTATCAATCTTTGAAGCGCATCGAAGATGGCCAGCGGAGGGGAGGAGCTGGGGACGGGGGATGGGGGATGAGATTGTGGATGCGGGGCTGGCAGAACAGCAACAAAGTTTCACAAGATACAACACAACGGGAACAACAACAAGCATCAGCACCAAGCGAGCACATTTGTTTCATGATTGAAATAATGATTAATGAACGCGCCGCCAAAATTCAATTCGAATTTACTATGTATTTGGCCCGGGAGGGATTGGAACCTGGGACTCGCCGAAAAACCGAATCCACACTCAAAGAATACGATCGATGTATAAGCGTCGAATGAATCAGAACCCAAAGTGAAACACCTCGTTCTTTTCGTCAACAATTTCAATTCAAAATGCAATATAAATTAAATGATAAGAGCCCAAACTAACAACTAACAACTAACTAACAAAAAAAATATTTTTTTGAATTTTTATTTATATTTGTTGACTTCCTAAAACGAACTCTTATTTAGTATTTTGACAAGATCATTAAGTTATGAGTATTTACTTTTATGCAACATAAAGAAACAATATCAAAAGTGTACCCTGTTAAAGCTTAAGTTGTATAAGAAGTACCTTTTTCTTGGAAATCCATTTATAAATACATATTTTTTGGCTTCAAGATTTCCAAGCTGCTTTTGTTTATAAGTGTGTCTATTTGCCTCATTAATAAATAGAGTACATACTTAAAATTTTTCTAAGTGCAGAGCAAACCAGACGGGACGCCGACCGAGTTCCATGCGTGAAATCCAGGCAGGAGTGGGACGGAAATACGCCCAGAAAGAGAGAGGGCGACTGCAAATGCATGTGGGCTCCATGCTGGTCGCAAACAACAACTGCACTCGCCGTCCTGGCCAAGACCATCAATTACCGCTTTTTTCCGGACCCAGAGACACTCTCGGCCGCAGTTGCTGGCCCCCGATGCCCGATGTCCGATGGCCGATCCAACGACCAGCTCACGAACACCTTTTGAGAACGTTTTCATTTTCTGAAATGGCCAAATGGCTTTGTTAACAGCTTTTGTGCAGTGGCTCGGTTAATAAATGTTTATTTAATTGACTGCATATGTTCACGATGCGACTATTGCGCCGCTCCTCTCTAGAAATCCGATCAAGTTCAGGCCCGGTTCAAACGCTCGTAATTATCATTGCGCCTCGCAATTGAGCAATTCATTTGGCTCGTCATAGCGATAAGTACTTGTCTGTAATGTGCAGATTAGAAGCCCGCAACAGCACTTGCAATTCGGAGCTGGCTGCCTTAATTAATGAACAAAGCCTAATTGTCTGATGCTCAGGTTGCACTTTTTCGATTCGCTTTTTCAAGTCACGCAGCTCGAATGTTTTTCACGGCTTCGATAGCCCCTTCGAAAAGTTTACTCAGAGGAGTACTAAAGTACCGAGAAATTATCTAGCAGCATTGCGCAATTGTAAATTCCTTTGTATAATAATTTTAAAACAACATGAAATAATTTGGAATATTAATATATCAAATTAATTAATAAAATGGTTCATACTTCCAACACTATTAAACAAAAAAAACCCACCATGCACCAAAAAAGTAGATATGCCTTTTAAGTGGAATGTTTTCATTTTGTTTTTTACTCCAGATTATTTGATAAACACAGAAAATTATTAAGAATTTTTTGTTATTTTATAACTTAAACAATTAATATTGAAAAATGTATATAATAATTCAAAAACTTTGGAAGACGTGTAATATTTTGTCAGCCAGTTTTTAAAATGAGCATCTCTTAAAGTCGTTACAAAGAAAACACTAGCTTGAACATTTTACTAACGCTCAAATAAAACAGTTAAAAAACTAATTAGTCGATCTTCATACAGCACAAAAAGTACTAATTTAAATAAAGTTTAAATTAAATTAAATTAAAGTTTAATTAAATTAAATTAAATTAAAGTTTAATTAAATTTTTAAACTTAAAATATGTTATAATTTATTTAAATTAGTACTTTTTTGTGCTGTATGAAAAGATCGACTAATTAGTTTTTTAACTGTTTTATTTAAGCATTAGTAAAATGTTCAAGTTAGTGTTTTCTTTGTAACGACTTCAAGAGATGCCATTAAAACATCTCAATTTACGAAAAACTGTCGGCAGTGCCCTAATAAAGTCCTAGTAGCAAATCCAATTGATCTCCCTCGGCTAAATGCACTCTATGGTTCTCATCCTGGGAGGAGTAACTTTTGTAAGTGCTTGTCCAAAGGTCCAGGCATGTGTCGCCAGGAAAACAAATGATCTCGCCTCGCAAGAGGAACCCAAGCGGGTGAAATTCTTTTATTTTTGTTGGGAAGAAATCCACAGGAAGAGCGGCCGAAGAACGAAGAACTTTTCAATACCAAAAAATGTCAGATAAATCGGCTCAGCGGCAAACACAGGCCCAGGGGCATAATTAATGATGTGCTCCATATTCACGCATTGGTGTAGGTCTCGGTCTCATGTCTCATGTCTCCCTCCCCGAAACTTGGACCGCCTGCATGTCCGTCGTCTGCTTGATTTTGGACTTCACCATCTTTCTTTTTTCTGCTCCTGGCAAACTGTCACTTTTCTCTATCCGTATCTTTTCTCCGCCGACAAACGTGACGTGCGTACGTCAGAGACACGTGAGAGAAAGACTTTCCCCGCACCCTGGAGATCAGCGTTCCGATTCCGTATCCATTTCCATTTCCCAGATGCATCTGCTGGCGACTGCATCTGGGCAGATGCCTGGCATAGCTGGCGTATCTTTTATCTGTCTGGAAACTGGAGAAGCCCGCTCCCCAGACCATCACTCATCCGCCCAATAAGACCCAAAACTCTCCCATTCCTCCGCCCGAAATGTAAGACACCAAGTTGACAGACAGGTGAAGCTTAGCTTGGAGGTTTCCGTTTCGCTTTTTACACTTTTCGAAGGCTATCTTGAAAATCTTTAGTATGAATATGTACTGAGATTATGAATAAAAATCATATCTTAAGTCATAATATGTCTCCCTGTTAGTGTATAAATTTAGCGTATTCAAATTAAAAGTGACATTAAACTGCAGTCTTTAGTTCGTTATATTTATATTTAAAAAGTAATGGGAGAAGTTTATAAAATTCTGTGGCCATGATACTAACTATTGGATTTATGGTTCCCGAATTTCGAACTGTTAATATGATTAAAGCTGTCTAATTACTTTTTATACCCGTTACTCGTAGAGTAAAAGGGTATACTATATTCGTGCAAAAGTATGTAACAGGTAGAAGGAAGCGTTTCCGACCCTATAAAGTATATATATTCTTGTTCAGGATCACTAGCCGAGTCGATCTAGCCATGTCCGTCTGTCCGTCTGTCCGTCTGTCCGTCTGTCTGTCCGTCTGTCTGTCCGTCTGTCTGTCTGTCTGTCTGTCCGTATGAACGCTGAGATCTCGGAAACTATAAAAGCTAGAAGATTGGCATTTTGCATGTAGATTTTAGGAGTTCCTACGCAGCGCAAGTTTGTTTCAAAATGGTGCCACGCCCCCTCTGACGCCCACAAGCCAGAAGCTGTGGCCACAGTTTTGATGCTATTATGAAAAATTTTTTTGATATGTATTTGTTTCGTCAATACTTATCGATTGGCCAAATAAAATTTTTGCCACGCCCACTCTAACGCCCAAAAACCCATTAAACACTTAAGCCTGGCTAGCGCCTACATTTCCGCCTTTCATGGCACAATAGCGCCATCTAACGGATGACTTTGGAACAGCTGGCCAAGGTGCTCAACAGAGTCAACGTTTATTCTCGATAAGGATTTCTATTAAAGGAAATTGCGATGGCTTTCATTTGACAATACCGAACTATATCCCAAGAACTATGCAAATCAAATCAAGTTAGCCAAATTGGAGGTGTTCCCTGGGTACAGATTTTAACATAAAAATCGGGAGCTAACTCGAGCGGCGAAAAACATACAAGAGGGCATATTTATATTAAGTTGTTTAGCTGAGTAACGGGTATCTAATAGTCAAGGCACTCGACTATAGCGTTCTCTCTTGTTATATAATTATGATTGCAATTAATAAAACAATTGCAGTGCTTTCGATGTCTTAGTTTTTATACCCGTTACTCGTAGAGTAAAAGGGTATATTGTATTCGTGCAAAAGTATGTAACAGGTAGAAGGAAGCGTTTCCGACCCTATAAAGTATATATATTCTTGTTCAGGATCACTAGCCGAGTCGATCTAGCCATGTCCGTCTGTCCGTCTGTCCGTCTGTCCTGTCTGTCCGTCTGTCCGTCTGTCTGTCCGTCTGTCTGTCTGTCTGTCCGTATGAACGCTGAGATCTCGGGAACTATAAAAGCTAGAAGATTGGCATTTTGCATGCAGATTTTAGGAGTTCTTACGCAGCGCAAGTTTGTTTCAAAATGGTGCCACGCCCCCTCTGACGCCCACAAGCCACAAGCTGTGGCCACAGCTTTGATGCTATTATCAAAATTTTTTTTGATATGTATTTGTTTCGTCAATACCTATCGATTGGCCAAATAAAAGTTTGCCACGCCCACTTTAACGCCCAAAAACCCATTAAACACTTAAGCCTGGCTAGCGCCTACATTTCCGCCTTTCATGGCGTATACAATAGCGCCATCTAACGGATGATTTTGGAATAGCTGGCCAAGGTGCTTAACAGAGTCAACGTTAATTCTCGATAAGGATTTCTACTGAAGGAAATTGCGATGGCTTTTATTTGTCAATATATCCCAAGAACTATGCAAATCAAATCAAGTTTGCCAAATTGGAGGTGTTCCTGGGTACCGATTTTAACATAAAAATCGGGAGCTAATTCGAGCGGCGAAAAACATACAAGAGGGCATATTTATATTAAGTTGTTTAGCTGAGTAACGGGTATCTAATAGTCGAGGCACTCGACTATAGCGTTCTCTCTTGTTAGGTATATTTTTTTAAGGGTAAGTAAAATTCGTTTAGTTTAAATCAAACAATCCTCCCTTTTCCTTTAATCATTTTAATTTTATTTCTTATCGCTGGAGTGTGGTTGGGCCTGAAAGGCATTGTGGCTGGTGGGTGGCATTTCAAGGGGGACTGTGCCACCCGCACTCAGCTAATCAAGGCGACCTCAAAATGTAAATAAGCCCAACACCATCACCGAGGGCTCGGTTCTGGGCAAACATTGTCGCCATTTTCCTGATACTTTCTTTTTTCGGGTTTCCCTCTTACCCAACCCTGATCCTGTATATCCTGTTCATCCACTTGGACGTCGCTGCCTGCGTAGCTGTCAGTCAAACCCATGCGAAAAGATACTTTTCTTTTCTTTCTCCCTCTGGCTCGCTCTCATTTCGCTTTCTCTGCCGGTTTTCGTTTCCCCAGTTTTTTTGTAATTTTATTTCTTTCTCTCACTCGTTGTTTTTTCTTTTTTTTGACACATAAAAGGACACGCACCGCGTCACATCATGAAAGGATTGATTAATGATTCGTTGATTTTCGCCCTTATTCTCTTTAGTTACACTTGGGCACATAATCCGCCTCGTCTTCATCGCTTCCATTCTATTTTTGCGGCAGGCAGCAGGAGTTTTCGTGGGTCGGGGGAGAAAATGCGGCTTCTAGTCCAATTTTGCGTAAAGTGAGTTTTCAAGAGGAAACAATGCATCACCAAGTTTTAAATGTCCGATTTCTGGATGGAAAGCACCCTAAACAAAACCAAGATAGCAATGGATGCAAGTTTTACATTACACATTAGCAGACATTATAAACAAAATAAATAACCAATTGAATCTCCTAAGATTAATTTGTAGTTTCTATAAATTATTAGTTATAATTGTTTATACAAACAATTGTAATGTAACTTGTGTTACTAGTTTTGCATATTTTTGCTGACTTGATTTAAGATGTGTATGTTATAAATTTAAATATGAGTAATTATTTTCAGTGTTAAGCCTTAGCTCTTAATTCTATAGGTGTGAAATACACCTATTCTAGGGACAAGTATGTACCGAAAATCGTTTATATAAGGAAGCTAAATAAAACGAAATAGGTTTGATTTTGATGACCTCGAGACCATACACATACATTTCTTATTTACCCTAAACTTAAGCAATTATAAATCGATCGAAGATATTTAATTACGATTAGAAAAAACACTTTCCTTAAGTTAATTCTTGATTCCTTGTTTTTCCCGCGCACATTAGCAAACCAAATTTGGGTCATTCAGCTCCTTAACTTTGCGACTTCCCAAAGGAAAACCCATTAAACGAAAACAAATGCTTGTGGGCTGAGTGCTGCTCATGAATAAAACAGGAGAAAGAAAGTAATTATCATCTGCCATTTCACACGTGTGCGCCACCCTACCCACATCGAATCCTGTCGCTCAGTGTAGTGACAATTAAAAAGGGAAGATGGAATCGGTCTGCTGGGAGGGTGTGGGCTAATGGTCGCCCCGTACGAAAAGCCACCCACCCACACACCACACGCACCTTAATGAATAAGACACTTTGACAAAGTGTTGATATTCCAAGTAATTAAAAGGACTTGAAAAGGACACCAACTCTGACCAATTTCTGGCCACTGTCCATTCGTTATTAGCAGCTTAGGCAGCTGTTGAGAGCTTTCCAGAGGGGGATTCTAGATGTTGAAAGTTTAGGGATGGTTTCCGACGTGACACATGTCCTCCATGCCAGAGACTATCGCTCGAGTAAATCAGTTTGGCATTCCACAAACTTCAGCAGACTGTGGACAGTGGCCATTGCTCGGAATCTGACACAAGCTGCCATTCTCACACTGAAAATGAATCTAAACTCAGTGAGGAATCTAAAAAAAAAACATATATTTATATTATTCCAATTTATTTGATAAATCTTTCAATTTCATATATACATAATAATTTTATAATTAAACGTACAATAAAAAATTAGCATAAAAAAGATATTTTTGTTACGCAACAAACAAACATCAAAATATTATTAAAATAAAGGGGAAGATAGCTACATTTTTCTATTTTATTTTGTAGAGTGCAGATCCTTATTTGGCCTGTCTATTTCCATTCATTTCAGGGGGCGGAACTTGGTGTTTAAAGTGTCGAGTTTAGCGTCTTAAAACTAGAAAAATGACTATGCTCGGCTTTCCCTTTTCTCTACCTTCCGGCAATTTAAAAATTCTCGTTTTCGGGTCCGTGAAGCGCAGGAGGCTGGCCCAAAAGAGCGGACAGTGTGGGCAGCAATGGCAACCAGCATAACGAAATAAGTCCAGAAGGGAAAGACAGAAACATTTAAAAGGCGAACTGCGTAGAAACCTTCATCAAATTTGACTGACAGGTTTTCAAGATGTTCGCACTACCCAACCAAATGGTTCCGCCGCCAACTCCATTTAAGGATGAGTGAGAGGGGCACGCAAAGATGACTCAAAATGGCCTAGAAAAGAAAGCTGTCTTTATCATGGTCTAAGGCCTTTTACAAGTTTGAGTCAACAACGATGTTAAAGTCCTATAAGTCTGTAATTAACAAAGCTAAGGAAAATTTTTTT
This sequence comes from Drosophila fuyamai, assembly GCA_018153365.1. Lineage (NCBI taxonomy): Eukaryota > Metazoa > Arthropoda > Insecta > Diptera > Drosophilidae > Drosophila > Drosophila fuyamai. Next base: position 169,767 of record JAECXW010000116.1, on the reverse strand, counting down.
ATTTATAACATGGCTCTCATATAAAGATAACCATTTTTTAGGAGTATTCAAAATATGTTGCGGCAGAACTCTTTAAACTCTATTTCCCTCTATTTCTCTTTATATTGATCCGAAAATAGTGAATTACATTTTATCGTAAAATAATAGAGGCGGCTCACAAAACAAATAAGCGCTTGTGCAAAATTTTAGAATTAAAAAAAAACAGACTGATTAATACTTGTTTTCTTCAATATATTCTAAGGCGATGGCCAAGAAGTTGAATTCTGCATCTTAAACAATTATATCTTATTTATGTATTTTACGAAAAAGGTAATAATAATTGAATTAAAATCAGACATGATTTTATACCTTAAACAATAAAATTAAAAATATAAATTTATTAAATTTTAGCCATCCACAAAAAACTGAAAAACCAAAAACAAAAAAAAACTTCTTTATGCTTTTATTATATCTATAATCAAATCAATAAATTAAATACAAGTTTTGATATCTTTGTGAACCATTATTAATAGTTGTTAGTGTAGTCCCTTGTTTTTTTATGTCCATTTGCTGATTATTTCGTTGACGTCTTTTTGTCACAGGCTCTGAAAAAAAATACATATGCTCTTCCAACATAATTTTTTGAAATTCGATTGGTTGGCCAAGGCCATATCAAAATTTCTTACGTGGCATACTTTATATTTGTAAATCATTAAATTTCAGTTGCAAATATCTCTGATTTGATCTACAAAAACATTTCTTAAGGTATAGTATTAGTAAATGGTCTTTATTAAAAAAATAGATTTCATTTGAGGTGCTTAAAAAACGGACGGCATGGTGAAGCAATGATTAAAGATTAACAATGCCATTTAAACCACAAAAATTAAAAAATATTGTTCATTTAGTATGCCTTGCAAAAGTGGTCAGAGAGCGCCAACAATTGTGTAAAACGCCAAAGTCACACCGTAACGGCCAAATCTGTTTCGGCGTTTGAAAAGTTAAGAAGGTGCCTCAGGGCATGGAGCAGATCGCCGCGATCGATTTTCCGTGAAAAGCGAAAAAGTGCGTGGGAGGTGCTCACAAGCTTCACAGCCGAATAAAACCTCAAGACATTCAGGGTTGCCACTATTACGACCCACTCACAGCTCGTATAATTTACTTATATTATACATAACACTTATACACGCATAATGTAGAATGTAAAATTATCAGGTTAGCTAGTACACGAACCAATTGTAAAATGTAAGGTAACTGCTTACATGTAAGCGTCAACAAAGCAGTGCTGTGGATCAGCAAATATTTTTTTAAAATTATTTTGCGTCTTTTAACAGTGAATACTCCCCAAAAGATTGGAGAAATGTGTTAGTTTTCATTTATTCGTAATTATGCATAAAAGTTCTGTTAAACACAGTCGCTCTGAAAACCATGGAAATAATGATTATAACTTAAAATGTATTCTGTGTTACAAGCTTCTAAATAAAACTAGATAAACAAATGTTAAAAAATCATTGTTAGTTCCTACAGATCAAAAATTGATAATTATTTTTGATTTTCCGTCATCCTATTTAATTTGTTTTTTTTTTTTATATGCCTAAAATACCATTCAGATAAGATGAAGGTTTAATGGCCTGCCTTGAATTGGGGCTAAGTTAAAATTTTAGAGAATTTCGAGTTATCGCAATTACTGACAATGACAATGCGTTTGGTTGTAAACAGCAGCTATTCTTTGTTTGATTAGCATGCGAATAACAACATCAATTAAAATAACCGTAAAGATATTTATTTAGAATAGATCTTAAGGGTCCATTATAAAGATTCCAAAAAGTCAAAAATTATTTTTTTTTAAAAATACCTCCACTGCAAATGACAAAATGTAATTTCTTATAGTCCCGTCTTTGTTTTTGGGCTGCTCATTTTTATAGCTTGTTGTTGGTAGTGGTAATAGTTGCCCCCGATAGTTAAGCGATAGGGTAAATATCGAGTCGAAATCGAATAAAATAATTTCACAATAATAAAATTCCCATCTGTGGGCTCCTGAATGCCTTTCTCTTCCACTTCTTCTAGCTTTCCTAAAGCATCTGCGCCTATTGACCATAAAAAGTACATGTCCAAGTCAACTGTTTAAACGGCATGTAGGTAAATAAACACATCCCAATTCTTTGTTTTTGTTACTGTTTCAACTGACTTTGCAACTTACTTTGAAACTAAGGCGCAAACGAATTTTTTTTAAACTGCTGATCGTATGTTTTAAGTAAATCACTTAGATCGCTTCTTAAATATTCTACAAAATAACATGAGAACATAGAAAAAATTACAATTTTAACAAATCAACGGGCAAAGATAGCTCTGAATGTTTTAAAGAAAAATCCGAAGGAAATAGTTATCAACAGTGATAGGAAAAAGTCAATAAAATAATAACCAAAATTATTTTAAAACAATCTTTACACGATATAATAAAATCGATATAATATATGGCAATTATCAAGAAAATATATATTAACACTTTTTTATTTCGTTAAGGATAGCCGCTTCAACTACCAACCTAACTACCAATGCAATCTTTTCCTTTTTTTTAATACAACTTATAACCGTGTTTAATTGTTTGAATTGCAATTATTAATTTACGATTGCGGTGCCTGCTTTTTATTTTTGACAGTAAGGCCGTAGCATATGCAAATCGGATGAACTCTCAAAAATTCGATTACACACACTGTTTGGCTTGGCAAACAAATTATTTATTAGCGAAAAAATTTAAAGTTTTTTTGGTAACAGTGCTAGTCTGGTTGAATTTCCACTCAAGTGACCAACGCGAATGTGATAAATGTAATATTAAAAGTGCTAAATCTGCCACACGATAAGTATTTTAGCCTTATTGTATTAGCCTTATTTATATTCCAAAAAAAAACACAAATTTAAAAATGATGTGCTAGAAATTTTTGATTACCTTTAGGTCAAGAAAGAGGGACAGTAATAAAGAGTTCCTGTGCGTAATAAAATGTTTTTTGAGTTATTTTATGCGATTGCGACTTTCAATTTTGTAGTATCAAAATTCTTCAACCTTTAATGATATCCTGACCATTTGATTATTTAAAAGCTTTGACTTATCAGAAAAGTTTTATTGTATTTGATATGCTAAATTTACGTTTGTACAGATTAATAAAAGCAATGTGATACCAAGTTCATTAGCTCTGACCTAAATAATTAACACGACCAGATGCGATTGAACTGGAAACTGAAGTCATAAATCCGAGCATTCAGTTTATGTTAATCCAATAAATATTTCCAAGCCCTGCTCATGACGTTGCGTGTAATCAATTTTATTCGCAAAACAATTTGTATTTATTTGACTGGCTATCGTCCTGGATGGTGTACCTCCTCAGTCTCAGATCCCTCTCCTTTTTATTGCTGCTGTGGCTGGTCCATCCTGGGACAAATTTAAAAGCTCAATTTGTCCATTTATGTCAACTTGTCACGCGAAGCAAAATAAAACGAATTAATAAAATAGACAGCGCCGAAGCAGAAGAAGAAATAAAGGACGGGCCACCTCGAAAAGAAGGAGAAGGCCGAATACACTGGAAAACAAACTGAGCAATTTCAAAGCTCTTAAATATGGTATATAATTTATCATTGAAACACAGATATATATGCTACAAAAATTATCAAAGCATTTATTCAAGTTTTAATCTTAATACAAGTTGATTCAATGGCATTGTGAAACGTGTAAATAGATTTGATTTATTTAATTTAATACAAAGAAGCACGGCTCATTTTCTTATAATATTATAAACTTAAATTTATAACTAATATTTACAAACGCTTTTAAAGTGATCTTTATAATAAACTAACAAATCTTTATAAATATATAAAAACATTAAGGTGATTGCTAACAATTAGTTGATTTTACAGCTATTCAGTGTTGTCATTAGTAAGATTCTTTCTTCAGAATGATAATCTCCAATTGTTATCGTTGTGTTTTTTTTTTTTGGTGTGAAAAGCAAGGAAGGAAACTAAACGCGTAAAATATATTCAGCAATTGTGTGTCGAGCTGCGCGGCAGATACAAAGATACTTCAGCGCCAAGATACGGATACACCATCATTCATCGCTTATGTTCGCTGCTCCGCCCCCTTCCGACCCCCGTTTTCCCTTCTGAATTTCCCTGCTGCCTCTGCTGTTGTCCTTCCCCTCCTGGCATTGCAAACAAATGGCAAAAACTGTCGCACATTCGCATAAATCCTGACGAATGATTTCAACGCGCTGCTAAAATGGCTGTGGGTGGTGTGGAGCAGGGGCGGGGAAAGGCAACGTGAGGAGGGCCACAACAAAAGCAATTATATGTGCGAATCACTTTACGAGCCTCCCACTCTTCCCACCCACTTTCCCCCTTTTCCCTAAAAAAACGACAATGGTGAGAGCTGCAACAGAAAACTCAACAAAGGCGAAAAAACAAAGGACATGGCAAAGCGGGTAAAACAACGAAGACAACAAGCGTACAACAACAGTTCAAATGACAAAGAAATAGCCAACTCAATAAAAGCAACAAGAGCTGGGAAAAAAGCGAACCCATCCGCATTTTCCAACTCAGCCACATCCCCCGAATCGTAAAACGGAAAAACGCAGCGAAAATCAAACGATTGTCAATGCGAAAATAAATCGCATTCTTTCATTTTCGTTATTTTGCCAGCACTCGAACACTCGCACGGTGGATCCCTATTCCTCCCCAAGGACAACAGCTGCCATAAAACCAACTTTCGTCCTGGCATCCTTGATGAAACGTGAGGCAGTTTTATATCGCTTTGTCTCTGGCGTTTGGCCAAGTGGATTCGATTTAAGTTCGGTGTTTAAAGCAGCCCGAACGGGAAACCATCAATAAATTTATGAAGCCACTGGGCAAATAAATACATTAAGCCTAGCTATTCGTTATGCATTATCTGTTTCCTTGGCAAATCTAATACTCTGATAACTTGGCTCAGCTGACACTTGTAGTATATTTGCCTGAAAACAGATAATTGTATTTCTAATTAATCTGTAAATATTTGATTTTCGAAAGTGTGGTTTTCCACACCACATCCTTATTAAATTAATTTACCTGTTTTCAACGCAGGCAGTTTTATTGGTCATGTTCTAGTATGTACATTTTTATTATTGGCCTTTGGAATGGTAACTTAGTTGAATGACAAGTGTTCTGCCATAAAGCTTGATATTTAATTATTGCTCTTGTATCATCTTTGCCATTAATATTCCGCTTATCTATGATTATTCAGCTTTTAAAAGTTCAAAAGCTTAATAAGATTTCAATGCAATTGCAAAGGGAACTTCGTTATGATTATGATCTGGAACTAGCAGCCATTTTCAATTTCTCGACCTATTAAAGTACACACATAAATAGGAGAAAGGAACCACTCATCTTTAATGTTTTTTTCCAACAAAGCGATGACAAATGATGTTACAGCTGTCTGCCAAAAGGATGACGAGGAGGGCGGCAACAAAAACCAGATGAGTTGGAAGAAGTGCCGGAGAAAGCAATAAGCTTTCAGGCCAACTTGTCGCAGGTGACTTACCAACTACTTAGCACATAAAACATCAACTCAACTATGACACGGAAAAGGGGGCAGTGGGAAAAACGCCTGCAAGTACCTGTGGCAATCGGAGGGGAAAATGCTGCTGGTGTCTGAGGGCTGGCCCTGCGATTGGCGTTGCCTTTTAACGTTTATTAATAATTCAGGCCCACGTAAAAGTTGCGCTTCACTTAGCCAAACTCCCCCGTGAGGTGCTAAGAAGTGCTGGAAAATCGTGGAAAATCAGAGGTGAAAATCACAACACGACACGCAGAAGGGAAGGGAAGTACACACACAGGCCATTGTCTGCAGATGTCGGCAGGAAAAGAGGGAAAATTCCAAGTGAGCTTGTCCAGCTCGCCACGTTTTCCTACATAAATAATGATTTCGACGGGCCTGACGTTGTTCTTTTTTCCCCATTTCCGTGTCCCCGTTGTTTGCTGGGTTATGATGACGTTTATAGGTGGGTTCTGGTTCTGGTTCTGGTTCTGGTCGTGGTCCTGCTTCTGACATTAAGTATACGCCGCGTGGTGTTTGCTTGTTTGTGTCTGGTATTTGCTTTGGGGTTTGATGAGTTTTCCTTTTCCTTTGCCTTGTCCTCCTTCTCGGATCATTATTTGTGCGGCATGAAAGGAAAGCCAGAGATGCTGAAAGCTAATGTTGAACGTCTGCGAAAAATGGGGACAAGTTTTCTCCGGGGTGAAAAAAATACATAAAGTGTAAATGGAGGGTTTTATAGGAAACAAATGAATACTAAACTTATATTCGTCTGTTTAGATTTGAAATTTGCACAATATAAAAATTCGCAACCAAATCATTATAAACACAAAAAAATGCATGTGCCAACCGATCTCAAACAAAAGGGCACTTCTATGAAATTTTTTAATAAGAAAGTTTCCGTTAAATTTAACAACAATCATTAAATTCATTTTTAGAGTTTGAGCATTAAGCATTTATTTATTGAAGTTGAGTAAAGTAATCCTTTTTTAAACATTCATTCATTTAACAAGCTAATAATCTTAAAAATACACCACTAAATAGCTTTTGTATTAATTTGTTAAATTTATCTGCTGTTAAAAAAGTAATTCAATTTTTTCTGGTTGAGTGTAAGTATAACTTTTTTAAATTTTGTCGAGCTTTATCATCTAGAACGTTTTATTTCAATGACAAAAATTTATTAACCATAACTTGAGCTAAAAAGAAAAAAAGTATGAAAACAGGTGAGTAATGTCATTTAAACATAAAAAAAGGAAAATGTTATCATATACAAATGTTTGTTGTCATTTTCTTTATCGCGGAATTCAATTGCTCAAAAATCAAACCCGCGATTGTACAGAATTTTCTTTTATTGATTTTTTAAGCTCTATGTGCTATTATTTATCTTATATATCAATGAATCATATTTCATCCTAAGAAAATCATTTTTGTTAGCTTTTAAGTCTTTTATTTTACTTTTATTTTAATTTCACTTGTTAGGAACCCAATTTTCTTTATATAAGTACTTACTATATACCTATTATTCTTTACGGGTAGCGGTTGTGGTTCTCTGCAGGTGTGTCTTCTTTCAAAATAGTAACCAAGAAAACTCAAAATCTTAGATATCCACTGTTACATCATTTTTAATCACAGATCACTTGTTCTTAACACTCTCAATTTGATATCACTTCGAGCGCTGTTTCTTTCTACCCTGTGAGATACCTGTAGAGACGAGCTTCTGATAATCGAGGCAGCAGTCCGGCATGCACCGAACGCCGTTTAAACAAAAGCCCGGAACTACAGGGTAGGTCACGGGAGCGTTACAATTGAGGATCCCATCCGGCGGCGAGATAGCCGGAAGCAGCCGTTCCCCAGTAAACTGGGAAAGAAGAACTGCCATAAATATGGTGGAGGAGAAAACTTTTGGCAGCATATCTGCCTTCGGGGCGTTCAGAAATTTTGCAGAAAAAGTAAAATAACAATTTGGAAAAACACGACAAACTTCGCGCGCAGAACGGGAAGCCAACCAAATGGTAGACAGCCAAGTGTACTTGGGCGAAAGTTAGTCGTTGGCCGTTTCAGTTACTTCTGTGCAGTTCTGGACGTGGACAGCCGAGCAGATGTCCTGTCGCCCTGGAAGGACACAGAGCACCGCCGACCGCCCCGAATACTTACCTTTTGTCCACTGGTCGCTCCGCATTTAATATTTAAATTTGTTTGCATTCCTAACCCGTGCCGGCAAACGTTGGGGGTTGGGGCATTGGGCCTCCTGGAACGAGTTAAGGTTCGCATAAAGTTTATAAGCAGAAATCATAATTTCGAATTCGTATCTGCCTTGCTACAGCAATTTACGATTCGTGTGCGCAAATGTGCAATTAAATGAAAATGAACTTGTTATTTATGTCTTCGGATCCAGGGCGGTCCAAAAGTTGCGCCTGTCCCACATCCTCTACCTCGGGGGCGGCGTGCCACGCCCAGCTCCATTTTAGCTACCATTTTAATCTGTAATTTACAGCAAAATTGCGTTTATTTATGGCGACGGGCGGAGTGTGCATAATGCGCCTCGGCCGCACACACCATAGCAATAACAGAACTATGTGTATGCCACTATCTGATGCATATTCCTCATAAAAACATATGTATTTGTGTTAATTATGTGCCTTTGGCCGCAGCCGCTGGGCGCTGCATTAAAAGCTGGCGGCAAAAAGCGGTTTGCTCACATGTGTCCGTCGCAACGCCATAAATTAATGGTTGAACAATGGAATGTCCTGGCAAAATTGTTTTCAGATTCGTAATTACAACATACACGATAGTTAGTTTCATTAATTGCAACCTCGGAGCATAAATCACAGCCAGCTGAAAGGCACAAACTTTATGATATCTCTTTTGAGATTTCGTTTTCGGGCTTGTGTGCAGTGCGTATTTCAGCAAAACATTTTAATCAAAATTCTCTGGGGGGAGTAAGAATAGTTTGCAGCTCAGAAATAGTTTCAATACCATAAGAAAAAAAGTGCAGAACAGCACGGAGCTCTTATATGAATTTAACTTTCAACATTTTCTTTTTAATTAAACAAAATACTTTTATCAACACTTTTAGCCAAAATATAAACTTCTTAAAATATATTTGCAATAGTTGCTTTGGTGTATCTCTGATACTAGAATTGGAAATATTTCAACGCAAACATAACTCATATTCCATTTTAAAATATTTAAATGACTTTGCTTTCCTTTTACAATTTATAAAAGGAAAATTGTTCTTTTCCATTTTACGGCTTTCCATTTTATTAGTCCTTTTCGACGGAAGCACCTGCATAAAATGTGTGTTTTCCTTAATTGAATCCCTTTATCGGGCAATGTATCTGCGACTGCAGTAGTATGTGCATCTGCTGCCAAGAAGTCGGAGACTTGGCTCCGAGTTGCCGTAAACTTTAATTAAATTAGTTCCCCGATTTATCATGGCCTGGCAATCGCTTAAAATGCCCAACGAGCTCGGAATCCTTAACGGACGCAGGACTCAGCCACTTCTTCTCTGGCCTCATATTTCTTTCCTTCGTTTCTCCGTTTTTTCGGTGGTGTTGCAGCCTTGTACAGGAATTAAAAGGTCTGCCAGTGCCCATCCTTTACACACATTCCTTTGCGGTCCCGCTCCCTCCCCTTTGCCCCTTTCCCGCCTTTTTTTTCGGCTGCACCAGAAGGTCATTCGCTGTGAGTTATGGGCCAAGCGGTTCGGGCCACGTACCGCTCTAATGGGCGCCATCCTACTCGACCAAAAAAGGCATAATATGAACAAGGTCTACACTGTTGAAGCGATGGAATTATGCACTTGGGGATGGTCTTAGGATAGTTATTTTTAAAACATTTCTGAAGCAAATTAAAGTAACATTTAAAATATAATCGAGTTTAAGAAGGTAAAATGTTATGAAATATTTAAAGTTGTTAAGCTTATTGTTACTTTAATACTGCAATTACAAATAAAACCATAACCTACAAGAACACTGTTTAAATATTTATTAAAACTGTACTTTTCTTATGAAACTTTGCTTTAATTTATGTTTTCTTTTCTTAACCAATTTTATGTTATTCGGAAAAATGTATGTTTCGCAGCCCCGCTGTTTGAGTTACAATATAAGCCAGAGCGTGGAAACGTGCCAAAAAAAGTACTTAATGAAAACATGCCAAGAAAACCCGTTTAGATTCGTACGAGGAATGTGGAGAGGCATAAAAAGCGCACGAAAACGAGGGAAAATAATTCTGTGCAGGGCCTGTGCCATTTGTTTTCAATTTGTGCGCTGCACTGAACACTCGCATTTGATGTTTGCCGGTCCCCACTCCCACTCCACTTTCCCAGCATCCCGCTGAGTTCCGTTAGCTCACATTTTCACTTAGCCAGAAGCCTTCCTCTCACTCGGAAAAGATGGGGGCCGAAAGAAAATGGCTTCATCGGAAGGCGACTGTAAAAATTCGCCATGAAACTCACGCTTTCGAGGTTTGCAAACGGACCTTGCGGGGCATTTCGCACCGAAAATGCACCGGATGCAAAAGTAATTTCGGCAGCAGCGTGAGCTCAAGAGTTTTCTGGCTAAAACCCCCTCAGAAAATCCCTTAAAAACCTCTTGAAACCCCCAACTAAAGCTTTTATGCGAGTGAAATGTTTAAGGTCGCGCTGCATGTTGCATGGCCAAAAGTTTCCGTGGCCGGGGCAAACTTGTAACGCGAACTCACGCATAAATTTGGTTAAAATTAAACAGACGTAATTGCATGCCCGATTTGATGGTGCCACTTGCTGTTGCAGTTGCACATTGTAAGTGGACATTTCGCGTGGCACTCGCGCAGATAAAGATACATGCCGCAGATAGGCAGATACATGGCGCAGAGCCCCGTTTGCCAGATGCGCCGACTACATACTCAAATATGAATTAGCATAAATTCAAAAGGTAATTAAAATCTCCAACTCGCCTTCCCGCCGACCCTTAACCCCTAACCGCCCCACCCCCGGCCACCAGCGACCCCCATTAGCCATTATCCTGTGCGTATGTGTGCTGATTTTATGCACACGGCCATTTTGGAAAACGCACTGCAAAAGTTCAAAGCGAATGCATTGGATGGAGTGCAACATGAGCCGGAGTGCATTAAACAATTAATTAGTCGGGGGAATTGGGGAATTTTAATTGGTGCATATAAAAGATACTCCAATTAAACGGTTTACGGATTGATAAGACTGCACTCGTTAAGACTAGAATCGCTGGATAATTTCCAGTCTGGCTTAAAGCGTCCGTTTTTGGACATGGAAAACATTAACTATTATGCAATCTGATGCTTAAAACCAAGAAAACGTATTCGCGCGACATTTTTAAGCTTTCTTATTTATCAAATAAAACAACTACGGCGAATGGAATCTAAATAATTGTGGGCATTCTGAACAGGTCATTGTAATAAGTGAGCACTACATGCAATTTATTTTCTTTTTTGAATTATGTTTTCCAACCCAGGAAATTGCTTTATTGAGCTTAATGTATACAGGTTTCCCTGCATTACCATTTATCAGAAAATATTTACAATGTTCCAGAAGACACGCCCCCGCTACGTTCCACTTGGATTTCCAAAACAAGCTGAGCACATAAAATAAAAATGCGCCAACAGCAAATAAAATAAAAACAACAATAAGGATAGAAAAAATGACTCAAATTATATGCAAATTTTATGCGACTCGCCTCGGGTTAGACCGAAGTCAGACCAAACCTGGGGAAGGATGAGGGCAGCAGAATGGGGAGAAAGTGGCGTAGGAAAGCATCAAAAGTGGAAAGTCCAGACACACCTCTCTTCCTCAGCAAGGATATAGATACATAAACACGCAAATACAAAGGACGGGAAAAAAATGGGCAGAGGTCTACTCTAGCAGTGAAATAAAGACAAAGAAACCGAGGATAGTATTTCAGATCTGAACTCCCATTTTCACTTTCTTGTAAGGCTTTTGTTTGGATACTTGAAAACATTTTAATTATGACTGGCGGTATATATACAAGGTTAGTCGCCTAATAAATAATAATAATAACCAAATCATTAAAAAACTGAACAATAGTGAAAAACATACAAGCTAAGGCAGATACAACATATTTAAAATGTTTCTAAATTAATTAAATCACTAAAAGTCTGAATACAAAACTAAAGACGCCTTGAAATATTTATGTGTTATGGAATAACAAGATTATAGATTATTTTTAGATTTATTTTTTTATATTTTTATATTTTCACTGCAAATTTAATAAATTATCTATCTACAAGAAAAGCACAAACATACAGGTCAGATTAAAAAAAAAGGAATGACAAAAGCAAGGCAAGTTGCGGAATACTTGTTCAGTTATACAAACCAATTAATATTTACAATGCTATAGATATATATCAATTGATTGGATGCATTAGATACCTATGGCAAAGCTTATAAAATAGAGATTCTGTATGAATATTCAGTGCGAATAAAGAAAATAAAATATTTAACTGCAAATAGTTTCGAGTCTCGACTAATTTCCGGTGCACAGCGATGCCGAGAAAGACCTGAACCAGATGCCAATTCGTGTGCAGAAACAGGCTGAGAGCGGAGCTAAGGACCCAGGTCCTGGCCGGGAATCCTGCAGAGTAGAAGTTATGGGCGGCATCAACTGCAGAGCTAGAAGGAGCGGCTGGGCCCAATTCAGACAGTAAATTCCGACTGCTCCGCCCCTGCTCACAAATACGCAATTGCAGATGCGACGATGATGCTGGCGATTGCGGCAGTTTATTTATACCCCCGGCAAAAGTCAGGGGCGTCCGAGGTGGGGACGGGGGAGAGGGGCAGGGGCGGGTGCAGGGCTGCGACACAAGGACCATCAGCAGGAGATGCTGCCTGGATGGCAACATTTTAATGTAGCCCATGATGTTCGCCTTGCCAACCCAAGCCATGAATCCCATCTCATGGTGGGCGTGGCTGCTGGTGTAAGGGGCGTTGGGCGGTGTGGGTGTGGGTGTGTCCTTGCCGCAGTGTGTGTGTGTGTTTTTTGCCGATAGATATAGATACACGGGCTCCAGCAGCTCGATGTTGCCAAGCGATAGCGATAAAGCCGAGCGCGGCGTGCGATGCATGTTATAATGAAAACCCCTTAAACCAAATAATGTGCGCCACCCACCATCAACTCGTCGGGGGAAATCCCAAGGAGGAGGAGGAGGAGGAGGAGTCGGGGGTGCAACCTATCCGGGACATTCATTACACAGCAGATTCTCCCAGATTCCGCGCAGATAAATTGCTCATCATTTCGCATCGGATTTTGGCTTTCTGGCAACAAACAACAGCCAGATTCCACCATCAAAAATGCGGCGAAATCGTTCTTCTAGCTGTGCGGCGGAATTTGTGAGAAATTATTTGGCGGAAAGTATAAACGAATATGAATGGCATTCCACTCAAGACAAATATCAATTTATAATGAATGGGGAATTATGTGCCGAACCGTTGGCGAAATGTGGAAGGGACATAGTTAAAGGCAATTGAAAAGGAGTAATATAAATAAATCTTATATATTTTAGAATAAGGAAATGATTTTATTTCACAAATCCATTCTAAATAAATATAATGTAATATCGAAAGTAAATACCATAATAATAGTTATATTTATGCACCACATAATGTTTGATTCCAAGAAAAAAACTTTGTACACTTTTAATGTCTGATGAAAAACTGTACGTTAAACTATTAAAACAATAGCCTTAAGCAAAAGCATTCACTCCGAAAAGAATAAATAAATTATTGAATGTATAAATGACATGTATAAACAAAAAGGAAATGGTTTACTATACTTTTAGTTTTCGCTTTTAACCTCGGGGAATCAATCCGCACTCAAAGAGCCCTTACTCTCCTATAGCTCATTTTGTCATCGAGCACTTAAGTGGGCTGCAGCAAAAACGTAAATTAAATGTCAAAAACATAAATATTTTCGGCGACGCACACGCAGGGCCGCACACGAAAACCGTCTGCACCGCTTCCCCTTCCTGGCCAAAAGCCCCTTCCTGTTGGCCCGCTTGGAATTTCTGCCCGAAATGGCGGTGGCCAGAACTTCCGCCAGAAACTGCCAAAAGAAAAGGAACCGCCAAACCACGGAACACATCAGCAGTATCACTGGGTGGCGAATAAAATGCCAGCAGTGCGAAAACTTTTAACATGCAAATGCGTCGCTGCCTCCGTTTGCCTTCGTTGTTTTCCTTTATTTTTCGCCGCCTGTCCTTTTTTATTTTAATTTTATTTCGGTTTTAATTTTCAACAAAAGAGGGGCGGCCAGAAGCGAACGTGATATCGAAGTTGGCTGAGATAAGTGCAGACAGTTATCTGCCGCACGGCCACGCCCCCCGCCCCCGGCATCCCAGCCGTCAAGGAAAAGTTTTAATTTCAGTTTGGGCACAGAAATTTTTAACGGCCGAAAGCGACCCGCCTGCATCTGTGCATCTGGGCACCCGTGAGTTTCGCCGTATCTGTATCTGCATTTTGCATTTTAATTGCAAATGGAAACAGTTATCTAAATTGGTCGAAATATTAAAACGACGCATCGGGCGGGCTTCCCTTTTTTTGCGGGCGTGGCCCCAAAACGGATCCACCAGATGCGACCTCAACGCGGACACAAAAAACATTCCGGCGAATGCGAAATGCGTTACACATTTTTGGCGCAAGGCCAGCATGCATATCCGTAAAAAAGGGGGCTCCATTTAAGCCCTTCTGTAGTGTTTGGCCACCCTGGTCCCCAAATCCTCAGCTCATACCACTCGGAACTGCCCAAAAATTGTTGGGTGCTACACGTAATTTGGTTAAGAGAGCCGTGCAGCTGGGCATTAATCTTTAAAGGACGGGTTTAACATTTGCACATCCTGAATTAATATTTGTTTTTATTAAATATGTGCCTAAGAGCTGTTGTCTTCATTAAACCAATGCTAATACATAAAAGGGTCCTTTTATCTTGCTACAAGCCTAACAACGTAACTAGCCAGTGAAAATGAGCTCTACTAATTATTTTTAGTAAAGTGCTATCAGAAAGTTTATTTTTTAATTTTAATTGTTTCCCCTCTACAAGATTAATCTTGTTTATATCTAATATTAAAACTAATTTTAGATATAAACATTAAATTGATCTTTATTTTAGATAAAAACAAGGCTATTAATATATATTAATATTATGTATTTTTAGTTATCTCAAATAATCTCAATCAAATGAAGTCAACTTAGCCAAATCAATAATGGCAAAAGGAAGCATCTCAGCCAAATCCCCTTAGTCGATTAAATGCAAAATTCGTGTCCCAATGAATCATTAAAAGTAGACTCTATAATCCCCTGGTTAAGCCGTTCGAAGAACTCGACCAATCCATTTCCAACGCCCGTCTGCCTGAGACACTGACCACGCCCCCTCTTCGAAAGTTTTCGATCCAAGTTTTCCCAGCAGTTTTCCCAGAAAAAGAGATTAAAGGCTGCCAAACTCTGAAAGGGATGCAGACTCCATGCCAATGCAAATCGTAATTTCAGCTTTCTCCTTCTGTGTGCTTGGCTTGGTTTGTTTGTCCAATCGCTCGGGCAATTAGTTAAATTTATTATTTGAGCACGCACCGCAACCGCAGCAGCAGTATCCCAGGGGGCGGGGCCGGGGGGCGGGGTCGGGAGCAAAGCAGTTTGCATTTGTCTCCGCATGAAAGGATTAATGACAGGCAACAAACAAGCAAACCAAAATCCCACCAAACCCCCTTCCAAAGCGACCGATGCATGCATGCAATCTTGTCACTCACATTCGCTGCACAGAGAGAAATATTGCAGGAATTGGGCAATTAATTGGGGCTTCTATCAGGCCTTAGAGCCTTACTGTTCTTAACTAGCAAGATGTAGTTTAAACCTTACATACACATGTTAAGTGTGTTTTAGCTTTACAAGTAATATGAATATACAATTTTATCAATATGTTAAGTCAAAAAAGCATGGAGCTTGCGAAATAGTTTAATAACTAATAAGCTAAATATTTCTATGAAAAATTGGAGCAAGGTATTTATTTTTTTTAGCTTTAAAAGCAGTACTTTTGATTCTCTCATTCATACAAATTATTCAGTTTAATGTTTTTGCGTTTAAAATCACAAATCATTCTTTAAATCATCATCTTACTAATACTTACTAAATTAAAAATACCTGACTACCAGATCAAAAAATGGAATTTTAAAAGAAACTTCTTATTGTAACACTCATATTATATTCTCTGCGTACGGACACCTCCACTCAGTCGCCAAGGTAAATATTTGGCTTTAAGGCACCACGAGGCTAATTCGTTTTTATGCCCGGCCCATGAAATATTTAAATTATTATTTATGGCAGAGTTTTTCCCATTTGCATTTGCCATTTTCCATTTTTCCACTCGTGCATCCCTTTCGCTCGCCGCATGTTAACGGATATTGGGGAAAATGGTTATGCATTCGTCCATAAATTGCGCAGGACTCATAAATCAAGCGCGCGAGACTTCAATTAATGCCCCACTATTGCCAGCGATAATTCATTTACTAATTTATCTTTTGCAAACAGAGAGCGGCGTGCCAGCATTAATTACAATGCAATTACTTATGGGGAACATGCTCATAATTATCTGATTGGAGGCGTGGCTCCCATTAATTTGCATGTTTTCCAATCGCACTGAACCCTCCATTTTGAACTCCTTAAGAGCACCGGGATAATTATGCAATAATTGTCTTAAGGCAACAACAATTTTGATCATTTTTGAAAAGGGCGGGCAGTTGCAGCTAAGCAGTTGATCGTGCAAGCAGTGCATGGTGAATAAGTTTTGTGGTAACTGCTTGTCGGCGGATCTTTATGGGGAAATTTTGAGGAGATTGAAATATATGGGAGTAAATATATATTTGATTTGTTTTATTTTGTTTTTCTGTGAATACAAAGATACATAATATCATTTGTATTAATTTTAACCATACAACAAAGAGAGTTTTTGAGTCAAATTTTTAAATTTTTTCGTAGACTGTTTTTTTATATATTTATGTTCAATTAAGGTTCAATTAATTATAATTTATTAGCAGTCAAAGTAGGAAAACATTAAATAAATAAATTTAATCAGAAAATATGTAGGTGTACTCTAAGAGTTTTTAAGATTTGAATACAATTTGTGGTCTTGTTTATTTCATTTTATATAGTTTTAAATTCATGTTTTTGTATATTAATAGCTTAATATATCATTATGCATTATTCAAAATGTCAGTAAGTTCTTTCAAACATATGCGTTTAGCCCAAGATCGATAAATCACCGGAACAGGATGTGATGTGACCCCAAAAATCGATATAGGCTTTTTTTATCGAAATATGTTTTTAACCAAAAATATCTACACAGAAATCATAAAACTTAATGAAAAGTTTTTTGATTTTTATTTAAATATGTTCTTGCCTGGGTAGTACAGCAAATTTTTAACAGAAAGGGTTTTTTTTTATAATTTTTCTACTTCACTGCAGGGTTATTTATTTTTCTAAATTAAATTTAAACGCAAAAAGTTGATCCTTTAATCCGTCCTTGGCAAATTATCAGATACATTTTGTGTTTACACTTCTGGCCACAAGCCAAAAAATGAGTTGCCAAAAAGCAAAAACCTGAGCTTGGCATAAAGTCAATATTCACTCAGAGAAAACTACGTATAATCAACTTTTCTATCTTGCATTTTTCGATTTAAATATTTAAAAAGATAACTCAAGAAACAGTTTTTTTTAAATCAAAAAGATAACATACTAAGATTAACATTAAGCTTGAGAAACTTTGTTTTAATCAATTGATACAAAAGACGCACAAACTTAGGGGCGTATAACTTTTTTTATTATTAGCATAAAATAAATAATTTTTAAAGCACTCACAGCACTAGCAAACCCATCAAGTAACCAAAATCTTATTTCACTTCAGCACACAATTAGGGGTCTTTTCCAAATCTTTGACGAGGTACTCACCCACTTGAATTTCACGTGCCGCTGCCCGCGTTTTATTGTGATGACAGCTCCTTGGCAGAGCATATAGAGTCACAGATCCGAGCATCATCATCCGACATCCACCATCCGCCATCAGCCATCATCAACTCGTAAAACCAACACCACAGCCTTTGTTTACAACCGCGCTCGTCGTCGGGGATGTGGAAAATAGTGGGAAAATGGATGCTGGAGCCGCGAATCTGGGCCACTGCATCCTGGCCAAAAGATCCCAGTCGAATGAGCGTCCGCCTGTGGAGGCGGCTCGTTTTGGAAGCCAGTGATTGTCGGCGGATTCGGTTTCCAGGTTCCAGCATCAGCATCCAATAAAAGTGCAAGTCGAAGGCAGTGCTGCGATTTATTTCGAGGCAAAATTGTTTAGCTGAAAATGCTCGAAATGGTTGAAAATTAAATACTGTCATAAACAATTAATTCACTTATTCATAAATAACATTCTACAAAAAATAATTTATTTTTCCAATAACATTTTTTCATTTACAACTCCAAATCACATATCAATATATAACACACTAAGCAGAATTTTTCGGAAATTTAAAATTTTAAGCAACCTTTTATCAAATTTAATCAATTATATACTGATTTTTCATAATTTCTACTTAGAATAGATAATAGGCAGATTTTCTTTAAACTCAATGAAAATATTAGCTTTTGCAGAGTAGGGAACTTTGTAGTAAAGAACATACATTATATTATTTTGATTGCTACTATGAAAGAAAGCTAAATAAAGATTAATAATATTAAAGAAATCACGAGTTTTTAAAAACTTAAAATAGTGTTAACTGTTTAATTGCAATAAACGACTTAAAGTTCTTATATTAAAAGGCATTGTGTTATAAGGTCGTTAACTTTAATTCCGTTAAAAAAATATATTCGATTGTTTAAAACTCGTGTTTTTGAAATTGAATACCTTAACAATATTTAGACATTGCTTTAAAGTGTCGAGAACGGCATCACTGGTCATTTACCTTGGTGAATTTGAAAAGCAACTGCGCAGGCGTTAACTATTGTTAGCCCCCATCCTCCTGGAAATCTCAGGCGGAGGTGGCACTGACTGTGAGCGCTCCTTCAAGCCTTCCGACGGGGTTCCTTAGCCAGGCCTTACTGTTGCCATTTTCTGCGGCAGGGTAGCCTGCCCGAGCAACCCGATTTCCACCCCTAAACCTCACGGAGTCGCACAATCTCGCAGCTTGCCTTCCAATCGACTTTTGCCGACTCTCTCAGGGGAGGTTTCGGCCGGAAAATCAATAAAAGTCACGTCGACGTCCATGTTGGGCCGCTCCTGCTGCTCCTGCCGCATCTCCAGCCTCAGCCTCAACCCCCGCCTCCGACAGACAATGAAATGATGTTCCAGCCAGAGGAGCACGGGATGAGGCGGTTGGATGAGGTTCGGGCTGGGAGTTTCAGACGAGGACGCACGTGTTGTCCCTGGACTTCTGGCTCGAATGCGTGCGAGCAGCAGCAACAATACCAATTACAATAAAGACAGACATTTAGCCAGGATTCATTTGGTAAGGGTACAGGGCAGCCGGCAGGACATGTGCAAAAAAAATACTAAGAGCAAGGATGAAAAATTTGCCAAATGTATTCCAGCAACGAGTTTCTAATGGAAACAATTAAGTCATTAGCAAGTGTTGATTTTAGTGAGCGATGAGCCGGGTTGGGGATTTTGTTAAACTAATGTGCTCGGGCCATAATGGAGTCCTTCGGGAACTAGAAGGACCCCATACACACCCACACCGACACACACTCGAATAGTTGTGTTGCCAGTGTGGCAGACCCAACTCGTTGGGCCGCCTTACAAATGCCTCGCATTTTTCTCAATTACAATGAACAACTTACTTTCGGGTTCACTTTTCGGCAAAGACCTCGGCAACAACCTCCCCCCCCTCCCCTTGGTTTTAGCCACACAACCATGTGAGTGTTTACGTCAAGAGGTGAACTGACTGCCATTTTTTAACCATGATTGAAGAGTTTAATGTTGTGGCACTTTGAGCGGGCTCAGTTAACTTTTTGGCAAATGACTTTCGGCAGTATTAACTGTTGGGATACGGGGTTCGAATGGAGGTTACATGCTGTATTTTGGTGTCAAGCTGGCGATTTAAAGCTTATCTTGGGATATCTTTTATTTGTGTTTTAGGAGAAGTTCTTGTTTTTTAAGATTATTTACTAAATGCAATCAATCATCTCATCCTAATTTAGGTTTTTTGGTAGCTACGTACAAATTGTTTACAATTGATTTTTATATGTATGCTGATTAATGATTGATGTATGTACTATGGAATTGAAGAGGTCATTATATATTTCAATAACCTAACCAGATCCTAGAAAGCGCATCATTGGAATATACTTTAACTTATTTTCTTCTGGCAAACATTTTGAATATCTTATATATTAAATATATATCCCCTTCTCCTCCTTAATGACTTGGTCATTTAAATACCCCACTCTTATGGGTCTTCCCTCACCCAACCCGACCACATAGAAAAACAGAGCGATTAAACTTTATCAGTGAACGTTATTTACTTAAGCATAAAGATGTGTTTTACATAAACCGACAGATGCAGAGCAAAATTCATAAGGCACAAAACGTAGCTCGATCTCGAGTGAGTCCGAAATAATGTAGTCTGAATGGGGGCTAATTGAATGAATCATTAATAATATGGACACAGGCCGCATCCGGACTGGCGAATTGCCGAATTGCCGAAAAAGCGAGACGAGGCGCTGAAGTGGGGATCCAGTCTTGTTGCGTGGGAAAGGAAGCCGGGGCACTACGAGAGGGAGGGCACTGGGATGAGGGTCTGGAAGAGGTGCACCCGGGCGTCGGCGTGGCCCAGCTTGTTGGTGGCGTTGCAGTAGTAGTCGCCGAAGTCCTCCTCCGAAACGCTGTCGATGCGCAGGACCGAGGTGGTGGTCTCCGAGGAGGAGGCGGTGTTGGCCACCTCGTGCTGCCCGCCGGACTGCAGCTGGACCCCGTTCCGGTGCCACACCACGGTGGGTGCGGGATAGCCCTGCACTGCGCACTCGAGCTCCGCGCTATGGGACACCATCTGGCCCACCTTGGGCCTCTGCACGGCGATCTGGGGCAGGAACTCCACCTCCACGCGGATTAGCCGCCTGTCCGGCTTTCCCTCTCCGTTCTCGGCGATGCAGTAGTAGCCGCCGCGGTCCAGCCGGTGCACCGAGCGGATCCGCAGGACGGGCTCCGAGAGCAGCAGTCCGCCGGCCGGCATCACGGCGTTGTGCTCGCGGGCCCAGGAGATCGTGGGCCGGGGGAAGCCGTTGGCGTGGCAGGACAGCTCCAGGTTCTGGCCCTCCGTCACCAAGGTGCTCTTCGGCGTGCTCTCCGCGATCACCGGCGGCATCTTGATCTGCAGGCTCAGCTTCTTGGTCACCTTCTCGGTGGCGGACACCAGCACCTGGCACTCATACGGACCCATGTCGTTGACCTCGATGTTCCGGATGCGGAAGGTGTAGGTGGCGGTTCCGGACTTGGGCCCCTCGGTGACCGAGACGTTGTACCGCTGGTCGGGCAGGCTGAGGATACTGCGCATGGAGAGTGCCACCGAGTTGGTGTCCGTCTCGCTGGGGCGCTTGGCCCAACTCACCGACAGCTGGCCCACCTCTTCCACGGTGCAGTTGAACTCGACGGTGTCGCCCACCCTGGCCACCACATCCTTGCTGATCTGGGTAATCACGGGGGATCCAAGGGCGGACTCCAGGGTGATCGCCAGGCCCAGAAAGAGGCCGATGATAAGCCGCAGACTCGCCATGGCTGATCTGGAAAAGAACATAATCGAAATTCGGGATAATATTATAAACAGTTTATTAAACATAAAAAAAGAATCTATCTGAGCTACCAAATTTCATAAGAATCGGCCAACTATATCTTATAAAGAAGAACACGGATTGAACCCCCGTTAAATAGGTAGTTTTTTGATTACACTTTTGGAAGATCTTCACATTTTAATTTCAATCTGTTAATGTTCATAGACTGTTCATAGATTAAAATTCGTATATCTAAATATTTATCAAATTCGCTTTCAATCACACTTAAGATTTTGTCCATGTAGAGATATTTTAAATATAAATATGTAGTATCAATCACTTTTAATGTTGGGAGAATATTGAAACTTTTAAATATTTGAATCGAGATCTTTAAGTTGTATACACATTTTTTTGTCACATTTAAATAGTAAGTTGTTTGGTTTTATAATTTGCTGTTTAATTACAGGATGTTGCTGGTGAATTTGCTTCTGTCTCTGATTATCTCGCTTGTTGTGGGTTCAATGCGCTTCACTTCGCGTTCGGGGCTCGACTGAAGCGGCGGAGGCGACTGAGCTCGGCTCAAAAGGCGGTATCTCTGCCGACGCTCTGCATCTCTCTATCTCAGAATGTTTTTATTGTACTGTTCCTGACGCGCCGACGTCGAGCGCTCGTTATCTCCTCAAAACCCAAGAAGAGTCCCGAAAATTGTACACCGCGAGAATGAGGCAGATAGACATCGTCATGATCGATTGCCTTGTCTAGACTAACGTTGCAACATTCATTATGTACACTCGCAAAAATTTTAATTGAATATGATCCATCATGTTTCCCTTGATAAAACGGTTTTACTATATGTCGTTATACTGACTTTTACTTTATTTTGGTTTTACTTTATGTAAGTCATAAACCATGTGATTATATTGGAAGCCGTTTTTTTATCATCTTAGGATATAAGCTGAGAAAACTTATGTAGTCTTGAAATATAATTACCATGATAGGAACAAATACGAACTGGGTCGTAATGCTCACATTCCAGTTTAAAGTAATTTTTAGTCCATTTTTGATATGTTGTCTACCTTAAGTCGTGATAAATGTGTTGATTATATAAACACTTTTACATTTGTTTAATACCGTAAAGTTAAATTGTTTTTACGATAATGCATTACACACTCTGTAAGTATAAATATGAAAGTATAAATTTAATTTAAATTTAGGTGAAGAATTTTTAGTTTTTGTATTTTTACCTAATTTCTCTCTGTGCATTTGCCGAAGACGAAGTCATCGACGTTTTGGATCTTATCGCCCTTCGCTTATTTACTTTGTCGCCTGGTCTGTATCTGTATCTGTGTTTGTTCCTTATCTGTATCTGTGCTTTGTATCTGTGTTTGCATTTCAGCTTATTCCTATTTAAATTGTTTACTTGTGCGTGAGTTTGACTCCGTGCTCACTTATCAATCCACTCTCCTTCCCGTCTTTAATTGATTTGTTTTGCTGGCCGTTGCTGTTCCTGTAGCCGCCGCCCCTCCAGCCCCGCCCACTGGGCAGCCCCCGCCCCACAAGATAAGCGGTCCGTTGCAAAAACAAAGCTCCAGCGAAAGTGACCGCAGGCAAACTGAAAGACGGCGTGCGAAATTCGAATTCAAATTCAAATTTGTGCCGCCATTCGGTCGTAAACGTTTAGGGGTTCGTAGAAAAAAGGAGGAATGCGGGCCATTTGTGATTTATGGCATGGCGCGCTACTTTCCGCTGCCGGCGAACAAAAGCAACAACCATGGCGAGCGGACTCTGGAATATCCTGGCCGCTCTGGAAATGCCAGCGATCCCAGCGTCGAATATTGCCGTCCCTTTCTGCGCAGGGGCAGGGGCGCATGCGTGAAAAGTGACTGCGAAAAGGGGGTGGCACGCGAAGCGGGTGGGATTTAATTCGAGTCCTTGCTCAGCCATGCTGGGAAATTCTACGGGAATTTTAAGGTCCAACATTCTGGGAATTTAAGAAACTTTAACTGTGTTGGTTATAGATTTTTGTGTAATTTCTTTAAAAGTGGGTAATTTTAAAATTTAGTCGGTCTTCAACAGCTTGATCTGCAGTGAAACAAACATATCCATAAAACCAACTATTTTCTATTGGCATTAAAGCACGTAAAATATACTTTTTGCCTCCAATTTTATGGTGGCAGATGGTAGATCAAGTTATGGAAGTTCGACTGTACTTCCTTCCTATCCTTTCTAGACAGACCAAGAAACAAGATATGAACATTTTTAGATCAATTTGACGAAAATAAGTTTAAAACATATATATTAAAGTACAATAAAGGGGTTTTTATGTATAAAATAAATGATACCTATAAATTTAATAATCATAGAAGACAAGATAGGATTGATTGTTTGTTTTTATAATTAAACAATTCCTCGACAAACAATCCAAACTTAAATTTCAAACATTTAAAATATAAATACAATAGATATATAGATACAGAGATTTAGGAAGCAGCAAGTAAAGTAAATTTGAACACAGCTTAAAGCGTTTTACCAGTGGTTTTTATTTTAAACTTTCGCTGGCCGCGAAAACTTCTCTCACAATCGCATTTAATTTCCATACTTCCCAGACCGACTTCTGATCAGCCCCTGCCAAAGTTTCTCCCCGAAACCCGTCGAGGTTAACCCGGCTTAACTATGGGAAATGATTGATGACGACGCTGTCTGCCAGGCGAAGAAATTCCCCTTAAGAGCGAGGAAAACTATAGCCGCAGTTTTTGGGAAATTAAATCACATCTTAAATCGTTTCGGTCTCGGTGACTTCTGCTGAAATGAGGCCGTTCCCTTGGGAGGCAGCTGCATCTGTCGTCCGACTCGACCCCCTCCCGGAATTGCCGTCTCTGAGTGCACATTCGAATCAGATAATTGTAAATTGTGTAAAATAATAAATTTCCAGTTAACTATCTGTGGACCGCATAGGGCGCTTCTATTCCGTCCGCTGTCCCCTGCCCAGGATAACCCACCATCCTCGCTTCGACTGCAGTCCAGCGTCATCACGACCATTGCGTCGATGCCCTTCTGGATGCAGGGCCAGGTCCGGGTCCTGGCAGCAGGACCTGCCAGGTCCTGGCCGCTTTATGCACTCGGACACAGCGCAACGCAACGGTCGACTTGGCTCGACCGAACTGGACACACACCGAACGAAAGAGACGGCAGAGGCCGTGCGAAAGAGAGGGCTGCCGCAGCGGATCCAAAACAGAAAATGTCAAATTTTGTAATTTATTACCCGAATCCTGTTTCTGTCAGTGACTCTTTGGGTGTTTCGCTTCGGCAGCGGCACACAGAGGGCATTCGCAGGACCAGCGGGGCAGTCGAGCGGGGCGGGGAGTAGTCCTTTGTCACACACTGCGTGTGAATTTGTGGCCCAATTCCGCACAGTGGTTTCTCGCACATCCTTTTTATACAATCCCGAAGAACACACAAGACTTGCATTCTGTGTAGCCACAGTGATTATCTTTTTATTCTGAACATTTACCATTATACTTTAGTTGAGATAATAAATATTTAGGAATTATGGCAGCTCTCCTGATGTACAACATCGGGTGTAAGTTTAAATTACTAGTTTTTTAAGTTATTTAAAAAGGTGTCTAATCAAACTTTTTCATATATGGTTATTTAAAATAGGTTTTCTAAAGCTAATTCATATTAGCCTCAACACCTAGGGCTAAATGAAGTAAATTGGAGGTTAATAAAGATTTCGCAGTTAGTTACGTTAAACTATTTTAAAACATAAGCTGTCTATTTTATAGTTCCAATAGCGCTGTTATTGCAAGTGTAACAAAACTATTTTGCATTGCTTATATTTAATTGGATTTTATTTTTTTATTCCAAACTAAGTATGCTCAAAATAAAAATTTTACGCATTTCAAAACATATTTAAAACATTTGAATGAAAAAAATAATTTTATAATTATTAACTCTCAATATAAGTATTTTTATAGCTAACTTTGAATTTTGTTTAGATATATTTTTATATTATATTGTAGTTATTTTCACGAATTAATGTAAATTAATAATGTAAATTTTAAAAATATCTGTTTTTTACTTAAATAATATTTTTTTTATTTGCTAAAAAGATTTATTTATATATATATTACATATTTATTTACTAAAAAATAATATATTTTTATTTACTAAAAAATATATTTTTTGTTAATTTTAGTAAATAAATATAAATATATATTTTTATTTACTACACTAAGTTAGGCTGACGCAGTTGACTATTTAAGGGCAACCACTGTACCTTTGTGTGTATCCTTTGGCTTTGACTATGTGCGCGTATTTTGTTTGCCTTTTGGCTGCACTCCGACTCCGCCGACTGGAGTGTCTGTGAATTGACTTTTGTTGCCAGTTGGCAGAGGCGGCAGCAGCAACAAAATCATGGCAACAGCAACAAGCTCATGCCAGATCCCAAAAGTCAACACGACAATTATTCGGTAAATGCCATTAAAAATATTTCACTTAAGACCTTGTGACACTTGCTTAAAGGTCAACTGGATGGATGGATTTATTTGAAAAATGTTGAAGTCCTCTAAAACTTTGGAAAATTCTTGGTTAATAGTGTGCCCAAATTATTTATTTACTTCTTGGAAGTTGAATGTTGTGTAATATTTTAAATTATTATTATAAGTTTCATACATAATTGTATATCCAAAAGATCGTTTTTTTCACTTACAAATAACGATTATGTTTTTACTACACAATTACTGATCAAAATATTACAAATAAGTTTAAAACATTATTTATAATGATTACAGATTCTGGTATCTATATTCTTATTAGCTACCAGAATCCGTAATCATTAACTATTTTTTACGGAATAATTCCATATTCTTTATTTTTAGTTATATTTCTGGTTTAGGGAAGAACAACCGTTTGCCGACCTA
This sequence comes from Drosophila fuyamai, assembly GCA_018153365.1. Classification (NCBI taxonomy): domain Eukaryota; kingdom Metazoa; phylum Arthropoda; class Insecta; order Diptera; family Drosophilidae; genus Drosophila; species Drosophila fuyamai. Next base: position 143,549 of record JAECXW010000116.1, on the reverse strand, counting down.
GCAAACGGTTGTTCTTCCTAAAACCAGAAATATAACTAAAAAATAAAGAAAAAACAAGAGAGAACGCTATAGTCGGGTGCCCCGACTATCAGATACCCGTTACTCAGGTAAAAGGAGTGCGAGGGAGATAAAGATAGAAACTTTGATCACGCATAACTTTTAAACGAATGGTCCGATTTGAAAAATTTCTTCTACATTTCGATAGGTATTGATAAACACAATAAAACTTCATTTTTACTTTTCCGAAATATTTAAATTTATATTTAAATAAAATCGTATATAAGCGATTGTGGGCGTTAAAGGGGGCGTGGCACCTGTTTGAAACAAACTTGCGCTGCGTAGGAACTCCTAAAATCTGCATGCAAAATGCCAATCTTCTAGCTTTTATAGTTTCCGAGATCTCAGCGTTCATACGGACAGACAGACGGACAGACGGACAGACGGACAGACGGACAGACGGACAGACGGACAGACGGACATGGCTAGATCGACTCGTCTAGTGATCCTGAACAAGAATATATATACTTTATAGGGTCGGAAACGCTTCCTTCTACCTGTTACATACTTTTGCACGAATACAATATACCCTTTTACTCTACGAGTAACGGGTATAATAATTCACAAAAATTTGTAATAGAATTAAGAAAAATGTATTGACGGCACAAAGGGCATTGCTTTCACACATTCCTCATACCTTAATTTACCGCTTATTGTTTTCAGTTTCTAGCATTTGCTTACTCACCATTTGCTTTAACCGCACGACACGCTTTTTGTTAAAAACATATAAATTTAAATATAAAATTTTGACTCAACGCCGTTAATATGCGTTAAAACCTTTTATTGACCAACAGTTTATTGTAACGGTATTTCCAATGAGCCGTTTAACCATTTATATAATTCAGCTTTTGTCACTAAGCAATAACACTTCTCCTTTTTCCGCGGGCGGCGCTCATCAGTCGTTTGCCAACGCCCTCTGCCAACAACTCAATGTACCCACACATATTGCAGTGTTGCCGGACTGTTATAAAAGATACATGTGAATAGTTGGCAACCGCCTAAAAAATTAAAATCTTTATAGTGAAAATGTTTTTAGAAGTTAATTAAAGGTTTTTTGTTGTTTTAAGCATTATTATTTAGCCGCCGCAGATCGATAACCACGATCTGGTCTTGATTATTCCTTCTTTACCACCTTTCGCTCATCCCTAAGTAACGGCACTATGCAGATGCGAAGCAAGTGGATCGCAAAATCACAAAATGTTGGCGAAATAAGTTCGCGAGCGTCTCGAACGTAACCGGTTACCTTAAATAAGAAATTGTCCACATTCCATTTGCATTTCGCTGAAGTTACGCGGCGGAGTGTTTGGGGAAAATGGCGCAACCGCCGCCAGATCAAAACTTTTACCATCATCCGCTGCCGCACTCGCACACACATCCGCACTCTCATCCGCACCCGCATTCGCACCCTCATCATCAACATCCGCAGCTCCAGTTGCCGCCACAATTCCGGAATCCTTTCGATCTGGTGAGTGGGTTTTAGCTCTCGGGAAGTATTATCCATTCGACCAACAATTGGGTCCGACATCATTTAAATACAGTGAATTCTCCCTACTGTAAACCTTCAAGACTAAGTGTCATCACCTAATAGGATTTTTGCCATCTTTTTTAAAAATACAGTTTGGCCTTGTTTACAAAACCGCAATATTCTTAAACTCTTAAATATATTCGAGATTGTCCACATTCCATTTTCATTTTGATGAAATTGATAAGCAACAACAGGAATAAATTTAAATTAAATTTTTTTTATTAGAACAAAAGCAGCCTTTAGTACAGTTCTTAATTAATTTTACTTTATATGAATAAGTAGAAATTCTTGTAAAATATTATATAATATATAAGAAACATCTGGAATATGTTCCTCATTATTTAAATTAGTCATAAGATATACAAGTTTAATTGCATTAGACTTAGCCGAGAACTTTTTTTAAGATATGAAAATAAAGCTTCGGTCCCCGAAGCGAACAATCTTTTCACGTTTTTATATAAAGATAGTGTATTCTTTGGTTCTTCAAAGCTTTTCGATGAGCGAACAGGTGCGATCAACTACAACTACATACGTCCGTATCTGCCGAATCAGATGCCCAAGCCAGGTGAGTTGGAAGGCATACTGACCACTACCGTCTTATCAGATATGTATCCCCCAGAGGAGCTGCCCGACTCCCTGGTGATGCGGCGACCACGGCGCACTCGCACCACCTTCACCAGCTCCCAGATCGCCGAGCTTGAGCAGCATTTTCTGCAAGGACGATACCTCACGGCCCCCAGATTGGCGGATCTGTCGGCCAAGTTAGCCCTGGGCACTGCCCAGGTGAAGATATGGTTCAAAAACCGTCGGCGCCGTCACAAGATCCAGACCGATCAGCACAAGGATCAGTCGTACGAGGGTATGCCCCTCTCGCCGGGCATAAAACAGACCGATGGCGATCCTCCCAGCCTGCAGACCCTGAGTTTGGGCGGAGGAGCCACGCCCAACGCCTTGACCCCCTCGCCCACGCCCTCGACGCCCACGGCACACATGGCGGAGCACTACGGCGAGTCCTTCAACGCCTATTACAACTACAATGGGGGCCACAACCATGCCCAGGCCAATCGCCACGTGCATGGTCAGTATTCCTCTGGACCCGGAGGACCTGGATCTGGACCCGCCGCCAATGGTGGCCAGTTCTTTCAGCAGCAGCAGCAGATCCTTCACCACCAGCAGCAGCTGCACCACCAGACCAACCACGCGCCACATCAAATGCAGCAGCAGCAGCAACAGCAGGCTCAGCAGCAGCAATACCACCACTTTGACTTCCAGCAAAAGCCAGCCAACGCCTGTCGCGTCCTGGTCAAGGACGAACCGGAGGCCGACTACAACTTTAACAGCTCCTACTACATGCGGTCGGCGATGTCTGGCGCCACCTCCGCATCCGCTGTGGCCCGCGGCGCTGCCTCGCCCGGCTCCGAGGTCTACGAGCCATTAACACCCAAGAATGACGAGAGTCCCAGTCTGTGCGGCATCGGTCTCGGTGGACCGTGCGCCACCGCCGTTGGCGAGACGGAGGCAGCCGAAGACATGGACGACGGAACGAGCAAGAAGACGACGCTTCAGGTCAGTGAATTTAGAAAGATTTTGCTGAATTTGAATCTAGTCACGAAAAAATTCCTACTTTTCATCGTTATGAGAAAATATACCAATAGTAAGAATTACCTTTCTGATCCTTTTTGAACAATATTATAATTGTTTGAAAATAAATATCATAAAGACAAGCAGTTACATGTGATAGTTAAGGATTCTATGAATTCTGATAGCTATTTAATTTATTAAACTTTTTAATTGTTAACTATTTTCTGATAAATGAAATTCTTAAAAATTGCAGGATATTTAAATATTCTTTTCCTAATAGCAATATTAATTGCGAATTAACTCATACAATTTTGCATACAAAATTAAAAAAATAATCAAAACTAAATAATATAATAAACCATAAGAATTATGTATTTAAGGTATTATTTCCAGAAACAAATTTAAAACAATATATATTTTAAATAGAATTGCATTGCTTGATGATAATAAGTTTATAAGTTCTAACACTAATCCGATATTTTTTCAATAGATCTTGGAGCCTTTGAAGGGTCTGGACAAGAGCTGCGACGATGGCAGCAGCGACGACATGAGCACCGGAATGAGGGCTCTGTCGGGGACTGGAAGTCGTGGCGGAGCGTTTGGCAAGTTTGGCAAGCTTTCGCCCCCACATGGGCCACAACCGCCCCTGGGAATGGGAGTGGGCGTGGCCATGGCCGAATCGAACCAATATCAATGCACGATGGATACGATAATGCAAGCGTATAATCCCCATCGTAACGCCGCAGGCAACTCGCAGTTTGCCTACTGCTTCAATTAGCCTGGACAAGCGGCGTCCCAGAGAGTTTTATTAGCTTTAGCTTAACCACTGTTGTTCCTGATTGTACAAATACCAAGTGATTGTAGATATCTACGCGTAGTAAGTTAGGTTTATGCTTAAGATGATTGTAAATTGTTCTTAGGGATGTTTAATGTACTAGCCTAGTCAGCGGGCGACATGAATTTCAGTGCCTCTTCTAGTGATGCTCTATTTATGTCAAAAACTTTCCCGCAATACGCTCTTTGCCCCGATTGCTTCTGGCAGAGTGTTCCACTAAAGCCCAGGAATATTCAGCCGGATCAATTTGGGGCCTTATGGGCTTGAACGTATTCCAGGGAAAGTTACGCACCCACACTTAAATTCCGCGCCAGCAATTAAATCAGTACTGGAACAATTTGGCATAGCTAAAAACTGTACTAATCAAAATGAAAAATGTTTCTCTTGGTGGTAATCAATACCAACGATTACCTCTTAAAGATTGAACATTTAAACAATAATATTCGAGATGGTATTTTAAATTTCTATGCTATGTCAGAGTGTCTGACATAATCAAACATTTGCACGTTCTTTTAACGAGAATTGTCAGCAAACTGTCTTATTAACAAATGCAGACCACTTGTTCTAGTGTCACTGATTTATTTCCTGCGTACGGAATTAGTTACTTTCCCATTTATTTTATTTAAATCACTACAAGTTACATTGAAATGTGTTTAGCCTAACATTTTCGGTGCACCTTTGATTTTGTCTTTAAGTTTTATGTAAATCTATAACGGAATATACTAGAACTTCTCCAATCGAGTAAGCTGTGACTATCTTTATTAACAAATGGTAAAGGACACGTAGACATCCGTCTCTTTCCACGATGAACGAAAACAGTATCTGGTTTTCCCGAAAATCTTATGAATTTAAAAATGCACTTTATGGCCCACACTCACACATGCCTGTCATAAAACATGATTCGCGATTTTTCCGCGAACACCCGCGAGTCGTAAAACTTTTGCACCAGCTGCCTGTGTGTTTATATAGCTACCTGATCCGCGACCTTCCCGACCTAGCCTCGTCCGGTCGCACTATTTAGGTAGGCACTGTACAGGCGCCGCCAGGCAACTTGTTGCCTCTTTTTTCTTTGATATAAATTGTGGAAAATCCAGAAAACCAAAACGCGCTCTACATGAACGAATGTTGATCGGGTTTCTCCCAGTTTTGTAATTTTTATTGATCTTGCTCCTTGGCGCGTTTAAATGGGCGCGTTTTAGAAGGTGGATTATGGATGTGCTGGGAAAAACCAAGTGGAGAATCAATTCATATATTTTTGTTGTACTTCATTTAATTAGTAAAAACTAAATATACATGAAATGATTAGTTGCATAAATAATGAATTATACATTTTAAGCAAATGCGATAATAAATATCTAATCTATTTATATCTTTAATATTTTGTCCTTAAAATGAATGACATTTTATTTAATCTAAAAACGTTCTTTATGATTAAAACATGTAAAGATATAAAGCTTGTCAAAATTTTTTTAGATATTGGATCCTTATAGTTTAAATTATTATTTAATTGCTTTGAAACATGCATGGTAATTAAATTGTTCATAAAAATTGTATTAAATGGCTTTAGTACTTTAAATGACATTGACTTACCATTGCCAAACTATTTTTTCTAGACTTTTATTAGCTTCTAGATATCTATTTTAAAACTCCATTTTTAAAATAGTAACATTTATTTTCTCAGAAATTTTTTTAAATAGAATTCCGGATACAAAGATTATGTTTCTTATATTATCTTTGAACAAAAACGTTCGTATTAAGCTATTTATTATTATTCATTAATATGAAATCGGTTCCAATAAAAATTCTAAAATTCTATGTGGTTTGATTGAACATATAAAATAATATAAAAAATTTAAATAAGATTCACACTTTATATAAGTTAAGATCCACTCAACTGTACCCCCGACGATCCCATATTTCCACACTGCTATCCCTTCCTGACTTTTCCTTTGTTCCAGCGTATTTTTAGCGAATTCCCAGAAGGAGCAAAGCCGATAGCGCCAGTAATAAAATTTGCAACAATTCCCTCAGTCCGAGTACTGAGTTTGGGATATCTAAGGGACCAGAGGACCGCGACGGATTCGCATTCGCCGCGACGGAGACTTCGGCTTCTCCGGCATATCCCTGCAACAAACAAAGTCATAAACTGTCTAAATCGAGCATAAAACCCCGAGGAGTATCCTTTCTCACAGCGTTGCTTTCATTGCATTATGGGCATAATTGCGGACGGCGAGCGACCAAAAGCCGCGACAACAGCATCGGTTTCACTTTCAGCGCCGCCTCCCGAGGCTCTTTCAACAGGTGCTACAAGTTGGACAACAATCGCCCCGCATCTTCGATCATCATCAGCCCGTCTACCTGGCGAGACTCCGGCTCTCGACACCGGGACCCCGGGAGCTGTCTCACGCAACGCCAAATCCCGGTAGGATTTCGATCAAAACAAGCCTCTAGATTGCCCATTGCCCATGGCCGGGACTCGGGAGTCGGGAGTCTGGACTCGTCGGACTTGGCTAGTCTCCGAGGTGCCAGTCGGCCAGCGACGAAGGGATTTACGACTCGCGGGCTTAGGCAAATTTTTTCGCAAGGATGCGTCGGCGGAATTGACCTGCTCATGTGCACTACCTAAACGGATTCCTATATAAGGTTGTTTGCTTAGGACGGCAGATCATTCCACTTTTGACAGCCCAGTCGGCAGTACCATCGAGAAATGTCATCCGTCATGCATTACTACCCAGTGCACCAGCCCAAGGTGGGCCCTTATACAGCAGCTCCCTCCGAGGTGAAATATAGTGATGTGAGTAGTCATATTTCTAACAAAACGTAACAATAAACTAATCCTTTTTACCCCTTTTTAGTTAATCTATGGTCACCATCATGCTGCTAACGGTCTGCCACCCAGCTACAACCAGATGAACTCCAATCCCACCACGCTCAACGATCACTGCTCCTCGCAGCAACAGCACCACCAGCAGCAGGTGTCCTCGGATGAGAACCTGCCGTCCCAATCCAGCCAGGACTCCCAAAGGGTGAAGCTGAAGCGATCCCGTACTGCCTTCACCAGTGTCCAGCTGGTGGAGCTGGAGAACGAGTTCAAGAGCAACATGTATCTGTATCGGACGCGCAGGATCGAGATTGCCCAGCGACTGTCCTTGTGCGAACGCCAGGTGAAGATCTGGTTCCAGAACCGACGCATGAAGTACAAGAAGGACATCCAGGGACCCCGCGAGACTAAGGCTAGTGCCAAGCTGGCTCAGCCCCAGGCGGAGCAGAGTGCCCATCGCGGGATAGTGCAGCGACTGATGTCCTACTCGCAGGATCCCAGGGAGACCGCAGCGGCAGCGGAGAAACGCCCAGTGGTGGCAGTAGCTCCAGTGAATCCCCAGCCAGACTACGGCCAGACTAAAATCAAGACCGAAATGGCAGCTAGCCAGGCTGTCAATCACAGCAGCAACAGTATGTGTTCCAGTTCCGATCTCAGCGAGATCTTGGAGCACTTGGCTCAAACTACAGCTGCTCCAAACACCAGCATTTCCACATCAGGAGCCTCTTTCAATACAAATTCAGTGACGAATTCCACTTCAGGACACTATTCCTACAATGTGGACTTGGTTCTGCAGAGCATCAAGCAGGATTTGGAGGCAGCGGCCCATGCCTGGTCCAAGTCGAAGTCGGCCCCCCTACTGGCCACTCAATCCTGGCATCCGAGTTCCCAAACCCAGATCCCCACGAGCGTGCATGCTGCTCCCTCAATGAATTTGTCGTGGGGCGAGCCTGCTGCCAAGTCCAGAAAGCTGAGCATCACCCATATAAATCCCTGTGTCACAAGCTTTAACTATCCCAATTAATTATTTAAGTCAATCCTTCCTAAGTATTTATAAGTTTAATTTTTGCTAAGAGCTAAGCAATCGTCTTTGGCACTTGGACGCAAAATTCTATACCAACTCAGTGACAAAAGCCAATTACATTATTTATTAAGCGTAAGATTTAAGATTTTTTTTAAAACATATATTCTTACTAATGTTTATGAATGATACAAATGGATTATGATAATCACAAATGATAAATAAAAACTAAAACAATATAACCGTTCGTTACTTTTCTAGTACATAATAAACAAAATAATCAGCAATTGCTAAAACAGTTCAATAAACAGAAAATGGAAAATTGTATGCATATATTTGTGTTTGTTGAATGAAATAAAAGTATAGAATCTTATTTCTTAATCAGCTATAGTCTAAGCCTAAGTACCTTTAAAATCATTCAGCTACATTAGCTGGCAGTGAGATATTCTTACAAAACTTTGCTTTAGTTACATTTTTCCCTCATCAATCCTTTAAGTATCCTTTCACCAGCACCACTCCAAAAAGGACACTTGACTACTGGAAACGTGAAACGAAAAAGGGAAAGAGGGAAAAGGAGGGTTAATTTTTAGCATTTAGCCGATGTCCCAGTTGTCTTCGGTTTCACTTTTGCATTTAATGTCCCATTGCGGGCGACTTGAGGTCAAGTCGAGGAATTTCCATTGCATCTCCCATCTATTAGGGCCCAGAAAAGTGTCAACCGCATTAACTCGGACAGGTCCAGCCCCGTTCCCGTACCCTTCCCATTCCGGATCCGGATCCAGGTTCAGTTTCAGTTACAGTAGCAGACCGCCGGACCGGGTTCCGTTGGTCATCTTGAGCGGTGGACGTGGAGTGTTCGGATTTGATTTATGGACATTTAACCGCACACATTACTTGCTACTGGCTGCGGTGGCTGGCCAGCGTCTTGCAGCGCGGAAATGCGGCACTCAGCCTCAGCTCCAAGGAATTTCCACCAGTCCCTCCATCCATTCATCCCTTTGGTCCTTGGGCCCCTTAGGTGTGGTGTGGTGTGGTATGGAGAGCTGTGTGTGTGGCAAATTGCTTCCCCTGGGAGGAAATTGTCGCTCGCACTTGCCACTGCCAAAGGAATCGCAGGACGTGCACTCTAAGAAATACAAATCAAGAAAGTCATTTTTATACAAACTGGAAAAATTATCTGAATTTAACTGAATTATTTTTCATAAAAACGATTATAATTCGTTATAATAGGGAGACATTTTTTAAAACTGGAATTTAAATAGTTTATTAATCTTGAGTATTTAAATTTGATTTCCATTATTAAATTCGAAAATATTGTATTATTTTTAAACATATACGCATATTAAGCAAGATCAATTTTTGTTTTGTAGAATAATCAACTTTGGCTTGTCAAATTAAGCTTCTTGTTGTTATTACTTTCTCAATTAGGCATAAAGAGATATTATAGTAAATCGATCTATTTTTTTTTAGAAGTAAGTGTGAAGTATTTTTTTTCAGAGTGAAACCATGTGGAAGTCACGGGTCAAAGGGGAGGACCTTCCGCAGGGGGTGGATCCTTGGAATTTTCATGCGCATTGTTGACATTTCCTGACATGTGCCCGGTTCGCCTCGGTTCTGGTTTTGGCTCGGTTCGCTGGGAGCATGTCCTGCACATGTTTCGGGCTGCCATAATGAATATAGATGCCGGATTCGAGGAGCGTGGGCGTGGCTAATCGCCCGGCAATCAGAGGCAGCTAATCAAACTCGCATAAAAAGCCAACAGCAGGAACAAGTAAACAACTCTCCGCGGGCCAGCTTCAATTACGCGAAATGCCAATGTAATAAACATGTCCAACAGCAACAGCGCACAGATTGTTCGCATTGTTCCAGTTAGCCAATTCCTATGCCCAATCATTCGCTCAGTGGCACCATTGCGGTTTTATTAGCCGGAATAGCGAGTTGGGAGCCAGGGCCAGGAGCTCAGAGGCGGGAATCCGGAGCCTTGATGACAATGACAACGCCGCAGTCTTGGCCTGGTCATAACAATAAATTCCGCAGCCGCAACGGAGGCTGGGCGAAAAACATTTCAAATTGTTTCTTGTTAATTAAATTAAATATTCACTTGGGAGTCGCACGCCCACTCCACATTGCCCGACCGCAGCGTTTTGTAATTAGATTGAATCTATAATTTTTATGGCTAATCGCCTTTTGGAAGCTTTTGGCTTACAACCGGCCCTTATGCCACTCCTTCTGCAATGAATTTTGAATTCGCGGCCAGGACTCGAAAGCCAAGTGCTTGGAATCCTCGCGACAGCCGAGCGAAATGTATTTTGTGTGCAAATGAAATGACTTCGCGAGGAATCCGCTTAGTTCTGGTGGGGAATCTGTGCAAGTTAATTAACGGGGTTATTTGTGGATCAGTGGAATAGAAAATTGGTATCTTACACTCAAATGGTAGATCTTTGTACATACAGAATCTAAAAATGTTCTTTTCCCAGAAAACTGTTCAGTTTCGAAAACGACGCCTGGGTTATACAAAACATCAACTATTGCACACCTACTCTTAAAAGCAATATAAAATCCCGAAAATTAATAATTAGAGGGCTTTTAAATAATATAAATATAAATCGTCATTATACATACAAATAAGTCAACAAATTTTTAGGAAATTTAAAGTTTGTGAAACCAATTTTAAAACTTTAAATTTACGCATATTTTAAAAATATAAAACTCTACTGAAAGCCTTTCTAAATGTATTTCACCCATTCTCTTCTGCAACACTCCGCCCAACAGTTTTGGGCTCAATTTGGATATTTTTGGCACGTTTAAACGTTATGACATTTCACAGACGTGTTAGTCCCTCAACGCCACCGATATGGCCAACACCTGTCGTATAAACAAATCGTGCTGAGCCAGAAAAACTTTGCGTCCATTCCACATATGCCGGGGTTGTACTGTTTTGGTCCACAAAAAATATGCATATATAGTGAACAGCAGGCACAGGAAACTCTTCTTATTTCGTATTCCACAGAAGATTGTGAATGCGTGAAAAAAATCACTTCAAAATTTGAATGCCAATTGGCTAAGGGATGGGGCGAGGGCAGTGGAGCATCCAGGAGCCCAAAATGGAATTCGTGGACTTACAATAGATTTTTTGTTGTGCCAACCCGAACAAGAGTCACTTGGGTCGTGAGCCGTGATGTTGTTGCAAGCATCTGTTGCTGAATTTATTTTACCCTTATAGAGGCTCTATAATTTAGCATGCAAATTGAAAACGCAGTCAAGATACCTAGCCAACTATTTTTATTAATACTAACATGGGTTATATGTAAAATAGATAAACATAAAAATTGTATTTTATTTTTAATAAATTAAAACTTGATTAGAATTAAAGAAAGAAGTGGAAGCTGTTTTTGCATAATTTTTAAGAAATATTAATATTTATATCCATTTTCTGAATTGCACGCACAACTGGTAAGTAATTTGTCTATAAAAAGCCAGTATAGTTGTAGGTTGATTGTTAGGAGCTATCACACATCGTGGTGGGTTATTTAAAAGATCAATGATAAAACGAAATCAATTTGAATTACGAATGATACTTTTATGTAAAGTCTACTAAAGACTGTCACAGATGGATTTGCAAATAATTACATTGCAATTCCCCTCCCTCTCATTTGTAACTCAGGTTGATTTCACAATCCCATTCCCATTCCCAGTTCATGGATAATTCGAGCATGCTCAACCCTCTCAACAGCTGATACGCAGCATATGCAAGTGACCTCCCATCTATAGGGTTGGGCCATATTTATGGCCCGTTGGCTGGTATATTTTTCATCGGTCTAAAACCCATAATTAAATTACGTGAAATTCATTTATAACAATTACGTCGAAATGGCAATCTATGCTGATGATGCCGCCAGGCGGCGAGGAGCTGCCGCAAGGAGCGTTACCAACTTTGCTAACCAACAACGAATTTCGTGCCGAATAAAAAATGCGGTGCGTCATGTGAGCAATTTGGTGTCGTTGTCGTTGTCGTTTGTCCATTTGCTGGCAGCGAAATGGTGCTACAACCAGTTCAGGCTCCTTTTGCCGCACTGCAATTATTTATTCCCGTGCATTTTGTTTCCGCCCCTTTACCTACTAACTTGGCCAAGAGAGCCCGGCGCTTAAGCATGTCCATGTCCGGTTGCACAGTGCACTGTGTGTGTGCGTTTGTCAGTGTGTGTGTGAGCCGGCTCCTAAATGCTTGGCCCACACGACACAGACACATATCCGCCACCCAGCTCTCACTCGCCAGGTATCCTTTTCTCCAAGCCCCCTCCCCCCAGTGCACTATTGCAGGTAATGTGCCAGCGACATGCACTTCCAGGTGAGCCAAGGAGCGAGCGACAGGGTAAGGATGCACTGCAACAGAAACCCCCACACGTTAATAAATAGGTTTGGCAGACAAATAATTTTTGATAAAAATGTATTTATTGAACAAATGACTACTTTTCGGATAACTTTGTTAAATGAGTCAATTCTAATAGTTTTATTCCATTTGTTTAAAATAAAGTATACGGGATATTCTCATCAAATAAAAGCACTTTCATAAATATTTATTTCATATGGTAAAGCTTAATTTGTTCACCATTTATTCTTCCTCAATATTTCCTTTTCTGTCCGTCTATTACGACATGACTAGATATACTTGGTAGATGATGGTAATTAGGAAAATATTTATATATTAAATAGACAAAGGTCCCACCTGCTACATCTATTGTATATTTACAAAGAAATAATAATGAATTAATAACTTAAAAAAAATAATTAAACCAATATAACCTAAAAGTTTCAGACTGTTTGGCAAGCAAAAATGGTTAAAATAGTATATAAGAAATAATTGCAAAAATTAATTAATGCGATGTAAGTTTTTCTGAGTGTCGAGGTTCTAGTGATGTAGAAGGGGGTTGAGGGCCAAGGTTCAGTTGTGTTGAGATTGCGGCTCTACTATTATTAGATGCCATTATGTTTTATAGTCTATAATTGATCCTTTGAGCCAAGCTGAGCTGTACATGCATTTGTGCATTTCTTTATCTTACAAATTGTATGAGATTAAATGAAAAGTAATGTGAACCTGAGTATGAATATGACTATCAGCCAGAGTGCTAGTAACAGGGTATGCAGGTGTGTGTTTGTCTACACCCGTAATCATGTAAACGATTCCACGTAAATGACTCGCAAAATCATAAAAATCAAACTCGTTACATACAATTTTTTTAAATACTTGATTTGAATCAAGACTTTAAAAACAGGGACTTCCAGAGTAATTAAGCTCATTTAAGACTCTTAAATCATTGATTTTTAATATAAAAGTTTATTAATGTAATGGTTTAATACTCTAACAAAATAAAAGTTTGAATGTTTTTAACATTAAATACCATTTTAAAACCGTTAATATCGATAGTTTTCCAAAGCCTCTGAAAATTTTTTGACATTATTGCTAGGCAACCCGTTGGTTATGGGCAATAAATAATACAACCCCAAGTTGCCACGCGATTTGTTTGCCCAGCTGGTAAACATGCAGAATAAACAAAACTCCACAACGGTCAAATAAAAAGCAAATATTTATTGGAATCCGTTGGTCATTATTTAATATTTGTGACCATGTATTCCTTGCAACACCCGCAAATCGATGAGAGCTTTTTAGATTCGGAATCAACAGTTGAAGAAGTGGTTAAATTGCTTAAAAACCTGCGAGTGCCAACCGAGTAAGTAGACATACATGTCGTATTAAAATATTTCAGAGATCTTTTTATCTAGGGATGAAGAGGAGGAGCAGGAAAAAGTTGAGAAGGATCCAAAAGGGACAATTGTTACAGAGGAAAATTTTATAATCACTGAGCGAAAGGATCCTGCCGCTGTTATTTGTCCGCCTAAAGATAATGTTCCCAAGGGAAAATCAAAGGAGAGAACTTTCAACCGTCTAGATCGGAGTAAAGATCGATTTCCTTTTATGCGTCAGGTCGAAATGGATCTCGACCAACGATCCAAAGCTCGATTGGAAAGGGAAAGAGTCGCCCAAAACTTTAGAAAGTAAGTTATTTAGAGTTTCTCAGTATTCATTACATTCCCTTCAGATTAGGAAATGCTGAGTACCGCAAAGGAAACTATGAGACTGCTATGCATATGTACACCGAAGCCATTGAGAATATCCGGGACAGTCACATCCTCTACATAAATCGCGCTCTCTGCTTCATCAAGTAAGCGGATGAAATAGAAATTCCTTTAGATATACATCGAATCCCCTTCGTCCTTGCAGATCGGGTAAATTCAAACGAGGAATTGTCGATTGCGATTTTGTGCTAAACAAGTTGGATGAGAAGAACCTGAGGGCGTGGATGTATCGTGCCATGGCATATAAAGGCCTTAAAGATGAGCCGAATTTCGAGAACTGTGTTAAATATGCCCGCAAATTCAATTCGAAGCAGATGGAGTTTATTGATGATTTCCTGGAAAAGTTAAAATAAAGTTTGTGAATTGGTGATGAGTATCAACGTTTATTTTTAAATAGTTCAAAACCAGTTTGGCTTGAAAACAGTGATCCCATAAACAAGTTTGCTAAAAAAATATGTTTCATAAATTATTAGATGATAACTTTTAATAATAAAAACCTAATGTCCCTGCTTTAAACTTATTATACTAACTTTAAGCTCTTTTTCGGCTTTAAATAAGAACGTCCTATTCTGCGTTTTCAAACCCAACCCTATCCCCGCAAAAACTTCAAGTGTTGTTTACATATGACAGCAGGAGTATCGTGTTTGGAAGCTCAACTCTTTCGATTTCATTCCGATGCCATTCAATCGAAGTCGTGCACACGGGCACATCCTCCGCCCGCCACCCCAACATCCCCGTCCTCCGCTGCAACCACCCTGGATAAGGGCAAACATTCGATGGCGGTAATCAATCTTCCTTCACTCTCTGCCAGCTGACAGCTCCGTGGTGTAGAGTCAAATTGCGATCTTTGTTTGTGCCGGGTCCGGGTTTCGGGCCAGGACAGCAGACCGGAGACCAGAGACCGTACTGCGAGGAGCTGACACTCAGAATTGGCATGTCTGAGCACTGAACGAAATATTATGTTAAAGGATTGCCGGAAGTTAATTAATTGATAGTTTTGTTAACATCTATAAACTATAAAAATTAATTTTTTCAGGTTACATTTATTTTTGGCATGTCAAGTTTATTTTACATATTATATAGGGCTTATAAATAAGATGGATTAAAGTCACAAAAATAAACTACAATATTTTATATTTTAGATTTTTATAAGTTTAAATTACTGCGAATTACCAAAGACTAGAATAAACATTTTTTGAGAATAAGTATTATTTTATGAATTTCTGAACTTAAAATATTTCAAAACAAAAAATAAGTTTGAAAACATGTAATTTTAAACATTAAATTAACAGTACCAAAAAAAGAAAGGGAGCTTACTTCGGTAAGAAAAAGTTTATATACCCTCGATGTTTACATAAAATGTGGCAGTAAACAAATTATTTCACTAACCACATTAAATCAAGTGTGTTTAATTTAACAACAAACTTACAGGCTATTTGAAAGCAGATTTTATCAGATTTGCCCTTGACGCTCCTAATCAGGAATATACTTTAGAGTAATAATATAATATCCTCTTTAAGGGTATAACTATTAAATATATACGTTGCCATATTACTATTTGAAAATTAATAATAATTAATATTTAATATCAACAAGCTGAAGCAAAAGAAATATTTTTTATTTTCTTCTACTATATAAGATGTTGCTGAACAAATTAATTACTATTTTTGAGATATTGAAAGAAACCAAATTTGAATTAATTATTATTAATCTTACGTCTTTCGTATATTAAAAGAACAAATTTTAAATTTAATTTTTTTCTTTTAGTGCAGGAGCGGAAGCAGGGGGATTCAGGGGGTGGAGCATGAGCCGGAGGTTGGCTGTTCCATTTATGCGTGTCAAAGGTTGCGTGGCACAGGCGGAGGGCGACAGATTGAAGCCGAGGCAGGCGACACAAATGTTGTACTTGTCACGGTTGTTGCGGTAGTTGCATCTTGTTCTTGGGTGGGTGGTTGAGTGGGCAGGGGGGTGGGGCCATAGGGGAACTCCTCATGAATAACCCCACTGAGAAGGCACAAATTCTTATCCACTCATTAATCCTTTCCATTTAACGCAATTATCTGACAGTTATGTCTCCATTTTATTTCATCTGAACAATAGGAAAAAGCTAAATATATATAAACATATAGCGCATCAATCAATTGCTTTCTTGCAACTCATGGAATGTTTTTACTGCTTTTAAATGTCAACCAATCGAGTGAAAAGAATATTAATTAGAAAGACATTAAGCGGCAGTTGATCAGGATAAGATCGAAATAATTACCTATTATAGTCATGGCAACGCATACAAAAATAAACACATTCATTGCAGATTAAATATTAAAGGCAGCTTTTATATATTCATTTCACATTTACAACTTTATTCATTTGTTACGCCATTTGTTTATGCACTTTTCAAGCGTACTCCCATGATAGCGAAACTTTATCGATAATGAAATTCTACAAGTTTCTATTATTGGCATAATCAAATAACTAATAAAAAGACACGACTCTGTGACAGCTGACGATGAAATATTGTTCACAAAACATGGCAAATCTAATATGATCCTAGTGTCCTCATCTCCTTTCCATGTGACACAACACGCTGGCCGAGATGGAAGAGCTGAGGAAAATTTCAATATGCTGGAAATCACTTTATGATGTGATGACACCAATTTATCTGAGCTCACTAAGGAAGAAAGAGGCGCCGTCCGTTGTGACCACAAAATTGTTCGACCAAATGTGCTTTATGTTGGCTTCATATTTTAACCAGCTAAAAACGTATGAGTAAAAGAATATTCCTGAGTTAAACCTATGATTTCTTCAATTTAAAGAGCATTGGACATTACTTAAATAGTAATAGGTATCAAACCATTATGACAATGAATTTTTTGACCTACGTTTTATTAATGAGAACAAAACTAAAGGTATTTTAAATTACAGAATAATGAAAATAAAGTTTCTCTGCATAAGAATTCGAATTTTTCAATGGAAAAATGTAAAAAGCTTTATTTTTAAATCAAATTCTTAAAAGGTCCTTTATAATTAAGTGTTATTTATATACAGTCTTCCCGTGCATTCGAGACATTTACTTCAGCTTTTACGGGCTTGCAACTTACCTTGTCGAATTGATTCGTTATTATGGCAGTTAACCTATTTAACATCTTAAATTATTTATATTTAGTTGGACCAAAAGGAAGGATCTTCTTTCGGATCAACAAATTACTCCTGGACAAAGATCACCTGAGCTCCTAAGAGATTTTGTTTTAGTTGGACTTATACATTTCCCTCCAAGAAAATATAGTTTTAGTTTACATAAGCCTACGCGATTGTAAATCTACGACATGTATCACGTAGCACAGGGGATGTAGCGGATTTTATAGCGGGTTATTGGATTAGCTTGAAGTGACAGTGACACTCTTTTTATGAGCATGGATCAGGGTCGGATCGGATCGGATCGCGCACTCCTGCTAAGCAGGTAGCTCAACCATAAGATATTCATAACTGGCGTGGAAAACCCCGGGGAAAACCAAATGCTTTCCCGTTCATGGCCGTTAACTACCTGATCGGGGGATTGGGGTCTAAATTGGTCTGCTACAAAGCTGGGCTGGAATTGTAGGTATAAAAAAGGTATCTTAGTGGATCTCTGATGGTTTTAGACCAGGTCAATCTAAAATTTACTTAGTTTTCTCCTTTATAGCGAATACAATACATTCGACAAATATATTTTAATATCAATATTAAGAAGTTCATATAAAATAATAGGTTAAGTGTTATGTATGGAAAATACCAGCATTATAAGCAATAAATGGCAGACATATATCCCATATTGCTATGTCGAATTTTAATATCCAGACTATATGATATTTGCGACTATGGTTAGAAAGGACTCACGCCGCCTTGTGTGACGCTACCAAGAAAATTGTCATGGGTTCTGG
Source organism: Drosophila fuyamai (assembly GCA_018153365.1). Classification (NCBI taxonomy): domain Eukaryota; kingdom Metazoa; phylum Arthropoda; class Insecta; order Diptera; family Drosophilidae; genus Drosophila; species Drosophila fuyamai. The sequence continues at coordinate 125,657 of JAECXW010000116.1, read as the reverse complement.
AGCCTGGACTTCACCTTGATTCGGAGCCAGGCTCAAAAAGACGCGACATCTACCAGTCCAGACTAGCCGTCTGCGAACTCAGAAGTGTCGCAGGCGGGACAGGTAGGAACCAATCCGATTCGTTACCTAAGGTATCTAAGGTATATAAGCAAATGAATCGCCTTCAGAGCATCTAGTTAAAAAACGATACTCAAAGTGAACAGAAGCAAACGAAAATACACTCTAATAGAATATGTTCTCTATTCAACAAGAAAACTGTTTTGTGGACAACCTTTCAATCAGTGACTTTGAGGTGAGTTAGAACTGCTCCTTTAAGTTTTGGGTAAAACTAAAATACGTGTTACAATTTTCATTTTATTTTTAGATGTATCCTTGCGTTGACCTAAATTTGGAAGCTATTCCCTTGGCTGCAACAAAGTCGTTGGAAAAATCGAAGAGGTCTCGCACGGCATTTACCAGCCATCAGCTTATCGAACTTGAAAGGGAGTTCCATTTTAACAAATATTTGGCCCGGACGCGTCGAATTGAGATTTCCCACCGTTTGGGCCTCACCGAGAGGCAGGTTAAGATTTGGTTCCAGAATCGTCGTATGAAGTTCAAGAAGTCGTCCAATAAGAAACTGACTAAGGGAGATTTTACCTCGGCTATTACGACTACTTCCAAATCAACAGAGGATCTTCTGGAGGACGAACTGATCGTGGAACGTCTCCTGCAGTATGTAAACACAAATGTGGAACCAGTTCCCGTGCAGCAGGATATTCCCTGTGTCCAAGGGGAGGGTCATATCACACCGCCTTATCAGGCCTACGACTACCTACATGAGTTTTGCAATGCTCCAATGGATCTTCTGCCGTTTAACGACCCTAATACGAATTGTTTGAGTAATATGTTGGGTCTTGAAGCAACCATTCCTGCCATTGAAAACGTTAATGTGCCCAACACTAGTAGTTACGCCCAAGATCAGCAATTGGTTCAGAATTTCTGCTGGGACTCGAATAGTACAGCTGCAGGTTCCAATTCATCGGAGGAAATTCTGGATGTGGACTATGACTTCATACAGAGCTTACTAGACTTTTAAAAATACCTTTAAGAATTTGTTAATGATACTGTAAATATCTTATATTGAATTGTATAAAACTATTACATTATTTCATAAACTTATGTTGACTAAAATAAAATATAAGCAAAAAAAGTTTTAACAATCTTGTTCGACTACAATTTCTTATTGCCAGGGATCTGGCCTAGAAAAGGACATTACTTCAGACTTGTGAGCTCTCACTTCGAATAAATAACTTTCATAATTTTGAAATTTCTTATTTGTTTTACAAAATTAATCTTTTAAGCAACCATTAGGGAAAGTACTTGAAGTGTATAAGGGCTTAATAGTATGTAATTATAGGTAGAAAACAAAACCGTCTGTATGAGCACCGATATTCCGGAAACTGTGTTAACAATTAAATTATCTTTAACCTATTAATATAACTGAAAATTTGTCACCTTTACTTACATATTTCGAACCCATTTGGCAAAATCTATCAAATTTATTCCTACATGTGCGAAATTAGGTCTGTTGATACGAATTCAATAATTTAATAATAATTGTGTTTTTTTTTATAGAATGGAAGCGAACCTTTTAGCTTGTATAGTATATTGTGTTGCGGTTGTGTTTAATGTTGTTGCTAGTAAAGAAGTTAAATGTGGTTAAATGATAATTATCAAACCATCATAGGTACGATCTTACCAAATATTTGCTTTTAAAACATTTTAAGATTTTGAGCTCCATTTACAGTAGCATTGTAACAAATGTGGCAATAATTTTACACCTGTAGTGCGACATTCGTGTGCATTAAAATCCGCACATAATTACATACGAACTTTGGTCGCCGACTGCATGGTATGGAGAATGTGGCAAAAAGAGAGCGAAAAAGTGGGCAAAAGGCAAAAAGCAATGCCACCAAGATTGACAACGTGATGGTTAGACAGGAGAAGAGGCGCTCAAAACAAAAAGAGCGATGAGCAAAGCGAAATGTCAAAAATACCCGAAAGCCAAAAAACGCGGAGAGCGAGAAGAAACTCACTTCTATTGCTTTTTCTTTTCATTTTTCTGCTGCTGCTGCTGCTGCGGAATGTGTAAATAACAAAAAACCAAATAAATTCCGTCACAAGCAACACGTTCGCGTTGGAAGTGGAAAAAAGCGAGTGAGGCAAGAAAACGCTGCGGAAATGACGGCCAAAGATACAGGGGTTCCAGAGCTACACGACCACAAAGCTACAAGCCAAAGCGAAAATACAGCCAATCAGCGGGCCGGAGACTTGTGCGCCGGTGTGCGTGAACGCGGACGTGAACTCCACCCCCTGGGCAGCACGAAGTAATGGCTATGGTAACCAGTTTCCAGATGGCACCGCGCATGTGCCGACCAGGAAAAGTGTGATGGATGCGGTGGCTGTCGCTTAGGCCACTCCTTGATACCGGGTCCCAAAATCCCAATTCAGTGCGTTCGGTGCTATTGGATGGAATGGTTGTTGCTTCTTGGTTGCTCTCTAGCTCTCGGAACCGCACGAAGCTCCCCAGAAGTCCTCTGTCTCGCTCTTGCTCTCGCTCTGAAACGGTTCGGTGGCCAAGCAATAATAATAGTGTTTAATACAAAATTTCTTTAAAAATATTAAAAATTAAAAATATTAATATCCCCACCACGATAAACTGCAATTTTAACCATCATTTGGTGCATTCGGCTAAAAAACAACTTTAGGTACCCCTGAAAAACCGGTTCTGCGCACCTCCTGAAAGTCAGAAAGGGACAGCTAGTGCCTACATGTGTGTGAGTGAGAAGTGGAGAAAACTATCTCAGACGAATTGCAACAATTGTGTGTGCGTGTGCACGTGTGTGTTTTGCCATTGCAGCGATCGCAGCGACTCTACAAACTCTACACATCACGCATACGCACTGTAGTGCGGCGCGTACCTCCAACTGGCATTATCGTAGTTATCGCCATAGTTTGGTCGGTTGTGTTGACCTTTTCGCGTCGCCATGGCTGCCAAAAGGTGTGTGTCGAACTGAAAAGCGAAAAACAATCCCCAAACAGCACTTGACGGTTGAGTAAACACAACGGTGGCCATATTTATACTCGTATCTGGGTTCCCTCGTTGTCGTCGCGGTTGTCGCCTCTTTTCGCGGCTCACAGATAAGCCGTGACACACTAAAGTTCTACGCAAAACCCGTATCGTGAAAGTTGTGCCGGTTAACCAAAAAATAAAAAATAAAACAAAGGGTTAGGCCCCAACAGTTACTGTGAACAAGTGCAGACAGAAGTGAAATCCGTCACCTAAGTGAACTTGTCCAAAGAACATAAATGTCAACCCAATACTCGAAGAGAATTATGGAATACTGTGATCTGTAAATGATCAATTTGAAATGGTAAGAGGTTGCTTTAGCTATAACAAATGTAACACGCTTTCAAGGGCTCATATAGTTGCCGACATTTGCTATAGAATGTTCAAATTTTTGTCATTTTTGTAAAGTTTGTGACTTTGATAAAAAAATATTTATTTTCCGCTTCAACGAAAGTCTTATAAAATAATATGGAGATGTTTGCCAAGTTTAATAAGTTTAAATGTTGGATGACCAAGAAAAATTTAAGATACATTTTTGTAACATGTTATTATCCAGATTTAAAAGGTAGCAAATACGATTAAGTTTGTTGTTTTCAAAAAAATGAAATATCTAAACGTTACTTTTATTAAAACGTATTTTCAGCAAAATTTACTTTTTCTTATGTTGTTGTATTAAATAACTTGTAACATTGCCTCGAGTCTAATGCTTATTTGTTTAAACACTCTGAATTATGGTATTTTGCTTTTAAATTGTCTATATATATGTAACTAAAAATAAATAATTAAGCAGTAAAACGAGTAACTTATCCATTTTTTCACAAATTTTGTAGTTTTAGGAGTGAACTAAACCTTTTTCTCCACTACAAATTTTTTAACATAATTTTTTGTTTCGATCCGGCTTGATTGTAAATATATAAGTGTTTTGTTTTCATTAAGACACTTTATATAAACATAGAATAACTTCAAAGTTGCTTTAAAAGTTTATTAAAAAAAGTGTACAATTAGGTGCTTTATATGTACCACATAATTAAAAATTGGTTTAACGATTGTTTCTATGGCAGATTTGATACGATTTTTAAATTGAAAACGAATTTCGAAATCCAAAAGAATAAAAACATTTTGACTTATATGCGTGAATGCTAAAACATCAAGTTATGACAATTTTCCTTTTAAAGTTACAATTAATGACAACTATTTGGTATTCGATGCGTTCGAAAGTATTCAGAAGGAATAATACGGAAAAATTTTGGGTCAACATTTTTTTATTTAACATTTTTTATCAGTTTGAATAAATATATTTTATTTTTGAACGACTTTATTATTATAATTGCTAGTAATAATATTGATGAAAAAATTAGTTTTTGCACAAAAATCTCACAATAATTTGCTATATTTATACCCTTGCAGAGGGTATTATAATTTTGGTAAAAAAGTGAGCAACGCAGTGAAGGAGACATCTCCGACCCCATAAAGTATATATATATTTTTCATCAGGATCGCCTCCTGAGTTAATATAAGCATGTCCGTCTGTCCGTCTGTCCATCCGTCCGTCTGTCTGTTTCTACGCGAACTAGTCTCTCAGTTTTAAAGATATCGAATTGAAACTTTGCACGCAGTGTATAAGTCGGAACGGCCGGGATTGGCCGAATATATCCTATAGCTGCCATATAACTGATTGATCGGAAATGCCATAACTTTGCTGTTTGTAAATTTAGGAAGTTTGGATTTTCTATGGGTTTTATTTTTGGTCAATCAATCCGACCAACCAAATTTCAAAAGGATCGGAAGTTTTGATTTTTTATTAGCTTAAGAATGCATCATATGAATAATTTTGGAGAATATAATTTACAGAATATTCTGAAAGCGTATATCAACTTCTGCTCCGCCCGAAGCTAACTTTCCTTTCTTGTCTTAAATATTTTTGCTGACCAATTAAAATAAAGAGAAACTTAAAATCGTCCCAATCTCCACCATTCATTTAAAGTGGGAGACACCCACAAATTTTAAGTCTTAAAGTAGTTTTGATAATAAAAATGGGATAATACAAAAATGTGTGTTTATCTTGCAGGCCCCCAAACTGAGGAATATTTAAAACACCCAGGAATTTAAACAGAGAATATTCAACTTTAGACAAATTAACTTAAGCAATGCAAGAGGTCTGCAGCACCCTGGACACGGCCCAGATGGGCACGCAAATCAAATCGGAATCGCCGCTGAATCCGCTGCAGGTGCAAACTGGGCAGACGTCCTTGCCAGTGGGTGGTTGCGGTGGTGCGAACGTGGTGGGTGGTGTGGGTGTTGGTCAGCCCGGGATCGGCCAGCAGGGGGCGCCTCCGGTGCCGGCGGTGATGCTGGTCAACAAGATGACCCCGAACTGTGATAAGCGGAGCGCCGACACGGCCTATTGGATGGCAGCCTCCGAGGGCGGATTCATCAACTCGCAGCCGACGATGGCCGAGTTCCTCAACCACCTGAGTCCGGAGAGTCCCAAAATAGGAACACCTGTTGGTGCCGGCGCCATTGGAGGAGTGGGCGTCAACGTTAATGTCAATGTCGGGGTCGGAGTCGGATATCCGGTTGGCGTTGTCCCTCAAACGCCGGATGGAATGGACTCGGTGCCGGAGTATCCCTGGATGAAGGAGAAGAAGACATCCCGCAAGAGCAGCAACAACAACAATCAGGGTGAGTCCATTTAAACATTACACTTCGGAAAAAGTTAGGTATTTCGCTCGAAGATCGTTACTGAAACTTTATTTAAATACGCCCCTAAATTCTTAAAAAAATATATAGTTGTGCCTAAACAAAGTTTAAGAAATATGGTACTTTTTAGAAAATCTTTTTAGAATCTTTGTAATACATTTAAACATGTGATAGATGGTGGGAAAGTTTAAATATATTAAAGGTAACATTGGCATAACCAGCATTTGCTTTTTTGTAGTATTATTTACACTTATTTTGTCCATTTAATATTCATTGTCCAAAGAAAATAGTTACGTTATAGAATATTAGAACATTAATAAAAATGCTAATTTGGATTATCATTATTACGGAATTTAACACTTTTTCCCTAAATAACTGTTGCATTAGTTATATAGATGTAAAGCGTTTACCATCACATTGCTGATGTTGATTCGCTTAAAACAGATCTTTATCATTTTTTCTTGCCGTGTAACCAATGAAATGCGAAACTGTCATTAATCAAGAAATCAATGCAATTTACCTTGGATTAAATGAGGCGCAGCATGGCGGCGCCTTCGCCACTTCCCGTCCAGAAAGGCAGAAAGCCAGAACTCTATGTCCGTACCGCCGCCCATTCCGATCCCTTCGCCTTTTCCACTCGATCACGCACCGAGAGGGTTCGGCTCCTTTGATGGACAGCTCGCTCTGGTGCCGGCAAAGATCTGTTATTTGCGATCATTTGTAACAATTTTCGAGAGCAGAGCGGACCGCGCTGGAAATGTTTCATTTATTTCCCTTCGCTTCGACTGGAGTCGAATGTGTCGATTTCATTTGCGCAAGAAATACGAAAAAGCGACGAGGAGAGTACAAAATAAAAATAAAGAAAACTACAGCTGGGCCAGGGATCGAGGCAGCCGCATTTAAAATAAATGAGGTATCAAGGTTGTCCGACCTTACGTTTTCCTGTCCGATTTGCCGGGCCAGTGCTTGGTGCCCGGTGCCCGTTGCCCAAAACCCGAGCCCCTTTCCTCAGAGCGATTGCAACCTGTTATTTGGGTTCATTTGTCAAAATGTTTTTTCCTGTCCCCCTTTTTTTGCCTTCGATCAAGGGGGCAGTGGAGGCCGAGGGAACGCCGTGTTGCACGTTGCAATTGCAAGCCTTTGGGCCTCTGGCCATGTTGCTGCACAGAAAATACACATTTCGTGTCTGCCGCTGCACCATTTTAAACCAGTGCCTCCCATTCGCCATTTCCCCATTCACTTGCCCAAGGGCACATAAAACTGGCTGGATCGGAGGGAGCAAAATACTGCAATACGGGGAAAGAGACTTTCAATTTATCATTTATTTCGGAGACAACTCGAGCAAACGGCTTTGTTGAAACAGCTTATATTCTACATGGAAAACTTTGACTTCCAGCACACACCATAACTCTTACTGTTAAAAAATAATTTAAAATATAATTAACTTAATTTTAACGGGAGTAATGAATGAATTATACAAGTCAAAAAAATAGATCAAATGAACTAAAAATCACTGATGACAGATAATCAGTTAGAAAATTCTGTAAGCTGATTTTTAAATAACCTTTGATGTATTTTTATTTAAATGTATTTATTTACTTAAATGTTGGAATGGTCAAAAACCAGAGGAAATAAGAGATTAGAGTAAATTATTCAGTTTCCTTTTTAAAACAAAGAGAGCTTTATGAACAATATTAAGGGAAAATCAGGAAGATATATATATTTTTTGGCTGCATTAAAAATGAAAGTTTTAAATAAAAGCCAACAATATTTATCAGCCATAGTTAATATAAGGACTCAGCAAATGCTTGTAGGAGAGCCTGCACTGACTTAAACTAATACTTTGCCAATTAATATTGACCACACTCACCAACCACACATCCTGTTGACAAATGAGCAGCACTAATCCCCTGGAATGTGTGTGTAAGTGTGTGTTTAACCGCCAAATCCCAACACGTGGCCGGTGCGGAGTGGCAAATGGAACCGTCGAGGAATTCCCCAGAGGGGAGAAATCTTTCTCCGGGTCCGAGTCCGGGTCTCTGGTTGCCGGTTTCCCGGAGTGAAAGTGAGCCAATAAATAGCGTGAAGCATTCCGAAGCGCCGTTGAAGGGTCAATACATCTTTTACCCACTCCCGAACTCACACTACATGGATATGTATACAGTCCGATGGACGAGAAACGAAGGGACGACATGCTGAGCGATATGGATTACAAATGATGTTGTAAATGTCCGACCCGGCGACCGTTTGTTTATCTCAGTGTGCGAACAGGGCTATTGTGTTTGTGTGGGTTTAACAGTTTAATTTGTTAACGTTGTCAAATTAATTCCTTGTCAAGTGGTAACCGATCTAAATGATCTGTGAATGGGAAATGAGTAATAGTTTATCTTACGATTGCATCTGGGATTAGTGAATATTAAAGTTAAATGCTGGGTTAGAGGTACATTTTCTAAGGTAGAAATTCTGGGAAAATAATTTTTTTAAACAATCTTTTTCGTGGTTCTTTACAGAAAAAAAGGGCAGATTTCCTTACTGTAAATTAGTTAAAATAATTTTAAAAGAAATTCGATCTTTAACTTACTTAACTTTAAAAGTATAAAGAGAAATATAAAATATTCAGCAAAGCTTATCTGGCGATTTTTTATCATAAAATGGGTGAATGAATTTACTTACAATAAAAAAGATTTTTAACTTCTTTTGTTCTAATGATTTTTTAACGCTTTGAAACTTGTCAAATAAAGCGAAAATAAAGTAATATTTTGATAGAATTATCTATTAAAAGTAGATCAATATCCGTCAGCTAAATGAGGCCTCTTAAACATGGCCATTTAAGTCGAAATTCCACTTCCTATCTGAAATAACAATTTGTTTCCCCTTTCCCTGCACTCATTGTTTTTCCACAAATTGTTGGCAACGCATCCTGAATTTTAATGTGTGGCGCGTATTTCGGTTGAAATCCCTTCACAGGATGGTTTGTACTTCCACGAGTTGAAGGATGGGGACTTCTCCTCAGAAATGGATTTGTTAGCCTGTTTACATGCACACAAAGTGGAAGCAATAAAATTTGCGCTTAGCGTCAAGTGTTAATTAGGCGAAATGAACTGCAAGAAAAGTTTGTAATTGTCGAGCAACATGTTCAAGTTCTTTCAAGTATCTGCGAGATACGCAAACGGATCTCACCAGGAGAGTGAGATACTTTCACTGAAAGGAGCTGCCTTGGTTTGGGGTAAACCAATAAAAAACAATTTGACTTTGTTGGCCCCGGCTATTGAAAGGCGGCAATCCATTCGAAGCGCCATCTGTATCATCCACTCCACTCCACTCCGCCGATCCACATCCATATCCACCCACCCCGCGACCATATGTTGCTCCATTGAGAACTGAAGCAGTTCATCCTGCTCCTGGCGATTCGGTGGGTGGAGGGGCGGAAGGCATAAAAAATGCGTGCGGCACGACTCGAAACTTACCCCCCGAGGATTACGATTATAACAAACCATTTATCATAATATTTATGTTGATGCGTTGTACTTTTTCTCAATGAAGGTCTCAAAGTCTGCCAGGGTCAGAAAAAAGCGGAGGACAGGGCCAGGTTCGCGGTGCCTTTTATTAATTTTATTTATGATGAGTCATTTGCACATTTATAATTTTAACCTTTCCAGTTGAATTCATTCAAAACGAATTCGTCGCGAGTGCCAAAAAAAACGGGGAGGGAAAAATATTCCTCTGTAGCCGTGCTTGCGATATGCAGATTACTATAGGAAAATTGAACATATTTTAGGCATATTCAATATTTTCTATTGAGGGGGTCAAAGGGTTGCTGTAAGTTTTTTTATTATTGATATTCCTTAATTATGTGGCAGACATTAAAAGAATTGTGGTGCACAGTGAGGCAATGAGAAGTAATGCATATCATGGCTTACAAAAATTGTTATACTTGATTGATAATAAATGGTCAAATGGTCATGCAAATATACGTTTTTAGGTAATACAAAATAAATTATATAGCAATAATTTATCCCACGTTGCTATATGAACAGTACTAACCTAAAACCAAAAAAAGTTTTTTTTTTATTAGTAAAAACGCAAGTAACCATGTTTCAATGTCTCTTGCTTCGTCGTTATCCCGCCCAAACTTGAATGAAAGTCCTTTTAACCAGAAAACTCCCCGTGGATAAGTGCCTCCGAAAAGGTAAACTTCAAGTCATGTCGCCGAGTATTAAATTAATTGGCGCTCGTCAAATAATTTTTAAGCACTAATTACGCGTCAAACGATGAAAAATTTCCAGGTCCTCCGAAAAGGCTGCGTCGTAGGACAAAAATCTGTTGGGAAAGGTGGCCCGTTTTCGGGCCGCTCAATTAATTGTTACGACTTTATTATGGAGATAAGTGCGCAGCGTCTTGGCCAAGACAAACAAAGGGTTCTAATTGGTCGACCGCAGCCAGGATAATGCCAGGCAGACGTTTACGCCCCAGAGGCTTTTTCCATATTTTTCTTTCGCTTTTTCTGGCCTTTCCCTTTCCAACGTGACTGTGAAAAAATCTGTTACAATTAGTTAAGCTTGAGCCGGCGGCTGGCCAAAGTAAATTTTAAGATTATTATTTTCTACCACATTTTTGGGTGGCTTTTTCGGCGACTTTATCTGCAAACTGATTTGTCATTATTTTTAAAGGGAAAAGGGTCCGCGAATTTAGAATATTAAGCCCTTAAGTTCAAGGTTTTCTTTTGGCGATTGGCGGAAAGGGTGAAACAAAAATTATGCCAGCAAATTTTCTTTAATCATGAAAAAATTCAAAGAAATCTAGTTTTCTGTCAAACATTTTGAAACGAGTAGAACGCGTTTTCTATTTCCAAGTTTTGCCATTTAATAGAGGATTAGGGACCAAACAATCATTGAAGCATATCAATTTCCTGCATTAGGACTTTTCCCAACTCACTCTGAGCTTCCTTTAATTTTCTCCCCAAATTGGTCATTTGAGGTTTCCCCTAAAAACTTTGACGTTAACCAATATCGATTTAATTTTATTTCTACTCATTTAGCTAAAAGCGTTTCAGTAAAAATGAAAATATTTGCCCGCGATTAAATTAAAAAAAGCTGGAAAAGAAAAAAGTGGGAAATGGGGAAACGTGGAAGAGAGAAAAGCATTTTATGAAATGAATGCACTGACACTCTGGCCTCGCCTTGGAAAAATTTGAATACATTACAGAGGGTTTTGGGCGGAGGACTCCCTGCAAATAAACCGCCGGAGCCGCCCCCTCCCCAGCCCCCGGCACCCCGCCCCTTTTGGCCAGGACGACGGCATGACAATGACACAAAAGCCGCGCACTTAATCGCCGCGGATCACATTCCGTAAAAACCGCGACGATAAAAATTTTTTACGCTCCATTCTTGTGTACTTAGTGGAATAAAAAGGGACACCACTCCACCGCCAACCAACCACTCCACCACCCGTGGTGGTTGACCCGCCTGTCCGCATTTCCACTGGAGACATCTCTGTCCAGTTTCCCGCTTAGCAGGAGAAAATCAGATCTGAAATTATTTTCAATTTGTACGCGATTTATTTTTATGTCTTTTTTTAGAGAGCCCTCCTGCTCATCAGCCGAGATCCCAGTTTAAACGATTTGTAAACATTTGAATTGGATTTTCGGTCATAAAAATTGCTTGTTTGCGACTTTATCTCAAAGACTGGGCTAAGTTGTGGGCATTAGTGCTATCATAAGTAGGGGAAGTACACCTATTTATTCCCGCGCCCCAGCCCCAGTCAATAACTCAACTCTGAGTTAATCGCACTGCATTCCACTTCACCGAAGTCGCTGGGGGTCTATTGGTTACGGTTACGGAGCTGGGGTTGCACCCTAACAACTATAATAAATTAATAAATTACCAAGTTTTTGCATGAAACACAGTTTTACTTATCAATGAGCCGGGCCAACTGCCGTAATTACTAGCCAGGTTCAGTCGAGGGTGTTGCCAAAGACAAATGACTGTAAAAATGTAAAAACTAAGTTCAGACACTAAAATGTCATAAATTATCATCACGCACGGACCGATTGCCGAGTACTGAATCTGACTTCTGAGTTGCGCTTCGGTGAGTTGCATAAACCAAGCGAAAATTTGTAAGGCTATAATTTTTTTAGATTTTATATATTCTAAAAGCTTGTAATACATGTATTAGGTGCATTATTAGACCTTTATGAAAAGTACACAATCTTTTGGAAACTCACAAAACAATTCTCTTTTAATGTTTAGTAGCCTTTTTCCATAGATATTAAGGACTGAGAGACCAAGATTTAATTTTTACGCACAAAGTTACATAAACATACAAAATGTGGACTACATTTATAATTTGTATGAAATCAATAAACAATAACAAGCTGTTTGGCAAATTTGTGTTTCTTTTAATAGACCATTTTAAAAATGATTTTTTAAATTTAATAAATCTTAAATTTAATTTTCAAGATATTAAAATACGTGTTGAGTCTTATTGAATAACTAACAATCTTATTTGTTCTAAACTCATTTCCTGTTGATGAAGCATTAAAATCATTGCTGTCAACACTCAAAATGAATATCAAAAAGCATTATTTATTTAAAAATAAAGCTACATGTTAAAATTGTTTGATTAATGTTACCGAAGCTCAACAAGGTTTTCACATTTAACGGCATTTAAAGGAGCGTGAAAAGTCAACAAATACGGGCAGGAAGAAATCACATCCACACACTCACATCACACTCACGTGATAGCCCATCTTCTGGTTAACCCCTGTAACCCCATGTAACCCGATGTGAGTGTGATTTAAATAAAACTAATGTTTGTGTGAAAATGGATTTTCTGTTTGTCATCGGCTGTTGACTTCCCCTGTGTTTTATATTCAAACGGCGAACCGCAGGGCCAAAGGATTTCTTCCGTTCGTCGCCATAGTATATTCAAATTCGGTGGCGGCAGAAGCAAACAGATTTAAATTCGCATACGCTTAGCACGTGAATCCTTAAGGACGACTGGCAGGAACAGCGACAACGACACCGCTTTCCGCCGAGTCATGCATCATATCTACAGCTGCGGAAACTCCTGGGTTAGGAGGGGTTCGTCCTCGGAGTAGGATTGGATTGGGTTGGGTTCGGCCTGAAGTTTTGAACGAGGTGAGAGCCGGGGGTTGGATGGAACTGAAACTGAAACCGAAACCGAGAACGAGGACGCGCGTGGTTGACACGTGATTCCGGTGCTCGTAAATTCAAGAACTTCCCATCTTTTTTAGTGCTCCTTGTAGTTTTTAATTTGTGGCTTGTTGGGCAATGTTAACAGTTATTATTTATGCGATGAGCGGAGAGATAGCGAAAGTTATGGGATATTTTTAAGGCGGATATTAAGTTGGCTACCTGTGATAAGGATTGGAAGTATCGAAGAACATTTGCAACCCCAAAAGGCAAGGCAGCAATTTTTGAATAGGGCGAAAAGAGCGAAAGATGTCACTTGGGGATGCTTCCCTGAATATGTAGGTTTGAGAATCTGCGAGTGTGAGTGAGTGTCACAGCATCATCCATCATTTTGGACTTGACCTTTTTTGGGCTAAGCTTCCGTTTAACGCAGACTAAAGGCGAATCTTTAATTTTGTATTTGCTATCTATCACTGAGTGAGATACAGGCGAGCTGCACATGTTACATCCGAAGGACACAAAGATTGTCCGAGGGGGCGGCAACAGTCAAATGTCAGACAGACCACATAAGCGACTCTCTGGGAAATCTGCCTTGCAATGTCCCAATGTGAGCTTTTCGATGGGCACATACACACGTCTGTATAAAACATATTTCCCCAGTTGGTTTTCACTTTTGTGTCGTGTTAAAAATGAATTTGTCATCTGTAAACGGGGTGACATGTTTGCCAAAAAAATAAATCTCATTCACTCTCCACCTTTTTGATCATCTCATGCCAGGCCAAGTCCATTGGGCAATACATCAATTGTTGTTCGGTGGTTGACTTAACTCCTGAAGGCAGTTGAGCCCAAGTCCAGAAATCCCTGATTGATTTGCATTGAAAATTGTGATTTTAATTGACATGCGATGAGCGAAGCAATACAACAGACCAATAATTATGTCAAAGTGATCAGCTCGTTGATCGATGGATTCTGCTTCGTAGGGATAAGGATGTATTTTTGAATCATGTTTTGAAGAGGGCGCTGCTTAAAAAATGGCTCTTAATTTACTCAACTTTACTTAAATTTTCAAGCTTTGGTTTGAAGTATTTTACAAGCTGTACTCTGAATTACAGGAAATCCATGTCTATCTTTCCGATCTTGCAAACCTTTAACTACACTAGCACCCATAGTTTACCATTGGGAAAACATGCAATTATTAAATTTTATTGTGTATAAAACATTCTTGCAAATGAGTCATTTTAATTTTCAATGCAATTGAGTTTAAGTTGTATATTTTCCAGACCAGGTGTGTCATTCCCTTATTGCGGCTGTGCATAATAAACATGAATTATTAAACATATAAAACACATGCACATTGTCAAAGATGTCCACATTTATTTTCGGTGATTACAACTCTTTTCTAGTTATTAATTGAAATTCGTACACAGCTCACATAATTGGAACAGATCGGAGCCGAACGTGCTAGATGTAATATGCCATAAAAATAGCAATAAGTGGGACAATTATGAACCAATAGAGGCGAACCCATAAAGGTGAGGGGAGATGGAAATGATGGGGAGTGGGAGTCGGCCAACATGGTTCCCTGGGCTTTATAATAGCCCCGAATCGTTTAGCTTTAATTCGAAATGGGTGGTTGAAGGTGGGCCGAAGGGAGAAAGGTCGAGGCAGGTGCGCAGTGGGTGGTGATTATTATAAACGCATCGTTCAGATCATTGGCCAAATGGCTTTTCGAACAATTTGTTGCTTCGCTGCTGATTGAATGGCGGCCACGGAATGGTGTGTTATGGGGTCTAAAGAGCGTGAAATTTATATGCAATTAAAATAATATTTTTCCAGCCGAGTGAAAACACTCATGATTATTACCAAGCACACATATAAAATAATTATTGATATCTCTATATCACGTATAGATTTTTATAGCCAACAGCTGTCAATAAAATGTGCGCGAAATAATAATTGCCTTTGGTTCAAACAAATTTGGAAAAATATGAATATCCCACATTAAAGCCGAGTTCAAGGTTTTTTCGCCAGCTCTATATTCTTTGCGTTTTTTTTAAATTCTTAGAAAGTGCACAGGGGATAGCAGGCCGAGTGACTGCTGCGGTTAATGGCTTTTGAATGCAAATTCAATTTTATCGCACTCTGTTCACTTTTTAATAAGATTTCCACCCAGCCCCACCTCTCCACCTCGACTGCTGGCGAAAGGTGCACTCTGTTGGAAATGAAAATTAGTTGCAAGAGCCGAAAAACAAAAAAGAAAGACTGAGGGAGAAATGAAATGAAAGCCCAGAGACACGCGACTTGCGACCTGCGAGAAATGTTTTTGGCGCCACAAGCAAACTTGTCTCTCTCTTTCTTTTTTCCTATTTAAAAGTGGTGGTATCTTTACACAATACAAAATTTTAGGGCTCTCACATTTTAATTGGAAAATATTCAGAGTTTTATCTGTTTATGCATTTTCCACTTGGAAAATAATAGACAATTTTAACCAAAATTAAAATATATTTTTTGTTTTATAATATACTGTTCTACAAAGTTTAGTTAAAAGAAAAATATTTAAATATAATTCAATTTAATCAAATATATATTTAGTAAAAATTGTACTAGTTGACTTTAAAAGGTTGCGAATCAAATGTTTATACTTTTTAAGTCTTCGTGACCACAGGATATCAAAATTAATAAAGATCCCATGTTAAGAAACAAATTATAAATTACCTACAAAAACATCCTGCTGCATTAGATACTGTAAAATATTTCGGAATCTCTGAAGTTGAGGATAGTATTTTTCTAAGTGTCGTGCTGCTCGAGGGGCACTGCCCACAATACAACAAATTGCGTTTCGTGTGCGAGAGTGGGTGGGAAAACTGTCAGAATGAATGAGTAGCCCGGTCACACCTACTCCCTGTCAGTCAGGCCCGAATTCGCCCCTGAGCTGCCCCAAATGGAAATGGCAATGGCAATGGCAATGCCGAGAGGTATCGCACCGAAAACTGTCCAAGCCATTGCCTTGAATCGGACCTGGGATCGGGAGTCGAGCAAAGCAGAAACTTTAGACTGCAAAAAATTCACGGACAGATACAATAAGCGCAGATGGATAGATAGCTCACTACATTCTTTTCAATTAGGTAAATGGTCTTTCAGTATGATTAGAAAGTGTCTACTGGGGGCATTTGGTACTTTAAGGTGGAACTTAAGGGGAAAGTGAATTGTGGGAATAATATAAGTTCAAATGCTGCGAGGCTAAAAGGTTGTCCAATTTGAAAATTTAGAAGAAATCGCTTTAATACTTTTATTTTTGCAAATATAATAACCTATAGGTTATTGTGGTTCTATTGAAATACCATAAAAAATATAAATATTTTCCCCACAAGAGCAGGTATTTGTTGACCATAAATCAAAGAGAAAAGCCCAATGAGCTTGAGCCGGACGTAACTGCAGCTCCGCCCATTAAAGCCAGTTCCATCTTTAACTGAAGTATCGGAAATGGCAAAACAAAGTGCCCAGTCATATTCATGAGCTTCGCATCAGCTGCATATAGAAATGGGAATGTTCGCTGATTATCAAACGAAAATATTTGCTAATCACGCAGCTGCTGCCGCTGCACGAAAATATCAAATATTGCTTATGAAACTGCATAAACTTGGCATCAGTTCTATGGGAAAGGGTGGGGAAGTGGGTGGTGGAAGAGGAAGACAGACTGAAACCCAACCCAATAGGAATTAAGTTCCAGGCTAGACGCTATTATTTCCGACAGCATGGTTTTATTTGCCTTTGCCCATCATCATCATCGTCGTGATCCAACCCCTTGCCTTGAATCTCCTCCCTTTTTCGAATAATAGACTTGTACTCGTGAGCGAAGTTCGCCGCTTCCTTGGGACTTTCCTGGCAGGGATTTCCTTCTTATTTTTTGCCATCGAAACTTCTCAATTACGAAGTTTGGTTCCAGGACAGGATTGTATAAAAGTGGGGATGGGAAGTACTACCACTTGACCACTCGTTACGTGCTGCATGTGTTGACCATGTCAAACCGGCTGGGAAACTTCCGCTTACCGAACTTTGAGGTTAATTATTTTCCACTCTTGATACTAGCCAACTTCCAGAAAGAAAGTTTCTTAGCCAATATAATATAGTTATATACAAGTTGCTGGCAACTTTGTCACCAAAAAAGATAAACAAATACGATGTCTTTATATATTTTAAGCTCAGTTCCTCTTTGAGGAAGTCAAGTATGCACCTTTGCAGGTGAATGGAGTCTTAAAATATTTATACACCTCAATAAGCATTTAACGGTTCTTTTGTGCATCTGGATGTATGGTATGACATTTATGCTTATGTCTCGGCTTAAGCTTCCATTAAATTCAAGAGTAGTCTGAATACTTAAAGATATGATATCAGTGGAACAAAGGCGGAATATATGATTACTATATTTAAAGCTCTGTTCAGTTGGCCATTTACAAACTTTGTTTTTTTGAAGTGGATCCCATAGATGGAAAAAGTGTAACTTTCATCGCGTTTGTGCCTATCATTATACCCTTGCAGAGGGTATTATAATTTTGGTCAAAAGTGTGCAACGCAGTGAAGGAGACATCTGCGACCCTATAAAGTATATATATTCTTGATCAGGATCACCTTCTGAGTTGATATAGCCATGTCCGTCTGTCCGTCTGTCTGTCCGTCTGTCTGTTTCTACGCGAACTAGTCTCTCAGTTTTAAAGATATCGAATTGAAACTTTGCACACACCCTTCTTTCCTTTGCACGCAGTATATAAGTCGGAACGGCCGGGATCGGCCGACTATATCCTATAGCTGCCATATAACTGAACGATAGGAAATGCCATAACTCTGGTGTTTGTAAAGTTAGGAAGTTGGGATTTTCTATGGCTTTTTGATTTGGCCAATCAATTCGACCTACCAAATTTCATAAGGATCGGCCGACTATATCCTATAGCTCCCATATAACGATAGGAAATATCATAACTTTGGTGTTTTTAAAGTTAGGAAGTTGGGATTTTCTATGAGTTTTATATTTGGCCAATCAATCCGACCTACTAAATTTTATAGGGATCGGCCGACTATATCCCATAGCTGCCATATTACTGAACGATTGAAAATGCCATAACTTTGGTGATTTTAAAGTTAGGAAGTTGCGATTTTTATGAGTATTTAGAATGCATTATATGAATAATTTTGGAGAATATTATTTACAGAATATTCTGCAAGGGTATATCAACTTCGGCTCCGCCCGAAGTTAGCTTTCCTTTCTTGTTTTGTAATAATGCTGACATGCAGCATATTTGAATATATGAGAAAGAATCTTTTAATCTTAATTAATTACATTTGGAAGAGCTTCAATTTTATTAATTCTGATTTAAGGCACCTTGGTCAGATTTTAATATAGAAAATGGAATTTATAAGTATTAAAATATCTGAAAAAACTCCAAATTCTTATAAAGAAAATCCCACTTAATAACATTAGAATACCCAAAAATCGCTTAATACTTTCTATTAAATAACCTTTCTAATTAAAAACTTTTCTTTTCTCATTTCAGGTGATAACTCCATAAGTAAGTGCTTCTCCGCTAAATAAACTAATTCTCACCCATTTTGCAATATTTCCAACCACAAACCATACGATTCTCCGATTGGCCTGAAACTATAAATAGTGAAAAACATTTTGCATTCGTTGTGAGAGATTCCTCAAGGTAAACACATAATTTGGGGGTCCAAACCGCAGTAGCCTGATTAAATCTTATTATACCAATTTCGGTCCAGCCTACAGAGATGTGAGCAAAAACCACAAACCGAAAAATGTGAATTTTAATAATTATTGTATAACAATTTCCCTTGAAAATTTGCTTAGCCAAATAATTATATCGTTTCGGTGGAATAGATCTGGCAAAAGTAGTGACGACCATTTTGTGTATCGAAATCATCTAGAGTAAGCCCAAAATGAACCATAAAAACTGAGAAAAAACTGAGCCAATCAAGCGGCGACCATTTTGGAGACGGTTCAACGGAAACGTCGCTTTTTCATGTTCGTGACCAAAGTTTGGGTTTATTTTATATTTTTTTTTCGGGGAGGGGGAAAGGGAAGACAACGCAAACAGCGCTGAAAATAAAGAAACACAGAGAGGGAAAAATACATATTTTACCTGAATTAAATTGAGTAACAAAACACGAAAGTTTTTTATATATTCGTGAGTGTGAGTGTATATAATTTAAGAAATATATGTATGTAGACCAATCTTGTTCGTGTTTTTTGTTGTTTGCTGAAAGGGAGACAGAGAGCCACAAACACGCTACCAGTTTAAGTTGGCCCACACAGACACACACCACCACTCTCTCTCACTCTCTTTTTGGGCTTTGTTGCGGAGGAAATAATTACATGATTGAGGTACTCCACACACACACGCGCACAACACTTGCTCGAATACCCACAGTGACAAACCCTCTTCGCCTACCCCCTGTTCAACGATTCGTCCACCTCGTCGTGTTTTTTTTACCTCTTGGTGGTGGTCGTTGTCTGATCGAAAAGAACATGTCAGGTTTCCCGAGCTGGCCATTCCATCGCCTGCCTTCGAGTTCGCGTATGAATGAATGACCGGGCCATGGCGGCTTTTTATAGACGGAGGTAGTGGTTCTTGTCGGTCTGCTTTTTTCTTCGTGCAGCTTTTTTTGGTTTTTGCACTTAAAAAAAATTAAAAGTATTCATTTTAATAGAGCTTTAAAGACGTTACATAACATGATACCTATCCATAAATGACGGGCTTAGATCAAGATCAAGTTTCAGTTTTAAAAACAGTCTGTTTATTTCAATATCTTAGTTTTTAAATATTTTAAACATTTTTCTCTGGGTATGTCAAAAATATTTTGAAACAAAAAAAAAAAAGGGGGGGGGAAGGTGAAAACCCTAAATATTCCATTTATATTCTCCAAATTATCATTTTCATTAAAAAAAATCCTAACTTTAAAAAACCAAAGTTATGGCATTTTCAATCGTTCAGTTATATAGCTATAGTCGGCCGAACCTTATAAATTTGGTAATTGATTGACCAAAGATAAAACCCATAGAAAATCCCAACTTCTTATCTTAAAACAAAGTAAGCTCAAAAATATAATATTATCAAAAAAAGACAAGTTTTGATAACCAGATAGCTTTAAAACTGAGGGACTAGTTTCGTAAAACGGACGGACAGAGAAAAAAAGAAAAAAGGGGAAATGGCTAGATCGACTCTCATGGTGACTGATAAAATATATGTACTTTATAGGGTCGAGATCCTTAAAGGTTACCCTCGGGATATTGATCTTTTTGTCAAATATTAGGTGGGATTTGTTTTGAGTTACAAGTTTAAAAAGGTCTTTAAATTCCAAATCAATTCAAAATTATTTTTCTTTAATATTTGGTATTCCAATTAATTGTTTTCATTTTCAACAAAGTGTTGATTGTCAGTCGATCCAAAGAATTGTATTTCATTATATACATAACTAAGAATTGCCTTAAATTTAATAATTTTGAAAGTATTAAAAAATTCTTAAGTATATATATTATATAAATAATGTTATTTTCCAGTCATTTTGAGCAATATTCGGTATCAAAATGTTTTTGTTTCAGTTGAAGTACTTAAAAGCTTATTAATTAAAGCTTGTAAGCCTATAATTTTTCAATGAAGATCCTTCTAACCTAGTAAGCATTTCTTTCTGTGTATGTAATTCACGCTAGGCCGCAACAATGTCGACTGACGACTGGCGGCAGTCGGAGGCCCTGGCCCAGGGCAATTATTGTATCGCTGGCTCTGCCCACCCTGCCACCCTCCCACCCTCTGCTCCTGCCACCAAGTTACCCCTTGCAACTCCTGCTGGGCCACAAAACGGTAACCACTTTGCCGTGTGGTTGTGCGTGTGTGTGTGCAAGGAGCAGAGTTGAGGTCAGCGCATTGTCGTGTTGTAATTGGCTGGCTGTGGGTTGGTTATTTCCCAGGACATGGCCAACACCCACTCTGGAAGGACACCATGTGTCACATAGGGCTCATACATATCAGCTGAATCGGCTACTAAATACACATAGAAACTTATTATTTTTATTACATATTTCCGTTATTTCGGCTAATTTGTACTATTTTAAATCCAATATTTTCTTGGAATTCGCTTTATATGACTTTGAGTACCTAATTAATGGTAAACCATATCATGCCGGGTTTGAAAGGGATTAGTTGTGTCCAAAATTGCATACCACCAAATATAGGTTTAAGTAAATGTAATTTTTTATGAAATCAAATAGTTTAGCGGTTAGCAGACCTAAATTAAAAGCGATAGTAAGAAAGAAAACCCTAAATATGCAAGCTCTGTACAACATAAAAACAAGTTGTCCTTCTCGCAATATAAATTGGGACTTCCTCGATTGCTCGTCTTAGTCCAGTGCCTCTTTCGATGGATCATCTATGATATGTGTATATGCTATTACTCCGGCTTGTCAGTCATGAGGATTTCCCATTAATTTTGCCTGACCTTTAAAGTTCCGCCCCCAAAAGAAGTGTACAAAAAAAGAGCTCTACCCACGCTGAGACCTTCGGACTGGGATCTTCCTAAACCCTCCCCTTGGAAGTATTTCCATCTGTGGTGCAGTGGCAGGATTAATTTCTAATTTCGCCTAATGTCCGAGTGTTGCCCCGTTCGATGTTTACATTTTGGGTGTTTCGTCTTCTAATTTACCTTGATAAAACGTTACCATTCCCAGTCCCAATCCCAATCCCATTCCCAGGCCCTGCCCTGTCCTCGGGCTGTTTTTGTCTCTGCCCCCCGAACGCAGTCGAGCCGTAGAGGTAGCCGGACTCGCAGCCGGATTGGGAATCGTAGTCGCAGTCGGACTCGGAGACGGGCCCACATGTTTGCATCATTAATCATGACGTTTCAGCTCTGACACATTTGGCCGATCGGCGGCAGCGGCTGCAGCAGAAGCAACGGCAAGCGGATTGTAATGAACACGTTTTGTAAGGCAGACAGCAAGAAAAACGCGGAGACACAGATACAGATAGCCACACAGAAACAAACCCATGGAGTCAGATAGAAACGCAGACACAGACCGAAAGACATGGCCAGAAAGCGGATGGAAGACGACGAGCTTGAGACAGACGCATGTCAGCAATGGACGTCGAACACTGCGGATGCGTGAGCACTCAGAAAAATCGGGAATCATAAATTTAACATGTACCCAAGTATTAACCAAAAGTAAAATAAGAGATCGGACTGTATACAGAAATTTCGAGATGCCTAAGGATCCATAAAAATAAAGTAAACCAATTATTTAAAACCAAAACGAAATCTTAGAAAACATAAAAACATTTACTTTCTGGAAAATTGAGATTTTTTATAGCGCCTTAAAACCCTCCGGTATATTTTAAGTCTCCACAAATTGTGACAGAAATGCCAATAAATATTTTTGAGTGTATTCGCTGCGTGGCTGGCGAGGAGAGGGCGGGCAGAGACAATGGGCCATTCGAAGACAAATATTTTCACAATGGCCACAAAAGACAAAAGGAACAAAACCAACAAGCAGCGAAGGCAGAAGGCAACTCATGTAAATATTGGCCAAAACTATTTACGAAACTATTAGCTGCCGTTATGGGCAAGACTAATTGTGACGCTCCGGGGAGGGTGCGTTTATAAGGCGGGATTAGCCAGAGATAAAGGGACGTTAATAGGAGAAGAGTTTCGTAAGGATTGCGTAAGGACTACGCACAATAATGAGGTTTAAACGATGACAACTCCCAGACATGGCTTTCGATTTGCTTAACCGTGATGAATGATGTCTACCTTCTCAATTTTATCAAAACGAAGTTGAGTACAAGATAATGGGTGAGCCCAAAGGGTTTTTTTACTTGAAGAGTTTTTCTAACATATTTATTAACTTTGTTTTATAAAAACGGGTTTGGTCATAACAAATATTATTTATAAAGTGACAATTTGTAGTTAAAATATCATTTAGATTCTTCATTGTGTTTCTCCAACCGAATCTCTACACTTTATACTGAAGTATACTGTAGTTATAACATACTGTAGTTATAATATTTAAATGATTCTTCATTGTGTTTCTCCAACCGAATCTCTACACTTTATACTGAAGGTAGCAACCTTTATTCTTAACCAACCACTTTGCTACAAATTTAAATAATGCAGTCCTTAAAGCACTTTTACCCCGGCTTTCGCCAAGTTCCTGACTGAAAGGCCATTTGTCCTTGGTATCAGCAGAGCTGCTACTAAACCAAATCTAGGTTGACTTATATACTTCCGTTTCCGGCAGCGAACATACGCTCCAACTCAGGACGGATCCCTAACCAAACCGTCGCCCGAGTTCAGGGGATTTTTTATGGCCGACTCTCGGGAAGGGGAGAATGCGAGGCGGAGTGTGTACTTGGCGCAGAAACAGAATTTTATGCAAATATCCTAATCAAATTCACATTTTGAAGTTCAACTGTTTTATCCAAAAGTTTTACCTAGCAAAAAAGCCGAGAGCCAAAGCCGGCAGCGTCGTTGTCGTCGTGTGGCAGACGCGTTCGAGACTCGAAGCCTCGACGATGCCACCCATTTTTAATTTATTTCCACTTTTCCACTTAAAAAAGGAGCCACCCCACCCCTGAAGTAAGGGCCCGCCCACACCTCCATCCGCATCCCGTATCCGGTGCGTGCGTCCGGCGGAGTTTGCCGGGGTTTGGGGTTGGTGTTATCGTCCGCCCGTTTACTGTCTTCTCTGCACCAAAAAAAATATAATATATATTTATCAAATCGAATTTGTTTAGTGAATTAATAATACTAGACTTCTTAAAGAAATAGTCTTAAATATGAAAAGTGGTAGCAAGCAAAGATAGGAACTAAACGTTTTTTTGAAATGAAATGTTATTTTGTATATATACATTTATAATAGATTTTTATACCGTTGCAGAGGGTTTTATAATTTCATCGGCGCAAAATAAATTATAACAGATAAAAATATAAAAGCGGTACCCAGAAAACCTCAAACCTTAGAATAATTAGTTATGAACAATAAAATAATATTTTTTAGTCAAGAATAAGTAGTTCTTTTTTCGTCCTATGTGAACTTATCCATAAAAATGCAGTTAAGTTTACGTTCATTAAACAGCCAGTGATCTTAAGGAAGGGTTAGTTACCATTAAATCGAATGAGCGGTCCTAAAGCTATCCAATTTTTGTGAGTGTGGTCGTATCCGGCCCACATCGCAGCGGTGGTTGTCGCCCATATTTTCACTTATCAAAGCGCCACCACATTTCCCACCCACCGCAAACTTAAATCTGCATATCGAAAGCGATTAAACAGTTACCGCAACTTCTACTCCAGTGGCTTCTTCACTGGCTGCAAATTAAAACAAAGAATCAGCTCCTGGCGGACAAAAAAGGATAAAAATTAGTCACTGCGGTGACAGTAATTCAGGCGAAGGCCCCACATCCACCCCCTCCCCGGGGCTTATCCCCCGCCCCACCCCCGCGGGGATTCGATGCGCCACTCGGCAACAACTGTGCAACATTCGTGCCATCCTCGCCGCCGGGTGATTAATTGCAATTTAAACGGTTTCAATTAAGGCAGTGCGCATCCTTCGCATCCACTGCACTGAGCCCGGCCAACATTTTCGGATCCGTTTTTTTCCACCTTTTGTTTTAAATCCCTCCCTTGCGGATGGAATCGATGGCATTGACAGACACATGCTCCAGTTGAGCGGACTTTCCCTTCGTTTGAATGATTGAAAATTTTATTTGGAATAATTTGATTTTGCAAACTGTTATCAGATTAGTATCTGATGTTCTTCTTAGAATGGTGTCTTGTTGATTTAAGAAATATGTGACTTTAAATAAATTCTAATTTAAATTGCTATACAATTGGTATAAAATCTGAAGGAAAGACTTAGAACATTTTCTTTTATCCTTAAACAAATAAAATATTTTATAGAAGTAATAAATACTTATTTTATAAGAGCTGCGTGAATATCGTTATGACAATGAATGGATATCTATACCGCCACTTGCATTGTCTCTGTTTCTGTGGAAAACCAGATAATCGTTTCCAATCATACCATAATCGTTTCATCAATTCAAAGCAACTGCATGAAATATGCCCAAGCTCAATTGACTTACACCCCCCGAATGATATATGATTGTATGTCCAGGCTATGCATAAATAAGCCAAATAAATGTGTCCGTATATCATGCATACGTAAATACATACGTTTATGTACGGCCCGAGGAACTATGTGACATTTAGCATATGTCGCCACCTGTGTGTAATGCCCCAGCTACACAAGCATCTGACACGACCCACGTAAACCTGAGATCGGGGAGTGGAAAACCCCGGAAAACGGAGGGAGGTGGAAAACTTTGACGGGCGACAAGGCAAAATGCAAAACTTTGGCAAAAACCCGAGTTGCTTAGGCAAATTCGTATGTGAAACATTTGGCAGCAGGCGATTTATTTAATGTCTTTGCCATAGAACAAGGACCTCAAGCGGATGAAGAAGGCGAATGGCAGGCAGTTGCATGTTTTAGTGATTTAAATGATTTATGTCTCAAGACTTTGACTCGAGGGTTAATATTGGCCAGGAAAACAGCAAAGAGCAGGCCAACCGAACAGCAGCAGCAACATCATCCACAAGAACAACCTGAGCAACAGCAGGAACATCCACACAAACAACATATTTTGGGGACATATTCACTCAATGCACTTGCAAAAAATTCTCCTTATAAATATTGTGCAATAAATAAATGCTTTTGAAGAACAGTTCGGCCTTAGATTATTAATTGAATTATAAAACCATCGGGAAATGTGTTGCCGAAATATTATTTACTTTATTCTGCATTCCTCACTACAATTATAGACTCATTATTCAATGTGCTATTTTTAATGGGATTACAAGCATCGATAACATAAGTCATTAATATAATAGGCATCAATATGAAAAGATATAAGAAGGTTTATTAAAAAGTTGTTTAAAAATTTTAAACATTTTTTATTTAATTTGATTTTATGTATTTATATTTACAAAATAAGTTAAATGTAATGGTGTGGGATGGCAATTAGTGACAGTATTATTTTATACTTGAAATGTTACTACTTAAAAACAATTTTAAATGATTATGAATCAAAAAATGTAAGGGTGAGACGTTAGTATTTATTCTTAGTGTCCTAGCGGGAAAATTATGCGTATTTTTTTCTGCCACAGCGATTCCACTTGCCCCTCTGTTCATAACTCATTTGAAAAAGGCGGCGCTTGTGGCAAATTGAAGCCGCTCCGCCAGAAACTCCGACTCCAATCCCACAGCTGCATCTCGACGAGTTGAAGTTGGACGCATGCGAACACCGTTGAAATTCAATTATCGGGCAGAGGCATCACGCATACGCCATGTTGTCGGGGAACGACATGGTGCCGACCGGCAATTAAAGCCACTGCTGTCGGAGCCGTTAATTAATTTGCATTTGCGACAGGCCTGAAAGCATGTGCGTTCAGCCACCAGCAGATAAACTTAACAGAAACTTAAACTTGTTGATTAGCCAACCCGACAAGCTAAAACTAAAGGAAGCAAACTTGTCTGAAGGCCGATGTGGTTAAATAACTTAAAAGATGTTTTACATCGTTTTTCAATTGTAGCATATTTAAATAATAAATTTAAATAAGCAATATTTATATAGCATTAAAACCCTTTATTAAAATTTAAAAAATAGCATTTGAAATATATATAATTAAATTCAGAAATTAGTTTCTAAAATTAAATTTAAATTATGGTATTTAAAAGATATTGAGCTTTGTCAAGTTATATTAAGAAAAAAAAAATATGCTTCGAGCCTGTAAGAGTATAAATTGCTCAACCATTGTCAATTACCCAATTTGTGTTAGCAGCCAACAAAGTTGCTCGGCCATTTTATCGACCGAAGATTTATAGCATTTTTAAATAGTTTTCTGTTGTTGTTGTTTATACACATTAAGTGGTTTGCGTTGAAAGCTTTGAAAGTTGCAAAATGTAAATATACAAAGTTAATTGGTAAGAAGTCATTAAAATGGGAATGGGAGTAAGGAAATCTAAACGGGGAAGTATTTAGTTAATATTGCATACGAAAACTATTTCTGACTTGTATGCATTAATATCAAGATCGTCTAGACATTTTTATGAGATATAATTGAAGCAAAATGTCATTACGGCTTATTCGAATTATTATTAATTCCAGTTATTACTATTCATATTTCAAGTATTCTAAGAAATAAACATCATCTAAATCAACAAAGAGCTACATTTGGTTTATTTACATAAACTATTTTTTGTTTTTACATGTTATCCGATATTTGCATTATTATTATAATTATGTACTTGAAGTAAGGTTCCTTAAACGTAAAATCTTATCGGGTTTTCTCATACTTTCGATCTAATTGGATGAAGGAAATTCCTCAAGTTGTGGCCACTAGCTATTAACCCCCACTCCTCTGTAAGATTGTCCATCTTATTCTCGGTCTCCCATCCTCTCTTTCACTACACTCGCAGACTTTTCGCGTTTTCCTTTTGGCATGCCGGAAGTGACTTTTGCTTTTTCTCTTTTTCCATTTTTTTTTTCACAATGAATATAATTTTTTGCCGCCGGTTGTTGTTGTTATTCTTGGGGCTGTTGTTGGTGTTCGTGTTTAAAATAAGCAAAACTTGCGAAGCGATAAAAATGCCGCTTCAAGAAGTAGAAAAAGAAAACGGCGATGATGAAGGAGAGAACCAAGAACAGGAAAAATTGCCAAAGAAAAAGGCAAGCTGAGCTTGGCGTGTAAACGGTTTTTATTTTATTTTTTCAGCAATGTTTTTTCCTGCAGCTCCCCAGTACAATGTACCTTGTGACGTGGCCAGCCGACTCTGGGTGGCCAGAAACCCACAGATCTCGGACCTCAGTCCCCCCAGAAATAGCCCCCCCTTTCCACAAAGTGACGCGGCCACTCTGAAGTTGGCTAAGGGCGATTCACTTGCGAGACAAATGGAAATGAAGCGTTTATTCAGCTTTATTGCGGCGATAAGAAAAAATGAGGCATTATTTCGTTGTTTCAAGCGGAGTTTCATCTCGAGCTTTTACGCTTTTTCCAGTCACTCGCACTCCCTTAATCCGTATTTATATTATTTATTTGTATCCGCGAGTTTTCCGTTTGTGCCTTGCGGCGGTGAGGCAGCCTGACCACAGGTCGGGTTTTCCTGCCAGGGAACGCGGCAATTTCCTCGAACGTCTCCGGCTCGGGTTTTCTGGTGGCTGACCAGCCGTGAGTTGGCGGTTTCCTTATCCGCCCGTTTGGGAATCAGATTTCGGAGGGGGTGGCACCCGGGAGCCGGAATTACTTGCATTTAAATGTGACTCAAATCGAGCGGAAATAAATCAAGGAATTCTTATTCTGGCTACACGAGATTTAAACGTATTTAAGTGTATGAATCCATGTAAATATGAATTTTCAATAACAAGCATCTATAAATGAACAAATTAAAACTCTTTGATATCTATAACTCATTTCCGAATCCATTAAAAATTTGTAAAATATTTGTAGATTGTTTTCACCGTCTGAAAATATTATTTGAGGTTTTTATTTTAAAAAGAAGACTGTGTTTCTTATGTATTTTTAGTTCAATCAGAATTGCAACGCACTGAGCTTTATATAGTCAAGTCGATCTAGCCATGTTCGTTTGCCTCTTTGACTCTACGCCAACTAGACTTTCACTTTTAAAGCTATCTGGGTGAAACATTCCAAAAGGTCTTATTATTATTACAGGTAGTATTAATTATGAATCAATGGAACAAATCATAATTTATTAAAGTTGCGTTTAAGCAAATACGTAAAAACAAATGTGACTATAATATATTGTTTTATAATAAACTAATAAAGTTTTGGTAAAGCTACAAGAGTAAAAAAACTTCAATTTTCTCAAATTCTTCTATTTATAAAGATCGAAAAACATTTGTTTAATTTAATTTAAACAATTTAAACTTTCCCACAAGAGCACACAATTAATCGAAATTAGATAAGATACTTTTATATTTTTATAGTTTCTGTTGTTACGTTTCTAGCTGAAAATTTTTTCAAATATGTTTTTAATACATCTGAATCTTATTTCAGTTGCTAAGCCAAAGGAAACCATTGATCACAGGCATTCATATTATCCCCTCCTTTCAAAGCTTATCAGCACCAAATAAAGCCAATTATTATCCGACTACTGTGAATTTTGTTTTGCTTCTGATTTTCAATAACTCATCAGCAATAAACCGTGAAAATGAACAGTAGCCAGATCAATCAAAGGCCAGAACTCCACTCGGTTCAGCTAAGATCGCGATTGAACTCACGTACATACTATATTTCTGTATAATCCGGTGGGCAGAGTGGCGTGAAACCAATGCGATCAAACAATGAAACTCCATTGCCAGCGCCAAATTCAAAAGCGCCCAAAACCGCGCATCATTAATTATGCTCAGGCATTGCCTAACAACAAATATAGCAACAAAAGTGGAAGAAGATCTTACACAAAAGCTGTCAGCACACGTTGATCTGTCAAATGCGGCAGCCGAAAAGAAATGCCAGCGACATCGTCAGTCAGTCTTTCAGTCATTCAGTCTGTCAGTATCTCAGTCATTCAGCCGTGCAGCCCCTGTCTTGGCCGTCGGTATTGCCACTTGGCTCTTGGCAACGCGACGCTTTTGTTGCAACTCAAACAAAAATATTGATTAATCATAAGGCAACCAGAGAAACATTTCGTTAAGAAGTCGGCCATTGCTGAAGGTGCTGCTACCTCTTGCTTTGCAGTTGTCGTTAGAGGTGATAACGTGTCGGGCATATTTATACCTCCCAACATTAATAATAGCATCCCCTTTACTTTCCCTCCCTACGTGCAAATTCAACTAATAATCTGCATCCTCTGATAAATGATAGTTTAATTGAAAAAAAAAACATTTGAAATAGGTATTTTAAAAGTAAGCCCTTAAGCACAATTCAAATTTTTGAAGGCCAAGGCAATCTTTTTTAAAAAGAACAAATTATTTTTTAAAATTAAATTAAATATAATCATTTAAAGTAATACATGTACAAATTATTTATATTGTATTAATTTTGCTTTCATGTTCATGACTTCTTTATTTATTTATTTATTTATTATTTTCAATTGGGTAAATAAATTAAATAAGTTTATAATCACTTAAATGAATCAATATTAGAATTTGCATAAATGTTAATATTTACCTAACTTATCAAATCGCTGTTTTAAGTACAGTTTCTAGGTATTTATATTTTGTTAATCTTTTGTTTTCCCAAATTTAATACCTAAAAAATTAATAAGTCGTCATCTATAAAAGGCAATAACACTTAAATTTCGAATAGCTTTATTATCGTAATTATATATAAGATAAATACAATTAAATTCATATACAATGAAAGAGTAAATTATATTGGGCACATACTGTAACACAGTTTTCAAGCTCTATTCGAGAAACTCGGAGCAAGCGTATAATCACTCACCCATCTCTAACAGGCATCATTCATTCATGGTGAAGTGAATCTGGGTTGGTAGTTGGCTTCAGGAGGTGTCAGACTTCAAACGATCGTAAGCTGATTTTTGGCCTTCAGCTCCGGTATTTGTCTTTGTCTGGTCGGCAGGGGAGTGTGTGCAGGGGTCTTACAATTTACTCGTTAAATAATTTTTCATGCAACTGGGACTGGGGGGACTAATCATTCTCGTTTCTACGGCTCGGAGGCGGCACGCTTTCTTGTCCATTGTTTGCGAATACCGGGAGAGCTTTCCATGGGCCATTGTGCGGACTTCTGTTCGGGGATCTCACAGCGATCGGCTGGAACTAAGTATTGTCAGCACCTGAAGAGGCGGTTTCCAAAGTAATCGCATTCGAGTCGAGCCTTGGTTTAGTTTTGGTACTTACGAAAATCAATTTCCGACGGGAAAAACTCTTAAATCGACATTAATTTTCCATCGACTGCGATGAGGCTTTAAGCAGTTTTTTTCGCTCCCATTTTTAATTCGCTTTCAATCTGGCAGACATGCAAAAACATAATCCACCCCACCCGCCACCCATCTCCACCCCACGGAAATGTAAATTCACCCATGAGGAAGGGAGACAGAGAGCTGGAAAAAGTTTCCCTCGCTGATTTTGATTGACAGCTCTTAGCATCCCTGATGGATTTCATATTTTGAGCCGGGATGAAGATGCGACAGAAGGAGCTGGAGCAGGCAACGCACCAGGCCAAAATGACAGCCAGCGGGAGTGGTAACCTGGCTTAAGCGTTGGACAAAGTTTTTTCCGAACAGCTTTCATTTTTCCATGGCAGCCGAGATATATCTTTTCATTTTTTCAGCTCACCCCGCCCCACTTTCATCCTCAGCTATCACATGGGTTTTTGTATTCAAAGGCCACAATATATAATACAAATATCGTAAATATTTACAAACTGCTGGGCCATGTTGAAAGTTTTTCAATTTGAAACGCTTTAAAGTATTTAGCCTAACTTCCCTTGCACAGAGTGCCATCTTCATCTATTTTGAAAAATATAAGTTGGGAGAAACTCTGAAAAATTCATTGACGAAAAATAACAAAACAAACATGGTACATTTTAAAAAAGTCTGGAGATTTTTTTCATTGTTTTCATATTTCATTTACTTTTACTGGCTTTGACAGCCTAATGACATTTTAATAAGAATTATAAAAGTAAAAGAGAAATTTATGAACACTTACATATGAGCCCGGAAAATAAGTTTTTATTTATATTTCGAAAATATAGTTGGGTAAATTCTTCCTTCTTTTAGACAATAATCGAATTCCAAAATATATATTACATATAGTAAAAAAGTATCTTAAAAATATGTATTTTGTAAATTTTAAATAAAATGAAAAATGATTGAAGACTCAAAATATTAAAATCGGCAAATAGAAGCATAAAATAAACGTTGTTATTAGACAACAATTCTTTTTTATTTGGCTTACTAAAATTTGCAAATATCTAAGTAATAAAAAATACCGCATGACTTTGGAAATTACAATTCATTTTTATTATTTATTAAATAGTAATAGAATAGAATAAGACTATAAATAATTTAAGCAAACAAATAGCAAAGTTGGATTGCTATTTGGTTCCCTAATTTCACTAGATAAGTGAATGTGATCTGGGGAATTTATAATCGTTTGATCTCTGACCTGACTTGCCTCATCTTGGGTATAAATATTTTCCCAAAATATTTAAACATTAATCAAAAATTTTCACACCTCCAGCGGAGCAAAACACTGTCCTCTCCCATTCGCCTCTTGTCCTGATCAACAATCCTGAGGGCTTAGTTTCGTTGAATTTGTTTTCCGTTTGTGTAAATGTTTCGTATTGTTGACATTTGCTGGTCATGAAAAGTCATTAAATATATTTCTCTAATTTATCTTTCGACTGTGGCAGCTTCGGTCGGTGGTGGTAATGGCATTAAAGTAAGTTGGGCAAAGTGAAAAGAAAGCGGAAATGTTTGTCTGGCCACCAATGCGAGGTTTGGGACCTCTGTGGTCTGATCTCCGACCACCCACCCTTCAACCCTTTTCCTGCCCGCTAATTAAAACTAATCCTGGGGAAAGGACCCAGCCATTCGGGGTGTTGTTATACTTTTCGCATAACTGTCAATCAGTCCCACAATTAAATGATTGAAGACACTCAACTCGGGCTTCGTCTGGGTGTAACCTCTATATGCACAATGTTGGGCAATAAAATATATACATATTTATTTGTAGAGGTCGCGTTTAAGTTGGCCTGAGCTGGTTTAGTTTGAATGCATATCAAGTGGATGCAGATACAAAATGTTTTCATGAGAAATTGACTTTTTCCATTGCACGACGTCGTCGTCAGATGTCTGTTGGCTGTTGTCTTCCTTTGGCCGGAATGATTAATGGTTCTGCTCTTTGCGCATTCGTCGGCCCACACCAGCGGCAACAGAAAGACATCCAGCAGCTACACATTCGTATCTGTAGCTGTTGCTCCGACTGTATCTGTATCTTTTTGTGCCGCTCAATGAGAATTTCTACTGCACCGCGCATCAGCATTTGGCGTTTTCAGCTACTGAGCCGCCTCGCCTCGGCATTGTCTCCCAGTTTTTATTGTGACTCCGGCTCCCCCCGCTTTTGATTGAATTCGCCTCGGTACTTGCGGATACTTGAGCTTATCGCCTGGCCTTTAAAGTTTCAGCCAGTTCGTTGTCGCTCAACCGCAGAGCGCTCACATAATTTAAGGCCAAGTCAAGGCAAAAGTTCCCCACACCCGGCTAGAGCGACGACCAAAACCTACAAGATAAATTGAGGTCATTTTTTGCCAGTGGCCACCTTTGGTCAGTCCGGTGTCCGGGTTCGAGTTCGGGTTCGGGATCGGGCTCGGGCTTGGGCCCGGGTCCACCTTGTTGACCGGCCACAAATGTCCTTAATGTGCATCCTTATGGACTGCGGTCATGTGCAAGTGGTCGAGATGGTCGAGCCCAAAAAATGGCCCATTCCCAACCACTTACGTAAGTATGCACGAGTAGTTAGCGTTGGGCAAACAGCCACGAGTGTACAATTCATTCTGAAAATTCCCTGCCATGTGACTGGGAAGCGGATGATTTAGATGCGAGGTACACTAAAAGGAAAAGATAACCAGCAGTAACTTTAATATTGAAACACATTCAAAAACATCTAAAAACAAACATTATATGACTTCTGGTTTTATATGAACTCTAAACGGAAGTGAACTTACAAAATATTTATCTTCAACTTTAAACGTTTCTAAAATATAAACAGTGTTTTTAATGGCATGTTTTAAAAAAAATTGTTTTAATATATAAAATAAAATCATATCAGGGTTAATAAAAGTTGGTAACTCATATTTTATTTATTTCTTTTTATCTAGAAACCAAAGAAAATAATTAGGATGTTGTCAGATAAATGGAATGAGTATATTTAGGCCACTTTTCTCCATGTGTACTGATTATATTATGCGTTTAAGCAAAAAACGTGAACATCCGGCTACCTTTGACCATTTGTGCAATTGTTGCAAAATTTACGCTCATTTTAATTTTAGACCAAGGAGCGGCAAATGCGTTAAATGTTCCGCTTTTGACCAAACTCTTTCCTATTCGGACTCCTTGTGTTTTTATGTGGGTAAGTTCAACCCGAAATATAAACATAAATCCTGTCCTCCAGCACGAGAGGTGGCGAAAGAAAGGTCCTGTTGGTGGACAACGAGTGCGTTTAAGTGTTAACATGTAAATGATGCTGTTGAAGCAGTTAATAAGTGTATGCCAAGGGCTGTAAATCATCAGAAGCGTTTCCTTTCCGTTAGCTTGGCCATTGAAATTAATTTTATTTGCAGCCCAACACGAAGATTTACGAGCAAATAATAACCAAGTGATGATTGCGAGTATTAAACTTGAGGCGCTCCTTGCCGCCCACCGAAAACAGTGGCTCGTAACCTAATCCAAAGGCAGCTGCAAAGTATCCTTCGCTCGTAGTTTGCTGATAAGTTTCCATTTTGACTTTTCCGGCATTTCATCCATGCTGATGACATTTCCAATGTCTCCCCAGCCCTCTGGCCGTGACAAAACAAAATTCATTTTGTAATTTCCAAGCCACCTAGAAAGGCCAAAACCAGCCAGCTGTCATTTGGGGAGTTGGCTGTGTGGTGAAGGCTGGATTCCATTTTGACCAGGCTGCAGAAATTGCACTCTACTTGGCTGCCTAGCATCTTTCCCATTCCCCACTCCCCTCTCCCCCTTCCCCCCTTCCGTCCAGCGCCCCTCTGGCACTGCCACGCCCTCCGCTCGATTCGGGTTTAGAAAATTATCTTTTTGCTCGTCGTCGCCAAAAAGGAAATCATATTTTCTGCTTTTGTGCACTTTACTTTTCAGTTTTCGTTGGCTGCCGTTGGCTGCCTCCAGTTCGCTCGTAAACAGTTTTCGGGTGCAACTTTTGTGCGAAATTTATGCTTTCATTCCGTATCTGTATCTGGGCACTTTTTGCACAAGTACATGCGACTTGGGGCTGGGAAATGGGAAATGGGAGCCTGTGCGCTGTGTGCCCCACCAGGTGGTGTTTATGGCATCCGCTCTGCGAGTATTGATGAAGGAACTCGGGCTCGCATCTGTAATTCAATCAGTGTCTATGTCTGGCTCCTCGTCCTGCTCCTTCTCCTGCCCGGATCCTTTTCCTTTCGCCATTTGCCGCTATTGAGACTCTGTTTACGCAGCTCGTTCAGCTGGAAATTTGGTGCTTGTTGCCAAAAGGCGAGCTGGCGAAAAAATACAAAAATATTTTGCAATCGCATCAATGCAAATAAGGTGGCAGAAGTTCGACGGCAAGGAAAGGTACCAAAATGTTCAGTTTCCTAAAATGATATGCGCATTTCTTTACTACTCAATGCGAGTTTTATTTGTGGAAATTTATTTTCGCTGAGTTTTTGTGCCAGGCCGTTGGAGCAGAAATAACTTTGCTGATCTCTATCATTAGAAACTGTTCAGCGAAAGTAGTTAGGAGGTTTGGATTTACAAATAAATATTAATAGATTATAAAAAAGCAGTAAAGTTTTTAAATCAGAAGAATCCTTGAAATCTATATAAATAATACTCAAGGCAAAATCAATTCATAAGTTCCTTAAAATTTTGTTCATGATTCGCGTTATTATTTGATTTTGAGAAAGTCTCCGGGAAGACCTGTTTGGAAGTTTTTCTTTGAAACAATAACATATAATTAAGATTAACATGTTAACAACCGCACATGTAACTGGGAGATTTTATTTTGGTTAGAACAAAACCATTTCAGTTTAATTCGATTGATAAATGGCTTTTCATTTGATTTACTTTCAACATATTCATTGAATCTGAAAATGATTATAACCTCTAGCTTCAAATATTTAACCCTATCCAAATGCAAAGAAGGGAGAAAAAATGTACATTTTAAATTAAAAGTATCATATTTGAACCACTGTTTTGGTATTGTAAAACAAATAAAATAAATTACATTCGAATATTTTGAAATTAATCATGTTTTGTGAGTTTATTTAAACTAGAGATGGAATCAAAAATGGTTTATAAACAAATAATCTTTAAAAGACTGGAATTTTGAAAAGCCTTATTGTTTAAGTTGTCTTTATTAATTAAATTTCTTATCTTATCTCAGTTAAAAAAAAGTTTTTGTTTTATTTTTTGCTTTACTAAATGGTAAACAAATTATTTATCTCGTTTTATATACGTTTTAAGTGCATTTGTTTTAATTCAGAGTGGTAAAAATATTGCTATACCATAATGGATAGTTATTCAAATTGAAATCATTGATTCCATTTAATTAACATTTTTGGCTGTTAAAAAATGAAAATAATTTTCTGTTTGTTATTCAAATTAAGTTTTTCCCCGCTCCCCCGACAGCTATTTTCCATGGGGCTTCTGTTCGGAAGCCGAACTACTTCAGAGCCCTGCTGTGGGCACGTCGCTCTCTCACTGATTGATTGATTAGATTTTTGTTAATTACTTAACGCTCGAGCTGCTAGTGTCGCGTCTCAGCGGCGAAGGAAAACGCTGAAGACGAGGAGCTTACCGCGCGGCATCAGCTGCACTTTTTGGCAGATATATATGCTGGAGTACCCTGAAAGTTTTCTTATCTAGTTGGGTGAATTTCGCTGAATTAGTTATGCCCTCTGACGAGCAGATAGATTGATTACGGGCGGAGATAGGGAGGTGGAATCCTTGAAACACGGGTCTCACTGCGAATGCAATATGTTGACGTATGTACCAGGGCCACGCCCACAATGGGACATGTTGGAGGGCGAACCCCCGAAGAACAAATAAAGAATAAAGAAATCGAAAAAATTCACATTCACTCTGCAAGTCTCAAACGAACAAAATGCAATTTCTCAATTGCAGCTGAATTCGTTCCAGAAAACGGCCTGCCCCGACGACTCCGCACCGCGTACACCAACACCCAGCTGCTGGAGCTGGAGAAGGAATTCCACTTCAATAAATATTTATGCCGCCCAAGGAGGATCGAAATAGCAGCCAGCCTGGACCTGACCGAGCGACAGGTGAGTGCTCCGCAATGCAATTTATTCCGCAGCACTCGCACATGGCCGGAGAATGCCATTATTCCGCTGACAAATTGCTTGTGGGCAAGGGCTGTGTGTTCTTCCCTCGATTTTCCCACTTTAATTGCACACACCTTGACGGAAGTCTAACTAATTCCATCTTGGTTGCAGGTAAAAGTTTGGTTCCAAAACCGCCGCATGAAGCACAAGAGGCAAACGCTCTCGAAGACCGACGACGAGGACAACAAGGACAGCCTCAAAGGTGACGATGATCAGTCCGATAGTAGTAAGTAAACCAAATATTTTCACTCCTGTATTCCTTAAGTTGTATTACTAAGTGTTACCTAACTTAGATTCTTTTAACTCGAAATCCATTAAAATGTGGGGTGTAATATTTATATATTACCGAAAACATGAAGTTAAGAAGTCGAGCATTTGGAAGGCAAAAAACTAAACTTTTTTTCAGGAAATATTTGATTCATAATACAAAACTACTTAAGAAGTAACATTGACAATTGTTGAAATTATATACTTTAGCATTTTACGATTTTCTTATTAAGGAATTACTCCACTTTATTTAAATATCTGTTTAGATTCTGTTTAAAAAATTGCATTCCCAAATCAAATTTTACGAAATGTTATTCCTAGTACATTTATAAATTTCCTTTTCAATTAAACAAATTATAAAATCACTTCACAGCAATTTTCTAGTTTTTAGACAACTTAGTTTTTTTTAATGAACTAAAGGATTCATATACCAAAGAAAACTGTACCAAAATTTGAACTCGCTCTTGGAGTTTGCCAACAAGTTGTTCCACTTTTACTTTTTCGGTTATGCATGGCTTATTTTTTGAGGCTTTTACGCAGAAGTACGAGATGGTGTAGCTTATCAATCATTGTCAGAGGATGGGATGGGTCGGAACGACTTTTGGCAGGGCGGCTCTCGACGTGCTAACCC
Source organism: Drosophila fuyamai (assembly GCA_018153365.1). Taxonomy (NCBI): domain Eukaryota; kingdom Metazoa; phylum Arthropoda; class Insecta; order Diptera; family Drosophilidae; genus Drosophila; species Drosophila fuyamai. Next base: position 87,655 of record JAECXW010000116.1, on the reverse strand, counting down.
CTTTCGCGTGAGAGTTCCGACTTTGGTTCTCGACGCTTCCCTCTGGCCTCAATCTTCCACTTACGAAAACAAATCATCAATATTCGTGGCCATATACCTACTGATTTGCTTTTATCTTACCTTCCCGTGAACTGCAGACTCCAATTCGAAGAAATCGTGTCAAGGCTGCGAACTGCCCTCCGACGATATTCCCGATTCCACGTCCAATTCCCGGGGCCACAACAACAACACCCCGAGCGCCACCAACAACAATCCGAGTGCTGGAAGTCGTAAGTTAGGATATTAATAGAAATGCAAATCATTTATAATTTAAATAACGCTTTCAAATCCTTCAGTAACACCCAACTCATCCTTGGAAACGGGCATCTCTTCGAACCTGATGGGCAGCACCACCGTTTCCGCCTCGAATGTGATCAGTGCCGACTCCAGTGTGGCATCTAGTGTTAGTTTGGATGAGGACATCGAGGAGAGTAGCCCCATCAAGGTGAAGAAGAACGACGAGGGACAGGTGAGTCATCTTGTACTTGAAGAACATTTTTCAAATGAAATGATATTTCGTTTATGAAGTACACACATTAAAAATGAGGGATTCTTTAATAAAAAGCTTATTAAATCAAAATGTCTATATATTATAACTGGTCGGCTAGGTGGTCGTTTTAGTCCTTTTGTTTTAGGTTATTAGGCAAGCTCATGATGAACGACGGAAAGATGAGAAGTATAAAATATATTATTTTAAATTGTCCAGTTATCCTAAAGAAACGAACTTATCCTGAAACTAAGGTGGCAACAACTTCAAAAAATCGTGGCTTTTTTTAACTGTCAATCAATTTGCCATATTTTTATTGATTACCTATTAATTGTTACTGTTAAGCATGGAAAATAATCACAATAATTCAAGTGAAGGTGCGAAAAAAAGGGTCCGAAAGTCGAAACAAAAATACCTAGTGATAATATTTATTTTAATAATTAAACTTAAACTTTCCTAACTGGGAGTCTCAATAGTTGTATTGGCAATGAAGATTAAGTAAAGTTAAACACCTCAAAGTCCCCAAAACTTAATTTTTTCTGGTGGCAGATGGTGATTAGAGGTGGACTGCATACATAAATATTTTATTAGGATAGGAATCCTTTACGTTTATAACGTTTTGTAACCTATTATGGCTGTCCGCAGGTCATCAAAAAGGAGGCGGTGTCCACCTCGTCCAAGGCCTCGCCCTTCGGCTATGAGAACTCCACGCCCAGTCTGGTCAGTTTTCGAAGGGACTCGGATGTCGCCGCCGTCGGAAATGCACCCGCCAGTAAGGCGGGTGGCAAGAAACGCTTTCAGAGTGCCGCCAATGCCCTTGCAACGCCCTCGCCTCTGACGGACAGCAATAGTGGGAATGGAAATGGGGGTGGTGGAGGTGGAGGTGGCCCAGCTGGCGGTTACTTTCCAGGCTACTATCCTAGTCCCAAGCAGCAGCACCAACTGCAACAGCAGCAGCAGCAGCAACTGCACCCGCAACAGCAGCAGCAGCCGCAGGACTATTACGGCAAATACGACATCGAATTCGCCGCCTCACCGCACCACAATCCGCACAGCAAGCAGCAGCCGCTGCACGGCGAGTATCTCAGTCCCAAGCCAAATGCGGCCAACTTCCACCAAAACAGTCAGCAGCAGGAGCAGGATCAGTTTTACTACAACTACGGCGACACCAACGGCAGTGCGTACTTGAACCACCAGCAGCAGCAGCACCACCAACAGCACCACCAGCAGCAGCAGCACCACCATGTGGCCGACTTCGAGGCGCCTGTCAACGGACCCAGCAACTTCAACAACGGCGCCTACTACGACAACATGAGTTTCCAACAGCAGGCCCAGGCCCACCAGCAACAATCGGTGGTGTTTCAGCAGCAGCAGCCGCACCAGCAAGCGACGGTTAATCACCAGTGAGTATAACAACTAATAAGCATAACATAATTATTTTAAAGTAAACTAATCATATTCGATCGGTTTATTAGTTTGATTAACGATCATGGCTATCTTTATGTTTCTGGAATCTTATTTGCAATCGTATCTTCGAGTGATCCTTTTCCGATTTTAAGTTTATTTTAAATTGACTCTGATCCCTCTGAGACTGCTTATTTTAGAGAAATGACAATTTGTTAGAATTGGTTAAGAATTTTGAGTTGGTGTCAGATTTCCTATTAGACTTCAAAGATGCAATTTAAAATGTTGAATAAACTCATGGAAGTAGTTTTTTAGCGATATCGTGTATTTTTTGTATGCCTAAAAAATGGAGATTAGACGTGTTATCATGTTTCAATCGAATAGTCGAAATTGCAGTTTAAAGGAACGAATATTATTATTTACTGGTCGTAAATTGAATTTAAAATACGAAAAACCACTTCATGTAGTGTTCAAATGAACCTATAAAAGTAGTACCCTCGTCAGGCTTATGTCATCTACTATCTTTTATAGGCCAGATCATTATCCTTGGTCAAGTGCCTGACCACTGCAGACCGCAAGTGAACATGGTGAAGTACTTTAGCTTCAGAAGGTGCATGGTTAAAAAATTAAAATGGCAACTAAAAGAAAAACTTTATAAACGGCGCCCAAAAATTAGGAACTTTTTAGATGAGGCGCAGAAAGTCCCGCAAGAGGTCGGAAACCGTCTACATTTGCGTTGAACCCCGAGGTGGTCACACTGCCCTGACCTGAAATCTCTTTTTCGCGAACTTTTTCATTCCAGCGCATTAACCCCGCGAATGAAAGTGTTTTTGAGGGGGGCAGAATTCGGGTTTCCGTGGAAGTTGCTTGAATACTGCAGTTACACAGCTGTTTCCCTATTTTCTCAGTAATCAGTAATCCTAGCCCCCGGGGTCAGAAGGTCAGAAGTCGATTAAAAATCGAGCCGCGATCCCATACATATGACAAGAATCGTGAAAAGGTGCGTAGGTGGCGCTCCCAAGCCTCACGTCCGAAATCAGACCCTCACAACTCGTATAATATTACTTCTATTATACCTAATACTTATACTCAAACGTTAGGACTTAACAGGGTTTCTGTCTTTGCTTACACAAAGTGAAACCTTTTTCAACACTGTTGAACAGTCTATACATAATTTGGTTCTCGACTTCGGTGATAGCTAGTCAACGCGCGAACCATGTGTACTGGTGTGTTTAATGGCCACATAGGTGGCGCCACAATTTCGTTAAGATAAAGTTTAACTTTCAAAATTCTTACTAGATAATTTTATACCCGTTACTCGTAGAGTAAAAGGGTATATTATATTCGTGCAAAAGTATGTAACAGGTAGAAGGATGCGTTTCCGACCCTATAAAGTATATATATTCTTGTTCAGGGTCACTAGCCGAGTCGATATAGCCATGTCCGTCTGTCCGTCTGTCCGTCTGTCCGTCTGTCCGTCTGTCCGTCCGTCTGTCTGTCTGTCCGTATGAACGCTGAGATCTCGGAAACTATAAAAGCTAGAAGATTGGCATTTTGCATGTAGATTTTAGGAGTTCCTACGCAGCGCAAGTTTGTTTCAAAAAGGTGCCACGCCCCCTGACGCCCACAACCACAAGCAAGTTTAATGCTATTAGAAAATTTTTTGATATGTATTGTTTCGCAACCTATCGATGGCCAAAAAATCCACCCACTCTAACGCCCAAAAACCCATTAAACACTTAGCGCCTACATTTCCCCTCTTCATGGCGTATAAAATAGCGCTATCTAACGGATGAATTTCGGAACAGCCAAGGCCAACGAGCAACGTAATTCGAAGGATTTCATTAAAGGAAATTGCGATGGCTTTTATTGTGTTTATCAATACCGAACTATATCCCAAGAACTATGCAAATCAAATCAAGTTAGCCAAATTGGTGTTCCATGGGTACCGATTTTAACGTAAAAATCGGGAGCTAATTCGAGGCGAAAAACATACAAGATGCATATTTATATCCTAAGTCTGTTTAGCTGAGTAACGGGTATCTGATAGTCGGGGCACCCGACTATAGCGTTCTCTCTTGTTGAAATTATATTGGTCGCACCTGGAAAAATAATTTTGCTTGCTGCAAGACTAATACATTTTAAGATAGAGCAATAAAGCTTAGGTAAATGGTCACTTTTTTTGAAGAAAAAGTTTTAATAATAATGTATAAACTTTTATAACAAAAAAATGTTTTCTAGTTGACTTGATTTCCATTCTGCTGTATTTTTTAAAAGAAATTGGACTGTTCGACCTTAGTTTTTGGCTTTCCAACAATTCAGGTTTTTAATTCACTTATAATTAAACATATTTCTAATTTATTTATAAACTTCCATCGGTTCTCATGCAATTTTATCTCAAAATCCTCGCTAAACGAGCTCAGTTACCAAGTTGTCTTTATAAGCTTCGTGTAGCTTTATTAGCTTTCAGTATTCTTAGTAGTCCACTTCGTACCCATGTACACAGAGAAAAATTGTGGTAGAAATTATTGAAAGTGGTCTTGCAAAACGTTCTTAAATTACTTTTCCTCAGTGTAGTTTTTAACCCTATATTTTACTCTGCAATTTGTATGCTAACACTTCCGGCTCTATTTCTCTCCCCACAGGCACATGCATCACCTGGGCGCTGGAGAGACATACAGCGCTCTAGGCCTGCAGATGGAGAACTGCGAGGGCTACAACAACTTCGGAGGCGCCGCCAGCGGGGGTGGGTACTACGAGGCGGGTCAGCAGCCCCCTGGTCCGGCCACCCTTGGCCACGGGCACGGCCATGGGCACCACCCCCACCACCACGTGCAGGTGCCGGCGCAGGCGCATGCCCACGTCCATTCCCACCACAACTCTGCGGCGATTCCCGCGGGAGTGGGCGTGGGAGTGGGAGTTGGAGTTGGACCACCGCCATCGCACATCCACGGATTCGCCCTCAACGGAGGAGCACCTGGCCAGGGCCAGGGATTCGGCAACAATGGGGTCACTGCGGTTGGGACTGCGGCAGGGACTGCGATCAGTGGACTGGAGAACTCGAACAGCTCGGACTTCAACTTCCTGAGCAATTTAGCCAACGACTTTGCGCCTGAGTACTACCAACTCAGTTAGTTCATGTAGGAAGTGAGCCAGAGGCCAGTGTAAATATGTCTTAGCCTAATTCGCCGAGTGGGCGAGAGTCTTGTAATTCTATTCAGTGTCGTAGTCTCGTAAGCACTTTGTCCGTAGCACATATCTGTATATACTGTATGCTAAAGATTCAAATCTTCACAGGAGCTCTATTCCACGGCTAGGATCCGTTTCTATAATATATAAATAGAAAATGTCGCGATTTCGTTTTGGCTTCAAGTCAAAGTGAATGTCTATCTTGAAAATTCCATTTAGAAATAAAAGATCAAAAATTGTACATAGTTAGAAAAATGAAAAATCTTTCACGCAAGTCCTAATCAATTAATATAAAATACTGAATTACCTTTTATTAACTGTGTTTTGTATATATCTGAAGTAGCTTAAATCAAAACGTAAAAATAAAATAAATACAAACCTAAAGAAAACCTAGAAATAAATATTTGGATCGCTCCCGATTCAAGTGCAATATTCTCTATAAAAGAACTTTGATTTAGAATCTTAAGGCACTCTCAATTATTTCAATGTTTTTCGTGTTTGTGCGTTGCTCCACATTTTCCCATAATGTTAAACAAACATATATTATAAATATGATTATTATATGATTAAATAATTGTCTTAGATAACTTTGTAAGGAGAAAGAATAAAAACTAATTAAGAATTAACCGTTTCTGGAATACATTCGTTCAGACTAAGAAGATATAAACTAATATTACAGTAAACAAGGGGACACATTAATATGTATATTGACTTTTTAGTCAGAGCTACTAAAAGGTGAGATATTAATATTGACTTACTTTTGTAGGTTTTTGTAATGCACAGTAATTCAAATTAGTATGGTACGAGTCAGCGGTATTCTGAACGTTTTGATCAACATATCTTTGATTTTTTTTAATATAACATATATTTTATTTATACTTAATCACAATTAAATGCTAAAAAGGACTAGAAGAGTAACAAACATAACAGGAATAAATAACACACGATAAATATCAATATGTTTTACTTTAAAAATAATTGGAGATTTGGTGACGATCAGATAATATTTATTAGGGAAGGACTCTGTTACCACTTTGAAGCTTAGCGGTTTTTAATTGAATATCACGTTGGATAAAAAGGAACAGTGCCATTAAATTTAGATTGGCTCTAGATGTCCAGCGCACAATTTTTATCGCAGTATCTTTAAAAGTTTTGCCTTTATGTGAACGACAGATAGTAGTGGGAAGGGAAAGGGGAAGTCCCATACAAAAATTTGTACACAGCATTTTTAAATGCCCTTATTTAAAAGTTCAGATAAACTTTTAATCCATATTTCATAGCATTTAATAAAATTAAAGAATGAAAGTGATTTTTTAAGGAACCGCTTTTAAAAAATTATGTCTGAGCAACTGTTTTACTTCTGTCAAAAATTTCAACCGTTCACTCGGATGATTTTGCAATTTATCGTACATGGTTATATTGCACTGAAATGATAAAACTAGTTTTCCAAACAGACAAAATCTGTCTAAGATAAAGGCTCTAGGGATAACATTAAGCGTGGACTTCCGTCAACATCGTGGAGAAAAGACTGATTAGTTAACCGACCTGCAGTAAAATAATCGTTGTTTATGCATTAACCTACTTTTCTTTGTCAGACCTTTAAAAGCGAAAAACAGAAATTGTATTGCTTTTACTCGAATATGGAACTTTGACCAACACAACAAGCTTATAATCTCTACAATCTACTAGTTGATTTTGTATTTATAAGTAGCCTTTTCTTTATTTCATTTTTTCCAATTGATAATTATTGGAGGTACAATCCATGAATTCCCATCTTTATTAACCTGCCGGGGATCCTGGCCTACATTGATAGTTTAACACAGGAAAAAATATATTTATGGCATGGAATAGCAATTCTCTCTTATTATATCCGCTACTCGAAGAGTAATAGTGCATATAACCTCGTTGGAAAGTATGTAACAGGTAGAAGGATGGGTTTTCGACCCTCTAAAGTATATATGCATATATTCCTATATATATATATATTCGTGATCAGGATCAATTTCCGAGTGGATTAAGCGATGTCCCTTTTTCCTGTCCATATGAAAGTACAAGAGCTCGAGATATCTGATTTGAAGATTAAAAAAAGTTTGTTTCAGTAAAAGTTTGTTTTTAAAATGTTGCCTCGCCCACTCTTACGCCCACAAATCACAAAACGTACACAAGTCGCACCATTACTTTAGAAGTTAGAGGATATATTGTGTTTATAACGACGTCGCTGCATATTTTTTAAAACGTAGTTTATATATTTTAGAGCGTTCTAGAGAGCTTGTGAGGTTAGCACGGCAGTTCGTCAAATGTCGTTTCCTAAAATTGATTTATTTTTAAATTGGTAAGCTGAGTAATGCGAATTTTTTAGTCGATGCACTCGACTTAGTTTCTGCCTTCCTTTTTTTATTATTTAGTTTTGTTACCTGTATTTGAACTATGTTCCCGGTCTTTTCTTGCAAACGCAGGACGCTATGCTTTTTGCCCAATAGCAAACTCTGTTGTCCTTGGCAGTACAAATAGGAATTTCGTTGGCCATCAACATCGTGAGGAAAAGACCGATAATCAATAAACCGATCTGTATAAAAATCATATTGGTTTCTGGATTGACCTGTTTTTCTTTAACCAAATTCTAAAAACTGTTATGTGTTCCGATCATAGTTTTATACTTTTTTTTATCAAGCGGAGCAAATCAATATATTTATTAATGATTTTTTTAAATACCCCGTGTTAATTACAAATTTCGTGCATTTTTTTAACTTTGAAGAGCGTATTTTTTGTTGACCAGATGTTTGTATAACACTAGACTACAAAAACAGGAAAGGAAAGCTAATTTCGGGCGGAGCCGAAGTTGAAATACCCTTGCAGAATATTCTGTAAATTATATTCTCAAAAATTATTCATATGATGCATTCTTAACACTCATAAAAACCCCAACTTCCTAACTTTAAAAACAGCAAAGTTTTGGCAATTCCAATCGTTCAGTTATATGGCTGCTATAGAATATAGTTAGTTTATGAAATTTGGTAGGTCGGATTAATTGGCCAAATATAAAACCCATAGAAAACCCCAACTTCCTAACTTAACAAACACCAATCAGTTATATGGCAGCTATAGGATATAGTCGGCCGATCCCGGCCGTTCCGACTTATATACTGCGTGCAAAGGAAAGAAGGGTGTGTGCAAAGTTTCAATTCGATATCTTTAAAACTGAGAGACTAGTTCGCGTAGAAACAGACAGACGGACAGACGGACATGCTTATATCAACTCAGGAGGTGATCCTGATCAAGAATATATACTTTATAGGGTCGGAGATGTCTCCTTCAGTGCGTTGCACACTTTTGACCAAAATTATAATACCCTCTGCAAGGGTATAATAAAAGATATATTGGTTCTTTGGTTTTTATGATTTTGTGCAAAGGAATTAAAGCCATTCTGTTCGTCAGATAATTAAGTTTTCAGTTATGTACTTTGGATCAAATCCTCTTATATTACTTTACATTAAACATTTTAAAGGCTTTTTCTCGATGATAATGCTGGATTGGGTACTTTTTTTTAGCATTAACGATGCAGTATTCTCGACGCTTTGATCACTAGCTCTTTGAAGCTATGAAGATAACAGAAAATCATCTTAGATGAAATGGCAGAAAACCATTAAATAATGGTCATTGGCTCTAAATATCCGCACAGTATTTTATCTCATTGTGTAGCTTTTAAAGCTTTGCCTTTATGTGAACGACAGATACGATAATAACACTCTCCCAGGTAACACTTTTTACACAGAAATGTTGAAAACTACTATTTCAATGTACAGATAAACTTATATTTCTTATCTCAAAGAATTAAATAAAATATGAGAAGAGAACATTATTTTAAGCAGTTTGGCAGAGTCTCGGATGTGGTCGAAATATATTACACATCGTTATATCCCATTTAAAGGGGTAAAGGGTAAAGAAAATTTAAAATCAGTCAAAATATGAACCCGTCATTTAAAAATATACTTTTATAATTATTTTACATATTTACCATTTTATATTTAAAAAATTGTTACATAATAATTTTCTTGCACTTTTGAGAATATGAGAAATGAGAATATTTATATAGTTTACTATTCATTAATGTATTTCCAGGTTTTTCTGATACGTGGATCACAAACGCAGGTTCGTTGGTATCCTTCATAATAGCAATAAAGGGTGGAAGTGGGATATGAGAGGACCTTTAACAGCTTTTAGAACTCGAACGGTTCCCGATCACAGTTTTATATTTTTGTAAAGAGTGGAGCAAATTAATAAATTTATAAATAATTAGCTTAAATACACCGTGTCAATTAGAAATCTGTTCCATTGTTCAGCTTTCTAGAGCGTTTATATTGTTAACCAGATTTTTGTTTATTATAAGTCCACAAAATTAAATCGACAGTTTAGTGCAGAAACTAATGTTTGGTTTTCCGCAGTTCTATAAGTCAGATAAAGACATTTTTATTATACCCGTTACTCGTAGAGTAAAAGGGTATTTTGTATTCGTGCAAAAGTATGTAACAGGTAGAAGGAAGCGTTTCCGACCCTATAAAGTATATATATTCTTGTTCAGGATCACTAGCCGAGTCGATTTAGCCATGTCCGTCTGTCCGTCTGTCCGTCTGTCTGTCCGTCTGTCTGTCTGTCTGTCCGTATGAACGCTGAGATCTCGGAAACTATAAAAGCTAGAAGATTGGCATTTTGCATGTAGATTTTAGGAGTTCCTACGCAGCGCAAGTTTGTTTCAAAATGGTGCCACGCCCCCTTTAACGCCCACAATCGCTTATATACGATTTAAAAAATTTAAATATATCGGAAAAATAAAAATGCAGTTTTATTGTGTTTATCAATACCTATCGAAATGTAGAAGAAATTTTTTAAATCGGGCCATTCGTGAAAAAGTTATGCGTGATCAAAATTTCTATCTCCATCTCCCTCGCACTCCTTTTACCTGAGTAACGGGTATCTGATAGTCGGGGCACCCGACTATAGCGTTCTCTCTTGTTTTTTGTATGGTAGCGTTTATGTAAAGTTCAGTTTTTTACCTTATACATTTTTTATGGAAGAACTCCATGAAACTAATTAAAAATTTATATCGAAAATAAACGCGTAAAAGCAGAAATTGTATTGCTCCTAACGAATATGGAACTTTGACCAACCCAATAAGCTTATAATCTCTACAATCCACTGTGCATGATTTCTATACTCAAAAAAATATTTCTTTTTTATTCACAAAATAATTGTAGTGTTGTAAAAATGACTTGTAAAAAATTTTAGTGTATCAATCATATTTGATAAAAAATGAATAGAAATTTTAATTAAGGGAATATCAGATTTGCTATAAAAAAGAGATTACAACAATAAAAGACTTTGAGTAACCAAACCAGATTCTAGTGCTTTTCATTCTACCCCGTCATGGTAGAATTATAAATGGGAGTAAAAAAAGTTGTAATGGGAAAAGCAATTCTCTCAGGTCCGTTGGCCACAAACTGTTTTGGCAAGACTTGCAAAAAAAAAAAAAAACCGGAAGCCAGCCGACCACGGGCTAAAACCACAACTCTTAAGTTGCCAAAGTTATATCCGTGACATACTTATATAAGCATTCATACTTCACATCAATCCAAATATGATTTATTATTTGGTGATAGGATTGGTCAATTTCCAGAGCTGAATCAAATCAGGAGCGGGTGTAGCAAATGGAGCACTAAATGGAATGGAACGATTGAAAGAAAAAATCAATTTGACTTTGGATTTTCAATGTCGGAGCCAAACTTAATTAAATGGTCAAACACCAATTCGAATCGAGCCCTCATGAGGCAAAATTAATTAAATCGTATTCAAATGCTGAATGGAAGTGGGCCTCAGGCCAAATGTATCCTTAGAGCCGGATACAGTGAACGCGTGAAATAAACAATTTATATGACAAATATTGGTTTAATTTTAGGGGCCGTTCGTAAAACTATAACAATAAGGGTTTTTTGTATGTGGGGGATGTCAGTTCTCAGTGGTGGTAGGCGACAGCAGGGGAGGCGTAGGTGGCGTAGGCAGCGGGGGCGGGGGCGGCGTAGTGGGCCACTGGAGCCACGGTCTTGACCACGGCGGGGGCAGCATAGTGGGCCACGGGGGCCACGGTCTTCACGACAGCAGGGGCGGCGTAGGAGGTGTAGGCAGCGGGGGCGGCGTAGTGGGCCACTGGAGCCACGGTCTTCACGACGGCAGGGGCGGCGTAGTGGGCGACGGGGGCGGCGATGGTCTTCACAACCGGGGCAACGGCGACGGCCTTGACGAGGGGCTCACGGTTCACCACGGCGTTGAATCCGTTGATGGGGTCGGCGGTGTACTGCACGGTCCTCTTGTAGCCGTCGGCGTCGATCAGGGAGTACTCCCCGCGGACCACGTCCCCGTCGCGCTCCTCCACCTGCCCCTTGTTGTCGCCGGTCAGCTTGTCGTCGACTCCGTACGAGAAGCGGTACTGGGGGTGGGGGTCGTACTCCTCGGCGGCCTTGACCACGACCTTCTGGGCCACGGCCACGGGGGCGTGGGCGTAGGTGGCCACCGCCGGGGCGGCGTGGTACAGCTGGGGGGCGGCGATGGGGGCGTAGCCGGCGCTGGCCACGGCGACGAAGGCGAGGGCGAACACGAACTGCAAGTTATGATGGTCAGATTGACTCCGATAAAGGATGTGGGACGGACTCACCTTGAATGCCATTTTAGGAGTTTATTTTTTTGGTGGTGGGCTGGTTCTTTGCAGAAACGGTGCTGAGGGCTGAATGATGTGGCTTCTGGCCCGAACAGCGGTTTTATAGCCCTCGCTTGCACTTTCTGCGCGAGTGAGGTAAGGTGCTTACGCTTGGCCTTCTGAATATCAAGCTCCGAATTAGCGCGAAGTCACCGCTCTGCGAAGTCAACTGCGACGCCGGCCGAAAAGTCGGCAGAGGGTCGAGGAGCAGAAGCGATTGGCGGATGGCGACTGCAGTCCAATTATTTAGAAAGGATTCGGCGGATTCGCGCGGGATTTCCCTTCTGCCAGGTGCCCACGTACGAATTGGTCGTTGTGAAGTGAATGCATCTGCTAATAGGCGGTCCGAATAATCGCAGATCTGCAAAGGATGGGATATGGGATGTGTGTTAACGCTGGGTGGCCTTGACTCCCGCGGATTGCGCAAGTGCCGAAATGTGTCTGACTTAATTGGAATGAAGGAGTGATTCTCTAGATTCGACGGCTAAAAGGTTAAATCATCTGTGAAGTAAATCATAAAAATGATTGAGGTGCCTTCATCCTGACATTACATATACGGTAAAATATTCTCTACTTTGTAATCTGAAGGGTAATAAAAATATTTAATTTAACTTACTTCTTACTATTTTGTTTATATTAATGTAACTAATTAATTTTATTTATATTTAATTTAACTTCTTCTAATATTTTGCACCTTTTAAAAATTCAATCTAAGACTTTATCATATCATATTTTATTAATACCAATTTTTTAACTTTGAAGTAATAATAATACACATAAACAAATACATTTTGTTTGGGAGCTATATTTAATGAATTAGAATATTTATGGAAACTCTTACAATTTTGTGTATGATATCTAATAAATTATTAAAAAAATCTAAACAAAAGTTCGTTAAACCTTCTCCGCGAGCAACCAGAAAGTTACATAACATGAATAAGATTACAAAACAGTTTGAATATTTATTTTAAAAAAAAAAAAAAAAAAAATAAAAAATTTTTTTTTTTTTTTTTTTTTTTTAAAAAAAAAAAAAAAAAAAAAAAGGATTTTTTTGTTGGGGGTTCCCTTTTTTTTAATTTTCTTTTATTAAAGGGGGGGGGGGGGGGGGGGGAAGAAAATTTTTTTTTTTATTAATTTTAAAATAATTGTTTTTTTTTTAAAATTTTTTTTTTTTTTTTTTTAGGTTTTTATAAAAAAAATAAAATTCTTTTTTTCTTTTCCGAAATATTTAAATCTATATTTAAACATCTTTCGTAAAGGACCCTTTTGAAAATTAAACTCCTAAAAGAGCATCTCTTTAGCTTTATATCAGAAAACTTAAACGACCAGCCTAACAAAATGTTTGCTTACTTTTCTGTATGAAGAAAGGTCAAAAATACAGTGAATTTTATTAAACTATTTGTTGCCGAGCAATCTAGTCAAATAATTAGCGACACTTTTAGCCGGGCCAAGCCCTTTTGTTTCGAAGCACACCTTTCGCCGGATATCTTTCACTCTTTTGGTGCGGACGGGCTTAGAATCTGCGGTCCAGAGAATTTGCACACCCACAGAGCTTAGCGCCACGAACAGGAAGTACGAGTTATTGCCCGACAACAATCGCAGTCGAGAAACATTAAATGTATTTCGCTGTCACCGCGGAATAACGCTCGCTGCCAACGGATTGGGCCAAAGCAGAGCAGAGCTGGCGACTTGATTTACTATAAAAGTTGTTGATCTGGCCCAGAAAAGTATCATTCGCAGATCCAGTTCACTTCTGTAAAGAACTACCAATCAGCACTCCAAGCAAAATGGCCTTCAAGGTGAGTCACCTCAACGGGAATCCGGGATCGGCATCAGCATTGTCCCCCTAAAAATTCTGGATGAGCCCTAACGATCATTCCTTCCAGTTCGTGTTCGCCCTCGCCTTCGTCGCCGTGGCCAGCGCCGGCTACGCCCCCATCGCCGCCCCCCAGCTGTACCACGCCGCCCCGGCGGTGGCCACCTACGCCCACGCCCCCGTGGCCGTGGCCCAGAAGGTCGTGGTCAAGGCCGCCGAGGAGTACGACCCCCACCCCCAGTACCGCTTCTCGTACGGAGTCGACGACAAGCTGACCGGCGACAACAAGGGGCAGGTGGAGGAGCGCGACGGGGACGTGGTCCGCGGGGAGTACTCCCTGATCGACGCCGACGGCTACAAGAGGACGGTGCAGTACACCGCCGACCCCATCAACGGATTCAACGCCGTGGTGAACCGTGAGCCCCTCGTCAAGGCCGTCGCCGTTGCCCCGGTTGTGAAGACCATCGCCGCCCCCGTCGCCCACTACGCCGCCCCTGCCGTCGTGAAGGCCGTGGCTCCAGTCGCCCACTACGCCGCCCCCGCTGCCTACACCACCTACGCCGCCCCTGCTGTCGTGAAGACCGTGGCCCCCGTGGCCCACTATGCTGCCCCCGCCGTGGTCAAGACCGTGGCTCCAGTGGCCCACTACGCCGCCCCCGCCCCCGCTGCCTACGCCTCCTACGCCGCCCCCGCCCACTACGCCGCCCCAGCTGCCACGTACACCTCCTACTCCGCTCCCGCCGCGGCCTACCACCACTAAGTCCTGGCCGAGATCGACGTTGTATATAGTTGTTGGCTTTATTATTACTGTACATTTATTTATTGACAGCACCAATAAAAAAATGCATACACGTATGTAGACATATCATGGAAACAAGAGTGTCTTGAGTTGTTTATTCAGAAGGAGAAATCTGGCAAAGGACTCTCAGAGGTCGTTCACATTGTCCTGTTCTGGTTTGCATTATTTATGTGCTTGTTTTCAGAACGAGTTATTTGCCCTTTTATTGCGAAAAGTTCACAGACATCATAGGAGCGATCCCCGTCGCAGAAGTGCTGCAGTCTTAGAGCAATGCAACTCATGTGGTGCTTTTGGTGGTGCAGTCTGGACCTTTGTTTTGCGATCCTTTAAGGATGCTGCCAGGGCAACGAACTGTGTTGGCCTGCTTGATGATTCCGATACCCAAACGGATCCTGATCCCAGTCCCTCTGTCTGTCTGTAGGGGTAGACCAAGTTCTGGGCTTTGTGCCGGTCATTTCCATTTGAATGGAAGGACTCGTCTACCCCAACGCAAAGAGAGTCCCTTTGTTGTTGATCTTTGTAATATAAAACGGAAATTATGGGGTCATGACTCTACTTGCCGGGTGATAAATGGTCTTACAACTCATCGGGGGAGCTGAACATTAAAATTCAGTTTGTTCCTAGTTCGGAGCTGCATTTTCCCACAGCCTTAACTAGAGAACGAAACTTTTTGGGGGGCTAGACAGCGCACACCTGTTGTTTTTCTAAAGAACCATTCTGGATTCCGAACTCAGAGTTCTGGAGGGGCCCCTCAAGGTCAGACTCTGTGTGCAATCTCAGCTAGCCAACTGCTTCCTTCGACATCACCCTTTTCCAAGCCAAAGTCCGACTAATCAAGTGGAAGATTTCTGATTTCGGGTGCTTATCGTCGTCGATACGGAGCCGAAACCCTTCTCAACTTCACCATCGTCATTATCATCCAGAGAGCAGCCAACAACAATGCGAACTGACAATGCAACCGGACAAAAACAGAAAGCACAAGCCCAAGGAAAACAAAGAGAACAGGGAAAAAGGCCAGAAAACAAACCCGGTGAAGTGAGTTGAAGGATCGTCGAACCTCAACAGGGGCAAACAGGCTTTCGATCCGCGGCTTTCGTATAAAAGGAGACCAGGGTCTCCCAGTTGGCTCATTCAGTGTTTTGTGTTGAGTCCGAGAGGATCAGGATCAGGAGCAGCTTGCGATCGCGCCTTGGGGTCAGTCAGACCAATAAAACCATCAAAAACTCGACTTTGGATATCTTTCTTCAGGATTCAGCCTGCATGCAGACCTCCAAATGACAGATATGTGAAGGTAATTATTTGTGAATAATGTGATTTTGTATTTTGAAAAGCCATTTGTTTATTAAATTTAGTAAAAGTGCAAAGCCCTAGAAAATACAACATTTGGTTGTAATGCTGTGAAAACTTTCAGCATTAAAAATAGTTATCCAATAGTGTGCATAAATAATTTATTAATAAGGCACTTTTTAATCATTAATTTATGTGTGTATTTTCATATTTTATATTCACCTTCAAGGAATTTTCTACTGCTTACTGATAAACTCAATTACTTTGCAGATTCTTCCTTTCTGTATCGGCCTTGCAGCTGCTTACTAAAATAATAAAGTTTCTACGTCCCAAATCAACATCCAGTTGTTAAAGATGACAGCCCGGATCCGTCCAAGAACCAAAAGCTAGGGCTCAATCAGGGCTTGCCCTGGCCAGAACACCTATTGGCACTCATCACGGAACATTGAATCGTTGGAAGGCCGCACAACACCGCACATCAGCCATCCTCCACCCATCCATCCATCACCCACCAAACGTCGTCTCGGCCCTTTGGACAAAATTTACATTTGAGTTTAAGTTTAGGTGTAAACAATAAACAAAAAACAACAATAGGCTACCAAAAAAAGCGAAAAATCCAATCAAGCGTTTATCTTTCGTGGGTTCTAATCGACTTATCTGCATTTAATCCGATTGTGAGGACGAAGATAAGGAATTGCTCTTACCTTAAAACGTTTTAAGATCTTGTTATACAATAGTTTTTCATGACAGTTGATCAAATACAATGGTTTATAATAACATTCCATACAGTAGGAGAATGACAGCACGCTCCGCGAGGACATTGCAGAATTCTGTGACTCTGTTATTATTATTTAGTATTATTAAGTACTTAAGGTAACGATCCTCGACACGCCTTTAGTTAATACTCCATTGGCCCCCTCCCTTGACTTTTACTTTGTTGTGTGATCTTAAAATAGTTCAACGGGTGTACACAAATATTTCGTTATTATCATACAAGAAAGGCCGCAGTGCGAACAATAATTTATGTGTATCAAGGTCAGGCCCGGCAGCAAAGCCTATAAACTATAGCTCTGGCAGCGTATGTGAGGTGAGGCGACTGCCACCAGAAATCCAGCAAAGAGTCAGCAGATTTCAAAGGTGTTCACAGGTGCTGGGCTGCTGGCGATGGTGTTGCGGCTACTGCCAAAAAAAGGCATGAAGAAAACGGTAAGTGAACTGGTTTTGTGCCACTTTAATTGGCATTATTCGAGTCACCGGCTGGACAGCGTTTACTTCGCATTGTAATCGCCATAAACTATTTCCAGCTTAACCCTTGGTAAATTGCGCTCGCGGATGATTAGGCCAAACAAATGCCGGTGCTCAATTGGTCGAGTGTTTCCCTCAGATATTAGGCAAACTAAATTGTAATTAACAGACGTTTTTCAACAGTTGTCCAATAGAGACAATGTCTTCGAGTTAGCCGGCCGTTGACGGTCAGCAGGCTACTGAAGTGATTACTTTTATTGTTTTCAATACAAGTTCGTTCCGTTGGAATTTTTTAATTCGACGCAGCATTGACCTCCCAGCTGGAAATGTGCCTGGTCAGGGGTGTCCGCTCGGTGGAGTGGTCTGCTAATTAAATTAAGCCAACCTGACGGCTACTCCCTCTTCCCGGGGTCTAGCCCGTCCTTCGGGGGATTCTGCTGCGGGCAGACATTTTCTGACATTATTTAGGTTTTAGCCGGCACTCGACATCGACACCCGGACACCCAAACAGCTCAACCAATTTCCAACAAACACTCGGCCCGGTGATCAATCTTAAATTTTCACCGCTTCTGTCAGAATTGTGCGTAGTCGACGACATGGGACGGCATGGGCATCATGTGGCTCAGTCGTCCTGGTCCAGCACCTCTCTCGCAAATACCTTAAAACGTTGACAGGCAAAACCCAAAATGCTGGTTGACGAATGAGGACGAGGCGGGTGAGTTTTCTCTGGGGAAAGCTGCGAAAATGCCGTCTGCCTGCACCCGAAAAACTCCGCAAACGAAGCATGAATGGCGGCGCTCTCCCTGATAGAATACTAAATGTTGTTGCTCCAAACGTTTGTATTTTAAAGATCTCGAGGATCCGTCTGTTGCTGAACTCTTTCTCAAGGAGCTGCCATTTCGAGGGTTATTTCTTTTTATACAGATTTTTCCAAACCGTTTTTAATCAGACTACAAAAGGCACAAAGTAATTTTTTCGCGATATTGCTTTAGTAATATCATTTACCAAAAAATAGGCATTAATTTCCTTAGTACCTAATTAAATTTATTGATTTGATATTACACTTAGCCCAGGTGAGCGAAATTTAAATTATGTATTCGACTTCCAAAAATATTGTAATCAGGCGTGCTTCGTTAGTCCATAAGCTAACAAGGGAAACCTTTTAAAAACGGACGAAAATATCTGATTATTTTAAAAAGAAAAATCCATTTTCTTCCCCTTATTAAATCAAACAATGTTTGTTTAACTACAACCACATTGTTGTTTGTAATCGCTTTGCAACCGTAAAGTTAATTACGAAGCGTGGCTGATAGTCGTTAGGTTGCGGTTTGCAAAAGAAACATAAAATAAAAAGTGTGGCGCTACTAATTAATCTCCATTTAAATTAAATAATAATACTGTTATGTCAGATAAAGTTTTCGTTAAATCGTTAAACAAATTTAAGGAATTTAACAATATATTATTACACGTGTCCTTACGACTCCGGCCAACCAAATAAGTATTGGATTACGATTATTTAAAGTTCATCGTGAAATATAATTTTCGAGTAAAAAAGCGAAACATAACTTCAAACTCAGACTTTGATCAATATCCTGCGCAATCGCTTCTAGTTCACCTCATTTACCAATAAATTACAGGACATAATTAAAAACATTTTTATATTTTCTTAGATTATGTTAAATTATTATATTAAAAAAAAAATAATTATATTTCTTTAATTTTGTTTGATGTAACAAATTTAATTTCCGGTCATTGTCATTGGCTCTACAAAAAAGGGTAACGATATACAATCCTCTTTCTTTATAAGATTGCTTACATAATTTGATTATCTGTCATATCTATAGTCGATTTCGTTTCAGACAGTTGTATTTTACTTTAAATAACTGCTTAAATTAGTTATTAAAATCCACTATGGTTAGAAAATTATTAAGAATCGACCAATCAATTTGGTTTATAAAAGTAAGTGACTTATCACGTAGGCACCTGACTTCCGGTTGGTGCTTGTCGATTTTCAGTCATTTTAACTTAGATCCGTTACCGGCTTTTTCCCTTCCAATTATAGCACATATTTCCACTCCTACGATGACTTGGTGGAATAGAAGTGAACAGGAACTGGTTTGACTTGCGGCCAGACGTACGTCAGACGAGATTTGAATTGTTCTTATTATCTGTAGTCTCATTGCTTTATTGTCTGGTAATGAGCTCGGACCTTTTGCAGCACAATGCCAAGTAACAAATTTGTTAATTAAATCGTTTGATTGAAAGTGAAATGAAAATAAACTAAATTTAATTGCTCTGAATTGAAATCGAAAATGAGTGGCACATTAAATTGGCCTCCAGCGGTCATTGATTCTTGGATAAATTCTTAGTATTGTGTTATTTGTTTAAATAATTAATGTTGTATCTAAGTAGTTTAAAATTGTTGTTGTGTGATACTTTTTCTTAAAGCATATATATAAACTTTACTTGGCCAAGCTTACTACCTTTCTCGTTTTAGTTGTATGTTAAATTTAATTATCCGCCTTAAATTGCCTTGAGCGGTCATTGATTGTTATGTATTCTTAAGATATATTACAAACAATATTAATTAATTCGTCCAATAATAAGAAACATTGCCATTTCGAACGCACCTTTTTGGGGTACTTGCCCAGATCATTTTAGGGCTTTTATTACTTTGACAACGACCTTCAAACGAAATTCTTTCCAAGTCAGCCCCCGCACGGTATTTTATTACATCACTTGGCCGCAGGTTGAGTCACTTTCCTGCCCATTTCGACCATGATTGAGCACTTACCAATGCCACAATTATAGCTGTAAAACTGAGAGTAAAAAGCTTCAACCTGAAAGCTCACATGTTACTTGTCCATTTATCCATGTGAGGTGATCAGACGTCTTTTTGGGTCATTTACCACGGGAGGGATGAGGGGGAGGAGTGTCTCTAGCTGTATTTCTCTATTTTTCCCGAATGTGTGCGCTGGTGTCAAGTGCAATGCTGTTCATCGATCAAGCGGCAATTTATTGGGTTACTTACATGTCTTGAGTGCGCCCCGAAACCACGAATCCCCAATCCCCCGATCTTGAAACCGCTGATCCGCGGCGAGTTGCTCGCTTAAGTCTTTTGTATGTAACGACTTTGCTTGCTTTGTCCGCTTATTCGCCTGTCCGTCTCCCATTCATAACAATAGCGAAATGGGTGTGACTCGTGGGTGCAAATCTTTTTGGGTAAATCTACCGATCGACGCAGAGGGAGGCATGCAAATGAATTACGATCGAAGTGATTTTTGTAAGCCACCAAGGGAAAAAGTGAAAGAAAGGCCGAAGGAGAAACAATGGGCCCGAGATGTGAGGCCAACGAAATTTTCGTCTATAAATACAAATGCAGCGGCTGTTCGATTATTATTCAAACCACGAACTCCACAGAAGGAGGACAAAGTCTCGCTTCTTTCGCTCTGCAATTCGCCCACTAACCTCAAGCGCTCCCCAAATGGCTTTCAAGGTAAACCAAGGCTGATGTAATTCGAACATTGGCTCAAAGCTTAATTTGTATTTTTCAATCCCAGCTCATCGCCCTGGTTTCCTGCTGCCTGGCAGCCGTCTCCGCGGGAATTATCCCTGTGGAGCACCACGAACAGCAGCCCCAGCTGTACCAGGCCCACCAGCCGCAGCAGGTGATCTACCAGAAGCAGCACGAGATCCATCCCCACGGCCACGAGGTGTATCCCGACGACCCCCATCCCAAGTACAATTTCGCCTACGACGTGCAGGACGCCCTGTCCGGCGACTCCAAGAGTCAGGTGGAGTCCCGGGATGGGGATGTGGTCCAGGGCGAGTACTCCCTGGACGATGCCGATGGCTTCCGCCGGACGGTGAAGTACACCGCTGACTCCGTCAATGGATTCAATGCCGTCGTGCACCGCGAACCCCTGGCCCATGTGCACCACAAGGTGGTGGCTGCTGCTCCCGTTCAATACCACCACGCCCCTGCCGCCCCCGCTGCCGTGATCAAGAGCTACGCTGCCCCCGCCCCCGCCCACGCCTATGTGGCCCCCACCTATGCCGCCCCCGCCCCCGCCTACACCGGCCCCGCCTACTCCGCCCACCAGGTCGAGCAGCCGCAGGAGCAGGACCACCAGCAGCACCACTACGCCAGCTACGAGTCCCCCGCCCACTCCCAGGCCGCCCACGAAGGCCACGAGTACTACCACCACCAGTAAGGAGTTTCCAGCCGCAGATCACCTGACAAGCGAAAGTATTATCCCGCATGCATCCCATTATGAGAACTCATTTAGCCCATTAGCCTAGTAATGTTGATTAGTTATAGCCTCAATGTACATATTTTAAATAAAATTTCAAATATCTACGTAAAAAAGCTTTCGTTTGACCATGTTGAGAATATGTGTGAAGTTTATTGATGTCAGAGCCAATTACGTTGAAAAAGAGCGCTTTTGGATTGCTTTTAAAATGTTCTAAGCTCAAATGAAGGAAATACCTACATAAACTAAAGGAACTCGTGAGGCTATCCTATTCTATTAAATATGTTTCTTATTTTAAAACAAATATATGTATCAAAATGACTGTATTTGTAATCAGTGGATAACAAATATTTCTCACAAAAAGGACATTATTTTTAAATCTAAATAATTAAATCTATTTATTTGGAAAACGAATTCTTTGCAGGATGACATTTCTTCCTTAGGCATACAAATCTATACAAAAATGACGGAAGAACTTTAATCTTGTAAAAATTATTTTAAAATTATATTTCTTCAAATACAATTTTTCCAAAAGCCTTCGAAACTCAGCCAGTGGAATGTCAAGGCCAATGCCAAATTATTAGACACGAATACTGCAATTAACGATTCGCATTATTCCGTATCGAAAGCCCCCAAGCCAACCTGATTAGGAATGTATTCATACCGTGTTCTTGTGAGATTACATTCTCCAATATCTCCGTCTTAAGCAAGCTTAGCGACCAATGTTATTTCGCAAGCCCTAGGCGAAAATAAGTGCGTGCAAAGAGAACAATTAGCATTAATTTTATGAACTGTGAGATCTACATTTTAAGCACTTGCCTAGTATTTCCCGATTGGTCATGATTAGCGTGAGCAATTCGACGCAAATATTTGCCCATGCTCGATTTTCGCACTTGAGTGGAGAGGGGTAAATCGAGACCGGTTTTCGGGCTTGCCAAAATATCCGGTAGCAACAATCGCACTTTTTGCAATTTTAATGTCGCACACAAACTGAATCTCAAATTACTTGGGACATATTGGCTGGTATCAAGTCCGTCAAAATTATACAGGCTCTGACGCTGACTCGGGCCCGAAATATGTGTGTCCAATTGCCGGGCAAGAAATAATTTGCTCCACATTTCCCACACAAAGGTCTAACGCAACCACATTAGCCAGACCTCTTGGCCTTTCGCTCCTCTTTGTTGGCCAGCTGGGTTGTTCGGCTGAGGCTTGGCTTTGGTTGGCAACGGTTGAGGTTGAGTACTGGCACTGGGGGATAATGATCGACAGCCTCGGCACTGGCCAATGCCCATCGTGGATTACTTTGAAAATACCCATCGAAACGAAGCAACAAAAACTTGATGTCTATGGAAAATGGCCCAAAATGATGGTATTATATTTCTAAGATATTCCTGCAATTATTGCCCTATTCGGTTGACCAATTTTTAAGTGAAAAGTCATAACCATTTCCTTGTTCTATTAAACCGTGATTAAATGTTTATTTTTCATGGATACATTTTTAAAATTTGGTAAATAGAGGTTCTAACGTGTAAGATATTTTTTTATACAAAAAAGTTAGTTTTCTTGGCAGGTGAACTATTTTGTTCAACAGGTCCACAGTTCAGTTATGCTCAAGAACAAAAAATGTAATTATAACTGTACTCTCAAAAATGTAATATAAATAATATATAGAGAGGCTTTAAGGGATAAAAAGTAAAACTTAAGATTTAAATAATTAAATAAAATCTTAGTTCTGGAAAAAAATATGAACTTAGATTTAAACAAGAAAAAGAATAAAATACTCTATAATGCTTTTGGGCACCAGTCAAACCTGTTGACATGTTATGTTGTTGAATAAGCCGGCAAACACATCACCATTTAGAGAACAATTAAGACGACAACAGAAGCTAACTTACCACAAGTGAGAATATTTTGTATATATCTACATATATCCGTATTATATTTTTGGTTTTGCTCAAAAGAAAATTTCCGGATCCAAAATAATTAGGTGTGATTATAGAAAAAATTTGGTTCCTTTACACGATTTTTAAAATGAAATTTAAGCCTTTTTATGCAACAATCAGCTATTGGAACACCTTTTTACTGATCCCATTGTATTTTAAGGATAAATAAAATACCGAATATTTTTATATGAAAAATATGTGTCTATTTGAAGGGGTCATTCGTAAAACTATAACAATAAGGGCTTGGGGAATGTGGAATGTCAGTTCTTAGTGGTGGTAGGCGACAGCGGGGGCGGCGTAGGAGGTGTAGGTGGCTGGGGCTGCGTAGTGGGCCACTGGAGCCACGGTCTTCACGACGGCAGGGGCAGCATAGTGGGCCACGGGGGCCACGGTCTTCACGACAGCAGGGGCGGCGTAGGAGGTGTAGGCAGCGGGGGCGGCGTAGTGGGCAACGGGGGCGGCGATGGTCTTCACAACCGGGGCAACGGCGACGGCCTTGACGAGGGGCTCACGGTTCACCACGGCGTTGAATCCGTTGATGGGGTCGGCGGTGTACTGGACGGTCCTCTTGTAGCCGTCGGCGTCGACCAGGGAGTACTCCCCGCGGACCACATCTCCGTCGCGCTCCTCCACCTGGCTCTTGGAGTCCCCGGAGAGCGAGTCCTGGACATCGTAGGCGTACTTGTACTGGGGATGGGGATCGTACTCTTCGGCGGCCTTGGCCAGGACGGGCTGGGCGTGGGCCACGGCGACGGGGGCGTGGGCGTAGGTGGCCACGGCGGGGGCGGCGTGGTAGACCTGCTGGACGGGCAGAACACCGGCGCTGGCGGCTGCGATCAGGGCGAAGAGGGCGACGAACTGAAAGAGGGATATAGGTAAGGATCTGGAAGATCTGCGGATCTGGGGCGGGGCTAAGTCCTCGGGGCCAACCTTGAATGCCATGTTGAGTGGTTTGGTTTGGTTTGGGGGCTGCTGCTGCTGCTGTTGGTTGCTGGGAGGCGAAGTGAACTGTGAGGGCTACTGGGCCAACACTTCGCTTATATACACAGATGGAGCTATTTCTTCAGCTGCTGTTGCCGTTGGATTGCCGAAGTTGCTGTTGCCGGTTGGCCACGCTCTTGGCGTAATTAGTGCAATTCATTTATGCTAAACGTGTGTGGAGAGGGGAAAAGTGTAGCATTGAAGCCGTGCTCAATCTTTGTATCTTTGTGTTTTGTCATCAAAATAAATTCAATTTATCAAAGAGATACGAATAGCGACCATTGGCCGTAACCGGTTGGTTCACGAAACAGTTAATGAACTAATAAATAAGTCGTTTAAAAAGGAATTAACTTACCTTTTCTTTGTTCTTTCTGCAAGATTTCCTACAAGAATTCTAATAGTCAATATTTAGATCTTTAATATAAACACCATTTACTTAATATAGTTTAAAAGTCAGGTGTGACATTTTAAAATAATTAAAAGTTGGGTAAGACTTACATGGTTTTGCAAATTAATTTTTTTATATAAATAATACATCACTTAAACATCAATTCTCTTTGCCAATATTGACAAACTTATTTTAATACATAATACAATGTATAATAATACAAACGTTTTTAAAGTTGTATAAATGTTTTTGGTAAATAACATCCAGAGTAATAATCATAAGGAAACTTATTTATTATCAAAACTAGTTCAAGCAAAAGCAATTAAGTTTAATTTTTTGTGGTATATTGTATATTAAACTGTATTTTTACGTACGCTACAAAATAATTTCATCAACCAATAATATGGTAGCCAAAACTTCTTAGAAATTGGTAATTAAAATTGGCTTGGCGTAATCAACTGCAGCTGGGTATTTCAATTGAACACTTTCGATTGGGCAGAACTGAAGAAGGTGCGTGACTATTTTTACAAGCCACCAGCGACGTTCGAGGTGATGCGCCAAAAATGAATTCCAATTAGGTGTCATCAATGTCACCAAGTAGCGTATAAAATCCAATGGCCCACACTGGGTCAGACATTCAGTGTTTGGCTTTAGCCCAAGACAGCAGCAGTAAATCAAAATCATCCAATCAACAATGGCAGCAAAGGTTTGTGTGACCAGTTGGAGGATTAACGTTCCCGAGGATTACCAGTGCATACGAAAAAAGAACTCAACACTTGCCATAAAATCAAAATCCTATTTGATATTAGTGATTTAATGTTTTAAGTTCAATATCTTAAAGTACATCCTTACAATGTGATTTAATATCTACAGATCGTTATCGCTTTGGCTCTGTTCGCCGTGGCCCATGGCGCCGTTCTGAGGACCGCTGCTCCGGTGGCAGTGGCTGCTGCTCCGGTGCCCGTTCTGGCCAAGACCGTGGAGCTGGAGGAGGTGGATCCGCATCCCCAGTACTCGTACAGCTACGACGTGCAGGACACCCTTTCCGGCGACAACAAGGGACACGTGGAGGAGCGCGATGGGGACATCGTCCGCGGAGAGTACTCCCTGATCGACGCCGATGGCTTCAAGCGCACTGTGACCTATACCGCCGATTCCATCAACGGATTCAACGCCGTCGTCCGCCGTGAACCTCTGGCCGCCTTCGTGGCCGCCGAGCCGGTGGTGAAGGTTGCCGCCCCGCTGGTCAAGGCCGCCCCCGTCGCCCCCGTTGCCCCCGTCGCCCTGGCCGCACCAGCCCCCATTGTCCGCTCCGCTCCCCTGGCCGTCGCTGCTCCCCTGATCAAGTCCGCTCCCCTGGCCGTTGCCACGCCCTTCGTCCGCTCCGCGCCCCTGGCTGTGGCTGCCCCCGCCCCCGTCCTGCGCACCGCTGCGTATGCCACGCCCCTGCGATACACCGCCCCCACCTACACCATCGCCAACTTGTAAATACTGAGGATGCGACCGCAATTAATCCAACCTGTTGTTTTGTTTCTATGATAATAAAATGTGATTTGTTATGTTAATTCGATTTATGTTTTTAATTATCTTTGAATATTTTAAGCGACCAGAATACTTAATCAATGGGTGTAAAAACAATGTTTATGTGCATATTGGGTAAAACTGAAAGACTTAAAATTAGTGTCCTTCAATTATATAAACATTATAAAAATTCATTTCCGAAAACCTCATCTAATATAATATCAACGCCGAGCATCTGTGATACATTTTGAAGTAAACTAACCAAAAGAGTTCCTGTAAGCGAAGTACACATAGTTTAAGAGGGTGTCATCCTAATTATATCCAATTAAACCCAAAGTCACATGGTGACGCAGTGGGGAGAGTGACATGTATTAGGAAGATTATTCTAGCTTATCACTGTAAAAAATGTGACCCAAAAACCTTGGCTCACGGTGGAACTAATAAGTTTTAAGGTAGATTTGTATGGAAGGTGGAGATACTGGTAGATAGTGCGGTCGTTGTTATAGGGCTAAATGAACAAACAACCTTTTGAGATTCCGCCGCAAAATATTATTTTGAAAAAGGAAAGGAAAATAAATTTTGACCAAAGTCAAACCATAAAATCACATTGAGAACTCTGCCCTGAGAACAGTAATATACACTCTCATATTTTTTAAAAAGTGATTCTTTTTTCAACAAGTTAAAGGTCTGTGTAGGTCAGTTCCACTCCCTCTGTAATCTAGTTAAGCTCCGTGCTCTTCCAAAATATGGTGTCGGTAACATAATATACCACTCAAGGCAGAATAGTGAAAGCGACTGATCCGCGAAAAGTCCGCCGAGGGACAGACAGACAAGTACCGAAATCCGAGGGTCTCTCCTATGACACTAAGCCCCAACACATTTGCATATCTCCACATATTGCATAAATGTATATACATATCTCTTGCCCGCGGCGTGGGCAGTTGTAATTGCCCCTTTTCCAGTCGATAAATTAATAAGGTAAATAGCATAGCAATAATACAATAATAAATGTACAAAAATATGATTCGAAAAGTGACAAAAATGTTTCTGCCCAGCAGCGAATTATTCAATTTCAATTCGTTATTCGCATTTTGCTTTTTGCCCTCTTTGACTGGGTATAAAAAGCAATGCTCGTGGTCCAGTAAATCATTCCACATCTTCTCTGTCTTCGCAGCAGTAAACGGATAACCAACAATCCCACTTCCAAACCCAGAGCCATGGCCTTCAAGGTGAGCGATCCTGAGAGGAGGACCTTCTGATCCTTTCCAGTATTACATTCTGATCCTTTTCCCCGCAGTTCTTCGCTGTTCTCGCCCTCGTTTCGGCTGTGAGTGCCGGTGTCCTGCCCGTCCAGCAGGTCTACCACGCCGCCCCCGCCGTGGCCACCTACGCCCACGCCCCCGTCGCCGTGGCCCACGCCCAGCCCGTCCTGGCCAAGGCCGCCGAGGAGTACGACCCCCATCCCCAGTACAAGTTCGCCTACGACGTGCAGGACGCCCTCTCCGGGGACTCCAAGAGCCAGGTGGAGGAGCGCGACGGGGACGTGGTCCGCGGGGAATACTCCCTGATCGATTCCGATGGCTTCAAGCGCATCGTCCAGTACACCTCCGACCCGGTCAACGGATTCAACGCCGTCGTCAACCGCGTGCCCCTGGAACATGTGAAGACCGTGGTGAAGACCGTGGCTCCCGTGGCTCTGCCCGTTGCTGCTGCCCCTCTTCCAGTGGCCTACCACCAGCACCACTAAGAAACTCCCTTTCAGATTTGTGGAATCCGTTGTAGATCAATAAATTGTTGAATATTTGTAAGCTCAAGGAATACAAAATGCGTTTTTCTTTAGATTTTGGAACACTTTCGAACTATCCGTCATTTAAAAAAATATAATTATGTCCTAATCAAATCAATTTTTATATATTTTTCTGAAATTCACAAAATAGTTACACTTAACCATTTGTTATAGTAAAATTATCAAGTGAAGAACACAATTTAAGGTATTATGTAATTTTTATTTGCTAAACAAATATTCATAAGTGGTTCATTCTAGCCTTCGACTTACAAGGTGAGTAGTACTCATGCAAGATCGTAGTTACACTAATCCCACCCAATAAACGTCAATGGAAGTGATTATTATGCGTTACCTTGACTCTTCCCAAAGCTCTCTCAGCCATATGCATTTTGTAATCAATTTTCTGGCAGTAATAAGTCATTAAGGGCCCAAATTGATCAGGCGTTCGCGTCCGACCCATTTTACACCAATCAACGAAAATTGGGGTAGACATCCGATCGGAAAGAAACGCATCGATCGGAACATTTCAATAAAACCATCTGCGTCGAAGGCTTATTGAATTTAATGCATGTAATGCGGTCCGCTTTTGGAAACCAGTTAAGGTCGCCAGTTAAGTTGCAGCTTTGTCGTGGCCAGAAACCTTTCGCCAAGTCTCTGGATTTTTTTCGTGCTGCTTGAGAATGATTTACGCGACATTATTTTACCTGCCAAATCGTTTCCCTTATCTGACCGACCGCCTTTCCAACGCGGACAAGTGCAAATATGCCAAGGTACACTGAGGAGGACGGCGGCCAACGGACGAGGGCGAGGGTTAAGGTCAAAGTCAGTTGGCATTGTTAATTACCGTTGGAGCGAACGGACCTCGCTACCCATTTCCATTTCCATTCCCATGTTTAGCATGTAAGTACATCGGACTTTAATGCCAATGCGCATGCGCAACTCGCGGCGAGGCACATAAAGTTAACCAGGCGAATTACAACAAAGCTCGTGTCGCATTGAAAACCAGACCAGACGGACGACCACCTCACCAGCTTGGGCCCAGTTTGCACCGGCTCCATGAATGAGTAAACAGCTTTTGGGGCTTCCCTCTTTAAATTTATATTCGCTGGAACTATTTTACGGACCTTACATTGGCCGGTGTAAACGCTTCTGGCATTGCCTCCGCCGTTTTGTCGCGCATTTTGTGCGTTCTTGGACGTGTTGGACCGCGGCTTTGCTGTCCAATTATGCGACATTACTTCATTGTTGCCTTTTTGTGTCAGTGAGTGATATTTTGTCAGTAGCTGTCGCTGTTAATGCATTCTTTCTTTTGCGCCGGCCTTGAAATCGGTCGTGGGAGAGTGAAAGTGAACCACACTTTCGGTTTTAGCAAACCAGAAGGGAATTACCATTAAAAACTTCCTGGAGTACTTTTTGAGAAATTTAAATACAAGAGCTTGTTGTTTTCTCACGTCGACGGACATTTCCATCGAAACTTCAAACAGGCACACATTTAAATATTTGAGAAAAAAGATATGATGATTGTTTGAAGAATATGAAAGCTGCCTTGTAGGTTGTAGGTTGCAACAAACAATCCACATTTTTCAGATGTATGTCTGGAGTTTCGATGGAAATGTCCGTCGACATGAAAAATGTAAGGTCAAAAATAACTATATAATCCGTTTAAAATTACCTAGAGTTGTAATTATTTTTAATAATTGTTTTAGTTCAACAAGACATCAGCAATAAATCGATCTTAACCAAAAAAAACAAGTCCGAAATAAATTTAGAAAAATAGGATTTACTTATGAGGCGAATGATGCGACTTGATGCACATGATTTTTTTTTTGGGAAACTATCAATTAATTAACAGTATTGAGTAAGAGTTCAAAACATGAGTTTAAGTTGGGAAATATAATAGAATGAAATTGAGAATTGAGTCCTTGATTTGCATTTTGACTAGATTGAAATTGCTGAAAAATGTAATAAAGAGTGTGTATACAATTAATAGACTTTCCAATAGTAGAAAATAACTTGATATCCAAATAGGGAGAAATCGGGTTGTGGTCTCCTATCACTGCATTGATCGATAATAACACTTAAAATATGTTCTTGATTTAAATCTTTACAATTCTGATAGGATATCATCGAATTAGAATAAGATATCAAAAAAA
This sequence comes from Drosophila fuyamai, assembly GCA_018153365.1. NCBI lineage: Eukaryota > Metazoa > Arthropoda > Insecta > Diptera > Drosophilidae > Drosophila > Drosophila fuyamai. Next base: position 57,619 of record JAECXW010000116.1, on the reverse strand, counting down.
TTAGAAAACCACCCAGTAAAAAAAAAAAAAATAATTTATATTTTTTGTATTAAATAAGGATTCTAATTCCGCTAGACTAATTCCACATAAATATGAAACATGGCAATTATCTATGATTGCGTATTTGGACTATTAAGACTTTAGCTTAGCCCCCCAAAAGTAAAAGTAAACTTGATTTCCATTCAATTAGATCACATCCTTTTATTCAATAACAACTAACGGCAATTATCGGTCGTGGTGGCCTATTCCTTGGGTTTTCAATAGGCGTACGAGATAAGAGGCGAAGCGAACTGGGTCTTGACGATGGCGGGTCCAGCGGCGACCAGGGGAGCGGCCTTGACGATGGGCGCGGGGGCGGCGGCGTAGGCAAGGGGAGCGGGAGCGGCGGCGTAGGCCAGGGGAGCAGGGGCGGCGGCGTAGGCCAGGGGTGCGGGGGCGGCCAGGGGGGCGGCACGGACCACGGGAGCGGCGACGGCGGCGCGGACAACTGGAGCGGGAGCGGCCACAACGGCAGCGGGGGCGGCGGCAACGGCGGCCACGAGGGGCTCACGGCGCACCACTGCGTTGAATCCGTTGATGGGGTCGGCGGTGTAGTCCACAATGCGGCGGTAGCCGTCGGCGTCGTTCAGCGAGTACTGGCCCTGGACGATGTCGCCGTCGCGGCTCTCCACCTGCGTCTTCGAGTCCCCGGAGATGGCGTCCTTCACGTCGTAGCCGTAGGTGTACTGGGGATGGGGGTCGTACTCCTCCACCTGGGCCACGGCGGCCAGAGGGGCGGCGGCGGGAATAATGCCAGCGCTGGCCACGGCGATGCAGGCGGCGAAAAGAATGGTGAACTGGAATTGTTCAAAGAAGAGATTTAGAAATTTAAGCTGATGATTATATCATATTGATTTCATGTTAGATGGCACTTGTTACAGGGAAAAATTAGATAAATTGATCTAGTTGATGTAATCTTCCTCCTCTTATTATCACTTTTCACTTTGTTTGCACTTGAGAACTTAATCCTTACTTTGAATGCCATTTTTGGTTGCTTGGGTTGGGTTGGTTGCTCTAGATACCGAAATTGGTGGTGAACTGATTTGAACAGCGTCCAACTGGGGCTTTTATACCGCCTCGATGGCACTCTGCCCGGGTTCGATGTCAGTGGTGTGCACTTGCGTCACAAAACAACGCCGACCATATCAAAATGCGAGACGCTCAAGACTAGAAGCGGTTGTTGCTGGAGCGGTATGGGGTGGGGGTTTGGGGGGTTTAAGGTAGGCCGGCGGTGGGCGGCACGCTGCCAAGGCTGAGCGGTGACAAAGCCGCGGCGAGCATAATGCCTTCTTGATTGAATCGCACTTGAGCGGGCAGCCGAATTAATATTGGCCTCAGAAGTCGCATACCCGAACGTGCACTATGGATCCAGTCCTGCCCTGCCCTGCCTGCCCCAGAAACCCCCCACCCCCAAAAATCAATCACGATGGTAATGATGATCACTGGCATTTGTTTGCGCTTTCGAAAAATACTCGCTCACTAATAGCAACCATATCGTATGCAGCGCATGCGCAAATGCATAACAACGGTTTTTCAAATCGTCTGTGCACTTGCACGCTGCTCACCCATACCGATTTTCGATTTTCGATTTCCGAATTCATTACCCCTGCCCAGAAACAGAAACTTTGAGCTTGGCCACCCCACCCCACCAACGACCTTAAGCGGTTATTTCGGTGGCTGTCGCTCCAGTTGAACGCTAATTGGATTTCGGGCTTATGTCTAGTGCTATGCTTCCGAATGCCCACCCAACAAAGAGCTGTCATTGCGGATGTTTTGGCGGCATTCTTGCTGAGAGTTCAGCCTTGGAGTGAGTTCTAACATGTTTTTTTGGGTGTACTTCGATAATTCGTTATGGAAATTTCGTATTTGTATCAATATAAAACAGATTATCAAGTAGTTCGTTAGCGAGTTTTTTGTTTTTATCTTTAAATATAGTAACAAGTTAGTTTTTATTAACCCTTTGGAAAATTATATTTATTTGAATATTAAGATAATAATGTGTTGGTGTTAAAAAGCGTTGTGGTAAAGAAAAAATGAAAATATGTATAACCAACGTTACCCATCGAGTTTATTAAATAACTTCTAATAACTTTATATCATTTTTAACAGAATTTAGACAATATTACCATTTTACCTACAAATGTTACATATCTGCCACCGAAAAAAATATTCCATTTATAAAGATTTCCTGGAACGAATGGTAGAGACTTCGAAATGGGGAATATTGACCTTTGTTACATCAATCTGGCGCGGCATACAGTTTTATAGTTTATAAAGCTTACTTTTGAAAAGAAAATATAAAAAAAAAGTCTTAAGTAACCTTATTTCATCTTCTGCCTTTCATTTATCAAACATAATTCATAATACTTTTACCAGTTTAAGAATAATTATAGGGAATAAATGGAAAGAAGGTAGAGAATAAAACATTAAATTTAAAGTATTTTATTCAGACACAGTACAATCGTAATAAAGAACAGATTCTAGAACACATATGAAATGGCATGGGGGTGATGGGCGTGGTGCAAGGACGTCTTCAGCAGTGGCACATGGTGTGAAACGAAGGAGTGCGTCGGAGCAGCGTGGTGCACCACGTGGTGTGTCACTGGGGCATGGTGGATCACCGGGGCGTAGGATCGGTGCACCACAGCCGATGCCTGAGAGAGGGGCTTCAGGGCTGGCAACTTCTTCAGCGGCTGGAGCTGAACCTTGGGGGCCACAACTGCCGCCTTTGGCTTCACCACCAACGCAGCACTAGAAAGTGGCTCACGGCGCACCACCGCATTGAAACCGCGCACATCGTCGGCGGTGTAGTCCACAGTTCGTCTGTAGCCATCGGCATCGTTAACGGAGTACTGACCATGGACCACGTCCCCATCCCGAGATTCCGATTGCGACTTCACATCTCCGGTCTCTGCATCCTGGACATCGTAGTTAAAGGAGTAGTGCGGATGGGAATCGTAGGTGTCCTCACTTCCGGAACTTTTCACGGGCAGTAGGCCAGCTCGAGTCAGGCCAAAGAGGGTCACAAATAACACAACCTGTGGACAGTCAGATGATATGAGATCATATCTTGCGATCCATATAGAGCACATCGAAGCTTACTTTATTTAACATGATTTTTGTGCTGAAGGTTAAGGTTTGCTCCTGTCGGTAGCTGATTAAACACAAGTCCACTTCGGTCTGGCCATCGGCTTATATAGGCGGCCGACTGCTCGTTGACCCAATGCCACAGTGGCCTGCATCTGCTTCTGCTTCTGCATCTGGATCTGGATCTTGGCAAGGTCACCGCAGGGACCTCCAGGACAGTCTCTTTCTAGACTGCCAAATTGGCGTTGAGATGCCCCAACGAGTTTATCAAGCAATCGACAGGTTTTCAGACCGTTTTTCACCTAAATTCGAGGTATTGGCTCCTTCCATAATTTGGTGCAGTCAGTTCGCAGTAAAGTACATTATTGATTTTTTTTCGAATGAAAACGACTACTTATAACGTCTTTTAGAAATCGAATTGTGAACAATTTCACTTTTAAACTCACTCGGGTAGAACATTTTAACATGTGTTTGGATTCAATTTTAAATTCCATAGCTGCCTAAAGATAGTCGTATTCATATTCTCATTATTTCAAACATTTCTTTTTGGTTTCAGAATTCTATCATAAAAAATTACTTTTCATTCCAATTATAGTTGCATGCGGGCAACGTGACAGAAAAACTACTAATAATCTAAACAAATGGTGACCTGGGTGCTTTGACTTTTGAAAGTCCATCGGGAATTTCAATGCTGAAGAGCTGGCTAGATACTTTCAAAAGTCAAAGCACCCAGGTCACCATTTGTTTAAAAAAACAGGGTTAACGTGACTAGTTTTCAGTTATATGCTTGCGTCAATTGTATTTCCATGCTGATCTTGCAGCACAACTAAGCTATTAAGACCTCCAAAAATTATGCAAGGGTTTATTTTTTGATTTAAATTTGAACAATAGGTGGTGCTAAATGCACTAACTCTATTTCCGGAGAAAAGGGATTTAATTTGAATTGAATTTAATTACAAATTAACGTTGGCTACATTTTCGGTCAATAATATTGATTTCTTTTTATTGTGTTTATGGGTGACTAATATTCAAATGTAAATTCCCTAACATTAATAGTTTTCTTGAAATTAAAAAATAAACGTTACTACTATTTTATTTTATATTTATATATATTTAAATTTTATATTTTTTATATTTTATTAAATGGAAATTAACAGCTCAAGTGAAATTTTGTATCTTGCATCATTTAGATTTTTTGAAAATACCCATTTTCGTTATATCATGTTTTTTTATACTCATTTTACTCTCACCAAGAGACTTACCCAAACTGGGAATCAGCCTTTCCCCCGAAGCCTGCCAATCAACAATAAAAACCGATGCTAACTATTACTTCTATTATCCTGTTCAGCTGCGTTGTGCAGAAATCCCATTTTGCCCAGGCAAACAAGGGTAGACTGTTATTTTAGGAAGAATATTTTAGAAGCGGGGGCTGTTCTATAGAAGTCTGCTCCGATTGGTTCGCTTCAGTTGGGAAGCGGATGAAGAGAGTGTGCAGACGGTTGTCTCGCTTTAACTTTATCCGATTCAAAAATGAATGACTCTTGAAGCATAGGAATTGGTTTAATGCCGGGTGGCTTTATGATCTTTAACAAGTCGTGTTTGCATAATTTTGCATCTTAAACAGTCAAGGTCATCCTCGAGTGCCTCGGCAATGTTTATGTTGTTCAAACTACACGAAAGATTAAAGTAATGTGAATAAAACGGTCAGTGCAGATACAAAATAGTTTAATGGAAATGCACTGTAGAAAAAAATGGCCAAGAACATTTGTGCGTAATTTAATATGTTTCAATAAAATGATGTTCCGCTTTTATCATATAAAAAATAATAACGCACAACAAGTCCCAAGTCAGAGCTTAAAGCTAAATCAAAAAAAGTATATAATACATTTGTGTAAAACAGAAACATTTTTGAGAAATATTACTGCACAACATTTTTAAAAAGGTAGCCTTCAAATAAAGATTGTGGTTAAACGGCTCGCAGCACAGCTATCTTGATAAGAAATCAACGTTTTCACAAATCATAGAGCTAAGACAGTTAAACCTACTACCAAAATTAACATCTTTATTAGCTTAATATGAATACAAATGATAATATGCAAAACGCTATATACATTTATTGACCTACCTTTAAAAAAATGGTCCAATCCTTAAAGTTTCTAACAAAGAATATACCGTAATCGATAGAAATTATTTGAAAATAGTTTAAAAAAAATCTTGGAGTTTTCATCATTTGTCTATTTCTTGCAAAGGGTAATATAATCACACAAAGGAGTGTGCAATTTCTGATTATTATGAATATTATGAATAACTTTTCTTAAAGGACCAAATCTAAACTACTTATATAATTTAACACGAAATCTTTCGGATTAAACATTTTTATACCCTTGCAGAGGGTATTATAATTTCAGTCAAAAGTTTGCAACGCAGTGAAGGAGACATTTCCGACCCTATAAAGTATATATATTCTTGATCAGCATCACCAGGAGAGTCGATCTAGCCATGTCCGTCTGTCCGTCCGTCTGTCCGTCTGTCCGTCCGTTTCTACGCAAACTAGTCCCTCAGTTTTAAAGCTATCTGCTTGAAACTTTCCCAAAAGTTGTCTTTCTATTGCGGGTAGTATATAAGTCGGAACGAGCCGGATCGGGCCACTATATCATATAGCTGCCATATAACTGAACGATCGGAAATGCCATAACTTTGGTGTTTTAAAAGTTAGGAAGTTGGGATTTTCTATGGGTCTTATTTTTGGCTAATCAATCCGACCTACCAAATTTCATAAGGATCGGACGACTATATCCTATAGCCGCCATATAACTGATTGATCGGAAATGCAATAGCTTTGGTGTTTGTAAAGTTAGGAAATTGGGATTTTCTATGGGTTTTATTTTTGGCCAATCAATCCGACCTACCAAATTTCATAAGGATCGGCCGACTATATCTTATAGCTGCCATATAACTGAACGATTGGAAATGACATAACTTTGATGTTTTTAAAGTTAGGAAGTTGGGACTTTTTATGAGTATTAAGAATGCATCATATGAATAATTTTGGAGAATATAATTTATAGAATATTCTGCAAGGGTATATCAACTTCGGCTCCGCCCGAAGTTAGCTTTCCTTTCTTGTTAAAATATAAGTTCTTATTATTAAGCGCTCTTCGTCCAGAGCGTAGCAGCTCATTTGAGTTTTCGTGGAAATTAAGTTTTTGCTTGCACATTAACACATTTTTAAGTATAACCAAATGTAAGGTTGTTTTCGAGAAAAACTCACTTTAATATTTTTTATAAGGATCCGTTTTATAACTTTTTTGGTATATATGGGCCAACATATCAAATAACTTTTTAATTTTCAAATAAGTTTATCTATAATGTCTTCCTCTTTATTTGGAGTCTTTGCAAAATAATGAACAAAAATTTTTTTTATACTAAGCAAAAGGTTACCTAATAAAAATAACCAAAAAAAACATTTGCATTTTAAACTTTACACTTGGCTTTCAAATTCCCTTATTTTTTAATACCCCACGTTATAATCTATTTTTTGAATAGTTTATAAGTTCAGTTATTAATTTATAGTAATTTATAATGTATATTACTTGTTTATTTGGACTCGCACAAAGCCAATTGTCCATTTTAAACACTTTCAGTTTTAAAGCAAATTAAAAAACATTACCATACATACAATTTTTTAAAAAAATACATATTTTTAAAAAATATCTACAAACATTTTTTTAGACACGAAAACAAAACTCCTGTACAGCTATCATTTCGTCGACTCAAAGACACCGACATGTGTAGATTGAGGAATTTTCATAAAAACTTTTTAAATATAGGGCGTTGGCAATTACAGGTATCAATCACAAAAATGCTGGACGAGATCCCCGCAAAGGGGTTTTGGAATTAGCCGAAAAATGAACATGTGATGAATTCAGCAACTAATTGGGGTAGGTAGCTTAAAATCCTATTCATAAACGTAATGAGCTTGTCCGGGCTAATTTCATATTCAATTAAAGAGGCGACGGACCAGTTAGCACAACTCTCGGCCGCCATGCAACAGGCATCCGTCGCCGTCTCACCAGAGCCTGATAAGTACATTCGATTAATTAATCATTACAGGAGCGCACAAAACGCCAGAGTCAAAAGCTGCACAAAACCGAAAGCCCAGAAAAAAACACGAATCAAAAAAATGGCACAAATATCGATTTACCCAAAAATTACAAAGGAAACCTGAAAAGTACCGCCAAGTTTTGTTCTTGGAGCGGTGACAGTCGGCGCCGGGCAATCCATCAATTTGGTGCAGTTGCCAATTACGCCAGTTACTCGTCACGTCACGTCTCGAACACCGGCGGACATCGGACAACGGACATCGGACAGCGGACATCGGACAACGGACAGATACGGGCTGCCGTGGGGAGACACCAGAGCTGTTTAACAAAAATCGAATCGAATCAGCGTAAATCGAACGACGGCAGTTCAAGTTTTTGGAGTTTTGGAGCTGTGGAAACGGCGCCCCCATCAACTTGGCGTCAGCTTGTGGTCAGTTTTCCACCATTCCGGTCGATTGTAAGGGTTTGACGCCTCTCACGGCTGTTCGGGACGTCATCTAGCCCATATATCTTACTTCCGACGCTTTTCATGGCGCTAAACAGACGTTAATGGCGCGACTAACAAATCCCGCGAAAGTCAGAGGGTGCATCAGGCACTTGACTAGACATGCATATGCACTTACAAGTGGGGCATGGAAAAGCTTTTGTTGTCGATTGTGATTCGATCTACAAAGATATACCGAAAATGTATTGTTTGGGGGGATGGGGGTGCAGGGAATTAAATAAGGTTTACATAAGGCTTAGATTATAATCCGAAACAATTACATTTTGTATTAAATGGGCAAAAGCAAACAAGAAATTATCTTTAACTAGATTGATTTAACTAAATTGAATGGACTATAAATTTAAATTCAATGAATTAAAACATTTTTTTTTCAAAAGCGGGACTTAACTCACGAGTCACAAATTATTAGCTTGACACTCTGTTAAGAGCTGAAGTTTCGACTGTTTATTAAAAATAGATGGTTTAAAAAATACTTGAAAAGAAATAGTTTTCTTACGATTTTAATTGTGATGTTATAATTAACTTTTCCAAAAAGAAAACAACTAAATACATAAAAATAAAATTTGTCTTACTCTTATAATACTCTTCGAAACAATAAAGTAAAAAATGTTCTATGTTGATTTTACGCATGATTTTTGTGTGTACCTACCAAATTTTCAATTATGATTTATTTTTGCGACGCAGTTTGATATTTTACAATATTTATATGCATTTCAAAAATGATCATTAAAATTATTATATATTCAAGAAGGTGTTTACAAAATAGATTTGTTGAGCTCAATCTCTTCCTTTAAAAACATTTTTAAGTTAGAATTGTCTCCTTGAACACAAAGAAAGCTGAACTTTTTAAAATGTTGAAGTGGAAAACGCATATTTTAAAAATAAGAATAAATAAATATATAAGGGCAACATCAGGGTAAAAATTTGAATAAATTAAAATGTTTATCGTTTTTTTTAAGTGTTTCGACCCGGTTTTTACTCATCAAATTTTGTCTAATTTCCTGTGTGTAAGTAATTACCTTAAATTAAAAAAAAACAAGAGAGAACGCTATAGTCGAGTGCCTCGACTATTAGATACCCGTTACTTACCTAAACGACTTAATATAAATATGCCTTCTTGTATGTTTTTCGCCGCTCGAACTAGCTCCCGATATTTATGGCGCTATTGTATTGCGCCATCTACCCCAAGACATTGGTCCCACGGGCCATGAAAGGCGGAAATGTAGGCGCTAGCCAGGCTTAAGCGTTTAATAGGTTTTTGGGCGTTAGGGCGTGGGCGTGGCAAACATTTATTAGGCCAATCGATAGGTATTGACGAAACAAATACAAATCAATTAAAATTTTCATAATAGCATCAAAACTGTGGCCAAAGCTTGTGGCTTGTGGGCATCAGAGAGGGTGTAGCACCATTTTGAAATAAACTTGCGCTGCGTAGGAACTCCTGAAATCCACATGCAAAATGTCAATCTTCTAGCTTTTATAGTTTCCGAGATCTCAGCGTTCATACGGACAGACAGACTTACGGACAGACAGACGGACAGACGGACATGGCTAGATCGACTCGGCTAGTGATCCTGAACAAGAATATATATACTTTATAGGGTCGGAAACGCTTCCTTCTACCTGTTACATACTTTTGCACGAATACAATATACCCTTTTACTCTACGAGTAACGGGTATAAATACATCACGATCTATTCTAATTTTGTGACTAAAAAGGATAAAAATCATGTTCGAAAAAATATACAATACACTAGTTGAGTGCCGCCTATATGTCGATGTGTTAGAAACAAGTCTTACAATTGTATTTGCCTTCAACTTTTAATCACTGCGTTTTATGCATTGTTAAAAAAAGGTTAGCGATTAAAACAATTTCCAAGCAATTTGTTCGAAGAAAAATATATATATTGATGAAAAATATATATATTATTTGGAAGAGATATGCCATCAAATGTATATTTTCATAAAACCCGCCGGAGTCTCAAATTTTTAAGGCTTCTTGCTTTGCTGTTTCTTAAACTAAAACTTTCAAGTTCCATTCCATGTTATATCCTTAACATTTAAAATAAAAGTTATGAAAATCTTGTAACATAATTGCGTCAGATCAAAAAAATGTCTGAAAAATTCGTATTCAAACAATTCCTTCTTAATTTTTCCAAGCCTATATAAATTTATTTCTGTCCACATTTCTCATTGTTTAACAACTTCATTATGGTAACAAACATTTGCGAAAAGAGGAAATATCACTTAACTCCCCAGCAACTGCCAGGCAATATCCCAATCCCAGCCCATGGCAGAAACAAGGATACCTTAGCTAGTCGTCGCTTCAGCCATGTGGGACAGTTTCAGTTTTGGGATTGGGACTGGGATTGGGCCGAGGTATGTAAGTTGTGTACATATGTGTGTATACTGGAAGACACTCGCACACATCCTGTTACTATTAATTGCTGCTGTCCGAAAAATATAACAAATCACCTTGGAGCGTTGGGCAGGAACGGCCGAAAGGACGAAACGAATGGCCACCTCCCATCCCCCGTCCGGATTGCCCGTGCGAGTGTAGAGACAAAAACTTGTGAAAATGTCAATCAAGTTGTACAAAAAACGAAAAATTCCCAATCCGAAAAAGGAAGGAGCGAACAACGAAGTTTTCCAGACGGAGACAGCCAAAGATGATGCATTGTGCGTGAAAGGTGCATGAAGATATCTGACGGTTGTATCTCTATCCCTGCCAAGTGACAGAGCCATACACCGGATAACTCTAAGGGGCGCCTACGAATTGCATCCCACTGAGTCAGAGTCAGAGCCGGAGTCAGATAATGTCCGCCATCGGGGTCGGGGAAGTCGTTCGACGACGATTTAAATTCCACAGTGCTGCCATAGATGAGCTGTCATATGTGCAAATGACGATTGACAGCTGCCACAGTCAGCATCCGTTTGCAGCTCCTCCTGGTCGCAATCGCAGTCCCAGTCCCAGTCACAGTCCCATTCCCAATACCCATTCCTAGTTCCCAGTTAACAGTTTCAGTCGCCGGGCAAGCTCCTCTTCGTTACCTGCCCGTCAATTCATTTGGGAATTTCGTGCGAGGTGCTAAAACGTGCCAAAACCACAAAACAAATACACAACATTGGGTTTCCAGTTAAAACAAGAGAACCAAGTGGGTGCCCACTATCAGATACCCGTTACCAGGAAAGGAGTGAGGGAGATGGATATAGAAACTTTGATCACGCATAACTTTTAACGAATGGTCCGATTTGAAAAATTTCTCTACATTTCGATAGGTATTGATAAACACAATAAAACTGCATTTTTACTTTCCGAAATATTTAAATTTTTAAAATCGTATATAAGCGATTGTGGGCGTTAAAGGGGCGTGGCACCTTTGAAACAAACTTGCGCTGCGTAGGAACCCTAGAATCTACATGCAAAATGCCAATCTTCTAGCTTTTATAGTTTCCGAGATCTCAGCGTTCATACGGACAGACAGACGGACAGACAGACGGACAGACAGACGGACAGACGGACAGACGGACATGGCTATATCGACTCGGCCAGTGACCCTGATCAAGAATATATAACTTTATAGGGTCGGAAAAGCTTCCTTCTACCTGTTACATACTTTTGCACGAATACAATATACCCTTTTACTCTACGAGTAACGGGTATAATTACTCTACGAGTAACGGGTATAACAAGACGTCGACATGAGCATGGACAGGGGCGTAACTTTAAATACTATCAGCGGGCGGCAGGGGCGGATTAACCGGAAAACTATCTGGGCCCAAAACAGAAGAGCTGTGTGATGTGTAAAGAAAATGCTGAACTTGTAGGCACTACTTTCTTTTAATTAAACAGCAGAAAATATTTATGCTTCAATGCAATCTTTAAGTTTAAATATTTAAATTAACTTTTTACATACTTGCTTTCATGGCTAATATTTGACTATTGATTCGATTAACATTTGAAAATAAAAATCAAAATTAAATATGGCCATTGTTTCAATTTAACTAAGACCGCTTAAGTAATTTTGAAAGCAGATGACAATATCCTTATCCTTATCCTTAGTAAATTTTAGTGTTTTTAAAACATGAAAATTTGAATAAAATCTTAAAGCTGCTAGAAGACCATTTCGCAAAAAAACTTATTGACTACTCCATTTCTTAGTTTAATGTTTTAATTATTTGATTTATTAAATAACAGCGGTAAAATGTGCTTCTTTTTTATAAATTGCCAACATGAATTTACATAAGCTTAGGCGATAATTGACCGTGCGAGTGTAGAGACAAATTATAAGTTGCCTACATGAATTATGTAAATTCATGTTTTTAGGCGATAACTTTAGTAATTGAGATTCGGCTAATTTAAAGAAAATATCTTTCATTAAAGCAAAATAAAAATGAAATTCAAATTAATATAACTTAATTAGAAACATTGCCAATACTGCATCAAAAATTCTTCTTCGATTCTATATAATTGGCCTTTTTGTTATGTAAACTACACCCAAAAAATCAAAATGACATAAATTTAAAAAATATAAGCCTAAAGATGTAATTATTTGGTGGTGATCATTTCTAAAGCATTCTATGTCTGTCTCAAATGCAAAAAACCCCAGCCAGGTCAACACCAACTATGTAATTGCATAATTTCGACCCCCTTTTCACAGATCTCACATCTTGAATCACTGGCAATCCGCTCCTGCCATGGCGACTAGCAAAAAACACGACAAACGGAGAACGAGAAAATCTAAATGGAAACGGCAACTGCCAAAAACCGGTAGTGGATATTCGCTATATATGACTAACCCCCGAACCACTGCCACTGATAAGGGCAGTCATGCGGGGAAGTCGTGAGAGCGAGCGAGACGACTCTCGCACCGCCTATGCAGCACATACGAGTGGAGGCGGGACAACAGGCTGTCGGCAGAGGGGCGTGGCCTGAGTCGCGCGGTTGGATGGTCTGAAAGAAATCGGGTTCGGGCCAGTAATCAGTCACGACTTGGTAAGCGCGCAGGCAGCACGTCGTCGTCGTCGTCATCGTCATCATCATCGGATGTCGTGTTTGCAGTTCGATAAAGATAAAACCCCTAACCGATAGCCTCGTCGAACATCGTGTAGTATTGAGAATACTGAGAACCAAACACTTAAGTGTATATTTGAAGAACTGTGCGGCAAGTGAAGTGAAGTTAGTGATATACCGGTCATACCGAAGCTGGGAGAAAGTGCGGTTCCGGCTGGACAATATGATGGACGTAAGCAGCATGTACGGCAACCACCCGCACCACCACCACCCACATGCCAATGCCTACGACGGCTACAGCACCACCGCCGCGGCAACTGCCAATGCCAGCGGCTACTTTACCCCGCAGCAACATCAGCACCACCTGCAGCAGCAGCAACATCATCAGTTGCAGCAGCAACACCAGCAACATCTCAACTACAATGGCTACGAGAGCAGCTCACCTGGCAACTACTATCCGCAGCAGCAGGCGCAGCTGACCCCACCGCCCACCGGCAACCACCAGGTGGTGCAGCAGCAACAGCAACAGCAGCAACAGGCCCAGCAGCAACAGCTCTATCCGCATTCGCATCTCTTTAGCCCGAGTGCGGCGGAGTACGGCATTACCACGAGCACGGGGGCCGCGGTGAATCCGGGCACCCCACTCCACCCCAGCAGCCACTCCCCGGCGGACTCCTACTACGAAAGCGACTCCGTGCACTCCTACTACGCCACCGCTGCCGTGGCCACAGTGGCTCCACCCAGCAACAGCTCGCCTGTGACCGCCGCCAATGCAAGTGCCAGCGGCAACACCCAGCAGCAGCAGCAGCAACAGGCGGCAATCATCAGCTCGGAGAACGGAATGATGTACACCAACCTGGACTGCATGTATCCCACGGCCCAGGCTCAGGCTCCGGTTCATGGATACGCGGGTCAGATCGAGGAAAAGTACGCCGCCGTGCTGCATGCCAGCTATGCCCCCGGACTGGTGCTGGAGGAGCAGGACCCCATGATGCAGCAGGCCACGCAGTCGCAGATGTGGCACCACCAGCAACATCTGGCGGGGGGCTACGCCCTGGACGCCATGGACTCGCTGGGAATGCACGCGCACATGCACCACGGCCTGGCCCACGGACACTTGGCCAATTTGGCCAGCAACGCGCACCAACAACACCCACAACTCCAGCAGCAACAGCAGCAGCAGCAGGCCCACCAGCAACAGCAGCACCCGCAGAATCAATCGCCAGCAGCACAGCAGCAGCAACATCAGATCTCCGTGTCGCCCAACGGCGGATTGAGTCGCCAGCAACGCGGAGGAGTGATCTCCCCCGGCAGTTCCACGTCCTCCTCCACCGCCTCCGCCTCGAATGGCGCCCATCCTGCGAGCACTCAATCAAAATCGCCAAATCATTCCAGCAGCATTCCCACCTACAAGTGGATGCAGCTCAAGAGGAATGTGCCTAAGCCTCAAGGTGAGTGTAGAGCTTAGAATTAAGTTCAGGAAAACGGATGCAATAGTTAAAAAGAAAATCTAACATTATATACGATATTTCTGCTTTAAATGATATATAAAACGTCGAGGACTAATAAATAAACAAACTTATGTTTAAAAGTTTAATGCATTTCTAGCATTAAAAAAATATTCTTTTTTAAAGTACCGTATTTTCAATTGACAAACACATTCTCTTCAAAAATCTAAACGATTTTGGCCAAAAAATTTGATAAAAACTAATCGCTAATTAATTAAGTGGTGTTGATCAATAACCTGTCATGAAATATCATTTTCAAAGATTTTTATACCCTTGCAGAGGGTATTATAATTTCAGTCAAAAGTTTGCAACGCAGTGAACATTTGAACAGTAGACATTTCCGACCCTATATTCTTAATCAGCATCACCAGGAGAGGCGATCTAGCCATGTCCGTTTTTCCGTCCGTCTGTCCGTCCGTCTGTCCGTCCGACTGTCCGTCCGTCTGTTCGTCCGTCTGTCCGTCCGTCTGTCCGATTCTACGCAAAATAGTCCCTCAGTTTTACAGCTATCTGCATGAAACTTTCCCAAAAGTTGTCTTTTTATTGCAGGTAGTATATAAGTCGGAACGAGCCGGATCGGGCGACTATATCATATAGCTCCCATGGAAACAATCGGAAAAAAACAATTCAAAAAAATTAGAACTACATTTTTTTGTTTTTTTTGCAATTTGGTAATATTTAAATATTATGGAATTACGGTTATAAGTAAATTAAAATCAGAGAACAATGTCATAGAGCTGCCATAGAAACGATGCCATAATGCAGCGCAAAATCGACATAGCTTCATTCTTTCTATTAATATAGGCATAAAAATCGAGATGTAGTCGATTTGTAATAATTGCAAGGGTATATAAACTTCAGCTTGCCGAAATTTGCTTCCTTTCTTGTTTCATTAAATATTGATCATAGTTTTTGTAAGTCGATTTCAAGTACAGAAAGATTGCAAATAAGGAGAAAGGTATTAAAAAAAAACACTATTCATTGTCAAGATAATTTGACAGATTTCCTATGAGTTTTAAACATATACATTCCCATCCGTTTTATTTTTCTTATATCTCCAAAGTCGTACACATTCAACTCACATTTAAATATCACGCGCTTTCTAAAAATAACTGAACGTTTGTCAAAGGCTTAATAGGAAGCGCCTCCAGCATTTAAGAACCACATATTTTGCTAATTGTCGCATTACAACTTTTCACCTGCCTGACTATAAAAACAGTGTCAACTCAAATGGTTTGCTTAATATATCACATATTAGCTTATGGAATATATTAAGCTAATCAGACAGCAATTATGCAAACAAATAAACACACTCTCGAACACATACATAAGATATTATTTGAGAATGAGCATACAAAAGAAATCCAAGTAAATTTTAAAAATCATCAAACGATGACTTTCAAAACTGATTGACAGGCCAAGATACAAGAATCAGTCAACCAGTGAAACCAGAAGAAGATGAAAGAATATGACCGAAAAAGCATATTCGACAATAAGACTAGTAACATACATTTAATAAAGAATGTGAATGGCATCTGAAAACATAAAACAACAATAGTAAGTTCAGAAATATGAACAATTAGCACTGTAGTAAAATAAGCAAACCAAAAGCATCTGATGCGTCAAACAAAATGTCAAGAAAGACGTCCAACCGAGGGCATGTCACCTAAAAATAAGAATGTCTCTTCAAATGCCAAAGATTTCCTCCCGTTCTACAGCCCCCGGCTACAGTATCTCAATTCTCCCCGATCTCCACGCCCCACTCCACCTTTCATAATTTTCGCCGTTCTCTTGGACTCTCCTTTTGGCATATTTCTTGCATATTTCAGATAATTTTGTCAATGCCTGTGCAGTCAGTCAGGTTGTCACTTGTCACATTGCTGACTGGAGTTTTGTATCTCGGAATTAGCCAGCTAAGAAAATGTATTTGCTTTGATAAAAAAAGGTTGAAAAGACACACAATCATATAATAAATAAAATGTTGATTATCCAAATGAAGCAGCTGCCACTGAAAAAACGAGTATTTTTATTGATTTTTCATGAATTGCATAAAATACGAGGGTAAGCTTTTAATTGCTCTTTAAAGAGTTTGAGGTCAATCAAATAAATATACAAAAACTTACTGAATGAGACATACATATATGTTTATGGCTCGCCCTGAATTAAACATAGTTATTGAAACAGGGAGTAAACTTAAGGCCAAATTGTATGTAGTTCAAACTTTTTATAAATAATATAATTGGCCTATTTTTAAAACAATTAAAAAGTGTTTAAATATTGGGTGAATATTTATTTTATTAGTCACTATTTTTTCATTTGTGAGGTTACGCATAAATTAATATATAGTTGATGCCTAAACGTTTGGAAAGAGAGGATGAGGATATTGTCAACAAAATATTATTTTTCACAATTTGTATCCCTTGTAAAATAGCATAGTTTTCATTTCAATTTGTTTTTGATCCTGTGGGTATTTATTTCACATGTAATACACAGTATTCTGCTACCCACATTGCAATATTCCATCCATCCATCCTTCCAAACCTGTCGACCAATTTCAGTTTGTTTGCGGGCCTCTTGGTAATGCACTTAACCTGTTCGTGATTCGAGTTGCTCAACTGACGCTGATCACTGATATCGGGGTATCGAGCGTTGGACCACTTACAGTTCAAACGTTAATCCCTTGGCTACACCAATAATCATACAAATATTTGCTTATTAATGCTGAAAAGTGTCATTTACATGCATCGTTTTCAATTAAACGACGCCACAGAGGCCGGGTCGAATGCAACCGATCTGATATCCCAGATCGCCGATCCGAGATCCCCACGCGCCGCGCCCAAAACGAACCGCTTCGAGACCCAAATACGATCCCAAAAGCCCCTCGAATGACGCGTGCAAGTGGAACCAGGCGCTAAGATGGGGAGCTGGGCGGGACAGAGAGTGGCCGATTGCACAGGGAAAAAATTAGTTAAATGTTTTTGATTATTAGAATTTATTTATTTTAATATCTAAATAATAGCAAGCCCTCAGCGGATTTTTGGTTTACTATTTGGAAATATGATACGCGTACATATGTATATTTCTTGGCATTTAAAAATGGTTTGGGTAAACTTTTATTTTATTTCAGTCAACAGTCTTTATGATCCTACCCACTTTTGGTTTCTTGATTTTTTTAATTTGTTCAATTTTATCTATCTAAAATCAAATTCAAATTATTATTAAATTATACAATAATTATTTAAGTGTATAAGAACTATTTTATATGTTTCATATTTTTTAAGCACCAACAAGAAACTCAATACTAAAGCAGAATGTTAGAATGTTATAGAAAATTAACAGGTATTATTGGGAAAATATTTGTAAAACTTTTAACATTTAAAAATTTATATTGAAAACACAAAAACATTTTACTTTCGAAATATTTAAATTTTAAAAATCGTATATTTTTTGTTTTTTTTTTTTTTTTTTTTTAAAATTTTTTTTTTTAAATTTTACCTTCAATTAAAAAAATAAAAAACATTTTTTTATTTTTTTTTTTTTTTTTTTTTTTATTTTTTAAAAAAAAAAGAAGAGAAAGAAAAAAGAAAAGAAAAGAAGAGGGGAAAGGGAGAAAGAGAGAAGGAGAGAGATTGATGTGTTTGTTTTTTTTTTAAAAAAAAAAAAAAAAAAATTATTTTTTGTTATATTTCTTTTTCTTTTTTTTTTATAATATTTTTAAAAAAAAAAAAAATTTTTTTTTTATTATAATTAAAGGGTTAAATAAAAAGTTTTATTGGGAAAATATTTAATTTAAAAATTCGAATAGCCCAACCATTGGTTCCTTAAGACCCAGTTGGAATGTTGAATTTTCTCGACGTGTTGCAGGGGCGACCGCAAGTCAAACAAACAATTAAAGCGTGCAGCCATCGGCCGGGAGATGCAGCTCGAATCCAGAATGAAACTTGCAGCCAGGGGCAAGGGGGATAATTTGGGGGGCAGGGGCTACTCCTCGGCATGCCGAACTGGAACTGGAAGTCAAGTTGGCTGTCAGAAAAAATGATTATTTAAATAAGAGTCTCTCGTTTGAGCCTCACTGCAACCGAACTGTCACTGAGCAATGATCTGCTGCCTCGCGGCTCCCCTGGAATCCCTGGGTGCTGCATCTTGGATCTGGGATGTTGGATGCTGGATACTGAACACTGAACACTGAACAGTGGATGCCAGGGGATGCTGCTCGCTGTGAGCTCCGCGCACATGCTTGGGTCCATCTGTCATGTCATCCATTTTCAGGCAGGGAAACAGCATAATCAGCAATCGTGGTTATAAATGGTAGCATTCGACATATTGGCATTCACGCACAAACGCAGTCGCATATACCGACTGGATGTGCGCTGACCAGTCCTCGATTCAAAGAGTTCTCTAATGTGTTAATCAGCATTTTTCAGTAACCAGACCACAATCGGCAGTTGGAGTAGGAAGGAAAAAGGAGCTCGCTCGCATTAAGATTAATGGACATTTTTACAGGGATTTGTCACTGACTAGGAATTGGTTTAAGATACACAAATACACACATGGAACTTTCTACTTTTTCAGTTACCAATATCAATCAATGTGCGAAATCTCGAAAATACTTTTGACAAGATTATGATGACACCTAGATAAAACTAAAATTAGCTAAAGTTGAACAAAATAAACCAGGCAAAGAAAACGAAAAACTTATCCATCATTCAAATGTCAAGGGTAAAGTATTTAGAACTCTTAGGAACTCAACGTTGGCGTACGAATTATGCGGGATTGGAGTGGAATAAACTGAAGCTTAGTATGCAGAGGGAAATCAGATAAAAAATATTACTTATTTGTTTTTTAAAAATTCGAATATCATTGAAAATAATATATCCTCTCCAAATTGTTAAAGAACTCCCCTCTTTCATTGATTTAGCTGTTTATCTCTAAAAAATCTATCCCTTTTAGCACCCATCTAAATTTTTACGAGCTGATTTAGTGATAATTTTGTTTACTTTTATTAGCCTTTTAATGGGACCCTAACTTAATTGAAAAGTTCCCATCGAGGCGGGCCAGCCTTTTTGTGGTTGAACAGTTTAATTAATGCCTGGCAACTGGAAGTTCTCTGCTGTTTCTGTTCGTGTTTTATTGTTTTTTAAACGATCTACCACTTTGTTCGGGAATTTCGCCCACTCCCCTGAGGGCGGGTGGGAATTTCCACACGCAAAGCTAGGGCTCAGAAAATATGAAATATGAAAATAGCTGACAAAAGTGAAGGAAACTCGAATTAACATAAATGTTGGTGGAAAAACGAAACAACAGAAAACTTTTGGCCAAAAGGTTGCAAAAGGTGTTAGTTCTATGGGCCACTGCAGGTTCGTTTGAGGGAAGTTTCGGATGGTGGGAGGGGGGTCCTTCGCTTGGGGTATTCAACATTTATTTGATGTGATGTTTTGATATTTCTTGACACCAACACGCGACGCGACCCGAAGAGCGACGAATGTGCCACAATGAAAACGAAATGAATTAATTACGTGCATTTCAAAACAAAAATTGGTAAGATATATAAGTCAGCGAGCGGCGAACGAGAACCCCGAAACAAAAACCCCTGGACAAAAAACGAGGCAGACTATTTAAATGAAATGATATTGTGGATAGAAAAGTGACCACCAGGAATGCGAGATAACATCAAACGCTTGCCCAAGCCCAGCCGAACCGAACCTAACCGAACAGAACTGAGAGCTGAACCGGGAGCCCCGCCCGCCTGTCTGTCACCGACATCGTCATCGTCATCGTCAGTGGCTGCGGCTCTGGCTCTTGCTCTGGCTGGGGTCCGTCACAGAGGCTAGTTAGCCCGCAGGCCTAGAGATCGCAGCGTGAGCGACTCCGATCTAGACAATTCACATTACAGAAAAAAGCACCCCTTAACTAGACTACGATCGCACCTTCTACATCAAAATCTTTTTTATGACGAAAAATCATTGTATTTCGTGTAATCAAAGAATACTTTTTCATTTATTTTTCTCATTGAAAAGTTTATAAAATGTTTTTTTTTGTAACCCCCAGTCACAGTTAAAGATCAGTATCCTAACAGTTTAAGATTATAGCCAACATATTATTGGTCAGTAGTAAGGAAGTAGGGAACCATTTTACTTTTGACCTTCATGAATTTGAATGCCTGCTCACGACCGTGTCACGCTCCCTTCTCTAACTAAGGTATTCCATATACCTCCTCCAACCTCAACGAAAACCAAAAAAAGGCAAAACCGGGGCCAAAAAAATGTATGGCATGTGTCGTGACAAATTTTGTTCGCTGGCGCGCGCTGAGTTAACATTTTTGAAAGCGTATTATTAAATTTCTTTCCCCTTTCCAATTCTCCCCCCTTCTTCACCACTCCCCGCAAACGGGGTTAAGGGGTCGAAGGGAAATCCCGGAACCCGAAGGAGCCTAGCCCTGGCCTTTGACTTTTATTCGGCCGATCAACGAATCGATTTGTTAGGTGATAAGCCCCGGGCAGTACTTACAATAATTACCACTTAAGTGGGTTAGGAAAGGGTCAGTCTTGGATCCCAGCCCCTGTCGCACTCCAAATTACCTCTACTGCCAAACGAACTCCGTCTGCACTGCCTGCCTCAGTGACATTTACACACCTAAAATGTCAGTTTTCATAAAACTTGACTTGATTCCAGGCGAGTTTCTGGAGACAACATGAGAACCACATTAGTCCATTCCGTGTGACAGCCGGCGGGGCTTGGAAAAGGAGAAACTGGGAAGGCTGCTTCCAAAATTAAAAGGAGTTAGATGGGTTTAGCCAATATACGAACTACTTGTTACCCGGTAATGAGATTTATAAGCCAGCACAAAAAAATATCATATATTAGTATAATCAAACTTTAATTTTTATGGTGTTTATTTATCAGTTATCTGTTTCTTATCACATATAATGAGATTATCATTTAAAAAGCGTTTCGTGTAATTCGTTGTTCAATGTTGCACTAAATTATTATTTACTAATTAGTCATTTATTAGACATTTTTATCTAAAGATGTAGCTGCTATTTCCAGCAGTTCCAGTTGTATACAACTCAAATATTAAACAAAAAAATTGTGTTGAAAAGATCATGAAGGTTTTTTTTATTACTTGATTCATTTGCCCGAGTTAATCATACCCTTGAGCCCACGCGAACGTGAAAATAATCCAAACAAAACCAAACTAACTTTTTGAAAATGTGTGTCCGCCCAACCACCGCTGCACTAAAGGATGTCCCTTCAAGGGTGCGCTTTCCCGATGTCCTTCCTTGCGCTGCGTTATGTAATATTAAGCACAAATATACACACAGTGATGTGGGTATCTGCGTGGAGTTGTTTGCCTCGAACGGACATTTGGTGCAAACAGTGCGCCAAAAGCGGAGGATACGGATATCTTATCTGCTGTTTGCATTCGGTTGGCGTTGGCCCAAGGTTCTCTCCATATCCATGGCGCCCCGTATTCCGTTTCCTTCGGCGTCGTTTCGCTGGCCGCCTTAATACTTTTCAAGTGTATAATTTAGTAAATTATATAAGTATCGCGTTACGTGCCCTGACACAAGCCCAAACACACTCAGCCCCCTCCACGTCGATATCGACGATAAATGTGGCTTAATATCGTTGGGCTTTGCCTTTTGTTTTCCTTCCTATTCGTTTGCAAAATTGCACAATGTCATCATAGTCTTTCGATTTTCCAGAGAACTTTCCTTTCCCCGGTCTCTGCACTGATAGGGTTATCAATACATAGCTAATTGATTGTGATTTATTTGTGGCGGGAACTTCGGGACTCCAGGTCTGTCCTTCTATAGCTTAACGTTATTTTTAAGTTGATTAAGCTAAAAATAAATGCCGGTTAAAGTGGTTCGTCTAAAAGTGCAAGTGTATATATCAATCCAGGGCATTAGCTAGCTAATAATAATCATAATCAAACAATTTAGGCTTAGTCAACTTTTGAAAAGGTTGAACATATGAATAATATTAGGTTATTGAAATTATTTTCATACATAAATATGTATTTATCAATTGAAACAGTTAACAGAATGCGGAAATTCCGCTCATTTTTGAGTGGCCCGTTGTTTCTTTTTGGAGGAAACCCCCATTCCACCCAAATGGAGTTTCGTTGTAAGCAGCGGCAGTAAACAAAATACTTCGCGACCTAATGAATCATTTGACGAGACAAACAGTAGTCGGCCAACAATTTAAGCTGTTCCCAAACTGATTTGCGCCCAAAAAAACGGCCAAGACAATGAGACAAATGGTTCGGGCAATGAAAACTTTTGCTCTGCGGTGCGCTTTGAATAGTTGGTAAAAAGCTCGAGCATTTAGCAATTGATCTGCGAATCAAAGGGACCGCTCTGAGCCCCAGAGCTCTACAATTGTCTCGATTTCTCAGTGCGCCGGTGTGCGAAGGTGATTTCATTCCCAAAATTCTCTCCTAACCCTCGAACGGTAGATAAAATGGTAAACGAAAGCTGTCAATTTGAAGTCCCATTGTTGATTTCGATTATTGTTTTCAATTTTACTGCTCTCGCTCTGGATTTCGTTTGGCGATAGCAGGCCACATTAGGGAAGGTGTCCACCACTCCCAGCCGATCCAACCGATCCGCCGATCCGTCGATCCACCCGATCCGTCCCACCTCGCCGGAGATAACAACAATGGACAGCGGGCGGCTTTAAAGTGGACATTCTAGTGGCCAGAAAGGTATTAGCCGTGAACGCTTGAACTTCAACTTGGCCGGCGACACGCGCAGCTCTGATTTGATTTATTTAGTTTTTATTTCGGCCGCGAGCAAGGCCAACTGATGGATGAATCCTATCTATCTTTAGGCCCGGGCACTTGGGACAGAAGGGTGGTATTAGGGTATTAACTATACGACCCTATATTGGCTTAGTTTAGATTGAAAAGATTTGATTCCATTGTGATTGAGAGTTGATGGGAAGTAAATTGAACCCTAGTGGAAATTGAAGTATAGATAGATATAGATAAAACATTACAGGTATTATTACAAGTATACATCATTACGGCTGTGCTTCCCCACATTTTTTTATAAATAACGTTTAGTAATGCCATTATTATCTCTATAAAGCTAAATTCTCTATATAGCTAAAAAATGTAGATGTCAATATTTCTTAAAAATCTAAAAGTTCTCGTCAAAAGACTTTAATAATTTGCTTTCTCCAGCCCAAAAATGCCTTTCGTAAAGCTTCATTCGATTTAATAGAAGACTTTGAACCAAATGATTCATAATTTTATGCCTAAGTAATTCCTAAGCCTCGTAACACTTGTGTATGACAGTCCGAATCCAAGGACAAGCAAAAAAAAGCGAGAAAAATAAACAACAAAATTAAAATCTCAATTTTGTAAGAACGGCTAAGCAAAAAATACACCGAGAAAGAAAAAAATGATTTATTATATAGAAATTATCTCGTGTAAACAAGTCAAGTCAGTTGCCAGTTTGGCTAATGCCACTTGTCTCAGGCGAGGCCCCATAAACCACCCAACACCCCTTCGCACCAGTCAGTAAAATTTGTTAATTTGTCTAATGAAAATTTCATATACGTTTTTGGGGGGACTCGGGAAAATCCAAAGTAAACCTGAGGCCTATGAGCCGAGCCGCAGATATAGACATGCGGGTAGCATTGAAGGCGACAGTCTGAGGCTCGGCGTCTTGTCTGCACGAATTTCCACGGCAGGCACGAAGATTGATGATGACATTAGCATCATTGTCCAAAAATATTTCTTTTAAAGCCAGCTAAAGGACGAAAAGCAGCAACCTTTTTTCTTGCCATCCACTTGAGAGGCAAAATGTTTTGAAATTTGTTTTGTTGACATTTTAATTTGCAAATACTTGGTGTGTGCGAATATAGACATGGACGAGTGTGTGAGCGAATAAGGCATTAATTGAATTAAATCATCAAAAAGTGGAAGACAGCACGGGGCGGGGGCAAGTTCGAAGAGGTTTGCTGGATGGGGAAGGGCAATGTCAAGTGGAGCCACTCAAAGTGTTGACTGTCAGCCACACGCACACCCAACTGGAGTATATAGAAAAATACTCATATATACATATATGTGCCAGCCCACATTTCTTTTTTTTGGCATTTGGCAGCCATTTTTATTTGAGCATTTTTTCCTTCCTTCTTTTTCTTAGACCCTATCGAACACCCTTATTTCAACAGCTCTTCAGCAAATGTCCGTATTCGTATATACTTTGTACTTATGTACGAATACAAAAAGGGAAACTATGAACATCCACACATCTGCACATGTGTGCGTGCATTTTCGTTTGGTGATCCGTCATCTTGTCAGAATGTATTATTCGAATTAAGATTTTACTTTTTTCGCTGCTGCCATTGAATTGAATTAACACAAGACCGAAAGAGCAGCTGTAACTCACACAAATGAAAACCAACCCCCTTCCAAATTCACCCACCCCCTGGAAGCAGTGTTTCACTTACTCACTTCTATTTATACGTGCAAATCAAAACACTTTAGCCTATGTTTAAAAATAAATATTCACCAACAATTTAGCCCTAAAATAAAGCTTTTAGTCGGAAATGGTGTGTTGTCAATGCTATCGGTTGAGAAATAAGAAAGCCACTTGAGCCAATTATCGCCAAAGCAAGAAAAGATAATCTGCCAAATAATTGTCAAACTCAACTAAATTCAACATACTTTAAAGCATTATCAATGCAAACTTAATGACAGCTAAAATTAGCCCGACCACGTTCTTGGAAAAGCTACTAGATATTTTGTAGTAGTTATATTTTTCAAACCTATTTTGTCGGAAAGGATCCCTCAAATAGTTATTAAAATATTGAAATAATAAAAATTCGAAAATTAGAAGTTCCGAAAAGTACATTTTTAGAACATAATAACAAAAGTCGTATAATTAATTAAACACCTTAACCACCATGGGAATTGTTTTCCATGGGAATCAATTCCTATTATAAATTATAATAACCATCACAATCAGTTCTATACAACATGCCTAATTTAATTTTCTCCCCCGTAAACACTTAATTTCATTATGTTGGGCAATTTCTTATCGCCAAAAAAATATGTAGTACAAATAGCGTCGACAGTTTTGATTTTCGTGTCTATCAGATGGCTACCGGAATTCAGCGTAATCTATAAAATAGAAAATAAAAATAACATAAACAGAAAACAGTAGCCAAAACGTTGCTATTAAGATAACACAAATATGTGCATTCGAGTATCTGTGTAAATATTTAAATCGAGTTTAGTGTTGTGTTGTGTGTGACGGCGACATAATTTTAGGAAAGGTAAACAACCCGATTGAGAGACAGACACACGAACAGCTCAAACATATCGAAGATGTTTGATAAGGAAAATTGAAAACTTCTTCCGGGGAGACAGAAGAGACAGTTAACAAGATTAAAAATTGGGCGCCAGTTGAGACATTTCCCAATACCCTATGGACGGCTAATATCTGACTCAGACAGGCAGCAGTTTGGTTTCTTTTTTGGGACTCTTTCAAAAACTTTGAACCCTTTGTTAAACAATTTCCATGTGTGTTAGACATCGTGACTAATAAGCCGCGGGACGTCTGCTATGCCCATACAAAACTTTCAATTAAGCTGGAAAACTTTACTTCACCTTTGTGGCAGAGAGTTGGATACTTTTTGGGGAACGATGATATGTAGATACAATTATGAGAATTCGGTTTTTGTGCATTTCACGATTCGTGTTTGAAATGTAGATACCAAGATACGACTGCATCATCGCATGACATGGGGAAAAAGTCACGGGTTGACAGGCGGCCAATAAAACTGACAGAATGAATGGACATGGCTCGTGGATTTTCGACGGGATTATGGCAGTTTAGTCAAGTCAGAGTTCGACTGTCCGAGTGTCTGAGGGTCCGGAGTTCGGACTCCGGAATCCCAAAGAGTGTTGACTGTGCCTAATTAGCTGGGTCAACCCTCCCCCGAAAAGGGTTTATGCTGAGATTGCCAACTCAATTAGTGCCGACTGACCTCTGGCCGGTGGACTTGAACATCTGTCCCGTCCAAGGCAAATAATACAGCCTCTGTTGATTGCAAAATATTATGGTCTATATGGGCACTTCGGGTTCTTTCTTTCCGATTGGGGCCATAAATTACGCGCAGGTGATCAATCACATCGTCACCAAAGCCACCGATCGTCAGCATATTTTGGTCAGCTTTCTGTGCACTTTTATGGCCCCAGATTAGGGGCAACAGAATCGGTTCTCGAAAGTTTCGCCACATGACGTTGATGTTGATGTTGTGTTTAATCAACAATTAAAACAATTTACTTTTAATTGAAATATAATTTTCTATTTGCACTCGAATTAAATATTATTATCAATTGAGCCGCCGGCCAGACGGCGTTCCACGCACTCCGGTCTCCGTTCTCCAGTCTACGGCCTCAGGCCCACTTAATCGCCCCAAAACGGACCCCATGTAATGCCACCCGGGCTCACAGATTGCCGGCGAGTGTGTCAGTGTGTGCGATTGGGGGATCTCCGTAAAGTGGCAGTGGCGCCTGCATAATAGAAATGATAATATCATTATATCATATCAAAATGGCCGTTCCGCAGCGGATGACTCACGGCCTAGGGAACTGTACTTGAATAATAGAATTCAAGGACGGAGAGTGGGCTATTGCAAGTCAAATTTAATGGGCAGTAAGAGTAGTTCGTCAGGCTAAGCCAAAGAAATACAATATTAGTCAAACAAAAAATTTGGGTATTTAAAATAAATTGAAACCCACAATATATCTTTTAAATGCAAATATTTATACCTTACCGAGAGTAAAGATTTGTATGAAAAGTAAACAGGACGTTTGACCCTATAAAGTATATAATTGTTCAGGACAGCCGAGTGAAACGGTGTCCGTCGTCGTCTGTCCGCGTAGAACGCGAGATCTCGGAAACTATAAAAGCTAGAAGATTGGCATTTGCAGCAGATTTAGGAGTTCCACGCAGCGCAAGTTGTTCAAAAGGTGCCACGCCCAACGCCCCAATCGTTTATATACGATTTTATTAAATATAAATTAAATATTTCGGAAAAGTAAAAATGAAGTATTGTGTTTATCAATACCTATCGAAATGTAGAAGAAATTTTCAAATCGGACCATTCGTTTAAAAGTAGCGTGATCAAAGTTTCATCCCATCTCCCGCACCCTTTACCTGAGTAACGGGTATCTGATAGTCGGGGAACCCGACTATAGCGTTCTCTCTTGTTTTTGTTTAGAATCGTTAAGGTAAAAACGACCCTGTACTCGAACCTGTAAACTTTGCTTATAAAGATTTGGAATAGAAGACTCATTAAAACTATTGAAATTAAGCCACACCATATTATTGTACCATCTTTATTCTAGGATTTCTATGTATTTTGATATTTTTGGAAACATCGTTAAATGATAAAACCTGATAACTTAGCAAATCAAAATTAAAATTTTGTTTGGCTTATATTAGGTTTTACCACCAAGATTTGTCTAAATCTGTAAGGAATTTAAAATGGTTAAATCTTAAGAATTCGTCAATACCATAGAATATTAAAAAATAAAATATATTTTAAAAAGTAAAAGGCTCTCGAAGAAAAGTTTTTATAACTAATATTTTCCTTTTCAAAAATAATAAATACATTTTGTTTAAATAAATGGGTACACTTGTTGTTAAGGCCTAGATTGTTCCTAACATCTAGTATCAGACATTTCCTTCAAATATCTTTCCATTATAAACACCTTCTTTAAGCTGGCAAATACAATCAGAGTTGATTGTGGGCCTGCATGGATTTTCCTCGATCAACTTTTCACATGAGAATTGTGTGATGACCGGGAAGATATGCGAAAGTCAACAATCGTTTGACTGGGCTAAACCTGCAATTGTAATTACCGCTAGTTGAGATGTTATCAAATTACGTTGACTCCGCGTGGCGCCCCTAGCTGTTGCACTCAACCCCCTTCGCCTTTTCCCTCCGGTGAATTCTGCAGCAGAGACTTTGGTTGTTTACATTGATTGTCAACAGTGTCACTTAAGCGCCATGGTGCCAGCCCACTGCCCCACCCACCCCCTTTGGGATGGCCTTCAGCTGAGAGGGGGTGGCAGCTCTGTTGGCCGCGGAGTTTCCCTACTTTCCACCGCTCCGCTCAGTCCGCCCACCCCTCTCCTCATCGAACCCGGCATTCGGAGCACTGAAGTGGAAGCGATCCCCCGATAATGCTCTCTAAAACTAATATTACAAAGCAGATATCGTTTGGCGCCGGACAAAAGCGACAGTGCCGCCAACTGGCCGCGACATGTTTGATAACCCGAGCGACACCACTAACAGAGGCCGCACCGTGCCACAGTGAAGCCAAGGATGTGAATAGATATTTTATGCTTAGGACATTTTACTATTTTTATTAATTTATTTGGAATACCTGGAATAGTTTTTAAACTATACCAAAATTATCCCAAATTTAATGAAATTTGTAAAACTATTTGACATATTAGTAAATGACAAATTTGTGTTCCAATAATTTTTCATCCATACTTCATCTATATTATAAATTATTTATCAGTTATCAAACATAAACAAAGTAACCTTAACTTTAGGGATAACAATAACATTTCTTAAAATATTTGGGAATAAACAATAATTCAAACTTTGAAAGACTCTAAAACGTTTTCCAACCATGCTACATCGCATGGTCTATGTTGTATTTATAGAACTGGGAAAGTATCAAAGTTATAGGATTCCGCGTTATACGTTGGTAGAGCTTCGCACATTTATTTTTATGAAAATATAAGAATAAATAAATTTAAAGTGCGGCAAACCTTAAAATCATTAGAAACACTCAAAGTTATAGTAGTTTTTTACAAATTATGTGCGGATAAGCACAACAGAAGGCAAAACAACGAAGAGCGCAAAAATGTTTGCCATTAATGTTATTTACTTAAGGATTTTAATGATTTGTTGGCATACAACAAAAATGGATGTCTGTGTGGATTTCATATTCAAATTGGTTTAGTTGTTAGAAAGTGATTTAATTTTCATATTTGAAATATTATCAACGAAAGGGAATTATGGTCACTTCCTGTACCACTGTTCAACGATGGGCGGCAGCATATTGATATTGATAACCTAACCGGAATGCAGTAACTCTCAACTGTCACAGTTGCTGCTGCTGTTACTGCTACCGTGAATGTAAATGTGAAGGTGACTGCAACTGTGACTGTGGATGGCGGTGCAACTGCCGCCGCGTTTGTTCAGTTTTGTTTGCCTGTTTGCGGGAAAATTCAAATGTAGCCCAAGCCACTCGGCGCGGTAATCCTGGGGCTTGTTTTCTTAGACATTCCTGTGTGCATTACGATAGGAGAGTTTCCAGTCCGACTTGGCACTTATCGATCGATCCGCGCAAACAGTTCCCAAATCCCCGAAAGGTGTGCGCCAGCTACTGTGCGGATATTTCGACTGGATGCCAATTTGGGTATCGGTAGCACTTAGAGAGCAGTCATAAATTCATCACTCATTCGGCTCTGTAAAACTTATTTATTGCCCATGGCTTTTGGTTTGATTTATTGCACTCGCAGCGGTCAATTGCCTAAAAACTGTTAAACCAACTCGATAACTAAACGGGATCGGGCAGTTCATATTAATATTGCCACCGATCGGCACCTTTTAACTTCATCGCCGTCATCATCGAGCTATGGTTAAACTCTTGAGATTCGATTGTGATGGTCGCATAATGCTCATTAATTGATTTATGCTGTAAAATTGTTCTTTAAGATTTATGATTGTGTTAAAAGGGTTTTTATAAGCTTTCCGTCCAGCGATTTATACACCGTACTACTGGTGGCTTCATAAATTCTATATTGATTAAATGAAGAGCACATTTTATTTTAAGCATAATTATAAATCGGTCAAATATAATTAAAACCATATTTAATTCCTATTACATATGCATGACACCTGCAACATCACAGCCAAAAAAAAAAGAGATTTAAACATTCGCCAATTATCCGCTTTTCCAACTCAGTTCGTCTTAAAGAAATTTCCGGAGTAACAGCCAATAGCAAATCCCAGACAAACCCACAAATATAATAATTTCTGAACCTCCCACAAAACAAAGTGAGAGTTAAAGCCAGTATCCAGAGGATACAAGTTAGAAAACCGAATGCCCGCTGTCAGGATAATCCCAATATTTTCAAACAAACCTATTGAGCACATTAAATCCTTCTATGGAAAGGCGAACGGCCAAAAGGAATTATTTTCATCATCGTCGGCTTTAGCCACGGGGCGCATGTCAAATTATGAATAAAATGCAAAATCACGCAAACAAGCCAAAAGTCAAATGGGAAAGAGAGAGTTTGGGGAAGAGGGTAGGATGAGCCGGCGAGGGTCGAAACTCTCACAATGATTAGCTGCGACAGCTAAAGATCAGCGTTAAGGGATCGCCAGCCTCACCTGAACCTCACTCCCTTTGCCTGCCATGAAACCACAACAAAGGCAGACACAGAAACCAATATTACACCGAAAAAATTATCGATAGTACTCAGGACATTCGATAATTTCGCATTTTTTTTATTTCGCACATCATTTAGAAACTCAAACTTTTTTGTAAAGGGGTCAAAAATATTTAGGGTTTTCGGTCTAAATTATATATAATCTTTGATAAGAAAATTTGTTGGTTAATATAAACAAAAAACAAGAAAGGAAAGCAATGGGCGGAAAGGAATAGAGAATATTCTGTAAATAATATTCTCAAAATTATTCACATAATGCATTCTAAATACTCAAAAAACGCAACTTCAACTTTAAAATCACCAAAGTTATGGCATTTCAATCGTTCAGTTATAGGCAGCTAGGGATATATTTCATATCGTTATAGGCCGATCCTTATGAAATTTGGTAGGTCGAATTGATTGGCCAAATCAAAAGCCATAGAAAATCCCAACTTCCTAACTTACAAACAGCAGAGTTATGGCATTTCCTATCGTTCAGTTATATGGCAGCTATAGGATATAGTCGGCCGATCCCGGCCGTTCCGACTAAACTGGTGCAAAGGAAAGAAGGGTGTGTGCAAAGTTTCAATTCGATATCTTTAAAACGAGAGACAGTTCGCGTAGAAACAGACAGACGGACAGACGGACAGACGGACATGGCTATATCAACTCAGGAGGTGATCCTGATCAAGAATATATATACTTTATAGGCTCGGAGATGTCTCCTTCACTGCGTTGCACACTTTTGACCAAAATTATAATACCCTCTGCAAGGGTATAATAATGTAAACTATCTGAAAATTAAAAAATATATATTATTTAGGATGATTTAACTCTTTCAAATATTTTAATGCAATCATAACATATTAATCTTAAATGCATTATAAAATATATTATATACAGAAAAAGGAGAGTTAAAAAAATAAATATACCTCTATCAGATATTGTATTTTACATATCCGCCATGATTTTTATTAATACTATTTTTCTTCAAAACTCAATGGGATTAAAAAATAACTTTTTATCCACCCGTCCCAAAAATGTTTATTAATAAAGGGTCAATTCATAAAGATATCTTCAGATTTTCGTATTAAAAATATTTTAAAATTTATTATAATTTCTTTTTACAAATGTTGTTAAGTGTGTCTCACAGCCCTCTTCCCTTCCGTTGCAGCATCGAAACTACCTGCCAGCGGGATTGCCAGCATACACGACTACCAGATGAATGGCCAGCTGGACATGTGCCGCGGAGGAGGGGGCGCTGGCAGCGGGGTGGTGAGCGGTCCTGTGGGCGTGGGGGCAAACGGGTCCGCTGGGATCGGAGGCGTCCTGGCTGTGCAGAACTCCCTGATGATGGCCAACAATGCGACGGCGGGCAGCGCCCATCCCAGCGGCATGGGCGTGGGCCTGGGCAACGGGTCCGGATCCGGACTAAGCAGCTGCAGCCTCTCCAGCAACACCAACAACTCCGGCCGGACGAACTTTACCAACAAGCAGCTGACCGAGCTGGAAAAGGAGTTCCACTTTAATCGCTACTTGACGCGGGCGCGGCGCATTGAAATCGCCAACACGCTGCAACTAAACGAAACTCAGGTGAGAAAATAACCTAAAGCAAGAAATTAATATCAGGTGTTAGAAAAATAAATTAATTGTTAGCCAAATAATAGTGGTAATTATCAATACATAAATGTATTAGCTTGCTCAACTCGAGGTCATGACTGGCTATAATACTCTGGCTATAATACTCTCTATAATATACTCTCTACAACGCAGCGTTTTTATTTCTTCACATTCACTAACTAAATAGTGTCTCGAGACTATGATTTGACGTCCAGACATTTGACCATCCAGACTATTATACAAGTAGTAGTCGCGGATCTTTGAATATTGAAATATTTAATTTGACTAAAAAATAATTTGGACAGAAAGAAACAAGCCTTAAAGCCCCTTAAAAATGGAAAAGCACCTAGCAAACAAAATGGCCATAGAAATTGTCAAAATTGACTACACTTTAGAAAATGATCCCAGGCACATAGGCATATGGGGCAAGTATTCAGGTCATTTTGTTTTATGGGTGACCAAGTACATTTGGGGATATATTTTTGTATAAATATTTAAACTGCGTTTGCTGACTTAACTTATCATTCCTACCCCATTTTCTTGCAGGTCAAGATCTGGTTTCAGAACCGCCGCATGAAGCAGAAGAAACGGGTGAAGGAGGGTCTCATTCCGGCGGACATCCTGACGCAACACTCGACGCCCGTGCTCAGCGAGAAGCCACCGCAGCAACAGCAGCAACAACAGCAACCGCCGGAGTTGCAGATGAAGCCGCAGGATGATCTGGGCTCAGGAGCAACTTCAGCACCGCCAGCAACTTTATCACTGACAGCACCTACAACCAAGCAGAGTTGAACGCCATGCTTTGTTTTAGTTGTTTTTGTTATGCTATTGTTGTTGTTGCCGCCAAAATATTGACGCATTTCGTTGTGATAAATTAATAGAAAATGCACAGAAGATCAGAAGGAAATAAACTTAATAAGGAAATACAATAATTAAATAAATATTATGTCATACATGTAGCAAATTGGTATTGAAAATCCTTACAAAATCCGTAATCAAACGCTAGGAACTTGTGGAATCGAGGTGCCATATTCAAGTAGGGGCTGTAAATACTTAAACATCCATTTCGCATTGCCGCAGCTGTAGTTTATTGGACTAGCATAAACTAAACTCAGGGTTATATGAAAAATTAAACTTACTTAAACGCACGCAGAGCAATTGACAAAATACGAATACAAACAGAATCAAAAGGAAAATCCAAAACTAAAATATTTAAATATATACAAGAACTATACAAAGAAGAACCCCTAGTGTAAACCCCCCCACCACCACCACCACTCGTATGTAGTATTATTAGCTAAGGTTTAGGATGCCCCCGAGTTCTTCGTTTTGTGCTAGAAAGTAATCGGTAAAACAATTTTGATGTACGTCTGTATATTTAATCTAGTCCTAATTGTAATATAATTATAAATGTACAACACATGTATGAATAAACAATAAACAAAACCCAATTGCAAATTGTTAATAAACTGTGTGGACAACTTATTGCAAGCGTGGGCATTACATTGATATCTCCGACGACTTGTGGACGTATTTATTTTCGGTAATCGCCGATTCGCAAGTACACCGATAAGCGAAGTAACATTCAACCGGACTGGGGAATTCTGACCGAAAGGGCAGCCGCCAAAAGAGCCTTCTAGCCATAGAGTGTCTGGGATATCTTGATTAATTGGAATGTGAGACTCATGGTCAAAATACCATATGCAAATCTATCATTGTGCAAACAGGCATGGCTAGGGGATTACAGTTTCATATATTTATCATTTGCTTGTGAAAATTAGAATATTTCTAGGACGTGCATTGATAACATGAGTAATTTACCGACAAGAAAATTACCCAGGAAATTCATCAAACGCCTTTAAGCAAAAAGTTTTGCACATTGCTGATAGATAGGATTTTAAGACCAATTAACAAATAACATTTTATACTTTTGATTTCTTGAAAGTGATTCATAAATTCAGCAAAGCAAAAAGCTGCAATCTACAAAAAGAAAACTAATATCAGTTGGTTTTACATTTCTTCTTAAGTCGATACATAAAATATTACTAAATACCAAATATAAATTTCTAATCAGCTTATTAAAGAATGCAGTGCAAAAATTAAAATTTTAATAAATAGCTATATCAGCATTTTTAAAAAATCACTTGTTGACAATGGCATACTGACAGGATCTACTTTGCCAGAGGGACCTTTTGCAAAAACATCCACTCAAACAAAAACAAAAGTATATTAATATTCATCATTACTTTAACCTAAGAGAATTATTATTCAACAGCAAATTTTTCGCACGCAACACAAAATAAATTTTTCTGTCTTAAATATTAATAATTACCATAAAATGACTTATTTATGCAATTTGAATTTATTTTGCATAAATTACCCATTTAATTGTGACTTCATTGTAAACAAGAAAGAAAGCTAACTTCGGGCAGAGCCTATTTCCAAAATTATTCATATGTGAATTCTTAATACTCATAAAAAATCCCAACTTCCTAACTTTAAAAACACCAAAATTATAGCATTTTCAATCGTTTAGTTTTATGGCAGCTATAGGATATAGTCGGCCGTTCCGATTTATATACTGCGTGCAGAGGAACGAAGAGTGTGTGCAAAGTTTCAATTCGATATCTTTAAAACTGAGAGAAACACACAGACGGACAGACAGACGGACAGACGGAAATACTTATATCAGCTCAGGAAGCGATCCTGATCAAGAATATATGTATGTAGGGTCGGAGATGTCTCCTTCACTGCGTTGCACACTTTTGACCAACATTACAATACCCTCTGCATGGGTATAAAAGGGAAATCCTTGAGATGTCGTTGCTTTCGCTTTCGGTAGTTGTATATGATGGC
This sequence comes from Drosophila fuyamai, assembly GCA_018153365.1. Lineage (NCBI taxonomy): Eukaryota > Metazoa > Arthropoda > Insecta > Diptera > Drosophilidae > Drosophila > Drosophila fuyamai. The sequence continues at coordinate 22,405 of JAECXW010000116.1, read as the reverse complement.
GTCACAGATATTCCTTCTTAAAATCTTCTTTACTTATGCCAAATAAATTTTAATTAAGTTTTCCTAGAGCGAGCGAGGGAAACGGATTATGTAAAGGGAACAGTAAACTTTTAATGGTAAGCCTTTAATTCCTATTTATTTGTATACCCTTGCAGAGGGTATTATAATTTTGGTCAAAAGTGTGCAACGCAGTGAAGGAGACATCTCCGACCCTATAAGGTAAATTTATTATTGATCAGGATCGCCTCCTGAGTTGATATAAGCATGTCCGTCTGTCCGACTGTCGGATTTTCTATGGGTTTTATTTTTGACGATTGGTCAAAAATCCCAACTTTTTGACGATTGGTCAAAAATAAAACCCATAGAAAATCCGACCTACCAAATTTCATAAGGACCGGGACTATATCCTATAGCTGCCATATAACTGAACGATTGAAAATGCTATAATTTTGATGTTTTTAAAGTTAGGAAGTTGGGATTTTCTATGAGTATTAAGAATGCATCATATGAGTAATTTTGGAGAATATAATTTACAGACTATTCTGCAAGGGTATATCAACTTCGGCTCCGCCTGAAGTAAGCTTTCCTTTCTTGTTGTACATGCAATTGTCCTGTTAACAATCGAACTCCTTTTTAAATCAGAACTTATCTTTGTATTTAAGAAAAACAAATAATAAATGTATAAACCAACCTCTCAAATAAACTTTGTTCTCACAACCCCACCTCTTTAAAGTTACTACATTTCGGATTTGTCTCCTTCACTGCGTTAAAAACTTTTGACTTAAAATATAATACCCTCTGCAAGGGAATAAACAAATACCAACATAATCAATCAATAAGAGATTATATTGGTCTTTGGTATAAAAACTGTTAAACAGATTTGCATAAGGTTAATTTAAAAAAAGCTATTAGGTAATTTATTTTACACAAGAATCCAAGATATGTATTATGGTCCAAGATTATGTTAAGCGCCTTCTTCATTTTTTGAAATGGAAAATTAATAAAAATATATTTCAACTGGTTTTTAATAAAAAATATCTTTCTTAATTCCGGTTCATCTTTTAGTCAATAGGTCTGGCAACCTTCATGTTCATACCCTAAATTATACATTTTGCTGCCGTAGCTTGGTCATACTGTCCATCCACTTTGAAGATATTTTGAAATTAAGTTAGCACTCAAATGGCGATGTGGTTTTCTCAGAACCCCCAGATCCGATTGATTCCCATTGAGAGTCCTCCGGAGATTATCCGCTTCGCCTACCTGGAAACCAAATACGGCCGGATGATGATGGGCGTTATTAATCCACTCTCAGTGGATTCGAAAGACCAAGTCGCAGTTTGCGTACTGCACTTTGTGGATAAAGATGTCGCAAAAACCTGTGACGAAGTGCGGCAACGGTGGCCGAAATCTCTCCTCCAAAAGGACGACTCTTCCGTCCAGTTGGTGGCGGATAAACTCTTCGAGGGCGACAAGGAGAACTCGGAGGTGGTTCCAATCGCCATCCTGGGCACCGAATTTCAGAAGTCCGTGTGGTCAGCTCTTGTGGATCTGAAAAGTGGCGAGACATACACCTATTCCCAACTGGCCGATAGCATGGGCTGTCCCAAAGCTATCAGAGCAGTGGCCAACGCCGTGGCCAAAAACGAGGTAGCCATCCTTATTCCTTGCCACCGGATTGTGTCTCAAAATGGATCACACAAGTACCGCTGGGGTGCAGCCCTCAAGCAGCAGCTTCTCAACTTCGAAAAGAACTTGACATATTAAAAATTGTTACTTGTATCTTTATTGAAACTCAGCTCCGCACAAAGGTCTTTCTGTTCGGGATGGTAAGGAAATCGAAAATGCATACAGGCTCGAGATTGTGCACTTCCTACTTATAAATTGAACCTACAAAATAAGAGCAAACTCATCTATTCCCGATGCAGCAGTACGAAAATAGCCAGAATGGAGAGGATGGCCCACTGGAAAGACGGGAATTAAGGTCATTATAAGTATGGGAAATAACGGGGATGAAGTCGCACGACTTACCTTAACCTTGGGATATTCGTTCATGAAGATCGTGATGATGCCCACGTAGGGCAGGAAGCCCCTGGCCCGGCCCACAATATCCTTTTTGGTCAACCACAGCTGATTGGGCGCATACAGACCCCGGTCGTCCACGTTGTTGTTGTCACCCTTGGTCAGGAACTTGACGGAACCGTCCTCCCTGTCAAGAGAGTTGCGGATTAGTAAAAACTTCGGTCTTGATCAAAATTTACAACACAGATGCGAAAGCTAACAGTCTACCTATCACATGTTATAAGAAATAATGAATTTATTAGCCAAACCTGATGCTATTAGGTTAGTGCTCAATATTATAAATAAGTCCTATCTTCTACGAAAATATTAATTTTTTCTAGATTGTTAGAATTATATTATTTTTTCTTTACAAATAAATCAAATTTATTATTACAATAAAAATTCTACTCCTATAAGAGTTCAAAAAGTAAAATTACCAATACTATTCTCACTAATTTCCATAATAAATAAATATATTCTCACTAATTATCCATAATAAATTAGATTTTAAAAAAGATACAATTTTACTGATTTGTTTTATATACAAAAAAATAAATATAACTTTTTTAATAACAAGTGATCCAAGGATAGGGGCTTTGGGGATTTCAAGAATAACCAATTGTCCGATTTTAATAATAAACGAGGACGTGCTAACTTTGGCAAGCCGAAGTTTTAATATCCCTGCAGACATATAAAAATAGAAAAAAAGGGATATTTACACAGCTTTTAACAATTATTCCTGTGGAAGCTTTAAGATATAGACGTCCAATCTGCAAGCGCTTTTACCCTGATTAAGGTATGCATAAGAAATAAGATTTGGAAAGATGCTTGTCAATAGCTTTTACACTGCGCAAAGTATCTTCAATTCTTGCAAGGTTTATCCGATTGTTCCTATGGGAGCGATAAGATACGCCCGATCGGGGCGCTTTTCGAACTTGATCTGTGTAGTAATGTTTTAGGACGACTGTGAAAGACCGCTAGCTTTTAAACTGGGGTCGCAATCGGTATAGAAACAGAAGGACAGACAGGCATGGCTATATCGACTCCCCTATTGATCCTGATCAAGAATATATATACTTTATGGGATTGGAAACGTGTCCTTCACTGCGTTACAAACCAAAATTCTAATAATGACCAAAATTATAATACCCTTTGCAAGGGTATACAGAATTTAAACTGGTAAGCAGACAAGATATATACATAAACTCTTCAGACGTTGCTAATCAAGAGGATCATAAGCAGCACATATTAGACATAAGTCTAAGCCCGATCTGAATAGCAGTGCTATATCATTGCCCTGGGGCACGTATTTTCATCGTTCTAATTAATTTTTAACCCGGCGCACAGTCGGTATGGTCCTACCTCAACCTTCTCAGTTTTTGTAAGCAAAGAAATGACCCCTCACACAGGGGGACAGAAATCTTAGTCTAAATGAGCTCTCCAGGCCACTCATGTACAGATCCACGATTTGAAAAAGAATAAACAGAGAATACTCTTTAACTGGTCTACTAAGTCTCTGAACCAACTTTTAAATAATATTTATCCACCTATTTTGGTTATTTTAGTTAAAGAACACTTTCCCCCTCAGGCATAGAGAACTCACTTCTCATGCAGCTTGATGACGCGATGCACTATGGGTATGTCCCTGCCCTCCACCTTGAAGACGACGATCTCGCCGACGCGCACCGGCTCTTCCTTGTAGTTGGTGAGGAAGAGGAGGTCGCCGCGGTGGAAAGCCGGCTCCATGCTCCCGCTGAGTACCACCACAATCGGGGACTCGCTGCCGCTGACCACCATCAGGCCCTTCCAGATCATCAACGCCGAGGAGACGATCATCGCGAAGCTCAGCACCTGGTACAGTGACTGTTGGGGGATAATGGACAATATGGATCAGGATGCCAGCTACATATGTACCAGAAATGCGGCGCCGCTCACCTGACGCTTGTTCATTCTGTTGAAGTCGCCCAGCATCTCGTCGATCTGCAACATGCTGGCTACGCCCATGGCTGTGGCTGTGTGTTTGGGATCCTTGGAGAGGATATTAACCTAGCTAAATGCAAATAAACGGGCCCTTAACAAAACTCTTCGGCTTCGTCCACGAAGACAGAAAATTACAGACACGTATGTGGCAGTGTGGCCGTTGGCCAGCGGTTCGTAAATGCCAAACATAACTGGACTGAAAGTGTGCGATTCTGTGGCACTGAGATTCGACTACACTATCGTGTTCCTTAAGTTTTCCGCTTTTGTTTTTCTAATTTTCTTGTTGTTTTTACTAGTGTATAATTTTTTATTAATTCCATAAAAATAGCGATGAAAAGGTAAGAAATACCCTTCGACTCTTGGTAAACAATCTATTTTTTAAGATCATCAATATTTTAAATCTTTTTAAAAGTAAAAATCAAATAACGAATCTAGGTCATCAATTTAGTGGAATAAGATTTTAGTACAATTTCGACGAGAAGAAAACTCAGTTCAAAAACTTAACAATTTCAAAAGTTTTACTATATATAAATACATCTCCTTCGAATAGTATTTTCGCGGGAATTATAATTTTTAAATGCACGATGATCGATCTATTCGATGAAGTCTGCTTAAATAATTTAAACACAAAGCAAATAATTTTAGCATTTAGTGAATCGATTTCTAAAGAAAATGTATTAAAATTAAATTACTGGGTCTCATTTGCATAATAAGGGATGTTCTAAGGACCTAAGTTAAAAACAGTACATGAATTTAATTTTAAAATTACTTTTCTAGAAATCCAAAAATGTATTACAAAATATAATTTATACAAATTACCTTTCCCTAATAATTTATGAAGCTTATATTTGATAAAAAAAATATTGATCTAACTTGTTTGATTGTTTTTTTAATGAATACCCCTTCGATCGCCAGTATTGCCAGACAACGCAAATGATAACTATGCGAGCCATCTGCATTGGTCAGACCATAGTGGAGAGGTTGAAATCCGTACTTGGTGTGACCGCACCCGGAAACGTGAAGTGAGCGCCATCGGTTGCGTTTTTTCGCGAAATATATTTAGGAAATAAAACAAACGGAGCAACATGGGTGACAAGCTGCTGGACTCGACGCAGATCATTAATGGCCTGGCTGTGATGCTGTCCTTCTTCGTGGGTTACCGTTACGCCCTGAAGCGCGGCGACGCCAAGGATTCGTCCGCCGACGAAGGAGCGGCGGCCTCTTCTTTGGCCGGATCCTCGTTGTCCAGTGCTTCCGAGGCTCCAGTTTCGGATAAGGTGAGCAAAGGATCAGTCTGTTGCCAACAGAAGGTACTTTTGTACTGTGTGCTACTGTACTTTTCACAGGTAGCACAAATGCAATAAATCGCACCCACACTCATGGGCGCAAAAATAGCAGTGGGATTTCAGGCTATTAGGATTATTTGATCAAGAGTTCTAGAGCAAAAATAGAGTAAAAGCTTCCATGTCGTTTCTGAGCCGTACTAAAAAATGTGTTAAATATTAATGGATCTTTACCTTAATTTATAATGGGTAAAATATTATTTTCCAATAAATCCAATTGATTCAAATTAAAGAGATACATTTCTAAAGTGATAAAATTTTAAAAAGTAATTGTCTTACGCTGGTCTATTTTTTTTGTAATATTCTGCTAATATAATATTAATTCTTAAAAGACATGAATTAAATACCGCATTTAGAATAGTTTTTAATTATTGTTCTTCAATTTACCTTTAAATTGCGTAAAATTACTTTTACCTTGTATCGTTAATGTTGTTGCATTTTTTTGTCAAAATTCCAGAAAAAATAAAAATTGAGCTGTATTTTATTTGTGAAATCTAATGAAGTAAAGCAGACTTTTCCATTAATTAATTATATACTCACTGATTTATCAATTCTCTATTCTCTTAGGGCTACGGAGGCTTCAACGAAAACTTCAAGATGGTCCTGGTGGTGCGCAACGACCTGAAGATGGGCAAGGGGAAGATTGCCGCCCAATGTGGGCACGGAGCGGTCGGCGCTTACCAACGGGCGGTGGCCAGGACGCCCCGCTTGCTGAGGGCGTGGGAAAACTGTGGATGCGCCAAGATCGCAGTGCGGGTGGAAAGCGAGGCGGAGCTAATGGCCATCAAGAAGGCCGCCGAGCGCCAGCAGCTAAACACGTGCCTCATCCGCGACGCCGGTCGCACCCAGATCGAGGCAAACTCCAAGACTGTGCTGGCCGTGGGTCCAGCGGCTGCCGTGGACATCGACCGGGTCACCGGCCACCTGAAGCTGCTGTAAGATCCGCACTGCGGAACTCTCGCAGGCCTTGAGGCATCACTTACTCACTCGAGTGCAACCCGACAATTCTCAAAGCAATAGGGCGCATGGGTGGAGCGGTGGATGAGGCTGGAGATGGCGTCATGCCGCCGATGGGGAGGCGAATGGGAGACGACGACTGTGACACGCAAGTTAAGCTAAGATTTACGTTATCACGTTAACTGTGAACCGAGCTATTACACATTAAATGATTGGCAGTCCGGCCTGGAACTGCAAAGCTCCTAAGCAAATGGTTTTTGTGGGGGTTTAAATGCACAGTCAATAGCTCAAGCTGGCCATGTGTACTTTGTTACTCAAAAAATATTTAATTTTCAGGCATTTGGAAGCTAGCACTGTATTGAATTACCTTCTCAAAACATATTTAAATTGCAGTTGTTACAAATCTAATACATTTCGATTTCTGTGCCTTACTAAAAACAAAGAATCTTTTTCGATTTTGCTCCGCCTTTTGCCATCGTTTCTATGGCAGCTATATGATATTGTTGTCCGATTTTAATTTAATTAAAACCGTAATTCCATAATATTTAACTGTTTCCAAATCCCAAAGAACAACACAAAAATTAAAAACAAAGTTATAATTTTTTTGAATAGTTTTTTTCGATTGTTCCTATGGGAGCTATATGATATAGTCGCCCGATCAGGCTCGTTCCGACTTATATACTACCTGCAATAGAAAGACAACTTTTGGGGAAGGTTTCAAGCAGATAGCTTTAAAACTGAGGGACTGGTGATGCTGATCAAGAATATATACTTTATAAGGTCGGAAATGTCTCCTTCACTGCGTTGTAAACTTTTGACTAAAATTATAATACCCTTTGCAAGGGTATACAAATGGCTTAAAAAAATAATCTGTAAGTAACGAAAACTAATTTTTTTTTCAAGAATTAGCCATAAGAAGATGTTTTACTTTTAAAGTTTTAAATGGACTTTTAATTTAAGTCAAGAAAAAACAAATGATCATCTTTAAAGCGGTAGAAAAATTATTATTTATATAGAGTGTAACTGTTTTTTTGCTTCTTACAACTAACAATAATTATAAATGAAACTTAAGCATTAGAAAGTCCAGGCGTAATCATTGTCTCCTTGCGGCGTCGGTTGCTGCTGCAGTTGCTCTGGTTGCAGTTGAGGCATCGCCTGCTGCTGCATCACTTGGTGTTGCATCTGTTCCATCCCCTGTACTTGCTGGAAGTCCAGCTGCGGAGGCTGCTGATAGTCAAGGGTCGTGGGCTCGTTGGACGAATCCACCATGTAGATCTGCGACTGTGATGGCTGCCCCATTTGCTGGTGGTGCTGTAAAGCGTAGTCTCCGTCGTCGAAAACCTCCTTCTTAATCCGCACACGGGAACCATCCTCCTCCTCGTCGCTCTCCGAAATGTCTAGGTCATCGACTATGCCCATGCCGTTGTTCAAGTTATTGGCAGGCATTTCCTGTGGCATTTGCAAAGCCATGGAATCATCCTCATGGGACGAAAGACCCATTCCCATTGCTGAAGCGGCTGCTGCACTTGTGCTGGCTTCGGGGGGATTATACGGCCCATTATCATCCTGAACATGGGAGAGGAAATTGGTAAAGGCGCCCTGTAAGCTGCTGGGCTCCCCGAGATTCTGGCGCGGCTTGTGCATGGCCAGGAAGTCGGACGGGTCGTAGTTGGGGTCTACATCCATGGACTCATCTGAAATATTTTGAGAATTCTGATCAGTCAGAGCGTATTTGAAGGGCGAATCAATTAAGGAATTAAGGTGGGGTAGGAAGTTGGACATCGAGGAGGCACAACACAAACACTTAGTAAGGATAATAAAGACCTTGCTGCTGTTGAGCATAGTAGCCAGCGCCCACGCCACTCAACTGCACCATTGCTTCTGCCACTTGCTGGCTGTCATCCTCTCCGACCGGCTCCTCTGCTTAGGCAATTTGGGTAAAATCAGAAACAAAATCCAAACAAAGTGAGCGATTGAAATGGGGTTTTCAGATTAGTATACAACTTTGAAACAGGGACCAAAAACCGTAAAAAAAGGTTTTATTATAAAACCTAGTATAATTATTACTACTTTGTTAGAGAATTGCGTTATTGATTCTGGGTTAAGTTTGGGGACTAAGAATATCTAATATCGCTCCCACAAATACTCACAGTATTTAGTAATCATTGAATACAAATTATTTTTAAGTTATGAATGAAATTTAGAAATGGAATAAAAAATTGTGAGTTGCCGAACTTCATTGGTTTTTAAAAAAAATAGAGTTCTGTCGTTAAAGCTTCTATTAGTATGTGAAAGATTCAGTGTTTTGTCTGTTGAAAAATACTTCGGTTTTTCCGATACAATATACAACAAAAGTAAAAGATGGATAGTTACTGAATTAAATTAAATTGTTTATATTACACAATTCAGTGTCTAAAATATTTCGGCAATTTTTTTTTTCAAACCATTTTTTATTTACTTTGCTTTTAATAGCAAGTAACAAAAAAAACCAGAAAGAAAGCAAACTTTATATACCCTTGAAGTTATTTAAAATCGATTACATATCTAGTTCTATGCCAATATTATTAATGAAGCTGTGTCAACTTTGCACTGCATTTTGGCATCGTTTCTATTGCAGCTATATGATATTGTTGTCGTTATTATAAAATGATCGTACTAAATTACCTAAACTATTATGTGATTAACTCGATCTATTAACTCCCGATACGAAATTTTATAATTAGATTAAGGTTTAAATTACCAAGAACAATTATTATATAGAGACCCTGCCAGAGATAACAAGCCTTTGGCTGTATGTACCCACCTGCCATCTGCTGAGCCTCGATGTCGATCTCCGTCTTAATGTTTTTGGGATCGAACATGCCATCCATGCCTTCGGCGGGGGCATGAATGCGTTCGCCCTGGTCCAAAATGCTGGCCGCATTGTTCTCGTCTTCTGAGACCTCCTGGAAGTCCTCCTCCTCATCATCATCCTCGTCGTCCGTCGAACATTGCAGGTCTAATGGAAAGCAACATAATTTTAATAAAAACTCCAATATTTGTGGATTGTGCATTACCAACAACTGAAATAAAATGTCATTTACATTTCAAATTTGTAAAAACGTAAAATCAAATTTAAATCTAAAAGACATGCAAAACAACAGCTAAAAAGTCAAGTATCTAAGGTTAGCACTAAAGTTAATCTAAGCTAATAGATCCAAACCGAAAATGAGGTGCGTGTGAAAAAGCTGTTGGGGTGTCAATCAATTTTGGATTTCATGTGTATTAAACAATTAATGCAAGTAAGTGTTTGTTTGGTGGCCCGCTGGCTTAGTTCCGATTGATCGGCGATTAGAGGCTTACCTTCATCCAGGAAGTAAGCTTGCGTCTGACTCATGTTTGAGGCAAGGCTGTCCTTCCTCGGACGCCCCCGACCACGCTTAACCGGATTCTGGGATTTGACTAGAAAAAGGTAAAAGTTTTTGCAGTTCGTATGTGGCAACAGTATCAGGATTTTCAGTCTTTTTCATTTGTTCGTGTATAAGGCTTTACTAAATTGGGATTCCCGCTAAGCAAAGTGCGTTTGGCCGGAAATAAACACACAAGTACTTCGTCTGGCTTAAAATCTGGGTATCTACAAAATCTCGTTCTATATAAACGGTCGAATACAAACCGGTAATTAGTTCAATATTAATATTATCCCTGAAATAAGCTTATATATAGTCAAGAACATTTTAGATTAAAAATGTATGTTACATTTTAGATTAAAAATGTATGTTTTTTTGCATTTAAATTAAACTCTTGCACTCTAAAGTTTAAAAAATTATTTCGGAAGTAAAAATATATATTACAACAAATATATTTATAATTCTATTGCCTAATAGGCTGACAAAAATATCTACCACTTACTTAATTTTAATCAGATATATTTGAACGCTAAATTCAAAAAGTTAACAGATCAATTCAAATTGGTTTGGGGTCACCATAAATGTAGGTTCATGCATTCTGATGATTTCTATAGTAAAATTTGTTCAATATCTACACGAAGTCTATACAATGAATCGGATTTTATATAAACATCATTCATTCACAGATCTAGTTTTACTACACTTAAATTGGAGTAATAGTCTGGGATTAGTATAAGCATATGGATCCATTCGGATCCGTGTCAACCGTAACCAGGGGGTTTGCCATATGCAAATTTTGTATAAAATGCTTATAAATTACTGATTTCGAAATGTAGGAGGAAGCGTGATCAATACCAATAGTTCTTTAGTCCAGAAAAGACAGTAAATGTAGAAATGTATATGTATGCAATTGTAGAGATAGTGCCACAGATCCTTGACCGATCAGGCGAATTTAAAAGTAGGAAACAGACCCTGGCCCACTTACCCTCCTCCACGGGATCGCGCTGTTTGCGAGGTCTTCCCCTTCCGCGCTTCACCTCCCCCGGACCAGGAGGTGGAGGCTTCCGCGATGCGGGCGCGGGATGGGATATACCCATCTCCGCTCCCATGCCTCGATGGATGGAGTTCGATGAGGAGGCATGTCCTACATGGCCCTCCACATCGATGTAGTCATCGCCGGGGGAGCTAGCCCGACTCCCTCGGTCAAAGTTGTAGTCATCATTGCCCCAGGCTTCATCAAACTCGGGTGCATTCTCCCTAGCACGCTCCTGGGTCTTGGCTATATTATCCTCCAACTGAGAGCAGTGATCCGCAAACTAAAGTAGAAAAATAATATAAGCTTAACTGACAAGTAATAAATATGCTCAACATACCTCAACCAACTGGAATTGCGCGTATTCCAGTATTTTTTTGGCGAACTTGGTGTAGCGAGTATCGCTGCCATTGTACTGTTCACAGTTGGTCGCGATCAATTCGATGTCAGCCAGATACTCGGCTCGACTGTGATAACGATGAGCTGGATTAAATAGTAGGGTAAGTACACGTAAGAAATTAATATTTTAGATTCCCAGCTTTTTTAAAGGAGTTAAAGTCTTTAAAGGCATTCGCCTGAGGAGAACTGACGGGGCAATAAAGAAAATATAGGCTAAGTGGTTTATGTATTTAATTTCCCTCTGAATACACAATCGATACTAGTTGTTTAGTACGATACTCTGTTTAAAAGCATTTTAGTATCGAAATTTAGAGGACTTTTCAAACAGTTTTTTTTAATCAATTAAGAATATATAGGCTAAGTCGTATATGAATTTAGTTTCGCTCTGAATACATATACGACTGTAGTTCTTCAATAAAAGCATTTCCATTTATTAAAACTAGAGCTTAAAATCTTTGCGATACTACTATTCTATTTTATTATCCATTTATTTTGAAATGTTGTTATTTACTATTTTAATTTGAACTTTTTTTGCTCATGAATATTTTTAAGCCCGAATGGAAACGACTTTTGTTTAATTTTGTGTTATAAAAAAAAGATTGATTGAAAAGACTGACTCACCTTCAATGTTTTTGCCGATGGTTTCGAGGTCCATGGGTCGCTTTATGACTGTGTAATAGTCTTTAACCTGTTTCTTGTTGACTGGCTTAAGGAAAGGCCAGCTCTCGGTAAGCTGTTTGATTTGCGTGTGCAGCTTGTCGAAGATGAAGGAGAGCGCCACTTGGTCGTCGTCGTCCAAAAGTGGGTTTATGGCCTTCTCCAGGCGCATTAGCTTATCCTCCCGCTCGGCTAGCAACTCAAAGCAACTGGAGAACATGCGCTGTGCGGCCACGGTGTAGGCACTTTGCGATCCATTGTAAATCAGCGAATTGTCTACGATTTGCTTTAGATCTTCTAGGAACATCTCTCGACTTGTATAGCGTCTCTGGCGAATATACTCCCTCATCGTCTGCAGATCCATTGGCTTGGTCACCACGCGGTAGTAGTCGGGCACCCGCTTCGCATTTACAGGGAACAGGAATGGCGAGACATCCGGCATGGAGCGCAGTTCGTTGAGGATGAGCTCCAGAATGGAAGACAGCACCACCACGGGATCAGTGCGTCTCCGATTGGCTGTCTTGTTGTGACGCTGAAGGTAGTCGCAATGGAGGTCGCCACCCACTCTGCGTTTCTTCTTTCCCATCGCATCCCGGGGAACCTTTAAGGTAAGACCCGAGCTGGAGCCACTGCGTCGCTTGCCGTCATCGCCGCCATGCCGCTTGAGTACCTTGCTGCTCAGTGTCACCTTGGTGCCATCGACATTAACCAGATCGTCGTCGTCCATGGTCATCTCCTTCTCGCTCTGCTCGTCCAAATCGTCGGCCAGCGAGGGATTCGACTGGGACAGACTGCTCTGCATGCCCGTGTATAGCGGACAGGCCTTGTTCGTGCGCATGTGACCCACTTGCCCACAGGCGCCGCACTTCAGCTTCAGGTCCGGCTTAAGCTTGAACTTCTTGCGAGAAGGACTGACTTCCTTGTAGCCACTATCACGCTCTTTATGTGAGTGACCGCCCGAGCTCTTGGGATCGCCCAACGATGTGGGCATGCCACCTGGCTGCAGCTTTTGATTCTGAGCCAGCTGCGCTAGGCGTTCGCGCTCCTGGTTGCGCTTGATGCGACGCAGCTGCTCTTGAATGCGCCTCTTCTCGCGTTTCATCTCCTCCTTCTGCTGCTCGTCTAGCGTGGCGAACTGCTTGATGAACTGCTCGTCCTTGGTGGTGCGAATCTTGATGTAGGCATCGATCACCGGCTGGCGCCGCACAGTCTCCACGCGGGTATACTCCTTGCCGTCGTTGCCCCTGAAGGTACGCGTGATGCGAAGAATCCTGCCCTGGTTACTGGTCGCCAGCATTTGCTGGCCGGCGTCCTCCTTGCCTTTGGCTCCCTTGGCGCCTCCACTGCCGCTTGGTCCGCCGTGCTCTTCGTCCAGCTGACGGAGCAACTCCTGGCGCTCGAGCTCCTCACGCTCCATCGACAACTGCGTCGAGGTCTTTTTGTTGGACAGCATGTTCTCCAGGTTCTTGCCCAGTTCTTCGAGGTCCGACTCCTCGGAGGCTGAGGACTCCGCTTCGTCGGTGGATAGCACTTCCGAGCTGGCGAGCACTCGGTTCTGCAGGTCGAAGATACGCTGGCACTCTTCCTTGTAACGCTCCTGGTGCTCAGCAATGGAGAATCTGTTGCCACGAGAGAACTTATCCATTCCCTCCTCACCTGCTTTTGCTTTCTCCGTGGACAGTGTGCGCACAACATCAATGACCTCCCAGCGGGAAAGTTTCTTGATCTCTTCCTCGGGCACCTTGAACTGGCGCAGTAGTTCTTTTGCACGCTGGAGTGGCAATCGACGCAGATCCGCATCTGTTCCTGTGACCGACCGTTTGGGCTGCGACTCTTGCTCTTCCTTGGTTTGCTGTGCACCGAAAGGGAAAATAAATATTAGTATTAAATAACCCATATTATTGACGTTTATAGTCAATTAAGTTACTTTACCGTGGGCTTGTTCGGTACGCGAACATAGGAGAATCCCTCTCCACAGCCAGTGGGATCCGCGGGGCCACTTAGCTGGAGCAAACACTTTCCACGCATGGCTTGGATGTATGCACGAGTTGTATTCCAGGGCGCCACCTTCACTTCGTCGTCAAGTTTTAGCTGCGCCTCCTCGTCGTCATCCTCTTGTGGGGCGAACAAAAACTTCTCTCCGTAGCCTGCATCCTGAAAATAGATGCAATATATGCATTAAAAATAATTTGTTTCTTTCTCAATGACTCAATTCATTTAAACTGGACCAACTCCAAACATTGCTAGGAAATAGGCTTTTTTAGATGTATAGTATGTATGTACAGTATAGTATATATAAATAAATGCAATGTATACAGAAAGTTTAAGTATAACTCACCTTGAGGCGCTGTTCTGCCGCGATCATACTGAAGTAGGCACAGCACTGCTCCGGCGAGACCATGGCCCGGATCTCCTCCTCGGAGGGCAGTCGAAACTCCGGCTTGATCACCCACCAATTGGAGTCCATGCCTGTGCGCTTGAAGTCGGCGCACTGCTTCAGCCGCTTGCGGATGCTGCTCTCGGAATGGGCGGGAAAAGCCCTCTTTATGTCGTCCATCCGAATGCGGCGCGGATTGTCGCGACTCTTCCAGAACAAGCGGTAGATGAAGACCTGATGATACAAATAAAATATAAAATTGTGAATGATAGTTAGGATCTCAGCACCTACCTGCAGAAAGTCGCGCGTAAAGTTGTTAGCACGCTTGGAGTTCGGACCCGGAACCTCGTACAGCGGACACTCCTGGCCCACCGTGAAGATCGAGTTTACCGATCGGATCCAGTAGCTGTTCCGGGTGCGAATCACGAGGAAATCGTTGTGGGCCATCTTGTGCGGATAAATGGGCGCCCGGTACATGTTGTTCTCAATCGCCTGAATGCACTGCCCCGGATGTAGGATGCCCAGAAATGGACTGGTGTGCGCGAAGGCCACCTCTCCGTAGACATAATCCTGTGGGCCGCTGTCCTTCTCCGCTTTGCGCTTGTAGTAGTTTTTGATCTTGGAGCACATGCCCACTTGGTTCATAAGCGGCGGGTGCTCCTCACAAAACTCAGCCAGCACAATATCTCCATCCCTGCCACTCAAGTCCTCCGGGTTGCGCATGAAGAACACGTCTCCGCCGCCAGAGGCGATACGCTCCACCTCCCGCTGCTTGGCCTTTTTCGCGATCGTCTTCAGCAGTGGGAACACTTGATGGGGCGTCACCTGAGCCATCGGTCCGTGTGAGTATTTCTTGAGCGGGGGACGATGGAAGGAGCGGAGCTTCATCGGGCCCATGTGCGTTGGCACGAACGGGGCACGCAATTCCACCACAGGCGTCGAGTGCTGGATGAGATTTCCACCACCCACCTTAAGGCGCAGCGTCGGTTCTGTCTTGGGTGTGTAGTACCTGCAGAAGGATCAAACATTACTTCTACTTCTATAAAATCTTCAAGAGACTCACGTGTCGTTGGATATGTTGAAGGGGTCACGGTCGGGACTTTTGGGTGGCGGCGGTGGCGTATCCTCTGCCAGCACATTAATCACGCCAGCCTTGCCAAGCAATATTTTGGATTTCTTAACGTGCGGATGAGGTATCTTGATTTTAGGTGGAGGACCCGTGCTCTTGTTGATCTTAGAGGGATCGATGTCGTCGGGTATGCCCAGGATTATGTTCTCATCGTTGGGATCCAAAGTGAGTACCTTTGGCTTGGGAACCTTACTCATTTGCTGCGCATCCCAGATTACCTCATCCTCCCACTTGTGGTATATTAGCTCCTCGTTCTCGACCGGGAACAGACTGTACCAGGTATCATCGGGTGCCTCCGCTGGCTTCGTTTGAGCACTAAAATTGAGAGAAATTTAGTCCGAAGCACTGAGTAATTATATAGACAAAATTTTACTTTTGCTGGCTCTTCTTGCTAGATGCAGCCGAGCCCTGCTTGGAGCTACCACTGCTATTCCCCACTGGCAGGGAAGTTTTTCCAGGCTGGCTGAAGGCCCCGGCAGTCCGTGATCCACTGGAGGGCAGCCATCCAGCCGCATTTGTCTTTGAGTTGAGTTTCTGCAACACCTTGGCCTTGATGTCGTTGCCATCCCAGACAACGTCGTCTTCCCAGTGCAGCTGGGAGACCATTAGAAAGGCATCGTCCGCAATACTTGGCTCCTCGTCCTCTCCCTCTCGACTATTTTCATGATTCTCCTCTTTGATCTGCGGCTGGGAGGAGGAAGTTGCCGCCTTTGTCTTAAAGCCGTAATTGAATCCCTCGCCGGAGTCAGGCACCTCCAACATGTCGTACCAAATCTGAGCCGGTCCATAGCGCCAGTCGGCCACCTTTGGTTTTTGGTCGCTGTTCTCTCCGTTTTCCGGTCCTTCGGGACGCACGTCCTCGCTGTTGAAGTCACCCAGCAGTTTGTCCTCGTCGTCGGACATGCACTCTGCCGGCGTTGGCTCCGAGGCGTAGTGCAGACTAAAGCCGCGCTTCCGAGGCTCCTCCGTATCGCTCGGCGAATCAGAGCCACCGGTGTTGGTCAGCTGCAATGCAATAAGGGTTCACATGAAGAGAAGAGGCTTATCGATAATTAAATTATAATTAATTCCTTATAACTTGTGAATCACAGAATTGCTTAATATGCCTACCTTCTGATCCCTGGACTGGTTGCGCTTTCGGCGACGTTTGCGCACGTGTCGCCAGATCTGGGGCAGACTTGTGGGTTTGCCTGGTCCAAACAGACGCGAGAAGCGCAGCACCTTTTGAGGGCGGAAGTCGGGAAAGAGCTCGCGCACATCGACATTTTGGTACTTTGACGGCAGTATGTCGGCTAGCGGTGTGTCCAGCTTACGGTCCGCATCTGGAAGGCATTAGTTGAATAAATATAACATCCTAAGCCACTTTTATAAAAGAAGTTTACCCTTGGCATCGTTGGACTTGGAATCGCCACTGGGACTCGTGGCATCATTTGATTTGCCAGGCTCATCAGTCCCGCTGCCGGTGCCCGATCGCATAGGAGCACTGGGTGGTGGCATTAGTTCTTTATCGTCCTTAGCTACAAAAGAATAAAGTGGATTCGATACTAAACTTAATGGTTTTATATACTTTTGGAGAAAAGTAGTTTTGTTCTATGATTGCTTGCAAGATTTATGAGCTCCGAATCGAACAATTCGTTTAAATGGGCAAATATTTTTGAAGTGTAACTTTGACAGAAAATACCAAGACGCGAAAGAAAAATAATCTATTACAAATAGTGCAAACAATTATGCTAGCACTGAAAGTAGGCCCATATTCGTATGGCAGACAATTTGACAATGCAGTTTTAATTGCTTAAATCAAAAAACAAGAAAAACTAAAACGGCATTTAACATTCACCTCAGTGAAATATCAAATACTGCCCAAAATCTAAGTAAAACGCATAAAAGGTAAAGATTGAGATAAAAATTTAGCTTTAGATTCTAACACCAAATGACTAATTAAATAATAAAGCAATAAAAAAGGGAAGAAAATAATATCAGCGTTTTAGAAATAGTGGTATGAAAAATAGAAAGATTATGGGTTAAGTTTAACCGTGGATGCTTTTTTACAAAGAAACGGTGTTTTATTTGTATTTGGAATTTGGTTTGAATCGTTGCTTGTTCTGCAGGAAAATGAGACATTACTTACTTAACTTGGTCTCTACTTTAGAGGCGGGAATGGCATCCTCTAGGTCGTCGTAGGAGGATGTGTCTTCCGGCGGAGTGCGTGGGCAATCCTCGGATAACTCGGTAATATCCGAGTAGTCGATGGCATCCTCCTGAGCTCTTACGGCACCATCCTCCTTTTCGTCACTTCTTACGCCCGCCTTGAGGGCGTCGAAGACACTAAGTCCTCCGCTGGCGCTGGCCTCAGACTTCTCTTCATCCTCGTCTTCGGACAATGGTTCGGCCTCCTTGCGGTCAATAACCTCAAGCAGCATTGAGTCCAAGCCCAATCTGAAAGAGATTTATATTAATTAGTTAGTTATCGATGGGAAAAGATTAAAATAAGAATATTATAACTTTATAATTTTTTTCTTTTAATATATAAACTACATCACTTTTGCTCTTACAACGAAAAGTTATTTGTTATGCTTACGGCCCTTTAAGTGCTTCAAATCATCATTCATTGTGTTATGGTGTATGCCACTTAACAAAAAACACACATAGTTTAATCTCAAAATAAGCCTGGTGTTTCAAGTTCATAAAAAGGTAAGCAAAAAAGGCAACTGGTCATTCGTGGCTGATGGGCAAGTTAAATAAAAGTTAAACCCCGATTTGTAGGTTGACGTCTTAACCAATATATTATCCGCTTGAACCTATCTTCCAGAAGGCTTCACTCACTTGGACAGGGATCCAATGTTTTCCCGGAGCTCCGCATCGAACCCACTGCCACCGCGTCCTTCGCCGTCATCGTCCAGCAACCTGCCCTCGGAGTCGATGTTGCCAAAGAGAATACCGGTCAAGTCCAATCCATTGCCAATCGATCCCTCGTCGTCACTGTTGTCAGATTCCATCTCCATTTCCATCGGCTTTCAATGTTTACGCGGCTAAAATGTTGTCTCTTTTGTCGGTGCGCAGCGTAATTGCATTTTTTCACAAGACACGATTAAGTGTGACCGCCGCTGGAAATCTTAAAATTACTTCAAAAGTATTATTCATACCGCCAAAAGAAATGGTGGTTAACTTGGGAAATTTATTGTGCTGTGTAAATACATACCTCTTATAATATTTATAAAAATTTTTATATTTTACTAATTCAAAAAAAAAAATTACATAAGCTATGAAAGTCACAGATGATTCCGGTGTTTTTAATTTTTTTAATAGAACATGAATAATAAAGGGTTTTGAATTTAATTAAATTAATAACAGAAGCTAAACATGCTTTGAAAGTCACACATGATTCCGGTGTTTTTAATTTTTGTAATAGAACATGAATAAAAAAGATTTTTGAATATCTTAATATCTGACCTTTTTGGTCTAAAACTTAATTTAACTTGTGACATTTTATCAGAAACCTCTGTTAAACGATCTCAAAAGAAACATAACTTCATATGTCCTTTCCAAATATACCAGCTAATAAAATATATGCTTAAAAAAATTATTCACCCGAATAATCTTAATTTTGTATACGTTATTAAGTACACCAGTAGATAAAGCCTGCACCTCGAACATTTTTTTGTATTTCGACTTAAACATTACTTTTTCCTACCGGAGCTGCACCTAAAAACTTTAAATTGCAGCTATAGAAATATTTTAAGATCTTTTTTCATTTTTTTCGATTTGCAGCTCCTTATACAGGCTTCTCGAGGCTTAAAGAGGTGTAACTGCTTCATTGAAATTCTAAGTTTTGAACATTTCGAATTACCAAGATTCGATTGTAAATCAGACTTAATAATTTATTTTTGAGTTGTATTTTTTTAAGTAACCAGTATAATAACCGATAATCGACGCATACGTCTCGGTGAAAATTGTTAAATCGCAATGTTTGGGTGGGAGGTATTTATTATTCGGACGTTGATGCACTAAGATCAGCACAAACAAGTGGCCATTACGACACCAAGCAGTGCTTGTTACGCGCGGAGCCTTATAGGCGTAAAAACGAGATCTCGAGAAGTTAAAAAGCACAATGTAGAAGCGGACAGACTAAGATTAGAAATACGTACGAGACTAAATACTAATACTAATTTTGTGCTAAGTAAGATAAAATGAATGCTTTTAAGCTTGGCAAAGAGTCGGTTGTAGAAATAATGTGGTATAGTCTATTATAGTCGTTACACAGTACTCTAAACGGTTCATGCATATCAAAGTTAGATCTACAAATATTTAATGTAAGAGGAACATAGTTCCTGGTAATTCTATTAGGCACGGAGAAGCTTATGCGACCCAGTAACTCGGGACTCTCCACATCCCCGTGAATAAGTTTATAGATAAAAGTTGTGCCAAGCATCGTTCTACGGTTTACTAATGATGGTAGATTAATTAGGAGAAGTCTACTAGAGTAGGATGGTAAAATAAGGCTTGCATTCCAGTTAAGGCCCCGTAGAGCAAATAATAAAAAGTTCTTTTGCACAGACTCTATCCGGTCTATATGTACACCATACTGAGGACAGTACTCAAGGATTGGACGGACTAGTGAAATGAACAGAGTCTTTGTAACATAGGGATCATCGAATTCCTTTGACCACCTTTTTATAAATCCAAGCACTCCCCTGGCTTTATTTACCATAGAAGTAATATGGTCACAAAACTTAAGTTTTGGGTCAAAGAGGACGCCAAGGTCATCAACTTGCGTAATTGTAGACAACGCGCAACCACCCAGCGTATACGTTGCGTATTGTGGGTTCACCCGAAAAAATGTCATTACTTTGCACTTAGCGCTATTTAAATCCAAAAGATTTTCACAACACCATGTTTGAAAAGCATTTAGGTCAGATTGTAAGTCGGAACTGCTAGAAATTTCGTTATATTGCAGGCATAACTTAACGTCATCTGCGTACATAAGGACACGCGACTTTGTCAAGACTAGAGGGAGATCGTTTATAAATAAAGTTAAAAGAAGTGGGCCAAGGTGGCTTCCTTGTGGGACCCCTGAAGTAACTCGGATCAAATCCGAGATCGAGTTTTTAAAGAGGACTCTTTGAGTCCTACCACTCAGATAACTTGAGATCCATGTTAGAAGATCACATGGAAACCCTAATAAGTCTAGCTTTAATACAAGAAGCGAGTGATTTACTGAATCAAACGCTTTACTAAAATCAGTGTAAACTACGTCAGTCTGCATGTTCTTTCTAAAGCCATTTATTACAAAAGACGTTAGCTCCAAGAGGTTTGTCGTCGTAGATCTTCGCCTTATAAATCCATGTTGACATGGAGATATAATCGATCTACAAAGATGCTGCAAATGGGATGGCGGATAATTTGGATATGCCTCTGTAATTACTTGTATTGCATTTATTTCCTTTCTTATGAAGGGGAATGACAAATGACTCCTTCCAAATAAGTGGGAAATGAGATGTTTTTAAAGACAAAGTAAACAATTTGTACAGAGGTCTACACAGAGTTTCAGCACAGTATTTAAGCACGCAGCCTGGAACTCCGTCCGGACCCGGTGAATAGACTGGCTTAACTTTATGGAGATCCAAAAGAAGGGAGCTTTCGCTTAATCTCGAATAAAAAATCAAGTTCGACTTGGGTATGGCATTTGAATAAGACGGATTTGGACGGGATGAAACAGAATATGTTGTCTGGAAGAACTGGGCAAATAGATCGGCAATTTCCTGATCAGAGTTTGCCGTAGAGTTTTCAAATGATAGCGATGAAGGGTAACAGTCTGATTTACGCTTACTGTTAACAAAATTATAAAACTGTTTTGGATCTTGTGAAAATTGGACCCTACAACGAGTCAAATAGCTTTTATAACACCGGGCGTTAAGGTACCGAGAGAAGGCAGATTGTGAACCGCACATTTTAAATTTATTGAAAAGTCTGGACTTTATATTTTTTAGGTGTTGTCACACTCTTTATTAAACCACGGAGGTTTATTTGAAATTGACGGATAGTATAACGGAACACACAGATAAAAGAAGGAATTCAATGCATTATAAAAGATATTAACGGCCTTAGCCACGTCAGTGCATGAATAAAATTCGGACCAGTCATAGCCGGATATAAAAGTATTTAAAAGATGAAAGTTTGCCTTACGAAAGCAGCGGATTCGTTTAACCGACTTTTCGGATTTTTTATTCAGCTCTGTTCTTACGTCTACAGTCAGTTCTAGAGTTGGATGATAAGGATCTTCCGGTTGTGTAAGTGGTCCCGTTCTTGATAGGCAAACGCCTTCTGAGTTTGAAACAAAACACAAGTCCAGTAAACGCCCTAATGAGTTCTTAACATGATTCATTTGGGATAGCGCAATGTCAAGCAAGCCGTCAATAAAGTCATGCTGCGCTAAAGGAAGCAACATATTAGAGTTTTCGTCAGGGGACCATGTCGCACTAGGTATATTAAAATCACCCAATACTATTAACTGGTCTTGATTTGACAGTTTTTTGAAAATTGACTGAATACAGGAAAGCTGATTTGCGTAAATAGGGAACTCAGATGATGGTGTGATATATGAACAAGTAATGTATACAAAACTACCGGGAAACGATAATTTTATACCTAGGAATTCGATGTCATAAAATTCGTCGAAAGTTAGTAATTCAGAGGAAAAGGTGGAGTCGACAGCAATCAGGACTCCACCTCCCCGTCTGGACTGACGATCAAGCCTATAAATAGTGTACTTACCCGGGAGAATTTCGGAGCTAAGAATATCCGTCCTTAACCAGGTCTCTGTACATACCATAATATTATATGGGAAAGAAAAACTATCCGAATACAATTTAGTCAGCTTACTAAGTAAGCCTCTTGTATTCTGATAGCAAAGAAGAAAAGAGGAGGCTAGTTTTTTGGGACAGAAGAGGATGTGGAGGGGGCTGGGGATGGTTCTTTACTGGTATTTTCCATTTCCCCTGAACTATTATTTTTTCTCTTAGCTTATTAGGGTTAGAATATTGAACCAATCATGGCTTAAAGAATCCTTGTAATACTAGGCTGCATTTC